>CM053149.1:53062105-58062105 GCA_028571685.1 Heterohyrax brucei
AAATTTAAAAAAAAAAGAATTAGCCAAATGGTTAGATTTTCTAAGTTTTACCTCCAAGAAATAAATTTTTGAGAGTTTAGAGAGGACTGAGAACCCATGAGGTAAAAAAAAAAAAAAAAAAAAAAAGTGTTTCCAAAATATTAGAACTTTGTGAAAGATTAGTGAGGTCTCTGTCATCTTTCAGCTCTTTCTCCAGCCTGCTGTTATCAGCCCACCAGCAATTATTACATTTCTGAAGCATTGGTGAAAGCAAAGCTGGAACCATAGCTATCTTTAGTCAGGTATGGATTTATTGAATATAGTTAGGGCTGTGATTTCATCACTGACACTCTGCATACCTGCCCCCAAAGAATCTCAGGCTTCACTAAGGAGTCAGCACAATCTGCAGACATAGCACAACTCTAAAAGAAGTATAATTAAGACCACTGGACATCATCTAGATAACTGTATGATTCTAGTCAGGAGATACAGCCAAATGAGTCTGACTTCTCTGTCTGAGCCATAGGGAAAATAGCCATGACTTGATTAAGCAGAAAAAGAGGAGAAAGTACCCTAGACTGGGGAAAGATAATGAGTAAAGGTATGGCTGGAGGACTGAGCGTGCTTTGGTATAGGATAGTACGTCAAGGCAAACACTACTGTTGTTGTTAGGAGCTATTGATTTGGTTCCGATTCATAGCAACCCCATGCACAAAACACTGCCCAGTTCTGCCCTGTTCTTACATTTGTTGCTGTATTATGCAGGTGTCATGTGATCATTCTCCACTTCAGGATCTGATGTGAGCAGCCTATCAGTTGAAAGAGGAATTTCCTTTGGCGTGTGACCTGCATCCAACATATCTGGATGCTCTGGCAAAGCTCACACTCCCTGGATCTTGCAATCAACTCATTCTCCTCGGACCTCCTACCTGACCTGGCAGCTTTGGGTTCATCAGCTCCAATGCATGTAAGTAGGGGAAACCTCCATTCTGGTGCCTGACCACTGACTTGGAAATTGATAGCCTCTCCAACCGTGAGAGTCGTTTCCTTAAAAGAAGACTCTCTAAATATAGGTTTATATAGGCTTCACTGGTTTTGCTCCTCTAGAGAACCCAGCCTAAGACAAGTCCCTAACCTGTTGAATGACAACTATTACGGTAAAAGGGTCAAACGAAAATACCTGGAATGCTGCCATTACCACCAAAATAGTAACCAAAAAGGAATACTGCGTCAAAAAAGGAATAGTAAAGATTCAAAACATAAGAGTTGAAAGATGAAGGGATGGATTATCCCAAATATTCCCATTTAATTTGATAGGTGTTGGAAAATGACAGCTTAGTATACATGTTCCAGGTATAAGTCTACTTAGTGGAGCAAATCAACACAGCCCACGACATCTAGTGTATAACTAACTATTCCTTTTGCAACTTCTTCCTCTCCTCCCCCCTCAGCTACCACCCTTTCAGTAATTACTTGTTTGCTCTCACTTGGTAGAGATGACAGTATACATTTACCATCTTTCCTCAGGGCTGTCAACACTTCTACTCTGTTCCATAATTAATCACGGGAAGTTTGATTACCCTATTATCTCATTAACCACCACAATGCCCTGCTACACTGAACGCTGTAGATCCTGGTAAGTATGAAGTATCTGGCATTACAGCTGCTCAGGTAAGATACATGTTTACAAAAGAGTGGCCATTAAATTTTAAAAAGTTCCATGGACTGCCCTCTCACAGCAAAGTTTCTGAAAACCCAGTGGTCTGGAGAATGTTAGATTACCCCTCCGTTACGAGCTGAATTATATCCTGCTCCTCAAATACGTGCTGTAAATCCTTACCTCTATGCCTCTGGTTACAATCCCACTTCAAAATGGGTTATCTTGTTATGTTAATAAGACAAGATTAGTGCATGATGTATCTTGAGTCAATCTCTTTTATGATATAAAATGAGTAAGGAGAGACAGGGTAAGATAGGTAACAAGACACACAAAGATCTCCAGTGAATCCAGCAAGCAGAAAAGAGAGAACATTCCTTCAGAGCTGGTTCTCTGAATTCAGATTTCCAGCCTCCTGAACTATGAGAAAATAAATTTCTGTTTGTGAAAACCACTCATTTGTGATATTTCTGTTATAGCCAGCCAAGCCAAGTGCCGTAGCAGCACTATATAATTAAGATACTCTCTCAAATAAAAGGAAAGTTGTTGCACTTTGTTACCTTTACCACTAACACACAATCAGGATGCAGTGATAATTACTGGTGATTGGAATGTGAAAGTTGGAAATAAAGAAGGGTGGGTAGTTTGAAAATATGGCCTCAGTGATAGAAACAGTGTTGGAGATTACATGAAACAATTTTGTAAGACCGATGACTTCTTCATAGCAAATACCTTTTTTCACCAACATGAACAGCAACTATACAAATGGACCTCATCAGATGGAATACACAGGAATAAAACTGACTACATCAATGGAAAGAGAAGATGGAAAATCTCAGTATCATCAGTCAACACAATGGTGTTATTTTGACTACCACAGCAGTGTAATAGGTTCTAATGTCCTGGTAGTATGAAACCTTCCATCTTCTTCTTCTTCTTCAATAACTCAGCTGAGGCTTCTTCCCTTTCCATGTGAAGTTGGTGGTTTTTTTCTGCATCTCATTAAAAAATGCCATTGAAATGTGTGATGGGATTGCATTGTATCTATAGGTCACACTGGGCAGAAAAGACATTTTCACAATGTTCAGTCTCCCTACCCACAAGCAAGGTAGGGTTCTCCACTTAAGTAGGTCTCTTTTGGTTCCTTGAAGTAGTGCCTTGTAGTTTTCTCTGTATAGGTCTTTTAGATCTCTGGTTAGATTTATTCCTGAGTATTTTATCTTCTTGGGGGGCTATTGTAAGTGATACTGATCCAGTGATTTCTTCTTTGACATTCTCTTTGTTGATGTAGAGGAATCCAGTTGATTTTTGTATGTTTATCCTTGCATCCTGATAATTTACTGAACTCTTCTATTAGTTCCAGTAGGGGTTTGTGTGTGTGTATGTATGTGTATTCTTTAGGGTGTTCTGTGTATAGTAAGATCGTATCACCTGTAACAGATATACTTTTACTTCTTCCTTACCAATTTAGATGCTCTTTATTTCTTTTTCCAGCCTGATTGCTCTGGCTAGAACATACAATGCTGAATGGAAGTAGCCACAAAGGGCAACATTGTCTGATTCTTGTTCTCAAGGGGAGTGCTTGCAGACCCTTTGCATTTAGGATGATGCTGGCTGTTGGTTTGTTTTTGTTTGGTTGGGTTTTTTTAAATTCCTTTTTCAAACTCTACTTCTGTGATGGGTTTATTTAGTTGTTCTATCTCTGTTTGTGTTAGTTCAGCTACACAGTGTTTCTATGAATTTGTCTATTTCCTCTGGGTTTTCAAATTTGTTAAGAGTATAGTTTTTCATAGCATTCTGTTATGATTTTTTTTAATTCCAGTTCCGTCTGTTGTAATATCACCCGTCTCATTTCTTACTCAGGTTATTTGTTTATTCTCCTGTTTTTGTTTTGTCAGTTTGGCCACTGGTTTATTAATTTTGTGGATCTTTTCAAAGGACCAGCTTTTGGTCTTATTATATTTTTCAGTCATATATTTTCTAATTTGTTTAGTTCTACTGTCATTTTTATTTTCTTTCTTCTCTTGCTTGAGAGATTCTTTTGCTGCTCTCTTGTCTGAGTTATAAAGTTAATGCTTCTTTTCAGATGTGTGTATTTATTGAGATAAACTAACCTCTGAGTACTGCTTTTGCTATACCCTGAAGGTTCTGTTAGGATGTATTTTCATTCTCATTTGTTTCTATGAATGTCACTTGTTGGCGTGATACACACAGGACACCAGCCGTTGGTGTGATTAACATGGGACACCATTTACATGTGGGAAATGGGACACCACGGACTGGCATGAAATGAGACACCACTTACGGGTGTGATGAGTGTCAGAGGCCGAGGTTGAAAAATCACACTAACAACAAACTTTTAGTTTGCTGTGGGCAGAAAAGGGACAGTCTCCTGTGAGTAGAGACTGACACCAGTTTGTTAAACCCACCAGCTTTTATCCAGGAAAGTAAACAAGCTTGTGCTGAGAAAGTGAGAAAAGGCATCTTATCAGTGTTCCTTACTTCAAAAGAACAGGCATTTCCAGGGAGGGGGAAAGAGGAACTAGTCTCAGTAAATGCTGTTTTCAGCACGTCTTGGTTTTCCAGTCCACCGAAACTAAACTAGTCTCAAGGACTTCTGCCAGGCTTTTGCCATCCTCAAGACAAGTCCCTATCTAGACACAGGCAAGGTCACGGTAAGCAGGATTTCACATTCTTTCCAAACATGCACATCCCCACAGTCATTATTCTGCCTTTGATTTCTTCTATAATCCAGCAGTTTTTGAGCAAGGTATTGTTCAGTTTCCATGTGGGTTCTTTCCCCACCCCTTTGTTTTTTTCTGCTGTTGATTCTGACTCTACAGGTTCACGGTCTGAAAAGATGCTTTGCAATATTTCACCGCTTTAGATTTTGTTAAGGCTGACTTTATGGCATAATATATGGTCTATTCTGGAGATTGTTCCATGGGCAGTAGAACAGAAAGTACACTTGTCTCCTGTTGGGTGAAGTTATCTCTATATGTTTAAGCGGTCAAGCTAGTTGGTTGTGGCAATTAGATCTTTCATGTCCTTATTGAGCTTTCTGGATGTTCTGTAAGTCTTGTGTTGAAGTTTTCTGCTATTATTGTGTAGCTATTTCATCTTTCAATGCTGTTAAGAGCTCATCTGATGTGCCTTAGGAGCCCTATCATTGAATGTGTAAATATTTAAAATTGGTACGTCCTTCTGATGTATTGAACCTTTAATCATTATATAGTGCCCTTCTGTGTCCACTGTGGTAGGTTTTACTTTAAAATCTGTTTTATCTGAAATTAATATTGCCATTCTTGCACTTGTTTAAAATGTTTTTTGCTTGGTATATATTTTTTCACCCTTTGAGTTTTAGTTTGTGTCTGTAAGGTGTATCTCCTGTAAGCCACATGTAGATGAATTGTGTTTTTTAATCCATTTTGCCCCCTCTGTCTCTTTATTGGTGCATTCAGCCCATTCACATTCAGTGTAATTATTGATAGGTATGAATTTAGTCATTATGATGTTTTATGTGCAGTTGGCAGTTTACTTGTTCCACTTAATTTTCTGCGCTGACTCATTTTCCTTGATGTTTTTCCTTCCTTCTCTCCTTCCCTCCTCCCTTCCTTCCTTCTTTTAACTAAACTTTATTGTGGTTTAAGTACCGGTATACAGTCCATATCAATTTGCCATATAACACCTGGAACTCACACCACTATTTACTCCAATTGCTCTCCCCTCCCTTCTTCACCCCCCTGTGTCAGGACACTCCCCCCCATCATCCAGAAGTTCTTATGCCCATTTGATTAAGACCTGTCTCCCTTCCCACTATCTTCTTGCCTCCAGGAATGAGCTTCTTGGACAGCACCCATGTCCTTCATATGTTTTCATCTTTTTCATTATTAATTGGTTTTGTGTTTGCTAAGATATCATGGTTTTCTTATGTTGATGAACAGGATTGTTAACTTCCTTTGTGAGTACCTTAGTAGTTATCCCTATTGGTCTAAATCTAAATTAGTCTCTAATTTCATTGTATTGTCTTGACTTCTGCATATGAACGATATATTTATTTATTCCCTCTGATAGAATGTTGTCATTGTTTGCATACTGACATCTATATTTCCATATTACTAGTATTTCTGCTTTATTTTTGTGGTTTCCCTATTTGGATTGTTGCCTGGTTGCTCTGTCCTGCATTGTAGCCTTGAGTTTTTACTTGATGTTATTTTTTTAAATGAAGAACTTCCTTCAGTATTTTTTGTAATTTGTTTTTTTTTTGTGTGTGTGTGTGCAAATTCTAACTTCTCTTTGTCTGGAAATGTCCTAATTTCACCATCATATTTAAGAAATAATTTTACAGGAAACATAATTCCTGGTCAGCAGTTTTTTTCAACTTCAAGACCTTGTATATGTTATCCCATTGCCTTCTTGCCCACATAGTTTCTGCTGAGTAGTCCATGCTTAATCTTATTGACTCTCCTTTGCAGATTATTTTTCACTTAATCTTATCTCTCTTGAAAAGCCTCTCCTTATCTTTACTTGACACCAGTAATACATAGCAGTGTCTTTCTTTGGGGATCTACTTTGTGTGGAGCTCAATGAGCATCTTAGAAATCTCATCTTTCATGACATCAGGGAAATTTTCTGTCAGCAAGTCTTCAACAATTTTCTTCTGTAGTTTCTGTTAACCCCTACACCCCCTGGTTCCTGTACTCCAATCATTCATAAACTATTCCTCTTGATAGAGTCCCACATACCTTACATTGTTTCTTCATTTTTTAAAATTCTTTTACTTGCTTTTTCCTCAAATATGTTGGTGTCAATTATTTTATCTTCAGTCTCACTAATTCTGCATTTCATTGCCTCAATTCTGCTCCTTCAACTTTCTATTGCATTGTCTAATTCTCTAATTTTATTGTTGATCTGCTGAATTTCAGATGGTTTTTGCTCAAAAATTTCTTGCAGTCTATTTGTCATTATGCCCTACGGCACATTGCCTAATCTCCTTTCTGATCTCTTGAAGAATTCTGAAGATTAATCTTTTGTATTCTACCTCTTATGATTCTAGGAAGTTCTCTATGTCTGGAAAATTTTTTTGATTCTTTGGGGAACTTTCTGAAGGCATTGTAGTCTGTCTCTTTAAGTTGTTGTCTTCAAGCCATCAGAAAGTTGTTGTAATTTGTTGGCTTAGTGTGTTCTTTTTTCAAAATTTTGTTTTACAATGTTCAAATAGGCTGATTATGTAAGCCAGTTTGACTATTGGTGCCTTGGAGATTTTAACTTCCTGTTACCAAGTGGTTAGAGCCACTGCTAGGCAGAAGGGCCTAGGCATGTGTTGACTTCTCATCAAGCATTCATTGTAGGTGCCCAGGTAGTCAGTCACCAAGTAGGTGATGCTGACTCTTTTCTACAGCCCTATGTGGGCAAGGGTGATTAGGGTAGGTTGTTGTGCTACATGTGCTAAGAAAGGTAAAGGGCTGACAGCTGTATCTTCCTTTGTCTGTGCCTATGCAAAGGACCTGTTTCTGCGCTGAGTTCCTGGCTTAGGGGAGCCATCAGATTTTTTTTTTCCCCCTATTTGTTAAATTTTTTATTCTCCAAGTCTGAGAGAATAGCTCTGGGGATGTGTAAGGAGTCCTACTTCCAGCCTAGGTAGAGTGTCAGAATTTGGAGCTGGGTGCAGTGCAGAGAAAGGGAAAGAGAAAGAGAGAGAGAGGCTTAGCCCAAAGGAAAACTTTAGATCTGCACAGAGCAAATTAGATGCAAGCACTTAGCTTTTGATGATCAAAGGCACGCTTCCATGATTCTGTAGGTATGAGTATCACAAGCTCATCTTCTTGTCTAAAGAAGGCAATCTCCAAAAGCTTCTGCTTTGTTCACCATTCTGCCAGTTGCAGATCCTTCTGTGGGGTGTGGATTACTTCCTGGTTAAGTTTGGCCAGACCTAGGTACTTCTGGACCTACTCTTCCTTCCTTGTTGCTCAGTTCGATTTCTTAGCTTTCCCATTGATATTCATGGCTCCTAGAATTGTCATATGCAATCCATTCATTTGTTTTTCTAGATCTTTGTTGTTAGAGGGGTCACAGGAAGTATCTGACTACTATAGCATCTTAGTCCCTCCTCTTTTTTTGTTTGGGTGTACTACATTAAACCTTTCACCAAGTAGCCCATAAGTCTTCCACATTTGAGTGGAATTCAGAGAAAGAAAAGGCTCCCTGGCTAGTTCAGAGTACAGTACAATCCAGCACTGACATTTGACCCTTATGATACAGTGGTTTTAATTACTTAAAATATCTTCAGATGATTGAGATGATTATGGAATCTGTGACCAACCTGATAGGAAAATCATAGAGAGAAGGCTCCTAGAGTTTAGGGGGAAAAACTAACCACATACTTCAGCAATAACTAATTGCCTAGCTTGTCATTGGGTCTTGATAGAAATTACATACACTGGGTTAATATGCATTCTGAGTTGCATTTATGAATCAAGTAGTGGGTTTTTTTTTTTTCTAAAAAGACATCAAATTAGCACTGTATCATCAAAAGGAAGTACATTTAACTCAAGTAGTACTGAAGGCACAAATAAATTGCACAAATTATTCACATTCCCAGTATATTTACTCTGGGCATACTGCCACCCTTTCTTCAGCCAATTCTTGACAATTCCAATGACAGCTTGAGAAAAAAAAATTTGACACTGGCATACAGGTAGTTTGCACAATACAAATAGTACCAGCCAGAAACAGTCTACTAGGGCATTACAGCTCTATCTGATGGCTCTAAACAACGGTGGAAAGGAAAAGTCTCTCAACATACAAAATGTGGAGCTGTAATCACTGCCCACCTCCTAGGTTAAGATCTGATGTCTGTATTTTACTGATTTGTGGGCAATGGAAAACAGTTTGTCTGGCTAAGGACTTGGAAACAAGGACAGAGGATTAGTAGCCAGGATATTGGGCTGAAATACCTTTCAGGATAACCTCAGGGTATACAAATACTTAGATCTTTTATGGTTGCTAACTAAAGAGCAGCTCATACAGAGGGAAAAATCAGTATCGGGTGAAAAAGATAGGCCTCCAGTAGATGTCAGTCAGACTGCTTCCCAAGTCATTCTACTGCTTGTTCAATAACTTCATGGACCCAGCGGCCATGAAAGAGGGAATGAGGTTATACCTGGACTAACTTCTCACCAAGGCTGAGCTGTCACCATGATTGACACCCCAATCTGTCATCCACAGTGACCAGCTTCAACAGAGAACGGGTTGCAATTTGTCTTCACTGGAACATACACTTATTCTGGCTATTGATTTGTCACCCCTTCATTCTTTTTGTGGATGTACCAAATACTTTAATCATCATAATAGTAAAAAGGTCATTTTTACTGTGGTTTTTTGGTGTGTGCTGTTGAGTTGATTTCAACTCATAGCAACCTTATAGGGCAGAGTAGAACTATTCTACAGGGTCTCCTGGGATATAATCCTTATGGGAGTAGGTCACATTTCTTTTCTCCTGTGAAGAGGCTGGTGCACTGAAACCACTGACTGTTTCTCAGTTAGCAGGTGAGTGCTTAACCACTGTATCACCAGGGCTCGTTTTAGTAAAGGAACTCATTTTACAACAAAATAATGCAATGAGACAGTACTTACAAGAAATATGGTGAGACCAGTGAATTCTTCCAGTGTGGAACAGACAACCTTACAGAGTAGTAGAATGGCCTTGTGAAATCTTGAATACTACACAAGCAACAACACTTTGTGGAACTCTGGTGTTGTCCTATTGTACAGGAGGGTAACAGCACCAAGTAATGAGAGCAATGGCATGAGGTAAGGAAGGTAATAGCATCAGGTAAGGAGGCTGTCTTGGATTAAACTGTGTCCCTCCCAAAATCTAGGTATTGATTTGACTTGGGTATGAGTCCCAGTATGGTGCAATTCCTCTCACGTGTTGTGAATCCTGCCTCTGTGATATTTATGATGGAGAATGGGCAGCAGTTGTGCTGCTAGGCAGGACTCAAGTTACCAGCTGTGTAACATAAGGGAGAGAAGTGACCATAGAGTTGGGACCTCATACCACCAAGCAACAGCACCAAGAGCACAGCCCGTCCTTTGGACCTGTGGTTCCTGTGCCAAGATACTCTCACTAGATTTGGGCTCAGCCTACCGGACTGTGGTAACTTTTCTTACTGAATAGACTTGTAACTCATAAATGGACTTGTGGCTTACTGGACTGTGTCAATAAAATTTCTCTTCATGAAACCACTCACTCATGGTATTTTCTGTTAGAGCAGTCCGAGGTCATGACTAAAACAGAGGGTAAGGGCATCGGGTAAGGATGGTAATAGCATCAGGTAAGGGCGGTAACAGCATTATGGAAGGAGAGTAATAACATCAGGTAAGGATGATACTAGCAACAGATAAGGAGGATAACAGCATCAGGGAAGGATAAAAATATAGTGATCAACCCTGACTAGTCTGTCAGTGGAGGCTTGCTTGCTGCTGTGATGCTGGAAGTTATGCAGGGTCACCCATGGTAGACAAGTTTCAGATGACTTCCAGACTGAAACTAGGAAGGACCCAGCAGTCAACTTCCGAAAGCAATTAGCCAGGGAAGACATTATGAACAGCAGCGGAAGACTGTCAGATACAGTGCCAGAAAGTGAGCCCCCCAGGTTGGGAGGCACTCAGAAGATGACTGGGGAAGAGCTGCCTCCTCAAAGTTGAGTCAGCCTTAATGATGTGTAGGAGTAAGGCCTTTAGGATCTTCATTCACAGAGATGGCACAATTCAAAATGAGAACAAACAGCTGCAAACATCCATTAATAATTAGGACATAGAATGTACAGAGTATGAATCTAACTAAACTGGAAATTGTCAAAAATGAAACGGAACACATAAACACTGATATCCTAGTCATTACTGAGCTGAAATGGACCGGTTTGGGCCATTTTGAATCTGACGATCACATGGTTTACTACACTGAGACTGCAGACTTGAAGAACCTGAAGAGGAACGGTGTCGCATTCATCATCAAGAAGAACATTTCAAGATCTGTCCTCAAGTACAATGCTGTCAGTGATAGGATGATATCCATACACCTACACGGAAGGCCAGTTAACAGGACTGCTATTCAAATCTACCCACCAACCACTAAGGCCAAAGATGAACAGATGAAAGATTTTTACCAGCTTCTGTAGTCTGACATTGACTGAACATGCAATCATGACATAGTGATAATTACTGGTGACTGGAACGCAAAAGCTGGAAACAAAGAAGGATTGGTAGCTGGAAAATACGGACTTAGTGATAGAAATAATGCCAGAGATTGCATGACAGAATTTTGCAAGACTAACAACTTCTTCACTGCAAATACCTTTCTTAACCAACACAAATGGCAACTGTACACATGGACACAGGAACCAAATAGACTACATCTCTGGAAAAAGATGATGGGAAAGCTCCATATCAGCAGTCAGAACAAGACCAGGTGCTGACTGTGGCACAGATTATCAACTGCTAATCTGCAAATTCAAAATGAAACTGAAGAAAATTAGAGTAAGTCCACGAGAACCAAAGTATGACCTTCAGTGTATCCCTCTTGAGTTTAAAGACCATCTCAAGAACAGATCTGATGTGTTGACCACTAAGGACCAGACAAATTGTGGAATGACATCAAAGACATCATCCATGAAGACAGCAAAAGGTTATTAAAGACAGGAAAGAAAAAACAAACAGGAAGTCAGAAGAGATTCTGAAACTTGCTTTCAAAAGTTGAGCAGCTAAAGCAAAGAATGGAGAAATAAATGATCTAAACAGAAGATTTCAAAGATCAGCTCGAGAAGACAAAACAAAGTATTATCATGACATGTGCAAAGAGCTGGAAATGGAAAACCAGAAGGGAAGAATACATTCTGCATTTCTCAAGCTGAAAGAACTGAAGAAAAAACTCAAGCCTCCAGTTGCAACAGTGAAGGATTCTACAGGGAAACCATTAAATGACTCAGGGAGCATCAAAAGAAGATGGAAGCAATACACAGAGTCATTGTACCAGAAACAACTGGTGTATGTTCAGCCATTTGAAGAGGTAGCACATGATCAGGAACCAATGGAAGGAAGAAGTTGAAGCTGCATTGAGGGCACTGACAAAAAACGCTTCAGGAGTTGATGGAATATTGAGATATTTCAACAAACAGATGCAGTGCTGCAAATGCTCACTCATCTATGCTAAGAAATTTGGAGGACAGCTACCTGGCCAGCTGACTGAGAGCCACATTTATTCACTCCAAAGACAGGTGATCTAACCAAATGTGGAAATTACCGAATATCATTAATATCACACCCACGCAAAATTTTGCTCAAGATGATTCCAAAGTGACTGCAACAGTATATTGACAAGGAACTGACATAAATTCAAGGTGGATTCAGAAGAGGATGTGGAACCAGGAATATCACTGTTGACGTCAGATGGATCTTGGATGAAGGCAGAGGATACTAGAAAAATGTTTGTGTTTCATTGACTACGCAAAGGCATTTGACTGTGTGGATCATACTAAATTATAGCTAACATTGCAAAGAATGGGAATTCCAGAACACCTAATTGTGCTCTTAAGGAATCTGTATTGGGATCAAGAGGCAGTTGTGCAAACAGAACAAGAGGACACTGCATGGTTTAGTCAGGAAAGGTGTGCATCAGGGTTGCATCCTTTCACCATACCTTTTCAATCTCTATGCCAAGCAAATAACCCAAGAAGCTAGATTCTCCAAAGAAGAATGAGGCATCAGGATTGTGGGACGACTCTTTAACAACGTGCATCAGACGACACTACCTTACTTGCTGGAAGTGAAGAACATTTGATAAACTGATGATCAAGGACCACAGCCTTCAGTATGGATTGCACCTCAACATCAGGGAAACAAAAATCTTCACAACTGCAGCAGTAAGCAACATCATGATAAATGGAGAAAGGATTGAAGTTGTCAATGATTTCCTTTTACTTGGGTCCACAATCAATACCCATGGAAGCAGCAGTCGTGAAATCAAAAGATGCATTGCATTGGGAAAATCTACTGCCAAGGATCTCTTTCAAGTGTTGAAAACTAAATATGTCACCTTGAAGACTAAGGTTCGCCTGACCCCAGGCTTGGTATTTTCAATTGCATCATATGCATGTGAAAGCTGGACTATGAACAAAGACGACAGAACATTGATGCCTTTGAATCGTGATGTTGGAGAAGAACGTTGAATGTACCATGGACCCCCAAGAGAACAAATAGATCTTTTCTGGAAGAAGTACAACCAGAGTGATCCTTGGAAGCACAGCCGGCAGGACAGCATCTTATATACTTTGGACATGTCAGGATCAGTTCCTGGAGCAGGACATCCTGCTTGGTAGAGTGGTGGGTCAGTGAAAAAGAGGAAGACCCTCGATGAGATGGACTGACACAGTGGCCACAACAATGGGCTTAAGCATAAAAACGATTGTGGACGTGGCACAAGATGGTGCAGTGTTTCATTGCTGTTCATAGGGTTACTATGGGTCGGAACTCACTAGATAGCACCTAATAACAACAACCTACCAGATACAGCATATGTCCTTAATCAGTAACTGAGATATCAAGTTATTTTTCCAATAGCCAAATGCATGGGTCGGAATCAATATCTATATTTCCTTTTTAAGACGTGGGAGGGTTTCACCTAATGCCAGTGACTCTTTTATGCACTGGTATCTTCCCAATATTTTTAGTTGATGTAATACTGTTTTTTCCATATTAAATATATTCAGTTACTTCTTATAGACCCTCACAGTCTGTGACAAGAGGATGTTTCCATGACCACTTGTAGCCATGTAGTCACGGCAGATTACAAATTATTTCCTCTAATATCTCTAACCGATAGATTAAATCTATATATAAAAGCAGTGGTACACTTCTGACAAGTCAGGCACTGTATCAAGAGCTAGAAACATGACTCAAAAGAATCCCTGCCCTTTAGAAGGTGACATACTAATACAGGAAGACATACAAAACTAAATAAGCAAATAAATAAAATCCAAAACCTACTGCCGTTGAGTCAATTCTGATTCATAGCAAACCTGTGAGATCCACCCCATAGTTTCCAAGGAGTGCCTGGTGGATTTGAACTGCTGACCTTTTGGTTAGCAGTAGCAGTACTTAACCACTACACCTAATAAATAAGATAGTGAAAGGAAAACAAGCTTTGTGAGGCGGAACATGATTGCCCCTACGTGGTATGTTAGGTCACTACCACTTGCTAAGTGATCCTTATGTAAATCCCTGGCAAATAGTCACTATTGTCCCACCAGCACAATAAAACCTCTGCCCTCGACGGCACTTGGGTTTTTTTGGGTTCCCACTGTGTTGTGTAGGGATCTGCTTTGGCCCTGCAGCAGCTGCCCAGAACTTGCCTCAACACATAAGTCTCCCTAATAAACTCCCTCTCCACCACACTGGAATTTCCTCCTCTTTCTTCTGTCAGTGCCCTCCATTTTTAGAGGCAAGTTTCAAATTACTGGCTCATGTCTAGACAGTGTCAGGCAGTAATAAGAAAACACTAAAATAAGGTAATGTGATAGAACCACTAGGGTAAGCACGGGGGCTACTTTAACTAGGTGGCTTAAGGGAGACCTCTAATGAGGTACCATTTGAGTTGGGATCCAAACAATGAGAAGGAAGATCTTGTGAAAGAATGCTCCTAGCAGGATGACCAGAACGAACAGTGAACCAGAAGCCCTGAGACAGACTTAGGATGCCTTATGAGGGGGTGGAGTTCAGAATGGAAGACAAGATATCGGAGATGAAAGAGATAAAGCTTATTTGTCTTAGGCTGATTTCTCTAGAAGAGCAAAACCAGTGAAGTGTGTGTGTGTGTGTATGTGTATGTGTATATACGTATATATATATATATCTATCTATACATATAGATAGATAGATAGATAGATAGATATATGAATACACAGAACGATGTGTTGTGGCAGTTATAGAGGCTGGCAAGTCCCAAATCCATGGATCAAGCATTAGGCTGGAGGCTTCTTCTGACTCACATGGTTGAGGTAGCAGAATGCTGGCTCAGATCCCAAGAACCAGAGGTCAGAGGATGACAAGTCAGATAGATGCAGGAACAAGAGACAAAACGAGATTTGCCAGAACATCTACATACATCAGATGCAAGTCACACCTCCAGGGGACCCCCCACCTTTCAATTGACTGGCGACTCACAACAGATTACATCATAGGTGGTGACATCATATCTGCCAAACCACTAAGAATCACAGCCTAGACCACAGATGAAGCAAGGATTAAGAACCGTAACAGAATCTAACCAAATACTGAACTCAATCTTACCCTCCCACACCTTTCCTCTGTGTTCTCTGTAATTCAGTGTCTGTTACTAGCAGATCTGCTAAAAAGCTTTCTCCCCATTCCTCACCTTAACTGAGACCTGGCTTCCTCTTTCACTCCCCCAGTACAATGTTTCCTTGTAGGCTTCTCAAGGCTGCTTTCCTCCAGTATTTTATATACTTAAAGTCTTAGAGAAGCCTTAGATGTTCTTGTTCTCTTTCACTGATTTCACACTTCTTTTAAGAACAGAACAAAGCAGCTTCTTTAAAGCTTTGAGACTTCCACTTATCAATGCCATTTACTGTCAGCAGTCTACTGACCTCCCTGTCACTCCACCTTCCTTCATGTTTCTCCTTCCTTCACCTGTTGCACAACCTGAAGCACAGAATTAACATTATTAAATTGTACATGGAGAAACTGTTTAGTGTTTTGCTGTGCATGTTCTAAACCACACCAACAAAATAAATTTTAAGGGGGGGATAAGAACCACCATGTGAACATTCAAGAATTAATGCCCTTGAAAAATGTCCCTATCATTTAAAAAAATGCCACAAACAGGATAATCCCATTTCTGTATAAAACACAAACCAAGAGTATTTTTATGTATGTACAGTACTTCAATAGTACACTCATCAAATTAAACAGCTACCTCCAGGGGGTACAATAATCAAAAGCACAAGAAAAATTTCACTTCTGGCTTCATGATTTGTTTTTTCAAGTGACAGAGTGATTCTCACCTTCTTTCAATATTAAAATCTCCACATTTCACTGTCTCCGAATGCAGCTGAGCCCGAGTTTGCACCTAGAGTTAGGACCCTTCATTCCTCATCCT
Source organism: Heterohyrax brucei (assembly GCA_028571685.1). Classification (NCBI taxonomy): domain Eukaryota; kingdom Metazoa; phylum Chordata; class Mammalia; order Hyracoidea; family Procaviidae; genus Heterohyrax; species Heterohyrax brucei. The sequence continues at coordinate 53,077,918 of CM053149.1, forward strand.
GAATCTGAAAACATCACACCAACTCACACCTCTGGAGGGTGCTGTGGAGGCCTAGGTTTGTAAGTCTAGGTTGCTGAGACTGAGTTTCCCACCAATGTTGCAGCACTGTTTGGAGAATAAAAAGCGCCAGCACACACACAACTGCTGCATTGAGCTCCACCAAGGCTGTGGCCACCTGCCTAAAGCCTTTTTAACATACAACCTTCCATCAGCTGCTGTCTTTGGCTCTCAGAAACCCAGAATCACAACGCTCAAAGGATGCAGTTCTATTTTACTGAAATTTCTGTGTCGGGTAACTCAACCCCTCCAACTCAACCCTTCCACCTCAACACCAGGAAACTGCAAATTCTAGGAGAAAATTCCTGAGATCCAATGTAATACTTGGGAAGATGGCATTTCTTTGTCCTGTTTGGGAAAACCCCAGTTTAGCTTTGTTTGCCAGGAGCCAGCAACTGGAGGATTTCCTAAACAAACAAAAAAACCAAGCTGAATGCCACTGCGTCAATTCCGACTCATAGCAACCCTACAGGACAGAGTAGAACTGCCCTATAGTTTCCAAAGAGTGTCTGGTGGATATGAACTGCCAGACCTTTGGTTAACATCCACAGCACTTTACTGTGCCACCACGGTTTCCTAAAGTTACCTTCTGTCAATGACGAGGCTCCAGAGAGACCCCAGGAAGACTGTCATTTGAGCGGTAAGATCAGGTCAAATGACATGCTGGCTGCTAGGAACACAGCTGCCAGCTCCCCAGACTGATTTTTGTCATCATTCCACAACTATGATACCAACAGAAAAACCCTTACACTGCAAAGGCCAATTCTGGTCAAAACAGAGTGTAGGAACTCAAGCCGTCAAGAAAACTACTGAAGCCAAAAAGATGTCTGCAACAGATCCAAGTAACCCATACTTCCAGATAAGTAGATTATCAACAAGCTTTTTCTCTAGCTGAAAGATTAAGAAACTACTTCTAAAAACACCTTCTACAAAGCCATTATGAATATTTATATAGTAAGCCATTAACAGAAACATTAAGGCAGTGTTTTCTGAAATTTTATGGTGTATCTTAATAGGTCTTCACTAGGTTAAGATCTAAGCTATTTTTTAAAATTTTTAAATCTACAATAATCAAAGACCAACAGCATTCATGCCTAAAGCCAAACGTGAAGCCCCTTATCTGCCTGGCTCAATTCTGAAAGTCCACCAAAAAAAAAAAAAAAAACCACTGCCATCGAGTTGATTCCAGCTCATGGCAACCCCAGAGGCCACAGTAGACTACTCCCATAGAGTTTCCAAGGAGTGCCTGGAGGGTTTGAACTGCCAATCTTTTGGTTAGCAGCTATAACACTTAACCCACTACCCACCAGGGTTCTGAAAGTAACTAAAAATAGCCCAGGTCAGAGCTCTCTGCAAGTCTAACCTTCAGATGTGAAATAATGCTCTTTCATTCCACGGAGTATTTCAGTGAAGCAAAGATGACAAGCTAGCCTCACGAGAAAGAATACATGTCATCCTCAATAGCCGGGTCACACTAATTGTCCTTTCTCTGGTGGCATAGTGGTTAAACGCTATGGCCGCTGACCAAAAGGTCAGCAGTTCAAAGCTACCAGCCACTCCTTGGAAACTCCATGGGAAACTCCATGGGGCAGTTCTACCCTGTCCTGCAGGGTTGCTACCGAGTCAGAATCAACTTGATGGCAACAGGCTTGGTTTTTGGTTTTGGTCCACAAAAGTAAATTGTTTTGGATTTTGCATCTTAATTAGAGAGAGAAGTCATTGGTCACTGAGAAAATAATTTATTTTTTAAAGCCTAATTTGTAATACCTAAATAAATAAATAAATAAAATCCACTGCCATCGAGTCGGGGCCTACTCATTGTGACCCTAGAGGTCAGAGTGGAACTGCCCCATAGAGTTTCCAAGGAGCACCTGGTGGATTTGAACTGCTGACCTTTTGGTTAGCAGACATAGCACTTAACCCACTATGCCACCAGGGTTTCCAATTTATAATACAGATCACCTTAAAAAAATTATACCACAGGAATATACTAACACAAAAGTTAGAAGTCAACAGCTTTGAGGTGGTCTTTAATTATTTATTTCTTCTTGCTTAACCAACTTCAAGGTCTTCTGGCTGAAACCCAAAATGCTTTCTTGATATCCTTTAGAGAATTGTATCTTTTGGGGACAAACACTCCTTCCAACGACAAATACTAAGAAATCCAGTGGTCTAGATTTCACGATGCCATTTTTTTTTTTTTCAGAAAAAAAGTACGCTACATAAGCCTTTAATTTCAGAAGAATTGTTATTATACAACAAACTTTTTATTTTTTCCTTCATAAACAGTCCACAGCATTCATAAAACAGAGTGGTAGAAGAAATAAAGAGAGACACTTTTCAGGTGAATTCTTTAAGAACAGATGAATTGGAAGCAATTTAATACAGATGGAAACAATACAACCCATATAAAAACAGGATTTCAAGAAGGGAAAAAGACAGACCAACTCAATTTAGAGCTTTCATGCAAACAACCCAATGCCTCAACTTTCCTTTACAAAGCAAACCAAGTGCCTTAACAGGTGTTCATGAAGAAGGCCACACAAGTATTACAAAAAAAAGCCTCGCCTCACATATACCGCATTTAGAAAAAGGAAAAAAAATGAATAAATCCCCCAGATAGACCTAGACTGATCACCTTTTCTCTAGCAGAGACAGACATGGAAAATAAACTCTCCACAAGCTCACTAGCTTCAAGGTCCAGACTGTCGAGCTCTCACCCGGGTGTTGTCTGCTCGTGTTCTCCTCAGCAGACACAAATACAGTCTATGAAGTAGAATACACACTTGAAGCCTTCCTTAAAAATAATCACAAGTTTCATTTTAATATATACAACAAAGTTTTAATTATGTGCTGAAAATAAATTACAAGAAATAACTTTCAAATGCAACAGAGGACAAAATTTCACAACAAACATTCCCAGTGAATTCCCTTCGGGGGTAGTGACGTGACACTGCAGGGCTCAAGGAACATAAATATCACAAATTTATCAAAAACTTTAAATTGCCTATGCATTCACACACTGACGTGAGCCACAAACATTCCTTCACAGGGACTGTACTTATTAGCCTACCACAGAACCATATTTTGTCATAAACTACAAAACTTTTAATACAAAATTGTATTTATATATTTATAATTCATATACATGCCCTATCTGTGATTTTTAGAAAATAAAAGCTACACACTGTACAGACACTCTTAACTCACAGCTGTAGGCAACATTTTTGGATGGAATTTCTCCCCCAATAAAATTAATGGCATATTTTATGTACATGAAGGCTAAACTGCAAAGAAGACAGTTCAGTTTCCCAGATATGCATCTCCTTTTAGGGCAGGTTTATAAATTTAAAAAGGCAAGACAAATGTACACCTCAGAATCACTTTCTCAGCTACAAGAGTTGTCATGTAATTTCTGTGAAGTTTCTGATACATGCATTTACGTAATACTGGTATTGAAGACAGTAAAGCAATATATACTTTTCATGTAGTGGCTCAATAAAGGCTTCATTGTCATTCCGATCTGATTCTTGGTAACAGTGATTCATAACCTCTAAAAATTAAAATTTCAATGGGATGCGGTGTTAAAAGAGACGCTAAGTAGATTTCTTAAAATATTTCCCTGAAATATCCTTTTACATAAGACAAATTTTACTAACATTAAGTAAAAAGAAAGAAAATGAAACATGGCACACGTGTGCATGATATTCATTCTCCTCGGCCAATCTCATGTCTCAGGAGCCGACAAGAAAAATGCTTACAACCAACCATCTTCACATCGTGGGGCAGCCATCTGTGAAGCCAGTTCCACTAAACTACTTCTACAGTTGATTGTAAACTTTGGTTTATTTTTACTTGAGTTCTCATTGTACAGCAAGCATGAAAAGGGGAGCGCGGAGTCCGTGAGGAGGTGAAGTGTCAGTCTGTCTTTAGTCTGGCGTGCTGTGACACCTGCTCAGTCAGGCCTGCTTTGATAGAGTTTGTGACAGACTGCCTTACGTTCTCCTCCATCAAATTATCACCCAGGGGCTTCAACACCTGTGGCATGAGAAATGTGCAAAACAAACAAAAACATGAGGTAAAAAAGAAGTTACATACAAAAATAGATATAAAAATTCAATTCAAAGCAATGAAGAAAATAACCAGGAAGGTGGAAAATAAAAGGATGCTTTCTCCCATTAAAGTTATGGTGCTACAAATAATGCAATTAGACATTTTATAATGCAACAAAAATTACTTTCCTCCTATCCAAGCCATTTACAATTCCTATGAGATGGATGTGCAATCGCATACCCTATCTGCAGCATCAAATCTGGTATGTACACAGCATTTATGCAGACCGGCCCAGACGGTCCTGCTATTGTCCTACATGTATTAGTGTGAACACTTCAGATAGAGAAAAAAGTTAAAAATACTGTCTAATTTCTCTTCTTGTTATTGTTGGATGACAGTCTCTGTCGCTGTGCTGACGAAAGAGCACGATGAATCATTCGACGTCTAGTAACTTCAAACAGTTTGGAAAACACCTAGAACACGGAGTGACTCGTTAGGAGAGTGACTTAGAGTGCCTTCAAGTTAAAGAGTTTATGATTACAAGAATTTGAGACTTTGGAGGTTTCTCACCTTCCTGGGACTCCTCTGAAGCAAGAGAAAAGAGAAATGCAGAAAAATTTACACAAGGTTTGTTGACATACAGCACACAGCTTCTCTGACTAGTGATCACCTTACCTCAATCATACTGAAAGTCAGTTTACACACTTTAGATTCTTCCACTAAACTGGTTTTTGTAATTATGGTACCTCTAAAATCCTAGAAGAAATGCTCTACAAGAGATGAACATTTAAAAAAAAAAAAAGGGTACACTGTATAATTACTGAAATTTATGTTGTGAAAAGTCCAAAATTCTCACATAGATAACATTAACCAAAAAAGAAAAAGAAAAGGTTGTGAATTTTTTTAACTTTTCTATTAGAAGACACCAAAGGAACAGGAAGTAGTGAGTTTTTTCAAGATTAAAATTTAAATTAAACAAATATCCAACACAAGTCCATACAAGAAAACGTCCAAATCACATCTGAAGAGACAGCATTCCTCCAAGAGCAAATAGAAAACCCAAATTTATATAAAGGGTCACTTCAAAAAATGGCATCATTACAACGAAAAGTCAACACCTAATCAGCTTTCTCCAAGGGATGGCTTACTTCTCCAGTCTCTGAATTTAAAGTGAAAAGCAAACATGAACTTTTACATTCTAGATCTTGGAATATACCCCATACTTCGCTGGCTCCAAAACAGCATCTGAAAATGCTATCACCCTGTCCATCAGCAATTTAACTGCAGCTTTTATTCTGGTCCTTCATGTGACACTCGAGTACTTCACAACGATCATTTTAAATAAATGGCCACACTGGTGGAATTTTCTGCACATGGGCAATTCCAGAACACAGCTGGCAGATACATACATGGCTTTCCTTAGAAGAGAAGTGCTGAGGAAGAATTCACAGCCTGACTTTGAGTTCTGGTTTGAGGTAAAAAATTGTTACTGAAGTCGATTCTTTGTGGAGCTTTGCTTGTTCACTAACACTTCCAAAGTACAGAAGTCACACTTCTCTGGTTTAAGAAATCCCTATGGGATTCTTCCTGGCAGTACACAAACACTGTCCTCAAAGACGGCAACAAAGACCTGCCTGTCCTCAGCATTCTTCCTGGAATGTAAGAGTGCATTGCTTCTTGCCAGTATTAGTAAGATATTTCTTTGGCTTTCCTAAAGCACTGAATTTCCAAAGCTGCTTCTCCTTGCCTTTAGAAATCTTTCACTCATCTGTACAAAATCTTGCCCTCCCCACTGTCAGGTGCAATCAAGCCTACAACTAGGAAATTATCCAGAGGATAGTAAAGATTTAGGCTAGATAACTATGACTTTAAAGGGAAAAAAAATCAATTCATACTTTACATTCAGATTATACATCCAACAAAAGAGAAAACACCCCTTTGACATTTCTCATATACAGGAAAAGGTAGGTCTGCAGACACTGAAAGAAAAAACAAAATTCATGGAGACACTGCCATTAGTCACTGAAAAACAAGATAGATACCAACCTGTTCCCACAGTATTTCAGCAATCTGATCAATCATTGTTCCAATTTCTCTGAACTCCCCAGAGTATTTAACATATGCCCAAGTACAAAGGGATGTCAGTGCTAACCCCATGACCAGGTTACATAAGACGGCTATCGAGTTCAGGCCGATGAAGCCAGTCAGTCCTGAGATTATGTACATGGCAAACATGACGGCAAACAGCGTGGCAGGAGTACGAGCAGCATAGAAGATGTTCTTGCCGTCATTGTGCTTTATAAAATTTGCATAGGTTTCTTCAATTTCAGTCTCCAGCTGGTCCTGGTAACGACGGCAGAACTCATCTCCACCCATTTTTTTGACAGAACGAAACTGTTTAATTGCCACTTCCTTGAGATCCAAGTGTTTGCGCTCCAGATCTGAGGGTGCAATGTAAGGCTTGTCCCCTCCGCATATCTGTAGAGAGAATTATCATAGGACAGATGACATGTTAGAAATAATTAACCCTTGAAACTAGTCCCCTGTTGATAGCTTTGAGCTTTATAAAGTTAACTTGTTTATAATATCTCACACATAATTGTAACCTGTTTATTATACGCTTAATTAAATAAACCAAAAACAAACCCAGTGCTGTCAAGGCGATTCTGTCTCATAGCGACCCCATAGGGCAGAGAATTATTGTCCCATGGAGTTTCCAAGGAGCACCTGGGGGATTCAAACTGCCGACCTTTAGGTTAGCAGACATAGCACCTAACCACTATGCCACCAGGGCTTAAATTTCAAATGTGATTAATACCGGTAAAACTGAAGACAAAACAATTTACATTTCACTTTGTACCTGGCTTCAAGTGATCCACCAAAACAGCAAAATAGTACAAGAAGACTGCTGAGAAGAAAATGGCTAAAATAGAACACACTAGAAAGGTATTTTGAATGTCTGAGTTAGTAAGCAGAGGGCAGAAACTGTTACTGGCCTTAAGATAACACAACTTACATCAGAGACTATTAATATGAGCACTCTAAACTCTATGTGAGAAGGTATTTCAGTTGTTCATATAACTTGCCACCTCGACTCTGCACTCTAACCATGTGAATTATAGTGAAACGGTTTATTTCCAGCAAAGATGAGAAATGGGAATTAGGGCATGCTGTAATGTGACAGGAAACCCTCGCAGCACAGTGGTTAAGTGCCATGCCCACTAACCAGGAGGAGGCAGTTCAAATCCACCAGGTGCTCCCTGGAAACTCTACGAGGCAGTCCTACTCTATCCTGCAGGGTCACTATGAGTCGGAATTGACTCAGTGGCGACAGATTTTTTCCCAGTAATGTGACAATAAGAAGCCCTGGTGGCTCAGCACTTACAAGTGCTGGGACGCTAAACCAAAAGGTCAGCAGTCTGAATGCACCAGCTGCGCTGTAGGAGAAAGACGTGGCCGCCTGCTTCTGTGAAGACACACGCTTGGGTGCTCGCTCCGGCAGCACACACTCTAAAACTGGACCCACATGCAGAAGATCAGCACGACTCTTACGCAGGGATGACATGCAAATTCGTGAAGCATTCCGTATTTTTTAAATAACAACGTGTATGTAAGTTTCTGACATAAATTACAACCTTTCACTTAAGCACAATAAAATTTTTTTTTTAAAAAAAGATTACAGCCTTGGAAACTATGGGGCACTTCACTCTGTCCTGTAGAGTGGCTATGATTTGGAACTGACTCTGTGACAATGGGTTATACTACAACACATTTAAACAAACACACCAAAAGCCACCTGCTGTCAAGTCAACTCTGACTCATAGTGACCCTACAGGACACAGCAAAACTGCCCCCCAGTTTTCAAGGCTGTAGTCTTTACAAATCAGACTGCCACATCTTTGTCCTGTGTAGCAGCTAGTGGGTTCGAACCACAAACCTTCCAGTTGATAGCTGAGCACTTAGTGACAATAAATAAGGAGCAGAGTTAATGAAAACATGCTACCCTACTCAAAGGCCAAACTTAAATTTGGATTACAAACCTGCTCCATACTTTTGCTGTAAGTATCTCTGGCTCCTGCTACGGCAGCAAGATTATTAGCTTCAGCAGTTGCCTAAAAAATAACATATCATTATACAGAAATAGTCAATGAGTCTACAAATTCTGATTAACAAAGCATTATAGACAAGTAACAAGTATGAAAATAAACCAAAGAAAAATATCAACTTCCAGTTTTCCTATGTAACAAAATGCAGACATAAAGCATATAATAATTACTGAAGACTTCCTCTCTAATGTTAGGTCTATGTTAAAATGGATTTGTAGGAAATTAATTTGCTCAGGAAATAGATTACTAACATGTTAAATCTCTGGATGCAAAGAATCGAACATTATTATAAGGTTATCTCTCTCATAATTTTACACAGCAGACATTTTAAAATCCACAAAAAGGCTTACCCATGTGAGCTTTATTAGGAAAAAAGTGGCTTAATCCACTATAAAACTGGGGAATTACTCAAAGTAGAAAATTTGAAAAAGGATGAGCTGAGTTACAATAACATTGTCCCAAAATAACACCATTTTTTTAAAAAAAAAGAAAAAGCAAAAACAAAAAAATACTATCTTCACCAGATGCAACTGTAAATCATTAACACTAAGAGAAAATGCACCTTATTCCAAACATCCTTCCTGGTCAAGGACTCAGAGACTGAAGACAGCTTAGTCAGGGATGACCACATTAAGCCACTCTATGCAACAGACACTTCTCTACACTCCGAGCCTCCTCGTATGCAAGGGCTACAATCTACAAAGTTATCACAGAAAAACTCTAGAGCCCATGAGACATACTGCCTTAAATATCTAATATGTACCTGCATGAAAAGTAGCACTGCAAAAAAATACCAAAGTCCTCCCACACCCTGTCTTTCCTCCCACCCTACACCCCCCACCATGTACGTACATGTATACACACACACACACACACACACATACTACCTGAAGCATGGACTTTGGATGTGGTAATTCCTCTCCTTGATAGATTTTAATATAAGCCTAAAAAAGACAGGCTTTATTATGTTAGCAGGTTACACAATTAAGGCTCTATATCTCTAAATAAAATCATTAAATATAGGAATAATTCACATAACTCAAAGGAAATTTCAGGCATTAAAAGTTAAACATGATTTTCACATTCCAATTAATCCTATTCTTAAAATTATCAAATGCATATGCTGTTAAGTAACATCCTAGAGAAAGGTTTCAAGATAGTTCCAATATGAATAACTGATTTCTCATATTTAAAAGTGCAATCTACTTTATGAAAAGTCACAATTTCCCCCATTGAAATATCTCAAATAAATACCTTAGAAAATATTCTTAATTCAGTATTTTACTCCTGCTTCATTATGTTTCAACTCAAGAAAAAGAAAAAAAAAAAACTCTCACTTAATTTCTGGTTTATGAATAGGTAGGAGAAGGTGGGGGTCTGTAAGCCCATAGCGGAATCTTGCACATCAGTTTTATACTTGTTCAAAATTAACTCACAGTTTAACAGAGACTGGACAGGAGTGGCCATTGGGGGTCCACTAACTGAGCAAAACTAGACTATAGTTAACTGTACCTCCCTTCCCACTGATCTGTAATGAATAACGAATACAACCCACCACAGTGGCCATGCTCTGACAAGCAAGAGGAGACCAAAGCTACAAAGACCAGAGCAGATGTAAAAAGAAAAAAACAAAACTGATAAATTGTTTCCATAAGTCATTAACAAATAGTGACTTAAATTCCCAATCCCCTTATCATAAATGCTGGAGTGGCTTTAATATGGTAAAAGGCTCTTCTCTCCATACCAAAGCTGGAGAAAAATAGAAAAATTACTCAAACAAAATCACTGTGTAGATGATACAAATTAACAGTCTGCTACAATGCTTTATTTGTATTCATTTTTGTTTCACTTTAATGTCATAATGTTTAAATATCTTTAAACCCTGGTACATCTAAAACTAATTAAAGGCAGAAAAACTTGTTTTTAAATAAAAAGAAATTGCTCATACATATATAGGAAACAGTCCTAAGTGAGCTATAATTCTAACCTCAGCAAAGCCATGTGACGTAAGAGTCTGCCTACCTTAAAATATTCTACAAGATCTCTGCAGGTGACTTTAGACCCACTTATCTCTTTTTCTACCAGATTTTCAGGAGCAAGAAGTAATGGAACCAGATTTCGAAGCTCTCGTTTGAAGTCTTCATCGATATCTAATGGACATAAAATTAGTCAGTATATCAGTAAAAACAAAAAACTAAGGAAGTTCCTACTGGTAAGAATTCATAAAATTCTATTTCGTGAAGTAAGAGCTTACAGTGTTTATTTATAGTACTTAAACAACATACGCAAACATGCCATATCTCCCAGAAAAAAATAAATCCCCCCAACACTAGACCATCTCCCTAAAACCCCAATAATTCTGCCAGCTCAAAAATACATAAAACAATTTGTGGACTATCAAAACAAATTCTACGGTAAGAACTAACGAAAACACTGTTTTCAAAAGAGGCAAACAATTCATAAGGTTATACCGAGGTTATATTTTAACACTAGATTTTGTTTCCCCTCCACAGTGTAAACACTTTATCAGTCCCCAAGCTTTCTGCATCATGTTCAAAATAATCCCAAAGCGTACACACACAAATGATACTCCGCACCCTGAAACAAAAAGACTGAAGTCTGACTGCATCAACAAGTTAACCTGCTAACACTTTTCAGTAGACTGCAATCAGATGAAATATTGAAAAGAACTGTTCTCGGCCTTAACAGTAACTTTCAGGATACCAGTGCTGAGCAGCAGACTACATTACAAAACTCGCTACCAGTAAGCTAGGCAGTCACAAGCAAACCAACAGAAAGCTAGAAAGGCAAGAGACAGCTACAATCACCTCATTAACAATACATCAAATGCCCTCCAGCATAAGACAGAAAATTTAAATAATCAAATATTTTTTAAATAAAAACTTTCAGCCACTAAAAGATAAGCTCTGACTTCAGCAGCAAGAATGAGAATTCCCACCTTTTAGTCTCCCATCAAAACTAGGGTTAGTCGCAACTTTAAGACCAGGATGTGGTAAAAGGAAGCAACCAAGATTTGAGAAACAATTGTGAATGTGTTTCCGCACGTTCTGCAGCTCTTCATGCTGATTTGGTTTGACCTGAGGGTAAACAAGAACAGGGTAAAGACGCAAACAGGTGAAAAGAAAAATATAAAGCTCACGCACCTGCACACACTCTCTTGACACACACACAAGCACATACACACTTAACTCAGATACTATTCTAAGTAACTGCTTTTTTACAATACAAAATATTGCTAAAAGCCCACTTCTGATCATGATTTATACCAGTAAACAAGGTATTTTTCTTAAATAAGCTACTTGGGATACCAAAATACACAATAATTAATCCTAATAATATCTAACATTTGAATAATAAATTGTGGTGATGGCTTACAAACCAGTAAACAGATTAAGAATTTGCACTTGTAGAAAAAACAGAACAAAACACTAATCTGCCTACAAACAAAAAGGCTAGTTCCTAAGTCAAACATAAACGCTAAATGGAAAAGTCCCAGTGTGGTCCAAAGAACCTCAGATACTTGTCAGGATTTATGAGCACCCTCTACACAGTTGTGGTTTAAGCTCTTCAGTGGACAGTTGGGGGAAGACAGACTGCTATGTATTTTCTGGGAGGAAACGCTAAACCGACAAAAATTTTAAATACTCACTTTCCCTAAATAATTCACACTCTCCCAAAGGCTATATTCAAAAACTATTCTAAAAAGACACATTTAAATACTCAGATCCAGCACTATCCATGAAGAAAAACATCTGCAAATTACTCAAATTTCCGTCAACAGTAGAATGGAAAAAAACTGTGGCCAATTCATAGAAAGTAAAAATAAAAAGCCATGAGAATAGATGAACTACACACAACAACAGGGATTAATCTCAGGAACCTAACATTGGGCAACCAAAGCGACACACGGAGTGCATACTCCACATCACACCACTCAAATGAAGTACAAAAACAAAGTCCGTTAGAAATTAAGACAGTGAACACAAAACAACAAATGCTGGAGAGGCTGTGGAGAAAGTGGAACCCTCCTACACTGTTGGTGGGGTTGCAAAATGGTCCAGCCTCTTTGGAAGGCAATCTGGCGCTTACTTAAAAAAATGGATATTGATATACCATTTGACCCAGTAATTCCACTACTTGGAATATATCCTACAGATTCAAGGCCTTTCACACCAACGGACACATGCACCAGAATGTTTATCGCGGCACAGTCCACAACAGCAAAAAGGTGGAATCAACCTAGATGCCCAACAATAGAAGAATGGATAGGTAAACTGTGTTACATATACTCAATGGAGCACTACGCAATGATAAAGAATAACGATGATTCCAGGAAACATCTCCTAACCTGGTTTCAGCTGGAAGACATTATGTTGAGTGAGAGTAGTCAGCGACAAAAGGACAAATACTGTATGAGACCTCTACGATAAGATCTCAAAAACAGACTTGTGTATAGAAGAAAAGACTCTTTGACAGCTGCAAGGGAGGGGAGGGAGGGAGGGAGGGCAAGGGGGGGAGGGTTTAGTTTAGGTAGTTACTAGAAATCTAGTTGTGAGAAAGCGGTGACAGCACACATTAGGAACAAGAACAACATTAAGTGGACTTCAGCATAACTTGAGTACTCCTTCCATCTTAACTCAATACTGCAAGGATAGAGTAGCTGGGGCGGGGGGCGGGGGACCATGCTCTTAGGCGAATTCCAGGCCAATTGGCACAACTAGCGTTTTGCTAAGAGAGCTCTCTGCACCCCACATTGGTGAGTGGCGTCTGGGGTCTTAAAAGCTGCCAAGCTGCCATCCGAGGACACAGCAAATGGTCCCAACTCAGCAGGAACGGATGCTCACCGAGGGCCAAAATGGCATGCGGTAAAGACAACCGAGAAGACAGAGAGACCCACAAGAGTTGGTGCCTACATCGACCCGGGACCGGAAGAACCGGATGGTGCCCGGCCACCACCAGTGATAGCCATGATGGAGCTCACAGAGAGGAGCCTCACTGGCAACACAAAAATAAAAAGAAGTGCAACATGAGATCTCCACTAAAAGACCTCAATTGATGGTCCAGCGGTTTTAGGGTTCCTCTGAGAGCATGGCCCCCGGCCCTGATGCTGCCCGTTCCCATAAATTATAACAAAGGTCCACTCTTTGGACAGTAATGGAATGGACTTGGCAATGCAGAGTAACCATATGTTGGAAGCACTTTATGGTTCTATACATCTATAGGATATCATCTCGCTGACCTCTGGCTGGAGGAAGGGGAGTGGACGGAGAGGAGGGGAAAGGAGACTGTTGGGAGGATGAGACATGTATGGAGCAGAGAGGAATAGTGTGCAGTCACCGGACAGGGAGAGCAGTGGAAGCTGCATATAGGGGGGCATGTAAATTTACATGTGAATGTACATTTTTACTCAGTTATGTTAAATAAAAAAAAAAGAAATTAAGACAGTGGCAGGATCAAAAGGGTGATTAGTGCTGCATACAGGTGGGGGCTCCTGAGTGCTGGTTAGAAAGGTACGTTCCATTTGTACAAATTCATCAAACTGTATTCTTAAGATCTGAGGAGCGTTATGTATATACATACTGCTTCAACAAGAAGTTCAAAACCTTCTTGTCTTTAAAATGCCTCAGCTGGGCACTATGTTTGGCCAATATACCCTACGTGATTTGTGTTAATTTCTTCAGAACCCACATACAAAACCAAACCCTGGTAACTGAAATCACCTCCAATAACAGGGTCTAGAAATGCCTTTCAGATAATCCGTGAAAGAAAGAATTGGTCTTAATCTCAGTTAAAAAAATACTCACTGCCATCAAGTCGGTTTCGACCCATAGCAACCCTAGAGGTCAGAGTAGAACAGCCCCACAGTTTCCAAGGAGCACCTGCAGGACTTGAACTTCCGACCTTTTGGTTAGCAGATGTAGCACTTAAAACATTACGGCACCAGGGTTTCCAATCTCAGTTTAGGAATAACAATATTATACTGTACTCTGAGTCTTTAATATTGATAACTGATAGGTGTCATTTCACAGGTAACGCATCTTAGTCAAAAGAGAACTCCCTTACCTATGAATGAAGGCATCTTCATGAATGAAAGACCATGTCGGTGATGTTATTTTTCAGGAATGCCTTGGTGTGGCATATTGTGTGGGCCAGGAGTCTACATATTTGGGTCCTAGTATTAGTAATCAATAATTAGCTCCAGATCCTTTTTCTCGCTCTCTAGGATGTCATTACATGAGACAACATTCCTTTGAGAGAGTGACTCACATCACCTGTGTACACTATCCAGCCTGTCACTAATGTTCACCTCAGCTGGGCCAGAAGGAGACATGTAAGCAATCTACACAAGTCAAATATTTATCCTTTCAATATTTATTCACACTGATTTCCTGAGGAACAGGTACCTCTGGAGAAAATAACTATTTCTTAATTTTGATTCAAGGACTCTGTTTGCTTTGGCCGGAGGAGACACAATTTACTTTTCACCAGTTATATACCAGTTATTTACCTGTGGTAAATTAGTATAATTTATTCCAGCAAAATTCAGAGACTTAGGCAGTTCAGGCACCCACCCCTTCACCTGGCTTGGGGCTTCAGATCTCCTCTCTAAAAAGAGCAGACTTACCTGCAGTCTCTTCTCAAGGAACCTTTTTCCACCTTCCAAACCATATGAATGTTCATAAGGATAACTCCAATCCCGAATCAAAAACATCAAGGTCTATCCACACAAAAAAAGTATGCATCATTTCTCACATACATGAAAAATTGCGACTTTAATGACTGAAGCCTCCCTGTCCACCTAAACAACCGTTATCCAAAGTTACTGCACAGCCTGAGTCTACAGCCAATCAACAACACTCCCAGGGCCCATCTGTGCCAAGTAATCAGCTCCAATTGAGAACTTCACCAAGTGCACCAAGAGCTATCCCAAGAAATAACACGTGATACTTGTAAGTGAATAAAAGGCATACTGAGGCATGTATACTGTAATTTTAATAATCAAAATGGCATTAAAGAAGACAAACTACTTCTAGATGATTATGAATGTGATGTCACGGACAGCATTTTCAGAGGGTTTTTTATTCATACAGGCTCAGGTTTCTCAGCCTCAGCACTGTTCACATTCTGGGCCAGATCCTCCTTAGTTCTAAGTGGCTGTCCTGTGCACCGCAGGACGTTTCACAGCATTCCTGGACTTGATACACTAAATGCCGCGAGCCAAGCCCCTCCCCTCGCTGTGACAATGAAAACTGTTTACAGACATAGCCAAATGTTTCCCAGGTGGATAAATCATCCTCAGTTAAGAGGTACTAAGACAGTCTAAACAGTACATTTCATTCATATACACAGAATGAAACCCTGACCAGTACAACTATTTAATAAAAGTGACCACTTGAGCCAGAGCAGCCAGATAAGTGGGGCAGAGTCAGCGTAAACCCACTAACCCTAATCTTCAGAGCAACACTGTCCTACAGGAAGGACTTCATACACCGCTAACAAAAGCGTAGTCATTCACCCCTATTCTCACTGCAAGTGATCAAATAATACTAGTAAAAACCTATAACTTGGACCTACTTCAAAAAATAAACTATCTGAAATTAGGTGTTGATGTTTTTAATGTCTATAATGATAGGACTCCACTGAAGCAAGCTAAAAACATGCTTCTCAAAAACCTAGGTAATTTCTGATTTCATATTCTGGCTTTTAAAAGGATTAAAAGCCAAAAGGGAATAGTGGGAGACATGAGAGAAGAGACGATAAATTCTGGGACTTTTCTATATAAAACCAAATTAAGAAATAACACTACTAACTTAAAGTTAAAACATACAACAATAAAAAAAAACCCATAATATTTTGGTATAGTTTTTAGCATCTGGAAAAGAAACTTGACATGACTTTAACTCCTCACTGTCTTCAATCCTAGAATTAAGTAACATCTAACTAAGAAAAACAATACCCTCTTAATCCAAGTAAAACTATTAAGAATCAATCTAGACTCACTGGTTTCATATTTCCTATCCTGTCAGCCTACTACTGGTTAAGTGAATTGGTAATGACATCACCGTAAGTTCGTTCCAACTTCAATAAATTTGTCACTAGAAATGGCTTTGATGTAATATCCTAGTATCTACAAAGTTACAAGCTAAGGTGGCTTGACAACTTTTCATAGGTAGGCTAACCAAAAAAAAAAAAAAGATAAAATATTTATTTACCTGAAATGGTTTCTGATAGATCTCTTCCATTGCAAGTCTCCCGTACTCTGTAAATAACTATTAAATCAAGTTAGTGAAAATACTGCCCCAAAGACATTGAACAGACATTTGTAAAACTCTTCTATATGCACTAGATACCAGAGCTCTTACTTAAAGTCATTTGAAAGTCAAGCATTTGATTTTATAATACTGGTCTACATTGAAATTCATTTAAGAAGTCGCAAATTAGTATGAAACCATGTAAAATTTAACCCTTGATATAAATTCAACAAGACAGCATGAATTAAATTTTCAATATCTTGGCATATAGTGTCTGAAACACACATACTTGCAAGTGCTGAAGATCATCTTCTTGAATATTCTGAGACAAATTATACACCTGTTAAAAACAAAATTTATTTTGCCCTTATTAGTGTTTTGTTTCAAACACCCAGTGTGTGTATAATTTTACTTGTGAAAATTAGGGCCATTTTACACCTGAGCACAAATGACTTACTCAGGCAGTATTTTATCCAGAGGCCAGGAGTCTGGATATTTGGGTCCTAGTGCCACTTTTCAATAACTAGATTAAGATCTCTTTTCTGGCTCTCTGGCACACGACATGGATTTTCTCTTTTGAACTTAATGACACTGAGGATGAAACATTAAGGGAGGAGAAGGGGGCAAATGCTGTAAGAATCATGAATACAAGCCTACAAGGCCTAGCAGACGGCAAGCACAAAAGGCACACGTGGGTGTGTCATTTAGCAAGCCTCTTTCCAAAGTTTCTTTAATGTAATGACATCATCTTTCCCATCCTTTTAAGTCAGTGAGTGTGAAGGTCAATAGGTATACACAGATAACTGCAAAGATATGAAGATCAATTCCTCCCTGACACAATTAGAATATAACAGTATTATTCAATGGGTACCTGGACTAAAATCAACTCTACAACACTGATTAGGAATTTTGAAGTCTGACTGTGACAGTGGGAAGATTAACAGCAGATGGCACTCTTGCCCTATTTTAGGAGGTGTTTCAAGGCACAGAGACTACAGCTGTCAATGGAGGTTTCAGGATCCTTAGGAAAGGGAAAGCAGGGAGACAGATTCACTAGGTCCAGTTCTTTAGAAGGTAGCCCAGGCCGGCCACGGGAGAAGAGTCTGGGCATCTACACATATTACCACTATCAAGAAAGAATTTATACCTAAGTAACAGGGTTACTGCAAAGACAGAACAACTGGTTCTAATGGCAAGTAAGTGATAGAATCCAGCTGAACTACTTGGAGGTCAAGAAGAGCAGTCCAGATCCTTTCACTAAGAGGGCCAGGTTACGAACGGCAGAGAGAGATTGGGATTTGTTGTAGATCATTAGTACTTAGCATACTATATTTAACAGGTGCGTAATAAATACTTGTTGAGAAAAGTAAATGGCAATAGTATCTATCTGTCACTGACTTATCAGCAGATAACTTTAGTAAGCAGAGAAACCCAGCTTCTAAGGTCAGGAATAACTTTTATCTTCTTGGTCAATTACATTTACAAAGACATTTCTTATGTATTATCTCATTTAAATCTCATTTCTGACTGCCCACAGCAACCACATGAGAGACAGGCAAGATGCATAACATCCTCATTTTAGAGATAAGCGAGTGGCTGAGTTACTTTAAGCGGCTGTCCAACGCCAGGCAACTTTCTACTGTCCAAGAGTTGACTAAATAATCAAGAAGATGCCCAGGGATGAGTGCTAGGACTCTCATAATTTAAGGCAAATTCAACAACCCTACAGTCAGCGAACCTGAAAGGCCACGATGTGGTAACATATATGTTGATATGGCTTCCGCTAGTCTCATGGGAACAGCAGCTGTGCTCTCTTACAAGATCTGTGAAGCTGATTCCAATTTACAGGGACCTTGTAAGACACAGTAAAAATGCCCCATAAAGTTTCCAAAGAGCATACGGTAGACTCAAACTGCCAAACTTTTGGTTAGCAGCCTAAAGAAAGACACAAAAACCAGAAAAAACAGAGGGGAGAAGGGCTCTGAGACTATCCAAAAGCATCACTTGGCAGCTGGTAACTAGAGACCTAGGCTTAAAGAAATATCAGCCAGTTACCAAACAGTTAACTCCCCGACCCGGTAACAAACAGAAGGCAAGCTGAAAAAGATGCATTAACAAACTAATACTCAAGGCTTCTTTCTGCACTGACATCCAGATACTTCAAATTGTGGAAGAAGAGAAATGGGAGCTTGCAGATTGGTTATATATGTTCCAGATACTTAAAAAAACATTACAAAACTCCAAGGCACTGTCACAGTATCACCCACAATCAGCACTCAACAGAGAGAACATCTTATCTTGGGAGGGTCACATATGCTTTTTCTTCAGTATTTGCAATTATGCTTCCTGATACACTGAGATGGTTAATCTGTCAACTTGAATAGGCTATAGTTCCAAGTTGTTTGGTAAAACACTAGTCTAGATGTTGCTACAGAGGTATTTACAGGTGACTAACATTTAAATCAGCTGACTTTAAATAAAGCAGACTAGTCTCCACAATACCAGTGGGCCTCATGAAATCCAGTTAAGAGCAAACACTGAAGTTTCCACGAGAGGAGGATTCTGCCTTGAAACTATGCAAGACTGCCAGAATCTCCCACTTATTACATGACTTATGAATTTTGGACTTTTCAGGCCCTACAAGGAAACGTTGATGGAGTAGTGGTTAAGTGGTATGGCTGCTAACCATAAGGTAGGCAGTTCAAATCCACCAGATGCTCCACGGAAACTCTATGGAGCGGTTCTATTCTTGTCCATTCAGTTGCTAAGAGTCGGAATCAACTTGTGGGTTTTGGTTCAGCTTTGGTTTAGGCCCCATAACTGTGTGAGCCACTGTCTTAAAATCAGTCAATCAATACCTCATCTCTCATGTATGTGTGTGTTTAATTGGTTCGATTTCTCTGGAGAACACTGGCTAATCCATTTACCACCACCAGCACTATAAAACAATCCATTTTTCAGCCAGAAAAACATCAACCACAGATGACTTCAGAAAAGAGGACATATACGACATGTGATAATTCAATCAAATCAGTCTAAGTTATACAAACAAGAGACAGTCTAACTTGAAGAGACTAGGATTTACTAACACATGAAATATAACTAAAGTATAAAGTAAGTGAAAAACTAAATGTTTCAAGTGTTGTGAATCCTTAGTTTATCATAAAAGCATCACTTAGCTTTACTAAGTTAAATAGGGATTGTGTCTCTACCTTTTAGTTCAGATAATCCAGTACAGCTATCAAAGATATTGGGTACAAAACTACACTTCCGAGTTCAACTTTTTTTGTTTTTGGTTTTTTTGGGGGGCGGTGGGGGAGAGAGTTTATAACCAGAAAGTACAAGAATGTACTTACTGTATCTGGCACTCATACAACTATATTCAATTTAGGATAATAAGCACTAATAGTTTTGTAAAACTAAAAAAAAAAAAACAAAACAAAAAACAGATTCTGGGATTAAAGAACGGGGGGCTTGGCTATCAATTTATTACTTCCTTGGTTAACCATTCAAAGTATAAACCTTCACATGCAAGCCAAAAGAGCAAGCACAGAAATATAAACGACCAATGGGCAATGTAAATAACTGTCTTTAATTCTATTATTTTTTTCCTTCAATCAAAAGGCATTTGAGGAAAGGCAAAGACAGTGAACAGACTATGTCACTGTTGGTCTCACCTGGACAGAGCTGGTCATGGTGCTCAAAGCGAACACTGTGGCACAGTCTTTGATAGTTGACTGGCTATCAAAGGCACCCTGGGTATCCATTAGCAGCACAGCCACCTACAAATTTAGAAGTTTAAAATACTAAATAAAATATTAACTAAAATTGATAGTAAAAATCAAAGACAAAATGATTGACGTCCAATTCAGTAATTAAGTCAACAGGACACTACATTAAACATCTCACTCCTACATAACAACCAACAGATACCACACACCAATGGTTTTGTGTTATTCTGATTTTTAATGCCAGAAAATAGGTGAAGGAGGAGTAAAGGATGAAAAAATAGTAAAAGAAAGAACAACAACAACAAAAATCCACAGAAGGTACCTTTGTTCCATCGGGTCGGTCGATCACAAAGACTTCATTCCAGACCTGAATGCCAGTTGTTTCTCTCTCGCAACCACCTCGCCATGTAAAGCCAGTTAAGGGTTCGTTGTGTCCACCAATCCAACTCAGGGAATCCTGTTAAAGTCGTGCATAAATTTAATAATAAAACATAAACAATGTATTCACTAAAAAAATTTAAGACATTAGCCTTTATTTTACAGATGATGAGCTACAGGCCAAAGAGCTAAAACAGACTGTGTAACATTCCACAAGCAATAGTTAAAAAGCAGTCTCAAATTCCACCTCGAGTTCTTTGCCTGACAAAGCTACAAGATCTTCCAAACTGGAACCTTCTTGAATCTGCAGACACTCTCATTCCCTACGGCTCCTAGAGAAGTACATCATACATGCTTTTGTTCCTTTATGGAAAGCACTCCTGTAATACTTTACAATCATAAAATGTAGACACTAGATATTTTGATATCTCCTTGTACAGATAAGCAAAGCTTAATTCCAAGCAGCCTGGCTGTCAAAACAGCATTGCTCTTTTAGAACAGCTTACAGTAAAATGCTTTCACACTGCTTTAATTTTCTCTTTAAGAAGTATCAACTTTAAAAATAACCACAAGACTTGTTTGGAACCTGATTCAAAACAACCTATTTATAAAAACAGACTTTTTTCAAAATCAACAAGGAAATCTTAACCCAGACCAGGTATTAAACTAGTGTTAAATCTGGGTAAAGATAACTGTTTGGTGTTCTAATGGTGTCTGGGCAGACTCAAACCTCCAACCACCTATGACTGGAGATCTACTTTTAAATAATCAGCCACTGAAAACACTACAAAGCACAGCTCTCCTCTGACATACAGGAGGTCGCCATGAATTGGAACTGACTCAACAACTGGGGTGATACTGTAGTTGACAGAATGATAATACAGTTCTCCTCTGTGTCTTAACAGGTATTTATAGTAAAAGAACATCTGTGAGATTTGCCTTAAAGCATTCCAGCCCCTAACATACCCCCCAAAAAATAAGGGAAGAAAACAAACAAAACAAAGCCAGCAAAATGTTGAGAGGTACAAAGAGGTTCATTATGCTACTCTCTTTACTTTTCAGTGTGTTTAAAAATTTCCACATAAGTATCTTATTTATTTATAAACACCAAAGAGTTTTATTCTCAGAAGTACACTCAGCACAGAGAATATTGCCTGGCTTGCAGTAGGCACTCAAAATATTTGTTTAATGAATGAATATGTAAATAAGTTCAATTATAAGTTTCTAAGTTTCGTGTGTACCCTTTTGAGCATGGGTAAGAAATATTCTTAGAAACAACATGATTACATGGACAATAAATTTTTAATGTTTTTTAATTTTAAAAAGCAAATATGACTGAAATCATATGCTAACTGACCCTGACTCCACAAGAAACTTAAAAAATCTACTGACAATGTACCTTTTCTTAGCTGAATCTTGCAATGAATATGCTAACATACTAGACTGATTAACCATTACAAAGGTAAAAGGTAAATCAGAGATTCTAAATGGTATGATTTTGTACAGCTTCATTCTTTCATTTCTCTAACATACTTAGCACTGAGTTTTCATAAAATATATTCATTAACAAATACCGATTGAACTTCTTCTGTATGCTAGCCACAGGTGTTCAAGAACAAACATCAGTGCTCTTAAAAAGCATTCTAGTGGGTTCTAGAGGCAGCCTCACTGCTAATGGCAAAACATCTCCTCCCTAGTAGCTGTCTTAAGGTACTAAAAACAAAAATAAGAACTCAAAACACTAAATTGGTACCATTTACTTCTGGGCAGACAAAATGCCTCAAAATTCAGGATTCCAAAAGTAACTTTATTCCTTCATCGAGATACAGTAAAAATGAAAAAGAAGTAGATCTTACAGAAAAAATCTCAACTACAGTCTGAAATCATCTGAAATGTAAGTATCGTCAAATATTACAGTGAACAGACATAAACCCCAGCCAAAGACTTATCTATGTAATATAATTATCAATAATAAAGGTCTTCTACCTAGTCTAAATGTCAAGAAACAAATGCATATTACACTAAATAATAAAAATAATTATTATTATACAGAATAAAGAAGGGCACCACATTATGATAAAAGGGTCAGCTCTCCAAAAAGATGTAATAACAATCCTTAGCCTCTCTGCACCTAAAAACAGAACATGCAAATAAACAGGTAAATGTTTAGAAACAGTGCTGACAATCGCATAATATGGTAACTGTAACGTATCACTAGCTACACGTTTAAAAATGGTTAAAATGGCAACAATAAAATAAGAAAATGAAAACTGAAGTAGCTATAGTCAGACAAAACAGTCCACTCAGAACAAGAGAAATTATCAAGAATAAAGTGGAGCACTTCTCCAAAAAGACATTAATAATCCCTAACCTCTCAGCACCTAAAAACTGAGTGTCCAAATATGTGATGCAAACTAACAGAATTACAAGGAGAAACTGATAAATCCACTGTTAATAATTGGGGCTTCAACATTCCTCTACCAGAACTTAAAAGAGACCCAGCACGCAGGAAATCAGGGAGAAACAGTTGAGCTGAACAGCATCATCAATCGCCTGGTCCAGCAGTGACAGAATATCTCAGAGACTCCAGCCTTCTCAAGCTTACACAGAACGCGCACCAACAAAGACCACATTCTGGACTGTAAAATTCACCTTAACAGATTTGCAAGAATAGAAATCATACAAAGGATGCTCTTAGACCACAACAGACTACAAACTGGAAATCAGTAACAGAAAGACAGCTGGAAAATACTAAGACATTTGGAGATTAAACAACACACTTCTACATCACACACAGGTTAAAGAAGTCTCAAGAGAAAATAAAAAAATACTTGCAATTAACTTAAAAAAGGTACGGGATGGAGAGAAAGCAATGCTTAGAGGGAAATTTATAGCACATAATATACACATTAAAAAAGACTAAAGGTCTAGAATCAATAATCTACTACCTTAGGAAACTAGGGCAAGAACAGCAATATAAACCTAAATCAAACAGAAGAAAAGATCTAATCAAGTTTGCAACAAAATCAAATGAAACTGGAAACAGAAAAACAATAGAGAAAAATCAACAAAACCCAAAGTGGGTTCTCTGAAAAGATTAATAAAATTGATAAAACTGTAGCCAGAAAAACAGAGGACACAAATCACTAATATATCAAAGAGAAGTCATCACTACTAATTCCATGGACACTAAAAAGATAATAAAGGAATATTATGGACTTTATACCCACAAGAAGTTTTTCCACTAAAAATATTAAAATTTATTTTTAATTCTAATTGAAATTACCCTAAATTTAAGCCTGCAAATGGAAGAACAAAAAAATCAGTCTCAATCCAGAAACCAAAACCCCAGAGGAACAAGATACTACTAGAAGAAAAGTAGTCCAGATAACCTCTACACCAAATCTTCTTAGCTTTTATGTAGCTGTAACTGATGCCTTAAAAATTCCTATCAAATAATACAAAGTTTAAGATTTCAGCATATTCCATAATAGTTATACACAGTAAGTGTACCTATTTGTTATAAGTGAAATATTCAGGTAAAGTAAAGGAACAATTAAACAAATAAGCTAAGCTTCTACATGGTATCTGGCAAAGTTTTAACAGCAAAGGATCCTGTATAATTATAAATGAACAAAATGCACATTTATCAAAATGGTTAAAAGTAAAAAGATGATACTAAGTGTTTAAAAGATACAGAGCAACTCTAAGTCTCTTAAGTTGCTGGCAGAGCACACAGTTATTACCACCACCTTGGGAAGAACATCTGGCAGTACCTACCAAAATTAAACAGTTGTTTATTTTCCCTATGGCCCAGCAGTTCTACATCTGGTATAAACCCAATACAAGTAAGTTCTAGGTCACCTAGAACTGGACAAGTTGAACAGCAGGTTTATTCAGCAGAGACAAGAACCAGAAACCTACCTATCTATTAACAGAAGAGTAAATAAACTGTGATATATTCGCCATGAGTCGGATCCGACTCGAAGGCACTTGGCTTTGGCTTTGGCATATACATTCATGAAATACCATTCAGCAATAAAAGTAAAATACTGATACATGTAATAACACAGATACATCTCAGACTTAAGTCTAGAAAACACAAAGCCAGACACAAGAGTATGAATACCTTTAGGTGAAGCTCAAAAGGAAGCCAAACCACTCTCCATGACACAAGTCAGAATAGTGTTGACCTCTGAGAGCTGAAGATAACCACAACTTGGAGGGTGACAGTCTGCTAGAGAGGTGGTCATGTTCTAACTTCTTTATCTAAGACGCAGTGGTTACAAAAGCGTACATGTATAAAAATGGACTCACTATATACTAAGGTTAATGAGTTTTATTGTACATTAAACTATACCACAATAAAAGAATAAAATTAGTCTAAGAAGAAACATTTTAAAATATACTTCCTCCAAACATCCTTCTTGGAGAAGAACATGAAAGAAACCGAATTCTTCTTCAAGGATTTACGTCTTTTCCATTGAGTCTTACATCTCAGACACTGGTACCCTACAAGCTGAAGGTAAAATCAAGCACAAAATTCCACAAGGCCAATTCTGACGCATCTGTGCTTTCAGCAAGTTGTCTGGTGTTGCCATCAAGTCAATTCTGACTCATAATGATCCTACAGAACAGGGTAGAAGCGCCACCTTAGAGTTTTCAATGAGCACTGGCGGATTTGAACTGTCAACCTCTTGGTTAGCAGCCACAGCACATAACCATATGCCAATAGGGTTTCCAGTTGTATGCAAAGACACATAAAATCTCAACTTCTGGTGGTAGCCGCAGGAGCAACTCTTTAAACAGTAAAAACTACAAATAATTTGCCTTACACTGTTTTTATCAATTTGCTACAAATCAGTACCAAAACACAGCAGTGACGTTTCCTCTATTATGGAAAGCCAGTGGGCAGCATAAAAAGTTAACCAAGCCTGCACTAGCACATAAGCATGAACTTATTGTCCTTCCAGTCTACTTCAACTTCTGAAGTAAATATTGAAAAGAAAACCCACTTATACAAAACAATACTGGGTTAAGTGCTACATCTCCTAACCAAAAGGTCTCAGCAGTTCAAATCTGCCAGGCACTCCTTGGAAACTATGGGACAGTTCTACTCAGACCTCTAGGGTCAGTCACTATGAGTCGGATCCGACTTGACAACAGTGGGTTTTTACTTGTACTCCATATAGTGCAAATATATAAGGAAATGGCCAAAGATCAATTTCTACAGTAGTTTCTAGGAAAAAGCTTTGGAATGAAATTGCCTGGTCTGTAATCTCAACCTTGCCACTTACTTTGAACCTTGTTCCCTCAACTTTTGAGTAGAAAAAGTAATTCAACTCAAAGCGTGACCGTGGATGCTGATATTTGTCAAATGCTTAGTAATCAGAACGCACAGAATTCATTAAGAGATTCAAAATCTTTTACATTAAAAGACAATACACACCTCCTAATAGAAGAATAGAAACCCTGATGGCATAGTGGGTTAAGTGCTACATCTGCTAACCAATAGGTCAGCAGTTCAAATCCATCCGAAGCTCCTTAGAAACTCTATAGGGCAGTTCTACTCTGACCTCTGGGGTCGCTATGAGTCAGACCCAACTTGATAGCAATGGGTTTGTTTAATGGAAGAATACTATAAAGTTGTCTATGAAACACTCTTGCCAAAAATAAAAAAAGGGAAATCTGAGTTTGATCAAGCCTCTAAAAGCCTCTGGATTCAACCACCAGTTTATGGGAATGTCACAGGACAAAGGAACATGTAAAACTATAGTGACAGAATGAATGCAACCAGCAAATCCAGACTGGGAGACTCTCTATGACCAACAGTCAGATTCTTTAACAAGCTAGACACAAAATAAGTGTCTGTCTTTAAGAAATGCATACCAAAGTATTTACAAAAGAAAGCCATGCTGTCTAGGACTTAACTTCAAAACAATAAAGGAAGTGGGGAGTCAATTAGGGTGCCGATGAAATGAAACTACCTGAACTGATAATGGCTAAAAACAGCTAAGCACAAAGGTGTTCATTATACTACTGTCACTTCTGTATATGCTTAAACTTCTTCGCAGTGTATCTAATGAAGAAAAATTTGGAAATATAACTGCAGAAGCAACTTTGTACAGAATTATCATCTACAACAGTTCAATAAAAACAACTTTCACCATTTCTCAGTATTTAATGTATCTCAAACATTGAAAGTTTTACATTATAAAAGTTACTTTAACTCTAAATTGAGCTTTGGCTTTCCTAAACTGATTCTTGGAATTTAAAGTACTTTCACAATAGCCAGAAGCAACAATTTGGATGGGCATTCTCCTAAAATTTCTATTGACACTGGGGGTAATCTACTTTGGAAACATGTAATTCATAAAAATCAGCTGACTGAAAATTACAAAATCAAAGCAAATGTTTAAAGATAGATACATAAAATGTGGTATACTGATACAAAGGACTGCTAAACTAACAGTGAACTACTGCAACAAGCAAAGGCATGGGTAGTCTCACAGATACAGTGAAACACACCAAAACAGAATACCTATGGTATGATTCCATTCACATCAAGTTCTACAGCTTGCCCATGAAAGCACAGTAACTAAAGCAAAAGGAAGAAATAATGAAGTCAAGGAGCCAAAAAGAATGCATCCAAGAGCAGCCAGAGATGACAACACAGAGTTTTAGAATGAAAGATGCAGAGAGTTGGAGTTACAAAACCACAGGGAAGAACATATTTGGCATTTCTCAAGCTGAGAGAATTAAAGAAGAAAGTCAAGCCTCGAGTTGCAATACTGCATAACTATATTATACTGAATGGCACAAGTAGCATTCAACGATGAGGGAAGGACTACACACACAGTCACTCTACCACAAAGAAGTGATCAGCAACCAACCACTTCATGAGGTAGCATATGATCAAGAACTGACAGTACTGGAAAAGTCCACGCTGCATCTAAGGTACTGACAGACAACACGGCTTCAGACACTGATGGACTACAAGGTGAGCTGTTTCAACAAATGGTGGAAGCACGCACTCACCTCTGCCAAGAAATTTGAAAACAGCTACCTGACCAACCAACTGGAAGAAGAAATCTATATTCCTCTCCACTTCAAAAAAAGGTGATCCAATAGAATGTGGAAATTACCAAAAATTATCATTAATATCACATGCAAGGAAAATTTTGCTGTAGTTAAAAAAAACAGCTGCAGCAGTACATCAATACAGAAGTGTCAGAAATTCAAGCTGGATCCAGAAGCAGATGTGGAATCTGATAGATGTTGGTTGAAAGCAGAGAATACAAGAAACATGTTTACCTGCATTTTACTGACTATGCTAAGGAATTCATCTGTGTGGGCCATAATAAATTACAGACAACATTACAAAGAATGGGAATTCCAGATAGTTAAGTGTGTTCATGAGGAATCTCTACACTGGCCAAGATGCAGTCGTTGGAACAAGGGAATACCATGTGGTTTAAATCAGCAAAGTTGTATGCCAGGCTTGTATCCTTTTACCATATTCATTCTATAAACTAAGTAAATAATCTGAGAAGCTAGACTATGCAAAAGAACAAGGCATCAGGAATGGAGGAAGACTAACAATCTGTGATACAAACATGACACAACCTTGCTTGTTGAACTTGAAAAGGGACTTGAAGCACTTACCAATGAAGATCAAAGAGTTCAACCTTCAATATGGATTACATCCTAGCATAAAAGAAACAAAAATCCTCACAACTGGACCAATAAGCAACATCATGATAAAGGGAGAAAAAAACTGAAGCTGTTAAAGATTTTCATTCTACTTAGATGCATAATGAACACCTATGGAAGCAGCAGTCAAGAAACCAAACAATGTATCCCACTGAACAAATGTGCTACAAAATACCTCTTTTTATAAATAAAGCACCACAAAGCAAAGATGTAACCTGAGAACCAAGATGCACCTGAAACAAATCATGGTGTTTTCTAAAGGCCTCAAGTGCATGCAAAAGGTGGACAGTCGATGAATAAGGAAGACTGAAGAACGGATGCTCTGAAGCATGGTATTAGCAAAGAACACTGAATATGCCATGGGCTGCCAAACAATGAACAAATCTGTCTTAGAAGCACAGCCAGAATGCTCCCTTGGAAGCCTGGATACAGACACTCTGTCTCAGGTACTTTCAACATTTTACCAGGAGGGACTATTCCCTGAAGAACACCATGCTTGGTGAAGCACATGGTTAGTGAAAGAAGACCCTTGACAAGATGGACTGACAGAGCGGCTGCAACAGAGGCCTCAAATACAGTGATAACTGTGAGCATGGTGCAAAACCAGGCAATGTTCTGATCTGTTGTATGCAGGAACGCCTAACAACAACAGAGTTCAAAAACAAGCAAAACTAGGCTGTATGGAGAGATATCAGCAAAGTGGTTGGTTAGCTTTTGGAGGTAGATATTAAGTGGGAGACAGCACAAAGAGGGTTTCTTTTTCTTATATGGCAGTGGT
Source organism: Heterohyrax brucei (assembly GCA_028571685.1). Classification (NCBI taxonomy): domain Eukaryota; kingdom Metazoa; phylum Chordata; class Mammalia; order Hyracoidea; family Procaviidae; genus Heterohyrax; species Heterohyrax brucei. The sequence continues at coordinate 53,107,007 of CM053149.1, forward strand.
TATACGCCTGCATACATATATAAAATTTCATTAGGCTATACCCTTAAGACTTGTACACATTTTTGCACGTAAGTTGTATCAGAAGAACATTTACCTGAACTAAACCCTTGAACAACTGACCCAGAATTAGAAAAGCAGGGGAGGGGGGACACATTACTTGAACATGTATATAGTCATGCTGCATGCTCATTTGGGCAAACTCTGACTACATGTATGTCTATGGTTCCATAACATTAAAACCTTCTTATTCTGGAAGTGAATGCCTGAAGGAACCTTGTGGGTTTCGCACAACCTCCAAATCACAAAATGTATTTCCCAAAATGTACTCTAGTCTTTAAGGGATGAACGACTCTATGTGTGTATACACATACATACACGTGTATATATTTCAGAGGGTAAAGTCAACCTCCTTACGTCCTCCACCACCAAATGTCTCCTGTTATTAAATTTAATGCCCTATAGGGTAATTATGAGTTAGAGTCAACATGACAGCAGTAGGTCTGGTTTTCTGGCTTGGTATTTATAATTTATAATTTTTTTGTCTTTGTACAATTCACTGCTTTTACATACTTAATATGGTAATTTTTAAATAGACCTGATGCTTCCTGCATAACTTTAGCAATTCTTTTCATTTTATAACTTCTCAAGAATGACTTTTATAGGTAATGAATATTGGTACAGTAACAAACCTGTCATACAGAACTGGCACTGATGATGAATGCCCAAATGCTTATTTGAATTTTAAAAACTGGCAATTCTAGTGACATTCTTATGTCCTACATTTCATATTAAAAGTCTTAACTATAATAATTACTTAATTCTGACATGACATGACATCAAGAAATTTTATCCTACAAAACCCTTTAGTTCACTTCTTGAGTTTAAAAGAGAAGACGAATTTCTTTCTTTGCATACCAAAAAACCAAACGCACTGCTGTCCAGTCAACTACAACTCAGCGACCCAACAGACAGAGTCTGACAAATCTGAACTGCCAACCTTTTGGTTAACAGCCATTTCCTCATTAGGTAAAAATTTACATTAGGTAAAAATAATCTAATAATTTTCTCCATAAAAGTAGCAGCTCAAAAAACAAACTATAATTTGGATTCCTTTATACCAACAAAGAGAACATTAAAGATGAAATTACTGAACAACAGCATTTACACTAGCTCCCAAGACGATAAAATACTTAGTACATCTATTCAGACGCATAAAAGACCTATACAAAGAAAATTACAAGACACTACTGAAAGAAACCAAGAGATGTAGGTAATCTACCTTGCTGATGGATCAGAAGACTCAACATTGTGAAAATGTTTATCCTACTCAAAGTAATCTATAGATATCATGCAATCTCAATCCAAATTCCAATGGCATTTGTCAATGAGATGGAAAATTAAATTATCAATTTCACGTGGAAAACGAAGCCTCAGATAAGTAAAGCATTACCGAAGAAGAACAAAGTGGGAGGCCTTACATTACCTGATTTTAGAAGCTGTGACACTGCTATAATAGCCCAAACAGCCTGGTACTGGTACAAAACAGCTAACAGACCACTGGCACAGAACTGAGAAAACAGACAGAATATAGTCAACCTATGAGCAGTTGACATTTCAACAAAACCCAAAGTCTGTAAACTGAGGAAAAGAGATTCTCTATAACAAATGGTGTTGGCATAACTGAGTATCCATCTGCAAAAAAATGAAACAAGACCGATGTTTCACACCACGCACAAAAACTAACTCGAAGTGGAGCAACTCCCAGTGGAGTTGAACTGCGGACCTTTTGGCTAGCAAATGTACTACTTAACCATCCTGCCACCAGGGTTTCTGCAAAGCACAATAAAACATTAAAACAGAAAAAAAGCAGTATACAAATGCTATTTACCTTGTAAGAAAATGAAACCTAAAAATCAGAATTTCCTCTGTAATTCAGAAATGTTTGGCTTAAATATCAGAGTAAGAACTTTTAATTGAACAGAAAAGACCTCACATTCAGCCCTGTGATACCCACCCACTGCCATATTATCCCTTTATTAACTACTCAAAATGAAAATACTCATCCATTTCTATGTTATACAGTAACATGTTTACATGACTGGCTCTTTTAGTAAACAGCATTATTTACACAGACTGACTGACTCAGGTCAATACAGAAGACATACAAAGTCAATAGGAGCCACTACTTGCTTCTCTCCTACTTCTTTCAGCAGGAATTCCACCACCAAGGCATATCTTGATAGTTGCCAGTGAGTCGATTCTGACTCATGGCAGCCCCACATGTGCAATGTAGAATTGCTCCATAGGGTTGTTAAGGCCATGACCTTTCAGAAAGATACCACCAAGCCTGTTTTCTGAGGTGCCTGTGGGTAGGTTCATACTGCCAATATTTCAGCCAGTAAATCCATTGCCATTGAGTCAATTCCGACTCACAGCAACCCTACAGGACAGAACAGAATCGCCTTATGAGGTTTCCAAGGAGTGGCTGATGGATTCAAACTGCTGCTTTCTTTGGTCAGTTGCCACAGGACTTACCCACTGGGCAACCCACGCTCCTTTCAACAAGTGGTCAACGCTTAACGCCACCCAAGGACTCCTCGCAAACATACAGTAAAATACACCCAAAACTATTCCATTGTTATTTGTCCTTCCTCCTTTTTTATCTCCTAGGGAAAACGTGAACCATCACTGAACCAGCATTGAGTAGAAGCATTCAATCCCCAAATGAGATACTGTTTGAACAAAATTTTTGATGTGACAGAGGAAGATAATGTATAAAGACCTCTACATGGACACCTTATGAATAAAAATTAAGAAGTATATTATTTCACCGGTTTAGAAGCCACTATCCATGTATGTAAACACATACCACCTGCCATTATATCCTTTCCACGGCTTCTGTTATCTCTCCCAGGAAAGGGGGACTGCTATCAGTTCAGGGATTAAACACAAGACACACATGGACTGCCACCCCATTCTAAACAGCCACTACTAAATGAACAGAGATGGAGTCAGAACTGACACCTGAGGTGAAACCTCTATGTCATTACTAGACAAGTGATCTATACTTCCTTCCTCTTCTAACATTCTATCTTTGTGACCCACTTGGAACCTAACACATTTGCAGTGAACAGTTAAGACATCAACATATAGAAAACACAGGAACTGTTTGATCATCTTCAAATATTCAGATTTATTTTTTAAGAATATGCCACTATTTATACATTTTTCTATTTCAGCTGTAAAACTCAGGGAAATAAGCTTGAACTTAAAAACCTTAAAGTACTTTATCTGTCTCAACTGCCAGAACACATAAAAAAATCATTATTTAATATAATCCATATTCTTGACATTAAGGCACACTTCAGCATGCCTGAAGAGATCTCTTTGTAAAGAATTTGCCAAAGAGTTTCCTGGAAATCTATTAGGAATGTTTGTTGCTTGTCTCAAGATAAGCATACCCCATTCCAGATTATCAGAACTTTTAAGGGTGAACACTGTAACAGTTGTTTAAGCAACCATGTAATTCTGTCAAAGGGCTATTTCCAGTGTCTTCATGCAGCTTCTGAATGTCAAAAGTCCTTCCTCTAAAACCTCGATTCCAAAATTTCAATTCCTTCTTCTTTGTCCTGATCAAAACTTTATGCTCTCAACCCAACTTTTAACTGTTAGAAAAACACGATGACTTAGTTGATAAAATTCTTTGCTTTTGTTCAGGAAGAAAGTCAAAGTCAGGAAGCAGGAAGGAAATTACAATTATCTGATACCATCAGAAAGTGAAAATGTATATAAGTATAAAAGAATGGAGTTTCACTGATTAAAACAGATAATAAATGCTTGTTAAGTTCCCACTATTGTGCTACTAGGTAATTAAGATACCAGGTAATTAAGATATGTACCAATAAATAGGTGTGTCTGTCTGTCTGTCTGTAGTCCATCTATCTCTGTGTGTGTGTGTGTATATGTGTATAACAAAGCCCATAGTCGGCACAGTTACAGAGACTCTTTAGACATATTCACACATATCTAGATTGGTTTACTGGGTTAAAGGGCTTAGGACCACAGTCTCAGGGAACAACACAGTGAGTTGGCATAACATAATTCATAAAGATAATATTCTATAGCCTAGTTTGGTGAGTAGCACCCGGGGTCTTAAAAGCTTTCAAGTGGCCATCTAAGATACAATTATTGATCTCTATTTATGGAACAAAGGAAAATGAAGAAAACCAAAGATCGAAGAAGAAACTAGTCCATAGGACTAAACAATGAACCACAGCTTCTTCTGGCCTGAGACTAGACCCCGACAGTGCTCAGCTACCACCAGCAACTGTTCTGACCAGACACACAACAGGAAGTCTTAGAAAAAACTGATGAAAAAGCAGAACAATATTCAAATTCCTTAAAAAAGCTAGACTTACTGGACTGGTAGAGACTAGAGGAACCCCCAAGACTATAACCCTAAGATACCCATTGAACTTGGAACTGAAGCTATTCCTAGAGGCTACCTTTCTGGCTTATAAACAACTATCATCCATAAGTAATGTGCTTCCTTAAATAATCAGCTATATGAAACACAAAGGTCAATGTTTATCCAAAAGCAACAAAGAGAAGGCAAGGAAGAGAAAGAAGCTAGATCAAGGGAACAGAACAAACACAAGGGAAATGAGAATGCAGACACACTGTAAAAATTGTAACCAATGTCACAGAACAATGTGTACAAACATTGTTAAATGGGAACTTAATTTAATATGTAAATTTTCACCTAAAACACAACAAAACATTTAAAAAAGATAAGCCTAGTCCTGACACACCTAGGAAAAATAAGCAACAAAAGTACTACCAGTGTAACCCATGACCTGTGCCATGGGCATCTGCAAAATACAGTCAGAAAAAGCCTCCTATAAAACATCGGTCAGGTATACAGCAAGGCCAGATTTAAGAAACATTTTTGCACACTCAAGAAAATGAAAAATTACAGTATACCTGACCTACAAAGGCAAGACATGAAGCTCGGACGCCATGAAAGGTGACAGAAGTCACCCTAAGAACTGGACACTATCTCAGAAAGTAACAGAAAACCACAGAAAGGGGCTTCTTTGAGGAACAGAAGTGTACTTCTACAAAAGTCTCTATCAGCCTACTTTCACTCGCTGTAAAGATGAACAGGATGAAGGTATGACGAAAAACAAAAAATGAGAGAAGATGAACTTCAGATAGAAACACACACACCAATGTTCACTGCAGCACTGTCCACAACAGCAAAAAGATGAAATCAACCCAGGTGCCCATCAATAGATGAATGGATAAAGAAACTATGGTATGTTCACACAGTGGAATATCATGCAATGATAAAGAACAACAATGAACTTGGGAAGTATCCCATAACTTGGAAGGATCTGGAAGGCATTATGCTGAGTGAAATTATTCACTTGCAAAAGGACAAATATTGTACAAGACCACTCATGGCTCAAGAAAAGGCTTAAACACATAAGAAAACAGTTATTGATGGCTACAAGGATGGGAGGGAGGGAAGAGTTATTAGATACCAACATCCATTGCCATCAAGCTGATTCTGACTCACAGTGACTCTATGCAACAGAGTAGAAATGCCCCATAGAATTTCCAAGGAGGGCCAGACTGACTTGAACTGCTGATCTCCTGGTCAGCAGCCACAGCACTTAACTACTATACCAGCAGTACTTTCTGTTAACTAGACGTAGACACAGACTAAGTTAGGTGAAGGGACAACACAGTAGAGCAGAAGTGAGCACAACCAGACTAAACCAAAAGCTAAGAAGTTTCCTAAACACAACCAAACACTCAGAGAGAGAGAAACTAGCAGGGGCAGGGATCTGCAGACCGCGGTTTCAAGGGACATCTAGTTAAACTGGGATGACAGAATTTATTAAGAAAATGTTCCACATTCCACTTTGGTAAATGATATCTAGGGTCTGTAAGAGCTAGCAAATGGTCATCTAAGAAGCATCAATATGTCTCAACCCACCTGAAGCAAAGGAGAATGTAGAACATCAAAGACATAAGGAAAACATGAGCCCAAAAGAAAAGGCCACATAAACCAGAGTCTACATCAGCATGAGACTGGAAGATCTAGATGGTACCTGGCCACCACCAATTACTGCCCTGACAAGGAACTCAATAAAGTGTCCCTGATGGAGTGAGAGAAAAGCAGGATACAGAACTTGAACTCTAGTAAAAAGACCAGATTTGATATGCTAACAAACTGGAGGGTCCTCTGAAGACATGGCTCCTAGACTGTCTGTTAGCTCAGAGCTGAAACCATTCCCAAAGCCAATTCCTCAGACAAAGACCAAACTCATATACATGACATAAAATGATACTGGTGCAAAGTGTGCTTCTTAGCTTAAGTAGATACAGGAGAATAACTGGGCAGCCCCTGTCCACAGGTGAGATGAGAAGGCAGAGGGGCACAAGAGCTGGTTGGACAGACATGGGAACAGGCATGGGAAATACAGGAGGGAGAAGACGGGTGCACTCTCACAGCGAAGGGAGAGCAACTACAGTCATGTAACAAAATGTGTGGAATTTTTTATATGAGAAACTGACTCATTGTAAACTTTCATTTAAAACACAGTAAGTAAATAAGCAACTGTATTTCTACAAAATTAAAGATGCAGCTCTTACTGTTTTTTGTCTTTTTAACAGGGTTGGTTGGTAGTTTTGTTTTAAATTGTGTTCAACTTATAAAAGACTCTATTCACCTTGTTATACATATATCTAAGCATGAAGTCCAGTAGAAATGATTTCCCTTTACGAAAAGCTCCTGCCACAGATACCACTACTATGTTAAGATCTCGTATATGTTCCTGCAGCAATATCTGCTCCAAGGCTTCTTCATCAAGCTCAAAGTTATGGTCATCTTCATGAGCAAGAACAATCTGTACTGGACATGGCTTCTTCATAACCTCATCAGAATTTACTAGGCCATCATCTTCATAATTCTCACCTAGGATTAAAAAAAGACAGAGAGGAACACATTAATTCTTGCAGTACAAACTTTTTCTGAAGGATTACAACTAAAGCAAGATCCCAAATAACTTCACTAGACTATTTGCGAATGGGCACAAAAAGTGAAGTTCAAGTACATACTGGATTTCTCACTCCTGTGTAACTAGAGCAAGTTTGCTGATAAGATTTCCCACACACTACGGTACACAGATAAGCAGCAACATCGAGTAATGCCTCTACCTCAACTCAGCCTTCAAATAACTAATGTGACTAGTACCTATTCTTGAGCTCTACTTGACTGTATAAAGAAATTTTACCACTATGCACTCAGAAACTAAATTCAGAAGGTTAAAAAAAAAATTTCCCCTAATAATTCAGATTTCAATTTTCTCTGTAAGCATGGTCTGAAAAATTACTCAACATTGCCAAGATTAAAACATATATATGAACTGTGAATGTTTCCTAACTTTCACAAAAGGACTTAAAAGAACAAAGTTAGAGCCCTACAAAGTTTTCTAAAAGACATTTTCTAAAAGGTTCTTAATTTAATAAAGTAACACAGTAGAATAGCTTCCCTTATTAAATCAAAGCACAGACTACAAGAATGGTCAATATAAGAGCTACATCCTCGAATTTTATCTTCCTCTGGGGCTCTTTATCACCAAACACCACAACAACCATCTCAAAATACTATATAGTTCCCAGCCATATGACCCCTTACTTAAAGAGGCACTATGAATTGGAATCAACTTGACAGCAACAGGTTTGGTGTTTTGGTTTTTGTTCACCATGGCAGAATAAAACACGGCAACCTTTGCTGAAAAACTTGACAGAATAACTACAGAAAATGTAAACAAGAAAAGTAAATTTCCAATATTCAGTTATCTGTCTTTGTAAAAACATATACCAAATAGTACCTTGCCTTGGCTTTCTCCCCTGCCAACTATTGATCCCATGTACTAACATGTTATTCCTAAGGACCTTCTTTCCACATTCACATCACATCATCTCCATATTGTTTTATTATTTACTCTAATGACATCATAATTTAGAATTGTTACACCTTTCCTCAAAAGTTTACCTTTCATATGTGCAAACAGATTATCAAGCTCCTATACTACTGAAAGTCAGCAGTAAGTGTCTCTTTATTATTTTTACTTTCAAGACCCTCCTTAAGCCTACCTACTCAGTGCCAGTTTCCAATCTAGGAGGCCTTCACTTTCCACTGTGTTTGGTGCAATGACTGCTCTTCCTTTCCCAGTACAGTAACACCTTACCCACAGCACCACCAACCACGGAGCTCAGATTATATACCTGCACTAATGGACGGTTAATCTCTTTAAAGAGAGAAACATCTAGCTTATTCACACTGTAAAGATTACTAGAGCCTTTTGTTAACACATTACAAGGCACCTCCAACTGTACACTGCAAAATCAATAAAGGTATTTAAAACGTGCTACAGTTACAATGCCATATAAACAGCAAACACCTTCAAAGAATTAAAAACAAATACATTATCACTGTATGTCAATGGTATATCAACATAGCTATCTAGGCTATTTGAATGGATGAAAAAAGGCAAGCTTTCCAAGAAACATAATAATTAAATTCTAACTTAATACACATTATAATAAATACTAACACAGAATTATATGAACAGTGTGATTAAAAGCTTCCAAGCCCACTGAACTGCACATAAAAAAAATGCTGAAATGGAAAATGTTTTGTTACATTACATTTACCACAATTCAAAGGAATGAAGTATTGATACATTCTAGAACACCAAACAAACCCTGAAAACATAAATGAAAGAAGCCAGTCACAAAAGGCTTCTCATCCAGAATAGGCAAATCTACAAAAAGTAGATGACTGGTTGCTACAGGCTGTGAAGTGAGAGGGAAAGGGAAGTGTGACTGTGTGGGCCGTTTCTTTTGGGGGTGAAGAAAACGTTGTAGTGGTGATGGTTACACAGCTCCGTGAAATACATAAAAAAAGCCACTGAACTGTATACTTTAAAAGTATAAAATTTAATTACTTCAATAAAGCTATTATTTAAAAATAAAAAGCTTACAAGCTTAATTAGCAGTTAAAACAGACTGGGGCCAAAATGCCCAGGCTGCTGTAAGCACGTCAACTTCTGTGTTTGTGCCTCAGTTTTCTTATCTGTAAAATTGAGAGAACAACAGTACTTACTTCACAAGAGTGTTTACAAGTAAATGACTAAATGAGTTGAAATATATATGGTATACTAAATAAAGGTGTTCGCTGTTAACAGTAATTTTAAAATAATCAATCCCAGAAGATCACCTTTGCTTACACCTTGCAATGCCCAAACTGGTGATTTTCAGATAACCAGCCCAGTGCTGTACTGACATCACTATCCAGCCATCTGCGAAGTAGAAGCCTGGGCACCACCACTGGAGCATCTCTTCCTATCATCTTAACCTAAGCAACACCACGTTGTTGGCTCTGTGCTCATCTCAGAACCATCACTGACACCAAGCCTCTCCTCTAGCACCACCTTAGTACACCTGGACTGTGGTACTAACGTCATCACCAGTCTTCCTTCATAAATACCCTCCTTCCTGGAATCTAGTCTCACAGAGCACCACCAAATACCACACTTAAATACAAATTTGATCAAGTTACTCTCATTCCTAAAATCACTGTAATGTTAGATTACTGATTAAAATCCTACCCGTAATTTGCAGGCTCCTATACACACTGCCAACCTGTCCTGCTTCATTTGGTGCTACTCCCACCTTCTTAAATGACTAACAGCTACGCCACCCTTCCTTTGGATCCTTAGGCTAAATTCTTTCTTGACTGTGATTTCCTGCTTTTGATCCACCTGGAATACCCTTTCCCACATTGCTCCCCTTAGCAATTCATACTTAGTTTCAATGTCATTTCTTCAGGACACTGAACACATCTATCATTTAAACATTTATGTAAGTACTTATTTGTTGTATGTATCCCCTCCTAGATTGTCATTCCTCTGCATAAAACCTTCGTTTGCCACTGCAACTAGGAAAAAGAAAAAGAAAAATCTATGCCACTCCAGTATTTCGTGACCTGGCCCCTCCTCCTTCTCTGGCTCGGTCTGATAACACTCTGGTTCATTCACAGAGCTCCAGGCACTGTGCCTTCTTACTGTTCACTGAACAGGTCAAACTTGTTGCTCACCTAAGAACCTGTCCTTTGTTGTCTCCTCTGTCTGGAATGTTCTATTCCTAGAAATTCATTTGGCTCACTTAAGCCTCATCCAGGTCTCAGCTCAAATGTTACTGCTTCAGTGTGGCCTTCCCCAGCCACTCATTCTATCACTCGAATGACACAGGCTTTTCTAGAGTCCTTATCAATATCTGGAGTAACCTTTTCTCATCCGTTTACATGGGTATCATGTATCTCCACACACGTAAGGATCTCAGCTCTCCTATTAACCACTCTATCTCCCAGCACCCAAAATGATGCTTGACACCTAGCAATTGTTTGTTTCATAAATATTTGCCGAATGAATGAAATTTAAACATTTTACTCAAGAGTTTTGTACCTGTCCTTACCTACTTTACAAGCAAATGTGATAATCATAATTAAAAAGGACATAATTTGGGGAAGTATCTCTAGCAAGTCAAGTAATATTTCTCACAAAGTAACAATAAGAAGTATGAAGTTCTACCAAATAACACTTAAATAAGAACTCAAGTACTAGAAGTACATTATAATAGCCAAATTTGGAGTTTGGCAATTTTGTTAAAAACCAGCAAATACTTTTCTCTTAGCAAAGGAACTACAGAAAGCTTTGTAGATTAGATAGACACACAGATAAAAACAGTACATGCACACACACGCACACACACACACACACACACACACAGAGAGAGAAAACACTGAACAGAGACTCTTAATATGAACTTGCAAGTTCACTAAATTAGTTGGCTACCCTTGTCATCTGGCTAGGTTCCTTTCATTAGCATGGATAACAGTCATCTCAGAGAAACAGGCAGCACACGTCTGCACACCTGTCACCATCTTTAGTCTACCAACATTTAAAGTAAAGTGTGCCAAATATATTTTAGTTATAATGGAGCACAGCAAAGACAAGACCACCTACATTCATGCCCCCTCAGAGTTATCTATCAACTTTGGATTAAATATGAAGCACTCCATTTATCAAAATCTGATACAGGCACCTGAGTAACAAAAAAATATGTAAATTTCACTAATACTTGCAAGTATTAACAGTAACTATGCACAATCGGAAGCTTTTTTAACTTGGTGCTACTGTAAGATTTTGAGCTGCCATTATGTCCTGTGTATGAAAAGCCAAACCAAAATTTCCCTCCTTCAAGTCAAAAAAAAAAAAAAAAGACTGAGACAAGGAGATTTCAACCTTCCAACAGAGTTTCCTGATTCACTGTTCCAAGTGCCTTCTTCCTACTTCCAGCTCTCCACAGCCCTGGCAAGGTCACAGTTGAAAGACACCTTAAATTACATACCTTATCACTGGAAACCCTGGTGGCATACTGGCTAAGGGCTACAGCTGCTAACTAAAAGGTGGGGCGTTCAAATCCCACCAGTATCAAATAAGTAAGAAAAACACAGATTACAAAAGAGAACAAATAAACCCCAATTCTGTTTTGCTTTCTTTGTTTTTAAGGAAACACTGGTGGCAAGGTGGTCTGCTAACTGAAAGTCGACAGTTCAAATCTACCAGGCACTCTTCAGAAACTTTAACAGGGGAATTCTATTCTGTCCTACAGAGTTGCTATAAGTTGGAATCAACTCAACACCAAGGGGTTTGGTTTTTGTTTTGTTTCTAAACCAACAATTTTAAGTGGGCGTGGGGGAGATCACTTTGGGCCTTTCTCTTCAGGACATTAGAATAACTGGTATCAGGCCAGCCATCTACCACAAACAGCTATAAAACTGGGTAAAATATGTATGGCATCGTCCTTGTTTTTCAAGCACTGGACAACAGGCAATGCCAGACTAATCACTGACAAAAGTGAATTCATGAGGTCAGCTTAAGGATCACGATCACCTTCACCTCTCTGCCTGGGGCACATATCCCACTGAGAGTTAGGGCACAAGTAGAGACCAGAGATCAGGACTGCCGAATCCATGCAGAGGCAAAGCCAAGGAGTCTGGCCAAGAGCAAACAGTCTGTGCTGGTAAGTACAACACTTGCACAAGGCTTAACACAGAGGGTAGCTGCTACACAACTGAAAAAGGAATAGAGACTTCAGAACTCAACAGGAACTTTGTAGTTCTGGCCCAGCCAGGGTGGACCAATCTCAGGAACATCTCAGGCATTAAACTGAGACAGGCATACAAACTTCATCCTAGTTAAGGACCACGCTCTAGACCAAAAGAAGATCACTTCAACAAAGCTTAAAACCAAGACTTAACAACATCTGCAAGAAAGACAATTTAGAATTAGTCCCCACCAAACTAGAGGGTTTCCTCTCTCAGCTTTCCATGAATTCACACCAAGAAAATGTTACAGTAAGTATCAACTGGTAATTAAACAGTTTTCCATAACAGAAGGCAGATTAACACAATCCAGGATCTCTACAATGCATAACCCAAATATCCAGTATACAATGGAAAAAATTACCAGACAAGCAAAGAAATAGGAATAAGGAGCACATATTCAAGGAGAAAAAAGGTAATGAAACCAACCCTGTGACAGCCCAGATGCTGGATTTAGCAGACAAAAGCTTTAAGTAAGCATTACAAGCACATGCACAGACTACTCAGAGGCAAAAAATGATCCTAGTAAGTGAACAGACAAGAAATGAGAGCTATTAAAAGACACATGGAAATTTTAAAACTGAAAAATAATTAAAGTAAAAAAGTTCACTGGACAGACCTAACAAGACTGGTGACAGCAGAAGGGCCAGTGAACCCGAAAACAGAACAAAAGAAAGTTCCTAATCATAAAGAAGAAAAAAGACTGAAGAACAACTAAGAGTCTTCGAGATCTGTAAGGCAACGTCAAACACGCACATGAGGTCCTACTATCAAGTCCATGAACTGCATTGTTCTAAATGCTACCTACCTCATTGCTGAATATCACTATGGTCACTTTTCAAGTCTCCCCTTAGGAAGCTAGACACCTACGCCAGCTCCCAGTCCACTCTTCAAAGCAATTTTGGAATTCTTTCTGGAATGGCCATTGTGCACGGCAGCATGGGGGCAAGTTCGTGAACTTAATTGTACAGTTGTTTTTACAGGAGTTGTACAGGAGTTTTTAGCCAGTAAACAGGCAAGTATATTGGAACACTCTCCCTACTCACCTGATCTGGCCCCAATCACTTTTTTCTTTACCCAAAGATAAAGGAAATATTGAACAGAAGACATTTTGATGGCATTCAGGACATCAAGAGTTCCAAAATTGCTTTGAAGGGTGGACTAGGTACTCGCATTGGTGCATAGCTTCCCAAGGGTAGTACACTTCAGAGGTGACCCAAGAGTAGTACTTCAGTAGTGATATTCAGCAACAAGGTATGCAGCACTTTTTCTAGGATGAGTTCGTGAATGTTAGTAACTGTCAGACCGTATAGTTAAAAGTTCCAGAAGAAGAAATGAAAGGGTGGTAGTTAGAATTTACCCAAAGACATCTCAGAAGAAAGGCTTGGCAGTCTACTTCTGAAAGATCACAGCATTAAAAACCCTATATAGAGCACAGTTCTCCTCTGACACATGTGCCACTGCCATGAACTGGAATTGACATCACCTGGTTTAATGTTTTGGTTCCATATAGAACACTGATCAAATTCAGATTTCTAAATACACCCTACATGGTACTGTATGCTTCCTGGTACTGTAATCAAGAGCCACAAATGTCTGATTATCTCTCTGCAATGTGCAGACTGATGAGCAACTACTGGTCTCTACTCATATGGAGCCAGAGAGAATGAAGGAAATCAAAGGCACAAAAAGAAACTAGTCCACAAGACTAACAGCCCACAAGAACCACAACCTCGTCAAACCTGACACCAGAAGAACTAGATGGTTTCCAGCTACCACTACCGACCATTCTAACCAGAGAAACCACACAGAATTCTGGACAGAACAGGAGAAAGATGTAGAACAAAACTCAAATTCCTACAAAAGCCAGACCAACTGAACCAACAGAAACTAGAGGAAACTCTGAGATTATCCCCTAAAATGTCTTTTGAACTTGGAATTGAAGATTTCTGCAGGCCACCTGTCAGCTAAGTTAAGAGACTGGCTTATAAAACAGTATCACCCATGAGTACTGTACTCCCTTAAACACCTGACTACATGAGACCAACATTTACCCCAAAAGAAGCTAGATTAATGGACGCAGAATAAACAGAATGGAAATGAGAATTCTAGCACACTGCAAAAATGGTAATCAAGGTCACAGAACAATCTGAATAAAAACTGTTACACGGAAACGTAATCTGCTTTGTAGACTTTCACCTAAAACATTATTTACAAAAAGCGGATGATGTAAATATAAGATTTATTAGGTAATGAAGCAGGTCAAAGAACAAAAGACAGATACATGCCACTGCTACCAGAGGCAAAAAAAAAAAAAGTCTCTCAAATATTCTAAAACATGGCTTCTCAACCTTTTTCCTATTTCTACAGCATTTCAGTGATCAGAAGGGACACAAAGAGTACCATAGAGTGCCCATCAAAGATGTTCTAAAACAACACACAATCGGGTGATTCTAAAATCCCGTGCCTGTCCATCTATCTTACCATTCCCCCTAATCCACTCAGCAGAAACTGTAAAACACACTAATGCTTGCCTCCTATGCTCTAGAAGCCATAGTTACCCTAAGTTGGCTAAAGGAAGGTATGCACTCTTTAATAAAGTTAAAAAGAATCAGATTTAAAATTAAATCCATTTAAAAATCCTATTTAAAACAAGAAAACCTAGGTTTACTGGTGAATTCTCACAAACATTTAAGGAAGAAACAATACAATCCCACAAAAACACTTTCGGAAAACAACAGAAGGGAACATTGACCAACTTGTTTCATGAAGACTGTATTACAACCCTGATTACCAAAGCCAAAGATATTACAAGAAAAAAGTATATGCCAATATCCCTTATGAACAGACACAAAAATCCTTAATCAAAATCCAGTATCCAGAATATAAGTAACTCTCACAAGTCAATAAGAACATAAGCAAGGCCATCTTAAAGTGGGTAAAAGATTTTGACAGATACTTCAGAGAAGATCTATGAACAGCCAGTAAACACATGACAAGACACTCAACATTGCTTCCAGCACATTATTACCCATCTCCATGGAGTCTATTCTGACTCAGCACAACCCTACAGGACAGAGTAGACACTGCCGCAAATCTTCACAGAAGCAGACTGTCGCATCATTTTCCTAGGGAGTGGCTGGTGGATTTGAATTGCCAGCCTCTCAGTCAACACTGGGCCACCAGGGTTCCTTCCTCAGTATCATTAGCTGTTAAGGAAATATAAATTTGTACCCTAATAAGAAATTACTACACATTTGCCAGAAGAGCCAAAATTACAGACTGACAAGTCTCAGCAGAGAGAGCCACTCTCATTATTTCCAGTGAGAGTATAAATAATACAAACATTACTGTAAAAACAGCTTGGGGCTGTGTCTGACCTCCTCTAACTTCACAAGGAGGAAGGAGAATCCAGATCAACTGCCCAGGGCTGATTCCTCTAAGGGGAGGGGCAGAGTGGCTCCTCTCTCCACTATTTTTAAAAATTTAAAATTCTGACACTAACCATCCCTCCCACTGAGTACTGCAATGGCCACACAGAACTGACAGACCATACTCAAAATTACAGGGCTTATTAGGGAAGAAACAGAATTCAGGCTCAGGACACTCAAGATACAGTCCTTTCATCAGGGCAGCCTCTTTCCAACCTTGCTAGCAGGCACACCTCTCCTGGGCCCTAGGCCAAGCCCCCAAAATGTTCAGCTTTCTCTCTCAGCGGGCTGGAATGCCCACCAGGCCATCTCTTGCTGCTGGGTCTCTCCTGCCATGGCTTCTCTCTGTCTCTGCAATCAGTCTCTCAGATACATAAAAGAGAAATTAAAACATGACAACAAAAAGACCTGCATATGTTCTTGCTATTTCATTCACAGTATCCAAACACTGGAAAAGTCCATTTACTGCAAACCAGTAATTTTGCTAAATTCATACAATGGATCACTCCTCAGCAATGAAAACAAACTGCATACATAACTCAGATAAATGTAAAAAACATTATGCTAAGTGAGAAAAGTCACACACAAATTTCATACTGTATGGTTCCATTTACATGACTTTCTAGAAGAGATCACGGCTGTCAGAAGCTGGGGGCAAATACAAGAGCTAACTTACAAAAAGGCAGCTGGGAACGTTTGTCCTCATCACAACTGTGATCACAAAACCATCCGTTTATCAAAACTGAAAACTTAAAAATTTCATTTTATGCAAATTGTATCTCAACAAAATATATTTTAGAAAAATCAAATCTACCTATTGCCTGTAGCACTTTATTAAATGAGAGAATAAAGCAATGAAATCAACATATTAAACATTTTACAGGAAATAAAAAAAAATTCTAATTAGTATTGCCTACATCAAGGATAACGGTCCAAGCAGATCGTACTCCACTGTGATGAAAGCAGTGAAGTCCACCAATTCTGACACTGCCCAATTTCAGTTCAAAATATTTCTGGGATCTGATTTCAAAAGCTTGGAAACATAATTCTGAGTGTCTGCAACAGTTGCAGATTTACTCCTTTATGGACGAATTCCTTTGAATACAGGACTTTATCATGCCAAAATACTTTGGCTAAAAAAAAAAGAAAAAATTATTATGAAGTTACTAGTACTGATTTTCTTAAAGAACTCGAAGTTGTTTTTTGGGGGGGCATTTTTTTAGGTCTTAAACATGTTTTAATTAACAGAAAATATATACATATATAACCCCTATAAAGTCACAGCTTGTAAAAACATTCATATTTGAGTTTTGACACATATACTTTACAAATTAACCCCAATACTTAAAATTAAACTTAATGTATTACTCAAAGGGACTTTAGAGGTTATGTAGCCCTAGTTCCCTCACTTTAAAAATATAGAAAACAGATAACCAGACACCCAGCTGGAGGAAGAACTGGGCCAGGTTTCTTACTAATTTAGTGCTATTTCCTTCACAGCAGTCAGTGGTTCTCAAACTTGAACATACACATGAACCATCCGGGGACCTTGTTAAAGTAGATTTCTGATACAGAAAACCTCCGGTGGGGACTCAGCCTTTGTGTGTAATTCACTCCAAGGTGATGCCAATACTGCTGGTCTTCCAAGTGTACAGAATAATGTGGGTCAAAACATTTTACAGGTGTAACTACTCTTCATTTGACTTGATTTCCTTGTAGTTCCTGGTGATGCTAAGGCAAAAGAGGCCTACACCACCCTCACCTACTACATGATCTCTGGATTTTTATCTTTTCTATGCTGAAGACAGCACCGGCAGGGAAGTACAGGATGACTGGTTTTTGCAACTAAAAAAAATAAATCAATGCTGAGCATACAATATACAGGAAATTATTTCTACACATAGTTTTACAACCCTGATCAGGGTTTTCAAAGGTACAGCAACTTCTAGTCTTCCATCAGGCTCTGTTCCTAATCCCTAAACACATGTTTCAAACCCTGTTTGTTAGTAAGACGTAAACCTAGGAGCCCATGAGAATCAAAATAAAGAAAACAGGGGGAGGGTGGAGGGAAGCACAAGAAAAAAGGGAAAAAAGTCAGTGATTTTTCTACTTTGAATATGTCCCAGAAATCATACCTAGTAAGATAACACCTAAATTAATAGTTTCATAAAACAAGAAGTTAGAATCGCTTAAAAATCACCTCTGTCAGAGACCCACAAGAGTGGGTGCCTACATCGACTTGGGACCGGGAGAACCGGATGGTGCCCGGCCACCACCAGCGATAGCCACGATGGAGCTCACAGAGAGGAGTCTCACTGGCAACACAAGAATAAAAAGGGGTGCAACATGAGATCTCCACTAAAAGACCTCAATAGATGGTCCAGCGGTTTTGGGGTTCCTCTGAGAGCATGGCCCCCGGCCCTGATGCTGCCCTTTCACATAAATTATAACAAAGGTCCACTCTTTAGACAGGAATGGATTGGACTTGGCAATGCAGAGTGACCACATATTGGAAGCACTTTGTGGTTATAAACATCTACAGGATTTCATCTTGCTGACCTCTGGCTGGAGGACAGGGAGTGGACGGAGAGGAGGGGAAAGGAGGTTGTTGGGAGGATGAGACATGTATGGAGCAGAGAGGAATAGTGTACTGTCACCGGACAGGGAGCAGTGGAAGCTGCATATATGGGGGCATGTAAATTTATATGTGAATGTACATTTTCACTCAGTTATGTTAAATAAAAATTAAAAAAAAAAAAAACTTCAAAAAAAAATCACCTCTGTCATCCAGCCAACCAACACTTCCACCTTTTAAGTACAATCATACCTCATTAAACTGAACTCAGTCTAGAAATTGCTCTAAAACGGGGCTTCAACTGTTTAGCACGTATACTCAAAAGTACGTTTCTCAGAAGAAAGAACACATACAGATGGTATCAATTTTCCTAATAATTAAGAAACTGAACCTCCCCCATACACGCTCACCAAAACTACCCTGAAAATATTAGCCCCAGTTTATGTAAGAAATTGTAATTAATTACATTTCTTCTAAAATGTCCATTATTCAGATTCTCCTCTTATTTATGTTACCAGAATCGGTGAAATTTTAGTGTCCTTTCTTTTTGCTTTCAATTGGTCAAGAACCTAATTATTATAAAACCTGTATATTAACAATAACACTAATTCCTGTGCCTAATTTGTTATAATAGGCTACTTGTAAATGCATCAAAATTCTAAAGCTGCAAAACTGAAATCTGTACCATGCTTATTTATGTAATTTTAGGCAGATAAATATTTGCACACTTAGAAGCCAAATCCAAATCCCAGTATTGAAAACTTTCAAACCTTTTACACACTCTCATTGTGAATATTCCTAATTTCCTAAAACAATATTATCACCACCAGGAGCTAACAGTGCCTAGAAACTCTGCCAAAGTTCAAAAAAAAAACAAGCAAAATCAATGTTCAGAATACCGCTATTATATACAGAAATGATTGTGTTACCCCTCAATGGAGTCTCTTAAAGGTGGAAGAAACTCAAGCAAAATCAGGTAGTGTCGGGCCTCTACATCACATAAACCTAGGTTTGAACTTAAGTTCCACCACTTAACCGGCTGAGCTCTTACCACTGGTGCCCTAAGCTTCCTCATCTGCAAAATGGGGATAAGAGCAGTAGCTACCTAACAAGGATACTGTAAGAATTACACAATTCATGTCAAATGCTTAAAATAGTTGCTGACATAAAGCAAACTCTTACTAATTATTAGCCAATGCTACCACTGCCAGATGAGAAATCTGAAGGCTGGAGAAGTTAAGGAATATCCCAAAGCTGTACACTGCCAAAACCAGAATCCAAGTCGCCTAGTCCCTCACCACGTTATGTCTACATGCATTTCAGAGCCTGCAACTCTGGCTAAGTCATGCACATTGGAACATGTTCTTCTAGATCCCACACCACCTTCATAATGTTGGCATGTCTGAGACCACTCTCGCAGCCATAGATCAATCCATCTCAGCTGAGGGCTACCCTTACCTCCATTGAGCCTCTGCTTTACCAACTATGATGCCCTTTTCCAGCAATCATCCCTTCTGATGTCTGATGACAAGTCCAAAGGAAAAGTCTCGGACACTATTCCATGATCTAGCATTTTCAAAGGAGCCCTGGTGGTGCAGTGGTTATGCACTCAGCTGCTAACTGAAAGGTCAGCAGTTGGACCCCACCTGCCACTCCACAGCAGACAGATATGGCAGTCTGATTCTGCAAAGATTACAGCCTTAGAAATTGAAATCCTATTGGGTAGTTCTATTCTGTCCTATAGTGTCACTATGAAGTAGAATCGACTCAACAGTAATGGCTTTGAGTTTTTCATTGGTTGTCATATGTAGATTTTAAGATTTTCTTCATAGTCTGTCTTAAAAGTCTGGAAGCTTTGCTAAAACCTACCCATCACTGGTGACTCAGTTAGCATTTGAAATACTAGGGGCACAGCCCCAAGCAACACCCAAGCCACCACAGCATGACAAACTGACAAACGTGTGGTTCAGAAGCCTAGGCAGCCTTAACACAAGGTGAGACTTTCTTTTTAGCTTTGTCCCCTCCTTGGAAGGACTATGGTGTAAGCCATCCCGGGGACTGAGGGCACAAGAACTGAAAATAATTGAGCCTATTTAAAAAAGATTT
This sequence comes from Heterohyrax brucei, assembly GCA_028571685.1. Classification (NCBI taxonomy): domain Eukaryota; kingdom Metazoa; phylum Chordata; class Mammalia; order Hyracoidea; family Procaviidae; genus Heterohyrax; species Heterohyrax brucei. The sequence goes on from CM053149.1 coordinate 53,127,363, forward strand.
AAATTGCTTTGGGCCAGATGTTTTTGTTGTTGGTTCTTTACTTCTAGAAGCAAACAAGTCTTGGGTACTGGAGCATATTTCCATTATTGTATGTCATACTTTAGCAGACAGTTAGCAAATTTATTCCAATCATAGAAGTAAGCTACCTGTGAAAACAAAGGCAGCAATGTGCATTACAAGGTAAAACTCTTATGTTTTACCTATATGATTGTGCTACAGGAATTATCACAGATAGAGGCTTGGCAGATGTAGCAAGATAATTTCAAACCCTCAGGGAATTTTTCCCATTGTAATTTTTGACCTATAAATTGATACAATCATACAAGGCATATCCGCTACCTGATTCTTTCTAATTTCAGTCGTATATGTATTTAATTAAATCCATTAAATCTCAGACATTAACGGCAGTTTTGAGAAAGTCACACTGAAAAATTATCATAAAATATTTGACAATGTGACAAAAATGTCTATCTACCAGGGCAAGTACCAACTGGGTCAGTGTCAAGGTATACCGATTTTAATGAATTACATCCTTCTTTCTCACACTTGTAACAGTAAAGAGGGTACAGTTCTTAAGCTAACCTATAACCGTCATTCTTTTTTGGGGAGACAGCTAATACTCTGATACACCCACCCACCCCAGCATAGCTAGTGAGGATTCCATCTAGTCTTACCAAAACCTAAAAATTTAAAAAAACAAAAAACAACTGCCACTGAGTCAATTCCAGCTCACAACAACACTACAGGACAGAGCAGAGCTGCTCCATAAAGTTTCCAAGGAGTGCCTGGCAATGTCAAGTCTTAGGCAGAGTATGTAAGACAATCACACTTAGAAAAACACTGTAAGTATAGAAGATGTCTTAAAAACTCAACATGATATACAGTGAGGACTGAAAACTACAGGAGTCACCTGGGTGAGCTCTGTTATCAGTGCTGGGCCTTGTTCCCCAGACTGATAGGAATAAGAATACTGACAAAGATACCAAAACATGTATTTTTGAAGGATAGAAGAACCTATTAGTCACAGATACTACATGGAAAGATTTAATTCAACAATTGGCTCCTAGAAAATGTTAAGTATTTATAAAAGTTACAGTTCTCTAATAGAAAAATGGAACTACAATTACAAAAATAAAAATCGTAAAGATTCCAGAAAAAGACCTATTATAACAATGTCAGTTATCGAATAGCCCCCCTTTGGCCCTGCTCCTTTAGCCAGCAGATGACCACCCTAAATTATCCAGGGTTTAAGAAATGTTTTTTCCTGTAAGATTCACACATTTTCCATCTGAAATCTACCCTGTTCCCATAGTAACCAGTGCTGATGTCATAGAATTTTCAGGGTTCCCACTTAAAGCTGAGGCACAAAAATATTTTCATGCATTTATCTAAAGAGATGAAGAAAAAACTAAAATAGATTATGAATGTATAAATTCAAAGTATTTTTCCCAAAGCTTATCATCAAATATTATCCAGTTCTAATAAAAGTGTAAAGACCCCTGGTAGAGCAATGGTTAGAGCTCAGCTGCTAACTGAAAGGTCAGTGGTTGGAACCCACCAGCTGCCTCACAAGAGAAAAGGTGTGATGATGTGTTCCCACGATGATCACAGCCTAAGAAACCTTATGGAACAGTTTTAGCCCTCCCATTAGGTCACCATGAGTCAGAATCACCTCAAGAGCAACTAAAAACACCTCTATCTTTATGATTAACAAATAACATGGACAGAATGTAGGGTGGGTTTAAGAGGTTTTGTTCGGAAGAGGAAACTGACTGCTATCTGGTATTTGAGGTTTTTAGCTTCTTAAAAGACCCAAATTAAACTGAATATTTGGACAGCAACTAGAGGAACCAAAATAATCAGGGCAGGATAGGACAGACTACTTGCTGCAGAATGAAGGAGTCATCTGTAATTTAACTGTACGTGGGTCGGGTCTATAATGGTTACAGTGTCAATCCTTAATTAGCTACACTGTGAACACTGAGTTCCACACACACTCAAGCACAAGAACCACCTGGGTGACTTGCTTAGATAATACAGACTGCTGAGCTCCACCTCCAGAGTTGGACTCAGATATCAATCAGGCATAGGGCTCAGGAATCCACATGTTTCACACAAGCACTCCATCAACAACCACCACAGTCATCATGATACAGGGGTGGAAGGACTACCCTTCTATCAGGGAAACACCCCTAGGAGCGGAAATGCATACATCTTTCTTCAATACATATTCACTGAACATCTACAATGTAGTGGTAGAGACTTCAGATTGACTAATGAACAAAATAACAAACAAAATCCTGTCCTTAGGAGCACACATTCCAAAGGAGACAGAAAGCAAGTACAGGACCATCAGCTGGTGTTAATTTAAGTGCAACAGAAAAAACTAAAGCAGGTTAAAGGAAATAGAAGTTGAGGTTGCCATTTACAAATAACAATTATGGAAGGCTTCTCTAACATGGAGACATTTAAGCAGAGAACTGAAAGTACTAGTTATCTGGGAGAAGAGGTTGAAACACTTTCAGTAACTCCATCTTCCTTTACAAATAATTTATTAAATAATGTGCAGTATTGTACATTCCTTTGATTATGGAAGAGGGAAAAATTAACTTACAGTGCCTATTACGTGCTAATAACTATGTATTACCAATTTAATCTTCAAAATCACTTTGTGGGTTAGCTATTAGTCTTTCAAAGGAGCACACTGATGCTCAGAGTAACCAAGCGGCAAGGACATGCAATTCCAAAGCATTCCAGTCCGGATACACATCCATGTCTGTAATTCCTAAATTCATGCTCTTCCAACTATGCCAATCTATATTTCCATGAGCTGGCTAGTTGAATAAATTCAGAGCTGAATTCTTATGTGCTCAAGACTTTTAGAAAGCTAAAAATACAATCTCTTTTTAAAAAAGAGAGATTTTTTTCATCTTTATAAGAAATATTGGCACACAAATTTGTTTTCCATTTAGATTTTGCAAAAATTTCCTTGTCAAAACTTAACCATTTAGAGAAAATGTACAATAAAATGCTTACTCTAGCCTAACAGAGAGATTGGAGAAACCCTGACAGTACGGCCATGATACCCTCCATCTGAGTAATCAAGTCACTCCTGAGTTTCACTCTCATCCAAAGATTACACAGGCCCATAAAACCAAACAAGACTCAAGGGGCACCACCTCAGGAGCAAGAGAGGACAGGATATCTGGTCACAGGGAACCCAAGGTCAAGAAGGGAGAGTGATGGCATGCTGTCATGTGGCTGTTAAGCACTGTCATAAAATTAAGACGTGTACCATTTAATGATAAGCTTCCATGTTCCCACAAAGACCACAGCCCAGGAAACCTACGGGGCAGTTCTGCTCCTTCCTATTAGGTCACCATGAGTCAGAATCAACTCAAGAGCAACTAACAATATCACCGCAAACCTTCACCTAATGTGTAATTTTTTAAAAAATCATGTATACAGTCAGCAAATGAGACTATGTCAAATCATATTTGGGGAAGAAAATTTTTTCATTCACAAACTTTCTACAAGGACATAGTAAACAGCATACTCTTAAAACATAAGACAATAAAATTATATTTGCCCCATTTGATAAGACTATATAAATGCTTGCATGTAAATAAATGGTCAACTCAAAGTTTCGTATTCACTGACTCCAACATTTATCCATCACGAATAACTGAGGAAGGCTCCCCTCTACCTATTTCAAGCTAATAATCAAGAGAAAGCACTATGCTAGACTAAAACCAAACTCATTGCCGTTGAGTTGATTCCAATTCATAGCAACCCTACAGGACAGAGTAGAACTGCCCTGTGGAGTTTCCAAGGAGCACCTGGTGGATCTGAAACACCGACCTTTCTGGTTAACAGCTGTAGCACTTAACCACTACACCACCAGGCTGACATGCTACATACTAAGAAGGACAATTCACCAGTAACAGTCCTTGCTCCCGAGGTTCTTACACAACAAGTACAAAAAGGACAGTACAAGGCAAATGCAGTGTGAGTAATACAGAAAACAACCTGTGCTGGATTACTTAAAGAAGGGTTATTGCTGAAGAAATTAGAGAGAAGTGTGCATCTCTCTGGGCCCTGATGGTCAGACGGAGGCTACCCTTAAATGTTTATGGTAAGGATGGCTGCACATTACCTTTGTCGGAAGCCACTGAAAATCTGGAGCAGAGGCCTGGTAAGATCAAAGCCGTATTACAGAAATAAAACAGAAAGTGATGAGTGAGTAAGAACCATAATGAGAGTCTAAAAACAGGGGAATCAAATATAAGGGAACTGGAAGAGTAAGGTAAGAGGTCCAGACTCAGGAGACGGAGAGTAAAATGTCAGGCGAGAGCTAGTTTTTAAACCCCTCCTTCTTTGGAACAGGCAACAGATTATACAGAATTGTTGCACATTTTCTATATGAAGCCTTCTCTTTCCTCATGTCTTGTTAAGGAAAATATACTCCATTCCTGCTTCCCAGTGTGTTTCGGGTACAGTGGCCCCACGGCTCACAGCCCACGGATCAGGAGGCTATCACAACCTTAGCAGGTTGCTAAACTCAGGCAAGGGCTTTTTGGTCTAAAGTTAATTCTGAGGGAAGCTAAAAGGCATTCAACCCAGAGAAAAGGGATGACATTTGGAATAACCAGTTAGTTGACCTCAAGATGTCATAAACAAAACCACAAGGACCCAAATTTAAACTGAGGAATAGGAGTTTCATTGACAAATCTCAGAAAGGTACCTGCCAAGACTCTGGAACTAAGATGCTATGTTTCCTTTTGCCACATTTCCCCACTTCGGATGACAGTTACAGCAGCAGTTAAAAACAGGGAGGGAGAGGCAGAGAAGAAACGAAAAAGTAATACACTCCCTCCCAGACCTGGTTCCATATAGGCAAAATTCCTACGAGGAGAGCAGCTGTTTAAAAAAAAAAAAAGGAAGGGAATAGAGCCAAAAACAGAGACAAGTACAACCGCCTTTCAGCTACATCAAACTGTGACCAATTTGAAAAAAAAACAACAGGGATAAGGAAGCAGAGCTTGTGACCATACCCTCCCCCTTCTTCTACACTAGTTTGGTGATTTTGAAGCACATGTCACGAGTGCCGTGTCAATAAACACATACACTCAAAAACAGGGGGTGGGCCGGTACCTTTCCAGTTTGTTAAGAGGTCATATTTGGGGCTATTCAGATAGTCTTCCCAGGAACTATCCACTTATTTAACTGTTCCACTTGGCTACAGGAAAACAGTCCATGTTCCTTTTTTTTTTAACATACACTCTAGAACCATTTGGTCTTTTCAGGGGCTTCTCTTCCCAACTGCTTTTAAATACTTCTTAAGCATCGTTTTTAGACTGAAAATTTTTAGAAGGCCAAGACGACTGCCTACATTATTTTGTAAAGAGCTCAATGTTGTTACCCAGGACACTATTTTTACCTTCAAACAAGTGGTGTTTCCTACATCCTGCTAAGAGCCATCCATTCAAGACCTGACAAAGGCCACCCTTTATCACTAAAGTCTTCCTCAATGAGTCTTAATTTAAATAAATAAATAGTTGTTATGGCAGCCCCATGTGCTCCCACAGTTTTCTACGGCAAATTTTTCAGAAGTAGCTCGTCAGAGTTCTCTTCCAAAATGCTCTGGCTAGATTCAAACCTTGAGCCTTTCCGTCAGCAGCTGAAAGTGTTGCACACAGTAATACCTACCTCTGATCTTATAATCCTAATAATAACCTTTACTCAGAAGTATGTTAAAGGTCTACCTGACCTCCCATTTGTGTGACAGCTTAGAACAGAGGTCTGTGCTACACCTTTCTATACAGGTATTCACTCCAACAACCAGTGTTCATTACCCCAAACCCACTGCCATCTAGTCCATTCCGACTCATAGGGACCCTGCAGGACAGAATAAAACTGCCCCAGAGTTCCCAATGAGCACCTGGTGGATTTTTGAACTGCCAGACTTCTGGATGGTAGACATGACACTTTACCACCAAATCACTAGGGTTTCCATATTCATTGCAAATAACTAAAAAGTCCTTTTATAAGCTAAGTGCTTAGTATGTCAATGGATAACATCGTAAGAAAAAAGCTACTTCCTCTGTTAATGCATGGTCCTCTGCCTGCTCTACTTCAGTCTCTATTCCCTTCAAAAATGAGTTCCAGTCTCTTCATATGCTCTCTGACCCTCAAGAGAAGGGGTGATAACTTTTTTTGCACACTAAATACATGCCAAGTGCTTCTGAGACATTATCTTTTCACATTTAACTTCAAAGGTAGGTGTTCTGACAGAAACTCAAGTCTGGTGGCAGTGCACCTTCGAACTCTTGAATCTGAGGTTCTCCTACCGTATTACTGGGCACCGAAGCAGATGTCTACTCTAGATTCTGGAGCTAATAAACAAACAGCCAATCAATTTCTTAGGAAGAATTTAAACAGCAGGAAAACATACTGCAACAGCTCACCTAAGGAACCAGAAGATACAAGCACAAAAACAGTAAGTTGAAAAGCTGCCAGTTTACTAGAAACAGAACTTCATGTAAAATCACTCAGTTAAAAACAAGCAGAAAAAATATTTCTTGTATGTAAAAAGGCTTTTACAAAATAATAAGTGAATCACTAATTGAGAAGTGGTTGAGGAGCATGAAAAAGCAATTAATGAAAAGAATTCATTTTCAATCACATATTAAAATTTCAACATCAACTGTAATCAGACAAACCAAATTAAAACAGTAAGATGCTCATTTGTATCCAATAATTGGCATTTATATTTCAATGACAAGACCCGTCAAGAACAAGAGTGATTTCAGTGAGGAGGGAGGAACATGCAGAATCTTCTGAATGGATCTGGCAATGTGTACCTTCAGTCTTAAAAATGCAGATGCCATTTGACCCAGATTTATCTACAAAGATGTATATCTAGCATTAGTCACAAAAGAAAAAAAACAATAAACAAAGCACTGGTTAGGTAAACAACACTACGCTGTCATTCATGTGGTACCTATTTAATCACATGGGAAACTGCTCACAATATACAACAAAAAAGATTACAAAAATTATAATAAGATCATAACAAAATTATAAATTTTAAAAGGGACAGATATGAAAATGTTTGCAGCGGTTACCACTTGCTAGTATGATTTTTCTTTTATTTGTATCTTCCAAGGTTGTCTATTTTTTTCAAAATAAAAAATGTAAAACTTTTAGGACAAAATACGGACTAACACATTACCATGTATTACGTTAAGAACTGTGGTCAAAAGCCTTGTTCCGTAACAAGTTTAACTATAACACAAAGGCATTGTTCCTATCCTAATAGCCAGTTTTAACAAGACTTCCGGCATCAGCTACAACACTCAGCCTTCTTGGGAACCTCCAGCCCACTTAAGAATTGAGCTGTTTTTTGAGAAAAAACATCCAAGTGCATTGCCATTTTCCTCTCAACTCTAAACAAAAACTGTACACAGCCAGTTGATACTGTCTTATGTATTTAAAAATTACAAGCTAAACCATCCAATTAAGCAATGAGCAAAGGAGATGGACAGACACTTCACTAAAGAGGAGATCCAGGCAGCCAAAAAACACATGCGGACATGTTCACGATCTTTAGTTATTAAAGAAATTCAAATCAAGACAACAATGAGATACCATCTCACCCCAACAAGACTGGCCATGATCCAGAAAACACAAAACAACAAATGCTGGAGAGGCTGTGGAGAAAGTGGAACCCTACACTGTTGGTGGGGTTGCAAAATGGTCCAGTTTCTTTGGAAGGCAATCTGGCACTTCCTTAAAAAAATGGATATCGATACACCATTTGACCCAGTAATTCCACTACTTGGAATATATCCTACAGAATCAAGGCCTTTCACACCAACGGACACATGCACCAGAATGTTTACCGCAGCACAGTCCACGATAGCAAAAAGATGGAATCAACCCAAATGCCCAACAATAGAAGAATGAATAGGTAAACTACAGTACATATACTCAATGGAGCACTACGCAATGATAAAGAATAAGGATGATTCCAGGAAACATCTCCTAACCTGGTTTCAACTGGAAGACATTATGTTGAGTGAAAGCAGTCAGCGACAAAGGGACAAATACTGTATGAGACCTCTACGATACGATCTCAAAAACAGACTTATGTATAGAAGACAAGACTCTTTGACAGGGAGGGGAGGAAGGGAGGATGGGGGGAGGGTTTAGATAGTTAGTTTAGATAGTTGGGAGAAAGTGGTGATAGCACACATTAGAAACAAGAACAACATTAAGAGGACTTCAGCATAACTTGAGTACTCCTTCCAACTTAACTCAATACTGCAGGGATAGAGTAGCTGGAGCGGGGGGCGGGGGACCATGCTCTTAGGCAAATTCCAGGCCAACTGGCACAACTAGCGTTTTGCTAAGAGAGCTCTCTGCACCCCACATTGGTGAGTGGCGTCTGGGGTCTTAAAAGCTGCCAAGCTGCCATCCGAGGACACAGTAAATGGTCCCAACTCAGCAGGAATGGATGCTCACCGAGGACCAAAATGACATGCGGTAAAGACAACCGAGAAGACAGAGAGACCCACAAGAGTGGGTGCCTACATCGACTTGGGACCGGGAGAACCGGATGGTGCCCGGCCACCACCAGCGATAGCCACGATGGAGCTCACAGAGAGGAGTCTCACTGGCAACACAAGAATAAAAAGGGGTGCAACATGAGATCTCTACTAAAAGACCTCAATTGATGGTCCAGCAGTTTGGGGATTCCTCTGAGAGCATGGCCCCTGGCCCTGATGCTGCCCTTTCCCATAAATTATAACAAAGGTTCACTCTTTGGACACGAATGGATTGGACTTGGCAATGCAGAGTGACCATATATTGGAAGCACTTTATGGTTCTATACATCTATAGGATATCATCTTGCTGACCGCTGGCTGGAGGAAGGGGAGTGGACGGAGAGGAGGGGAAAGGAGGCTGCTGGGAGGATGAGACATGTATGGAGCAGAGAGGAATAGTGTGCAGTCACCGGACAGGGAGAGCAGTGGAAGCTGCATATAGGTGGGCATGTAAATTTATACATGAATGTATATTTTCACTCAGTTATGTTAAATAAAAATAAAAAAAAAATTACAAGCATTGATGAAAACAGTGATGTCTGAAACCTAAAAAGAAAAATGTAAGAACAAGATCCTTTTCCTGTCAAAATTTATCTCCAACCTGTCATTCAAATATCAGCCCCCCATTATGGTACAAAAGTGAACTTAATCCAGTTTTTAATCTCTTATAAACCCATTCCTTCAAATATACAAAGAACAGCTCAACTACAAGGCCAATTCTCCACTTTACAAGTTTCTTCATAGGTGGTTTCTAAAGTAGCTTCAGGGATACTCAAAACAAAACAAAATCAAAAAAAAAAAAACTGTATTTTCTACACAGGAATAGAAAACCAGTAAGGAGTAAACGTTATAGATAAAAATTACAAAGCTAGTACTAGAATCCAAGTCTCCATTTCAAATCCATACAGAAGGCCATAAGAGGTTAAAAGATCTTAAGAATTTTTATTTAAAATGTTGTGCAGTTCTAATCACTACCAATAAACCTACTCTAAATGATTGCACGAAAAAAAATTGGGGGGGGGACTGATTCTCTGCCAGTATGGTTTCAAGTGAATCACTTCATAGGCATTCCTGTGTGTGTAACAGACCCGAGGTAGGTTTTGCAGATTTACTATTAAAAAGCCAGTGAACTAGGAAACTAGGAAACATGCCTTTAAACTAAGAAATTAGCTTGTATATTGAATCCTGTAATTGAAAATAAACAGTTTAGAAGATATTGGCTCATTAAGTGACTCTCTAAAATGCAAACTTATGAAAATCAAGATAACTGAGAAACATGAATGCATCTGTTAATTTTTAAAACTGAACAAAGGTTTCTCAAGTTGCTCATTTTAAAAATTATTTTTCATTTCAAAGTCTCATCTGAAAATAACCACACATCACAGTTAATAACTACCACTACCAGAATGTTTGGTGCTAGATTAAGTATTTTTATTACACGTAATACAATAATCCTATTATGAGCATATCACTAGCGGTTTACAAATATAAGTTAAAAACTCACCAATCACCTCTCTGAAACAAAACCTCTCTCCATGTTAACAGGAAAGAAAAGCACCCCATCTTCTCATGTTTCCCACAACAGCCTTGTTACGGGGTTATTATTGCCACTTTATGTGAGGGCTTCCTGGTACAGAGAGCTTAACTGCGGTCAGTCAGGTTTGAATCCCTTTTCTTTTTCCACTACACTGTCTTTCCTCTAAGGGTTCCTGGATGGTTAGACCAGTTTGTGCTGGCATTTCAAACTCACCCAGCAGCACTGCAGGAGAAAGGCCTGGCAATCTGCTACCACAATGATTAAAAAACAAACCTGCTGCTGTCAGGTTGATTCTAACTCTCACAAGTTACACAGAAGAACTGCTTTGCATGGTTGCCCTGGCTAGAATCTTTACAGAAGCAGATTGCCAGGTCTTCCCCAGCAGTCCCGCCAGCTTAGGCCAAACTGACCACCTTAGCAAATTACAGCCAAGAAAATTCTACAGAGCAGTTCTACTCTGTAACCCACAAAGTCACCATGAGTTGAAACTGACTCCACAGCAACAGGTTTGGTTGGTCTTTAACATGCTCTATGATTAAAGAAACACTGTTCCGACACTTAACAGCACTATGCAATGAAAGATGAAATGTACTACCTCCTAAATAAGCACCTTTCATCAGTTACATATTTCACCACCAGTGAATTATTATAGTTACCTGGTTAGCAGGACACCCAGCCAGCCAGTAACTGGTTATTTTACTGTGAATCATAGAAACATAATTTATTTTAATAATTTTTATTAACTTTGTAGGTTAGCAAAGGAATCTCCAAGATTTTACTTGTACTGACCTTAAGTCAATCAGATGTAAATACCTCTCACCAACCAGTCTCCATCAACCTCAGACTGGAAAAACTAGATGGTGCCTGGCTACCGTCAATGACTGCCCTGACAAGAAACACAACACAGTCCTTGACAGAGCAGGAGAAAAGCGGGACTCAGAACTCCGATTCTAGCAAAGGAACCACGCTGAAGCGGTCTGACTGAGAATAAAGGGAACCCAGAAGACAGGGCTCAACTCTTCGAAGATTATACTGGACTATAAAACACAGAATGATACTTGTGAAGAGTGAGCTTCTTAGCTCAAGTAGATACATGAGACTAAGTGGGCAGCTCCTGTACAGAGACAAGACAAGGCAGAATGGGACGTAAGGTGGTAAAATGGACATGGGAAATACCGGGTGCAAAGTGGCAATGTGCTGTCACATTATAGGGAAAGCAACTACAGTCCACGTAACAATGCATGTGTAAACTTTCATGTAAAAAACTAACGAGCTGTGTAAACTTTCACTTAAAGTACAAAACTTTCACTTAAAGTACAAAAAAAGGACATATTCCTTGAGAATGTATAAATCACCTTCTGACTTAAAATTTGTTTCTAGTAGATATTATCTGCCCACTAAACCAATTACATTTAGAGTCATTTACCCCAGAGCAGTGAGTAGCTAAATTCGTATTCACAAACCTCTGAGTTTAGCAATGTATGTGCAGGAACACAAAGACTCGTTAACAAATAACCTGACAGCAAATAACCTTGGCTTTGCCCTTCAGAACACTTCATAGTCCACAACAATGTCTGTAACAAAAATTGTTCTTCTGACTTCAGTAATTGTTCTCCATCTTCTTATTCACCCTTTCTGTTCCTACTTTAAATTCTTCCATTCCATTTAGTGATTTACCCTGCCTTTACTCTTTAACTGCCCCATCTTCTCCTTCCTTCATTAGTATGATTTTCATTCAACAAAGCTTTACCCAGTCATTTATAATTATGTGTGAGAATTCTAAATAGAGAAAGGTCTCTACCTTCCAAGTCTGGTGAGGAACACTAAGAGTGCCTCTGAGTAATTCTGCAACTGTGGGCAAGTTACTTTCACTCACTCCAATGTGAATAAGAGTATCTTAATTCCTTCATAGGCAGGTTTTAAGAAATAAAATCAAAGTGAGATGTTCAAAGTGCTTCATTAAATACCAGGTATTATCATTATCATCCTGCCTTTGGTTTGGTGCTTTCTTCTGGCAATCCATTTTTAAGGCTACATAAAGAAGCTAACTCTTGTAGGTGAGGAATAAAGAGGAGGAAGAAAGTTACTTGAGTAACATCTCCACTGCAGGGTCAAGTTCTGTTATTCTACCCTCACATCTATCTTCCTGGGTTAAATGATGACCAAATTTTCTAGAAAGCAAATAACACACCTGAGCTTTGAAAATGCAAAAAGGCTACATAGTCAGAATACCACCAAACACTTTTTTTAAAAAAAAAAAAAAAGGCTGTTTACCTGTACTAATCTGGGTGGGTGGATGGGTGGGGGGAACCCTCATTCTGTAAAGCTACACTATAACAAATCATTATCTATTTTTTTTTTTTTTAAGTTTAACTTTTACTTCAGTCCCTTAGATTTGTGGCTCTTGACTTTGAGAGCCTGCCAAATGTCTGTGATCACAACTGTGGGTATCAAACAGTTCTTCCAAAAGGTTTTTAAAAGTGCATCTTGCTACTAAGTCCCACAATTCAAAAAATATGTCTTGAACTCCAGAATCAAAAGTTTCAAACTGGTAATTTTTCCTGTTACTCTTAGTATCTAATTATAAGACTTTCCATCCCAAATAGGTAGAAAAAGCATTTTTTGGAAAGAGTCTAATACTTTCACTTGTGAAAGATCAAAATATTTATTCTTAAAGTTACAACACAGCTGCAAACTAAAAACAAATCCCTATATGTACCTAGGTGCACTTGACTTAAGGCCAGACTCATTTTCTGTCATGGTTTACTTCCCTATAATAGATTTTTTAAGAGATTCAAAAAACATTGTACTAAATACATTTAAACACATCTACAAATTCCTATCAACCTACAAAGTCATCAAATGTAAGAGTGCCTAAAGACTTCATAAACCAAAAAACACCAAACCACTGCTATCGAGTCATTCTGACTCACAGCAACCCTAATGAATGAATAGAACTGCCCCAAAGAGTTTCCAAGGAGTGCCTGGCAGACTCAAACCACTGAACTTTTGGTTAGCAGACACAGCACTTAACCACTATACCACCACGGTTTCCAATGGCTTCATAAGAACCCTAAATTCCTAAAAGGAGTAAGCATTTCTCGAAACACAAAGCATCTTCCTAGGACTAAATGACTACAGTAACAGGTGTTAAGAGTTCTTATATTCAGTGCTGTAACTTTACTTCTCCAGAAAGCAGAGGGAGACAAAGAGTTTCCAGTCAGTCAAAACTGGATGAGTCTGTACTCACTCACAGCCTGTTGGCTCTTACTAGAAACACAAACGCTAACAAGTTTCTTTGGTTGTTGATGCCGTAATAGATGACTCAAAACAAATTAGCAGGGACAGGACTGTTGTAGGCAGCCATTAAACAGGAATGGCTATATGTGAAGGTTAAATGCCAAAAAAAAAAAAAAAAAAAAAAACACCTATGGACAACATTTAATAAATGGTGGACCCCACTCTCCAAGTCTAAACAATTTCTCCTCGCTTTACTACCACATAAAAACAATGTTCACAATTATGAATGAGTAAGACAAGTGCCCCAAAGCTATTCCAAATAGGGCAAACATATGAAACATTTGGAATTGCATCTAAGATGGTTACCTTGGGGGAAGTGGAGAACCATCCCCTCCTCTAAGGCTCAAAGAGCTAAACTAAGCATTCCAAAGCAGCTACTTCAGAATTCCAACCAGCAGAGGTCTAAGGCAGAAAGTCTCCGCTCCGGTTGTCTTTTTTCTACGGAGTGCTACCACTGCAAACAATTCCGTCAAGTGCTTTGGGTGGCAGGCAATAAAATAAGCTTTATTCTGTTTTCTTTCCCCATTAGTAAAACTACAGTTTGTCATGACCTCTGACATACCGTCAACATCCCTCAAGGGCTACTACAATGATGATTAGGTGTATTTCATGTAAACTTCTCATGAAAGTGAGTCCTCACGTTCCTAGCTGACCAAAAGGTTTTAAATCTTATGTCATGAAATCTCTATCTATGAAGAGGTAAACCTGAAAGCAAGATTTGTATTTACGGCACTGAATACACTCTTCTCTATGTCGTGGTCCTACGTACCCAAGCAACCTTCTGCTATTTATAAAGCCTGTATAAAACTTTATGCTTCTAAAGATTATCAAAATTCTCATCAGGAGATCATGCGTTCAATTCACATCGCAGTGAAAGATCAAATGATAAACTCCTAAAAATAGAGGCGTTATGAGCGAGAGGAACACACAGCACTCTGCTGCAAAGCAAACGCGTCTCCAAGGGGCAGGGGCGCTCCCTCTACGCGTACAGTTGGAGCTCACATTCGGCAAAACCAAGGGACGACGGTCAGGTGACTTGGGACCACAGACACTTTGTCAGGTCGGGCCTTACCACCGTCTCAGTGACTAGGAAACCACGCAGTCCCCACAGTTTGACAACTAAATCTGAACTTGCGACCATAGACACGTGCGATCAACACGAATGGGTGTGCGGACCCAGACGCCCCGGGTCGCTGGCGTCCGCGGACAGCTCTGGCCTGCATGCTGCGGTTGCCTGTGGAAAGGGTGCTGGAGAGCTTTCGACCTGGCAGCCAGGTGTCCGCTCTCCCTGCGCGCTCCGCTTCCTCCTCTGTGGAGCCCATCTCGCCCAGGTCACCCCTGCTCCCTCTCCGCCACTGGAGGAGCAGCGAAGGTCCGCCAGGTGACAGACCACCGCGCCGTGCCCGGAGCTCGCCAGCACCAGGCTGCCCCGCCGCCGACCTCCCGGCGCCCTGGCGGGCGGCCCCGACTCAAGCCCGCCCCCGCAGGTCGGGGCGGACACGGCGGCAGCCACGCGGCCGGCGACCGGGCAGGGGGCCGGGGGCCGACGCCACGGCCGCCGGTTCCGCCGACAGTTGCGGGTGACGCGGCCCGGGGGCCGCCCTCTGAGGCCGCGCGCGGCGGGAACACGGGGCGCGGCAGGGGCTAGGCCCGGCGGCCAGACGCGGCGGCAGGCGGCGGCTCGGCCAGCCGGGGACGACGACCCTGCCGCTCGCGGCCAGTGCCTGCGAGCCAGGGCAGCCCGCGCCCTTCCCCAGCCCCAGTCCTGAGGGCTCCGCCCCGCCACCCCGTACCTAGAGAGGTCGTGGACGAGACGTGGTTAACCCCGACGCTTGGGTCGCTGGTCCGCCGCCGGCGCCGCAGCCCCTGGTGCGGCTGCTGCCTCCGCGATACCTCGTCCCCCTCCGCCATCTTGTACCGATTTAAAATTAACTCCCCACTGACGTCAAACGCCGCCGCCGCTTTATCAACCTCCCGGGAGCTGGCGGGGCGGCCGGCAGGTCCTAGCGCCGCCCCCAGTCCGGGCCGCCTCCTTTGCTCCCCGCCCCCAGTCCCGCCCCTCGGCGCCCTCACTCGGTTAACCGAGTCGTGCTGCCGCTGGATTCTCCTGGCCTCCCACTTCTGGGAGGAATTGAGGGGCGTCTCGGCCGTCTTGTGTTTCACAGTCCGCCGCCCTGAGTTCCCTAGACCTAAACTGGTCTGTGTAAGCACGAACGCGGCTCCAGAGAACAGAGTACCTCCTTTCCCGATTCAGTAACCCAGTTCTCCTCAAGTCTCTGCAACCTCATGTCCTGCACGTGAGCTTGATTTCACACCCCTTTTCTTTATACACTCCCCATCTCCTCCAAGGCTGCTCCCTCTCCAGCTGCCTCAGCAGTCATCTGTGTATGCCCTGCTTTTTTTCTTCATCTTTTGTCTCCTCACATTAAGTCCTTAATGTTCTTCCCCAGTGGAGATCATTACGTAGTTTCCATCAGCTGCTTTACCCAAGTTATCATCTTGAGACTGAGACAAAATGCAAAGATGAGTATTTTTACCCTCAAAGAATTAGCAATCCACAATAAACTTGCGGTTAGAATTAGCAGTTAACACTACTGAGGGCACACCAGCATTTTCCTGGAAAGGGAGCCCCAAAGAACTAAGGTAATTCCCAGGGCTGCAGTGTCCAGCAACTGCTCAGCTAACTGGTGTCTTCTTCGTCTGAGACACTGTTTATCTCTCAGGCAGTGGTAGTCTTCTGGACAAGTCCACAGCTCCTGCCTCTAAGGAGTATAGACAGGGAAGCTAAATGCAAGCACAATCGAGAAAGAGGCTGAGCTTGGTCTCATAATCACCTCAAATCCCCGTGTTTAAAAGGCTTTCTTTCATTTTTCCTAATCATCAGTCCCTCTTTAATGTATTATCACAATGAATTTGTTATACCAAGCTAAAAATATATCTCAGTATTACGCTAGACCTCCTACCCCCTTGACACTAGCTAGTCAATTCTAACTTCTAAATCTCTCTCCAGCTCACTTGCACCTTCTTGATTTAAGCTCTCATCACTCCCATCTAGATTTCTTTTAACAACCCCTCTGTTGTTCACCCTTCTCCTGGGTCCCACACACAGCCTCCAGAGTTCTTAGGTGCCTTTCTGATCATATAGTTCCGCTGCTCTGAACAAGGTCAAAGTCCTCAGAATAGCTAACAAGTCCTGTCGTTATCTGACCTCTGTCTACATACCCAGCCTCACTTTCCCTTTGCTTTCCCCACTCCAACCCTCATTGCTGCATTCTCTCATTTAACAAATGAGTTTTGACCGTGCTGTGGATACTGAAAATAGGCAAAATGATCTCCCAATTTCTTTTCCTTTTTCTTTTTTTTTGCCTCCTTCATACTTCATCCCTTCATCGGAGAGTAAGCTACACAAGCTCAAACATTGATCCTGACCAAGGTACATCTCCAATGCCTAGTTCATGAAAGCACCTCAATAAACATGTGGAGAATGACTGAATGAATGGGTCAGTCATAACTCTGATTGTGACATCACTTAGTTAATAAAACTAGGACCTGGAACTTAGAAAATTTAGGTAATGTTTCTAAATTCCAGGTCCTAGTTTTAATGACTAATTAAACAACAAGATTCTTCTGAGATCAAATCAAATAATGAATCAACAGCATTTTCTTGACTGTAAAATAGCTAACACTTATGGAATGTTTAAGATCCAGGAACTGTTCAAAGTAGTTTATACAAGGACTGCCAATTAAGTTAATGAACTCATCCTAGAAAAGGTGCCACATACCTTGTTGCTGAACATGGAATTTTGGAAGTCTTTTTCTGGAATGGCCATCAGAGCTGTTGTCATATTACCCTTGATGTCCTGAATGTCATCACAATGTCTTTCTTTCAATATTTCCTTTGTCTCTGGGTAACGGAAAAAGTCGTTGGGGGGCAGATCAGATGAGCAGGGATAGTGATAGTGCTCCAGTACAGTTATTTGTTTACTGCCTAAAAACTCCCTCACAGACAACTATACAATTAAGCTTATGAACTTGCCACCTTGCCACTACGCACAATGGCCATTCCAGAAAGAATTCCAAAATTACTGTGAAGTGTGGACTAGGTGCTGGCATTGGTGTATAGCATCCAAAGGGGAGTACTTCAAAGGTGACTGTAAGTGTTTTTCAGCAATGAGGTATGTAGCACTTTTTCTCGGATGAGTTCACATACTTAACTGTCCCACCGCGTAGTTAAAAGTTTCAGAAGAAGTAAACAAAAAGTTGTTGTTGTTGTTGTTGTTGTTAGGTGCCATTGAGTCAGCTCTGACTCATAGCGACCCTATGAACAACAGAATGAAACACTGCCCAGTCTTGTACCATGTCCACAATCGTGTTTATGCTTAAGCTCATCATTGCAGCTACTGCATCAAACCATCTTGTCAAGGGTCGTTGTCTTTTTCACTGACCCTCCACTCTACCAAGCATGATGTCTTTCTCCAAGGACCAATCCCTCCTAATAACATGTCGCAAGTATGTAAGATGCAGTCTCACCATCTTTGCTTCCAAGGAGCACTCTGGTTGTACTTCTTCCAGAACAGATCTGTTGGTTCTTTTGGCGGTCCACGGTACATTCAACATTCTTCTCCAACACCATAATTTAAAGGCATCAATTCTTCTTTTGTCTTCTTTGTTCATTGTCCAGCTTTCACATGCATATGGTATGATTGAGAATACCATGGCTTGGGTCAGGTGCACTTTAGTCTTCAAGGTGACATCTTTACTTTCCAAAACTTTAAAAAGATCCTTTTCAACAGATTTTCCCAATGTAATGCATCTTTTGACTTCTTGACTGCTGCTTCCATGGGCATTGATCATGGAGCCAAGTAAAATGAAATCCTTAACAACCTCAATCCTTTCTCAATTTATGACAGTGTTGCCAGGAATTTTGTTTTCTTGACGTTGGTGTACAATCCATACTGAAGGCTTTGGTACTTGATCTTCACCAGTAACTGTTTCAAGTCTTCTTCACTTTCAGCAAGTAAGGTGGTGTCATCTGCGTGATGTGGGCTGTTAATGAGTTGTCCTCTAATCCTGATGTCTCTTTCTTCCTCATATAATCCAGCTTCTCAGATTATTTGTTTGGCGTACAGATTGCAAAGGTATGGCGAAAGGATACAACCCTGATGCACACCATTCCTTACTTTAAAGCATATAGTATCCCCTTGTTCTGGTTGCATGACTGCCTCTTGATCCATACACAAATTCCTTAAGAGCACAATTAAGTGTTCTGGAATTCCCATTCTCAGCAATGTTAGCCATAATTTATTGTGATCCACACAATCAAATGGTTTTGCAGAGTCAATGAAACTTTTTGTTATTTTCTGCTTTCAGCCAAGATCCGTCTGATATCAGTAATGATACCCCTGGTTCCATGTCCTCTTCTGAATCCAGCTTGAATTTCTGGCAGTTGCTTCTCAATATACCGTTACAGTCAGTTTTGAATGATCTTGAGCAAAATTTTACTTGTATGTGATGTTAATGATGCTATTTGCTGATTTTCACATTCGCTTAGATCACCTTTCTTTGAATGGGTATAAATATGGATCTCTTCCAGTTGGCTGTCCAGGTAACTGTCCTCAAAATTTATTGGCCTAGATGAGTAAGCACTTCCAGCACTGCATCTGTTTGTTGAAATATCTCAATTAATGTTCCATCAGTTCCTGAAGCCTTGTTTTTTGCCAGTGCCCTCAGTGCAGCTTTGACTTCTTCCTTCAGTACCATCAGTTCCCAATCATATGCTGCCTTTTCAAATGGCTGAACATCGATCACTTCTTTCTGGTATAATGACTCTGTGTGTATTCCTTCCACCTTCTTTTGATGCTCCATGAGTCATTTAATAGATTCCCTGTAGAATCCTCCAATCCAATATTGCAACTTGAGGCTTGAATTTTTTGTTCAGTTCTGTCAGCTTGAGAAATGCAGAATGTTTTCTTCCATTTTGGTTTTCTATTTCCAGCTCTTTGTACATGTCATTATACTTTCTTTTGCCTTCTTCTGTTGCTCTTGGAAATCTATTTAGATCTTTTACTTCAATATTTCTTCCTTTTGCTTTAGGTCTTAGATGTTCCAGGGAGAGTTCGAGTCTCTTCTGACATCCAATTTGGTCTTTTCTTTCTTTCCCATCTTTTTAATGACCCAACTCAATGGCAGCAGAGGTGTGGGGCTTGCTCTCTTTATCGATGACATCTTTGATGACATTCCACAATTCATCTGTTCTTCAGTCATTAGTGGTGAACACATCAAGTCTGTTCTTGAAATGGTCTTTAAACTAAGGAGGGATACACTCAAGGTCATACTTTGGCTCTTGTGGACTTGTTCTAATTTTCCTCAGTTTCAGTTTGAATTTGCATATGAGCCATTGATGATCTGTGCTACAGTCAGGACCTGGTTTTGTTCTGACAGCTGATATGGAGGTTTTCCATCGTTTTTTTCCTACAGATGTAGTCAATTTGGTTCCTGTGTATTCCATCTGGTGAGGTCCATGTGTACAGTCACTGTTTGTGTTGATTAAAAAAGGTATTTGCAACGAAGAAGTCGTTAGTCTTGCAACATTCTACCATGCAATCTCCGGCATTACTTCCAACTCCAAGACCATATTTTCCAACTACCAATCCTTCTTTATTTCCAACTTTTGCATTCCAGTCACCAGTAATTATCAATGCATCCTGACTGTATATTCAGTCAATTTCAGACTGTAGAAGCTGGTACAAATCTTCAATCTCTTCATCTTTGGCCTTAGTGATTAGTGTGTAAATTTGAATAATAGTCATATAAACTGGCCTTCCTTGTAGGCATATGGATATTATCCTATCACCAACAGCATTGTACTTCAGGACAGATCTTGAAATGTTCTTTTTGACGATGATTGCAGCATTGTTTCTCTTCAAGTTTTCTTTCCCAGCGTAGTAGACCATATGATTGTTGGATTCACAACGGCCAATACTGGTCCATTTCAGCTCACTAATGCCTAGGACATCAGTGTTTATGCATTCCATTTCATTTTTGGTGATTTGTAATTTTCCTACAAACATACTTTGTACATTCCATGTTCTAGTTATTAATGAATGTTTGCAGCTATTTCTTGTCATTTTGAATTGTGCCACATCAGCTCATGAAGATCTTGAAGGCTTTGGCAGCCAAGTGCCATCAAGTTGGATCCAACTTTACTTGATTCATATTACTAAGGTTGACTCTAGTTCAAGGAGGCAGCTCTTCCCCATTTGTCTTCTGAGTGCTTTCCAACCTGGGGACTCATTTTCTGGCACTGTGTCTGACAGTGTTCTGCTACTGTTCATAAAGCTTTCCCTGGCTAATTCTTTTCAGAAGTAGACTATGGGGTTCTTCCTTCTTGTCTGTCTTAGTCTGGAAGCTCAACTGACCACCGTGGGTGATGCTGCTGATAACTAAATACCAGTGGCATAGCTTCTAGTATCACAGCAACAAGCAAGCCTCCACTGACAGACAAGTGGGGGCCACTCACTTTCTCTTTGCTCTTTGTGAGCATTTTCTCACGTATCTGTTAGCTACCTGAATATCTTCTCTGATGAACTGACTGTTCGTGTCCTTTGCCTGCACATTTGAATTATTTGTCTTTTTCTTGTTGAAGTCTTGCAGTAACTTTATATTGTAGATTTATAAATTGGATTTGTGGTAGCCAAATATTATTTCCCAGTCTGTAAATAGTCTTTTAACTCCATGGGTGAAGTTTTTGGATAACCATAAGTGTCCTAGATAAACAAGGGCTGTCACATGGACACATGTACACCAATGTTTACTGCAGCACTGACCACAACAGCAAAAAGATGGAATCAACCTAAGTGCCCATCAGTGGATGAATGTATAAACAAACTATTGTATACGCACATAATGGAGTATAGTATGCAATCATAAAGAACAACCATGAGCTTAGAAAGTATCTCATAACATGGAAGAATCTGGAAGGAATTATACTAAGTGAAATCGTTCAGTTGCAGAAAGGACAAATATTGTATAAGACCACTATTATAAGGACTTAAGAAAAGATTTGAACCCAGAAGAAAATAATCTTTGATGATTACAAGAGTAGGGAGGTAGGGAGAGGGGTATTAACAGATTAGATAGTTGATAGGAGTTAGGTTGACTGAAGGGAGTGGTTGAAAGACAGGTTAGCACAAATAGACTACACCAAAAGCTAGAAGATTTTCTAAATAAAACCTGACATTTTGAAGGACAGAGTAGCAGGGACAGGGCTCTGAGAACCATAGTTTCAGGGGAAATCTAGGCTAATTGGCATTACTAAGTCCTTTTTTTAAAGAAAATGTTCTGCATACCACTGTGCTGAGTGGTGTCTGGAGTCTTAAAAGCTAGCAAGCAGCCGTCTAAGTAGCATCAACTGGTCCCAATCTACCTGAAGAACAGGAGAATGAAGGACGTCAAAGACATGAGGAAAATGTGAGCCCAAAAGACAGAAGATACCATATGTTTCAGAGACTACATCAGTATGAGACCACATATCGCCTCACCATCGTCAATGACTGCCTGACAGGGAACACAGCATAAAGTCCCTGATGTAGCAGGAGAAAAATGGGTGTGCAGAACTAGAAATCTATTGAAAGACACTTGATGGTCTGTCAGACTTGAGGGTCCTCTGATGACATGGCTCCCAAGCCCTCTGTTAGCCCAGAACTGAAAGCAGTATGGAAGCCAACTCTTCAAACAATGTTTGGACAGGACTATATGACATAGAGTGATGCTGGTGAACAGTGTGCTTCTTGGTTAAATATATACATGAGGCTATCTGAACAGCTCTTATTGAGAAGTAAGATGAGAGGGTAGAGAGGGTCAGGAGTTGGTTGAATGGTTGCAGAAAGTACAGGATAGAAAAGAGAGGAGTGAGATGTTGACGGAGGAGTAACAGTTCCACAGTGGCTGCGGGGGAGGAGGAGTTAGATTGCAGATTGATCTAGATTGTAAACTTTCACTTAAATATCAATAAAATATTTTTTTGAATCTTATGCTCCATGTATAATTACATAGTTATTAAAAATGATTATTATTAATGTTTTGGCAATAGAAGAAAATGCGCATAATGTCAAGTAGAAAAAAAGTATTATAACCGCATAACAATATGTCAGCATGGAAAAGAACTGAAAAGAGATCTGTTAAAGGAAGCTGGTGGAATGATGTACATCGGTAATATAATTTTTCAATTTTCAAATTTTCTGTAGTCTGGAGGCGAAGTCAAGATGGTGGACTAAGCACACGTCTCCTTATATCCCTCTGGAAACCAAGACCTGAATTGATAATCAAACGGAGCCTTCTGGTCCCCTAATCAGCCCCAGGACACGGCACAGGGCTGTTACTTTGGACTTCATACCACTGAGCGGAAAAACCTCCTCTCTTACGCAGACTCCCGCTCCTGGCTAGCCCCGGCTCTCACAGACTGAAGGTAAATGCACCATTTTGACTTTATTTTCCTCTGTCTTGGCTGGCGGGTGGAGCTGGGTCTCGCCTAGCAGCTAGACTCAGACACGCTGCTGGGGGGACAGGCAGGCAAAATTCCCATATTTTGAGAGCCAGGCTCGGGACTCTGTTAATCTAGCCGCTTTGAGCTTGTCATTTTATATCTGCCTCAGTGGCATTTGTACAGAGTTTCACAGTCAGTGTGCAGGACGCCATGTTGGATACCGAGATTCTAGCGAGACCTCATTCTTAGCCTGGGAGCCAGCGCCTGCGAACAGGACAGTGCTTCTGTGACAGAAAAGCAGTAATTTACCTAGTGCCACCTGCTTTGCGGGTCCCACAACAGAATCAGAGGAATCACTACCTCTCGGCATCTTTAGCTCTTCTGTCTGCTGCCTGTGTGGAGAGTGCCATCTTGGATACGGTGGCCACAGCGGGACCTAATTCTTAGCTTGGGAGCCAGAGCCTGCCCACAGGAGAGTGCTTTTCTATCAGAAAAGCAGTAGTTTACACAGTGTAACCTAAGGCTGGGCCCTGTCAGCAGAAGCCAACAGGGTAGTAGCATTGCTGTATTCTGAACCAGTTCATATCACCTGGGGTTGGATATAGAGGTGCTTACTTTTCCAGTTGGGAAGAGAGACCTCTACACCTGAATGCCTGACTGACTTGGGAAGTGGTCAGATACCTTTTGCTTTACATTTGAAGACAGCCTAGAGAAACATCTGCAGTCCATCCTCACAGTACCTCTTCCAGCCTCTACATACTCACATGGGTCCCAAAAAGCAACAGACACTTGTGGCATACAAGAAATCAGCCATGGCTTCAGAAGGCTCCCAAACAAAGCAACCAAGGAGATTTACAGATGGAGAAACTTTTATGAAAGCATCAGAAAGTGAATACAAATTGATTATATACAGAGTCCTTCTAGACATTATACAAAATGCAGGAAAACAAAATAAAAATTACGTAAGATGTTCGATCTGATGGAACACCAGTACTCTGAAATCCAACAGATCGAGAACAAAATCAAAGACATAGAAACTTCAATGCAAAGCCAAGAAAACAGAATGGAACAAATGGAAAAAAGAATTTCTGACTTGGAAGACAGAGCTACTGATGCCAGCATCTATGAACAGAAATAAGAAAAATGAAGAAGCATTAAAAAGCACGTGGGACTTTATTAAGAGGAACAACCTTTGATTAATTGGAGTCTCTGAACAGGGTGAGACATCTGAGAACACAGAGAGTATCGTTGCTGAGCTGCTGACAGAAAACTTCCCAGAAATCATGAAGGAAGAGAATATAGACATCTCAGATGCATATCATATGCAACCCAATATAGATCTCAAAAGAAAGAATCCAAGACATATTATAATCAAGCTTAACAAAATAAAATATAAGCAGCAACTCTTAAAGGCAACAAGACTAAAAGCAAAGCTAACATTGAGAGAGAAACCCTGTAGACTCTCTTCAGATTTCTCAGCAGAAACCATGCTGGCACGGAGACAGTGGCATGACACATTCAAAGCCTTGAAGGAGAAGAACTTCCAATCAAGAATTATATATCCTGCAAAACTAACTTTCAAATACGGAAATGAAATTAAGACATTCCCAGATAAACAGAAACTCAGAGACTTTGTAAAAACCAAACCCAAACTACAAGAAATACTGAAAGAAGTTCTTGGCTTAGAAGAACAAAACAACTAACTTTACATTTTAGAATGACACATTACTCAGAACTCTACTCAGTTAGGGAAGGTTCCAAAGTCAATCACAGCTTTAATACTGAAAGAAGCAATCCAGTGATTATCAGGAAAACTGTGGTGCCATCATATTAAAAAGAGGGATGTACTACAGTTGTTACAGTCCTTCCACATGGAGAGGAAGATGACAAGTCTGGCAGTAATTAAAATTGGGCTTATATGTACTTTATTAAGGGGGATCTAATGTTCATTTCAGAAAAAGAGTTCTGAAATTCCTTTGAAGGGTGGAATAGGCACTGGAGTTGGTGTGTAGCTTCCCAAGGGAAGGATGCATCAATTTACACTCAGGTCTATTGGATTTTTACCAGAACAATATTGGCCAACATTTAGGCTTAGCAAATGAACTGGTTATATTAGTGTGTTGACTAAAACTAGCGGAATCTACATAGGTGGACCCTTACTTGCAATACTCTGTGATGTTTTTTCAAACCCTGGAGGGGCTTTTGCTGTTGCTGTTCATTTTTTGGGGGGGGGGGCAGTTAAATTCAATACTTGTTGCAATAACTGCTCACAGTAGCTTTGGTCTGGCACACCTTGGTCTTTGAGGCCACATCTTTGCTTTTCAGCACTTGAAAGTAGTCTTTTGTAGCAGATTTGTTCAATGTGACTTTGGATCTCTTGACTGCTACTTTCATGGCTGTTGAGTGTGGATCCAAGTAAAATGATACACTTCACAACTTCAATCTTTTCTCGATTTATCATGATGTTGCTTATAGGTCCAGTTCTGAGAATTTTTGTTTTCTTTGTGTTGAAGTATATAGTCCACACCAGAGGCTGTGATCTTTGACCTTCATCAATAACTGCTTCGAGTTCCTCTCACTTTCAGCAAGCAAAGTTGTGTTAACTGCATAACACAGGTTGTTTATGATCCTTCCTCTAATCCTGATGACCATGTTCTTCTTCATATAGTCTAGCTTTTTGGATTATATGCTCAACATACAGATCAAATAAGTGTGATAAAAAGAAGCAACCGTGACACATACCTTTCTTAACTTTAAACCATGTAATATCCCTGTGTTCTGTTTAAATGACTGTTTCTTAATCTGTGTACAACTAAGTGTTCTGGAATTCCCATTCTTTGTAACTTTAAACATATTTGATTATGATCCATACAATCTAATGCCATTGCATAGTAAAATATAGGCGAACATCTTTTTGGTATTCTCTTTTGGTCACGATGCCTCTGACATTTTATCTAGTAGATCTTAAAAGGGACTATACTGAGACTTTGCCTTGCTTACTTTCAACATGTCATCAGGAGAGACAAGTTCCTAGGAAAAGACACCATGTTTGGTGAAGGATAGGGTCAGTCCAAATGAGGAAAACCCTCAATGAAATGGATATATGCAAGAGTCAAAACAACAGACTCAAATGTACCGTGGTCATGAAGATGGCACAGAGATTGACAATGTTTGATTCTGCTCTACACAGGGTCATCATGAGTTAGAATGGATTTTTAACAGCAACTAACAACAAGAAATAACTAGACTTATAGCTACTTCTTAATGTCCATGAGATAGCTTCAGATCTCTGGAGTAGAGGTGACCCCTCTCAAAATCAAAGACAATGGCACATATGAGCACCATGATAAGCACTCTCTGAGATGCAAAAGGAAGCATCTGCTTGATTACCTGACTTTATAAATTTCATAGTTATTGTTTTAGTCATCTAGTGCTGCTATAGGTGAAGTACCAAAAGTGGATGGCTTTAACAAAGAGAAATTTATTTTCTCATAATCTAGTAGCTGAAAGTTCAAATTCAGGGTGTCAGCTCCAGGAGAAGGCTTTCTTTCTTTATCAGCTCTGTAGGAAAGTCTTTGTCATCAATCCTTCCCTGGTCAAGGAGCTTCTTAGGTGTAGGGACCCAGAGTCCAAAGGACATGCTCTGCTCCTGGTGCTGCTTTCTTGGTGGCATGCAATTCCCCTGTCTCTCTGCTCACTTCTGTCTTTTACCTCTAGTAAATTAAAAGGTGGTGCATGCCATACCAGAGGGAAACTTCCTTCTTATTGGATAGGTGATAGGATCTGAGCAAGGGTGTTATAATCCTACCCTAATTCTCTCTAATATCAAATTGTAATCACAAAATGGAGAACAACCACAAAACACTGGAAGGCATTGTCTAACCAAGCTAACACATATTTTTAGGGGACATAATTCAATCCATGATAGGTATCTTGTAGTCATTAAAATAGTTCAGAAGTGGGAGCAACAAAATCCAAATCCATAAACTCAACTTGCTTGAATTCATTTGGAAAAGTAGATGGAGACTGGTTTTTTTTTTTATTAATTTTTTTTATTTGAGTGAAAATGTACATTCCCGTATAAATTTACATGCCCACTTCTATGCAGCTTCCACTGCTCTCCCTGTCCAGTGACAGCACACTATTCCTCTCTGCTCCATACATGTCTCATCCTCTCAACAGTCTCCTCTCCCCTCCTCTCCACCCAGTCTCTTTCCTCCAGCCAGAGGTCAGCAGGCTGATATCCTATAGATGAGTTAAGATCATCATAAAGAAAGTTGATATGAATGCTCTAGGAGCTATTCTAGCATTTGTGATGGTTATGGCTACATGTCAACTAGGTTAGGCCATCATTCTCAGTGGTTTGGCAGATATGTAATGAGGTAGTTTGGCAGTTATGCAATGATACAATCATCCTCCATGATGTGATCTGATACAATCTGCTAATCCATTGTAAGGGGCATTTCCTTGGTGGATATGGTCTGCATCCAGTATACAGATGTTCTCCAAAGCTTGCTTGCTTATTTGCTCTGGATCCTGCATCTAGCTTATCATCATTTGACTTCTGGTTCTTGGAACTTGAGCCCCCTGCCTGTTTCAGGGCCTGCTGATCTTGGGTTCATCAGTCCTGCAGCTATATGAGTCAAGCAAGACCTCCAGCCTGATGCATAACCAGTGGAGTTGGGATTTGTCAGCCTCTGCAACTGCATGAGCCATTTCCTTTAGATAAATCTCTCTCCTCCTCCTCCTCCTCCTCCTCCTCCTCCTCCTCCTCTTCCTCTGCCTCTCACTCTCTCTTCCTACCTTCTCTCTCTGTCTATACATATATGTATATATGTATATGTATATATGCGTGCGTGTGTATATATAGATATGTGTATATATGTGTGTGTATATATATACACATACACATATATATATATACACACATATATACACATATCTATATATATACACACACACATACACAGTCCTCACTGGTTTTGCATCTATAGAGAAATCCAGCCTAACACTATTCTATAGCACTTTTACAAAAATAAAAATAAGAAGGGAATGAAAATGCAGCTGCTGTGATACAGAAAATGTGCTGCAGCTTGAAGCAAACATTGCCATGTGCTTTAGTCTTCTCTGAAAGCAGTGTAGTAAGCGATATCCACCTCAAGCTGGACCACTCTTAAGTCTGCCCTGTAGCTACCCAGCCTTCAGGAATGCCTTTGAAGTTTATGGGAAATTCACAGAAAGAGCTGTATATTTTGGCCTCCTTTAAGATAAAGCAGCATCTACATTGGCGTATTACAATCAATGTATTGTATTTGTAACTGCAGAACAGTCAAGACTTTTCTTTTTATCTCTCACATCCATGCCTCATTTCCAAGCCCAAAAAACTGGCTGGCCAGCTGACAGGCAGAAACACTCCACCTTGACAATGCCCTTAGAATGAACTGTCCTTGTTGTAACCTGTTTAGTCCTTGGATTCTCTTCCAGTAGAGTAGTTTCTTCTGGAGTCCCTCGGTTCATTTAGCCCAGGTCTTCATATATCTTTCTTATAAACCTGTACCTTATCTAAATGTTAAATCTAAAATCATGAAATTCTTGGAAGAAAATGCTTTGGAATCTGATTTTTTCAGCAACATCAAACACAACAACGAATACATGGGCAACTGAAACCAAAATAGGTAGCTATGACCTTATAAAACTTAAATATGTATTTTCATCAAAAGGCTTTATAAAAAAAAATGACAATGTACAGACTCAGAAAAAATCTTCAGAAATGTTATAACTGACAAAGTCTGCTATCTAAAATATGTAGAAGACTTCCACAAATTTAACAACAAAAAGATAAATAACTCAAAGAACTGGACAGAACATGAACAGACATTTTAGCAAAGAAGACATTCAAATGGCAATAGATGCTCAAAGAGATGCTCAGCATCATTAGCCATCAGAAAAATATAAATCAAAACCACAATGAGATATCACTCCTCCCTCCCCATTAGGATTGCTAAAATAAAGAAAACAGGAAATAATAAGTATTGGAGAAGACACAGAGAAATTGAAACCCTCATCCTTTCAGGTGGGAGTGCAAAATGTACAGCTATTGTAGAAAACCATCTGGTGGTTTCTTAAAAATCTAGAAGTAGAGCTGCCATGTGACCCAACAATTCCACTCCTGGGTATATACCATAGAGATCTAATAGAAGTGACACAGAAAGACACATGCACACCTATGCTAGTTGCAGAACTCATAACAATAGCAAAAGACAGAAACAATCTAAGAGCCGGTCAACAGAGGGATAGATAAGTAAGATGTGGTACATACATGTAATAAAATACTACCCAGTGATAAAGAAAAAATAAGTTCCCAAAACATCCTAGAACATGAGTGAACCTGGAGAACATTACACTGAGTGAAATAACTCAATCACAATAAAAAAAAATTTTTTTACTTTTATGAAATCATGTGAACAAATAAATATACAGAAACCAACGTTCATTAGCAGTTACCAGGGCTACAAGAGTAAACAAGGGGATTCGTTCCCTAGATGATAAATACTTGTTGTTTTTGGAGATAGGAAGGTAACACTAAATGAGGGCCATGTGCACATAGCTTGATGACAGTAACCAATGTCACTAAAATATACACAAGAAAATGGGACCTGGGGGGAACTCCTATGGCATACAGAATTTTGAAACAACCAAAAAAATGTATGTGTGGCTATGTAAGTATGTATGTAGGTATATACATGTAGAGGTACATATACATGAGTATATATGTGTGTGTGTAGATATACATACATATATGCATATACGTGTATGTGTATATATATGTATATACACACAAATATAGGTGTACACATATGTATATGCACCTACATGAAAATATGTAGATACATTCATATATATATAAAAAAGCAGATAGAGATACTTCTTAGACATAGGCAAATACCTCATGGCATTGATTTTCTGGTTTTGAAGGATTAGGACCATATTCTTGTGACACATCTTGGTCAACTGGCATAGTAAACACAGTTCACAAAGTTATGTTCTGCATCCCAGTTTGGTGTGTGCTGTCTAGGGACTCTATGGGGCAGACTTAAGAGAGATCCAGCTTGAGGTGAATATCAGTTACTACACTGCTTTCAGAGGAGACTAAAGCACATGGCAATGTTTGCTTCAAGCTACAGCACATTTTCTGCTTCATAGTGGCTGTATTTTCATTCCCTTCTTATCATTTTTATTTTTGTAAAAGTGCCATAGAATAGTGTGTTAGGCTGGATTTCTCTATAGATGCAAAACCAGTCAGCACTGTGTATGTGTGTGTGTATATATATATACCTACACACACAAATATATATATCCATATCCATATATAGAGAGAGAGACAGAGAGAGAAGGTGAGAAGAGAGAAAATGAGAGGAGAGGAAGAGGAGGAGGAGGAGAGAGATTTATCTAAAGAAGCTTGAGAGTGGCCATCTAAATACAACTACTGGTCTAGACTCGTTCAGAGCAAAAAGAGAGAGAGGAAACCAAAGACTTAGAGAAGGAACTCATCCACAGGACTAGCATTCTTCATGAACCACAGCCTCTCCTAGACTTAGACCAAAAGAACTAGATGATGTCTGGCTACCACTACCAACTATTCCATTCAGGGCCACTATAGTTGGACCCTAATACAAATGAAGAAAAGTGGAGAACAGAACATCAAATTCTAGAGGGAAAAAAAGACTTATTTATGTGACTGGTTGAGACTGGAGGACTCCCCAAATCTATTGCCCTGAGATAGTCTGCAAATCTCGAACTAAAACTGACCACTGAGATCACTTTGTGTCTAAATAACAGACTGGCTCACAAAATAATGAATGTCAATGGTAAGTACTGTGTTCCTTTAAAAAAATCACTTATATGAGATGAAATGATTAACAATTACTTTAAAACAAAGATGAGAATGTCCATGCATTGCAAAGAATATAACCAATGTCTGAACAATGTGTTTCCTTTAAGGTTTTGTGTATGTCATTCCATTGCCTTCTTGCCTGCACAGTTTCTATTGTGCAGTCCAAGTTTAGTCTTACTCTCATTTGTAGATGACTTTTTGTTTATCCCTAGCCACTCTTAAAATTCTCTTTTTTCAGTTTTGGCAAGTTTGATTATAGTATGTCTTGGTGACTTTCTTTTGAGATCTACCTTGTGTGGAATTCAATGAGCCTTTTTCATGAGATCAGGGAAGATTTCTGTCGACAAATCTTTAACAATTCTTTTGTATTTTCTGTTATCCCCACCTGCCTCTTCTGGCATTCCAGTCATTTGTAGATCTTTCCTCTTGGTACAATCCTTCACAATTCTTAGAGTTTCTTTTTTTTGTTCTCCCCCCCCCCCGATGTTTCTTCAAATATGGTGGTGTCAAATGCTTCATCTTCAATTTCACTAATTCTGTCTTCCATTGCCTCAGTTCTGCTCTTATGACTTTCTGTTGTGTCATCTAGCTCTGAACAATGATTGGTAATCATTTGGATTTGTTTGCAGTCTCTCTTTGGATTCTTGCAGCCTGTTATATTTGTTATTATTCTCATCTGTAATCTTCTTAACTTCCTCTGTTGTTTGTCTGTGTGTTCTTTGGCTTGTTCTATGTTCTGCCTAATCTCCGTCCTGATCTCTTGAACAATTCTGTATATTGCTCTTCTGTATTCTTTGATGGCACTTGGCTTGGCGTATTCTACCTCTGGTAATTCCAAGAAGTTCTCTTCATCTGAAAGATTTCTTGATTCTTTGTTTGGGGAGCTTCCTGAAGCTATCATATCTGCCTTTTTATATAATTTGATATTGACTATTGTCTCCAAGTCATCAATAAGTGATTACATTTATTTATTTAATGTTTGCTTACTGTGTCCTAGCTTCTTGTTTTGATATGTCAAACTAGGGTGCTCATGCAAGCTAGTTTGATTATTGATGCCTTTGTAGCTCTAACATCCTGTTATCAGCTCATTAGATCTGTTACTAAGTATGTGAGCCCAGGAGTCCATTTTCTTGTGTGGATTCAGCTCAGGTGTCCATGTAGTCAGTCACCAAGTCCTGATTCAAGCTATCACATATAATCCTAGGTAGGCAGGGGTGAGTTATAGTAGGCACAGGTATCTGGCTACAGTACACAGTCAGACGAGGGGCTGCCCCTGAGTGTTTGAGACAGAAGTATATCCCTGTTCCCTAAAACACATAGGTGGGTGGGTTTTGCAGCTGGACTATAGACACCCCATGCTGTTGGTTGTCAGGACTAGGAGGCACCACTTATTCTTGGACCCCTCTTGCAGGTGGTTAGGTGACACAGGCGGAGCCACCAGTCCTCAGGCCCCTGATGTGGGTAGTTGACAACACTGTTTAATGGGCAGTGTCAACTGTCACAAACCTGCCATTCTACCATGTAGCTGATACAGTTGAATTTAGGATTCAGGTTTATGCCATATTTTACTGTGCTAATGAAGGCCTACACTATTCAAATGGACTCACACAGGTGTAGGCAGGGGTGAAAAGCATTCAAGATCCTGGTTTAGGGGAGCTGGCAGATTATTTTCTTTCTATTTGTTCATTCATTCCCTCTCTAAGGCTGTGAAAATGGCTTATAGCATGTGACGGGTCCTACTTTTGGTGCCAGGGAAGTGGTAATCACTTAAGCTGCCAGGGACCTAGAGCAGTGCAAGGAGGGGACAGGTAAATGGGAGAGAGTTTCTTTCCAAATATGGTGTTTTTTGATCTGTGTGGTAGGTTAGATGCATGCTTATCTTTTGTGGATGGACTGCTGAATTTCACCAGTTCTAAAGCCTCTAATAGACAATACCTGGTCTCCCGCAATGTGGAAAATGCAACCCAAGTGCTACACTGCTTGCTCAGTGCACATGCCAGCAACTGGCCTGCAACATGCCATTCCCAGAGGGTTACTGGCAACTCCTTACTGATTCTGAACCATCTCTCCCTCCCGCTTCCCCTCAACCTGTTTCCTCAGTTTTGCATTCAATGTTCAGGTCTCCTAGAGTGTCATATATAATCAGTTCACTTGCTTTTTGGTTCTTTGTTGTAAGAGAAATCTCAGGTAGTTTCTGACTGCTCTGTCATCTTTGCTTCACCTCCTCAATGTCTGAACAATTTATATAGAAATTGTTGAAGGAGAACTAAATTGCTGTGTAAACTTTAACCAAAAACACAATAAGATATTATCTAAAGAAATAAATCTGCACCTTACCTCAAGTATTATCATTCTCCAAGTATTACACCATGGCATACATTCACAGAAATTGTCTTCAAGCATAAGGAGCCCTGGTAGTGTCATGATTAAGTGCTCAGCTGTTAACTGAAAGGTACAGCTACTCCATGACAGAAAGCTGTGACAGTCTGCTTCCATTAAAGACCAAACCAAAAAACCCCAGAACTATTGACATCAAGTCTATTCTGTCTTATAGAGAAACTACAGGACAGAGTAGAACTGCCCCGTAGGATTCCCAATAAGTGACTGGTGGATTCGAACTACTGACATTTTGGTTAGCAGCTGAACTGTTAACCACTATGCCATCAGGATTTCCAAAACAAACTGGTGTTGGAGTTGATTCCAAACCATAGTGACTCTAGAGGACAAGGTAGAACTGCACCATAAGGTTTCCAAGGGATAGCTGATGGAATTGAATTTATGACTTTTTGGTTAGCAGACATCTCACTTAACTACTGTTCCATTGGCCATGGAAACTCTATGGTGCTTTCTACTCTGTCCTATCAGGTTACTGTGAATCAGAATCAATGGGTTTGGTTGGGAGTTTTTGTCTTCAGATATTAAATACTAAGAATATGAGTTCCTCTTTCTAGTTCCTTCTTTGAAGTTGAGATGTCAGCCTGCAATGTCACTGCAACTTGATCTGCCTGGCAAATATTTATCTTTATAGATTTTCCCACTTATTTTCCAGTGAAGTGAGATATTTTGAAATATAAACAAATGATTGTTTTTTAAAGACATTACATTTAGGAGTGGTTTCTTAACACAAGTGTGTAGTATAATACCAATCTATAAACATACATATGTAGTAAATGTATAAGTAAATACGTGACAATGATCAACATCAAAGTTAGGATAGTGGTAATTACCTTTTGGTGAAACGGCTTATTTGCTTCTGCTATTTAGAGCAGCGGCTTTTAATTTTTGATTGTTTTAGCTATAATAGACATGATAGGTTGTATTCACCTGCAAGACATGTTTCCATGGATACGCCCAAATATCCATTGGCAGCTGTCATGGATTCAGTTTGTCTTCCCAAATACATGTCAATTTGGTTAAGCCATGATTCTCAGTATTGTCTGGTTATCTTCCACTTTGTGACTAATATAACCTCCCTGTGTATTGTAAACGCTAATCTCTGTCTGCGGTTAATGAGGCAAGACTGGATTATCTTAAAGAGGATTAAGGTGGGCTGTGACACCCTTGCTCAGATCACATCCCTGATCCAATGCAATGGGAGTTTCCCAGGGGTCTGACCTGCACCACCTTTTATTTTGCAAGAGATGATAGACAGAAATGAGCAGAAAGACAGGGGGACATCAGACTACCAAGAAAGCAGCACTGGGAGCACAGCACATTCTTTGGAGCTGGGTTCTAGCCTAAGGATCTCCTTCTCCAAAGGAAAATTGATGATAAGGACCTCTTTCTAGAGCCAAGAGAGATAAGCCTTTCCCTGGAGCTGAGGCTCTGAATTTGGACTTGTAGCCTACTAGACTGTGTGAATAAACTTCTGTTTGTTAAAGCCATTCCCTTGTGGTATTTCTGTTATAGCAGCACTAGATGACTAAGAATTTTGTACCAGGAGTTGTGACCTGCTCTACCAGACACATAAAATGTGGAAGTGGTTTTGAAACTGTCAATGGATAGAGGACACAAAAGAGAGCTGGAGATGATACATATAGCAAGAATCAGCAGTGGAAGAGGACCACCAGCAGCAGAGGACTGGCAGCAGCAGAACCAACAGAGTCAGCAAGAAGTGGTACTGGAACTGACCCACAGAGTAAGAGAGCTAAGTTCCTGTGTACAGGAGGCTTCCTGGCAGAGTGGGGTACCTACAGGCACTTGATCAGTGGAGCTAGGCCTGCCTAACCACAGAGCAAGAGAGCTGAGTGCTTTCAAGCCAAAGTTTGCTGGCAGAATGGGAAGCCTACACTTACCACTAGAGCTACAGAGCTTTGGAACACTTGATCCAGCAGGGCAGATGTGAGTGTGAGGCCTGAGGGCCAAAAAGCCAAAGAATAAGGAAGCAGAAGCTGAAGAGACAAGAAACACAGGAAGCTGAGCTCCCTCAGTTTCAAAAAGTATGGCCATGACCTCTGGGATTTCAAGGGTGGAGCCACGGCCCCTTGCGTTTCTAAGGGTGGAGTTGCCACTCAAATGGACTAGGAAAATGGGACACCTAAAGCGGAAGGAGCAGAGTTACCACCCCAGTGGGCATAGAAAGCAGAGATGAAACCCAGAGCCAAGGGGCTACCACTCAGAAATTGGAGAGTGTGGTCAATATGTAGAGTCTGGAAGGTAGGGCCATTGTGCAAATGGTCTCAGATAATAATTTTCAAAGCCCTGAGGGCTAATGTAATGTGTTCTGCTGACTGGCTTGGTGCCCATCCCTTCTTTCCCTGTGATTTCTTCCATTTGTAATAGAGATGTCTATGTTTTGCCTCTTATACTGTTGTGTTTTGGAAGCAAATAACTTGTATTCTAGATTTCACAGATATGGAGTAATTTTGGGGTTTGGGACTGGGAGCAGATTTAAGGCTTTTTTCATGATGGGATGCAGTGAATGCATTTTACATATGACAAAGACATGAACTTGGGGGGAGGGGCTAAACAGTGGAGGGTCATGGATTGAAATTATGTGCCCTAAAAATATGTGTCCTCTATACACATGTCTGTATGGGAATGTACATTTTCACTCAGTCATATCAAATAAAAAAATTTAAAAAAAAATATGTGTCCACTTCATTAGGCCATAACTCCCTATATTGTTTGGTTGTCCTCTTTTTTGTGTTGACTAAGACAGTGGCCGGACAGTGGTCGGATCCAACTTGACGGCACTTGGCCAAGACAGTGGCCTTTGCAGGTTAACCTACAGGCTGTGTGGTCACCATAACAAATGGATTGAGGACTTGCAAAAACTAAAGTTCATAAAAATTTGGGGAATTCACTGTAAAAATTTTTTTTTTAATTTGGGGAACTTCTTTAAGAAGACGAATTAGAATCAAAGTTAAATATGAAAGTGAATACTTATTTACAATGAGAAAAGAAACCACAACAAAGTACAATATGTAAAGCTAACACATACCACAAACATCAAGAAAAATAACAATTTTTATTGATTGTATTTATTGATATATCTCTAACCCTTTTTTGGC
Source organism: Heterohyrax brucei (assembly GCA_028571685.1). Lineage (NCBI taxonomy): Eukaryota > Metazoa > Chordata > Mammalia > Hyracoidea > Procaviidae > Heterohyrax > Heterohyrax brucei. Next base: position 53,163,700 of record CM053149.1, read on the forward strand.
AAATTTTCTTGGCTGTATAGTCATGGTAATTTCATAATATCACTTTCTAAAGAGAAAATAGAAAGACAAATGAATTCTTCCTCTAGCATAGTTAATAAAAATTGCATATTGATTGGTGATTTTAAAAAGTCGCTTTCAGCCCCCTAACATTTTATTAATAATAACTCTTAGGGTTATTGTCAAATAGGAGAAAACATCTATCAGGTTTCCTTCATGTACAAGCTTAAGATTTCAGGCCATATCAAGTTTTGTTTTTTAATGACTAGTCTGAAATACTTTTGGACTGAAAACGCATGGGACTTTTACAATTTTTTAAAAAATAAATTTTATTGTGGCTTAAGTGCAAATTTATCATCCATATCAATTCACCATGTAACTCCAGGAACCTTCACCTCTGTTGTGCTCTAATGTTCTCCCCTCTTCTTCCCTGCTCCACTTGACAGTACACTCACCCTTTTATCTATAATTGCTTATGCTGTGCTTTTCAGTATATTCCCAAAGAGAGAGAAGTTCCACTTTGAATCTGTGTTGTTGAAGGCTAAATCCTCTCTTACAATTTTATCCATGTAGCAATTGGAAGAATTTACCACAGACTAGTTTCTGGCTTCATTCATCTCAGACATTATTTTCCCTCTGCTCCTCATATACTGCTGGTGTTAAGTACTGTAGAATTTTCATGTGTATGTGTGTGTGATAAAATACACATCAAATTAAATTTGTCATTTTAACCAGTTTTAAGTGTACAATTAAGTGACATTAATTACAGTCACAATGTTGTGCGGCTATCACGGTACTTTGCAGTTTCTTACTCCCAACACTTGCAATGCCTCATGAAGCCAATTCCCTCTGTTTCTAGCCTCACCCCTCTACTCATCTGAAACTCCAAGAGCTTTCAGAAGCACATACGGAGAACAGACACTACCGCTCTGCCTCTGTTCCCCTGTCAGGCCTTGCTGACAGCTAAACGTGCCCTTCCTTCCCCTAAGGGCACGGGATGTTGGAAAAACCCAGCACAACACAACGCACATTAGGGCTGACATGGATGCAGATGAATGTTGGGAGGAGGGATGTGGCAACAGAAGGACACTTGAAGAAGTATTTTCCTCACTAGCTGTATTTTGGCCCCAGCTCAGTAGGGCAAAATTGCCCTGCAACAGATTTTAAGAGTAGTAATATTTAGAAACTTCAACATGGATTAAAGATTTTCCTCCTATTCTTATTTCAAGTATGTAGAATCAAAAATGTGCATGTCCATCTGGGAGAATGGCATTTTTAGATTTTAGTTCATGGGCATATGTAAATCTGAAGGTCAAAACCAACATCTGGTGCTTCAGGATGCAGCTCTCTTCTCACTGACATGTGTGTTATATTTGATCTTCATATGTAATTGATGCTGACTGACTGACTCTGTCAAGTTCAGGCCAATGAGATAAGTTTATGGGAAGCTTACCATGACTGTAAGTAGGGAAGAGCCCAGGTAGCACAGTGGTTAAGCATTCAGCTGCTAATCAAAAGATCCATAATTCAAATCCACAAGCTGCTCTTTAGACACACGCCACTCTGAGTCAGAATTCACTCAACAGCAATGGGTTTGGTTCATAAGTGTAGTATTTGATCTTTTATAAGATAAACAGCTTATTTCTCATTATAAAAGTTGCAACTGTATAAAAGAACACAGACTATTTCAGTCCAACACTTTAATAAGGACAATTATTCCAGAGTGGTTTCTGTGTCTTCAGTGAGGATTGAGGAGTTGGTGACCGTACTGCACAGAGCTGAAAACAGCAACAGTTAAGCACTATTGGCAGAAGACGACAATGGATAGCTCTTTCAGAATAAAGTCAGGGAGCATGGGTAAACCACTGCCGTTGCAAGTGCACACACACATGTTCTGCAAAGGATGGCAGAAAAGTAACAGCCTCTAGTAAAGAGACAGGATAAGGGATATCATGAGATAAAGAAACCAGCAGTGAGCAGTCCAGAACAGGAAAGAGAGACTAAGAGGAAGCTAGAATTGCAAAAGTAGGGAAAAAGCAGAGTATAGTGAAGAAATGCCCATTGTCAGTTAAGAAAGAGCAAGAGAAATTAGGCATCAAAAATTCAGAAGTGAATCGACTGGTCCCAACCCACTTAGAACAAAGATGAATGAAGACCTCCAAAGACACAAGGAAGCTATTAGTCCCAGAGACAAAAAAACCCATACAGATCAGAGATTCCATCAGCCTGAGACCGGAAGAACTAGATAGTACCCAGCTACCACCAACAGTCACCCTGACAGGGAACACAATAGACAGTGTCTGACAAAGTGAGAGAAAAATTTGGAGCAGAACTCAAATTCATGATTGAAATTCTGACTGATACTGGAACCCTTGAAGTCAAGTCTCCTGGATGCTCTGTTAACTCAGAACTAAAACCATTCCCAAAGACCACTCTTCAGACAAAGATTAGACTTGACTATAAAACATCAAATAATACTTGTAAAGAGTATGCATCTTAGTTTAAGCATATACATAAGACCAAAAGGGTGGCTCCTGTGCAGATGTAGGATGAGAAGGCAGGAAGGGACAGAAACTGATTTGAGTGGATAAAGAAACTCAAGGATGGAAGGGTGGAGTCAAGATGGCGGACTAAGCCCATGTCTCCTTATATCCCTCTGGAAACCAAGACCTGAATTGACAATCAAACAGAGCCTTCTGATCACCTAATCAGCCTCAGGACATGGCACAGAGCTGTTAATTGGTACTTCATACCACTCAGCGAAAAACCTCCTCTCTTTTGCTGACTCCCGCTCCTGGCTAGCCCCGGCTCTCACTGAAGGAAGGTAAATGCACCACTTTGACTTTTTTTCCCTCTGTCTTGGCTGGCGGGCGGAGCTGGGTCTTGCCTGGCGGCTGGACTCAGACACACTGCTGAGGGGATAGGCAGGCGAAATTCCGATATTCTGAGAGCCAGGCTCGGGACTCTGTTAATCTAGACACTTTGAGCCTTTCGTTTTGTAGCTGCCTCAGCGAGGTTTGTGCAGAGCTCCGCGGTCAGGGTGCAGGACGCCATGTTGGTACCAAGATTTTAGCAGGACCTCGTTCTTAGCCTGGGAGCCAGCGCCTGCAAACGGGACAGCACTTCTTCAACAGAAAAACAGTGATTTTGCACAGTGCTGCCTACGTTGGGGGCCCTGCAACAGAATCAGAGGAATCACTACCTCTGGGCACCTTTAGCTCCTCTGTCTGCTGCCTGTCTGGAGAACGCCATCTTGGATACGGTGGCCGCAGCTGGACCTAATTCTTAGCTTGGGAGCCAGAGCCTGCCCACAGGAGAGCGCTTTCCTATTACAAAACCAGAACTCGATGCAGTGTTGGATAAGGCTAGGCCCTGTCAGTAGAGGCCAACAGGGCAGTAGCATTGCTGTATTCTGAACTAGTTTGTTATCATCAGGGGTTGGATATAGTGGCACTTACTTTGTCAGATGAGAAGAGGGACCTCTATACCTGAAAACCTAACTGACTTGTGAACTGGTCAGATACCTTTTGCTTTACATTTGAAGACAGCCTAGAGAAACATTTGCAATCCATCCCAACAGTACCTCTTCTAGCCTCTATATACTCACATGGGACCCAAAAAGCAACAGACAATTGTGGCATACAAGCAATCACTCATGGCTTCAGAAGGCTCCCAAACAAAGCAACCAAGGAGTTTTCCAGATGAAGAAACTTTTATGAAAGCATCAGGAAGTGAATACAAATTGATTATATACAGAGCCCATCTAGACCTTATACAAAATGCAGCAGAACAAAGTGAAAAATTAAGCAAGTTGTTTGATCTGATGGAACACCAGTACTCTGAAATCCAACAGATCAAGAAGAAAATCAAAGACAGAAACTTCCATGCAAAGCCAAGAAAACAGAATGGAACAAACGGAAAAAAGAATTTCTGACTTGGAAGACAGAGCTACTGATGCCAGTGTCTATGAGCAGAAATCAGAAAAAAGAAACAAGAAAACTGAAGAAACATTAAGAAGCATGTGGGACTCTATTAAGAGGAACAACCTTCAATTAATTGGAGTCCCTGAACAGGGTGAGACATCTGACAACACAGAGAGTATTGTTGTTGAGCTGCTGACAGAAAACTTCCCAGAAATCATGAAGGAAGAGCATATAGACATCTCAGATGCATATCGTACACCACCCAATATAGATCTCAAAAGAAAGACTCCAAGACATATTCTAATCAAGCTTAACAAAATGAAAGATAAGCAGCAACTCTTAAAGGCAGCAAGGCTCAAGGCAAAGCTAACATTCAGAGGGAAACCCGGTAGGCTCTCGTCAGATTTCTCAGCAGAAACCGTGCTGGCATGGAGACAGTGTCATGACACATTCAAAGTCTTGAAGGAGAAGAACTTCCAATCAAGAATTATATATCCTGCAAAACTGTCTTTCAAATACGAAAATGAAATTAAGACATTCCCAGATAAACAGAAACTCAGAGACTTTGTAAAAACCAAACCCAAACTACAAGAAATACTGAAAGAAGTTCTTGGCTTTGGCTTAGAAGAAAAAAAAACTAACTTTATATTTTACAACTGCACACTACTCAATACTCTACTCATTTAGGGAAGGCTCCAAAGAAAATCACAGCTTTGATATGGAAAGAAGCAATCCAGTGATCATCATGAAAACTATGGTGTCATCATAATAAAAAGAGGGATGTACTACAGTCGTTACAGTCCTTCCAGATGGAGAGAAAGATGACAAGACTGGTAGTAATTAAAATTGAGTTTATAAATAGTTTATTAAGGGGGTTCATAGGGGCAGCTGTAAAGCACACCAAAGATGTATCATACCATTTCAAGAAATCTAACACACGAGTCTCAACAACTGTAAAACCAGCTCTGAAAAAAGTGAAAAATCAACTCACAAAAAAGAGTGTCCCAGAACAGACTAATAAGAACAACAGAGAAAACATCAACATAAAAATAAACATATCACAATGGCAGCAGTGAACACATTCCTATCAATAATTACATTGAATGTGAATGGACTGAATGCTCCAGTAAAGAGACATTGGGTGTCATCTTGGATCAAAAGACATGACCCATCCATATGTTGTCTACAAGAAACTCACTTGAGACCTAAGGACAGGAAGAAACTGAAAATTAAAGGATAGAAGAATATATATCAAGCTAACAATGAACAAAGAAGAGCAGGGGTGGCAATTCTAATCTCAGACAAAATCAATTTTAATGTCAAATCCACCATCGTGGACAAAGATGGTCACTATTTATTGCTGAAAGGTTCAGTACACAAGCAAGACCTAACTATATTAAATATTTATGCACCTAATGCCAGAGCACCTAAATATGTCCAAGAAACACTGACTACACTCAAAAGAGAGTTAGATGACTCCACAATAATAGTGGGAGACTTTAACACTCCACTCTCATTACTAGATAGATCATCTAGAAAAAAGCTCAGTAAAGATACAGAAGACCTCATTGACACAATTAACCAACTAAACCTCATTGATATATACGGAACTTTCCACCCATCAGCAGACAACTACACCTTCTTCTCCAGGGCACATGGAACATTCTCCAGAATTGACCACGTGATAGGCCATAATGCAATGCTCAACAAAATCCATACCACTGAATTACTGCAAAGCATCTTCTCAGATCATAAAGCCATAAAAGTTGAAATCAATAGCAGAAAAAACAGAGATAGAAAGTGGAACTCTTGGAAACTGAACAACATCTTGCTCAAAACAAACATGGGTTATAGAGGAAATCAAGGATGAATTAAAGAAATTCATGGATTCCTACGAGAACGAAAACACTTCCTACCAGAACCTATGGGATACAGCCAAAGCAGTGCTCAGAGTTCTGTTTATCTCCATAAATGCACACATCTGGAAGGAAGAAAGAAACCAAATCAAGGAACTAACTCTACAGCTTGAACAAGTAGAAAGGGAACAACAGAGGAACCCCTCGGGCACCAGAAGAAAGGAGATCATATAGATTAGAGCAGAGTTAAATGAATTAGAGAATAGAAAAACAATTGAAAAGACCAAAAGCTGGTTTTCTGAAAAGATCAACAAAATTGATAAACCACTGCCTAAACTTACTAAAGAAAAGCAGGAAAAGAAACAAATAACCCAAATTAGAAATGAGAGGGGAGTTGTCACCACAGATGCAACAGAAATCAAAAATATCATAACAGAATACTGTGAAAGACTGCACTCTAACAAATTTGAAAACCTAGGGGAAATGGACCAATTCCTTGACTCATACCACCTACCCAGATTATCAGAACATGAGGCAGAACAACTTAATAAACCCATCACAAAGGAAGAGATTGAAAAGGTCATCAAAACACTGCCAACCCAAAAAAGTCCAGGCCCAGATGGCTTCACGGCAGAATTCTACCAAGCATTTAGGGAAGAGTTATCCCCACTACTACTGAGACTATTTCACAGTATAGAAAGGGATGGAGTACTCCCAAACTCATTCTATGAAGCCAGCATAACCCTGATACCTAAGCCAGGGAAAGATCCAACAAAGACAGAGAACTACAGACCGATATCACTCATGAACCTAGATGCAAAAATCTTCAACAAAATTCTTGCCAACAGAATACAACAACATATCAAGAAAATAATCCATCATGACCAAGTGGGATTCATACCAGGGATGCAAGGCTGGTTCAACATCAGGAAAACAATGTGATAAACCACATAAAGGACACAAAAGACAAGGATCACCTGATTTTGTCCATTGATGCAGAAAAGGCATTTGATAAAGTCCAACACCCATTCATGCTAAAAACTCTTAGCAAAATGGGCATAGACAGCAAATTCCTCAACACAATAAGGGCCATTTATACAAAGCCAGTTGCCCACATCATTCTGAATGGAGAGAGACTGAAAGACTTACCCTTGAAATCAGGAACTAGACAAGGATGCCCACTGTCACCTCTCCTATTCAACATTGTGCTAGAAGTTCTAGCCAGAGCAATTAGACAAGACGAACAAATAAAGGGCATCTGCATCGCCAAAGAGGAAGTTAAAATCTCCCTGTTTGCAGATGATATGATTGTATATGCAGAGAACCCCAAGGAATCTATAAGTAAGCTACTCAAACTGATAGAAGAGTTCAGCAAAGACTCAGGATACAAGATGAACATAAGTATATCAGTAGGATTCCTTTATACCAACAACGAGACTGTTAAGGAGGAAATTATCAAATCAATACCATTTATGATAGCCCCTAAGAAGATAAAATACCTAGGAATTAATCTAACCAGAGAAACAACAGACCTTTACAAAGAGAACTACAAGCCCTTACTACAAGAAACTAAGAGAGACTTAGATAAATGGAAAAACCTACCCTGCTCATGGATAGGAAGACTTAACATTGTGAAAATGTCTATTTTACCCAAAGCGATCTATTTATATAATGCAATCCCAATACAAGACCCAGCATCATTTTTTAATGAGATGGAGAAACAAATCACCAATTTTGTTTGGAAAGGGAAGAAGCCCTGGATAAGTAAGTTACCACTAAAGAAGAAGAACACACTGGGAGGCCTCTCATTACCCGACCTTAGAAGATACTACACTGCCACAGTGGTCAGAACAGCCTGGTACTGGTACAAGAACAGACAGATCGATCAATGGAACAGAATTAAGACCCCAGAGATGACACCATCTGCATACGAACAGTTGATATTCGACAAAGGCCCTAAGACATTAAACTGGGGTAAAAACAGTATCTTCAACAAATGGTGCTGGCAAAATTGGTTATCCATGTGCAACAAACTGAATCAAGATCCATGTCTTACACCTTATACAAAAACCAACTCCAACTGGATAAAAGACCTAAATATCAAACCTAAAACGATAAAGCTCATCCAAGAAAAGGTAGGAACAACCATGGAAGTTTTAATACACATTGAGGACAGACTTCAAAATCTGTCAAAGAAACCTCAATCAACAGAAGAGAAAGTAGATAAATGGGAACTATTAAGAATCAAACACTTTTGCTCATCCAAAGACTTTATTAATAGAATTAAAAGAACACCCACAGAATGGAAAAAATATTTGGCAACTCTATGTCAGACCGATGCCTGATCTCCATAATCTATAAGATACTACAAAATATCAATAAGAAAAAGATAAACCACCCAATTAAGTGATGGGCAAAGGAGATGGACAGACACTTCACTAAAGAGGAGATCCAGGCAGCCAAAATCCACGTGCGGACATGTTCACGATCTTTAATTATTAAAGAAATTCAAATTAAGACAACCATGAGATACCGTCTCACCCCAACAAGATTGGCCATGATCCAGAAAACACAAAACAACAAATGCTGGAGAGGCTGTGGAGAAAGTGGAACCCTCCTACACTGTTGGTGGGGTTGCAAAATGGTCCAGCCTCTTTGGAAGGCAATCTGGCGCTTCCTTAAAAAAATGGATATCGATGTACCATTTGACCCAGTAATTCCACTACTTGGAATATATCCTACAGATTCAAGGCCTTTCACACCAATGGACACATGCACCGGAATGTTTACCGCAGCACAGTCCACGATAGCAAAAAGATGGAATCAACCCAGATGCCCAACAATAGAAGAATGAATAGGTAAACTATAGTACGTATACTCAATGGAGCACTATGCAATGATAAAGAATAACGATGATTCCAGGAAACATCTCCTAACCTGGTTTCAACTGGAAGACATTATGTTGAGTGAAAGTAGTCAACGACAAAGGGACAAATACTGTATGAGACCTCTACGATAAGACCTCAAAAACAGACTTATGTATAGAAGACAAGACTCTTTGACAGCTGCAAGGGAGGGGAGGGAGTGAGGGTAGGGGAGGAAGGTTTAGTTTAGATAATTACTAGAAATCTAATTGGGAGAAAGTGGTGATAGCACACATTAGAAACAAGAACAACATTAAGTGGACTTCAGCATAACTTGCGTACTACTTCCATCTTGACTCAATACTGCAAGGATAGAGTAGTTGGGGCAGGGGGTGGGGGACCATGCTCTTAGACAAATTCCAGGCCAATTGGCACAACTAGCATTTTGCTAAGAGAGCTCTCTGCACCCCACATTGGTGAGTGGCGTCTGGGGTCTTAAAAGCTGCCAAGCTGCCATCCGAGGACACAGCAAATGGTCCCAACTTAGCAGGAACGGATGCTCACCGAGGGCCAAAACGGCATGCGGTAAAGACAACCGAGAAGACAGAGAGACCCACAAGAGTGGGTGCCTACATCGACTTGGGACCGGAAGAACCGGATGGTGCCCGGCCACCACTGGTGATAGCCACGACGGAGCTCACAGAGAGGAGCCTCACTGGCAACACAAGAATAAAAAGAGGTGCATCATGAGATCTCCACTGAAAGACCTCAATTGATGGTCCAGCGGTTTTAGGGTTCCTCTGAGAGCATGGCCCCCGGCCCTGATGCTGCCCTCTCCCATAAATTATAACAAATTCCACTCTTTGGACAGGAATGGATTGGACTTGGCAATGCACAGTGACCATGTATCGGAAGCACTTTGTGGTTCTATACATCTACAGGATATCATCTTTCTGACCTCTGGCTAGAGGAAGGGGAGTGGACAGAGAGGAGGGGAAAGGAGGTTGTTGGGAGGATGAGACATGTATGGAGCAGAGAGGAATAGTGTGCAGTCACCGGACAGGGAGAGCATTGGAAGCTGCATATAGGTGGGCATGTAAATTTATACGTGAATGTACATTTTCACTCAGTTATGTTAAATAAAAAGAAAAAAGAAAAGAAAAGAAACTCAGCGATGGAAAGGAAGAATGTGCTGTCACGTTGTAAGGATTACAACTATCACATAACAGTATGTGTATAAATTCTTGTATGAGAAATTAGCTTGAGTTGTAAGCTTTCACCTGAAGTATAATAAAAAAATAAAACAAGTTTAAAACACTTTTTAGATTTAGAAATGAAAAAAGAAAGAATAAGTGGAGTGTATGAGGGTCCTGTCGGAGTCTGGGGAAACCAAATCTGTTCACTAAATAATGGTGTTTTCCAAACCCTACGAGCAAGGCTAAATAAAGGAAATGAGAATAAGAAAGTTTTAGTTTCTAATCTACAATCTCCAATACCCTCTCACTAAAGCAATCTGAGCAGCTGTTTCTCAAGGAGGAGAGCAGACGTGGAAGAATAAAAAGAAGGGGAAAGGGAATACAAGAGACTATAAAATCAAAGTCATAATAACAATTATGAAGTCCTAACAAGTAAAACGAAGTCCCTGAGTAGTACAAGTGACTAACTTATTTGACTGCTAACCAAAAGGCTGGAGGTTTGAGTCCACCCAGAGGACTTCAGAAGAAATTCCTGGCAATCCAATTCTGAAAAATCAGCCACTAAATACCCTGTGGAGCACAGTTCTACTCTGAGACACATGTGGTCACCATGAGTCAGAATCAACTCAACTGCAACTGGTGCTGGTAAACAGAATCAAATATTTTAATGGAAGGATAGAGACGGAAATGAAAAGAAAACACAGGAGAGAGTACAGCAATCTACAGTGAGCGGGGAGATTAGCAGATTGAGCCCCATACCATACCATACTGTACCATACCATACGATACCCAGTACCATCAAGTCAATTCCTACTCATAACAACACTACATGGTAGAACAGAACTGCTCCATAAGTATCCAAGGAATGCCAGGCAGACTCAAACTATCAACCCTTTGGTTAGCAGACGTAGCACATAACCACTGTGACCACCAGGGTTTCCAGGAGGTCAGCACCGGGCTTGAGAACAGCAATCACAGTGAAAAGACAACTCTGTAGTTTCCTGGATGTTTTACAGGAAAATTTAGATCATTTACAGTTCAAAAAAAATGAGTGATTTAGATCTAAGACTGCTTGATATACTCTAGGGAGCTGGGGACAACCTTCCAGTGCACCACAGATACCCTTTCCTTCCACTGTTGTTTTGGGCCATTGAGTCAATTCTGACTCATAGCAAGCCTATTGGACAGAGCAGAAATGCCTCGTGGGGTTTCCAAGGCTGTTCATCTTTACTGACTTAGACTGCTACATCTTTCTCCTGCAGAGCTGGTAGCAGGTTTGAACTGCTGACCTTTGGGTTAGCAGCTAAGTGCTTTACCCACTGTGCCACCAGGGTTCCTTTCAAGCATGAAGGACAACACAAAAACTCATAGGGTCCTACTAGTCAGCCGTCTGTGGGTACAATGTCATCTGAATAGAAAAAGCAAAGTTATTTCAGTATTCTAAGTGGAATGATAAAATATATCTTAGTTGTGTTTCAGTTAGGATGCTTTAGGTGGAATATTTAGTAGAAAAACAAATCAGAAACATCATCAGCAACATGGAAATATAGTATAGCTCATACAAAGTCCAAAGAAAGGATGACTTCAGGGTTGGTTAATTCACCACTCAGTGACATCATTGAGTTGCTTAGGTTTTTTCCTAAGTCTTTTGCATGCTCTAGATCCACACATTTATCTCTCGTTGTTGTAAACTGACTGCAATAGTGTGAGCAAAGGAGGATCTATTTCCTCCCTTGAACTTCTTTTCATCATAAGGGCATTTCCCAGAAGGCCCTTCACTCTGACTTTCCCTCGGTTTCATTGCTCAGAATGGCAACACATAGTCAGACCTAAACTCATCTCTGACAAGGTAAGGGGGTTTTGCAGGATCGGTTTGATTTAATTCAAGAACCAACCTGCCTCAGAGGACATCTAGGTCAACAGACGTAACATAGTTTATGAAGAAATGTTTTACACCTTACTCTGGTGAGTAGCATCCATGGTCTTAGAAGTTTGAGAGCAGACATCTAAGATACATTTATCGGTACCATCACATCTGGAGCAAAGAGTGAAGAAAACCAAAGATACAAATGGAGCAAGGACGAATGAAGAAAACCGAAGGATTCATAGACTATCTGAACTACAGCCTCCACCAGCCTGAGCTCAGAAGAACTAGATGGTGCCCATCACAGACCACTCTGACAGAAATCACAAGAGAGAGTCCCAGACAGAGCAGTAGAGAAATGTAGAACAAAATTCAAATTCATAAAAAAAGACCCAACTCACTGGTGTGACAGAGACTAGAGGAACCCTGAGACCACGGCCCCTGTATGTACTTACTGCTAACTCAGAATGCAAGCCACTCCAGAAGTCCCCTTTCAAGCTAAGATTAGAAAGGTCTAGAAAACAAGCAATTACCCATGTGACAAATGTGCTTCTCAGTTCAGTCAAGCATGTAAGACCAAATGAGTAACACTGGCCCCAAAGCAAAGAAGAGGAGGCCGGAAGGGACAGGAAAACAGGATGAACAGACACTAGGAATCTAGGGTAGGAAGGGAAATGGGCAGAGAGCTGACATATTGTGGGCATTGCAACCAATGTTGTAAAACAATTTGTGCATAAATTTTTGAATAAGAAAGTAATTCGAGCTGTAAACTTTCACCTCAAACGATAAAAATTAAGAAAACAAAAGAAGAAGAAGAACCAATCTACCCTGGGCTGGGACCAGCTCTACCTGAAGCACATGGCTATCTGATAATCTGAACAAAACTGAATTCTTAGCAAGAAAGAGGGAGAAATGCCAATGGCTAGGAATCCCCATACATCTGCCACAGATAGGATCATTGGGTATGGGTTTCAAATGCTCCTGGACTGCCAGGTCTTTCTTCTACCTCCAGTCATCCACTTGCCATGAGGAAAATGCCCTCATTTGGGCATAACTCAAGCCATGAAGGCCCCTTCTACAGGAGACTGAGAGCAGGTTGGGAGCCATGGGATCCAGTCAATAATTCCTCACTTACCAGAGGTATTAATGTGAGTCAGGGTAACTTGTGATGAAACATGCATCAACCGAGGACTACAATTTACATCAACTATAGCGAAACCCTGGTGGCACTGTGGTTAAGAGCTATAGCTGCTAACCAGAAAGTCAGTGGTTCAAATCTGCCAGGTCCTCCTTGGAAATTCTATGGGTCAATTCTACTCTGTCTGTAGTGTCACTGTGAGTAGAAACCAATTCAATGGCGGTGGGTTTGGTTTCTTGTTATAGAGATAAGTACTTTGGACATGTTGTCGGGATGGATCAATCTCTGGAGGACATCAGGCTTAGTAAAATAGGGGGTTATCCAAAAAGAGAAGACCCTCAATGAGATAGATTGACGCAGTGACTGCAGCGATGGGCTTAAGCATAAAACCAGTTGTGGGCATGGTGCAGGACTGTGCAATGTTTTGTACTGTTGTGTATAGGGTCACTATGAGCCAGAAGTGACTCAGCAGCACCTAACAACAGCAACATGGCAATAAGCAGAAACCCTAGCGGTTAAATGATACAGCTGCTAATCAAAAGATCAACAGTTCAAATCCATCAGGCGTTGTTGGAAACCCTATTTGACAGTTCTACTCTGTCCTACAGTGTTGCTATGAGTTGGAAATGACTTGGTGGCAACTAGTTTTCCGGTTTACAGTGATAAATTAGGAAGCCCTGGTGGTACAGCGGGTGACAGCCTGACTGCTAACAGAAAGGTCAGCAGTTCGAATCAACCAGCTGCTCCCTGGCAACCCTACTGGGCAGTTCTGCTGTGACCTATAGGGTCTCTGAGAGTCAGAAGTGACTCAACAGCAACAGGTTTAATTTAATTTTGATTATAGTGATAAAAAAAAATCTGTGGAGCCCCAGCTGTTAACTGCAACAGCTGCTAACCAAAAGGTTGGCAGTTTAAATCTACCAGCTGCTCCTTTGAAAATCTATAGGGTAGTTCTATTCTGTCCTAAAGGGTCACTGCAAGTTGGAATTAACTTGACAGCAACAGGTTGTTGTTGTTTAATTTTTATAGTGCTAAAACACTTAGCATGCTGACAATTATATAGTTGGTCTGCAAAGTGATTTTTTTTAACGTTTAATAATATAATGTTTCAAAATCAGGAAATCACATATATTTTTTTAAAAATCAGAAGATCTGACCACATAGACCTGCCTACACTCATCGTCTTAATCATTTGAAGCTGAGTGGTGGCTTCCACTTTGGTCAGGAAGTAATACCATTCATGTTACCTGCCTAGACTGCTCCTAGCATTTCAGTTTGAGCTCCTGGCTCTTGGCTACCTTCTCAAAAATACCCACAGTGTTTCCTAGTGGAGCTGAGTTTAGTAAATCTAAGTGCCCATTCAATCTGCCATCTAAAAGCAAGCACGTATATGAAGGGAGTAAATTATGAAGAGATCTGAGACTCAAGGTCCGTCCCCAGAGTAGAGACATTCTGAATCTCACAGCCTTTCTCTTTCCCCCTACAGACTGTGGGAAGCTGGCCAGCCCTGACAGGAGAGAAAAAGGAAAGAATAAAGCATACCATTGTGTCTTGGTCTAGTCTACAACAATCAGCATGTCATGGGAGGCCTCAGAGCAGTAGATCTGATTACCTGCCGATCATGATTTCAGCTTGCAGAACGAGCACATTCCCTTTAGTGACTGTATACAATTACTATCTGATATACTTTCTGGATCTTAGCACAATATTCTTTTCTGAGATTTCTCATTTGTTCCCCTACCCACACACACACACACACACACACACACACACACACACACATCCCTTTATACTCCTGATGGCAGATGGCCCAGTGGAAGTCTGGAAACTGGCTCTGATAGATCCTATTTCATCAGTTCTCTACACAGGTGTCTAAAATCCTGTGTTTCCCTCCTTAATTCCCATTCTGTGATCATGTCTGTTAAAACTTTCTTGCTGACAGTCAGGGCCCAAAAGTGAAAGAAAGACCAGGAAGAATGTTTCCACCAATCATTTTCAGTAAGTGTTGATTCCAAGCTAAATCAGAACAATCAAAATGTGCTAATTTGATATCTCAAGATACCAATTCAGAAAGAGCCAGTATTCGATACAAACTAAACTGTCCATAGTATGACACAGTGCTGCATGTTAAAATGGGTAATTGGGTACAGATCATTTAGCTGATGAAATGACAGAAGCAGTTCTTAAAAATTAGGACAAGTTAAAAAAAATCAAGAAAAGAAGGGAACTGAGTCTCCTAGAGATTACTGAGGTGCCTGGAGAAATTTTTATCAAATCTGGATCCAGCCTTATGGAAATTAAGCTACTGTGATCAGATCAGACATTTTGAGTCCAAAGTACCCCTTCAAGCATGGAAGGACACAAACAGTGCTCTCTCCTGACAACAGAGGGTGAGACAGTCTTCAGTTTGTTCCACTTTGTGTGGCCTAAGGTACATGTCTCAGGAAAATCCTGTGGAAACTAGGAGGGCTCCTTCTGCCAGAAGGTTTCCTTCACCTGGGATGTAGGTACTAGAGAAATGTAAAAGAGTTGGAAATTCTCTTGAATTCTTCTCTCCAAGTCCTTTCGAAACCTAGGAATTGTTTAGGCAGAGAACCAGGAAAGACACTCCACAGACCTTGGCAGTCTTGTCTCTGTCAGTTAATTCAGCCCAATCTAATCAGCATTTGCTGGACACCTATTCTGAGACCAGAAACCCTGATCCCATAGGGGTTAAGTGTTACGGCTGCTAAACAAAGAGGTTGGCACTTCGGGTCCACCAGGCTCTCCTTGGAGACCCTGTGGGGCAGTTCTACCCTCTCTAGGGGGTTGCGATGAGCCAGAATCCACCTAGTGGCAGAGGGGTTTGTTTTCAGCTACTTGGAGACCTGGATTCCTTGGATGGAGCAAATGGTTAATGTGCTTGGCTGGTAACTGAAAAACTGGGGGTTCAAGCCCACCCAGAAGCCCTCAGAAGAAAGGTCTGGTGATCTATTTCTGAAACATCAGTCATTGAAAACCCTGTGGAGCACAGTTCTACTCTGACACACGTAAAGTCAGCATGTGTTAGAATCAACTCAATAACAACTGGTTTTGAACTCTGTAACCAGTTCTATGCTAAGGGCTATGATAACCATAAAAGAAGTCTACAGTGAGGCCATCAGCCTCAAGAAGCTTGTAGTTCTGTAGAGTGTGCAGAACCTATACACATGAGCCAGCCAAGCCAAGTGCCGTCGAGTTGGAAGAAATTAGAAAACCCTATGAGACAGAACTATAACAGGACAGCAAAGGTGACTTACTGGCTCCCCAAGTAGTAGGTTATGGCTCAGTTTCCTTATGTACCATTCCATAAATACATTACTTTAATTATATTAACTTATAATATACATTTATTTATAATCATGACATTTATACTAAATGGAAATACATTAAAGTTCACTGCAGCTCACATTCAAGCTAAAATGACAAGCAAGATAATACCAAGTGTGGACAAAGATGTGGAGCAACTTTACCTCTCATAGAGAAATTATGGAAGAATAAATTGTTACAATCACCTTGGAAAACTGTTTGGCAGTACCTATGAATATACATATCCCATCATCCAGCAATTCTACCCTTGGATTTATACCCATACATATTTTCATCAAAAGACATGTACAAGAATGGTCATAGCAGTACTGTTCATGATAGCTCCAAACCGAAATCTGCCCAGGTGACCACCAGTAGTAGAATGTATAAACAAAGTGTGGTATATTCAGGCACTGAGATACTTATAAAAACCAAACCCACTGCCGCTGAGTCAATTCCGACTCACAGTGACCCTATAAGACAGACTAGAACTACCCCATAGAGTTTCCTAGAAGTGGATTTGAACCTATCTTTCAGTTAGCAGCTATGACACTTAACTACTATGCAACCAGGGTTTCCACCATACTTATAGAGCAGTGAAAATACACACACTACAACTATAGGCAACAATGGAAAAGTTTCATCAACAGAAACAGATTATTCAATCAGCAAGGCACACATGAGCTTGATTGTGCCTACTTACCCTTTGTCAGTGTGGTGAGACCCAGGTGAAACTGTGCGCTACAGAAGAGTAAGTAAGCACCATTAAGCCTGTGCATACCTCGCTTATAGGTTAATCTGCCCCTGCTCACCAGCATAACCTGGAACCAAAGAAGCAGGGGGAAAAAAAAGATAACTACATATTACATGATTCCATCCACACAAAGTGCAAAAGCAGGCAAAACTAACCAGTGGTGGTGGACGTCAGGCTCGTGGTTACCTTGCTTGGGAAGGGTAGGTGTTGAGACAAGGGGAGTGCTTCTCAGATGCCATTTCTATTTCTTGATCTGGAACATGGTTACATGAGTGTGTTCACGTTCCAAAAATTCATGAGCTCTATGTAATTTTCAAAGTTTTTACATGTTATATGTCAATAAAGAAATCCACATGGGGTCGTGTTCAGGTATAGAAAGTTCCAGGTTACAAGCATCTGACTTGCAGACAACTTGATGCTGCTCTTTAGTATTATGTAAATTTGCTCTCATTTTGAAGCTGTTAAGTCAGTTCCCGCTCACAACAGATTCATCACAATCATTTTTACTCGCAGCACGTGCAGCTCTTAAATCACTGAAAAGCCTTCAAGCACTAAGGAAGGCTAGGGAAGAACTGCATATACCCATTCCAACTTACCTACAAATTTAACTTCAGGCTGACTCAGAAAAGGATCTTGTTGACAACCCAGGGTTTTTCTGTGTCACTAATACATCTACAGTTCCTAAAGATTTCATTAATGGAGAACGGACCCCAGAAGAACTATAGAAAGGAACCACATCACTGGTGGCATAATGGTTAAGTGCTCAGATGCAAGCTGAAAGATCCATGGTTCTAATCCACTGGTCACTCCCTGATGAAGAGCATCTGGTGATCAGCTCCTGTAAAGATTAAACCAGAAAAACAAAAACAAAAACTCCTGTTGCCATGGAGTTGACTCTGACTCATAGTGACCCTATAGAACAAAGTAGGACTCCCTGTAGGGTTTCCGAGGCTGTAATCTTTATGGAAGTGGACAGCCACATCTTTCTCCTGCAGAGGAGCTGGTAGCTTCAAAAACTCCAATCTTTCAGCTGGCAGCCAAGTGCCTAACCACTGCACCACCAGGGCTCCTTCTGTAAAGATTTACAGGCTAGGAAATCTTACAGGGCAGTTGTGCTCTGTCCTAAGGGGTTGCTAGGAGTGACAATCTACTTGATGTCTGTCATAGATTGAATCATGTCCACCAAAAACATTTATCAGCTTGCCTAGGCCGTGATTCCCAGTATTGTGTGGTGGCTTGCCACTTTGTGATTGATGTAATTTCTATACACGTTGTAAAGCCAAATCTCTGCCTGTGGTTAATGAAACAAGATTAGATTATGTGAAAGAGAATTAGGGTGGGAAATAACACTCTTACTCATGCCTCACCCCTAATCCAATTTAAAGGGAGTTTCCCTGGGTGTAGCCTGTATCATCTTTTATTTTAAAAGAGATGGAAGGAAAGGGAATCAGAGGGAGAGTTAGGAACCTTCTACCACCAAGAAAGCAGCACCAGGAGCAGAGTACATGCATTGGACCTAGGGTCCTTTAACCTGAGAAGCTCCTAGACCAGAGGAAGATTGATGACAAGTATCTTCATGCAGAAGTAACAGAGAGAGAAATCCTTCCCCTGGAAGTGATGCTCTGAATTCAGACTTCTAGCCTAGACTGCAAGAGCATAAATCCTTATTTGTTGAAGCCATCCACATGTGGTATTTCTGTTACTACAGCACAAGACAACAGCATACAGTCACAGCAGACTTTGACTAAGATGGGAAATTTCAGGTTTTTGAACTTCCTGCTCTGAGATTTTGTTGACAATTTTAATAACATAAATGACAACTACACACGTGGACATGTCCAAATGGAATATCAAAAAAGAAAGAAAAAATCAAATCAACTCAACTATGTCGGCAGAAAGAGATGATGGAAAAGCTAAATGCCAACAGCCAGAAAAAGATCAGGGGGCAAATGGGTGTCAGACCATTGATTTCTCTTATGAAAATTCAAGCTCAAGCTGAAGAAAATTAGAGCAAGTAAGTCCAAAAGACCTAAAATAAGACTTGACAATACCCATCTGGATTTGGAAACCATCTTGAGAGATTTGATACACTAAATGCTAGTAACTGAAGACCAGACAAGTTGTGGGACGACATCACACATGAAGAAAGCAAAAGGTCATTAAAGAGACCAAAAAGAAAGAAAAGACCAAAGCATATGTGAAAAGAGACTCTGAAAGTTGCTCTTGAATGTAGAGTGGGTTTCAGAGGGTTCCTGAAAATGACAAAGTATCACACTGAAATGTGTAAAGACTTGGGGTTTGAAAAGGGAGAAAATGCTGAAAGAATGAAAAAGAATATTTGAGCTTCAAGCTGCAACATTGAAGGTTCTATGGAGAAAATGGTAAACGATGTCATTTATGTTATTAAAATTGTCAACAAAAATCTCAGAGCAGGAAGTTCAAAAACCTGAAATTTCCCATCTTAGTCAAAGTCTGCTGTGACTGTATGCTGTTGTCTTGTGCTGTAGTAACGATGCAGGAAGCATCAAAAGATAGAAGGAACAGCAGAAGTCACTGTACCAAAAAGAGTTGGTCAGTGTTCAGCTGTTTTAGGAAGCAGCATATGATCAAGAACCAACGGTCTAGGAGGAAAAAATTCAAGCTAAGCTGAAAGAAATGGCAAAAAGTAATGCTCCAGGAAATGGTGGAAGACTGACTGAGACATAATATATTTAAAATCAACAATCCAAATAGCTCACATTCATCTTCCCAAGCAGTCACTGAAAAGCCATTGTCCTTCATCCCATACCTAGAGTTGTCATGCCTCCAGTTTCCCTGATTTTGCAGCTCCCGATCATAAAACCTCTAACTTGAGTTCCTGATTTAGCCCTATAGTTATGCCTATGTGACTGTCCACCTTTGGAGCCCTAACTTGCACTTTTTGGATCTAATGTGTCCCCAGCCCAAGCTGTCTTTATTCGCTATGTATCTCTTTTAATTTTATTTTTAAATAGAACATGCATCCTTACTCTACACCAGTACTAATGTCATGAAGACAATTTTAAAACAACTATGGAGTCCCTAGGTGACATAAATGGTTAAGCGCTCAACTACAAGCTGAGAGATTGGCCACTCAAACCAATTCAGAGGTGACCCAGGAGGCAGGCATGGTGATCTGTTTCTGAAAGATCACAGCCCTGAAAACCCTGTGCAGCAATTCTACTGTGTGTTATGCACTAAGTGTTATGAAGACAATTTTAAACTGACTGTGGAGTCCCTCAGTGGCACAAACAGTTAAGCACTTGACTAAGAGCTGAAAAGTTGGCCATTCAGAAGTGCCTCAGAAGATGGGCATGGTGATCTGTTTCTGAAAGATCACAGCCTGGAAGACCCTGTGTAGTAATTCCACTCTGCAGACATGGGGTCACCATGAGTCTGAATTCACTCAACAGCAACTAACAACAAAAACAGCAGCTAGGTGAAGGGGGTACTTTGGTGAGGATGAGGGCTGTGCTCTCTAACCCACTGCCATCGAATCGTGTCTGATTCACAGCGACCCTAGAGGTCCGGGTAGAACTGCCCCATAGAGTTTCCAAGGAGCGCCTGGTGGATTTGAATTGCCAACCTTTTGGTTAGCAGAAGTAGCGCTTAACCCACTGTGCCACCAGAGTTTCTGATGCCCTTTCTAGGAGGAGTAAATGATCAATCTGTCCTAGGGGTGCTCAAAAAACAGGAAGAAAATCGTCTGGCTCTTTAAGTGGGTATAAATTCAGGTAGGAGGCACTTGAGATAAGCTGAAAGCTAGGCTTCTTGTATCAAGTAATTTGCCAAGTTGTGCATATAAAGACAAAATTCTAAAAGAAATTACAAGTGCTACTTCGGGACCACACAAATAGTAAGAGAGTGAAATAGACTTATTGCTGACATGGAGAAAGTTTTGGGATAGAAGATCAAAGCAGCCACATTTCCTTAAACCAAAATCTAATCCGGAGTAAAGACTTAACTCTATTCAATTCTATGAAGGCTAAGAGAGGTAGGAATCTTTAGAATGCGTGAAGCTTGCCGAAGTTTGTTCACGAGGCTTAAGGGAAGATGCTGTCTCCATAACATGAAAGTGCAAGATGAAGCAGGAAGTGTTGATGTAGAGCTGGGTAAGTTATCTAGAAGATCTAGCTAAGACAGTTGATGGATGTAGCTACGCTAAACCATGGATTTTCAATGTAAGTGAAACAGCCATGTATTTTGAAGAATACGCTATCCAGGACTTTTCATAGCTGGAGAGGAAAAGTCAGTGCCTGGCTTCAAAGCTTCACAGGATGGGATGAGTGTTGTTAGGGGCTAGCGCAGCTGTTGTTGTTGTTAGGTGCTGTTGAGTCAGTTCCTACTCACAGCGACCCCCATGAACAACAGAATGAAACACTGTTCAGTCTTGAGCCATGTCCACAATCGTTTTTATGCTTAAGCCCATTGTCATAGCCATTGTGTCACTCTATCTCATAAAGGGTCTTCCTCTTTTTTGCTGATCCTCCACTCTACTAAGCATGACATCCTTCTCCAGGAACTGATCCTTCCTGACAACACGTCCAAAGTACGTAAGATGCAGTCTTGTCATCTCTGCTTCCAAGGAGCACTCTGGCTCTACTTCTTCCAGAACAGATCTGTTTGTTCTTTTGGCAGTCCATGGTACCTTCAACATTCCTCTCCAACACCACAGTTCAAAGGCATCAATTGTTCTTCTGTCATCTTTGTTCATGATCCAGCTTTTGCCTGCATATGATGTGAATGAAAATACCATGGCTTGGGTCAGGCGCATTGCAGTCTGCTAAGCATAGCTGGTGACTTTAACTTGAAGCCAATGTTTACAGTTCTGAAAATCCATGACACTTATGAATTATGCTAAATCTACTCTACCTCTGCTCTGTAAATGGAACAACAAAGCCTGAATGACAGCACATCTGTTTACAATATGGTTTACTGAATATTTTAATCCTATTGTTGAAAGCTACTGCTCAGAAAGATTCCTTTTAAATTATTACTGGTCAATGACAATGTACCTGGTCACCCAAGAGCTATGATGGAGACATACCAGAAAAAAAAAAAAAATTCCAGACCTACTGCCGTCAAGTCTACTCCAACTCATAGAGACCCTACAGATCAGAGTAGAACTGCCCCATAGAGTTTCCAAGGAGTGCCTGGCAGATTTGAACTGCCAATCTTTTGGTTAGCAGATGTAGCACTTAACCACCATGCCACCATGGTTTCCATGATGGAGATTAATATTGTTTTCATGCTTACTAACACAAATTTCCATTCTGTAGCCCACAAACTAAGGAATAATTTTGAATTTCGTGTCTTCTTATTTAAGAAATCATTTCATAAGGCTATAGCTGCTATAGATAGTAACTCCTCTGATGGTTCTCGGCAAAGTAAGTTGAAAATTTCCTGCAAAGAATTCACCATTCTAGATGCCATTAAGAACATACATGATTCATGGGAGGAGGTCAAAATATCAACATTAAGAGGAGTCTGGAAGAACTTGATTCCAACCTGTATGAGTGAGTTTGAGGTGGTCAAGAGTTCAGTGGAAAAATTAACTGCAGATGTGGTAGAAACAGCAAGAAAACTAGAATTAAAAGTGGAGCCTGAAGATGTGACTGAATTGCCACAGTCTCATAATAAAACTACAATGGATGAGCAGTTGCTTCTTGTCATGGAATGAGTCACGTTGCCTCAAAAAGCGTGAGTAGCAATTTGGCTGGGCTGTGACTCCCTATCCTCTACTGGTGATTCTAATTCTCCTGTATAATGTAAATCCTAATCTCTACCTGTGGTTAATGGGCAAGACAGGGTTATGTTAAATAGGATTAGGGTAGAACTATAACACCCTCTACTAAGTTACATCCATAATCCATTGTAAAAGGAGTTTCCCTAGGGTGTAGTCTTAAGAGATTTGGGGACCTCATACAACCAAGAAAGCAGTTCCAGGAGTAAAGTGAGTCCTTTGGACCTGAGGTTCCTGAGCTGAGATGCTCCCAAACCAAGGAAACATGGATGACAAGGACCTTCCTCCAGAGCCAACAAAGAGAGAAAGCTTTCCCCTCGAGCTGATGCCTTGAATTTGGACTTGTAACCTACTAGACTGTGAGAGAATAAATTCTTCTTTGTTAAAGCCATCTACTTGTGATATTTCTGTTATAGCAGCACCAGATGACTAAGACTTCTTACAGATGAGCAAAGGAAGTGGTTTCTTGAAATGGAATCTACTCCTTGTGAAGATGCAGTGAACACTGTTGAAATGACAAAGAATTTAGAATATTACATCAACTTAGTTGATAATGCAGCAGCAGGATTCGAGAAGACTGACTCTAGAAAGAAGTTCTACTACTGCATCACAGTAGTTCTACAAACAGCATCACAGGCTGCAAAGAAAGCTTTCAAGAAAGGAAGAATCAATTGATATGCCAAACTTCATCCTTGTTCTATTTCTAAATACTGAAACAGCCACCTGAACCTTCAGCAACCACCACCCTGATCAGTCAGCAGCCAGCAACATCAAGGCAGAACCCTGCACATAAAAAGATTATGATTCATTGAAGGCTCAGATGATGGTTTGCTTCTTTTTTGCAATAAAATATTTTTAATTAAGGTTGTGTTGTTGTTGTTACGTGCTGTCAAGTCTGCTCTGACTCATAGGGACCCTTATGCACAAGAGAACAAAATACAGCCTGATCCTGTGCCATACCCACAATCATTTTTATGCTTAAGCTATACACACTTTTTTAGACATATGCTATTGCACACTTAATAGGCTACAGTGTAGTATAACCATAGCTTTTAATATGTACTACAAAAACAAAAGAATTTTGTGGCTCCATTTGTTGTGATGATCTGGGAAGCATGCCTGTAGATATTTAGTATTTAGACCCCCATTTTCTTGGCAATGTTGATAAGATGTGACACAAGAATTTTAGAGCTTCTCATCCTTGGAATATTTTGGACTCCCTGGTTCAAATGTTGGAAAGTCCTGGTGGGGCAGTGTTTCAGAGCTCAGCTGCTAACCAGAAAGCTGACAGTTCAAATCCACTGTCTGTTTCTTGGAAGCTCTTTGGAGCAGTTCTACTCCGTCCTATAGGGTTACTATGCATTAGAATCAACTCAGAGGCAACAGACTTGGCTCCTGCTTGGTTGAAATGCTACACCAATTTGTAAATTGTATATTAAATATGCTTCAATCAGTTTCTATTTGGGGTTAATATGATTTGTGTTTTAACAGCAATCTACTTCATGCCGCTCAGTACTTCACACTACATGGTAGTGTATTTACTTTTTATATTACACCGTGGTCTATTAAGTGTACAATCGCATCGTGTCTACAAAAAGGTATATACCTTAAATAAAAAATATTGCAGCTACCTAAGTATAGCACCTGTTTGGGAGACCAGTGATGTGTCTGCTCTGGTGTCTGTCACTTGCCCTGGCCAGAGACCGCTTCCTCAATGTCTACATTTCTGCTATCTCTTTTGGAAATGTACAGCACCAACCGTATTTTCTTTGTCCTCTCCTTTATCACAGAATAAGGAGCCAGAAAAGGTAAAATACAAACCCAACTTAGACATCCTGACAAGTGAGAAAAAGGCTAACTTCTTAGCTACTTGTACCAGGTCAGTGGGTGGCTTTTAGCTTTAAAGCTGACAGAAAAAGCCCAAGCTCTTTCTGCAGACAATGAAGGGTTCTTTGCTGACCTACAGGACCAGGTTAAAGGAAGACAGCCACTTTCAGGGTTGTAGACTCTCCTGGGGTGCGGAGATTATGCAATCTCTTGCTGGACAAGCAGGCAGAACTGCAGGCTCTCTGGAACAGAAGGAGACTTTGGGAGAGAGCTTTCCCTGCAGCTCTGCCAGCATCCTTAATTATTCTGGCTCAAGATTTGGGGACTTGAAACGATAAATGATAGGTCTGAATTTTTCTTTTTTCCTCTTTTTGCCACTCCAAAGAAAATTGTAAGACTCCCCATGGGCTTGAGAATTTTGGAAGTGTTTGTTTTGAATAACTGGTTTATCCTAATCCTGCTGTGTCAGCAAAATAATGTCAGACAAAACGAAAACTTGCATTTCTGTGGGACCAGGTCCTGGCTGCTCCCCCACCCCTCCACTGTTCTCTTTAATGGACAGTGGTTCTCTTAAATTTGCATGGAAACAAAAGGCCCCAGCAGCAAACTGGGTGGCTGTGGCTGGGCTGTTTTGCATTTTCTTATTTAAAAAGCTCCCTCCAAATAGAAAGGCCTTTTGGATCTATCCTCTTTCAGGATGAGCAATGGAACAGAGTAGGGCCATAGGGGGTGTGTGTGTGTGTGTGTGTGTTTAACTCTCTAGTGCTGCTTTTACAGTGATCCAAGGATGAAGTCTCCGCAGGGTGCCTAACTGCTCTTAGAGAGCAAACACACAAACACACATACACACACACACACACACACTGAATCGTCAAAGGAGAAGCTGGTTCTAGCAGGAAGGGAACAGCCTCTTCCCTGGCATTCAGGGTTAGGCCTGGTGACTTCTAACTGCACTTGTAGAAACTATCTTTCACCTCTACTAAGTGTTGCCATGGAAATGGGTGGCATAGAGGTTAAGAAGTACTACTGCTAAACTAAAGGCCAGCTGGGTGGTTCACCTCTACCGGTGCTCCCTGGAAGCTCTATGGGGCAGTTCCACTCTGTCCTATAAGGTCATTACGAGTCCAAATAGACTAAACAGCAACAGGGGCGTAGGCGAGTGTTACCTTGGTAAAGCGTCACACTTTATCTCCATGGTGGCTCCTACAAGGATATCAAAGACACGCTGTGACAGTTAATGTGATGTGTCAATGCTACGTGGTTTGGCAGACCTCAAACTGATTGCTCTTCTGTTAGGCAACATAAGATGGTGGATCCCATAAAATAATCTGATATGATCACCAGTGAGTTGAAATATGAACTTCCCTAGAAGTGTGGTCTGCCTAAGAATGCAAATGATGCTCTGGCAGAGCTCTCTCTCCACCTTGCACTTTTCTGGTCGCCTGACCTCCCGTTTTTGGAAGGGAAGCCTTCAGACGTGGGATTCACCGCCCCTGCAACCCTGTGAGCCAGCAGAGGTCTTCATTCTGCCTCCTGACCAGGGACGTGGAACTCGCCAGGCCCCACAGCTGAGTGAACTATTCCCTTGGAGTCAATCTGTCCCTCTCTCTCTGTGTATGCATACAAATATATACATGTACCTGTATCTATTTATAAATATATTTTTGCTGGTTTGGCTCCTATAAAAACAAAAAGCCAAAGCCACTGCCTTTGAGACAATTCTGACTGAGAGTGACTCTACAGGACAGAGTAGACCTGCCCCCATAGACTTCCCAAGCAACACCTGGTGGATTTGAGCTGCCAACCTTTTGGTGAGCAGCCGTAACACTTAACCACTGCACCACCATAGAAGCCAAACTAAGACATACGGTTTACTCACATGAAACCCTCTTGATGAAACTCCTCAGGAAGGATTTCATTCTGGTCCAGATACCAAGGTAGACATGTTTGTCTTGAACAAGTATGCTATCTGGTGGAATTTAATATATCCTTGCAAGTATCCTCCAGAATCCAGCTACATATTCCAGAGAATCCTGCATCTATGGTTCCACGAGGGCTGCCTGGAGGGACTTGCCCAGGGGAACTGCCAGCGCAGACTCCCAGACCTCAGCGAATGCCTCCTTTGGGCAGCCACTGCAGACTCCGGAGCTTCAAGAGGTCTGATTGGAGCCCAGAAGCAGATCTCTGGATCTGAGTTTCTATGGACATATCATTCATTTGATAATAAATATTCTGTATGACAGACAGCTTTAGAGCAACTACTCTGTGTCATGGGATATGCCGTGAGTATGACAGGCACAATTCCTTATTCTCACAGTTTATAATCTAATAGGACTACAGCCATAGCATCCACTTGAATTTGCAGCTGTTCTAATGAAATTAGACAATGATTAAAGTGGAAACCTTGAAAAAGCGCCACAATGCCACACTAAACAAACACATAAGGGCCAATCTGGGCCTGAGTAAACTAGGACATTTAGAGAAAGTGAGAGATTTACATATTAGAACTAGAATGAGTGTATATTTATATACACATACAGGTTGCCACTGTATGCCACTGAGTCAATTCCAACTCACACAGACCCTATAAGACAAAGTAGAACGGCCCCATAGGATTTCCTAAGGTGAAATATTTCTTTTTTTTTTTTAATTGTGATTAAGTGAAAGTATACCATCCAAATCAATTTTGTATGCTCACTTATCTGCGGCTCCATCTGCTCTCCTCACTTGGTGATAGCATAATCCTCCTTTTCACTCTATTTCCAGTATCCTCTTATAGAGCATGTGTCCCCTCCTCTCTACCCTCTTGTCTCCCATCTAGAACGAAACCTGTAGGACAGCCTCCTATAAATGTATGGAACCATGCAGTACACACACCATATGGTCACACTGTGTCCCTGAATCCAGTCCATTCTTGTCTCAAGAGTTGACCTCAGTACTAGTTTCTGGTCAGGGGAGCAGCAGATCTCGGGGCCGTGTTCCCAGGGGACCCTCTAGGCTTTTGGACCCAGGCTGAAATCCTTATGGGAGTAGATCACCAGGTCTTTCCTCCATGGAACAGTTGGTGGGGTTTGAACCACCAATCTTTCAGTTAACAACCAGGCATTCAGTCATTGTGCCACCAGGGCTCCTTCATCGGTCTCTCTCTCTCTCTCTCTCATCTATTTATTCATCTGTCTCTGTCTGTGTATCTGTTTCTCTACCTTCCCATCTTCGTATCTGTCTATACAATATGACTTTGGGCAAGTGACTTAACCTGAGTCTCAGTTTCTTCATCTAAAAATGACAATATTTCAAAGTTTTTCAGTCTGATCACTTAGAAACGGGGGTGTAGGGAGGTAGCTCTTCTGTGGGAGCCATGCCTATTGATGTCACCCCAAGTCCTAATATCTCCAATTGTAATGATGCCTAAGCTGCTGTTATTGTCTTCCCTTATGTCGCCATGAGTTGGATCCAACTCGATGGCACTTGGCTAGCTATGTTGCAATAATTTATTATCAGAATCACCTCATGCGTCTCACTGGTCAGGTAGCATCTTAGTCATCTCTTGTTGCGATAACAGAAATTTCGTAAGTAGATGGCTTTAACAAATTTATTCTCTCATGATTAGAAAGGCTAGAAATCTGAATTCAGGGTGCCAGCTTAGGGGTAAGGTTTTCTTTCTCTCTTGGCTCCGGGAGGAGGTCCTTGTCATCAGTCTTTCCTGGTCCATGAGCTTCTCAGCACAAGGACCCTAGACAAAGGACACACTGTGCTCCTGGCTCTTGTTTCTTGGTGACGTGAGTTGTTTACGTCTCTGTCTACTTTCTTCAGTCATTTGTACCCCATAAGAGGTTGGCTTAAGATACAACCTAATCTTATAGATTGAGACCTTCCTCACTAACACAATTGCTTCTGATCTCACCCCCTCCTGCTCTCCATTAACATCACAGGGGTAAGATTTACAGCATATAGGAAAATCATTATCAGATGACAAATTGATAGATGATTGTGCAATATAGGGAACCATGTCCTAGCCAAACTGACATACTTTTGGGGGGATACCATTCAATCCATAACAGGTAGGAAGGCAACTCCACTCCCATCGGCCTGCCCATTTTACCGACAAAAGTTGTGTCTTGGCCAGTTTGAGAGCTAGGACGAATAGAAAGCAGAGGCCTTTTAACTCACGTCCTGTGTTTTCGTATTATTTGTTTTGAAGGAAGCAGGAAATCTCTTTGTTTTATTCTTTGTTCCTTTTGGCCATATCAGACAGTGTCACATGCCGTGGACAAAGGTTTAAACTACACACGTCCTAATCTTGGAATTTCTTGCCAGCTGGCTTCAGGGTTATTATTTCTCTAAACTTCCTAGTCAGATGCCTCATCAAATGTTTCATCTAAATGACTGTTAGTTATAGCCCTTGACCTAGAATTATGGAATTCACAAAAGAGAAAGGAGGAAAACGGGAAATTCTAAAGATGTAGTTTGTCCCCTTGGCCAGTTTGAGAGCTGGCGCAGATAGAAGCATCTCGGCCTCAGTGAACTGTTCACTACTGTCTCAAGGGACTGATCTTCAATGTACAGTCTGAACAACAAAAACTAGAATTCAAATCAACAGATCCTAAAGTCCCAGGAACTTGAAAATCCAGTCCCCTTGTCTTCTGTACCTTGCTTCACCCACAAACCCGCAATATACTCAACGCCCCGTCCATCCCACCCTTCAGGGCCCTGAAGAATCTTCACCAAAGTAAGCAAAGCGATAAGTCAAAGGGCCTGTTTACATTCCCCCACGTCCGAACTGCTGAGAGACACTTCAAAAAAAAGGCCTACTGATGAGTAAGCCAACACAGGCTAGCAAATGATGCAGCAATAGCAAACAACTAAAAAATTCTGCAGTCTTTGAGTGGTATGAACAGTTAATACACTTCAGCTGCTAACCAAAAGATGGGAAGTTGGAGTTCACCCATGGGTATCTCAGAAGAAAGGCATGGCAACCTGCTTGCCGAAAAACCAGCCATCAAAACCCCCGTGTAGCATAATTCTACTCTGATGCACATGATCTCACCATAAAACAATCAACTGGATGGCAACTGGGCTTTTTACTGCCTTAGTAATCTCTATTGATGCGAGATGGCCCGGCCAGTGACATAAGCAGAAGAGCGATTCTTAAAGCATGATGCCTTTAAACTCTTAGTCATTTAGTGCTTGCTTTAGTCAACTAGTGCTGCTCTCATAGAAATACCACAAAGTGGATGGCTTTTAAAAGAGAAATGTTTATTCTTACAAGGCTGGTAAGCTACAAGTCCAGATTCAGGATGTCTGCTCCAGAGGAAGGCTTTCCCCCTTGTTGGCTCTGGAGGAAAGTCCTTGTGTTGCATCAGTCTTTGTTCCAGGAGCGTCTTGGTGCTGGAACCTCAGGCCTGAAGACTCGCACTTCTCCTGGTGCTGCTTTATTGATGGCGTTTCCCAGTTCTCTCCGCCAGATTTTCTCTTTATAGCTCAAGAGATGGCCTCAAGGTACAAAACACACTCACTGAATCTTGCTCTGCCAACCCAACTGCTGCCATCTACCCATATTAACACCATAGAGGCAGAAATTTTAACATGGAAGAACATCACACAATACCAGGAATTACGGCACAGCCAAATGTTACAGATTGTTTTAGGGAACACATTTACTTCATGACACTGCTGCTATAAGAAAGACTAGACGTGGATGGCTTTAACAAGAAAAGTTTATACTTACACAGTCTAGTGGGCTAGAAGTCCAAATTTCACGTGCCAGCTCCAGGGGATGCACTCTGCTCTGTTAGCTCTGGGGGAAGGTCCTTGTGTTGCACTTCTTTGGTCTGAGAGCATCTCAGTGCAGGAACCTCAGGTCTGCTCTTGATGCTGATTTCTTGGTGGTATGAAGTCCCCAGCTCTCTGCTTCCTTTCCTTTCCTTTTGTCTCTTGTAGGATAAAAGATAGTACCAGCCATACTTCCAGGAAACTCACTTAGTAAGGGTATTAGAGACCCACTCTAATCCTCTTTAACATAATCTAATCTATTAACCACAGGCAGAGATTAGGATTTACAGCAGAGGAAAATCACAAAACATAGGGCAATCACGCAGTACTGGGAATGACAGCACAGGCCTATTGCTACACTTGTTTGGGGGGTACGTAATTCAATCCAAGACAATCTCTATGAACTTTAACACAAATGAACTGAGTATGGATTGTCTTCTGTCAGCAAGCCAAGAGCTGATCTCTCTCCACTGGCTGATCAAGATTACCTGGGAGCAGAGGAGCTAAAAACATCCACCATCTCTCTGCAGACTGAAGCTAGGAGTGATCTTTCCGCCCACGTGCTGGAAGGCAAAGGTCAGGAAGCTTGATCTAGGAACCTTCCATAAGCGCTTGGCAGAGTTTTCTGTGTGTGAATCTGGGACTCAAGCTGTTAAGTGTGAAGTTAGGAAAAGGTGAAAACCAGCCCCAGGGAAACAGGCATTGGTGTCCTTCCACTTAGACTGCATCCCTTTTTCCAGCGCCTTCCAGCCCATGGGTGAGCACTCAGCTGCATCTCGCACTTCCAGTCTATTTGAAATTATGTCAGATACTTCCATGACCTAATCCGTAGTCCATGGGGGTATCAAACCTACCACATAGGTATCACCTCGTATGCTACCCTGCCTGCACTCCCCAGGGCATAGTGGTTAAGTATTCTGGCTGCTAACCAAAAGGTGGGCGGTTCAATCCACAAGCCTCTCCTTGGAAACCCTATGAGGCAGTTGTACTCTGTTATATAGGGTCACTATGATTCAGAATGGTCTCAGTGGCACTCAACAGCCATAACATATCCCCCATGAAGTAGCCCAGGTGGCGCCAATGATTAAGTGCTTGGCTTGAGCTGACCAGAATGTGCCTCGGAGGAAAGGCCTGGAAATCTGCATTTGAGAGTTGACAGCCTTGAAAATCCTATGGAGAGGGGTTTCCTCTGCATCTTACTGCGAGTCAGAATCACTGGACAGCAACTGATCTGGTTTTTGATTTACAGCCTGCACAGACGGACCCAGGCTTTCCTGAACTAACTAAACTATGATATAAAAACTTCTGAGCAATCTCAAATAATACTATCATCTCAACCTAGATGACTTTATAATTGTTATTTGTATACATATATTTTTTAATGCAGAATAGATACTGAGTATTTTTCAGATCCCCAAAGTTGCAAGTTAGTTTCTGCTTAACGGCATACTTGAACTGTCTATCATGTGTTCTAATTAAGTGTGAGTCTGGCCTGAATCTGTCTTCTTTGATATTACTCCCAGTCAGAAATTTTGAAAAATAACTGTAGCTGCCATGTACTGAGTGTCTACTACATACAAGCCAGGAAATATATCAGGCACTTGTTACACATTGTCTCATTTCATCTTCACATCAACTTTGCAGTATTATCTCCAGTTTACAGACACTTAGAGTATAAGTCACTTCTGCCAAAGAACAGTTGCTCAAGTGCCAGAATCCAAATTCAAACCCAGATACATCTGACTTTGAATCCAGTGATAGGACACACTGCTTCTGAGTAGGAACAGCCACGGGATGGAAACTCCTGGTATGTCACTTTCTCCACACAAATGATGAAGGAAAGTCTCAGAGCTTTTTATCAGAAAAAGGCTTGTGGTGTTCACAAAACCATTCTGCTCAACTCCACATTGGGGAGAGCTCACCCGTGGTGTCGCGAGCATCTGTAAGGGCGCAATTTAGTAGGAATAGTAGCAGAGGAGGCTGACAAGGCAAAATGCTTCTGAAAATGTAAGAGACTGTTGCAAGCAAGGACTATTGGAGTGAAAAAAGGCAAGATGGACCAACAGGAGAGACAGCCCAACAACTGACTTAATATTTCAAAGTCTGTAACACTGAAGAAGAAATAAACTTCTTTCATTCATACAACAAACACTTCTCAGACACCAACCTTGTCCCAGGCACTGAGCTAGGCACTGGGCAACACTGAGGCAAAGCACACACAGCCTACACAACGTAGCAAGCAAGGTAGAAAGATTTTAAACAAATCATGGCAAGTATAAAGTTTTTCAAGGTACAAAACAGAAACAACAGGATTAATGAGCCTTATTTCCTGAGATGGAGGAAGACAGAAGT
Source organism: Heterohyrax brucei (assembly GCA_028571685.1). Classification (NCBI taxonomy): domain Eukaryota; kingdom Metazoa; phylum Chordata; class Mammalia; order Hyracoidea; family Procaviidae; genus Heterohyrax; species Heterohyrax brucei. The sequence goes on from CM053149.1 coordinate 53,196,331, forward strand.
TTTGTTTTGCTTTACTTTTTACAGAGCAAATGAGTTTCTCATTAAACAATTCACACACATATTGTTTCATGACATTGGTTGTCAACCCTGTGATGTGTCACCATTCTCTCCTTCTCGACCTTGGGTGACCCCATTTCCTGTCGCTTCCTGCCTTCTCGTCCTTGCCCCCAGGCAGGTGTGCCCGTGTCATCTCGTGGACATGGTTGAACAAAGTGTGTTATTGTTGGCTCACCAGGCCTGTCTAATCTTCGGGAGAAGGGTGAACCTCAAGAGTGGCTTCAGTACCGAGTTAGAGGGGCAGTCAGGGGCCATACTCTTGGGGTCGCAACACATCCTAATGGATGGAAATAACAATGAAGGCAAGTGAAAAGGAGTCAGATATCAGACCTGAGTAAGCAGAGCTGTCCTGGGCCACCCCCAGGATGAAGCAGGGGGCCATGAAGAAGTGAGTCCCTGTCATTGTGAGGGTTCAAGCTGAGTTAGATGATCGTGTATAAGAAATGTCCACAAGGCATTCCCTCACAGCTTAAGCAGCCTCTACCGCTCAGATTCTGAAGCCCCGTGGTTCCGCCTCAGCGCGAAGTAAGTAAATGAAAGCCTCCTGCAAGAAAGCCTTTTTCTGACAAAGCTGTTCAGGTCTTTCTATGTACTTGTTACTGTTAGGTGCCATCAAGTTAGCTCCCACTCAAGACAACCCTACGTATGACAGAAAACATGGCCAAGTCCTGTGCCATCCTCAGGTGGTTGGTATGTTTGAGCCTAGTGTTGTTATCAGGTCAGTCCACCTCACTGAGGCTTTCCCCCAAATTGACTTTCTACCAACCATGATGTTTTCTGTCCGTTGGCCTTTCCTGATGACATGTCCAAAGTAAATGAGTTGAAGTTTTGTCATTCTCACTTCTAAGTAACATTCTGGTGGCTTTGCAGTCCCCATATTCAATACAGATACTTAACCTGTAGAAAAGAAAGCAGAAAAGGTCAAATACTCCCAGCTAAATTGCATCCACTTATCTTCAGGGGGTTAGTGGTACTCTTCAACCCATCACTGATGTGAATTTGAATGAGAGAAACTCTATGGGCAATGGGCATAAGGTGCAGCACCTAGGACTTAGAGTTACCAGTTATTGTTGGCAACTGTAATTGGACAGAGAAAATGCTTTTTGGAAACTACTCCATCATTGCTGGAAACCTGGTGGTGTAGTGGTTAAGTGCTATGTCTGCTAACCAGAAGGTTGGCAGTTCAAGTCCACCAGGTACTCCTTGAAAACTCTATGAAGCAGTTCTACTCTATCCTGCAGGGTCACGGTGAGGTGGGAATTGACTCAGTGGCACTCAGTTTGTCTTTTTGGTGCTACCATTGCTTTGCACTGTAAATTCAGGAGACAAACCATCTCAGTGTCCCTTCAGCATTGCCTCTTGCGACCTTTGGGTGTCTGTTATGTCTTCAACCTTGCCTCTCAAGAATCTTTGAGTGTCTACTCACTATTCACTCTGGTGTAGTGAGAAGAAGGAATACTTTTGTTTTCTGAGAGAAAGGCTTCCTTTTTCTATTCTCACACTCAACCAAGTAGCCACAGGCCTGAAAGATTCTCTGTAGATGATTCATGCCAATTTCAGAAGGTTGCAACTTTGATTCAAACCATGGATGCTAGCTAAAAAAGCATTGCACAAACCTAGAAAGTCAAGATGGGAAAGTCAAGAGAGAAAAACATGTATATATCCACTTTGATCAAATTAGTCAAGCTGGAAACATACTGTGTGACAAACCAACTGTCCATTTAAATTTAATGCCTTCTTGCCACGTGGCATTTCAAGAAGAGCTGACAAGCACGTTCTTGTTTGTTACCTTCGAAGCTACACAGCAGGCCTCTGCAGCAGGTAGGGCTGGTGGGACCCCAGACGAAACTCTGGACTATCAGAATAAGGCTCTCGCTCAAGCCACTCCCTTGATTTAGATCCTTGAGCGATTTTCCTTAAACTCTGAACCTCATTTTCTCTTCTGCCTAAATGAGCTTAAAGTCTCAGAAAGAATGAAGTTTAAGCTTTGTGGCCTGCCATATGTACAGGCTGTAGACCTAAGTGAATACTCACGTGTGCTCTTTTGCTGAGTAACAAACCCGCTGCAACCGAGTCCATTACAACTCAGAGTGACCCTATGGAGTCGAGCGGAACTGCCGTGCAGAACTTCCAAGGAGCATCTGGCAGATTTGAACTGTCAACCTTTCAGTTAGTGCTTAACTACTACACCACCAGGGTGTCGCTTTTTCTGAGTGGGCCCCCCAAAGTGTGTTAAGTTTTAGACCTGAAACAGTTTGCATTAGTCTCCTGATAATTCTGGCCCTACCTACTACCAGAAAGCCAGAAAAGAATGACAGAAGAGCAAGGAAAGAAAAACGAATGAGAAAATAGAAACAGTAGCATTGCGTCTCTTTCAGCTTTTCTCAGGGGGAAGGCATACTTGGCACTTTCTGCCTATACGAGATGTGTGTTTAGTTCTTTATTGTGGCTAAATAGAAGAGAAATCCTGTCTTTCTATGATTTCAGCTCTACCAAATGGCTCACACTTGTTGATCATTGATGTTGACTGCTATTCCTGCATGGTACCTGGAATCTGTCTGATGCCTCTACCAGATGGCTTAAAAAGCTCACCACTAGCCCCTTCTCTGGAGAACTGCCCTTGGCTGCATGGCACTCCTCTGCCCTGCAGGTTATACCACTGCCACTGCCATCAAGGCAGCCAACCAGACGTCTGACTGATGGGGAATGGCCACCATACAAAAGGTTGTATCTCGGCCTCAAAGTGAGACTAGCTCTGTGGTGCAATTCCTGCTCCCTTGGGCTTAGACCAAAGCTAAATACCAGCTGTGTCACATTCCTGGGTAACTCCCTGCCTGCCTCATCCTGCTTTCCCTCATTCCCTTTCCTCCACTAAGCCCTGTGTGCTGGAATCCCTGACCCAGGCCCTGCTCCTGAGAGAAAGAGTGATAAGAACACGGTCTTTTGTTTCCTATGTCAGAGACTGGTCCATTTTTTAAACACAGTCAAAAAGCCACGGGCCCTGTAGACTGACCGCAATTGACCTTCAGGCTGCTACAGAGCCGTGCCGACCAACCCAGGGACCAGTAACCTGGTCTGAAGCCCATCATGGGTTCTGGTCACAGACCACAGACCAAGAGTTGGAATAAAGCTGTGGGAGGGTGAAGCGGTGACAGTGAACATCTTGTAACTCCTACACCATAACCTTCTTCACTCAGTATCTTTTCTGAAACTTTGGATGTTAGGAAGGAGATACAAAAGGAGAAAAGAACAGTAGTAGCCTTGTGTCCCTTTTAATGATTTTGGGGGGACACTTTCTGCCTGCAGGAGGTTTATGAGTAGTTCTTGTTTTATGACTAGTTCTCTATACTGACTGCACAGAAGAGGAACTTGAGTTTTCCAGTGTTGTGCGTTTGAACGAGAGATACAGTTTAGGAATAAAGGGATTTAAAGCCTGCTTCTGTGGCACCTCTGACACAGTTTGTGATATCAAACATCACCTTTTAGCACTCCTGTAGGCCGCATGGAGATTTGCCTGCGTGCACCACAGATGGCAAAACTCTCTGGACAGGTTCATCATGATGGCGAGACTACCATCCACAGAAAAATATCATGTTTAGATCATTGAAGAAGATACCCAAGAAATTCTTCATGAAAGGAAAATGAAATGAAGTAACAGGAAATGTAGGACAGGAAGAAAATACTTACCAGCCAAGTGCTTGCTGTCCTAGACGCCCAGCCCTAGGGCTCTGCAGACACACAGTCCACCATCTCCTTCCTGAAAAGAGGCAGGTATGTGCTCTGTTGGCCACTTGTAAGGATCTAGGTCCAATCCAGAGGCATCTCTCAAGGGAATAAGTTGGCAGGCCCTGGGAGCTGTGACAGGCATGTTCTAGAATCTAACTATACGAGGCTGGACAATCCTGCTTAGGAGACTAGGACCCAAAGAAACAGAGGCCCAGGGAACTCACCTAGCTAAAGTTCCCACTGTCCAAGGCGGGCCTTAGCAGTGTGACAAAAGTCCCTTCATCCAGGTGACAGATGAAGCTGAGTCACAGCTTCCAGTAAACTTCCTGAGAACTGAACTTAGAATGTGGGCAGCCCAGAACATGAGTGGGGAAAAATAGCAGGATTAACCATGTGACCTTAGTCCGGTTACTTGATCTTCACCTTCACAGCTGTAATTCTTTTCTCATCTTACCAGGTTTACTCTGAGGCAGGCAGAATACATGAAACTGCTTTGTAAGCTGTAAAGAGAGGAATGTACATGTAAGGCAACGGCATCTGTGAAAAGATAAGGGGAGAAAGAGGAAAGCTCCTCCCAGCAGGAAGAAAGGCACTCCAGGGCCTCTAGGCATCGTTTGGCCTGGTCACTGAGCCAACACGAGGCTGGCCCCACAACACATGCAGAGCCTTCCCTAATATCAAGCGGAAGAGGAAAAGACCCTGTGGGTCCCATGCCCAGAGTCCAGCTTCCCGAAGAGACCGAATCTGCCTCCAGGTATTCACAGAGCGTGGAGTTATGGGCTCCTGTCTGTCTTCTACCATGATCTTTTGGTTCTGATCTCCTTTCCAGTTCTCTGCTATAACTAGGGGCCATCCCTGAGGCCTGGCTCCATTGTGTGGGGCCTTGTTTATTGTACCTTGTCTCCAGGACAGAATAGGCCCTTGACTAAGCCTGTCAGCTATCCATACCAGCTGCCACTCATGGCAGTCCCACTTGTGTCAGAGCAGAACTGGGCTCCCTAGGGCTTTCAATGGCTGTTTCTCAGAAGTAGATCTCCAGAGCCTTCTTCTAAGGCACATCTGGGGGAACCCAAGGCTCCAACCTATCGCTTAACAGCCAAATGTGTTAAACACTGGCACCACCCAGGGACTCCTGGATACACATACACTAAAAACTAGATCTGTTGCCATCAAGTCAACTTTGACTATGATAACAACATGTATCACAGAGCAGAACTGCTCCATAGGCTTTTCTTGGCTATAATCTTTATGGAAGCAGATTGCCAGGCCTTTCTTTCACAGTGACTTAGGGTAAGATTTGCACCACTCACAAGCCTTAGATACATGTAGGGTACCCAAAGTTCTCCTCTGAAAATCCCACTCCTGTGTCCTGCCTGCTCAACCCAAATAGAACCCTCTACAGACCAGACCAGTCTGGAACAGAGTAAAGTTTGCTACACTCCCTAGCTCAGTGGCTTGGGCTCTGGGTTCCCCTTCTGTGGCGGGTAGCCGTTATTCCTTCCCAGTTAATTTCCCTCCACTGCCAATTCAACATGGGTTGTAACTTGCTCCTTCTTCCTCCATGGGGAGCCCCCAGCCCTAATATGACAGTCTTGAATAGTTTTGTCTAAAAATATCAGCAAGGACAAGAAAGATACAAGATGAAAGACTCAAATATGAATCATGTAGTTTAAAATTTTTGATCCTTCAAAGGAAGAATCAAAGATAATTAAAATAATAGTGAAGGGAGACCAGAGAGACAAGAATTATATTTGTGTATTCTTTAAGTTATAAATGTGTATGTTGTCCTAGGGGGTAAAAGCCTTTCTACTTAGAAAACTTAGCAGATTGAAATAGTAAATTTTGCAGAACCAGGAATACCTACAAAATAAATATACCTTGTATGCCCTGCACAAATCATTGATCATTTTATATTGTGCTGTTTTGGGTCACTATGAGTCAGAATTGACTCAACAGCAGTGAAGGAACTCTGTCCCTGAAATTTGGAGAGCTCATCGAGAAGACTCTGTCCTTCAGGGAGGTCGTTTAATCCAGCTGAAAACAGTCTGGTAGGTCCCACCCAGTATAACCATAAGTAACTTTAAGCTTGCCTTCCCCACCCACCCAACTGGAAGCTCTTCCCTTATCAAAATCTTGGCGGTAAACAAACCTTAGCTCTTCCCCTTCTAACTTTTTCCTCATTCGGACCATAAGTCCTCTAACCAGAGTTTCTTGCTACTCCTCTTTCTTATCAAACCATAAACTCCCCTCATCCCACACTACCTCATTAGAACTTTAAAACCATAAGAAACCTGCCCTACTAGGGAGGGGCTGGCCTGAGTCACTTGGCGCAGACCCCACACTCTTCATCTTCCAATAAATTTTCCTGCACCCTTGGACAGGTGTGTCTCTGCCTCTGTTTTGGGCCACCTTCTCCCCAACAGGCGTATTTTAGTCAGCTAGTGCTGCTCTAACAGAAATACCACGAACTGGATGGATTTAGCAAAGAAAAGTTTATTCTTACCCATTCCAGCAAGCTACAATTCCAAATTCAGGATGTCTGCTCCAGTGGAAGGCTTTCCCCCTTGTCAGCTCTGGAGGAAAGTCCTTGTGTTGCATCAGTCTTTGTTCAGGGAGCGTCTTGGTGCAGGAACCTCAGGTCTGAAGGACGCACTCTATTCCTAATGCTGCTTTCTTGACAGTATGAGGTTCCCAATTCTCTGATTACTTCCCTCTCTTTTAACCTCCCATATGATGAAAGGACAAGGAGTGGTGCAAGCCACATTCCAGGGAAACTCCCTTAGTAAGGGAGTTGCAGTCCCACCCTAATCTTCTTTTAACGTAATCATTCTATTAGCCACAGGCAGAGATTAGGATTTACAACATGGGAAAATTACAAAATATTGGGAATGGTGTCCCAGCCAAATGGCTACACACATTTTTGGGGGGACACATTTCAATCAATGACAGTGCAAACACTGTAGATGTACTGAGTGAACCACAAATGGCAAAAAGCAGGCACTGAACTACTGAGTAAAAAATTGTTTTTGTTGTTCATATAACAGTTGGCAGATACATTGAGTGTGAAGACAGTTTTTCTGCAGGCCAGGAAAGAGTGAACTGAGCATGGCTGAACATAAGCAGGGTGTCCTTGATTTTAAAACACTGTGTCTCTAGCAAAGGACAGTAATCCTAGAGACTTTGTCTCAAGGCAAAAACAAACCTCCACTTTCTGGAGACCCCATCATGTCTGAGTAGAACTTTCCCAAGAGAGGCCTAGTGATCCACTTCTGAAAATTAGTCAACAAAATCTTTTGTGGTCACAACAGAACATTGTCCAACTAGCTTGCTTTGGACACAGCGTCAGGTGGAATCAACCATCGGAGGAGGACATCACGTCTGGCAGAGCAGAAGGCCAGTGAGGGCAGGGAAGAGACACCTGGCACAATAGCTGCAACAGTGACAGACTCAGACACGCTGGCAATTGGGATGCCATGGGAACAGTCGATGTTTTATTTTGTTGTTCAAAAAGTCACTATGAGCCAGAGTCAATTTGATGACCATTATCTGTCTCAGAAACCCTGGTGGCATAGTGGGTAAGTGCTGTGGTTGCTAACCAACAGATCATCAGTTCAAATCCTCCAGGTGCTCCTTGGAAACTCTATGGGGCAGTTCCAGTCTGGCCTGTAGGGTCACTGTGAGTCAAAGTCAACTTGATAGCACTGTGTTTGATTTGAATTAGTAGCTGAAGATACTAACCATTTGTACCAACCAGGAACTCCCCATAGGAGGTTGTCATTGTTGGGTGTCATTGAATCAGTTCCAACTCATAGTGACCTTACACATACAGAGGACATTGTCAGATCTTGCACCACCCAAAAACTGTTCCTATGTTTGAGCCCATTGTTACAAGCCGTTGTGTCAATCCACCTCATTGAGGGTCTTCTGCCTTTTCAGTGACCCTCTCTCTACTTAACCAAGTGCGATGTCCCTCTCCAGGGACTGGTCATGAGTGAGGGTCAACTGGATGGCAATCATAGTACATAATAACCCACTGTCACCGAGGTGATTCTGACTCTTAGTGACCCTGTGGGACAGAGTAGAACTGCCCCAGTTGATGTTGTTGAATCAAATACAATTGAAATTGAGGGTGACTCTGAAATAACAAATCATTTTCTTCTTAGTTAACTCATAAATGGAGAGGAAAAATGAGACAATATGAGTATATCATCCCGAGGTAAGTTACTTCAGAAGACAATCTCCTAGTGAGTCTTTGGTTTTCACTTCTGTTAGGATGTGTTCAGAGGTAAAACTCAATTTGTCTTTAGGGTATAGTCATACCTTAGACCCAGGACACCATTCAGTTGGTTTCTTTAGTGGTTGTCATAAAAGTTAACATTGTGGTTAATTTAATAAAAAAAAAACACTTTTGATACAGAAAGCCAGGGCATGAGCCCTGGCTTTTCCACTTACTGCCTCCTATGAGGAAACCCTGGAGATGCAGTGGTTAAGTGTTACAACTACTAACCAAAGGCTCTGCAGTTCAGAAGCACCAGGCACTCTTAGGTAACTCTATGGGGCAGTTCTACTCTGTCCTACAGGGTCACTAAGAGTCAGACGCACCTCGGTGACAGTGGGTTATTACATCCTATGATTGCCATCCAGTTGACCCTCACTCATGACCAGTCCCTGGAGGGGGACATCGCACTTGGTTAAGTAGAGAGAGGGTCACTGAGAAGGCAGAAGACCCTCAATGAGGTGGATTGACACAGTGGTTTGTAACAATGGGCTCAAACATAGCAATAATTGTGAGTTGCAACTGATTCAATGGCACCTAAGAACAACAACCTCCTATGGGGAGTTCCTGGTTGGTATCAAAAAGTACGAGTCCACTCAGAGGTATCTTGGGAAAAAGCACTGGAATTCTAGTACCAAAAAAACAGCTCCCCAAAACCCTATGGAACACAGTTGTAGTTTGACTTATGTGGGGTCACCATGAGTTGGAACTGACTCTGTGGTAACTGAGTTACCTCCTAGCGACTTTGGGCAAGCCACTTCACCCTAATTCCTTCCACTTTAAAATGTGGATAACAATATTTTACTGTTTAAAATGCTGGACAAACTGTAAATCAATCTGCCAATGTAAGACATTATTCCAAAAAGACCCACTGCTGTTGAGTCAATGCCGACCTGTAGTGCCCCTGTAGAACAAAGCAGAACTGCTCCATAGAGTTTCCAAGGAGCGTCTGGCAGGTTTGAACCACTGATCTTTTGGTTAGCAGCCATAGCACTTAACCACTATGCCACCAGGGTTTCCAAGACATTATTAGGCATTAAAAAAATAAGTAAACAAACAAAAAAGCCATTGCCATTAAGTCAATTCTGACTCTTAGTGACCCTATTGGACAGAATAGAACTGTCCCCATGGAGTTTCCAGGGAACACCTGGTGGCTTTGAACTGCCAACCTCTTGGTTAGCAGGCACTGAACTTAACTACTACAACCCACTGCTCAAAAATGAACACTTAAATAGGACTTAACACACACACAAAATTGGGTATAAATCACATCTTTCTTTGATAACTCAGAACACAGTTCAAAAAGTGGTTCAGGCTCGTCTTTGTTAACATCACTGACCATTACACCATTAAGTTTGTGCAAACACCAGCTCATAGAAAGTCCCACTTGCTAGAATGCTGTATGAGCCAGCTTTTGATAACACGTATCATTCACGAATTGACACACCATGAAATAATCTAAGAAAACTAGCACTAAAACAGCTTCCAAGTTCCATGAGTTAAGAGCAGATTTAGACCTAGACAGCTCGATTCCAGCTCTGTCAGCTTTGTGGCTGACTGGCTGGTCCCAAGCGGGTCTGGAGGTGTGGTGTTAGGATCAGGGTATGGTGAGTGAGTCACGCTCAAATCATTGTTTGCAGGCAAGAGAAGCAATATTTGCCTAATCAGCCTTGAGAATGTTAGTTACAGGGCAGCTGGGCAGCCTTGGGGATTTTAGTCTCATCTAAAGGGAATTTTAAAAGCTTCCATTGACCACAAGTCTGAACTTTCGTGTTTTCTGCAGTGACACAGACACTGCCTTCTAGGGAAAACATGGGTATTCTTTCAGATTTTCTAGAAAGCATACAGTGTGGGGAGCGTTACTTCATAAAGCAGTCTGAGAGCTAAACCAAAACTGTCCATCAAAGCTAAGCATCGAGTCTAACATAAACTCAGTCACCACGGTTTGTTACTGTTGTTTGCCGTCAAGTTGATTTGGACTCATGGCGACCCTACAGTGTAGGGCTGGCTCATCTGGTTCGCTGGGCTGGGTCTTGATGAAAGCAGATCACCACGTCTTTTCTCCCTCTGAGCCCTGGCCGACCTTTGAGTCAGCAGTCAAGTGCTCAACTGCAGTGCCACCAGTGCTCCTGAAGATGACAAAAGAAAAAAAGAAAACAGCCACTGCCATCAAGTCAATTCCAACTCATAGCAACCCTATAGGACAGAGTAGAACCGCCCTGCAGAGTTTCTAAGAAGTACCTGGTGGATTTGAACTGCCAGCTATTTGGTTAGCAGACATAGCATTTAACCACTACGCCCCCAGGGTTTCCCGTTAGAATGATACCATTTGTAATTTTGTTCTTTTTTTTTTAATGACTGAGTGAAAATGTATACTCCCATATAAATTTACATGCCCACCTATACGCAGCTTCCACTGCTCTCCCTGCCCGGTGACAGCACACTATTCCTCTCTGCTTCATACATGTCTCATCCTCCTAACAGTTTCCTTTCCCCTCTTCTCCACCCACTCCCCTTAGTCCAGCCAGAAGTCTGCAGGATGATATCTATAATTTTGTTCTAAGGAGATACCAGAAGGAAAAGGAGGAAGGTGCCAGGGTGGTGCTTTAGCACATTTAAAAAAATATAATTCAGTTTGGGGAAGTTGAAAACCTTTTGCCATTGAGTCAATTCCAATTTGTAGTGACCCTACAAGACAGAGTAGAATTGCCTCAGAGGGTTTCTGAGGCTGTACTCTTTGAAGAAGCAGACTGCCACATCTTTCTTTTGATAGAGTGAGGAGGACAGAAGAATTCAATGAATGAATCAAGCCATGTAAGGCCTAGAAACAAGAGAAATCAAAAGACACGGTGGAAGAGAAAGAGAAGCCAGTGGAGGGACTTCGGGAGTGAAAATGGCTCCCATGCCAGGCTGAAGGAAACTTCAGCAAAACACATAAGCTAGTCCTAGGCTGTCCTGGATCAACTTGATGGTAAACAACAACATCAGTAACAATGGTGGATGAGTTTAGATCAGATTCAGTGTATAGCTTTGGTGCTTTTTACCTCATTTTAGCACAAAGCACAAAAAATATCATCAGTGATCAAGGGGGTGACAAGTGTAACAGAGAATCGGGATTTAATAGCAGCACTGAGGAGAATGCCTCCTCACTACTTCTAAAACCACACTCAGAACAACTCTGCTACAGGTTGAGTTGATTCTGACCCCACATGTTATGGAGTAGAACTGCTCCATCGCTGAGTTGTCTTGATTATAATCCTTACAGAAGCAGAGAACCAGGCCTTTCTTCCGTGATACCAGGTGTGTTCAAACCAATTTTAGGTTAATAAACAGATGCAAACCACCTGCACCACCCAAGAACCTTACAAACCAAAGCATGCTGGGGGGGGTTGCTTTCCATGTTAGGTCCATGGACCAGCAGCATCTGGGAACTTTTTTTGAAATGCAGATTCTCAGGCCGCCCCCCAGACCTGCTGAATCAAATCTGCCTTCTAACAAAATCCCGATGAGACTCTGATGCACATTAGTTTGAGTCCTAGTCTCAGCAGAACTCTTGAGATTTCATCTCTCCTCCTATGTGTGTACCTTTTTTTCTTCCCCCCTTCACCTTTCACCCTTTTCTTTCTCAAATTCCCGAAAAGGTCAAGTGTGAAAATCAAAACATTGGATGCTTACATTGCTGACTGGTTCTGACCCAAAGCACAAGCCAGTCACGTTTCATAAACATGTGAGTAGAACAGCTGCTCTGGGTGCTAGAACACACAAAGAAAGGAAAGACAATCCCTGCACTTTTAAAAAACATTTTTTTCTTTCTTCTCTCAGCCCTGGGGAATAGTTAGGGTGGAGATGGAAATGTAAAATCTCTGGACTAAAAATATGTGAAATGAATAGAAGGAAGGCATAAGTCTTTGTTAGTGCATCCAGTTCTCTCTAAGAAAACAAGCAAGTCTTTCCCAAACAATGTGTGTGAGCAAGTCTTTCCCAAACAATATGTGTGAGCAGATTTTTACTGTGCAGGAAAATAAACCCTCAGTTATCTGATGGAGTCTCAACTATGGGGGGAGAAAGAGAAAGAGAGAAGAGATTCTAGTCAGAGATGTCCATTTATAAAAGTCAATTTTAAAAGAGTGACATTTAATGATACTTATAATAAAAATAGTTACAATTACAAGCTGACGTCTGATAAGATATTACGTAGCCACTCAAATCAGGGTTTCAACAATATCTGCCAGAAAACAACACCATTAAACGGCAAAGTAAAATACAAAACTTGATAATCACCACGATTCTACTTGAATGTAAATAGGGAAGGACAGGAAAAATACAGTATGTAAAAATGGTAATAGTCCTCGTCTCTGAAAGTGAAATTATAAAACTCAAATTCTCCTCTTTGAACTTTTCTGTATTTTCCCAACATTTATAACTAGCATGTGTACTCTCCTAAGTAGGCCCATTTGTTTTGGTAAAAGCTCTTTCTGCCCTCCTTCCCCTTTCTCTCTGATGCCTCAGTCCGCCTGTAGCCCACTGAATCACTTCTCCCAAGCCCACTGCTGTTGACTTGATTCTGACTCACAGCAGCCCTATAGGACGGAGTAGAACTGCTCTACGGCATTTCAAGGAGTACCTGGTGGATTCAAACTGCTGATGTTTTGGTTAGCAGACCATGCCACTAGGCTTTCTTTATTTCTCCCAATCCAGAGAAAAGATGGTTCAGAAGTGTGGTGACTCTCACCATTTGAAAAACGATGTTGACTCCACATACCCGAGGGTAGAAAGCGGAGAACTAGAAAGAAGTCAGAATGAGGGAACCGAACAACTTCTCAGTCCTCCTAAATGTACTCTTGAGCTTGGTAATTCAAGCCTTCGTCCAGGGTGTTTTGAGCTCCTAAACACACCTATGACTGCTTAATATGGAAACACAAGGCCAAAAAACATGATTTTTGTTCTGTGCGGAACCTGAAGATTGAAAGGAATTTTAATGACTGTGTAGTCCACTAGGTCTCAGTCTTGGTGCATATTAGAGTCATCTCAGGGAGCTTGAAAAATACTAATACCAGCATCCTCACTCCTACAGAGTCTAATTTAATTGGTCCAAGGTGTGACCTATTGTATCAGGGTTTCTGAATGCTCACCAAATGATTTAATACGGAGCACCATGGATTAGAGGACCACTGCTCTAGTCCAGGAAACCCCAGTAGTGTAGTGGTTAAATGCTACACCTGCTAACCAAACGGTCAGCAGTTCAAGGCTGCCAGGGACTCCTTGAAAACTCCATGGGACAGTTCCACTCTGTCCTATAGGGCCACTGTGAGTCGAAATCAACTTGACGGCAGTGGATGGGCTCTAGTCCAAACTCCACCGCTGTGAGTTCTTTTTGTCTAGTGCGGTGTACGAGGCATCAACCAACTCCATTACTCGCTTCCAGAATCTCGTCAGGTGTTTGCGTTGGCAAAATGGTCATCTGACCACAATTAACTGCAAGGCAGGCAGGCACCGTTCTATCATGTAGATAAAGCGGACAACCAGCTTTGGTGGACAAGTAGCAGTCGTGACCCAGTAGGTACTATCTCCCTCTCACAGCCAAGCAAACAAGCTAACGTTATTTACCTGAGAATCCTCAGCCAGTAAGTAGCTGGGCTGAGGTTCTTACTCTACAGCCTCAGTCTTTCGACTTCACCACAGGATAAAGATTGGTAGCTTTTTTAAAATAACTTGGGGAATCAGTTTAGATTTACAGAAAAGTTACAGAAATAGCACAAAGAGTTTCTGTATACCCTTCTCCCACCTTCCCCCAACATTCTCATCTTAACCAATGTAACTTTGTTCCAATTAAAAAATCAACATGGGTACAATCCTATTAACTAAACTACAAAAAAAAAAAGAAAGAAAGAAAGAAAAATCCTATTGCTGTATACACTTTATTCAGACATCATCAGTTACTCCAATAACGTTCTCATCTGTTCCAGTACCCAATCCAGGAGTACACACTGCATTTAACATTAATATATTTTAATACAACAATACAGGAAAGTCACAGATGATTAAGTAGCAGATATGGACAGTAGAAAGAGCCTGGATCCTGGGCCAGGGAGGCCTAAACATACACCCCAGAAAAGGTGGGACCTTTTAGTTGTTGGAGATAGACAGGCCTGGGCTGGTATTTAGCACTCTACATGTGACTCAGGGTGCTGACTGCCTGAGGAACGTGTATTTTATTTTGGACAAAGAGGAGAAAGCTCTCATTATGAGCCCTTGGGCCAGAGAGGAATAAGAGGTTGAATGTTTCATGCATGAGAGGACAGGCTTTCCCGCATCCTGAAGTTACATTCCTCACCCTGCACACTGGGAGCAACGCTAAGCCTCAGGACACAGGCCTGTTTCTGAAGCAAAATCTCAAGTACAAGGAATGAAAACAACAAATATTTAACCTCAGTGCTTCTGAGGAGTCTCCCTTCCTCCCTAGGCACCACCTTGGCCCAGAGGCCCATGAGGCTGGAGAAGCGGGTGCTGGCGCTTAGAAAGGAGAGACGTTGCCCCTCTCTCAGGGCCCTCAGCTTCCTGGGGGACCTGCAGCTACGGCCTTCTCTATTGCGAGGAGGGCATTCGTCCTGGAGCTGGACTCAGTGCTTCAGGCAGCTAAGGCTGGTGTGTTAGCATTCCAACTATGTTTAACTAGAAATAAATTCTAGATTTAGCTTTTAAGCTAAGATGGATATTTTCCTCATTCCCCAGCCCCTACATCTCATTCTTTCCTCTCCCTGCTTCTGCCTCAGAGCTAGGATGAGGCAAGTGAGGGGCCCAGGGGACAACCCATTAGAGTGAGGGCCCACTTAAACGTCAAGCCCTAGGCCCTGTTTGCCTCCCTCTAGGCCCAGCTCTGTTATCAACCCCTGACCTAACAGCCTACACTCCACGGATTTGTCATGATGGTTTAGCACCTCTAAAATGGAAGGGGTCAACAAAATCCCCAACCTCCTCCCAGTTACCCCTGATACAGTTTTAAGCGTCCCAACTTGCAGCTTTGTAGCAGAACTCATTACGAATAATCTCCCCGCCAGTTCCCTGGCAAAAGCTCAGGCTTCAGCAGATTGTTGCCATGGTGAGACCACAAATAAAACCTCGGACACAGCCACTTTCTGACTGACCCAGGGCAGTGCAGCCTCTGGTCAGGCACGTCTACTGAGTCAGGAACATAAGAGATCTGGGGGCTAAACAAGAAAATTGATTTTATATTCCCTGAGATGTCTGACTTAGAGATGAAAAACCAGGGAGGAGAAAGAAGGTAGGAGAGAAGGCG
The DNA here is from genome assembly GCA_028571685.1 of Heterohyrax brucei. Taxonomy (NCBI): domain Eukaryota; kingdom Metazoa; phylum Chordata; class Mammalia; order Hyracoidea; family Procaviidae; genus Heterohyrax; species Heterohyrax brucei. The sequence continues at coordinate 53,211,687 of CM053149.1, forward strand.
AATAGTCTAGAGAGATCTGGTTGGCAGAAAAGAGCCAAGCTTTATGAGCTGCTATTTATTGCTCCTGGGTAGGGCAGTTGTTAACATGCTCAACAGCTAACCAAAACATGTGAGGTTTGAATCCACCCAGGGATACCTCAGAAGAGAGGCCTGGAGGCCTACGATCAGAAACTGAGGCACTGAACCCCTATGGTGCTCAGTTCTGCTGTGACATAAACGGGGTCACCACAGTTTGGGGTCACCTCATTGGTAACTGAGTTATTGCATCGTCTGGCTTCTCAGGCACCGTGGATATTTGAATAGCACTAAGAGGTCAGAATTGCCTCCAAACACCTGACTCATCATTTTTCCCGTGGGAAGGATGAGGGAATCTTGACAACTGAATGGTTCTCAACCTTGATTACACATTAGAAACCCCAATGCTGAGCTCCCCATCTGGACACCCAAATTTAATAAATCAGCCCCAGATGTCAGGTTTTGTGTGTGTGTATGTGTGTGTGTTTTCAATAGACTGTATTTTATAGCCATTTGCAGAAACATTGTGCAGAAAGCAGGGTTCCCACATGCCTCTCCCCTCTGCGCATTAAAAACCCATTGCCGGTAAGTCATTCCTACTCAAAAGAGTCCCTATAGGACAGGGTAGAACTGCCCATTGGGTTTCCAAGGAGTGGTGAATTCTAACTGCCAACCTTTTTGGTTAGCCGCTGCAGCACTTAACTACTAGGCCACATTATTTACAGCTTGCGTTTTTGTGGTATATTTGTTACAACTGCTAAACCAACACTAATACACTGTTATTAACTCAGATCCTAGTTCCCCTTGGGTTTTACACTATGTTATATAGTCCTGTGGTCTACTGATGTTGAAAACTTATACAACAAAACATACATGAACTCATCAGCTTCTGCATGTACAATTTAGTGACATCGATTATGTTCTTGGAGTCATGCACGCAGTGTCACTCTCCTGAGTTCAGCCCCCCGGTTTTGACAAATGCATGATGTCACATAATGTCACGTGTTCATCATCACAGGATCATGCAGAAGAGTTTCACTGCCCTAAAAATGTCCTGTGCTGCACCTTCATATAGGAACTCCTTAGGTGGCTTTAACGTGTTACTTGCCTTCAAAAGCTCTTGTCCTAGAGGATGACTAAGAGTCCAGGGCTGACATTTCGTGCTGTGAGAAGTTAAGACTGAGCTGCTTTCTGACTTGGCTTCTTGGGACTGAATCCAATTAAAGTGCTTCCATTAAAATGACCAGCAAGTTTTAAAAAAAGGTGACAGGCTTTTAATTAAGTCTCTGACCTCCTGGCAGAAGGAGCTGGGAAAGGACAGCAAGGATGACAGGTTTAACAAGTAAATCTTCAAGTAGACACTGCTTTTGAGGCTCACAGCTGCAGTGGCAGCTGGAAAGTCAAAAGAAGTTGCTCTGCTGCTCCGAAGGCCGCCCACCCAGCCCTAGGGCATCACTGTGAGGCCTTAATCATTAAGCAATTACTCAGCATGAAGCAGGCCTTTGGGTAAACAGGGACAACCTCACCTTGACCTCCTGGGGGGATGCTGATGCCAATTAATCTAGAGATTGCCTGGGTCTGACAAGGATGGTGGCCAGCCTGACCTCACCAGCACTAAGTGAACAGTGGACTTTGCAGTATGCTGGGCTGGGAGGGGCTAGGCAAGTTGGCCTCGCGCTCGAACATGGTAACTGCAAGACCTATGGGAGGTTGGGCAACAGTTGATTCTAGGACAGAAGTCCCAGGGCAAAGGTACATCTAGTATTTCCAACAGATATTCCCAATACTGCTGCCCAGTGGATTACAACAGGGTGAGCTCTTACCCAAGACATAAAGATTGTTCACACTCCCTTTCTCCTCTGAACTTTTGGTGTACACCATGGACGTGCGCTGTAAATCCCAGCTAGTGCTTTTGCAGAGACTGCCACCTCAGAACAGTGAGCCAAGGGTAGAACTTCCGAGCTAAGTCACTTTTGGCCTAAATAACAAGACGAGGGGTGGACTGGTAAAGGGACAGTGACATGAATTCTAAGAGGAGTCACAGAGGAGATGGAAGGAGAAGAACAGACATGGAAATCTGGCAAGCTTCCAATGTCACCCTCCTCCAACTAATGTCTTTATTGACTCTCTCTCATTCGCTTATCCATTCACTCACCAGTTACTACTCCTGTCCTGGGTTTTGCAGACATAAAGATGACTGAGACCCAGGCCCCATCCTCAGGGAGCTCATAGTTCAGTAGGAGAGACAAATACATAAACGCATAATTGGGTAACAGAAGTAGGTCATGGACTGCATGGAGCATTGCCTTCCTGTGGGAAGGGCAAGCTTTCGTTTGAGTGAGTAGACCTCCCATCATCAACAATGCTGCAAAGAGACAGAAGCCAGAACAGTTAGTGAGAGCTCGGAAGGAGGGCTCTGGGCAGGAAAGAAGCAGGACCTCTTTGGCCTTTCTGAGCTTACTTTCTAGAACCTTTGGCCCTGAGAGTGTGGGAGGAAGGTGAACCCAGGGCTGCTCTGTTACACAACTCCAGAAGCTGCCATTCCTGTTCTCTTTTATGGTGACACCCTTGCCAGTGGTGGGGAAAGAAACTACTTTGGTCCAGAAGGTCTTGAGGTAGACCAGAAGGTGCCTCTGCTGTTTGAGCACCTGCCATGTGTCCTATAAGAAAATGTGGGGACAGATCTGTGCCAGTGGAATCTGAGAACAGCAGTGTCTAGAAGCAGGTAGAAGCTTCTCTAGCCTATTATCCTTCTTGTTAACGCAAAGCTTTCGGTGAGATAGAATTAAGGCCAGGTCTGTGGCTACCCTTCGCAGCCTGGACACCGGCATTCCCTAGGACAAGGGAGTTGGCATCCCCAGAACTGCAGGGGGAGTCACTGCAGGGCAGTGACATGGAATGATGAGGTCATACGCTGGATACCTCCCCAAAGACCTGCTGAAAGACACTAGATAGGAGTGGGCCTGGAAATGGGGGTTGAGGTCTTGTCTCTGTCGTAATGGAGTTACACAGGCAGTAGGCTTCTGGTTTACCTATAGCTGTGGACTCAGTTGTACATACAACATAGGGAGGCCTGGGTGAGAATGCGGAGTGGTTTGGGGACATTTGAGTGACATTTTAAGCACTGCGTGAGTCAATAAGGAACTGTCTATACGGACAGGAGGGATTCTGGAGGGAAGTGGTCTACCTGGGCCTTAAAGGGTCAAATGAGTCAGGAAGAACTTCTGAGACACTCCCTCTGAGCTGGGTCTTAAAGGGTAGGCGAACCTCAGCCAAGTAGATGGAGAGGCAACCCAGGCACAGGAAACAATGTACACAGAGGCGTACAGGTGGTAAGAGCCTTCTGGAATCTGGGCAGCGGCTGTGCCTTGGAGTTGGGGTCTGAGGCTGTGGAGGCCACTCTGGGGAGATCAGTGCACAGCAGGTTAGAATTTTAGATTTTCTTTTAAAGCAGATGACAAGCACTCCGAAATTCTAACCAGGACCTGGGCATGATGTGCCTGGTTGGAAACATCTCTTCAACAGCTCTGTGGCACCACGGCCAGGTAGGGAGAAGGTAAATCTTGAGGAGAAATCAAGAACTTCTCTTGGAATCTGGAGAAAAGAAGTGAGTTTCTCTTAAATGTCCAGCTACCTGCTGTTTCTCTGTAGCTGATAGAGCAAGAGTTGACCCTGGTCTCTATTGGACCCTCCACTGCTCACAGCCATGAAACAAAGGAACAACTTTCAATTTCTCACCAGTGCAAAAACTTTGTCTTGCTAATAAGGCCTAATCTTCCCTCTGGTTCAATTAATAAAACAGCCACCTCTACATCTAAGGAAGAAAACCGAAGGAGCTAAACCTTAGACTGCATGGCATCTGCTTCCCGGGCAGGAAATGAAGGGTTGCTGGGTGTGTTACTCATCCACCTCCTGCTAAACTCACTTGGACTTTCCTTTGATGGTCAAACCCATTTCACCCCAGCTTGAATCTCACCACTGATGTGGTCAACCTGCTCTTCCTTCTCCACTCAGGTCTCCACAGGAAAGTGGCACAGGGTCCCTGGTCTTGCTGATTTCACAGCATTCCTTAAGTGACTATACTTGTTCATGCAAAGGGATTAAAAGAAAATCATATATGAATGTGAGAGCAGACACACAGATACCACGCCTGATAGTGGGTCTCTGAGAGAAGCGTTATTTATTCAATCAACTTGATAAGTGTGTGCCAGACAGCTATTAGAGCAAAAATCACTCTTTTGGGCAGCTGTCTATTTATGTCAGGGTGGGCCACCCCAAACTCCCCAGACAGCCCAGATCACACTTGCTATCTTCACCCACACTTGCCAAATGTTTGGATAAATAAAGATGTTGCATGAAATCCCCTGTCTGTTGCTTTAACACAAATTGACATGGAATGAACACGATTGGGTTGTGTTCCATTGCATGGCTATGTGGCTTTGGTGGCCAAGAAAAAGGAAAGGAGAAAGCTTCCTGTGACCGGGCGTCAATAATCTCTTCAATCTACTGAGCCGACTCAACAGCACTTGGCTGCCTTTGGTGTGTGCATACCAGATCTTCCCTCAGGCCAATGGAAATTTGCTGTACATTAATCCAAACCAAACCCACTGTGATAGAGTGGATTCTGCCCCACAGCAGCCCCATAGCACAGCGCAGAAGGGCCCAGAGAGTTTCCAAGGCTGTAATCTCTACAGAAGCGTTGCCACTTCTTTCTTTCATGGAGCAGCCTTCTTTCATAAACCTCTGACCTTTTAGATAGTGGCTGAGCACTTAAGCACTGCACCACCAAGGTTCTTCATTGTATGTTGCTCACTGCCATCAAGTCAATTCCGACTCATAAGCAACCCTATAGCGACTCACAGCGACAGAGTAAAACCGCCCCCCTAGAGATTCCGAGGAGTGCCTGGCAGATTTGAATTGCTGGCTTTTTGGTTAGCAGCTGTAGTACTTAGCCACTATACCACCAGGGTGTCCTCATTGTGCATTAGGTAACCTAATGTCAAATGATTACTGGAGCTCCAAACCAGTATTTTAATCTAAACACACCCACCTACAGACCCAGGTGAGAGACTAATAAAAGTGAGTTGTGAGCACACCAGCGCCACCAGCTCCTAGTTTTAGATTGTCTACCTTGGCTTTCTGCCCAACTCTGACTCCTTGCTCCATTTTGGTGTCTAACCTGCTTGGGACCCTTCGGACTTTGTGTCTTGCTCCAGAGCCTGGGAGAATAAGACAAGACTCTGCTTCTTGCCTTTGGCTGTCAGCGTTGAGCTAGTATTAGCTTTTGAGCACCCCGACAATCACGCTCTAAAGTAAGGGCCCCAGCGAGTCTCCAGGCTGGGTATGTTCTGGTTTCACACATGCAGGACTGGACAAAAATGGGAGAGAAGGCGGCTGTTAAAACCAGAAAAGGCAGTCACGCAGCTCTCCCCAGAATTCACCCTCATTTAGATTTTCGAGTACAAGTCAGAGAACCTGAAGGGACTGGCCCATTTAACCAGACATAATGAATCATCCAATGGTAGAACCACTTTTTGATCCAGGGCTGCAAATTGACCAGATACAAACATTCGCTCTTGCTTTGAGATTCCCTATTCACCTAAGGGGAAACCCTGGTGGCATAGTGGTTAAGTGCTATGGCTGCTAACCAAAAGGTTGGTGGTTCAAATCCACCACACGCTCCTTGGAAACCCGTTGGGGCTGTTCTACCCTGCCCTATAGGGTTGCTATGAGTTGGAATCGACTTGATGGCAATGGGTTTGGTTTATTCACCTAATGGAACCCTTATACACAGACACCCACACTGAGGTGGACTGATTACTAGTGATCACCTGTTGGCTCCCCCAGTTACTACTAGGTAATTTGGGGTGGAGTTGATAAATGAGTTAGAATAAACTTAAATGATTTTAAGCAGTGACATGTATCTGTGAAACCACGGGTCAGAGAAGAGATGAAGACAGAATATGCAGTCTTTTTCTCTGTGTGGCTGAGTGAGCTGGCCTGGCATGTAATCCATGACTTTGGCCCCACAACCCAACTGGTGCCTCCTGCTGCTCCGCAGAGGAGAGAATGCAGCTCTGGGTATAAAATACCGACTTTTAGAGCTGGCAGCCTACTTGCAAGGTCCCTCTTTCAGGTGATCTTGGTCAAAATGTTTCACCTTGTTTTCCTCACCTATTGCAATGCAATTAATTCCTTTTGAATAAGGCCTTTCTAGCCAAAGTCTTGTGACTCCCACCCAAGTGACTGAGTGGGGCTGTGCAAATAAGATAATTGTGGCTCACCAAGGGGAGTGCTCAGTGTTACCTTAAAAGTGAGCCAGTCTCAGAGTAGAGAGGAGAGCCCACCATCTCCAAAGAAGGAGAGCAGTGCAACAGAGGCCCTGTAGCGGACACCTACAGGAAATGGTGCAGTGAGCTTCCCAGTCTACAGGGGCTTTGAGCAGAGACTGAGGGCCAGGGAGAGGCATACCTGTGACCACAGTTCAGGAGAGGGCGTCCTGATGGAAGAAGTGTGTCCTGAGTGTTCCTGAGCCTGAAGTGTAACTGTCACTTCCCTGAGAAACCCCGTAATTGTTATTCATAGATTAGTCAGTTGATAGGAATTTGTTTAGGTGAACAGAGTGACAGCACACAGTAGAAGCAGGTCAGCATAACTGGACTACACCATAAGCTAAAAGGTCTTCTCTATTCAACCCAATATTTCAAAGGACAGAGTAGCAGGGACAGGGGTCTGGAGGCCACGTTTTCAGGGGATATCAAAGTCAATTGGCATAACTAGTCTTTTTTTCAAGAAAGGCTTCTGCATCCTATATTGGTGAGTGGCATCTGGGGTCTTAAAAGGCAGCAAGTTGCCATCTGAAGAACATCATCTTGTCCCAACTCACCTGAAACACATGACAACTGAGAACATCCAAGACTCGAGGGGAAAAGAGCCCAGGAGATAGAAGAATCTGTATGATTTGGAGACTACATCAGCATGAGACCAGAAGAACTAGATGGTGCCCAGTCACCACCAACGACAGCCCTGAAAGAGGACACAAGGTAGAGTCCCTGACGCAGCACAAGGAAAGGGGTATGCTGGAGATTTAGAAAAGACCAGAGTTGATGTTCCGAAAACCCTGAGAAGATGGCCCTGGACTTGCCACTAGCCCAGAGCTGAAACCAGTATTGAAGACAACACTTCAGACAAAGAACGGGCTGGACCTGGGGACACAGGGTAATGCATGTGGTGTGTGTACTTTAGGGTTTAATATATATATATGAGGCTGTCCTACTGGTCTGTTTTTAGACGGGAGAGAAGAGCCTGGAGAGGAGGAGACAAGTGTTGGTTGAATGGATACTGGAAGCAAATTGTGAAAAAGAAGAGTGTGCTGTCACAGGATAAGGAGAGCAGATAGAGTTGCAGAGAGATGGGTACTCAGGGTTTTATATGGAAAGTTGACTTGGTCCGTCAACTTTCACTTAATCACAATAATTTTTTTTTTTTTAAAGAAATCTCATAATCATGAATACAGTTTGTGCATTCTGGGTGATCGTTGCAATGAATTATCAGACCCATTAGAGAGTGCTGTGGAAAGGACGGTTGGTGTCAGAATTAGTAAAGATGGAGGAAAGGAGATGCTCACCTGGCCCATGTGTAATGAGAGTCATCCTTGTGCCATTGACCTTGGCTTTTCTTCCCTCTCATGGGAGGGGCCAGACACCCCCCTCAAGCTGTTTCTACACCTATAAACTGAGTTTCTAATACTTGGCTGTAAAGAATAAATGAAACAATGTCTATAAAATGTTTCGTGCAGGACCTGAAGGCACAAGTAAATTGCATGAAGAAGTGGCCCAAATGCCCATGGTCTCCACTCCTGTAACATTATCTCCTGTCTCCCAGTTTGCACCTATGGCCTCATGGGGGATTCCTTATGACCAGCTGACCGAGGCAGAGAAAACTCGTGCTTGGTTTACAGATGGTTCTGCGCGGTATGCCGGCACCACTCGAAAGTGGACAGCAGCAGCACTACAGCCCCTTTCTGGGACCTCCCTCAAGGACAGTGGTGAAAGCAAATCCTCCCAGTGGGCAGAACTTCGAGCAGTGCATATGGTTGTTCACTTTGCTTGGAAGGAGAGGTGGCCAGATGTGCGGCTGTATACCGATTCATGGGCTGTGGCCAACGGCTTGGCCAGTTGGTCAGGGACTTGGAAGGAACATGACTGGAAGATTGGAGACAAGGATTTATGGGGGAGAGGTATGTGGATAGACCTCTCTGAATGGGCCAAACAAGTGAAGATATTTGTGTCTCATGTGAATGCTCATCAAAGAGTAACCTCAGCAGAGGATGAGTTTAACAATCAAGTGGATAGGATGACCCGTTCTGTGGGAACCAATCATCCTCTTTCTCCGGCTACCTCTGTCATTGCTCAGTGGGCCCATGAACAAAGTGGTCATGGTGGCAGGGACAGTGCTTATGCATGGGCTCAGCAACATGGGCTCCCGCTCACCAAGGCTGACTTGGCTACAGCCACTGCTGAGTGCCCAATTTGCCAGCAGCAGAGACCAACACTGAGTCCTCGATATGGCACTGTTCCTCGAGGTGATCAGCCGGCAACCTGGTGGCAAGTTGATTACATTGGACCGCTTCCATCATGGAAAGGAAAGCGTTTTGTCCTTACCGGGATAGATACTTACTCTGGATATGGATTTGCCTACCCAGCACGACATGCTTCTGCCAAAACTACCATCCGTGGACTTACAGAATGCCTCATCCACCGTCATGGAATCCCACACAGCATTGCCTCTGATCAAGGGACTCACTTCACAGCAAATGAAGTGCGGCAGTGGGCCCATGCTCACGGAATTCACTGGTCTTACCATGTTCCCCATCATCCTGAAGCAGCTGGCTTGATAGAACGATGGAATGGTCTCCTGAAGACACAATTACGCTGCCAGCTAGGTGGCAGTACCTTGCAGGGTTGGGGAAATGTTCTCCAGGAGGCTGTGTATGCTCTAAACCAGCGTCCAATATACGGTGCTGTTTCTCCTATTGCCAGGATTCATGGGTCCAGGAATCAAGGGGTGGAAACGGGAGTGGCACCACTCACTGTTACCCCTAGTGACCCACTTGCAAGATTTTTGCTTCCTGTCCCCATGACTTTATGTTCTGCAGGACTAAATGTCTTAGTTCCGAAGGGAGGAATGCTGCCGCCTGGAGACACATCAACGATTCCACTGAACTGGAAGCTAAAATTGCCACCAGGCCATTTTGGGCTCCTTGTACCTCTGGATCAACAGACAAAGAAGGGAGTTACAATACTGGCCAGTGTGATTGATCCTGACTATGAAGATGAAATTGGATTGACATTACATAACGGAAGTAAAGAGGAGTATGTTTGGAATGCAGGAGATCCCTTAGGACGCCTCCTAGTACTACCATGTCCTGTGATTAAGGTCAATGGAAAACTACAGCAACCCAACTCCAAAATGAGTGATAATAGCCCAGACCCTTCAGGAATGAAGGTTTGGGTCACCTCACCAGGCAAGGAACCACAACCAGCTGAGGTACTTGCTGAGGGCAAAGGGAATACAGAATGGGTTGTAGAAGAAGGTAGTTCTAAATATCAGTTACGGCCACGTGACCAGTTGCAGAAACGAGGACTGTAATTGCTATGAGTATTCCTGCTTTGTATGTGTGTATTGGATATTTTGTTTACTTATGAAACATAAGATGTAAATGGGTTAATGCATTTTCAGTTGTACATGTGTTAGTTATATCATGTTGACATAAGTATGACTTTGTAACTGTACCCCTTCAGAGACTGTGCATGGTAAGGTGAGATGTGTGAAGATGCCAAGTTGACAAGGGGTGGACTGTGGTGGTCAGGATTATGTCAACTTGGCTACTACCTATTTGGCTGCTGTATTAAGTGGCAGGGCGGGGTTTGTGGTGGCTTCCTGCCCCTCGGCTCTCATCTCGTGACCCTGGACTACAGCTGCTGATCGCTCACGTGACCAGGAGCTGCTGCTCTCTCTTGTTCCAGCGTCTGGTTCTGGGACTTGAGCTAGCGGCTGTTGGGCTCATCAGTCCTTCACCAGCTTATCTAATGCAAGTAGGACCAGCCACCCAACTTCCTTGTACTGCTCATCCACACATAATTTCGAAAAGTCATCACACATGTTTTCACCCTGAGGGTCACCTTTCACCAATATCTGATCTATGTATGATATTGTCATGGTTACTGTTCAGAAGATAGTGGCAAACATCCCAGTGTCTAAACCAAAGTTAGTCCTTGTTCCAGAATACTAAATTATTATCTGTTACAAGATTTTGGTCATCATCTACGTTCTTTCAACGTTCGGGTGGAGCCAATGGTTAAGTGCTAGGCTACCAGCTGAAAGGTGGGCAGTTTGAAACCCCCAAGAGGCACTTCAGTAGAGAAGCCTGGCTCTGCTTTCAAAAGCTCACAGCCTTGGAAACTCTGTGGAACTGTTCTGCTCTGCACACATGGGTCACTATGAATTGGAACTGACTTGACACCAATGAGCAACCACAACATTCAGGTAATGCAACTCAAAGGGACACCTGGACACCCCTCACGACTTTCAGGTTTTCCAATATTCACTGGAGCCTGTCTGTGGCCCAGCACTGTCCTTAGAGGCCAGGCTACGGGACCAGGTCACATGTAAAACTCCTCTAATGAGCTCTTCCAGGTACAGCCAGCAGAAAAACAATCCTCAGATAGGATGGAACCTGTCCTTACTCGGATTCCTATGCGTTCATAGATCAGCCTTGAGTGAGATGAGGGATAAAAAGAAAAAGCTGATGTAATTACAAGATTAAGGATTGTATTTGTCATCGGTGAGGATTAGGTATTGAGATTTCGCAACTCATGCTGAACATTGCTAAGCCTCTCCATACTTATTAACAAGCTGCAGCAGGACTCATGATGCTTATCAACTGGGAAAATACCTCTCAGATTGTGCAAACATAAGAAGGTGGACTCATTCCTAAGGTCAGGTGAAGTTAAGAGGAAGGTCAAAGTCTGAGGCTGACAAGAGTGGCCCAATAGCATATAAAACAATTAATAATAAAGTCACAAGTGACAAAAGGCCATAATTCCAGCAAAGAGGTTTAAAAGACCCAGCCTAAACAGGAGAAGATACAGCTTCCTTAGAAGTGACACACTTCTAAACTTTGTCCTGTTACTAATGGTTCAATTTTTGGTTAATCCTCTAGGTGACTAGCATGTGAACCCAGAATCAAAACCTGAAGCCAAGGGAAAGGCAGAAAGCTTTTGTTCATCACACACCACTTAGGAAGCCATCCCTGAGTGCCTGACACAGCACTGAACCCATTAAGATGAGTTCCCAGCCCCCAAGGAGTGTAGATGTGTGAAGCACTAATGTTACAAGAGCAACGTGCCAACTGTGCCCAGAGAATCAGGAGAGCTCAGCAAAAGGAGTGGCCAACTCTCCCTGAGGATGTTACAGAGGGTATCTTTGAGCGCATGGCTTAGAAACTAAGTCTCAAGAAGCTATTCTGGCTGAGAAGTGAAAAAAGGGCATCCCAGGTGAAAGAGAAAAGCAGGAGCTATTGAATCTCAGTTCATCAGGATCCAAAGTGGGTCCTCCTGTAGGCCAGGCCAAGCTGGCTGTAGATGGTGAGGCCATGTCAAAGAAGGAGGGCAAGGAACCCAATGAGAAGTGCCATCCTAGCCCTTTACAGACCTGGGAGGCCAGTGGGCAAGCCCAGGTCAGGTGGCCACAAAATCAAAGGGTCCAGATGCCGAGGACTAGAAAGGAGAGCCTGAAGAGGTGGAGGTTTTTTCTCATTAACCACAGCCTCCAGATGGGTTGGCCTGGTTTAGAAGTGGAGGAGCAGGACAGATACATTTCAAAGCACAGATACGGGTATCTGAGGAACAATGTTGAGACTTGGGGAAGTGGGAAGACAGAAGAGTCTGGAAAGACGGACAGAGCTGATCACGGAGGGTCTTTCCTGTTAGCTAAGGAATTTGGGCTTCACCTTGTAGGCAATGAGGAACCACTAAACTATTTGTTTTTTAAGTAATGTATTTTATTTTATTGAGAATATGCTTGGTAGAACATAAACCAACTCAACAATTCCAAATGCACAATTCAGTTATATTGATTACATTCTTTTAAGTTCTGCAATGATGTTAGCTCTCTTTATTTTGGAAACCCTGTTAATATACTGGTTAAGTGCTATGTCTGCTAATCAGAAGGTCAGCAGTTCAAATCCACCAGGTGCTCCTTGGAAACTCTGGGGCAATTTTGTTGTGTCCTACAGAGTCACTATGAGCCAGAACTGACTCAGTGGCAGTGGATTTTGGGGTTTACTGCCCTCTAAGTTTCCTGTCTAATCTGTCAAGTTGCTGCTGCCAATTTGATCCCATATGGATAGTTCTTAAAAGAGTATAATGCTCAAGGCAGATATTTTTAGTAGTTAAGCTAAACTATCATCTGGTTTTAAGAAGACTTCAGGAAGTATTTTTCAGTTTAAGGTTTAAAGATTGTCTCAGGTCAATTGTTTCAGGGGTTCATCCAGGCTCCATGGGTACAGAAAGTCTGGATTCCACAAGAACATGAAATTCTGTTCTGTATTTTTAGCCTTTTGATCACTCTATAGGCCTTTTGATCAAAACATTCAATAATTATTACTGTATTTTAAGCTGGGCAGTGACATACTCAGAAGGAAGTTTTAGAAAGATCACTCTGACAGCACTATGGGGGAAAAATTGAAGGAGTCTTTCTTAAAGTGTGATGTATAGCCCACCTGACAGAACACAATAAATGCTTATATGAAATGAAAAGCATCATTTAGACTCTGCCTAAACCTACTGAATTTGAAATCAGAGGTGGGTGGAGGGGGAGCCCAGGAACTGATAATGTTGGAGCCCACTTGAGTCTCAAAACAGTTGGAATCTGAGGGTGTCAATAAAAGAAGCAGGGGAGAGGGTGGAGTCAAGTTGGCAGACTAAGCACACATCTCCTTGTATCCCTCTGGAAACCAAGACCTGAGTTGATAATCAAATGGAGCCTTCTGGTCATCTAGTGAGCCCAAGGACACAACACAGGGCTGTTAATTTGGACTTTATGCCACTGAATAAAAAACCACCTCTCTTTTGCTGAATCCTGCTCCTGGCTAGCCACGGCTCTCATGGACTAAAGGTAAACACCACTGTGACTTTTTTTTCCTCTGTCTTGGCTGGTGGGCGGAGCTGGGTCTTGCTGGTCTCAGATGGACTGCTGGTGGGATAGACAGGCAAAATTGCCATATTTTGAGAGCCAGGCTTAGGACTCTGTATCTAGCCAATTTGGGCCTCTCTTTTCATCTCTGCCACAATGTGGTTTGTACGGAACCGCGGGGCCTATGTGCAGGATGCCATGTTGGATAAAGAGATTTTAGCAGGACCTAATTCCATACCTGTGAGCCAGTAACTGCAAAGAGAACAGCGCTTTTTGGACAGAAAAGCAGTAGTTTATACAACGTCACCTACAGTGGGGGCCCGGCAACAGAGGCAGAGGAATCACTATGTATCGGTACCTTTAGCCCCTCTATCTGCTGACTGTGTGGAAGGTGCCATCTTACATACAGTGGAAGCAGCTGGACCTAATTCTTAGCTTGGGAGCCAGAGCCTGCCCACAGAAGAGCAGTTTTCTACCAGAAAAACAGTAGTTTACACAGTGTCACCTAAGGCTGGGCCCTGTCAGCAGAGGACAACAGGGCAGTAGCATTGCTGCATTTTAAACTAGTTCAGATCATCTGAGGTTGGAGATAGAGGTGCTTATTTTGCCAGTTGGGAAGAGGGACCTCTACACCCAAAAACCTGACTGACTTGGGAAGTGGTCAGATACCTTTTGTTTTACATTTTAAGACAGCCTAGAGAAACATCTGCAGTCCATCCTAACAGTATCTCTTGCAGCCTCTACTTACTCACACAAAACCCAAAACCAACAGACACTTGTGGCAAACAAGAAATCACCCATGGCTTCAGAAGGCTCCCAAATAAGACAACCAAGGAGTTTTCCAGATGAAGAAACTTTTCTCAAATCACTGGAAGATGAATACAAAAGGATTACATACAGAGCCCTTCTAAACCTTATACAAAATGCAGGACAACAAAATGGAAAATTAAGCAAGTTGTTCGATCTGATGGAACACCAGTACCCTGAAATCCAACAGATCAAGAAGAAAATGAAAGACATAGAAACTTCCATTCAAAGCCAAGACACCAGCGTCTATGAGCAGAAATCAGAAAAAAGAAACAAGAAAAATGAAGAAGCATTAAGAAGCATGTGGGACTCTACTAAGAGGAACAACCTTTGATTAATTGGAGTCCCTGAACAGGATGAGACACCTGAGAACACAGAGAGTATCGTTGCTGAGCTGCTGACAGAAAACTTCCCAGAAATCATGAAGGAAGAGAATACGGATATCCCAGATGCATATTGTATGCCACCCAATATAGATCTCAAAAGAAAGACTCCAAGACATATTATAATCAAGCTTAACAAAATGAAAGATAAGCAGCAACTCTTAAAGGCAGCAAGTATCAAAGCAAAGCTAACATTCAGAGGAAAACCCTGTAGGCTTTCATCAGATTTCTCAGCACAAACCATGATGGCACGGAGACAGTGGCATGACACATTCAAAGCCTTGAAGGAGAAGAACTTCCAACCAAGAATTATATATCCTACAAAACTATCTTTCAAATACGAAAATGAAATTAAGACATTCGCAGATAAACAGAAACTCAGAGACTTTGTAAATACCAAACCAAAACTACAAGAAATACTAAAAGAAGTTCTTGGCTTTAGCTTAGAAGAACAAAATCACTAATTTTATATTTTAGAATGAAACATCATCCAGAATTCTACTCAGTTAGGGAAGGCTCTAAACTCAATCACAGCTTTAATACTGAAAGAAAAAATCCAGTGATTATCAGGAAAACTATGGTGTCATCATATTTAAAAGAGGGATGTACTACAGACGTTACAGTCCTTCCAAATGGAGAGGAAGTTGATAAGACTGGTAGTAATTAAAACTGGGTTTATATATAGGTTATTAAGGGGCATCTTAGGGGCAGCTGTAAAGCACAACAAAGATGCAACATACCATATCAGGAAATGTAATGTAAGAGTCTCAGCAACTACAAAACCAGCTCTGAAAAAGGTGAAAAATCAGCTAACAAAAAAGAATATCCTAGAACAGACTAATAAGAACAGCAGAGAAACACAAAAATAAACATATCATAATGGCAGCAGTGAACACATACCTATTAATAATTACACTGAATGTGAATGGACTGAATGCTCCAGTAAAGAGACATTGAGTGACATCTTGGATCAAAAGACATGACCCATCCATATGTCATCTACAAGAAATTCACTTGAGACTTAAAGATAGGAAGAAACTGAAAATTAGAGGATGGAAGAATATATATCAAGCTAAGAACAAAAAAAGAATATATATCAAGCTAACAATGAACAATGAAGAGCAAGGGTGGCAATTCTGATCTCAGACAAAATCAATTTTAATGTCAAATCCACCATCGTGGACAAAGATGGACACTATTTATTGCTGAAAGGTTCAGTACACAAGCAAGACCTAACTATATTAAATATTTATGCACCTAATGTCAGAGCACCTAAATACATCGAAGAAATGCTGACTACACTGAAAAAAAGAGTCAGATCACTTCACAATAACAGTAGGAGACTTCAACACTCCACTTTCAATACTGGACAGATCATCTAGAAAAAAGCTCGGTAAAGATACAGAAGACCTCATTGCCACAACGACCAACTAAACCTCATCGATATATACAGAACTTTCTACCCACCAGCAGACAACTACACCTTCTTCTCCAGTGCACATGGAACATTCTCCAGAATTGACCACGTGTTAGGACATAATGCAATTCTCAACAAAATCCATATAACTGAATTAATGCAAAACATCTTCTCAGATCATAAAGCCATAAAAGTTGAAGTCAATAGCAGAATAAACATAGATAGAAAGTGAAACTCTTGGAAACTGAACAACACCTTACTCAAAAAACCATGGGTTATAGAAGAAATCAAGGAGGAAATGAAGAAATTCATGGATTCCAGTGAGAATGAAAACACTTCCTAATAGAACCTGTGGGATACAGCCCAAGCAGTGCTCAGAGGTCTGTTTATCTCCATAAATGCACACATCTGGAAGGAAGAAAGAAACCAAATCAAGGAACTAACCCTACAGCTTGAACAAGTAGAGCAAGAACAACAGAGCAACCCCTCAGGCAACAGAAGAAAACAGATCATAAAGGTTAGAGAGGAACTAAATGAATTAGAGAATGGAGAAACAATTGCAAAAATTGAAAAGACCAAAAGCTGGTTTTTTGAAAAGATCAACAAAATTGACAAACCACTGGCTACACTTACTAAAGAAAAAGAGGAAAGGAAACTAATAACTCAAATTAGAAACAAGAGGGGAGTGGTCACAACAGATCCAACAGAAATCAAAAATATCGTAACAGAATACTGTGAAAGACTGCACTCTAACAAATTTGAAAACCTAGAGAAAATGAACAAATTCCTTAATTCATATCACCTACCCAAATTATCACAACGCGAAGCAGAACAACTTAATAAACCCATCACAAAGGAAGAGATTGAAAATGTCATCAAAAAACTGCCAACCAAAAAAAGCCCGGGCCTAAATGGCTTCACTGCACAATTCTACCAAGCTTTTAGCGAAGAGTTATCTCCAATAGTACTGAGACTATTTCACAGTATAGAAAGGGATGGGGTACTCCCAAACTCATTCTATCAAGCCAGCATAACCCTGGTACCAAAGCCAGGGAAAGACCCAACCAAAAAGGAGAACTACAGACTGATATCATTCATGAATCTAGATGCAAAAATCTTCAGCAAATTCTTGCCAATAGAATACAACAACATATTAAAAAAATAATCCATCATGACCAAGTTGAATTCATACCAGAGACGTAAGGCTGGTTCAACATCAAAAAACAATTAATGTGATTAACCACATAAATATCACAAAAGTCAAGAATCACCTGATTTTGTTCACTGATGCAGAAAAGGCATTTCATAAAGTTCAACACTCAATCACGCTAAAAGCTCTTAGCAAAATAGGCATAGATGAAAAATTCCTCAACACAAGGGCCATTTCTACAAACCCAACTGCCTACGTCATCCTGAATGGAAAGAGACTGAAGGAGTTTCCCTTGACAACAGAAACTAGACAAGGATGCCCATTGTCACCTCTCCTATTCAACATAGTACTAGAAGTTCTAGCCAGAGCAATTAGACAAGGCCGAGAAATAAAGGGCATCTGCATCAGCAAAGAAGAAGTCAAAATCTCCATTTGCTGATGATATGATTGTATATGCAGAGAATCACAAAGAATCTGTAAGTAAACTACTCAAACTGATAGAAGAGTCCAGCAAAGTCTCAGGATACGAGATAAACATAAGTAAATCAGTAGGATTCCTTTACTCCAACAGTGAGACTGTTAATGAAGAAATCACCAAATCAATACCCTTACTATAGCCCCTGAGAAGATAAAGTACCTAGGAATTAGTCTAACCAGAGAAATAACAGACCTTTACAAAGAGAACTACAAGCCCTTACTACAAGAAACTAAGAGAGACTTACATAAATGGAGAAAACTACCCTGCTCATGGATAGGAAGATTTAACGTTGTGAAAATGCCTATTTTACCCAAAGCAATCTACTTACATAATGCAATCCCAATACAAGTTCCAGTGTCATTTTTTAATGAGATGGAGAAACAAATCACCAATTTTGTTTGGAAAGGGAAGAAGCCCCAGATAAGTAAGGTACTACCAAAGAAGAAGAACACACTGGGACACCTCTCATTACCTGACCTTAGAACATACTACACTGCCACAGTGGTCAAAACAGCCTGGTACTGGTGCAAGAACAGACAGATGGATAATTGGAACAGAATTGAGACCCCAGAGATGACACCATCTGCCTATGAACAGTTGATATTTGACAAAGGCCCTAAGACATTAAACTGGGGTAAAAACAGTATCTTCAACAAATGGTGCTGGCAAAATTGGATATCCATCTGCAATAAACTGAAACAAAATCCATATCTTACACCTTATACAAAAACCAGCTCCAACCGGATAAAAGACCTAAATACCAAACCTAAAACGATAAAGCTCATCCAAGAAAAGGTAGGAACAACAATGGAAGTTTTAATACACAGTGTGTACAGACTCCAAAATCTGTCAAACAAACCACAATCATCAGAAGAGAAAATAGATAAATCAGAACTATTAAGAATCCAACACTTTTGCTCATCCAAAGACTTTATCACAAGAGCTAAAAGGCCACCTACAGAAAGGGAAAAAATATTTGGCAACTCTATGTCAGATCAACACTTGATCTCCATAATCTATAAGGTACTACAAAAGATCAAGAAGAAGAAGAAAAATCATCCAATTAAGCAATGGGCAAAGGAAATGGACAGACACTTCTCTAAAGAGGAGATCTAGGCAGCCAAAAAACACATGCGGACATGTTCACGATCTTTAGTTATTAACGAAATTCAAACCAAAACTACAATGAGATACCATCTCACCCCAACAAGGTTGATCATGATCCCCAAAACACAAAACAACAAATGCTGGAGGGGCTGTGGAGAAAGTGGAACTCTCCTACACTGTTGGTGGGTTTGCAAAATGGTCCAGCCTCTTTGGAAAGCCATCTGGCGCTTCCTTATAAAAATGGGTATAGATATACCATTAGAACCAGTAATTCCACTACTTGGAATATATCCTGCAGAATCAAGGCCATTTACACCAATGGATACATGCACAGGAACGTTTATCACAGCACAGTCCACAATAGCAAAAAAATGGAATCAACCCAGATGCCCAACAACCAAGGAATGGATAGGTAAACTATGGTATGTATACTCTATATACTGTGCAATGATAAAGAACAATGATGATTCCAGGAAACATCTCAGAACCTGGTTTCAACTGGAAAACACTATGTTGAGTGAAAGTAGTCAGAGACAAAAGGATAAATATTTTATGAGACCCCCTACAATAAGAACTCAAAAACAGGCTTATGCAGAGAAGAAAAAACTCTTTGATGACTGCAAGGGAGGAGAAGGAGGGAGGGTGGGGGTGGTTTAGAATAGATAGTTGGTAGAAATTTGGTTGGGTGAAATCGGTGACAGCACACATCAGAAACAAGAACAATATTAAATGGACTTCAACGTAACTTGAGTACTCCTCCCATATTAACCGAATAATGCAACGACAGAGTAGCTGGGGCAGGGAGCAGGGGACCATGCTCTTAGGCGAAATCGAGGCCAACTGGCACAGCTAGCATTTTGCTAAGAGGGCTCTCTGCACCCCACATTGGTGAGTGGCGTCTGGGGTCTTAAAAGCTGCCAAGCTGCCAGGTGAGGGCACAGCAAATGGTCCCAACTTAGCAGGAGTGAATGCTCACCAAGGACCAAAATGATAACCCAGAAGACAGAGAGACCCACATGAGTGGGTGCCTACATCGACTTGGGACCAGACGAACTGGAGGGTGCCCAGCCAACACGAGTGATAGCCATGACCGAGCTCACAAAGTTGAGTCTCACTGGCAACACAAGAATAAAAAGGGGTGCACCCTGAGATCTCCACTAAAAGACCACAGTTGATGGTCCAGTGGCTTCAGAGTTCCCCTGGGAGCATGGTCCCTGGCCCTGATACTGCCCTTGCCCGTAGATCATAATGAAGATCCACTCTTTGGACAGGAATGGATTAGACTTGGCAATGCAGAGTGACCATATTTTTGAAGTACTTTATGGTTCTATACATCTATAGGATATCATCCTGCTGACCTCTGACTGGAAGAAGGGGAGTGAGTGGAGAGGAGCAGAAAGGAGACTGTTGGGAGGATGAGACATGTATGGAGCAGAGAGGAATAATGTGCTGTCGCCGGGCAGGGAGAGCAGTGGACGCTGCACATAGGTGGGCATGCAAATTTATATGGGAATGTACATTTTCACTCAGTCACAATAGAAAAAAGAAGAAGCAGGAGAATCCCATCATACTGGGCAAGAGAAGACAGAGCCTATCCTGAGGAGGAGACATAACAGATAAACATGTGCACAGACCCTGTCACAAAGTGCACAGGGTACACAAAAACTACTTACAAACTCGTAAACAAAATACTAACAGGTTTTGGAGACCAGCAGGAGAGAGAGACAGAGAGCGAGGCTGATGGTAAAGTATTAAATGTGGAAACTGTGAAATTGCCATTCTTCTGGGTCTTGACCAGGTGAATATACAATGAATACAAGAATACAACAGATGAATACAGCACAACTTAAAGACAAAAAGCAATAAAAGTGACACCTTTATCACTGATATTTTCTGTCAACACAGTATTGTAAAGTTACACGTTATTCATTCTTCACAGCTGGGGGAGGCTCCATGGGTTGACTGGAGGGCGACACCTTAACTCTCCTTCTGTCATCTCAACAGCCAGTCCTGACGTGAGTGGTTTCAGAAATGTTTCTCCCACTCCTCTGTCTGCTACAGATGGCAGAAGAGCTCCGGGCCACTAGCTGGCCAGCTGGGTTTGGACAATAGGGGACGTTAGCTTCTCCAGTTCTCCTCACTTCTCCTGTACAAGTTCGCAAACTTACTTGTGTAGTTGTCTGTGAAGGAGTTTTTAGCCAGTAAACAAATAACTGTATTGTAACACCCTACCTACTCACCTGATCTGGCCCCCAATGACTTTTTCCTTTACTTGAAGATAAAGGAAATGTTGAAAAGAAGACATTTAGGACATCAAGAGTAATATGATCACAGCTCTGATGGCCATTCCAGAAAAAGAGTTCCAAAACTGCTTTGAAGGGTGGACTGGGCACTGGCATTGGTCATAGCTTCCTAAGGGGAGCACTTCCAAGGTGACCATAGTCATACTCAGCAACGTGGTACACAGCACTTTTTCTAGTATAAATTCACGAACTTCATTGTCAGACTTCATGTACTCATGTTGCTACTCCTAAGACTCCACTGCAGACGCTCTTCGGTCAGACACAGAGCAGCTTTAGGTCGAGGCCAGAGTCTGATGCCTTTTCAAAGCTCTAGTCTCAGTCCCAGGCCTGCTCATCACAGAGAGGATGGAACACACTGCTAGGTCAGGCTTCTCTGAGGTGCAGGAGTACCTAGTTCTGGCTGCTGAGGATAATCACCCAGGGAAATGTGAAAACACCCATGTCTGGACTCCATCAATTAAGCCAAATATTTGTCTGCCAGCTGGACATGAGTATTTCTTTTAAAGCTCCCTAGTCAATCTTAAAGTGAAGTCAAGGTTGAAGACTACTGGTGATATAAAGTGGATGGACTTTTTATCAAGAGATCTGAATTTTGAACTTGACCACTGATTCATTGTACCATCTTGGGCAAATCAGTTATCCTTCTGGCCTCAGATTCTCACTTGCAAATTGGGAATTCTGAACCAGATGACCTCTAATGCCCATTCCACATCACTGACTCTTCTTGAAATGTCACTAAGTATACCTAGAGCATATCAGCCACTACCTGTCATGGTCGATAGGTTTCAGCAGTATTCCCAGACTGAGACAGACCAGGGAGAAAGGTCTGGAGATCTACATCCAAAGATCATCCTATGAAAACCCTATGGATCAGAATATAATGTTGTGTGACACAGAACTAGAAGTTGACCCCCTAGGTTTGAAGGCATTCAAAATATGCAGTGGCCATGACAATGGATTTCAATATACCAATGATCATGAAGATGGCACAGGATTGGGCAGGGTTTGGTTCTGCTCACAGGAGGTAGAAATGCATCCTTGACCACTGAGTTTGACTCTGCTCTTTACCTTTTTGTTGTTGCCATGAAGTTGTGGTGAGCCTGCTGATGCAGGGTAGAACTGTGTCACAGGGGTGTCAAGGTTGTGACTTTTCAAAAACAGATTCCTGAGCCTATCTTCCAAGGTACTTCCGGGTGTGTTCAAACTGCCAACATTTTGGCTACTAGTTGAGCATATAACTGTGTCATCTGAGATCCTGCCTTTATCTGAAACCAATGCCTATTCACAGTAGTAATCCTATAGGTCAGAGTAGAACTACCCCACAGAGGCTCCAAGGAACAGCTGGTATATTGGAACCGCCAACCTTTTTTGTTAGCAGTTGTCATGGATTGAACTATGTCTCCCCAAAAATGTACATAGCAATTTGGCTGGGCCGAGATTCCCAGTGTTATGTGAATGCCTTCCATTTTGTGATTTTC
Organism: Heterohyrax brucei; assembly: GCA_028571685.1. Classification (NCBI taxonomy): domain Eukaryota; kingdom Metazoa; phylum Chordata; class Mammalia; order Hyracoidea; family Procaviidae; genus Heterohyrax; species Heterohyrax brucei. The sequence goes on from CM053149.1 coordinate 53,234,022, forward strand.
CTGTGCTGTAGAGCCTATTCTTTGCCTCTGGTTAATAAACTGAATTAAATTAAAAAGAATTAGGGTGGGACTGTCATACCCTTCCTAGGGTCACCCCCCTGCTCCAAGGTAAAGAGAATTCCCTGGAGCATAGCTTGCACCACCTGCTATCCTACAAGAGACAACAGGAAAGGCAAACACGCAGACAGTTGGGAACCTCAGGCTGTCAAGAAAGCAGCACCAGAAGTAGAGTGTGTGCTTCAAACCTCAGCTTCCCGTGCCATGATGCTCCCGACCAAAGACAGATACACAAGGAATTTCCTCCAGAGCCAACAGAGGGAAGACCTTCCCTTGGAGCAGACACCCTGAATTTGGACTTGTAGCCTGCTGGACTGTGTAAGCATAAACTTTTCTTTGTTAAAGCCGTCTGCTTGTCCTATTTCTGTTAGAGGAGCACGAGATGACCAACACAGCAGCCAAGCTCTTGCCACCGTGCCACAAGCTCTCACCCTAAACTAAAAGCCAAACCAAGCCCACTGCTATCAAGTCATTTTTGATTCACAAGGACCCTATGGGACAAGGTAGAACTGCTCTATAGAGTTTCCAAGGAGTGCCTGGTGCATTCAAACTGCCCACCTTTGGATCAACAGACAGAGCACTTAATCCACTGCGTCACCGGGGGTTCTGCTTTCACCCTAGAGGTAGAGACACCACACTGCCTTTCAGCCTTTCACGTGCTTCCCTCAGCTAGTTCTCCCGCCCTTCCTCCCCACACTGCGGCTGCGGGCGATTAGCTCAAAGCCGCTCAGCCTCGGCTCTGGCAGCCCCCCAGTGAGGGGTGTTCTGTGGGCTTCACTGCCCAGAATTTCACCCTGCTGAGTAAAAGCTGATCACAGAGAGGGGTGAGCTGTGATGCGTCATCGTCTGCCCTGGAGATGATTTCTTCCAGGGAGGCAAAGGGCTGTATCTACTGCATTTCCTGCTCAAAATTTCATGCTGCACTTTGGAGACCACAAGGAGGATAATATAATTAAAGCGTTAGCAGTAAAATAAAACCAAAAAAGCGCCTCCCGTGTACTTTGCTGGATGATGTGGAGGAGCAAGATTCAGGGTGGGAAACTTCACTGCTGGCAAATTCTGCTTTCTCAGTTCGACATGAGGATATTCTCCAACACGTTGGCCTTGCGAACAAGAGAGACTCTTGCAGCCCCTGCAAACAGTTTCTATCACCAGCAACCCAGTATGTCCTGCTTTGTCTTCTTTTCATTTGAAATACATCATGTCAGCTTATTCCCACAGTCAACAGAAATGTAATGTCTTACACATAAAAGCAACTCTGGCTCAAACAGACACAATCCATTACCCTGCCATCTGCTGTGTCATAACAAAAAGATAGAATTTCCTTTAAAGCACTTTGGGAGCAGAGGAGACCATACTATCTTTCAAAAATATTAAACTGGCCCTCTCCGACTAAATACCATGTAATCCATTCACGGATCCACAGAGTCCCTGACTAACTGAATTCACTCACTTCTACCATTTTGTATTCTCCACTAAGATTGGCCAAAAAAAAAGGTGATTACTTTTCCTTTTTCAGTTGTCTACCATTTAGGAGGAAACCCTGGTGGTGTAGTGGGATATGTCTGCTAACTGAAAGGTTGGCAGTTCAAATCCGCCAAGCGCTCCTTGGAAACTCTCTGGGACAGTTCTACTCTGACCTATGTGGTTGCTATGAGTTGGACATGACTCAATGGCAGTGGGTTTGTTTTTTTTCCATTTGAGGTGATTATCAGTTCCTGACTCTGACTGTACCTTAGAATTCTCTCGGGGAGCTTTGAAACTATACTGAACACCAGGGCCACCCCTATGCCCATCACAAGATTCCAGTATTACGGATTTAGGGTGGGTCTAGCCTCCTGTAACTTTGGAAGACTCCCCAGGCTATTTTAATATGTAGCCTGAGCCAAAAGAGCCACTGGGCCAAGCAAGCGGAGCTGGGTCGGGCTTTATTTTACAAAGTTATTCACAGAGGTGGAGTTTTCTCCTGTGAATCTCTTTAAGCAAACCCGCCATGTATTGAGTTCCTCACATATGTAGGGCACTGTGGTGGGTAGACACCGTGTCATACCAAGATGTATATAACCAAATACTTGTCTTCCAGAAATTATCATTTGGTTGGCTTTTTCTGTATTTTACTTGTAATAGTGCTCAGTCTATGAAAAAAAGAAACAGAATTTCATAAAGCAACCAGAAACACAGAAAACAATCCAACCCCCAAAAAACAAACCCAATGCCGTTGAGTCAATTCCGACTCATAGCGACCCTGTAGGACAGAGTAGCACTGCTTCACAGAGTTTCCAAGGAGTTCCTGATAGATTCAAACTGCTGGAAAACAACCCATCCTATAGCTATTTAGCAAAACTGGTCTGAGTATTGGAAATCCTGGTAGCTCAGTGGCTATGTACTACATGTCTTAATCAAAAGATTGGCAGTTCAAATCTTCCAGGCACACCTTGGAAACTCTATGGAGCAGTTCTACTCTGACCCATAGTGTTGCTATGAGTCAGAATCGACTTAGACAGTAGTAGGTTTGGTTTGTATGGGTTGGGTCTATATATTAAACCGTGTACACTTTCTGCTCAAGAATCCCTCTTCCGAGAGTTTATACTGAAGACATTATTAAGGGTGTGTACATAGAAGATGTCCATTACAACATTGTTTATCCAGAGAAATGTGGCAGGCACTAGGGAGCTAGCTAATAAAACGGCACGATGTTGGTATTTACTAGACATGTCATTAAAAACGATGATAAAGCCAAGCAGCCAAGTACCGTCGAGTCGGATACAGAAGGTTTTTAATAGATTTGGGGAAAGTTCGCAAACGGTAAGTGAAAAAAAGATTTTAAAACAATATGTACAGTACAAGCTCATTTAAGTAAGAGCAAAACAGCAAACAAAGAAAGAATCCACTATTGTAAAAATGGCAATGGAGTTGGTGCCTGACCTCTTCTAACTTCACAGTCGGGCCATTGTCATAAACACAACCCAAGGCAAAGAAAACCCCAAAACCAAACCCACTGCCATCAAGTCAATTCCTACTCCTGGCAACCTTAGATGACAGAGAAGAATTGCCCCATAGAGTTTCCAAGGAGCGCCTGGTGGGTTTGAACCACTGGCCTTTTGGTTAACAGGCATAGCATTTAATCACTACACTACCAGGGTTTCCCAAGGCAGAGAAGAGGCTGGGAAACACGCCAGCTTCACCTTTTCTCCTCCGTGTGCAATGGGCTTTTCAGAAAGAGTTCCAACATTGCTTTGAAGAGTGGACTAGGTGCTCGTGCATAGTTTCCCAAGGGAAGTACTTCAAAGGTGACTGTAGTGATATTCAGCAAAGAGGTATGTAGCACTTACAACAGTTAAGTTCAAAGACTTAATTGTTGGACCTGGTAAATAAATAAAAGCAGTGGGTGATTAATCTCTATGGGAATGTTAAGGGAGGTGGTATTAGCATTCTTCTTTGAAAGATGGAACACAAGTTTGCAGGGAGGATAAGATGCTGAAGGATTTCTGCAGGGAAAGGGAACAGAATGGGCAAAGGTATGAAGATATGAAACAATGCTGCATGTTTTTAGCTTGGCCTATCCCGAGCAGGGCTAGTGAGGTAGACAGGCGAGTTCACAAAGGGTTTTATAATCTAATCCATTCTAAGGGCTGGGGATTATCTTTAAATGATGATGAACAATTTAGACATGTTATATAGGAAAATGATAAAGTACAATGCATTTTAGGAAAATAACTCTAAAGATAGTATGGATGATAAACTGGGAAAGAAAGACGCTCAAGCTAAGACCAGCCTAGGATGCCTATCCCTCCCCACCCTGCAAATGTCCTCAAAGGACATACCCTTTAGGTCTCAAACCAATGTCACTTCCTCCAAAAATCTGGCTTTTTAAATGAAGAAAGGCAGGATGGAGCAAACTGCAGTGAGAGGCACCCAGGTACCATGTTCCTAGAGAAGCACATGGCACCATGCCTCCACATCTGAGTGCAAAACTCCTATTATTCCTTCAAAGCTCTGCTCGAAGTCCCTGCTCTGGGAAGATGTCCTTGGTATCTACAGACATGGCTTGTGTCCTTACTATACTTTTGTCTTCCTCTGTAAGTATTTAGAGAATTGTTCCATGCTGTCTGTTTTAGTCAACTAGGGCTGCTCTAACAGAAATAGCATAGAGCCGATGGCTTTACCAAAGGCTGCAAGTCCAAATGCAGGAAGTCCATGTCAGGGAAGGCTCTCCCCTTGGTTCTGGAGGAAGGGCCTTGGGTTGCACCAGTCTTTGTTCAGAGTCCTCTCAGTGCTGCTTTCTTGATAGTATAAGGTTCCCAACTTGCTGCTTGCTTCCTTTTCCTTTTATCTCTTACAAAACGAAAGGATAAAGGGTGGTACAAGCCACCAACTCCCTTTACATTGGAGCAGGGAGGTGGATTTAGGAAAGGATTTACAGTCCCACCTAATCCTCTCTAACATAATTCGCTCTATTAATCACAGGCAGAGATTAGGATTTACAGCATAACAAAAGCATACAATAGAGCACAATCACAGAATACGGGGAAGCCTGACCTGGCCAAATTACTACAATATTTTGGGGGGACACAGTTCAATCCATAACATTGTCACCATTTATTCACTATTTCTTGCTTTATACATTCCTCTCCACCCCCTGGCTCTGAGGTAAACTCTCTGAAAGACGAGGGCACTGTTTATTCTTCCGTATCTTGTCCTAACACAATGTACAGGAAAAAGATGTTTGATAAAAGCTTGTTGAGGCTAGATTAATGAATTCTAGGGAAACGTTCTGTAACGATAAAAAGGATGGTGATTGTTGTTGTTGTCATGTGTCATCGAGTTGGTTCCGATCATAGTGACCCTGTAGGTCAAAATAGAACTGCCCCATAGAGTTTCCAAGGAGCACCTGGTGGATTTGAACTGCTGACTTCTTGGTTAGCTGCTGTAGCAATTCACCACCGTGCCAGCAGGGTAGGGTGCAGCATTTCTCCTCCTCCCCACCTCACCCCTACACCTCAGATTTAACACGTTTACATCATTTGGATCACAAGAATGGCATATTAGACAGGTAAATCGCACATATGTAGTATGAACCAACCTGCAGACTGCTGGAAGGGCTTTCAGTACTACCAGAAGGCTGAGAACTGTACATTTACCGTGAGAACTGCCCCTGGAGCATTCCCTCAGAGGAACCTGTAGGCAGGGCAGGGAGTGGAAGATAGGGACAAGCTTGCCCTGCCCAGGAAAAGTGAGACCTGTTTGTCTGTTGTCACCTGGACAATTCTCTATGCTAGACTCTCTTCTCCCTGGCTTCCTTGCACACCTAATATCTTCTGGAAAGACCCCATCCTCTAGAATCATAGGTCTTAGTTGGGTGTTATGAAGAAGTTTCTGATTAATTGATACTTTGAGGTATGCAGCAGTGATAGCCTTTTCAATCCTCTCAAGGGGATTAGCTCTTTAAAGCTCTGGAAGCCAAATAGGAATTTCAGATGCTGTAATAACTTGAAGGGAAAACAATGTCAGCCTTAGCCGTGTCTCCCCGGCTCCCCTGCCACAAGGGAGACATATCTGAGAATCATTCTACCAAGAAATTCCAGCAAGGAAATCTGAATCTCGAGTGTGAACCAGCAATGGAAGGACGAGTCTCTGAATCAGTGAGGTAGGCTGAATTCTGCTTGAGGGCAGGACTCAGGCTGAAGCTGAGAGAAATGCTTTTTATCCAGAACAGGCCCAGGGCATATTCGGTTTCTCGGGTGTCAGGTTGAGGCTATATTCACTCGGAGGCTGCGGGGAGTAGAGGGAGTGGAGGAGGGGATGATGGGAAAGGAAACAGGACAGCCCTCTGTACACACATGTCGGGCAGAGCTTTACCAGGTGCTCCACCGAAACCAGTAGAATAAACACCTTCCACTCCTCCCCAGAAAGCTGAAAGGTGTGTAAATACGCAGTGAAATTCCTCTGAGGCGTCAGCTCTGCAGGAAGTTCCCAGTTGTTCTCCAGGGAAGTGTCTGTGGGAGGAGGCAAGTTACAGGCTGGGCCAGGGCAGGGCAGGTCTCAGAGCTACCCCATGCTCTCCACCTCCTCCGGGCAAGTCCAGACTGAAGGGCTGTGTTCAGGACTGCCGGGGCTGGGGGGCAACTCCGGGCAAGGAGGCAGCTCTTCCTGGGAGACCTTTCAGCTTTAAATCACCAGGAAGAATTCTGAGGTGGCGGCCTGGCTTGAAGCCCTAACTGAAGTAGGTGGTGTGAAAGAACTAACCAGGACTCACTCCAATTCTCTCTGTGTAGACCAGTTTTTCTTCAAGTCTTGGCTTCCTAGCACTACCTAGCTTCAAGAAAATTTCACTGAGACAATGAGGAGGAGAAGAGATACAGAGATAGAATCTTTACAGCCATTTTGTCTTAGGATCATCGAAACTGGCAGAGGCCACAGTCACCGACCGCCTGCCCAGATGCCTGTCTCTGGATAGATCATCACCTCCACAAATTGCCCACATTCTTCCATCCCTCACACCTAATGTTTACTCTTCACTACCCAATAAAAACCCTGAGCCTGACTGAATAAAGAGGACAGGCTCTGAGGACCCAGATTTTCCCTGTCCCTTTTTTACTGGTATACAAATAAATCTCTTGGTCACCCACCTCACCCCAACTCAGATTAGCTTTGTGGCAGGTGGCATGAATCCATGTTTTATGGTAACAGCACGCTGAAGGCAAGTTCTGAGGAAGATAGTCAAGTGCCTGTAAAACATGTTGACTTGGCAAGTGTTTTGTTACATACCTACTTACCACAGCTTTTTAAAAAAGGCAAAATGAAAAACACTACATATGTGCCTGGAACATTTCTGTCACATCTGTGGTGGAGGCCTTTTCTCCAGGATAACGCATAATTTTCAAAGGTTTCCAGAATGTGGTCTCCATCAGGCTGCCCAATCTGCTTCTACTTAAGACCAGCTTCTTTCCGCCCTAGAACTTCAGCTTGACCTCCAACATTGCTGGATCAGATCTTCAAAAGAGACCATCCTGAGACAGGGAAACCGGAAGGTCTTTTTGGAATTCCTTTCAATTTCCTTGCAAGTAGAGCAATACCCAGAATCAGATCATGAATATCTTTTTATGCAGTTAGCCTTCAGTAAATAGTGCAGAAAACTACAAAACAATGTAAAGACCCGAAAGTGTAACCACATACTGGGATGTTGAGGTAAGTCATTCACATGACTGAGTAAAATTCCTCAGAGTTGTTTTGTAAAAGCAGTTCTGGGGATACCTGCAGGAAGTCTAAATTTGGTCATAAGGCTACAGACAGGGCCAGGGAATCGAACCAAAGGAGCATTAAACTATGCACGTGTTACCTTCATCGGAAGTCCTACTACACGTCCATCCCAGAAGCCTTCACTGCAGATGCCATCTTGAAACTGCACAGGCACAGCAGTTCTACGAGTCCCAGAAGTCTACTGCAGGGCCCATCCTGAAATCTGCTTGAGCAATTTCCTTCCCACCATGTGCCACATAAATCATAATTTCCCTCCCTGCCTCAAAACCCATAAAAATTTCAGGCAATCCTTTGTTAAGTGAGCTGGAGGTCAGCACTGCGGATCATACCCTCTTCATAGTCATCTGCACACATCATTTCTTTCTGAATAAACCTTGTTCTTGAAGAAAAATTACCTGTGGGTCTTTCCTTTTCATCCTTGATCAGTGGGAGGCAAGAACCTGTACAGCGTCTGAGGTGCCTGAAAACAACTTGAGTATTCAGTGAGAAAACATTGGCCATTTCTCCAGAGTGGTTTTCTCCCAGTCTGATTTTGGTTGGAGGTTCTTGTCTTCATCTGTGTAGGACTACCTTGGAATTTCCCCACCTTAGGTAACTCCAGGCCCAAGGGCCCTGTAGAGCCTTTCAGGTAGGGTTTTCAGTATGAGATAGGGTAGAAGCATTCAGGCCCCCCAACTTTAAGAGGGAAATTAAAAAAGAAATCTAGGATTTAATTCTTTTTGTAAAATTGACTTTTTACTTGTCTTTTCTCCAATCTTAAAAATTTCTGGCTTCTTTCACCTAAGCTTTGGCCCAGGAAGTCACACATTAATTGACAGGAGCCACTGAGATAGCTCCTTGTAGTCTTTACAGTATTTTTAGGTACCTCAAACCAAGTGGAGACTGAATAAAGGTTCCAGCCAGCCAGAGCTGTGAGCATCCAGACCTCAGCTTTTGATGTGCATATACGACCCCTGAGGCCCACTCCAACTCCTGAGGCCTGCTCTCCCAGACAGGAGCCCCTCCCAATCACTTCCATTGTTCTTCTGACCCCTGTTCCCTATGCCGGGAAAGTACATAGCTTCTCCTTTAAAACCCCTGGTTCCACCTGACCAATTCAGATATGCCTGGAGAACAGATAGTGCTGTCTGTCCCCTGTGTTTTACTGCTGGCATACACGGTTGTTGTTAATAATAATAAAGCCTTTGATCAATAACCCAAATACCTGTCTCAGAGACTGGCTTTGGGGGGCAGGTAATGAGAATCCAGATGCTTTACCTGGTAACAAGTAGGTCAAAGGTCTCATGCTGCAACTCCTCCTTTTTTGGGTGTGTGACTCATCCACTCTTCCAAAGAGCCTTGAAGGTCTCCCTGAGAACCTCCTGTGGATTCTTTTAACAAGCACTGGCTGTTGCTATTACTGTTGGGTACTGTTGAGTTGATTGACTCATGGTGAGCTTATGTGACCATAGAACTATCCCGCAGGATTTTCCTGGGTATAATCTTTTGAGGGAGCAGATCAGCAGGTCTTTCTCCTATAATGCTGCTGGGTGGGTTCAAATCACCAGCCTTTGGTTAGCAGTTGACTACTTAATTTATGCACTAATGCATTAATTTAGGCACTAAGGGTACAAAAAGAGGAAGACCAGAGGGAGTCAAGATGGCGGACTAAGCACACGTCTCCTTATATCCCTCTGGAAACCAAGACCTGAATTGACAATCAAACAGAGCCTTCTGATCACCTAATCAGCCTCAGGACCCGGCACAGAGCTGTTAATTGGGACTTCATACCACTCAGCAAAAAACCTCCTCTCTTTCGCTGACTCCCGCTCCTGGCTAGCCCCGGCTCTCACGGAAGGAAGGTAAATGCACCAGTTTGACTTTTTTTTCCTCTGTCTCAGCTGGCGGGCGGAGCTGGGTCTTGTCTGGCGGCTGGACTCAGACGTGCTGATGAGGGGATAGGCAGGCGAAATTCCCATATTCTGAGAGCCAGGCTCGGGACTCTGTTAATCTAGACACTTTGAGCCTTTCGTTTTGTAGCTGCCTCAGCGGGGTTTGTGCGGAGCTCCGCGGTCAGGGTGCGGGACGCCATGTTGGTGCCGAGATTTTAGCGGGACCTCGTTCTTAGCCTGGGAGCCAGCGCCTGAAAACGGGACAGCGCTTCTCTGCCAGAAAAGTAGTGATTTTGCACAGTGCTGCCTACGGTGGGGGCCCTGCAAAAGAATCAGAGGAATCGCTGCCTCTCGGCACCTTTAGCCCCTCTGTCTGCTGCCTGTGTGGGGGATGCCATCTTGGGTACAGTGGCCGCAGCTGGACCTAATTCTTAGCTTGGGAGCCAGAGCCTGCCCACAGGAGAGAGCTTTTCTATCACAAAACCAGTACTTGACGCAGTGCTGGCTAAGGCTAGGCCCTGTCAGCAGAGGCCAACAGGGCAGTAGCATTGCTGTATTCTGAACTAGTTTGTTATCATCTGGGGTTGGATATAGTGGCACTTACTTTGTCAGATGAGAAGAGGGACCTCTACACCTGAAAACTTAACTGACTTGTGAACCGGTCAGATACCTTTTGCTTCACATTTGAAGACAGCCTAGAGAAACATTTGCAATCCATCCTCACAGTACCTCTTCCAGCCTCTATATACTCACATGGGACCCAAAAAGCAACAGACAATTGTGGCATACAAGCAATCACTCATGGCTTCAGAAGGCTCCCAAACAAAGCAACCAAGGAGTTTTCCAGATGAAGAAACTTTTATGAAAGCATCAGAAAGTGAATACAAATTGATTATATACAGAGCCCTTCTAGACCTTATACAAAATGCAGCAGAACAAAATGAAAAATTAAGCAAGTTGTTCGATCTGATGGAACACCAGTACTCTGAAATCCAACAGATCAAGAACAAAATCAAAGACATAGAAACTTCCATGTAAAGCCAAGAAAACAGAATGGAACAAATGGAAAAAAGAATTTCTGACTTGGAAGACAGAGCTACTGATGCCAGTGTCTATGAGCAGAAATCAGAAAAAAGAAACAAGAAAAATGAAGAAACATTAAGAAGCATGTGGGACTCTATTAAGAGGAACAACCTTCAATTAATTGGAGTCCCTGAACAGGGTGAGACATCTGAGAACACAGAGAGTATTGTTGCTGAGCTCCTGAAAGAAAACTTCCCAGAAATCATGAAGGAAGAGAATATAGACATCTCAGATGCATATCGTACGCTACCCAATATAGATCTCAAACGAAAGACTCCAAGACATATTATAATCAAGCTTAACAAAATGAAACACAAGCAGCAACTCTTAAAGGCAGCAAGACTCAAGGCAAAGCTAACATTCAGAGGGAAACCTGGTAGGCTCTCGTCAGATTTCTCAGCAGAAACCATGCTGGCACGGAGACAGTGGCACGACACATTCAAAGTCTTGAAGGAGAAGAACTTCCAACCAAGAATTATATATCCTGCAAAACTATCTTTCAAATACGAAAATGAAATTAAGACATTCCCAGATAAACAGAAACTCAGAGACTTTGTAAAAACCAAACCCAAACTACAAGAAATACTGAAAGAAATTCTTGGCTTTGGCTTAGAAGAACGAAACCACTAACTTTATATTTTAGAACGACACACTACTCAATACTCATTTAGGGAAGGCTCCAAAGTAAATCACAGCTTTGATTTGGAAAGAAGCAATCCAGTGATCATCATGAAAACTATGGTGTCATCATAATAAAAGAGGGATGTACTACAGTCGTTATAGTCCTTCCAGATGGAGAGGAAGATGACAAGACTGGTAGTAATTAAAATTGGGTTTATAAATAGTTTATTAAGGGGGTTCATAGGGGCAGCTGTGAAGCACAACAAAGATGTATCATACCATTTCAAGAAATCTAACACACGAGTCTCAACAACTATAAAACCAGCTCTGAAAAAGGTGAAAAATCAACTCACAAAAAAGAGTGTCCCAGAACAGACTAATAAGAACAACAGAGAAAACATCAACATAAAAGTAAACATATCACAATGGCAGCAGTGAACACATACCTATCAATAATTACATTGAATGTGAATGGACTCAATGCTCCAGTAAAGAGACACCAAGTGTCATCTTGGATCAAAAGACACAACCCATCCATATGTTGTCTACAAGAAACTCACTTGAGACCTAAAGACAGGAACAAACTAAAAATTAAAGACAAAGACCAGAGAGAATTAGCAAACCAGGAGGTCCTTTTCTCCGGTGGGGGAGAAGACTGACCATAAAGTGGGACAGTGCTCTCTGAGCATGATGTAACTGGAAATTCTCAAATTGTTTGCATCCTCAGATTTCTCAGGACTTCAAACTGGTTCATTCTAGATGGAACCCCTGATGACAACTCACAGTTCTAAAAAGCTCCTCGATGGTACTAACACTGCTACTTAGGAACCAATTCTGAGAACACTAGCAGAGCAGTGGTCTTCAAAGTCTACTATACACAAGAATCTCCTGGGGATCTTGTTACACTGATTCAGTATATTTAGGGTGGAAATGCAAAGTCTCAGCAAGGCTTCAAACTGGTATGAACTGGTTTGTAACCCACGATTTTTCCAGGGCTCAGTTCCCATTTTCACTGCAGTAACTAAGCCACACTCTGTTGCAATTTTCCTGGGGGCACAAACACACACATACCTCTGAGCCTGAGAGAGAAGGTAGGAGAGAAGAGGGCCCAGGAGACTGGGAAGCCACTCACCCTGTTTGTTCGGTTGATTTGCTCGTCTAGCCTGTGACTACAGCCATTAGGACCTGCCCTCCCCTACAGAAGGGGTTTAGGAAGAACAACTGCGCTGAAACCAGCCTCAGGGCCTTGACCTACATTTGGCAGTTTGCAAACCCAGACGGCTGAAGCTGAGCTGCGGCTAAGCCTTTAAGAGAATGGGGTGGCTCCCCGGGCTCCTCTTTGACTGAGCTTACTGTGGGAAAGGTGTGCTCTGGGCGTCTTACATTTTTCTTATGTTGCCGGAGTCTGAAGACCTGAAAGGGATTATCTGGAAGCAATTCTCCCTCTGTCTCCTGCAGGGAACACAGAAGCAGACTTCAAAGTCCAAAAGGGTCTTTCAATTTAAAGCAACAGTAAATAAATAGATGGGTTTTGTTTTTTGTATTTTGGTTTTTTCCTGTGACAGCTGATTCCAGTCCTGAGGCTCCTGCATGGGGCACCTGCCTGGTCTAGGCAGTTCCAGAGACCAACAATTTCCATTCAGTGGTAATGTTGGAGCCCCAAGTTCTCCTGTCCTGCTCATGATGTGATTGTCTTTGCAGCAGAGAACAGTTAGGCTCACAGGTCTTCGGAACTGGACCTGGCTGCCAACTGGAACTCTGTTGCTATCAGCAGTGTCCTCCTGGCAAGCTGCTTGCTTTCGGTGCATTTTGGTTTCCTCCTCTGTAATATAAAGTTCATAACAGGACCTACTTCACCGAATGGATGTGACCATTAAATCAGAGAGCACTTGAAAAGTCTGTAGTACATAACGGATGCTCAACAAACGGCTCACTAGTGTGCTGTTGATCTGGGCCTGAGGAGTGATAACCTTCTGACCCCTGTATCTATCGATCTGCAACATCTGGAAAACAACAGTTTTGCCTGGGAACCCCCATGCCTCTCTCCCCTCTACCACTGACACCAGTTGCTGTTGAGTCGATTCAGATTCACAATAACCCCAAATGTGTCAGAGACAAACTGTGTTCCATAGGGTTTTCAATAACGGGTTTTTCAGAAGTAGGTTGCCGGGCCTTTCTTCTGAGTCCTTTCTAAGTGGATTCCAACCATCAACCTCTGGGTTAGCAGCTGCACACTTACCCATCTGCAGCATCCAGGGTTTCCTGTTTTGCACTGCCTTCATCCTTTCTTGGAAATCCTGGTAGCATAGTGGGTTAAGTGCTATGTCTGCTTACCAAAAGGTTGGCAGTTCAAATCCTCCAGACATTCCTTGGAAACTCCGTGGGGCAGTTCTACGCTGACCTCTAAGGACACTATGATTTGGACCTGACTCCACAGCAGTGGGTTTTTGGGTCATGCTTTCTTGGTTGCCTGCCTGTTGCTCTCACCAAATTGTAAAGCTCATTGAATCTGCAGATTAAGACCCAGCATTCAGCAGAGTTTCCCTTCATAGTAGATACAAAACCACTGCCACTGAGAGTACCTGGCAGATTTGAACTGCCAACCTTTTAGTTGGCAGACATAACACTTAATCCACTATGCCATCAGGTTGGCAGACATAACACTTAATTCACTATGCCATCAGGTTGGCAGACATGGCACTTAATCCACTATGCCACCGGGGTTTCCTCATAGTAGGTAGTCAATAAAATATTTGTAGAGGGATATACAGATGTACATATTTTTCAACCAACTTGAACATGAATTCTGATGGTTGTGGGTATCAGGATTCAGGAAATATGTATAGCTCAAGGCCAGGGGACAGAAGTTTAATATTTACTAATATTGTTCCTTCCCTACCACCTGACTCTTTGGAGTCTTTAGATTTCACTGCTTTGCATGACTGGGTTAGGTTGCATTTGAGAATTTTGCAAATCAAAAAAAGATATATCATACCAATTTGCATTTCAATTTCTGTAGGTTCTCAATCCACAAAGTCCCCCAGCAATAATCATGTGCAAGGCAAAGAAATTAAAAACTTCAGCTGGAAAGAAATTAAATGAATCTCTGGAATGTAGTAAAAGATACATCCAAGGGTATACACTTCCCCTGGATTTATTTTTGGTTCCGTGCCACAGGCTCAGAAAACACATCTTCACACGACAGCTTTCTGTGGGATAACAAGAGGAGATGCATTACGACCTTCCTGCAACTTGCTGCTTCGTATTTTGGGGTTAATTACACTATAGGGCTGGTTACGTCACTGTGCACAGTGGTATGTACCAGGCATCTCTCCTGATAACAAAGAAAATCTGTCCCATGCTCTTTCTAAAGCACACAGTCTTTCAGTGTGACCAGTATTCCCTGGCATATTTTCTCCTTTTCAAAATGGGCCATTAAGAAGCTGACATAACTAATGCCACATTAAACTGATAAGTTTCTTTTGTTCTTTTTCTGCCTGTCTTCTCCTTTCTGCATACCTCTGTTCTTTGTTTTAATCTGATGCTAATGACCGTTTTGTCCAACCACCTGTGACTTATGATCCCTCACAGGAAGTTTAGAGCCCAGATGTCTGACATATGTATCTTTAGCCTGATCAGGAAATGTCCCCTATGTATCTCTTCAATAGAAAAGGTCTCTTGAAAATATCTCCTAATGAATTCACTCATCCAGCCATGTCATCTGCAGGTTACAAAGACACTTATAACCCCTGTAAAAATCATATACAAGCCCTAATGTAAAGTTGCCTTTTAGAACTCCACCAAGATAGGCTGCGTTGCTATCAGATTTCCCGTCAGTGGCCACCTCCTAAATAAACTTTCTGTGTCTGTCTGACTTGGAGAACATTTCGCTGGTGGACTGCGCTACGGCGTGGACCTCAGTCAGGAAACACTCAATCATCAAAATTCACAAGGCCTGTATAACCCAGGAGTTAACTCTGTACCCTTTCATCAGCATTCCAAAACTCTACTGTGCATCTCCCTTTGGGTCTCCCTGGTATCTGAGGTGAGGCTTTGTTTATATTTGTTTTGGTACAGCAATAAAACTGGGAAAGGTTTCTTAATGCCTTCTGTAGACTTCACCACTTTTGATGCAAAGACGAGACTTCCTCTCTCATCAGTGCGAGCTCTGCCTTCCGTCAGGCCCCACAGGCCGAAGATGAGGACTTGCCTGTCCAGCGAGCACAAGTGGGTGATTGCCCTTTGCTCTTCAAAAGTCATTTCCTCTGGGAAGCCCTCCCGAGGTAAGCACATGCAGCTTGTGGCCTGGGTCACCCCATGAAGCTTTTAACCTCCACCCACTAGAACGTGAGATGCCCACTTGACACAAACGTTCCAGGAGAGAAACAACTTGAAATATTGACCCAGGGTCAATTTTCCAGTGCTGTTTTCAGTGGGGGGTTTGGAAAGGACAGCCATGGTCAGCATCTCTGTGATGATTGTCAAGGCACTTGACTGAGTCGCTTACCTCCTTCATGTCCACCCTCTTAGAGAAGCCTTCTCGGATATGCTAATTAAGTCTACAACTTCCCCGCCTCCTCCCAGCACTCCTTGTCTCATCTCCCTGCTTTATCTTCCTCTGCAGAACTTATGGCCTTTTGACATAGTTTATTTGCCATTTTTGAACTGACTTTCTTCTCTTGCTAGAATGTGGACTCCAATAAGGTGAGAATTTTTGTCTATTTTGTTCACTGTATTCTCAATACTGGAACAATTACTTGGCACATAGCAGGTTCTCAGTGAAGCTTTTTTTCTTAATCAAAGCCTATTGACAGCCAAGTGTTTCTCATTGGCCTTGAAGCCAGCCCTGTTAAGGGAGTGCTGGCCTCTGAGGCAACCTGTGTCTCCTTCCCAGGGATGACTTGGATCAGTCTGTGCCCTAGGACAGCACTGCTCTCTTGGAAGGTGTTTTTCTGGCCTCTGTGTTGGTAGGAGGTGATCACTCTGTCTGGTTAAACATCTCAGAGTATGTACTATGATATCCTTCTCTTTCTTTCTTAAATCCAAATTGGTAAAGGGGCCAGACCATGTTCTTTTTCTTCTCTTTTCTCCCTGTTGGGCTTGCTTCTGTCCGGAAGTCTGCAGAGGCAAGTCAGTCTTGGCCTGAAGCTCAACCTCTTTGAAAAAGGCAAGACTGCCTTCCTTGTTCTCACTGGGAGAGTTGGCTCTAGGAAGGAATGCTCTATTTGTGTCAACAGTAGTTCCTAGTTGAACTAAGGAAACCCAGACTGGCTACTTTAAGTAGAAAAGATGTTTACTGAAGAAAGCTAGGTAGTTCACTGATGCTCTGAAAGAGTTAGAGAGTTAGAGTTAGAGGCAGAAGTAGAGGCAGAGCAGAGGCAGAGGTAGAGATAGAGAGCTAGGCCTCTAGGCCTAGAGGCCAGACAGCTGTAATAGCCCCGAATCGTACCACAGAAGTGGCCCTCTGGAAACTGCTGTCACCATTCCCAGGTTCACACATCAGCATCTCTGGCCCTGGACATTGGATGCTGCCACTGAAATCTCTGCCACAGTACCCAAGAAGGAGGCCAGCTGCTGTCACTCTCTTCTTCCTCCTTCACATAACCAAGTCTGGTGTGTTGAGCTGCTCGAGCATGGCTTACACACTGGTTCCCTCACAACAAAGAGGGCTGGGAAAGTGAGTATTGATCTTCTCTTATGGAAACTGAGTCCTCATAGGGTGGGTTAGGACACTCCCCAAATGCTAAGTGGTCAATAAAGCATGCAGATATCCTCCACACAATGTGTGTCCTGGCCAAATACTCTCTTTAGCCAAAGCCGCTACTGTAGAGTCAATTCCTACTCATAGCAACCCTGTAAGTCAGAGTAGAACTGCCTCATAGAGTTTCCTGAGCACCTGGCATATTGGAACTGCTGATCTTTTCGTTAGCAGACATAACTTAGACTTTGTGCCACCAGCATTGCCGTTAGTAGCACATTGATATTAGGAACTCAGGTGGCCTAATGGTTAAGCACTTGACTGCTAACCTAAAGCTTGGCTTTTGTAACCCACCCAGCAGCTCCGCAGGAGGAAGACCTGATGAGGTGCCCCCATAAATATTATTATAGCTAGCGCAGCACTGTGACGCATTTAGTGCCGCTGAATTGTACACTTTGAAAGGAATCATTGTAGGGTATGTGGATTTCATCTCAACTAAAAAAAAAAAATCCATTTACCCTAAACCTGTTTGTTTCACTCTGGTCTCTGATATCTAATCCTGACCAAAGCTGGGCCCTCCCTTAGCAAAAAAAAAAAAAAAAACAACTTCGCTGTCACATCGACACATAGTGACCCTATAGGAGAGAATAGGACTGCACCGTAGAGTTTCCAAGAAGCATCTGTTGGATTTGATTTCCCGACCCTTTGTTATCAGCCATAGCACTCAGCTGCTATGCCACCAGGGCTCCCTGCCTCGGCAGAAGGCACCACAGCCCTTGACAAACCTTATCTGCGTCTTCACTTGCCCTCTTCCCCCATACCGTAAAAAATCTTAATATAAAGTCCATGAACACCCCCAAAAGAGTCTGTGAATTCCCTAAAAATATTTATATAACTTTAAACCTTGTACATAGCATTAAAAATATTCTAGCCCTTCTCACCTCCACATAACAAGGAGCAAGGTCAATTTTCTTTACTTTCCTCATGATTCTTCTGGAAGTTTACTGCCCCCTCTCCCTGTCTCTCATTTACATGTTAGACCAATGAGTCTAGATTATTTTGTTCAAATAACTCCTGCTTCTGGGTACCGTTTCTGCCTTCTTCCTTCACATCTTTTTCCTTTCTGGTCCATCTCATATCATTGTTCTCAGAGGCTTTCAGTGACTCTCAAACTCATCACTTCCTGAACCTCACGTTTCGTCAACCTTGAAGAACCTCACGTATCTCACTGCCCTTTCCATATTAGGCCCGGGCCACTAAGGTCACATCTCATTGCAACTTCTCCAGTCACTGGCTGAACCCATTGTCTTCATCCCGTTAGTCTTCTTGGCCTCCACCCCTTATCAGTCATTGATCTTATGAACAGACTTCCACAGTCCTCTCACGAATACCCACTTTCCTGTGCCCCTCACTCTTGCATTATGCTAATGTCAAATCTGGGACAACATTTCTCATCTCCCACCTCACACAGTATCCTTCTTCTCTAGTCTCTCTGCTCCAAGAAAAGAGATCCCCCGATCCGCAAGAGAATCATACTACATGTTCACACTTATTTCAAGCACTGAGTTCTGCCTTCACCACTCTGTTTTCATCAAGCTGGAACAAGGATCACTGTCCCTGACAGTATTTCACATCTTCTTCAGCTTCTCTAGGTCCTAGCCTTGCCCTGTCCCGCCAGCTTCCCTACATACTCAACTTTGTCAGGGAAACCAAAAAAGCTGTCAAGAAGAGTCTGACTCCTAGCAACCCTATAGGACAGAGTAGAACACCTCCGTAGAGTTCCCAAGGAACGCCTGGTGGATTCAATCTGCCAACGTCTGGTTAGCAGGCACAGTACTTAAGCACTATACTACCACAGTCAAGACAATTAGGCAGACAGCCTGTTTCTTCTCTCCCCCCTCTTCTCTTCAACACACCACCCTCTCCTTAGCTGTCCCTTCCCTTCTTGCCCTCGAAAGCAGAGTCTCCGCAGCCTCCACTCCATGGCGTTCACTATGCCCCTCCTGCACGTGCTCACTGACCGGTCAGTTATCTCCCAGGGCTGTCTGGTGTCTTCTCTCTCTCACAGTTTGCTTGTTCACTCCCTTTTGCCAAGAACTATGCACAGATGTCCACCTCAAACATTTCTCACGTGACCTTGCTACCCACACATTCTATTTACTTTTAATGTATATAGAGAAGCTTCTCAGAAAAGCAACTTCACCTGCTAGTCTCTCTCATCACTGTATAAAAGTGACTTTTTCAAAGGTCACCAATGACTTTTTAATTGTCATATTCTAACTCCTTTTCTTAGTTTTGGGAAACTTCCACCCTGCTTTATCCTCTCTTAACATGTTTGCTTCCCTCTGGCTTTTGCGACCCATCCTGGCTCTTTTACCTCTCTGACTAACCTCTGACCAACCCACCTTAAGCTCCAATTTCCTCCCCACCCTCCACCTACATATGAGGTCTGACAATTAAGTCCGAGAACTTATTTCTTCTAAATGCTACATACCTCATTGCTGAATATCGCTACAGTCTCCTTCGAACTATGCCCCTTGGGAAGCTATGCACCTATGCCAGAGCCTAGTCCACCCTTCAAAGCAATTTTAGATCTCTTTCTGGAACGGCCATTGTGGATGTTGGCGTGGTGGCAAGTTGGCAAACTTAACTGTATAGTTGTCTGTGAGGGGGTTTTTAGCCAGTGAACAACCATATTGGAACATCCTCCCTACTCACTTGATTTGGCCCCCCAATGACTTTTTTCTTTATCCAGAGATAAAGAAATATTGAAAGGAAGACATTTTGATGACATTCAGGAAATCAAGAGTAATACGACCACAGCTGTGATGGCCATTCCAGAAAGACTGCCAAAGTTGCTTCCATGAGTAGACCAGGCACTGGCATCACTGCGTAGCTTCCCAAGGAGAGTGCTTCGAAACTGGCCATAGGGATATTCAGTGATGAGGTATGTAGCAGTTTTTCTAGAATGAGTTAACAAACTTAATTGGCAGTCCTTGTTCTCACTTCCTGGTGATCATCCACTCTCAGATTCCAATAGTTAACCATAGTTTCTAAACCTCCGTCTTCAACTTCTCTGTAACCTTGGACAAATGTCCTCACTAAGCCTCAGTTTCAAAATCTATAAATTGCCTGCCTGCCATCCCCATTAAGATATTCAAATACCACCTTATAGTCATTATGTTTCACAGTCAACTCATACTCCTTTTGCTGAAAAACTCCTCCTTTTCCTGATGTGTGTACTTCTCATCATGTTACCTGCATCAGTTTCCTTAAGCTAAATTAATCTGCTGTAATAAAGAGGCCCCAAATCTCAGTTAGTTTATAGTAACAAAGGCTGATTTTGTTATCATGTTTCTTTTCTACTGTGGATCAGCTGAGACTCTGTTTTGTATTTTTTTCATTCTAGAACTCAGGCTGACAGATCATCCCTGATCTGAGGCCTTGCCCGGCTTGCAGTAGAGGAAAGAGAGAACAGGCAGTGTACAATTCTGTGGTTCTTAAAACTTCCACTGGTCAAAGCAATCTAGTAATCAAATTTGACACAAATGAGGTGGGATATATAGTCTTTGTAAAGCGAAGGGCAAAGAACAAATGTTTTTAAACAATGATAAAATCTGCCAGACCTAGTCCCTTGACTCCCACACTTCTCGCTTAGCAGATACTATTAATGCTTCTCTCAAACACCTCTTGAATTCAATCAAGACACATTTTAGATAGATTGTATAATACCTTATTTGTAGTGTAATATTGATCACGGTTATATTTTGTCCAGTTGGTCTACCATCCCCAGCCCCAATATTAGCACTCAATATTTGATTGTTATCCCACTACTGTGGCTCCTTTGGGAGAAAAATACGAATTCATTAGCCTGATTTTCAAAGTCCCTACACAATGTGGCCATAACCTGTGTTCCCTGATTTCTCTGTTAGTAAGCCTCTGCTGCCACGAACTTAATCTACATCCCACTTCCCAGACGCATCAAATACCTTCCCACGTTGCCACTACTTCTCCCTGGTGTTCTCCCCACGCTGCCAGAATCCTGGAGCCCTGGGGGCACGGTGGTTAAGAGCTCAGTGGAGTGAATGCACCAGCCTCTCCTTGGAAATCCTATGGGGCAGTTCTCCTTTGAAGTATAGCACCACTAAGAGTCAAAATCGTCAGCATGACAACAGGTTTGGTATTGTTGGTCAAAATTTTAGCCACCTTATAAAGTCTGTGTCAAATATATGAGTATATTGTATTTCTCCTATTGTACTGTATATTCCTTGAAGACAAATACAGGGTCTTATATGTTTTTGTGTCCCTTACAACACCTTACCTGTGGTACAAAAACCCATTGCCACAGGGCAAACCGGCAACTACTGTGCCACTAGGGCCCCTACCAACAGCAGAGGAAAGGAAAGAAATGAGCATTTATTAAACACCTCCTGTGTGTCAGAGAACATGAAGGTTATGTTACATGTGGAGGGAAAACTGTGCGAACTGGAGCTGAGCAAGACTGCCTTGCTTTTCCGGGTCTCCCAGCTTTTCCATCTTTGACAGTTTACCACTTTTCTTTTTCTTCCTACTTGTGGAAAATATTTGAAGTTTCCTTCTCTGACAGGTTTCTATCTCACACAGCTCTGGCTTTCACAAGTTTTACTGTGTTGTGTCATTAAATCTTAATAACAACTCTATTCCATAGGAATTATTATTCCAATTCACTGATGGTGTAAATGAGGCTGAAATTTGCTCAAGATCACAAAGCAAATAATTGGTAGAGCTAAAATCTGAACGTAAAAGCTGCCTAATAAATAAATTTAAGGCTAGAATGAGCAAAGAATGATTTATGTTCAGAACAGGCAAATCACAAAAGAAATACAATTGGTTAAAAACGCAATGAAGAACTAAGCCACATCAGCTGTCCAAGGAATTAAAACAATAATGTAATACTATTTTTCACCTATCAAATAAAAATTATTAACAATCTAACAATTTGTGGGTAAGGGTTGGGAAAGAGGAACTCTCTGCACTCCTTGTAGAAGCAAAATCTCGATCATCTCTAGAAGGCAATCTGGCCTTGAAAATGTGCACAACCTTTGACCTGATTTATTTCACTTCTAAAAATTCATTCTAAGGAAGCAACAAAAGATGCATAGAAGCATTTATAATTAGATATGTTTATTTTGGCACTAAAAAAACAGAAATATACTTAATACCCAATGATCAGGGTTTATTAAATATATCCCAGCATAGTAGAGCCAATAAAAATGGAGACATTATGAAAGACTTCAATGACATGGAAATGTGCTCAATAGGTGTTAAGTAAAAACAAACACCAGTTGACAAGTATTGTAACATTACATCAATTTTTGTAACTTTCATATTATATCAATTTTTTTTAAGAAAACTTTGATTATGAACTGACTGAAAGGATATACTCTAAAATGCTGAATAGTGGTTATCTCCAGGTAGGGTGATTCCAGATGGATTTTATTTTCATGATGCCTGCCGATGATTTTAAACTTTCTACAGTTTTTGTTGTTTTTATAATTACAAAATGGGAGAGGGCCATGTGTCAATATTGCTATGCTTCCTTGTGTTGGAACAATCAAGGCCAGTTAGATGGGAGGGCTTCAGAAGGAGAGCACCCAGGGAACATTGCCACCTGCACACCCTCTGCACTGTCGCCTTGTTGGGCTCAGGGCGCTTCTGGCAGCAGTGGGATGTGTGGAGGAGAAGGGGCCTCATCTCAGTCTCCTTTCTGTCACTGCTGCAGAGCAGAACAGGAACCCAGGGAGGAAGGACCATGGTGGCACCCAGCCTGGCCTGGGCAGAGTCTTCAGTATAAGATGCCACCCAGCCTGAGGCTGAGGGGGAAACGCGGGCTCAGGTTCTGAGAGGAGAAGGCCACCTGTTGAGCTGGTCTTGGAATGCTGGGTGGTTCGTGGTTAATCACACCGCCTGAGGGATGGGGCAGGCTGCAGGCCAAGCGAGAGCAGAGTGTGGGAACAAGTTCTGGGAGACAAAAAAGGTGCAGTAATCCAGAGAGAGACTTAAGGTGAAAAGAGGGCAGGAGCAGACAGAGACTGGGGCGGAGGCGCAGGGTGATATGGAAAGATGTTCAAAGAGAACCAATTTTTCAACCATAGAGGTGGACTTTCTAGGTCTTATGCAGCCCCTGGAAACCCTGGTGTTGCAGTGGATTAAGTGCTACCTCTGCTAACCAAAAGATCAGCAGTTTGAATCTATCAGGTGCTCTTTGAAAACCCTATGGGGCAGTTCCACTCAACTATCAGAATCAACTCGACAGCAGTAGGTTTGAATTGGCGTATGTAGCCTCTGGTTCACATGAGCCACTGTCAAAAACAAGCCATGCTCATTGGCTTACCTGTTCCCTATGGCTACTTTTGCTCCACAATGCACAGTTGAACCTTTGTCAAAGAGACTGTATGGGTCACAAAGCCAAAAAAATATTTGTTTATCTGACTCTTTACAGAGTTTGTTGACCCCTGAACTAAAGGAAAAAAAAAAAAAAAAAAAAAAACAAGATAATTACAGACTCAGAAAAGTTCTGTGAAATAAAAAAGAAAGGGGGGTGGAATTGCTCAAGGCTGTTATGAAAGCAAAATTCAAAGTACAGAGAGAGTACTTGGTTAACTCCCATAACTGGAATTTTTCCCAGTCTCACTGGTCTGTGCATACCAGTTGGGTGAAACCAACAGCTGCATCCAAAATGCCACTGGCTCCTGTCTCCACCCGCATGACGAGGCCCTCCAGCCCCACTCAAGTCTGCCAGCATTCTGGAACTATAAGGAGTTTCCTAAGCTCTCAGGCCAACCTCTGGGAACACAACTATGTTTTTGCCAAGGGTGCTAGGGCACTTCACCAAAGGTACAGACCAGCAAGAGGCCAGCGTGGGGTTCTGCTCCCTGCTACCCTCACTGCTGAGAGAGCTGCTTTCTTCCACAGGGGTATGAGGAAAATGCTGTTTTGGAACCAAAGTAGACAGCTATGGCCTCTGTCTACCTGAGGCCTGGTAAAAATGGCTCCTTCAGTTGTTCCCTGCTGCCTCCTGCCCCTAGACTGGCTATCTGCCTGGTGTCAATGCAAAACTACTGCCCTCCCCATCCCCTGGCCTAATGCAAACAACTCATGTAAATGGTCACCTGTATCAACTAATGAGGGACTGTACTTGGGTTAGAATCATCAGTCATTTCTTCATCTACTTTTCCACGGGCCACCCAAGTCTTGTCTTTCATCTATAGCAATTGTCTGGCACACAGATACACAGCCAAGTGTTGGTTGTTTTGACTGGATGAAACTCACAGTTTAGGTAGTTGGCTGTAGCCTCCCCACCCATCCCAGCTTCCCCCGGCTTCAGCCGCACCCCAGTCCTCAGGCACACAGGGCCTTGGGGATAGGTGTACTTGGAGGTGCTGTGGAGCAGGAGCACAGCCTGTGAGCTACACTCATGACCTGTTTCCTGCCTTAGGCTTTACATTGTGACCCTGACATGCCACCTTGCCCTAGCCTACCCCAAGAGTGGCCTGGACCCTGTCCCCTGACTTCCCACCCCAACTCCTCGCGCTTGCACAGGGTTTCACTGGGTCGGCCAAGGCTGTGTAAAAGCCATCTCCTCAGTTCTGTGCGTTTCCTGCCACAAGCCCTGTCCCACCAAGAGCAACTCCATACCACTGCTACTAAACGTTACCTAAACATGAGCTCCCTTGTCCACTGGGCCTTTATCCTGGCTGTCCAGTCTTGGTCAGCCCCTTTAACTGTTCCCTCCTCACCCAAACTTGAGGTTTGACCTCCGTTTTCAGAAAGCACCTGCAGCTACCTTCTTCAGCTTGCAGGAGAGGAGGTTACGCCTAGGATAGCACTAGTTGTATTTCCAAGTCTGGCTTCCTTTCCTCGTGCCGACGGGCCGGCGCCTTCAAGGTCCCGGCATGCCCTGGGCCCAAACCCACCCAACTAAAGTGTCAGCTTGGGCCATGACTGGGTTCCAAGATCCAGCAGAGCAGAACAAAAGGTAGGGAGCCTGGTCAAGGAGACAGCTATTAATTTATTAACACAAATAATTGGTTGGGCTCAGTCTTGTGGGAAAAGACACAGAAGATGGGGAAGACAGAGGGTAGAGGTAGGGAATGACAGGCAGTCCTGCCTCCTTTCAGTAACAATTAAAGGGAGGTACCTTTTGGAGAGCACGCAATGAGTAGATTCTTCTTTTGAACTTTTAATGAGGCAAGAAAGCAGAGAGAAGAGGACAGAAAAAATGTGGTTAGGTGTCTCCAGAATGAGAACCTGATCTCCCTGACTTCTCTGCTCCCGTTTCTAAGTGTGTGGTCACGTCCAGTTCCTCCGTGGTCTCACTGTGTCTCCTAATCCAGGATGCGATTATGCTAAGTAGATTAAATGTGGCTTTGACCATGGAAGGTCACGCAGGCCTGCTGCACCTCTAGACCTGATTTTCCAAGAATGCGTGCTCATTTTAATTCAGTTAACAAGCTTGGAATTACTCATCTGGATTTCTGATTCTTGAAGACAAAATGAAAATTTACATAAAATCAGATGAGAATGTTGTAGACTCTAGTACTCTTTGTCCCTGATTCAGCAGGGCTCACAAAAAGGAGACTACCAGAGACTCACAGTCACAGATGTTTCTGGAAAAGTTCTTCCAGTGGGTGGGAAATTGGGCAGGTAGCTTCCAAGGTCCCTTTTAACTCGAAGCTTTTGTGCTTCTATGGTTAATGGACATAAAATTGCAGGACTAGGAAAAAAAAAAAAATCTAACAAGAAAGGCTTAAAAAAGTCTTGATGTGTTTTAGCCAGAGCCAAGTGACCAAACATTTCAAGCAAGAGCTGTCAAGGAAGAATTTATTTGCAAACCTGTGGGAATTTAAAATAAACTTCAGAGGGCCAATGATAAACATTTCCTAAAAAGGTAACCAGATGGTAAGTGACCAAACTTTGGAAGTGACACTGAAAATCTGTCTACACTTTTAACCCCAAACGGGCAGGTGAATTTGTTTTAGGGGCCAAAAACCTGACACCCTGGGGTTATGTCACCTTCTCAGCAGATAGTCACAGGAAAGTCTTAGGAAATGGAGCACAAGCTGGCCTTTCCAAGTGAAAGGCAAGCTGAACCCCAGGCAGAAAGGGATAGAGAGGAGACCCAGGGTCCCAGGGCTCAGTGGTCCTGGGGATGCCGTGATACACATCAGACCAGCTGCTGTCCTTCTCTCTCTCCAGCACCATTCTAGGTCCTTAGGGCACTGCATTTGAAAAGGTTCTAATTCTTTTCAGCCTCATACTTATGATTCAACCATATCAACCTCTACCTTTTATTGAGGTGCAGGAGGAAAGGTTTGGCTCTGATTAAATATGTTTTTAGATGTTTCATCAGGAAATACATCATAGTTACAAAAGAACATGACTAATATGCACAGTTGAAAAAAGAAACTAAAACCCAAACACCCATATGCACACTTACTGGGTAAGTTTAAGGGCTTTTGTCTGTACATTTGAAGCTCCCTTTTCGGTTACCTTACATTTTATTTCTCTTTCAGAGGAAGCCACTGGCTGACATTTGTGTTAATCATTTCTTTGCTTTTTTTTTTTTCCTCCAGTTTTACTGTGTTTATCATGGATCCCAAATCAATGTATGAAAATCTTGGTGGCGTAGGGGTTAAGTGCTACAGCCACTAAACAAAAGGTCAGCAGTTCAGATTTACCCAAGGCTCCGTGGGAACTGGATAGCAGTTCTACTGTGTCCTATAGGGTTGCTATGAGTTGGAATCAACTTGGCAGCAGTAGGTTTGAATCAATGTATAGGAGCCCCCTGAGTGGTACAAATAGTTAGGTAATGGACTACTAACTGAAAAGTTGGCATTTCAAATGCACGGGCACCTCAGAAGACAGGCGTGGCAATCTGCTTCCAAAAAGTCACAGCTATGAAACCCCTGTGGAGCCAATTATACCCGATACACATGGGGTCACCATGAGTTGGAATTGGTTCAATGGCAACTGAGAAACTGAACCAATACATTGTTTAAAATGATTATGCAAAATATGTATTTAAAAATCTCTAGCCACCATCCTTGTTGTAGCTGTTCTTGGGTGCCATCAAGTCAGTTCTGACTCATACAGACCCTGTATACCACAGAACAAAACACTGTGCCATTCTGTGTCGTTCTCAGTCACTGTTATGCATAAGTCCATTGTTGTGGCCACTGTGTCAATCCATCTTGTTGAGGGCTTCCTCTTTCTCGCTGACACTCCACTTTACCAAGCATGCCCTTCTCCAGGGACTGACTGATTCTTCCTGACAACATGTCCAAAGTATGTGAGATATAACCACACCAACTTTGCTTCTAAGGGCATTCTGGTGGTATTTCTTCCAACACAGATTTGTTCATTCTTTTGACAATCTGTGGTTTATTCAATACATTTTACCAACACCAGAACTTGAAGTCATCAACTCTTCTTCAGTTTTCTTTCACTCCTTGTCCAGCTTTCAGCTTTCCCACGCATATAAGGCTGTTGGAAATACCATGGTTTGGATCAGGCGCATCTTAATCTTCAAGGCAACATCTTTGCTTTCAACACCGAAGAGGTCTTTTGCAGTAGATTTGCCCAGTGCAACTCACCTGCTGATTTCTTGACTGCTGCTTCCATGGGTGCTGATTGTGGATCCATCAAGAATGAAATCCTCGACAACTTCAGCCTTTTCTCCATGTATCACGATGTTGCTTACTGGATTAGTTCTGAGGATTTTTGTCTCCTTATATTCTCCCAACTCTATCTTCTCACTTCCAGTACACCAGCTCTTGAGCCTCACTCACACTCTACTCCCTTGCCCACCCTGTTTTCTCTGTATCAATTAGATCCTTCCTGTCTTCATTCTTTTCCTATCCGGGCTAGATTCCCATGGTTCAACACTCTCAGTTCCCTTTTTAAGTGTCCACCAGCCATATTTGTCAAATAACTCCAGTCTTCAATAAATCCAACTGTCCACTTTGTCCTCACCTAGATCTGGGCTGCTGAGCAAAGCTAGAGGATTCCACACAGTCTCAAAGTCTGATGCTGTATCAGTTCATGATCTTCGATCTCAACACGGGGAACTCAGACACCTCTAGACCTGTCCCAGATCTTCCCACAATGTTCTTGTCAGTTCTCCCCTCGGTTGCTCTCCCTCCCATTTAGGACCAAATGTCTCCAAGTTTTTTACACTTCCTCCCCTACAGTTTTCACCTCATTCTCATCTTATATTTCTTGATGGGGAAGGTTGAGGGAAACCATCAGACCAGAGCTCTGAGCTCTCTCAACTTGCTGCCACAAAACCTGTGAACCTACCTGCACCCTACCCAGCTCGTCATCCTGTCACATGAGAAATGGAACACTCCTCCTAGCTAAGCTGAATCCTGGGCTCTAGATTCTGTCCTCTCTCCATATGAAGGATTTCTGGCCATCAGTGTTCCCTTTCCTTTATCTTTAAACATTCTGTCTCTCCTGCTATCTGCCCTTATCAGCAATGAAAAATGCTTAACCTGTTTCTGTAGAGCCAGAAGCGAGGTTTTCCCCAAACCATTCCTCTCAAGAAATATGATGCAAAGATAAAGTGAAAAGTTCTTAGTTATTTCAAAATAAACAGACAGACAAATAAAACCAAAACTCTGTCTGAATCCTGTATCCTCTCCAGCTACTGCCTTGTCTTTTCTCTCTTTCTGGCTAAATATCTTTCTATTTTTAAGTTTATTTAAAGCATTGACTCAACAAATATTTATGAAGCACCTACTATGTGCCAGGCTAGAGAAAGATGATGCCTGTTTGAAAAGAGTCTGTATTCCTTTTAGGAGAAAATAAAATTTCTGGAGGAAACAGATGGTGAAGAAGTAAACACATAAGACAATGGTATACATTCAGATAATGGTAAGTGTCATAGAGAGTAATAAAATAAAACAGCGTACTGATCTGACATCTGAGGGATGAGAAGGAGAGCAATCCCTGGGGAATTCTGCAGAAACAGTTCCAGGCAGAGGGAACAGCAGCAGCAAAGGCCTTGAGGCAAGAACAGGCATGGTAAGTTTGGAACATACAAGAGCCAGTATGCCAGGGCTTGATAGGGAGAGTGGTGTAGGACGAGATCAGAGAAATAAATCATAGCCAGATCATGGAGCACTTTGTGAACGAGAGAGAGAAGCTTGATTTTACATTGCTTGCAATGGGAAGCCATCAGAGATTTTTAAGCACAGGTGTACTTATTGTCCTTAAGAAAAAGTGCTAACTATTCAGCATGGTGCAAAAAGCTCTTCATGGACGCAGCCTTCCTGTCCCTGCAGTCTCATTGTGTGCCATTCCCTTTCTGAAACTCGAAGTTGTAATCAGGGAACTAGAATCCCATGAACACTCGATTCTCTTTGAATATATCTTTTGCTCATGTTGTGCACCCTGCTTCTATCTCTCACCTCTTCCACTTGGGTAACTCTAATATAATGTTTCATGAGAGCTATTTTGACCCAGTTTTGAGATTATGGCTTAAAAACTCTCCTTTACAGGCAGTTTGCTAAGCCCATATCCCACCTACTTCTTTATCAAACTCTAGCACTCATAGGCTACAGCACACAGAGGGCCCCACCACTCTTGCCGTAAATAAATCATTTCCCACAATTCCAGCTTGCTGTTATCCTGTGTCTAGTTGTGGGCTTCTATATGGCCCTGTCTGGTAGCTTTCTTTCATTTGGAGAGAACTGTAAATCACAGTGAATTCTGCATTACACCTATCCAACTGTCTTTGTGTTGTGTTCTGCTATCCCCTAAAAAACTTACAATCCTACCTAATACGATATATGGAAACCCTAGTGGTATAGTGGTTAAGAGTTATGGTTACTAACTAAAAGATCAGTACTTCGAATCCACCAGGCACTTCTGGGAAACTGTATGGAGTGGTTCTGTGCTATTCTATAGGGTCTTTATGAGTCAGAATCAACTCAACAGCAATAGGTTTGGGGCTTAGGGGGGTTAGTATCATATATGATTGTAAAACACTAACACCCCTTATGCTTTAGGGGTCCGCTTGGAAATCATTTCCCCCAGATGAATTTGTTGCTTCCTGTGTACACCAATCATTCTACTGAGCTTTGTCTTGTCTTATACACACACACACACACAGAGAGAGAGAGAACGAGAGAGAGAGAGAGTTTCTGAAGCTGTGGTTCTTCGCGTTTGTGTTTCCCATGAAATATAAGTCCTTTGACAGCAGGATGTGTTAGTTTCCTAGTGCTGCCATAACAAAACACCACAAACTGGGTGGCTTATAAGAATGGAATTTTATTGTTTTACAGTTCTGGGGCTGATAGTTCAAATTCAGGGTGACAGCAAGGGCACAGGCTCTCCAAAGGCTCTAGGAGAAAATCCTTTCATGTCTCTCTTGACTCGCAGCAGCCCAGGGCATTCCTTGGTGTGCAGAAGCATCTTCACATGACTTTGGTCCTGTCGGTGTCTCTCTGTGTCTCTTCATTATAAGAGCCCAGCTTAGATTGGACTAGACTCAAATCATGCATGAGTTCATGTTGATTTAACTAACAGAATCTTCCAAGACCTTATTTGCAAACAAGGTCACATTCACAGACAGCAAGGACAGGGCTTCACTATACCACTGGAGGGAACATAATTCAATCTATTAGGCACAGATTAGGTCTTATTAACAATTGTGTTCTCGACCTTTTGCTCCATGTCTGCCACGTGTAGATTCTCATTAAGTATCTGCTGCATAAAAGAATGAATAAAAAGTAAATAGAATCTGTTCCTTGCATCCTGCTACATTGGTCTATTTCTTTTTCCTTCTTTTTTTCCACCTCAGCATATTTGAATTTGCTATTCTCTTTCATACCCTCATGACTTACGTCATTCAGATTTCTAACATGTGCCACAGGGCTAGAATAAAGATGAGCACAGATCCTTTGCTTACCCTCCCATTGAGAGATGAAGCCTATTTCCTCTTCCCTTGAATCTGAAGTGGACTTAAGAGGTTGCTTGAACCATGGAGCATGACAGAAGCAATGCTACCCCACTTCCAGGCCCAAGTTTTAAGACAACTGATGGCTTCCATGTTGCCTGGTGGAGCTCTAAGCCACAACATAAGACGTCCAGGGACTCTGAGGCTGCCAAGCTGTATGGAAGCCCAAGCCACACAGAAAGGCCTCACGTAGGTACTCCAGTCTACAGTCCCAGCTGAACTGCCAGTCAACAGCATCAACTTCCAGTTACATGAATGAGCACTTCGGACATCTTAACCACCCGAGCCTTCAGATGACTCCACCCACAGTCAACATCTGACTGTAACAGTATGAGAAACCCCAAGTCAGACCCCCGCAGCCGAGCCCGGGCAACTTACAGAACCAGAAGAAGTAACAAGAAATTGTTGTCCTAGGCTATAAAGTTTTAGGGTTGATTGTGTTATGTAGCAATAGATACCTGAACAGTCACCTTATTAGAAATAGCCACCTTTTCTATAGTGGCTATAGTTGTACAGTTTCTATAGTTCCCTTGTCTATAAAACTTGGGTTGACTATAGAACTACAGTTTCCTTGTCTATAGGAGTTGCCTTGGCTATAGAACTATAATTTCTATAATTCCCTTGTCACTCAATAATCCTTTATGTTGCTTTGTCTTTCTTCATAACATTTACCACAAATGGCAGTTACTATTTATCAATTTTCTTATTAGTTTATCTTCTGTCTGCTCCATCCAAATGTACCACAAGGACAAGGACTTTTATTTGGCAGATAGTTTTGCTCAATCAATATTTGTTGAGTAAGTTAATGAACGACAAATGGTTTGCCCTTCCCCCTCACATATCTATCTCATAAACTTCAGTGTTCTGCCCTGAACCCCAACTTCCCAGTTGATTTTTTCCAGAGGCTGTGGGCATACCTGACACACAAACTGAGAGTGTCAAAGTCCTTCCAAATATTTTTTATCACGGAACGAAGAAAGGATGTCAATGTATCTCCAGTGTCAAAAGTTAAGGGGTCAGTCACTAGAGCTATCCGCTCTAGTCTTGGCTTGGGAGGAAGCTGGTTTGTAACGAGACAGGATGAAGTTGAGGCACAGTGGGTTCCGGGTGGGGAGCAGAAGCCTGAAGAAGAGCAAGAATCTGACAGAACGCCACTTTGCAGCTCTTGCATCCCTCAGCCCGGCTGCGTCCCTGCTGTTTTGGCAGTTGGTTATTCAGTCCCGTCTTTGGCGTCCTCTTTCTGCCTATACTGGTTGGAAAGCCCGTTGTAACTGTGTTTGCGTATCTGGAAAGACAAGAAAAACATCATATTTAAACTGAAGAAAGTTGCAGAAAGCTGGAGTTAAGGTTCACTTTTGGACTGCAAAGATGGCTTTTATGGAGCTTCTGGAAGAATGGCTGCCAATCCTTCAAATTTGTGTAAAAACAAAACAAAAAAATCACAAGGCAAATGACAGAGGCAGGTGGGAGGAACCGTTAAGTAAAGGACTTCTGTGGAATGTCAAGACTGTCCCAAGGAACAATCAATTCAGAAATAATTCTGTTAAGTGCCAAGAAGGACTTTTAAACTATTTGCCACAGAAATCAAAAGCCCTTTGTCAGCATTTTATTCATCTCAGTTCAATATAAAACCAAAAAAAGAAAAAACAAACAGGCCACTGCTGTCAAGTGACTTCTGACTCCTAGCAACCCTGTAGCAACCCTACAGGACAGGGTAGAACTGCCCCATAGAGTTTCCAAACAGCACCTGGCAGATTTCAACTGCCGACCTCCTGGTTAGCAGAGGTAACATGTACCTGCTTCACCCCCAGGGTTTCCCAATCGAAAACAGTTGAAACAACAACAACAGCAAACAATTATGGTCACTATCCTTGTGACTAGACTAGAAAAAAGAGATCAGCAGATCACTTTCCCACCCCACCATCTACCACCTCCAGGTAAAAGCAGTGGTGTTGGTGGGTCACCTGGTCACAGTCTGTGTTATAACACGCCCAACTGGGGCATGCCCCCTGTAGGACACAATCCTGATGCTCCTCCTAGATTTTCTTGGATCTCTTTGTGGATTCTGTGTCTTCTCTTCCTTCTGTTGTCTCTCTGTTTCTGGAGGATTGCTTTTACTACTTTTACTACTGGAAACCACTTTGCCTAGCAATTTAATATCCTTTCCCATGGCCATTAACCAACAAATGAGGTTGGGGAAGTATTAAAATTCCAACTCTTCTGATTCATTTTGGGACAACTCTGACTAAAGGCATGGAGGGGGTACATGAGGACTCTGAAAAGTGAAGAGTACAGGGGAAGTTGGGGAAAAGACCAGGATTCAAAGCACCACCAAGATAATGTGAGCTTACCATTACTTTTTTCACCCAGTGTCTCCCTACCTGAACTCAACACAGCTCAAAACCCAAAAATTGACCCTGGGGCACAGACTTCAGGAATTACAAGAGAAGCTTTCTAGTTATGGTTTGAAGAACTGAAAGAGAGCTCCAAATAGAAAGAGTAGGATAAATCTCTATTTTACTCTTTTTTCTCTTTTGTAGTCACTCATGTTCCAGTCCCCAGTATCACAGAAGTAGCAGGAGTGACAGCAACGGGAGACCACAGGAGTCAAAATTCTGAAGCAAGGGAACATTCCTTTCTGATTTGAGGAGTAAAGACCCAAAAAGGTGGGGCAAACCCCTGTTGATTTTATTTTTGTCCCCGTTCTCCCTCCATTTCACCCCAGATGCAGATACAGTCATGGGAAGGACATAGCAGTAACTGAAATTTCACATTTCTGTCAGTCACATTCACAAAAATACCTTTATGAAAACATCTAGAGTAGAACGCATCAAACCGGACCATTTAGATGAAATTGACTAATTCCTTGAATACCACAAATACCAAAACTCATGCAAGGTGAAATAGATAACACAAAGTCTTATCATTCTTAAAGAAATTGAGTTTGTAGTTGAAAACATTCCAAAGAAAAGAAATCTCTAGGCACAGACGGTTTTATTACAAGTTCTACCAAACACTTAAAAGAAAAATACCACAAATTCTACACAGTTTCTTCCAGATAATACAAATAAAGAAATACTTTCCAGTTCATTTTGTGTGGCTAGACTTAACCTGACCCCAAATAAACAAACACAGTTTAAAAATAATAATATAGAGCAGTGTCTTTCATGAACAGAGACACACATCCTCAACAAAATATTAGCAATAAAATATGAAAAGCAAACAAACCCACTGCTGGCCAGTGGATTCCAATTCACAGTGACTCCACAGGACAGAGTAGAACTGTCCCATAGAGTTTCTAAGGAGTGCGTGGCATTTGCAAACTGCAAACCCTTTGGTTAGCAGCAGTAGCACTTAATCGCTACACCAAAAGGGTTTCCAGGTCAAATCCAGCAATACATAAAAAGAACAATGCAACATAGCCATATATGGTTTATCTCAGGAATGCAAGGCTAGTTTAACACTCGAGAATCAATCAGTGTAATTTACCATGTTAATAGTCTAAAGAAGAAAAACCATAGGCACACATCAATTGATGTAAAAAAATTAACAAAATTCACAAAATTTAAAGCTCTCAGCAACTAGACATAAAATTGACTTTCTTAACCTGATTAAGAGTATCTGCTAAGGACATAACATTTTGTGGTAAGAGACCAAATGTATTTCCCCTAAGACTGGGGAAAAAGCAAAGATGCTCACTCTTACTGTTGCTGTTCAACACTGTACTGAAGGTTCTAGCAGAACTATAGGGAAAGGTGGAGAAATAAAAGGCATACAGGCAGAAAAAGAATAAAGCTCTTCCTATTTACAGATGGCTTGACTCTACATAAAGAAAAAAAATAGACACACATACACAAAACCTCATACGACTAATTAAACGAGTTTGGCAAAGTCACAGGACAGAAAGTCAATACAAAAACATCAACTATGTATCTATAGACTAGCAATGAAAAATTAGAAACCAAAATTTTAACTACAAGATCATTTACAATAGCTTCAAAATATAAAATACTTAAATATAAATCTAACAAAATTTGTATAGAATCTATAGGCTGAAAACTTTGAAATGCTGATGAAAGATACTAAGAAGACTTATGTAAATGAGAGGCATTCTGTTGTCATGGCTCGGAAGACTCAACATAGTAAAGATGTCAGTTTTCCCTAGTTTGATCTTAAAGTTTTAATGCAATTCCAGTTAAGTGCTAGCAGAATTAGTTGTAGATATGGCACTTGGCTGGCTTGGCATAACCATCTTATTCTAAAATTTATATGGAAAGGTAAAAGGACTAAAATAGCCCAAACACTTCTGAAAGTTGAGAAAAGTTGGAGGAATCATTTTACCTGGTTTTAAGATTTACTATAAAGCTATAATAATCAAAACAATGCAGCACTGGCAAAGACATTGATACATGGATCAATGGGAAGGAACAGAGAGTCCAGAAATAGACCCACGCAAATGTGAACAATTGATTTTTGACAAAGATGTAAAGGTAATTCAATGATAAAAGAGCATTCTTTACAGCAAGTGTTATTGGAACAACTGAGCATCCATACGTTAAAAGTAAATAAAAATAACCTCAACCTAAAGCTGACACCCTATACAAAAATTAACTTAAAATGGGTACTAGATCTAGATATAAAATGTAAACTTATAAAATCTTTAAAAGAAAACACTAGAAAATCTCTATGACCTGCAGTTAGGCAGAGTTCTTAGATATGGCATCAAAAGCACAATCCACAGAAGAAAAAGCATTGATAAATTAGACTTCATAAAAATTAAAAACATTGTTCTATGAATGACATTGTTAAAAAGATGGAAAGACAAGCCATTGACTGGGAGAAAATATTTATAAAAATGGACTTGTATCCAAAATATAAAAGATTTCCCTAAACTTAAAAATAGGAAAACAGACAACCCAATTAGAAAATAGGTAGACTTGACCAGACATTTCAACAAAGAGGATGGTAAATGAGTACATCAAAAGATACTCAGCATTATTAGTCATTTCCAAAAAAAAAAAATCTAAACCCAGTGCCATTAAGTTGATTCTGACTCATACGACCCTATAGACAGAGTAGAACTGCCGCGTAGAGTTTCCAAGGAGTGCCTGGCAGATTTGAACTGCCAACCTTTTGATTGGCAACCTTAACATTTAACAACTACGTCAACAGGGTTTCCCATTAACCATTAAGGAAATGCATATTAAAGCCATGGTGAAATTGCACTACATATCTGTTAGAATTTCTACAATAAAAAGTACTGACAATACCAAGTAATGATGTGGATACAGAGAAACTGGAACTCTCACATATTGCTGGGGGCAAAGAAAAATAATACGGGCACTCCAGAAAATACTTGGGCAGTTTCTTATAAAATTAAACATTTACCATATGACTCAGGAATCACATTCCTGTGTTTTTATCCCCAAAAAGGAAAGTTTGAATTCATATAAAAACCTGTACCTGAATTTTCACAGTGGTTCTATTCATAATTGTCAAAACAGGGAACAATTCAAATGTTGATCTACTGGTGTGTGGATAAACAGACTGTGGTACATCCATAAGGCAGACTATTACTTAGCAAAAAGAAGGAATGGTTTATTGACACATTCAACAACATGCTTAATTCTCAAAGACACTCTGTTGAGTGAAAGAAACCAGCTCAAAAGATTATATATTATGTGTCTCTACTTATATGACATTCTCAAAAACAGAAAACTACAGTGACGAACAGATCATTGTTTCCTGGGGGTTATGTGTGGGAGGAGGATGTGACTGCATAGGAATAGTACAAGGGAGTTTGGGGGAGTGATAGAACTGTTCTCTATTTTACTTACGCTGGTAATTACACAAATTTATACATAGATTCATAGAATTATACAAAAAAATGTTTCAACTTATCTGAATTAAGAGAAAAATCTTAAAAAAAAACCAAAAAACAGGCATACAAGTTGACATTAAATGTCATCCAAAGAACAAGCCCTGAGAACAAAATATCCCCCATTGGTTTTTTGGTTGGTTTGTTTGATCTTTTGCTGCTGCAACCCTTGAGTCTCTCTTAACACAGAAAACCAGGTCCAAAGGCTTACTTAGGATGGCCAGGGGTAAGGTGAACACGTCACCCCAAGAATTTAGACAAGACATGACAAACCTCCGTGAGTGACCCCTTGGGAATGCTCAGTATGTGAAAGGCATCTTACAACTGTGGGACATAGAGAAAAGCGGTTAAGATTTGGATGACATTTCTTCCCTCTTATCTTTATTCTTGCTTAGAAAGTGAAAGCACTGTAGCCAGGACCATTGCATTGCTCACCCCCTGGAACACCGCTCACACTGAGGACTATGAAAATCACACCCCCTGGAGCTGGGCAGTGGAAAACCTGGCAACTGTTCATGCTAAACAAAGTGGGCAGGAAAACAGAAGGAACCTGGACACTGAGGATGTCTTAAAGCAGCAGCATCAGGCCTGTCCAACCTTGGACTTCTGGTTACTTGAGGAAAACAGCTCCTCTGGGGTAAAGATGTTGAAGTCTGATATACCTGCATTATTGACGTAAAGAGAAAATGAGTCAATATCTGTAATGTTGTTTAAAATAGTGCCTGATGTATAGCACTGAGCTCAGTGATTACTAGCCATTAATACTGATGAATGAATGCTATTTAGTGAGCACCTGGCTCAGGACTGGTCAAAGAGATAGAAATGAATGACACTGAAGCTGGAAGAAAGAGGATGGA
Organism: Heterohyrax brucei; assembly: GCA_028571685.1. Lineage (NCBI taxonomy): Eukaryota > Metazoa > Chordata > Mammalia > Hyracoidea > Procaviidae > Heterohyrax > Heterohyrax brucei. The sequence goes on from CM053149.1 coordinate 53,271,349, forward strand.
AGGGAAAGTTGTGCTCAGTTTTGAGAGTTTCGTTTCCATCTCCCACTTGAGAAACATTTCACAGTGTTTTTCTTACTCCTTCTTCCCTTCCTTTACTTTCCTCCTTCTATCAAAAGAAGAGACAAGCAGGTATCTGACTACACATATTCTGCAAGATGGAGACAGAGAGAGGAGTTGGTCCATTTCCTTACTCCCTGCCTCAACTGCCAAATGGGAACACTATTAGGTGAGTCACAGGCACACAGTTAACAAAAGCTAAGATTTGAGTCTTCGTAACTTGGCAGTATTTGTCAAAATGCCTGGTACATATCAGATAGTCAATAAATATTACAGGGTTAAGCATGAATTTTTATCCACTAGGCACTTAAAAGTTAAGATATTTAATAATAAAGGGAATTCAGAAAACATTCGAAAAAGAATTTCAAAGCTAGAAGGGATATATAATTTTGTACTGATGTCTTGTGATCCTTTAGAACTTTGGGACCCAGGGGAGTCCCAAAGTTATTTAAGTTACTTAAATAAATTATTTGAGTTACAAAGACTAAAATCTGGTCTTTCAACTTCAAATTCTCAGCACCATTTCCACTACCACATGCCACATTCTAGTGAGTTAAACTATGACAACTTCCTTAAATGACTTTTCAACCTACCTGAGGAGTGTACAGGCATGGATCAGTACTGTGAAACTTGCCTCTGAAAATGGAGGATGCCAAGAGACCAACCAGTGGTACTGAAGAAAGAAGTTCAAGCAGCATTGAAGACATTGGTAAAAAACAAGGTTCTAGGAATTGACAGACTACCAACTGAGATGTTTCAACAAATGGATACAGGGCTCGAAGAGCTTATTCATCTATATCAAGAAATTTGGGAGATGGCTACCTGCACTCTAGGGAAGAGGGGTGTGCTTTCCTACAGACATTAGAGGTGCAGTCAGCCTCTCTATCTTGCTCAGCATGTGACCACTACTGCAGGGAGATATCTGTGCTTACACCAGTCACCACTGCCTGTCCAAGACTGTAGGGAAATTCACTCTTGGTGACTGATTACCTGGACTCTTGACCTGAATCCACACAAGGAAAATAAATGCACTTCTGGATTCACATACCTAGTAACAGATCAGAACACTTGGTGACAGGTCCAAAAACCAAACCCACTGCCATCAAGTTGATTCTGACTCATAACAACCCTATAGGACAGAGGAGAACTATTCCAGAGTTTCCAAGAAGTGCAGATGTAGCACTTAACCACTGCACCACTTGGAAAGTCACCAATAATCAAACTAGCTTACATAAGCAGCCTATTTGGGTGTATCAAAACAAAACAAAATAAGAAGCTAGGACACAGTAAACAAACATAAAATAAATAAGTACAGTAACTTACAGATGGTGCAAAAAGAACAGTTAATATCAGATCACATAAATAGGCAAGCCATGATGGCTTTGGCAAGTTTCTAAAACACTCAAGAAATCTTAAGGATGAAGAGAATGTCCCAGAATTACTGAAAGTATAATACAGATTAATATACAGAACTCTTCAACAGATCAGACAAAACATAGAACAAGCTAAGCAGTACACAGACAAAGCAAATGAGGAATGTAAAAAGATTAGAGGAAGGTATAATAGCAAATTTAACAGGCTGCAAAACAAGAGAGGCAGCAAACAGAAATCCAGATTAACTATAAAATTTCAGAATTAGATAAACTCAATAGACAGTCATAGGAGCAGAATTGAGGCAATGAAAGTCAGAATTTGTGAGATTAAGAACTTGATACCAACATATCTGAGGAAAAAGGAGATAAGATAATTTAAGAAAATGATGAAACTCTAATAATTTTATGGGACTTTACCAAGAAGAATCATTTATGAGTGATTGGAGTACCAGAACACGGAAAGATAACAAAAAATACAGAAAGAGTTGTTGAAGATTCACTGGCAGAAATCTTCCCTGGTGTCATGAAAGATATCTGTCCAAAATGCTCATCAAACGCACACGAGGTAGATCTCAAAAGAAAGTCACCAAGACATATTATAATCAAATTCATGAAAACCAAAGAGAGAGAATTTTAAGAGCAGACAGGGATGAATGAAAAAGAAGAGTGAATAAGACTAAACTCGGACTACTCAGCAGAAACCATGCAGGCAAGAAGGCAATGGGATGACATACAGAGAGCCTTCAAGGAAAACAATATTGCCAGCCAAGAATTATATATCCAGCAAAACTATCTTTCAAATATGATGGCAAAATAAGACCATTTCCAGATAAAAACAAGTTTAGGGAATTTATAAAAACAAAACCAAAACAGCTACTAATACTGAAGGGAGTCCTCTGCATGGAAAATTAGTAACATCAGACAATAGCCCAATACTAGAACACAGGACACAGCAACTAGATATCAACTCAAATAGGGAAATCATAAAAATAAATAAAACTAGAACATGGAAATAGAGATGGCACTATGTAAAACATGACAACATTAAAACAAGAAAAAGGGACTAAAAAATGTAGTCATGATCTTTCGTATGGAGAAATCAAGGCGATGTAAAGAAATTGAAAATTAGCTTAAACTTAGAAAAATAGGGGTAAATATTAAGGTAACCACAAAAGAAACTAACAATTGTACACACTAGAATAAGAAACATCTATCCAAGTCATTTGCCCATTTTATGGTTATTTTGTCTTTTGCTGTTGCTGAAATTTTATATATTTTTTGATTTTTAGATTCTTGGTGAACACAGTTTTCAAACGTATTCTCACAGTCAGTAGCTTACCTTTTCACTTTTCTGGAAAGTCTTTTTTTGTGATTGAGTGAAAATGTACATTCTCATATAAATTTGCATGTCCACCTATATGCAGCTCCCACTGTTCTCCCTGCCTGGTGACAGCAGACTCTTCCTCTCCACTCCAAACCTGTCTTATCCTCACAGCAATCTCCTATCCCCTCCTCTCCACCCACTCCCCCGCTTCCAGTAAGAGGTCAGCAGGAGGACATACTATGGATGCATAGAATCATAAAGTGCACACATGATATGGTTACTCTGTGTCACCAAGTCCAGTCTATTCCTATCTGAAGAGGTGACCTCCATTACGATTTATGGACAAGGGCAACATCAAGGCCGGAGACCATGCTCCCAAGGGAACTCTGAGGCCCCTGGACCATCCAGTTGTGGTCTTTTAGTGGAGATCTCAGGGTGTACCCCTTTTTATTCTTGTGTTGCTAATGAGACTAAACTTTGTGAGTGCCATTACAGCTATCACTGGTGGTGGCCAGGCACCATCCAGTTCCTTCGGTCACGAGATAATGTAGTCACCCACTCATGTGGGTCTCTCTGTCTTCTGGGTTCTCTTTCCCCCATGTCGTTTTGGTCCTTGGTGATCATCCATTCCTGCTGATTGGGGACCATCTGCTGTATCCTCAGATGGCAGCTTGGCAGCTTTTAAGACCCCAGGTGCCACTCACCAATGTGGGGTGAAGACTCTCTTAGCAAAATGCTAGTTGTACCAATTTGGCCCCAATTTGCCCTGAGAGCATGGTCCCCAGCCCCCCTCCCCAGCTACTCTGTCCTTTCAGTATTGGGTTGAGATGGGAGGAGTAATCATGTTATGTTGAAGTCCAGTTAATATTGATCTTCTTTCTAATGTGCACTGTCACAGATTTCACCCAACCAAATTTCTATCAGCTATCTAATCTAAACTCCCTTGCAGCTGACACTTGCAGCCGTCAGTCTTTTCTTCTACGCATGAGTTTGTTTTTAAGTTCTTGTCATAGGGTTCTTATACAGTATTTGTTCTTTTGTCACTGACTACTTTCACTCAACATAATGTCCTCCAGTTGAAACCAGATTATAAGCTGTTTCCTAAAATCATCATTGTTCTTTATCATTGCATAGTGTTCTGTTGACTATGTATACCATAGTTTACATATCCCTTCCTCTGTTGTTGGGCATCTGGGTTGATTCTTCAGTAAAGCCTTTTGATGAACAAAAGTTTTTAATTTTTATGAGTTCCCATTTTGTCTTTGACTATTTGTGCTTTTGTTATTATGTTACATGATTCATTGTTGAAAGCTATACCTGCAAGCATAGTTTCTGCTTGTTTTTCTAAGATTCTTATGGTTTTAGTCTGCACATTTAGGTTCTTAATCCATATTGAATCTGTTTTTGTGTATGGTATGAGACAAGGATCCTATATTATTATTCTGAGTGTGGAAATCCAGTTTTCCCAGCACCATTTATTGAAGATACTCTTCTTTCCTCACAGAATGGACTTAGCACTGTGTCAAAATTCAGTGGACCATAGATATGTGGGTTTATTTCTGGCCTCTCAATTCTATTCCATTGGTCTATGTGTCTATTGTTATACCAGTGCGAGACTGTTTTGATTACCATAGATACACAGCATGTTTTAAAATCAGATAGTGTGAATTCTCCTACTGTGTTCTTCTCTTTCAACACTGGAGCCTCTTGCCATTCTGTATAAAGTTGATCATTTTTTCTATGTTTATAAAGAAGGCTGTTGAAATCTTGATCAGGATTTTGTCAAATCTATAGATTGCTTTGGGTAGTATTGAAATTGTAATAAGATTAAGTTTTCCAGTCCGTAAATGGAATTGTATCCTTACTTCCTCTTTCAGATTTCTCACTGTTAGTGTACAGAAGCCCAAGTGACCAGCTACAATTTTTGACAAGCCCCAACATCTCTTTAAAGGGGGTTCAAACCCAGTGCTGTCAAGTCATTAGAATACATGATACTTCTCATTCAGCTTGAGTCCTCAGCCAAGGCAAGAAGCATCTTTAACATTCTGTCACACCAGACACTTACATTAAGCAATAAGTCTAAGTTTATGGGGGTATAAAAAGAAGAAAACTCTGGAATTCTGATTCCTCAGCTTGATCTTTGTTACTCATTAGTAAAAGACGGACTCCCTGTGGATCACTTTACTTTCATTGAGTTAACAGATGCGTTGACATCTTCTATTAGCATGATCATGCTCCCACCATCCCACCAGGGTGAATATCACAATTTTTATCAGAAAGCTGTCCCTTCCACTTCAGCCCAAGAGTCAAGGACAATGGACCCTTGCTCACAACAAGGAGGCTTGATGTTTCTAGGGCACAAATAAATGAGCCATCTGCTCATTTTCTTACTCTCAGTCACCTTGAAAGAACCTCAAAAAGCTTAGACTTCATAAAAAAAAAATGAATGTAGATAACCTTCTTGGTTTATTTCCTTCAAGAAGGGAGGAATGGAGTTTCGAAGATAACAAGACATCTTTCTCCATCTGAAGGAAGGTATTTTTCTCCTTTAAGGAAGAGAGGAAGCAGAGGAGGGAGAAAACAATCTAAAATATAACAGGAAATGAGCGTGATGAAGATTATAAACCTTGAAAAGGCTAATAGCACTCCTTATCTTGATACATAATGCACTGTCACTCATTCTTAAGCTCTCAAAAAAGAAACCTAGCTTCATCTAATTTTAATCTATTTCATGAACACTCAAAATTCTCACTTAAGACTTAAAAGACTATTATTAATAATGCATTCCATTGATATCATATTGCATAGTTTCCAAAATACTTTATTGCTTTAGCCTCACAACACCCTGAGGAGGAGATAGGGGAAGCATTCTCACAGCTCAGAGAGGTTATGTGAATTATCCAAGGTCACAGACCCAAGTGGCAGCAGAATTCAGACCAGAAGTCAGAAAATCTTGCGCCTAGGACAAGGTCTTTTCTGTATGGTCTGTTGCTCAGGATCGCTTCTCTGGAGCTGAAGACATTCCCGTTGGCGTGATTCAGAGCACGAAGTCAGTACAATGGCATGTACATGGCCCTCAGTGCCAGTGCTGCAGGACAGCTCTGAAGATGGCAGCCCTGGGACAACTTGGACATTTTACTACAGCAGACACCCTAAAGAGCTCCCTGAGGTGCAAGTGAATGCCAGTGGAGTTTTAAGGCTGCAGTTTCCAAACTGAGGAGAATGAAATCAATTAGTGGGTTGACTAGCATTTCTGAATAGAATACAAGATACAACATGCATCATATGATTAGGGTGAGAATCATTTTTTTTTTTTTAGATGAAAGTTTAAGGAACAAACTAGCTTCTCATCAAACAATTAGTACATTTTGTTCTGTGACATTGGTTACCAACCCCACCACATGTTACCACTCTCCCCTCTCAAACCTAGGTTTGCTGTTACCAGCTTTCCTGCCACCTCCTGCAGTCTAGTCACTGCCCCTGGGCTGGTGTGCTCCTTTAGCCTTGTTTGGTTTTATGGGCCTATCTAATCTTAGGCTGAAAGGTAAAACTCAAGAGTGACTTCAGGACTGAGCTAAAAGGGTGTTCAGGGACCATACTCACAGGCTTTCTCCAGTGTTCGTCAAGCCATTAAGTCTAGTGCTTCATTGTGAGTTAGAATTTTGTTCTACATTTTTCCCTATCTCGGGTCTATCCAGGATCCTCTATTGTGATCTCTGTCAGAACAGTCAGTGGTAGAAATGAGACACCATCTAGTTGTACTGGACTCAGTCTAGAGGAGGCAGTGACAGTTGTGGTCCATTAGTCCTTTAGGACTAATCTTTCCCTTATGTGGAAACCCTGAGTGACATAGCGATTAAGTGCTACAACCACTAACCAAAAGGTTGGCAGTTCAAATCCACAGGTGCTCTTTGGAAACTCTACTGTGTCCTATAGGGTCACTATACTTGTAAGATGGAATTGATTTGACAGCTATGGGTTTGGGATTGGTTCCCTTGTGTCTTTGGTTTTCTTTATTCTCCCTTTCACCAGATGGAGAGGGACCAGTGGAATATCTCAGATGGCAGGTCACAAGCTTGTAAGACCCCCAGAGACTACTCACCAAAGTAGAATGTGCAACATTTTCTTTACTAACTATGTTATGCCAGCTGAGCTAGGTGTTCCCAGAGACCACTGTCCCCTACAACCCAGGCACAACAATTCTGTCCCTCAGGGAGTTTGGAGGCATCTATGGAGCCTCCATGCCCTTGCCTCGGACACGTTGTGCTGGCTTCACCAGTGGTGAATATTATTCTGTAAAACATTGCTAATAGAGTGTGTATGTGTGTGTGTGGGTGTGCATGTGGGTGTGGGTGGGTGTGGGTTTGTGTGTGTGTTGTGGTCAAGACATAGTTTTGTTTGTCTTTTTAACCAGGGCTGCTATCAAAATGTTTTAGGAATTCTATTTTGAAGCCACACTTCTGGTCAAACTACCTATCACATTTAAATGCTTTTACATTCTCTGCAGTTGCAGAGATAATGCAAATATGTACATGCATACGTATACATGCTACAATGGAGTAACGAAAGCTGGGAGCTTTTTAGTTTGGCTGGCCAGTTAAGCAGAACGCTCAGAGAAGTTCACATGCTGATAATTGAAGTTCTGCATAACTGAAGGCAAATCGAAAACCCTTGTCAAGACTCAGAGTCCTAGAACATTAGGAGTGAAAGGAAGCTTCGTGGTAAGTTTTAACCAGGTCCCTCACCCTTCCACAGGAAGATATTGAGGCCCAGAAGGGGACCGAGGCCTGCCTGGGTTCCTGCGGCTAGGAGGTAGTAAAGCCAGGACTCAGGCCCACAGAACTGCCTATTGTTTCTTTTCTTTTTTTTTTTCAAAATTGCCTGTTTAAGTCTCCTGTGAGATTGGGCAGGAGCCCAGTGAAATTTTAAGCAGCACCTGGACTTGCGTTTTCAAATACACCCAGCTCCCGTTTGTCTTTTCTCGTAGGTCACAGCATTTTGTTTGTTTTACTGAATGCAGAGCAAGCACCCAAGACCTTCTGGTGACATCAGAAGGTTGGAGTAGTCAAGAATTGACCTGTCTCTTACGGATTCATCAGAATTCATTTTTCTTCACTTGTTCTGAGCTGATTTCTTCACATATATGTTATTGGTCTTCCAGATACCAGGCAAGAACCATTTCTTCAATTAAGTTTTTTATATTACTTGAGGGTAAGAGAGGCTGTTTTCATTCTGAGAACACTGTAAACATCCCTTTGACCACAGGTTTCTACTGTTACTTTGTGTGATTATTTAATTAGTTCTGTCACACCGAAAGGAGACCCTGGTGTTATCGTGCTTAAGTGCTACAGCTGCTAACCCAAAGGTCGGCAGTTCAAATCCACCAGGTGCTCCTTAGAAACTCTATGAGGCAGTTCTACTTTGCGCTACAGGGTCATTATGAGTCGGTATCGACTCCACAACATTGAGTTTATCATACTGAAAATAAACTCTGGAAACTGAAATGCGTAACACTGTTCTCTGAGGATGGTGATTCATTCACCACATGTCTACGAGCCCACATTATGCACTGTACTAGACACCAGGGCTGCAGCAGGGACCAGGACAAAGTCTCTGCCCTTACAGAGCTTACGTTCTAATGGATGAGAGATAGACAGTAAACAAAATCCACTGAAGCCAAGTCAATTCTGACTTATCTTGACCCTATAGGAGAGAGTACAACTGCCCCATAGAGTTCCCAAGGAGCACCTGGTGGATTTGAACTGCCAGCCACACAGTTAGAAGACTCAGCACTTAACCACTGCAAGTAAATACATCAAGAAAGCATGTTAGATGGTGGCAAGGGCTCACTAAAGAACAAAAGTCAGATCAGAGGGAATGAGGATTACTGGAGATGGAGTGATTACTGGTTCATATCCAGTGGTCAGGAAATAAGGGAGTGAGGCAGGTCACTGTCTAAGAGAAGAGTGTTTGTTCCTGGCAGAGAAAACAAGGATCAGGGAACAGGATTTTTAAGTGTCAAGCTACAAATCCTTCCATGAAGTCCCAATCGTTAAATCCTTTTTACCAGTGATACAATCCTAGAGATTACCAGATCTTGATGTAGCGGTAAGCCAAACTGCACTTGTTCATTCCATCAACAAGCACATGCACCAAGTGCCAAGGACACAGTGAGGAAAGACACAGAGGATCTCTGTCCTCAGGATTAAGAACCAACCAGGAAACAACCATGCAGGTGATCAGCGCTATGACTGCAGGGTGTTACACAGAAAGGAGGAGACATCATGAAAGTCTTCCCAGAACGGGAGTCAATCCAGGGAGCAAAGAGAATTTAGAATAGAAGAAACCGTCAGCACAAAGGTGCCATGACAGGAGAGCCAATGGTGGTCCTGGGATCCTCAGATTCTTTGACATGATTGGAGGGCGAGTGATGTTTCATGGACGAGTCTCTGAAAACAGGGCTGGAGAAGGGCAGAAACGTGGGTGCCATTGTATTCATTGTAGTGCTGTTAGAATCTTTTGTGGTTGCAACCCAAAAAGCAGAGTGCTGTTATCTTAATTTTGGAGTGCTGCTATAACAGGAATACCACAGGTAGGTGGCATTAACCAACAGAAATTTATTCTTTCACAATTTAGGAAGCTAGAAGTCTTAATTCAGGGCACTTGCTCTAGGGGAAGAATTTATCCCTTTTTTGGCTCTGGGGGAAATTCCTTGTCATCAAGATTCCCCTGTGTCTAGAAGCTATCAGCAAAGATCCCCAAGTCCAAAGGATGTGCCCTGCTCCTGGCACTTCTTTCTTGGTAGCATGAGGTCACTGTCATCATCATCCTCTTTGCTGTCATAGTCCTCATTCTCCAACCACCCCCAAAATTCTGTCTTTTATATCTCGAGAGAGGTTGACTCAAGATGCAACCTGATTCTGCAGGTCGTGCTGCCTCGTTAGCATAACTGCCTCTGATCCCGCCTCCTTAACGCAACAGAGATAACTGTTTACAACACATAGGATAATCACATCAGGTCACATGATGGAGGACAAACACGCAATACTGGGAACCATGGCCTAGTCAGATCAACATACGTTTGTGGGGGGAGCACAGTTCAACCCATGACAGGTGGGTACTGGGAAGGTAAATAGAAGCCACACCAGAAAGGTATAAAACCTGTAATACTTTAAGCAGAAGAATGATATGATCACATGTGCCTTTAAAGATTACCCTGACACACAGAGGATGAAAAGAGGGGAAGACTGGAGGGAGGAGAAAGAATGAGGAAGCTGATAGGTCCCAAGGAATCCAAGTCAGAAAAGCCTACAGCTTGCTAAGTGACATCACTAGACAGATGAGGGGTGCAGATCACACTGGGTGACACCATCAGAGGGCATGATACCAAAAGGAGTATCTATAAAATTAGTGATCACTGTTTCAGCAGAAATTTATTATTTTTTAATTAAAAAAAGTCTTTATAGTTAGTTATAACAAAACTATTTTTCTTAGGCCCTGTTTACACGTAGCAACATACCTACAGGGCTAAAACTCTATATTAATTTAGTTTTGAACCTTCTAATACCGCCATTATTATCCACTTACAGTAGCTCTTCAAATCACATGGCTTTGTCTGCTGTGCTACAAGCATGAGCTGTTCTTTCATTGTTGTTGTTATTTTTGTAGTCACTGATTTTGCCAGCATTTCTGGTGTTTTAGCTACAACACTGTGGTAATTCATATGGAGGTATGACATCAACCCTGGTGACACCACTGAGCCTGCCCTTCTGTCCTGATAGAAGACACGGAAAGAACAGGGTGAACTAGGCAGCTGTTCAAAGACAGGATTGACACGAACTGCTGATGGCGTAGGCATCAGGATACAAGGAACAAATCTGGGGGAAAAAGACATTGCCTGCTCATACAAGGCAGAAGATGACGACTAAAATTTGGCTTTGTAGAGTGCTTGGAGGTCCTTAAATGGCTCCATTATAACAAACAAGGGTTATGACTTTCACACATACTAATTTAACACAACTCTTACTGTTTTTAGCTCCATGATGTCAGTCCTTGACCTCATGCACAACAGAACAAAATGCTGCCCAGACCTGCAGCATCCGCATAAATGATTGCAGATGGGAATACTTCACTTCAGAGGGTTTTCACTGGCTGCTTTTCAGAAGCAGGCCACCGGGCCTTTCTTCCTAGTCTATCTTAGTCTGGAAGTGCCACTGAATCCAGTTCAGCATCACAGCAACACACAGTCCTCTGCAGACAGGCAGGTGGTGGCTGCACATGAAGTGAATTGCCTGGGAACTGAACGCTGGGTCACCCTCACAGAAGGTGACAATCCCACTGCTGAACCACTGATGCCCCCCACACAGTATTTATAGACCTGGTCAATTAAAGGAAGCCATGTGGATTAGCAGATTATGACTACATAATTTCATACAATGTAAGATAAGATATAAAATAATGTGGCCAATTCTTTACATATCCATGTGAGCCTTACCCTTTCTCTGGAGGTTAGATATTTAATGCTACAGCACTGCCACTGTGGAGAACTGGGGACGTCCCTTCACGACCATAGCCCTAGAGCTGGAAAACTCTCATCCTTTTAGAGAAGACTGGATTGCTAGAAAAGACAAAAAGTTATTTGCTGCAAACAAGTGGTTGCCTAGGACCAGGTAGGTAAAGGCAGTGTAGGTGTGATGAATTACAGAAGAGGTACAAGAAAACTTTTAGAGTAATGAATAGGTTAATTACCTTGATTGTGACAACGGTTCCAGGGATGTATACATACATCAAAATTCATCAAATTTCACAATTTAAATATGTACCTTTTATTGCATGTCACTTATACCTAGATGGAGAGGAGGGGACAGGAGATTTTTAAGAGGATACGACATGTTTAGAACAGGAAGGAGGAGTGTGATGTCACCAGGCAAGGAGAGCAGAAGGAGCTGCACATAGACAGGTGTGAAAATTTAAACTCGATTGTACACTTTCACTCAATCACAATAAATAAATAAAATAAAAATAAAGTTATTTGCTGTAAAATGTGACAACCAAGGATCATCCTCAACTGAAGAACCTCTTTTTTAAGTACAAAATTAATATTTAAAAGAATATTTCACTTGTGTGTCTCCCAGATCAGATTGACTTCAGAGCAATTCTTGCTTCCAGATGTGTGTGTTTGTGTGTGTGTGTGTGTGTGTGTGTGTGTGCGCGTGTGTGTGGCTGTTTAGCTATGTGGCTGTGTGGCTGTGTATGTGCATGTGTGTGTGTGTGTGTGTGCACGCATGCATGCAAGTGTGTAAAACCACAGTATGATCACTGAAAAGTGTGATCTTCCCCATTATAGAACTGCAAGTGTCACAGATTGAAGTATGTCACCATAAAAATGTGAGTAGCAATTTGCCTAGGCCATGATTCCCATTGTGTGATGTTCCTCTATGTTGTAAATCCTGACTCTATGATGTTAATGAGGGAGAGTGGGCTGCGGTTGTGTTAGCAAGGCAAGACTCAGTCTGTAAGAGTACATTGTGCTTTGAGGCAATCTCTAGGGATACAAAAGAAAGGGAAGCAAGCAGAGAGTTTGGGATCACATACCACCCGGAAAGAAGCAGTGTCAGGAGCAAACAGTGTCCTCTGGAACTGAGGTTCCTGTGCCTCAGAAGCTCTCTGTCCAGGAGAAGAATGGTGACAAGGATCTTGCTCCAGAGCCAAGAGAGAAAGCCTTCCCTTGGAGCTGAGGCCCTGAATTTGGACTTGTAGCCTACTGGACTATGACAGAATAAAATTTCTCTTTTTAAAGCCATCTACTTGTCGTATTCCTGTTACAGCACCACTAGATGACTAAGACAGCATATAAATAGAAGAGCATGTATTTTTAAATGTTGCATGCATGCCCTAAAATTTAGATTGGAATCCAGTGACTTGTCTTCTGATTCTTCCACTTGCTCTGTGAGAGACAGCTATCCCAGTCTCAGAGTTCCACATCTGTGAATACACTCCCCTTCCTCTGCACATCTGGAGTTAATAAGAACAACTGCCATTGTCTTTGCTAGCTGGGGTTTGAATTTTAGACATCCAGAGCCAGCCTCACAGAGCTGGAATCCCAGAAAGGTTTCTTTGTCCCCCAGATACTGTCTTCTGACCAGTTTTCCAATACCTGGAGAGCTAGCATGAGAGTATTCCTTCCTTTTGGGTTAACCATTCCACTTTCTGAGAATTCCATTTGAAAATGGGATCTTAGAAGACCTGGACGGCGTTCCAAAGGGGAGAGTCTGGAGATAGTCATGGGCACGATGAAGACACTGTGGCATTTAAGAATAGAGGCCACCAGTGGAGGAATTGTGCCATCCAAAAAGATATGTTGAAGTCCTAACCTCCAGTACACATGAATATCACTTTATCTGAAAACAAGTGTTGAAGATGTTATGAGTTAACAGAATGTCATACCGGAGTAGTGTAAGTTCTAATCCTATACAAAGTCTGACAATTAAGTTCGAGAAATCATCCTAGAAAAAGTGCCACATACCTCGTTGCTGAATACTGCTATGGTCACCTTCGAAGTACTCTCCTTGGGAAGCCATGCACTCTTCAAAACAATTTTGAAATTTTTTTTCTGGAATGGCCGTCAGAGCTGTTAAAGTATTATGCTTGATGTTCTGAATGTCTTCTAAATGTCTTCTTTTCAATCTTTATCTTCAAGTAGAGAAAAAGTTACTGGTGTCCAGATCAGGTGAGTAGGGAGTATGTTCCAAAACAGCTTTTTGTTTACTGGCTGGAAACTCCCTCACAGACAACTATACAATGAAGTTCACAAACTTGCCACCAGTCCACCATGCATAATAGCCGTTCCAGAAAGAGTTTCAAAATTGCTTTGAAGGGTGGACTAGGTGCACAGTTTCTCAAGGGTAGTACTTTGAAGGTGACCATAGTGATATTCAGCAATGAGTTATATAGCACTTAGAACAATTAAGTTCGCCGACTTCATTGTCCACCCTCATATGTCAAGCCCATTGATTCTGACTCATAGCAATCCTACAGGACAGAGCAGAACTGCCTTGTAGAGTCTTCGAGGAGCACCTGGTACATTGAACTGCTGACCTTTTGGTTAGCAACCATACCACTTACCCACTATACAACCAGGGTTTCCAATCCTATGTGGGTAGTGTCCTTACAAGAGGGAAGAGACACAGGAGGAAAATAACATGAGAAGACAGAAGCAGAGGTTTGGAGTGACGTACCTACAAGCTAAGGAACATCAAAGATGTAGGATCATTGGACATCCATAGTAACTAGGAGAGAGGCATGGAACAAATTCTCCCTCAGACCCCTTAGAAGGAATCAAAGCAGCCAGCACCTTGATTTTAGATTCCTAGCCTCCAGAACTGTGCGACAGCAAATTTCTATTCTTATAAGCCACCTGAGGATCCCTGGTTTCCCAGTGGTTAAGCATTTGACTGAAAGGTCAGGGGTTCAAACCCACCAGCTGCTGTGCTGGAGACAGATGTGGCAGTCTGCTTCTGTAAATATTTACAGCCTTGGCGACTCTAACGGGTAGTTCCATTCTGTTCTACAGGGTTACTATGGGTTGGTATCAACTTGACGGCGGTCAGTTTTTAATAGGCCACTGTGAAAATGGTGTGAAGGCAGTGTCTGATCTCCTCTGATTGCACACAGGGTAAGGAGAATCAAGATCACTAGCTCAAGGCTGATGCCTATGGGGTGGAGGTCAGACATGTGTCCTCCCTCTGCTGTCATTACCGATTCTGACACCAACCAACCCTCCCACCACACTCTTGAATTCTCTGCTGGATTCAGTAATTCCTTGCAATGGCCACACAGAACTCACAGACAATACTCACAGTTATGGGGTTTATTAGGCAGCTGACAGCTAAAACTGAGGTGCAGGTACACTTGGGACCCAGTTTCTTAAGACAGCATCTTCTCAGCTATACTCACTGGCACACCTCTCCCTGGCTGTCAGCCTCTGCCCTGCTCAAGTGAGTGTTACAAAGCTCTTTTAGCTCCTGCCACTAAGTCTCCTGGAACTCTGGTGGCATGGTGCCTAAATGCTACATCTGTTAACCAAAACGTTGGCAGTTCAAATCCACCAGGCACTCCTTAGAAACTCTCTGGAGTGGTTCTACTCTATCCTACAGGGTCACTATGAGTCAAAATTGGCTCGTCAGCTGTGGGGTTTGGCTCTTAGTAAGTCCCCAGAGGCTCCCCAGGCACTCAGCTTTCTTGCCCCGGTCCACTCCAGGGCCTCCTGCAGGTTGCTCCTGCCACCACTTCTCATGGTCTTCAGGGTACAAGCTCTCTCCAACCCATGCCCACCCCTCCGGCCCACCCATCTCTTTCTCAGTCTCCTGGTTCCAGGAGCCTCTTAGCTCAGGGATCTCGGGTTCAGAAGATGTGCCCCCCACTCCTAGCTTTTCTGACTTGGCAGTGGTAGGATCCTCTCGTTTTCTGCCTCTGGGATGGCTCATTTGAAGCCCAGCAGGGTAGCAAAACTGACCAAGCCCTTGGGTGGGCCACAATTAACCTATCACACAGGCCTGCCCAACCCTTTGGGTGGGAGTTACACCTACGAAGACCACACAAAAGTAATCCATCACACTGCAGCTACTCAATTAGTGTACTTTGTTAGAGCAGCCTTAAGAAAGTAATACGGGAGGGATAAGAAGAGAGAGAATATGATATAAATGGCCCAAACCAAAGCCACTTCTCTATTTTCCTATTTATTTGAATTGCACTTACTGAGCTCCCTACTATACTCACCACAGATCCACTTCTGGGCTCAGTAATAAGAACACCTGTATAAATGAGGACATTTCGCAAAGTTGATTAGCAAGCTCAAACTGCATCTTGTCCTGTATCAACAGCAAAAGAGGTATCCGAGGAACCAGTAGTTCATCCCACAGTAACACGGGGGCCAGCTGTGTGTTCACATCATACCTTTAACAATAGTTTGGAATTAAATGAGAGTATTGATCAATGGAAGCTTTCAAGGCAGTCTGAAAAATCTGAATGCAAAGCAGGTGGTGATAATACTAAAATAGCTCACCTAAAAATAGTCTAATTCCACCCTGTGGCCAAACCCTATTAGGTTTCGCGTTCATTCGGGTTCACAGTTTCTCTTTAGCCTCCTTTGACTTTATGGGGCTGGGGCTGGGAAGAAAGAGGGTCTCCTCTATGATCTTTGTATTCAGCCGAGCACTGGCCCATCTTCTGAATCTGAGTCCAACAACTCCAAATTTCTAAGACAAAGAACAAAATGTCAATCAGAGAGCTGGGGGATTTGACAAGGGTCTTGTGATTGATTTAGAGAGCCGGTCCATCTCCTAAATTCTTTTTTGAGCTGTTTCTCTTCAGACCAAGTTAGAGCCACAAAATAAGGTCATCCATAAAATTCTGAAACATTCTCTTGACATCTCCTGTGTGCTGGGTTCTTGGATAGCTAAGCCCAGGAGATATAAAGAAGCACAGCCTCAGAGGTGGATACTCAGCTGTAACCCAGCTATGAAACAAAGTCCATCCTCAAAGGTCACTCATGAGCCTTGCAAAGGCACAGCTTCCCAGAATTCCTCTGCTGAGAAGGGAGATTCAGGAACAGAACCGGCAAAGAGAGTTAAGGGAGATGCATGGCTGTGTTCAGTCTCAGCCCTTGCCAAGAGAGCTGCCCCAGATGAGAGCTGGGCCCAGGATTCCAGGTTTTGTCCCATCCCTTCCATCACAACTGACAGGGGTGGAGTGCCATCTGACCTGAAATCCCTCTGAGCAAAAAGAACTGGGCCACCTGACTTATTTTTCATGGCAATTACAGCAGTTTGTGAAACAGCCCCATTCAGCCAGGATTACAGCACTTCACTGCCATTTGTCACCTGTTTGCACCCCACTAGGTCATCTCTGTCACTCTTCTGGTGATTTGGAGAAAGCCAGACAGGCCACGAGCGGCTGAAGGCAGGAGGAAGTTATCACAGAGAGAAACAACGAGGAAGCCCAGATAGAAGCTGACGGCAGGGTAGAAAGCAGCAGACACCCAGAGTGCAGCGGAGATACATCAAGAAGGCTGGAATCAAAGTCACTTATGAGGTCTGACAGTTAAGTCCACAAAATTAATTGTTATAAGTGCTACACACCCCATTGCTGAATATTACCAGTCACCTTCTAAGGACTCCCCTTGGGAAGCTATGCACTGATGCCAGTGCCTAGTCCATCCTTCAAAGCAATTTTTGGAACTCTTTCTGACATGGCTATTGTGCACAGTGGCAAGGTGGCAAGGTCATTAACTTAATTGTGTAGTTGTCTGTGAGGGAGGTTTTAGCCAGTAAGCAAACAACTGTATTAGAAACCGCCCCCTACTCACCTGATCTGGCCCCCAGTGACTTTTTTCTTTACAGAAGATAAAGGAAATATTGAAAGAAAGACATCTAGATGACATTCAGGACACCAAGGGTAATACAACAATAGTTCTGATGGTCATTCCAGAAAAAGAGTTTCAAAATTGCTTCGGAGGGTGGACTAGGTGCTGGCATCAGTGCATGACTTCCCAAGGGGAGTACTTTGAAGGTGACCCTAGTGATACTCAGCAATGAGGAATTTAGCACTTTTTCTAAGATGAGTTCGTGAACTCAATTGGCAGTCCTCGTATGTTGCAGGGTTCCCGGAACTAGACAGTGTCCAGAGTTAACATCCAGTGGCTCTCTGGAATACCAGAGCCCGGGCTCACTCTTGCTTGTGTACCTGTGAGATGTGGGAGTCATTACTTAGGGGGCACTGAGTTTCCATTCATGGTGGTGGAGTAATACAGAAAAAGATAGTGGGAATGTAATCAATGACTCTGAATTATAAGCGTAAAATTATATGTGTAAAAATTGCTGAATGGGTGTTTTATTATGTATATATAATACACATTATTATGTGTATATTGCATATATTATACATATGCCAAGCCAAAAGCCAAGTGCCGTCAAGTCGGTATATCTAATACACATTATATATACATAATGTTATGGCTACTATGTATATATAATATGTTATTATGTATGTATAATGTAGATGTATAACATACATACATAATATACAACATATATATATTCTTTTATTTCAGCAATACATGTACATATATATATTTTTTTACCACAGTTTACTTGAAGGTACTGATGAGGGTTTTTGTTCCCGGCAAATGAATGAGCCAAAGAGTAGTTTTGCAAGCAACCCCCTGGCCTCTGCTGAGCAGGCAGGGCCTGGGGGGGGCGGAGAGGTGTAGCCGCGAGGATGCAGGGCCTCAGCTGTCATGGGGCCTTTTGCCCTATTGCTCAGTTGCCAGGGTTTAGAGGGAGCAATGTGATACAGTAGAAATAAAACTAGAACAGGGCTTACAAAACCTGTACCTCCCTTAATTAGATGTGTGAGATTGGCCAAGTAATTTAAGTCTATGTCCTAGTTTTCTCCTGAGAAAGGCAGGACTAATAATATTTGCCCTACCCACCTTGAAGATCTTTTTAACGTAGATCATGTGGGAAGATGTGCATAAGAGGCCTCAGAAGAGCACAGACAAGAGCTGTGCAATTTTTTGAAATATAAACGATGATGGGGAAGTACGAGGGTGGCATCACCCATGCTGACCCTGCAGAAGTCACCAACCCCCACTCTCTGCCAAGCTTGATGTCCTGGGCACTAAAGAAGCCAAAAGATCAACATCTGGATCCCCCGCCCAAAATGAAAACTGACTTCCTGCTTATACTAAAGGTACTGTTAACCCCACATGGGATATTACCAGAATTGGATTTTTGATAGTTAGACAGGCAGGTGGGTAGGTAGCTAAACAGGCAGACAGACAGATAGTAGAAAGGATAACCTACTGTCATCGAGTCGATTCTGACTCACAGCGACCCTATAGGACAGAGTAGAACTGCTCCATGGAGCTCCCAAGGATACTTCACATGAATTCAGGAAGTTCCCAACAACAACTCAACTAAAAGTGGCCTAAATAATAAAAATAATCTTACAATTTCCAGTTCCAGGGTTTGCTATTGTCATGGCCCACCACTTTTGTGAAGGACTAGGAACTTCACACTCCCTTTCTGTCGTCCTCCGTGCACTGGCTTAGGTCCTCAGGCTCCCTGTACAATGGCTGCTTCAGTGACATGCAGCATTCTCCCTAACCATGTTCAAAGGGGAGATTTTTCTTAAATGTCTCTTTTTAGTAGAGTAGAAAACTTTTCCAGGAACCTTTCTACACATACGCATATACACACACTGTAGGCTCAGCTGCAAAGAGACTAAGAAATACTTTCAGCTTCTCTGGCTGGAGTGGGCACAGTGCCAGCAAGGAAAAAGTAAGTTGGAAGGCTGTGGGGAAGAGCCAGAGACAGCTGCAGAGTTGGCAAGAGGTTTGGGGTACAAACAATGGAGTTCATTCTTGCTCACTGAAGCCAAAGGAATTTGTTTCGGGGGTTAATTGGCCTACAAAACTGCTGTGGGGCTGAAGAAGCAGACTCTAGGCTGAGTTTTCTGGAAAGAGTTCCAAAGCCACCCTGTAGAAGTGGGCCACAAGCAAACAATTGCCTTGCCTGTGATCAGAAGCCAAAGGCCCAGAACCACACTGCCACTGCCACAATCAGGAAGCTATGAGTACTGCTGCCAGATCCTATACAGTGTTGCTGTGGTTGCACAACAGATGCCCTACCCTGCTCTTGACGCTCACAAGGCTAGAGACTGGACACCTAGATGTCTAAGGCTCCTGTAGAAAAACCAAACACTTCCCCAGTCAAATTTGCCAGTAGAGTTTTAGCCCCATCTCAATTTAGCAGCCCAAGCCTCACAGGAGCACATCTGAGGGGCAGGATAAATCACAGCAAAAATTTTAGCTGCAAGAGAGTCTGGCACATGTAATCATTAGCTTTTAATTCCAGGATACAGGAAGGCACACCAGAAGAAAGGTGGAGGATACTGAGTTCCAATTCTACCACTTCCATCCAGTAACAATAGCATGCCACACTCATCTTCTGGCCATAGATTCTGGCTTTAATTTGGGTTCCACTTCCCCTTCACTCTCAGGCCATATGTTCAGAGGAAGAAGGGAGGGAGTTTACCCCTGACTCTAGAGTTCAGCACGTGACAATGAGCACATCTCATTTCCCTGGCTACAGCAATTGTCTCCGGAACATGACTTTAGAGCTGTTCAGTCATCAAACCTCAGGACTTTTGTCCAAGGTTCTAGAAGAAAGACTTGATCTTTCCAGTTGGACATGAACCTAGAAATCCTAGAGCTGCCATATCCATCTCCCTCTGCCTAAGAAAGGAGCCAACCAAAATGACGCAAAGCTAAGGGCAGAGAGAAGCCAAGATGTGCCACCATGTTTTTGAACCCCTGAATTGAGCCATTCCCAAGTCATCTGGGCTTGTTAGGTATATACAGTTGAGTCCACAAACTTAAGTGTTCTAAATGTTACATCCTCTGCTAAATATACTATAGCCACCTTCAAAGCATTCCCTTCAGGAAGCTCTGCACCAATGCCAGTGCCTAGTCCACTCTTCAAAGTAACTTTAGAACTCTCTGGAATGGCCATTGTGCACAGTGCCATGGTGGCAAGCTTGTGAACTTCATTGTATGGTTGTCTGTGAGGGAGTTTTTAGCTAGTAAGCAAATAGCTGTATTGGAACACCCTCCCTACCCACCTGATTTTGCCCTCAATGACTTTTCTTTACCCAAAGAAAAAGGAAATACTGAAAAGTAGACATTTTGACGACATTCAGGACATCAAGAGTAATATGACAACAGCTCTGATGGCCATTCTAGAAAAGAGTTCTAAAATTGCTTTGAAGGGTGGGCTAGGCACTGGCATCAATGCATAGCTTCCCAAGGGGAGTACTTCAGAGGTGACCATAGTTATATTCAGTAACAGGGTAAATAGCACTTTTTCCAGGATGAGTTCATGAACTTAATTGGCAATTGTCATAAGCCAATATATTCTCTTTTTGTCTCTTAAGTCCATCTGAATTGTCATTTAAAAAAAATGCAATGGATCTCTTTCACACTGCCTTTCTCACTGTGGTTTTAGAACTCCTACCAAATGACTGGAGAGGGCTAAGCACATGAGGTGATTTGTGGTCCAGCAACAGAACTGGACAGCTTTCAAATAATGTAAACAAGAAACATGGCACCCTTCCAGAGATCAGATCATGTACGTAAGGTGTCTGAAGCTGTATTGGTCAGCTTGGCCATCCCGCTACATTTAAAGGGAGACAGAGAGAGAAAAAGAGGGAGAAACTCCAGTACAGAAAGTAGTAAGAGATGGCACCATGAGACTCAGAACCAGGGCACTGGTACAAGATGACGGCAGTGAGATTTGCTGACCTACGGAGCTAAGAGGTGTATCATGGAGCTAAGAGGGTAACAGTCGCCCAAGAAGGCCACTAGCAGGACTTAATGGCAGAAAGCAAGAAGCAGCTGTCCTAAATGAGACACTGCACCCCGAGTTGTTTCTGTGACTTCCAAGCTGATTCTGACCCCAAGTGATAACCTGTCAGTTTCCTAATAAACCACTTAACCCTAAGCATGGCTTATGAGTTCTGTGACACGTTGCAGCAAATTATCAAACCCAGTGACAGGAAGAAGGGTACAGAGTGGTACAGTTTGGAGAAGTTGGACATTAGGGACATCTTTAACCTTCACCTCCTAAGAACTAGCTTTGTCCAGTTCTACTCTGACCTATAGGGTTGCTATGAGTTGGACCCAACTCGACAGCAGTGGGTATTTTTGGTTTAGTCTTTATGGAAGCAGACTGCCCCATCTTCATATCTTTCACTCACCAAACTATTGGTGGTTTTGACCTGCCAATCTATGGTTCAACAGTCAAGCACTTCAACCACTCTGCCACCACAGTTCTTAAACTCCTAGTGTCTTCAAATTGCTGATGGAATGGGAATTTGTTCATTTCACTCTCTGAAAAGCTATAGGGGTCTTTTTAACATTTTCCTTGTAGATCCCGTTTAAAAGTAATTCTTTAAAAGGAATAATTCTTGAAGAGAAATTATTTAAAAGTAATAATAACATCAGAATGCATTATTATGTTTTCAAACACATTTTAAGCGTGTATGTTTAAAATTTTGCATTTTGGATTAATAAACATATTCTTTCAATTGATCAAATATCCCATTTAAGAAAACCTGATCCATTTGTCTTCATTCCTGATGTTGAAGATGTCACTCTATTAACAGATTCAAGCTGATTTTCTTTGAACATGGATGAGACCTATAGCAATCTAACTGCCCTCAACCTGACTCCACAGCACGTCAGGGAGCACTCTCGGATTGTGAGGTATGGGGGTGGGGTGTGTGGTGAACCCTAAGACACACCCTTACAGGTTCCCCTCCTAGAGGCTGGGAAGGTAGTCAAAAAGCTGGACTCAGCTGTCAATCTCCTTTGTAGATTATTGGAAGAAAATGGCCTGACCTGAGGTCCCACCTTATTTCAGTGGCAGGGTACACAATGACAGATCAAGGTAGGAGATAAAGGCAGGTCCCTTCCTCCAAATGGGGACAACTGAAGGTCCTATGCCCTCTCCAAGGGCTGGCATCACCACCCAACAGCCCTTTGGCCACTCCAGCCCCCACCCACCCCTATCCTCCCAATCCCTCTCCCTGCCACTCACAGGTAAGGGCTTATTATCCAATAGGTAAGGTAAGCACAGTGCATATGGTGCTTACCAGATCATCTGTAATGAAATTGCTCACTACAGATTAGTAGGTAAACACAAGTAAGTCAGTGCTTACCTTACTGACTGGGTCATCCAGTCTGGTCAGGTTTGCAAATTTGAAGAGTCTTTGATTCTGTAGGAAGGTGTTGTGGGCCATCCAATCCAGTTCACAGACGTTGATCCCAAGGGTGCTTCCCAATAAAAACCCAGCCTACTGATCTCCATCAAAGATCCCTCTGCAAGGACAGGAGTTCCTGAACTTTGGCATTTAACCAATGTGTTATCCTTGGTGCTACCCTAACAGAACCATCAAAAGTAGGTGATTCAAAAGAACAGAAATTTATTTTCTCACAATTCAGGAAGCTAGAAGTCTGAATTCGGGCCATTGGCTGTGGGGAGAGGACTTTTTTGAGTTGTCTATTTCACTTTCTAGTGTCCAGCAATCCTTGGAGGTCATGGGCTTGTAGATTCCCTCTGTGCTGATACCCATCCATTGCTGTCCAGTGAATTCCAACTCATAGAGACCCTATAAGACAGAGCAGAACTGTTCCATAGGGTTTTCAAGGAGCAGCTGGTTGATTCAAACTCATGATCTTTTCATTAGCAGTGGAATGTGTAACGACCATACCACCAGGTCCTCCTGTATCTATAAGCTGTTAACCCATTACCATCAGGTGGATTTCAATGAACAGCAACCCTGGTGGTATAGTGGTTAAGTGCTACAACTACTAATCAAAAGGTTGGCAGTTTGAATCCACCAGGTGCTCCTTGGTGCAGTTCTGCTCTGTCCTATAAGGTCACTATGAGTCTGTGTCTGTACTGCTTCTTATATCACTTCTTATATAAAGTCAGGTTTAGGACACACCTTACAATGATAGGACTTTATTAACATAACAAAGAAATCGTGGTTCTGAACAGGATTACATCCACTTATGTAGGCATTAAGAATCCAACACAAGTTTGGGGAAGACATAATTCAATCCCTAACACTAACTGTAACAGAAAAGAATGTTATGCTAATTTACAGATTGCTGCCCATCAGTGTCTATTCCTGCTGCCTGGTTCCCCACTTTCTCTCACAGAGAAAACATGCTGCGTGGCCAGCTTCCCTCCGCCACATCCCCAAAGCCTCCTCTGACCCCGAAACAGTAGGGTCTCACCCTGTTCTGAACACCCATTGTATTTTGTGTGCCCCTAGTGGTATAGTGGTTAAGTGCTACGGCTGCTAACCAAAAGGTTGACAGTTCAAACCCACCAGGCACTCCTTGGAAAATATGGTGGCAGTTCTACTCTGACCTATAGGTTCCCTATGACTTAGAATTCACTTGATGACACTGAGTTTGGTTGTTTAGTTGTCTTTCAGGCTACACAATCTGTATTTTCTAAGTTTCACTTTTGATTTTCTCCTACTGAGTTATTGAATCAGGGAGGTACTATCTCTGAAGCACTTTCCTGATTCTTAAAATGAGAACAATAACACTCCTGAGGATTCAACGAGCAGAGATTAAGCACCTGCTTCTGTGCCTAACCCCACGGAGAAGTCTCAATGCGCTTCCTCGATCTGTCTTTTCTCCAGAAGAGACTCCTCCTTGGGTTCACAGGGGCATTCACCTTTTTTCTGCTTTCAGAGGAGAAGGAGGCAACAGAAGGTCCATCAAGACACTTCTGCCTCCTGCCTGGCTTTGGGAGGGAAGCATTGTCCCACCTCCTCCCATACTGCCCCCCACACAGGCTTGGCTATTCACCAACAGGACTGGGGACACTGTTTGTGTCTTTGAGGAGACGACACACTCATATAGGTACTCTTAAAAGGTCATACTGTAGCCACCTTGCCATTGATCATCTAAATCTCTGTCTATCTTTAGGATCAGAGTTAATTTTCTAGCTCAGTATGAGCAGCAAGGCTGGAGGATGCAGTTAAAAGTAGATGATGTTTATTGTAATTGTTTATTCTGGGGCAAACTGAAAACATATATGAATAACCAAACCAAACCCATTGCGATCAAGTCGATTCCGACTCATAGCAACCCTATAGGACAGAGTAGAACTGCCCTGTAGAGTTTCCAAGGACCAACCGGTGCATTTGAACCGCTGATCTTTGGGTTAGCAGACGTAGCACTTAACTGCCACGTCATCAAGGTTTCTGGCAAACTCAAAGAGCTGTATAAATTAATTAGAAAACAACAAAAACACTAATTGGCCAAGAGACATGACATTTACAGCTACACCTCCCTCTGGACTTTCTTCTCGCTGGCACCCAAAGCCTGCTGTCATCAGGCTGCACAGACATGGCTAGCAGTTTCTCAGAAAGACTGCGTTTCTTGAAAATGGTGTTCTTCTGGGACCTTGGTCATTTCACCTGTCAGTCAAAGACCCTCCATGTGACAGCAAGCCACAGGATGGACTGACGGTATTCATCTTCCCAGCATCTTTGGGGGAAAAAGCAGAATAACAAATCCATTGCCCTAGAGTCGAGTCACAGAGCAGAGCTGCCACAGAGGGTATCGAAGCAGCGGCTGGCGGACTCAAACTGCTGACATTCTGGTCAGCAGCTGAGCTCTTAACCATCAAGGCTGTTTTGGAGGAGCAAGCCAAAAAACTAGGCCATTGTCATAGTGACTCTACAGGACAGAGCAGAACTGCCCCGTAGAGTTTCCAAGGACTGCCTGGTGGATTTGGTTAGCAAACTTAGATAGCACTATGCCACCAGGGTTTATCTTTGGAGAAGAGGGGAAAGCTAAACCTAGGAAAGCAGCCTGTTGGGTGTAGGCAGAGGCAAGATCAGGGCTGTCTCCACTCAGGGCTCTGAGCCTGGTTATGGTGACCACAGAGCCCTGCATGGAGCTGAGAACCTGAGCGCTGTGTCTACACGTCCTCTCTCTCTCACGCACTGGTCCCCAGCACCACCAGCGCACATGCAAACACACAGACACATGCCTCAGGCCCTAGGGCCGGCACTTCTGTCACGGCACAATGTGCACAGACTGAATCCAATTGGACAAAACAAACTTGGGATGAGTCCCTTGGGAGGGCAACCGGTTGACGGACTCAGCTGCTAACCAAATGTTGGATGTTCGAGTCCACACAGAGGTACCTTGGAAGAAAGGCCTGGAGATCTATGTGTAAGAAATCAGCCACTGAAACCCTAAGGAGCACAGTTCTAGCAGCTTCACACACCTAAAGCCATCATGAGTCAGGACCAACTCAGTGGCAACTGCTGGTTTCATTAACTGGGAAAACCAACTTGAGCCACACAGGGTCAGGAACTCAAACGTCCATGAGA
Organism: Heterohyrax brucei; assembly: GCA_028571685.1. Classification (NCBI taxonomy): domain Eukaryota; kingdom Metazoa; phylum Chordata; class Mammalia; order Hyracoidea; family Procaviidae; genus Heterohyrax; species Heterohyrax brucei. Next base: position 53,297,089 of record CM053149.1, read on the forward strand.
ATGTGGCCACCAGCCAGCGGATTGCAGAGAGCTAGCTAATTAATGGTCAGCAGCCACTAGGCTCTGGTCATTTCCTGCCATGCGGGCATGCAGGTCTTGTACTGTTACCTTTTGTAAATTGTCAAGTGAAGCTGGAAAGAAGATATTTTAGATAAAATGTCTTAGTATTTCCTTGCTGGCAACCATCTCAGTTTTCAAAAACTGAAGCCACCTTCCAGGCCTAACAATACAAGTCAGCAGGCAGACATGCTGGTCTCTGACCTCTGTTCCCAACTCTCCTTGTGGTCACAAACTAGCACCATGTTAATAGCGAGGAGGTTGATGTGACACCCGCACATAGGTGGCCCCAAGGGGCAACCAGCACTCTGAAGGGCTGCCTGCTCAAATTTACTAAAAGAAAAACCCGCTGACTCATAGTGACCCTATAGGAGAAGAACTGCCCCATAGGGTTTCCAAGGAGCATCTGGTGGATTCAAACTGCTGACCTTCTGGTTAGCAGCCACAGCACTTAACCACTACACCACCAGGGTTTCAAATTTACTACTGATAGAAAAAAGTTGCCCTGGAATTTATTTTTAGTTTATGTTTTTTAACCATCTTATTTTAATGCCAATCAATTACCCTAGTAATGGTTATAGGGTAGCTTAAGAACTCATTGGTTTGGGTTCCAGAGAACACAAGGAGTCTCAGGAAAGCAGCCTTATGTAACAGCACAGTGGAGTGCACGCACTGCTGGAAACCACCCCCAGGACCGCTGACCCCTACTCGTTGCAGGAATGCAGCCTTTAAGACCTCAGCATTTCCTGGGTCCGCTAACACCTCTCACACTGGGAGGACTAACTGAGATGCCCACAGCCATGCAGGACACCTGGCCTCTCACCGACACGTGCTAAACCTGGCCCTCCTCCCCAGCATGTCTTCACCATAATTTTATGAGTATATATATATATAATTTCACAAAAAACATCAGCTCCATATTCAATAGTTGGCTCCCCTTCTTCTAGGGAACAGATTCTTTTTCACAGATAAATGTCATAAGGTTTCAAACATAACAAGGAGTGACAGACAGCAAACCACTCTGCAGGCCAGGGCCCGTCCCTGCACTTTCCCCAGGCCTCTCTAGTGTGGCGCTTCCCCTGGCCCAGGACTCACGCCCTCCCCGTCTGCCATCTCTGCTTTGGGGACCCACACAGTGTTCAAAGGCAGCTCCACGAGGGCTTCCTGAAGAGGCCTTCTCAGATCCCAAACACAGAGTCCCATCCTCTTGGAACTGACACAGGTGTTTTCCCCAGAGACAATCAACACAGTGCTTGGCAGTTGCTTGTGAAGACAGATCACTACACCGCGTGATCTCTCTGCCTAGGCTCCTCAGCCAGTTCTCAAATGGGAAATGGAATCCACCTCACAGAACTGACAGAACTGAATGGAAATGCAGCCACTAGATCTTGACCCAACTCATCACCAAGTGCTCAAGATACGGAAACTCCCTTTTCCTCCCTGTGCTTCCTCTCCCAGCAGCTGACCTAGGGCACAGTGACCAAGGGTGTGGACTCTGCAATATTCTGCATGGGCTTATACCCCAGCTCTGCCACTCAATCACTGGGCAGTTCCAGCAGGTGACCTAACCTCTTTATGTCCCAGTATCTTCACTGAATATGGGGATAGTATCAGGACATAACCACAGAGTTGCTGTGACGGTTAAATTTTAGTCTTCCCTAGGTCTGTGTCCTTGTGATGGCTCATGCTATGTGTTAACTCGTCTAGGCTGTAATTCCCAGTGGTTTGGCAGGCAGGTGCTTCTCCATAATGTGACACAATGCAATCACTTTCCTTTTTGTAATCTGACGTGAACAGCCAATCAGCTGAAAGGGGAGTTTCTTTGGGGGGGGTGTGGTCCACATCCAGTATATAAATGGATGCTATGGCAAAGCTCACTCTCTGTCTCTTGACCGTGCACTCTTCTTTCTTTCTTTTTTTTTAAAAATGTGCTTTAAGTGAAACTTGGCAATTCAAGTCAGTTTGTCATACAAAAACTCACACATGTGGTCCTCTCCATCCCTGTATTTCTTGTGTCCATTCAACCAGCTCTTGCCCCTGTCTGGCTTCTCATCTCACCTCTGGACAGGAGCTGCCTGGTTAGTCTCCTGTATCTACTTAAGCCAAGAAGCACACTCTGTACCAGTATCATTTTATGTCTTATAGTCCAGTTCAAACTTCGAAGGGTTGGCTTCAGGAACGATTTCAGTTCTGGACTAGCAGTCCAGAGGCCATGTCTTCTGGGGACCCTCCAGTCTGTCAGACTATGAAGTTTGTTCTTTTTACTAGAGTTCAAGTTCTGTGCTCAACTCTTCTCCCACTCCATCATGGACTCTTTTTGGTATTCCCTATCAGGGCAGTCATTGCCGGGAGCCAGGCATCAGCAGTTCTTCCAGCCTCGTGCTGATATAGTCTCTGGTTTATATGGCCCTCTCTGTCTCTTGGGCTCAAATTTTCCTTATGCCTTTGGTGTTTTTCAGTGTCCTTCGCTCCAGGTGAGTTTGGACCAGTTGGTGCTTCTTAGATGACAGCTTGCTGGCTTTTAAGACCCCAGATGCCATTCGTCAAAGTGGGATGCAGACCATTTTCTTAATAAACCATTGTGCCCATTGACCTAGATGTCTCCTAAAACCATGATCCCCAGATTCGTGCCCCTGTTACTCTGAACCTTGAATTGTTTGGTTGTAGTCAAGAACCTTCTTAGCTTTTGGTTCAGCCAAGTTGGACACTGTACTCTTCTTATCGCTTGACCTCCAGTTCCTGGGACATAAGCCTGCATTAGTCTTTATCCTGCAACCTGGCCTGTGATTTGAGATTTGCCAACTCCTGCAACCCCGTGAGCCGGCAGAGAGGTCTCCAGCTTGCCAGCAGATCTGCACATTTGGAACTTGCCAGCCCCCACAACTATGTGAACCATTCCCTTGAAGTAAATCACTGTCTTTCTCTCCCTCACTCCTACTCTGTATGTGTGTGTGTTGTGTGTGTGTGTGTGTGTGTGTGTGTGTGTGTGTGTGTGTGTGTGTGTGTGTGTGTGTGTGTGTGTGTGTGTGTGTGTATCTAACTGGTTTTGCTCCACTAGAGAACCTAAAGTAAGATATTCCCCTCAGAGACACCACAACTTGGGCTTAGACACTTTCAAATAGTGAGGAGGAGCCCGGCCCATTGTGGCCAGTGTGTCCAAAGAGATGGGGCACGGGGGTAGGTTAGGCCCAGCACAAACAGCTTTGGGCAGGTGGGCAGATAGAAAGGGTCCAGCCAAGCAAGTGGAAGAGCTCAAGGGCAAAGAGGAGGGGAGCTTCTTATGCCCAAGAGGGGTGACATTCATCTTGATCTCTCAAAAGCAGCCAGTCAGCCCTTGTCTCAGGGAGGTTCAACTGGGTCTTGGGTACCTGTCTTCCTTGGTGGGAAAGAAAGCAAAGAAATGATGTATATTGAACATTCCCTGCTTTTCCTTTTCTTTTCAATTCCCCCTTCAAATGTCCCCTCCCTACTGTCATGGGTCATCAAGCCCTTTTACTTCTCTCCCTAAAAGATCTCTTTTTTGTCCCAGCAGTCTCCATCTGGACCTTCACTACAGTTTGCTTTCACTCCCTAACATCTGTTTCCCGTTTTTCAGCTCAGCCACTGTCACAGTCCATCAGAGATATTACCCAGGGGGACGAGAGAAGGGCAGGGTAGGGGGAGGCTGAGCTCGGTCTTCCCAGACATACAGGCCTCTGCAGATACCCAACTATCTTTAGTGGGAAAAAATAGCCTCCTTAGCCCCATATCTCTCTCCAGCTTCACCCCCACCTCCTGCACACCCCACCATGTACTCAACAATAAAGCCACACAGCATTTATCGTCATTTCCTGAATGCACCAGGCCCGGGGACAATTTCATATCCTTTTTTCAGGCTGCTGCTTCTGGGCTTACCTTGTCAAATGGATTTTTACAGTAACTATGTAAGGTGTTTATCAATCCCACTTCTACAGGCAAGGTGTCACACAAGCTGGGTTCCTGTTACCAAGGTTCAAGTCAAATTCCATGATGTCACAAAGCATGGGTTGAGGAATACACTTCACTGGGGAAAGAGCGGACTCACCAAGCCATGTTAAGGGGCCCTTCTCACTTTCACGTTCCCGCAGAGAGAAGCATCTGGTCAAGGAGGCTCCGGTCCACAGCGGGGGTCTACAGGGCAACAGGAGCGCCCATTCTGCCTTCACTCTGTTCACACAATACAGCTGTAAGGTGGTGCCAGGCAGACTGGATTTGCCAGCTGTTTACAAGAGCTGTCTGCAAGTGGTGGCTGTCCAGACCTTGGGGTCCATGGAGCAACAGAGACCCTTTCATCTGAGAGAGTCATTGGGCCCATGGACACAGCTCCTAAGAGGAGAACATGGCAACCCATTGCCTCCACATTGCCCCCAACTCCCTCAGCTGCCTTAACGTCCAAGGAAGCTTGACTAAGTACCCAGAGAAACTCTGTGCAATCTTGGTCACTGCACCACACCAGGAAGCTAAGGCTCAGAGAGTATAAGACATGTGGAAAAAATCACCAGCTAGTAGCTAGTAGAGCCCAGATTCTATATTAGGTTCTTTCCATGATACCTGTGGGACAAGGTGACTTACTATGCTTTCCATGGAATTTCACAAGCATTGATGTTATGTAACCTATGACCTCAGCACCTCTGTGGAAGGCCTCATTCTCTCTTGAAGTGACCCTACTGAGTCAGCCCACCAACGGAGGACTCAGGTTTATGGGAGCAGGGGTATCTTGTTCTCCTCAGGAATAGCATCCTGGTTTTCCAAGATGAAGAGAGCCAAGAAGAGGCTTGCGGATACCAACCATGGAAGTTCACTTTGTGCTAACTGGAATTTCTAGTTGGTAGGGAATCTTCTCTTTCTCATTCCTTTTCAGTTGAATTTTCCAGTTTCCAGAGACAAAACCTGGGAAATGCTGTACTTGTTCAGTAAGTACAGGCACCACTGACACCTCTGCTTCTGCTTTTTCTTCAAGACAGCAAAAACATTTCCAGCAACCTCAGAATTGGCCCAAAGTAGATTATAGCAAAGTCCTGTAGTACGTGCATGTGTGCATGTGCGCATGTGTAAATTTCTTGTAAGGGGGACATTTTTAGATTGAAAAGTCTGGTTAAAAAAAAAAAAGTCATTGCCACTGAACTGAACCCAACTAATGACTACCCTATAGGACAGGGAGAACTGCCCCAAAAGGTTTCCAAGGAGCAGCTGGTGGATTCAAACTGCTGACCTTCTGGTTCGCAGCCAAGCTGTTACTCATCGCGCTACTAGAGCTCCAAACAAAACCTGGCAGCAGAGTTAAATCTACGCACCTTTCACAGGATTCTGTGCAGTTTGGTTGTAGCCCACCTAGGTGGACCAAAGACTGACTTATGCTTTAATAGAAGACAAATGGAACAGAGAGCAATGTATATCCTATATTTGCTGTAATTTTAAAGACAAAGAAAATTTAGTACAGGAGAACTACAGAAGTAGTTTAAAACACGCATACTCACAATTATGAGAGGGTGTTAAATCTCTCTTCCTTTTATTCATTTGGTTCAGGATGCCTCAGGATTCATTTGTATCCTTCACCTTTCTTCTCCAAGTCTTGGGTAGAGTCTTTTACTCTTGTATTTGGCCATACGACTGGCCTTCACTTTATCAATAAATCTTCAATCTTTGTTCCTAGAGACATGTTTTGGGTTCTATTGTTTCTGGAATTGCTTTGTCGTGTCTGAGAAGTTGTTGAAGTGACAGCTTCACGTGTCCACAAGCTCTGTCTTCTCTGTGCAGTGGTGGCAACGCAAGCATGCTAATGTCAACACAGTGAACACCACTGGGAAATCCCTGGTCACAGAGAAAGGAGGATGGCATTCCACATACTGTAAAAAGTGTTTGCAGATTCAGCCCATGAAACACTGGATGACGTGCAAAGCCACTGTGAGCTACAGAAGGTTCAAGGGCATGTGGACAATAGCCTTAGGGTGTTAGCGATGGAGAAGTCATTTCACATGTGTGCACGGACCCATCCAAGCAGTCCTGGGGGCCTGAAGGATACCTTGTGGTCCCCAACCTTCTTGGTTTAACAAACCCAAACTCAAACCCACTGTCATCAAGTTGATTCCAACTCATAGCAACCCTATAGGACAGAGCAGAACCGCCCCATAGAGTTTCCAAGAAGTGGTTGGTGAATTCCAACTGCCAACCTTTTGGTTAGCAGACTAGCAGCTAACTACACCACCAAGTTTTCATCTTGGCTTAATAATGGGTGAATATTGTCAAACTTGGCTTGGCATTGTCAAACTACATTCGTAAAGGCAATTCATCTCAGATATGCTTTTCTTGCTCAATTTGTAAATCTAGGGATAAGGCCCCACCGGTAGGTATAACAGGGAGCTAAGATTCCATTCTTAAATCATCTCTTATTTTTAGTCCTGGGGACAAGGGAGTTGAATTACTATGCTATCTTTCCTTTGGACTGAAATCCATCTGCTCATTAAAATCATAATGGAAAGTTTGAGCTTTTTTTTTTTTCCATTTCAGAACTTTTCATAAGGTGTTCCCAAAAACCAACTTTTAAAAAATGCAGATTTGCTCACCCCTTTATAACCTCGTTATTTTGATTTGTCTTCATCTTCTCCGTCATCGTCATTACTCCTCAAATAACTTAAGTGCCCCCCACCTGAACACCTACTACACAGGTTGTTTTTAAAAGTCATCTTTCCTTTAATAGATTGCTGTATAGAACAGCAAGGAGGCGGCGTTGTACACTCGTCACAGAACTGAGAGAGCAAGCTGGCAGAATTTGGAGAGCAAGTTTGGGGCTCCAGCAGTCAGCAAAGGCACTGGTCCTTTTTTGGGAGACTTCTCAGTTGTTGGATGAATATCAGAATACACGCCTGCCCGTCTGCCGGCCTGCCTGCCCACTCTTTCGGTTGGGTGATTTTGACATTTTCAGCAGGGTGTGTTACAGTGGCAAGCTTCCCATTGGCTCAGTGAAGCTCACTTGGTACTACATCAGTAATTATGGTTTTTCTGGCTTCTCACTCCGTGCTGATTAGCACTCTTTGCCTAACCAGAGTCAGTGCAATGGTTTCGTGTTCTCTCTGCCTCCCTTCGTGGTTAATCTAAGACGCTTCTTTGACTGGAGGTCAGTGTTAACTGCTAAAACTAACCGTGAAAATGTTTACAGATACAGAACCCTTTCTGTCTGCTTTCCCCATCTTTATTCTTCCTGGTCCATTTGTGTGATAGTAATACCTTGATCTGCAAACATCCTTTTATCTTTTCAGTTAGTGTCACACATTTGAGCTCATCTGAGAAAGGAGTATTGGGCAGGGATGTGAAGTGGGGGAGTCTGGAAAGTTTGAGGGGGTGCTGCGGGGCTGCCTGAGAGCCTGAGCGGAAGTCTACCTGGGCCGTCACCTTGATCCCTTTCCCATGAGGATGAGGGCAGAGAAGACAGAGCCCAAGCAAAGCTTTCCATCAATGACAAAGATGGACCAAAGTCTAGCTCTTGCCAATAGGCAGCCTTGGTGAAGGTCACTCAGAAGCTGGTGGAAGGTATGAGCCCACAATTTTCCTCTCTTCCATTCTAAGTCTTCCCACTAAACACATGCTTCTCTAAATACTTTAGCCACAAAATCTTCACTTGAGTTAAAACATTTGGACCAAATTCCACAGTTTAAAACAACCAGAAGCTGAGCAGCCGGGTGTGGGGAGGTGCAGACTATAGGACAGGACAGAGAGTGACCTTCCTCCTCAGTCTCCCTTTTTCTGTCCCCCGGGATCGGAGCTTGCAACTACTGCACGCACAGCCCGCACAGCCCCCTTTAGGCAGAAGGACATTGTAATCTTAGCCTTCCCCCACACCCCTATCCCCAGTGCGACAGGATGGCAGATGCTTGCAAGTAAATAAGCTGAAATTCAAGTAGGAGAAATTCCTAGGGGCTGTTTACTTGGTGTCCCCTGCCTAACAGGTTCTAATGTGCCTCTGGCTGAATCATCCCTCCGGAGGCCAGCAGACAGTGCCAGGAAGCCTGCTAGCTGCACAGTGGCAGTGCTGCTGGCCCGCAGATACAGGCTGTGTCTGAGGTCTGTCCGCCTGCAGCAGCTCATCTCTCTCGCTAAGTCTGTGTCATCCGGGAAAACAAAAATGAGTTGCTGTTGAGTCCATTCCAACTCATGGTGACCCTATAGGACAGAGTAGAACTGTCCCTTCGGGATTGCCAGGAGTGTCTGGTGGATTCAATCTGCTGATCTTTGGGGTAGCAGCTGAGCTCTTAACCCCTGTACTACCAGTGCTTGCCACAAGGGAAGCATCTCAGATTAGATAGCTGGGTTTGGGGGGAGCTGAGAAGACACAAAAATGCTGGCTATCCAAGAAAGTTCTAGGGTTTTTTGTTTGTTTTTTTTTAATTTGGGGGAGCATTGAGGGTAATGGTGGTTCAGTGCCAGAATTCTCGCCCTCTTATGCAGAAGACATGGTTTTGACTCCTGGCCAATGCACCTTGCACACAGCTATCACCTGTCAGGGGAGGTATGTATGTCACTGCGATGTTGAACAGATGTCAGTGGCACTTCCAGGCTAAGACGGTTCCATCCACACACAACCTTCCATAGTGCATGCGGTCTACTTCACAGCAGCTAACAACAATGGGGTCCCCCTTGAGCACCCAGCAGAAGTGGGTGTAGTCTCCTGGGGACAGTGGGAGCAGTGGGAGGTGCACTGAAGACAAATCTGGAAGTCAGGCTCTGCCTCCAGCTCTGCCATGAATGGATCTGGTAACTTTGGGCAAGTGTCTTGGTTCTGCATTTGATCTATATTTTCAATAATAAATAATAATAGTGTCTAAGGTGACTTCGTGCTCTATTACTGTGCTCAGCAGGCCACTGATAGTCAGGGCTGGGCAAGCCCTCAGCTTCTCTGAGGACAGGAGCCTGGAAGGCTCTTCGAGCAAAGCTGCTCTGGCTGGTATCCTGTGTGCTAAATGAAGTCATTCTTGCATCCCTTTCCAGGACCAACTGGAACAGGGAAGCTGGAACAGGGAAGACACCCAGGCCAAAAGCAATCCAGACTCTCGTGTGGAAAGGATGTATATGAAGTTCTCACAGAGAATGTGCCGGAGTGACTGCAGCAGACAGCGTTCTCTAAATACGGCCTGGCATTGTTCCTCTGCTGCTGGGCACGTCCTCCTGACTGTGCCAAGAGCACGGGGCCTACACGGCTGTGCACTATGGGGACATCTTTCTAAGACTCCTTACTTTTTTTCATGACTTACAGTCAGCCACACTTGTACTATGATACCTCATGCAATTGCCTCCTCTTTGAGAACCTCAGTTTCCCCCCAGAAAAGACACTCATAAGGTCATGTCCCACAAACAATCATTTGGATTGCTTCATTCGTGGAGTCTCAGAAGAATGCCTTCTGCGTGATTTCCTAGAAGTTTGCCATGCAACACAGTCACGCATATGTCACAGACTGAAAAGAAAAATCTAGGAAGTAACTCAGGGCCTGACCAACTCCCCTTGGAAGACAGGGAGAAGTATTTTTGTTTTAAATACTTCTAAGGAAGGAATCCCCATCAGCACTTCTGTTTTTGCTTTACCTTACTGATTGGGAACGTAGAAGTCCCTCTTCCTGAGCTCAGAGTGAGGACTTAGGTTTTTAGAGTGCAGCTCATTGTTCTTGGCACAGCCCCTTATTGTGAGATCCTCAGCTCTGGGGAGCTGCAGTTGTCGCTGGTCCCACTAATGGGTACAGGGGTGGGGAGGGCACGCTTGCAGTCTGCAGTGACCCCACACTGCCACTTACAATAGATAGAGCTTCCCAAACAAGCAAGCCTTACACGCTGACTGCCAGATCCAGGCTACTTCGCAGGCATGACAAAAGGCTGGGGTGTTCAGCAGGACATCGCTCAGTGGTTTCTGCAGTGGTTCTAATTTCAACTGTCCTAAGATTGTCATCCAGGTGGTCTGGCAGAGGGTCCCCTCCAGAGCAGGAGGCTGGAGGGGGTGGACATGGCCCCTACATTCTGAGTGACTCTTCTGTGTCTGGCTAGTCACGGTTTGGACTTCCACACTTGGTGGCAGTATTTTGACAATGGTAGTATTCCTGTCCCACCAGAAGACGCCGTCCTTGGCTCTGGGCTAGGATTTCCTAACACCCAGTTGTGAGCTTTGAACTGCACACAGCAGTGCCCAGCCCCTGGTATTTGCTCAGATGTCATGGAGGCCTTTGTCCTTGAGTTGGAGCCCAAGCAACCCTGGCTTCATCTGTTGCTTCACGAGAAAACCCTGCCAACGGTCCCGTGTACTCAGGAGGCAGGAACAGCACAGCTCCAACCTTGACCTGACAAAGGACACCAGTGTCACAGTCCCAGAAGGCTCTGTGTTAGGAAGAGGCCAGCTAAGAGCACTGAGTGGGTCGGCTTCCACACGCCTTGTCAGATGGCTTAGGACACATTCCTCAAGGACCGAACTACTCTCTGTGCCAGTAAGGGAAGTCGGCACTGAGGTTTTCTCCACGAGGTTTGAAAATTTTTTTCAGATTTTGTTATCTTCAACCTTGAAAACAATCTGTTTTAATTAAGATGTTGTTGAGCTGAGTCTACATGAGTTAGGAGGCTGTTATTGTGAATCTTATTATACAGTTAAAGTTCAGAGGTCACAGGACCATAATTTATTCTTCTCTTCAGCAAAAAATTTGAAGTAGTATAAAAGGAAAACAGTCTGCCAAGCAACACGTTCAGCATTCTTTCACTAAAACATCGCCTGTAGTCACATGACCTGCCCTTCAGTGGTGGGGATCAGAGCCCAAATAAAACCACAATACTAAAAGGCTGGCCCCATATGTAGCTCTAAATAAAATTGTCATTGTCTTAGTCATTTGGTACTGCTCAAACAGAAATAACACAAGTGGATGGTTTTAAAAAGAGAAATTTTATTCTGTCACAGTCCAGTAGGCTCTCAGTCCAAACTCAGGGCATCAGCTCCAGAGGGAACTCATTCTCTGTCGGCTCTGGAGGAAGGTCCTGGTTGTCAGTGTTCCCTGGACTGGGAGCTTCTGAGGCTCAGGAACTCCAGGGTCCCATCCAAAGGACTCCCTCTGCTCCAGAAACTGCTTTCTTGGTGGTCTGGGGTCCCCAACTCTCAGTTTGCTCCCCTTTTCTTTATATCCCAAGAGATTACCTCAAAACACGATACGCATTGAGTCCAGCCACACCAACACAAGTGCCGCCCCTCATCAACATCACAGAGGCAGGGTTTACAGCATATAGAAATATTACACAACACACAACACAGGGAATCATAGCCCAGCCAAAGTAATACACACCTTTTTGAGGGGACACAATATCAATCCATGGCAATCATCAAACTGCATTGCTTAAAAAGTGTAAGGGAAGGAGAACAAGGACCTGATTTTCCCCATGGCAAATACTCCAGTAGCATATGATGCCCCTCCCAAGGTGCTAACCCAAGCTTAGAGTCAGCAGCTGGGGAGGGGTGGCGCTCAGGGGGAAACAGGCTGTGCTTGAGAGACAGACTTGCCATTATTGGCTAAAAGTGAGAAATGCTCCCCAAGGGGGAGAAAGAAAGACAGAGAGAGACTTCCTTACTTGGCAAAGTGGTCTAAAATAGGCCATGGCAGCTGAGGGGCAGCTAGTTGGAGGAGGAATTAGAATTCTCCGGAGAAGCTGCACGGGACGCTGTGGTCTCACAGCGGAGAAGAGCCCACAAGAGATTAGCCCGGGAAGACTTGGTGGAAGTGGACTGAGGTTGTTCAAACAGCGATAGGGAGAGAAGTATTGGAGTGAAATCAAAAGACAGATGTGGGACCCAAGCGGAAAAATATTTGATTTATCCAGAAAATTGAATAAACTCAGTGTCCATAGAGAAATGTATATGCATGCAAACTTTGGGAGATGAGAGGAGAAGAATTCGTAGGGAGAAACAGTGATTCTTAAAGTCTGCTTTAGAAACTCAAGACTCAAAGTCAAGGTTAGGTTAGTAGCGGGGAGGAAGGAATTGGAAAGACTGGAAAATACCTCAGTAATGTTGGATGCCGCTAAACCAGAAAGACAAACTCACCTCCATCAAGTCGATTCCTACTCATAGCGACCATATAGGACAGAGTAGAAGTGCTGCATAGAGTTTCCAAGGAGCACCTGGTGGATTTGAACTGACAATCTTTTGGTTAGTGACCCAAACCACCAGGGTTTCTGTGTGTCATCTAGTCGATTGCAAATAATAGTAACTCCATAAAATAGGAGTAGAACTGCCTCATAGGGCTTCCCTAGGCTGTAATTTTCATGACAGCAGGTTATCAGGTCTTTTCACACAAGGAGCTGCTGGGTGGGACCTTTCAGGTAACAAACAAGGGCTTAACTACTGTTCCACCAGGGCTCCTTTGTACTAGAGCACCTCTTCTGGAAAAGCCATTTGACAGTTTCAGAAAAGGACCATCTGTCTACACAGTAAGTGACCTGGAGCCAGGTTTTCACACAGTACCTTTTAGGTCTGTCTGTTTTATTAACTTTGTTTCTCCCTAAGCCGGCTTCTTTAGATGTTATGGCTCAGTGGTTAGGAACACAGGATGTAAACATCATGTAGAAAGAGGAGGCAGACGAGAACTCTGAACTGTTGGCACAATTTGTAAACTAGGATTGCTCTAAACAATAAATCTATTTAGGAAAAAAAAAGGGATTTTCAGAGCGCAGTCCTTTGGCCAGCCCAACAGCAGCCCCAGCTGCTTGTTAGAAATGCAAATTATCTGCCTGACCCCAGACCTACAGAAGCAGAAACAGAACTCTGGGCCTCACAAACCCTCCAGGCGATGCTGCTGTGTGCGCAAATTTCCTCTGACGACTTTGTGCTTAACTGCTACATTGGCTAAGCACAAAGGTTGGCAGTTCAAATCCACCAGGTGCTCTTTGGAAACCGTTGGACGGTTCTGCTCTGACCTGTAGGGTCACTATGAGTCAGAATCAGCTCAGCAGTAGCGGGGTTTTTTGGCTTTGGCAGAATGGCAGGCCCACTGAACCATAAAAGTCCTGAACATTTTACTTTTTACCATCTAGTTATCTTTTTTGGCTTTTGTGTTTAAACCTCCTTGGCAGAAACGTACAGGATTTTTGTAATCTACAACTCTAAATTTCCAGGTTTATTATGCACATCACTGAGTCACCCTTTTTTTAGCCTTGTGGTGAAAAGGAGGCAAGGACATAATTTGATCAGCATGCTCTGCCATTGTGCTGTAGGCTGACAGAGGTCAACAAAGAGCAACTGTGGGAAGGCCGCACCTCTGGCTGCCTTTGTCTCCTCTGAGCTGCCTGAATTGGTCTGGCGACTGAGAAATGGCCTTAAAATTGGCGCCGGCTGTCTCGTGTCTTTAGAAACAGTAGGAGCTCAGAGCTGGCAGGTGATTCAGTCATTCTAGCATTTCTCAACACCGATTGTCCCTCCCCCTATGTGGACTCTTCATAGCCGCGCGGAGTGTGTTACACACCCTTATCCAATCCCTCTCCTCCAGTCAAGCGTTCCAACTCTACTGAGCCTGTCAGAACGTTCCAGGGCAGAGGCCACTCCCTCCTATCTGTTGCCTGGCACACACTGTCAGCAAGATACACGAGGTCATGGACAGGTATCTGTTAGGGAGGCTAAGACCTGTGTGACCCCTGCAGCTTCTGACACGTGGAGATGATGAGGCAACCGGAGGAGATGGCCCGCGGAGGAGAGCTGCCTTACATAAGCAAGCCACGTGGGTTTGATCACTGCTGTTCACTTGTTGCTAGTTAGCACGCTGCCTGTCAGGAAGCAAGCAAGGAAAAATATCTTCCTGCCAAGCAGATAGCAAAAGCAAGCTCACCTCTCTCAGAGCAGAAAAGACACTACTAATAGGCAATCTAGAAGCCTTCGGTTCAATCCAACATCAACAACAAATAAAATGTACTGAGCCATGCACTATGTTACATGTGAGACATACTGAAATGAATAAACCAGAGCCCCAGCTCACAAGGAGCTCATAGTCAGGAAAAGGACAAATTCTTATATTCGATGTGATACGTGAAAGGAAACTATCTGCAGTGTACACAAATCCTGCAGGAGTTAAAGTTGACTCTGGCTGACCCGATGGATCTTTCCAGAAGGGTATTATAGGCAGAGAGAACAGTATGTTCAAAAGCCAGGGAATGGGGCAGGGGCTGTCTAAACTTGAAACAGTAATATTAAGCTAAGTTTCAGATGCCAGGTGCTGAGTCAGGCAGGCTGCCACCTCCTGGTAGGCTGGCTTCCACCTCCTGGTAGGGCCGGCAGCAGGGCTCGGGATCTCAGTAGAGAACCAGAGAACCAGAGAGAAGAGTATAGCTAAGAACAGGGCAGACCCAAAGGGACAGAGCAGAGTTTAGGGGAAGGCAGCTGGTCAGAGACATGACCCAGATAATCAGCTAGAATCTGAGGCTTGCCCTTATGGGCCCATGGGATGAGGCTTGGGAAAGCCTCAGGGTGGCCAACAGGACTGTTAGTTAGGCTGTCAGGTGGATAGCATAAAACTATATACAGATCCTAACACTCAGAAGCAGTACAAGGGTAGCTGCAAGGGTCAGGGCTGTCACCCAAGAACATTTCATTGCCCCTGTGGTGTAGTGGTTAAGTGCTACATGCGCTAAGTGAAAAGTCAGCAGTTCAAATCCGCCAGCTGCTTCTTGGAAACTCTATGGGACAGTTCTACTGTGCTCTGTAGGGTCGCTATGAGTTGGAATCGACTCGATGGCACTGGGTTTTTTTTTGTTTTTTTAATATACGTGGTCTGAAACCCCTGGTATCATAGTGGTTAAGTGCTACATCTGCTAACCAAAAGGCTGGCAGTTGCAGTTCCAATCCACCAGGCACGCCTTGGAAACTCTATGGGACGGTTCTACTCTGCCCTATAAAGCTGCTATGAGTCAGAATCGACTCAACAGCAGTGAGTGGGTTAGACATGGTCTTTTACGTCTGGGAGGACATTAACAAGGACACGAGGGAGAATGCAGGAGTGGAGAAGGGAAGCTTTCCCCCTTGTTTCCAAGAGGAATTTTTGAGAGGCTCCTGAACAAAGAGGAGACAAGCATAGAAACATTTTCAGGGCAGATGAAGAATTCACTGGAGATACATTTTGTTTTGTGTCCTTAGCTACAGAGAGATTTTTTTCCTTAAGTGAGGGCTCTGTCCTCAGTTCTCTCCTCCTATCACACTCAGGGGCTATCTCAACATAGTCCATGACTTCAACTGACAGCCTTAGTCTCCAGACCAGTCTGTCTCCTAGCAGACAACCGCTTAGTCCCACAGATCCCTCCAACCCAGCATGTCCAAGACTGAACATGTCTCCAGGCTCCTCCTCCCCCAAACCCTCTCCCGTGGGCTCTAGCTCACAGAACGGCACCTCAGCTCACCTTCTGCCTGGCTTAGAAATCTGGCGAGGCCGCTCTTTCACCTCCTCCCTCTAATCAAATTATTTCCTAAATCACTCGTGAGACTGTTCATCTTGTGTTGGTTTCTTCATAGATCACCACACTCATAGTGGCTTAAAACTAACTTGTCATCTTACAGTTCTGAAGGTCAGGGATCCAAAATCGGTCACACTGGGCTGAAGTCAAGATGAAGTCCAGCTAGAGTCAAAGCAGGTCCACAGGCCCTCAGGAGGCTCTAAGAAAGAGCCCATCCCCTTGCCTTTTCCAGCTTCTAGAAGCCACATGCACTGCTAGGTCCACAGCTGCTTCCTTCTTCTTCAAAACCAACAGCTAGCATCTTCAGATCTTTCTTAGACTCTGATTTTCTGCCTTCCTTATCCATTTTTAAAGACACTTGTGATGACATTAGGCCCAGTTGGACAATAGTCCTTCTTTTCAAAACCCTTAATTTAACCATGTCTGCTATGGTAAAGTAATACATTCCCAGTAGTAGGTTCTGGGAGTTAGGATACGAACATCTTTCGAGACCATTATCCTGGCTACTGCACATTTCTTGCCATCCCAGCACCACTGCTGCTGCTTGTTATCTCTCACCTGGAGTCACCAATAAGTTCCTAAGTGCAAAGTACTCAGTGAGAAGAAAGGAAGGGATATCGATCCGATAGACTCCTTGAGAGAAGGCCATCTTTCATCCCCGTCTCTTATTTAGTTTCCCCAACTTCCCAGTACTTGCCCCACCTAACTACCCTTGATCTCCTTGTTTGCTATTTCCTCTGTCTAGAAGGTTCTACGTACACCTCATAACAGTCACCCCCACCCAATCCAACCCCCTACAAAGAGCACAAAGCTGAGTTCTGGCCTTTTGGGTCTCAGTTGACATGTCTTTCCCATTAAACCTTCACAGACTTGCCAGGTCTAGGTTGGCCCTGTCTCCAGTGGACACCACTGTTCCCTGTTCTGACTGGACTTAGCCCTTAGCTCATCCTCTTGTAACTGTCTGTTGACTCATCTGTCTTGTCTGCTGAGTTTTAAGTGCCTTGAGGTCAAGGTCCAAGTCATGTTCCATGTTGTTCCCCGGGTACACTGTAAGGCTCAATAAATACTCACCAAATAACATAAAAAAGCTCTTTTTTGAAAACACCTTGGGTGCCAGACCTAACTTCGTTCACCTTTCACGTACTCCAGGACTTGCTTTTGTTCCTGATTATGACCTATTTATTGACCCATCTGGAGGACATAGTGATCAAGTCGATGGAGGCTGTCCTACGGGAGTGGTTGCTGCTACTGTCATGTGCCTTCAGTCAAGTTGGTTCCAACACATAGTGACCATGTATACAACAGAGTGAAACACTGACTGGTCCTGTGCCAGCCCCGCCATGATTTTGATGCTTGTAGCCACCCTGCCGGTCCATCTTACTGAGGGCTGCCCTCTTTTTCACTGACCCTCTACTTTTCCCAGCATGACGTCCTTCTCCAGGGACCAATCCCTCTTTATAACATATCCAAAGTATACGAAGTAAAATCTCAGCATCTTCGCTTCTAAAGACCATTCTGATTGTACTTCTTTCTAGACAGATACGTCCATTCTTCCAGAAGTCCACGATATATTCGGTGTCTTCACCAACACCACAGTGCAAAGGAAACCAAAAACCCACCACCAAAGAGGCGATTCCAACTCATAGAACCCTGTAAGACAAAGGAGAACTGCCCATACGGTTTTCAAGGAGAGCCTGGTGGACTCCAACTGCTGACCTTTTGGTTGGCAGACGTTGCATGTAACCACTATGCCATCAGGGTGTCCAAATGGGAAAGAAGGACACAGTAAATAGTTCAGCACTTGCCAGTAGGTCCCAGATCAGGAAGGCAACTGGGGACAAGGCCCTGGCAGAGACGCCTGGAAAGGTTTCCAAAACCAGGATCCAGAAGAGAGGTTTCCCCTCTCGGGTCACAGGCGAGCATGGTCCCTGGTGCTGTCTGTAATTTCATTACTGGCCAGAGTTAGGATTCCGGCAACATAATAAAAATTCCAGGACAGCACATTGGGGCAGCAGCTGGATTGCCAGCCTCCTGCTAAGTCAAAGCAGTGACTCCTGGCACAGTGTGGCAGGGCCCAGAGAAAGGTACATGCCTGGGGACCCCACAGCCTTTCCTCTCCCTCCTAGCACCAACTTGTAGCCATTTCACCAAATGTTGGGGAGGATGATGAAAAGCCACTAACAAATGCCTCTTTTCCACCTGTTTCTAATAAACAAAGGATTACCAAAATCAAATGTGTCTCCTTTTGGACTCAGTGTAGCCAATAAGAATCATACCAAAATCACTTGTCCAATATCTCTGCATTGCACATGCAGAAGCTGTTGGATTGGTGTATGTTTTGTTGTGTATATTCTCAACACACAACACCAAAATAAAATAAATTTATTTTAAGTCAACTTAGTTCCTGTAGAGGATAAACAAATGTCTCTTTTTCTTGCCGTCTCTTCTCTTGCTTTTTAGAAGTGAATAAAATAAGTATTACGAGAACTTTGAACACTGAAGCCAGTTTTTTTGCTTTCTTTCCATTGTAAATCTTTGCTGTGGTTTATTTTCTTAGCAATACAGTATTCTGTTTGAATGTCTCTCCTACAAATTATCCATCCATTTTTCTCTTTGTAAATATGTAGTTTATTTTGGTTATTTTTTCCTCTTTCAAACAATTCATTAATGTATTCTTGTGCACGTCTCAATATGCACACATGGGAAAATTTCCGTAAGTGGAATTCATGGGTAGTGGGGAAACACTGGTGGCTTAGGGGTTAAGTGCTATATCTGCTCACCAAAAGATTAGCAGTTTGAATCCGCCAGGTGCTCCTTGGAAACTCTGTGGGGCAGTTCTATTCTGTCATCTAGGGTTGCTATGAGTCAGAATCAGCTTGATGGCAGCGGGCTTGGGTTTTTTTAGGGTAAGTACCTTTTCATCTTTACTAGATGAGTAATCACTAAATAACTCTCTTGTTACATCAATTTACAGTTCTACTACTAGCATACATATTCCATACCTTCCCCAATACTTTGGCAAATATTTTGGGTTTTTTTTACAATTCTGATAGGTATAAAATGGCATCTCATTTTGCTTTCCTTTACATTTCTCTGAATACTAGTGAGATGGAGTGTCTTTCAGATTTCCTCTTCTAAGAATTGCCTGTTCGTATCTCCTGCCTAATTTTCTACTGAGTTGTCTTTTTCTTATTTAGAGTGTTTGTCTACACATGTACATTCTGGACACTAATCCTTTTTCATATACAGTCTGTGTCCTTTAGGTCCTCTGGGAAGCAGACACCAAGATGGAGCTAGGCATGTAAGAAACACATGGAGGTAGGGGTAGGAGTGTCATTGATTGAACAGTGTCCCCGCAAAAATGTGTCCAACAATATGGCTAGTCATAATTCCTGGTGTTGTGTGATGTTCCTACATGCCGTAAACCCTACCTTTGTGATGTTAATGACAGTTGGGGTGGCAGTTGGGTTGGTGGGACAGGACTCTATATGTATGATTGTACTGTAATTTGAGGCAATCTCTTGGGATACAAAAAAAAAAAAAGGAAGCAAGCAGAGGTTTGGGGACCTCATAATCACCAAGAAGCAGTGCTGGGAGCAAAGCACATCCTTTGGAAAAGACCTGGGGTCCCTGTGCCTGAGAAAATCCCAGTCCAGGGAAAGATGGACCAGAGTGATCTTCCTCCAGAGCCTTCCTCTGGAATTGTTACCCTGGGTTTGGACTTGTAGCCGAGTGGGCTGTGGCAGAATACAACTTCTCTTTGTATAGTCATCCACGTGTGATATTTCCATTAGAGCAGCACTAGATGACTACGTCAGGGGAAGAAGACAGCGCTTGCGAAGGAAGAAGGGGAAACAAGCCGAAATGCCTGGGGAAAGCTTTCAGAACCCTGTGCAGGTCTGACACCTGTGAAAGGACAGAGAAAAGGAAGGAAGACTAGGTAAGGAAGAACCTCTATCTGCAGGGCAGCTCTGAGAAAGTCTCAGTCAGGCCACTGGAGAGGCTCAGAGTAACGCTTGCTGTTAAAGGAGTCCCATGGTGGGCAGAAGTAGCCCAGACCTCGTACCCCTGCTGTGCTCAGTCATTGTCTGAAATCAGTCCAGGGAGGTCATGGCCTTGGCTTGAGCATTGAGATCCATCCCAAAGAGCAGCAGCTAGAGGCTGTTAGCAAGTCCCGCCCCAGTAGGTGCTCCTTCTTTGAAGGGAGACACATGGCTGCCACACGAATGTCTTCTTCTGGTCTGCGCTTTATTTTTCCTTCATGGCACCTTTTGACGAAAAGGAGCTTTATATCTTGGTACAGCAAATTTTACGCTATTTTTGTTTATGGTTTATACTTTTTGTGTTCTGCCAAGCCAAGTGCTGTTGGTCATTGCCCATGCTGTCATCTTCAAATTAGTTTTTGATATTTTCTTCTAGAAGTCTTAGTTCTTCTTTTCACATTTTTTACCTGGAATTTTTTAAAAATCACTTTTAATACAGATTACCAAATTCCAAGTGCTATTAATAGTTCATTGGGCAAATCTGCTGTGAAAGACTTCTTTAAGTGTTAAAAGCAAAGAAGTCACCTTGAAGACTAAGCGGCACCTGACTCAAGGCATGGTGTTTTCAGTCACCTCCTATGCATGTGAAAGCTGGAAGATAAATAAAGAAGACAGAAAAAGAATTGACACCTTTACATTGCAGTGTGAGAGAAGAATATTGACTGTACTATGGGCTGCCAAAAAAATGAGCAAATCTGTCTCGGAAGAAGTACAACCAGCATGCTCCTTAGAAGCAAAGATGGTGAGGCTACATCTCACAGACCTAGGACACATTATCAGGATTGAGCAATCTCTGGAGGACGTCACACTTGGTAAAGTAGAGGGTCAGTGCAAAAAGAGGAAGACCCTCAGTGAGGTGCACTGACACAGTGGTTGCAACAATGGGCTTATGCATTAACATGGTTGTGAAGATGATACAGAATTGTGCGATGTTTTGTTCTATTTCCCACAGGGCATCTGAGTCGGAATCAACTGAATAGCACCTAACCACAACATTAATAGTTCATCTTTTCTCTGCTGATCTGCATATCGCCTCTGTTGCATATCAAGTCTTCACACAAGCAGGGCTTCATTTTGAGCTCCTTGTTCTGTTCCACTGGTCTATTTCTCTCTTTCTGAGTTAATACCACATTGTCTTAATGACTTTGAATTTCACAGGACAAGTCATTCATCTTATTTTCCTCAAAATCTCTTACCTATTTTTGGCCCTTAGCTTTTTCACAGCAATTTAAAATCATTTTCTTCAGTTCCACAAAAGCCTTGACAGAATTTGGTTGGAGTGACACAGAACTTACAGGTTAATATAAGAAGAACTGAAATCTTGTGATTGAATGTTTCTATCATGAACATACCTTATCTATCTATTGAAGAATACTTAAATGAAATTTTATAATTTTCTCAATAATATCATGTATGTATTCCATTAGATTCATTTCTGGTAACTTATAAGTTTGTTTCTCTTATAAATGTTACCTTTTGAAACTTTTGTTTTCTAACTACAGTTGGCATGTTAAAATACAAACTGATTTTTGTATAATGATCCCCTATCTAGCAACTTTGATGCAGTCTCTTATAAACTTTATGAGGGCCTTTTTTTTCCACATCTCTAGGAAATTTGGTTACCTAAGGAAAACTCACTGGCAGGTGATTGCCTTTGATTCCCCAAGCTGTCCAAGTAGAGAGGGATACCTTTTCTGACTTCAAGGTAGTCATGTTCCTATGCCCCTGCTGTCACATCGACATCTAGAGTAGCAACATCCCCTTCTGAAGACCTGCCAGCAAGACAGAATTCTCCCAGGTAATAGCTTTCGTACTTGTTTGGCTAAAATGAGGATCTAGGTAGTGTAGTTTTGCTTGAGGTCAGCTTTACTGTTACAAAACAGAATGGTCCCCAGGCAAAAGGCTTAGAGCTCACTGGGTTAGACAAGAGGCTGCTAGGATGACCCGATTAGAGAATGTCATTTCTTGATTGGCTAGAGCCACTCTGTCCTTACACACTCCTAGTTGAAAAGGCCTTGGGGACATCAGAAAGTGGGCCGGAAGGAGGTAGAGGTACTGTGTTGATAACGGTGTTCAAATGAAGCCTGTCCCTTGTCCTCCACCCTCCCTTGGCTCTCAAGCTGTTCCCTAGTTAGACTTCCACCTAGAACATTCCATCTGGCCTGGTGACTGGAGGGCAGGTGAGCGTCATCCAGAGACCTGTGCGAGGCCAGGAAGAGGGGATCTGTGGACCATTGGCTTTGGGGTCTGCTGGATACATTATCTCAAGTGATGCTAGACAATAAGAGAGAGAAAGGATGATGGAGAGGTGCTACCATTTAGTGCCCCTGGTTTTCTCATCTTGTTACTTAAAGCAGGTCCTGCTGAGTATAGCTTCTTATCAATGAAGACACTCAGGTAGAGAGGGATGAAGAGCGTCTATTGCAAGCACACAGGGAAGGAGCAGGAGCTGTATATCTCAAATCAATCGGACCGAATAAAGGGAGGCAGAAACATTTATGCTTTCTCTCACAAGGAAGTGCCTGCAAACACTATGGACAACATAGGCTAGCACAGTGCTCAGGTGCAGTAGCACAAATCATGTTTTCTCTTTGGCCTGCAGGCTAGTAAACTAGGTTTGACTGGCTTGAGTTACACCCAGTGCTTTGGGGACAATGGACAGGAGGTGGGTGGGTTCTGCTTGGTCTGAGCAGCTGCTAACTGAGCTACACCCAGCGCTGTCCTGGAAAGTCTTGTTTGGTAATAGCTAAATAGCTCCTGGTCTCTACCTGGCTCTACAAAAAGAGCCTTAGGAGTGGTGTCTTTCCTAAAGTTCCCATTATCCATTCCCTCATCTCTCCATGGTCTATCTGGGCCCCTAGGGCCCGGATGGGACTTGAAGCAAAGACCTAGGTTTTATTTCCACATCCACCAGAGCTGATAGCTAGCAGGGAAGAGTGAGAAATGAATGTGATTTGAGTCAGAGAGGTAGGTTGAAATCCGTGTGTGAGTTCAGGCCTGACAGTGAACTTTTCTATCTTTGAATTTGTGACCTCAAACCTAAGCAGAGTTTGTGCTGCCTGCTGCAACCAACCACTCTTTGAGACAGAGGTGAAATGAGAAGCAAGATATTTTACTATATAGTGGTACACAAGGAGAGAGAGGGGATAGATTCCTCCAAATTCTGCCTTCCAAAAACGGAGGCTAGCTGGAGGTTTTACAGAAAAGGGTGGATAAAGTTTTATGAGTCCTAGATATTTGTAGAATGTTATTTTCTCTTTAGATGGCCACAACAGTCACATCCCAGATAGGACACTTTGGGCCAGAGGTGGTCTGGCCATCATACAAATTTCAGTTCCTGATCACAGGCAGATTCCTTTTTTTTAAATGGTTTTTAGATTATTATCAATTGTTTTTCCACAGTTTTAAAGAGAGCACAGATAGCCTTCCTCTTGAGACAAACTGAAGGAAACAACGGACTCATGCTTGGAGACAGAATTAAGAAACAAAACAGTGCAGGTTGTGCTCAAGATATGGTCACTTATTTTACTATGCCTATTCCAATCCCACCTTTTGTTGTGGGTGTCTCAATCTTGAAAAACAGGGTGTTGTGTCTTTCTGGCTGCTTCATGCTGGATGGAGGCATTTTTTTTTTTGAGACCGACCCTCAGACACGATGAGCCATAAGAAAGGCAGAGTAAAAATTTATCACGTTGTCAAGGATAGCTAGGGAACTTGATCTCTGCTGCCACATACTAACATATTTACTCCAGAATCTAACATTTTCGAGGGATAACAAAGGTCATGATTTGCATTATAGGACACACATGGTATTGATACTGTTGCCAGGGTAACCTGATCTGCCACATATCAACAGCTCTCCCTGGCAGTTTGTGATGCCTATGTGGGTCCTTCCTGGCAGTTGTGATACAAATAAAACAGTTCTTCCTGGCAGTTGTAAGGTGGCTCCGGTGGCCTCATGCCCGATCAGAAGCCAAGTTACTACCTCCCCCTCCCATCTATGACATTATCCCCTGCTTTTATCTATAAAAAGCACCCCCAAAATCTATCCAGGATCTTTTTCCACTCATGGAGACTGACCCATTCCTCTTTGGAACGTACTTTCTCTTAATAAACTTTTCCATCATTTGCATCCTCGTGTGCTTTAGGGGAGGGGATCCCAGTTTGCCACCCCTCAGGAGACCGAAGTCACTAGTTCGATCTCTGGAACCCAAATCAGTTCACTTGGGGTCTAATCAGCTGCAAGACCTGGACAAAGTCTTTATGAACAAGGTGATAAACACAGAGAAACACAGGCTGAAAATCAGCATTTTAAGATTACTAGTGATCCTAAGAAAGGAAAGAACCAGGCTATAGATGGCAGCATTTCTCTGGGCCCTGACTGAATTTATGTAGCCGCTTAGTCTTATCATAATTCTTTTGTACATTCATTTCTACCTCACCAGAAGAGTTGACATAAGTGCAATAGGAGATGTTAGCCACCAGACAACCTCTCCTTGTTCAGCCAATAGATATTCTAGGGTAGCGCAAAACAAGAATAGAAGAGTGTTAAATGGTAAGAAAGGGCTGTGTTGAAACCCCAAATTAATTAAGAGAATTATTGATTAATTATCTGAGCAATCCAACCTGTTTAAGTAGAGCATACAGGCACAGGAAGCAGAATACCAACAGCATGATCATTAGCAGCGTTAAGAGTCTTTGGGGGATCTGTCTCATGTAGGAGGCTGTCCATAAAACAAATATTCAAAGTTTTGGACCGACTAAGAGGTTTAATTACCACAGTTTGGCGAATTTGTCCCTTAGGGTCCATGAGAGGAGAGAAATACTCTGGCTTTTACTTGGAGCAGAAAATATGGTTAAGTCCTGCAGAAAGGACATAGAAAAGCATATAAGTCTAGAAACTGACAACCAGTACAGTAAAGAGAGTCACACTAAGAGGGAAAAATGTATGGATTCTTTAGGCACATTGGATCTAGCACATGGAAAATATCAGTGAATAAGAGCTACTTAGCTGTTAGGAACATCTTTCTTAACCATTGGTATAAAAACCAAAAAACTCACTGCCATTGAGTCGATTCCAACTCATAGCAACCCTGTAGGATGAATAGAACTGCCCCATAGAGTTTTCAAGGAGCATCTGGTGGACGTGAACTGCCGACCTTTCAGTTAGCAGCTGCAGCACTTAACCACTACACCATCAGGGTTTCCAACATTAGTATATATTTATATATATATATATATATATTTCAGTAATGACAAGGAGGGTCTTCATTGGTCCATATTTTCTATTCATTAAATGTTAATAGTAAAGTTAGTAGTGGAAAGTCTTTTGTGTTCTGTTTGAATGGCTTATATGAATGACATTTTTCAAGATTATCTTAGCTATTATCTCAGGCCTGTTGATGTGTGCTTGTGAGTCCAGCTCTAAGTGGGTCATATTCTCTAGGCTCCAGGAAAAGGAATAAAGATTCCAACATTATTTTTTAATTTATTTCCTCCTGTTTGGAGATTGGAAATAACACTAATACCTGGACTTAGTTGAGCTCTGAGATGGTGGCCATTGCAGGCTCTTTAAACTCACGGTGCTGGTTTTCCCGTGGATACTATCTGGTTCTTCACCAGGTTATTAAGCAAGAGCAGTGTTCTCCCACCAGGTTGCTAGAATGAGCAGATTCAATGTGTATCAGCATTTTGGCCCGAGGCCTTCTTTTGCCTTTTAAGTGCGTAACCAAGTATCTTACCTTCTAACTTTATAGCACAGACTGTCTTCTTGAAGTAACAAAAAGGCTATTCTGTTATCTCAAGTCAGCTTGGTTTATCAGGTCAGAGACCGTTGTTGTATTTCTATCCCACAAGCAAATTTATCTGATATTTACCCCATAGTGATTAATAAATTTCTTAAAGATTTCTCTAATTCAACTATACCATAATTAGGAATTTAAGCTCTTAGAAATGATTAACCCCACCAGGAGTGCTGAACCAATAAGATTTCTTCTGACTCTCGTTTTACAATGGGTAACAATTTAACATTACCTTTCCAATATTTACTAGCACCATTACTGTGAATGTTGCAGTTGTTAGGTGCCATCAAGTTGATTCTGGCTCATAGCGGCCCTGTGTGCAACAGAACAAAACACTGCCTAGTCCTAGGCCATACTCATAATCATTTTTATGCTTAAACCCATTGTTGCAGCCATTGTGTCAATCCGTCTTGTTGAGGGTCTTCCTCTTTTTCATTGAGCCTCTGCTTTACCAAGCGTGGTGTCCTCCTCCAGGGATTGACCCCTCCTGAAAACATGCCTAAAGTATGTAAAACGCAGTCTCATCATTCTTGCTTCTAAGAAGTTGAATTGTACTTCTTCTAGGACAGATCTGTTTGCTGTAATTCTGCTCCAAAATCACAATTCAAAGGCATCGATTCTTCTTCTGTCTTCTGCATTCATTGTCCAGCTTTTGCACCCCTGTGGTGCAACTGAAAATACCATGGCTTGGACCAAGCGCACCTTAGTCTTCAGGGTGATGTCTTCACTTTTCAACACTTGAAAGAGGTGTTTTCCAGCAGGTTTTCCCAGTGCAATACATCATTTAATTTCTTGACTGCTGCTTCCAGGCGTTGATTGTATATCCTAGTAAAGCAAAATCCTTTCTAATCTTTTCTCCATTTATCATGATGTTACTTGTTGGTCTACTTGTGGGGATCTTTGTTTTCTTAATGTTAAAGTACAATCCGTATTGAAGGTTGAACTCTTTGATCTTCATCAGTAAGTGCTTCAAGTCCTCTTCACTTTTAGCAAGGAAGGTTGTTTCATCTACATATCACAGGTTGTTAATAAGTCTTCCCCCAATCCTGATGCCCCGTTCTTGCTCATACAAGGTCCAATAACTAAGTCCATGAACTTAATTGTGCTAAGTGCTACGCACCTCATTGCCAAAAAGCACTTTGGTCACCTTCGAAGTATGTCCCTTGGACAGTATACACTGAAGCCAGCACCTAGTCCACCCTTCAAAGCAATTTTGGAACTCTTTCTCAAGCGGCCGTTGCACACAGTGGTACAGTGGAAAATTCGCAAACTTCATTGTACAGGTGTCTATGAGGGAGCTTTTAGCCAGTATACCAATAACTGTATTGGAACACCCTCCCGACTCACCTGATCTAGACCCCAATGAATTTTTCTTTACCCAAAGATATAGGAAATATTGAAAGGAAGACATTTTGATGACATTCAAGACATCAAGGGTAATACAACAACAGCTCTGATGGCCGTTCCAGAAAAGAGTTCCAAAATTGGTCTAGGCATGGTGCCAGTGCACAGCCTCCCAAGGGGAGTACTCCTGAATATCAATCCATGATATTCAATAAAACATAAAATAATGTATCTTCTTTTGTTTGTACATCATTCATTATTTTGCCCATAAAATCCTAGATATAGAAACTTGAGGGCTGAATTTTTTCTTCAGTCCTTTCAGCTTGAGAAATGCCAAGTGTGTTCCTCCCTTTTCGTTTTCTGTCTTTGTACATTTTATTACAACATTTTACTGTGTCTTCTCAAGCTGTCATTTGAAATCTCCTTTTCGACTTTTTTATTTCATCATTTCTTCCACTTGCTTCAGCTATTCAGCATTAAAGAGTAAACGTGAGTGTCTCCTCTGACATCCATTTGGGCCTTTTCTTTCTTTCCTCTGTTTTTGCGGCCTTCTTCTTTCTCCTCGTGTGATGTCCTCTCTGTCACTGCACAGTTCACTTGGTCTTCAGCCATCAGTGTTCAACATGTCAGATCTACTGGTACGGTTTCTAAATTCAGGTGGGATATGCTCACAACCATACTTTGGCTCTTGTGAATTTGTTTTAACTTTCTTCAGTTTCAAGTTCAACTTGCACGTGCTCAACTGATGATCTGTTCCACTGTAAGCCCCTAGATTTATTCTAATTCATTATACTGAGCTTCTCCAAGGTTTCTTTCCACTGTTGTAGTTGATTTGATGCCTGTGTATTTCATCCAGCAAGGTCCATGTGTGTAGTTGCTAATGGTGTTGAAAACGGGAATTTCCAATAAACAGGTCATTTATCTTATAAAATTCTATTGTGTCATCTCTGGTGTTGTTTCTATCTGCAAGGCCATATTTTCCATCTCATGACCTTTCTTTATTTCCAGGTTTCATGTTCCAATTACCAATTATCATCAGCGCATCTTGATTGCATGTTTGATCAATTTCAGACTACAGAAGTTGGTAAAAAAAATTCAATTTCTTCATCTTTGGCATCAGTGAGTGGTGTGTAAGCTTGGATAATAGTCATATTAATGGGTCTTCTTGGTAGGCATACGGCTATTATCACTGACAGCACTGCTTCAGAATAGATCTTGAAATGTTCTTCTTGACAATGAATGTAATCCTACTCCACTTCAAATTGTCATTCCTAGCCTAGTAGGCCATATGATTGATTGTCTGATTCATTTTCAGCTTACTACTATTTAGGATCTTTGCTTCCGAAAAGCATTCTGGTTGTACATCATCCAGAACAGATCTGCTTGTTCTTTTAACGGTCCATTGTACATTCAATATTCTTCTCCAACACCACAATTCAAAGCCATCAATTCTTCTTCTGTCTTCCTTGTTCATTGTCCAACTTTCATGTGCATATGGTACAATCAAAAATGCCATGGCTTGGATCAGGTGCACCTTAGTCTTCAAGGTGATATCTTTACTGTTCAATATTTTAGAGAGATCCTTTGCAGCAGATTTTCCCAACACAATGCATGTTTTGATTTCTTGACTGCTGCTTATAGGTGCACTGAGTGTGGAATCAAGTAAAACAGAACAAATCTATTCTGAAAGAGTACAACCAGAATGCCCCTTGAAGCAAAGATAGCGAGACTGTGTCTCATATACTTTGGACATGTTGTCAGGAGGGATCAATCCATGGAGAAGGAAATCATGCTTAAGTAGAGAGTCACCAATAAAGAGGAAGACCCTCAACAAGATGGATTGATGCAGTGGCTGCAACAATGGGCTTAAGCACAAAAACGATTGTGGGCGTGGTGGAGGACCAGGCAGTATTTCCTTCTGTTGGACATAGGGTCGCTATGTGTCAGAACCAACCAATGGCACCTAGCAACAATGACAAGACTACCTAGGGTATCACTCTTCAAGCATTCCATTTCATTTTTAACAACTTCCAATTTTTGTAGATTCATACTTTGTACATCCCAAGTTCCAATTACTAATGGATGCCTGCAGCTGTTTCTTCTCATTTTGAGTCATGCCACATCAGCAAACGGAGGTCTGAAAAGTTTGATTTCACCTATATCGTTAAGGTCAACTCTACTTTGAGGAGGTAGCCACAGTAGTGTTTTGAGTACCTTACAACCTGCAGGACTTACCTTTTGGCATTGTATCAGACAATGTTGCTCTTCTCTTTATAAAGTTTTCACTGTTCATTTTTGCTAGAAATAGATTTCCAGGACCTTCTTAGTCTGTCTCATTCTGGAAGCTCCAGTGATACCTATCCACCATGGGTTAACCGGCTGGTATTTGAAATACTGGTGGCATAGCTGCCAGCATCATAACAATACACAAGCCATTCCAGTACAACAAACTGGCAAACAAGTGATGGTAATATGATACTAAAAAAAAACAAAAGAAAAATCTTTGCTGGTGAGTTGATTCCAACTCATAGTGACCCTCTAGGACAGAGTAGAACTGCCCCCATTGGGTTTCCAAGGAGTGACTGGTGGATTCGCACTGCTGACATTTTGCTTAGCAGCTGAGCTCTTAACCATTATACCACCAGGGATCTCACCATGATACAGAACTCAGTAAATTATATTTTAAGCAAAAAGTGATTTCTGTTACATGCAAGATGCCATCTTTATACAAGGTCCGCCAATTAAGTTTGCAAACTCATCCTAGAAAAGGTGCTATGAACCTCATCTTCAAAGTACTCCCCTTGGGAAGCTATACAGTGATGCCAGTGGCCTAGTGCACCCTTCAAAGCCATTTTGGAACTCTTTTTCTAGAATGGCCCTCAGAGCTGTCATCATATTACCCTTGATGTCCTGAATATCATCAAAACATCTTCTGTTCAATATTCATTTTAAGGTAAAGAACAAAGCCATTGGGGGCCATATCAGGTGAACAGAGAGAGTGTTCAATTACAGTTATTTGTTTACTGACTAAAAACTGCCCGTGAGCTCGTGCATTGCCATGATGCAAGTGTCATGAGTGGTTGGAGAAAAGTTCAGGTCATATTTGTCTGACTTTTTCACGCAGCCTTTTCAGCACTTCCAGTAGAAAACTTGGTTAACTGTTTGTCCAGTTGGTACAAATTTGTAATGAACAATCCCTCTGATATCCAAAAAGCATCATCATTTTGACTGATAGAACGTTTTTGGACCAATAGAACTTTTTTGGTCATGGAGAATTGGTTGACTTCCACTGTGTACTCTAACACTTTGTTTCAAGGTCATGGCTGGAAACATCATCCTGCCTTTCCAAAAGGTCTTGGCAAACTTCAACTCTCCTTTGCTTTTGTCCATTTGTCAGCTCCTTTGGGATCATTTTTGTACACACCTTTCTCATGCCAAGATTTTCAGTTTAGATTTTCCTGCTTTTCAGTCAGTGTTTACTTGGTCAACAATGCTTCTCACAGTGAGCTGACAATTTTGACATACTATGTGATGAATTTTTGCAATGTTTTCATCAGTTCTGCTCATTACTGGCCACACTGACCTCTCTTCAGCAGTGACTCTTTCTCTCCCCTCATAAAAACATTTAATCTATTTGTACACTGTCATTTTCTTCATGGCATTATCTGCCAAGGCCTGTCACCCATAAAAGCCCCTGTGAACAAAGCCACAAGCTTATGTGATGACAGACGGAGGCATTTCACCCATGACATATTTTTGGCCTACTGTCCCTGATAGTATATTGCTTCCTAATTAAATCTTCCTCAAAAAATACCCGCTCCTCTCCTGGCATGAGGATCAAGGAAGATGCCTTCTAAGAGGAGCTTTACGACCCCCTCGGCTTATGAAATAATATTGGGAAAACCTGACCAGGAACTCCCAGAGAAAGGAGCTCAGAGGAATGAATTCCAACACAGCATGCCCAGCCTGAGAGCACCGAGGCTGGCCCAACTCCGCTGTCTTCTCCCAACTGCACATCCCCCTTCCCAGAAAAAACAATATTGCAGAAAGGCTCTGGGAAGCTCCCCAGGAACAACCTCCTCACACAGCCCTTAGACTATAGATATTCTACTCCCTACATCAGGAAGACAGATAAGCTTCCAAGTTTATTGTGTCTGGTATGACAAATAGACAAATACTAAAGAAATACCCTTCTTAGAATAGTTTAAGAGAGGCTTAGAGTGAGGGATGGTGGACACTTATTGTCCCCAAAGGAAAAAATAAGAAAGAGCAGACAAGGAACAAATAGAGACTGTCAGAGTATAACTTTTTAAGATGAGTTTATTCTCTCTTCCTGCACCTTTGACCTCGAGGCTTAGATAAGTTAATAGGAGTTCCAGGATTAGCTTTGTTCTGACTATTGATTATAATCACAATATACTGGTCTTGAACCATTATTTAGAGGGCCGTAATGATTAACATGAAAAAGGACTTCAAGGTATTGGTTCTTTATTAGCCAACAGAGAGGACCCTAATAATTAGCATGAAAAGAGACCACTGTCTCAGGTCATTATTTAGAAGACCCTAATGATTAACATGAAGAGAGACCAGGAGGTACCCACTTCTTGCTAGCCAATCACTTACCTGGTCAAAGTACAGTTACCTCATTGACTATAAAAAATAAAGGAAGACAGACCTTAACAGGCTGCCGTTCTTCAGACTTCTAATTGTCTCAGTCTCATTTCTTTCTCTTTCCCGCCGATGCCACCCACCCCTCTGTGGTCCCGAAACCCTGCCGAGGCTGGCTCCCAGCAATTATCCTCATAAACTTGGACTAACATGTCCCTGATTTCATTTCCACTCTTGCCAAGTTTAACAAGAAGTTTAATGTTTCTTCATTGCTCTAATTCAAGCTCTGACATTCTTTCAATGGCATACACAAGCATGCAACAACAATAATGAACACCACTGCAAGATACCACCGCATTTCAACACAAACACAGCTGCGAGACACTGATATACCAAGGTTATGAAACCTTCCTGAGTTGTTTGTACAGTGCTGCCAATGCAAGCACATGGCGGCAAGTTCGCGAACTTGGCAGACCTCATATAATGACTATATATAATGCCTTCATTTTAATGATCCATGCATTTGTATTGCCTGTTTCACTTGTAAATTTCTCGAAGGGAAGAGCTGTGTGTGTGTATGCATCTGTGTGTGTGTGTGTGTGTGTGTGTAATCTTCATCTTAGTATCTGACTAATAGGAGAAAAGAATCAGTGGCCCATCTTCCCAGAAATACTTTTTCCTTTGGCTTTCAGTTATGCTGATATGTTCACCATGAGATTTTCTGCCTCTTGGAGATGATTTCTTTTAACTGGGTTAACTTGGCCTGATTTAGTGTCTGTGGAGTCCCTGTGTGAGTCCCTTGACTGCTATTCAGAAAGTTGACAGCTTGTATCCATCCAGAGTTAGCTCAGAAGAAAGGCCTGGTGATCTGCTTTGAGAAAATCAGCACTTGAAAGCCCTGCAGAGCACAGTTCTACTCTTAGACACAAATGGGGTCACTATGAGTCACAGCAACTTAACAGCAACTGTTTTTTTTACACACTGTCCAGAGAGTAAACAGAATATCATGGAAAGGGGGTCTTAAGGAAAAAATTAGTCCCACGAGGAAGCCTTTTGGGAACATGTTCCTGGGACATGAAGCATGGCTCCAGTTTTTGTAAGAAGGAAGAGCAATCACTCCTTAAGGAGGTCGCTAAGAAAGCAAACACTGCACACATTGTCATTCTATCAGCACTGGGCTGATTTGGGTGCTGATTCCATTCAGAAGCCTGGGAGTAGGGGGCAGTCGGGACAAAGTCACACTATATGGTTCCTGTATGACTCAAGTTCATCCCTTTGATTTCCATCAACTGTAGACTGGACTTCTGCAGACCTCTGAAGAGCCTAAATATTCTACAGAGCAGGGGATGTTCAGAACATCACTTCACTAGGACAGGCTGAGAGGCTACTGAGGTACTTAGCTGTTTCTTGTTTATCTGTTTTTATCTGTTCCATTTTCTGTTGTAATCATGCAATCGTCCACCCATCATCCCTCAACACACTCACCCTGCTTTTCACTAAACAGACATATAATACATCCAATTTATTCAAAACATGACATTTGTAAGTTAAATCAATTCTGTCATCAATTGCACTCAACAGTATAACTGAACAAATAATTGCTAAATGCCTGACTCTAATCAGCAGTGAGAGAACATCAGTAGAGTGACAAAGCTGGGCCTCACCCAAATAGACCTCACAGTCTGGGTGCGCTGTGAACAAGTCAACAATTTCAATGCCATTGCCTGTCAAAAGAGCCTTCTGACTCTAGTTGTGTTGTTAGTTGCCTTTAAGTCAACTCTGGCTCATGGTAACCCCACATTCAATAGCATGAAATTTGCCCTGTCCTGTACCATATTCATGATGGTGAGTATGCTCAAGTCCATTGAGGTGGTCACTGTCTATTTTGAGTACCTTCCAACCTAGGGGACTCATCTTCCAGTGTTCTGTTATGATCCGTAGAGTTTTCACTGGCCAATTTTAGACAGTAGGTCTCCAGGCCTTTCTTCCTACTCTGCCTTAGTCTGGAAGATCCACTAAAACTTATCCACCATGAGTGACTCTATTGACAAGTGATCAATAACTCTAGCAATCCTGGCCACATAGTCCATCTTACTATCAGCCAGTCCCTAACCCACAACACTGACACCAAACCCATTGCTTTTGAGTTGATTCCAACTCATAGTAACTCTATAGGACAGAGTGGAACTGCCCCTTAGAATTTCCAAGGAGGGCCTGGTGGGTCTGAACTGCTGACCTTTTGGTTAGCAGCTGTATCATTTGACCACTATGCCACCAGGGTTTCCTAGTTAGTTTATTAGAGCTGATAACATTTTATCTGTCCTCCAATGGCATCTTATTTATTGTCATATCACTCTCCAGTAACCAAAAATTGCTCTCCAGATTAAAGTTGGTCACACTTTCAGCCCCCTGTTCACTGCTCCCATCTTTTGCTGCCCAACAGCCTGATGTACCCCAACCCCCCACTAGGAGATGACCTCTAAGACTGAGTGCTCCTCTTAAAATGAAAGCATTTACAAACAAATGGGAATGAATGTCAACGTAATCAGTAGACAATTTTAAATGCAAATGCAACTTGCTAGCTACAAATAATCATGGATAAGCAGTTAAATTTTCAGAGATTGCATTCAGGGTCTTGTTCTGCTTAGCTTAGATCATTAAACTTACTTTACTACTCGATTCAGTAAATCCTTTCAAAGGACTAGCTAGGACTTTGGAGTCCTTTACGAGCTGGGACATCCCCTGAAGCTGCCAATCACCCTCCAGTCCAGGATCCTCTGTCTCTGGCTTCAGGTAGTGCTCCTTTGTTTCACCTGCCGCTGCCACTAGGGCAAGTCAACGCTTCTCCCCATCAGCGAAGGGGTGTGTGATAGTTACCCAAGTCCTTCTCCAAGTTTACAGTCCCTACAGGGTCCAAATAGTTAAAATACTCACCTCCTAACCAAATGGTTAGTAGTCCTAGTCCACCCAGAGGTGCTGCAGAAGAAATAGTCTGTCTTACTTCAGATCTGCTTCCGATAAACTAGTCGTCAGAAAACCTATCAAGCACAGTTCTATTTTGACACATAGGTTGTCATTAGGTAGAATCTGCTCCCTAGTAACTGCACTTCGCCAACACCCTCTGGGTTTAGTCACTGACTCTGGTGTTCTTGACCTTCTGAACTATGTGAAAAGAGCACTGGACTTAAGCCAGATGCCTAACAGTCCTGCCCAGAGGACCATGGGACATTCTTTTCACCTCTCAGAGCCAGAGCTTCCTCCCTAGGAAACTAGGGATTCTGCTACCTGTCCTGCCTTCCTTGCCAGGCTGGCTATGAGGCTCAAAACCCACATCCGTCAAGTCATATCCAACTCACAGCGACGCTAGAGGTCAGACTAGAACCTCCCCATAGAATTTCCAAGAAACACCCGGCAGATCTGAACTGCCGATCTTTTGGTTAGCAGACACCTTGTGAATTGCCACCCCCAATGTAAAGGGAGAGAAGGATTCATACTCACTCATCCTATCTACCTGATTCCTTTTTGTTCCATGTTTAGCTGTGTCAAGACCAGATCTAAGTCACTGTCTTAGTCATCTAGTGCAGTTATAACAGGAACACCACAAGTGGATGGCTTTAATAAAGAAAAATTAATTTTCTCACAGTCTAGTAGGCTAGAAGTCCAAATTCAAGGCACTGTCATCTCCAGGGAAAGGCTTTCTTTCTGCCAGCTCTGGAAGAAGCTTTTTCTCATTAATCTTCCCCTGAACTACGAGCCTCTCTGCACAGGAACCCTGGGCCAAAAGGATGTTCTCTATTCCTGGCACTGCTTTGTTGGTGGTATGAGATCCCCCCTCTCTGCCTGCTTCCTTTTCCTTTTATCTCTCTTAAGATAAAAGGTGGCTCAGGCCACACTCCAGAGAAACTCCCTTAAAATTGGATCAAGGATATAATCCAGGTAAGGCTGTTACAGTCCTACTCTAATTCTCTTTAAAATAAAATTACAATCACAAAATGAAAGGTGTTACACTCAGGCCTTCTAACTCTGTATAGACTTCCCAAGTAAAAGTGACTCAGCAGTATGACATACGCTGCTTATTCCCAGCTTGGCCTTGAGGGCTCAAATCTGGCAGCCAGCCACCTTTGTGTAAAACTTCTATATAAGGTCACTATACCACAAGGTACAGTCTCTTGCCCACTGCTTCTGGCTACTCTACTGCCTGAGATGCTGTGCTGCCTTGCTGTGCCTTTGCTCCAATAGACCTGTTATGAGCACCCTCGAGCCTCAGTCATTACTGAGTAGGCCCAAATCTCAAATCTGCATCCCTGTTCTTGAGCACCTGCATTTCAACAGAAAGGAACCACACAATACTGAGAATCATGGCCTAACCAAGTTGACACATATTTTAAGGAGACACAGTCCAATCCATGACAGTCAAGATAGTTATACTGTAGGTATTCTGTCACAGAACCAGAGAACAGCTAAGACAGCCTGATGAGTAGGGAGACAGAGGCAGAGTTTGAGCACAGGATGACAGTGATGAGCAAGAGCTGCAAAAGAGAGCAGATTTTTTTCATTGGTATCAGTCTTTTACTTCACATCCTCTGGTGGTTTTGTTAGCCAACTACAGTTAAGTGCTACAGCTGTTAACCAAAAGATGGGTGGTACAAATTCAGCAGGTGCTCCTTGGAAACTCTGTAGAGCAGTTCTACTCTGTCCTATAGGATGACTATGAGTCAGAACTGACTTGATGGCAGTGGGTCTGTTTTTTTTAATATGTCCATACATTTATTCATTATCAATGCAGGTAATCTCCACCTCTAAAAGACCTCTCATTTTTGTTTTAATACTGTTTTCCCAACTATTTATTCATGTCAATATCTCACATGCACAGCAACACCTGGGTATACAGCTTAGAAAGCTCAGCTTTAATCCATTTTTTCTTCAAAATGTCTCCTATATTTGACTTTTTCTTTCCATTTCAGCAGTTACCATTCTAGTCCAAATGATTAGAGAGAACAATTTTTGGAAAGTGCTTTGAAAAAAAGACAGGATTGTGGTGCTATCCTTTTTTTTTTTTTTTAATACAGAGTGTTCTATACAAAGAATATAGGAACTAGACAGATAAGAACTGCTACACTGCTTATTCAAGAGAATGTTTTTACTTTTCTCAAGTAAAAAGTCAAAGTCAAGCCAGTTAAGCAATTTCATCTTTTCTCCAGTTACAGATCTGATTTCACCACATGGGGTGACTGTCTCTCTTCTAAAAAACTTCAAAAAGTAGATATTTGTAAGCTGGCCCACTGCTCCGCAAAGGGCCATCACTCACATTTTACTTGCTCTTTGTTTCTGTTTGGCCTTGTTTTGTGTTAAATGACCCTGATACTTTTTCTCTTCACCTCTTCTAAGTACCCTAGATATTTTAATTAGAATGTCCCAAACCTAGATGTAATCTAAAAAAAGATAGAAATAAACTTCTATATCAATTGATATACGAATAAAGGTAATCCCAGGTTCTGGGTCAGAATTGAAGTTGTGGATATTCAGTCTGCCTGTCACATTTGAACTCATGTAAGCTGTCTGACATATCTGGCACTGCTGTTAACAGAAATATCTCAAGTGGATGATATTAAGAAAGAGAAATTTACTTTCTCACAGAAAAGGAGGCTAAAAGTCCAAATTCAGGGCATCACCTGCCAGGGACATCTTTCCCTGCTGAACTCCGGAGGACGGTCCTTGCTGTCAATCTTCCCCTGGACTGGGAGTTTCTCAGGTGCTAAGACCCCAGGTCCCAAGGATGCTTTCTGCTCCCAGCATTGCTACTTTCTTATAGTGTGAGGTCCTCTACTCTCTGCTTGCATCTTTTTCCCTTATATTCCGAGAGGCCTCAAAGCACAACATGATCACATAGATTGAGTCCTGCCTCACTAACACAACTACCAACACATCCTTCCTCATTAACATCACAAAGGTCAGACTAGAACTTCCCCACAGAGTTTCCAAGGAGCATCTGGCAGATTTGAACTTCCAACAGTTTGGGTAGCAGACTAGCACTTAACCCACTACACCACCAGGGTTTCCCTATCACCTAGAAAAATCGGTGAAAAACTAAGACCCAGAAACCACATTCCTCATCTCCCAAGTTACAGTCCAAAGGTAATGGTCAGCATCTGTACCTCAAGCTTTGGAACTGTAAAACAGACAGAAAGTTTTATAGGGAAAACCTTTATTCTGCAAGAGAAGGGGAAAGGGATTACCGCAATAGGGAGAGAGGTCTATTGTAATAGACACATTGACTATGAGATCTGGGTGTTTTCTACACCTTATTTACTCTCAGTTTCTATAAAAGAAATTCTTTTTCCCTTCTTTTATAGAAACTGAGAGTAAATAAGGTGTAGAAAACACCCAGATGTGGAAAAGTGGGGTGAAAGGGTGACATCCTTGGACAGTAAATCAGGATTTTGACACTGAGGTTATACTATTCTCAGGGAGGGGCCTTACCAAAAAAAAAAAAAAACCCAAACCCACTGCCATTGAGTCAGGTCCAACTCTGCCTGGTGGATTTGAACTGCCAACCTTTTGGTTAGCAGAAGTAGCACTTAACCCACTTTGAGGATGGCCCAGAACAGAGGTAGAGACATATCCACCCAAGGGTCCAGTGAAGTTTGTTTGAGGAGAAAGGGAGTGGGGTCTGAGCCAGAGTGGCTCAGCCAGCCTCTTCCCAGTAGGGCAAGTTTTTACAGTTGTAGAGTTTGGATGGGGTAGTATCCGGTGAGGGGATTTTAGGGTCGCCATGAGTCAGATCCAACTCGATGGCACTTGGCACTTGGCAAAGAAAGAAAGAGAAGTGACAAGAAATTCTGGTTAGGGGATTTACAGTCTGAGGTGGAAGAAGGGTTGATTAGAAGCAGGAGGGGTAAGGTTTGTTTATGGTCAAGCTTTTGATAACGGAAGAGCTTTCAATTAGGTGGGTGGGGAAGGCAGACATCAAGTTACCTATGGTTTTATGGTTATACCGGGTGGGGCATACCAAGCTGTTTGGGTGCATCCCTGTGGGGCATGCATATCAGGCTGTTCTCAGCTAATGGCCAGGTCTGATCATTGGATAAGACAACCTCTCTGAATTTCAGGGACAGAGTTCCCTCAGTTATATGTTGGTGCAGGCAGAGGATGGGTCGTAGTTCAGGGACCTGGGGGAAGGAGAGCCTAAGTAAAGTTTGACTAACATTTTGTTTCTGATTCATCTGTGGGCATAGGCAATCCAGGTACTCATTTGTGAGATAAGAAGCGGGAATCTGGGAGTCTGTGTTGGACCCTCTCATAGGTAAACCAGGAGTCTTCGAAGACCCTCAAGGGTCCTTGTCAGCCCTGTGAGAAAGAACTACTCCGGAAGGTCTGACTGATCCATGAGAGAGATCGTTACTGGAAAATGAATGTGCTTTGGAATGGGGCAGGAGCAGAGGATATAGCAGTCCTGTGTCACTGAGCAAATTCGGTGTCAGATTTTTATAGCCCATCTACACCCAGGGTATAGCTGGGGACAACAAGCCAGTGACGAAGATCTGGAGTATTTCCTTTTTCGACAGGCTGCCACTTGTCCCTTGGTTGTACACACACACAAGGCTTTAACATGGTTCCTGCCACGAGAACTACTGGGACCGGTAGGAGGACTTACCGGGTATTGCACCTGTGTGGCTCTTTGTTCTCTTGGTTCAATTCCCCAGCCCTGACTGTAGTGGTCTGCTGACCCTGTTGGAAGGATACACAGCCATCAAAGTGAGATTTTCTATGCATGTCCCCAGAATTGGTTCCATTTGGTTCTTTCTGAAAAATGACTTTGAGGAAGTCAACATAGTTGTTTGGGGACTTATCTCAGTGTCCCACGATGCAGTTAACCATTGCATCTTTTTATCGCTTTCAGTCACATTGGTTACAGAGGTCCCCAGGCTCACTGTCTTGCTCCCAACTGTCGTCTCAAAAGAGATACTGACTTTTTCATAAGGTTCCCATTGTGCATTTCCCCACAGATGATCCTGCCACCCTCACATCTAGAAGTCTTACCTAAGACACATGGGCCAGGGTGACAGTTCCCAGTAGGCTGTTTCCCTGAACACATTCAAATACCGTTTTCTAATATCACAGGGCTCAGGTAAAGTCATCATTATCAAGCTTTGTTCTATTTCTGAATGTGTTTGAATTTATTCTTTCATTCATCTTCTCAACACGTCGCATTTCGAGAATGAAGGGAAATCAGGACAGAGGAAGACAATGATTTCTTCCCTGTGGTCACTCCTGAAGTTAGTATCCAAGCTGTAACCCAGATCCTAGGACCTAAGTTTCCCAATGCCTCCTTTCAACAGTAAACAGAACATCTTCCTGCCCCTTCACCAAGAGAGCTTTGTATTAATTAAGGAGGCTGGTAATTTATAAGGAAGTCCTGGCATGTCAGGTGTTACCATTGTTATCTGTCCAAGCTTAAAGTGAAGAAAGGGCCAATCTACTCTTCAATGCAACCCACTGGTCTAGTGCAGGGGTTCTGATAGTGCGGTCTCATGACTGATAGCATCAGTGTCACCTGGAAACTTAATCACAAATGCAAATTGTGTAGCCTTGCCCCACACCTACTGAATCAGGAACTGGGGGAGTAGAACCCAGAAACCTGTGTTTTAACAAACCTTCTGGGTGATTCTGATGCACATAAAAGTTTCAACACGTTCTCAGGGAGCTTCTAAGATAAGTGATTTAGAAGTTCAAGAAAAATGAAGAGAACCAATGGTTTTCTCCTCTAGTCCAGCACTTTGCAAGCTGGCCTACTCTTAAAAAAATACTGGGAAATGATCACCAAGGATAAAAACTTCGTGGGGGAAACAGAACCCAGAAGACAGAAAGACCCACATGAATGGGTAACTACATTAACATGTGACCAAAAGAACCAAGTGGTGCCTGGCCACCACCATTGACAGCCATGATGGGGCTCACGAAGTTGAGTCCCAGTGGCAATAAGAGAATAAAAAGGGGTGCACCCTGAGAACTCCACTAAAAGATCACAATTGATGGTTTGAAGGCCTGGGGGGCCCTAGACCTGATGCTGCCCCTGTTCATGAGTCATTACTGAGGCCAACTCCTCAGACA
The DNA here is from genome assembly GCA_028571685.1 of Heterohyrax brucei. Taxonomy (NCBI): domain Eukaryota; kingdom Metazoa; phylum Chordata; class Mammalia; order Hyracoidea; family Procaviidae; genus Heterohyrax; species Heterohyrax brucei. The sequence goes on from CM053149.1 coordinate 53,337,518, forward strand.
GGAATGGATTGAACTAGGTGACACAGAGTGACCATATCGTGTGTGTTCTTTATGGTTCTATGCACCTATAGGATGTCATCCTACTGGCCTCTTACTAGAGAGGAGTGGAGAGGGTGGAGAAGAGGAGACAGGAGATGTTAAGAGGATATATCATGTATAGAACAGATAGAAGGAGTGAGCTGTCACCAGGCAAGGAGAGCAATAGGAGCTGCACATAGGCGGGCATGAAAATTTAAACTGGATTGTACACTTTCGCTCAATCACAATAAATAAATTTTTAAAAAAAAATACTGGGGATCTCTTAAGAAGATTGACTTCTTGGACTCTCCCATGGGATTCCAAACCAGAGCAGGAGAACGTGATTGGAAAAGCCAGGCCAGATTCTGAAGCAACCACTTGGAGAGTGGTCCACTCATCCACTCAGCTGGGAATTACTATTCTAGGGCTGTATAAACTCCTGGTTTACTTGCTACGGACACCCCAAACCAACACCATCTACATCTTAGAGGTATCCCCTTCTGATTTTTCATTCCGTGAATGAACATGATTCATAACCTATTATGTTTCAAGCCTGGGGGAGAATACAAAGATTTCAAAACTGCCTATTCCTGGTTTTGAGTACATGTATGGAAACCCTGGTGGAGTAGTGATTCCATGCTACAGCTGCACGCACACACCTTTCTTCATCTTGATCTTCTTGCTTCTCTCTCCCACTAGTTTCCATTTTCTTCCTTAGTTTGCTGACAGTCTTTCTCCATCCCAGTTGAAGGTTTTGTTTGCAAGGGTCTCCAGGGACTGCTCCTTGCCTGATACATGTGGTTAAAACAAAACAAACCCAAACCCATTGCCAAAGAGTCGATTCTGACTCATACTGACCCTATAGTCAGAATAGAATTGCCTCATAGAGTTTCCAAAGAGGGCCTGGCAGACGCAAACTGATGATCTTTTGGTTAGCAGACACTGCACTCAACCACTATGGAACCAGAGTCTCCAGGGGAGACTGTAAATGAGACTAAGCACCTCCTTTGGGCAAAAATCATTCCAACTTTTTCTCTCCATCTTCTTGGTCACCTCTTAGTTAAGAGAAGGAAACCTTGGTGGTATAGCAGTTAAGTGCTACACCTGCTAACCAAAAGGTCAGCAGTTCAAACCCGCCAGGCACTCCTTAGAAATTTTACGGAGCCATTCTCCTCTGTCTTATAGGGTCACTATGAGTCAGAATCGACTCAGCAACAGTGGATTTGGTTTTTTGGGGTTTTTAGTTAAGAGAAAGCAGTAACTTTGAAGCCTCTTCCCATGGTGATGAGCCCTATTCCTGACTTAATTCAAGATGTTTATATGGCTTTTATAGTCCCATTGATGAATAAGAAGCAAAAGATAGATCAAACAATCTACCCCTGGAATGGGGAATCCAGCAGCCCTCATGGGCACTTAGGATGCTTATGCCTCCCTGTCACAGATTGAATTGTGTCCCCCCAAAATATCTGTCAAATCCTGATTTGACAGATCCTGATTCCTAGTATTGTATGGCTGTCCTTCATTTTGTCATCTGATGTGATTTACCTGTGGATTGTAAATCCTATTGCTGTGATGTAACGAGATGGATTAGCGGCCGTTATACGGATGGGATCTACAAGACCAGATACAGTCTTAATCTCTTTTGAGACATAAGAGAGAAAAGCAAGCAGAAAAATGGAGACTTCATACCAAGAAGAAAGCAGTGCCAAGAGCGGAGTGTGTCCTTCGATTCCTGTGCTGAGATGCTCCCAGACTAGGGAGGACATGCATTACAAAGGCCTTCCTCCAGAGCCAACAGAGAGAAAGCCCACCCTGGGACTGTCACCATGAATTTGGACTTCTAGACTGCTGAAGTGCGAGAGAATAAACTTGTCTTTGTTAAAGCCAACCACTTGCGGTGTTTTTGTTATAGCAACACTCAGTGACCAAGATACTCCCGTTGGCTCAGTTTAAGCTCAGAGGACTTATGCTAAGGGGCACCTTCTACCTACAACCCTCAGCTAGGAAGAGCAGGTTTCTTCCAAAGGTTCACTCTCCATCTCTGGCTGTTCCTAAGGTTTGTTCCATCTTCCGCACCTCAACTCACTGCTCCAGTCAAAAAACAAGGGAAATTGATTAGAAAGGAGTTAGAGCTCACAAGAATTTGAATTTCTCTGTGAAACATGAAGAGGAGTAGGTCAGCACTGCAAATCAAACAAGGTAATAAATTACTTGGCTAGTGGTTTACTCTATATCAGTACTTGGAAATGGTTTGTTCTGGTTCAAGTCCCTGTTGAGAAGTTGCATTTCCATTCCAGATGTACAGAATCAGAATCAACAGTTAAACAAGATCCCCAAGTGAGTCTTATGTATAATAAATTTTGAGAACCACTGCTCTGTAAGTGGAGGTCTGTTGTCACACTGGTTAAGCATTTGGCTGGTAACCAAAAAGTCGGTGATTTGAACCCACCAGCCACTCTGTGCAGAAAGATATGGCAGTCTGTTTCCATAAGGATTACAGAAACTGCATGGGGCAATTCTACCCTGTCCCATGATAGGGTTGCTATGAGTTGGAATTGACTCAACAGCAGTGGGTTTGGGCTGTCTTTGTTAATGGTTCTCAGAATTGGTCCCTAACTAGTAGAACTGGTATCGCCTGTGAATTTGTTAGAACTGCACATTCTCAGCAGAGGCTCAAGCCTAAATAAACCAGTTCAAAGCTTGCTCTACACTAGTGATTCTTGAAGTTTAGCACCTTGTATACAGCTTGTTGTAACACAGAGTGCTGGGCCCTACCCCCAGAATTTCGGATTCAGTAGATCTAGGATGGAGCCGAGAATTTGCATTTCTAACAAGTTCCCAGTGACACTGATGCTGCCAGTCTAGGAACAACCCTTTTGGGCCTCTGGTCTACATTTTGGAAAAAGAAACTATGGTTTATCGGAAGTTATACATCATCAGTGAAAAGTCCGGCTGAAAGATACTCTTTCTCAATACCTAACTGTAACAAGTACTGAGAGGGAGTATAAAATAAGACAGTCTTTAGGAAAAGTCACATTTGATTATAGTACTGGTCCTGATCACCTGAGCTCAGTGTTCAGTTTATATTGCTGATGTATGTGATGGTCATCTGTCATGAATTGTGTCCCCCCAAAATAAGTGTCAACTTGGTTAGGTCACTGTGGGGACATATGGAAAGTGTTTTTGCTAAGGCCTTCTGACTCTGTAGAGGCCCTCCACATAAAAGTTATTCAGCAGTATAACATGTCCTGGTTATGCCCAGCTTGGTCTTGAGGGCTCAAATCTGGCAGCCAGCCACCTCTGTGTAAAACTGGTATATAAAGGTCACCACACTCCAAGGCTTTGGTTCCACAAGCTGCTGCTTGGGTGTTTGTTAAGGCTTGCTGTTCCGCTTTGTTAAGTAAGTGTGCTGCCTGCCTGCTGCCCGCCTCATGTCGTGCCTGTCTCCAGCCTCTGCACCAATAAATCTGCCGTGACCACACCAGCTGAGCCTCAATTACTGGGTCTGCCCAAATCTCAAACCTACATTCCTGGCTTAGGCACCTGTTTTCTGACAGTCATGATCCCCAATATTGTGTGGCTGTCCTTCATTTCGTACTAAAGAGAGTAGGGTGCGATTATAAACTTACCCAGGTCACAGCCCTGATTCAACATAAGAGGAGTTCCCTGGGGTGTGGACTGTACTACGTTTTATCTCTCAAGAGATAAAAAGGAAAGGGAAGCCAGTAGAGGGAGTTGGGGGTGGCTCATACCACCAAGAAAGCAATTCTGAGAAAGCAGTGTGTCCTTTGGACCCAGGATCCCTGTGAAGAGAAGCTCCTGGTCTGGGGGATGATTGATGAGAACAGCAACAGAGAGAAAGCCATCCCTGGAGCTGACGATGCTCTGAACTGGGACTTTAGACTACTTTACTGTGAGGAAATAAACTTTTGTTTGTGGCATTTCATCTGGAAGATTAAGATATCTCATAATTTTTTTAATTTATGGGAAACATTGGCACGAGTATAATCTGAAGGCAGTGAGTGACCTTGATGCCATGATCCATTCCCATTTTTTGAGAAGTTTCTATTATCAGCATCATAGAGTCAAAGAAGGGTGTTCAGACCTACATAGGAATCTCAACAGGGGCTAGAATAGCCCTCTGAGACCTGATGTAGCTTGGAAATAATGATTAAATTAGTTTTCTTTCTTTCCTATCTTTTTAATGGCCTTTTTCTTTCTTCATATATGCTGTCCTTCACGTCATTTCACAACTTGTCTGGTCTTCAGTCATTAAAATTTTGGTTCTATCTTAGGCTTGGTTCTCTAGATAAGCAAAACCAGTAAACTATCTAGAAAGACAGATTTGCAACAAGGAGATGGCTCACACAGCTGCAGAGGCTGCCAAGTCCCACGAGTATGGGTCAGGCTGGAGGCTTATCCCAATTCACACAGTACAGGAGCTGGCAGATGCAAGATCCAGACCACAGAGGCTGATGAATCTCAAGTGTAGCAGGCAAGCTGCTAGCTCAAGCCCCAAGAACTGGAGGCCAGGTGAACAAGAGCCAGCTGCAGGATCCAGAGCGAGCAAAAGACACCGGGCCTTGCCAGAAAGACTACCTATATTGGATGCAGTCCACACTCTCAAGGAAATTTCCTTTCAAGTGATTGGCTACTATAGCAGATCCCATCATGGAGGTGATTACTTTATATCAGATCTCACGGAGATGATAACATCATTATACATGGACTGACAATTAAGTTCACGAACTCGTCTTAGAAAAAGTGTTACATATCTCCTTCTCGAACATCACTATAGTCACCTTTGACATACACCCCTTGAGAAGCATGCACTGATGCCAGCACCTAGTTCACTCTTCAAAGCAATTTTGGAATTCTTCTTCTGGAATGGCCATCAAAGCTGTGGTTGTATTACCCTTGATGTCCTCAGTGTCACCCAAATGTCTCCCTTGCAATATTTTCTTTATCTTCAGGTAAAGAAAGAAGTCATTGGGGGCCAGATTAGGTGAGCAGGGAGGGTGTTCCAATACAGTTATTTGTTTACTGGTTAAAAGCTCCCTCACAAACAACTAGACAGTTAAATTCATGAACTTGCCGCTCTGCCACCATGCACAATGTCCATTCCAGGAAGAATTCCAAAATTGCTTGTAAGGGTGGCCTAGGCACTGGCATCAGTCCCCGGTTCCCAAGAGGAGTACTTTCAAGGCGACCATAGTGATATTCAGCAATGAGGTGTGTAGCACTTACAACAATCAAGTTTGCAGACCTAATTGTCAGCCTAATTGTCAGCGCAGCTACGTTCGTAACTGCCAAACCACTGAGAATCCTGCCCAGCAATGCTGACACACAACCCTAAAGATCACACGTCCTGAAATAAGAAGGTACAAAGGAGTTCTATGGGTAAGGCCACAGCTAGTATCAGTTATGATTTTAGGACGAAGTGAGGTAGAGGGTAGCCCAAAGACAACAAGTCTGAGGCTGTCTGCCAAGGGACAAGGGAGGAAGGTAGACAGTGAAATAAGGCTATGGGCATGTGTTGGAATACCTCATCTTGTGTACCAACATCACGGTTATTAAAAAGTTTGCAGATTGCAAACAAGGGGAGTAAAGGTAAGAGAAAAATAGTTTCTATAGTCCCAAGGGAAAATCAGAACAAAGCTGAATGGCTTGGCTCTGACCAGCTGTGCATGCCCTGTTTAATTCACAAGAGCCTCATCTCTCCCTCATATGCTGTCCCAGTTCTCTTCCCATGCCCAGGAAAGTATGCTTTCTGAGTAGGTCATTTCACAAGGAGGCTGGGTCACTTATTTCTGGGAGGATATGGTGTGCGTCCATGGAGGCAGAAGATGGACAGCGTAACCTCAGATAGAATTATCTGCCCTGAAATTCAAGATGCCTGTGGCTAATTCCCATGCAGCCTGGTGTCCGGTAGCTGAGGACAAGGTTGTAAACACATCACATCTGTCTACTTCTGTCGCGCAAGCAGTGTCTAGGGGATGCTGTCTCCCTAGGGTGGCCTACCTGGGCCTAGAAGCCAGTTTGGGCAATGAAAACCTTGCCTGGGAAGGAATATTGCCACACAGAGCCTCAAAAGATGCTTCTGGGTGATCTCAGTGCTGCGGCAGGGCAATATTCTCAAAAAGAGGGGCTGATTAAAGTGTCGGAAAACAGGATGGATAGGGTTAGGGGACTCAGAACACAGAAGGCTAAGGACTATGCTAATAGAGACTTTTGGACATATCTGTAAATTTTCATAGCACTCTGCCCACAAGTAAGGCACATTTAGTCCTCTCCACAAGCAGGCAGTGTGGCTTGCTGTTGCTGCTACCACAGGAGCAGACACAGACTGATCCAAGTCACCTGCCCAAGGTTACCCAGCAGACACTGACAGTGTGGGTTGCCCCTGTACAGGTGGCCCTTCAAGAAGGAACAACAGTAGCATCTATAATTAAGAAAAAAAATGGTAATATGCAGTTGTTTTGTATTTCTGCAGCATGAAAGCCTTCAGTTAGATATAAGTAGGAAGTAGATTCAGGAAGTTAAAGAACTTGCTTTGAGAAATGATTCTGCAATGTCACCCTGCCTTGAAGCAGGCAGGTGAGGGGGCCTTTGCAGGGGTGAGTGTGGGTCCTGAAAGTGTTTCCCAGGAGTCACAGAAGAGGGAAAGCCACAAAATACCCCCACTCCTGCAAATACACACACATGCAAATAGACTGATTGAAAATTGAGAGGCCTTTTTATAATGTAATACTCAGAGGGACAAAGCTATAGTGGATGATGGCAGGTGGTGAGGTGGCAGTTTTAGGCTGTGAGACTTGCCTGCCCCTCCCCAGTGAGGCCCCTCTGACTAGGAAATCCTGGTGTTTTAGTGGTTAAGAGCTACATCTGCTAACCAAAAGATCACCGGTTCAAACCCACCAGGTGCTCCTTGGAAACCCTCTGGGGCAGTCCTACTCTGTCCTACAGGGTCACCCTGAGTCAGAATTGACTCCACAGCAAGGTGGTTGGGCTTTTTGTTTGTTTGTTTAAATCACTATTCTGACCACTTGGAGAGGACAAGAGGATGTGGAGACAGAGGGAGGAGAAGCAGTGGTACCTAAGGCGAGGCCCATCCATGCCGCTGTATCTGCCCTCCTGGCCACACTGCTACTGAGTATCCCCATTTGTGGAGTTCTGGCTGGCTTCTGTTGCAGACTCAGGGACCCCTCACACCCTGCCCTTGAAGTGCCAGCCAAGAATGGAATAATTAAGGCTAAACTGAATCCCGGTCTTGACTTCAGCACTTGTAAGCAGTTCACCACCAGAAATGAGACTTCAAGAGCCCGGTTCACCTCACTAGCAGCTCTGGTCTGGTCCGGATGCCCTTCTGAGGGAGGCACCCGAGGCGGAGGCCGTAACCTTAGCCTCAGCATCGGGACTCCATCCTGAATGAGCAACAGCGCCCTCCATCGTGAAGAGGTAGGCTTTAAACTTGCCACTTGGTACCGCGCGGGAAAAGAACAGCAGAACGGTCAAGCCAAGTCTGATAACGGCTTGTTTGTGAGGTTTTTCTCAGATCGCTGAGCAAGAACAGGTGGTGCTGGGCATTAGCCCTCCTGACCCAATAACTGACTTGCAGGAAGACCTTGAAACACAGACCATCTTGCTGATCCGTTCTGCCACATTGCTTGTGATTTTTCTCACCCTTGCACCTGCATGTAGCTTCCCCTTATAAACCCCCCTGTTTGCCTACAGACAGACAGAATTTGGAGGAAGCTATTCTCTTGTGTCTCTTGTACATCCACATACAATGAACCTTTTTAATTATTCACCTCCCCCCTCTCAATACTGGCTTTGTGGCAGGTGACATAAATCCATGTTTTACAGTAACATTTGTGCTTGCTTTCTGCCTGTCTAAATCCTGCTCATCCTTCAAGGACTAAGTGAAGACACTTCCTCCTTGAAGACCCCCCAGATCACACAGACCACATAGCTCTCTCTCCGTCTGTGGAGACAGAATTCTTTCCCTTCACTGTCTGTACCACTCATCTGGCTTTTTTCCTGACCTCTACCTCACACCAAAGAGCCCTGGTTGTATAGTGATTTAAGTACTCTGCTACTAATCAAAAGGCCAGCAGTTCAAACCCACCAGCTGCTCTGCAAAAGAAAAGACCTAGTGATCTGTTCCCATAGAGATTATAGCCCAGAGGGCTGGGGGCCACGGTCTCAGGGGACATGTAAGTCAACTTGTATAACATAGTTCATAAAGAAAATGTTCTGCATCCTACTTTGGTGAGTAGCATCTGGGGTCTCAAAAGCTTGTGAGTAGCCATCTAAGATACACCTCCTGGTTCCATCCTGTCTGGAGCAAAAGAAAATGAAGAAAACCAAAGACACAAAGGAAATACGAGTCTAAAGATCTAACGAACCACATAAACCACAGCCTTCACCAGCCTGAGCCCAGAAGAACTCGATGGTGCCCAGCTACCGCCAGCAGCCAGTCTGGCAGGGAAAACAGCAGAGGCTCCCAGACAGGGCAGGAGAAAACCATAGGACAAACACAAATTCACAAAAAAACAACAAAAAGACCAAGCACTGATCTGACAGAGACTGCAGGAACTCCAAGACTATAGCCCCTGACAGCCCGCTAACTCAGAGCGGACACTGGTCCTGAAGCTCACCCTTCAGTCACAGGTGACACCACCTACAAAACAAGCAATAACACACCTGAAGGTTGTGTTTCTTAGTTCAATCATGTGTGCAAGACCAAATGGGTACAACACCTGCCCAAAAGCAAACAGAAGGCAGGAAGAGACAGGAAAACAGGATGAGAAACTCATTTGCTCTATAAGCTTTCATCTAAAGCACAATACGAAAAAAAGAGAGGGGGAAAAAAAGATTACAGCTAGGAAATCCTTCCGGGCAGTTCTACTTTGCCCTACAGGCTTGCCATGAGTCAGAATCAACTAGAAGGCACAAAACAACTCCCATACCAATGACCATGGAAATAGCTAGAACCAAAGAACATTTGGTTCTATTATACTTCAAGTTTCTATGAGCCAGAGTGGTCTCCATGGCAACTAACAGTAACAACATGTACCTCAAGGTTACTTTGTAAAGGTATCTGTCCAGATGTTTATGCTTTTCTTTTTAATTTCCCCAATGCACAGTGTAGCAGTGTGTGCATAAACACTAAACAGATACTTTTTGTTTGACTAAGCGTGAATTTTGAACAAACTTCTTTAAAAACATTTTTTTAATGTAGCCCTGCATTATATTTTCCCAAAAATAAATTCCTAGCCTTCCTACAACTGTTGTTAGTTGCCTGGATAATGTCAACCCAATATTGCAAGGATAGAGTAGCAGTAGTGTGGTCTGGAGACTATGCTCTCAGGGGACACTGAGGTCAATTGTCATAACTAGCCAATAGCTACGAGAATCTTCTGTACCCCATGTTGGTGAGTGGCATCTGGGGTCTTAAAAGCTAGCAAGCTGCCATCTGAGGTGCACCAAATTGTCCCAACTCATCCAGGACAGATGATCACTGAGAACACCAAAGACATGAGCTAAAAAGAGCCCGGGAGACAGAAGGACCTGTGTGAGCAGGAGACTGTATCAGCATGTGACCAGAAGAACAACACGGTGCCCGGCCACCACCAAAGACAGCTGTGATAGGGCACACAATGTTGAGTCCCTGTGGCAACTGGAGAAAAAGAGGGGTGCAGCTCAAGAACTCTACTAAAAGACCACAACTGATGGTCCGATGGCCCAGAGGATCTCCTGGGAGCATGGCCCCTAAACCTGCTGCTGCCCCTGTCTAGAAAACACCACTGAGGTCAAGTTTTTGGACAAAAATGGACTGTACTCAAGGATACAATGTGATCAAATGGTGTGTGTACTTTATGTTCTGTGCATTTCTAGGACGCTGTCCTACTGGTGTCTTTATAGATGGGAGAGAAGAGGCGGGAGAGGATATGTTAAGAGGATATGACAAGTATAGAATGAAAAGGAGGAGTGCACTGTCACTGGGCAAGGAGAGCAGAGGGAACCTCAGATAGGTAGGCATACAAAATTAATTTGGATTGTATAATTTCACTTAATCACAATAAATAAAGAAAAGAAAATATGTTTACCATTGCTCGTAATAAGGAAAAAAAAACCTACGACCATCAAGTCAGTTCCAACTCATAGTGACCCTAAAGGACAGAGTAGAACTGCATAGAGTTTCCAAGGAATGCCTGGAGGATTTGAACCTCTGACCTTTTGGTTAGCCAGATGTAGCACTTAAGCACTATGCCACCAGCGTCTCCACTCATAATAAAAGACATGCAAAATTAAACTATAATGATATACATTTAACTTTCAGGTATGCAAAAAATTCAAAAGTTTGAAAATACTGTATGGGTGAGGCTCCAGGGAGACAATTGCTCTCCTAAACTGCTGGTAAGAATTCACAATGATACAGTCTCTTTGGAAGAGGATTCTACGCTGTCTAGCGGAAACCCTGGTGGCATGGTGGTTAAGTGCTACAGCTGCTAACCTTTTGGTTAGCATCCAGCAGGCGCTGCTTGGAAACTCTACGGGCAGTTCTTCTCTGTTCTATAAGGTTGCTATATGTCTGAATAAACTCAGTAGCAGTGGGTGTGGTTTGGGTAGCAGAACTTCACGTGCCTTTCTCTTTGATGTCACAAACACAGTTCCAGAAGCCTGTCCCAAATACAGCCACTCAAGTTGTGAAACATCTGCTCCAGTTATTTATCGCAGCTCTATTTGTAATAGTAGAGACTGGAGACAATCAACTGTCCATCCACAGGGAACTAGTTGGATAAACTATGGAGCTGTAAGGACTGAGGATGACCTCCAGAGTATAAGGCTTCATGAAAAATACAAGGTCAGAAGAGTACACAGAGTATGGAAGCTTTTTTGTTAGAACCAGGTAAATAAATAGCATCAAATCGATTACCATAGAGATGATTACGACTCTTATCAACCCATGTGTTCCCGAGTTAGATCTGCTCCAAAGGGTTTTCTTTATGGAAGCAAGTCACCCGGTCTCTCTTCCATGGAGCTGATGGTTGGTTTGAATGACCAGTTCGCTTAATGTTGGGCCCAGACCGGTAGCGCCACCTAGGGGTCGCTTTGTGTTAGAAACAAAACAGGGGTTTACTGTGTGACAGAGTAGAACTGCCCCATAGAGTTTCTAAGAAGTACCTGGTGGATTTGAGCTGTAGACCTTTTAGTTAGCAGCTTTAGCACTTAGTACACCACCAGGGTTCCCTTGCATTAGAAAAACCAAAACCAAGCCCAATGCCACTGAGTCAGTTCTGACTCATAGCGACCTACAGGAAAGAATATTCATCAGTCCTCCTAGGTGATTTTACAAGACAAGTGACCCAGTTCCTTCAACAAATAAAGTGTGTGAAATTTAAAAGACAGTCTTGAAAAGCTTAGGAAAGGCTAATGAGATGAGACCTACAGCCAAATGTAACTAGAAAAACTCAGTTTTGAAGCAATCAGAGAAAATTGAATTCTGGTGTGAGACGATATCACTAAATTATGAATTTTATTGATAATAGTATAGTGGTTCCTTTTTAATCCTTTCTCAGAAAGCTTCCAGTGGATCTGAACTGCCAACCCTTTGGTTAGTAGCTGTAGTACTTTAACAACGATGCTAGGAGGGCTCCTTTATATTAGAAAGGGAAATGAAATATGAGCATATACATGTAAGTAGCTGTGGTAGTGTAGGAGTTAAGTGCTATATGGCTGCTAACCAAAAGGTTGGCAGTTTGAATCTGCCACGTGCTCCTTGGAAACCTTATGGCGCAGTTCTACTCTGTCCTATAGGGTCACCATGAGTCAGAATTGACTCAATGGCAGTGGGTTTGGTTTGGGGTTTTAGTGGTGCAGTGATTAAGAGCTTGGTAGCTAACCAAAAGGTTCCCATTTTGAATCCACCGGCTGCTCCTTGGAAACCCTAGTTCTTTTCCATCCTATAGAGTCACAATGAGTCAGAATTGACTCTATGGCACAAAACAAAAATAATACACATATAAACAGCAATGGAAGGATAAAACAATAATTAAAAAATCATCTTTAGGCAGAGGTGGAGAATGATGTGTTCAGTGAGCAAGGGGGCAGGCGTTCATACCTTATTTTATAATTTTGACTTTCAGCCATGTAAATATTTTATGTAATTAAACAACAAAATCCTATTTGGAAATGGCAACCTCTGTCAGTCAAAACCAAAGTGAAATAAATGAAACTAACAGTGTATCGAGTTGATTTTTGTAATCACAGAGAGAAGAATTATTACAAGTGACTTTAAAACACAGTAGGTGGACTGAACACCCCTGGGAGGACAGAGCCTAGAGACAGAGAAGATCACAAAGAAATCTTAAATTGTATTCATCGGTCCTCCTTGTGATTGTACAAGACAAGTGACCCAGTTTCTTCAACAAATAAAGTGTGCAAAATTTAAAAGACAGTCTTGCACAGCTTAGGAAACAGTTAAGAGACTGATAACCAAATGTAACTAGAAAAAAGACAGTTTTAAAGCAACCAGAGACAACTGAACTCTAGTATGTGATGATATCAATAAATTATTGATTTTATTGATAACGATATGGTGGTTGCTTTTTAATCCTTTCTCAGATTTTTTTCCCTGTGTCATGATTTATTTACTTATTTCTAATTTTATTTTGAGATCTTTATTAACTTGATTTTAAGTGAGGTTTCCAGATATGTAGACAACAGAACCTAGGCAATGACACATTCCTAGGGCTCGGGGACACTGAGTCCGTCACAGAACACCTAAATCAAGAGTTAATCTTCCAGAAAGCATAAGTGAGGAACTGGAGCCTTTAAAGGAAGTGAACTTAAAACAAATATTCTGTTTGATCAAACTGCTTGAAGTGGAAACATTTTCTTGGCATGTAAAATTACACCTAGTCCAAGGCCAAGAGGCCGGGGTTTGAATTCAGTCTCTGCCGCTTCCTACTCTATGTCCTTGAGCCAGAGTCGCCTCCCTGCAACTCAGTTTCCCTGTCTCCCTCAGGGTTGTTTTTGAAATAATCAAATTAAATACAGGTTAAGTGCTCAAAACAGTGTTAGGCACATACAAAGTACAATGTTTTTAAATTGTGTTTTAGATTAAACCTTACGGTAGAAATTCGTTTTTCATTCCAAAAATTTAAGCACACATGGCAGTCCCCGTGATGTGTCATCACTCTCCCCCTTTCCCTTCCAAACTGGATTCCCCATGTTCATTCATCCAGTTTTCCAGTTCCTTCCTGCCTCCTCGTCTTTGCTTTGGGCCAAGTGTTGCCCATTAGGTCTCTTATGCGTGATTGAACTAAGAGGAACACTGCTCACATGTATAATTGTTTGTCCTGTAGGCCTTTCTGATCTTCAGCTGAAAGGTGACCTTAGGTGTTGCTTCAGTTCTGAGTTAGCAGGGTGTCCTGGGCCATAGTCTCAGGACTTCCTCCAGTCACCATTAAACCAATAACTCTGGTCTTTTTGTGAATTTGAATTTTGTTCTGTATTTTTCTCCTGCTCTTCCCTGAACCCTCTATTGTGTTCCCTGCCAGAGTGGGCCTCATCTAGTTCTTAGGGGCTCAGGCTGGGGGACATTGTGGTTCTTATGGTCTGTTAGTCCTTCGGACTAATATTTTCTTTGTGTCTTTGGGGTTATTTTTTTCATTTTCTTTTACTCTGAATATGCTGGGACCAATAAACATATCTTAGATGGCTAATTATGTGTTACTAAATGCAGTAAACCTCGTTGGAGATGTAATTTTTATAATAAAGTTACAAGTGATGTATATTGCTCTTTTTTTGTAAGGGTAATAAATTTTATTGAGACTTTCCAATAAAGTGTTGAGAATTATTTTTGGACCTTTTGAAAGTGAGCGTGTTAGCAGGAAAGGTAACATAACAGATCATTGTTACACTCCTCTGCTCCTCTCCCAGCAGTGTGCCCGATGAAACTGGCTTCCACATTGGCTGATGCCAGGTGGAAGCCTTTGGGGTATGAGAAGTGGAGGAGCCCAAGGTGTCGTGGGTACAGACCAGAGCAGGTGCCAAGATATTCTTGTGACTGTCTCCTCCAGGAAGCCTCCTCTCATCCCTCTGGCAGGATTAGGTACCCCTCTTTGCTTTTTTTCTACTATGGGTTACTGCCACTTGAGAGTGCACACACTGCATTGTACTGAAATTCTTATGTTTTTATCTCCCCTACAGGTTCCCACACAGTGAGTGTAGTGCTTTGCCTTGATTGCCATAGCACAGTGCTTGGCACTCAGTAGGCACTTGGTGACCACATGTTAAAGTGGAAGGTCTGTATGTGAGGATCCCACATAGAAGACTTCTTGTCTGAGCAGAGGATTGGACTGAAGGGGTTGGTGCAGACCTACAGGCAAATGACCAATGTGAACTGCTACTTGGGATCCACCAGGCCTATCAAAAGCCCCCTTATCAAAAGCATACCTGCCTGAAGGCAGAGCCAACATGAGCCTGTAAGTAGAAGTACCATGCCATCCTTCCCAGCAAAGACCCAGAAAACTAAGTAAAACAGAGACAAATGTCCATCCTAGAATCCTAAGTATCAAATGCAGTGGTAAAGAACTCAACCAAGCACCAAATGAAAGAAGAAACTGACAGAACAGAGAGGGAGGAGAGGGGGGAGTGGACATACCCTTATCAGTTAATGCAACACAGTCCACCGTCTTGGACTCCTGTCAGAGATCAGCAGATAGAAGACAGCAAAGCAGCCCCATGGTGCCCCCAGCAGGAGACACAGCAGCCAGCAACCTCCGAGACACACTTTTCCAACAGTCACCCTTCTTCCTCCCACTTGGCCACCACCACTTCCCAGTGGGCTATGGTCACTCTTCCTGGTGGTGCTATCTCTGTGCTGCTTGGATTCTCCCCACCCACACCAGCCAGCTCCTTCAGTGCCCTATCTTTGTTACTGGTATTGATGATTTTGGGGAGTTTCTTCTCTCACTCTCATCTCTTCCCCTTCCTTTATCTCATGCATCCAGTGCAGTGTGCCACCTCCACTTATTGACAGGCTGTGAAGCACCACCTAGCTGAGGAACTGCTTCCTCATCCACACTGCCAAGCTGGTGGGTTACCTGGGGCCTTTTGTTTGCTTTCTTTTTCTTTTTCCCTTTTTATTTTTTCTATTTCTTGGTTTCTGTGATTCCTCTTACAACAAAGACCCAAGAAAACAAATGAATGAATGATATAGGATGTTCTAGGAGCCTAGAACATCAAAGCAAAGTTTAGAAATCAGGCTAAGTGACTTAGAGGAGGAACAAAAGGTCCAAAAGCTCTGAGGATGGCCAGACATCGCTCACTGGGAATCAGCACCCTGCCGGGGAACCACCTGAAGTGAGTGCAGTGAGATGAGCCATAGAGTTTGAAAAGCATTTTCCTTAGGAGAGACCAAATGGCAGACAATCTACTCACAACTCCAGAGTCAATGAAAAACAGCATTCAATCATTAAAAGTTGAGTATCTAACCGGCTAGGCATGGATCAAAACCTCTCCTTTGGGGTAAACTTCTCTCCCTTTTACCTGCCCTCCATACTCCCGACTCTGCACTTCACCCAAGCCAGCTCCAGAGACTGACACATACCCTGGGCTGGAAGCAGGAACCTTTACGCACCCTGAGACATTCTTCCTGCCTTGGAAATGAAACAAACTAACGAACAGTGGGAAAAAAAAATCTGCTGATTCCCGATATCCAGGAACTCAGGACAGTAATAGTTCCTTTGCCTAAGTGCAGGCATAAGGACCAATAAACTTTGAATGCCTTTCATCACTGCATAGACCTGTGTGGGCCCACTACAACAGCATAGGCCTTCATTAGCACAGCATATACCTGGACACTGATTTTACTGTATCAGACACATGGTAGAAAAGCAGGGCCCTGGTATTTGATACGGTTCTACCTATTAAGCTGGGTCATTAGCTACATACAGAAGGGGCCCAAAGACTGGTGGCTGCACCCACACCACTTAGCCAGCGGTGACAGAGGTCCAAAAATAAGTGATGTCTTCCAATATTTAAACCCTTCGGGCCCCCACAATCATGCTATAAAACCTATTCACCTATGTACTCTATCAAAAAGAGATACATTTTCTCCTCAGACATTTAGGGGCAGCTGTCAAGCTTGTGTCTTGGTCAGCACATGCAGCCAGATATCTGTGCCTACAGGTACCCCTACCCATGAAGGGCATGGGGAGAAACTGCACCACATACTTTGTAATCTATTACCCGAATACCTGAGCTGATTACATGTAAGAAAAATAAACAGACTTCCAGGCTTACATACATAGTAAAAATTCTAACCACCTGGTGACAGAATGTTAGCACTCCAAAGGTGCCAATAATAAAACTGGCTCACAAGGCCAGCCTATTTGGGTATTTCAAAACAAGAAGCTAGACTACAATAAGCAGACATAAAATAAATAAATACAAAAACTTACTGATGGCTTGAAGAGTCAATATCCAGTCACTTAAAGAGGCAGAACATGATGGCTTCAGAAAGTTCCCAAAACAAATAATCAAGAAACCTTCCAGACAGAGAGAACTTCCTGAAGTCACTAGATGAAAAGCATAATAATAAACTGAACAGGTTGCAAGAAACCATAGTGAGGCAGCAAACAGAAATTCAGAAGATTAACAACAAAATTACACAATGAGATAGCTCAATAGAAAGTCATAGGAGCTGAATTGAGGCAATGGAAGTCACGATTACAGAGACTGAACATAAAGCACTAGACACCAACAAATTTGAGGAAAAATCAGATTTTTTTAAAAATGAAGAAACCCTAAGAATTATGTGAGACTCTATCAAGAGGAATAATCTGAGTAAGTGGAGTACCAGAACAGGGGGGATAACAGAAAATACAGAGAGAATTGTTGAATATTTGTTGACAAAAAAACAACCCTGATATCATAAAAGGTGAGAAGATATCTATCCAAGACGCTCATCAAATTTCATACAAGGTAGGTCCCAAACAAAGACATCAAGATATAATCAAATTTGCCAGAACCAAAAATAGAGAATTTGTAACTAGGGATAAACAAAAAATACTCCACAAAGAAGAGTAAATAAGACTAAGTTCAGACTATACAGCAGAAACCATGCAGGCAAGAAGATAATGGAATGATATATGCAAAGCCTTTAAGGAAAGAAATTGACATCCAAGAATTATATATCCAGCAAAACTGTCTCTCAGATATGTTTGGCAAAATTAGGACATTTCCAAACAAACAGAAATTTAGGGAATTTTTAAAAACCAAACCAAAATTTCAAGAAATACTAATGGGAGTATATTGGTTACAGTACATCAGAAAACCCAAGACTGGAATGCAGGACACAGCAACCAGACATCATCCAAAACAGGCAAATCACAAAACTAAATCAAAGATAAAGCACTGAAAATAGGGAAACAGAGATGCCATTAAGTAAAAGATGACAATATTTTAACAAAAATGGGGACAAAAATGTAGTCATAGATCTTTCACATGGAAAGAAAGTCAAAATGATGAAAAGAAAACACTGGTTTAAACTCAGAAAAATAGGCGTAAATGTTAAGGTAACTACAAAGGAATTTATCCCACACATTAAAATAAAAAAGAAGACAAATATGAAGTCTTAACAAATATAAAACCAACAACAATGAAAAAGATGAAAAGAAAGCTTATAAACAACACAGCACAGGAAATTAAGTGAATAAAGAAACTGTCAACCCACAAAAAAGGCACCAAAAATACAGCAATAAACTCATACCAGTCAATAATTACACTGAATGTAAATAGCCTAAATGCAGCCATAAAGAAACAGAGAGTGACCAAATGGATAAAAATAAAAAGGATCTATCAATATGCTCTCTACAAGAGACCCATCTTACATGTAAAAACATACATTTATTAAAAAACAAAGAATGGGAAAAAACACATCAAGCAAACAACAGTCAAAAAAGTACACAAGTGGCGACATAAATCTCTGAAGAAATAGACTTTAAAGCAAGATCCATAACAAAGGATAAGGACATGTTTTTAATGATCAAAAGGCAATACACCAGGAGAACATAACCCAAACCAAACCCACTAAACCATAATAAATATTTACTCACACAGTGACAGAGCTCCTAAATACAAAAAAAAAAAAAAACTCTAACAGCACTATAAAGAATAGACAGCTCCACAATAATAACAGGAGACTTCAATACACCACTGTTAGCGAAAGATAGAATATCCAGAAAGAAGCCCAATACAGACATACAAAATCTAAATGACACAGTCAACCAACTTGACCTCATAGGCTTATACAAAATGCTCCACCCAGCTGCAGCCAACTATACTTTCTTTTCCAATGTGCATGGGATATTCTCCAGAACAGACCATATATTAGGTCACAAAACAAGCCTTAACAGAATTCAAAACTTTGAAATATTACAAAGCATGTTCTCTGACCACAACACCATAAAAGTAGAAATCAAAAACAGAAAAAGGGGGGGTAGGGGGTGGGGAATCAAAAACATGGAAACTGAACAATGTCTTGCTCAAAAACTACTGGATTACAGAAGACATTAACAGCAGAATAAAGAAATTCACAGAATCAATAAGAATGAGAACAAATCCTACCAGAACCTTTGAGACACAGCAAAAAACGGTGCTGAGAAGTCAATTTATAGCAATTAATGCACACATCCAAAAAGAAGAAACAGCCAAAATCAAAACATTAACCCTACAACTCGAATAAATAGAGAGCAGCAACAGAAGCCCTTGGGCACTGAAAAAAAGCAAATAATTAAAATTAGAGTAGAACTAAATGAATCAGAGAAAAACAATTGAAAGAGTTAACAAGACCAAAAGCTGATTCTTTGAAAAGATTAATTAAATTGGTCAACCACTGGCCAAATTAGCAAAAGAAAAACAGAAGAGGAACCAAATAACCTGAATAAGAAGTGAGATAGCTGATATCAGAACAGATCTAATGAAAGTAAAAGCATCATAACAAAATACTATAAAAAACTGTACTTCAACAAATTTGAAAAACTAGAGGAAATGCACAAATTTCTAGAAACATAAACTATCTCCCTAAACTAACACAAACAGATGTAGAACAACTAAGTAAAACTATAACAGAAAAAGAGATTGAAGAGGCAATTTAAAAACTCCTGGCCCTGATGGCTTCACTGGAGAATTTTACCAAACTTCCAGAAAAGAATTAATACCAGTACTACTAAAGGTCTGTCAGAGCATGGAAAAGGATGGCATATTCCCATATTCATTCTGTGAAGCGAGTATAACCCTGATAACAAAACCAGGTAAAGATTCCACAAATAAAGAAAATTACAGACCAATATCCCTTATGAACACAAACACCAAAATCCTAAACAGAATTCTAGAAAATAGACTTTGCAACATATCAAAAAAAAATTTCACCATGACCAAATGCGATTCATACTAGGTATGTAGGGATAGTTCAACATTAGAAAAACAATCAGTGTGATCCATTACATAAATAAAGCAAAAGACAAGAACCACATGATTTTTATCAACTGACACAGAAAATGCATTTGAAAAAGCCCAACACTGACTGATGACAAAAACTCTCAGCAATATATGAATAGAAGGGAAATTTTTCAACATAAAACAGGGCATTTACACAAAGCCAACAGCCAACATCATTCTGTAAGGGAGAGAGTCTGAAAGCATTCATCCTGAGAAAGGAAACCCAGACAAGGATGACCTTATTCAACACTTATTCACCACTCTTTTTCAACATTGTGCTGGAGGCCCTAGCCAGAGCAATAAGGCAAGAAAAAGAAGTGAAGAACATCCAAATTGATGAGGAAGAAATAAAAGTATCCATACTTGCAGGTGGTATGATCTCATACACAGAAAACTCCAAATCCATAAGAAGACTACTAGAACTCACAGAAGATTTCAGTAAAGTATCAGGATTCAAAATAAACATAAAAAAAATCAGTTGGATTCCTCTACACCAACAGACAGAACTTCAAAAAGGAAATCACCAAATCAATGCCATTCACAATAGTCCCCAAGAAGATAAAATCCTTCAAAATAAATCTAACAAGAGACATAAAAGACCTATACAAAGAAAACTAGAAGACACTACTACAAGAAATCAAACAAGACCTACATAAGTGGAAAAACATGCGTTCTTCATGGATAGGAAAATTTGACATGTGAAAATGCCCATTCTACTCAAAGCAATCTATAGATGCAATGCAATCCCAAGTGCCATTTTTTAATGTGATAGAGAAAAGAAGGACCAACTTCATATGGAAAGGGAAGAATAAATAAAGATAAACAAAGCATTACTGAAGAGGAAGACCAAAGTGGGAGACTCACATTACCTGAATTTAGAACCTATTATACTACCACAGTATTCAAAACAGTCTGGTACTGGTACAACAGATACATAGACCAATGAAACAGATTTTAGAATCCAGATGTAAATTCATCCAATTATGAGTGTTTGACAAATGCCCAAAGTCTGTTAAATGGGGAAAAAAGTCAGTCTCTTTAACAGGTGGTGTTGGCATAAAAGGATAGCCATCTGCAAAAAAATGAAACAAGACCCATGTCTCACACTGTGCATAAAACCAGCTCAAAATGCATCAAAGACCTAAATACAAAATCTAAAACAATAAAGATCATAGAAGAAAAATATAGACAACACTAGGAGCCCTAATACATGGTATAAATACAATATAAAACATTATTAAAAAAACACCAGAAGAAAAAATAGAAAACTGGGAGCTCCTAAAAATCAAACATGCTCATCCAAAGACCTCACCAAAAGAGTAGAAAGACAACCTACAGACAAGGAAAAAAAAATTGGATGTGACATATCCAGTCAGGGTCTAATCTCTAAAATCTACGAAATTCTGTGTTTTAGTCAGCTAGGACTGCTGTAACAGAAATACCACAAAGTGGAAGGCTTTAACAAAGTAAGGTTTATTCTTACACAGTCCGGTAGGCTACAAGTCCATATTCAGGGTGTCCACTCCAGGAGAAGGCTTTCCCCCTTGCCGGCTCTGGAGGAAAGCCCGGTATTGCATCAGTCATTGTCCAGGGAGCATCTTGGCACAGGAACCTCAGGTCTGAAGGACGCGCTCTTCTCCCAGTGCTGCTTTCTTGATGGTACAAGGTTCCCAAGTCTCAGCCTGCTTCCCTTTCCTTCTCTTGCACGATGACAGGATTAAGGGTGAGGCAATCCATACTCCAGGGAAACTCCCTTTACAGTGGAGCAGGGAGGTAATCCTATGAAGGAATTTAGAGTCCTACCCTAATCCTTTAACATACAGCATAGGAAAACCACAAAATGGAAGACAGTCACAAGATACTGGGAATCATGGCCCAGCCACGTGGCTACACATATTTTTGGGGGAAACAGTTCAATCCATGACATTCTGCAAACCTTCAACAAGAAAAAGACAAATGGCCCAATTAAAAAATGGACAAAGGACAGGAACAGGCACTTCACCAAAGAAGACATTCAGGCAGCTAAGAGATACAAGAGGAAACTCTCACAATCATTAACCATTACACCAAAATCAAAACCCCTGCCGCTGAGTCGATTCCAACTCACAACAACCCTGTAGGACAGACTAGAAGTGTTCCACAGTTTTGAAGGAACACCTGGCAGATTCAAACTGGCAACCTTTAGTTAGCAGATACAGCACTAAACCACTATGCCACCAGGGTTTCCTCCAGAGAAATGCAAATCAAAACTACAATGAGTTACCATGTGTAATGGATTAAATTATACTCCTACCGACTCCAAAAAAAAAAATGTGTGTAACAATTTGGCTGGACCATGATTCTCAATATTTTGTGCTGGTCCTCCATTTTGTGATTGTAATTTTATATTAAAGAGGATTAGGGTAGAATCGTAACACCCTTAGCCAGGTCACATCCTTGATCCAATGTAAGGGGAGCTTTCCTGGGGTGTGGCCTTGACCACCTTTTATCTCTGAAGAGACAAAAAGCAACATGAAGCAAGCGGAGATGGGGGACCTCATACCACCAAGAATGAAGAACAGGAGCATATGTCCTTTGGAACCGGGTTGCTTGCACTGAGAAGCTACTTGACCACGTGAAGACTGATGACAAAAACCTTCCTCCAGAGCTGAGAAGAGAAAGCCTTCCCCTGAAGGTGATGCCCTGAGTTTGGACTAGACCGTGAGAGAGTGAATTTCTCTTGGTTGAAGTCTTTCACCTGTGGTATTTCTGTTATTGCAGCACTAGATGACTGAGACACTGTCTCACCCCAACAAGGCTAGCATTAATGCGAAAATCACAAAATAATAAATGGATAAGTTGTGAAAAGACTGAAACACTCACGCACTGCTGGTGGGAATGTGAAATGGTGTCACTATGTTAGAAATCAGTTTGCCACTTCCTTAAAAATCTAGAACTAGAAGCACATACAATCCAGCAGTTCCACTCCTTGGACTAAGAACACAGGCACATGCACATCCAGGTTCATTGCAGCACTGTTCACAAGAGGTGAAAGATGGAAACAACCCAAGAGATGAATGGATAATCAATTTATGGAATATTCACACAATGGAATACTAGGCAATGATAACAAATAATAATGAATCCACAAATTATGTCATAACATGGATGAATCTGAGAGGCAGTGTGCTGAGTGAAATTAATCACAAAAGGACAAATATTGTATGAGATCACCATTATAAGAACTCAACAAAAGGTTTAAACACAGAAGGAAACCTTATTTTATGGTTATAAGGGTTGGGAAAGAAGGAGAAGGAACTTCACTAACTAGATAATAGATAAGAGTATTCTTAGGTGAAGGGAAGGACAACACTGTACAGTGGATGTCAGCCAAACTGGACTAAATCAAAAGCTAAGAAGTTTCCTGAACATAACCCAAACCTTCAAGGGACACAGTAGAAGGGGCGGGGTTGGGGGTCTGGGGACCATGTTTTCAGAGGATATCTAGGTCAATTGGCATGGTAGCGTTTATAATGAAAATGTTCCACATCCCCCTTTGGTGAGTGGTGTCTGGGGTCTTAAAAGCTAACAGGTGGCCATCTAAGTTGCACCAATTGGTCCCAACCCCCCAATAAATCAAAAGCCAAACTCACTGCTATCGAGTCGATTCTGACTCATAGTGACCCTAAAGCCAAGGAAAGTGAAGAACACCAAAGACACAAGGGACACAGTAGCCCAAGAGACAGAAGGAGCCACATAAACCAGAGACTCCATGAGCCAGAGACTAGAAGAACTAGACGATTCACAGCTAACACCAACGACCACCCTCACAAGGGACACAACAGAGAATCCCTGATGGCGCAGGAGAAAAGCAGGGCATGGAACTCAAACTCACATAAAAAGATCAGACTTAATGGTCTGAGTGAAACTGAAGGAAACCCAGAAGACGCGGCTGTCTTCCCTCTGCGTGTGCATCTCTATGTCTCTTTCATCTTTCCTTGGCCACCACTTATTTTGGATTAGGACCTATCTTATTCCACAGTGACCACATGGTCACTTAACTGATACCATCTTCAAAGATCCTGTTTCCAAAGAAGGTCACATTCATAGATACCAGGGATTAGAATTTACAGGAATCTTTTGTGAGGGACATAAAGCAATCCATAGCCAATCCTCACCTCCTTCCTTGTCTTTAGGGAGAGGAGTGAATCACCTCTTTCTGCAAAAGCAATTTACCTTCCCCCTTTTCCAATCTTCTTTTTATATCAACAGGTAGGGGGAGGATTTGGATAGCGGGCCATGGGGCCAGTACAAACTCCTCTTTGAAAGCCTTGTGGGGAGATGGCTTATCCCAGTTTAGGAGACTGATTGGCGACTCTGAATTTAGACCATAGGTAACTTAGCACCTTTTGTCCTCACTCTTAGAAACTAGGTCAAACTGGTGATGTCGTAGGTGAACCAAAGATGAGGAGACCCCTTCAATAAGAGGAAACAGGGGAAAACTTTTTGGAGAAGGTAACAGTTGAACTAGGCCTTAAAGGAAAGGGCAGATTTGACAAAGAAGAGATTAAAGGTGGGATAAGAGGGAAGAGGAAGCAGGGGCATCGAGACAGCAGGCACAGCAAAGGTACAAGCCTAGAAACAAGCAGTTACAGGAGATTTAAGTAGTACTGTTTAGTTGCACCAGATATGCAAAAGTGGGATTCTTGGTCATGTCGTATTGGCTCAGCCTGAGCTCTGTCCATCCCTGATATTTTGAACCTGTTGCTGTCAAATTGATTCTAACTATAGCAACCCTGTGGACAGAGTAGAACTGCTCCATAAGGTTTCCAGGGCTGTAATGTTTATGCAAGAAGACTGCCACATCTTTCTCCTGAAGGGCAGCCAGGGGGGTTGAACACCCAGTCTTTCAGTTAGCAGCCAAGCACTTAACCACAGTGCCACCAGCGGTCTACATGATGCTTTGAAGACTGGTGCATTTTTTTCCTGTGGTTTTTGTAACCAATCACCATAAATACATAGCTTAAAACAGCATACATTTATTCTCTCATGGCCCTGGAGGCTAGAAGTTCAAAATCAAGGTGCTGACAGGCCCATGCGACTCCAAAGTTCTAGGGAAGAACACTCCCTTGCCTCTGCCAGCTTCTGGTAGTTGCTGGCAAACCTCGACATTCCTTGATTTGTAGCAACCCAGCTCCAGTCTCTGCCTCTGTCTTCCCATAGCTGTCTTCCTTCTACGTACGTCTGTGCCCAAATTTCCCTCTTCTTAAAAGACACCTGTCTTAGTCATCTAGTGTTGTTGTCACAGAATAATCACAAGTGGATGGTTTAAACAAAGAGAAATTTTATTTTGTCACAGCCCAGTAGGCTCTAAGTCCAAACTCACAGCACCAGCTCCAAGGGGAGTCTTTCTCTGTTGGCTCTGGAGGAAGGTCCTTCTTGTCAATCTTCCCCAGGACCAGGAGCTTCTGAGGCACAGGGACCCAACTGTACTCCTAGCACTGCTTATTTCCAGATGACGTGAGGTCCCCAACTCTTTGCTTGCTTCCTTTTCCTTTATATCTCAAGAAGTTGCCTCAAGGAACAATACAATCTTATAGACTGAGTCCAGCCTCACTAACACATGCAACACCCATCATTCCTCATTAACATCAGAGAGTCACGGTTTACAACATAGAGGAACAGCACATAATACCGGGAATCATTGTCCAGTCAAATTACTACACACATTTTTGGGGAGACACGATTCAATCCATGACAATACCATCACTGATTCCAGTATGACTTCATTGTAACTTGATTATGTCTATGAACATGATTATATCTAACTTGAGTATATAGATTTTATTTACAAGCTCACCTTCACAGGTTCCGGGTAGACATGAATCTGCGGGTGTACACTACTGAACCCAGCACAAGGGATGAAGGCAGCAGTGCAGCATCCTCAGGACCAGTGTTCAGGACAGCACAGGCAGAGAAAGCTGAGGCCACCGGAAATCAGTGTGCTGGCAAGGAGCTGTTGGCCTTGAAAACAGGATACATGTGGGACTTGTAAGTTCTGCAAATTAAGTTCACAATCTCATCCTAGAAAAAGTGCTATATACCTCATTGCTAAATGTCACTGCCGTCAGCTTTGAAGTACTCCTCTTGGAACGCTATACACTGACACCAGCACCTAGTCCACCCTTCAAAGCAATTTCGGAACTCTTTTTCTGGAAAGTCTATCAGAGCAGTCGTTGTATTACCCTTGATGTTCTGCATGTCTTCCTTTCAATATTCCCTGTGTCTTTCTGTAAAGAAAGAAGTCGTTGGAGGTCAGATCAGCTGAGTAGCGGGGATGTTCCAATACAGTTATTTGCTTACTGGCTAAAAACTACATCACAGACAACTAAGTTCACAGATTTGCCACCATGCCACTGTGTACAATGGCCATTCCAGAAAGTTTCCAAATTGCTTTGAAGGTGGACTAGGCAGTGGCATGGGTGCATAGCTTCCCATGGGGAGTTCTTTGAAAGTGACCATAGTGATATTCAGCAACGAGGTATGTAGCACTTAGAACATTTAAGTTCACAGACTTAACTGTTGGACCTTGTATGCTTTCTTTTGTCTCAAGACAAAACATTAACATAACATTTCTCTGTGAGCTTCATACAGATGTGCCCATGTTCCTCCCTGTACTGGACTGCCCCACACCGCTAACTCTAACTTAAATGGCACAGTCCAGGGTGCACTGGGTGTCCATCTGCCAGCTTGTCGTGAGTGCTCACCATTACACACCTGGGTCACAGTACAGTGTTGTTGGCCGCTGTCAAACTGGTCACCAACTCACGGCAGTCCTGTGCACGAACAGAATGAAATGCTGCCCAGTCCTTCGCCACCCCCATGTGTCAGGGATTGAGCAGTGTCCCCCCAGAAATGTGTGCAGCCACGTGGCTCGGCCATAATTCCCCATATTTTATGATTCTCCTCCATTTTGTGATTTTCCTATTTTGTATGTTAGAGGATCAGAGTGGGACCGTAAATCCCTTCATACGATCACCTCCCTGCTCCACTGTAAAGGGAGTTCCCCTGGAGTGTGGCCTGTATCACCTTTATCCTTTTGCCCTACAAGAGATAAAAGGAAAGTGAAGTAAGCAGAGAACTGGGAACCTCACACCACCTAGAAAGCAGCACCAGGAGCAGAGTGAATCCTCCAGACCTGAGGTCCCTGCGTCAAGATGTTCCCTGATCAAAGGCTGACGCAACAAATTCTATTTCTATAGAGCCATTGTGAGTGAGAACAGACTCAACAGCAGTGGGTTTTTTGGGGGGGTGGGGTACAGGGAGAAAGGAAACCCTGGTGGCGTAGTGGTTAAGAGCTACAGCTGATAAACAAAAGGTCAGAAGTTTGAATCCACCCAGGTGTTCCTCAGAAACTCTATGGGGCAGTTCTAGCTTGTCCTATAGGATCGCTATGAGCTGGAATCAACTTGACAGCAGTGAGTTTGGTTGGGTTTTATAGGAAAAGAACAGAAGAGCTGGCCACTCACTTGTCATGTGACTTTAGACAAGTTGCTTAGTCTCTGAGCCTGAAATTCATCATCAGAAATATAAGCGAGAGTAATACCTATCCTGATGTGGGATCAGAGAAGGGAAGTCAGGAGCGATAGCAGTGATGTTTATCTTCATACACCGAATGCAGCATCTCACCTCCTCTCCAGAGCTAGAGTGTAAGTGCGTAAGGAAGCAGAGAGGGCTTCTGCTCTGCTGTGGGACAGGATAAATAATACTGCCACCTTAGAATAAACAACAGCGTCACACAGTCACACACGCACTGCTTCCAGCTCCGCTCCCCGCCCCCCTGCCCAGTGTTCTGGGTTCACCTTGTCTCTGTCCCACCTCGCTGCTTCTCTTCTCTGTTTCTATGGCCTCTATCACCATGGTACCAAGGTATCCAAACATTAAGTTTAAAGCAGAGTCAAATGTGGGAAGACACACTCCTCTTCTGAAGCTGATCTCCCAAAGCCAAGCTTGCAGGGGGAGTGACAAGGCAGAATGAACTCCGTGGATGACAGAATCCTTCAGTTGTATGTGGCAGAAGGGGAGAAGCAAGCACCAAATATCTATCAAATTCCCTGAGGGCAGAGCACCTCATCAGCTGCCTGGTGGTTCACAGTAATGATCCCCTGGTTCTAGGTCTCAAGAACTCAGAATAAAACCCACTGCTGTCAATTCCAACTCAAGTAGACAGTGAGCCCTCTATAGACAGAGTAGAACTGTCCCATCGAGTTTCCAAGGAGCACTTGGCAGATTTGAACTGCTGACTTTTTGATTACCAGCCACAGCAGTTAACCACCATGTCACAGGGTTTCCTTTGTCCCTGTAGATCTCCTTATACCATAATTGACAAGGCACAGGTGGTTCAGTGGTAGAATTCTTGCCTTCCATGCAGGAGACCCAGGTTTGATTCCCAGCCAGTGCCCCTCTACGCAGCCACCACATGTCTCATCAGTGGAGCTTGCATGTTGCTATGATACTGAACAGGTTCCAGCAGAGCTTCTGACTAATAGACTAAGACAGACTAGGAAGAAAGGCCTGGAGATCTACATCCGACTTGAGTCAGTTCCAACTCAGCAACCCTGGGACTCACAGAATAGCTGGCTCCAAATAAACACCTAGCACACGGACATTAGATTAGAAGAGGGCTTGTCCTTGCCAGAGGTGGATAGAAACACAGATGAGAGCCCATTTCCTGGAAAACACAGGCTTGGTTCCAAAGCAAACTCTGCCCCACAAGTCCCCGGGAGCATTCGGAATAAATGCATAAAAGCTGTCTCTGTGGAGGCAGGTCAAGGGCAGCAGCAAGTTCACAGAAGCACCACAGAAGGACACTGACAGAAAACAGGTGAAGCCTGTTCTGAACCCAGGGAAGGCTTGAATGTCCTCACATGTCTGGTGGGTTCCTTTGACTCTGCTGGATCAGAGTGGCCTTTCCAGTTTGGGGGTCAGCTCCATCATAGCCGATATGTCCCCAGAGGCCACAAGCTGCAACCCAATTCACTATCTGAGAGATGTATGCACCCACCCAAAGTGGCTGGATGGTGTCTTCAGGGGCCCTCCTGGGCTTCTCAACTCTCTGTGGAGGGCACCGTCCTCCAGCCCAGCCCCCAACAGTCTCCCCACAGCCAGCATCAGCGTCTCTCACCTACAGACAAAGGGAAGCCGCCTACCTGCTGTCCGCCCAAGTCTTCCCTGCTCAGGTCTCCCACTCAGATTTGAGAAATGCTCCTCCTCCTTGACAGAAAGACCTCACCCCTCAGGTAGGACTCCCCTCTTCATGGAGGGGTGTGGCCTTACCCACAACACCAGCATTCGGGACGTGAACTAGACCCGTGACTCACCACGTTGGGGCTGTTGTGAGGGAAACAAGATTAGTGAAGTATTTCTGGCTTTAGTGCTTTCCAGAAAGACTTGAGACTATAAAGAAATATACGTAAACTCATTGCGGTTGAGTCAATTCTGACTCACAGAAATCCCATAGGACAGAGGAGAGCTGCTTCATAGGGTCTCCAAGGAGTGGCTGGTGGATTTGAACGGCCACATGGTACTTATATATACACAAATGAGTGAATTTTAAGTTGTTATTAGGTGGCGTTTGGTCAATTACAATTTATAGTGACCTTATGTATAATAGGACTTAGCACTGCTCAGTCCTGCACAACCCTCAAACTCATTGTTACGCTTGAGCTTATTGTTGTAGACACCGGACAATCCATCTCATTGAGGGTCTTCCTCTTTTTCACTAATCCTCCCTGAGAAGGACTAAAGTCCTTCTCTAGGGACTGGGACCTTCTGATAACATGTCCAAAGGATGTGAGGCAAAGTCTCGCCCTTCTTGCTTCTACGGAGCAACCTGGCTGCACTTTTTACAAGACAACAGCCTTTGATATGAGGTGACGTAACGTGGCTTGCTGAAAGTGAAGGGGACCTCAACTACTGATGAAGATCAGAACCCACAGCCTTCTGTAAGGAAACTTCAGTTCCTTCAATATGAGAGAAACAAAAATCCTCCTGAATGGACTGATAAGCAACAAAATGATAAATGGAGAAGAGATTACAGCAGTAAAGGCTAGCATATTACTTGGATCCACAATTAACGTTCACAGAAGCTGCAGTCAAGAAATCAGACAACGCGTGGCATTGGGCAAAGCTCCTGCAAGTGCTGGAAAGCAAAGATGTCACTTTGAGGACTAAGGTGCACCTGATCCAAGTCATGATGTTTTCAGCTGCCTCGTATGCATCTCAGAGCTGGACAGTGAATGAGGAAGACTAAAGAAGAACTGATGCTTCTAAATTACGGTGCTGGAGAAGAATACTGATACACCACGGACTTCCAGAAGAACTAACAAATCTATCTTGGAAGATTTTTAAGTACCATTGGAAACATTAAAGACTTCCTATTCAAATAAAAGCTTTTAGGCAAAAGCACTCCATTCTGTACTTAATTTCTGCTTCCTTAAAGTGGGAAACCCTGGTAGAGCAGTGGTTAAGTGCTTTGTCAGCTAACCAGAAGGTCTGCAGTTCAAATCTGTCAGATGCTCTTCAGAAACTCTGGGGCGGTTCTACTCTGTCCTATATGATGGTTTGGCTTCGGCTTTTGGCTAAAGGTGGAGCAAGGAGGCTTCAGGTGAGACTTGCCTCCAAGCTCAGAAGGCAGGAGCTGTCCAGCAGTGAGAGACCCTGACCTGCGCCACCCAGGGCAGAGGGATCCCCCGCTCCTGTCCCCCTGTCCTGCACCTCACCTCTAATAACGTCTGCTGGCCAGTGCAGCTCCAAGGAAAGGCCCGTCTGCCTTGGATTTGTAACTGCGAGGACTCAGGACAACCCCTCTGCTTTGTCCGGGCGGGACCCTAGGAGCGCCTAGGACTCCCTGCAGCCAGGGCATCGGGGTGGGGGCCAGGCCATCACCGTCCTGGCCGCGGATCCACTGAGACCCACGCACACTTTCCCCGGGTTCCGCTCCCTGGTCCCGGCCAGTAGGTGGCGCCGCACGACTGTCAGCAGCCGCTCGCGGGCGGTCAGAGGACGGGAAACCCAGGAAAACTGGGCCCTGCAGCAAATCAGCGCAAGTTCCCATTCGGGAGCTCCGGCACCATCCCGCGGTGATTAAAATAATTACAATGCTCGGCTTAGGGATAAAGTGGGTCCTGGTGTCTCAGTGGTTAAAGCGCTCGGCTACTAACCGAAAGGTAGGAGGTTCACACTCACCAGCCACTCCACACGCGAATGTGTATCTGCTTTCATAAAGATTACAGTTCTTCTCGGTCCTATAGGGTCGCTTGGAGTCGGAATCTACTGGAGGGTATGAGTTAGGTTTCTTGGGATTTTAGGGCTGATATTGACGGGCAATTTGAGCAAAACCGCTGAACAGTTTTGTAAAAATATATTCCATCCCACCTACCACCCTGAAATCCATTTCAAAATAAAGATAAACTGTGACATGGCAAGTTACTGGCAACAACGTAAACAGTTCAGCAGGAATATGGGCAGCCATCAAGAACGGCATTAGAGAGGAACCACGCAGGGACATAAATACTGACTGCTGTCCAGTCGATTCCGAATTATAGCGAGCCTACAGACACAGCAGAACTGCCCCGTCGAGTTTCCAGGGCGTGCCTGAAGGATTTGAACTGCCGACCTTTTGGTTAGCAGTCATAGCACTTAACCACTACGCCACCAGGGTTTCCCATGCACGGAGACTGGAGTCTAAACGACACTTTATTTAACCTCTCTATAACCATTTTCTTACCTGCGAAATGCAGGATGAATTACACAGAACTTACCTCTTGGGGTTGCTGAGAGGGATTAAATGAGCTGATGTGTTAATACATTACAGTCACCATAGAGTTGATTCAAACTCATGGTGACCCCAGGTGTATCAGAGTAGACCTGGCTTTCAACGGCTGACTTTACAGAAGCAAATCACCAGGGCTTTCTGCCAAGGCACCTCTAGGTGGACTCAACTACCAGTCTTTCAGACAGTAGCCCAGCACCTTAAAAGTTTCCCACACAAAGGGCTTTTATATATATAGGAGCTCCGGTGGTGCAGTGGTTAGGAATTTAGTTGCTAACCAGGAAGTTGGTGGTTCGAATCCAACAGCTGGTCCTTGGAAACCCTCTGGAGAATGTAGAGTTGGAACCAACTGTACGACAATGGATTTTGTTTACATATATATGGTTGTTGTTAGGTTCCATTTAGTTGATCCCAACTCATGCATGTATACATACTTACCTGTTCTGTATACCCATTGCCATCGAAATAATTTTAGCCCATAGCTACCCTATAGGACAGAAGAGAACTGCCTCATAGGGTAGAATGCTCCCCAAAGCAAGAAGTACCTGGTGGATTTGAACTGCCAGTCTTTTGGGTGGCACTTACCCACATAAGCATAAACTCCCCACTGACGATGAGTTGGGTCCGACTCATAGCAACCCTATAGGTCGGAGTAGAACTGCCCCATAGAGTTTCCAAAGAGCACCTGCAGATTTAAACTGCCAATCTTTTGGTTAGCAGATGCAGCACTTAACCCACTATACCACAGGGGTTTCCTACTTAAGGATATATATGTATAATATATGCATATAAGTAGCTAGCACACAGTAAGTACCAGTACATATATAGCTGTTGTTAGTTTCCATGTAGTTGATTCCAACTCATGTATATTGTGTATATCATGTTGATTCCAATGCGTGTATATGTATTTACCCACTCTGTAGTTTCCAAGGAATTCGAACTGCCTATCTTTTGGTTAGCAGCCATAGCACTTAACCACTATGCCACCAAGGAGGATTTACATATACATTTACACACACATATGTAGATGTCCTATGTATATACGCATATATATACACATGCATGTGTATATACCTGTATATATGCATATGAGGGCTGCCATTTAAGTTCAAGACCTCATCCTAGAAAAAGTGCTACGTATCTCATTGCTGAATATCACTATGGTCACCTTCAAAGCACTCCCCTTTGGAAGATATACATTGATACCAGTGCCTAGTTCACCCTTCAAAGTGATTTTGGAACTCTTTTCTGGAATGGCCATCAGAGCTGTTGTCATTTTACCCTTGATGTCCTCAATGTCATCAAAATGCCTTCCTTTCAAAATTTCATTTATCTCTGGGTAAAGAAAAAGTCACTGGGGGACAGATCAGGGGAGTAGGGAGGGTGTTCCAATACAGTTACTTGTTTACTAGCTAAAAACTCCCTCACAGACAACTATACAATTACATTCACGAAATTGCCACTGTGTGCAGTGGCCCTTTGAGAAAGAGTTCCAAAATTGCTTTGAAGGGTGGACTAGGCACTGGCATCGGTACACAGCTTCCCAAGGGGAGTACTTCAAAGGTGATTGTAGTGATACACAGCAATGAGGTGAGTGGCACTAAGGAAAATTAAAGGCCCCTCTACCAGCTTCAGTAATTATCGACACAAGGCTAATTCTATTTCATCTATATGCTATATCCTCTTCTTCAGGTGGCTGGATTATTTTCGGGTTAACTCTCAGATCTCATATCATTTCATTCATAAAGACTTGGCTCTCCTGCAGTACGTTCTAAAGCTCAACATTTATTTAATACATCCTCCATAATCAATTTATTCTATTCATTGGTTCATAGGTATCCTGTAGGACTGAAAATCTTTCCACTTCACCATTTGACAGAGAAATTGAAGTTAACTACTGAACCATTTATGAAATACTTGGTGCAGCAGTTTCTTTGCTGGAAAAGTATTTCCACTTCTCAAGACAGGTGATCTTTCTAAGGAAAGGAATGACAGTGTTCAGCTGCTGGCATCCTCCAAGCCAGCACCTACATCATTCTCTTACCCACAGTGACACACTCCCAGGCCATTTCCCTCAGCAGGGATATTTCTCCTAAGGGAAATTCTCTTAATCAGTCAGCATATGCTGCATTTTAAGAAGAAAACCACTTCTCCAGACAATCAAAGGTTGGGGGACACATATCCAATAATTCAGTGGCAAACTCTGCCTGCAATATTGCTTCCACAGAACTGTCATTGTCACAATGAAAATGTAACCTTTTTTTTTGTCCTCAAAGAATTTTTGGACTGCAGTAACGTCTTAAATTATTGACTTAAGATGGAAATACATGCACATGCACACACACAAACACATACATCTGCCTAATATCCCTCACATCCAGAGTCCTTTGAGACAGCAGAAATATGAAAAGTACACAAATTTAATAAAGTTCTTATTCAACCTCACGTTTTTAATATTCAGCACTACTATCACAACACTGCACACTTCCCAGCTGACAGGCAGTGATAGGAAGCAGGATCAGCCTTTGCTATCAGGTACTTTTCAGCTTCTTTGTGAAAAGTTTATCTTATTTTCTGGTTAATAATAATAGCAGCCACTGCTAACATTTGTATTAGTGCTAATAAGCCAAAAAGTGCCACTGCGATCAAGTCGATTCCAACTCATAGTGACCCTATAGGTCACAGTGGTAGAGTTTCCAAGGACCTCCTAGCGGATTTAACCTGCCAAGCTTCTTGTTAGCAGATGTAACACTTAACCACTAGGCTACCAGGGTTTCCATTAGTGCTTATAAAGTACTTTGAAAAACAAGACTACATTTACTTCCCGGAAACCCTGGTGGTGGAAGGGGTTAAGTGCTACATTTGCTAACCAACAAGTTGGCAGTTCAGATCCACTAGGTGCTCCTCGGAAACTAGGGGCAGTTCTACTCTATCCTATGGGGTCTCTATGAGTCGGGATCAGCTCTTCAGCAGTGGGTTTGGTTTGGGTTTATTGACTTCTCACAAAGAACTCGCTAGCACACTGCCATCGAGTTTATTCTGACTCGTGGTGACCCTGTAAGACAGAGTAGAACTACCCCACAAGGTTTCCCAGGCTGATAGCAGCGGATTGCCACATCTTTCTCCCACAGAGCAGCTGCTGGATTTCAACCACTGACCTTCTGGTTAGCAGCCAAATGCTTAACCACTGCACCACCAATAAATGCTGCTTGAATTGATGGTTAAAATCAGTGGAGCAAATCGTTATGGCCAAGACTTGTTCTTTTTTATACCTGCAGCTAACTTAACATTTTTTTAAACTTACTCACAAATATCCTCTCTTTCATTTATTTTCTAGTATAAATATCTCAGGTTCAAAGGCTCCGTGCAAAGTAAGAGACGTGCCAGCAGGAAGTGTCACTAGCCAAAAACTAGCAAACAAAAATCCATTGCCATCAAGTCACCTCTGACTAGTGGACTTGATTAGCAGTTTTTATGTGTTTCAGAGTAAAATTGAGCCCCACAGGGTTTTTAATGGCTGCAATCTTTTGTTTTTCCTTAAATAATATTTTATTGCATTTTTGGTCACAGTTTACACACACTGTGCTCCCATTTGACAATTTCTGCATGACTTGTTTAGTGACATTAGCCACATATATCTCAGTGTGTCACCATTCTCACTGATTGCATTTTGGTTGGTCTGTTTCCAGTATTTTAATTCCCCCTACCACCTTGTCTTCTTGTCTTTGCTTTAGAATGATTATTGACATTTTAGTCTTATGCAGATGATTTCTTAACAGAGCCCTATAAAACCAAAAGCCAAACCCACTGCAGTCAAGTAGATTCCAATTCATTGTAACCCTATAGGGCAGAGCAGAACTGCCCCCAGAAGCCCCTAGGGGTCTTCAACTGCTGACCTTTTGGTTAGCAGCCGTAGCCCTCAACCAGTACTCCACCAGGAGCTAATGTCCTTAAGGTATTTTTCTGTCCCAATCTGCTATTTTGCTAAATGGTGACCTCGAGAGGTAGTTCTGGTTCAAGGTTTATAGACGATGGCTCTAATTTTTATGGAAGCAGATCACCAGGCTTTTCTTTCAAAGCACCTATCAGTAGCTTTGGAAACCCTGGTGGCATACTGGCAAAGTGCTACAGCTGCTAAGCAAAAGCTCAGCAGTTCAAATCTGCCAGGTGCTCCTTGGAAACTCTATAGCGCAGTGCTACTCTGTCTATAGGGTTGCTGTGAGAATCAACTTGGTGGCAATGGATTTGGCTTGGGGTTTATGGGTAGCTTGGATCCACCAACATTTTGATTAGCAACTGAGTACAAACCGTTTGTACTGCTGAGGGTAAAATTACCTGTAAAACAGAGGAGGTACAAAAGATAATGACTGCTGCACTTGCAGGCTTGCTTTGTTCTCCTGCCTTCCAGGTGTGCGTTAAGGCTTGCTGTCACAGAGCCAGCTGCTTCCTGACAGCACCCAGGCCAGAACAGAGCACTTCTCACAGGCTCCAACCTGATAAAGCCTTTCCTTGCCCTCTTACTAAGGGTGTATGGTCATCGCATGAGTCGTTGGAAAATGCGACTTCCAACATCAGTATGACTCATCTTTTGCCAAGGAGTCATTTGTCCTTGGGCTGAAATGGAATGGGCTGCCCTTTGGCCTCACTCTAAGAACTTT
The DNA here is from genome assembly GCA_028571685.1 of Heterohyrax brucei. Lineage (NCBI taxonomy): Eukaryota > Metazoa > Chordata > Mammalia > Hyracoidea > Procaviidae > Heterohyrax > Heterohyrax brucei. The sequence continues at coordinate 53,373,521 of CM053149.1, forward strand.
GCAGGACAAAGCATGAGCTGGCCTTGTGACCTGAAGCTGAGCCTCTGTGTGTGACTGCACAGCCCAGCTCTCAGTCCACAGGAGGAAGGCACCATGGCTACGGGATTGCTGGTTAGAAACTGGCATCCCCTTGCTGACTGCTGCTCTCTGAGACGGTCATTTCTGTTGCTTCCCCAACCAGCCCAGAGTCAGGCTGAATTTCTAGAAGTGTCCCTAATGTAAGCATGTCTTCTTTCTATCAGTGCAGAAAAGAGTTAATAGACAGAACTGACTACTGTCCTTCGAAATGCCTGCCTGCAAAGGTGGTCCTTGGCTGGCGTCTGGGATCTCGGACTCTGGGAGGGGTCCCACTATTGCCAGGAGTTACCAAAGAAGCCCAGGGTGCCTACACTGCTTGTGCCACATTACGGCTTATGCTAATTACCTGTGTTCCTCCCGAGAGTTAGAGACCTGTCAGGTAGAGGCTGCCTGTGTCATCAGTCCCCAATAAAACTTTGGCTGCTTAGTCCTTGTGAGTTTCCTGGTTGGCAACGTCCCCACAGGTATGAAAGGACAGGACACAGTGAGGATGCCCAGACTCTGTCATCAGCCAGCCCCACTACGTAGGGGTCTGCAGCACCTGCCTCTCATCAGGCCCTCCAGCCCAAACACCAAGAACACACACACACAGTCACCAAGTTGTGGTGACTGACTTCTTGTGACGAGGGAGACCATACACCCTTAGTAAGGGGGCAAGGAAAGGCTTTATCAGGTTGGAGCCTGCGAGAAGTGCTCTGTTCTGGCCTGGCTGCTGTCGGGAAGCAGCTGGCTCTGTGGCAGCGAGCCTTAAAGCACAGCTGGAAGGCGGGAGAACAGAGCAAGCCCGCAAGTGCCGGGGCAACACAGCGGTGGCCTCTCATGCTCCCAGGAGAGGGAGATGTTTGGTCAGGTCTGTAGTCTGGGCAATTTCTCACTTTGGGTTATATCCAGATATGATTACAGAGTGGTCCTGTTTTGGCTTCACTCATCACAGTCACAGAGTGACCTTGCCCCACGTTGACGTTCTATGAAATTGTTTCCATTTAGCGGAAGCGCAGAAGGGCTCGGCTGACAGAGCTGGGCCAGCTGCGGGACGTCACGGCCTGCTTTCTCTTTCTCACCCTTGTTCTGTTTAGTTGATTTTGCTGGAGTCACAATTCACACATTTGGTGTCCCCGCGCCCCAACCCCCCTACAGCCCTATTTAAGCTGAAGTTCTGCCAGTCACACGACTCAGCACTAATTTTGCATGACGTCCCCAGCGCAGGGCCCTAGGGCTGTCTGGAGAAGAGCAAGACTCCCTTGAGGAGCTGAGGTGCAGAGGAACCCAGACAACCCCACGTGGGTGACCCCCCAGGCAAAGTGGGATGGCGGGAGGAGGGAAGGTGTCCCTTCCTAGGGACTAAGGCTGTGCTAGCACTTTGAGGATCCCAGGAATGCAGAGTCACTCTGCACCTTTGGCAGAGCCCCAAGCATAGGCGGAGGCCTGCTTAGACAGGACCTCTGCCCAGTGTTGTGCTGAAGCCAACCCTGCTGTGGCTACTCCTTCAGGAGGTGACCGGCAAGGTCAAACAGGAGAAGGCTGGCTCCCAAATCACTGGTTAAGATTTAGAGGGGCTTGGGCGTACTGCAGAGCCCTGGTGGCCCAGTGGTTGAGAGCTTGGTAGCAGGCCAACAGTTCGAATCCACCAGCTGCTCCTTGGAAACCCTATGGGACAATTGGTTCTCCTTTGTCCTGTAGTGTTGCTATGAGTTGGAATCAACTTAAGGGCAGTAGGTTTGCTTTTTGCTTTTTTTTTTTTTGGTTTGTGGGGTTACTGCAGAGTAAAATATTTACAATCATTTATTTGACCTAATGTATAGCCATGGAAACCCTGGTGGCATAGTAGTTAAGTGCTACGGCTACTAACTAAAAGGTCAGCAGTTCAAGTCCTGCAGGCACTCCTTGGAAACTCTATGGGGGACTTCTGCTTTGACCTACAGGGTTGCTATGAGTTGGAATCGACTTGACAGCAGTGGGTTTGCTGTTTTTTTAAATGTATAGCCACAGACTTGAAGTTATCCTGGTTTTGTTTTTCAAAAGCAGTTTTAAAAATTTTAATACATGTTCATCATAACAAGTTCAATGATTCTAAATTATAGGACTCCCTGGGTGTTGAAAACATTTAACACACTCAGCTGCTAACTGAAAGGTTTGTGGTTTGAACCTACCCAAATGTACCACAGAAGAAAGGCCTGGCAATCTATTTCCAAAAAGTCACTGCCATGAAAACCCCACGGTGCATAGTAGGTCATCAGGAGTTGGAGTCCACATGATAACAATTGGTTTGTTTTTTGTTTTTTTAATAAATTATCCCCATTGCTATCAAGTCAACTCTGACTCATAGTGACCCAATAAGCAGACAGAGTAGGACAGAGCAGAACCGCCCCACAGGATTTTCTAGGCTGTGATCTTTACAGAAGCAGCCTGCTGCATCTTTCTCCCAGGCAGATATCTGCTGATGGTTTCGAACCACTGACCTTTCAGATAGCAGCCAAGCACTTAACTGCTGTACTACCCAAGCTCCCTTTGGTGAATTATAGAAAGTTAAAAATAACACTCTTTCTCCTCTGTCCAATCCCAGCCTAAGAGTAGCTGATAATAGCATTTTGACATGTATCATTACATACTTTTTCTACAAACATACAAACACAGAGTCACCCACTTAGCGTCTCATTTTTGCTTTTTACAAACACGTGATCATAGTCTTCATAGTATCCTACCACTTGATTATTTTCACTTAACAATATATTTTCTTCACCTCTTTAATGCATAGAAACTTGGTTTGCTCTATTTGACAGTTGCATAGTATTGCACAGAATGGATGTATTATCATTTACTACATAAGCCCATTGCTAATTGTGTGTTGTGGTTATATGCTATCAACTTTGTTTGCTGTTTCCTGTGAGCCAGTCTTGCCTTAGTTGTAATTTCCAAAATAATAAAGGCTACATCTAAAACCCAAATTTCCTTCCCGGATCCTAACACATCAATACCTGCAAATGTCATGCATTGGACATGTGAATATTCTTTTTTTTTTTTTTTATGGAAATACTAATAATGTCTCCTTTTCATGTGTTAAAAGAAAGACCGTTCTTCAGACAGGGGACGCATATTTGTCACATTTACTGAAGAGGAAGAGTTAATTTTTAATTCCCTAATCTCACATGGTCCAGGTTTCGTCCATGTCACCTAGCCTCCCCACACGCACACTGTATTTCTGTGACAACACCCATTGCACTGCAGAAATCACTCTGTGTCAGCCTCTTTGCCAAGCAATGATCCATGTCCAGGGTGGCAGCCTAATTCAACATCCTCGTTTTAATGATGAGCACAGTGAAGTTTAGAAAGCTTAATGACTTGCCCCAGGTCTCCTGGGTGCCTGACAGACAATCCAGGGCTCTCTCCACTGCAGGACACAGCACCACCAGGCTGGGGTGTCTGGGGCCCAGCACACAGGAAGTGGTGTTTTTGTTGGAGCAGAACTGATGACCCACTGCCATCAAGTCAGTTCTGACTCGTAGTGATCCTGTAGGACAGAAGTAGAACTGCTCCAGAGTTTCCAAGGAGCGCCTGGGGGACTCCGATGGCCAGTCTTTCGGTTAGCAGTCGTAGCACTTACCCACTATGCCACCACAGCTTCCAGAATTGAAGAGTGGATCAACTTTTTTCAAAAATTTTTGAACAGGTAAATGATTAGTGCCATCTGTTTCTCATTCCTCTGAAGAAGGAACTCATGGGTGTCCCACGTGCCATGGCATGGAGTTGACGCCACCTCCTCCACGTGCAGTAAGCAGAGCTAAGGCTGCTTCCTTGCATCCAGGTGAACCCCAGCAGGCAGGTCCAGAGAGAAAGCCTTGTTGAGACAGATGCAGATTTAAAGGGCCTACAGCGCCCTGAACAGAAAGCGATACAAAAATGCCATATTTGTGTCCCCACTACAAAAACACGAGCTCATTGCGGGGACCCCTCACAGTGCCTTCAGAAGGGCTAACCAGCTGCTGAGAAGTCAGTTCTAACTTGTGGTAACCCCATGTGTGTCAGAGAAGAACTGTGCTCCAAGGGACTTTCAGCGACTGGTTTTTGCAAAGTAGATCACCAGCCCTTTCTTCTGAGGCACCTCTGGGTAGACTCATTCATCTTCCAGTTGACAACTAAGCATGTTAATCATTTGCACCATCCAAGGACACCTGGGAAGGTCTGCATCCAGGGAAATGAGCAGTTCTGAGGCTTAATTTTCTTTGTCTTCACACTAGAACTGCCCCACCCCTATTTAGAGTGGGCACACCTGGGGCCCCTTTGCAGTCCCTCACATGTAGACAGACAGAGCTTCTCAGACTTCCCATGGGCGTTACACACAACGCCAGGCCCTCCAGTTCTCAGGAGAGTCTCTATTAGACTGTGTCAAATGATGTACCTTGACGTTTCAAAAAATATGGGCAACAATGTCACAGAATGAAAGTATAAAAGAGAAAGAAAATAAAACAAAGCAACAAATGAAACAAACCCCTTTTCCCCTAAAATGAGTACAAAGGAGGATGGAACTAGACAAGTGTTTCCTACGGATGTCTTGTTTCCCCATTTCAGAATGGAACGGGGAAACCAGAAAGGGCAGCAAAAGCATCCAGCAGCTGCGGCACACAGGGGTTTCTGTCTGCTGAGGAAACAGGACTCTTCAGAACGAAATTAGCTTCTCCAGCAGTATTTGTGCTGCTCAGAATATCTTGCTTTTCTAGAATTGCACAGGGTAAGAAATCAGTAAAATTTATTTGGAATGGATGAGCTGAGTTCAAAAGATGGGAGGTTCTCCTTCTGGTCCCCATCCTCAGCTTTCCACTCCATAGTTAAAATCATGAGTTGAACTGGCTGAGCCATGATTCTCAGTATTTTGGCAGTCATGTAATGTGATCACTTCTGTGGTGAGGTTGGATACATGATCACTCCCATGATGAGATCTGCTGCGTGGTATCTGCAGGAGAAGGGACCGTGGGAGCTCACTGACCCCTCAGCCTTCATCTCTCTGCTGTCTGGCACCTACTATTCCTGCTTGCCTTACTGGGGCTCTTGTTTGTTCTAGATCCTACAACTGGCTCCTGTTCATCTGACCTCCAGTTCTTGGGACTTGAGCTAGCAGCTTCCCTGTCAATCTTGATATTCCTTGACCTTCACAGCCTGCTACAGCCCTGCTTTCTGGCCTGCTAATCTTGGGTTTCCCAGCTTCTGCAGCTACATGCGTCAGGAGAATCCTCTTTTCTGTCCCACAGACCTGGGACGTTAGAACCTCTAAAAATGGCGTGAGCTGTCTCCTTGATACACCCCTCTCTGTGTGTCTGTAACTACATACTTTACTGGTTTTTGCTTTTCTGAAGAACCCAGACTAAGACGTGTGGTAACCAGATGTAAGATTCCACAGCAAAGTACTGAAGAAGGCTGTGCTGTGTAGGTTTCCCATGTTCCAAGATTCAGGCAACTATTCTGTAGACTTGTACAGCACTGTGAGGGAAAAGATGTGTATGAAAAGTTGCCTGTCACACATTTATGAATCATCCTTAATGGCCATGCAAGAGGTGTTCATTTTGCTTCTCAGAGGACACCCTATATCTGAAAGGCAAGTGACACATATCTGGCACTTCTACGGTTGGCTAAGTGCATTCATTGTGTGCTGGAAAGTACAACAGGGACAATAATCAGTCGTGACTATTGTTGAGACTTACTATACTTTACCCGTATTATCTCATTTCATCCTCATAACAACTCTATTAATACTGTCATTTACAAGAAAACAGACTTAGAAATGTTAAGAAACATCTCATAAAAATGATAAATGCTGGCATTCAACTGCAACTCAAACATAGTTCTACCAGACTTCAGAGGCCATTTGTTTAACCACTGTACTTCCCAGCCTCTCTGAATGGGCAGCAGATGCATTTCTAAGTGGCTAACTTAAAAAAGGTCCTGAGTGGGGCAAGCATGCTTGGCAGCTAACCTAAAGGTTGGCAGTTCAAGTCCATCCAGAGATGCCTTAGAAGAAAAGTCTGCTTGATCTGCTTCTGAAAAGTGGACACCAAAAACCCTATGAAGCCCAGCGCCACTCTAACACACAGGGAGTCATCATGAACCGGAGCCAACTTGACAGCAGTAAGTTGTGGTAACTATCCAAAAAAAAGAAAAAAACAAAAAACAGAAAGCAAACTTCAATAAAACATCCTATGAGGGCTAGCCAATCTTGCTTAGTGGTGGTGTCACACAGAAGCTGCTCTAGGCCCAGCTCTGTGCCCTCAACAGCACCAGAAGCACTGAGACACTTACGAAAAGAAAGACACTTACCCCAAACCTACTGCCAGAACCTCTCTGGTGTAGGACTCGCACTTAACGTGCTCTTCTGGCAATTATGCCCACTGAGATTTGAGACCAGTTGCTTGTAGGGTCACCGTTGCCCCTAGCTAACCTGGAAGACCTAGTTTCTACCTGTTGTCGTGGCCTGTGTACCAATAGTGCCCTCTCCTGACTCTCTGACGGGTCCCTGTGTGCATGATCAGTTTGCACGCAAACACTGGGTGATTTTCATACCCAAATCGGGCCATTCTACTCCTGCTACTTTATAACCTGATTTTTTTGTTTAACAACCTTCACTTTTCCTTATAAATAAATGTGTATCTTTTCTAATACCAGTTCATGTTCAGATTTCTTCAGTCATCCCTGAGACGGCCTATACATTTAGCATCCGGTTTAGTCAATACAGAAACCTTAGTGGCATAGTAAAGTGCTTTGCTAACCAAAAGGTTGCCAGTTCAAATCTGCCAGGTGCTCCTTGGAAACTCAATAGGGCAGTTCTATTCTGACCTATAGGGTCACTGTGAGTCAGAATTGACTCGATGGCAGTGGCTTGGCTTTTTGTTAATCATACACACACATTATGCTATCTTTTAAACAAGTACAGTCTCTCTTTTCTTTTTGATGACACTAATTTAAATATACCAGGCCAGGCATCCTACAGATTAGGCTATTTTGGGGATTTGTCTGCACACTTTCTTGTTTGGGGTTTTATTTAGTTTGTCCCCATTTTCTCTATTTCTACGATCTGGAGACTAGATGAGATGTTTGATACTGTCAAGTAACTGTGTCTGGCTATTGGAAACCCTGGTGGCACAGTAGTTAAGTGCTATGGCTGCTAACCAAAAGCTGATGGTTTGAATCTACCAGGTGCTCTTTGGAAACTCCACAGGGGCAGTTCTACTCTGACCTATAAGGTTGCTGAGTCAGAATCGACTTGACAGCAGTGGCTTTTAGGCTTTCATGACGCATACAATAAGACAAAACAAACCTACTGCCTTCGAGTGGATTCTGACTCATAGCAACTCTGTGGGTCAGAGAAGAACTGCCCCAAAGAGTTTCCAAGGAGTCCCTGACAGATCTGAACTGCTGCCCTTTTGGTTAGCAGATGTAGCACTCAACCACTATGCCAACAGTGATTCCACCGTACACATTATAGGTAAGGTGTTTACTTCATATTTGGACCCCATTAGGAAACAGGAACTATCTGGTTGACCCACCATTACTGATGCTACGACTTCCGCTGAAGGAGGCTGATGACTGTCTGATTCTGTGGATGGACTCTACTATTCTCCCCTTGCAACTAGGAAGTGATCTGTATGGTGTTGCTTCCACACCACATTAAAGTTCACTTCTGCATCAACCAAACACTTAATGCTTTTAACACCAATGACAAACCGTGCCTGAAGGTGCTGCAGAATGAGTTGCCAATTCTTTCAACCCCTTTATATTAATGACTAGCATTTTTCAGCAAAGTACATATATTTCCTCATAAACTGGGGCCATTTGATTACTGTGAAATGTAGTTTCTATTGGAAAGGCCAATTTAATGTTTCCTTTTTTCCTTTTAATTATCATTTTCAAATTAAGGAGCCAGTTTAATAGCCACGTGGGCTCAATTTCTAGAGTTCATTTTTAGTAGCTCACTCCTGAGTGAACACCTTCTGGAAGAGGGGTGTAGGATAACTACACAAAGTCAGAAAGCTTGGCCAGACTGTGCAGACATGATGGGCAACTAGAAATATTCCAGTGGGAACAGCGGCCGTGATGAGAAGTGAGAGACTGGAGGACAAATGGAGGAAATGACCCAGCCACGTATAAAAACAAAACTCTGACCCACAACCTGCAGCGTCCAAACCACCCCTGCAGCTACCAGTCCAGGAGACCAAGCAACAATCCTGGTAATAATGGGTCCTAAATGGCCAGGACACAATAACCGGCAGCTTCCTTAATTTTTGTCCCCATTTCCAACCTAGGACCAAGTAGAGAGAGCCCAATACACTCCTCTTGCCAATCATGTAATTCCTAAGTGATACAGACTATTACTGCCGTTGACTACAAACCTAAATGCTAGAAGGCTGAATCTACCCGGAGGTACCTTGGAATTAACACCTGGTGATCTATTTAAAAAAATTGTTTTTAGCCGTTCAAAATCCTATGGAGCAGCTCTTTTCTGACATACCTGGGGTCACAATGAGTTGGAATTAGCTTCTGGGCAACTGTTTCTTGGTTTTAATCAATCATGAAATGCTCTGTTTCTTGAAAGCCCACCTCCAGTTTCATCACGCCAGTAGGCTCCAGTTGCGAACTACCTGAAGCCTCTCCTATTTTCTGTTTTAGACCTTCCACACTCACTCTCTTGCCTGCCTCAGAGGCTCTGCCAAGTGAAAATGCAAGGGACAGACCCCTGGATACAGCAAGCTCTGCGTGCATAGCCTCGGCTTGTTCATATCTGGGTTTCTTAGTCTATTTGCACCGAAGTGTTGAGCTAACTATAGTTTTCATAGCTGATTCTCAGCTCTCAAGCGTGCACTGCATTCTCTTTGAACTTGGGCAGATCTTAAAGAGCACTTATGACAGAACACCATTTTATTGCCTCTAAAAAGAAAGAGCTTTCATTAAGCAGAGGCAGAGTTGTTCTAATTAATGGGCTCTCAACAAACAGGAGCATTGTACAAGCTTTGGGACAGTGAACCTTTGTGTTCTGAGTTTGATACATAGTATAGGGCTTTACGAACGGTATTTTTCAGAGGAACACACATCACACGTTGTGTTATGTTCGATTTTCCACAGATTACTCCAACACTATTTCTCATCCCACATGCTCCTCCTACTGTGACTTTTGAGAGGTAAAGTCTGTGTTCCCTTCCCTTGAATCCAGCCAGACTCATAACATGGAGGAAGCCACACCATGTGCGGAGGTCCGCCATCAGCCTCGTAGACAAAGTCACGAGCCCCTGCAAATGACGGGCTGAAGCATCTCACCTGTGACATGTTTTTTAGCCTACTGCCCTTGATATTAATTGGCTTCCTAATTAAATTTTCTTCAAAAAGATACCCCCTCCTCTCCTGGCACAAGGATCAGGGGAGATGCCTTCTGAGAGGGGCCCTTTACTACCCCCCTGGTTTATGAAATAATATTGGGAAAACCTGTACAGGAATTTCTGGGGAAAAGAGCTCAGAGGAATGATTTCTAACACAGCCAGCCTGAGAGCAGCGAGGCCGGCCCAACCCCTGCTGACTTCTCCCAGCTGCTCACCCCTCCCTTCACATGAGATAAGCAAGCTTGCAAGAAGGCCCTGAAGGGCTTTCCAGAGACAACTCCCCTTCCTCTCTTTCTCAGCTCTTAGATAGCAAACATCTTACTTCAGGAAAATAACTAGATTCCCAAGTTTATTACATTTGGTATCGGCAAACAGACAAATACAAAAGAAATGCCTTTCTTAGAGTAGTTTAAGAGAAACTTAGAATAAGGGATGGTGGACACCCATTGTCCTTACAGGAAGAGATAAGGAAGAGCAGAGAAGGAACAAACAGAGACTGTATAACCTTTGAGATGGGTTTGTCTTCTCTTCCTGCTTAGGTAAAGTTAATAGAAGTCTAAGATTGGTTTTGCTTCAGCTGTTAATTACAAATCACAAATATGCCTGTCTCAGACCATTCTTTAGAGGATCCTAATGGTTAACATGAAAAGGAATGACAAAGTGTTTTTACTAACTAACAGAGAAGACCCTAATAATCAACAAGAGAAGAAGACCACTGTCTCTAACCATTGTTTAAAGATCTTAATAGCTAACATGAAAAGAGACACTAGTCTCGGGCCATTATTTAGAAAACTCCAGTGATTGACATGAAGAGACCACTTGCCTAGCCAATCACCGACGTGGTCAAAGTATTACTGCCTTACCAACTATAAAAAGATAACAATAAACTAAGACGACCCTTCTCTCTTGCTCTCTGGGTCGGGCTGCCTTAAACCAGAAAAGTCTTTCCTGTCTCCTTGATTCATTTCCTGCCACGCCTCTCCCTCCCTCCGTGCGGGACCCTACAAAGTGTTGGAACCGGCTCCCGGCAACCATGCATACATATATCAAATTTGTTTCACTGATGGGCATTTGGGTTATTTCCAGCTTGAGATTATTAAAAATAAAGCTGCTATGAACATTCATGTACAAGTCATTGTAGAGCATATGCTTTCTTTTCTCTTGAGTGAACACCTAAGTGAATGGCTGGATCATACATATTGTGGATGTATAGTTTAACTTTTGTGAAAACTGCCTAAATTTTGGCGGTTTAACCTTTAATGTTTAATCTCCTTTTTCAACAAAGTGGTTCAACACTCATCCTCTCCCTTCATTCCTGAGTCTCTGAGTCTGGGACTTCAGTAGTTGAATTTCTTAACAACAATCTTTTCTTCTTACAGGGTAAGCGTTCAAGATGGGGTATGGCAAGGGACCTGTGATTTTAACTGTTCCTTCTCTAGTCTTTCAACAAATCACTCTACTTCTGTCTTCCCTCCAGTTGTTTGAGGTACTGGGTGCCTCCAAATCCTGAGCCGTGCAAACTAACATGCCTACTGTTGGCATCTTCCTTGGCAAAGTGCTTTGTAGCATTTTACATTTCCATCAAAAGTATATGAGAGTTCCAGTTCCTCCACATCTCTGTCAACACTTGTGTGGTCAATCTTAATTTTAGCCATTTTAATACATACAGATCCAGAGTACTTTGGCACAGTGGTTAAAAATCTATGGCTGCTAACCAAAACATTTGTAGTTCAAATCTACCAGCCACTCCTTAGAAACCCTGTGGGACAGTTTTACTTTGTCCTATAGGGTTACTAGTAGTTGGAATCAAATTGACGGCAATGAGTTTAGATTTGGTACAGTAGGTAGGAGCTATGGCTGTTAACCATTAGGTTGGCAGTTAGAATTCACCAACTGTTGCTTGGAAACCCTATAGGGCAGTTCTACTCCATCCTATAGGATCACTATGAGTCAGAATCCACCTGACAGTAGTGGTTTGGTTGGTTCTGGGTAACATTAAAGGGTTGATTTTCAGTGGTCCATCCAAGTGGGAGACATTAAAGAGTAAGTCAGAAGCTCTGCATGCACAAACAAGGACAGTATGCCTCGCAGGCATCAATGCAGTATAACTGACAACTGCACAAGAAACCCTCAGATGTTAAACTCTGATATTTTGGGACCACACAGCTTTTCCAGAGAATAATCCTCCAGTCTTTTGACCAGGGCTATAAACCTACTGCTCGACTTTTGGGAGCCTAGTTAGAAGTTGGGAACCCTTATGGTACAGTGGTTAACACACTAGGATGCTCAATAAAAAGCTGGCAGTTCACATGCACCAGCCACTCTTTGGGAAAAAGATTTACAACCTTGGATACCCTACGGGCAATTCTACTCTGTCCTAGAGGGTTACTAGAAGTTGGAATCAACTAGATGGCACTGGGTTTTTAGTTAGAAGATGAAGCCCCTGGGTGGTACCAAGTCTAAGTGCTGAACTACCAACCAACAGGCTGGAAGTCTGAATGCACCCAGAGCTTCTAGGAAGAAAGGTCTAGTGATCTACTTTGCAAAGTTGTCAGCCATGAAAATACTACACAATACAGTTCTACTCTGAAGCACAAAGGTGCCATGAGTTTGAACTACTACTTTTTTTAAGTCAGAAGAAGAACTGATGCCTTTGAATTAGGGTGTTGAGGAAGCACACTGAAGAAACACGCCATGGACTGACAGAAGAACAAAAAAGTCGGTCCTGGAAGAAGTACAGGAGAGTGCTCCTTGGAAGTGAGGATGGTAAAACTTCATCTCACACACTTTGAACATGGTATCAAGAGGGACCAGTCCCTGGAGAAGGTCATTATGGTTGGTAAAGTAGAGGGTCAAGGAAAAACAGGAAGACCTTCAACAAGATGGAGTGACACAGTATTTGCAATGATAGGCTTAAGCAATGATCGGCCTGGACCATGGCCCAGGACCAAGCAGTGCTTTGTTCTGTTGTGCACAGGGACCTTAGGAGTTGGAACAAACTTAACGGCATCGAAGAACAACAGTACAATGGTACCAAAGACCTATGCTATGCCATCACTCAATTTCTTTTAAATGGATGAGATCAGTAAGAAAGATATTAACATACTCATTTTACAGATAACAAACTCCTGAGGCTCAGACCATTTTAAAGAACTTACTTAGACTCCTAAAAGTAGTGAAAGGCACAGCAAAGACTTGAGCCCAGGATTTGCCTCCAAATTCTATGGTCTTTCCTCCTTAGCACTCTTCAATCTAAAGATATGGAAACGAAAATGCAAAATGGCTCCTGAAGCTTAACCAAACTCGCAGTGGGTGTGTTGTTGGCATACAACGCTGCCCACCTCATCACAGAACCTGAGAAGCCCAAAAAAGCAGACAACTTAAGGAAGGAAGGACTCCTGGACTTTGGGGGAAAAGAACAGCTACTTAACTACAATAAAAGGAAAAAAGACAGAAAATCAGGACTCTACTGCCTAGAAATGTTAAGAAAAAAAAACATGACACATCCAACCAGACAGACTAAGATTACAGGGACTGCCTACTGTAAAATCTGCGTGTTGGCTTTCAAACACCTATAAGGTACTTCCTCACAGAACAGTACACAAATTTCTCAAACTCTGTACTTTCCTGGATGGCACCAACAGTTAAGGGCACGGCTACTAACTGAAAGGTTTGGCAGTTTGAATCTACCCCGTGGTACCTTGGAATTACAGCCTTGTATCTACTTCCTGAACATCAGCCACTGAAACCCTGCGTGCAGTTCTACTCTGGAACACATAGGTTACCAGGAGGTGAACTTGCCTCAGTGGCCGCTGGGTGGGGGGTGGGGGGTGGGGGATGGGGGTGGGAGGTGGGGGAGGGGGAGGGGGGTGGTCTGCTTTTTGAGTACTTTAATGAAGCACTACAAGCCAGACATATTCAGGCAGGCAGTCTTCATGTCAGTGAGTTCCTAAAGCAGGGGAAAAAAATCATTAATGCATAATTAGGAATTATTTTCTCACATCAACAGCAGTATGATGTGGGCATCTTGAAGGAGGTATCATGTCAAATAAACCACAGATATGGACAACAAAATATTAAACTCCGATTTTGTGGCTACAAAACTTACCATTAAAAACAAACGGTCTATGTGTACCACATCCTAGTCATATAAGGGCTCTCCATTTACTGTCTAATTGCATATACAAATACCAAAAATAAATCATCATAAATTTTCCTTTAACCTATAGTTAAAATGAGTACTAATGTGGCCTGCCTTCAGAATTGTGTTGTGGTTGTTAGCTGTCACTGAGTCTGTTCATGGTGATGTCGTGTGTGTAGAGAGGAGCTGCCCCTCTGGGTTTTCAGAGATGTGACCTCTAGGGAGCAGACTGGCAGGCGACTCAGGGTGGGCTTGAACCACCAAGCTTTTGGCTAGTGGTCCAGCACTTGTTTGTGCCTCCCAGAGATTTCTTTAGAATTAGAAGAGCTTTGATTGATATATTAATGAGTCAAGTCTTGGAGAAAACACATACACAGCTGTCCAGGTAGATGGGAATTATTTTGAATAACTAATTTATCAGATTCTTTAGTAACTGAGCAATTCTACTTTTTATCTGTAGAATCGATTTGCACCATTCTATAAACTTCAAAGCAGCAGCAGAACATGGATTTCCAATGGCAATGACTTGGTCATGCAGATTGTATTTCCTTCCCAGAAAAGGTCACGGTCAATCCCACAGTGTGGGGCTCTCCTGAAAGAAAATATCCTCATCGCTATTGAAGATTTTTTTTGAGTATCACCAAAAATAATCTTTCATACATATTATTTTAAAGTCAGAAGTCGAGTATTACTGTTGTCATATTATACAAGAGAAAACTAAGGTTTAAATGTGTCCTAAATGACTTGAAGGTCAATTCACTGGTGGCAGGGTTGGGATAAGCACACAGTTCTCACACTGACTCACTATTCTCATCCACAGTGCTTTCTCAAAGTCACTGGGAATTATTTTGGACTTCTCCAAAACAATCAGCAGATGACTTCTGTTTCTGCCCTTCTCAAACCCAATACATTATATTGAGGTGTGTATAAACGGTACCTTAATCAAAAAATGCCACTCTTCCCTACAGTGTATCAATCCCCCATCTGCCAGCACACAGAAATAGTTCTTCCAGGAACCTCTGAGAGCTGGCACAATTTATAAGTGATCAAAGTTGGTTGGCAGTATGAAGTCCGACATCTCAGCAAGGCCTCATCCATTTAACACAGTTAATTTTAAGATGCCTGTGATCATTCCCCCTTACACAGATAGTCAGTGGCACAGTGAGATCTTCTTCTGACCACAAATGCCCAGTTTAGCGCTTTCTGGTAACTGTGGGTTTCACAAAAAAAAAATTAAAGTTCTATCTCGGATTTCTTTTTCCCATGTTAGGAACTGGTATACCTCAGATTTTCTTCAGGCTCGTAAAGGCTGGTCCTTGAAGAGCACAGCTTTCAAGGTGTCCAAAGTGAATACTAAAATACCCCTATGCCTGTCATAGCAATCCAACTCATATCCTGGCCCCCCAAATTAACCAAAGCCTGAATATGGTGACTGGGGTCATTCTAGGAAAACCATGGAATGGTGCCACTGCTCTTGGTAACCATCTAACTACCTTCCCATATGTGGGGATAAAAAGTTATTCTCCCAATCCAGCTACCCCTGTAATCCATACCAGTTCTAATTTTATGGCATGGTAAATTGGCAGATGGCCTGATCCCTTCCTTTATTCACTACAACTGTTCCTACAGAAGCAAAACTACCAGTGAGCAAAAACAAAAATTAATCTAATCAATCTAAGACACCTATCTGAATTAATTCAGACAAAAATAAAATTTTTTCTCAACAACTTTACCTACTTTATCCAAAAGATTTATACAACAGCTCATTCATTCAACTGATAACTGCTAAGCCAGAATAGAACTGGGAAGGGACGGAGGAGCACTACGAAATAAACCTGTATTATTGAATGAACCATCTCCCGTAGTCCAGCCCTCCAGACTGTATGGATGAGAACTCGACTTAAGAAGTGATGCTCAAGAGCAGACAGTCAGGGACAGAGACTAGGTGACACCCCAGGTCTCCCTCCTCAGTCTCTGCTCTTTTTCCTATATACCACCACACACTCTTCAAGGGAAGACCAACACAACCCATAACGTGGCTCGGGGTTATGGCGCCACCCAACGTGTCACCTCTGGTGACCAGCCAATGGAGGGTGATGCTCCAAGATGTTTTCACTCTGCATCTTTGGTGACCTGTTTAAAGTTCATAAACCATGTGGCTTCCTCTCACATATAATGGCAATAATATTCAAAAGCATTTTTACCTACCTCGGAAGCATAAACTCACAAAAATAGCAGGCTTTACTAACTTCGAGACAACAGTTTAGAGCAAAAGCTGTAAGGAGCCCAAGGTGATTACACAGTAGGACTACAACAGGCTGTCTTTTTGGTTAAGCAGTAGAAATTTATGCAAGAAATAACTACTATCTTACTGAGAAACATCACGACATTAAATAGGCAATTGTGTTAGGTCTTTGTAGGACAGGCTTGGATTTGTACTGGGCAACAGTCCTGTGTTACTTACCCTTTTAATAGCCTAACAAGAAAAGCTCTGCCATAATTGTGGTCATGGATACTAGCATCAGTTGTGTCAATTTTGTATCAGGCAGAAAAGTTTCAGGTTCTATATGGTGCATAAAAAACAAAATGCACTGTTTAGCTCCTTCAGATAAAAAGGTTTTCTAAAGCCTTCTGAAGGATTTATACACGTTACACAGAAAAAATGTGTTTTGTTTTTACGCAATTATGTGCATACATCAGTCTCACCCACAAAATCTCCAAGACTTTAAAGCAGCTATACATGTTAACACATGGGTCAAAGTGTACATGAAACCAGTTAGTCTGCACACTCTGATTTCTCAAGGACTTTTAAGTACATCCATGAAGACATGTGCCTGTAGGCTGAGGCTTAGTCAGGGAGGTAGCTCATAACTAGAAGGGTGGAGTCCCAGCAGAGCCTAAACCAAGCAGCCAGTGTTCTTATTTACTCCAGCTTAGGAGCACAGGAAAAGTCGAGTTTCAACTCACAGAATCCTCCTACACACACCCCTAAAAAATCCTCTTTTGTAACTGCATGGGCACTGTGCAGAAGCCCCAATGGGCTCTCTTCCTGGATCGAACTCTCCTGCCCCTCGATCCAGAGTGACAGGGAAGCAAATGGAAGCAGCCAGCCACCGCTGCATTGCCACTACAAACCAGACCTAAGGTCAGATCTGCTGGTGTGAAGCTAAACTCACTCACAGCATCTCCCTAAACACTGCCCTTCTTCACTGCCCTTCTTCAACGTGTCTGAGCAGCTACACTCAAGCCATAAAGCACTAGCTCTTTTTAAACTAAAGGATCACCGGGTTAATTACCTTTATTGTTGTCAAGTACACAAAACGTAAAAACGTATCCTTTTCAAACGTTAAAAGCTCAGCGACATTTAACCCATTCACAATTTTGTGCAGCCATCATCACTGTCCAGTACTAAAACATTTTCATCACTCCAAAAGAAAACACCCACACCCATCTACAGTCGCTCCGCGTTCCCCTGAGACCCAGCAACCACTCCTCTTTCTAACCATTTATTGGAGCAATTAAGAGAGTTTGGGCTATGTCACAGACTGTGTCCCCCAAAAAACTGCGTGCAGCGCTTTGGTTAGGCCATGATTCCCAGTATTGTGTGATGTTCCTATATGCTAGAAATCCTGTCTCTGTGAGGTTAACGAGGGAGGAGGGGCAGTGGTTTACACTGGTGGGGCAGGACTCAATGTGGAAGATGGTACTGTTCCTCAAGGCAGCCTCCTGGGATATAAAGGAAAGGGAAGCAAGCAGTCAAGGATCTCATACCACCCAGAAAGCAGTGCTACGAGTAGAGAGGGTCCTTTGGACCCAATATCCCTGCACCTCAGAAGGATCTTCCTCCGAGCTAGCAGAGAAAAGACTTTCCCAACAGCTGCTGTCCCAAATCTAGACTGGTAGCTTACTGGACTGTGACAGAATAAAATTTCCTTTTTGACAGCCATCTACTTGTGGTATTTCTGTCACAGCAGCACTAGATGGCTGCAACAGGCTAATATGGCCATAACTTCCAGTCACTGAGAAGGGCCAATTCTTTCACTAAAGTAAAAGGGATTTTTTTGGTTGTGTAAGAATTTTGAGGATTAACATCTGCATCGTAAGTCAAAATTACCTTCGTTGTAATTTTCCTATATACGTATATGCTTTGTCAAACTTGAGCACATCACACATCTGGGTCTCTCATTCCTCACATGTGAAACAGAATTGTGCCACTGGCTTCCCATCCCAGTCCCCACAGTGCCAATTACTCTTTGATCTCATTCTTCCACCTTTGATCTCACTCTTCCCGTTTTCCATCTCATTCTTCCATCCATAAAATCCAAAACAGGCTCTACTACTCAAAGATTCACTAATCAACTTCAGTGTCTCATACAATGTTTCACCTTATATCTGGAAAAACGCCTTTGCCATTTTTCTCCCACTTCTTTTATAAGCTTAAATTAACCTGCTGACTTTTAATAGCTATCCATCTGCAGAAGCTTACACTGCGTGACACACCGTAGGCACTTCATAGATGCTGGACAAATACCTCAAATGTCCAAGAGATCAAACTGCTGTAACTGACATTTCTAAAATGGTTTTTAGAGAAACTTAAAGACATTGTTTCAAATGCTGTTTCTCCTTTACCTCTCCTAAGTGATAACAAAAGTGCCTTTATTTACTTTATATTTATACTTTGTGACATCATAAAATCACATATAAACTCCACATAGAGCCAGTTAATACAATTTGCTTTGAATGTCACAAATGTAGCTAAGGTGGAGAACACCTTTCAAACAACTATAGCACTGTGCAACACAGGCATGATCTGCCTTTTTTCTTCCCCTACTCTCCTAGGAAAAATGGTTATATCAAATAACCAAACCACATGCAAAAATTATATCATACTAAACTCCAAAGGATTAACAGACCACATCTACAGTGGCCTTTAGCAGACTGAATCCAGCAGAACTAGATGGTACCCACCTCCCACCACTGATTGTTCTGACAGCAATTCACAACACAGGGTCCTGCACAGAGCTGGAGACAAACGCAGAACAAAATTCTAACTCAAAAAGAAAGACCAGACTTGGAGCCTGACAGAGACTGGAGAAATCCTGGGAGTATGGCCTCAGGACACCTTTTCAGCTCAGTAATGAAGTCACTCCTGAGTTCCTCCCCTCAACCAAAGACTGAACAAGCCCATACAACAAAATGAGACTGTAGGAACACACCAGACCAGGGACAAGAAGTAGATGGCAGGAGGGGTCAGGAAAGCTGGTAACAGGGAGCCCAAGGGTGCAAAGGGAGTGTGCTGACCTGTTACAGGGTTGTTAACTAATGTCATAAAACAAAACGGATAGTAACTGTTCAATGAGAAACTAGCTTGTTCTGTAAATCTTCATCTAAAGTACAATTTAAAGAAAGAGAAAAAAGCCCAGAAATTATCAAAATAAACTAAGTTTCACAATCATAAATTGTAATAAACTTTCACATCCCCATAGCTATTCCCCAGGTGTTAAAATACCTAATGAGCTACACTAAAATTATGGTTAACAATCATTCAAGCTATTTACATATTTTCCAGGTTATCAATAAACCACAGCTACTCCCCAGAAAGGATTAATATTGCCTCTTGATTTCTTTTGGTGTTACTGGGGAAAATAAGAAATGATTATCAAATTACCATAGTAACTCAAAGCAAGCATTTCAAGAATGTTCAGCAGCTTTGTCACATCACAAGGGAGCTACATCAGTTTCCAAAACAGGAACTGTCACTAATTCAGTGCTTTTTACTTAATTCAACTGAGAATTCTATATGATTTAACAAAAAGATTTAAATAGTAGAGAGAATTCTGAAGTTGCATATAGATATATATATGGAGATTTTAAAAGGCAGCTCACATTCTACAACTTGGTTTGGCAGATTATCAAAATATACATATACGTACATAATAGAATTTAGACATAGAGATGGGATTTCAAATTAAAAAAAATAAACTCAAGAGCCAGCACTTACACTTTACAAGCCCCAAAATCTGTTCTTTCAGTGTTCTAAAAATAAAAAGATAGGAAAAGCAACAAAAGGACCAGAAAGAAAGCTGTCATCAAGGCTAAGGAAAGAGGGAACGCTGCCACTGTGGCTCCATCACAGGGGTCCCCACAGGCTGCTGTGACCACAGAGACACGAGTGACCGCAGCAATATGGGCTGACACGCTGGCCACCAGATCACTGCCACAAGGCCCACCTTACTGGTTAGTCCTGAGGAGCTCACTGTGTTTCTGGTGAGGAGAGAGCAGCAACACAGTTCATACGCACAAGTCAACACCACCACTTCAAATGCCTCCAAATGAAACAAGCCCTGCCGCTATCCACAGGTTTGTCTCCTAAAATCTCAGACACAAAATTTTTTTGACACTGATGACCCATATAAGTTATTAGAGGAGGGGAAAGAAGGAAACAACTATCACATGAGTTCATAATCTACCTTTTATAGATAAGACACTTCAATACTGCAACAAATGTACAAAAATATTCATGGGGGAAAGTTCTGTTTATTGTCAAGTTAAGTAAACTCAGGTATTAAATTGGCAATGAGTAAGAAACATACATAACCCAGCACTGTACCTTTACAGTTCACACTCAAGTTACCGTGACATAACTTACTGGGTCCCATGATAAGGATCTGCAGTGCTTCTAGATTCAATTTAAATTTTTCTATGTTAGGAGGATAAAAGGGACACTAGTCTGCTGCCTTCAAAACTCAAGAGGAAGTTAGCTGTCAGTGTGTGTTTGGTTTCAACCTAAATCTACCAAACATCTCCTTACATTTTTTAAAACCATTACCCCATTTCTAAAAAGATTAAGGCAAGCTGCCTTTTTAACATTGAAATCCAAAATAAAGCCTTTACAAAAGATCTAAATGAGACTCTTCGTTGCAAATTTGTTTTAGTCTCCAGATCACAAAATTGCTATTGCCAACAACTGGACCTCACTGTTACTCAGAAGGTGATATATATCTTTCTTCTTTTAAAGATTAAAATAAAATGGCTACATTAGTTTTCTGTTATAAAAAAGCAGTAAACTTGAAACAAGTGCGCTAAAAACCTCTTACTACCATGTTTAGTTCTCAAATCTTACTAGCCTATGTATATAATTTTCATAAAAAAGAAAAGAACAGATCCAGTGGAAGAAAGAAATGTTTAATAAATGGTGTTGAGACAAATAGCTATTTGTTTGGAATAAAAATAAAATTAGATCCTTACAGCTTTAACCATATAGAAAAATACATATATTACTGATGGATCCAAGAGTAAAAAATAAAAATGCAAATACCCAAAGTTCTACATACAACTTTAGGGGGTTCAGACTCCCTAAAGACCATCCATGAATCCCAGATTATTATTTAGAAGAAGAACTGTTAATCGTAACTTCCATTAAAATCTCAGTGTCAAGTATTAGATTTGTCTTCAAGATTAAGTCACATGCAACAAATAAAGCAGAACACATTAACTTGTTGCTGTAACTTTATAAAATCTCCAAACTGGAACTGGAAACAGAGAAAGGCATGTCAATACAAATGGACAACGACTTAAAAAAAAAACAAACACCAATTTAAATAAGTTTGAGTGCATACTATACAAGTGTATCCATGTCTGTTAGCCTTTCAGAAATATAAAATCAGATGAATCTGTCATACTGAAAATTCACTATGTGCGATGTTATTATTCTCACACTTGATTAAAATACTTAATAAATACAAGTTATGTTTAATATGAATAACTGCAACATATTTAAACATCTAAACATATAATAGAATTCTATAATACTAAAATGCAATACATTCACCTGCATTAATTCATACACAATGGAAAAATACTTGCAGATAATTAGCATTAAGAATGCAAATGTATTTTCACTGTGAAAGAAAAATTAGAGCAGTAAGGTTAGTAATCATATATTTGCATAATCTACAATGAGGCTGTAGATAACCTACATTATGATATTCTATTTTAAAATGAAAACAATTCAATATTTAAGTTTACAACAAATTTACTTGAGGCAAAATATCTGTTTATTACAGAACAGGATCTTAAGCCAAAGTAAGCAAGGCAACATTAGATCAACCACTTTAGATTCTTTGAATGAAGTGTAAGCTTTAAAACTGTAATAAGGGCAAATGTAAATCCTAACATGCTCATCTCTTCTTATAAATGGGACGATGTAGAAAAGCAAAGCTTCAACGTGTAGGGATTGGAGCCATCTGCAAAAATTTTAAAAAGTTACTATTAGTTCACATCATTAAACTTTCATGTCACCTTGAATAAGCAGAATAAATTATTTTCTCTTTTTGTTAGTATTGCAAACAAGAATATAAAGAAGAAAAATGTCTAAGTGAGGTAAGGAGATACTTTTGCTCATATCTACTACAAGGTAAGCTCCATGAAGGCAGAGACTGTGTTCACTGCCACATTCCTACTGTTCTGAACATTATTTGGCAAAGACACAGCATTCAACATTTAGCAATGACTTGATCTTTAAAGATAAATCATACTAGGATCAGGCCTATATCCATCAGCAAAGCTCAATGTGAAGAAAATACTGCCTTAAGGTAAATCCTTTACAAAGTCCATTCAAATTCAGCCTTGGAGGTAGGATATGACTAAGTATTCAATCTCAGCTCATCAATAGGACTCAAAAGGTCTGAAATATCACCAAAAACTTGGGGTATAATTCACAAAATACTTCCATTTTATATGATTTTTAGAAATTTTTTAGAGCAGATAACTCTGCATCATTTATCTAAAAAAAAAAAATCAAAACAAAAAAACAATTCTGATATCTTACTGTAACAATTTTAGTATTAAAAGTTACAGCTCCTTAAGGGGGAAAAAATTCCTATAAAAGTAAAAGCACATTCATCAAGAAGTATCTGCAAGATACTGCAGGGAATAAAAAGACAAATAATTGTCCCCATCTCCAAGAAATGTACAAACCATAACACTATCTTGAATGTATTTGCCAAATATCCATGTAATTTTAACATCTTTTAAAATGTCTGATACAAAATTAAGCCTGGTTCACTATCCAAAACATACTTTTATGGCCAAAAGTAAAATAAAGTAGTCCTCTTACTTCAATAATCATCAATATTTGGCAGTCCTGTTTCATCAGCCATACAACTTTTTTGGGGGGGGGGGCCAAAATACTTTAAAACAAGTTCCAGAAATGTTATTCTACTTATAATTCCATCCACGTTTTTTTAAAAGTTTTTTCTCTCAACCACAATCTTAACATCACACCCAATAAAATAAATAATTTTCCCTTATTATTTTATATTCAAAAAATATGTTAACATCCTTTAGATCTAGGATCAAAGTATACCACACAGCACAAAGTTTCAAAAGTTAAATACATTTAAGTATTCTTCGCTTAGCATAAAAGACATCATTAGCCACTGAACCTTAGGAGCCTAACATGAAGAAAATCAATAAAATGTGACAATTTCATTTGATACAAACTAAAACAATGTGTTATCATTTTCATTTATTACTGGTAAAAACTCAAAGTCTAACAATATTTAGTGATGGTTAACAGGGTAGGGCAATGGGCATTTTTACATACCACACCTGAGAATGTATACAGGACCTTTCTGAAGAGTAATCTAGCAGCATCTCTCAAAATATAAATTTCTATACCCACCTTCTAAGAGGCTCTGGTATTGAAATAGTTAAGCACTCAGCTGCTAACCTAATGGGTGGCAGCTCAAACAACTGAAGCCCGGGTGATCTGCTCCCATGAAGACTGCAGTCTAGGAAACCCCGGGGGATAGTTTTTCTCTGTCATACACGGTCTCTAGGAGTCCAAATCCACGCCATGGCACCTAAGAGTAACAATATGCCATCTACCACTAGGAAACTGCCCTACAAGTACACTTTTAAAAGTACAGCTAGAGGACGTACTGGAAGCAACCATAGGATATACTAGAAACAATCAGTGTTCATCAGTGAGAAGCAGAACCACTGTACGACTGCTGTAAGTATTGTGCAAATTCTTTTTCAAAAGTCGCTCTGCAGAAAGAGCTGCAGGCAGGTGGGCACGCAAAACCAATTTGGATTGTATCCTTTCATTTCATAACAATTAAAAAAAAGGTAGCTCTGTATGTGCTGGTACAGAAATGGCTCCAAGACGTACTTAAAACAACAAGGTAAACACAGCATATGTGGTACTCTAAGTTTAAAACCCATACATACAACTGATCCACATTACTCTCAGATTTCATATTTGTGAATTTGTCTACTCACTAAAATTTATTTGTAATTCCAAAGTTAATACTGTAAGGGCAAACAAATTAGAAGAAACAAAGAAGGAAAAGAAAAAGGCTTAATTCTCTGTTGAACAAAGGGAAGAAGCCACCTACCTTTTTTACAGCACTTAGAAACTTGTGATTATGTTTCTTTCTCTTTCTCTTTTAAACAGATTAAATCTTTTTAAAGGCCAAATAAGCTTCCTGTCAATTCCACAACCCAGGAATGTTTCCTGAAGGACTTGGAAGCCATCTCTTTGAAATGTACTCAAGGAAGGCAGCACCCTTATCTCCCAGTGTCCTGAAAGGTCAGAGGCCTAACACCAGCTAATGCTTGGCTTCAGCTGCAAACCTACCTCCCTTTGAAAGATATATGAGAAATTTATTTTTTGTCTTTGATAGAGGCAATTAATTAGCAAACACACGCAGCTATCCCAATTATCGGGTGAATTTAGGATCAACTACAAACAGTGCAGTCAAGTCATCTTATTTGAAGGCTAGTTACCATTTCTCTTGAAAACATGTATGAAATGGGTTGTATTTATTGAACTACGTAAAAGGATAAAATCCCGGTCTTTACAATTTCTTCAGGGGGTGCCTGTGATGTAAATGACATTCTGGTTTAATGCTTATTCAGTGATAAAAGTGTCTGTTCTCTCTTCTATTTCTGCAGAGAATCTGGCTGCAGTTGGTTTGATTTTTAATTATGCTTTCCCAACAACAAATCTGAGTTGCCCAGCAAGCAGGGTCCTGACCAAGGGTGCACAACGTGAGGCCGAGCTGCACAGCGAGCAGGGTCCTGACCGAGGGTGCACAAGGTGAGGCTCAGCCTGCCTGCTTCAATAAACAACTGTCCTTTTCATGGCTTATTTAACACCACATTTTGTGCTTTTTTTGGTAGTTTCTTCATTTAAAAAGACCCTCAAGTCAAAGGCAGAAGGATAAATATTGCATGATCCTACTTATACAAAATATCTACAGCAGGTACATGTACAGCAAAAAATATTTTACTATTAAAGAGGCGGGGCCTCAAGCACAATGCTGAGGGGCTATCTAGCATTCCTCATCACAAGAAGGCTGTGACATGCGTTCCTGAGAAAATATGCGTGTTAGGTAAGCTCCTTGTTGTTCAGGCATGGGTTACAGTCTGCTGATTGTGAGATCAACGTTAAGGAGCCCACAGTACATGTTAAATAAGGAAGCTGTAAACAGAAATAATACATAAAACAAGGTCTTCCACTAATCAGTTGAAAATATTATGACGAGGCTTACAGGAACCCAACCCTGTATTTCCCTTAGAGCAACGGTTCAGCATTCACTAATTTCACAGCAACTTAACAAACCATAACTACTGCAAATAAAGAAAATCGACTACATATACACCACGAGGAGGAAGGAGAAAAAAGGCTATAGGTTGTAAAAAGCTGTAACTTTTTATTTTCTACCTTACTATACTTTGTTAAGAGTTTTTTCAACATATGTATTGCTTTTTTCTAAAATGGCCATTAGAGACTGCAGGCGCCAGCTTCCAAAATGACCACAATGATCCCACACTGTACCAGGGGTGGTCTGCGTGACCGGCAGAATATATAATAAGTGACAGTACGTCCTTTCTACAGTAATGATTATGAGCAGGGCGCAGGAGCGGGCAATGTTTTGTTCTGCTGTATTCACAGTCAGATACGAATCTGAACTGACTTGACAGCATATTAACAACATGTCACTTCTAATATTTGACTATAAAAGAAACGGTGGCTTTTATTCTCATCTGTCTTGGATCATCCACTCTGCAGGAAGCCAGCTACCATGAAAAAAAGCCATTGTGCAAGGAATTGAGGCCTGCCAAAATCATGTGAGTCATCTTGGAAGTGAATTCTCCAGCTGCAGTAGAGGCTGAAGACAACTGCACAGCCTGACAACAGCCTGACTACAACCTCACGAGACACCCAGAGCCAGAACGACCCTCAGTTAGACCACATCTGGATTACTACCATCCGAAATAGTCAGATAAACTTGTAGCTTTTGTGGTAATTTGTTAACACAGCAATAGGTAACTAATACAGGGATTATCTGGGCTGTGAGATTCCATGCCCTTTTTTTTTCTTTATACTTCCTTCTACTGAAGAAGGAAACATTGTTAGCATAGTGAGTTAAGTGCTAACCAAAAGGTCAGCAGTTCAAATCCACCAGGCACTCCTCGGAAACTCAGTGGGGCAGTTCTATTCGGACCTCTAGGGTCACTATGAGTCGGACCGGACCTGATGGCAGTGGGTTATACTGAAGAAAGGAGCCCTGGTGGTAATGTGGTTAAGAACTCAGCTGCTGCAGTTCAACTTTCTCAACTGCTCTTTGGAAACTTATGCGGCAGTTCTACTCGGACTTGATGGCAATGGGTTTGGAGATTCTTGGTTTGTCTCATATTTAAAAAAAAATGAGTAACTGTTCTCTTACAACTACTTTCAATGTTTCTGAAGGCTACTGTACACTAAATAATTACGACACATACCAATTCCCTTACTTACTTGGAACTCGTATCTGGTAGTGGTTAAGTGCTGTGAGGGCTTCCACCGCATCAGTTTTGCACTCCCATTCCAACAGCCCAGAAAGTGTTTTGGCAGAAGCTAAAGCAAGACAAAAGAAGAAAGACAAGTTCAGCTGTTATCTGCCTGCCGTCAACTAATCAGAAACTTAAAAATAAACTTAAAAAGAAAACATCCACTTACGTTTTGCATCAAACACTTTATATTTGATGAATGTAAGAACTTCATGGTCATTACACAACTGTCAAATAAAGGTAAAAATCCATTAAAAACGAATAAAATAGTAACAACATTCCCACTATTTTCAAGGAAGTTAACTTTACGGCACAATTTAAGTTTTGAGCTTGGCATGAATTGACCAAAACAAGTATGCTTTTTGATTAATACCAAGTTGTATGTGAAAACCAATTAATATTTGTGATATCCTATTAAAAACAAAAACAAAAACTCACAGCTGTAGAGTCATTTCTGACTCAGAGTGACCCTAAGAGGGCAGAGTAGAACTGCTCCATAGAGCTTCCGAGGAGCACCTGGAAGATCTTAACTGCAGACCTTTAGGTTCGCAGATGTAGCACTTAACCACTACACCACCAGGGTTTCCATGTGATATTCTATAAACTATGTAAACTATTTATGCTGAACAATAAAACCACAGATTTCCAAACAAGGTATATATTCTCAGAGCTGACTAGGATTCATCTAGTACCTAAGGAGGGGAGCAGACCTTCAGAAAACCATTTCTTTTCTAACACATTTTTTAGATTTAGTTATTTATTGCTTAAATATATTTTTGCTACAGGTGAAACTTCAGAACATGGTAAAAGAACTTTCTAAGTCTAAGAGTAAGGGTATCTTGTTCTAATTCCAAATCTGAAAAGGACTGAGCCAAAAGCCAACATGAGACCAAGGAAGAATGAAGGCTGACGCAGTACAATGGTCAGAGTGAACTAGCCCCACCCCACTGCTGTCAAGTCAATTCTGACTCTTAGCGACTCTACACAGCACAGAGCAGAACTGCCCCATAGAGTTTCCAAGGAGTGCATGCTGGATCTGAACTGCTGACCTTCTGGTTAACAGACATAGCACTTAGCCAATTATGCCACCATAGCTTCCAAGAACTAACTATATGGTCCCAAATGAGTATCGGATACTAACAACATAAGCAGAGACAAGCAGACCAAGAAGGCGTTCAAATGATGCTAGGATACATTTTAAAGCAGGAAGCAACAACACTACACACATCTGTATTGCGGCAGTCAGTGCTTACCTTTGTGAAGGTCTCTTCCGTGACACACAATGGAACATTGTAATAATGCAGCACACAAGAGGGTGGCTGGATTATGTTCTTAGATGCTTGGCCCGCACTTGTAAAGCGATTATTTTTGCTCATTGCAAAATCTTTGTAGCTACTTGTACCATCCTCCAACTCAAATATTTGACTTGGAACAACTGAATGTTGTTTAGACACACTAAAGATTGGAAAGGAAAAGCATACAGATCATACTTTGCGTTCAATAAAAAGCAGCAAATTACCTCAAAGTGCTACCATATTTTGCCTGCATCAATCTTTCTAAAAAGGAGAGGAGTGGAAGGGAGGCTTACGAAGCCATTTAAACACAGTATTCAGTCTGAAATATCATCAATCATTTTTATAGCCTAAGACATCAATTAGAAGGAAAACCAATAATCCTCATACTGGAAAATTTTAACATAATAATTATTCCATTTTAATATGCTTCTTTGTTTTTATAATCACAACACTAAAAACTAGGTATAGGTAAGCAAAACTGTAAACTCTATGACTCTAATATTTTGTCTAAAGTGACAATACTGTGGCTGTTTCGGGTATGCTTAGTTATACTAAAATATTCTGAAGTCAAACTTAATGTCTCAAACAGAAGAATAAAGATCTAAAAATCTTAAAATATTTTTAAAAGTTATCATTTAACATAAATAATTACCAAACATTAAGTCTTTTCCCAAATAATTTGACATTATTAAGGTGAGTGACAGCTCTCTCTACTGCATACTCATCACCCATTTCTACCAGCGCTGTGCCCGGAATGGTCTTCATAAATTTTACCTGTAAATACAAAAACCCAAAAAGGTAAGCATTTATAATTTTCCTTTTACAATAACAATTGTTTAAAAAAGCAGTATGATTTAAGTGGTAAAAGTGAAATACAGAGCGTACGGATATCTTAACTCAAATCTTGACCACTGTGTCATAAGACATCCTTAAAGCCTATCAACATTCAGTAAACCCAAAAAGGAAAACTATAATTCTGACTCTTGTACAGCACACTGAAGAAATGCACATGCTTCACTAAGCTGTGTTACTTATTGATCATGCAATTTGTGGGTAACTTAATCTCGACGGCACTTGGCTTGGCTTGGCTAATGTCTCTGAGGCACAGACTGTCTCTGTAAAATGGAGATGATAGTAAATATTTGGCAGGACATCAATACTTATTCTTTTGACGAATACTTCTGAAGTGTCTAATATGTTTTAATAAGTAATATGCTAGGTACTAGGGACTTAATGATCACCATAAGCTTATATTCTAGCAGGCAGGTCAGAAATCAAAAACCAATAAATAACAATTACAGACTAGGTAGTGCTGTTAAGGCAATAAACACAATGCTATATAAAAAGTAATGGGAAATGTACGGCCACTACAAGGTAGCAGTAGTTTTAACAGTAGGTAACACTTTATGTGTTTTTATGACATCTTGAGCAGAAGCCATACTCAATCTCTTACGTTATTCCAATTTTAGCATGGACTGATGCCAGGGTTAGCCAAGGTAAAGCATGACAATCACTCAGAAAAGTGCCTCACCTACCAACAGAAGCTATTAAATACAATATATGTGACACTTTGAACACATTTCCTTTGATCTGTCATCCTCAAAGGAATACACAGAATGTGTATACAAGTGTAACAGACCAGTTCTTCCATTACCGAAACTATCAATTTTCATGGACTATCTTTCCATAATAATGTTCAAGTAATCTTGTACTTGAACAAAATTCAGTCCTAGCAGATTTTTTTCAGCTTTATTTGAAATCATTTGCCTTTTTAGCAGTCAAAATTCCTCTACCTTAATTTAATCCAATAACAATCCACAAATCTAACAGTGACTAACCATAGGTATTACATATGTAGTTCTTTTACTGGTAAATTAACTAAAGGAAAATTAGCTGTATTAGATCTTTACAGAATTTTAATAGCTTGAGTTTAATGTTATCATAATGCATTATTTCTAAATGTTTAAAAATAACTTTGGAGGAGATGTAGTGTGACAGAGACTAGAACTGGTGCAATAACATACTGAACATATGTTCATAATGAAAACTGATGTTTCATTAGGAAAAAAGTGATTTTGGTTTCTAAATCATATGAGACAATTAGTTTACAAC
The DNA here is from genome assembly GCA_028571685.1 of Heterohyrax brucei. Classification (NCBI taxonomy): domain Eukaryota; kingdom Metazoa; phylum Chordata; class Mammalia; order Hyracoidea; family Procaviidae; genus Heterohyrax; species Heterohyrax brucei. The sequence continues at coordinate 53,403,346 of CM053149.1, forward strand.
ACAAAAGCCAGAGACCTGATAAATATATTGATCAGCTATCTAATTCTGGTTGTCTATAAATGTGAAAAGTGCAAGTAAAAGTACTACTATGTAAAGATGCTTAAAAGCCCTTTTGTTATCCAACATACATTTCCTTGATCTTAACTAAGCAGCCGAGTACAAGATAAATATCTATAAGGGACACATCCACGCCCCTTTTCTCAGCAGTGCCCATCTATACTGCACATTCTTGACCAGTTACGAACACAGGTACATGTTATCCCCCAGACCAAAAGGTACAGCTTTCTTTTTTGCTTTGTTTTTTTAATGTGGCCAAATAATTAAGAAAACTCTTGTCTCAGTGATTTTCCAAGTTCCTTTCTAAGAAAAGAAAGCTCCAGAATTAACTAAGAATACCAGCTCTTCAAGCAGTGCTCCCCCTCTCACATACTTACAGTTCACCCGCATGGAGAAGAGCACAACAGTCACTTTCATGGGTGGAAAAACAACTCCAGTTTTCAAACTCAAACCAGCAAGTGTTCTAAACAATTAGTAATTTATGACTACCATTCATAGTTAAATGTCCCATGATCCTTTTCTGAAAGATTTTAGCATCAACTAAGTTCCAGGTGGAAACCCTGGTGGCGTGGGGGTTAAAAGTTATGACTGCTAACCAAAAGACTGGCAATTTTCATCCACCAGGCACTCTGTGGAAATCCTATGGGGCTGAGTTTTACTCTGTTCTATTGGGTCACTTGGAGTTGGAATTGACTCGATGGCAATGGGGTTTTGGTATTTAAGTTCTAGATACTATTCTATGTACTTGTGAGACATCCTAAATAAAACATTACAGACCTTACAGAATCAGTGAACTATCCTAGTGCAAATAAAGTTACAATTTTAAAGACTTCAAAATACGTAAATTTTAAATGTTTTGCTACTTTTTGAGCATAACCTTTGGTCTGACACATTCTGTCAACGTGGTTCAGTTTCAAATACTGATTCAGCTAAGAAAGCACACTGTTCCTCACAAAATATTAGAACCCTAGTATTGAGGAAACAAATGTATAAAATCCTAGAATTCTCCTAAAACTCATGATTTATGGATAAGTTCTGAACCGTGTTTATACATACCTAGTAGTTCCATGAAAGTAAATGCTTTTTCAAATCCCACTGTTTCTATGCCTACAATATTAAAGTTGATTAAAGTTGATTAAATTACTCTTTGGGGCTTCTTTCTACATTAGTGACTAAGAATACATTTTCAGTACTGACAACCTATACTTATCAATTACCAAAATAAAACATAATAATTTCTGGTGTCCCCACATAATGGAGTTATAAGGAGAAGACACTTAACATATTCACAGCTTTTTCAGAATGTCCTACTAGATATCCTATCAAAAGAAACTAATACATAAAATGAGACTTACCTTTTCAATATTTCCATATAAGCAGAACAGGTTGAAGACTCTTGAACAATTCATTTTTAGTTGATGTAATCCACTAACCATTACAACTGAACCAGAGGGATTTCCACCATGCATGTAAGAGGAAGAAGCCTGTGGTAACGGGTAGGCAACAAGCTCAGGTGTATCTCGAGACCCCATTCTGTAACGGCTTGGTAAAGGCAATAATGGACCATGGGATCCTATAAAAATGATTTTAAAAAAAAAGTACAGTCTCATTTGTAAATAATAGAAACACTTCACTACACAAAAAATAAACCTTTAGTTTTAGGTAATTTGATGCATGTCCAAGGAAAACTTAAACGTGTGAATATTTAAATGCAACCAGTGGGAAGTTAACGAAATCTATATACTTATTTAAGAGACCTGGTAGCACGGTGGTTAAGAGCTCAGGCTGCTAACCCAAAGTTTGACAGTCTGAATCCACCAGCTGTTCCTTGGAAACATATGGGACAGTTCTACTCTATCCTAAAGGGTCACTGTAAGTCAGAATCAGCTCAACAGCAACAGGCTATACTTATCTGTACCAGGTCCAATGAACACTGATCTAAATATATCAAGCTACAAGATACATTTTATGTATCAATTTATCTAACAAAACAAAGCATATGAGATTAGAGGGGCCAAAAAGTCTATGTTAAATTTTCTACCACCATAAATAAATTATAATAAAAATGTTTTCAAATAAAAATGTTTTTGTTTTAAAAACAAGCAAAAAACTTCTGCCAACATAGTAGTCTTTTGGAAAATGTAATAAAACAAATAGTAAAATCCAGGAAGTGATCTCTCTACAGATAAACAAACAGAACAATTTAGTTCCACCAAAAAGTTGTCTCCTTGAACATATTTTGACATAATGAGCTTTCAAGTTAGTGTTTAATCCCCTAATTCTAACAGAGGAAACTAAAATTCTATGCTTAGTTAATACCTCCCCTACCCAAGGTATCTTATGATTCAACAATCTCGATTTTTTGAAATCTGGAGAACCCAGAAGGAAATAACGCCTCTGAGAAGCTGAAATTGTTGTCACAGAAACACAGACACACACATAGAAATCTAAATCTCTTACATGAGAACTGTCATTTAATGTTAATTTTGTGAACTTCAGTTATTTATCTGGTTTATCATCCACAAAATATTAGAAGTAACAGGAAAAACAAAGCCAGAGTATGGATGGAAAGGTGAGAGGGAGTCTGGAGAAACAGTGACACTATGAGGAGGCCGAGGCTACAGCAGCAGCAGCAAGAAGGACAGCACTGGAACTCAGAACAAGAAAGGTGGAGACGTGTTCAGAAACAGAAACCCTGCATATTCTAGTCAGCAAATACAGAAATACAGGGGTACCTGCCCTCTGAATGTGCAAAAAATCAATCCAAAAACCCAAGTCCTGTGCTCATTTCTCAAGTAAATAATACAAATGCCACTGACTCACTTTTCTATGTACAAGAAACACTTAGCATCTACTGAGTGAAGGACTAAGGACCATTAAAGTCTGGTATTCATCAACTAAAATCAGTATGCTATTATACAGTTTACAGTGGATGCCAGTCAGTATCCTAACTATGGCTGCCATTCATAACAACACTGCTACTCACACCACTGAGCAACTGTTTGAATTCCCGAAGTTTTAGGCAGAGACGCTTCATCAATGCACCAGATTCAGCACTGCATCATAGTTTTCGACTTCATGTCTTCCTCATAGACTGAAGTGTGCTGCCCCACAACATGCGTACCAATTTGGCTAGGTCATTAATTCCCAGTATTATGTGATTGTACACCATTTTGTCATCTGATGTGCTTTTCCCGTGTTGCAAATCCTATTTCTACGACGTTGATGAGACGGGACTAGCAGCAGTTCTGTTAATGACGCAGGACTCAATCTATGAGATCATACTGTGCCTTCAGCCAAGCTCTTTCGAGATACAAGAGAGAAGCAAGCACAGAGACATGGGGACCTCACACCACCAAAAAAGAAGTACCAGCACACAACACATCCTTTGGACCCAGGGTCCTGCAGTAAGAAGATCCCTGACTGGGGGAAGATTGACAAATGGGACCTTCCTCCACAGCTGACAGCAGAAGTCTTTCCTTGAAGCTGGCACCCTGAATTTAACGTCCAGCCTACTGCACGGTAAGAGAACACACTTCTCTGTTAAAGTCATTTATTTGTGGTATTTCTGCTATAGCAGCACTAGACAACAAACACAGCTGGCCCCTGATTTGAGCACTAAGGCTCAAATATCAATCATCCTTATCCTTAATGGAAAAGTACACATACACATTACTTCCCACCAAACACTACCACTATCATTTGCTTGTAAAATAATGATACTTTACAACTGTTACTAAATATTCTTCTTCATGGAAAATGGAAAAACACAAGGTAGGTAGGCAGCAGAAGCTTTTCCTTTGCTTAAACTGGCCAAGGTTCAAAATCTTCTGAGAACCACAAACCTAGTTAACAATCAAATTCAATGCCAAATAATTATGTTTCCAATTATGTTACCTATACCACTTAAAGAAACCCTGGTAGTGAAGTGGTTAAGTGCTACGTCTGCTAACCAAAAAGTCAGCATATGAATCCACCAAGTGCTCCTTGGAAACTCTATGAAACCGTTCTACTCCATCCTATCGGGTTGCTATGAGTTGGAATCGACTCGACGGCACTGAGTTTGGTTTGCTTTGGGGTTTTATACCACTTAAGGAGCCCCAGTGGCCCTCCATAAAGATTACTGCCAAGAAATCTCTACAGGAAAAGAAAAATCTCCATGAAGCACTTCTCCTTTGTCACATGGAGTTACTATGAATCAAAAATTGACTCATCAGTACCTAGGAACAACAACAGCAATGGCCCTGTGGTAGAATTCCCACCCGCCACGAACAGACTGGGTTTGTTTACCAGCCAGTGTATCTCGAGCACTCTCATCTGTCAGTGGAGACCTGTGTGTTGCTATGGTGAGGATGAGGATTCAGCAGAGCTTCCAGGCTAAGACAGACTTAGAAGAAAGGCCTGGCAATCTACTTCTGAAAATCAGTCAGTGAAAACCCTACAGATCACAATGGTCCAATCTCATTGGGCACAGGGTCACCAAGAGTTGGAGGCTGACTCTACAGCAGCTAACAGCAATATGCTATTTAAATTGTCACCTATATTGTTTGAGAAGAAAGAATAACAGGATTTTGAAAGTTTTCTTTGCTAAACAGTTTAATGCAAATTGTTTTGATGCTTAAAAGATTAATGCTTCAGTATTTAAAAAATTCCACTACATAGGAAAGTGAAGTGCTATATATATAATGGTGTTATTATATTCCAGAGGTATTTCTCATCTTCAAACTTTAAAATCTTTAGTCCAGGAACCATAATCAAAGACGTTAGCAACGAATATATAAAGTTTTCTTAGGCTCACAGCAAAAAAGTCTGTTTCTTTATTTCGCCATTGTTCAAGTATGAACACTGGTACCAGTTCATCTCATTAAAAGCTGGGCTTCCCTAAAGGAAAAGACTTAAAGAATTCTGGTGATATGCATAGATTTGCACTATTAAAATAAACCACTGAATAAATTTATCCTAATGGAATCTACAGGTCCTGCACCACAATTAACTTTGTCTATGCCCTCTCTATCACCTATCATCAAACAGAAACAGCTACCAATGATGTGACCCCAAAATACAAACAGACTTGTTTTACTCAACAGCTAATCTGAAGGGATAAAGCTGTGACTTGCAAAATTTATAAAAACAGCATCACTAGTGCCTCCTCTCCTTTGCTTTCTGTTCCTGTTTTCCCATCTTAATTCTCTTCTCCACCTTTTTATTCTCTCTCTTCTCCTACTCCCAATTTCGAATATATCCCTGAAAAAGGAGCACAGATTATTGTCAGAAGTTTTCACGGAGACAGTATAGAAAAGATTTCCCTAACAGAGCCACCACAAGCATCCCTCGTTACCAGGACTCCAGAGATTGAAATGATTCCTATTTCACAACTGTCACTCCAAAGAATGTGGCACCTCCTTTACGGAAGCTTATATTTTAAAAATTGCAAACACGTGCATGAACGCACACACACAGAATTAATTAGGGCATGCAATTTTAAAAGATTTTTATAATAGTTTTTTTAAAAAATACAAATTTCTTCTACAGCATATAGCAGACTTCTGTTTATAAAATTTTCTGTAAAATGTATTTAATAAAGGAAGGCAAACCTGAAAATGTATACTGAGAAAACAATCTGTCTCACTGCTGCCACAGAAGAGGTCCTTGTCCCTAATTTATTCTTTCCCAGATTTTCCTAACCCCTTTGGCACAACATTTAACAAGTTTTAGCCTTCAGCTAATTGTCAAGACATATTTAACTCCACAAGTAAACTACAAACTTATGACCAGTGATTGTTTGGTCACACTCTATTCTACAAAGCACAATGGGCTCATGATAAGTGGTTTTTAGCACAGGATCAGGAGAACTACCCATAAGAGCATACTTACTATTTACTGTTTCAGGAACAACTAAGTGAAATGAGCAGAGAAGACGGTCACTAAACCACCACAGTAAGATTTTCATTCTATACCACACTAATTGTTCTATCCTAACACAGAGATAGTTCCAGTCTCTTCTGCCACACAGACTATCACAGAACGTTGAATGAATATATAGATAAATCACAGGTAACAAACTCCTAGAGTTGACAGACACACCAAGGAATAAGCTAAAACTCACAGCTAAGAATGGTCCTTCAAATACACAGGTAATTTTAGAACATGTTAGACACTAGGTAACACCAGGCACTTTTCAATACTGAATCCCAGGTTTAAAACACAGCATATATGTGCCCTTGACTATCACTAAAACACACAAAACCACAGAATTCATAACCAGCTTCAAGTTTTATCAGTAGCAACTCTAAAAACATCTATTTATGAGGATAACTAACTTTTCCCTAGAGAAGATTACTATTCTAAGTTTCATAACCTTAACTTATCAACATATCTTAACAGCATACACTAAAAGCTGAGACTTTTTAAAGGGGAGCAGAACTAAACACAAACAACTTTAATCAAAACCAAAATACAACCGTAGAATTAAAAGAGATACGGATCTACCCAGGAACATATCCTTTTTCAGCAAGCAATCCCGTTGTTTCTGCCTCTATTACTTGAAATTTCTCACTTCCCTATGATGACTGGAATGGAAGCAAACACCACTTACTGAACCCTAAAGCTTTTTTTTTGGTTCTCTAGCAGGCCAAAGCCATAACAAAACAGAAAGGCAAAAAAGTTTCAACTCCCAACCAACAGCTCTCATTTATCTCTAGGATCATTTGATATACCATGTCAACATCCTGAGTGAACAAAGAATTTTGGACAACTCCTTGGGAGAATGCTACAAGAAGACTAACCCCATGTAAACCAAATCAGGTGGAGAAAAAAAATAAGGAGGCAAGAAACGTGCAATTCTTCATCAGAAATGCAGAAACTCTAATGGTTCATCTATACGGCCTTCCTTCTGCCTCGGCACACTTACCATAGCCATCATGTCTAAACGAAGAAGGGTGTTCTCCCAAAATGGCTTGTCGCTGGCGACCCTTTCCTCTATCTGACACAAAAGTAGAAACATGGTTTTAACAATTTTAACCCAAGTACTTGACAGTTCTCACATGGGGAACACCCCTTCAAAACATCCATTACAATTCATAAAAGCAATAGGATTCCTGGTTAGCTTTAAACATCCATTCATATCCAATCGAAATACAATCAACAAAAGTTGAGGAAAATATTTCTATCTAACAAATTCCACTTAACTTGAAAAGTGTATTTTTGGCAAATGGCAAATACAAAAACGCTTTCAAATTTTAAGGGAAGAATGGATACTTAAAAAGTGACTGTACACAATGCTAGAGTTTGACACTGTACAGAAGTTTTGGCCAATACATGTCTTTAAAACAAGCTTTAAGTGCAGGACTTTTGAAAGACAGTACCTGAATCACACTATTAGCTTCAACAGCAACACATTTTCAAAGTGGGCTTCTTTCAAGAAGTTTCAGCATAAGCCAACAACAACCTGTATTACATGGTTTCACAATCAGTAAACACAGAGTATTGTATATGTATATACACATATTTACAAACACCTACTGACTTGAGAGCTGAGAATTTGCACATCACTGGCCCATACTGTATCATCCATTAGCCATTGTCTATAGACCTTACACCAGGCAGGATTGTGGGCGCCCCCAAAGCTTAAATACCCAAAGATAAAGCCAAGCAAGGGGGCTACATTATTGGATGAGAGTACTACAATACTCCTTAAAGGATATTTTTATTCTAGCTAGATTTTCCGGGGAGGTAGGCCAATTTTCCCAAATCTAATTCAAGATTATCAGTAAACAGATTACTCGTAGGTTTCTAAAATGGCACTTCCTATGTTAGTAAAATTTAAAAATCATTGTGTGTTACTTTTAGAAAGTCTGCTGATCAAATCACAGTCCCCTCTAAGGTTTTTTGTTCTTGTTTTTATGTATAGTAAGACTCCAGTCATTCTAACTGATGAAAATTCAAACACAGAGACTTTCCATATACCCCTTAGTCACCTAAACAAATGAGGTTTATGGGAGATGAGAAATACTTTAAATTTCACTTCAGTTAAATTATTTATTCTAAGTTATCACAGCACTGAAAGGGACCAAGGAGGTCATCTAGTTCAACTTTCATTTGAATCTCATTAAATTTTATTTACTTCATCCCTATGAATTCAGACCATCTAGTCTCTGCTTAATCAACACCACTGACAGGAATTCACTACCTTCTATTTTCCAACAGTCCTAAATCATGAGAAAATTAAAGTTTATATTGTATGGACATCAATCCTTTGTCCATATTCTACGCTATACTGGGACCCTGTGAAGTTAATCTTTCTCACAAAACCTTTTCAAAATGCTTGAATAGTTCTCATATCCCATCATCCCCACCTCCACTCTTCCAGAGTCATTTTTTTCTCCAGGTTAACTAACTACTCACAGTTCCTTCTGCCCATAACATGATACCTAAGCATATCTCACCACTTAGATCTCACTTCTCTTCAATCAACTCAGTCTGCAAATACAGTCTGTCATTATTTCTCTACTTAACTATGCCACCAAACACTAAATACAATTCCTGATCTGATCTAGAAATGTACGAAAAACCAGTGGAAAAGCTTACATGGCTCAGTTTTATTGTAAGGGTTAACAGTGTGCTTTAAAAAAAAGAAAAAGCTTTGGACTGAGAATCAGAAGATTCCAAATTAACAACTAATTTGCTGTATAATCACAGGCAGTCACTCTTCATTCATAAGATGAAGGAGTTAAGAGTAGATGATCTCCAAGGTGTCTTTCAGCCAAACGGTCTCATTATAAAGTCACATAAAACACACGGAGTGACAGAAGAGTCAAACAATGAATACACCGGTTTCTAAATAGTCAAACAATGAATACACCGGTTTCTAAAATCCGATGGAAGCTGATGAGCTTGTCCCCAGTGAGTTGGAGATAAATCTATCTATCTATATAGATATATCCACCCATACATATACATAGACACGTAAAAGTTTTGGTTAACATTTCTGAATGGACTCACTGGAGCCCACAATAAAGATCCTCTGCAATAAAACACCATTAGGCCTGAAAAGGATCGTCTTTCATGAGGCTGTTTCTAAAATAGCTGGTTTTTGATGGAGATTCAAGACCAGAAAAAGTTGTGTCTTTATTTGGGGGTAGCTGCTAAACAGTCTCAGTACCTTCTATCGACTTGAGAATAAGCTGGGATTACTTCAGAAACAAAACTGTAGATTTCTAGTTTTGCCAGAGAAGATCTACACGTAAAGGAAATAGAAAACAAGATTTTTTTCCCTGGAAAGCATAAACTAAAATTCTATTTCATCCCCTTTAACTGTATTTTAGTATTTAGAAATCCTAGTGGCATAGTGGTTAAGTGCTACGTCTGCTAACCAAAAGGCCAGCAGTCCAAATCTACCAGGCGCTCCTCAGAAACTCTATGGGGCAGTTGTACTCTGACCTCTAGGGTCACTGTGAGTTGGACCCAACTCGGCGACAGTTTGTTATCTTACAAATTTCTAAACTCATTTTCCTCATATGAAAAACTAATCTTAACGGGCTTTGTGCAAATGTTAGACCTCTTTTAAACAACAGAAATAAAAATAAAAAGCATGCCTAATAAATGTTTTTAGGAGGCTTGGTAGCACATCGGTTAAGCGCTTGGCTGCTAACCCAAAGGCTGGCAGTTTGGACCCATCCAGCAGCTCCATGGGAAAAAGACCTGGCGATCTGTTCCAGTAAAGGATGTTCCCTAGAAAACCCTACTATGTGACAGCTCTACTCTGTCACATGGGGTAGCTATGAGTCACAATGGACTCAATGGCATCTAACGCCAAGAACAATAGTAAATGTTTTAGGACACATTCTGAGAAATGTAACCAAAACAATTTTAAGTGTGAAAAAAATTGTTTCCCTGAACATAAAGTGACAGAAGTGAGAGGTTTCTCATCAGCCACTCGTCCTGTTGTTTGAGCACTAAGGTTTCATATTTCAGTAACTGTATTCTACTGCGCCAAATATAGGCCAAGTAGATTTCCATGAGTAGTGAAAGTGTGAGGTCCAGCCAAATCTACATTACAAAACAAATCCATCTGCAGCCCCAAGCATACGGCAAGACGGACCAATCATCCAAAAGGCCTAAATATTTGGACACAAAGATAAAGGATAACAGCATGATCTTTTTGTTGCTGTTGCTTTGCTATAGTACATGTACTGTAGAGTCTCTAACACTCAAGGTATTTTGGGTGCCATAACAATTTTGTTTCTAGTTTATTGCGTTTTACAGACATCCTCATCTGGCTGTTTCCAACACGTGATTCAACTACTGATACTGTAGTTGCCATGTAGCCAATACTGTAGCCCCCTTGTTTTTACAAGATCCACATTTTAATTGGTAAATTCCAGAACTGCTACATAGTTAGTTGAACAATTTTATCAGTCACAGCTCTTGTCGTGAAATCTAGCATTTATAGGTTATAAGTAAAAATGCATCTCAAATGAAATGCGCTTATTTTCAGATGTATCAAGTTTAAATATATTCTATATTCTACCCTGAACAGACATTGTACTTTAACCTACATCTGAAACGTCAAAATTTCTGGTTACACAAATTCACATGAGTGATAATCTGAATATTTACAAAAAGTGACAACTCATAAACAGCCACTTTACAAAAATCAAACCACACAGAAAATCAGATGTCTTTTACATATAATGCACCTTTCCATTAAGTTAGAATTTCTGTTCAACATTCACAACTGAGAAAAAAACAAGAAAATAAACTTCAGGGCAACAAGTGTGCACCTTTCTAATTGTTTTAGCTTTAATACCCCTGTGTGGATTGGCTGAACTTTATTCATTCCCAAGGCCTGTAGATAAACTGGCCCTGGTTATGTGCCAATTAACAATTTGAATCTGAGCTGCAAACAATGACAGCAATGGGCATGAAGATTTACAACACTGTAGAGGAAGTCTGGTTTTCATTAGTGAAAGTCTTAAATTCTACAACTGAAACCTTAAGGGAAATCAGACCAGTAGACACACACCACTTGAGTCAATGGGCACAGTCTATCACGGTGCTCATCCCATGCAAGTCTGAAGTACTGTTAAGTGTCCTCCTTTGAAAACGTGGGGTGGTGGTGCATGCAGTATGCAGTCAAGGTGAATTGCAAGTCTGAGTTTTCAGAGGGCTTTTTGCTGATGCCGATGTGCGTGATGAGGTGTAGAGTCAGCCTGCCGGAGTCCTCTAGCCTTCTTAATGCCTTGTCCAGCTTGGGGGAAAAGTCCTTTCCAGAGAGAAGCAGTGTGCAAGTCTGAAGTTTGTAAGGAATATTCTGAATCAGTTTCCTCTCCTCCAAAGAGAGAGAGCTGCTTGGAGAAATGCAAGTCCTTGAACTGCGGGCGTGCCTGCATGTGTGGGCTCCTTGTTGGACTAAATATCAACAGCTCAGTACAGACCAGGAGGGGGCACTAATGTTCAAGGTTATTTTCCAGCATTACACGGTCTTTTGCAACAAAAGCAACAAGGTTTTCATTGGAATTAACTAGTTCATATCAGGAAAAAAGAAATCTAACTGCATGTTACAACATTTCAACGGGTAAGTACATTGTAAAATGAATAAAATACCTACCTCGTCTTCCCAAATATGGTTTAGTGTAGTCCCAACTGTCATTGTCATTCCTAATAACATTTAGGCGTGTTGGCTGTTAAGATTAAAAAGAAAGTCAATTCAAATTACATATCCAAAGTACAAACACTTCTTTGGTGAAATGCTGAAAAAAAAAATATTTACCCTTGCATATTCAATTTTTAGTGTGCAACATCCAGCATATATATCTGCTCCATTGAGGGCTGCTTTCGCTTTCTGTGCACAAAGGACTGATTCAAACATAAGCTCTATTAAGGAAATCTGATTTAAGGTGCCCAATATTTAATCATTATCCACTTTGGATAAGCACTGAAAATAAGCACTGCTGGAAATGTTTTACTAAAATACAATTTCTAGCTGAACTGCAGATCAAGGCTTCAAATAAAAACATCACAAAACCAAACCAAACTGGGGGGAAAAAAAAAGAATACAGTGTGGTCCCGTTCTCTAAGGGCAACTTGCTACTTTGAAACAGGAAATACTACTCAAAGTTGGAAGAACATTACAAAACAATTTTTAAAAATAAAAAAAATTTATATGTATTTCTAAGAATGTAGGGTTTTACAATCATTTAACTAGTTTTTTTAAATTGCATTAGTTTTTAAAAATTTCATTAGTCTGTGATTTTAATATGTACATATAAACATATATATATCAAACCACAAAAATACATAAGGTGAAAAAATATATATATTTCTTGCCAGAATTAAACATTATGAAGAGCCTGATGTAGATCTCTCCCTGTCTCTATGCCTAGACACACAGGTTATTATTTTTATTTAAAAATAGTATTATACTATATACATATACTCTTATGTAACTTTCTCTTTTTACCTGACATAAGCAAATTTAACATCCATGAGTAATTTTCGCATAAACCATGACCACTTAAAAAGTTCACTAAGAAAGGTTAGAAGAGTCCTATTGGCTTTAAAGTGTTGGTACTTTAAAGTACCTACTGTAAGGGAAGATTAAGAAAAGTTCACTTGGGTTAAGTTTCAAAAAGGCACAAGTGTACGTATTTCAAATAATGTTACTTTCTCCCATTATAAAGGCAAAGTGCACTGAGAGATGAAGCACTGGAGTGTTCTACAGTTGCAGTTTCATTTTGAAAACCTAAGCCAATCTAAACATTACCAAACATCTCGCAGGGTTGGTTCACTGGGTCTGAAGGTTTAGGACCAGAGTCTCATGGGATTACCGAGTCCACTGGCATAACACAGTTCAGGAAGCTTGCGTTCTACATCCTGGTTTGGTGAGCAGCACCTGGGTTCCTAAAAGCTTGAGAATAGACAGAACTATTGCTTTCTACAGGTCTGGATCAAAAGAGAAAGAAAGAAAACAAAGACTCAAAGAAGAATGTACTCTACAGAACTGAGTCCGCATGAACCATGGTGCAATCTATTCTGAGACCAGAGGAGCTACATGGTGCTTGGTTACCACTACTGACCATTCTGATCAGGGAGACACATAGATCATCAAAGACAGAACAGGTACAAACTTAGTGGACCAGCAGTAGTTACAGCAACTCCCCAAACTGTCGTCCTGAGATAGCCTTGAAACTTGAAACAACTCCCAGAGGTCCTCTTTAAGCTAAATAACAGATTGGCTCATAAATTAATAATATCATCAGTGAGAATTCTTTAAAAAAAAAAAACCTCTATGAGATCAAGTGGTCAACATTTACTCTAAAGCAAAGATGAGAAGGTAAGGGGGGAGGAGAATAGGGAAGCTAGATTAATGGAAATAGAAGAACCAGAACGGAAATGCAACCAGTGTGTACAGAAATTGTTAAATGAGTCCCCAGTTTGCTGTGTCAACTTTCACCAAAAACACAACAAGTTATTATTTACGAAAAAAAAAGAAGCCAAGGAGACGTTTGTGATGGGTAAAAAGCAAACATCACTTTTCTAGAAATGCTTATGCTGGTGGAAATCATATTCACATGAATTAGACAGCATTCATACAGATCAATAAACTATTTACAGATAAAGGATATTCAACCATGGCTTGTATCCCATTTCTCTTGAAAATAACAATACGCTGCACTTTTCCAACAGGGTTGCATACAGTATATAAAACATCCTATGAAGGAAAAAATAAAAACAGGATTTTTCAAAATTTGCATCTAGAAAAACATTAAAGCTATATTGTTTATTTTGTTTCACCTAAAATTAATACCTGTAAAGATGTCACTTCTGCCGATTATTTATTAAACATCCAGGAGAAATTTTTACATAATCTATGATCACGTTAATAAATCCAACAAAAAAGTTAACAAACTTTTAACTAATTCTTTAACTGTCAAAGTGTTACATGTTAGTGAACCTAAAGTTATTTCCTCCCCTACATGACACACCCACATTAAAAAAGTACCAATGGATATATCTGAGACACTGTTACCTAGTCTGTCTCCTAATGTATCCTCAATTTTACTTTAACAGGTGCCTAAAATAACCTCTAATACTACACAATCAATTAACCAGAAATTCATTAACAATTATCAATTCATGTTTATTTTTTTCCAAATGTGACCAAAACATCTGTCACAATCACTTGAATTACAGCAATAAATACTTATTAAGGGGTAGTATCCAACTCTGGTATTCATTTAGCAAAAGCAATGGCTCTAGACAAAAGTCCACAGTATATCAATCAGATATGATAGCTGTCACCAAAGAAGATACTTGAGCCATCTAAATGCAATCAACCCACTCAGAAAAAATTATTCAACACTGAAGAAATGTCCTCATCTTTCTACAATTATACAGTCACACTGTTAAGCAAATGCAGTTACGTTTACAACAAAGAAAAATCAGAGTGACTGCAGTAAGTCTGCTGCATCAGCTGCTGCTGAACCAGCCCTCAACTCATGGTGACCCCGTGCACAACAGAATGAAGGGCTGCCAGGTCCCGGCCACTCCCATGATGGGCGCTGGACTGGACCTGTAGGATCCCTACTGTTTTCACTTGTTGATGTCTGGAAACAGACTGCTAGGCATTTCTTCCTGGTGTGTCAGTCTGGAAGCTGCTAAAACCTGTTCAGCATCACAGTAACACACAAGTAATCTTTCTTTCCAGAACAGTAAATGTTGTAAATAAAGTTATATTGTAACATTAATCAATACAGCAAAAAAAGTGAATAGACTCATAATGCCCAATTAAATATACCGGGTATCTTCATACTTTGCTTTATGCCTATGATATCCCAATATCAAATAACCATGGCAGAGATCACACAGTTGAGGCTTCCCTTACAGTGCGAGTCTGTCTGTAACAAAATCAAGTGTCTTTTTCACTGAAGTACTATGAAACAGCATGTGATAATGAAGAAGACTTAACTGTTTCAGGACACAAACTTTTTTTTAAAATTCCACTAACAATACTTTTTAAAAGGATGAAGAAACAGAATTTTAAGTAAATCAAAGATAGGTTTTTAACAACCTATCTCAAAAGAGCTTCTAACACATGGCTCTTACTGTACCGTGGGGCTCTGTCACTGTCTAGCAGACTCTCTTCCTACACATGCTTGCATCTAAGTCAGAGGTTTGCCTGCACCACTTCCAAGAAGTCTGTCTAGTTCCTTATTACCACAAACAGAAATGACACTGATGCTAAACAACAAAGCTTACTAAGTGTGCTTAATTAATTATGACAACTGTGCTTCTGGTCTTAGCTTCAGTGTGTACCTTTTTTTGTTTATTAAATGTGACAGTTGAAAATCAATTATTAATTTTAATAATTCTTTTAAAAGGAACCATTTTCAAATACCTAGATGGCAATGAGGAAACAATAGGCTGATTAGAGGCAAATTCCAAAAGCGCTTTTTGTTTAATGTGGCATACTGAAATACATACCACTGTAATGGGATAAAGAGGATTCTGAATTGATAGAAGAAGAACTTTGTTGCCTCCTGATGGATCATCAGTATTTCCTGGTCGAGTGATCCTTTTGCTTGTGGAATAGTTGAAAAAAGCCTGTTGACCAGCAATGTATACGGGTTCATCTGCAGCGAACGTCACACACTCTTTGGCACTGTCTATGTTCTCAAATTCCACGAGAGCCTGCCGCTTAAACGGCATCATCATCACATAGCTGGTTGGGCAGAGATACCCGCAGAGAGGACATTAAACCAACATCATTTGTTTTCTAGCAAGTACAACTAGCCTTTAACAAAAATATGTCAAATCACACACATTAGTATTACTTGCTACCAATATTCAATCTAAGTCAACTCTCATACCACCTTTACAAATTGTGGTACACCAAGTAGTTGGTACATATTTGAAAGTTCATTACCCTCTGGCTAGAGGGTTTGCACTTCATTTCCTCCTCAAACATAATTTCCTGTCCTGGGTCACCAATGGCACCACCCAGTTTACTCTTCAGGCTGCCTCTCCTAAGCAATATCATCAAGTATCAAGATAGAGAAACCAACACAGAGTAAACTCTAAAAAGTTTGCAGTTAGGGCTTCTGCTTTAACAGCATAAACTACTATCTCTCTTGAATTTTCCAAATAGGTAGACAAAGGAATAAACAGAAACTGACTATAATTTATCTTACTAAAAACAAATAGTCAAAAGATAAATAGAAGCAAATGTAGACTGAGCCAAGTTTGTACAAAGACTCTCCTTTAAAATACTTTCAAATATTAAAGAATCCATGAAACTACAGTCATTAAATATGCTAAATACCGGTAATCATGGCTGCCTATGGGCAGAAGGATCAGGTGTTTACCTTTCATTGTATAGTCATCTTTTTGTGGAACTTATTTCACTATATGCCGACTCGACGGCACTTGACTTTGGCTTGGCTATTTCACTATATGAAATGAAAAATAAAGAAATGAAGGAAGAAAAGAGAGAGAAATCACAGCACATGGATCAGAGAGGGGGAAACAACATATCCTCTCTTCACTTGAACATGTGAAAAATGCTTTAAAATGTAACTAACACGGTTTTCATAACCGGAGAAGGCCAGAAAAATCATATCTCATTGGGTACTCAGTGATAGTAACGTCTGTCAAGCAGGCACCCAGGACCTACCACTATACTTTAGAAAATGACACACAGTACAGTATTTATAACAAACAGACTACTTTGAAGCCTTGCAAATTACTGCATTTCTTATAAATTGCCACTTCCTCATTTTGTAAACCTAGGATTATTGTAAAGATTAGAATTACTGCATACAAACTGCTTAGCAGAGTTCTTGGCACACTAAAAGGCTTCAATAAAAGGTAACTAACACTGAATTTTCTATAAGCGTGGCTTTATCTTTATACCTCCAGAGTCAACAAACAGAGCCCAGCATGTAGCTGATGCTCAATCAATATTTGTCAGTCTGTGAGCCTTGTTAGTCCTCCCCAGCCCACATCGTTCACAACTGAAGAGATACAGGCAAAAAACATGGCCTTGAATTTAAAGATTTACCAGCTGTAACAGCAAGGTATAAATGCCAGGAGAGAAACATTTCTTTTAGAAACTAGATTTCTCACTGAAGTTCTGAAGTCTTGCACACAAAAACAGAAAACCCTGGAATCAGATCTGCTAAAGAAATTTAAGAATAAATGTTCTGCTCTCACAAATTAGAGACCCTGGATGGTGCTGATGGTTAATGCACCCAGCTGCCAGGCCACTGAGGCACTTGAGAAGAAAGGCCTGGCAATCTGCTTCCAGAAAAACAGTTCCTGAAAACCCTATGGAGCCCAGTTCTACCAGAATGCACGTGCGGTTGCCATGAGCAGCAGTGCTGACTTGGTGGTGACTGGTACCGATCTCACAAATACAAGCTGGCCTGATACCTAAAGTGATATTACCAAATGAAAAAATGTCACTAATACCATCTGGCTTAAAAAAGGACAAAGGTTCAAAAATAAATTGTTTATTAGCCAATTATAGATTTGGTTATCATAAAACTGCTTCCCAGAACTAAAACAAGACGACAGAGAAGCACAGGTAAAAGATTATCCAGAATAATGCATCATACGAAGACAGAGAAAGGGAAATGAGAGTATTATGGACATTTTATTATAGCATGTGCTTAAAGTGTCTGGCACACAATTAAAAGAAACACACATCCAACAATTTAAAAAGCATCAATATGACGAAGATTAGAAGACCAAAGAGATACAAAGATAAAGAAACAAAAAGGCCAAGGCACATGACAGGATCAGCGTTTTTAAGTTTTTATCTCAGAAAATGTTTCCTAATTTTTAAATAAAAATTGGAGGAGGCAACCACTTGGCTGCACAAACGAATGAGCCCAGAGCTGTGTTATTTTACAGCACTAAACTAACAGCACTGACCACCGCACTGGCTTCCACTGCTCTAAACAGTAGGGGAGAAATAAGAGAAAGAGTGCATTATGGCATGTGTTTTAAAGTATTTTCATTGCAGTACACAAAAACACACTACAGAATATAAAAATGTGACGGCCCGCCATCCGGAAAGGCCCTTGTAGACAAAGTCACAAACTTCTGTAAATGACAGGCCAAAGCATCTCACCCATGACATGTTTTTTAGCCTATTACCCCTGATAATATTTTGCTTCCTAATTAAATTCTCCTAAAAAGATACCCCGTCCCCTCCTAATATGAGGATTAAGAAGGATGCCTGCTAAGAGGGGCTTCACAACCCCCTCGGTTTTATGAGATTATATTGGGACAATCTGATCACAAACTTCTGGGGAAAGGAGATCAGCGGAATGGATTTCAATACAGCATGCCTAATAACACTGAGGTCTGCCCAGCTTCACTGACTTCCCCCTAATTGCATTCCCCCCTCCCTTTTCTCCACATACACAGGTTTACAAGCTAACCTTTGAAAGGCTTTCCAAGGACAATTCTCCACACAGCCATTAAAACTACACAAGCATCTCACTCCCTGCTGCAGAAAGAACAAACTTCTAGGTTCTTTATAGCTGGTATGGCAAACTGATAAATGCTGAAGAAACATCTTTCTTAAAGCAGCTGGCTTAATTAGGGGATGGCAGGCTCTTACTATCTGCACAGGAAGATATAAATAAAAACTTAGAGAAACAAATGGAGACAGCCAAATGGTGAAGCCTTGAGAAGTTTACCCTTCTGTACCTTCCACTTTGAGGTACAAATAAAACCATTAATTGTGTTCCCTGACATTTATTCACCACACCTGCCTCAGATCATTATCCAAAAAGCCTTGGCAATTAATTAGAAGATCACGAGAGGTCAGTTTCTTGTTAGCCAATAATGTTGGGTCAGTTTCTTGTTAACCAACAGTTTATATGATGAAGAAAATTGGGTGAACACTACGTCACCTCACCTATAAAAAAATAACGACGGACAGCTCTCTACACAAACAATCTTCTGTTGGTCGGGCTGCCTTAAACCAGAAAAGTCTTTCCTGTCTCCTTTATTCATTTCCCGCCACACCTTCCCTCCCTCCATGCAGGACCCTGAAAAGTGTTGGGACTGGCTCCCAGCATAAAAAGAAGTAAAAATACAGCAATTTTAATTTCCTGACACCATCAATTTTAACATCTTGTGCTTTCTTCCCAACTTCTTTCCTATTTCACTTGGAAATTCGCTGTTTTTGACATGAGTAGTTTCCACATAACCTTAAATCTTTTTTTTTTTTTTTAATTGCAATTGAGTGAAAATGTACAATCTGGTTTAAATTTGCATGCCCGTCTATGTGTAGCTCCTACTGCTCTCCTTGTCTGGTGACAGGACA
This sequence comes from Heterohyrax brucei, assembly GCA_028571685.1. NCBI lineage: Eukaryota > Metazoa > Chordata > Mammalia > Hyracoidea > Procaviidae > Heterohyrax > Heterohyrax brucei. The sequence goes on from CM053149.1 coordinate 53,422,742, forward strand.
CTCCTCCTTTCTGTTCTATCCAAGTCCTATCCTCTTAGCAATCTCCTCCCCCAGCTTCTCCACTCTCCACTCCCCTCTAGTAAGAGGCCAGTAGGACCACAGCCTATAGATGCATAGAACCATAAAGTGCACACACGATATAGCCATTCTGTGCCGCCGAGTCCAATCCATTCCTGTCCAAGGAGTTGATCTTAGTAATGACTTATGATCACGGGTAGCATCAGGTCCAGGGGCCATGCTTCCAGACCATCAATTGTGGTCTTTTAGTGGAGTTCTCAGGGTGTATATCCCTTTTTATTCTCGCATTACCCTTGGGCCTTAACTTTGTGAGGCCCATCACACAAACACACCCCACTAAGAAAGTAAATAAGCAAATAATAAAGAAAGAAAGAGTCTGTAACTAGAACACTTTAAAGCCCAGCCTCTCTACCCCAGTCACAGGCTGTTCATGGTTCTTTCAGCTTTCACACAGTCACCTCTTACTCATGATTATTTCAGACAACTGAAACCCCTCTTACACCTACTAGGGCCAGGAAAGCTCTTGTACAGTAATACGGTTCCAGTTGTCTCACAACTTTTCTATCCACACAACTACTAATCTTGAAGGTATAAAAGTATACTATAGAAATCAACCGAATGTCATTTATCTCTAGGAGACTTTATCATGGTTTAAGTATCAAATAATCCAGAGTTTACAGGTAAGTCGCCAAGCTAAGTGCCGTCGAGTCCAAAAATAATTCACATTACTCCTCAACTTAAACTGCCTCTATTTTTTGACTCTCCAACACTCAGGTCATGGTCATAATTAACACAGGAATATCTCCTTCAAATTTCCAACTGTTTATCATCCTCTTTTCTCACATCTGTCCCAGTGTTTGTTGGCTGTAACAAAGTAACCTAAAAAGACCAAAATACATAAGAATGGAAGAAAATTAGATATTCCAGCTCTTTATGGAAACCCTGGTAGCACAGTGGTTAAGTGTTACAACTGCTAGCCAAAAGGTCAGCAGTTCATATCTGCCAGGTGCTCCTTGGAAATTCTATGGGGCAATTCTATTCTGTCCTAGAGAGTCACTATGAGTCAGAATCTACTCAAAGGCAGCTGATCTTTTTGTTTTTGGATTTCTCTGTAACTCCTTAGGATAATGCAACACTTACACAACCATTAAAAGACCCTTAAGAGTAAACATGGTTAGTCTATCTAGTGCCAACTTTTTAATGTCCACTCCAAATGGTTATGAATTCATGTAGTCATCTTAGCAATGCTTGAAGACAGAGGATTTTTCAATGCTCATGTGGATTCCAAATTTGCATCTCCAATGATAATGGTATGCAACAGTGGTTTGTGAAGTACTGAAATTGAGGGTGACAAGTATGACAAGTTTTCTACCTCTCAATAAGCTCACCAAGACATTAATAAAAAACTACCATGATAGAAGATGTTACTTAACCTTACTCCTACTTTAAAGCAATGATTCACTTTTTATGTGCTTTCTCCCTAACTACTTAAGCAGCATCCTTTCTATACTCCAAAAACTTCACACACTTTTTTTTTTAATTAAATTGAAGCAATCAACTGTCTCAGCAAATACACTGGGAACTCCTCTCCTCTTCTATATTTCAAGTTGGTCATGTCTCAGATGCCTATAACAAAAACCACAACCATATCTGTCATGAAAATAAATAAAACAAAATCAACTCTAGGTTATCCATACTAAGGGAACAGCCGGGCATACTCCAAAAATATTTTAGAAAGAATTTCTGGGCAACTATTTTTGACAGCAGAATTACTTTGCTAATTATGTTTCACTTAAGTCAGTATGCTTGAGCATACATCAGCCATGGGAAGACAAAGGAGGAGACTGAGAAAACACACCAGGAAGACAAGCCAGCAAAGGCCTCTCAAGATCTAAATGAGAACTAAAGCAACACGGACCTACGAAAATAATGTCTACCCTTAATCTGTCCTTTCTGAGTTGACAATAAATTCCTAAATATTCCAATGTAAAAACAAACAGTAATAAGTACCACATCTTGAACCCTAAAGATGAAGGACACAGTTCATTCACTGGTTTAGAGAAGTGTGTGTGAAGGAATCACGGATCCACTTGAAAATAAGGTTAAAAAAAAAAATGCACAGTATCAATTTTACACACAACCTGGTTAGGAGTAAGAGGTGATCATGGACCCACAAAATATATAGATGCATTACCCCAGGAAGGTTAAAAATAATAAGCTTAAACGGTTCCAAAAATATATTCATAGGCAAACTTACTACATACCTACGTTAAACATCAGGCTTCTAGTAAAATGTTACAGCATACTGCATTAAGTCTGCATCCCTATTGTCCTTACCAGATAGTCCCAAATTTTTCCAGAGCCTCGACAAGGTCTGCTTCCACCACAGATTCACAGAGTCCTCGAACATGGACAACGGGTGAAACAGACACTTTATGATGACTTCCACCTGCCTCCTAACAAGAGAAAATATATCTAATTAGAAGCTTTAAAAGCCTAGATTGCATCTTTTAGAAAAAGCAATTCTGCATTTAAAAAAGCAAACGTTATTAACCACCCCCAAAAAGGCCTCCAAGCTAAACTGATAATTCATAAACTAGTGAAAGGACCCGAGAGTGAAGTCATCAATTAAGTTTCTGGTTTGAAAATTTAAATTTCTAGAAAGAAAAGTTGTACAAAAAGAAGTACAAATAAATTATTTATAACTTATTTCCACCTCCCGGGAAATTCCAAAAAAAATTCAACATGCAATGACCTAGATTTCTCTTTCTTACTTTATAGCTTCACTTCTACAAAATCAAAATCTCAAGCAGACTACATGAACAAAAGAATCCCAATTTAAAATTCTGCCTTAACACGAAGATGACATACTGATGGCGTGCTGGTTAACAGCTTGGCTGCTACCAAATGAGGCAGCAGTATGAAAATTCTGTGGGGCTGGTATACTCTGTCCTACAGGGTTGCTGTAGCTGGAAAAACAACAAACACTCACTGCCTGTTAATGTAGTAACTTATATTATCTATTACCCGTATTTAATTGGTTATCCAGTCTTCTTATAACTTGAAGTTACTCACTTACGGTATTGCACATGACAACTTAAAAGGTTCCAGGTATCATCTCAACTAGTTTAGAAAAAGAGCACTGAAAAATGCGAACCTTCCTGGGCTTCTATGGAGTACTGTGTATTTTTCAGCATGCCACGCAAGATGCTGTGAAGCGTGGTAATATGATGGTAAAGTTTATTTTCAAAGGAAATTTCCAGGGCAATTACTTTCAAAACGCAAATAGCTCTTTCCTGCTCAAGTTCTCTGACGACAGATCTACATTTACTGCTACCCACTGATCACTCTCTTGCATCACAACTGCAGAAACAATTTCCAGGTAAAATCCCCAAACAAAAGGAAACCTATTAAATGAAAGTTTTTCTTCCCAGAGACTAATTTGAAATGTTTTACCATTAAAACTTAATCAGTTTTTCAATATTAAATCCCTTTATGGCTATTTTAAAAAGCTCACTAATTTTTCTTCTTTATAAAGACTGTTAGAGAAATTTAACAAGTGGAGTATCTCATCAATTAAAAAATATATTAAGTCGCATTTAAAGAAAAGAACTGCTTTAAATACATAAAGTAACCATGGGATTATTCCTACAGTACTGTTGAATCCAACAAATAAACTCAGTCCTTTGTAAGTACTAATTCATTTCTTTGAAGTTCATTTGAATTGCTTATGCTGAGTGTTTTCTATGGGTAAAGTGATATTCATACAGTCCTTTCTAACAAATCACTCTGATTATATCCTATACTAACAGACACTCTATTAACAACATTAACAAGTAAGAATCTTTGCCTAGGAGAAACTCAGCAACCAAATATGCATTCTTGTTATCGTCATAGAAACTCACGGCAGATCGCCAGACCTCGCTCCTGCACAACCACTGGGTGGATCTCAAACCAGTCTACTGGATGGCAGCCAGGCACTTAACCGTTATGCCAGAGTTTCTTCAATACACCTTATTATTATTAAATTCTTAAATATAACCAGAGTACAGTAAAGCATAGAGACTATGCTAAATACCAATTTAAAGCATACATTAAAGTAACAAGCTTTCCTGTAAAAATAACTACTCTATAAACTGCAGATACAATTAACAGAGCCAAGACAGTCGTCTATCAGCTGATTCTTATAAATCAATTGCCAAAGATAAAATAAAAAAGGACAACAGAAAACTTGCAGACAATGCAGAGCTTCAAAACTGAGACATAAAATTTCTTTTTAAAGACTGTATTGGTTGATCTCTTCAAAAAACTAGTATCACAAAAAAATAGAGAAACGAGGCTTCTAGGCTGAGACTAAAGAGATACCATAACCAAATGTAAAGTGTGAGCTTCACTTCATAATCACATCAATAGCTGTTGACAAGTCTGCTACTCGTAGTGACCCCATGGGTATTCAGAACTCCTATAACTGACATTTTAGGGACAACTGCAGAAATCTGTATTACTTGTTGTTTCAGGTATAGTGGTTATGTGAGAAAACATCTATATTCTCAGGAGTGCTGCAATATCTAGAGATACAGTAACATGATGTCTGTAACTTTCAAATAGTTTAAGAAAACAAATATATATACGAATATGTTGTTACCTGCTGTCCTGTCATTCCCTGACTCCTGGCAATGCACACACAACAGGATTAGATCACTGCAATCCACAAAGTTTCCATTAGCTGATTTTTTGGAAGTAGATTGCCAGGCCTTTCTTCCTACCATGTCTGGAAGTTAGTCTGGAAGTTCTGCCAGAACCCGTTCAGAATCACAGTTAAACACACATGCCTTCACAGTAGCTGTACTTGAGGCGCACCAGTCAGGAATCAAAACCAGATCTTCCACATGGAAGGCAAGAATTCTGCCACTGAGGACCACCACCACTACAACTTAGACCAGACTAGCCCAGAACAGCCAGATGGTGCCTGGTTACCACCACTGACTGCTACAGCAGGGATCACAAGAGAGGGTCCCAGGCAAAGCCGGAGGAAAATGTAGGACAAGATTCAAATCCACAAAAAATAAGACTAAGGTTGATGGTCAGACGGAGACTGGGGACACCTCAAAAGTATAATCCTTGGACACCTTTTAAACTCAGTATTGAAGTCACTGCTGAGGTTTACTCTTCGGCCAAAGATCAGACAGGTCTATAGGGCCAACTACAAAGCACCTAAGGCACATGCTCCATAGTTCAACTACCTATACGACACTAATCAGCTGAAAAGCAAAGACAAGACGGCACGAAGGGTAGGAAAACTATACTAATGGGAACAGGGAAGCAGGGGTAGAAAAGGGGAGTGCTGACACATCACAGGGTAAGCAACCAATGTCACAAAACAATTTGTGTATTAACTGTTTAATGACAAACTAAATTGCTATATAAACTTTGAACTAAATAATTTTTAAAAACACCTAGAAAAAATTCTTAAAAAAAAAAAAAAGAATTCTACTACTGAACTCAGCACTGACCTGTAGAAATACAGAGATAAAAGCCCAAATGGCAAATGTTAAAAAATGTCTGCATCTCACCAGAAGATTTATGTAAATGAACATCTTATGTTGATAAAAAGTGGGAACACTACTGTATAACATTTTAATAGGAGTATGAGGAATAGCTTAAACAAATACCTATATTCCTATCACCTAGTTTAACACAGGTGGTCCCCAACTTACAACACAGTCATATTTACATACTTAAGATTACTATTTTATTGGCACATCTTATCATTAGTATGTACTAATATACATACTAATAGAATGTACTATATACAATTTTATAGCAGGTAATTTGTTGATATTATTATTCTCAGGTGTTCACTTGCAGATGCTCAATCTTATGATTTATTATTTAAAATACTACCATATAACAGACTACAAAAATGAAAAACAAAAAGGCATTCGACTTACATCAGAACTCACAATCAGATGCATCAGAATGGAATCTCATCATAAACTGGGGACTACTTATACATAAAAAACATTGTCAATCAGTTGATCATATCTCCTCCTACTCCTACTCCTACCACTATCCTGAACACAATTCTAAGACATATGATTGTTTTTCAAATTCATCTTCTCACAAAGATCAATTAAAAAATTGCTCTAAAGACTTCATTTTGTTATGCTGCTATTTAATTACACTTCCTAAAGGGAACAGACGGAGACCAAAATCATCCCCTAAAAGCTGCAAAATGTTAAATACAATCAACATGGTACTTATGGGAAAATATGACTATTTGAACTTCAAAGGCTGAAAGCATGTCCTATGCCCTTGTATTTTCCCATTAACCTATTATGAATTTTCCATTCACGAGCTAACCTACCTTAATATTTATCATTAAATCACATCCTCTTCAACATAAAAATTTCTCATCTTTTCTGTATCTTGTTTTGAGAGAGAGAAGAGAAAGGAAACGAGCCAGCCCTGGAAGTGTCTCCAAATACAAAATTAATACATTAAATGTATTTTTTTCAAACAACAGTCCCACTCTCTCAGAGCTTATTAAGTACTGAATCCTTTCTCTTTCCCCCAAAATACTAACACTTTTCTTCAATCAAAACTTTCTTATTTCTACCTATACAACATCCCAAACCCACTGTGACTGAGTCAATTCTGATTCATGGTAACACTATAGGACAGTGACGTCGGGTTTGTACTACAGTAAGCTTTACTTGCTCTATCTTTCTCCCGCAGGGCATCTGGTGGCTTCAAACTAAACTGCCAACCCCTCAGTTGACAGTCAAGTGCTTAACCACTGTGCAACCAGAGCTCCTTTCTATATTATATGCTGACGACAAATTTTAAAAATCTGCAGAACATCTTTTAACTACCACACATTACCTATATTAAGCACCATACTAAACTGGTGGATAAATCAGAATTGTTGACTCCACATACATTAATACTCTGCATCTTTTCTGGTATGAGGAGCCTTTTTTTTTTTTAAATCTTCTCTCATACAGAAGACCCAATGTTTCTAGCATTTCAAATCTTTAGTTATACAGGCTCTCTCCTGGGTCTGTGTTATCCATTACTCATCAGGTTAGGAAACTGAGTGCCCAGCAAATGAAGGCATGCTTGCAATGTACATATAAATCTCTTCTTTAGATAAACTGGGTCAGCTACAACAGAAGCATGATCTGGTCCTTACCGCAGTTTCCAGAACCAACCTAGTCATAACAGCCATTCCAAATCCAGAGCCCCTAAAAAGCTATCTCTCAAGCACAAACTGATAATATCAATTATGAAGTGCCAACTTTGTCTTCAGGACACTGAAAACCAGGCTAGATTTCACTGAAGAGAAGGAAAGTTCCACAAAATACCCACGAAGCTCCCGCAATCCAGAAGGAAGGAGAGGGGCTATTAACACCTCTTTAGATAGTAAAACAGCAAAACTGCAAACTCTTAAAGGCCAAGTATAATGTCATTCATATTTGTTTTCCTAACATATCCACACACAACACATGTTGAACTGTCATTGAATGACTTTGTTCTGCCTTTCCATAACTACTGGATTGAAAAAGACCAACTTCAAATCCCATACTCACCACCCTGAAACATGCACAGATCTATTTCCAAATGATTTTATCCAGTCTCCTTGACACCTCCAATGATAATGTACTATACCTCAGAAGACAATCCATTACATTTTTAGAAAACACACCATGATATACATCCAAACCTGTCTTCCTGTAGTTTCCTATTCAACCCTTTAAGATCAGATCATTGTTTGAATCCTTGGCTGGATACTTATTCACTCAGTAATGGTAGGCTTAAAAAAAAACATACTAAACCCACTGCTGTCGAGTCTATTCCAAATCAATGCGACCCTACAGCACAGAGAAGAACTGCCCCATACGGTTTTCAGGTAGCGCCTGGTGGATCTGAGCTGCTGACCTTTTGGTTAGCAGATGTTGTACTTAACCACTACGCCACCACCGCAGTAAGCTAGTTACCATAAACTTTTCTGAGCCTCAGTTTCTCTGTTTAAAACAAAAAGTGCTTATTTTACAAAAATAAATGGAAGAACTTATATAAAACATCAAGAACGGTGCTAGGCAAAGGTTCAATAAATACTTGTTGGTGCCACCTAGTCCCATCTACATTCCCCCCCCCACATGATAACTTTCCAATTCCACATAATGATTTCTTATATCATACCTAATCTACCCTTCAGGCTAAATGTCTCAGGTTCTTGCAGCACTTACTCCTCTTACGTAATCACCCAGTGACGTCTTCATCCTGATAATCATTCTTCAGATACATTAGACTTTATCAACATAATATTAAGAAGTGAGGGCAGTATTTCCAGATATAATAAGATTATATCATCCCTTACTTTGGATACTTCCTACAGACCAAGGACGAATAAGCTTTAAAGGGCCATTGTAAATATTATGTTAACTCATACTCTGCCGTGGTGGCACAACAGTTAAGGAAGCACTTGTTTACTCACTGAAAAACAGGATGGCAGCTTGAACCCACTCAGCTACTCTGCAGAAGAAAGACTTGGCAATCTGCTTCTGTCACTACAGCCCAGAAAACCCTATCAGGCATTGCTACTCTGTCATATGCTGTCATTAAGAGTCAGAATCAACTCGATGGTACCCAACAACACACTTGTAGTTAACCTACACAATTTTTTTAAAAAATCTAAGTTACAACAACTAAACATTTTTACTTGGCTTTTTTTTTTTTTTTTTAAAGGAATAAAATATGTCGGAAACTCTACTTTTCTTATCCAAAGCTTTCAGGTACACTGATTACCTAACAGAGCAAAAAATACAAGGAAAAGCCAAAGCCAAGAAAAGCCACTGCCATCAGATCAGTTCCAACTCATAGCGACCCTATAGGTCAGAGCAGGACTGCCCTACAGAGCTTTCAAGGAATGCCTGGTAGATGTGAACTTCCAAACTTTTGGTTAGCAGACATAGCACTTAACTACTATCACTCAAATGACATTTTTTAATTTCTTTCTTTCTTTCTTTTGCCTCATACAGTAGAAATCCTTGCTTTTTGCCTATACAAAATTGGTTTCCCTTCTGGTTTTTTAAAAAAAAAAACCTTGCTCAACTCTGTATTACTCCTGTAGCATTCTCAATCACACAACCATACCTTCCCCAGCCTTAGAGGCAGCCCACTGATTAGTTGAGGAGGGGGAGATCATGACTCAACAAGGACGGATCAGAGGGGATACATACGGATAGAGATGGGGAATGTTCCCTTGACTTGCTATCTATTAGAATGTAAGTCTAGTTCTATCACTATATAGATAATAAAATCAATATAGAGCAAAGCAGAGCCAAAACACAGAAGAGACAGAATCAAGTTGCTATGATACAATTTAAATCCCAGGATCCAGCCTTATCTGGAACTTGTGCCACCATTTGGCTTTTCCAAGTTACTTAGGCCAATAAATTCCCTTTCTCCCATTTTTGTCTTGCTTAAGCACTGATAGTATAGTGGTTAAGAGTTTGGCTACTAACCAAGAGATTGGCAGTTCAAATTCACTACTTGCTCTTTGGAAATTCTATGAGAGGAGTTCCCTATGAGGGGACAGAGTTCTACTCTGCCCTGTAGTGTCACTATGAGTCAGAATCAACTCGGAGGCAATGAGTTTGGTTTAAGCTCATCTGAGTTGATTCTGTGGCCACAACGGGAGGCCCTGAAAGTAGTATTCACCCTTATGGATGGGAAGAAAAAGCACAAAGTGATGTAGAATCACAGATTTTTGCATACAGAGTATGTTTTCACTATTACATCCCCATCACCAAGACTATAATCAAGCACATTACATGGATTTAGGAATTAATTTTTAATGAATCAAGACATTTTAATGATCATAGAACGTAACCATTTTGTGTAGCAAGCAGGAAACTGAGACCCAGGAAGGTTCAGTCAAAAAGCCTACTGGTAGCAAAGTCAAGACATTGCCTTACTTGTATTTTGATTCTATAAACAGTAGCAGCCGCTTATAGAAAAAGAGGTCACTATATGTACTCGCATCAAGAAACTGCTACTTATTAAAACCAAAGATAGTAAATCTACTACTTTTCCTTTCTTTCTCAAAACTGGACCGAAAAAATAAGTCATCTTTACCGCAGCAGTTTAGTTACAGGAGATGCAGAACACTACTGGTGTAGATGCTCCGGCAGTCAGCTCTGGCACCCAAGCTCTGGAAGTCAGCTCTGTGGCACACACGCTTGAACTCTTTTATTCCTGGGAGCATAGTTACTGTGTTCACTGTCTCTAGATTTCTCCCATGGGAGCTCAGCTTACAAGGCAACCTCATCTCACATTTATCCAATAAAACTTGATAACACATCATTTCTGTAATTTAGAACACACAAGGTAATAGTGACAGCTTAGACTCACGCTGGTTAACTCTACTTAGCGAGTGTTTCTTTGAAAATCACAACACTGCATTTTTATCTTGTCATTTTGCCACCTTGTAACTCTATTAACAGGTGGAAACTTAAACTTTCAAATCATCACCAAGCCACTATAACAGCTTTTGATTTGCTTGTTTACTCAGTAGAAGAACAGAGTAAAAGAACAACTTGGAAACTTACAAAATGAATTAGCACTCCATAAATTTTTGATACCAGCCTTTATAAAAGCAGATCTTTTCTAGATGATCTCCCAACTCATATCCTTAGTTGGTCTTGCCAAGGGAAGCCATAATACTTGAAAGTCAAGTTGATTTCTTAAAAGTTGATACAGAAATTCACTAGTATTATGATAATGAAAGTTGTACCTGCTGAACCTAAAAATGTCATTTTTCCACAAGAATAATTTTGCAATGAGACCAGAAGAACTAGGTGGTGCCCTGCTACCATCACTGCCTATTTTGATCAAAGATTCCACAGAAGAATTCTGATCAAAGGAGAAAATGCAGAACAAAATTTCAAATTTTCAAGGAATCCAGATTTTTTGGAGCCTGGGGGGTGGACAGATCTCTGCAACTACTGCCTTTTTTCAATCTTAAACCTAAACTATCTCCTGAAGTCAATTTAAAACCAAACAACAGTTTAGTGTAAAAAAAAAAAAGGTTGCCTTGAGCGTTATGTTCTTTTAAAACTATCTATAATATGAGATCAGACTGATAGCATACACACAAAAGGGTAGACAGGAGCCTCAGGAGACAGCAAATTTATGTTAACACGGGAGGAACAACTCAGAAATGCAGGGCAAGTATGTGTGTACTACTCAAAGACTATATTCAATGCCACTAAATTATACATAGAAAAACTGTTGAATTGTTGTATATTTTGCTGTGTATAGTCTCAAAAACAGCAACAAGATAAATAAAACTTATGAAAAATGAAGTAATTCTATAATACATGGCACAAACGTCCATAACCAAGTCCTGCTGAAGAACAGGACAAAATAAATGTGAAGAACCCTACAAATGTTTCCTCTTCAAACTAAGTGCCAGAAGACAAATATTCTGAGGCTACCTTATTTCTCAGATCCAAAATACTATCTCCCTTCTCTTTACACCTTAAAGTACCACTATCACTTACAATGATCAGGAGCGTCTGTAGGGGGGTGGTGTGAACACTTAACATGGTTGGCTGCTAAGTGAAACCTTGGTAGTTCGAGTCTCAAATCCACCCTGAAGTGCCTCTGAAGGTCTAGCTATCTATGGAAAAATCAGCTACTGGAAACCCATGGAGCACAGTTCTGTCTGACATGGCATTACCTGAGGCAGAATCAACTTGCCAACACCTGGTAACCGGTAGAATCGCACTTTTCTTAAGTACTCACTTTCTCTTTTAAGCCTAGTTAGTAAACTACTGCAGAACTCATGCAAGCCAAACAATACACATGCAGTCTTACGTTTTACTCTGCAAACTTTCAACTAGAGTTGAAAACATTGCTCAATATTGTTACCTAAGCTACTTTTTCTTTGACAGTTTGACCATGAAAACACTTCTCCTCTAGGCTACAGGACACTGAGGACAGGCCAAGCCTTTTCAGTTAGATGAATTACTGTACATCTACACAATGAAATATGAGACAGTAAACTGTTTTCCAAGAAATTCCTGACCCAGTGATAAATTCTTATTATGTACAGGTTTCCATAATGTCAACAATTTCAAAATGGTACCAAAAAGTAAACTTAGAATTAAAAGAAAAACTTTCATGAAACCTCACTGTACAATATTGGTTCTATTAAATAAAAACAATTCACCTTTTCCTAGGAAATACAACAGCATTAAACAAAAATTAGAATTTATAACTCACTCTGGAGATAGCAGATCCTGTCCAGGTAATTTAAAGGGCACTTTCTTTTTTTTTTTTTTAATCACTGTACTACACCTTCAGGTACAGAAAGCATGTAGTCCAACTTTCACATTTTATAGACTAACATAATTCAAGGTAACTGATTTCCCTACAGTCACACAGATTACAAGCTACCTGCCACTTAAAAGACATTTCATGCTGCTACACAAAAACTCAAGCAGGACTCCTGGCAAAAGAATACTGATGCAATACACCAAAATATTGATTATACCTATTTTCATACTCTTGGTGGTGTAGCGATTGAGTGTACGGCTGCTAACCAAAAGTTCTGCAGTCCAAATCCACCAGGTGCTCCTGGGAAACTCTATGGGGGCAGTTCTACTCTGACTACAGGGACTGTATGAGTTGCAATCGACTCGGATGGCAGCAGGTTGATTTGTTTTTTTGTAAGTTGGCTTTGAATTGCAACTTCCGAAGAAGAAACACACTTCCTTCTTTCACATTTCCACCTTACATTTTGAATGCACCAAATAGGTACGCACAAAAATCAAAAGTGATACACAGACATAAGGAAATCATTTAGACGAAGAAAACGTTTCTTTTTTTAATTTCTGTTGCAACCTTACCTATCATCTTATCATGTTTGGAAACTAACCACTAGGCCACTATCGGCCAAACTTTTTTTAACATAAAAATTCAAACAATAGCTAAAAGGCTTCTAATTTGCCTCTTATAAGTGAAAAACATTTTAATATAATAGAATATGTGTGTGTACAGAAACCTTGCCTGCGTAGAGATTAAGAGCTATGTCTGCTAACCAAACGACGGCAGTCCAAATCCGCCAGGTGCTCCTGGGAATCTCCATGGGCGAGTTCCACCCTGTCCTGTGCATCGGAATAGTCTCGATGACAAAGAGTTTAGTTTTTTTATGTGTATAGTCTCATAAGTTGAAGTTTGCTAAATTAATCACAAAGTGAGCTGTTTAAAAAGCATCTAAGCCACTAACACAGTTCAAGTGCACCAAAACAGGGCAAAACATTTGCTTTACTGTTTCCTTCGACTCTATCCAAGTAAACCTGAGTAACTACTTGCTGAATGTGAATGAACTTCACATTGCTTCTGCCTTCAATCAACATTTCTGATGCAAGAGAATTTACAAACACGTATTCCATCCTGAGTTCAGTTTCTCCTTTCAAGAGCCAAATGTGCAATAAACTGCAACGAACACTTGAGGTGATTTTAAAATTTGCTCTCCTCGAAAGTAGGGATGTAGTAACACACCCACCGACACTGTTTGTTACTCCAGAAGCTAAAACGATGGCACAGAATTATCACGACACTAGCAAAGCCTACACGTCATGCTTGCAAAGAATAAAAATATCAGATTAAACCTTCAGAAAAAGTAGCATGAGAGTGCCAGGGTGTCATCTGTCATTCAGTTCCTGCTCTCCTCAGCACCCAAGAAAGGGGAGCCCTCTGTGAAACCACAGACGCACCCATCCTGCGACCCCAACCATCCCGTCAGCTCGCAGCAGCGCACAGATGCTGTCAGCAAAGGGCTGGAGGGGGGCTGGTGGTCCACCCCAAACCGGAGAAGTTCACCCAACAAAGAGCTCATCTGGCACCAGACCCTCGGCGGGGAAGCAGCGCCCCGCCTCGCCACCCTCCCCTCCCCAACTTCAGGGTCCGGCGGCCGGCTCGCCGCAGGGCCTCTGCCAGCTCGGGGCCATATTCGCGACGGAGATGCGAGAAACGGGCAGAGGAGGGAATCAAAGCCCCGAAAGAACTGCCAGCACTTCCCCAGCCGGAGAGCGACACAGAAAGGGACAGCGGCGCGCAAGCGGGCAGGAGGCCGGGCCCGGCTTCTCCCGGAGCCGCCAGGCACCGCGCTCGGGGCGCTGCGCTTTGTTACCGGCTGTGCGAAGCTCCGGCCGCTGCCGCCATCGGCCCCGCTCCGAGGCGTCGCTTCCCGGCGGTTCTCGCCTTCCTCCGCCGAGTAGTCGATCTCCCCCTCCTCAGTCTTAAGGCGCTTGGCCTGGCTCTCGTACTCCTGGTCCTCCTCGTACGTCTCCCTGGGGGAGGATGAGGAGGAGGACATGGCGGCGACCGGCGGGCAGGCGGGTGGGGGTGGCGGCCGGGCACGGGCCTCAGATGCCGCCTGCCAGTCCCCACCTTGGGCAGCGCCTCTGCGTGGGTGCCGGAGGAGCCTGGAGAGCGGCTGCGCTGAGGGGGACACCCCGGGCGGCTCCGGAGCGAGCGCTCCCCTTTATCACTGAGCCAGCATTCAGCCTCTCCCTCCTCCTATGTCTCCCCTCCCTGCCCGGGGGAGCAAATCTAAGGATGGGGACGCGACCGTGGCTTCCGGTCTTCCCTCCTCCCCAAATCCGCTCCCCGCCGCCCAGACCGAGCCTCCGCCCCCGCCTTCACGGCTGCCTCACAGGATCGAAGCCAGCCGCAGCCCGCAGGAGGCGCCCCCCCCGACCGGGCCTTGCTTGTCCTATTGGCAGGGAGAAATGTCGACCAGGCTTTCCATTGGCTGGCAGGGCTGTTCGTCAAACCCGCCCACGGCCCGTCTCGCCTGTCTCCCCGTGGCTGGGGCAGCGGCCGCTGGCTTGACCGTCCTGGCCGCGCAACGCCTGGCGCGCAACGCCTGGCGCGCGTCGCCGGAGTCGTTGCAGTCCCGCGGCAGTTAGCGCTTTGAGGGATCGGCCTGAGGCGCGGCGCCGAGCGAAGCGGGACGGGCAACGAGGCGTGCAGTGGGGCGGGCTGCGGGTGTTAACCGCCCTCCCTCTAATTTAAATGCTTTTATTACTTTCTTTCTTCAAGGGAGCGTTGGGAAGACCTCTAAAATTCCTGTGTACGCAGGCACACGCTAAAACTGCAGGGTGGGGAGGATGGCAAAGAGTTTGGAACCATGTAATCAGCCTTCCCCTCATGTTGTGTGCAAAATCGGAGAGGAGTGTGGGAACTCTCAGCCCATAACGTGATAATCAAGGACAGCAGCACTGGCTGAGCTCCAAAGGCGCAAGTCTGTGGAAGGCACTCCACGGAGGCTAATACTGTCCGTTTGTAATCTGGACCCTTTTTTTCTGACAATTTCAGAGGCTTTGTACTTGCAAGTCCTTGCTCCAGGACTTGTTTTAAACCTACGGTATAAAATCTCGTCCTTCATCTCAACTCCGTCTCCTAATCATTTCGTTCTCAAAGCTACAAGAGCCTAGCAGAAGTGTCCTTCAAGTCACAACTGGCTTCCTCGGTGGCGCCCTGTGGCTGCCTGGCTTGGGCTTTCGGTGGCATCTTTCTCATCTCTCCTTTCGGCACCGGATCCTTTGTACCTACTTCCTAGCCTGTTCTGTTTTAAAGACGAGGAGTCAGTGGGGATAGGGAACTGGGCTCTTTCCATCTTTGTAAACCCATCCCTTGGGCTCATTTTAGGTACTCAACAATGCTGAATGAGTGGTCCTTGGGAAATAAAGATTCAGTACATCTTTGTGAAAAGGAGCCCTAGAGCTGCAATCATTACGTGCTCAGCTGCTAACGAAAAGCTGACAGTTGAAGGCCACCAGGCGCTCTGTGGAAAACCTGGTGATCTGCTGCCTTAAAGATTGCAGCCTAGGAAATTCTATGGGGTAGTGCTGTTTTGTTCTATAGGGTCACTGTGAGTCAGAATCGACTGGAGGACACACAAAAACAACGTATTTTTTAGGAAAAAGGACCCCTGTTGGTGCCGTAGTTGACAGCTCAATTGCTAACCCAAAGGTCAGTGGTTGAAAGCCACCAAGTCAGTCATTCTGTGGGTGAAAAATGTGACAGTCACCTTTCTTAAAGATTACAGCGTGGCAGTTCTGCTCTGTCCTACAGGGCTGCTATGAGTCACATGACTGGGCAACAGTGGATATATCCTTGCGGAAGTAGTTGCCACTGAGTTGATTCTGCCTCATTGGGACCCTATTACAGGGTGACCGTGAGATGATCTTCCGGAAAAACCAAACCAAGTCCATGCCGATGAGTCAATTCCAACTCATAGCCACCCTATAGACAGAGTAGAACTGCCCCCATAGAGTTCCTAAGGAGCATCTGGTAGATTTGAACTGCTGATCTTTTGGTTAGCAGCCATAGCACTTAATCACTATACCACCATGGTTTCCAGGAAAGAAACTGTTAAATCTGTAATGCAACTTCTCTGACTTAACCCTTAGAGAATTGCCTGAGTTTAAGAGTCTCTTCAATGTGCGTATTGTCCTTGTCCCTAAGGTGCTTCCCTAGATGTCCCTTTTCCTGTCCTAACAGTGAAGATTGTTTCCTGCTCCAGCCTAGTTCTCTCTCCTTTCCAAATTACTTCCTCTGAAAAAGCTATTTTTATTTATTGCTGACAGTGCATGCCATGTATATACTCTTTTGTGCTTTGTAATTTACATGGCCTGTCATTTTGGAAACCAACTGCAAGCTCTTCCACAACACTATACAGCTATAATCAAACTTTTGTATGGCTGCAGGTGTATTCTGACAAAATAGTACCAAAAAAAATAATTAGAACTTCATTCTTCAAAGAGAAGATCAGACGGAAATGGAGAGAAGATGAAAGAGGCTGGCTACAGACGAGGAAGAGCACCGAGGGGTGAGAGCAACCAGACAGCGTTATATAAATTTTCCAAAGACTTCTGGTGATGATGAAGACACTTAAAATTCTCAATGCCCTGCATTCAACCTATACCAAATTAAAATGTACCTCCCACACCAACCTGTAAGGAAGCCCGGTCTTGCCAAGTCTAGGCTGCTATACTCAGCATTTACTTCATAATGGATAGAAGTCAAGAAGTACCAGTATTAAACTTTATCATTTTTCTCAAATAGCTCAAATCAAGATGCTGAGGGGGGAAAAAAAATATCAGAGACATAAAACTGAGAAAGCATTTTTAAAGGATATAGTTCAGTATATTAACCATAGTCAACCTTTGAGCTTATTGCAAATGAGTTGTTCAGAGACCCACAGCAGCTTTTTTTGATAAGGAAAATGCAAGCTAGCTCATCTCTCTCTACCTTGAGTAGAAGGAGGAAGCATAAATTACATTCTGTGTAATTTGATTTAGATAAAATAATGGGATCGCATACTGCCTGGTAGCCAAAAATACCTGAGAAAATCATAAACAGCTCCTAGAACTCATGACTATCTTGAACCTTGTGTGGACTATGGCTTCAGGTCTTTGGGCAATTGTCTGAGTGTTTGATTGGATTGGCTACTGTTTGAGTGGGATAGACAGTGGTCAAGAACTCACATTGCCACAGCTTAGAATGGATTTGAGGGTTATAATGGAGTGAGACGTGTGCCCAGAGCAGCCCTGGCAAAACTCATAGTTTAAGATCCTTCATAAGCTGGCCTCAAATTGCCCTTTAGTTCTCTCTCTCATTACTGGCCTACGTGAACTGATTTATAAACTATGCAATCAAGTCGGGAAATTAGAAACATACCCAAGAGATAAGCTATCCTACTGCTGCCGAGTCAATTCCAACTGTATAGGACAGAATAGAACTGTCCACATAGCGTTTCCAAGGAGCCCCCAGTGAATTTGAACTGCTGACCTCTTGGTTAGCAGCTATGGCCCTTAACCACTATGCCACACGGGTTTCCAAGATCAGCTATAACACACAAGTAATTCAACAGTCGTTTACAATGTGCCAGGCACTGTGCCAGCCATTGCAGGGGCCATGGAGATAAATTCTGAGAGAAGCCCTCTACCAAAGGCATTGTTATTACTATCCTCATTGTCATGGATTGAATTGTGCGTCCCCCTGAAATATGTGTAGCCACGTGGCTGGACCATGATTCCCTGTATTCTACAATTGTCCTCCATCTGGTGATTTTGCTGTGCTGTAGTTAAAGGATTAGGGTGGGACTGTAAGTTCCTTTATAAGGTCAACTCCCTGCACCACTGTAAAGGGAGTTTCCCTGGAGTATGGCTTGCCCCACCCTTAATCCTTTCATCCTGCAAGAGATAAAAGGGAAGCAGGCAGAGAATTGGGAACCTCACACCATCAAGAAAGCAGCACCAGGAGAAAAGCAGGTTCCTGCACCAAGGTGCTCCCTGGACAAAGACTGATGCAATACTGGACCTTCCTCCAGAGTCAACAAGGGGTAAAACTTTCTCCTGGAGTGGATATCCTGAATTTGTACTTGTAGCCTGCCAGACTGTGTAAGAATAAACCTTTCTGTATTAAAGCCATCCACTCTGTGGTATTTCTATTAGAGCAGCACTAGATGACTAAAACACTAATCTTTTTTAATTAAAGAAGCAGTCTAGGAGAGACGAGGAACCTGCTCTAGGGGCACAGCTTGTAAGCTGGACAGCCATGGCTGGAAACTAAGCAATCTGACTCCGGAGCCAGGACTCTCCATCAAAACAATGATAAAGTGGAAAAATCACACTGACTGAGGGTATTGTACAATTATTGCAATTGCTGTAGTCAGTTGTATATCTCTAAAAAGTTTAATTGGAACAAAAAGAATGACAAGGGCAATACATGTTATATGCATTCAGAAGAAAGAAAGATATAAGGGGGTTATGTGAGGAAGTAAACTCAGAAGTGAAGAACAGATGAAATTAAGAAAGGTAAGAAAATCATTCTTCCCTGTCTTTCAGTCTATTTTGAAAGATCGCATGCTACCACCTCTTATATAGCATCCTTGGGCAAAGTCTCTGCCTTCCTGATTGCTCACTATGAGATTAGTAGCCAACCTTTGCCCTCTTTTGTTCAAGTTTTACATTGTGGAACAACCATCACCCCCAATTTGTCAAGTAATTACTCCTCCCTTGTGCAATAGGTCTTGTCTTTCCTGAGTTCCATGAAATCTAGCACATCTGCTTCATCAGTATATTGGCTGAACTAACACAAACTCAGGAGCCCTGGTGGCACAGCGGTTAAGCACTCAGATGCTAGCCAAAACATTGGCAGCTCAAACTCGCCAAGTGCTCCACAGGTGAAGAGACCAGGTAATCTCTTCCCATAAAGATTACAGCCTAGGTCAACCTTGTGGGTACTTCTGTTCTGCCCATACAGTTGCTATGAAGAGGCATAGACTCAACAGCACCTAACAGCAAATACAAACTTATTTATATAAACTAAATAATGTACAGCAAGATACCCCCAAACAAAAACCAAATCAAACCCACTGCCTTCAAGTCAATTCTGACTCATAGAAAGCCTGTAGGCAGAGAACTGCCCCATAGAATTTCTAAGGAGCATCTGGCAGATTGGAACTGCCATCCTTCTGGTTAGCAGTCATAGTACTTAGCTACTACACTGCCAGGGTTTCCAAGATGCCCCCAAATAGAAATTTTTTTTTCTTTCAGCTTAAACCACTAATCATTAAAAGTAAAACTATCCATGCTTCAAGCCCCTGTAGACATCCTGAATCATTTTATAGAAAAGAGAATTTGGAATGATCCTATGAATCAAATAATTTAAACCAACCACCACTTTTTACTGATAAGGAACTGAATCCAGACAAAAGGGATGTAACTGGCCCACCAAGGTGACAGAGCTGGTTACCTTCTAAGCTGTTATTTAAACCCTCTGGTGCCCAGTGGTACATACAGTGACCATGAATTGTTGCAGCCCCTGAGGCTTATGGGGAATCTGTACACCGATAGCATTTGATGCTAAAGCAGCGAGAGGTCTTTATGACTGTTTGAAACTGAAGAAACAGTTGTGAATCACAGCTTACTGTTTTCACAGGGCAGTACACAACATGTTTGAATTTGGGAGGGGAAAAATAAAAATTTTAAAAATTTTTATTTGTTGCACATACATACCAATAGACCCTGGTGAGGACTCTGAGGTATAACTGGTATACTAATTAGTTACTTTATATGCTCCACGAACACATAAGGTAGATTTGTGGAAGTGGGCAAGGAAACAACAACAACAACAAAAAAAAAACACCTGTACTATGTACCAAAAATTCGGACATACTCAATGGTTCAGCATGCTTTTATTTATGAAAACAAGGATCAACAAAAAATTCAAAACAGAACTGAGTCAACAAAGTGTTAGCTTATGAATGTTCTTAACACATAGAGCACTAAGTGCCAATATTCCAATTCTCCTGAAATCTGTTGCTCCATTTTCATGTGCTAAAGGTTGAGTGCAACTCGAGGATTTCTTTCTGCAGGAAAGGAAAGTTGCTCCTTCCATCTCCATGGGGCTTCAGGGCCGGGGTACCATACCCAAGTGTTTCCATAATTGCTACCTTTGGGAAAGAAAAAGGACCTAGCCTGTAGTGGTATTCTGGCATCTGACACATCTTTTGCTTAGAAGCTTAGTGGGGATAAAAGGTTTACCTTAATGCAGGCAATCAATAACCTCAGTGCAGTTCCACAGAGCAACCCTGCCTAGTGAAGAAGGTACAGAAATGTTCAGTCTGGCTTGTGGTTGTGTGCAATGAATAGTAACGTGTTCCTGGTGATGAGAGAGACAATGACATGGGGAAAGGACCCAGCCTCTGCTTAGGAAGAACAGTTGTGGCAGCAGCTGTGGGCTGTCTGCTTCGTGTGGGGACAAATGGTGTTGCCTCTTACTTCTCTTTTCTAAATACATTAAAATTCTATTGCAAGATGTCTGGATTAAAAAAAAAAAAAAAAAAAGATGTCTGAATTGAGACCACACAGCTGACATGCTAGAATCTCATTTAGAGGAGCCCTGTATTAGCATTCTGAAAATTCCTTTGGAAAGCTGTGGAGAATTCCCCAGTGTTCTTCAAGACAGGGTAATGGCAGAGAGCCATGTGAAATGAGCTCCTCCTCCTGGCCCTCAAGGAGCCAGGTGTGAGGGAACACAAAGGGTGAGTTATTAATTCACAAAGCCTTACTCCCTCATCTGACCTACGTGGAGAGTGGTAGATTCTGAACCCTAGTTTAATCAAGGGCCCACGAAATTCTTTTGTTTCTTAATGTCTGTCTTTAAGATTAACTGCATAGTCTGATGGATGATGCTTACTGTAAGGTCTCCTTGAAAGTACCATCAACTGTGATGAGTTATCCCTGGTGGATGGCACTGGTTAGAAACAGAAGTCATCTAGAAGACGCTGTATGTTACGCACATCGTGGGTATCATTTTCCTAATAACGTAAAACTTCTTTATTCTGCACTTTTCCTTTGGAAATATAGAATCCCTGTTACTTCAAGAGGAGACCCTGGTGGCATAGTGGTTAAGTGCTACGGCTGCTAACCAAAAAGTTTGGCAGTTACAATCTGCCAGGCGCTCCTTTGAAACTCTGTGGAGCAGTTCTACTCTCTCCTATAGAGCTGCTATGAGTTGTAATCCACTCGATGGCAGTAGGCTTTAATTACTTCTAGAATGACCAAATCCACCTTGGAATAAGTGTAGACTCTCAACTAGATGGATTGACACCACGGCTGCCACAAGGGTCTCAAGCAGAGCAACCACTGTAAATGGCACAGGATTGGGCAGCGTTTGGTTCTGTTGTACACAGGGTTGCTATGAGCTGGAGCCAGCTCAACAGCACCTGGCAACATTGACTCAGTACCTTGTTCACTGAAGTTTCAGTTAATTTTATGTATACATCCTAAAACCTCAGAGCTTTTTCAGCTGTTGATTTAATTGTTCTGTTATTTATTGTCATAGATAAACACATCTAAAGCAGAGCCACTTACCATGATACTAACTTATTTACTAATTTCTACCTGGATTTATGCAGCTATATTCCAGAGAAGGGGTGAATAACTCGTAACTGTCACCATTTTCATGAGTAAAAGCAAATTCAATTAATTACCAGAAGAAATCAGATATATAATAGAATGTTTTCATGTTAATTTTTAAATGTAATTTCATTTGGGAAGTCCCAGAAATCGTGTCAAAAATGTGACTGTTTTCTGATGAACACATTGTTTAACTTGAGGTTAAAAAAAACAAAAGCTGACCTTTTCGTACCAAATCTCCAGTACTACAGCTATTTCATTGTCTATGCAAAACTGTTGTTTCCTGACTCAATTTCTGCAAAAATCAAGTGAATCCTTCATGCTCATGACATTTTCAACAGAATGGAAGCATAGAAGTGTACTGTAACTAAGGCATCACATTTAATATGAAGTCCAGCTCAGAGCAAAGGCTATTAAAGACAAATCAATTCGTTCCCATGAAACTTTCTGAAGCTGAGTGCGCTATATCTGATGAAACTCAGTGCATACCTTGTTTGACAGAAACCACCAGGAAAGAGTGCTGTGGTGTACTTACCCAAACCAGTTTTTTGTTTTTATTTTTAAATTCACGTTTGGTTAGTTACGGTAGGAAACCACCAACCTAGGAGGATGTGCCCTGCAGGAAGTACTGCGACACTATTAACTCAGTGTGTAGTCATGCATGACCACAGTGGTGTCCTCCTTCAGGCGTCATGGTCATGCACACTTGCTCTGAGGCTCAAGCTGCCTTTTTGAGAGGTATTTCGCCTCTTAAAAAAATAATATTAATAATTTGCGGTCAATCTGCAAAAGCCAAATAGAGGTCTCTTAGAAGTGCTCACTCCCACCAGATAATGATAGATCATATTTAAAGTCTTATTACTGGTCATGGGGCAGTGGTGAGATAGTGGTAGAATTCTTGCCTTGCCCGGAGAAAACGTGGGTTTGATTCCCTGCTATTACACGTCATGCGCAGCCATGACCTGTCAGTGGAGGCTGGTATATGGCTGCGATGCGAACAGATTTCAGTGGAAACTCCAGACTGAGGAAGACTAGGAAGAAAGGCCTGATGACTTATTTGTCAAAATCAGCGAATGAAACCCCAGGGATCACAACCATTTAAGCCCCAACCAAATCATGAGGACAGCACAGAACCCAGAGTTTTGTTCTGTGATGCACGGAGTTGCCAGGAGTTGGAGGCTTACATGAAGGGAGCTAACAACATCAATAGTATTTTCAGTGTCCTAATTTACCCGTGGTTTTTAGGAGAAATAACATTTAAATTCTGTTCTTTTTTTTTTTTATCAGACTTATGAATTGATAGGGTTTTCAGCATTTAAAAAATAATAATTTTAATAAAGAAAAAGTAGCACAGTGGTTAAGAGCTTGGCTGCTAACCACAAGACTAGCAATTGGAAACCACCGGCTGCTCCTTGGAAACTTCCTGGGGCTGTTCTACCCTGTTCTATAGGGTTGCTGTGAGTCAGAATCTGCTCAGTGGCAACACGTTTGGCATTATTTTATAACATCATCTTGCATATGAAAATATAGTTAAAAAATTAACAAGTTTTTTCTCATGCTTAACAACAAAAACATATTGAGTGCTTTCACTGATTTCACAGAACACTCTGTTTTGCTTTTCCAAAAGAAAAATAATTCAAACTTCTGTGCTCCTAATTCTTTTTTTTCTATCTTTCTTAAGCTGAGCGAAATAAAAATGTACTGGATATGCTCTACCTCCAGCCTATCAGGGACATTTCCTTGGTAAGCAAGTTACTAACTCACTCACCCTTCTTTATCGATTGTTAAAGGTAAGACCATGACAAAAATGAAAGAAAGAAAAAAATCCTAAAGATAGCACACAAAGTAAGTTCTTTACAACTCGTTTCATTGGCCTGCACTATCTTCAGTTTTCTTGGCCTGGCAGTGTTATTGCATTCTGAATGTTAAGGGATATTGCATTGAATAGAAGAGATTGTAACCATAATTGCAAAACTGTGCTTCCCTTGTTGCTTTTTACTGTCCCAAACCACTACAGCACTTTTCCAACTCCCACCCCTAAAACCAGGAAGTCACTAGGCCACCTTTGCTTTAGGACAGAAGTGTTTCCTCACATATCCTGTCTTTGGTAACTATGAGTTTGGCCTAGACCTGCACTGTTCAATATGGTACCAACTAGTCATGAGTGGCTATTTACATTTCAGTCAATTAAAATTAAAATTGTCTTTCAGAGTCACATGAGCTCACTTCAAGTGATCAATAGCTACACGTGCCAATGGCTTCCACATCAGACAGTTCTGAACTGGACAGTAGGACGGGGAATGATGACATCTCATTCTTCCTTGTGCCTTGAGCATCTAAACAGTACCTGGACACAATACATTCTGACTAGATGTTTGTTCACCTAAATTAAGCTTCTCTTTCTTATAGTTCAAGAAAAAAATAAATAAGTACATAATACACAGCATGTAAGTTTTTCAAATTGTGTCTATGTAAGTGTCTGAAACACTGATCTATAATTTGATTTTTTTCCCTCACTCATATTTGAAAAGACATCATTGAAAAATATGTAATTCCATTCTGTGAAAGGCTAAGCCACAGATACACCTCCTTTTGTAACATGGACCCAGCAAAATGTGTACAACTTAAATGTATAAAACAATCAGTTGTATTAAACATGAGATGAGCACATTTAATGAAAGACTAATGGAATATTGTGAGTAGTTTTCAAAAGTGACAGCTCTGGGATGGAGCCAAGACGGCCAAGTGGTCAGATGTTTCCCGTGATCCCTCTT
Source organism: Heterohyrax brucei (assembly GCA_028571685.1). Taxonomy (NCBI): domain Eukaryota; kingdom Metazoa; phylum Chordata; class Mammalia; order Hyracoidea; family Procaviidae; genus Heterohyrax; species Heterohyrax brucei. Next base: position 53,447,544 of record CM053149.1, read on the forward strand.
GCAACAAAGACACCCCTCTCTGAAGCAAGTGAATCAACTGCATGGGACATTCTAGGAGCCTTGAATCAAAGAGAAATTTGAGAGATCAGACTGAGCAGCAGAAGAAGGAGAGAACATTCGGAAGCAGCAAGGAGCAGCCAGACCTGATTCAGCGGGAATCGGTGCCTACGGGATCCGCTGGTGTGAGCACAGTGAGGCAAGCAGCGGTATTTCCAACATGTTTTCCACGATAGAAGAGACCATGTGAAGGAGAGTCTACTCATGCCTCCAGAATCAGTGAAAAGGGGCCCTTGATCATCAAAACATAAGTAATTTGCATCTAACCTACCACACACTGATCCAAAAACTCTCCTTTGGGATAAACCTCTCTCCTATTTACCTGCCCTCCTCTGGCTCTGCACTGGATGCAAGTGGACACATTCCCTAGGGCACAAGCAGGAGCTTTTATGTGCCCTGAGGCATTCTCACAGCCTGGAAGAGGTAAAAAAAATAACAAATGGAAAAAATTAATCTGCAACTCCCCTAAGCCAAGAACTCAAGGCAGGCACAGCTAGCTCTCTTGCCTAGGCACGGGAAGGAGTCCACAACTCTGAATGCCTTTCTCCCCTGCATGTACCCACGTGGGCCAACTCCAGCAGCACAGGCTTCTATTGGCACAGCCCAGCAGGATACATACCTGACGTTTAACCTCAGCTGTACCAGCTGTGTGGTTTGTGACATGTGGCTCCATGCTGTCTGTTAAGCAGGGTACTTACCAGGAAACAGAGCTGTCAATAGGTAAAAGATGACAACATTATCAGGTCTGACAATTAAGCTGATGAACGTGCCACTGTGCACTTACATTGGCAGGTCTGTACAAACAACTCAGTAAGATTTCATGACCTTAGTATATCAGTGTCTCACAGCTGTGTTCATGTCAACATGTGGCAGCGTCTTGCTGTGTGGCATTCATTATTATTGTTGCATGTTTTTGTGTGCCGTCATGAGAATGTCAGAGCTTGAATTAGAGCAAGGAACAAACATCGAATTTCTTGTTAAACTTGACAAGACTGGAAGTGAATTCAGGGACATGTTAGTCCAAGTTTATGGGGATAATGCCATGAAGAAAACAGCAGTGTCCGAATGGATTACATGTTTTTCTGAGGGGAGACAAAGCACCACTGATGAAGAGAGTTCAGGTAGGCTAGTAATGAACAGAACTGATGAAAATATTGCAAAAATTCATCAAATTGTGTATCAAAATCATTGGCTGACTGTGGCAAGCAAAGCAGGCCAAGTAAACATTGATAGAGAAACAGGAAAATCTAAACTGAAAATTCTGACATGAGAAAGGTGTATGACAAAAAGATTCCAAAGGAGCTCACCAATGAACAAAAGCAAAGGAGAGTCGAAGCTTGCCAAGACCTTTTGGAGAGGCAATACCATGTTTGGGGCCATGTTATCATTGGTGATGAAAGATGGTGTACCAATAGAACCCTGAAACAAAGTGTCAAAGTGCACAATGGAAGTCAGCCAGTTCTCCACGACCAAAAAAGTTCTCTCAGTCCAAATCAAGAGTCAAAAGGATATTGCTAACCATTTTTTGTATCAAAGGGGATTGTTCATTATGAATTTGTGCCAACTGGACAGTTTACCAAGTTTACTATTTGGAAACGCTGAAAAGGCTGCATGAAATTGTTATGTGAAAATGACCTAGACTTTTTACCAATAACTCATGGCTCTTACAACACAACAGTGCACCAGCTCACATGGCACTGTCTGTGAGGGAGTTTTCAGCCAGTAAACAAACAACTGTATTATAACACCCTGCCTACTCACCTGATTTGGCCACCAGTGACTTTTTTCTTTACTGGAAGATAAAGGAAATGTTGAAAGGAAGATATTTTGATGACATTCAGGACATCAAGTATAATGTCACGACAGCTCTGATGGCCATTCCAGAAAAAGAGTTCCAAAGTTACTTTGAAGGGTGGACTAGGCACTGGTGTCAGTGCACAGCTTCCCAAGGGGAGGACTGCAAACGTGACCATAGTGATATTCAGCAGTGGAGGTGGGCAGCACTTTTTCTAGGAAGAGTTCATGAACCTAATTGTCAGACCTCAGTACGCACACCAGTGTTCATCGCAGGACTGCTCACAATAGCAAAAAGATGGAAACAACTGTGGTGCCCATCAACAGATGAATGACTGACCAAATTATGGTACACTGACACAATGGAATGCTGCACAACGATGAAGAACAATGAGAAATTGTGAAACAGCTCCTAACGTGCAGGAATCTGGAAGTTTACCAAGTGAAATTAGTTACAAAAGGACAAATGTTGTATGAGACCACTATTAGAAGAACTCAAGGAAAGATTTAAACACACATGAAAACATTCTTTGATGGTTATGAGGGTGGGGAGAGGGGGAGAGGGATGTTTACTACCCGGACTGTAGACAGTTATTTTAGGTGAGAGGAAAGACAACATGTAATGCAGAAGTTGTGCTGAAAACTGGACTAAACTAAAAGCTAAGCAGTTTCCTAAATACAATCAAATATTTCAAGGGACAGAGTAACAGGGACAGGGGACTGGGGAATCACGGTTTTAGGGGACATCTAGGTCAATTGGCATAATTAAGTTTTATGAAGAAAGTATTCTGCATCCCACTTTGGTAAGTGGTATCTAGAGTCTTAAAAGCTAGCAAGTGGACATACAAAAAGCATCAATGAGTCCCGACCTACCTGAAGGAAGGGAGAATGAAGATCTTCCAAGACATAAAGAAAATATGAGACTAAAAGGCAGAAAGAGCCACATAAACCAGAGACTACGTCAGTATGAGACCAAAATAACTGGTGGTGCCTGGCTACCATGGGTGACTGCCCTGAAAGGGATCAGAACAAAAAGTCCCAGATGGACAGGGAGAAAAGTGTGGTGCAGAACTCGAACTCCAGTACAAAAGACCAGACTTGATAGTTTGATAGACTGGAGGGTTCCCAGAAGACATGGCCCCTGGACTCTCTGTTGGCCCAGAACTGAAACCACTCTTGAAGCCAACTCTTCAGACAAAATTGGACTGGAATATAAGACATAAAATGATACTGGTGAAGAGTGAGCTTCTTGGCTAAAGTAGATTGTCTTAGCTGTCTAGTGTTGCTATAACAGAAATACCACAAGAGGATTGCTTTAACAAAGAGAAATTTATTCTGTTACACTCAGAAGGCTGAGTCCAAATTCATGGTGTCAGACCCAGGGGAAGGCTTTCTTTGCTGGTTCTGGAGTTAGGCCCCTGTCAATCTTCATCTGCGCTTGGAACTTCTAAGGCATAGGGACCTGAGGTCCTTTCCAAAGTACAGACTCTGCCCAGCACTGGTTCTCGGTAGTACGAGGTCCCCAGATCTCTCTGCTAGCTTCTTTCTTTTATATCTCAAAAGACGACCTCAAGGCAAAACAGTCTTACACATTGAGTCGTGCCCTGCCAACACAGATGTCACCCATTCTCCCTCATTAACATCATAGAGGTGAGAGTTACAACATAGAGGAACATCACCCAATACTGGGAATCATGGCCTATCCAAATTTCTACACACATTTTTCGAGGGACACAACTCAATCCATGACATAGATACATGACACTAATTTGGCACCTCCTATTAGGAAGTGAGATGAGAGGAGGGGGGAGAGGGGTACGGGAGCTGGTTGAATGGACACAGGAAACAGAAGATGGAGAGCAGGAGTGTGCTGTCACAACCTGGAGAAAGCAACTAGGGTCATATAATAATGTTCACACCATTGTATGAAGATAGAAATTGCAATGAAGCAAGGAGTTAGGTAAATAAAAATAGTTTATTCTTTAAAGGTGCTATCATAACCATTTAATGTTGAAAACTTTGTAGGATGTAGTTACTACTATTCCTAAGCATATTTCAGAAACCAGCGTTACATGTCATGTTACTGAGTAGAAAGCTTGTCCAAACACACTGCTTCATTTTATTGCCACATGAACCTTATGCCGCAGATCGGCCAGGTTCCCACTCTCCCCATTTGGCAGATGAAGCTTCTTCTTTTGCATCCAAATTACCAGCTTCTTTTTATTATGTTAGTAAGGATGTATGAACTATCTATACTGACTAGGTTGAAAATGAAATGTGTAATTATTCTGTGCTGCTTAGATTAAACGACTTTCCTAAGAGAAAATACTGAAATTGTTGAGGATTTCATTTTACTTGGACCCACAATTGACACTGCAGCCGTCAGGACGTCAGAAGACGCACCACAGTAAGTAAATCTGTATAGAAGATCTCTCTAAAAAGTTAAAAAAGAAAAAGTAAAGATGTCCCTTTGCGGACTAAGGTGCACCTGACCCAAGCCAGGATATTTTCAACTGCCTCACGGGCATGTGAAAGCTGGGCATTGAATAAGGAAGACTGGAGAACTCATGCCTTTGAATGACGATATTATGGAAAGATACTGACTATAACATAGACTGCTAGACGAACATACAAATCTGCCTGGGAAGAAGCACAGCCAGAATATTTCTCAAAAGCAAGGATGGTGAGACTTCATCTCACATACTTTGGGCCTTGTTTAAGTCAGCTAGTGTTGCTCTAACAGAAATATCACAGGGGGGATGGCTCTAACAAAGGAAAGTTTATTCTTACACCATCTCGTAGGCTACAAGTCCAAACTCAGGATGTCTGCTCCAGGACAAGACTTTCCCCCTTGTTGGCTCTGGAGGGAGCATCTTGGCGCAGTCTGGTATTGCATCAGTCTTTCTCCAGGGAAACTCCCTTTACAGTGGAGCAGGGAGGTGATCCTATGAAGGCATTTACAGTCCCACCCTAATTCTTTAACTTACAGCATACAAAAATCACAAAATAGAGGACAGTCTGAAAGCACTGGGAATCATGGTCCAGCCACAGGGCTACAGATATTTTTGGGTGGGCACAATTCAGCCTATGACAGACTTCTTATCAGGAATAGCAGTCCCTACAGAAGGACAGCACGCTTGGTAAAGCTGAGGGTCAGAGAAAAAGACCCTCAATGAGATGGACTGACACTGTGGCTCCAACAACGGGCTCAGACACAAGGATTGTGAGGATGGCCCAGGACCAGGCAGCGTTTCCCTTTATTGTACACAGGGTCACTGTCAGTTGGACATAACTTGAAAGCACCTAACAATAACTTTCCTGGAAATATTATTTTTTAGTAATTTATAGTTTGTATGAACTAAACCTATCGTTTTGTGCTTCTGAAAATGTATACATACTCAAAACCAAGCCATTTGATGTCAAATGGATTATGACTCATCGCAACTCCATAGGACAAAGTAGAACTGTTCTACAGTGCTTCCAAGGAATGGCTGGTAGACTATAAGTTACTACAGCTCTTAACTACCATGGCACCAGGAAGGCTTTTAATAAGTATATGCCAAATAAATCAAGGAATAGATGAGTAACTGCAAAAACAGAGCAGACTATACTAAAGTTCAGTTGCAGAGAACAGAATCCACTCCAGTGTGTTTAAACTGAAATAACTTAAAGAACAATTGAACGACTCCTAAAATCACACCTCAGATACCAAAGGAGCTCTCTACTCTTCCTCACTGAGAGGCTGATAGCTCCAGAACCACATCACTATAGCCATAGTCTAGGAGCTACCATAATCAGGAAGAGGCATCTTTCATAGGGAGCTCCAGAATCACATTGCACCAACTATAATCAGCACAAGCCAAATGGGTGCACCACATCCTGCTTCCTGATATCCATCATGCTGATGACTGAACACTGGGTCCTGTGGTACCACTGCTACAAGGGAAAACAGCGCCTCTACAACTATGTCTTTCAGAGAAACAGCCTTCCACATCTTAGGTGGGGCATCTGATTGTTGAAACATAAGAACTTTCATATCCTCGTTGCAAGAGTATGGAAGATGCAATCGTTGGTGCACTGGTCACTGCAGTACGGGAGGCATACTTGAAGGTGGATGAAATGGATGGCTACAATCCTCCTTACCCTTCACGTTCACCTAAAGAACTTGAACACTTGATTTAAATAGACCACAACTTTTGCATTGCACATTGTAGAACACTGGGGACCAAAAACCCAAACCCATTGCTGTCAACTCAATTGTGACTCATAATGACCCTGTAGGGCACAGCAGAACTGCTCCATACAGTTTCCAAGGAGTGGCTGGTGAATTTGAACTGCTGATCATTATGTTAGTAACCATATGTCACTGGAAAATCTTGCATGTATATGTAGTTTGAGAATATAAGGTGACAAGAAAGTTATAGAACCAAACCTTAGAATACAAGCAGTGCCATTTTTGTGCAATTTCCTCCAGGGCAAAAGAGCCAAACTTTAATGATTTCCTCTTTTTCTAATGCCCAAAAAGTACCACGCTGCCGCTAGTTACACTACCCCTTATTCGTTAAACGAGGGCTCTCAAATTTTAATGTGCACATAAATTACCTGAAGATCTTATTAAAATGCAGATTCTGATTCAGTAAATTGAGATACAGTCTGAGAGTCTACATTTTAACGAGCTCCCTAATGCTGCTGATGTGAAGACCATATTGAAATAGCATCAGTAAGCCCTCTCCAATCAGGCTACCCGTCAACATGCAGGTGATACAACCTTGCCTGTGGAAAATGAAGAGGACTTAAAGCACTTACTGATAAAGATCAAAGACCACAGCTTTCAGTATGGATTACAGCTCAACATAAAGAAAACAATAACCCTCATAACTGGATCAAAATGCAACATCATGATAAATGGCAAAAAGACTGACATTACTAAGGATTTCATTTTACTTGGATCCACAATCAACCCCAGCAGAAGTGAGGAAATTAAAAGATGCACTGCGTTTGTCCAAGTCAGCTGCAAAACATCTCTTTAAACTGATAAGAAGCCAAGACTGAGGTGCACCTGACCCAAGCCAGGGTGTTTTTAATTGCCTTATATACATGTGAAAGCTGGACAATGGATAAGAAACACCAAAGAAAAAAAATGGTGTCTTTGATTTATGACATTGGCAAAAAAATATTGAATATACCATAGGCTGCCCAAAGAATGAACTTGTCTGTCTTGGAAGAAGTATAGCCAGAGTGCTTCTCAGAAGTGAGGATGTGGAGACTTTGTCTCATGTACTTCGGATATGTTAGCAGAAGTGATCAGTTCCTCCTCTCCAGGAATGCTTGGTAAAGTAGAGGGTCCGCCCAAAAGAGGAAGATCTTCAATGAGATGGATTGATATAGTGGCTGCAACAATGGTCTCACGCGTAACAACTGTGATGATGGAGCAGGACCAGAAAGCTTTTTATACCGTTGTACGTAGGGTCACTATGAGTCAAAACTGACTCCGCTGCACCTAACAATGAACACCTGTATTGTGATACAGAAAACACTGCACTGTTTGAATACATTTGTCAAGCACTGAGTCTTAATCAAGTATTTCTTTATCAACATGGGCTTTCTTAAGAATTCCTTATAAGTAACAGGAATCTTTAAAAAATTTTGCACAAATTAAGAGACTTCAAGACAGCAATAATCAACTTACGTATTATCAAATCAATACATAATATTTATATCAAAATGAATAGTGTTAATACATTGAAACCTGAGAAAGCCACACCACAACTGGACTGCCACGAATTTCCAAGTCTCAGAAATTTTCTTCCTTTGGCAGGGTGCAGGCTCACTACTTTCTATTACTTCTTCTGATGGAAAATATTTGTGTTTTCCTTCTCAGACTGATTTCTACCTATACAGGTGCTGGCTTTCCCATGTTTTACTGTACATCATTTGAGGCCAATATGAGATACAACCTATAAGACGGCCTCAGCTGTTGTATCGATGAGAGAGAAACAAGAAAGTTAATATGCTCAATGGCTTCCATAGGACATTCGGTTTTGCAGAAAATAAGTGCAAATTTAGAAAAATGATTCAATTGGAAAAGATAAATCATTCTCACAAATGACTACTAATGTTTGCATCTACAATTTAGAGATCAATTTTTTCTTTTCTCTGCCTACACCCTCATCATCTCTGTCAACTAGCTGAAGGTGGTACCGTAAGAGGAGAGCTGTTGGGTAAGACAAGAAGGGAGAGAAGTCTGAAGCCACAGCCTATAAACAGAGAGCCATCCTGTGCATGGACAGGGTACCCTAAGGGCCTTGGGTCTGTCCAGAAGAAGAAGTCACCAGAAGAGGAAAGAAGAATGACATTAAAGATTACCAAAGGCAAATTTCATCTGCTTTACAGTTCTGAAAGATTAATTCTGCCTAGTGTTGTAGAGAAAAAGGAAAATTGCCTAATAACCTGCAGATTGTCAAATCCTAGCCTTTGAAATTCAAATATAAGGAAGAGAAGAATGGGTATAAGAAGAAAAACAGTCTAGAAATGAAATGAATTTAAGCAACATGCCTATATTGATTACTGTTTTTTAGTTTAGCTTAGTTTTGTTTTGTTTTTAATTTACTTCCTCATATGTTGAAGGGATTTAGTCCTGACATGCCAGCCATCCCATTTCAATACTCAGACAGACTCAGTGATTTGCAATCTGGTAAACATCATTGATACATCATGAAACAATCAATTCTTAAACTCTTCAACATCCACAGTTACAAAATCAACTCTCCCCTTCTGCAGTAACAGAGTTTCAACCAGGCAGACAGCCACCCAGCTACAGAATATATATTACGGTCCCCCTTGTTGCTAAGTGTGGTTGTGGGACAAAGCTCTTGGCAACAGAAAATAAGCAAAAGATGATGGTGCAACTTCGGCATCATTTGCTTAAAAGGAAATTGTTTGCCCTTCGTGTTCTCTCTTTTGCCTTCCCACACGCGACAGTACAGATGTGGTGCTGTGGTATCTTCCACCAGCGGAGCAAGATCGAAGGCACCAGCTTCCTGGATGGTTTTCGTGGAGCAGAGTCACCCTCTAGTCTGGACCACTCACCTCAGACAAACTTTTATCTTGCTCATGCACCTTATTTTTGGATCTCTTAATAATGTGGACTTTACTGCATATCTGGCTGCTAACCAAGAGGTCAGCAGTTCAAATTCACCAGGCACTCCTTGAAATGCTACTCTGTCCTGTAGGGTAGCTACAAGTCAAAATCAACTCAACGGCAGTGGGTTTGGATTTGGTTGTAGCCTGTACCTAAACTGGCAGCGCAGTGGGTAAGAGCTACGACTAACCAAAAGGTGGACACTTCAAATCCACCAGTTGTGCCTTGCAAGCCCTATGGATCAGTTCTACACTGCCCTGTAGAGTCATACGAATCAACTCAATGGCAAAGGGATACGGTTTGGTTTTTAGGTTTAGCCTATACCTAACATACCTGTAGGAGAGCCTCCGGGTAGGGAAAATGAACCAAAACCTAATGCTATTGAGTTGATTCTGACTTGCAGTGACCCTATAGGACAGAGTAGAACTGCTCCACAGTCTCCAGGGAGCATCTGGTAAATTGAAACTGTTGACATTTTGTTTAGCAGGTGAAGCACTTAACCACTACTCCATCCAGGTTTCTGGCAGGCAAAATAGGCTGTTGGAAACAGGAGCTAAAAGCAACAATTTGTGTACATTTTCTATTGAGGTGCCATGTATGTGCACTGTTGTTGTTCAGTGCTGTTGAGTCAGTTCCGACTCACAGTGACCACACACACAACAGAAGGAAACATCCCCTAGCCTTGAGCCATGCTTACAATTGTTGCTATGCTTGGCACCATTTGGGGCAGCCAGTGTGTTAACCCAGTTCACTGAGGGTCTTCCTCTTTTTCACTGACACACTCTGCTTTACCAAGCACGATGTCCTTCTTCAGAGTCCCATCATCTTTGCTTCTAAGAAGCATTTTGGCTGTACCAAGACCGAATCACTCGTTCTTCTGGCCGTCCATGGTATACTCAATATTCTTCAACAACGCCGTCATCCAAAGGCATCAATTCTTATTCAGTCTTCTCTGTTCAGCATCCAGCTTTCACACCAATGGGTGGAGATTGAAACTGCCACGACTTCGGTCAGGTACACCTTAGTCCTCACGGTGATTTCAACATTTTAAAGAGGTATTTTGCAGTCGATTTGCCAATGCACTCCATGTTTTGATTTCTTGACTGCTGCTTCCTAGGGGTGTGGATTGAGGATCCAAGTAAAATGAAATCCTTGACAACTTCAATCTTTTCTCCATTTATCATGATGCTACTTATTGGTTCAGTTGTCACAACTTTTGTTGTCTTTATGTTGAGGTGTAATCCATAATGAAGGCTGTGGTCTTTGATCTTCATCAGCAAGTGCTTCAAGTCTTCCTCACATTCAGTAAGGCTGTGTCATCTGCATATCACAGGTTGTTAGTAAGTCTTCTTCCAATGCTGGTGCTTCTTTTCCTTCATGTGGGTCAGATTTATTTACTCAGCATACAGATTGAATAAGTATGGTGAAAGTATGCAACCCTGACACATACCTTTCCTGATTTTAAATCATGCTGTATTCCCTTGTTCTCTTTGACTGCCTCTCAGTCTACATACAGGTTCCACATAAGAAAGTGTTCTAGAATCCCCATTCTCTGCACTGTTATCCATAATTCATTATGATACGCACAGCTGAATGCCTTTATACAGTACATGTATTACTTAGCCATTAAAAATTCATCAATTAATTAATCAATGGCTTAATACTTAGTGTCTGTGTTAAAATAGAACAAAACACAATGGTATCAAGAAGACCACTTTTGCAACCTAGCTGAGAAGAGCCATGCATTTGTCTCCAGACCTTTGTTATGTTGGCTTCAGTCACCAACATCAGCAGAGGTTTCTGGCAGAGTCTGAAGTAGGAGTCACAATCTTTAAGTCACTGAGCATATAACTTTAAGAACCAATCCCAACAGGAGGGATCAATGGCTTTATGGGAACACAAAACTTTCTATGCTATTATTTCACCCCATAAGTCAGGCAAGTTGAGTTATTCATGTGTAACCACTCCTATCCCTGTCTGTTCATTCCATGTTTATAACATACATGTTTTTCAACCTGATCCTGCGGACACTGAGATATAAGGAAGAGTAAGACCCTGGTCGCTTAGTGGTTAAGTGCTACATCTGCTAACGAAAAGGTCAGCAGTTCAAATTTGCCAGGTACTTCTTGGAAACTCTATAGAGCAGCTCTACTCTGACCTATAAGGTCCCTATGAATCAGAATTGACTCAACAGCAGTGTCAGTCTGACTCAAGACAGTCTCAGCCTTCTCAGTGTCCACATCCAGTGCCGATATTTTAAAGAAATTGTCTTACTTTCCTAGTGTTGTTATAATGAAAATACAAACATGGGTAACTTCGTGGAATAGAAATTTATCATCTCATGGTTTGGGAGGTTAGAAGTCCAAACTCAGGTCATTGGCAGTGCTGTGTGCCCTCTATTTCAGCTCTACAAAAAGATTCTTCCCAGTTCCATTCAACTTCTATAGTTCCAGGCTCTTCTCTGCGTTCCTTGGCTTGTTTAGATGGATCTTCACATAGCATCTTGCCCTATCTGTGTGTCTATTTGTCTTCCCCTTTATAAAATACCAGAAACCCTGGTAACATAGTGGTTAAGTGCTACAGCAGCTAATCAAAAGGTTGGCAGTTCAAATCAGCCAGGCTCATCTTGGAAACTCTTTAGGCAGTTCTACTCTGTCCTATAGGATCACTGTGAGTCAGAATCAACTTGATGGCACTGGGTATGGGTTTGGGATTTTATAAAATACCACTGAAGAGGGACTAGGTTTAGGACCTACCCTGATAGGCATGTCCTTGTTAGCATATCAAAAGAAAAACTGTACTTCCAATTAGGTTGACGTTCACAGGTAAAATAAAACAAAACCAGTCAAATCAATTCCAACTTACAATGACCCTGTAGAACAAGACACAGTAGAGTTTCCAAGAAGCAGCTGGTAGATTCAAACCATCAACCTTTTGGTTAGCAGCCTGAGCTCGTAATAAATGAACCACTAGGACTTCAATACATTCTTCTGTAGGACAAAACTCAACCAATAACACAAAGCCAAGCACGTGGTTACCTAACCCCGACAGATAATATGAGATTCTAAAAACTTGTTGAAACATAAATTACAACAAAGAGATAGGCTCATCACTCCTGAAATCACATTATCTATTCAAAAAGTTGAAACTTTTAGACACAATCCTCCCCTGGCACCATTACTTTCCCACTTACAAAATCAGAGCATTGGAAACTGCAGTCAAAGGCAGACTTGAATCCTTCTTTTGATAAACTACTTACAATGACTGTTTCTTATCAAAGCTACATTTATAAGGTCCCTATACCCTGGCGGACAGCACTTGGCTTGGCTTGGCATACCCTGGTGGTGTAGTGGAAGTGCTATGTCTGCCAACCAAAAGGTCGGCAGTTCAAATCCTCCAGGTGCTCCTTGGAAACTCCATGGAGCAGTTCTACTCTGTGCTTCAGTGTTGCTATGAGGAGACATCAACTTGATGGCAGTGTGTTGAGTTCTTTTATATACCAACTGTAGACCATTGGGCAGCACAAATGGTTAAACATTCAGCTACTTACTAAAAGGTTGGTGATTTGAATTCCCCCAAAGGTACATCAGAAGAAAGCCCTGGAAATCTACTTCCAAAAGATCACAGCCATTGAAAACTGTGTGGGGTTCTATTCTGACACCCATGGGATTACAATGAGTCAGAATTAGCTTGATGGCAACTGATTTTTTTAGTGCACCTAGTTTGGCCCTCAAAACCCAACCAAACCTATTGTCGTCAAGTTGATTCCGACTCACAGTGACCCTGTAGGACAGAACAGAATTGCCCCATAGAGTTTCCAAGAAGCACCTTCCAGATTTGAACTATTGACCATGAGGTTAGCAGACATAGCACAACCCACTAAGTCTGATTCCCTGGCTGGTGAAAATAGTTAACATGTTCAGCTGCTAACTGAAAGGATGGGGAATCAAGTCCATCCAGTGGTACCTCAGAAGGAAGGCCTGGCAATCTACTTTCAAAAAAATCAGCCATTGAAAAACTTCTGGACTACAGTTCTACTCTGACACACATGGAGTTGCTGTGAATCATCAATTCAATGACAACTGGGTTTTCATATCAGGTATGAGGTACCATTATATATGATGGTACTCTCTGTCTAAACTATTTGATTCATGGGAATTAAATTGAATCCAAACTAATACAGAAGCTATATCCATGGATATGTTTATAACATTATCTATGACATCTAAAAGTGGATACATGGTTAAAGAAATTATGATTGTCTTCTCAACTCAATGAACTAAGTGACAGTTACAAAGTTCTTGTGGCAATAAAAAATTATTATTTAACAATTATTATTATTATTTTTTTAATGTATAATACAATCGTGTGTATGTATGCACATCAGGGTTTCCTAATCTTGGCAGTGTTGACATCGTGCTGCAGATAATTCATTGTTGAGTGAGAACCCGAACCCACCGAATGACAGCAGCGTCTACTTGCCTCTGTCACAAAAATCAAAAATCCCTTCAGACGTTGCCAACTGTCCCCTGTGGGTGGCAAAACTGCCTCCAATTGAAAACCAGTGGTGTATATTGTATAATCTCAGCTACATAAAATATATGTACATATGGACAAAACTGGAAGGGAATGTTAAAAACTTAGAAAGGCATTTTAATAGGATAATGAAGTGATGGAAGCTTTTAAAGATTCTCTTTAATGTTTTTGCAATAAAAATTTAAGGGGGTAAAATAACATTGAGTCCTCTGATGATTTATAGAAACTCTTTTAAGGAGTTTTAATCTTTAAAGATTACTATACATTTTCATTATTAAAGATTGTTTTTAATCTTCCCACTGTAATACCATCAAAAGAAACTTTAGATGATTTCAAAATCATAGAAACAAACATAAAGTCAAACTGATACATGATTCAGATGGGGAAGAAAGAAAATGACTCATTAATACTGGGCATGATTTGTATTCTGCAGAATGCTTCTTAGAGTTCATTCAAATTCAGAATTGCCACTTATTTCAAAGAAGCTTTGCATTGATTTCCTTTGTACAAGGAAAGAAAAAAAGGAAGAACTAATTCAGGATTATCTCATCACTAATCTCCATAGCTGAATTTGAGTAAGAACTTGACATATGTTTGGATTTAATGCAAAAGTTACTTACAATATTTTGACAATGCTCAATTTAAAAATATATATATATCTCAAGGATTACAGCATCTAACCTTTGCAGCACACAGCACTCATTCTCTCATTTAATGAATGTATACACAGGGAAAGAAACTAGAACTTTAGCTTTGAACATCTGCTGATTAACTCAGCAGATATATATATGCAATACGAAACAGAGTGTAGACTATTCTAATGCAGTATGGTTGGGAAAGAATGCAGCCATTGTCAATTCTCATATGGCCATTCTGTTTCTGGCTCTATTAGCCAGGTGGTTAAAAACTCTTTGAAAGTTCCAATGACACTATTCTGAAATATCTATCTGAGAAGATAGATTAAAATTATCCCCTTCATCTACTGACTTTCATCCACTCCTATTCTGGGGCATATGTTTGAATCAATAAAGAGGTTCTTCAGGTATGACTCTTGACCTAAAAAGAGTTATGCCTGGAGGCTTGCAGATTGGAGAATGAGGAAGAAAGGAAAAGCAAGAAGGTTGTGGAGAGGATGGCATGGCCTTTCATCTCTACCTCCATCTCACCCTAACATGTCAGGCCTTGTGGAGTAGAACCAAAGGCTGAAGATATTTTCTCATGACACTTTGTCAGATTCAGCACATACAGCATTTTTCTGTGACCGAGGTATTAAAGAACAGAGTGAGCTGGAGCCATTGACCCCACCTCTGCCTGAATGGTACATGAAAATAAGTGCGACAAATGCTGTGTAGGATGGCGCAGCAGAAAAGAAAAATTTATGTAGAGGGCACCAGCAACAGGAGTGGTGTCACCCTCAAAAAGATATTTAACAGGGGACTTCCACCAGGAGGCTGGACCACAGGAACAGGAGCAGGGCTGTTCCTAAACATATGTGTGAAACCAACTCACCACTCTCAAAACGACTGGTAAAGATTTTATGAGGGAAAATTGTTTTTGTTTTTACTGTTAGTGTGACATCTTTGAGTCCCATAGGCTTACTAGGTAAGGGAATATTCAGGTTACCTCTGATTTATGAGAATACAAATAAACAAACAAAAACCCACCGGTTTTTCCAGTTCATATTTTATAGATACTTTGTACTTTCTAAAACAAATATTGAAGAAAAGTTGGCTATAAACAAAACATAAAGCAAATTCTATTTTCTACCATGTTTTAGGTACAACTTACCTACAAAAGATAAAATAAAAAACTCACTGCAGGCCTCAGGGCATGGCCCCTGGCCCTGATGCTGCCCCTGTCCATAAATCATAAGGGAGGTCAACTCTCGGACAGGAATCGATTGGAACTGGTGACACAGAGTGACCACATCATGTGTGCACTTTATGATTCTGTACATCTATAGGATGTCATCCTACTGACCTCTTAGCGGAGGAAGGGGAGTGGGTGGAGAGGAGAGGATAGGAGTTTGTTGGGAGAATAAGACATGTATCGAGCAGAGAAGAAGAGGGTGCTGTCACTGGGCAGGAAGAGCAGTGGAAGCTGCATATAGATGGGCATGCAAATTTATATGGGAATGTACATTTTCATTCAATCATAATAAAAACAAAAAACAAACAAAAAAATAACTCACTGCAGTTGAGTGGATTCCAAATCATGGTGACCCTATAAGATAGAATATAACTACCCTCTAGGGTTTCCAATGCTGTAAATCTTTATGAAACCAGACTGCAACATCTTTCTCTCGTGTAGTGGCTAGTAGATTCAAACTGCCAAACTTTGGATTAGCAGTTAAGTCAGTGCCCATCCACAGATGAATGGATAAACAAACTGTGGTACATACACACAATGGAACACTGTGTAATGATTAAGAACAATGATGACTTTAGGAAGCATCTCATAACCTGGTTTCAACTAGAGGACATTATGCTGAGGGAAATCAGTCAATGGGAAAAGGACAAGTATTGTACGAGACCTCTGCTATAAGATTTAAAAGTAGACTTACGTATGGAAGAAAAGACTCCTTGATGGTTACAAGGGTGGGAGAGAGGTAGAAGGTAGAGGGTGGTTCATAGATTAGTCGATAGGAATTCAGCTGGGTCACAGGAGTGACAGTACACAGTAGACGGCAGATCAGCATCACCAGACTACACCATAAACTGAAAGGCTTTCTAAATTCAACCCAACATTTGAAAGGATAGAGTAACAAGCACAGAGGTCTGGGGACCATGTTTTCAGAGGACATCAAGGCCAGTTGGCATAACTAGTCTTTTGTTAAGGGAGTTTTCTGTACCCCACATTGATGAGTGGTGTCTGGGGTCTTAAAAGCTAGCAAGCTGCCATCTGAGGAACATCAATTGGTCCCAACCCACCTGGAACAGATGACAACTGAGAAGACCAAAGACATGAGGAACAATGAGCCCAGGAGACAGAAGGACCCATGTGAAGGGGAGACTGCATCAGCATGAGATCAGAAGAACAAGATGGTGCCTGGCCACCAACAAAGGCAGCCATGATGTGGGACACAATATAGAGTCTCTGATATAGCACGAGAAAGGGGAGTGCAGTTCAGGAACTCTACTAAAAGACCAGAATTGATGGTCCGACAACCCGGTGGGTCTTCTGGGAACATGGCCCCTAGACTTGCTTCTGGCCCAGACCTGAAACCAGTACTGAGGTCAACTCTTCAGATACAAGAATGGACTGGATTCAGGGACACAGTATGAGCATGTGATGTATGTACTTTCTAGTCGTGTACATTCAATAGGCAGCTGTCCTAGTAGCATAGTGGTTAAGTGCTAGGTCTGCAAACAGTGAGGTCTGCAGTTCAAATCTGCCAGGCACTACTTGAAAACTCTATGGAGCAATTGTACTCTGTTCTGTAGAGTTGCTGTGAGTTGGAATTAACTTGACAGCAGTGGGTTGGGTTTGGTTTGGTTTGGTTCCTACTGGTTTCTTTTCAGATGGGAGAGGAAAAGGTAGAGAGGAGGGGACAGGTGTTCATTAGAGGTGACTAGAAGCAAAGAGTGAAAAGGAGGAGTGTGCTGTCACAGAATGAGGAGAGCAGATGGTGTTGCAGATAAGCAAGCATGCAAAATTGATTTGGATTGTATACTTTCATTTCATCATAGTATAAAAAATCATTCACAAAACCAAAACCAAACAAACAAACAAAATTATGTCAATAAATAAAGTAGCTCACATGCCCAGCCCACTTGGGCATATCAAAACAAAACAAAAAGCTAGGACACAGTAAGCAAACAAGTAATAAATAAATGTAACAATTTACTGATGGCTTAGAGACAACAGTGAATACAAAATCACATAAAGAAACAGGTCAAGATAGATCCAGCAAGCCACTAAAACAAAGAAACAGGAAACCTTCTAGAAGAAGAGAAAGTCTTAGAATTACTGGAGTTAGAATTCAGAAGATTGATCAACAAAGTTCTTCAAGAGATCAGGTAAAATTAGACCTAGCCAAGGAACACACAGACAAAGCAATAAAGGAATTCAAAAAAACAGTACAAGAAAAGAATGACAAAGTTAACAGGGTGCTAGAAACCAGAGGGAAACGTCAGATAGATATCCAGAAGATTAACAATAAACTCTCAGAGTCAGAAAATTCAATAGAAGGTCATAGGAGCAGAATTGAGGCAATAGAAATAAGAATTAGTGAGACTGAAGATAAACCCTTGATGCCAATCCATTTCAGGAAAAAATCAGATAAAAGAATTTTAATGAAAAACTCTATGGATAATGTGGGTCACTATTAAAAGGAAAAATCTACAAGTGATTGGTGTGCCAGAAAAATGGAGGATAACAGAAAATACAGAGAGAATTGTTGAAAATTTGCATCCAGAACACTTCCCTGATATCACGAAAGATGAGAAGTTATCTGTCTAAAAGGCTCATGAAATCTCACTTAGGGTAGATCCCAAAAGAAAGTCACCAAGACATATTATAATCAAACTTGCCAAAAACAGCAATAACGAGAGAATTTTTTTTAATTGTGATGAAGTGAAAGTTTACAACACAATTCATATTTGCATGCCCACCTATCTGCAGCTCCCTCTGCTCTCTCTGCCCGGTGACAACACACTCCTCCTTTCTATTCCATACATGTCATATCCTTTAACAACGTCCTGTCCCCTTTTCTCCACCCTCTCCACTCCTCTCTAGTAAGAGTAGGACGACATCCTATAGATGCATAGAACCATAAAGTGGACACACAATGTGGTCACTCTGTGTCCCTGAGTCCAATCCATTCCTGTCTCAAGAGTTGACCTCAATAATGATCTATGATCAGGGGCAGTGTCAGGTCTAGGGGTCATGATCCCAGGGGAACTCCCAGGCCTTTGGACCATCAGTTGCAGTTAAAGAGAGATTTTTAAGAGCAACTGGAGATAAACAAAAAGATACCTACAAAGAAGAGTCAGTAAGACTAAGCTCTGATGTCTGTTGTCTTAAAAGACTGTGGGCAGTCATCTAGGATATTCCATTGGCCTCATCTGTTCAGGGAAGAATAAAGAAACAAAGGGAATATTAGTCCAAAGGACTAATGGACCATGCTTACCACAGTCTCCAACAGACTGAGTCCAGAGCACCTAGACAGTGTCCAGCTGCCACTATTGACTGCTCTGACTGGGATCACAATAGAAGGTCCCAGACAGAGCTAGAGAAAAAGGTAGAACAAAATTCTAACTGAAAAAGAAGTACTAGACCTCTTAGCCTGACAGAGATTGGAGAAATTCTCAAAGCGTGGCCCACAGACACCATTTCAGTTCAGTCACAAAGTCACCCCTGAGGTTCACCTTTCAGCCCAAAGGCTAGACAAGCCCACGAAACAAAATGAGACTAGAGAGGCACACCATCCCAGGACTAAGGACTAGAAGGCAGGAAGTGAAAGAAAGGCTAGTAATAGGGAATCCAAGTTTCAGACAGGAGAGTGTTGACATGTCATGGGGTTATTGACCAATGTCATAAGACAATATGTGTACTAACTGTTTAATGAGGAACTAGTTTGTTTTGTAAACTTTCACCTAAAGTATAATGAGACACACAAAAAAGACTAAGCTCTGAATACTCAGCAGAAACCATGTAAACAAAAAAGCAATAAGGGCTCACAATGTTGAATCCCAGTGGTAACACAAGAAAAAAAAAAGGCTGCACCCTAAGAACTCCACTAAAAGACCACAACTGATGGTCTGAAGGCCTGGCAGTTCCCCTGGGAGCATGGATCCTAGACCTGATGCTGCCCCTGATCATAAATCATTACTGAGGTCAACTCTTCAGACAGAAAAGGATTGGACTCAGGAACACAGAGTGACCATATACTGTATGCACTTTATGATTCTATGCATCTGTAGGATGTTGTCCTACTGCCCTCTTAATAGAGGGGAGTGGAAAGGGTGAAGAGGAGGGGACAGGAGATTGTTAAGAGGATATGATGTGTATGGAATGGAAAGGAGTATGCTGTGACTGAGAAAGGAAAGCAGGAGTTGCAGATACGTGG
This sequence comes from Heterohyrax brucei, assembly GCA_028571685.1. Lineage (NCBI taxonomy): Eukaryota > Metazoa > Chordata > Mammalia > Hyracoidea > Procaviidae > Heterohyrax > Heterohyrax brucei. The sequence continues at coordinate 53,467,142 of CM053149.1, forward strand.
GCTTGCAAATTTAAACTGGATTGTACACTTTCACTCAATCACAATTAAAAAAAAAAGCAATGAAATGACTTATACAAAGCTTTGAAGAAAAAAATTGCCAGCCAAGAATTACATATCCAGAAAAGCTGTTTCTTAAACGTGATGGTGAAATTATGGCATTTCCAGATGAATAGAAATTAAGGGAATTTGCAAAAACCAAACCAAAATTACATTAAAGGGAGTCCTGCAGCTAGAGAAACAACAATATCAGACAAAAACTCAAGCTTTGACCATAGGACAGAACAACCAGATATTAACAAACACAGGAAAATCACAAAAATTAATCAAAGCAAAAAGACTGAAAATAAGGAAACAAATGTTAATATGTAAACAATAACAACACCAAAACAAAAAAGGACTAAATACGAGGTCTGACAATTAAGTCCACAAACTTAATTGTTCTAAGTCTACTTCGTTGCTGAATAAGTCACCTTTGAAATACTCTCCTTGGGAAGCTATGCACTGACATCAGCACCTAGTGTACCCTTCAAAGCAATTTTGGAACTCTTTCTGGAATGGCCATTGTATACAGTGGCACTGTGACAAGTTCACGAACTTAGCTATATGGTTGTCTATGAGGGAGTTTTTAGCCAGTAAGCAAATAATTATATTGGAACACTCTCCCTACTTACCTGATCTGACCCCCCCAATAACTTTTTTCTTTATCCAAAGATAAATAAAATATTGAGAGAAGACATTTTGATTCAGGACATCAAGGCTAATATGATGACAGTTCTGATGGCCATTCTAGAAAAAGAGCCCCAAAATCGCTTTGAATGGTGGACTAGGCACTTCTGTCAGTGCATAGTTTCCCAAGGGGAGTACTTCAAAGGTGACTGTTTTAATCAGCTAGGGCTGCTCTAACAGAAATACCACAAAGTGGATGGCTTTAACAAAGGAAGGTTTATTCTTACATAGTCCGGCAGGCTGCAAATCAGGGTGTCCACTCCAGGGGAAGGCTTTCCCCTTGTTGGCTCATGAGGCAAGTCCAGTATTGCATCAGTCTTTGTCCAGGGAGTATCGGGGCACAGGAACCTCGGGTCTGAAGGACACACTCTTCTCCCAGTGCTGCTTTCTTGATGGTGCGAGATTCCCAATTCTCAGCCTGCTCTCTGTCCTCTTATCTCTCGTAGGATGAAAGGATTATGAGTGGGGAAAGCCATACTCCAGGGAAACCCCCTTTACAGTGGAGCAGGGAGGTGATCCTATGAAGGGATTTACAGCCCCATACTAATCCTTTAACATACAGCAAAGGAAAACCACAAAATGGAGGAAAGTCACAAAATACTGGGAATCATAGCCCAGCCACATGGCTACACATATTTTTGGGGGGACACAAGTCAATCCATGACAGTGACCTTAGTGATATTCAGCAGTAAGGTATGTAGCAGCTTGTTTACAATGAGTTTGAGAGCTTAACTGTCAGTCCTTATAGCATAGTCATAAAGAGGAAGTTAACACAATATCAAGAGAAAAAAGATCAGTTTAAACTTAGAAATGTAGAGGTAAATTTTAAGGCAACCACAAAGGAAACTAACAAGTCTATCCATCAAAACTTAAAAAAAGAAAAATATAGAGATACAGCAAACAAAAAATTAACAAAAAAAGATGAATGAGGAGGTGGAGTCAGGATGGCAAACTAAGCACACGTCTCCTTACATCCCGCTGGAAACCATCACCTGAACTGATAATCAAACGGAGCCTTCTGGTCACCTAGTGAGCCCCCAGGACACGGCACAGGGCTGTTAATTTGGACTTCATACCACTGAAAGAAAAACCTCCTCTCTTTCGCTGACTCCCACTCCTGGCTAGTCCTGGCTCTCATGGACTGAAGGTAAATGCACCATTTTGACTTTTTTTTGTCTCTGCCTTGGCAAGCAGCAGAGCTGGGTCTTGCCTAGCGGCTAGACTCAGATGCACTGCTGGTGGGATAGGTAGGCAAAATTCCCATATTCTGAGAGCCAGGCTTAGGACTCTGATCATCTAGCCACTTTGGGTCTGTCTTTTTATCACTGCCACAGCATGCTTTGTACAGAACCGCACTGCCAGTGTGCGGGACGCCATGTTGGATGCAGAGATTTAAGTGGGACATAATTCTTAGCCTAGGAACCAGTGGCTGCAAACAAGACAGTGCTTCTCCTACAAAAAAGCAGTAGTTTACACAGTGCAGCCTATGGTGGGGGCCCGGCAACAGAGGTAGAGGAATCACTACTTCTCAGCACTTTTAGCCCCTCTATCTGCTGACTGTGTGAAGGGCTCCATCTTAGATATGGTGGCCGCAGCTGGACCTATTTCTTAGCTTGGGAGTCAGAACCTGCCCACAGGGGAGCACTTTTCTACCAGAAAAGCAGAACTCTACACAGTGTCGCCTAAGGCTGGGCCCTGTCAGCAGAGGCCAACAGCACAGTAGCATTGCTGTATTTTAAACTAGTTTGTATCATCTGGGGTTGGATATAGTGGTGCTTACTTTGCCAGTTGGGAAGAGGGATCTCTACACCTGAAAACCTGGACTTGAAAAGCGGTCAGATACTGTTTTAGTCAGCTAGGGCTGCTCTAACAGAAATACTACAGAGTGGATGGCTTTAACAAAGAAAGATTTATTCTTACACAGTCCAGTAGGTTGCAAGTCCATATTCAGGGTGTCCGCTCCAGGGAAAGACTTTCCCCTTGTCAGCTCTGGAGGAAAGTCCGGTATTGCATCAGTCATTGTCCAGGGAGTGTCCTAACGCAAGAACCTCGGGTCTGAACGACATGCTCTGCTCCCGGTGCTGCTTGCTTGATGGTAGCGAGGTTCTCAAATTGTCCTTGGTTCTTTTTCCTTTTATTCCTTGCAAGCTAAAAGCATTAAGGGTAGGGCAAGCCATACTCCAGGGAAACTTCCCCCATAGCAGGAATTCACAGCCCCATCCTAATCCTTTAACCTACAGGTTAGCAAAACCACACAATGGAGGACATTTCCAAGATACTGGGAACCATATCCCAGCCACATGGCTGTACACATTTTTGGGGGGATACAATTCAAACCATGACAGATACCTTTTGCCTTACATTTTAAGACAGCCTAGAGAAACACCTGCAGTCCATCCTCACAGTATCTCTCCTAGCCTCTACTTAATCACATGTGACCAAAAAAGCAACAGACACTTGTGGCAGACAAGAAATCACCCACGGCTTCAGAAGGCTCCCAAATAAAACAACCAAGGAGTTTTCCAGATGGAGAAACTATTATGAAATCATCAGAAACTGAATACAAAATGATTATATACAGAGCCCTTCTAGACCTTATACAAAATGCAGCAGAACAAAAGGGAAAATTAAAAAGGCTGTTCAATCTGATGGAATACCAGTACTCTGAAATCCAACAGATCATGAACAAAATCAAAGACACAGAAACCTCCATTCAAAGCCAAGAAAACAGAACGCAACAAATGGAAAAAAGAATTTCCGACTTGGAAGACAGAGGTACTGACGCCAGCGTCTATGAGCAAAAATCAGAAAAAAGAAATAAGAAATGAAGAAGCATTAAGAAGCATGTGGGACTCTATTAAGAAGAACAACCTTCGATTAATTGGAGTCCCTGAATAGGATGAGACACCTGAGAACAAAGAGAGTATCATTGCTGAGCTGCTGACAGAAAACTTCCCAGAAATCATGAAGGAAGAGAACATAGACATCTCAGATGCATATCGCACGTCACCCAATATAGATCTCAAGACTCCAAGACATATTATAATCAAGCTTAACAAGATGAAACATAAGCAGCAACTCTTAAAGGCAGCAAGACTCAAAGCAAAGCTAACATTCAGAGGGAAACCTGTAGGCTTTTGTCAGATTTCTCAGCAGAGACTATGCTGGCAGGGAGACAGTGCCATGACACATTCCAACCTTGAAGGAGAAGAACTTCCAACCAAGAATTATATATCCTGAAAAACTATCTTTCAAATATGAAAATGAGATGAAGACATTCCCAGATAAACAGAAACTCAGAGATTTTGTGAAAACCAAACCAAAACTACAAGAAATACTGAAAGAAGTTCTTGGCTTTAATTGGTTTAGAAGAACAAAACCATTAACTTTATGTTTTAGAACGACATATTACTCAGAACTCTACTCAGTTAGGGAAGGCTCCAAAGTCAATCACAGTTTTAATATGGAAAGAAGCAATCCAGTGATTATCATGAAAACTATGGTGCCATCATATTAAAAAGAGGATGTACTACAGTCGTTATAGTCCTTCCAGATGGAGAGGAAGATGACAAGACTGGTAGTAATTAAAATTGGGTTTATATATAGTTTAATAGGGGGAATCATAGGGGGAGCCATAAAGCACATCAAAGATGTAACATACCATTTGAAAAAATGTAAGACAGGAGTATCAACAACTACAAAATCAGCTCTGAAAAAGGTGAAAAATCAACTCACAAAAAAGAATGTCCCAGAACAGACTAATAAGAACAACAGAGAAAACATCAACACAAAAGTAAACACGTCACAATGGCAGCAGTGAACACATACCTATCAATAATTACATTGAATGTGAATGGACTGAATGCTCCAATAAAGAGACACTGAGTGACATCTTGGATCACAACACATGACCCATCCATATGTTGTCTACAAGAAACTCACTTGAGACCTAAAGATAGGAATAAATTGAAAATTAAAGGATGGAAGAATATATATCAAGCTAACAATGAACAAAGAAGAGCAGGTGGGGCAATTCTAATCTCAGACAAAATCAGTTTTAATGTAAAATTCACCATCGTGGACAAAGATGGACACTATTTATTGCTGAAAGTTTCACTACACAAGCAAGACTTAACTACATTAAATATTTATGCACCTGATATCAGAGCACCTAAATACGTCGAAGAAACACTGACTACACTCAAAAAAGAGTTAGATGACTCCACAATAATAGTGAGAGATTTCAACACTCCACTCTCAATACTGGACAGATCATCTACAAAAAAACTCAGTAAAGATGCTGAAGACCTTATTGCCACAAATAACCAATTAAACCTCATTGATACAGAAGTTTCTACCCATTAGCGGACAATTACACCTTCTTCTCCAGTGCACATGGAACATTCTCCAGAATTGATCATGTGTTAGGCCATAATGCAATGCTCAACAAAATGCATACCACTGAATTACTGCAAGACTTCTTCTGAGATCATAAAGCCATAAAAGTCTAAACCAATAGCAGAAAACACATAGAAAGTGGAACTCTTGGAAAGTGAACAACATCTTGCTCAAAAAACCATGGGTTATATATGAAATCAAGGAAGAAATAAAGAAACTCATGGATTCCATTGAGAATGAAAACACTTCCTACTAGAACCCGTGGGATACAGCCAAAGCAGTACTCAGAGGTCTATTTATCTCCATAAATGCACAAATTTGGAAGGAAGAAAGAAACCAAATCAAGGAACTAACCCTACAGCTAGAACAAGTAGAGAGAGAACAACAGAGGAACCCCTCAGGCACCAGAAGAAATGAGATCATAAAGATTAGAGCAGAGCTAAATGAATTAGAGAATAGAAAAACAATTGAAAAAATGGAAAAGACCAAAAGCTGGTTTTTTGAAAAGATCAACAAAATTGACAAACCACTAGCTAAACTTACTAAAGAAAAGCAGGAAAGGAAACAAATAACCCAAATTAGAAATGAGAGGGGAGGTGTCACAACAGATCCAACAGCAATCAAAAATACATACTATGAAAGACGGTACTCTAACAAATTTGAAAACATAGCGGAAATGGACAAATTCTTTGACTCATACCACCTACCCAAATTATCACAACGTGAAGCAGAACAACTTAATAAACCCATCACAAAGGAATAGACTGAAAATGTCATCAAAACACTGCCAGCCAAAAAAAAAGCCCGGGCCCAGATGGCTTCACTGCAGAATTCTACCAAGCTTTTAGAGACCAGTTATCTCCAATACTACTGAGACTATTTCACAGAACAGAAAGGGATGGAGTAACCCCAAACTCATTCTATGAAGTCAGTATAACCCTGATACCAAAGCCAGGGAAAGACCCAACAAAAAAGGAGAACTACAGACCGATATCACTCATGAATCTAGATGCAAAAATCGTCAACAAAATTCTTGCCAATAGAATACAACAACATATCAAGAAAGTAATCCATCATGACCAAGTGGGATTCATACCAGGGATGCAAGGCTGGTTCAACATCAGAAAAACAATGTGATTAACCACATAAATAACACACAGGACAAGAATCACCTGATTTTTCCACTGATGTGGAAAAGGCATTTGATAAAGTCCAACACTGATTGATGCTAAAAATTCTGAGCAAAATAGGCATAGACGGAAAATTCCTCAACGGAATAAGGACCATTTATACAAAGCCAATCGCCTACATCATCCTGAATGGAGAGAGACGGAAAGACTTTCCCTTGAGAACAGAAACTAGACAAGGATTCCCACTCTCACCTCTCTTATTCAACATTGTACTAGAAGATCTAGCCAGAGCAATTAGACAAGACGAAGAAATAAAGGGCATCTGCATCAGCAAAGAAGTCAAAATCTCCCTTTTTGCAGAGGATATCACTGTATATGCACAGAATCCCAAAGAATCTATAAGTAAACTACTCAAACTGATAGATGAGTTCAGCAAAGTCTCAGGATACAAGATAAACATAAGTAGATCAGTAGGATTCCTTTATACCAACAAGACTGTTACTGAAGAAATCATCAAATCAATACCATTTACTATAGCCCCTAAGAAGATAAAATACCTAGGAATTAATCTAACCAGAGAAATAACAGACCTTTACAAAGAGAACTACAAGCCCTTACTACAAGAAACAAAGACTTAGATAAATGAAAAAATCTACCCTGCTCATGGATAGGAAGACTTAACATTGTGAAAATGTCTATTTTACCCAAAGCAATCTACTTATATAATGCAATCCCAATACAAGTTCCTGCATGATTTTTTAGTGAGATGGAGAAACAAACCACCAATTTTGTTGGGAAAGAGAAGAAGCCCCGGATAAGTAAGGTACTACTAAAGAAGAAGAACACACTGGGAGGCCTCTCATTACCCGACCTTAGAACATACTACACTGCCACAGTGGTCAAAACAGCCTGGTACTGGCACAAGAACAGACAGATCGATCAATGGAACAGAATTGAGACCCCAGAGATGACACCATATGCCTATGAACAGCTGATATTTGACAAAGGCCCTAAGACATTAAACTGGGGTAAAAACAGTATCTTCAACAAATGGTGCTGGCAAAATTGGATATACATCTGCAATAAATTGAAACAAGATCCATATCTTACAGCTTATACAAAAACCAACTCCAACTGGATAAAAGACCTAAATATCAAACCTAAAACGATAAAGCTCATCCAAGAAAAGGTAGGAACAACAATGGAAGTTTTAATACACAATGTAGACAGACTTCAAAATCTGTCAAACAAACCACTATAAACAGAAAACAGATAAACGGGAACTATTAAGAATCAAACACTTCTGCTCATCCAAAGACTGTATCACAAGAGTTAAAAGGCCACCTACAGAATGGGAAAAAAACATTTGGCAACCCTATGTCAGACCAACACTTGATGTCCATAATCTATAAGATACTACAAAATATTAGTAAGAAGAAGATACATCATCCAATTAAGCAATGGGCAAAGGAGATGGACAGACATTTCTCTAAAGAGGAGATCCAGGCAGCCAAAAAATGCATGTGATCATGTTCACCATCTTTAGTTATTAAAGAAATTCAAATCAAGATGACAATGAGGTACCATCTCACCCCAACAAGGTTGGCCATGATCCAAAAAACACACAACAACAAATGCTGGAGAGGGTGTGGAGAAAGTGGAACTCTCCTACACTTCTGATGGGGTTGCAAAATGGTCCAGTCTCTTTGGAAAGCAACCTGGTGCTTCCTTAAAAAAATGGATGCAGATATACCATTTGACCCAGTAATTCCACTACTTGGAATATATCCTACACAATCAAGGCCTTTCACACCACTGGACACATGCACAAGAATGTTTACTGCAGCACAGTCGATGATAGCAAAAAGATGGAATCAGCCCAGATGCCCAACAACAGAGGAATGGATAGGTAAACTATGGTATATATACTCAATGGAGCACTACGCAATGATACAGAATAATGATGATTCCAGGAAACATCTCATAACCTGATTTCAACTGGAAGACATGATGTTGAGTGAAAGTAGTCAGTGGCAAAAGGACAAATATGGTATGAGTCCCCTATGATAAGATCTCAAAAACAGACTTATGTATAGAAGAAAAGAATCTTTGATGGCTACAAGGGAGGGGAGGGAGGGAGTGTGAGGGTGGGAGCGTTTAAATTAGATAGTTGGTAGAAATCTGGTTGGGTGAAATCGGTGATAGCACACATTAGAATCAAGAACAATATTAAGTGGACGTCAGCATAACTTGAATACTCCTTCCATCTTAATCCAATATTGCAAGGATAAAGTAGCTGGGGCAGGGGTCAGGGGACCATGCTCTTAGGCAAAATCGAGGCCAGTTGGCACAACTAGAATTTTGCTAAGAAGGCTGTCTGCACCCCACATTGGTGAGTGGCGTCTGGGGTCTTAAAAGCTACCAAGTTGCCATCTGAGGACACAGCAAATGGCCCCAACTCAACAGGAACGGATGCTCACTGCGGACCAAAATGACATGGGGGAAAGACATCCCAGAAGATAGAGAGACCTACATGAAGATCTACATTGACTTGGGACCGGAAGAACCAGATGGTGCCCAGACACCACCAGTGATAGCCACAATGGAGCTCACTAAGTTGAGTCTCACTGACAACACGAGAAAAAGAGGTGCACCCTGAGATCTCAACTAAAAGACCTTAATTTATGGTCTAGTGGCTTCGGGGTTCCCCTGGGAGCATGGCCCCTGGCCCTGATGCTGCCCTTGCCCATAAATCATAACGAAGTTCCACTCTTCGGACAGGAATGGATTGGACTTGGCAATGCAGAGTGACCATATATTGGATGTACTTTATGGTTCTATGCATCTATAGGATATCATCCTGCTGACCTCTGGCTGGAGGAAGGAGAGTAGGTGGAGAGGAGAGGAAAGGAGACTGTTGGGAGGATGAGACATGTATGCAGCAGAGAGGAATAGTGTGCTGTCACCAGGCACGGAGAGCAGTGGAAGCTGTATATAGGTGGGCATGTAAATTTATACAGGAATGTACATTTTCACTCAATCATAATAAAAAAAGAAAGAAAGAAAAGATTTACAGCCTTGGAAACCTGATGGAGGCAGTTCTACTGTGTCCCATAGCATTGCTATGAGTAAGTATCAACTTAATGGCAGTTGGTGTCTTTTGGGTTTAATGGCTAATAGTGTCGAAGTATCTTTTATTGTGCTCACTTGTTTGAATATATTCTTCGGTGAGATCTCAAAAAAAAAAGATGAATGAAAACACATAAAGAAAAAATGACTCTGCACAGAAAATTAAGTGGAATGAGGAAACTGTCAACAACACAAACAGACAAATACATCAAAATAACAATGATAAACTCATACCTGCCAATAATTACACCAAATGTAAATGAACTAAATACACCAATAAAGAGACAGAGAGTGGCAGCATGGATTAAAAGATATTACCTGCCTATGTGCTGCCTATAAGAGACATATCTTGGTCTCAAAGACACAAACAGAAGAAAAAGTTACATCATGTAAACAACAACCAAAAAAGAGCAAGAGTGGAAAATTCATCTCTGACATAAAAGACTTTAAAGCAAAATCAACCATAAAGAAAGGACGCTATATAATGGCTGAAGGTTTCATACACTAAGATGAAGAAACTATAAAAAATATAAACTCATCCAATGATGGAGTTTCAAAATACATAAAATAAACTTCAAAAAACCTTGAAAATTGATATAAGCAGCCCCAGAATAACAGTGGGACACTTCAACACAACATTTTCAGTGCAAGACAGAATATCTAGAAAGAAATTCAATAAAGACACATAAGATCTAAATGCCACAATCAACCAGCTTGACTGCATAGGCATATAAAGAACATTCCAACCACCAGCAGCCAAGTATACATTCTTTTTTTTTTTTCCTTTTTTATTTAACATGACTGAGTAAAAATGTACATTCCTGTATAAATTTACATGCCCACCTATATGCAGTTTCCACTGCTCTCCTTGTCCGGTGACAGCACACTATTCCTCTCTGCTCCATACATGTCTCATCCTCCCAGCAGCCTCCTTTCCGCTCCTCTCCACCCACTCTCCTTCCTCCAGCCAGAGGTCAGCAGGCTGATATCCTATAGATGTATAGAACCATAAAGTGCAACCAATATATGGTCACTCTGCATTGCCAAGTCCAAGCCATTCCTGTCCAAAGAGTGGACCTTTGTTATAATTTTTGGGAAAGGGCGGCATCAGGGCCGGGGGCCGTGCTCTCAGGCGAACCCTGAAACCACTGGACCATCAGTTGAGGTCTTCTAGTGGAGATCTCAGGATGCACCCCTTTTTATTCTTGTGTTGCTAGTGAGACTCAACCTAGTAAGCTCCATCATGGCTATCACTGGTGGTGGCTGAGCACCATCCGGTTCTTCTGATTCCAAGTCGATGAAGGCACCCACTCTTGCGGGTCTCTGTCTTCTAGATTGTCTTTACCGCATATCATTTTGGTCCTCAGTGAGCATCCATTCCTGCCGAGTTGGAACCATTTGCTGTGTCCTCGGATTGCAGCCTGGCAGCTTTTAAGACCCCAGACACCGCTCACCAATGTGGGGTGCAGAGAGCTCTCTTAGCAAAACGCTATTTGTGCCAATTGGCCTCGATTTTGCCTAAAAGCATGGTCCCCTGCCCCCTGCCCCAGCTACTCTATCCTTGCAATATTGGGTTAAGATGGAAGGAGTACTCAAGTTATGCTGAAGTCCACTTAATGTTGTTCTTGTTTCTAATGTGTGCTATCACCGCTTTCTCCCAACCAGATTTCTACCAACTATCTAAACTAAACCCTCCCCACCACCCTCCCTCCCTCCCCTCCCTTGCAGCTGTCAAAGAGTCTTTTCTTCTATACACATGTCTGTTTTAGAGATCTTATCATAGAGGTCTCATACAGTATTTGTCCCTTTGTCACTGACTACTTTCACTCAACATAATGTCTTCCAGTTGAAACCAGGTTAGGAGATGTTTCCTGGAATCATCGTTATTCTTTATCATTGCACAGTGCTCCATTGAGTATATTTACCATAGTTTACCTATCCATTCTTCTGTTGTTGGGCATCTGGGTTGATTCCATCTTTTTGCTATTGTGGACTGTGCTGCGATAAACATTCTCGTGCATGTGTCCGTTGGTGTGAAAGGCCTTGATTCTATACATTCTTTTCTAAGGCATACAGACCGTTCTCCAGAACAGACCACATATTAGTACATAGCATAAGCCTTAATAGAATTAAAAACATCAGAATATTACAAATGATCTTTTCTGACCACAAAACCACAACAGCAGAAATCAATAGTGGGAAAAGCAAGGGGAAAAAAGTCAAATATATGGAACAGTACTACATCTTGTTATGAAACTACTAGGTTATACAAAAAATCAAGGATACCATAAAGAAATTCATGAAATCAAATGAGAATAAAAACACATCTTACCAGAACCAGCAAAAGCAGAGCTCAGAAGTCAATCTACAGCAGTAAATGCACACCTCCAAAAAAGAATGGCCAAAATCAAAGCATTGACCCTACAACTCAAACAAATAGAAAGAGAGCAGAAAAGAAGAACTCAGGCAGCAAAAGAAAGGAAATAATAAAGATTAGAGAGAAATAAATGAAATAGAGAATAGAAGAACAACTGAAGAATCAATAAGAATAAAATCTGGTTCTTTGAAAAGACCAACAATATTCATTGTTGGACAAATCAACAAAAGAAAGATAAGACAGGATGCAAATAACCTAAATAAATAATGAGATGGGCGATATCACAACTCACCCAACTAAAATCAAAACAATCATAACAGAATACTATGAAAAACTGTGCTCCAACAAATTAGAAATCCTAGAAGAAATAGCCAAATTTCTAGAAAAACATTACTTACGTAAACTAAGACAGAGGTAGAGCAAGCTAAATAAACTAATAACAAAAAAAAAATTAAAAAATTGAATTTCACTCCCCCACCAAAAAAAAGCCTCAGCTCCGATGGCTTCAGTGGAGAATTCTACCCAACCTTCAGAGAAGAGTTAACAACACTACTACTAAAGGCATTTCAGAGTATAGAAAAGGATGGAGGACACTGAAAGTCATTTTATGAAGACAGTATAACCCTATAGCAAAATCAGGTAAAGATACCACAAAAAATAAAAATTACAGACCAATGTCCCTCATGAATACAGATGCAAAACTCTTCAACAGAACTCTAGCCGATAGAATTCAACAACACAGCTAAAAAAAACTAACCAAGTTCAAGCGTGACTCATACCACACATGCATGGATAGCCTAATGTTATAAAAACAATCACTGTAATACACTACATAAATAAAACAAAAAATAAGAACCATGTGATCTTATCAATTGACACAGAAAAGCATTTGACAAAGTCAAACACCCATTCCTGATAACAACACTCAAAAAAATAGGAATAGAAGCAAAATTCCTCAACAAAATAAAGGAGGTTTATACAAGGTCAACAGTCAACATCATCCTAAACAGATGGAGTCTGAAAGCACTCTCCTTGAGAACAGGTACCAGACAAGGATGCCCTTAATCACTCTTATTCAACATAGTGCTAGAGGTTCTAACTAGAGCAATAAGGCAAGAAAAAGAAATTGGTAAGGAAGAAAGAGAAGATACAATCTTATACACAGAAACCCCGAAGAATCCGTAAGAATACTACTGGAACTCAGATTTCACCAGAGGAATCTGGATACAAGATAAATGTACGAAAATCAGTGGATTCTTCTATACAAACCAAGAGAACTTCAAAGAGGATATTGCCAAATCAATACCACTTACAATAGTTCATAAGGAGATAAAGTACTGATGAATAAATGAAATCCCCCTCCCCAAAAAACCCGTTGCCATTGAGTCAATTCTGCCCCATAGAGTTTCTAAGGAGCCTGGTAGATTTGACTGCTTGCCTTTCAGTTAGCAGCGGTAATAATTAACTACTACATCACAAGACTCTCCTAAATCTAACAAGAGACATGAAAGACATGCAAAGAAAACAACAAGACACTACTGCAAGAAACCAAAAGAGACCTACAATAGTGGAAAAACATACACAGTTCATGGTTAGGAAGACTCAACATTGTGAAAATGTCAATACTATCCAAAGAGATCTGCAGATACAATGCAACTTTGATCCATATTGTCACAGCATTTTTTTTAAAGAGATGGAGATCAATCACTAACTTCATGTGGAAAGAGTAGAGGCCCAGGATAAGTAAATTGCTGATGATGAAGAAGAAAGTAGAAGGCCTCACACTACCTGATTTTAGAATCTACCATACAGCCATAGTAGTCAAACAGCCGGGTACTGGTACAATGGACACATAGACTGCTGGAACAGAATTGAGAACCCAGACATAAAAATCCATACAGCTATGAGTAACTGATACTTGACAAAGCCCCAAAGTCTGTTAAATGGGGAAAAGACAGCCTCTTTAACAAGTGGTATTTGCATAACTAGATATCCATCTTCAAAATAACGAAACAAGACACATGCCTCACACCAGGCACAAAAGTTAACTCAAAATAGATCAAAGACCTAAATCTAAAACCTAAAATAATAAAAATCATGCAAGAAAAAATAGGGGCAATGCTAGGAGCCCTAATACATGGCTAAATATTTCACAGACCATAACTAACATTGCACAAACACCAGATGAGAAACTAGATAACCGGGAACTCCTAAAAGTCAAACACTTAAGCTCAACAAACCCTTGCCAAAAAGACTAAAAACAAAAGCTATAGACTGGGACAATAAAATTGGCAGTATGTATGGTAAGGGTCTAAGTGTATAAAATCTAGAACATACTGCAAAACCTCAACAACAAAAAGACAACCCAATTAAAAAATTAAAAAGTGGGCAAACAGTATTGTTTCAGTAAGCTAGCGCTCCTTTAACAGACATGCCATGGTAGACGGCTTTAAAAGAGAAATTTTATTTTGTCACAGTCCAGTAGGCTAAAAGTTCAAATTCAGTGTTAGCTCCAGGGGTAGGCCTTTTTTGCTGGATATGTCATCAGTCTTCCCTTGGACTAGAAGCTTCTGAGGCACAGGAACCCAAATCCTTTCCAAAGGACACTTTCAGCTCTTCATACTGTATCTTGGTGTTATGAGGTCCCCCAAACCTCTCTGGTAGACTCTTTATCTCAAGAAGCTGCCTGAAGGCACAAAACAATTTTACACATTGAGTCCTGCCTCATCAACACAACTGCTGCCCATCTGCCCTCATTAACATCACGGAGGCGGGGTTTACAACAGGGAGGACATCACACAATACCAGGGATCATGGCCTCACTAAATTGCTTACACAGATTTTGGGGGGAACAGAATTCAATCCACGACAACTATGAACAGACACTTCACCAAAGGACACATTCAGGCAGCTAACAGATGCATGAGGAATTGCTCATAATCTTTAGCTGTTACAGAAACGCAAATCAAAACTACCATAAAATACTATCTCGCCATCACAAGGGAGCGTGAATCCAAAACTGCACAAAATAATAACTGCCCAAGAGGTTGTAGACAGATTAGAACACTTAGGCACTGCTGGACAGAATGCAAAATGGTGAAACCAATTTGGAAATTGATTTGGCATTTTCTTTAACAGCTAGAAATAGAAGTATCATGCTATCTAGCAATCCCAGTTGTTGCAATAGATGCTAGAGAAATAAGAACTGCTACACAAATAGACATACAAGGTCTGCCAATTAATTTTGCAAACTCATCCTAGAAACAATGCTACATACTGATAGCTGCATATCACTACAGCCATCTTCAAAGTACTACCCCTGGAAAGCTATCTGCCAAGCCCAGAACTTAGTCCACCTTTCAAAGCAATTTTAGAACTCTTTTTCTGGGATAGCACCAGAGCTGTCATTGTATTACCCTTGATATCCTGAATGTCATCAAAATATCTTCCTGTCAAAATTTCCTTTATCTTTGGGTAGAAAAAGGAAATTTCAAAATTTCTTTTATCTTTGGTGGCCAGACCAGGTGAGTAGGGAGAGTGTTCCAAAACAGCTATTTGTTTGCTCGTTAAAAACTCCCTCACAGACAGTGCTGTGTGAGCTGGTGCACAGTGATGCAAGAACCACGAGTTGGTGGTGAATATTTCAGGTCACTTTTGTCTAACTTTTTCACACAGCCTTTTCAGCACTTCCAAATAGTGAACTTGGTAAACTCTGTCCAGTTCATAATGAACAATCCCTCTGATACCAAAAAATGTTAACAACATTATTTTTACTCTTGATTTGGACTGATGGAAGTTTCTGGTCATGGAGAATTGGTTGGCTTCCATCGTGCACTTTGGTGCTTTCTTTCTGAGTCATATCGGTACACCCATGTTTCATCACCAGTGATAACATGGCCCGAAACATCACCCTGCCTCTCCAAAAGGTCTTAGAAACTTCAAGACCATTTTTGAACACACTTTTCTCATGCCAAGATTTTCAGTTAAGGTTTTCCTGTTTCGCTATCAATGTTTGCTTCTTCTGCTATGCTTCTCACAGCCAGCCAACTTTTGATGCACAACTGGACAAGTTTTTGCAATGTTTTCATCACTTCTGCTTATTGCCAGCCTCCCTGACCTCTCTTCATCAGAGATACTTTCTCTTCCCTCAGAAAGACATTCATCCATTTGTACACTGCCATTTTCTTCACGGCATTATCCCCATAAACTTGGCTTAACATATACCTGATTTCACTTCCACTCTTGCCAGTTTTCACAAGAAATTTAGTGTTTGTTCATTGCTCTAATTCAAACTCCAACATTTCCGCAACAGCACACAACAATAATGAATGCCACTCAGCAAGACATCACCACATGTCAACACAAACACAACTGTGGGACACTGATATGCCACGGTTATGAAACCTTACTGAGCTGTTTGTACCACACTGCCAACGTAAACACATGATAGCAAGTTCACAAATTTAATTGTCAGACCACATTATGTTCTTTGCAGCACTGTTCATCATTGCCAAAGGACAGAAACAACCTAGGTGCCCTTCAGTAGATGAGTGAATAAACAAATTATGATCATAAAGAGCAATGATGAATCTGTGAAACACCTCATAATATGGATGAACTTGGAGGTCATGAAATTAGTCAGATGCAAAAGGACAAATACTGTGTAAGACCACTATCATAAGAACTCAAGAAAAGGTTTAAATACAGAAGAAAGTATTCTTCAATGGTTGTAAGGGTAGGGAGCAAGGGAGAGAGAAACATATTAACTAACCAGATAGCAAACACAAATCATCTTAGTGAAGGGAGGGGCAACACACAATATAGGGGAAGCCAGCACAAGTGGACTAAAGCAAAAGATAAGAAGTTTTGTGAACATAATCAAACATTTTGAGAGACATAGTACTGAGGTGGGACTGGGCCCTAGGGAACATACTTTCAGGGCATGCCCAGATCAATTGGTATAACAATTTATTAAGAAAATATTCTGCATCCAACTTTGGTGAACGTATCTGGGATTTTAAAAACTTGCAAGCAGCTATCTAAGATGCATCAGCTGGTCCCAGTTCACTTCAAGCAAAGAGAATGGAGAACACCAAAGACACAAGGAAAATACTAACCCAAAAGACTAAAGGGTCACCTAAACGAGAGACTTCATCAGTCCGAGACCAGAAGCAATAGATGGTACCCAGCTACCATTAATGACGGCCCTGACATGAAGCACAACAGAGAGCCCTCACAGGAAGACAAAAGTGCAGAGCAGAACTCAAAATCACATGAGACAACCAGACTTAAGGGTCAGCCAGAAACTGGAGGAATCCCGCAAACTAGGGCTTTCACCTCTGTTAACCAAGAAATGAAGCCGTTCCCAGGGTCCAGTCTTTAGACAAAGATTAGACTGGAGAAAAAAAAAAACACAAAGCAATACTCATAAGAAGTGTGCTTCGCAGTTTGATCAGATACCCAAGACCCAAAAGGGTAGCTCCTGTCAGAGGTGGTGTGACAAGGCTGGAAGAAAACAGGAACCGGTTGAATGGCCACAAGAAACTCAGCATGGAAAGGGCTGTGTGCTGTCACATTTTAGGGATTTTAACTAATTCCACATACCAATATGTGTATATATTTTTGTATGAGAAATTCACTTGAGCTGTAAACTTTCACCTAAAGCACAATAAAAAGTGAAAAGAAAAAAGACTGGAAAAGGAAATTTTTTTCCCAACTGAAAAAAAATTTGCAGTAAACTACACTAAAAACCTTTGATAATAAAGGGTATTAAGAGGAAGATCTGGTCAGAGTAGGCCAAACATTGATAAGGCAATAAAGGTTTTCTTTTGTGGTACATGTCTTACTCTAATATTATACCTCACTGTTAGTCACTGCCTTCATCTCCATCTTCACAATTACAACACTTTAAAACTGTTATTTATGAAACCTATGGAGTTAGATCACAATCGAATCATTTCTGTAGGTATTCTGATCATCTCTCCAAATTAAAAATTTTAATTAAGACTTAAAATTGTATCAAACAAATTAGTTTCATGTTCATTCTGAAAATTTGAAATGTTTTATACTGAATGATGGAATCCCCATTAGGGGCTGTCTTGACGCAGTGGTTAAGAGTGGTGGCTGCTAATGAAAAGGCTGGCAGTTTAAACCTAGCGGCCACTCCTTGGAAACCCTACTACTCTGTCCTATAGGGTTGCTATGAATCAGAATCAACTTGACACTGATGGATTTTATTTTGTTTAGGCATTTTTGTAATTACCGTAATTGTGGTAAGAAAAGAGTACCACGAGTGGGTGGGTGGCTTTGACGAGCAGAAATGTATTCTCTCACAGTTCTGGTTCTGGAGCTGAAAGTCCCAATCCGGATGTCAGTCTGCAGACTTCTGTGAAGGAAATATCTGAGTATTTATAACACAGCACCTGATGAAAACACATAGCAAACAGGATTCTATATTCTCAGTTCCAAGAAACCATCATTAACTCTGTACCTAGTGGGTTGGTGATTGTGCTAAGAGGTGGGCTAAGGTTGGGAAACCCTGGTGGCATGGTTGGTTAAGTGCTGTGTCTGCAAATCAAAAGGTCAGTAGTCCAAATCCGCCAGGCCCTCTTTGGAAACTCTATGGGGCAGTTCTACCGCGGCCTACAGGGGCACTATGAGTCGGAATTAACTAGGTGGCAACGGGTTTCACTTTTTTTAATGTTGGTAACATCTGTTACATTCATTACTTGAGGCTTTTTAAAAATAGTTAATTTACATTTATGCAGGGCCATTTTGACCCGGTTAAGTCAAAGTACCACCCTAACCCATTGCCATCAAGTTGAATCCAACTCACAGCAACCCAGTAAGGCAGAATACAACTGCCCCATAGAGTTCCCAAGGAGTACCTGGTGGATGTGAACTGTCAGCCTTCCAGCTAGTAGACACAGCACATAACCACCACGCCACCAGGGCAGTAGCAATTTAAGATTTCCCTGCTTCTCATCTGTCTTTTGCTCTTCTAACTATAGTCAGTCCTCACCACTTTACTCCCCGCTCCTCAAAACTTCAGGCTAAAAAAACACAGGAACTTCAGCTTATCACAGAGGTCACAAAGGACTTGTTCACAAACAAGTAACCATGACAACCATGTTTTAAAAGGAACAAGAACAAAGGTAAGGTCCTGCAGATTATTTTTCTTCCTTACATCTTTTGGCTTACATTTTATAAAAATCCTAAGCATTTAGCCAGCTGTAGATGACTGAATTAGTTCCTAAATTCCTCACACTTCTTAGAAACTCAAATTACACAACCCCCAAAACTGAAGTTTCTCAGATTGCAAAATCCTGGTATGTTAGAACTCAAAGGGACTAGAGACTTCACCTAGTCCAGCCTCCTCATCACACCATCCAAAACTGGAACTGGAGAGGTGAAGTGACTCATCCAAAGCCCTACAGTCAAGTCACAGCAGAGACAAAACTCAGTCCAGGTGCCTCAGCTTCCATCCAGTGCTCTTCCTCCGGCTCCGGCTTCTTACAGCATAATTTAACCACACAATCAAAATTTGTCTTCTTTAGTTGTGTTATTAGAAAATCATCCCTTGGCTCCTGTCTTCAGTGTAAGAAAATTTTCAAACAGAGAGACATCCACACAAAAAGCCAAGCTTTAATAGAGGATAGTAGTGGTGTAGTGGTGAATGGCTACATGTATTAACCAAAAGGTCAGCAGTTCGAATCCACCAGATGCTCCTTGGAAACTCTATGGAGCGGTTTTCTGCTGCCCTATAGAGTCACTATGAGTTAGAATCGACTCAACAACACATGATATGACACTTGACAAAGGAGTGCCAAGTAGACCACTCAGAAAAGGTCTGAGAGCCTGATTCTTTCTTCCCCCCAGGGTTTTATACCCTAGTTTTCCCCTCCTTCCGGAATTTTTTTCTTTTTGCTCATTGGTCCCTTTCGGTGGCTTGAATTATTGCCTGATTTGACTGCTAGGTAGTTCCAGTCTCTTTGGCGGACAAATGCTGGCACCTTTGTCTTCTCTGTGTTGAAATGAGGCATAAGTGACTCCATCTTGAGGAAGGGTAAAGTAAAAATTCAAGGTATTAAAGAAAGCCCCAGGAAACAACTTAATAGCAGAAAATACCATAGAGTAATCTCACCTTTGTCTTACAAAACATCTGTCACAAGACATAGCCTGGGGACAACCTTGCAAGTGACCCCTAGACCTTGACCACATTTTACAATTGGTTAAGGTGGCCTTAACCAATCAATGTAAAGATCAGTTCCCCCTCCCTGCTTTGTAATCTCACGAATTAAATACTGGGTGCTGACGAAACTCAGGGTCACTGCCCCCTGCTCTGTGTAGTTTGGGGTGCGTCCCTGGTGTACCAGTCTTTTTCCTATTGGGCATATTTTTAATAAACTTTTACCTTTAAAGAAATTCTGGGTTGTGTCTTGAAATCCGAACCCCAACACTCTGGACACCAGGTACTTCCTGGCTCTTTTGGTGTGTAAATGTTGGTGTTTTTGCCTGTCTCTGATTTTCAATTTCTTCATTCTAAAAGTTACATTTTCAAACCTACAGTACAATTATTGAAAACAAGGTAATAACACCCATAAAGTTATTTCATGTAGTGAAAACTGAAAACCTTTGGAGAAAAACCTTCTCAAGTAGGGAAACTTGGGTTAAATCATGTTGGATTCTTCCCTTTCCCATCCCTAGCCCCCTGTTTTCCTCACAATTGCAC
Source organism: Heterohyrax brucei (assembly GCA_028571685.1). NCBI lineage: Eukaryota > Metazoa > Chordata > Mammalia > Hyracoidea > Procaviidae > Heterohyrax > Heterohyrax brucei. The sequence goes on from CM053149.1 coordinate 53,487,633, forward strand.
ATGTTTTAAATATTAAATCTTGAATGTTTCATGTTAAATTAAAAAAATAATTAGTAGTAGTAGGCTATGGCTTTGGCTAGGCTACACTGTAAGTAGGTTGCTTCTGTGTGCCTAGCACACTGAATTTCCAAAATGTGATTTAGTCTTCTGAAAGACCAAGCCAAGCCAAGTGCTGTCAAGTTGGATCCGACTCATGGCGACCCTAGGGGCCAGAAAGGAGTCTATTCATATATCAACTTAAATGCTAAATTTAAACCTTGATGTGAGGGTCACACACTCAATTCATCAGAATTGGAGTTCATTCTTGTATTGTCTTTCAGAAAGCATTTCTGCTTTGTTCAAAAGAATACATAGTAACTAAGAGAAGAGATCATTCTCTTCCCTCTGGTGTGAAGATGTGAGTGTGGGGACTGCTGCAGCCATTCTGACAGCTTGAGGACAGTTTAGGGCTGCCCGAACGGCAGTGGGACCACTGTGAGAGGCTCTGACTACAGAAGGCAGAAAGGCCAAGAGAAATAAGACCCTTGGTGAAGTCACCTGTCCTGCAGCACCAAGCTTCACCTTGAAATAGCACCTTCTACAGCTGCTTAAACCAATTAATTCTCTTGTTTTAATTTAAAAATAAAATGCAACAAAACCTAAGAAGAATTGGGAGGATAGACAAGCCTGAAAACATCCAGCAAAAATTGCTAGCCCTGGGCAAGTCCATAAAGGTGTTACCCAATTAGGGTCTGTGCCCTGGAGCCATCCTGCCACTGAAACATACTCCGAGTCAAAAAGAGGAAGAATATTTATTAGGAGGTATGACACCACCAGAGACTAGACACAGTGCAGGCTGTTCTCCACAATGTCTCAAATGACAAATTTTTACATCACAGTTTACCTATCACATTGGCAAGGATTACCTCATTACTTCACATCTTGGTAAGCACGTAGCCCACAGATAATTGTATACATCACAAAATAACCACAAGAAACTCTTTGTTAAACTACAGATGGGTATATCAGACACCTGGATGCTAATCTGCATATTTGTAACAGGCAAAGTCAAAACTTATATAAAAATTCTTTGGCCAGTGGAACTAGCCTAGCAAGTCCACTCTGACTGAGATAAGGAGCAAGAAAGAAAATTACAGCTACAAAATACTCCAGGCAGCCTTCCTAGCTGCTATCTCCCAGGTTGAAGGCTATTTCTCAAGAGAGCAAAGATGGAGGGAAACTACGGCCTCAGGAGCTGGGGGGACTCTGTGCTCTTTTGGGAAGAGGCCAGTGAAGAGGACAGCATAGCTGGTGTAATAATAAAAAAAAAATAGATGATTTAGAGTATCATTATGGCATTAGTTATGTCAAATTCTTGATGGCCCCTTCTGAAAAGATAAAAAACATGTTGCAAGGTATCGGGGTCACAAAGCGTACAAAAATACTTTGGGTGCCATGTTGGATATTGTTTATGCAGTGTCTCAGATCCCTTGGGCTTACCCGTCTCCTTCCAGTCACATCCGTGGTGGCCGGTTCTGGATGGGCTCCACCGCTTCTCACGGGGCGAACCCGAGGGCTTCTCACCACTGGCAGGCGTCTGCACCTCTCCCCCAGGGCTTTGCTGCAGCTGCAGTAGTGAGCCCTCATATACCCAATAGCCTGAAGGGCAGGGGAGGTAATAGCCTACAAGGTGAAACTTTGACCAGTGGGTGACAGAAGGCAGAGGATGAACTCTTCCCCTTTTCTTCTTTCAAATAGACAGCTCTGGTATGCGTGTTACTCAGCTGCCCAGTGGTATCACAGATCAAATAACCAGTTGTTGATTTGAGACTATATCCTGTATTGATTTCTGTTGTTCTCCTTCCTCATGCCTGCTTCCTGGGGCCATAAACTAAAACCAAACCAAATCCATTGTCATCAAGTTGATTCTGACTCATAGCAACCCAATAGGACAGAGTTGAACTGCCCCATAGGGTTTCCAGGGAGCACCTGGTGGATTCTAACTGGTGACCTTTTGGTTAGCAAATGTAACTCTTAACTACTATACCACCTAGGGCCATGCTTGCCACTCAACTACTCGCACGAAAGCCACTGTCTCAGGATCTAATTTCTGGGGAAATTAGACAGCACATTACCTTTCTTTCTATACTATTAACCTACTTCCAAATGACCTAATGCCCTCAGGCCCCTAACTGAGCAGGACCTCCCTAGGCTGCCTTTTCAGCCTGCCTGTTCCTCTGTCTGTGTCCCCACAAGCCCTCCAGAATCTTTGCCTGCTTGAAGAAGTCTTCTCAGGGGTTTCGTAGTGACTCTTCTTTGGGCTCCGAGTAGGTGGAGAGGAGAGCCTGGGGCAGTCAGCTGTGGAGAGGGACACCAGGGTTACCCTGAGCAATAGCAGCATTGTCCTACACCACCTTGACAGCGTTTTTTTCATATGTTAGACCGTCACTGGCCAGGCCAGAAAGAATCTGGGAGAAAGACAGATTTGCTTTCCCTTCCTGGTCCTAACCCAAAGGAGCCGCACATCCATCTTGACTGGCCCCATTCACCGTCCTAACAGATACTGATTCACTGTCCTTTATATCCGAGCTGTTGGAAACCCTGGTGGTGTAGTGGGTTAAGTGCTACAGCTGCTGCACAAAAGGTCAGCAGTTCCAATCAACCAAGCGCTCCTTGGAAACTCTTACGGGGACATTTCTAATCTTACTTCTAGGGTCGCTGTGAGTCAGACCTGACCTGACTCGATGGCAGTGGGTTTGGTTTTTTTTACATCCATTTACATTACCTTTACGTAATAGCATTTATGACATTTTTTGATGTCTAAGAAAAACGGTCTAAAAATTGTCATCCACAACCTAGCTTCAGTGATTAATTCCCAAGTTACTTTGCCTCATTTATGAATTAATCTCCAGGGAACCTGAGAACGCAACATGGCCCCACAGAGCCCTGTCAGCTTTCTAAGTCATAGACGCACATTTTAAAACCATTTGGGGATACTTTATGTATCACACATAACATTTTGAAATGTTAAGTGTCAAACGTTTGAAAAGTGATGTGCTTGTAGAACTCAGTTCTCCAAACTGCTGGGGATTTTTTTTTTTTTTTTTTAACATCCTTCTGATGTTGGTGACAGCAGTCCCAAATAGGTACAAAACTGACAACTCACTAGACTGAACACTGTTAGGGAAATGGATGTCAGCAGCAGCAGCACAATCTACTAGCATCTCAACAATTATTACCTAGATTATTATCTAATTACTAGCAATAACCGATGGTGCAATAGTCAAGCACTCTGCTCCTAACCAGAAGGCTGGCACCTTGAACCCACCCTGCAGCTCAGTGGGAGAAAGACCTGGTGACCTACTCCCATAAAGACAGCCTAGAAAACTCTGCGGGGCAGTTCTACTCTGCTGTATGGAGGTTGCGATGAGATCAAAATAGACTCTAGGGTACCTGACAGTGACATCAGGAAACATGCCTCTAGGCCATTGGCAGCCATCAAGCCACTGCTGTTGACAGTGTGGAGATGGATCAGAGGAGCGGCTTCTTCCCTGCTGCAATCTGGGGACCCAGAGAGACATCTGCTCTGCTATCCTCTGTTGTCATCCTTCCTCACTGGGCCTTGGTGATGATCCCAGGCCCTCCAGTAAGCACGTGCAGGTTATCGCTCTCCACTTTAGAGGACAATTTGACCCAGGCGTGTCTCTGAGTTTGTTACAAGTTATGTTAGAGTGGTGGTCTACAGGTCACAGAGGGTCCTGGGTTCAGCTTAGTGGCTGCCTGACTGGGAGACAGACAAATAAAGACAGTAATAATGACAGAATCTAATGTACTGAGAACATACCACATGCCAAGCACTTTGTTAAGCGCATGTAATTTTTATAATAGTCCTGGATACTCTGCCCGTTTCACCAGTGAGGAAAGTGAGGCCAGGGGGTTAAACAACTTCCCTAAAGTTACACAGGAAATCCTGGTGTCATAGTGATTAAGCAATGTGTCTGCTAACCAGAAGGCTGGCAATTCACATCCTCCAGGCGCTCTTTGGAAACTCTATAGGGCAGTTCTACTCTGTCTATAGAGTTGCTATGAGTCAGAATTGACTTGATGGCAGTGAGTTTGGGTTTTGGAAAGTAGCACAGATGGTAAATAACTGTTAAAGAGTCAGGTTTTCTTTGGGTGTAAGCAAGAGAAACCTCCAAAACAACACAAAACTCATTGCTGTGGGCAGCAGCCCTCTAGGACAGAGTACAACTGCCCCATACCATTTGCAAGACTGTAACCTTTATGAAAGCTGACTATCATACTTGTCTCCTGCAGAGTGGCTGGTGGCTTCAAACCGCTGACCTTTCGATTAGCAGCCAAGCCTTGTAACCACTACACCACCAGCACTTCTTAATGGAAAGCCACTTGAGCTAAATTAAACTCCCCTTTCATGCAGCAGTTAAAGCACTCGGCTGCTAACCAAAAGGTCAGCAGTTCAAAGCCACCAGCTACTCTACAGGAGAAAGACAAGGCCATCACTTCTATAAAGCTTTACAGCCTTGGAGACTCTATGCAGTCACTGTGAGTTGGAAGCCACTCAGCAGCAGTGGGTTTGTGGGGGGCTTTTTGGTCCTACACAAAAAGGAAATTAAAGGGCAGATAGGTGCTACAAGGAACCCAAGGGTCGGGAAGTAACATCAAGCACGGAGACGGACTAGAGTCCGGAAAAAGAAATCTGTTAGGGACCAAGAGAGTTAAAGATTTCAGATTTCCTTTCTTTTTCTAACTCTTGCTCAAAGCCTCTTGTTTTGTTCTCTTCATATCTGGTCTCTTCTGGTCCGTTCTATGCTGCAGAATATACCTTTGCTTCTCCATGTGTACATGGCCAAACATAGTTAACTTTACTTGTTATAAAATTCAAATGGTCACACTTCTAAATATCAGAAGGTAGAATCTGATCAATCTTTATTTCCTCCTTTGGTCCAATCAAAAATGTCCAGGCAGTGGGGACATAGGGCTAGGTGACATAAGTCAAGCCAATAAGGACAAATATTGTACAATCTCTCTTCTAAAAGAAGATGAGAGTAGATAAACACACAAAAACCAATATTCATGAGTGCTTACTAGGAAGAAGAGGAGGAAGGGAAAAGTACTGTTTAGCCCAACAAAATAAAAAAAAAACAATCCCACCATTGAGCTGACAGCAATTTAGAGTGATCCTAGAGGTCAGAGTAGAACTTGGCCATGGAGTTTCCAAGCAGTGTTGAACTGCTGACCTTTTGGTTGGCAAACATAGCACTTACACACCAGTATAGGTTGCTATGAGTCAGAATTGACTCGGCGGCACTGGGTTCAGTTTTTTTCTGTAGACCACACAGACTTGTTATTTTAGGTGATGGGAAAAGTGGCACCAAATGTGGGTGTAGTAGCCACAGCACAACCAAAGCCCTACTGAGTGTTTGAACATGTGTGCATAGGTAGGGACACAGCTAAAGACTGCGCTGACAAACGGTGATGAATGTGACTGATGCCAATGAACAATTTGTGTGGAACTCGTCCAGTGGGAGCCTAACTTGTATAAACCAAAAACTCAGTCAAAAAGGAAAAGAAAAAATATGTCTGGGCAGGCAGAGTCATCTAACAGAGGCACAACTGCGGGGTCCATCTGAGGGGAGAGTCTCAGGGAAGGGAGCTTGTAGTCTGGGAAGATCTCACGAAAGGTGTGTTCTCTAGCGCTTGCAATCAGATTAGGATCCGGATCTTGCTCACCCCAGCACCACAGTCAACTATCACACTATTCTGAAAGAGGGTAACAGAAAACCACTGGATTTCTACATTTGCAGAAACACAGAAACAAGGTATTTGTAACGTTCTGTTCATTAAGTGGGATGGGGACTGATTACAATATTTTACATGATATTTGTATCTTTAATATATTTTATGATTTAAAAAACCACAGTATCTGCTAGCCCAGAGCTGAAACCAGCACTGAAGCCAACACTTTAAAGACTGGATTGGACTAAGGGACACAGAGTGACGCAGGTGGTGTGTGTACCTTATGGTTTAATATCTATATGACGCTGCCCAACTGGTTTCTTTTAAGAGAGGAGAGGAGAGGACAGGGTGGGGAGGAGGGAATACAGGAAGTAAAGAGCAGAAAGGAAGAGTGTGCTGTCACAGGGTGAGGCGAGCAGAGCAGGTGCAGAGAGGTGGGTGCTTGGGGTTTTATAGGGAAAATTGGTTTGGATTGTAAACTTTCACTTAGTCACAATAAAAGATAAAAATTAAAATTTTAGAAAGCTAAAGCATCAGAAAACAACCATGTTTTAGAAGAAAGCCTAAAAGATGATCAAGGAATTTAGTTTCTAGCAATACAGTAGCCTAACTTGCCAAAGCAACCCTTCTAGGACTGAATCCCTGAAAATGCTGGCACCATGTTGTAAAGCAGCTTGGAAAATCCACAGCTGAACTGACTGAGATGGAAAGGAAATCCTTGGGGACAGATAACGACAAGAAAGTGAGACTCCAGAGAGGTTACTCTGTGTCAAAACTGCTGTTTGCCCTGGAGGTAGCTGCTGATCCAGGTTGACCCAGCAACTGGGAGTTAATAGGCCTCTTGAGCACAAAGACAGTAAACTTTTACAAGATGGAAAATCATACCAGGAAGCCCTCTAGAAAACTAGAACACTCTAAAGACGACTCCCTAAACGAGTGAGCTAAAGAAAAACAAACCAAGAAGGGAAAGATAGGGAGATCCTTATCTGTCTTGGAAACCCTGGTGGAATAGTGGTTAAGAGCAATAGTTGCGGACCCAAAGGTTGACAGTTCAAATCTACCAAGTGCTCCTTGGAAGCCCTGTATATAGGTCAGTGCTACTCTGTCCTTTTGGGTTGCTATGGGTTGGAATTGACTCACTAGCAGTGGGTTCGGTTGGGTTTTATGTTTTAGCCTTGAGAATCCCCAGCAGCAGAAATTCCCTCAGATGGGTTTTAGGCACATTCACACTGCCTAGGAGAAAACTCTGGTGTTGATGTGATTAACAGCAACAGCTGCTAACCAAAACAATCAGCAGTTCAAATCCAGCAGCAGCTCCTAGGAAACCCTCTGAGGCAGTTCTACTCTGTCCTTTGAACTCAGAGTCAGAATCAACTTGATGGCAATGAGTTTGGTTTTTTTTTTGTTTGTTTTATGCTTAACAAGCTTCAAACCTTGCTTAAGTGGTCAGAAGTTGGTAGCACTGCCAAGCACTTATTAGGCAGAAGTAAATTCTCCCTTTAAAAACAGACTTCAAAGAATTCTTGCAGATGAATTCCAAGGGACTCACAACTAACAATCTTAAAACACATGAGGAAATAAGCTACCATAAGTGAGAGTCAGCAGAGAAAGAAACAAAAAACCAGCAGAATCAGACTAGCAAAAACTTTAGACACTAAAATTATTAATTACAGAATATCTTTAATATTGACAATATGATGAAAGAACAGAATATAAATTCTGACTAAATAGATTTGAGCAATTACACTGTCTAAATGTGAAGAATCATCATAAATGAAATAAAACACTGCATAGATAAGTTGTTGTTGTTAGGTGCCAACAAGTCAGTTCCAACTCATTGTGAGCCTATGTAAAGCAGAGTAAGTACTGCCTGGTGCTGTGCCAGGCCAACAGCTGTTGTTACATTTGAGCCATTATTGTGGCCATGATGTCAGTCCATCTGGTTCAGGATCTTCCTTGTTTTTGTTGACCCTCTCCTCTACCAAACATGATGTCCTTCTCCAGGATTGATCCCTCCTGATAACATGTTCAGCGTATGTAAGACATAGTTTCATCGTCCTTGCTACCAAGGAGCATTCTGGTTGCACTTCTTCCAGGACAGATCAGTTTGTTCTTTGGAAAGTCCAATGGGCATTCAACATTCTCCAACACCACAATCCAAAGGTTTTAATTCTTCTTCATCTTTGTTATTCACTGTCCAGCTTTCGCATGCATGCAATGCAATGCTTTTGAATTTACTTGGGTGTGATATTAATGCTATTGTTTGATATTTTCTCCATTCAGTTTGGGTCATCTTTCTTGGGTGTAGACATAACTATGGATCTCTTCCAGTGGGTTGGTATGACTTGGGTCAGGTGCACCTTAGCCTTCAAGGTGACATCTTCTTAACACTTGAAAGAGATCTTTTGCAGCAGATTTGCCCTATACAATGTATCTTTTGATTTCTTGACTGCTGCTTCCATGGGTGCTGACTGTCGAATCAAGTAAAATGAAATCTTTGACAACCTCAGTCTCTTTCATGGCACTGCTTATTGGTCCATTTACTGGGTTTTTTATTTTCTTGAGGTTAAGGTGTAATCCCTACAGAAGGCTATATTCTTTGGTCTTCATCAGTAATTGTTTCAAGTCCTCTTCACTCTCAGAAAGCAAGGTTGTGTCATCTGCATAAGGCAGGTTGTTAATGAGTCATCCTCCAATCTTGATGCTCTTCTCACTCCCCATTCTTCTTCATACAGTTCAAATGCTTCTTGGATTATTTGCTCAGCATACGGATTGAAAAGGTATGCTGAAACGACACAACCGTGATGCACACCTTTCCTGACTTTAAACTATGTAGCATCCCCTTGTTCTGTTCACCCAACTGCCTCTTGATCCATATACAGATTCCTCATGAGCAAAATTAAGTGTTCAGAAGTTCCCATTCTCTGTAATGTTATTCATAATTTGTTATGATCCACACAGTCGAATGCCATTGATAGTAAATAAAACACAGGTTGACATTTTTCTGGTATTGCCTACTTTTAGCCAAGATCTGTCTGACATCAGCAATGATGGCCCTGTTTCTACATCCTCTTCTGAATTTAACTTGAATTGCTGGCAATGCCCTCTCAATATACTTCTGCAGTTGTTTTTAAATGATCTTTAGCAAAGTTTTACTTGGGTATGATATTACCGATGCTGTTTTATTTTTTCTCCATTCTGTTGGGTCACCTTTCTTGGGAATAGGCATAAATATTGATCTCTTCCAGTGGGTTGGCCAAGTAGCTGTCCTCTAAGTTTCTTGGCATAGATGAGTGAGCACTTCCAGTGCTACATCCCTTTGTTGAAACATCTCAATTGATAGTCCATCAGTTCCTGGAGGCTTGTTTTTCACCAATGTCTTCAATGTAGCTTCAACTTCTTCTATCAGACCGTCAGTTCCTGATCATATGCTACTTCCTGAAATAGCTGAACATCAATCAATTCTTTTTGGTATAATGACTCTGTGCATTCCTTCCATCTTCATTTGAGGCTTTCTGCATCGTTTAATGTTTGCCCTATAGAATCCTTCACCATTGCAACTCAAATCTTGAATTTTTTCTTCAGTTCTTTCAGTCTGAAAAATGCAGAGCATGTTCTTCATTTTTGGTTTTCTATTTCCATCTCTTTGCACATGTCATTATAATACTTCACTCTGTCTTCTTGAGCTGCCCTTTGAAATCTTCTGTTCAACTATTTTACTTCATCATTTCTTCCTTTTGCTTTAACAAAAGAGCAAGTTTCAGAGTCTTTTCAGACGTCCAGTTTGGTTTTTTCTTTCTTTCCTCTTTTTAATTACCCCTTGCTTTTCTTGTATGTGGATGTTATTTCACAGTTCATTTAGTTTTTGGTCACTAGTGCTCAATTCATCAAATCTGGTCTTTAGATGCTCTCTAGACTCAGGGGGAACATACTGAAGGTTGTACCTTGGCTCTTGTGGACTTTGTCTAATTTTCTTTGGTTTCAATTTGAATTTGCATATGACCAATTGATTCCACAATCAGCACCTGGCTTTTTCTGACTGCTGAATAGAACTTTTCCATCAAATCTTTTCACAGATGTAGTTGATTTCTGTGTGTTTCATCCAGTGAGTCTGTGTGTATAGTCACCATTTGTGTTGGTGAAAAAAGATATTTGCAATGAAAAAGTCAGTCATGCAAAACCCTATCCTGTGATTTCCAGCATAATTTCATTGACCAAGGCCATATTTTCTACCCACAGATCCTTCTTCTTTGTTTCCAACTTTTGCATTCCAGTCACTGGTAATTATCAGTGCATCCTGGTTGCAAGTTCAATCAATTTCAGACTGCAGAAGCTGTTAAAAATTTTCAGTTTCTTCATCTTTAGCTTAGTGGTAGTTGTGTAAATTTGAATAATAGTCATATTAACTGGCCTTACTTGTACATATATGGATATAATCCTATCACTACTGACAGCGTTATACTTCAAGATAGATCTTGAAACGTTCTTTCTGACAATGAATGTAATACCATTCATCTTCCTGACATAGTAGACCATATGATTACCTGATTCAAAATGACCATTACCAGGCCATTTCAGCTCACTAATGCCTAGGATATCAATGGCTATGCCTTCCATCTCACTTTTGTCTCCAGTTTTCCTAGATTTACATCGTAACATTCGACGTTCTGATCATTAATAGACATTTGTACTCGTTTCTTCTCATTTTGAATTGTGTGACACCAGCAAATAATGGTCTCAGAAGCTTGACTCCACCTGTGTCCTCAAGGTCAACTCTACTTTGGGGGATTCATTTTCCAGCACTACATCAGGCAATGTTCCTCTGCTATTCATACGGTTTTCACTTGCTAATTCTTCTCCGAAGTAGGCTCCTGGGTCTTTCTTCCTCGTCTGCCTTAGTCTGGAAGTTCAGCAGAAACCTGTCCACAGGCAGTGACCCTGTTGTTATCTGCATGCTGGTAGCATAACTTCCAGCATCACAGCAACATATAAGCCCCCTACAGTACACCAAACTGACAGACACATAGTGGGGAGTAGCTAAGTTAGCACATTAGAAAAAGACAAATAAAAAAATTGAGTTAACTGGAAGAATAAAAAAAAAAATCGCTGTTGAGTCAGAACTAACCCATAGTAACTTTATAGGACAGAAGAGAGCTGCTGCCTAGGGTTTCCAAGGAGCAGCTGGGAGTCTATTCAACTCAAAATAGAATAAAGTAGTGGACAGTAGAAATAGGGTAATTATATGCTATGAGAGAAGATGACATGATAAGCTACAGATAGATTTTTTAAATAAGAATTTGGCAAGGTTGTTGGATTCAAAAGTCAATACAGAAATCAACTGCACTTCTATAAAGAGGAAAAGGTAACAAAATTAATTTTTAAAATACTATTTACATTAGCAGTGTAAGATGCTCCCAAAGAATACGTTTAGAGACTCACTCTATTGAATAGCAAGACTTATTATAAAGCTATCATATTTATGATTTTGTAGTTTATGACAAATAGGCCAGTAGAATGGAATAAAGAGCCCAGAGACAGACTCACTGATACATAACAAAACTGTCATTGGAGATCAGTGGGGGGAAAAAAAATGGGCTATTCAGCAAACAGTGTGGTACAATTATTCAGGTGAAAAAAAAATGAAATGAATCTTTCTCCGAGATCCCTACAAGAAAATCAATTTCAGTTGAATTAAGGACTTTGGGGAAAGGTAAAACTATAAAACATTTAGAAAAGAAATATGAACAAAAAGTATATATTTACTTCAGGATGGAGAAGAATTTCTTAAAGACAAAAAAAGAAAAACCAAAAACTACAACAAAACACACATTAAATAAAAAGGTTGATGATCCTTATGACATAGAAAGAAGTCTGGTGGTACAGTGGTTAACATCTTGGCTGCTAACCAAATGGTCAGCGGGTAGAATCCCCCAGCTGCTTCTGGGAGACCCTATAAGGCAGTTGTACTATGCCTTCCTGTATGGTCATTATGAGTTGGAATTGACTCAGCAGCAATGTATTTTCTTTGGTTTATTACAGGAAAAAGAACTGCTGGTCAAAGGACATAATAAGGAAGTGGAAAGACGAGTCTCAAGCTGGGCAAAGATATCTGCAGCACAATAATTGACAGAGAACTGATACCTAAAATAAAGAAAGAACTAGAATTCCTACAGATCAATTTGTAAATGATAAACAACAGAAAAACAGGAAAAAGATATAAACAGGTATTTCACAGAATAGAAAAGATAAACACATGGAAGATACATTCATAGTAATTAAAGAAATGCAAATTAAACCATTTCACACATACACGATTGGCAAGTACCAGGTGTTGGTGAGACTATGAAACACTGAAAATTCAGACACTGTTGGTAGAAGGATAATTGGTACAATTTAGAAAACAATTTGTCCTACAGCCCAGTATACCTACTACCAAACAGCCTTTGTTATAACAGTAGAAAACTGGAAACAATTGACATTTCCATCAACTGGAGAATTGATAATTACACTTGGAATCTCTGTTTGAGCAGTCAAAATGAATGCAGTACAGCTAAACCAAACCAAACCTAATGCTGTACATTTGATTTGAACCCACCAGTCACTTCTCAGGAGAAAGACGTGGCAGTCTGCTTTCGGAAAGATTACATTCCTGGAAACCCTATGCGTGGGGGTTTGTGCTCTTTTCTAAAGGATCGCTAGGAGCAGGAATGGTCTGCACAGCAATGAGGTTTGGGACCTTTACAAAAGCAGACTGCTAAATCTTTTTCCCATGGAATAGCTGATAGATTCAAACAGCAACTTCTGGTTAGTAGCCAGACACTTAAGCACTGTGCTACCAAGGCTTCTTGAATTATAGCTACATATTGTAAAAACAAGTCATAAAAGCATTCAATGCCATTTATGCAGTGGTCAAAAACAAGTCAAATCAAACAACACATCATTTAGCAATACCACGAAGAAAAGAAAGAAACGAAATTAAAAATTTTGGTAGCCCCAGAGCTTCGGAAGGGTGAGGTTAAGGAACTGCACAGGGACCTTCAGAAGGATTGGTGGGTGATGTGCTGCTTTCTAAACTGAGAGATGTTCACTTTATCATTATTCTTTAAACTGTATCAACACATTATACATATTTGTTTGTATGAACAATATGTTTCATAATTTTAACATGAAAGATAATCCAAGTTCATTAAAACCATTAAGGCCAGGTAGAAAAACTGACTAATGCTACATAGATAAATTGTAAGTACTACATATGGCTCATATAAATTGATCAAATAAACACTTAAAACCTTGTTAGAAAAATGGACAGAAGTTGTGAATAGACAAATTCAAACAAGACAAGAAATGAATATTGACTAAATATATGGGATACCAAAAAAACCCACTTCTATCATACTAGTCATTAAAAAAATTAAAATTTGATATTTAAGTACTATCATCTCTCAAATTAAGAAAATACTTTTCAAATAGTATGTTATTAGTGATATACTGCTGATTTGTAGGTAAACGGAAATTTCTGGCATGCAATTTATCAATACCTGTCAAGAGTCCTTAGGTGTTTAGGCCCTTGGATCAAATAATACCATTTCCAGGAATCTGTCCTACGGAAAGAATCCTTATACATGATGAAATATTTCCATTATAAAAAGAATAATTAGTGTTTATTGAACACTTATGCTGGGTGCCCAGTATTGTGCTAAGTCACATGAGTTAGTAGCATTATAATCCCTTTCTTACAAATCAGGAGACTTGGGTTAATTTATTGCCCAGATTATTCAGCCTGGAGGTAACAGCATCAGGATCTAAATGTAGGCAGTATGATTCTACAGCCATACTTTTAAATGCCTTCCTACATTGTAGCATTGCTGCTTTGCTTCTGATTGGCCCCAAATAGAACTATCGAATGATTCAACAGTGTGAGGCAATTATTCACAATGAAAAGAGGAAAACAACAACAACAACAAAAAACTTGTCAACAACCTAAATGTTCAATAATAGCAGAAGAACAAACTAAAGCATGGCATGTTTACATGTAGTGGGGGAAGAAGGAATTACTCATTTCTAAAATGTTAATGCAGAGGGAAACTGAGGACTGGCAGCTTCATAATCCCATACAAATGTATCACTGTTACCATAACACTAAAAAAAGCCCTTCTGAGAGGGATCCCCACGTCATCTTAGCAAAGGATAGAACAGCATTTCTATTTTTAATTTTAATAGGTAGTAAAGTCACAGTGGTCCAAGCTTCAGAAAAGTCTAAAAAGACACATAAGTATCTTACCCTGTACCTGATCCACTGGATTCTCATCCCCACCCCTAAACAAGTCATCAACATTGGCAGTTTCTTGCTGCCAGAGGACTGTTACTCAGCTCAAGATAATATATATGTTTTGTTCTTTTCCTTTTTATACATAGCTTGCTAGGTGCTGCTGAGTCAGTTTCAACTCATAAAGTCCTCACGTATAACAGAACAAATCACCGCTGGGCCCTGCGCCACCCTCACCACTGTGGCTGTGGCTGTCTTTGAGACCCTTGTTGCAGCCACCGTGTCAATCCATCTAGTTGAGGGTTTTCCTCATTTTTGCTGACCGTCTACTTTACCAAGCATGCTGCCCTTCTCCAGGGACTGGTCCCTCTCGATAACATGTCCAAAGTCTCATCGTTCTCGCTTCCAAGGGAAACTGTGACTATATTTGTTCCAAGACAAATCCACAGTATATTCAAGGTTCTTTGCCCACATCATAATTGAAAGGCATCAGTTCTTTTTCAGTCTCCCTTAGTCACTGTTTAGTGTTCACATGCATATGAGGGTAATAATATACTGTATACATTTTCATTTATTATGTCCTGAAGATCTTTCTAGTATACACTCATTCTTTTTCATAGCTGCATGGTATTCCATAAAGTAGCTTTACTGGAATTTATTTAATGTATCCCCTTCTGACTGACATTTAAGATGCTTCTGGAGCCTTGGTGACACAGTGGTTGAAGAGCTTGGCTGCTCACCAAAAGGTTGGCAGTTCAAATCCACCAGCTGCTCCTTGAAAACCCTATGAGGCAGCTCCATTCTGTGTATAGGGTTGCTATAAGTCAGAATGAACTCACCAGCAACAGGTGAAGTTGCTCCCAGTCTTTTGTTATTACATGCCCCGCCAAAAAGCTGCAATGAATAACGTATTTCTTAAAGACTACCTCCAGAAAATGTTATTAAAAGCAGAATATTGAGTCAAAGAGTACCTCCATTTGAAATTTTAATAGACGCTGCCTAACCAACCCCTAACAGGCTAGCATCTTTCTGCTATTAGGTCTTCAGACCTAAGAAGCTAGCATGTCTCTCTAGCTGCCTCAGTCTTCTTTCATGAAAGGCAACACATTTTGTGTTTTTCAAAAGCAGGACACAAAATGTATATATTTCAGTTATACAGAAAAGAGATTAAAAGAGATAGTTTATTATATTAACGTTAATTAATCTATCAGGGTCAGGTAGGATTACGGATTAACTTTGAAACCTGTTTCTTTTTTTTTAATTTCTTGATTGTTACAATGAGTGTGATTACTTTTTTTAACAGTAATTTTTAATAAAGGTCACTGGGTCCTGTCTTTTGCCTTCGGTTTGACAAGGTAAAACAACTGAGGCAAAAAGTATAAGCCACAAGTCTGTGGTCATACTAAACTGTTTACCTTGGCTGGATGACAAGAGTTCAAGTCCTCTGTCTCCGTGTGTGTGTGTGTATGTGTGTGTGTGTGTGTGTGTGTGTGTGTGTGTGTGTGTGCGTGTGTGTGTGTGTGTGTGTGTGTGGTTCCCCTGCCTACACCTCAGTGCTTCACTTGGCAGCTATCAGAGCTTTTAAATGTGAGCACTTAACCTCTGTACCACCATGGCTCCTTTAAGATTTAGAAATGTGAGTTTTATAAATTTCTTTTGTGGAATGTTTTCAAGCTTGCTTTAACTGCTGACTTTTGATTCTGTTTAAGCTGTGCCTTTAAAACAAGGTCACAATATCCTGGGGATACATTTCTCTGAGAAATCCCATACAGTGCCCCCATTCTCGTGAAGACAAAGCTGAAGGGAGTTTGATCTAGATAACTTCTCATCTTTTGCCCTGTATCTTCACTACCTAAAATCCATTTGAATCTTTAAAACCAATATCTAATCTTAAAAAATTGTTTTTAAGACACTAGACAGTAGATCAGTGGTAACTCTGGTGAAGGATAAGAGTACACCGTAAAGGGGAAGTCAGAACAACTTAACCAAGGCAAAGTCATAGAAGCTTCAGACCCATTGCCTTCGAGTTGATTCTGCCTCATCACGACCCTAGAGGACAGACTAGACCTGCCCCATAGGATTTCCAAGGAATAGGTGGTGGGTTTCAACTGCTAACCTTTTGTGTGGCAGCTATAACTCTTAACCACTGTGCCACCAGGGTTCTAGAAGCTTCATAGACACATCCAAACTCCCTGAAAGACCAAGTCATTACGCTGGGGCTAGGGACTACAGCCTTGGGAGACGTCTGCCTTAACTGTCATAACACAGTTTATAAAGAGAAGGCTCTACATCCTACTTTGATGACTAGCATCTGGGGTCTTAAAAGTTTGTGAGCTGCTTCTAAGATAGGTCTACTGGTCCCAGCTCATATGGAGTAAGAGAAAAAGAAGAAAGCCACAGACACAAGGGAGAAAGATGAGTCCAAACAACCAGTGGACCACAACTTCCACAACCTACATCAGACTGACTCCAGCACAACGAGGTGGCTCCCAGGTCCTACCACCAACTACTCTGACGGGGACCACAACAGAGGGCTCTGGACAGAGTGAGTCAAAAATGTACAACAAAATTCTAACTGACAACAACAACAAAAGACCAGACTTACTGGGGCAACAGAGACCAGAGAAACCTGGACAGCATGGCACCTGGACACACCTTTAACGGAGTAGTGAAATCACTCGTGAAGGCCACGTTTCAGGCAAAGATGAGCCAGGCCTGTAGAAAACAAACACTAACATGCATAGTTCAACGATGTACACAAGACCGAGAGAGCACAACAGCCCAGAAGCCTAAACAAGAAAGTAGGAAGGGACAAACAAACTGGACAAATAGAGATAGGGAACTCCAGGCCAAGAAGAGGAGTGTTGACACATCACAGGATTGACAATCAGTGTCACAGAATAATTTCTGTACTAATTGTTTAGTGACAACCTAATTGGCTCTGCAAACTTTTAACTAAAGCAAAAACTTTTTTAATTGTTTTAAGGCTTTTGCCTGGCAAAATTTGGCCTGACTTTGTGACTAATAATGTTAAAGCAACATACAGAGCAGAAAGTCTATACCTCCAAGAAAAATATCATTCAGTAGAATAAGTAAGCCACACTAAAGATAGGAATCAAGTGGAGGCAGAAATTCACGTTTCTGGAAACCTACACAGAAAGAACAAGCCTGCAGTTCATACAAAGGAAAATATTGTTTAATTAAAATAATTCCAAAATAACCAATAACTTTTCCTAGAAATAAGATTTAGCATCATTCATCAAGGAAAAAAAAAAGAAGAAAGGAAGAAAAACCCATGAAAGACTGGCTGAAGAGTTAGACACTTTCAGACAAAATTGTGAAGCAAGTTCCCCCTTGACCTTACCAGGTCATGTATCAGGTGATAAGCTCATAAAAGACCACTAAAGTAGAAGCTATGCTTTTGCTCTGAGTCTGGCCTTTCTCTGCTTGGCTGGCCTTTCTCAAAGTACAATGTGGTTTTGCTAAAATAAGAACAGAATCTATCAAGATTGTACTGTACTGATTGTTATCTTACAAAATGTGGCAAAAGTTTTGCCATCAACTGATCAGCCGTGCTGATGATTTCATGGAAGAGTTTGTTTGAGCTGGTGCCATATCACTAATGCATAATCTCATTTTTGGAAACTCCATTCTCTTAGGATGGCACAGTTCTGAGATGTGTAATTTGACTTTCTCCAACATGATTCGAATGAAGACTTTCTTAAGGGAAAAATTCTAATATAGAGACTCCCTGAAGGAAAATTTTACTAAAAATTTTCTTTATGGGACATTTCTCATAAATGACTTTCTTTTTTTTGATCATTTCTTAGAATCATTCTTTTTTATGCACCAAAACCTTTTTGAACTTTACATTCTAGGGAGAAGGAAGGAAGGAAGGACGAAAAAGAAAGAAAACAAAAACAGACAAGACCAAAGAAGGAGGGGGTGCATTGGTAAAGAATTACACAAGTTTTGAAAAAATAAGGACCTTGAATATCTTCAGGGGAGAGAGTTTCCAAGGTCAAACACTGGGGAGCTTTCTATTTGGAAAAGTCCTGATCACACAATCTGTGCAATGAATAGTCCTATTGTTTTAAACCTGCTTAAAGCAAACAACCAAAAAAGCAAACCCAGCGCTGGTGAGGTGATTCGAGATGTAAAAATTACGTATGAGAAACACCCACAGACCAAAACACGGACACACAAAGCTGAGTCACACTGCTTATTACATATAAAACAGAAAGCAAGGAGAAATTAGTTCAGAATGTCAGGAATTTTTCATACAACTCAATCTCAATTAAACTTACTCTATTTTTTTTGCATCTTCCTCACTCACCATCATGTACCTCTATGTCATCAGCGCATCACTGACTTCTTTAGAACAGTCTAGAAATAAGGAAGAGAGAAACGAGAAAAAAATAGGAGAGAGAAGAGAGATCAGTATACATCCAGGTAGCTTACTCACTCATATAACAGAAAAGGAAAACCCAAACAAGTCTCTGCGATAGATAATTTGCAGCTGTTTGCTTAGAAAAGAAGTTTTAGCTCCTGGGAGACAAAAGCAAAGATTGCCCTAGAAGGATATGTAGCAAGATTCTCACTCTGTGACTAAAATATACCTGAACATTTTTTACTCTGTTGGGTTGGTTATTTTTGTATGCGGTTTCTACAAAAAAAAAAAAAGTCCTCCTGCTCGTGTATTTTGGTCCTGTTAGAATCTACTCAAGTTCTTTGTGCGTGTGTGTTTAAGGTTAAACTTCACAGTGCAATTAGTTTCTCATTCAAAAACTTCTGCCCAAATGGGCAGATGTTACCCTGATGGCCTGTCATACTTGACTTAACTAACAAGTATGCTCTCAGTGTGTTACTGGTTTTCTTATAGGCCTGTCTAACCTTTGGCTGAAAGGTGGACTTCTGGAGGGGCTTCAGTTCTGCGTTAACAGGGTGTCCAGGGGCCATACCCCTGGGGTTTCCTCCAGTCTCTGCAAGTCTGGCCTTTTTTTTGTGAATTTGAATTCTGTTCTACATTCTTCTCCTGCTCTAACGAGGATGCTGTACTGTAATCCTCGTCAGAGGGTGGTCGTGGGGCACTGTCTATTTCTTCTCAGTTCAGGCTGGTGTCACTTGTGGTGCATACACTCTATCAGTCCTTTAGACTAATAATTTTCTTTTGACATAGACTTTCAGTCCCTCCTTCATGCTGAAAAGTTTAAAATTATGTAGACACCTCTGCTCTGGTTTTTTTAAGGGATTACTTGGATATGGAGGAGTCCCTGTGTGGTTCAGTTACACACACAATTACTAGCCCAAAGTTTGCCAGGTTGGCAGTTCAAACCCACCCAGAGGAAAAAAGGCCTGGTGATCTGCTCACACATGGTTACAGCCTTGAGGACCCTGTAGAGGACAGTCCTGCTTTGCACACGTGGGGTGGCCCCGAGTCAGAATCAAATAAGTGATAACTAAAGACCACCTGGATCTGTGTCATAAAGTAAAGAGTGAAGAGCAAATTTAAGTTTATCATTCCTTTGAGGAGAATGTGCTATGGACCGATACACAGAAAGGCCAGCTATACTTATTTCAGTTCTTAAGCAGGGTGGTGAAATTTTGAGTATTTATTATATTATTCTCTATCCTTTTCTTTTTTCTTTTTTTTTGTATACCTGAAATATTTAACAGTAACTTAAGAAAATGGAAAATAGTAGAAAATCCCCCCTGGATATCTTACTAACTCAGAACTGAAAACCATTTCTGAAGTCCACTTTTCAGCCAAACTTTAGACAGGCCTATAAAACAAGCAGTCACATGTGTGAGGGACATGCTTCTTTGTTCAATGAAGTGTACAAGACCAAATGGGCAATGCTGGCCCCAAAGAAAAGATGAGAGGGCAGGATGGGACAGGAAAACGGCATGGATGGACACAAGGAACCCAGCATGGTAAGGGGTAGAGTACTCACATACGGAAGGGATTATAACCAACAGCACACAAAAAAAATGTGTATACATTTTTGAATGGCAATCTAATTTTCACTGTAAGCTTTTACCCAAAGATCAATAAAGTTTTTAAAGAACAGCAGGAAACAAACAAACAAAACCTGTGCTTATGAGGAAGCTTATAAAATACCAAAAGCCAGAAATAACACTTTCTCATAATTCTTTTAATTGGAAAAACATCTAAAAATACGTTATCTTTTTTACAGAGATAAAATACTTGCTTATAGACTATCTGCTTAGTTGCTGACTTATCTCTCAAGATATAAAATACAAGTGAGAACAAAGCTAACTTTACCATAGGTAATTTTTTATCAAAAAAGTATTACAGAACATCTTTCTGGTAATTAAAGTTTTAAAAACTACGAGAAAACAAATTCGGCAGTTTGAGCACGTTTGAAACAGAAGGAACAACCTTCCGATCTGCCATCTTCAGGAGGAAGAGCTCTGTCGGTGGTTTGTAGCCCCAAAGCTGGCTCAACGTCACCTTCCCTCACTTCTGTTTGGATCTGGCTTTCTTTTGATTTATTGTCTGACACAAGTGCTCTCAGTTTTTCTCCCAAGCCCCTAAAACCTCTGATCAGAAAACTCAGGCCCTGGAACCCTCCAGGTGCAGTTACTTGACCCAACTCCGTGGTTTCCTGTTTTATCTAGACACAGAAACAGGTACAAAGCTGAGCAGGATATGATGGACGGAGTATTGCAAAAACAACAATCAAAGCAGTTACTCTAACTCTTAAGCCATCTTGCTTATTTTCACTCAGTAGATAAACAGTATTCTCTGTGCTGAATAAGAATTAAAGTAGGATGTGGGCTGTATCTCTCCACGCGGGAAAGAAGAGGTGCCTGGCTCCACCGATCATTGTCAATTACTAGTTTGCTGAGCTTCTTCAGAAACGCCGGCGGTGTACTGGTTAAGAGCTGGGCTGCTAACCAGAAGATCAGCAGTCTGGATCTACCAGAGATTCCTTAGAAATCCAACGGGGCAGTTCTACTCTGTCCTGTAGGATCACTGTGCGTCAGACTTAACGGAAGTGAGTTTGAGTTGTGTTGGGGTTGAGGGATTCCTTGAGTAATTTTTTTTTTTAATTAAAATATCTCATCTTAGATATTGAGTTTGATTTTGTATTTTGTAGCTTTGTATCTACTTTATATCTTCATAAATTTCACTACCTTTAAGACTTGCTAAGAAAGTCTGAAATATAAAACCCAGAGCCAAGGTTCAGAAGACAGCATGATTCTCAAGGCGGAAATGGGGTGAGGATGAGGTGCTTAGAAACTGCTTTAGCTGAGTGCAGTCCTGAGTCAGCCCCTTCGCAGAAAATCCCACCACAGCAGTTGCAAGGGCTTTCATAATAGCTAAGTATCTGCAGGCCTTCCCTGAAGTTTGCTATTACTGTGTTTTCTACTGATTTTCCAGCAGAAAACTGAACTACTACAAAATTTGTTCCTGAGGTCTGGGGACCATGTTTTCAGAGGACAGCAAGATCAACTGGCATATCTAGCTTTTTGCTCAGATGGTCTTCTGCACCCTGTATTGGTGAGTGGTATCTAGTGTCTTAAATGCTAACAAGCTGCCATCTGAGCTGCACCAAATGGTCCCAACCAGTGTGGAACAGACGATGACTGAGAACAGCAAAGACATGAGGAAAAAATTGCCCAGGAGACAGAAGGACCCATATGAATGGGAGACTGTATCAACACGAGACCTGAAGAACCAGATGGTGCTTGGCCACTACCCAATGCAGTTGTCATGGCAACACAATGTAGGGTACCTGAGGCAACACGAGAAAAAGAGGGGTGCAGCTCAAGTACTTTGCTTGAAGACCAGAATTGATGGTCTGACAGCCCGGAGGGTCCCTAGACTTGCTGCTGGCCCTGAACTGAAACCAGTCCTGAGGCCAACTCTTCAGACAAGAATAGACTGGAGTCGGGGACACAGTGTGACCATATGGTGGGTGGCCTTCCTGGGTTTGTACATTTATGGGAGGCTGTCCTACTGGTTTCTTTCTAGACGGGAGAGAAGAAAGTGGAGAGGAGGGGCCAAGTGCTCAGTAAGAGGATATCAGAAGTACAGAGTGAGAAGGAAGAATGTGCTGTTACAGGGAGGGTGAGGAGAGCAGACGGAGCTGCAGATAGGCAGGCATAAAAAATTGATTTGGATTGTATACTTTCACTTAATCACAACTTTTTAAAAAAAAGAAAAGAAAAGAAAAAAAAGTTTAAAGCTAACTTAAAAAAAATTGTCCTTGAACAGAATATCAGCAGTTGCCTAAGGCTGAGAACCACTGGTGGCACAGTAGTTAAGTGCTACCTATGGGGCTGCTGTGCGTCGGACCCGACTCGAAGGCAGTGGGTTTGGTTTTTTTTGGTGTGAGGAAGAAGCCCTGATGGCATAGTGGTTAAGTGCTACGCCTGCTAGCCAAAAAGTAGGCAGTACAAATCCATCAGGTGCTTCTTGGAAACTCTATGGAGCAGTTCTACCCTGTTCTATAGGCCAGTATGAGTTGGATTCGACTAGACATCAGTGGGTTTGTTTGTTTTGTAACACCCAGGAGTCACAGGGGTAAGGTGAGTGACTGACTGCTAATAGGTGGCTGGGAGGGGGTACTCTGAAGCAATGTAAAAGTTCTCAGCTTAGATTCTGGTGACGCTCCACAACTCTGAATATGCTACAACAACTGAATGATATGCTTTAAGTGGGTGAATTTTATGGTACGTAAACCATACGGCGATAAAATTCTGCTCTCAATGAGGAATCTGAGAGAAGGGTGCCATAATGAGAAGTTGGAAGTCTCTTGCCTTGGAGTCATCTCTTCGCAAAAGCACTAAAGGCCTAGAAAATATAAGGGAGCAGAGCTGAGCTTTTGATCCCAGCATTCTACCATTTCTTCTCTTCTACTCCCTTTAAAGACTTTGTATTATCTAATGAATAAAAATTTTACCTAATATAGCCCTGATGCAAAACCCAAAGCACTGACAATGCCCTCTGCTGTCTTCTGTTACTGAGGCTGGAAAGCAAACTATTCTGTTTTCCTTCCTTGCAGTTGTTGCTTTGTCAGCTGCCGTAGAGTTGCCCGAGAATGAAACCCTGCCCAGGTGTGCGCCATCTCCACGATGACTCAGGGAGCAGACCCTGACAATCCACAGGGTTTTCGTGGGCTGATTTTCAGGAGACAGCCAAGCCTTTCTTCCTTGTCCTCATAGTGTGTTCAGCAGCATAGCAACAAACAAACCACAACGATAGACAACTGGTAGCTGCACATGAGGTGCACTGGCCAGAAACCAAACCCAGGTCCCCTGCACGGTAGGGGGCCACCACTGAACCACTGCGGCCTTCTCTTGTATCTAAAACAACAAAAACAAATCAAACCCATTGCTATCAACAACATGAGGGAAAAAGAGTCCAGAGGACAGAAGGACCCATGTAAATGGGTGACTATATCAACACATGACTAGAAGAACCAGATGGTGCCTGGCCACCACCAATGACAGTCACGGTGGGGCTCACAAGGTTGAGTCCCAGTGGCAACATGAGAAAAAGAGAGGTGTACCTTAAGAAGTCCACTAAAAGACTGCAACTGACGATCCAAAGGCCGGGGAATTCCCCTGGGAGAATGGACCCTAGATCTGATGCTGCCCCTGATCATAAATCATTATTGAGGTCAACTCTTTGGACAGGAATGAATTGGACTTGGAGACACAAAGCGACCATACTGTGTATGCACTTTATGGTTCTATGCATCTATGGGATGTCTTTCTACTGGCCTCTTACTAGAAGGGAGTCGAGAGAGTGGAGAGGAGGGGCTAGGAGATTGTTAAGAGGATATGATATGTATAAAACGGAAAGGAGGAGTGTGCTGTCACTGGGCAAGGACAGCAGAAAGAGTAGATAGGCGGGCATGTGAATTTAACTTGGATTGTACACTTTCATTCAACCACAATTTAAAAAAATTCTGTCAAGTTGATATCAAGTCATAGTGACCTTATAAAGAGAGTAGAACTGCCCCATAGAGTTTCCAAGGAGCAGTTGGTAGATTCCAACTGCAGACCTTTTGGTTACCAGCTGAGCACTTAAACACTGCACCACCAAAGCTTTCTCTTGCAATGAGAGGTGGTTCTATTACTTAGTTCTAACCAATAAGATGTAAGCAGAACTCTCCCACGGAGGGTCTCCAGGGAAGACTGGCTTTCCTGGTGAAGATAGACAAAACTGGCAGAATCCTTTTGCCCTTTTGTTCCTGTTGGCTCATTGCCTTCTTCCCGCCAGAAAGCAGACTTGAAGCCTGGTGATACCACAGCCAGCTGGCGACCGTAATGTGACAAGCATGAGGAGAATAAAGCTGACTTTGTTGCAGATCATTTTTAATGGCAAAGTGGTACGAAACATCTTTTTTGTTTCTAATCAAAGCCTTCCCACTAATCAGGCTTTGCATTTTGTAATTTTAATCTATCTCATAGCTTTCTGAGTTTAAAAGCCCCTGAGCAAAGAAAGGTAGAGCAGAAGAACAGAAAGACCTTTGGTCCTTGTCTGTATTTTCTAGCTGCTACACCTGTGCTTGAAACCCTGAGTGCCATGTCTGCTAACCAAAAGGTCAGCAGTTCAAATCCACCAGGCACTCCTTGGAAACTATGGGGCAGCTCTACTCTGTCTATAGGGTTGCTATGAGTTGAAATCAACTTGATGGCAGTGGGTTCGGGTTGTAAAACTGAGCTGAATTGTTCACCTCTGGACTTCTCACTACATGAGGAAAACAAAACCCTCTCAGTGAAGCTACCGGGACTTGCTGCCCTGAAACCTCAGTAGTGTAGTGGTTAAGAGCTATGACTGCTAATCAAAATGCTGGAAGTACAAACCCAGCAGGCCCTCCTGGGAAGCTCTATGGGGGAATTCTACTCTGTCAGCTCTGCCATTTCTGTAGCAATGACTGACCCCCTGAACTGTGACTGCAGTGGCTCCAATTCACAACCAAGTCACACCAGCTAGACTTGTTCCCTTTTGATCACTTACTATTTTGAGGTAGATACCAGAGCCAGACAGGCCTGTCTGCACACCAGCTGTGCTTCCTTGGCTCCAGTTTTCTCTGAGCTGCAGTCTTCTCTGATGTGAAATGAACAACGGTTATGCCACCCTCACAGATAAGCCACATGAAAGATTCTAGCACGCACATGGCCTGGTGCACAGCAAACCCTGAACCAATGGTAACTCTTATCCCTTTTCCTCCAGCCTGAGACAGAATCACCAGCATCTTAAAGAAGATCTATGTCTCCTAGTGGTCCTCTGCACTCAGTAAAAATTCTTAAGTTAGGGGAACATTGTAACCTCCAGTCAGACTTTGTGCTTTTTCTTCAGACCATGATTGGACAAGCTTCTGGAAAGGATGGGATGGTAGAGGCAGGTTCAAGAGCATGGCTATTACATAGTCTTCAAACACCAGTGAGCATGGGAATCACGTAGGGAGTTTACTAAAAGTGCATATCCCCAGGTCCCTCCCCAGATCTACTGACCAGTAATTAAAAAGTTGGTTCCAGATATTTTTAAGAAGCTTCCCCAGACATTCGCACATGCACCAAAGTTTGAGAATCACTGATGCTCTAGAAGTTTTGTCTCCTCCCCCTTGACCTGGTCACAGCCTGATGACAGAATAGAGGGTTAGCCCTCATTGGGGCCTCTGCCTCATTTTGTCTCCTCCTGACTCCACATGGTCCCTCATGAAACCACACCTCTTTCCAGAATGCAGTCAAGCCCAGAAAAACTGAGAATTCCACTGTCATTCTCTGACCTACATTTGATTTTAGTCTTTGAAGAGTAACAGAATTAGGGCTTAAGTTTTCTTTGTTCAAGCCTCTTCCCCTACCTGCAGGAGGGCAGAATTTGCCTACAGGTCTCTGACATCCTCTGACTGTAATAATAAACCCCACCCCCAGCGGATGATCTCCAACAGGCTGGGGAGCACAAGCTCTCTGCTTTAGACCCAGGGCACAACCCCCTCTGCTGGCATCATCTCATGGAATCTCTGGCTGCCTTGGCTCTGGCTGGACCCTGCTGAGCTGCTGTTGGCCTTTCGAGCCTAGTCACCTAGCTAGATTCTTTGGTCTGATCCCTCTTGGTTACTTACCAGCCGTGAAGACTTTCTCCATACCCCAAAATTACTTCAATAAACTCACTCATCCATTGATACTTGAGTGTGTCCAAAGGCCCAGGCAAAGGTTCTGCTGACAAACTTTTCTGTGCTAACCCTTGTGCCTGAGGTGCCAGCTGTGCTTTGCTCTAGCATTTGTTGTTAAACATTTTCCATCCCTTCTGTGTCTTCTCTCCCTCTCTTCCTAGAGAAATCGCACAGGTTCATCAATCAATCAAAGAGACTCTGTTCATGGTACTGTTTTATGTACATGATGATTCTTCATAGTGCTTGTTATTCTACTGAGTTAACCTGGTCAACGATTACCTTGCCCACCTGCAGGGAAGAAGACATGGCGAACTTGGAAGAGACAGCACGACATCATTCCTGAACGAGACCTAGCATGCTATGAAAGTCCCAGGAGAATGAGTGTTTCTACTTTGAGCAGAGGCTAAAGCCATCCATAAGGGATAAGCTTTGCTGGGACTAAACAGTTATACTGTTGAGTCATCACTAAGTAGTCGAAGGCACCTACCAGCTGCAAGACCACCCCTGGGGACATCAACAGTGCTACTTGGGGCAGTGTCCTAAGCAGGTCCTAGTCACCTGGATTAACGAACTCCCTGATGGTGACTCTACTAGTTCAATGCTGACTCCTGGAAACCCCTCCCTCCATCTCAGGCTTAGTATCCTCTTCCAAGACACAATCAATCCCTGTCCTAGGATGACTGAATTGTGGTCCTCAAAGTCATAGGGACCAATTTTGTGAGGGCTGGAAAGAAATCCTGTGTGACTTGGGCTCCCCACCTATTGACGAGCCATCACTGTCAAATTGGTTCCCAACCTGTACCACTCACCTTCCAGTATGATGGGCCTTTGTATTTAGAGCTCATTCAGCCCTCCCTCCTTGGATCCCTGGGATCTCTAAATCTGTACTCATGAGTGTACCCTTATCTGGCATAAAACCGCTGCAAATCATCAGACTGTGTGTGATCCCACCACAGCAGTGTTTGAAATGTATCTGACACCCTTAGTGACACACAGCTATGTGCTCAGAGATCCATGGCTGTGGCAAGTACACCCAGGCCACAGGATCAGATCCGCACTATGTATGAAGGGTGGGAGGAATGAGGTGGCTAATATCAATCCTCAAAGACCCCAGGACAACATGTGTTTAAAAACATCAACTTTTATTGGCAGAGTGCTGATTATTCCCCTACGTCTGTTCTCGCTTTGTTCTGTTCTCATTCTGTACTATGTTCAGAGATCCCCATCTGCCCCCCACTCCCACCCCCCAACCTAGAATCAAGACTATTTCCAAACCTACCTTTCAGATATGTGAATAAACTCCAGCCAGTGAGATGTGAGGGGAAGTGATATGTGAAACTTTCAGAATGTGTCCTTAAAGAAAGAGGGTATTCTGGAGGCTCACCCAAGAGACAGTTCCTGGTCTCCCTCCTATACCAGACCTGAAACTATCACCAAAGACAACTATTCAGACAAAAACTGAACTATATTGTGAGACATCAAACTGTCAGTGCAGCTCCCCAACAGTAATAAGAGGGGAAGGCAGAGAGGAGGGTACAGGACTAGGCTGAATGAATATGGCATTTATAGAGTGGAAGGGATGCATGTGCTGTCACCAGGCTAGGACAGCAGATGGAGTTGCATAGAGGTCTGTGTATGGGGTTTAATACAGCAAATTGACTTTATTTGTCAATTTTCATTTAACTGTAATCAAATATTATCTCTTTGAACTATAAAATACATACCTTCTACCATAGCAATAATTGACTCAGGTAAGAATCTAGAGATAGTAAAACAATTGGGTGAAAGTTCGTGGGGCAGCAGACAGTGATGCGCTGTGCTGTTCTAGGGTTAAAGAAGATGAAAAGGATAACTAAATGTGATGCATAATCCTGGATTGGATCCTAGACCAAAAGTTAAGTTACTATAAGGAACATGACTTAGGAGCTTGGCAAAACTTGAATACATGCTGCATATTAGACAATGGTATGTGTTAATACTGGATTTTTTAATTTGATGGAAACCCTGGTGGTGCAGTGGTTAAGTGCTACAGCTGCTAACCAAAAGGTCTGCCATTCAAATCCACCAGGCGCTCCTTTGAAACTCTATGGGGCATTTCTACTCTGTCCTACAGGGTTGATATGAGTTGGAATCAACTCAATGGCAGTGGGATTGTTGAATTTGATAACTGTACCAGAAATTATTTTAGAAGGGTTTCTTCTTCTTCTTTTTTTGAGATTGGATGAAAGACAGGGAACTGACAAGGCAACTGACAAGAGAAAGAAACCTTGAGGGAAAAGAAGCATTAAAACAGAAAGCATATTAAGCCAATGATAGAAATTAACTCGAGTTTATTTAATATACAACTTGTAAATTGGGGTAACATTTTAAATAAACCCAAACTAAACTCACTTCCTTTGAGTCGATTCTGACTCATAGCAACCCTACAAGACAGAGTAGAATTGTTTCATAGAGTTAGTAAGAAGCACCTAGTGGATTCGAACTGCTGACTTTTTGTTTAGCAGACATAGCACTTAACCACAACACTAGCAGTGTTTCCAGTATTTTGAATAGGGAGTCAAAAATGTTCCAAAGACTGTGCTGCAATAAACATTCCTGTGCATGTATCTGTTCATGTGACTGCCCTTGTTTCTGAGGATATATTCCAAGCAGTGGGATTACTGCGACAAATGGTGTATCTATTTCCAGCTTTTTAAGAAAGCATCATATTGCTTTTCAAAGAGGTTGTACATTTTATGATCCCACCAGCAGTGTAAGAGAGTTCCAATTTCTCCACAGCCTCTCCAGCATTTGTTGTTTTATATTAAAACTTATAATTATCTTAAGAATTAGAAGAGGAACATTTTACAATGATGTAATGTGTCACTTTGAGAACCAAGGTGTACCTGATCCAAGCCACATTATTTTGAGTTACATGATCTCTTAGTCGTCTAGCACTGCTATATCAGAACTACCATAAGTAGATGGCTTTAAAAAGAGAAATTTTATTATGTCACAGTCTAGTAGGCTGTAAGTGCAAATTCAGCTTCAGAAGAAGTCCTTCTCTGTTGGATCTGGAAGAAGGTCCTTGCTATCAAACTTCCCCTGGTTTGAGGGGACACAACTCAATCCATGATACAATCCAGTGCAATCCAAGCTCCCCTAGACTGGGAGTTTATGAGGCTCAGGAACAACCCCAAGTCTTTTCCAAAAGACACACTCTGCTTCCAGCACTGCTCCCTGGTGGTATGAGGTCCCCTACACTTTGCTTCCTTCCCTTTCCTTTATACCCCAAGAATTTGCCTCAAGGCACAATACAATCTTACACACTGAGTCCTACCCCACCAACCCAACTGCTTCCCATCCTTCCTCATTAACACTACAGAGGCTGAGTTATAGCACACAGCAATATCACACAATACCGGGAATCATGGCCCCGCCAAATGGCTACACACATTTGGGGGTGGGGAAACAATTCAATCCATGACACCACAGATGCTTGGCAGTAGCTTGAGAATGAAAAAGAATGAAGAGAAATTGATATATTTGAGTTACGGTATTGGCAAAGAATATTGAACATATCACGGGCTACTAGAAGAAGGAATAAATCTGTCTTTGAAGAAGTACAGGATGAAGAAGCAAGGATGCCGAAATTTTTTTTTGATACTTTTTTTTTTATTATGACTGAGTGAAAATGTACATTGCCGTATAAATTTACATGCCCACCTATATGCAGCTTCCACTGCTCTCCCTGTCCGGTGACAGCACACTATTCCTCTCTGCTCCATACGTGTCTCATCCTCCCAACAGTCTCCTTTCCCCTCCTCTCCACCCACTCTCCTTCCTCCAGCCAGAGGTCAGCAGGATGATATCCTATAGATGCACAGAACCATAAAGTGCACCCAATATATGGTCACTCTGCATTGCCAAGTCCAATCCATTCCTGTCCAAAGAGTGGACCTTTGTTATAATTTATGGGCAAGGGCAGCATCAGGGCCAGGGGCCATAATCCCGGGGGAACCCCAAAGCCACTGGACCATCAGTTGAAGTCTTTTAGTGGAGATTGTAGGGTGTACCCCTTTTTATTCTTGTGTTGCCACTGAGACTCAACTTAGTGAGCTCTATCGTGGCTACCACTGGTGGTGGCCAGGCACCATCTGGTTCTTCTGGTCCCAAGTCGATGTAGGCACCCACTCATGTGGGTCTCTCTATCTTCTGGGTTGTCTTTACCCATGTCATTTTGGTCCTCAGTGAGCGAAGGATGCCGAAATTTTATCTCATTGTAATTTGGACATGAAATCAGGAGGAACCTTCTGGGAGAAGAACATCATGCTTGGTAAAGTAAAGGATCACTGAAAAGGAGGAAGGCCCTCAGCAAAACAGACTGATGTATTAGCTGCAGCAGTGGGCTCAAACACAGGCTGAGGCAGCGTTTTGTTCTATTGGACACAGGGTCACTGTGAGCCAGAGCCGATTCAACAGCACCTAACAATGATAGCATGTTAGAATTTACAGAGGGCTTCAAAATCCACATTCTCAGTTGATGACCACAATACTAGGCAACACATAAGGAAGTGCTTACGTACCTCTGCAGTCAAGCTGTCCAGATCAAATCTGAGTTTTATGACTTGCTAACCATGTGACCTTCGGCAAGTTACTTAACCTAAGCCCCAGATAACAGTTCCTGACTCATGGGAATGTTGTCAGGGTTGAGTGAGATAATAAGAATAGCATGCTTATTGTGGTGCCCAGTAAATTTTCAGCATTTAACACTAACCAGCAATCATCAATGTTTAGATGTGCCAAGCACACAGGAGTCTTCCCATTTAGTAAATGAAGACAGTGAGGCTCCGAGTAGGTGAGTAAACTGCCCAGCCAGACAGTACTGGTACCTCTTAAACCAAAGTCTTCTGACACCAGAATCAATTCTACTTCCGCTATAACATTGTTTGTACACAAGAACGTGTCATGCATCTATTCTGCATTATTTATGGGATATCTAGTATTTAAGGACCCCTGACGGCAGTGAGGAGGAGGATGGTGCAGTGGTCAACTGCTCAGCTGCTAATGGAAAGGTCGGTGGGTTCAACCCATCAGCAGCTCTGTGGGAGGAAAAGACCTGCAATAGTTACAGGCACCCACAATGGTTACAGGCTACTGACAGGGATCACAATAGAGGGGTGTAAGCAGAGACAGAGAAAAATATCAAACAAATTTCTAACTCACACACAAAAAGATCAGATCTACTTGTCAGACAGAAACTGAAGAAACTCTCGAGCACGGCCCTCAGATACCCTATAGCTCAGTAATAAAGTCTTGAGGTTCAGCCTTCAGCCAAGGATTCGATAGGCTCATAAAGCAAGACAAGACCAAACAGGCACACCAGTCTAGGGGCAAGGACCAGAAGGCAGAAGGGGACAGGAAGGCGGCTAACGGTGAACTCAAGGTAGAGAAGCGGAGAATGTTGACAGGTAGTCAGGCTGGCAAGGATGTCACAAAACAGTGTGTGTATTAATTGTTTCATCAGAAACTTGTTTGCTCTGTAAACCTTCATTTAAAGTATAGTATTTGAAAAAATGAAGGAAAAAACGGGTAATATCACATAGTATCAACTAATTTTTAAAAAATCATGAGAGAGTGTAGACATGGAGTTGACCTTGTTTGGAGACTGAATGGACCTGAATAGAGGCAGAAAGGTAGGCAAGCTAGATGGGTCCAGAGTTCTGACTGTTTCTGGTATCTTGAAAATTGTTTGTACTGCTGTTGTTCTCCCACATAAAGGCAAGAGTTTTGGGAGAGGGAGATTATGTTAGTTTAGGTCATGGCGAATGAGAATTATTTTGGATGTGCAAATGGAAAAGTTCAAGACAGCTGTATACATCAGTCTACACTGTAGGAATGAAGTCAAGTTTTCATAAGAGAGATATTTGTTCATTACAGCATAAAAAACATAAATGACACCATTAAAGCTTGTGAAATTGTTCAGGAAGATGCTTCACAGAAAAGAATAAATATTGGTGATAGAAATTATAGTAACAGACATAAAGCTGTGGCTATTCTTTTTGTTATATATAAACAACTGGATGTTTTAAAAAAATGTAATAGCTTAAACAGGTTGAGCACTGTACATCTCAAAATTTTCATAATTCAACCTTTATATATAAAATATAATAGTTTAGTTTGTGTCTTTCTCTTTTAGTAAATAAACAACAAAAATATTACACTCTAGGAAACCCTATGGGATAGTTCTACTCTGTCCTATAGGGTCGCTATGAGTTGGAATCAACTCAAAGGCACACAACAACAAATCAACATCTAATACATTCTAGTAACTCTCTTTGGCGCTAGGGAATTCTAGCATAATCCCAATAAGACTGGTCTTTGAGCAACCCTGTAATTACAACTCCCTTAAGGCCAGTCCCAGCACTTTGTCTCACCCAGCATTTGCTGGTAATGTATTCTGAAGATTTTAACACCATTTTATGGAAGGTGGAGATGAGGATTATAGCACATTAGACTGTAATCTCCTAGAGGACAGGGATCATGTTTCACTTATCACTGTACAACCAGCACCCAGCACAGCACCTGGCACACTCAGTGAGTCTTGAGTAGCTGATGAATGAGCAATGCCACACATGAAAACTAAATCCATCTTCCTCAGAAACCTCTCATAGGCCCACCATAATTCCGTCCACAGAAGCTGAACCCAAAATTGTTGATAAAATAGTTGAATTGGACTGTGAAGAATTCCACCTTTCATGAACTTGATGGAATTCTCCCAGGCATTCCTGTCTGCCTGATACAGGCAGTTTTCATTTGAAACTACCAAGTCAGTATAGAGATGTTTAAGTTAAAAAACACATGTAAGTCAAAATTTTACTCAGGGAGACAATAGTTGAGTAGACACAACAACAAAAATAGACTCATGGAAACATAAAGAATGATTTAAGATAGTAGATTTGTTGTTGTTGTTAGGTGCTGTCTGGCTGACTCCAACACTGAGTGTTGAACAAAGATAACTGACTATTTCAGCAGAGAAGAGTGAGACATCGAGGTGGAAATGCATTAACCTGGCCGGAGAATCATTCCAGGTCTCTACCTAAACAAACTGGGAGGTACTGTGAGTTGATCTCATTACTCTGTCTCAGACTTTCCTCTGCGTAGCAGTCTGTTAATAGTGCAGGCTTTTCAGCCATCTTCATGAGCCCAGAATTTGAAAGGTCCCAGGAATAACATACCAGTTTCCATGCAAAATGAAAAAGGGGGTGCAGAGTTCTAAACTCAGACTTCATCATGCCTGTCTCCCCAAGCACTCAGCTTTAGGGACTAACTCCTGCTCCTGCTGAGAAGTGGGACAGAGCTGTTTCATCATCTGTCCATCCTGACACCTGTCCCCGTCCAGTTGAAAGGAAAAAAACACCCATTTAAAGTAATCCCTCTTTCACATAAATATCATAGTTCCTACTTCCTTCATCTCATAACCTCAGCCACTATCCAAAACAAATAAATAAAGGAAGACCTCCTAGAGTTTGATGATGTTTCATTTTCAAGACTATGATCTTTTTCTGACCCAATCCAAACTTGCAGATGAAACATTTTCCCCTAAATGCAGGCTTCTTCTTCTTCCTTCTTCTTTTGCACACAAATATTCCTCTAAAGTATCACTGTAAGACTAGGGATATAGGATATGCTGATATGGAAGATCAAAGCACATATTTGACAGTGGACTGAAGCACAAGGCAGGTGATAACGGGTTAAACTCTTCGAAGTGAAAGGCAAAGGAAACACAAACTATGCTCCGAACATCTTAGAGAGACTTCACGGTAAGTTTCATTTCCTACCAAGCAGAGTGACAAGACATCCCCTGGCAATACTTGGCAACACCCTCTCAAATGCATTCATTTTTCTCTCTGATGGCATGAGCTTGGCAGAACACTGAGAACTGGCATCTGAGAAGAAAATGCAGTCTTCCTGCTCACAGAAGAGATTCTAAAACATCTTTGCTAGCACAGCATTGCCAAAAGGGCTTGTGCATGAATCAGCCACAAATGTTGAGTGGGCTGATGAGCTCTGCAGAGTTAATGAGAGTTGCTGATGACGCAGCACACACGAGTGCTTACTGGTTATTGCATAAGTGTGATGCAGTCTGTAATTTGACTTTGGGGTCTTTGCGGTATTATATGCCACGCTTCACTGAGGACTGTTGCAAGCTCTCTTTTTTCTTTGCTATAAAAATTCCCCTGCTTTGTACTGGAAAACAGAGACTTTGAGACAAGAATGCTAACTATTCCTTCAAACTACACAGACAGAAAAGGCTAAGAGACAGTTATTATGTTTTGTTAGTATCTGATTCCAGGAACCTGATCCCAATTCGTCTAATCTCCTGATCATTTCAGCACTAACCACAGTCTGGTTGGATATCCTCTGAAGTACCCAAGAACCAAGCCAAATGCTGCCAAGTAAAAATGGGCTGATTATGCAAATAGGCTGAGTAAAACATGTCTCTGCGTTCTCAGCACTCTTCTTCTTTCTAGGCCCAGAGCTCCCCCAGAGTTATCAGGTTTAGCAAAGACATACATAGCCTCCTGTATTTTACCTAGCACTTTATCCTATCCTTTAGTCCTTTGTCCTCAGAACCAATTTTGTAGAAAAATCAAAGTTTGGTCCCAGATAACTTACACTGGAATGGGAACCTGTGAAAAAAGCAGATTTCCTGAGTCTCACCCTCTATTTGCAAAATCAGAAATCCCAGGTGGTTCTGTGAATATGCATTTTTTTTTAAAAAAAATTGCCTCAGATAATTCTGACACACACTAAAACATGACTGCAATTTAATGAACTTAGTACCTTTCCTCTCCCAGGAACACACACTGAAACCTTCTGCCCCACTGTGGAAAAGGAAATAAAAAAGGTAACCTAAATAAATAAATAAATAAACCAACCAACCCACTGCCATCGAGTCAACTGTGACTCATAGTGACCCTACAGGACAGAGCAGAACGGCCCTATAGATTTTTCCAAGGAGCACTTGGTGGCTGTGTATTGTTGGTTAGCAACAGCAGTAATTAACCACTGCATCAGCTAGGTTTCTAGTGCCTAGCATTTACTGGGACCACCACACATATTTGTTCCTTTTGTCTCTTTCTAAATGAACTTTGGACTTCAGGAACAATAAAGGGTAGCTATCAAGGTCCCTTCACAGTCACCCGAAGAAAATAAATTCAAAGTTGGCCTCTAATCACCTCCATATAGCTGAAAGAGGCAGTATGAGAAAGAATTGTAGAGGCACTGTTTCTGTATGGCTTACACAGCTTACCTTACACACACTTTGGTGACTTTGTGATTTATGGCTTCTTTCTCTTTTTCCCCCTCCTATTCTCCAAATTCCATGGAGTTTAAGATTAACTTATGTTCCTCTTAGAGAAGCCAAACAGCAACAATGGAGCTTCCTAGAGAAGCAACCAATAAGGTATGGAGCAAGACAAGGAGACAGTGGGGACCATCTTATAACTGAAACCAGGGTGGTGCCAACAGACTCTGAAAGGACACTCATAGGTCAACTTGCCCTCCTGAAGGTCAGCTTGCCTTTCTGAAAGGGGAACTCACATTCGTCAAAGTTGTCAAGCATAAGCCCTGCCCATGTAAAACCTTTGGTCACTCTCTGACACATAGATTTCTAGAGGAATCTATTCCCTTCTGTCTCTTGTATGCTAGTATACAATAAAGCCCTCTTGCTACTGACCTCACCCATCTCAGTACTGGCTTTGTGGCAGGCAGCTAGAGTCTGTGTTTTACAGTAATGTAACTAGGGCATAATCTATCTATGAAGGAATCCTAGTGGTGCAACAGTAAAGCTCTCAGCCACTAACCAAAAGGTTGGTAATTCTAACTCATCCAGTGGCCATGATAGAAGAAAACTGGCGATGTGCTCCCATAAAGAGTATAGCTAAGAAAATGCTATGGAGGTTTTCACACAGGGTTGCTGTAAGTCAGAATCCACTCAACAGCACCCCCAACAACAATAATCTATCTATAAGGGCTCTGCATGGCACAAACCATTTTCTCTCAACTATTCATCTAAAGGTTGGTGATTTGAGCCTATCTCGTGGTACCTGGGAAGAAATGTCTGGCAATCTTCTATTGCAACAATCGCTGTTGTTGTTACTGATAGCTGCCATAGAGTCAATTCCAGCTCATACCAACCTTCTGTGTAACAGAACCAAACATTGCCTGGTCCCACACTAAAAAAGAACAGAAGCAGCCAATACTAATCTCACATAAAACATATTTTAAGGCAAAATACCTCATAAAACATAAAGAAGGACATTATATAATGATTAAATGGACAATCCACCATGAAGACATAACCATAATAAACATCTGCATGCACAATTACAGATCTACAAAATATATGAAACAAAATCCAACACTACTAGAGAGAGAAACAGCTGTACAAACACAGCAGAAGATTTCAATACATCACTCTTGGTAAAGGACAGAATATCTAGAAAGAAACTCAGCAAAGATATGGAAGATCTGAAAGCCATAGTCAACCAATTTGACCTTACAGACACATATAAAACACTCATTGCTACTGCAACAAAGTCTACATTCTCTCCAATGTACATGGTACATTTTCCAGAAAAGACCACAACTTAGGCCACAAAGTAATCCTTAAGAAAATCCAAAACACTGAGATAATACAAAGTATCTTCTCTGATCACAACACCACATACGTAGATACTTCTAACAAGAATAATTAAAGCGGAAAAATAGAAAAATAAAAAACAAGGAAACTGAATAACATCTTGCTTAAAAATCACTGGATAATAGCAAAGATCAGAATTGGAATTTAAAAAAATTCCTGGAAATCAAATGAGAATGAAAGCACATTATACCAAAACCTTTGGGACACAGCAAAGGCAGTGCTCAGAGGTCAATTTATAGCAATAGACAAAAAGGGACAGAATCAAAGCATTAGCTCTACAACTGGAACGAATAGAACGAAAACAGCTACAGAAGCCCATAAAGATCAAAGCCAGAAATAAATGAGAGAGACAAGAGAAAAACGATTGAAAGAATCAACAAAACCAAAAGTTGTCTCTTTGAAACTATCAGCAACACTGGCCAACCCTCAGCCAAAATGACAAAAGAAAACATAAGAGGAAGCTGGACATTAACACAGACCCAACTGAAATAAAAAGACTTTAACAGACTACTTTAAAAAACTATTCTGACAAATTTGAAAACCTAGAGGAAATGGGAAATTTTCTAGAAACATTCTGCCTACCTGTAAAAATGGTGTCTGATCTCCTCCAACCCCACAAGAGGGAAGAAGAACCAAGATCAACAGCGCAAGGCTGATTCCCACAAGACGAAGGCCGGACAGTTGTCTTCTCTCTGCCAGCCTTCCTAATTCTGACAGCTACCATCCCTCACACAGCACTCCTGTTTTACTTCTGGCTTCAATAATTCATCACAGTGGCCACCCAGAACTCAACAACCATACTCATAATTATAGGGTTTATTATAAGAGAACTAACAGTTAGAATTCAGGCTCAGGAACACTTAGGCTACAGTTTTTTCACCAGAATAGCCTCTTCACAGCCTGTGCTCACAGGCACACTCGCAGCAGTCCTAGGCCTCTCCCAGAGTTGCTCCCTTTTCTCTTTGTGGGCTGGGAACTCAGCAGTGTCTCCTGCTGCAGGGTCTCTGCTGCTGGTCTCTCCTGCCACTGCTTCTCAGCATCTCAGGTTATACTTTGCTTTCTCTCTTGGTCTCCTGCTTCCAGGAGCTTCTGAGCACAGAGCTTGGGTCTGAAGGACAAACTCTTTGCTCATGGCTGTTGTCATGGGTTGAATTGTGTTCCACCAAAAATATGTGTAGCCGTTTGCCTGGGCCATGATTCCCAGTATCCTATGATCGTCTTCCATTTTGTGATTTTCCTATGCTGTATGTTAAAGGATTAGGGTAGGACTGTAAGTCCCTTTATAAGATCACCTCCCTTGTCCCACCCTTAACCTTTTCATCCTGCAAGAGATAAAAGGAAAAGGAAGCAGGCTGAGAATTGGGAACCTCACACCATCAAGAAAGCAGCACCGGGAGAAGAGTACATCCTTCAGACCTGAGGTTCCTGCACCAAGATGCTCCCTGGACAAAGACTGATGCAATACCTGACTTTCCTCTAGAGCCAACAAAGGGGAAAGCCTTTCCCTGGAGTGGACATCCTGAATTCAGACTTGTAGCCTACCAGACTTTGTAAGAATAAACTTGCCTTTGTTAAAGCCATCTACTTTGTGGTATTTCTGTTAGAGTAGCACTACCTGACTAAAACAGTGGGCTACAATCACACTGTCACACAGCCTTATGGGAGCTTGAAATACATGGCTAGAAAGGCAACACAAATGTAATCAATCACTCTGCACTACCTAAACTAACAATGACTGAGGTAGAAAACTTGAACAGACTCATAACAAGAGATGGAAAAGTTAATTAAAAAACAAACAAAAAAAATCCCAGGAAAAAAAAGGTCCTGACCTAGATGGCTTCACTGGAGAACTCTACCAAACACTCAGAGAAAAGCTCATGTCTGTACTACTCAATATTTCAGAACACAGAAAAGGATGGAATAATTCGAATTCACTCTACGAAGCTAGCATAATCTTTATACCAAACCCAGGCAAATATACCACAAGAAAATCACAGACCAATATCTCTCATGAATGTAGATGCAGAAGTTTAGAACAAATTGCTAGCCAAAAGAATTCAGTATCTTATATACAACAATAATAATACATCACAATCAAATGGGGTTCATACCAGGTATGCAAAGATGGTTCAACATTAGAAAATTGATCAACATAATCCATCATCTAAATAAAAGAAAAGAATCATGTGACCATTTCAATTGACACAGAAAAGGCATTTGACAAAATCCAACACAAATTCCTGATTAAAAGCCTTCAGTAAGATAGGACTAGGAAGGAAATATACCCACATAATAAAGGGCATTTCTACAAAATCAACAACCAACATATTCCTCAACTGGGAGGGGCAGAAAGCATTCCCCCAGGAGAACAGACAAAATAAGAACGCCCTTTATCCATCACTCCTATCTGACATTGTGTTAGAATTCTAGCTGCAAGATACAAAGGGCATCCGAGCTGGTAAGGAAGAAGCAAAACTATCCCTGTTTACATAGAGAATCCTAAAGACTCCATAAGAAAACTACTGGAATGAATAGAAGGATTCAGTAGAGAGCAGGATACAAGATAAACATACAAAAAACAGTTGGAGTCCTATACATCAATAAAGAGAATTATGGAAAAGAAATCAGGAAAACAATACCATTCATAATGTTGTCAGGAGACTATCAGTTGGTTTCAACTTAAAACTGCCTGGTCCTGTGTATCCTCACAGTTGTTGATACACTGTAGTACAATACACTCAACCTTCTGTTATCACCCCTGTGTCAATCCATCTCCTTGAGTGTCTTCTTCTTTTTTGCTGACGGTCTAATCTAACAAGTGTGATGTTTTTCTCCAAGGATTGGTTCCTCCTGATAACAACTCCAAAGTCTGTGAGATGAAGCCTAGCCATCTTTGTCTCTGAGGAGTCTCTGGTTGTACTTTCTCCAAAAGAGATCTGTTTTTTCTTCTGGCAGTCGATGGTACATTCAGCATTCTTTGTCAATATCATAATTCAAAGGCACCAATTCTTTGGTCTTCATTGTTCACTGTCCAGCTTTTGCATGTATATAAGGCAATTATAGCCCCATGGCCCCAGTCAGGAGCACCTCAGTTCTTAAAGTGACATTTCTGCCTTCTAACACTTATCTAAACTAGATAACTGGGATCATCTGAAAATTAAACACATTCATCAAAAAACTTCACTGAAAGAGTGAAAAGAGAGCCGACAGAAGGAAAAATGTTTGATTATGATGTATCTGACAAAGGTCTACTCTCTAAATCTATAGTAAAATCTAACACCTCTACAACAAAAAGGCAAACAATGCTTTTAGAAATTGGGCAAAGGATACAAGCAGACACTTCACCAAAGAAGACATTCAGGTGGCTAACACACCCTTGGAGAAAAGCTTGAGATCTGCAGCTTTAGAGAAATGCAAATCAAAACTACAATTTTTTACAGAGACTGTAGATACCATCTCACCTGGATGCTACTGGCGTCAATCCAAAAAAAGAGACAATATCAAGCATTAGAGAGGATGCAGGGACACTGGTTCTCTTGTGCACTACTGGTAGGAATATAAAGTGGTACGACCACTACGGAAAACATTAACGGTACCTCCTTGAAAAGCTAGAGACAGAAATGTCATATGATTCAGCGATCCCACCCCTAGCAATATATCCCAGAGAAGTAAGATCCATCACATGAATACACAAATGTACATCCATGGTCACTGCAGCGTTGTCCACAACAGCAAAAGATAGAAACAACTTAAGTGTCCATGAACAGACGAATGGATAAGCTACGATACATACACACAACAGAATACTACACAATGATTAAACAAATGATTATTCAGCAAAACATCTCACAATGTGGATGAATCTGGAGGGCATGACACTGAGTGAAATAAGCCAATCACAAGAGGATAAATACTGTATGAGATCAATATTACAAAAACTCAAGGAAAGGTTTATACAGAGCAAGAAACAATCTGGATGATTACGAGAGAAGGGCGAAATGGAGAGGGAGAAAGACTGATAAGATCATAGATAAGTGGTAACCTCAGTGAAGGTTAAGACAGTCCACAATACTGGAGAAATCAGCACACCTTGACTAAGGCAAAGTCACAGAAGCTTCATAGACACATCCAAATGCCCTGAGGAATCAAGCTGTTGTGCGGAGGGGTCTTGAGATACGTCTAGCTCAAATGACACACCATGCTTGATGAAGAAAATGCTCTGCCTGGGGCAGTGGTGAGTAGCATCTTTAGTCTTAAAAGCCTGCAAGCTGCCATCTACAATGTGTCTACCTGTCCCACCTCTTACGGCACCAAGGAGAATAAAGAAAGTCAAAAACACAAGGAAAGTATCAGCCCAAAGTACCAACGGACCATATACACCATAGCGTCAGCCATCCTGAACCGAGAAGGACTAGATGGGACCTGGCTACTACCACCGACTGCTCTGACAGGGATCACAATACAGGTCATGGCTATAGCAGGTAAACAGAAGTTGAATGATACTCAGATTCACATATGTACACGCACACACGCACACAAAGACCAGACTGACTGGTCTGACAGAGACTGGAGTATAGCCCCCACATGCCCTTGTAACTCAATATTGAAATCACTCCCGAAGTTCACCATTCAGTCAAAGATTATACCACTGTGGTTACTGTTAGGTACCATCACGTTGTTTCCAACTCATAGCAACCTTACATACAACAGAAAAAAAAACACTGCCCAATCCTGCACCAAGCCCACAATCACTATTATGCTCAAGCCCATTTTTGCAGCCACTGTGTCAATCCACTTTGTTGAGGTCCTTTTTTTCACTGGCCCTCTACTTTACCAAGCATGATGTCCTACTCCAGAGACTGATCCCTCCTGGCCACACATCCCAAGTATGTAAGATGTAGTCTGTGCTATACCTGCTTCTGAGGAACATTCTGATTGTACTTCTTCCTGGAGAGATCTGTTCATTCTGAAGGACAATGTGAAGGATTATATAGGGCTATAAAACAAACAATAATACACATGAGGAATGTGCTTCATAGTTCGGTCATGTAAGTGAGATGAAAGAAACTCATCAGCCCAAAAGCAAAGACAAGAAGGCAGGAAAGGACAGGAAAACAAAACCAATAGAAATGAGTAACCTGAGTAGAGAAAAGTGTTGACACATCACAGGATTGACAACTAGTGGCACAAAACTACTGGTGTTTTGTTTATTGAGAAACTGGTTTGTAAATTTTCAGCTAAAGCACACACGCACACACACAAACTCTATGGAGTATTTCAGTTTTGTAATTCATGGGGTCATCATAAATTTGGAATCAGCTAAGAGCAACACATTTAGTTTGGCTTTATCTACAGCAACTCCAGCAGAAACATGCCTGTGGCTTCGACAGTGGGACAGACCGAATCTTCAGTCAGCCTACACAAGTAGTCTGCAACACGTCTTTCTTCTCTGTATCAAAGACTTAAAACCGTGATTTAGCTCTAATTTGTCCCTAATTCAGCTCTAGGTATTTTCAGCACTTTGTCTGATAGTCAGCCACCAACATTAATAGACAGTGTGTGTGAGGAACCATGCGTCACAACTACCGCAGCCTGTGCCAGACCGCATCCAGCACAACTAGACGGTGCCCGGCTGCCACCAACAACTGCTGTGATGGGTCACAACAGTGGGTCCCAGGCAGAGCTGGAGAAAAAGTAGAATAAAATTCTAACTCACCAAAAAAAAAAAAAAAAAAAAGAGGAGAGAGACCAGACTTACCGGCCTGGCAGACTGCAGAGCATGGCCCTCAGATACCCTTTTAGCTCAGTAATAAAGTCACTCCAGAGATTCCCTCTTTACTCAGAGACTGCTGTTGTTATGTGCCATGGAGTCTTTTCTGACTCACAGTGATCCCATGCATAACAGACAGCAATACTGCCTGGTTTTGTGCCATCCCGACAATCGTTCTGTTGAGCTCACTGTTGCAGCTGCTGTGTCATTCTTACGGCGGATCTTCCTCTTTTTCACTAAGCCTTTGGTTTACCAAGCATGTTGTCATTCTCCATTGACTGATGCCTCCTTATAGTAGGTCCGAAGTCTGTGAGACATAGTCTTGCCATCCCTGCTTCTCAGGAGCATTCTGGTTGTATGTGCTCCAAGACAGATTCATTCATTCTTTTCACAGTCTGTGGGATACTCAATATTCTTCATCAATACAATTCAAAGATGTCAAGTCTTTTTCAGTCTTCCTTATTCACTGTCCAGATCTTGAAAGCATATGAAGTGAATAAAAACTCCATAGCTTGGGTCAGGCTCACCTTGGTTTTCAAGATAACATCTGGGCTTTCCATCACTTTAAAGTGGTCTTTTGCAGCAGATTTATACAATGCAATGAATCTTTCGACTTCTTGACTGCTGCTTCACAGGTGTTGATTGTGGACCCAAATAAAATGTAATCCTTAATAACTGCAACTTTTTTTTCCATTTAGCATGATGTTGCTTATTGGTCCAGCTAAAGGGATTTTTGTTTTCTTGATGTTGATGCACAATCCATACTGAAGGCTGATCTTCATTGGTGTTTCAAGTCCTCTTCACTTTCAGCAAGCAATGTTGTGTCATCTTCATATCACAGATTCTTAATGAGTCTTTCTCCAATACTGATACTCTGTTCTTCTTCAGAGTCCAGCTTCTTAGAACATTTCTTCAGTATACAGACTGAGTAAGTATGCTGAAAGGATATAACCCTGGTGAACACCATTCCTGACTTTAAACCATGCAGTATCCCCTTCTTCTGTTCCAACAACTGCCTCTTGATCTATGTACAGG
Organism: Heterohyrax brucei; assembly: GCA_028571685.1. Lineage (NCBI taxonomy): Eukaryota > Metazoa > Chordata > Mammalia > Hyracoidea > Procaviidae > Heterohyrax > Heterohyrax brucei. Next base: position 53,531,285 of record CM053149.1, read on the forward strand.
TTCCTCATGAGCACAATTAAGTGTTCTAGAATTCCCATTCTTCAAAATGTTATCCTTAATTTCTTATGATCCACACAGTTGAATGCCTGTCACAGTCAATGAAGCATAGGTAAATATCTTTCTCATATTCTTTGATCTCTGCCATGATGCAGAGGATACAATGATGTCCTTGGTTCCACATCCTCTTCTGAATCTGGCTGTAATTTCCAGCAGTTTCCTGTCAATATTCTGCTGTAGCTGCTTCTGAGTGATCTTTAGCACAATTTTACTTGTATGGGATATTAATGGTATTTTTCCATAATTTCTACCTTGAGATCACTTTTCTAGAGAACAGACAAAAACATGGATCTCTTCCAGTGGGTTGGTCAGGCATCTGTCTTCCAAATTTCTTAGCATAGATGAACGAGCAGTGCTGCATGTTTGTTGATACACCATCAATCTTGGAGCCTTGCTTTTGCCTGTACTTTCAAGTGCAGCTGGGATTTCTTCCTTCAGAACCATCGTTTCCTGATCATATGCTATCTTCTAAAGTGATTAAACATTGACCAGTTATTTTCATTATACTGACTTTGCATCTTCCTCCCTTCTTATGTTAATGCTGCCTGCACCATTTAAGATTTTTCCCACAGAATCTTTTGGCATTGCACTTCAAGGCTTGAATTTTTTCTTCAGTCCTTTCAGCTTGAGAAATGCTGACCATGTTCTTCTCTCTTGGCTTTCTACCTCCAGGTCTTTGCACCTGTCATCATAATAATTTATTTTGTCTTGCTGACGTTCAAAAGCAAGTTTGAGAGTCTCTTCAGACATCCATTTTGGTCTTTTCTTCCTTTGCTGTCTTTTTAATGATCTCTTGCATTCTTTATACATAATATTCTTGATATCACTCCACAACTCATCTGGTTTTTGTTCATTAGTGTTCAGTGCAACAAATCTATTCTCAAGATGGTTTCTAAATTCAGGTGTGATATACTAAAGGTTAAACTTTGGCTCTTGTGGACTTGTTTTAGTTTTTTTCAGTTTCATCTTGAACTTAACATATGAGAAAGTGATAATTTGCTTCACAGTTGGCCCCTGACCTTGCTCTGATGGATGATATGGAGCTTTTCCATCTTCTCTTTCCACAGATGTAGTTGATTTGATTCTCATGTATTTCCTTCGGTGAGGTCCACATGTGTCGTTGCCATTTACATTGATGAAAAAATGTATTTGCAATGAGGAAGTCATTCATCTTGCAAAATTTTATCATGTGATTTCCAGCATTATTTCTATCACCAAAGCCCTATTTTCCAACTACTGACTTCCTCATCTCCAGTTTTCACATTCCAAACACCAGTCATCATGAATGCACCTTGTTTGAATGTTTCATCAATTTCAGACTAAAGCTGGTAAAAATCTTTGATTTCTTCTTTGGTTTTCGTGGTTGATTTGCAAATTGAATAACAGTCATATTAACTTGTCTTCCTTGTAGGTGTGTAGATATTATCCTATCACTGACAACATTGTATTTCAGAACAGATCTAGAATATTCTTTTTGAGGTTGAATGCAATGCCATTCTTCTTCAATTAACACTCATGGCATAGTAGATTATATGACTGTCTGATGCAAGATGGCCAATACCAGCCCATTCAGTTCATTAATGCCTGTGATATTGATGTTTATGTGCTCCATTTCATCTCTGATGATTTCCAAGTTTTTCTAGATTTGTACTTTGTATGTTCCACATTGCAATTATTAACAGATATTTCCTGCTGTTTCTTATTTTGAGTCATGCCACATCAGTAAATGAAGGCCCTGAAAGCTTAACTCTGTCTACCTCATTATGGTTGACTCTACTTTGAAGAGGCAGCTCTTCCCCAGTATTATGCTGAATGTCTTCCAAACTAAGGGACTCATCTTCCAGCACTGTATCAGCAGTCCCGCTGCTACTCATGAGGTTTTCACTGGCTAATTCTTTTCAGAAGTAGACTAGGGCCTTCTTCTAATTTGTCTTAATCTGGAAGCTCACCTCCAGCCTGTTTGCCATAGGTGACCCTGCTGGTGTTTGAATACCAGTAGCATAGCTTCCAGCATTACAGCAACATGAGAGCCCCCACAGTATGACACACACATGGGAGAGTCAAAGATTAGACAAGCTTATAAGAGCAAATGGAAACGCTGGTGGTGTAGTAGTTAAGTGATAAGGCTGCTAATTAAATTTATGGTCAGTAGTTCAAATCCACCAAGTGCTCTTTGGACACACCTATGGGGCAGTTCTACTCAGTCCTATAGGGTCTCTATGAGTTGGAATCCACTTAACAGCAATCAGTTAATAAAATAAAATGAGGCTAAAGGGACACACCAGCAAGGGCTAGACGGCAGGTGAGGACTGGAAAGCTGGTAATAGGGAACCCAAGGCTGAGGAAGGGAGAGCTGTTGCCATGTGGTGGAGTTGGTAACCAATGTCACAAAACAATATGTGTACTGATTGTTTAATGAGAAGCTAGTTTGTTCTGTAAACCTTCATCTAAAGTACAGTAGCCAGCCAAAGTACAGTGCCAAGCAGCCAAGTACAGTAGTAAGAATAAATAACAAAGGACAATGTGCCAGGGAAACAACCCAAACCCTCAGCCATTCAGTGGATTCTGATCATAGAGCTGCTATAGATGGAGTAGAACTGCCCCAGAGAGTTTCCAAGAAGGGCCTGGTGGATTTGAACTGCCAACCTTCTGGTTAGCTACTGTAGCACTTAACCACTACGCCACCAGGATTTCCGTGCCAGAGAAGAGGGTAGAATGTTGCATTTAAGAGTTTGGAAAGATTAAAACAAAACCCAGACCTACTGCTGTAAAGTTGATTCTGATTCAGTGACCCTGTAGGACAGGGTAGAGCTGCCCCAACAGGACTTCCAAGGTTTTAAATCTATAGGGAAGCTCACTACCAGCCACATCTTTCTGTCACGGAGTGGCTGGTGGGTTCCAATTGCCAATCTGTGAGTTGGAACAGCGTACTTTACGGTTAATAGCCAAACGCTTTAATCCCAGCCTCTCCACGGCTCCTTTTTGAAGGTTTTGGGTCTCACGATGCAATTTCACCTTCCAAAAACTACCATTCCCAGCATGCAACGCAACCAGAGTGAGCTCTGGAAAAGAACTGCTTGCCTGTCTGGATGTTTTGCCTTCGGGTCACGCTCAGGCTGAAGAGTGACCCGAAGTGGCCCCCGTAGGATTTTTCGGTTTTGTTTTTTGCAGGAGCGGTCACTCCCTAAATCCAGGGAAGGAAGGGGAGTGTCTGAGCCAGGTCACGTGCCCCTCCTCCGGTAAACTTTTGTGGCTCTAGACTTGGCTGCGGGAGCTTGAGGGACCGGGAGTAGTCGCACTCCTGAGTTTCCCCCATGGCTTCGGTGACCAGGGCGGTGTTTGGCGACCTGCCGTCTGGGGCTGGAACTGTGGAGAAGTTCCGGCTGCAGTCCGACCTGCTCCAAGTGGACATCATCTCCTGGGGGTGCACCATCACAGCCCTGGAGGTCAAGGACAGGCAGGGGACAGCCTCAGATGTGGTGCTCGGCTTTGCAGAGTTGGAAGGTGGGTTGAACTCGGTCCCGAGCTGCAGGCAGTCAACACCTTACAGAACCACCTGTGAGACGGAGGGGAAGATACCCGAGCTTTTCATAGTTGGGAGTGCTGGGATCTGCGTTGTGTTTTCGATGCAGCTTTGGGAAGAAAGACGAAGTGAATGTAGACAGCTGTTGGACTGATTATCCATTCAGACTTTGCCTCAGTTAACTTAAAAAGTCAGCGGGGGTAAAACGCCAGCCGCTTTGGGACGATCTTTGACCTGAGAGCAACAAAGGAAAAATAGGCAGGAGGGGCGTGGCCCCTGGGTCTCCGCCTGGAGGGGCGTGGCCCCTGGGTCTCCGCCTGGAGGGGCGTGGCTCCTGGGTCTCCGCCTGGAGGGGCGTGGCTCCTGGGTCTCCGCCTGGAGGGGCGTGGCCCCTGGGTCTCCGCCTGGAGGGGCGTGGCTCCTGGGTCTCCGCCTGGAGGGGCGTGGCTCCTGGGTCTGAGCTTTCTACGGAGGGAAAATAGAAGAAGTGCGTGCTTTTTGCTTATGATTTCCTTTACGAGATTTCCTTAGAGGCCTGATCGTGGCGGAAAATGCCCCCGCGCAAGCTCAGTGGACGCAGAGAGCTCATCTGCCTTGCTCTGTGGGACACCCGCCATAGCCTGCCTGTAGTGCCTTGGCACCCCGGGGCTGTTCAGTGACTACTCGTTGAATGCAATTAGAGAAGACCGATTAATGGGGTAGAAATAAGACCTCCTAACTAGGGTGGGCACTTGGCTTGGCAACTAGGGTGGGAGGAGACCATGGGTGGCGGAAAGTAGTTTGTGATAGGCTGCTAACACTAAAGATGAGCTGTTTTTAATGTACCGTGTGATACCACAGAAGAAAGGCCCAGTTACCTGCTTCAGTCAAGACCAAACCAAACCCACTGCTGTCCAAACAATTCTGACTCGTAGTGACCTTATAGAACAGAACTACTCCCGAGTGTCTGAGGAGAGCCTGGTGGACTCCAGCTGCCGACCCCTTGGTTTGCTAGCACGTAATCACTATGCCACCAGGGTTTCCTCATCAAGGATTACAACCGAGAAAACTCAATGGAGCAGTTCTGCATTGTAACGCGTGAGGTCGCCATGAGTTGGAATGCACTCCATAGCAACAAGCTTGGTGTTTGGGGTTTGGGTTATAAATGGATGGACTTTTATGCTACTGGAATCCGTGGACAGTATGATTCTTTAATTCATACACTTTTTGAAAACTCGGTTAATTCAATGAATTCGTAATTCAAGATGGACAAAGCCTCACCCTCAAGAAGCTTGCTTGCAGTTTATCTGGGGAGATGGACTGTGATCGGATCATTGCGTAAGCAAATAGCTACAGTTGCCAGTTTGATTGCGGCAAAGGAAGATGTCTGTGGTGCTATCTCTTAGCACTGGAGTGTAGCTAAACAGAAAATGAAGTCTGAAATACTTTGGCAAAGGGGAACAGCTTCAGAATTGATACCCTCTGCTTAGAGGTGGGAAACCCTGGTGATGTGGTGGTTAAGTGCTTCCTCTGCCAGCCGATAGGTCAGCAGTTCCGATCCCCTAGGCGCTCCTGGAAAACTATGAAACAGTTCTACTGTGTGCTGTAGGGTTGCTAAGAGTTGTAATCGACTTAAGGTAGTGGGTTTGGGTTTTGGTTTGCTCAGGGGTGGGGTGTGGACAAGCTCAGCTAGAGGAGGTTTGAGGTTTTCCTTTAGGTGTGTCTTTCTGCCTGTTTAGTTCTTTAGATACATAGCTTGTTTTGTGGTTGGATATCAACAGAAAACTCACGGAGTTTTGTTTTTCACATTACAGTCAGAAATTTGCTGGTTCCTTAACAAACTTAAAATATTTGTGGGGATCACATTCCCTGCTCTCTCGTTGCCCTTGTCTGCTTTGGAATTTCCACAGCTTGCTGTGGGGCATGTCTATGGTAACATACATGAGTCTGTTACAGGAGACTCACTGGTAGGAATGTTCTGGAACATAGGAAAATCAGCTTTTCTTCCCCTTTCTCAGTAAGTCTCCTTGCCCTTCTGGGGGTGGGAGTTGACATGAGCTTCAGACTGAGAAAGCAAATGGGTTGGCAGATGACATAAAAGAGGATTCTTTGGAATTATTTTGCTGAGTCACTTTGCTAGTTACATAACCATTTTCTGGGCTGAAACAGAATGAAAAATGATAACGTGACAGGTGCAAAATCACCAGTGGAGTCGAAGGTGAAATGGATACATGGCCTAGAATGCCAGAGCCAGTAAAAGGACTGGACATGATAAACTTCCCTTCCTTCTGTAGGAAACCTTGGTGGCTTGGTGGATAAATGCCATGTTTGATACCCATGAGGTCAGCAATTCAAATCCGCCAGACGCTCTTTGGAAACTCTGTGGGGCAGTTCTACTCTGTCTATAGGGTTGCTGTGAGCCAGAATTGACTCAACAGCAGTGGATTTTTGGTTCCTTCTCTAGGAAACCCTGGTGGTATAGTGGTTAAGTGCTACAACTGCTAGCCATGAAGTCAGCAGTTCACATTCACCAAGAGCTGCTTGGAAACGTTATGAGGCAGTTCTACTCTGGCCTATAGGATTGCTGAGTTGGAATCAACTCAGTGACAACAGCTTTGGTTTTTTGTTTTCGTCTCTGCTTAACACTTTTCAGAGGTCACTACTGTCCCCCTCATAAATATATACTCCCATGCACTTCTTAACCATTTTTAGCATCCTCACTTGCCATTTTTTTAAGAGTCATGTGGATCTAAAAAATGCAAGGCATCTTTGTGGTATTCGTATGAAATGTGCACTATGATGACATGGCACCTAGAAAGTATACCAGCTTCTTGATAAACAGCTGTAGGAAGGCATCTATAAGCTTTCAAAAGGAGCCCATGACTCTCATGGGAGACTCAGTGAAGGAAAAATTACTACCGAAGTTTCTTAAAAGGAAAGAGGAAAAATCCCCTTAGGTTACATACTGGATAAGTGCTATGTCTGCTAACCAAAATGTCCACAGTTTGAATCCACCAGGTGCACCTTGGAAACTCTGGAGCAGTTTCGCTCTCTGCATAGGGTCACTGTCAGTCAGAATCAACTTAATGGGAGTGGGCTTGGTTGGGGTCTTCACAGCAGTCTGGCCTGTATTGTCATCTGACTTAGTTACCTAGTCTGTTGTAACACAAATGCAGGTAAGTGGCTTTAAAGAACATAAATTTATTTTCTCACAGTTTTAGAGGTTAAAGGGTCTTGGCTATGTCATTGCTTTCCTTGTGGGTAGTTCTAGGCATTCCTTTGTTCCTGGGTTTGCAGACAATTCTCACATGGCCACTATCTCCTCCCCTCCCCCATGCATACCTGTCTGTCTGTCTAATCTACTCTTTTTGTAACTCAGGAATTAACTAGTAGAACCTACCCTACCTGGGTATGACCTGATTAACATGGTAACCAGAAAAACCCCATTGTCATTGAATTGATTCTGAGTCACAGCAACTTTGTAGGACAGAGTGGAACTCTGTAGGGTTCCCAAGGCTGTAATCTTTAAGGAATTGGATTGCCACATCTTTCTCCTGAGGAGAGGCTGGTGGATTCAAACCGCTGACTTTTTGGTTTAGTTAGCAGCTGAACCCTTAACCACTGCACCACCAAGCCTCCTTGATTAACACAATAGGAAACCCTAGTACTGAACTGGACTGTATCAACAGTTATAAGGGTTAGGATTCTAATACCTGTTGTGGGGGGACCCAGTTGAATCCATTACACTTCCCATATTATGAATATTTCTTGAGAATGGTAAGTAACATTGTCCCACCAGGCTCTATCAGAGGGCTTTACAAGATGGCAGGACAAATCAAAGCTTCTAAAATATGCTTCTAGGTCTTGGGAAAAAGTTGACATCTTTGTATCTATGCTATAATTTATATAACTTAATTATTTATAAAGGAAACAAGACTCTTCAAAAGAGTGGAAGATAAAAAAAATCCCCATAATTTCTAACACATTAAGCTATCTTTGAGGTTATTGCAAGTGGAGCTGTCTTCTCTTTTTATGGCTCTGTCTTTCAGTTTTGCATATCCATTTGGTATTGCCAAAGATAAAAATTTTGTGTATGTTGTAACAGAAAGCATAATTGTCTCAATTAGCATAGTCTGAAATGGCATTCTGGCACAATTTTGATAAATTCTAGTGTATTAAAACCCCCGTTACAAGAAACTGGTAACAGCACTTGTCCTTATGGAACAACCCTGGGTAGTTGGGTTCAGAGGTAGAAAGGAGACATAATTTTCACTGTGTTTTTTATTATTGTGATTAAGTGAAAGTATACAATCTACATCAATTTTGCATGCCCACCTATCTTCAACTCCCATCTGCTCTCCTTATCCTGGGATAGCACACTCTTCTCTTCCACTCTTTACTTCTAGTATCCTCTTAATGAACACCTGTCCCCTCCTCTCTACCCTCTCCTCTCCCATGTAGATAGAAACCAGTAGGACAGCCTCCTGTAAGTGTATAAAACCATACAGTACACATACCACATGCTCACAGTATGTTCTTGTCTGAAGAGGTGACCTCACTACTCGTTTCAGGTCTGGGCCAGCAGCACCTCCAGGATGTCAGACCATCCATTCTGGCCTTTTAGTAGAGTTCTTGAACTGCACATCTCTTTTTCTTGTGCTGCCTCAGGGACTGTACATTGTGTCCCCTGTCACAGCTGCCTTTGATGGTGGCCAGGCACCATCTGGTTTTTCTGGTCTGATGCTGATGCAGTCTCCCATTTCTATGAGTCTTTCTGTCTTCTGGTGTCATTTTTCCTTGTGTTTCTGGTGTTCTCAGTTGTCATCTATTCCACATGGGGTGGGACCATTTGGTGTACCTTGGATGGCAGCTTGCTAGCTTTTAAGAACCCAGATGCCACTCACCAATAGGGGATGCAGAAGACTCTCTTAGCAAAAGACTACTTATACCAGTTGACTTTGATGTCCCTGGAAAACACAGTCCCCATACCGCTGTCCCTGCTACTCTGTCCTTTGAAATGTTGGGTTGAGTTTAGAGAACCTTTCAGTTTATGGTGTAGTCCAGTTATGTTGATCTGATCTGTACTGTGTCCTGTCACTTCCTTCGCCTAACCAAATTCCTGTCAACTGCCTAATCTATGAATGACTTTCCCTCCCTTGCCACCATTGTAGCCATCAAAGAGTCTTTTCTTGTGTATGTAAATCCATTTTAAGACCTTATATATATCAGAGGTTTCATACAATACTTGTCCTTTGCCGCTGGCTGACTTCACTCAGCATAATGTCCTCTAGTTGAAACCAGATTATGAGATGCTGCCTAAAATCATGATTGTTATTTATCATTGCATGGTGTTCCACTGTGTATACGTACCACAGATTGTTTATCCATTCATCTGTGATGGGCACCTAGGTTGATTCTGTCTCTTTGCTATTGAGGGCAGTGCTGCAATAAACATTCATGTGCATGTATCTGTTCATGTGACAGCTCTTATGTCTATAGGATCTATTCCAAGCAGTGGGATTGCTGGATCATATGTTATTTTTATTTGTAGCTTTTTAAGAAAGTGTTAAATTGCTTTCCAAAGAGGTTGTACCATTTTGAATTTCCACCGACAGTGTAGGAGAGTTCCAATCTCTCTATAGTCTCTCCAGCATTTGTTGTTCTATGTTTTTTTGGATTATTGCCAACCTTGTTGGGGCGAGATGGTATATCATTGTAGTTTTGATTTTAATAGCTAATGATCTTGAGCTCAGTATTGAATAGAAGTGGTGACCGTGGGCGTCTTTGTTTAGTTCCCGTTCTCAGGGGGAATTCTTTCAGTCTGTCTCCATTCAGGATGATGTGGGTGGTTGATGTTGCATGGATGCGCCTTATTGCATTGACGAAGTTCCCTTCTGTTCCAGTTTTACTGAGAGTTTCTTAACATGAATGGTATGGGATTTTGTCAAATGCGTTTTCTATATCAGTTGGCAGAATCAGGTGATTCTTATCCTTTGTGTTATTTATGTGGTTGATCACATTAATTGTTTTTCTGATGTAGAACCCTGCATACTTGGTTTGAACCCAACTTGGTCATGATGAATTTTATTTTTTTAATATATTGTTGAATTCTATTAGCTAGAATTTTGTTGAATATTTTTGCAGCTAGGTTTATGAATGATGTTGGTCTGTAATTTTTTCTTGTGGGATCTTTCCTGGCTTTAATATCAGTGTTATGCTTTATAGAATGAATTGGGGAATATTCTGTTCTTTTCCATGTTGTGAAATAGCTTCAGTAGTATTGGAATTAACTCCTCTCTAAAACTTTGGTAAAATTCTCCATTGAAGCCGTCTGGGCCAGGACTTTTTTTGGTTGGTAGCTTTTTGATTACTTTTCCAATCTCTTCTTTGATAATGGGTTTATTAAGTTGTTCTACTTCTTGTGATAATTTTGGTAGCTGATGTGAATCTAGAAATTTGTCTATTTCTTTTAGGTTTTCAAATCTTTAAGAGTACAATTTTTGTAGTATTCTGGTAGGATACTTATAATTTCAGTTGAGTCTGTTGTGATATCCCCCATCTCATTTCTTACTTGGGTTATTTATTTCCTCTCTTGTTTTTCATTTGTGAGTTTAGCCAGTGATTTATCAATTTTGTTGATCTTTTCAAAAAAACATCTTTTGGTTTTGTAAATTCTTTCCACTGTTTTTCTGTTTTCTAATTCATTTAGTTCTCCTCAGATTTTTATTATCTATTTTCTTCTGATGCCTGAGAGATTCTTTTGTTTTTCTGCTTGTTGAAGTTGCAGGGTTAATTTTTTTATTTGTGCCCTGTCTTCATTCCAGATGTGTGCATTCATAGAGATAAATTGGTCTCTGAGCACTGCTTTTGCTGTGTCCCATAGGTCCTGGTACGATTTGTTTTCATTCTCATTTGATTCCATGAATTTCTTTATTGCACATTTGGTTTCTTCTATAACCCATGAATTTTTGAGCAAGGTGTTGTTCAGTTTCCATGAGTTTGAATTTCTACCCTTGTTTTTTCTGCTGTTGATTTCAACTTTTATGGCTTTCTGGTCTGAGAAGATGCTTTGCGATAATTCAGTGGTTTGGATTTTGTTGTGATGTGCTTTATGGCCTAATATGTGGTCTGTTCTGGAGAATGTTCCAGGTGCATTGGAAAAGAAGATTTACTTATCTGTTGTTGGGTAAAAGTTCAGTATATGTCAGTGGGGTTTAGTTGGTTGATCGTTATAGTAAGATCTTCTGAGTGTTTTTCTGGGTGATCTGTCCATTGTGTTCAAGTCTCCTACTATTATTGTGGAGTGATCTATCTCATTTTTCAACGTTATCAGCATTTGTTAAATGTATTTAGATGTTTTGGTATTGGGTGCATAAATATTTAATATTGTTGTGCCTTCCTTATATATTGAACCTTTAAGCAATAAATAGTCCATGATGGTGGATTTTACTTTAAAATATATTTTCTCTGAGATTAGTATTGCCATTCCTGCTCTTCTTTGTGTGTTGTTAGCATGGTGTGTATTTTTCCATCCTGTGATTTTCACTTTGTTCATATCTTTGAGTCTAAGGTGTGTTTCTTCTAAGCAGCATATAGACTTGTGGTGTTTTTTTGATCCAGCCTGTTACTCTCTGTCTCTTTACCAGAGCATTCAGTCCATTTACATTCAGTGTGATTATTTTGTAGATATGTCATTTGGTGTCTTTATTTTTGTGTTATTGACGTTTTCTTTGTTCCACTTAATATTGTGTTCTGGGTCATTTTTCTTTATGGGTTTTCATTTCACCATTTTCAGTGTTAGTTTTGTGTCTGTGGAGACTCCTGTAATATGCTTCTTGTTCTAGTATGTAGTATCTTTAGTTTGCTTTGTGGATCCCCCTTTGCTCCCGCTTAGTGTTCTAAATTCAACCAGTCTTTAACTTCTATATAACTCCTTAACTTCCTCTCCATCTGAAAGGGCTATCAATACTATAATATATCCCTCTTTATAGTGTGATGATGTCATAGTTTACATGTTAAGATCTCTGTTTCCCTAACTTTAATATTTTAGCTTTGATTGAGCTCTGGGACTTCCCTAACTGAATAGGACTCTGGATGCTGTGTTCTGCATTGCATCCTTCAGTATACATCTGATGTTATTGATTTTCTAATCAAAGAGCTTCTTTCAGTATTTCCTTTCATTTTGGTTAGGTTTTTGCAAAGTCTCTAAGCTTCTGTTTATGTGAGAATTTCTTAATTTCACTGTCATGTTTGAGAGACAATTTTGTAGGATATACAATTCTTGGTTGGAAATTTTTCTAATTCAAGACTTTTATGTGTCATTGCACTGCCTTCTCACCAACATGGTTTCTGCTGAGAAGTCAGAGGAAAGCCTACAAGACTTTCTTTTGTACATTAGTTTTGATTTAAGTCTAGCTTCCTTTAGAGTCTTTCCTTATGTGTCATTTTATTAAGCTTGATTATAATATGTCTTGGTGTCTTTCTTTTGGGGTCTACCTTTTGTGAAGTTCAGTAAGCATCTTGAATAGCTATGTTCTCTTCTTTCATGATGTCCGGGAAGTTTTCTGTCAGCAACTCTTCAGCAGTTCTCTCTGTAGGTCCTATTCAGGAATTTCAGTTACTCATGGATTGTTCCTCTTCATAGAGTCCTACATGCTTCTTAATGCTTCTTAATTTTTCTTGATTGTTTTATCTGATTTCTCCTCATAAATGCTGGTGTCAGTCTCACTAATTCTGCATTCCATTTCCTCAATCCTGCTCTGGCTTTGCACTGAATTGTCTAACTCTGTAATTTTATTATTGATCTGCTGAATTTCAGATTGTTGATATTCTAGTTTACATAGCTTGCTTAATTTTTCATTTTGTTCTGCTGCACTTTACATAATCTCTAGAAGGGCTCTGTATGTAATTTTTTTGTATCCTACCTCTGATAATTTCAGGAAACCTTCATCTGTGAAGTTTTTTGATTCTTTATTTTGGGAGTAGTCTGCTTCTTTAAATGATTAGATATTGGTTGTTGTCTTCACACCATCAAAAAGCTGTTCAACTTCTCTGGTGTTGTACCAACAGAAGCTATGGCTTAGCTCTGTAAGCCTCAGCTACTGTGCCAGCAAAAGTGGGACTCTGCACTGTTGTCTTGCCTCTGACAAAAGTAAATTTCCCCTTCCTGTCACTCAGTCCAATCTCACAATGCTGTGCCTGATCTTGGGGCTCCCAGAATTTCCATTCTGTACCATTCAATGGCTTTTGTAGGCCTTAGTTCTCAGAGGGAATCAAAGAGATGTGCAACTAGTCCGCCATCTTGGCATCACTCCTAATAATTTATTTTGTTGTTGTTGAGATGATACACAGCAGAAACACATGCCAATTGACATTTCTACCTGTATGATTCATTGATTACATTCTTTGAGTTATGCAACCATTGTCATCCTCCTTTTCTGAGTTGTTCATATGTATATTTTTATGAAACATGTGAGTTTTATGCTATGTACACAGATTACCTACTCAAAAATAAAAAAGTACAAGGTCTGACAATTAACTGCACAATATTAATTGTTCTAAGTACTGTATACCTCATACCTGAATATCATTGCTGTCACCTTCAAAGTACTCCCCCTTGAAAGCTATGCACTGACGCTAGCACCTAGTTCACCTTTCAAAGCAATTTGGAATTCTTTCTGGAATGGAGATTGTGCACAGTGGCATGGTGTCAAGTTCACAAACTTAATTGTCTTGCTGTCTGTGAGGGAGTTTTTAGCCAGTAAATGAATAACTGTATTGAAATGTCCTCCTTATTCACCTGATCTGGACCCAAGTGACTTTTTTCTTTACCCAAAGATAAAGGAAATATTGAAAGGAAGACATTTTTATGACATTCAGTACATTAAAAGTAACAGGACGACAGCTCTGATGGCTGTTCCATAAAAAGAATTCCAAAACTCCTTTGAAGTGTGGACTGGGTGCTAATGTCAGTGCATAGCTTCTGAAGGGGAGTGCTTTGAAGGTGACTGCAGTGATATTCAGCAACAAGGTATGTAGCACTTTTTCTAAGATGAGATCACAAACTTAATGGGCAGTCTTTGTATTACATGAACAAACTAAGGTAAATAAAGTAATAAAACTTGCCAGAATAAGGGGATATCTTGATGTTACCATATCCCCATAAACATTTTGAGCTGCGAGAATCAGCTGAGCATGGCTTATTCTGTGAGATGTTGGCCCTTGATAACTGCCAGGTGAGATGTAAGTTATCTGCAGTTCCCCAGGTAGTTTATATAAACTGGTTGAATGACTGCTTTGTTAGGAGGTCAGACTGGTTTGATTTCTCCCTGGGAAACTGAGAGCCTTCTCTGTAGAATTATGAAAAAGGTAAATCAAACACTGTTTTAGTTGCAGCCTAGAAAATCAGTATCGTGTCATGGGAGTTTTTCTGCCATTTTTTATATTTGAAAATGATTGTTATCTTGCTCCACCAACAGTCATTATGACCTCTTTCAAAGCCTGTGATGAGATTTTCTTATAAACCACAAGTATAAACCTACCCTTACAATCAATGACACTTCTTCCCCGTCATTCTTCCCCCAGTCACCACAAAAAAACCCAGCTATTACTTTCACAAGAGCCATAATGGAAAAATATGTGCTTAGAAACCCTGGGTTCAGAAAGTGGATTGAATGAAAAGGACCAGTTTAGAGGCTGCTTTTTTATTTTTATCTTTGAAATGCTGTGCTTTAATTGAACGTTTACAATCCAAGTCAATTTGTTATACAAAAACTTGCAAGCTTACTGCTATGTAACTCGAGAGTTCCTCTCCCCACCCTGTGACACCATACTCCTCCCTTTCCACTCTGTATTTCCCTTGTCCACTCAACCAGTTCCTGTAGGGGCTTTGTTTAGGCAGAAATCTCAAGAATGCCCTTATGGGGACAATGAGGGTTCCTTTTAAATCTCTGCTTTGTTCCTTAAAGCTGTGTTACTTTAGGCAATCTCCAGAGTGATTTCCTTACCAGGAACAAGTAGATTATAATCATTCAGTATGCTAGCAGTTGAGAAAGACTAGTGTAGTGAACAGATAATCACTTTTTCCCTTGCTTTCCTCTGTTCCCACACATCTTTCCTCATACTATTACGAATTTCTATTTAAGTTTGTTAACACCTTTTTTTAAAAAAATGGCATACAGATATGAGACAGCCAGCATCCACTAAAACACACACAAAGTATTTGAGAGGGTTCAAATACTTGACAATTAAATTTGGCACTTGTTTGGTTTTGAAATGGAAGGCTGAAAAAGCCTCTTTGTGAGAGGTGCTCAAGATCAGATGTCCTGAGGGCCTTTGTTTCAAATCAGCCCCAATTCACAGGGAAAGACATGACCTCCACGTTCCACAAGGCCTGGGCTGCAACACTAGGGTGGGGCCTCAAAGGCTCACTGTAGATTCAATTAACTTTAAGCAATGAATGACTCCTTTTGTTTTGATAATTAACTCTTAACCAATGATAAAAGAATTAGGCTGAAGGAGACTGGGAAATAATTTGTGTTTAAGCATTCATCCTTCAGATTGCTGGCCAAGTGATGTCTAGCACCATTTTATTTCCTTGATGGCTGGTGGTGGCTTGCCTGGTTGTGAAGCAGAGGATCTCTGCCCAAAGGACTCTCACATGCCCCTCCCAATTGCCCTATTGCTCTCGCTGTGATCTCACTTTGTTCCATATATATACCAAAGCTGGGCCTACCCCATTTGGACAGCCCTGGAGATTTTAATATGTCTGTTCCCTGTGTTCTAGGCAGCAGAACACAGTCAGTAAACTTGACCTTTAAACACTCTCCAAAACCTGCCTCAGCAATTGGCTGTTTGGGACTGGTAATGAGAAACTGGAGTTTTGTCAGGTAACACTTTTCTCATAAAGCCATGTTCAGGATATAGAGGTCTTGACTAAGAACCAAATCAGAACCAAATCCATTGCTGTCAAGTCAGTTCAACTTACAGAAACTCCACAGGATGGAGTAGAACTGCCACATATGGTTTCCAGGGAGTGACTGGTAGGTTTGAACTGCCAAGTTTTTTGGTTAGCAGCTGAACTCTTAACTACTGAGCAACCAGGGCTCCTGACTGACAACAGAGAATCTTTTTATTATAGACTTGAGAGCACTCTGCCTAAGATGTGGGCTTCTCAAGGCATGTCATAATGGAGCCCTTGGCATGTTAAAACCAAACCAAACCCACTGCCTTCAAGTCAATTCCAGCTCATAGTGATCCTGTAGGACAGAGTAATACTGCTCCATAGAGTTTCCAAGAAGCCCCTGGCAGATGTGAACTGCGGACCCTTTGGTTAGCAGATGTAGCACTTAATCATTATGCCACCAGGGTTTCTCTTGGCATGTCAGAGGGGTGAAAAGGGGCATATCCTATGTTTAAGTGCTTAGTAATTTATTCCAGCCAATACTTTGCCCAGGAAAAGTGAGGAAATTTTCCTGTCTCAGCTCTTCCACCTGGAGTCCCAGGGTGGTGTAAATGGTTAATTACTGTGACTGCTTACCAAAAGGGTGGAGATTCAGTCCTCCCACAAGCACCATCTTAGTCATCTAGTGCTGCTATAACAGAAATACCACAAGTGGGTGGCTTTAACAAAGAGAAGTGTATTCTCTCACAGTCCAGTAGACTGGGAGTCCAAATTCAGGGTCCTGGCTCCAGGGAAAGGCTTTCTGTCTGTGCCAGCTCTGTAGGAAGGTCCTTGTGATGCTTCAGTCTTCCCTTGGTCTGAGATAATCTCAGCGCATGAATCTCAAGTCCAAAGGACACACTCTCCTCCCAACACTGCTTTCTCTTTTATATCTCAAAGAGATTGGCTTAAGACACTGTCTAGCATATCTCATCAATTGAACTACCACTAATCCACCTCACTGGACTATAGAAATGTTGCTGAACTAAAGCAAGTTCGTTCCTCTTATCACTGTAGCCGAAAATTCAGAGGCAGCATGGGAATTAGGAATATTTTATTTACTGGTATGCCAGCAATCTGGGGGACAGCGAGCCACTGTTCCACTTGGGGTTACATTTCCAGTGGTTTTTATAGCCAGAATTCATAGGGGTTGATGTTTGTCATGGAATAATAGGAGTCACAAGATTTCCTTACATCATAAGGTTTCATTACATCTTATCAAACTGAATTATCCAAAATTTCATTGTCTGTCTAAGGTCTTAATCAATTCTGTCTCCTCGGGGACAGGGAGAAGAATGCAGACCTGCTAACCCTGTGTGAGGGTGGTAATTGAGGCAGAGGATGGAATGTGGCTTAATAACCTAAGTGACCTTTGTTAGATTCTTCCGTCTACCACCATAGATAGGAATTTATAACACATAGGGAAATCACATAAAATGGTGAGCAGTCATACAGTACTGGTATTCATGTCCTAGCCAAATTGATGCACACATTTTTGCAGGAACGTAATTCAATCCATGACAGGCATCCTGGAAGAAGGGCTTGGTGTCATAGATTGAATTGTGTTCCCCAAAGAATCTGTGTAGCTATTTGACTGAGCTGGAATTCCTGGCACTATGTGATGTTCTTCCATGTTGGAATTCCTGCCTGTGTGATGTTAATAAGTGTGGCTGGTCATCATTTGTGTTAGTGGGTGAGACTCAGTGTGTAAGATTGCTTTGTGCCTTGAGGCAGTCTCTTGAGATATAAAGGAGAGAAACTAGCTGAGACAACCGGGAACCTCATGCCACCAAGAAGCTTCCAGTCCAGAGGAAGATTGACAACAAGGACATCCCTCCAGATCTAGCAAAGAAAGCCTTCCCCTGAATTTGAACTTTTAGCTCTGGACAGTGCCAAAATAAAATTTCTCTTTTTAAAGCCATCCATGTGTAGTATTTCTGTTAAAGCAGCACTAGCTGACTGCAACACCGGTAATCCACTTCTCGAAAATCAGCCATTGAAAACCCCACATAGCATAATTTTTGTACTCTGACACATGTGAGGTTTCATGAATGGAGATCAACTCAATGGCAGCAGATTTTCTCCGATCTGCCCAATTTAGGCATTGGCTTGATTAAACCTGTGTGGCTTGGCCTAAGAACTTTGTCTATTTTGTAGAAAACAGTATCTGCATTTCAAAACAACCTTTTTAACCAGGGCCTATTCAGGATTTGGGGACTTTCACTCTTTGTATGTCCAGTTTGATATAAAAGCTTAGCAACATGTGAAGAGTGTTTACCTGTTCTGAAGACTCCGTAGGCAGGACTCAGAGGAGCCTGCAGGTTAGCAGGGATGTGAATCAGGTAGGGCCAAGAGGAGAAGGTTTTTTTTTTATTTATTTTTGTGTGTGTGTGTGTGATTAAGTGAAAGTTTACAATCCAAGTCAATTTTTCATATAAAACCCCGAGTACCCACATCTCTGCAACTCTGTCTGCTCTCCTCACCCTGTGACAGCCCACTCTTCTTTTTCACTATTTACTTCCAGGATTTGTTAGGGTCCGGATTTCAAGACGCGATGCAGTTTCCTTTTGAAAGTTAAGTTTTATTAAAAATGTGCTTAATTAAAAAAAGGGGCTGGTGCACCAGGGATACACTCCAAACTACGCAAAGCTGGAGGCAACCCCAGGCTTTCTTAGCACGCAGCATTTAAACCATGAAACTGCAAAGTAGGGAGGGAGAGCTAACCTTTCCATTGATTGGCTGAGGCCATATGGAATTTCTGCAAGTTGCAAAATGTAGCTATGGGTGAGTGTGTCAACCACGTTGGTGAATGTTTTCATCCACATGGAATTTCCATAGGTTGTAACATGTAACCGTTAGTGGATGTTTTCCTAGGCTGGCTCCAGGAGTTATTTGCAAGGCTGTCTCCAGGCCCTATCTTTTGCAAGACAAAAGCAGTGTAATTACTCTATGGTATTTCTTGTTATTTCCTGCGAAGTTGGTTCTTGGAGCCTTTCACTTTAATACCCTGAATTTTCACTGCACCCTTCCTCAAAATGGAGTTACTTATGTCTCATTTCAACAAATTCACTCAGCCAACACTTCTTCCCTCCTCTCTACCTCTAAATAGGAGTCAGTAGGACAGCTTCATATATATTAAACTGTAAAGTACACACACTACATGTGTCACTCTGTGTTACCAAGTCCAGTCCATTCTTTATCTGAAGTATCGTCTTTGGTACTGGTTTCAACTCTGGGCTAGTGGTGAATCTAGGGACCATGCTTCCCAGGGACCCTCCAAGTTATTGGACTGTCAGTTCTGGTCTTTTAATAGTGTTCTTGATGTGCAACCCTCTTTTTCTCATGCTGTATCAGAAACTCAGCATTTTGTCCCATATCAGGCTGTCTTTGGTAGTGGCCGGGCACCATCTAGTTGAAAGAGAATGATTTATTTTATTTCTTTTTCTTTTATATTGTGATTAAGTGAAAGTATACAATCCAAATCAATTTTGCACACCCACCTATCTACAGCTCCTTCTGCTCTGCTTTCCCCGTGACAGCACACTGCTTATTTTCATTTTATACTTATTGTATCCTCTTAACAAGCTCCTGGCTCCTTATCTCGCTCTCTTCTCTCCCATCTAGAAAGAAACCAGTAGAACAGCCTCCTATAAATGCATAGAACCATAAACTACACACAGCATATGCTCACATTTTGTCCCCAAGTCTGGTCCATTTTTGTCGGAAGAGTTGACCTCAGTGGTGTTTTATATACAGGAGCAGCATCAAGTCTATAAGGGCCATACTCGAGGGGATCCTCCAGGGCCATTAGACCATCACTTGTGATCTTTTGGTAGAGTTCTTGAGTTGCAGCCCTCTTTCTCTCCTGTTGCCACAGGGACTCAACATTGTGTGCCCCATCACGGCTGTCTTTGGTGGTAGCTGGGTACTATCTGGTTCTTCTGGTCTCCTGTTGACACAGTCTCACATTCACATGGGTCCTTGTGTCTCCTGAGCTCTTTTTTCCTCGTGTCTTTGGTGTTCTCAGTGATCATCTGTTGCAGATGAGTTGGGACCCTTTGGTGTACCTCAGATGGCACTGTATGAGACCCCAGACGCCACTCACCAATATGGGGTGAAGAAGACTCTCTTAGCAATGTCCCCTGACAGTGTGGTCCCCAAACCCCACCCCTACTACTCTATCCTTGTAATATTGGGTTGAGATTAGAAGAGGTTTCAGTTTATGGTAAAGTTCAGTTTAGTTGACCTACTTTCTACTGTGCTGTCACTGCTTTCACTCAACCAAATTTCTGTCAACTATCTAATGTAGGGTCGCCATGAGTCAGATCCGACTCGATGGCACTTGGCTGGCTTGGCATCTAATCTGTGACCAACCCTCGCCCTCACTCCTCACCCTTGTAGCTGTCAAAGAGTCTTTTCTTCTGTACATGAGTCTGTTTTCAAGTCCATAAAGTAGGGGTCTCATACAATATTTGTCCTTTTGCCACTGACTGATTTCACTCAGCATAATGTCTTCCAGTTGAAACCACGTTATGAGATACTTCCTAAAAGCATCATTGTTTTTTATCATTGCATAGTGTTCCATTGAGTATATGTACCATAGTTTGTTTATCTATTCATTTGTTCATGGCCATCTAGGTTGATTCCATCTTTTTGTTATTGTGGATTGTGCTACAATAAACATTCATGTACATGTGTCTGTGTGTGACAGCCTTTGTTTCCATAGGATAAATTCAAAACAGTGGGACTACTGGATCAAATGGTATATCTAGTTCCAGTTTTTTAAGGAAGCGCCAGATTGCTTCCCAAAAAGTTGTACCATTTTGCAATCCCACCAGCAATATAACAGAGTTCCCATCTCTCCACAGCCTCTCCGGTATTTATTGTTTTGTGTTTTTTGGATCATGGCCAACCTTGTTGAGGTGAGATAGTGTCTCCTTGTAGTTTTGGTTTGGATTTCTCCAATAGCTAATGATAATGAGCATTTCCTCATGTGTCTTTTGGCTGCCTGGATGTCCCCTTTGGTGAAGTGTCTGTCCATCTCCTTTGCCCATTATTTAATTGGGTTATTTACCTTTTTCTTGTTGATATTTTGCAGTACTTTGTAGATTACAGAGATTAGACATTGGTCCAACACGTGGGTGCCAAATATTTTTTCTCATTCTATAGGTAGTCTTTTAACTCTTTTGATAAAGTCTTTGCGTGAGCAAAAGTGTTTGATTCTTAGTAGTTCCCATTTATATATTTTCTCTTCTGTTAATTGTGCTTTCTCAGATTTTGAAGTCTGTCTAAGCTGTGTATTAGAACTTCCATCATTGACCCTATTTTTTCTTGCATGATCTTTATAATTTTAGGTTTGGTATTTAGGTCTTTGATCCATAGTGAGTTGGTTTTTGTGTGAGGTGTGAGATATGGGTCTTGTTTCAGTTTTCTGTGGATGGATATCCAATTTTGCCAACACCATTTGTTAAAGAGACTGTTTTTACCCCAGGTTACAATCTTAGGGCCTTTGTTTGCCGAGGCCCGTCACCCACATAAGCCCCTGTAGCAAAGCTACACGCCTATGTGATGACGAGCAGAGGCATCTCACCCTCGGCATATTTTTGGCTGTACTCTCCATGATAATATTTTGCATCCTAATTAAACCTTCCTCAAAAATACCCTCTCATCTCGAGGAGGGGAGGGGAGACTGTTGGGAGGATGAGACATGTATGGAGCAGAGAGGAATGGTGTGCAGTCACCGGACAGGGAGAGCAGTGGAAGCTGCATATAGGTGGGCATGTAAATTTATACGTGAATGTACCCTCTCCTGGCACAAGGATTAAGGAAGATGCCTTCTAAGAGGGGCTTTACAACCCCCTCAGCTTATGAGATAACGTTGAGGAAACCTGAATGGGAGTTCCTAGAGAAAAGGCTCGGAGGAATGAATCCTGATACAGCACGCCCAGCCCGGGAACACCCAGCCCAGGGTTGCCGAGGCCGGCCCAGCCCCACTGGCTTCCCCCAACTGCACATCCCCCTCCACATGTGAAATACAAGATTTCAGGAAGGCCCTGGGAAGCTCTCCAGGGACAACCCCCCTCCACAGCTCTTAGATATAGACATCCCACTCCTTGCATCAGGAAGATGGATAGGCTCCCAAGTTTATTATAATTGGTATAGCAAATGAGTAAATACTAAAAAAATACCCTTCTTAGAAGAGCTGAAGAGAGGCATAAGGTGGGGGATGGTAGGCCCTTACTGTCCCCACAGGAAGAGATAAAACAAGAACAAAGAAGGAACAAATAGAGACAGCCAGATAATAACTTTTAAATGAGTCTACCCCTCTTCCTGCACCTTTAACCTCGAGGCATAGATGGAGCTGATTGAGCTCAAGGCATAGCTTTGTTTTCACTGTTAATTATCACCACAATATACTTGTCTCGGGCCATTACCTAGAAGGCCCTAATGATTAACATGAAAAGAGACCACGAGGTATCAGTTCCTTACTAGCCAACAGCTTATGTGGTCAAAGAACAGGATGAAATCATGTCACCTCATTTGTATAAAAATAAAGACAGACCTTAACAGGCTGCTGACCTCCAGATTCTTGGTCTGAGTCTCTTTCCTTCACTGACACTGCTCATCCCTTTGTGATCCCAGACCCTGTCGAGGCTGGCCCCTGACGTTTGTTGAATGTCAACTGTTCATAAGAGGATGGTGGCATCTCTGGGGTCTCAACTTTGTTCCATTGGTCTATGTGTCTCTATTTGTAACCAATATCAGGCTGTTTTGACTACTGTGGGATTGCAGTAGGTTCTAAAGCCAGGCAGCGAGAGGCCTCCTCCTGTGTTCCTCTTCTTCAATAGCGCTTTACTTGTCCAGGATTTCTTCCCTTTCCAAGCAAAGTTGGTGATTTGTTTCTCTATCTCTTTAAAAAATGACACTGCAATTTGTACTGGGATTGCACTGTACATGTAGATTGTATTGGGTAAAATAGATATTTTCACAATGTTAAGTCTTCCTATCCATAAGCAGGGTATATTTCTCCATTTATGTAAGTCTTCTTTGGTTTCTTACAGTAAACTCTTGTAGTTCTCTTTGTAGAGGTCTCTTATTTCTCTACTTAGATTTATTCCTAGGTATTTTATCTACTTGTGGGCTATAGTAAATTGTATTGATTTGTTGATTTCTTCTTTGATGATCTCTTTGTTGGTATAAAGGAATCCTACTGACGGACTTATGTTTATCTTATCACTTTGCTGAACGCCTCTATTAGTTCCAGTGGTTTACCAATGGATTCTTTAAGATTCCCTGCGTATACAATCATATCATCTGTAAATAGGGAGATTTTTACCTCTTCTTTGCTAGTGCATATGCCCTTTATTTCATTGTCTTGTCTAACTGTTCTGGCTAGAACCTCTAGTACAATGTTGAATAGAAGTGGTAAGAGTGTTCATCCTTGTCTAGTTCGTGTTCTCAAGGGGAATTCTTTCAGTCTCTCTCCATTCAGGATAATGTAGGTAGTTGGTTTTGCATAGATGCTCCTTATTGTTTTGAGAAATTTCCTCTCTGGTCCTATTTTGCTGAGAGTTTTTAGCGTGAATGGGTGTTAGACTTTGTCAAATGCCTGTTCTGTATCAGTTGACAAAATCAGGTGACTTGTATCCTTTGTGTTATTTATGTGGGTGATCACATTAATTGCCTTTCTGATGTCGAACACCAGCTTTGCATCCTGGTATGAATCCAACTTGGTCATGATGAATTATTTTCTGATATGCTGTTGAATCCTATGGGCTAGGATTTTGTTAAAGATTTTTCATCTAGGTTCATGAGTGATTATTGGTCTTTAATTTTCTTTTTTTGTGAGATCTTTCTCTGGTTTTGAAATCAGGGTTATGCTGGCTTCATAGAATGAATTTGGGAGTATTGCATCACTTTCTATGCTGTGAAGCAGTCTCAGTAGTGTTAGAGTTAATGCTTCTCTAAAAGTTTGGTAGAACTCTCTGGTAAAGCCATCTGGGCCAGGACTTGTTTTGGTTGGTAGTTTTTTGATGACTTTAAATCTCTTACTTTATGATGGTTTTATTAAGTTGTTCTGCTTCTCCTTGTGATAATTTTGGTAGGTGATATGAATCTAGAAATTTGTCCATTTCCTCTAGTTTTTCAAGTCTGCTAGAGTACAGTCTGTCATGCCAAGGCAAGTGCCGTCGAGTCGGATCTGACTCATGGCGACCCTAGAGGCCAGAGTAGAACTGCCCTCTAGAGTATTCACGGAGCACCTGGTGGATTTGAACTGCGAACCCTATGGTTAGCAGTGGTAGCACTTAGCCCACTACACCACCAGGGTTTCCCACAGTCTGTCATGATATTCTGTTATGATACTTTTGATTTCAGTTGAGTCTGTTGTGACATCTCCCATCACATTTCTTTTTTGGATTATTTGTTTCCTGTTTTTCTTTTATAAGTTAAGCCAGTGATTTGTCAGTTTTCTTGATCTTTTCAGAAAACCAGCTTTTGGTTTTGTTAATGTTTTCAATTGTTCCTTTATTCTCTAATTCGTTTTGTTCTGCTATAATCTTTATCATCTGTTTTGCTCTGGTGCCTGACAGGTTCCTCTGGTTGCTCCCTTTCTACTTGTTCAGGCTATAGGGTTAATTCTTTGGTTTGGATCCTTTCTTCATTACGGATATGTGCATTTATAGAGATAAATTAACCGATGAGCACTACTTTTACTGTATCCCATCAGTTCTGGTAGGATGTGTTATCATTTTCATTTGATTTCATAGATTTCTTTATTTCATCCTTGATTTCTTCTATAACCCATGGCTTTTTCAACAAGATGTTGTTCAGTTTCCATGAGTTGAAATTTCTACCTATATCTTTTCTGCTGTTGTATTCAACTTTTATGGCTTTATAGTCCAAGAAGATGCTTTGCAGTAATTCAGTGGTTCGGATTTTGTTGAGACTTGCTTTATGCCTTATCATATGGTCTATTCTGGAAAATGTTCCATGTACCTTGGAGAAGAAGGTGTCCTTATCTGTTGATGGGTATAAAGTTCTGTATATGTTGATGAGGTCTAGTTGGTTAATTGTTGCAATAATGGTGCCTGGCCACCACCAATAACAGCCGTGATGGGACTCACAATGTTTAGTCCCAGTGGCAACACGAGAAAAAAAAGGGGTGCACCCTGAGAACTCCATTAAAAGACCACAATTGATGATCCAAAGGCCTGGGGGTTCCCCTGGGATTATGGCCTCTAGATCAATGCTGCCCCTGATCATAAATCATTACTGAGATCATCTCTTCAGACAGGAATGGATTGGACTTGGTGACATAGAGTGTGTGCTTTATGGCTCTATGCATCTATAGGATGCCATCCTACTGGCCTCTTACTAGTGTGAAGTGCAGGGAGTAGAGGAGGGGACAGGAGATTATTAAGAGGATATGACATGTATGGAATGGAAAGAAGGAGCGTGCTGTCACCAGGCAAGGAGAGCAGAAGAAGCTGCAGATAGGCAGGTGTGGAAATTTAAACTGGATTGTACACTTTCACTCAATCACAATTAAAAAAAAAGAAAAAAAAGGTGTTGCAATAAGATATTCAGTATCTTTACTGAGTTTTTTTCTAGATTATCTCTCCATTACTGAAAGTGGAATGTT
This sequence comes from Heterohyrax brucei, assembly GCA_028571685.1. NCBI lineage: Eukaryota > Metazoa > Chordata > Mammalia > Hyracoidea > Procaviidae > Heterohyrax > Heterohyrax brucei. The sequence continues at coordinate 53,556,428 of CM053149.1, forward strand.
GAAGTCTCCACCTATTAGTGTGGAGTGATCTATCTCATGTTTTACTGTTGTCAGTGTTTGTTCAATGTATATAGTTGCTCTGGTACTGGGTGCATAAATACTTAATTTTGTTGTTCAATACTTACGTATTGAAACTTTCAGCAAAAAATAGTGACTGTTCTTGTCCACGATAGTGGATCTTACATAAAGTCTGTTTTATCTGAGATTAGTATTGCCACTCCTGCTCTTCTTTTTATGTCACTCACTTGGTATATATTTTTCCATCCTTTGATTTTCAGTTTTTTCATATCTTTGAGTCTTAGGTGTGTTTCTTGTAAGCAACATATAGATGGGCTTTGTTTTTTGATCCCCGATGTCACTTGCTGTCTCATTATTGGAGTGTTGAGTCCATCTATATTCAGTGTAATTATTGATAGGTATGTGTTTAGTGCTGTCATTTTGATCCTTTTTTTTGCATGATGTTGTTGTTTTCTATGTTTTTCTTAATATTCTGTTCTGGGTCATTCTTTATAGGTTGACTTTTCATCTTTTTCAGTGTTGGTTTTGTGTTTGTTGAGACTCCTGTATTATGCTTCTTATTTTGATATGTTTCATTGTTATTTTACTTTGTGGCTACTCCTATGATCCCCCTTATTATTTTAAGTTTAATCTAGACTTTAACTTCTGCATATCTTTTTCATTTCTTCCGCATCTGAAATGGTTACAACTAGTGTAATATATCCCTCTTTTTAGTGTGATGATGTAACAGTTTTCATGTTATAATCACTGATTCCCTTCTTTTAATATTTTAGTTTTGATTGAGCTTTGTGACTTCCCTGAGTGAGTAGGATTCTGGATACTATGTCCTGTATTGCCTCTTTAAGTATACAGTTAGTGTTTTTGTTTTTCTAAGCAAAGAGATTCTGTCAGTATTTCTTGTGGTTTTGATTTGGTTTTTACAAAGTCTCTAAGCTTCTGTTTATCTGCACATGTGTTAATTTAATTTCACCATCACATTTGAGAGACAGTTTTGCAGGATATATAATTCTTGGTCCGAAGTTTTTCTCCTTCAGGGCTTTGAATGTGTTATCTTAGTGCTTTCTTGCCAACATCATTTCTTCTGAGAAATCAGACAAAAGCCTACAGGGTTTCCCTCTGAATGTTAGCTGAGCCTAGCTGCCTTTAAGAGCCTCTGTTTATGTTTCATTTTATTAAGCTTGATTATACTGTGTCTTGGTGTCTTTTTTGGAGGGTCTAGTTTTGGTGGTGTTTGATGTGCGTCTTGGATATCTATATTCTCCTCTTTCATAATTTCAGGGAAGTTTTCTGTCAGCAACTCTACAACAATGCTGTCTGTATTTTCATCAATTCCTCCCTGTTTAGGAACTCCAATTGATCATAGATTATTTCTCTTCATAGAGTCCCACATGTTTCTTAATGCTTGTTCATTTTTTCTTCTTTTCTCTGATTTGTCCTCATAAATGCTGGTGTCTGTTGCTCTATCCTCAAGGTCACTAATTCTGACTTCCATCTCCTCAGTTCTGATCTTTTGGCTTTGTATTGAATTGTCTAATTCTGTAATTTTGTTATTGATCTGCTGGATTTCAGATCGTTGATGTTACATCAGATCAGATAGCTTACTTAACTTTTCATTTTGTTCTACTGTGTTTTGTTTAATCTCTAGGAGGGACCTACATATAATTCTTTGGAACTCTACCTCTGATAGTTTTCAGAAAGACTTCTTCATCTGGGAAATTTTTTTATTCTTTTATTTTGGGAGTTTTCCAGAGCCATGGTGGACTGCTTCTGTAAATTGTTAGCAGTTGACTGTTGTCTGTGTGCCATCTAGAAGCTGCTCGAAATCTCTCGTGTTACCTCAACAGGAGCTGCAGTGTAGTTCTAAGAGGTGAATTGGTCACCAGCCATCTCTGTGTACTCTACTGAGTGGCCCCAGGTGGACTCTTTGGGGTGGCAAGCTGTGTCTCCTGGCTGGCAAAAATGACATCACACTTACAGAGTCACTGGAGGTCATCAGCAAACCCTATGATATGGATCATTGAAGGGTGGAGGAGTTGCTGCTGGGCCTCTCAGCAATCAGTTCTCCAGGTGGTCTTATTTTTAAAAAGGTACTTTACTGCTGAGCAAGGAGCTGTCCAACAGCTGCTGAAAACAGTCAGGCCCTCAGATGTGGCAGGCCTCGCCTTCTGGCTGACAACAAAAGTACCTCGTAGGCTGTCCCCTATGACATGGTTCAAAGTAGGGAGGTGTTAGGGCCTTCTTGCCATCCTCTGCTAGGTTCACCGATAAATCTAGATCATCTCGAATGCAGTGTTTGTGCTGGAGAAGCACTTGCCAGATAGAGGCTGCCGCTCCACTTGAGAATCAGCCCCAGCTGAGGCCTCCATCTGGGTGACTCTGCTTCCCAGCCAACCAACATGGTGTCCTGGCTGAGCTGCCCCTCCTGCCGTGAAACAGCAGAATTTAGGGCCAAAGCCAGCCAAGTGCCATCGAGGCGGATCCAATTCATGGTGACCCTAGTGGCAGAGCTCAGAAAAGTTAGGGTGGAGAGGCAGTGGTGCTCTTACTGTGCAGCTGGTCTCTCAGTATATGGCTATCCCATGCACAGTCTCCCTGTTGCACTATACGCTGTTTACTTAAGCTCTGCAATTTGGCATATTTGCCAGCTCATGCCCAGTCCCCACCTCCTGGACAACAAAGTAGGTGTCAGTACTGCAGTCCTCTGAAGCAGTGAGTCAGCAGGAGTAGGGGTCAGAGGCCACCGGCTTGTCTTTGAGAGAGGTAGTTTAGTCCGTTACTGGTGCGTGGTCAAATCTGACAACCTTATGCCAGAACCTAGGGCTCCTTGGATGTCCATGCTGCTCCATTCAATTATCACTCCAAGCTTTAGTTCTGAGAGGGAGTTGAGGAGATATGTGTCTAGTCCACCATCTTGGCCCTGTCCAGAAAAGAATGACTAATATGAGCCCAAACAGATGACTAATATGAGCCTATGAGCTGTAAGTGGACTAAGGGTTCAGGATCCGTATCCTGAGCCCCCATCCAGCCATGGTGAGGATAGATCATTCTTTGTAAATCTGCTGTAGACACAGTAAATACAGAATAACACAGAAAAGGAAATGAAATTCAAAGGATGTCTAACTGAAAAACAGTAGAAAGTAATCTTTGTGGGAATACCCCCCAAAAACTCTGCCTCTAAGCCTTATTATTTTCCATCATAAATGAAACTAAAAGATTATCGTTGACAGAGGAACTTAAAAGGAGCAAAGTGGAACAACGGGAGTGGAAATAATGAGAATGTTGACACAATATAAAAATGTGACCAATGTTGCTACACAATGTGCACATTGTTGTTAGGTGCTGTCTAGTCAGTTAGACTCCTAGCAACCCTCTAGGACACAGTAGAACTGCCCTATAGGGTTTCCAACAAGCAGCTTGTGGGTTTGAACTGCCAACCTTTTGGTTAGACCAAACTCTTAACCACGACACCACCAGCTAAACAATAAACAACTTTTGTAGCACAAGTATTCCAACATTATTTTCTTTATGCACCTGCATAAAGATTTATATTCAAGGATATTCTTAGCTGTGTACTTTTTATAGCAAAATAAATAAAATCAACAATAGTTTATGCTCATCAGTGTATCATGTAGCCATCAGAAGGAATATGGTGATGGAATATACTGATGTGGAGAGATTTTAAGACATTTGATGAGTGGGGGGAAAAATTGTAAAGCAATGTGTACAGTATGATCTTCTTTATGTAGCCAGCCAGCCAAGTGCCGTCTGTATATTTGTATATTTGTGTATGTGCTCAGATGTAGGTAATTCAAAGATAGTAACCAGAAGTGTACATGCCAGTCTGTTACCATTGCAAAGGAGAGAAGTTGAAGGGTGAAGGAAGGTTTTCATGTTTTACTCTTTACCAAGGTTACCGGGTATGACCCAAAACCACACCCACTGCCATTGAGTCAATTCCAACTCATAGCAACCCTATAGGTCAGAGTAAAATTGACCTACAGAGTTTCCAGGGAGCACCTGGCAGATTCAAACTGCAGATCTTTTGGTTAGAGGACATAGCACTTAACCGCTATGCTACTACGGCCTTACCAGATGTAGCAAATAAAAATACAAGATGCCCAATTAAATTTGAATTTCAGAAAAACAACAAATACATTTTAATTATAAGTATATTCAATGTATAATTGTATGAACACTGTGTGCTGTCAAGTCAATACCAACAGTTCTACCCTATACGAAAGAGTAGAACTGCCCCATAGGGTTTCCTAGGGTATGTAATCTTTACAGGAGCAAATCACTGCTGGTAGGTTCAAACTACCAACCTTTTGGTTAGCAGTCGAACATAGAACCACTGCACCAACAGAGTTTCAAATAGTAAGAACTTACTCATATTGAAGAAAATAATGTCAGAATATTTGTGCTAAAAATGTTGTTTATTGTTTATCTGAAATTCAAATTTAACTGGATGTTCTGTATTTTATCTGGCTACACTATATACTTCTGGATTATTTTACTCTCTTCAAAGGATATTTTTTATATATGGTTTGTATACTTGTATATATTGTATACTTTTATATATTAATTGTATATTTTTATATTTAATATATTTATATTATATATTTTTATGTTATAATTATATACTTATGTATTAGTCGTATCATTTTAAAAGAGGAAAAAAGATAAAATAGTTTATTCCCAAGACTACACAAAAGGATTAGTTTTACTTAAGAAAATTGATTGGCCTAGAAAAAAGCAGATTATAAAGCAGCAAGTATACTAATATCCCAGCTGTATAAAAAAGAGAAAAATTGCATATATGCAGGTAGTAAGAGACTAAAAGGATATCAAAAGTGGTTCTCTTTAGTGATGAGACTAAGGATGATTTCAATTTCTTTGTGCTTTACAAAGTTCTTAATTTGTTTATGATGAATGAACTACTTTGGGCAAGGGGAAATGGCCATGCATAAAGAACACCATTTCTTGGTGCTTTCGTGAGGACTTTAATTTGCCTCAGTTAGCATCCCTTAGGGGAAGTGGTGAGCAGCAGTGGAAACCTCATAAGTGATTTGAAGTCTTAAAAAATGTTGTCATTCCATGTCCGTGCAGGGTACCTCCAAAAGCAGCCGTACTTTGGAGCAGTGATTGGGAGGGTAGCCAACCGAATTGCCCAAGGGACATTCACAGTGGACGGGAAGGAGTACAAGCTGGCCATCAACAAAGAGCCCAACAGTCTGCATGGTGGAGTCAGAGGGTTTGATAAGGTGAGTTGGGGCATTTGACAGAGTTCCCACCTGACAAGCTTCACAAAATACCGTCAACCATACCTGTGGTTTGTGAGGCACAATCTCGGGCCCACAGCAAATGCAGCATGGGAAGAAATACCCCTGGTTTGAGGAAACAGTGTTTGGTGGCCACGTTCCAGGGCCCATCCTTCTCCAGCTCCTCTGATGACAGGAAGAGGAGTCCTGAGTGAAAGGACAGTGGCCCTTGAATTGGGGAAGGACTTGGCAAGAACAGAGACCTACTTTCCTGCAGTCTTTGCCGCAGGTTATCTGACCTTCCTGTTCTCAATTTCCTCGTCCCTAAAATGGTGGTTATAATAGTACCTATGCCATAAAAAGCAATGATTACAAGGATGGCATAGGACTAAGCAGTGTTTCAGTCTATTGTTTATAGGATCACTGTGAGTCAGAACCAACTTGACAGCACCCAGCAACAACAATATCTCATAGAAGTGTCCCAAAGGTAAAATGAATGAAATGGGATTAGGGATCAGGTTGATCTGAGGCACAATGGAAGAGTGGATTAATGTTAGTAGCCACCCCTTACTTTACAAGGCATTCACATCCAAGAGCTCTACCTTTGTATCTCTAGAACCTTGGATTGTCACCAAAGGAGAGATCTGAGACCCGGAAGGCAATATAACTTCAAACTGGGAAGCCAGGTCTGCCAGGCCCGAAGGCCACTTCCCTTTATCTGCCATAAAGTCCCTTGCCATGCATCTAGGCCTGACCTTCTCATCCATGCCTCAAAACCTATTGCCTTTGAGTAAGTTCCCATTCTTAGAGACCCTACAGGACAGAGTAGAACTGTTCCTTAGAGTTTCCAAGGAGCAGCTGGTGGATTTTAACTGCCAGCCTTTAGGTTAGCAGCTGAGCTTTTAACCACTGTGCCACCAGGGCTCCTTAATGCTCCCTCTCCTCTTACATCTTTCCACATTAAACTCCCATTCCCCAAGTGGATCCCTGAAAAACCAGGTTAGAAAAGCCCGCTGATGTTTTAAACAGCTTCTCTCTGAGGTAGGAATGGCTGCCATTCTGCTCCTTAGCCCTGTGGGAATCTGTGGGTTCACCCCTGTGACACTCTCACGTTTAGGATGAGGAAGATCTTTTTTGTTTTCTTTTTAAAAAATTGTTCTTTGGCTGAATGTTTATAGATCAAGTTAACTTCTGAGACAAAAATTTATACATTTATTGTTACATGACAGTAGTTCCAGCCCCCGTAATGTGACAGCATACTCCCCCTTTACCTGTGTTTCCTCTGTCTGTCCACCCAGCTCCTGTCCCTTGCTACCTTTTCATTCTGCCTCAGAACAGGAACTGCCCATTGGTCTCCTGTATCTGTTTGAACTAAGAAGCACACTCTCCATGACTATTATTTTTATGTTTTATAACGCAGTCTAATTTTTTTTGTTGTTTGAAGAGTGGGCTTCAGTAATGATTTTAATTCTGAGTTACAGAGTGTCTGGGGGCCATGGCTTCAGGGGTTCTTCCAGTCTCAGGCAGACCATTAAGTCTGGTATTTTTTAGATGAATTTGAGGTCTTCTCCACACTTCTTTCCTGCTCCATGAGGAACTCTGTTGTGTTCCCTGTCAGACTGGTCACTTTTAATAATAGCCGGGCATCATTATTTCTTCTGGTCTCAGACTGAAGGAGTCTGTAGTTTAAGTGGCCCTAGCCTGGTGGCATAGCGGTTAAGTGCTAATCAGAATATTGGCAGTTCGAGTAATAAAAGGCCAGACTTGATGGTCCACCTGGAGGGTCTCCTGAGAACATGGCCACTGGACTTGCTGCTAGCCCAGGGCTGAAGCAAGTACTGAAGCCAACTAGGCTGGACTACATGACATACAGAAACCCTGGTGGCATGGTGGGTTAAGTGCTACATCTGGTAAACAAAAGGTCGGCAATGTAAATCCACCAGGCACTCCTTGGAAACTCTATGGTGCAGTTCTACCTTGACCTCTAGGGTCACTATGAGTCAGACCTGACTCGACAGCAGTGAGTCTGGTTTTTGGTTTTATATGACATAGGGAAGCATTGGTTGTGTAGTAGGTAAGTGCAGCATCTGCTAACTAAGAGGCCAGCAGTTTGAATCCACCAGGTGCTCCTTGGAAACTTTATGGAGCAGTTCTACTCTGTCCTATAGGGTCACTATGAGTCAGAATCATAGTGATGCAGGTGGTGTGTATACTTCTTGGCTTAAATATGTACATGAGGTTGTCCGACCAACACTCTCTAAAAGTGGGGGGAATAGAGAGAAGGGAGTGCACGTTGAATGAATACCAGAAGTACAGAGTGGAAAGGAGGAGTGTGCTGTTACAGGGTGAAGAGAGACAGTAGAGTTGCATGGAGGTGTGTGTTCAAGGTTTTGTTGGCAGATTGACTTGGATTGTAAACTTTCACTGAATAACAGTAAAAGGAAACTGAAATAAATGTTGGCGATTCACATCCATCAGAAATTCTATGCAGCAGTTCTACCCTGTCCCATAGGGCCACTGTGAGTCAGTATTAAAATAAATGTTGGCGATTCACATCCACCAGAAATTCTGTGGGGTAGTTCTACCCTATCCTATAGGATCACCGTGAGTCGGTATTAACTCAACAGCAGTCAGATTGTTTTTTTTTCCTGTCTCCTGGGCTAATATTTTCCTTGTGTCTTTGGTGTTCATTCTCCTTCTTCCCAAGTGATTTGGGATTAATATTTATACATCTTAGATAGCCACTTGCTGGCTTTTCAGACCCTAGATGCCAGTAACCAAAGCAAGATGCAGAACATTTTCCTTAGAAACTTCGTTATTCCAATTGATGTTGATATTCACCAAAGCTATTTGGTTGAGTTCACAAAACTTCCTAGCTTTGCTTTGGTCCAGTTGTGCTGACGTCCCTGTGTTGTGTGTTGTTCTTCTTTTCACTTAAGATGATTCTTGGCTACCATCTAAAATTAGTGATTACCCCTCTCCCTCCCCCCGACCCCTCTCCCTCCCCCCGACCCCTCTCCCTCCCCCCTGACCATGAAAGAATGTTTTCTTCTTGAGTGTTTGTTATAGTGGTCTCATACAATATTTGCCCTTTTGCAACTGACTGTTTCATTCAGCATGCCCTGAAGGTTCATCCATGTTATGAGATGTTTCTCAGATTCATCACTGTTCTTAATTGTTGAGTAGTATTCCATTGAGTGTGTGTACCGTAATTTATGTGTTCATCTGTTGGTCAGCACATAGGTAGTTTCCACCTTTTTGCTATTGTGAACAGTGCTGTAGTGAACATGGGTGTGCGTGTATCTATTTATGTGATGGTTCTTATTTCTCTAGGATATATTCCAAGGAGTAGGATTGCTGGATCGTGTGGTACTTCTATTTCTAGCTTTTTAAGGAAGTGACAAATTTATTTCCAAAATGTTGTACCATTTTACATTCCTACAAGCGGTGAGTAAGTGTTCCAGTCTCTGCAGCCTCTCCAACATTTATTATTTTGTGTTTCTGGGTTAGTGCCAGCCTTGTTGGAAAGAGGTGGTATCTCATGGTAGTTTTGATTTGCATTTCTCTCTAATGGCTAATGATCTTGATCATTTCCTCATGTATCTGTTAGCCACCTGAATATCCTCTTTGGTGAAATGTTTCTTCCTGTCCTTTGTCCATTTTTTAATTGAGTCATTTGTCTTTTTGTTGTTGAGGTGTTACAGTATCTTATAGATTTTAGAGATTAGATCCTGCTCAGAAATGTCAAAACAAAAAAATTCTCTTTTTACTCTTTTGATGAAGTCTTTTGATGAGCATAAGTGCTGAATTGTCAGGAGCTGGTGTTTGTGCATTGTTAATTATAATTTGTACTCTGTGCCATGAATTAGGCTCCTATCTTTATGCCTTGTTGCTATGGCTAGGACCTCCAGCACAATGCTGAATGAGATTGGTGATAAAAGGGATCCTTGTTTGGTTCCCACTCTCAAGAGGAAAGCTTTCAGACTACTTTTAGAATGATGCTGACTCTTGGCTTTCTATAAATGCCCTTTACTGTGTTGAGGAATTTCCCTTCTATTTTGCTGAGAGTTTTTATCATGAGTCGGTGTTGTATTTCATCAGATGCCTTTTCTGCATTGACTGATGAGATCATGTGGTTCTTATCTTCTGTTTTCTTTATGTGATGGATTATATTGATTGTTTTTCTAATGTTAAACCATCCCTGCCTACCTGATATGAATACCATTGGTATGACGAATTATTTTTTTGCTATGCCGTTACTTTCTATTAGCTAGGATTTTGGTGAAGATTTTTGTGTCTATGCTAACAAGGTATATTGGTCGATAATTATCTTTATCTGTGGTGTCTTTAGCTGGTTTTGGTGTCAGGGTCGTGCTGGCTTCATAGAATGAGTTCAGGAATATTCCATCCTTTACTGTGGTCTGAAATACCACTAGTAGTACTGGTGTCAACTCTTCTCTGAATGTTTCATAGAATTCTCCAGTGAAGCCATCAGTACTAGGGCTTTTTTTGTTGTTATTGGGAATTCTTTCCATTACCTCTTCAATCTCTTCTTTTGTTTTGGGTTTATTTAGTTTTCCTACCTCATTTTGTGTTGGTCTAGGTAGGCAGTGTGTTTCTAGAAATTTATTCATTTCCTGCAAGGTTTCAGATTTATTGGGGTACAGTTTTTCATAGCATGGTTAGGACTCTTGATTTCAGTTGGGTATATTGTGATATCAGCCGTTTCATTTCTTATTCAGGTTATTGCTTTCTCTCCTGTTTTTACTTGGCAGTTTGGCCAATAGTTTATCAGTTTTATTGATATTTTCAAAGAACCAATTGCTTTTGTATTTTCTATTTCATTTAATTCTGCTCTAATTTTTAGTATTTGCTTTCTTCTGGTACCCAAAGTTTTGGTGCTCTCATTCAACTTGTTAAAGTTATAGGGATAATGCTTTGATTTAGGCCTTTCTTCTCTTTGGATGTGTGCATTTGTTGGTCTAAACTGACCTCTGAGCGCTGCTTTTGATGTGTGCTGAGGTTCTGGTAAGATTTGTTTTCATTCTCATTTGATTCTGTGAATTTCTTCATTCCATCTGTGATTTCTTCTGTGAGCCAGTAGTTTTTGAGCAAGGCATTTCTCAGTTTCCCTTGCTTTTTCTTGTTATTGATTTCTACTTTTAGGGCTTTATGGTTAGAAAAGATGCTTTGTAATATTTCAATGTTTTGGATACTCTTAAGTCTTGCTTTGTGGCCTAATATGTGGTGTGTTCTAGAGAGTTTTCTGTGTACATTAGAAAAGAATGTATACTTGGCTGCTGTTGGGTGGGAGTGTTCTGTATCTGTCTATGAGATAAAGTTGGTTGATGGTGGCATTTAGATCTTCCTTGTCTTTCTTGAACCTCTTTTTAGATGTTCCGTCCTTTGCTGAAAGCTGTGTGTTGAAGTTGCCACCTACTACTGTGGAGCCATCTATTTCTCTTTTCAGTGCTGTTAGAATTTGTTTTATATATCTTGAAGTCCCATCATAGGGTGTGTATATTTACTATGGTTATGTCCTCCTGGTACATTGACCTTTTAATCATCATATTATGTCCTTCTTCATCCTTTGTGATGGTGTTATAGTTATCTAGTGCTGCCCTAATGGAAATACCACATGTGGATGGCTTTTACAAAGAGAAGTTTATTTCCTCAAAGTAGGCTAAAAGTCCAAATTCAGGGTATCAGCTCCAGGGGAAGGCTTTTTCTGTCAGCCTTCTCAATGTCTTCTCCCAGAGTAGGAGCTTCTCTGTGCAGAAACCCCAGGTCCAAAGTTTGCACCCTGCTTCTAGCACTGCTTTCTTGGTGGTATGAGGTTTCCATGTCTCTCTGCTCACTTACCTCTTTCATATCTCAAGAGATTGCATCAAGACATAAGCCAGTCACTGAGATTGAATCTTACATCATTATCACAATTGCTGTCCGTCTCCCATATTAACGTTGTAGAATCAGGATTTATAACACATAGGTAAATCACACAATACCCAGAATCATGGTGCAGCCGAATTGATGCAGACATTTTGGGGGGAAATAATTCAATCCATGACAGATAGAATTTGTTTCTATTTTGTCAGAGATTACTATTGCCACTCTTGCTAGTTTTTTGTTTGCTTTTGCTTGATATATATATTTTTTCCATCCTTTGAGTTTTAGTTTGTGCCGTTAAGTCTAGGTGTATCTGTTGTAGTCAGCATATAGCCAGATTGTGGGTTTTTTTTTTTAATTCCTTCTGGTATTCCCAGTCTCTTTATGGGTGGTTTTAGTCTGTATATGTTCAGTGCAATTATTGGTAGGTATGAGTTTAGTACCGTCTTTGTGATGTATTTTTTGTGTGTGTATTGTTGACAGTTTCTTTGTTCCACTTGATTTTCTATGCTGAGTTGTTTTTCAATATTTTCTTTTAATTTTTTCATTGTTGATTTTGTGTCTGCTGCATCTTTTATGTTTTCCTTCTTTTTTGCTTTGATGAGTAGATTTGGTGGTTTTATTCGTGGTTCGCTTAAAATTTATCTCTATTTTTCTAAGTTTAAATCAGCCTTTTATACCTTGATGCCTTCTCAACTCTCTCTCCATATGAAAGTTCTGTGCCTACATTGTTTATACCACCAGATTATCTCCTAAACAAGAAACAGAAAAGGCACGAATGTGAGTGGTAACTGGGGACCACAGCTTCTCCTCTGCCTCTGACTTCACTTGTCTTGTTAAAGAAAGTTGGTTATGCTGTTTCCCCTCTTCCACCAGCTTCTTTTCTGGGGCCTAGAACCAGACTGTCCCATTAGTTCTCTTTTTCTGAATGGTAAGACTTGTCATGCCAGGGAAGACATAAAGACAGAGAATAAGACCTGCTCTACCAAGGTCTCTAGAATGTGCCAAGCTCATGGCAAGCTCCAACCATAGAAAGTAAGACCTGGCTCTGTGTTGGACAGGAATTTTCAGAGGAGCTCTTGATAGCACTTGTTCTGGCATGGAGACATAATTTATTCCGTGAAAGATGGAGTTTGTTTTTAAGTCTGTTTTATCAGAGATTAATATTAGCATGACCCTGAGTTCTCTATTCTACTGTGATATTTTCTATGGCATCTCTTACTGTAAACCCAAAACAAAACCAACCCCAGTGCTGTTGAGTAAATTCTCACTCATAGCCACCATATAGGACAAAGTAGAACTATTCCATGGAGTTTCCAAAGAGCACCTGGCGGATTTGAACTGCCAGGTTAGCAGATGTAGCACTTAACTACCATACCACCGAGGTTTCCAAACACACAGCAAAATAGTGAATATGGATATCCTTCAATTCAAATACTTGCTGACCCGCTTTGTGAACGAGGGAGCATAATCAAAACCAAAACCCACTGCCATCAAGTCAGTTCCGACTCATGGTGATCCTATAGACAGAGTAGAACTGCCCCATAGAGTTTCCAAGGAGCACCTGGTGGATTTGAAGTGCTGACTTTCTGGTTAGCGGCTGTGGCACTTAACTACTATGCCACCAGGGTTTCTAGGGAGCATGATAGGACTCAGGATATCAAACTGAATGAAGCACCAAATGGTCCCTGTCCTCCTGAGGCTCACAGTGTAGTGAGAGGGGGAAACCCTTACGTAGCACCATACTTTTTTTCTCATATAACACAGCCATGTAAATAATCTACCCCCTATGTAACTTGAGGCATAGCTAGCTTATGAAAACCAGTGGGGGCGGGGAGTGGAGGGGCTTACATGGTTGGCAAAAAACGTATAATGCACCCATTATTTGTGTAAAACTGTGATAACCATCATAGATAGTCTGCAATGAGGCCTCCAATATAGCTGCCATCATGTGCTGTAGGAACTGGGTACAGGTGGATTAATTGCAATTGGGAAGGTGAGATTTGAACTGACATTGAAAAAAAGATAGCATTTATTTAATAATGTAGATATTAAAGCAAATGTTTATGCAGTGGCCGAGGCAGAGGTGGGCAAAGACAGAATGCTGTTGTTGAGTCACAGAAGGTTGTTGAGCACTGTAGCAGGAAGAGTATCAGGTAAACTTTAAGTTGTGTTTGCTTTTAACACTGTACTGTTTGCTACCGTCAGGCCCTGTGTTGGCTGGTAGAAGGTTACTGATCAATTTTCATTGTTAGAAGGAATACAGATATTTTACTTGTTAAATAATTATGGGTTTGGAGGCATGTGTTTTCTACTTGTATCAACACTTTTTTTTTAAAGGTGACATTTCAATAATTTGACAGGATTAGAAATGGGATAAGTAGGCCTAGGGATACAAAATTTCTGGAAATTTGCAAAAACTACAGCTGTAGGAAAATCCTTCTGTGAATAGGAATTACGCTAATCTGATAATACTGGTTTACACAAAAATCTTTCCACGTGTCCTGTTCCTAAAGGAGAAAAACTACATCACCAGCTTTGAACACTGTATTTCAAATATTTCTAGAATTCCTGATTCCTAAAAGGTTCCATTTGGAGGATCATATTTTTCTTCTTTTAATTGTACATGTAACAAGCTTTATATTTTAAGCATCTGGAAAGTTCATCATTTCTAGGGGATAATTAGGGTGTAAAATGAATTCTCATAAGGTCTGTGACTCTTTCATATGCTGGCTGCTTTCACTGTGGGTGAGGGCAGAGGCCTCTGTTCCTGCTGGGCCCCCTTCCTGGCAAACCCAACATCAGAGAGAGAACCAAGCCCCGCCTGCAGTGGATAAGCAGAGTCTGGGCCTGCAGCCGTCCCACTGGCCAGGGGAACTTGTTGTCTTTCAAGTCTGTTTAGAATGACCAAGTCTGAGCTCAGCTCAGCTGTTGAAGATGGAGATTCTTATGAAATACTCACTGAAACAAAGGTATAGAGTAGTATAGCTGAACTATTAGGTGAACAACCAGTACTGAATTTGAATCCTAGTGTGTCACTAATTACGTGTATGTCTTTGAAGAGAATTTCTTTTTTCCTTTTAAACAATGGGCATGAACTATGAAAGGACTCTGCCCAGCTCTCTTGGATGTGGGAGATGGAAGTGAGTTAGTTAACCTCACAGAACTCAACCTGCTCATCTGTAAAATGAGGGTAAAATATTAGTTGGGCTGTAGGAAATTACCAGTATTGAACTGTTTCGATCTATAGAAAATGACAAGTTCATTTGGTCCAACCAAGTCGTTACTTTGCAAGGTAATTTACGCAAAGCACTAGGTCAGTGCCAGGTGAAAACTGAAAAATTGGAGGTCTCATCCAGCTGCCATACTGCCTTCTGTCTAGGATATAATCTGGGTGGTATAATTTAAAGGAAAATTAACTCCCCAAATGACCTCTTTCACAGCCTGAAATTAGACCAGTGAGGAAGTCATTGGCTTAACCCACAGATTCCCATGGGGCTGAGAAGCCAGATTCCCTTCAGAGAGTGGAAATCTCTGGCCAAGTCATCATCTGTAGACTATAGGAGCGGACATAGGTTCTGTATCAGACTATTCTGCACCAGTCTGCTGTCATTTGCTAGCTAAAGAGACCTGGGGCAATTATTTGCTCCTTCCTGACCTTCAGTTCTCTCCTTAATCATCAAAGATAAATGATAATACTGAAGGTAATGATACCTACTTCAAGACTGCCATGAGACAGATGAGATAACGTCTGAAGTTTCCAGCAGTGTTTTGGCTCATCATGGATGCTTGTTAAATGTTGGTTTTCCCTTCTCCATAAGCATAACCTTGGAGTCTTGGGTACGAAATTGAGAGGAACTACCGTATTAACCCAAGATTACTATTCCTATTGCCTAAAGCAAAGTATCTTTTTTTAAGGAAACATTTCTATATATTTTTCCTCCTATTCTTTGAGTTATATTTTCTAAAACAAGTGAAAACTTTTGAGATTACTTTTTCAACCTCTTTTTTTAATGGAAGGGAGTAATGCCCAAAGTCACACGTGGTGCTAGGACAGACCTGGCCCCCACAGCAGGCCTCCCGGTTTGGAGGGAGGTGGAGGAGGGTAGGCTTCTTCCTAATAGAACAAATCCTGCTTGTTTTTAACTCTGTGGAGGACGCATGGAGAACCTCAAATTTTCTTTTTTTAAGTAAGCATTTGTATGTAGTAACCCCAGGAGAGCAAGTATTAGCAGATACTGCTATATAATATTAACCAGAGTTGGGCTTCAAGATAAAACACATCAAAGAAAAGTAATCAAAGAAGGAGAAGAGAAAAATAATATATACACATGCCTATAAATTTAATGAAACAAAGTCTGGGGAGTATGGGTAGACAAAAAGGAAAACATTTTTCTTCTAACTCTGAAAGACCATTAATGTATGAAAAATTTTAGTTCTCAAAATTCAGGATCTTATTCCAAAACCTAGTGACTGACGTAACCACTTCTCTTCATAGAATCGCTTGTCTTTTAAATGTTAAATGTGACATTTAGCTTGAGATTGGGGAGATCAAACAGCTTTGAAAATGTTTCTTTTCCTAGGTCCTCTGGACCCCTCGGGTGCTGTCTAATGGTGTTGAGTTCTCACGTGTCAGTCCAGATGGTGAGGAAGGCTACCCCGGAGAGCTGAAAGTCTGGGTGACGTACACGCTGGATGGTGGGGAGCTTGTGGTCAACTATAGAGCACAGGCCAGTCAGACCACGCCTGTCAATCTGACCAACCATTCTTACTTCAACCTGGCAGGCCAAGTAAGTAAACTTGACCTCTTCTGTCCTGTTGTAACTTGTGTGTGTTGTGGAATGACCTGGAGGGGAGGGGTGGCTATAAAGTCCAACCAGGGTATAAATCTCTGATGCCAGAGTTACCCCTGATGATGAAAAGTGCCCAGAGAGCATCTAGCTCATAGGAAGCGTTCAATAAATGGAAGTTGTAGATAAAGGTGGAATGAGCACATTTTGCTTCACAGACTGTTATCAGTTCCCAGCATGCTTCAGACACATAGTGAGCTATTTCAATAGCTTCCTGTCATCTAATTGTAGAGTGTGCTTATATTTGCTTCCCCTATGGATTGGGATTCTTCTCCTATCCATAAGCATTACTTAAAGTGTTTTCTGGGAGTCCCTGAATGGCCCAAAGTGTTAAGTGGTTGTATACTAGCTAAAAGGCTGGCAGTTCAAACCCATCCAGAGGTAATTCAGAAGAAAGGCCTGACAGTGTGCTTCCAGAAGGTCATAGCCATGAAAACCCTGTGGAGCATTCTCGTACACGTGGGGTAGCCACGACATGGAATCTACTTATGGCGATCTTTTTTTTTTCTTTTACATTTGTCGTCCACTCTTGCTGTTTGGAAATGTGCCTAGTATAACCCCTTTGTATCTGCTGCTGTGAGTCAGACCTGACTTGACAGCAGTGGGTGGAGTGGTGCAGTGGTTAAAGTACTTGGTCGCTAACCCCGAGAGTGACAGTTCAAACCTTCCAGCTGTTCCATGGGAGAAAAATGGGGAAGTCTGCTTCCATAAAGATTTGTGACCTTAGAAGCCCTATGGAGCAGTTCTACTCTGTCCTGTGGATTCACTGTGAGTCAGAATTACTCAGTAGCAGTGAGTTTGGGCCAGTATTTGTGTGTGTCCACTGTGCAGCCGACTTCAGCTCCTCCCAGAGCCTCTAGTAGCCAGTGACACCCTGTACAGTACGGTGGAAAGAGGATTCCACTTGGATTTAGAAGACTGAGTTCTTTATATTAATATGCAATATCTGCATTTCATGATAAGTACTGCCTCTTATTTGTCAACTCTTCCATAAAGGTTTACAGCCTTGGAAGCCCTATGGGGTGGTTTTACTCTGTCTTGTAGGTTTGCTATGAGTTGGAGTCAACTCAGTGGCACTGAGTTGGTTTGTTTTTAATTTGACAGCCACTGTTAAAAATACTTTTTGAAGTTATTGGTAAAGATACTGAAATCAATCCAGGAATAAACTCCCAACAGAAGAACACTTAAAATGTCAACTTGAGAGAGTCTAGAGTCATTTTCCTCTAAACTCTCATTTCTGCCTAATGGTAATATTTTCACTTGTTGAAGAAGAAGCTGTCACATGACAGAGAAGAAAGAGCTTACTTAGCTGACCTATGCAGATTATATCTGTCACCTGCCCACCTGGAGAACTTGTCATTGTCTACTACTATACTTTAGTCATTTTGATGTGATGATTTCCTAGCACAAGACAAGTTCATGGCTAGCCAGTAGTATCTTGCATTTCTACGCTCTTCTGGGAGTTTGTTCATCATCAGCTATTTTTTTCCTAGGATCTGCTCAAGTAATATGAGTCAGTTGGCTCTTATATTACTTCCACAGTTCTGCCTTTGAAATGAAAAAATTGGTCACTCACTTGCCAGTTCCTGAGCTTCAAGTACTTCCACCATTCTTCTGAAGATTTTAAAAACAAACGGTATCTATAGACATGTCTATATACATGTTTGTGAGTGCTGCAAGTATATTCATACATATAGTAAAACACATAGAGGGCACACTTCCCAGACACAGCCAAACACTTTGCAGGACAGGTTCACTGGGCTTGAAAACTTAGAACCATAGTTCTAAGTGGGAGATCTCAGTCAACTGGCACAACATAGTCTATAAAGTTTATGTTCTGTATTCTGGTTTGGTCAGTAGTATCTGAGGTCTTAAAAGCTTGAGAGTAACTATCTGTAATACAACTACTGGTCTCTGTTCTTCTGGAGCAAAAGAGAAAGAAGGAAACTAAAGACTTAAAGAAGAAACTAGTCAAAAGGACCACTTGTCTACACAAACTACAGCCATACTTATCCAGAGATCAGAAGAATTAAGTGGTGCCCTGCTACCACTACTGCCATTCTGACTAGGGCCACAATAGATGGTTCTAGATCAAATAGAACAAAACTCACTATCTTAAAAAAAAAAAAAAACTGCCATATTTACTGGTTTGTCAGAGACCTGGGGAACCCCTGAGACTATCACCCTGAAATATCCTTTAGACTTTGAACTGGATATCCTTTTAACTTTGAACTGAAATTACTCCTGGAGATCATCTCTCAATTAAATAACAGACTGGCTCTTAAAATAAAAAATATCACCTGTGAGTACTGTTCTCCTTTTATGTTTAAAAAACAACAACAATCATCTGTTGGAGACCAAATGATCAACACTTAGCTTAAAGCAAAGTTGAGAATGTCATGTGGGATGGGAAATTAAGAATAAGGGAAATGGAACAACCAGCATGAGAATGATAAGAATGTTGCCACAGTGTGGAAAAATGTAGTCAGTGTCACAGAACAACATGTATAAAACCAAAACAACCATACCCATTGCCATCGAGTCGATCATGACAAAATTGTTAAGTAGGAACCTAATTTGCTGTGTCACCTTTCACCAAAAACTGAGTAAAATATTTAAAAGATACCACTGAACACCGAACTCTTAAGAGTCTTTGCAATAACGTACAGTAATGTGAACTTGTAAAATAAATTCAAAAAGAAACTTCATATGTATAGAAGAAAATATAAATACCTTTATTAGGTGATAGGTTGTCATGGATTGAATTCTGTCCTACCCCCAAAATGTGTTTGTCTGTTTGGCTGGGCTGTGATTCCCAGTATTGTGTTGTCATCTTCCATTCTGTGATTGTAACTATATGTTAAAGAGGATTAGGGTGAGACTGTAATACCCTTACCCAGTTCTCATCCTTGGGGTGTGGCCCGCATCACCTTTTATCTCAAGAGATAAGAAGGAAAGAGAAAGGAGCAGAGAGTTGGAGACCTCGTAACTACCAAGAAAGCAGCAGCAGGAACAGAATACGTCCTTTGGACCCAAGGTACCTGCACCTGAGAAGCTCATTGACTAGGAGAAGACTGAGGACAAAGACCATCTTCCAAAATGGGCAGAGAGAGAAAGCCTTCCCATGAAGCTGACACCCTCAATTTGGAATCTGAGCTTACTTTACTGTGGAGAAACAAATTTCTGCTTGTTAAAGCCCTCCACTTGTGGTGTTTCTGTTACAGCAGCACTAGGTGACTAAGGCCTAGGCTGTGGTGATTTCTCACTACTTGTTTGTGTTTTTCTATAATTAGAATACCCTATTTCATAAAGGGAGGGGTCTAAAGGAAGAAATTCAGAAACAGAAAAGTTATGCATGAAGTATTACATCAGCCAATATGTTTCAATGAAGGAGACAAAGCCGGAGTGTAGGCCTCACCAAAATTCTTTCTATTTTCCTGGAAAGAAGACTCTTCTGACCGGGATTTCCCATTGTTTTGATCCAAAAAGGACTTGTAGCGATGTTTCTGAGTCTCTTCCCATAGGCCAAATAGTTTCCTAGATCATAGATCCCACCCACACGGGAGTATGGTCAGTATAACCTCCCTTGTACTAACCTAAGTAACCAAAAGAAACCACTGTTGTATTCAAGTCAATTGAGACTCAAAGCAACACTATGAACTGCCAATAGTTTCCAAGGAGCACCAGGTAGATTCAATCTTAGGTATTTTTTAAAAAAGAAAGAAAGAAAACCCACTGCTGTTGAGTCAGTGCTGATTCCTAGTGACCCTATAGGACAGTGTATAACTGCCCCATAGAGTTTCCAAGGAGCACCTGATGAATTTGAACTGTTAACTGTTTGGTTAGCAGCTGTAGCACTTAACCACTATGCCACCAGGGTTTCCAATCTTAGGTAAGTATAGCTCAAATCTGCAGCCACCAGCTTCAGGCCTAAGGGTTGGCAGGGACCCCCACCCGTTGGGGCATTCAGGCAGGAGTGAATGGTCACCAGGCCCAGGATCAGGGGGCCTCTGCATCTCTAGAACATCTCTTGTCCTACCTAGAGGTTATCATCTATCCCAAATATTCCCCAGGAAAATAGCTCACAACTTAATATTTAAAGTTACCAGCTCATCATATATATATATGTATATATATATTCATTTTTTAATTTGATAGGCAGTGTTTTTGTTCTACATGGGCCCCAAGCATTGACAACTTATCACTTCTGAGTTTGAGCATTGAGAGTGTTGAGAGTATAGGAGCAGGGAGAATTGTGTTTTTCAAAGAGTGGAAAAGTTTATGTGAATTGCAGTTTGGTTTGTTGTTGTTTGCTATTCTGTACCTATCACAAGGCTGTAGAATGTGTTTTTTTATGGAAACTTTACCTAAAGAGCTATGAAAATAGGACTGGGCTAATCTGAAGTAGAAAGCAGTAGTTGTGGTCCAAGTGTCACTGGGCCAATGTGTCATCAAGAGCTGATGGAAATACTTCCACCTTCCCATTACGCTGCCTCGGTGTTTTGGCTTTTGTCAGGCTTGTTCCCTCATGGTGACAAGACGGCTGCTGTAGCTCTAGGAGTTAGCCCCTTATACACATCCAGAGGCAAAAAATCACATCCAGAAACAGAAAAAGGACCTATCCTTTTTGTGTATTCCTAATATTAGCTTCTTAAGAACAAGATAAAACTTTCCCAGAAGCCCCTTAACAGCAGATTTTCCCTCACATTTTCTTGGCCAGCAGTATGCCCCATGCCTTGTCAGTTAGATCTGGCTTATGCAAATCAAAAATCAAAATTCACCCTCTAGGGCTAGGAAGAAAATATCCTTCCTTAAATAATGAGCTAGACTAGGATGAATAAGCAAATCAGGATTCTGTCAAGGGGTAAGGAAGTGAGCTGGTAAAGACATTGCTTAGGCTTTTGGATAATAACCAATAAATCAAGCCAAACCCAGTGCCCCTGAGGCCATTCTGACTCATAGTGACCCTATAGGCAGAGTAGAGCTGTCCCCATGAGTTTCCAAGGAGTGCCTGGTGGATTTCAACTGCCCCCCTTTCCATTAGCAGCCATAGCACTTAACCACTGTGCCACCAGAGTCTTCATAGCTCCTGGTGGATTTGAACTACCAGCCTGGCTAGCAGCCACAGCATTTAACCACTATACCAGCAGGGCTTCCTCAATAGAGTCTGTGAAATCCTGCTAGAGGTGGTAAGAACTATATTAAGGCGGTGGTAGTGGCCATCCTAAAGGAAGGTCTTTAAGGTCCCATGAAAGGCAGATAGACTATAACTGGTTAATGATAAAAGCCAGTAGTCGCCAGGCACTGTTAACCAAAACAAGGATAAAACGCAGAGGTAGGCCTCAAGAATTACTTGTGAAATCAGCATTTCTTGCCGTGTTTTCATCAGCCTTGGAAGGAAAGGACTCCTACAGTAATGTTCTACCAGAGTAGCTTATGCTTTCTTCCAGGCCGGAAGAGCTATAAATGAAGCCCCCTTCCGTGTAATAAAGGAATATTAGTGCTGCATAGTGACCCAATGGCCACTGGGATACAGGTGCTTGATAAAGGATCCCTCCCCTCTCAGGCTGCATCCTAACGTCTCAGACTCATCAGCTTATTTGGTGTATGATTTTCATGTTGAATCACTAGCTTCCTGCCCTGGTACTAAAACATAAACAGGAAAAGAAATTTCCTCGCACTGAAAAAAGAAAAAAAAAAAAGCTTTATTCAGAATAGTAAAAAACTAGAAACAACCCAAAAATGTCAACAGGAGAATGGATAAACAAATTGTGATTCATTCATAATGGAATACTATTTAGTAATAAAAAGGAACAAATTACAGACACATACAATAAGGATGAATCTCAAAAGCATTATTTTGTGTGAAACAGGTAAAACACAAAAGGGTATATACTGTGTTATTCCTGTCTCATAATGTTCTAGAACAGAAAGAACTAGTGTCTAACAACAGTAATCTAAAGAGTGATTATCTTTGGTGGGGGCTGGGTATCAGCTGGAAGGGAGCTTGAGGGAAACTCATGGCAGTGGAGTATTCAGTGTTTTAATCAGGATACTTGTGTTTGTCAAAGTTCAGAACTGTACACTGAAAAATCTGCGTTTCATTATCTGTGTATTACATCTTAACTGAAACGTTGTTGGTGGTGAGTGCCATCAGGTCCATTCCAACTCATAGTAACCTTGTGCACAAGAGAACGAGACACCACCCCGTCCTGCACCGTGCCCACAGTCAGTTGTGTGCTTAATCCCATTGTTGCAGCCACTGAGTCAGTCCATCTCATTGAGGGTCTTCCTCTTTTTCACTGACCTTCCACTCTACCAAGCATGGTATCCTTCTCCAGGGACTGACCCCTACTGGCAATGTGTCCAAGACACAGTCTTGGAAGACACAGTCTCGCCATCTTTGTTCCAAGGAGCACTCTGGTTGTACTTCTTCCAGAACAGATCTGTTTGTCCTTTTGGCTGTCCATGGTACATTCAGTATTCTTCTCCAGCCTCACAATTCAAAGGCATCAATTCTTCTTCTGTCTTCCTTATTCATGGCCCAGCTTTCACATACGTATGATGCAACTGAAAATACCATGACTTGGGTCAGATGCACCTTTAGTCTTTAACGTGACATCTTTAAATAAATAGTCACTGTTTTTCAAAAGAAAGCTTATGCCCAAGGAAACAGTGTGAAGACCTGGATAAATGCAGGGCCAGGATCCGAGAGAAAGAGCTCATCCCCTCCAGGCCACAGCCCTGCTCACTGGCTTAGCTTAGTCTCAAGCATTTACTAAGTAAAAGCCCTCACCTCATTCCCCTTCCACATCTGCCATGAAGCTTTAACATATATTAATAATAAAAAATAACCTTTTGATTAGAAACATACATGTGTAAAGTACTGCAGTTTGCTAATATCGCAACAGGCCTTTACTCAGCTGTTTCTCACAAGAAGTCTGGTGGCATCATTATCTCAATTTTACCTCAAAGAAAAGAGATTCTTGAAGGTTAAGTAACTTCTCTGGAGCCATTCGGTGAGAGCCAAGCCAAGTCCAGGCCATCTGACCTTTGACCAGTGCTTTTTGTACAAGTCACTGAGTTGACAGGAGGGCAGACTACATCTCTATTTGGTAGGTGGGTAACCTCACCAAAGTAGATACGCTGTTCTGACTCCTGTGCTTCTGCTAGGTAGCAGAGAGTGGGTCCCCTGGGTGGGGGTGGGCCAGAGAAAGAGTGACAGATACACTTCTAGTGGGCGTTGCCTGTCCAGGGCCTGTGTGTGACTGGTCACCACTTGCTCCTCTGGTTTCCTGGCATGTGGTGGTTAAGTGCTAAGGCTGCTAACCAGAAGGTCGGTAGTTCACATCCACCAGGCACTCCGTGGAAACTCTGTGGGGCAGTTCTGCTCTGTCTGCATGGGTCAGAATCAACTTGATGGTGGTGGGTTTGGTTTTGGTTTGGAGAGTAGAAAATATCCCCCAGGTCCAAAAGGTCCAAAAGGCTTTCAAACCACTGTGGTCTCTCTGTACCTTCCTGATCCCATTTAGAAAAGAAAGTATAGACTGGGGTCATACTTAAAAATGCACTCTAAATTTATCAGTGGCTATCGTGAGGCCCTGTCTGCCTGTACTTAAGTGAACATATTTAATCATTACCATAGGTCAAATGAGACTTTTAAAGTTCTTGTCAATGTCTAAAAATATTTTTGTAAGAGATGTTCTAGTTCTGAAGCAAATATATGAAATGAGATTAAGCTTTAAGTCTTCTTTATGTGCTTTTTCTCTCCCAGGGTTCTCCAAATATATATGACCATGAAGTCACTATAGATGCTGATGCTTTTTTGCCTGTCGATGAAACCCTAATTCCTACAGGTTGGTGAATTTGAACTGTAAAGGTAGGCTGAACTGGGATGTGGTTTGAAGAGCTACTTCATTTACATAAAACTTCATTTGCATAATCTTTTCCTGGCCTGCCAGAGTGTCTGTAATTGCCATTATTTGTCAATTTATTTTGGTTAAGATGAGGAGACTGATCTAATTTGTTATCCACACCAGGACACTTTTGAATGGGAAAGTGCTACGTGTTGCTAGTAGTAATTAAGCCAGGGAAACACACATGACCTGGGAAAGTTGAAAGCAGACTGCATCACGTAGTCACCTTGCTCAGGCGTTAGACTCCAGAAGGTGTCTGCAGCAGGTGAAGCCGGTACTTCGTAGGTCCTCAGCAAAGGTTGTGTACCTTAACATCACTTCACAAATACAGGGCACTAAGCATTTGGCATGGAAGAGGGCGGAATGGGGTGAATGTATCCCAAGGCAGGTAAGTAGAGAGCAGTCACCTCTTAAACACAGTTGGGGGACAGTGCCAGGTAGGGATGGCTGAGTATCAGAAAGGAAGGCACGTGCTGCTAAAGTCAGATTCTGTGCTTGTCAGAGTCTCGCTGTGTGTACCTGTGTGTGTGTGTATGTGTGTGTGTGTGCCTGTGTGTGTGTACGTCTATATATGTATGTGTGTGTATCTCCTAGGTTAACTTAGGATCGTTTTGATTGTAACTAATTTGGGGTCAAAAGAACTGTGGTCCAAATAGCAAAGTCCGTAGCGACAGAAAGTAGATTAGTGGTTGCCAGTAACTGGGAGAAGGGGCTGAGTGGGGACTGACTGCTAGCAAATATGAGGTTTATTTGGGGGCTGATTGGAATATATTGAAATATACACTAAAATAGACAACAAAAAAGAAAAAGAAAAACTGAATACTGAATCATGTGCTTTAAAAGGGTTAATTTTATGGTGTATGAACTATATCTCAAAAAAGAGAACTTTGGCTCACATTTGTTGTCCCCAGGATGACTGAGTGGTGTAGTTTACAGTGAGAGGTACACCTCCCTCTACCTCCAGCAGTCCCATGGAAAACCACAAGATGACTGGCAGGGATACTGTTATCGTTTGTGCCAGCTTATAAAAATTAACTTGAAGTGATTACCCCAATCTTTTGCCATGGACTTAATTCCAGTTCATGGTGAGCCCATGTGTGAGAGTGGAACGGTCCTTCCTAGAGTTTTCAATGGCAGATTTTTCAGAAGTAAAGCACTGGACCTTTTTTCCTAAGCACTTGGAGTGGACTCGAACCACCAACCTTTCAATTTAGTAGCCAAGTGCATCAACTGTTTCTACCACTCAGTTACCCTCAAAGCCAAAGAAGCCAAACTCATTGCCATCAGGTCAATTCTGATTCATAGCAACCCTGAAGGACGGAGGAGAACTGCCCTGTAGCGTTTCTAAGGAGTGGCTGGTGGAGATAAATGTTCGTGATGGAATTTTGTTGCCATCAGGAGATCAGGTGAGGGTTGTTGTTGTTAGGTGCTGCTGAGTCAGTTCTGACTCCCAGCGACCCTGTGTACAGCAGGTCAAAGTGCTGTCCATTCCTGCACCATGCCCACCGTCATTAAGCTTCAGGCCACTGTTGCAGCCACTGTGTCAGTCCGTCTCATTGAAGGTCATGCTCTTTTTCACTGACCCGCTACTTTACAAAGCATGATCCTCCCACCCCCGATAACACATCCAACATAAGTAAGACATAGTCTCGCCATCCTTGCTTCTCAGGCACACTGCGGTTGTATTTCTTCTAAGACAGATCTGTTCATCCTTTTGACAGTCCACAGTGTATTCAGTATTCTTCTCCAACACCATAGTCCAAAGGCATCTATTCTCCTTTTGTCTTCCTTATTCATTTTCCAGCTTTCACCTGCGTATGATGCAACTGAAGATACCATGACTTGGGTCAGGTGCACCTTAGTCTTCACGGTGACATCTTTGATTTTCAACACTTTAAAGAGATCTTTTGCAGCATGTTTTCCCAGTGCAGTACATTATTTGACTTCTTGACTGCTGTTTCCATGGGTGAGGGTAGATAACATGACTAAAGACAGCTAAAGTAAACACTGAAGGGAAAGAAGAAGAATAGAAATCTTGAAAGACTTGGACGCTTGCCTCAGCTCATTTTCTGCTGGTGACTCGCTCTCTGTGCTGCCTCTTGGCCGATCAAGGCCTCCTGTTACCCTGCTCTGCCCGTGTCTGCCCCTGACTCTCAGCTCAGGAGTGTTGTCTCAGCTCCGTTGCCAGTGGCATGTGTCCCGTGTTGGTGTCTCCCAGGCTCTGCTGGTGTACGTGACGATCAGGAAGAGTCTTTTCCCATTTGCTCCCATTCCACATAAGGGTGCTGCTACTCTGCTCACCATCCCTGTCCCATTAAAGAGCTTAATATGGTGTCAGTGAGCAATTAAAAGTACTATCGGAAGCAAATATTCAAGGTTTACATCATCGACAATAAGACATTGACATCACTCTCCCCCAAGGTGATGCTCTGAGGGAGCACATTACTTGTATGGGATTCTGGCCAAAAATACGTAACCATAGTCCAGTCGGGAGAAGACATCAGACAAAGCCAAATGAGGGACATTTTACAAAATAACTGGCCAGTGCTCTTCAAAAAGGAGCCCCGGTGGAACAGTGGGCTGAACACCCAGCCACTAACCAAAGGTCAGCAGTTCAAACCCACCAGCCACTTAACAGAATTAATCAGTGGCAGTCTGTAAAAATTTACAGCTGTGGAAACTCTATGGGGCAATTCTGTTCAGTCCTGTAGGGTCACATGATGAGTCTGTATTAATCAACTGCAAAGGGCTTAGTAAGTCTTCCAAAGCATCAAGGTCATGGAAGACAAAAACTGCGAAACTGTTTTCACAGACTGGGGAGATGAAGGAGACACAACTGCTATGTGTGATCTTGGCTTTGATGCTGAAAAGGAAAAAGGACATTGGTGGGAAAACGTGAAATCCTGATAGAGTCTGCAGTTTATTAATAGTATTGTACCAATGTTAATCTCTTTGCTTTTGATACTGTACCGTGGTTATGTAAGATGTTAACATTAGGGAAAGGTGAAGGAAGGATATGCGGAGATGTGCTAGTTTTGCAAGCTATCTGCAAATCTAAAATTATTTCAAAATTTTTTTTAAAAAAGAGCTCTAAGTAAGATATTGGACACCTGGCTTACATTAGGTAAGGGATTTTGTTTCATTTTGGACCCTTTAACACAACAGTGTTGTATATATGATGGCTAGTTCAAAATTTTTACAGGGAAAAAAGCTGAGAATGTGAGCCTGTATGTCAAACAGCAACTTCAGGTAGCATCAGGAATTTGAAACTCCTGCAAATGCAGTGATTACAAACCTGATTGGAATAATTGAAGAAAGGGAGATAAATGGACTAAATTTTATGACATTCTGGTTTTTCTTAATGTTTTCCTGGCCCCAGGGCTGGATTTAAAGGCTGATATGTTTGGCTTGGACATCATGCTTGGTAAAGTAGAAGGTCAGCAAAAAAGAGAAGGATGCCCAACAAGATGGATTGACAGAGAGGCTGCTAGGGGGTGGCACAGGACAGGGCAGTGGTATGTTCACGGTCCAGGGCACTGCTGTGAGTCAGTACCTAGCAGCATTTGTCTTGGTAGTGTCTTCTGATGTTGACCTATCTCAGTTGATGGGTAGGAGTGAACCTGCCCATCCTGCTCTCGTTTCAGCACTGTTGCCTTAGAATGACAAGTTGTGAGCAAAAAGGAACAAATAGTGGCCGCTGCTGTTTTGTGACAAGGAAAAAGAGTGAACTGAGTATCCTGTAAGTGGAGGTTATGAAATAGTACGTATTTATTTGTATATGTATTTTTAAATCTTCTTATGCTATCCTGCTGAGTCGTTTTGATCAGATGGATATCCAAATGGAGATCGTTTGTCATGATTATAGGAGAGAACGGCAGCAAAGTCCAGTAGAGCTTATTATGCAACCCCGTGGACTATGCAAGGTGCATGCTAGTCTCAGTTCTGCACCATACATGGTTTTAAGATCAAATCCTGTGTCAACTGTTGAGCTGAGTAGGCACAAAACACATTGGACTCTGGGTAGTGAGAGCCCCGGATCTAGTCCTGGCCCAGCTGTTGGGACCTTCAGCATTTATATAGTGCATTCACAGTTAACCTCTTTAGACTCTCATTTCCTGTTATGCAATTAGGAGGGACATTAAACTAAGTCAGATTTGGTGGACCAGTACATTTTCTGTAAAAATAATTTGGGAGATTGATACGGGGTTGCCTAGTTCTTCATTTTGCCAAGCTAGAAAGCTGTGGTAACACAGGGCTATTAAAACTAATTGGAAATGTGTGTGTATCATTTTTCAATAAAGATTTAAAAGAAAAAAAGAATAATTGGGTTAATAATGGGAAACAGATAAATAGACTGCATTGATAGAATGTAATCCTAAACTACCCTTTGTAATCACCGTCTTTATGTAAAACAAAAAGTTAGTATCACAAAAGAGGAAATAATGTCAGAATAAAGAACAGTTCTTTAAGGTGAATTATTTAGCTTTTTAAAGAAACGTGAAAATAGATCATCCATATGTCTCAGTTTCTGTAGATCACTGAAAATTTCATCACAGCCTCACAATTGAGAACCAATAATTGGCCAGCGAAACTCCTTCTAGCTGTCACACCCTATGATGCTACGGGGCTTCCTTTGCACCGCTTCACTGCTTTTTTTCCTCAAAGCTGTGGTGGCGTGGTGGTTAAGAGCTCAGGCCACTAACCAAGAGGTTGGCAGTTTGAATCCACTAGCCACTCCTATAAAACCCTAAGGGACAGTTCTATTCTGTCCTCAAATCCACTGAAACTCTGTCATATAAATAAATGAATCCCAACAGCTTCAGAGCTCATGAAAGATTCTTAATTCTCTCCTGCCTATACACAGGTTAGTCAGTCCTACTAAGTTTTGCCTGTTTACCCACTGATACTTATGTGGAAATTGTTTGAGTTTTGTTTCCGTTGTTTTTCTTCCTCCTTTCTCAGAAACATGTAAAACAAAAAAAAAATTAAAACCAGTCTAATTATATGATTCCTTTGTATTCCTTTGCTACTGTGCATTTCAGAGAGAGGTGAACTCATGTGTCTCACCCACCTTTAGCCACAAATAAATCTCTAGCAAATATCATCAGATTCTTGACACTGACCAAGAGCCCATGAGCAGGTGACTATTTCGGAGACCAAAGGGCCTGCTCATCATTAGATTACCCAGGAATCTTTGCAGAGTACTTTCATGTGCAGCTGGCCTCCCCAGGAGTTGACAGTCTTGTGGAGAAGTCAGTCAGGATGTTAGGCATTAGTACCAGGCTAGAATTTAGCAGAGGTACCTCGGAGACTCAGCACAGAGGGGAAGCAACTGCCAGGAAGGAACTGAAACTCAATGCTGTCAAGTCAATTCTGACCCATAGCAACACTGTAGGACAGAGTAGAGCTGTCCCATATGGTTTCCAAGGCTATGTTCTTGATGGAAGCAGACTGCTACATCTTTCTGCTGTGGAGGGGCTGGTGGATTCAAAATACCAAACTTCTGCTTAGCAGCCTGTCACTTTAACCACTGTGCACCAGGGTTCCTTTCCTTGTACATATGTGCAGTTAAAGGGAGAGATAGGTAGGTAGGTAGATAGGTGGGTGGGCAGGTAAGAGTTAGATAAAACCTTAAAGAACAAGTTTGCCAAGCAGTGAGGAAGAAGAAGGTGTTCTGGATAGGATGGATAACCCCAGACAGTACAACATCAGCAGAATAGTCCCAGGAAGGTACTACACATCTGTAGTACAAAGGATGTGTTTTAGAGGGCAGACGATGGGTAGATGGGCCTGGAGAGACTGGTTGGAACCGTGTCAGAGCCACACCAAGCTTGGGCGTGGCTGTAATCCCTGGGCTGGCTCTGGATGACCCCTGGCTGAGCTGGAGTTCAAGGTGATTCCGTGCAGGACCAGCTCACCAGTGGACTGGAGTGCAGATCAGACTTCTGGGTGTCCAGCCAGAAACTGGACCATGAGGGAAAGGAGGCCATGTCCCAGAGCCTGTTGCAAAGGCTGTTAGGGCCACCACACTCTGTTGAGACTTCTGGGTATCAATATGCAGTATCTAGAGACTGTGGTTTTGTTGACTTGAGAGAAAGGGAGATATGGCTATCTATGAGATGAGGTGAAGGTCTATGATAATAATAGCTAGTATTTCACACAGCCTCGACGGCTCTTGGCTTTTTACTTGGCTGGCTTTATGTATAATCCATGCAGTAACCCTCAGAGGTGGTTTCTGTTCATTTTTCTCATTTAACACATATGGTTTCTGTAGCACAAGAAATTTAACTAGTTTACTAAAGTTCACCCAGTTAATCATCCATCTACTAAGTGGTGGAAAGCTGAAATTCAAACCTAGGTAGTCTGGTATTAGAACTCAGGCTTTTAATTGCATCTGTGCAGACCTTACAGTATGATTATATGTCAAGAAAGGTTCTCTTAGGGAGGGTGAGAGAGGGGAGAAGAAATAAAAGTAAATTAATTTTTTGATTATATAGATAGCCAAGATACCATGTAGTTAGGAAACTGGAAGTAAGCCCCTCCCTACCCCCCAAAAGAAAGAAGAAGCAAAAGAGCTTTCGACAAGTTTTGTGTTTTATTTTATTTTTTTCTCTAGGCCTGTCTAATCTTTGTGTGCAAAGTGGTTTTCGGAAATGGTTTCAGTTCTGGGTTGATAGAGATTCTGGGAGCCGTAGTTTCAGGAGTTCCTCTTCTGACAAGCTTTTGGTAGTAGTCAGTTCTCATTTCTTTTGCCATCTTTTATGCAGGTAGCCCCAGCTATTTCACCTTCTCCTCTTCCCTTTAATTTAGTTCTACTTTTCTGTGATGAAACAGAAAACTAAGCTTGTTCAAATCAGGCTGAAAAAGAAAGAAGACGAAAAAGGGTGTCCTAAGCAGCAACCCTACACCTGAAGTGCATGAGTTTAAGTGGCTGCTCCTGTTAGCCTGACAGGAAAGAAAATGCAGAAAAGGAATAAACCCCCGAGACAGGCAAAAGGAAAGCTCAGAATTCTCTGTGCCATTCAGGAACTGGAAGATCACTGTCGTGCTGCAAAATAGTGTGCTTGATGACACATTCCTTGTGTCACTGGCTCTTGGTGTTCTCAGCTGCAAAATCTTACTATAATCAGGTTATGTTGAAAGCTTGTCTTCTCTCTATGTGTTGGCTACTGTCTCTGTTGGAGATAATAGGAGAGTCGGCTTGGGAAGATTTTCAGAACCAGTAAAAGAAAACTTTTACCACTTACAGGGTAGATACCAATAATCTGAAACATTTGTTTATGGTAAGATGCTTTATATAGCCAGTGGAGATGCTGGATTATGAGCTCATCCTAGACCCTTTTGCCCTGCCTGAGATTACTTGGGAAACCCCAGTGGTGTAGTAGTTAAATGCTATGGCTGGTAACCAAAATGTCAGCAGTTCAACTCCACCAGGCACTCTGGAAATTCTGTGGGGCAGTTCTACTCTGCCCTACAGGGCCACTATGAGTCAGAAGTGACTCGATGGCACTGGATTTGGTTTTTGTTTGGGGCGGGCTCCTCTTTAGTTTCCTTGAAGGCTTGTAGAAGTCAGCAGTGGAGGACTACTCTTCCAACAGTTTTGGCCTCCTTGCATAGGAACGGTTTCCACTCCACAAATCACTTCTTTGGCTTGCATTCCAGTCTTCTGCCTCCCCTACCCCAATTCTGGTTCATTTGTTTTTTGCTTATTTGTTTTTTTACATCTCTCTTCCCAGGGCCATAAAAATCCTCATTAATTTTCCTTGGTGCTCCTGTAGAGAAAATTATCCATTATCCTCATTGTACTGGGGAAACAATCAAGCACCAGAAACTCTGTAACCGAGTCATAAGAACAGATGGCAGTGAAGCCGTGTCTGAAAGAGTAGCTCAAGGAAGAGAGTTTGTGATGGACACGGGGGAGGCTCAGGGCAACTTTTTCACCATGAGGGCTTTTTGACCAGATGGTCCACATTCCTTGACTCACGTATGGGACTGTCCCAGATTGTTCATTTGACAAACTGATCTCTGTAGCTTCTTTGGGTCAGAATCCTGCTGACTTCCAGCCTAGTCTTGTAGGGCTGCTTCTAATTCTGTATCTTTCCTTGGCACAAGATGTTTTAATGGCTCTTTCTCAGCAATTCTGTGGCTCTTAAGCCCTGCTGGCTCAGTTGTTTAGAGCTCCGATGCTAACTAAAAAGTTGGTAGTTCACATCTTCCACTGGATGTTGTAAGCCCTGTGGGGCAGTTCTCTTCTGTCCTGGAAGGTTGCTATCACACAGAAGGAACTTGATGGCAATGGGTTTGCAATTTATAGTTATATTTGTTTCCTACCTCTTACTGTCTTTTGTCTTCATAAAAACTGTAGCCTGGGTCATTCTTGAGGGAAATTCTGATGCAGATCTAAACTTTGGGGGTGTTTTCGTC
Source organism: Heterohyrax brucei (assembly GCA_028571685.1). Lineage (NCBI taxonomy): Eukaryota > Metazoa > Chordata > Mammalia > Hyracoidea > Procaviidae > Heterohyrax > Heterohyrax brucei. The sequence goes on from CM053149.1 coordinate 53,588,780, forward strand.
ATGGTTACAGACATGTGGTAAGTCATTTTTCAGATGTTGGGTTTTCCCATCATTATGAGAAAGTAGCACCTCTGTTTTATGTTAGCTCTCATACCATGACCATGGCATCCAGTAAGAGGGGAATGTTCACCGACTCTGTATGTTTAGGGGAGAGGTTTCCTGCCTTTCATATTGGTTGTTCAACTGATTCAGTGAGCTGGCACTATCACAGAAGAAAGAAAAGGATAGCTTTACAGTTACAGGCAGCCACAGCAAGCACAGAATGACAAACAGCCCGCATGTGTCCATCGTACAGCCCCCACATAGACCTCCACCCCAGAGGGGCCTGCAAGAACTTCTTTTGCCATCCCACCCTCCTCTGATGCTAGTACTTTTCAGAGTTTGCTTTCCCTTTGTAATTTTAGAAAAATGATTCATCAAGGTACAGAGGCCTCTGCAAAGCTGGGAGCTCGTTTTATGTACGGACCAGGTGCAAAGTTTGCAGCTAAGCTGTTAGACTGGGTTTGGGTTTGGGTGTCAGCAGTTAGCTTAGCTTCTTTAGAGCAACTGGTTTTGGTTTTTTGTTGCTGTTGTTACCTTAAAAAAAGAAGAAAAAAAAAGTGCTGCCCCTAAAGCATTTGACTAACAGGAGCACAACAGAGGTGCTCAGTCAACGTGATAAATGCTCGTTTCTTTCCCTTACCCTACCACTGCCGGCAGTCCTGGCAGTTCAGTAGTTACAAGCTCAGCTGCTAACCAAAAGGTCAGCAGTTAATCCACCAGCCACACTTGGGAAGCCCTGTGGGGCAGTTCTACTCTGTCCAATAGGGTTTCTGTGAGTTGGAATCACCTTGAAGGCAGCAGGTTTGGTTTTGGAGTTTTGGTCTTAGGCTGGGTTCTCTATGGAAGCAAAACCAGTCAAGTGTCTATATATGTATACATGCACACATGCACATGTATATGTATAAAGAGAGAGAGGGAGGGAGGGAAAGATAGATTTTATAGCAAGGAAATGGCTCACATGGTTGTAGAAGCTGGAAAGTCCCAAGTTTATGGGTCAGGCTGGAGGTTTCTCTAGATTGATGTAGCTGCAGGAACTGGCAGACACAAGATTGACAAGCCAGACAACAGCCCTCTGGCTCACTGATTACGGAGACTGAAAGATCCCAAGATCAGCAGGTGAGCTGTTTACTCAAGTCCCAAGAACCAGAGGTCAGATGAACAAAAGTCACTTGCAAGATCCAAAGTGAGCAAAAGCTCATGAACCTTGCAAGAAAGTCCACCTATATTGAATGCAGGCCACACCCCCAAGGAAACTCTCTTTTGACTGATTGAGGACTCACTCACAGCAGATCCCATCAATTTAAGTGACCACATTGTATCGGATCACCCCATGGAGGTGGCTATGTCATTATATGACTGCCAAACTATATCACAATTGCCAGACCACTGAGGATCATGGCCCAGCTAAGTTGAACACACAACCTTAATGATCACAGGCATTTTAAGGTCCTGTTGAGTGTGGTGCTGTGTTTGTTACTATCAGGGCTGTCCCTGTAGTTTCATAGAAGTGAAACTTCTAGAGAATGTGTACCAGAAAGACAGGTATATAACTGTCTAGAATTAGAGAAGAACCTGGGTGGTATGTGGTTAGGAATTCAGCTGCTAACCAAAAAGTCAGCAGTTCAAATCCACCAGCCAGGCCTTGCAAACCCTATGGGACAGTTCTGCTTGGTCCTATAGGGATGCTTTAAGTTGGCATTGACTCAACAGCGGGTCTGGTTTGGGTTTTAAAGATTGAGAACACCAGTGTCGGGTCCTTTTACTACCTTGCAGACACTTAGCTTCAGGACCTGAGTCTAATCTCCTGCCCCATAGTAGCAAGAGGAAACTGGCCCCTGATGCCTGCCCAGGAACTAAGCCAGCTAAATGTGAACAAGTGAGAAATTTCAACCCTTCAGTCTCTCCAGGGATTAATGCACTCCTAGGATTGTAAATACTACATTTCACTCTTTCACTTGATAGAACTGCAAGGCCAGGTAATCTGAGCAACTCATATATGTTATCCAACAGGATGTTAGGACATGTACACTGCAGTGCACATAGTAAGGTGTGTGTGGCCTTTCTAGCCATGGTCTCACAACTCCCAAGATTGACAAGTCAGACACCAGCCCTCTGGCTCACAGTCTATAGAGCTGACATATCCCAGGATTGACGGGTAAGCTGGCAGCCTGCTGGCTCGCAGACTGCTAAGACTGACAGATCCCAAGATCAGCAGGTGAGCTGTTTACTCAAGTCCCAAGAACCAGAGGTCAGATACACAGAAGTCACTTGCAAGATCCAAAGCGAGCAAAAGCCCATGAACCTTGCTAGAAAGTCCACCTATATTGAATGCAGGTGATTGTGCGATGGGATAATTGTGGGCTACCAAAGGGACTGGACAGTTTTGTCTCAAAAGAGAGCCGGTTCCATAGCGGAGTACAGAGTGTGTCCTTTGGACCCAAGATTCCTGAGCTGAGAAGCTCCTGGAAGCGGGAGACAGAGAGAACAAGCTGTAACCCTGAAGCCGATGTGAAACAGTGTCTGCAGAAACCTGGCAGGAGGATACAGTGCACTGGACTTCCTGGCCCACAGAGAGAGACTGTTGAATGTCTTGAGGGAGAGGCCTAGGACCAGGGAGAGGCGTGCCTTCAAGCATGGTTGGGAAGAGGTCCTGATGGAAGAACTGTGCCCTGTATGTCTTGAGCCTGAACTAAAGCTGTTATTTCCCTAGTAAGCCCCATAATCACACGTACAGTCTGTGAGTTCTGTGTGGCCATTGCAACAAATTACCAAACCCCACTGAGAAGCAGAGAGTGCTGTGTGAGGGACAGTTGGTGTCAGAACTAATAAAGATGGCAGAGGGAGGACACTTGTCTGGCCTCCTCCCATGGGAGTCAGCCTTGCACTTCTCTGGGTTTTGTTTCTCCTTCCCCCTTGTGGGGTTGCTGGAGGTCAGACATTGTCCCCAGGTGGAACAACATAAGGACACGTCTTTTAGGGTATTTACAGCGCTTTGTTCTCTTTCTCTCTCTCTAAGTTTGCTGCTCTTTCTTTGTAGTAGTAGATAAGAAATCACAAAAGCAAAAATAAATGCTTTGACTAGGTGTTTTGCCTCTTAAAGTTGTATTAGTAAAATTCTATCATATTGTTTTCTTTGAGCAAAGGTACCATTTATTTTGTTTTATATTATAATATTTTACTGTGCCTCAAGTGAAAGTTCACAATCTAAGTCGATTTGTCACACAGAAACTCCCATACACACTGCTGTGTAACTCTGGCTGCTCTCCTCACATTGTGACAGCGTACCCTGTTTCCCACCCTCTACTTCTCATGTCCATCCAAGCAGCTCCTGTCCCCCTCTGCCCTCTCATCCCTCCTCCCGACAGGAGCCACCCAGTTGGCCTCATGTACCTACTTCCGAGAAGTGCATCCTCACCCGCATCGTTGGTACTGTGCGTTTTCATAAACGTTTACCCTGTGTCTGCCGTTCCCCAGCCCATCTGTGTTTACTTGTAGGTCTTGCTGCTCTCAGTTTTTGGTAGCTTATTCTAAAATTACATAGAAACAACTCCATTTTGACAAAATTAGTGTTCTGGGTAGTAACCACTTGCCTCAAACTGTGGTGAGAGGCCTAGCCAAAACTTTGCATCATACTTCACCTTCTCTAGGTTCATAACCCCCAGAAACCCACTGCTTTTGAGTTGATTCTGACTCATAGTGGTCCTACAAGACAGAATAGAACCATCCCATAGAATTTCCAAGGAGGGCCTGATGGATTTGAACTGCCGACCTTTTGGTTGGCAGTCACAGCACTTAGCCAGTATGCCCTTAGGTTCATAGTTCCATTGAACTACTCATATCTCTGCCCAGAAGACATAACAATCTCCAAACTGGTCTGTTTGAAAGATACTGCAAATGAAGACTGTTTTCATCTTAAGGTATTAGCATTTGGGTTTTAATCTTTCTAGAGCTCCTTACAGAAAATTTCCTTAGACATTCTAAAATATTGGACATAATGTTAATTTCAAAGAACTATCAATATGCTTCTTCCTTGCTGTCTCTCCCCACATCACTAGTCATCACGTCTGGCTGATTTTGAGCTCCTACGAATTCATCAAATCTGTCTCCCCAGTATGTGTTGTTGCTTATATGACTGTATCATCACTGTCACTGCCCCAGTTCAGGCTGTCATTTCTCCTGTAGGTCAGTGCCTGGCTTCTGTGAATGCCTTATAATGACTGAAGCTGAATAACAGCTCCCTAACTAAAAAAGTGAAGTTCTCTTGAAGTCTTTCCTCCACGTGGTTACTGAAGTTATCTAATGTGCAAATCTTACTTTGATGTTCTCCCTCTTAAAAGACCCTTTGGAGGCCTCCCGGGCCAGACGCCAGCTGCCCCCGCGGGCCCACCTGCCACCATGCCTCACTTGTCTCCTCGCTCACAGGATGCTGTGACAGAGCTCCCCCTCACCCACCCACAGGAACTGCCCAGCCCCTCCTCTGTGCTGCAGAAGCCCTGCTCTTTCTTCAAGATTCATGCTTTTTCCTTAGAAGCCCTTCCCCGACTTCCAGAAACCGTATTCTTGTTGTTTGTGGGTTTTGGTAATGATATAAGCTGTTTTATAGAGCTCATCACATGCACAGTCTTGCCTATCTGCTGTTCCACCATTTTCCTCAGGAGAACTGTACTTTCCATATCCAAAATCAGGAACTCCAAAGGAATGTCAGGCTCAGTCTTTTTGAGTTAAAGCTAGAGACCTAATTTATGGTAAACCCCAAAACAAAACCAGTTACTAGCCAATGAACACACTAGGAAAGCTACTTCTTCCTCCCCCCACCCTCCCCTCCAAGTTGGTCTATATCCCCCTGCCCTTTCTTTAAATATTTTTTCTCCATTATTTTTATTTTTTAATAATATTTTGTGTTTTGGCCAAAGTTTGCACAGCATGTTAGGCTCCCATTTAACAGTTTCTTGCCTGTTGTTCAGTGACATTGGTTATCTTTTCTGCAGTGGGTCAACATTCTCATTGTTTCCATTCTGGTTGTTCAGTTTCATTAATCTGGCTTCCCTGCCCACCCCCGCACCCCCCCCGCCCCTATGCAGTGTATTAAGCCAATGCTGTGGGATGACTTGGAAGTCTAAAAGCTTGGATACAGGTCTCTGTCTATTCTGTTACCCTCCAGTGTATGACCTTGAGTCAGTCATGTAAATTCTCTAAGTCTTATCACCATAATCTATAAAATCTAATTAGATGAGAGTTGCATTCAATAAACTCTGAGGTCCAGTTTCCAACTCTGACCCAGAAGTCATACTGAATCTCTAAACCAGCTATTCTGTTTTCAGTTGTGCTCTAAGTGAAAGTTTATAGTTCAAGTTAGTTTCTCATACAAAAATTTATACACACGTTATTACATGACCGTAATTACCCACTGTATAATATGACAACATATTCCTCCTTTCCAACCCAGATTTCCTGTGTCCATTCAGCCAGCTCTTGTCCCTTTTTTCCTTCTCATCTTACCTCCAAACAAGATCTGCCTATTTAGTCTCATGCATCTACTTGAGCTAAGAATCGTATTCTTCATGATTATCATTTTATGTCTCATAGCTCAGTCTAATCTTTGAAGAGTTGACCTGCGAAATAGTTTTGGTTTGGGGGTAACAGAGAGAGCCTGGGAGCCGTGTCTTCCTGGAGTCTCTCCAGCCTCAGTCATACTGTTAAATCTGTGTTTTTTTTAACTAGAACTTGAGTCACTCCACTTTTCTCTTGCTCCACCATGGTCTCAGTGTTGTGGTCCATTTCAGGGTGGTTATTGGAGGTAGCCAGGCACCATCTAGTTTTTTTGGTCTCAGGCTACCGGTATCTCTGGTTTATGTGGCCCCTTTGTCTCTTGGTCTCACATTTTCCTTGTGTCTTTGGTATTTTTCTTTCTCATTTGCTTCAGGTATGGTTTGGGACAAATTGGTGCATCTTAGACAGCTCCAGCTTTTAAGACCCCAGACTCCACTCACCAAAGTGGGATGCAGAACATTTTCTTAATATACTTTGTCATGCCATTTGACCTAGATGTCCTCCTGGAACCATGGACACCAGGCCCCGCCCCTGCTACTCTGTCTCTCAGAAGTGTGGTTATATTCAGGAGACTTCTTAGCTTTTGGTTTAGTGCACTTGTGCTGACTTTCTCTGTATTGTGTTAAACCAGATATTTTTAACTGGGACCTTTAGACTTCTGGGTTGAAGAAAGAATTTCAAGGCATTCATAAGCTTCTAAAATTCTATATAAAATGCTCTATGATTTGGCTTATCATCCTGGTCCTGAAAAAGGACTTTTTAGTCTTTTTTTTTCCTCTCTTGGGATAATGAGTCTGTGACTGAATATACCTTGGAATGCCAAAAGAATGAAAAAAACCTGTCTTGGAACAAATCAGCCAGAATCCTCCTTAGGAATGAGGATCGTGAGACTTCATCTCACATACTTTAGACATGTTATCTGGTGGGATCAATCCCTGGAGAAGGACATCATGGTAAAATAAGCCAAAAGCCACTGCCATCAAGTTGATTCTAACTCATAGCAACTCTACAGGTCAGTGTAGAACTGCCCCCTAGAGTTTCCAAGGAGTGCCTGGTGGATTTGAACTGCTGACCTTTTGGTTAGCAGCCGTAGCACCTAACCACTATACTGCAAGCCCCTTCACCTTCAGCTCTACCCTCTCAAGTTTCCTCTTTATTCCTTCTCACTGCCAGGGGATACTGAGTGCCTGCCATGTGCCAGGCACTATGCCAGCCCCAGGGAAGCAGTTTGAACAAAGTGGATAAGCCCTGCCCACATGGAGGACACAGTCATGGACATAGCACAAATCCTGTCCTCAAATAATCCATGCTACAGTTAAAGAAGTATTTGAAGAACACTGTAAAGTAACACATGACATTGCATCTTATGGGATGTTACTTACTGTAACCAAAAAATCCATTGCCATCGAGTCCAACTTGATCCTATAGGACAGATTAGAACTGCCCCATAGAGTTTTCAAGGAGCACTTGGTGGATTCCAACTGCCAACCTTTTGGTTAGCAAGGGTAGTGTTTAACCACTGTGACACCAAAGTTTCCCTATTTGCTCTAGGGCTGTTTATTCTATCTTCCCTCCAAGACAGTGTCTGAGGAGATTCCACACCAAAACTCCTAGGACTTCTCCTGGTTGCAGTAATACTCTCCAAGGGGTGCATTACGGAGTCCCTGTTTATAAAGGGGTCCCAAGATCAGTGCTGGGGATTCCAGAACTGCCAGAAAACACGGCGCTGCTACGAATTAGCAGCCATGAGCCAGCACAGTGGAAATTTTGGTGGGAAGAAAGCCCAGAAATTAGCACTCGGCCAAGGAGAGTGTAATCCCTGTGGAAACTGCAGTCTAACATCGAGTAACTTTGTCAGAGGAGGGTGATTTGCCACAGCTTTGGCCTCCACCTTTGGAGAGCTAACTGTTGAACTTTCTCCATCCAGTTCTGGACTGTGGCTGGCTCCAGTTCATGCTGGTGCCTGGCAACCCTGCGAAGGCTTCCCCTGCTGAGGAGGCTGACAGGTAGCTGTAGACTTTGAATGATGGCCTGAAGCAGACAGAACTGAAGTAATGTCACAGAGCAGACTTGCATTCAGTTCTGTCGATGCTGTGGAGCACCTGCTGACTGCTACATGCTGCCTGAGGCAAGGCCACAGAAGAATGATCACATTATCTCCACCCGTGAGCGGCTCACTGGGAGTGAGAGAAGCTAGTGTGGTCAGGACGGTATTAGAAATAATGGCCAGGGGAGCGAAGGGAGCATTGGGGCCAGGGCTGGTCCCATTTGGTGGAATGGTGAGGGCAGAAGCCAGATCATGGCAATTGAACAGAATCTGAGGAGAGGGAGTCAAGGACTGTAGGCCAGTGAGTGATTTCCAGCTGAGGGGCCATTTTTATTATTTTTTGATTGTGCTTTAGATAAATGTTTACAGAGCAAACTAGTTTCTCACTAAACAGTTACTACACGTACTGGTTGGTGACATTGGTTGCCAACCACATGTCAATACTGTCTCCTCTGCAACTTTGGTTTCCTCATTAGCAGCTTTCCTGTCCCCTCCTGCCTTCTCATCCTTGCCCCTGGGCTACTGTGCCCCTTTAGTCTCATTTTGTTTTGTGGGCCTGTCTAATCTCTGACTAAAGGGTGAACCTCGGGAGTGACTTGCTGAGTTCTGAGGGTGTCCCAGGGCCATACTTGGAGTTTCTCCAGTGTTGGTCAGACCAGGAAGTCTGATCTTTCTCTTCTGTGTATGAGTGTGTTGGAATTTACTTCTGTGTTTTTCTCCACTTCTACGCAAGACTTTCGGTTGTGATCCCTATCAGAGCAATCAGTGTTGGTGGTGGCCGGGCACTATCGAGCTGTATTAGACTCAGTCTGGTGGTCACTGTGGTTGCTGTGGTCCGTAGTCCTTTAGACTAATCTTTTCCTTGTGCCTTTGGCTGTCTTCATTTGTCCTTGCTCCGGACAGGTTGAGTGAACGGAGTAACGTAAATAGCCCTTCCCAAGCGTTTAAGACTGCAGATGCTACTCACCGCAGTAGAATGTAGAACATTTTCTTGCTAAGCTGTTGTGTGAGTTGAGCTAGATGTCCCTTGAGACTAGGTCCCCACAGCCATTGGCCCAGCCATTCAGTCCCTAAGAGAGTCTGGATTTGTCTGTAGAACTTCTGTGATGCTTCCTTGGACAAACTGTGCTGGCTTCCCTGGTGTTATGTGCTGTCTTATCCTTTATCAAAGTTACCACTCATCTGTTGTCTATTTGGTGTTTTTCCATCCCCATTCCTCCTCTTTCTTGTAACCATCCAAGATTTTTTCTTTGTATGTATCAACCTTTCCATGTGTTTTTATAGTGGTGATCTCATACCATAACTGACCTCTTGTGATTGACTTATTTCACTCAACATAATTCCCTCCAGGTTTATCCCTATCATGAGATGTTTAGCAGACTTATCACTGTTCTTGGATGTTGCCCGGTATTCCGTTGGGTGTATGTACACAGTTTATCCGTTTATCTATTGGAGGGCACTTGGGCTGTTTTTATCTTTTTGGTGTGGTGAACAGAGGGGCAAAGGGCATGCATGTGCATGTGTCCCATTCCTGTGACAGCTCATACTTCTCTAGGATATGTTTTTAGGAGTGGGGTTCCTGAATCATATGGTATTTCTATTTCTAGCTTTCTAAGTAAGTGTTGTATTGTTTTCCATAGTGGTTGTACCATTTTGCATTCTCACCAGCAGTGCATAAGAGTTCTCATCACCCCACAGCCTCTTCAGTGTTTGTTATTTTGTGAGGCACCATTTTTTTAATACAGAACCCTGGGCCCTACCTCAGAGATGTTCATGCTTTTACTTTAGAATGGGGCCAGGGAGTCTGTACATCTTCAAAAATGCCCAGGTGAGCTAGTGGAAGCCACTGGTGTTGACCACTCTGTCAGAAATCTGTGGAAGAAGGAAGAGAGGACTCCTCCATGAGACAGGGATGCAGGATTGGGGGACCTTTTTAGGGAAAGAGGAGTTGATCTGGGACAAGTAACCACACTACATCATACCCACTGCCGTCAAGTCAACTCCCACTCATAATAATCTATAAGACAGAGTAGAACTGCCACATAAGGTTTCCAAGGAGTGGCTGGTAGATTCAAACTGCTGGCCTTTTGGTTAGCAGCAATAGCTCTTAACCACTATGCTACTAAGACAAAGTGCTTGTCAAGGGGTGCTGAGAGTCCATGAATCTGTGATGGTCCCAGTTGGTACTTCTGTGGGTTTTCTCCACCTTCTCTCAGCTGCAGTAAGTCAGGGAACAGAGAAAGTGGATTGTGGGATGATCCGAAGTTGGAGTTTTGACAAGGTGGAGAGGTAGAATGACAGAGTATACAGCAGGTCAGTAAGGAGATTACTGACTAGAGCATGACAGCGGGCCCCATGTAGGCAGTGAAGGACGTGACAATGTGAAGGACATGGTAGTCAGGGGCCTAAAGATAAGGGCGATATGGCAGCACCAGGGGCCTGGAGGTCCCAGGAGGACAGCAAGTCTATTGAGAATACCCACCCAGCTTGCAGGAAGGGTAGGAGACAGAGTGGGTGACTCAAGGGTGAAGTTTCTACTGATTGGAAAATCCCTGAATGCCATCCTGTTAGCGTTCTAGAATGGAAAAATTTCCTGCCATGAAAATGCTTCCTGTGGACCCAACCATGAAGCGTGAAATTGTCCTCTCACCCGAAGACAGCATGCAGCTGAGTTTCACATTTTATGCTTTGGATGTCATCTTCGTTACGTGGATGTAATATCCAGCACATACTCAGGTGTCCTATCCAAAAGCAGATGCCCTACACTGGTGCAAGTCAAAGTAAAGTCAGAAAGCGCTCAGTGGAAAAAGAGAGAAAGAAAAAAAAAAAGCAGTAGAATAAAGCCACAGACTCAAAGTCTTGGCAGGGAAGGAAAAAAACTGTGACACAGACAAGCTTTGAGGTTGTGTGAGCTCTAAAAATTTATAGAAGTGTTGCCTTAAAAAAAAATCCACAGTGCTTTAGTTGCCAACCATTGAAATGAAGGCAGAATTCCCACACAGGGTGTTACTTTTAATTATCGTTCTCTTTGTGTTATTTCCTAAAATAATAACTGGCATTCTAGAGATGATTTGCCAAGATGGCTTAATTAGGTGTCAGATGAGTACCTGTGCCCACAAGTCCCGATATGGCCAGGATTCCTTATGCAAACCTGCCTATTCGGAGCCTGACTAGCTAAAAAGAAAAACACAGGCAGACATAATTGGAGCAGCTGGGCTGGAAGCACAGCTGGCCATCCCCATGGAGACCAGACTCCAGCGCCAAAGCACACTCTGCCTGTTGCCACTGCCAGCGTTCCTTGTCATTTGTTTCTGCGGGGATGAATGCAGAGATGATGTGCCGGAGCCCAGATCTCCCTCAGGTGATCTCCACGTCACCTGAGGAACTTGATAAAATCCAGGTTCAGACTCTGTCGGTCTTGGGAGGGGCCTCAGAGGCGTCTCTAACTGACCTTCTCTCCTCCATGATGCCTGTGCTGATGCTCGGTCTGCGTTGGGAAGAGCCATTGGGAAGAAAGACTGGGTGATGTGTTTGCAGAAGGTTGTCGTCGTTGTTGGTTGCTCTTGAGTTGATCCATGTGTACAAAATACAACTGCTTTATAGGGTTTTCAGGCGTGGTGTTGCAGGAGCAGAGTGTCAGGCCTGCCCTCTGAGGGGCTTCTCGGTACCTTCAACCTTGTGGCTAGGAGTCAAACATTTAACTGTCTGTACCACCTAAGGACCTTCAAAAAGTCACAGCTTTGAAAACCCTCTGGAGCAGTTCCCTGCCAACACAGGGTCACCATGAGTCAGAGCAAGTTTGATGGCAGCTAACAACAACAAGAGGTCCCCATGACCCTGGCCTTAGTGGCTTTTTTCCCCTTTTGTCACCTCTCCCTCCCGCATGACCCTGTGCCCTCACACTGCCCCAGTGTTTATGTTGCCCTTCAGTACTACACACTCCCAACTCTGGGTCTTTCTCAGCAAAAGCCATTTTCTTGTATGTCCTTCTCAGCCAACGGCCTCACTAGATAAGACAAGCTAAAATTTTAGCGAACAAAGGAGAGAAAGACCCCAAATAATGCAGTGTATCTTTAAAGGGAATAACTAGCTTTGTTATTTGGGTTGTACAGTAGCCCTGTGATGCCACAGTTTGGAAAGGAACTTGATAGCCCTGTAATGCCACAGCTGGAAAGAACCTTGGCTTCTTCAGCCACCACCCACCTGAGTATTTGAATCCCAGAACTAAGAGTCCTGCTGGCACTCACATACCTCCAGGACAGAATGCTGACTGTCCCTAGAGGCAGATAGTCCATCCTGGCCAGCACATCAGAAAGGCCTTCCTGATGTTGGGCTGAATCCTGCTGGAGATGAACCCCGGTTGGCCTGGTTCTAGGCCTTGGGTCCCTACAGAGCAGGCAGCTGTCAGGTGTCCCCTGAGCCTTGACTTCTTCAGGTAAAACATTGTTAGTTCTTGTGAATGTTCTTCACACACCATGATTTGGCCATTGCGGTCATTCTTCTCTCCTCTTGTGCCTTTGATGTCCCTTCCCCACTGCACAATGTAGCCCACATGTCGCTGAAGTGTGCACATGAGAAATGTTACAACGGTAAATATTTTCTTACATATCTATTTACCACAATTTTCACAGAAGTAGCCCAGGACTGTCACTATCTCATCACAGCCTGTACGTGAGTCATGTTCAGCCACCGCCAGCCCACGTCCTTAAGTCCTTCTCACACATGTTGTGTGACTCAGCTACATTTCTCCCTAGATGGTAATAATTAAAATAATTCTATTAATAAACATATCACAATGGCAGCAGTGAACACATACCTATCAATAATTACATTGAATGTGAATGGACTGAATGCTCCAGTAAAGAGACACCGAGTGTCATCTTGGATCAAAAGACACGACCCATCCATATGTTGTCTACAAGAAACTCACTTGAGACCTAAAGACAGGAACAAACTGAAAATTAAAGGATGGAAGAATATATATCAAGCTAACAATGAACAAAGAAGAGCAGGGATGGCAATTCTAATCTCAGACAAAATAAATTTTAATGTCAAATCCACCATCGTGGACAAAGATGGACACTATTTATTGCTGAAAGGTTCAGTACACAAGCAAGACTTAACTATATTAAATATTTATGCACCCAATGTCAGAGCACCTAAATATGTCGAAGAAACACTGACTACACTCAAAAGAGAGTTAGATGACTCCACAATAATAGTGGGAGACTTTAACACTCCACTCTCATTACTAGACAGATCATCTAGAAAAAAGCTCAGTAAGGATACAGAAGACCTCATTGACACAATTAACCAACTAAACCTCATTGATATATACAGAACTTTCCACCCATCAGCAGACAACTACACCTTCTTCTCCAGTACACATGGAACATTCTCCAGAATTGACCACGTGATAGGCCATAATGCAATGTTCAACAAAATCCATACCATTGAATTACTGCAAAGCATCTTCTCAGATCATAAAGCCATAAAAGTTGAAATCAATAGCAGAAAAAACATAGATAGAAAGTGGAACTCTTGGAAACTGAACAACATCTTGCTCAAAAAAACATGGGTTATAGAGGAAATCAAGGATGAATTAAAGAAATTCATGGATTCCAATGAGAACAAAAACACTTCCTACCAGAACCTATGGGATACAGCCAAAGCAGTGCTCAGAGGTCTGTTTATCTCCATGAATGCACACATCTGGGAGGAAGAAAGAAACCAAATCAAGGAACTAACTCTACAGCTTGAACAAGTAGAAAGAGAACAACAGAGGAACCCCTCGGGCACTGGAAGAAATGAGATCATAAAGATTAGAGCAGAGCTAAATGAATTAGAGAATAGAAAAACAATTGAAAAAATGGAAAAGACCAAAAGCTGGTTTTTTGAAAAGATCAACAAAATTGATAAACCACTGGCTAAACTTACTAAAGAAAAGCAGGGAAGGAAACAAATGACCCAAATTAGAAAGGAGAGGGGAGTTGTCACCACAGATGCATCAGAAATCAAAAATATCAGAACAGAATACTATGAAAGACTGTACTCTAACAAATTTGAAAACCTAGGGCAAATGGACCAATTCCTTGACTCATACCGCCTACCCAAATTATCACAACGTGAAGCAGAACAACTTAATAAACCCATCACAAAGGAAGAGATTGAAAAGGTCATCAAAACACTGCCAACCAAAAAAAAGTCCGGGCCCAGATGGCTTCACGGCAGAATTCTACCAAGAATTTAGAGAAGAGTTAGCCTCAATACTATTGAGACTATTTCACAGTATAGAAAGGGATGGAGTACTCCCAAACAAACGCATTCTATGAAGCCAGCATAACCCTGATACTTAAACCAGGGAAAGATCCAACAAAGACAGAGAACTACAGACCGATATCACTCATGAACCTAGATGCAAAAATCTTGAACAAAATTCTTGCCAACAGAATACAACAACATATCAAGAAAATAATCCATCATGACCAAGTGGGATTCATACCAGGGATGCAAGGCTGGTTCAACATCAGGAAAACAATTAATGTGATTAACCACATAAATAACACAAAAGACAAAGATCACCTGATTTTGTCCATTGATGCCGAAAAGGCATTTGATAAAGTCTTAAAACTCTTAGCAAAATGGGCATAGATGGCAAATTCCTCAACACAATAAGGGCCATTTATACAAAGCCAATTGCCCACATCATCCTGAATGGAGAGAGACTGAAAGACTTTCCCCTGAGATCAGGAACTAGACAAGGATGCCCACTCTCACCTCTCCTATTCAACATTCTGCTAGAAGTTCTAGCCAGAGCAATTCGACAAGACGAAGAAATAAAGGGCATCTGCATCGGCAAAGAGGAAGTTAAAATCTCCCTGTTCGCAGATGATATGATTGTATATGCAGAGAACCCCAAGGAATCTATAAGTAAGCTGCTCAAACTGATAGAAGAGTTCAGCAAAGTCTCAGGATACAAGATAAACATAAGTAAATCAGTAGGTTTCCTTTATACCATTGACGAGACTGTTAAGGAGGAAATTATTAAATCAATACCATTTACGATAGCCCCTAAGAAGATAAAGTACCTAGGAATTAATCTAACCAGAGAAACAACAGACCTTTACAAAGAGAACTACAAGCCCTTACTACAAGAAACTAAGAGAGACTTAGATAGATAGAAAAACCTACCCTGCTCATGGATAGGAAGACTTAACATTGTAAAAATGTCTATTTTACCCAAAGCAATTTATTTATATAATGCAATCCCAATACAAGTTCCAGCATCATTTTTTTTTTAAAAAATATGGAACGCTTCACGAATTTGCGTGTCATCCTTGCGCAGGGGCCATGCTAATCTTCTCTGTATCGTTCCAATTTTAGTATATGTGTTGCCGAAGCAAGCACTCCAGCATCATTTTTTAATGAGATGGAGAAACAAATCACCAATTTTGTTTGGAAAGAGAAGAAGCCCCGGATAAGTAAGGTACTACTAAAGAAGAAGAACACACTGGGAGGCCTCTCATTACCCGACCTTAGAACATACTACACGCCACAGTGGTCAAAACAGCCTGGTACTGGTACAAGAACAGACAGATCGATCAATGGAACAGAGTTGAGACCCCAGAGATGACACCATCTGTCTATGAACCGTTGATATTCGACAAAGGCCCTAAGACATTAAACTGGGGTAAAAACAGTATCTTCAACAAATGGTGCTGGCAAAATTGGTTATCCATCTGCAATAAACTGAATCAAGATCCGTATCTTACACCTTATACAAAAACCAACTCCAACTGGATAAAAGACCTAAATATCAAACCTGAAACGATAAAGCTCATCCAAGAAAAGGTAGGAACAACAATGGAAGTTTTAATACACAATGAGGACAGACTCCAAAATCTGTCAAAGAAACCTCAATCAACAGAAGAGAAAATAGATAAATGGGAGCTATTAAGAATCAAACACTTTTGCTCATCCAAAGACTTTATTAATAGAATTAAAAGAACACCCACAGAATGGGAAAAAATATTTGGCAACTCTATGTCAGACCGACGCCTGATCTCCATAATCTATAAGATACTACAAAATATCAATAAGAAGAAGATAAACCATCCAATTAAGTGATGGGCAAAGGAGATGGACAGACACTTCACTAAAGAGGAGATCCAGGCAGCCAAAAAACACATGCGGACATGTTCACGATCTTTAGTTATTAAAGAAATTCAAATCAAGACAACAATGAGATACCATCTCACCCCAACAAGATTGGCCATGATCCAGAAAACACAAAACAACAAATGCTGGAGAGGCTGTGGAGAAAGTGGAACCCTCCTACACTGTTGGTGGGGTTGCAAAATGGTCCAGCCTCTTTGGAAGGCAATTTGGCGCTTCCTTAAAAAAATGGATCTAGATATACCATTTGACCCAGTAATTCCACTACTTGGAATATATCCTACAGATTCAAGGCCTTTCACACCAACGGACACATGCACCAGAATGTTTATCTCAGCACAGTCCACGATAGCAAAAAGATGGAATCACCCAGATGCCCAACAATAGAAGATAGGTAAACTGTGGTATATATACTCAGTGGAGCACTACGCAATGATAAAGAATAACGATGATTCCAGGAAACATCTCCTAACCTGGTTTCAACTGGAAGACATTATGTTGAGTGAAAGGAGTCAGCGACAAAAGGACAAATACTGTCTGAGACCTCTACGATAAGATCTCAAAAACAGACTTGTGTATAGAAGAAAAGACTCTTTGACAGCTGCAAGCGAGGGGAAGGAGGGAGGGTGGCGGGGGAGGGTTTAGTTTAGATAGTTACTAGAAATCTAGTTGGGAGAAAGCAGTGACAGCACACATTAGGAACAAGAACAACATTAAGTGGACTTCAGCATAACTTGAGTACTCCTTCCATCTTAACTCATTACTGCAAGGATAGAGTAGCTGGGGTGGGGGTCGGGGGACCAGGCTCTTAGGCAAATTCCAGGACAATTGGCACAACTAGCGTTTTGCTAAGAGAGCTCTCTGCACCCCACATTGGTGAGTGGCATCTGGGGTCTTAAAAGCTGCCAAGCTGCCATCCGAGGACACAGCAAATGGTCCCAACTCAACAGGAATGGATGCTCACCGAGGACCAAAATGACATGCGGTAAAGACAACCGAGAAGACGGAGAGACCCACAAGAGTGGGTGCCTACATTGACTTGGGACCGGAAGAACCGGATGGTGCCCGGCCACCACCAGTGATAGCCACAATGGAGCTCACAGAGAGGAGTCTCACGGGCAACACAAGAATAAAGAGGTGCATCATGAGATCTCCACTAAAAGACCTCAATTGATGGTCCAGCGGTTTTGGGGTTCCTCTGAGAGCATGGCCCCCTGCCCAGATGCTGCCCTTTCCCATAAATTATAACAAAGGTCCACTCTTTGGACAGGAATGGATTGGACTTGGCAAGGCAGAGTGACCATATATTGGAAGCACTTTATGGTTCTATACATCTATAGGATATCATCTTGCTGACCTCTGGCTGGAGGAAGGGGAGTGGACGGAGAGGAGGGGAAAGGAGACTGTTGGGAGGATGAGACATGTATGGAGCAGAGAGGAACAGTGTGCTGTCACCGGGCAGGGAGAGCAGTCGAAGCTGCATATAGGGGGCATGTAAATTTATATGTGAATGTACATTTTCACTCAGTTATGTTAAATAAAAATTTAAAAAAAGAAAAAAATAATAATAATTCTATTTAACACTTCTGAGAGTTACTGTCATGTGATAGTTCAGAACAGGACTCCAGAACCAGACTGCATGTGTGGGAAGCGTGAAGCCCTGTCGTCAACAACAACCAGTACCGCCAGGGGGCCGTGCACCATGCTAAGTGTTTTCTCTGGTTATTTAAGTCTCAGAACAACCCATGAGGTAGGAGCTTTTATTATCCCAATGTTACAAATGAGAAAGCTAGAACTGCAAAGGATTGTTGTGTGCCCAGGGCTACGATCCAAGTCTAAACCTAGGCAGCGTTTTTGTTTTCATTGGACAGATGTGCAGAGCCACGTGGTTCCTGTTGTCCCTAAGTTGTGTCTTGTAGTTCATTCCTTACTCACTGTTCAGTGTCTTTTGGTTCCCTGGTTTTGTCACCCTGAGTGTGTCTCCTTCCTAGTTCCATGCTATCTGTTGTAGCCTGCAGTGATTACCTTCTGTGGCTTTATCCAGGCTACCTACAGGGCCCGTGGCCACTTGGCAACTCTACAGATTTTGATCACTGGAGCTACACACTTCTCATCTCCTGAAACTCCTTGAGCTACCAGCCCTGTGAGGGTGGCTTGGCAGGATTTGTCCCTGACGCCTGAGTATCATGCTTCTTGGCTTTCAGATCCCCATTCCACAGTTCTCCCTGGACACACTGCAGCTCCCCAGTAGTGTAAGAAGTCAGCCCTCTTGGCAGGCCCAAGTAGAATACGGGCTCAGTGGAACACACATCCTGGGAAAGTCCATGACCAGTTCCTGAAGATAGATCTAGAAGACTGTCTCTGCATGTCAAGGCACCTTGCCTCTGACTCCAGGGGTAGTGACACTAGCACCCTGTGTTCCACCTAAACCTCAGACGGCTCAACACTTCTGTATAGGAGAAGCAGGGGGCTGCAGTCTCCTTAGAAGGGAGGCTGGGGCTTGCCTTGAAACTTAGATTATGTATTTACCTGGGGAAATTTCCAAGGAGAGGAGGCTTCCCTGGGTGGTTGAAGTGGTTGGCACTCAACTACTAACTGAAAGGTAAGCGGTTCAAATCTACCCAAAGGTGATGCAAAAGAAAGACCTGGGATCTGTTTCTGTAACCTGACAGCCATTGAAAAGTCCGTGAACATGGTTCTGCTCTGACCTGGGTTGGTCACCATGAGTCACAATGGAAGGCAATGGCTTGTCGGGGGAGGCGGTTGCAAGGAGAGAGAGTACTGATAAAGATTATAGTGCCACAGAAAGCCATCCTTTGGCACTGCCACTGTGCCAGCTGACCAGGAGGACAGGCCTGCTTCCTCCCCTCTGCCCTCCCCTGCATCTGTCCTATTATCCTGAGCAACTCAGTCATTTACTCAGTTTTGTCATGTGTCAAGATGCCCCCAGTGCCCATCTGGGCTTCCCATGAGCCCTGACCGCGGAAGCCCTGTGACTGTCTCTGGAAGGCAGTGGCCTGGGCTGCCTAATGACCGCACTGTGGCTGGAGCGCCTGAGGCACGGAGCAGCATCAGAGCAAGCATGCAGGGAAGATTCATCGACCACTACAGGTTCCCCTTGCAAACGCTGTCTCTGTGCATTCAAGCAAAAAGGCTGTCCCTCTTGTGCAGCGCAGTTACTGCCATCAGCAGATGAAGTCGGTGAATCCAGGAGGATTTTGAGAAGGCTGTCTCTGTTCCCTTAGAATAGAATCCGGCTCTAGAAACATGCCTGCCCCAGAGCCTGTTGCCGTTGAGTTAATTCTGACTCATAGTGACCTTATAGGACACATTAGAGCTGCCCATAGGGTTTCCAAGGAGCATCTGGTGGATTTGAACTGTCAACCTTTTGGTTAGCAGCCATAGCTCTTAACCACCACACTGCCAGCAGTATCCCTGTGTGCCATGAAAATCGATGGGTCAGGTGAGGGCGCTCTGGGCAGAAAGGGAAAATGCCTCTGAGCTGTGTAAAGTAAATCCTTGTATGACCTCATCTGACAGTTTTCCAGCCATCATCATCCAGAAAACCACCGGTTACAGGCATGGACTCAGACTCTGCCTGCCTAGCTTTCAGTCCTTATGAGCTCTGTGATCTTGGGCAGTTTATGTGAGCTCTGGGGGCCAGTGGATAAAGTGCAGATAATAAATGGATCTACCTCCTAGGGTTAGTTGTGAAAATGAAATGAGGTATTAAAAAGGCTCAGTCTGTCTCCTGGCATTTAGCAAGAGCTTTGTAAATATTAGCTGTTGGTATTACTATCCTTATGAGCATCCTTAGTATAGCCACCATTCACTGAGTGGCTGATAGGTGCAAGACTGGGCTAAGCACTTGCAACATTAGCTCACAGAACAATCCTATGAAGTGGTGTAGCTTCAGTTCAGGAAACTGAAGTTCAGAGAGGTTAAGTAACTGGCTCAAGGTTAAACAGGTAATTGGTAGAGTCAAGTTTGTCTGACTTCAATGTCTGTGCTGTCCATGCTGTTGCTTCCTTTGCTATTGTCCAGAATAACAGCTGTATGAATCACTGAGTGCAAGCTAGGCTGCTGGGTGTTTTACATACCTCCCCTCTTTTAATCTTCCTGACAATTCTTTGAGGTAGGTACTTGTATTATCCGCAGTTTACCGACGACGACACCGAGGTTCAGAGAAGTTAAGCCAGCTCCACAAATGCTTACAGCAAAGAAAGCCAGGATTTAAATCCAAGCCTGTTTGACCTGAAGGAGCCCAGGTTGCACAGTGATTAAAGCACTCGTCTGCAAACTGTAATGTCAGTGATTCAAACCCACCAGCCTGTCTGAGGGAGAAAGATGTGGCAATCTGCTTCTGTAACGATTTATAGCCTAGGAAACCCCATGGAGCAGTTCTCCTTTGTCTTCATAGAGTCTCTTACAGTAGTCAGAATCAACTAGATGGCAGTGGGTTTGGATTTGGGGCCTGACTAAGATCTCAGCCAATCTCTACTGGCTGCCACACGCCTGGGCGGGATGCTGCTGTGAGGCTAATTGGTGATCACATCTCGTGCTCCCCACTGCAGCTCTTCGGCCTAATCAGTCCTATTTTCTGAGCTATCATTAGGGTCAGTTTCTGCTTTCTTTGATGTTTTATTTTCCTGCATTTTCTGAAAACTGCTGACTTGCTCAGCTGAGACAAGCTTCTCAGCCTTTCACGTGTCCGTTTGCTTTTTGTGCTGTGAGAGCGTGGAGGACTGTAACAGCTCAGGAGGAGACCCCATGCAGAGCCTCGGCCTCACAGCTGCAGGCTGCTGGGAGACTGCAGGCTATGTTGCTTGACCAAACACCCGAGGTTATATGACTTAGCATTTCAAATGTCCATTTCAGCATCAGGTCGTGAGGGGCAGTTTGTTTTGTGATTTGTACCAATATCTTGCCGTTAGGTGCCATCGAGTTGATTCCATCTCATAGCAACTCTGTATACAACAGAACAAAACGCTGCTTGGTCCCAGGCTACCACACAGCTGTCGCTGTTTGGCGCCTTTTTATTGCAGCCACTGTGTCACTTCATCTTGTTGAGTCTTCGTTTTTCTTCGCTGACCCACTGCTTTACCGCATGAGGCCCTTTTCCAGGGACTTGTTCCTCCTGATAACACATCCACGTATAGAAAAAAGCATAGCGGTGTGGATAGAATATCGTCTGGAACCTGTAGATCAGGGCTGCATGGCTGGATGTCAGAGTTTCTAGGAACGTTCTGTATATATGCATGCATTTTACTGCAGAAAGTACCCATTGTTTTTATAAAGTTCTCAAGAGTCCATAACTCAAAAAATAACTTATAAACCATTGTTACAGATTTTAAAATTGCTAAGAGGAAACTTAGAGCAAAAACCCTGACTCCTTCCTTTCTATTATTTATTTGTTTATTCATTTACTTATTGGAAACCTGGTGGTGTTGTGGTTAAGCCAAAAGGTGGGCACTTTGAATCCGTCACATGCTCCGTGGAAACTCTATGGTGCAGTTTTACTCTGTTGTATAGTGTCATTATGAGACAGAATCAACTTGACAGCGGTGGGCTTGGTTTTTGGTTATTTATTTATTATTTACCTTGGTGAAAATGTACACAGCCAAAGATATACACAGTTGCAACAATTTTTACACTTCTACACTGAAAATTCAGTGCCATTCCTCAAGTTTTACTATGATTCTCACTATCCTTTTCCAGAATTCTACCACCATTATCAAACTCTGCCTCCAAACTTCCCATCTAATCTTTCTAGTTGTCATCATCAATTGGATATCACATAGATAATTCTTTAAAGGTATACAGTACTCAAAGCACATGTGATTAACTTATTAAAATAAGCTATTTTGTTGTTCAAAGAAGACTGTGGGGGATGATTTTGGTTTAAGATTTACTGTGAATCTTTCTTTAATGACAATGACAGCACCTCCCTGCGATGGGAATGTACTTTTCTTTTTAAGTAATGACTTATGCAGTAATACCTATGTCTGCTGTAAGGGAACAAGTGCGTGTGCGTGTGTATGCGTGTGTATGCGTGTGTGTGCGTGCGTGTGCGTGCGTGTGTGTGTGTGCGTGCGTGCGTGCGTGCGTGTGTGTGTGTGTGTGTGTGTGTGTGTGTGTGTGTGTGTGTGTGTGTGTGTGTGTGTGTGTGTGTGTGAGAAAGCTAACAGTGTCCCAAGTACTGGTCTGGGAGACAGATGTGACAGTCTGCTCCCCTAAAGACTATAGCCTCGGAAAACTGTATGGGGCAGTTCTACTTACTTATAGTGTCCATATGAGATAGACACCAGTATTAGCTGCAAATTATAAACAGGGAAGCTGAATCTTTCAGAGGCATAGAAACTGACAGTA
This sequence comes from Heterohyrax brucei, assembly GCA_028571685.1. Lineage (NCBI taxonomy): Eukaryota > Metazoa > Chordata > Mammalia > Hyracoidea > Procaviidae > Heterohyrax > Heterohyrax brucei. The sequence goes on from CM053149.1 coordinate 53,610,963, forward strand.
GTCAGTCTGTCTAAAACCTAGAACACCTGACATAGCTTTGTAAATCAATATAGGACAAATCATAGAAAACAGTTTTCAAACAGCATACTAAATAGTTTAAGATATTTTTTAAAGGAGGAAAAAAAATTATTGGAGAAAATTTCTTTACACCTACCAAAATTTTCTGGAAATTCTATTCCAGGGTTTCTTTTCCTTTCCCTCCTTTTCTCCTTTAAAATAATGTTTGTTGTTACACACGAGTCTTAACTGTGCTGAGGACTACCTGACCAAACTACAGTTTTCTCCCTGCATTTGTTGTTGCTGGGTTGTTGGGTTGTGTGAAGATGAAGCAGAAAGGGAATTTGCCATAAAGAAGGGAGGTAAAATGAATGACTGTGGAGATTCAGCCCCTCTTACAGTAACTGTCTCCTCCTGTTCTCAGAGGGGTGGGTACTGGAATCAGTAGGCAAGGAAAAGAGCTGTTTCAGAGTATGAAGAATTAAAAGCTTTGTATTAAAATTAACCCCACATGAGCCTTCTGTCAGACACTAAGAAAAAGTTCGTGTTACAAAAAAATGTCACTCTGGTCACTGTTGAATGAGGACTTCACAAATACTAATTCACCTCCTTACCCTGTTTCTGAAATCTTTTGCCCCCAAATCTAAGTCGGAGCCAGGTGCCTATAAACCAAAACCAAACCTACGGACATGGGGTTGATTTCTGACTCACGTACCCCACAGGGTACAGAATAAATGGCTCCAAGGGGGTTTCTGGGCTGTACTCTTTATGGACACAGATTGCCAGGCCTTTGTTCTGCAGCACCACCGGGTCCTAGCTGAGGAAGGGAAACCAGAACAGACCTGCTAGGCTTTAGGTTAGTAGTTGCACATAAAATGTGCCAGGGACCTAGGTGCCCATAAAGTTGTGTAATATAGATGTATGAGTACCCAACCCACTGCCTTCGAGTTGGGTGTGACTCATGGCAACCCTAGAGATCAGAGTAGAATTGCTACCTTGAGTTTCCAAGGAGCAGCTGGTGGATTTGAACTGCTGACCTTTTGGTTAGCAGAGGTAGCACTGAACAAATATATGTGTAATATGATAATGAATTTGTCCTGCATGTGCCTCAGATACAATGTCACAGGTGACAGGAGTCCTTTCGTATGCCTGTTCTCTGTTGTGCCTGTCCAGCTAGTGCATTCAGGCTTATGCTCAATGAGACTGGACTCTTGTCACCACCTTTGGGAAGCCTGTGCTGACACTCGGCTGGGTTAGGTGCTGCAGCTCCGTGCTCCCGCACAGCCTCATGAAGGTCATGCTCTAAGTTTTAGTAACTGTCTTTTCCACCACATTCAGGGCTCCCTCAGGTCACAGTTGTGCCTGAGTAAAGGTGCTCAGAAACTGGTGCACTAATGTGTGTTTGTTTTTCTCCATCTAAAAATAATTGCAAGAGTTAGCATTCTTAAGCTGGAATCCCCTAAAGGCACTTTTGATTGTTTAAAACAAAAGTCATTAGCCTCCTGTTGTCACTTAATCCAGTCAGTGCCAAGAGGTAGAGACATCCTGATGAGGTTTATCTGACACACTTGTGCAGTGTCACCATACTCCAATCGGGGCTTCACACCCCTTATTCCTTGTTCATTCACAGCTGAGGAGGGGAAACCAGAACAGACCTGAATTTTTAAAGTTGGGATGAACTGGAATGATAACAGGAATAGGAAAAATTACAGGTCATAGCCCTGCTAGATATCTAATCTTCCTGTTATAAAACAGAGGTAGTGAATGGATTGCATAGCAACCAAATCTCTTGCCCATCAGATTTTGAGCAGAGCTGGAAACAGCAGTGCCCCGCTCACAGGATGGCCTCCCACCACTTGTATGAAATGTGTATTGCTCTCCACAGTCCTGCGAAGTAATCGTCTCCCCATCAGGCTCCTGAAAGGGCTCACTACACCTCTTCCGAGTTTCCCATTCCAGGACTTTGACCTATGCTTTTTTCCATTCACACCACCCAGATTAGAAAAATTCAGCTTTATTCCAGTTTCAGTGTATTGGCTGTAACCTAACTGGTTTGAACCAGTTTGCAGCCCTGATTCACAAACTCTTAGTGAAGGACCATTTGGAACAAAAGCGCTGACCAGACTCTCCAGTGGCATGATCAGCAGGACAAACAGGACAAGGACGAGTAGTGCGGCGTACGTCATCATCAGTCTACGTTCCCTGGGGTTTGGCCCCATTCACAGTGTTCAGTCACATCCAGGCACACCCCAGGTCATGGCGTGGGAGAACACCTAAATTCCTCTGTCCAGGATTAAATTCTAATCAGACAGTCATGTCGGTGTGCCAGATAGCATCTACAGAGTATAGGTGGCGGAGGGGTAATGAAAGGAAATAATAAAAGGTAAAACGTAGTAACAGAAGCAGAAAGCCCCACTGAAGGCAATGAACATCATTTGTGGTTCAGGTTATTACAGACTTACTGACATCAGAGAATGTTCTTTCTTCCCTTTGTCCACCTAAGATAGAGTTCACGCTGTCTTTAGAGGGCAGCCGTCTCCCCCTAAAGTGCATACTGTACTTTACATCCCCTAGTAGTGATTATATTCATTAGCAGGTAGGGAGATGGTGAAATAGATACAGCGTATCTGCCAACAAGCTACTTCAGCACTTTGTTTATTATATCTTACTGTTTCTGCTGGTCAGGCATGTGGAAGGGCATGCTTGTCTCTGCACATGGTGTCTGGAGCCCCAGATGGAAGACTAGAACAGGGGCTGGAATCACACATTCACTCATGGGTCTGGCGGTTGGTGTTGCCCGTTGTTGGGAAACTGTGTGAGGCTGTCAGACAGAAGAGCCCGCACTTGCCTCTCCTGTGGCTTCTGCTTCCCCACATGCTGGGAGACTGTCCTGAAGCCACTTTGTGTTTATAATTTGGCTTCAAAATCACACAGCATTGCTTGAACTACATTTTATTGGTTGACATGATTACAAAGGTTCATTCACGTTCAAAGGAGGGAATAAAGACTCCACCTCTCAGACAAAGAGTGTCGGTGTCAGTCCTTGTTGTGAGCAGAATACGTGGGCTGGGATACAGACAGGTGCAGCGAGCTTTGAAAAGCACAATCTGCCAAAAGCCATCATACAGCATAGGCATAATTCCTTGAAACAGAATAAGTGTGTCCCTTATATGGGACAAAAGAGATGAATCAAGGCAGATGATTTCATGAAGACAGTGAGTTTTTCCTTCACTTCTGGAGTACAGGTAATTTTAACTCTTTCAGGAAAGCTAACAGAAAGTTTAACTTCTTGTGACAGAGATCTGGAATATTAGAAAGTGTTAACTGAAAAACAAACCTGTTGCCATCAGGTCAATTCTAGCTCATAGCAACCCCAAAGGACAGAGTAGAAGCACCCCATTGGGTATCCCAGGCTGTGAATCTTTCGGTGGCATGCTCATCTTTCTTTTGCAGAGCAGCTAGTGGGTTTGAACTTGGGTTAGCAGCTAAGTGCTTAACCACTAGGCTCCTTAGAAGGTCCTACAACACTTTCAGTTACTAGGTCTTCATCTTCTTGCAGAAAAGCAGGCATCTGTTGTTGCCAGAGTGCACACAAATGACTCTTCTTTGTTGCAGTCATCTGTAGATGCCACATGAGGACACTTCTGCTCCTTCCTAGCTCACTGTCACTCCAGCACCACTCGTGTTGTCTCTTGATTATTCCATTATCGGAGCTGTCTGACCTCTTTGCTTCCTCTCTTCCAATGACCTCATCCTCCACTCTTCTTACCTACACACCCCTGTTACCACAAGGTCATAGCCTTGACTTCTGACTGTAAACTCCCACAGTCATAATCTAAGGCACATCAGTCCCTGACCACCACCTCCTATCTTTCAGCTCCAGTAATTCTTCGATGCCTTTGTTTCACTGGCTCTCCCTCACTCATGACCTCACTTTTCTCACTGCCACCCCTTAAATTCAAATCTTATCATTAAAATCATCCCTTTGCATATGAACACACACTTCACCAAAGAAGTTATTCAAGTGGTTAACAGACACTTGAGGAAATACTTTGATCATTACTGAATGGAGAAATGCAAATCAAAACCACAGTGAGATACCATCTCATGTGGACATTACTGGGACTGATACTAATTAAAAAAAAAAAAAATATATATATATATATATATATATTGGAGAGGTGGCAAGGAGTTTGGAACTCTTACGCATTGCTGGTGGAAATGTAAAATGGTACACCACTATGGCAAATGGTATGGCACCTCCTTAAAAAACTAGAAATAGAAATGCCATACAATCCAACAATCTCACCAGTAGGAATACATCCTAGATTAGTAAGAGCTGTCACAGGAATAGAGATGTGCACACCCTTGTTCCATGTAGTATTATTCACAAAAACAAAAAGATGGAAACAGCCTAAATGCCTGTCAACGGATGAATGGATAAACAAATTATGGTGCATACCCACGATGGAATACTACTCAATAATAAAGAATACGGATGAATTCATGCAGCATCTTGCAACACAGATCTGAGTGGCATTAAACTGAGTGAAGTAAGGCAATCACAGGGATAAATATTGTATGAGACCACTCTTATAAAAACTCAAGAAACAGTTACACGGGGAAAAAAATAATCCTTGTTGGTTATGAGAGACAGGAAAAGGAAATCACTAACTAGATAGTAAACAAGTATTAACTTTGGTGAGGACGACACACAATATAGGAGAAGTCAGTACAATTTAACTAAAGTTGTAGAAGCTTCCTAGACATATTCAAACACCTTGAGGGACTGAGTTATTGGGGCTGAGGGCTGGGGACCAGTCTCTGGGGATCTCTAGGTCAATTTGCATAGCAGTTCATAAAGAAAATATTCTACATCCTGCTTTGGTGAGTAGCATTGGAGCCTTAAAACTTGTGAGCTGCCATCTGGGATCTATGTATTGGTCCCAACCCATATGGAGCAGAGGAAGTGTTAGTTGAAAGGACTAATGAACCCCAAGTATCATAGCTTCCAATATACTCAGCTGTAAGAACTAGATGGTGCCAGGCTACCTCTGCCAATCACTCTAATGGGGATCTCATCAGAGGGTTTCAGACAGAATAGGAAAGAAGCGTAGAACAAAATTCAAATCCACACACACAAACAAAACCCTAACTTACTGGTCCGACAGTGACTGAAGTGATGTCTGACGCCATGGCTGCAGGATACCCTACTCAGAACTGTAGCCACTCCAGAAGTCCACCTTTCAGCCGAAGATTAGACAGGCCTAGAAAACAAACAGTAACCCGTGTGGCAAATGTACTTATTAGTTCAGTCAAGTGTACAGGACCAAGTGGGCAACATCTGCTCAAATGCAAAGATGAGTAGGCAAGCAGGGACAGGAAAACTGGACAAAGGGACACTGGGTACCCAGGGGGGAAAAGGTGTGAGTGAGTAATGTTTGAATGACGGCAGAGTTGGAAACCAGTGTCATGAAACAATTTGTGTGCTGTTTTCTGTGAGAAGCTAATCTATGCCCTAAACTTTCACCTAAAGCACAATAAGAAAGGAAACAGCACCCTAACAGCAAAAAGAAATCACTCCTTTGCACATGCTCTCAAGTCTCTTGCTTTGCTTCTTTGTACTCTCCTGACAAAAGCCAACCAAGATTAAACCTGTCCCTCCACACCTGTCCCGTGCAGCATACTGGTTCTCTGTGTTCATGACCATGAACCACATGTGGCTCCATCATGCCGGTTGGCACCCTGCCTTTCCCTCAGGCCCCTCCTCTGCCCCAGAACAGTAAACCCACATCTTTGGGTCCAAGTCCACCATTTGCCAGCTGGCATAGCTGCTGAGACTTTGATGCACACTGAGCCCACCTTCAAGAGAATGAATCCGCTTCAGAAAACAGCTTCTCTCTGTGGGCGCCTACCCTGACTTCCTGGTGGCTTTAAAACCAAAGTCTGATGATGTGACATTCTCTCTGAGGGCACCCTTCCCATTTCCGCTTCATTTCCTGTATACTCAGCGTTACTGAGAGAGCTGTTTTGATATCTCTTTCTATTCTTAGCACCAGAGTACAAGTTCACATTAACATTAAAAGAACTGCATGTTCATTTCTAAATTTTGAGTGAGAAAAATCAAGAGTACCTGCAGGAGGCTCTGGTGGAGGAGCCATAACCAAGTCAAACACTGCTGGTTAAGGTGGAAAGTGTCTGAGTGGGAGCCTGGAGACTCTGACACTAGGGAAATGCCTCACCTTGGGCAAGTCCCTTTCTGCTGTCTGAGTCTCAACTTCATCCTCTGTGAAGCAAGGAGCTTGGATGAGGTAATTTCCCAGGTCCTTTCTGGCTCTTTCATTCTGACTTTGTCACAGGATACTACAACCTTCATAGTTTTCCTTTTTTTTTGTTCCTGGCTCTAGTTTGTTCCTTCATCAGTTTTTCATTCAAGTAAACGGCTCTACTTTATGCCCAAAGGATACAGAGATGAGTAGGGTGTGCCTAGTATACTACCAGGGTAGTCAAAGCAGCCTACCTAGTACTGGTACAAAGACACATTGACTGATGGAACAGAATTGAAGATCTAGAAGTCAGTCCATCCACTTACAGACAGCTGATTTTCAACAAAGGGTCAAAGTTCACTAAATGGGGAAGAGAAAGTATATTTAACAAGTAGTGCTGGCAAAACTGGATATCCATTTGCAGAAAGATGAAACAAGATCCTACTTCACACAACAAAAAAAAATGCAAGGTGGATCAAAGACTTATATGTAAAACCTATGACTACAAAGATTATGGAAGAGAAATAGGAACAACACCGAGGGCACTAGTGTATGGCATAAATAGAATATCAGAGATAACTAAACATGTAAAAACAACAGAAGATAAATGAATAACTGAAATGTAAAAATTAAGCACTCATTAAAAGACTTTGCCAAAAGAGTATAAAGAGCACCTACAGAGTGGGAAGAAAAATTTGTGACATAATCTAACAAGGGGCTAATCTCTCAAATTTACAGAAAACTTTAGTACCTCAGTAACAACAAGAAAAGTAACCAATGGGCACAGGTCGTGAACAGACGCTTTACCAAAGGACACATTCAGGTAGCTAACAAGCATGTGAAGGATGCCTCTGATCATTAGCTGTTAGAGAGATACAAATTGGAAAACTACAGTAAGGTACCATCTCACCCCAGCAAGAGTGGCACTGATCAAAAAAACAGGAAGCGATAAATGCTGGCACTACTGTGGGAGATTGGAACTCTTATAACCTGTTGCTAGGAACATAAAATGGTACAACCACTATGGAAAATGGTATGGTGCTTCCATTAAAAGCTGTTGTTGTTAGGTACCGCCAAGTCAGTTCTGACTCATAGCACCGCTGTGAACAGTGGAACGAAACACTGCCCTGTCTTGCGCCACGTCCACAATCATTTTAGTGCTTAAGGCCATTGTTGTGGCCACTGTGTCAATCCATCTCTCAAGAGTCTTCCTCTTTTTCACTGACCTTCCACTCTACCAAACGCTATGTCTTTCTCCAGGGACTGATCTTTTCTGACAACGTGTCCAAAGTGTGTAAGACGCAGTCTTGCCATCTTTGCTACCAGGGAGCATTCTGGTTGGTCCAGAACAGATCTGTTTGTTCTTTTGGCAGTCTATGGTATGTTCAACATTCTTGTCCAACACCTCAATTTAAAGGCACCAATTCTTCTGTGTTCTTTGTTTATTGTCCAGCTTTTGCATGCGTATGATGCAATTGAAAGGACCATGGCCTGTGTCAGGCACACTTCAGTCTTCAAGGTGGCATCTTTACTTTTGAGTACTTTAAAGAGGTCCTTCGCAGCAGATTTTCCCAGTGCAATGTGTCTTTTGATTTCTTGATAGATGCTGATTGTGGACCCAAGTAAAATGAAATCCTTGACAACCTCAATCCTTTCTCCATTTATGACAATGTGGTTTACTGATTGAGTTACAAGGATTTTTGTTTTCTTGATATTGAGATGCAATTCATACCAAAGGCTGTGGTCCTCTGCCTTCATCAGTAAGTGTTTCAAATCTTCCTCACTTCCAGCAAGTATGATAGTATTGTCTGTGTAACACAGGTTATTAATGAATCATCCTCCAATCTTGATGTCCTGTTCTTCTTCATAGAATCCAGCTTCTCAGGCAATTTGCTCGGCATACAGATTAAAACTGTATTGTGAAAGGATACAATCCTGATGCATACCTTTCCTGACTTTAAACCATGCAGTGTCCCTTTGTTCTGTTCGCACAATTGCCTCTTGATCCACATATAGATTCCTTAAGAGCTCAATTAGATGTTCTGGAATTCCCATTCTCCACAGTGTTAGCCATAATTTATTATGATACACACAGTCAAATGCCTTTGCGTAGTCAATGAAACACAAGTAAACCTCTTTCTAGTATTCTCTGCTTTCAGCCAGGATCCATCTGGCATCAGCAGTGGTATCCCTGATTCATGTACTTTTCTGAATCCAGCTTGAATCTCTGTCAGTTTCTTGTCAGTGTACTGTTGTAGTTGCTTTTGAATGATCTTGAGCAAAATTTTACTTGTGTGTGATATTAACGATATTTATTGTTTAGTTATTTCCGCATTTGTTTGGATCACCTTTCTTTGGAATGGGCAGAAATATGGATCTTGTCTAGTCAGTTGGCCAGGTAGCTGTCCTCCAAATTTTTTGGCATAGATGAGTGAGCATTTCCAGTGCTGCATCCATTTGCTGAAGCATCTCAGTTGATACTCCCTCAGTTCCTGGAGGCTTGTTTTTCATCAGTGCCTTCAGTGCAGCTTTGATTTCTTCCTTCAGTATCATCAGTTCCTGATCATACGCTCCCTCCTCAAATGGCTGAACACTGACCAATCTTTCTGGTATAATGTCTCTGAATATTCCTTACATCTTCTGTTAATGCTACCTGTGTCATTTAATAGTTTCTCTGTAGAATCCTTCACTATTGCAACTCGAGGCTTGAATTTCTTCTTCAGTTCTGAAAGCTTGAGAAATGCAGAACGTGTTCTTCCCTTCTGGTTTTCTATTTCCACCTCTTTGCACATGTCATTACAATACTTTCTTTTGTCTTCTGGGGCTGCTTTTTGAAATCTTCTGTTTAGGTCTTTTACTTTGCCATTCCTTCCTTTTGCTTTAAGTGTTCAACATTTGAGAGCAAGTTTCAGAGTCTCTTCTGACATACAGTTTGATCTTTTCTTTTTTTCCTGTCTTTTTAATGACCTCTTCCTCTCTTCTTGGGTAATGTCTTTGATGTCATTCCACAGTTCATCTGGCCTTTGGTCAGTGGCCAACACATCAAATCTGTTCTTGAGATAGTCTTTAAACTCTGGAGGGATACACTCAAGGCCATGCTTTGGCTCTTGTGGACTTGTTCTAATTTCCTTCAGTTTCAATTTGAATTTACGTATGAGCCATTGATGATCTGTGCCACAGTTGGCACCTTGTCTTGTTCTGACTGCTGATACGGAGCTTGTCCATCGTCTTTTTTCCACAAATTTGGTAGATTTAGTTCCTGTGTATTCCATCTGGTGAGGGCCATGTGTACAGTCACTGTTTGTGTTGGTTATAATGGTATTTGCAATGAAGAAGTCATTAGTCTTGCACAATACTGTCATGCAATCTCCAGGGTCACTTCTATCACCAAAGTGGTATTTTCCAACTACTGATCCCTCTTCTGTGTTTCCAACTTTGCATTCCAGTCACCAATAATTATCTTTTTTTAAAATTATGATTTAGTGAAACTATACAATCCAAATTAAATTTGCATGCCCGCCTATCTGCAATTCCTTCTGCTCTCCTTGCCCAGTGACAGCACACTTCTCCTTTTCTTTCTGTATATGTTACATCCTGTTAACAATCTCCTGTTGCTTCCTTTTCACCTTTCCCTTCTAGTAAGAGACCAGTAGGACAGCATCCTATAGATGCATAGAACCATAAAGTACACACAAATGGTCACATTGTGTCCCCGAGTCCAGTCCACTCCTGTCCGAAAAGCTGACCTTAGTAATGTTTTCTGGTCAGGGGCAGCAACAGGTCTAGGGGCCTTGCTCCCAGGGGAATCCTCAGGCCATCAGACCATCAGTTGCAGTCTTTTAGTGGAGTTCTCTTTTTCTTATGTTGCCACTGGATCAGTCACCAGTAATTATCAATGTGTTCTAATTGCATGTTTGATCAGTTTTAGACTGCAGAAGCTGGTAAAAATCTTTCCATCTCTTCATCTGTGGCCTTAGTGGTTGGTGCATAAATCTGAATAATAGTCATATTAACTGGCCTTCCTTGTAGGCATATGGATATCATCCTGTCACTGACAGCATTGTACTTAAGGACAGCTAAAAATAGAAATACCATGTGGTTGTGCAATCCCACTCTTAGGTATATGTCCTAGAGAAATAAGAGGCATCACAAGATTAGACATACAAGGTCTGACAATTAAGTCCATGAACTTAGTTGTTCTAAGTGCTACATACGTCATTGCTGAGTATCACTACATTCACCTTCAAAGTACTTCTCGTGGGAGGCTGGGCACCAACATCAGTGCCTAGTCCATCCTTCAAAGCAATTTTGGAACTCTTTCTGGAATGACCGTTGTGCACAGTGCATGTTGACAAATTCGTGAACTTAATTGTATAGTTGTCTGTAAGGGAGTTTTTAGCCAGTAAGCAAATGACTGTATTGGAACACCCTCCTTACTCACCTGATCTGGCCCGCCAATAACTTTTTTCTTTACCTGAGGATAAAGGAAATATTGAGAGGAAGACATTTTGATGACATTCAGGACATCAAGGGTAATATGGTGGCAGCTCTGATGGCCATTCCAGAAAAAGAGTTCCAAAATTGCTTTGAAGGGTGGACTAGGTACTGGCATCAGTGCATAGCTTCCCAAGAGGAATACCTCAAAGGTGACCATAGTGATATTCAGCAATGAGGTATGTTACACTTTTGCTAGGGTGAGTTTGTGAAATTAATTGTCATACCTCACATGCACACCCACATTCTTTGCAGCATTATTCAGAGTAGCAAAAAAGATGGAAACTACCTAAGTACCCATGAACAGATGAAGGAAAAAAAGAACTGTGGTACATACACACAATGCAATACTGTGCAGTGATGAAGAACAATGATGAATCTGCAAAACATCTCACAACATAGGTGAATCTGAAGGACATTATGCTGAGTGAAATAAGCTAGTCACAAAAGGACAAGTATTGTATGAGACCACCATTACTGAAACTCATGAAAACATTTACACACACAAAAAAATATTCTTTGGTAGTTACCAGAGATGGGAAGGGAAGGGAAGGAAAATCACTAAGTGGCTAGTAGATGCGTGTTAACTGTGATGAAGAGAAAGACAGTTCATGATAAGGGGAGAAGTCCGCACAGCATAACCAAGCAAGGCAAGACTGTGAGAGGTTTGAAAGGCAACTGCAGTACATACTATAATGTATTTATACTATAATGTATACTAAACTTACTGCCGTTGTGTCAATTCCAATTCATAGGAACCCCGTAGTACAGAGTAGAACTGCTCCATGGGTTTCCAGGGAGCACCTGTCATGTATACAGCACTGCAGTGTGTAAAAATGTGTAAGGGCACATCCACAAGCATGTACAGGTTTGGTTCTGGGTATTTCTGCGTATCTATTTGTATGTGCTGCGTGTATATTCATGTGTATAACAGAGCACACAGAGGGGCACAGTCATAGAAACTTTCTAGACATAACCAGACATCTCACAGGACTGAGATACTGGGTCTAAAGGCTAAGGACCATGGTCTGGGGGACATCTTCGTCAATTGGCATAACATAATTCATAAAGACAGTGTTCTTCATCCTACATTTGTGAGTTGTGTCTGGGTCCTAAAAGCTTTCAAGCAGCCGTCTAAAATACATCTATTGGTCTCTTTCTGTCTGGAACAAAGAAAAATGAAGAAAGTCAAAGATTCAAGGAAGCAATTAGTCCAAAAAACTAATGGACCACACTGTCCATTAGCCTGAGATTAGAAGAAATAAATAGTGCCCAGCTACTTTGAGCAGTATAACAATAAGAGGTCCTAGTTACCGGGAGAGGGGATGTAGAAACAAAACCAAATTCATTTAAAAAATAAATACCAGACTTACATGTCTAGAAACCCTTGAGACTATGACCCAACTTAGGTACTTTTCTAAGTTAGAACTGAAGCCATTCCTGGAGATAACTTTTCACCCAAATAATAAGCCTATAAGATGAGCTGGTAAATGAAGGAAAGACTAAAGTTGTGAAGGCTTTCATTTCACTGGGATCCACAATCAACACCCCTGGAAACGGCAGTCAGGAAATCAAACAATGTATTGCATTGAGCAAATCGGCTGCAGAAGATGTCTTTATAGTATTGAAAAGCAACAATGTCACTCTGAAGACTAAGGTATACCTGACCCGACTCATGGTATTTTCAGCTGCCTTATATGAATGCAAAAGGTGGACAATGAATAAGGAAGACGAAAGAGGAATTAATGCCATTGAATTATGGCGTTGGTGAAGAATGTTGAATATCCCATGGACTGCTAAAAGAACAAACAAAGCTATCTTAGAAGTACAGCCAGAATGCACCCTAGAAGTGAGGATAGCTAGACTTCATTTGTCTCATGGGCTTTGGATATGTTATCAGGAGGGACCATTGCCTGGGAAAGAACATCATGCTTGGTAAGTTGAGAGTCAGTGAAAGAGGAGAAGACCCTCAGTGAGATGAATTGACATAGTGGCTGCCACAGTGGGCTCATATGTGTAGTAGTGATGGTGAGGATGGTGCAGGATCAAGCAGTGTTTCATTCTGTTGTACATAAGTTTGCTGTGAGCACCTTAATTACATTAGATGAACAATGGCAACTTTTAAGAGGATGTTCCTTGGAATGATCGTCTGTGTGAGACCAAAAGGGCAACATCTGTCCAAAAGCAGAGATGTGAAGGCAGGAAGAGGTAGGAAAACCAGAAAATTTGAAGCAGGGAACCTAGGGTGATAATAGAAAGAATACTAACACATAGTGGGGATTGTGATCAATGTCAAGAGCAATTTATGTATATAAATTATTGATTAGAAAACTAATTTGCTCTGTAAACTTTTACCAAAAGCACAACAAAATGCTCCAAAAAACAGTAAACAGGATGCAATCCTGCCCTCTAGGAGCACACATTCTTTGTAAAAATATGACTTGATGTCATCCTATAACTATATAATCTGATGAGTATTTGGGAGAAAGTATTTTCAAAGTGGGGACAAAGTAGAAAAAGTGGTTAGTTCTGGACTTGGAGGCTAGACTCCTTCACTTAGGAAATGGCATCAGAGAGAATTACTAATGAGTTATTGGACTTAACCAGAGTACAGTGGGGGTAGTATCCCAGAAAGAACATTCCACTTAGGAGAAAAGGCCCAAAGACATGGTAAATCTTGGAGGCTAATTCCAAGTATTCAGTGAAAGAGGAGAAGACCCTCAAGAAGACCGTTAGATGGATACAGGAGTGTTTCAGGACATGATGTGGGGAAGGATAGATTAGGACTGTTCTCATTTAGCAAAAATCCATTTGGAATTATTCCAGGTCTCTGATTTTAAGTCAGAGCTTCTGTACCATTCTTGAAGTCTTATACTCTCTCTAGTGTGTGCTGTGCATTACATCTGTTACCCTGAACTTTGGTCCTCTTATTTATACATGCCATTCTTCTGAAGACTTCTAAGCATGCCACTTACCAAATGTTTCCATATAATGTATATCAGTTTTGATTTATAGAGGGAAAAGCTGAAGAAAATACATGTTTGTGGATTGTTCAATATCAGGTTAACAGACTTGAAATATGCCCAGGTTCCTCCTTCATGAAAATCCCATGTCTCTTCTCCTTAAATTCTCCTGACCATATTCATACTTTAAGGCAAGTCATTATAAGCAATATTGATCAATTTAGGGCAATCATGCTACTATTGTCATAAGGGTTAGAGTTTGAATCCAAGTATGGTTTTATAAAATAACTAAATATTGTGAACACCATATAAGGCTAGGAAAGAAAGTTTAACATAAATTACCATTCAGAATATGGATTGATAAGATTAAAACCATCCTGAGCCCAGGAGAAAAACAAAACCCACTGCTTTGGGGTCAATTCAGATTCATAACAACCCTACAGGACAGAGTAGAACTCTTCCATAGAGTTTCCAAGGAGAACCTGGTGGATTCGAACTGCTGACCTTTTGATTTAACAGCCATGACACTTAACCACTATGCCTCCAGGATTTCTGAACCTGTGAGAATAGCTTTTAATTTTTCCTAGTCTAATTACTTCATAAAGAGACCCACAGAGTTGCCTTTTTTAAGCCACTCTTGGCTGGCTGAGAGGTGGCTAGTACTGGTCAGAGTACTGGGTGGATTGGTTTTTGGCCATAATGCTCCAAATAGTTCAGCTCTCACTTCGCTTAAAACTGATCAGGGTTTAGAGGACTAGTTCAGAATTCACACAAGGAGGGTGGCTTTAAAGCAAGCTTTTTATATTGTCTCTAGCACCATCTACTGGGAAACAAAGGGACCTCTTCGGGGGATCTGTTCAGTTTAAGGGGAGTCCTGGTGGTGCAGTGAGTAAAAGCTCAGCTGCTAACAAAAAGGTTGGCATTTGAAATCTACCAGCCACTTGTTAGAAACCCTACTGGACAGTTTTACTGGTATATAGGATTGCTGTGAGTTGGAATCAGCTTAATAGCATTAGGTTTCATTTTTGTTTTGCCTTTCAAGTAGCACAGAGGCAATAGAAAAGGAGAAGAAAGGGACTCAGTAGTTTCTGTCTAAAACACAGAGTATAAAGTGTATTGTGTTGAAGTTATACATAAGTAGATGTAACCAGTAAAACAAAAATGTCAACCATTTAAAATATCAGAAACACATAAAAGCAAACATGAACTATAGAGTAATTAAAACACACACACAGAATTTGAAATCATAAGCAGAGCATTCCATAAAATATGAAGTCAGCATTTAGTACATTTGTTTGTCATACTGTTGCCATGAAACATGCCTATTAAACAAATCAAATACAATCAAAAAGCAGATACAATCAAAAAGCAAAACCTAATACAATGCTGTGTACAAACCACATGACTCAGAACTAGGTTACAAATACAGGAATGGAGGTGGGACTAAGATGCCAGAGGAGCTGAATGCTTTCTCTAACAACAAAGACCTCAAAAAATAAAGGAATCTATTATATACGACATTCTAGAAGCCCTGAACATCAGAAGGAAAGTTGAGAGGTTGGACTGAGTGACAGGGAATGGAGAGTAGATCCACAAGTATGTTCGACTGGCCAGACTTTACCAGGCAAGAATCAACACCCTGCAGGCAGATCTGCAGCAGTGAGCATGGGGAGGGAAGCAATGGTGTTCAGAAAGCATCTACCTCAGTGGGGCAGACAAAAGGACAGAGAATAAGTGAAAATGGTTTTCTGTTCAGAACATCAAAAGCTTAGTGACTTGTGTGTAACCTGCTGTGCACACACGCAGATTTAGAGCTTTTGTTTGGGCTAAACCTCTCTCCCTCTTCCCAGGATTTCTACCTCCCTTCTCTGTATGGCACCCAAAGTGATGCCATTGACTAACACATTACACTTTACTCAAACCATGAGCCATTCACCCAAACTTGGAGCTGGAACAATTTAACAATCAAGAGGGCACAAAAATATTCCAGCTGCCCTAAGCTGGAAGCTCAAGGCAGAAACAGCTCCTTTGCCTAGGCATAAACGTAAGGGGGTCCATGACCATTGAACACCTCTCAGTCTACATACAACATCCAGCTCATGTCATCCTGCAGGAAAACCTATCTACTTACATACATTAAGAAATAGGGACTAACCTTCCTCACAGACTTTCAGGGACAGCTGTCAGCCCCCTGCCTTTCTCAGAGCGTGCAGCCAGATTCCTGTGTGTACACCAGTCACCCCTGCCCATGTAAGATTGCAAGGGAGAGCCTGTACCACATACATAGTGATCAACTACCAGGGCACCTTAGCTGAATACATACAAAAACATAAGTGGGCACCCTGGCTGACAAGCCTAGCAACAGCTCTGACTACCTGATGACAGGACATCAGGACCTCTATGGCACCAGTAATCAAACTATCTCATACAACCAGCCTATTCAGGTATTTCAAAACAAAATGAAAAAAGAAGTTAGGTTACAGTAAACAAACATAAAATAAATAAATACAACAACTTACTGATGGCTCAGAGACAACCAAAAAGGACCAAACTCACTGCCATTGAGTCAATTTTGATTCATAGTGACCTTGTAGGACAGAATAGGACCTCATGTAGTTTCTAAGGAGTGCCTGGGAATTTGAATTTCCAAACTTGGTTAGCAGCATGGCACTTAACTAGTATGTTACCAAGGTTTTCAACAGATATTATTAAATCACTTAAAGAGGCAAACTTCAGAAACCTCCCAAAACAAAGAAGAAATTTTCCCAGTGAAGAGAATTATCAGAGGTTGAGTACAAAATAATTACTCCTTAGAACTCTTGAAGAGATCAGGCAAAATGCAGTGGAGCATAAAGACAAATTGAACAGGCTGCAAGAAAGCATACAAGATACCAATCAGAAATGCAGCAGATTAATAATAAAATTACAGAGTTAGACAACACAACAGTAAGTCAAATGAGCAGAATTGAGGCAACAAAAGTTAGGAATTAGTGAGAATGAAGATAAGGCACTTGAGGAAAAATCAGATTAAAAACTGTTTAAAAGGGAAGAAACACCAAGAATTACATGGGACTCTATCAAGGGGAATAACCTACAAGTGATTAGAGTACCAGAACAGGAGAAGGATAACAGAAAATAGAAAATTGTGAAAGATTTATTGACACAAAACTTCCTGATATCGTGAAAGATGAGAAGATACCTAGTCAAGACGTTCATCAAATTCCACACAAGGTAGATCTGAAGAGAAAGACACCAAGACGTATTATAACCAAACCTATCAAAACTAAAGGAGAGAATTTTCAGAAATGGTAGGGATAAACAAACGAACAAACAAAAAATAGTTTAAAAAGTAATCAGTGAGATAAAGCTTGGACTACTAAGCAGAAACCATGCAGGCAAGAAGGCTGACATATACAAAGCCTTGGAAAAAGAAAATTTCCATCCAAGAATTATATGTCCAGCAAAACTGTCTTTCATATATGATGGCAAAATTAGGACATTTCCAGAAAAACAGAAATTTTCAAAAATGAACCCAAAATTATAAGAAATACTAGAGAATACGTCAGTTAGAAAATCAGTAATGTCAGAGAACAACCCAAGACTAGATCCTAGGATGGAGCAAACAGATGTCAGCCCTGAAAGGGAAATCACAAAAATAAATTAAAGCTAGAACACTGAAAATAGAGAAATGGCAATGTCAATATGTAAAACATGACAACAACATAACAAAAAAAGAGTGACAAAGAATGTAGTCATAGATCTTTCACATGGAGAGGGAGTCAGGGTGATACAAAGAAATAAAAGGCTGCTTTAAATTTAGAAAATAGGAGTAAATAATGAGGTAACCTCAAAGGAAATTAACAATCTTACACATCAAAAGAAAAAAGAAAAACATGAAGCATCAGCAAATACAAAACCAACAACAATGAAAAGGATGAAAAGAAAACACATAAAGAAAAAGGATTTCGCACAGAAAATTAAGTGAAAGAAAGAAACTGTCAACAAAAAGGCATCAAAATGACAGCAGTAAACTCACACCTATCTGTAATTATGCTGAGTGTAAATAGATTAAATGCACCAATAAAGTCTTCAGTGACAAGGCCTCTTTAGGGATGAATGGTTTCATTAGCAGACAAAACAGTCGCAACTGGAGTGATAAGAATCCAGCAGAGATTCAAGAAGGTCCACTTCATCCCCCCAGAATTACCATTTGATGTGGATTTGGGTCCAGCAGAAGCATCGGTCCTTCCTTTTTCCAAGATGAACAGGGAGAGACTGTGACTGTCAATGGGAAAAGATAGCAAGCTATGATAACTGATTGTTTGGGGCCCCATTTGGAAAGTGCCACGGTGGCCATTTACCCGAAGTTCTTTCCTACTACACATAATGTCATCAAATGTACTTCAAAATATTAAAACTATCATTCACACAACTTGTTTTATTCAAGTTCAAAGATATGACACCCTTACTGGAAGACCCTTTATACCAGAAACTTCATGTGTCATATAGCTAAAGCATTACTTAGAAGAAAATTTTTTGTTCTAAATAATTATATGGGTAATCAAAGTGTGAAGATAATTAGACATTTGAAAAAGAGTTACAAAACCAACCCAAAACAACAAAACAAAGAAATGAATAAAAATAAAAGTATACAGTTTTGAAAAGAAGTACGGAAAGGTAGTACTAATAAATAATTCAAAGAGCAGCTTTCCCAGAAGGAAAAATAGAACAATAAAATAGATGAAGTATTAGCTAACTTCTGAAATACACAAAATATGAGCATAGAGAAATATCTACAAGTTAAATTAAAAGGAACATAAATGATTTATTCACTCAACTCTTTACAAATAAAGTTGAGGCTAATATAGATGAACTGGATAATTTTCTAGGAAAACAGAACTTTGTAAATGTGGCCTTTGCAAAGAAATGTTAAATGGACAAATCGTCACAGGGTAAAACAGAAGTGTGTGTTGAGTCATCTAATGAAATGCCCCAAATAAACTTAGCACCAACCTCTGTGACATCATGAGGGAAAAGAGTAAAGTGGAAACTGGTGTACCGCATTTGTGTATCAGTGTACTTTTTTTTTGTTGTACTTTGTAAGTGTACATTTAGATGCTTGGATATCCTTGGAATCCTCTGGAAGAGTACGAGAAACCAGGAAGGAAAATACAGTGGTTGCTTCTGGTTGTTCCTGAAGGAAATTGGGTATGTGGGCAACAAGGGGCAGGTTCTTCTAACTATATAGTATTTTATACCTTTTATACTAGGTATCTATCTATTCACTTGATTGGTGGTGGTGGGATATGGTGTGTAATCGCTTCTGCCTCATAGCCACCCTATAGGACAGAGCAGAACTGCTCCATAGCGTTTCCTAGGCTGTAATCTCTATGGGAGCAGATGGTCGGATCTTTTCCTCTATGGAGCCTCTGAGGTGGGTTCAAACCACCAGCCTTTCAGTTAGCAGCTGAGTGCCTAACCATTGTTCTCCAAGCCTCCGTGAAATTGATTACATGGACACATATTAAAACCAGTTGCCACCCAGTCAGTAGCAACTCATGGCAACCGCACGTATATCAGAGTAGAACTATGCTCCATAAGATTTTCATGAAAAACAGATTACCAGACCTTTCCTCTGAGGGGCCTCTGGGTGGCCTCAAACCAGTAACCTTGTAGTTAGCAGCAGCTAGTTAACCACGTGCACCACCCAGGGACTGTCATGCAAACCCCACCTATTCAAAATTTCTTTTTTTTTGTAAAAGAAGAACTAAAGTCAGGAAATAGGTGCTCTGAAAGGACGCTATTTAATTTTTCCTACAGTAGACTCAGTTAAAAGGAGGGGATTCTTTTGTGCTTCCCAAACGCCCTTGATTGAGTCGTGGCCACTTGGACCCCAGGCCAGTGGCCTGCTTGGGCACTTCTCATCCCAGCGACTCTGACAGCTTTGTGTGAGCTCAAAGACCCAAGTCCGCAAATGCCGCAAAGGCAGCATTTCTGGAAGGAACTCTGACTTTAAGAAAAGGAGGTTTTATCTAAGAGGAGGTTTGTATTTCCTCTCAACATTTAGGAATCCACAAAACCAGAACTGAATGGCTGGTAGTTTGTTCTGCTTTTATGTTTTTAATTCTTTGAACAGTCGAGTACAAGTTCCTGATTTTTCTTCACTTTCTAAGCAATCAGCCCGGCTTCGCGTGCTCTCCCTCTCCCTTCAGCATAGTAGAAACCAAGTTCCAAAATGTCTCTATGTGACCAAATGAAAGGAAAAAAGCAGTTCTCACCCTACCTGAGTTTGTTAAACCCCTCAAATTTTGTACTTACTTTAAAAACATCTGATACGGCTCTGGAACAGTAAGGAAACTTTAAAAAGGACAGAACTGTATCATTGAAGGCTCTGAAATGGAGCCCTTTTCCTCTTCCTCCTCATAAGAGTGGTTCCTCTTCTCCACACCTCTTTGGTCTGTGGCCAGGAGCCAGGAAGCCTTTAAACTTGGGTAGAATTCCAGAAGCTGAATTTTAGGAAGGTTGGGGTGGACCTTTGTTATCACCCAGTCCTAAGGTTCTTCCAGCTGAGTTGCTCAGAGCCTGTACCAGCTTGTAGTTATTTTATATAGTGAGCTTCCTGGAACAGAATTCTCTATAACAGGGTGAGAGAGCTTGGGAGTCAAGTGGTTTAGTCCCACTTCTTCACTGTACTGATAAGACCTGGGTTCAGAGAAGCGTTTTCATAATCTAAACTTGTCCCTTTCCCATCTCACTTGAGGCATTCTGTTCTTCTGCACTCACTGCTTACACACACACACACACTCACACTCCCTGTCACCTTGTACTCTCTCAGTGTATTCCATCCACATGGAAAGTCCCTGAGTCTTCCCTGCCCTCTTAACTTAAAACTGTTGTTCTTCCTAGTCACTGTCAAGTCAATCTCAATTCATAGTAACCCCACGTGTGCAGACTAGAACTGCTCCATGGGATTTTTAAGGCTGCGACCTTTGGAAGCAGATCATCAGGCCTGTTTCCAAGGTGCCTCTGGGTGGGTTTGAACCACTGATCTTTCGGCCAGTAATCATGGGCTTAGCTGTTTGCACCACCCAGGGACTCCTTCAGGCTGATACTATCATACCTCTGTCCTCAGCTCAGCCACGAAATCTCCCACCTACATCCCCCTGAGCCGCTGAGCGACACTGCCTGTCATCTTTCTTACAACACAGGCCTGCAGTAGAACAGTCTTGAAGCTATGATTAAGTACTGTGTTTGTCTGGTTCCTTCTCCAGACTATAAGCAGATTAAGGGCAGATTCCATGTTCATTAATCAGCAAGGTTTCCCACTTGAGTGCCTGGCATACAGTACATATTTAGTAATTATTGACAGAGCAGAAGTGTGACTGAGTGCCTGATGGCTCCTGGTCAGTTGGTGTGGTCCAACACCCTCTGAGACCATGCCAACAGGGAGGAAGGAGCGGTGCCTTAGAGTAACCTCCTGGTGTGCTCTCCGGGCTTTCTCAGTTAAGCTGGTTTTCTTTGTTCTTCATAGCTTCCTCAACGGAGCCAAAGACCAAATATTGGTGTCCTCTATTAGAAATGGCTGGATCAAGCATCTGGAGACGAGGACCAAAAGTTAGGAAGAGAATGACAAGTAATGAAGCAAAATGCCACTTTTCAGAAGACTGTAAAACCCTATTAGAGCCTTTGGCAAATGAGTCTAAGGGACCGTTGGCTGGGGAATTCGCTCTGCCCTGAATTTCCTGTTGAAATGACTTCCCAGACAATCCCAATTCCTGTTTCTCCCTCAGAGCCCTGATGACTCACTTAATGGGTGCAGTAAAGCAGAAGATGTAGCAGACTCCTTCATTTACAGATTTTATCTACTCTAAGGTGCCATGAAATGTAAGGTTGATCTGTATTTTATATGCTGTGAAGAAAGAGGAGCCTCTGCCAGTTAAACCATGGCTGTTTCAAAGATGTTAAAATATGAAAATGAGTGTCTTCAGTTGATGAAATGCCATGTGTCAGCATCATAAATTGTTGTTTAGTGACACATTATATGGGTCTCAGTTTCCTCATCCATCCATTACCTGAGCAGTGTGAACCAGTGGAGCTCTGAGAACTCGTCCATCCCAGCACCCTTGATGTTTGTGACACTGTGAAGGAATATTCCTGATAGGCCAGGACAGGATCCCCGTCTAGGTTCCTTCTGTGCTTTGCCCTATAAAAGTTAAGTGTCCCTGCACTGCAGTGTCCTCCCTCAGCACTCAGCAGTTACCTACAGCATTGTGAAGAAGCTCCAGAGCAACCCATCATGATGAGAAAAAAAAATGTATTGCACCCAGAGTTTAGAGTCTGGCTTAGATGCAAGAAGCAGTGATTGCCTGCCTGTAACTGCCCTAAAAGTCACTCCTGGCATATAGTATAATGGCGACCCTTCTCAGCTTGTGCTGGGCTGTCCCAGTTTTACTGTGACTATTTTTGTCCCAGTGTTATTGTGACTAGCTCACAGTACCCTTTGGACAGTGCCTGCAGGCTGGTCAGGCGGGTGACTAGAGCCAGATTGGTTGCCAGTGTACGTTTGGCCCAAGCTGGTTTGAGAATCGCTAACATCAGAGACTTCGGTGTCTGGTGAGCCGCTGCAGGTCCTGATGCTTGGTTATGAGCCCTGCGATGTTACAGCACTAAGGCAAAAAATCTCAGCAGTGTTAGTGACTGTTTTATTTAAAGATGGTAAGATGGGAACAATAACTGCTACATTTATCCAGCTTGGCCCAAATACTGATTATGTTTCCTAAATAATTATATACCTTCAAACAGGAATGATTCTTAAATTAGAATACATAGTATAGCTACTCAATTGGACAATCATTAACATCATATAATGAAAGACATCCAGTATGTTATTCTCCTTAGGATCTGGCCTCCATCTCCCTTACAATTTTTTTTTTTTTTTTAATGACTGAGTGAAAATGTGCATTCCCACCTATATGCAGATTCCACTGCTCTCCCTGCCCGGTGACAGCACATTATTCCTTTCTGCTCCATACATGTCTCATCCTCCCAACGGTCTCCTTTCCCTCCTCTCTAACCACTCTCCTTCCTCCAGCCAGAGGTCAGCAGGATGATATCCTATAGATGCACAGAACCATAAATTGCATCACCAAGTCCGATCCATTTGTGTCCGAAGAGTAGATCTTCATTATGATTTATGGGCAAGGGCAGCATCAGGGCTAGGGGCTATGCTCCCAGGGGTACACCAAAATTGCTGGGCCATCAATTGAGGTCTTTTAGTGGAGATCTCAGGGTGCACCCCTTTTTATTCTTCTTTTATCAGTGAGACTTAACTTAGTGAGCTCTGTTGCAGCTATCACTGGTGGTGGCTGGGCACCATCTGGTTCTTCTGGTACCAAGTCGATGTAGGCACCCACTCATGTGGGTCTCTCTATCTTCTGGGTTGTCTTTACTGCATGTCATTTTGGTCCTCGGTGAGCATCCATTCCTGCTGAGCTGGGACTATTTGCTGTGCCCTCGGATGGCAGCTTGGCAGCTATAAGATCCCAGATGCCACTCACCAGTGTGGGGTGCAGAGAGCCCTCTTAGCAAAATTCTAGTTTCGCCAGTTGGCCTCGCTTTCACCTAAGAGCATGGTCCCCCGCCCCCTGCTCCAACTACTCTGTCCTTGTAATATTGGGTTAAGATGGAAGGAGTATTCAAGTTATGTTGAAGTTGACTTAATATCATTCTTGTCTCTAATGTATGCTATCACTGATTTCACCCAACCAGATTTCTAGCAACTGTCTAATCTAAGCCCTCCCCTCCTCCCCTCCCCTCCCTCCCCTCCCTTGCAGCTGTCAAAGAGTCTTTTCTTCTGTACATAAGTCTGTTTTTGAGACCTGATTGCAGGGGTCTCATACAATATTTGTCCTTTTGTCACTGACTACTTTCACTCAGCATAATGTCTTCCACTTGAAACCAGGTTATGAGATGTTTCCTGGAATCATCATTATTCTTTATCATTGCATAGTGCTCCATTGAGTATATATATACCATAGTTTACCTATCCATTCCTCTGTTGTTGGGCATCTGGGTTGATTCCATCTTTTTGCTATCGTGTACTGTGCTGTGATAAACATTCTTGTGCATGTGTCTGTTGGTATGAAAGGCATTGATTCTGTAGGATATATTCCCAGCAGTGGAATTACTGGGTCAAATGATATATCTATATCGATTTTTTTAAGGAAACGCCAGATTGCTTTCCAAAGAGGCTGGACCATTTTGCAACCCCACCAACAGTGTAGAAGAGTTCCACTTTCTCCACAGCCTCTCCAGCATTTGTTGTTTTGTGTTTTGGGGCTCATAGCCAACCTTGTTAGGGTGAGATGGTATCTCATTGTTGTCTTGATTTGAATTTCTTTAATAACTAAAGATCGTGTTTTTTGGCTGCCTGGATTTCCTCTTTAGTGAAATGCCTGTCCATCTCCTTTGCCCATCACTTAATGGGATGATTTATCTTCTTCTTATTGATATTTTGTAGTACCTGATAGATTATGGAGATGAGGCATTGGTCTGACTTTTCCCATTCTGTAGGTGGCCTTTTAATTCTATTAATAATGTCTTTGGATGAGCAAAAGTGTTTGATTCTTAATAGTTCCCATTTATCTATTTTCTGTTCTGTTGACTGTGGTTTGTTTGACAGATTTTGAAGTCTGTCCACATTGTGTATTAAAACTTCCATTGTTGTTCCTACCTTTTCTTGGATGAGTTTTATCGTTTTAGGTTTGATATTTAGGTCTTTTATCCAGTTGGAGTTGGTTTTTGTATAAAGTGTAAGATAGGATCTTGTTTCAATTTATTGCAGATGGATATCCAATTTTGCCTGCACCATTTGTTGAAGATACTGTTTTTACCCCAGTTTAATGTCGTAGGGTCTTTGTGGAATATAAACTGTTCATAGGCAGATGGTGTCATCTCTGGGATCTCAATTCTGTTCCATTGATCCATCTGTCTGTTCTTGTACCAGTACCAGGCTGTTTTGACCACTGTGGCAGTGTAGTATGTTCTAAACTCGGGTAATGAGAGGCCTCCCAGTGTGTTCTTCTTCTTTAGTAGTACCTTACTTATCCAGGGCTTCTTCCCTTTCCAAATGAATTTGGTGATTTGTTTCTCCATCTCATTAAAAAAATGATGCTGGAACTTGTATTGAGATTGCATTATGTAAGTAGATTGCTTTGGGTAAAATAGACATTTTCACCATGTTAAATCTTCCTATCCATGATCAGGGTAGGTTTATCCACTTATCTAAGTCTCTCTTAGTTTCTTGCATTAAGGGCTAGTAGCTCTTTCTGTAAAGGTCTGTTATTTCTCTAGTTAGATTAATTCCTAGGTACTTTATCTTCTTAGGGGCTATAGCCAATGGTAGTGATTTGATGATTTCTTCATTAACAGTCTCATCGTTGGAATAAAGGAATCCTACTGATTTACTTATTTTTATCTTGTATCTTGCCAAACTCTTCTATCAGTTTGAGTAGTTTACTTATAGATTCTTTGGGATTTTCTGCATATACAGTCATATCATCTGCAAGCAGGGAGATTTTGACTTCTTTGCCGATGCAGATTCCCTTTATTTCTTGGTCTTATCTAATTGCTCTGGCTAGAACTTCTAGTACAATGTTGAATAGGAGAGCTGAGAGTGGGCATCCTTGTCTAGTTCCTGATCTCAAGGGAAAGTCTTTCAGACTCTCTTCATTCAGGATGACGTACGCAATTGGCTTTGTATAAATGGCCCTTATTGCATTGAGGAATTTTCCATCTATGCCTATTTTGCTAAGAGTTTTTAGCGTGAATGGGCGTTGGACTTTATCAAGTGCCTTTTCTGCATCAATGGACAAAATCAGGTGATTCTTGTCTTTGGTGTTATTTATGTGGTTAATCACATTCATTGTTTTTCTGATGTTGAACTAGCCTTGCATCCGTATGAATCCCACTTGTTCATGATGGATTATTTTTTGGATATGTTGTTGTATTCTATTTGCAAGAATTTTGTTGAAGATTTTTGCATCTAGATTCATGAGTGATATCGGTCAGTAGTTCTCCTTTTTGGTTGTGTCTTTCCCTGGCTTTGGTATCAGGGTTATGCTGGCTTCATAGAATGAGTTTGGGAGTATTCCATCTGTTTCTATACTGTGAAATAGTCTCAGCAGTATTGGAGATAACTCTTCTCTAAAAGCTTGGTAGAATTCTGTGGTGAAGCCATCTGGGCCCGGGCTTTTTTTTGTTGGCAGTGTTTTGATGACATTTTCAATCTCTTCCTTTGTGATGGGTTTATTTCACGTTGTGATAATTTGGGTAGGTAGTATGAATCAAGGAATTTGTCCATTTCCTCTAGGTTTTCAAATTTGTTAGAGTGCAGTCTTTCATAGTATTCTGTTATGATATTTTTGATTGCTGTTAGATCTGTGGTGACAACTCCCCTCTCATTTCTAATTTGGGTTATTTGTTTACTTTCCTGCTTTTCTTTAGTAAGTTTAGCCAGTGGTTTGTCAATTTTGTTGATCTTTTCAAAAAACCAGTTTTTGGTCTTTTCAATTTTTTCAATTGTTTTTCTATTCTCTAATTCATTTAGCTCTGCTCTAATCTTTATGATCTGGTTTCTTCTGGTGCCTGAGGGGTTACTCTGTTGTTCTCTCTCTACTTGTTGAAGCTGTAGGGTTAGTTCCTTGATTTGGTTTCTTTCTTCCTTCCAGATGTGTGCATTTATGGAACTAAACAGACCTCTGAGCACTGCTTTGGCTGTATCCCATAGGTTCTAGTAGGAAGTGTTTTCATTCTCATTGAAATCCATGAATTTCTTTATTTCATCCTTGATTTCCTCTATAACCCACGTTTTTCTGAGCAAGATGTTGCTCAGTTTCCAAGAGTTCCACTTTCTATCTATGTTTTTCTGCTGTTGATTTCAACTTTTATGGCTTTATGATCAGAGAAGATGCTTTGCAGTAATTCGGTGGTATGGATTTGGTTTAGAATTGTATTATGTCCTAACACATGGTGAATTCTGGAGAATGTTCCATGTGCACTGAAGAAGAAGGTGTAGTTGTCTGCTGATGGGTGGAAAGTTCTATATATATCGATGAGGTTTAGTTGGTTAATTGTGGCAATGAGGTCTTCTGTATCTACTGAGCTGTTTTCTAGATGATCTGTCCGGTATTGAGGGTGGAGTGTTGAAGTCTCCCACTATTATTGTGGAGTCATCTAACTCTTTTTTGAGTGTAGTCAGTGTTTCTTCAACATATTTAGGTGCTCTGATATTAGTGCATAAATATTTAATATAGTTAAGTTTTGTTTGTGTACTGAACCTTTCAGCAATAAATAGTGTCCATCTTTGTCCACGACGGTGGATTTGACAGTAAAATTGATTTTGTCTGAGATTAGAATTGCCCCACCTGCTCTTCTTTGTTCATTGTTAGCTAGATATATATTCTTCCATCTTTTAATTTTCAGTTTGTTACTATCTTTAGGTCTCGAGTGAGTTTCTTGTAGACAACATATGGATGAGTCATGTCTTTTGATCCAAGATGCCACTCGATGTGACTTTACTGGAGCATTCAGTCCATTCACATTCAATGTAATTATTGATAGATATGTGTTCACTGCTGCCATTGTGATATGTTTACTTTTGTGTTGATGTTTTCTCTGTTATTCTTATTAGTCTCTTCTGGGACAGTCTTTTTGTGAGTTGATTTTTCACCTTTTTCAGAGCTGGTTTTGTAGTTGTTGAGATTTCTGTGTTACATTTCTTCAAATGGTATGATACATCTTTGTTGTGCTTTACAGCTGCCTCATGATCCCCCTTAATAAACTATATATATAAACCCAATTTTAATTACTACCAGTCTTGTCATCTTCCTCTCCATCTGGAAGGACTATACCGACTGTAGTACATCCCTCTTTTTAATATGATGGCACCATAGTTTTCATGGTAATCACTGAATTGCTTCTTTCCATATTAAAGCTGTGATTGACTTTGGAGCCTTCCCTAACTGAGTAGAGTTCTGAGTAATGTGTCATTCTAAAATATAAAGTTAGTGGTTTTGTTATTCTAAGCCCACGCTAAGAACTTCTTTCAGTATTTCTTGTAGTTTTAGTTTGGTTTTTACAAAGTCCCTGAGTTTCTGTTTATCTGGGAATGTCTTCATTTCATTTTCATATTTGAAAGATAGTTTTTCAGGATATATAATTCTTGGTTGGAAGTTCTTCTCCTTCAAGGCTTTGAATGTGTCATGGCACTGTCTCCGTGCCAGCATGGTCTCTGCTGAGAAATCCGACAAAAGCCTACTGAGTTTCCCTCTGAATGTTAGCCTTATTTTGAGTCTTGCTGCCTTTAAGAGTTGCTGCTTATGTTTCATCTTGTTAAGCTTGATTATAATATGTCTTGGAGTCTTTCTTTTGAGATCTATATTGGGTGGCATACAATATGCATCTGAAATATCTATGTTCTCTTCATGATTTCTGGGAAGTTTTCTGTCAGCAGCTCAGCAACGATACTCTCTGTGTTCTCAGGTGTCTCATCCTGTTCAGGGACTTCAGTTAATTTCAGGTTGTGCCTCTAAATAGAGTCCCACATGCTTCTTAATGCTTCTTCATTTTTCTTGTTTCTTTTTTCTGATTTATGTTCATAGACCCTGGCATCAGTAGCTCTGTCTTCCAAGTCAGAAATTCTTTTTTCCATTTGTTCCATTCTGTTTTCTTGGCTTTGAATGGAAGTTTCTATGTCTTTGATTTTCTTCTTGACTTGCTGGATTTCAGAGTACTGGTGTTCCATGAGATCGAACAGCTTGTTTAATTTCTCCTTTTGTTCTGCTGCATTTTGTATCAAGTCTAGAAGGGGTCTATGTGTAATGATTTTGTATTCATTTTCTGATGATTTCATAAAAGTTTCTTCTTCTGGAAAACTCCTTGGTTGTTTTGTTTGGGAGCCTTCTGAAGCCATGGGTGATTTCTTATATGCCACAAGTGTCTGTTGCTTTTTGGGTCCCATGTGAGTAAGTAGAGGCTGGAAGAGATACTGTGTGGATGGACTGCAGATGTTTCTCTAGGCTGTCTTAAAATATAAAGCAAAAGGTATCTGACCACGTCCCAAGTCAGTCAGGTTTTCAGGTGTAGATTTCCCTCTTCCCAACTGGCAAAGTAAGCACCACTATATCCAACCCCAGATGATACAAACTAGTTCAGAATACAGCAATGCTACTGCAATGTTGGCTTCTGCTCACGGGGCCCAGCCTTAGGCAACACTGTGTAAACTACTGCTTTTCTGGTAGAAGAGCACTCTCCTGTGGGCAGGCTCTGGCTCCCAAGCTAAGAAATAGGTCCAGTTGTGGCCACCGTATCCAAGATGGCACCCTCCACACAGGTAACAGATACAGGGGCTAAAGGTGCCAAAAAGTATTGATTCCTCTGCCTTGTTGCTGGCCCCCCACCGTAGGTGACACTGTGTAAATTACTGCTTTTCTGTTGGAAAAGCGCTGTCCTGTTTTCAGGTGCTGGCTCCCAGGATAAGAATTAGGTCCTGCTAAAAATCTCCGTATCCAATATGGCATCCCACACTCTGGCAGTGTGGTTCTGTACAAACCCCTCAGTGGCAGTGATAAAAAGACAGGCCCAAAGTGGCTAGATCAACAGAGTCGTAAGCCTGGCTCTCAAAATATGGGAATTTCACCTGCCTATCCCCCCAGCAGTGTGTCTGAGTCTAGCCAGCCAGGACAAAGGGAAGAAAAGTCAAAATGGTGCGTTTACCTTCAGTCCGTGTGAGCCAGGGCTAGCCAGGATCAGAAGTCAGCGAAAGAGAGTTTTTTCACTCAGTGGCGTGAAGTCCAAATTAACAGCCTTGTGCCGTGTCCTGAAGGCTCACTAGGTGATCAGAAGGCTCCGTTTTATTATCAGCTCAGATCTTGGTTTCCAGAGTGATATAAGGAGACATGTGCTTGGCCCGCCATCTTGACTCTGCCCCCTTCCCTTACAAATTCAAATGAAAGCTGAGACAGTTGAAGCAGCCGGTCTTTGGGACATTGTGTGTGAACATTTGATTTGGGTATTTATCAGCTTCTTTTTCCTGTCTCTTCCCACCAGGAGAAGTTGCACCAGTGCAAGGAACTGCTTTTGACCTGAGGAAGCCAGTTGAGCTTGGGAAACACCTACAGGAGTCCAACATGAGTGGCTTTGACCACAATTTCTGTCTGAAGAGATCTAAAGAGAAGCAGTTTTGTGCCAGGTCAGGTCCTTTTCCTTTACTGCCTCTGTAGGGAAGAAGAGATGCCCAGTCCCACTGTGGAGCTTTTCCTCTGGCCACATCAGTAGCATTCATTACACTGCTGCTGTTTGTTGCCATAGAGTCGATGCTGGCTCATGGTGGCCCAACATATATGGAGTAGAACTGTGGCTCGTGGGATTTTCAAGGCTGGGACCTTACAGAAACAGGCCTGTCTCTTAAGGCACCTCTGGATGGGTCTGATCTGCCAGTTTATTGGCCTGTAACTGAGCTCTTAACCATTTGCTGTACCCAACCGACCATATCCTATGTCTTCTCAAAGCTCCCACTCAACAGGAGAGCTTTGGGGAAACTTATCTTCCTCCTCCCATGCCAGGCAGTTATTCCTCTCCCTGCAGCCTGGAACTCCTTCTCTGTTTGCTCTCTCTCTCCCATCTCTACCTTGCAAGACCCGTTTTCTGTTAAAAGCCCTAATTCCCCCCCCCCATTCAAGCCACCTCTCTTGCTTTGTCATTCCCAAGTTGTGATCTGTGCCCTACTCAGTTCCCTGCAGAGCTGGAGGCTGCACTGGCTACTGCTAACTGTGTTTGACAAGCAGGTGGGTGGTACACTGTCACCTTCATAATAACTTCCCAAGTTCTTCATCTTTGTGAATCCCTGCCTCTGTCCTAACACCAGTGCCATGCTTGGCGCTAGTGAACAGTGAATATTTGTTGAATGAGTGGATTTTAAATGCAGCAGAGAAAAGGGAGTCAAACTCTAAAAGAAACAGAACTTTCTCTCCCTCTGAGTCTCAGCACCAAGGTCCCAGCCCATCCGGGCTCCCAGTTCCAGCCCACTTTCACCTTTCTGTCCTCACTGTACCCACTGGAGGGCACCCTCCTGCCTTCTTTCTGCTTATTTAAATCCAAGGCATCCCCTCCCCGACGTGTTCTCCTGAGCTCTTTGGTTGACAGCAAATCGTGGGAATATTTTTACTGTTCCATGCATGTATTTTGCGTCCTCATGAGACACTTCGATCCTGTGTTAGTCAGCTAGTGCATCTTTAACAGAAATACCACAAGTGGATGGTTTTAAAAAGAGAAATTTAGTTTGGCACAGTTCAGTAGACTAAAAGTCCAAATTCAGAATGTGAGCCCCAGGAGAAAGCTTTCTTTGCTAGATCTGGAGGAAGGTACTTGTCGTTAGACTTCTGCTGGACTAGAAGCTTTTGAGGTGCAGGGACCCTTTCCAAAAGATGCATTCAGCTTCCAGCACAGCTTCTTGCTGGTATGAGGTCCCCAAAACTCTCTGCTAGCTTCTTTCCTTTATCTCTCAAGAGACTGCCTCAAGGCATAGAACAAATTTACACATGCAGTCCTTTCCCACCAACACAACTGCCACTCATCCACCCTCATTAACATGACAGGGGCAGGGTTTACAGGATAGGGAACCTCACACAACAGCAGGAATCATGGCCCCAAACTACCAACATATTTTTTAGGGGAACACAATTCATTCCAATTCCACCCTTTGTTCCTCACAAAATCACACCCTTGCAGCATGTAAAAACATGTTAACATATTCATTCCATAGTAGCAAGTCTCAATTCCAAGTCCAAAATCCAGAAATTCCTCTTCAGCTGTGAAATCTAGAACACAAGTTGTTTGCTTCTAAAATACAGTGGAAGAACAGGCAGGCACAAGTTAGACATTTCCATTACAAGTGGGAAAAAGAAGGCAGAACTGGCAACAAGAAAGTCAGCAAAATACATTACAGTAGTACTTAACATTTTGAAAATAATCTTTTGTTTTCTGACATTCTACACAATGGCTCTGCCCTCCAGACACTAGGTATTGGCCATCATCTCCAGATTCTGAGTGGAAGCCCCTCAGCCCTCTGCTACAGCTTTGCCTTCCAGGTGCACTAGGACAGCAACTTTGGTCCCTTGGCTTTAGGGGCATCCTAATACCAACTGAGTGGCAATTCTGCCCTGAGAAACACAAGAAGCCCTGGCTTCACCCTTTCAAACCTCTGAGATCATGGCCATACCTTTTGAGACTGTGGCAGCTCAGCTTCTCATGCTCTTTGTCTCTTCAACTTCTGCTTTCTATGGCCTCATGGCCCGGTCCTCAGGCCTGCATCTGTCCTGCTGGGGCAAGTGTTCCAACGCTCTGTAGCTCTACCAATTCAAGTGCCCAGAGACACTGCACTCTGCTAGGTAGCCTCCTGCACACAGGCACTCAGCTCTCTCACTCTGTGAGCCACCAATTTAAGTGCCCAGAGACACCCCATTCTGCCAGGATGCCTCCTGCACACAGGCACTCAGCTCTGTCACTCTGGGTCAGCAAGCCTAGCTCCACTGATTTAAGTGCCCAGAAGCACCCCACTCTGCCAGGAAACCTCTGTGCGCAGGCACTCAGCTCTCTTGCTCCATGAGTCAGCTCCAGTGCTGTCTGTCTTGCACTGGTTTGGTTCTGCTGCTGCTGCTGCTCCTCTGCTATTGTTTCTCACCATCTGCACCTTCTTCATTAACAGTTCTCCGTTCTGAGTGTTCTACCCATTCACAGTTGTAAAACTGCTTTCACATTTTAGGCATCTGTCAGAGCATCACCCCACTCTCATTAGCAAATTCTGTCTTAGTCAGCTAGTGCTGCTTTAACAGAAATACCACAGTGGATGGCTTTAAAAAGAGAAATTCTATTTTGTCACAGTCCAGTAGGCTGAAAGTCCAAATTCACAGTGTCAGCCACAGGGGAAAGCTTTTTTTGCTAGATCTGGAGGAAGGTAGTTGCCATCAATCTTCCCCTAGACTAGAAGCTTTTGAGTCACAGGGACCCATGTGGCTTCCCAGCTGCTCCCCTTTCTGCCTGCTTTTCAACACTGCACTCATAGGCAGTTTGGCTTCGTCCTCAGGGTCTGTCACGCTGGAAGTGGACGGGTCCTGGAAGTGTACACCACCCAGCCTGGAGTCCAGTTTTACACAGGCAACTTTCTAGATGGCACACTCAAGGGGAAGAGTGGAGCAGTCTATCCCAAGCACTCTGGTTTCTGCCTCGAGACTCAGAACTGGCCAAATGCAGTCAATCAGGTAAAGCCACAGACTGTCTTGTCAGAGTGGTGTTGTGTCCAGGTCTACACTACCACAGACTGGGTCACAACACTCAAGTCAGTTCTCTATGATTCAAAAAAGCCACATTTGCTCTCCTCTCTAAGACATTATAAATACAGTCAACCCCTGGCCAGATTACAAATATGCTTAAAGAGGAAAAAACAAAACAAAACAGAAACTTTAACTTTTGCATTTCAAAGCCTTTCTTCACTTTGATGTTTCCATTCAACGGTAATTTTCTGCACCTACTTTTTAAAAAATTTTTATTGTGATTGAGTAAAAGTTTATAGTCCAAGTCAGTTTGCCATATAAAACCCTGAACACACACCTCTGCACAACTCTATCTACTTTCCTCAACCTGTGACAGCACACTTGGCCTTTCCACCCTATATTTCTGGCATCCACTCAACCAACATTTGTCCTCTCCTCTTCACCCTCCCTCTCCCCTCTACAGAGGATCTAGTTGGACAGCCTTACATATATATTAAGCAAAGAAGTACACACACCGCCTGCATCATTCTGTGTCTCATAGTCCAATCCAATCTTTGTCTGAAGAGTTGGCATCAGTACTGGTTTCAGCTCTGGATGAGCAGCAAGTCTAGGGGCCAAGTTCTCAGGGAACCCTCCAGGATGGCAGACCATTAAGCCTGGTCTTTAATAAGTTCTAGATCTGCACACCCCTTTCTCTTATGCTATGTCAGGGATTCTACATTGTGTTCCTTGATAGGGATGTCTTTTCTAGTGGCTGGGCACCATCGAGCTTTTCTGGTCTCATGTTGATGTAGTCTGCCAATCATATTGGCCTTCTGTCTCCTGGGTCATATTCTCCTAATGTCTTTGATGTTCTTGGTTTTCATCTGTTCCAGGTGGATTGGAACAAACTGATGTTCCTTAGATGGCAGCTTGCTTGCTTTTAAAACCCCAGATGCCACTCATCAGCATGGGCTGCAGAACAATTTCTTAGGAAAAAAACTGGTTATACGAGTTGACCTTGATGACCTTGATGGTCCCTAGACCTCTGTCCCTGCTACCCTTTCCTTTACAGTATTGGGTTGTATTTAGAAAATCTTTTAGCTTATAAGCACCCACACTTTTAAGAAGATTCTTCGTATCTTTGCTCCCTCACAACTTTCTTTTATAGCTATCGACTGGGGTACCCTCCACAAAGGGCCAGTCCATGACAAGAAGCTTGCTCCAGAATGTAAACCAACACACTGCTTCCTGTATCAGGAAAGTCTTGCTTAGAGGTGTAGTTGATTTTCGTTCTGGTTGTAGCTCCTTATCTCATTGCAGATCAACAATAAATGACCTGTCTTCTTTTCCCCTTCACAGCCCCACTTCCCTCCTGTGCTGCTGAGGCCTGGTGAGGAATATGACCACACCACGTGGTTCAACTTTTCGGTGGCTTAAAGAAGTATGAAAACATGACTTGTACCAGGACCAAGAGAGGACCTCCCTTGTTAGCCTGTTTCTTGTCCAGAAATGAGGCAAAGATTTAGAGTCTTCAAAAGTGATCTTGTGAATTGAAATCATATAAATGGTAGCCATCATGATAATCAGTCTGAAAATTGATTTCCTAGGAGCTTTTTCCCATGGCTGGCTCCCAGCCACATCTAATGACCAGCTCCGTTCTCTGTAGTTCCAAGGACAAGGCAGCTCAGCTGCCAGTGTCAACACTTAAGCCCTAACCCTAGCACAGTAGTACCCAGAACCCTCCAGGTCAGAGGCAGCAGTGCTTGGTCAGCTGTTGTTTACTTCGTCTAACTATGTTAGACATGTACAGCCCAGTAGGGTTTTCAGCCATCACATTAACTCATTCAGCAGGCTGGCTGGTGGACTGCTCAGCCTCTAGCACTAGATGATGTGATATAGAAATGAAGGCTCTGAGGCTTAGAGAGGTTAAGTGACTCATCTGTAGGTACCCAACTGGCAAAAGTTTTGACCAAGACTTCATCTCCAGTCATGTGTACTCTAGTCCCTTCCTTTCCTGCTCCTCTACCTTGGTCTATACGGAGGGCCAGAGGGGATCTGCCTCCTGCTCTAGTGGTAAGAGCCAGCCATCCTCCCGATTCAGTCACGAGAAGTAGTAGGTTGAGTTTAACTGCCTCTTAGCCCTCGAGGTGATGTAACTTAAAGCACAAGAACAAATTATGGAGAATCTGTCATTTAGACTCTGCCTTTGAGGTTCACTGAGAAAGCTGAGCATAGGCATGGGAAGAAAGCCACTGGAGACGGGAGCTGTGTTAGTGTGAGGAGCACACCTTGCCTTGTGACATGCAGTGAGGACTACACATGCCCCTGGGAGCAGGTGACATATTTTTTAGACAAGGCTGAGAGCATTCTTCTTTCTTGGATTGGGTATGGGTTGGTGATTGTTAAGGAAACACATGCTATTAATCAGTCCAAATAAATCTAAAACCTGTACCTCATAAGACTCCAATTCCTTTACTCATTTTTAAGCCTGTCAGTCACTGGCCCTTGGGAAATGGACTGAATATACAGTATGTTCTGGTTTCTCCTGTGCTTTCCAGCATTTTCCTAGAGGGGGTCCCCTCAGCTCAGCCTTAGTTTCCCATCCTTCCTCTTGTTGTTGTGTGCTGTCCCATCAATTCTAACTCATAGCAACCCTACTGGACAGAAAAGATAGAACTGCACTTTAGGGTGTCTAAGGAGTGGTTAGTGGATTCAAACTGCCAACCTTTTGATTAGCAGACAAATGCTTAACCACTGCACCACTGGGGCTCCAAAAACCAAACCTGTTGCTGTGGAGCTGATGCCAGCTTATATCCAATAATAAACCAGGTATTCTTTTTTTATTCATTTCCACATAGATTTTCTGAGTGT
Source organism: Heterohyrax brucei (assembly GCA_028571685.1). NCBI lineage: Eukaryota > Metazoa > Chordata > Mammalia > Hyracoidea > Procaviidae > Heterohyrax > Heterohyrax brucei. The sequence continues at coordinate 53,646,864 of CM053149.1, forward strand.
GTTTACAGTTCTCTGCTAGTTCTCTTCAGGCATTCCAAGACACAATGGATAAGCTGTAACAGCTTTCCTCAGACTCTAATTCTCTCTGAGGGAGATAAGACTAATAGATGTGTAACAGGTGAGGCAGAATTGCACCTGGAGAGATCGAAGTGTGCCATTCACTACATGGGAACCTTGGGCAATCCAAATTCATTTGACCTCAGTTCCTTCACTTGTAAGACAAAAGGAGTAGCCTTTAAAAAGGTCAATGGCCAGAGAAAGCACCATTGCTAAAAAGTGGCAGATGTAGAACATGACCCTCATGTCCCGTGGTGTGTTCTACTGCATCATACTCAAAAATTCTCCTTCTTTTCATGTAGGAAAAATCTAAGATAACATACAGTTTATAAATGGACAGTTTTTACTCAATCATCATCAGTAGCACAGTAAATTAACACAACTTTTTTGGGAAGGAAATTTGGCAGAATTTGTCAGTAATGATGAACATGCATAAATATGTAAAGACAAAGGTTCAAACGGGGTGCTCACCACAACCTAATTTTTAATAAAAAATCAGAAATTACCTAATGTCATCAATAGAAGGCTGGATAAATGATGATCCATACAGTGAGTTACTGTGTGGCTATTAAGAATGCAATCAAAGTATACAGGGTCCTGGTTTTGTGAAAACAAAAAACTTGTGTATATTTGTAAAATCTCAAGAAGTATACCAAATTTTCAAGAGAGGTGACCTCTAGGAAATAGAATTTAGAGAGGAAGGGCTCACATTTTTTTTCTTTATTGGCATTATTTAATTGCCAAAGACAAGCATTACCCTTCTGTAACTGAAGAAAAAGTTTAAGTCACCAAAATGAGGATGTAGGAGTGTCAGTTTCATCTTTTTAAAATAAATTCAAACCTACAGAAAAATTGCAAAAACTTCCCATACACCCTTCACTCAGAGATCCCATTTAAATTCCACCATCTCAATAGTGTCCTTCATAGAGAAAGGATCAATTCCAGGCTCAAAAATTGTCCTTAGGCTCTTCAGTCTCTTTCAGTCTGGCACAATTCCTCAGTCTTTCCTTGACCTTTATGATTTTTATATTTTTGAGGATTGCAGGAAAGTTGTTTTGTAGAGCATTCCTCCAACGGGATTTGTCTAACATTTCCTCATGAGTAGATTCACATACGTGGTCACAGAAATGTGACCTTCACACTGCAGCCTATCAGATGGTGCCTGAGGTCACTTTGTCCCCTAACTGGGGAGGCTGACTTTGTTCACTGAGGTGGTGTCTGCCAGGTTTCTCCACTCAATAAAGTTACCAGTGTATATATCCAAGGGGCTCACAGTCATCAACTAGTTTGAACACTTTGTTAGAATTGCTCTGTGTGGTATAATGTGTTCAGAATAGCCCAGAGAAGAAAGCAGAGAGAGGAAAAATATTTTCTTATTCATGAGGAAACCTAACAGCAATAAATTGGTTCACATTAGTGGCCTCTAGATCTGAGAATATATCACCCGAGTATTTTGTTTTCCTGTGTTCTAAAAAAGAATTGTATTTAGATAGGTAAACTATGGTATATATACTCAATGGAACACTATGCAATGATAAAGGACAACGATGACTGCAGGAAATATCTCTTAACCTGGTTTCAACTAAAGGACATTATGCTGAGTGACAAAAGGACAAATATTGTATGAGACCCCTATGATAAGAACTTAAAAACAGACTCATGCATAAAAGAAAAGACTCTTTGACAGCCACAAGGGGGGAAAGGGGGGGGCTTACATTAGATAGTTAATAGAAATTTGGTTGGGTGAAATTGATGACAGCACACATTAGAAAGAAGATCAATAACTGGACTTAACACAATTTGAGTACTCCTCCTAACCCAATATTGCAAGGACAGAGTAGCTGGGACAGGGTGCGGGGGACCATGCTCTCAGTTGAAATCGAGGCCAATTGGCACAGCTAGCATTTTGCTAATGAGGACGCTGGAATGCACATCAGCAGGTGGCGTCTGGGGTCTTAAAAGCTGCCAGGCTGCCACCTGAAGGTACAGCAAATGGTCCCAACTCAACAGGAACAGATGATCACCGAGGACAAGAGCGACATGGGGAAAAGAGAATCCAGAAGACAGACAGACCCACTTGAGTGGGTCTCTACATCAACTCGTGACCAGAAGAACTGGATGGTGCCCGGCCACCACCAGTGATAGCCACAATGGAGCTCTCAAAGTTGAGTCTCACTGGCAACAAGAGAATAAATAGGGGTGTACCCTAAGATTTCCAATAAAAGACCATAATTCATGGTCTGGAAGCTGCGGGATTCCCCTGGGAGCATGGCCCCTGGCCCTGATGCTGCTGCTGTCCATAAATCATAATGAAGGTCAACTTTTTGGACAGCAGTGGATTGGACTCAGTGATGCAGAGTGAGCCTATCTTGTGGGAATTTTATGGTTCTATGCATCTAAAGGATGTCATCCTGCTGACCTCTTGCTGGAGGAAGGGGAGTGGGTGGAGAGGAGGGGTTAAGAGACTGTTGGGAGGATAGGACATATATAGAGCAGAGAAGAGGGGTGTGCTGTCACCAGGCAAGGAGAGCAGTGGGACCCGCATATAGGTGAGCATGTGAATTTATATGGGACTGTACATTTTCATTCAATCATAATAAAAAAGTTGTATTTATAATAAGCCAGGTAAAATATTCACCTTTAGGGTAGTTGAAAGAAGTTAGTGGTATTTATGAAAGACAGTAAAAGTGCTATTTGATTGTCAAACCATAAATCTGATGAAAGTAAAAAATAATTTAGAGAAATCCATCTTCCATGGTAGCAACCAACTTAACCATCCTTTTAAAGAAAACATGCAAAAAACCCTTTGATTTGAGCAAAGACCATCTACATAGTTATTAGACATTTATAGGGTGACATGTAAGTACAAATACAGTATTTTTACAACTTTCTGATGAAATTACTGAAGGCCTCAGCACAAAAATGTTTTACAGTAACTATTGAACACTTAGTGAGATGGCAAAAACAAGTGGTCTTGAATAGGAAAACCACACAAAACTACAGAATAACCGAAGCCTTGTTGAAAATGCAAATATCTACTAAACTACAGCCCATTCCAGTAAGGCTCCAGGCCCCCAGAGGTCCCATGTGAACCCTCCCATAAGTCTGACCCTTCACAGGTGAGCATATGAACTCTGACAATTAAATTCACGAACTCATCCTAGAAAAAGTGCTACAGAATATCACTACTGTCAGCTTTAAAGTAACTCCCCTTGGGAAGCTGTGCAGTGATGCCAGCGCCTAGTCCACTCTTCAAAGCAATTTTGGAACTCTTTCTCTAGAATGGCCATCAGAGCTGTCATTGTATTATCCTTGATGTCCTGAATGTCATCAAAATGTCTTCCTTTCAGTATTTCCTTTTATCTTTGGGTAAAGAAAAAAGTTATTGGGGGCCAGATCAGGTGAGTAAGGAGGGTGTTCCAATACAGTTATTTGTTTACTGGCTAAAAACTCCCTCACAGACAACTATACAATTAAGCTTACAAACTTACCATGTGCAACGGCCGTTCCAGAAAGGGTTCCAAAATTGCTTTGAGGAGTAGACTAGGTGCTGGCATCAGTGCATAGCTTCCCAAGGGGAGGACTTCAGAGGTGAGCACAGTGATATTCAGCAATAAGGTCTGTAGCACTTAGAACAATTAAACTTGCAGACTTACTCATCGACCGTTGTATCAACTTCGGCTCAGTAATGATTCCTAGATCTCCCTCAGATTCACAAGACCCAAATTCTTAATGTCGTTAGACTGAAACTGGCTCTTGAACATTAAGTAGCTAAAGTGAAAAGAAGAATTTAAGACATAAAAGAGCTGAAGAGAAGATTTCCAAGGGTAGCTCAAGAAGACAAAGTATTATAGACATGTGCAATGACCTTGAGTTAACAAAATCAAAAGGGAAGAAAACACTTGGCATTTCTCAAGCTTAAAGAATAAAATACTGAAGCCCTGAACTGCAATAGTGAAGGGTTCTTTGGGCAAAATACTGAATGATGCAGGAAACATCAAAAGAAGATGGAAGGAATACACCAAGTCACTCTATCCAAAAGAATTGGTTGACTTTCAGTCATTTTAGTAGGCAGCATGTGAATAAGAACCAACAGGAAGGAAGAAAGGAGTCCAGGCTGCATTGAAGACATTGGTGAAAACCAAGCTCCAGGAATTGACACACTACCAGCTGAGATGTTTGAACAAATGAATGCAGCACTGCAAGTGCTCACTCATCTATGCCAAGAAATTTGGAAGACAGTTTCCTGGCCAACAAACTTGCAGGTATCCATATTTATGCCCATTTCAAAGAAAGGTGACCCCACCAAAATGCAGAAATTATCAAACAATGTATCATTATTATCACATTCAAGTAAACTTTTGCTGAAGATAATTCAAAAGCAGTTGCAGCAATACATCAATGGGAAACTGTCGGAAATTCAAGCCAGATTCAGGAAAGGACATGGAAGCAGGGCTATCATTGCTGATGTCAGATGGATCCCAGCAGAAAGTGGAGAATACAAAAACGATGATTTTAGCTGACTAATGCAAAAGCATATGACTGTGTGGACCATAACAAATTACTGATAACATTGCAAAGAATGAGAATTCCAGAACACTTAATGGGGGAGTTGGTCAAACAGAACAAGGGGATACTGCATGATTTAAAGTCAGGAAAGGAATGTGTCAGGGTTGAGTCCTTTGACCATACTTATTCATTCTGTATGCTGAACACAGAACCACAGAAGCTGGACTGTATGAACAGAGCAAAAAGATTGGAGGAAGGCTCATTAACAACCTGCATTATGCAGATAACACAACTTGTTTGCCAAAAGTGAAGAGGTCTTCAAGCATTTACTGATGAAGATCAAAGATTCAGCCTTAACCATGAATTACACTTCAACATAAAGAGAACAAAAATCCTCAGAAGTGGACCAATAAGCAACATCATGATAAAGAAAAGATTGAAATTGCCAAAGATTTCATTTTACTTGGATCACAACAGCCACAGAAACAGGAGTGAAGAAATCAAGACACACTGCATTGGGAAAATTTGGTGCCAAATCACTTTTTAAAGTGTTAAAAAGCAAACATCACTTTAAGGACCTGACTCAAGCCACAGTGTGTTTCAGTCACCTCATATGCATGCAAAAGTTGGGCAATGAATAAGGAAGACTTAAGAAGAATTGACATGTTTGAGTTACGGTGCTGACAAAGGATGTTCACTATACCATGGACTGACAAAAGAATAAACAAATCATCTTGGAAAAAGTACAGTCAGAGTGCTCCTTAGACACAAACATGGCCTGTTGTGGGGCCTGTTATCAGGAGGGACTAGTCCCTGGAGGACATCATGCATGCTAAGGTAGAGGGTCACTGAAAGAGAGGAAGACTCTCAATGAGACGGATTGACACAGTGGCTTCAACAGTGGGCTCAAGCATAAGAATCATGAAGATGGTGCAGGACTGGGCAGTGTTGCGTTCTGTTATACACAGGGTCTCCGTGAGTTGGAGACGACTCAGCTGCACCTAACAATAACAACAACTTGTTATCGTTAGTTGTGGGATTTTCATTTTCCCAATTCTCATTTGCACAAGGTAGTAGTTTTAAATGTGCACAAGCAAACACTGCTTTAAGACTAAGATGGCCTGCTGCAGAAGCTGAGCTGCTGTGATTATTAGGCATTGAGACAGGTGACAGTACAGTTCTGGAGACTAAATGGTACTGTCAGCACATAATGGATAGTCTCTGAAAGCTGAATATGAAAAACTAAAGGACTACCAGTACAGAGCTGGAAGGAAGCACAGCGTGTACCCTGGTCCCCAGTCAGTTCCTATTGTCAGTCTTAACCATTTTATACGGTGATATCACCAGTTTGCAATGAGCTGTTTTGACAAGAGTGCAGTCCTTTTCCAATTGAGGCAATTTTCTGCGTCCTCTAACTCCCAACTTCTCCAAGTCCTGCTATACCCAAGTGAGGAGGTAAGCAAATCCTCCCCCCTAAAAGCAATGATAAAACTGAGACACATTGATAAAAACATTTTGATGTTCCAGAAATTAACCAAAGACATACAACAATCTGTGAAGTGTTCATGCCTGGACAACTACTCAACTTGAGGTAAACAGAGTGGCAGCCTACGGCCATTCCCATTTCCTCCCCTCAGTGACTGTGCATGTCCTGTCAAGGATGGACAGAACATGAGGATGAGGAGTGAGCTGCTGTGGTCGAAGGAGGAGTCACTCAGTTTGGAGTAATGGGTGATACCCATGCCTAAAAGCATCAGTAGAAGTATGCTCTCAAACGCCATGCAAGCAGGGAGAGCCATTGGCTCTCCTAGCCTGAGGTTGCAGTTGTGGCTATACCAAGCATAGTTCTGGCTGATCGGAGGCTGCATACATACACAGCAGAGACCAAAGAGAGTGAAAGCTACTCACAGACTCCTAGCCAGTCCTGAAATTGCATGCATGTGCTGAGGAGACAAGAAATGGCTCAGCAAAAAGTAAAAGTCAGTGTAGACTTGAACATGGCTTAAGGAGGTGGGGCCAACTTGGCAGAGATGACAGATGCTTCTCATGGCAACAACAAAGAACCAAAAGAACAAATGAATCCAATACATATGACATTACAGGAGCCCTGAACATCCAAGGGAAAGTTGAGGAACTGGCCTGAACATACAGAAGGGAGAAAAGTGCCAGAAGTGCATAGCATTCCAAAGACCTGACCTGCTGGAAAGCAGCTGCAGCCACATTGTGATGGGCCAGCAAGGAGGTTGGTGGGCATTCCTCTCAGTGCAGGTGATTGTCTAGGAAGTCCACCTGCACCTCTGGAGCCAGTGAGGGACAGCCCTAGATCGTCAAAACTAAGTCATTGCTTGTAAGCTACCGCACCCACGGATCTGAGTCTGCCCTTCTGTATGTGCCTGTCTCCTTTCTCCCAATGCTCCCCCATCCCTTCTCTGAACTGTGCCTAGTGCTACCATTAACTGAGCCAGAAGTAGCATGTCATAAGTCCACCTTGAGCCTTTCTCCAAAACTCAGAGGGGAGGTAGTTTACAAAACCTGGAGAAGAAGGGGGGAGAGACTGTTTTTATTTCTTCCACCCCCTATAAAGCCAGAAAATCAGGGCAGAAACTGTTCATTCACCTAGACTGACATAAGGGGATATGCCCACCTCACAGACACTCAGGGATAGCTGCTCGCCCCTGCTTTTCTCAGAAGCTACAGCCAAACATCTGTGCCTATACCAATTATCCCTGCTAAGCTAGGACAGTAGGCAAAAACCTGCAACACACACTTGATGACTAGACACCTGAGCTAAATCCCTATACAAAAACTGTACCTTTTGAAATAAGAAGCTAGGACACAGTAGGAAAGCAAATAATTTACTGGTGGCTCAGAAACAGCAGACCATGTCAAAGCATTTAAAGTCTCAGACCATGATCTCTTCAGAAAGCTCCCAAAACAGAGAATCAAATTTTCCATGGGATGAGAACTTCCTGGAATTCTCAGTGGTAGAACAAAATAATATTTAGAACTCTTCATGAGAGGAGGAATGAGATGAGGAAAATGCAGCAGATCATAATGACAAATTGTACAAGCTGCAAAAAAGCACTGAACAGCAAGAATTAGAAATTCAAAAACTAAATATTGAAATTACAGAATCACACAACTCAATAGAAAGTCAAGGGAGCAAAACTGAGGCAACAGAAGCCCAAATCAGTGAGACTGAAGATAAAGCACATGATGTCAACATATTTTATGAAAAATCAGATAAAAGAATTAAAATCAAGAAACACTAAGAATTATGTAGGACTCTATGAAAGAAGAATAACCTGTGAGCAATTGGAGTACCAGAATAGGGGGTGGTGTGGACAGGAAATAACAGAAAATACAGAGAATTGTCGAAGACTTACTGATAGACAACTTCCAGAATATCATGAAATATGAGGAGATACCTAACCAAGACACTCACAAACCTCCACATAAGGTAGATCCTAAAAGAAAGACACCAAGGCATATTATAATCAAACCTGCCAAAACTAAATATGAGACATTTTTAAAAATACCTAGGGATAAATTAAAAATAATCTACAAAGGAAAAACTGTAAGACTAAGCTCAGGCTACTCAGCAGAAATCAGGCAAGCAAGAAGGCAAAGGGCTGACATATACAAAGTCTTGTAGGAAAATAGTTGCCAGCCAAGAATTATATATATATATATATATATCCAGCAAAATCATCTCTCAAACATGATGGTGAAATTAGGACATTTTCAGATACCAAGAAATTTAGGGAATTTGCAAAAAGCAAACCAAAACTATAAGAAATACTAAAGGGAGTCTTTTGGTTATAAAATAAATTAACACCAGTTAACAACCCAAAGCCAGACCACAGAACAGAGCAACTGGATATCAACCCAAATAGGGGAACCATAAAAATAAATCATAGGCAAAACAATGAAAATAGGAAAAAAAGATGTCACTGTGTAAGCATTATAATAAAAAAACACAGATCCAAAAGAAAATGTAGTCACAGACATTTCATATAGAGAGGAAGTCAAGGTGAAATAAAGAAATTAAAGACTGGTTTAAATTTAGAAAAAAAGGGGTAAATATTAAGGAAACCACAAAGGAAACTACCAATCGTAAGCATCAAAAAAGAAAACCGTGAAGTCTCAGCAAATACAAAATCACAAGCACTGACAAAGATGACAACACGTAAAGAAAAAAAGAGCACAGAAAATTAAGTGGAACAAAGGAAATGTTACAACACAGAAAAAAAGACATCAAAATGACAGCACTAAGCTCATACCTATCAATAATCACACTGAATGTAAATGGACTAAACACACCAATAAAGTGATGGAAAGTGGCAGGCTGGATTAAAAACAAAACAAAAACAAAAACCATGACCCATCTATATGCTGCCTACAGGAGACATACCTTAGACTTAAAGACACAAACGAACTATAACTCAAAGAATGGAAAAATACATATTAGGCTAACAACAAAAAAGAGTAGGAATGGCAGTGTCAATCTCTGATAAAACAGACTTTAAAGTAAAATCCACCACACTGTATAAGGAAGGACATTATATGATGATTACAGGCTCAATACTTCAGGAAGACATAACCATATTAAATATCTATGCACTCAATGACCAAAAAAAAAAAAAACCACTGTCATCGAGTTGGGTCTAACCCATAGCGACCCTAGAGGTCAGGGCAGAACTGCCCCATAGAGTTCACAAGGAGCACCTGGCAAATTTGAACTGCCGACCTTTTGGTTAGCAGACATAGGACTTAACCACTACACCACCAGGGTTTCCTCACTCAATGACTGAGCTCTGAAATACATGAAACAAACACTATCTGCATTGAAAATGGAAATAGTTCCACAATAATAGTAGGAGACTCCAATACACCTCTCAGAAGGTGAAGGACAGAACATATAGAAAAAAGCTCCATACAGACATGAAAGTTCTAAATGTCACAATCAACCAACTTGACCTCATAGACATATATATATAGGTCTTTAAAATCTCTGGTTAGATGTATTCCTATGTATTTTATCTTCTTAGGAGCTGTAGTAAATGATAATGATTCTACATATGTGTCACCACTCTTTTTCAACATTGTCCTGGGGGTTCTAGCCACAACAATTAGATAAGAAAAAGAAATAAATGGCATCCAAATTGGTAAGGAATAAGTAAAATTATCTCAATATACAGAAGATATAACTTTATACATAGAAAATCAGGTAGAGAATCCATAAAAAGACTGCTGGAACTAATAGAAGAATTCAGCAAATTATCAGGATACAAGATAAACATAGATCAATCAGCTGGATTCCTTTACACCAATAAAGAAACCATCGACGAGGAAATCACCAATCCTTACCAGTCAAAACAGACTGCTACTGGTACAAAACCAGATACACAGATCAATGGAATAGAATTGACAATCCAGATATAATATCATCCCACCTATAAACAGCTGATATTTGACAAAGATCCAAAATTCTTAACTGAGGAAAAGACAGTCTCTTTAACAAATGGTATTGGCATAATGAGATACCCATCTGCAAAAAATGAAACAAGACCCCTGTCTCGCACCATTCACAGAAACTAACTCAAAATGGTTCAAAGACCTACATAGAAAATCTCAAACAGTAAAGATCATGGAAGAAAAAATAGGGACAATGTTGGAAGCCCTAATACCTGTATAAACAGACTACAACAATATTACTAACAGTGCACAAACAGGTAACTCCTAAAAATCAAATACTGAAGCTGATCCAAAGAATCAGAGTAAAGAGACTACTTACAGTGCGGGAATCAATTTTTTGCTGCCACAAATTCTGTCAGCTTCTAATCTCCATAATCTACAATCCTATAAAACCTCAGCAAGAAAAAGACAATCCAATTTAAAATTGGGAAAGGATATGAAAAGACACTTTACCAAAGAAAACATCCAGGACACTAACACATACATAAGGAAATGCTCACGATCATTATCCATCAGAGAAATCCAAATCAAAACTACAATGATATACCATCTCACCCTGACAAGGCTGGCACTGATCCAAAAAAAAAAGAATGTTGGGGAGGTTGAAACTCCTCTACATTGCTGATGGGTATGTAAAATAGTACCACCACTTTGGAAATTCATTTGGCGCCTTCTTAAAAAAATAAAAATAAGGACAAATATTGTATGAGACCCCTACTATAAGGACTTAAAAACAGACACATGTATAGAAGACAAGACTCTTTGATGGCTGTAAGGAAGGAGAGGGAAGGAGGGAGAGAGCTGATTATAGATTAGAGAGTTGATAGAAATTTGGTCAGGTGAAATCAGTGACAGCACACATTAGAAAGAAGATCAGTTTAACTGGACTTCAGCATAACCTAAAAGCTCTTCTAATCTTAACCCAATAATTTGGCAAGGACAGAGTAGCAGGGGTAGAGGTCCAGGAACCATGCTCTCAGGGGACATCAAAGCCAACTGGCATAACTAGCCTATTACTAAGAGAGTCTTCTCCACCCCATAATGGTGAGTGGCATCTGGGGTCTTAAAAGCTAGCAAGCTGCCATCTGAGGTACACCAAATGGTCCCAACTCAGCAGGAACAGATGATCACCAAGGACAAAAATGACATGGGGAAAAAAGAACTCAGAAGACAGACCCACATGAATGGGTAACTACAACATGCGATGACAACAACCAGATGGTTACCCGGCCACCTGCAGCGACAGCCATGATGAGGTTCACAAAGTTGAGGCCCACTGGCAATACAAGAATAAAAAGGGGTGCACCTGTGAACTCCACTCGAAGACCGCAATTGATGGTCTGAAGGCCTCGGGGTTCCTCTGGAAGCATGACCCCTGGACCTAATGCTGCCCCTGACCATAAATCATTACTGAGGTCAACTCCTCACACAGGAATGGATTGGATTCAGTGACACACAGTGGCCATATCGTGTGTGCACTTTGTAGTTCTATGCATCTGCAGGATGTCATCCTACCAGCCTCTTACTAGAAGGGAGTAGAAAGGGTGGAGAAGAGGGGACAGGAGATTGTTAAAAGGATATTACTTGGAGGAGTGTGCTGTCACCAAGCAAGGAGAGCACTAGGAGCTGCACATTGGTGGGCAGGCAAATTTAAACTGGATTGTACACTTTCATTCAATCACAATAAATAATAAAAGCTGTAAATACAAATATCATATGATCCAGCAATCTCACTTCTTGGAATATATCCTAGAGAAATAAGGGCTGTCACATGGCAGATACATGCACATCAATGTTCACTGCAACACTGTCCACAACAGCAAAAAGATGGAATCAACACCGGTGCCCATCAACAGATGAATAGATAAACAAACTATGGTATATTCACACAGTGGAATACTATGCGACAATAAACAACAAAGATGATTTTGGGAAATTGCATAACATAGAGTCATTACCTGGAAAACATTATGCTGAATGAAATCACTTAGATACAAAAGGATAAATATTGTTTGAGACCATTATTATAAGGACTTAAGAAAAGGTTTAAGCACAGAAAATAATCTTTGATGGTTACAAGGATGAGCAGGGAGCAGAGGGAAAGAAAGAGATGGGTATTCAGAGATCAGATAGCAGACAAGAACTGAGTTAGTTCAAGGGAGTGACGGCACGCAGTAGAAGGGAGGTCAGCACAGCCGGACTGCACCAAAAAGTTAAAGGTTTTCTAAATACAACCCAACATTTTGAAGGACAGAGTATCAGGCACAGGGGCTGGGGACCACATTTTCAGGGGACATCTCGGCTAACTGGCATAGCTAAGTTTTTTTTAGAATATGTTCTACCTACCACTTTGTTGAGTGGCATCTGGGGTCTTATAAGCTAGGAAGCGGCCATCTAAGTAGCATCTGTTGATCCCTGAGGCAGAGTAGAATGAAGGGCATCAAAAACATGAAGAAAATATGAGCTCAGCAAACAGAAAGTGCTGTATGAGCTGAAGAGCAGAATAATAACTAGATGGTGCCTCGCCACCACCACCAACTGACTGACCTGACAAGGAACACAGTCACAGTATAAAGTCCCTGATGTAGTGGGGGAAAAATGGATACGCAGAACTAGAACTCTATTAAAAGACCACATCTGATGGTCCGTCAGACTCAGGAGGGTCCCCTTAGGACATGGCCCAGGATTCTGTTAGCCCAGAGCTGAAACCAGTACTAAAGCCAACTCCTTAGACAAAGACTGGACTGGACGATAAGACACAGTGATGCTTGTAAAATGTGTGCTTCCTGGCTTAAGCATATACACGAGGCTGTTACAACAGCTACTGCCCAGAGATGAGATGGGATGGCGGAGAGGGGAAGACAGGAATTGGTGGAAGGAATACAAGAAATAGTGTGGAAAGGAGGAGTGCGCTGTGGTAGGGTGTCATGAATTGACTTGTGTCCCCCCAAAAATATGTGTAGCCATGTGGCTGGGCCATGATTCCCAGTATCTTGTGACTATCCTCCATTTTGTGGGTTCCCTAAACTGTGTTGTGTTAAAGAATTTGGTAGGGGCTGTAAATCCCTTCAGAGGATTACTTCTCTGCTCCACTGCAAAAGGAGTTTTCCCCACCTTTAATCCTCTCTTCCTATGAAAGATAAAAGGACAGAGAAGTAGGCAGAGAATTGGGAACCTTGAACCATCAAGCAAGCAGCACTGGGAGAAGAGCTCGTCCTTCAGACCTGAGATTCCTATGCCAAGATGCTCCCTGGACAAAGACTGATGCAATACCGGACTTTTCTCCTGAGCTGACAAGTGGAAAGCCTTCCCCTGGAGCCAACACCCTGAATATGGACTTGCAGCCTACCAGACTATGTAAGAATAAACCTTCCTTTGTTAAGGCCATCCACTCTGGTATTTCTGTTAGGGCAGCCCTAGCTGACTAAAACAGAGTTTTTGGCAGGGGAGAGTAGAGTTGCATAATGGTGGGCATTCAGTGTTTTATATGGCAAATTGATTTAGATTGTAAACTTGTACTTACAGCACAATAAAATACTTTAAAAAAAAAAGGCTTGAACATGGAATGCACTCCCCTACACAACACAAATACAGATCTATCAGCAGAGGGCAGATGTTTGTCTAGTGACTGGCTGACACCAAGTTGTACATATAAAGGGCTTGGAAGCTGCACTTAAAAATAAAAACATTAATTTAAAAAAACGCATAAATAAAAAGATTGTAACAAAAGAGCAAAATGAAAGTTCTAAGGTTAAAAAATACAGTAACAATGGAAAAGTTCACTAGACTGGCTATGCAGTCAATTTGAGATGGCAGCATAAAGTGAACTTGAAGACAGATCAATAGAAATTACTCAGTCTGGAAAACAGAGAAGGGAGACTGAAAAAAAATAGTGACCAGAGCCTCAGAGACCTGCAGGCTGTCCAGCACATCAACTACATGCAGTGGGAGTCGAAGGAGAAGATACAAGAAAGGGGCAAAAAATATTTGAAAAACTAATGGCAAAAGCTTGCCAAATTTGATTTAAAACATACCATTAATCTACCTATACATCCAAGCTCAACAAAGTCTACAAGCAATAAATACAAAGGTATCCACACCTACCCATTAACTAATTGCCATTGAGTCAATTCTAACTCATACTGACCCTACAGGACAGAGCAGAGCTGCCCCATAGCATTTCCAAGGAGCATCTGGTGAATGTGAACTGTTAACCAAAATGCTAGCAGCCGTAGCTCTTAACCACCACATTACCAGGGTTTCTAACACCAATATACATCATATTCTAACTGTTGAATAGCAAAGGTTAAGAGAAAATTTAAAAGCAGCAAGAGAAAAATGACTTCCTCATATACAGGGGACCATCAGTACAATTAAAAGTGGCTTTCTCATCTGCAGTGACAGATCTTGCAATGGAACAACATAGTCAACATACTTCAAAACCAGGGATTCTATAATTACCAAGGAATCTCTGGGCAGTGTAAACAGCTAACATGCTCAGTGGCTAGCTTGAAGGTTGGAGGTTCAAATCCACCCAGAGGTGCTACAGAAGAAAGGCCTGGCCATCTGCTTTCAGAAATATCAGCAACTAAACTCTACAAAGCACAGCTCTACTCTGATTCACACAGGGTCACTGAATTGAAATCGACAGAAACTGGTTTTATTACCCAAGACAATCCTTAACATATAGAGGTAAATTAAAAATATTCCTAAGGAAACTCATTGTTAGCAAACCTGCTTTAAGAAACATTCAAGGAAGTCCTTTGTGCTGAAAGGAAATTACACCAGGTGGAAACTTGAAATCTATGGTAAGAAACAAAGACTATTAGAAAGATGGTCAATATGTGAGTTAATAAAAGACTTGTTTTCCCCTCATTTCTTATTCAAATTCTTTAAAAGACATGATTGTATAAAGAAACAACTGTAATACCATTGTTGAATTCATAATACATATATAGATATATATGACAGTAATATCACAAATAAGGGAAGAGAAAAAGGAAATACATTGTAGCAAAACTCTAGTTCACTGGAATAACAAAAAGTACACTATGATAAAGATGCATATTGCAATCCCTAGAGCAACTACTATAAAAATAACTAAAAAAATATAGCAAATTAAAAAAAAAAACGGCACACTAAAAAATATTTAATACAAAGGAAGGCAGAGATACCATCTCACCCTAACAAGGTTGGCCATGATCCAAAAAACACAAAACACTAAATGCTGGAGGGGCTGTGGAGAGACTGGAACTCTCTGACACTGTTAGTGGGATTGCAAAATGGTGCAACCTCTTTGGAAAGCAATCTGGTGCTACCTTAAAATAATGGATATAGATATACCACTTGACCCAGTAATTCCACTGCTTGGAATATATCCTACAGAATCAAGGCCATTCACACCAACTGACACATGCACGCAAATGTTCATCGCAGCACAGTCCACAACAGCAAAAAGATGGAATCAACCTAGATGCCCAATGACAGAAGAATGGATAGGTAAACTGTGGTATATATACTCAATGGAGCACTACGCGATGATAAAGAACACAATGATAGCAAGAAACATCTCTTAACCTGGTTTCAACTGAAGGACATTATGTTGAGAGAAAGTAGTCAGCTACAGAAGGACAAATATTGTATGAGACTCCTATGATAAGAACTGAAAAGCAGACTCATGCATAACAGAAAAGACTCTTTGATGGCTGCAAGGGTGGGGAGGGCAGGAGGGCAAGGGGGGAGGGTTTAGATAGTTTAGAAATGTGGTTGGGTGAAATTGGTGACAGCACACATTAGTAAGAAGATCGATATTAACGGGACTTCAATACAATTTGTGTACTTCTCCCATCTTAACCCAGTATTGCAAGGACTGAGTAGCTGGGGAGGGGGGCCGGGGACCATGCTCTCAGGGGAAATCGAGGCCAATTGGCACAACTAGCATTTTGCTAATGAGGTCTCTCTGCACCCCACATTGGTGAGTGGTGTCTGGGGTCTTAAAAGCTGCCAAGCTGCCATTTGAGGGTACAGCAAATGGTCCCAACTTCGCAGGAACGGAAGACCACCAAGGACCATGACGACACACGGGAAAGAGAACCCAGAAGACAGACAGACCCACGTGAGTGGATGTCTACATCGACTTGCAATCAGAAGAACCAGATGGTGCCCAGCTACCACCAGTGACAGCCACAATGGAGCTCACAAAGTTGAGTCTCACTGGCAACACAAGAATAAAAAGGGGTACACCCTGAGATCTCCACTAAAAGATCTCAACTGATGGACCAGGGGCCTCAGAGTTCTTCTGGGAGTATGGCCCCTGGCTCTGATGCTGCCCCTGTCCATAAATCATAATGGTCAACTTTTCAGACAGCAATGGATTGGACTTGGTGATGGAGAGTGACCATATTGGGTGGGCACTTTATGGTTCTAGGCATCTATAGGAGGTCGTCTTGTTGACCTCATAGTGGAGGAAGGGGAAAGGATGGAGAGAAGATAGGAGACTGTTGGGAAGATAAGACATGTATGGAGCAGAGAGGAAGAGTGTGCTGTCACCGTGCGGGGAGAGCAGTGGAAGCCGCATGTAGGTCAGTAGGCAAATTTATATGGGAATGTAGATTTTCATTCAATCATAATAAAAAAAAGAAAAAGAGAATAAAAGAAGGCAGTAAAGTAGGTGCAGAGGAGCAAAACACACAGGGAATATACAGAAAACAAAATGGTAAATATAAATCCAACTGTATCAATAATTCGATTAAATGTGAATGGCTGGTCTAAACATCCCAATCAAAAGTCAGTTTGTCAGACTGAAAAGCAAGATCCAACAACTATGTGGTAACTAGAGACTTAGGTTAGATCCAGACACAAATAGGTTGAAAGTAAAAGGAGAGAAAAGATACACCAAACAGAAACCATCTTAAAGCTGGAGTGGCTGTATTACCATCAGACAAAATAGGTGTTAAGAAATGTCTGAAAAACCAAACCAAACCCACTGCTGTCAAGTTGATTCTAACTCATAGCAACCATATAGGACAAAGTAGAAGTTCCCCCAGTTTTCCAGGAGCACTCTGTGTGTTCCAACCACCAACCTTTTGGTTAGCAGCTGTACAGGAGCAGATATTTGAACCACTACACCCCCAGGGTTCCCAAAGAAATATTACTGTATGCAAAGAGAGGTGCTTCACAATAACGGGTCAACACACAAGCAAGATGTAACAACTACAAATATATATGTATGTTTGTACGTATACATATATTCATATATATATATATCCTAATGTTTTGAAATAATAATGTCCAGAGGCCAAGCCTAGAACTGCCTTAGTGTTGAGTGTCAGTGGTTCTGCCCAATACTGCTACAAATTTTCTGAGTATAACATAACTTTTTTTAGTTGAGTATTTTTTTGAGCACAGTGACCTCTACTGGTACTAATATAGATGCAGTAGACCGCCCCTTTCAAAGGAAGGTTCCATTCCAGCAAGAGGTTACTTGGCTAGAGAAAGGATCAGAGAAACCTTGACAACCCAACAAAGGACAAGGTACAGAAAGTTCCTTTAAATCATATTTGCACGTGTTAATTTTCCCGCTATGTTAGTGATGAGCCAGCCAATCTGTGCAATGACTAGGAAACTAGGCGCTTGTTAACACTAACCCCCCAGGGCAGTGTTTCTCAATCCTGGCTGCATGTTAGAATTACCAGGTGAGATTTTAGAATTAATGCCTAGGCTTCGCCTTTGGTGATTCTGATTTCATTAGACTAGGCACCACTTAGGCACTGGAATATCTTTTATTTCTATGATGGTTTTCCAAGAGTAATGCTTTTTCCCTCTTTTCCTCAGTGAACTGGCCAAAACACAAAACAATGCCAAATAGTGATAGCTACAGTACTTTTAAACTTTTACAGCAAGTGGTACAAGTTGAACAAAAGGTTGAAAAATCGTGTATTAGGTACAAGTTTACAGAGCAACTTATATCTCAATTCAATAGTTTCACAATACCTTAGGCGATCCTAATATGCAACTAGAAACAAAACTACTGACCTAGTTTTCCTCATTATTGTCTTGTAACTTACGAATATTACATTAAGTTCATAAACATAATTAGCCATGATTTGCCCGACAGCTTCAGGAAATATTTCCTCACTCAATGAGTCTGTTAGAGGCCAAATATATATCCTCGTAA
Source organism: Heterohyrax brucei (assembly GCA_028571685.1). Lineage (NCBI taxonomy): Eukaryota > Metazoa > Chordata > Mammalia > Hyracoidea > Procaviidae > Heterohyrax > Heterohyrax brucei. The sequence continues at coordinate 53,665,084 of CM053149.1, forward strand.
GGCCCTGGCATCCTGGATCCCCAGAGATATTTTTAAGATTATCAAGTTGAAGACAAATGTCTAGCTTAGGTGTTTACAAACTTTTATGTAAAGGACCAGACAGTATTTTAGAATTTGTGGGACGTAACAGTTTCTGTCAAGATTACCCAACTCTGCCCCTGTATTACAAAACCAGTCATGGCCAACAGGTGAATGAATAAGCATTAATGTCTTCCAATAAAACTTTATGGATAAAAGCAGTTTGAATTTCTATAATATTCACGTCATGAAATACTCTCCTTTGGGTTTTTCCTCAACTACTTAAAAACCTACAAACCATCCTCAGGCCATTAGCTGTATAAACCCTGCAGTGGGCCAAATTTGGCCTGCAAGCCACAGTGTGCTAATCCCTGGTCTCAACAGGGGGCACCCTGGGGGAAGACAAACCTCAAGGCATAGCCTACTCATTATTAATCAGACAAAGAAAGTGGTACCTTCTGTTTACACCCAGGAACTTTGGTGATGGTCCCTCCTGACACTTGCCTGACTTTTCTTAATACCCAGATTTCCTAATCTGGCCCCAAGTCCTAGCAGTGAATGGATTCATTTCTAGAATTAAGATTTCATGAAGATATATGTTACAGTCCAAAAGAAGTACTAACAAGATGGAACTCTGTATAGGATCCAGCTCTGGCCACTGAGAAACACAGTCCAGGAAATCTGTAGAGGTGGACAGGATACAGCACCACGCAGTTAGTAAACCCATACGAAACCCAATGCCAGGGAGTCGATGCTGACTCATAGCAACCGTGTAGGGCAGAACAGAACCGCCCCATAGGAGTTCCAAGACTGTAAATCCTCACAGAAGCAGACTGCTGCCTCTCTTGTGGAGTAGCTGATGGATTCAAATTAACTTTTCAATTAGCAGCTTCAATGAGCACCTTAGCCACTGTGCCACCAACGCTCCCTAGGCACCTAATAGTCATGGAAAGCCATTGGTCCAAGGACTTGCCCTTAGCTAGGTCAGCCTGTCTCACCTAGGGTCACCAGCTCTTGACGGTGGGTGTGTTTATACCCTTTCTGCAAAGAACTTTAAGCACAGAGCCTTTCCAAAACCTTTTTGAGTCAAACTCTCAAAGCAGTGGCACTTAACACTGCGCTGTTAACCAAGATGGGGAAAGAAAAAAACCTTGCACTGTTGCTGCAAAGGAGGGCCAGGGCACTGCAAGGGGCAGCCCAGAGAACTAAGTCGTCTCTACACAGTCAGGAAGCTGTCTTCCAGGGTGCTCAAGGGGGAACATGGGCTTTTAATGCAAATAGTAATTATAAGTCTCACAGAAGAGACAATGGTTTCCAGTTTTATATACTTGGTTTAGTAGTCATCCATTCCTTCATTCCTCATTGACTGCATATATGTGTTAATACATGCCAGCTGATGAAAGAAAATTAACAAGGCCTGGTCCCTGCAGTCAGAGTCTGTCTTTTGGTGGGACACATGCTAAGAATTAATAGTCAATTACAGTGTAAACAGAACAATCCCACAATGGAAGAAGTCCAGTGTATTGATGGCAAGGCAACAGAAGTCAAACTTTGGAACCCATGGAAGTTCTTGGGATGTGGCAGGGGAGTGAGTTTCAAAACTAGTTCTTTTAAACAGAAAAAGGCTGCCTTGGTAGTCAATGAGCAAAATGAAGAATAAAAACTTTGGGCCACTGTCAGAATTCCAGAAACAGGGTTGGTGACAGCTTTAACAAGGCATGAACCAAAAACTCACTTTCACAAATGGACAATTCACAGAAAATGCTTTTCTCATATGAGAAGTATCAAAACTATGTTCAAATCCCTCTCAAGAAGTTAAACATAGAATCATGAGTCAAGCATTTTCACTCCAAGACATATACCCAAGAATTGAAAATAGATGTTCAAACCAGAACTTGCTCATGAGTGTTCACTGCAGTACTATCTACAATAGCCAAAAGGTAGCAACAACCCAATGTCTACTGGCTGAATGGACATGAAAAATACGGCATATTCAAAGTGTTGTCATTCAGCCATAAAAAAGAGTAAGTTCTGATACATGCTGTGTAACATGAACAAACCTTGAAAACATTACACTAAGTGAAATAAGCCAGACACAAATGGCCACATAAAACCTTTTGTGATTCCATTTATAAAAAATATCCGATCAATCCAGAGACACAGAAAGCAGGTTAGTAGTTGCCAGGGTATAGGAAAGGGGGAAAACAGGGAAGGACTGCTAAGAGGTATAGTTTCAATTTGGGGGTGATGAAAAAGTTCTGGAACTAGCAGTGGCAGGTGTACAATGCTGTGAACTTACTTAATGCCACTGAAGAACTCATTTAAAATGGTTCAACGGGAAAAAACTGTTGTATTTTACAATTACAGCAAAAACTATGCTGACACTATTTTTTACCACAAGATTACAAGCTCACCACAGAGGCAACGGTACATCAACAGGTACCCTTATACAACACTACCTCAAACTAAGAACACCTAGCAAAACCATAAAACACATCCTCATCCTGCAGTTCTACAGATTATCCCAGATATGCTTGACCCATATACATTTACTCTCTGCAAGTTTAAAGGTCATTAGAAACCATCTTCACTTCCACCAGCAAACTGGTTACTCTGCACAAAAACCCTGCACAGAAGATCATTCAATTCTTTCTAAGGCCTGTAAGACCCTGCATGATTATCTACACTCTGCACTCCTCTCCTCTTATGCCATCTCTTATCACTGTCCCACCTCTTCTCTGCCTGCCCTCCAACTCAAGCAGCTTTAGGGCCTCATGTGGCCTCCACCTAGAACACCTTTCACTTAAAAGTCATAGCTTGTCCCTTGTTCAGATGTGATCATCAGAGGCTTTCCTGAACCACCGTTCAGACGACAGTAAACTGGCTTTCTCTTCCTCTGCTCTACTTCATTATTCACATCACTTATTACCCAGCTGACATTTGTTCATCTCTCCCCCCAGAACTCTAGCTACCTCTGAGTACCTTGTTTACCTGCTTCCTAAGGCTAGCACAGTACCTGGCACAGCAAAGCAGCTGAAAAAGCTTACTGAATAAATTATGTAACATCAACTAAATAGTACACAGTATTAAAAAATGAAGACGTGACACAAGCATACGTTACCTTTCACGTTAAATAGAAAACATGGTATTCCCATACCTGGGACTGACTGTCCATCAGGCTCTGCATCTGGTCACAACTGCCTCCTACGAAAGAACTGAATGGCTGCACCAGGGATGGAAAGCCTCCTACATACATTCTGAATATATTCCTAATATCCATTGCCACTCAGTCAATTCAGACTCACAGCAACCTTACAGGACAGAGTAGAACTGCCTAGTTTCCAAAAAGCACTATCCAGTTTCAAACTGTTGACCTTTTCGTTAGCAGCCGCAGCACTAAATCACTACACCACCAGGGTTTCCTTGATTGTATTAACAATTCAAAAAAATGAGACAGCGAAGAGGGATGTGTTACTGGGTGAGGACAGAGCGACACAAGCGGGCATGCAAAATTGACTTGGATTATATACAGCTTCCCTTAATCACAATTTTTAAAAAGAAAAAAAAAAGGCCTATTTTTCAGGAGTCTACAGAGAAAGCACTAGGTTTGAGAAGAGGCCATGAGGGTTTAACCATCAATAAACCCAAAAAACCTGATGTTGATTCCAACTCAGGGAGACCCTGTAGGACCATAGGACAAAGAACTGCCCCACAGGGTTTCCAAAAAACAGCTGGTGGATTCAAATTGCCAACCTTAGGTCAGCAGCTGAGTGGACTAAAAGGGCTTTGAAATCACAGGTAGGATTCAAAACGTTAGACTTATCTCCTTATCAGTGCCAATGAACCTGGGCAATTCACCATCTGAGTCCATTTCCTCTTCTGTGCCACAGAGGTAAACACCTACTTGTTTTGTTGAGGGAATTAACTAATATCATTTGCTATTTGTGGAGCCCTGGTAGTCAAGTGGCTAAAAGCTCACTGGCCCATCAAACAAGGTCAGCAACTTGAAATCACTAGCTGTTGACTAGAAACTCTATGGGGGAATTTCACCGACCTTATAGGGTAGCCAAGAGGTCAGACTCAACAGCAATGCACTTGGGTTTTCAGTTTTTACTAAGAAAAGTAAATACACCTAAAGTGTGAAAAACACAAGTTTTTGAGAATTTATCTTAGCGTGCTGTACACATGGGTCAAAGCACTTAACCCAAGCTTTGAAACTGCCTACTGGGGCTACACGTGTAATTCTTTCATTCAAGCAGTTCTAGACTTAACAGCCTTAATTTTTATTATACTGTTAACTGTAGCTGGTTTTCAGCTCTTACCACCCACCAAACACTAACTCAAAATCCACCCTGCCCCCTAGCATTTCTTGCTCCTTTGAATTAGTTTCATCCTTTTAGTTGTAATTTCATATGGAACGCTTCCTTCCAAAGGGCTCCAGGCTGAGAGCTAGATCTGCTAAAAACTCCTTCCCTTTGGTAACTGTCCAACTTGTCACTTTTACAGCTCCCAATTCCTATTAGCTCAAATACATTTTAACAAACACCATGCTCCTTTAGACTTCAAGATATGCCTACACAAAGGTAAATGCAATCCTAGTCCACCATTTACTTCATTTGCAACTAAACAAACTTCTGACTCCTCAGATTGTGGCCACTGTCCTGAGAAAATCCAAGCAAATGGCAAGTCACACCTCACAGGATACTTAGCCTAGTTCAAAATCCAGTGCAGAGCTGCCAATTAGTACAAGGCTGAAAACCTATCAAATTTGATTCTGAACAAGCACTGTAGGTCAATCATATAACCAATTTTACAGTTCTGCTTATAGAAAAAAGGGTGTTACACACCAAAAACTTTTGAGACGTACATACACTAAATACAAGGGTACTGCGTTAGGCAAAAGTATGAAAGCCACTGGCCATACAGTCATCATTCCTTTTCCCCACTAAGGTTATGTGAAGTTTATGGGCTTCTTTCTTCCAACTGTTTTGCAAATCCTCCATACCCTTTATGTTGTTCTTTCATACTAGTCTAGGCTGCTGCTAGACAGTCCTATCTCAAACCTAGATTAGTACACCTTCTACTCTTGAAACTCCCACCTCCAAAAATTCAGTATCAGGGTTGTTTTTTCAATCTCTAAAATTTATTGTTTAGTAAACTTATCTTTATATACGTACACAGAACAATTAAAGCTAACCAAGTGCAACAAATAAGCCTGCCAATTACACACATAGCTTTATACCAACCATACATGTAGTTAAATCAAAATTCTAAGAACAAAACATCCAACTGATTTCCAATACACAAGTGATCACTCAGGCCAAATTAATGTGAAGCAGACTTGCATTCTCAAAATGGAATGCTGTTCAATGATTTTGGTGAAAAAGTAGCACAAGAGCACTGATACCATTTAAGAGATGCTATTTTGAGGGGAAAAGAAAAAAAAAGCTGCAGCATACCTGCTAAAAGCTTGACCCAAAACTTGCCTTAAGTAACTGTTACTATCCTACGATTATAAATCTGAATAAAAAACCTACAGGCTTTAAGAGTCTACGGTCTATCAGATGTTATAAAAAACACAGAAGGTGCCCCTTTATAGGTGACAGGTACAAACTGCTTTAGTCTCACAGTAACATTTTGTGACTGACATCTTGAATCATTTTACCAGCCCGGCGAAATAAATGGTAGTTGGTGGGAACTGAAAAACAGCCTGAAAATGAACAGATCCCTACACGAAGTAAGGTACTAGAGTTATCTAGACTAGAAAACTTTGCAAAGCTGGCTTACATGAAAATGTGGTCTTAAACTCAAGCCAACTGCTCAAACATGCATTTTGTGGGGCGGTGTTGTAACACTGGATGTGTAATGTTGAAAGCAAAGAAAACGAAAAGCACAGTGAGTATAGCTGCCTGACACGGGGCATTCTGATTGACACCGTCCTACCTCATAGCCTGACGATTCTAGCTACTATACAGTAGCCTTCAGAAAGCAGATTTTGTTCTCTACCATCAAAAGTCCAACTACTTAACCCATTTATTTCATTAAGGTCTTTGCTTAGTTTTTATCATGCTCATTTATAAGACAACACATCAGTGGTCCCCCTGGCTGAACAGATTGAGATTAGCATGGTATCTATAACAGCTTCAAACAGATTAGTTCTCAATGTAGGGAATTGTCAAAATGTACTCATTCTATCAGTGGAACTCAAGATTAAGGTCTTCTTACCGAAAACTTCAAGAGTAATATGGAATTTTCAAAATTCCCAAAGACTTTGGCCAACAAACATATGTATAGAACAGTTAATGATGTCTAAGACTTACCAACATTTATTGAACTTTGTAGGATTATGGTTCAGTCATTATCTAATTTGACTTCTAAAAAGTTTACCCAAATTGAAGTTAATATTAAACACAAACCGAAATTCTAGTTAGAAACATTTTATTTAAATGTGCCAAATAAAAACCCACATTTTCAGATCATAGGATGTTAATACATTCAACAAAAATGTATATTATCTTACCGCTGTGAATTTACAGAGTAATAATCCAGATCCGTTTTGGTTTAATGGTTGAAATACCCTTCTCCTAGGTTACACTTTACAGACATCACAAATCCCTTATAATAATGTAAACAAAATAACTTTTCCCTAAAAGGTGAACTTGAGAACTTCAGTCCATTCTTTCAGGACTTGCACTTCTGCGAGGACTTCCTGATGGAGAACGACTACAAAGAAAAACATCAGGTTTGTAAAGTTAGTGACCATCAATGCTTACTCTTCTCATGTATCTCGTCAGTGGCCAAAAACACTAAGTTTCTATGGCAGAAAGCTACATTTCATGAAATGTTTAGATAAACGCTTTCTTAAGGTTAAGCTTAGTAATAGCCTCTTTGATAAAACTGCAAAATTTATGTGTAACTATCTGAGTGTTTGTGGTTAATCAGTGCTACACAGTTTAGCTGTCAACAAAAATCTTTCCTCCATGTGGGCATTTCCTTTTTTTCCTATTTTTCATAGTGGGGGAAAAAATCTTTACCAATGCAATTCTACAGTTAAAGCTTGACAAACTAAATATACCATAATGACCTCTTTTTAACACTTTAAATACTTTCAACAAAACCATAAGCTATTATTGAAGGAAAGGAAAAAAAGCAGCCATTACAGAAATTTATCTCTATTTTTACCTGTATAGCACCAATTCTGCAAAAAGCTCAATGACTGCACATTAGGCAGTAAGCAAGTAAACTCTGCAAGAACCATGTGTGACAGATACATCTGAGAACAGGACATCATTTAGCTTACCTTCTTTTTGGAGATGGTGATCTGGACTTTGATCGGCTGTCAAGACACAGAAATTCTATTAAGCCAGATACTGGCCACTGCCTACTGCAGAGTCAAAATATCACCAAGATAAACCCCTCAACTATCCGAAGCTTAAACTGGAATAAAAAGCCTACAACTCAGTGTTCGCCAACAAAAACTAATCTTCCAACAAACTATTTCTCGTAAGCTGCTTCATTTTATCAGGATTAACCTTTCACTCTGCTTCAAGCACTTATATCTCAAGATGCTTCTTCATGCAATTCAGATAGTCCCCAACTTACAACAAACCACTTATCTTTCTTTGTACATCTTACCATTCACTGCTAATACGTACTACACACAATGCTGCAGTGTATAATTTGACGGTACTACAATTTCAAATGTTGAAAAATTGGATTCATAAGTACTAATAATGACAATAATGAGAAAGAGATATTTAACTTACATAAGAACACACTTACGACTCACAACAGTCACCAGAGCCGCATCGTAAGTCGGGGGACTACCTCTATTCAGTTTTAACAAGGGCTTCTTAACAGCACTCCCAACATTAAGTTGCAACCTTCTTTCTCACTAGTTTCAAATTCCATTATCCAGAAGTCAACCAGTAGGCCATGTATAAATGAAATTCTAAAGTTAGCTTTACTAATAAGGTACTGTGTGTTCCCACTTCACATCTGGCTTAAAGTTAATTGAAATACGAACAATTCAAAGCACCTTGAACTCGGTGGGTATCGGTGCCATATAACTACAGGAACATTAATCAGCTTTTTTTTGTCCTACCTGCTTCTTGGTCGTGAAAGAGACCTGGACCTTGATCTTGACCTTGACCGAGATCTTAATTAAAAGAAAAGTAAAATACAAATAAGCCAGCAGTCTATAACATTCCCTTAAAACATCTACTGAGCACCTACCAGGCAAGGGAACAGAGGCTAACCGAGAGATCACATGCAAGGGACCAGCATTTCAGTCATTCGTATTAATGCTCATTGAGCTGGGTAACTGCCACCACTCATGTCAAGTACTGTCACAAACAACAGAGATTAAATAGATGGTACTGATTCCAAATGTTAGTAAGAATTCTGGGTTTCACTTGAGAAGGCTGGTATGACACGATTTAGTTTTAACTAAAGGAATCTGGTACAGCTATAATGCTCCCTGGAAAACATTAAGTGGCATAAGGCTTAAGTGCTACATCTGCTAACCAAAAGGCCGGCAGTTTGAATCTGTCAAGCGCTCCCTGGAAAGTCTGTGGAGTTCTACTCTGTTCTACAGGGTCACAGTGAGTCAGAATCAACTCAACGACAGTGGGCTTTTTTGGTGCTGGTACAATGCTCCTTAGAAGAACGGTGAAATTTCACCTCACATACTTCAAACATGTAATCAGAAGAACCAGTCCTTGAAAAGGACATCATGTCTGGTCAAGCAGAGTCAGCAAAAGGATGATGTTCAACAAGATGAACTAAGAGTGGGTAAAAACAGTAGTCTAAAATAAAACAGTGATGACTGACAATGACAAAAGTCTGGGCACCTAAAAAACACCTAATAGCTAACCAAAACCAAACCAAGCCCACTGCAATGGATTCAAACTTACAGCAACCCTGCAGGACTAAAATGCCCCACAAGGTTTCCAAGAAGTGGCTGACACAGCTCTTAACCACTATATCAGCAGGGCTCCTGAACACCAAGAGACCCCTGAAATTTAAGTAATCAAGTCCTGTGAAAAAACACCATCAGGTCAAGCTTTATCCTTGGATTCAGCAAATTTAAGTCTCTGGGAGTGGCAAATACGTTAACAACCTCAACTGCTACCAGCCAAATTAGCAGGTGCCATCTAGCGGCACCTCAAAAAGAAGGCCTGGCAATCTACTTCTGATAAAAACCACCCACTGATGGAAAGAAGAGTGTGCAGTCACAGTTAGGAGAGCAGACAGCTGCAGAGATGGGTGATTGGGGTTTTATATGTTAAAAACTGACCTGACCTGTGAACTTGCACTTAATCACAATGAAAAAAAAACCACACAGCTACCAAGCCACTGTAAACCTTAGACACACAACACCATGAGCAAGAGCTAACCGGACAGCAACTGAGTTTGTTTTTTGTATCAGCAAATTACCATGGTTCAGGATCATCAATTTGTCAGACCAATTAAATCAAGTCCTAACATACATGTTTCATCTAATTAAATTCATGTATCTCAAAAGGATCCATAGCTTTTTCAAATGGACAACAGGATTCAGAGTCCCTATAGTTATAAACTTTATGCTATCATTGAACAGCAATCCTGCCCCCACCACCAGTCATCACTTCCAGTGTTAATTGTTCAGAATTTTCTAGATTTATGACTACCTTTTAATGTCCTCTAAAACAAAAGCTGGAAAGCTGGTTTTCAAATTTCCTAAAATATATACGTGTCTAACCCACAACCTGATTTTATTTACAAGTACAGTGACAACTGAGTCACCCTCTGCAAAAAAAGAAAAAAAAAAGATACGCTTCAATTTCCTTCAAAAATCCCTTCCTGGTTCTGACAGGCCTCCCCCAAACTCAGGCAACGAAGTCTTTCAGAGCTAGCATTCATTCACACAACAGAAAAAGCACACAGTAACACGAAAGGGTTCACTGAAATGACTTATATACTTTGGTCCCTTCTCTACCACCATGGCCCCTCTCTAGGGGCACTTTATCTGTCTACAGAAACAGACAGGTCATTTATAAACTTTTACATTTCAAGCATTCAAATGCTTTCCGGATCACTCGTGAACTGTCCTAAGACAGTGCCACTGCTGTCATTAAGACATGTAATCCACACAAACAAGGGTAAAAACGTGTTACATACTGGAAATACCTCGATCCTTTTATAGAGCCAGACCTAGATCTCCTGAGTGAAGCTGATCTTGATCGTCGGAGAGATACAGATCTTGATCTTCGAAGGGATGCTGATCTGGATCTAAAAATTCAATCAAAGTTAAGCTCCCTTCCAGATAAAGCTCTATTATACCTTTCAAGACTTGTAGCATATTAAACAACATTTCTCACCTACGTCCCCTGCTCCTACTACGTGAGCGTGAGTATCGCCTTCCCCTGGATCGCGAATGTGATCTAGACCTTGACCTAGTTTTCAAGTTAGAAAGAAACACGATGTCAGAAGAGAAATCACTTATCAAGTTTGCATGCCTTTGCTGAAATCAAATCTCAAAACTATTTAAATTTAGTGTCTCATTTGGGAAACAAAACAAAACAAAACAAAACTCTGGGCCTATTAGTTGTTGAGTTTTTTTTAACTACCTAAAAAAAGATTCGTTAAAAGCTGAATTACATCTTAGAATTACATAATACAAATCACTGTAATGTGTATTTAAAATAAACCTTGCAAGTTTGCAGGTCGACCCTCTTTGGCCCATGGTCTAGTAGATCTAGACGATCTAGAAGTATCTATAGCCGATCGCTGCATCTAGATGTTTTCTTCAATCTAACGACGATCAAACTGACAGCCAAATGAGCCAGGTGAGGCTTGATTGACGCAAGAAGATTTTTCTAGGTGGGAATGTGGTCAATCTGGTGTTCCTCTTTCTAAAGCGGAGGGGGGCCCCAATTGTAAGCCAAATTTACTGTTAAGGCGATCACCGTCTGAAATTTTCTGCCCTTTAAAGAATAAGGTGAAGCTAGGTGGAGATGACTCGAGGGGATCTGGCCTCTTATGCTGATCACCTCAAGGTCTAGAAGGATCTTAATTGTCGGATTTGCAAGGCGCCTCAGCATGATATCATAAGGCTCGTGACATTCTGAATCAAGGCGACTGACTCAAACGAAGAAACCTGAAAGGTTGTGACCAGGTTGATTATTAACATATTAACATTTGTTTAATTAAACAAAAATTGTAAAATACACCTGTACAATTAACATTCAAGTTTAAAAAAAACAACAGTTTCTCCTTTGCTAATAAAAAAAATTACTTGATTATCTAAGATACTGACCACTCCTTTATCAAAATAAATACCTGCTTCTTCTTCGTCGACTATAGCGATGACAATCATAAGCATAATGTCCCTTTTCTCCACACTCATAACATCTATCATTAGGATCAAAGGGACGTCGGGCAGGTGGTCTATCAAAACGAGATCGTCGAGGCATGCCTGTTGATAGTTCAACTCTCACTCGGGAACCACAAATCACCCTATAAAATTAACAATTTTAATGTTAAAAATATGTACGGGAATTCCAGTTTTAACAGTAAAGCTCCCTCCAACAGCTCTTGACCCTCTTAACTTTTGCTGTCTTTTACAAAGTCATTCCAACTGTCTTTTCTGCCATTTTTAAGCCTTCAAGTTTTAAGACATAAATTAGTTATTCAAAATATCCTCCAGGCCAAAGAATCTCAGCTGAGCATCTCATTCACTACCTAGCACACAGGAGAATTTGAATGCACATGTTATAACTGACATCTTACTTACTTCCCATCCAGTCCTCGCACTGCATCTTCTGCATCTCTGGGATCTTCAAATTCCACAAACGCAAATCCTGGAGGATTTCTTGCAATCCACACAGTTCTTAAAGGACCATAATAACTGAAAGCCCTTTCTAACTCTCCTTTGCCAGCACCAGTTCCGAGGTTACCAACATACACCTTAGTCTCTGTTTAAAAACGTAAAAAAGAATGCATGTTACACAAACTCATGCCTAAATTTGAACGAATTCTTTATTATAAAAAAGGGTCATCCTTAAGCCTCGGCAAAGCATATTTAATGCTCTCTCAAAGACTAAATTTAATCATAACCAGCAAAGTCTGTAAATTCCTGAAAAACTGGCCTTATGACAAAATTCTTAGGACTGCTGTTTGCCTAGATTTCGACCCAGGATTCCATGTGACAGAAAACCGCCCCTAGGGTTTTCAATGGCTTTAATTTTTATGACTGCGGACTGCCAGGTCTTTCTCTCGCAGTACCACTGAGTAGGTTTGAACAGACAACCTTTTGCTTAGTGGCCGAGTGTTTAACTGTTATGCCACCAGGGCCTGTCCTTAAAAAATTTTAATAGAGAAACAGCTTCCAAAACACTAGAGCAAAGACGCGTGGTAGAATTATTTCCAGGCGTGGTACCGCCCCGCCCCGGCCCCGCCCCCGGCGCGCAGGGAATGCGCGGGCCGGCGGCAACGGGTGGCCCCGGGACTGGGAAAAGGGCTAAGAAACCCCTGCAAACGCCCGAAGAGCAGGTTCGCCCAAGGCTCCAGCCTCCCTACCCCAGAGCTATAAACCGTGCTCGAAAGATCTGAAACAGAAAAGGAAGCGCCAGACACATTTTTTTATTCCGCAACTTGGACAGCTGCTTGACGAGAATACACAGCTCGTAGCTGCCACAATTTTTTACACCCCAAATTCAACCTAGTTCGTACGACTGCGACCTCATGAGCTCGCTAAAGTGGCGGGAAAGCGCTGAGGAAATGCGCCACCATGGTCGTCAATGTGCGCAAAATGGCAGCCGCCGCCGAGGGCGGGGGAAGGGAGCGGGCAGCCCCAAGAAGGACAAACGGGAAAACTGTGACTAAGGGCCGGGCCTGGGGCTGCGAAAATGCCCAAGAATTGAGAAGGAACTAGGAGCAGACATACACCCGCCCTCCTCCGTCCTCGTTCAATAGCCCGCTCCTGCTTTCTCCGGCTTCGTAAGGCGTGCGCTGCAGCCGCCATTACGCACGCGGAATAACCGTCTCCCAACCTCCGCGCTAACCCTACGGCCTCGCAAACCTCACAGCACCCACAGCACTGTCCCTCTCCGGGCCCTGGTATCTTACCTCCTCCGTACCGCCCGTAACGCGACATGACGAATGGCCCGCGTGCTCAGCTCCTTCAGCTCGCAATGCCCAGATCTCGAGTGACACGAAAGCTGCCACACGTCCTAGCCTGCCAACGGTCCAAGCGGCGCTACGAGGAACAGGCTGTGTTCTACCTTATATATGCGGCTGCGGCTGGGTTCTGCGCATGCGTCTGCTCGACGTTCTGCGCGGCACAAAGAAACTGAGCGGAAACAGTGGAGAACCCGCGCGGAGGGAACTGAAAAGACGACAATACAATCACGGCGGAGGGATACGTTTCCATGGGAACGCCACCATCTGTAAACCTTAGACCGCCCGGTGGTGACCCGTCCCTTCCCCCTCACCCCCTTTTCCTGTATCCTCCCACTTTTCTTTCCCTTTCTCCCCCCTCCTTCCTTTTTTCCCAGACTAAGAACCCTCAGCTTTAGGAATCTTACTACAGGTGCATTATGAGGACGGCCAAGTGGAAGTCTGTACCATTTAACCGCTGATGTTGCAGCTGCCAACGTTTTTCTGCTAGAAGACTTGGCCTGGTCTGCTCCTCAGTGATCCTTGGGGCTCATCAGAGGTAATCGCGAGTTTGGCCAGGGTGAGAACTCCAGGAGCCTCACCCTCCCGCGTAGTGGTCTTCGCTACGTGGACCTCAAAAGGACTTACACGTCTGGGGTCTGGTGTGATACGCCTGCCTCGCGCTGGTTGGCCAGCCCCTTCGGAACCAATTAGTCAACATCTGAGGGACTAAGGGGTAGAGTTCAAATCCCCCAGCCACTCCTTGGAAAACTTTTGGGACAGTTCTATCCTGTTCTGTAGAGTAGCTTTGAGTCGGAATCCATTCGATGGCTGTAAGATCTTTTAGTTTTTTATTAATAGTAACATCCCTTCCACTAATACATGAATCATGTGAGATCGCTGAGGATTGGGACATGTTTAATCACCTTTGAATCCACCAGTGGAGATAGCAGCCTTGCTGCTCAGGCTCTCAATATAGAACCTATAAACCAAAATCATGTATTTACATTCTTAGCATTTGCTTAAAATCCAGTTTTGATTTTACACAATGTGTTTGTCAGACATCAACTCTACGAATAGAGATTCCAGTTCTTTTTTACCAGCCACAGAGCACAGTGGAACATTACACCATAAATATTTGGAATACTCAAAGGTTAGAAACGTTCCACATGACAGGAAATCATTAGGTTCTTATGTTTTTATCCTTTTCCTCTGCTGTAACTTCCCTTGGTGTGTGTAGATGTGAGGTTCAAAGTACAGAAGAAAGGAAGCTTAGGTGAGTAAAGAGTGGATACCCTCAAGATAATATTACAAATCTATATCCATATATCTTGAATTTATGAAAATTATCAAAAGGAGAATCAGCAATCAAGAAAACCTCAGGCAGAAGAATACAAGTTATAAATTAAAATCAAGATGACAATGAGATACCATCTCACCCCAACAAGGTTGGCCATGATCCAAAAAACACAAAACAACAAATGCTGGAGAGGCTGTGGAGAAAGTGGAACTCTCCTACACTGTTGGTGGGGCTGCAAAATGGTCCAGTCTCTTTGGGAAGCAATCTGATGCTTCCTTAAAAAAATCGATATAGATATACCATTTGACCCAAGAATTCCACTACTTGGAATGTATCCTACAGAATCAAGGCCATTCACACCAACGGATACATGCACAAGAATTTTTATCACAGCATGGTCCTCGATAGCAAAAAGATGGAATCAACCCAGATGCCAAACAATAGAGGAATGGATAAGTAAACTGGTACATATACTCAATGGAGCACTATGCAATGATAAAGCACAATGATGATTCCAGGAAACATCTAATAACCTGATTTCAACTGGAAGACATAACGTTGAGTGAAAGTAGTCAGAGACAAAAGGACAAATATTGTATGAGACCCCTACGACAAAAACTCAAAACCAGACTTATGTATAGAAGAAAAGACTCTTTGATGCCTCCAGGGGTGCGGAGGGAGGGAGGAGGAGGGCAAGGGTTTAGATTAGATAGTCGGCAGAAATTTGGTTGGGTGAAATCGGTGATAGCACACATTAGAAACAAGACCAATATTAAGTGGACTTCAACTTTAACTTCAATAACTTGAATGCTCCTTCCATCTTAATATTGCAAGGTAAGAGTAGCTGGGGCAGGGGTCAGAGTAGCTGAGGCCAATTGGCACAACTAGCGTATTGCTAAGAGGGCTCTCTGCACCCCACATTGGTGAGTGGTGTCTGGGGTCTTAAAAGCTGTCTAGCTGCCATCCGAGGGCACAGCAAACGGTCCCAACTCAGCAGGAACAGATGCTCACCGAGGACCAAAACGACATGGGGAAGAGTCAACCCAGAAGACAGAGAGACCCAGATGTGTGGGTGCCTACATCAACTTGGGACCAGAAGAACTGGATGGTGCTCGGCCACCACCTGTGACAGCCGCAATGGAGCTCACAAAGTTTAGTCTCACTGGCAACACAAGAATGAAAAGGGGTGCACCTGAGAGCTCCACTAAAAGACCACAATTGATGGTCCAGTGGCTTCGGGGTTCCCCTGGGAGCATGGCCCCTGACCCTGATGCTGCCGTTGCCCATAAATCATTATGAAGGTCCACTCTTCAAACATGAATGGATTGGACTTGGCGATGCAGAGAGACCACATATTGGATGCACTTTATAGTTCTGTGCTTCTATAGTATATCATCCTGTGGACCTCTGGCTGGAGTCAGGGGTGTGGGTGGAGAGAAGGGGAAAGGAAACTGTTGGGAAGACGAGACATGTATGGAGCAGACAGGAATAATGTGCTGTCATCGGGCAGGGAGAGCAGTGGAAGCGGCATATAGGTGGGTGTGTAAATTTATATGGGAATGTACATTTTCACTCAATCATAATAAAAAATATGCATATATTAGTAAAAAGAAAGAATACAAGTTCTGTAGAGCATGTTATATTTTCCCTCAATTTAATTGATTTTTGTTTTCATCTAGTTAGTAGGGTTCTTCTCAAGAGGATAAAATTGTATTAATAAGATCATTCTATGTACTTCCTGCTTTGGTGGCATAGTGCTTAAGTGTAACAGATGTTAATCATATAGGTCAGCAGTTCTAATTGCTCCTTAGAAACTTTATGGGGCAGGTCTACTCTATCCTATAGGGTCACTATGAGTTGGAATCAACTGACCAGCTGGGGGTTTGGTCAGTGTGTCTATATAAGTCCTGAAAGATAGAGTATCAACTCTATAAAACTTCATTATTTTGACTTTTTTTTGTTACGAATTTCTGAAAATTTGTTACATTAAGCATAGCAATTTGCCAGAAGATAGTAGTTATTATATTGCATAGCTCTTGATGGGCCTCAATAAATATTTTTTGGTTCTGAATACAAAGTCTATTATGCTAAAGAGATTTATAAGCAAGTAATAACCGCCCCCCCAAAAATCCCACTGCCATGAAGTCAGGTCCAACTCATAGCTACCACATAGGCCAGAGTAGAACTGCCCCATAGAGTTTCTAAGGAGCACCTGGTGAATTTGAACTGTCGACCTTTTGGTTAGCAGACATTGATTGCACTTAGGCTGCTATGCCACCAGGGTTTCCAAGCAAATAATAAACAATTATAAAAAACTGCTTTCCAAACTTGTAACAAACTGGTTTCACACACATTGTGTATCACACACCCTGACTGGTATATATAGTTGTCTTGAAGGCAGTTGATTTTGTATTATTCATTCTAGGCCAGATTTTTAAGCTAGTTAGCATAAAAAAAATTTTAAAACAGTTCCATACAATATTTCTGTACACTGTTACACTGAACACTGTTTATCTAAGGACATGTAACCAAGGCTTTTCACTAAATGTCAGTGGAAACCAGGGAGACTTTATTGTCCAAAGGACATTTATTCTTGCTCATTGTCTTTGAAATCAATTTCACTCACATAAATTTCTGCCTCTAAGATTCTCTGTTCAGTAAAGATCCCATTTCCAGATTCAGTTTGAATGCAAAAACTGTGTTATTCAATAAACAAATATTCTGAGATTTCCTTTATGACATAGTAATTCTTTGAAAGTTACCAATTGTTAAATATTGACAGTATTATGAGTTTAATAAGGAAGGGTAATTCTTGATAATTTTACAGCAGCTTTCAAAATTTATCTCAATTGCCTAGATTCTATAGTACTGGAGAAGAATTTAAAGAAAAATTTCACTTTTTCATCTTACTTCCCTGTGCATTTTAGTTTCAGTTTTAAGTCATTGTCACCATTTTAGCTTGAATGCAAAAACTATAACCCAAGAAAAGAAAAGCAAATTTAAAACTTTTGCGCATGTATTTGTTTTTAATATAGTCGGTAGTAACAAATATTTTTAATATGTGTTTATGGATGTACTGTGTATGTATGTATGTATGCATGTCAAGCGAAACAGCTATGTTCAACTAGAGCTTTTTCTTTTTCAAAATTTCCTAATGTCTTATCCTTTCTAGAATACTGTTAGGAAACTATGGGAAGGAAAAGTTTTTAGAGGCGTATCTATAATTCTTTCATGTTTTATAAATAAATTAACTTTTCATTAGGTAAGTGCTGAATTACAGTCAGTACTGAAGTAGGAAGGAGGGGGAGAAGACAACCAAACCAAACCCACTGCTGTGGAGTCAATTCCGGCTCAGTGTCCCTATGAGTAGGACTGCCCCATAGGGTTTTCAAGGAGCACTTGGTGGATTTGAACTGCCAGCCTTTTGGTTAGCAGCCGTAGCACTTAGCCACTGTACCACCAGGGTTTCCAGGATGGGGAGAGGAACAGTTAAAAAAAAAAAAAAGCCCAGTGCGTTAGCGGACCTCAAGAGTGAAACTAGAACAGGAAAAATGAGATGCAGGAAATAACTACAAGCGTGTCTGACTGTTAAAATTATTATCTAAATGGGTGGTTTAGAACTCTAAAACACTCTAGAAAGTGTAAAGCTTTATGAAGCGTGCCTGCTTGTATTAAGAAGTATGAAACTATAACAACAGCAGGCCCTAAGCTAATCAATTGTGTTAGTTTCTCTCTAAAGAAAGAATATTAATGAAGGGGACTTGATCATCTTGGTGTCTGAACTAGAGAGGAAGCCTAGCTTAGAAGAGAATCTTGTAGCTGGGAATATTTCAGTTACTAAAAGATACACTTAAGTAAGATAAGGGTAATTCTTCGGACTTTTCCAAGTGGTTGGTGAAATACCTCTCAAGATCTGTTTGCATAAGGATTGCTTGGGATGCTATTAACAATGCAGACTTCAAAGTTCCACCTCCAGGGTTACTGACTTGTTAGAATTGCGTTGACATAAAGAATTTGACCAGCACTGGGCCGTGCTTTGGGAAACACTGCCGAGGACCATTGACTTCTCCTTGCTGGGTATTTCAATGCTGATCTTCTATACCCTGGAAATGAATATCTTCTTCTGTAAATTAAGAAAATGGTTTTAGTTGAAATATCCTTTTCTTTGGAGAGGTGATGTAGTATAATGACTAAGAGCATAAACTCATAGAGTATGCCAGTTGGACCTGAAGCTTGGCTTCACTACAGGCAGTTCCTGGATGATGAATGAGTTCTGTTCCTAAATTTATCTTTTAAGTCGAATTTGTACGTAACTTGGAATGGTTAGCTATTATTCGTACCTAGCATCAGCTAGTCAAGTATTTGTCTTAATATATAGTATATAGTGTACCTTTCTATGCATAAAAATGTTAGAGAAATACTTTCAGATACGCTAACACATCTTGACATAACAATACAGTAATGATAATAATAATGTTGTAATGCCAGTTGCAAAGTTGTTCCCATTTGCTGTTATGAGCCATTTCACGTACCTTGAATTTGTTTATGTGTGTTGATTTTAACTACAGGTTGTATGTAAGTTCCATTGTAACTCAGGTACTGTCTGTACTTACTAGTTTCCAACCCTTAACCAAGAAAGAGGCCTGGGGGCACAATGGTTATGACTTCGACTGTCAACCAGAAGGTGAGCAGTTCTAACCCACCAGGCCTCTTCAGAACAGAAAAGACCTGCTGATCTGGTCCCTGTGATTGCTCCCATAAATGTTATCACCTAGGAAACCTAACAGGACAGTTCTGCTCTGTCCCAGAGGGTCAACCATACGGTTCGAATCAGCAGCACACAACAACCCTTGACCAAAGGAGCCCACTGGTGCAACAGTTAAGCATTTGGCTGCTAACTGAGAGCATGGCAGTTCAGACCTACCCAATAGCTTCTCAGAACAAAGACCAGCCTTCTTGAAGGAAGATCACAGCCCAGAAACCCCACAGGGCAGTACTGCTATGTCACGTGGGGTCGCCAGGAGTCAAAGCCAACTCACAACCATCTAACAACCACTTTTGATCGTCTTGTTATTTTAACTAATATCTGTTTTATAAAATGGGTTTTAATAATGGTGTTATGGATTCAATTGTGTCCCCCCCAAAAAATATCTGTCAACTTGGCTAGATCATGACTCCCAGTATTGTATGACTGTCTACCATTTTGTCATGAGAGACTTTCTTATGTGTTGTAAATCCTAATCTCTGCTTGTGGTTAATCGGGCAAGATTGGATTATGATAAAGAGGATTAGGATGAGACTCTAACACCCTTACTAAGGCCAAATCCCTAATCCAATCTAAAGGGAGTTTCCCAGAGGTGTGGTCCACACCACCTTCTGTCTTACAAAAGATGAAAGTAAAGAGAAGCAAGTTTATAGTCTGGGACCTCTTTCCACCTAGAAAACAGTGCTAGGAGAAGAGTACTTCCTTTGGACCTGCACTGTGATGCTCCCAGACCAAAGGAAAGACTGATGACAACAGCCTTCCTCTACAACTAACAGGGAGAAAAACAGCCCCTGGAGCTGATGCCCCAAATTTGACTTGTAGCTTCCTCAGCTGCCAAAGAATAAATTTCTCTTTGTTAAAGCCATCCACTTGTGGTATTTCTGTTACAGCAGCACTAGATACAAGACATATGGTATCTATCCAGGGGAGTTGTTAGATGAGGCAAACCATGTAAATAACATTACATAGTATCTAGCATGTAGTTGTTGCCAGGTGCCTTCCAGTTAGTTTTGACTCATAGCAACCCTGTTCACAACAGAGCGAAACACCAAGAGGTCCTGCCCCACCCACAGGATTATTGTTTTGTGTGAGCCCACTGTTGCAACTACTGTGTCAGTCCATCTCATGGAGGGTCTTCCTCTTTTTTGTTGATCTCCTGCTTTACCAAGCGTCACGTCCTTTTCCAGAGACTGATCCCTCCTGGTAATATGTCCAAAGTATGTGAGACAAAGTCTTGGCATCGTCTCCAAAGTACATTCTGGCTATACTCGCTCCACTGCAGTTGTATTCATTCTTTTGGCAGACTGATGTGTTCAGTCTTCTTCACAAACACTGTAATTCACAAGCATCAGTTCTTCAGTCTTCCTTATTCATTGCTTTTGCTCACCCATGAGGTGACTGAAAACACCAGGACTTGGGTCAGGCACACCTCGGTCCCTAAAGTGGTATCTTTGGTTTTTAACACTTAAAGAGATCTTTTGTAGTGTTATTTGCCCAAGATAGCACATCATTTGATTTCTTGACTGTTGCTTCCATGGCTGTTGATTGTGGATCTCAGTAAAATGAAGCCTTTTACAACATCTGTCTTTTCTCCACTTGTCATGATATTGTTCACTGGTCCAATTGTGAAGATTTTTGTCTTCCTTTTGTTGAGGTGTAGTCCATACTGAAGGCTGTGGTCTTCAATGTTCATCAGCAAGTTCATCAAGTCCTCCTCCTTTTCAGCAAGCAAGATTGTGTCATCTGCATAACACAGATTGTTAAGGAGCCTTCCTTCAATCCTGAAGTCACATTCTTTGTGTAGTCAAGCTTCTCAGATTATTTGCTTAGCATACAGGTTGAATAAGTATGTTGAAAGAGTCCAACCCTGACACACACCATTCCTGACTTTAAACCATGAAGTATCCCATTGTTCTGTTCCGGTAACTGCCTCTTGATCCACATACAGGTTCCTCATGAGCACAATGAAATGTCTGGAATTCTCATTCTTTGCAATGTTATCTGTAATTTGTTATGATTCACCTAACCGAATGCCTTTACCTAGTTGGTGGAATACAGGTAAACATCATTCTGGTGTTCTCTCAGCCAGGATCCACCTGATGTCACCAATGATATCCCTGGTTCCACAACCTCCTCTGAATCTGGCTTGAATTCCTGGCAGTTCCCTGTTGATACACTGAAAACATCGCTTTCAAATCGTCTTCAGGAAATTTTTACTTGAGAGTGACAGTAATGATATTGTTCAGTAATTTCCACTTTTGGTTGGGTCATGTTTTTTTGGAATGGGTATAATAAACATGGATCTCTTCCAGTCATTTGGCCAAGTAGCTACCTTCCAAACTTCTTAGCATAGGTAATCAAGAACTTCCAGCACTACATTTGTTTGTTGAGACATCTCAATTGGTATTCCATCATTTTTTTTTTTTTTTGCCGATTAATACAGCTGGGACTTCTTCCTTCCATACCATTGGTTCTTGATCAGATGGTACTTGAAATGGTTGAGCATTGACCACTTCTTTTTGGTATCATGACTCTGTGTATTACTTCCATCTTCTTTTGATGCTTCCTGCATCATTTGGAATTTTGCCTAGAGAATCCTTCATTATTACAACCCAAGGCTTGAGTTTTTCTTCAGTCCTTTCAGTTTGAGAAATGACGAGTGTGCTTTCTTTCGGTTTTCTAAATCCAAGCTTTGGCACATGTCATTAGAATGGTTTGTCTTCTCAAGCTGCCCTTTGAAATCTTCTCTTCAGCTCTTTTATGTCATCATTTCTTCTGTTCAATTCAGCTACTTGACTTTTAGAGTCTGTTCTGACATTCATTTTGGTCTTTTCTTTCTTTCCTGTCAATTTAATGACCTTTCTTCATATATGATGTCTTCGCTGTCATTCAGCAACTTCTCTGGTCTTCAGTGGTTAGTGTCCAATGCAACAAATTTTAAGATGAACATTAAAATCAGATGGGATATATTCAAGGTTGAACTTTGTCTCCCATGGACTTATATTAATTTTCTTCAGCTTCAACTTGTACTTGCATGACTACTAACACAGAGTCACTGTTCAGTAAATATGAGCTGTAATAGCAGTAACAGTAGTAATGGTAATAGTTTGATTAACCTATGTACAGTCCATTGTTCTAAGTGCTGCATACCTCATTGCTGAATATTACTACAGTCACCTTCAAAGTAGTCCCAGTAGGAAGCTATACACCAATGCTAGCAGCTATTCTACCCTTCAGAGCAATTTTGGAACTCTTCCTGGAATGGCCATTGTGCACAGTGGCATGGTGGCAAGTTCAAGAGCATCATTGTATAGTTGTCTGTGAGGGAGTTTTTAGCCAGTAAACTAATACCTGTATTGGAACACCCCCCCCACCCACTCACCTGATCTGGCCCCCAATGACTTTTTTCTTTACCTGAAGATAAAGCACATATTGAAAGGAAGGCATATGGATGACATTCAGGACATCAAGGGTAATAACGATGATAGCTCTGATGGCCATTCCAGTAAAAGAGTTCCAAAATTGCTTTGAAAGGTGGATGAGTCACTGGCATCGGTGCATAGTGTCCCAAAGAGAGTACTTTGAAGGTGACCGTAGTGATATTCAGCAATGAGGTCTGTAGCACTTTTACTATGATGAGTTTGCAAACTTAATTGGCAGTCCTCGTAGGTTGCTGGATATGTGATATGATCTCTGTATACTGAAAAAATTGAAGTTTTGTTTCTGCAAAGCTTGGGACTAGATTCTAGAACACAGTGACCATCACAAGATCGAATTGTATTCCCAAGAATAATCTGTCGACTATGCTGGGCCATGAGTCCTAGTACTATGTAATTATCCACCATTTTATGTGATTTACAATTGTTGTAAACCTTTTAATCTGGTAAAATGAGATGGATTAGTGGCAGTTACATTGTTGAGACTTACAAAATTAGACAATATCATAAGCCAATCTCTTTTGAGATAAAAAGAGAGAATCAAGAAGGGAGACATGGGAACCTTGTGTCATCAGGAAAGCAGTTCCAGAAACAGAGCATGTCTTTTGGGCTAGAGGTTTCTGCACAGAAAGGCTCGTAGACCAAGAGAAGATTGATGACATGCAGCTTCCTCCAGAGCCAATAGAGAAAGACTTCCCCTGCAGTTGATGCCCTGAATTGGGGCTTGTAGCCTACTAGACCGTGAGAGAATAAAATTTTCTTTGTTAAAGTATCCACTTGTGGCATCAGTTATAGTAGCACTAGATGACTAAGACACCATCCTTAAATGGTCAGCCAACTTCCTCTAAGATGTCTTTGCTTCTTCAGTCATTACTTCAATAAGGGCAGAATTTTCGCTTCTTTTTTTAAAAAATTTTATTGGCTTTAGGTGAAAGTTTAGAGGGTAAATTTCCTTCTCATTAAAAAATTTATTTACAAATTATTTTGTGACATTGATTACAATCCTTGCATTGTTTCAGGATTCGTTTTTCTTTTTTGATCTACAGAAAGAAGCAACAACTCAGAAAAAGAAATAATCACAAAAAAGTAGATCCTCAAGAATCCCAAATTCAGATGCCAAGACTTTCTTAAGGGGTCTGTAGCCAAAGAGATTTTGCCTGTGGAATGGGGAGGTATGAAGTCATGAGCAATAGGTAAGACTGTCACTTTTTATTATTATGGTTTCATCTTTGAAGCTAATTCCTGTAAGATCAGGTAAGTACAACTTTAAAAACAAAAAGGAAAAAAAAAGGTCAAAGCCTTATTCCAACGCCAGGGACAAATGGATGCATATACAATTCTCAAATAGATAATTTAGCTTAGATTACATATGAAAGAAATGGCTTGAAATTCAGACGTAGGAGAAATTTTATTAGAAGCCTAAGACCTAAAATTGCAGTGTGATGAATGCAGTGTTTCCGATGACCTGCTACAGGGGCCAGCCAGGCTGTACTTGGGTGAAATTTTCTTCAATTTCAGAAAAATTGCAACTATTACCAAATGTTCTTTCTTGGGGGAAAAAAACATCCTTTATTCTGAAAACGTATCTTTTTTATTAAAATGTTTCCCCAACCCTGGGAGGAGGAAGAGGGAATGGAGGATGGAAGAGACTATCATTTAGGAAATGTTTGAGTTTTTGTTTATGGGAATGGAAGATTTAACAAAGGACACAGGCAGTGATGATTTTATAATATGGTTGGTGTCATTAATCTCACTGAATTACACATGAAGTCTTGAATTGGCAAATGTGGTGCCATCTATATTTTTACAGTAATAGTAGAAAATTCGTTAAAGCTCCTGTCCCCTTGTTTTTAGAATGAAAAGATGCTGAGACTAAAATTTTTTAAATGTCATCTTGATAGAAAACAAAAAAACTTGTTCCTCCCCCTCCAAATTTTTTTTTCAATCTGACTAGTCCCCCAAATCCAAGAGTCTGTCCAGTAATAGGCAAAGGGTAGAATTAACCTGAATAAAAAGTAAGTGTCTTGGCTGTAGTTGTAGTTCTGCTGTAACAGAAATGCAACAACTAGATGGCAAGTCCAAATTCAGGGCATCCGCTCCAGGAGCAGTCTTTCTCTGTTGGCTCTGGTAGAAGGTCCTTGTTGTCAATCTTCAATGACTGCCCATCCTCTCTCATTTACATCAGAGGCAGGATATACAGCCTATAGGAACATCACACAGTACCAGGATTCATGGCCTAGCCAAATTGCTGCACACAGTTTTGGGGGAACACAGTTCAATCCATGACAGTAAGCAAAGAACAGAAATATGCAGTTTAGAAAAGCAAGAAGTACATATAGCCAAGGAAGAAGGAAGAAATGTCTGTCATTAGTGAAAAAGTGAAGATTAAAACAATATTCTGTTTTTGTCCATATGTAGAGAAGTTGGCACATATACTCACTGATGGGAATATAAAGTAATATAATGTATTTATAGGGCAATTTAGCAGTGTGTTTTAAAATTATAAAATTGTGTGAATGCTTTGGCCCAGTAATCCTATTTCCTGGAATCTATCCTAGGAAATAATCATAGGAATACATTAAGATTTATGTGTAAAAATGTTTATAGAATTTTATTTACAATATCTAAAAATTGTAAATTGCTTGGAAATCAAACAGAAAGGAATAGGTTAAATGTATCATGATCATTAAAAACTACATTGTAGAATAAATTTTAATGTCAGAAAAATGTTCATGATAGGTAGTTAACTAATAAAGGTAGACTTCAAAACGTATGCATGCACTGAATGGTTTCAGTTTTATAAGAATAAATTGTATTGAGTTCCAGCATCATTTTTTAATGAGATGGAGAAACAAATCACCAATTTTGTTTGGAAAGGGAAGAAGCCCCAGATAAGTAAGGTACTACTAAAGAAGAACACACTGGGAGGCCTCTCATTACCTGACCTTAGAACACACTACACTGCCACAGTGGTCAGAGCAGCCTGGTAGTGCTATAAGAACAGACAGATCAATCAATGGAACAGAATTGAGACACAGAGATGACACCATCTGCCTATGAACAGTTGATATTTGGCAAAGGCCCTAAGACATTAAACTGGGGTGAAAACAGTATCTTCAACAAATGGTGCTGGCAAAATTGGATATTCATCTGCAATTGAACAAGATCTATATCTTACACCTCATACAAAAACCAACTCCAACTGGATAAAAGACCTAAATATCAAACCTAAAACAATGAAGCTCATCCAAGAAAAGGTAAGAACAAAAATGGAAGTTTTAATACACAATGTAGACAGACTTCAAAATCTGTCAAACAAAGCACAATCAACAAAAGAGAAAATAGACAAATGGGAACTATTAAGAATCAAACACTTTTGCTCATCCAAAGACATTATTAATAGAATTAAAAGGCCACCTACAGAATGAGAAAAAATATTTGGCAACACTATGTCAGACCGACGCCTCCATAATCTATCTATAATGTACTACAAAATATCAATAAGGAGAAGACAAATCATCCAATTAAGCGATGGGCAAAGGAGATGGACAGACATTTCTCTAAAGAGGAGATCCAGGCAGCCAAAAAACACATGCGGTCATGTTCACAATCTTTAGTTATTAAAGAAATTCAAATCAAAACAACAATGAGATACCATCTCACACCAACAAGATTGGCCAGGATCCAAAAAACACAAAACAACAAATGCTGGAGAGGCTGTGGAGAAAGTGGAACTCTTCTACACTGTTGGTGGGGTTGCAAAATGGTGCAGCCTCTTTGGAAAGCAATCTGGTGCTTCCTTAAAAAAATGGATATAGATATACCATTTGACCCAGTAATTCCACTACTTGGAATATATCCTACAGAATCAAGGCCTTTCACACCAACGGACACAGGCACAAGAATGCTTATCGCAGCACAATCCATGATAGCAAAAAGATGGAATCAACCCAGATGCCCAACAACAGAGGAATGGATAGGTAAACTATGGTATATATACTCAACGGAGCATTATGCAATGATAAAGAATAATGATGTTTCCAGGGAACATCTCATAACCTAGTTTCAACTGGAAGACATGATGTTGAGTGAAAGTAGTCAGTGACAAAAGGACAAATATTGTATGAGACCCCTATGATAAGATCTCAAAAACAGACTTATGTATAGAAGAAAAGACTCTTTGACGGCTGCAAGGGATGTGGAGGAGAGAGGGAGAGGGAGGGAGGGTTTAGATTAGATTGTTGCTAGAAATCTGATTGGGTGAAATCAGTTATAGCACACAGTAGAAACAAGAACAATATTAAGTGGACTTCAGCATAACTGGAATACTCCTTCCGTCTTAACCCAATATTCCAACAATAGAGTAGCTGGGGCAGGGAGCGGGAGACCATGCTCTTAGGTGAAATCGAGGCCAATTGGCACAACAAGGGTTTTGCTAAGAGGGCTCTCTGCACCCCACATTAGTGAGTGGCATCTGGGGTCTTAAAAGCTGCCAAGCTACCATCCGAGGACACAGCAAATGGTCCCAACTCAGCAGGAACGGATGCTCACCAAGGACCAAAATGACATGGGGTAAAGACAACCCAGAAGACAGAGAGACCCACATGAGTGGGTGCCTACATCAACTTGGGACCAGAATAACCAGATGGTGCCCGGCCACCACCTGTAATAGCCACGATGGAGCTCACTAGGTTGAGTCTCACTGGCAACACAAGAATAGAAAGGGGTGCATCCTGAGATCTCCACTAAAAGACCGCAGTTGATGGTCCAGTAGTTTCAGGGTTCCCCTGGGAGCATGGCCCCCGGCCCTGATACTACCTTTGCCCATAAATTATAATGAAGGTCCACTCTTCGGACATGAATGGATGGGACTTGGAGATGCAGAGTGACCATATAGTGGATGCACTTTATGGTTCTGTGCATCTATAGGATATCAGCCTGTTGACCTCTGGCTGGAAGAAGGACAGTGGGTGGAGAGGAGGGGAAAGGAAACTGTTGAAAGGATGAGACGTATGGAGCAGAGAGTCATAAAAAAGAAAAAGAGTAAATTGTATTAAAAGTAATTTAAGTTTTCTTGTTTTGCTTTTCTGTAGGCTGCAATTTTTAAAAAATTTTTTATTTAATATGACTGAGTGAAAATGTACATTCCCGTATAAATTTACATGCCCACCTATATGCAGCTTCCACTGCTCTCCCGGTCCAGTGACAGCACACTATTCCTCTCTGCTCCATACATGTCTCATCTCCTTTGCCCATCACTAATTGGATGATTTATCTTCTTCTTATTGATATTTTGTAGTATCTTATAGATTATGGAGATCAGGCGTTGGTCTGACACAGAGTGGCCGAATATTTTTTCCCATTCTGTGGGTGTTCTTTTAATTCTATTAATAAAGTCTTTTATCCAGTTGGAGTTGGTTTTTGTATGAGGTGTAGGATATGGATCTTGTTCTTATAGCACTACCATGCTGTTTTGACCACTGTGGCAGTGTAGTATGTTCTAAGGTCGGGTAATGAGAGGCCTCCCAGTGTGTTCTTCTTCTTTAGTAGTACCTTACTTATCCGGGGCTTCTTCCCTTTCCAAACAAAATTGGTGATTTGTTACTCCATCTCATTAAAAAATGACGCTGGAACTTGCATTGGGATTGCATTATGTAAATAGATTGCTTTGGGTAAAATAGACATTTTCACCATGTTAAGTCTTCCTATCCGTGAGTAGGGTAGCTTTTTCCATTTGTCTAAGTCTTTCTTAGTTTCTTGTAGTAAGGGCTTGTAGTTCTCTTTGTAAAGGTCTGTTATTTCTCTGGTTAGATTAATTCCTAGGTACTTTATCTTCTTATGGGCTATCATAAATGGTATTGATTTGATAATTTCTTCATTAACAGTCTCGTTGTTGGTATAAAGGAACCCTACTGATTTACTTATGTTTATCTTGTATCCTGAGACTTTGCTGAACTTTTATAGCAGTTTAAGTAGTTTACTTATAGATTCCTTGGGATTCTCTGCATATACAATCATACCATCTGCAAACAGGGAGATTTTAACTTCCTCTTTGCCAATGCAGATGCCCTTTATTTCTTGGTCTTGTCTAATTGCTCTGGCTAAAACTTCTAGTACAATGTTGAATAGAAGAGGTGAGAGTGGGTATCCTTGTCTAGTTCATGATCTCAAGGGAAAGTCTTTCAGTCTCTCTCCATTCAGGATGACGTGGACAATTGGCTTTGTATAAATGGCTTTTATTGTGTTGAAGAATTTGCCATCTATGCCCATTTTGCTAAGAGTTTTTAGCATGAATGGGTGTTGGACTTTATCAGATGCCTTTTTGGCATCAATGAACAAAATCAGGTGATCTTTGTCTTTTGTGTTGTTTATGTGGTTAATCACATTAATTGTTTTCCTGATGTTGAACTAGCCTTGCATCCCTGGTATGAATCCCACTTGGTCATGATGGATTATTTTTTGGATATGTTGTGGTATTCTATTTGCAAGAATTTTGTTGAAGATTTTTGCATCTAGATTCATGAGTGATATCGGTCTGTAGTTCTCCTTCTTTGTTGGGTCTTTCCCTGGTTTTGGTATCAGGGTTATGCTGGCTTCATAGAATGAGTTTGGGAGTATTCCATCTGTTTCTATACTGTGAAATAGTCTCAGCAGTATTGGAGATAACTCTTCTCTAAATGCTTGGTAGAATTCTGCAGTGAAGCCATCTGAGCCTGGACTTCTTTTTGGTTGGCAGTGTTTTGATGACATTTTCAATCTCTTCCTTTGTGATGGGTTTATTAAGTTGTTCTGCTTCACGTTGTGATAATTTGAGTAGGTGGTATGAGTCAAGGAACTGCTCCATTTCCTCTAGGTTTTCAAATTTGTTAGAGTACAGTCTTTCGTAGTATTCTGTTACGATATTTTTTATTTCTGTTGGATCTGTTGTAACAACTCCCGTCTCATTTCTAATTTAGGTTATTTGTTTCCTTTCCTGCTTTTCTTTAGTAAGTTTAGCCAGTGGTTTGTCAATTTTGTTGATCTTTTCAAAAAACCAGCTTTTGGTCTTTTCCATTTTTTCAATTGTTTTTCTATTCTCTAATTCATTTAGCTCTGCTCTAATCTTTATGATCTGGTTTCTTCTGGTGCCTGAGGGATTCCTCTGTTGTTCTCTTTCTACTTGTTCAAGCTGTAGGGTTAGTTCCTTGATTTGGTTTCTTTCTTCCTTCCAGATGTGTGCATTTATGGAACTAAACAGACCTCTGAGCACTGCATTGGCTGTATCCCATAGGTTCTGGTAGGAAGTGTTTTCGTTCTCATTGGAATCCATGAATTTTTTTATTTCATCCTTGATTTCCTCTATAACCCATGTTGTTTTTTAGCAAGATGTTGTTCAGTTTCCAAGAGTTCCAGTTTCTATCTATGTTTTTTTCTGCTATTGATTTCAACTTTTATGGCTTTATGATCAGAGAAGATGGTTTGCAGTAATTCAGTGGCATGGATTTTGTTGAGCACTGCATTATGGCCTAACACATGGTCAATTCTGGAAAATGTTCCATGTGCACTGGAGAAGAAGGTGTGGTTGTCTGCTGATGGATGGAAAGTTCTGTATATATCAATGAGGTTTAGTTGGTTAATTGTGTCAATGAGGTCTTCTGTAGCTTTTCTGAGCTTTTTTCTAGATGATCTGTCCAGTATTGAGAGTGGAGTGTTGAGAGTGGAGTGATCTAACTCTTTTTTGAGTGTAGTCAGTGTTTGTTTGACGTAATAGGTGCTCTGATATTAGGTGCATAAATATTTAATATAGTTGTCTTGCTTGTGTACTGAACCTTTCAGCAATAAATAGTGTCCATCTTTGTCCATGATCATGGATTTGACATTAAAATTTATTTTGTCTGAGATTAGAATTGCCACCCCTGCTCTTCTTTGTTCATTGTTAGCTTGATATATATTCTTCCATCCTTTAATTTTCAGTTTGTTCCTATCTTTAGGTCTCAAGTGAGTTTCTTGTAGACAACAGATGGATGGGTCATGTCTTTTGATCCAAGATGTCACTCGATGTCTCTTTACTGGAGCATTCAGTCCACTTAGGCTGCAATTTTTACAGTATTCATATTTCTTTTTTAAGTATGGGAATAGGAGATTGAGGACTTCTGAGTCTGAATTAAGAAATCACTCTTTAGTAACTGTGTAAACTGGAACATGTTACTACATTTACTGCTTTAGGATCTAGATTTCTCTGGCGAAAGAGGCATAACAAAAGGTACTATCTGAGTGTACTGTGAGTGTATTTTACATGTGTTTTGATTATTTTCTGATTTTTGTATTTTGTGCCAAACTGCTTAAAATAAAAATGCATAATCTTATTTTGAAAAATAAAAATAAATATTTTAAGTGGAAGTATAATTGGGAGAATTAAAATGGATAGTTAGCGTAGAATCTACCATCGATATATAGAGACTGTAAAACCAAACTCACTGCCTTCAATTTGATTCTGACTCACAGCAACTCTACAGGACAGGGTAGAACTACCCCATAGTCTTTCTAAGTAATGCCTGGAGGGTTTCAACTGCCAACCTTTTGGTTAGCAGCCATACCACTTAACCACCAGGGTTTCTGATGATCGTAAGTATATATAAGTAGGAAACCCTGGTGGCGTAGTGGTTAAGTGCTATGGTTGCTAACCAAAAGATTCATAGTTCAAATCCACCAGGCATTCCTTGGAAACTCTGTGGGGTAGTTCTACTCCATCCTATAGGGTTGCAATAGGGTTACTGGGAGTTGAAATTGACTGAGTGGCAGCAGGTTTGGTTTTTTGGTTTTATATATAAATAACATGTTGCATACATATGTTTTATGTGTATCTATATCTATATGTATATTCCTAAACTGTTAACTGGGGTTGTCTCTGGAAATAGAGTTAAAAATAGGAAAGAGCTTCATGTTTTACAGTGTAAGTGTTCTATGTTGTTTGAAAGAAGTCCCTGGCTAGCACAAATGGTTAAGCATTCAGTGACTAACAGAAAGTTAACAGTTCAAAGCCACCTGGAGGCAGCTCTGAAGACAGGCTGGGTGGTATACTTGCCAAAGATCACAGCCTTGAAAGCCCAATGGGGCAGTTCTACTCTGCACACACGGGGTTGCCAGGAGTTGGACCTGACTCAACAGCAACTAATGACAATTGTTTGGAAGTTTCTTTTTTGAAAACAACAAATATGTGACTTTTGTAATAATTTTGAAATATTATAATAGGGCCTTCCTCCACATCCACAATTTCTGTTATCGTAGCACTTCTTTATTTATCACTTATCACTTATTTATCACCTGTGTCTCCTGCAACTAGAAGGTAAGGTCTACAGTGTCAGGACTTTGTTTCACTTATGGCTCAAGTCTCACTGCCTAGCACTGTGCTTGGCCTGTAGCAGGTTCTCAATAAATATTTGTAGCATCAGTGTACTTAGATTTAAAGAAACCTATACAATTGGCTTTCACGTGGCTGTTGCTCAGTTAATGTCTAGCAATGAATGATTAGAGCCCTGGTGGTACAGTGGTTAAGATCTGTAGTTTGAGTCTTAATTGCTGCTCCTTGGAAATTTATAGGGCAGTTCTTCTCTGTCCTATTGTGTGGCTGTGAATTGAAACTGACTCCACAGCCATAGGAATGACTGACTTGCCCAAGGATATACAGCTATCTGGTGTCCAAATCTGACCTTCTGGTTCTCCCAATTCAGACAGATTTCTTTCATACCACCTGCCTCCCTAAAATTAATTTGTTTTGGTTTTGTATCCACTTTGTGAAAGACATTTCTTTTCTGTTATAAAAATTTGCCTGGGATTCTGCTAGCACACCACCAGTTTCCAGTAGGATACTGTTGGTATTTAAAAACAACCAACCAAACAAAACACCTCCAAAACAAATCTTGCCTCACTTTAGGATTGTTCTATCTAAGATATCATGGAAAGTTGTATGTTTTTAATACCTCTCATTCTCCAACCCCTTCACCCCACAATGCAACAGATTCTGGGTTTCTCTGCAAGACGTAAAATTTCCCTGATGCGGATCTGTTTGCCAAGTATAAGTAATCAGATTATTTTCCTGGATTTTGCTGGTTCCGCTTCTTTTGGCCTGGTATTGAAAAACATCAGCTTGATCATGATTTCCAGTTGCCTCAGATTTCAGGGAGGCAGCGTGTTGCTACTATTCAGTGTCTTAGAAGGAGATGCTGATGAGGTCCCAATTTTGTTTCCCTGTAGGAGCCTTCAACCTGCTTTGAAAGGGAAATTTTGAATAACTATGTATATACACTTGAAGTACTAGAAAAAACCCCAGCCTCCAGCCCTGGAGTAGAGTCTGACTCACAGTAACCCTACAGGACAGAGTAGAATTCCCAGTCAGTTTCCAAGGAGCACTTGACAGATTTGGTTAGCAGATGAAGTACTTAACCACTGTGCTCCTAGAGTTTCTGATATACTGGAGAGTATAAATCTTTTAACATACCTTTTCAAATACTAATCTGGAATCCAGTAAGGGTATATTTATTCCTTGATATCTTTTTTTCCTCACAACCATGCACTATGCAGCCAGAAAATGCAAGTTGGAGCCCTGGTGGCCCAGTGGTTAAGGGCTACCTATAGCTGCTGACCAAAAGGTGGGAGGTTGGAATCCACCAGTCATTCCTTGGAAGCCCTGCAGGCTCAGTTCTCCTCTGTCCTCTAGGGTTGCTATGAGTCAGAATCGACTCAACAACAACAAGTTTTCTTTTCTTTTCTTGGTAAGTGTTAGCTATTATGTTTGAACACCAGGAAAAAATAATTATATATCTGTATATCAGTATGTATCTTGCCCTCAGTGTAGTCCAGTTGAGTACGGACACACTGTGTGTCTGTATCTGTGTGTCTATATTCATGTATTAAACTTGATAGATTCGGATTCCATTATTTCAGCTGCTGTTATTTACTGTCTATTAATGACTTTGTTCTTTCTTATCTTTAGCTTTGCTCAGACCTAGTCGTATTCTTCACAGATTGTTTCTTACTTTCTGACTCTTTTTTGCCTCCAGTGCTGTGAAACTCCAGAGTTAGTAGTTCTGATAGTGTATTTGTGTTTACTTGATTTCTCTAGCTGTCTTACATCCACTGCTTTGTTATAATTAGCCAGTTAGTTTATGTAGGTTCTGGCCAACCTGTTTTCACTTCAATGGCCTTGAATTACATCTGTCTGCATAAGTGTGTGTGTGTGTGTGTGTGTGTGTGTGTGTGTGTGTGTGTGTGTGTGTGTGTTTGTATCCTTCCCACTAGGAGTTTTTCACCCTGCTCCCCTGAACAAGAGCAAGAAAATTTGGCTTAATTTTTTAGAAGATTTCCTAGGGTTTTGTGGCTACTAGTTTTATCCCAAAGCTCAACTGTTCCTACTATGTTTTGAAAGATAAGTTTCTCAAGTGAGAGCCTCCCTCTCTGATGCTATGAGTTTTTTAGGTATCCTGAAATACTGTATTTCATGTTCCCTTTTTTTGTTTTCCTTTTTTACTGTTCCACTACATATACACGAGGACTTCCAATTAAGTTTGCAAATTCATTCTAGAAAAAGTGCTACAGACCACATTGCTGAATATCACTACAGTCACCTTTGAAGTACTCCCTTTGGGAAGCTATGCATGGATGCCAGTGCCTAGTCTACCCTTCAACACAATTTTGGAACTCTTTTTCTGGAAAGGACATCAGAGCTATCGTCATATTACCCTTGATGTCCTGAATGCCATCCAAATATCTTTCCTTCAATATTTCCTTATCTTTGGGTAAAGAAAAAGGCACTAGGGGCCAGATCAAGTGAGTATGGAGGGTGTCTGTTTACAGACAACTATACAATTGTATAGTTGTTCACAGACAACTATACAGTGAAGTTCTTGAACTTGCTACCATGCCACCAAGCACAATGGCCATTGCAGATAGAGTTCCAAAATTGCTTTGAAGGGTGGACTAGGTCCTGGTATTGGTGCATAGCTTCCCAACGGGAGTACTCCAAAGGTGACTGTAGTGATACTCAGCAATGACTGATGCAGCACTTAGAACAACTAAGTCTGTGAACTTAACTGTCAGACCTCGTGTGTGTGTGTGTGTGTGTGTGTGTGTGTGAATATGTATAACCCACTGCCATCAAGTTGGGTCCAACTCATAGTGACCCTAGAGGTCAGAGTAGAACTGGCCCCCTAGAGTTCCCAAGGAGCACCTGGTGGATTTGAACTGCTTACCTGTTGGTTAGCAGACGTAGCACTTAACCCACTACGCCACCAGGGTTTCCATGTGCATGTGCATGTGTATATATACCCTCCCCTCCAGTGGGTTTTTACCCTGCCCCTCCCACGAGCAAAAGGAAGAAAATTTGGCTTAATCTTATAGAAGATTTCCTAGGATTTGGGGCTGCTGGTTTGATCCCAAAGCTCAACTGTTCCTGTAGTCTTTCAAAAGATAAATTTCTCAAGTCAAAGCCTCCCTGTCTGTTGCTACGGGTTTTTTAGGCATCCTAAAATATTGTATTTATGTTCACTTTTTGTTGTTTTCTTTCTTTACTGCGGCACTACATATGTGTATATTTATGTAGTGTTTACATATGCATATATAGAGATGTATGTATGTGTATGGGTCTGTGTATGAAATTTGGAATTAATGAAATTGCATTCTTGTGAAATATTTAGATAAAGCATTTTCTTGATCTGTTCCTTAGTATGGTGGCCTGCATGACAGCTCTTTCTTTGGAAAAACAGCCCCCAGTCATTTGCACCTTGAAGTATTTGCAGTATAATAAAAAGATAAACTAGTGCGGGAGATACCTGCTCATTATGGTTGTACCACCAAAGTTTTTTAAGAGAATCACATTCACTTTTACATCCTCTGAGTCTCTAGCTTTCTATAACTGAGTTTTTGTTTAAAACTAGCTTTTAATCACTTTTAACTTTTGTAATAATTACTGATTGAAATGTCACGTTTGTTCTTTCTACTTTTAAAATGGATGAATTGAACCTATGTGTTTTCATGAATAAATTAAGCAGTTTGCGATTTGTGACTGATCTTCAGTTGTGCTCACTCCACTTGCCTTCCAGATGCTGAAGGAATAAAGATTTCCCACCTGGATGCTGTAGTAATGGTGTGCTACCACAACTTTTACATTTGGGCTTGATTTTTAATTTTAATGCAACCATGCTAGGATATCTCAGTTTACACAGCATTTTTTATGTCCAAAGTCATGCCACTGGCCCTAATATATCATGAAGATCTAGTTTTCAATGAAAATACCTGCAAATACAGTGATGGTGCTAAAAATAGCCTTGGGTGGGTTTTTCATTCCTGTAGTGTTTATTCTTGGGTGTGGACATTTCCCCCCCTTCTTCAGTCTTAATGGAAACCCTGGTGGCATAGTGGGTAAGTTGCAGTTGGAATCTACCAGGTGCTCCTTGGAAACTCTATGAGGCAGTTCTACTCTGTCCTGTAGGGTTGCTATGAGTTGGAATCAACCTGATGCTGTGGGTTTGGGGTTCGGGTCAGTCTTAATGGAATCCTGGTGACAGAGTGTATAATCACTTGCCTACTAAATAAAAGTTTGGCAGTTCAAATCTACCAGTTGCTCTTGTCTTATAGGACCTCTGTGGATTGAAATTGGCCTTAGACTGGCAAAAAAATTTCAGTCTTAACATGACAACTATGCAGGTACACTTGTCCTTGTAGCTAGATTCTTGTCCACAAGACCTTCCTTCCTACAGAGAAATTTTATAGCTATGACAGTACATTATGAAATGGTATATTGGAGGGATGGTTACAAAATAACTCTTCTATTTACAAAAGGTTTACTTCACTGTGTCTGAAAAGAGCCTGTTTGGTACATTCCAAATGATTTGAACTTTTCAGGAAAGCAGCTTCTGGGTGGATAAAATTGTCTTGTTTTCTTTTTCTCCTTGCCTGACATAGATGAGAGTACACTGATGCTGCACTTCACCGATGTCAGCTTGTTTGCTTGCTTCCACGGTAACAGCTGCACTTCAGGTGAGCTACGCTTCAGGTGCCGCAACATATCACTGCTTCGGGCACTGCCTGTCCCTGAAGTGGGGAAGCCAATATGTCACTTGCTGGAAATAAAAATGACAGCGATAAGGAGGACAAGTTTGAAGATGCCTATGAAGTGATTCCTGTAGCAACAACAATGAATTTAATTTCTTCCCTGGAAGAATGCACAACCGGATTGTACTTGTTTCTAAATAACAGATTCTCAGATGCCATAAATCTTCTTTATCCATGGTCTCATAACAGCATGTACCATGCCCTGATTTATGATATCCTTATGGTTGTCAAGGCCATATTGACGTTTGAGCCACAAGATATACGGATTGGAATGGCCACCACGAAGAATGCTTTGGTAACTTGCAACAGTTTCCGAAGAAAATCAAGGATGACGTCTCTGTCTCGTGTGGTGACTAAACAAGGACTAAAACATCTCAAAGAAGATGAATTGCATGCAGAAATTTGTTATGCTGAGTGCTTGATCTTGAAATCTGCAATAATATTCGTACAAGACGACTCTCTGCTTGGTTTTCTCAAAAGCGGGGTTAACGTTGGGTTAAGTTATCAGATATACAAAGCCTGTCAGCAAATATTAATACAAATACCTGACTACCAAAGCAAAGCCCACAAACACCTGGTTGGAGGCATAAAATTTGGACTTGGAGCGTTCAATTTGATGTTGTCACTGGTGCCGCCAAAGACACTTAAAGTACTCAATATGATTGGATATTTTGGTGACAGGGAGGTAGGCTTGGCTTTGCTTCATGAGAGTGCATCTGAAAGCCATATAAATAACATCTTGAGTGTTTTTACTCTACTCTTTTATTACAATTATATTTACATAGCTTTTGGTGTTGAAAAGGGTTACAATTCGTCTATAGACGGTCTCTTCCTAAGCTACCTGCAGAAATTTCCAAACTGTGTTATACTTGTGTTTTTCCTTGCACGTTTTAGAATGCTGAAAGGACACTTTGAATATGCGCAGCTGAAATTACAGAAATGCATCTTTATTCAGAATGAATGGAAGCAGATTCATCACCTCTGTTACTGGGAACTCATGTGGTGTCACATTTTTCTGCAGGAGTGGAAGGAAGCTTACTACTATGCCAGCCTACTGGCTCAACACAGCCGGTGGTCCAAAGCAATCTATACCTTCTGTAAGGCTAGTCTATTGGCCCTGCTTCCTTCTGATTCAGTCAAGGAGGACATGAATGCCCTCTTTCTAAAAGTGGACAGCCTGAGAAGAAAAATGCTGGGAACTTCTGTGCCGATAGAAAAGTTTGTTGCTGAGAAGGGCACGCGCTACGCCACCACTTCTGGCTGGTTTACGGCACAACCAATCCTGGAGTTCCTGTACGCGTGGAGTGGCTTCCGAGTCATGAGCCAAAGACTAGACATTATTTCAAGCTGGCTGTCGCTAATCGGCAAAGGAGAAGACATTCTAAGAGCAAATCCTAGTAAAGAGTACCAAATGGATGACTTGAGTTTGTTGTATTTACTGAAAGGCCTTTGCCTAAAACACTTGGGCAAATACTGGCACGCTGAGCAATGCTTTCATCATGTTATCCAAAAGGAGAAGTTGTTAAAATATGATCACTACTTGGTGCCGTATACTTACTATGAACTGGGAATCCTGTACCATCTAAAAGGGGATAATGACAGTGCAATAAGGAGCCTGGACAACATAAAAAACTACAAAGACTATGCCATGGAAACCAGACTGCATTTCAGGACTCACATAGCCCTCGAACAAATAGCAAAAGAAAAGGAACTCAAAGATGGAGTGCAGTTTGGCACAGCGTAAGTGAAATAGCCACTAAAGTAACAAGCAGGCAGAGAAATCATTTCTTTTGTGGAAGAAACGCAAGAAGACGCAGTTGCTAAGAATCTGACCAGTAAAGAGGAAGAAAGGAATTGGCCATCGCTTTTGCCTCTTTCCTGTCCCATAGCTATCAAAGGGAAACACATTAGGCGGGAAAATGGAGTGACACACAATCTTGAAAAAGAAAAGGTAACTGATGTATGTGACAAAATATACTCTCTCCTACATGATGACTTTATCCATTTTGTTGCATAGCATTTTCAAAGACTTGAACATGTATCTCACTAAACAGTGTGTACAACTCCCAAATAATGTAGGGAAAGTAGTTACATTAGGGATCACAGTGCCTTCTAAATGTTTTTTCAAAAATGACTTCAACTGTTTTACTGACATTTTTAAAATAATGCATGGAATAGGATAAACTCTGGCTGGTTTACCCTCACACACAATCACCCTAGGGTCGCCATGAGTCGGATCTGACTGGACAGCACTTGGCTTGGCTGTATGCCAAAGGGAAAGCCTGATGACATAGTGGTTAAGTGCTGTGTCTGCTTACTAAAAGGTTGGCAGTTCAAATCCACCAGGCACTCTTGGAAACTCTGTGGGGCAATTCTACTTTGTCCTTTAGGGTCACTGTGAGTCAGAATTGACTTGATGGCACAAGTTTGGTTTTTTGTTGTTGTTTGTTTTATACCAAAGAGATTTTCTGCCCCTGTGTGTTCAGTGGAAACCCTGGTGGCATAGTGGTTGAATTCTAGGGCTGCTAACCAGAAGGCTGGCAGTTCAAATCTGCCAGGCACTCCTTGGAAGCCCATAGGGCAGTTTTGCTGTGTCTGTAGGATCGCTATGAGTCAGAATTGACTTGATGGTAGTAGGTTTGGTTTTGGGGTGTGTGTTCAGTCTGTTTTTACACTTTTTCATTAGGAAGTTCAAATATGGGTTTATAAACTGCTTCAGGATAGAGAAGAAAGGGAGATCACCTGCTTGCACATACACCTTTGAGGATAGATAGATAATTGGAGGCCAAGAGGACAGGTGCACTTGATTAGATAAGAAAACATGAAGCTTCTGGAGGGAGAGTTGAGTTACCCTGTAAAAAGGCCTTCCCCAGGGGCTAATTCCCATCCAGATGATCTCTTCCACGTAATTAAACTCCTTGCATCTATCCTGTTGCCATTGTTAGTGGGCTAAATCGCAGAGTAAATAGCAGCTGTCAGGATGGAGCTTGGTTTTGTTTTACCTGCCTAGGGGATAACATCTGTCCCAAGCTTCCAGATCATTAACTCTCCAAGGACTGACAAGTTCCTGAACTTGTCCTGGAAAAGGTGCTACATACCTTGTTGCTGAATATCACTACAGTCACCTTCAAAGTACTCACTTTAGAAGCTATGCGCTGATGCCAGTGCCTAGACCATCTTTCAAAGCAATTTTGGAACTCTTTTCCTGGAATGGCCATCAGAGCTGTCATTGCATTACTCTTGATGTCCTGAAGGTCATCAAAATGTCTCCCTTTCAATATTTCCTTTATCTTCAGGTAAAGACGGAAGTCACTGAGGGCTGAAAAGATATCCGAGGAGGGAAGGTGTTCCAATACACTTATTTGTTTACTGGCTAAAAACTCCCCCACAGACAACTATACACTTGAGTTCACAAACTTGCTCCTATACCACAGTGCACAAAGGTCCTTCCAAAAGAGTTCCAAAATTGCTTTGAAGGGTGGAATGGGCACTGGTGTCAGTGCATAGCTTCCTAAGAGAAGTACTTCAAAGGTGACTGTAGTGATATTCAGCAATGAGGTATGTAGCACTTAGAACAGTTAACTTCACAGACTTAATTGTCGGACCTCATAGTTCAGTGTATTTTCCTTGCAGTCACTCTGAAGAGTCACCTGGAAAGTTTGGCTGTCTAAAACATGTGCTTTGACGTAGCCAAATACCCAGCTAGAACACCACGAGAAACTAGTATTGAAGATTTACAAATGCATGCATGCAAGAACATCCTCCTCATAAATTGGAAATAGACTTCCAAGACTCAAGCTATACTTGAGTGATTCCTCAGTTATTTGGTTAGTAAGGTGCAAGGTTTGAGAAGGCAGGCTATAGCCAGATTGCCTGGATTTTGGTGCTAGATATACCATTAACTAGCTGTATGACTTTGGGCTTCTGTGCCTCAGTTCTTCACCTGTAAAATAGGGGAAATAATAGCACCTGTCTCTTGGGTCTGCTAATTAAGACTAAGTTAGCACACATTGTTATTACTAAACAAAAAAAAATCTGGAAGTAGGTAGCCCAGGGCTGATATGGCTCTTTTTATCTTTCTTTTACCTCTTTGCTCCATCAGGCCTCCATCTCATGCATGTCTCCTCATGGTGGAAAGTAGCTGTCTCACTTCCAAGCCTTGTGTCTATTCTAGGCAGGGAGAAGGAGCAACAGACAGAGAAGGGACAAAAAAGACTTTGTTTTCCCTGGTGGGCTATCAGAAGGGCTCAGTTAAAAAGGATACAAAATAATCACAGAAGGACAAATATTGCATCATCTCACTTTTACAAAAAGTCAAGACACAGTAAGCAACTTTGATGGCTACCAGGGATGGGAAGGGGATAGACAGTAGTATCTAGATAGTAGACACTTGTTATTTTGGGTGATGGGAAAGACAACACCTAGTGTAAGTTAAGTGTGAACAACTTGTCCAAAGTTAAGTGAGGACACTAAGAAATACACAACAATAAGGGAAGATTTGGGTGAATACTACAGCATACAATTTTGCAACAACAATAAGAACCAAAAAAACGTATGTGTGGTTACATATAGGTAGTTATATATATATATGTGAGAGTAGGAAGGCACATGCAGGTATATCAGTGTGTGTGTCTAAGTGTATCTTGTTAAATACCATTAAGCTGGTTCTGACTCCTAATGAGTCAGTACAATAGAACAAAACACTGGCAAGCTCAGTCCTCTAAATCCTCACAGCTGTTGCTATACTTGAGCCCATTGTTGTAGCCACTGTGCCAATCTATCTAACTGAAGGTCTGTTTTTCAATTACCATGTATGTCATCAGACGTGATATCCATCTCCAGGGATTGCTCCCTCCTGCTAACATGTCCTAGATATGTGAGATGTGGTCTCACCATCCTTGCTTCCTAAGGAGCATTCTGGCTGTACTTCTTCCAAGGCAGATTTCTTTGTTCTTTTGCCAGCCCATGACATATTTAATATTCTTCACCAACCCTGCGATTCGAAGGTGTCAATTCTTTGATCTTCTTTATTGATTATCCAGATTTTGTATACATAGGAGGTGATTGAAAATCATTGCTGATGTCAAGTGTATGTGTAGGCGCGTATATATACGTGATTATGTGAGCTGCATACATATTCATATATATAATCAACATAGAATGTACAGTTATGGACACTCGTAGATACAGTAAGACACTTAGCAGAATTGGTTTACTGGGACCTTAGTCTTGTGAGACAACTCAGTCAATTGGCATAACACGGTTCATAATGTTCTACATCCTAGTTTGGTGAGTAGCATCTTACAAGCTTGTGAATGGCCATCTAAGATATAGTTATTGGCCCCTACTCATGTAGAGTAAAAGAGATTGAGAATGAACTAGTCCACGGGACTAATAGCTAAACAGGACCATGGACTCTTCTGACTTGAGACCAGAAGAACTAGATGGTGCCCACCTACAACTAATGACTGTTCTGATCAGGGACACAATAGAAGAACCTGGATAGAAAGGGACAAAAAAATGTAGAACAAAATTCAAATCCCTCCAAAAGGCCAGGCTTACTGAGTTGATAGATACTGAGAACTCCGTGACATTATTGCCCTAAAATATCCTTAGAATTTGGAACTGTAGTTAATCTCAGTGATCGCCTTTCACGTAAATAATAGATCGATTTATGAAATAAACAATATCACCCATGAATACTGTGCTACCTTAAATAATCAGCTGCATGAGACCAAATGGTCAACATTTCCCTAAGCAAGGGAGCTAGATTCACAGAAACAGAACAAATATAGTATTCGATTGATGACACATTGTGAAAAATGTAACCAATGTCATGGAACAATTTATATAAAAATTATTAAAGAGGAACCTAATTTGCTATGTAAACTGTCACCTAGAGCATAATAAAATATTCTATTTATTTATTTATTTATATTATGACTGAGTGAAAATGTACATTTCCGTATAAATTTACATGCCCACCTATATATGCAACTTCCCAGTGCTCTCCCTGCCCAGTGATAGCACACTGTTCCTCTCTGCTCAGTACATGTCTCATCCTCCCAACAGTCTCCTTTCCCCTCCCCTCTACCCACTCTCCTTAGTCCAGCCAGAGGTCAGCAGGATGATATCCTATAGATGCACAGAACCATAAAGTGCATCTAATATATAGTCACTCTGCATCACAAGCCCCATCCATTCATGTCTGAAGAGTGGACCTTCGTTATGATTTATGGGCAGGGGCAGCATCACAGCCAGGGGCCATACTCCCAGGGGAATCTTGAAACCACTGGACCATCAATTGCAGTCTTTTAGTGGAGATCTCAGGGTGCACCTCTTTTTATTCTTGTGTTGCCCGTGAGACTCAACTTAGTGAGCTCCATCGCGGCTATCAATGGTGGTAGCCAGGCACCATCTGGTTCTGCTGGTCCCAAGTCGATGTAGGCACCCACTCATGTGGGTTTCTCTGTCTTCTGGGTTGTCTTTACCACATGTCATTTTGGTCCTCGGTGAGCATCCGTTCCTGCTGAGTTGGGACTATTTGCTGTGCCCTCGGATGGCAGCTTGGCAGCTTTTAAGACCCCAGATGCCACTCACCAATGTGGGGTGCAGAGAGCCCTCTTAGCAAAACCCTTGTTGTGCCAATTGGCCTCAATTTTGCCTAAGAGCATGGTCTCCTGCTCACTGCCCCAGCTACTCTATCCTTGGAATATTGGGTTAAGATGGAAGGAGTATTCCAGTTATGCTGAAGTCCACTTAATATTGTTCTTGTTTCTAATGTGTGCTATAACCGATTTCACCCAATCAGATTTCTAGCAACTATCTAATCTAAACCCTCCCTCCCTCCACCTGTGGTGACAACTCCCCTCTCATTTCTAATTTGGGTTATTTGTTTCCTTTCCTGCTTTTCTGTAGTAAATTTAGCCAGTGGTTTGTCAATTTTGTTGATCTTTTCAAAAAACCAGCTTTTGGTCTTTTCCGTTTTTTCAATTGTTTTTCTATTCTCTAATTCATTTAGCTCTGCTCTAATCTTTATGATCTGGTTTCTTCTGGTGCCTGAGGGATTCCTCTGTTGTTCTCTTTCTACTTGTTCAAGCTGTAGGGTTAGTTCCTTGATTTGGTTTCTTTCTTCCTTCCAGATATGTGCATTTATGGAGATAAACAGACCTCTGAGCACTGCTTTGGCTGTATCCCATAGGTTCTGGTAGGAAGTGTTTTCATTCTCATTGGAATCCATGAATTTCTTTATTTCATCCTGATTTCTTCTGTAACCCATCGTTTTTTGAGCAAGATGATGTTCAGTTTCCAAGAGTTCCAGTTTCTATCTATGTATTTTCTGCTATTGATTTTGACTTTTATGGCTTTATGATCTGAGAAGATGCTTTGCAGTAATTCAGTGGTATGGTTTTTGTTGATAATTGCATTATGTTCTAACGCATGGTCATTTCTGGAGAATGTTCTGTGTGCACTGGAGAAGAAGGTGTAGTTGTCTGCTGATGGGTGGGAATTTCTGTATATATCAATGAGGTTTAGTTGGTTAATTGTGTCAGTGAGGTCTTCTGTGTGTTTACTGAGCTTTTTTTCTAGATGATCTGTCCAGTATTGACAGTGGAGTGTTGAAGTCTCCCACTATTATTGTGGAGTCATCTAACTCTTTTTGAGTGTAGTCAGTGTTTGTTTGATGTATTTAGGTTCTCTAATATTAGGTGCATAAATATTTAATATAGTTAAGTCTTGCTTGTGTACTGAACCTTTCAGCAATAAATAGTGTCCATCTTTGTCCATGATGGTGGATTTGACATTAAAATTTATTTTGTCTGAGATTAGAATTGCCACCCCTGCTCTCCTTTGTTCATTGTTAGCTTGATATATATTCTTCCATCATTTAATTTTCAGTTTGTTCCTGTCTTTAGGTCTCAAGTGAGTTTCTTGTAGACAACATATGGCTGGGTCATGTCTTTTGATCCAAGATGCCACTCAATGTCTCTTTACTGGAGCACTCAGTCCATTCACATTCAGTGTAATTATTGATAGGTATGTGTTCACTGCAGCCATTGTGATATGTTTATTTTTGTGTTGATGTTTTCTCTGTTGTTCTTGTTAGTCTGTTCTGGGACATTCTTTTTTGTGCGTTCATTTTTCACCTTTTTCAGAGCTGTTTTTGTAGTTGTTGAGACTCCTTTGTTACATTTCTTCAAAT
The DNA here is from genome assembly GCA_028571685.1 of Heterohyrax brucei. NCBI lineage: Eukaryota > Metazoa > Chordata > Mammalia > Hyracoidea > Procaviidae > Heterohyrax > Heterohyrax brucei. Next base: position 53,710,035 of record CM053149.1, read on the forward strand.
GGTATGATACATCTTTGTTGTGCTTTACAGCTGCCCCTATAATTCCCCTTAATAAAGTATATATAAACTCAATTTTAATTACTACCAGTCTTGTCATCTTCCTCTCCATCTGGAAGGACCATACCAACTGTAGTACATCCCTCTTTTTAATATGATGGCACCATAGTTTTCATGATGATCACTGGATTGCTTCTTTCCGTATTAAAGCTGTGATTGACTTTGGAGCCTTCCCTAACTGAGTAGAGTTCTGAGTAATGTATCGTTCTAAAATATAAAGTTAGTGGTTTTCTTCTTCTAAGCGAAAGCCAAGAACTTCTTTCGGTCTTTCTTGTACTTTTGGCTTGGTTTTTACAAAGTCCTTGAGTTTCTGTTTATCTGGGAATATCTTAATTTCATTTTGGTATCTGAAAAATAGTTTTGCAGGATATATAATTCTTGGATGGAAGTTCTTCTCCTTCAAGGCTTTGAATATGCCATGGCACTGTCTCCGTGCCAGCATGGTTTCTGCTGAGAAATCTGATGAAAGCCTACAGGGTTCCCCTCTGAATGTTAGCTTTGTTTTGAGTCTTGCTGCCTTTAAGAGTTGCTGCTTGTGTTTCATCTTGTTAAGCTTGATTATAATATGTCTTGGAGTCTTTCTTTTGAGATCTATATTCGGTGGTGTACGATAATCTGAGATGTCAGTGTTCTCTTCGTGATTTCTGGGAAGTTTTCTTTCAGCAGCTCAGCAGTGATACTCTCTGTGTTCTCAGGTGTCTCATCCTGTTCAGGGACTCCAGTTAATCAAAGGTTGTTCCTCTTAATAGAGTCCCACATGCTTCTTAATGCTTCTTCATTTTTCTTGTTTCTTTTTTTCTGATTTCTGCTTATAGATGCTGGCATCAGTAGCTCTGTCTTCCAAGTCAGAAATTCTTTTTTTCCATTTGTTGCATTCTGTTTTCTTGGCTTTGAATGGAAGTGTCTATGTCTTTGATTTTGTTCTTGATCTCTTGGATTTGAGAGTACTGGTGTTGCATCAGATCAAACAGCCTGTTTAATTTTTCCTTTTGTTCTGCTGCATTTTGTATAAGGTCTAGAAGGGCTCTGTATATAATCATTTTGTATTCAGTTTCTGATGATTTCATAAAAGTATCTTCATCTGGAAAGCTCCTTGGTTGCTTTGTTTAGGAGCCTTCTGAAGCCATGGGTGATTTCTTATATGCCACACATGTCTGTTGCTTTTTGGGTCCTATGTGAGGAAGTAGAGGCTGGAAGAGATACTGTGAGGATGGACTGCAGATGTTTCTCTAGGCTGTCTTAAAATATAAAGCAAAAGGTATCTGACCACGTCCCAAGTCAGTCAGGTTTTCAGGTGTAGAATTCCCTCTTCCCAGCTGGCAAAGTAAGCGCCGCTATATCCAACCCCAGATGATACAAACTAGTTCAGAATACAGCAGTGCTACTGCCCTTTTGGCCTCTGCTGACAGGGCCCAGTGTTAGGTGACACTGTGTAGACTACTGCTTTTCTGGTAGAAAAGCACTCTCCTGTGGGCAGGTTCTGGCTCCCAAGCTAAGAAATAGGTCCAGCTGCAGCCACCGTGTCTAAGATGGTGTCCTCCACACAGGTAGCAGATACAGGGGCTAAAGGAGCCAAGAGGTAGTGATTCCTCTGCCTTGTTGCCGGCCCCCCACCGTAGGTGACACTGTGTAAATTACTGCTTTTCTGTTGGAGAAGCACTGTCCTGTTTTGGGGTGCTGGCTCCCAGGCTAAGAATTAGGTCATGCAAAAATCTCCACATCCCGCACTCTGGCAGAAGTAGATTGCCAGGTCTTTCTTCCTAGTCTTTCTTAGTCTGAAAGCTCGAGACCTGGTCAGCATCACGGTGACATGCAAGCCTAGAATGGCAAATGAGTGGTAGCTGTGCGTAAGGTTCATTAGTTGGGACTCGAACCTGGGTCTCTAGCATGGAAGGTGTTAATTCTGTTACTTAACCAGCAATGCCCCCTGCAGTATAGGCAGAAGGCTTAGAATGCAAATGACCAGTGGAGACAAACAGGCTATTGCTTTTTTGGATTGAGTTTTAGGAGATCAAATATTTTCCTTTATACCATAATAAGAATTGGTATCTATATTATCTCTTGGTAGATATTTTAGGGGTACACAAGTCAATCCTTAATGTTACATACTTTAACTCCCCCAAAACTCATGTCCTTCTCATGTGCTAAGCACAGTCACATCAGACTTAAAGAGTTTACTTAAAAAAAAATTGTGACAAGAAGTATATGTATCTTATCCTTGATTACAGGCTAATTGATGATGAAGAGGAGATTGATTTATTTCCATGGCTAATGATGATACTGATTATTTTCTACCAAGATTTGTTGCATACCAGTCACTAAGATGTTTGTCTTATGGATAGTGTTATGACAACACCAAGAACTATGTCATTCATCTTTCTCTTTTTTCTTTTTCCTCACAGGTAAAAGGAGTTTCATAATAGTTAGAAAATTAGACAGAGTAACACAATTTATGTTTCAGTTTGTGGTACTATGGTGGCTTGCATGTTGCTATGATGCTGAAAGCTATACCACAGATACTTCAAACATCAGCAAGTTCACCCATGGTGGACAAGTTTCGGCAGAGCTTCCAGACTAAGACAGATTAGGAGGAAATGCCTAGTGATCTACTTCTGAAAATTAGCCAGTATAAACCCTGTGGATAGCAGTAGAGTGTTCAGGTTGAAAGACACTCAAAACATAACTGGGGAAGGGCTGTGCTATAGTCATCTAGTGCTGCTGTAACAAGTACCACAAGTGAATAGCTTTAAAAAGATAAATTTATTTTCTCACATTACAGAAAAGTAGACTGAAAGTCCAAATTCAGGGCATCGTTTCCAGGGGGAGTTTTTCTTTGTTAGCTGTGGCGGAAGGTCCTTATCACCAGTCTTCCCCTGGACTGGGAACTTCTCAGGCGTGGGGACTCCAAGTCCAAACGATGCTCTCTGCTCCTGGTGCTTCTTTCCTGGTGGTATGAGGTTGTTAACTCTCAGCTTGCTTATCCTTCCTTTTATCTCCCAAGAGAGTGCCTTAAGGCACAGTACAATCTTGTAGACTGAGTCCTGTCTCACCAACACAACTGCCACCCAACCTCCATTATTAACATCATAGAAGCAAGATTTATAACATGTAGGAAAATTACACAGTTTGGCCCACCCAAATTGATACATACATTTTTTGAGGGAGATAATTCAATCTATGACAAACTGTCTCCTCAAAGTAGAGTTGACCTTAATGACATGAAGGGGTTAAATCCTTTAGGACCTTCATTTGCTGATGTGGCATTACTCAGAATAAGAAGTAACAGCTGCAAACATCCATTAGTAACCAGAATGTGGAAATGTATACAGTATGAGTCAAGGAAAAATGGAAGTCATCAACAATGAAATAGAATGCTTGAAGATTGATATCTAAGGTATAAGTGAGAGTACATGGATTGGTATTGGCCATTTTGAATTTGATAATCATATAGTCTGCTATGAATGACAAACTGAAAAGGAACAGCATTTTATTCATTGTTAAAAAGAACATTTCAAGATTCATCCTGAAACACAATGCAGTTAGTGATAGGTTAATGTCCACACATCTACAAGGAAGACCAGTTAATACAACCATTATTCAAATTTATGCAATAACTGTGGGTGCCAAAAATGAAGAAATTGAAGACTTTTATGAACTGCAACAGAAATTCATCAAACATGAAATCAAGATACATTGATAATTACTGATGATTGAAAACAAAGAAAAAGGATCAACAGTTGGAAGATAACGCCCTTTCTGACAAAATTGTGATAGAATTCTGTAAGACCAATAACTTATTCATCTGAAAAACTTTTCCAGTAACACAAGTGACAGTTATACACGGGGACCTAACTGAATGGATTACACAAAAATCAAATTGATTATATCTGTGTTAAAAAGGTGACCAAGAAGCCCTATATCATCAGTCAAACCAAGGTGGGGGCTGAGTGTGGAACAGACCATCAGTTGCTCGTGTAGAAGTTCACACTGAAGTTGAAGAAAAGCATGTCCATGAGAGCCAAAGTATGACTTTGAATACGTCTCGCTTGAATTTAGAGGTCATTTCAAGGATGACCAAATACCAGATAAGTTGTCGGATGACACCAAGGATGCCATACACCAAGAAAGTGAAAGGTCATTAAAAATGCAGTAAAGAAAGACCAAAAGGGATGTCAGAAGAGGTTGTGAAACTTTTCTTAACTGCACAGTTGTTAAAGTGAACAGAAGATATAATGAAGCAAAAGCATAATTCATGTTTCTCAGGCTGAAAGAACTGAAGAAAAAACTCAAGCCTCTAGTTGCAACATGAAGGATTTAATCAGCAAAATTGAATGCTGCAGAAAGCATCAAAGGAAGGTGGAAGGAACACAGAGTCACCACACCAAAATTGTTGACATTCAGCCATTTCAGGAGGTAGAACATGATACAGGACTACTGGTAGTGAAGGGTAGAGTTCAAACTGTGTTGAAGGGATTGGCATAAAACAAGGCTCCAGGAATTGACAGTAAACCAACTGATAGGCTTCAACAAATGAATGCAATGCTGGAACCACTCACTTGTCTCTGTCAAAAAATTTGGAAGACAGTGGCTTAGTTATCCCGTGCTTCTATAACAGAAATACCACAGCTGGATGGCTTTAGCAAAGGTAAATGTATTCTCTTACAATCTAGGAGACTACAAGTCCAAAAAGGGCATCAGCTCCAGGGAAAGACTTTCTTTCTAACTACTATGAAACTCTTTTACCTGTGAGGAAAAAAAAAGAGAGAGATTAATTACGTAGTTCTTGGTGTTGTCATAACACTATCACACAAATCAATCTTACAAGAAATATACTGAGAATGTTCCTTTGAAGGAAGGTGGGGAGATTTCCTCTTGGTTATGTTCAACATGTCATCAGAAAAGGACCTATGTTTGGTAAAGGGTCAGTAAAGACAAAACCTTCAATGAGACTGATGGACACAATGACTACAATAATGAGGTCAGACACAACAGAGGAAGGCCTTTGTCATCAATCCTTTCCCTGGTCTAGGAGCTTCTTGGTGCAGGGACCCCAGGTCCAAAGGATGTGCTCTGTTCCTGACACTAATTTCTTAGTGGTGTGAAATTCCTTTTATCTCTGCTTCCTTCTCTCTTTCATATCTCAAAAGAGATTGACTTCAGACACAACCTAATCTTCTAGACTGAGTCCTGACTCATTAACATTCTGGCCAATAATCTCACCTGATAACATCACATAGGAAAATCACATCAGTTGACAAAATGGGACAAAATGGTGGACAGCCACACAATACTGGGAATCATGGTCTAGCCAAGTTGATACAAATTTGGGGGGACACAATTTGTCATGGATTGAATTGCGTCTCCCCCAAGTATCTGTCAACTTGTCTAGGTTATGATTCCCTGTATTGTATGGTTATCTGCCATTTTGTTATATGATTTCTCTATGTATTGTAAATCCTGTCAGTGTGATGTAATTGTATAGATTTGTGGCAATTATATCAGTGAAATCTAAAGATTAGATACTGTCTTTTGAGCTATAGAGGAGAGAAGCAGAGACATGGGACCTCATGCCACCAAGAAAGCAGTGCGTGGAGCAGAGCCTTTCTTTTAGATCTGAGGTTCCTGCCCTGAAGTTCTACCAGAGCAAAGGAAGATTGATGACAGGGACCGCTCTCCAGAGTCAACAAAGGTGGAGTGGGGGCCTTTCCCTGGAGCTGACACGATGACTTTGGACTTACAACTTACTGGACTGTGAGAGAATGAGTTTCCCTTTTTCGAGGCCATCCAGTTGTGGCAGCGCTAGATGACTAAGACACAGTTCACTGTGTAACAGACAGCTACCTGGCCAACCAACTGGAAGAGATCCATGTTTGTGCCCTTTCCAAAGAAAAGGGATCAAATGGAATATGAAGCTTATTGAACAAGATTGTTACTATCACTGTTAGCAAAATCTTTCTGAAAGTAAATAAAAAATGACTGCATCTGTAGATCAACAGAGGACTGCCACAGATTCAAGCTGGATTCAGAAGAGGATGTGAAATGAAGGAGATGTTGTTACTGATGTCAGGTAGATCTTCGCTGAAAGCAGAGGACTGAGAAGTATGTTTATCTGTGCCTAGTGACTACGCAAAGGCCTTAAGCTGTTTAGATCATAACAAATTGTGGATAGCATACAAAGCATGAGAATTTCAGAACATTTGATTATGCTCACATGAAATCTGTGTGTGGATCAAGAGGCAGTTGTTTGAAAACAACAATGGGATACTGCCTGGTCCAAAATTGGAAAAGATTCATGGCGAGGGTGTATCCTTTTGTCATGCTTACTCAATCTGTACGCTGAACAAATAATATGAGAAGCTGGACCACACAAAGATGACCACAGCATCAGGATTGTAGGAAGACTCATTAACAACCTGTAATGACAGAACCTTGCTTGCTGACAGTGAAGAAGAACGAAAGCACTTGCTGGTGAAGGTAAGACTACAACTTTCAGTATGGATTATGCCTGAACATAAAGAAAACATTTTCACTAGACGAATAAACAACGTTATGATAAATGGAGTTGCCAAGGATTTCATTCTGCTTGTATAACAATCATGGAAGCAGTAGTCAAGAAATCATATGATGTATCACATTGAGCAAATATTCTGCAAAAGATTTCTTTAAAGTGCTTTTTCTTTTTACAAGTTGTTATTTCTATAACTAATGTGCACCTGATCTGAGCCATGGTCTTTTCACTTGTCTCAGATGTATGAGAAAGCGTAACAATGAAAAAAGAAGACTGAAGAAGAATTGATGCACTTAAATTGTGGTGTTAGTGATGAATATTGAATATACCATGCGCCACTAGAAGAACAAACCAATCAATCTTACAAGGAATACACTGAGAATGTTCCTTTGAAGGAAGGTGGGGAGATTTCCTCTTGGTTACCTTCCATATGTCATCAGAAAAGGACCTATGTTTGGTAAAGGGTCAGTAAAGACAAAACCCTCAATGAGACTGATGGACACAATGACTGCAATAATGAGGTCAGACACAACAGGGATAACGAACATGACGCGGGACTGGCTGTTTCATTCTGTTAAACACAGGGGGCTTTGAAGGGGGAGGTGAGGGGCGGGGCTGGTGGCGGTGCTGTGAACTGGTTCTTCCCAGCTGAGTCGTGGCTGAGAAAGTGAAATCAGAACAGACCTGAATTTTTAGAATTTGGGTGAACCAGAAAGCTAACTGGAACGGAAAAAATTTCTGGTGGAAGCCTTGCTAGAAACTTAATCTCCCTCTTAGAAAACAAGGGCAGTGTAAGCCTTCCGTAGCAATGCAGTTTCTTGTCCTTAAGATTTTGCGCAGAGCAGGAGATAACAGTGCATTGAAAGATGCTGGCCCACCAAGTCGCTTTGAATGTGCATTATTGTTCTACAGTCTTGCAATTAGCCCAGTCTCACGCATCCGGTTTCTGAAAGGGCTCACTACACCTCTTCTGAATCTTCCATTTCCAGGCTTCGACCTATAATTTTCTGTTCCAATATTGTACCAAAAACAAACAGAAGAATAAACCATTGCCATGGAGACGATTCTTACTCATAGTGACTCTATAGGGCAGAGTAGAACTGCCCCATAAGTTTCAAAGTGTGGGCTGGTGGACTCAAACTGCGTATCTTTCCTTTAGCAGTTGAGCTCTTAACCACTGCATCACCAAGGTTCAGTGACATACCAGATCAAAATTTCGGGTCTGTTCTGCTTAGCCTTTCACGCTGACTGAACAGGCTCGAAGTCCTGGCTATATGTAATGTCACTGTGAGTCTGAGTCAGCTGACTTGATAGCAGTGAAGTAACTAACGTCATTTGTGATATTGAATCAAATCCACTAAAAGCCCCATTGATGCAATTAGCCAATCATTCAGTGAATGAAGGTTGGGGACAGTGTTGAAATGATGACATTAAGAAAATAAGTGTAAGGATTATGTAGAACTGAAACCCCAAGCAGTAAGGGGTGGAGGATGGGACCAAACCTGTTGCCAACCAATTGATTTTAACTCATAGCGACCCTACAGGACACAGTAGAACTGCCCTATGGAGTTTTCAAGGCTCACCTAGTGGATTCCAACTGCTGGCTTTCTGGCTAGAAGCCATAGTTCTTAACCACCGCAACACTGGGGTTTCCAATAAGGGAAAAGCTGATTAATTTTCCACACATTTTCTACATCACGGTTTGATAGCCTTCTAACTGAGTTGTAAATTCTCTTTGGTCACTTTTGCAGTATTACCAGGTAATAACTGTTTTCACGTGTCTGAAAAAATATTGTGGACCATGTCAGAAGCCAACTAAGTACGTGATCAGAGATGTGTGGTGGTAGCGAGTCCTCGACACTTTTCCACTAGTGGGATTTATAGTGAGTTGCCACCTAGGTGGAATTCAAGGTGATCTTGGACCTTTTTTTCTCCCGGGTTCTGCAACAATGGCAGGACTATACTGATTCCCAAAGACCAGGCAATTCCCTTGATCCTACTGCTCCTCTCCAGGGCACGGTCACCTTGCGCTACTAGAGTATTAGAATTTCAGACCTGCACTTACAAGGTGCATGTGCTTTGATACCTTGACAAAGGCATGTAAGTTTCCATGTCCATCATGAATGAGGAGCTGGCAAGAGATTTTTCCTTTTTAATAAATAAAAGATTGTTTGAAATGTTTTTAGCGGTAGTGGAGAGGGACGGCCCTAGCCCTCGTCGCGTGCATTATCGGATTTTGCTGGCGACTCTCGGACCTTTGAGAGCCGTCAAACCGAGGACTACAAAACAGAGACTTCTGGGGGAAGGAAGTGACGACATAGCGCAAGGCTTGCTGGTCCCAGGCGTTCGCCACTAAGGAGGCTCGACAGATCGTGGTTGCCGAGTCCTGGGGGCATCCTGGAGTCGTAACTGGTATTATTCGTGTTTGTAAGGTGGCGGGATCCAGAGACACGTGGCCAGGGCGCCAATGGGTGGACGTTAGAGGGGTTCTCAGTTTGGGCAGAAAGTGATGGGTGAACTCCTGTGGTCGCAGGAAAGCAAGATTTGAGCTTCAACCACACGCCGGGCAAAATTCAAAGCCAGAGGGAAGGCGATCAAGAAAGGGATTAGGGTGTGGAGTTGGAAGTGTAGCTGATAAATCACCCCAGGCTCGTTCTGCGGCGACTCAGCGTGCCCGTAGCATTCAGGCTGGGTTGTAAACATCGTCTTTTCCTAACATATTTAAAAATTAATTTCGCAAGTAATTGTAAAATAAGTGTTTTTTTTTCCCCAACCATGGTATCAGTTCCGTACGTGTGAATACTTAGTTGTATTAACTAAATGCTTCCAGAATGGAGATTATGGGTGAGACATCAGCTTGGGTAGAACATCTGCTTGGGTGTAACGCATGTATTAATTAGAACTGGTGATTGTTTAAATCTAGCCAGCTGGAAACCATGAATGAATGGATGAAGAAAAGCCCGTTAGAATGGCAAGATTATGTTTACAAAGAGGTCAAAGTGACAGCCAGTGAGAAGAAAGAGTATAAAGGATGGCTTTTAACCACAGATCCAGTCTCTGCCAAGTGAGTATTCGCCCTACTTCGCTGAAAGCGCGGCACCCCTCTGTGCGGCCTGTATATCGTATCCAGACTTGTCAGAAGACAGGTCCATGACATTCATCTCATGAGAATTCCATTGTCTTTGGCTCTAAGTTTTACTTTAATTGGGGATCCACCTACTGGACCAGCCAAGTTCATAGGTTAGAATCAGGGCTGTGGCTCAGGTTTTCATTGCATTTTTAGCAGAAAATGTTAAACATACACAGGTGTGGAGAGAATAGTATAACAAACACTAACCTTATGTCAAAATTTCAAGCATTATATCATTTTGCTTATAAATACTTCAATAAATTTGCACAGACTTTTTAACAAATGTAATCATAATGCCAGTATAACGTCTAACAATTAATAATAACTTTGAATGTTAGCTAGTTTCTAGTTGTGAGTTCATATGTTCCTGATTGTCTCAAAAGTCATTTTCTGTTGGTTCATTAAGTTTGGTTGATATGTTTCCGAAGTATCTCGACTTTGAACTGCACTTTTCTCCTCATTTGTGTTCTCCATGCCATTTTTTTTGTTGAAGAAACTAGGTCATTTGTCTTGTAGAATTGAACATTAAACATTTGTCTTGTAGAACTGCACATATTTTGAATTTAGCTCATTGTTCCTCATGATGTAGTTTAACAAGCTCTCTGCTCCCCATATTTCTTATAAATTGGTATTTAGAAGTTTGATTAGTGTCAGATTTATATTTTGCAAGAATACTTCAAAGGTGTATGTACACATACACACACACTTTGTATTTTGGAATAGTTTTAGATTTAGAGAACAGTACAGGAAGTACTTGTATATCTTTCACTATTCTGTAATGGTAACATCTTAGGTAACCATGCCACATTTGTCAAAACTAATAATTGGCGTTAACTGAACTATCAACTTTGTTTGAATTTTGCCTGTTTTTCCGCTAATGATCTTTTTCTGTTCCAGGAACCAGTGTGCCATCCCTCTTTCGTTTAATTGTCATGTCTGCTTAGTCTCCTCCAGTTTCTGTTGTTTTCTCAGTCATTCCTTGTTTTTCATGGCCTTGACAGTTGTGAAGTGTACTGGTCCATTGTTTTGCATGGTGTCTCTCAGTTTGGGTCTGTATGATGGTTTCTCATGAATAGACTAGGCCTTGGGGTAAGAGTACTATAGAGGTGAAATTCCCTTCTTGTCTTAGGTCATATTTCATTTAGGATTTGTGTTTTTATAGTCATGAGTGAGATTAACCTTTAATTTCCTTTTTCATCCTGTTCTTCCCTGTTTTGGATGCCAGGGTTATACCAGCTTTGTTACGTAAGTTAATAAAGCATAGTCTATCTTTTACATTCTCTGTAAGACTTTGGGAACCCTTGGTGGTATAGTGGTTTTGTCTCCTGTGTCTCCTAACCAAAAGGTCCGCAGTTCAGATCCACATAAGTGCTTGATTAAGTTGGAAATATTTGACCCTTGAAATTTTAGAGAACTTTCCTGTAAAATTGTCTGGAGCTTCAGGGGTAGATTTTTAACTAGTACTTTTTTTTTCTTTGTTTCTGATAAGATTATGGAGTTCTTTACTTTTTTTCCTAGTTACTAGAAGGATTTTTTAGGAAGTTTTTCATCTAAAGTTTTCATGACTGTAATAAATTTGCTCTTAATATTTTCTATTTAAAATTTTTGCTGTTTTATTTCTAATATTTATATGTCCTTCTCTTTCCTGTTCTCTTTCTCTTTATTTTTGTCAATCTTGCCTGAGTTTTGTGAATTTTATGTATTTTTTCCACAGAACAAACTTTTTGGCTTTGATCATCCTTTTTTCTTTTTTGATTTTTTTTTTTTTACTTAATATGAGTGAGTGAAAATGTACATTCCCATATAAATTTACATGCCCACCTATATGCAGCTTCCACTGTTCTCCCTGTCCGGTGACAGCACACCACTCCTCTCTGTACCATACATGTCTTATCCTCCCAACAGTCTCCTTTCCCCTCCTCTCCACCCACTCTCCTTCCTCCAGCCAGAGGTCAGCAGGATGATATCCTATAGATGTATAGAACCATAAAGTTCATCTAATATATGGTCACTCTGCATCACCAAGTCTAATCCATTCGTGTCTGAAGAGTGGACCTTCGTTATGATTTATGGGCAAGGGCAGCATCAGGGCCAGGGGCCATACTCCCAGGGGAACCCCGAAACCGCTGGACCATCAATTGAGGTCTTTTAGCGGAGATCTCAGGATGCACCCCTCTTTATTCTTGTGTTGCCAGTTAGACTCAACTCAGTGAGCTCCGTCGCGGCTATCACTGGTGGTGGCTGGGCACCATCTGGTTCTTCTGGTCCATCTTTTTTTTTTTGTCTTTATTGATCCCTTTATTTTCTATTTTATTAATGTGCACTTTGTTATTTTCTTTTGGCTGTTTGAGGTGGGGAGTTACCTGTTTATTACTGTGTTTTTAACTAGAAGTGAAATTTACACTCTGCTTTCTTTTTAACTATGCACGTTTAGGACATTCATAACTCTTTAAGTAATAACTGTGTTCCACAGTGAGTAGCTTTAAGCCAAGGGCTGTCGAGTCAGAGCCGACTCATGGCAACCCTAGAGGCCACAGTAGAACTGCTTAGTCTGTGTAAAAAAAATTAGATGTTTAGCACGTTCAGTGAGTGCTTGCTGAACAAGTGAGAGCGTTTGATGGTAAGTGGATTGATCTCAAACAGAGAGAGCATATTCCCTTTTATTCTTGTCATTGGTTGAGTTGATTTTCCTACTGTTTCTAAGGATGCATCTCACTGAATTGTTTTCTTCCTGGTGGCGTAGTGGTTAAGTGCCACGTCTGCCAACCAAAGGCCAGCAGTTCAAATCCACCAGGTGCTCTTCGGAAACTCTGTGGGGCAGTTCTACTTTGACCTATAGGGTTGCTGAGTTGGAATTGACTCGACAGCAGTGGGTTTTGGTTTATAGTTTTATGGGTCTTTAAGTTTGGGTTTTTTTTTCCAAATCTGCTCTGAATGTACTTTTCCTCCCAAGTATTGTCCTGGTGAACTTTCTCGAAGATGGCACCCTCTCTGTGACCGGAGTTATGGGGCATGCTATACAGACTGTTGAAACTGTGAGAGATGCAGACTATCACATGCAAGAGAAGCTGATTCCTTTGTTCACGTCTGGAGACTGCCAAGCATACAGCCCTGAGGAGCTGGAGGAGAGAAGGAACAGCCTAAAGACGTGGCTGGCGAAGAATCACATTCCTGTCACTGAACAGGGAGAATCACAAAGTACTATCTGTGTGGCTCGGGTCCTGACTATAGAGCCACCGTATGGTCCGGAAAATTGCTTCAGTTCTAATGAGATTATTCTGTCCCGTGTGCAAGATCTCATTCAAGGACATCTTGCAGCTTCCCAGCAGGACACTACAAACTGTAAATGAGATGATTGATGTAAGACTTCCCTCTTTGTCCTTACATGTTTTGAATTTTAAGTTCATCATATTACAGAACTTTAAAGGCACATGCATGTGTTTTAATTCTTTGTTGTTTTGGTAAAATCAAAAGTGGGAATTATGAGTGCTGAATCTTTTGGGGACTGAGTCTCCTTGGAGAAGGACAGCATCACAGACAGGAAAATTGACAGGGTTGTCACAATCGTAAGGGTCTTGTGATGGGAATACAGCCCCATTTTGTTGAGCAAGAAGTACATTTAGAAAAATGAAACAAGATGTAACATGTTAAATCCCAGCCTTATTAAGTCCTTTTTTCTTACATTGCACAAACCAAGTCTGTCTATAAGTATCTTTTCTTGGGTGGAATGAAGTCATTTTTGAATCAAAACATATCTGGGTTTTGACTATTATTAAAAAAATCTGAGCGCATAAGCCTTAAAACTTGGAAAGCCTTTAGAGTGAGCATCTGGTCCCTGAGGAGAGAGGGCAGTGTGACAAGGTTTTCAACTGCTGTACTTGATCCAGCAGCTTTTGTGCAGTGGCCTCAGCACATGCTTCCAGGCTTTCAGGCTCGTCATGCTTTCTGTCTGACGTCCTTAATCCTTGGCTTAGCTTCACCGAGGAAAGAGAATGCAGGAAGCTGCTTCGTGCTTGGCTAACACCTGGCCCTATCACATTACAGCTGATCAGAGCCCAGCACTCCTATGGAGGTTTCTGGAACAGAAAGGTACCTCACCTGGTTTATTTGGGGCTTTTTCCTGGGGCATGTGTAGAGTAGCCTCAAGGTCCACCCCCATCAGTTAGAGCTTGAAACTCCACCCGTTCCAGGACTGGTTGGCAAACTGGATTCTCAGGCCAAATCCAGCCTGCTACCTCTTTTTGTTAAAAATCTTACAACAAAGCCACACCGACTGTTATGTATTGTCACTGGCTTCTTTTGTGATGAGAGAGTTGAGTAGTTTAAGTAGGGACTATGGCTTTTATTTTCTAGTCTTGGTGTTTACTCTGTAGCTGTTTACAGAAAAAATTTGGAAGATCTTTGAACCGGCCTGGTGTGAGAAGGGTTGGGGCCAACTTCCCCTGGCAGTCTTGGCCTAGGCAGTCTCCTGAGGCTGCTGTAAGCTAAACTCACTCCCGTTTCTTCCTAGTGTCTGTTTGTCAAAGAACTGATGAGGCAAACAGCTGACAGCCGTGTGTCATTCACCTGCATGTACTTGTCAACTCGTGTGAGAAGAGGATGGATAACTTATGGAAGAAAATTTTTTAAGTATTCAGGTTTTAGAGTATTTAGTTGATTTCTTAGAAGATTTTTAGTGGAGCTTGACAACATAGCCATTATTTTCTTGCACAGTTGTCTAGTAAAAGGATCTTGTAGCCTAGTGCTGCTAACCGTAGCGAGAGTTGGAGTCAGTTGGAGAGCTTGTTAAGAGCAGATAGCTGGGCCCTACTCCCCATGGGGTAGGTCTGCGGTGAGGTCTAGAAATTTACATTTCCAAAAAACGCTCCCACAAGACACGATAGTGCTGCTACCAGTTCAGAGACCACACATGGAGAAGCAGAATGGAGCCCCTATTCTTGTCTTGTGACTAAGGCTCTCCCATTCAAATCCGTGAATGCCTTCAGGAAGCAAATAGAGATGGGGAGTAAGACCCCATTGAATTTGGTGTGGGAAATGACTCTGACAAGATGAGGGAGGGCCTTCAAATGGGAGAGACTTTGTAGACAAGTCACCCACAGATCTGTCAGGCTTGATCCTGGTCCAGGGTCAGGTTCTGGTGCAGTGGTGTTTGTAGTCCAGACGACTGAGATTGACATCGATTGTGTTGGCAGCTCAGTCGTCTGTTAAAGCCATTTGCCTCCCCACAAAACCTGAGAAGGTAAGTGATCTGGCTCTGCTGCAGAAGCCTGCCTGCTCAGGGACCTTCCTGGCCAGTTCCTCAGCTAAGATTGTCCCAAGGAGACTCACTCCCCTAGTTCAGGTACTATCTTAAGGGACTGTCAGCATTTTTGTTGCTGGATCCTCCAGAGGGAGATTGTGTCTGTGCATCTGGGAACATGGTATTAAAAACATCTTTTAAAACAAAAGCCTGTTTTGACTCTACTTTCTGGTCCCCTCAGAGCAGAGTTTTCAATGTCTGCACTGATCTCTCTTGCTGTCTGTGTTTTATCTAGAAAGCCTGGTGGTGTAGTAGTTAAGTACTAAACCAAAAGGTTGGAGTTCGAATCTGCCAGGTGGTTCTTGGAAGCTGTGGGGCCATTCCACTCTGTCCTGTAGTGTTGCTGTGAGTCAGAATTGATGTGATGGCAGTGGGTTTAGTTTTGGTTTGGTGTGATTTATGCGATTTCCTAAGTCAGCTATCTTCGAAAGATGTTCTGGCTAGAGTTTATTTTCCATCAGTTTATTTTTAGAAACATTTACTATGAAAATTTTAAAAACATTCAAAATTAGTTGTTGTCATATGATGAGGATTGGGGCAAATTTTGTGCACTGTCTTGAAGTAGATAGATTCTAAGATGCCAAGAATCAGAGCTTCGATACATTCTAAGATGCCAAGAATCAGAGCTTCGATACGTTCTAAGATGCCAAAAATCAAAGCTAGGGATTACTATCCCATGCATAAATTTTGGGAGAAATCAGAGCAGCCAAGGGACTGGAGTTACACAAGGAAACCCTGGTAGTGTAGGTATTAAGAGTTGTGCCTGCTAACCAAAAGAATTGCTGCCAGGCAGTTCTACTGTTCTGTAGGCTCACCATGAGTTGAAATTGACTCAGTGGCAACAGGTTTGGTTTGGTTTACTCTCTCTTTACCAGATGCAGCATAATTGAGTTTTATGTTTCAGACAGTATTATAATATGTTAAAAGATCTTTCCTTTATTGACAGTATTGCTCCACTACTTGTGCATGCTTTTGACTTTTGCATATTGCTTTATAGTGTTTATGTGTTTGTAATCAGTGCATAGTTTTCTATTTTTCTGTGTATCTGTAGTTTTTATAGTTGTAAATTTAAGACAGTTTTCTATTTTGTTGATGAGTCAGTTTATTAAAACATTTCCGTACATTTTGACCTTTGTTGTGGTTGGGTTTTTTTGGCTGTCATAGATTATTCTGTCAAGAACATCTTCCCGAATACATGTTTATTGCTATTATGAAAGGCTCTAAGTGCCTAGAAGTGAAAGTAGCGTGTCAGAGAATGTGGATGTATTTTGAGCATTTCCTTCTATTGCTTTTTAAATGGGTTATGCTAGATTACATTGCCGAGAACAGTCAATAAACATGTAAATTTCACTAGACTTTTTGGGTATTACAATTTTGTTTAACTTTGCTACTTAACATAAAATGGGTATTTGGCTGTGACTCATGGCGACTTTACATATCACACAACAAAGGGTTATTTGGTGCTGGGCCATCTTCATGGTTGTTGGCGCTGTGCTGTCAGTTCATCTCATCGAGGGTCGCCTTCGTTTTCACTGACCTTCTGCTTTGTTTTTAGCCAAACCACAATTCAGATGCATCAATTCTTGCACGCTCTTTGTTCGTTGTCTAGCTTTTGTTGCTGCTTCCTTCAGTGTTGTTAATGGGTTGGATCATGTCACATACACACAAAAAAATGTATTATAAATGCTGCTATATCTGAGGTTGGAAACCCTGTTAGCATAGTGGTTAAGTGCTACTGCTCCTAACCAAAGGTCGGCAGTTTGAATCCATCAGGTGCTCCTTTTTTTTCTGTAGGGCTGCTATGAGTTGGAATTGGTGGCAATGGGTTATACCTGAGGTTATAATCCCATTGAGGAATAGGACTTTCTTTGTTATTAATGAGGCAGTGTTAGTGTTAGGTATGCCTCAAATCTATCTCTTTTGAGACAGAAAAAGAACAGATTAAGGAAGCAGCCATCAAGGAAGCTATGATGGGGGGAGACAAGTGCTCCATGCCACATGAGATCCTTAAGGAAGCAAGAAACTAAACGGAAAAGAGACTCCCCAGAGCAAACAGAGAAAGCCTTCCCCTACAGCTAGCACCCTGAATTTGGATTTCTACTAAGGAAACCTGGGTGGTGTAGTGGTTAAGTGTTAGAATTGCTTACCAAAGATTTGCAGTTGAAATCCACCATTTGCTTCTTGGAAACTCTACGGGGCAGTTGCATTCTGTCCTATAAGGTCACTGTGAGTTGTAATGAACTTGACAACAGGGGGTTTGGGTTTTCTTTTTTTAAGCTAATGAAAAGTTTGCCAGTTGGAACCCACCAGCCAGTCAGTGGGAGAAAGATGTGGCAGTCTGCTTCCAAAAAGATTTACAGCCTTGGAAACTTCATGTGGCAGTTCTTCTCTGTCCTGTAGTGTCACTATGAGTCAGAATTGGCTGAAAGGTGAGGGGTTTAATGAGTAAACAGTGAAAAAATAAATTTCTGTTGAAGCCACCATCTTACAGTGTTTCTGTTAAACAGTGGCACTAGATAACTGAGACAGTTATTGATTATGGCTCCAAGTAGGAGGAAAGCCTGGATAACTTCAGTTTTTACTCCATTTATCCTGTTTTCTAATCAATTCACTTGTAAAGATTTTTGTTCAGACATAATACAATTTGAAGGCCGTGATCTTCGACCTTTACCTGTAAGTTCAAGTCACGATCATTTTCAGCAAGCGAGGTTATGTCATCTGCATATCATGGGTTGTTAATGAGTATTCCTCTGATCCTGATTTTTCATACAGTCCAGCTTTGTCGATCATTTCTTCAGTTTACAGATTGAGTAAATGTGATGAAAGGATACAACTCCACTACATATCTTCTTCAATTTTAGACCCAAATAAATACACTTAAAGTTGCAGTCATTTTTATTGTCATCAATTAGCATTTTCTCATGTATCTGTTTATTTCCAGTATGTGAACTGTTTGATTTTAAAAAAGTTCAGATTAGCTGCCACATATTCATATAATTCTGACATAGTCTTCATTTGTGTTTTTATCTAATCTTGACCCACATGCATATCATTTTAAAACTCTAAATATAGCAGTCACTTTCTTTTAACTTACTTTGACATAGTTTCAAATATACAGAAATTTTTCTAGAACAAAAGCTTCTCATATACTCTTTGTCATGGATTTAACTGTTTCCCCCCTAAAATGTGTGCAGCCATTTGGCTGGGCCAACGTTCTCAATGTTCTGTGTTTGTCCTGCATTTTCTGATTTTCTTATGCTGTAAATCCTAGTCTCTGTCTGTGATGATAGATAGATGATTATGTTAAAAGAGGACTAGGATGGGATGGCAGCACCCTCGCTAAAGGAGTTCCCTGGAGTGTGGCTTGAATCACCCCTTATCCTTTCATCCACAAGAGAAGAAAGATAAGCAAGCAGAAAAGAAAAAAATCAAACCCAGTGTCATTGACAGGGAACTGTCCCAGTTCTCAGGGAGCATCTGGCAGATGCAAACTGTCGACCTTTTGGTTAGCAGATATACCACTTAACCACTACGCCACCAGAATTTTCATCCTACAAGAGATAAAAAGGAAGGGAAGCAAGCTAAGACTTGGGAATCACACACTATCAAGAAAGCAGCACTGAGAGTAGAGCACGTCCTTCAGACCTGAGGTTCCAGTGTCATACTCCTGACCGAAGACTGACGCGGCACAAGGACCTTCCTCCAGGGCCGACAGAGCAAAAGCCTTCCCCTGGAGCAGATGTCCTGAATGCGGACTTGCAGCCTGCTGGACTGTGTAAGAATAAACTTTTCTTTGTTGAAGCCGTCATTAGTGATACTTCTGTTAGAGAAGCGCTAGCTGATGAAAATGCCCTTCATGCAGCAATTAACACTTTATCCTATGTTTTCTTTTTCTCTCTGTATATTGTTTTCTTCCTAAAATGTTTGAGAATAAGTTGTGGAATCAGTGATGAAAATGAGGACATTCTCTTAAACAAAACCACAGTGCAAACATCCAAATTAAGCTGCTAACATTGATACAATACTGTTATTTAATACAGACTTTGTTCTGATTTTATGTATTGTTTTACTATCCCTTAAAGTGAAACCACATGGGGGGGAGTGATCATATGTTGTATTCCATTGTTGTGCCTTTTTAGTGTCCTTTAATGTAGAATGATTCCTTATTTTGTCTTTTACTTTCATGACATTCATATCATTGAAGAATATAGGCCTATTGTTTTATGGAAGGAAATTCTGGTGGCGTAGTTGTTAAGTGCTTTGCCTGCTAACCAAAATGTCGGCAGTTCACATCTGCCAGGCACTCCTTGAAGATTCTGTGGGCAGTTTTATTCTGGCTGTAGGGTCACTGTGAGTCGGAATCAACTCAGTGGCACTGGGTTTGCTTTTGGTTTGGTATATTATGGAATGGTGCTCAATTTGGATTTATCTGCTGTTTTCTCATAATTCAGATTATGTATTTTTTGAACAGGAGTGACCCAGAAAGGATGATGAGTTCTTTTCAGGACATATCAGGAGGCACATGGTGTCAGTCTGCCCCTTTCCTGGTGATAGTGACTGTGATCACTTTGTTCAGGTTATGTCTACCAGGTTTCTCCACTGTGAAGTTATTATTTTTCTCTTTGTAATTAAAAAGTACCTTCATATATATTTTTAAAAGATATTTATTGTTTGCATACAATAAGTTTACACATTTTAAGTGTAGAATTGAATGATTTTTAGTTGTGCAACCATTAGCACAATCCAGTTTTTTAACATTCCTACCACCATCAAAGGTCCCTTAATCCATTTACCGGCAATTCTCATGCCCACGTTCAGCCCAGGCAACCACTGGTCTACTGTGCATCTCTTTAGATTTGACTTGTCTCTACATTTCGTGTATTTGGGATCATACAATATATAATCTTTTTTGGCTTTCTTCACTGAGCATAATGTGTTTAAAGTTCATCCATGTGTCAGTACTTTCCTCCTTTTTGCTAATGAATGGTATTCCATATTAATATACTTCATTTTGTTTTTCTCTTCACTAGTTGGTGGACATTTGGATTGATTCTACTTTTGGCAATTTTAAGTAATGCTGCTAAAAACTGATGTTCAGTTTATCAGGGTTCTGCTTTGTTTTTCTCTTATGGGCTGTGGTTTGGAGTCATGTCTAAGAACTCTTCCTAACTCAGGGTCAGGAAGATATTTCATGTTCTGTAAGTTTTATTTGTTCTTTTTCAAGGTTACTTGGCTATACTGGCTTCTTTGTAGTCTACATAAATTTTGGATCAGCCTGTCAATTTTTGCCAAAAATGCGCACTGAGATTTTAATAGAGATTGTGTTAAATCTGTAGATCAATTTGAGGAGAATTACTGTCTTAATAAATTGTGCTGAATCTTTCATTCCATGATCATTGAGAGGCTCTCCAGTTATTTTAGATTCTGTTTAATTTCTTATAGCAATGTTTTATAGTTTTTAGTGTACAAGTCTTACACTTGCTTTGTTAAGTTTTTTCCTTAGTGTTTTATTCTTTTTTATTTTATTGCAAATGGAATTGTTTCATGATTTCATTTATGGATTGTTCATTGCTAGTATATATAAATGCAGTAGTTTTGTTTATTATAACACATTTTTTTTGTGTTCCTCTTTATTTAACATTACCCAAATATATTTTGAAGAGGGAGTCAACTGTACTTTTCTTCCCCATCAACTCCTGACTTGGGTTCTTTGCAGAAGTTGAACCCAAGCTTCAAGAAGGCACATCCTGATTGCTGACTGAGAAGAGAAAGAACATTAAAGAGATTTGATTCAAGTCCTTAGCATTAGCTCCATTCCTTTTAATTTCAATTAACAGGCTATTTGGACTTTTTAGAACCATCAGAGGCTCTTCTTGGGCTAAATTATGCTCCTTATTAAGTCTATTCAAGTCAATTTCATTTCTCTGTTCTCTTGTCTCTCCTGTGCACCTGTTCGTCTCTGCATCCCAAATTTCTAGCAGAATGACCAGCATACAACATCTGCTTAAAATATGTGGATTACATTGAAATTATAAGAATAAACGTGAAAGGCATTTCTGAAACTCCAGTAAGGATCTCACACTGGCCATGGAGCCAGGGGTGGATCATCCAGCAGGCATGATGAGTACAGTGCTTACTACCAGGTCACGTGAAATGAAATCGTTTACTGCAAGTAAGCAAGCCCTTGTTTATCTTGCATTCTGGGTCATCCACCCCTGTCAGGGATTGTAAAATTTGAAGAGGAGCTTTCATTGTGTCGGAACATGCTGTGGGTTTGGGAGAGAGACAGGTGGTAGCCATAGCTAGACGCAGAATCTTTGATGTGAAAAAAACTGTGAAATTGTTCACTACAGATGATCTGGTAAGCAAGGTAAGCACTGTGCTTACCTTTCCTATTGGATAATTCTCGCCTGCATGTAGCACACATTAATTATAAACTGGATTATCAGTCTCCCGGTTAACTAATCAGATTGCATGCTTTTATTAATCCAGTCTTGGCCAAGCTAACTGTTGAAAAGATTGGTATTAACATTTATGGGCTGGACCCAGAGCTGAAACCATTCCTGAAGCCAACTCTTCAGACAAAGATTGGACTGGACTGTAAGACATAAAATGATGTTGATGAAGAGTGTGCTTCCTGGCTTAAGTAGATACATGAGGCTAACTGGATGGCTCCTGTCCAGAGGTGAGATGAGAGAGTAGAGGGGGACGGGAGCTGGTGGAATGGACACAGGAAATACAAGATGGAAAGGAGGGGTGTGCTCTCACAGGGTAGAGAAGGCAGCTAGAGTTACATAGCAATATGTGTGCAAGTTTTTGTAATTCAGATTGAGATTGTACACTTCACTTAAAGCACAATAACATATATGTTTTTAAAAAGATGCATGGGCTAGGAAAACAGGAACAGCTGGAGTTTACATGGGAAATTACACAGACTGAGGGCAACATAAACAACATAAACAAATGTGTGTACTTACTGGTGATTTTGTGTGAAACCAATAATTGGGATTGTTTTCTTCATCATATGGGCTAGCTCCTTGGTACATCTCATATAACATGGCCCAATTTATATACCATCTGTCTCTGAAAGAGTGTAACGTGTCTATTCTAATTATCAAGCCATAAAACACTGATTTTTCCAGTTCAAACCACAGGAAGACAGTTACTGAACCTAGGAATCATAGTTCCCAGTTAGGTGACCAGACCTACTCCTGCCATGTTAATTCCAGCTCGTGGTGACCCTGTAGTCATGTCCCTGTAGAGTTTTTTCTGTCCTCTTTAAATTTTTAGTTTATATTTTAGCACTTTGGCCTGGGTTGGACCCTGTTAAGTAACAAAAAGGTTAGGGGGGGTGTGTGTAGTTTAAATGTATTAGTATTAGTGCCACATATAATCCATATCTTCAAAAAGCATGTTTTAATTTAGTCTCATATTTTCAAAATTAATGATTTTAAAAAAGTCAAAAGAAAATTTAATGGTAAAACCTGTTGTTTTTCCTTCCTTTTTTAAATTATGATTGAGTGAAAATATACAATCCCATATAAATTCGCATACATGCCAGTGAGTGACTCCCACTGCTCTCCCTGACTGGTGACAGCACACTCCTCCTCTCCTTTCTATACATGTCGTATCCTCCTGACAATCTCGTACTCCTCCTTTCCACCCTCTCCCCCACGTACAGTAAGAGGTCAGCCGGTTGACATGCTATAGCTGCATAGAACCATGAAGTGCACACATGATATGCTTACTCTGTATCACCAAGTCCATTCCATTTCTGTCTGAAGAGTTGACCTCCAATGTGACTTGTGGACAGGGGCAGCGTCAGGGCCATGGGCCAGGCTCCCAGGGGAACCCTGAGGCCCCTGGACCATCAGTTGTGGTCTTTTAGTGGAGATCTCAGGGTGCACACCCCTTTTCATTTTTGTATTGCCAGTGAGACTCAACTTTGTGAGCTCTATCATGGCTATCACTGGTGGTGGCTCAGCACCATCAGGTTCTTCTGGTCACGTGTCAGTGTAGTCACCAGCTCACGTGGGTCTCTCTGTCTTTTGGGTTGTCTTTCCCCCATGTCATTTTGGTCCTTGGTGATCATCCATTCTTGCTACCAATTTGGCATACCTCAGATGGCAGCTTGGCAGCTTTTAAGATCCCAGACACTGCTCACCAATTTGGGGTTCAGAAGACTCTCAGCAAAACGTTAGTTATGACAATTGGCCTCAATGTCCCCTGAGAGCATGTTCTCCAGACCCCCACCCCAGGCACTTCGTCCTTGCAATATTGGGTTAGGATGGAAGGAGTGTTCATGTTATGTTGAAGTCCAGTTAAAACTGATCTTCTTTCTAATGTGTACTGTCACTGATTTCACCCAAAGAAATTCCTATTATCTAGTCAATACCCCACCCTCTTGCTGCCTCCCTTCTCACTCTTGCAGCCATCAAAGAGTCTTTTCTTCTATGCATGAATTTGTTTTTAAGTTCTTATAGTAGGGGTCTCATACAGTATTTGTCCTTTTGCCGCTGACTATTTTCACTCAGCATAATGTCTTCCAAGTGAAACCAGGTTATCAGATGCTTCCTAAAATCATCGTTGTTCTTCATCATTACATAGTGTTCCATTGAATGTATATACCATATTTTACCTACCCATTCCCCTGTTATTGGGCATTTGGGTTGATTCCATCTTTTTGCTGTTGTGAGCTGTGCTGCAGTAAACATTCTTGTGGATGTATCACTTGGTGTGAATGACCTTGATTTTGTGGGGTATATTCCAAGCAGTGGAATTACTGGGTCAAATGGTATATCTATTTCCAGCTTTTTAAGGAAGCTCCAGATTGCTTTCCAAAGAGGTTGCACCATTTTGCAATCCCACCAACAGTGTAGGAGAGTTCCAGTTTCTCCACAGCCTCTCCAGCATTTGTTATTTTGCTTTTTTTTTTTTTTTTTTTGGATCATGGCCAACCTTGTTGGGATGAGATAGTATCTTATTGTAGTTTTGATTTGAATTTCTTTAATAGCTAATGATCATGAGCATGTCTGCATGTGTTTTTTGGCTGCCTGGATATCCTCTTTAGAGAAGTGTCCATCTCCTTTGCCTATCACTTAATTGGATGATGTATCTTTTTCTTATTGATATTTTGTAGTACCTTATAGATTATGGAGATCAGACATTGATCTGACAGTTACCAAATATTTTTTCTCATTCTGTAGGTGGTCTTTTAATTCTATTGATAAAGTTTTGGATGAGCAAAAGTGTTTGATTCTTAGTAATTCCCATTTATCTATTTTCTCTTCTGTTGACTGTGGTTTGTTTGTCAGATTTTGAAGTCTGTTTGGTTTGTGTGTTAAAACTTCCATTGTTGATCTTAATTTTTCTTGGATGAGCTTTATTGTTTTAGATTTGATATTTAGATCTTTTATCCAGTTTGAGTTGGTTTTTGTATCATGTGTGAGATATGGGTCTTGTTTCAATTTATTGCAGATGGATATCCAATTATGTCAGCATCATTTTTTGAAGAGATTGTTTTTTCCCTAATTTAGTGTCTTAGGGCCTTGTTGAATATCAACTGTTCATAGGAGGATGGTGTCCTCTCTGGGGTCTCAATTCTGTTCCATTGATCTATTTGTTTGGATTCTTTCTTGCTTCCAGATGCATGTACTCATAAAGATAAACTGACATCTGCGCACTGCTTTGGCTGTATCCCATAGGTTCATAAGAAGTGTTTTCATTCTCTTTGGAATCCATAATTTTTCTTTATTTCATCCTTGACTTTTTCTGTAACCCATGGCTTTTTGAGCAAGATGTTCAGTTTTCATGTGTTCAACTTTCTGTGTTTTTTCTGCTATTGATTTCAACGTTAATGGCTTTGTGGTCTGAGAAGATGCTTTGCGATAATTCAGTGGTATGGATTTTGTTGAGATTTGCTTTATGTCCTAACACATGGTCTATTCTGGAAAATGTTCCATGTGTGCTGGAGAAGAAGGTGTAGTTGTCTGCTGATGGAGTCTATCCTATATGGTGTTTTTTGAGTTTCTGGGATGGCTGAGTTTTCATCTAGGGAAGTTTTCTGTCAACAAATCTTCAATGATAATCTCAATTTTCCATTTTCTTCCCGTGTTCTGGAACTCTGATTACATGCAAATTTTTGCTTTTGATTTTATCCCACATTGTTCTCAGGTTTCTTCATTTGTGTTCATTGTTTTTTCTGACTTTTTCCTCCAAGTGGTATCAAAGCATTTGTCTTCAGTTTCACTGATCCTGAGTTCTGTTGTTTCAAATTTGCTGCTAAAACCCTCTATTGCCCTTTCTTCCACTTCTGAAATATTGTTGTTTATCCTTTGAATTTCTGATTACTGCTTTTGTATGCTTTCTAGTTGTTTTTTCAACATTTTGTTCCTGTATTATTATTTTTTTAATTCTTCCCTTGGTTTGTCTGTTTTCCTTGATTTTGACTGTATTTTCCATGATTTTGTCTATTTTTGATTTTTTTTTCTGTGTTTTCTTTCATCTCTTGGAGATCCCTGAATATTAGTTTTGAATTTCCAACTTGATGGTCACAGGTTTGGTTTGGTTTGTTATTAGGTGGGTTCAATGCCCTTCCTTCTACTGGAAGGTCTTCTGATGTTTTATTCCATTCACTTTCTGGAGCCATCCTGTCCTGTTTTTTTAAGTATGTTTTGACATTGCTGTCTTCAGGGCACTCAGAGATTACTTTGTTTATTGGTTGCTTTGTCCTGCTTTTTTATTTGCTTGTGTCTGGGCAGGTGGAATGGACGTGCTTGGTTGCTTGCTCTTCTCTGGGCATAATACTTCTCATTACCTTATGTAAGTGACAGGTCAATCCCTTCACTAGAGTTCAGCAGGGCAGCCCCAGTGGGGGAGGGGAGTGCTGGGTTTGGGGATGGGTCATTTGTGGCACATACTGGGGCTGGTGGGGTGGAATGCTCAACATATGGTACAGATAGGCAGGAGGGAAGGGGGAAAATTTGATGGGTGGAGCTAAGTGGGTTAGATAAAGAAAGGAGAGAAAAAAGAAAAAAATGAAGGAAAAAAGAATAAAACAGTGGCGAAGAAGGATTTGGTGGGTGGAGGCGGGGCAGACTCAACAAGGCCATGAGTCAGTGACTCTCAAGCTGAGTGGTATGGCTTGGCCTGCTGAGGTCCACGGGGTGAGGTGGGCAGGAGAAAGGAAAAGAAGTAAGTGAAAGATCAAAACCAAAACAGCCCCAACTAAATAAACATGGTCGTGGGGGAGCTGGATGTTGGGCGCAGGGGAGTATTTGGTATGGTGATGAGCTGATGTCTGCCTTGCCAAGCAGCACAGCTTGGCCCATCAGGAAGCAGTGAAGCCAGTACAGGGCTAAGATGTGAGGGAGAAGGAAAAGGGAAGAGGGGGAAGATAAAGAACAATTAAAAATATAGACCCAAGGGAGCCAGCCTGGTGGGGGTGGGACAGACCTGAGGCGGCCATGTACTAGAGGCTCTAGCTGAGCCATACAGCACAGCTTGTGGAGAAGGCGGTGGGTGGAACACAGGGTTAGGTGGGTGAGAGACAGGAGAGGAGAGGAAGCAGGAGAGAGAAGAAAGAACAACAAAAAAGAAGACCAAACCGAAAAATAAATGGTCTGAAATAGCCTGCCGGGGGGGGGGGGGGCATGGACCCAGGGAAGTTGTCTGCTGGTAGCTCTCTAGGTGAGCAGTGTGGCTCAGGACATTAACAGGGCTTGAGAAGGGCACACAGGGCTAGGTGGGTGGGTGAAAGGGAAGGAAGGGAAAGAGGAATAAGGAACTAAAAAAGAAAAGGTACTGAGGGAGCCTGCAGGGTGGGAGGGGAGTGGCAGGGACCTGGAAAAGCCATGTGCTGGTGGCTATCTAGTTGAGCCATCAAGAAGGGGCCAGAGAGCACTCAGTGCTAGCTGGACAGGAAATAGGACAGAATGAGAGACAGGAAACAACCAAAGTCAAAACAAAAGGGTTCCGAGGGAGTTGGCCAGTGGGATTGAGGTGAATCTGGACAACAAGGAGCTGATACCTCTCTGGCTGGGTGACCCTGGCCTGTTGGAAAGCTGAGAGGGCTGCCTAGAGGGAAGAAGGGTGAGGGGGTAGGAGAGTAGGTACCACTGTTTACTGGGTGCTCTGTTTCCTGCTGGGAGCTCTCTGAAGTCCAAGATGGTGCATCCAGGTGGTAGTGTGCTGGTGCTTCTCTGGCTGAGCGACCGTGGCCCACTGGAAAGTAGCAGAGGCTTCCTACAGTGAAGGGTACAGATTCCAGAAGCACATATATCACTGGCTACCCTGTGCTCTGTCTCCTCTTGGGAGTTTCAAGAAATTGCCTTTGTGTACTCCCTTTCTGCATTTCTTAGTGACAGATCCAAGATGGCGAATCCATGCTGTGTTAGCTGGTAGGGGACCTCTACGCCATAGCTTTCCTCATTCTCTGTTTTCTGCCAGTTTCTTATTCTTTTTAGTGCTTGATCCAGTTATTTATCCTTTTATTTGGTGCCTAGGATTCCAGAATCAATTTGTTCTATGCAGTTTTTCGGGTTTTTGCTGTAAAGGGATGGCAGAGTGCTTCTGTCCATAGCACCATGTTGGCCAGTACTTCTGCAACTGACTTTCCGGACCAGACTAATGTTCTGTTTGTGGTGGGGGGTGTACTACACATTATGTTTAACAGCATCCTTGGTCTGTACCCACTGGATGCCAGCAGGGGTCCCCACTTCCAGTTGTGACAGCCAACAATGTGTCCACTGCCAAATAGCCCCTGGGGGCAAAATCACCCTCAATTAAGAACCCCTGGTTTGAACGAACAAAATACATAATTTCTCCTGTTCAAGAAAACTTCTTGTAATTTTTGTACATGATAACATATTTGTTAATCAGCTGCTATGGACAAATGAAGTCTGACTTTGAAGGTTAACAAACACTGTTACAATACATGTGAAACCCACAAATGGAGAATCTCAGTAAGTGAATGAGTCTTTTGGGGTTTATCTTTAATTACTGTAGAAGATAGCTGCCCTATCTTTAATTATTGTAGAAGAAAATTCAGCCATGGGTAAATCTCTTGTTTAGAGTGAATATTCATTCAACCTGGAAGGAAAATGAACTCCTTCAGGCCATTTTCAGTAAAGCCGAGCATCAAGGAAGTAGAGGTAACTGCATGTTTTACTTGAGGACATAACAGACCTTATACTGGAACTGCTCCTGCTGAAAATGTTGGTTAAACAAACAATTGTACCATATGTAGTAGTGCTGTGTTTTCAGCCTCAGGTACAGTAAACAGTTGTTCTCACTGTCAGCTAAGAACTCATGAGATCAGGCTGAACTTTCAAAGCCACCATTGGAAGCTGCTGTTTCAAACAAACCTGACATCTGGCTTTTGTTGCCCTTTTGTTTTTCTCCTACAAGGATGAGATAGAGGTGAAAGCACCACTGAAAAAAAAAAATTGAAACCACCCATGTCAGAGCTGTCTTGTAGTGGCAGTGTGACCTGGGCTAGTTCCTAAACTTGCTGGGCTACAGCTGGCCTCAGGAGCAGACTCAGGGCTGGCTAAATACAGCAACTAAGCTGAACTGCCTATGGGAACAAGTTCCCATGAGAGCAGCTATCTTGTATCTTTACAAAACACAGATTCTACTTCTTCCTGACGGTTTTGTATGTATGGCATGCATAACTCTCCAAGAGAATTCTTTTTTTACCCTTGATTAAAAGCAATCAGTAAAATATCTAAGCTTCTAAAGCACATTAAGGATTGGGAACGAGCTACAAAGCAGACGATAGCTTAAAAACGGTTAAGAAAAAAGGTCTCTGCCAGCAGTCACTGATAGTCATCCTTGTTAACTGTTCACTACTCACTGCGGAGTCTGGCATCTGTGAGATTAAAAGACGTGGAAGCAGGTCACTCGGGAGCAATCAGAAACTCAAAGAAACAACAAATCCTATTAGTTGTTTCCGCCAGGGCACTGTGCTGTGAGCACTCAACTACTGACAACAGGTTCATAATGAAGACCTATTCTTCTGAAAACAATAAGTAACTTTGTATTTATGAACTGGCTGAGAGTTTTAGCCAACATTCCACCCCTCATACTGAAGGCAGGAACCCTAAGAATTGTGCTTAACTCCAGTATGATTTAGGAGAGCCAGCCTCTGCCACGGCTGATTTATACAGAATAATAGCAGTGTGAACAGATGCTGCCATCTCCAGGAGTCCACTGTTCATGTGGCAGCTGGGTGACACCCACAGTGGGAAGTCCAAGCTCCCAGCTCTAGGCCCAGCAATCAACAACACAACACAGAGTGGAGTCCTCATAAAGGCAGCTCAGGCAGCATCTGAAGAGCAGCCCAGCCTTCATTCTAGGCCTGACATTTGCTGTTTTTAATCTTACAAAGATTCCACCTCTATTATTTTATGATGACTTCTTAGGGACATGTTCAAACACTCGCTTAAAAAGAAAGAAAAAAAAAACTAACATGATTATGACTAAGGATTACTACATGCTGGGCTTAGATACAGTGCTTGCATTTAGACCTCTCAGATAATGGAACGGGAAGATAAAGAGTCAAGTTCATTACTTGCCAGACTTTGAATTGTCATAATCAGATACGGAAACTGAAGGTGAAGACGACAAAGCAGTCAACCCATGCCCACTTCCTTAAGAATGATTCCATTCTTACCTCTTGAGAACTTTCCAGAGATTAAACATAGTACACAACAACAGTCAAGAGAAATTTAGTAGTAAGTACTTTATTGTTTCCTAGCTAGACTGCAGTAAAACAAATATTTAACAGAAAATCGTTTACCATTTAGCTGTCCATAAAATTACATTAAATGTTGACCACCTTTTGGGAGCTTGGGAATAATTTCATCTTGGAATGCTAGACAGCATTCTGATCTTTAATTGCAAAGGAGTAATCCTCATTTATTTCATAATTTCAATGAGTAGCTTAAGAAGTTTTATTTTTGTGGGTGAGGATTTTCTTATTCAGGGCCATAAATTAAGGCTTCCTGCCCTTTTCACATTCTGGCACTTACATAAAATGACAGTCTTTGTGAGTCTATATGTGGCTGGAAGTGACCAGCCTAAAGGGCTGGCTTCGCCGAGGGGCACGGCTTTTCAGCCATTTGGCTTCGTTTTATTATTAACCACTCCCAGGCTCCGTGTTTGGCTGCAGACCTGGGTGAAAGCGGCAGGTGCCCTGGGACAGATGGCGGCTGTGGCAGGGGCAGTGAGAGCGCCACTGCAGCACCAAGGGTCTGAACTCTTACCAAAAAAAAAAAAAAAGCCCTTTTAGAGGGTTAATGCTGTTTTTTTCTTCATTTCTCCTCAAGGCCCCAGCCTGGGCAGTTCTATGATACAAGCCTTGTTTCAACAGCAGGTCAGAAGGTAGACGCTATGTGTTTTTCTTATTTTAAAGGGATGACACGAATTGATGCCTTTGAAAAATACTGCGGAGAGGCTAAGCTATTCAACTATGTTGAAGTTTAAACACATTAGATTTCCTGAAAAAAACTTAAATAATACTTTGGAAAGTGAACAGCTTTCACTGAGGAGGTTTTATTGTTCAATCTGTATTGAATCTGGATATAGTAGGGAATTTAGAGTGAGCCCCTACATCTACTTTTGAGGATCCTTTTTGGCTACACTGATCAATGTCTAGGGAAAATTTAAAAGTATTAGTATTTTTTGCAGAATGCTAAAACCAAGAAAACCTAACCAGCTACTGTCTAGGTGACTCAGGTACATGGTGACCCCATGTGTGTCAGACAAGAATGAGGCTCCATTGCATTTTCAATGGCTGATTTTTCATCAGCAGTTTGCCAGGCCTTTCTTCCAAGGGGCTTGGGTAGACTTGAACTTCCAACCTTTCGACCAGCAGCTTGTGTCACTCAAAGCACTAGTGCCCCACTGACCTAAGCTGTGGCTGAAAATCAGCGGTTTCCTGGGAGGCACTGTTATGGTTCTACATCTGACATTAACATGTCAACCTTTCCCATCTCAAAGGAGCCAACTTGCCTAGGGGAATACCAGGAAAATCCTCCTAGTGAGTCCACAAAAGAGAATTTGGAAAATTAAAGAGAATGAAGACACGACACCAGCTCTTAATCATAAAACCACAACAGAACTCATTACATTTGTTTTTCAGGCTAATCTTGAAGGAGCAAAAATAAAAATCCTTCACAAATCAAGTGTCCTCAGTAGCTAACACATAGCTTAAAATGGTATTTTATTTTTCTTGCTCACGTGACTTTTTTCCTGCCTGCTGGTAGAAAGGTCCGTGTTCTTTTTCTATTCTGACTCTTCTCACTTTAGTCTTTAGGACAAAAACAAGTACACCCCTCATGCCCTGTCACCCTGGTAGAGGGCAGAATAACACAGAGACTGAAACAGAATTGTATTAAACATTCACTTTTGTGTCAGCTGATAAATTTCCTTCTCTCTGGGATAGTCATAGAGAAAGAGACAGGCAATCTGGGTTTTACAAGGTGTCACCACTGACACCCCAAATTGTGCTGGGAGTGCCTCTACCTGATGAGAAATGCTGAGGCTGAGTTTCCCTAAGGGCCTGTGGTGGCGGACTGAGCACTGTGTCCCACTGTGTCCCCAGCAGTGCAGGTCTTGAGCCGGAAGTAGAGGTGTGCTGTAGAGTCCCAGCCAGAGAGAAGCAGGTGGGTAGCGAGCATTCCCCTACGGCGGGACTTTACTGGGTGGTGACAAGCTTCACAATCATGCTGATGATCCGGGAGCCTCGAGGACATGTACACAGGTCTATGCTTGGGTTTTTGATTTTATCCTGGAGGAGCTGGTCAAGTTCACCACGAAGTTCCTTCACTAACTCAGCCACCTAGAATGAAAGACAGAATGTAAGCAGTACTCAGGGCCATGGACAGGCGAGGTTATGATGATTCTACATTTCTGGCTTTCATTTTAACTCCACTTAGGAGCCGGAAACTAAACAAATTTTCAGTCTATAAGTCAAAATACTAAACCTGTTGTTGTCAGGTTGATTCTGATACATGGTGACTCTACAGGACAGGGCAGAACTGTCCCAAGGAGTTTCTAGGAAGCAGCGGGTGGATTCAAACTGCTGACCTGCGGGTTGGCACCCACAGCTCTTAACCACGTGCCACTAGGGCGCCTCAGTCAAAAAAGGCTTCTACCAGGTCTGGATGCAACTATAAGAATGTTCATTCAGGGACTGCTCTGTAATATACTGAACACAGCCCGTTATAAATAGGTTCCTCCAGCTTATTTCAGGAAAAGACAAAGTCTGGAAATAGGGCTTTTTAGTCATGTTATGCAGATTAAAGCCTGGCCAATCTGGGCACCATGTGCTCTGAGACAGAAGCAGGAAGGTGAAGAATTAAAAACGGTGGATGTTAAATAAACAGATTCTCTGGCTTTGAGGCACATTTTATGAGTTTGTAGGGGAAGAGTGCGCCCCACTGGAACAGCATTTTGCTCATGCTGATGCTGTACTGGCTTGTGGCTGTCCTCTCTGATCTGCCTGTTCTCTCCCCAGGTACACCAGCCAACCCCACCGGTTAGACCCCGATGTAACTAAAATAAGTTCTTCCAGAGGAGCACCTCAGGGACGCAGGCCTTAGGAATCGGCCTGTGATGCTCCCTCCGTCACAGGAAATGACTTAGGAGGGAGATTTGATGGAGCTTCTAGGGGAAAAAGAGCTAGAAGCTCCTGTTCCGGGCATCGAGTTACAGACATGAAGGCAGGTGCTATGGCAACCGTCTTGCCTCTTGCAAGGCGGTCAGCTGTCACTGAGCTGCCAGCCCTGCCTGCCCTCACGAGACTGTCGGGCACTGGAGTGTGGCTGTGAGCGTAAAACCCACATGACACGTTAGAGCCCTGCAGTGAAAGAGAATATAAAAATTGCACCAGGTTTTTCATGCTGGTTGCATGTTGAAACATTTTGGATGTACTAGATTAAATATTTTGAAATTGATTTTACCTTTTGCTTTTTACCTTTGTAAATGCCGTTACTATTAAAGTTCCCCATGTGGCTTGTACTCTATTACTACTGGACATGGCTGCTCTAATCTTTAAACTGGCCACTCAAGTCTCTTTAATGTTTAAGGCAGTGTGTGTGTTTCTTGCAACACAGGCATTCTACAACAGGCAAATGCTAAAAGGAGTTTTTATTTCTGCAGAGCATGCCCCAAACATCAAGCCCATTGCTGGCGAGCCAGTTTTGGCTCACAGAGATCTACAGGACTGAGCAGAACTGGCCCACAGGGTTTCTGAGGCTGTAATCTTACAGAAGCAGACGGCCCCATCTTTCTCCTGTGGAGCAGCTGCTGGGTTTGAGCTGCTGACCTTTTGGTTAGCAGCTGAGTGCTTTAACCACCGTGCCATCCGGCTCCACTCTTCAACTTCTATGCGCTGTAAACGCTGTTCATGGAGACCCCACAGAGTGATGGACACCCGAGGAGGACAGGAAGCGAAGCCCCGATTTCATACCCATCAGCTCTTTTTTATGGTAGTGGAATCAGGATGATCTTGATTTAATTTTGCTTATCTGTACTTTCTGATTTTTCCTTGGGGCACATGTAGTATTTGTATAACATTAACCTTATAGCTTTTGCCCAAATCTCCCACACCTGGTGCCCGGGGCTCCCCCCACCCCCCCGTGTGCTTCCTGCCCCACTCTTCCTTCATCTCCTGTGGAAGATGCATCCTTCTCAATTAGCTCGGCAGTCCTGGACACCTAAAGGAAGGCCCTATGCTTGATGTTTTTAAAGTCCACTGTGGCCTGAGTCTCACCGGGTGCGCAGAGAACTCTCTGAGGAGAAAACAATTTAGCAGACCCTAAATGAAGTGAAGGAGCAAGTCATGCAGATAGCTAAGGATATTTCAGAGAAGACACAGAGGGTGTGGGTGAAGCCTCTCTGGTGTGTTCCCTGAAGTCCAAGACGGCACTCTTTACCTGATGGGAGGCAGCTGCGAAACGGATCCAGCCATCATCCAAGGAGACCAGGAACTCGCCCCGGTGGAGCTGCACGGTCACCTGGCCGCCCCCAAACAAGACCAGTGGGTACACAGACACCATGCTGCAGTCTCGGATGAACACCCGGCTTGTTTTGATCTTCTCATGGTACACCAGGTAGGGGCTGTCGAAGTGTCTGACCTGTGACATGAAACCTCAAGTGAGCAGGGAAGTCACTGGCAGCCCAAGGGGAAACTCCACCAGTCCCAACTGTGCACTGTGAGGCGCCCTGGGGGCGTGGTGGTTAAAGCTCTCTGCTGCTAACCGAAACTGTTGTCTCTTTGACCCCACCAGCTGCTTTGTGGGAAGGAGACGTGGCAGTCTGTTTTCACAGAGCTTACAGCCTTGGCAACGGGGCAGTGCCACCCGTCCTACAGGGTCACTCGGAGTTGGAATCAGCTCGACAGCAGCGGGTTTAGCTTGGTACATGAAGGACTCGCAGAGCCTCAGTTCCAACCGGTTCCTTTTCCCTGAGCTCTGGACTTACAATATCAAGCCTCCCTGACACCTCTACCTGGACGTCACGGAAGCATGCCATATTTATCGCGTTCAAAGTGAATTCCTGATTCTCTCCTCAGCGCTCGCCCCCTCAGTGAGGGCCGCTCCCGCTCAGCCAGCTCCCCACGCCCCACGCTCCAGCCCGCACTGCTCTTCATCACTCCCACCAAAGTCTACATCTAAGTCTCGGCAGCTCTCTTGTTCAAATGCACCATGAATAAAATCTAAAGTCCTTTCCACGGCATCAGTGCCCGGCATGCTCTGAGCCCTGCCTGCCTGTCCCAGCGTATCTCCTCCTTGCTTGCCACCAGTCACCGTGCGCCACTGATGCTGGCTGCCTTCTCCCGCTGCCTACAAGACCCCCGACACGTTCCTCCCTCCCGCTGTGTCCTCTGCTCAATGGCTTTCCCTGAGATGTGAGCATGGCTTGCTCTTTTACTTCATTTAGGATCTGCTGGACTGTCTTTTCTGAGAGCTTTTCCCTGACCATCCTAAGAGGCCCTCTCTCCTGTCTTGACTTCTCTTCACGGCATTTGCTCCTAACCTGAGATAATCTGTGAATGTATTTGTGCCTGTCTTTCCACCAGTGTGAGCTGTTTGAGTGCAGAGATCTTGGCTGGCCAGCTAACCCTCAATTTTCTGTGGCCTACAACAGTGCCTGGAACAGAGTGAGTGCTAGTGGAGTGCTGAAGGGACACAGGAATAAAATTTGGATTCTGTCACAATAAACTCAAAAAAGAAGACAGGTGCTAACCCAGGTCTCTAGTTCCTCAGTGTACCCACAGCTGAGAGAGCTGATGGCCTTGTGGCCCTCAAATAATCCTCTGAGTTTAAGGAGATCACTTCCATAATTTGCTGACCCTTGACCAGCAGGCACAGTGGCTGAGCAGCCCTAAATTCTTTAAATTCCCTTCTTCCTTCCCTTTCCCTCCTTCTTGCTATTTCTCCTGAAAACATCATTGAGCACCGGCTTCCAGCTAGGCACCAATGAAGTAATAGTGAATGAAATCCATTCTCATGTCAGCGATTTCACAATCCCAAGAGGGAGACAGGGCATAAAACACACAATGTGGTAAGTGCAGTAACAGACAAATGCATCTTCTACGATGGCAGAAGCCACAGAAGAGCCACTCAGAGGAAAATGGCACCAAGGAAGTGATTTTGAACAGCAGCTCGATGGATGTGAAGAGCTTGACAGGAAACAAGCATGTCATTTCAGGCAGAGAGGAACATGTCTGATGGATGGCACTTGGGGACACTGTTGGGAATCTGGTATGGTTCAAGCATACAGAATAAGGGGAGGGGGCTGTGGAGGCACGGTGTGAGAACAGGCCAGAAGATGAAGAGGGCTCATGAGAATCTGTGGCACACGCTACATACAAATAGTTTTAAGCAAAGGAATGATACAGTCAAGTGTTTAATTCTAAGGCTGAGTTTCCCTAAGGGTCTGTGGTGGCGGACTGAGGACTGTGTCCCACTGGTTTAATTCTGGTAGCAATAGCATACAAGACTGGTGAGAGAAAACACTAGCAGTAAGAGGATTATTTCACTTCAGGTAAGAGACAGGTACTTGGGGTAGGAACTCAGGAAGCAGCAAAAGAAACAAAAGGAGAAGGCAAATCTGAGAGATGTCAAAAAGGTAGAACTGCTGGGACTTGCCGACTAGGTGGACTAGGGTACGGAGAAAAAGAGGAGGAATTTAGGGGACGCCTGGGATGGTGCCTCTACCCAAGACAGAAAGCCAGGAAGGTAAGGCGGGCATTGGGAGACTATGAGTTTGATTCTTGGCTTTTGAGGGTGAGGTGACTGGAAGGCGCTAGCTGATGATGTCCAGCAGGGAAGCTCAAGGCAAATCCCAGGGCTGGTGACTGGGGTCTGAGGGCTCGTGTCAGTGTGCAGGTGGCAGCTGGCATGATGACACCGTGCATCCGGTGGCTCCTGAAGCACAGGTACACTGTGGTGAGAAGACAAGGGCCAAGGAGAAGACCACTGCTACAGGGCAACGGCAGACAAGCCAGCAAAGGACTGGGAGAATGACGGTCAGCAAAAGGCAGCAAAAGAAAGTGCTAATTCAAAAGCAAACACAGCATCAGAAAATTTCCAAAGGAAGGGAGGCCAGCAGCATCAAACCCCACAAGGAAGTCACTTACGATGAGGACCAGGAGACACCGACTAGATTTAATCACTAGGGGGTGACTTGTGACCTTCGGTCAGTTTAGTGGGTAGAGGGGGCAGAATTATCACAGCAGTAGCTGAAGGAAGGATGAGAGCTGAGGAAGCAGGATCTTCGAGTATGCGCCATTCCTGCTCCTACCCTCTATTTATTTTCTGTAAAACTATGTAACACAGTATTTGCCAATTTCATGTTTTACATGTGTACAATTACATTAATCATGTGCCTGTTGTCAAATCAGTATCGTTGTCAAATTTCCATGATAAGAAACAGCAAGTGCTTCCTCAACAGTGACTCCCCTCCCCTCCTCTTTCCTGCCCCAGGAACACACTCTGGCTTCTAGCTACTTCATACAAAGGTCAGTCATTCCCATTTAAAGGCACAGAGTCAGTGAGACAATTCATCATGACTTCTCCAAGCACCACTGCAAAGAGACAATTCATGCACTTGAAAGCAGGCTTGAACATTACTTTGGGCTCAGTAGAATTTTCCTGAAACAGAAACAGTCTTGCCAGAAACTGCCCAATATGCAGCCTGCTTATATTTATTCAACTTCCCGAGTCAGTGGTGCTCCTGGGGACAGTAAGTGATAGAACAGCGTTTGGCTGAATTTAAGGTGGCCCAGGCCTGCCATGTGTAAACAAGAAAGACATACTGCCACTCTGACCTGGTAGTTCACTGATGAAGGATGAATGTGGACATAGCCATCGTTCTTGGTGACAAACTTCAACTCTTCTGATTTGGGTTTTATTCTGACAGCTCCAATACTGGTCTTCTGAAATTTCCCTTCTGGGCTTTTCACCTGAACAACAGATATTCATAAAAATAGATTATGTATTTTCATCATTGGGAGTGCCCCTTGTTACAAAACGCAGATTTCTCTGAAGGGCTCTGCTGTTTCTCCCTTTTCTTAGTCTGTTCCCTCTGAAAACAGTACATGCACACATCTTTTATTTTTATTGCTAGAAGAGTAGACATGAGTGCAGCAGCTCTGGGTGACTAGGTCACAACCAGCCTGTGCAGAAGACAGGTGCCAGAGTGGGGGTGGGGGGCGCACACACACATGGTCAGCCACAGAGCTGCAGCTGCAACCCTGGACCAGGGATCTGCTGACTCATGATCCCAACCTCAATTTGACATTGTCAAATATATTTCTTTCAAAACAAAAGAGAATTTTATGACGAACAGATGTTTTCATCTGAAAACATAATACAAGCTTCCACATATGTATGAATTATATATACATAAAAGCCAATAGATACATGTTTACTATAGAAAATACATGAGGAAGAAAAATAATTCAGAAAAAATTAGTACTTCTAGTTGATAAATATCACTTAAGTTTTCTTTGATACACATTTATGTGTCTAAATACAGATAACCATAAACATATACTATAAATATATACATATGTACTCAAATTAAAACAGGATCTCCTTTTTTATAACCTATTTTTTAAACAGCATTTTTCCATGTTAAATATTTTCTGACAACATAATTTTTAATGACTGTATTTTGGTCTAAGGGTCTTTAATTATTTAACCAATAAATTCCCTATAATTGGAAATGTAAATTGTCTATAACTATAAACAGTGCTATTTGATACATTCTTCAAGCTGTATCTTTCTGTACATGTATAATTATTTCTTAATAGTAAATCCCTAGAAATGAAGCTGATGTTTAGAAAAGGTGTATCCCTTTAGATTCCCACCAAGGGTCAGAGTTAGTTTTTTAAATCGCAATGAAAAAAATTTTTTTACTTTAGATGAATTTTACAGAAGAAACTAGCTTCTCATTCAACACACATTCTCATCAGCACACATATTGTTTAATGACATGGTTAACAACCCCATGACATGTTAACTAACACTCTCCCTTCTCAATCTTGGGTTCCCTGTTACCAGCTTTCCTGTCCCCTCCTGCCTCCTAGTCCTTGTCCCTGAGCAGGCGTGCTCCTTTAGTCTCATTTTGCTCTACGGGCCTGCCTGGTCTTTGGCTGCAGGGTGAAGCTCAGGAGAGACTGCATCACTGAGTTAAAGAGTGCCTGGAGGCTATGCTCTCAAGGGTTTTCCAGTCCTTGTCAAGCCAGTAAGTCTGGTCTTTTTTGTGATTTGGAAATCTGTTTTACATTTTCCTCTAGCTCTTCCTGGGACCCTATTACAGCCCTGTCAGAGCAGGGGTGCTGGTGGCTGGCCACCATCTGGTTGTACTGGACTCGGTCTGGTGGAGGCCATGGTAGACGTGGTCCATCAGTCTGCTGGACTAATCTTTCCCTTGTAGCTTTAGTTTTCTTCATTCTTGCTTTCTCCTGAAGGCGGGAGACCAGTGGAGTATGGCTGCCCACCTGCTTTTAAGACCCCAGACAATACTCACCAAAGTATACTGCTGAACTATGTTACGTTATGCCAACTGAACTAGACGTTTCCTGAGACCGTGGTCTCCACAGCCTTCAGCCTAGCAATCTGGTCCCTCAGGGAGTTGGGATCTATCTATGGAGCTTGTAAGACCTTGCCTTGGACAGGTTATGCTGGCTTCCCCGGAAGAGCTTGTTTTTCCAGGCTCTTGACAGCACAGGTATTATAATTAAAAAATGTTTTTGCCTATTTAGAAAGTAAAAATAGGCATTTCTTTGTTGTTTGAGCTTGCATTTCTCCCCCTCAGTAACAGCACTGCTGCATTTTTGTCCACACACACTGCCTGTTCTGTCATGTCCTATTCTTCAGCACACAGTAACAGCTATCACTTTCACACTTTCAGAATAGTCTCAAAGTTATATTGTTAGACTATTACTCACCTAAAATTCCTTATATCACATTTATGGTTTTCATGTCTACACTTTAAGCCTTCAAGCTTTTTTTACCTGACATTCATTTTTAGTTTTCAAGACTTTTTATTCTGAAATAATTATAGACTCATGGGAAGCTGCAAAAATATACAGAGTGGTAGCTCCTTATATAACTTTCTACATATCAAACCAGGCAAACAGATATCCAGATCATTTTTTAAGGTAAATTTCAAATTGTTTCAAAAGCATCCACATGCTATATAGAAAATGAACCATAATTTAAGGAGCAGATATTAAGTAAGAATTTAAAAAATTCAAGCCTTGAGAAATGACGCAATACTCTGCCAAAGTCAAATTCTTGCTAAGTGTGGGCTGTGTAATTTGCTGGCAATTGATAGTCCACATTTGGGTAGAAGTCCCCGCCACATGCGCTCTCCAGAAGATGGCTACAGTACCGACTTGTGTCACTTGTTCTTGTCTAACTTTAGTCCAGAGTAGAAAGTAAGGAGAAATGGGAAACTATAGTAGAATCAAACTTCCTTTTCACACAGAATGTTAGTTACATACACACTGACTGACTGACTGATATTTACCTCCACCCTAATTTCTGGGATGTCACGAATGTTGGAAGGATTACAAGGCCATTTTGCTTATGTAATTACTGTGTTACTGAATGATGCACAGGCGGACCTCATTTTACCGCCCTTTTCTTTACTGTGCTTCATGGATCCTGCATTCTTTACAAATTGAGTGTCTTGACAACCCTACACCGAGCAAGTGTATTAGCACAAATTTCCCAACAGCACATGCCCATTTCTTGTCTGTCTCATATTTCAAATGTTTTTCTTATTATTATACCTGCTACAGTGTTATGTAATCTGTGATCTTTGATATTACTATTGTTAACTATTTGTGGGCACCACAAACCATGCCCATACAGGACAGCAAACTCAACTGATAAATGTTGTGTGTGTTTTGATTGCTCTACCAACCAGCTGTTTCCTCATCTCTCTCTCTCTCCCCCCACTTGGGCCTCCCTGTTCTCTGACACACAAACAATATTGAAATTATGCCAATTAATAACCCTACAACGGCCTCTGAATGTTCAAGCGAAAGGAAAAGCTGTAGGTGTCACTTTAAACCCAAAGCTGGAAATGATTAAGCTTGGTGGAGAAGGAATGTCCAAAAGCTTGAGATGAGCCAAAAGCTACGCCTCTCACACCAGTTAGTCAAGTTGTGAGCACAAAGAAAATTTTCTTTTTGAAGGAAATTAAAAGTGCTACTTCAGTAAACATACGAATGATGAGAAAGCAAAACAGCCTTATAGGTGACTTGGAAAAAGTCTGCATGGTCCAGAGAGAAGATCAAACCAACCACAACGTTTCCTTAAGTGAGAGCCTAAGCCAGAGCAAAGGCCTAACTCCCCTCAACTATAAAGACTGAGAGAGGTGAGGAAGCTGCAGAGGAAAACCCTAGTTCATGTGGTTTCAGGAAATACACTGTCTCTAAAATACACATGTGCAGATGAAGCAGCAACTGCTGGCACAGAAGCTGCAGCAAGTTAGCCAGGAGATCCAGCTAAGCTACTGATGAAGGCTGCTACACTTACACATTTTCAACAACAGCCCGATATTGGAAGAAGGTGCCGTCCAAGACTGACATGACAACAGAGGCCAATGCCTGGCTTCAAATCATCAAAGGACAGGATGAATATCTTGTTACAGCTAAAGTAGCTTATGACTTTAAGTTGAAGCCAATGCTCATTTATCATTCTCAATATCTTGGGGCTCTTAAGATTGATGCTAAATCTACCCTGATTGTGCTCTACAAATGGAACAACAAAGCCTGGATGATGGCACATGTTTACAACATGGTTTACTGAATATTTTAAACCTACTGTTGAGACCTACTGCTCAGAAAAAAATTCCTTTCAGAATATTACTGCTCATTGGCAAAGTACAGGGAGAACAGTGTTACTTTCATGGCTGCAAACACAATATCCACTCAGCAGTCCCTGGATTAAGGAGTAATTCTGATTTTCAAGGCTTATGATTTAAGAACTACATCTTGTAAGGTGATATGAGGTATGACAAGTTCGTGAACTCGCCACAGTGCACTTACGTTGGCAGCACTGTACAAACAACTTGGTAAGGTTTCATAACCTTGGTGTGTCAGTGTCTAACAGCTGTGTTTGTGTTGATGTGTGGTAGTGTCTTGCCGAGTGGTGTTCATTACTGTAGTTGTGTTTTTGTGTGCCATTGAGAGAATGTCGGAGCTTGAATTAGAGCAACAAACAAGCATTAAATTTCTTGTTAAACTTGGCAAGAGTGGAAGTGAAATCAGGGACCTATTAGTCAAAGTTTATGGGGATGATGCCATGAGAAAAACAGCCATGTACAAATGGGTTCAATGTTTTTCTGAGGGGAGAGAAAATGTCACTGATGAAGAGAGGGCAAGGTGGCCAGTAATGAGCAGAACTGATGAAAACATTGCAAAAATTCATCGAATTGTGCATCTAAATCATTGGCTGACTGTGAGAAGAATAGCAGAGCAAATAACATCAATTAGGAAAATCTTAACTGAAAATCTTGATGTAAGAAAGGTGTGTGCAAAAATGTTCCCAAAGGAGCTCACCAATGAACAAAAGCTAAGGACAGCTGAAGTTTGCCACGACCTTTCAGAGAGACAAGACAATGTTTTGGGCCATGTTATCAATGGTGATGAAGTATGGATGTACCAATAGGACCCTGAAACAAAGCATCCAGGTGCACAGTGGAAATCAGCTAATTCTCCATGACCAAAAAAGTTCCATCAGTCCAAATCAAGAGTCAAAACAATGTTGCCAACCTTTTTTTGATATCAGAGGGATTGTTCATTATGAATTTGTACCAACCAGACAAACCATTAAACAAGTTTACTATCTGGAAGTGCTGAAAAGGCTGCAAGAAACAGATGAAAATGACCTGAACTTTTTGGCAACCACTCATGGCTCTTGCATCACAACAATGCACCAGGGAGTTTTTAGCCAGTAAACAAGTAACTGTACTGGAACACTCACCCTACTCACCTGATCTGGCCCCCAATGACTGTTTTCTTTACCTGAAGATAAAGGAAATATTGAAGGAAAGACATTTTGATGACATTCAGGACATCAAGGGTAATATGAAGATAGCTCTGATGGTCACTCCAGAAAAATAATTCCAAAACTGCTTTGAAGGGTGGACTAGGCACTGGTGTCAGTGCTTAGCTTCCCAAGGGGAGTACTTCAAAGGTGACTGTAGTGATATTCAGCAATGAGGTATGTAGCACTTTCTCTAGGATGAGTTTGAGAACTTAATTTTCAGACCTTGTGTAACTGCCATAGATAGTGATTCCCCTGATAGAATCGGGCAAAGTAAGTTGAAAACGTTCTGGAAAGGATTCACCATTCTAGATGCCATTAAGAACATTCATGATTCAGGGGAAGTCAAAATATCAACATTAACAGGAGTTTGGCAGAAGCTGATTCCAGCTCTCAAGGACAACTTTGAGAGGTTCAGGACTTCAGGTGACACAGTGACTGCAGATGTGATGGAGCCAGTAAGAGAACTGGAGTTAGACGTGACGCCTGAAGGATGTAAATGACTTGTTGCAATTTCATGATACAATTTTAATGGACAAGGAGTTTCTTCTTAAGGATGCACAAAGACAGTGGTGTCTTAGGGTGCCATCTACGCCTAGTAAAGATTCTGTGAACTTGCTAAAATGACCACTAAGAATTTAGAATATTTCATACAGAAACTTAGTCTGAGAGGGTCAACTCCAATTTTAAAGAAATTCTGCTGTGTTGTTACAATGCTACCAAACACCACTGCATGCTACAGACAAATCTTGTGTGAGAAGAAGAGTCAGCTGACACAGCAAACTTC
This sequence comes from Heterohyrax brucei, assembly GCA_028571685.1. Taxonomy (NCBI): domain Eukaryota; kingdom Metazoa; phylum Chordata; class Mammalia; order Hyracoidea; family Procaviidae; genus Heterohyrax; species Heterohyrax brucei. The sequence continues at coordinate 53,753,394 of CM053149.1, forward strand.
ACTGTGGTCTTACTTTAAGAAACTGCCACAGCCACCCCAGCTTTCAACACCCACCCTGGAGCAGTCAGCAGCCACCAGCCACCAGCCACCAGCTACCAGCACTGAGGCAACATCCTCCCACCAGGAAAAAGATCATGACTTGCTGAAGGTTCAGAGGATGGTTAGCATGTTTTAGCAATAATGCATTTTTTAATTAAGGCCTGTACATTTTTTTAAGACACAGCACTATTGCACACTTAACAGCCTATGTAGTATAGTATAACCATAACTTCCACATCCACAGGGAAACCAAAAAATTCATGCCTCACTTTAGTGCAGTATTTGCTTTATTGCAGTGACCTAGAACCAGATCTGCAGCATCTGAGGTGCATCTATACAGACTGGAGAAAGAAGGATTGGAAACATGTGCTACGGAGTTGCTACAAGGCACCTCCATACTCGGCAGGACTGTGCACTGCCTCCCTTTCAGATGATCAGTGTGCAAGTCACAGCCTGTACGCCTTGGCAAGTCAACGAGAAGTGGACGGGCCCAGGAAGAACGTTTGGTTACCTGCACCACATTCGGATACAGAGCAGCGCACAGCATTGCAGATATCAGCTTGGGGTTCTCTGCATTGGAGTTTGCCTAAAACAGAAGTAAAGCATTCATCTTACAAGTACTTTTGCCAAGTAACATGGCTGTTTCTGTCTGCACCCTGGAATTTACCATTATATTTAATTTGATCGCTATCTTAAAAAAAGGGCTTGTATTTCCTATCTTTTTGCTAGAAACAATGATTTCTTTCTAAGTAAAAAATAAAGCTACTGGACCATATCCGCACAGGACTCCCTCCAAGGAGCTTTGTGGAGATCTAGAAAGATCTCTAGTTACAAAAACTAGTGTTGCTTAGGGTCAGTGGGGAGAAAAGATTCTGATTCATGAAACCATCTTAAATAATTGCACTTAGAATAGGGGGGCATCGGGTTCATCTTGAAGAAGGAGTCTTTCACAGTTTATAGAACACTGTTCATAGCAGTAAAAGGCAGGCCGATTTGAGAATACATGACTGGAAAGTCTATTCTACCTCTTGGGGCCTGGTGCTGAAGTGGTTAAGAGCTCAGCAGCTAACCAAAAGGCCCGCCGTTCAAATTCACCAGCTGCTCCTTGGAAACGCTATGGAGGAGTTAATTCTTCTCTGTCCTACAGGGTCACTGTGAGTTTGGAAGTGACTCCACGACAATGACGTTGGCTTCTTTTGCCTTTATTCTACTTCCTGTGTATTTATTAAGAACCAGAGAGACATTTAAAAATTGAAAAGAATGTTAACAATTAATAGAAGCAGACTTCCCTTTGTATGTGTGTTACCAGGTGCTGCGCAGAAGGTTCTGAGTCATCAAGATCCATGTCCCACAGGAGGGAACACTGCCCAGTCCTGTGCCATCCTTATAGTTGTTGTCAGGTCTGAGCCCACTGCTGCAGATCAACTCACTGAGGGTCGGCCTACTTCACTGACCCTCTACTAAATGAGCCTTAAAGAAAACCAAAAAAGCCAAACCCGTTGCCACTGAGTCAGTTCTGACTCACAGAGACCCTAATGGATAGAGCAGAACTGCCCCCATGGTATCCAATGAGTACTTGGTAGATTCAAACTGCCAGCCTTTTGGTTAACAGCCACAGCATTTAACCACTACACCAGCAAGGTTTCCACATGAGTGTTAGCTAACATTTATTGTGTAAAGAAGAAAATTTAAGAATGCCACTGACTTACTACTGCTCACAGGGCTTATGTGAAGAATGCCTGCAACCGTTGCTAAGTTGACATTTTCTTCATGTGCTAATTTAAGACACAAGGACTAACTACCCAGGCGCCCTGTGTTTTTTTAAAACAAAGGCCTAGTAATCTGCTTTGGAAGGGCCCTTGCCATGAAAACCCCATGGAGCAGTTCCACTCTGCAGTAAATGGCGCTACCCTGAGTCAGAACTGACTCCATGACAACTGAGTTTTTCTCTTTGACCCCTTCTGTACCTCTTCTCCTGTGGCCTCCAACACACCATCTCCTCCTTGGGCCCTCTTCTCAATTTCTCTTGCTCTGAGTCCTTCCTTCACAAACCCTATATCCGATAACAGTTCAGTGAATTGCCGTTTGAGGCTGGCGATTTCCTAAAAGAAGCAAAAAGACCTTTTGGGAAGGGCAACAGCATATCAAAGCAGGTCAGTGTGTCGTCTTACGCAATGGTGAGTGGCAACAGAAACATGTCATGACAGTGGACAGCACTGCGGCCCGTGTGGGCTCCCCAGACAGGGATGAAGATTGCCTTCTCTGGTCACCTCCAAAAATGCACAAATTTTCACCCACGCACACCAACATACAGAGTGAAACATTTATGCAGAAATAAAAAAATGTCAGAAAACTCAATCCTTTATTTAACTTTAGGTTATACACTTTAACATATTCATTAGATTTGGGGGAAGTGTGACTTTCCTGGAAATTCCTTGAAATTGAGTTTATTTTGGTTGGACACCCAGCTCAGGTGCTGAGGAACACTGCCTAGTTTTTCCTACTTGCATTTCTGCAGAATGCTCTCAGTTCCTCATGTGTGCCGAGAGCAGAGCACTCTCTCCAAATGGCTGCGGAACTCTGGTCTCAGCAGATCTCTCCCTCTCCCCTCTTTCCTGGCCTTACTGGCTGACACCTTTTCCTGGAACAGGGACGTCATCAAGTGCTTTAGATTGAGACACCTCTTTTGTGGCTGGAGGAAGCCTGGTGGAGCAGTGGTGAAGTGGTTTGAACCTGCTGGCTGCTCTGCCGGGGAAAGATGTGGCAGCTTTGCATACACTATGGGCAGTTTTGCTCTGTCCTATGGGGTTGCTATTTGTCAGAATCGACCCAACAGCAATGGTTTGATTTTTAAAAATTTGTAGTTGAGTACAACTGTGAGAAAAACAAACCTTTCTCTTTTGGCTTCTGGTCAAATATAGGCTGTGCATCAAATCACAGAGGAGATAATGATAATCAAGGAAATAAAAGCTATACAACACCACCTGTCTTGTGACAACAACTGAAGTATTTTGTTGCCATGTCTCAGATACCCATAACACGGCAGCCCTGGTGGCACAGTGGGTAAGAGCTTGGCTGCTAACCAAAAAGTTCGCTGTTCGAATCCAGTACCTGGTCCCTGGAAACCCTATGGGGCTGTTCTACTTTGTCTTATAGGGTCACTGTGAGTGGGAAGTGACTCCATGGCAATGGGTTATAATAAAAAACCCACTGTCGTTGAGCTGGGTCTGACTCACAGTGACCCTAGAGGTCAGAGTGGAACCTTAGAGTCTCCAAGGAGTGCCTAACCGCTGATGTTTTGGTCAGCAGATACAGCACTTAACCCACTACATCACAGGGTTTCCATGGGTTATAACAGGAGTTAAATATACCAGAGTTTTTATTCAGTGACAATGATTTATTGGTGTTTACAAAAATCCTATAATCTGAGGTGGAGTTCAGTGGAAAGAGGGAACTCTGTCTGAGTGACCACAGAGGACACACACAATCGACATAATCCTGAACAGAAAGAATAAATCCACTTAGGAAGAAATGCAATTTAGAAGAAATAGCCTCATTTTATTTAAAAATCTTAAAAACTTAGACAGAATATTTATAACTGCACCTCATATATAAAATACTTTGGATCCACAGTACTCAACCCTGGCTACATGTTTCACTCAGATGATGAACCCAACAACAACAATAATCCTAACAGCACAGCACCACCTTGATGCCCAGGCCTGGCCCCAGAGACCCAGGTGTACCTGGCCTGGGCTGACACCTGGGCATTTCATCACTTCACAGAGGCTCCCCAGGTGAGTCACACGTGCAGCCAGGCTTGAGACTGCTGCAGCCCGGGGACTCAGACAGAAGCCACAGCCACTGTCTTCTCAACACGGCTCACTGCAGTACACCTAGAGGTTGATGACAGTGAAAAGCAACACTGGGATGGTTTTGTGGTCTCTTATTTCACCTTTTAAGATTAAAAAAAAAAATTCAATTTATGACACATATTAACATGAAGTAGTTTATGAAGTCAGTTGATTTAGAGTCAAAAACCCCAAGACTAAACCCACTGGTGTCACGCTGACTGACTCACAATGTTCCCATAAGATAGAGAACTGACCCATGGGGTTTTTAAGGCTAGAAATTTTTAAGAAAGCACATTTTCCCATCTTTCTCCTGAGGAGTGGCTAGCAGATCTGAACTGCCGATCTGCTGGTCAGCAGCCGAGTACTTTAACCACTGTGCCACCAGGGCTCCTCTGATTGAGACCAGTGTGTCTCACACCTTAATGCTCATATGAATCGCCTGCAGGATTTCTCACTGGGTTGGTCTGGATGCTCATACTACTTCATCCTAAATGACCACATTCACTCATTCATGTATTTATTCAATGAATCTTTCCTGACCACCAACTACCTGCTAGGCACTGTTTTAGGCATTGCGGATGCAAAAAAACCAGAAACCAAACCCACTGCTGTTGAGTCGATGCTGACTCACAGCAACCCTATGGGGCAGAGCAGAACTGCTCCATAGTTTCCCAAAAGCACCTGGCAGATCTGAACTGCCTTTTGTGGGGCAGACGTAGCACTAAACCACTGCACCACCAGGGTAGACACTGGGGATACAGTGGAGGACAAAACAGACAAGGTCTCTGCTTTGATGGGTCTTATAAAACAGAGACAAAGAGACGTCAGACAGTGCTAAGTACTAAGAAAAACATTATGCATTCTATGCCATGACATATCAACATTTTCATAGGAAAATAAAAACCTCCTTCCCCAGCCCCCAAATTTTTCAGTAAAATGGATATTTTGTAAATCTATGCTTCATCCTTATTTTGGCTTCTCATATCAGTTTGGAAGGGGACCCAAAACAATGTGCAACAGGGAACAGAAGCCCTGTCTGTTATGAGACAGAAGACAATAAGCCTTTGTTTTTCTCGTGTACTCATTACTGGATATATAGTAGCTTCTGATGGACATACAGAAACCCTGGTGGCACAGTAGGTTAAGTGCTATTATTTGCTAACCAAAAGGTTGGTATTTCAAATCTGCCAAGTTCTCTTTGGAAATTCTATGGGGCAGTTCTACTCTGACCAACAGGGTTGCTGTGAGTCGGACTTGAATCGATGGCACTGGGTTTGGTTTTTTGTGATGGACACAAGAAAAATTAACACAGAAAAACTGGTTCAGTAATTCTTAGTTCTTTGGTTTTGGGGGGAAGTGAGTGGGCAGGGGATGGTCATGGGCCCCTTGGAGTATCTGATGAAAGCTATGAACCCTTTTTCCAGAACACTGTGCATACGCAGAAGGAGCAACAAGTTCACAAACTCATCCTAGAGAAAGTGCTGCAGACCTCATTGCTGAATATCACTACGGTCACCTTCAAAGTACTCCCCTTGGGAAGCTGTGCACTGATGCCAGTGCCTAGTCCATTCTTCAAAGCAATTTTGGAACTCTTTTCCTGGAATGGCCATCAGAGCTGTCACCTTATTACTTTTGACGTCTTGAATGTCATCACAGTGTCTTTTTTTCAATATTTCATTTATCTTTGGGTAAAGAAAATAATCATCGGGGACCAGATCAAGTGAGTAGGAACGATGTTCCAATACAGTTATTTGTTTACTGGCTGAAACCTCCCTCCCTCATAGACAACTATACAATTAAGTTGGCAAAGTTGCTACTATGCTACCACGAGCAATGGCTGTTCCAGAAAGAGTCCCAAAATTGCTTTCAAGGGGGGACTAGGCAATGGCGTCAGTGTGTATCTTCCCAAGGGGAGTACTTTGAAGGTGTCCACAGTGATATTTAGCAATGAGGTATGTAGCACTTAGAACAATTAAGTCTGTGGACTTAATTGTAGGAACTCATAGGTATAATACACAATTTTGCACATAATTTCAGTGCATGGATTCACATTAAGAATACGTGGTAGAATTACAGAAAAAACTGATTTCCAGTGAAGAGTAATCTTCACATTGCCTTTCCTCCACGCACACACAAATTCATTGCCAAGAGGACAACTGCAGTCAGTTGAACATTTGAGCAGCATAGATGGCCTGATCACACACTCTAGGAGTCTGCTGTACACAGCTGGTAGCCCAGCACATTCCAGGACCACTGTTTTCAAAGTCAAGACAAGGACAAGTAAAGTGAGACAAAGTTGCAACACCTCTGGTGGGCTAGCACAGCAGACAATGAATGAAAACCAAGCGCCCTGGAGAGGACTCACCTGAAGCACTCTTCCGGACAAGAAGTTCTGTCTGCAGTAACTATAGCTTGCACGCATGCTTTCTTTCGTACTCAGCTGCCATCCCTAAATTTGGGAGGAAATCAAGTTGAACTTACTCTGTCTTTAGTTCTAATTCTGGTACTGAACCTGAGTTATCAGGGTGAGGACATACCTTATAAGCTCGCAGGAGGGCCAGGTAATCACTGTTGGCAAAAGCGAATTCCAGTTTTTTCTGGTTAGCTTCCTCTTTTTTGTCCCAGGGAGACACCTACATGAGGAAAACCCTATTTGAAGGGTACTTATCTGAGGTTTTAAAGGGCATTTTTCCATTGCCGGAGCCAGGTGCCTTATAAGGCATGTTGTGTGGAACACGAATGCTCAGGGTATGGTTGATTAAGGATGTTCCAATACAGTTATTTACATCTAATGTCCTTTGATGACATTTGAGACAGTCAGGGGATGAGTAAGCTAAGAGTCTTGGGAGTCTAGTGGCCCCCAAATGAGCTCGTCTGAGTCATTTAGCTCTAAGTGACATGGTGTCATCAAAGAGCCACCCACTGTAAAAGGTGAGGCAGAATTTTCAGTGTTATCTTTTAGATTCTTGTTCATCTTTTATGCTTCAGTCTCCCCTGCTTTGATTTCCATAACTAAAGCCCCCCTTTTCCTACAGATTTGCAAAATTAGCAGAGAACCTAATTTTCACTGTTTGCCCACCCCCATGCACGGGTTGAGTCTGTCCTGCTTTCCCAGGCTCACAGGACTCTAGCTTGGCTGCAGTCACTCCTGACAACCCCCAAAGCCCCTGCTGCCACACCACTGAATCATTCAGACCTGGAACACAGCACTTCGATCTCCTTTTTGTTTATTTGAAGAACTTCATGGCAAGCACAGCAACTGTGACACTTTATTTTCTACTTAGGAATAAAATTCATTTCTTTGAACGGAAGCCAGTAGGGAAAGGATCTGATGTGGGAGATAAATACTGTGTCAATAAAACCCAGCAAAGGCCGAGTGCTCAGTTTTGGCTCAGGGTGACATCAGCATTTCTAAAATCTCTGTTTTCCAGGAAAAGATAACTGTCAGTGCAAGCTTTGTTTCCATGACTTGAGAAAGAGGAAATGGAGGTCTGCCCTCCATACTGGTACTGTTTTTCAATGCTAAGACAAGGACAAGAAAAGTTATACAAAGTCGCAATCTTACTTTGGAGCCTTGGTTTTCTCTGCTGGGAAATAAGGATGCTGGACTGAAATCTTTGATGGCGATCAGCTAACAATTCTATGAAGAGCAACATTCAAACGGAAGAAAAAGGATTACACCCATCTATTTCCATACCTAAGGGGCCATGGTGGCACAAGGATTAAGTGCTCAGGTGCCAAATGAAAGGTTTGCAGTTCAAACTAACCCAGAAATTCCAATGGAGAAAGACCTGGCATTCTGCTCCGATGAAGATTATAGCCTCAGAAAACTCTATGGGGTAGTGGTGCTCTGTCACCAGGGGTTGCTAATTCAGCCAAACCTAAAACCAAACCCACTGCCACTGGGTCAGTTCCAATTCATGGTGACCCTGCAGACAGACTAGAACTGTCCCATGGAGTTTCCAAGGAGCGCCTGGTGGATTTGAACTGCCGACCTGCTGGTGACCAACTGTAGCACTTAACCACTATGCTACCAGGGTTTCACCCAACTCAGCAACACCTGACAATAACACTTCCCACCTGTGTAAAATAAAACACTGTGAAATCAAGGCAGGGTGATCTCAGGAGAATGCAGTGTATTGAATGCTTTTTTCCCCCCAAGTTCAAATTAAGTTTTTAATCTAAGGGGTAAAACCATGCATGTCACGTTTTGCTGAGTGCTGTAGTGTTGATGAATTCAAGGATGGAAGCAGCACTGTAAAAAATGGAAGAGGCGGGAAGGGAAAAAGGGAATGAAACTAACCCCACTCCAGGTGGCAGGGCACTTCTGTGTCCGGCAGGGAGCGACGCGGTATGGGAGGGGATGAGCGTTGCTCACCAAGCTAATGAGACAGCCTGTCACCAGAAAGCTGCGCAGCCTGTTAGCAGATGACAAGCCGATTCAGCAATGTTTTCTATCATTCCCTCTGGGTCTCTCATGGGTTTTTTTCCTCTTCTTTTCTAAAATTTTCTTTCTTCTTCTGTTTCTCTCATACTTGTATCACTCTATTTTGCCTTTTAATCCTTTGTGTCTCCTTGAAGTCAAAACATTTAGCTGCTTCTAATCAAGATTTGTTTTGAGTAGTGTTTTAGGTGAAAGTTTAACAGCAAATTAGGTTCCTGTGTGTGAGAATTTTACACAGATTGTTCCATGATGTTGGATACAATTTTCACAATATTTCAACTTATTATTTCCATTGCCTGCTTGCTTCCATAGATCTAGTGTTCCCCCTCCTTACCTCCTCTTTTTTGCTTTTAGCTAACTGTTGACTATTTGTTTCACAAAGTTGACTGTTTAAGGAAACACATTGCTCACGTGGGCTATTTTTTATTTTAGAAGCCTTTTGTTTTGCTGAAAGATGACCTCCAGAAACAGCTTCAGTTCCAAGTTCAAAGCTAATCTTACGGTGACTGATAGTTTTGTGGCTTTCTCTAGTCTGTACTGGTCCAGCAGGCACACTGTTTTTTAAAGCCACAAAGGGACATCTTTTGCCTGCTTGCATTTTCTGATTTTTCTACAGTGAGCAAGCATAACAGATAAAACGGAAAGCATATCAGATTATTTTGATAATGTAGATCGCTGGTTCTTAACCTTTGAGACATAGACCTCTTTGAGGATCTGATGACAGCTATGTACATTATGCCCTGAAAAATTCATACAAACATACATGAACATTTTCAGCCAAAGGCTCTCATGGTCCTTTTAGAGGCCTGGGGGACCCCTGCTCAGAAGAATGCTAGTTACTTACAAAAGGAGACTTGAAGGCCAAGCTGGCAGCAATGGTGAGAGCAGGATCCAGACAGCGGAAGATGGAGCCAAAGAGCATCAGCTTGCCGATTCTCACATCCACAGGCAGCGAGGCCAAGTGATACCCAAGTGGGGTCAATTTCTCATCTTGTGTCAGTGCCCCCAAGTCTCGCAGTCGGATCTTGGAGGCACGGAGAGAATCAGTGTGTGGAGGTTCAATGAGCCGAGAGAACACAGACTGGAGAGTATGAGTGTTAAACATGTCCAAGATTTTAATTCTGAACAAAGAGAAAACAAAAATAATTTGTCACTCTTACTTCTGGGGGTAAGACAGAGAACCTGAATAGAAATAATTTATAATTTCCCAAAGACATGCTTCTACATATGCTGACAGGGCTAGTTTGAGTATTTCTAAAAAACTTCTTACGTTCTCCAGTTCACTCGGCAATAACCCACAGACAAGGTTGAAGATTTTGAAAATTTTGTTTCAGAATACAATTTTCTCTTTAAACTTTCACACATGGTTCTTCTTACAGCAGTGGTTCAAATTACAAAATAAAATACAAATGATCCTTTTACTTTCACATCTGAATTTCCAGTTGTCGTGTATTGAACTAATCCATTTGCTGCCTTGTGATAGCTGATGAATTGTTATTGTTTTAAATAAGGACTTTAAGCATAATTCCAGAAGAGAATAAAACTAACATACACAGTGCAGCCTGTGAGAGCCAGTACTCCCTGGACTGCCTGGATTTTCCGGATCTCTTAAGCTTTCTGCCTTCGACAGGGCAAAAGAAAACTTTCATACTGCTTGTCTTAGTGGAAAATATATTGAGTTTGCCTTCTCTGACAAGTTTCTGTCTCACACGGCTCCGGCTTTCACAGTTTTATTGCATAAAATTCTATTCATTTTATTTTTAGATGCCAACCTATATATGTGGTTTCCTATTTTTATGAATGTGCATATATTTGGTATCTAGCTTATTTCTATTCAAGGTGTTTAAGACATACACTGACATAATCCACTTAATTAAAAAAAAATTTTTTTTTTAAAGGATTAATCACATTGGCCTATATATTTGCCCTGTTTCCCTACTGTGGTCTACTTGAGTTGTTTTTAAATTAGACGTGCTACGCCTATCTATTAAGGAAACCCTGGTGGCATAGTGGCGAAGTGCTACATCTGCTAATCAAAAGGTCAGCAGTTTGAATCTGCCAGGTGCTCCCTGGAAACTAGGGCAGTTCTACTCTGTCCTATAGGGTCACTCTGAGTTGGTATGGACTCAATGGCAGTGGGTGGGTACATCTATTACATTTCTCTCTTTTCTTCTCCCCTCTCAGTGATCAATTAGTCTCCAAGGCTCGCTCCAATCCCTGTGTCTGTCCTCACTGTGCTGGGACTGCTCGGTTCAGCTCACCAGCTTCTCCCGTTCAAGCAGCAGCGATGTGTCTTATTTCCTGCAGCTTCCTACTCTTAGCCCAATGCCTGGCAAATGGAAGGCTCTCTAGATCTGTCCAGCAGTTGGATGAAAGAAGAGCTACAACAGCTTCTTACAAGTCATCGTTTTTCCCCTTTGGGTTATTTTTTATGAGCATACTCCCCAGAGTGTAATGACTGGGTTCAAGGGCAGAGATGATTTTAGAGTTTTTATGTAAGGCCAAGCAAATTTTCAGAAAAGTTGAACCAAAGGTTCCCAAGCCTTGATAATAACATTAAGTTTGATAATTTGTTAATTAAATTCCATTGTACAGTATTTGTTCTTGTTTGTTCATCAAGTAATTAATGTCACCTTCAAGGAGTTTTTGATTATTTTGTTCTAATTGATAATGAGGCTGTAGATTTTTTCCTGTGATTATTTAATACTGGTGTTACCCAGAGGAGAAATTCCTTGACATGCTGGATTACTTTCTTGATATCTACAAATGTATTCTGCAGTTCCATTTGAGGGCCATCCTCTGCAATCTAAGACACCTTTTTATGTGAAAATTTAAAAAGAAGAGTAAAGCAAAACTGAAGAGCTCTTTCACTGGCCCATGTCCATATTCAGTAAAACCTCTAACAGGAAAAAAGAAAACACGGGACCTAAACAGGGTGGGAAACATTGAGGCCTTCTGAAAGCAGGAGGCAGCGTGACGACGCACCTGAGACACAGCTGTTCCAGAGGCACTCTCTGTATTTCTGGGAGCTGCTGTCGCAACAGCTGGTGGTTGTAGTGATGGCTCGTGAACAGATGGAAGCAGACGCCTGAGGCTACACGGCCAGCTCGGCCTTTCCTCTGCAGAGCATTGGCTTGAGACACGAAAGTGTCCTCAAGGCTTTCCATGCCTTTGCTAGCATCGTATCTAGAAAGAAAGAAAAAATGGAAGAAAAGAGCCTTATTTGACAAACACACATCCAAGGCTCTACTTGACATGCGCAGAACAGAAGAACCACTGCAGGTCTACAGAAGGACACAGACCCAGGGTCCTGAGATACTTGAGTCCCACCTGGCAGGGGCACCTAGAGCAGATGACAAACGATACCCAGTCCCAATACATACGGTCCCTTTAATCAACTGTTTTTTTATTTGAGTGCATGAAAATACACATGAGAAAAAGAAAGGAAAATAACTTATTCCTTCTAAGGTAAAAGAGTAAACTTTTCACTTCTATTTGACTTTAAGGTGCGTGGTCCTGGCTACAATTCACCCACCCACACATCTACACACAGCTCTCTCATGCGGCATCTTCCCAAATGGTAAGCACGGAGCTTACGGGCATTAGCCTCTAGTGGCTGTGTCACCCTAAATGAGGATTCGAGTCCCTCTCTTACATCGCCAGAGGAGATTACCTCTTTTCTTTCATTTTCCCAGAATCGATGACGTAGACGACATCATCAATGGTTATGGATGTCTCAGCAATGTTGGTGGAGATTATAATCTTCGTGACGCCTGCGGGAGGTTTTACAAACACAGCCTGCTGCTCCTCACTGGACAAAGACGAATGCAGTGGGTGAATGACACATCTGAAAAGAGATAAAGGCACAGTAAGGGTTCTAATACAAAGCACTGAAATTGGATCACTGTGGGCAACGCAACATTGAATTGTAAGACTACAAGTATCAGCACTTCTTCATAGCTCAGCTCTTCTAAAGAGGCTCTTTCTGATGCTTATAAAATATTTCCTCAGTTTCATGACTCAACTTGGAAACCCTGGTGGCAAAGTGGTTAAGTATTACAGCTGCTAACCAAAAGGCTGGCAGTTTGAATCCACCAGGTGCTCCCTGGAAACTTTATGGGGCAGTTCTACTCTGTCCTATAGAGTCACTATGAGTTGGAATCCACTTGATGGCAGTGGTTTTTTTTTTTTTTTGGTATGACTAAACCTGGCAGTGTGCTTCTGTAAGATCACAGCTGTAAAAAGCCCTAGGACTCCCAAAAGGGAGTCGTCATGAGTTGGAGATGACTCAATGGCAATGTGTTTTTTACAAACTAAAAATCTTTCATCAGACTGGGAAAAACACTGGAATGTAATTCAATAACAACCAACCAAAAGGAATAAACAGTTGATACTCCATAAATAACAAGCCTAGAGTAAACTAACCAGCAAAGACCCACTTTCTGCCCCACCTTAAATGCTGACAAGAGGTAGAGACAGTGATGGGCACTAAGAATCTTCACTGTGACACTGCAGGGGAACATTTATCTGTCAAGTACTTTCCCTCTTAAATATGAAGATGTACCTAGTAAGTCTTGTTCCTAGATGTGAACCCTTAAAAATCATATTCTTTGAAAGTGGTAGTAACGTTTCTTTGTCATCATTAATGCTGGTTCTCCTCCACACCCCTGCAAGGATCCAGCAACTGAAACCACATGTGAGTTTGGGGAGTCAGAGTGCTACGAGAAGAGCAATATTTTCTTAGTGGAACAGAAATAACCGATTCCTGGGGTAAAGACGCTCTCTATTTCCCACTGGCATAAGCAAACACAGCCTCGAGGAGTGACATCTGAGTTTAACGAGCATGCTGCCGGTTATCCACCTCCCTGTTTAACTGCCACAGAAGAAAACAAGTGACCTACCGGTTACTACGCCTGTTGTTGAAAAGAGAATTAGACTGTAGCTGCTCATAAAGCATTTTGATTTCTGCTAGTCCCGGTAAAAACACAAGTATAGCACCTGAATACATAAAAAGAATGAAATTGAAAAATGCATAAAAGGGAAAACTAGTATACATGAGGAAAGATATTTTAAACAATGATAAAAGTATTAATCCAAGAATTTTCACTGTCCATTTTCCTTTCTTTGTAAGGTTGTCAAAGATTCAACTAAAGAACAAAGTACGTTTGTATACATTCTCTGACTCAACAACTATAAGGTGAATGGAGTGTGACTGTCCTTCTACAAGTGGAAAAACTGAGGTGTGGAAAATGTCATGCCTTAAGTTATGTAAGAAGCTATTAGCAAAGCTCTTTAAACATACTACTTCAGCACACTGGCCATGGAAATTCTTCTGTCGGAGGAATTACCCTCCTAACTTTATAAAATAGGAAGAGTCTTCACTATTAATGAGTAAAACGCAAAAACAATGAGAAAAGGAAATCATAAATGGCTGGCCAACTTGGTAATCTAAATTCAGATATATGTTGAAGAGGCAGAAACTAATTACTAATGGTTCACAAATATTTATTGGATGTCTATCCCAGCTTTGGAGCCCTGGTTGTGCAGTGGTTAAGAACCTGGCTGCCAACCAAAACATCAACAGTTCAAATCCACCAGCCGCTCCTTAGAAATCCTATGGGGAAGGTCTACTCTGTCCTCAGGGTGGCTATGAGTTGGGATTGACTTGATGGCACCAGGTATACTAGCTTTGCGCTAGGTGCAGTGGGAGGTAAAACAGAGATTTGCCCACAAGGAACTTAAGGTCTATTATTTATCATAGTTAGTCTCCTCACTAAATAAATACGCTAAATTATTCATAAAATGGAACTGAAGTAAGAAGGCCAAAACATTTTTTTCAGGGCAGCTTTTAGCACTTTATAAAAGTATACAGTAAGAGTTCACATACATTATCTCATTTGATCCTCACAGCCACTCATTAAAAAGCCATGATACCCCTACTTTATAGTGAGGCAACAGTAGACAGAGGCAACTCAGTAATGTGGCCAGGTCATGGGGTCAACACAGTGGTGCCTAGCCTCACACCTAAGGTTCTGGTGCAGATTCACACTCTCTGATCATATACCCATGCTCCTCTCTATTAAAATGCCAAAAAATTTAACTGTTAAAATAATCTGTATGGATGGAAAAACAGTTTTTGTCTTTATTTTTCTGTGCCTCTTAATCTGCTCTGCCCTCATGGCCTGGATATCTGCATCATGGGTTATCTTTAATATTTACAGATGTATCTCAACTCCTTGAAAAACCTTGGTAGTGCAGTGGGGTAAGTGCTACGTCTGCTAACCATAAGGTCAGCAGTTCAAAGCCACCACACGTTCCTTGGAAACTCTATGAGGCAGATCTACCCTGACCTCTAGAGTCACTATCAGTCAGACCCAACTTGATGGCAGTGGGTTTTTATTTTTATCTCAATTCCTTAATTACTTATCTTCTCTGTTTTGGAAGCCCTGGTGGCACGGTGTTGAAGCAGTATGTCTGCAAACCAAAAGGTCAGCAGTTCAAATCCACCAGGTGCTCCTTGGAAACTATGGGGCAGTTCTAATCTGTCTGCAGGGTCACTATGATTTGGAATCAACTCGACAGCAGTGGGTTTGGTTTGTTTTTTTCTCTGCTTTGAATTCAGGTAATTTCTGACATTTCTTTAGCTACTTCGCTTGATTTTTTTTCTCCCCAAAATAGTCTTTTCCTTTGGGATGAAAGAAGATACTTAGTTCGGTGATAACGCACCAGCCAACATGGCTTCTGGCCAAAAGAACAGAAATGAGGCACTTCAACAATGTCCTGTGGTTCTTAAGTCTCTTTAGAAAATGCCACACAACACTCAAAGTCTCAGCAACGAGGACAGCCATTCTCATTTCTCTTAAGCACTGTATGATGAGCATATAATGTGATTTTAAAAGACCTATTACTCCATTTAATGACCACCCAACACTGGCCACTCTATTTATGCAACCAGTGTTTACTTGCTGCCAGGCAACGTTCTCAGGCCCGCACAAGACAGCAGTGAACAGGAGCTCACATTCTACTGAAAGAGACAGCAGATAATCAAATAACTTCAGATAAGGTTAAATACTATAAACAAAAGAAAAAACCCACATGTGGGTATTATGATAAAGAGAAGAGACAAAGGTGGCAGGCCAGCCAGAGAAAACCTCTGAAGAGGTGGCATTTGAGCAGGAACCAGAGTAAGGTGAGGGATTCAGTCATGAGAAGGTCTGGGGAGATGGCACCACAGGGAGAAGGAAAGGCAAGCGAGGCAGGAGGGCCTGCGGGGCAGGAAGGCAGTGAGGGCGGAGGACAGCAGTGCTGGCTCTGTGGTCCAGGAGCAGCAGCGGTACTAGTGGTAACAGTGACGATGATGACGGTAGGTGCGGTGGTATAATTACAGCGTCATTATCATGGACAGATTTACTAGGCATCAACTATATGTCAAGGAGACCTGCCGGCGCAGTCATTAAGCACTCAGCTGCTAAACTGGAGGCTTGAACCCACGAGTAGCCCTGCAGGAGAAAGATGTGGGAGTCTCCTATACAGATTTTAGCCTTGGAAATTCTACGAGGCAATTCTACCCTGCCCTATATGGTCACTGTCAGTGAGAATTAACTTGATGGAAATGGGTCTAGTTTTTGATTTGGAACTATATAGCAGGTATTGTGCTACGCTCTGTGGTTTCTTTTAATCCTCAAAATACCTTTACGCAAGAGACATATTAATGTCTTCATTTTACCAGTACCGACAAGTGCTTTACCCCAGGTTACAGAACTCCCGAATGGCAGAGCTGGGAGGTCTGCCAGACTCAAAAGCTCCTGCTCTTAACTCCTGTGCCTCATGGCCCTCATGGGCAAGAGTTTGCATGTAGATTCCAACACTGACACTCACCACCCGACTCTCAGTCAGCCAGGGACTGAGTGCCTAGTGTGTACACCACTCAGGTTTGTTTTCAGCCTTCTTCTCTTTGGGGTTTGTATTATTATCACCTCTTTTTTTCAAAAAAAAACCCCAAAACAAAAAAGTCATGCTCAAAAGGTCACACTTTCCCCTCAGAAGCTAACAGAAAGTTAACACAGGGCTGGGGTGGCAGGGTGGAGGGACTTCAGGAACGGAGGCTGTCTTTGCAGTGCCCACCGCTTTAGCAAATAAGCTCCCTTCTCTTTTGCCATCTGTGACACAAATGAAGATACGCAGGAGTTACCTGGAGGGTAGGAATGCTTCCCATCCATAATCCACTCCAATAAGGCCTCTATTAATTCAAGATTAACCTTTTCAAAATCCATGATGGACATTGTTTTGATGACTGATTTGCTGAACCCTGAAAGATAGGTCAAAATCAGAAAGATAACTGTACCTTAGAGAAGGCTATGCCTGGGAACAAAACAAGTGTCTTGACTTTACTGAAGAACACAGTCAGCATACTCTTTTGATTCAGAAAATACAGACTCACCAGAAGCACCTTTTTCTTGAACAGTGACCAGGGAGCAGACTCCTGTCCTGCTAGGAAGGCCCAGACAGGCCATATTTTACTCTCTTCCCTCTTCCCCTACTATGTTATTTAATGACAATCTACATCTTGGAAACAAAAGCCAAAGGGAAACATATTTCAGCAACCTCTTCCAGATTTATCAAATGAGTCAGATCAAACTCATCAGTAATCCATGGAAATCAATGCGCAGACACACAGCTGTCATCAGCACCTTTGTGACAGTCACTCTTAACCTTCAGGTTCTTTTGAGAAAATGGTAATAGTTATGGATCTTAATATATGTGACTTTAATGGGCTTCCCACCCCCCTGAAGTCTATCCTTGGCCCTCACGGAAAAGGTCTATGATTTCCTTCTAAGCCATCTGAGGCCTGGTAAAAGACATTCTTTGGGCTGTATTCTAAGCCTTAGCTCCTTTAAAAACAAGTGGCATACTCTTGGGATGACTAACTCTCCAAAAGACAGCTGCCTTTTCTTCTAGGGGCCCTCCTAATGTCCCTTGGCCCTAACTAGAGTCTAACTGGAACAACATAACTTTAGCTGGTATCAAGGAAGGCAGGCTTCCCAGGCCATGCTGACAAGTTTGAGGTGACGCAAGAGCAGTTTCTAAACAATGTCATTCTGGGGGAGTGAATCCTATGTTGGTCAAAACAGAGAGAAGGAAATATGCTATGCAAAGCAAGAGCTGAGCAAGGCAGAGCAGGAACCACTATTCTGCCAAGACTCCAAACAGCGAGACTTTTCCAAAAGGATAAATGAACTATGTTCTTAAAAGGACTACTATTTCTTAAAAAACTATATGAAGTTCTGTGGCATACTGGTGAAGTGCTACAGCTGTTAACCAAGAGGTGGGTAGTTTGAGTCCACCAGGCACTCCTTGGAAACTCCACAGGGCAGTTCTACTCTGTCCTATGCAGCTGCTCTAAATCAGAATCAACTAGATGGCAGTGGTTTTTGTTTTTTGTTTTTTTTTTAATACATAAAGTTCTACAAATTGAGCTAGAGAACGCTACCTGCTTTTCTGAAAGATAAAAGAGAGCACTGAAATTAACCAGTTCAAGTCCTTTTTAACAAGAAAACAGATCAACCCAGTACCACAGAGAAGCTGGGGGCCAGGCTTTCTGACCTCACATCTTCTATTCTCCTTCTATTTCCAGTAGTGCTTTCTGAACCTTGGTAACCTCCATGCTTGAAATCACAAAGGCATAACTTAGATCCAGTCATGATTCTTAAAAGGAAAATTCTGAAATTTCAAAACAGGAACCCAGCAGTGTTTCCTGTCCCTTAATGTAGCAGAATATGGAAATTAAAATTATCAGCTGGTGTCATGGCCAAAAAGAACATAAACCTAAGACTCAGACACACTTTAATAAGGAACCAACATCTGTGCTCACTGGCTGGCACTATATTGTGGATTTATACTATCTCATTTAATTGGCTGCATACAGCAGTCCCTCCATTAGGTGGGGTTTTACTTCCAAAAGTTTCAGCTATCCTCAGATGAAAATGTAAAGTGAGTATATAACATGATATGATCTCATGCTGACCTGCTCTGTCATTCATATAACTTTTATTATAGTATACTGTTACAACTGTCTTGTATTATTATTAGTTTTGTTGCTAATGTCTTACTGTGCCTAATTTATAAACTAAACTTTAGGGTCGCCATGAGTCGGATCCAACTCAACGGCACTTGGCTTATTATAGGTATGCATACACAGGATAAATTGTAGTTTATATAAGGTTCAACACTATCCAGTTTCAGGCACCTATGGAGGTCTTGGAACATACCCCCTGTGGGTAAGGGGGCACTACTGTATTCTCACTTTATAGATAAAGAACCTGAAACATAAAGAGGATAAGGAACCTGCCTAAGACCATCCAGCTGGTTTTATGGGAGCCTTGGGACTCGACACTGGGTGTGTAGGAATATTCCATGGGTCTGTGCTCTTAATTTTATTTCTCATGATGTTAGAAAGAGCAAACGAAATGAGGTTTCTGAGCTGTGCATGGCTTCTGAAATAGCGAAACAACAGCTAATGCCCTCCCATTCCTTGATGATTACCGTTCCCCATCAAGGGCTGGGAACAGAGTTTTTGATGAAAGAAAAAGAAGACTCACTTGCCTCTTTTCCTAGAGGAGCCATAATGGGATGTGGAGGCTCTTACTGGAAAGACAAGTACTCGATTTTTGGAAAGATTTAGGGAAATGGGTGGGGAGGTCTGATGAAAAGAACCAGAAGGAGAGCTGAGACCTGCCTGTAGTCTAAGCTTTAAAGAAGAAGGGAGAAGCAGTAGCCTGAAGGTTTCCATAGGTGTAGCCTAGCTTATAAATACAGAGGGTCACACAGGAATGAAGAACAGCTGGATGAGGCCTGGCATGGCAGGAGGAGTACCAAATAACATGAATGAAAATGCCCAACATAGGGTGGGCACTCAAAAGACAGCATTTTAAAAGCTCAAGAATAGAGCTACAACTAGAGGGTGAAATTTTGGGAACATCTGCATAGTCTTAAAGTCTCTCTGCAGACAACTTATTAACTACAATGGGAATAAATAATAACCACACAGAAGACAAGGGAGATATCCACAAGACATCACCAGTAATGGGACAAACCAGTATCATGTGCTTCCTGATATGATGTACTGAGGACTCAACATTGTTTCTGTGCCAGTGTCCCCACTCGCCCCCAAAAGGCATGACCTGGGGAAATATCTGTCAAGCCAACTGGAGGGAAATACTACAGAAAAACCGGCACATATGCTTACAGGTTGAAAAAGTTCCAGATTTCAAAACAGGAAAGACTTATGACAACTGACTATAATTACTGCTCTTAGACTAGGAAAAAAGGAGCAGTGCTGTAGCTGGGATTGAACTTGTGGCCAGCCCGTGTGTGCAGAGAACTGCAGGTGGTGCTGTTTCAGAAGCGGATCACCAGGCCCGTCTTCTGAAGTTATCTCTGGGTGGGTTCAAACCGCCAACCTATAGCACGGAGTTGAGTGCTTAATCATCTGCACCACCGTGGGACTCTTAATTATTGAGATAACTGCCCAATTTATGGACCAGGGATTCAATAATAGTACTCTTTCAGTGTCACATGTCCTGATTTTAATACTGTACTATACCCTTGTCTTTCAGAAATACATACTGAAGTGTACAGGGGTAAAGCTGGTATCTCCCACTTAACTCTCAAAAGATTCAGGAAAATAAATACTCACATACACACACACAGAAAACTATAAAATAAACAAAGCCCCGTTTTTCTATAAAGAACACATTCCTTTTATGATCAGGAAAAAAAAATCGCCACTGGCAAAGAATAATGATAATCTAAATTTGTGTTGGAACTGCTATTTTTCTAAGTTTAACACTGGTCTGATGAATCAAAGACAATGTAATAACGAAACATGAGCATGTAGCAACACTGAAACACGAGCTGTGTTTTTCTTCTTCTGGATGATAGTGTGGAAAATGCTCGAAATCTTTGGTGCAACTGTACTATTTCTTAGGAAGCACATTACCTTTATAGCGGGCCAGGAGCTGCTTAAAATCTAACTGCTGGTCTGGTGTCTGATCCTTGATGGAGTCCGAATCCTGGAGGTGAAGGGAGAGCCTCAGATCTTCCTCCACTTCTTCAAATGCAGTCCTGCTGCGCCTTGCTTTAAGCTTCTCCTTTGAAAGCTGCTTCATGGAGCGCAGATATGGGCTCCCATCCTGTAACACATACCTGGGGAACCAAGACAAGGGAATGTGTGTGCATATGTCTGTTGGTGGGAACAAAGGTACTCATGTATTTTATGTGCTCATTCAGCAGAATGTCGCTGTTTCTGCTGACTCTGTACTACCTTTCTGCCAGAACAGAACGCATAGGCTGCATCCTCTCCTGGTGAACAGGGATGCTTTTTGCTCTGTCCAGTTTATAATTATAGGATCCCAGGTAAGAATTTGGGGGAAGCTCTATCTAGGAAAAAGTGGTGTGGGTGTTTACAAAATACAAATATTTGAAACTGCAGGATGGTGGAAGGAGGGTGAACAAGGTGGGAGTTCACAAGGGAGAAGGAACCCTGGAGGGCACAATTAACAAGGGGAAATAAACACATTTTACATTTTTAATCTCACAGGGCAGAATCATCATTTCATGATACATGACAGGCATGATCCAAAGTGGTTTATTGTCCTTTAGACTAGGTCAACCTGGCAAACTGTCAGAACTAATAGAAATTTGTGACAATGAACAATGTAATCACCTTCACATTAGCTACATCAAAGCTCTCCTCACATGAGACTGATACGTTTGCTCTCAAGTTAGGCACACAGCTCACTAGACTACTACCTCAAGGAGGTATTTTGATGTTGGTAATTTTCTAGCAGATAAATTGTTAAACGTGCTGTTGCCAGCAGTTCGCTGAAAGAAAAAAAAAAACGCTTCTTTGAATTGTGCTTCAAGAGTCAAACTGCTCTAAGTACAGGGCACTCATCAAGTTTAACCTCTGAAACATGGGACACTGCTGACCACCTTCTGGAAAACTTGTCTTCCCTCAGTTTCCATGAAGCCACAACGTGGTGGGACCCTTCCACTTCTGACTGTCCATGCTGTCAACGAAGTGACCCTTCTGGTCGCATTCTCAGTTAACACCCTCTACCCCTGGCAAACACACACATTCTACTTTCTTCTTTGGCAATCTCACGTATTCCCAGTTTCAACTCTCCTTTGTCACCCCCATTCTACACTCCGTTTCCAGCTGCTTGCTGAACGTCTCCATAAGACCTGTACTCCCTTCCACCATTTTTAGCCAGATCATTCCCATTTTAGCTCTCATTAAAAAATAATAATAATAAAACAAAATGCATTGTGTTTTAGGCGAAAGTTTACAGAGCCGACTAGTTTCCATTCAATAACTTATATAAAAATTGTACCATGACATTTGCTGG
Source organism: Heterohyrax brucei (assembly GCA_028571685.1). Taxonomy (NCBI): domain Eukaryota; kingdom Metazoa; phylum Chordata; class Mammalia; order Hyracoidea; family Procaviidae; genus Heterohyrax; species Heterohyrax brucei. The sequence goes on from CM053149.1 coordinate 53,775,140, forward strand.
ATGTCCCTCAATGTGCTGGCACTTGACCCATTTCTACCCTGAGTTCCTTGTTTCCATTTGTCTAATTTTTCTGCTCCTCCCTGCATTCTCATCTTTGCTTTTAGGCAGATGTTGTCCTTTTGGTCTCATACAGATTGTTCTAAGGAGCTATTACCTCATGGGTGTTACTGCTCACTTTTTACTAGAAGTAAAAAAAGGAAATTTCATGGAGGTAGCAGTTGAGCTACATGTTTAACAATGAGTAGGTATGGACGAGGGAGAAAGGAATAAAGACAAAGATAGCAATGGTATGGCAAAATTTAGCCAAAAGGTGATCTCCAGGAGTGGCTTCAGGTCTAAGTCAGAAGGGTGTCTAATGGCCCTGCTCTTTGGGGTTCCTTCAGTCTCTAAGACGAGTAATCTGCTCTGTTGTATGAATTTGAATTTTCTCCTACATCTTTCCCCCAGTCTAACTGGGACCTTCTATCGTGATCCTGCTCAGAGCAGTCAGTGCTGGCAGCCGGGCACCATCTAGTTCTTCTGGTCTCAAGCTTGTGGAAGCTGTGGTCCATGTGGACCAGCTCTTATTTCTTTATAATTTCTGTAAGATTTCATCTGAAGACAGCGTACTGAGGCCCATAAAAAAACAGCCATTCACCTATGATGCTTTGACTCCCTCCAACTACTCCCCTTCATCAAATGCACAACTTCCTTTCACATCCAACATTCATCTGCTCATCTTATGTTCACCTAATGCCTAATCTGTACGAGGGGCTGTGGGGACAGCTGTGGTGTGGTGTATAAAAATGAATACATTTCAAGGAGCTTACAAACTGATGCTGTAGACAGATCAAAACAACTCACCACAGTTCAAGATGGAAGGAAATAAATGTCATTAAAGGTACAAAAAACTGCTCTAAGACTTCTAATAAGTTATTACCTTCTACTAGAAGTAAAAAAAGGAAATTTCATGGAGGTTGCAGTTGAGCTACATGTTTAACAATGAGTACATATGGACAAGGGAAAAAGGAATAAAGACAAAGATAGCAAATATTTGAGAAATAGCCAGTAGTCTGAATGTGCTGAGCTTGGTGTAAGTGGAAGAATCAAGGTGGGAAAGGAGGTTAAATGTAGGCTGACGACACATGATGTGAGCCATGAGTGTCCAGAGGACAGGAAATGAGAAGCCAAAGTTTTCATAAGAAGGGGAAGAACATGAACAATTCAATATTTTATGAGAATTCTGGAAGTAAAGAGTTTGAGAAAGTAAAATGAAGATAGGTAAACTAGTTGAAAGATAGCCTATCTTCCCAGAGAGCTATATTCAACGGGAGTGGAATAACACCCAGAAATGAACAATTTTAGCAAGCTCTAGTTTTCTTACTGTACACTAAAATTTGAGTGGCACTGTTCTTGGGGTTTTAGCTTGAGAATACTGTATTACTGAGTAACTACGGAATTAGTAGGGAAACTCTTCAGGGACAGCAGCAGGAAAGAAGACATTGTAAAAAAAGAAGACACCCTACTATTCTGCAAACTGCTTAAAGCTGAAATGACAACACCCATTTCACATATGAGGAAATGGAAGCATAAGAAGATCAAGCAATATACTAAAGTTAATATGTGGAGAGATTTCAAATCCTAGCAGTATGTTTCCAGTACTCTTAATGAACATGTAAAATTGCCTGCGAGTTGCAAATAATTCATATAATACATACTTGCTGAAATAAAGGAGAAACCAAATGCTCAAACAGAAATATTAGAAGACTAGGATATTCATTAGTATCCCAGCACATTAAAGGTGAAACAGTAATTTCGTTTCCAATGAACTAACATCTTTCTTACCTTGTCACAGCAATGGCATCCTCCAGAAAAAACTGATCAACGGGGAAGGTACGACCTAAAAAGCCAAAAAAATAGAAAGTTTCACAATATCTGTTAAACAATATTGAAATAGTTTGTACAAGTAAAATTCTCTTACAACAAAGCTTGACATAATATTATTTGTTGCACAGTCTTAAAACTATCAAAAAATGTTTTTGATGACAGAAATTGGTTAGCAAATGTTATGGTGAACTGGACTGTGTCCTCCCAAAATATGTGCTACCAATCCAGCCTCTGTGTCTGTGGTTATAATCCCACTGGGGAATGGGCTATCTTTGTTATGTTAATGAGACAGGTAGCATAGGGTGTATCTTGAGTCATTCTCTTTTGAGATGGTTTGTTGTTGATTCACAGTGACCATATGTACAACAAACAAAACACTGCTAGATCCTGCAATATCCTCACAATCGTTACCATGTTTGTACTCATTGTTACAGCTGCTACGTCAATCTATCTCATTAAGGGTCTTCCTCTTTTTTGATGATCCTCTACTTTACCAAGCCTGGTGTCCTGCTTCAAGGACTAGTCCCTCCTGCTAATAAATCCAAAGCACAGGTGACTAAATCTCATCATCCTCATGTCTTCTTTATTTTTAAAAATATTTTATTGTGCTTTAAGTGGAAGTTTACAGTTCAAGTCAGTTTGTCATACAAAAACTTACACATTGTTACATAAGTCTACTTGCTAAACCACACCGGGGCAGTGGACTCCTCCTCTCTACCCTGTATTTCCCATGTCCATTCAACCAGCTCCTGCCACTCTGCCTTCTCATCTCACCTCCTGACAGGAGCTGCCCAGTTATTCTCATGTATCTACTTAAGCCAAGAAGCACACACTTCACCTGTATCACTTCATGTCTTATAGTTCAATCTAATTTTTGTCTAAAGAGTTAGCTTTGGAAATGGTTTCAGGTCTGGGCTAACAAACAGCAAGTCTGGGGGCCATGTCTTCAGAGGATCCTGCAGTCTGTCAGAGCATCAAGTTAGGTCTTATTAAGAGTTAGAGCACTGCACCCCAGTTTTCTCCTGCTTCATCAAGGACCTTTTGTTGTGTTCCCTGTCAGGACAGTCACCCTTTGGTTCTTCTGGTCTTCTGTTGATGTAGCCTCTGGATTATGTGGCCTTTTTGTCTTTTTGGGTTCATATTTTCTTTATGTCTTTAATGTTTTTCATTCTCCTTGCTTCAGGTGGGCTGGAACCAACTGATACTTAGATAGTCACTTGCTAGGATTTAAAATAAATAAATAAATATTGTGCTTGAAGTGAAAATTTGGAAACCCCGGTGGTGTAATAACTAACCAAAAGGTCAGAAGTTCAAATCTACCAGGTGCTCCTTGGAAACTCTATGGGGCAGTTCTACTCTGACCTCTAGGGTTGCTCTGAGTTGGACCTGACTCGATGGCAGTGGGGTTTTGGGTTAAGTGAAAATTTACAATTCAAGACAATTTGTCACACAAAAATATACATACATTGTTATGTAACTCTAGCTGCTCTCCCCACAGTGTGACAGCACACTCCTCCTTTCTACCCTGTAATTTCCTGTGTCCATTCAACCAGCTCCTGTCCCCCTCTTCCCTCTCATCTTGCCTTTGGACAGGAGCTACCCAGTTACTCTCATGTAGGTACTTCAGAAGCACAGTCTTTGCCAGTATGATTTTATGTCGTAGAGTCCAGTCCAATCTTTGTCCAATAATTGGTTTTGGGAATGGTTTTAGTTCTGTGCTACCAGAGTCTGGGGGGCATATCTTCAGGGGACACTCCAGTCTGTCAGAACATCAATTCTGGTCTTTTTTAATAAAGTGTGAGTTTTGCACACTCATTTTCTCCCACTATGTCAGGGACTCTGTGTTGTGTTCCCTGTTAGGGGAGCTACTGGTGGTTGCTGGGTACCACCTCATTCTGGTCTCTTGCTGATATAATCTCTGGATTAGGTGGCCCATTCTGTTACACAGGTTCATATTTTCCTCATGTCTTTAACCTTCTTCATTCTGGCAGTTTCCTGTTGATGTATTGCTACAACCAGTTTCTCTCCAGCTAAACTCTACTTATGTGTGTTAATAATAATGTTTGATCACCTTTCTTTAGAATAGGAGCAAATACGCATCTCCTCTAATCAATGTGTGGAAGCTATCTTCCAAATTTCTTGGCAGAGACAAGTTAGTATGTCCAGTGCTGTATGTGTTTACTGAAACATCTCAACTGATGTTTTACCAATGCCTAGATCCTTATTTTTCGCCAGTGCCTTCAGTGTGGCTTAGACTTCTTTCTTCATCACCATGGGTCCTCGATCATATACTGCCCCGAAATGGCTGAACACTGACCAACTCCTGTTGGTGCAGTAACTCTGCATACTGCTTCTACCTTGCTTTGACACACCCTAAAAGGACAGACAACTAAGTTCGTGAACTCATCCTAGAAAAAGTGCTGCATACCTCACTGCTAAGTATCACTATGGTCACCTTCCAAGTACTCCGCATGGGAAGCTACACAGTGATGCCACCACCTAGTCCACCCTTCAAAGCAAGTTTGGAACTCTTTTTCTGGAATGGCCATCAGAGCTGTCGTCATACTACCCTTGATGCCCTGAATGTCATCGAAATGTCTTCCTTTTAATATTTCCTTTATCTTTGGGTAAATAAATTCACTGAGGGACAGATCAAGTGAGTAGGGAGAGTGTTCCAATACAGTTATTTGTTTACTAGCTAAAAACTCCCTCACAGACAACTATACAATGAAGTTTGCAAGCCTGCCACTGTGTACAATGGCCATTCCAGAAAGAGTCCAAAAACTACTTCGAAGGGTGAACTAGGCACTGGCATTGGTGCATAGCCTCCAAGGGGAGTACTTCGAAGGTGACCATACTGATACTCAAGCTATGAGGTATGTAGCACTTAGAATAATTAAGTTTGTGGACTTATTGTTGGACCCTTGTATATTGTTCAGTATTTTGCCAGTAGAACTTTTCAACATTGAACTTGGGGCTTAGATTTTTTTTTTTTTTTTTAGTCCTTTCAGCTTGAGAAATGCTGAGTGTGTTGCTCTTGTCTGACTTTCTAACTCTAGGCTCCCTGCACATTTCACTACAGTACTTCATCTTCTCAAGGTGCCCTTTGTAATCTTCGGCTCCTTTACTTCATCATTTCTTCCACTCACTTTAGCTATTCTATGTTCAAGCAAGTTTCAGAGTCTCTTCACATCTTCTGGTCTTTTCTTTCTTTCCTGTCTTTTTAACAAATTTTGGCTTTCTTCACATATGATGTCTTTAAGGTCATTCTATAACTTGTCTAGTCTTCACACATTAGTGTTCAATCTGTCAAATCTGTTCTTGAGATGGTCTCTAAATTCAGGTGGGTATACCCAAGGTTGTACTTCAGCTCTCATAAACTTGTTTTAGTTTTCTTCAGTTTCAACATGAACTTGCATATGAGCAACTGACAGTCTGTTTCAACATTCCTTCTTGGTCTTGTTCTGACTGACATTAAACTTCTCCATTGTCTCTTTTTAGAAATGTAGTTGCTTTGATTCTTGTGTATACCATCCGGTGAGGTTCACATGTATAGTCACCATTTATGTTTTTGATAAAAAGGTATGTACATTGGTCTTACAGAATTCTGTCATGCTATCTCCCTCCTCATTTCTATCACCAAGGCCATATTTCCCAACTACCAAATCTCCTCCTTTGTTTTCAGATTTTGCATTCCAATTGCCAGCAGTTATCAACACGTCTTGACTGCAGCTTTGATCAGACGGCAGAAGTCGTTAAAAATCTTTAATTTCTTCATCTTTTCAGTAGTGGTTGATGTGAAAATTTGAATAAGTTGTATTAACTGCTCTTCCTTATACAGGTATGGATATTCTTTTGAGATATAAAAGAAGTTAAACAATCAAGCAAGAAAAATAAAGACGAGGAAAGACTGATGCCAATTCACATGGAGATATTCAAGGAACCAGGAAACAAGCTGAAGAGACAAGGACTTTCCCTATAGCTGACGCAGAAAGACTTCCTATAGAGCTAGCACCTTGATTTCAGGCTTCTAGTTTCCTAAATTGTGTGGAAATAAATGTTTTCTTGTTCAAATCACTTTGGCACTTCTTTTATAGAAGCACTACATAACTAAGACAGTCAAGTGTCATGTGAAGAAAATAACCATTTGCTAAAATATTTTTCTCTTAAAAAACCTGCTACCCTTTCCATCCTTATCCTCTCCCCCACTGGAGACCACTGAACATTCAGTTATGTTGTAAATGAAGCACATAGTTTCTTTTTCGACTTCACTGTGAACATCCTCCATGGCTAAAATGGATAGTACTATTATTCATCAATCCATGCTTCCAAATTGTCCCTTTGGTGATCAACGCAGAAGGATAAACTAAAGCTCAGGGAGATAAATTAATCTCAGGATAAGACTGTGAAAGCACTGCTATGGATTCAATTGTGTGTCCCCGCAACCCTTGTACCCATCCCCCCGAAATGTGTGTCGACTTGGCTAGGCCATGATGCCCAGTATTGTGCAGTTGTCCACTGTTTCGTGATCTGATGTGTTGTAAATCCTAACCTCTATAATGTTAATGAGGCAGGATTAGTAGCAGTTATGTTAATGATGCAGGATTTAATCTACAGACTGGGTTGTAGTTTGAGTTAATCTCTTCCGAGATATACAAAAACAGAAGAGAGCAGAGAGGGAGGGGGACCTCACACCACTGAAAAAGAAGCACTGGGAACAGAGCATGCCCTTTGGACCTAGGGTCCTGGTGTTAAGAAACCCCTAGACCCTCGGGAAGACTGACAACAAGGACCTTCCCCCTGAAGTGACAGACAGAAGAAGTCTTCCCCTGGAACTGACACCCTGAATTCAAATGTCCAGCCTCCTAGACTGTGAAAGAATGAGTTACTATTTGATACAGCTACCTACTTGTGGTTTTCCCGCTGTAGCAGCGCTACAGGCACCAAAAGAAAACACAGACCCTCTGGCTTGAGAGAATCAAGCAATGAACAAACATACTATATACAGACACCACTTTCCTTTTCATGCAAGATCACGACTATAAACCCACATTTTAGGGCTAAGTACACTGGAATGGTACAAATGACCAAGAGTTAAGAAAAAGAAATGACAAACAAAATTCAATTCTCCTGGCAAATGGATATGTTACTCCTTATCAATTTCTGGACAGCTATAGTCTTGTTATAAACTAATTATTTCTCTCTAGAAAGAGGTACAGATATCTATTAGGTATGCCAAAGTCGAATCCGACTCATGGTGACATCTGTTAATTTATGCCACAAATGAACTTCAAAATAATTATACTAGCTGGTGGTGACATGGTTAAGCATTTGGCTGCTGACCAAAAGGCTGAAAGTTCAAATCCACCAGCTTTTCCATGGAAACCCCACGGGATAGTTTTACTCTGTTCTATAGGGTTGCAATGATTTGAAATCAATTCAACCATAACCTTTTTTTTTATTTGAACAATAAATTTTTAATGATGCATTTTAATTACCTGGTATGGTAATAACTGGGCAGAAGTTAAAATATTCTGAAAAGAGCTCAGCATTTAAAGTTGCACTCATTAGAATAACTTGAAGAGTTGGCCTCTGCAGCACAATGTCTTTCAAAACCAGTAGCAAGAAGTCACTAAAGAAAATAAAAAACACATGTGAGGGTCAACCAAATATATCACATGAAAATTAATAACTTTACATATATTTTGAGCAATAAATGAAAAAATACATCACATTCCCAGATGTGAAGACTGAATATTATCAAGACATCAATTCTTCTAAATTTAGTGCAATACCAACAGGGTGGGTCAGTGAACTGGATAAATCTACTTCCTGGTATTCATAGAGAAGTATATGCAAAGATTTTCAGTAGTGAAACAACAGAAAGTACCTAAATGCTGATCAACAGACAAATAGTTAAATATAACAACATTCCTTTTGTGGACTAACACAAGGCAGATAAAAAGAGTTAAGGCAGAGCTTTAGGTACTGATATGAAAGATCTCTAAGACATATTGTTAGTGAATAAAAAAAGACAAGACAAAAACCTAGTTGTAGAGCACTATGTACTGTAGAATAGCAGTACCCTAACTGGTCCCTCGGCTTCAGCCCTTGCTTTCCTGAAATCTGTTCGCTATACGGCAGATCAATAATTCTTTGATTGTGTTGCTTTCCTGCTCAAAATCCACTGAGGGCTTCTCAACAAAGTCCTTATTAACACGGCCCTACACGACATGAGGAAACCCTGGTGGCATAGCGGGTTAAGTGCTACGTCTGCTAATCAAAAGGTCGACAGTTCAGGTTCATCAGGTGCTCCTTGGAAACGCTATATCCTAGGGTCACTATGAGTAGGACCTGACTCGATGGCAGTGGGTTTAGGTTTACATGACATGAAAGGAGCCTGCTGGTCCAGTGGTTAAGCACTCCACTACTAACCATAAAGTCAATGGTTCAAACCCACTGGCCTCTTCTCATGAGAAAGCTGTTGATAGTCTGCTTCCATAAAGATTACAGCCCTGGAAATCCCATGGAGGAGCTCTACACTGTTCTATAAAGTGTCTGTGAGTCAGAATGGACTTGCTGATGACGGTTCTGGTTGGTTGTTTTGTACATGACATGATCTGTTGCATGCCCACCACCAATTTCCTACTGTCCTCCCCCTTATTCACTGGGCTCCAGCTGCACTGCTCTGCTTGCCGTCCTTGAGGCATGTATGTCAGGTCCTTACACCCACTCTATCCTCCACATGGAGTGGACTTCTCCAGGTACTCACACAGTAGCTCCTTCACTTCCTTTAGGTGTTTATTCAAAAGATACCACCTCAGCCAGGTCTTCCCTGGTCATTCTGTCTAAAACACTCCCGTCCCTGGTATTTCACTCCCCTTTTGTTTCCACCTTTCTTGTAGCACTTAACACACTCCATGCCTTACTTATTTATCTTGCTTATTGTTGGGCTTTTTCTCTAAAATTTAAGCACTATGCAAACCAGGATTTTGGTCTATTTTGTTCTAATTATAATATCTAGTATTACTCGAGTCTAGAACAATGCCTGGCACACAGCACGTGCTCAAGAAGTATTTATCAACTTACCACCATCTGTGTAAGAAATAAAAGATCAGAAAACAAAAGTATCCATTAACGCTACAAAGTATACATGGACATTCTCACTGAACTGATCTCTACCCATGGGGGAAGAAACTTGGATACTTTGAGAGTCTTAAGGGGGACAATTCACTTTATCTGTATCATTTCAATATTTAATGGAAACATTCTTCTTGTATATAATTCTTGAGAAAGTAAAGTGAAAAATACTTCCTTGTCAGCTGCTGTCAACTCTGTGTACACAGTCCAACTGCTCACAGTGTTTTCAAGGCTGTGACCTTTCAGTGTAAGATTGCCAGGCTTCTCTTTCATGGCACACTTCATGAGTTTGAACTGCCAAAATTCCAGCTAGCAGTCAAGTCACCCAGAGTGAAAAGTATTTAGAGCAACAAATAAAGGCAACTGACACTTTTATACACAAACTCCTGTTCATATTGCTGATTATTTCCTTAGGACAACTTATCAAAACTTGAATAACTCAAATGACTTCATTTCAAAATTATTTTTATCCACAGTACTTTCTCCCACATTTTTCTTTGTTGGGCATCAGAAACATCCTTTCCCCTTTAAATTTGTATTTTCTGTACATAACATTCTTCCAGTCTCGTGACATCAAATCCTCTTCAATTTAATGAACTCATTTTGCTAGTGTTCCCTACTGCTACAGCAAATTTTTTCTTGTAGTTATTTCTATGTTTAGATTATTTTAATCTGCAATCTACTGTATATCTTGCACACTGTAGGCAAGGAAAAATATTTGTTGAAAAACTTTTACCACACAAAATATTGAGCACAGGTAGTCTATGCCTTATGACAGGGTTCTGTTCCAATGACTACATCGTAAATCAGTTCTGATGTATGTGCAAGACCTTTTTTTTTTAACTTTTCCTAGTCTGCTATATGGCAGTGTTTTGAACAGTAAATCGTCGCTGTGTTTTGAACATCTGTGAGTGAAAACTGGAGAATGATACCAGCAAGTTATCCAACTTGATGGCACTTGGCTCTTGGCTATTACTAACAATAAGAAGTACCCAAAAACAAAACAAAACCCACATGATTGTAACCACAATTCCTTATTACTTGAAAATGTCGTAAGGTGGGGACTACCTATGCTTGGCTTAATGTTATCCTTTGGTTTCTCTATTCGTTATTTACTGACAGTATCTACTATCTAGTTACTTTTTATTATTCTGTTTATTATTAGAGGTCTCTTTTAATTATTTGTATAAACTTTATTTTTAGCATTTTTACTAAATATTATATCCTTACTTTGGAAAAACTTATTTTAAGAACATCAGTTCTTTTTAAGGATAGATGTTTTTAGTAAGTAACATATTCACATTGTAAAAAACATTCAAATAGTCCACAAGTGTGTAAAATAATGTATATGTGCATATACCTTTTTTAATGCATGTACACAAGATGGGTTATGCTATTGTTCTGTGACCTTTTTCCTTAACAATACCTACAGATATTTTTGTTAGAATGCACACATGCGTGCGTGCGCACACACATACAAACACACTTTATTTCTTTTTAGGTTTTAAAACTAATTTATATATTTTAAAATGTGCATTCTAGTAATTACAATAATTGGAACAACAACAAACAACAATACTTTGATTAAATCGCCTTTTGCAGCCTACAGGACACACTGGGCTAGTGGTGCTTTTACTCTACATTTACCATCGTCTCATTCTGCTTCTTTCACCGTCTCACTCTGCTTCTTTCATCAGCACGCAAGTTCTTTTTCTGTCTGCCAGGTAGGCAGGCAGGTGGGAGAGGCACACACAGCCTATGTTGTCAGTAATTCCTAGTACTTTTGATGTGAAAAGGGATGGCAGAGTCATTTCAACTTGATCCAATCTCTCTGCATTTACAAGTTAAACAGCTAAAAGAATTACATAAGGAAGCAATACTCTTGGGATGTACAGTGCATATTGGTGGCGCACATTCATTATGATTTGCCTCCTTGCGTCTCTTGTTTAATGGCTTTTTTTGAAGGCAGTGGATTTTATGTCTTCTTCAATTTTTACTTACTATATTTCTCAATCTCAGTCTCATCAGATTTGTCAGATGTGACTGCAGAGGAGACCAGAAGGGAGTCATGGAGGTAGAGAGTGGTTTGTATAGCAGTTTGCGCAGTGGCTGCTGCTGAGTGTCTACTGTATTCTCTTTAATGGCTGTGTAGTATTACCCTGCTGTAAAACCCAATCGCCACTGAGTAGATTTCAAATTATAGTGACCCAGGTGGGTCAGAAGAGCAGAATCAATTCTAAATGGCTTTCAACGGCTCATCTTTTCAGAAGCAGATCTCCAGGTCTTTCTTCTATGTGCCTCTGGGTGAACTCAACCCTCTAACACTGTGGTTAGCAGCCAAGTCTATTAGCCATTTGCACCACCCAGAGGCTCCATTCCATTGTACACATGTATCATAATTCATGTATTGACGAAAAGTTCTTCTTAGTAAGCACATATCAGAGAGAAAATTCTTACAAGTGAAATTACTGAGTACATGTATGAGGTCTAACAATCCAGTCTGTGAACTTAATTGTTTGATGTGCTACAGACCTCACTGCTAAGTATCACTATGGCTATCTCTGAAGTCCTCCCCGTGGGAAGCTGTACACTGACACCAGCACGCAGTCCACCCCTCAAAGCAATTTTGGAACTCTTTCTGGAATGGCCATTGTGCACACTGGCACAGTGACAAGTTCACCAACTTAACTATCTAGTTGTCTGTGAGGGAGTTTTCAGCCAGTAAACAAGTAACTGTATCGGAACACCCTCCCTACTCACCTGATCTGCCCCCAGTGACTTTTTTTATTTGCCCAAGGATGACAAAAATATTGAAAGGAAGACACTTTGATGCCATTCAGGACATAAAGGGCAATACGACAGCGCTGATGGCCATTCCAGAAAGAGGTCCAAAATTGCTGGGAGGGGTGTGGACTAGGTACTGGCAGCGATGTATGGCTTCCCAGGGGAGTACTTCCAAGGTGTCCGCAGTGATGTTCAGCAATGAGGTATACAGCACTTTTTCTATGAGTTTATTAACTTGATTGTGAATCTTGCTATAATCTTCCTCGTCCCCCCTGGTATTCCCCTTTATGATGGAATCATGAAGTCTAGTAGTCTGGTACAATTTTTTTTTTTAAGCTGATTTTCTCTTTCTAGTTGTTCAGTGCTTCTGTAAAACGTTTCTCCAGGGCAGCGCGACCACCATGGCCTCCACCAGACTGAGCCCACGACAGCTAGATGGTGCCCAGCTACCGCCACTGACTGCCCTAACAGTGGCTGGAGGAAATGTAGAACAAAACGCTAACTCACACACAGTAACAGACCACAATTACTGGCCTGACAGAGACTAGGGAAATCCAACGTGTATGGTCCCTGGATACTTTTAGCCCAGTACTACAGTTACTCCTGAGGTGTACCCTTTAGCCTAAGATTAGACAGGTCCGTGAAGCGAGATTAAAGGGGCATGCCAGTCCAGGCGCAAGAACTAACGGCAGAAGGGGACAGGAAAGCTGGTAACAGGGAGCCCAAGGTTGAGAAGGGAGAGTGTTGATCTTTTGTGGTGTTGTTAACCAGTGTTATAGAACAACATGTGTACAAACTGTTTAATGAGAAGCCAGTATGTGCTATAAACTACCCATATTACAATTAGAATTTTTTTTTCCTTCTTTTAGTACTCACTTCTAACAGCTGCAAAATGCCACACTTTACCACTTATTTTCTCCCATTGCTTTGTGGAACCAAAAAGGAATTATTTATCTCTGAATGATTTCCAGTATTTTCTGTATAATTATTGAGATTTATTATTGGGTAGTTCTAGGAATTATTTTTTTATGTTGATCTATTCTTGTTTATTTAAAAGTCTGTTTTTAGTTTCTAATTATTTCATATAATTTTCCATTTATTTGTATATTTATTTCTTCTGATAGTTTTCTGGTCACATGTTATTATGAATTGAATTGTGTCCCCAAAAATGTGTGTCAACTTGGCTAGGCCAAATTGTGTGGTTATCCACCAATTTGTGATCAGATGTGATTATCCTAGGTGTTACAAATCTTAAACTCTTTGACATCAATGAGGCAGGATTAGAAACAGTTAAATTAATGTTGTAGGACTGTATAGTGAGTCAATCATTTGTTGTATTTTCAATTAATCTTTTTTGAGATATAAAAGAGATGAGCAGAAGGGAGAGGGCCCTCATGCCATCAAGAAAGAAGGGCTAGGAGAAGAGTACATTGTTTGCACCCAGATCCCTGAACTTAGAAGCTCCTAGACTGGAGGAAGACTGATGGTAAGGGACCTTTCCCCAGAGATGACACAGACAGAAAGCTTTCCCTGGAGCTAGCACCCTGAAACTGAACTAGCATCATAAACTGTAACAGAATAAACTTCTATTTGTTAGAATCATCTCCTTACAGTATTTCTGTTATAGAAGCACTAGATAACTAAGGTACATGGCTTCCCAGTTCAGCTCTTGAAAACATTTTATCAGCAGCAGTTAGGACTTCTCTTCCTTTTTTTTTTTTTTTTGGAACTTTTTATTATGGTTTAGATAAAATTCACACAGAAAATTAGTTTCCTATTCAGTAATTCATATAAAAGTTGCTTGAAGACATTGGTTGCAATCCCTGCACTGTGTCAGGATGCTCCTCATTTCTACCCTGAATGCCCTGATTCCCTCTAGTCTCTATCAAATGAGTAGGTCTGGTCTTTTTCAGGAATTTGAATTCTGTTCCACATTTTTCTCCTACTCTAACCAGGACCTTATATTGTATTCCTGGTCAGAGCAGTAGGTAGTAGGAGTCTGACACCATCTAGATCTTCTGGTCTCAGTCTAGCGCAGGTTGTGGTTCACGTGGATCATCAGTCCTCTGGTCTAGTTGCTTCAGTCTTTGGTTTACTTCACTCCCCTTTGCTCCAGACAGGAAGAGATTAACACTTGCATCTTAGATGGCTGCTCTTCAAATTTTTTGTGTTTTAGCTTTGTGATTAGCCATTTTTTGCTTTTCTGTCAGCCTACCACATTTAGTTAGACTTCCCTTCTTCTTCTCAAGACATAATAGTAAAACAGGAAGACCTGGAGATGGAAAACCAAAGGAGAAGAACATGCACTGCGTTTCTCAAGCTGAAAGAACTGAAGACAAAAATTCAAGCCTCAAGTTGCAGTACTGAAGAATTCCATGGGGAAAATCTTAAATGACTCAGGAAGCATCAAAGAAGATGGAAGGAATACAGAAAGTTACAAAAAGAAATGGTTGATGTTCAACCATTTCAAGAGGTACCGTATGAGTAGGAAGCAACGGTACTGAAACAAGAATTCAAAGTTGCATTGAAGGTGTTGGCAAAAAACAAGGCTCCAGGAAATGAGAAATACATTATGCAGATGACACAGCCTTGCTTGATAAATGTGAAGAGGATCTGAAGCACTTTCTATTGAAGATCACAGACCACACCCTTCAGTGGGTATTACACCTCAACAAAAATAAAACAAAAATCCTCACAACTAGACCAATAAGCAACATCACGATGCGTGGGGAAAAGAATAAAGTCATCAAGGATTTCATTTTACTTGGATCCACAATCAATACCTATGAATGCAGCAGTCAAGAAATCAAAAGACACACTGCTTTGGTTACATCTGCTGCCAACAGACTCCTTTGAAATGCTGAAAAGCAAAGCTGTTAACTTGAAGACAAAAGGTAGACATGATCAAGCCATGGTGTTGTCAGCTGCCTGCTATGCATGTCAAAGCCGGATGACAGATGAGGAAGACAGAAGACCTGACTCCTCTGATGTGTGGTGCCAGAGAAAACTACTTAATATATACCATGAACATCCAAAAGAATGAACAGATTTGTCCTGGAAGAAGTACAAACAGAACGCTCCTTACAGACAAGATGGCGAGGCTATGTCTTGCACACTTCGCACATGTTGTGAGAAGGGACCCTTGCAAAACTAAATGGTCAGTGAAAAAGACGACCCTCAGTGAGATGGACTGACCTGGGGGCTGGACCAATGAGCCCAAGCATAGCGCAGGTGAGGATGGCGCAGGGCCAGGCAGCACGCCGTTCCGTGGCACACGGGCTTGCTACGAGTCAGAACGGACTCAAGGGCACCTAACAACATGATTTCCATTAGATCATCTCTCTTTTTCCCATGAATTTTTTTCCCTTTCCTGCTCTAGAGCATGATCCACATGACAAACTAGGATTAATGTCATCTAGCTACCTGGCCCTTCCTTTTAAAATACTGTATGTTTTAACCCTTTAACAACTTCTTAGAACAAAATTCCACATGCTTTATCATCCACAGCGCATTAAAGCCCTCGAAGATTGGGTGCTTGCTTCCCCCACCTGCCACACTCCCCTCGTTCCCTGTGCACAGCTGCCTGGCCTTCCCTTGGTTTCTGAACACATGCTGCCTTTTCCCACCACAGAGCCTTTGTGCACGCTGTCCTTGCCAACTGTCACACGGGATTTCTCCTCAACATTCTGGTTCTCAATTTAAACATTAACTCTTCAGAGATGTGGTCTCTGAACATCCTAAATGTACTTCATGTTTCTATTTATTTTTAAGCTTATTCCCTCACAGTACTTGTTCCAATTCATAATTACGTATTTGTTTACTTGTTCATTATGTTTTCCTACCAGACTGTAAGAGATGAACCACCACTACCACCTACTGCCATTGAGTCAATTATGACTCATAGCAACCCTACAGACAGAGCAGAACTTCCCCACAGAGTTTCCAAGGAGCACCTGGCAGATCTGAACTGCTGACCTTCTGGTTAGCAGCCATGGCACTTAACCACTATGCCACCAGGGTTTCCATAAGAGATGAAGGAGAGTGTATATTCACCATTGTATCCCCTACAACTCACATTGCATGTGACCCAATAAATCTAGGAGTGACTGTCAGGACTGGATGACTGACCAAATGAATAAAGAAAAAAGTATGGTACTGACCAATCCATCAGTTATACCACCTGTTATCCCTTCTAGTACAGTGTCTAGCTCTGCACAATGCCCTGGAAAGTGCTAAATACAGTCTTTTAGATGATGTCTGCTCTCCTGGGGTGACCACGTGCTCTCCTTGCCCATATAATGTTACAGACCACAGAAACTAGGAAAGCAGTTCTTCTTCCCCAACTGACCACACAGCCAAACAGTACCAGCTCTGCAAAGCTGAACTGGAAACAGGATACAATTCTTCTGGCCATGTCCTCCTTTGAGGTGTGTGATCTTACCTTTCTTCTGTCCTCTCGTGGGCCTCATCCACAATGACATGAGTAATCCCTTGCAGAGCTGTGTCGCCTTCCAGCCTTCTCAGCAGCACTCCCGTGGTGCAGTATAACAGCCTAGTGGCTGATGACTTACATACAAAACAAAGCACTCATGAAATTTTTGAAAAAAGGAAACACATCAGAGGCAAGCTATTGTTAATGGTTAGAACTAAAGAATATTGAAAGCTTCAGCAGTCATGTTTAACATGAAACCATGCTAAATGCACAGATTGTTGCTGGCTGTTAACAATGAAAGCACTTCTATTTCCTACTACAATTTTAGTTTCAGATTCTCATAAAACACATTAAAATTTATTATAAAACATAAATAATACTGACTGAAAAGACCAATTCTGAATTTGTTTGCTCCTTACTCAGTTAAATGGACTAAAACCTCATGTTCCAAGAAGAGCAAGACAGCATCTACTAGACCACTCTGTCAACAATAAAAAGAAGGCCTTTAGAGAGGAAATTAAGTACAACCAAAAAAGAGCTCTTATACCAAAATAATGCAGTGGTTAAGTGCTACAGCAGTTCAAATGTGCCAGGTGCTCCTTGGAAACGCTATGGCACAGTTTTACTCTGCGCTACAGGATCGCTATGCGTTGGAATCGACTCGATGGCACTGGGTTTGGTTTGGTATACCAAAACAGTTTTTTAAAGGACTTCAGCCCTACTGAAGGTAGCTATTGATTTAAACTGACCTGAAAGCAGATGTCCTAAATTTTTCATGAAGCTTCAAAGTCCAAGAACTCTTTGAATTTGACAATTGTAACTTTCAGGTACCAGAAGAGCAGCAGAGCATACAAACCTTGACACTTTCTAGTCGGATCTGGTATCCCACGGTCAGACCCACCCTCTCTGCTCTTTCTTTAGCCACACGTTCAGCAACAGAGATGGCCGAGATTCGTCGGGGTTGGGTACAGACGATGTTAGCTACCTTCTCAGGTGGCCCATTCAGAGAATCATCCAGAATAAACTGTGGGATCTGCGTCGTTTTTCCACACCTGTGTGTCAAAACAAAAATGTCCTAAAATTAGTTTTTAAGAAGTGATCACATGTAATGAGAAAGTATCAAAAGTTAAAGCTGTTCAGTTTCACCCTTAAAACTACCAGGCTGTCTGCCATCATGTCAATTCTGACTCACAGTGACCTTACAGGACAGAGAAGAACTGCCCCATCAGGTTTTCGAGGCTGTAATCTTTTTGGAAGTAGATGCCACATCTTTCTCCCACTGGGTGGCTGCTGGGTTTGACCCACCGACCATTTGGTTAGCAGCTGAGGACTTCAACTACTGCATCACCAGGTGTCCTTCTAAAACTACTTAACACTAATTACCGAGAATTGATATATCCTAGGAATTTGCTCTCTGATTGACAGGATAATCAAACAGTAGTTTATCACTTGTACAGCTGGAACTACTGAAGTGACGTCAGACTACGGTCTGTAAATGTCTCTAAGAATGTAAACTTCTCTGCAGATGAATCTTAAATAGGAATATTAGCTTATGATTATTAAAATACTTTGCATGTTTCCCTTTGATGCATATTGATTTGAATATAAATGTACTGAAGTTAAAAAGATAAGACACTGGAAGGTTACTTCTCTGTCAGTGAGTCTGGGTACTGATAATATCATTACACTGTATACCCTTGGAAAAAGAATTAAATTGAGCTTGCACCCTGTCCTTGCTAAAGAGGTGTGCATAACGCGTAAAGTGTGAAAAAGATAAAATAATGTGGCTTAAGTTGTTCCTAAAAGAACAGGCAAAATCTCTAAGCAAAGCAAAATAATCCAGAAAACCGCAAACTTTTCAAGTGAAATGCCCTCAAAGTATGCTTCCAAATTTAAAAGCAGGCCTTGTTAAGTCTTTAGCTGGGCCTCCTGCCTTAAGGCAGAGCAACACACGGCTGAAGGAGCCTTGGTGGCATACAGTTAAGCAGCTGGCTGTGACCCAGAAGGCTGGCGATGTGAATTCACCCAGCAGTTTCTCAGCAGAAAAGACCTGGCAAGCAGCTCTGAGTTAAAAATGACTTAATGACACCTCATGACAACAACACATCAATTCTACAAATCCTCAAATGAATTTCCAAGTTTTCCTTTTTTTTAATAATGGCTCTGTTAGCTGCAGAAGTTAAAATGTTAGTATCTGTGTAATTATTTAATACTCGACAGGTAAAAAGCTCAAGTAACAGTCGTGAGTGGCTTTTTTAAAAAGTAGAACAGTTACGGTAGCCAGGGCACATACTTACAGTAATAGCTGTATTAGGAATAAACTGTCTTCTTACCCGGTCATACCACTTATGACAAGCACTTGGTGCTTGCTCAACAATTTAAGAATGGTTTCTCTTTCTTCCCAAGCAGGGAGTGACTGTCTTTCTTGCAGAATTGACTGGAACTGTCTGGAAGCCTAGTAAGTCAAAGACAGGGCAGCGGTCAGGTTGCGTGAGGTGCTCTCATAAAGCTCTCATCTGGGGTCCCACCATCAGCCCCACCCTTTCTGCTCTTTCTTTAAAAACTTGCTTACAAAGAGATTGCGGAGATATGTCGGGACTGGGTGAGGACGACCTTGGTCAGAAGCCTACTTGGAGAATCAGCCAGAATACAAGAAGCGGATTCTGGATGGTTTTCCTACATCTGAATAAATGCGAAGATCTTATAAGACACATAACCTCTTGCTTAGCACCCACTCAGCAGTTCTTAGCAAGTTCCTGTACCTGCACTGTCCAGAAGAGCTTTCTGTGCTGATGAGACGTCCTGTGCTGCCCAACACAGCAACCTCTACCCACATCTGGCTACTGAGCACTTAAAATGAGCCTAATACGACCAAGAAACTCAATTTTTAATTTTGTTTAATTAAAGAGCCACATGTGGCTGGGGACTACCATACCAAACAGCACAGCTGTATGTATTTTCAGATTTCCTTCCATATCAGTAACAGTACGCACTCCTTAAAAAATTATTTTCGGCCAATCACCGTATCTCTGTAACTCAGTCTGATATTTAGTGGCCAACTTTATAAAACACTGCATTGCATATTAAAACTATAGACGCATTTTTGGATAACATGAGAAATTTATAACTAGCAGATCATTTCCTGCAAATAACTTTAACATACAAAATTCATTATCTCTAAACACACTGATCAAATACATAATTTTTTGTTTTCACCATGTCGATAGTGCAATTTTATACACTTTTGATGTTTATAGGGTATTGTACTATAGATGTAATAGTGTTGTGTCAAATTTCAGAAGCAGAGAACCTGAGAACTAGAAAATTAGCATCTGATCTAATCCTCAAAGTGATTAAACAACTGTCTTAGTCCTATATCCTACTCTGCCCTAACAGCTTACTTACAGGTTCTTTTAAAAATAATCTTCATGGGAGTGGTGTAAAAACAACATGGGCTCTAGGAAGAGAAACTGGCTTGGGGCCCTATGTTGTCACGTATCAGCTATGCAACCTTGGACAAGCTGCTCATCCTCTGATCCTGTGAAATGGGGAAAGAGCCCCATGTCCTTCTACAGATCGATTTTTTTTTTAACATACACGACAGGATTAACTTCCCTTCCACATATCAGATGACTCTGCGACTACCTGGATCACATGTGTGCATATATGTGGTTTTGGTATTCATCAAGCCAACAGATTCTCTAAAAACATCCAGAACATGCACCCAAGTTTGTGTGGCATGCAAAAACTCTGACCGCTTAGGGTGAGAGAGAACCACAAGTATATGAGGTAGGGTGGCTGAAGCTTCCTAACTCCTCATCCCCTCACCCACACATCAGGGAGGCAATGCTGGCCAGTTTCTTAGCACACCCTACCTGTTTAATTCGGAACTGCTTGCAGATTTTAGCATTTTCAGCAAGTACTGATTTTGCCTGCCAGTCATATCTTTTGGAAATCTTTTTCTTAAGGTGCACATAGCTTTCATTCTCCACTATAACTGGTGCAGGGCCTTCATCCTCATCTGCCTCCTCCTCAGGTTCTGATTCTTTTTCAACTTGAAGGGGATAAAAGCAAACAATTCGACATGGAGCCCTTTCTTTTGCAAAGGGGGAAAGTCATTGTCTAACAAAGTAACAACAACATCAAAATCACACAACGGAGAAAAAGTTAAAGCTTGATTAAAGCAGTTCATTCATTTCAATACCACTACTTCAGCAGCTGAAGAACTTAAAATGCATCTTCAAATAAATTTGACTCCAGTATAGAGGGCTGGCGTCACACAATAAGTTACAAACAAAGTGATGAAAACAGTGGCATGCTTTGTTGTTAATTCAGTAGTCTTTGCACTCAAGAAATTAACAGTTTCAACTATTTGCTAGTGTCCCTAAAAGTCAGTAATACAAAACAACTCACACGTTCATCAAATGACAACTGGATAAAGAAACTGCGGTATACCCCTATGAGGGAACAGTGTTTAGCAGTAAAAGGACTGATACATGCTACCAACTGGATAAACGCTGAAAACATCCCTTTGAGTGAAATAAGCCAGAAGAAAAGGTTACACAGTGTATGACTTCATTTGTAGGAAATGGCCAGAATGGGCAAATCCAGAGAGTCAGAAAGTAGATGAGTGGTTGCTAAGGGCTGGGGGACGAGGAATATGGGAAATGAGTGCTGATGAGTATTGGGATTCCTTTTGGGGACATGGAAATGTCCTGAACTAGATAGTGGTGACAGATGCACAAGTCCGTGAATTTGCTGAAAACTACCAAACTGTATACCCTTTAAAAGGGTGAATTTTATGGTATGTGAACTATCTCAACAAAGCTGCTGTTTAAAAAATGCCCATGACACATAACCGGTCATTTTCCAAAGGACACATTTAATCTCATGTCCTAGAAGGTAGCATTTGGGAGTAAGTCTGGTGGCTAAAGAACAAACTCAGCCAATTGTCCTTCATCCCTGTCTCAGTGCAGTTTGCTCTGTTCTCCTTAATGATATGTACCCAGGAACTCTTCGGAAATAAAAACCACTTCTGTTTCCGTGGAAGAGAGGCGGCAAACAGATAAGAAAGGATCCTTTGATGAAAGCTGAAAACATGGTTCACTTGTGGCGTCAGAACATGTGCAGCAAATCCCAATCTGGACTAAGCCAGAAGCCTGCACAAACATTTCTTTATTCAGGATTTGGGACTTTTATAAAGATAACCCTACTCTCATGAATTGCAGCGATTCAGTATACTAAAAGCATGCGACTGGCAGTGGTTTTGAAAGAGAAACACCTCAAAAACTCATTTGAAAGTCATTCCATATAATACCAGGAGTAAACATGAAGCCAAATGAATCACACCAAAGAGTTTTGGGGAAGGTACTTCCAAAGCTCTTCAAACTCAGAGATTTTCATATTGCTAAAATCAACTTACACAGTGCTACAAACTTTCACAGAACCCAGTCACAGTGACACAAACTGTCTTCACAATTAGAGGGCACCACTATCAAAGCAAGGTTGCAACTCAGGGGATGCATCTTCCCTTCAGCTCACAGAACTCAGGAGAATAACTTGGCTCAGATCACTGAGAGATACTAGACTAGCCTTCAGAAACTTTGACTTCTAAGCTCATTATTCTGAACATCTTCCACATGATCAGGGCATTACATACCTTCTGCAATTTGATTTGAAACAGAAGATTTATTTGGAATCACTGGCTTGCAACAGGCATGATTATTTATCATGGTCCCAGAGGGTGTTGGTAAAAAGTTCACAGGAGCAGCACTGTATTTGTGGTGAGTATCTGTGAGTAACCTGACTATTTCATATTCTTCTCCTAAAAGGGTTATTAAAGAATATACAACAGGTTCTGAAGTTTCTGCAGCTGTCAAGGCCTTGCCATAAAGGAACTCAGAAATATGCAAACGACAAGCCAGAGGCAGATTCTCATTGGTAGAAGAAAATGCCACAAGGGGAGCTTGGTAGGGATATTTGTGGTCTTTGGAAAATCGAATTTCAAGTTCATATAAAAAAGACACATCTTCATTTAGGTGAGAATCATCTATAGAACTTCGTTCTATTCTTCCAACAATTTGATTTGGAGGTACTTCATGCTTAAATTTGCATTTTGATCCAAATTTACAATTTCCTTTGAGATAAAATTTACAGGTTTCAAGTGGAGTCTCCTGCACATTTTTGGCATTTCCCCTCTGCTTGGATTTGCAGAATTTACTTGTCAAATATTCCAATTCTAATCCAACTGTCCAGACTCTGTTCGGAATTCTTTCTACAAATTTTTCTCCACAGATTGACTTAAGAGCAAATGCCTCTTCCTGTCGCTGCTCCACACACTCATCCAAGCTAACACGGGCAGCTGCCTCAGGGGTCTTCATCCTTTTTCCAAAAGTTTCTGAAAAACACTGGGTGAGCAGATGTTCCAGTGATGCCCCAACATCTCCACCACAAATCCTCAGGGCTGCTCGACAGTGCTCAGTGTGGAAACCATACCTGTCCAGGGCAAAAGACCACAAAAATCACTGGGTAACAGCAAATCACTGGAATGGAATTCATTTCAATACATGTATATGAAATCATGACTATCAACGGGCAGGGCATGTATATTTTGAAAAAGCCTCCCTGATAATACGATGCTCCCTTAAATCTGCCTAACCCCCTATTTGCAGTTGAGAATAACTGGCCTAGGGAGATAGACTATTAGGCCTATCAGTCACTGCTAGAACCCAGACAGCAGGAAGGTTGTCAAGGAAGGGTGGGTGGATTTATAAGATGATTTTTATTTCCTTGGACTCGCTGCAAACTCCCATAAATGTTGAAGCAATCACCTGGAAAGCTTCTGCACTGCAAATGGTGAAAGTGTGAAATCTGGAATATGAGGTTCCATCAGGGCTGGGCTGGCATAATCTACCAGATTGAGATCAGGAACAAGGGCTGCTTCTCGGCCAGCTGACCAGTACTGCTCATCATCACAGTAATCAGGCTCATCATCTTCCTCCTCCTCGGAAATACCTCTCCTAGCAAAGATAACATTTTGATATATTAGGTCTAATTTCTACTTGCTTCAAAGAAATATTTAGCAAAGGTTAAGACTGTAATTCAGGAAGCCAAAGGCCACGAGGTCCTGACTACTCTTCAGCAGGGTTGCTATGAGTCAGAATTCATTTGACCTCAGTGGGTTTGCTTGTTTGGTTACTCTTCGGCCACTGTTTTAATCCTTCATTAACTTGTAATTCATCTCTTAGCTACTAATATTTATCAAGTATTACACATCAGGTAATGTGTTAAGTGCTTTATATGCATAATCTCTTTCAAATCTCCAAATATCTCTACGGGATACTACTAGAATCTCCATTTTTCTGATGAACCAGTAAAACTGTGAGAGGATGAGTAAGTGACTCAAGTTACACAGTTGTCCCTGGCAGGGCCAACAGTGGTTAGCTACTAAGTTACACAGTGAGGAGAAACTCGAGATACTAATCAAAGCAGCTTGACCCCAATGTCTGTGTTCCCAACCACAGAAGCTTTGTCTCTTTCTCTCCTCATTTTCAAAACAAAGAAAAAATAAGCCCTGTTTTGTTTTTTTTTTTATTTTGATGCATAAGCCCCTCTTCCTAAATCTGAAAGTGATAAGATACTTGTAGACAGAATGGAAGTTTAGCTGATCGTGACTGGCCACTCATTGATTCTGGTAAAGAGAAAGCAAAAATGAAATTGCCCAAC
This sequence comes from Heterohyrax brucei, assembly GCA_028571685.1. Lineage (NCBI taxonomy): Eukaryota > Metazoa > Chordata > Mammalia > Hyracoidea > Procaviidae > Heterohyrax > Heterohyrax brucei. The sequence goes on from CM053149.1 coordinate 53,799,087, forward strand.
TGACATCACAAGGCAAAAGAGCCAAAATGTAAATAAAGGAGGAGGAGAAAGAAAAACGAAGACTTCACAGTGAAAGTGCTTGGAAGGCAGACAGTCAGGAGAAGTGCACTCTTATGGCTTCGTCTGATCAACTGAAGATTTGCTCAGAAAAATGTTTTCCTTGTTCACAGTTGGAAGATTGTTAATAGGGCAATTATTGACTCTAGAGTAGTAGTGTCTTAGGGAAAAAATTAAGATGTGCACTGATTAAGGGTAGGGCTGAACAGCTGGTTATTTAAGTGCTGCCAACAAGATGTACACCTGTAAAAAGTACAACTGCTAAAAGTTGTGTGACAGACATATTTACAACAATGACAAAAAAAAAGAAGAGCAGCTGCTGAGACTGCTCATGTACAATCAAAATCCTCACGGAATGTGATTTCTTGGTTTGGAGGTTTATGGTCATGGTTTTATGGGATATCCCAGTTAACTGGCCTAACAACGTATTTAGTGTTTCTGTTCCACCTCCTAGTTGCTGAGTAGTGCCTGGGTCAAAAGCTTGCAAGTGGCTGTCCAAGGCACAACAATTGGTCTTTATTTACCTAGAAAAACACAGGAAGGAGAGTCAGGAGGATAGTATTCTGTGGCTAACTGCCTCCATGAACAACTGCCTCCTTTCTGGGAGCCCAGAAGAGCTGGATGGTGCCTGGTTACCATTAATGAACATTTTGATCGAAGATTCTATTGAAAGAATTTTGATCAAAAGGAGAAAAACACATAACAGAATTTCCAATTCTCAGGGACTCCAGACTTTCCTGGAGTCCTAAACTCCTGAAACTATTGTCCTGAGATGATCTTTCACCCTTAATCCCAAAACACTCCTTAAAATCTTCTTAAAGCCAACCATAGTTAAACTTCACTGGTAAAAATGTCTGCCTTGAGCATTATGCTCTTTTAACAACTATCTATATGGGATCAGACTGACAACAGCAATGAAAAGATTACACAGGAACCTTAGGGCACAGTGAGTTTAGGTTAATGGAGGAAGAAGAAGGCAACAAAGCAGGATGAGAATACTTGCGCAACATGAAAAATGTCATCAGTACAACAAAATGGTACAAGCAGAAACTGTTGGTATATGTTTTGCTGTGTATACTCTCAACAATAAAAAAAACTGAAAAAAAAAAAGATAAAAAGGCAACCTGTATCACTGCTCCCAGATAGTGCAAAGCAAATTCACTCTAAAACTATCTTTTTTTAAACTATTATTGAATAATTATTCTCATATTGCTCTTGGCTCATTTTCAACTAATTACAAGCCCACAAAGAATGTGTATTCATCCAGTGTTCCAAAACCCAAAAAGCCAAGCCCACCGCCATTGAGTCAATTCCAACTCATAATGACCCTACAGCACAGAGGAGAATTGCCCCACGGAGTTTTCAAGGAATGCCTGGTGGATTCCAACTACCAGCCTCTTGGTTAGCAGACATAGCACTTAACCATCACACCACCAGGGTTTCCTCCTTAATATAGTAATTTATTTAAATAATTGCTCAAATAAAATCATTTACTCTGATCCGGCATCGGCGTCCTGTTCCTGCAGGTCTCGGAGAAGAGCTTTCACTTTCTCCTGGTTCTCAGAAGTCATGTGTAGAGTTTGAAGGGGCACTTTGGCTTCGGGCCTCCGTTTGGGTCGTGCCTCTCCTTTGCTTATGTTACTGCTGCTAGGTCTGCAAAAGATGTGAGAGCAAAATGACATATTCACCTCCAATCTGAACTTTACACTCTCCTCAGAACCCCCAAACATACACAACATGAACTGTACTGTCAAACACCTCACAAAAGATGGTAGTGAACATGGACTCTCCAGTTTTCCACAGTACTCATCAGACTTTCGTGTATTGGAACGAGTGGAGAAAACCTGATCCAATTTGCAGTCATTACATCCGGCTTCACTAACTCCAGAACCTCTGGGAAACACAATGTTTATGACAACTGCTTCTGTGCTAAAAGGGCTTTAAAAAGAAATATGCCACCTATGAGAATAGTTATTTCATTCTATTCTAGGTATGCAATTTGAAAACCATCAATACAGCCCCATTTTACATGTGAAATGTCAGATCCTATTTTTAAAATGCTTACCTATATTACCATAATTTCCTAAACATAAACTAATAAAATAGTAGAGAAAAAGGAAAAAAGGCACCCCTGTCTTACCACTTTTCCATATAAATATTCATTTTTTAATACAATTTCACAGCATGTGTAATCTTTTATAAATTGCTTTATTCTCTTATCAAAATAACACTGGCATTTCCCTAAGATTAAATATTCTTCCATAACATAATTTTAAAAGGTTACACAGAGATACAGAGATGTATCATTCTTTATTTCACCAATCTCTCGTTTTGGGGATTTAGATGATTCCAAAAACAAAAACAACAACAAAAAACCCACTCTGACTGACAGTGACCCTAGAGACCCTCCCTATAGCACAGAGCAGAACTGCCCCATAGAGTTTCTATGGAGCACCTGGCGGATTCAAACTATTGATCTTTTGATTAGCAGCCATAACACTTAAACACTGTGCCACCAGGGTTTCCTGACATGATTTTAGGGGCCCTTTAAAACATTTAAAGCAATAATAAATCCTAAAGTTTAATTGTATTTAAAACTTCATTTATTTTTGGCATGGTTTAATATAGATTTGCACAAATCTAGTGAAAGAGAAGAAAATTTCTCTGTATTTAAAATCTAATACATTAGTGGAACTTTGAAAAGACCATACGCCAACCTTTGCAAAACTGTACAGCAAAGGAGAACAAAGACTTAATTGTGACTTTTAATTACTTAGTTGTAATGTCTGAAAAGCAATGATGTACCTAAAAATCCACTATTTCCTCTGTTTGGTTCTGAAAAAATTAAAATCTGGAAACATTTAGAATTGTGCAATAAACACTGTTTGCCTAGATTCACCAATTGTTCACACTCTGCCATATTCGTGAACACACAAACGCATATATGCCTCTCTTTCACCTTCACTCTCTTTATACTCATGTATATGTGACAATACACACAGATGCACACATTCCCCACTGTCTCTGTGTACTATATATACAAAAATTCTGGGCCACCTGAATATAAGTTGCAAATATCATGTTTCATCCTTAAGTACTCCAGCATGTGTTTCTAAGGAGCTGAGATATACTCTTTTGTAATTATATCATTATCATTCTCAGGAATTTTATATTGATACAGTGACATTATCTCACGTACAGTCTATACTAAAATTTTCAAGTTGACTCAATAATGTCTTTCATACATTTTTGATTCCACTATACAATAAGGAATGACATTTAGTTATCATGTTTTTAAAAAACTCTTAAGTTTTGAAGAGCTCAGGCCAACTGTCTTACAAACATTCTCATAATTTGGATTTGTCTCATCATTTCCTTGTAATCAGGAAAAAGAGGGAGGAAGGAAGAGAAAGAAAAAGAGAATTTTCATATGTTCCTATCTCATCCACCATGTATTTGTACATCCACCTACTCTGCCTTCCTTTCTGTTATTATGGAGGAATCATACCTGCTCTGAGTATCAATCCCTATATTCTCACACTGGGTCCAAAGCCCTTTCATCTTCTCAAGGAAATCACTTTGGCAATTGTCCTCCTTTCTGTACCATCAATTCTTCACTCTTTTTTGGGTAATTCCCACCAAGCCCAGTGCTGTTAAGTTGATTCTGGCTTATACAGACCATATAAGGCAGAGGAGAACCATCCCATAGAGTTTCCAAGAAGTGCCTGGTGGATTTCACCAGCTGACTTTTTGGTTAGCAGCCATAACACTTAATCACTAAGCCACCAGGGTTTCCATGAGTGTATAGACATATTATATAATGCCTTCCCTTAGCAAACAATCCAAGAAGCTGATTATATGAAGAAAAACAGGGCATTCATATTAGAGGAAGACTCATTAACAGCCAGCCACATGCAGCTGACACAATCTTGCTTGTCAAAAGTAGAGAGGACTTAAAGCACTTACTTAATGAAGCATGTAGAGACTTCAATATGGATTACTCCTCAACACAAAAAAAACAAAATCCACACAACTGAACTAATAAGTAACATCATGATAAATGGAGAGAAGATTGAAGTTATTAAGAATGTCATTTCACTTGGATACACAATCTACGCCTGTGGAAGCAGCAATCAAGAAATCATACAATGTGTTACACTGGGCAAATCTGCTACAAGACACCTCTTTAAAAAAAAAAAAAAAAAAAGCAAAGATATCGCTTTGAGGGCTAAGGCACATCTGACCTAAGCCACAGTTTTCAATTGCCTCATATATGTGTGAAAGCTGGACAATAAATAAGGAAGATGGAAGAAGAATTGATGTTTTTGCATTATGGTGTTGGTGAGGGATACTGAATAGGGACTGCCAGAAGAACAAACAAATCTGCCTAGGAAGCAGCACAGTCTCAATGCTCCTTAGAAGTAAGGAAGGTGAGATTTTTGTCTCACACTCTTTGGCCGTGTTACTAGGAAAGACAAGTCCCTGTACCAGGACATCATGTATGGTATAGGGTCAGTGAAAGAGAAGACTCTGTATGGGATGGACTAACCCAGTGGCTAGAACAAAGGGCTCAAACACGGCCACAACTGTGAGGACGGTGCAGGACTGGCCAGTACCTGCTCTGTCGGACACAGGATCACTGCAAGGAGGAGCTGACTTGACGGCACCAAGAAACACTAACATTACGGAGCAAACCAAACAAGTCCTTGCTGGATTGCATTCTGCCCTCTACCTACTGTCCTACTTCTCTTCCTTTTATAGCAAAACACCTTTAAAAGACTTACCTAAATCTTGTTTCTACTTGCTTTTTCCTTCTCTCTGTAATTGAATTAGGGTTTCCCCTCGATCAAGTATGCCCATACAATTTTTGTCAGGGTTACCCATGATGCCCACATCACCAAATCCAGCAGGTTACTCTTAGGGCTCCTTTTTTGTGATCTATCAGAAGCATTTTAAAAACCTAACCATCTCTCTCCTTTAAAACACCTTCATCTCTTGGCTTTTTAGAGACCACACTGTCATAGTTTTCCTTCTGCTTTAATTACCTGGCAATTCTTCCTCAATCCCCTTTGTCTGATTCTCCTAATTTCTCTTATCTCGAAAGCTTCCAGTGTCCCAGCTCTCAAACTTTAGACCTGTTTTTGATCTATATTCACTCTCTAGGAGGATTTTATCCCGCCTTTAGACAACATTCAATCATTGAAGACTCACGCCATTTCCTAGTCTAGCCTAGATCTTCTTCCTGAACTCCAGACTCAGACTATTTGGCATCTCCATCTGGAGACAGTCTCCTGACAAGTACCCCTGATTCCAATCCATGCCCCTATATGTTCTCCATGCAGGCATCCTGGTGGGGGGCTGCTAATGCCCAGAAGAAGGGGTACCATTTTCTGTTTCACACAGAGGCATATACTAGATACAGCAGTCTTGGCCACAGTGATCGACAGTATCATATACCTCACTTCAACCCCTTCAATGATTTCCCATCTTAATCAAAGCAAGAGCTCAAGTCCTTACAATGGCCTATAGTGTCCTACACGGTCTTGCCTCCTTGATCTAACCTCTTACCACTCTCCTTGCTCATCCACTCTAAACATGTGGCCTGCGTGCCAGTCCCTAACCCTTCTAAGCACACTCCTGCTTCAGGGACTTTACACTTGCTTTTCCCTCTGCCTTCAGTGTTATCCCCTCCGGTAGCCTCACAGCTTACTACTTCACTTCTGTCTTGTGTCTACTTAGAGGACACCTTATTAGACAGGTCTTCTCTGATCACTATATAGAATAGCAATTCTCTTCTGGTATTCTCCATGCTGTTTATCTTCCTTTATGTTTCTCCATGGACACCCTGATGGCATAGCAGGTTAAGCACTATGTCTGCTAACCACAAGGCTGGCAGCTCAGATCTGCCCAGCACTCCTTGGAAACTCTATGGGGCAGTTCTACTCTGACCTTTAGGGTGGCTCTGAGTCAGACCCGACGATGGCAGTGGGTTTCATTTTTTATTTTTCTCCATGGTGTAGTAGTTAGTGCTACGGCTGCTAACCAAAAGGTTGGCAGTTCAAATCTACCAGGCACTTCTTGGAAATTCTATGGAGCAGTTCCATTCTGTCCTTTAGCGTCACTATGAGTCAGAATTGACTCAATGTCAGTGGGCTTCATTTTTGGTTTATTTTTCTCCATAGCACTTACCACATGTAATACTATAGATTTATTTGTTTACAGTTTTTCTACCCTAAACAACATTCTATGAAGGCAAGGACAATATTTTACGCATTATCATAATCCTAGTCCCTAAACAGTGCCTGCTGCATACTAGGCCCTCAGTAAATATTTGCTGGATGAATGAATGTTTAAGGCTCTGTGTTTAGGAAAACAATGGAGTTGCGTCTAATTGAGAAGCTAGGGTAAGGTATGATAGCTAAGGTATGATAGCTAAGGTATGATATACCTTAAAATTACTCTGGAAGATTTCTTTAGAAAGTGTCAAGTTTGAGACTGATGCACTGTTTCTCGACATGTCCCAATGACTGCCTCTTCTCCAAAATGGAAAAAATGTGGATTCTCTGGCTGAATACTTGATCAAGTATTAGGTTATTTTATGGGCTATGTATGGAAAAAAATATGTGTGTGTGCGCGCGCACACACACACACACACACACACACATTTTTTAAATCCTAAGGTCACATACCCAGTTTTAGCATAAAGCAAAAACTCCCCAAACTGGAAATTAAGACTGACTGAGGAAATAGCAAATTTCTTTCTGATTTGCTCACTGTGGGGCCTGGATTCATTCAGCAGGAAACTTAAATGACTTAAATCCTATTTGTTTCTCATTTTCTTTTTCTTTTTTTTCCTGAATGCATGTAAATTAAAAGTTGAATTCATTCAAGTTAAAAGCATGTTTGATGCAGTTCAACTGTAGTACTCATCTAGATTTCTAATTCTGTTTAGTGAGTCATTCCCATCTATGGATGAGTATGTGAACATGTATACACCTCTGTGTGCACACATACATAAAGCTATATATGTACATATAGTTTCAGAGACATTTGTCTCTGAAAATGCCAGCAAACCTCAGCTCACAGTTCAGTTTAAGAACATAGGAATTTCACACTAGTACTACGTAACATGAAGAAATCTTCACTTTAAATGCTCATTGGCATTATCAGAATTACAGTCTCTTCGTTAATTAAAAGATGAATATGAGAGAAGGCCGGAAGTGTCACCAGTCATCACATGAAACACCAGTGATCTGGCTGATCTGGGTTGAAAATCTGTTAATTCATCAACTAGAAATAGCAGAGTTTGGCCTCAGTTTTAACATCAATCTACAATGCCTAGGTAACACTCAAAATCATTTTCACCATTTGCAATATTTACCTTCCTGGTAATACTGGGTGCAGTGATAGCCATTACATTCAATTCACACTGTGATGTAGAAATTAACAAAGTTAACTTCAGGCTTAAACTTAACCAAAAAAGAAAAGAGCTGGTATTTACCATCATATCTCTAGAAGAGGTTATAAAAAGGAGGACTACTAAGTTTTAAAATAGGAAGAATAACTAACTTGCCCAGAACTGCTTGAAGTTTCTTTTTCCCTTCTCTTGATCATCTGGTGCTCCATGCATTCCAAAAAACGAAAGGAAACCAAACCTAGCGCTGTTGTGTTGATGCCAACTCACAGAGACCCTACAGGACACTGCAGAACTGCACTGCAGAACTGCTCCACAGAGCTTCCAAAGAGGGCATGGAGGATGTGAACTATCGACCTTTTGGTCAGCAGATGTAGCACTTAATCACTCCACCACCAGGATTACTGTTCCATACATTAGAAAGAGGTATCGTTTTCGTATTTGAAAAGTATACTGACCTGGATGAGTGCCTCGATTCACTGAAGATACAGAAGTCATCTCCATCATCCCAAATTCTACTTGAGGCCTTTCTATTGCCACCGCCACCACCTCCGCCACCGCCGCCACCACCTCCATGAGATTTACTGCAGTGACTCCTGCCTCCTCTTCCTCCTTTAGAACCCTTTCCACCTCCTTTGCCTGGTTTCCCTTTTCTTCTTACTGATGAACTCATTTTCACCTGAGAAAGAGAAAAAAAAATACACAGTTATCATGACACCAGATAAATATATTAGTTCTTTGTCAAAATTATGGATATTGCCTACTTCAAAGAAACATAACAATCAGAAGAATTTTCCTAAGAAGATCAAGAATTTCACGTTCCCTCTGTTTCTTTTGTTTTTCCCTTATGATTTCTTCCTTGTCCTTGCCTGTAGTTTTGCCTTTGCTCATGACATTCCTACAGCTGACAATGCCCTTCCTCATTTCCACAACTTTTAGTTTAAATTTCAGGTTATATCTGAAGTCCAAAAGAAGCTTTCCCCTCCCCCCTGCCAAATCTTCAGACATTTGAGAAATAATCCCAGGCGGTAGGGCCTAGTTCATGAGTAGTAAGTAGTATCACTACTAACATCTTTGCATTAATTCATTTTTTAAACTAAACACTTTAAGAGTTACACACATAGTAATAAAAATTCAAGTAGTACTAAAATAAGTCTCACTGCAACCCAGATTCCCAGCATGTAAACTTCCTGAAATAGTATACAGATACGTATGTGTACACATCTGACCTTCACCCTCATATACAGCGATGGGCCCATTTTGTACATACTATTCTATATTTTTATAACAATTATACTATATTTGGCATACTATATTTACACATACAGATCTACCTCACTCATTTTCCAGCCACTGTAGGAATACCTTATGATTTATTTAACTGGGATTCTATTAGTGGCTGTTTAAGTTGTCTTCAGTCTTCAGTTGTTATAAACAATGTCACGATGATCATCTTTATCCTTGCATACACGCAGGAATACAGCCTATGGAAAACATTTCTAGAAAATCTCTAGAGGCAGGGCTAAGAATGGAGTAGTCAGACGCCTCCTATAGTCCCTCTTAAACAAAGAACAAAACAACAACAAACAAACAACAAACAAGTGAATCAATTATATACAGCAATCTATAGGAGCCTTGAATATCAAAGAAAAAGTTGAAGAGTTGGACTGAGCAGTAGGGGGAGGAGAGACAGTTCAGAAGTAACAAGGATTGGCCAGACCTGACCTGGTTGATGTCCTGCAGGCTGGACAGGCCAATGTGCATGGTCTAAGACAAACAGTGACTTCTGGACACATTCCCCATACCAGGAGAAACCAAGTGGTGGAGAGTCTCCTCATGCCTCTGGTACCAGACAGAAGTAGTGCTGTATCTGTGAAAGTTAAGTGCAAGTGTCTAACCTATAGCACAGGACCCCAAAAACCCTTCCCTTCTGTGATGGTTAAGACTGTGTCACCAACAAAGAGTTTCCAAGTAGCAGGTGAAAAATGGGTGTGCAGAACTTGAACTCTATTAAAAAGACCAGACTTAATGGTCTGATAGACTGAAGGGTCCCCAAGAGGCATGGCCTCTGGACTTATGGTTAGCCCAGAACTGAAACCATTCTTGAAGCCAATTCTTCAGATAAAGATTGGGCTGGACTATAAGACATAAAATGATACTGGTAAACAGTGTGTTTCTAGCTTAAGGAGATACATGAGACTAATTAGGCAGCTCCTCTACAGAGGTGAGATGACAGGGTAGACAGAGCGAGCAGCTGGTGATGGAAGTAAAAAATATGTGGTAGAAAGGGAAGTGTGCTGTCACAGTGTGGAGAGAGCCGCTAGAGTTACACAATATGTGTATATAAGTTTTTATAAGATGAATTGACTGAGATTGTAAACTTTCAGTTAAAACACAATAAAATATTAAAAAGGAAAGAAAAAGGAATTTAACTTCATTGCCCATGTGGGTGTGGCCTGCACCCAAATATAAGGAGACATTCTGGCTTTTTTGCTCACTCTAGATCCTGCCCCTGCCTCCTGTTTCATCTGACTTCTGGTTCTTGGGGCTTGAGCTATCACCATATCTGTAGGACTTGGAATCCGTTGATTTTTACAGCCTGATCTGGCAATCTTGGGTTTGCCAGCCTGTGCAGTTACATGAATCAAGGAAAGCCTCTGTCCTGATCCATGGACTTGGGATGTCCCAGTCTCTACAGTCACATGAGCTGTTTCTTGGATATCAATCTCTCTATACACATATTTATATGCTTAGTGGTTTTGCTTCTCTAGAGAACCCAATCTAAGACAAGCCCTCTGAGAAGGACTACTCTCCCATTTATCCGTTCCCACCCCATTCTGTTCCAGTCCCAGTCCCAGTCTGGCTTCAACAACTGCTGTGCCCCCTTGGGCTGGAAGTGGGATCCATCCTCTGCCCCAAGCCATTTTTCTGGTGTTGAAGAGGGAACAAATTAATAAGCAGGGAAAAAAAGATCTGTCAGTGACCCTATAGCTGGGAACTCAGGGCAGGCACAGTACTATGCCTAGGCAAAGGCATGAGAGGTCTACAGACTCTGAAGGCTTTTCACCCCTAACTAGACCTGTGTGGGCCCATTTTCAACAGTGCATGCCCTCATTAGAACAGTACAGTAGGATATGTTGTATTTTCAACTGTAGTAGTTACGAGGGAGCAGCAGATTTGGGGCATCTGATACCACCCTGCTCATTGAGGCCTTACCTACCCCCATCAGGGGCCTGAGGACTGGCATTTCCACCCACTCCCACAGCCACCCATGGAAGCCATTTGAGTGTAAGTGGTGCCTCCCAGTCCCTACAGTCAACAGCACTGGGTGTCTAAAGTCCAGCAGTACCCTCTAGGAAGCACACGCCTTCCACCTAGGCATGCGGGGGCAGCCATCAGCCCCTTACCTTACTCAGCATATAACCCTCTACTTCAGCCAGATAACCTGTACCTACTCCAATCACCCCTATATTGCTTTGACCATCTTGGACTGTAGGCGACAGCCTGCACTATATATTCAGTGACTGATGACCTGGACACTTGAGTTGAATCCAACAAGAAAAGTAAACAGACTTCTAGGTGCACACACCTAGGAACAGCTGTAATCAGCTGATGAGAGAACATGAGAGCTGCAAACACACCAATAATCAAAGCAGTTCCTACAACCACCCTATGTGGGCATATCAAAACAAAACAGACCAGGAAGCTAGGACACAGCAAGGAAGCATAAAATAAATATAATTACATAGACGGCTTGGAAACAAGGGTCTATATCAAAACACAGAAAGAGGCAGAACATGATGACTTCAGCAAGTGATCAGAACAAAGATCGAAGAAACCTCCCAAGAAAGAGAAGAGCCTGGAGTTACTGCAGGTAGAATTCAAAAAAATAAATATACAGAGCTCCTCAAGAAATCAGCAAGGAGATCAGGCAAAATACAGACCAAGCCAAAGAATACAGACAAAGCAACACAGAGATTTAAGGTTATACAAGTGCGTAATAACAGGCTATAAGAATCCACAGAGAAACAGCAAACAGAAACCCAAGACTAGCAAAATTTCAGAATTAGAAAACTCAAGAGAATGTCATAGAAGCAGAAATGAGACTGAAGATAAAGCACTTGATACCAACTTATTTGAGGAAAAAACTGGATTAAAAAAATTTTTTTTAAATGAAGAAAGCCTAAGAATTCTGTGGGACTCTATCAATAGAAACAACCTATGAGTGAGTGGATTACTATAACCCCCAAATCCCAAACCAAACCCACCAAAATCCAGTTGATTCTGACTCATAGCGATCCTGTAGGGCAGAGTAGAGTGTGCCCCACAGAGTTTCCAAGAAGCACCTGGTGGATATGAACTGCTGACCTTTTGATTAGCAGCTGTAGCACTTAACCACATGAGCCACTAAGAGTTCTAGAATGGGGAAGGATAACAGAAAATACAGACAGCATCGTTGAACATTTGCTGGCAAAAAACTTCCCAGATTTGTGAATGATCAGAAGATACCTACCTAAGAAACTCACTGGACACCACACAAGGTAGATCCCAAAAGAAAGTCACCAACACTTATAATCAACTTGCCAAAACTAAAGACAAAAGTGGAATTTTATGAGCAAGTAGGGAGAAATGAACAGTCATTTACAAAGCAGAATCAGTAAGACAGCTCTGACTACTCAGGAGAAACCACACAGACAGGAAGGCAACAGGATGACATATATAAAGCCTTGAAGAAAAACTTGCCAGCCAAGAATTATATATCCAGCAAAACTGTCTCTCAAAGACATATTAACAGAGTCCTCCAGTTAGAAAATCAGTAACTTCAGATCACAGTGCAAGACTGGAACACAGGACACAACAACCAAGTGTCAACCCAGATAGGGAAGTTGCAAAAATAATTCAAAGCTAAAATACTGAAAATAGGGAAACAGATGTCAATATGTAAAGGAAGAAATTAAAACAAAAAAGAGCTTTCATATGGAGAGGAAGTCAAGATGCTATCAAGAAATAAAATACTGGTTTAAACTGAGAAAAACAGAGGCAATGCTAAGGTAACCACAAAGGAAACTAACATCCTACACCTCAAAAAAAGAAAAAGAAAAACATAAAAGACTCAGCAACAATGAAAAAGACGAAAATACATAAAGAAAAACGACTCTGCACAGAAAATTAAATAGAAGAAAGAAACTCAACAACACAAAAAGACACAAAAATAACAATACTAAACTCATACTTATCCATAGTTATGCTAGATGTTAATGGACTAAATGCATTAATGAAGAAACAGAGCAACAGAATGGATAAAAAACCATAATCCAGCTTCATGCTGCCTACAAGAGACATACCTTAAGATACTCAAAGATATGAACAAACTAAAACTTACACAATGTAAAAAAATATGTATCAAGCAAGCAACAATCAAAAGAGCAAAAGTGGGAATTTTAATCTCTGACAAAATAGACTTTACAGTAAAATACTCCACAAAGCATAAGGAAGAACACTATATAATAATTAAAGGGCCAATGCGCCAGGAGGACATAACCATAGTAAATATTACGCACTCAGTGACACAGCTCCAAAATACATAAACTCTAACAGCATCAAAAAAAGACAAAGCTCCACAATACTAGCAGGTGACTTCAACATACCACTTTCAGTGAAGGACAAGAAAGCAGCTCAATAAAGACACAGGACATCTAAATGCCATAATCAATCAACTTGACCTCACAGACATATAAAGAACACTCCTCCCCACAGTGGTCAAGTATACTTTTTTTCCAATGTACATGGAACATTCTCCAGAATACACCACATATCAGGCCATAAAGCAAGCATCAATAGAATCCAAAGCATCAAAATATTACAAAGCACCTTTTCTGACCATAAAGCCATAAAAGTAGAAATCACCAACACAGAAAGCAAGGGAAAAAAACGGGAAAAAAAAAATCAAACATATGGAAACTGAACAATACCTTGTCCAGAAACTACTGGGTTAAAGAAGAAATCATAGACAGAATACAGTAATTCACAGAATCAAATGAGAATGAAAACACATCATACGAGAATGTTTGGGACACAGCAAAAGAAGTGCTCAGAGGTCAATAAATGTATACACCCCAAAAGAAGACAGGGCCCAAATCAACGTATTAATCCTGTTTAACTTGAACAAATAGAAAGAGAGTAGGAAAAGAAGCCCTTGGGCACCAGAAGAAAGCAAATAATAAAAACAAGTGCAGAAAGAAATGAAATAGAGAATAGGAAAAGACAACTGAAAGAATTAACAAGATCAAAAAGCTCATTCTTTGAAAAGATCAGCAAAATGGGAATAAACATCGGCCAAGTTGACAAAAGAAAAATAAGAGGAAGCAAATAACCCAAATAAGAAACCAGATAGGTGACATCACAACAGACATGACTGAGATTAAAAGAATTAGAACAGAATACTATGAAAAATTACACTTCAACAAATTTGAAAAACTAGAAGAAATGGACAAATTTTCTAGAAACATGATACCTACCTGAACTAACACTGAGAAAGAATAACTAAACAAATTTATAGCAAAAGAGGAGATTGAGAGAGAATGAAAACCTCACAACCAAAAAAGCCCTGGACTTGAATGACTACTTCTAGCAAAATTTCAGAAGAGTTAACACTGCTTCTACTAAAGGTATTTCAGAGCACAGAAAAGAATGCAATACTCCTAAACTCATTCTATGAAGGCAGCTTAACCCTTACACTAAACCTGGTAAAGAGCACAAAAAAGAAAATCACAGACCAATATTCCTCATGAGCACAGACACAGAAATCCTCAACAAAATCATAGCCAACACACTTTAACAAGCTATCAAAAAAGTGATTTATCATGACCAAGTGAGATTCATACCAGACATACAGGAATGGTTCAACAAGAGGAAAACAATCACTGTAATCAACTACATAAATAAAAGACAAGTACCACATAATCTTATCAATTCATGCAAAAAGGGCATTTGACAAAGTCCAACATCCATTCATACTAAAAACTCTCAGCAATATGGAAATAGAAAGGAAATTCCTCAACATAATGAAGTGCATTTATAAAGTGTCTTCCAATAAGGGTGTGCTACCTTTGAACTTGAACAAGACAAGTTGTATACATGACAGTTTTAATTGTTTTATTATTTTGAAGTACATTTGATGGCATTATGCATGGAAAAGAACTCTGGGTAAACGGCTGCCACAGTACCTTCCAAATGGGGCCAAAAATGATGTTATCACATCCTGATATTTTTTGCCATTGACAGTCACAGACTCTCCTGGTGCATCCTAAAAAACTAGGGGACAGTGATTCTGCCAGACCGAAATCTGGGATGAAGTGGATGTTCTTGAATCTCTGTTGGGTTCTCATGGCTCCAAACGCAACAGTTTTGTTTGTTAACAAAACGACTCATCCAAAAATGGGCCTCGTCACTGAAGATAACCAAAAGCAGGGTCCTCTTCCAATTGCTCCAGAGCCCAGTCAGCAAATGTACAGTACAACCTATGGTCGTTAGACTTCAGTTCTTTAGTTAAAACCATTTTTGTCAGGGTGAAGCTTCAGGTTCACATGCAAAATCTGCCAAATTGTGGTAGATGAAAGGCCCAGTTCCTGTGCTTGGCAAAAAAATTTATTGTGATGGATTCATGAGTAAACTGACAAATGATGGTGATATTTTCATTGAAACGTGCAGTTCATTGACACACAGGCATTGTCTGACTGGCAACAAATCTGTCTGTCTCAAAATTTTTTTGGTTATTATTTTTTTATTGTGATTGAGTGCAAGTGCACAATCCAATTTAAATTTGCATGCCTGCCTATCTGCAGCTCCTTCTGCTCTCCTTGCCTGGTGACAGCACACTTCTTTTTGTTCTATACATGTCATATCCTCTTAACAATCTCCTGTTCCCTACTCTCTACCCTCTCCTCTCCCTTTTAGTAAAAGGCCAGTAGGACGACATCCTATAGATGCATAGAACCATAAAGTGCACATACAGTATGCTCACTCTGTGTGTCCAATCCATTCCTGTCCGAAGAGTTGACCTGAGTAATGATTTATGATCAGGGGCAGAATCAGGTCTAAGGATCATGCTCCCAGGGGAACTCCCAGAATTTCAGACCTTCAATTCCAGTCTTTTAGTGGAGATGCACCCATTTTTCTTTTAGGGTGCACCCCCCTTTTTTTCATGCTGCCCTTGGACTCAATCTTGTGATCCCCGTGATGGCTGTCACTAGTGGTGGCCGGGCACCATCTGGTTCTTCTGGTTACATGTTGATATAGTCACCCATTCGCATGGGTCCTTCAGTCTTTGGGGCTCTTTCTGCCCCATGTCTTCTTGTCCCTTGTGATCATCTGTTCCGGCTCAGTTGGGACCACTCAGTTGGGACCACCTGGTGTACCTCAGACAGCAGCTTACTAGTTTTTAAGACCCCAGAAGCCACTCACCAATATGGGGTGCAGAAGACTCTCTTAGTAATAGCCTAGCTATAACAACTGGCCTCAATGTCACCTGAGAGCATGGTCCTTGTACCCCCACTGCTGCTACTCTATCCTTGCAATACTGGGTTAAGACTGAAAGAGTTTTCAGGTTATGACGAATTTTCAGCTAAACTGATCTTCTTTCCAATGTGTGTTGTCACTGATTTCACCCAACCAAATTTCCATCAACTGTTTAATCTATAACCAACCCTCTCCTTCTCTCCCTCCCTTTCCTTGCAGCCACGAGTCTTTTCTTCTGTACATGAGTCCGTTTTTAAGTCCTCATAGTAGGCATCTCATAAAGTATCTGTCCTTGTGCTGCTGATTTCACTCAGCATAATGAAACCAGATTATGAGATGCTTCCTAAAATCATCACTGCTCTTTATCATTCCATAGTATTCCATAGTTTGTTCAAATTTTTTGACTCAACATCGAATTGTTCTGGTGAGACAATAATGTGCATTATAAATTTCATGTAACACACAAAATGTTTGGCGAATGCAACACCCATTTTGATAACAAACTTTAATAATTTCTATGTGTTGTAAAATCATGTAACTTTTCAAGACTTTCTGTCAACACTAATAAAAAAAAATGATAAATATGGCCACTATAAAGCCAAGTGCTGTCCTGTGAAATACAGGACACTCTTATAGGAAGACACTTTATAAAGCCAACCACTAACATTATCCTAAAGAAAAAGAGTCTAAAAGCATTCCTCTAGAGAACAAGAACCAGACAAAGATTCCCTTTATTACTGCTTTTATTTAATGCTGTACTGGTGGTCCTAGCCAGAGCAATAAGGCAAGAAAAAGACATAAAACGGCATCTAAGTTGGTAAGGATAGAGCAAAAGTGCCCCTTTTTGCAGTTGATACTCTTATATACAGAAAACCCTAATGAAAACTAACTGGAAATAATAGATTTCAGCAAAGCATCAGGATGTAAGATAAACATAAACAGATCAAATCAGTTGGATTTCTTTATACCAACAAAGAGACTATCAAAGGGGAGTTCACCAAATCAATAACATTTACAATAGTCCCCAAGAAGATATAATACTTAGGAATAAATCTAAGCAGAGATGTAAAAGACTTATACAAAGAAAACTATAAAAAACTACTGAAAGAAACCCAAACGGACCTATTTAAGAGGGGAAACTGACCTTTCTCACAAACAGGAGGACTCAATAAAGGATGTGTTATTCTCCTGGCTCTTGTTTCTTGGTAGTATGAGGTCCCTGTCTCTCTGCTCACCCCGTTCTTTTACATCACAAAAGAAACTGATTTTATGACACAGCCTTATCTTGTAGATTGAGACCTGCCTTATTAACACAACTGCCTCTAATCTTGCCTCATTAATATTACAGCACACAGGAAAATCACATCAGATGACACAACGGTGGATGACCACACAATATAGGGAATGACAGTCTAGCCAAGTTGATGCACATTTTGGGAGGACACAATTCAATCCATGACAGGCCAATTAACTAGGCAGTTCCATAAAGCCATGAGCCTGTACCTTTAAACCAACAGAACTAATCTCATGAAGTTTCTGGATGTAGTTTAGTAGTATCAGCAACTTTAGCCTATTTTTTTTGCTATTGTTACATGCACATAGTTACATATACAACACAGTATTCGCCACTTTGTCCTTTAGTGTATGACTTAAATGGTACCAATTACCTTCATCAAGATGAACAAGCATTACCCTTACCCAATGCTAATTTTCCCATTACTATAAACTCATTACTTTCCAAGGATAATTCCCTCTCCTTCCTTCCTCCTGAAAACCCTGGTGGCATAGTGGTTAAACGCTACAGCTGCTAAGCAAGTTGGCAGTTCAAATCTGCCAGGTCCTCTTTGGAAACTCTATGGGGCAGTTCTACTGTGTCCATAGGGCTGCTATGAGTCAGAATTGACTGGACAGCAGTCACCTTAGGACAATTACTCTAGATGCTCTGTGAATTAAAAAAAGATTGTAGGAGAGTGAGGAGAAACACAGGACCAATTAGGAAGCAACCACAGTTATACACGCTAAAGAAAAAATTCAGTGCTTTTGACTGGGTTGAAGCTGGTAAGTAGTCAGACATTCTAAACACATTTTAAAGTTAAATGAAGTAAACAACAGAGTCAAAAATTATTGCAAGATTTTTTTGCCTTGTAAATTGGGTGAGTAGTTTGGCCATGCACTTAGGAGGAACACTACTACTTGGTGTGTCCCAAGGTCAGACTGGAAACCCTAGTGGCATAGTGGTTAAGTGCTATAGCTGTTAACTAAAAGGTTGGCAGTTCGAACCTTCCAGGCACTCCTTGGGAATTCTATGAAGCAGTTCTACTCTGTCCTATAGGGTCACTATGAGTTGAATTTGACTCAGCAGCAATGAGTTTGTTTTTTTTTTTAATGTCAGACTGAATGCTACATTTAGATGACTATTACATATTAAAATGAAAATGCCTAGAAGGCAATTAGATATATGAGCCTACAGTTGAAAGTTAAGGTTCCTTCATTTTAATCCTTTAACAATCTTGTAAGCTAAATAATATTTTCTATACTTTGTTGGGGGGGTGCTCCATTGGTGCAGTGATTAAGGGCTCAGCCACTAAGTGAAAGGTTGGTGGTTTGAATCCACCAGTGGCTCCATGGGAGAAAGATGCAGCTGTTTGCTTCAGTAAAGATTAATAGCTCTGGAAATTCTAGGGGGCAGTTCTGCCCTGTCCTATAGGGTCACTATGAGGAGGAAATTGGTACACAGTTCACTTATATGGCTCTTCTAACATTACCAAGCATGTCAGCAGTGGAGCCAGGGTTTGAATCAATCCTGTTTGACTTCAAAGCTGTGATTCTTTCTCTCACATTTCCTCATCACTGAATACATACACCTTGTATTCTCATTAAAATAGGCAGGTCCCCCTTCCCAACCCAAATTGAAAAAAACCATGATTACAACTTCCTCTGGCTCCAGCTCTAGATAACAACGGCACAAAAATAACCTCAAGTTTTTAATCAAAACCACTGGCATATTTATACATTGGCTTGGCTGGCACAAAAATAAAACATCATTAATAACAGGAAACCAACACAATGGGAGAAACTGAATTTCAGATGAGTTTACATCAATAATTACCCATTATTTCTAAAATTTAGGATAAAAGCAAAGGATATACAAATGACATAGGTAGATCAGAGCTTCATTTCAAAAATTATCCAGTTCAGGTTCGCTTGTGTCCCCCCAAAAATCAGGAAAATAGCAAGAAGATACTGTACTCTGATTTTAAAGAAATCGAGTGGACAGCCAACCAGACCAAGACACAGCTAGCTTGCCAACACTGATCAACAACTTGTCTCACACCTACCCAGAAAACGTTACCTTTACAATACGATCTAGCATCTCCACTCAAATTTTTGAATGACCACCTGCTGGGTGAGTTCAACACTTGTTCAATTACTCCTCCTAGACGTTTTCCAATTAACAGGGATAATGCTGTATAATTCACATGGACAGACTCCACTCTTCTATTCTGCCCAGCCTGGGATGATTCAAACTACCTTTCGTCACTGTGGACACATGGACCTAAATGTAGCTCTAAGAGGACCCTTTGTTTCCCACTCAGGTTCGGTTTCTAGTAACAGCACTGACAAGTACGACACGGAAAAACTGACCACACATCACTTCCTTCCTAGCTAAATCTGCCTGATCCCGAAGTATGCAGCTCCATCCAGATTCAGAGCTTGTCTCTTTCTTCCAGCACACACTGTCCCGAATCTTCTGCCCAGACAGGCACTCAGGTCGAGACGGAGACAGAGACAAGAAATGGAGCCTCCCATCCAACCCTTTACTCCGCTCCGAGCCTGAATTCTCCCAGTCTCCCACCTGAGTGCAGACGACTTCAGCCGCCCGGCCCGGCCCGGCCCCGTCCGAGAGTCTGGGACCCCGTCGGTAAAGACTCACCGGCCCCAGGCCGATCGGCTGGGACACACCAGGCTGGGATACTCCTCGGACGCTGACCACCACCGGAGCAGGGAGGCGGCAGACCTGCCTGCACAGCGACAAACGGGACGACGCACAGACCACGCACTACTAACATCCCTTGTTTCCAGAAGAGGAAGCCGTACCCAGTTGGCGGCGGCGCTTCCTGGGGCAGCAGTCGGACGCGTGCCCAGGGGTCGCGGGCTCCCGCCGGCGCTCGGCCTCCCCCCGAATCTTACCTGGAGCGGCCCGGCCACAGTCGCACAGCCCCCAGCCCAGCACCTTCTGATTGGCTCAGCCCTGGCCCCGCGCACATTCGCTTCCGGGTGAGAAGTGGCGGGTCGCCTTAGCAACCAAACGCGCCCAGCGCTCTGCTGAACTGGCGAGGGTGTCGTCTACCTCAAGCGGCAGAGCTGGCGACCCCGGTGGGATTGCGAAGTGCTGAAAACCTCTCCAGTAACCCTCCGTCAAGTGAGTCCCCCTTTCCCGACGCCCCAGGAGGGGAAAGGCGTCTTGTGTAAAACGCTTTGATCCAGGTCTCAGCCTCCGTCCGACTCCGGGCGACCCTAGAGGTCACGGTAGAACTGCCCGGTAGAGTTTCCCAGGAGCGCCTGGCGGGTGAATCGCCGTCCTTCTGGTACCACTTAACCTACTACGCCACCAGGGTTTCCTACAGTTTTATGGATGTGACATATTTCCTGAATGTCTGCACTGGACTGAGAGTTCAGGGAGAGGTGGGAGAGGTCGAAGGGAACTGAAAGACCCAGATTTTAGCTACAATCCTGCAGTTCAGTAGCGGCTGGGATACTTTGGGCAAATGCCAGCCTCTCTGGGCCTCGGTGGAGCCAGTCTGGATCTCTGAAATTGTCTTTAGCTCCCCAACATGCCAAATTTCGAATGTAGAACCTTCTAAGGACTTTTGAAATCAGTTAGATTTGTTAGTGTGATTAACTTTTAGCGCTCTGCTTAATAAGCGCTTATTGACTGCTTTTCAAATATGATTGATTCACTTAGTACACTCAGAGTACAAAGTACTGAGCTAGATGGTAGGGTGAGAAAGAGATGACTGCGTGATCCACCATCCCGGTCCTGGGGTCCCAGATGTGATACGGAATCCTCACACGAGAGCTTTCCATTTCATAGAACGCTAAGTCTTTTGGAGTCCCTGGATGGTGAAAACAGTTAAGAGATTGGCTACTAACCAGAAGGTTTGGTGGTTGGAATCTACTCAAAGATGCCTCAGATGAAAGAGATAGGGATCATGGGTTCCCCGTGAGTCCTCCGGATTCAGAAGAGGCCATGGAATGGGCGGTATCATTATTGATGACAGGTGGATCTTGGCTGAAAGCAGAGAATACTAGAAAGATGTTTGACTGTGTTTTACAGACTGCGTAGGCATTTGACTGTGTGGATCCTAAGAAATTATGTTAATAACATTGTGAAGAATGGAAATTCCAGAACATGTTGTTGTGCCCATTAGGAATCTGTACTTTGACCAAAAGACAGTCATTTGACAGAACAAGGAAATACTGAGTGGTTTAAAATCAGGAGAGGTGGGCCTCAGGGTGGTACCCTTTCACGATACTTTTTCTATCTGTATGCTGAGCAAATACTCCCAAGAAACTGGACTATATGAAGAAGAAAGAGGCATCGGGACTGGAGGAAGACTCATTTAATGGTCTGCAGTATGTAGAGGACATTACCTTCTTTGCTGAAAGGGAAGAGGCTTAAAGCACTTACTGATGGAGATCAAAGACCACAGTCTTCGGTATGGGTTACACCTCAACAAAAAGAAAACAAAATCCCTTAGAACTGGACCAGTAAGCAACATTATGTTAAACAGAGAGGATATGGAGATTGCTAAGGGCTTCATTTTGCTTGTATTCACAGTCATTGCCCATGGAAGCAGCAGTCAAGAAATCAAATGACATATTACATTGGGCAAATATGCCGCAAAAGACCTCTTTAAAGTGTCAAAGCAAAGATGTCACTTTGAGGACTAAGGTATACTTGACCCAAACTATGGTGTTTTCACTTGCCTGAACAATGAGTGAGGAAGACTGAAGAATTGACACCTTTGGATTACAGTGTTGGTGAAGAATGAAGATACTGTGGATTTCTGGAAGAACCAACAAATGTGTTTTTGATGACGTACAGCCATGGTGCTCCTTGGAAATGAGGATGATAAAACTTCATCTCGTGTGCTTTGGATATGTTACCCAGAGAGAGTGGTCCCTGAAAAAGACCACCAGGCTTGGTGAAGCAGGATCAGCAAAGAAGAGGAAAATCCTCAGCAAGATGGATTGACATTGGGGCTGCTACAGTGGGCTGCAGTATAGCAATGATTGTGAGGGGCAAACGGGACTGGCCAGTGGTTCGTTCTGTTGCCCGTGAGGTTGTGTCGAGTCAGTGACAACAGCAACCTATGCGTCAAGGTTAACCTGAGGACAGCTGGTTTAAGTACTGTATTGGGCATTGACTCAGAGTGCTGTGGGGTTTTAGAGGAGTGTGGTGATAAAGGGAGATGAGAAGAGAAGATACGTGGGATAGAAAGCACCTGAGCTGGAGCCAGACTACGGTAGTCTGGCCTAAATGTTTTACATGGATTAGCTCACGTCACCTGCCTCATTTAAAACAAGGAGATTGAGGCTCAGAGATTTAAGTAATTTGCCTGAGGCCAAAGAAGATGGTGGGTCTGGATCCTCACTTAGGTATTCTGATGCCAGAACCCCAAACCCACTGCCATCAAGTTGTTTCTGACACATAGTGACCCTATAGAGCATAGATGCCAGGACAGAAATTCCTGACCTCTTTTTGCCACCTCCCGAGATGACTGCCAGGTAAGCAGTCAAAGAGAAGGATGCACCAGGGAGAGACAACAGCAAGGAAAGTGTGGGGCGCTACAAGCCAGTTTGACAATCTGGTTAGTATCGCTGGTTAAATACTTGGAAAGCAGTTCTGTATCCCTGCTTTAGAAGTCTCCGAACTTCTAATCTAGTAGATGTGTAAGTAATGGTTTTATGAGCACACGTGGCAGTCTTTGCATACCTCTATCCTTCATCCTTTCCAACAAAACCTTTGAAATTATATGAAAAATTTTAAAAAAGGAACACACCTAAATTTATAGTTTTTAAGTTTTGTGTTAGCTGAGCAGAATAATGCCAGCAAGATTACTCTCCAGCCCTCACAGCATTCCCATATTGACACTGTATCAATTTTAGCTACAGATTCTATTTTAAAACTTGTAACAATAAAAACAACAGCATTTAACATTAAATATTTTCTTAACAATAAATAAAAGTATTGTGTTACAAATTGCCTTGTTTCTCATTTTGTTTTCATTTTCCTGCTTTCTCCTGGATTAACTTTTCTGCTTGTTAAAGTGTATTTTCTAGTATTTCTTCTAGTGAGGAAACGTATGAACTAAACTCTAAATTCTGTCCTCTCAAGAAAACAAAAACAAAAAACAAACCTTAGTTTTAATCATGTTGGATTAATAACTTGTTAGCAAGTAGAATGTTAAGTTCAAAATTTTATCTCAGAATTTAAAGATATGCCATTTTTCAGCCTCTGCTGTTGGTGATGTTACTCTGATTCTTTCAAATAGTTTGTTGTTTGTAGGTTACTTATTTTTTTCTTTGCACTTTCTTGGGAAATTTTTTCAACTTACTCTTCTCGTTTGTTAATTACTTTTCAATTATATCCATCCTGCCATCTGTTGGCATGAGTCGGATCCGACTTGACGGCACTTGGCTTTTGGCCATCTATTGGAGTTTTATTTAATCAGTTATATTATTCATTGCCTGGATTTCTAATTGGTTCCCTTTCATAACCAGCAGTTCCTATTTCAAGGCTAATATGCTTTCCCTTTCTTTTGAGAATGTTACAATACTTAGAAGTCTTATTGTGCTCATAATGCAGCTTCCTTAAAAAAGAATGAGCCTCCAACTGTTTTCAGCTGGCACCTAATTTAAAATCCCAGCTGTCTTGCCATATCCATAGAGATTCTGATTCAGTACATTTTGGATAGGGTCCATAAATTTGCAAGTACCCTAGGTAATACTCACTCACAGACCACACTTGGTGTACATTCTATTTCTCTCTCCAATCGTAGAAGTTTACTTACCCATTCTACCTACATTTTCTTCAGTGTTAGAAAAAAATTGGATTCTAATTTTTCATCCACTAAGTAGCAAAGGACTCTGAGACACAGATATCTCCAATCTTGTTGTCTTCTTTCTTCCTTTTTTAAATCTAGTGTCCATTCCAGTCACCTTCAGTTTGGACCCCTTCTCCCCCCTTATTATGTTTTTAAAACTTTTTCTGTTTCCTCCTGTTGCAGAATCAGAGAGTCCTCATTTTGTTTTACATACCTCTGTGAGATAATCAGTAGACCGTATTAGCTACCTCTTATGGATTGAAGTGTGTTCCCCCTAAATTTGTGTCAAATAGGCCACGATTTGCATATTGTGTGGTTGTCCACCATTTGATTATCTGACGTAACTTTCGTATGTAAATCCTGCCTCTATGAGGTTTATGAAGCAGAACCAGAGGCAGTTATGTTAATGAGGCAGGGTTCAATCTACAAGATTAGATGGTGTCTTAAATCCATCTGTTGGGATCAACAAGAGAATTCAGTACAGAGACAAGGTGATCTCGTACTACCAAGAAAGTAGTGCCAGGAGCAGAGCATGTCATTTGAACCCAGGGCCCCTATGTTGAGAAGCTCCCAAGCCAAAGGAATATTGATGACAAGGACTTTTCCTCCAGAGCTTGCAGAAAGAAAAAGCTTTCCCCTGCATCTGGTGCCCTGAATTTGGACTTCTAGCTGACTAGACTTTGAGAAAGTAAAATTTTCTTTCTTAAAGCCATCCACTTATGGTAAACGGCCTTCCAATAAGGGTGTCTGTCTTAGGCTGGGTTTTCTAAGGAACCAAAACCGGTAGCATGTATATGTACAAGGGAAGATTTATATATAAAGGAAACAGCTCACGCAATTGCGGAAGCTGAATGTCCCAAGTCCTGGCACAAGCCTCACGTGGCCACGGGAGCTGTGAACCGAAGTTCAGCAGGTTAGAGACCAGAGTTGTAGATCACCAGTCTGCTCATGCAGCCAGAAACTCCTGCTCTCTTGTGGCGTCTGGTTTCTGGACTTGAACTAGCAGCCGCTGGATTCATCAGCCCTTGGAGCCGATGCTTGAGAGTCCTGTTCCCTGACATGCTGGTCCTGGGTTCGCCAGCCTCTGCAGCTCCGTCTCACCACCAGCCTGGGATCTGCTGACCTACACCACTGGTGATCTAGACCAGATTCTGTTTTAGTCAGCTAGTGCTGCTCTAACAATGTCCTATCTTTGCACTTGAATAAAATAAGTTGTGTAAATGATACAGTTTTAATTTTTTTACTATTTTGAAGTACATTTGATGGCATTATGTATGTAAAAGAACTTTGGGTAAATGGCCACTATGGTACCTTCCACATGGGGCCCCAAATAGTTATCATAGCCCAATGTTTTTCTTTTTGATAGTTACAGCCTCTCTTCATTCATCTTGAACAAAATAAGGGCCAGTAATTCCACTGAACCAAAATTCACACCAAACAGTAACTTTTGGGGTATGAAGTGGCTAGTCTTGAATCTCCATTAGATTCTCATTGCTGCAAATACAACAGTTTTGTTTCTTAACAAAATCATGCATCCTAAAATGGTCCTTGTTGCTGAAAATGGTTTTTCAGCCAAAAGCAGGGTCAGTTTCCAATTGCTCGAGAGCCCATTCAGGAAATGTATGGCATAGTCGATGGTCACTGAACTTCAGTTCTTGAGTTAAAACAGTCTCGTAAGGGTAAAACTTCAAGTCCAGATGCAAAATTCACCAAATCGTTGTCCATGAAAGGCCCAGTTCTTGTGCGTGGCAGGAAATTGATTGGGACAGATTCTCATGTACACTTGACAAATGGTGGTGATGTTTTCACTGGAACATGTAACTCATTCACGTACAGGTGTTGTCTGATTGGTAACAGATCCAGTTGTCTCAAATTTCTTGATTAAACAGAATTGTTCTCAGTGGGACAATTATACCCAACATAAGTTTCGCTTAATGCATGGAATATTTGGTGACCAGAACACCCATTTTGATAATCAACTTGAATAATTTCTATGTATTGTGGAATTGTGTAACTTTTCATGGCTATGTGTCAAAAAAAAAAAAAAGCCAAAACCAAACCCACTTCTGTAGAGTTCTGACTCAAAGTGACCCCATAGGGCAGAGTAGAATTGCCCCATATAGTTTCCAAGGAGCACCCTAGCAGATTTGAACTGCCAACCTTTTGGTTGGCAGCCATAGCGCTTAACCACTACACTCCCAGGGTTGCCAGCAACGCTAATAAGAAAAAGGGATAAATATGGCCACTACAGCTTCACAAATACGGTTGACACAGCTGTCAGAAATAGGGCTTCCTTATTGTATGACCCTTTATTTTGGTTAAGTAAGACACCAACCAATTCTAAAAGATCCAACTGTAAATGATATTGAGCAATATCATTAACATCATACACAAGTAAACTTATGCTCAAGATCATTTAACAGTGGTTACAAAAGTACATCAACAAGTAACTAGCAGAAATTCAGGCCAGATTCAGAAGAGGATTTGGAATGAGGGATATTGTCATAGATTGAGTTGTGTGTGCCCCCAAAGTTGTGTGTAGCCATTTGGCTAGGCCAGGATTTCTGGTATTGTATGGTGTTTCTATAAACTGTAAATCCTGGCTTCTGTGATGTTAATGAGGGAGGATGGATGGCAGTTGTGTCAGTGGGGCAGGACTCCATGTTTAAGATTGTATTGTGCCTTGAGGCAATCTCTTGGGATATAAAGGAAAGAAAAGCAAGCAGAGAGTTGGGGGCCCTCATGCTACCAAGAAGCAATGCCGGAAGCAGTGGACTGCTTCGTTTGGAAAGGACCTGGAGTCCTCTGCACCTCAGCACTCGCAGTTCAGTAGAAGACTGACACCAAGGACCTTCCTCCAGAGCCAACAGAGGAAGACTTCCCCTGGAGCTGACACCCTGAATTTGGATTTGTAGCCTACTGGACTATGACAGAATATTATTTCCCTTTTTAAAGCCTGCTACTTGTAGTATTTCTGTTACAGCAGCATTAGATGACTAAGACAGATATCACTGATGACGTCAGATGAATCCTGGCTAAAAGTAGAGAATACCAAAAAGATGTTTACCTGTGTTTTATTGATTATGCAAGGGCATTTGACTGGATTGTAACAAGTTATGGATAACATTGTAAAGAATGGGAATTCCAGAACACTTAATTGTGCTCATGAGGAACCTGTACTTAGACCGAGAGAGGCCTTCAGACAGAACAAGGCGTTACTACATTGTTTGAAATCAGGAAAGGTGTATGCAAGATGTATCCTTTTCCCATACTTCTTTAATTTGTATACTGAGCAAATAATCTGAGAAACTGGACTGTATTAAGAATACAGCATCAGGTTTAGAAGAAGACTCATTAACAACCTGTATTATTCAGATGACACAATCTTGTGCTTGTTGAAAGTGAAGAAGACTTGAAGCACTTGTTGGTGAAGATCAGTGACTACAGCCTTCAACTTTGGATTACACTTCAGCATAAAACAAAAAACTTACAACTGTATCAGTAAACAATATGATGTTAAATGGAGAAAAGATTGAAATTGTCAGTGACTTCATTTTACTTGGATCCACAATCAACACTCTTGGAAGCAGCAACTAAGAAATCAGATCACACATTGCTCTGGGCATTGCAACAGATTTCTTCAGTTTTTGAAAGCAAAGATGTCTCTTTAAGCACTAAGGTGAGCCTGACCCAAGCCAAGTTGTTTTTATTCATCTCATATGCATGTGAAAGCTGGACAATGAATAAGGGAGAGTGGGGAATTGATGCCTTCGAATTATGAGGTGTTGATGAATTTTATTGGTGTGTCAGAAGAATGAACAAATCTGTTTTGGAAGAGGTATAGCCAGAATGCACATTAGAAGCAAGAATGATGACACTGGGTCCCATATACTTTGGCTGTGTTATCAGGAGGGAGCAGTCCTTGGAGAAAGACGTCATGCTTGGTACAATACAGTGTTAATGAAAAAGATGAGATGGATTGACATGGGAGCTTGAACACAGCAATGATCGTGAGGATGGTGCAGGACCAGGCAGTGTTTCGTTCTGTCTTAGCTAGGGTAGCTGTGAGGTGGAATCCCCTCGATGGAACCTAACAGCAAAAACAAAGAAAAGAAGGAGTGTGCTGAGGGCACAGAAAATAGCTGACCTTTGTCATACAGAAACTTGCACATGACTATTCATAATATCATCTTCATAATAACCAAAGAGTTAAACAACCTAACTGTCCATCAACTGATAAATAAATAAGCAAAATGTGGCTTTTACTTGCTGTTACTGGTTGCCATCAGATCAACTTCTACTTAGGGTGACCCCGTAAGTGTTAGAGTACAGCTGTGTTCTGCAGGGTTTTCTTCCTCCCTGCCTCGCTCCCTGTTTCTTCTTTTAAGTGCTTTAGGTGAAAGTTTACAGTTCAAGTTTGTTTTCATTAAAAACTTTATACACATATTGTGACGTTGGCTACAATCCCTCCAGAGTGATGGTGCACACTAATTCCTTGAGTTTCCTGTGTTCACCTGTCCAGTTCCTGTTGTTTTTGTCCTGCTTTTGGACAGGAGTTGCCCAGTTGGTCTTGTATGTCTGATTGAATTCATAAGCACGTTCCTTACGTGTTGTTGTTTTATCTTACTGGTCCAATCTTAGTTTGAGAAGCGGGCTTTGGGAGTTGTAGCTGAGTTAGCACAGTGTCCAGGAGCTGTAGTCTCCTCTAGTCTGTGTTAAACTAGTAAATCTCATCTTTTTTTGTGAATTTGAATTTTTTTTTTTTTTTGCACTTTAAATGAAGATGTGTAGAACAAATTGGTTTCTAACTAAACAGTATCCATATTGTTTTATGACACTGGTTAACAACCCCACAGCAGGTCAACACATTCTCTTCTCAACCTTGGGTTCCCTATTACCAGCTTACCTGTCTCCTCCTGCCTTCTAGTTCTTACCCATGGGCTAGTGTGCCCATTTAGTCTTGTTTTGTTTTATATATAGGCCTGACCAATCTTTGGCTGAAGGGTGAATCTGAGGAGTGACTTCATTGTTAAGCTGAAAAGATGTCCGGGGGTCATACTCTCAAGAGCTCCTCCAGTCTCTGTCAGGCAACTAAGTCTGGTCTTTCTTTTTGAGTTAGAATTTTGTTTTCCAATTTTTTCCAACTCCATCCAGGACTCTTTGTTGTGAGCTCTGTCAGAGCAGTCAGTGGTGGTAGCCAGGCACCATTTAGTTGTACTGGATTTAATCTGCTGGAGGCCCTTGTATGTGTGGTCCATTAATTCTTTGGACTAATCTTTCCATTGTATCTTTAATTTTATTCATTCTTCCTTTCTTCCAAAGGGGTGAGACCAGTGGAGTATCTTAGGTGGCTGCTCACAGGCTTTTAAGACCCCAGAGGGTACTCACCAAAGTGGGATGTAGAACATTTTCTTGATAAACTATATAATGCCATTTAAGGTAGGTAGTCCTGGAGATCATGGTCCTGACAGCCCTCAGCCCAGCAATTTGGTCCCTCAGGGAGTTTGGATGTGTCTGTGGAGCTTCCATGACATTGCCTTGTACAAGTTGTGCTGACTTCCCCAATATTGTTTACTGTCTCACCCTTCACCAAAGTTACTGCTTATCTATCGTCTATTTAGTGTTTTTCTCTTCCCACCCATCCGCCTCACTGGTAAGCATCAAGGATTGTTTCTTTTTTGGTGTAAACCTTTTCATGAGTTTTTACAGTACGGTATAATATTTGTCCTTTTGTAATTGACTTTTTTCATTCAGAGTAATGCCCTCCAATTTCCTCCACGTTATGAGATGAATTATTAATAGGTATGCATTTATTGTTAGCATTCTGTAGTGCTTTTTCTTGTGGTGCTGACATATTCTTTTTGTTCCTCTTTCTTGTGTTGAATTCCTTTGGTTTGTAGTTTTCTTTGTTTTTATAGATTTTGTTTTTACTGAAATTTTATGTTTTTCTTCTTTGTTTTGATTAGTAGGTTTGTTGACTTTCTTTGTGGTTACCTTGAAAATTACCCATATTGTCCTGAGTTTGAACCAGTCTATTATTACTTGGTATTGCCCCATCTTCTACTCCATTGGAAAGTTCTGTGCCTACACCATTTATTCCCTTTTTTATTGTTCTGACATTGTTGTCATTTACAGATTAACCTATCTGGTTCCTTCTTGTAATTCTTTGGGTTTGGGTAGTCCTTGAGAATTCACTTCCTAGGCTGGGTTCTGGCAGGTACAATCTTGTGCCCTAGATTCGGCCTGTGGTTTGATGTTATTTGTCCTCACACTGAAGGACTCTCTTTAATAATTCTTGTAAGTTTGGTTTGGTTTCCACATATTCCCTAAATTTCTGTTTGTTTGGAAATGCCCTAATTTTACCATCATATTTGAATGAAACTTTTGCAAAATATATTACTGTTGCTTGGTAATTTCTTTCTTTCAAGGTTTTATGTATATCAACCCTTGCCTTCTTGCCTGCGTGGTTTCTGACGGATAATCAGAGATTAGTCTCTGTTTCTCATCTGTATGTGACTTTTTGTTTTTGTCAAGCTGCTGTCAGAATGTTTGCTTTGTCTTCGATTTTTAGCTAGCATGATTACAGTATGCTTTGGTGATTTTCTTTTAGGATCTATCCAATATGAAATTTGTTGAGCTTCTTAGATGCTCAACTGTTTATCTTTCATGATATTAGAGATGTATTCTGTCAACAAATCTTCAGTCATCCTCTCTGTTTTCCATTTTCTCCCCTTGTTATTGAACTTTGATTTATTCACACATTTTTGCTTTTGATTGTATCCCACATAATTCTCAGGGTTTCTTCATTTTTCTTCATTCTTTTCTCTGATTTTTCCTCAAATAGA
This sequence comes from Heterohyrax brucei, assembly GCA_028571685.1. NCBI lineage: Eukaryota > Metazoa > Chordata > Mammalia > Hyracoidea > Procaviidae > Heterohyrax > Heterohyrax brucei. Next base: position 53,830,031 of record CM053149.1, read on the forward strand.
GTTGTGTTCAGACATTTGTCTTCTGTTTCACTAATACTGTGTTCCATCATTTCATACCTTCTCAGCCCTTCTATGACACTGTACATTTCTGAAATCTTGTTGTTTATTTTTTGGTTTCTTAATTGTTGTTGTTGCATGATTGCTAGTTGTGAATTTGTTTTAACATTTTGTTCTTGTATTACTTTCCTGAATTCTGCTATGAATTTGTCTGTTTTTTCCTCATTTTTTTTTTCTTTTCTGCTTTTTGCTTCAACTCTTGAATAAGAAAAAACAAGACCCATTGCTATGGAGTCAATTCTGATTCATAGCAACTCTCTTGGATAGCTCTGAATATTAGAAATTTGAATTCCCTGCCAGGTAATTCTAGTATCTTTTCTTCTACTGGAAAGTCATCTGAAGTTTTATTTTGGATACCTACTGGAACCATCCTGTCCTGTTTTAAAAATATTTTTGGATATTGTCTGCTGTCTTTGGGATGTTCAATAGTTATTTTCTTTCTTTATTGATTGTAGATCTGTTTGTTTCATCCTGATTTTTTTGTTTGTTTGTTTTATTTAGTTATGTCAGAGCAGGTGGGCTGTGTGTGCTTTCTTGTCTGCTCATCTGTGATCATGATATTTTTCACCTCCTTGTCCAGTAGACAGGTCCAATCACTCAGCTGTGGTGCAGCAGTGTAGCTTCAGCTGAAAAGGAGGGGCTGCGATGTGTTGTTTGTGGCACATAGTAGGGCTGACAGAGTAGGGCAAGAATCAGTGATGGACAGGTTCCAGTGGGCTGTGCCTGTATTTTTTGGGTGTGTGATGTTCAGTGCATGGAGCAGGTAGGCAAGAAGGACAGGGGAGATGGTGATGTGTGGAACTAAGATGGATATGGGTGGAAAGGGGAGAGAGAGAAACAGGAACCAAAAACAAACAAGAAGATTGCTGAGGGAGCCTGCTGTTGGAATGGAGAGATGAGGAACAGAAACAGAGGAAAATGAAAATGGAAAAAAATTTGAAAAAGAAAAGACACATGCCCTTGGCATCTGTCTTAGGCTGGGATTTTTAAGGAAGCAAAACCAGTAACATGTGTAAGTAAAAGGAAAGATTTATAATATATATAGATCGGTAAATATAGATATAGGAAACAGCTCACACAATCATAGAAGCTGAATGTCCCAAGTCCTGGCACAAGCCTCTTGTGGCCACGGAAGCTGATGAACCAAAAGTCAGCAGGTCAGAGACCAGAGTTCTAGATCACTGGTTGTGTAGGTTGGTGGATCCCAAGCTGGCAGCAAGACAGAGTGGCAGAGGCTGGCAAACCCAGGATCAGCAGGTCAAGGAGCAGGCTCTGCAGTGCTGACTGTAGGGTTGATGAATCCAACAGCTGCTAGTTCAATTCCAGGAACCAGACGCTGGAAGAAGAGTGCAGGAGCTCCTGGCTATGTGAGCAGACCAGCAGTAGTAGTGGAAAGTCAAGAGATGAGAGCTGTGGGGTGGGAAGCCACCACAGACCCCGCCCTGCCACTTAATACAGCAGCCAAATATGGAGTAGCTAAGCTGACATAATCCTGACCAACACAGCATCCCACCAGTGCTGTACACTGGAGAGGTGTCTCACAGGCTGCACGGTATAGCCTGGCTGAAGGGGTATAGATGTCACATAGTGTCAGGTGTAAAGAAGACAGGAAGAGAAAATAAGTAAAGAGATGAGAACTGACAAATGAGGAAGTGAAACAAAAAAGAGAAAAAAAGAAATGCACAGGGATCTCACTGATGCAAATGCTAAGAGTAGGGATGTGGGTCCTAAGTCATGTGGTACAGCCCAGCTGGAAGGGACTTCCAAGCCATGAAAAGAAAACAAACAGACAGAGCAAAACAAAACAAGTCCTGAAGATCTCTACAGCCTGATGTCATAGGCTAGGGGCGTGGTTGAGTAGCCCTGAACAACCTTTCAGAAAGAAGCAGAGATGACATATGAAGCCTGGTGTTCTACAGAAAGTAGGGGGAAGTGGTGGGAGGCATAGAAGACAGTAAAGGAATGGAAAAAAGCAACACTACCTGCAGACAAGTGGCACGGATCCAGCCATTGTGGGCAGGGTAGAAATCCAAGTGGTTGGGGCTGAAGCAGTTTCCTCCTGGCTGAGAGACTGTGGCCTGCAGGAAACAGGAAGCTGAGGGAGGAGGGAAGTGTTAGATTAGGAAAGCGTAAGAGTATGTTGCTTGTTACCAGCTGATCTGCGTCCTGCTGGGAGCTCCTGAAGCTGCTTCCATATACTTTTTAAATTTTAATGCAATTAAGTAAAAGTACATGATCCAAGTTATTTTTGCCTATCTGCAGCTCCTTCTGCCCTCCTTGCCTGGTGATAGCACACTCCCTTTCATTCTATCCTTGTCGTGTCCTTTTAACCATCTTCTGTCCCTTCCTCTCCACTCTCTCCTCTCCCATCTAAAAAAGAGAATAGCAGGACAACATCCTATAAATGGATAGATCTGTAAAGTATACACATATGGTCACATTGTGTCCCTTAGTCCAGTCCATTTTTGTCTGAAGAGTTGACTTCAGTAGTGTTTTCTGGACAGGGGCAACAGCAGGTCTAGGGGCCATGCTCCCCAAGAATCCTCCAGGCTGTCAGACCATCAATTGTGGTCTTTTAGTAGAGTTCTTGAGCTGCACCCCTCTTTTTCTTGTGTTGCCACAGGGACTCAACATTGTGTGCCCCATCACAGCTGTCTTTGTTGGTGGCCAGGCACCATCTGGTTCTTCTGGTCACGTGCTGACACAGTCTCCCGTTCACATGGGTCCTTCTGTCTCCTGAGCTCTTTTTATCTTGTGTCTTTGTTGTTTTCAGTCATCATCTGTTCCAGATGAGTTGGGACCACTTAATGTACCTCAGATGGCAGCTTGCTAGCTTTTAAGACCCCAGATGCCACTCACCAATATGCGGTGCAGAAGACTCTTAGCAATAGGCTAGTTATGTCAATTGGCCTCAGTGCCCCTTAAGAGCATCGTCACTAGACCCCACCTTGGCTGCTCTATCCTTGCAATACTGGGTTGAGAGTAGAAGAGTTTTCAGTTTATGGTGATGTCCAGTTAAGTTAATCTACTTTCTACTATATGCTGTCACTGCTTTCACCTGACCAAACTTCTGTTAACTATCTGATCTCTGACTAAACTTGTCCCTCCCTTCCTACCCTTGTAGCCATTAAAGAGTCTTTTCTTCTATATGTGTCTATTTTTAAGTCCTTATAGTAGGGGCCTCATACAATATTTGTCCTTTTGCCATTGACTGATTTCACTCAGTTGAAATCAGGTTATGAGATGCTTCCTAAAGTCATCATTGTCACAGTTTGTTTATCCATTCATCTGTTGATGGACATCTGGTTTGATTCCATCTTTTTGCTATTGTAGACTGTGCTGCAGTAAACATTTGTGTGCATGTATCTGTTTGTGTGACAGCCTTTGTTTCTGTAGGATAAATTCCGAGCAGTGGGATTACTGAATCAAGTGATGTATTTATTTCCAACTTTTTAAGGAAGCACCAAATTGCTTTCCAAAGAGGTTGTACCATTTTACAATCATACCAGCGGTGTAGGAGAGTTCCCATCTCTCCACAGCCTCTCTAGCATTTGTTGTTTTGTGTTTTTTGAATTATACTTTGTTGGGATGAGATTATATCTCATTGTAGTTTCGATTTGGATTTCTCTGATAGCTAATGATTGTGAGCATTTCCTCATCTGTCTTTTGGCTGCGTGGATATCCTCTTTGATGAAGTGTCTGTCCATCTCCTTTGCCCATTGCTTAATTGGGTTATTTATCTTTTTCTTATTGATATTTTGCAGTACCTTGTAGATTGTCAATTTTTTTTTTTTCATTCTGTAGGTGGTCTTTTAACTCTTCTGATAAAGTCTTTGGATGAGCAAAAGTGTTTCATTCTTAGTAGTTCCCATTTATCTATTTTCTCTACTGTTGAACATGCTTTGTCAGATTTTGAAGTCTGTCTAAGCCATGTATTAGAACTTCCATTGTTGACCCTATTTTTTCTTGTATGATCTTTATCATTTTAGGTTTGATATTTCAGTCTTTGATCCATTTTGAGTTAGTTTTTGTGTAAAGTGTGAGATATGGGTCTTGATTCAGTTTGCAGATGGATATCCAATTTTGCCAACACTGTTTGTTAAAGAGACTGTTCTTACCCCAGTTTACAATCTTAGGGCTTTTGCTGAGTGTCAACTGTTCATAAGAGGATGGTGGCATCTCTGGATCTCAACTCAGTTCTACTGATCTATGTGTCTCTTTTTGTATCACTACCAGGCTTTTTTTTACTAGTGTGGCAGTGCAGTAGCTTCTAAAGTCAGGTCGTGTGAGGCCTCCCACTGTGTTTCTCTGCTTCAGTAGTGCTTTACTTATCCGTAGTTTATTCCGTTTCTGAACAAAGGTGGTGATTTGTTTCTCCATCTGGTTAAAAAATGACATTGGAATTTTATTGGGATTGCATTGTATATGTACATCACTTTCGGTAAAATAGACATTTTCACAGTGTTGAGTCTTCCTATCCATGAGCAGGGTAGGTTTTTCTATCTATCTAAGTCTCTCTTAGTTTCTTGCAGTAAGATCTTGTAGTTCTCTCTGCATAGGTCCCTTATTTCTCTAGTTAAATTTATTCATAGGAATTTTATCTTTTGGGGGGCTATAGTAAGTGGTATTTATGTGATGATTTCTTCTTTGATGATCTCTTTATTGGTATAAAGGAATCCTGCTAATTTACTTAGATTTATCTTATATGGCTTGGCATCTTATATCCTGATATTTTGCTGAACTATTAGTTTGAGTAGTTTACTTATGGATTCTTTGCTTTCATGTACTTTTAACCTGCTGATCTCCAGTGTGGCAGGGCAAATCCATGTGGCAGAGATGTTACACTTCCTTACTGACTGAGCCACTGCAGGTAGCCAGGAGGCTTCAGAGGTAGAGCAACTGGGAGAGGATGGAGGGTGGGAAAGCATGTATTATTGGTTACCAAGTGCTTTGTCTTCTCCTGGGATTTCTGTGAATCTGCTTTTCTGTGCTCCGCCAATTTCCAGTAGCAGTCCAAGATGGTGAATCCATGCTGGGTCAGCCAATAGGGGACATCTGCTCGTATCTCTTCTTGCTCTCTTTTCTGTCAGTTTCTCATTTCACTTGGAGTCTGGCTGAGGTCTTTCTGTCTTCATTTGACACTCTGAGTTCCAGGATTGATGTATGTCTCTATTTTACTTAGGTTTTCAGTTGTTTGTTGTGGAGGGATGGCATGGTACTTCTATCTGTGGTGCCATGTTGGCTGGGAGTCCTGAATTTGAATTTTGTTGTATGTTATTCTCTTGTTCTGTCCAGGACTCTGCTGTGATTCCTGTTAGATCAGTGGGTAGTAATAGCTAGGTATCATCTAGTTCTTCTGGGCTCAGACTTGTAAAGGCTGTGGTTTGCATGGTGCTTTAGTCCTTTGGAAGCCCTGGTGGTGTAATGGTTAAGTGATACGCCTGCTAACCAAAGGGTCAGCAGTTCACATCTGCCAGGTACTCCTTGGAAACTCTTTGGGGCAGTTCTACTCTGTCCTATAGCGTTGCTGTGAGTCAGAATCGACTTGACAGCAGTGGCTTTGGGTTTTTTGTTTGTTCAGTCCTTTGGGCTAATATTCGTCATATATGTTTGGCTTTTTTCATTATCATTCACTGAATATACAGTGGGACCAAGAGACATAGCTTAAATGACCACTCACAAACTTTTAAGATCTCAGATGCTACACACCAAAGTAGGATGGAGAACATTTTCTTTATGGGCTATTTTATGCCAGTTGATCTTGATATCCCCTGGGACTGTGGTGCTGAGCCTCCAGCCTCAGCAGCTTGGTCCCTCAAGGTGTTTGAGTGTGTCTAGGAAACTTCCATGACTTTGCTTTGGTCAAGTAGGAGTGATTCCCTTATATTGTCTGTTTTCTTTTCCTTCATGAAATTTGACACTTGTGTGCCATCTAGTTAGTGATTTCCTTTTTCTCTCTCTCTTCCATCTTTATAACAATGTTTTTTTCTGTGCATAAGGCTTTTCTTGAGTTCTTATGATAATGGTCTCATACAGTATTTGTCCTTTTGTGACTAGCATGTTTCACTCAGCATAATGCCCTCCGGGTTCTTCCATGTTGTGAGATGATTCGTCATGATCCTTTATCATTACCTAGTGTTCCACTGTGCATGCATACATAATTTTTTATCCATTCACGTGTTGCTGGGTATTGAAGTCGTTTGTATCTTTTTGCTATTGTGAATACTGCTGCAGTGAACATGTGCATGTGTCTGTTCATGTGGTGACTCTTATTTCTCTAGGGTATATTCCTAGGAGTGGAATTGCTGAATCGTATGGTATTTCTATTTCTAGCTGTTTAGGAAGCATCATCTCATTTTCCAAAGTGGTTGCACCATTTTACATTCCTATCAGTAGTACATAATAGTTCCAACTACCCTGTCACCTCTGCAACGTTTGTTATTTTGTATTTTTTTGGACTAGTGTGTATTCTCAGTGTGAGATGGCATCTCACTGTAGTTTTGGTTTGCATTTATCTCATGGCTAATAACTGTTCATTTAATCCTCATGTGTCTGTGAGCTGCCTCTGTGTCTTGTTAGGTAAAGTGCCTGTTTATAACCTTTGCCCATTTTCAAACTGGATTATTTGTCTTTTTGTTGCTGAGGTGTTCAAATATTTTCTAGATTTTGGACATCATAACCTTGTCAGATACGTTATAGCCAAATTTTTTCCTTCCCAGTCTGTAGGTTCTCTTTTTACTCTAATGGGGAAGTCTTTTGATGAGCATAATGTTTAATTTTCAGGAGCTCACCCTTATCTAGTTTTTCTTCAGGTGTTTGTGCATTGTTATTTATAATTTATATCCTGTAGGTCCCCCAGCATTGTCTATATTTTTTCTTCCATGATCTTTATGGTATTAAATTTTACATTTAGGTCTTTGCTTCATTTTGTGTTAGCATTTATGTATGGTGTGAGGTATTGATCTTGTTTCAGTTTTGTACAGTGGACATCCAGTTATGTCAGCACCACTTGTTAAAGAGACAATCTTTTCACCATTTAATGGACTTTGGCTCTTTGTTAAATATCAACTACTCATGGATGGATTTATGTCTAGGTTCTCAGTTCTGTTTCATTGCTCTGTATATTTGTTGTGCCAGTTCCATGCTGTTTTGACTACCATGGCTGTATAACAGCAACAACAACAAACTCAACTCTGTTGTCATTGAGCCAGTTCTGACTCAGAGTGACTCTATAGAACATGTAAGAGTAGAATTTCCCCATAAGGTTCCCAGGGAGGAGCTGGTGAATTCATACTGCTGAACTTTTGGTTAACAGCCAAACTCATAACTACTGTGCACCCATAGCTGTATAATAGGTTCTAGAATTAGGTAGTATGAGGCCTCCCACTTTGTTCTCCTGCTGCGTACCCATAGCTATATAATAGTTTCTAGAAGCAGGTAGTATGAGGCCTCACGTTTTGTTCTCTTTCTTTTTTAATATTTATTTACCTAGGGCCTCTTCCCTTTCTATATGAAGTTGCTGGTTGGTTTTTAAAAATGTTTGCAATTTGGGTTGGGATTGCAGTGTATCTGTAGATAGCTTCAGGTAATATTGACATTTTTACAATGTTGAATCCTTCTAGCCATGAGCATGTCATGTTTTTCTCCTTTTCCAGGTCTCTTTTGGTTTCTTGTAGTAGTGTTTTGACAATAAAATTGATTTTGTCTGAGATTAGAATTGCCACCCCTGCTCTTCTTTGTTCATTGTTAGCTTGATATATATTCTTCCATCCTTTAATTTTCAGTTTGTTCCTGTCCTTAGGTCTCAAGTGAGTTTCTTGTAGACAACATATGGATGGGTCATGTCTTTTGATCCAAGGTGACACTCGGTGTCTCTTTACTGGAGCATTCAGTCCATTCACATTCAATGTAATTATTGATAGGTATGTGTTCACTGCTGCCATTGTGATATGTTTATTTTTATGTTGATGTTTTTTCTGTTGTTCCTATTAGACTGTTCTGGGACACTCTTTTTTGTGAGTTGATTTTTCACCTTTTTCAAGGCTGATTTTATAGTTGTTGAGACTCGTGTGTTAGATTTCTTTGTTGTGCTTTACAGCTGCCCCTATGAACCCCCTTAATAAATTATTTATAAACCCAATTTTAATTACTACCAGTCTTGTCATCTTCCTCTCCATCTGGAAGGACTATAACGACTGTAGTACATCCCTCTTTTTATTATGATGACACCATAGTTTTCATGATGATCACTAGATTGCTTCTTTCCAAATCAAAGCTGTGATTTACTTTGGAGCCTTCCCTAAATGAGTAGAGTATTGAGTAGTGTGTCATTCTAAAATATAAAGTTAGTGGTTTCGTTCTTCTAAGCCAAAGCCAAGGACTTCTTTCAGTATTTCTTGTAGTTTGGGTTTGGTTTTTACAAAGTCTCTGAGTTTCTGTTTATCTGGAAATGTCTTAATTTCATTTTCATATTTCAAAGATAGTTTTGCAGGATATATAATTCTTGGTTGGAAGTTCTTCTCCTTCAAGACTTTGAATGTGTTGTGCCACTGTCTCCGTGCCAGCATGGTTTCTGCTGAGAAATCTGACGAGAGCCTACAGGGTTTCCTTCTGAATGTTAGCTTTGTCTTGAGTCTTGCTGCCTTTAAAAGTTGCTGCTTATGTTTCATTTTGTTAAGCTTCATTATAATATGTCTTGGAGTCTTTCTTTTGAGATCTATATTGGGTGGTGTACGATATGCATCTGAGATGTCTATATTCTCTTCCTTCATGATTTCTGGGAAGTTTTCTTTCAGCAGCTCAGCAACAATACTCTCTGTGTTCTCAGATGTCTCACCCTGTTCAGGGACTCCAATTAATCGAAGGTTGTTCCTCTTAATAGAGTCCCACATGCTTCTTAATGTTTCTTCATTTTTCTTGTTTCTTTTTTCTGATTTCTGCTCATAGACGCTGGCATCAGTAGCTCTGTCTTCCAAGTCGGAAATTCTTTTTTCCATTTGTTCCATTCTGTTTTCTTGGCTTTGCATGGAAGTTTCTATGTCTTTGATTTTCTTCTTGATCTGTTGGATTTCAGAGTACTGGTGTTCCATCGGATCGAACAACTTGCTTAATTTTTCATTTTGTTCTGCTGCATTTTGTATAAGGTCTAGAAGGGCTCTGTATATAATCAATTTGTATTCACTTCCTGATGCTTTCATAAAAGTTTCTTCATCTGGAAAACTCCTTGGTTGCTTTGTTTGGGAGCCTTCTGAAGCCATGAGTGATTGCCTGCATGTCACAATTGTCTGTTGCTTTTTGGGTCCCATGTGAGTATATAGAGGCTGGAAGAGGTACTGTGAGGATGGATTGCAAATGTTTCTCTAGGCTGTCTTCAAATGTAAAGCAAAAGGTATCTGACCAGTTCACAAGTCAGTTAAGTTTTCAGGTGTAGAGGTCCCTCTTCTCATCTGACAAAGTAAGCACCACTATATCCAATCCCAGATGATAACAAACTAGTTCAGAACACAGCAATGCTACTGCCCTGTTGGCCTCTGCTGACAGGGCCTAGCCTTAGCCAACACTGCGTCGAGTACTGGTTTTGTGATAGAAAAGCGCTCTCCTGTGGGCAGGCTCTGACTCCCAAGCTAAGAATTAGGTCCAGCTGCGGCCACTGTACCCAAGATGGCGTCTTCCACACAGGCAGCAGACAGAGGGGCTAAAGATGCCGAGAGGTAGTGATTCCTCTGCTTCTGTTGCAGGGCCCCCAATGCAGGCAGCACTGTGCAAAACCACTACTTTTCTGACGGAGAAGCGCTGTCCCGTTTACAGGCGCTGGCTCCCAGGCTAAGAACGAGGTCCCGCTAAAATCTCGGTACCAACATGGCGTCCCGCACCCTCACCGCAGAGATCCGCACAAACCCCTGCTGAGGCAGCTACAAAACAAAAGGCTCAAAGTGGCTAGATTAACAGAGTCCCGAGCCTGGCTCTCAGAATATGGGAATTTCACCTGCCTATCCCCCCAGCAGCGCATCTGAGTCCAGCCGCCGGGCAAGGCCCAGCTCCGCCCGCCAGCCGAGACAGAGGGAAAAAAAAGTCAAAATGGTGTGTTTACCTTCCGTCCGTGAGAGCCGGGGCTAGCCAGGAGCGGGAGTCAGCGAAAGAGAGGAGGTTTTTCGCTGAGTGGTATGAAGTCCCAATTAACAGCTCTCTGCCGTGTCCTGAGGCTGATTAGGTGATCAGAAGGCTCTGTTTGATTGTTAGTTCAGGTCTTGGTTTCCAGAGGGATACAAGGAGACATGGGCTTAGTCCGCCATCTTGACTCCGCCCCCGTAGTAGTGTTTTGTAGTTTTGTCTGCATAGGTCTTTTACATTCCAGGTTAGATTTAGTCCTAAGTGCTTTGCCTTTTTGACAAAGTTTTAGATGGCATTGATTTGGTGATTTTCTTTTCAAAGTTGTCATCGTTGGTATAGAGGAATCCAGCTGATTTTTATACATTAATCTTGTGTTTTGCTACTTTGTTAAAATCTTTCATTAGTTCTGTAGCTTTCTTGTGGATTCTTTGGTGGGAGGGGGTTTCTGTCTGTAGGATCATATCATCTGTGAGTAGGGATAATTGTGAATTCTTTTGTGTTTTTTGTATATTAGATCTTAATCTGTGAATAAGGGTAGTTTTAAGTCTTCCTTCCCAATTTGAATGCCCTTTATTTCTTTTATTGCTTTGTTGCTCTAACTTGGATTTTTAGTACTATGTTGAAAAAGAGTAATGATAAACAGTTATCTGTCTGGTTCTCACTGGCAGGGGGAGTGCTTTCAGTCTGTGTTTAGAATGATGTTGGCTGTTGGTTTTGTATAAATACTCTTTATTATGTTGAGGAATTTCCCTTTGATTCCTATTTTATTGGAAGTGTTCATCAGGAATAGGTGTTGGACTTCTGTCGGTCTTTTGTATTAATTGATATAATCATGTTTTTCTTCTATGTTGGTTATGTAATGTATTGCAGTGATTGATTTTCTAAGTTGAACCATCCTTGCATATGTAGTATGAATCCCACCTGGTCACAATGTATTATTATTATTTCTTGATATACTGTTGAATTCCTTGACTAGAATTTGGTTGAGCATTTTTGCATCTGTATGTATGAAGGGTATTGGTATGTAGTTTTTTTTTTTTGTGTGTGGCACTTGTACCTTACTTTGGTATCCAGGTATGCTGGCTTCAAAGAATGAATTCAGGAGTGTTCCTTCCTTTTCTATGCTTTACAATAGTTTGAGTAGTACTGGTGTGGGCTTTTCTCTGAATCTCCAGTGAAGCTGCTGCAGCCTGGGATTTGTTCTTGTCATTTAGGAGTTTTTTTAATTACCTCTTCAGCATCTTCTTTTGTTATGTGTCTGTTTTTCTACCTCAGTTTGTATTATTTGAGGTAGATAGTCCATTTCTAGAAAGCCGTCCATTACCTATAGGTTGTCAAATTTGTCACAGTTTTTCTTAATATAGTGTTTCTTAATATTATGATCCTTTTTTATTTCCATCGGTTCTTTTGTGATTTTACCTGTCCCATTTCTTATCATGTCTGTTTGCTTCCTGTCCTGTTTTTCTTTTGTAAATTTGGCCAGTGGTTTGTCAAGGCTTGCTTTTTGGCCTAAAATTTGGTTTGTTCTGGAGAAAATTCCACGTGCTTTGGAAAAGGCTGTGTACTTTGCTGCTGTTGGGTGGAGTGTTTTGTGTATGTCTATGAGGTTGATTTGGTTGATCATGGCATTTAGATCTACTGTATTGAGTTTCTTTCTAGATGTTCTTTCTTGTGCCCGAAGTGGTATGCTGAAGTCTCCTACTAGTATTGTGGAACTGTCTATCTTTCTAATGCTGTTTGAGTTTGTTTTATGTATTTTCAAGCCCTGTCTTCAGGTGCATGTGTATTTATTGTGGTTATGTCCTCATGGTGTTTTGCCTAGGTAATCATTATATAGCGTCCTTCCATATTGTTTATGGTGGATTTTGATTTAAAGTCTACTTTATCTGAAATTAATATTGCCATTCTCACTCTTTTTAAATTTTCTTCTGCTTTGTATATTTCTTCCATGTCTTAGTTTTATGTATTTATGTCTAAGACGTGCCTCTTGTAGACAGCACGTAAATGAATTGTATTTTAATCCATTCTGCCACTTTCTTTCTGTTTAGTGATGTTTTTAGTCCATTAACATTCAGTGTAATTATTGATAGGTGTAAGAGTACTGTGGTCTTTTTCTGTGTGGTAGTGATGGTTTATTCTGCTTAATTTTCTGTGCTGAGTTCTTTTTGCTTGTGGGTTTTATTTGCAGTCTTGTTCATTATTGTTGACTTTGTGTTTGCTGAGCCTTTATGCTTTTCTTCTTTTATAAAAAAGCTAAAAGAAAGTTTTATTTGGGCTATGTTCAAAAAAGCAAAAATGGCAAACAGACAAGCATGCTGGTGGAGTCATGTCTGCCTGAGTCCAAGAAAATATTATAGAACGGACAAAAGTGGGAGAATGAACAAGAACCCTGCCACAGCTATGTCTGCCTGAGTCCATCTTCTTTTTTATTTTGATGGGTAGATACATTAGCTTCTTTTGTGTTTTACTTGAAATTTACCTTTGTTTTTCCTTGGTTTAAACCAGTCTTTTATGTTTTTTTATATCATCTTGACTTCCTTTCCATATGAAAGTTCTGTGACGTTACACTATTTATTCTCTTGACGACACTTGGCTTGGCTTTTTTGTTTTACCGTTGTCATTTACATAGTAACATCTCTGCTTCCCTATTTTCAGTCTTTTAGCTTTTTTATTTTTATTTTTGTGAATTCTCCCTCTTGACTGGTATCTGTCTGCATTGTCCTGTGTCCTTGTCTTAGATTGCTGTCTTATGTTAATGAATCTCTCATGTCTCTTAGAATTTTGGCCTGGTTTTTATATATCTCTTAATTTCTTTTTATCTGGAAATGACTTAATTTCACAACTGTGAGTGAGAGACAACTCTGCAAGTAATTTCTCATATGTATCATCCCATTGCTATCTTGCCTGCATTGTTTCTGTTGAGTAATCAGAATTTAGACTTAGCTGCTCTCCTTTTAGGTAACTTTCGTTTATTACCAGCTACTCTCAGGATTCTTTCTTTGTCTTTGGTTTTGGCAGGTTTGATTACAATATGTCTTGGTGACTTTCTTTTGGAATCTATTCTGTATGCAGTTTATTGAGCTTCCTGGAGAGATATTGTCTTGTCTTTCATGATGTTAGGGAAATTTTTTGCCAGAAAATATTTGACAGTCATGTGTTTTTAGTTAAACCTCTCTTTTCTGGTACTCTACTCATGTGTAGATGTTTTTTCTTGGTAGTGTTCCACACACTTAGGCTTTTTTCATTTTTCTCCTCTTCTTTTTTTCTCATTTGTCCTTGAACAAATTTCTGACAAAGGATTTTTATTCATTCTCACTAACTCTGGCTTTCTTTATGTAAATTCTGCTCTTACAGCCATCTATTGAGTTGTCTAATTCTGAAATTTTGTTGTTAATCTTTTGGATTTCTAGTTGCTGTGTTTTGTATTGTTTCTAGCAGTCTGCTTATTCTGTCATTTTGTTTTCGTATTATTTTCCTGAATTCTCCCAATGCTTTAGCTCTGTGTTCCTTGGTTTGGTCTGTGTTTTGCCCGATTTCCTTCTCAGTCTATTGGAGAGCTCTGTATGTTAGTCTTTTGAATTCTTTATCAAGTAAGTCTAGTGCCTTATCTTTCCTCAGCTGGAGCTGTTATCTCTTGCTTCTTGATGTGATTTGATATTGACTATTGCCTCTGAGATATCAAGAAGTTATTATACTCACTTGTTTATTATATTTCTGTTTGCTGTGTCCTGGGAATTTTAAAATTTTTTTTTAGTTGAAAGTTTTTTGTGTATGTGTTGTGTGATTTATGTGAAAGTTTACAGAGCAAATTAGTTTCTCACTCAAAAATTTATACACAGATTGTTTCATGGCATTGGCTGCAATTCTGCATTGTCTCAGCAGTCTTCCCTTTCTTTCTCCACCCCTGTGTTCATTCGTGGTTTGTTTTGTTTGATGTGTCCAAGTGTACTGCTCTGATCATTAATCTGGTCTCATTGAAGCTTTTACCTCCTGTCTTCAGGTGGCTGAAACAGCTACTAGGTGTGTGAGCCTGAGAGCCTGTTCACTCTTTTTGTGGGGATGTTGAAGATTTAGGCAGTGTTTTTGGTGTGGCAATGAATCTGTCCTGCTGGTTACCTGGCTGTGCGTATAGGGGGTGTTCTCTCTGCTTCTTGGTCTGAGTGTTGTGTGTGTGCTCTGCCACTTACTGGTTGGTTGGGGCCCAGGTGCCCAGGTTATCAGATACTGAGTGTGTGGTGTGCAGACTCTTCACTAGGTGGACAGGACTGCATAGGGCTCTTTGGAGCAGGTTTGTGGTTGCAGTATAGAGCTGTGCAGGGGGCTGCGGTGCTGTGATGGAGGGTATGCCCTGTCTGCTAGACCACATAGTGGGGGAGGTAGCCCTTGGGTGCCCAGTTTTGTTAGACAGAGGAACCGGGAACACCACTGGTTCTCAAGCCCCTGTCATGGGACACTAGGTAGAATGGGTGGTACAGCCAGGCCTCAGACCCCAGTGTGGGTGGGGCCCTTTCTTGGGGGCAGGATGGTGTCTGATACCATAAAGCTTGGCTGTTGGCTGTTGCAGTGAAAATAGGCTTCATCTGGAAGCCCTGCCCATTTTGTCCTAATGAGGACATGTGGTGCCAGGTCGGCCACCGAGGCACTGGGTGATCAGTAGGCATGAAGGGCACTGCAAGTCTGGGGACCCCCCATGCCAGAGGGTGACAGGGCAGGTATCTCTGGGCTGGACCATGAATTCCTAGATTAGGGGGCGTGGTGGGTTTGAAAGCCTCCAGGCTGGTGTCAGAACAGGGAGAGTGATGGGTGAGGAAAAGGGAGTGCTCACCTACTGTGGCACTGTGGCTGGGGAAGGGACATAGTGTGTATGGTGGTTTGGGAGCTTGCGCTTAGCTTTCATAGGCCTGATGTCACTCCTGTTTGGTTCTGGAGGTACACACAGAGTTTCTGCTGCTTATGTGCACCAGACGGGGTCGGATTCAGCCTGGAATTCTGCTGTTTTCCTTAGTATGTCTGTAGTGTGCAGATACAGCTAACAGGACCCTGGTGATCTGTAATTCCCTGTTTCCTCCGTGTTTGAATTGTCTTTCCCTCCTCCTGTTGCTCTGTCTGATTCTTCAGCTTTATCTTTAATGCCTAGAGTTCCTAGATTATCGTATATATCCAGTTCACTTGTTTTCTTGGGTCTTCATTGTAAGATGGATGACATAAAGTGTCTGACTGTTCCACCATCCTGGCTCCACCATCTCCACAGGATTTTCAGTGGTTGATTTTTCAGAAGTAGTTCATCAGGCCTTTCTCCTGAAGTTCCTCTACTTGCACTGGAACTTCCAGCTGGTCATTTAGCAGCCAAGTGCATTGCCTGTCCCACCCAGGGATTCCAGTAAAATATTATCCAGCACTAAAAAGGAATGAAATACTGATATGTGTAACAACACAGGTGAATTTTGAAAACACTATGCTAGGTAAAAGAAGCCAGTCACAAAAGGTTACATACTGTTATGATTCTGTTACATGAATTGTCCATTACAGGTAAATTCATAGAGGCAGAAAGCACATTAGTGGTTGCAGGGGCTAAGGGAGAGGAGAGCAGATGAGGAGAATGGGAAATAACTGCTAGTGGGTACAGGGTTTCTTTTGGAGGTAATGAAGATATTCTAAAATTAGATTATGCTGATGAGTGTACAATTCTGAATATTCTAAAAATCATTGAATTTCATAGTTTTTAAAGGGTAAATTTTGATTGTAGTATGTGAATTGTATCTTAACAGAGATACTATAATAAACAAATAAGTAAAAATAGATTGTCTAAGCAAAACTATTTGTTTTCCTCTGGACCCTACACTAGAAATATGAGGAGCCTGTACATGATGTACTTGTGATCTTATGACATGAATCTGTTTAGGTAGCTCTTAAAGCACGTTTTTGTACGTCTATGATATAACACTATTTAAACTTACATAACTTTTCTTAAATCTTTTAAAACAGCCTCTGAAGTATATAAGATAAGCTTTATATTTCCAAATGGAGACAAGTATGGTAAGAATACATTTCAATTAAAATTTTCTTCGTTATGTTTTTGGTTGAAGTTTACTTTGGAAGTTAGGTTCTCTTCTAATAATTTTATTGATATTGTTCAGTGATATTGGTTACAGTTTCCACAGTTTATTACTGTTCTCATTATTGCCATTCTGGTAGTTTAATCTCCCTTAATCTAGCTTACCTGTTCCCCCTTCCCACCTTATCTTTCACCTAGGGAAAATGTTTACTAGTTGGGTTGGTTTAGATGATTATTCAGAGAAGAATAGTACTCATGAGTGATTCAGTTACTTTTCTGTAGCGATGTAAATACTTTAAGAGTAAAAAGAATGAGACTATCACAGTTTATAAAAGCTACTATGAACATATTCAATCCATTAAATAAAATAACTTAGAAATATTAATAGATGAACAGATATTAAACCTAAACCCCAGTGTTGTATCTAGACAGAGCATACTTTGGAAACCTACAGGAGCTGCCAGACTTTGTGGTCCTTGGGTCTCAATAGTTATAAGACCTCTGGGTCCATGGATCTTCTCACCTGTCATCTCACTGGTTTCAGATCCAGAGAGCAAAGAGATCCATAGAGATGTGGTTCTGATTAGGCTGGGATGTAAAGACTGCATTGCTTAGTGAAACAGTGTTTTCCCACTGATAATCTTCAGTATTTCTCTCTTGTTAAGATGGGGACTGTACAAGAACACCCTCTGGAACATTTGAGAGAAATGGAGTGGGGATTCATACCAGTCCTGATGGGATCATTTACAAAGGAACCTGGAAAGATGACAAGGTATTGTTATTATTTTTATTCTTAGTAATAGACAAGTATCTCAGATGGGTTAGGTGGTTCTAGACATTTTATCATTCATTGAAAACATATACAATGACTGAATCACACAATAAAAATAACAAGATGATTATATTTAACATAGATGAGTAGTATTAAACTCAAGTAGGGAGTTCATCATCGTTGCCATAATTTTTGTCATCTTTCATTGACTGAGTAAAACTAAGCTCATTATATGATTTTCTCATTTAATGTTCGTAACTTCCTAAGATAAGTACCATTATTGTTGTATACCACTGAGTTGGTTCTAACTCATAGTGACCCTACATGATGCTAATATCTTATTCAATCAATGAAAAGATTCAATTTTGGGTCTGTTGCCTAGCAAACAAGTTATACAATGAGAATCTGTATCCATATTGGCTTCAATCCAAATCTGTGCTCTTAACAAGTAGTTTGTACTGTTTACTAAAGTAGCTGAACTGATTGCCCTTTAAAATTTTTAAATGTTTATAATGTCTTAAGGACCACTATTGGTGTCTTCATGGACCTTCTAAATGTTCATATGCCTCAGATTGGGAGCTTTTGATTAGGGGGCTTCACTGATAGATATACTTGAAGGCCAATAATAAAAATGTTGTCTTCTTATTTTTTTGGAAATGAAGGGTGATTCAATGGTGAAGTAAATAATTATTAAGCATATTATGGATCAAATTATGTCCCCTCAAAATGTGTGTTATAAATTCTAATCCTTATGCCTATGACTATAATCCCTTTTGGGAATGGGTTACCTTTGTTGTTTTAACAAGAAAGGCTTAGTGTAGGGTATATCTTGAGTCTGCCTCTTTCAAGATATAAAAGAGAATGAACAAGCAAGCAAGAAGTAGAGATGGAGTAAGGTAGGTACCTAGACCCATGGAGATCTCCAAGGAGGCAGAAAGCAGAAGATAGAGAAGAGACAAGTCTCTTCTTCTAGAACTGACAGAGAGAAGATGCCTTCTCCAGTGCTGATACCCTGAAGTTATGACTACGTGCTACAGCTGCTAACCAAAAGGTCAGCAGTTCAGATCTGCCAGGTGCTCCTTGGAAACTCTGTGGGGCAGTTCTACTCTGTTCTGTAGGATCACTGTGAGTCGGCATTGACTCAGTGGCAGTGGATTTGGTTTGAACCTCCTAAACGGAGAAAATAGATTTCTGCTTGTTAAAGCCACCCATTTGTGCTGTTTCTGCTTGGTAGAACTAGACAGATAACTAAGACAAAGAGTACAGTAGATGTATATGTGTACATTTTTGTAAGGTTCTAGAAACTGATGACTAGTTAACATTTCTTTTGTTACAGATGAATGGTTTTGGAAGACTTGAACATTTTTCAGGAGCAGTATATGAAGGACATTTTAAGGACAACATGTATCATGGATCAGGGACTTACACATTCCCGAGTGGGGCAAAATACACTGGAAATTTCAATGAGAACAGGTAAGCTTAAAATAAAGTCACTGTACATGTTCTGAAAGATTTCCTTTTGGGCATGTTTGAGTATTATATTTAATGCTAAATTGTCTTTTGTAAAATATTTAGTTACTAAAATTGTTGGGTTACTTTGGGTGAAAAAAGTATTTTAAGAAGCTAAGAGTATTATAAGCCATCCAAAGGTTTATAATGGTTTATTTTCCCTTGACTTTTTTATTCTGTAGAACTTTTTGAGTCAGTCTAAAATCCCTTCATTATTCTTCCCTCTTTATTATTATTATTTCTTCCTTTTCCTATCTTTATGTTATTGTGCGTTTAGGTGTGTGGTCATGGAAACTGGGCTCCCTGAGTACTTCCTGAGTATCACCCCGAGTAACCTAGCATTTCAATAACTTGCCATGTAACTTGTGTAACCCTCTTGTATTCTCATCACTTTCTCTATAAAAATAGGATCAATTATATTTTTCTTACATAGCTCATAAGAGCATTATGGTGAGAGAAGTACTGTGAAAAGTAACTGAAAGAAGTCAGAGCAGCCTCCCAAGGAATATTTAAAGAAGTAGGGATTGATTTCTGGGTAAAGATGGCAAGTTGAACACACATAGATCTACTTTTACAACCCCCTGAAATTTGTCAAAGCAGCAGTTAAGGAATTCTGCCCCAGTCCCAAATTTTTATCTGGAAAATGTAGATGGAGCTTATAGTCTGGAAAGAATAAAACTGTCTTTATTTACAGATGACTTGATCATCTATATAGAAGATTCTATTTACTCTGAAAAGAGTTATTATAACTAATAAATGAGTTTAGCAAAGTTGCAAGGGACAGAGTCATTAAACAAAAATCAATTGTATTCTATGTACTAACAAAGAACATTGGAAACAAAAATTCAAAAATAGGTACAGTATAAAGATGTGAATTGTTAAGGATGAAACACTATTTATGTGTAACGCATTTTTACCATTTAAGGAGTTGAAGCAGAGGACTCAGGCTCATCTTCCCTGTTTTCCAGCAGCACGAAGTCCCGCCTCACATGCCTAGTTGCTAGTCAATAAATATTTGCTGAATGAATGAATGAACAAATTAAGCTGGATAATTAATATAAATTTTTCATTTTTAACTGATTGCTTTAGTCTTGTGCAAACATAGCTTATGTGCCCCTAAAATCTTGGGCCGTACATACTTGTACATAGCAGTGTTCATTTGGAACAGTAATTCTTTGTGCCATATGATAGCACTTTGTAAGTGCTATCATATGCAAGCAAGATACAGTGTTTCAGGCATTGTAAGCTAGAAAACCTTATATCCCCAACTGTAAGTTTTTGGTCTTGGTTAATGGTCAAACTTCTTGTTATGGTTGCAGGGTGGAAGGTGAAGGAGAGTATACTGACACCCAAGGACTTGAATGGTGTGGCAAGTTTCATTACACTGCTGCTCCAGGCCTGAAACTGAAGCTGCTTATGTAGGTGTTCCACAATCGAATTTTAATGTGATGGTTAAAGCTTTTCGCTATTAGGAGAGGACTAAATCTGTCACCTGAGATGACTTCGTGCACTACTTCTGAATTACACTCTCGCTAATAAAGCCATTATGCCTTTTTTCAACTTTGTTTTCATTGTTTTAAACAAGCTTGTTGTTTAGTCGAGAGCTTGTTTCAGGAAATACAACAGAGCTATTAGATTTTGCCAAATCCTATGCCTTGGTTTTTTTCATCTTTAGAAAGCACATATGCTCATCAAAGGAAGTTATCAGGAGTGGGAGAAAAAGCTAAAAAATCAAATGCCTGAGCAGGGTCTGTTGTGTTCCTTGAGGAGCAACCCTATAGAACAGAGGAGAACGTACAGGGAGCCCGGTAGTGCAGTGGTTAAGAGCTCAGCTACTGATCAGCAGGTCAGCAGTTGGCATCTACCAGCCTGTCCTTGGAAGCATTATGGGGAGAACCAACTGGATGACATATAATAACAATGACAGCAGTTTTCCTCCCCAGTTGCTAGGGTGGCTATAATAAAAAAGATGTGGAAAAGTCAGAACCCTCAGACATTGCTGGTGGGCAGGTGAAATGGTGCAGCCGCTGTGGACAACAGTTCCTCAATAAATTAAGCATACAGCTGCCATATGACCCAGGAATTCAACTCCTAAGTGTGTACCCAAGAAAACTGAAAAGATACATTCACAGAAAAGCTTATACACGAATGTCCATGGTATCATTATTCATCATAGCCCAAAAGTGGAAACAACCCACGCCCAACAGCTAATTGATGGGTAAACAAGATGTAGTATACCGTACAACCTAATATCATTCAGCTGTAAAAAGGGATGAAGTACTGATATGTGCTGCAAAGTGGATGAACTCTGGAAAACATTGCTAAATGAAAGAAGCCGGTCACAAGATTACATATTGTCTGATTCCGTGTATATGAAACACCCAGAACAGACAAATCCATACAGACAGAAAGTAGATGAGTGATTGCCAGAGGAAGGGGAGACTGAGATGCACTGGGGTTTGGGGGGGTGATGGGAAGGTTCTGGAACTGGATAGTGGTGATGGTTGCACAACCTTGTGAATAAACTGAAAATCACTGAATCATGTATGTCAAAAGGGTGAATTTTATGGTATATCATCAGTACCTCAAATGTTTTTTAGAGTACATCTCTGTGGCCTTACATAGTCTATGCCCAGAAAGCTTCTCCACCTTTTTGATAAAATGGTAAAGTTTTAGAACAGTACCTAACAGGTACATTTTAAAAATTACAAGAGACTTTTTGTTGACACTTTGTTTTCCAAAGCTAACAAAGCAGTGTATATAATAGACAACACTCAAGATGTTGTGAATATTCATAACTTAAAACTATTGTATTTTTATTTTTTACTAACCAGAAATCTAGGCTGAAATATCTTTTTAAATTGCTTAAACAAAATGACATTTTTATTAGTATTTCATTTCCATAGCTTTGTATTTAATTTCGAAAGATCTTATAAAAATATTTGAGGTACATTTTAAAAATTAGACATTCTTAAATGCGTTGCTTTTCATTAAGCTGGTTTGGTTTTAGAATTAAATATTGTTATTGTCCTGGAATTTATAAGGAAATGAATACCGGTCTAGTTAAGGTGAGACAATGTTTTCAGGCACTAGGACACATGATGTGAATCCCAAAATTCTGGAAAGTACCTGACAGAAAGAAAAGGTCTCAGTCTTAACTACCAACTGAGTTTTCCTCAATAATAGCTTTTCTTCAAACAAAGTATTTAAGATTATCAAGGTGTATGTTTGACTTTTAAAATCTAATTTTTATTGCTATAAACATAATTTTTCAGTGTATAAAGTTCCATTTTTCTAAGATACCAAAGTCATTCCTCTTAAACAGTTGTGTTTTTTTCCCCTGTTTTACTCCTTGAAACTAAAAGCAGTTCAGTTATTTGATTAGTTGGTGCTAGAATTTGACCTGGAGCTTACATAATTAGAAGAGATGTTAGTTTTCCTCATTTAAAGGCCTGGTTAGCATACGACAGTCTCGTTTCAGGGGAAGTCAAATCAGCCACCTCTCTACAGCTTCTTTTACCTTTACATTAAATCAGAGCCCAGATAAGCCTTGATCCAAACATGATTTAACCACGGCAAGCAAAATGGGGTAAGTGTGTGCTTTTGTGTCTTTTGAGAGGCGTTGAAGGGGGGAATCTTTTCATTAGAGAAGCAAACCCATAAACCTTTACCATATAGCATACTAATTTAGATTCATAAGCTAACATTTATTCAAGGTAGCCAAGAAAATAACTTTTTATCTCAAAGTTAAACATTTTTATGTTCTTTGGTAATTTTCATATTATGTCTTAGTCTGCCTTTGCAGGTTGTCAGCTAATGAAGTGTTTTGGAAACTGAAGAGTTTTGCTTATTTACCTTTTTAGTTGAAGCTGAGTTAGATTTTAAGAGCAGACTTAAAGAAAGGATGACAGGATTCTTGATTTAGAAGGTGGCATATGTCCAACGTTTACATGCATCTTTGGCATTAAATATAATTAAAGAATGAAAGAGATTAGAAATGGAGAGGGGATGATTCAAGCTGCAAAGTAGGAAGGAAAGGGCATTCTGTAAGAGTTGACACCAGTGTGTACAGAAAAATATGTGCTGATTAATTTCACAGGGGCATTTATTAAGGAAACTTAATTTGGAATATTTTGTGGGGCTTGGGGAGCATGAGGAGAAGCAAGTTTCATGGAAAAGCTTCCTATTCTTTCTGTAAATGAGAATAGGTTTTCATTATAATTAGTGTTGGAATTATATTGGCTTTTAATATGCTGTAACAATAGTAAATGTATTTTGAAAATATAGAAATTCATCTTTGTTTCATTCTGTATAGTTACTACTGAAATTATATGAGTTTTTAATATGCTGAAACAATAGTAAATGTATTTTGCACATTCAGAAATTCATCTGTGTGTCACCCTTTTGTCTTTTTTTAATAGCTTCTTTCAATACAAATTCATATTGTTGCCAATGGTATAGATATTTCATTGAAGACTACTTCTGAAGAACTTAGCACAAGTGATCAGAAATTTATGCTAAAGAAATACTCTTTGACACATGCTTATTCTAAACAGTTTTCGTGAGTTTAATTGTTGACATCTGAAATTGTGCTGGTACTGTGGGCTCTAAGAATGCAATCTAAACTAATTTGAAATCTCAAAGTCTTTTGAAAGGAAGATGATTGTACTAGGGTTAACTTTTAATACAAATATAAACTGTTTAAAGCAAAAAGTTAACCAACAAGTGTTTTGTACAAATTTCACATATATTTATTTGATTTTATTTGAGATAGAATTGATGAGGCTCCTGGATTCCTTCTGCTTTCTTCCCTTCTTCCCTTCGCTCTCTTCTCTGGATGTAGGGGTTTACATCAACGTAGCAAGCCACTAGCAATGGGCATACAAAGAGCTGCTTTCTGTTTTTTAGGGCAGTGGTTTTTCACCTTTTTTTGGGTCAAGGATCCCTTTGAGAATCCATAGAAATCAGTTCACTTTCTCAGCAGAAAAATATCAAATTACAAAATTTTGCTTACAATTTTAGGGTGACTTACAGGTACCCTGAAACCCAAACCATGAACCCCAGGTTAGAAATCTTTGATTTTTACCTTTATAACTGGAGTATGAATTGTTCAATTTATTTTCCTCTTTTTTTTAAATTATGACTGAGTGAAAATGTATGTTCACATATAAATTTGCATGCTCAATTTATTTTCTTAGTTTCTGAAAAACAATTTAAATGTAAGCATCTTCAGTAATTCAGGTCAATTTTCTTTCAGAACAATGTTTTATTTCTCCTTCATCCCCCACCCTAGCAAGGGTGTGCACGCATGTGCGTGCACACACACACACACACGCACTTTACATCGTGAAACACAGTTTAACCCGTATCTATGGTTTTGACAATCACATTATTGTTGTTGGTCCCCAGTGACTTGATTAATAATCACAGTGCCTTTCCAGAGTACCAAAGGAGTCACCTTGGGAGTTGCAGAAGGAAAAAAAAAAATCCTCATTATTTGTAAGACACTTTCAGTGCTCCAAATAATATGAACAAAACAAATCATAAATCACTAAATATTGGACAGGATAACCTTCTAATTGGTAGATTGACCATGATTTTGTTTGCTCCTGTCCCACTGAAGTTGAGACCTCAACCTTATGATAAAAGGAAGATTAGTAGGTATTAACACTTGTTTAAGTCTTCCAAAAATAATCGGCAAAATAAAAAGGCTATTTAAATCTGTCCATTTGTGGAAATCCCTAGAATAATCCCCTGAGAACTGATGAATAGCCCACTGTTCAGGATATTTTTTCAGACCCTACTAATTTCAGAGAAGTTGCTGGGCATTACAAATAAATAGTTAATACACTTGCCTGCCAGGAGAAACAGAGGTTTGAATCTACCCAGAGGCACCTCAAAAGGTCTGATGATCTCCTTCCAAAAAAAATCAACTATTGGAAACCCTATATGGTGTAGTTCTACTCTGACACACATGGGATCTCCATAAGTCTGAATTGATTTGATGGCAACTAGTTACTAATCCCAGACTATTCAAAGACCCAATTCCGTTATATGGATCTGTGCCAGCCCCTACTGTTTTTTGTTAGGCTGTGCTGGCATGGTTTCAGTAAGCAGCAGAAAGACAAATATTGGAAAATTCTCATGTTCCCTCTAACACTTCCTTCTTAAATTTTCTTTGGGTTTTTTTATGAAATATGTGGGTGGGTGAGGTGGATAGAGATATTGTATAAAGGTGGACAAAAGGATAATTGGGGAGAAGCAGAAGAACCTTAATCTATAGTACCTGAGACCTGCTGTTTTGTGTAACACCTGGGCGAAGGATGAGCAATGAGAAGGAAGGGAGGACTGCATTTCTTTCAATTCCCAAGTGTTCTTACTTCTTTTCAGTACAGCAGAAACGTTGGTGAAGAGGTAAGTGCTATAGCTGCTAACTAAAAGGTAGGCAGTTCAAATCCACCAGGTGCTCCTTGGGAACCCTATAGGACAGTTTTACTCTGTCCCACAGGGTCTCTGAGCTAGAACCAACTTGATGGCAACTAATATTTCAGTACAGCACTGTTAGAACCAGTCAGTGTCCTCACCATGCACAGCTGAGGAAAGTAAAATTTAGGAGCTGATACAATTGTGAAACCCCAAAGTTCACCTTTACAGCCTATCTAGCCTTCTTTTAGTTTCCCACTTCAAATACATTTAGAGTTTAATCTTTTAAAAGTTTTTATGACAGATTTTCCTTTCCTGTATCTGGAAGTTATAATCCAACTTTTCTTCTGAGATAAAGCATTTGTTTAGCTCAGCAATAACCTTTGAAATGTCACTTCCATCTGTTCCTTCCTTTCATTTTTGATAGTCACTTCCTGTTTAAGCCATCATTTTTTCTTAGGCTCTAAAAGGTGTCTACTAAACATCCTCTTGGTAGCCAGTCTTTGCTGTACAGTGCCCCAAGAGTCTTCTTACTGAAGTTGTGTGATCTTGTTACTCCCCTGATCGAAATCTCCCAAACCCAAACCAAACCCACTGCCACCAATTCAATTCTGACTCATAGTGACCCAATAGGACAGAGTAGAACTGCCCCACAGAGTTTCCAAAGAGCACCTACTTGATTTGAACTGCTGACCTCTTGGTTAGAAGCCATAGCACTTAACTACCACACCACCAGGGTTTCCTGAAAACTCTCAGTGAGCCCTTATTCTCTACACTGCAGAACAAGCTCTCAAGAAGATACTCATGGCCCTCCCTCTGTCCCCAACCTAACCTGTGTAGCCTTACCCTGTCCTCTGCCCTCCATGTTACTTGGATTTCTGAACCCACCTATACCTTGTAACTTTTTGCTTCTGTTACTTTTCTGATCCTCTTTATTTTTTTTACCACTTTTCTACATATTATCCAACCAGAAAACAAATCCACTTCTGTGGAGTCGATTTTGACTGATAGCCCATTATTACCAAAGCCCAGAAGGATTCAGTGACTTGACTGAGGCTCCTGCCTTACTGCCCAAGAGACTTTAGACAATAAAAAATAAAATATATAGCTGGCTTCTAATCTACTTTATCCCTAGGGGTGGGGGAGACATATAAATCATAGACTGTGCTTTAAATGGATTTTTATTTAATTGTGATTACAGATCACTTCAGTTAGCACCCCCCACCCCCAGAAAAACCTATTGCAAACATTTCAGTTGTCATTTGAGGTAGGTGACTTCATTTGATGTGTAATACATAAGAAAAACTCCAGAATTGTGGCTCTTAATATTTCAGGGTCAGATGAATGGCTCTGAACATACTTCTGATTCAGCAAAGCCACTGGCTTCCTAGACTTATCATGCAGTATTTCAATTATGTTTTTAAATCATAGGAATTTGTTGGCATTAGTCACCCCCAAAATATTCACATACACTGAGATAATTGTGCCTGTTTGTACCAAGTGACTTACAGATTAAAAGATGTGACATTTTACTTTATATATGTTTGAACTCTTAGAAATTTTTATCAGTGAAAAGGAATTGCACATACAATAAAAACTTTAAAAAAATAGGAGAAAAAAGGCATGGTTTAAAATACCAAGTGCCTGTCATCATCAACGGCATTTTGTTTTTATAGAACAACCAGAAACATCAGGAAGAAAACATCATAAAACATGGAGTGGTGTCTGCTGGTGGAGACAGGCCACAAGGTGAGTGGAAATTGCAAAGAACTTGTTTCTAGTAAGAACAAATAAACTGAGTTTTAAACAGGATAGTGATTATCCTTGAGCTACAAGTATTATGAACCGCTTTGGAGAATTTTGTAGCCCTTCTTTGCTTAAAAACAAACTAGAAATTCTTTATCATTCCAGTGCTAATAGCGCCTTTCTGAACCAGCTGTATCACATTACACTGCATGCTTGAATGTTTACCTTTTTATGTTTTTGAGAAAACACTGAACTATGTTTTAATTTAGCCCCACACTATGGGGTGTCATTGGGAACTGAAAAAAAATACCTTAAGAACTGATGACATGTACTTCACATTCAACTTGTCTTGACTGAGTCCTTACTGGGAGCTGGGTTTTGTTGTGTCATAACTACATGTAGTAGGTAAGCATTAGCCCCATTTTACACTTGAGAAAATTTAGGCTATAAAGGTTAGGTATCCTGCCCCCCAAAACCAAACACCAGACCCACTGCTGTCAAGTTGATTCTGACTTATAGTGACTCTATAGGACAGAGTAGAACTGCCCCATAGAGTTTCCAAGGAGCATCTGGTGAATTTGAACCGCTGACCTTCCAGTTAGCAACCATAGCACTTAACCATGGCATCACCAGGGTTCCCAGTAACTTGCCTGTGGTCACAAAATTAAACAAGCAGTAGAACTGGGATTTGAAGCTGGTAAAACTCACCGATGGCCGTTGAGTCAATTCCAGTTGATGGTGATGCTATAACTAGAAAACAAGGAAAAAGCTCCATGGTTTAAAATACATTTTTAAAATTCAAAACCGAAAGGTGCTTGTTGTAAAACAAACAAAAACAAATTTGATGAAGACCAAAGAGTATCTGTAAAATTTGAGTTTGCCTCACCTCTACCTGGTTCCACTTTGCAAGTGCAACCTTTATTAGTGGTTTGATACATCTTCCTATTGCTTTCTTTCTGTCCAGTGTCACTGTATCACACTTCCTCATCTACTTTAAAAAATACATGTTTACAGTGGGTTGAATGTACTGTGTATATATTATTAGGATAAACATATACCTTTAAACAATAAATATATAACTTTAAACAGCAACTGAGATGCCCATTCATTCAGCTAATATGAGGTATCTAACTGTACATGCTCAAAGAATAGAATTCACGCTCTGTCTCCTAGAGGCTCACAAACCAGTGCAATAGTTCATGATGTATTTGTGAGAGAACAATTACGGACTCCTTTGAGAATCTAATGTTAGTGCTGAACACTCCCTCAGAAGAAAATGAACCTACATAAAATTTTGTCTACAATTCATGAGATTCATAGGCCATCTAAGAGTACATGGACCCCTGCTCTTATACAAGTGAAAATGATATATCTTATGAATATATCTTATAATTGTTACATTAAATTATTCATTTAAAAGTCCTTTTATGCCTGTGAATTGTGATGCTGGAGAAAACTATTGAATATACCATGGGCTTCCAAAAGAATGAACAGATCTGTTCTGGAAGAAATACAACCAGAATGCTCCTTAGAAGCAATGATGGCAGGACTACACCTTACATATTTTGGACATGTTGTCAGCACAGTCAGTCTCTGGAGAAGGACTTCACACTTGGTAAAGCAGAGGGTCAGCGAGAAAGGGGAAGACTCAATGAGATGGGTTGAAATGGTGACTGAATGGGCTGAAGCGTAACAGCAAATGTGGGCACAGTGCAGGATCGGGCAGGGCTTCCTTCTGTTGTGCATAGCGTGAGTATGAGTTGGAACCAACACAACAGCACCTAACCTAACAACAACAACATTGTGAAAGAAGTGTGAGCAAGATGCTGTGGCAACACAGAAGAGCAAGGGTTTCAGTCTTCTGGGACATGTCAAGTAAGGCTAGGAAGAACGACACTTTCACAGACTTTTAAAGGACATCAGGAGTTTGCCAGCTAACCTGAACAAAGGGAAGGGTACCCAGACTAAGAGAAAGATGTCCAGGCTGAGGACACAACACCTATAAAGCCAAAAGGCTAGAAAGAACAGGAAACCCCAAGAGTTTCATTGTAATTGGACTCTACAGAGATAGGCAGATAGCCAGATTATGAAGGAGTTTACCTGTTGTGTTACCACATGTGAACCTTGAGTCACTGAAGGGTTTTAGTCAAGAATTTTTAGGTAGATTAAAAGTCTATACTTAATGAATAATTAAATGATAACTGGAATATTAATTTGTATGTAGAATAAGATACAAAAAGAGACAATCCACCCCACAAAACCATTGCTGATCTGTTGGGGGAATCATTGACAAATAATATTTTAAAAAGGTAAATGGCGACAATCAAATGGAGGTAATTGGAAAGCCACTGTTTTTACCGAAGAAATCGAGAGAATAATACTTGGAAGCTGTCTTTGTAAAGTAATGGCGCTATGCGTAAAACTGAAAACTCAGGCAACTCACAGAAGAAAATCATCTTTGATGGCTACAAGGGTGGGGAGGGACAGGTATTTATAGATTAGTTGATAGGAATTTGGTTAGGTGAAGGGAGTGACAGCATGCAGTAGAAGGCAGGTCAGCATAGCTGGACTACACCACAAGCTAAAAGGTTTTCTGAATACAACCTAACATTTTAAAGGGCAGAGTAGCAGGGCCATGGTTTCAGGGGCCATTGAGGCCAATTGGCATAACCAGTTTTTTCTAAGATTTTCTGCATCCCATATTGGTGAGTGGCACCTGGGGTCTTAAAAGCTAGCAAACTGCCATCTAAGGAACATCAATTTGTCCCAGCCCACCTAGAGCAGATAAAAACCAAGAACATCCAAGACAGGAAAGAAATATGAGTCCAAGAGACAGAAGAGTCCGTATGATTGGGACACTACCACAGCATGAGACCAGAAGAACTAGATGGTGCCCAGCCACTTCCAAAGACTGCTCTGATGGGGACACAATGTAGAGTCCCTGATGTAACAGGAGAAAAAGGGGAGTGCAGATCTAGAACTCTATTAAAAGAGCAAACTTGATGGTCCAGCAACCTGGAGAGTCCCCTGAGAACACGGTCCCTGGACTCGCTGCTAGCCCCGAGCTGAAACTGTGTACTTCTTGGCTTAAATATATATGTGAAGCTGTCCAAGCAGTTCCTCTCTAGAGGTGAGGCGGGTAGGGTTGGTTGAATGAATACTCAAAGTACAAAGGGGAAAGGAGTGGTGTGCTGTTGCAGGGTGCCAAGAGCAGATAGAATGGCATACAAATGTCTGGGGTTTTATATGGCAAATTGACTTGAACTGTAAATTTCCACTTAATCAGAAAAAACAAAAATTGCAGCAGTTCATCTGCCTCCCGGCTGAGGTGAGTCCCATGTACAGTCAAGCTACTGTCAGTCAGTCGGGGTGCTACCGCCCACTCCTGGTTCCGCACCCTGCTCCATGTCCCTGCTGTCCAGCAGTTACATGGACTGTTCCATTTGCTTTCCCATCGTCCCTTCCACCTGCAGTGAGCAGAGAAGGAAAAAGCACTAAAATGGATCCATGTGTCAAAATTTCTGCACTGAGCATGTATTGCTTTTACAGTTACTTTTAGCTGATAAAAATATAATTTAGGTTTGAAAACATCTCCAGTATAAAATAAAACTTACAAATGTCATTCGCTCTATGTCTTAGAATCCAGTCCAGTTTTTGTCTGAAGTGTTGGTTTCAGTACTGGTCTCAGCTCTGGGCTAGCAGCAAGTCCAGGGGCTATGTTCTCAGGGGACCTTCCTGGTTGTTAGACCATCAAGTCTGGTCTTTTAATAGAGTTCTAGAGTTGTACCTCTCCTTTTACTCATTTATTTTTATTTGGCTGTACTTAAGCTCATATGCCTAACTAAATATCCATATTTGTCTCAGCCCAAATTTCTTGGCAGTGTCTTCATAATCAAACAAGACTGGAATCTCATGAAGGGTGTTGTATATAATGATTTATAAAATATTTATACAAATATTGTTACATTTATATAATAATTCATGATTTTATTATTTATTTAAAATTTTACTAAGGCTTCTAAGACTATACACATTGTTTATGCAATTTAATGTATAAGATACATCTTATAAAATTTCTCTCAAATATAAAGAGGCATTTGGTCTTTGCCCACTGTGCAGATAGTTAGCTTTTGTTAAAATAAAATTTCCAGTTTAGGAGAAATACCACTGATTTTACCATTTGCTGTTTGTGGCTCATTAATACTTTAGAAATCAGGCCTCTTTGTGTAGTGGTTAAGTGCTATGGCTGCTCACCAAAAGGTTCACAGTTCAAATCCATCAGGCACTCCTTGGAAACATTATAGGGCAGTTCCACCCTGTCCTATAGGGTCTCTGTGAGTTGGAATCAGCTCGACAGCAGGGTGCTTGGTTTGAGTTTTTTGGTACCATTAAAACAAATGAAGTGTTTTCAAATAGTTTTCTCTGGGGAAAAATACTTAAGTATAAACATCCTAGAATTCAGTTTAGCTGGACAAACTTGTGCTGAGTGCCTACTTCAAAAAGTTTTCAAACTTTTTAACAGGTCAGAGCAATTTGAACAAATGATATGAATTTATTTTTTCTTTCAAACTTATCAATTTTGAGTTCTTTTTGGGCTTTGGCTTTTGGCTATAGATTGATGCAGGGGAGCTCCTTAATCCAGCTCAAGTGCCATCTCCAGGCTGAAGGTTGCTCAGCAATTGATTGCAAGCTGTGCTGAGAGATAGTTGTGGTCACCAGCTGTCATTATGGCTTCTGCAATGATGATGCAGTTCCTGCATGGTGCTTACTTCTGAAGTAGGTGCTTCAGACCACAGGTGCTGAATACGTGGTCATTCATCTTGAGGACCTTTGAATCTAGACCCCTTGAAAGAACAGATGTTTGTCTTTTTATCTCTGCTGATCTCAGGCTGGGGCTCAGCTTCCAACTTTGTCCTAGGCAAAAATTGCAAAAGGTAGTAATAATAACTAGTACTTATCGTACCAGAGCCTGTTTTTTTTTTCCGTTTTTCAGAGAATATCAGATTCTTACAGGTCATATAATTTTCCCAAGATCAAACAGCTATTTTGATCATGGAGCTGGAATTTGGATCCAGATCTTTCAAACTTTAAAGCACGGATTCTCCAACCTCATCCACTTTGGCACTTAGGTTGACTCTCGGTGTTGCTCTCCACCAGCTAAAGTGTTAGCAGATAAGGTTTTAGTACTGATAAGAGTCAGGGAGGCTGAGTATTTGAAAGCTGTTTTATTTCACTTATTCATGAGGCCCACCTCACTGAAATTAAACAGTGCTATGAAAATACATAATGACCACATTTGTACAAGTTGAGACTCTGTAGTGAACCATTTTATTATATTTGTTAAAACAGAATGCACTTTGAGTCCCAGGAAAGTTAGGGATGGATCAGGAATCTATGATTTAGTCAAATCCTTTAATCCATCTGGACCTCAATTTCCTTATTGTAAAGTGACAAGGTTTCACTGACTGATCTCTGTGGGCTTGAGTTCTGACCTTCTTGACCACATTATGTCTAACCATTGGTTTATGCTGCAGGTAGTTACAGTGGGTGCAGCTTTGTCTAATTTCATCTTTCCAAACTATGAGATTGGCTCGTTAATCTATTCCATACCTGTTTATTCAGAGTCAGCTGTGCTCTAGACTCCCTTTTAGACCTCATCCAAACCCTCACAGAGTAGGCAGGGATGAGCAATGAACAAATAAGTATACAGCATTGTCATTGGATGATAAATACATAAAGAAAAATAAAGCTGTGCGAGGGAGATAGGGCAGGGAGGGTGGGCTCGCTCTATTGTATACGGTCATCAAAAAAGGCTTTTCTGGTAAGATGGTGTTTTAGTCACCTGGTACTGCTCCAATAGAATACCACACATGGAAGGCTTTATAAAGACAAGCTTTCATTGTCACAGTCTGGTGAGCCACAAATCCATTCATAAGTTACAAATCCATTCAGTATGAGAAATCATCACAGACCAGTAGGCCAAGACCCCAAATTCAACAAGAGCATCTCAGCACAGGAACCTCAGATCTGAAGGACGTGCTCTGCTCTCGGTGCTGCTCTTGCGGTGGTATGAGGTTCCCAACTTCCCCTACTCACTTCTCTCTCTATATCCCACTAGCTTGTAGCTTGAATCCTGCCTCACCAACACAACTGCTGCCCATTCTCCCTCACCAACATCATGGAGGCAGGATTCACAACACGTGGAAGGAATGGCACTATGTTGGGACTCTTAGCTGAGTCAAATCAACACATACATTTTTAGGGGGACACAATTCAATCCATGACAGATGGTAAGCAGAAATCAGAGCTTTAGAACTTTTGTATCCTTAATGAATGACAGTGGGATACTGTAAATTTGAGAAAACACTGATGTTGACAAGAGACAGCAAAGAAGCAGGCCCTGTTGGAGGTAAATGAGAGCTCTTCCTTTCCATAGTCCTCACATCTAGGGTTTTCGTAGGATTTTTGTGACTAAGCTTTTCGTAGCTTCTGTGATCCCAAACATTCCATCTTGACATTTTAATAAATTTTCAGATATACTGTATCTATTGCATTTTTGCCAGCACTGATTATTAACAATTTTTTTTAACTGTGTAACTAAGTTTACAGGATCTTGAGGGATCTGTTTTGCATGTATACCTTGCATCCAGATTCGTAGTGCTTCTCTCTTTGTAAAGGCTCACAAACCACAGTCTAGGGGAAGGTCCTTAGGTGAACAGTGTGCAGGAAGCAGTTAAAGATTTCAAGACCAGGTGGGAAATTCTGCTCAGAGAGGTGAAAGTCTTTTAACTCATTCACTGCCTAGAAATCCAAAATATTAGAATCACATATAGAAACTGTGGTGGTATAGTGATTAACAGCTATATAGCTGCTAATCAAAAGATCAGCAGTTCGAATCTACCAGGTGCTCCTTGACAATCTTATGGGAGAGTTCTGTAGGGGTGCCATGAGTTGGAATCAACTCAGTGACCACAGGTTTGATTTGGTTTTACAGATATGTATAAACAAAAAGACAAAACAAAAGAAGACCCATTGCTGTTGAGTCCATTCTGACTCATAGCAACCCTACAGGAGAGAGTAGAACTGCGTGATAGACTTTCCAAGGAGTGCCAGGTAGATTTGAACTGCTGACCTTTTGGTTAGCAATTGTAGCACTTAACCACTATGCCCCACCAGGGTTTTCATTTATATATGTGTGTACACACACACACATACACACACACACACACACACACACACACACACACCCCAAGGTTAAACCATTGCAGATTATCCTATTTTATGACTCTGTGTCTTTGAAAATGCCTTCTACGGCCTTGAGCATTAAAACTCTTTGTTTCATTCTCCAAGTCAAATTCTGCAGACAAATTCTTGCTTAGTCTCTATATCCCTGACTTTTCTATTTTATTTTAAGGTGCTGTGAATGAAAGTTTACAATTCAAGTCAGTTTGTCATGCTGAAACTCACACACATTGTTATGTGATCTTACTTGCTCTCCCTACAATGTGACATCACACTCCTCCTCTCCACCCTGTGTTTCCCTGTGTCCTGTGTTGCATCCCTGACTCTTGATGACAGGAGTTTTAGGTGAAAGAACATGGACTTGTTTTAGTTGAGGGAGGCTTATGTGTTAGTTACCTTGTAGAGTGTTTGAGCAGATTTATCATCTTTTGTCAACAAACTTTTGTTGAACTTTTATCCAAAGACGTAAAATGGGCAAGAGGGATACTGTTGTTGTTGTTGTTGTTGGCATCTACCGTTGGCTCCAACTCAGGGAAACCCCATTCACAATGGGACTGCACCACCCATTGGCTGATTTTTGAAAGTAGATCTCCCTGGTCATGGAAGCAGCAGTCAAGAAATCAGAAGACATATTGCACTGGGAAAGTCTGCAAAAGAACTCTTTAAGGTGTTGAAAAGTAAAGCTGTCACCTTGAAAACTAGGTGTGTCTGACCCAAGCTAAGATATTTTCAGTGGGATCATACACATGTGAAAGTGGACAATGGACAAGGGAGACAGAAGAATTGACACCTTTGAATTGTGGTGTTGGAGAAGAATATTGAATGTACCATGGACTGCCCAAAGAATGAACAGATCTGTTCTAGAAGAAATACAACCAGAGTGCACCTTTGAAGTGAGGTGATGAGACTGTGTCTCACATACTTCAAACATGTTGTCAGGAGGGATCAATCTCTGGAGAAATACTTAGTAAAGTTGAGGGTCAATGACAAGTAGAAGACCTCAAGGAGATGGCTTGATACAGTGGCTACAACATGGGTTTAAACATAAAAATGATCATGGGCATGGTACAGGACCAGGCAGTGTTTCATTCTGTTGTTCATAGGGTTGCTATGGGTCAGAACCAACTTGACAGCACCTAACAACAATAGCAATGCCTTTCTTCATACTTCGTTTCAATCTAGAAGCTCTACTTAAACCAATTCAGCATCATAGCAACACAGAAGTCTCTACTAACTGACGGATGGTGACTGTGTGTAAAGTACGCTGACTGGGAAATCAAATCTGACTCGACTGCCTGCAACGGGAGAATTCTACCACTGAACTACCAGTGCTTCACCAGAGATACTCAGAGGTGGAAAAAAAATAGCTTCTTCTTTCAAAGAGTTTATAATCTACTTAGAAAATGGGATTGTTTACATAAGAAGATAATAAGGCAAAGTCATGGTTTTTGTCCCAGTTGAGCTGAATGGGTGTTCTGAGACAGGCGGGATAATTTCTTATTAGATTGAAGGGGGAAAAGTTCTAGAGAAGGAATAGGCTTTGAGTTAGACTTAAGGAAAGAGCAAGTATTTCAAAGTAGCAGTAGGGCTATGAGGACAGACTAGACAGTAGGGAAAGGGAGCAACAAGGTCAGCAGCTAGAGGCAAGTGGTGGAATTTCTTCTACATATGGAAACGTGGTTACAGTAGAAGGTCGGGCATTCCAGAAGTTCTTCAGATTTGTATTTTATAAAGAAGACAACTGTTCGGAATTTTTAAGTAGTATCAAGAGATAAAGTACTAGCTACAGAAAACAATCTGGTCAGTGTATAGACCGAAACCAAACCAAACCCTATGCCAGTGAGTTGATTTTGACTCACAGCGACTCTATAGTGTGTAGAGGGTTGACAAAATACCGAGGATGCTCCTACAGAAGTTTAAGCTGGAAGCAGTCAGGCTGAGCCAAAAAGATGCCAATGAGAAGGGAAAGGAGGAATTTTAAGAACGCTTACTAAGGGAGACAGACCTACAAGGAGTCCACTACCGAGGGATTGTAGGATGAAGAGAAGAGCATTGTGAAGTTGTGAGCTTGGTTGCTGACAGGGCTGGGGAGATCTGAGAGTGGAATCTGGATAGGCTAAAGATGGCAAAAAGTAGTTTAAACAGGTTGAGTTTGGGGTGATTAGGGAACAGCTAAGTGAAATATTTATTAGAAAAAATGAAGGTGTAACCAGGGGCATTCATTTTAGCAGAAGCAAAATTTAGAAGAAGAAACAGAAAACACTGCCATCGAGTCCAAAAGGAAATATTGATCCTAGAAGTCAGAGTAGATCTGTCCTATAGACTTTCCAGGGAACACCTGGCAGATTTGAACTGCCAGCCTTTTGGTTAGCAGATGTAGTACTTAATCCACTACGCCACCAAGGTTTCCATTAGAAGAAGAAAAGCCAGTTTCATTTCCTCCCCTCAAAATAAAGACCTGAGTATTTAAAAACAGCACAAACTTTATGGGAAATAACTGTTGATATTGTCGTCAGTCACCACCAAATTGACTTGAACTCACAGTGACTTGGTTTACGAGGTCTGACAATGAAGTCCATGGAACCTAATTCTTCTAAGTGCTGCATACCTCATTGCTGAATATCCTGTCATGGATTGAATTCTGTCTCCTCAAAAAATATGTGTAGCCCATGGCTGGGCCATGATCCCCAGTATCTTGTGACTGTCCTCTCTTTTGTGGTTTTCCTATGCTGTATGTTAAAGGATTAGGGTGGGGCTGTAAATATCTTCATAGGATCACCTCCCTGCTGCACTGTAAAGGTAGTTTCCCTGGAGTATGGCTTGCCCCACCCTTAATCCTTTCATTCTATGAGAGATAAAAGGACAGAGAAGCTGGCTGAGAATGGTGAACCTCACACCATCAAGCAGGCAGCACCATGAGAAGAGTGCGTCCTTCAGACCTGGGGTTCCTGCGCCAAGACGCTCCCTGGACAAAGACTGATGCAATACCAGACTTTTCCTCCAGAACCGACAAGGGGAAAGCCGTCCTCTGGAGCGGCCATCCTGAATTTGTACTTGTAGCCTACCAGGCTGTGTAAGAATAAATCTTCCTTTGTTAAGGCCATCCACTCTGTGACATTTCTGTTAGAGCAGCACTAGGGACTGAAACAGTCCCTATGTTTACCTTTGAAGTACTTCCCTTGGGAAGCTATGCACTAATGCCAGCACCTAGTCCACCCTTCAAAGCACTTTTGGAGCTCTTCCTGGAATGGCCATTGCACCCAGTGACATGGTGCCAAGTTCATGAATTTAATTGTATAGTTGTGTGTTAGGCAGTTTTTAGCCAGTAAACAAATAACTGTATTGGAACACCTTTCCTACTCATCTGATCTGGCCTGAAAGGACTTCTGCTTTACCTGAAGATAAAGGAGATATTGAAAGGAAGGCATTTGGATGACATTCAGGACATCCAGGTTAATAACGACAACAGCTCTAATGGCCATTCCAGAAAAAGAGCTCCAAAATTGCTTTGAAGCATGGACTAGGTGCTGGCATTGGTGCGTAGCTTCTCAAGGGGAGTACTTTGAAGGTAACTATAGTGATACTCAGCAATCAGGTATGTAGCACTTTTGCTAGGATGTGTTCATGAACTTAACTGTCAACACTGCATATAATGGCAAAACGTTGC
Organism: Heterohyrax brucei; assembly: GCA_028571685.1. NCBI lineage: Eukaryota > Metazoa > Chordata > Mammalia > Hyracoidea > Procaviidae > Heterohyrax > Heterohyrax brucei. Next base: position 53,867,612 of record CM053149.1, read on the forward strand.
TGGATCCTGCACCCTCCTCAGCACTGGTATGTCACAGAAGTAGGAGTCAGGAAGCTGTGAGCTACTTAGAGTCATTTCTGTTTAGGGTACAGTGTCTTTTGATGTTGAATAAAAAGAGTAGTTTTCTTCTAGGGGACTGGAGGGCAGGGAAAGAGAGGCAATCGGTTGCTGTGTGGTCATGTTACTGAGTAAAATTGTGAGATATCCTATTAATTTTAGCCCCAGAACTGCAGAGCTGGAAGAACTTTGAGAACCTTCTCCTACTGTCAGTGAGGAAATAGAAACACACACACACAGCCTGGATTTTTCCTGGCCTCAGGATGAGTGAGGGAGATAGGGTCAGTTTCTCAGTCTATTGTCCTTCTCCGTCCCTGATCCTACCAAGTGACAGCTATGCTACCTGCCTGACACTTTGGGGAGCATTTTTACATTGTCAGGAGGATTCCCTGTAGAAGGACATCATGCCTGGTAAAGTAGAGGGTCAGCAACAAAAGAGGAAGACCCTCAAGGAGATAGACGGACACAGTGGCTGCAACGATGGGTTTAAGCACAAAACGACTGTAGGCGTGGTGCAGGACCGGGCAGTGTTTTGTTCTGTTGTGCGTTGGGTCACTATGAGTTGGAACAAACTCGACAACACCTAACAACAACAACAGTAGCTGGGAGCCTGGTGAAAATGTTTATAGATCACATTGTCAAAAAGCGAAATGGAAGGCCTGTGGGGAGTGCTAAGCACATGGCACTGAAGACAGGAAACGATGTGAGACAGCAGTGTGGTCACTGGTAGATGGACTTGCCTTCAGGTAAGGGGGCCGTTTTCCAGTGACATCAGAACAAGATGAAGTGGGCCTATAGGGAATGATTCATTATAGCCTGCTTATGTGGCCCTAGGTTTCAAGCAAGGTCACTTAATCTTAGCTTCTTTTAAAGGTTCTCAGAAACAGGGCTGCCATCCAGCTCTCTGGAATGGGGAGAAGTATGTCAGTCAGTTTGGAGGCAGGGGGATGAAGTACTTCTGCTTATTTCCATCTCGATTTGTTAGAAAGAGGAAATTGAGATAATGCAACAAGAGATTTAGGAGTCAGAACATAACTTCTTAAAAATATAGAACAAAATACAAATTCACAGAAAAAGACCAGGCTTACTGGTCTAACAGATGCGGGAGGAACTGCTGAGACAATGGACCCCAGACACTCTGCTAACTCAGAATTGAAGACACTCCTGAAGTCCAGCTCAGCCAAAGATTAGGTGTACTAGTTAAGTGCTACGTCTGCTAACCAAGAGGTTGGCAGTTCAGATCCACCAGACACTCCTGGGAAATTCTATAGGGTGGTTCAACTCTATCGTGTAGGGTTGCTATGAGTTGGAACTGACTTGATGGCAGGAGGTTTTTGGTTTTTGTTGTTGACTTGTCAACAACAGGTTTTTATAAAACAAACGATAACACGTTGGAAGGACATACTTATTAACTCAGTCAATTACACCAGAGCAAACAGGTAACATCTGCCTAAAAGAGAGACAAAAAGGTGGGAAAGGACAGGAAAGCTGGATGAATGGACACAGAGAACCCAGGTTATAAAGGGAAAGAAGAAGAGTTCAGGGACCATAACCAGTGCCACAAAACATCTGTGTATAAATGTTTGAATGAGAAACTAATTCATGCTGTAAACCTTCATCTAAAACACAATAAACTTTAAAGAAAAAGAGCCAAACAAAAAAGAGTGAAGGCAAAATAGAGCTTTTCAGAAAAAAATAAAATAGCTTCAAATTATGAAATATGAGGCCAGACAATTAAATCCACAAATTTAATTGTTCTAAGTGTTACATACCTTATTGCTGAATATCACTATGGTCACCTTCAAAGTACTCCTTTTGGGAAGCTATGCACAAATGCCAGCCTAGTTCACTCTTAAAAACAATTTTGGAACTCTTTCTGGAATGGCCACTGCCCATGGTGGCAAGGTGGCAAGTTTGTGAACTTAATTGTATAGTTATCTGTGAGGGAGTTAAATAAATAAACAACTGTAGCAGAACAACTTCGCTACTCACCTGAACTGGCTCGCAATGCATTTTTTCTTTACCTGGATAAAAAATATTGTAAGGAAGACATTTTGGTGACATTCAGGACATCAAGGGTAATACAATGACAACTCTGATGGTCACTCCAGAAAAAGAGTTCCAAAACTGCTTTGAAGGATGGACTAGGTGCTGGCTTCGATGCATAGCTTCCCAAGAGGAGTACTTTGAAGGTGACTGTAGTGATAGTCAACAATGATGAGTTCCCGTACTTAAATGGCAGACCTCATACACAGGGATACATTTTATCCAGATGGGCCCTAAAAATAGTCTCATATATCCCTACAAGAGAGAGGTACAAAGAGATGTCATACCGTACAGAAGAAGTAGAAGGAATGTGACCACAGAGGCACAGAGTGGAGTGGAGGCCAGCAGCCTCTAGAAGCTAGAAGAGGCGAGGTTGGATTTCCTCCTTGGGCCTCTGGCAGAATTGCAGCCCTGCCAACACCTTAAATTCAGCCCACTGAAACTGATTTTGGAGTCTCAGCCTCCAGAAATTTAAGAGAATAATGGTTTTTTTTTTTTTTTTTCTTGAAAGCCAAACACACACAAAAGAGTATAGCTTCTTAGCAAAATCAGTCCTGTATTACGGTCTTTTTAGGGATGTTTCTAGATCTTTTCTCCTTTTGCCCAAATTACCAAATGTGGTAAAAATAAAATTGTTCATTGGTTGGGCCCAGTGTGCCTCAGCCCCAGAGACAACATTTATACAATAAACTTAGATTGTCAAAGAAATTATCAAATTAACAGATGAACTGATACTTCACATGTGTCAGCCAAAATGTTGAACATTTCTTATATCTAGGTTAGTATGCTGCTGACCTCAGTGATAATAGCAGGTTTCAAGAAGATCTCTGCATCAGTGAGGGTAGGTGGCTGGTGAGCTACCCTTTGAAGACTAATGAGGACCTGGGTTGGCAGACAGCAAAGGATTTTGATAGGGACTTGCATGGACCGTGGAAACCCTGGTGATGTGGTTTAGTACTATGTCTGCTAACTGTAAGGTAGGCCATTCAAATCTTCCAGGCACTCATTGGAAACTCTATGGGGCAGTTCTCCTCTGTCCTATAGCATTGTTATAAGCTGGAATCGACTCCACAGCAATGCATTTGGGTTTGATTTTGGTTTTCATGGACCGTGAGCCTCAGGCAGGAATGCAGAAGACTGTGGCTGGCATAGTTCTGAAGGGACAGTGTTACGATTTTAGTGGCAAGAGGACATTGCAGACCCATGTAGACTGTGCACAGGCTGTGGATTAGTTTTCTAACTGGGATTCTGGGTTTGCAGTTTGTTTATGATTTTCAGCTCTAGGAGTCTTTGTTCATTGGGCGATAGTGAGAAATTTATTGTTACTCTGAAGACTGAATTTTACTGTATTCAACTTCCTAGCAGTTCTGAAGGCCCCAAAATTGGACCCAAATTGGATGTCATTTCATCTGAAATATGAAAAAAACCTTCTCCTAGGGTGGCATCAGTAACCTGGTTTCCCCTCTCATGCAAAATAGGCTTTGGCGACTGCTGATCTATTTTGCAAGGCATTCAGATCTGCTGAGTCCCACAGCCGCTTGTGCTCTAGTGGGAGGAATAATTCTTGCTGCCCAGCTAAGGATTCACCACGTTGATGTACTCCTTTGAAAATTAGGCTCATCCCTGGGTAGGAGGGAGTTTTCTCTAAAGCCTGGAGCTCTTTCCCGCCACAATTTCCCAGGAATGTCTCTTGCTGTTGATTCCGTTCTTCTCTTCCAGTGAGGACTGCCCTAGTGGAAACAGAGAGGTGGTCACCTTATTTTCTTTTTACCTTGTAGAGGGACAACTCTGCCCACTCTCTGCCTCTTAAACCATGTCTTTCAGACATTCTTAACTCCCACTCCAATGAATCCAGGGAGAGAACCGATTTGAAACGCTGAGGTCACAGTCAGAAAGAAGGAAGAGATGGAGCCTCTCTGTCTGACCCATGCCCACTGCGTGCTCCTCAGCCCAGCCCTGCCCTGCCCTGCCCGGCCCGGCCCGCCCCAGCCCAGCCATGCTCAGCCCTGTCTGTGATGTACCCAGGATGCCAACGTGAATTCTGACACATTTATGTGTGTCAGTAAAATGAGTCAGAACAGCCCCTGGAGGTAGTATGGTCTGAAACCTGTGAAAAGTGTTGATCCCTTAGTGGACGCATTCTTAAACTAGCCAGTGGGCTGTTTTATGTGTGTCGTGGCATCTGCTGCTCTTTTATTCTGACTGCTGGCAACACATACTGACTAAGCCAAATTACCCTGACTGATCGTAACCAAACCCACTGCTGTTGGGTTGATTCCGACTCATAGTGACCTTAGAGGACAGAATAGAATTGTCCCACACAGTTTCCAAGGCAAGTCTGGTGGATTAAGACTGCCGACCTTTTGGTTAGCAGCTGTAGTACTTAACCACTACATCACCAGGATTTCCTGAGTTATATTAGGGGAACAAAAAATTTACACACTTCAGGACCAGGGGATGGGACTCTCTGCTGTTCCGTATTCTGAGGTAAAGAGTCTTCTGTTTTCTCCTGAGCAGTGGACTCTCCCTGGGTTTTGCCCACCGCCTAAGGCCCTTTGCTTCTCGTCACACTAGCTCTGGGCATTTTGGGGTTCCCAGCAGCAGTGGAACATCAGTTAGTTTGGGCCTGGGACCATTGGTTGAGGAAACGTCCTGGTTACGTAACTACAGTGGTGGGCACAGGGGCAGATGGCCCAGCAGTTAGGGTAAGCTTGGGCTTACTTTGTCTGTTGAGTTGTTCAGCCCTGCCAGGGACTGTAAACTTGAAAAGATGCTTTGATTCTGTAGGAGGGCTCTGTGGGGCTGAGAGAGAGACAGATGGCAACCATACCTACAAACAGAATTTCTCATGTGGTGAAAAAATATGAAATTGTTCACTTTAGATGATCTGGTCAACAAGGTATGTGAGTTTTCTAGTGCTGCTGTGACAGAAATAGCTCAAGTGGATGGCTTTCACATAGTTTATTTCCTCAGAGTTTAGGAGAGTAGAAGTCTAAAGTCAGGGTGCCAGCTCCAGAGGAAGGCTTTCCTTATCAGCTCTGGGGAAGGTTCTTATCATCTGTCTTCCCCCGAGATCTAGGAGCTTCTCTGCACAGATCCCTGGGTCCAAAGGATGCACTGTGTTTCTAACTCTTCTTGCTTAGTAGTAATAAGGTCCCTCTCCTCTCTGCTCAATGCTTTTATACCTAATCCTGCAAATTGTGTCCTGCCTTGTTGAGAGTTTGATTTATAACGCGTCAGATAGAAAAATGGAGGAAAACCACACAATACTGGAAATTACCATCAAGTTGGCACACAGTTTTGAAGGAACACAATTCAATCCATAAGACAAGGTAAGCACTGTGCTCACCTTACCTGTTGGATAATCCTTCCCTGGGTATGTTTATTTTCCTTTTTTAAAATTCGGTATTTTTGGTGAAAGTGTACACGGGAAACATGCTCCCGTTCAACAGTTCCTCCACCTATTGTTCAGTGGTACTGGTTACATTCTTCACATTGTGTTAGCATTCTCATGACTTCTGTTCTAGTTGTTTTATTCCCACTAACCTGGTCTCATGGTCCTCCAGCCTTTTCATCTATGTGTTAGTGACTGATGTCCATTTCTTCTTATGTAAATGAGTTTTTAAAGGTGTGCAGTACTCAAGAGTGATATTCTTTATGAGCTAATCTGATTTTTAGCTAAAAGGTGACTTCAGAGGATGGTTTGGGTTCAAAGTTTAAAGAGAATCTCAGGACAATCATCTCTGGTATTCTTCCGGTCTTAGTTGAACCAGTTAAGTGTGGAGATTTTAAGAATTTGAAGTTCTGTTCCAAATTTTTCTCCCTTTCATTCAGGATTCATTTATTGTGGACCCAGTCAGAATCTTCAGCAGTGGTAAGCAGACATCATCTAGTTCTTTTGGTCTCAGGCCCTGGCGCACATAGACAATTAGTCCTGAAGACTGGTTCCTTCTCTGCACCTTATGTTTCCACAGATGGTATATTTTTGAATGTAAAACTTTGCTTGGTATAGGAAAATGGGTTGATTTTTTTCCTCACAAAAATAATTTCCAGACTAAACTCTTTATATGTTTATGACTAATTTCTTATTTTGTGGGTGAGGAAAGTGATGGTAAAAAGCATATTTCTCTGGCAGTGTATTGGATGATGAGAATTCAGTTTACTTCCAGTGCCTGCCCGGAATAGTTCTAGGGGCTAGGAATGCTGAGATGATAAACATCCCCTCTGCTCCTTGGTTGCTCACAGTCCGGTGGGAGAACCAGCATCCATCAGACAAAGGGTGTCATGGTGGGCTCATGACGTGGAAACAGGAGCCACCCTGTTTCTAGCAACACCCATATTTGAGAAAAGATCAGGAAAGAAGCTGACTTGAGGACCCCCTTGAAAAGGCCACTTATTCTTGGGCGTGTTTTAAAAGAGCCCCTATTTTAATTCTGTTGTAATTGCCTTTGACACTTTAAATTGCTATGTCTTCCAAGATGGTTTTAATTATATATATTCTTTGGGAATGGGTATGAAAAAGCGACACTTATTAAGTATCCTCATTTTAAACACTTGTACACCTATATGTTGTGAAATTTAACTCTGTCATTTTCTTTCTAGGGGTCACACTATAGTCTTTGTTTTCTTGCATTATGTTGATTAATTAATCATACTAAGAGATTTATGAACATCAAACAATTTTTGTGTTCTAGAATAGGTTTTCCTGGTCGTGTTGTAGGTTTCTTTCTCATTTGTTTTATTGGAAACACTTGCGTATTTATTTCCACATAATTTGCTATCCTAGCGTAGACTTGGAAATGTGATGGCATAATGTTTGAGTGCTACATCTGCTAACAAGAAGGTTGATAGTTCAAATCCACCAGGCACTCCTTGGAAACTCGATAGGGCAGTTCTTCTCTGTCCTATAGGGTCACTATGAGTTGGAACCAACTCAATAGCAGTGGGGTTTTTTTTGTTTGTTTGTTTAGAGTAAACTTGGTGTCAGAACCTTGTGGGAGGCATTTAGCATATTTGCATGTATTCTTTGCTCTGGTATAGGAGAAATAACAGAATCTTTGCTGTTTTTGAAGTTTCCTGTGATGATCTGGGACCGTTTCTTACTTGTGGGTGGATATTTGACTTTCCTTTCAGTTTCTTCTTCAGATGGCCTTTCCGTTTCTTCCTCAGATGGCTTGGCTTCAGTTTCTTCTTCAGATAGTTTTCTAGTCAATTTTTCTACAGTTATATGAACAAATTGTAGCCATTGTATTTTCTTACAAAACTGTCCAATTAGTGTAGCATTCCACAATTATTGATAAGAAAATGCATATGCCATTTTAAAAATGATGTTTAGTATCATCCAAATTTGTTACCCTTTTTATTCCTACTTTTTGTGTTTTGATTTTTTTCTCTCTCTCAATTTCTTTCTTTCTCATCAGATTTACCGCGACTTTGCTTATTTTATCCATCATTCAGTCTGTTTTCTAAAATAGCTATCAAAGCCCACATCAGAACTAACACATTTTTTATGATATAAAAAGCCAAAAAACCGAAACCCACTGTCATGGACTCAGTTTTGACTTACAGCGACTTATAGTGACCCCCCAGAGTGCAACTGCTCCATGAAGTTTCCAAGGAGCACCTGGTGAATTCAAACTGCTGACCTTCTGGCAGACATAGCACTTAGCCACTCTGCCACCAGGGTTTCCGTGACATTAAAAGTGCCTCCTTATTCCATTGCTTTAGAATGCTGTGGCATGACTCTCTTTTTTTTAAAGATGCAGAACAGTAGAAAGAATAATGGGCTTACTTGATGCTACTTACTGAGTAACTTTGGGTAAAGACTAAATTGTCTGAAACCACAGTTGCCTTCTGTATAAAATGAGTGATAAGGATGCCGTATGCACTGCACAGCAATGCTGCAATGATCAAGTGTGTTAATGTGTATGAGAGTACTTTGAAACCTATAAAGTACGTACAAGCAAGATGTTAAAGCCATGAAATATACACAGCTTTTAGGCTGTATACAAAAAGAGACAAAAAGCTCTCTTCAAGGTTTCTTTAAACATTTTTATTTTTCTCCATCATGAAGATCATGCAGACTCTCCTGTCTGCAAACATTTGCAGAATTTACCCAAATGGATTGTCTTAGTTGGGGGGAGGGGGGAGCAATTTCCTCATCACCTTCCCCCAACATAAAAAAGTTCTCATTCCACTAAATTAGAAATGTACACTGAAGACCCATTCAATAAAGGACACTGAAATGGAAATTAACTCAAGTGTGCTTTCAATTAATTTCAATTCCCCAAAGTGCCAGACTTTCCTTTTCTGTCACAGCAGTAATTGGAAAGTAATAGACTATCCTAAGTTTTTGTGTCTTATGTATGGGGGGAGGAGGATACATTCTAGGTCAGTCTGGGGGAGGGTAGGAGATTTTCCAGTATTGTTCAGGTTTTTGTTAACTTTATTATTTTAAAAAATATTTCAAATAACACTATGAAGATACAGCTGTAGGTGTCTATATATATTTTTGGGGTAGATATGTCAACATTCATATGTCTCTATTTCAATAATCTTAGAACTTTTTTTCTGAAATAGCAGATACTCACCTTAAAAGGGAATGTTTTCCCAGAAGCTACAGTATGTGAATGAGACAAGAGCAGAGAGATGCTGGGTGGGGAGCGTGGGGCACTCAGAACTCCACCACCTTGGAGACTTGCTCTCTGCTCCAGTTTGGACTCAAGCAAATTTGAAGGTTTCAAAGAGTGTAGATTGAAAACCAGGGATGGTTTAGAGGCCAAAGACCCGTTTTAAAAAAAACATATGAGTCTTTTCCCAAGCATCTGTCAGAGCCTAAACAGCCACTTTCAGAGGCTAGTGATATCATTGTGGAGATAGGAAGAAGGAAGGAAGGTGGGGGAGAAGAATAAAGAGAAGTCACATTTGGTTGGTGAGAGTACATTTATGCAAAGGAAAGCAGGCAGGTATTCAAGAGCTATGAAAAGCAGAGGAAAGAATTACAGGGCTCAGAGAATGAGTGATTTTTTGCACAAATGTAGAGCAGACTGCCTGTAAGATGTCCAAGAAAATTTCATATGATGAAAAGGATTTTCTTCATTTCCATAAGAAGTTATATTACTTTTCCATGTAACCCTGTTGTTATTCTCCCTTCAAAAGCTACCAATATATAGGTAGCCTCCTAGTCATAAATATCCCACTTACAGGCAACTCTTAATTGTTCTGTAATGTTATTGTAATTTGCCCCCGCTTTGAAATTATGGTAATCGTGCTGATGTAGTGGTTAAGAGTTGTGGACTGCTAACCAAAAGGTCTGCAGCTCAAATTGACCAGATGCTGCTTGGAAACTCTATGGGGCAGTTCCATTCTCATATAGGGTTACCATAGAGTCACTGTCGTTCTTTTCTGGAAAATCAAGGAAAAAATGTCCTAAATATTTTCTCTCTCTCTCTCATACACACACACACACACAGCCACACACAGATATTCCTTTGTGTGTTTATTTATAATAAGGAAAAACAAAAAATGATCCTAGTAATCCGTCACGGGGGGCGGGGGGCTAAGAAAACAGTGGAGTGTCTATGTGGTGGAAATGGTTAATGTGCTGAGCTGCTAACAGAAAGGTCAGAGGTTCAAGTTCACCTAGAAATTGTCTTGACAGAAAGTCATGTCAAGCTGCTTCTGAAAAATGACACCTGCAAACGCTGTGGAGTACCGCTTGGCTCTGACACCCAGGGGATCACCTTCACTCAGGGTCGACTTAATGGTAACTGCTTACTGGTTTATGAAAATGATGATATATTTCCTCAGGTAATTGTTGTTCATTGATTCCATATAAGGATTATAGACATATTTGGAGGAGGCAAGCAGTGATCAAAGCACTGATTCTGAAATTACACAGACTTGATTTCCAGTTCTGGCTTCCATTGCCATTTCCTTGTCTGAGGTCCTGGGTATATAACATGAATTTCCTGAGCCTCAGTATTCTCATCCATAAAATAGGAATGCTACCCAATAAGGTCAGCATGAGAACTCAATTAAATATGGCCCCCTAGATAAATTATAAATCACAGTGCTTGGCATTGTTCAGTAAATGTTAGTTCCTTCACCATCCCTTATATGGCAACATGGAGAGATGCTTATGGTCTGGTAACTGATTTAAAAAACTTAGAGAAATGCTGATTTCCTAGGAAAAGATAAATTACCAAATTCATTAGAAAGTTGGCTGACTAGACTTCTGAAGAAATTGAAAAATATTTAAAGAACTATTTACATAAAAAAAAAAAAAGACACCAAGTTTCTATTGGTTAAGACTTTGGTTGCTAACCAAAGGTTCAGCAGTTGGAATCCACTGGCTGCTGCTTGGAAACCTTATGGGGCACTTCTGTCTTATAGGGTTATTATAAGTTGAGATAGACTTAGTGGCAGTGGGTTTGCTTTTTGTTTACCAGGTTTCATAGTTATGTTATATTATCTTTTAAAGAACAGACAATGCCAGTGTAATATAAACTATTATAGATGATTAAAAAAGTGGAAAACTTCCTAAATCATTTTAAGATGGTCAGTATAACCTTAATGCCCAAATCAAACAATTTCAAAACACAAAAAGACCTCCACAGATCAAGATCACTGATAAATATACATGCAAAGGTGTCTAAATATTAACAGAATCTAGCAGTGTGTGAAAAGAACTATGTCTTATGGCCAAACAGAACTTACGCAGAAATATAAGGATGGTTAAGCATCAGGAAATCAGCCTAACTCATTAAAACAAGAAATTAAAGGAGAAAAACAAAACAAAACAAAACCCCAGAAGTAGCCACTGAAAGATTTCATAAAGTTCAGCACCCATTCCTGGTAAGAATTTGTAGAAATAGGACAAAAGGAAACTACTTAAGTGTAATATAGATTATTGACCAAAGATAGAAAATGTTATTGTATATGACCCTAAAAGCAGACTTACAAGTGAGATGTCACGGAGAAGAAGTATTATGTGAAAACTGAAATCAGAAGATGGACAGGGATGTGCACTGTCAACTTTATTGATTAAGATTATTCTGGACTACCTGGGAATACAGTAAAGAGTGAAGTAATTGGTGCAAACATTTGAATATGAAGATAAAAATTACCTAGAGACACCAAGAAATATTCATTTAAAAAATTCCATAATTAATAAATTTGGTAAGATGCCTAGATACAAAATATGTATGTAAAAACCAGCTAGAAATGGAAATGGAAAAAACTATCATTTGCAATAACAACAAAAATTGCAAAAAAACTTCAAGAATAAACTTGACAGAAAAGTATAGTATAAATTCTTATACTTTTATAAGAATAAAATTATAAAATATGATTAAAGGACCTGAAACAAGATTTAGACAAATAAAAGTATGTTGCTGTTGGATGACAAGATCTGATGTAAGAAAAATACCAGTTCTCTCATAAGTATTATGTAAATCTAATGCAATTTCAGTGGGATCTCAATAAAATAATTGGGTGGAATGATCGTGGAGTTCATGTATTTGTATAGAAAAATGAATGTCAAGAAAAATAAATAAGAAAAATGACTTGCATTAAAAATGTTTAAAAAATATCTAAGAGTAAACCTGTGGTTTTGAAATAAAAACCAACCAACCAACCAAACCCATTGCTGTCGAGTGGATTCAAACTCACAGCAACCCTATAGGACAGAGTAGAACTGTTCTGTAGAGTTTCCGAGGAGCACCTGCCGGATTCCAACTACTGACCATTTTATTAGCAGCCATAGCACTTAACCACTATGCTACCAAGGTTTCCAAGGAATAGATAATTCACAGAAGAGCAAATCTAAACACCCAGTAAGTATACACAGAGAGAGGCTCAATATCACTGCCACTAACAAAAGTCATCGTGAAATACCATTTATCACTTAACTGGCAAAAACTGGAAAGGTAAATGTCCGTTGCTGGCTAGGATGAAGGGCAAATGGTGCTCATGCGATGGCTGCTTGGGGAAAATAAGAATACTTACAATGAGAGGCAGCCCAGTTATATTTATTAAAATCCCATACGAATAAAAGCACAAATATGTAAGGATCTGTGTACCAAGATTTTGTTGTGGCATTGTTTGCATTGGTGAAGGAAGGAAGAGGGAGGAAGGGAGGGAGGGAAGAGGGCAGGGAAGAAGGGGAGGAGGAATGTGAATACAGGAGTGAGCATGCATACTATGGAATATAGGATAACCTTTAAAAAGAATGTCAGATTTGCAGAATTGTCTTGGAGAGATTGCCAGGATGTGTTACTGAGAGAGGCAAAATGTGGAGAAGTGTAATATAGAGCTACATGACGCCCACCCTGTCTGTGCATCCCCTGCATAGATGCTTGCATGTGGGTTATAGGAGACACAGAAGGAAGGAAAAACACCGTCAAATTGCTGACATTGTCGGAACAGGTGAAATCTACTTTTGCACTCACTGCAGCCACAATAATAGCACTAATGGGAATTATTCTGATTTTGAAAGATGGAAAAATGTTATGATCTAGTAAAAAAAGACAGATACAAGATTATAGGTAGACTTCACTATCACTTATGTAAATCGCTCAAGAGAATAAAAGACAAAGTCAACGGCGTCGAGTTGAGTCCGACTCATGGTGACTCTGTAGGACAGGGTAGAACTGCTCCATAGAGTCCCAAAGGAGCGCCTGGTGGATTTGAACTGTCAACCTTTTGGTTAACAGCTGTAGCTCTTAACCACCACATTACCAGAGTTTCCAAAAAAAAAAAAAGAAAGAAAAGGATTACTATAATGGTTATTTAAGCAGAATTACGAACAAAACACAAAAAACCTCACTACTGTCATGTCAATCCAACTCACAGTGACCCTACAGGGCAGAGTAGAACTGCCCTGTAGAGTTTCCGGGGAACATCTGGTAGACATGAACTACTGATCTTTTGGTTAGCAGCTGTAGAACTTAACTTCTGCATCACCAGGGTTTCCAAGTAAAATTACAGGAGCTTTTTTCCTCTGTATTTTTCAAAATTTCTCTAATGCAGTTTTGTTTTTGTAATTAAATAAAATTTCAAATTTAGTGTCTCTCAGTCATGAACCTTTTATTACGTGTTGAAATCAATGACCATGTAACACATAAGTGAGCTCTGAAAATGTGTACTTTTTCATTATACTTAACAATATACCCTGGAGATTCTCTTGTTTTTGATTTGTTGTGCATTAGATAAGTAAATGCCCAGGAATTGTCTTTAAAAATCTCATAAAAATATAGCAGTATATATGTCAAGATTTTTTTTTTCAAATATTAGGGTAAATCACTTCTAACTATAATTTTCAAAGTTGTGTGGCCTTGGGCAGCTTATCTCCCTTTCTAACTCCGGAACACAGTTACTTCACTATAAATGAAGATATTGGAAAAAATAATTTGTGCATAGCCTTTCCAGCTCCAACATTCTTTGATGTAATTGTATTCACTGAGGAATGTGTTAGAAAATAATTCAACAATTGCTAAGAAGAAAATTTCCATCTTTGGTAATCAGCTATGAAAAGAGACTCAGATGGCTGGAGAAGATCCCTAATTGACATAACTTTCACTCTGATAGGAAAAATTTGGAAGATTTCAAACAATGTAGGACCTTGACTTTGGGGTTTTTAAATACTCTTCTTGTATACCACTACTACTGTCATCATGTTGATTCTGACTCATAGATACCCTATAGGACAGAGTAGAACTGTTCCACAGGGTTTCCAAAGAGCTCCTGACATATTCAAACAGCCAACCTTTTTGTTAGCAGAAATAGCACTTAATCACTATGCAACCAGGATTTCCAATAACTATGCATAATTTCTTCATTATGTGCCCTCCTGCCCCTCCAGTTCATTATTTTGCTTTACAGACCTTGGTTTGTTTGACATTAAAACATGAACAAAATGTTTTAAGTTAGCTTTATTGAGGTTTAGTTTACATATGATAAAATGTACTCAATTAAAATACGCATTTTGATGAGTTTTGACAAATTTATGCACCTGCATACTACTACCACAATTAAGCAACAGAACATTTCCATTAGCCTAAAAAAGTTCATGTATGTCATATTTGATAAGTATCCCTTGGGTATAAAGGAGTCTACTAGGTACTGGAAGTGGGGACGAGGCCACTGAGGAACTCACAGTTCAATGAAACAGAAACAGATGTAGTGGTTGTGATACTTGTTCAAGTGTTCTTCTTCTTTACATAGTTTTTCCAATCTATGGCCTGCTAATAAAATTGGTAGGTCTGAGTTAATTGATCTGACCCCAAATAGCATGTCACATATTAAAAACTACTGTCACTTAATGATTTCATACTTATTCACAAAATGTCATTTACTTTCACATCTTATGCAAAATATTTACTCACCGTTTTTACTCTTTTAAAATCAAATGAACCCCAAGTTGCCTTTAACAGTTATGTTCATTTCAGTTTTTAAATTTACATATCAGGTAAGTCCAGTTGTTTTGCCAATTCTATCTGCTATCCGTATTCTCTTGATTTCAATTGACAGGTCCAGGGAAGACGGGGTGGCCTGATCCAGAAACAGTGATGATGTGAAGTTGAGGACTAAGTTGGGAGAAAGGAGCAACAGTCACGATGGAAAAAACCAAAACAAAGCAAGGTTAGACTTTTTCTGTGTCTTGACTTAGGGTTCAGAACTCAAGAAATGTAGATTTTAGAACACTGGACAACAAATACTGGAGAGGCTGTGGAGAGATTGGAACTCTCCTACACTGCTGGTGGGAATGCAAAAATGGTAGGACCACTTTGGAAAGCAATTTGGTACTTCTTTAAAAAGCTAGAAATAGAAATACCATATGATCCAGCATTCCCACTGCTTGTAATATATCCTACAGAAATAAATGCAGTCACATAAACAGATACATGCATATGAATGTTTATTGCAGCATTGTCCACAATAGCAAAAACGTAGACTCAACCTAGGTGCCCATCAACAGATGAATGCATAAACAAACTATGGAACATACACACAATGGAACACTATATGCAATGGTAGGTAACAGTGGTGATTTTAGGAAGCATCTCATAATCTGGTTTCAACTAGAAGACATTATGCTGACTGAAATCAGTCAGCTTCAGAAGGACAAGTATTGTATGAGACCTCTGATATAAGGACTTAAAAACGGACTTACATACAGAAGAAAGGACTCTTTGACAGCTACAAGGGTGGGAAGGAGGAAGAGGGATGTTCATAGATTAGGTAGTCTATAGGTTTTCTAAACTCAACACAGTATTTCAAAGATACAATAGCAGAACAGGGGTCTGGGACCCGTGTTTTCAGGGGATGTTGAGGTCAACTGGCTTAGTTAGTCTTTAGCTAAGAGAGTCTTCTGTACCCCATATTGGAGAGTGGCATCTGGGATCTTAAAAGCTAGGAAGTTGCCATCTGAGGTACACCAAATGGTCTCAACCCATCTGGAATAGATGACAAGTGAGAACATCAAAGATGTGAGGAAAAATGAGCCCAGGAGGCAGAATCAGCATAAGACTATAAGAGCCAGATGGTGCCACCAAAGGCAGCGATGATGAGGGACACAATATCGAGTCCCTGAGGTTACACAAAAAGAGGTGTATAGCTCAAGAACTCTACTAAAAGAACAGAACTGATGGTCTGACAGCCTGGGGGGTCCCTGGGAGCATGGGCCCTAGACCTGCTGCTAGCCCTGAACTGAAACCAGTACTAAGGCCAGCTCTTCAGACAAGAATGGACTCTACTCAGGGACAGAGAGTGAGCATATCGTGTGTGTGTTTTATGGAGGCTGTCCTACTGGTTTCCTTCTAGATGGAAAAGAAGAGGGTGGAGAGGAGGTGACAGGTGCTGTTAAGAGGATAGTAGCAGTTAAGCGTGAAAAGGAGGATTGTGCTGTCACTGGCTGAGGAAAGCAGATGGAGCTACAGATAAGTGGGCATGTGGAATTGATTCAGATTATATACTTTCACTTAATCATTAAAAAAAAGAGAGGAAATGTAAGTTTTAGAAATGTAAGCTTGCCAAAACATGACAATGTGTTAATGACTATTGGCATTTCCCTATTATTATATGGAGCCCTGGGGGTACAGTGGTGAAGAGCTTGGCTGGTAAAGATAGGAGACTGTTGGGAAGGTAAGTCATGTATGGAGCAGAGAAGAAGAGTGTGCTGTCACCGTGCAGGGAGAGAGCAGTGGAAGCTGCATGTAGGTCAGCATGCAAATTTATATGGGAATGTACATTTTCATTCAATCATAAATAAATAAATAAGGGTTGGCTGTTTGAATCCACCAGCTATTCCTTGGAAACCTTATGGGGAAGTTCATCTCTGTCCTATAGGGTCGCTGTAGTTGAAATCGACTTGTCAGCAATGGGTTTCTCATCATATGTTAACCGTGAGGAGCACAGGCTTGGTGCTGGAGAAATAGAAAATGCTGTCTATAAAATTTGGTCTGAGTAGTTACTCTATTTTTCTTAGCAATAATTTTAAGAACATGTCAAATAATCCAAGATTCAGATTCAGCTAATAGATATCAAACATCTTTCTAGGCTAACCTGCTTTGTAAGTGATTTCTTTTTAATCTTTACAGCAATCATATATAAGTAGGTCTTGTTACCATTTTACGGATGAGGTAACCGTCATAGAGAAGTCAAGCCACAGCTACAAAGTGTCAAGCTGAGAGCTGAGAGCCTCACCTCCATTCCCAAGTCCTAGCTTTTTCTGTAACACCAAAGTTCTAGGACATAGTGTTAAATGAGTAAAACAGTCCTTATTCAAGCTTGTGCAGTGTTTTGATGGTCTCAAAGTATCTAGATTTCATAGGGCCAGCCCTCTGTGTCTGTAAGTTCTGACCCGAGGTGATGTACTACTTATGAACTGGACATACTGAGACTGCTTCCTCTGAGGAGGGTTTCTGGTACCAATGTGCCTTAGGAGAACAGTCTGTGCACCCAGACAGCTAGATGTTTGCAACCGGAATTTTCAGCTATAGCATGCTTGATTGCCATGGTGTGACATGATAAGAGATGTAGCTAAACAGATGAGCACGCTCAGTGTTTTACATGGATTTCCTTGTCTTCACAGCCAACTAATGTGGTTCTCAAAGGTAACCTTATAGACCGACCTTTGTTCTCTCTAGGTCGTGAGTGGTGTTTCCAGATTATTACTGTGCCAGTACTGTTTCCTTCCTGTCTGCATCACTCCACAGACCATTCCCTTCTAACTGCCCTCTTGCTCAGGAGGACAGTCAGATTCCCTTAGCTGATCTTGGTAGTGACAGCAGGGCAGAGTTGAGAAATTTGGGAAGAACCATAGGTAAGAACAGTAAGGGACATTTTATGCAATCTTCCAGAGAACAATAGGATAACAAATGGGCAGTTTTTCTGGCTCTAGAACATTCCCTGTCAGCCCCAAGTAACTGAGGGAGGTATTTCATGGCTGAACGAATGAACGAACCAATGAACCAACCAACCCTCTTGCTATCAAGTCAATTCTGACCCATAGCAACTCTATGGGACAGAGTAGAACTGCCCCAGAGTGTTTCCAAGGAGGGGCTAGTGGATTTGAAGTCCTAATTTTCTGGATAGCAGACAAACTCTTAACCACTGCCCCCAGTGAGCATAAATCATTCAGTTTGGTTGAGAAACTTGCCCACTGTGTTGGAACATGGCTCTCTGCTACGAGAGTTATATCAGGCATATATGGTTTGGTCATTAACATGTGAATATAAAACCCACCTATACTATCTTATTTTTTTGTTCTTCTTGAATCATTTATTTTCCATCATGCAGGCACAGACAAAAGATCCTAAGGTCCCCTTATTCCCTGTATGTATCTGAAGAGGACAGGATCAGACCAAGTCATGTTGACTGAGCCAAGTTTTTTCTCTCCACAGGAGAGAACGAACATATGCCGATGAATAATCCTGCCACACAGATCTACCAGGTAAAGACAAGGAGGCTGCTGGGAAGGCTGCTGAGTGTGGCGTCAGTGACTATCCTTTGTGTAGAGTTGTTGGCAGCTCCCAAGTGTTTCTACATCTGTCGCTGAATTTGTTCTCAATTATTAAGACTGAGATAGGAAGAGCAGCCAGCACTATTGATGTTGTGCTTTTGAGGAAACTGGTAACTGAAGAAGTTACGCAGGTTCTGAGTACAAGCTCTCCACCTCAGAATCGGCTTCTTTGCCTGTTCCTGTGGCAATTACATCGCACAGAAAAAATCCTCTCAGGAGAGAGCAAGGCCTGTGTTTCCTGTGTTATCAGGGAAAACTGAGAACTGCAAAAGGGTTAACATTTGAAAATGTTCAAATACGGTGATAGAAAAAAAATTTTAAGTGTTGCCTGGCTAGTCATCTAATGCTGATTAGACAGAAGGACCACAAGAGGATGGCTTCAAAAAGAGAAATTTTATTTTGTCACAGTCAAGTGGACTAGAAGTCTGAATTCAGGGTGTCACTCCAGGGGAAGATTTCCTGTGCTGGCTCTGGAGGAAGGTCCTTGTCCTCAGTCTTCCCCTGGACTGGAAGCTTCTGAGACCCAGGGGTCCCGGTCCTTTCCAAACAATCCGGTTAGCTTCTGGCACAGCTCCCTGTTGGCATGAAGTTCCCATGTCTCTCTGTAAATGTCTTTCTGTTATATTTCAAGAGACTGCCTCAAAGCACAGAACAGTCCTACACACTGACTGAGTCCTGCCCCACCAATGCAACCGCTGCTCATCCACCCTCGTTAACGTTATACACAGAGGTGAGGTTTACAACACGGAGGAACATCACACAATACCAGGAATCGTAGACTAACTAAATTGCTTTCCAGATTTTGGAGGGAACGCAATGAATCCATGACAAGTACCTTTCAAACGCTGGGGCTAGTTTAATTCACAAGGAAGACAAAAATTGTGCCAAACATGTAATATCTTTTCTGTGAGGGTCACCTAGAGCCACCTTGGCTCAGAATCCTACTTAATGTGGCTTCTATCTTCCCACTGTAAATTTAAAGTAAACAAGTGACCTTAAATGTCATGGATGTTTATTCTGACAAAATTGGTGATACAAAAGAAGTTTGGGCTAGGCAAGCCCGCGCTCCTCCCGCAGTTAAGGCGGTGTGATCTGTAATAAAAGAGAAGGAAGAAAGAATGCACAGGGCTTGGTAGGAGTTGGGAGAAAAGGTGATTTCACAGTTGGCTCTAAACTTTTGAACCCTAGTAACTAGAAAAGAAAATAGTCTTCAGAATGGAAATGTAAGATTCCAGAGGGACAGATAGTATGGGGGAAATGCTGTTTAGGCTTGTGGAAGTGGCAAACAAGTAAAAATAGCTGTTCCCAGAAATAAAACACAAGAGATCATGGCTGTGAGCCCAATTAGGGCAAGCCAGCTCAGGACGCTGAAAACTTTTTTTAAGCATACATTTTCTGCACTTAGACTAGCATGGGAGGGGTGGGGAAATAGCTTTGTTCCAACTGACCATGTATTGACTGAGGTGTTACTGCTTGGCCCAATGGGAAGTTAAACAGATGGCATTCTTATTGATTTTTAAGTGTCTACAACCTGGAAAATGCGTATGATGAATAGCCCACACTGTTGAAAGACTTGAAAGAATTACAATACAGGCAATGATAAAATTTTCTGAGATATGGGGTGGGGAGAAGTGGGATAAATTAATATTGAATGGAGGATTTGAACAAGGCATTTAAAGACAACTCGTACATTTGGTAAGTGGGTACAGAAGAGGTACCTGCCTAAAGTTCTGGAAGAAGGAGTGGGTCTTTTCTCGGTGTTTAATGAATGCCTCCTTAATCCGAGACCTACAAATGCCTTCCCTGCTCAGCTCTGTTCATGTCTGACCTGTGTATGACATTTAATAAGTAGGGGTACCTCTTCAAACTCAGGTATGATTTAAAGTCTATTAAAGATCTTATGTAGGTCACTGCCTGAATGCTGGCTAAATATAGCTGTAAGAATGTGCCCTCATTATCATGAATCCAAATACATCTATTTACAGTGGAACAAATGAAGCAGTGGGAATGAAGTGGGTCTGTCCAGCCGCTGCAATCCTGTGATTATAACCATCCCTGTTTTAGAAGCATGCTTCTAGGCTGTAGTGTGTTTACTCCAAGCAACAAGCAAATGAAGAAAGAGAAGGAAGGAAAGCTGAGGAAGTGGGGGGAGGGAAGTGTTGAGGGGGTCACTGCAATAGGATCGAACCTGTGCTGTAAGGGAAAGTCTCTGAAGCAAAATCTGAAAGTTCAGGTACTCACTATCTCCTTATTTGTTTTCCTGATAACTCATTCTTATTTGGCATTTTAGTATACTCATATACTAGCTTGTTTATTTTCTTATTGTCTGTCTACTCCACTAGAATGTAAGCTCCAAGTGCAGGAGCTTAGTGCATTTTGCTCTCTGTTGTACTCTCAGCAGAAAATCTAGTGCCTGGCATGTAGTACATATTTAATAAATACTAAGTGAATATCTGCAAGATGTACATTTTGCTTTGAGCCAAGAATTTTGATGGAGTCATTCAGTCTGGTGCCAAAAGGTATTGGGAAAATTGTTTGGTTTTTCTTTTTAAGGAGGTGGGAGGGAAAGAAGAGATCTCGACTTCATACCCTAGTCAAAATAAAATCCTAAATGGATTGAACAGTTAAATACAAACAAAATCAAAACCATCTGTTCTAGTCAGCTAGTGCCGCTCTAACAGAAACACCACAGAGTGGATGGCTTTAATAAAGGAAGGTTTATCCTTACACAGTCTGGTAGGCTACAAGTCCAAATTCAGGATGTCTGCTCCAGGGGAAGGCTTTCCTTGTCGGCTCTGGAGGAAAGTCTGGTATTGCATCAGTCTTTGTCCAGGGAGCGTCTTGGCGCAGGAACCTCGGGTCTGAAGGACGGGCTGTTCTCCCGGTGCTGTCTGCTTGATGGTGTGAGGTTCCCAGTTCTCAGGCCGCTTCCCTTTCCTTTTACCTCTTGCAGGATGAAAGGATTAAGGGTGGTGCAAGCCACACTCCAGGGAAACTCCCTTTACCGTGGAGCAGGGAGGTGATCTTCTGAAGGGATTTACAGTCCCACCATAATTCTTTAACGTACAGCACAGCAAAATCACAAAGTGGAGGAGAATTGTAGAATACAGGGAATCATGACCCAGCCACATGACTATACCTATTTTTGGGGGGACACAATTCGATCCATGATACTATCAAAAATTTAAAATAAGAGATTTTGGGTTTTTTTCATCTTTGGTTATGAAATGCCTTTCCAGGGCCAGTGGACTGTGTGACAAAGGGTTACTCTGCCATCTCTCAGTTCACTATGCAGAGAATTGCCAGGAAACAGATGAATCAGCATGTATACATCTCAGGCTTGCCGGCTCCTTGTATTCTGTTTTATTTAAACCCACGCCTCTCGTCCTTTGTTCACTGTACATACCCCTCTCAGAGCCTACTTCAGTCTCTTCTTCAAAGTCAAGTTCTGTTGATTCAGCCTTCATCACTTCATTTTCATATGGATTGTTTATGAAGAGAGGGTTCCACAACTAAAACAAGAGATGTGATGACTGCACAATTCAGTCCCATGACAGCCCTGACACTGATTACTTGAACTCCAGCTGTCTTTTGGTCCATTTGTGGCCATACAAATATAAACCCTGAGACTTCCACTACCTTTATTACCTCTCTTTTCTGTATCTTGTTGCCCAAGACATATTTTTTAAATCCACTAATTTAGGATATCAGACATTATAAAAAATACTTCTAAAATTATAGAGTGATATTATTGTTTTATATTGTATTATATTTTGAAACCCTCTGGTCAAAATAGATCTTGTATGTTTACTAATCAACTGAATGTGTTCCTTCCCTTCAAGAAGGTGGAAACCCTGGTGGCGTAGTGGTTAAGTGCTATAGCTGCTAACCAAAGGTCGGCAGTTCAAATCTGCCAGGTGCTCCTTGGAAACTATGGAGCAGTCCCGCTCTGTAGGTTTGCTATGAGTTAGAATTTACAGCAGTGGTTTTTGGTTTTTCAATATAGTTGACTTCCCTCAGGGCCAATGCTACCCAACATCCTCTGACTTAGTAATGTCTTACTAGGAATTCATTCTAAGGAAATACTCTGAAATACATGCAAATCTTTAAGTAAAAAGCATTCTCTGACAACAGTATTTATAACATTGAAAAATTACAAACAATATAAATTTCCAACAAAAGTAAGCAGATAGGTAAATTCTGGCATATCCACAGGATGGAATATTATATAACCATTAAAAATAGATATTTAGAAAAAATTGAAGGGTATTGGAAAGAGCTTATAGGCAAAAAAGGGTGAGCAGAATCAAAATTTATCTGCAGTGTGATTTTAACCGTGTAAATGTCCGCATTCAAATGTACAGAACAAAATGTAAAGAAATACACCAAAATGTTAATGGCTATGTTGAAATAATGAGATGTAAGGTGATTCCCTTTTTTCTTCTTTTTCTCTGTAATTAAAATAATTTTGAGAACTAAGTCATGTGACATAAAGACTTGTAAATGAAAAATGATGGGAACCAGACCTACAGTAATAGGTTTCATCATCAAAAACTGCCATTGAAAGTTTTCTAGGATTTGTGAGTCCTATTTCAGCCTCACCCTCCCTTAACACCAGAGAAGTTCACTCTACCAGGCCTGTGGTGCATTTAGGGACCAGTGAGAGAAAATTCCAGCACACAAAGGCTCACCTCAACACCACCAGGGACCCGTAAGGAAGACATTAAGGTCAACTTCTGCAGGAAGTGTAAGGGAATGTGTTTTGGAAATTTGCTCCTGACTGTTGAAGTTACTGACTGCACACTTGTGATTTAAATCATTACATTTCTGGAGAGTAATACAAACACCTAAAATTAGGAAGATAGAAGCTGGCAGAAGGATCATATTTCTTCTGCAGTGACTATGGTTTGGGGGACATCAAAGTAATTACTTCAACATCCTCACAGTCATGTTCTAGTTGAAAACATCTGGGCTTTAGTCAAATGTTAGGGGAATCTGGCCTGCCTGTGGTGGTTCCCCAAACTTTGACATTTATGACTTTGCAGAATTCCTGAGGCACAGGCTTAGTCCCCTGGTTTGTCTCAGCATCGTTATGTTGGTAATGGAAAGAAAGAAAGAGATATCGTACATTAAAAGGCAGTTGGAACGTAGGGAAATTTAGTGTCAGGCCTTTTGTAAGGGAGCTTTGGTGAGAAAAAGAGGGAAGACACTGACTAAAATCCGTATTCAGAAGAGTTAAGGAGCTACTGCAGCACAGGAAAATGAGAAGCAAATAGAGAGCAGGAAATAGGAAGAATTCGGACTCCTCTCCCCTGTTTCTTTAAGCCTAAGATGCCCTCTGTGGTACCCTAGGCTTCGAGGTACAAGTCTTCCCTGAATCTACCTCCCGTGGGAGCCCGCCTCCAGCGGCAGGATGGAGGGATCATAACCTCTCTAGAGCAGCTTCATGAAAAAATCAACGAGATGAGGAACGTGTTCAACTCGCTGGAGAACAAGGTAGACACCCATTTCTAATCCTTGGGGTGGGCTGTGGGCTGCAAAATAAGAAAGCTGAAGAAAGTGTATAGAAGAGGTGTTCAGATCCTGTCTCTGGAGTATCTTTGTATTCACAAGGAAGTGGCCAGGTTGATATTGGAAAGTCAGTCTATAGCAGCTAAAGATATTAAGAGCCCAAGCATCATGGGTTTCAGGTATGTGTTTGTGCTCATGATGGCTTCCCCTCCCTGGCTGGTCAGTGGTTGTCAAGCCTTCTATGAAGCAATAGCATTACTTTAGTGGCAGATACTCCAGCAGCTCAAACTAGCCTTTGAGAGGGAAATGGGCTCATAGCACAAAAATGGCTTCAGAATTCCCAAAGTCTTTATATTAACTTGGTTGTTACAGAAAACACATCAATAGTTCTTAATTTTCAGAACTGGGGTTCTACGGGTAAACAGAGGTCCTGTCCCCTGGGACTCTGCTGCTGCCACTGGGCTCCTGGTGAAAACTCCACACATCCACCTAAAAAAGCAGTGATCATGAAACCTACTTCTGTTGGATAACGGTTCCCTTTCTTTGCCAGCAACTGAAAGTGGCCCATTGAGTGCCTGAGTCAGTGGCAGGGTTTCCTTTCAGTTTTCTAATTCACGTGCATTTTGTTTTGACATTGTATAGCCATCAATTTTATTTATTTTGTGCATGGAGGAAGAATTTATATAATGAATGTTGCCAGATCAGAAGATATCTGGTGGTAGTCCATCATGTTGACTGAATCAGGACGAGTACTGAAATTCACCAATAAAATGGATTAAAAATAAAAATGACTGGAGTGAAAAGCAGATTACTCATGTTGTTTCCTAGTGCTTACTATTTACCTGCCTTCTGGCCTTTAACACATGACAGTTCCTGCTTTTTCCCTCAGAATGATCTCTCTGGTTCCTTTTGTTTGTCACTACTGGAAGCCCTGGTGGTGAAGTAGTTAAGTGCTTCGTCTGCTAACCCAAAGTTGGTAGTTTGAATCCACCAGATGCTCCTTGGAAACTCTGTGCCACAGTTCTGCTCTGTCCTATAGGGTTGCTATGAGTAAGAATTGACTCAGTGGCAATGGGTTTGGTTTTCGTATTTTTACAAACCCTAGAAAGAAATTGCTAATGAAGCACAGTGGGCGACAAAACCCATGTTTCAGAAGAACAAAAACAAAAACACAGTGATGCAGGGTGCTAAGCCATTTTAAGTGAGAGGTGCCATTGCAAGTTGGGACCATTGAAACGACGAGATATAGACAATATTTAGAAACATGCGTTTGAAATAATGTTAATAGCACTAGTTTTCATTCCTTTCAAACAAGCATACTGTGTGAATATTTTCAATTCTAGAAGAAACCTTCTAAAATGTTACGTTGTAAAAGAGAGATCTGCAGCTCAGAGTTCTTCTGCTCAGTAGGGTGTAAAATAAATGTCAAGGAAGATTAATGTTACTACTACCTTATTGTTATTATTAACTCATTGTCTTGAAAATGCTTTTTTTATTTGTTCAATAAATAAAGCAAACTTTAGAAGTGCACTATTTTTTTCACATTTCAGTTGTGCTTAACTTTTTGAGTTGCCATGTAAGGAAGGTCAAAAACGACAATTTCTTGAACACCTTTTAGGTATCAAGCATGCATTGTGGCAATAGGCACCTTTCCTGTATTTACTCATTTGATTCTCAGGACAGCCCTGTGACATAAGTATTATTCTAGCCATTTTACAGATGGGAAAACTGCTTCGAAATGGTTAAACAACTTGCCTAAGTTCGTAACACTTGGAGGAGAGAACTAGGACTTGAATCTTGGTGTGTCTGATTCTATGATTGACACCCCTTCATGGTATGTGCTGCTGGTGCAGTGGTTCAGAGCTTGCTAACCAAAAGGCCAGCAGTTCAGCTCCACCAGCTGCTTGTTAGAAACCTTATCAGGCAGTTCTACTGTGCCCTGCAGGGTCCTTATGAGTCAGAGTCAACTCAACGGCGAGCCTAGTCTTTTGTTTTCATGGTGTGGAAGTTAACAAGTATGTGTACCTCCTGCATTGCCAGTCTTGACCAGTGAAGATATTCACATCACCATTAATAATACACTGAGCTCATACCAGTGTAGCCGTTTCTACGCCTTACAGATTGAAGCCCACAGCTGTTTAAAATGCCACTGGCTGCTTTTCCATAATATCATGCAAGAGTATCTCTCAAATCTCTTCCCTTTCCAAGAGACCCCCAGTTATACTTAGCTACCATTCTTCGGAAACCCTGGTGGTGTAGTGGTTAAGTCCTACACTGGCTCTTTTTCATCCTTTAATTTCTGAAGGGAAAAAGAACTGAATTTCTTCATCCTCTCATAATACCTGGTGAGAATATGATGCATCCCTTCTTCTTTCACAGAACTGAAGAATTCCTGGATCAAGATGGTCTTTCACATGCATGTGTTGTTTTTCAAGTAAATCTCATTTTAGTCAAAGGTTTAAGAGTAAATAGTTTGCAGAAATACTTGTAAATTTAATTGCTTTCTTTCTCACCTTCATCAAGCTTCAGTATTGCTGTTTAAAGAAGACTTCCTTTTCTCTAGATGAATGGGGTCAAGCTTGCTCAAGTGTCCAAATTTTAGTATACTACTAAATAAGATTTATAGATTTCCAAGAGTCTGGCTCCTCAAACAAAAGAAAAGTCAGTGGAGACCGTTGTAATATAGCAAAGTGACTTTTCTCTTCCTGAATTATTTAGTTGCAGGCCCTGGCCTCTGAACTGAAAACGGGCTTCACAGAAGCAATGCAGGAACTGACAAGAATTCAACATGGCGAATATGCTTTGGAAGAGAAAGTCAAGAGCTGCAAGTGCTCCATGGAAGAAAAAGTTACTGAGATGAAGAACTCGTTAAACTATTTCAAGGTAGCTCCTTTGCTATTTCCTGGCTGAAAACAGATTCTTG
The DNA here is from genome assembly GCA_028571685.1 of Heterohyrax brucei. Classification (NCBI taxonomy): domain Eukaryota; kingdom Metazoa; phylum Chordata; class Mammalia; order Hyracoidea; family Procaviidae; genus Heterohyrax; species Heterohyrax brucei. The sequence continues at coordinate 53,894,173 of CM053149.1, forward strand.
GTCTTAGTAACACAAGTGGAAAACTGCATTTTCCTATTAAAGCCAAATGTAAGAATTTCCCTTCTGGCCCTTCATTGGTTATCATGAAAAAAAAAAGACAAAACAAAAAACCCATTTGTGTTTTACTTTTTTGGAGCTCTGTGTTCTAATTTGGAAACCCCGGTGGCATAGTGGTTAAGTGCTACATCTGCTAACAAAAAGGTCAGGAGTTCAAATTTGCCAGGTACTTCTTGGAAGCTCTGTGGGGCAGTTCTGTTCTGTCCTCTAGGGTCACTATGAGTCAGAATTGACTCAGTGGCAGTGGGTTTGGGACTTTTTTTTTTTTTTTGATGTTCTAATTGCAGCCCTGACTGCACAGTGATTGAGAGCTCAGGCTGCTGATCAGATGGTTGGCAGTTCAAATCCACCAGCTGCTCCTTGGAAACCCTAATTTGTCCTCTAAGATTGCTGAGAGTCAAAATCAACTTGATGGCAGCAGGTTTGGTATTTGAATTTGAGGCCACAATAGAAGAATGTATTTCTTATTCATTTAGTCATTCATTCATTCAACAAATATGAGTATGTATTAAAAGGCTACTGTGGACTAGCTACCATATGATGCACTCTTACCTCAATGTACCAGTTTAAATACACATCTATTCTTATTTCTTAGGAAGAACTGAGCAATGCCATGGCAATGATCCAAGCCATCACTTCAAAGCAAGAAGAAATGCAACAGAAAATTGAACAGCTTCAGCAGGAGAAGAGAAGAGAATCTCGAAAAGTTAAAGCCAAGTGAGTGTCTTAGAAAAAAATTAACTAGAGGGAAACTCAAAGGCAGTGGTTTATGCAAGGAGCATCAAGAAGACCTTCCTCTCTGCTGGAGTATAACTGATGGGCTGCGGTGCTCCACAGGGTTAGCATGCGATGAGGTTAAAACCAAAGAACCAAACCCATGGCCGTCAAGTCTATTCCAACTCATGGTGCTCCTGTAGGACAGAGAACTGCCCCATATTGCTTCCAAGGAAAGCCTGGTGGATTTGAACTGCTGACCTTTGATCAGTAGCTATAGCTCTTAACCATTATGGTGTCAATCTTTCTTGATAGAAGTTACAGAGGCATAAAAAGTGATTAATACTGAAGATAGGTGGTAATTATGTACATGGTAAAATTCATCTAATAGTTAAAATAAAAACAATATAAAATGATGTGTTGATTACAACTGCAAAAAATACAAAACAACTGCTAGAAAGATATAGTTTACAAAATGGCTGTTGCTCATCATAGTGGGATCACCACTGTTCCTTTTTTTAATTTGTTTTCTAAAATTTTTCGAAAGCTATTATCTAACTTCTGTAATTAAAAATAAATTTATCTTAGACAATATCCCAACCAAATCAAATCAAGTAGAATTTCACTATTAAAAATATGTAATCTTTATTATATTTTTAATATTATCAATTTAAAAATTAAAATGTGGCCCTAGATAGTGGGTTACAGTTTTCACTTGAAGACTTGCTTCCTCCTGGTATCTTTCATTTGCTTTATTAAGTGACTGTAAATCATCACAAACAAATTCTCACCCCTGCAAACTCAATAAAGGTATTGAAAAACGATACCCTAGACAGATGCATCATGCCATCCCTCGGCAGCAAGACCCCTAAAACTTAAGTAGAACAGGTAGAAATATCAATCCTGAAACCTAAGCAGCAAATGAAGGGATAAAGAATTAAATCAAGCACCGAATGGGAGAAGAAGCTGAAGGGAAACCGAGAACAAAGAGAGGCAGGCAGTGGAGGCCTTCTGCCAGCTAACACGACACAACATGGCCATTTCGGAGTATAGTCACCAGCAACCCTGGTCAGGGAGTATGGAAAACACAATTTGCAGAGCTCCTAAACAGGAGACAGATCACCTGGCAACCAAAGAAACATGCCTTTCCACCTTCACCCTCTGCTCTTTCTGCTACCTCCACTTCCTCCAACATGCCCTGCCCAGCTGTCTCAGCTAGAGATACTGATGTGCTGCCAGACTGCGTCCATCCTGCATTCATCCTGCCGTCATGTTCTGGCTCCAGGCACACCAGTTTCTCCCGTTTCTGCTTTTTCTTTCTCCTTGCTACTCAACCCATACGTTACCTCTATGCTTTCCTGCTGGGTTATGCCATTCTACCTCGGCTAGACAAGACTAGAGAGACAGCAGTCTTTGCCAGCCCAGGTCTGCCACACCCACACCTGCTGGCTCTCACTACCCCATATATACATGTATTTTATTATTTTTCCTTCCCTTTTATCCTCCTACCTAGCCACATTCTCTGCCTCTATCCTTTCCCACTGAGGCATGCCATATCACCTTGGCTAGAGAGACACCAACCCCCTGCCAGCCCAGGTCTGCCCCTCACCCACCTTCCAGCTTCAGACATACCATATTTTTCTGTTATTCCCCCTTCTGTTTTTCTTTCTTCTTTCTACCTCACCTCTCCCCCTTTCGCCACCTTGGCTACAGAGATAAGCCTGGTTCCACCCTGCCCCCACTGCTGGCCCCTTTCAAGCTTTTTTTTTTGTTTTTGTTTTTCTCCTTTTCTTTCTCCTTCCCATCTACTCCATACCCCACCTCATTCCTTCCTGCTGAGGTATGACTTATCACCTTGGCTACAGAGACACCAGTCTGTCGCCTGCTTGGGTCCACCGTGCTTACTCACTGGATCCTGCTGTGCTGTCTTGTTTTCTTTTCTTCCTTTCTTTCTCCCTCCTACCTAGCCTTATGTACCACCTCTACCTCTTCCTGCAAGACCCACTGCAAGTAGACAGCTACTGGCCCACTGCTAGCCCAGGACCCACAGCCCCACCCACCAACTTCCATACGCCAATTTTTTAAAATTTTAATTTCATTTTTTCCCATTCTTGCTTTTCTTTTTACCTCATACTTTACCCTATACCCCATCTCTACTCATTTTTCCCAGGCCATCCCATTGCACTTCAGCTAGAGAGGCACTGGCCTACCCATACCCTGGGTCTACACCACCCTCACTCAGTGGCTCCCACCATGCCATTTTCTTTCTTTCTTTTCCCCCTTTCTACGTTTTCTTCCTACCTTCCTGTCCCTGTCTGCCACCACTACCCTTTCCCACTGAGCCTTGCTGCACTACCATGGATAGAGAGCTACTGGCCTATGGCCACACCAGTTCCCACCTGCCTCCATTCACCAACCCCTGTCACAACATTTTTAAAATTTTATTTGTTTATTTTTTCCTTCCCATCTAGCCCCATCAGCCACACCTATCAGTTCCCATGGGGCCACACTGCACCTCTGCAGCTAGACAGTCACCAGTCTACCACTTTCTAACTTCCCACCTAGCCCCATACACCAACTCCTCCCCTTCTGGCTGGCCCCCACATCTTCTCAGTCCTCACCACTGGCTTCCCCCTTTTCTTCTTTCTCTTTTCATTTTTCTCCCACCTAGTCCCATACCTCACCCCTTTTCCTGCTGACCCTTGCTGTGCCACTGTGGTTAGAATGTCCCCAGCTCAGGCTCATTATAATACCAGGCCTGCACTGTCCTTTTCCTCTCATTGCTCAACCAACTGCTGAACCGAGGAAAGTGAGCCCATATACCTCCCAATCTGATATCTTTGCTTATCTGGTGAAGGGTTATGAATGCTTCTACATTACTGGACCAACATCAACAGACAGCACCCACCCAGTTTGCCATCAGCCACTTTGTGAATCCAGTGTACAGAGAAGTGGGTTTGTGATCTCTGCTGTTGGAAAACACAGGCAAACCAGTCAAAATCAAGGAATAGAGAGACAAAGCAACAGAGGATTAAGGGGAAAAGTGAAAGAACAGAATGTCAAAATAAATAATTAGAAATCATAAAGATTAGCAACTAGGAATCCAAAAAATAAATAATAAAATTTCAGAAATGGACAAATCAATAGAAGCTTTTAGGAGCAAATTTGAAACAACAGAAGACACCATCAGTGAGACTGAAGACAAATCCATGGATGCTACTTTATTTGAGGCAAAATCAAAGTAAAGAATGAGGAAAACCTAAGAATTAGGTAGAACATGAAAGCCAAAGTTTACATATGATTGGCATTCCAGAACAAGGGAATAAGATGGAAAACACAGAGAAGATTGTTGAAAATTTGTTGTTAGAAAACTTCCTAGATACCATTAAAGATGAAAAGCTGACCATTCAGGAAGTTCAACAAACCTGATACAGAATAGAGCTCGAGAGAAAATCACCAAGAAGTACTGTAATCACATGTGCCAAAACCAAACACTAAGAAAGAATCCTGAGTGCAGTTTGAGAAAAAAGAAGTCACCTAAAAGAGAAAATAAGACTAAGCCCTGGCTACTCAGCAAAAAATATGCAGGCAAGAAACCAAGGAGACAGCATATGTAAAACCTTGAAAAACTATCAAGAATGATAGACCCCACAAACCTAGTCTCTCAAATACAATGGCAAAAATTGAGTAATTTCCAGATAAACAGAAACTAAGCAAATTTGTAAAAAACAAACCAAATTATAAAAAATATTAAAGGAAGTCCTTCAGTTAGAGAACCACCAGCAGCAGACAACAATCAGAGTCTAGGACACAAGACAGCATGAAACAGATACCAATCTAAATAAAGAACTCTCAATAATAAAACAAAAGCTGGAAGACTTAAAACAGGGGAAAAAAGATGTAAATATGTTAATGACAATGTCAAAACAATAAAAGGGGGATAAGCAGTGTATATATAGAACTTTCAAATACAGAGGAAGTCGAAGTGATATCAAGTAATAAGAGACTTGTTGAAACTTAGGAAGATAAGGGTAAATTTCTAGGTAACAACAAAGAAAGTGAACCTACTCATCAGAATAAAAAGAAGAAAAAGTTTCAGTAAACACAAAATTATAATGAAAGAAAAGAAAAGAAAATCCACAAACCAAAGAACACAGGAAAGTAACAGAAACAATGAAAATGTCAGCACCATAAAAAAAGCACAATATGTAACAGCAATAAATTCATACCTATCAATAGTCACACTGAATGTAAATGGCCATAATGTACCTATAAAGAGACAGAGTGTGGTAGAATGGATAAAAAAGTGATTTATTAAAATGCTGTCTAAAGAGACATGACTTAGACAAAAAGATGTAAATATTAAACAACAACAAAGGATTAAAGAAACATATAGCAAGCAAACAGTAACCAAAAATGGCAAGAGGGCTAATACTAATTTCAGATAAAGCAGACTTTAAGGCAAAAATCAACTATAAAAGACAGACAATATATAATGATTAAAGGAATAATCCCAAGAAAATATAACCTTAATAAATATCTACACACCCAATGACATGGCTCTGAAATACATAAAATAAACCCTAATAACACTGAAAAAAGAAACATATGCCTCCATGGTAACAGGGAGGAGACTTCAATACACCACATTTGGTAAAGGACAGAATATCTAGAAGGACACTCAACAAAGATACAGAAGATCTAAAGGCAAAAATTAAATAACTTTGTCTTATAGACATGTATAGAACACTTATGAGCAGCAAAGTATGCATTCTTTTCCAAAAGCACATGCAAGATTCTTGGGGATATACCACATTTTATGTCACAAAGCAAATCTCAGTTAAATCTAAAACAGTGTAATAGTTCAAAGCATTCTCTTTTATCACAGCACCATAAAAATAGAAATCAGTAACAGAGCAAAGGAAAAAATCAAATATATGGAACCTGAATAATGAGTTGCTTATGACTTAGAATTGACTTGATGGCAATAGGTTTTAAAAATAACGGGCAATAGAGAAAATCAAAGAGGGAATGAAATATCATCTAGAGTTAAATAAGAACGGAAACATACTACCACAACTTTTTTTAAAATTTAATATGACTGAGTGAAAATGTACATTCCCATATAAATTTACATGCCCACCTATATGCAGCTTCCACTATTCTCCCTGTCCAGTGACAGCACACTATTCCTCTCTGCTCCATACGAGTCTCATCCTCCCAACAGTCTCCTTTCCCCTCCTCTCCACCCACTCTCCTTCCTCCAGCCAGAGGTCAGCAGGATGATATTCTATAGATGTATAGAACCATAAAGTGCATCCAATATATGGTCACTCTGCATCACCAAGTCCAATCCATTCGTGTCCAAAGAGTGGACCTTTGTTATGATTTATGGGCAAGGGCAGCATCAGGGCCAGAAACCATGCTCCCAGGGGAACCCTGAAACCACTGGACCATCAATTGAGGTCTTTTAGTGGAGATCTCAGGATGCACCCCTTTTTATTCTTGAATACCACAACTTTTGAAATACACCAAAGACAGTGCTCAGATGTCAATTTGTCGCAATAACTGCACACATCAAAAACAAAAAAATGGGCCGTACAACACCAAAACTCCAGCAAGCAGAAATAGAACCAAAAAGCAAGCAAACAAACAAACAAAAACACCTCAGACACTAGAAGAAATTAAGTAATAAAGATTTGAGGAAAAACAGCTGAAACAGAGAACAGAAAAACAATAGAATGAATCAACAAAATCAAAAGTTGGGTTTTTGGAAAGATCAACAAAATCAACAAACCACTGGCCAAACTGACAAAAGAAAAACAGGAGAGGAAGCAAAGAACCCATATAAGAAATGAGGTGGAAGACATTACAACAGACCTAGCTGAAACAAATAGTATCATAACAGAATGCTTTGAAAAATTGTACTCAAACAATTTGAGAACATAGAAGACATTTTTAGAAACACACTACCTACCAAAACCAACACAATCTGAGATATAAAACCTGAACAGACCCAAACAAGAAAAGAGATAGGAGTAGCAATTAATAAAAAAAAAAAAAAATCCAACAAATAAAAATCTAACCTAGATGGCTTTACTAGAGAATATTACCAAAAATTCAGAGTTCTCAGACCAGTAATACTCAAAGTATTTCAGAGCATAGGAAAAGGAAAGAGTACTTCCTAATTCATTCTATGAAGCCAGTATAATACTAGTGCAAAACCAGGTAAAGGCACTACAAAAAAAAGTGTCAATACAATGTTACAAAATAATGTATATAAAAAAACACAGATCAGTATCTTTCATGAATATGGATGCAAAAATTCTCATCAAAATTTTAGTCAATAGAATTCAGCATCATATCAAAAAATAAAACAAAACACTACAACCACATATGGTTCATACCAGATATACAAGACTAGTTCAACATTAGAAAATCAATCAATATAATCCACCACATACACAGAACAAAAGAATCACACGATTATCTCAATCAGTGCAGAGGAGGCATTTGATAAAGTCCACCTCCTGACAAAAACTGTCAGTTAAATAAGAATGGAAAGGAAATGCCTCAACATAAAAAAGGGCATATATACAATAACACAGCCAACATTGTTCTCAACAGAGAAATGCTAAAAGCATGTCCTTTGCAAATGGTAATAAGACAAACCAAAAAACCAAGCCTGTTGCCACTGAGTCAGTTCTTACTCATAGGTAACAAGACAAGGAGGTCTTTTATCGTCACTCCTATTTAATATTGTCCTAGAAATGGAAACTACAGAAATAAGGCAAGAAAAAGAAATACAAAAAATTCAAATTATAAACAAAGAAGTAAATGATCCCTTTTTGTAGACCATATGATCCTATACCTAGAGAACCCCAAAGATTTTACAAGAAAACTACTGAAATTAATAGATTCAGCAGAGTGGCAGGATGTAAGAACAACATAAAAAATCAGCTGGATTCCTACACCCCAACAAAGAGAACTTTGATAAGGAAGTCAGGAAAACAATACCATTTATAGCAGCCCTTAAAAATCTCTCTCTCTCTCTCTGTGTGTGTGTCTCTGTCATCTCTATCTCTATCTCTATCTCTATCTCTATCTCTATCTATTTAGGAATAAGTCTAACCAGGGACCTAAAACACCTATGCAAAGAAAACTACAAAACGCTACTAAAAGAAACCTACATAAATGGAAAGAAACTTGTTCACTTATAGGAAGACTCAACACTGTGTGTCAGTTCTTCCTAAATCGATTTACAGATGTAATGCAATCACAATCCAAATACCAACAGCATTCTTTAAGGAGATGGAAACATAAATCATCAACATTATATGGAAAGAACAGTGGCCACGGATAAGCAAAACATTACTGAATAAAAAGAACAGAGTAGGAGACTTCACACTACCTGATCTCACAACCTACTTATACAGAGGTGGTAGTCAAAACAGCCTGGTACTGATATAATGACTGACACATAGATCAATAGAATGGAGTCAAAAGCATAATGTAAATCCATTCACTTATGGTCAGCTGATCTTTCACAAAGGACCAAATTTTCTTAAACGGGGACATTTCTACAGTCTTTATAACAAATGGTGCTGGTAAAACTCAGTGTTGATCTGTAAAAAAAAAAACCAGGACCCATACCACACACAAAAACTAACTCCAAAAGGATCAAAGACCTAAATATAAGATCTGAACTTATAAAGATCATAAAAAAAAATTAGGGACAACACTGGGGGTCCTAAGACAATTTCAAAAAGATGGAAACAACCTAAGTGCCTATCAGCAGATGAATGGCAAGCACATATGGAATACTAAACTACAATAAAGAGCAATGATGAATCTGTAATACATCCCACAACATGGATGAATCTGGAGGACATTATGCTAAATTTCATAAATCAACCACAAAAGGACAAATATTATGTGAGACCACTATCATGAAAACTCAAGAAAAGGCCTAACCATCTTTCATGATGTCAAGGGAGGGGAAGGGTGCGGAAGAAATCACTAACTTGATAGTGGACAACTGTCAACTTTGGTGAAAAGAAAGACAATAAACAACATGGGGAAAGTCAGCACAGCCTGACCAAGACAAAGTCACAGAAGCTTCCTAGATGTAGGCAAACACCTTGAGGGGACTGATTTCCTAGGGCTGTGGGTTGGAGACTGTGATATTGGGGAACATCTGGATCAACTAGCATAACATAGTTCATAAAGCAAATCTTCTACATCCTGTTTTGGTGCGTAGTGTCTGGGGTCTTAAAAGCTTGCAGGTGGCTGTCTAAGATTTGTCTATTGGTCCCATCATAGTCAGAGCAAAGGAAAATGAGGAAACCCAAAGACACAAGAAAAATACTAGTCAAAAGAACTAAAGGATGGCCACCAGCCTGAGCCCAGAACTAGATGTCCAGCAGCCACCACTAACCACTCAGACAAGGGTTAAATAGAGGGTCCTGGGCAGAGCAGGAAAACAACTGTAGAACAAAATAGAAAAATATGAGACTTACTTATGTGACAGAGACTGCAGGAACCCCCAAAATTATGGCACCTGGACATCTCGCTAACTCAGAACTGAAGCTACTCTTGAAATCTATCTTTTAGCCAAAGATTGGACAAGGCTATTAAACAAACCATCTACTTTTGATGCTCCCTGAGTCATTTAATATTTTTCTTGTAGGATCCTTCACTATTGCAACTCGAGGCTTGAATTTTTTCTTCAGTCCCTTCAGTTTAACAAATGCAGAACATGTTCTTCCCTTTTGGTTTTCTATTCCCAGCTCTTTGCACATGTCATTATAGTACTTAATTTTATTTGCATTTTTCAACTTGAAAGAACTGAAGAAAAAAATTGAGCCTCAAGTTGCAATAGTGAAGTATTCTACAGGAAAGATACCAAATCACTCGGGGAGCATTAAAAGAAGATGGAATGAACATACGGTGTCATTATACCAGAAAGAACTGATCGATGTTCAGCCATCTGAAGAGGTAGCATATGATCAGGAACTAACGGTAGTGAAAGAAAAAGTTGAAGCTGCATTGAAGCCAGTGGCAAAAAACAAGGCTCCAGGAATTGGTAAAACATCAACTGAGGGGAGGCAGAGTCAAGATGGTAGACTAAACACATGTCTCGTTAAATCCCTCTGGAAAACAAGACCTGAATTGATAATTAAACGGAGCCTTCTGAACACCTAGTAAGCCCTAGGACACAGCATAGGGCTATCAATTTGGACTTCATACCACTGAACAGAAAACCTCCTCTCTTTTGCTGAGTAATGGCTTTCATGGACCAAAGGAAAATTGCCATTTTAACCTTTTTTTGTATGTCTTAGCTGGCAGGTGGAGCTGGGACTTGACTGGCAGCTAATCTCAGATACACAGCTGGTGGGATTGGTGGGGGAAATTGCCATATTTTGAAAGCCTGGCTTTGGACTCTGTGCATCTCAGCACCTTTGGCTTTTCTTTCTGCCTCCGCCATTGAGCAGCCTGTACCGAGGCAGGTGGGGAACTTGTGTGTGATGCCATCTTGTTGCACCAGGAGGTAGAGATAATCACATGGAGGCCTCATCTGGACCTAATTCCTAGGCTGGGAGGCAGTGTCTCCCCTGAGGAGAGTGCTTTTCCGGCAGAAAAGCAGTATTTTACACAGCATCACCTATGGGTGGGGCCCAGCAGCAGAGGCCAGCAGGGCAGTGGCCATTCTGTATTTTGAACTAGTTTATAGCATCTGGGGTTTGATATAGAGGTGCTTACTTTGCCAGCTGGAAAGAGGGACCTGTATGCCTGAAAACCTAAGTGACTTTGGAAGTTGTCAGATACCTTTTACTGTTCATTTTAAGATAGCCTAGAGAAACACCTCCAGTCCATCCTCACAGCATCTCTCCAAGCCTTTGTTGATTCACTTGATGCCCAAAGAGCAACAAAGTCTGGATGAAAGTGTAACCAAGAAATCACCCATGGCTTCAGAAGGCCCCCAAAAGAAGCAGTCAAAGAACTTCCAGATGAAGAAACCTTTCTGAAAGTATCAGAAGGTGAATACAAAAGAATTATATATAGAGCCCGCCTAGACGTTATACAAAATGCAGCAGAGCAAAAGGAAAAATTAAGCAAGCTGTTTGATCTGATGGAGCACCAGTACTCTGAAATCCAACAGATCAAGAACAAAATCAAAGAGAAACTTCAATTCAAAGCCAAGAAAACAGAATGGAACAAACGGAAAATAGACTTTTTGACTTGGAAGACAGAGCTACTGACTCCAGCATCTATGAGGAAAAATCAGAAAAAAGAAACAAGAAAAATGAAGAAGCATTAGGAAACATGTGGGACTCTATTAAGAGGAACAATCTATGATCAACTGGAGTTCCTGAACAGGATGAGACACCTGAGAACATGGAAAGTATTGTAGCTGAGCTGCTGACAGAAAACTTCCCAGAAATTATGAAAGAAGAAAATTTAGATATCCAAGATGCGTATCGAACACCACTCAATATAGATCTCAAAAGACTCCAAGATGTAATATAATCACGCTTAACAAAATGAAACATAAATAGAAAGTCTTAAAGGCAGCAAGACTCAAAAAACAAAGCTAACATTCAGAGGGAAACCCTGTAGGCTTTTGTTGGGTTTCTCAGCAGAAATGATGCTGTCACAGAGACAGTGGCATGACACATTCAAAGTCTTGAAGGAGAAGAACATCCAACCAAGAATTATATGTCCTGCAAAACTATCTTTCAAATATGAAAATGAAATGAAGACATTTGCAGATAAACAGAAACTCAGAGCCTTTGTAAAACCCAAATATAATAGTGAAAGAAATGATACAGTGATCATATCATGAAAACTATGATGTCATCATATTGAAAAGAGGGATGTACTACAGTCACTATAGTCCTTCCAGATGGAGAGGAAGTTAATAAGACTGGCAGTCATTAAAATTGGCTTTATACATAGTTTATTAAGGGGGATCATAGAGGCAGCTGTAAAGCACAATAAAGATGTAACATATCAAATCCAGAAATGTAATACGGGAGTCTCAACAACCGCAAAACCAACTCTCAAAAAGGTGAACAATCAACTCACAAATAAGAAAGTCCCAGAACAGATTAATAAAAACAACAGAGAAAACATCAACCCAGAAATAAACATATTACAATGACAGCACTAAACACATACATATCAATAATTACATTGAACGTGAGTGGACTGAACACTGCAGTAAAGAGATATCAAGTGACATCTTGGATCAAAAGACACAACCCATCCATATGTTGCCTACAAGAAACTCACCTTAGACATAAAAATATGAACACACTGAAAATTAAAGGATGGAAGAATATATATCAAGCTGACAATACACAAAGAAGAGCAGGTGTGGCAATTCTAGTCTCAGATAAAGTAGATTTTAATGTGTAATCCACTGTCATGGACAAGGATGGACACTATTTCTTGCTGAAAGCTTCAATGACCAAGCAGGACTTCACAGTATTAAATATTTGTGCACCGAATATTAGAGCACCTACCTAAATACATTGAACAAACACTGACTACATTAAAAAATGAGATAGATCACTCCACAATAATAGTGGAATCTTCAACACTCCACTCTTAATATTGGACAGATCATCTAGAAAAAATCTCCATAAAGACACAGATGACCTTATTGCCACAATTAACCAACTAGGCCTCATTGACATTTACAGAACTTTCTATCCATTAACAGGCAACTACACCTTCTTCTCTAGTGCACATGAAACATTCTTCAGAATAGACCATGTGTTAGGACCTAAAGCAATTTTCAACAGAATGCATACCATTGAATGAATTCAAAGCATCTTCTAAGATCATAAAGCCATAAAATTCTTAATCAATAGCAGAAAAAATATAGCCAGAAAATGGAACTCATGGAAAGTGAACAACATCTTGCTCAAAAAGCCATGGGTTATAGAAGAAATCAAGGATGAAATAAACAAATGAGAATGAAAACACTTCCTACCAGAACCTATGGGATACATCCAAAGCAGTTGTCAGAGATCAGTTTATCTCCATAAATGCACACATCCGGAAGGAAGAAAGAAACCAAACCAAGCCAAAGAACTAACTCTACGGCTTGAATAAATAGAGAACAACAGAGGAACCCCTCAGGCACCAGAAGAAAACAGATCATAAAGATCAGAGCAGAACTAAATGATTTAGAGAATAGAAGAACAATTGAAAAAATTGAAAAGACTGAAAGCTGGCTTTTTGAAAAGATCAACAAAACTGGCAAACCATTGGCTAAACTTACTAAAGAAAAACAGGAAAGGAAACAAATAACCCAAAGAAGAAATGAGAGGGGAGTTGTCATAAGAGATCCAACAGAAATCAAAACTACCATAACAGAATACTATGAAAGACTATAACAAATTTGAAAACCTAGAGGAAATGGACAAATTCCTTGATTCATATCACCTGCCCAAATTATCACAAGCTGAAGTGGAACAACTTAATAAACACATCACAAAGGAAGAGATGGAAAAAGTTATCCAAAAACTACCAACCAAAAAAAAAGCCTGGGCCCAGATGGCTTCACTGCAGAATTCTACCAAGTTTTTAGAGAAGAGTTATCTCTAATACTACTGAAACTATTTTACAGTATAGAAAGGGGTGGAATACTCCCAAATTCATTCCATGAAGCCAGCATAACCCTGGTACCAAAGCCAGGGAAAGACCCAACCAAAAGGGAGAACTACAGACTGATATTACTCATGAATCTAGATGCAAAAATCTTCAACAAAATTCTTGCCAACAGAATACAACACATCAGAAAAATAATCTGTCATGACCAAGTTGGATTCATACCAGGGATGCAAGGCTGGTTGAACATCAGAAAAACAATGTGATCAACCACATAAATAACAAAAGACGAAAATCACCTGATTTTGTCCATTGATGCAGAAAAGGCATTTTGTAAAGTCCAACACCCATTCATGCTAAAAACTCTCAGCAAAATAGGAATAAATGGCAAATTCCTGAAGGCAATAGGGCCATTTATACAAAGCCAACTGCCTACATAATCGTGAATGGAGGGAGACTGAAATGGTTTCCCTTGAGAACGGGAACTAGACAAGGATGCCCACTCTCACCTCTCCTATTCAATGTTGTACTAGAAGTTCTAGCCACAGCAATTAGACAAGACCAAGAAACAAAGGGCATCTGCATTGGCAAAGAAGAAGTCAAATTCTCCCTATTTGCAGATGATATGATTGTATTTGCAGAGAATCCTAAAGAATCCATAAGTCAACTACTCAAACTGATAGAAGAGTTCAGCAAAGTCTCAAGATACAAGATAAACATAAGTAAATCAGTAGGATTCCTTTATACAAACGAGATTGTGAATAAAGAAATCACCAAATCAATACCATTTACTATAGACCCTAAGAAGATAAAGTACCTAGGAATAAATCTAACCAGAGAAATAGCAGAGAGAACTATAAGTCCTCACTACAAGAAACTTAGAGAGACTTACATAAATGGAGAAACCTACCCTGCTCACGTATAGGAAGACTTAACATTGTGAAAATGTCTATTTTACCCAAAGCAATCTACTTATATAATGCAGTCCCAATACAAATTCCAGTGACTTTTTTTTAAGGAGATGGAGAAACAAATCACCAACTTTGTTTGGAAAGGGAAGAAGCCTTGGATAAATAAAGCACTATTGAAGAAGAAGAACACACTGGGAGGCCTCTCGCTATCCGACTTAAGAACTTATTACACTGCCACAGTAGTCAAACAGCCTGGTACTGGTACCAAAAGAGACAAATAGATCAATGGAACAGAATTGAGGCCCCAGAGATGACACCATCTTCCTATGAACAGCTGATATTCGACAAAAGCCCTAAGACATTAAACTTAATAACAGTGTCTTCAACTGGCTCAACAAGTGATGCTGGCAGAATTGAATATCCATCTGCAATAAATTGAAACAAGACCCATATCTTACACCTTATACAAAAACCAACTCCAACTGGATAAAAGACCTAAATATCAAATTTAAAACAATAAAGCTCATCCAGGAAAAAGTAGGAACAACAATGGAAGCTTTAATATACAACATAAACAGACTTCAAAATCTGTCAAACAAACCACAAACAACAGAAGAGAAAATAGATAAAGGGGAACTACTAAGAATCAAACACTTTTGTTCATCCAAAGACTTCATCCAAAGAATTAAGAGACCACCTACAGAATGGTAAAAAACTATTTGGCAACTATATGTCAGTCCTACATCTGATCTCCAAAATCTATGAGGTATTACAAAATATCAAAAAGAAAAAGATAAATCTTCCAGTTAAGCAATGGGCAAAGAAGATGGACAGACACTTTTCTAAAGAGGAGATCCAAGCAGCAATAAAACACATATGGACATGCTCACGATCATTATCTGTTAAAGAAATGCAGATGGAAACTACAGTGAGCTACCATCTCACCCCAGTAAGGTTGGCCATGACAAAAAATGCAAAACAATAAATGCTGGAGAGGCTGTCGAGAAACTCTCCTGTACGGTTGGGAATTGCAAAATGGTGCAACCTCTTTGGAAAACAATCTGGCACTTCCTTAAAAAGGTCAATATAGATATACCATTTGACCCAGTAATTCCGCTTCTCAGAATATATCCTACAGATTCAAGGCCACTGACACCTACAGATACAAGCACATAAATGTTTATTGCAGCACAATCCACAATAGCAAAAAGATGGGACCAACCCAGATGCCCAGCAACAGAGGAATGGATAAGTAAACTATGGTATGTATACTCAATGCAACACTATGCAATGATAAAGAACAATGATGATTTTAGGAAACATAGCCTGGTTTCAATTGGAGGACATTATGCTGAGTGAACGAAGTCAGTGACAAAAAGACAAATATTGTATCAGACCCATATGATAAGAACTTAAAAACAGACTCATGCATAGAAGAAAAGATTCTTTGATGGCTGCAAGTGTGGGGACGGAGGGAGGGTTGGGGAGGAGGGTTTACATTAAATAGTTCAAGAAGATCAATATTAACTCAACTTCAACATAACATGATTACTTCTCCCATCTTAATGCAATATGGCAAGGACAGAGTAGCTGGGGTGGGGGACCAGGGACCATGCTCTCAGGGGAAATTGAGGCCAAATTGGCACAACTAGCATTTCCTAACAGAGCCTACTGCACCACACATTGGTGAGAGGCATCTGGGATCTTAAAAGCTGCCAAGCTGCCATCTGAGGGTACAGCAAATGGTCCCAGCTCAGCAGGAACAGATAATGACCAAAGACCAAAATGACATGGGGGAAGGAGAACACAGAAGACAGAGAGATGACCCTGAGTGGGTGACTACATCAACTTGTGACTGGAAAAACTGAATGATGCCCCACCACCATTAGTGATAGCCATGACGGAGCTCACAAAGCTGAGTCTCACTGGCAATACAAGAATAAAAAGGGGTACACCCTGAGATCTCCACAAAAAGACCACAACTGGTGGTCTAGGGGCCTTGGAGTTCCCCTGGGAGCGTGGCTCCCTGGCCCTGATGCTGCCCATGTCCATAAATCATAATGGAGGCCAACTCTTCACACAGGAATGGAATGGAGTTGGCGACATAGAGTGATCGTATTGTATGTGTGCACTTTATGGTTCTGTGTATCCACAGGATGTCGTCCTGCTGACCTCTTACTGGAGGCAGGGGAGTGGGTGGAGAGGAGGGGATAGGAGATTGTTGGGAGGATAAGACATGTGTGGAGTGGAGAAGAAGAGTGTGCAGTCACCAGGCAGGGAGAGCAGTGGGAGCTGCTTATAGTTTGGCATGCAAGTTTATGTGGGAATGCACATTTTTACTCAATCATAATAAAAAAAAAATTTTCATAAAAAAAACAGATATGTATATGAACTGAGATAGTTCAACAAATAGGTACAGCACTGGAAGTGTACACTTGTCTATGCCAAGAAATTTGGAGGACAGCTACCTAGCCAACCAACTAGAAGAGATCCATATTTATGCCTGTTCCCAAGAAAGGTGATCGAACTGAAAGCAGAAATTACCGAACAGTATCATTATTATCACATGTAAGTAAAATTTTGCTCAAGATCATTCAAAAGTGATTGCAACAGTATATTGACAAGAAACTGCCAGAAATTCAAGCTGGATTCAGTAGAGGATGTGGAACCACGGATATCATTGCTGATGTCAGGTGGATCTTGGCTGAAAGCAGAGAACACCAGAAAGATGTTTACCTGTGCTTCATTGACTATGTAAAGGCCTTCAACTGTGGATCGTAACAAATTATGGATAGCATTGCAGAGAATGGAAATTCCACAACACTTAATTGTGCTGTTAAGGAATCTGTATATGGGTCAAGAGGCAGTCGTATGAACAGAACAAGGAAACATTGCATGGTTTCAAGTCAGAAAAGATATGTGTGTCAGGGTTATATTCTTTCACCATATCTTTTCAATCTGAATGCTGAGAAAATAATCCAAGAAGTCAAAGAGAAGAAAAAGGAGGCATCAGGATTGGAGAACAACTCATTAACAATCTGTGTTATGAAGGTGACACAATTTTGTTTGCTGTAAGTGAAGAGGATTTGAAACACTGATGAAGATCAAAGACTACAATTTTCAGTATGGATTGCACTTCAACCTCAAGAAAACAAAAGTCCTCACAACTGGATCAGTAAGCAACATCATGATAAGTGGAGGAAGGATTGAGGTTGTCAAGGATTTTATTTTACTTAGTTCAGTCAAGAAACAAAAGATGCATTGTATTGGGAAAATCTGCTGCAAAGGACCTCTTTAAAGTGTTGAAGATGAAGGCGCCCCTGACTCAAGCCATGATATTTTCGATCATATATGCGTGCAAAAGCTGGAGAATGAATAAGGAAGACAGCAGAAGAATTGACGCCTTTGAATTGTGGTCTTGCAGAAGAACATTGAAAGTATCATGGACTGCCAAAAGAACAAACAGATGATCTGTTATGGAAGAAGTACAACCAGAGTGCTCCTTGGAAGCGAAGGTGGTGAGACTGCATCTTACATACTTTGGACATGTTGTCAGGAGGGATCAGTCCCTGGAGAAGGACATCATGCTTGGTAGAGTGGAGGGTGAATATAAAAGAGGAAGACCCTTGATGAGATGGATTGACACAGTGGTTGCAATGATGAGTTTAAGCATTAAAACAATTGTGGACATGGCACAAGACCGGACAGTGTTTCATTCTGTTGTGTACAGGGTCACTATGAGTCAGAACCAACTTGATGGCACCCAGCAACAACAAGAACATCAAACAAGCAATAGCACACATGGGAACATATTTCTTAGTCCAGCCAAATATACAAGGCCAGATGGGCAACATTTGCCCAAAAGTAAAGTTGAGAAAGCAGGAATATTGAATAAATGGGCATGAGGAACCTGGGGTATAAATAGGAAGAAGGACAGTGATGACGCATTGTGGGGACTACAACCAAAGTCACAATGTATTTTGTGCAGAAAATTTGTTAATGAAAAACTAATTTGCTCTGTGAACTGTCACCTACAACACAATAAAATTAAAACAAACAAGAAAGTAAAATAAGATGCTAATAAGGAGCTAGAAACAGAAAAATAAGAATGTAGATATTCCAATTAGAACATAATTTCTGTATATTGACATTTTTCTTTCTATGTAATAGGTGTTGAATTACATTGAACCATATGAACTTCATGTTTTTGTAAAATTAACACATTTTAGCTTACGAAAGCAACCATTGTCTATAAATGTTCTCTGAGTTATTCTGAGCGGAATCTCCTCCTAACCCCAAAGTTTTAAGACTGTAAGTAGCCTTGTCTTTGTTTCTCTTCCCTAGGAAAACTCAGAAAGAAGAACATGGATCACAGGCCGGGCCAGCACCAACGCAAGGCAGCCCTTTCCGCTCAATCAATATCCCAGAACCTGTTCTGCCAGGTGAAGACTTCACCAGCCTTTTGCCTTCTCAGGCATATGAAAAAGGTACAGTTTACAAATCCTATGGAGTTAGCCAAGCATCCTCTCCTTTATTCCTAAAGCTTAGTTAGGTAGTCATTAGTATAAGCTTAAATTCTTTAACTGTTGTTAAAGGAAAATGGTGTATTGCCCAGATTTTTCCTCTTGTAGCTAGAATTGAGAAGAATCCAAGGAATCTAAGAGACAAGGAGAGACTCCTCAATTAGAAAAAAAAAAATTCTAACCTGGATATCTCTAAATTGCAAATGAATTAAAAATAATTTCTGGCATAGTGAATGCTATGTCAACCATAAGAGAAGAATGTTAAAAATTATTCACTCAGGTTGTTCATATTTTCCACATTCTTTCTCACCCTCTGAATATACCTTTTTTAAATAGCCATAGTCTTAGCAGAGATAAAAATTATGTGTCTGATTTTTTTTTTCAGCCCTAGGGTGGTGTAGCAGTTAAATGCTAGGCCTGCTAAACAAAAGGCTGGCAGTTCAAATCCACCAGGTGGTCTTTGGAAACACTATGGGGCAGTTCTACTCTGTCCTATAGGGTCACTGTGAGTCTCTGGGTTTGGTTTGGTTTGGTTTGGTTTAATTGTCAAGTAGTAATGTCATTGGTAGTCTACTTCTGTACCTTGTTTCTCTGGAAAACCAGAGCTGCTGCTGTCTGTGGGCTGGAACATTCATCAGCCACATCCCTGATCTGAGGGGACAGATGTTGTAAAATGACCTATTAGGGGTCCAGAAGAAACTGGCTTCCCAAGAAATGTCTGAGGTTCAGTGATGTGTGTCCAACGCAGTTAAAAAAAAAAAAAAAGCATTTGCTACATCTTTGCATCTTCAACAATGTCCAACAAACCACCTTATAAGCAGGAGAATAAAAGTAGATAGTGAATTGTTTAGATGACTTTTTCTCTGCATTATTGGTCTCACATAGAAAATCTCCAAAAAGTAAACCTAAAAATGCCTCAACCGATGGCAAGCTTCAGGGAGGGTTAGTAGTTTTCTGCTGTATTGCTGGTGGAACAATTCGATTCATATATTCATTGACAATAAATGAGATTTGAATAACTTGACACAAAATCTAAAACAAATGACTTTTAATTGGTATAACTACAAAATACAGAGAATGTGCAAATTCTGTGGCCAGATACAAGGCTCTTAGGAACAGCTTATAAAGAGCTAGCAGCTGTCTGACAATAAATGAGATTTGAATAACTTGACACAAAATCTAAAACAAATGACTTTTAATCGGTATAACTACAAAATACAGATTTTTTTTTCCAGTAGTTATTTTAGAGGCTGGTTGGCACATCTGAGTAAATCTCCCTGGATCTGTTTGGGGAGTGGGTTCATTGCAGACAGTTATGTTTTCTCTGCTCCATGACATGGCGAGCAAGACAGGAAAGGAGGTTTTTGGAGAAGAGCACAGGACGGCTGGCAAAGTGGAGTCAGATCGACGCCAGTTCTGGGGCAACTAAACACATCCAAAAGCTATAAGACTGAAAACTATAGTATTTGCAAAGTGTATTGTTACATTTATTGCTATTGAAATCTTCACATCTGTAGACAGTGTGTAACAGCTCTCAGCAAAAGGAATAATCACAGGATTTGTTGGATCTGCCAATCTAGATGATTTCAGTGCCCAAATGGGTTTAAATTAACTATTGCATACTAACTCCTCCTTCCTGCTCTCTAAATAGACACAGTTGTAGTTCATTCTACTGAATTGTTGCAGAAATTTGGGAATAGTATAGGACAATAAGAGATACTGGACACGACTGGTGGTAATTTACAATAAAACTCACGGCAGCAGTACCAAACTTTCAGAAAGAGTTACCTTACCCTGTTATTGATAAAATGATGGATACATATGCTGTGGCTGCTGTAACAAATTACCACTAACTTGGCTTGAAACAACAGCAATTTCTTCTCTCACCTTTCTGGGGGACAGGAATATGAAATCAAGATGTTGGTGGGGCCATCTGATACCCAAAGTGTCAATGTCACTCTGAAGGCTCTAGAAGGGAGTCCTTCCTTGCCACTTTCAGTTCTTGGTGGCTCCAGACAGTCCTTGGCATGTGGTTGCACAGCTCCAGTCTCTCCCTTGGTCTTCACAAAGACTTCCCCTATGTGTCTGTGTCTTCTCTTCTGTCACTCACGTGGATACTTGCCATTGGGTTTAGGACCTTCCTGAGTAATTCGAGATGATTTCATCTTAAAGGTGTTAACTTAATTATATCTGCAAAGACTCTTTTTCCAAATAAGGTCACATTCACAGGATTTGGGGATTCTATCCTAGTTACACCTTTTGGGAACCACCATTCAACCCACTACACTGCCCATGCTCATGTGCATGATAAAAATATTTACAAATGGATGCAATCCAGCAGATCCAGCTCCAAAGAGAGTTGGAGAGAATGTGCAAATTCTGTGGCCGGATACAAGGCTCTTAGGAACAGCTGTATAAAGAGCTAGCAGCTGTCTGATAACAGTCATTGTCACACACAAAGTCCCCAGCCCACCTGGAGGAGTGACAGAGTCTGACATACATTTTAATTGGGTTGTTCTGGCTTTTGTCTTTTTTGCCATCGTCATCACTGCAAATGCTATCACAGTGAAACAATAATTTAGCACTAACTGTGTGCCCAGTACCATTTTAAATATTTTACACGTTAACTGATTGAATTCTTACAGTAATCATGTGAAGTAAATTCCACTCTTGTATCTTTTACAGATGAGAATACAGCACTGGCCATGCAATACTGTAATTTTATTTTTTTTACTGCTCTGTCTTCTCCATGGAAACTGGTGGCGTAGTGGTTAACTGCTACATCTGCTAACCAGAAGGTTGGCAGTTCATATCCACTAGGCACTCCTTGGAAACTCTATGCGGCAGTTCTATTCTGTCCTATAGGGTCACTGTGAGTTGGGATCAACTTGACAGCAGTAGATTTTTGGTCTTCTCCACTAAACGATAAAATCTATTAAGTCTTCCAACAGTGCCTGGCACGTAGAAAGTACTCAGTCCATGTAAACAGGATGAGCACTGAATGCAAGTTTTCCTTTCTCTGTAGCTCAAGAGTCCAGATCCCTTCATGTGGGAGATAGTAATGTGAAAGGAATGATGGGCCCTGGTAAGTGACTACTGAGTGACTTTTCTTCTAGCAATTCTTCCCTGTCTATTAGACTTTTCCTGTTTTTACTCCCTAAGTCCCAAAGCAGACATGATGGTACGTAGACAAAGTCAAGCCAGCCTCATGGTTACTAAAGCTTCCAAGACGTGTGCTGGGGCGGGTCAGCTGCTCAGTTAAACTCCCCAAACCCTTTTGGAAAGTTTCAGACAAAACCAGTGTTCTTGGCTCTTTCTGACTCGTTTCAATTACCAAGGAACTAACATTTACTTATAAGTCACAGGGAAACCTGGTGGCGTAGCAGTTAAGGGTGACATTTGCTAGCCCAAAGGTCAGCAGTTTGAATACACCAGGTGCTCCTTGGAAATGCTATGGGGCAGTTCTACTGTGGCTTATAGGGCCACTATAAATTGGAATTCACTCAATAGCAGTGGGTTTGGTTAGAAGTCACTGGTGTATGTAGCATGACACAAGTTTCCCATGTGCCACACATTTTAAAGGTTATTTAATGTACAAGTTATTTACTTAGTAGACAATTCATGTGAATTTTATAGAATGTGTCACCTTCCCTTTTCTGTCTCTCCGTCCCTTTCTCTTCCCTTTCTGCAAATTACCATCACCAGGGCCAAGAAAGACATACTGCGAAAGAAGACATTGTTTTTGACACCCTGTCTCTTCTTCCATCTGTATGTTGTTCCTAGTAGTGTCCCAAGCATCTGGTGTGCTCATTGGAAAGGAAGCAGATATAAGGAGTCAGTATAGAACCAAACCAAACCCACTGTCATCAAGTTGATTCCGACTCACAGTGACCCTATAGGACAGAGCAGAACTGCTCCATAGTTTCCAAGGAGCGCCTGGTGGATGTGAACTGCTGCACTTTTTGTTAGCAGCCATAGCACTTAACCACTATGCCATCAGGGAGTCAGTACCCATTACTATAAATTAGCTATATTCTTTTATGAGTTTTTTTTTTTTAATTTTACTTATATGTGCATAGTAGTAAATTATGTATTTTGTTGCTGTTGGCTGCCATTGAGTTGAGTGGCCCCCAACTCGTGGTGACCCCAAGCACAATGGAATCGGATTGTTGTGGTTCATAACCTCTTTATATTGGCTGAGTTCTGGAAGTAATTGTCAGGCCTTTCTTCCAGTCCACCTTAGTCTAGAAGCTTCCCTGAAATGTGTGTAGCAAAGTGTGCACTGATAGATGGCTCGTAGTTACACATGATGTTCACTGACTGGGAATCGTACCCACATTTTTCAAATGAAAGGAGAGAATTCAACCACTGAACCTCTGCTGCCCCCCAAAGGCTTATAGACACCAGATATATGTTCTTCTACCCTTGCAGAAGTGGAAACTGTTAAACTTTGGTAGGTATATTTGGGAAAGGCTACTATTAATCCTCAGTGGGTAGTTGTACCCAAACAGGGGCATAATAGTGAAGATAATAGATCTTGATAGTGGCTGTTGTTTTTCAGGAGTGAACCCAACAACTGCAGAAGCAGAAGAAAACCTCAAGTCTTGCCTCTCTGCTGATATCCAGCCCAAGGGTCATCTCCCCTCTGGTGTGTGGAGGCAGCCTAAGGAAGGCAAAGAATGGGGTGAAGAATATGTCACAAAGGACCACCCAGATAAACTGAAGGAAGCTGGCCAGGGTAGACATAGCTCCTTGGAGAATGTTTTATGTGAAACTTCTTTGGCTGGTAAGTTCCAAGGGGTTATATGAGGCAAAATTTTAAAGGACATGACATACCAGTGCTCTAGAATCATGGTAGTTTAGAGATTTCAATGGACAGAGGAGACCACCTAGTCTCTGATTGCCTTTTCAGATTAAAAAAACCTAAAGCATATAGAAATGAAACCTCAGTAGTCAGGTGTGACAGCTGCTAACCAGAAGGTCAGAAGTTCTCATCTATCAGACATGCCTTGGAAACTCTACGGGACAGTTTTACTCTGACTTGTAGGGTCGCTATTAGTTGGAATTGACTCCATGGCAATATATATGTATATTTTTTTGGTTTGACATAGGGATGAAGGGGCTCACTTGAAGTCATCTGGGTGGTGGAACTACCACCCTGATTCTGGGTACTCATGACATTAAATAATGGAATGCTTTGGGGTAGGGGGATGCGTGAAATTGGTCCACAAGAGGCAGCAGAATCTTGACTACTGGAATCTCCTATCAGTAATCTATCACCAATAATCAGTGATCACGAAGAGGGTGCACGACTGATCAGCATGTTTTTCTGTTGTCTGTGTGGTCACCGTAAGTCAACAACTGCCTACCAAAATGTCAAACACACCAAGAGGGTGCCCACTGCTTTCCCTTCCCTTCTTCTGTCCCTTCATATCACAAATTGCTACTGGATATTTGCTATGTATCAGCCAATACATTGTATTTCTCTTCAATCATTTTGGGGGAGGTAATTTTTTAAAATTAATTTTAGTTTTTGCTAGAACACTAGCTATGAATTAAAACTTTTTGATAGGTTTTTCTGGTACTTGCTTCCATGATTAAAAAAAAATGTCTTTGCCACTCTTTTGTTAACAGTACTTTATTGAGGGTTAATTTACATACAGTAAAATGGAAACCCTGGTAGCATAGTAGATTAACTCCTACGTCTGCTGACTAAAAGGTCAGTGGTTCAGATCCGCCAGGTGCTCCTTGGAAACTCTATAGGGCAGTTTCTACTCTGACCTGTAGGGTCACTATGAGTCAGACCTGACTCAGTGGCTGTGGTTTTTTTTTTTAACCGCACAAAGCTTAAGTTCATTGTCTTTTTACATCTGTATACCGGCCTTGTGAACACTGTCAGATCAAGACAGACAAAATTTCTTTTCTCCCGGAAAGTCAACCTCATGCACCTTTCCAGTCAATATCCACCCAAAGAATCACTATTCTGACTTCTGTCAGCATAAATTCATTTTATAATTCTTGAATTTCCTATAGATGGAATAATACTTCATGTGCCCATTTCCTTCAGAAACTGTGGTAGCATAGTGGTTAAGTGCTAATCTGTTAACCAAAAGGTCAGCAGTTCAAATCCATCAGGTGCTCCTTGGAAACTCTATGGGACAGTTCTACTCTGTCTGCAGGGTTGCTATGAGTCAGAATTGACTGGATGGCAGTAGGTGCTTTGGTTTTCTTTCACTCAGCTTATTGTTTTCATCTATATTGTTGGATTTAATTCATTCAGTAGTTCATTTCTTTGTATTAATTAGTAATATCTACTGAATGAATTTACCACAGTTTGTTTATTCATTCTTCTGTTGCTAGACATTTGAATTCAGTCTGGGACAATGATGAACAAAACTGATATGAAGATTCTTATACAAGTCTTTTTTTTTTTTTTAACATTTTCCCCATATCTCTTGAGTGGAATCACTGAGATATAGGTAGGAATGTTTGATTTTAAGAGAAAATATCAGTTTTCCAAAGTGTCTCAGCTACTTTATACTCTCCCTGCTAATGTACAGGGATTCTAGTTGCTTCACACTCAACACTTAGTATGATCAGTTTTTCTAATTTTAACCTTTCTCATGAGGGTGTAGTGTTTTTTTATTGTAATTCTAATTTGTACTTCTTTGTGACTCTAGGGTTACTATGAGTTGGAATTGACGTGATGGTAGTAGATTTATGACTAATAATCTTGAGCACTTTTTCATCTTTTGTGTGTCTTTTGTGAAGTACTTGTTTAAATGCTTCTTTGCCCAATTTTATAAAGTAACTTGTCTTTTTATTGCTAATTTGTAGATTTCTTGATATACTCTGGATGTTTTATTTCAGTCTGTGACTTTACCTTTCACTTCATTAATAACCTTTTGATGAACAGAACTTTTAAGTTTTGGTGAAGTTCAACCAAAAACAAAACACTTTGCTGTTGAATCAGTCTCAACTCATAGTGAACTAGGACAAGCTGTAAATTTTTATTGGGAACAAACTGCCACACCTTTCTCCCTCAGGTGAAGTCCAATCTATCAATTTCTTTTTAAATTTTTTCAAATAGCTTGTGCCTTGTGTATCCTTTCCAGAAATTTTTCCCATCCCAAGGTTGTGACTATATACTCAGATGGTTTCTTCAGGGATGTTTATAGTTTTAACATTAACATTTAGATTAGCAATCTATCTTGAATTAATTGTGATATATAGTGTGAAGTGGGGCTCCAAGTTCATTTTTTTCACCATATAGCTATCCAGTTTTTACAGCACCATTTATTGAAATGATTTTCCTTTCTACATAGAATTGCATGCAGAAAGCAAAGCAATCATACATGTGTAGGCTAATTCTAGACTCTATATTCTTTTTTATTTCAGTTAGCAGACCAATGACATCTTGACAATATTGAGTCTTCCAGTCCCCAAACATCATATTTCCCCCTCTATAGGTCTATTTTTTTCTCAGTAAAGTGACAGAAAATGTATTATTTATATTTTTCACTGTAGAGATCTCTGTCACCCTCCTCTACTCTGGCCCATTGTACAGCTGTCATCCTTGGACTCTTTATTCTTTCTAGGAATTCTCTTCACCTATCTCCTGTGTTGGATTCCTGGTTTTCTAATCTTGTGTTCTCTCTCTTGGGTTTTTGCCAGCTTGAACTTTCTCCTTCAGTTCTGTCAGTTCTTGGTTACATGCTTTCTCCTGAAATGATTGAACATTGATGAATTCTTTTTGATACAATGACTCTGTGTATTCCTTCTATCTTCTTTTGGTGCTTCCTGTACTATTCAATATTTTCCCTGTAGAATTTTTCAATGTTGCAGCTTTAGGCTTGAATTTTTTCTTCACTGCTTTTAGGTTGAGAAATACAGAGCATGTTCTTCTCTCTTGGTTTTCTACCTGCAGATTTTTGCATATTTCGTTATAATGCTTTGGTTTGTCTTCTCAAGTTGCCCTTAGAGATCTTCTGTTCAGCTCTTTTACTTCAGTATTTCTTCCTTTTGCTTTAGTTACTCTACATTCAAGAGCAAGTTTCAGAGTCTCTTCTGACATCCATTTTGGTATTTTATTTCTTTCCTGTTTTTTTAATGGTCTCTCACTTTCTTCATGTATGATGTCTTTGATGTCATCCCACAGCTCATCTGGTCTTTGGCCATTAGTATTCAGCGAGTCAAATCTGTTCTTGAGATGGTCTTTAAATTCAGGTGGGGTATACTCGAGGTTTACCATGTGTCTGTCAGTTTGTTGCACTGTAGTGGTTTGCACATTACTTTGCCACTGGCATTTCTAATGCCAGCAGGATCATACTTGTTATACAGATTTCACCGGAGCTTCTAGATGGAGGCAGTCTACTTATAAAGACATTAGCCAATTAAAACCTAATGAAGAGTAGCAGAACACTGAATCAGACAATCATATGACCTAGTATGCTAGGAATGACAAACTGAAGAGGAATAACATTAAGTTCATCATCAAAAAGAACATTTTCAAGATCCATTCTGAGGTACAACACTGTCAATGATAGGATAATATCTATACACCTACAAGGGACACCAGTGAACATAACTGTTATTCAAACTTACACCAAACTAAGACCAAAGATGAAGAAATTAAAGATTTTTATCAGCTTCTGAAGTCTGAAATTGATTAAACATGTAATCAGGATGCACTGATAATTATCAGTGATTAGAAGACAAAAGTTGGAGACAATGAAGAAGGATTGGAAGCTGGAAAATGTGGCCTTGGAGACAGAAATGACATTGGAGATCACATGACAGAATTTTGCAAGATCAATGATTTATTCATTGCAAATACATTTTTTTCAACAACGTAAATACTGACTGTACACATGGATCTTGCCAGGTGGAATACCAGGAATCAAACGAACTATATCTGTGGAAGATTCAGTAGAAAAGCTCAGTATCATCGGTCAGAACAAAGACAAGTGTGGAGTGTGGAACAGACTACCAGTTGCTCATATGCAAATTCAAGTTGAAGCTGAAGAAAATTAGGACAAATCTGTAAGAGCAAGTATAACATTGAGTATGTCCCACCTGATTTAGAGACTATCTCAGGAATGAATTTGATGCATTAAACACTAATCACCGAAGATCAGAAGAATTGTGGAATGACATCAAGGACATCATACATCAAAATGTCATTAAAAAGACAGGAAAGAAAGAAAAGATCAAAATGGATGTCAGTTAATACAACTGTCATGGATTGAGCTGTGTACCCTCAAAACATGAGTCAACTTGGGTAAGCCATTATTCCTACTACTGTGTGGTTGTCCACCATTTTGTCATTGCTCTTGAATGTAAAGTAGCTAAAAGAAAAGGAAAAAATAATGAAGTAAAAGAGCTGAACAGAAGACTTTAAAGGGCAACTCAAGAAGACAAAGCACTTGTGCAAAAATTTGAAGACAGAAAGCCATTTCTCAGTTTGAAAGAACTGAAGAAAACATTCAAGCCTTGAGTTGCAGTATTAAAGAGTGCTACAGGGAAAATATTAACCAACATAGGAAGCATCAAAAGCAGATAGAGGAATACACTGAGTCACGTACCAAAAAGAATTAGTTGATGTTCAATCATTTAAGGAGGTAATGTATAATTAAGAACTGATGAAACCAAAGAAAGAAGTCCAAGCTGCACTGAAGGCAGTGGCAAAAACATAGGATTTCAGGAATTGGAAAGCACTCGAAATACAATTGAAAAAGAGCAGCCTTCATAAAGTAGAGTTGAACATAATGACATGGGTAGAGTCAACCTTTTGGGACCTTCATTTGCTGATGTGACACTACTTCAAGTGAGAAGAAACAGCTGAAAATATCCATTAGTAATAGAATGTGGAATGTGTCAAGTATGAATCTAGGAAAGTTTCAAGTTGTCAAAATTAAATGAAGCACAAAAAGATTGCTATCCTAGGCATTAGTGAGCTGAAATGGACTAGTACTGACCGTTTTGAATTGGACAATGCTATGTGACTCATAATTGACTCGACAGCAATGGTTTGGTTTTTTGGTTTTGTGTGGACTACTGTGCTGGGAATAACAAATTGAAGCACAGTGACATTACATTCATTGTCAAAAAGAACATTTCAAGATATGTAATGCTGTTAGCGATAGGATGATATCCATACACTTACAAAGAAATAAGTAAATACAACTGTCACCAATTGAATTGTGTCCCCCCAGAACATAAGTCAGTTGTCATCTGATGTGATTTTCATTTAAATAATAAAGACACGAGAACTGACACCTTTAAAGTGTGGTGTTGGAGAAAAATATTGAACGTATCATAACCTGCTAAAAGAATAAGAATGAAGAGTTCTGTCTTGAAAGAGTACAAGCAGAGTGCTCATTAGAAGGAAGATGAGACTACATCTTATAGACTTTAGACATGCTGTCAGGAGGGATCAATCCCTGAAAAAGGACATCTGCTTGGTAAAGCAGAGGGTCAGTGAAAAAGAGGAGGACCTTCACTGAGGTGGACTGACAAAGTGACTGCAACAATGAGCTGAAGTATAGCAACAGTTGTGGGCATGGCCCAGGATAGGGCAGTGTCTCATTCTGTTTTACTCAGGGTCGCTGAGTCAGAACCAACTGGACAGCCCCTAACAACAACAACAGAGATGAAAGGGTTAGGGAGAGAGAATCACTTTCTAGTAATGAGTATCTATCTGCCTCCCATCCCTGGTAACCTTTCTTTTTTTTTCTTTTTGATGGGTTACCAGGGATGGGAGGGAGAGGGAGGAGGAATCACTTTCTACATAGTAGACAACTGTTTATTTTTGGTGATGGAAATTCCAAATATGGGTGAAATCAGCACGACTTGATCAAGGTAAATAAAGACATGAAGAAGTACATGAGACAAAGGGACAATTTTGGTGTATGCTGTAGATGTTCAATTTTGCAACAACAGTATAAACAAGCAATAAATATTTTGGTGGTTACACAGTCAGATGTGCATGCATTTATGTGTATAGGAAAGCATATGTGAGCAAATACGTGTGCATGTGTAGGCATATGGCATTGGTGTATCTGTGTGCGCGTATAGGTTCACCCATGCTGTGTTATTGTTGTTAGGGTATGTATTTGTTGGCCATCTGAATGTCCCCTTTGGTGAAGTGTTTGTTCAGGTCCTTTGCCCATTTTTTTTTGTTTGGATTGTTTGTTTTTGTTGTTGTTGAGTTGTTGAAGTTTTCTGTATATTTTAGATGTTTTCTATATATAGATATGTAGAGAGCCTTATCAGATATGTCATTGTCAAAGATTTTTCCCAGTCTGTAAGTTCTATTTTTACCCTCTTGCTAACTTTTTGATGAGCACAAATATTTAATTTTTAGTAGATTCCAGTTATTTATCTCCTATCATTCATGTATTTTTAGTTTGTTTGATAGGCTAATTATGCTGAAAACTAGATACCTTTGTTTGGACCATGTAGGAAATTTATAATTTTAGCCTTAGTATTTAGGTCTTTGTCCACTTTCAGTTGGATTTGGTACATTGTGTGAGGTATGGATCTTGATTCATTATTTGCGTATGGGTGTCCAGTTTCACCAGCACCATTTGTTAAAGAGATTGTTTCTTCCATATTGAATGGACTTTGACCTGTTGTCAAGTGTCAGCTACTGTCAGATGAATAAATTTACTTCTGGGTTCTCAACTCTATTCTGTTGCTCTATGTGTTCTTTTTAAGATTTGACTCTATACTGTATCCTTGTAATTATACTTGTAAAAAATGTCAGGCTTTTTTCCACCATTTTCTCTTATTTTTTTCTCTTTGTTATTTTGTTTTAGGTGAAAGTTTACAGTGCAAGTTAGTTTTTCATTCAGAAACTTTATGAATGAATTGTTTTGTGATATTAGTTGCAATCTCTGAAATGTGTCAACAGTCACCCATTTGTCCTTTCCACCCATGTCCATTTGTCCAGTTTTCTCGTGCCTTCCTGTTTCCTTGTCTTTGCTTTTGGGCAAATGTTGCCCTATGTGGCATCGTGTGCTTGACTTAACTAAGAAATATGCTCTTCTTGTGTGTTATTGTTTCTTTTATAGGCTCATCTAATCCTTGGCTGGAAGGTGAACTTTGGGAGAGTAGCTTCAGTTCTGACTTAACAGGGTATCTGGGGGTCACAGTCAAGGAGGTTCTTCTAGTCTCTGTCAGAGCAATGTGTCTGGTCTTTTCTGTGTGAGTTTGAATTTTGTTTTATGTTTTTCTCCCTCTCTGTGTGGGACGCCCTGTTGTGATCCTTGTCAGAGTGGTTAGTGGTGGCAGCTGGGCACCCTCTGGTTCCAGCCCCAGAAAGTAGATCATCATGTAGTTCATCAGTCCTTTGGACCAATATTTTCTGTGTGCCTTTGGCTTCTTCATTCTACTTTGCTCCAAACATGACAGGACCAATAAATGTATCTTAGATGGCTGTTCACAAACTTTTAAAACGTTAAACACTGCTCACCAAAGTAGGATGTAGAACATTTTCCTTATGAACTATTTCATGTCAACTCACATAGACGTCGCCTAAGACCATGGCCCCAACCCTCAGCCACAGCAACTTGGTCACTCAGGGGTTTGGATGTGCCTAATAGCTTTATGACTTTGTCTTGGTCAAGTGGTGCTGACTTACCCTCGACTTTTCTTTTTAAAACAGCATCCTGTGCTATGTCTGCTAACCAAAATGTTGGCAGTTCAAATCTACCAGGCAGTCCTTGGAAACTCAATAGGGTGGTTCTACTCTGACCTATAGGGTTGTTATGAGTTGGAACTGACTCAGTGACAGAGAGTTTGGAGTTCAGGTTGTTGTTAAATGAATGATACATTTTCTCATATCTCTTTGAGGATGTTAAAATTATAAGATTTTTTAAGTTTTTCTGTTTCTTGCATTGCCTGTTTGTTCAAGCTTTCCATTTTCTGCTAGTTTTTTTTTTTTTATGGTAAATTTGTGTATATATTTTCTTCTTTTTCTATTATGTTGATAGCTTTCTTCAAACATCTGAGAACCTTGGCTAATTATTTACATATGAGAGAGGACAAAAAAAAGCCTGACAATTCTGTATTGGCCAAACTTGCCAATGAGTAGGGCTTATTGTAGGATAATCAGGTGAGTAGTTGATAGGTAGGAATTCTGGTGGCATAGAGATTAAGCGCTAGATCTGCTAACCAAAAGGTCGACAGTTTGAATCCACCAGGTGCTTCTTGGAAACTCTGTGGGGGCAGTTCTATTCTGTCTTACGGGGTCACTGTGAGCCGGAATTGACTGGATGGCAGTATTTTGCTACTTGATAGTTGATCTGTGTATTTCACTGTTTGTAGATCTTTTTGTCCTCACATAGCAGCTTAGTGTTTCAGGTAAAATATCCTCCAGTCTCCTATTTAGCAAGTAAGTGCAAGCCTGGCCACTAGCATTCGTGGACATGGAGGGGAAAAGGGGTAAAAAGAATCTCACTTTTCAATATGCAAACTTCCTTTGAGTCCTTTTGCTTCAGTTTTGGCTTCTCTGTTCTCAACTATGTCTGATGCCTTTAGCTGAGATCCCAGAGACCAATGCTCCTCTGGTTTAATTTCTCCCGTTTCCCTGGACGTGGAAGTGAGGAAGGTTCTGACACGTGACGGCGGTGGGGATCTGGAGGTCCAGTTGCTCCTTATGCGGATGCATGGCGACTTCTTCTATTTTCAGCCTTGTTCTTGGTTGGTACCTTCTGCAGCCCCTGGTGCCTTCAATCCTTGAGCCTTCCTGCTTCTTTGCAGGTTTCCTGCCCGCAGATGGGAACGCCGAGGTTTTGTGCCCCTGGGTGAGCTGCATCAATTGCCACGCCTCAGTTTTGCTTTCCACCTTCCAGAAACTTGCTTATATCTCTTTTTATTGCTTTCATTATCTTCTGTTGCCTTTTTATTACTTTCTGTCATTTTATAGGGTTTGGGGAAGGAATGGTGAATAAATATTCTCCCTTTGGTTTGTTTTTAAAGCAAAAAGACAGACTGTGGCACTAGAACTGCTTGAATCAGAAAGAAAATATGTGATCAATATCTCTCTGATCCTGAAGATAAAAGCAACATTCCAAGGGTCAGATGGGAAGAGGAATTCCAAAGAGAGAAGGTATCCATGTGTTCATTGCCTTTGCTTTTCAGGTTGGTTAAGATTTAAGGTAAGTTGTTTATTGTTTCCACTTTGGGGATTCTGGGCTTGTAACAAGTTCCAGAAACGGTCTTTGAAAAGACACTAGGTAGGCCGTGATGGCAGGTAACTCCTGAGAAGTCAAAAACTTAGATTTTAAGCAGGTGACAAAATGAGTGTAGTCTCCCGAGCCTTCAGAGCCCATGGAATGTCTGCTACCAACCTGAGCTGTACCAGCTGTCACTGTGCTGACTCCAACTCATGGAGACCCCACATGTGTCAGAGCAGAACTGTGTTCCACTGCATTTCCAACGGCTGATGTTTGGGGAGAAGATTCCCAGGACTTTCTTCCCATGTGCCTCTGGGTGGACTTGAACCTCCAGCCTTTCTGTCAGCAGCCAAGAATATGAAATATGGATATCAGCCAAGGACCCATGAGGGCAAATAAATGCTACAACAAGAGAGACATTGCTTCCTGCATGTACCCATAGGATCTCCAGTTTCAGGAGGTACAAAGAATAGAGGTAGTGGAGGTCTGAAGCACTAAGAAGCGATTAGACAAATGATATAATACTGATATAGCTTGGCAGTTAGTCTTTTCTTATTTGTTCAGGTATTTTCATCTGAAAAACCAAACCAAGCCTATTGCCATCAAGTAAATCTGACTTCTAGAGACTTTATAGGACAGACTAGAACCACCTTGTAGGGTTCCAAGGCCATAGATCCTTATCAGGGCAGACTGCCACATCTTTCTCCTGTGGATGAGCTGGTGGGGTCAAACCACTGGACCCTTAGGTTGGCAGTCAAGGTGTCAACCACAGCACCGCCAGATTCTTTTCTTATTATTTGCTCAAGTGATCCCCAAATTCTGGGTTAGTTGTAAGCATGCACACACACACACACACATGCACACATGTGTTTTGTAGAGCAGTGATTCCAAAGTGTCTGCAGTGTAGTGTAGTAGCATGCTAACTGTTTGTAACCAAAACCAAACGAAACTCAGTGCTGTTGAGTCGATGCTGACTCTTAGCGACCCTATAGGACAGAGTGAAACTGCCCCATAGAGTTTCCAAGGAGTTCCTGGCAGGTTTGAACTGCTGACTTTTTTGATTAGCAGCTGTAGCACTTAACCCACTATGCCACCAGGGTTTCCAACTGTTCATAGTCTTTAGATTTTCTGTTCATCTCTCTTTTAGGAAACCCTGGTGGTGTAGTGGTTAAGTACTACAGCTGCTTACCAAAAAAGTCAGCAGTTCAAATCTGCCAAGCACTCCTCGGAATCTCTATGGGGTGGTTCTACTCCATCCTTTAGGGTCGCTGTGAATTGGAATTGACTTGACAGCAGTGGGTTTGGTTTTGGCTTCTCCGTTGGGAGAAAGCAGGAAGAAGGAAAGTGTGATTTGATGAAAATGACTAATGTAATGACAATGTAAATAATCATGATTAACTGAGGAAAAAGGTAATCCAAATGATTGGAAAATTGGGTTTATAGACTATTAGTGGACAAACAGCATTACTGCTTTGACTATCCCATTGGGTGATAGGCATTAATGATTCATCAGTTGTGAGTCTGCCTAGAGAAGCCCCTTACTGTGCCCCTTGGTACTCACCCCTTGCCCATTACTTGGCTTTCAGTTACTAGCAAGACATCCATCACCAAAACATAGTGCTCTTCTTATCCAAATGACCAAAGTGAAAAAACATGCCCTGACAAACCCACAAGTGGCTTGATTATCTTCAAGAATTATTTTACTGCAAAACAAAGGTAAACAAGAAACAAAACAACAAAGAACAGAAGAGGTGATGCAGCAAGGTTGGGTTCTAACCTCCTCTTCTCAGTGGCCGCCCAGGTTCACGCTGATCTTTCCTTCCCCATCTGGCCACTTGATCCATCCTCCTGGATTCCAGTCCAGCTGGTCCTGCCTTCCCAGCTGCCTCTGGCAAGTCTCTAAGGGTCTAGCAACCTTGCTGTGGCTGAAGTTCTGCTCAGTTTACAGTACCACATCTCAAGGTGTGGCTCTGCTTCCCCATCAGAGACTTTAAGCCAGCAGCATCTCTGTGTAGTCTCTGAAAATCTGGGGAGGAAGAAGAAGGGGGAAGAGAAAGGAGAATCGTTTCCCCTGGAGCACAGAAACCTGGCATAGGCACTTCATTTATACTTTCATTAAATTTTCGCAAGAGCCCTGATGATCCTTCCTGACAGATGCCAAGCATCAGGCTCAGAAACCTTTAAAGTCACCTAGTCAGTCAGTGCTGGAATTCAAACCCAGGCCTGTGTGAACCTGTACCTTGTGCTGTTTCCATGTTGTCTGCTTCTTAAGGACACCATCTTGGCCAATGCCAGCATAGCCAGTCTCTCAGATAGCCAGATGCAGACTTGCTGTCTCTATTTCAAAATTCAGACTTCTTTTTTGGTTGGCCCATAATTTCTTTGGGTCTCAGCTGACTTGTCAAGGAAGAATGCTAGACATGTTCTTAACTCACTAAACAGGCAATAAACGAAACCCACTGCTGTCAAGTTGGTTCTGACTTATAGAGATCCTATAGGACCGAGTTGAACTGCCCCGTACAGTTTCCAAGGAGTGCCTGGTGGATTTGAACTGCTGAGCTGTTTGGTTAGAAGCTGGAGCTCTTAACCACTACACCACCAGGGCTTCCACATAGGCAAGCCTCGTCTTTAATTATTATGAAAATATAGGTAACACCACATTTGGTATTCATGTGTACTAGTTTGTAACACCAGTTACAGCCATCAGGTTGGGCAACTGCCACTAACCCATTACCAAATTTTCCATCACCATAGGCAGACACTTATGCTTCCTTGTCCTCACCCTCCCACCCCTGGTAACCACAAAAAAAAAAACAAAAAACAAAAAACTCTCATCTCTATACGTTTGCCTATTCTAGGTATTTCATATTAATAAGATCATATCATATCTGTCCTTTTCTAACTGACTTGCTTCAATCAGCCTAGGATTTTCAAGCTCCATCTATGTTCTAGCATGATCAGGAGTTCATTTCTTTTTACGGCTGACTAATATTCCATCACATGTCTATATCACATTTTGTGTAATTATTCATCTGCTGAGGGACATTTGGGTTGCTTATACCTTTTGATCATTGTGAATGGTGCTGCCATGAACAATGGCGTATACCTCTGTTTGTGTCCCTGCTCTCAGGTCTCTCGGTATATACCTGAGAGTGGGACCGCTGGTTCCCAGGTAGCTGTGAGGAGCCCTGGTGGCTCACCGGTGAAGTGCTCTGCTGTTAACCAGAGTGTCGGTGGTTTCAACCCACCAACTGCTCTGTGGTGGAAAGATGCAGCAGTCTGCTTCTGTAAGGGATACAGCTTCAGAAACCCTGTGGAGGCAGTTCCGTGTTCTACAGAAACCCTGGGTGGGGTCAGTTCTGTGTTCTACAGAAACCCTGTGGGGGCAGTCCTGTGTTCCGTAGCAACCCTAGGGGCAGTTCTCTGTTTGATAGGTTGCTATGAATCAGAATCAACTTGAAGGCAAACAACAAGGTAGCTGTAGGTCTACCTCTCCGGGAACTGCTGAATTTTTCCACCCGTGGCCATACCATTTTGCATTCCCACCATCAATGAATGAGAGTTCTGATTTCTACACAGCCTTGCCAATAAGATAGGCCTTTTCTAATTGCTTTTACTTCCTACTTCTTTAGGCTGTTCTCTCATGAGAACAGAAGAAATGAATGTTTCCCTCAAATCCTATGAGATTAAAAATTAAAACTGTCATAGACTTGTCAATGAAAGTAAGATAGTTGTTATTTCATCATATCCATGATGAACTATTCGTATTAGTTATTTGCTAAACTAACCCTCTTTGTTGTCTTACACCACGCATAGAAAATTGAATTTAATTTGAATATTATTCTTTTTTGAAATTTTACTGAGGTGGAAATGTATATACATAAACACAAACTATCTCAACAACGCCTGCACGTACGGTTCAGTGACACTGGTTACATTCTTGAGGTTGTGCAAGCACCCTCATCATCCTTGTCCACATCCTTTCACCACCATTAACAAAACCTCAGTGCTGCCTGCCCATAAACTCTCCTTTCCCCTCCTCACCCCTGATAAGCACTAATAAACTTTGGTTTCTATATATTTGGTTATTTTGTGTAACTGACAGCATACGGTATTTGTCTTTTGTGACTGACTTATTCTGCTCAGAATTATATTTTCAAGGTTCATCCATATTATGGCATGCATCAGGATTTTGTTTGTATTTGGGGCTGAGTAATATTCCATTGTATATGCTAGATTTGTTTATTCACTCATCTCTTAAATGGATATTTAGGTTGTTTCCGCTTTTCGGCTGCTGTGAAAAGTGCTGCAGTGAAACCTGGCATACTTGAACATTACTCTGAGTTAGTGCTAAATATGAGGTTCCTGGTTCTGCACTTTGCAGTATTGCTGTTTTTCTACCCCAAAGTGACATTTCTCATTTCCCTCCTTTACTCACTGTGTGTCTTTTTCTTAAGCTTTCTTCGACGGCACTTGGCTTTGGCTCTAAAATCTATGGGTATACTTTAAATAGACCAATGGAATGAAAGATGGAGCAGAGTGAGAGTTCCTTTCTTCTGTTGGCATTTCCCCCATGCTGCTCGGTTGTTAGGTGCTGCCAAGTTGATTCTAGCCCACAGCAGCCTGTGTACAGCAGAATGAAACCCTGCCCGGTTCTGTGCCAGCCTCACCGTCACTGCTGGATTTGAGCCCACTGTTGCAGCTACTGTGTCAGTCCATCTCATCAAGAATCTTTCTCTTTTTTACTGACCTTCTACCTTCTGGTAATATGTCCAAGTATTTGAGAGGAAATCATGCCATCCTCACTTCCAAGGAGCCGCTCGGGCTGTACTTCTTCAAAGACAAACTTATTTGTTCTTCTGGCAGTCCATGGTATATTTTATATTCTTCGCCAACACCACAATTCAAAGACATCAGTTCTTCTTTGGTCTTTCTTACTCATTGTCCAACTTACGCATGCATATGAAGTGGCTGAAAACCCATGGCTTGGGTCAGGTGCCCCTTAGCCCTCAAACTGACTTTTTTGCTTTTCCACGCTTTAAAGAGGACTTTGCTGCAGATTTGTCAATGCAACATGTCATTTGATTTCTTGACTTCTTCCATGGGTGTTGATTGTATCTAAGTCAAATGAAATCCTTGACAATGTTGTTGATCTTTTCTCCATTTGTCATAATGTTGTTTATTGGTCCAGTTGTGAGGATTTTTGTTTTGTTTTTGTTAAGGTGTAGTCTTTGATCTTCTTTGATAAGTGCTTCAAATCCTCATTGCTCTCAACAATCAAGGTTGTGTCATCTGCATATTGAAGACTAAATGACTCTCCCACCAATCTGATGCCATGTTCATCTTCATATACCCCGATTTCTCAGCAAACAGATTGAATCAGTATTGTGAAAGGACACAACTGAGCACCTCCAGTGCTGCGTCTATTGGTTGAAATATCACAGTTGGTATTCTATCAGTTTTGGGAGCCTTATTCTTCTTCAGTGCCTTCAGTGCAGCTTGGACTTGTTTCAAAACCGTTGATTTTCGATCACATGCTTCCTTCTGAAATGGTTGAACAATGACCAGTTCTTTTTGGTGCAGTGACTCTGTGTACTCCTTTCTTCTTCTTTTGATGCTTCCTGTGTCTTTCAATATTTTGACCATAGAATCCTTCGGTATTGCAAGTTGAAACTTCAGTTTTTTCTTCAGTGCTTTCTGCTTGAGCAATGCCGATCATTGCTTTTGGTTTTCCAACTCCGGGTCTTTGCTCGAGTCGTTATAATGCTTTCCTCTGTTTTCTCTGGCCACCCTTTGAAATCTTCTGCTCAGCTCGTTTGCTTCCTCATTTCTTCCATTTGCTTTGGCTGTATAGACAAGAGCAAGTTTCGGAGTCTCTTCTGACATCCATTTTGGTCTTTTCTTTCTTTCCTGTCTTTTTAATGACCTTTTGCTTTCTTCAGTATGATGTCGTTGATGTCATTCCACGAGTGGTCTGGTCTTTGGTCACTAGTGTTCAATGTGTCAGATCTGTTTCTGAGATAGATAAACAGTAAATGTTTTTCTCAAGACTTGAGCCATTTTATACCTGTCAGAAAGTAATGTAGGAATGAAAATAATACTCAGTACACCTTCAGATGGAAACCCTGGTGAGGTAGTGGTTAAGAGCTACATCTGCTAACCAGAAGGTTGACAGTTCGAAACTACCAGGTGCTCCGTGGAAACTTTAAGGGGCAGTTCTACTCTGTCCAGTAGGGTTGCTCAGAGTTGCAGTTGACTCAACGGAACAGGTACAGGTGTATACAGCTAGACTCAGCCCTAAGGTTGGCACATCTTCTCAAACACACAAAATTAACCTTCAGGTTTGTCCCCAGAAAAAAGCCGACAGACAGCCTGTTCCAAGCCAGCCCTGCCCCTGACCGAAGGCTGGAAGCTGCAGGGGATAGGCTGCTTGCTGAAACGTGGGCTGTTGTTGGTGTGTAAAAAGATGTCGTTCTTCTTTGCGTGTTTCGGGTCTAATTTGCTCAGACAGCTCCCTCAGCCTCAGCATCAAATGATCCTGTCTGAACACTCAGTGGGGAGGGCCAATGATCAGCTGGATAGGATTACCGCGGCAACAAACTCAGCCCAACCCCCAGCCCCGAGTTGATCAACGAATGCTATGTCACAAATCTCCACCAGGTGGCAGGCTCTAGCTCATGATGACTGTCAAATGCAGTTCTGTCTTGCTGCAGAGGTGAAAGAGGAATTTGGGGACAGCTAAGATATTAATTAATTGGATTTTCCTTGATCGCTTTTAGGTTATTTATCCCACGGTTTAAGTACTGTATTATGGGAGCTGAAATAACTGTGACAGCTTTAGGAAAAATGAGCCACTCTTGTTACCAGAGTTTTTGTCCCCAGTTAAGGAAGAAATAATGAAGAAGCTGAGTGCTTAATACTGTCGCCTTTATGAAAAAGAGCCTGCTTCTGGGAATCAGACCCTGCTCTGGGAAAAACCTTGTGGTAGGCTGTGTCTATATGTCTCACCTTCTGTCTCTGCTTTCCATCCACATTCCTCCCGGAAATTTCAAATAATATCCTTGGTAAAAAAAAAAGTTAAACACTATTTTCAGCCCTTGGTACAGCTTCATCATAGATCACTGGTCTTCATGTAACTTATATGCTTTCAGGATAGATAATGGACCCCTTCTCTGACCCCAACCTGCATTCTCAAACAGCTACCCCAGTGCACAGTCTAGGAGGCCACTGGTAACAGCTTTCCAATTCTGTAAGTACCCTGGGGTCAGCAAACAAAAGGCAGCTTTCTAGATGGAAAGGATGGAAATAGAATAGAAACAAAAGGATAATCCCAGACGTATTATATAACTTGTATTGGCTAACTCATCACAAATTTGGATCTGATCATGGAGCTGTAACATCTTTGAGTGTTGCGCCAGAAATATTACCCCAAGTCACTTACAGGCTGGACGAGGATAACTCTTTCCTGCCTAGACCCTTCACTGATGCAGCAGTTTCGCTTTTTCAGTCTGATCAGCTATGCTTTCTTCTGTTGTGCTTGTGGTCTTCTCCCCTCAGAGTAGCCACCCTTCTGAATTCCCCTCTGATCTGGACACGGATTGTTCAGCTCTTGCAGTTGCAAGCCCACGGGTGCGTCCATGAGAGCTCTGATTAGAAAGCCTCTCCTCTTGTGTTCTTGGATCCGCTGCCCTGGCGCTCACAACAAAGGAGGTGGAAGGAGTGGGAGACAGGAGTGGGAGGAATCCTGATATTGTCTCACAGGGCAATGAGTGCCCTGTTTGGGGTGTGTGGGAGGGTATTCTGGCTGAAATACAGCCACAGAGAATCTTTGCTTTGCTTGGGGATGGGTTGCAAAAGCTTGCTCCCAATCTGGTGACTCTATTGTTGTGGGCTGGCAAAGCACTCTAGTTTTCCAGTGATTTAGTCTCATTAGACTCTGGGGAAATACACAAAAAGTTCAACTCTCAGTGACAAGTCGACCTCAAGTTCATCTTTGGTGAAGCTGCAGTCTTGAAGGTACAAGGGGACCTGCCTGTAATTTCCTTGAGTTACCATGTCAGAGCCTGGATCCTTGTTGTGGCCCCACAAAGCTCTGCTTTCTCCTGTTTCTTCTTTCCTCACTCTGCTAAGTGGAACCCTGGTGGTACAGTGGTTAAGAGTTCAGCTCCTAACCAGAAGATTGGCAGTTCAAATCCACCAGCCGCTCCTTGGGAATGCTACAGGGCAGTTCTACTCTGTCTTATAGGGTTGCTATGAGTGGGGATTGATGACAATTTCAGTTCAGTTTGGTTTATTATTATAAGTCTGGCTACACCACCCATCTCCACCACCTCCTCCTCCTCTTCCTGTTCCCACAACTCTGTTTCCAGCTTTCCTCCCCAGCCCTCCTGTCTCTGCTTGCTCTCTTTCTCCCTTCTTTCTTTTGAAAAATAAAATAAGGCACACTGAGAAATGAAGAAGGGCATCTGAGGGAGGAATAGTGTTCTATAGAACTCCAGGGAGTGGCAGGCAAGGCTTGGTCTGTGACCTCCCCAGGGAAGACACAATCCTTGCTGAAGGAAAGGGAAAAAGCAGACAAGTCCCCAGTCTCTGAGCTTCAGAGGCAGCATCTCCTGGTTACTTAAGCAGCAGTTTCCTGCCCAGCAGCTGAGAGTGACCACGTGCGACCACAGTGCTATTATCGATAATGCTAACTCGACCATTTGCAAATCAAGTAGGAATGACTCTCAAACACTGAAAAGCAATCCTCTTAGAATTCCCTGGAGTGTCATATAAATGAGAGTGGCTGGGTTAGTTCTTAAAAGGTCAGCCAGGTGACGAGCTGTTTGTTAGCTCAGTAGACATTTGGACAGTGACCATCAGTCAGAGGGTCTTTTATAGAGACTGTGAGCCATGGGGTCTATGATAGCCAGGTTCCCTGATTGCAGA
This sequence comes from Heterohyrax brucei, assembly GCA_028571685.1. Lineage (NCBI taxonomy): Eukaryota > Metazoa > Chordata > Mammalia > Hyracoidea > Procaviidae > Heterohyrax > Heterohyrax brucei. The sequence goes on from CM053149.1 coordinate 53,936,107, forward strand.
CTGTGACAGGGTGTTTTGGTGGGCTGTGAGAATGGGACCTGCCACATGTGCTGTTGTCGGGTCGTCTGTGCTCCACACCTGGCTGAGTGATTCTGTCTCTCTCCTGTTTCAAGCCTCTTCCCTGGCTCTTTACGGTACATCGTCCAGCAGCACCTGGATCTGCTCCATGCGCTTCAGGAAAGGATCCTGAAGTGGCCACGCCAAGGGGTCCTTGGAGATTTATTCCTTAAGTTAACAAATGATGAGGTAAGTTTTTGTTTGTCTTAATCCTCTGTAAGCTTGAATTATGTGGCTCTGTCTCTCATTTTTCTGCTTAGTAGAGAATTTCGAATCAGTGAATTTCAGAGCTGGAGCAGCTACAGAGATCTACTTGAACCTCATTTTTTACAGACAGTCGTCAAGTCCGGAGAGGTGAAAAGACTCATGAGATCACCCAGCTAGCTCACGAGTTGCAGACCTGCCATTAGAACTCAAGTCTTCTAACCTCTAGCTGATCACTTCTCACTACAGTGTGCTGCACCAGAAACCCTGGCTGGGGCAAAAGTTAAGGTGCTCAACTGCTAATGGAAAAAGTTGGAAGTTCAAGTCCAACCAGAGGTTCCTTGGTAGGAAGGGCTGGTGGTCTACTTTTGGTGACTCAACTACTGAAGACCCTATGGAGCGCAGCTCTGCTCTGATGCACACGGTGTCGCCATGAGTCCAGCTCGACTCCATGGCAAGTGGAAGAAGATACTGCTCCTGTTGAATGTGTGTGTGTGTGTACCTACGAGTGTGTGTGACTATATGGGGACTACCAGTTAAGTCTGTGAACTCATACTAGAAGAAGTGGCACATACCTCATTGCTAACTATCAGTATAGTCACCTTTGAAGTACTTCCCTTGGGAAGCTATGCACTGATAGTGCTAGTGTCCACCCTTCAAAGTAATTTGCCAAGCCAAGTGCCGTCGAGTTGGATCTGACTCATGGCAAGCCTAGGGCCCAGGGTAGAACTGACCCCCAGAGTATTCAAGGAGCTCCTGGTGGATTTGAACTGCTGACCTTGTGGTTAGCAATTTGGGAACTCTTTTTCTGGAATGACCACCAGGGCTATTGTCATATTACCCTCGATGTCCTGAATGTCATCTAAATGTCTTCCTTTCAAGATTTCCTTTATCTTTGGGTAAAGAAGGAAGTCATTGGAGGCCAGATCAGGTGAGTAGAGAGGGTGTTGCAATCCAGTTATTTGTATACTGGCTAAAAACTCCCTCACAGACAACTGTACAGTTGAGTTCGCGAACTTGCTGCTGTGCCAACGCACACAATGGCCATTCCAGAAAGAGTTCCAAAATTGCTTTGAAGGGTGGACTAGGTGCTGGCATTGGCACATAGCTTCCCAAGGGGAGGCTTCAAAGGTAACTGTAGTGACATTCAGCAGTGAGATCTGTAGCACTTAGAACAATGAAGTTTGTGGACTTAATTGTCAGATCTCGTGTGTGTGTGTGTGTGTGTGTAAAATTAATATATGTGGGTTTGTATATGTGTGTATATTTTCACATGCAATTTTCATTCCTTAAAGATCTTTAAAAATGTGATGGGCAGCTATTGAATATTTTTATTTTCATTTGCTTGGAGAAAGTGTGCTACATTTTTAAATCTCTGTTAGTGTTCTGTACAAGAAAAGACAGTCCAGGCTAAAGGTTACAAACACTAAAGCCTACAGAACCAGACAGTGACATAAGTGAATGAGGTCACCAGAATAGCATTCAGTATATACAGTACAGCCTGGAGAGATGTGTGCTTTTCTACAAGAAGTTGCTGCTCAGCCTTCATCCAATTAAGTGAAACAGAAGACTAGAGTTGCCAGACCTTCTGATATTTTAAGCTAGAAACCTAGAATTTCTTTGTTTCATTTTTTATTACGATTGCATGAAAATGTACATTCCCATATAAATTTGCATGCTCACCTATATGTAGCTTTCACTGCTCTCCCTGCACAGTGACAGCAGACTCTTCCTCTCTGCATGTCCTTTCCTCCCAGCAGTCTCCTATCTCCTCCTCTCCACCCACTTCCCTTCCTCCAGTATGATGTCAGCAGGACGACACCTATAGATGCCTAGAACCATAAAGTGTCCACAAAATATGGTCACTCTGGGTCGCCAAGTCCAATCCATTGCTGTCCAAAGAGTTGAACTTCATTATGAGTTATGGACAGGGACAGCATCAGGGCCAGGGGCCATGCTTCCAGGGGAACCCCAAAGACCCTGGACCATCAGTTGTAGTCTTTCAGTGGAAATCTCAGGGTGTACCCCTATTTACTCTTGTGTTGCCAGTGAGACTCAACTTTGTGAGCTCCATTGTGGCTATCGCTGGTGGTGGCTGGGCACCATTAGAAATCTAGAATTTTACATGAGATTTTCTTAGTTTTAAGATACTGTGAGTCAGTTCAAATGGTGTGCAAATTGGTGTGCAGACAAAATCTGTGATCAACCTCTACATATCAACGATTCTCAGATGGGAGTAACAATACAAAGTTTACAAATTATTTACTTGGATAGATTGGAGTGGCTTTGATGCTCTTTTCATAGCATCTGTTTTTCTCATTTGTACTCAGTATGATTTCTCAAGCTGAGAATTGTGCCTGTGGTGATATATCTGGAAGCTGAGAATTGTTTTCTTGCGGGGATACTGTGTAGGTGAATACACATGTCTTATCTTGGTGGGAAAAATTGAGAGCCACTGGTCTGGACAGTATGGTTGGTTGGGCAAAGTTTACTGTATGGATGTAGACAATTGAAATTAAAAGGAATTCCTGAAACAAAATATGTATTTTTATCATATAATAATCCCCTCCTCTTTGTTTATCATTTCTATTTCTGTCATTAAAACAGAGCTATCTCTTTGGACAGGAATGGATTGGACTTGGCAATGCAGAGTAACCATATATTGGATGCACTTTATGGTTCTATACATCTATAGGATATCATCCTGCTGACCTCTGGCTGGAGGAAGGAGAGTGGGTGGAGAGGAGGGGAGAGAAGGCTGTAGGGAGGATGAGACACGTATGGAGCAGAGAGGAATAGTGTGCTGTCACTGGACAGGGAGAGTAGTGGAAGCTGCATATAGGTGGGCATGTAAATTTATATGGGAATGTATATTTTCACTCAGTCATGTTAAATAAAAAATTAAAAAAAAAAAAAAAAAAAACCGGAGCTATCGAGTTTTGGTTCCCAGTTCCATAGGGATGTTTACCTTTTTGAAGTCAAAAAAGATTTTTTAAAAAGTGTGAATTAAAAAAATAAATAAATAAATAAAGTATTCATAAACACTTTTAAGGGATGGTTAAAATAATCTAAGCGAAGTGCTCCTTTTTGACCTGCATGGCTCTATGAAAATATGAGTTGGCCTCATCCTTGTTTCCAGGTTCTTAGAATGCATTTTTGTGTTTGTTTTCAAGAATAATTTCTTGGATTACTATGTTGCCTACTTGAGGGACCTGCCTGAATGCATCTCCTTGGTTCATGTTGTTGTTCTGAAGGAGGTAAGTTAACTGTACGCATGTGCTACCCTTTGCGTACAGGTGTTTCTATATGATGCTGCCCAGTGCATGCACTGTAGCTTGTTTTCTGGACTGGAGGATGTCTTGAACAGGTCCATGGACACCCCTGTCTGGAACTAGAGGAAGCCACTGAAGGATCAGTGCCACTGCTTGAGTCTTTGCCCTACCTTCCCGGCCATCTGTTCTGTTGAGTGACATACGTATTAATCAGGTGTCCTAAGCAGAGGTCTCCACGATGCAGCTCGCATGCTTTATGTGGTTTTCTTTCAAGCTCAGAAAAGAGGAATCTGAATGATCTGAGGTCATCCTGTATCTGTCAGTTGGTAAGACTATAAAGTAGCTCCAGTTGTGTTGCTTTAAGTTGCGTTACTGTGGTGGTGTACTAGGTGCTTATTAAACACACGTAAATGTATAACAACTCTAGTTATTTTAGATCAATAGGAAAAATATCAGAGGCCCTAAAGCTGATAGTTAATCAGGTTTCACAAGAGGTGAACAGCTTAGTCTTACTAACTTTTCACTTCAACCTTCCTGTCACTCCCAATCCAGTACATGCCTACCATGTGTTGTTGTTGGTTGTTGCTGAGTTTGCTGTGACTCAGGTAACCCTAGGTGCCGGGAGCCAGCCTCGGCGGGGTTTCAGGAAGAAGAAGGGGTGGGGGTGGCGTCGGCGGAGGAAGAAAATGACGAGGCTGAGACAGGAAAGAGTTTTGGAGAATGGCAGCCCGTAAAGGTCTGTCTTCCTGTATTTTTTGTAGTCAGTGAGATAACTGTACTTTGACCACGTAGGTGATTGGCTAGCAAAAGTGGGTACTTCGTGGTCTCTCTTCATGTCAGTCATCAGGATCTTCTAAATAATGGCTCCAGACAGTGGTCTCTTTTCGTGTTAATTATTAGGGTCCTCTCTGTTAGCTAGTAAAGAACGGACACCTTGAAGTCCTTTTTCATGTTAATCATTAGGGCCCTCTAAATAATGGTTCAAGACCAGTATATTGTGATTATAATCAACAGTCAGAACAAAGCTAATCCTGGAACTTTTATTAACTTTACCTAAGCTTCGAGGTCAAAGGTGCAGGAAGAGAGAATAAACCCATCTTAAAAGTTATACTCTGACAGTCTCTATTTGTTCCTTCTTTGCTCTTCCTTATCTCTTCCTGTGGGGACAATAAGTGTCCACCATCCCTCACTCTAAGCTTCTCTTAAACTATTCTAAGAAGGGTATTTCTTTAGCATTTGTCTATTTGCCATACCAAACACAATAAGCTTGGAAGCTTATCTGTCTTCCTGATGTAGGGAGTGGAGTATCTATATTCTAAGGGCTGTACGAGGGGGTTGTTCCTGGGGAGCTTCTCAGAGCCTTCCTGCAATCTGCTTATCACCTGTGAGGGGGGATGTGCGGTTGGGGGAACCCAGCAGGGTTGGGCCGGCCCAATGCTCTCAGGCGTGCTGCATTGGAATTCATTAAGCCAAGGGGGTTGTAAAACCCTTCTTCTTTGATCCTTGTGCCGGGAAGTAAGGAGGTGTTTTTGAGGAAGGTTTGATTAGGTTGCAAAATATTATCAAGGAGAGTATGGCCAGAAAATATGTCACGAGTGAAATGCCTCTGCCTGTCATCACAGAAGCTTGTGACTCTGTTCACAGGGGCTTTTGTGGGTAACAGGCTTCAGCACCTACGTGTGCAGAATAAAACTGTCTCATAGGGTATTCAAGCCTGTAATCCTTTAGACACAGGTCACCAGGCTGGTATTCTGAGGCTGTCTTCTAGGTGGGTTTGAACAGGTAACCTTTTAGTTAATTGCCAAGCCATTGGCAACACTCAGGGACATCCTACCAGATGCTAGCACTCAGCAAATATTTGGCAAGAGAAGAGAAGGGAAGGGACATAGAGAAAGCCCATTATTTTTTCTGTTGCCAGGACAACTGACCAATTTCTACTCCCACGCTATTCCCCACTCTCATGAGGCCCCAAGGACTCTTAAAGTCCATCATTAAAGGCATTGTAATAATTACTTGGTGGAGAACCTTATCAGTTCTTTCAGCTCAGCCACGATCTATTGAAGGCTCACTCCTGTCTAGTGCTGTGCTAAATTGGGGCAGATAGAGAGGCTAGTTTGAAAAGTTGGGTGGGCCTGGCTAGGAAGGGTTGTCCCCTTGGGCATGTCCCTAAACACGTGGCCTCTCCAATGAGACATCAGTGCTCCCTGACAACCTAGAGGAAGCAAATGCTCTGTTAGTAAAGCCTTCCTTGTTTCTTGGGACTGACTGTGGAGCTCTGAGCTGCTGGGACCCTGAGGCCTGATTCTACTTTTGTTTCATTCAGGGTGATGAAGAAATTAAATCTGACATCTATACACTGTTTTTTCACATAGTCCAGCGCATCCCGGAATACCTGATACATCTGCAGGTAAGCATGGTGGGGCAAGCCACTAAGCTGATTTTGATGCTAAACAATTGCTTCCAACTCAGGACCATTGTAAAAAGTCAAAGAATCCCTAATGTTTCCCAGGAATGTTAAATGGTTTTAATCATTATAATTTTCCCATCCCCATCTTGTGGCATGAGGTAAAAGTCTCTACTTCTGGAAAATTTTATTTTGGTTCTTAACTCTGGCTCCACTACTTATTAAATAAACTACTAATTAACAGGTGCAATTGTAAAAATTAAATGAGATAATCTGCATAAAGGGCTTAGTGCCTGGCAATAGGAAATGCTCTGTAAATGTGACTTTTCCCAAATCCAAGCCTTGTGCTAGCTCTACTACAGCTCAGTAGGCAATGTAACAGGAGGGGCCACTAAGCCAGGCCCAGTGGTAACATCTCCCTATCAGCCTACCTCAGTGTCTGCCATTCTCACGCTAGTCCTGCTCCTTTGGTTTAAAGCCTTTTTTATAGACAGCAATTGTTAGAATGCATCCATTATCTCAGAGCTCTAATTAGGAGAACCTTCTAAAATTTGCAGGTGGAAGTATCTAATGTTCCCTCTAACATTGCTGCTATTGAGTTATTCAACTCAAACACGGACAATCCCAAGCAACCAAATCAAACCAATTGCCATCAAGTTGATTCTGACTCATAGTGACCCTATGTGACCAAGTAGAACTGCCCCATAGAGTTTCCAAAGAGCATCTGGTGGATTTGAACTGCTGACTTTTTGGTTAGCAGCCATAGCACTTAACGACTATGCCACCAGGGTTTCCAACATGGACAACAATGACTGTTTATTTTCCCTCATAATGACGAACACAGAGAGCTGCAAGTTTGACCTTTCGGCTAGTGTTTAGATGGGCTGTATGTTAGTTGTGTTGATTACATGGCTATGAAACACCTACAATAAATATATTGAAGGTGCAGAAGGGACAACACGATGTTTCCTTCTAATTATGCCATGTCCTTCCTCTTTTCCTCCATCTAGAATGTCCTGAAGTTCACGGAGCAGGAGCACCCTGACTATTACCTGCTTCTGGTGTGTGTTCAGCGCCTCCGAGTCTTCATCTCACACTACACCCTGCTGTTCCAGTGCAATGAGGATTTGCTTATTCAGAAACGGAAAAAGCTCAAGAAGTAAGGTTCTGATGTTGCAGCATGGAGGGTCCATCAAATGCTTCAGAGACAGAGAGGTAGACTAGTAAGCCTAGGCGTCTGTCACAGTTACAACATTGAGTGATAAGTAGCTGAAAGGCAGTGATGGGGGGCAGGGGTGATAGAGAGAAAGGGAGGGGAGAGAGTTGGCCAGGCTGGTTACTCTAGGGAGGTACCTGCTACTTGGTGGAAGTTACTTTAGGAAAATAAGCACTTCCACCTATGTAGTCCCATATTGCTGATCTCTCAAAACTAATTCACTTTCCCTAAACCTACCAGTTTCAGAATTACATTTCACAGGCTAGAATCTGGCTTCATCAGTTCATCTGCTGATGGGTAGAAAGTTCTGTATATTTTGATGAGGTCTAGTGGGTTAATTGTGGCAGTAAGATCTTCTGTGTCTTTATTGAGCTTTTTTCTAGAAGAACTGTCCAATACTGAAAGTGGAGTATTGAAGTATCACAGTATTATTGTGGAGTGATCTATCTCAGTTTTGAATGTAGTCAATGTTTCTTCCATGTATTTAGATGCTGTAGTATTGGGTGCATAAATATTTAGTATTGTTAAGTCCTGCTTGGGTATTGAATCTTTCAGCAATACATAGTGTCCATCTTTGTTCATGATGGTAGATTTGACATTAAAATGTATTTTATCTGAGATCAGTATTGCCGCACCTGCTCTTCTTTGTATATTGTTAGGTTGGTATATATTCTTCCATCCTTCAATTTTCAGTTTGTTCATGTCTTTAAGTCTAAAGTGAGTTTCTTGTAAGCAACATATAGACAGCTAGTGTCTTTTGATCTGAGATGTCACTCATTGTCTCTTTACTGTAGTGTTCAGTCTATTTACATTCAGTGTAATTATTGATAGGTATGTGTTTAGTGCTGTCATTTTGATGTATTTATTTTTGTGCTGATGTTTTCTCTGTTGCTCTTAATATTCTGTTCTGGGACATTCTTCTTTATGGGTTGATTTTTCACCCTTTTCAGTGTTGATTTTGTGTTTGTTGAGACTCCTGTATTACATTTCTTGATTTGATATATTGCATCTTTATTGTGCTTTGCAGCTACCCTTATGATCCCCCTTAATAATCTATGTTTAAACCCAATTTTAACTTCTACATATCTTATTAACTTCCACTCCATCTGGAAGGACTATAACTACTGTAGTACATCTCTCTTTTTAATGTGATGGTATCATAGTTCTTGTGATATGATCACTGGATCATTTCTTTTAATATTATAGCTTTGAGTTTTGTGCCTTCCCTAAATGAGTAGGTTTCTGGATGATGTGTCCTGTATTGCCTCCTAAAATACAGAGTTAATGGTTTTGTTCTTCTAAGCCAAGAGCTTCTTTCAGTAATTCTTATAGTTTTGGTTTGGTTTTTAGAAAGTCTCTGAGTTTCTGTTTACCTGTGAATGTCATAATTTCATTTTCATACTTGAAAGACAGTGTTGCAGGATATATAGTTCTTGGTTGGAAGTTTTCCTCCTGCAAGGCATTGAATGTGTCATTCCACTGCCTCTGTGCCAGCATCGTTTCTGCTGATAAGTCAGATGAAAGCCTACAGGGTTTCTGTCTGAATTTTAGCTTTGCTTTGAGTCTCACTGCCTTTAAGAGATTCTGCTATGTTTCACTTTGTTGATCTTGATTGTAATATGTCTTGGTGTCTTTCCTTTGGGGCCTACATTGTATGGCATTCAATATGCATCTTGGATATCTATATTCTCTTCTTTCATAATTTCTGGGAAGTTTTCTGTCAGCAGCTCAACAACAATACTCTCTGTGTTCTTAGATGTCCCTCCCTATTCAGGAACTCCAATCAGTCATAAGTTGTACCTCTTGATAGAGTCCCACATGTTTCTTAATGCTTCTTCATTTTTCTTGTTTCTTTTCTCTGATTTCTCCTCATAGATGCTGGAGTCAGAAGCTCTGTCTTGCAAGTCAGAAAGTCTGTTTTCCAGTTGTTCAACTCTGTTTTATTGGATTTGAATTGAATTATTTATTTCTTTGATTTTATTATTGATCTGTCGAATTTCAGAATGCTGGTGTTCTATCAGTTCAAACAGCTTGCTTAATTTTTCATTTTGCTCTGCTGCATTTTGTATAATGTCCAGAAGGGCTCTATACATAATCCTTTTGTACTCGACCTCTGATACTTTCAGAAAGGCTTCTTCATCTGGGAAGTTCTTTGTTTCTTTCTTTTCGAAGCTTTCTGGAGCCATAGGTGGATTTTTCTTTAAGTGTCAAGGTTTGTTCCTTTTTGGGCATCTAGAGGTTGTTTAGTTCCTCTGGTATTACCTTAATAGGATCTGAAGCACAGTCTGAGAAGGAAGGTGATCACCAGTCACCTCTATGTACTCCAGTGACTGGGCTCAGTGGAATCTCTAGGGTAGCAGTTTCCACCTCTGGGTTGGCAAAGACACGGCCCTACTTATGGAGTCACTGGGGGGCTATCAGCTGACCCTATGATGTGGGTCAGTAAAGGCTGGAAGAGATGACATTAAGCTGCACATAGTTATTTCTCTAGGTAGTCTAATTGTGAAAGGTAAAAGCTATCTGACAGCTTCCAAAATCAGTCAGGCTGTCAGCTATACAAGCCCCTCTTTCCAGCTGGCAATGGAGGCACGTCTGTATCCAACCCCAGATGCTGCACTCTAGTTCAAAGTATGGACAGGCTACTGCCCTGCTGTCATCTGCTGCCAGGCCCCCACCCATAAGGCTACACTGTGGTAAACACAGCTTTTCTTCTGGGAAAGCACTCCCCAGGCTGGCATTGCCTCCCAGTCTGGGAATTAGCTCCTGCTGAGGCCTCTATTCGGGTAACTCTGCCTCCCAGTTGAACAAGGTGGTGTCCCACACAAGCTCTCCCACCTGCTATGAAATAGCCAAGTCAGTGGTGGAGGTTTGGAAAGAGAGAGTAGAGGGGCTGAGGTGCTCAGAGTCCAGAGCCAGACTTTCAGAATGTGGCTATTCTGCTTTCTGATCATGTCAGCAGTGTGGCTGAGCTTTGCTGCCAGTTAAGCCCAAGCCACGCCTACCGGCTAAGACAGAGAAAAAAATTAAAAACACCAGTTACCTTCTGTCTGTGAGAGCCGGCTGTTCAACAAGGGTGGATGTCAGCAAAAAAGTTTCCTTCAGTGGCATGTAGTCCAAATTAACAGCCTTATGCCATGTCCTAGGGCTCTCTGGGTGTCCAGAAGACTCCATTTAATTATCAATCCAGGCCTTAGTTTTCAGAGGGAATTAAGGAGATGTGTGTCTAGTCTGCCAGCTTGACTCCACCCCTGGCTTCATCAATTCGATATGTACGAGGTTGGCCAAAGTTCATGAACTTGTCCAAGGAAAAGTGCTACATACATTATTGCTGAATATCACTATGGTCACCTTTGAAATGCTCCCATTGGGGAGCTATGTACTGATGCCATTGCTTAGTTCAACTTGCAAAAGCAGTTTTGGAACTCTTATTCTGGAATGGCCATCAGAGCTGTCATTGTATTACCCTTGAAGTCCTGAATGTCATCAAAATGTCTTCCTTTCAATATTTCCTTTATCTTCAGATAAAGAAAAAAGTCACTGGGGGCCAGATCAGGTAAGTAGGGAGGGTATTCCAATACAGTTATTTTACTGGCTAAAAACTCCTTCATAGACAACTATGCAATTAAATTCACAAACTTGCCACCTTGCCACCATGCACAATGGGAATTCCAGAAAGAGTTCCAAAATTGCTTTGAAGGGTGGACTAGGTGCCGGTATTGGTGCACAGCTTTCCAAGGGGAGTACTTTGAAGGAGATGGTAGTGATATTTAGCAGTGAGGTATTTAGTGCTTATAACAGTGAAGTTCATGGACTTCAGACCTTGTATTTATTGAGTAGCTGTTGGGTGCTGCACACTGTCTAGACGTTGAATATGCCTCAGTGAAGAAACAGTAGCCACGTGGAGTTTATTTCCTAGAGCTAGACAGTCAGTGAATAAATAAATAAGGTAGTGACAAGCTTTATGGATAATGATAAAGCAAATTAAGCAAGGGATACTGAGCAGATTTTACACCAGGAGCAAATGAGAGGGGCTGATTAGGGGAAATCTGGGCCTCAGAGGGAACAAAAGTGGCTCATAACAGAGCTAATTAATGGCCTGGGTTTCCTTCAACCTCAACTCAACTGGATGAAAAGATAATAATTTCTGTGGTTACATCAGTCCAGAAAAAGATGCTACCTCCCAAGCCACAGCTTCTCTAGTGCAGGTATCTCTCCATGCCATCCTCAAGTTCAATTCATTTAGGTAATCAGGATCCCCTCCCTTGCCCAGCAGCAGCTGGCACATAGTGTGTAGGCAACCTGGTTAAAGAGAGCCCTAGAGAGAGACCTTCAGGGCTGAACTTTATCTGAAAAATACTGCTTCTCTATCTGTCTTGGCATAATCTGCATGTTCAGAGAGCCAGTTTCCCACTGTCCATCTTGAGAATGATTGCCTCAATTCCCTTAGGTCATCCATGGCAAAGCTGTACAAAGGACTGGCTTCCCAGTGTGCAAATGCCGGGCAAGATGCTTCACCCACCTCAGGCCCTGAGGTTGTTCGTGATGGTGGGATCCACTCGGAAGACATGCTGCAACCCTACCCTTCTACTCCCAGTTCTGGCCCTACTGTCACGTAAGCACCTGTTGCTGTGGAAAGGTTAATGGCAATGTCCACTGGTTCCAGTCTGTGTGGGTTGCAGGACAGCCCAAATCAGGTCTTTATGTTGCAGTCAGGGAGCTGACCTGATACCAAGGCTGGAGGTTACTCCCAACAATTGACCACACACAGTTACTCTCCATACGTAACCTGAGTCTCTTTGGTTCTGGACAATAACAGACTGAAAGAGGGTGCCATAAGAAAACAGAAAGACATTTTATAGCCCCTCATAAAGATGGGAATCAAGTTAACGTCTCCAAGAGATAAAAATGGAGGGAAAGAGAAGCACAGTCCAAGATCTTGGGAAGCCTGGGCTCTGAGGATCAGGTGACATGGGAAGAATGTCACATAGCCCTTTCCGATTCTCCTTCAGAATGTTCTCTTAGCTCCTTCAGAAAGGGACTCCATACACTCTGTTCACCACTTTGACTGCTTTTCTGAAGGCTCTTCTGGGCAATGCAGAGATTTGACAGCCTTTTAAAGTCTCTGAACACAACCTTCTGGCACACTAAGCTGGATCCTCATTCAGTAAACTTCTTGGGTATCCTTAGGGTAAGAATTTACATAACTGGAACTCATTTACCTCTAAAAGATAAGGACAATGTCAACTTAGCTGCTTTTGAAACTGGGACTTCTGGAAACTCAAAATTCCCTCTTGATCTAATAAAAGACAGTTCTCACAGACCTAATTCCTCAGACTGTCACTTCTATTTTGGGTTTCAGTACCTTAAAGCAAATTTAGAAGTTATTCGAGTAACTACTTCTTTCCAAAAATCATAGTTAAGTGAAGAGTAGGAGGGGCCTGGTGAGGTTAATAGCTAGCTCAAATCTATCAGCTGCTTCTGGGAAACCCTATAGTTCAATCCTACTCTGTCCTATAGGATCACCATGAGTTGGAATAGACTTCATGGTAATGGGCTTTTTGAAAAGTAGGCAATTGAGATTACTTCAACTTTTAATTACTACAGTTTTTACAATGCCAATTACAAATGCCAGAAGGTGAATCTGATCGAGACAGAATAAACCTTTGTTTTCCTCTTTGTGCCCTCATTTCTTTTGTAAGAACATGCCTTCGCTATCAGAGATGGAATCTGACACAAAAGTGAAATGTGGAGAGGCAGAAGGGAGAAATCCCACAAGATTGGGACCATGTGGAAACCCATGACACATTAAATAAATAATAAACAGAGCCCAGGCTTCCTAAAGTGAAGCTCCTAGGAGTCCTGGAGAAAAAAATACCTTTTCTGGTGGAGGCTGGGGACAGGCTGGCCAAGAAAAGATTGTCTGCTTTTTGGATCACTTCTACTCTTGAGTCAGTAATAAAATTTGGAAATGTAACACACAGAGCCCCTAAAAATGAAACCCTGAGATTAAACCCAGGCTAAGTAAGATGGCTATCATTACACTCCAAATAGAGAAAACAGCAAAAAGAAACAAGAAAAACCCCTCAACAATGGTCCCTTCCAAGTTAAGAGAATTCAAGTTAGATCAATATTGACAATTTCTTTCTACATCTGTAAATGTGACAATTTTAAGATCACAAAATAAAATAGTGTTAGGTTCTACAGTCTCATTCTTTATGCATTTTTGTGGTGTAATTAAAAAAGTGAATTAACCACCAGACTAGTCAGTGTTGGTCAGTTTGCAGTAGTTCAATAACATGTCTGGCAACTGAATTCCAGTATAACTGGAGCATCCTGTCTGATCTCATGAATTTACTGTGCTAGTTTAATACATAAAATATTATCTATGATTTTAAAAATTAAAACCACCCGTGAAGTTGAGTAGAGTCATTCCATCTTGGTAATGATTTTGTGGGTGAGAGTTTGAGATAACTTATACAACATGCATGACTATCATAAGAAATTTTTTAATTTATTATGAAAATGTCAAATACACCCAGGAGAACAGTACAGTGAACTCCATATGCCCACTATCCAGAGTTAACAGTTATCAGAGAGCTTGCCACATTTACTTCATTTGAGAAGTTGTTTTTCAGCGTGAGGATCCATGAGTGGAACACAAATGGAGTTTCCATTTGGTCTGACTCGGCTGGGCAAGAGAGGGAGAGAATCAACAATGGTGGTGTCTGAGATGTCCCAAGTGGTAGGAGGGTTAGACTAAGCTTCCACAGGGGCATGATGACCGTCCTTCACTAGCACCCATCTCTAGACAATGCCTCTGTCTCCCAGAAGCTCAGACGGGTGGCCCATCCGCCATTTCCACTCTCCATGGGGTGGCTTAGTGGTGAAGTTCTGTGTCTGCTAACAAAGTTCGGCAGTTTGTACCCACTGGGCGCTCTTTAGAAACTCCATGGGGCAGTTCTACCTTGTCCCATAGGGTTGCTGAGTCGGTATGGACTGGACAGCACTAAGTTTGGTTTTTGGTGTCACATGGGGAACCGAAAGCCTGGTGACCTACTAACCCAAAGGTCAGCAGTTCGAATCCACTAGGTGGTGCATCTTGGAGACACTGGAGCCGTCCAACAGGTCACTATGAGTCCTAACAGACTCTACGGCAGTGGGTTTGGGTTTCTGGTTTACTGGGGTAGCACAGGCTCGTGGGAACGTAGGCAGGCGGCACGCAGGGAAGTGGCCAGGAGCCGGCAGCTGGGTGCCCAGCAGCATCTGGCCAGTTGTGTGTGGCCCCCGGCCCTGCGCTCGGTGACAGTCCTGCACTAACAACCGTAATTTGTATTGTTTCCCTTTAAAGACATTTGCTGCCCCCGGTGAAGAAAAGTCAACCACAGCAAAGTCTGATGGATGGCATGCAGCCTGGAAAGCCCAGTGACTGGGAGATGGAAGGCAGAAAGCACGAGCGGCCCGAGAGCCTCCTGGCGCCGGCGCAATTCTGTGCCGCCGAGCAGGACGTGAAGGCGCTCGCCGGGCCCCTGCAGGCCATCCCGGAGATGGACTTCGAGCCGGCCCCCGCCGAGCCCCTGGGCAACGTAGAGCGCTCTCTGCGCGCCCCGGCCGAGCTGCTGCCGGACGCCCGCGCCTTCGTGCCCACGGCCTACGAGGAGTTCGAGTACGGCGGCGAGATCTTCGCGCTGCCCGCGCCCTACGACGAGGAGCCCTTCCAGGCCCCGGCCCTCTTCGAGAACTGCTCGCCCGCCTCGTCCGAGTCCAGCCTGGACATCTGCTTCCTAAGGCCCGTCAGCTTCACCATGGAGGCCGAACGCCCCGAGCACCCGCTGCAGCCCCTTCCCAAAAGCGCAACGTCGCCGGCGGGCAGCAGCGGCGCCTACAAGCTGGAGGCGACAGCGCAGGCGCACGGCAAGCCCAAGCCGCTGAGCCGCTCCCTCAAGGAGTTCCCGCGCGCCCCGCCCCCCGAGGGCGTGGCCCCGCGCCTCTACAGCACGCGCAGCAGCAGCGGCGGCCGCGCGCCGCTCAAGGCCGAGCGCGCCGCGCCGCCTCACGGCCCGGTCGCCGTCGCCGCCGCTGCCCGCGGTGCGCCCCGGACTTTCTTCCCCCAACAGCGGTCCCAGAGCGAAAAACAGACCTATTTGGAAGTAAGGAGGGTAAAGTAAAACCGAAGCAACCCCAACTCTGCGCCGGCAGCCCCAGGCCTCAGCGACGCGACGTCCTAGCTCGCTAGGGAACATCGACCACACCTAGTGGGGGGGGGAAGCGGGCCTGGCTGAGGGGGCGGAGTGAGAAGTGGGGGCCGGGCCAGGGACGTGGCCTGAGGACCCGCCTTTAGGGCAGCGCCGGCGGAGCACGCTTGTACCTCAGGTGCCCTCAGGAGCATTGTTGTCCTCTGTAAATGCAGCCGCTAAAAGGGAGCAGGTGACTCTTTTTAGACCCGCCTTGTCCCAGCATGGAAACGTGGTGCATAGTGCTTAAGTGCCTCATCTGCTAACGAAAAGGTCAGCAGCTCAAATCCCCTGGGTGCTCCTTGGCAACTCGATGGAGCAGTTCTCTGTCCTGTAGGGTCGCTGTGAGTCCGAATCGACTCCACGGCAGTGGGTTTGGTTTGGGGTTTCCTCCCAACACCTACAGACAGACACGTGTACACACACAGACACAAAGAGGAGGCGCATGCTTTGCCCTCCTGCCTAGGGTGTGCCCCCATCAAAGTTACCCTTGACTTTCAGAAGCACTCCACACCCTCCTCTGCCTCTGGCTGGTAGCTGCTTCTCCCTGAATGTTCAGAATATTGAATACGGGGTGAGCCAGCCTGCGGTGCTCCCCACCGACTGTCACTGTGTTTGTAGCCTGGGAAGAGGTACGTCGCCCTACGTCAGTGCTGACCTGCTGCAAAGTTTGCTGCAAAGCTGAGTTCATTTCCTTTCGACTGGAAAAAGGGTGTGACGTCAGTTTGCAGACCCCCAAAAAAGTCAAGGAAGTGTTGAGTCACAAACACTCCTTTTTGAACTGCATATCTGTATTTGGCATTTTGGCATCTAACCTTCCTGTCTGTAAGCCTTGAGGCATTTATGTAGCAGTTTAGATAGTATGTAACTATGGATGAATTAATAATTTGTGAACAAACACTTTCTCTATATGTGATTGAGAGAAAGGCAGTTTCTAATTAAGGAGAGAGAGTCACGCCATGTGACCTGTGCCATCACCCCTCGTGCTTGATAGCATTTTAGAACGGTTAGTTTGGGTTTGTAGGGCAGCCCTGTGTTCCTACGCTTTGGAAACAACTTAGTCCTGGACCAGCTTGACCTGTCCTGAGTGTAGCACTTGCCTGGAGCTCTGGGCCTTGGCTTAGGTGAGAAGGGGTTTGTCCAGGCCAACCAGGGTCCTCGAGTCACCTGCCTGTTCTCATTTCCAAGTGTGTGGGAACAGACTGAAGATCACTGACCCCTTTCAGACATTCACATCTCAGCAAACTGAGCACATGCCTTGCCCTGGGCTCTGTGCTAAGTCCTGACAGTTAGGAACCCAGACCCTGTGTTACAGGATAACAGGCTGAGCTCAGGAAGGAGACACAGAAACAAAGAGTATAATAAACTGTAGAAGCCCCTCCTAGGCGCTACTGTCGCTGTGAGTTGGACCGACTTGACAGCAATGGGTTTAGGTTCTCCTTGGAAACTCTATGGGGCAGTTCTTCTCTGACTTCTAGGGTTGCTGTGAGTAGGACCCAACTCAACAGCAGTGGGTTTGGTTTTTTTGGTTAGGGTGACTCCGATGGCATAGTCGGTTAAGTGCTGCATCTGCTAACCAAAAGGTTGGCAGTTCAAATCCACCAAGCGCTCCTTGGAAACTCTATGGGGCAGTTTTACTCTGACCTCTAGGGTCACTGTAAGACAGACCCAACTCGATGGCAGCAGGTTTTTAGGGTGATAGTGGAGCCCTGGTGGTGCAGTGATTAAGTGCTTGGTTGCTAACCAAGAGGGTGGCAGTTTAAAGCCATTGGCTGTTCCGTGGAAACCCTCTGGGGCAATTCTGCTCTGTCCTTTAGGGTCACTGTGAGCCAGAATTGTCTAGACAGCAATGGGTTACAGGTTTAAGGGTGATAGTAAAGAGCTTTGGTGGTGCAGTTGTTAAGTGCTTGGCTGCCAACTGAAAGGTTGGCAGTTTGATCCCACCAGCTGCTCCTCTGGAGAAAGACCTGGGTATCTGCCCCTGTGAAGATAACAGTCTAGGAAAGTCACCTGTGATGGGAGGAGTCTCACTAGGAATTGGAATCAGCTGGGTGGACCCAACCAACAGCAGTAGGGTGACAATGGTTAGATAGGGTCTCCTAGATATGCTGAATGTCTGACTTAGCTTTCCAGAGCTGACAGCTTTCCAGAGCTGCCCAGAAGTTGACTGGGTAGACAGTTGAGAAAAGGCCCATGGACGTCAGACAACTGGGTGACGTTTATCCTCAGGTGGGAGTCTAGAAATTAGGCCAGAGGGCAGGAGGAAGGCGCTGATCATGAAGAGCCTCAGTGCCTGCTGATCCCTGGACTCCAGGGACCCAAGTCTGTCTGCTGCCTACAGACGGTGTGTGCTGCTTGTGACCATGACGTTGCAGAGGTCCCCAGGGTCTCAGATTCTCCTCTGGCTCTCATGTTCAACCCTGAACTTCATCCAGTTCTAGCAAGCAAAATTTCTCAGATGAATCGATCTTAAGTATGTGTCAGAGTTGAAAAGGTCACTTGCAAGGGAAGTAGAAAGGAAGTGATAGCGCTTGTTTCCATCTCAGGCACACTCAGTAGAGTCCCTGAGAATAGCCTGGGCTGCAGGATGCCTTGACTTCACTTGTTCAACAATGGCGCTTCCTTCCTGGCTGATGTGTGAAAAAGGTGGGGCTCCACAATTGCCAGGCAGAACCCATTAACCAGAAAACAATAAGTAGTATGTTTGTGGCTGTTTATCAGACACACTAAGTAACAATAAAAAATTATATTTGGAACTGTTCATCAGGCATTCTGAACAGCGTGTTCCATCCTCAGCAGTATCAGACATGAGGCAAGTCCATTCAGGAGAGACACCCACCACCAAGAGAGACACCCAGGAGGTGTCAAATGGAGGGCAGTTAGAAGAGGCTTTTTTCTTGAGCACCTATCAGTACATTTTTCAAGTATGCAGACAAAGTTCTCATTGCTTCTTTCTGGCTTGGGGCAAGTTCTTTTTCCTTCTCAAAACTCAGAAGGCCTTGGTTGTTGGGAAATTGTAGAGAGAGGTGATGTGGAGAGTGCAGGTGGGCAGAGGCTGTGTGTGCCTGTGTAAGTGTATGTGTGTACATGCACCTGTGAATGTGCATTGTACACGTGGGTAGGATCAGGGTTGTAGTTGGAAAAGATTAACCTTTCAAAAACCCAGTGGGTGTCAGCTCTTTCCTGCTAAGATCTGCCAAGTACCGACAGTTCCATCACTTCACATATCTGTCTTCCATCCCTGCCCAGCAGTGCTAGTTAAGGCCTAGCACTTGGTCTTCTCTCTTGGAGAGACAAGAGAGAAGACAGTGTGTTTTTGTTGACAGAGTGCCTGGGTGTGTATCTGGGTATCTGTCCTCGAGTCCTGGGCCTGCTGCCAAACAGCTGTGTGCTTTTGGACAGTACCCTTGGCTTCTCTGTGCCTCAGTCTTCTCTCCTGTCACAGTGAGATAGCATAGACCACACATCATTCTTGTGAGGATCAGGCCAAATAAAAACATTTGTAGATATATTTTCAAAAAGTTGGAACACTATGCAAGTGACAGCATGATCCCACAGGAAGTTTTTCGTTGAACTATTAATAGACTTAGTCCCTAAACAGTCCCCAGAATCCTACTTCTCGAACTGCCCCATAAAGTTACCAAGGAGTGTCTAGTGGATTTGAACTGCTCAGCTTTTGGTTAGCAGCTGTAACTACTGCACCATCAGTGCTACCATATCTAGCTTATATACATATAAATACATACATTTATTTTATTTAGCACATTACACTTAAATGAAGAGTTCACAAAAGATAGAGGCTTATTTTTATTTTAGCTTTAAAAGTCCGAAAACTAGGAATAAAGAAGTGCAAAAATTGTAGTAAAAGCCAGCATATTTGCTGGTTGGACATACTAATTGACATTATTTTTAAACAGGTCTGATCTCTTAAAAACTCTTTCTTTCACTTAAGCCTAAGATGGAGAGCCAGGTACAGGACTTTAAAGCTAGAATCATGGGCCAGCATTCTAACTTTATAGAAACTTACCCTGAGAGTGAGGAAACAACTGTAAGTTTTCCATCAAGATGTGTGTATGCCAGAATAAGTATTTAATTTATGTGCTCTGTGAAACATTAGCTAGCTTTACTATTTCCTGCTCTTTAGTTACTGTTATACTACTACTCTAGGTTATTTGCCTTAATACCTAGAAAATAACATCTACACTTGGCCACAAATTGCCTTCTTTTCAAATACTGACTTCTTACTTAGTCTAGGTTTGTTTTAGTTGAGATTGGGTGCCAGCCTTTAGTTTTGGGGGTGAGAGAGGAAACTGAGAGCTCAGAAATGGTCCCAGAGTCAGGCTAGGTACTTAACTGGAAAAGAGTAAAAAACACTCTTCTTTTCTGTTTTCAGGAGATGCATTTAGAAGATACCACCAGATTCTGTCCAAAGGAAGAGAGAGAAAGTGAACAGACATCTTTCAGCGATCAAAACCCCAGGCAAGACCAGAAAGGGGGCTTTCGCAGCTCCTTCCGCAAGCTCTTTAAAAAGAAGTGAGTAGCCCTTAGACAAGACAGCATTGTAACTCATTTCTTTTAAAGTTTTTAACAGTTATAAGTCTCGAGTAGCCCGGTCTAACACAACTGCTTCAAGCTCAGTGTCTGAACCCGGTAGCCACGATTCCTGTTGGGTAAAGATGTTTCTTGTTGTAATCTTGTAGAGTAGAAGTAAATTCAGCTGTCTCCCCTGCTTTTTCGCCTTTTAGCTCTTTCTTCTGTTTACCAGAAGTCAGGTTATCCCGAGAGGAGTGAGCAGAGGTGCCTTGGGAAATGAATTGGTGATGGTCAGGTCCTTTCTAGATTGGGAGGGATGGGATCCAGTGCTAAAATGGGTGTGATGGGTGCTCCCATTGAGCTTTATCTCTGTGGAAAGTTTTCTAAGGGCATCACAGCACTTCTGCTTGTAGTTGGATGCTCATTCATGTTTACAAGGGATTTCTGCTAGTATTTTTCCTTAATGAGTAGGTTTGGCTTGGGACATGGTTAAAAATCTCTTTAATGCAGTTTCCATACTCAAGAAGAGGCAAAAACATGGTATTTCCCCACTCTGGTTCTTTGAGACTCTGAAGACCTTGTTGTCTTATGAAACATCACCCACCAGGCATTTTGGCCAGCACTTAGTAGACTTGAGTGCTTACGAACTGGGAGATAGTGGAGAGAGCTGAGCTTTGGCATTTGACCATAGCAGGATTCTCCAGTCCAGCCATTGGCTGCCTGAGAGACTGCCGTTCCTCTCCCCGTGGTCCTCAGGATGTGCTCCCTCTCTTAGAGAGATTTTCCCTTGGCAGAGGAGATTCTTGTCGTCAGTTTTAAACAGCAAGTCTTCGTATTTTAATGGATGGAAAAGGTAAACAAAGGCACTGTTGCTACTCACTAACTGATAAGTGACAAAGCATGGGGACATCACTTTCTTCTTGAAGGCAGAAGTTACTGGTTGATTTAGAGATGGTCTTGATGGGAGAATTGGGGACAGGCTGGAGTGAGGACTTTTTTTTTGTTTTTGATGATTTGTCTAGTTCTCCTCCCCTGGGGAAGGTGCTGCAGAGATTAGTGGGTTTCTAACTGTTGGTGTCCATTTGTTGTGACTGGAAGATGGGGGGGGTGGGGGGGTCAGGGGGAGCAGAGGTCCTGTGTTCAGCCATAGTCCCCTTTCAGTTGTGTGAAGGCACCCTAGTGCATGCTGGGCCCTCAAGCCCTTTTCTTTATTCTGGGGCTGAGGAGTTAAGAACTGCATCCCTCTCTCTAGGATCATAGACTTAGCTCTTTCTTGGCTAGTGTGTACCTCTGACAGGTTTGGCTGGGGTGAAGGACCCAGAAGCAGGTAACTCTTCAGTCTGACCTTGGAATTTGGGTTCCTAAGTCCTTCTAAGAACTCAGAACTCCCACTGCTTGAGCCTGTCTTTTTTTGGTTGTTGTTAAAAAAGTAGTGCTAAGCATTCTCAAAAGAAACAGCCACTTTGTGCCTACTGCCATTTATAATCCCTGGGTGCTGTGTTGGAAAGCAGTGAGGAATAGAATCACAGTGATTCCTTGACAAATTCTCAGTGATCAGAGAGATCTGGAAATGCTCTGCCATTAATGTGAGGCAGAGGACGTGGACTGGAGCAGCAGGGAGAACCTGCTGCTGGTTCAGCTGCCTGAAACTGGCTGCCTCAGGAGGGAATGGGTTGCCTTCATTTAAAAAGAAGCTAGGTGATGCAATGGAAAGAATTTGCCTTACACGGGAGGTCACTCAAGACAATGACCAGGATCCTTTCTAGTGCTGAGATTTACCTGTAGGTCGACTTTGAAGATCAGTCTGAGTAATCACATCTCTTTATCAAGTGAAACAAGAAATTAATGTGGGCCTCGGGACCTGTAATTTTCAAGATGCATAATGTAGAAGACCAGGATTTTATCTTTTGATAGCTGTGGGTTCCCCAGATTAATTGCTGGTTAATTGCTTTCAGCCTTCTTCTTGTGTTTTGGGTTCTCTTTAGATGCAGGGCCACATGGATTCCCTTAGTGACTTGCTCTTTCTTATAGATGAGTCTCTCAGTTCCTCCTGCATCAGTAACAATTGTTGCCACCAATACTGGTCTGTCCTCTGTATTATAAATAACAGTGTTATGTGAATGGAAGTCAAGGTGGCACCTAGTGACTGTTCCCTCTGGCGGGCTTTCCTGGCTTGGTGGGTCTGGCCTGGGATATGAGCACCATCAGGCAATGTCTGCCAGTCACCTGGTGTGCAGGGTGCCTCCCTGGGTACTTTGGGAACTTGGAATGGGATAAAGCAGCAGCTTGAGTAGCTTCTCTTGAGTGTTTCATCTGAGGACTGTGGAAAGTTTGCACCACTATGCTAAGGTAAAAAGGAAGGGCAGGGAGGCTTAAGCCAAGCCCAGGAAGGCCAGGGACTTGTAATTCAGTTGAACATACCATTCTTCACTGACTCAGCATCCTTTCTTATATGCCTGTTCTGTGTAAGACACTCGTATGTACAGGAATTATGCGTGACATGGTACCATCCCATTACGCAGGCACTTGTGCTCTGAAGTTGGGCCTGTGGACAAGTACAGGGAGGAGCCAGAGAGGCATTCAGCCCATTGTCCTCCTATGTGTGGAGAAGTCAGGCTGGCAGCAAGCCCTGTGACTCTGTTTAGTGGCTAATCCTGGGGCTTGGAACCACGCAATAGCCTGGCCTCAAGCCCTCAATGGGCTGGTGCTGTGTCACGTCTGGGGCTCACTGCCTGCCTCCCATGGCCCTCTGGAGGCTCATTCATGTCTACACTGACACACTTTTTGTATCCATAGGGGCTTGTTTGGCTGGTGGCCCCACACACCCAGAGTGCTGCTTCGGGACGAAGCTAGGCATGGAACCAGATGCAGCAGAAAGCCCGAGAAAGGGTTCTCTTCCCTCTGAGGCTGGGAGGGCCGAATGCTCAGACCCACAAGGATTCAAAAGGGAGAGTCAAGCTGACATCATAAAAATAAATCCTGAAAAATGCCTAAAATATTTGGGGGGAAAGATAACACTCTGGTTGTTGCCATCTCAGGCACATTTGCCCTGGTTAGATACCAGGTCACATGTCCCTGAAAGCTGCCAAGAGTTGATCAGAATGAAGACTACATATCTTAAAGTTTAAAAATGTTAAAAGGCTTTAAAATTTTTAAATAAGGATTCTCAGAAGCCAGAAACAGGCGAGCATGATAGGCTGATGCTGGGCTGACCTCCTACCTGCCTGCCCGTGAGTGGAAGGGGAGCAAAATACTCCATTGAGAGAGGTCTGCAAGGAGGTTGTCCAGGCCTTAACCTTAGACTCTCCTGAAGTCTGAGGAAAAAGCTCCTTTATATTTCTATGTAACTTTTGCCCTGAGGATAAATAGTATTCTTGAGGGTAGGGCATGGGGGAAGAGGATTATGTAGAGAGATTCTGGGAGAGAATGGAGATGGCATTCTCACTTTGGAAGGAGTGGAAGAGGAAGTATTTGGCTTCCATTTGGTTACTCCACCTGCACAGCCTTTCTCCTCCTCAGTAGCATTTCACACACATCTCAGAGTATCTCCATCCAGTCTTCACTCTCTATTACTCACACACACACACAGAGTGCTTCTACAGAGCCCTGTATAATTGAGAATTCTCTTAGGGTTACTGTGAGTCAGAATCGATTTGACAGCAGTGGGTTTGGTTTTGGGATTTCTTACCCATTTTTGCATATGCCCAGCTGTGGCCATCGAACTGACCACATCATAGAAAGCAGAACTACTGAAGAATCCAGTGATAACTTTATCCGCCCCTTCCTCTCTGCCTCTGACCTATTCTCACCCACTTGGGTTTCTCTCTTATTTCCCGTTTTTGTTGCGTTATATGACTTTAAAATCAAAAGGGATAGTTGAAAGTTTAAACATTTTAGATTACTTATCCCTGATGATATATGTTTCTCAGCAGGTCATTTCAGATCAGTCACGAGGGTCTTCAGTGTAGCTGTCTAGTGCACAAGGTTCTGTGCAGTGAAAAAAGGATGAAAAAAAAAGTCTCCTGTCTGTTAGGAGCCAGCAGTCCAAATGCAAGGCTAACCTGGCAGACCTAGCACATCGCGAGTATTCACAGCATTCAGCAAGTATTGTCACAGGAGTACTCGTGTCACCCTGTTGATGAGGATGGCTGTCTGATTTGGTTGATGGGATAGGTGTTCCCTGCTCCCTACCTTTCCACGGGCTTGTCTCCCACAGCTTTTAGTTGAATAGTCTTTCCAGTCAGAGGGCCACACTCTTCTTATCTCTGAGGTACCTGCAACACTGCAACCTAGCCCTGGCTTTCCCAGCTCCAGGCAAGCTCTCAGGGTTTAGTTGTAGCAGATTTGGTTGGATGACCAACACACCTGCCATTTTCTTTGTCTCTGCCAATTGAGTGGAAGCCAAATAAGCAACAGGACTGTTCATTTTCCCTCTTTCCATCAAAAGCTTGGGGGGCTGCATGTCACAGTGTCCAGGTAGCCATCGTACCTTTACTCAGCCTGTTGCTCTGGTATCCAGTAAGATATGCCCTCAGTTAAAATGGCCCCCAACACCCCAAAACCATTTCCGTTTTGAAGAGAATAAGAATAAAAGCAAATAGGAGGACCCTTTCTCCTATCTTCTGCAGGTTATTCCTGAGTCCTTTAGGTAGATGTTACGTCAGTCTAACAGCCATACTTTGGAAGAGAGCTGGTGTTCTCATCACGTCCTATGTAAGCATTATGAAGAGGTCCGTTAAAATTATCTCTAAAAGGAGAAAGATGATTTTTAAGTCATAGCTAGAATAGGATGCTGGTCTTTGAAGAGGCTTAGCAATTTAGTCAGTAGTTCATTAGTAGCTACTATAAGGAAATGCAGAGAGATTCAGACACCAGGAGATACAGAGAAGGTGCAGTTTGTGATAAGAGCAGTTAAAAAAGCAGAAGAAAAAAAACGAAGCTGAGTTTGTGGACTTTCAAAACTAGACAGGGCGATTTTGGCATTTGTTTCAGAAATGGGAACTCAACTGGTGAAGATTTCTGTGGTCCTTGGGGCTGGTGGTGACATCAGAGCTTTCCCATTTCCAGGTAAACATGAAACAGCTGCATGTTGGAACAACTGAAGTGTGACATGTTGGGTTTTGATAAGATCAGATGTAGCTAAAAGGGGAAACGTGAAGTGAAAGTTTGAAGTTTTGACTAATGACTTTGGACAAGAAATTGTCATGTCGGGGACTAATGCAGAAGAAACAGCAGTCAGATGCAAATTCTGCTCTTATCTCCCACCCCAGACTGTAGGTTTTCTAAGTTTTCCCTAGTCTTCTGGATGACAGAAGATACAGGAAAAGAGTGCAGTGGTCAAAGATACCTAGCCTCTTAATGTTTGGGGCACAGCTGGACTAAGCAGGGATGCTTTGAACTAAAGGTAGATGGGAGCTGAGGGAAAGCCTCGAGTCAGAGCGGGGTGTGTGGAGGCAGTTTCAGGGACAGTGCTAGGGGGTCTCTGAAGAGGAAGAGAACTTTGAACCCACCCAGATTGCATCTTATTTGGGAACAAATTATGAGTACCCAACTGTCCTGGGGTTGCCACACTGAATAGTTTTTCCATTCTGCTTTGGGATCTAGTGGAAATGCTCCCTGTTGACCAGAAGTAGAAAGTAGGGTGGGCAGCTGTGCCTTCACCTGAGACATCTAATATCGAGGTGAAAAGTAAAAAAAAAAAAAAAAAATCTAGTCAGCCATCAGGTTTCCACACTTCAGACTTTTAGTCTTTGTGTGGGTACTGCTTCTTTCCTTGAATAATGTAAAAGGATGTTTTGAGTTCTGCCCAATTAATTCAGTTACTGATTGTCAGGTTGACCTACAACAATGAGGACTCAGCACATCCCTGACAGGAAAGAACCTGAGAGGCCATTGTCCTTCTTAGGTGGATGTAGAATCATTACCTGACTCAGCTGCAGGCTGCGGGGAACTCGGTTAGTTGTTTAAGAGCTTTGGACAGAGAGCTTCATGTCCAGCATCACTTTCATAAATACATCTGTGAGGTCTTTTGGTATTGGTTCTTAGTGAAGACGCTGGTCTCACTTGTTCTAGCTCAGAGTTTAAGCTAGCCAAAGGGCCCCAGCCTAACTTATCAGAGGCCCCAGCCCGGCTTATCAGAGGTTATTTCCAGAAAGCCTCCTCCCTCCAGGGACTTCTGACATGAACAGACTGGAGAAGGTGCAGAGCTGGAATGGACTGCCCAACTGGCTTACCCAAGATAAAGGAAGAAAGCACCCTCGACTGGGGACTCAATTGGACTGATTTGAGTAGTTGACTATTGATTAGCCTTGGTTTGTTTTGTGGTGGCTGAGATTATGGTATCTCCTCAATGTGATTACTGTACTGATTTCTGCGTTTTACCAAATGTAGCATATATGCATGGTTGGCTTCAATAAATCTTTCATTTAAAAATGAAAAGCAAAAGCAAGAGTTTGTAATATGACACCCCAATTCAGTACAGGTCCTTATAACATTGGTTGAAACAATGTATTGCATCCATTTTAATTTTAGGGCCTTGTGGAATAGTTAATTTGGTTGAATGAAACAGGCACTTTTGGAATTTTCTGAGCTTTTATTCCCCCATTACAATGTTGTTACACAGTATCTTACACTAACATATATTCAGGACTAGAAACAATTGTCCTGGATGTTTTGAAGCATTAGGAAGATACTTCTTATGTTTTCTGCAAATCTCAGATACACATGTCCTGAGTTATGAAATGCAGGGGAAGTAAAAAGAATTCCAGGTGTAGGAGGCAACTGTTTTACAAATGCAAAAACAATGGGATAGATAAACTATTTGAAAACAATTAAAACCAAATCAACCTGTACTTTATCTGTGTGCTGAGATTTTAGGTCCAGTGGATCAGAATACAGGGAAAAAACTAATGAGAGTCCCTCAATGGATCCTTCACCCACCAAACAAGATTTCTTCAGAAACCGACTTGCTCTTGCAAATGACCTTGACCAAGGAACAGCTGTGTAAAACATACTTAAAAGTTGTGTTGTCGAGTGGTAAGATGAGGATGAGAAGCTTGTGTATATCTGCAGGAATATATATATATATATAGATATATATATATATAAACACATATATATCGATGTATAAATCCCTGAGGAGAACTGATATAAGTGTTTACATGTGAAACTAAATCAGCATACAAGACACTGAAGAGATGAAGATTAGTCTGTGCTTAAGAGCTGGCTTTTTGAACCTCAACCCTTGGGGAAAAGAAAAGAAGACTTTTTACAACATTACAGAAGAACCTAATAAATTTGGAGGAAAATAAACATTTGTAAGAATAAAAACTTCCACCTTGAAGTCATTCCCCTAGTATAATATTGAGCATGTTCATCTGTAACAAGGATGTGAATTTTACACTTTCTAAGCATCTAGCTTGTTAATTCATCCCTGTGTTCTTAGCCTCATGTATACTATTTTAGGGGTCACTCCTGTCCTGCCATCTGTCATCCAAGAACCCCAAGGCAATACGTAATGTCCTTTAATGAGAAGGATCAATTAACAGAACTGTATTTTACATGTTGCAGATCTGAGTTGTGGAGCATTCTTGTCTTTAACCATGTGAGCAGAAGGTTCACACCTCTGAATAGAAGGTTCAAAGCTTAAAAGACACATTGATCTCCAAACAAGACAATCTTGAGAGTAATATTAATTTCACTTCTATGGTTGTGGAAATAAGGGAACAATGATTTCTCTAGAAACTGGGAGTCAAAGAAACATATGCCTGCATGTGGGCTGTGTGGAGGAGGGAGCGGTCCCAGGGGCGTTTCTAGAGCACTCAGGGTTCAGAGATCGAGGCGTGATCCTGAATGTCACATGCATTCACGGCCAGTTGGGCTGGGGGGAAAGCATCGACTTAGCTACACATGCTCTTAAAAACACTTTCTTCAATATGGAAAAGTGGCAACACTGCTAATGCTTTAACAGTCATTGGTACAAACACCAGAAAGTCAGGATGAAAGTTCAGGGCTGGCAGGACATGAGGCTGTTTTTCAGAAGTCACTTTTGAAAATACAAACCTACAGCTCAGGTAAAGGAATCATATGCAGTGTGGCCTGCCTGGCTCTAGGGTAATAAATGGTAGTCTTCTTTCCATGTGAATATACAGCCAAGATGACACACCCCAACCATCATTTTCATAATGGAAATCGTCTCGGTTTAAACAGTTTGTCTGGGAATTTTGATTAACGTTCATAGAAAATCCCAGTATTCCAGTTGACTTCTTTGGAGTCCATTTCTCTAGGAAGGCACTGTGTGGTGGGGTGCAGGGAATTACGTATCCAAGGGTTGTGGATTTCCTTCTGCTTGCCTGATGACTGATTAGTGTGAACAGAAGTTGTCTGGAATACTTAAAAGGGTCACTGAAGTGTTTTTCAAGCTTCTAGTATTTAGATTTAAGTCCAGCTTTTCATTTTACTGAAATTAATGAACTCATTTGAAATAAGATTTCTATTATCAGGCCAAAGAAATTTTGGGACAGTGACTGAAAGCACAATGCCAAACTGCTTGGACTTGCAAAGGGAAACGAAAAGTCACAACCCCTTAAACGAAATGTAAACAACAGAATGTCTTCCCCCTCCATTTTCTATTATCAAAAGGATAATAGGGAGGTTTAAAAAAATGTCATATGTCCCCCAAATTTTCATTTTGATAACATCCTCTTAAAAGTCTTGATGCCACATCTGCACCACAACTCATTGTAGTTACGTTTTTATGAGAACAGCGTCAGTGCTGCCATTCTCAGGGTCCTGATCTCCTGGTATCTAGATTCTTCTCACTGCTTTCACATTGCTCCAGCAGCTGTCTGCTCCTCTCTTTCCTACATGTCTTTAATACATTCAACCAGTGCAGCTAACCCATTGCTGTTGAGTCGATTCTGACTCACAGCAACCCTATAGGACAGAGTAGAACTGCTCGATAGGGTTTCCAAGGAGTTGCGGGTGTATTCAAACTGCTGACCTTTTGATTAGCAACTGTAGCTCTTAACCACTGCACTACGAGGGCTCCTTGCCAAGCCAGGCCAGTATCCCCCAATACTGCTCTGTGTGAAACTCTTTAACTTTTCTTATTTGCCTGCAGTCACATCTCAAACTCCTTGACTTGAGGTTCAAGGCTTGCTCTGTTCAGTGTGGACATGACTTTTCTTTCTGGCCACCGTCTTCCTTCCACTTTGCAATTCTGGGCTTTTACTGTTTCCTACAAGCCCTGACCCCGTCAGCTTCACTGTGACCTCCTGTCTTTTCTGTAGCCTGCTGCTTCTCCGTTTGTCTTCAAGACCCCGTTAAATCACCTCATCTTTCGGAGACCTCTTGTGGTAGAACTTGTTAATCTTCTGATGCATTGGCCTTGTCTGCTCAACAAGAATATAAGTCTCCCTATGCCTCTAGAAGAGGAATCCACACCCCGGAGGTGTCAGTCAGTGCCTGATCCGACATCAGTGCTGGGGCTCCAACAGGCAGATAACTAGAGAAAATAATTTCTGCTCTTAAATTGACAGTTTCAGGGTTGTCACTTTACCTCCTTGCTTTTAATTTTTTTTTTTTTTTTTTTTACAGAAAAACACACACTGTGACAAGGGATATCAAATGCAGTTATCTTCAGAAGAAGTTAAAGCCACCCCTGTCTCTTTAGCAGGTGGCAGAAAGCCTTAGAAAACACCTTTCCATTAAAAAAAAGTTTGCTACTCTTTTCTGTGTTGTTTATTTCATAATCTTTTTAGGCTTGGCTCTAGGTAGGACTGTAAATTCACAGGGAAGCTAGGATCATGAAATGCCAGGTTATTAAGCAAAGTTTCTATGAGTTGGGATTTTGGACATTAATGATATTTAATGTAGTATTGAATTAGGGATGAAGTCAGGGTGGGGAAGAGCTTTGCAGCTGCTACAGCTGTGATCACCAGGTCTGAAATTGTGCAGTTTCCATAGGAGACCACAGATGTCTCCTGGAACAGTTGGTTGAGAAGCAGAAGGAAGCATTCTACCCAAAGATGGACTAGATGTTTTTACACAGGCTGGGGATGGCCACAGACCTCTCTGTCATGTTCTGGGGTCTGTATACAAACCCAGGAAGGCCACCCTGCTCCTCTGACTTCAGAATTGAAACTTTTGAGAGCCAGGGATTTGTGGACCAACACTCTGGGGTTCTCCCCACTGGACTATTTCATCATGTAATTAATAGTTGAGCCTAGATTGGAACTGGAAACTAGAGCATCTCTTCAGTGCTCAGGAAAAACCCTTGGAACAGTGTTTTTCTCTAGCAGCTGCATCAGGACACTTGGGGCATTGCAAAAAATACAGATTCTTGGGTGCTATTCCAGTCCCATTGTATTGGATTATTTCAGGTTGGAGTCCAGGAATCTGCACTTTAAATGCACTCAGGTGGCTTTTGGCCATTGAAGTTTAAGGTTTTCAGACTGCTACCTTGGATGACCTGGTGCATAAATGTCAGCACTCAGATTCTATCCATAGACTGAATTTTAGGAGAGAATAAAGAGTTGGTTATACTTACCTTGTGGTCTGAGTTGCCCAGGTGCCCCAGTGATTAAGCGCTTGGCTGCTAACCAAAAGGTAAGCAGTTTGAATGCACCAACTACTCTGCAGGAGAAAGACATAGCAGTTGGCAGTCTTGGAAACCCTGTGAGACAGTTCCATACTGTCCACTAGGGTCTCTGTGAGTCATAATCAACTCGACAGCCCACAGCCACCACCACCACTTTGTAATGTGGAAAACCATACATCAGAAACCTAAGTGAATACCTTTGTATTCTTAAATTTACCATTTATGGTCTTTACCATCACATCTAATAAGATTTTCTTTTAAAAATACATACACATAATCAGTGCTCTTTATAAATTGGGAAAATTTTTTGATTGCATGTTACAGTCAGTTATATGCACTTAGAAAAATCATGAAAGGAATATCCTACATTAAGTTGTATAATAAAATTGAATCTAGTTTACAGACTAAATGTTCTCTTGAAACATCATCATGAATAACTTTCTCACTGAGCCAGAAATGGTAATGCTTTGGGGCACCTGGGAGTCTCATGTCCCAAAAAGGGATTTAAGGACTTGAACCCTCTCAAGGTTGGAGCATCCCAGTAGTTACCGTCTGTAGGTCAGAGAGCCTCAAAGGTGGGCGATGGGAAGAGGGTGAGACAATTTCTCAAAAAGGTATGTGGGCTGAAAAACAGGCTGAGAAAATTGATGGCGACCTACATATTTTACGGGTAAAAAGAAGTTGATATGTAACATTAGACCTGAACTTAAGTAAGAACAGAAGGATAGGAATTGCAGCAGTGCTGAAAATAACTTTTTGGAAAGTTGCTCAGTGTGAAGTTCACAATAGTCAAGATTTTTATCCTTAAACCAAGTAATTTTTGTTTTCCAGCCCCCATTGTTTTCCATGGGCTTAGTGTATGCTCTTTATTTAGTAAGCCATCTAACCGATTTCCTGTCTACAAAACAAAGACATTTTTATTCCATCTTCTTGCCTAAGAGAAAATAGCATTAAATGCTCTTAATCCTCAGCAGGAAAAGGCATGTTGTTTCTTTCTTGTGTATATAAACCTATCATCTGAGATAGTGGGATCTGCTGTCGGGGTGACCCCGCTGGCTTCCGTCTTGGTGGGTTATTTCCACAGAGCACTCATTTGCATCCTTCCCTGTCGTCATCACGTTTTCGGTTTTAGCTGGGGCACACCCTTCAGCATATAGACAGGCTCTTATTCTCTCTACCTTGCAAACAACAAAATACTGCCTTTTGATCCTTTCACTTGTGCCCCATTTCTACTGCCTTCTACAGCAAACCTTGAAAGAGGACATCTCTCCAGTTCCTCTGCTCCTTGATGTCACTCAAAAGGGCCAGGCTTTTGCCCCATCAAGCACTCGTGTGAAGATCACCAGTGATTTCCACATAGGCAAACAACTGGTCAAGCCTCGTCATCTTACTCTCCCTGTTAAGTAGCATTTGACAGGCTGCTCACCCCCCTTTCTGAAATTATTTCCTCGCTAGGCCTCAAAGACACAGCACGCTCTGGCTCGTCATCTTTGATCGTTGGTGGCTCCTTCTTGCTCTGTTTGCTGGTTCCTTCTGTTTCCCTCCCCCTCTCAGTGTTAAGAGGGACCCCGGGCCTTCACTTGTGCAGAGCCCTTCTTTTTGTAGTCCGTGCTCAGTTCCTTGGTGATCTTATCCAGTGTTGGCTTTAAAACAGGATTTTTATGAAGTGACTCTGAATTCATTATCTTCAGTCTGGACCTGTGTCCTGGACTCTAGACTCATGTCCAGCTGTCTCCTTGACACCTCCTAGATGTCTCATAATGTTGTCAGTCAACTGACCATGTGTGTGCCTGCTTGAGCCAGATCTGTCACCACAGTTTAATGGGAGCATCATCCTTGCGGTTGCCCAGGCCCCAAACCCTGAAGTCATCCTTGACAATTCTCTTTTATACCCCACATCCAGTCTAGAAGACAGCTGGTGCCATATGAGCCAACTGGCACTGTCTTCCAAAGATAACCTCTTCACACTCTGTACACTGCTGTCACCCAGGTCCAGGACACCTCTGTAGGACCAGCTTCCCTGCTCCCAGTTAACCGTTGATTAGTCTCACAGCAGCCAGGGTAATCCTGTTAAAATGTCCATCAGTCTATGTCACTCCTCCGCTTAAACCCTGTGAGGGCTCTGTTTCTCTCCAACAGAAGCCAGAGTCACTCCATGGGCCTGTAACACCCCCATTAAACTTCTGGTGGCATCTCCTACTGTTCTGTCCACACTGAATCTCTCTGCACCCCATAGCGTTATTACTCCTCAGACACACCAGTATGCTCCCCACAGTGGGCTTTTGGACAGGCTGTTCCCTGTGACTCAGCCTAGACCCTTGCAGGTTTCACTGGGATCTTTAGTCATGTCACTTTCTCCATGAGGCTGACTTCAACCACCCTATTTAAATTTCACCTCCTCCACCTCCCATATCCCCAGCCACCTTTCCTTTTGTTTGGGTTCAGAACAGCTGTAACTTTTATTATGCTTATTGTATACAGTCTGCATTTCTCCACTACATTGTAAGACTCATGATGATATATATATTTTTTCCATTTTGTTCACTGCTATATTCCTAACATTAGAACTCTACCCAGAATATTTATAGAATGTTGAGTAGTCAGATGGGCCTTACCAAGTCCTTATAGTAAGGTCACAGAAAACCAATATAAGTGACAATAAACATCTAAGGAAGTCATATAGTAAGGAATTAAATTATGGAAACTTCAGGAAGAACTACTAATCTCTTAAAAGCTATCAATGAGGCAGGTACCTTAAAAGCTTACCCCTGCTAACATTCCCAGGCCTACCACTTGCTGCTGAGTCTCACAGCAGCCCCTGTGTGTCTGAGCAGAACTGTGCTGGCCAGAGTTTTCAGTGGCTGATTGTTCTGAAGTAGGTCACCAGGCCTTTCTTCTTAGGGCCTCAGGGTAGACTTGAGCCTCCAGCCTTTCAGGTAGGTGAGCACATTAACCGTGTGCACTACCCACGGACACTGTTACCATTTATTAAGCACTTGTTCTGCAGAAGGCATTGTGCTTCCCGTATACTGCTTTCAGACATAACAGTAGTCCCCAACAGTAGATCTGTTAACCTCTTTGTACTGATAGAGTGGAGACTCATATTGGTTAAATGATTTCCCCAAAGATACTGTCTAGTAAGTAATGGAACCAGAAAATCAAAAAATAAACCCGTTGCAGTGGAATTGATTCCAACTCATAGTGACCGTATAGGACACAGTGGAACTGCCCCCATCGAGTTTCCAAGGAGCACCTGGTAGATTCAAACTGCCAACCTTTTGGTTAGCAACATAACATTTAACTACTATGCCACTAGACTGTATGTCTAATTCCAAAGCACCTGCTTTGTATTCTACCACAGTGATTTTTCTGGGTCATTAAGTCTAAATGGGCTGCCATTTGTTTTTCTTTACTCCAGTGACAACCAAGAGTCCCAAAACAGAATGTCCCCAATTGTTTTTTGGGACTGTACTTCAGCCCTCCTTGCCTCTGGAAGCTACGTGTATATTGCTGCAAAAAGACAGGTTCAGCTTTGGGCTATACCAGAGACTTAGGTGCCCTGAATCTGGGATGAGCTAAATCATCTAAAATAAGTAAAACAGCAAACCACCTAGTTCAAGCTAAAAAGAAGTGATGTTTCACAAGAAGTTCAGAATCAGGCTTGACTGTTATTATATTGTTTTCCCTATAGCTACAAAATTGCAAAACATGATCAATACTACATGTTTAGATTTCAAAGGGGTGCATCAAATGAACTGTACAAATCAAGAATTTTGTCTCTTTAAACCAGGGGGAGAAAAATCATCAGTGAAATTTAGGTGTTCCTGAAAGCCATCTGTCCTCCAAATATCAGGGCTCAGAATTTAGTCAGTGGTCTCAGTCACTCACCAACCAGTGACATGGGCAAGTCATCTAACTTGTACCAGCCTTACTTGCCTCAGTGTCTAAATAATGGAATTGGACCTCTAAGGACAGATCATTTTACCTTTTGGAGTCCCCTTGAGTAACCTCACATTTGCATGATTCTTTGCATGTTTACAATCATGAACTTATTTACCTTTTCATGCTAAGCCTGGAAAGAACAGTGACATCTTACAACTTGACCTATGGAATACCAGTGCCTCAGCCATCTCACACCAAAGGTCATTCTAAATGATGCATGTTCATTCCAGG
This sequence comes from Heterohyrax brucei, assembly GCA_028571685.1. Taxonomy (NCBI): domain Eukaryota; kingdom Metazoa; phylum Chordata; class Mammalia; order Hyracoidea; family Procaviidae; genus Heterohyrax; species Heterohyrax brucei. The sequence continues at coordinate 53,970,797 of CM053149.1, forward strand.
GTCTCCTACTATGATCACAGAATCTGACACAGAATATTGAACTTCTTTCATCTTCTTTATAATAACTCAATACCGGGAAAACTGCAAGACTGATAAAAAGTTAACTTATTTCTATATGGAAAGCATGAGTGAAATGGGAATCACTAATGACATGAAAAATACCGTACCTTTTGCTGTTGAGTAAATTCCAACTCATAGTAACCCCTATAGTTTCCAAGAAGCTGGTGGATCTGAACTGCTGACCATTTGGGTAACAGTCAAGCTGTTAACCACGCAGCCACCAGGGCCCCAACATTCAGCTTATGCTTTCTGTATAGAAATGTTACTCTTTATCATGGCCTTGCTTTGGACATTAAAATATTGCCCTCTAAAATACGAAACAGTTGTCAGGATGGCACAGGACCCAGCAGCATTTCATTGCTGTGCACATGGTCACTAAGTCAGAACTGACTTACGGGCACCTAACAACAAAATGAAAACATGCAAAACAATACACTTGTGGGCAATGTAAGGCATTTTTCTTTATTATTTCTTTTCAGTTTATCTTAGTAATGCCAGAAAAATAACAGCCATTATTTTCACTTTAAATGCAAACCAAATACTGCTGCACACAGAATACAAAGAATACCTACAAATGTGGTTAGGTACAAAGGCCATATTAGATGTACAGATCACACTGTTCTTACATCAAAGTAAGACTAACAGCAATTTTTTTTAGCAAATAACCGTGCTACTAAACAGAGGCAAATACACATATGTACACAGACACGTCTGAACTAAAAGTATACATGTCACTTTGACAAACGAAGGCTTCATCTCTGGTGGGATCACCAGATATATTTGCACCCCAAAAGTCCCCTGCCCTAATCCCACCCCCAAATGCTGACCTGATCTGAAGAAAAAAAATTTGAGATGTTCTTAATTAAAGGCACATTTGGCAGCTACTGAAAGTGGCATGCATCTGGCACAGGTGCGCTCCCTACAGCCGCACCAGCATGACTCCATCGTTTGCGTCCTGTCCTTTGAGCGGTAGTCCAGTGTGATCCACCTTTAGCTAACTTGCTTTATAATTCTGCAGCAATTGGCTACTTAATGCACTATTTTCATTAAAGGCAAAAGGGAAATTTGCTCACAGTTGACAGAAAATGCACTTTACGGTGTCAAAAATGGAAAATAAGGCATGGAATTTACAAAACAAGTCACAAGTGCTTTTGTTTAGATTTACCGTATAGACTTCATGCTTAACTAGAGCTGAAAAAATTTCATTGACTTGTGTAAGGGATTATATGAAATGATTTTGAAAGTTAGCAATGAGATGTTTCAAGAGAAAAACACTGAATTAAGTCATCACTTTCCCTTGTACATAATTTTACGCCATTAATTCTCTTCCAAACCAACATTAACCTTGTGATGTATATCTTACTGGTAAAGATTAATCTGCAACACAACAGAACCTATTCTAGTACAGTCCCACAAGATAGGTGAAAGGAATACACAAACCACCTATGGTGGTAGAATACCAAGAAATAAATGGTTAAACTTCTCTGAATTTGGAGGGAAAAATGGTTTTTCTTAGTATGTACAACACTAATAAACTGGGTGCTTCCCATTTCCATCATTTGTTTTGCTGAGTCACTTAAAAACCTGAATTGGAACCTTACGAGACAGTGAAACACACAAAGTAAACTGGAGAATTAAGACATGATCATGATCATAAATGAACTAGTTTTTGGTTTGTGTAAGTTAATTTTTATGGAAATAACATTAAGGAAGAATAGCCTCCAATGAAATAGTACTTGCTTACTTGACTGCTCTGGTGAGTGTAGTATAATTAGTGTGACATGTTCTTTCCTAAATATAAATTCAGTCAATTCATCCAGTTCTTAGCGCATAGCAACCTATTGAACACATAGTCAGATGCCCAGCAACCTTTAGTGAAGCAAATTTGTAACATTTTTTACATTTTCTGATAATTTGTAGTTTTTGAAATACATTTAGAGCCTGGGAATAGTAACTAACATTTTAATAAATTTTAAGACATCTACTTGCTCATGTTTTAAAAAGTGCTCAGACATGAAAAGCCGATTACGTTGATTATCAGCCCACTAAGTAAACCCAACCTTGAAACAATTCCATGTTTTGATCCAAAGATAATAAAACGGTTAAGAACAGTTTCAATTTTAAAAGAAAATGCTCCAGATTTGGAAGGTAGTGTAGACAACGTCACGCTGCACTGCCTCTCATGGAATATCCTGGATTCAAAAGAATTCTGTCGTGATGCAGGTATCTTCTCAGCCACTTATCCTTGATGAAGTATATTTTAGTAACTACAGCGGATAAATTGGTCAGCCAGTTCATGCTTATGTTTGAGGAAGGCAAAGACAGTTTTCTCACCTCCACCTAAGGACACCAAATTGGAATTTTTCTAGTCAGTCACCACTGCAGAAGATATTTTTATTCACATGACATTTCAGAATAAAAATATCTTCTATCCATGATGCACATAAAGCTGACACACAGTGGTCTCGCAGAACCACTAGAATGATACCTGCTGGGAGTATGATGAGACCTCCAAATTTGAGTTTTTCCTCCTTGCAGGTTATCATCTTATTGAAGACTTTCCTTAGGTTCTTATTTGGAGTAGGGGTGGGGTAATTAAAAAGAGAAGTGATCCATAAGCAGTTTAGAGGGGACTTCTAGGGATAATGAGGCTGGTCTAATCAACAGTCTTGGGAGATTCTGGAAAGCCTATGATGATGGATTGTAGCAGCACTAGTAAGTGGGCTTAGATAAACATCTGCTGAATGAATGGCCTTAGGGGCACTTGGCATCCAAGAAGGATTTGAAATTCGTTTTGTAGTCTTTTAAATGGGTCATTTTACAAAGAGAAACTGGCTACCAGAATAAGAAGGAAATAGATACTGAATGAGAAGACAGAGCAAATAAATAAGAAAGGACATGCTAGGACGGTCTGCTTGACGGTACAATCAAGACGCTTTCTGGTCTTTAAAAGACTATATACTGCACTATTGTGAGGTACACTGTAATGCTTCAATACTGAGTGTCCACCGTGATGCAGCACTTCGAAAAACATCTCTATTGGCGTGGGTAACAGAACTGCTAAATGGTTGCTTCCTTATTCAGAAGATACATGCGGATACTGATGGACTGATGACTTTATAGATGGGATACTGCACATCTCACAAACATTAGAGTGGAGATTAATAAAACTTTTTTCTTCAAGTTGCATGCATTTCAGTCACAGTATTTGTCAGACTCAGAAGAGTAGTACACAGGAGTAATGAATAATCCATATTGTGGTATTGATGACGCAAGTAAATGTTCTATGACGAATAACTGACAGAGCAAAAGACCTCAAGCAAGGCAGTAGGATGTTTAATATAAACTTTAACAAACTGTATATATGTTGCCTAGGAAATAAAAACTTACAAAGTTCCACTTAGAAGAAAGCCATCCTATTCTAACCAATTTTCCTGCATGCCAAACTGCAAGATAAGATCATTCTTTAAGATTAATACATACAGACAGAACTAGAAACCAAGGCGTACCACAATACGTGCTTTTACTCTTAGTGTTTGTGTGTGTGTGTATGCTTCAACTGAAAGCAAAAGAATCGACCATTTTCTCCATATAATAATTTAAGATATGCCAGCCAAAAAAGTATTTGTATCTTTATTCAATTAAATTAAAACAGACCTGCCAGGTATATTATGTAACATTCACTATATACACATGATTTCGGCAATGCAAGGTAAATTCTAGTAATGCTGATTACTCAACCATTAGTCACACATGAATGGTGTCAGTGATGCCCAGCAAGTGCTCCTTTTCACATTGGGTGAATGCGTTTCCACGATAAAGTTAGAGGGACAGCTACAGCCATAACATGGATTACCAGTAAACCTTGGTGGGAGAAGGTGGGAGATGACAATCTAGCACAGATTAACACTCCTAGATGGAAATCCTATACCGTAACAGTTAACATTTTAAAAAAAGGTCTCTCATGTTAGTGACACAAAACTTACTCTCTTGTTTGAAGGCAACACCTCCACATGTTGTTTGTGTGTGGGCGGGGCTGGAGGGGAATACTCTTAAAATCGGTATAATTATTAAAAAAAAAAGTACCTCTTTGGTGAAGCCTCGGTACCCATTCAATTCACGGTAATCGTATGTAAACAGGACTGCAGCACAGTGCTGGGCCTGGAGTCCAACAGGTCAGCTACCACAGCCTTTCCTCACAGTCCTTCTAATGATTTTTAAGAAAATATTCTAAAATAGGAAGAATAAAGCAAAGAAAAACAAAGGAGGGTATTAAGATCCCTGTTTGAATTTTTTTTTTTAAAAGTGCATAATATTTTGAATTACAAAAACTGTCATTATGTGGGCCTGCTGGACACTAGACTGTCTTTTCCATCCCTTTAATGATAAAGATCACTTTATAAAAAGAGGGTTCTGGCCTAGTGGCTGGGAAAAAGTCCCTTTACTTGCTTTTCAGGTGCAATCAGTTGTCCAATTCCTCTAGAACAGTCTTCTCGTAGTCTAAGCTGGAATACTGTTGTCACTATGTAATTATATCCAGGTTACACTGTCTTACACTGCATCTTGAAGCAGAGTCCTTAGTGTTTGGAGCTCTCACTGGAGCCCCTCAGTGCTGGCACGCTCAGTGCATCCATCGCCAGCAATGGACTCGGGGCTAGGGAAGGGGACACTTGGTCCACAGGAACTCAGGAAGAATGGGCGTTCTCCAGCAGCGGTGGTCCGTCTCTGTGCATGGATGGGTGTGTGTGCTCCCTCTTGTAAGTTTTTGGAGGGAGCTTAGGGATGTGCTGGGAAGTGCTGTGTCGTGGAGGAACTGGAGGCCCAGCAATGGAATGCAGGTCCACTTCCTGTGTCAACGGTGGGGATGGCAGGTGCCTTCTCGTGCCGTGAGGAGAAGGTGTTTGAGGAGGAGGTGGCGTAAAGGGGGAAGGGCTGTTGGGGAAGAAAGCATTGCCGTGGTCACTTTTTTTGCCCAAAGGGGGTGGCTGGAGATGCAGTGGTGAGCTGGAGAAAACATCAGGTGTCCTCACAGGCTCTCGCGGTGGCAACAAGGGAGGGCTTTCAGGAGGGTCTGACACAGAGGTCCGGTCTGAGAGTGAGTAGCGCGGCGAATAGACTTTTGAGGTGGGCTGCCGTGGAGGAATCGCTGGGGGACTGTCCAGGTGCTTAGACATCATCTGACACAAAAGCCAAACAGGAGAACATGCACAGTTAGCACACGTGTCGAGTACCATGACCGTACTGAGCTTTTAGAGATGCTGCTGGCAGAGGCTTAGGTGTGGGCCAGGGAGTTCTGCCACGCATCTGACATGGGGGCTTATCAATCCATACAAAACATTGTTTTTCCTCAGTTTTAAGTTTTTACCTCATTTTTTCTTGAAGTGCCGTTTGCTACCACATGCTGATCAGTCTACTATAAAAGGATTTCTGATTTAGTGTGACTGGCCTGTTCTGTTTGTAATTTTAAATTTATTATATTAACATTTCATGATGTGCCCTGACTTGTTTAGTTTGTCTGCCCTCTGGACAGGCTGCAGAACCACTCAAGTGATAGCTGGCCAAGAAAGAAACATAGCTATTTTGAGCCGTTAAGGTCTCTTCCAAAAGATCCCATGTGAAAGCATGTCAAACTCCCTATTACAGACTTTCAGATAACTAAGTGTCATTTATAATGTGCTTGCTTACAAAGCTTCATACCTCCCTTGGTTTTAAAAGAACCACGTGAGGCTAGACTGCTCCTACTTCATAGACAGTGTCCATCGTTTTAGGTTTACTATTAATGGTAGTATCACTGTAATGGTTCCAGTCTGCAGACAGCAGAGTTTTCTACTTTACCTTAGATGGTGACGACTCCGCGGGGGCAGATTCTGGTCGTCTTCGTGGTGGGACAGGAGGGGGGACAGGCACCTCATCGGGGCCCTTGCTTAAACTTAGGGATGACACGGAAGCAGATCCTGTAGGATATTACAGTTTTTTCCTTTAGTTCACAGGAATTTTACTTCATTTATTATCCCTTTAAAGGCTTAGCTGGAAAGTGCTTATAAAACAAATGTGTGGAAGTATCAAAAGTAGTTCAACAAACCAACACCTAACAGTACTCCCTTTATTAAAGCAAACTGCTATAAACACATGCAGAAATTTCTAAGCAGAATCCTCAGAAAAAAAGCTGCCTAGGAGATCGTGTTATTTTGCTTCTTGAACAAAATAACATCCCCACTGTTAATTATTACAATTTTAAATTTTTACTGGGGTCTGATTCTCAGATTTCTGGGAGAGACAGCAAACTACTGAAAACCTTTGGTGTGCAATTTCTTTTGTGAAGGGCTAACCTCTCTCTGACTTATCAGTATAGAATTGTCCTGCAGGTCCCTGGGAACAGACTTTCTGATCTTAGCCCTGCCTCAAGTCTCTCCCCAAGCAAGTCTCCCCCAGGATGCCAGGGAGCGGAGCTAACATTCTGTCTCCTCTTCTGCTCAGGCACAGGCTCTTACATTGGCGTGGAAGCAGGATCAGGCTCACCACACTCTAAGCCAAACACTGTCACTGTGTCGCCGCTGAGGCAGTCCTCATAATGAAAGCAGAGACTACCCTAAAATCTAGCAAACCTGACTTAAGAATAAATTGGTGAACTGGCAAAAAAATTAGGTAGAGCCAGCTGTCACCCATCTTAGAGATATTTAAGGCATCAAGAGTTTAATTTAGGCATGTATATAATTCCATATTGAAAGACAACATTTATGGGGTAAGCTGTTAGCTAATTTATGAACACTATAAAACAACAGGAAAGAAATTTTTTAAAAAGTTTACTCAAAATACTGTTTGACAGGTTCATGTTTCCTAAGCATTAAATCACAGCCTTTATTTTATCATTTAAATATTATAACAAATTTGGATTCAAAAAGAGCACTAGATGTAGTATTCAAAGGATTACACTCTGATTACCCACCTTTTTTCAAAAGAGACTGTAGAGCTAACTTAGCTCATAGCTAACATTCCAATGTGTACATTTTGAAATCATTTGTGTGAAAGGACAGCAAGAAACATTAATTTATTAGTGTGACATTTATGGACAAATTTAGTGAGTTGTTAGTTTCCTAAAAAAATGTAAGGCAAACAGCTACCACAGAACACTTAGGCTTTCTAATTTAAATAGTTATCAAAGCAGTTTCCTAAAGCTGAATTACGGTCACCTGCCTACAAGCCAGGCTGTCACCAGGCTCAGGAATACTGCGTGTGTCTGTCGCCAGCCTTCTCATATGCGCATGCATGCTCTCGCCTCTTTCTCAAAGTTGAGCATCATGGTATGTTTAGAACTCGACAGTTGGGCAAGAGAAATGGTTAAACATGGAACCCACCCATTTAGTATGTTCTTTAAAAGAGAAAAAAGATTTTTTAAAAAAGCAAATCATTGATGATGAAAAGAAAGCACAAGTAAAGGCCCCACTTCTGAGATGTTGCAAGCCAGGCGCTGGTGCTGCCAGACCCCAGGCGAGTTTTAGCAGGAAAGGTTACTCTTGGTTTGATGTGGAAAGCCAAAGCAAGTATTAAGAGTCTTAAACCAAACATACTAACTTGGGCCATGGGGCAGTGTAACTTGGATAAAGACGGTATCGCTGCCTGTGAAAGGAAACAAGAAAGAGATTTTTTTTTCTTTCATTGATATATTCAACTCATCTACAAAAAACTGATTTATGATAAAAATGTTACTGTCATTGCAGTTTTAAAGAATGCTATCACGGTTTTTAGTAAGAGCACACTATTACTTACTTTTGAAAAGAGAAAAATAAAAGAACTGAGATAACATAGCATTGGGGATTTTGCAGATTCCTTTTGAATGCATAGTAATTAACTGAAAAGCATTCATGACAAAATGAAAATATCCTATATTATTGGAAAACTTTTTGGTTGTTTTTAAAAAAAAGTATAAAATAAACTCAATTCAAGCAAAGGCTAGAAAGACATACTGAAATATGTCCTTTACTAAAGATTACTTTGAAAATTCAAACTTGTGAAACAAGTAGTAACTAAGAAATTTGCTACATAAATTAAAAAATAAAAGGGAGATTTAGAACTAGCATCATTATTGCACACCTTTAAAAAATGTTTTTGGGGGCATATAGCCTCATCACAAAATAAGTGCAACTCTGGAAATTACCAAACAGGTTTGAAGGTGACATAGCTATTTCCATCTATATTTTTAATTCTTTTTTTTTTTTTTTAAAAAAAAAACCAATATTTGGTGCTTAAGATAGATTTTAGATAGGAAACTAATGATAAATTTGGAATATGTAATTTCATGTAATATTAATTCTTTTAAGAAAAAACCCCTGAAAACCAAAAGCCAAAACAACAAGAGCATGAAAGTAAGACAAACTGAGACAAAGGGTTAGATGATCTATATAGGTAGTCCCCAACTCAGAAACCGTGAGGTTCCATTCCAACAGGCAATTCTCATATAAAGTCAAATACTTAATTTTTTTTAAGTTTTCATTATTATTGCCTTTCACTATCAGTATGCTTACAAATTGTAACACTGAACACCTCCAAGTGAACATCTGTGAATGACATCAGCAGATTACATGCCATGACACTGTAAGCAGTAAACGTCATGAATGCTAAGATGCACTAAAAAAAGAAAAATAGAACCCAGACGGTCCTAAGTGCCGTCTGTCATATCGTTAGAATATGTTGTAAGTTGGGGACTACCTGTATTGGTTTTAAATAAGTATATTAATTCATGTTACACTGCCTCATATTACCAGTGTAAGGAACATACAATATTCAAGAGACTTAAATAATTTCTATAACACTAGGTAGAATTTTTTTTTTCCTGGTCACAGGCAATCACTCAGAAATAATCCAGGTTCTTGTTTATTCAAGCTTATTTGGTTAAACATAATCTTATGTTTCAAGTTCAGCTGGCATGATTCCTGTTAACTTGATGGCTTCCATAGATACAGTGAGTAGTCTTATTTCTCAGACAGCCTTAACTTCTTCCACTGTTTGTTTCTATACATACTGGTAGTATTTACTTGGAAGCCATGGTCACTAAATACAGCAAACCAGTTCTAATGATCACTAGGAATAGCAATGCTACATGCAGCAATGCTACAGAACCGAAATTCACTTTGATACTCTGATACATGTGTAGTAGCTGTTGCTCTGTCAATGATTTCCTTATTAGGCATCTGTGATTTAACAAGGATTAAAGGAGTATAATGCAGCTCTAGTACTAAACTACTTATATACTTTCTACCTTCCTTGAAAGGAAATAAATGATTAATCATTGTTACATTCTGGAGATTAGTCTCAAGAACATGGTAGTACATTTAATACCATGTAGGAATGAAATCAAAACACAAAGACTACAACTGCTACAAAGTGCAGTCTTTTTTGAAAGAATGATTATACATCTGTTTACATACTTACGTACATAGACATACAGATATAAACTTGGCTTTGATCATATTGATATACACTACAGGGTTAGATTCATGCATCAAACTTGTCAGATTTTTCTGATTGCCCATTTTAAACTAACTGTTTGGTCCCAGTGCCTGGAAAATGTTACATAAAAAACTCTTTCAGAGGCACTCATGATCTAATCAACATATGCTAGATATCAAAATATGCTAGAAATTTTTATCAGCCAGACATTGAACAAGTTCATTTATGACAACTCAGAAGTGAAATCCAATTAATTAAACAAATACTAATTGTTAAATGCAGCTCTGGTGACACAGCAGAAGTGCCCAGCTGTTAAACAAAAAGTCAGCAGTTAGAATCCACCAGCCCCTCCCTGGAAAACCCATGGGGCATTTCTACTCCTTCCTATACAGTCCCTGTCAGCCAGAGCTAGTCGACTGGTGAAAAGTGCGTTTGATTTTGGTTTAACAGTCAAGTACAAATCCCAGACAGCAGACCAGTGGCTCTCAATCTTGGCTGCACATCAGGTGCCCCTGGAAGCCTTTAAAAATACTGACGCCCAAATGCCAGTATCAATCTGATACACGTGGGAGTTGGGCAGAGGTATCTTTTTGAAGCTTCCCAGGGGAGTATAAGGTACGGAGTTAAACCAACTGAAGAGCCTCCCAGTTTATACAGGAGTCATTCTAAAATTGGAACAAGCACTGTCCTACAGAAAAAAAAAAAATATGATGGATAACTTCAACCCACAACAATGCTAAACTCCTAGGATTTGAGATGAGAAACATCACCTATAACAAAGCTTCCACCAAGAAAAGCCTTGCATTTTGGCCTAAAATGCTTGGACTGCACCCTCCTCCCTGTAAGAGCTCCCCCTCTGTCAGAGGAGAGGACAGGGCCGGGTGAAACCTCCAGCTCCCTTTCACAGTCACCCAGGTAATCTTCCAGTAGGAAGGCAAGGAGAGGTGTTGCTTCACCCTCCCCTTCTTGCTGTAACAGGAGAAAAAGGCCATGAGCTGGGGGTATCTTTTCTCTCTTCCCAACCACTGTCATGATAATCTTGAAGGTGTGCTTGGCTATTATATACCAGGGTGTAGGTGGCAGCACTAAGTAGGTGGCCAGTTCCCTCCCCTGACTGTCTTTACCCAAAGCATTCTCTGACCATTCTTGCTCATTCTGTGGTCATCTTTCTCTGAAATTTTAGAGCACTCATGTTTTCACAGCTCACCACCTGACTGTGAATCTCCTTGTGCTATCACTGGTCTTCATACCTTAATTAGGACTGCGTGCGTCACCAGAGAACAGGTGTAAGTGCTTAGCCAGGAGTGAGATACGCCACAGATAACAGGCTGAATGAGAGGCTTATTTGGGGGTGGTAGGGGGCAGGAGGATTACTGTAAAAGGCAAAAGGGAGTAATACCATTCTAACTGGTCAACAATTCTAGCCAAACCCTGCCTTTTGAAAAATTGAAGGAATGGAACTTGCTGCTGCTTTGTACTGAATGGAGTATGTTCAAGTGACATAATCAAGTCCTGAGGGAAACAGAGAAGTAAGTGTTCCATTCTGGTGGCCATGCAGTAGCAGCAAGTGGAGGGCCCAGACCCTGGCAGCACCAGCAGATCGGTCAAGCAGGAGGGGGTTCAGAACCAGTGCGGAACTTTAATACACATGGAGCACTGACCAGCAAGAGTCCAGTTCCTAACTACCTGGATACAGATTGTTTTGTACTGTGCTGAGTTACCTGATTTCAAAATTGGTTATTTTCAGTTTCAGTAAGAACAAAGGAGGGGTAGTAAGAGGGGCTTTCTCTGTCATACAGCAGGAAAAACTGAGCGAACCCCCAAGTCTAAGCTTACACAGACAGACCGCTGGAGCAGAGTCTCATCCACTTTCCCAGCCACTGAAGTTGATCCTGCTTCCACCAAAGCACTGTTCCCATAGCACCCTATTCCCACACAATGCCTTCTCTCCTGGGTGCTCAACACCTCAGATTTGGCACCAGCTGAAAACTCAATGTGCATCTCTTGGTCTCCCACTTTTCAGGTACTTCTTGAACTAAGGGAAGCAGAATTTGTAGCTGCAATCATTCACTCATGTGGGACCCCTCAATATACACCCCTCAGCCATATATCTTCTCGGGTTGGGGACAGACCCCACAAACAGTTAAATGAATAATGATTTTAGGTCAGACATACTGCAAAGACTGTTAGTTATATTTTATTAATTTACAAGGTTGGTGAAAATAAGCTGGATTTTTTTTAAAGGGTGTTTATATGAATTGATCAAATATCTGAAAGCTTTCTATGTGAATGACATGCCTTCACAAGCCTCAGTTGATGAATAAAGCAGAGTCAAGACAATTACATTTAGACAGTAAAAACAAGACAACCTGGTGTGTGTATATATACAGCAAATACGCGTATAAAAAACAGGATTCTAGACCACATCTCAATATCCCACAGAGTGTAATTTTAAGTAGATTTCTGTTAAAAAGATTCTCTGAATTGGAACAAGCCTTAAAAATCTAGTTTGATCCCCAGAAGACACAAAAGGGGTCTTTTATCTCAAATCAGAAAGTACATTTAGTGGACTAGGACGAGGAACCAGGTTTCCTAACTGCTCAGCCAGAGCTGCTCAGACTCCTTCCCTGGGATGACTGTACACTGCCTCTCGCTACTGAATTCTAGTCTGTCACCACTGCGGTAGACCCTGAGCTGCACATGGAGCTCTGCCAGCCACAGGGCTCGAGACAGGGTTAAGGGGGAATAAATCGAACTTTCGATTTACTAATGAACCAATGACAGAGAGCTGTGTGTTGAGTCCAGCTTTCAAGTGCCACATGAAATCGTGTAACAACAGTAAAGATTACTCCTTCCAAGGGCTGTACAGTGTGGTAGCCGCCGGCCACACAGAGGTGCTGAGCACATTAAGACAGCTTATCTAAAGAGAGACATGCTTCACTGTAAAGCGCACACTGGATTGTGAAGACCTCCCACAACAACAAAGAACGTGAAATAGCTCCTCCATACATTTTTATACTGATTATGTGTCCAATTGACAACATTCAGAACATACTGGGCTAAACAAAATATATTATTAAAATTATTTCACTTAACTTCTTAACTTTTGTTTAATGTGGCACTAATATCACTAGTAGCCTTGGTGGCACAAGGGTTTAAGAGCTCAGTTGCTAACCAAGAGGTCAGTGGCTTGAATTCAGCAGCTGCTCCTCAGAAACTTTTATGAGGCAGTTCTACTCTACTCTATAGGGTAGCTATCAGTCAGAATCAACTCAGTGGCAATGGGTTTGACTTTTTTTAATACCATCAACAAGACAAACTGTGTTAAGCAGGAGTTTGGATTTGAGACACTGCAAAATGAGAACCTGCTGTAGAGTCGGATGGGGATGGACTGATGCACCCTGAGTGATACTCAGATACAGGGATTTTGGAGGTAGCGCTCAGCACATGGGACTGACAGGCCCAGCAGGTATCGTTGTCTTTGCTCTCTGGGTAGGAGGGATTCATCTTACTGTTTTCCTCCCCTCCCTCCTTTCTTTCTGTATTTCTAGAGAATCTGTAAATGCTTTATTTTTTTTTTTTAAATGTTGTCATACAAAAACTTAGACCCACATTGCTCAGTAGCTCTAGCTGCCTTCCCCACACAGGGACAGCACAACCCTTTTCCCCTGCATTTCCCATGTCCATTCAGCCAGCTCCTGTCCCTGTCGGCCCTCTCATCTTGCCTGAGGACAGGCTGTCCACTTAGCCTCATAGCTACTTAAGGCAAGAAGCACACTCTTTGTCAGTATCATTTTATGTCTTGCAGTCCAGTCCAATCCTTGGCTGAAGAGTTGGCTTCGGGAATGGTTTCAGTTCTGGGCTAGCAGACAGTCTGGAGCTATCTGTGTCTTCAAGGGAAGAGGGATTCATTTTAAACTCACTGGCTGAAAATAGTGAACTGAAATTTACATGACCAATTTCATTGCCAGGTCTGTCAGTAAAGTGTAATAATATTGAAGCGGTATTCTGACAGATTTAAAAAAAAAAACTGAAAGCTGCTGGTAATTTAGACTTTGTTTTATATTTTCATAGTATTTGTTGAAATGGTAATTGACCTGCCTGCAAGTTCACCCCAAAATGGTATTAGGCTTTTTTTCTCTTTAGCATGTATAATACTGATATAATTACTTTAAAACACCTGAAAAGTTTTAGCACCTACTTGAGTGAAAAGGGCTCGAGTGCTCAGAATCAAACACACTGCAGACGTCTGTGGCACTGGAAGCAGCAGAGGCAGGAGGAGGTGTTAGCGGGGTTCTTGGAGAATTGGGTGCAGAAGCTGTGCTTTCTGTTTCACTCTCAGGGATCCGACTGTAACTGATCTTCCTTGGCTCCTGCTGCAGAGGTGTGGGATGTCGCATGGTGCCAGGTCTTGGGTTTGATGGACGGACACCAGGAGATTTTAGGGGATAGCTGTATTTTTTTGGCTGCAGATGTATCAAAAGAAATTTATTACTTAGAACACCATACTAGAAGGGAAGGTTCTTCTATTTAAAAAAAACCCCAAAACCGAAATCTGATGCTGTCAAGTTGATTCAACCCGTAGCAACCCTGCAAGACAGAGCAGAACTGCAGCATATGGTTTCCAATGGGTGCCTGGCAGATTTAAACCGACCTTTTGGTTGTTAGCACTTAATCACTGCGTCACCAGGGTTTCTAGCTTTTCTGTAGTGCCTGGTAAAATGCAACTGATATCCAGGAAAATCACAAATCACTAACAATGAAACTACATAATGATTCAAATCAAAGTGTCCAAATTTAAGCACTGACATACTCCACTTTGCTGAAGCCATGGCCATTGAAATTGTTAGGAAATGAATTTCTTCAAATAATTAGGTATTAATCCTATAAATACCAGCATTTATTACTTCAATATTTTTGGATAGAAAGCTTTCTAAAATTTTGTTGGCTTTTTGGCTTTTTAAATCAGACTTACTGTGAAAACATGTAACTTTCTGGAAAAGCCAGGATCATCATTCTAAGTTACAACTTCTTAGGATGTTACCACACAGTGATGCCTGCAGGGCCACTGGAGCTACTCAGAAATGCATTATGTTGCTCAAGTTTTCATCAGCATGTGCTTGTGTGTGTGTTAGTTTTCTGGTGTTTCTCTCAGAGAGGAACCATTTCTCAGGGATATAAGCACGCTTCAAACGAACACACTATGTCACTATTTCAACTTGCTGTTTTCAATCCATTAAAAAATTGTTTTAGGATGAGACATTTTCTAGTGAGGTAACTGCATAGGCATTAAGAAGTTTGTTTACTTCCAGATTCTTGACTTTCTGAGGTGTAAGAGAGATCATGTTCAGAGCAGTGAGGGGATGATACTGTGTGTGAATTTAGCCAGGCCCTGAGAAACAATGATAAAACAAACAACAACAAAAATCCACTATTTTTCCAAAGTATCTTTAGCCAAACCTGATAATTTTATAGCTAATAACCCACAGTTGTTTTAATCAGTCACTACTTAAATATATATATGTATGTATGTAAATTAATCAGTATAAATCAATCCTTTTCCTGTCCTTAAATTTTGAATGATATTTCTTTTGTTACAGAGCATGATAAAAAATTTAAGACATGTGCCTGGTCTTTCTGACTATCATATCAGTGTGTGTTCAAATTAATATTAATGCTTGTTTATTTAGAACCAAGTGGGGTACTCCTCAGCATATCTATTAAGCACTTATTCTTTACTTTTAATCGTCACATGTGCACTTCATCCCTGAGAGTCTTCATAGAAATCTAATCTACATAATACATACCAAAGTACTGACATCACCACCTACAGATGACAACTAAAAAACACATAAATAAAAGAATGCTTACAAATCTTGGGAGAGGTTTAGGGTTTCGTGGTTCTATTTCTAAGGATTTGTTGAAAAGATAATCTGTAAATTCTTTTTCCATGCTATTTCCCATTGGATTCAAGTTTTCAAAGAACTTCTGAAATAAATGTAAAGAAAAACAATTGTTAGTATTAAATATTTTAAATTTGGTTTGAAATACATGAAAGTAATTTAAGAAAACATTTTAAATGATTTAAGGTTCATTTTCCCCTTTCTCCTATACCAGATAAACCTGCCTTCCATCAGGCAGTTTAGAAAGTTAATCAGAAGCATACTGCCTTATATTATACAACTTACTTTGATGTCTGATTCTACTCGTAAACAGTAAGGCTGATTTTGGTACTGCTGGATCTCTCCTGTTATTTCTGCTACTTTCCTCCTCTTGCTGAAGTTTATAAGTTCTTTTCCATGTCTTTTTAGGACCTCAGGGTTGCCTTCTTCTGTTTTCAAAATGTTAGTTAAATAAATTCCTAAAAGATATAATTGAGTTATTTCAGGGATGAAAGAGGAAAAAGCTAGTTTTTTTCTCTCTCATGTGGCATATAGCACTGTGTCATATCAGTCATTCCAACTAAATCAAGGAAAAGAAATTCATGCTATGAAAAACAACAAGCTAACTAAAAGTTTAAATACCAATGGAGATTTTTTTACATATCGAATTCTGCTGTGACAGACTTATATTTTATCAATACCCAAGAACATGGGAGACCAAATTTATTAACAGCAGTTTCAGGGGGATTGAGTAACTGATTTTCCATACCCCTCCAAACCACTCTTATTTCACAGAGATCATGGTTTTGTTAAAGGAACTTCAAGAATAACTCTTATCACTAACGACACAGTAAAAAAGAGGAGTGCCCTCACAAGATGGATTAATACAGTGGCTGCAACAATGGGCTTAAGCATAAAAATGATTGTGGGCATGGCGCAGGACAGGGCAGTGTTTTGTTTTATTGTGCATAGGGTTGCTATGAGTTGGAACCAACCTGATGACCCCTAACAGCAACAACAACAACACCTTTTTTTTTTTTTTTTTTTGGCAAAAGGGGAAAATCCTAAATTTTAAGGATCACACTTTTTGCTTAATTTGGTATTGAGGCCACACAAAAGATAATTAGAATCTCATTCAGAAACACTATGGTTCAGACAGACAGACTCCTGGTGATGTGGAAGGATTTGCAAAGTTATCAAACACTAGACTGTATATGATTTATACATATTCTGGTCTTCAGTAACTTCTAGGCTTAGTGACAATCTGGTGATTCAGTCCCTGTTTCCCCATCACTGCAGACTGTGCACTGGATAAGCAGGAGAATAAACACGCAGCAACAAGCACTTTAGCTCCTTTCTGTTCTAACATCACGGTTCTGCAGCCAGCTCTAATGCATTCTACTTAGATGATCTTGCAGAAATTGCTCAGCCTCTCTGCCTCAGTTTTCTCATCTGTAAAATGGGGAGAGCTGTGAGACATACATGAGTGAATTACTGTATTTGCTTAGAATGAAACCAGACGTCACACAGTCAGTCCTAACTCACAGTGACTGTCTGTCTCAGTGTAGAATGTATTCCATAGGACTTTCAGTGGCTGATCTTCTGGAAACAGATCACCAGGCCTTTCTTATGAGAAAGGTCTAGTGGACTCAAACCCCCAAAGTTTTGGTTGGTAACACAGCATGTTAACTGTTATACCACTCAGGGGCTCCAAGGCTTAGAATAACAATAACAGTCCTAAACCACTGCTGTCAACTTGATTCCAACTCATACTGACTGTATCAAAAAACTATACCCACTGCTGTCAAGTCCATTCTGAGCAATCCTGTAGGTCAGAGTAGACCTGCCTCATAATTTCCAAGGAGCACCTGGCAGATTTGAACTGCCAACTCTTTGGTTAGCAGGCACAGCACTTAACCACTGTATCACCTGTCCCCATAGGGTTTCCAAGGCTGTAATCTTAGCAGACATAGCACTTAACCACTATGCCACATCCTTTGCCCTTGAAGTGGGTGGTAGTTCAAACTTTTTTGTTAGTTTGAACTAACAAAAGACTTTTCAGTTAGCAGCCAAATACCCAGAATAGTACCTGACAAAAAGTCAGTTATTGTGATTGTTGATGCTGCTGTTGCCAGCCTGTACTTTGCTTATGCATCTGTCTTTCCCTCGAAGTACTGACTTATGACACTTACGGGAAAAAGAAGGTTGTGAATATGTGAGTTCATTCATTCCATACTTAGGTACTGAGTCCTTGCTGTGTGTGAAATGTTGCATTACATACTGCAGACAGAGTGGTGAATAAGGCATACACAGTCCCTCACTGCAGGAAGTCAGAACTTTGAATGTGGGCTAACAGTACAGTAGTCCTGTGTTACTAGTGATTCTTAAGATGCCCTGAGAGTACGACAGAGGTATGCCTAACTGCCTGGAGCATCAGAGACTTTGAGACTCTTTAGCTGATGCTTAAAGAGTCTCAAAGAAGGAAGAGAAGTTTCATGGATATAGTAAAATGGAAGGGCATTCTAAACAAAGCAGCAGCGGGTAAGACGGCAGTGAATTCTGTTGAAGCTTGGAAGGCATACAGATACAGCCTGTTGTCTGGCCTGGCTAGAATACATGGTTTGCTTTGTGGGGTGGGGGAAAAGTAGTGGGATATAAGGGCAGACACTGGCATAGGCAGACCAGTGCTTCTACATGCTCCTGTGATAGAGGCATACTTTTAAGTACTAGAATTTTTGGCCACATCCTGGAAGAGAGGAAATGACTCAAACTAATATTGAACGAAGAAGCAATAATGAAATACGATTCAGATAATACTTGTTTGAATCTAAAACAAGGACATCCAGTTATTAAAAGATACTGCTATTCTTCAGTATCACCCTGTTTGTCTAGGACAGCTCTTTACTGTTTAGGTTACTTTCGATTATACATTCCCAAGGGAGGGTTACCATGTGTTCTAATAATCACAGGCTCTTTTATCTTCCGTGTCTGCCTGGAATTTGGAGAATGTTAGTTTGCTCACATATCTGTTCCACCTATGAGTAAAACATTTAGTGTGTGGAGAAAGACTAGGATATAGACCAGAAGTCTGACACAGCCTTGGTATGAGAAACTGCCTGTGAATGTTGGCAGTGTCAGCAAAAGACCTGAGTAAGATTTCTGGTAAATAATCTTAAAAGTTCCCAATCCTTACTAGAGGAGAGTAGAAAGGTGGAGAGGAGGGGACAGGAGATTGTTAAGGGGATATAACATGTACAGAACGGAAAGAAGTGTGCTGTCACCAGGCAAAGAGAGCCGAAGGAGCTGCAGATAGGCAGGCATGCAAATTTAAATTGGTTTGTACACTTTCACTCAATCACAATAAAGAAGAAGAAGAAGAAAAGTTCCTGACCCTCCAACAGAGGGGAAGTGGATGACTATACCCAGTATTAAAACAAATACCTAGAAGGAATTTCTACAAACTACCACATGAAAAAAAATGCTCACACAATCTTTAGACATTACACAGGTGTAAATTAAAACTACAATGAGGTGCTGTCTCGCCTCTGACATCAATAGCACTAACCAGGAAAACAGAAAACAACACATGCTGGTATGGCTCTGGGGACTGGAACTTTTATACACTGCTGGTGGAAATATAAAATGATACAACTACTATGGAAAATAATATGACCCTTTCTTAAAAAGCTAGAAACAGAAATACCATATGCTCCAACAATCTTGCTGTACCACAGACCTAGAGACTTAAGAGCCATCACACAAATAGATATATCCACACCCAGGTTCACCGCAGCATTATTTAAAATAGCAAAAAGATGGAAACAACCTAATCAACAGATGAATGGACAAACTGTGGTGCAAGTGCGCGTGCGCGTGCACACACACACACAAAACACACACAATGGAGTACTATGTAGCAATAAAAAATAATGAAATCCTGAAGTGTCTTACAACATGGACAAATCTGGAGGACATTATGCTGAGTGAAGTCAGTCAACCACAACAGTACAAAATACTGTATGAGACCACTATTATAAGAAATCAAGAAAAGGTTTACACACAGAAGAACCATCCTTTGATGGTTACTAGGGATGGGACGCAAGGGAGGAAAACTCATTAACTAGAGAGCAGACACATGTTACCTCTGGTAAAGGGAAAGGCAGTCTATAAAACGGGGCAAGTCAGCACCACATAACCAGGGCAGAGGAAGACACTGAGAGGCAGACAAGAATAAAGGTAACGAAGGTAACTAAATACAATTACATACACAATCTCGCAACAGTTACAACAACTTATCAGCAGATACACACAGGTAAGATATGTATGCTAACAGGTGTGGTAAGGAGTGTACATACAGGTTTGGCTATGGATATTTCTACATACATAATTGTATGTACTATATGCACATGTACAGTACAGTCATGGAAATGGCCTAGACACAACCAAACACCCTGTGGACTCAGTTACAGAGTTTGAAGGCTAGGGACATCAAAGGGCATCTAGATCAACTGGCATAACACAGTTTATACAGAAAACATTCTACATCCTACTGTGGTGAGTTGAGTCTGGGGCTGTAAGAGCGTGCAAACTGGTTTCTTTCCATTTAGAGTAAAAGAGAAAGAAGAAAACAAAGACTTGAACAATTAATTCAAAGGACTAATGACCACAGCCTCCACCAGCCACAGACCAGAAGACCTTAGATGGTGCCTAGCTACTATTACTGACTGCTGTGGCCAGGATCACAACAGAAGGTCATCATTAAAGTGGGGGAGAAACTGCAGAATAAAATTCAAATTCATAAAAAGGACCATATTTATTGGTCTGCGAGGTACTAAAGGGACCCCTGAGACTATAGCCATAGATGCCCTTTTAACTTGGAAGTGGTCAATCCCAGATAACACCTTTCAGCCAAATAACAGACCTATAAAATAATAATCAACAACACACATGAGGAAACAGCTCCTTAAAACAGGACAACATATGCCCAAAAAGCAAAGATGAGAAGGCAAGAAGGAGCAGGAAAACCAGATGAATGAAAATGGGAAATTCAGGGTGGAAATAGGGAGAGTACAGACTTGTGAGGATTTGCAATCAGTGTCATGGAACATTTGTGTATCAACTATTGGATGTGAAACTAACATGCTCTATAAACCTTCACATAACTTAAAAAAAAAAAAAGAATTTAGGAGGAAAGAAAAATGTTTCAAGGAATACAGAAAAAGTTAATAATAATAAAGCCAATGCATGATATTAAAATAAACAACAGCATAAAATAAGTTTAAGATCTCATCTTTTGGATGAAAAAAGGAAATTAAAGTAAAATAAAACCAGACAGACAAGAATGATATACTGGAAATAGAAGCAATCTGCAAAATAACACTTTAGTAGATAAAAGCAAATAGCAATAATTTACAAAGAATTAAAAGAAAAATTTTGTGTAGCTGTAAACTAAAACAGAAAACTGAAGATGAAAAAGCTGTCACAGCACTGGGAGCAGCAGTGGCTCAGGAATACACAGCAGCTGCAGTACAGTGAAGTACTTTCATACAGCCCTTGTAGCAATGTCTTTGTAACTCCAACAAAATGACCGGGTGGTACCATGCAAATAGGGTGCCTGTGGCCCACCAAGAGGACTGACAGCCTGCTAATAATGCAAATACGGGACATGGAATCTTTGTGAGGGTAGGCCCATGCAAATAAAGTGTACGAAATACTAATGAGGGGACTGATGAGTTCTGCCATCCTGATAGGCTTAAAGTGAACCAGATGCAGAAGAAAGGGGACTTTGTTACTATCGAGCTGAAGAGCCAGGAGCATGGCATGTCTTTTGGACCTAGCATCCCTGCTCTGAGAACTTCCTAGACCCAAGAGACAGAGAGCTGTTAACACTGGAGATGATGTGAGATAGTGACAAGTGGTGGCAGAGAAATGGACGCAACAGAACCAGGAGACTGGCTGGAGACTGGTGGGCTTCCTGGTACACAGCGTGAGACAGCTATAGTGGGTGTAATGACCCACAGAAAGAACTGAGAGCCATTTGGGCAGTGAGCTTGCTGGCAGAGTGGGGTGTCACTAGGTACTTGGTACAACTAGGCTACCCAAGAGATGAGTATTTTTGGCCCAGGCTTACTAGTGAAGTGAGCTGCTTTTGGCTACTTATTGGTGGAGCTAAAGGGTTCTCTAACACTTGTCTGAACAGGGCAGAGGACAGATTGAGGACCCAAGGGCTGAGAAAGAGACCTGCCTGAGGGCACAGTTCAGAGATGCTGTCGTGACCAAAAGACTGCACACTGAGCCATTCCTGATTCTGAATTGGAACCTGTTACTTCCTTCCTAAACCCTCTAACAGTGTGTTCTGTGTGTCGACCTCAACAAATTACTGAACCCAGCAGAGAAGCAGGAGTGCTATGGGAGGGACCACTGATGTCAGACTTGGTGAAAAGGTTGGAGGGAGGAGGTACCTCCGACCTCACCTCACAGGAACAGGCTTTGGACTGATGCTGATCTTGATGGTGATCCTCTCCTCTATTTTATGAACTTAGTTAGAAAAGGTTTGATGCTGTATGCCATTTTCAAAAAAGTCTGATAGTTCCAGGTAATATTTAAAATAAAATTCAGTTTGACTAAACAGTTACATATAATTTTAAAGTCAAATTAAGAACTTATGAGTAAATATGAAATTAAATCTTTCTAATGAGAGAAACAACAGAAATTGTAAAGACGGACAGATTACGTACTTCAAAACTACTGTATGTCAAAGAATAAAAATATAAAAAGATTGGTAAAAATACTTACAGTGTATATTAAAAAAAAGACAGAGATGAGGGAATGCAAATTATTAAACAGAAGTGTTGAAAAATGTCCAGATTAATCAAAGAATGAAAATTAATACAAGTAGTAGTTTTCACCTGTGAAAATAACAAAACAAAAAAAGAAGTACCTAAAGTTGGAAATAATAAGGATGAAATCTGCTTTGACATCTACTTCTGACGACAACCTAATCAAGTATAAACACCACCAAAAGCTGGCTCTTTGAAAAGGATAAATAAAATCAACAAACCACTGGCTAGAGTGAAAAAAACAGACACAGGAGTGGAAGCAAAAACCAAAATAAGAGATGAAATGAAGGGTATCACAACAGACTCAACTAAAATAAAAAGGACTGGAACAGGTACCATGAAAAAATGTACTCCAACAAGTTTGAAAACCTACAGGAAATGGACAAATTTCTAGAAACACATGACAAACCTGAACTAACAGAAACTGAGGTCAAAAATCTGAGCAGATTCATAATAGACTGAAAAGCGAACAAAACAAACAAATGGCGCTGGTCCAAATGGCTTCACTGGAGAATTCTATCAAAGATTCAGAGAGAACCTGCACCAGTGTTACCGAAGCTTGCAGAACACAGAAAAGGAAGCAATACTTTGGAATTCATTCTATGAAGACAATATAACCCTGACACCAAAGTAAGGCAAACCCTTTTTATCATCAGGATACCACACACACACACAAAAGGAAAATTACAAACCACTATCTCTCATGAATATAGATGCAAAAATTTTCAATAAAATTTTAGTCAGCAGAATTCAGCACATTTAAAAAAAGAGGAAAAAAACACAACAAAGTAGGATTCACACCAGGTATACAAAGATGGTTCAATGTTAGAAAATCAGTCAATGTAATCCACCACATAAATAAAATGAATCACATGACCATGTCACTCAGTACAGAAAAGGCATTTGATAAAGACCAACATTCATTCCTGAGAAAAACTCCAAAAAGACAAGAACATAAGAGGAATTTCACAACACAATAAAGGGCATCTATACAAAACCCACAGCCAACATCCTTTTCAACAGAGGGAGGCTAAAAACATTCCCCCTGAGAATGGAAACAAGACAAGGGTGACGTTTGTAACAACTCGTATCTAACATTGTGCTGGAAGTCCTAACTACAGCAATAAGGCCAGAAAATACAATAAAGGACATCCAAATTGTAAGGAAGAAATACAACTATCCCTATTTGCAGATGATACCATACCACACACATAGGTCCCTAAAGACTCCACAAGAAAACTACTGTAACTATTATAACAGTCCAAACATAAAAAAATCAGCTGGACTCCTACACATCAACAAAGAAAACTATGAAAAATAAATCAGGACAGCAATACCATTTATAATAAAAATCCAACCCACTGCCACAGTCGATTCCAACTCACAGCGACCCTATAGGACACAGTAAAACTGCTCCGTGTAGTTTCCAAGAGGGACTTGGTAGTTCTGAACTGCCTTGGTTAGCAGATATAGCACTTAACCACTACACCGCTAGGGCTTCCACCATTTATAACAGTCCATAAAAACAAACAATCTAACCAAGGGCATCAAAAACCTATATAAAGAATATGACAAGACATTACTGCAAAAAACCAAGAGACCTACAAAAAAGCAACAAAGTATCATGCTCATGGATAGGCAGACTAACACTGTGAAAATGTCAATTCAACCCAAAGCAACCTATACATGCAATGCAATCCCAATTGGATACCAATGGAATTCTTGAACAAGATGGAAAAACTAATCATCAACTTTACATAGAAAGGAAAGAGGCCCTAGAAAATAAAGCATTATTTGAAAAAGAAGAATAAAGTAGGAGGCCCCATACTACCTCACCTCAGAACCTATTATACAACTACAGTAGTCAAAACAGCTTGGTTTTGGTACAGTGATAGACACATTGACTAATGGAAAAGAACTGAGAACCCAGATGTAAATCCATATACCTAAGGTCATTTGATATTTGACAAAGGCCCAAAGTCCACTGAATAGGGGAAAAGATAGTCTTTTAAATAAATGGTTCTGGCAAAACTGGATACCCATCTGTAAAAAAGTGAAACAGGACACATACCTCACACCATACACAAAAACTAATTCAAAGAGGACCGAAGTCTAAATATAACAACACGAACTATAAAGATAATGGAAGAAAAAAGAGTGAAAACTAGGGGCTCCAATATATGGCACAAACAGGATACAAACCAACAATAATACACAGACGGCAGGGAAGCTAGATAAATGGGATCTTCTAAAAATTAAATAGTTAGGGTCTTCAAAAGATTTCACCAAAAGAATAAAAAGACTACCCAGAGACTGGGAAAAAATTTTGGCTGTGACATAAATGACAAGAGATCTAATCTCTAAAATCACTGCGATACTGCAACACCTCAACAACAAGACAAATGATCCAATTAAAAAAGGAAAGGAAATGTACAGATACTCACCAAAGAAGACATTCTGGTGGCTAACAGACACATGAAGAAATGCTCATCAATCAGTAGTCATTAGAAAAATGCAAATCAAAACTACAGTGAGATACCACCTCACCCTGACATTACTAGCACAAGTTGAAAACAACAACAAAAAGTGAAGTTGCAGGCAGACTGGCACTCTTAAACACTGCTGGTGGGAATGCAAAATGGTATAATTACTATGGAAAATAATATGACACTTCCTTAAAAATTGAGATATAGAAATACCATATGATCCAGCAATCCCATACTTATGAATATATTCTAGAGAAATAAGATGAACAGACATATACACACCCATGTTCACAGCAGCATTACTTACAACACCAAAAAAAACAATCTAAATGTCCATCAACAAATAAATGGATAAACAAACTATGCTATTACACAGACAGTGAAACATTATACAGTGATAAAGAATAACGAGTCTGCAAAACATCTCACAACATGGATGCATCTGGAGGGCATTATGCTGAGTGAAATAAGTCAGCTATAAAATGACAAATACTGTATGACAGCACTATTATACACATACAAGGAAATGTTTCCACACAGGGAGAGACAATCTTTGATGGTTATGAGGGAGGCGAGAGGTATGGAGAGAAAAATACTAACTAGATAGTAGACGGAGCCCAGCTGGCACAGTGGTTAACAGCCTGGCTGCTAACCAAAAGGTCAGTAGTTTGAATCCACCAACCAGTCCTTGGAAACTCTGTGGGGCAGTTTACACTGTCCTGTAGGGTCACTGTGAAATCAGAACCAATGTAACGGCACATAACAACAGTGACACAACAGTACACAATCCTCGGGACGTCAGCCCAACCTGACCAAGGCAAAGTCATAGAAACATCACAGACAAATCTACATGCCCTGAGAAACCGAGCTACCAGAGCTGGGACTGTGGTCCTAGGAGACATCTAGCTCAACTGCTGTATAACACAGTATATAAAGAATTGTTTTATATCTGAGTGAGTAGTCATCTAAGATTTATCTATTGGTTACATCCCAGCTGGAACAAAAGGGAATAAGAATACTCTGGTGAGACATAAGGGCAAGCTAGTCTAAAGGACTCATGGGTCACAGCTACCACAACCTCCAGGACACGGGTCCCTCCAGGACACGGGTCCCAGAACAACTGGCTGGCGCCTGGTTACCTCCACCAACTGCTCTGCAAGGATCACAACAGAGGGTCCCACAAAGAGCTGGAGACAAACACAGAACAAAATTCAAATATACAAAAAATAGAATATCAGGCTTGTCAGTTGGACAGACAGTGGAGAAAATCCAGGAGTTGGTCCCTGGACATCCACTGAACTCAGTACTGCAGGCACTCCTGAGGCTCAACCTTCAGCCAAAGCTTAGACACGGGTAACAGTAACACATGAGGAACATGCTTTGGAGTCCAGATAATGCGCAGGACACTAATAGGCCCCCTGGCCCAAAAGCAAAGACAAGAAGGCAGGAAGAGAAAGGAAAATTGGATGAATGGAAATAGGGAACCTGGGGCAGACAAGGGGAGGGCATTAATACACTGTGGGATTGACAACCAACCAATGTCACGAAACACTTGGTGTCTTAACTGTTTAATGAGAAAATAATTTGTTCTGTAAACTTTCAGCTAAAGTGAAAAAATGAAAGCAGCTTGGTCATACATATAACGAGCTATGTAAGTTTTTTAACTGACATCTTTTTAACTAATTTCTCTTTTGGTTACATGTCTCAAGGAAATATTAACAAAAACAGAAGAATTTAAGTATATATTACAGCATTAGGAAAGCAAAACAGCTGGAAACAATGTGTGTCCAATCACAGAGTAATGGTTAAACTATTGTATTAACTTTATGGAATGTTCAGCCATTAACATGATTATTTCAAAGAGTACTTATTAAAACATCACAACATACTTATGACATGGTTAAGTGAAAAAAGTGAAGTACATGAATACATGTCATTCAATTGCAATTATGTATAAAGTGGCAGAACAAAAAGATGAAAAATAAATACAAAAGGGGTTGGTTACAAAACCTCAACAGTAAAATGTGGAAAATATGATTTGTTAACTGAATAAATCAGGATATAAAATTGTTAAATGAAGTATAACTTAAACAAAAAAAAAAGTGTATCTAGAAGAGGAAAAAGCTAGAAGAAAATATACTACATATTAAAAAGACTAAACTCCATACATCTGATGAAGTTCATAAAGTATTCAGAGGAAGAAGCATCAGACCATAGATACATGTCGAGAAGCTTAGCCTGTGGTGAAAGGGACACCGAAGACATTCGACAGAGGACACAAAGGCTGGGACAAGACGGAGAAGCCGATGGAAAGGGAGAAGGCTGAGATGATGGAAGAGGGAAAAGGAGCGTCCTTAATCCCATAACAGAGGGAAGAAAAAGGAAGGATGGAAAGATGAAAATGTTGATGTGCTGAAGGTATGGGACTAAAGGTTCACTGACTATGATTTTTAGCCACATACAACTGTGGACAAAAACGACTATAAGTACAGAAGAGTCTGGCCGTGGCGTTCTATAGAGAATTTGGTTTGAAAAAACTCACTGTGAAAGATTTTTGTGACTATAAAAACATAAGTGCTATACATAATATCTAATGGCTACCTGAAGGAAAAAGTGGAGTATATTCTGTGCTGGTTCTTAAAAAATTCTAACAGCAAAATTCTACGAGGACTCTATTTGTTATGTCTGTACACATTCAGTTCATGAAATGGGTGTCTGGTTTTACCCAGGAACACAGTAAAAAATTAAGAAATGCTCACCAAAGAAAGGCACGCATGGTGGGTTAATAGACCTGAGTTTTGCCAAGTACTTCTTGTAGTGATCTTCACTCAGTTCATGAGCCTCTTCTAGAATTTTCTTTTGGCGACTTGGTATTTGCTACCAACAAAAAGAGAAGAAGAAGCATTTAACAGAGAATCATAGGTTTTGTCCCCAAAACACGAAGCACTAACTTTGTAAGTTAGCAGTGTTGAGGCTAAGAGTAACACAACAGTTACCAGTCTGATTCTAAGAATATAACTACTTGTAAGAAACGATTTTACAGCTCCTCGTACCAACAGTGGGCTAGTGTATCTCTGAGATCACGGATATGGAGCAGGACTGGCAGTGCCAAGTCTCCGTAAGTCAGTGATGGGAGCCAACTAACTGAAGACCTGGTATGTGTGTGACCTTGTTTCTGCCGTTTTTAGTGTTGCAAACTTTTTCTTCTAACGTGAGCCTACTGCTGCTGTGTGCCACTGAGCTGATCCTGATGCACAGCAACCCTACATGAGAGAGTGTCGTGGCCCCTAATCTTTATGGGAGCCGATCACCAGGTCTTTTCTGCTGGGAAAAGACCTTTCGATTAGCAGCCAAACAAGTAACCACTGCACCACCACGGCTCCTTACTTGGGTTTGGACCTGTGAATGCATTTTAAATAGAATGCGTAATTTTAAAAGAATAACTCAAGGTCATCTTTTACTCTACATTGCTACTGAAAAGGCAACTAGATACCTGAAGATTCACGAACGTAACTGTTAAAATCCTGAATACTAGTATACGGAATGGCGATTCACATGGAAAACCTATGCACAAACTCACCTCAAATGTGTGGTCGAGTCTGTAAACTGGTGAGGAGTTCATAGCACTGACAACCTCGAGGACACCATTGAAGTTGTTCAGCTCTTGGAAGACTTGTAGAATCTCAATTATTCGACTCACCACTGCTACCCTTTCTTCTAGGTTTTCAGTTTCTACAATACATCTGGGAATCAAAACCAAAAAATGAATTAAAATTCTGGAGGTTTCCCAACAAAGCTAAGGTTTAAGGCATCTAGTAAATAATACAGAGTTGAGGTAGCTGGCTACAGCTTAACTACAGAGAATGTATGAGGTCTGCCAATCACGTTTGCAAACTCATCCTAGAGAAAGTGCTACATTCCTTATTGCTGAATATCATTATGGTCACTTTTGAAGTGCCCCCCTTGGGAAGCTACGTAGCAATGTCAGCACCTAGCCCACCCTTCAAAGCAATTCTGGAACTTTGTTTCAGGAATGGCCATCAGAGTAGTTGTTGTATTACCCTTGATGTCGTGAATGTCATCCAAATGTGTTTCTTTGAATATCTCCTTTATCTTTGGGTAAAGAAAAAAGTCATTGGGACAGACAGATCAGGTGAGTAGGGAGGGTGTTTTAACAGTTATTTGTTCACTGGCTAAAAACTCTTTCATAGACAGTGCTGTGTTAGCTGGCACATTGTTGTAATCCAAGAGCCATGAGTTGTTTGTGAAAAGTTCAGGTCACTTTCATCTAACTTGTTCATGCAGCCTTTTCAGCACTTCCAAATAGTCAACTTGGTTAACTATCCCAGTTGGTACAAATTTGTAATGAACAAATCCCTCTGATATCAAAAAAGGTTAGCACTATCATTCTGACTCTTGATTTGGACCGATGGAACTTCTTTGGTCATGGAGAATTAGCTGACTTCCATTGTGCACTTTGACGCTTTGTTTCTGAGTTGTATTGGTACATTCATGTTTCATCATCAGTGGTACCATGGCCCAAAACATGGTCTGGCCTCTTCAAAAGGTCATGGCAAACTTTGATTCTCTTTTGCTTGTTTTGTTCATCAGTGAGCCCCTTCGGTACCATTTTTGCACACACCTTTCTCATGCCAAGGTTTTCAGTTAAGATTTTTTCATCTGTTTTTCTATTAATGTTTACTTGGTCTGCTATGCTTCTCATAGACAGGAGATGATTTTGGCGCACAGTTTGATGAATTTTTGTAATGTTTTCATCATTTCTGCTCATTACTGGCTGCCCTGACCTCTCTTCATCAATGACACTTTCTCTCCCCTCAGAAAAACTTTTTAAAAAATCCATTTGTACACTGCCTTTTTCTTCATGGCTTATCCCCATAAACTTGGACTAACATGTCCCTGATTTCACTTCTCCTCTTGCCAAATTTAACAGGAATTTAATGTTATTTGTTGCTTTAATTCAAGCTCTGACATTCTAATGATGGCACACAAAAACAAGCCAACAACAATGAACACTACTCAGCTTGATACCACCACACATTGACACAAACACAGCTGTGAGACACTGATCTATCAAGCTTATGAAACCTTACCAAGTTGTTTGTAGAGTGCTGCCAGGCATGTACATGGTGGCAAGTTGGCACACTTAATTGTTAGACCTTTGTATAGTCAGACTGATAGACAGCAGGCTATCAGAAGACATGACAAGCTCTCCACAGTCAGGTATGTTGCTCTTCATTGTAGTTTTCAGACTGGTGGAGTCAGTCAGACAGACAGTTCCTTAGTGAATCTGGCCATCCTCTTGCTGCATTAGAATTAAGTGACAGGACTAGCATCTTGCTGAATGCATGCAGATCTTTGGGCTGTGGGTGTGTTCTATGGGAATTTTTCTACTAATCAAAAATTCTGTTACCTCTTATTCCTCTAATTCCAAAATTTCACTGATAATGTTTAATTTCTCTGATTTATAGTAGTAACTGGCTACATTTTTAAGAACAGTTCTTAAGTATTATAATGTTATGAAGTCCAATGAAAACCAAAACACTTTACAGTTAACTAACAAAGAATGCTTGAAAAATCTGTGCATCCTAGTAACTGCTAAAAGGAAGCGTGCTATGCTTAAAAAAATAAAATTGTTTATTTCTAGCATTTTACAGAATTTTTCATTTCCTAATAATTTCTCAACAAAACGTTTTAAATTTGGTTTTAATAATGCAGTATTAAATAGTTTATAATCCACAGGGAAAAACTAGTATGTAAATAGAAACACTAAATATAAACTAATATTTAACATTAAAAGGAATCAGACTATCATTTTCTGATGAGACTAAGAAAATACCACTGCGTCTGAACTATCAAAATAAATTTACCTTATTATCAAATAAATATAACATGTTAACGTGCTTAAAGCATTAGCTACCCACTTTACCCACTACCGTCAAATACATTCTGACTCATAGCAACTGTATAGACAGAGTTTCTCTGCCCCATAGAGTTTCTAAGGAGCACCTGCTATATTCGAATTGCTGATCTTTGGGTTAGCAGAGTAGCACTCACCTACTATGCCACCAGGGTTTCCAAAACATTAGTTAGATCTCTAAGAATTTATCATATTCTGGCTAATTAATCAACAAGACCATAAAAACATGTAATACAAGTGCAATTTATGCACTTATTTATCTATTTCAATGGTTACTAAGTAGGTATGTAACCGGAAGTCGCCTCTGGAGCATCTGTAAGAACCAGACACCACCCTCAGATGCTCTAAGAACCTCTCCGGTAGGACTCCGTTATTACCACTCCCAACTGCTGTTGAGGTGATCCTGACTCTGGAGTCCTGATGTGTGTCAGAGCAGAATGGTCCTCCATAGGGTTTTCAGTGGCTCATTTTTGGGAAGTAGATTCTGCCTCTGGATGGGCTCAAACCTTCAACTTTCAGGCTGGTAGCCAAGCACAATAACCACATAGTTTGTGCCACACACACACACAGAGTTCAAACATTCCATTAAAAAAACTGAACCAAACCCATCGCCCTCAAGCTGGTTCCAAATCACAGCAACTCTACAGGACACAGCAGAATTGCTTCATTGGTTTCAAAGCCTAAGCACTGGGGCCCACAGGCAGCCCTAAGTCTGATGCACATCCATGGCGAGGAGCCACTGCAGCAGACCAACAAACGTCTTGCACAGTGGCCTCCCTCCTAGTAACCTATTAAAAAAACAGGACAGGAATAAAACTGGCTGCTAAGTCTTACCAGTTAGGTTTCCTCTTTTTAGACTCCCTTTTCACACATGGTGCCCTGGTGGCACAGTGGTTAAGAGCCTAGCTGCTAACCAAACTGTTGGCAGTTTAAGTCCACCAACCATTCCTTGGAAACTCTGTGGGGCAGTTTACTCTGTCCTATAGGGTCACTATGAAATCAGAACCAATGTAATGGCACATAACCAAACAGTACACAATACTGGGAAAGTCAGCCAAGGCAGAGTCATAGAAACTTCACAGACAAATCCAAATGCCCTGAGAAACCGAGCTACCAGACTGATGGATGAGGACCATGACCTTGGGGAACATACGATGTTTCCACAAAGAGCTTCAGTGAAAGTAATTAGGTAATTATCAAAGACACTATAAATGCATTTATTGGTTTTTATTTCCTTGTCTTAACTCATTTTAAAAAAGCAACTCTGAAAAAAAATATATTGTTGGGCTTATAACAAAGAAATGTTACTACACGTGTAACTCATCTGCCAGGGAGACAGGTGGGAGGGCTGTAATGAGCTAAGAAAATGACAACAGACGGTCAGGTACTCATTATAGCAGTTGTTGAGTCTGTATTTTATGTAAACATAAAATACCACACAAGGGAACACAGAGTCAGTTCTATGGAAGTAATATTTCTATATATTACTGGAATTAAGCTAGTCTAAATATACATTGATACTGTTATGGTGTATACTACTCTAGAGCAAGTATTTAAAAAAAAACCTCACAAATACAGTGAAAAAAATCATTAATGAAATTAAAATATTCACTCACTGTGAAGGAAAGTAGTAATGAGAGATGAGGGGAACCAAAAGAGATGAGACATACGGCAATAAAATGTCACTGAAATTGCTAAAACATAGCTGACTACTACGAAATACGCCAGCTGTACTTACTTCTCAAACCACAGAGTGAGGTTAGTGGTGTGCCGGATCATTTTCAGAAGGTTAGGAGAATTAATTTCTTTGTCTTCTTTTGTCCACACACTTCCAACTAACTCTGATGGCTGTACAGCTCTAAAATATTCAAGAAATAATACTACATGACACTTTTCCCACTAATACACTGTTTTATTAAGTAATTGGTAAAAACTAAATTTCTACACAAAATTTTGTCTTACACCAACAGAAAGATTTATGGCATAATACAAAAAATTACAGTTACGCATCTTTCTCTAGAGGTTTTTAAAAAAGTTTTAGGCATGTGCCTGTGTACTTTTACTATTACTTTACAGTTGCATTTAGCTTTGGGCATGGCTGAGATTTCTGCATAGTATGTTTTTTAGCAGCAATAAATATTACTTAACAACAAAGGTAACAAAATAGTTTGAGACACTAATTTTAAATAATTTACAAATCTCCCTTTAAAAAAAAGTATTTGTACACACACACACACACACACACACACACACACACACACGAAGGAAGAAGGAAACAATCCCATTACAAAAAATTCCTAGAAAATAAAGTAGATCCTAATACTATACTATAATTTTTAGGAATAGTGATAATCTCTGTTAAAACGATACCTATAAATTTAGCTCCTTTTATCAGTTATTTTAAAAAGTAAGTACTTTAGTCTGCAATTCTAAATCATCTCCATTAATACACAATAGTTGTATCAATGTATAATTCTATCAAGCAAGCCAGCCAAACAAAGACAGATTAAAACTACAACAGGCTATAACTGGGCATGACTTAAGTTCACAAGAGCCACAACAATGACACTAGTGAAAAACCAGCTGCCTCTGAATCAGCTCCAACCCTCTGGTGATGCCGTCTGTGTCAGAGGGGGGCTGTGCTCTGTAGGGTCTTTAAATAGCTGGCTTTTCAGAAGTGTACAGACAAGCTTTTCTCCTGAAGTGCCTTGTGGGGGACTCAAACTTCTGAACTTTGTGCTTACCAACAAAAACAGCAACAGTGTGCCTGACTGGGCACTCCACAGCAGCAGCAGCTATCATTTATTAAGCCCTTTTTTGTTTTAGGTAAAGTGCTAAGCACTTTACACATACTGACAATTTAACACACTGCAAAAGTCCTAGGAGTAGATATTCTTATTGACCCCATTTTACTCTTGAGGATTAAGGTCTGAAGGTCATACAAGGAGGTTAAAGGCACCTAAGGATGCTAGGACGGCAAGTGGCAAAGCCAGGATTTGAGTTGTCTTCACCAATAAAGGGTGACGGCAGAAAGAGAGAAAGGACAAACGCAGCCCAAGCAAGGGAGACCCAAGTGAAAAAACAAATGGCCTTCTACACACTAGGCTTTGTTCCTAAACATTTCACGTACTATTTCATTTATTCTTTACAACAGCCACATAAGGAATAAACCAGTCTTCAATTTAAAAAATTAATTTGTTTGCAATGCCTTTCGGCTTTAATATGAAATTACATACCGGTAGAGATCTGATTCAAGTAAAGTGAGTTGTCGAGCAATTTCTATAGGGTGTAACGTTAGCAGGTCAAAAGTCTCTATGTGCCCAGGTTTGCTTATATGCCACTCAACACCAGGAGGTGAACTCTGAAATGTAATGTTATGACCTGGTCCATTGTCTCTTGCAATTTTTTTCCTTTGGATTATTTTAGTGATGGATTCAACCCATTTCTTCATTGCTTTACCTGAAATACATTACATTTTAAATAATATCTAAATACTTTTAACTTAATATATTTTTAACGGTTTAAAATTATACAAGTGATACCTGAATGCATCTTTGCTGTAAGAAGTTCTTATGACTGAAATAAAAAGTGAAAGCTCCCCTTACAGGTCCCCTCACTGACAGAGTGTACAGTGGAAAACAAGCTTGTCTAAGATATTCTCAGACACTGAATCCCAGAATCTTAAAAGGAGAAAAGAAACTCTGGAGATTACCAAGCCAAGTTCCTCAAAGTTACTGATGAGAAAATTGGAATCTTAAGAACCCAAGTTATTATGCCCAAAGCTGCAGGTTGGGTTAGCAGCAGTATGAGAAACGAAACTTGGCTTTCTTGACCCTTCACTCAGTAACCTGTCCACTGTGCTCTGCCGCCTCTCTGATACACACACTATTCACATATCTGTGGCCCAAGTGACCTCCATCAGTGCCTCCTGACTGCCCTCTGCTACACAGCCTTTCAGACAAGTGGAAAAAGCAGCTCAAATTGAGACTAATTCTAAAAAAAAAACACTAAGATGATTCACTAAATGAAAATAAACTGGGTTAACAGGGTGATCATTAACAGATCCGCTCATTCAAAAATGTCGCTTAACGGAAATTTTTAACTTTTTCAAACGGTGATGCTAGCTCCACTGTAAACACCTCAACAATACTGAGCAGCAGTGACATCAACCAAGTCACTTTTGTTACATATAAAACTAGACATTTATAAAACGCATACCTCTTACTGTTCCAATAAATTCTTCCATTCGTTGCAAAAGATCTGCATCTCTTTCAAAATCATAGAAATGGTGCTCTACCCAGTGCCGACATACATTTAATACTCTGTGGTGTAACATCAACACAAAAACAATAGCTGAATTATGTGGTAACTCAAGCATAAACATTTATCACAATCCAAGTACAAATGAAAACCAAGTAACTCTTTCCAAATGAAATAACCTTAACAATGGCTTAGCACTTTCTAAATTCTATGGCTAATTAAGATTTATATCATTAATTTCACGAGCCTTGGTGGTACAGTGGTTACATGCTCAGACATTAACCGAAAGGTCAGCAGTGCAAACCCACCAGGTGCTCCACAGTAGAAAGATGTGGCAACCTGCTTTCACAAAGGTTTACAGCCTTGGAATATACAGCAATCCCAATCCAAATACCAACAGCATTCTTTAATGAGATACAACAACTAATTACAAACTTTATATGGAAGGGAAAGAGGCCATGGATAAGTAAAGCATCACTAAAGAACAACCAAAGAGGAGGCCTCATATTCCTCAGCTCAGAATCCACTGCATGGCCCAGTAGCCACAACAGCCTCGCACTGGCACAGTGACAGCCACACAGACCATGGAACAGAAATGAGAACCCAGAATTACAGGCACCCACCTGTGGACAACTGATTTTCAACGAAGGGCCAAACCCATTAAAAGAGGAAGAGACAGTTATCTGTTTACTGGCTAAAAACTCCCTCACAGACAACTGTACAATTAAGTTTACAAACTTGCCACCACGCTACCGTGCACAATGGCTGTTCCAGAAAGAGTTCCAAAACTGCTCTGAAGGATGAACTCGGTGCTGGCATAGGTGCATAGCTTCCCAACGGGAGGACACTGAAGGTGACAGTAGTAATATTCAGCAGTGAGGTATGTAGCACTTTTTCTAGAATGAGTTCATGAACTTAATTATCAGACCTCGTATACAGAAACAAACTCAAAATGTATCAAAGATCCAAATATGAAATCTACAGTGATAAAGATCATGGAAGATAAAACAGGGACAAGTGTAGGGGGCGTAAAACATGACATAAATGGTATACAGACCATAACTAAAAAATGTACAAACAACAGAACAAAAACTAGATGAGTGGGACCACCTCAAAAGTAAAACACTTATGTTCATCAAAAGACTTCTCTAAAGGAGTGACAAAGAGAACCTGTAAACTTGGAAAAAGATTTCGGTTATGACTTATCTGGCAGTGGGTTAATCTCTAAAATTTATAGAAAACTTCAATACCTCAATGACAATAGCCAGTCAAATTTAAAGACAGGCAAAAGATAAGAATGGACACTTCTCCAAAGAAGATATTCAGACCTCTAGCAAACTACAAAGCAAATTAAAACTGCAATGACATACATATCACCACTGACGTCAATGTCACTCATCAGAAAAACAGAAAACAACAAATGCTGGCAAGGTTGTGGGGAGACTGGAACCCTCATATACTGCTGGTGGGAATGGAGAATGGTGTAAACCCTAGAAAAACAATATAGCACTTCTTTCAAAAGCTAGAACTATCATAGGATACAGCAATCCTGCTCCTAGGTACATACCGTAGAGAAATAACGCCATCACACGAACAGATACGTGCACACCTGTGTTCACTGCAACATTATTCACAGTAACAAAAAGATGGAAACAACCAATCAACAGATGAATGTGGTACACACACAAACTGTGTACACGCACACAATGGAATATTATGCAACAATAAAAAATAACAGTGAATCTGAAAACATCTCACAATGTGGCTGAATCCAGAAAACATATGCTAAGTGAAGTAAATCAGTCACAAAAGGACCAAAATTGTTTCGAGACTACTATTATATGAAGTCAAGAAAAGGTTTACACATAGAACGAAATACTCTTTGAAGGCGAGGGAGGGAAAATCACTAACTAGAAAGTAGATATATGACAGTACTGGTGACGAGAAGGGCACATGCTACATGGGGAGTCAGCACACAACAAAGGCCAAGACACTGAGAGGAACCAAGAGCCAAAGGGCAACTACAGCAATCACACTGTGACAAGACAGCCCTGCGACAACAGGTAACAGCTCACAAAGGGATGTACAACACACACACATGCTAACCAGAAATGGGGTGGATGCAAGGAAACACATTCACCAGCAGATACAGGTTAGGCTATGGACATCTCTACAGACGTATCTGTAGATCTAGTTCTATGTATAATAATACAGATAGTAGAACACAAAAGGGGTACAGTTATACAAAGTTATGCACAACAAAATACCTCTTGGGATGCAGAAACTACTGGGGGACATCTAAGTCAAATGGCATAGCATAGCACGTAAAAGCAGTGTTCCATATCCTACTTGGGTAAGTAGCATCCAGGGTCTTAAAGTGACTGCCTAAGATACAACTAGTGGACTAGTGGCCTCTTCCTATCCAGAGTAAGGGAAAAGGAAGAAAACCAAAGACTCACGGATACAACCAGTCCAAAGGACTTTTCAGCTCATGTGCACCACAGGCCGCATGACCCTAAGACCAGAGGAACTAAATGGAGCCCAGCTACCAGTCCTGACAGCTCTCACCAGGATCGTAACAGTGGGTTCAGGAGACAGCAAGAGAAAATGTAGAACAAGAAGTCAAATTAATAAAACAGTCCAGGCTTGTTGGTCTGATAAAAGAATGGAGAAACCCAAGACTATGGCCTAATCACACCCCTATGACTGAAGCCATTCCTGGAAACCATCTCACAGCCAAAGAGAAGACACGTCTATAAACAGTTAACACTTAGACCAATAGGGCAACGTCCACCCAAAAGTAAAGATGAGAAGGCAGGAAAAGGTAGAGAAATGAGATGAAAGGAAACGGGGAACCCAGAGCACAAAAGGGGAGAGTGCTGACACAGTGCAACAAATGTCATGAACACTTTTGTGTACAATTTGTTGAATGGGAAATTCATTTGCTCTGTAAACTTCCATCTAAAACACACAAAGACACAAACACACAAAGATGCAGACACACACACAGAGACCTACAGCCTTGGAAATCCTCTGGGGCAGTTCTACTCCCAATGGCAATGGCTCTGGCTACCATTAATTCCAATAATTTCTTTCATTTATTTCACTTATTTTACCTGGTACTTCTTCCTTGTGTGTCCTCATATACTTTTAACTCCCAAACAAAAATTCAGTAAAGACAGTTGCATTATATAATGCTTACCGCAGTTGTACAGGTTGTATATATTCCTTTCTAAACCTTTTTAATTCTGCACTAAGGGGCTGATCTCCATTCTCTATAGCTATACGATCAGCTTCTGTTGGCTCAGGCTCTGGAATTTCAAACCTAACATAAAACAGAACAAGCTAATGAAAATAATGATTATATCAAATTATACAAATAAATAAAACCCTTCGCACTGGTTAGAAACTATCAAAAGAATGATGTAAAAAAATTACTAAGGGTACACACTCAAGGAAAATAAGTGAGGCTTCTGTAAATTAAAGTCAAATCATCTTATTTTAATTTTTTTAAAAGAAAATAATACTTGCCAATATAAACTTAGAGATATATACAGTAAAGAATATATGAAAAACACAGAAATAAATTATTTAACTTTAAAATTAAGGGACAGATGTTAATTTACAGTTTGTGAAATTACTCTAAATCAGCTAACATAATTTTTAAGGGGCATGTATGAAATGCTGACTGCCCTTCCTGTGGACGGATGAAACAGCTTCCTCGATTACAGTATTTAATCACTGAAAGCTCCATGCTCCTTAGTATGTGGTACATTTGAAAACTTGTGTTCAGAACACCTAAATTGTAAAAATTTGATTTTCAAGAGTCTACATTAGTATCTTTATATGTAATTTTACATACTGAGTTTCCATGTAAAAAGGATATGTATTTTTGTATTTAAATAGTCTTAAAGGTAATATACCTAAAGTCATCTAAGAGAGATTTTGTTGATTAAAAGATGTTCATGAAAGACGATTAATTCCAAGGAACAGATCTTAGCTCAGCCCCTTTAACACAGTATTGAAGCATTTTAAACCGACAGACCTTTCTATAATAAGACTCAGTAGTTCCTGAGGTTTGCAAAAGGATCTGTATGTTGTAAGAAATGTCCGAACAAAATTGGGATCTAAGAAGAAAAGGAAAAATACCTCATTAAATTTTTGATTCAGAATGATTAAAACTATTATTTACATTTGAAAATAAATTTTAAAAGTCCAGAAATATTTTGACACACAAAACACTATGGACTTTGTAATGCACTTCTAGCTTCAGTGCTTCCTAATTAGTGGCACATGTGCACGCACACACAAGGATAGTCAAGTGTTACATTAATTCGTATCTTGTCCTTTGCACAATCAAACCAGCTGCCTTCATCTTACTCTCATCACTGGCCACAGAAACAGGAGCTGAAGAAAGACAAAGGTGAGTGCACAGCCAGGCTCCCACCTGCTGTCAGTTTAGGCCACAGTAATCACCCATCACTTTTCCCAGCACCCATGCTATGTCACCTAGGATCAATCACCTCAGTTTCCTTAAATCATGTTAACAGAGCCTAAGACTAGAAACTGGATGTAAAACGTCTTTAGTTAAAATTGCTAAAAAGGTGTCTACAAATACCTGCAAGCTATTAGTTAAAATATTGCTAGAATATGTTGGTTTGGTCTTATTCATAACTTTTCATTCCTTTTGTATCAAGAAGTCACAAAGGGAGCTCAGTCACATAAGCAGGAGTCTGCAGCCACATCCACGAAAGGACCTACTTTTCATTCCCATCTCTAGGAAGGAAACAGGAGGCTGATGACCTGCCCAGTCCTGGACTACTCCCGTCTCTCCTCAACAGACTCATTACATGCCATTTGTATTAGAGACTTGGGCTGTCCTCTGCACAAAGAGGGGGAAAGACATCTATCTACAGTGGGGAAAAAAACCCAACCAACCCTAAACAACTTAAATTTCACTGAGGTTTACATTTAGCTGTATAAGTCAGTAGAATGGTAGGAAGACAGAAATCATGAATCTGAGTCTTTTATGGGGAGTACAATCCAGTGATAAATTCACCGAAGGCAGTAACTCCCTTTATTTCTGTCAGGCTACACACTCTGCTCCTTTATAAAATGCACAGTAGTTTTCACTAGCGTAGGATGTAGCAAGAATCACAATTCATATGTGTGGAACAGTTCTGTTTAGGCTGATTCTATCTGATTATGAACCAGCCTAAATGTAGCCTTAATTACAAAATATCAATTTCCCCTTCCCAAAGCAAATTCATGGATTTATCATAAAACAGAAATCTATTTCCAATCTGTTGGTGTATGTGGTCATCAAGATAGTAA
Source organism: Heterohyrax brucei (assembly GCA_028571685.1). Classification (NCBI taxonomy): domain Eukaryota; kingdom Metazoa; phylum Chordata; class Mammalia; order Hyracoidea; family Procaviidae; genus Heterohyrax; species Heterohyrax brucei. The sequence goes on from CM053149.1 coordinate 54,011,043, forward strand.
ATCAATTTCAGTATCAGACAACCTTGAATTTCAAATAAAATACTTTCAGTTACAGAATAATTCTCATGAGATAGTGGTTTTAAATGGTCCCCATCTCCTTGAGCTTTATGCTTTCTGAGGCTACAGTGGATTAGTGATAAAAGTAATTTAAATATATATAATCCTTTAATAATCCTCTCTGTTGGTATTTTATTGTCTTCGGTTACAGCGTTCCTCAAATGCTAAAGACTAATGTTTCAACCAGAAGAAAAGATTTTAAAACAGAAGCCTGCACAAGATTTTAAAGAGACTTACACCGGTTTCATAACAATCCTCCTCCCTTTCAAGATTCTTCTTCCTGTTCTACAAATCTATTTGTAAGGTGAGGCTGCTCGAAATAGCATGCATTTAAGAAGCAAAAGCAGATCAGCAGAGTCTATACCCTCCTTACAGAGTGCCCCAAGTATCCTTTGAGCTGCCTTCCAAAGCTAGGGTGTCCTCTCCTTGCAAGCTTTTAAGGAAAATTTACTTCAGCTCTCAGGTCTAAAATCAACAGCCAGATCTACTTCTTCTCAAATGGCACCTAAGCCAGGCTACAAAACTGCGGGCTAGCAAAGGTACCTTTCAGTTCAAAAACAGAGTAAAAGCACATTCTAAAAGATTTAGAGTATGTTTTAAGAAGAAACTTGCTCATTTTTAAGGTAAACAATTTTAAAACTGACTTTTCAGCTTCTTGCACCAAAGCTTCTGGACACTTCAGCACAATTCTGAGTACTGACACTGATGAGAAAGCTGTAATGTCCCACAGTGCCCCATCAGGCACTGTGGACACAGCAGTTCCTGACGTCTGCTGTGTAACCATCTTAAGGAGCTTTCACATACTTCATTCCGTCTTCTTTCTGTGAAGTGAATGAGGCAGGTGATGTCATCCCCTAAACTAAGGCTTACCCATGGTCACTCTGTACACCCCACACCCTCTCCTCACTTACTGATTTGGTTAGATTCCCAAGACCAGGCTTTCATGTGAAAATCGGCATTATGGGAAAACAGAGGATAACCATATCAGATCACAAAGGGGAGATGACTACGTCATTACATGATGCCAAATCACATCATTACATAACTGCCAAACCATTGAGCATCACGGCCCAGCCAGGGTGACGTGTGCCTTTAAACCTGTCACCACAGGTGTTACCCTAGCCTTGCACCTCAGAGTTTGTTAGTGTGTTAAACAGTCAGATAGTAGACTTCTTCTTCTTGTTGGTATAAATGCAAAATATTAGATAATGAGATAGCTGATAGCGAGGAGGTAAATAAATGGGCAGTGGCAGGGATGGACCCCGGACCGAGACTGTGTGACTCCTGGCCTGGTGCTCCTCCTCCATCACGTGCCCTCCCTGACTGAAGTTCCCCTGGAGATCTCCACAGCCATGAGACCTACACACAGCTACTCCCTAAGGTGTATGATCACCGTAGGGATCCACACAAGTGATTAATTCAGCATGTATCTGTAAACTGTTAACCTGGTTAAAGGCACCTGAAAGTCAGAGCAAAGTGAACAGCCTAACTGCGATTCTGTGGCTCTGAAGAGCCTTCTTCCAGACTTGCGGAAGCAGCACTGTGCCTTCCTGTGCACTGCACCTGGGCCGGAGTTTCTGGAGCTGGCAGTGAAACACACACTCCACCCTCAGTGCTGGTGTACTAGCTTCCAAAGGGACTCTGGCTTAAGCTATTTTTAGCTTGACTGGAAAACACTCTTGCCAAAAGAAAGCTAAAAATAGAGAAAATCTGGTAATAGTGTATGTACTTTCAAAAAATATCTTTAAGGCTGTCTATATTCTCAGGCTAGTGTTGTTAATTTACATACCAGACCCACTGCTCTCGAGTCACTTCTGACTCACAGCAACCCTACAGGACAGAAGAGAATTTCTCCCTAGTTTACAAGGAATGCCTGGTGGATTCGAACTGCTAACCTTTTGGTTAGTGGGCACAGCACTTAACCACTACACCACCAGGGTTTCCATTTAATTTATACAAATTCTGCTTTTAGTCTAAAGCAATAATAAATGAAAAACATATCAAATACATTTGTATTTGAAATCTGATATATTCAAATATACACTGTTATTTCTATTGTAATGGTTTCCCCATTTCAGTGATTGTAACACAGACCTAGTCACACAAACCTGGAGACCTTCACATTATGAATGATGTAAGGTGCTAACTGGACATTAAAAACCATCAACAAGTACAGGTTATATAATTTTGTAAAAAAAACCAAAGCATTTTACTTAGATTAGACAGTGGTATACAGCTGTGTTCTGCATCTCTTTACCGTGCAGAAGCAATTCTTTTCCAGTATTAGAAAAGGATGCTTCAGAAACATGTAGGATGTGAATACATAAAAATACTAAAACCAGGCATGGTCTGGTTGAACATCTTAGCATGAAACAGTATTCATCAAGACAATAAAAACAGCTGATACTCATGTTCTCCTCGTTTTCTCTGTCACTTGCTTGTGGAGGCAGACCTTACGCCTTCACATGACCCCCTAACAGGATATGGTATGAATGACGACAGGAGCTTTCTCTGCAGCGCTCCCCACCTCCCTGCAGGCAGCATCACTCTCCCATCTGACTGTCTGACCCGGTGCAGAGATCTCACCATGTTCACTGGCTGCTCTGCTTCCTCTGTCTGCAGACAGCTCTACTGTCATGTCCCTGATTTAGGCCCAGGTTATTTCAAACATGACCTACTGTTACAACTTGCTGCTGACCTTCTCTGTCTGTCTCTCTTCCTCTCTAAAACTGTTCTTTGCCTGAGAATATTTTACTTTATAATTCTGCAAAATCTTTGGAACTCAGAATATCCCTATATGAATGTCAAAATCAGCATGCTAAACTTGAGGTGATATATCTGATCCTTTGTTCTTAAATGTCCCTATTTTGAATGACACCTGACATTTTATTTGGTAAAGTCAATGAAATTTATGAAATAATATTTGTTAGTTATTTATGTCAAGCCCAGCCCCCCACTGTTAACCAGGATGTCTGTTCACGTGACAATTCTCCCTTTAATACAGCCATTTAAAAAGCTACAACAACAAACTCCTCAACAAGGATTTATAAACAATCGCTCTTGAATTCCTTAAAAAAGGAAACAGACGCTATGCTGACGCACAAACACTTAAAAAAAAATCAGAGAGTTTAAAAATAGAACAGCACTGCCCTATACATCAAAAATTGTTCAAAAGATTATAAAAGTAGGACACAAACTTGAAGATACTGTCAATTCTTGAGAATTTTCTATCTGAGGGCATATAATGGCAGGAAATATTTCATGGAAAGATATCAACTGGCTTAAGTTTTTTCAATGCCATCTTTTATGAAAGAGAAGTTCACCACATGTAGGAAACACCTTTTTCCCACACTTCAGTATGAAAAGCTTTTATTTTCCACACAATGTCAGTTCTGAATTATTACAGCTACATCCAGATTAGACTACCAAACCAGACAGCACATCATCAAACATTTCTCAATCTTCTTGTTTTAGATCCCAATAATTAACTTGTACTTCATTTCCTGTGTCCCATATCACAAGTGAAATTTCCATTTTGGTCACCGTGCTTTGTGATTTCTTGCTGTAGGTAAGGAAAGAGTCTTTTCACTTCCTTGCCAAAATGAGAATAATCAGTTCAAAGAGACATTTTTTTCCCTTAGCATTTGGGATGAATCCAAAGATCTGATATAATTAACAAATATTGTATGTTCATAGTCATGGGGGTCTGAAACAACCTGTAATCTTTTAAGCAACAGATAACCACCTTCTGATGCACCTAAATTAAACCATTTTCACCAGAGAGCTTTCCTGTACAGAGCACCCTACAACAGTATGCTAAGGGCTAGGTATTATCACTAAATAAAACTATGATGACCAATATCTGACTACACTGTAAATCTATGCTTTAAAGGAAGTTTATCTATAGTCAGAATGTATTACCTATTTCAAAAAGAAAAAACCAAATCATCCTGATAGTATATCCTGATAGTATATACAAATAGATATACCATCTATTTGTTACCAGGAATTCCAGCCCAGTAAGTCCCTTTATTTTTATGATTCAGTAGGAACCAGTATACATTGGTGGAAAGTATATGGTAAACTATTAGGAGTTAAGAAATCTACTTTCGAGTCCTAGTTCTGTAATTAATAAGCTATTAAACTGATTTCTGGAAAATCATCTTTTGGGGCCTCAGGTTTCTGTCTACAGAATGATGGCATGGTCACCTCTTCTGGCACTAAAAATCTGTAGCTCCATTTTGTAAATGATCACTAAGACACTTGAGGGATCAAGTTGGCTGACAAAGCCACAGTAAGGTCTGAATTAAATTAGGTTACACTTACGTTAAACCAGTTTCCCTTCTACTTTTTTACGACAATGTCTGATAAACTTAAAATAGTCTACAAAATGCAAGTACTGTCTTCCATCATTATTCAGTTTTCTCATGCAATATATTCAATATCTTTTATTATTATAAATGTACATAAACAACAAAAGTGTGTACATTAAATTTTGGCTTTTGTTTCAGTGTAAGCTATAATCTGTACTTCACATCCACCAAGAAAAATACCTACCAACCAGCTACATGGAACCCAAATCCCCCTTTTCTTTGGTGAGACTGAAGAAAAGCAGGACGAGATGAAACCAATTGATTCTTAAACCAAACAGTAACTTCATCTGCTATCACTGTAATAAGAACTCACAGTCCATTTGACCTGGAAAACACCTTAACAATAAGTGCTTTTGCATTTCATAAATTCATAGATGGTTTATTAAAAACATATTCTATACTATCATTGGTGAATGCAGTAACAGACCTTACAGAGTAGCCCAAATAAGCTATTAACATTAACTTGTATGTACTGTAAATCACAACTAATGAAAGCTGCTTATGGATTCCAGTTGCACCAGTTATGTATTTATGACATAAACTATTCACCTAAGGGTCCAAAGAAATAAACAAGCAAAAAAATGTCAAAAACATGGCCACAACACTCCTAAAACCAACACTGACATTTTATTCCTCACAAAGTAAATGAATTTTTAAAAATTTTTGATGTTTTAAAGAAGTAAAACAATCCTGTTAGTTTAAATTTGAATATACTTAATGTTGGCAAGGTTCTAGAAATCTACAAATTTAAGTGTTTTATGTTAATTAGAAGTAAAATTATTGAAATGACTGCTCTGTTCAAAAGCTAAAAACTGATATAAAAAGGAAAGCAATTATCAAAACTGTAACTACAAACACCATGACCAAAGTACCTGGTGCACACTGCTGAGAAAGACTGCGAAAGCCACCGACTGAACCACTAGCAGCTGTGCTTGTTAAGTTCATTTTATGTCATTCCAAAAATGAAAAAGGTTTAGTAGCACTTCTGCAGTTTATCAATTTATTAATAATCATAAGTGTTCTAGTTCTTCAAAATACAGCAGCTTAAAAAAACTTGTGTCATTACACAATCAAGATATGTTTTACAGAAACAATTATGACAGATTTTTTGGAATTTGAAAATGTTTGCCAACACAATCACTACAGATTTGTGATCAACATTCAGGAATCTTCTTTAGTGTTTATCTTACGTTCCTCCCCAAGGGGGGAAAAAAAAACCCAAAACTTTTGCCTTACAAACATAAACATCTAAGGACTAATTTTACCGTAAATGGTTTAAGAACCAAAAAAAGGTATGTGGAATAAAATGAACAACATAAAATGCTTACGCTTTGAAAAGTTCTCTGACTTCTCTAAGACACTTAAAAACCACATTAGCGTGGTGAGAAGAGCAATCAGAGCTTTCATTACTGTAAAAGTATCTTAAGGAAAAGCAAAGGCCAGTATTCTGCAACCACAAATTCAGGTTAATCTAACAAAACATGACTGCTGCGGCATTCCAAATCTTAAAGAGTACACAGAAGGTCAATGAAGAGCAATTAAATACTAAGTATGAAAAACCATTCCCATCAAAAACAGCTTTGTACTTTTAAAAGAGACCAAATAATTGGGGTTTTTTTTTCCCATATAAAATCCAAGGCCAACTTACTTAAAGTTCCTGTGCTCTATTTTTTCACTTTAATTCTCCAACAATAAAATGAATACACTACAGAAGTTTCTAGCTATAAGACCAACAGTAAAATAGGAATTCCAGATCAGTTTTCTCTCACTATAATCAAGATATCTAGACTACTGCCTTCTACCATTAGATGGTATCTGCTTACAGAACCCAAACTGCTTTTAAAATCAGCTTATGAAAAACATTATTATTTATTAAGCAAAAAGTCAGGGGAAAAAAGCTGCTAATTAGAGGCTGAGTAGAAAGTTAAATAAGTAATAATTCCATGACCTGGCTTATTATCCCAATAATAATATCTGGCTTAATTATCCCAAAGAAGTACGGGATAGTGATTGCGTTTCTAAGAACAGTATTACTAGAGTTACCTTTTTAAAATATATCTATCGCTTATATGCCTTTGAGGGGCCCTGGCTGCCCAATGGTTAAGCCTCTGGCTGCTAGCCAGAGGTCAGCAGTTCAAACTCACCAGCTGATTCTTGGAAAGCCATCTACAGGTCTGTTCTGCTCTATCCTATAAGGTAGCTATGGCTTGGGATTAACTTGACAGCAACAGGTTTGGGCATTGTTTTCTTTAGCATATGCCTTTGTAATGTCAGTATTTAAAAAATAAGTTGACATTTACATCTACATAGGGCTTTCACAGAGCATTTAGCATATTCTTTCCAACAATATTCTGATGTAGCTATTATTATGCTGATTTTTAGATGAAAAGCTATGGTTCTGAGGTACTGAGGAGCCATGCACAAGTGAGACAGACAGACAAGTCAGTGCTCTTCCCATCGGACCACACTCCACACTTTACAGCGGTCACACCTGCCCCCACTCAGGGACGCTGAAAGCTGAAGAATATCAGGTCACTGTGTTACTTCATTAGAAAAAATAAAATCAATCACTGTGTTTGTTCTTTCTCAATCACTGTATTTCATTCCGCCTTCAGCAATGTTCCAAGTGACATAACAGCATTTGGCTGCTAACCAAACAGTGGGCAGTCTGAACTCATCTGTGGCCATCTGCTTCCGTAAAGATTTTAGCCTTGGCAACTCTATGGGGCAGTTCTACTGTGTCCTATGGAGTTGCTACGAGGTGGAACAAATTGACAACAGTAGGGTTTACATTTTGGGTGGCAATCTTCCTAGCTAGTTTGGACATGTTTTGCTCTAAAAATTGCCCCATAAGATGAAATTGTTTTCTTAAATAACATTAGTTTTAAAAGGCAAAAGACATTAAAATTTAAAGACCTTTCAAACTGCTAAATTGAATAGGTTTTAGGAATGAAAACGAATAAGCAATGCTATGTTTGTCCTACTAACATTAAGCAATGCTATGTTTGTCCTACCAACATAATTTTCATGATGAATGCATATTAAAATTTTTACTTATTTTACAATGCAAATAAGGAGAAAGGAAAAAAGATTAAAGGAATAAAATGTGCTTCAAGTGCTAATGATGCTAACAGCACTACTCCCAGTCTCCTTTCTGCTACTTCCGAGCTGGGTCAGGTGATTTCCCTTTCTCATCTCCAATTCTGGTTGTGAGGTTAAAAATAATGTATGTAAATGTGGTAGAAAAGTATCAAGTTTCAATGAAGCATTTGTAGTCTAAGGAAAACAAACTCCAAGGGTCTGATAATGCAGAGGTCTTTTGTTGTTAGCTCTGTTTGCTATTTTAAACCTAATGACCTACACAGCAAAGAAAATCAGTCTGAGAAAGGAAAACAGAAGTGACAGGCAACTCTGGATTTCTTACCTGCATACATATGGTACGTAAGCCTCTCTATAAGTTTAATAACAGTTCCTGCTTTGATAATTGGAATTCCAGCCTTAGGCTGCACATTTTCTTCAAATATTATATTCTCTTCAGAGTCAGGCTCTGCAAACCGATACACGTCAGCGCTGGGAAGCCGCATCTGCTCCTCCTTCTCCTCCTGGAGCATTGTCACATCAAGCATCCTCTCCAGCGTGCTCCGGTACTGTAAAGATATCAGTGCTGCCATCCAGTTGTTTTTCTCTTCAGCTGACTTGGCAGAAAATATAACACTATTTTCATCTTTTAAAATTATCTCAAAAGCATGCTTGTAATCATTGGTGTCATCTTTGTCATTAATCTGTACCTTTCTCATAAAAAACTTTTCTTTAAGACGATATTCTGCATTGCTAGCACCAGGCAGTCTTGGTTGCCCATGATTTGACTTACAACAAATCATTAAGCCATCAAAGAGAAATATATGTCTCTCATGTTTTGCTCCCACACGCGTCAGAGTTCCTTCCATTATAAACTCATTGCAAGACTGTCCAATGTCTTTTCCCTCCCAACCGTCAATATTCTTCTGAATCTCATTCATTTTCTTGATTGCTAGTTGTTTCCCCTTCATTTGTTGACTATAAAACCGACATGCAGATTCACTAGGATAAAGGAAAACATCCTTAATACACGGATGACACAGCATTTCAAGGGAAATGTAAAAACAAAAAGGAGTTGGGGTGTTTTTAACAGTTGTAGTAATAAGGTATTCATGCACTCCCCAAATACATTAGTGTTACAGAACTATACAATTTTGGAAATTAAAGTAATGCAGTGGAGAAACTTCTTAGTGCTCTAAGAAAAAATGACTACTCACAAAACTCTGCCTGTAAATTCCAATGCAGAATGACTATTTCTACCTTGGTTATTAAATATTTAGAATGGCAAATAGTAAAAACTACCCCACAAATACTGAAAAAGTACTTTGAGAGATTAAAATATTTAGAAGCGCCTAAATGGACTAAGACCCAATGGTGAAAAACATGCAGCACACATTCTAATGTCTCAAGTTACACAATTTCTAAATAAAGGACTCTGCTAATGACTTCAACAGAACAAGGACACCGACATAAACCTACGCAATTCATTGGATTCTCCTCTCCTTTAGCTTACCGGTTGACTCTCAGAAGGTCTTGTCTGGGAGTATGCAGGGAAAATGCACAAATATGAAAGGTTTTTCAAACAATAACAAATTTGCTTGGCTTTGATGTCACTTCCTCTGAAAGACTAAGCTTGCACTAAAACTATTTTCTTCATTGTTTACTTGAAGAGAGAACTGGGAACCCTGAACTCATACCACAACATTAAGGTTGAAAAGCAAAAAGATGAAAATAAAGTGAAAATAATCACCTCAGTCTTCGTTTTGCAAGACTTTTAGAACATATTTTTTCCATCCCACTCTGAACATTAAGCAGAGCTGTTATTGCTTGTTTCAAACATTCTTTGTCTTCTTGATCTTCACTCTTTTCTTCTAACTGCTGCAAAGCCAAAAGGACAAGTCTGAACCAGCACAACTAGTATGGGCAAAGGACTAAGCACAGCCCCATTTTCTTTAAGGATAAAATAATGCTGAGTCAACTGTACCAAAATCGTATTTTTAGAGGGTCATTAAAATATTTTTAAAAACTTTCTTATTCTTTGTATATTACTATCCATACTTTATAGTGTGCATCCGAGTTTTCCCACATTAAAAAAAAACACAACACTCAAAAAAGAGTAGATGTAATATTAAAAGCCAGGTTGTGCCTTAAATAAATGTCCTGTCAAACAGGAATGTGCACTGTTTCAAACTGCATATTCCCAAAGAGAAAAGAGGGGCGTAACTGATTTAGCACAGCACTAAGCTTACAGCAGAGTTCTTTGTCTCAAGTATGGAATCTGGCCCTAGCTTTCTGATCTCTACATTACCATTATCGTGGGGTGATAAGGAAGATGACGTAGAAAAGGCTATGACAGAGTGGACAGGAACCTGAAGACACAAAATTTAGGATCAAATTTTGACTCTATTTCTGTGTGACCTTACAGCAAGTTATCTGACTTCTGAATCTAAGTTTTCCTATCTACCAACAGACTTACAAAAAGTTTTTCCCGCCTGCTTAATTAAGTTATTAAGAATCACAGCACTGCATAAAAGACAATGCACAATACACATTTGTTTTCTCTGCAGTCCTACTGCAGCACTGGCCGTATGAAAAACTCTCAGTGTCAACATGCAAAGATTCCGAGAAAAGCTAGTGATACACATATTTACAAAACTCAGATGCATTTTCCTTCCACGGTCAATATACTACTTTTAGTATACTTACGCTACGTCTGGACTCAACAAGGACAGTTAAGTACATAAAGAATTACTACTTATCAATATAATACAGTGGCTAAAATTTAAGCACGCAATTAAATGAAAGGTATCTGACACAGTCCAACATCTATTGCTAATAAAATCTCTATGAAAGAGCTTTAGAAGAGAAATTCCTCGTCATAATGAAGAGCTTCTATATAAAACCAGGAAACCCTGGTGGCATAGTGGTTAAGTGGTACGTGTATTAACCAAACAGCTGGCAGTTTGAATCTGCCAGGTGCTCCTTGGAAAGTCTATGGAGCAACAGTTCTGCTCTGTCCTATGGGGTCACTCTGAGATGTAATCACTTATACAGCAATCGTATTATATCAAACCAACAGCTGACATCATTCTTAATGGACAGAGGCTGAAAACATTTTGAGAACAGGAACGAGATAAGGAGGTCCTTTATCACCACACCTATTTAACTGAAGTATGAATGACTGTAAGTAATAATAATTCAGTAATCTTCTAAAACTGTTTCTGTTAAGAAGTAACATTTTTATTAATACAGCATTCACGTAACTAAGGTGGTACAATGGTTAAAATCTATGGCTGCTAACCCAAAGGTCAACAGTCTGAATGTGGCACGTGCTCCCTGGAAACCCTACAGGGTTGCTGTGAGCTGGAAGTGACTCCACAGCAGCGGGTTTGGGTTTTTGGTTTTATATTCTACTTAAAGGAAAAGACCTGAGAAGTAAAACTGTACAATATTCAGTGATTTATAAAGAAACTTCTTTTTCAATAAGCTTCTTTATTCATTAGTGATCTAGTAATTTGAGGATTTCATGTTCTTGAGGGATACCCTTCAACATCATAATCAACATTCTTTCTGTGTCTACTGGTAAAAACCAGTTCTGCGTACAAAAAAGTTTGTACTGATGACCTGTGGAAGACAAATCCCTCACTCCATACCCCAAACTATTTCTATTAAAAAAATAACTTATTTAAAATACTTTAATGTTCAGATATTCCATAATAACTACTATATTATAATGTCTAATGCTCAGCTTTTATTATCCAAATTCCTATATTCACTATCATGAATATACATCGGGAATGTTCTTTCCTCACCATACTTTCTACCAGAAGCAAACATGCATGTTTTTCAAAGCATATCCACGTTTCCATTTGTTAAGGAAAAGAAAAATCTGTTTGTGGTAATTTCTCAGCTCGGGTTTAAAAAAAAAAGTTTCTAAAGGATAAGAGATTTTAAAACACAAACACCGAAAAAACAACAGCCACCACCCAAAACTCCAATATCTTTTATCGAAAGTATTGTTGTTCTCTGTGACCAGCTAGATGAAAGAAAGCTCAGTGACCAAGTAGTCATAAAGAAAGATACTAGTTTTTTCATTTGCCATCACAGATAGGCTGAAGGCCTGACTTTGGGAATTTTTCAAAGTGCCTATCACTCCTCTCATTCTGTTAACCTCTCTTACAGTAGAATTTTTGGAGACATATAAAATGTTACCAGTTACCTTATCAAATTTAAGCTTCAAAAGTAGCAAGTAATCCAACACTGAAAGCAGTAAGGAAAAAATTCTACATGGTACAACAAAAGCATCACTGAAAAGTGGTATTTTGTTATCTCAGAATTTAGTCATTTGAAGGTAAAGTCCAGAGATATTTGTGTCAATAAAACCCATAGAAATTTTTTAGTGTTGAAAAGTAGGTTGTAATAGGCAGAACGTTACTGAGCCCTTGATACTCTGCCCTTTGACATTTTGTAAATTATTAACTTAGCCAAGTATAACTAAAGAGATTAAAAAAAATATAACCTGTGCATAATACAGACAATACATGCAGCCCAATGACCCACGAGACTACACAGGCACACAAGCTGCGGGGAAAGGATGAGGAAGCAGGAGGGGACAGGAAACCTGGATGGAAATGAGGACCCCGAAGTCAAGACAGGGAGTGTTCAACGTTGCAGGTCTGGCAACCGAAGTCACAAAACAATCTGTGTATTAATTGTTTAATGAGAGGCTAATTTGCTCTGTAAACTCTAAAGTACAATAAAACACACAATCTAACACATGTACAACAAACCATAAAACATTAACTTTACTTAGACATGCATTTGGTTTTCTATTCTAAAAATGTTTATAGTTTCTGAATCATTTATGTATCATTTAACTATAGCATTACAAATGCAGACTATACTGGCATCCCCCAAAATACTAACATATTTTAAAACCACAGACATAAAGAATCTTTCAAAATCCACAGTTCTTTTGTGATTAAATAATTTTAAAATGTCATTTTTACCTTCATTAGGGAAGCATCTAAAATAACCATCAAAGTAATAAATGACTTTTCCTAAAAGCATCTGTTTCTGAAAAGTCATTTTTCTCTTTACATTTCTGACCTAGCATAGCTGATACACACTGGGGATGGGTGCAAACTAGCTCAAGGTGACTACCGTCAACAGCAGCTTAATGCTCCCCCAGAAGACCACCGGCGGCCGTCACTGTGCAGGCGACCCCACAGAGAAGCACCGCTTGTTACCATAGCAACGCTCCACATTCAGGGATGTCCATGTAGTACCACTGCTAACAGCAACGCTTTACTTTTACAAATGCCACCCAAACAGTTTAAAATGACCAAACCCTGAGATTATATTGTCAAATTTCTGATTGTATTTAAATATATCTGAGGAATTACATACTAGGCATGGTGAAATCTCAAGTGCTTACACAGATAAAATTTATCTTCTCACTAGAAAGGTATTTTGACCAGTGATTAGATTTTTGGTCCCTAAAGACAAGGGGACAGTATTCAAGACGGTGTACTGCATATTCAAAGCAAATTGTGGGAGACATACAGGACTAAGTTTAAACGGCTATGCGACGAAAAGGACATTCACAGTGGTATTCAGCAGCAAAATAAACCCATACAAAAAAAGGAGGTACGACACTGTAATTCACTCACAAACACGACTTCCCTTTGCTTAAAAAAATTTTTTTTGAACTCTTAAGTTTTATCTCCAGAAATTAATTTTCTCCAACATGTGATTACATAAAGTAAATACGTATTTAGTTTATGGCTGGGGCAGGCAGGGCAAGAACTCAGGATTCCTGACTAGTGACCTTTCTGCCGTATTACCCAAGTAACTGAACTGACTTTGAAAAGCCTGTTTACAAAATATTCACTAAATAAAACCTATTTCCACTTAAAAAGGCAAATAGCAATCATACAAGGATGACAATATATTCAACCAAGAAACGTTCATTATGTCTAAGATTCAGGATACAGAAATAAAGGTCTGTATGTAGCCTACGTATTACACATAAGGAGTTTATCATAAAAATGCGAGAACGCAAGCAAAGATGAAGATCATGTTTTAATTTTGGAATGGTTACTGTACAGTCTGTCTAATGAGGCAGCAGAGTAGATGGAGCCCTGGCGGCACTGCGGTTAGCCTTGCTACTAACCCAAAGACTGGCAGTTCAAGTCCACTGGCTGCTCCTTAGAAACCACAGGGGGCAGTTCTACTCTGTCCTACAGGGTCGCAATGAGTGACTACGAATCAGAATTAACTCTACGGCAAAGGGTATGGTCAATGGGTTTCAGAGCAGACTGCAATATGGGAAAATGCCTGGTCAAGCAATAAACCAGATTTACTGACCCTCTTGGCAAATGTATAAAATGTTAGCCAGTTCTTCTAGAAGTTCACTAAATGCTAGTTGAGGAAAGCCCTCTGCTCCTGCTTCCGTCACGTCATCACTTACACTCCATCAGAGGGGCAGCAGAGGGAAGGCCAACACGTTCCAGGACCTTAACCGTTTTGTGACCAGCAGAGTGCCACTTGCCACAACTCCCGGTGGTGTCTGAAACCTTAGATAGTCATAAGCCCTATCTACACTGTGCTTTTTCCTGTATATACACACACACGATACAGTTTGCTTAGTAAGCGAGGCACTATAAGAGATTAACAATAATAACTACTGACAAAACAGAATAAACAACAATACACTGTAATAAGTCAAAACCTTCGACTTTTTCACTTAAAGGAAGCACTTTACAGCTTCTCTCTGGCATATCCAAATTGTCAGCATCACGACTCTCTCGCTGCAGAAGTGAGGGATCCCTCAACACCTGCACTGCAGTACAGCACTGACGATCTCATCACGCAGGTGGGCAGCATGTACGGCGTGCAGACCCTGCACTGACAGGGATGACCCACTGGTCCCAGGAGGCTGGCAGCACGATGGTGAGAGACTTTATCACTAGTCTCACACACTTTGGACATGTTATCACAAGGGACCAGTCTCTGCACAGGGACACTATACTTGGTTCAGTAGACAGTGAGAAAACGAAGACAATTCTCCATACGAGGGACTGAGCCAGCGGCTGTGACAGTGGGTTCAAGCACAACAAGGGTGGCGAGGATGGCAGAGGACTGGCAGTGCTTTGTCAAATTTCTTTGGACACAGCTGGCTGATGGTAACTGAAACTCTGGAAAGCAAAGTTAGCAGAGAGCGAGCACTGCCGTATCCACAGACTCCAAGTACTCCTGCTCTTCTGGCTATGTGCTGTCGAGGCAACTCCAGCTCGTGGCAACCACACAGGACAGAACAGAAGACAGCAGAGCCATCCCATGGGGTTTCCTAGGCATACTCTTTTTGAGAGCAGATGCCCAGGCCTGCCCGGTTGGCAGCTGGGTGCTTAACCACCGCGCTGGCTGGGGGCTCCTGCAGTCACTCACACTGCTTGTCGACAGGTCAGGAAGAGAGTTCACAACCAACTCAACTGCGTTTCCCCAAAAGCCACTGAGTTTAAGTGACTTCACATATGCACATGTATCTCTTGTAACACACAAATTTTCAAACAGTAAATGAAAATATTAATACTAACGATATTAACAAACTGATTTCTTTCTCCCTTCACAGGCCTGAACCCTTATCTACCCCATGACCAGTAAAGTAAGCAAGTGACCAATGTCAAGGCTGTATACATTACATGGCAAAAGTAGCATATCTTTTTAGCAACTGTAAATAAAGCAATCTTTATTAAATTATCAGTCACTGAAAGTTCGAAAAACAGAATCTTAAGACATAAAGATATAAACTCTAACAAGAGTTATAACTCCTTATTACGAAACAAACTACAAATTATCAAACTTTCTGAGGCAGGTCACAAATTTTACTCAAATAATTATCTTTTGCATAGTTTTAGAAATATTAATAGCACTTCAATGAAAAAAAAAATCAATGGGAGAAGCCAGTCAAGTTTCAACCAGAATTTATATACTTTATGAGTAATTAATGATCTATGATTTGTATGCACTGAAAATACAATGGTGAACAAACCAAACTTGGTTTATGCTGTTACAGAGCTTGAGGGTCTGTAAGACACAGGGGCCAAGCACTACGGTAGGGAAGGTAGGGAAGGTAGGGAAGGTACACAGTACCCTGCAAATGAACAGCAAGGCCTCCAGCGTAATCAAGGAAGAGGGACCGGCAGGGAAGGCTTCATAAGAAAAGGTCCTAAGACCTGCAAGTGAAACAAAGGCATGAGACGGTTCTAGGCAGAGGACAGCATGTATGAAGATCCAGACTCTCAGAACCACAAGTGAGAGAAACCGGCTGAACAGCAGATCCGGGTGAGAAGAGTGAGGGTACACAGGATGGAGAGGAGGAGAACGGAAGTGATGAGTCAAAACGCTGGGAACGCAGATGGAGGCCAGGTCATGACTGGTAGTGTAAGCTGTATTATGAATTTGGACATTAACCCGGGCAATGGGAAGCCAGTTAAGGGTTTTAAGCTGGTGTCCAGCTTGATCAAATTTGCATTTTAGAAAGATGGCTTCAGCTACACTGTCCAGACAAGATGGTAAAAGGAAGCGGGAAAGGCCAGACTGAAGGGAGACTCCTGTGACTATCCATGAGATGATCACGGTCTTCATAGGGTACTGAGAAGGAAAAAAGATGAAATAAAAACATATTTAGGATACAGAATCTAAAAGACTTGGTAAACGAGTGGATGTGGTGTGGAGAGCACGAGCCCGAGGTGCTGACTCTCAGGTCTCCACACTGAGCGACCAGACGGATGGGGAGACCACACTCACTGACACACCGAGCACACGAAGTGCAGAGACCACACTCACTGACACACCGAGCACACAAAGTGGGGAGACCACACTCACTGACACACCGAGCACAGAAAGTGGGGAGATCACACTCACTGACACACCGAGCACACAAAGTGGGGAGACCACACTCACTGACACACCGAGCACACAAAGTGGGGAGACCACACTCACTGACACACCGAGCACACAAAGTGCAGAGACCACACTCACTGACACACCGAGCACACAAAGTGGGGAGACCACACTCACTGACACACCGAGCACAGAAAGTGGGGAGATCACACTCACTGAAATGCTGAGAACAGAAAGTGGTTTTTCTGGGTAAGATACTGAGCTCAGTTTGGAAGAAACGGAATTTGAATTGCTTACACAATAACCAAGCAAAGTTGTTCAATAAATAGCTGGATATAACAGTTTCAATTTCTCTTGTTTTCCTTTCTGCTCTCTTCTCTCCCTTTAACTGTAAGGAAATCAGTGTTAAGTTCTTGATTTTCTTCATGCTACTTCATTCAACCTTTGGTATGATAGATAGGCTCTTTACCTGACAGACAGCAAAGGATCATTACTTTTTCTAGACCAATTTCATGAGTTGATGAGGGACAAAGAGGGGAGGGGAGAAGAAAGCTTGGTAGACACAGTGTTTAAAAAAATAGTACATTCACTTTAATAGAGGTCATTGTGGCACGTAAATTTTATCTCAAAAGTTGGTTTTCTTTTGCTGTGGTAAAACATACATAACAAAATATTTGCAAATTCAACTTTTTTACATGTACAATTTAGTGGTACTATGTTCATTATACTGTACAACCATCACAACTATCAATTTCCAAATATTTCCATTACCTTTCATAGAAACTCAGCACTATCCAAGGAACGACTCCCTAAAAGTTTCCTAAAAAAGAATAAAACTTCAGCATTTTTAGCAGACCCTAAAGATCTACTCTTAAGCTTTCACACCTACCAAATATCTGTCTTATTAACTCTAAAGGTGAGTCACTCTTAGCAGCCAAACTAAAGGTAAGTTAGATTTTCAGTTGAAATGTGTAGCAACCAAAAAAACTGAGACAAGATTTTATGGTTTTAAGGACGGTAAATGGTACCATTTTAAAATTTATAATCATACTTTACCTACTGAGAATTCTAATATTACCTTTTAAAATGCATTCAACCAAATGCCCTGTATTTCACACTCTGGAAAGTGGTGTCTCAGGCTTTAAAACCTAGCAAGCAGCCATCTAAGTAGCATCAGGTGGGTCCCAACCCACCTGGAGCAGAAAAGAATGAAGGGCTTCAAAGACGTACGGAAAATATAAGCCCAAGAGACAGACAGGGCCACATGATCCAGACACTGTATCAGCATGAGACCAGAAGAACTAGATGGTGCCTGTCCACCACCGATGCCTGTCTGACAGGAATATAACAGAGAGACCCCGATGCAGTCCACTAAAATGGGGTGTAGAACTCAAACTCGACTAACAAGACCAGACTTGATGGTCTGGCAGACTGAAGGGTTCCCAGGAGACACAGCTCTTGGATTCTCTGTTAACCAAAACTGAAACCATTCCTGAAGCCAACTCTTCAAAGACTGGACAGGACTGTAAGACATAAAATGATACTGGCAAAGAGTGTGCTTCTTGGCTTAAGTATACACAGGAGATTAAGTGGGCAACTGCTGTCCAGAGGTGAGAGGAGAGGGCAGAAGGGGACAGGAGCTAACTGAATGGACACAGGAAAGAGCATGTTGTCACAGGGTAGGGAGAGCAGCTAGAGTTACAAAGCAGTGTATGCTTAAGCTTTTATGCGACAAATTGACTTGGATTCTAAACCTTCACTTTAAGCACAATAAAATATTGTTAAAAAATGCATTCAACCTAGATAAGAAAAACGCACAAAAAATTTACTACTGTCTCAATCTGAAGTTTATAATTAGACACTTTCGGGGGGTTTTCTTACACTAATTAGAATGGGTACTTAAAATTGTTATTTTTAAAATTCACAAAACACTTAAAGAGTACAGAGAACAGCACTACAAGTACTCAGATACTTCATATTCACCAGTAATTCATATTCTGTTAAATTCCCTTACGGTTTTTCTTTCTCTGCTGCTCATTTATTTTAGTATATATTATAAGAATTTAACCTTGCCTATCAAAAAGTTTTTCAACACTTATGATCAAAAACTGACAGACGATAAAAACACCATCGACTATTTCCCACAGGGGAAACTTGGGTGGCGCAGCAGCTAAGCACTCCATTTGCTAACCAAAAACAGGCAGTTCAAATCTGTCAGGCGCTCCTTTGAAACTCTATGGGCTAGTTCTACTCTGACCTTTAGGGCTGCTATAAGTCGGAATCAACCTGATGACAGTGGGTTTTATTACCCACAGAAAACCCTGGTGGCACAGTGGTCAAGAGTTACAGTGGCTAACCAGAAGGTAGGTAGTTGAAACCTGCCAGCTGCTTCTTGGAAACATTATGAGGCAGTCCTACTGTCTATAGGGTCTCTATGAGTCAGAATCGACTCAGCGGCAGTGGGTTTGGTTTGGTTTGGTTTACTACCTATTAAAAATAACAACTGCCAAGTTACACATTAGAGAACTGGAAATTTTGAAAACTCTTCAGTGTACAGAGGCACTTAATGAAAGAAAAGATCTTAAGATACAATGAAAGAACTGCAAAATACTTGAAAAACTAAAATGCCGGTGAATTACATGTCAATAAGCTCCTAGACCACCACAAGGATGAAGTACCTGTCTTGAAGACGTGGAGCCAGATACTCTTTAGCAGTGAGGATGCTAACACACTGAGATACCATTTTACTCTCAAGAGGATTGTTCGGAAACCCTGGTGGCGTAGTGTTTAAGTGCTAAAGCTGCTAACCTAAACGTCAGCAGTTCAAATCTCCCAGGCACTCCTTGGAAACTCTGTGGGGCAGTTCTACTCCATTCTATAGGGTCTCTGTGAGTCAGGGATGCCTAAGATTGAAAAAATAACAACACAGGAAAATAACATGTTGGTGAGGATACGAGGAATCTGGAATTTTATCCACTGCTGATACGCAATGGATGAATTCAAAGTGGTGTAGCCACTGTGGAAAACTGTGTGGCCGTTCCTCAAAAAACTGAACACAGGACTACCATGTGACCCAGCAATTCTACTCCTAGGTGTATTTCCAGAAGACATGCAAGCAGAGACTCTACAGAGTCTTGCACACCAATGTTCACTGCGACACTCTTCACTGCTGCCAAAAGGTAGAAGCAACCTAAATGCCCATCAACAGACGAATGGACCAGCGAAATACAGTACATTCCTATCACGGAATACTACTCAGCCAGTAGGAAAAAATGAAGTCTTGATACATACAGTATGTATGGAGCTGGAAGACATGCTGAGTGAACTAAGCCAATTACAAACGGACACAGATTATACGACCTCACTTATATAAAAAAGACAAGAAAAGGCAAATGCATACAGAACAAAGTTTATCAGTAGTTGCCAAGGGTAGGAAGAAGGAAGCTATGAGGGGAGACAGCAGCCAACAAAGAATGAATTGGAGTTCTAGAAGGAAACAGAGAAACAGGGCAGAAAGTTAAGAATGACTTAGAAGCACTAGTTATGCTTCAAAGACAGAAAGGACTCTGAAACTTTAAATATAAAGCCAACTCTTTAAAATGTTGTAGATTTTATTTTATTTTATTTTATTTTAATTTTTATTTAACATAACTGAGTGAAAATGTACATTCACATATAAATTCACATGCCCCCCCCATATGCAGCTTCCACTGCTCTCCCTGTCCGGTGACAGCACACTATTCCTCTCTGCTCCATACATGTCTCATCCTCCCAACAGCCTCCTTTCCCCTCCTCTCCGTCCACTCCCCTTCCTCCAGCCAGAGGTCAGCAAGATGATATCCTATAGATGTATAGAACCATAAAGTGCTTCCAATATATGGTTATTCTGCATTGCCAAGTCCAATCCATTCCTGTCCAAAGAGTGGACCTTTGTTATAATTTATGGGAAAGGGCAGCATCAGGGCAGGGGGGCATGCTCTCAGAGGAACCCCAAAACCGCTGGACCATCAATTGAGGTCTTTTAGTGGAGATCTATGAGTCGGAATTGACTCGACGGCAGTGAGTTCGGTTCAGTGGAGATCTCATGATGCACCTCTTTTTATTCTTGTGTTGCCAGTGAGGCTCCTCTCTGTGAGCTCCGTCGTGGCTATCACTGGTAGTGGCCTGTAGACTTTATTTATGATAATAAAACACCTATTATAATTTTCTGTTCTTACTTGAGAGGAGATTACTAACTATAAATGTGTCTCAGAAGAATTCAGTTGACTTAAAATCTGGAGAGTACAATTATGACGACTCCTGTATTATGTTATCGTCTGTTTAACATCAGACATTCACCTACGGTCAGAGGTCTGCTATGGTATCACTTTTGCTCACTGCTTTCAGCACATGGTTTCTGGACAAGACTTTCTAAATTCAGAAAGCTGGTTCAGGAAAAGGAAGCTAGACAAAATCTCTACAGGGCTTATTTTTATGATGCTCAGAGGGGACTTAAGTTTCCTTCATCTCTTTCTTTCCTTTTATTGTTGGTATTAAGTCATCAGTTGTTATAAACTATCCAAACTTATAGACAATATAAAAAATGGTTTGATACATACAGCAATTAAAACAAACCAGACACAGACCCTGAAAGAAAGGTCAATTTTACAAAGTTATGCCAAGCAGTGGGTGTCTGATATTGTTCAGTGCCCAAACTGTAGAAAAACAGCAGACCAGACTACTGACACCTGTACACAAGACATCTGTCACAGGAGATGACAGAGCAAATTTCTTTAAAAACTATTTTTGGCACACCATGTGAAGGTTCTTTTTAATAAACTGCCCTTAATCAGTGCTAGATAGTGGTTCAAACTCACAGCTGCCTGTGGGTAAAAGACGTGGCGGTCTGCTCTTGGTTAAAGCTCTGTAGCCCTTAGAACCGTATGGTCCAGTTCTCCTCTGTCCCATGGGGTCACGATGAGTCAGAACTTACTCAAAAGCAGTATGGTATTTTTATAAAAACTTAGCCACAAGAAAGACTTCTAAATCTGATGAATAAAGGGAAACTTCGCATAGAAAATCATTATTATTAGAGTGGTTTTTGAAAAGGCCCCAAAAGAGGTTTTTTTACTTCATAAAAGGATGGTGAAAGGATAGAACCCTTGACTTTAAACTATTGCAGTGTCCCTTGTTCTGTTTGCACAATTGCCCCTTGATCCACATACAAATTCCTCATGAGCATAAATGTTCTGGAATTCCTATTCTCCAAAAATTACTCATAATTTGTTATGATCCACTCAGTCGAATACCTTTGTATAGTCAACAAAACACTGGTAAACATCTTTCTGGTATTCTCTGCTTGCAGCCTAGATGCATCTGACATCAGCAATGACAGCCCAGGTTCCACGTCCTGAATCCAGCCTGAATTTCTGGAAGTTCCTGTCAATATACTGTTGCAGCCACTTCTGGATGATTGTCAGCAAAATTTTACTTGAGCATAATACTAATGATATTGCTTAGTACCTCCTGTATCTGGCTGGATCACCTTTCTTGGGAACAGGCATAAATATGGAACTCTTCATGTCAGCTGGCCAGGGAGCTGTTGTCCAAATTTCTTGGCACAGATGAGTGAGAACTTCCAGCACTGCATCTGTTTGCTGAAACATCTCAGTTGATATTCTGTCAAGGTCTGGAGCCACGTTTTTCAACAATGCCTTCCATGCAGCTTTGACTTCTTCCTTCAGCACCACGGGTTCCTGATCACATGCCACCTCCTAGCACGGCTGAATATTGACAGTCTTTGGTATAGTGACTCTACTCCTTCCATCTTCTTGGATGCTCCCTGTGTCATTTTTCACCGTAGAATCCTTCATTACTGCAACTCAAGGCTTGAGCTTTGTCTTCAGTTGTCTCAGCTTGAGAAATATACATGTTCTTCCCTTTTTATATTCCATTTCCAGCTCTCTGGATCTCTGGACATGTCATTATGCTTTGTCTTCTCAAGACATCCTCTGAAATCTGTTCATTCTTTTACTTCATCATTTCTTCCTTTTGCTTTAGTTACTGGACATCTAAGAACAAATTTCTGCCTCTTCTGACATCCAATTTAGTCTTTTCTTTCTTTTCAGTGACCTATTAAGTGCTCAGTGCCATCAAATCTGTTCTTGAGATGGTCTCTAACCACACTCCGGTGGGATACACTCAGATGTACCTTAGATCTCATGGACTCGTGCTAATTTTTTTCAGTTTGAATTTGAACTTGCATATGAACAACTGATGGTCTCTGCCACAGTCAGCACCTGGCCTGGTTCTGAGAAACGATACTGAGCTTTTCCATGGTCTCTCTCCACAGATGTAGTCAACGTGACTCCTGTGAATTTCATCTGGCGAGGTCCACGTGTATAGTCACCATTCGTATCAGTGAAAAAAGATACTTGCAACGAGAAGTGGTCAGTCCTGTAAAATTCTATCATAGGATCTCTGGCACTGTTTCTATCACCAAGGCTGTATTTTCCAACTACTTATCCTTCTTTGTTTCCAGCTCCTCCATTCCAATTACTAGTAATCATCAATGAATACTGACCGCACGCTTGATCAATTTCAGACTGCAGAAGTTGCAAAAATCTTCAGTTTCTTCAACCTTTGGCTTCAGTGATTGGTGTGTATATTTGTATAATGCTCATCTTCCTTGTAGGCATGGGGGTATTATCCTATCACTGACAGCACTGTACTTCAGGACAGATCTTGAAATGTTCTTTTTGAGGGTCAGTGCAACACCATTCCTTTCCAGGTTGTCATTCCTAGCATAACAGACCACATGATTGCCTGATTCAAAACGGTCAGTATCTGTTTACTTCAGCTCACTCATACTTAGGATATTCATGTTTATGTGTTCCATTTCATTTCTGACATTTACCAATTTTTCTAGATTCAAATTTCATACATTCCACATTCTGATTATTAACAGACATTGATAGTTGTTTCTTCTAAGTCTGTGCCACATCAGCCAATGACGGTCCTGAAAGCTTGACTCCATCACGTCATTAATGTCCACTCTGCTTGAGGAGGCAGCTCCTCCCCGTCATCTCCTGAGCACCTTCTAATCTGTGGTGCTCATTTTCTGACCCTGTATCAGACAGTGTTCTGCTACTGTTCGTTAAGGTTTTCACTGGTCAATTCTTTTTAGAGGCAGACTGCCAGGTCTTTCTTCCTAGTCTCTTAAGTCTGGAAGTTCAGCTGAAACCTCTTCTTCATGGCTGACACTGCTCGGACCTGAATACTGGGGGCATAGCTTCCAGCATCACAGCAACATGCGAACCCCCCGAGTACGACAAACTGACAGACATGTAGGTCAGTAGCTTTAAAACCTTATAAAACTAAAGACTAAACTTTTTACTTTCTGAATTTACAAAGTTTAATACCTTCAGATTACATTTCAAAAATAAACATAATTATATAAAATTTAGTTAAACATATGTTTAAAGCATGATAGACATTTCTAGGAATTCTAAGAAAAACTTTCACTTCTCTTCCATGTTGTTATGGAGGATGTGCCGCTAGTATTCCAAACACCAAAAAGGTCACCCCTGGTAGACAGGTTTGACTGAAGCCTCCAAACAGATACACTAGAAAGACAGGCCTAGTGATCTACTTCTAAAATTAGCCAATGAGAATTTTATGCCTAGTTCACTGCATGGTGCTTGGGGTGTTAAAAGTTTGTAAGCAGCCAGCCAAGGAAACTGATCTCTATTTACCTGAAGCAAGAGAGGAAGAAGGAAAGGCAAGAACAGGAGGAGGATGTGGAATATACAGCTATCCACCTCCGTGAATAACTGGCTTCTTTGCTATGGAACCAGAACAAGATGGTGCCTAGCTAACATTAGCTACATGTTTTGATGAAAGATTGTACAGAAGAATCCTGATCAAGAGGACGGACATGCAGAACAGAATTTCAAATTTCCATGGAATCCAGATTTTCTGGAGCCACTGAAGCTGGATGAACACCCCAAATTACTGCCCTGAGATAATTTTTACAAGTTAACATCAAAAATATTCCCTAAACTTTTCTTGAAATCAAACAATAACCAAAAATCCAAACCCACTGCCACAAGTTGATTCTAACTCATAGACAGATCCTACATAATTGAGCTAACTTAGTCAAGAATGCCTGCCTTCAGCACTGTGCTCTTTAAGAACTATCTACATAGGATCCAACTGACAACAGTAACTCAGAACTTCAGACAGGAACCTTAGGGGGAAATGAGTGTATGTTAACAAAGGGGGAACAACTTGGAAAAGCAGAGGAAGAATGGCTGAACAATTTGAATGTAATCACTATTACTGAACCGTACATGCAGAAACTGTTGAACTGGTGTGTGTTCTGCTGTGTGCATTCTCAACAACTTGGAACAGGAGAAGAATGGCTGAACAACTTGAATGTAATCACTGTTACTAAACTGTACATGCAGAAACTGTTGAACTGGCGTGTGTTCTGCTGTGTGCATATTCAACAACTTGGAAAAGGAAGAGAAGAATGGCTGAACAACTTGAAGAATGTAATCAGTGTTACTGAAATGTACATGCAGTTCAACTGCTGAACTGCTGTATGTTCTACTGTGTGTATTCTCAACAACAGTAACTATTTTTTTAAAAATCTGGGAATCACAACAGAATGTTGTTCAATATGTGGCTAGAAGATGGGTTCTCAGGATCAGAAAACACTCAAATTATACAATGGCTGCAGCAAGACACTGGAGAGTACCCACAACTAGGAGGATGGTGCAGGTCCCAGAAACATTGCATTCTGTTGTGCACCATGAGTCAGACAGCAACAATATGAAAAATTTATTATTTTCTATTTGCCATTCATTTTCTAATAAGCATTTACTGAATGGCTAAGAGCCAGTTACCACACTAGATATGAGAATTCAAAGATGCACATGGCTCAGTTCCAGCCCTCACACAGCACCAGGTCCAATGAAAATGGAACAGAGTCTATAAAAAAGTATGAAGAGCGTGAGGGAGCTCAGTGAAAGGATTAACTAACTCAGCCTAGGAGATCAGAAGTAACATGTGAACAAACTCTATAAAGACTAAGAATTTTCCAGATGACAGGGGAAGGCAGAGGTGGAAGAGGGATTTCTACATAGTGGAAGAAAAAGAAAAGCACAAGCAAATAAATCCTGAATAGATCTGCCATGCCCACAGCTGCTCAGTAACTCTTTATGGCTAAAGCCTAAGTATGAGTCCCCGTAGTACAGTGGTTAAGTGCCTGGCTGCTAACTGAAAGGTTGGTGGTTTGAACCCACCAGCTGCCCTGCCAGAGAAAGATGTGGCAGTCTGCTGCTGTCCAGATTTTAGCCTTGGAAAGCCTATGGGGCAGTTCTATCTCGTGGTATAGGGTCATTACAAGTTGGACAATTCCAACTTGACAGCAGTGCATAAAGCGTAAGGTGGGTAAGATCAACTACTGAGAGCTGATGCTGGAGAGGCAGCTGTGGAGAGCCTGAAGAATTTAGACTTTGTGTTTAAGTTGGTAGAGAACCAACTGCACTTCTCCAGCTGACAGTTCCAGAAGTACAGAGACCACAGAGAAAGTGGCTTAAAGAAGTAGCCCATGGAAGAGATGCGACCTGGACTAAAGCAGCATCAGTGGAAACGGAAGGAAGACGGTGGACTCCAGAGACAAATCCAGAATAAAATCATGAGAGTGTGTCAATGAGAGGGAAAAAGAACCAAAGATGACGCTAAGGCTTCTGGTGAGGGGACATGGGTTGGTCAGTGGATTAACAAAGATGGAATAAGAAAAAAAGTACAGATTTGGACAGTAGGGGGACACGGAGTGCAAGGGAGGGAAGGAGTGAACGGTTAGTTTTAAGATACCTGCACCAAGCTTAGGCACAGATAGCAAGAAGAAAACTCTCCAGTGGTAATGATACTGAGTATTCATTTTCTTGACTGTATCTGAAGTACTTTTACATTTATCCTGAGAACAAGCCAGTAAGAATAACCACTTCAGATAAGGAAACCAGGGCTCAAAAAAGTGAAGTGACTTGTCATAGGCCAAACAGCTAACAGGCTATGGAGCCAGAAATGAGTAAGAAATATCAGGCTCCTCCTGTCTAGTATAGCAGACTTTCAAGTCACTCCATGGCACAGATAAATTATGACCTGTTTCCAACTGTCACTGACATGCTAGGACTTGTTGCCTCTCCACTGCTCAAATTTCATGCAGTCACCCGAGTCCAGAATTACCAAGTTCAGATCATCTGGTATAACAGTCACACACAGAATAAACAAAAAATTCAGACGGATAAGAATCACGTAGGTGAAACGTATCTCAGACCCTAAGAGCTGGATATTTTCAGTCCAACTGAAGGAGGAATCCCCCTGAAACAGTTCCCCAAAGTAACCTCCATAAATGCATTATACCTTAAAAGAGTTCCATGAGTTGGAATCAACCCAATGGCAAAGGATTTGGCTTGGTTTTTCTGGTCTAGTTAATTTAGCAAATTCTGAAAACAATTAGATTGTTGTATCGTATAATTCTGCAACTCTTTTAATAGTCTAATGTACATTGAAAATTCCCAGGACTATGATTAAGGATCCAGTGTTTCCCAAACATATCTGACCACTAAATACCCATTCCCCCTCCCTTTTTATCCCATGGGACTAGCATCCCATAAAACACAGTTTGAAAACTTCGCTCAGTGAAAATATTTATTCAAGTAAGTACAAATAGTGTATTTATGTTGAGGGAATGAAAAAAATGATTACAGTCTGTAGGATGAATTTGGCAGTTTCAAGTCTAATATACCACTAATTTTTCCATGTAACTTAGAAATATGAATCAGGGATACATATGTTGAAACTAGTAGAAATCTTTTAAATTGCTGAATTACATTGTACTTCAGAAATTCTACTACCATAAGTGACAATTTTAACTCCTTGTTCCTTTCCAAATTCAAGCATTCCTAGTTACATATTCTAACTAAAATTCAAATTACTATAATGCAAAGAGACCTGGGAAAAGAGAAAAAAATTTAAGAATGAGAGTTCCTCCAGTTTACTAAATTCAGGTCTTTTACTTTTCACTAAGTTATTAGAGAGCCTACTAAATTCTCTGTTCCTACAGATTACAAATATGCTTTTTGGTAATACATTCTCCATAATGAAATTATAGTGTTAAACAGAAGTTTTCTTTAATTAAATTTCAGTTAAAAACTAAAAAAAATACTAACAGTATTAATGCATGTCTCATTTTATCTTTATGAGGCTAGCTCATGAAAGGTAAACAGAAAATCTTTATCATCCTAGCCATTATTTTACAATTATGAAAAAAATAATTCTCACTGAGACTATATATGATTAATCATTTCTAAAGTAATAAGAAGCAGTGTCATGAGACAGTTACACCCTTGAGCCATGAAAATGCAGTGACTTAACCTTCCCCATCACTTGGGCTTTCTCCCTACACTGGGTCCCTTTATCTATCCGGGTCCTTCAATCTGCTGTGGTCCCAAATGAGACCTGGGTGCATAAATCCAAGGATGTTTCCAAAGAATCAGCTATGTACATAAAAAGTTAAAGGCATATGACCAAAACACTCAAGAAGTGCTTTAAATTTCACTATTAAAACTGAGGAAAAATCACAACTATTTTGCAGATTTATTGACATTTGCTTCTCAGCTGGCGAAAGGGAAAACAGACACACTGCTATGATGCATAGGTGCTCACATAATAATTTACAAATGAAATGACAAAAAACTTCACTGCATTTGAATGTTTTATAAATAGCAGTAAGTTGTCTTACCTTCAAAAGTTCAAAGTAATGCAGACAGTGATAAACAGGGGCTAGAAGCAGCCTGGGTAAAACATACTGAACGGCTTCCTTGAAACCTTCGCCTATTGACTAGAAAACAAAGTGGTTAATTTTTTTTTTAAGCTGACTTTCTAGGCATTGTATATCATGATTTAAAAATAGTTGTACCTGCAAATATAGTGCTGCTCCAGGCTTTGATAACTGACTAAGGAACCGATCATGAAAACCAGGTCGCAAAATATCTCGAGCATATGATTCATATGGATCAAATGCCAGTTCCTTAGAAAACAAAGAAAGTAAAAATAAATAATCTTTCTCCAAGATAAAGTAAAAATAACCCACTACCATAAGTACTCCCAAAAGTAGCAGGTTACCCTGGAAACCCTGGTGGCATAGTGGTTAAGTGCCATGACTGATAACCAAAAGGCCGGCAGTTTGAATCTTCAAGCGCTCTTTGGAAACTCTACAGGGCAGATCTACCCTATCCTAGAGAGCCATGAGTCCAAATCAACTCTACAGCAATGGGTTGTAAGTACTGAGACTAAATTATGGGCACACCTGTACCTGCAGAATTACATATTTCCTTTAAAGTCTCTGAAAGTTACTATTACTAATTATGATTTTAATAGAATAAATCTAATAATCTCAAGTAAAAAAGTGAACAAATTCTTTCTGGCAAGTAATGGGACCCACGAATATTATAATACTGCTCATCAAACTATTCTAGCATGTAGGATGACCAAAAAACAGCCATAAAAATGGGTAGACCTGGTTCTGGAAAACCAACCAACGCTAGCTTGAACATCAAAGGCCAGAGACACCTACAACCTAGTAAGGTATGCACATTTAGAACACTGACACTAGATGTTTATTTTCTCATGGCTATTTCTTGGTGGTGGGCTTTTACTTTGGCATTCTGTAAAAGACTTTATATCATCTAAAATTCAATGTTACAGTTTTCATAGGAAAAACCCTATCATCATTAGCATCATCAATCATTAACAGACTAAATCACTCTAATGGCTAGGGCTAAAAGGAATAGTGTGTACTTGTTCTGATGAGTCTTGAGGAAAAAAAAAGAAAACAGGTGTCTTAATTTTAGCAGACTACATAGGGCTGCAATGACCCTTCATCCCCCGGAAGGATAATTCTAGAGCAGAAGAGGACCCCTAGTGGAGGAGTGTGGTAAAGGTAAGCATGAGGAAAAGTGATGTCTTTGTCACCTTTAATGCAACGGCAAAGTGATAAGGCTGCTAACCCAAAACGCCAGCAGCTCAAACCCACCAGTTGTCCCATGAAAACCCTATGGAGCAGTTCTACTTTGTCCTCTAAGGTCCTGATGGGGCAGAATCAACTCAATGGCAACAGGTTTGTTTGTAGTTTTTATTTTGAAAACCATAAATCAGAAGTCCTGAGTTCTGGTCTTTGTGAAACGTTACATGGCATATCCATGTCATCTTGGATTCCTGGAGCTGGTTCCCAGTTAATTTCACAATTTCAACTCTTTCCAACTAAAACTGTCTAGAATAATGTAATACTACAAATTGCAGCTGCTTACTGTGGATAAGAATGGATAATACGGACAAGAATAGGTAATAGTTTCCACAATACAACAGCCAGCCAAGCCACAATACAACAGGGAGGAGTCAAGTATGGACAGAGCAGACAGGAGAGCCAAAAACTGTGATTAGATGGTTGTATCTTAGGTCTCTCGAACTTCTAGAAATTACCATATGGCCCAGATAAAAAACGCTGGAGAAAGGCATCATGGTTGTTAGAGGATCAGCAAAAAAGAGGAAAATCCTCAGCCAGATGGACTGGCTCAGTGGCTGCAGTGATGAGCACAAGCACAGCAACCACTGCAGGGATGGCGCGGGAGCAGGCAGTGGTTCGTTCAGTTGTACATAACGCTGCTGTGAGTCGGAATGGGCTCAACAATACCTAACAACACAACAACCTCAATAAATTATCTCCCTCCCTTTTTAATAATCTTTTTTTTTTTAAATTATGAGTGAATGAAAATGTCCATTTCCATATAAATTTACATGCCCACCTATATGCAGCTTCCACTGCTCTCCCTGTCCGGTGACAGCACACTATTCCTCTCTGCTCCATATATGTCTCATCCTCCCAACAGTCTCCTTTCCCCTCCTCTCCAACCACTCTCCTTACTCCAACCAGAGGTCAGCAGGATGATATCCTATAGATGCATAGAACCATAAAGTGCATCCAATATATGGTCACTCTGCATCGCCAAGTCCAATCCATTGATGTCCAGAGAGTGGACCTTTGTTATGATTTATGGGCAAGGGTAGCATCAGGGCCAGACGCCATGCTCCCAGGGGAACCTCGAAGCCACTGGACCATCAACTGCGGTCTTTTAGTGGAGATCTCAGGGTGCACCCCTTTTTATTCTTGCACTGCCAGTGAGACTCAACTTAGTGAGCTCCATCACAGGTATCAGTGATGGCGGCCAGGCACTATCCAGTCCTTCTGGTCTCAAGTCTATGTAGGCACTCACTCATGTGGGTCTCTCTATCTTTTGGGTTGTCTTTCCCCAGCACCATTTTGGTCCTCGGTGACCATCCGTTCTGCTGAGCTGGGACCATTTGCTGTGCCCTCAGATGGCAGCTTGGCAGCTTTTAAGACCAAGACACCACTCACCAATGTGGGGTGCAGAGAGCCCTCTTAGCAAAACGCTAGTTGTGCCAATTGGCCTCGATTTCGCCTAAGGGCATGGTCTGCTGCTCCCTGCCGCAGCTGCTCTGTCTTTGCAATATTGGGTTAAGATGGAAGGAGTGTTCACGTTATGTTGAAGTCCACTTAATATTGTTCTTGTTTCTAATGTGTGCTATCACCAATTTCACCCAACCAAATTTCTACCAACTATCTAATCTAAACCCTCCCCGCTCGCCTTCCCTCCCTCCCCTTCCTTGCAGCCGTCAGAGTCTTTTCTTCTATACATAAGTCTGTTTTTGAGTTCTTATCGTAGGGGTGTCATACAATATTTGTTCTTTTGTTGTTGACTACTTTCACTCAACATGTCTTCCAGTCCTTTCAGTAATCTTCAAGTTATTGCAGAATATTTATACTTAAGACTACACCAGTGTTTTAAAAGCCAAGTCTTTGGCAAATTAGAGACCCAATTCTGTCTTTAATTCTACTACTTACTAGCTGTATCACCATCAACAAACTACTTCTTGCCCTGAGCCAGTTTCCTCATTAGAATATGTGAAAACAACCTGCATCATGGGTTATCTGGAGAACTCAGTGTCACATGTCAAGTGCTTACAGTAATGCTGCCATTAATATATGGCACCTAGTAGTACCATTCTAAAAAGGTTAGCCTCAAGAGACAAAAAGATTGACAACTAACCTGAGGTGCCCTTTGTGTCTCTACTCTTTGAAACAATTTGTAACAGCTGTTATTTATTTCTAAGGACAAATCTGTAGAGTGGCAAACTCTTTTAAGAATTCATATACCAGTTTATAGGTGCCTTTAAGATTCGTTCAGTGGTTAAAATGTAGCATGTGCTCATGAGATTTAACTATCAAATTGTCCACCCACAGTTGTATTGCCAAAAATATTAATAGTCTTGACTAACTTATTTTTAGTTATTTCTAATTTAAAAAAATACATTTTAAACAAGCTTTCTTCAGGAACTGCTTTAGCTGCATCTTGCAAAGTTTGGTGTCTAGTGCTTTCACTTCTGTTTGGCGGTACTCCATTCTCACTGCCTCTTTTCTCTGGGAGACACACATAAACTCACTCTTAAGGCTTCCAATTTAAAACTTTCAAACTGTGAATTCTATTTTAATTGCCAGGTGGTCAGAAATGATGTTCTGTATGATACTGTCTGAAATTTGAGGCCTTCTTGGTGATCTACTGTCTTAGCCAACTCTTGTGACCATACCATTTATCTGGAAAAGACAAAGTATCTATTTGCTAAGGACAGGGTACTACTTTATATGTATCAAATCTGTTCAATTTGTTAATTCTACTCTTCTATAGCCTAAAGTTTTTTCAGTTTGATCTATTAACTTCGTACTAACAGTTCTTACTATGACAGTGAATTTTTCCACTTCTCAAAACTTGTAATTTTGTCAGTTTTTATTGCTTACGTTTTGAGGATTTTATTTAACACACACTCAGGACTCATACCTTCATGACAGTGCACTTCTTATTACCACTAACTAACTTGCTGCCAACCAATTCCAATTCACAGTGAACCACCAGGACAGAGGAGAACTGCCTGCTAAGAGTTTCCAAGGAATAGCTGTTGGATTTTAACTGTCAATTTTTTGGTTAGCAGCTGAGCTCTTAACCAGACTGTCACCAAGGATCCCCTCTACCATTACTAACGTCCCCCCATAAAGCTTACTTTGTCTAATATTAATATTGATATAACCGCTTCTGTTACGTATTTTTACATTATGATTTTCCACATCTTTATTTTACATATTTCCATGGATTTATTTCACACGGGCCTCTTGTAAGCTGGATAAACTGATTTCTTTAAAATCGAATCTGACAATTGCTTTCTTTAAATAAATTTCATCAGTTGACATATGCTAATATAGATTGCTACCACATCATTTTTATGATCATTTTTTCTTTTGTTCTCATTATCATTGCTTTTGCTTCATTTTTTTCATTATCAGTGAAAATGATAAACTGTTACTATAGTTCTTTCCCCCCCTACATTGCACGCTACATGTAGTGTTTTAAACTCTAGTTTTCCTGAATGTTTTAAAAATCAAATATAGCTGTTTACAAACTTCTCTAATGGAGCCTTTTAAAGTTACTCAGTATTTCTACCCTAAACAAATCCATTTTACACACAACATACCCTGTTACTGATGCCTATAAATTTAGTTTAGGCCTCTTTTAAAAACAACACAATCATTGGTTTAAAAGTATTTAACAGTTTCTTAATTTACAAACACACTTTGCTAATTTCTTTCTCACCACTAGTTCTTGTATTCCTTGACTTTTTTCCAAGTACACTCCCCTTCTAGCTCAAAAACACCCTTTAATATTTCTTGTAATGAGGCTCTATGGGTAGTAAACTCTCTGGGTCATTTTATGTCTGAAATTGTCTTTATTTTGTTCCCCACTTTTTTTCCTCTCTTTTTTTGTCAAACTGATATGTAACTTCAAGTTCACAATTTGATTAATTTTTACCTATGAATGAATCCGTGTAGGGGCCACCTGCACTAGGGAACACACCATTTCTAGAAAGCCAGAAGGCTCCCTCGTGGTCCTCAGTCAACCACCACCCTAACTGATCTATATTCCCACAGAGCAGTTTTGCATGTTTTTGAACTTTCTATAAATGAAATTCTACAGTATATCCTTTGAGACTTATTTTGATCAACATTCTGTTGTTGCTTTTATTGGCAATTCATTCTCTTTTATCGCCACGTAGCATGTGTGTGTGCCATATCGTATTTTATTATAGCACTTGTATCCTGTGTGAATGGGAGTACACCACAAGTATCTACTATGAGTAACACTAACACTCTTACAACAAACACATCCTTTGGTAAGCACAGGCACTCATTTCTGGTTTGGTTATACGCTCAAGAGTAAAACTGCTACATCTTAGGGTAACTATATGCTCAAGCTGCAGAAACCAGGCCAGCTTTCCAAAGTGGCTGTGCTAATTGACATCCCCGTCCACACTGCAGAGTTTAGCTGCTCTGCAGTTTTCAGCTGCGTTTCCCTGAGGAACGGTAATGGTCAGCATCTTCCGACCTTTTCTTAAAAAAGAAAAAAAAAAAAAATTCAGGTGGTTTGCCTGCTTTTTTAAACAAACTGTGTTGTCTATTTTTTAATTTTATTGATTTGTAGGAGTTCTTTATATACTATGGATACAAGTCCTTCACTGGCTATATGTATTACAAATACTGCCTCCTGATCAAAGTTTGTCTTTCAACTCCTGTGTTTTGAAGAACAGATGTTCTTACCTTTAATAAGCTCAGTTTATCAAACTTTTCCTTTATGTAGTGATTTTGTGTCTTTTAAGAAATTTGTGCCTACTCCGAGTTCATGAAGATCTCCTCTTATGATATTCTGCAAGCTTTATTACTTTAGATTTTGTCCTCACACTTGAATAACAGCTTAGTTGGGGAGAAAATTTCATTTTCCCGACACTCTGAAGCCACCACTTAATTGCTGACCTCTGAGGACGCTACAAAGAAGCCTGCTGTCATTTTAATGGTAGTTCTTTTGTAGGCAATTTTGCATTTTCTCTCTCATAGATTTTAATATCTTTCTTTTTATTCTTGATGCTCTGTAGTTTCACCATAATGCCTAACTACAGAAAGGTCTGGTAAACTGCTTCCACAAACATTACGGCCAAGAAAACTCTACTGAGCAGTTCTACTCTGTAACTCACAGGGTTATGATAAGTTGGAATCCACTTAAGTAGCAATTGGTGATGCATGCTTCAGTTTTTTTTAATATTTCATTACTTCTATGTGTTTGCAACAAGAATAAAGGTGTTTTGTTGAGGCTCGAACTTCATGCTTTGCCTGAAAGTCTGTTTCTTTAATGCCCACATTTTAAAACTATCATCTGCCAAGTTCAACTCTGTTGTGTCATAAAAGATAAAGTGGGTGTTGAGTGAGGACAGCAAAAGCCAGAATTCTTAGAATTAGTATAATGCTAGTTTATTAGGAATAACCCACAGATTTCAGCACTGGAAATATCCAAGGAAAGGGTTGCCAGGGTTACCCTCCACTTAGGCCCTGGACTTGACATTTCTCTTCACTATGCTCCCTCCTGTTCTAAATACTAATGTAGCCAACATATCTTGAGTAGTTTATTGTGTGCCAGGTGGTTAAAAAACCTTGAATTTTATGATTATGTTCATTTATAAATACAGACACGGGGAGTCAGAGAAATTAAATAACCTGCCCACAGTTAACACGACTAATCATTAGCAGAGCCTGAACACAAACACTGGTAGTCTGACTCCAGATCCAAGTTCCTCTGTTTTTTCATACAAAAATAGACTTTTCCAATGTATCTGACTTGCCTTAGCCTTCCTATGTGAGATTTCACTGTAATTCACTGGGTATCAGTGGTAAACGACACTTCCCTGTGGGATACGCTTTTGTTATGATGGATAAGAGACTACTTTTTCTACCTTTAGTAAGATTAATAGAAATAAGTGCTGCAATAACTCTATGAAGAAGGGGTGATATAACTGAATAGTCAGATTTTAGTATCTGGGACCTTAGCTTGAAACAAGAATTAAGACTCCCATTTTATTTCAAAGGTAGGCTCTTATGTAGACTTTCGTTTGTTTGTTTTGGGTATCTAATTGAAGTACATACCTCTGCTAAGTCTTCAAAACAGCTTCCAACTAATGGATGGGGACTGCCTTCATCTGTCATTTCTACAGTGTCTTCCATGTGGCCCAGTAACTTTACACTAAGTTCATGGATATCTACTATACGACTAAATATATTTTCTACATCCTGTTGGAGGAAAAACATATTTAGTTAGGTTATAAAATAATAAAAATAAAAATTTGAGTCCAGTTAAGTCAATTACAAAATTTAATATGGTAGACTGGCAAATTTTAATAATTTAAAAATATAAGCAAAATTCAAGAATTGCTTTTGTAATGATGTACAGTTGGCAAATATATTTCTGTAGCTCAGCGGTGCTCTGGGAAACTCTGTGGTCTCAGGACTTTTTCACACTTGTAAAAATTACAAAAGACTCCAAAGTGTATTTGTTTATATACCATATTAGAAAGTAAAACCAAGAAATTTAAAGTAACAATGAACTCACTACATGTTACTAAACAGCATTTCTGTGAAAAGTATATTCTTCTAAAACAAAATATGTAGTGTGAAGAATGGTACTTTTTTATATTTTTGTAAATCTCTAACATCTGCATTAATGGAGGATATAGCAGAATTTTCGTGCCTCTATTTTTAGCAATCTATTGTGGTACACTGTTTCAGTTGAACTGTATGAAGGAAATCTAACTTTGCACATATATTTCATCAGAAAAGGGAGTATTTTAACAGTCTTCTCAAATAATTGTGGATATCCTTGTCTCCATATAATTTTTAATAAATTATAATTTACACACCATAAAATCCGCCCTTTCAAAGTTCAGTGGTTTGCAGAACTGTGCAACTAGCACCACTATCTAATTCTACAATATTTTCATCACCCTCAGAAGACACTCCATATCCGTTAGCAGTCACGTCCCATTCCTCCCTTTTCCCAGCCCCTGGAAACTTTCTGTCTTTGTGGGTTTGTCTACTCTGGATATTTCATCTATATGGAGTGGTAGTTTCTTAACAGTCATTATGTGAAATCTGAAACCGTGTCGATTTTATACTGTAACCTTAAAATCCAGTGGTCTATTCTGAGCTCTGAATGGATCATTTACCCATGCATGGTAACTCTGAAAATACTGGTTGACCAAGTTCCGCAGATCATCTGAATGGTAGCACATTTCACTACATCGCATTAAAAATATTAAAAAACCAAATTCACTAGTAGCAGCACTGATGGTGGAAGTGGATGTAAGTTTTCCAAAATTCTAGTTTAAATTTGAGAAATCACATCTTATCACTGGTAACAAATATTACCAGTTGTTTTCCTTGAAGTGACGGGCTCACTTCATTAATTTTTGAGGAAATACTTACCAAATATGCTAAGTATAAACATCAGTTTGTCAATTTCAGGTAAAAGAAGTGTTTCATGAAAAAAGTGGCTAATTCACTTCACAACTCAGTCACACAGTCATTTTCCTCATGATATGATGCTCTTGTGTGCAGAAGTAGGTACTTTTAGTGTGTCTATTACCCATGTATACAAATACACATACAAAATGCTCGAAATAATACTTTGTGACTTTTGTAAGAATTTCTGTATGTTGGTGTTTTCTGTAGGCAGTGGGCTTGGTGTGGTTTTTTGGTTTGTTCTTGTCGGTAACTTGTTTCCTACATCAACTTGATTGAAATAGGTTCACTTACACAATAGGATACACTATTTTAAGTGTACATTTTCATGAGGGTTCACATACGTGTACAGCCCTGTAGCTACCACCAGATCAACATTCCCATGATCCTAGGAAATTTCTTTATGCCTCATCCCAGTCAATCCCCACCATCTTTGTGGCTAGGAAACCTGTAATCCGCTTTCTGTCACTACAGACTAAAATGATCCTTTCTAGAACATCAAAGAATAGAATCAACTATAATCCTTTGTATCTAGTTTTTCCTGTCATGCTTTTGCGATTTAGCCACATTGTGCATGTATGACTACTTCATTTGTTTTTACTGCTGAGTAGCATGTCATTGCATGGATATACCACATCTGGAAGTCCATTCACTGTTGTTGGATGTTTGGGCTGTTGCCAGTTTGGGGCTATTAAAAAATCAACCTGCTGTGAACATTCATGAACAAGTTTCATATGGAAATATTTTCATTTCTTTTGCATAAAAAACTACACGTAGAATTGCTGAGCAGTGGTG
Organism: Heterohyrax brucei; assembly: GCA_028571685.1. NCBI lineage: Eukaryota > Metazoa > Chordata > Mammalia > Hyracoidea > Procaviidae > Heterohyrax > Heterohyrax brucei. Next base: position 54,048,768 of record CM053149.1, read on the forward strand.
CAAACAGTTCAGTGCTCAGCTACTAGCCGGAAAGTTGGTGGTTTGAATCCACTCAGACAGGCTTCAGAAGACGGGCCTGGTGATCTGCTCCCAAAGGGTCCAGCCTTGAAAAGCCCATGGAGCGGTTTTACTCGGCACCCATGGGGTCACCTTGAGTCACGATCAGCAACTAAACAATACATGCTTAGTTTATAGTTAACGTTACAAGAAATGGCTAGAATTACTTTCCAAAGCTTTTATACCCGTTTACCTTATCACAAGCCACGTGGCAATTTAATATTCTCACAAGCAACTGATGCACCTCTTTTTCAATGTTTTAAATGATTGGTGTTTTTAGCGTTAGTCTTTCTACAGAATGTGTAGTAGTATTTCAGGGTATTGTTAAGTGGCATCTCCCTGATGACTGCTGAGGAGCGCTGGGGCACAGCCACAGCCCTTAACCCAGAGGTCAGCAAGATTCCACCAGTTCCTCCTCGGAGACCTCCCTGGGCGGCTCTACTCGGCCCAACCGAGTGGCTATGAGTCAGAAGCACTCCACAGCAACTGGGCTGGGTTTTCTGAGTCTGACAACTATTCACGCTGAGTTCATTCTGTCCTGCTCTTTTGGCCATTTGTATTTCTTCTTTTATAAAGTGTTCAGATTTTTTGCCCATTAATAAATAATCAGGCTGTTTTTCTTATTACTGAATTGTAAGAATTCTTTATATATTCCGAACACGTCTTAGATACATAGATTTCAAATATGTTCCCCTAGTCTGTGAATTGTCTTTTTATTCTTCTGACATGTCTTTAGAAGAACAAGTTTCTCATTGGCTTGGCTTATTGTAATTTAACTCCCATACCATGAATGTCATCCATTTAAAGCAAGCAATGTTTTTTAGTGCATTTGCAGAGTTTTGCAACCATCACAATCTACTTCTTTATTTTTTTAATGTCCACTTGTTACCATAACTTGAACCTCGATCCCAGCCTCTGCAATGAGCACCGTGTCTTGGTCAGTCACTCTTGCCTATGAGGCTCCAGTTCCAAGAGTTAGTGGACTTTAAGCCCCTCATATAGCCTGTTCTTACTCGGCATATCCCTGGCACCCCAGCATCCTAGCAGTTAGTCTGCTGACAACTGTACTATCCCTCACCCCTCCTCTAAGTTCCAATGTTACTCCCTCCCTCCTTTGTACTCCCAGTACTGGAATCACATTTCTATTATGGCAATTACCACAGTGCTCCGTAACTGAAATTCACATCTATGACTCGACTAGACTGAATTTCTTGAAGGCAGGAATTATTTCTTATTTATTTTTGAACCACACCACTGCCAAACATTGTGCCTTACAATGTAGGGGCCCTCATGAAATTTTGGTTCAGTAACTCAAGTGAGTTAAAGATCTTCTACCAATACAAGGGACTATATTGTTTAGAATAAACATAAAAATCTTCCAAATTCTTTAGAAGATTCTCTGTATTTTCACTCACACCATCAGCCAAGTTTAAACTTTTTTTCTTTTTATTCCTGATGTTTAATTTTATGACACTGTTGTAGCGCTCTGTGATCAGTCAGTATAAATGAAGCCACACCCTCAATTAAAAAAAATTTAACAAATTAGCAACCATAAACTGTACAACTCAAATTTGAAGTGGTCATGCAAATTTTAACAGCAGGCAATGATATACATGCTTACAATGATACTTACATTAGCTGAAAACAACTTTGGATTGGAGACAAAGGGCTCTCTAAACACTTTTATAATTAGGTTCAGCTCCCTTATATATTGTCGAATTTCTGCCATAAATGATTTTACCAAATCATAATAGGTCTGCTCTCCTGAAGTGGAAGGTTCTTCATCAGTTAAAGATAATATATTTATATCTTCTACATCCTGATGAAACATATCCATCAATACCTGTGTAGCCAGATATAAAAAATAATAATGAAATACGAATCTACGCACAAATTTTAAGACACATGTTCGAAACAGTTCTATGAATAGTTTCTAAATGTTAAAAAAAGCAGACAGTTCAACTGCTAAGTATCTTACTAAATCGGTTTATCTTACTGTTAATTTAAAATATTTTGCCACACACAAGCAATGAAAACAGACAATATATAATCTGAAACTAAAAGGGTTTAACTTTTTTAAATTATAAAGATTCAGACTATTTTGTAGTTTTATGAAATAACTGTGCTGTAGTATCATTTCCAAAGACACACAGACTACTCTTGGTACGTGGCTACCATCCCCTCCACACCTTCTCTGAAACATCACACTCCAAATTCTATCAATACTAGTGTCCATCTGTCTCTCTTTAACCTGTCCCTTCTAATTTCTATGCAAATCCTCTATGACATTCTTTAGTATTGGCTGTTCAATTCTCTTCCTATTTTAATGATTCTTATAGCTTTTTTAGTTGATGTCCTTGTCTGGTATTGTTGAGAGTGGATTCAGACAAGTCCCGTTTTCTCCGAGAAGTCTCCTATTATTCTTGCTAAAACTCTTCTTTTTCTCTCTGGGAACTTTTCAAACATCATTATCCCTGTAACACAATAAAAGTCTGTAATACATTGTTCTGCCCATTTCATGAATATAAATAATCATTCATCAGTTCTGGAGCCTTGTCTTATACTTCTCTTGCATCTCTACCCTATGAGAGCCCCTAGTAGGTACTTAAAAACAATTTTTCCTGCTTCATTTAACAATAATTTATTTTCGATGAATCAATATAATTATTGTTTACAAACCAAACACTGAATGATTCATTAAAAAAAAAAACTGAAACATGTGAAATTCTTCTTCATTCTACCTCTCTCCTCCGCCCCCCCTCCCCCCACTTCTATAAAACTGAATTCTACATCTGGTATCATCAACTGCTTCCAACAAATTCTCAATTAATACTATTATCTGTCTGTCTGACTCTCTATCCTATTACTTTCAATCTCCCCTTCAGTTCTGTCTGTGATCCCTCATTTTCCTTTGTTCCACGCCCTTGATGCCAGTGACTGCACACATTCACTCTCGGAAAAAACACACACTAATGCCTAAGTAAACAGACTCAGTCATCAGAGAGATGATTCTGATCAGTAAAAGTATAACAAACTCAAACCAAATGCACTGCCTTCATGTGGATTCACAGTGACCCTATAGGACAGAGTAGAACTGCTCCATAGAGTTTCCAAGGAATATCTGGTGTATCTGAACTGCTGACCTTCCGGTTAGCAGATGTAGCACTTAACCACTACGACACCAGTGTTTCCAGCAAGAGTACAGTGAGGGGGGGATAAAAAAAAAAAACAGAATGAACTGCTTCATCACAAAATGTTTTCCTTTACTTAAGATCATTACCATAAACTGAAAATACTGAGGCAGACAATGCAAGGGCTAACAGCTTTAGGATCACACAGATATATAGAGATCAACGTTAGGCTTTGAAATTTCTCAAAAATTCTGGACAAATTTCCTGAGTTTCAATTTTCCTCTTTATAAAATACAGATAACAGCTCCTACCTTAGAGGAGTACTGTAAGGACCAAATGAGATACGTCATTATATATATTTAATTTTTAACAAATGTTTGCTCTTAATATTACTAGCGTGAAACTACACAAGAATTATCTAGAGAAACCTAAGAACTTAAATAAAACTTCCAAGAGTTTAGTACTTTTACAATAAAAGAAAAAATTGTTTTCAAGTAAATCCATAACCTTCTACGTCATTTAATCCAAACAAAATATTAAGATATTTACCATTAAGAGATTATTACTAACACTAACCCCCAAGTACAGCAATACTAAGAAAAAAAAATGACATGACAATGTTTAACAACATTTTAATACTATCTCATTTCCTATGCGTTATAAGATGACATCTTGAACACCTGCCATGAAAGTACTAGAACTCTCTTTTAACACATAGTACATAATTTTACTCTGTCTGAATACTTTGTTGCATTCCAGTAAATCACAAATAAAAATTTAAAAACAAAACATATAAACTACACTTAAAAAAAGGAACAAAATATATAGAAGCTCAGTTTCCTACCTTATCAGCACACATTGCCACTTTAATATCTTGTTTTGTAATTTCATAGTGCCGTATATTTCGTACATAATTCCCCACCAGCTTTAATATGTCTGCAGAAATGTATTCTAACACTGCTACTATGTAAACAGAAACCTGGTGGTCAATTTTATAACCTAGGACCTCCTGTAAAATTAAGAGAAAAACATGTCTAAATTCACATACTTTACATTTAACCGACTGATTAAAAATAAAAGACCATGTATGCAGTTCAGCTTAACTTTCGCTGAAGCCTGTAATTATCAACAGCTGATTTTAAGTGGTTTAACCATGAATAATATATATATTGATATTTGCAAATACAAGTTAAAAAAAGCTAAGTTAAAGCTACCTTTCATCATGCAAAATACTTGAGAAGCATGTATTACTAAATAAAAAAATTCCTCATCTGGAAAGAAAGGGTAAAATGGCAGCTCAAATCTGGAAGAGGGGAGCAAACGCGCTTTGTTCCCTAATCAGACGACCCAAGAGTAATTACAACAAGAGTTTTTCCTCTTATTTAGAACAAGAGTTAACACATTACTTCTAGCTAAGAGTATCTACTAGCCTCATACCTCTCTGTCCTTTCTGGAGGAATCTAGGCTCCCCTCAGCCCTCAGTGGCACATTCCTTGATATGGAAAAAGGTTCGGACAATGTCTGAATGAACAATGCCAGCAGTAAGAGTTCTCTGTATAGTTCTCTAGCTATACTGAAAGTATGAACAGTTGATCTAGGGAAAATTTTTTTTGAATTAAGTATACTTAAAGTTGAGGGTTGGATACATTTCCCTCTTAGGGTACATAAAAACTAATAAACATACAGTGATAAGGATGAATTAATAAATTAAAATAATACCCCAAGTTAGATAAAATTCAAAATTTAGGGTCATTAATATAGCATGCAGATGTAAGAAACTTAATTCTCTTGGACTATGACTAAATGCACAGCTAACAGGATCATGAAAACAAAATTCAGTATGCCATTACTAATAACTCAGCAGTTTTCTGTAACTTGCACTTTATCAGACTGCTCAGTAAGATACATCGGATATTTCTATGGAAATAACCTGAGCAGAAAATACAGCTTCTTGACAGCCTTAGTGGTTAGCTCTGAATCTTGGACAAGATTGAGCAGATACTGAACCCCTAATACTTCCAGGTGCCTTGCAGAGTTATACAAGTTACTTCTATCGGTCTGTTGCCTCATGGACAAAACGGAGAACAATAACTTTGTTTAATAATAAACTTGGTGACAATTTATGTAAACATTAGCAGTTTGCTTATATTCTACCAGTACAAAACTACTGCTACGTAAAAGGTTTGATTATTACAGTGAAACTTGTAAGAGCTGGACTTTGACACGACTGCCTTGTTGTTCCGGGTCTTGCGAGTTTGCTGCCTTTGACAGGGTACTCTCACCACTTTCCTATCACTCTCTAGTAGTGGAAGATATTTTGAGTTTTCCTTTTCTGACAGGTTTCCTTCTTACAGAGATTCAGGCTTTTGCAGGCTTTATAATAATGTACCTCTATTTTTGATGTGTCAGTCAACAGCTTGCTCATTATATTAGAAAAACATCATTATAATGAGTTGCTAACAGTTCTTCTTTCAATTTGTTCTCGAGAGACTGAAATGACTGATTTAAAAGACGAGGAGGACTAGATGACATCCAGCCAGTGACTACACACCACCGCAGGCGATCTCACAGAGGTCCCTGCACAAAATGTTAGTATCTGAAGGATTTATGGGGATACCTGGGTCTAACCAGCAAGAAAGGGTGATACATTCTCTTTGAGGCTCTGTTAACACTTGGGATTAATAAAATCCACTAATAACAACTTTCCTTAATCCTTTCAGTTTGCTTCATTATGACTGTTGGTACGACACTACTTTAAAACATGTCATCCAGTTCACACTATCTCTTCACCACAGCAGGGGCCCTGGTGGCACAGTGGGTAAGAGCCGGGCTGCTAGCCGATGGCTGGAGGTTCAAACCCACGGCACTCCTCGGAAACTCGACGGGCTTCTCTACTCTGTCCTGAAGGGTCACTACGAGTTGGAACCAACTCAGTGGCACCTTTCAGTAACAGCATCACAGCATTCCTCTCCACCACAGGAATTTGTGAAAAAAAACTAAAAGGAGAGAATTTCATTCTTCAGTTGACTCTGTTATCTATGAAATAAACGCTTAAAGTGTTTGAAAATAGTGGGTTTTATTTTGCTCTTAAAAGGCAAGAAGGCAGTATATTTCAGCATTACCTTTAATAAAGGATGAATTTTTTCTACTGGGAGAGATAAAGGGTTTCTTCGCTTCCTCTTTTCAATAGCCGATTGGGCATCAGCTATTGCCCACTTATCAATTGGATGAGGGAAACTTTTTTGAACACGTTCCTTGGAAAATAGGAAAATAACAACTAAGCAACATATATATTAAATAATGCCACTTACTTGTAATTTACTTTTAAAATCAAATGTGCTACAATTTACACTAAAAACACACTGAATCTACAAAAAACCTTTAAATGCCGATGTATTCATTTTTAACTAGGTAATTAGGACAGTAAAAACATTCCTTCCACTATGTAGGAAGGCAAATTACATCCTAAACTTCAATTTCACTGTAATAAAGCTAATGACAAGACTGAACAAGAGAAGAAATTTTAAAACATTACTTGATCTAAGCTCAAGAAGTAGGTAGTCTAATCTAGTTCTTCTTTGGTCTTAATTCCAATACCAATTACAAGCTCAAGCAGCATTTTGCAACTGAAACCTCTAAGAATATTTTTTGTTTCTATTTTTGTTTCTCCATCATACAATGGTACCTGATTTCAAAACTATCTGCAAATTAAGAAAATCAATGCTTTACACTGTTACCAGCAATTTTAATGCACTGCAACTTGCCATTATAGTTAAAATAGTCATTAATTTTGAACAAAATACTTCATTTAATTTCCAAGTTAGTCTGTCAAAATTTCTAAAGATAAAGAATTCATGTTAATGTAACAGCTAAATGTCCTTATTTTAATAAGCTAATGTAATTCACTTCAGAGTATTTTCACCTTTTTTTATCCACTTGCAACATACCATAATTTAAACCAGTAGGGGTCACTCTTAAGTAGCTTATTTTTTACTTCACGGCTATTCAACTAGCAGAGTATTCTGGTCAACATGAGATGGGCAGCAAAATAAAGGGATGGAATTTCCAGTCCACTCACAGGCACCCTAGCAGCAAGGCCTGGGGATCTTCCAAAAATTCAGCCCTGAAAACCCATGAAGAATGTTCTTTATCAACACATAGGGGGTCGCCATTAGTTGGAACTGACTCCACAGCAACTGTTGACTGGCTTATGTAAAAACTACTAGATAAAATTAAACACCACCCTAAATTACAAATCTGAATGAAAAATTTTGTCAGATGCTAATAAAATGGAAAATAAGATTATTTCAATGAGATAAATGAAAAAAAAAAGTAATACAGTTGTTCCAGGTAATGTGTTATCAGTAGCTTTATCAACTTCAAATAGTTGTAACTCATTCAATTTTATTTTTGAAATCTTTTTCTTTTATGTTCAAGATTAAACCAGTGATCATCTTAATTCTAACGAATGACATTAGAGGTATGTTGAAAGACATTACCATAGTTAAAGACGGAATTCACACAATTTCTCAAATGCCTGTGGAAAAGCTACTTGCCAAGACCCTAACCCTCATGCAATAAAGGCAACATAAACATGAGGAGAGCATGGCAAGGTAGAAAAGGACAAACAGCTCTAGAGATAAGCGTGGAAAGGAACATCTGAAACAAAACTTCTTTCCCTTTTGCCAAGTCAACTTTTACACCAATAGATTTAAACCTATGGTTCTGTAGCTTTGAAACTTTCTGTAACCTTAACTTATAGTAAGAAGCAATACATGCTCAATATATTTTACATCTTTATACACCCAAGCATACTGAAGTTCATAAAACAAAACCTGGCGTCACTATGCATAATACACTACTGTTTCATAATCTACTTCATTAAAAACAAAACAGATGGGCAATGCACTGAACTGATTACATGAGTTACTGATGGGTCATGACCTGGAATCTGAAGTCACTGATACATACTAGGGACAGAAAAGCAGAAGAGGAAGGAAAGAGAATTCAATTGTAATTTTAAAGAGACTCAACATATACCTTTAGGAAAAAAACAATCAGCAATAGTGGAATTATGAAGGCAAACTCCAGGCCAAGGCTGAAACTGGGGGAAAAAGAAAATAGCAACTCCTATCTATATTACTTTTATCTATCCCATTGCAAATTTATTCGTTATTTTGAAAAAGGGAAGAAGGGGACAGAAAATCTGGAATGACAAAAGGCAAGATGGGGAAAATAACAATGGCAACAATAATTTCAACTTACTTATTACTGGACTGGAAACCCTAGTGGCATAGTGGTTTAATTTACACCTTCTAACCAAAAGGCTGGCAGTTCGAATCCACCAGGCACTCCTGAGAAACTCTATGGGGCAGTTCTACTCTGTCCCACATGGTCACTGTGAGTAGACACCGACTTGACAGCAGTGAGTTAGGTTTTAGTTTTTTAATTAGTGAATTAATGGGCTCTAATCACAAAATACACATGGTCTGACAAGTTCGTGAATGCATCCTAGAAAAAGTGATACTCATTGCTGAGTATCACCATTGTCACCCTTGGGAAGCTATGCACCAGTGCTAGAGCTTAGTCCACGCTTCAAAGCAATTCTGAAACTCCATTTTCTGGAAGGGCCATCAGGGCTGTCATTGTTATTACCCTTGACGTCCTGAATGTCATCCAAATGTCTTCCTTTCAATATTTCCTTTCTCTTTGGGTAAAGAAAAAGGCCTTTGGGGAACAGATCAGGTGAGTAGGGAGGATCTTCCAATACCGTTATTTATTTACTGGCTAAAAATTCCCTAACAGACAGTGCCGTGTGAGCTGGTTCACTGTTGTGATGCAACAGTCATGAGCTGCTGGTGCAAAGTTCAGGTCATTCTTGTCTAACTTTTTCACGCAGCCTTTTCAGCACTTCCAAATAATAAACTTGGTTAACTGTTTGTCCAGTTGGTACAAATTCATAATGAGCAATCCCTCTGATACCTAAATATGTTAGCAACATCATTTTCACTCTTGGTTTAGACTGAATGAACCTTTTTTGGTCATGAAGAACAGGCTGACTTCCCTTGTGCACTTTGACACTCTTTTCAGGGCCATACTGGTACACCCATGTTTCATCACCAGTGATAACACAGCCCAAAACATTGTCTTGCCTCTCCAAAAGGTCTTGGCAAACTTTGACTCCTCTTTGCTTTTGTTTATCGATGAACTTCTTCACAAACATTTTTGCACACACCTTTCTCACGCTAAGCTTTTCAGTTAAGATTTTCTGTTTCTCTATCGATGTTTACTAGGTCTGCTATGCTTATCACAGTTAATCAACAATTCTGACACACAATTCGACAAATTTTTGCAATGTTTTCATCAGTTCTGCTTGTTACTGGCTGCCCTGACCTCTTTTCGTCAGTGACACTTTCCCCTCAGAAAGATGTTTAATCCATTTGTACACTGCCATTTTCTCGATGGCACTATCTCTATAAACTTGGACTGATAAGTACGTGACTTGACTTCTTATTCTTGCCAAGTTTAACAAGAAATCTAACGTTTGTTCACTGCTCTAATGCAAGCTCTGACATTCTCATGATGGCACACAAAAACATGCAACAACAATAATGAAAGAGACTCAGCGAGTCACCACCATACAGTGACACAAACACAGCTGTGTGACACTGGTATACCAAAGTTACAAAACCCTACACCAAGCTGTTTATACAGTGCTGCCAATGTAAGTGCACAGTGGCAAATTTGTGAGCTTAACTGTCAGGCCTTGTATTCAGGAGGTAAAACCAAGGGTTGGGATGTATGGAAAAAGTTAAGAACATCTGAAAAGTTACAGAACATCAGAAAGTTTGGTGCCCTGAAATGCGAAAAAGTCACACTGAATTACTTTCTCTCTCATAATGGTAAATTTAATTACAATTTTACAACAGAATAAAATTTATTTCCATAACTATTCTTAATATTTTTTTCAAAGAAGCGCAGAAGGAACCACCAATGACATTCAAGAATTGGCATTCTGCTACTTTCAAGATCAGTAATTCCATTTGTCTTAAATGTGAACCTTCTATCTTTATCCACAGTTAGTGGCTTTGGGAAAAAAATAAGATACAGAGCTAAAGTTTGAGATATGTCTCTCATTAGTAGAAACTTCTCTTTTCATTTTACATAATAGAGGGGCTTAAAAAGATTATCCTGAAGATCAATTCTGATATGAATGCTCTAAGACCTATGAAGATTTCCATGCTTGCACTTCAGTGCAAAAATTCAGCCTCATACATACTTCTGAAGTCCGTAGGTAAGTAATTAAACTCATAATGTATAGAAGAAATTGTTTGCACTGAAAGATAGAATATATGCAGAAATCTAAGTCTTAACAAACATCAGAAATCATACAGATTTGTCAAGTAAGTCAAGGAAAAGGAAAACAAAGTTTAAAAAATGAACAGAAAAAGAATGTAGATTTTTAAAATTTTAGGATAAGATAACTTGGATTTTAAAGAAAAACAGCAAACATACGAGTCCACGGAAATTGGCTCCTCTGAGTTAACTGGGGAGAAGAAAACATATCTGTGTCCTAAGAAGACACGCCTGTCCAACACAGAACCACAGGCCACAAAGGAAAACTGGAAAGGCGTAAAAAATGGGAATCAGTAGAGACACTGAGATAGAAATAAAGCAAAAGCATAATTAATGAAAAGATAAGGTCTAACCATGCTCTTAGGTGAATTCCAGGCCAACTGGCACAACCAGCGTTTTGCTAAGAGAGCTCTCTGCACCCCACATTGGTGAGTGGCGTCTGGGGTCTTAAAAGCTGCCAAGCTGCCATCCGAGGACACAGCAAATGGTCCCAACTCAGCAGGAACGGGTGCTCACCGAGGGCCAAAATGGCATGCGGTAAAGACAACCGAGAAGACAGAGAGACCCACAAGAGTGGGTGCCTACATCGACCTGGGACCGGAAGAACCGGATGGTGCCCGGCCACCACCAGTGATAGCCATGACGGAGCTCACAGAGAGGAGCCTTACTGGCAACACAAAATAAAAAGAGGTGCATCATGAGATCTCCACTAAAAGACCTCAATTGATGGTCCAGCGGTTTTGGGGTTCCTCTGAGAGCATGGCCCCCGGACCTGATGCTGCCCGTTCCCATAAATTATAACACAGGTCCACTCTTTGGACAGGAATGGATTGGACTTGGCAATGCAGAGTAACCATATATTGGAACATATATTGTATAGAACTTTATGGTTCTATACATCTATAGGATATCATCTTGCTGACCTCTGGCTGGAGGAAGGGGAGTGGACGGAGAGGAGGGGAAAGGAGACTGTTGGGAGGATGAGACATGTATGGAGCAGAGAGGAATAGTGTGCAGTCACCGGACAGGGAGAGCATTGGAAGCTGCATATAGGGGGGCATGTAAATTTACATGTGAATGTACATTTTCACTCAGTTATGTTCAATTAAAAAAAAAAAAAAAAAAGATAAGGTCTAAGAAATCAGATAAAGGATATAACTTATCAGGGACATATCACAGAAAAAAGATACTGCTGGTTACATACATTTTAAAGAGGTCCAAGGACAAACGAATAGCTTGCTGGTAATCTTATAACTACATGGTGGCAGTAACACTATTTTTGTCTCTTTTTAAAAAAGATTATATATAGAAAATGATACTTATTATAGGAGAATGAGAAACAAACCAGACAGGAGAAGTTTTCATATACTATCTTTTCAAAATTTGGATTAGTTTGAATCATTACAGCCAAAGTAACATCTCTCTCTTCTGCATCCCACAGTGTTATACGTACTTCTTCATTCGTCAGGAGCATTGCCCGACAGATAGCAAAAAGGGAAAACTCACTTCTTAGAGTCAAATCCAACTCATAGTGACCCTATAGGACAGAGCAGAACTGCCCACAGGATTTCCAAGGTTATAACTTTTACAGGGAATCCTGGCACAGTGGTTAAGAGCTTGGATGCTAACCAAAGGTCAGCAGTTTAAATCCACCAGGGGCTCTTTAGAAAACCTCCAGGACAGTACTACTCTGTCCCATAAGGTCATTATGCGTTGGAAAAAAACCTGACAGCAATGGGCTTGGATTTTTTTGTTTGCAATCTTTATGGAAGCTGACTGCCACATCTCTCCTCTGCTGAGCAGCTGGTGGGTCCAAGCTGTCAGTCTTTCAGTCAGCAGCCCAGTGTTTAACCACTGCACCAGGGCTCCTGGGAGACAGGAAACACTCACACATTTCCAATGTCAATAAAACAAAATCTCATTCATCTGAACTAAGACACTTCACAACTTGTGATGATCTACAGGATGAGCTATCAAAGCTTTAAATCAGCATAAATGAGATCACAGACATGTGTGTGTGTAATCCAACTATTTTCAAGCATTTCTGAAGCACTTATTTTCCTAAAACTGTACAACATGAAATCACTCTTTTCTATTAAACCTCTAAGCGCCTTAACACTAAGCAATAACTACCACTCTACTTTGAACTACGTTTATACTTCAAAGTAATTGAAGTCCATTCTTTAGAAATATTTTAAAATTCAAATAGCCCACTATATAAGGCTGATCTATTTTATAAAGTACATTTTTCTTAAGGGATCTGAAAAACTTTTACAAAATTTTGATGAATTCTCTCTCACCTCAAAATGTACTTAAAGGGCTAAATTCATGGTTATTATTTTTTTAATTCTGTAAATGTATAATACTGAATTCTACCAAAAGAAGTACACAAGGAGTAAACTGTTCATAAAAGAATCTAAGATAACATTATAGTCACCTAAACATTTCTACATCTCCACATTCTTATCTAAATACTCTTCTGGGTATAGTATTTGACTACTGATTAGAAAAGATTCAGGGTTTTTTTCCTATCTACCTTATTATTTTGAAAGTCAATTTTCTAATATATGAAAAATACCTACCCTACAGCATTCTCGTGGAAGTACATAAAAGTGTATGTACAACAGTACTCTGAAATTAAAAGGTCTGTGGGGTGGAGCCTGCAGCCCAGGTACACCATCAGTAAGAGCTAAACTGCTAATCGAAAGGCAAGCAGTTCAAATCACAAAAGAAAAACCTTGTAAAGAGCTCCATTTGAACACCACAAAAGTAACAAGCTCCTGGAATGCACCAACATGACAAGAATAACAAGATGAGACCTGGAACATCACTCTAATATACTAGGCGCAGGGATGGAATACTGCATTTCATAAGTATTCTGAGGAAACGGAACTGGGATCCAGAAGAGCAACTGTAACAACGGTTAATGGAAAGGAGAGCGGGGCAACCATCTATATTCAAACTATAATCTGTGAAGCCCTTGGTAATACGTGCTTCAAGGAGACTGCAAATAAAAGATATTTGTTCTTCTCATTCAGTGGAAAAATGAGGTAGGAAATATACTTTGAATTACTTAAGGAATCAAATCAAATTACTATTTTATGGTACACAATCTTTGCTATACACACTGTCATGGATTGACTTGTGTCCCCCCAAAAACATGTGCAATCATGCGGCTAGGCCATGATTCCCTGTATCCTACGATTGTCCTCCATTGTGTCATATGCTGTGCTGTACGTTAAAGGATTACGAAGGATTAGGGTGGGACGGTAAACCCCTTCACAGGATCACCTCCCTGTTCCACTGTAAAGGAAATTTCTCTGGACTATGGCTTGCCCCACCCTTAATCCTTTCATCCTGCAAGAGGTAAAAGGAAAGGGAAGTGGCCTGAGAACTGGGAACCTCACACCATCAAGCAGACAGCACCGGGAGAACAGCCCGTCCTTCAGTCCTGAGGTTCCTGCGCCAAGACGCTCCCTGGACAAAGACTGATGCAATACCAGACTTCCCTCCAGAGCTGACAAGGGGGAAAACCTCCCCCTGGAGCGGACATCTGAATGTGGACTTGCAGCCTACCAGACTGCGTAAGAGCCAACGTTCCTTTGTTAAAGCCATCCACTCTGTGGTATTTCTGTCAGAGCAGCACTAGCTGACTCAAACACACACCATCTCTGTAATTCAATGTTCCTCTGCCTCAGCTGAAATCTGGATCTCCTCTGAAAACCTCCAGAACCAGTACTGTTCCTTGTTCCACAGCCTACATAGAGCCCGGCTTCTCACAGCCCTTTCTGGAACTCACTCTTCCACTCTCATGTAAAGTCCTGTTATCCCCTTTTGTGCGTTTATTACACAAAGAATACCCTGTCCCGTTGAACATCACACCTTGGGGACCTTCCCGTCCACTGGAGCTACCGCCAAGGGAACGCGTCCTACCCTGCAGCTCTGTTACCGATGATTTCTGAAAGAACTGTCTCTGAATCTGATCCATTCTGTTTTCCTCACGCAGGTGCTCTAATGTAATCATCCCTCTAATCTAGCAAATTCCAGCATCCTGCTCCCTGCTTGTTTTTCAATCTACCTGCCCTCTCCTATGAGGCAAAGCAGTTTAGTGAAAGCCATGCTCAAAAACTAGACTTCCTGCTTCTATGTAATTTTTAATATTTTATTGTGTTTTCAGCAAAAGTTTACACAGCTATTTAGGGTCCCAGTCAAAACTTTCCACACCAGTTGCTCAGAGGCCCTGGCTGCCTCCTTCACCACGCACGACCCCTCCCTATTTCATTCTGGCTGTTCCCTTTACATGCATCTAGTCCCTCTGCCCCCGACCTTCTTGTCTTTGTCTTCAATTAATTTTTAGTCTCACAGTGGTGAGTTTTTTTTTTTTTAAAGAAGCACAGTACTTACTGGTGGTATTTCTTTTTTTTTTTTTGCAAGATCCTAGTAGTTATTTTTTCTCATTCAAAAACTCACACACAAATAGTTTTCTGACACTGGATTTCAATCCCCATGTGTCAGTAGTCCTCCCATGTCTACCCTGGGTTCCCTGCTTCCATTCATCCAGCTGTCCTGCCCTTCCTGCCTTCTCATGTTGCTTTTGGGCAGGAGATGCCATTTGGTTTCGTGTACTTGAATGGAGCAGCAAGTCCCTCACATGTCTTATTGTTTGTTGTATAGGCCTGTCTCATCTCTGTCTAAATACTGAGCTTCAAGAGGCTTCAAATTCTGAGTTGGTCTAGGGCCACAATCTGTCAGACCAGTGAGTCTGATCCTTTTTTTGTGAATTTGATTTTTGTTCTTTTTTTATTTTTCACCTTTGATTGTGCTGTAAGTGAAAATCTGCAATTGAAGCCAGTCTGTCATACTATACACACACTGCTATGTAACTCTAGCTGCTCTCCCCAGACTATGACAGCACACTCCTCCTTTCCACCCTGTACTTCCCGTGCCCATTCAGCCAGCTCCCGTCCCCCCTCTGCCTTCTCACACTTCATGTCTGGACCGGAGTTGCCCAGTGAGTCTTTTGGATCTGTGTCAGCTAAGCAGCACACTGCTCGCCAGTATCATGTTACGTCTTACAGTTCAGTCCATCTTCGTCTGAACAGCTGGCTTTGGAGATGGTTTTAGTTGTCAGCTAACAGAGAATCCAGAAGTCACGTCTTCCAGGGTATCTACCAGTCTGTCACATCATCAAGTCTGGCCTTTTACTGGAGTTCCAGTTCTGCAACCCCCTTTCCTCCTGCTACGTCAGGGTTCAGGGCAGTCACAGGCGGTAGCCTGGCACCCTGTAGTTTCTCTGGTCTCAGGCTGAGACACTTCTCTGTTTTTTTGTGGCCCTTTATGTCTCCTGAACTCATAATTTCCTTGTTATCACTGGTGTTCTTCATTCTCCTTTGCTCTAGGTGGGTGGGGACCAACTGATGCTTGATAGATCCCAGACACCACTCTCCCAAGTGGGATGCAGAAGATTTTCTTAATAAATTCTGATACACCAACTGACCTCAATGTCCCCTGAAACCATGGTCCCCAGACCCCCGATCCAGCTCGTCTGTCCCAGGAAGTGTTTGGTTTTATTCAGGAAACCTGCCAGGTTTTCGTGTAGTCCAGTTGCGCTGACTCCTCCTGTACCGTGTGGTGTACATCCCTTACCCTAATCTACTTTGCGTCTACTATCTAGTTCTTGAGTACCACCCCCTTCCCCACTCTTACAACCATCAAAGAATGTTTTCTTCTGTGTTTACACCTTTTCTTGAGTTCTTATAATAATGGTTTCATACAACACTTGTCCTCTGGGGACTAATTTACTCAGGATAATGCCTTCCAGATTCCTCCACGTTGTGAGGTATTTTAGAAATTCATTGTTCTTCATCATTGTGGAGTATTTCACTGCGTGAACACACCATACTCCGCGATCTATTCATCTGTTGATGCACACCTTAGTTTGATTTCCCTTTTTGCTGTTGTGCATTTGAAATCTATTCTACATTTTCTCCCACTCCCACTCAGATGGCTGGCTGTTCAATGCTACTAGGTGCTCCTTGGAAACTCCATGGGAAAGTTCTATTCTGTCCTATGGGGTCACTAATGACATTGTACATCTGTGGTAGACATCATTCTAGTATCAACCTAACCAAATTCTGTGCTTACATCTACACACTGCAAAAGGAAAGTTATACAAATCCCAAAATGTGTACCACTACACATTCAACGTAACTGAAGTCAAATGCTTCTTCATCACTGTCAGAAAACTCCTTCATTGCCCTCTCTCTCATTGTTTATAAAATTCTCTCTTTAAACTTTTCTCCTCCTCTCAAAATTTTTGACTCCTTCAGCTCTCAACTTAGATGCCTGTTCCTCTGAGAAGCTATCCTTAAGCCCCAAAGCTTATGTTACTTTCCCCTTTATGGTTTCTCACATACCCTATACTTGTAGTATATCCATTACGCTACTGCCATCTATATCTGTCTGTATCTCCACTAAACTGAAAGCTCTAAAATGCTAGAACCCATGTCATCTTTATAAAAGATTTCACAGCATTCTTTTTAGATACTTCTCTCCTAACTGATAGAATGGAATACTTATCATCTGAAATGCATGTAACAACAGAAGGCTAAACGATTAACTAAAATGGTTTTGGAAGACTACCCGGCTTGAAAATACAAAAGAAACACTTGGACACAGTCCACTCTTAAACATTTGAGTATGCTATTTTAGCATCAAGAAGTGGTGTTACAGGCCAACTAAAGTTCATGTTAGAGTAAAAGCAAAATAAAGAAGTTTAACAGCTAAAACACATGCAAGCTATCATATACCCAATATGAAATTAAAATAAGTCCAATCTTAATTTTCCTAATACTATACATATTTTGTGGAACTGAGAAACAAATTCTTTTCCCTTTCATACACATTACAACAAACACACATGTTAGATGGACATAAAATAAACAAGGCAAAATTTATCATACCTCTACATCTAAAACACTTCGGGGCTGAGCTTGGCATAGCATATTCAGTAACTGCAAAATCAATTCTTCAACATACTGAAGAGCATCATCATTAGACTCAAGTGTAGGATGAACTTGCCCTTGGACCTATAAATAGAAGACAAAGCAATTAAAACATTGGTTTATTTTACCTCAAGTAAACAAAGAAAGAATTTTTAAATGTGAGTCTGTACTCAAGCACATCATATGATCTGCAAATACAGACTTTAAAAGTTAATGACTCGAAAGTCTGAAATACCTAGCCTTTTTCCCCAGTCATATGCAATCATATCTGTTTATAACATGCTCCTAGAGACACAGATATCTAACTGCATAATCTATTTTATTTTTTTAAATTATGGCTACCCTGAGATGGCTGAATAGAGACAGGGAGTTAGAGGCTGAGCTAGGAATAAGAGATGACATTTATGTGGTTTTCCATGAGGACTGAACAGTAGTTAGAACATCTGTTCAACATAATCCTTGGTTAAAAATGACCTCCTATGGAGGTCTCTGTCCTTTGTTTAACTCTGTATTTCCTATGAAATGATGAGAGCCAATGTAGACATGCCTCATCTTGTTTATCTAGCCCCATGCAGGGCACACAGTACAAGCTTGGTAAGTATTTGTTGCACACACAGTCATCCCAATACCTACGGACACAAAATGGGCATTCTGACAATTGGTGATTTTGTGTCGCTACTTTAGGAAGATAACTTGATGATCACTTATCAGTAACTCCTAATACTCTTTCCTTTCCTTTACTTTTCTTCTCCTTGATCATTTCTTTGAAAATACCTCAGGCCACTGACCTTTGTACAGCTTGCATTTTAATAATCTGTATGATAGACTTAACTTGCATGCCTTTGGCACTCACAATAGGTCAAAACTGTTCCCCACCAAATAAACGGCTCAAAGAATAGCTCCAGGCAATAAGCAATACAAGTTTCAAAACATACTCAACTCTCAGGCACACAAACAGATCATGCACACGAATGTTTATTGCAGCACAGTTCGCAACAGCAAAAAGATGGAATTAACTCAGATGCCCAACAACAGATGAATGGATAAACAATATACTCAATGGAACACTATGCACTGATAAAGAACACTGATGATTTTAGGAAGCATCTCATAACCTGGTGTCAACTGGAAGACATTATGTTGAGTGAAATCAGTTAGCAGCACAAGGACAAATACTGTATGAGACCCCTACTACAAGGACTTAAAAGGAGACTCAATGTACAGAAGAAAAGATTCTGATGGCTGTAAGGGATGGCAGGGAGAGGGAGAGGGTTGGTTATACATTAGACAGTTGATACAAATTTGGTTGGGTGAAATCAATGACAGCACACACTAGAAACAAGATCAATTTAAATGGGCTCCAACATAACTTGAAAACTCTTTCAATCTTAACCCAATATTGCAAGGATAGAGTAGCAGGGGCAGGAGTCCAGGGACCATGATCTCAGGGGACATCAAGGCCAATCAGCATAACTAGCCTATTGCTAAGAGAGTCTTCTGAACCCTATATTGGTGAGTGGCATCCGGGGTCTTAAAAGCTAGCAAGCTGCCATATGAGGTACACCAAATGTCCCAACTCAGTTGGAACAGATGACCAACAAGGACAACAACGACATGAGGGAAAACGAACCCAAAAGACAGAAAGACCCATGTGAATGGGTGACTAGATCAACATGTGACCAGAAGAACTAGATGGTGCCTGGCCACTACCAATGACAGCCATGATGGGGCTCACAATGTTGAGTCCCAGTGGCAACTCGAGAAAAAAAGGGGTACACCCTAAAAACTCCACTAAAAGACCACAACTGATGGTCTGAAGGCGTGGGAGCTCCCTAGAAGCATGGCCCCTAGATCTGATGCTGCCCCTGATCATATATCATACTGAGATCAACTAGATCTGATGCTGCCCCTGATCATATATCATACTGAGATCAACTCTTAGGACAGGAATTGATTGGACTTCGGGACAGAGTGACCATATCATGTGTGCACTTTATGGTTCTATGAATCTGTCGGATTTTGTCCTACTGGCCTCTTACTAGAGGGAAGTACAGAGGGTTGACGTACAGAACGGAAAGGAGGCGTGCACCATCACTGGGCGAGGAGAACTGAAGGAGCTGCAGATAGGCGGGCATGCAAATTTAAATTGGACTGTACACTTTCACACAATCACACACACACACACACACACACACACACATTCTCAAGTCTCAAAGGATGGCCAGACCACTCAATGGATGAAAGTGCACAGTGCTCGCCAGCCAAGAACATTCAGTAGACACCCTACCATATACCTCATTAGCTGACAGGGTACAAGAGCCTCACGGCCAGGTGAAATTTTTATGAATAGTATATTACATAACTGAATTTTTAAAACTACTTAACTCATACTTTTAAAAGGAAAATATTTTAGAAGCATTGCAAAAATGCAGAGTGATGTGAGGAGGTACTATATAAAGCATAGCCTTTTTAAAAATTTTTAACTTTATATGTGAAAAAACTGAGCCCCAGAAGCCTTACTTAAATCATTTGTCAAGTTTTTTTTTTTTTAAATCACATTTGGTGCAGTAATTACCAACTTTACTGTAATCTATCTGATTACAAATCTCTTCACCCAGTTAGCTGACTGAATGGTTGTTCAGTTAAAATAATGGATCAAGTGTGGACTAGAAGCTAGAACCAGATTCCAAATTCAGTGGTTTCCATCCCCTAGACCATCAAACTCTGACTAACGTAATGCACATAACAAATCTTGTAAACTTAAACCTTTCTCAACACTTAGCATTTTAAACCACCTTTTGTTCTTCCTGAAATGGTACTTTACGAAAGTTTCATTGCTGCACACTGAACTGCATGCCCAGTTGGTTTAAACTGTCTTCTCAGACACTGACCCCTCTGATCTTTGTGGCTGGCTGATCTTCTTTTAGCAGCAAACCCTAATACCACATGGTGGCTGTTTCTATCGGGCTCTCAGGCAAAGTCACTCTTGTGTTTCTGAAACTCTCTTTTCTTAGTGTCAGTGACAGAGTCTGTTCTCCTTTGTCTCTTACTTTTTGCTGCCTTTCCATCTCCTTGTAGAGCTCTATGTTCCCCTCTATGCCTCGCCTGCCTGCTCCCTTTCATTTTCCCCTCTCACTCTCACATTCTGAATTGTCAGCTGTGTAGACAACTACACATCTAGCTCAAGTTTGGATTTCTCTTTCGAGTTTTAGACACATACATTCAACTACCTGGAAGACACACCAGTTGACTATCCTACCAACATCTCAAATTTAATGGCACGTACTGTAAAAGTTGAATAAGAAAAACTTTATCTCCACATACAAAAAGTACTTAGTATTCTTTTTAAATTAATATATATGTTTTAGAAAAACACAGTATAAACAGCCCCTGATTTCATTAAGATGTAGTCCTCAAAAACGTAGCTGGGCATTACATTTCTGTCCAAGACCGCAGCATCCCATAAACTTACAGCTACAGACTCATAAAACCACAGCATTTTATAATAAAAAGGGACTTCAAAAGTTCTTTAAGTCAATCTCTCTATTTAGCTGATGAGAAAAGGGAGACTTCCACAACCATGTAGATAATGAGTAATACTGTAAGTGTTAGAACTTAGACTTCTTTGTCTCTTGGCCAGAGCTCCTTCCACCAAACCACTGACTGACAAACCAGAACACCCTGATGGCATAGTACTTAAGCATTACGTCTGCTAACCAAAAGGTAAGCAATATCAAATACACCATGCACTCCTTGGAAATCCTACAGAACAGTTCTACTCTGTCCTGTAAGGTCACTATGAGTCGGCATCAACTCGACAGCAGCGGGTCTGGTTTTTTGGAGCAGTTCTACTATATCTTACAGGGTCGCTATCTGATAATCAGAGTAGATCTGACAGCAGTGGGTGTGGTTTGGACTGGTCAAAAAAACCTGGAGGAATCTGGGGTGTATCCTAGTCCCACCAGGGTGCTCATAGGAAAACCTGGTTTGAAGTTATGTTTTCACTCTTCAGTAATCAAGAGCCTGTCATAAACGTAAGCACAGCATTTACACTACAAATCGTCAGCTTGGCAAAGTTAAATCATTTACTCATTCCAGCAGGTAAAATAACACATGACCTCCTCTGCCTGGTTGCCAACCAGCTCCCGCCCTACTCCTGCAAGGTATCTTCCTAAGTGCCGATAGGCCAATTTTTTTTTTTATGTTGCTGTTAAAAAAAAAAAAAAAAGGCATGGTACACTTAAGAAAATACCTGAGGGGGGAGGAGCATTTGGCAAAATAAACATAGAAGGTATGCATTATTTGTGTAAACATACTCTACATAAAATTATAACTATGATAAAAATCTGACAAAGAACTAAAATGCTAGTTATAATAAATATTAAAATATTTAAGCAGTAACAATTTTAATCACCCTTTAAAAATATCACAGCACTTGAAGGAGGTGGTATAGGTGTCCCTAAGCATGTTTTTAGGAAGTGTTCAGGGAAAGGTAGACTGGTATCGCTCACGCTCTTATTTTTTTTAACAGTGTTTACTGTTTTTCAAAGAAACCTGTGGAAACACTCCAAGTCTTCACTAACGTAACTTCATCCCCAGACATTCCTTCCTTTACACACTGTGCAGAAGTAATCCAAAATCCTGCCAGTTTGCTGAAAACACGGCGTGCGATCTCACTCGCACTGTTCTTGGCCTTCACTCTACTCCACTTTGAAAACTCAAATCTCACATCATTTGAAACACTTGTTTTTTGTCTCTTTGTAAAGCAGAATTAATCTTATTCACTTAACTGACTTACTGAATCTACACAATACCCACCCTCTGTTAGGTACTGGATAAAGATAAACTAAACACAGTCCCTACTCTTGTAGGCCTCATACATTACTTTGTGCTAATCCCTGTACTAGATACCACACTTCTGTTATCAAGTTTGTCATGTGGAGTTTCTGTGACTTGTTCCCATGTCTATTTCCTCTATTAGACAGTGATGCTTCTATTTATAGAATCCTTTTGTCTGTGCTTTTCACTCCAAACCCCTGACATTTAAGAAATACTCAAAGAT
The DNA here is from genome assembly GCA_028571685.1 of Heterohyrax brucei. Classification (NCBI taxonomy): domain Eukaryota; kingdom Metazoa; phylum Chordata; class Mammalia; order Hyracoidea; family Procaviidae; genus Heterohyrax; species Heterohyrax brucei. The sequence goes on from CM053149.1 coordinate 54,071,378, forward strand.
TAATGTTGTAGGGGTGAATGGGAGAGAGAAAACATTTTCTTTAAAATAAGATTGAGAAAGGGGGATGGATGGTAAGGCTATTGAGTTAGTCTGTGTGATTTCAGGAACACGAGCCCTTAAAGTAGAAACTACTGAACACATAAAGGTGGTTAGAACTAAAATAGATGCTTATTATGTATAATCAAGCGAATTGTAGATAGCCACTGTACTGAGATAGTATAGTAAAAACAAAAGAATACCCACCTAGATACTGCTTATAACTGAGGCATACATATTTAAAATGTGATTACATTCAGCACCTGGTAACGCATAAATTTCCAGAAATTCATATTCAAATTGTTTTAGTTACGGATGGTTTCTACTAAGCTTCTGAACGCTAACCTTCATCACATCTCAAACCTGTCAAATTAGGATCATGTGGTCAGGCATGCAAGACTATTTACCCTTCCTTCAAAACAAAAATAACACTTCAAAATCTCAGATTAGAAATCCTAGGCAATGGTCCATTTCAACAGGCAAGCAGAGCACCACTTCATCAGAATACACAGACTTTGCTCTTTATTCTTTCAAGTAAGATGCTGTTAAGAGATTTCTTTAAGGAGCAGACAGTAATATATTTCATATACAGACAGAATAAAAAGCTCTTCTTTTCTATGAGATACTGTTCCAGTGTAAGTATTCCACTGCATCACAAATGATACTCAAAGACATTTAACAGAACAAATGATCCAAACTGTTCAAGACTATACAGAGCAGGCTGGACAGGCAAATCTCACGTCAGCCTTCCGAAGCCACTCACCACTGATACTGAGCAGAGGTATACATGTTTATGGGCAATTATAATACATACCTGGAAATTTGTGTAAACTAGATGCCAGTTGTCCCTTACATGTAATTTTCAAAAACATTGCATTTTATATTTATGATTAGTGACAAAGAAAAACTTCATATAATTCTTTAAATGCAATTATTTTAAGTAATTTGAATAAATGCAAATACTTTACTAAAAAAATCCATGATATCCCTGAATAAGAACTGTACCATTGACAGTGATTCACATTTAACGGCATAATCGCCATACTGAATTAAAGGTGCCACCTGGTGACTTTTAAACCTTTCTTGACATCTGTCTGCTTCTACCCTGACAGTTCATTTTGTCTCTGGTAATTTCCAATAGGTTCTGAAGCAGAGTTGTTGGTACTACCTCCAAATTTTACGTACTCTGAAAAAGCAAAAGGATTAGGTCTCTATCAGTTCTTAGTCATCTGATACAGGAGTCCTCTGCACTATTACGGAATCCCTTGGGTAAACTGAAAAACACTATATTGAATTCTGATGAATCTTTAATACCCTTCTCTAGCTAACGGCTCGCTGAGAACTTGAAAGGCTACTACTGAATTCTATAGTGTCTGGAGTCCAGATCTGCTATTTTAATTTATAAAAATAGCAGGATCTAAAGTAAAACAGGCATTAAGATGTTTACTATTTAAATAATAAAGATTCAAATTCTCAGATCTTTTTCTCATTGTTACAGTGATTGTTTAATATGAGGTCCAATAATTAAGTCCACGAGCTGCACTGTTCTAAGTGCTACAAACCTCAGTGTTGAGGGTCACTATGGGCACCTTCAAAGTACTCCCTTTGGGAAGCCATGCACTGATGCCAGTGTCTAGGTCACCCTTCCAAGCAATTCTGGCACTGTTCCTGGAATGGCCATTGTGCACAGTGGCACAGTGGCAAGTTTATGAACCTAACTGTCTAGCTGTCTGTGAGGGGAGTTTTTAACCAGTAAAGGAATAAGTGTATTGGAACATCCTCCCTACTCACCTGATCTAGCCTCCAAAGACTTTTTTCTTTACCCAAAGATAAAGGAAATATTGCAAGGAAGACATCTAGGTGACATTCAGGACATTAAGGGTAATTAATGGATAGGTAAACTATGGTATATATACTCAATGGAACACTACGCAATGATAAAGAACAACGATGATTGCAGGAAACATCTCTTAATCTGGTTTCAAATGGAGGCCATTATGCTGGGTGAAAGCAGTCAGCGACAAAAGGTCAAATACTGTATGAGACCCCTACAATAAGAACTTGAAAACAGACTCATGCATAGAAGACTCTTTGATGGCTCCAAGGGTGGGGAGGGAAGGGAGGGTTTAGATTAGATAATAGAAATTTTGTTGTGTGAAATCTGTGACAGCACACATTAGAAAGAAGATCAATAATAACTGGACTTCAACACAATTTCAATACTTCTCTCATCCTAACCCAAAACTGCAAGGACAGAGTAGCTGGAGTGGGGGGCCGGGGACCATGCTGTCAGGCGAAATTAAGGCCAATTGGCACAACTAGCGTTTTGCTAATGAGGACTCTGCACTCCACATCGGTGAGTGGCGTCTGGGGTCTTAAAAGCTGCCAAGCTGCCATCTGAAGGTACAGCAAATGGTCCCAACTCAACAGGAACGGATGATCACTGACGACAAGAATGACATGGGGAAAAGAGTACCCAGAAGACAGAGACGATACGTGAGTGGGTCTCTACATTGATGCATGACCAGACGAACCAGATGGTGTCTGGCCACCACCAGTGATAGCCACGATGGAGCTCACAAAGTTGACTCTCACTGGCAACAAGAGACTAAGTAGGGGTGCACCCTGAGATCTCCAATAAAAGACCACAACTGATGGTCCTGGGGCTTTAGGATTCCCCTGGGAGCACAGCCCCTGGCTCTGATGCTGCCCCTGTCCATAAATCATAATGAAGGCAACTTTTCAGACAGCAATGGATTGGACTTGGCGTCGCAGAGTGACCATACCTTGTGGGGATTTTATGGTTCTATGAATCTATAGGATGTCATCCTGCTGGAGGAAGGGGAGTGGGTGGAGAGGAGGGGATAGGAAACTGTTCGGCGCATAGGACATGTATGGAGCGGAGAGGAGAGGTGTGATGTCACCAGGCAGGGAGAGCAGTGGGAGCTGCATTTAGGTGAGCATGTGAATTTATACGGGGAATGTACATTTTCATTCAATTATAATAAAAAAAGGGGGGGTAACTAATACGACCACAGCTCTGATGGCCGTTCCAGAACAGTTCCAAAATTGCTCTGAAGGGTGGACTAGGTGCTGGCACCAGTACATAGCTTCCCAAGGGGAGTACTTCGAAGGTGACTGTAGTGACATTCAGCAATGAGGTATATGGCACTTTTTCTAGGATGAGTTCTCGAACTTAACTGTCAGATCTTGTATACACCTTGAGCAGACTTGATGAATAAATGGGAAACTTGCTGGGTGACTAAAGTAAAGCCTGGTAGTGTCGTAGTTAAGTGCTAAGGCTGCAAATCAAAAGGCTGGCAATTTGAATCCACCAGGCACTCCTTGGAAACTTTGGGAGCACTTCTACGCTGTCCTACAGGGTCGTTCGCTGTAAGCGGAACAGACCTGACAGCAGTGGGTTTGGCTTTTGCGGGGAGGGGAGGTGAATAAAATAGGGAAGACAATCTAGAAGAAGCAATATAGGTATATAGGTATATATAAGCAATACGGCACTGGGAAAGGAAGTATGTAGTATAATTTAGGAATGCCAAGTAGTTCTGTGTGATTCAAATAAAACAAGTATGGATACAGATGGCAGGAAATGAGGTGAGCAAGAATTTCTACATGCCATGCTAAGAAAATTAAACTATATTAAAATGTTGGCTCTAAGGGAATTTTTATTATATATTCTTAAAAAGTCCAGTTTATGAGATTTTAGAAACATAAATTATTCATATTTTGAGGACTATATTGCCTTAAAAAGGGCCTTGGCAGTTTTAATTCAGAAAAAGACTACTGTATTTTTGCTCAAATACATCGTCTTCCATATTTGCCTGCCAACTTTGCCCCACCCCCTCTGTGAACTATCTTCATAAGCACGCTGTGACCAGCATTGCTTGCTGGTGAAAATATCTCGTGGGGGGAGAATGCAGTTGGCAAACAAACACAGACGGCATACACACGTATTTGTGAGAAAAGCTAGTTACTACACTAACCATTCACCACTTACAGTCTTAATAAATATGTACTAAAATCAGATGTATATAAGTAGAAAAGTGAATCTGAACAAGACACCCACATACTACTACATTACATGCACAGAAATAGTCACATATGTACATACCATTATGTACATGTACTTCCTAATTAAGTCTATCAAGACAGTGTAGAAGTACTGATATCCTGGTAACAACGAGAACACCTAGTACCAACATCCTGGTTTCTAAAACCATTGATCTGTATCGGAGAACTGACTATTTTTAGGCTTTCATCAGTGCACCACCAGGGCTCCATGGTTTCAGGAACATCCCATCAATTGCCCTAGTATCATGTTTAGTGCTTCTGTTCTACCTGAACTTTGCTGCTGCTGCCTGGGGTCTTAGGCAAGGGACGATCCAAGACACAACAACTCATCTCTATTAGTCTGGAGCAACAAAGGGGGAGTGCCAACAGGAAGAGGAAACAGAGTGTGAGGCCAACTGCCTTTATGAAAATCTACCCTCTGTTCCATGAGATCAGAAAAACTGAATGATGCCTAGCTACCATTACTGAATATTTTGATCAAAGATGCTATAGAAGAATGCTGATCAAAAGGGAGAAAACATAGACAGGTAACTTTAAATTCTCATGGAATCCATAATTTCCAGTCATGAAGACTGGATGAACCCCAGAAACTACTGTCCTGAGATTATCTTCAAATTTTAAACCAAAAATATCCCCTGAAGTCTTCTTAACGCCAAACGACAGTTTAGCTTAGCTAGAAAAGACTGTCTGCCTTGAGCAGTGTGTTTTTTGAAAATCTAACCATATAGGTTCAAACTGACAACAGTAACTTTTGGAAACTTAGAGGGCAGTGAATTTAAGTTAATGAGGAACAACTAAGAACAAGGGGGTGAGACTGGTTTCATGTCTTGAAGAATGTCATCAATGTCACTGAAGTGTACATGTAGAAGCTGCTGGACTGGTACATATTTTGGCAACGCATATTCTCAATGGCAACTACAAAATTTAAAGTACCCATTTTTTAAACACACACACACACACACACACACACACACACACACGCGGGGCAAAATAGCAGTCAACAGGAAAGAGCTCCCAATAGCCAAAGATGGAATAAACTGACAACAAAATAAGTTACACAGTACTGGATTATAATCCAAATTATAAAATAAATGAGCCCACAGTGAGACACACAGACACACAGAGAATAAAGAGACCAATCTCCCCTATACAATCAAGCTCCAGCACTTGCTTCCAAAGAGTAGGGGCATATAAAAAGCAGCTGAAGGGAGTAACTTCACATCAAATTAAAAACAAACCACTTGCCCCAGAGCTGAGCGGACTGACAAAGGCCCTGTCTTGGTCAGAGTAGTAGAGTGCTCCACAGGTTTTCAATGGCTAAGTTTTCCACGGCAGATCATAAGGACGTTCCTCTAAGGCGCCTCTGGACGGACCCAAACCCCCAATCTTTCGATCAGCAAGCAAGCAGCTTGTCTGTGCCATCCACAAATCTGGCAGAGTGGTACCCTGGGCAGATGATCAAGATTAACACCAACAGTAATAAGACATTCTTAGCATGTACCTTTGATACAGTGTGATGAAATGGCACCTGACCTCTGTGGTCTTCCTCCCCAAAACACATGACCTCAGTCTAACCACGAGACAAACACGGGGCAAACCCCACAAATCTGACCGGTGCTTTCCCAAGTCATCAAGGAGAAGGAAGGTCTGACAAACCATCCCAGAGCAGAGGAAGCTAGGGATAACCTAAAGGGAATGCAGTGTCCTAAATGGGATCCAGAAATGGGAATGAGGTGTGAAGTTTAGATAATAATAAATGTACCAACATTCATTTTCTAGTTGTGACAAACCATAGCGCAGTGATACACAGTACTAACAAAAGTAGGAAAAATCAGTAATAGGAGTTACACAGGAAGTCTCTGTGTTATCTTTGCAATTTTGTCGATAAATACAAAACTATTGTAAAATTACAAGTTTATTTTAAAATGTGCGATACAGCTTAACAAAAAGACTAAATCCATTACTGCTGAATTGATTCGAACTCACAGTGACCCTATAGGACATGGTAAACTGCCTCATGGGGTTTCCAGAGAAAGGCTGGTCGATTCAAACTGTGGACCTTTTTGGTTAGCAGCCATAGCTCTTAACCAGTATGCTACCAACCACTGCCCCCACCCTTGGAAAGAAAATCCAAACCGGTCACTGTCAAGTCAATTCCAGCTCACAGCCATCCTGTAAGGCGGGAACAGGCCTGCCCTCCAGGGCTTCCAAGGAATAGCGAGCTGATGAACAGAAACTGCCAACCTTTTGGTTAGTAGCTAAGCTCGTTAACTGTGCCACCAGAGCACCACAATACAGCTAGGCAGTACTTAGAAAGCAATGCAGAGCCTTAAGCGCTTGTATTAGGAGAGAATAAAGGATAAAAAATAATGGGCTAAGTATCCAAATTAAGGAATTATAAAAAGGACAATAAAACATATGCTAAAAGTAAGAAAGAACAATAATTACCAAATATTAACAAACTTGGTACTTTGAAAAATACTACGTAAATGGAGAAATCACTAGAGAAACTGGTCAGAAAAACAGACGGCACAAATAAATATTATAATAAAAGGGAGGGCATGACTACAAATAGAGTTTAAAACCATATATGAAAATCACAAAAACTTGAGGGTAAAGCTTCAGAAACTTAGATTAAGTGAACCAGTTCCTTAAAAATTGTAAGTTACCAAAATTAACTTGGTAGGGGCTGGCGATGACCCTGTCCCTCAAATAGCAGTGCTGCCTCTCCCTCTTTCCCCGTTCTGGCCCTTCGGCGCAGCCTGAGGCAGCAGGCACCCTCTCCAACCTCCCGCCTCTTCCAGCTCTTCAGGCTCCCGGTGGCCTGGGTGTCTCTGCCACCTCCTGCCCACTCACTGTGTTGTGAGTCCTGTGGGTAGCCCCACCCAGGCTATGGGGGCAACATCAGGTCCTAGAGAAGAGGGACTGAGCTAAGAGGAGAGGATGCACATCTTCACTCCTGTTACAGATCGTTCCCTTACCCTATCCACCCCACAATAGGTGCTGCCCTCTCGGGTGGGAGGGGCGCAGGCCCAGAAGAGCAGAAAGAGCAGAGAGGGAGGCAGGAATGTTTGGGGGAGGAGGATCTCGTCCCTTATTCTGTCATCTATTGAAGCCCCAATAAACAAGGACAAAACATAACATTAATATCGTGAATGAATCTCTAGTGGACTCCTGAGTGGAACAAATGGTTAAAGACTTCACCACTAGCCCAAAGGCTGGCAGTCAGAACTCACAGAGACGCCTCAAAAGACAGGCCTGGAAGGGGCTTCTGAAAGTCACAGCCTTAAAAATCCATATATTCTACTATGTACATGTGCGACCATAGTAAGTTAAAATCTCTCTCAACAACCGATATTATCAGCAACAGCAGCAATGACTTGCTAATCATTACAGAAACTGCATCCAAGTTTAAAATCTTACCATAAAGAAGATAAACAGATGAGTTTTACCAAATTTTCCTGAACTGATGATTCCAATCTTAAAAATGAGACATGTATAACTTTAATACTGCACAAGACAAAGACTATATAGGAAAGAAAAATTACTCACCGACACAGATGCAAATTTTGTTGCACTAATAACCTAATGGAAACCAAATCAAAACATGTTGCCTGTTACTTTAAGAGGGAACCCTGGTGGTGTGATGGGTTAAGTGTTACATCTGCTAACCAAAAGGTTGGCGGTTCAAATCTGACAGGTGCTCCTTGGAAACTCTATGAGGCAGTTCTACCCTGTCCTATAGGGTTGCTATGAGTCAGACCTGACTTGACAGCAGTGAGTTTGGTTTTTTTGAGTTACTTAAGAATATTTTATAGGGAGCAGATATAACTAATTACCTTAAACCTTAGGAGGAATTGTGATAGATATGCTAAAATATAACCCATGGACTAATTTTTTCTTAAATTATAGTTAAGAAAGTGTTTTTATTTATTTATTTATTTTTAAAAGTACCTACTCAATCTTTAAGACTAACTGGAAATAGTACTGATGATTTTGTTTATAATAGTTTTTTAAAAAACAGGTATTTTTCTTTTTAATTTTAATATTGAGAAATGAGAAATCATGACAAATAGTTCCAAATTAGAAAATGACCTTCCACAAAAGCAAGAGGCAAAATGTATTAAAAAACACAATCTATTTATATGCTGCCTACAAAAGGCACCTTAAACTAAAAGACACAAACTGAAACTCAAAAGATGGAAAAATATATACACAAAGCAAACAACATTAAAAAAAAACAAAGTAGGAGTGGCAATATTAATTCCATATAAAATAGACTTTAAAGTAAAATCTACTGCAGTGGATAAGGAAGGACACTGAATAATTATTAAAGTATCAATATATCAGGAGGACAAAACCATATTAAATATTTATGCAACCAATGATACAGCCCCTAAGTACATCAAATGAGCTATAACTGCATTGAGAAGTGAAACAAATGGCTCCACAATAATAGGAGGAGACTTCAACACACCACTTTCAGTGATGGACAGCACATACAGAGAGGAGCTCAATAAAGACACAGAAGATCTAAATGCCACAATCAACCAACCTGACCTCATAAACATATAGAGAAGACTCCATCAAAAAGCAGAAAAGAATACTTGCTTTTCCAATGCAGATGGAACATTCTCTAGAACAGACCATATACTAGGCCATAAAGCCAGGGTTAACAAAATCCAAAGCACTAAACTATTAGCATCTTATCAGACAACAAAGCATAAAAGTAGTAATCAATAGAAAAACCAAGGGAAAAAGCAAACACATGAAAACTGAACATCATCTTGCTCAAAAACCACTGGGTTACACAAGAAATCAAAGACAGAAAAAAGACATTTCTGGAAGCAGATGAGAATGAAAGCACATCCTACCACAACCTTTGAGACACACCAAAAGCAGTAGTCAGAGGTCCATTTAATCTCAATGAATACACACATCCAAAATGAAGAAAGAAATCAAAACATTAACCCTATAACGTAACCAAGTAGAAACATGGCACCAAAATAACCCCTTGGGCACCAGAAGAACGCAAGTAGTAACTTATAGCAGAACTAAATGAATTAGACAACAGAAAAACAATCAAAAATGTTATACAAGACCAAAAGCATTGTCTTTGAAAACATGAAAAAAACTGATAAAGCAGTGGCCAAACTGACAAAGGAAAAACAGGAGAGGAAACAAATAAATAAGAAATGAGATGGACAATATCACAACAGACTCAACTGAAATTAAAAAAAAAAAAAAATCCTAACAGAACACTATGAAAAACTGTAACAAATTTGAAAACCTACAGAAAGCAGATAAATTACTAGAAATATACTAGCTACCTAAACTAACACGAAAAGAGGCAGAACAAGTAAATAACACAGAACAAAACAAGATGTTGAAAAGGTAATTTAAAAACTCTCAACAAAAAAGAGTCCTGGCCTTTATGACTTCCCTGGGGAATTCTACCAAATATTTAGAGAAAAGATAACATCACCATTACTAAAGGCATTTGAGAACACAGAAAAGGATGGAATACTCCCAAACTCATTCTATAAACCCAGCATAACACTGATATCAAAACCAGGTAAACACAACACAAAAAAGTAAAATTACAGACCAAGATCTCTCATGAACCTCAGCAAAATTCTAGCCAAAAGAATTCAACAACATATCAAAAAAAATTATTTACCATGACTAAATGGGATTCATATCAGGGATGCAAGGATGGTTCAACATCAGAAAAACAATCAATGTATTCAAACACATAAATAACACAAAAAGGCAAGAACCAGTGGATTTTTATCAACCGACTCAAAAAAGGCCTTTGACAAAGTCCAACACTCATTCATGTTAAAAACTCTCAGCAAAATTATCAGAACAAAGCGAAATTCCTCAACATAATAAGGGATATCTGTTCAAAGTCACCCACCAACATCATCCCAAATGGATAGAGTCTGAAAGCATTCCTCTTGAGAATGGGAACCAGACAAGGAAGCCCTTTGTCGTCACTTCTAGTGAATATTGTGCTGAAGGTCCTAACCAGAAAATCAGGCTAGGAGAAAAAGAAGGGCATCTGAACTGGTAAAGAAGAAGTAACAGTATCTGTATTTGCAGACGATAAGATGTTATACACAGAAAATCCCAAAAGAGTTCACAAAAAAACTACTGGAACTAATAGAAGACTTCAGCAAACCCTCAGGATACAAGATAAACATACAAAAACCAGATGGATTCCTCTACACGAACACAGAGAACGTCAAAGAAGAAATCACCAAATCAATACCATTTACAATAGCCCCAAGAAGATAAAATATCTAGGAATAACTCTATCCAGAAATGCCAAAGAAGAAATCACCAAATCAATACCATTTACAATAGCCTCCAAGATAGGAATAACTCTACCCAGAAATGTAAAAGACCTATATAAAGAAAACTGTTTAAGACACACTGCAAAAAACTAAGAATCCCACATAAGTGAAGAAATCTACCTTACTAGTAGGTAGAGAGACTTATCATTGCAAAAATGTCTATTCTAGCCAAACTGATCTATAAATACAGTGCAATCCCAATACAAATTCCAATAGCATTTTTTAATGAGATAGAGAAACAAATCACCAACTTCAAAAGGAAACAGTAGCAGCCCTGGATAAGTAAAACATTACCGAAGAACAAAAAAGGGGAAGGCCTCACACCACCTGACTGTAGAATCTCTTATACTGCTACAGTAGTCAAAAACAGACCAGTAGTGGTACAACAGACACACAGATCAATAGAACAGAATTGAGAATCTCAACATAAAAGCAACCACCTATACACAGGTGATCTTTTACAAAGTCCATAAACAGGGAAAACACAGTCTTTAACAAATGATGTTGGCGTAACTGAATACCCATCTGCGAAAAAAAAAGGGGGGGGGAGGAATAAGATCCATATTTCACACCATGCACAAAAACCAACTCAAAAAGGATCAAAGATCCAAATCTAAAATGACAAAGATCATGGAAGAAAAACTAAGGACAACACTGGGAGCCCCCAAACACAACATAAACAGACTACAAAATATTACCAACAAAGTGCAAATACCAGAACAGAAAACAGATAACTGGGAACTCATAAAAATAAAAAATTAATGCTCACCCAAAGACTTCATCAAAAGAGTAAAAAGACAACCTGCAGACTGAGGAAAATAAACTGGAGACTGCAAATCTAATCGGTGTCTAACCTCTAACCTCTATAATCTACAAGATACTGCAAAACCGCCACAAAAAAGACAAACAATCCAAATAAAAATGGGCAAAGGATATAAGCAGACACTCTACTAAAGACGACATTCAGGCAGCTAACAGATACATGAAAAAATGTTCATGAGCATTAGCCATCAGAGAAATGACAACAAGGCTGGCATTAATCCAAGAAACACAAAATAATAAATGTTGGAGAGGCTGTGGAGAGACTAGAACACTTCTACACTGCTGATGGGAAGATAAAATGCTACAACCACTTTGGAATTGACCTGGTACATTCTGAAGAAGCTACAAATACCATACAATCCAGCAATGCCACTTCTTGGAATATATCCTAAAGAGACAAGAGCTGCCACACTAATAGGTGTAAACACAGCAAGGTTCATTGTAGCAGACAGAACCAACCTAGGTGCTCATGGATGGAAGAATGGACAAACTATAGTATATTCACACAATGGAATATTATGCAGTGATACAGAACAATGACTAATTTGGGAAATATCTCATGAAATGGAAGAGTCTGGAAGGCATTACGCTTAGCTAAATTAGTTAACTGCAAAGGGACAACATACTATATAACACCACTATTATAACGACTGAAGAATTGGTTTAAACCCAAGAAAACATTCTTTGATGGTTATGAGGGGACCTGGGAGGAACAGGGGTATGCACTAACTAGATAAATGACAGAAATGATTTTAAGGGAAAGACAACACACAGCACCAGCAGAGGAGAAGTCAGCACAAATGGATTAATCCCAAAGGTAAGAAGTATTCTAAATAAAACTAAATATTTCCCGCAACAGAACACAAGGGCCACAGTCTGGGGACCATGGCTTCAGGGGACATCTAGGTCAACTGGAAAAATAAAGTTTTTTAAGCAAGTGTTCTGCAACCCACTTTGGTGACTGGTGTCTAGGGTTTTAAAAGCTAGCTACTGGACATCTAAGAATCATTAATTAGTCTCAACCAACTTGGTGAAAGAAGATAATCAATAGGAGGGAAGTGTGAGTTCAAGAGACAAAAAGGGCCAAGAGACCACATCAACAAGAGACCAAAAGAACTAGATCATGCCCAGCCACCACCAAATGCTGCCCTTACGGGGAACTCAACAAAGAGTCCCTGATGGAACAGGAGAAATGTGGGATGAAGAAATGAAACTCAAGTAAAAAGACCAGACCTGATGGTACAACGGAGTGGAGGGTCCGCATAAGACATGGTCCCAGACTCTGTTAACCCAGAACTGTAACCATTCTACATCCAAACTCATCTGGAACAGACAATCACCAAGAACAATAAACACAGGAAAAAGAAGGAAAAAGAGCCCAGGAGACAGAAGGACCCACGTGAATGGGTGCCTGTCTCAACATGCTACCAGAAGAACCAGATGGTGCCTGGTCACCACCAAAGACAGCCGTGATGCGGCTCACATGTCAAGTCCCGGGGCAACACAAGAAAATGAGAGGCGCACCTCAGGAACTCCACTAAAAGACCGCAACTGCCTCTGACCAGAAAACATTACTGAAGTCAACTACTTGGACAGGAATGGACTGGATCTGGGGACACAATGTGACCATATGTGTGTGTACTTCATGTGTCTACGCATCTATAAAATGCTGCCCTACTGGCCTCTTACTAGAAGGGAGAGGAGAGGGTGGAAAGGAGGAGACAGGAGATTGTTAAGAGGATATGACATTTATAGAAGAAAAAGGAGGAACGTGCTGTCACTGGGCAAGGAGAGCAGAAGGAGCTGGAAACAAGCAGGCATGGAAATTTAATTTGGATTGTACAGTTTCACTTAATCACAATTTAAAAAAAAGAATGAACTGTACATAAGACACAGAATTATACTGGTAACAAGTATGCTTCTTGGGCACACAGAGGAGGCTAACAAGGAAGCTCCTGTTTGGAGGTGAGAGTGAAGGGCAGAGGAGTACATGAGCTGGTTAAATGGACATGAGAAATAAGCGTTAGCGGGCAGGAGTGTTCTGCCTCCATGTGGGGAAACATGGCAAAGTGTGTGTCAACTTTTGAATAAGAAGCTGACTAATTGTAAACTTTCACTTACAATACAATGAAAAAAAATAAAAATTTATTTAAAAAAAAAAAAGACTCTAGGCCACATTAACTAGATAAAATGTTTGGTAACGCTTCTTACGCCCACCTCTAAATTTCCTTCATTCACCAAAAATTTGTAGAGTATTTGCTATGCTAAATGGTACAGCAGGCATTGGGGAAAACTCAGTCCTTAAAGAACTTACGTTCCACGCTCTAAGTTTTGTATTACTGACTATTTATCCTCCTCTTTCTCTACATTCCTGACATGGAAAAAGCTGGAACAACGTCTTAAAAGAATAAAGAGAAATAGAAAAAGAAGAGAAAAAAGGTGGGAGGGGGACTTTAGTAATGGTCCAATTTTACTTTAAATGCACTTGAGAATAGCCTGAAATCTTGCTAGGTCTGAAGAGCAAGGAAGAAATCAAAGCCAAAGGCACGGATCTGCAGTTCAGTCAACCACTCACAGGTAATGGCGCAAACAGTAGGTGGGAAAGATCTCCCAGCCAAGGCAAGATACAGGAGCAATGGAGGACAGGATGCAATCCTGGGAAGCATCTGCATTCAAGCAACAAAGGAAGATGAGGCAAAAGACAATTAGGCAAGGTTTGTTGCAGTATATTTTTAAAGAAGTCAAAAGAGAAACTGCAAAAGCAGATGGCCAGAAGTTTTAAATACAATAAAATTCAAACAGAATATTGTGAGAAGACCAATTAATGAGAAAATTAACACATAACTAGTGGCATTTGAGAGAACACGAATTGAGTAAAAGACACAGAATGTAATCCCATCCAGTTGAAGAATAAAAGTGGTGGTGGTGGTGGTGGGAGGAATAGGGAACCTGACTGCAGATTGCTTTTTGTCATGGACTGAATTGTGTCTGCCTCAAAATACATCCTCTTGGTTAAAGAGGATTAGAGTAGAGTGACAACAGAGAAGGAAAGGGAAGTAAGGAGAGTTGGGGACCTCATACTACTAAGCAAGCAGCACAGGAAGACAAATGCATCCTTTGGACCCAGAGTTCCTATGTGAAGGAACTCCTAGTCCATAAGGCTGATGAAAAGGACCTTCTTCTCGAGCCAACACAGAGAGAAAGCCTGCCCTGCAAGGGATGCCCTGAATTTTGACTTCTATCCTACTAGATTGTGAGGAAATAAACTTCTCTTTATGAAAGGCATCTACCTGTAGTACTTACATTAAAGGAGCATTAGATGACTCTTGAAAGAAATTTTACAAGAAAGAAAAGATATAACTGCATGTAGCTTGAAACGGGTACAGAACACAGAAGATAAAGAAAATACAAGCCCAATTCTGAGGTAATGACTTACCACTATTGCTATTTCATGTATTTTGCAGAAAGACATTTCAAGTATGCTGACATAAAGGTTCAAAGGGGGGTTTAAAAAAAAACTGCTGCCCTCAACGACTCCCATTCAGGTGACAGTGGAAACTTGAGCGGCAGGCAAAGATCTCCCAGTCCAGGCAAGACACAGGAGCAGTGACAGACAGGAGAGGACACAATCTATCTACTTGTTTCAGACTAGAACTGTGATCCCCAGAGTTTTCAATGACTACTTTTTCAGAAGTAGCCTGGCAAGCCTTCCTTCTCATGTGCTGCTAGGTGGACACAAACTTCAACTTTTTAGTTACCAACCAAGCACCTTAGCCATGTACACCACACTCAGGGACGCCAGAGAAGAGCATGGACATATTTATGCAAAACACTTCACACTCAACCCTATATGCCAGAGTTTACCATACTCTCTGTTATATTCTCATTTAAAAACTATGGACTGAAGGTCTGCCATGTTCCAGACACAAAGCTAGGAGCTGGGGATACAACAGACCTGACAGCCTGCCTGCATCTGTGTAGTTTACAACCCAGCAAATGAGAAGCAGACCAAACAAACAGTAAATTGTTACAACTGTACACAGGAAATAATCAACAGTTTTATGACCAGAAATAACCTAACTTTAGATTAGGGCTCAGGGATATCCCTGCTCATGAAGGGATGTAAACGGGTTGAAAAGATGAGTGACTACCCTGCAAGGGCTCCCACCTACACACCTGCCTACCTCCACACTTCCTCACACTTGTCTTCTACCTTCAGTGTCCTCCTCTCACATCTGTGAGCTGAAATCTTAATAATCTTTTAAGGCCCTGTTACATGAATTCACCTCTCTCACCGTTAGAATTAACTGCTGCCTTTTCCCAGTCAGGAAATCCTGGTGGCACAGTGGTTAAATGCTGTTTGCTAACCAAAAGGTTGGTGGTTCAAATCTGCCAGGTGCTCCAGACAGTTCTACTCTGTCCTATAGGGTCACTATGAGTTGAAACTGAACCACGGGCACTGGGTTTGGTTTTCTGGTGTGGTGTTTCTCCAAGTGTCTGCATTTTTGCATTTTTGATTACTGTTGTTAATAGTTTAACATTGATTTATACTACACTTAGTTGTTTCCCTCAAAGAATTGAAAGCTCTGAGGGCACAGATTATGTCTTCTGCCTCACTTTTTGTCCACAATGTACATTCTCTAGCATGCAGTGTCCCACCACTTGCTCTATTTCTAATTAAGGTTTAATGGCTGTCTAGTGATTATGTTTTTCCTTCTTTTTGTTTTTAAACAAAATGGATATTATATCATGGTACACAATGGATCACCACGACATGGCCTTTCTCACCACGGTGTTGTAACTCCCACCCAGGTGACTGTGTGAGGTAACTGTATACCACCACGGAGACAGGTCAGTTTTGGCATTCTGCTGGGCTTAAAATAAGCTATCCCAGAGCTGGGAAGAGCAGATTTCACCACCATCAAGAAAAAAAGAAAAAAAAAGGGGCAGGAGTAGAACACATCCTTTAAACTCAGGACACCTGTGCTTAGATGGAATTAGAAGACTAAAAGACTTGTAACACCAAAGATGGCAAGAAAAGCAGGGACAGGAAAACCACAGCAGCAGAGCCAGGCAGAGCCAGGAGACTGACAAGAGACTACCCGGGCCACGGAACAAGAATGCTGAGTGTCTCTGGGCAAAAGGCTTCTCGGACAAGCTGAATGTCTCCACTGAGTAGAGAGCTTGGCTTGCTGACTCACGAAGACAGAGATGAACTCCTTTCATCCCACATACTGGCGGAGTGGTGTACCACTTACCAGGAGAACTAAAACAGCTTTGTAACACTTGCCTGAGCAGGGCATAAGCCAGATTGAGAGGCTAGAGGCAACCACTTGGGTCCACTCATGAGTGAAAGTAGGGAAATGCAGCAGTGAAAAGAAAGGCTTATTTTGGACATGTTCCACTGGCACCGACAGGAAGGACAGAGGGGGTGGGGGGGAGAGGGGGAAAGAGGGGGGAGGAAGGCTGGCTATTCAGAAGGGCAAGGAGTTGTGTGGACTCCTGAGTTTACAAGTGGGTGCTTGCTGACGTAGACCATAGGAGTTAGGGATGAGAGACAGAAAAGGGGCTGGTGGGTCCAAAGGGCCAGGAGGTGGCGTGAACTCTCAAGTCTAAGACTGGTCCCACTGCAACCAAGGTTAGATGGCTAGGGATGAGCAGACCAGAATCCAACTGAATAAAGAGATGTTTGACACCATCGGCTGGCACACACTGTTGCAGCATGATGGCTTGCTCTGGACTAGACTTCGTTTATGAATACGATGCCCAAAGTTCTAACAAGAACAGGAGATTCTTCAGGAGCAAGGAAAAAGCTTGTCTTCTCAGAATACTGGTTTGACAGGAAAGGGCAATTTAAATACTGGCTGTCTTCGATGGCAGTGGGATCTAAAATGGGGAGAGGGGAGATAAATGCATGAAGTGGCTGGCTTATATATTTCTATGTCTGTGCTTACATTCAAAATGAGGGGGACAAGTGATGATCCCTACTGAACAGATTTTTCTTTTCCTGAAGGGTCTGGGAAGCATGAGTAGGGGAAGACGCTGACGGATTATACAAATTCAGCTGTGAGTAATGATGGTTAACAGGGCTAACTGTGATTGCAAACATCGTAACTGTAGAAGCAGAGACTGTGAAAGAGTGGACTACGGGATAGGCACTGCTGGACTCAAGTACAGTGGCCAAACCTAAAATCTCTTAAAGGTTTCACTGTACAAACCCCTTGCAAGGTTCAGAGCAAGGGAATAATTTTCTCTTCATTAAATTTTATCAGACACCAGAAACGGTGAAGCTGACTGAACTTTTGGAGAACACGACCAAATCAAATGGATACCTGCAACAGACCTGGATGGCTGGTGACTGAGTCCTCACCCTGAGGACTAACTGTTAATGACTGCTTTGTAGCGGTAAAATGAAGAGAGAAGCTGTCCTCCAAATCTGAAAGATCCATGAGATAGCAGCCATGTGATGCATCACTTTAGTATGGCCTTTATGCCCTGGTCCTGTCACTCCTACCCAAGTGACTGGGTAGGACTACGTTACCCAGGTAATCGTGACCCCACTCTGGGGACTGGTCAGCTTTGTCATTCTACTAGACTTAAAATAACCCCTGCCAGAGGTGGAAAGACAGGATCTCACCACCACCAAGAAAAAAGAGCCAAAAGTGGAGCATGTGCTTTAGACCCAGGATCCCTGAGATGAGAAACTCCTGGAACCAGAAGAAAAAGACAGAGAGCGAGCGAGCTGTTAACACTGAAGAGTGAGAAACAGGAGCAGCAGAACTCAAGACTAACGGCCCACACAAACAACAGCCTCCTCTAGCCTGAGACCACTACCAATCACCCTGACCAAGGACACAACAGAAGGGCCCTGGATAGAATCCGAGAAAAATGTAGATCAAAACTCAAATTTATGAAAATTTATCAGACTGATAAAAGACTACCGGAAGCCCTGAGACTATCACCCTGAGACACTCTCTTAACCTGGAACTGAAGCCACTCCTGGAGACCATTTTTCAGCCAAATAACAGACTGGCCTATATAAAACAATCAATATCTATCACCCATGAGAAATCTAGTCCTTAGAGCACTCAACTGTACAAGACCACATGAGCAGGGTTTGCCCAAAAGTGAAGATGAAAAGGCACGGAGGGGCAGGGAGAAACGGGGAGAATGCTGACACACTGCAGGGACAGCAACAGATGTCACAGAATCTGTGTACAAACTGTTGAAGGGTAAACTAATTTGCTGTATAAACTTTCACCGAGAACACAAAATGTTCCCAAAAAAAACAACGAAGCCCAGCTCTACTCTGACACACACGGGCTCACCACGAGTCAGACTGACTCAACAGCAGCGAACAACAAAAACATTCCTGCGTGAGGACAGCAAGACAAAAGAAAAATTCAAAATACAGGGAATGCCAAAAAAGCCATATATGTAATATACACATCCAGGTATGTGTATGATGTATAATAAATATCTATTTGTATATGAACAGACAGCGTGGAGAAAAACAAAATAACCTAAATTAGACGGTTAGAAGGTTCTGTAGGTTAAACATGTACGTGAAAGGGTATAAAAAGGGAAAATAGAATAAAGAATTCACCAACTCTCCCTTCCAAAATAAGCCACACTAAAAATAATCACGTATGATATGGTCATATTTATTCACTTTCATACTATTTTAAGTATATTTACATATATAAGACAAAATTTTAAATAAAAAATTTCATTAGTTCAGGACTGCTCTTCTCTGTGTATCAGCCATAAGAATGTCCCTTCCCACAGAAAATAACTACACACATCAAACTGTTAACATGCATCAAGCATCATGTTCATGTCATCTTTCATTTGTTTATCTTGAAGAACAATGTTTGACCTTCCCAACCAAAAAAAAAATTGTATTATTTTATGTGATAACAAAGTTCCCACCAATGAAACAAAAAACTGACTTACAGAAAGAACCAAGCTTTTCCAATTCTTTACCTTTATCAGTGACATATGTTTTGGGGAAGAACACTCTTGAATAGGAAGGTTATGAGGGTGAAGGTTATAACCTTCCTACTCAAGAAGTATTCCTCCCCAAAACAAACTTTGCAAAGGCAGCAGAAATCCTTTATCAGTGAGGTCCTGAAACAGATAAACAGTTACAGGACAGCTGATTTCGACTCATGGCAACTCCATGTCTGTCAGAATAGAACCAGGCCTCTTTATAACATTCCTAGTTTTTTCTCTAGTGCTTTGCTCCGTCTGTCAGTCTCATTCAGAACCAAATCACTTCCACAGGTATACAAAAATAAACAAAAAGGAGTCCCATGTTCTCACGTTCCCCAGCCCTCCCACTTATTTTCTTCTCCTTTCAGAGGTAGAATCTTCAAGGAAGAGCTTTGCACGGTCACGTTCGCAGTATGACACCTCCCTCCTCCACCTCGAGACTCCTCTCCTCTCCGTCCAGCTCTGTCACAATCACCACGGTTGCCATTCTGTAAAGCAGGCCTGGATACAACCATGCCCTCAATTTATCTGACTTCAGCAGCATGTTACAATGGTTCACTACCACCTTCTTGAAACCCTTTCTTCATTTGACTTCCAAGGCATTACTCTTCTCCAATAGTACACTTTAATGAGCACTCGTAGTCCTCCTCCAACTCTGAAAGGTTGAACTGCTCCCAAGTTTAGTCCCTGGTGTTCCTCTTTACTACAGGTATGCTCTCTCTAAGTTATCTAGTCCATAGCTACAAATACAACTATCCACTGATAAATTTTTTTTTCTCCTCAAACCTCATCTCTCCAAACAAGTCAAATATCCAATCCCCACACAAGATGTCCACTTGAATGTCTAACAGCTCCCTCAAACTTTTAACATTACCAAAACTGAACTCAGAAGTCTCATTCTACTCTCAAACTCTCCTCAAGTTCTTCTCAACTCCCTAAATGGCACCTCCACTCAGGCAGCACAAGCCCCAAAATGTCAACCTCGAATCTTTTTTCACTCATCCCTAGGTATCCAATCAACTAACTGTTTTACTCCAAAATATATCCCAATTCTGACTACTTACCATCTACACTATTAGTTCAGAAACCCCAGTGGCACTGTGGTAAAGGTCTACAGCTACTAACCAAACGGTCAACAGTTTGAATCTAAATCTACCAGGCACTCCTTGGATATTCTATGGGGCAGTTCTACTCTGTCCTATGCATCACAATCGACTCAACAGTAGTAAAGTTCATTTTTGGTTTGGACACTGTTCACCTCTTGCCTCCAAATTTGTCACTTTGTTTCATTCATGCCCCACAGTAGTGCTTTTTCTTTCATAAAATGACCAGAATTATCTTTTGTAAACCTTAATTTGATCATGTTACTCCTTGGTTCAAATTTCTCTAACAGTCTGCCATCACCAGGTCCATATGGCCCTACATGAAGTGGTCCTTCTTTACCTCTCCAAATTGATCTCTCAATATTCCTCCTGGCACACACTGTGCTCCATTAGTACTGTCTTGCACACCACAAGCTTGTCCCACTTTAAGGTCTTTGAACTAGCTAACTCACTTGCCTATGTCAAGACAGCTGCCCAGCCAATCAACTAGAAGAGATCCATATTTGTGTCCCCTCCAAAGAAAAATGATCACACGGAATACAAAATTTATTGAACAATATCATTGGTATATAGCAAAATTTTGCTGAAGATAATTAAAAAACTCCCTTATCTGCTGACTGACAGAAAACTGCCAAAAGTTCATTTCTGAGTTTAGAAGAGGATGTGTGATGATGGACATTATTACTGATGTTAAATGAATCTTGGCTGAAACTAGAGAATACCAGAAAGATCTCCACCTGTGTTATACTATGTCAAAGAATTCAACTGTTTGGACCATAACAAATTGTGGGTAACATACAAAAATAAATTCTATAACCCTTAACTGTATTCAAGAGGAATCTGTATAAAGAACAAGAGGCAGCTGTTTAAACAGAACAAGGGGATACTGTCCAGGCTAAAACTGGAAAAGGTATGTGGCAGGGTTGTATCATTTCACTTGACTTATTCAATCTGTGTGCTGAGCAGATAATCTGAGAAAATGGACTTTAAACAGAATACGGCATCTGAACTAGAAGAAAACTCATTAACAACCTGTGATACGTAGACGACACAACAAACCAACCTTGTTTCCTACTGTGAAGAAGACTTGGAGCACTTACTAATGAGGATGAAAGAGTACAGCCTCCAGTACTGATTAAACTGCAACATAAAGAAAATCCAAATCCTCACAACTGGACCAATAGCCAACATCACAATAAGCAGAGAAGAGACTAAAGTAGCCAAGGATTTTCATTATACTCAGATCCACCATCAACAATGATGGAAGCAGCAGAAATCAAATGACACGTTACACTGGGCAAATCTGCTGCAAAAGACCTCTCTATGGTGTTAAAAAGCAAAGATGTCATTTTAAGGGCTAATGTGCAACTGACCCAACCCATGACAGTCTTAATCGCCTCATATGCACGTGAAAGATGGACAATGAATAAGGTAAGACTTAACAAGAATTGATGTCTTTGAATTATATTCCTGGTGATGAATAACCATTATATCATGGACTGCCAGAACAAACAAATCTGTCTTGGAAGAAGTACAACTAGAATGTTCTTTAGAAGAAAATATGACAAGACTTCTTCTCATATACTTTGGATATTTTATCAAGTGGGATCAATTCCTGGAGAAGAACATCATGCTTGGCAGGAGGTCAGCAAAAAAGAAGACCCTCAATGAGATGGACTGACACAGTGACTACAACAATGAACTCAACAATAACAACTGCTGAGGATGGTACACCACCAGACAGTATTTCGCTTTGCAATACATAGGGCTGCTAGCAGCTGGAAGCCACTCCCTGGCAACCAACATCACAACACCCCTCTTTACAAGATGTTCTTTCACCAGGTTTTTGCAAGGCTGGCTCCTCCTGAAAATTCTGGTCTCTTCTCAAACGTCACCTTCTTAGAGACTTCCTATCACGGATTGAATTATGCCTCACCAAAAATTTGTAGCAATCTGGTTGGGCCAGGGGTCCCCATATGGTGTAGCTGTTCTCCTTGTGACTGTAATTTTCCTGTATGTTGTAAATCCTAAATCTCTGCCTGTGCTTGATGGACCAAGACTGGATTACGTTAAAGAGGATTAGGGATTAGGGTAGGACTATAACACTCTTACTACTCCTGATCCAATGTAAAAGGAGTTTTCCTAGAACGTGGCTTGGACCACTGTTTACCCTACCAGAGATAAAAGGAAAGAGAAACAGAGCTGGGAAACTCTCGTCACCAAGAAAGCAGTGCCAGGAGCAGCAGCACACCCTTTGGACCTGAGATTCCCGCACTGAGATGCTCCCACACCAACAGAAGACTGATAACAAGGCTCTTTCTCTACAGCCAGCAGAGACAGAAGGCTTTCACCTGGAACTATGTATGGTATTTCTGTTAAAGTAGTACTACATGACTAAGACAGCTTCCTTAGCTACTATTTTTATAAATGTACCATTTCTCTGTCTCACATGCCCTCTATTCCAATCTGTTTTATTTATTCTACACTTATCTGAAATCACAGTATTTCTCTACTGTTATTTGTCTACTTTTGCCTACTAGAATTTAAGCTCCATAAAAATACAGGTTTTTTCTTTTTACCTGCCATATACCTGCTATCTGGAATACTTCTTGGGGCTCTGGTAGCAAAGTAGCTACATTATCAGGCTGCCAACCAAAAGCACGGCAGCTCAAATCCACCAGCTGCTCTTTGGAAACCCTATGGGGACAATTCTCCTCTATCCTATAGCGTTGTCATGAGCTGGAGTCAACTTGAAGACATACAACAGAATACTTCCTGGCATTTCTGCTGCTTGAATGAATGACTAAGCACCAAGAAACACTAAACTGACTTATAATTAAAGAAAAGTCCATTTGAAATTTTAATAAACATAGTAAAAATTCAAATGTGTGACATAAAATTAGGCTTACACAAAGCCATTGTCATTAACCTCTAAAATTTCCTGCAAGCAGCTAAAAGTTTCCTTCAGACTCTGAATGTAAAATGTCACCTACCTTTACCTTCTTTCACAATTAAATCTGCTTTTTCTCACTTTCAGTGGTAAGTTTGAAAAAATTTATCCTTATTTATTACTGATGCTTTCACTATTAATTTCATTTTTTACCAGTTTCCTATACTACATACACTGTTTTCTACTATGTAAGGGTTAAGTATGTCTTTGTGGTACTGGCCTGAGAACTATGTACTTGGTCTGACGCTGAACTGTTGCCCAAAGACTGAAAATACCCCTCCCCAGCAACAGATAATACTCCCTGACATCCAGTCCTTTCCCCTGAAATCATACACTCTCTCCCACTCTCCACTAACTAAAGAGTTAAACCTGACGTATCAGATGCCTCTTCACACCAGATGGTGACAATGCTATACAGTCCCTACATCCATGCAGAAGTTCAATTTATGAGAAAATGGGAAGGGTGGGGCCTGAAATGACTTTAACATTCAACTTAAAAGGAAAATTTTTAAATTGGAGACTAAGTATGGTTTATCTGTTTTTTTCCAGTTTGCTAGTTAAAGCTGACTTGGAAACACTGGCGGCATGGTGGTTAGGAGCTACAGCTGTTAACCAAAAAGTTGGCGGATGCAATCCCCAAAGGCTCCTTGGAAACCCCAGGGTGCAGTTCTACTCTGTCCTTTAGGGTTGTATATGTTGGAATCAACTCAGTGACAATGGGTTTGGTTTTCTGGTTTTCTGTCAGTCATACCTGCTGCCATCAAGCGGATTCCAACCCTATTAGAAAGAGCAGAACTGCATTAACAGGATTTTTTCCAAGGCTGTATTCTTTGTGAAAACTGACAGCAACATCTTTCACATACAAAGCATCTGGTGCAATACAAATAATGACTCTCATTAGCAACCAAGTGCTTCAGTACTGTACCACCATGGATCCTTCTTTGTCAGCCACAATCCTCATTTTAAACCACCCTTTCTGGATCTAAATCAGAGCTTCTCAGCCTCAGCACTACTTACATCTTGAATCAGATACTTCTTTTTCCTGGGAGCTATGCTGCACACCAAGATCTTTACCAGAATCCCTGGCCTCTAACCACGAGATGTCAGTAGCAGCTTCCCCAACTTATGACGACCTGAAACATCTCTAAACATTGCCAGTTATCTCCTTGGGGATCACCTTTGTGGTTAGCATTTAGTAAGCTACAGTTGTAAAGACAATTTGTAACTGCCACTGCAACGGGAAGGCACATCTGTATACTCTATATTAAATACCTGGACAGCCAGAAAAATGGATAAATTCGTCTTGGAGGAAGTACAGCCAGAAGGCTCCTCAGAAGCAGAGCAGGTTTGGTGTCACCTCACTGACCTTGGACATACTATCAGAAGGGACCAACTGCTGGAGAATGACACTGCACTGGTAAAGTAGAAGGTCAGTGAAAAAGAGAGTCCCTCAAGGAAGTGGACTGACACAGTGGCTACAACAATGGGCTCAAACACAACAACAACTGCATGAATGGATCCAAACCAGGCAACATTTCATTGTTATCCATAAGGTCACTGTGAGTCCAAGCTGACTGTAGGGCACCTAACAACAAAAACAGCAACAGCAAAGAACCAGCAAATCCAAGTGTCTTGGTGCCTTTTCACTTCTACCAAGGCAGGAAAGGGTCAGTGTCTGACATAAAGTCGGTGAATAAGTGTTTCTGACTATAAAGTCAGTGCCAAGCATAAGAAATTCTATTCAGGAATTCCTATTTGCCTATTCAAAAACAGGAATGTTCTGCTGGTAAGATGTGACTAAAGTAAGGCCATTTAGCACACTATCTAATTGATTTGTTAAGAAGCCAGAGCAAACAACCCAGGAGCAAGAGACTGTCTAGAGAAATAACAGCTGAGTCAACAGACAGTGACCAAAAGGACAGCAAGAGGCCAGGTCACTTAAAAGAATTAGGGCTTGACACTGAGTGTCATGGAAAGCCAAAAGAACAGTCCTCAGAGCCTCTTTACAAGCATCCTCAGCCACTGCTACCTAGGGCCGGCAATCCTGCACGATGGACAAGTGTCCATAGGATTTCCCACAGGGAAATCCTGGAGTCATACCGGTGAAGCGCTACCAGTGATAATCAAGAGGTTGGCAGTTCAAGTCCACCAGGTGCTCTATGGGCAGTACTACTCTGACCTATGGGGTCGCTGTAAGTCAGAACCGACTCAACAGCACCTAATAACAACAACAGCAACAACATATCCTTATGGTTGCGGATCATCATAACTTTCCCCCATGAAGCAGCTAGTGGATTCAAACTGTCCACCTTTGGGTTAGCAGCCAAACATTTAATCACTGTGCCATCAGGGCTCTTGGCAGTTGTAAATGGGAGGGATGTTTCAACAGCCATTTTAGTTGTTATGAATATTCTTCTTTCATACTATGCCAAAATCAAAAAGTCATAGTTTCTTAAAGGTTAGTTACAATGTGGACTCAAATCATAGCAAGTCCACCAGCCACTTTACAGGAGAAAAATGTGGACATCTTCAGTGAAGACTTACAGCCTTGGAGACCTTATATAGCACTTCTACTCTGACCTACAGACAACTACGAGTTCACACTGACATGATGACAACAGGTTTATTTATTTTTTTACTTTTTTTTATCATGATTGAATGAAAATGTACATTCCCATATAAACTTGCATGCCCACATATATACAGCTCTCACTGCTCTCCCTGCCCAGTGACAGCACATTCTTCCTCTCCGCTCCATACATGTCTTATCCTCCAAACAAACTTCTATCCCCTCCTCTCTACCCACTGCCCTGCCTCCAGTAAGAGGTTGGCAGGATGACATCCTATAGATGCACAGAACCATAAAGTATACACATGATAAGGTCACTCTGTGTTGTAAGTCCAAACCATTCCTATATGAAGAGTTACGATTTATGGACAGGGGCAGCTTCAGGGCTAGGGGCCATGCTCCAAGAGGATCTCCGAGGCCCCTGTACCACCTATTGTGGTTTTTTAGTGGCGATCTCAGGGTGCACCCCTTTTTATTCCTGTGTTGCTGGTTAAGACTCAACTTTGTGAGCTCGATCACAGCAATCACTGGTGGTGGCCGGGCACCACCTGGTTCTTCCTGTCATGAGCCAATGTAGTCACCCACTCATGTGGGTCTGTCTGTCTTCTGGGTTCTCTTTCCCCCATGTCGTTTTGGTCCGTGTTCCATTCCTGCTGAGTAGGGACCAGTTGCTGTATCCTCAAATGGCAGCTTGGCAGCTTTTAAGATCCCAGACGCCACTCACCAATGTGGGGTGCAGAAGTCTCTGTTCGCAAAACACTAGTTGTGGCAACTGACTTCAATTTCCCCTGAAAGCATGGTCCCCGGCCCCCCACTGTAGCTACTCTGTCCTTACAATACTGGGTTAAGATGGGAGGAGTAATCATGTTATGCTGAAGTCCAGTTAATACTGATCTTCTTTGTAATGTGTGCTGTCACCAATTTCACCCAACCAAATTTCTATCAACTATCTAATCTAAACCCTCCACCCCTCGCCCTCCCTCTTCCCTACCCTTGCAGCCATCAAAGAGCCTTTTCTTCTATGCATGAGTCTGTTTTTAAGTTCTTACCGTAGGGGTCTCATACAATATTTGTCCTTCTGTCGCTGACTACTTTCACTCAGCATAATGTCCTCCAACTGAAACCAGGTTATGAGATGTTTCCTAAAATCATCATTGTTCTTTATCACAGCATAGTGTTCCACTGAGTATATATACCATAGTTTACCTATCCATTTCACTGTTGTTGGGCATCTGGGTTGACTCCATCTTTCTGCTGTTGTGGACTGTGCTGAGATAAACATTAGTGTGAAGGTATCAGTTGGCGTGAATGGCCTTGATTCTGTAGGATATATTCCAAGTAGTGGAATTACTGGGTCAAATGGTATATCTATATCAAGCTTTTTAAAGAAGCATCAGATTGCTTTCCAAAGAGGTTGTACCATTTTGCAATCCCACTAGCAGAGTAGGAGAGTCTCAGTTTCTCCACAGCCTCTCCAGCATTTGTTTTGCTTTTTTTGGATCATGGCCAACCTTGTTGGGGTGAGATCATATCTCATTGTAGTTTTGATTTTAATTTCTTTAATAGCTAATGATTGTGAGCATGTCTCCCAGTGTTTTTTTGGATGCCTCTTTAAAGAAGTGTCTGCCCACCTCCTTTGTCCATCACTTAACTGGATGATTTACTGATATTTTATAGTACTGTACAGATTATGGAGATCAGGCATCGGTCAGACATATAGTTGCCAAATATTTTTTCCCATTCTGTACGTGGCCTTTTAATTCTATAACTAAAGTCTCTGGATGAGTAAAAGTGTTTGATTCTTACTGGTTCCTATTTATCTATTTTCTCTTCTGTTGATCGTGCTTTCTTTGATAGATTTTAAAGTCTATCCACGTTGTATACTAAAACTTCCATTGTTGATCCTACTTTTTCCTGGATGAGGTTTATCCTTTGTAGATTTGATACTTACGTCCTTTATCCAGTTTGAGTTGGTTTTTGTATAAGGTGTAAGATATGGGTCCTGTTTCAATTTACTGCAGGCAGATATCCAATTTTGTCAGCACCATTTGTTGAAAAGACTGTTTTTACCCCAGTTTAATGTCTTAGGGCCTTTGTTGAATATCAGCTGTTCATAGGAAGATGGTGTTATCTCTGGGGCCTCGATTCCATTTCATTGATCTATCTGTCTCTTTTTGTACAAGTACTAGGCTGTTTTGACTACTGTGGCAGTGTAACAGGTTCTGAAGTTGTGCAGTGAGAGGCCTCCCAGTGTGTGCTGCTTCTTCAGTAGTGCTTTACTTATCCAGGGCTTCTCCCCTTTCCCAACAAAGTCAGTGACTTGTTTCTCCATCTCCTTAAAAAATGTCACTGGAATTTGTATTGGGATTTCATTATATAAGTAGATTGCTTTGGGTAAAATAGACATTTTCACATGTTAAGTCTTCCTATCCATGAGCAGGGTAGGTTTCTCCATTTATGTAAATCTCTCTTCGTTTCTTATAGTAAGGGCTTGTAGTTCTCTTTGTAAAGGTCTGTTATTTCTTGGTTAGATTTATTCCTAGGTACTTTATCTTCTTAGAGGCTATAGTAAATGGTATTTATTTCGTGATTTCTTCATTAATAATCTTGTTGTTGCTATAAAGGAATTCTACTGATGTACTTATGTGTATCTTGTATCCTGAGACTTTGCTGAACACTTCTACCAATCTAAGCAGTTGACTTAACGGATTCTTTAGGATTCTCTGCGTATACAATCATATCAAAATCAAAATCAAAATCAAAATCTCAACAGGGAGATTTTGCCTTATTCTTTGCCAATGCAGATGCCCTTTATTTCTTGCTCTGGCTATAATTTCTAGTACAATGTTGAATAGGAGAGTGGCCATCCTTGTCTAGTTCAGGTTCTCAAGGGAAACTGCTTCAGTTTCTCTACATTCAGGATGACGTAGCCAGTTGGTTTTGTAGAAATGGCCCTTATTGCTTTGAGGAATTTGCGGTCTATTCCTATTTTACAGTTTTTAGCATGAACGAGTGTTGGACTTTATGAAATGCCTTTTTTGCATCAACAGACAAAATCAGGTGATTGTTGTCTTTTGTGATATTCATGCGGCTGATCACATGAATTGTCTTTCTGATGTTGAATCAGCTTTGCATCTCTGGGATGAATCCAACTTCGTCATAATGGATAATTTTTTGGATGTGTTGGCAAGAATTTTGTTGAACATCTTTGCATCTAGATTCATGAGTGATATCGGTCTGTAGTTCCCCTTTTTGGTTGGGTCTGTCCCTGGCTTTGGTACTAGGCTTACGCTGGTTTCATAGAATGAATTTGGGAGTATTCCATCCCTTCCTATACTGTGAAATAGTCTTAGCAGAATTAGAGACAACTCTTCTCTAAAAGTTTGGTAGAATTCTGTGGTGAAGCTATCTGGGTCCAGGCTTTGTTTCGTTGGTAGTTTTTTGATGACTTTTTCAACCTCTTCCTTTGTGATGGGTTTATTAAATTGTTTGGCTTCACCTTGTGATAATTTTGGTAGGTGATAGGAATCAAGGAATTTGTCCATTTCTTCTAGGTTTTCAAATTTGTTACAGTACAATCTTTCACAGTAGTTTGTTACGATATTTTTTATTTCTGTTGGATCTGTTATGACAACTCCCCTCTCATTTCTCAATTGGGTTGTTTCCTTTCCTGTTTTTCTTTAGGAAGTTTAGCCAATGGTTTGCCAATTTTGTTGATCTTTCCAAAACACCAGCTTCTGGTCTTTTCACTTTTTTCAATTATTTTTCTATTCTCTAATTCATTTAGCTCTGCTCTAACCTTTATGATCTGTTTTCTTCTGGTGACTGAGAGGTTCTTCTGTTGTTCTCTCTCTACTTGTTCAAGCTGTAGGGTTAGTTCTTTGATTTGGTTTCCTTCTTCCTTCCAGATGTGTGCATTTATGGAGATAAACTGACCTCTGAGCACTGCTTTGGCTGTATTCCATAGGTTCTATTAGGAAATGTTTTCATTCTCACCGGAATCGATAAATTTGTTTATTTCATCCTTGATTTCTTCCATGACTCATAGCTTTTTGAGCAAGATGCTGTTCAGTTTCCATGGGTTTCACTTTCTAGTTATGTTTTCTCTGCTATTAATTCTGACTTTTATGGCTTTATGATCTGAGAAGATGCTTTGCATTAATTCAGTGGTGTGGATCTTGCTGAGAATCACGCTTTATGTCCTAATGCATGGTCTATACTGGAGAATGTTCCATGTGCACTGGAGAAGAAGGTGTTGTTGTCTGCTGATGTATAGAAAGTTCTGTATATGTCAATGAGGTCTAGTTGTTTCATTGTTGCAATAAAGTCTTCTGTGTCTTTACTAAGCTTTTTTTCTAGGCGATCTGTCCAATATTGAGAAGTCTCCTACTGTTATTGTCTCCTACTCCTTTTTCAGTGTAGTCAGTGTTTCTTTGATGTATTTAGGTGCTCTACTACTAGGTGCATAAATGTTTAATATTGTTAAGCTGTGCTTCTGTATGGAAACTTTCAGCAACAAATAGTGTCTGTCCTCGTCCACGATGGTGGATTTTACATTAAAATCTATTTTATCTGAGACTAGAATTGCCACATCTGCACTTCTTTGCTCATTGTTAGCTTTATATATATTCTTCTATCCTTTAATTTTCAGTTTGTTCCTATCTTTAAGTCTAAGGTGAGTTTCTTGTAGGCAACATATGGATGGGTTGTGTCTTTTGATCCAAGATGTCACTCGATGTCTCTTTACTGGAGCATTCAGTCCATTCATATTCAATGTAATTACTGATAGGTATGTGTTTAGTGCTGTCACTGTGATGGTTTACTTTTCTGTTGATGTTTACTCTGTTGTTCTTATTAATCTGTTCTGGGACATTCTTCTTTATGAGCTGATTTTTCACCATTTTCAGGTTGGTTTTGTGGTTGTTCAGACTCCTATATTACGTTTCTTGATTTGACATGTTGCATCTTTATTGTGCTTTACAGCTACTCCTATTATCCCCCTTAATAAACTATCTATAAACCCAACTTTAATTACTACCAGTCTTATTAACTTCCTCTCCATCTGGAAGGACTATAACGACTGTCATACATCCCTCTTTTTAATATGATGACATCATAGTTTTCATGATATGATCACTGGATCATTTCTCAACACACCTTATAGCTTTGATTGAGTTTGGAGCCTTCCCTAACTCAGTAGGTGTCTGTGTGATGTGTCCTAAATTTGCTTCTAAATATAAAGTTAGTGGTTTTGTTCTTCTAAGCCAAGAGATTCTTTCAGTATTTCTTGTAGCTTTGGTTTGGTTTTTACACAGCTTCTGAGTTTCTGTTTATTTACAAATGTCTTAATTTCATTTTCATATTTGAGAGACAGTTTTGTAGCATATATTTTTCTTTGTTGGAAGTTCTTCTCCTTCAAGGCTTTGAATGTGTCATGCCATTGTCTCCATGCCAGCATTGTTTCTACTGAGAAATACGACAAAAGCCTAGAGTCTCCCTCTGAACGTTAGCTTTGCTTTGAGTCTTGTTGAGTTTCTGCTTATGTTCCATTTTGTTAAGCTTGATTATAATATGTCTTGTAGTCTTTCTTTTGAGATCTACATTGAGCAGCATTCAATACACATCTTGGATATGTATAGTTTCTTCTTTCATAATTTCTGGGAAGTTTTCTGTCAGCAGTTCAGCAACAACACTGTTCTCAGATGTCTTGTCATGTTCACAAACTCCAATTAATTGCAGATTGTTCCTCTTAATACAGTCCCACATGGTTTTTAATGCTTCTTGATTGTTCTTGTTTCTCTTTTCTGATTTCTCCTCATAGATGCTAGAGTCAGTAGCTCTGCCTTCCAAGTCAGAAAGTCTATTTTCCATTTGTTCCATTCTGTTTTCTTGGCTTTGAACTGAACTTTCTCTCTTTCATTTTGTTCTTGATCTGCTGAATTTCAGAGTACTAGTGTTCCATCAGATCAAACAGCTTGCTTAATTTTTCATTTTGCTCTGCTGCATTTTGTATAAGGTCTAGGAGGGCTCTCTATAATCCTTTTGTATTCACCTTCCAATAGTTTCAGAAAGTCTTCTTCATCTGGGAAGTTCTTTGGTTGTTTCTTTTGGGGGCCTTCTGACACCCTGGGTGATTTATTGGTAATGATTTTATCCAGATTTTGTTACTTTCTGGGCATCATATGAGTCAACAGAAGCTCGGAGAGATGCTGTGAGGATAGACTGCTGTTGTTTCTCTAGACCATCTTAAAATGAAAGGTAAAAGGTATCTGACAACTTCCAAAGTCAGTAAGGTTTTAGGTATACAGGTCTCCCTTCTCAACTGGTAAAGTAAGCACCACTATATCCACCCCCAGATGTAATAAACTAGTTCAAAATACAGAAAGGCTACTGCCCTGCTGGCCTCTGTTGTCAGGCCCCAACCGTAGGTGACATTGTTTAGAGTACTGCTTTACCGCCAGAAAAGAGCTCTCCTCTTGATGGCAGGCACTGCCTCCCATCCTAGGAATTACATCTCGCTGAGGCCTCTGCATTGGTAATCCACCTCCCAGTGGAACAAGATGGCATCCCGCACAAGCTCCCTGCCTGCCTCAGTAGAGGCTAGTCAAAGGCAGAGCCACAAAAAGAGGTCAAAGGTGCCGAGATGCACAGTCCAAAGCTGGGCTCTCAAAATACAGCAATTTCACCTGCTGATCCCACCAGCAGTGCATCTGAGATTAGCTGCTAGTCAATTCCCAGCTCCACCCAATGGCTAAGACAGAGGAAAAAAGTTAAAATGGTGAGTTACCTTCCGTCCATGAAAGCCAGCACTCGCCAAGAGCAGGGGTCAGTGAAAGAGAGGAAGTTTTCCTTTTAGTGGTATGAAGTCCAAATTAACAGTCCTATGCTGTGTCCTAGGTCTCACTAGGTGTCCAGAAGGCTCTGTTTAACTATCAATTCAGGTCTTGGTTTCCAGAGGGATTTAGGGAGACGTGTGTTCAGTCCACCATCTTGACTCTGTCCCCAGGTTTAGGTATTTTGTTTATCACAGTTTTAGAAGTTCCCAAACAGCACAAACAGTTAACATAATCACCTGCTAACCAAATGGTTAGAGGTTTCAGTCCAGCCAGAAGCCCCTGAGAAGGTCTGGTGATCTATTTTGCAAGACCCACCCACTGAAAACTCTGACCAAAAGGTCAGCAGTTCAAATGTGCTAGGCACTAGCTTCGAACTCTATGGAACAGTTCTACACTGTTCTACAAGGTCTCTATGAGTCAGAATTGACATGATGGCAATGGGTTTGGTGTTTTGTGTTTGTTTGTTTGTTTGTTCTAGTATACAGGAAACTATTTGCAAATGACTTTGATTACAAGTAAACTACAAATTGGGACTTACCTATACAGAAAACAAGTTTGTTTCAGGAGTTATAAAGGAAAAATTGAAATTTAAATTGCTGCTGTTAGTTGTTGGCAAGTTACTTTTTACACAACACTGTGCTAATTAAAAATTCAACTTGATATCCTTTTTTTATTTTGCCTGAATATTTGTCTAACTACTTCATTTCTTTTTAGTGCTGAACCAAACTACTTTCTATACTGGGAGTGATTCCTATTTGTAACTGTGATATTTTAGCACCTATGAGTGCTAAAATGCAGGTTGCTGCATTTTTATCATCTGATAAAAGCTTCATAAAAGCATCAACTACATTTTTGAACTGTATATTCACAATGCTTGCCATAAAGTACTTTACAATTTTTTTTAGTGAATAAAACCAAACTAGTAGAAATGAACATTAAAGCAACATTAGAGACTCTTTCCCCAAATTATTTTCCTACTATAGTCTAAACTTTTCTATTCTAAAAATAATGTCTGAGGTGAGATCGGGCGAAGACAGCAAAGTAAATGGACCCTTCCTGTGGCCCCTCTAAACAACAAATATCCAAAAGAACAAATGAATCCAGCATATATGATATCTTAGGAGCCCTGTTCAAAGAGTAAGCTGAGAACCTGGACTGAGCAAAGGGGAATGGAGAACAGTGCTAGAAATGCATAGGATTCCACAGACTGGACCTGCTTGAAAGCAACCACAGCTGCAGTGTGGCAGGACCAGCATGGAGGTTAGTGAGTGCTCCCCTTAGTGGAGGTGATGGTCTGGAGAATCCAATCATGCCTCTGGAACTAGTAAGGGGCAGCACCAAATCACTGAAAGTAAGTTGTTGTGTGTAACCTACTGTGTGCAGACCTGAATCTTCCCTTCTATGTGAGCCTGTATCCTGGTGCTCCCCCTTACTTCTCTGAACTGTTCCCCATGCTACAGTCTGATTCCATTAAATGACCTGGAACTAGGAATCCTCAAGCCTGCCCTGAGCCATTCTCTGAGACTTGGAGGGACAAACAAATACTGGCAAACTCAGGGAAGGGGGTGCATTTCTTTTTTCACTACCAACTCCCCTAAGCCAGAAAATCAGGACAGAAACCGTTCCTTTACCTGAATTCAGACATAAGGGGGTATGTCTACCTCACACTCAGGGACAGCTGTCAGCCCACTGCCTTTTTCAGTGGCTGCAGCCAGACACTTGTGCCTATACCAATCACCGCTGTCCATCTGGGACAGCAGGTGAGAGCCTGCACCACACACTTGGTGACTGACTACCTGGATGACTGAGCTGAATCCATATAAGAAAAGTAAACTGCACATTTTAAAGCTAGAAGCTAAAACAGAGAAGGTAAACATTAAAAAAAAAAAACAATAATACAATTTGCTGATGGCTTGGAAACAGCAGTTCATATCAAAGCACTTAAAGGGGCAGACAGGGAGATGAAGCAAAGTGTAGCAGAGCATAATGACAAACTGAACAAGCTGCAAGAAACCAAGGAATGGCAAGAATCAGAAATTCAGGAAATTAATAATAGAATTAGACAAAAGTAGGTCAAACATGTGGAACTGAGGCAATGACTGCCTGAATTAGTGAGATTAAAGGCTGTACATTTAAAAACCAGAAGGTAGACTATAGTAGGCAAATGTTAAGAAACAAAAGCATACAACATCAACATATTTGAGGAAAAATCAGATAAAAGAATTTTAAAAAATGAAGAAATGTTAAGAATTATGTGGGTCTCTATCAAAAGGAATAATCTACAAGTGATTGGAGTACCAGACAGGGGGACAACAGAAAATACAGAGAGAAGTGTTAAAGATTTGCTGACAGAAAATTTCCGTGACGCCATAGAAGATAAGAAGATATCTATCCAAGATGCTTATTGAACTCCACATAAGAGAGATTCCAAAAGACAGACACCAAGGCATATTATAACTAAACGTGCCAAAAACAAAGATAAGGAGATATTTTTAAAAAGTGGAATCTTACGCATTTCTAGCACTGTTCTCCTTTCCCCTTTGCTCAGTCCAATTTCTCAGCTTTCCCTTTGAACAGGGCTCCTAAGATACCATTTCCTTTGTCGGTTATTTTTCATTTGTCCTTAGCCACTTAGTCTATAAGACTAAGCTCTGACTACTCATCAGAAATCACGTAGGCAAGAAGGCAATGGGATGACATATACAAAGTCTTGAAGGGAAGTAACTGCCAGCCACAAATTACATACCCAGAAAAATTTTCTCTCAAATATGAGGGCAAAATTAGGACATTTTCAGATACACAGAAATTTAGGGAATCTGTAAAAACCAAAATAAAACTACAAGAAACACTAAAAGGAGTCCTTTGGATGGCAAACCAGTAACACCATGAAACAATACAACACTAAAACACAGAACACAGCAATGGGATATCAACCCAAACAGGGAAATCATAAAGATACATCATAACTAAAACAATGAAAACAGAGTACAGTGATGTCATTATATAAATATACTATTAAAAAAGGGACCCAAAAGAAAATGTAGTTGAACAGGTATGATAATTAAGCTTGTGAACTTACCACCATGTGCTTACACTGGCAGCACTATGTAAACAGACACAGCCTTGGTGTATCAGTGTCTCACAGCTGTGCTCAAGTCAGTGTGCGGCAGTGTCTTGCTGAGTGGCATTCATTACTGTTGTCACATGTTTCTGTGTGCCATCACAAAAACGCCAGAGCTTGAATTAGAGCAACGAACAAACATTAAATTTCTTGTTAAATCTGAAATCAGGGACATGTTAGTCCAAGTTTATGGGGCTAATGCCATGAAGAAAATAGGAGAATACAAATAGACTAAACATTTTACTGAGGGGAGAGAAAGCATCACTGACGAGAAGAGATCAGGGCAGCAAATAATAAGCAGAACTAACAAAAACACTGCAAAGATTTCATCAAATTGTAAGGCAAAATTATTGGCTATCTATGAGAGCATAGCAAAGCAAACAAATATCAACAGAGAAACAGGAAAAATGAACTGAAAATCTTGGCATGGAAAAGATGTGTGCAAAAATGGTTTGAAGGACCTCACTAATGAACAAAAAAAGCATAGGAGAGTTGACAATGGCCAGGACCTTTTTAGAGAGGCAAGACAATGTTTTGGGCCGTGTTATCACCGGTGATGAAACATGGGTGTACCAATACGACCCTGAAACAAAATGTCAAAGTGCACAACTGAAGTCAGCCAATTCTCCATGACCGAAAATGTTCCTATCAGTCCAAATCACGAGTCAAAATGATGTTGCCAACATTTTTTGATATCAGAAGGGACTATTCATTATGAATTTATATCAACTGGACAGGTAACCAAGTTAGTATTTGAAAGTGCTGAAAAAGCTACATGAAAAAGTTACACGGAAAGAACCTTAACTTTTCGCCAACAATTTATGGCTCCTTCAGTCACAACAATGGACCAGCTCACAGAGGCACTGTCTGTGAGGGAGTTTTTAGCCATTTAACAAATAACTGTATTGGAACACACTCCCTATTCACCTGATCTGGCCCCCAGTGACTTTCTTCTTTACCTGAAAATAAAGGAAATATGGAAAGGAAGACATTTGGATGATATTCAAGGTATCAAGGGTAATACGACGACAGCTCTAATGGCCATTGCAGGAAAAAGAGTTCCAAAACTGCTTTAAAGGGTCGACCAGGAGCTGGCATCGGTACATAGCTTCCCAAGAGGAATATGTCTAAGGTGAGCAGTGACATTCATCAACGAGGTATGCAGCACTTTTTCTAGAATGAGTTTGCAAACTTGTCAGACCTCATAGATCTTTCATATGGAGAGGAAGTCAAGGCAATATAAAGAAATTAAAGACTGGTATAAATCTAGGAAAAGAGGGTTAAATATTAACACAACCACAAAGGACACTATCAACTCTGTACATCAAAAAAAAGAAGTCTTAGCAAAAACAAAACCACCAACATTGAAAATGATGAAAACATAAAGAAAAAAATCATCACAGAAAATGGAACAAAAGCATTGTCTACAACACACAAAAAAGACATCAAAATGACAGCACTAAACTCATATCTATCAATAACCACACTAAATGTAAATGGACTAAATGTACCAATAAAGAGACGAGGAGTGGCAGACTGGATAGAAAAGCATAACCTATTTATGCTGCATACAGGAGACACACCTTAGACCTAAAGACATGAACAAAATACAACTTGACAGGCTAACAACACTTGGGCCAATAACAAAGCTCCAAAACACATAAAATATACACTATCTGCACTGAAAACAGAAACAGTTCCACAATAATAGCAGGAGACTTCAAAAGACCAGTCTCAGTTGAAGGACAGAACACCTCCAAAAAGTTCAATAAGGACATGAAAAATCAATGTCACAATAAACCAGCTTGACCTTATAGACATATTCAGAACACTCTACACAACAGCAGCCAAGTATACTTTATTTTTGCAATGCACATAGAACATTCTCCAGAATTCATCACACATTATTTCACAAAACAATTCTTAACAAAATTCAAAGTACTAGAATACTTAAAACATCTTCTCAGACCATAAGGCCATGAAAGTAGAAATCAGTAACAGAAGGAAAGAAGAAAAGTCAAACACATGAAAACTCAAAAATCCTTTGCTCAAAAACAACTGGGTTATGGAAGAAATCAAGGATGGAATAAAGAAATTCATAGAGTCAAATGAGAATGACACCACATCCTACCAGAATCTATGGGACACAGCAAAAGCAGTGCTCAGAGGTGAATTTATCTCACTAAATGCACACATCCAGAAAGAACCAAAAAATCAAATCCACTGTCATAGTCAATTCTGACTCACAGGGATCCTATACATCTGCGTAGAACTGCCCCACAGAGTTTCCAATAAATGCCTGGAGGATGTGAATTGCTGACCTTTTGGTTAGCAGACGTAACATTTGCCACTATGTCACCAGAGACCTTATACCCAAAAAGAAGATGGGCCCAACTCTACAGTGCAAACAAGTGGAAAGAGAACAGCCAAAAAAAAACCTTAGGCACCACAAGAAAGCAAATAAAAAAATTAGAGAAGAACTAAATGAAAACAGAGAATAGAAAAATGACTGACAAAGTTAACATGACTGAAAAAACTGGTTTTTTGAAAAGATCGATCCAATCGATAAATCAATGGCCAAAGTTACAAAAGAAGAACAGGAGAGGAAGCAAATAATTCAAGTAAGAAATGAGATGCACAATATCACAACAAACTCAACTGAAATTAAAAGAATCATAGGAGTACACTATGAAAAACTGTACCCTAATAAATTTTAAAACCTAGAAGAAATGGACATATTTCTAAAGAACACATCACCTACGAAAACTAGCACAAACAGAAGTAGAACCAGCATAAAAAATAGAACACTCCCAAATTCTTACTATGAGGCCAGTATAACCCTGATACTGAAATGAGGTAAGACAGCACAAAAAAGGAAGATTACATATCAGTATCTCTCATGAACTTAGATGCAAATAAATATCTTCAATAAAATTCAACGACGCATCAAAAAAATAATTCACCACGACCAAGTACGATTCATAGGAGGAATGCAGGCATTGTTCAACATTAAGCTAAGTGCTGTCCAGTCGGATCCGACTCATGTTCAACATCAGAAAAATAATTAATGTCATCAACCTTTACATAAAGCAGAAGAGACACTTGACTTTATCACCTTATGAAGAAAAGGCATTTGACAAAGTCTGACATATATTCATGTTAAAAACTCTCCTGAAAATAGGAACAGAAGGAAAATTCCTCAGCATAATAAGGGGCATCTATGCAAAGCCAACAGCCAACATCCTTGTAAATGCAGATAATCTGAAAGCATTTTCCTTGAGAACGCGAACCAGACAAAGATGCCCACTGTCACCACTCTTATTCAACACTGTCTTGGAGGTTCTAGCCAGAGCAATCAGGCAGGATACAGAAATAAAGGACATCCAAGTGGCAGGAAAGAGTAAAAACATCTCTATTTTCCCTTATACAGAGAAAACCCTAAAGAACCCCAAAATAGAACAACTACCAGAACTAACGGAAGAGTTCAAGCAGAGTATCAGGATACAAGATAAACACAGAAAAATCAGATAGATTTCTTTATATCAACAAAGAGACCATCAAAGAGGAAGTCATCAAATCATTACCATTTACAACAGTCCCCAAGACAATAAAATATCTAGGAATAAATCTAACAAGAGATGTAAAAGACCTATTCAAAGTAAACAGTAAGACTCTGCTCCAAGAAATCAGAGACTTACGTAAGTGAAGAAACCTACCTTGCTCATGGAAGTGTTAACATCGTGAAAATGTCTACTGTACCCAAGGTGATCTACAGATACAGTGCAATACCAATACAAATTCTAGTGGCCCTTTTTAAGAAGATGGAGAAACAAATCATCAACTTCATGTGGAAAGGGAAGACACCTCAGATAAAGTATTTTTGAAAAAGAAGAACAAAGTGGGAGACCTTACTTTACCCAACTTGAAAACCTAGCACATTGCCACAGTAGTCAGAAAGCCTGGTACTGGTACAAAGACAGATATATAGGTCATTGGAACAGAACTGAGAATCCAGGTATAACACCATCCACCTATAAGCATCTGCTGTTTGACAAAGCCCCTAAGTTCATAAACTGGGGAAGAGACAGTCTTTAATAGTGTTGTCATAACTGGATATCCATCTGCAAAAAAATGAAACAAGACCCATATCTCACACCATGGACAAAAACTAACTCAAAATGGATCAAAGACCTAAACACAACATCTAAGACAATAAAGATCATGGAAGAAGAAGTAGGTACAATGCTGGGAGTCCTAATACACAACATAAACAGACTACAAAATGTTACCAAAAACATACAAACACCAGGAGATGAAATAGATAACCAGGAACTCCTAAAAATCACACATTTATGCTCATTCAGAGACTTCACCAAAAGCAGTACCTAAGACTGGGAAAGAACTTTTGGCTACCATGAATCCAATCAGTATCTGATCTCCATGATATACAAAGCACTACAAAACCTCAACAAGAAAAAGACAAATGACCCAATTAAAAAACTGGCAAAGGTTATGAACAGGGACTTCATCAAGGAAGACATCCAGGCAACTAAAAGATACAAGTAGAAATGCTCACCATCATTAGCCATTAGAGAAATCCAAATAAAAACTACAAGAAACCATCTCATCCCGACAAAGCTGACATTAATCCAAAAACACAAAATAATACATGTCAGAGAAATTGTGAAGAGACTGGAACTCTTCAACACCACTGGTGGGAACATAAAATGGTACAACCACTTTGGGCATCGATGTGGTGCATTCTTAAAAACCTAGAAATAGAAATACCATACGATTACACAATCTCATATCTGGGAATATGTCCTAGAGAAATAAGGGCTGTCACACAGATACATGCACACCAATGTTTACTGCAGCACTACTGACAAGAGCAAAAAGATAGAATCAACCTAGGCGCCTATCAACAGACTAACGGATCCACCATAGTATATTCACACACTGGAACACTACACAATGATAAAGAACAAGGACGATTTTAGGAAACAAAAGGGAGCTATCTGGAAGACATTATGTTGAGTGAAATTAGTCAGATGCAAAAGAACAAATATCATATGAGCCCATTATTATAAGGACTTGAGAAAAGCTTTAAGCACATAAGAAAATACCTTTTATGGTTAAGGAGGGGGGAGAGAGGTGGTAGTTGTACATTAGACAGAAGAAAGGAACTGGGTTAGGTGAAGGGAGTGACACTAAGCAATAGAACAGAAGTTAGCACAACTGGATCACTTCAAAAGCTAAAAGGTTTTCTAAATACAGCCCAGTATTTTGAAGGACAGAGTAGCAGGGACAGGGGCCCGGGACACCATGGTTTTTAGGGAACATCTAGGCTAAGTGGTGTAAGATTTGTTTTTTTTTTTTAAAGAAAATGTTCTGTATATCTCTTTGGTGAGTTGCATTTCGGGTCTTAAAAGCTAGCAAGCAGCCATCTAACTAGCATCAACTGGTCCCAATCCACCTGGAGCATACAAGAACCACTGACATCAAAGACACATGGCAAATATGATGCCAGCAAACAGAAGGTGCCATATTATCCAGAGCCTTCAAGAGCATGAGACCAAAAGAACTAGATGGTGCCCAGCCACCACCAATGACTGCCCTGACAGGGAAAACAACATAAAGCCCCTGATGTAGAGGGAGAAAAACAGGTGTGCAAAACTAGAACTCTTAATAAAAGACCATACTTGATGGCCCATCAGACTGGAGGGTCCTCTGAAAGCATGGCCCCTGGACTCTTTGCTAGCCCAGAGCTGAAACCAGTACCAAAGCCAACTCTTCAGACAAAGACTGGAGTGGACTATAAGACACACAGTGATACAGGTGAAGAATATGCTTTCAGGCTTAAATGTACACATGAGGCTGCCTGAGCAGCTCCTCTCTAGAGGTGAGATGAGAGGGTGGAAAGAGACAGGCATTGATTGAACAGATATGGCAGCACAAAAGCACAAGGTGGAAAGAAAGAGTGTGTTGTCACAGGGGATTCAGGGGGAGCAGTTACAGTTGCACAGTGGTATGTGTGCAGCGTTCTATATTGCAAACTGATGTGGACTGTAAGCTCTTACTTAAAGCACAGTCAAATACTAAAACAAAACAAAAACAAAAATAGTCTGAGTAATTCAGAGTCCATAAAATCTGCACTTTAGATTACTTCTTTTCTTTCATGCATACCTCCATAGTGACTCCACTGACTTAGAACTTGACTTATGAGGAATTTCACTCAATGCCTCACACAAACAGATACAGCACTTTCTAAGGCTGACGTTCTTTGCCTGCCTTTGAGACAGCTCGGCCCAAGGAAAGCCAACAGGCAGTTGTCAATAAGCATTGTACGGCTGTTCTACTTAGCATACTATTTGCTGCTGGTTTTCCTGCAGTGCTGCTACCAGTTCACCAGTTTATGTACTAATAACCCGGGCATCATGTTGTCGTCTTTTGTCTTTACTGTTCTGTGTGTTTCTAACGCACAAAAGTTTTAATTGTGTAAACACTGCATACAAAATACAAACGAATTAACAACTACTGAAGAAGCAACTAGATGTTATTAATTTCAATGGTAATTAAGTTTGCAACCTTTAAGAATTCACCCTAAGCCATCTTTTTTAAAGCATGAGAGATTTGTTGTTGTTACTGTTTTCGGAAACAAATTACCCACTTTAGTGGGAGAAGGTCGTAATTGAATTATCCCGAATCAGGCAATTCATAACCACATAGATGACCCCGGCTGGCCAAGAGTATAAGCCTCTCAGATGCCCAGCTACAGGGAGTGTAACTGACCGAGGGTCCCAGCTGCTGCAGTCTGAAATCCATCACTGTGTTTGAGGCAAGGCCACACTTCTCAATTGCAGCTCAGTCAATGACTGACTCAGTGACTGAGTGTGGCAAGCAAACTACAGCAGGCCTATTCCTGGAAGATGCGGAATTCCTGTGATGGGCAATTTTCACCCGAAGACTTCCTGATGGCCATGGCAAACTTTCCTTAGAACTGCACTGCAGCCTAAAAGACTTTAATCCAAACTTCCTTCCTTCCTTACCTCTCCACTTTACTCTGGGTTAGACTTACATTATGGTCTGAGGATCCTCTCAACAAGCATCCTCTGTCTCCTTTCCCATTTTCTCTAAGCAGAATAAATTTCCTGCATGTTTAGTCCCATTTTGCCATTTGATTTTCAGAGGAAGTGGCTTACGACAACTAAGGCTGCCCTTGAAACTTCAAGTTTTTTAAAACTCTAACCACTTTAAACAAACTATTTCTAAAATATTCACTACTATATTAATGCCTTTTTGGAGTCCTGGTGGCACATGATTAAGCATTCAGCTGCTAACTGAAAGACTTGTAGTTCAAATCCAGCAGCTGCTGCCTGGACACCCTACGGGGCAGTTCTATTTTGTTCTACAGGGTCCCCATCAGTCAGAATCAACTTGACAGCAACAGGTTTTTTTTAGGTTACTGCGTTTTGACTGGTAAAGATCTCAACTAAGACCTACTTAACAGTAAATTTACTTAGCAGTAAATTCCTGACAGGATGGACACAGATCACATGCAATCAACAAATGTATACTAAACACCTCCTGTACATGAGAAACATGCCAAGCATTATGGGGAAAATGAAGAACCCTAATCTTACCCTAAAGGAACTGCCAACCTAGAAGAGGAGAGATTCAAACAAACTTCAAAACACACACCTCTTGTCAGTGCTACAGTTCACGAAAAAGGTGCTAAAGGAACGAAGAAACTGATTCTACAAGGGGAAGGAGCAGCAACAAGATGCTGTAGGAAGTGGCATTTGAAATGTACTTTGAAAGACCTCATCAAAGCCTTCAAGTTGCATACCTGCCTATTATTAACAAGGACACCTTCTACACATTCATATTCAGCTACCCCCCAAATCTCTCACATTCTCTATCTCCAGAGTACTGACCATTTCTCACTTCCCCTCTTAAATGTTCTATCCCAGTATCCCCTCTTTCACCACTATTGTAACTTAGAGCCTCAACCAGAAATCTAGGGACTAACCTTGACTCTCTCTCATTATCCTCACCCACTTAGTCACCAGTAAATCTCTCTATGATCCTCTAAATCTCTCTACAATCCAATTTTCTCTACCCTCCCTACTACTGGTCTAGTCAAAACCACCACCACCTTTGTCCACGAATTGCTGGAAGAGTCCTGTAACTGAGCCTCTGGCTCTCATTTAACCCATGTTTAACAATGCAGACAGTGATCCCTCAAAATCCATATTTTACCATCAATACCCTGCTTAAAATTGTTCAGTCACTTTTCCCTGCTCACAAGAAAAGAACACAATAATTTGTCTCATAAAATATGGCCCCACATTCCAGTTCCACAGAACACCTCAAATGCTGAGTTCTTCTTGGCCTCCAAATCCTCTACAAATTCTTGGAACACAGTACCTCCCTGTCCTCACCTGGCTAATCTGCACTTCCACTGAAAATGTAACTTCCTATCTTTTGTTTTCGGATCCAGTATGACAATCTCTATCTTTCAATTTGAGTATGTAGTCAATTTATATTTCACATACTTATTGATACAGTTGATTTTATTTCTCCAATCTTGGTATTCTTTTCATGTTGACTCTATTTGTTTCTTGTTCCTTAATCCTCCTTCCTTTCTTTTTGGATGAACTGCCTTTACATTATTTTAGTAGTTTCTCTACAGTATAATCTCTAATACTGTAATGACTAGCTGTGATGATTAAGATTGTGTGTCAACTTGGCTGGGCCATGATTCCCAGTGTTTTGGCAGTCATATAATGTGATCACTTCTGTGTTTAGATTTGATACATGATCACCCCATGGTGAAATCTCCTGTGAGAAGCCAAGGAGGTGAAAAGGCATTTCCTTGGGGGCATGGCCTGTATCTGAATATAAAGCAGATGTTCTGGCAAGCTTCAGGGGCTTTTGCTCATTCTGGATCCTGCAGACAGCTCCTGTTTGTGTGACCTCTGGTTCTT
Source organism: Heterohyrax brucei (assembly GCA_028571685.1). NCBI lineage: Eukaryota > Metazoa > Chordata > Mammalia > Hyracoidea > Procaviidae > Heterohyrax > Heterohyrax brucei. The sequence goes on from CM053149.1 coordinate 54,116,245, forward strand.
TGGACTTGAGCCAACAGCTTACCTGTGATCTTGCTTGTCAATCTTGGAACTCATCAATCTTAACAGCCTGTGAGCAAGGGCCCTGCTCTCTGACTGAGAATCCTGGGTTTACCAGCCCCAGCAGCTACATGAACCCGGAGAAGCCTCTATGGTGACCCATGGACTTCAACGTTTCAGCCTCTACAACCATGTGAGCCATTTCCTTGATATAAATCTCTCCCTATATACATACTTACTTACACACTTTATTAGTTGTGCTTCTCCAGAGAACACTGCCTAAGACACTAGCCAACTGTGATCATTTAAATTACATTTAAAACAAAGTTTTTTTATTTTCATCATTCTCAAACATAAATAAGCACTAGAGGTTAGTCTCCTAGCTTCCTACTGCTATCCCAAGAACTTGACTCCTTCAGCTCTTCTCTTTTATGGTCCATGACCTCTTTCTACTATAACTAGAGTCTTTAAAATTCTTAATTTTTAAAATGCAGGCTACTCTTTCTTTCTTTACAACACGTAAAACAGCTAAGCATCTGAGCTTAAAGCAGGTGGTTTCAGGATCCTCTTCATTCATTCTCCCTCTCTCCCAAGGCTCTTTGTGCCTGAAATCTGTGGTGAAGGACCATTAGAACACCACTGTTGTGTACTGGAAACCCTGGTGGCATGGGGGTTAAGTGCTACAGCTGCTAGCCTAAAGGTCAGCACTCCAAATCCACCAGGAGCTCTGTGGAAACTCAGTGGGGCAATGTTACTCTGTCTATATGGTCGCTATGAGTCAGAATAGACTTGACAGCACTGGATTTGGCTTTGGGTTTTCCCTGTTCTGTATTACACTGCCTAGTTAAAGTAGGCAGCACTGTGTAGTGTACAGAGTTATCTTTGAAGCTGGACATACTAAGGCTCACTGAAGAATACCACTTCTTACTAGTTACAAGATCTTGAGCAAATGGCCTCTTTGATGATCTTCTTCCTCAGCTATAAAACTAGTGTACCACCACCTTAAGAAAAAGTCAAAGTGTGAAACTGACTGAAGCTGTAAAACACCAAGCACAGTACCTAGAATACTGGCCTATAGGAGGACTTGATGACAATGCCAGATGCTACGGTTCATTTCAGGTACGTGTTTGTTTTAAACCTCAAAAAGCAATCAATGTAACTCACCATATGCCCCGACTCCAGTGTGATCGAGTTGATTCTGACACACAGCAACCCTATAGGACAGAGCAGAACTGCTCCAGAGTTTCCAAGGAGTGCCTGGTAGATCTGAACCACCAGACCTCTGGTTAGCAGACATAGCCCTAACCACTACACCACCAGGGTTTCCATTTCACTACACACAGAGAAAAAAAGAGAAAATTCTTATGACCATTTTAACAGACACACAAAAATCATCTGACAAAATTCAACACCCACATACGACAGAGGAAAAGAATTCTCAGAAAAGTATTAATAGAAGCAGATATACTCAATTTTGACAAATGGCATCAGTGAAAAACTAACAGCTAACACTGCACTTAACAGTGATGTAGTAAACGCTTTCCCCAAAGTCTGGACCAGCCACAGAGAACTACTCTCACTGCTTTTCATGTAACATTGCACTGACGGTTCTAGCCAGTAAAACAGGGCAAAAGAAAGAAATAAAAAAGCACGAATATCAGACTGTCTGTATCTGCAGAAGACATATTATGTAGACAATCATACAAATTCGAGTAGCAAGGTCATAAACTACAAGGCAAATACATAAAAATTACCTGTATGTTTACATATTAGCAGCAAACAGAAAATAAAACTCAATTTAAAAAATCTATACTGGGGGGGCAGAGTCAAGATGGCGGACTAAGCACACGTCTCCTTATATCCCTCTGGAAACCAAGACATGAACTGACAATCAAACAGAGCCTTCTGATCACCTAATCAGCCTCAGGACACGGCACAGAGCTGTTAATTCGGACTTCATACCACTCAGCGAAAAACCTCCTCTCTTTCGCTGACTCCCGCTCCTGGCTAGCCCCGGCTCTCACAGATGGAAGGTAAACGCACCATTTTGACTTTTTTTTCCCTCGGTCTCGGCTGGTGGGCGGAGCTGGGCCTTGCCTGGCGGCTGGACTCAGACGCACTGCTGGGGGGATAGGCCGGCGAAATTCCAATATTCTGAGAGCTAGGCTCTGGACGCTATTAATCTAGCCACTTTGAGCCTTTCGTTTTGTAGCTGCCTCAGCGGGGTTTGTGCGGAACTCCGCGGTGATGGTGCGGGATGCCATGTTGGTATCGAGATTTTAGCGGGACCTCGTTCTTAGCCTGGGAGCCAGCACCTGTAAACGGGAGAGTGCTTCTCTGTCAGAAAACTAGTGATTTTGCACAGTGCTGCCTGCACCGGGGGCCCCTGCAACAGAAGCAGAGGAATCACTACCTCTCGGCATCTTTAGCCCCTGTATGCTGCCTGTGTGGAGGACGCCATCTTGGGTACGGTGGCCGCAGCTGGACCTAATTCTTAGCTTGCGAGTCAGAGTCTGCCCACAATAAAGCGCTTTTCTATCACAAAACCAGTACTCAACACAGTGTTGGCTAAGGCTAGGCCCTGTCAGCAGAGGCCAACAGGGCAGTAGCATTGCTGTATTCTGAACTAGTCTGTATGATCTGGGATTGGAAATAGTGGTGCTTACTTTGTCAGATGAAAAGAGGGACCTCTACACCTGAAAACCTAACTGACTTGTGAACTGGTCAGATACCCCTTGCTTTACGTTTGAAGACAGCCTAGAGAAAGATTTGCAATCCATCCTCACAGTACCTCTTCCAGCCTCTATATACTCACATGGGACCCAAAAAGCAACAGACAATTGTGGCATACAAGCAATCACTCATGGCTTCAGAAGGCTCCCAAACAAAGCAACCAAGGAGTTTTCCACATGAAGAAACTTTTATGAAAGCACCAGAAAGTGAATACAAAATGATTATATACAGAGCCCTTCTAGACCTTATACAAAACGCAGCAGAACAAAACGAAAAATTAAGCAAGTTGTTCGATCCGATGGAACACCAGTACTCTGAAATCCAACAGATCAAGAAGAAAATCAAAGACATAGAAACTTCCATGCAAAGCCAAGAAAACAGAATGGAACAAATGGAAAAAAGAATTTCTGACTTGGAAGACAGAGCTACAGATGCCAGCGTCTATGAGCAGAAATCAGAAAAAAGAACAAGAAAAATGAAGAAACATTAAGAAGCATGTGGGACTCTATTAAGAGGAACAACCTTCAATTAATTGGAGTCTCTGAACAGGGTGAGACATCTGAGAACACAGAGAGTATTGTTGCTGAGCTGCTGAAAGAAAACTTCCCAGAAATCATGAAGGAAGAGAATATAGACATCTCAGATGCATATCGTACACCACCCAATATAGATCTCAAAAGAAAGACTCCAAGACATATTACAATGAAGCTTAATAAAATGAAACATAAGCAGCACCTCTTAAAGGCAGCAAGACTCAAGGCAAAACTAACATTCAGAGGGAAATCCTGTAGGCTCTCGACAGATTTCTCAGCAGAAACCATGCTGGCATGGAGACAGCAGCACGACACATTCAAAGTCTTGAAGGAGAAGAACTTCCAACCAAGAATTGCACATCCTGCAAAACTATCTTTGAAATATGAAAATGAAATTAAGACATTCCCAGATAAACAGAAACTCAGAGACTTTGTAAAAACCAAACCCAAACTACAAAAAATACTGAAAGAAGTCCTTGGCTTTGGCTTAGAAGAACGAAACCACTAACTTTATACTTTACAACTGCACACTACTCGATACTCATTTAGGGAAGGCTCCAAAGTAAATCACAGTTTTGATTTGGAAAGAAGCAATCTAGTGATCATCATGAAAACTATGGTGTCATCATAATAAAAAGAGGGATGAACTACAGTCGTTATAGTCCTTCCAGATGGAGAGGAAGATGACAAGACTGGTAGTATAAAATTGGGTTTATAAATAGTTTATTAAGCGGGTTCATAGGGGGAGCTGTAAAGCACAACAAAGATGTATCACACCATTTCAAGAAATCTAACACACGAGTCTCAACAACTATAAAACCAGCTCTGAAAAAGGTGAAAAATCAACTCACAAAAAAGAGTGTCCCAGAACAGTCTAATATGAACAACAGAGAAAACATCAACACAAAAATAAACATATCACAATGGCAGCAGTGAACACATACCTATCAATAATTACATTGAATGTGAATGGACTGAATGCTCCAGTAAAGAGACATTGGGTGTCATCTTGGATCAAAAGACACGACCCATCTATATGTTGTCTACAAGAAACTCACTTGAGACCTAAGGACAGGAACAAACTGAAAATTAAAGGATAGAAGAATATATATCAAGCTAACAATGAACAAAGAAGAGCAGGGGTGGCAATTCTAATCTCAGACAAAATCAATTTTAATGTCAAATCCACCATCGTGGACGAAGATGGACACTATTTATTGCTGAAAGGTTCAGTACACAAGCAAGACTTAACCATATTGAATATTTATGCACCTAATGTCAGAGCACCTAAATACGTCAAAGAAACACTGACTACACTCAAAAGAGTTAGATGACTCCACAATAATAGTGGGAGACTTTAACACTCCACTCTCATTACTAGACAGCTCAGTAAGGACACAGAAGACCTCATTGACACAATTAACCAACTAAACCTCATTGATATATACAGAACTTTCCACCCATCAGCAGACAACTACACCTTCTTCTCCAGTGCACATGGAACATTCTCCAGAATTGACCACGTGATAGGCCATAATGCAATGCTCAACAAAATCCATACCACTGAATTACTGTAAAGCATCTTCTTGGAAACTGAACAACATCTTGCTCAAAAAAACATGGGTTATAGAGGAAATCAAGGATGAATTAAAGAAATTCATGGACTCCAATGAGAACGAAAACACTTCCTACCAGAACCTATGGGATACAGCCAAAGCAGTGCTCAGAGGTCTGTTTATCTCCATAAATGCACACATCTGGAAGGAAGAAAGAAACCAAATCAAGGAACTAACTCTACAGCTTGAACAAGTAGAAAGAGAACAACAGAGGAACCCCTCGGGCACCAGAAGAAATGAGATCATAAAGATCAGAGCAGAGCTAAATGAATTAGAGAATAGAAAAACAATTGAAAAAATTGAAAAGACCAAAAGCTGGTTTTTTGAAAAGATCAACAAAATTGATAAACCACTGGCTAAACTTACTAAAGAAAAGCAAGAAAGGAACAAATAACCCAAATTAGAAATGAGAGGGGAGTTGTCACCACAGATACAACAGAAATCAAAAATATGATAACAGAATAGTATGAAAGACTGTACTCTTAACAAATTTGAAAACCTAGTGGAAATGGACAAATTCCTTGACTCATACCACCTACCCAAATTATCACAACGTGAAGCAGAACAACTTAATAAACCTATCACAAAGGAAGAGATTGAAAAGGTCATCAAAACACTGCCAACCAAAAAAAGTCCGGGTCTAGATGGCTTCATGGCAGAATTCTACCAAGCATTTAGAGAAGAGTTAGCCCCAATACTATTGAGACTATTTCACAGTATAGAAAGGGATGGAGTACTCCCAAACTCATTCTATGAAGCTAGCATAACCCTGATACCTAAGCCAGGGAAAGATCCAACAAAGACAGAGAACTACAGACCAATATCACTCATGAACCTAGATGCAAAAATCTTCAACAAAATTCTTGCCAACAGAATACAACAACATATTAAGAAAATAATCCATCATGACTAAGTGGGATTCATAGCAGGGATGCAAGGCTGGTTCAGCATCAGGAAAACAATTAATGTGATTAACCACATAAATAACACAAAAGAAAAAGATGACCTGATTTTGTCCATTGATGCCGAAAAGGCATTTGATAAAGTCCAACGCCCATTCATGCTAAAAACTCTTAGCAAAATGGGCATAGATGGCAAATTCCTCAACACAATAAGGGCCACTTATACAAAGCCAATTGCCCACATCATCCTGAATGGAGAGAGACTGAAAGACTTTCCCCTGAGATCAGGAACTAGACAAGGATGCCCACTGTCACCTCTCCTATTCAACATTGTGCTAGAAGTTCTAGCCAGAGCAATTCGACAAGACGAAGAAATAAAGGGCATCTGCGTCGGCAAAGAGGAAGTTAAAATCTCCCTGTTCGCAGATGATATGATTGTACATGCAGAGAACCCCAAGGAATCTATAAGTAAGCTACTCAAACTGATAGAAGAGTTCAGCAAAGTCTCAGGATACAAGATAAACATAAGTAAATCAGTAGGTTTTCTTTATACCATCAACGAGACTGTTAAGGAGGAAATTATTAAATCAATACCATTTACGATAGCCCCTAAGAAGATAAAGTATCTAGGAGTTAATCTAACCCGAGAAACAACAGACCTTTACAAAGAAAACTACAAGCCCTTACTACAAGAAACTAAGAGAGACTTAGATAAATGGAAAAACCTACCCTGCTCGTGAAAATGTCTATTTTACCCAAAGCAATTTATTTATATAATGCAATCCCAATACAAGTTCCAGCATCATTTTTTAATGAGATGGAGAAACAAATCACCAATTTTGTTTGGATAGGGAAGAAGCCCCGGATAAGTAAGGTACTACTAAAGAAGAAGAACACACTGGGAGGCCTCTCATTACCCGACCTAAGAACATACTACACTGCCACAGTGGTCAAAACAGCCTGGTACTGGTACAAGAACAGACAGATCGATCAATGGAACAGAATTGAGACCCCAGAGACGACACCATCTGCCTATGAACAGTTGGTATTCGACAAAGGCCCTAAGACATTAAACTGGGGTAAAAACAGTATCTGCAACAAATGGTGCTGGCAAAATTGGTTATCCAGCTGCAATAAACTGAATCAAGATCCCTATCTTACACCTTATACAAAAACCAACTCCAACTGGATAAAAGACCTAAATATCAAACCTAAAACAATAAAGCTCATCCAAGAAAAGGTAGGAACAACAATGGAAGTTTTAATACACAATGAGGACAGACTCCAAAATCTGTCAAAGAAACCTCAAACAACAGAAGAGAAAATAGATAAATGGGAACTATTAAGAATCAAACACTTTTGCTCATCCAAAGACTTTATTAATAGAATTAAAAGAACACCCACAGAATGGGAAAAAATATTTGGCAATTCTATGTCAGACCGACGCCTGATCTCCATAATCTATAAGATACTACAAAACATCAAGAAGAAGATAAACCATCCAATTAAGCGATGGGCAAAGGAGATGGACAGATACTTCACTAAAGAGGAGATCCAGGCAGCCAAAAAACACATGCGGACATGTTCACGATCTTTAGTTATTAAAGAAATTCAAATCAAGACAACAATGAGATACCATCTCACCCCAACAAGATTGGCCATGATCCAGAAAACACAAAACAACAAATGCTGGAGAGGCTGTGGAGAAAGTGGAACCCTCCTACACTGTTGGTGGGGTTGCAAAATGGTCCAGCCTCTTTGGAATGCAATCTGGCGCTTCCTTAAAAAAATGGATATCGATATACCATTTGACCCAGTAATTCCACTACTTGGAATATATCCTACAGATTCAAGGCCTTTCACACCAACGGACACAAGCACCAGAATGTTTATCGCAGCACAGTCCACGATAGCAAAAAGATGGAATCAACCCAGATGCCCAACAATAGAAGAACTGATAGGTAAACTGTGGTACATATACTCAATGGAGCACTACGCAATGATAAAGAATAACGATGATTCCGGGAAACATCTCCTAACCTGGTTTCAACTGGAAGACATTATGTTGAGTGAGAGTAGGCAGCGACAAAAGGACAAATACTGTATGAGACCTCTACGATAAGATCTCAAAAACAGACTTGTGTATAGAAAAAAAGACTCTTTGACAGCTGCAAGGGAGGGGAGGGAGGGAGGGTGAGGGGGGAAGGGTTTAGTTTAGATAGTTACTAGAAATCTAGTTGGCAGAAAGCGGTGACAGCACACATTAGGAACAAGAACAACATTAAGTGGACTTCAGCATAACTTGAGTACTCCTTCCATCTTAACTCAATACTGCAAGGATAGAGTAGCTGGGGCAGGGGGTGGGGGACCATGCTCTTAGGCGAATTCCAGGCCAATTCGCACAACTAGCATTTTGCTAAGAGAGCTCTCTGCACCCTACATTGGTGAGTGGCGTCTGGGGTCTTAAAAGCTGCCAAGCTGCCATCAGAGGACACAGCAAATGGTCCCAACTCAACAGGAATGGATGCTCACTGAGGACCAAAATGACATGCAGTAAAGACAACCGAGAAGACCGAGAGAACCACAAGAGTGGGCGCCTACATCGACTTGGGACCGGCAGAACCGGATGGTGCCTGGCCACCACCAGTGATAGCCACGATGGAGCTCACAGACAGGAGTCTCACTGGCAACACAAGAATAAAGAGGTGCATCATGAGATCTCCACTAAAAGACCTCAACTGATGGTCCAGCGGTTTTGGGGTTCCTCTGAGAGCATGGCCCCCTGCTCTGATGCTGCCCTTCCCCATAAATTATAACAAAGGTCCACTCTTTGGACAGGAATGGATTGGACTTGGCAAGGCAGAGTGACCATATATTGGAAGCACTTTATGGTTCTATACATCTATAGGATATCATCTTGCTGACCTCTGGCTGGAGGAAGGGGAGTGGATGGACAGGAGGGGAAAGCAGACTGTTGGGAGGATGAGACATGTATGGAGCAGAGAGGAATAGTGTGCTGTCACCGGACAGGGAGAGCAGTGGAAGCTGCATATAGGGGGGCATGTAAATTTATATGTGAATGTACATTTTCACTCAGTTATGTTAAATAAAAATTTAAAAAAAAGTTATTCAAAAAAAAATTTATATTAAAAAGTCAAGATAAATTTAACAAAAACCATGTAAGTCTTCTACACTGAAAACTTCAAAATGTAGCTAAATAAATGGAGAGATATTATCACATTTGTGGGTCCCAAAACCGAATATTGTTAAATGTCAATTCTTTCCAAAATGATCTATGAATTCAACAGAATTACAATCAAATTTCACCAGTGCCTGCAGAAATTGACAAACTAATTTAAACTTTATATGGAAATACAAAAATCTAAAATGTATTTTTTTTAATTTAATGTAACTGAGTGAAAATGTACATTCCCGTATAAATTTACATGCCCACCTATATGCAGCTTCCACTGCTCTCCCTGTCCAGTGACAGCACATAAAATGTACTTTTAAAGCAGGAAAACACTGGAGGATTTACACTACCTAACTTCAAGACAGAAACCCTAGGGGCGTAACTGTTAAGCATTCATCAGCTAACCAAAAGGCTGACAGTGCAACTGCAAGAAAGACCTGGCGATCTGCTTTCATAAAAATTAGAGCCAAGAAAACCCTTTGACGTAGTTCTACTCTGTCACATGGGGCTGCTATGAGTCCACATCAACTCAGTGGTACCAAGGAACAACTTTAAGGCTTACTATAAATTTACAATAATCAAGACAGTGTGATACTATCCTAAAGACACACAAATAGAATAATAAAATAAAATGGGTAGCCTAGAAGTAAACGCACATGGTCATTTTCACAAAAGCTCCAATATAATCCAATGTGGGGAATAAGTCTGTTCAATAAATAGTAATGAAATTATCTGCTATCTGTGTATGCACGTGTGTGTGCTGAGGTTGTCAGGTACCACTGAGTCAGCTCCAACGTACTGTGACTCTGTGTACAAAATAGCAAAACGATGCCTGGTCCTGTGTCATCCTCACAACCATTGTTATGCTAAAGGTCACTGTCACAGCCACTGTGTCAATCCATCTTCTTGAGTCTCCTCTTTCTCACCAACCCTCTACTTTACCAAGTATGATGTCCTTCTCCAGGAACTGATCCCTCCTAGACAATATGTCCACAGTATGTGAGACACAGTTTCACTATCCTTGATTCTAAGGAGCACTCTAGCTGTACTTCTTTCAAAACAGACTTGTTCATTCTTTTGGCAGTTCAATATTCTTCCCCAACACCACAACTCAAAGGCATCAATTCTTCTTTGGTCTTTCTTATTAATAATTCAGCATTCACAAGCATAGAAGGCAACTGAAAACACCATGGCTCAGGTCCAGCACACCTTAGGCTTCAAGGTGACATCTTTGTTTTTCAATACTTTAGATAGGTCTTCTACTGCAGCTTTGCCAAATGCAACATGTCTTTTGATTTCCTGACTGGTGCTTCCATGTATACTGATTGTGGAACCAAGTAAAATTAAATCCCTGACAAACTCCATCCAATCTCCCTTTATCATACTGTTTATTGGTCCAGCTGTGAGGATTTTCATTTTATGTTGATATGTAATCTATACTGAAGGCTGTGTTCTTCGATCTTCACCAGCAAGTGCTTCAAGTCGTCTCCACTTTCAGGAAGCAAAGTTGCATCATCTGCACGAGGGAAGCTGTTAATGAGTCTTCCTCCTAGCCTAACGCCCCTTTTTTCTTCATGTAGTTCAGCTTCTTAGATTATCTACTCAGCATACAGCCTGAATAGATATGGTGAAAGGATACAACCCTGGTGCACACTTTTCCGACGTGAAACCATGTAGTATCCCCTTGATCAAACAACTGCCTCTTGATCTATGAACAGGTTCCTCCAGAGCACAATTAAGAGTTCTGGAATTCCCATTCTTTCCAATGTTACTCACAATTTGCTACAGTCCACACAGCTGAATGCCTCTGCACAGTTAATAAAACACAGGTATATGTCTTTTTGGTATTCTCTGCTTTCAGCCAGGATCCATCTGAGATCAGTAATGATACCCCTGGTTCTGCATCCTGCTGAACCTGGCTTGAAATTCTGGCAATTCCATGTCAACACACTATGGTAGCCACTTTTGAATGGTCTACAGCAAAATTTCACCAGGGTGTGATACTAATGATATTGTTCAGTAACTTCTACATTCAGTGGGATCACGTTTCTTGGGAACAGGCATAAACATGGATCTTTTCTAATTGGTTGGCCAGCTAGCTGTCTTTCACATTTCTTGGTGTAAATGAGCTCCAGTGCTGCATCCTTGTGTTGAAACATCTCAGCTGGTATTCTGTCAATTGCTAAAGCCTTGTCTTTCACCAATGCCATCAGTGCAGCTTGGACTTTTTCCTTCGGTACCATTGGTTCCTACTCATGTGGTACCCCCTGAAAAGGCTGAAATGGTGATTTTGCTGCTATTTGAATGCCAGGGGCATAGCTTTCAGCAACACAGCAACACACAAGCCTCCACATTTCGAAAAACTGACAGACATGGGGGGTATGTGTATACATAAAACCTCAATTCATACTTTGTATGATATGCAGGAATTTAAGAAACACATACTATGTAAAAGTCCAAACTATAAAGCTTTTACAATATCTTCATGGCTTGGTAGAAGGCAAAGCCTTTTTAGACACAGAGGGCAATAATCATAAAAGAAATAAATACAAGGTCTGATAAGTCCATAACCTTAATTATCCTAAATGCTAACATATCTCAATGCTGAATATTACTACAGTTACCTTCGAAGTACTCCATTTGAGAAGCTATGTACTGATGCCAGGGCCTAGTCCACCCTTCAGAGCAATTCTGGAACCCTTTCTGGAAGGGCCACTGCACACAGCAGCAAGCTCACAAACTTAATTGTATAGCTGTCTATGAGGGAGTTTTTAGCCAGTAAACAAATAACTGTATTGGAACACCCTCCCTACTTACCTGATCTGGCCCTCAATGACTTTTTTCTTTACCCAAAAACAAAGGAAATATTGAAAGGAAGACATTTTGATGACATTCAGGACATCAAGGGTAATATAACGACAGCTCTGATAGCCATTCTGGAAAAACAGTTCCAAAGTTGCTTTGAAGGGTGAGGACTAGGTATTGGCGTTGGTACATAGCTTCCCATGCGGAGGACTTCAAAGTTGACCATAGTGATATTTAGCAATGACGTATGCAGTACTGTTTCTCGGATGAGTTCATGAACTTAACTGGCAGTCCTCATATACAGAAGCTACACAGCTGAAAGTGGATCCCCAGAGATGCTTTATGCCTAATGGATGTATATCCTTTGACAGTAGGAACTTATTCATTCTAACTTAACAACTGAGGTGGAAGTGTTTAAACAACACTATGCAGGAATCTTAACGTTTCAGTTGCCTATTCAACCATGGTTCCTAGTTCACGTATGAAGGGTTCGCTGAATCATGAACAGACACTGACTCACAGTACCCAGCTCCTCATGTAACGCTGTAGCCTCAGGATAAGTCAAGATTCCTGAATACCTTGATGAGACAAATTCTAAACACAGACAAGCCCTAAGAGTCCACTTAACATGTTGTTCCAGTGTTATTTCTTCACACATCCTGTCTCCTTCCCTCCAAATTGCGGGGCTACAACCTCCTAGTTTTTACAGAGTCAGGTCTTCACCAACTCAATTTCAGAGTGTGAGCTTACCATTAAGATACGGTAGGAGGATGAGGCTACTGCCTAAAGTTGAGTAGGTGGGCTGCCATGCCTACGCAGCAAAAGAACAGGGCCTGATGAGCAGAAGGGGTGGATTAGCCACTCAGATGGACTAGGAGAATGAGGCCACCCAAGCCAAGGGAGCCAAGCTGCCATGCCATCCCAGAGGACCTGGACAGCCTAGGGCAAAGGGACCTCCATCCAGAAGCCAGAGGGCATGACCAACACTCAGAATCTGAAGGGAGTGGCTACTGCTCAGACCATCTCAGATAAGACAGGATTATTTTCAAGCCTCAGATCCGACTCGACGGCACTTGGCTTTGGCTGACAGCTAATACAATTTGTTCTGCTGGGTTTTGGCCTTGACTGGTATCCACTAACCGTCTTTCCTCTCCAACTTCTCCCACTGGTAACAGAAATGTCTACCTTGTGCCTGCTTCACTACTGCACTTTGGAAAACAGATAACTTACATTCCAGATTTGACAGCAACACAGATGAAGAGGAATTTGGCCCTAGGATGGAATATACCTAAAATCAAACACAGATTTCATTTAGACGATTCAGAAGATGAGATTTTGGACTTGGAGTTGATTTATGACTTCTGGAATGATGTGAAGGAGTGAATGTGTTCTGCATGTGGCAAAAACAAATTTTGGGAGGCCAAAGAGTGGAATATTATGGATTATGTCTCACAAAAACGTGTGTTATAAATCCTAACTTCTATGCCTGTGGTTATCATCTCACTTGGGAACGGGTTTTCTTTGTTCTATTAATAAGACAGGGTTAGTGCAGCATGTATTTTGACTCAGAATCCTTTTAGGTATAAATGACATTAAACAAGCTAGCAGAAGAAAGATGAGGGAACAGAGATGTCCAGGCATGCAGAGATCTCTAAGAAACCAGGAAGTTGAAGAGACAAGGACTTTCCTCCAGAGTCAACAGACAGAAAGCCTTCCCCAAGAGCTAGTGCTCTAAATTAAGACTTACAGTTTCCTAAACTGTAAGAAAATAAATCTGTATTTGTTAAAGTAAAAAAATCAAATAATTTAATGTAGAGTTACCACCTAATGCAACAATTCTACTCCTAGGTATATGCCCAAAAGAACTGAAAGCTGGAATGCAAACAGATGCTCGTATTCCAATGTTCACTGCAGTACCACTTACAGCACCTAAAAGATGGGAAAAAACTAAATGGCCATCAACAGACAAATGCATAAACAAAACATGATACATATATGCAATGGAATACTGCTCGGCTGAGATGAGAAATAAAGTCCTGATATATGCTACAACATGGATGAATCTTGTAAACATATTGAATGAAGTGAGTCAGTCACAAAAATGACAAATGTGTGATTCTACTTACACGTGTAGACTAAGCAAATGTAGACAGCTAAATGAAAAGCCACTTCATGGGAGGAAGATATGGCAGTCGGCTTCTGTCAAGGTTACAGCCTCAGAAACCTCACTGAGGCAATCCTACCCACAGGGCTGCTGTGAGTCCAAATCAACGTGATGGCTGTGGGTTTAGTTCTAGTTTTACAGAGACCAAGTTTGTAAGTGGTCACCAGAGGTGAGAGGGAGTAGGAAAGATGAAGTCACTGCTTAGGGAGCAATGAACTTCTGGTTAAGAGTGGTGGAAAAACTTGGAAATGGATAGTGGTAGAACGGTTGCACAATATGATGAGTTAATTAATGTCACTGAACTGTACATATGGAAAAATGCTGAAATGACAAATGTTTTTATATATATGCATATATGTACACATATATATACCACAATTTGAGAAAACCTTAGGAAAATGAATAGACAACACCAATGGCTGCAACAGTATATTCACAAAACATGTATCTGACAACGGATATATCATGTTAACTGGGATATACACAGAACTCCCATAGCTCCGTAATAAAAACAAAAACAATCCGATTTTTCAAACAGGCCAAAGATTTCACAGAACTCCCATAGCTCAGTAATAAAAACAAAAACAATCCGATTTTTTAAACAGGCCAAAGATTTCAGCAGTCACTGACCAAAAAGGTTATATGAGTGGTCAATTGGAACATGGAAAAGTACTTATTATCATCAGCAATCAGGGTAATAACATAAAACCACAATGAACTCCCACTACACCTCCATCAGAACAAATAAAATAGAAGACTGATAACATCAACTGTTGGTGATGATATAGAGCAACTAGACTTCTCACACATTGCTGGCAGGAACATGAAATAGTACAACCACTTTGGAGAGAGATCAGTTTCTTTAAAAAACTAAACAGACATCTACCCTATGAGCCATGTCTCCTCATATTTACTCAAGATAAAACATATAAGACTTATATAAAAGCATTAATGGCAGCTGTATTCATAACAGACCCCAAACAGAAACAACTTAGGTAATCATTCATATGAAAATAAACAAACTAAGACATATTCATATGATGGAAGAAAAGAGTGAATTCTTGATCTAAACAACCTCTAAATCCTTGCTAAAAGAAAAAATACATATACATACGTACACATATACACTCACATATATGACTCCACTTATATTTTAGTACAAATAAAATTAACCTACAGTAGGCAAAAGATCGGAACAGGGGCTGCCTCTGGGAAGCAAGGTTTGAGATTGAGAAGATACATAAGGGAAATTTTGGGAATAAAGGTAATGTTCAACATCTTGACAGAGGTTTGGTATACACACGTGTGGACTTGCAAATATTCACTGAACTGTACACTAAACATCTGTATATTCTACTGTACGTACATTTTACTTAACTATAAACAAGTGTTGCACTTTAATCAATGATATGCATGCTTAAGTCTTTATGGATAAGGTACACCAATCTCTGCAGCTTTGAAATACATTAGAACATGTGGTAGACTGACTAAGAGACGGATGAGTATAGAATAAGCATAGTAAAATGTCAGTTGTAAAATCAATTTGATCAGCATGTGTTTATTATACAAGTGTTTCAATTTTTCCATATATTTGAAATTTTTTGCTGTAAAAATTTTACTAATTTCACTCTACAATACTGGGGGTTGAGGGAACCTGATCACAAAATAAAAGAATTCTAAAATAAGGTACAAAGTGTTTTCCTATTCCATCTACAAACAAAAAAACAAACCTATTGCCATCTAATTGTGGCTCACAGCAATCCTACAGGACAGAGTAGAACTGCGGGGGAGGGGAACATGCTACCACTTTATTATTTAACTAAAGCATTCTCATTACTGTTATTTATGGACCTCCCTGCTCCTCCCGGAAGTCTTCTTCCCTACAATACATTCCATAACCCTCATGGACTTCATCATCCACATATGCAACTCATCATTCAATATGCCAATCTCAGAGTTCCTGTCTCACTTCCTTCATCTCTGGCATCTTCAAACTCCAAAATTAAAAAAAATAAACAAATACCATCTCTAATTCTATCTCCCTGATTCCACTGAAGCCCTGGTATCACAGTGGTTAAGACCTCGACCGCTAAAAAAAAAAAAAAAAAAACCCAGGTCAGCAGTTCTAATCTACCAGCCAATCTTTGGAAACCCTACAGGGCAATTCTACTCTGTCCTACAGAGTCACTGTGAGTCAGAATCAAATCAACAGCAATGGGAGTCTTTGGGTATCTGCTCCCACTGCCCTCTTCCTTCAACTCATCAAAATTTCTAATCCATAGAACCTTCATTTTCCTTTCAGTTTATCATCTCCCTGTAACTTCTTTCCAATCAACTGAAATATCTCTACTCTTTCAGTCTCTACTGCAGCCACCTAAACCATCTTCTCTAGCCCTTCACCTGAATTAGTATGTGTTGCTGGAGGAAAATCTCACAACCACCAGGTCAATAAATGCCACTCCGAGTTTACGGTGAACACTCAGCACAGCTCAGCAATTCCTTCCTAAGTCAGTGGTGGCTCCTTCTGTATACCCTAAAGCAGCCAATTCCAAAACTTCATCCCTCTTCTTAAATTCCTTACTCATTTACCCTTTCTCACTCTACATCACGCATTTCGACTTTTATTTAACTATGAAAATAGAGGCTATCTTGTAAAAGCTCCTGCCCCCATATACAACAACAACAACAAAACCCATTGTCATCAAGTCAATGCCAACTCTTAGCAATCCTACAGGACAGAACAGAACTGTACCATCAGGTTTCCAAGGCTGACATTTTCATAGAAGCAGACTGCCACATCTTTCTCTTACCTCCCCACACAAACTCATCGTTATTTCTTTCTCTTCCATCTCAGAAGGATGTTACGTCCCCTGCTGAACAAAACATAATGTATCCAAAAACTTATAAATCCATTGCTGTGGTGTCAATTCTAAATCAGTGACCCTAGTGTTCTAAATCAAAAACTGTATAACCCAATTACACGGACCAACTTCTGAACATTTCCAAACCTTAGTTTTCTCTCTTGTAAAATGGAGGTGGTAATAGTATCCATGAAAATCAAATGAAAACACAGACGAAGCACTTAAAATAGTAACTGACAGAAACAGTTCAAGGCAAATCCTACTCTCTGTGATTCTGAGCTCACCCCTCCTTGGCCAGTATTTGCCCAGCCTTCTCAGCCAGGCCCTTCCTCACAGGCTCTAAAATACCCACTTCCGCCACCTTCAAATAACAAACACAAGTGTCTTCTTCAACCTGAGTCCCCTTCTCGTCACAGCTGTCTCTCTTTCTCTTCATCATTAAGTTTCTGGGAAGAAAAAAAGTCTAGAGAGGGAAAAAATAATCAGTCTTTGCTATTCTTATTTTTTCCATGCTATACCCTCACAACGAAACTGCTCTGACATAAGTGACTGATGACCTTTTATAAAATGTGGCAAAGCTGACACTTTCAGGCACCTTTTATGACTTTTCCACAGCCTGACACAGTTCACAACTCTTTTCTTAACTATCAGTTTCTCAGATGCTGCTCATTCCTTCTGACTTCTTCCTTCTCAATCTCCTTTCCTCATTCCTTTCTTTGCCCTCCCCCCAACCATATCATCTGGTATCTTCCCCAGTTCTCTCTTAGTCATACTCTAATCATTTCCAGTGGATACTTCATCTATTCCTTTTCTTTTTACCAGCTTTACTGAGATACAATTGACACGATAAAGGGTTCAATCTAATAACTTTCGGCATATGTATACAACTTTGACACCATCTGCACAAAGAAAATAAATTAATATGAAAGCTACTCAAGGCAACCACTGATCTGCTTTTTGTGACTACAGTTCAGTTTTCGTTTTCGAGAATTTTATATAAACAGTATTATACAATACGTACTTTTTTGATCCTGCTTCTTTCATACAGCATAATTATTTTTCAATCTATCCATTTTCTCACATGTATCAATAGTTCATTCCTTTTTATTGCTGAGTAATATTCCACTGCATGGTTACACCACAATTTGTTTATCTATTCACTTACTTGATGGGCATTTCAGTTGTTTCCAATTTGGGCTTGAATAAAATCGCTATGAAAATTCACGTGTTTGCTAGTTCCTGAATCATCCTGACTCTTGGCAACCCCATGCACAATAGGACTACAGTGTTGTGATCCACAGCATTTTCATCAACTGATTTTTTTTAGAATTAGGACACCAGACCTCTTTTCCTAATCTTAGTCTGGAAGTTCTACTGAAACCTGTTCAGCATCACAGAACACACAAACCTCCCCTGACAGAATGGTGGTGCCAGCTCTGCTTAAAGTTCACTGGCCAGGAACTGAAACAAGCATGGAAGGCAGGAAATCTACCACTGATCCACCATTACTGTCTTTGTAAGGATATAAAAACCAAAAGACCAAAGTCACTGCTGTGAAGCCGACGCCAACCCACAGCAACTCTACGGTATATAGTACAAGTGCCCCACAGAGTTTCCAAGGAGCTCCTGGAGGATCTAAACTGCTAACCTTCTGGTTAGCAGCTGTAGCACTTTAACCACTATGCCACCAAGGGTTTCCTCGTATGGGTATTAAAAAAAAAAATGCCGTTAAGTCAATTCTGACCTATGGTGACCCTGCAGGGCTGAGCAGAACTGCTCTACACAGTTTCCAAGGAGTGCCTGGCAGGTTTGAACTGCCCAATTTTTGGTTAGCAGATGTATCACTTAACCACTGTGCTACCAGGGATACACGTATTATCTATTCTTATGGTTTTACCTATATACCAAGAGTCCCAAATCTCCTTTGCCAGACACCAACATCCAGTTGCAACTTGGACAAGTCAACCCAAAAGACCTTTGAAATCTACAGGTCCAAAATACACTTTACTATGCCACTCTTCTCTCCAACATTCTCTGTCCAGATTAAACGTATTCAAACCAGAAGCTTACACTTCTCCTGCTCCCTCAACACTCTCCCCAATCACCGAGTTGCCAAAACACCAAACCAAGCCTCTTGGCACAGCAACAATTCTGACTCACAGTGACCCCACAGGACAGGGTTATAAATCTTAACAAAAACAGACATCCTTCTTACACAGAGCAGCTGGTGAGTTCAAACCAGCAAACTTCCAGTTGGCAGCTGAGTGCCTTAATCATGGCATGTCAATTCTGACCTTTACACGTCTTAAATAAAATCTACTCCCACAATTCTATCCACACGGATCCTTAATTCAAATGCATGAACTACTGGCTGAACTATTATTAAACCAGTCTTCTAACTTTTCTCCTGACTTCAGATCTCACTTTCTTCTTCAAATCCACTTTGCAATCTGTAGTCAAAGTGAACTCTCTAAAACTCAAATCTGGTGTTAATCTCCTATTTATAACTCTTTAGTGTTTTTCCTGCCAAGATAAAATTCAAACTCCTTAACTTATCATATAAAAAAATTCTCTATACACCAGTTACCTGAGACCAAATTCGTCCTCTGATACTCTCCAACATGTTCTAATTCAGGCATTTCCATACTTAGTGCTGAGGGTGATACCCGGTCCATAGCAGTAATCAAATCAGGAGGATGTATCTGTGCAACAGATAAGACTGGACCTAGACTGACAGATGCAGTAGGATGTTCTGGGCATATTCAGAAAAAGTAGTACGTAGTCAAGTCTGGCTAAAGTGTAAAAACATGAATGGTTATGGTAGGCAATCTAGTTAGAAAAGCTAGATGAAGCTAGATCACTGATCACTATCAACTCCATGCTAAAGACTATGTACTTCATTAAAACCAAACCCACGCTCTCTAGTCAATTCCAACTCACAGAGACCCTACAGGACAGAGTAGAACTGCTCCACAGAGTTTCCAAGAAGCGCCTGGCTGATCTGAGCTGTGGACCTCAGGGTTTTCAGAGACAGCACTGAACCACTATGGTACCAGGGTTTCCATGTACTTCATTAGAGGACCTTAAAAGACATCAGCTATTTTGATGAAGGGCATGACATGTTCAGAAATGCACTTTAACTTCTGAAATTTGCAAAATACACAAAGGAGATGTGGTACAGGACAGTGAACTCAGGTAAGGAGCTACTGCAGTACTCTTGGAAAAAAACACCCAGTGCTGCCGAGTCAACGTGTACTCAGTTAAAGAAACTGGGGCAGGAAGAAATAAATCCCAAGAACATGGCAAAGGGTAAGGAATCTACCCTTTTTGCCCAGGTGCAGACAATAACGCAAAGAGCAATCAGTGATGACTCTGAAGTTTTGAGTCAAAGTAATAAGGCCATTAAATCAGTTACTACTGAATTAATCCTAACTCACAGTGTCAGAGTAGAATGTATGCCACAGGGTTGGCAATGGCTGAGTACTTTCAAAAGTAGACCACCTGATCTTTCTTCAGAGATGGCTCTGGGTGGATTCAAAGCACTAACTCATCTTTACATTAGCAGCCAAGTGCTTAACCATTTTAGCCACCCAGAAGCTCCCTGAATCAAGAGGAAATACTAGAAAATGCAAGGTGGAAAGAAGAGAGGTTACAGTTTTAGTTTAAGAAATATCGTATTTAACAGATGTGAAAGAAATATGTATTCCTACACCCATTCATCAAATAATACGAGTGCCTACTAGATATCTGAACACGCATGGAAGATAAAACGAAAGGAAGACCCCTGCGTGTTCTCACAAGAGTCCAATCAAGTTGTGCTGGGGGGAGACAGGCAAGTGATGTTACTGGTGCCCATCAAGCTGACTGACTCACAGCGAGCCCAACTACCTCACAGGGCTTCCTAGGCTATAATCCTTACAAAAGTAGACTGCCATGTCTTTCTACAACGAAGCTGCTACTCTTTTGGTCAGCAGGGGAACTGTCCCACTGCCAAGGCCCCCTAGACAATCAGAACCTAAAATTCACTGTTCAGTGCTACAATACTAAAAGAAAACAAATAAGGAATATTCCATTCAGCCCTGAAGATTTGAGAAAACCTGTGAGGTGGACAGTGTGTCCTGGAGCAGCATTAGGTCAGGCAGAGAGGAGCACTCCAGTGAAGGAAACAACATGCCCAAAGAGCCTCAGGTAAGAGAACCCAACAATAATAACATCGCCGGCAAGCTGATTCCATGGCAACCCAACAAGTCAGGGTAGAACTGCCCCATAGAGTTTCCAAAGAGTGCCTGCTGGATCTGAACTGCCGACCTTTGGGTCAGCACAGGTAGCACTTAACCATTACGCCACCAGGGTTTCCAGCGAACACAACAGTTGGATACAAACAGTTCACTAAGTCTGAATGGAAGAATCTGAGACGAAATGTCCAGTAGGCAGGTGAAGCTTCAGGTTCTGAGCTCTCAAGAACAAGATATGACATATATTTTCCATCTTTTCTTAGGTAGCTTAGAAACATGAGTAACAAGTATATGAATGAGGACTGGAAGAACCTTACATATCAGCTACATGTGCACACTTTCATCTTTACTTAATCACCATCAGCTTCTGTTACCATGAGACAGTATTTCTCTACTTCATGTCAAATGCTGGTTTAAGTGAATAAAGTGGACTAGTGGAAACTGTAGTAAATTGGAGATATGTGCCTGGTTCAAAGTGATCAGCCATTTATTTACTCAGCTTCAGCATTAATTGAATGTGGGCTCAATATAAAGACATCTTCCTATTATTCCAGAAGAGTTGAAAACTCAAATTTTATGTCATATCTCCCATTTGTAAATGCTGGCAAAGCTTACATTTCGAGACAATAAAATAACACCATGATACGAGGTAACAAGTCTTCGGTGGACACAATTCAGCAATGGCCACCAGCATGGCAACTTTGAGATCCCTCCTTCAGCTACTTCACAGGACCCTCAAATTAGCAGTTAACCCATTCTGAGCGAAAGCCCTGGTGGTGTGGTGGTTAACTGGTTAAGTACTTCAGTCTGCTAACCAAAAGGTCAGCAGTTCAAATCTGCCAGGTTATTCTGAGAAACTATGGAGCAGTTCTACTCTGTCCTACAGGGTTGTTATGAATCAGAATCAACTCAACAGCAAGGGGTTTTGCTTTCTTTGATTCTCAGTAAAATGGCCCCATGCCGAGGTTTCGAATTCTTTTGTATCTTTTCAAGCAATTTTTCTGTCTGCCTCCCTGTCAAAATACTGGAGATGTCCTACTCCCCTTCGTTCACCAGCTAAGCTTCCAAGGTTGCAAATAAAGCATAGAGGTGAAGAGAGTCTGACAGGATTTCAAATAAATTAGGTACGTAAGACAACAGAGACGCGTCTTTGATTTTCTTTAAAAAAAAAAAAAAAAAAGACAGACATGGGGGGGGGAAGAGAGAGTAACTTAAACCTGAGCTATATTCTGCTAACAAACTAGCTTCCACAGTAAGACACCAAAGCGGGGAGGGGGAAGAAGAGGGCAAAAGGGAAAGTAAAAGCTGCTGGCCTTGGACAAATAACAGACAACTTTTAGAAACCTCCAAAGTGTAAAGGTTTGTTAGCACAGAAAGTACACCATAATCTCAGTTCTCAGGAGGAGCACAAATATATTTCAACAACATTGCAGGAAACATTCTTTGAGCATAAAGAAAGTGGGATTCAGGAACACTTACTAAAAGAAGAAAGCAGTGTCTATACTTAGAGAAATGAAAAGAAACAAAAAAAATATTCTGGTGGCTGCTTCTAAACTCATCCAAACACATCAGTTTATGATGCTTTGTGGCGTGTATTAAGTCACAACGTTGCTTTTAGAAGCTAAACAATACTGAAACATTCGAAAGCACAGACCATGGAGTAAGTAGAACTTCTGATAACAAATGCGGCGAACTTGAAGAAACACAGAAGGTTAAAAAGGTTTGTAATCAACGAATCAAATGACAGTACCGTTTTCAGACTCTTAGAAAATAACAATGAAAACCTTGAAAACTGGGGCGCTGGCGCCCACCCTTGTTGACTCGGAAGAGCGGAGGAATTTGGGGGAGTGGGATGTGATTACTGAGGTCGAGCGGGGCAGGCCGTGGTCCCGCTGCTGTTGGCAGGAGAGCTCTGCAATCACTTAGGGCCAGCACTGCGGCCAGAGCCTACTCGAGTCACTAACAGGAGCAGACAGAACGCCTAAAACGGGACGCTGACAGCCGCTCCTGGTAAAACGAAGAACGTGGAAAAGTGGTCTGCTTTGACCTCCATTGAAAACCGGGGCCCCTCCAACTGGTGTCTCCGAATCGAGGGGCAGGGCATTCCTCGCTCAGCGGTTGCATTATTCGGACAAACTCCCCGGGGCCTCCTGCGGCCTTCCCGCACCTCGGGTAATATCAACACCCAGAGCCAGCCGAACGTGGGGAACCTCTCCGTGCGCCGTCCTTTCCCACAGGCAGGGAGACCGGGAAGAAAGACGGCCCTGCGCGCCCCGCCTCCCCAAGCCGTTGCCCGGCCCCAGCGCCCTCGCCGGGGTTTGCAGCCTGGAAGGAGGTCCAGGGAGCTCCTCACCTTTTTCAGGGCTGGCACCAGCAGACCCCGCCACTTGGGCGCATTCTCTTCGCTGAAAAACTCATAAGGCAGCTGCTGCGCCTGCATGGTGCCCCCGGGGCGCCTCTGGGCGGGGAGGGGGCGGCGGCGGTGGCCGGGCCGGGGAGCCGCGAGAGGGCGAGCTCGCAGCGCAGAGCAGGGCCGCGGCTCCGCCGTACGGCCCGGCCCCCTCGGGGCGCCGCGCGGCCGGGCTAGTCCTGGCGAGGGGTCTGGGCGGCGAGGCCCGCGGCCGGCCACCCACCCGACACGGGCACTAGCCGCGGAAAGTGATCGCAGCCCGGAGGCAGCGGCGGCGGCATCCCGCACCACCGCCCCGGGGCCGGGCCCCCACCCCTCCCCGGCCTGCCGGCGCCGCCCCGGGCTGCTCTCCGCTGCAGTCACCGCCCGCCTGCCGGGGCTGCGCTCCCGGACCCGGCCTGGCCCAGCGCTGGAGCCGGCTGCGGGGGGGGAGGGCGTATGGTGGGGAGCTCCGGGAACGGCGCTGGCTCCGCGCAGCGGAGACCCCGAAACGCACGAGGCGCCGAGCGGGGCAGAGCAGGGGCTGGGGTTTCGCAGGGGAGAGGAAGGGTCCGAGGTTGTTGGTGGGAAACCGGCCGCCGTGAGATACCGCCACGGCCGCCGCCGCCGCCGCCGCCGCTGCCGCCGCCACCGGTGTAGCGCCAGAGCTTCCTACTTGCGAACGGAACCTGCTCGCTACTGAGCATGCGCCGCCGGGCCGGGTGATTCGCTCCGGGTTTTCCAGCTCACCGGTGAAGGAGGAGAAAGCGCCAGAGGGGGAGGGCGCCGGGCTGGGCTGTGGCTGCGCCCCCCGGGGCTGCAGGGGAGGGGCGCAGGGGTCGGGCGCTGTAGGACCCCGGCGGAGAGGGGCCGGAGAGGGGGTAGGGGAAATGTGGGGTGACGAGCAACTGTGAAGAGGCCCTGTTTGTTTGCTCCGGCTGCTAGGGCTCACACTCTCTCTTGGAGCCCCTGGGCCTTTTCGTTTCGGAAAGAGGTGTACTTGTGTGCGTCCTTTGTTCCCGAACAGGAAGATACGGACTGCTCGGAGCTTGCGGTGTATGGTGAACAGACTGGCAAAAGATAGTTCTCAAGGAACCTGCTGCTTAGTGCTCGTGGGTAGTAAAAGTAGCTGCAGTGTTTTCAATTACTACGGCCTAAATGTGTACATACAGTGTTGCATTTCTATTTGTCCGTGTTTTCACATTCCATCTCTTCATGTTTCAAGCCCACTTAAAATACGAAGTCCTCCGGTAGAAATTAAGACCTCTTCTGAAGGTCCCAAATTCCAGAGTATTTAAACCTCTCTCAGACACTCAGTCTGTCTTTTTTTTTTTTTTTTTTGGTGGCTATTTCGACTAGATAAATATATACATATATATAAATATATACACATACGTAAAGAATATATAATAGCTCTTGCAAAGCAGATCTTTTTCACTAGGAGTTTTACACAAAATATGCATTTAATTAACATTGTAGAATGCTGGAGGGGCAGTGAGCTACAGATTGTCACTCCATCCCACTCTGTAGCAGGCACCTCATAGTAGATCATTCAACAGGATCGTCTCATTTGCTCCTCATAGCAATACTGTTGTTTTCCCTCCACAGATGAAGAAACAGTTCAAAAAGTAGCCAGGGATTAAGTTGACATTGCTGGGAATAAGCACTGGTCCTTAATCTTTACAGGATCTCTTTGAGAATCTAATAAAAGTCCTAAGATCTTTCCTTTTAAAACGTACGTACATGATTTACATAAAAATTTTTCTCACACTCTCAAAGGGTTTAGAATGACACTTTAAATTCCGGTAAATCCTGTGGGTAGAGAGTAGGGGAACCATACCTTGGAAGGAGTTGGGGCATGAGAGTCTCTGCAAACACCTAAAGAATTGTGACTGGGGTAAAAATGGTTTGTGTCGTTTTTAGTAATTGGCCTCTGTCACAAACTCTTCCTTGACTTCCCATTGTTTTTCCAACACACTTCAAACTTCTTACCGTGGTCCACAGAACTGCGCATCTGACTTCCGCTTACATTCTCAGCCTTGTCTTGCCATTCCCAACCTTGACTCATCACAGGTCACACTGGTCTTTTGTCCTTTCCTAGAAAACACCTTCTTTCCTGCCTCAGGGGCTTTGTTCTTCTCAGCATGGAACTCACGGGTTCCTATGTTCACTTTCCTGCTTCTAAATCTCACCACCTCCACGAGCCTTCTCTGATCACTCTTAGTAGTCCCCGCTTGCGTTTTTCTACTATAAATCAAAGCCAAACCAAACCCATTGCCGTCTAGTGGATTCCGACTCACAGCGACCCTCAGCAAGGTGGACTGCCACACTGGCTGCATAAGCGTAAGAAGACCGGGCAGGGCACCGAACCAAGCAGTGCTTAGTTCTCTTGTACACAGGCTTGCTGTTAGTCAGGACTGATTCCACCCTGCAGGGCAGAGTCCTGCTTATTTCCTTGCTAGCACTTCACAACAGCCTGTTTTTAGCTGTTGATCATTCCACTAGAATGCAAACTCCAAGAGATAAGCAATTTTATGTTTATTATTGTATCATTGTGTCTCAAAGACCTAAGGTACCTGGCAAACGGTAACCAAACCCCAAAGCAGTACTGTCGAGTTGATTCCGACTTATAGGGGCCCCATAGGTCACAGTAGGACCGCCCCATAAGAGTGTGCGAAGAGCACCTATCAGATCTGAACTCTTGACCTTTTGGTTAGCAGCCACAGCACTTAACCGCCACTCCACCAGGGTTTCGTATACAGTAAGCGCTCAAAATTGGATGACACTTTCAGAAAGGAAGGCTTCAACGACAGTTGTTCTCAGGAACGAGTGATTTTCGGGAATTTGCAAGTAAAAGCTGTACATTCACTCACTGGGGATGTCAGGGAGGGTTTGTAAGTTGGACTTCACGTCCAAGGTCCCTCCAGGTCCCGAGTTTCTGGTTTAATTGCAAAAGGAAAGAAGCCCTAGAAATATAGATTATAGCCTGGGCTTGGCATGCTGAGCTTTTCACTAGCTTGAAAGTATGAGAGACAGACTGAGACAGCAAGCAGCTGGGGAGAAATTGGGCACTTTTCAACTTAGACACGTCGGGGGAATGGTGCCAAACACACGAGGGGCAAAACAAAACACCCATAGACAGGAGGCAGAAGACAGCCATGCTGGACTACGCAGCCTGCGAGAGAAGTCGCAGAACATCCACAGCCTCCCCAGCATTATCTGCCCATTGGGTCTCCACTGCGCAGGCGCAAAGGCTTCTGCTCGTGCCCCTACTCAGACCTTGCCAGCCCCGCCCCGCGACGGACATGACGCAGGGGGCGTGCCAGGCGGACATAGCCGAGGCCCGAGGGGATCGCGTCCAGGCCGGCTAGCTGAGTGCGGCCTCCGAGGAAGGGGGCTGGGAGGGTGTTCAGCCCCGCGGCACGCCCCCTGCAGTAGGATTGTCCGGGCTCGGTGCCTTTCCTGGCGGCAATGGACAGACCGTCGTACTGTTGTTCCAAGACTGGCTGCAGCCAGGATTATCTTCCTGAAGCAAGCTTCAGAGCCCTCTGTCCTGTTCAATAGCCTCCATTGGCCTCCCAGAATGAAGTCCAAAGTCCTCAGGCTGGCATTCATGGTCTTACACAATCGAACCCTCCTTATCTTTGCAGCTGTATTTCCCACTCAAAATGAACTCCTTACTGCCTCCTAGAAACCTATCATTTCGTTGTCTGTGTTTGCTACTTAAGCTATTCCGAATGCCTGGAATGCCCATACCTGTTTTCTCCAACCTCACCCGCCGCTGCCCAACTTCAGCCCCCAGATATGTTCACAGTGGAACTGTTACCCAAAGTGTCACCCTACGAGATCTAAAGCTACGTTCAGAATACCCCAGCATCCATTCAGAACTCCACTTGAATTTCAGAGCCCTGCGGATAAGCAGAAACCCTGGTGGCATAATGCCTAAGTGCTATGGCCGCTAACCCAAAGATCGGCAGTTGGAATCTACCGGGTGCTCCTTGGAAACTCTATGGGGCAGTTCTACCCTGTCTATAGGGTCATTATGAGTCAGCATCGACTGGCCGGTACTGGCAGGTTTGGAAGGAGGGTTACAGGTATAGTAGCAAAGTAACTGTCTTGTCTCTCTTCTAGCAACATACCATTCTTTCTTCTCATCTTTCTGCTCAATCCCTACTTTG
This sequence comes from Heterohyrax brucei, assembly GCA_028571685.1. Lineage (NCBI taxonomy): Eukaryota > Metazoa > Chordata > Mammalia > Hyracoidea > Procaviidae > Heterohyrax > Heterohyrax brucei. Next base: position 54,143,851 of record CM053149.1, read on the forward strand.
AATTCCACTTCACAAAATCATGTTTCTCACCTCAAAAAAGGCAAAAAAAAAAAACGCTCCAGAGTCCGGGGTCTTAAAAGCTGGTAAGTGGTCACCTAAGATACATCAGTGGTCCCAACACACCTGGAGCAAATGAAGAACACCAAAGACACAAGGAAAATAGGAGCCCAAGAGATGGAAGAGGCCAAATAAACCAGAGACCATCCCAACATGAGACCAGAAGAACTAGATGAGGCCTGGCTACCCATCAACGACTGCCCTGACAGCAAGCACAACAAAGAGATCCTCACAGAGTGAGAGAAAAGTGGGGCACATAACTGGAATTCTAGAAAAAGACCATATTTGGTGATCTGATACACTGGGGGGATCCCCGGAAGACACAGCCTTCAGGAGTCTGCTAGCACAGAATTGTAACCATTCCCAAAGCCAACTCTTCACACAAAGATTGGACTGGACTAGAAGACATAAAATGATATGGTTGAAAAGTGTGCTTCTTGGCTTAAATAGGTAAGTGAGAATAACCGGGCATCTCCTGTCCAGAGGCGAGATGGGAAGGCCAAAGAGGACAGGAGCTGGTTGACTGGACGCAGGAGATACATGGTGGAGGGGAGAAGCACACTGTCACAGTGTGAGGAGAGTCCTGTGAGCATCACATGACAATGTGTGTGTAAGTTTTTGTATGCCAAACAGACTTAAATTGTAAACTTCCATTTAAAGCACAGTAAAAAAATTTGAAATGTGCCAGAGTAAACAATGGCTGATACCCTTGGTTAATACATAGAGTCTCTCTCAAACAGAAAAGAAGGCGGCAGGCAACAGAGTCAGTACAGTTAGGAGACATGGGTTTGGTTTGGGGTTTCTCCAACATATATTGGACTATTTCTTGCATTTCACCTTTTTTTTCAAGATCCCTATAGTGGTCCAAACTGCCCTGGGATGCTAACTGAAAGATTGGAGGTTTTAGTCCTCTCAACAGTCCCTCATAGGAAAGGACTGGTGAGTTACTTCCAAGAATCAACCCTTAAAAAAGCTGTGAAACACAGTTCTACTGCTGAGAGTTGATGCAATATGAATGGCTTGGTTAGTTTCTACAAAAGTGTCTTTCCAGTTGATTCAAGCTGTAATGGCTCCTGAAAGTGATCACACCTCAATTCAGAGCAATTTTAACTGAATCTCAAGCAGGCATTATGGAACTCAGTAAACAGATTCCTAAAATATTTATGGAAGGGGAAAGAATCAAGACTAGCTAGTTCTTCTATAAAAGAACTAACCTTTCAGTTAGCAGCCTAGCACTGTAATCACGATGCACCCAGGGGTCCCTCTGTACAACACAGCATAATGAATGTTCCTATAACATACATCCCAGAGAAACCCTTTCACATTTGAAAAAAGTTCTTTGTGGCATTGTTTGTACTTGCATGAGTAAAACAGATGAATTAGAAGAATTGATGCCTTTGAATTGTGGTGTTGGAGAATATTGAATGTACCATGGACTGCCAAAAGAACAAACGGATTATCTCTTCTGAAAGAAGTACAACCAGAGTACTCCTTGCAGCAAAGATGGTGAGACTCTGTCTTATATACTTTGGACATGTTGTTAGGAGGGATCCACCCGTGGAGAAGGACATCATGCTTGGCAAAGTAGAGGGTGAGTGAAAAAGAGGAAGACCCTGAATGAGATGGATTGACACAGTGGCTGCAACGATGGGCTTAAGCATAAAAATGATTGTGGGCACGGCACAGAACTGGGCAGTGTTTCATTCTTTTGTGCATGGGATTGCTGTGAGTTGGAACAAACTCAATGGCACCTAAAAATAACAACAACAACATAAAGCTTTAAAAACGAATGAACTCCAGCTATACAAATCAACATGTATGAATCTTAAAAACATGGCATTGAGCAAGACACAGAAATGTGTGCTCTATATGGGTCATTACACAAAAGTGCAAAAAAGCAAGTAAAACTAAACCATATGCTATTTATTATAATACTCAACCTCCAAGAGGAGCTTTGCCTCCTGATATTCATGCCCTGGTGTATAATTTTATAGAACTTTCAGATATGATGGGCAAGACTTCCAAGGCTAAGCTACAAAAGACTATGCGACTTTAACTTCTCCCACTTGGGTCCCTCACTCTGGCAGAAGTGAGCTGCCATGTTGTAGACATGGGCCACTAAAGCATACCTACCACAAAGCTCATGTGGTAAGGAACTGAGTGAGGCTTCTTCTCATCAGATCAGCCAAGTGAATGAACTATGTTGGAATTAAATCCTTGAGCTCTAGTCCAACCTTCAGGTGACTGAAACCACAGAATCAACACATTTATATAGACTCTAGATATAAATATACTCTATTTTGCATGTATAATATGTTACAATAGTGTGTGATCAAGAACCAATAGTATTGAAGCAAGAAGTACAAGCTGCACTTGAGGTATTGACAAAAATAAATTAATAAGCTCCAGGAAGTGACAGAGTAGCAACTGAGATGCTTCAATCAACAGATGCAGTGCTGGTGGTGCTCACTAGTCTATGACAAGAAATCTGGAAGACAGCTGCCTGGCCAACTGAGTGGAAGAGATTCAAACTTTTGTCCATCCCAAAGAAAGGTGATCAAATAGAATGCAAAAATTATTGAACACTATTATTAATATAATACACAAGTAAAATTTTTCTGACAATCATTCAGAAGTGGTTCCGACAGGACCTGGCCAGAAATTCAAGCTGGATTCAGAAGAGGACGTGGAACAAGAGATATCATTGCTGATGTCAGATGGATTTAGGCTGTAAGCAAAGAATATGAAAAAGATGTCACCTGTGTTTTGCTGACTATGCAAAGGCATTCATCTGTGTGGATCTTAAATTACAGATAACATTGAGAAGAATGGGAATTGTAGAACTCTTAATTGTGCTCATGTGGAACCTGCACTTAGAACAAGCAGCAGTCATTTGAACAGAGCAAGGGGATATTGCATGGTTTAAAATCAAGAGAGGTGTGAGTCAGGGTTGTATTCTTTCTTTGTACTTATTAATTTGCAGTTTAAATCCACCAGGCACTCTTTGAAAGCTCTATGGGTCAGTTCTACCATGTCCTATAGAGTTGCTATGAGTCAGTATTGACTTGATGGCTATGGATTTGGTTTTACAGTTATTAATTTTTATGCTGAACAAATGATCCAAGAAGCTAAACTATATGAAGAAGGGAATCAAGACTGGTGGAAAACTGAATGACCTTCAGTATACAGATGACACAACCTTGCTTGCTGAAAACAAAGAAGCACTTGAAGCATTTACTGATGAAATTCAAAGACTACAGACTTCACTGTGGATTGCACCTCAACATCAAGAAAAAAATCCTCACAAATGGACTGGTAAGCAACATCATGATAAATGGAGAAAGAATTGATGTTATCAAAGATTTCATTTTACTTGGTTCCACAATCAACACCCATGGAAGCAGCAGTCAAGAAATCAAAAGATGTATTATGCTGGGAAAAAATCTGCTGCAAAGGACCTCTTTAAAGTATTGAAAAGTAAAGATGTCACCTTAGAGACTAAGGTGAGCCTGACCCACACCATTTTTTCAACCATCATGTATGGATGCAAAAGCCAGACAATGGATAAGGAAGAGCAGAAAAGAACTGATGAGTTTGAAATATGGTGCTGCGAAAAAATAATAAGTCTACCATGGACTTCCAGGAGAACAAATAGCTCTGTCTTGGAAGAAGTACATCCAGAGTGCTCCTTGTAAGCAAAGATAGTCAGACTTCATCTCACATGCTTGTTATCAGGAAAGCCGAATCCCTGGAGAAGGACATCATGCTTTGTAAAGCAGAAGGTCAGTGAAAAACAAGACATCAGTGAGATGGACTAACCCAGTGGCTACAACAAAGGACTTAAACATGGCAATGACTGTGAGGACGGTACAGGATCAGACACTGTGCATGTTCTGTTGTACACAAAATTCTATGAGTCAGAACCAACTCCTTGGCATCTAACAACAACAACAGGTTACAAACATGCACCGTACAACAGGTGTAACAGCAACAAATGGGCCAATTGTATTTACTGACAATTATAGGGCAAAGTAGATTCAGTGATAGTTCCAAACAGGATTGTGACCATCTCAGGCATGCACCTAAGAAATAAAAACGTTTTCTACTCTAACTATATATAGCTTACATTTGGAAGAGGCTGAAAGTAAGCAAAAAAAAAAAAAAAAAAGATGACAACATTTTAAACACAAATTACACCATGCATCTGTTCTGTCAGTTTTCCTTTTCTTGTCTCTCCAACAACAAAAGGCTTCCTAGTCTCAAACATTGGAGGTTAGAAAGGCAACGGTAGGTTGAAAATAATAGCTACTACAGTTTGGTTTGAAGGCTGGTGAGCCAAACTCCAGTTCTTGAATGCTCTTCGCAGTCTCAGGTAACTGCTGCTATAACACGTCTTATGATTTGTGTCCAGAGGAACTCATATCATTGATCAGTCAACACTAATTATCAAGTATCCACCATATGAACAGCTTTAGAGAACAGCCATGAGTGCAAGTATAGTAACAAATGTGAGCATGGCCCAGGACCCAAAAGTTGTTCTCTGTTGTATGGAGGGGTGAATTGATGGTGTCTAACAACAAAGAGTTGCTATGAGTCAGAATTGACTCCATGGCACAGGGTTTGGATTTGTTTGTTTTTAAGAACAAAGAGTAGTGAAAATGGTTAAGTGTTTTACTAATTGAAAGATTGGCCATTCAGATCCATCTCAGAAGAAAGGCCTAGCGTTCTGCTTCAAAAAGATCACAGCCATTGAAAATTCTCTGGTGCCTAGTTGTGTTGTGACAAAGACAGGGTTGTCATGAGTCAGTATCAACACCACAGCAACTGCGATATAAAGGGATTTGCTACCTGGATATGAAATACCGTAGTATGTACCTCAAACATACTCAAAGACTAGTTTTAAAGGTAATTTGGCATTTAAAATTTCAAATAAATAACACATTCCCATGATTCAAAAATGTCTTTCACCCTGTCTACCAGCTATAGCGCTTCCATCCTATTCTCTAACAGGTAACAGTTTTTGTTTTTTTTTTTAAGTTCTTAAACATTCTTCCACAGCTGCTCAATGCAAACACAACTATAATTTTTTAAAACTTATTTTGAAATAATTTCAAACTTACAGAACAGTTCCAGAAAACAGTACAAAGCTCCTATGTAGCTTGCACCTGGATTCACCAGTTTTAAAACATTTTGCTATTTTGCTTTATCATTTTCTGTCCATAAATGTGCGTGTGTAATTTTTTTCTCAGTTACTTAAAAATGAGCTGCAGATGTCACTCTCATTCACTCTTGACTACTTAGGTGAGTCAGTATACAGTTTTTTTAAGAACAAGGACTGTCACATATATAACTGTAGTTGTTGTTTTATGTGCCATCGAGTTGATTCCAACTCATAGTGACTCCATGTACCACAGAACCAAATACTGCCCGGTCTTGCACCATGTTCACCATCAGTATTATGCTTGAGACCGTTGCTGAGCCACTGTGTCAGTCTGCCTCACCGAGGGTCTTCCTCTTTTCTGCGGACCCTGTGCTTTATCAAGCACGGTATCCTTCTCCAGGGACTGATCCCTCCTGACAATATGTCCAAAATATATGTTATAGTCTTGCCATCTTTGCTTCTAAGTAGTGCTTTGGCTGTACTACTTCCAAGACTGATTTGTTCATTCTTTTGATAGTTCATGGTATATTCAACGTTCTTTGCCAACATTACAGTTCAAAGAAGTCCATTCTTCTGTCTTCCTTGTTCGTTGTCCAACTTTTGCACACTTATACCACGGCTTGGTACAGGCACACTTCAGTCTTCAATGACATCCTTACTTCTCAGCACTTTAAAGAGGTCTCTTGCAGCAGATTTGCCCTATGCAATGTCATTTGATCTCCTGTGGCTTCCATGTTGCTTGTGGATTCAAGTAAAATAAAACCTTTGACATCCTCAATAGTTTTTCCCATTTATCACAATGTTGTTTACTGCTCTAGTTGTGAGCATTTTTGTTTTCTTTATGTTGAGGTCTAATCTGTATTGAAGGCTGAAGTTTTTGATTTTCATCATTAAGTGCTTTAAGCCATCTTCATTTTCAGCAAGTAAGGTTGTGTTGTCTGCACAAAGGAGATGGTTGATGGGTCTTCCTCCAATCCTGTGCCCCATTCTTCTTCACATAGTTCAGCTTTTCAGACTATTTGCTCAGCATAAAGATTGAATAGGCATGGTGATGCACACCCTTCTGACTTTAAACCACTCAGTATCCCTTTGTCCTGTCTGAACAACTGCCTCTTGTTCTGGAATTTCCATTCTTCTATATGGTATCCTTAATTTGTTATGACCTACACAGTTGAATGAATAGTCAGTAAAACACAACTTGTGTACTCCTCCTCTCTTAGCCCAGTATTGTAAGCACAGAGTATGTACACTTTCATTTTTTTATTTAATAAAAAAATAATAATTAAAAAAAATAAAAAACCACAACTAAACATCTTTTGTGGTATTCTCTGCTTTCAGCCAAGATCCATCTGACATCAGCAATGATACCCCTGGTTCCACATCCTCTTCTGAATCCAGCCTGAATTTCTGGCAGTTACCTGTTGATGTACTGCAGCCACTTTGAATGATCATCAGTGTGATATTAATGATATTGTTTGATAATTTCTGTATTTGGTTGAATCACCTTTCTTGGAAATACACATAAATATGGATCTCTTTCAGTCAGTTGACCAGGTAGATGTCTTTCAAATTTCTCAACAGAGATGAGTGAGCATATCCAGTGCTGCGTCTGTTTGGTGAAACATCTCAGTTGGTTTTCTGTCAATACCTATAGCCTTGGTTTTGGACAATGCCTTCAGTGCAGCTTGGACTTCTTTCGGCACCATCAGTTCCTGATCATATGCCATCTGTTGAAATAGTTGAATGTTGACCAATTCTTTTTGGTATAGCAACTCTATATTCAATCTTCTTTTGATGACATAGACATTTTAATATTTTCCACATAAAATCCTTCACTATTGTAATTGAAGTCTTGAATTTTTTTTTTCAGTTTTTTCATTGTGGGAAATGCAGAGTGTGTACTTCTCTTTTGATTTTCTATCTCCAGCTCTTTTACAGGTCGTTGTAACAATTTACTTTGTCTTCTTGTGCCATGCTTGACATTCTTCTCTTCCATTCTTTTACTTCATCATTTTTTACTTCTGTGTTAGCTACTTGACATTCAAGAGCAAGGTTCGGAGTCTCTTCTGATACATATTTATGTCTTTCCATTCTTTTCTGTCTTTTTAATGCCTTCCAGATTTCTTCACTTGACAGCACTGTGTTTTTTTGGGTTAGCTTTCTTCATGTACATTGTCCTGGATATCATTCCACAACTCGTCTCATCTTCTGTTATTGGTGTTTGATGTGTCAAATCTTTTCTTGAGATGGTCTCTAAACTTGGGTGGGATATATTCAAGGTTGTATATTGGCTCTTGTGGACTTGTTCTAGTTTTCTTCATTTTCAACTTGCCCTTACATATGAGGAATTGATGGTGTGTTCCACAGTTGGCCCTGGTCTTACTCTGACTGATGATACTGAGCTTTTCCAATGTCTCTTTCCATGGATGTAGTTGATTTGATTCTTGTGTATTTCATCTGGTGAGGTCTGTTTGTACAGTCACCATTTATGTAGGTGAAAAAAGGTATTTGCAATGAAGAAGTCATTTGTCTTGCAAAATTCTATCGAGCCATCTCTGGTATCTTTTCTATCACTAAGGCCATATATTCAAACTACCAGTCCTTCTTCTTTGTTTCTAACTTTTGCATTCCAATCACCAGTAATTATCAATCTATCCTAATTGCATGTGGAATCAATTTTAGATTGTAAAAGTTGGCAAAAAATATTCAATCTCTTCATCTTTGGCCTTAGTGGTTAGTATGCACATTTAAATAAGTCTTAACAACTTGTCTTCCTTATAGGTATATAGATATTATCCTATCACTGACAACATTGCACCTCAAGATAGATCTTAAAAGGTTCATTTTGATGATGAAAACAGTTCTACTCGTTTTCAAACTCTGATTCCCAACATAGTAGACTACATGATTGTCTGATTCAAAATGGCCACCACCAGTCCATTTCTGCACACTAATGCCCAGAATATTGGCATTTATGCATTCTATTTTTGAAGATTTCTAATTTTCCTAGATTCATACTTTGTACATTCTGTGTTCCAATTATGAATGGATATCTGTAGCTGTTTCTTATCGTTTTGAGTGATGTCACTTCAGAAAATGAAGGTCATGAAAGCTTAACTCCATCCATGTCATTAAGGTCAACTTTACTTTGAGGAGGCAGTTTCTCCTCAATTGTCTGTTGAACGCCTTCCATCCTGTGAGGCTTGTCTTCCAGCACTAAATCAGACAGTGTTCTGCTGATATTTATAAGGTTTTCACCAGCTAATTCTTTTCAGAAGTAGACTGCTGGGTTCTTCTTCCTAGTGTCTCTTAGTTGGGAAGCTCAGCTGAAACCTGTCTGCCATGGGTGACCCTTCTGGTATCTGAATACCAGTGGCATAGCTTCCACCTCCACAGCAACTCACAAGCCTTGTGAGACATGTAGAGGATAACTGTAGAGGCTTTGAATAACCACAGTACAATGACCAAAGTCAGAAAACTAACATTGATTAAAATACTATCTTTTAATTTATAGACCATAATCTGTGATGTCTTTTATAGCCTTATTTTTGCTGGTCTAGGAAGCAGCAGTCAAGAAATCCAAAGAAGCATTGCATTGAGGAAATCTGCTGGAAAAGACCTTTTTAAAGTGTTGAATGGTAAAGATGTCACCTTAAAGAGTAAGATACACCTGACCTGAGCCATGGTATTTCCAACCGTATTGCATGCATGAGAGAGCTCGTCAATGAATAAGAAAGACAGAAGAAGACTTGATGCCTTTGAATTGTTGTGTTGGAGAAGAACATTGAATGTACTATGGACTGCCAAAAGAACAAACAGATCTGTTCTGGAAGAAGTACAACCAGAGTGCTCCTTGGAAGCAAAGATGGTTGAAACTGCATCTTTCATATTTTGGACATCTTGTCAGGAGGGATCAGTCCCTGAGAAGGACATTGAGCTTGGTAAACTGGAGAGTCAGTGAAAAAGATGAAGACTCTCAGGGGAATGGACTGACCCAGTGGCTGCAACAATGGGTTTAAGCATAAAAATGATATGGGTGTGGTACAGGACAGGGCCATGTTTCATTCTGTTGGATAACTAACAACAGGATCCAATCCACAATCATATACTGCATTTAGCTTTCTCCTATCTTTGTTGTTGTTGTTAGGTGTCATCAAGCTGGTTCTGACTCATAGAGATCCTGTATGTACAACAGAATGAAACACTGCCTGGTCCTGTGTATCTTCACAATTGTTGCTATGTTGGAATCCGCTTTTGTAGACACTGTTTCTTTCCGTTTCACTGAAGGTTTTACTTGTTGTCTCTGACCCTTTACTTTTCCAAGTGGGATGGCCTTTTCCAGGGACTGGTCCTTCCTGATAACATGTCCCAATTATATAAGATGAATCTTGCCACCCTTGCTTCTAATGTGCATTCTGGCTGTACTTCTTCCAAGACGGATTAGTTCATTCTTCTGGAAGTCTATGGTATATTCTTTAGCAACACCACAATTCAAAGCCATTGATAATCCTTTTGTCTTCCTCATTCCTTCATGAAGAAGAACATGGCACCAGACTTGGAGGAAGACTCATTAAAAACCTGTGAATGTAGATAATACAACCTTGCTTGCTGAAAGAGGACTTAAAGCACTTACTGATGAAGATCAAAGCCCACAGCCTTCAGGATGGATTACAGCTCAATAAAAAGAAATAAAAAATCCTCACAAATGGGTCAATAGGCAAGATCATGATAAACAGAAAATACTGAAGTTGTCAAGGATTGAATTTTACTTGAATCCACAATCAGTGCCCATAGAAGCAGTGGCCATGATCTTTATCAGTTACGTGCTTCAAGTCCTCTTCAGTTTCAGCAAGCATAGTTGTGACATCCACATATCTAAGGTTGTTAATGGGTCTTTCTGTAATCTTGAGGCCCCATTCTTTTTCATACAGTCTAGTTCCAAGATCATTTGTTCAGCATATGGGTTTAATTAAGTGTGGTAAAGGGTACAACCCTGACACACGTTTCCTGATTTTAAACCACTCAGTATCCCTTTGTTATGCTCAAACTACTGTCTCTTGATCTATGTACAAGTTTTTCATGAGCACAAGTAAGTGTTCTGAAATTCCTGCTTTGTGCAATATTATCTATAATTTGTTGTGATTAACACAGTCAAATATCTTTGCATAGTCAATAAAACACAGGTAAACATCTTTCTGGTATTCTGTGCTTTCAGCCAGAATCCATCTGTCATCAGCAATGATCCCAGATTCCACATCCTTTTCTGAGTCTGGCTTGTGTTTCTGGAAGTTCCTGGTCAATATACTGCTGTAGCAGATTTTGAAAGATCTTTAACAAAATTATTCTTATCTGTGATACTAGTAATATTGTTTGACAATCTCCACATTCAGCAGGACAATCTTTCTTGAGCCAGCCAAGCGAGAACAGGTGTAAATATTGATGTCTTCCAGTTAGTTAGCCAAGTAGCTCTCTTCCAAATTTCTTGTCATAGATGAACGACCACTTATATGCTACATCTGGTGGTTGAAACATCTCCATTAGTAATCTGTCAGTTCCTGGAGCCTTGTTTTTCACCAGTGCCCTCAGCGCAGTTCGGACTTCTTCCTTCAGTACCACACTTAATTCAACCCCTTCTGAAATGACTGAACACAGCCCAATTATTTTTGGTACAGTGAGTGACTCTGTATTCTTTCTATCTTCTCTTGATGCTTCCTGTATCCTTTAATATTTTCCCCGTAGCATCCGTCTATATCACAACTAGAGACTTGGATTTTTCCTTCAGTTCTTTTAACTTGAGAAACACAAAGTGTGTTTGTTGCTTTTGGTTTTCCATCTCCAGGTCTTTGTACATGTCATTATAATGCTTTGTCTTCTCGAGCCACCCTTTGAAGTCTTCTGTTCAACTCTTTTACTGCATCATTTTTTCTTCTTGTTTTAGCCACTTGATGTCAAATAGAAAGCTTCAGAGTCTCTGCTGATATCCATTTTTACCTTTTCTGCCTTTCTTTCTAATGTCTTCTTGCTTTCTTCATGTATGATGCCCTCAATAGGATTCTACAGCTTCTCTTCTCTTCTGTCATTAGTGTTCAGCAAGTCAAATCTATTCTTGAGTGGTCTCTAAAATCAGGTGGGATATACTCAAGGTCATACTTTGCCTTTTGGATATGTTCTAATTTTCTTCAGCTTCAATTTGAACTTGAACAGGAGCAATTGATGATTTGTTCCACAGTTGGTCCCTGGCCTTGTTCTGACTAATGCTACTGAGCCTTCTTATTGTCTCTTCTCAAAGAGGTAGTCAATGCGATTCCTGTGTTTTCCATCTAGCAAGGCCCACTTGGATAGTGGGGTGCTGAAAAAAGGTATTTGTGATGAAGAAGGGGTTTGTCTTGCAAAATTCTGTCATTTGATCTCTGGTGTCATTGCTATCTCCAAGAACATGTTTTCCATCTACCAATCCTTCTTTGTTTGTAACTTTCAAATTCCAATCATTGGTAATTATCAGTGCCACCTGATTGCATGTTCAGTCAATTTCAGATTACAGAAGTTGGTGAAAATCTTTGATTTCTTCATCTTTGGCCTTAGTGGTTGGTGAACAAATTTAAAATAATAGTCTTAGTAACTGGTCTTCTTTGTAGGTGTATAAATGTTATCACTGACAGCATTATACTTCAAGATGGATCTTGAAATGTTCTATTTGACAATGAACACAATGCCATTCCTCTTCAGGTTGTCATTCTCCGCATAGTAGACCATATGGTTGCTAATTCAAAGTGGCCACTGCTAGTCCATTTTAGTTCACTAATGTCTAGGACATCAGTGTTTGCATGTTACACTTCAGGGGGATTAAGGTGAGATGCAAGACTTACTTAGGTCTCAACCCTGATCTGATGTAAGAAGACTTTTTCCCTGGGGTGTGGGTTGCATCACCTTTCATTCTACAAGTGATGAAAAACAGAGACCACAACAGGGGGAGAGAGAGAGAGGAACCTCACATCAACAAGAAAGAAGCACTGGGAATGGAGTGTGTCATTTGGACCTATAATCCCTCCACTGAGAAGTCACTACACCAGGGGAAGATTCATGACAAGAACTTTTAACCAGGGGCAACAAAGAAAGAAAGTCTTTCCTGGGAGCTGGTACCCTGAATCAGACTTCTAGACTCCTAAACTGTGAGAGAATAAACTTCCATTTACTAAAGCCATTCACTTGGGGTGTTTCTGTTATAGCAGCGCTAGATATCTAAGACATATGGTTTGCAAGTGTTTTCTCCTAGTCTGTGTGTTGTATTTTTACTTTCTTGATGCTGTCATTGAAGCACAAGCATTTTCAATTTTGATGAAGTCTAATTTATCTATTGTTTTCTTTTGTTGCTTGTGTTTTTGGTGTTGTGTCTAAGAAGATTTTGCCTAACAGTTATGAAGATTTACTCCTATATTGTCTTCTAAGAATTTTGTAATGTTAGCCTTTACCTTAGGTCTGTCATCTGTTTTGAGTTAATGTTTCTATCGGATTTGAAGTTGCAGTCCAATGTCATTCTTTTTCACGTGAATATCCAGCTGTCCCAACATCACTTATTTAAATCACTATTCTTTTCCCATTGAATTGTCTTGGCATCCTTGTCAAAAATTAGTTGACCAGGCCAGAGCCACTAGACAAAACAAAGAAATAAAGGTCATCCACATTGATAATGAAGAAGTAAAAATCTCCCTATTTGCAGATGATAGACTGTATATACAGAGAATCCTAAAGAATCCATAAGTAAATTACTGGAACTAAAAGAAAAATTAGGCAAATTATTAAGATATAAGATAGACATACGTAAATCAGTAGGATGCCTTTATACCAACAAGGAGATCCTCAAAGAAGAAATCACCAAATCAAGACGATAAAATACCTAGGAATAAATCTAACTAGAGAAATAAGAGACCTTGACAAAGAGAACTACAAGATGTTACTACAAGAAACTAAGAGAGACTTACATAAATGGAGAAACCTACCCGGCTCATGGATTGGAAGAATTAACAGTGTGAAAATGCCTATTTTACCCAAAGCAATCTACATGTATAATGTAATCCCAGTACAAGTACCAGTGAAATTTTTTAGTGAGATTGACAAACAAATAACCAAGTTTGTTTGGGAAGGGAAGAAACCCCAGATAAATAAAGCTGAAGAAGAAGAATACACTGGGAGGCCTCTCACTACCTGACTTTAGAACCTATTACACGACCACAATAGTCAAAACAGCCTGGTACTTGTCCAAAAAGAGCCATATAGACCAATGGAGCAGAGTTGAGACCCCAGAGATGACACCATCCTCCTATGAACAGTTAATATTTGACAAAGGCCCTGAGATTTTAAACTGGGGTAAAAATAATCTCTTTAATAAATGGTGCTGGCAAAACTGGATATCCATCTGCAATAAATTGAAACAAGACCCGTTTCTCACACCTTACACAAAACTCAACTCAAATTGGATAAAAGACCTAAATATCAAATCTAAAACAATAAAACTCATCCAAAAAAAAATAGGGACAACAATGGAGGTTTTAATACACAACATAGAGAGACAAAGCACGATCAACAGAAGAGAAAATAGGTAAATAGGAACTAAGAATCAAACACTTTTGCTCATCCAAAGACTTTATCAAAAGTATTAAAAGACCACCTACAGAATGGGAAAAAACATTTGGCAACTATGTGTCAGACCAACATCTGATCTCCATAATCTACAATGTTCTACAAAGTATCCACAAGAAAAGGATAAATAATCCAATTAAGTGATGGGTGAAGGAGGTGGACAGACATTTCTCTAAAGAGGTCATCCACACAGCCAAAACACACATGTGGAAGTGTTCACAATCATTAGCTATTAAACAAATTCAAATCAAAATAACAATAAGATAATCATCTCGCCCTAACAAGGTCAGCCATTAAACAGAAAACAACAAATGCTGCAGAGGCTGTGGAGAAATTGGAACTCTCCTATACTGTTGGCGGGATTGCAAAATGGCACAACCTCTTTGGAAAGCAATTTGACACTTCCTTAAAATGCTGGAAATAGACAAACCATTTGACCCAGTAATCTCACTGCTTAGAATATATCCTACAGATGCAAGGGCTGTCACATGAACAGACATAGACACACAAACTTTTATTGTAGCACAGTCCACAATAGCAAAAAGATGGAATCAACCCAGACACCCAACAATAGATGAATGGATACATACACCATGATATATATACTCAACATAACACTATGCAATGATAAAGAACAATGATTATTTTAGGAAGCATCTCATAACCTCAACTGGAAGACATTATGTTGAGTAAAATTAGTCAGTGGCACAAGGGCAAATATTGTATGAGATCCATACTATAACGACTTGAAAACAGACTCATGTACAGAACAAAAAGATTCTTTGATGGCTGAAAGGGAGGGGAGTGAGGAAAGGAGAGGGCTGATTATAGGTTAGATAGCTGATAGAAATTTGGTTGGGAGAAATCAGCGACAGCACATATTAGCCAAGCCAAGTACCGACAGCACACATTAGAAAGAAAATTAATTTAACTGGACTTCAACATAACTTGAAAACTCTTCCAATCTTAACCTATTATGGCAAGGACAGAGTAGCAGGGGCAGGGGTCCAGGAACCATGCTCTCAGGGGACATCAAGACCAACTGGCATAACTAGCCTATTGCTAAGGGAGTCTTATCCACCCCATATTGGTGAGTGGTGTCTGGGGTCTTAAAAGCTAGCAAGCTACCATCTAAGGTACACCAGTTAGTCCCAGCTCAGCAGGAACAGATGATCACCAAGGACCAAAAGTACATGGGGGAAAGAGAACCTTGAAGACAGAAAGACCCATGTGAATGGGTGACTACATCAACATGTGACCAGAAGAACCAGATGGTGCCCGGCCACCTCCAGTGACAGCTGTGATGGGGCTCACAAAGTTGAGTCCCAGTGGCAAAACAGGAATAATAAGGGGTGCACTCTGAGAATTCCACTAAAAGATGGCAACTGATGGTCTGAAGGCCTGGGGGTTCCCCTGGGAGCATAGAACCTAGACCTGATGCTGCCCCTGATTGTAAATCGTTACTGAGATCAACTCCTCAGACAGGAATGGATTGGACTTGGTGACCCAGAGTGACCATATTGTGTGTGCACTTTATGGTTCGATGAGTCTATAGGATGTCGTCCCGCTGGCCTCTTACTACAGAGGAGTGGAGAGGGTGGAGAAGAGGGGACAGGAGTTTGTTAAGAGGATATGACCTGTATAGAACAGAAAGGAGGAGTGTGCTTCACCAGGCAAGGAGATCAGTAGGAGCTGCACACAGAATTTTTTTTTAATTTTTTATTTAATATAACTGAGTGAAAATGTACATTCCCATATAAATTTACATACCCACCTATATGCAGCTTCCACTGCTCTCCCTGCCCGGTGACAGCACACTATTCCTCTCTGCTCCATACATGTCTTATTCTCCCAACAGTCTCTTTTTTCCCTCCTCTCCACCCACTCTCCTTTCTCCAGCCAGAGGTCAGCAGGATGACATCCTATAGATGTATAGAATCATAAAGTGCATCCAATATATGGTCACTGCATCGCCAAGTCCAATCCATTCCTGTCCAAAGCGTGGACCTTCGTTATAATTTATGGTCAAGGGCAGCATCAGAGCGAAGGGCCATGCTCCCAGGGGAACTCCGAAACCACTAGACCATCAATTGAGGTCTTTTAGTGGGGATCTCAGGGTGCACCCCTTTTTATTCTTGTTTTTGTGTTGCGAGTGAGACTCAACTTAGTGAGCTCCATCGCGGCTATCACTGGTGGTGGCTGGGCACCATCCAGTTCTTCTGGTCCCCAGTCAATGTAGGCACCCACTGATGTGGGTCTCTTCGTCTTCTGAGTTGTCTTTCCCCTATGTCATTTTGGTCCTTGGTGAGCATCCATTCCTGCTGAGATGGGACCATTTGCTGTGCCCTCGGATGGCAGCTTGGCAGCTTTTAAGACCCCAGACGCCACTCACCAATGTGGGGTGCAGAGAGCCCTCTTAGCAAACGCTAGTTGTGCCAATTGGCCTCACTTTCGCCTAAGAGCATGGTCCCCCACCCCCCACCCCAGCTACTCTATCCTTCCAATATTGGGTTAAGACGGAAGGAGTACTCATGTTATGTTTAAGTCCACTTAATATTGTTCTTGTTTCTAATGTGTGCTATCACCGATTTTACCCAACCAGATACCTAACAATTATCTAATCTAAACCCTCCCCCCCAGCCCTCCCACCCCTCCCTCCCCTCCATTGCAGCTGTCAAAGAGTCTTTTCTTCTATACACAAGTCTGTTTTTGAGATCTTATCGTAGAGGTCTCATACAATATTTGTCCTTTTGTCACTGACTACTTTCACTCAACATAATGTCTTCCAGTTGAAATCAGGTCATGAGATGTTTCCTGAAGCCATCGTTGTTCTTTATCACTGCATAGTGCTCCATTGAGTATATATACCATAGTTTACCTATCCATTCTTATGTTGTTGGGCATCTGGGTTGATTCCATCTTTTTGTTGTCGTGGACTGTGCTGTGATAAACATTCTGGTGCACTTGTCTGTTGGTGTGAAAGGCCTTGATTCTGTAGGATATATTCCAAGTAGTGCGATTACTGGGTAAAATGGTATATCAATATCCACTTTTTTAAGGAAGCGCCAGACTGCTTTCCAAAGAGGCTGGACCATTTTGCAACCCCACCAACAGTGTAGGAGGGTTCCACTTTCTTCACAGCCTCTCCAGCAGTTGTTGTTTTGTGTTTTTTGGATCATGGACAACCTTGTTGGGGTGAGATGATTTCTTATTGTCATCTTGATTTGAATTTCTTTAATAATTAAAGATCGTGAACATGTCTGCATATGTTTTTTGGTTGCCTGGATCTCTTCTTTAGTGAAATGTCTGTTCATCTCCTTTGCCCATCGCTTGATTGGATGATTTATCTTCTTCTTGTTGATATTTTGTTGTATCTTATAGATTATGGAAATCAGGCATTGGTCTGACATAGAGTTGCCAAATATTTTTTCCCATTCTGTAGGTGTTCTTTTAATTCTATTAATAAAGCCTTCAGACAAGCAAGAGTGTTTAATTCTTAATAGTTCCCATTTATCTATTTTCTCTTCTGATGATTGTGGTTTGTTTGACAGATTTTGGAGTCTGTCCATATTGTGTATTAAAACTTCCATTGTTGTTCCTACCTTTTCTTTGATGATCGTTATCATTTTAGGTTTGATATTTAGGTCTTTTATCCAGTTGGAGTTGGTTTTTGTGTAAGGTGTAAGATATGGATCTTGATTCAGTTTCTTGCAGATGGATATCCAATTTTGCCAGCACCATTTGTTGAAGATACTGTTTTCACCCCAGTTTAATGTCTTAGGGCCTTTGTCGAATATCAATTGTTCATAGGGAGATGGTGTCATCTCTGGGGTCTCAGTTTTGTTCCACTGATCTATCTGTCTGTTCTTATACCAGTAGCAGGCTGTTTTGACCACTGTGACAGTGTAATATGTTCTAAAGTCAGGTAATGAGAGGCCTCCCAGTGTTTTCTTCTTCTTTAGAAGTACCTTGCTTAACCAGGGCTTCTTCCCTTTCCAAACAAAATTGGTGATTTGTTTCTCCATCTCATTGAAAAATGACTCTGGAACTTGTATTGGGATTGCATTATACAAATAGATTGCTTTGGGTAAAATAGACATTTTCACAATGTTAAGTCTTCCTATCCATGAGCAGGGTAGGTTTTTCGATTTATCTAAGTCTCTCTTAGTTTCTTGTAGCAAGAGCTTGTAGTTCTCTTTGTAAAGGTCTGTTACTTCTCTGGTTAGATTAATTCCTAGGTTCTTTATCTCCTTAGGGGCTATTGTAAATGGTCCTGATTTGGTGATTTCTTCCTTAACAGTCTCGTTGTTGGTATAATCCTACTGATTTACTTATGTTTACCTTGTATCCTGAGACTTTGCTGAACTCTTCTATCAGTTTGAGTAGTTTACTTATAGATTCCTTGGGGTTCTCTGCACATACAATCATATCATCTGCAAACAGGGAGACTTTAACTTCCTCTTTGCTGATGCAGATGCCCTTTATTTCTTGGTCTTGTCTAATTGCTCTGGCTGAAACTTCTAGCACAATGTTGAAGAGAAGAGGTGAGAGTGGGCATCCTTGTCTAGTTCCTGATCTCAAGGGAAAGTCTTTCAGTCTCTCTCCATTCAGGATGATGTAGGCAATTGGCTTTGTACAAATGGCCCTTAGTGTGTTGAGGAATTTGCTGCCTATGCCCATTTTGCTAAGAGTTTTTAGCATGAATGGGTGTTGGACTTCATCAAATGCCTTTCGGCATCAGTGGACAAAATCAGGTGATCCTTGTCTTTGGTGTTATTTATGTGGTTAATCACATTAATTGTTTCCCTGATGTTGAACCAGCCTTGCATTCCTGGTATGAATCCCACTTGATCATGATGGATTATTTTCTTGATATGTTGTTGTATTCTGTTGGCAAGAATTTTGTTGAAGATTTTTGCATCTAGGTTCATGAGTGATATTGGTCTGTAGTTCTCTGTCTTTGTTGGATCTTTCCCTGGCTTAGGTATCAGGGTTATGCTGGCTTCATAGAATGAGTTTGGGAGTACTCCATCCCTTTCTATACTGTGAAATATTTTCAGTAGTATTGGAGATAACTCTTCTCTAAGTGCTTGGTAGAATTCTGCAGTGAAGCCATCTGGAACTGGACTTTTTTTGGTTGACAGTGTTTTGATGACCTTTTCAATCTCTTCCTTTGTGATGGGTTTATTAAGTTGTTCTGCTTCACTTTGTGATAATTTGGGTAGGTGGTATGAGTCAAGGAATTGGTCCATTTCCCCTAGGTTTTCAAATTTGTTAGAGTACAGTCTTTCATAGTATTCTGTTATGATATTTTTGATTTCTGTTGCATCTGTGGTGACAACTCTCCTCTCATTTCTAATTTGGGTTATTTGTTTCCTTTCCTGTTTTTCTTTAGTAAATTTAGCCAGTGGTTTGTCTATTTTGTTGATCTTCTCAAAAAAAACAGCTTTTGGTCTTTTTGATTTTTTCAATTGTTTTTCTATTCTCTGATTCATTTAGCTCTGCTCTAATTTTTATGATCTCGTTTCTTCTGGTGCCTGAGGGGTTCCTCTGTTGTTCTCTTTCTACTTGTTCAAACTGGAGGGTTAGTTCCTTGATTTGGTTTCTTTCTTCCTTCCAGATGTGTGCATTTACGGAGATAAACAGACCTCTGAGCACTGCTTTGGCTGTATCCCATAGGTTCTGGTAGGAAGTGTTTTCGTTCTCATTGGAATCCATGAATTTCTTTAATTCATCCTTGATTTCCTCTATAACCCATGTTTTTTTGAGCAAGATGTTGTTCAGTTTCCGAGAGTTACACTTTCTATCTATGTTTTTTCTCCTATTGATTTCAACTTTGATGGCTTTATGATCTGAGAAGATGCTTTGCAGTAATTCAATGGTATGGATTTTGTTGAGCATTGCATTATGGCCTATCACATGGTCAATTCTGGAGAATGTTCCATGTGCACTGGAGAAGAAGGTGTAGTTATCTGCTGATGGGTGGAAAGTTCTGTATATATCAGTGAGGTTTAGTTGGTTAATTGTGGCAATCAGGTCTTCTGTATCTTTACTGAGCTTTTTTCTAGATGATCTGTCTAGTATTGAGAGTGGAGTGTTGAAGTCTCCCAGTATTACGGTGGAATCATCTAACTCTATTTTGAGTGTAGTCAGTGTTTCTTTGACATATTTAGGTGCTCTGATATTAGGTGCATAAATATTTAATATAGTTAAGTCTTGCTTGTGTACTGAAACTTTCAGCAATAAATAGTGTCCATCTTTGTCCACCATGGTGGATTTGACATTAAAATTGATTTTGTCTGAGATTAGAATTGCCACCTCTGTTCTTCTTTGTTCGTTGTTAGCTTGATACATATTCTTCCATCCTTTCATTTGCAGTTTGTTCCTATCTTTAGGTGTCAAGTGAGTTTCTTGTAGACAACATATGGATGGGTCATGTCTTTTGATTGAAGATGTTACTCTGTGTCTCTTTACTGGAGGACTCAGTCCATTCACATTCAATGTAATTATTGATAGGTATGTATTCACTGCTGCCATTGTGATGTGTTTATTTTTATGTTGATGTTTTCTCTGTTAATCTTATTAGTCTGCTCTTGGACATTCTTTTTTGTGCATTGATTTTTCACCTTTTTAGAGCTGGTTTTGTGGTTGTTGAGACTCCTGTGTTACATTTCTTGAAATGATATGATACATCTTTGTTGTGCTTTACAGCTGCCCCTATGATCCACCTTAATAAACTATATATAAACCCAATTTTAATTACTTCCAGTCTTGTCATCTTCCTCTCCATCTGGAAGGACTATAACAACTGTAGTACATCCCTCTTTTTAATGTGATGACACCATAGTTTTCATGATGATCACTGGATTGCTTCTTTCCTTACCAAAGCTGTGATTGGCTTTGGAGCCTTCCCTAACTGAGTAGACTTTTGAGTAGTAAAGTCGTTCTAAAATATAAAGTTAGTGGTTTTGTTCTTCTAAGCCAGAGCCAAGAACTTCTTTCAGTATTTCTTGTAGTTTTGGTTCGGTTTTTACAAAGTCCCTGAGTTTCTGTTTATCTGGGAATGTCTTAATTTCATTTTTGTATTTGAAACATAGTTTTGCAGGATATATAATTCTTGGTTGGAAGCTCTTCTCCTTCAAGGCTTTGAATGTGTCATGGCACTGTCTCCGTGCCAGCATGGTTTCTGCTGAGAAATCTGAAGAGAACCTACAGGGTTTCCCTCTGAATGTTAGCTATGCTTTGAGTCTTGCTGCCTTTAAGAGTTGCTGCTTATGTTTCATTTTGTTGAGCTTCATTATAATATGTCTTGGAGTCTTTCTTTTGAGATCTATATTGGGTGGCATATGATATGCATCTGAGATGTCTATATTCTCCTCCTTCATGATTTCTGGGAAGTTTTCTGTCAGCAGCTCAGGAACGATACTCTGTGTTCTCAGATGTCTCACCCTGTTCAGAGACTCCAATTAGTCTAAGGTTGTTCCTCTTAATAGAGTCCCACATGCTTCTTAATGTTTCTTCATTTTTCTTGTTTCTTTTTCCTGATTTCTGCTCATAGATGCTGGCGTCAGTAGCTCTGTCTTCCCAGTCACAAATTCTTTTTTCTATTTGTTCCATTCTGTTTTCTTGGCTTTGCATTGAAGTTTCTATGTCTTTGATTTTGTTCTTGATCTGTTGGATTTCAGAGTACTGGTGTTCCAACAGACCGAACATCTTTCTTAATTTTTCATTTTGGTCTCCTGCATTTTGTATAATGTCTAGAAGGGCTCTGTATATAATCATTTTGTATTCACTTTCTGATGCTTTCATAAAAGTTTTTTCATCTGGAAAACTCCTTGGTTGCTTCGTTTGGGAGCCTTCTGAAACCATGGCTGATTTCTTGTGTGCCACAAATGTCTGTTGCTTTTTGGGACCCATGTGAGTATGTAGAGGCTGGAAGAGGTGCTGTGAGGATGGACTGCAGATGTTTGTCTAGGCTGTCTTAAAATGTAAAGCAAAAGATATCTGACCACTTCACAAGTCAGTTAGGTTTTCAGGTGTAGAGGTTCCTCTTCTAAATTGGCAAAGTAAGCACCACTATTTCCAATCCCAATCATACAGACTAGTTCAGAATACAGCAATGCTACTGCCCTGTTGGCCTCTGCTGACAGGGCCTAGCCTTAGGTGGCACTGCGTGGAGTACCACTTTTGTATTAGAAAAGTACTCTCTGTGGGCAGGCTCTGGCTCCCAAGCTAAAAATTAGGTCCAGCTGTGGCCACCGTATCCAAGATGGCACCCTCCACACAGGCAGCAGACAGAAGGGCTAAAGATGCCCAGTGGTAGTGATTCCTCTGATTCTGTTGCAGGACCCCCAAAGCAGGTGGCACTTGGTAAATTACTGCTTTTCTGTCAGAGAAGCGCTGTCCTGTTTGCAGGTGCTGGCTCCCAGGCTAAGAATGAGGTCGCGCTAAAATCTCTGTATCCAACATGGTGACCTGCACACTGACTGCGAAACTCCGTACAAATGCCACTGAGGCAGAAATAAAACGACAGGCTCAAAGTGGCTAGGTTAACAAAGTCCCAAGCCTGGCTCTCAAAATATGGGAATTTCGCCTTCCTGTCCCCCCAGCAGCATGTCTGAGTCTAGCTGCTAGGCAAGACCCTGCTCTGTCTGCTGGCCAAGACAGAGGAAAAAAAAGTCAAAATGGTGCGTTTACCTTCCGTCCGTGAGAGCCAGGGATAGCCGGGCGCGGGAGTCAGCGTAAGAGAGGAGGTTTTTTGCTCAGTAGTATGAAGTCCAAAGTAGCAGCCCTGTGTTGTGTCCTGGGGCTGATTAGGTGACCAGAAGGCTCCGTTTGATTATCACTTCAGGTCTTGGTTTCCAGAGGGATATAAGGAGACACTGACAAATTAAAGGGTTAATTACTTCATCATGTACTTTAGCATGCTCAGCAGAAGTGGTACTGTAATAATAAATCAAAAGAGAAAATTTTAATTACTGAATAGTGATTATTCTTATTGTATTCATATCTATAAGGACTTAAAACAGTGTCTTAAGTTTGTCTGAAGTCGTATTTCAGTGATAATACTTTCTGAACTACGTGGTACAAAAGATCATTTTTGTACTATTACTTCATGTTCATTCTGTAAAGTACGTGAGTTTAGTTACAGCAGATATATTTACTCCAGAATAAATCTGCTGTCCAGGTTTTGAATATCAGGGCTGTTACCCCACTGAGAGCTCGGATGATCTGACAAGCTGGTGGTAGAGTTGCTTTGAATTTTATTAGATAAACACACACAGCTTACGAAATGTCTTTTTCTTCCAAGTACATAAAGAAAATGAGAAAATCAGTCAGGCCAATTGTCAGGCTTTTCTTAAACACTGATGATGGTTATAGGTTTTATAAAATTATCACTTCTCATGCACAGGAAATGAAAAGAAGTAGCACATCATTTGCTTTGCATATGATGTTGTTGCAAACATGTGGCAGACACGGAGATACGGTGAAGCTCAGATTCCTCTTCCAGAAAGAACTCTTTGCCTGACGCTAGGATCCTGCAGTAAGCTGAGAGCCTCCAGCCTTCAGGTCTTTGCTGGCTGTTGAGCCAAAGTCATTCCATTATTGGGGCAACCCAATCAACTACTGAGCCAGATGATGGTACAAGAGTCTGGCCATTTCTGCCCAAGTCACTCCGCAAAAAAAAAAAAACAAAAAACAAACCATTATTTTTAACCCAGTTCTGGCTCATGGAGACCCCCTATGTGTCAGAGTAGAACTGTGTTCCACAGGGTTTTCAGTAGCTAATTTTTGAGAGGTAGATCTCCAGGGCTTGTTTGCTTGCTTTTTATTATGGTTAAAAACATACATAGCAAAATATACACCAATTCTATAGTTTCTACATATACATTACAGTGATGTTGATTACATTCTTCAAATTATATATTCTTCTTCTTCTTTTCCATTTTTTTCCTCTGCTATTGACCCAGACTAATTCCCTCCTAAGTTTCTTATCTATCCTTTCAAGTTGCTGTGACAATTTTACTGCCTGTAGTAAGGTCTTTAAAGGAGCCCAATATTAGTGGCCAACATTCTTTATCAGTCAAGCTAGACTGTTGTTGGTTTAAAGAAGGCTTTTGGGAATGTTTTTGGTTTATAGTTTCAGGGTTGAAGATTACTTCAGAGCAGTAATTTGAGGGGGTCATCTCTCCTTAATGGTTCCAGAAAATCTGGAGTTTATGAGAATTCATTCTGTCCTGCATTTTCTCTCTTTTGGTCTGGGTTCTTCTTCAGAATCTTTGATCAATGTGTTTACTAATCATAACCAGGCACCATCCAGTTCATCTGATGTCATGGCAACGGAGTCAGTTGTATGTGGAGGCAATCAGCCTTGTGTTCTCTTCTTCCTCTTGTTTCTGACTCCTCTTCCTCTGTTGTTCCAGACAAATAGAGACTAAGTGTTGTATCTTAAATGGCCACTTGCAAGCGTTTAAGATCCCAGACAGCACACAGTGCGCTAAAAGACGCAACAGAAGCACTTTTCCAGGCACTTAACTCTTCTAGCAAACGCAAGACTCCTCAGATGTTCTGGCTTCACTCCAGAGCCTTCCGCAGGGTTGGTGAGTATTTGTTAAATCCACGCTGGGAACTGATGGCTCCCTTACCTGGGCCTGCTGCCACCCTTTCCCCTCACTCCTCAATAAGCCTTTTGCATACTTAACTCCATCTCAGTGTCTGTTTCCCAGAAGACTCAACTGATAAATTTGTGTGTGTGTGTGTGTGTGTGTGTTGTTTTATAGGATACCAACTAATATTTTAATTATGATGCATCTATTGAACTCCTCACGTTCCTTGACTATAGAAATGCATCTATAATTTTCTGGACTGATTTCTTTCTCAAAATATGTGCTAATATCAGCATGACTCTGAACCTTTAAGTAAAGAGCTTACCATTTCCTATGAATTTAACTGTACTCTTTAAACAGTTTATTTAAGATAAACCTAGCTTATGTGCTGGAACTTCATCGGGTCTATAATTCTACGTTAACTGATTCTGACAGACTCTCTTTATTTCTGAATCAACAAATGATCAGGAACCCTGACAAAAAGAAAGAAAAAAACAAAACAAAATATCCCAGCATTCTTTGTGCAACAGCTCATTTCCCGAATTCTTTGAAAATTACTTATGCATACATGATTTATAAAGAGAATGCCAGGAACACAGATTCATAAGGATTTTATTAAAGGTTGCTCTCCCTGAGGCAAAACATTGCTGCTCCAGAATTGCTTTTCTCTTAATCTCCTTTGTCTTAAAGTAAAAAAAAATTTAAAAAAGCCTTGATTTATGAGGGTGTATAGTTTTTATTTACCTGAATCTAACATAGAAATTAAAACAAAAACAAACAAAACCTTGGGATGAAAATTGACAGTAACAGCCAAAAAGAAATTCAATTTTAATTTGTTTGGCTTTTCAGCTGAGACTGGTGGGAACAGTTCTCATAGTGTATTTTTGTTGTAATATTCCTTTTACTGGTTTATTGATTTTAGTTAGGAGGGTATTGGGCATATTTTGAAAGCAAAACAGAGGGAGAGGGGGGCTGAAATGGAATCTGCGAGTGAAATAAACCTAACACTTTTCTTGCAAGTTCATACCTGGCTATTGTCAATTTGTGTTCATTGAAGTGTGATTTTAAATTACATTTTTCCCTGATAATTGCTGTAGGAAAAGAAATAGCATTAGTTTTTGTATAGTTAACTTAAATCTGGTCACCTGAGTTAATTCTTTCATTTGTCCCATGGGTTTCCTTTTTAAAATATAGTCTTTTTGATTCTTTAAGCACGTAATCATTTTGTATGCAAATCATGACCATTTTTACTTCCAGTCATTTTGTCAGGGTTGAACGACTGGAGAGACCCGGGCTGAGGTTTCAGGAACAACTCCTAGACCCCATCATCACTCCGCCTTGACCAAAACTGGAAAGCTGACAGCAGTGATGTAGAAAGCTGCTGAATCAGGAAGTTACCTGCCAAATGACTAAGCTGCAGCAGCAGCAGCTGGATGCAGAATCACGTTACGTCTGTCAGTCTTTACCAACAAAACAGATGTTCTCTCCTTGTAGGACCCATCTCCCTCCGTGTATGACTCAGTTCCAAGTCAGCATCTCACACGAGTGCTTCTCTTTAAAAACCTGCTGCTGACTCCAACTCACAGCAACCCTAAGGACAGGGTAGAACTGCCCCATAGAGTTTCCCCAAGGAGCACCTGGCAGGTTTGAACAGTCGACCTTTTCATTAGTAGCCATAGCACTTATCCACTATGCCAACAGGGTTTCCTGCCTTTTTCTTTAGGGGAACCCAAATCACATTTCAGATCTAGCCACAAGAGAATTGAAATGAAAGTTTCTGTCTGCATCTGAAATGTACAAATGTCACTTTCTAGTCTGTGCATGCCAATATGCAGTATCTGCTGCTGTATCCTTCAGTATGTTTAGAACGTGTC
Source organism: Heterohyrax brucei (assembly GCA_028571685.1). Taxonomy (NCBI): domain Eukaryota; kingdom Metazoa; phylum Chordata; class Mammalia; order Hyracoidea; family Procaviidae; genus Heterohyrax; species Heterohyrax brucei. The sequence continues at coordinate 54,170,187 of CM053149.1, forward strand.
CTTCTCTTTGTTTGATCTAAGAAGAAAGAGCTACTGAGTTTTATCAAATACTTTTTCTGTACCTATAGCCATCTGGGGCCATAGTGGCACAGTGGTTAAGAGCTTGGCTGCTAACCAAAAGGTTGGCAGTTTGAATCTACCAGCAATTCCTTGGAAATCTTATAGAGCACAGTTACTCTGACCTATAGGGTGGTTAACAGAGTTGGAATCTACTTCACAGCAACAGTTTTTTCGTTTGTTTGTTTTTGTTTTTTTAGCAGATTTCAATTTTTTGAGATAACCACAATATATCCCATTCCATATGCTTGATTTTTTTCCCATGGACCTGTGGGATCTATATTTCTACTCTTTGAGCCTGGAAAGATCTTTGTGACTGTCTGAACAGACAGAATGTAACAGAAGTGATGCCATGTTAGCCCTGAGGCTCCATCATGATAATATCATGTAATTTCACTTTCTTCTCTTGAGACACTCACAGTCATGACCTGTCAGCCATGCTATGAGGAAGCTCAGACTAGCCCAAGGAGAAACTACTTAGAGAGGCCAAGTGAAGGTTTTCCACTTGCCAGCCCCACTGGGGTCCCAGCCAATCGGCAGCATCACGTGCCACACGAGTGAATGATGATGCGTCTATCCTTCAACTTTCAAGTCATCCCAGGACCTTTGAGTTTTCTCACCTGAGACCCTGGAAACTGCACAGCTGAGAGACATTATCACTGCTGTGCTCTGTCCTGATTTCTGGCCTATGTATCTCAGGAATATAATAAAACTGTCGCTTTATGCTATTAAATTTTAGAGTGGTTCATTTCACAGCAATGGATAGCAAATACACTATCTAAGTATAGGATCATTTGGCTGGTCTTGTTTCATTTCTTGCTGTAATACTTAAATACCCACATATGCCTCAGATAAATTTCCTTATCCATTATGTGTATGGGTAAGGAAATATATATATACATATACATATACATACATACACAAGAAACCCTGATGGCATAGTGGGTTAAGCACTATGTCTGCTAACCAAAAGATTGGCAGTTCAAATCCGCCAGTTGCTCCTTGGAAAGTCTGTGGGAAGTTCCACTCCTGCCTCTAGGATCGCTATGAGTTGGACCTGACTCAATGGTTTTTTTTTTTTTTTTAAATATATGTACACAAGCAAACAAACAAACAATAAACCCAGTGCCATAGAGTTGAAGCTGACTCATAGCAACCCTATAGGACAGAGTAGAACTCCTCCATTGAGTTTCCAAGGAGCATCTGGTGGGTTTGAATTGCTGACCTTTTGATGTAACACTTAACTCATTATGCCCATCAGTGTTTCCAAGTATGTATATGTATTTAATGAATTCTGGGCTTAGCATACTAATGTAATGGAGATTATTATTTTAAATGGAGTTATTTTAAAACAAAAATAGTTTAAACTGTGTCTTAGTTTCTTAGTATTGGCATAATAGAAATGCAATAAGTAAGTGGCTTCAATTAACAGAAACTTATTTTATTCCTCTTAAGGAGGATGTAAATACAAATTTAGAGTACCAGCTCTAGGGGGAGTCTTTCTCTGATCTGTGGGAATGTTCTTGTCTCTTTTCAACTTCTGTTCCTTGGCTCCTTGGTGATCTTCTAGTGGCATTGACAGCTATCTTCTCTCATCTGCGCTTCCTTGCTTCTATACCTAATCAGCTCTTTTTATAGCTCAAAAGTGATTTGCTTAAACCACAAATGCCACGGCCTTATTAACATAACAAAGAATGTCGTATTTCCAAATGGCATTACATCGACAAGTATAACCAAAGAAACTCACACCCTATTAGACTTAATTCTAACTCACAGTAGTAGTGACCCTATGGGACAGAGTAGAACTGTCTCATAGGGTTTCCAAGGAGTGGCTGGTGGATTTGAACAGATGACCTTGGTTAGCAGCTGTATCTCTTAACCATTTCACCACCAGGGCTCCAACCACAAGTATAGAGTTAGAATTTACAACACATATATTTTGGGAGGACAAAATTCAGTCCACAGCAAACTGCTTTCCTTCCAAGGGGTATGGGACATAATTCACATCTCAGGGAGAGTGACTGTCCTTACAGCTTCCTTTGCTGTCAGGGCAGGATCTAGCTGTCTGGTCTTCTCTCCTTACTTAGTTTAAAACCTTTGACATCCATTCTGATTGGTTCCACGTTCTTGTGTCTCCTCCTTCACCACGCTTGTCTTGAGAAGCTCAAGGCTTTGCTGACTCTAGCCACCCACTAGCTCTGTGCCTGCAAGGATGCACCTGGGTATGGTTACAGAATCACAAAATCTCACAGCTTGATGTCACTTCATTTCCATGTGATCACAAGCCTCAAAAGCTTACCCACTATCACCCAGTAGAAGACTGACTCTCTAGCATGCTCTGTATATTAAGAGAAGGAATTTACTCCTTTTCCGCACTTTATTTCCCCTATTCTTTTCTGCCTCCCTTTTCCTCCTGCTGTTAACTCTGACTTTATTGGGAGAATCAAAACCATCAACCTTCTCCCTTGTGCTTAGAGATGACAAGCTCCATCACACCTTTCTGCCTCTCTCAAAGAAGTGGTTTGGCTATGGAGAACAGAAACTTATATATTTTTTTCTTTTAGCATTGCCCTCGTTTTGTGTACTTTAATTTAGGTTGATTATTCTCTTTTCTCAGAAAACTGAAGCTTAGCTAGGCTCAGCTGGGTCAAGCAAAGCACTCTGTCTTGCATCAATCACCCAGTGCACAGCTGATTCTACCAGTCAGTGAAGTTCAAGGTTGGCACTTGCTCCACTCTACTTGATGGTAGGAGTGGTTCCTTATGCCCAGGACTGGTTGTACACTGCTGTTTCAGATTTATCTTCTGTGGGAAGAGAGACGGTTCAAGAAAAGAAGTCTCCTGTAGTTTTGCTCTTGAATCCTCTGAAGGACAGCAGTGTGTAAGGCTATTGTCAGGTCTAGCTGGTGCTGACAGCAGGCTGTGACTTGAAGTGGTCCCCTTGCTCAATCTCAGTTTTGTTCTTCAGCATTTTAATTTGAGGAGGTAAGTTGATCATTAGTCACTACTCATCTGCTACCATCAAAACTTAATACTAGTAAAATGAATCCCTGTCATAAGTCCCTGAAACCTAAGGTATATTTCTATGTTTGTGATACATGCATTTATTACTCTATATCTGAGCTGCCCACATATGTTTAAAAAATTAGGACCAGAACGAGGTCTCACAAAAATGAGCCCAATGATAGGTTAAGAACTTAGCAAGATATAACTACTAGAAAAAAAAGGGGGGGTTTACTATTTTCTATAATTTTATAAGCTTTTAAAATTGTGAATTATTAGGATGTGTTCTTGAAGCCAGATAAACAAGTGCATATGCTTGTATAGGTTTTGGAATGTCTTTAATTACATGTTTCTATTGGATGTAATTATCCTGGAATGCAGACAATACCAAGAGTGAACACACTCCACCTCCTACCCCTTCTCCATCTGCACATCTGACTTGACTTTCAGTCCCCAGGAAGCAGTTCCAACTAGAGTTTGGGACCACTGAGAGAATTTCAGGGACCCTAATGAGCTGAGGAGCTGGATACTATACACCAGGAGGAGTGGCTTCCTGGCCTTCAGGGCTATGCTTGGCCCTCCTTCCTCAGCTCTACAACCCATGGCTGTGACAGAGAGTGACAAAATGTTGTCTACTGGGGTAGAAGAGTGGGAAGTGGAGTGGGAGGCAGTGCTGATGGAAGCACAGGATAAAAATACATAGGAATGTTTGGTCTAGAAACCAAATAATTTCAGTCTCAGCAGCTTTGCTAAAAGTGGTATTTATAACCCACTTTCAACATAAGCAAAACTTGGTGGCATAGTGGTTAAGTGCTACAGCTGCTAATCAAAGAGTAGGCAGTTCGAATCTGCCAGGCACTCTTTGGAAACTATGGGGGCAGTTCTACTCCATCCTATAGGGTTGCTATGAGTTAGAATCTACTCAGTGGCAGTGGGTTTGGTTTTGGTTTTTCAACATAAGGGAAAATGAAAGAAGACCTCTGGGTCACCCTGTTTCACCGAGCTGATAGGCAGGCGTGTCCTTCACTGCATTAATTATAAACTAGCGGTATTTCACAGAAAGTAGCAGGCTGCCCAGACCTTCACTCTGTCCACATCTGTGCACTTGGATGGCTCTAGAATTGACCTCTCTTTTCCTCATCTGACCCCTATTCCTGAACGCCTTCTTTCCCTACCTCTAAACTGTTATTTCCTCTGACTTTAATTTTATTGAACCAAACCCTGACATGTACTCTGCTTTTTGCCTGTCCAGTGTCCTTTTGGAAACCCTGGTGGCATAGCAGTTAAGTGATGCATCTGCTAACCAAAAGGTCAGCAATTCAAATCCTCTAGCCCCTCGTTGGAAACTCTATGGAGCCATTCTACTCTGTCTATAGGGTTACTATGAGTTAGAAACAACTCAATGGCTCTGGGTTTTTGAGATGAGTTAGCATCCTTTCCCTTGTCTTTCCGAGGGCTCTTTGACTTCCTTTTGGAGAATCAACTTTTCTCTATTTCTTGTCAACACAGATGACCTACCCTGTCCTGGCCAAGAGGATCAAATCTGTGATGATGGAGTGTTCTGTCAAAAGACATGGACAGGAAAGGGGGTCTTTGAGATACCCTTCAAATTATGTCCACTACTGCTCTAACTTTATTTGTTTAGAATGGCCTCAAGGCTGCAATGGCAAGCCCATAAAGAAGAGAAGCCTGGGACCTGTCCACACTGCATTGACTATAAACTAGCTGTATTTCACAGTCAGTAGCCAACATACCTATTTTCAGATATGTTTTCTGTTAAGCTACCTCATCGCACAAAGACTTTTACAAGGGTGGTTTGTGGTTTCACATTTAACAAGAGAGTAATACTCAGTTCAAAAGGACCATCTTAACGTATTTCTGCAAAACAAAGTGATTCTAATCCCCCATACAAAGCAGAGCGGCCACAGCAACACTGATTTTTTTTAAAAAACTTGTCTTACAGCCTTTATGATTCACATTCTTTTCATTTTTATTATTTATTTATTTATCATGATTGAGTGAAAATGTACATTCTCATATAAATTTGCATGCCCATCTACATGCAGTTTCTACTGCTCTCCCTGCCCAGTGACAGCAAGCTATTCCTCTCTGCCCCATACATGTCTCATCCTCCCAACAGTCTCCTTTCCCCTCCTCTCCAACCATTCCCCTTCCTCCAGCCAGGGGTCAGCAGGATGATGTCCTATAGATGCATAGGACCATAAAGTGCCCCCAATATATGGTTACTCTGCATAGCCAAGTCCAATCCATTCGTGTCCAAAGAGTAGAACTTCATTATGATTTATGGGCAAGGACAGCATCAGGGCCAGAGGCCATGCTCCCAGGGGAACCCTGAAGCCTCTGGACCATCAATTGTGGTCTTTTAGTGGAGATTTCAGGGTGCACCCCTTTTTATTCTTGTGTTGCCAGTGAGACTCTTGTGTTGCCAGAGACTTAGCAAGATCCATCATGGCTGTCACAGGTGGTGGCCAGTCACCATCCGGTTCTTCTGGTCCCCAGTAGATGTAGACATCCACTCATGTGGGTCTCTCTGTCATCTGGGTTGTCTTTCCCCCGTGTCGTTTTGGTCCTCGGTAATCATCTGTTCCTGCTCAGTTGGGACCATTCGCTGTGTCCTCAGATGACAGCTTGGCAGCTTTTAAGACCCCACTCATCAATGTGGGGTGCAGAGAGCCCTCTTAGCGAAATACTAGTTGTGCCAACTGGCCTCAATTTTACCCAAAAGCATGGTCCCCTGTCCCCTGCCCCAGGTCCTCTGTCCTTGGAATATTGGGTTAAGATGGAAGGAGTACTCAAGTTATGCTGAAGTCCACTTAATATTATTCTTGTTTCTGATGTGTGCTGTCACCAATTTCACCCAGCCAAATTTCTGTAAACTAATCTAAACCTCGCTCCTCTCGCCCTCCCTTCCTCCTCCCTTGCAACCGTTAAAGTCTTTTCTTCTATGTACAAGTCTGTTTTTAAGTTCTTATTGTAGGGGTCTCATACAATATTTGTCCTTTTGTCGCTGACTGCTTTCACTCAGCATAATGTCTTCCAGTTTAAACCAGGTTATGAGATGTTTCCTGGAATCATCATTGTTCTTTATCATTGCATAGTGCTTCATTGAGTATATATACCATAGTTTACTTATACATTTGTCTGTTGTTGGGTATGTGGGTTGATTCCATCTTTTTGCTATTGTGGATTGTGCTGCGATGAACAATCTTGTGCGTGTATCTGTTGGTGTGAATGGCCTTGATTCTGTAGGATATATTCCAAGTAGTGGAATTACTGGGTCAAAATATATCTATATCCATTTTTTAAGAAAGCACCAGATTGCTTTCCAAAGAGGCTGGACCAGTTTGCAACTCCGACAACAGTGTAGGAGAGTTCCACTTTCTAAAAGAGGCTGGACCAGTTTGCAACTCCAACAACAGTGTAGGAGAGTTCCACTTTCTCCACCGCCTCTCCAGCATTTGTTGTTTTGCATTTTTTGCATCATGACCAACCTTGTTGAGGTGAGAACATATCTCATTGTCATTTTGATTTGAATTTCTTTAATAACTAAAGATCGTGAACATGACCACATGTGTTTTTTGGGTGCCTGGATTTCCTCTTTAGAGAAATGTCTGTCCATCTCCTTTGTCCATTGCTTAATTCGATGATTTATCTTCTTCTTATTGATATTTTGTAGTACTTTATAGACTATTGAGATCAGGTGTAAGTCTGACATGTAGTTGCCAACTATTTTTTCCCATTCTGTAGGTGGCCTTTTAATTCTATTAATAAAGTTTTTGGATGAGCAAAAGTGATTGATTCTTAATAGTTCCTGTTTATCTATTTTCTCTTCTGTTAATTGTGGTTGGCTTGACAGATTTTGAAGTCTGTCTACATTGTGTATTAAAGCTTGCATTCTTGTTCTTACTTTTTCTTGGATGAGCTTTATCATTTTAGATTTGATATTTAGGGAAGTCATGATGGCGGACTAAGCACACGTCTCCTTAAATCCCTCTGGAAACCAAGACCTGAAGTGATAATCAAACTGAGCCTTCTGATCACCTGATCAGCCCCAGGACATGGCACAGAGCTCTTAATTGGGACTTCATACCACTGAGTGAAAAACCTCCTCTCTTTTGCTGACTCTTGCTCTGGGCTAGCCCTGGCTCTCACAGACAGAAGGTAAATCCACCATTTTGACTTTTTTTTTTCTCTGTCTTGGCCAGCGGGAGGAGCTGGGTCTTGCCTAGCGGCTAGACTCAGACATGCTGCTGAGGGGATAGGCAGGTGAAATTCCCATAGTTTGAGAGCCAGGCTTAGGACTCTGTTAATCTAGCTGCTTTCAGCCTGTCGTTTTATCCCTGCCATAGTGGGGTTTGCACGGAATTAAACAGTCAGTGTGTGGGACGCCATGTTGGTACAGAGATTTTAGTGGGAAATAATTCTTAGCCTGGGAGACAGTGCTTGCAAACAGGATGGTGCTTCTCTGACAGAAAAGCAGTAAATTACACAGTGCCACCTATGTTGGGGGCCCTGCAACAGAAGCAGAGGAATCACTACCTCTCGGCACCTTTAGCCCCCCTGTCTGCTGCTTGTGTGGAGGACACCACCTTGGATACGGCGGCCGCAGCTGGACCTAATTTTTAGCTTGGGAGCCAGAGCCTGCCTACAGAGAGCGCTTTTCTAACACAAAAGCAGTACTCGACGCAGTGTCACCTAAGGCTAGGCCCTGTCAGCAGAGGCCAGCAGGACAGTAGCATTGCTGTATTCTGAACTAGTTTATTATCATCTGGGGTTGGATATAGTGGTGCTTACTTTGTCAGATGAGAAGAGGGACCTCTACACCTGAAAACCTAACTGACTTGTAAAGTGGTCAGATACCTTTTGCTTTACATTTGAAGACAGCCTAGAGAAACATTTGCAATCCATCCTCACAGTACCTCTTCCAGCCTCTACATACTCACATGGGACCCAAAAAGCAACAGACAATTGTGGCATATAAGAAATCACCCATGGCTTCAGTAGGCTCCCAAACAAAGCAACCAAGGAGATTTCCAGATGAAGACACTTTTATGAAAGCATCAGAAAGTGAATACAAAATGATTATATACAGAGCCCTTCTAGACCTTATATAAAATACAGCAGCACAAAATGAAAAATTAAGCAAGTTGTTCGATCTGAGGGAACACCAGTACTCTGAAATCCAACAGATCAAGAACAAAATCAAAGGCATAGAAACCTCAGTGCAAAGCCAAGGAAACAGAATGAAACAAATGGAGAAAAGAATTTGTGACTGGGAAGACAGAGCTACTGGCGCCAGCATCTATGAGCAGAAATCAGAAAAAAGAAACAAGAAAAATGAAGAAGCATTAAGAAGCATGTGGGACTCTATTAAGATGAACAACCTTCGATTATTTGGAGTCCCTGAACAGGGTGAGATACCTGAGAACACAGAGAGTATTGTTGCTGAGCTGCTGACAGAAAACTTCCCAGAAATGATTAAGGAAGAGAATATAGACATCTCAGATGCATATCGTGCACCACCCAATATAGATCTCAAAAGAAAGACTCCAAGACATATTATAATCAAGCTGAACAAAATGAAACATAAGCAGCAACTCTTAAAGGCAGCAAGACTCAAATCAAAGCTAACATTCAGGAGGAAATTCTGTAGGCTCTCTTCAGATTTCTCAGCAGAAACCATGCTGGCATGGAGACAGTGGCATGATACATTCAAAGCCTTGAAGGAGAACTTCCAACCAAGAATTATATATCCTGCAAAACTATCTTTGAAATATGAAAATGAAATTAAGACATTCCCAGATAAACAGAAACTCAGAGACTTTGTAAAAACCAAACCCAAACTACAAGAAATACTGAAAGAAGTTCTTGGTTTTGGCTTAGAAGAATGAAACCACTAACTTTATATTTTAGAACAACACACTATTCAAAACTCTACTCAGTTAGGGAAGGCTCCAAAGTCAATCACAGCTTTAATACTGAAAGAAGCAATCCAGTGATTATCATGAAAACTATGGTGCCATCATATTAGAAAGAGGGATGTACTACAGTTGTTTTAGTCCTTCCAGATGGAGAGGATCATGACAAGACTGGTAGAAATTAAAATTGGGTTTATATATAGTTTATTAAGGAGGATCATAGGGGCAGCTGTAAAGCACAGCAAAGATATATCATACCATTTCAATAAATGTAACAGAGGAGTCTCAACAACTATAAAACCAGCTCTGAAAAAGGTGAAAAATCAACTCACCAAAAAAAAGTCCCAGAACAGACTAATAAGAACAACAGAGAAAACATCAACACAAAAATAAACATATCACAATGGCAGCAGTGAACACATACCTATCAATAATTACATTGAATGTGAATGGACTGAATGCTCCAGTAAAGAGACATCGAGTGACATCTTGGATCAAAAGACATGACCCATCCATATGCTGCCTACAAGAAACGCACTTGGGACCTAAAGATAGGAACAAACTGAAAATTAAAGGATGGGAGAATATATATCAAGCTAACAATGAACAAAGAAGAGCAGGGGTGGCGATTCTGATCTCAGACAAAATCAACTTCAATGTCAAATTCACCATCGTGTACAAAGATGGACACTATTTATTGCTCAAAGTTTCAGTAGATTTGATATTTAGGTCTTTTATCTGGCTGATCCAGTGTGAGTTGGTTTTTGAATAAGGTGTAAGATATGAATCTTGTTTCCATTTCTTGCAGATGGATATCCAATTTTGCCAGCACCATTTGTTGAAGAGATTGTTTTTACCCCAGTTTACTGTCTTAGGGCCTCTGTCAAATATCAACTGTTCATAGGCAGGTGGTGTCATCTCTGGGATTTCAATTCTGTTCCAACGATTGATGCGTCCGTTCTTGTGCCGGTACCAGGCTGCTTTGACTACTGTGACAGTGTAACATGTTCTGAAGTCAGGTAATGAGAGGCCTCCCAGTGTTTTCTTCTTTAGTAGTACTTTTCTTATCTGGGGCTTCTTCACTTTCCAAACAAAATTGGTGGTTTGTTTCTCCATCTCATTAAAAAGTGACACTGGAACTTGTATTGGGTTTGCATTATGTAAGTAGATTGCTTTGGGTAAAGTAGACATTTTCACAATGTTAAGTCTTCCTATCCATGAACAGGATAGGTTTCTCCATTTATGTAAGGCTCTCTTAGTTTCTTGTAGTAAGGGCTTGTAGTTCTTTTTGTAAAGGTCTGTTATTTCTTTGGTTAGATTAATTCCTAGGTACTTTATCTTGTTAGGGGCTTGTGGTGGTCAGGATTATGTCAACTTGGCTACTACCTATTTGGCTGCTGTATTAAGTGGCAGGGCGGGGTTTGTGGTGGCTTCCTGCCCCTCGGCTCTCATCTCGTGACCCTGGACTACAGCTGCTGATCGCTCACGTGACCAGGAGCTGCTGCTCTCTCTTGTTCCAGCGTCTGGTTCTGGGACTGGAGCTAGCGGCTGTTGGGCTCATCAGTCCTTACAGTCGGCACGTGAGAGTCCTGCTCCCTGACCTGCCAATCCTGCGCTCGCCAGCCTCTGCTCAGTCCTGCTCCCTGACCTGCCGATCTTGGGTTCTCCAGCCTCTGTCACTTCGCCTCGCCACCAGCTTGGGACCCACCGACCTCCAGCCTCTGTTGCATCGTCTCGCCGCCAGCTTGGGATCCACTGACCCACACAACCGGTGATCTGCAACTCTGGTCTCTGACGTGCTGACCTTGGGTTCCTCAGCTTCCGTGGACACGTGAGGCTTGTGCCAGAGCTTGGGACATTCAGCTTCTGTGATTACGTGAGCTGTTTCCTATATTTGCATCTATCTATCTGTCTATATATATATATATTATAAATCTTTCCTAATACCTACACGTGTTACTGGTTTTGCTTCCCTAGAAAACCCAGCCTAAGACAATTTGGTACCAGGAGTGGTTCTAGGGAAACAAAATTGTAAAAATGAATCCTTTCAAGTGGTTCTTGAGTCTAGCAAGTAGTAACACTGTTGCTAACTCTGCTCCTGTCGGTAAAAATCCGTGGGCTGAGGTGGCGGTACATATCCGCAAAATAGCCCCACCGATAGATCAGATATTGGTGAAAGGTGACCCTCAGGGTGAAAACATGTGTGATGACTTTTCGAAATTATGTGTGGATGAGCAGTACAAGGAAGTTGGGTGGCTGGTCCTACTTGCATTAGATAAGCTGGTGAAGGAAAAAGATGAGCTCAGGGCCTCAGAATCAAAGCTCTCGTGTCGTGTAAGAGACCTCAAAGCTGCTGCTTGTGCTTTAAAAGAAAACCTCATTACTTGTAATAGCAGAGCCGAAACTGCTGAAAGCCAAACTCAGATGCTTATCGTTAGAGTGGCGGAATTGCAACGCCAGCTCAATTGCCAATCTCGAGAAGTATCTGAAATTAAAGTGAGGGCATTGATTGGGCAGAAATGGGACCCTGCAACTTGGAATGGAGACATATGGGAGGATGATATGGAAGCTGGGGACGCTGAGCCCCTCACTTCCAGTAAAGCTCTCCTGTCAGCTGAACCACACCCATGTGAAGGGATTACTTCGCCTTTGTCTGCGAAACCGCCCCGCCCAGTAAAGCCATTATCCCCTCCGCTCCAACCTAATGAGATTAGCTGCAGCCCCCCTGCCGCTGAAGAGCGCCTGCCAGAGCCATTGCCTGGGGCGCGGCCTAAGGCAGAGGCTTTCCGAGAGCCTGCTGAAGATTCTAAGAACACTTCGGCAGTGCCAATTTTGGCTTCTAGGCCTGTAACTAGACTTAAATCCAAGCAAGCTCCAAAAGGTGAAGTACAAAGTGTGATCCAGGAGGAGATACGCTATACTCCAAAGGAACTACTTGACTTTTCTAACACATACAAACAGAAACCTGGGGAATATGCTTGGGAATGGCTGTTAAGGGTATGGGATAATGGTGCAAGGAACATAAAGCTGGATCAGTCTGAATTTCTTGACCTGGGTCCACTGAGCACAGACCCTTCATTCAATGTTTCAGCTCGAGAAGTTAGGAGAGGACCTAACAGTTTGTTTGACTGGATTGCTGAAGCATGGCTGATGCGGTGGCCTACATTAAATCAAGTTGAATTGCCAGACTTGTCTTGGGGTACTGTAGAAGAGGGTATCCAAAGACTTAGGGAAATTGGCATGCTAGAGTGGATTTATTCAGTTAGGCCTTCAAATCCACACATAGCATGTCCAGAGGACACAACTTTCACCACAACCGTGAGAAACAAATTTGTGAAGGGAGCTCCGGGATCCTTGAAGACTGCTGTGATTGCCATTTTATGTAAATCAGACATGACAGTGGGAGCTGCCCTAGCTGAATTAAGACACCTAACTACAATGGGGCTAACTGGATCCCGTGGTGGTAAGAGTCAAGTGGCTGCACTCAGTCGACAAAGACGAGGTGGGCGTGTTTACAGTAATGGACAGCAGAGGCAAAATAGTAATCGTGATAATCTGACTCGTGCGGACATGTGGAACTGGCTCCTTAGTCATGGTGTCCCTAGCAGTGCAATAGATGATCAGCCTACTAAGTATTTACGTGATATGTATGAAAGGATGAACTCTCGGTCAGGTGAACAGCAGTCTAACTCAAATCGCCAGAAGAGAGAGTCTCGGTCCCTCAATCAATTCCCAGACTTGAGCGAGTTTAAGGACCCACAGCCCCTTGAATGAAGGGGAGGCCAGGTCCCTTTGAGGAAGAATTCTGATACCCTGCCAAAACTTTACACTGTTAATCTTTCTCCTGCCCTTCCCCAAAGGGATCTACGGCCTTTTACGAGAGTGACTGTTCACTGGGGAAAAGGAAATAATCAGACTTTTCGGGGACTACTGGATACTGGCTCTGAACTGACACTAATTCCAGGAGACCCAAAACGTCATTGTGGCCCACCAGTAAGAGTGGGGGCATATGGAGGTCAGGTTATTGATGGAGTCTTGGCTCATGTTCGTCTCACAGTGGGTCCAGTGGGTCCCCGAACCCATCCTGTAGTAATTTCCCCAGTTCCAGAATGCATAATTGGAATAGATATACTCAGCAATTGGCAGAACTCTCACGTTGGATCCCTGACAAGTGGAGTGAGAGCTATTATGGTGGGAAGAGCCAAATGGAAGCCACTAGAACTGCCACTGCCTAGGAAAATAGTGAACCAAAAGCAATATCGTATTCCTGGAGGAATTGCTGAAATTACTGCCACCATTAAGGACTTGAAGGACTCAGGGGTGGTGATTCCCACCACATCCCCATTCAATTCGCCTATTTGGCCTGTGCGAAAAACAGATGGATCTTGGAGAATGACAGTAGATTATCGCAAACTTAACGAGGTGGTAACCCCCATTGCAGCTGCTGTTCCAGATGTAGTTTCACTGCTTGAGCAAATTAATACATCTCCTGGTACTTGGTATGCAGCTATTGATCTGGCTAATGCTTTCTTCTCCATACCTGTTTCCAAGGACCACCAGAAGCAGTTTGCATTCACCTGGCAAGGCCAACAATACACTTTCACTTGCCTGCCTCAGGGCTACATTAACTCTCCAGCCCTATGTCATAATATAGTCCGCAGGGACCTTGATTGCTTCTCTCTTCCACAAGATGTGACACTGGTCCATTATATAGATGACATTATGCTGATTGGACCTAGTAAGGAAGAAATATCAGTGACTCTGGACTTACTAGTTCAACATTTGCGTGCTAGAGGGTGGGAAATTAATCCCACAAAAATTCAGGCACCTTCCAACTCAGTGAAATTCCTAGGGGTCCAGTGGTGTGGGGCATGTCGCGATATCCCTTCTAAAGTGAAGGATAAATTATTGCACCTGGCTGCTCCGACAACTAAAAAAGAGGCACAGCGCCTAGTGGGTCTCTTTGGATTTTGGAGGCAACATATTCCTCATTTGGGTGTGCTACTTCGGCCTATTTATCAAGTGACTAGAAAGGCTGCTACCTTTGAGTGGGGCCCAGAACAGGAGAAGGCTCTGCAACAGGTTCAGGCTGCTGTGCAGGCTGCCCTGCCACTTGGGCCATACGATCCAGCTGATCCAATGGTGCTCGAGGTGTCAGTGGCAGATAGAGATGCTGTTTGGAGTCTTTGGCAGGCCCCTATTGGCGAATCACAGCGCAGACCTTTAGGATTTTGGAGCAAAGCTCTGCCATCCTCTGCAGATAACTACTCTCCTTTTGAAAAACAACTTTTGGCTTGTTACTGGGCCTTAGTAGAGACTGAGCGCTTAACCATGGGACACCAGGTCACCATGCGTCCTGAGCTGCCTATCATGAACTGGGTATTGTCTGACCCACAGAGTCATAAAGTTGGACGAGCACAGCAGCACTCCATCATTAAATGGAAGTGGTATATACGAGATCGGGCCCGTGCAGGACCTGAAGGCACAAGTAAATTGCATGAAGAAGTGGCCCAAATGCCCATGGTCTCCACTCCTGTAACATTATCTCCTGTCTCCCAGTTTGCACCTATGGCCTCATGGGGGATTCCTTATGACCAGCTGACCGAGGCAGAGAAAACTCGTGCTTGGTTTACAGATGGTTCTGCGCGGTATGCCGGCACCACTCGAAAGTGGACAGCAGCAGCACTACAGCCCCTTTCTGGGACCTCCCTCAAGGGCAGTGGTGAAAGCAAATCCTCCCAGTGGGCAGAACTTCGAGCAGTGCATATGGTTGTTCACTTTGCTTGGAAGGAGAGGTGGCCAGATGTGCGGCTGTATACCGATTCATGGGCTGTGGCCAACGGCTTGGCCAGTTGGTCAGGGACTTGGAAGGAACATGACTGGAAGATTGGAGACAAGGATTTATGGGGGAGAGGTATGTGGATAGACCTCTCTGAATGGGCCAAACAAGTGAAGATATTTGTGTCTCATGTGAATGCTCATCAAAGAGTAACCTCAGCAGAGGATGAGTTTAACAATCAAGTGGATAGGATGACCCGTTCTGTGGGAACCAATCATCCTCTTTCTCTGGCTACCTCTGTCATTGCTCAGTGGGCCCATGAACAAAGTGGTCATGGTGGCAGGGACAGTGCTTATGCATGGGCTCAGCAACATGGGCTCCCGCTCACCAAGGCTGACTTGGCTACAGCCACTGCTGAGTGCCCAATTTGCCAGCAGCAGAGACCAACACTGAGTCCTCGATATGGCACTGTTCCTCGAGGTGATCAGCCGGCAACCTGGTGGCAAGTTGATTACATTGGACCGCTTCCATCATGGAAAGGAAAGCGTTTTGTCCTTACTGGGATAGATACTTACTCTGGATATGGATTTGCCTACCCAGCACGACATGCTTCTGCCAAAACTACCATCCGTGGACTTACAGAATGCCTCATCCACCGTCATGGAATCCCACACAGCATTGCCTCTGATCAAGGGACTCACTTCACAGCAAATGAAGTGCGGCAGTGGGCCCATGCTCACGGAATTCACTGGTCTTACCATGTTCCCCATCATCCTGAAGCAGCTGGCTTGATAGAACGATGGAATGGTCTCCTGAAGACACAATTACGCTGCCAGCTAGGTGGCAGTACCTTGCAGGGTTGGGGAAATGTTCTCCAGGAGGCTGTGTATGCTCTAAACCAGCGTCCAATATACGGTGCTGTTTCTCCTATTGCCAGGATTCATGGGTCCAGGAATCAAGGGGTGGAAACGGGAGTGGCACCACTCACTGTTACCCCTAGTGACCCACTTGCAAGATTTTTGCTTCCTGTCCCCATGACTTTATGTTCTGCAGGACTAAATGTCTTAGTTCCGAAGGGAGGAATGCTGCCGCCTGGAGACACATCAACGATTCCACTGAACTGGAAGCTAAAATTGCCACCAGGCCATTTTGGGCTCCTTGTACCTCTGGATCAACAGACAAAGAAGGGAGTTACAATACTGGCCAGTGTGATTGATCCTGACTATGAAGATGAAATTGGATTGACATTACATAACGGAAGTAAAGAGGAGTATGTTTGGAATGCAGGAGATCCCTTAGGACGCCTCCTAGTACTACCATGTCCTGTGATTAAGGTCAATGGAAAACTACAGCAACCCAACTCCAAAATGAGTGATAATAGCCCAGACCCTTCAGGAATGAAGGTTTGGGTCACCTCACCAGGCAAGGAACCACAACCAGCTGAGGTACTTGCTGAGGGCAAAGGGAATACAGAATGGGTTGTAGAAGAAGGTAGTTCTAAATATCAGTTACGGCCACGTGACCAGTTGCAGAAACGAGGACTGTAATTGCTATGAGTATTCCTGCTTTGTATGTGTGTATTGGATATTTTGTTTACTTATGAAACATAAGATGTAAATGGGTTAATGCATTTTCAGTTGTACATGTGTTAGTTATATCATGTTGACATAAGTATGACTTTGTAACTGTACCCCTTCAGAGACTGTGCATGGTAAGGTGAGATGTGTGAAGATGCCAAGTTGACAAGGGGTGGACTGTGGTGGTCAGGATTATGTCAACTTGGCTACTACCTATTTGGCTGCTGTATTAAGTGGCAGGGCGGGGTTTGTGGTGGCTTCCTGCCCCTCGGCTCTCATCTCGTGACCCTGGACTACAGCTGCTGATCGCTCACGTGACCAGGAGCTGCTGCTCTCTCTTGTTCCAGCGTCTGGTTCTGGGACTGGAGCTAGCGGCTGTTGGGCTCATCAGTCCTTACAGTCGGCACGTGAGAGTCCTGCTCCCTGACCTGCCAATCCTGCGCTCGCCAGCCTCTGCTCAGTCCTGCTCCCTGACCTGCCGATCTTGGGTTCTCCAGCCTCTGTCACTTCGCCTCGCCACCAGCTTGGGACCCACCGACCTCCAGCCTCTGTTGCATCGTCTCGCCGCCAGCTTGGGATCCACTGACCCACACAACCGGTGATCTGCAACTCTGGTCTCTGACTTGCTGACCTTGGGTTCCTCAGCTTCCGTGGACACGTGAGGCTTGTGCCAGAGCTTGGGACATTCAGCTTCTGTGATTACGTGAGCTGTTTCCTATATTTGCATCTATCTATCTGTCTATATATATATATATTATAAATCTTTCCTAATACCTACACGTGTTACTGGTTTTGCTTCCCTAGAAAACCCAGCCTAAGACAGGGCTATAGTAAATAGTATTGATTTGATGATTTCTTCATTAACAGTCTCGTTGTTGGTATAAAGGAATCCTACTGATTTACTTATGTTTATCTTGTATCCTGAGGCTTTGCTGAACTCTTCAATCAGTTTGGGTAGTTGACTTATAGATTCTTTGGGATTCTCTCCATATACAATCATATCATCAGCAAATATGGAGATTTTGACTTCTTCTTTGCTGATACAGATGCCCTTTATTTCTTGGTCTTGTCTAATTGCTCTGGCTAGATCTTCTAGTACAATGTTGAATAGGAGAGGTGAGAGTGGGCATTCTTGTCTAGTTCCTGTTCTCAAGGGAAACTGCTTCAGTCTCTCTTCATTCAGGAGGATGTAGGCAGTTGGCTTAGTATAAATGGCCTTTATTGCTTTGTGGAATTTGCTGCCTATGCCTATTTTGCTAAGAGTTTTTAGCATGAATGGGTGTTGGACTTTATTAAATGCTTTTTCTGCATCAATAGACAAAATCAGGTGATTCTTGTCTTTTGTGATATTTATGTGGTTAATTACATTAATTGTTTTTTCTGATGTTGAACCAGCCTTACATCTCTGGTATGAATCCAACTTGATCATGACGGATTATTCTTTGTATATGTTGTTGTATTCTATTGGCAAGAATGTTGTTGAAGATTTTTGCATCTAGATTCATTAGTAATATCTGTAGTTCTCCTTTTTGGTTGGGTCTTTCCTTGGCTTTTGGTATTATGCTAGCTTCATAGAATGAGTTTGGGAATAGTCCATCCCTTTCTGTTCTGTGAAATAGTCTCAGTAGTATCAGAGATAACTGTTCTCTAAAAGCTTGGTAGAATTCTGCAGTGAAGCCATCTGAGCCCAGGCTTTTTTTGGCTGGCATTTTTTTCATGACTGTTTCAATCTCTCCCTTTATGATGGGTTTATTAAGTTGTTCTGCTTCACCTTGTGATAATTTGGGTAGGTGATATGAATCAAGGAATTTGTCTGTTTCCTTGAGGTTTTCAAATTTGTTACAGTACAGTCTTTCACAGTATTCTGTTATGATATATTTATTTCTGTTGCATCTGTTGTGACAACTCCCCTCTCACTTCTAATTTGGGCTATTTGTTTCCTTTCTAGTTTTTCTTTATTAAGTTTAACCAGTGTTTTGTCAATTTGGTTGATCTTTTCAAAAAACCAGGTTTTGGTCTTTTCAATTTTTTCAATTGTTTTTCTATTCTCTAATTCATTTACTCTGCTCTAATCTTTATGATCTGTTTTCTTCTGGTGAGGGGTTCCTCTGTTGTTCTCTCTGTACTTGTTCAAGGTGAAGGGTTAGTTCCTTGATTTCGTTTCTTTCTTCCTTCCAGACATGTGCATTTATGGAGATAAACAGACCCCTGAAGACTGCTTTTGCTGTATCCCATAGGTTCTGGTACAAAGTGCTTCCATTCTCATCAGAATCTGTGAATTTCTTTATTTCATCCTTGATTTCTTCTATAACCCATGTTTTTTTGAGCAAGATGTTGTTCGCTTTCCAAGAGTTCCACTTCCTATCTACATTTTCTCTGCTATTGATTTTGACTTTTATGGTTTTATGATCTGAGACGATGCTTTGCAGTAATTCAATGGTATGGATGTTGTTGAGAATTGCTTTCTGTCCTAACACATGGTCTATTCTGGAGAATGTTCCATGTGCACTGGAGAAGAAGGTGTAGTTGTCCGCTGATGGGTATAAAGTTCTGTACATATCGATAGGTTTAGTTGGTTGATTGTGGCAATAAGATCTTCTGTATCTTTACTGAGTTTTTTTCTAGGTGATCTGTCCGGTATTGACAATGGAGTGTTGAAGTCTCCCACTGTGATTATGGAGTGATGTAACTCTTTTTTGAGTATAGTCAGTATTTCTTCGACGTATTTAGGTGCTCTGATATTAGGTGCATAAATATTTAATATAGTTAAGTCTTCATTGTGTACTGAAACTTTCACCAATAAATAGTGTTCATCTTTGTCCATGATGGTGGATTTTACATTAAAATTGATTTTGTCTAAGATTAGAATTGCCACCCCTGCTCTTCTTTGTTCGTTGTTAGCTTGATATATATTGTCCCATCCTTTAATTTTCAGTTTGCTCCTATCTTTAGGTCTCAAGTAAGTTTCTTGTAGACAACATATGGATGAGTCATGTCTTTTGATCCAAGATGTCACTCGATGTCTCTTTACTGGAGCATTCAGTCCATTCACATTCAATGTAATTATTGATAGGTATGTGTTCACTGCTGCCATTGTGATATGTTTATTTTTGTGTTGATGTTTTCTCTGTTGTTCTTATTAGTCTGTTCTGGGACATTCTTTTCTGTGAGTTCATTTTTCACCTTTTTCAGAGCTAGTTTTGTAGTTGTTGAGACTCCTGTGTTACATTTCTTGACGTGGTATGTTGCATCTTTTTTGTACTTTATGACTGCCCCTGTAATCTGCCTTAATAACCTATATATAAACCGAATTTAATTACTACCAGTCTTGTCGACTTCCTCTCCATCTGGAAGGACTATAACAACTGTAGCACATCCCTCTTTTTAATACGATGGCACCATAGTTTTCATGATAATCGCTGGATTGCTTCTTTCAGTATTAAAGCTTTGATTGAGTTTGGAGCCTTCCCTGAGTAGAATGCTGTATGATGTGTCATTATAAAATATAAAGTTAGTGATTTTGTTCTTCTGAGCCAAAGCCAGGAGCCTCTTTTAGTATTTCTTGTAGCTTTGCTTTGGTTTTTACAAAGTCTCTGAGTTTCTGTTTATCTGGGAATGTCTTAATTTCATTTTCGTATTTGAAAGGTAGTTTTGCAGAATATATGATTCTTGGTTGGAAGTTCTTCTCCTTCAAGGCTTTGAATGTGTCATCCCACTGTCTCTGTGCCAGCATGGTTTCTGCTGAGATATCTCACGAAAGCCTACAGGGTTTCCCTCTGAATGTTAGCTTTGCTTTCAGTCTTACTGCCTTTAAGAGTTGCTGCTTATGTTTTGTTTTGTTAAGCTTGATTATAATATGTCTTGGAGTCTTTCTTTTGAGATCTATATTCAGTGGTGTATGATACGCATCTGAGATGTCTATGTTCTCTTCCTTCATGATTTCTGGGAAGTTTTCTGTCAGCAGCTCAGCAACAATGCTCTCTGTGTTCTCAGGTGTCTCGTCCTGTTCAGGGACTCCAATTAATCAAAGATTGTTCCTCTTAGTCGAGTCCCACATGCTTCTTAAAGATTCTTGATTTTTCTTATTTCTTTTTTCTGCTTTGTTCTCATAGATGCTGGTGTCAGTAGCTGTGTCTTCCAAGTCAGAAATTCTTTTTTCCATTTGTTTCATCCTTTTTTCTTGACTTTGAATGATAGTTTCTGTGTCTTTGATTTTGTTCTTGATCTGTTGGATTTCAGAGTGCTGGTGTTCCATCAGATCAAATAGCTTGTTTAATTTTTCATTTTGTTCTGCTGCATTTTGTATAAGGTCTGGAAGGGCCCTGTATATAATTCTTCTGTATTCACCTTCTGATAATTTCAGAAAAGTTTCTTCATCCAGAAAACTCCTTGGTTGTTTCATTTGGGAGCCTTCTGAAGTGATGGGTGATTTCTTGTTTGCCATTTTCTGAAGTATCTGTTGCTTTTTGGGTTTCATGTGAGTCGGTAAAGGCTGGGAGAGATACTGTGAGGTTAGACCACACATGTTTGCCTAGGCTGTCTTAAAGTGTAAAACAAAAGTCAGTCAGGTTTTCAGGTATAGAGGTCCTTCTTTCCAACTGGCAAAGTAGGCACCTCTATATCCAACCCCAGATGACATGAACTAGTTCAGAATACAGCAATGCTACTGCTCTGCTGGCCTCTATTGACAGGGCCCAACCTTAGATGACACTGTGTAAACTGCTGCTTTTCTGGCAGAAAAGCGCTCTCCTGTGGGCAGGCGCTGGCTCCCAAGCTAAGAATTAGATGCAGCTGTGGCCACCATATCTAAGATGGTGTCCTCCACACGGTTGCTGCCTCTTCCGTACAAACTGCCCTGAGGCAGAGGTGGAAAGAGCAGTTAAAGGTGTCAAGATGTGTGAGCCCTCAGCCTCTGTTGCTGGGCCCCCACCGTAGGCCACACTGTGTAAACTGCTGCTTTTCTGTCGGAAATGTGCTATGCTGTTTGCAGGCACTGGCTCCCAGGCTAAGAATTATGTCCAGCTAAAATCTCCGTATCCAACATGGCATGCCACCTATAGGTGCTGCCGGTTGCGTACAAACCATGCTGTGGCAGAGGTAAAAAGACAGACCTAAAGTGGTTATATGTACAGAGTCCTAAGCCTGGTTCTAAAAATATGGCAATTTCACCTGCCTATCCCACCAGTAGTGTGTCTGAGACTAGCCGCTAGGCAAGACCCAGTGCTGCCTACCAGCCAAGACAGAGAAAATAGTGAAAATGGTGCATTACCTTCAGTCCATGAGAGCCAGGGCTAGCCAGGAGTGGGAGTCAGTCAAAGAGAGGAGGTTTTTCACTCAGTGGTACAAACAAAGTCCAAATTAACAGCTCTGTGCCGTGTCCTGGGGCTCACTAGGTAACCAGAAGGCTCCATTTGAATATCAATTCAGGTCTTGGTTTCCAGAGGGATATAAGCAGATGTATGCTTATTCTGCCATCTTGACTCCCTCCCCTCACATTCTTTTAAAATCTATATTGCTAAGACATGCAGCTTTCTCAGAAAAAGAAATCCCTGATGCAATGTTATAAAAATAATTTTCACTAGAGAGAGTGTTTCTGTATTGCTGTTTTCTGATTTCAAAGCTACAGGATACAGTAATTCTTTAGACTGTGTACACCTCTTTCATTAAGCCCTTGGAAAACACTACTTCAAGACCTACACTTTGTGTCAGACAGCATGGATGCTGTCGAAACCTCCTGGAGCCAGATAGAAAGAATCCCCAAATCTTTTTTTTTCTCCTAAGTAGACATTCTTTCCTTTTATAAAAAAAAAATTTATTGTGTTTTAAGTAAAAGCTTATAATACAAATTTATTTGCCATGTAACACCCAGAACTCATACCATTATTCTACTCTACCTGCTCCCGTTTAGCCCTCTCCCTATGACAGCACATTCCCCCTGTCTACCCTGAACTTCCTGTGTCCATCTGACCAACTCCTGTCCACCTTTACCCTATCATCTCACCTCCAGTGATGAACTTCTCAGACAGCCCCATGTACGTATTTAAGCCTAGAAGACTGAAGAATCCCTATATCTTTACACTGAAAACCTGTACTTGTATGAAGATCTGTTACCCAAAGTGTAGTCTTGGAACCAGCATTACCTGGGAGCTTGACAAAACCCACTGCCTTCTATTGATTCTGACTCATAGTGACCCTATAAACAGAGTAACGCTGCTCGGTAGAGTTTCCAGGGAGCGCCCAGTGGATTTGAGCTGCTGACCTTTTGGTGAGCAGACTTTAGTAACACTTAACCACTATGCCATCAATGTTTCCAGGAGCTTGATAGAGAAGTAAAATGTTTGGTCCCACTCCAGATCTTCTAAATCAGATACCCTGAGAGCACAACCCAACAATGTTAGAGTTTCAACAGGCTGCCAAGTGGATTCTGACCTATGCTGAAATCTAAGAACCACTGGTTTTGATAGTCTTCACTTGAATTAATTATAATATTGGGGTTGCAAAGTGGTGAGTTCGTATCATCCATTGAGCATTTATTAGCTGGTTTTCTTCCACACAGAGATTTCCCTCTTATCACTCTGGGTTCACAGAGTGTGCTGACACCAGTTACAGTCACCATTCTTTTTGTGTCCACAAAGTCCCTCATTTGGCTAATGGAATCCTCCTCAAACTGTTCCTGTGTTTTCCCACCTGGCTCCAGGAGCTGTTCAGAACATCCTTATTGTCTGACACAGGAAGTCTATGATTGTTAACTGTGTGTTTTTCTGTTTTTATACTGAATCTTAGGGCCAAGAACAAAGTCTGCTATTTGACACGTCCCTCAAGTGACCTGGGATAGAAGTGATGTTCTACTTAATAAATGTACTTGTGTGAGGTAAATGACTTTAAACATTATTTTGTAAACAGCATGAAGTTCTCATGACTCTTAGACTAAGAGGATTCAGAGAGAGTATTGTAAGTTAAAGTCATTTGTTATGACTTTAGGTTAATTGCCTTTGGGACCTGATCCCAATCAGATAATAGAGATACTTACACTTAATTGGCAAATGCGTGCTAGAGTTAGTGCAGTGAGATTCATTTCAGTCTTTAATTTGCAGTTTTATGATCTAGGTAATACTACACATGCACAGCTACTTAATGTCTCAATGTTTAGCAGAGTAACCTAAACATAAAAATTAATTGGCTACAAATTTTTTGCTGTCCAGTCAATTTCTACTCTCAGAACTGGGTAGAACTGCCCCACAGAGTTTCCAAGGAGCAGCTGATGGATTTGAACCACTGGCCTTTTGGTTAGCAGCTGTAGCACTTAACAACTTTGCTACCAGGGCTCCCCAAATATCTTATATGTATTAAATGATTAATGTGAGCTAGGCATTATCCCAAGTGCTTACTTAACATGTCATTTATCACTTGGAAAATCCTATGAAGTAGATGTTTTTGTGATCCCCATTTTCCTCCTTTACAGAGTAGGAACCGTGGTCCCAGACCATAAACACCAAACCCACTGCCGTGGAATCAATTCTGACTCATAGTGACCCTACAGGACAGAGTAGAACTGCTCCATAGAGTTTCCAAGGAGCACCTGGTGGATTTGAACTGCCATCTTTTTGGTTAGCAGATGTAGCACTTAACTGCTATGCCACCAGGGTTTCTGACTGTCACCCAGTAAGGTTAAATATTTTAGCCCACATGGCACAGTTAAGCAGTGGTTCCACAGTGCCTATTCTTAACCACCGCATTATAATGGCTTTCTAAATTTGTATTAGTAAATACAATTTACTGAAGAGTTTCCCACCCGGCTCCACAAGCTGTTGAGAGTGTCTTCGCTCTCTGACACATGAAGACTCTGATTGTTCATCTGTTTTTATACTGAATTTTGGGGCCAAGAACAAAGTCTGCTATCTGACTTGTCCCTCAAGTGACCCTGTATAGAAGTAATGTTCTATCTAATAAATGTATTTGAATGAGGTGAGTTTAAACATTATTTTGAAAAGAGTATGAAGTTCTCATGATTGTAGACTCAGATGATTTAAGTAGCTGTGCATGTGTTGTATTACCTAGATCCTAGAACTACACAAATTGAAGACTGAAACCAAATAGCTCGCTGTACTAACTCTAGCTTTAACTTATTTTTTAGTTTTTATAATGTTTCTGGGAAGAGAACAGAGGGGCATGATACTGCCATAAGAGCTCAGGTGTTTTTGTATGTCAAGACCTGAGTGGGAGTTCCAACTAAAACCAGGTATGACTTTGGGCAAAGCTGTTCTTCATCTATAAAATAGGTCTAAAAATATCTGCCCTACCTACTCATAGGCTGTTGTAGCAGATGAAATAGTGGGTGTGAAAATACTTTGTAAGAAATAAAACAGAAATGGGTTATATATTTAACCCATTTTTTAAAAAAAGCTCACCTTTTTTTTAAATTTATAAAACAAGTTCTATATCCAGTTTTTTAAAAATATCCTAGATTCTTCTTTGACAGTGTATAGGTGAGTCTTTCAAACTGCCAGTTTTCCTCTTTGCCTCTAATTATTTAACTTCCCATCCTGGATTTATTAAAACTCTTATTATTATGCAAACAAAGTATTTTTTACACGCTTCTTCCCAAGGGCAGAATTTAACTTCTTGTCATGCTTTAATTTTATCTGCAACATTCAGGCCACATAATCTGCTACTCTGGTGGCTGGTGCCTTTGTGTTTTGCATATTTCACATAAGAAAATGAAGAAAAAAGAGAAGTTGGCCAGATGGGATTCTCTTTCCAGGCAGAGCAGAACAAGAAAAATTTGCATGACCACGATTACTCCTATAGACAAAGGATGCTTGTTTTCAGGACTGGCAATTGTCACAGGCGGACAACTCCCCAGATTCCTGAGGCTGCCCTAGGTCTGCTACCTGAGGTTCTGAAATCGTTCCCACGATGCAATTATTTCCAAATTCAATCAAAGCCCAGAAAAATAGCTTATTAAAAATAATCACACAAAACAGCAGGCACTTTCTCCAAAATTAAACACATTTTCTTTTACTGACTGTTTAGCCAAGTCTTGCAAAAGCCCAGCCACCTGTAGTGGGGGAAGAAGGGGTGCCAGAGTTCCTAGGAGGTGACTGTTCTCGGCAGCCGTTTCCACCCAGTCCTTCCTGGAATCGGTCATTGTCAGCTTCTGCTGAGATATTGTTTTGTACTTGGTGGGTAAAGATAGATAAGAAATTTTTTGACCTCTCTTCAAATCTCTTTTCTATACTTTAAAGGAAACAATTCAAGTAAAGCCTCTAAAACACTGTATCGCAGGGAGAAGTGAGACTTCCTCTCCTCCTTTCTTTCTGTAACTCCCCAATTTCCCCAGGCTCTGTCCTAGAATCCAGGAAGTTGGGTGTGGTTCCCAGAAGGTTTGCTTGGGATTTACATTTTAGTTTGCATTGATGATTTAATACATTGTTTGGGCCTTTTCCAGCAGACAATCAAGCAGAATATTTTTCTGACCAAATTTGTTTTTCTTGAAAGTGAAACCTCATTGAACAGAATGCTGTAGGGTAAAACCAGCTGTGGAGTAAAATCTAAAATCAAGAAATTGTCAAGAATATAAAGGAGTATATTTCTTTTTTAAAAAATTTTTTTATTTAATATAACTCAGTGAAAATGTACATTCCTGTATAAATTTACATACCCACCTATGTGCAGCTTCCACTGCTCTCCCTGCACGGTGACAGCACACTATTCCTCTCTGCTCCATACATGTCTCATTCTCCCAACAGTCTCTTTTTTCCCCCTCCTCTCCACCCACTCTCCTTCCTCCAGCCAGAGGTTAGCAGGATGACATCCTATAGATGTATAGAACCATAAAGTGCATCCAATATATGGTCACTGCATCGCCAGGTCCAATCCATTCCTGTCCGAAGCGTGGACCTTCGTTATGATTTATGGTCAAGGGCAGCATCAGGGCGAGGGGCCATCCTCCCAGGGGAACCCCGAAGCCGCTGGACCATCAGTTGAGGTCTTTTAGTGGGGATCTCAGGGTGCACCCCTTTTTATTCTTGTGTTGCCAGTGAGACTCAACTTAGCTTCATCGCCGCTATCACTGGTGGTGGCCGGGCACCATCCGGTTCTTCCGGTCCCAAGTCAATGTAGGCACCCACTGATGTGGGTCTCTTTGTCTTCTGGGTTGTCTTTCCCCCATGTCATTTTGGTCCTCAGTGAGCATCTGTTCCTGCTGAGTTGGGACCATTTGCTGTGCCCTCAGATGGCAGCTTGGCAGCTTTTAAGACCCCAGACGCCACTCACCAACGTGGGGTGCTTAGCTAAAAGCTAGTTGTATCAATTGGCATTGCTTTCGCCTAAGAGCATGGTCCCCGCCCCCTGCCCCAGCTACTCTATCCTTGCAATATTGGGTTAAGATGGAAGGAGTACTCATGTTATGTTTAAGTCCACTTAATATTGTTCTTGTTTCTAATGTGTGCTATCACCGATTTCACCCAACCAGATACCTAGCAACTATCTAATCTAAACCCTCCCCCCTCTTTCCCTCCCCTCCCTGCAGCTGTCAAAGAGTCTTCTTCTATACACAAGTCTGTTTTTGAGATCTTATTGTAGAGGTCTCACACAATATTTGTCTTTTTGTCACTGACTACTTTCATTCAACATAATGTCT
This sequence comes from Heterohyrax brucei, assembly GCA_028571685.1. NCBI lineage: Eukaryota > Metazoa > Chordata > Mammalia > Hyracoidea > Procaviidae > Heterohyrax > Heterohyrax brucei. Next base: position 54,197,183 of record CM053149.1, read on the forward strand.
TCCAGTTGATACCAGGTCATGAGATGTTTCCTGAAGTCATCGTTGTTCTTTATCATTGTGTAGTGCTCCATTGAGTATATGTAACATAGTTTACCTATCCATTCTTCTGTTGTTAAGGAGTGTATTTCTGAATGCAATACTTTGGCATTAGAATTAAAGCTCTTTCCCATTAAGTTTCTTTTCTCACGAGTGTAGCTGAAACAATCAAAAACAAGAAACATTAAAAAATATTTTAAGATCTTCTGAACAGTTGCAGGCTTTTCATGTTGTTATCTACTAAACAGTGGTTAGATGAGTTCTGGCTATTCAGAAAACCTAAATTCGTTTTTTATTTTTTATAATGATTAAGTGAAAGTACACAATCCAATCTAATTTTACATGCCTGGTCTATCTGCAGCTACTTGGGCTCTCTTTGCCCAGTGACAAAGCACTCCTTTTCATTGAATGCTGGCCGTATCCTCTTAACAAACTCCTGTCCCTCCTCTCCACCCTCTTCTCTCCCATCTAGAGACAGACTGGTAGGACAGCATCCTATAAATGCATAGATCCACAAAGTACACACACCATTTTGTTCCCGAGTCCAGTCCATTTCTGTCTGAAGAGCTGACTTCAGTAGTGTTTTACGGAGAGGCAGCAGCAAGTCTAGCGGCCATGTTCCCAGGGGATCCCCTAGGTCATCAGAGCATTTATTGTGGTCTTTTAGTAGAGTTCTTGAGCTGTATCTTTTTTTTTCTTTTGTTGCCACAGGCACTCAACATTGTGTGCCCCATCACAGCTGTCTTCATTGGTAGCTGGGCATCATATGGTTCTTCGGGTCACATATTGATACAGTCACCCATTCACATGGGTCCTTCTGTCTCCAGGTCTCTTTTTTCATCATGTCTCAATGGCACTTGGCTGGCTTTGTTGATCTTGGTGATCATCTGTTCCAGGCGAGTTGGGACCACTTGGGGTACCTCAGATGGCAGCTTGCTAACTTTTATTTTAATTTTTTATTTATTGTGACTGAGTGAAAGTGTATAACTCAGTATAAATTTGCATGCCTGCCTATATGCAGCTCCTGTTGCTTTCCCTGCCTGGTGACAGCACACTCCTCCTATTCATTCTATACATGTCATATCCTCCTAATAATCTCCTGTCACTCCTTCACCACCTCTAGTAAGAGCCCAGCAGGATGACATCCTACAGAGTTGTAGAACCATGAAGTGCACACACAATATGGTCACTCTGTCCAAAGAGTTGACCTCAGTAATGATTTATGAACAGGGGCGGCATCAGAACCACGGGCCATACTCCCAGGGGAACCCTGAGGCCCCTGGAACATCAAGTAGCTCACTAGCTTTTAAGACCCAGAGGCCACTCACCAATATGGAATACAGAAGACCCTATTAGCAATAGGCTAGTTATGCCAATTGACTGGCAGGAGCAAGGCCCCAGACCCTACCCCTGCTACTCTGTCCTTGCAACACTGAGTTGAGATTAGTAGAGTTTTCAGTTTATGACAACATCCAATTAAGTTGATCTGCTTTCTATTGTGTACTGTCACTGCTTTCACCTAACCAGATTTCTATCACTATCAAACCTATGATCAACCCTTTCCCTCCCTCTCCACTCTTGTAGCCATCAAAGAGTCTTTTCTTCTGTATATAAGTCTATTTTTACTCCTTATAGTAGGGCTCTCATACAATACTTGTCCTTTTGCCGCTGACTAATTTCACTCAGCATAATGCCTTCTGGTTGAAACCAGATTATGAGATGCTCCCTAAAATCCTCATTGTTCTTTATCATTGTGTAGTTTTCCGTTGAGTATATGTACCATAGTTTGCTTATCCATTCATCTGCTGATGGGCATCCAGGTTGATTCCATCTTTTTGCTGTTGTGGACTGTGCTTCAGTAAACATTTGGGTGCATGCAACTGTTCAGGTGAATGTCCTTGCTTCTGTAGGATATATTCCCAGCAGTGGGATTACTGGATCAAATGGTTTATCTATTTCCACTTTTTAAGGAAATGCCAAATTACTTTCCAGAGAGGTTGTACCATTTTGTAACCCCCCAGCAGTGTAGGAGAGTTCTGATCTCTCCACAGCCTTCCCAGCATTTGTTGTTTTGTGTTTTTTAGACCATGGCCAATCTTATTGGGGTGAGATGGTGTCTTATTCTAATTTTGATTTGGATTTCTCTGATAGCTAATGATTGTGATGATTTCTTCATGTGTCTTCTGTCTGATTGAACATCCTCTTTGCTGAAGGGTCTGTCCATCTCCTTTGCTCATCACTTGATTGGACTATTTACCTTTTTCTTGTTGATATTTTGTAGTACCTTGTAAATTATGGAGGTCAGACGTTGGTTCGACAAGCACTTTTTGCCATCTTTGGATGAACAAAAGTGTTTGATTCTTAATAATTTCCATTTATCTATTTTCTGTTGATTGTGCTTTATTTGTCAGATTTTGAAGTTGGTTCGAGGTGTGTATTAGAGCTTCCATTGTTGACTCTATTTTTTTCTTGCATGATTTTTATCGTTTTAGGTCTTTGATCCATTTTGAGTTAGTTTTTGTGTAAGATATGAGATACGGGTCTTGTTTTACAGATGGATATCCAATTTTGCCAACACCATTTTTTAAACAGACTGCTTTTATCCTGGTGTACAATCTTATGGCCTTTGTTGTATCAAGTGTTCATATGTGGATGGTGGCATCTCTGGGGTTTCAATTCTGTCCCATTCATCTATGTCTCTTTTTGTACCGGTACCTGGCTATTTTGACTACTGTGGCAGTGTAATAGATACTAAGGTCAGGTAGTGTGAGGCCTCCCACTGTGTTCCTCTTCTTCACTAGTGCTTTACTAATTTGGGGTTTCTTCCCTTTGCAAACAAAGTTGGTGATTTGTTTCTCCATCTCATTAAAAAGAGACATTGGAATTTGTACTGGATTGCATTGTATATCTAGACAGCACTAGGTAAAATAGACATTTTCACAATGTTAAGTCTTCCTACCCATGAGCAGGGTAGGTTTCTCCATTTATGTAAGCCTCTCTTGGTTTCTTGCAGTGAGGTCTTGTAGTTCTCTCTGTTTAGGTCCCTCATTTCTCTAATTAGATTAATTCCTAGTTATTTTATCTTCTTGGAAGTGATAGTAAATGGTATTGATTTGGTGATTTCTTCTTTGAGAACCTCTTTGTTGGTATAAAGACATCCTACTGATTTATGTATGTTTATCTTATATCTTGATACTTTGCCTAATTCTTCTATTAGTTCCAGAAGTTTACTTATGGATTCTCTGCATATACAATCATATCGTCTGCAAATAGGGAGATTTTTTTACTTCTTCTTTGCTGATGTGATGCCCATTATTTCTTTGTCTTGTCTAATTGCTCTCGCTAGAACCTCTAGCACAATACTAAAGAAGTGGTGAGAGTGGGCATCCTTGTCTAGTTCCTGTTCCCAAGGGGAATTTTTTCATTCTTTCATTATCCTGTCTCCATTCAGGATAATGTAGGAGGTTGGCTTTGCCTAGACGCCCTTATTGCATTAAGGAATTTCCCCTCTATTCCTGTTTTGCTGAGAGTTTTTAGCATGACTCGGAGCTGGACTTTGTCCACTTCATTTTCTGCATCAGTTGACAAAATCAGGTGATTCTTATCCTTTGTACTATTTATGTGGTTGATTGCACTAATTGTTTTTTTGATGTTGAATCAGCCTTGCATCCCTGGTTTGAATCCAGCTTGGTCATAATGAATAATTTTTTTGATATGTTATTGAATTTTACTAGCTAGGATTTTGTTGAAGATTTTTGCATCTAGGTTCATGAGTGATATTGGTTGTAATTTTCTTTTTTGTGGGATCTTTCTCTGGCTTTGGTATTCGGTTATGCTGGCTTCATAGAATGAATTTGGGAGTACTCCTTCCTTTCTGTGCTGTGAAACAGCCTCTGCAGAACTGGAGTTAACTACTCTCTAAAAGTTTGGTAGAATTCTCTGGTGAAGCCATTTGGGCCAGGACTTTTTTTGGGTGGTACTTTTTTGACGACATCTTTCAATCTCTTCCTTTCTAATGGGTTTATTAAGTTGTTTTACTTCTCCTTGTGATAATTTTGGTAGGTGATACGAATCTAGAAATTTGTCTATTTTGTCTAGGTTTTCAAATCTGTTAGAGTACTGTTAGAGACTGTTAGAGTACAGTCTCTCATAGTATTCTGTAATGGTACTTTTGATTTCAGTTGGGTCTGTTGTGACATCTCCCATCTCATTTCTTATTTGGGTTATTTGTTTCCTCTCCTGGTTTTCTTTCGTAAGTTTAACCAGTAGTTATCAATTTTGTTGATCTTTTTTTTAAAAAAAAGCTTTGGTTTTGTTAATTTTTTCAGTTGTTCCGTAATTCATTTAGTTACGCTCTAATCTTTGTTATCTATTTTCTTCTGGTGCCTGAGGGATTTCTTTGTTGCTCTCCTTCTACTTGTTCAAGCTGTATGGTTAATTCCTTGATTTGGGACCTTTCTTCCTTTCAAATGTGTGCATTTACAGAGATAAGTTGACCTCTGAGCACTGCTTTTGCTGTATCCCATAGGTTCTGGTAGGATGTGTTTTCATTCTTGTTTGATTCTATATATTTCTTTTTTTTTAATTTTTATTTGACACGACTGAGTGAAAATGTACATTCATCTGTAAATTTACATGCCCACCTATATGCAGCTTCCACTGCTCTCCCTGCCTGGTGACTGCACACTATTCCTCTCTGCTCCATAGATGTCTCATCCTTCCAGCAGTCTCCTTTCCCCTCTTCTCCATCCACTCCCCTTCCTCCAACCAGAGCTCAGCAAGATGATAGCCTATAGATGTATAGAACCATACAGTGCTTCCAATATATGGTCACTCTGCATTGCCAAGTCCAATCCATTCTTGTCCAAAGAGTGGACCTTTGTTATAATTTATGGGAAAGCACAGCATCAGGGCCAGGGGCTATGCTCTCAGAGGAACCCCAAAACTGCTAGACCATCATTTGAGGTCTTTTAGTGGAGATCTCATGATGCACCCCTTTCTATTCTTGTATTGCCAGTGAGATTTCTCTCTGTGAGCTCCATTGTGGCTATCACTGGTGGTGGCCGGGCACCATCCGGTTCTTCCAGTCCCAAGTCGATGTAGGCACCCACTCTTGTGGGTCTCTCTGTCTTCTAGGTTGTCTTTACCGCATATCACTTTGGTCCTCGGTGAGCATCCGTTCCTGCTGAGTTGGGACCATTTGCTGTGTCTTCGGATGGCAGCTTGGCAGCTTTTAAGACCCTAGATGCCACTCACCAATGTGGGGTGCAGAGAGCTCTCTTAGCAAAACGCTAGGTGTGCCAATTGTCCTGGAATTCACCTAAGAGCATGGTCCCCCGCCCCCTGCCCCAGCTACTCTATCTGCAGTATTGAGTTAAGATGGAAGGAGTACTCAAGTTATGCTAAAGTACACTTAATGTTGTTCTTGTTTCTAATGTGTGCTATCACCGCTTTCTCCCAACTAGATTTCTAGTAACTATCTAAACTAAACCCTCCCGCCCTCACCCTCCCGCCCTCACCCTCCCTCCCTCCCCTCCCTTGCAGCTGTCAAAGAGTCTTTTCTTCTATACACAAGTCTGTTTTTGAGATCTTATCGTAGAGGTCTCATACAGTATTTGTCCTTTTGTCTCTGACTACTTTCACTCAACATAGTGTCTTCCAGTTGAAACCAGGTTAGGAGATGTTTCCTGGAATCATCGTTGTTCTTCATCATTGCGTAGTGCTCCATTGAGTATATGTACCATAGTTTACCTATCCATTCTTCTATTGTTGGACATCTGGGTTGATTCCATCTTTTTGCTATCACGGAGTGTGCTGCGGTAAACATTCTGGTGCATGTGTCCGTTGGTGTGAAAGGCCTTGATTCTGTAGGATGTATTCCAAGTAGTGGAAGTACTGGGTCAAACGGTATATCGATATCCAGTTTTTTAAGGAAGCGCCAGATTGCCTTCCAAAGAGGCTGGACCATTTTGCAACCCCACCAACAGTGTAGGAGGGTTCCACTTTCTCCACAGCCTCTCCAGCATTTGTTGTTTTGTGTTTTCTGGATCATGACCAATCTTGTTGGGGTGAGATGGTATCTCATTGTTGTCTTGATTTGAATTTCTTTAATAACTAAAGATCGTGAACATGTCTGCATGTGTTTTTTGGCTGTCTGGATCTCCTCTTTAGTGAAGTGTCTGTCCATCTCCTTTGCCCATCACTTAATTGGATGGTTTATCTTCTTCTTATTGATATTTTGTAGTATCTTATAGATTATGGAGATCAGTCATTGGTCTGACATAGAGTTGCCAAATATTTTTTCCCATTCTGTGGGTGTTCTTTTAATTCTATTAATAAAGTCTTTGGATGAGCAAAAGTGTTTGATTCTTAATAGTTCCCATTTATCTATTTTCTCTTCTGTTGATTGAGGTTTCTTTGACAGATTTTGGAGTCTGTCCTCATTGTGTATTAAAACTTCCATTGTTGTTCCTACCTTTTCTTGGATGAGCTTTATCATTTTAGGTTTGATATTTAGGTCTTTTATCCAGTTGGAGTTGGTTTTTGTATAAGGTGTAAGATATGAATCTTGATTCAGTTTATTGCAGCTGGATAACTAATTTTGCCAGCACCATTTGTTGAAGAGACTGTTTTACCCCAGTTTAATGTCTTAGGGCCTTTGTCAAATATCAACTGTTCATAGACAGATGGTGTCATCTCTGGGGTCTCAATTCTGTTCCATTGATCGATCTGTCTGTTCTTGTACCAGTTCCAGGCTGTTTTGACCACTGTGGCAGTGTAGTATGTTCTAAGGTCGGGTAATGAGAGGCCTCCCAGTGTGTTCTTGTTCTTTAGTAGTACCTTACTTATCTGGGGCTTTTTCCCTTTCCAAACAAGATTGGTAATTTGTTTCTCCATCTCATTAAAACGTGATGATGGAACTTGTATCGGGATTGCATTATATAAATAAATTGCTTTGGGTAAAATAGACATTTTCACAATGTTAACTCTTCCTATCCATGAGCAGGGTAGGTTTTTCGATTTATCTAAGTCTCTCTTAGTTTCTTGTAGTAAGGGCTTGTAGTTCTCTTTGTAAAGGTCTGTTGTTTCTCTGGTTAGATTAATTCCTAGGTACTTTATCTCCTTAGGGGCTATTGTAAATGGTCCTGATTTGATGATTTCTTCCTTAACAGTCTCATTGTTGGTATAAAGGAATCCTACTGATTTACTTACGCTTATCTTGTATCCTGAGACCTTGCTGAACTCTTCTATCAGTTTGAGTAGCTTACTTACAGATTCCTTGGGGTTCTCTGCATATACAATCATATCACCTGCGAACAGGGAGATTTTAACTTCCTCTTTGCCAACGCAGATGCCCTTTATTTCTTGGTCTTGTCTAATTGCTCTTGCTAGAACTTCTAGCACAATGTTGAATAGGAGAGGTGACAGTGGGCATCCTTGTCTAGTTCCTGATCTCAAGGGAAAGTCTCAGTCTCTCTCCATTCAGGATGATGTGGGCAATTGGCTTTGTATAAGTGACCCTTATTGTGTTGAGGAATTTGCCGTCTATGCCCATTTTGCTAAGAGTTTTTAGCATGAATGGGTGTTGGACTTCATCAAATGCCTTTCGGCATCAGTGGACAAAATCAGGTGATCCTTGTCTTTGGTGTTATTTATGTGGTTAATCACATTAATTGTTTCCCTGATGTTGAACCAGGCTTGCATCTCTGGTATGAATCCCACTTAGTCATGATGGATTATTTTCTTGATATGTTGTTGTATTCTGTTGGCAAGAATTTTGTTGAAGATTTTTGCATCTAGGTTCATGAGTGATATCGGTCTGTAGTTCTATGTCTTTGTTGGATCTTTCCCTGGCTTAGGTATCAGGGTTATGCTGGCTTCATAGAATGAGTTTGGGAGTACTCCATCCCTTTCTATACTGTGAAATAGTCTCAGTAGTATTGGAGATACCTCTTCTCTAAATGCTTGGTAGAATTCTGCCATGAAGCCATCTGGACCCGGACTTTTTTTGGTTGACAGTGTTTTGATGACCTTTTCAATCTCTTCCTTTGTGATGGGTTTATTAAGTTGTTCTGCTTCACATTGTGATAATTTGGGTAGGTGGTATGAGTCAAGGAATTGGTCCATTTCCCCTAGGTTTTCAAATTTGTTAGAGTACAGTCTTTCATAGTATTCTATTATGATATTTTTGATTTCTGCTGCATCTGTGGTGACAACTCCCCTCTCCTTTCTAATTTGGGTCATTTGTTTCCTTTCCTGCTGTTCTTTAGTAAGTTTAGCCAGTGGTTTATCAATTTTGTTGATCTTTTCAAAAAACCAGCTTTTGGTCTTTTCAATTCAATTGTTTTTCTATTCGCTAATTCATTTAGCTCTGCTCTAATCTTTCTGATCTCATTTCTTCTGGTGCCTGAGGGGTTCCTCTGTTGTTCTCTTTCTACTTGTTCAAGCTGTAGAGTTAGTTCCTTGATTTGGTTTCTTTCTTCCTTCCCGATGTGTGCATTTATGGAGATAAACAGACCTCTGAGCACTGCTTTGGCTGTATCTGGTAGGAAGCGTTTTCTTTCTCATTGGAATCCATGAATTTCTTTAATTCATCCTTGATTTCCTCTATAACCCATGTTTTTTTGAGCAAGATGTTGTTCAGTTTCCAAGAGTTCCACTTTCTATCTATGTTTTTTCTCCTATTGGTTTCAACTTTGATGGCTTTATGATCTGAGAAGATACTTTGCAGTAATTCAATGGTATGGATTTTTTTGAGCATTTCATTATGGCCTATCATGTGGTCAATTCTGGAGAATGTTCCATGTGCACTGGAGAAGAAGGTGTAGTTGACTGCTGATGGGTGGAAAGTTCTGTATCTGTCAATGAGGTTTAGTTGGTGAATTGTGTTAATGAGGTCTTCTGTATCTTTACTGAGCTTTTTTCTAGATGATCTGTCTAGTAACGAGAGTGGAGTGTTAAAGTCTCCCACTATTATTGTGGAGTCATGTAACTCTCTTTTGAGTGTAGTCAGTGTTTCTTTGATGTACTTAGGTGCTCTGATATTAGGTGCATAAATATTTAATATAGTTAAGTCTTGCTTGTGTACTGAACCTTTCAGCAATAAGTAGTGTCCATCTTTGTGCACGATGGTGGATTTGACATTAAAATTGATTTTGTCTGAGATTAGAATTGCCACCCCTGCTCTTCTTTGTTCATTGTTAGCTTGATATATTTTCTTCCATCCTTTAATTTTCAGTTTGTTCCTATCTTTAGGTCTCCAGTGAGTTTCTTGTAGACAACATATGCATGGGTCGTGTCTTATGACCCAAGATGACACACGGTGTCTCTTTACTGGAGCATTCAGTCCATTCACATTCAATGTAATTATTGATAGGTATGTGTTCACTGCTGCCATTGTGAAACATTTATTTTTGTGTTGATGTTTTCTCTGTTGTTCTTATTAATCTGTTCTGGGACACTCTTTTTTGTGAGTTGATTTTTCGCCTTTTTCAGAGCTGATTTTTTAGTTGTTGAGACTCGTGTGTTAGATTCCTGGAAATGGTGTGATACACCTTTGTTGTGCTTTACAGCTGCCCCTATGAACCCCCTTAATGCACTATTTATAAACCCGGTTTTAATTACTACCAGTCTTGTCATCTTCCTCTCCACCTGGAAGGACTATAACAACTGTAGTACATCCCTCTTTTTATTATGATGACACCATAGTTTTCATGATGATCACTGGATTGCTTCTTTCCATATCAAAGCTGTGATTTACTTTGGAGCCTTCCCTAAATGAGTACAGTATTGAGTAGTGTGTCATTCTAAAATATAAAGTTAGTGGTTTCCTTCTTCTAAGCCAAAACCAAGAACTTCTTTCAGTATTTCTTGTAGTTTGGGTTTGGTTTTTACAAAGTCTCTGAGTTTCTGTTTATCTGGAAATGTCTTAATTTCATTTTCGTATTTGAAAGATAGTTTTGCAGGATATATAATTCTTGGTTGGAAGTTCTTCTCCTTCAAGACTTTGAATGTGTCGTGCCACTGTCTCCGTGACAGCATGGTTTCTGCTGAGAAATCTGACGAGAGCCTACAGGGTTTCCTCCTGAATGTTAGCTTTGCCTTGAGTCTTGCTGCCTTTAAGAGTTGCTGCTTGTGTTTCATTTTGTTAAGCTTGATTATAATATGTCTTAGAGTCTTTCTTTTGAGATCTATATTGGGTGGCGTACGATATGCATCTGAGATGTCTGTATTCTCTTCCTTCATGATTTCTGGGAAGTTTACTTTCAGCAGCTCAGCAACAATACTCTCTGTGTTCTCAGATGTCTCACCCTGTTCAGGGACTCCAATTAATTGAAGGTTGTTCCTCTTAATAGGGTCCCACATGCTTCTTAATGTTTCTTCATTTTTCTTGTTTCTTTTTTCTGATTTCTGAGTCAGATCCGACTCAATGGCACGTGGCTTTTGGCTTGGCTCATAGACGCTGGCATCAGTAGCTCTGTCTTCCAAGTCAGAAATTCTTTTTTCCATTTGTTCCATTCTGTTTTCTTGGTTTTGCATGGAAGTTTCTATGTCTTTGATTTTCTTCTTGATCTGTTGGATTTCAGAGTACTGGTGTTCCATCAGATCGAACAACTTGCTTAATTTTTCGTTTTGTTCTGCTGCATTTTGTATAAGGTCTAGAAGGGCTCTGTATATAATCATTTTGTATTCACTTCCTGATGCTTTCATAAAAGTTTCTTCATCTGGAAAACTCCTTGGTTGCTTTGTTTGGGAGCCTTCTGAAGCCATGAGTGATTGCTTGTATGCCACAATTGTCTGTTGCTTTTTGGGTCCCATGTGAGTATGTAGAGGCTGGAAGAGGTACTGTGAGGATGGATTGCAAATGTTTCTCTAGGCTGTCTTAAAATGTAAAGCAAAAGGTACCTGACCAGTTCACAAGTCAGTTAGGTTTTCATGTGTAGAGGTCCCTCTTCTCATTTGACAAAGTAAGCGCCACTGTATCCAACCCCAGATGATAATAAACTAGTTCAGAATACAGAAATGCTACTGTTGTCCTCTGCTGACTGGGCCTAGCCTTAGCCGACACTGCATCGAGTACTGGTCTTGTGATTGAAAAGTGCTCTCCTGTGGGCAGGCTCTGGCTCCCAAGCTAAGAATTAGGTCCAGCTGTGGCCACCGTGTCTAAGATGGCATCGTCCACACAGGCAGCAGACAGAGAGGCTAAAGGTCCCGAGAGGTAGTGATTCCTCTGTTTCTGTTGCAGGGCCCCCAACGTAGGCAGCACTGTGCAAAATCACTTCTCTTCTGTCAGAGAAGCGCTGTCCCATTTGCAGGCGCTGTCTCCCAGGCTAAGAACGAGGTCTCAGTAGAATCTCGGTACCAACATGGCATCCTGCACACTGACCGCGAAGCTCTGCACAAAGCCTGCTGAGGCAGCTACCAAATGAAAGGCTCAAAATGGCTAGATTAACAGAGTCCCGAGCCTGGCTCTCAGAATATGGGAATTTCGCCTGCCTATCCCCCCAGCAGCACATCTGAGTCCAGCCGCCAGGCAACACCTAGCTCCGCTCACCAGCCCAGAAAGAGGAAAAAAAAGTCAAAATGGTGTGTTTACCTTCCGTCCGTGAGAACGGGGCTAGCCAGGAGCGGGAGTCAGCGAAAGAGAGGAGGTTTTGCGCTGAGTGGTATGAGGTCCCAATTAACAGCTCTGTGCCGTGTCCTGAGGCTGATTAGGTGATCAGAAGACTCTGTCTGATTGTCAATTCAGGTCTTGGTTTCCAGAGGGATATAAGGAGACGTGTGCTTAGTCCGCCATCTTGACTCCGTCCCCCATATATTTCTTTATTTCTATAACCCACGGCTTTTTGAGAAAAGTGTTGTTCAGTTTCTATGAGTTCAAATTTTTACCTATTTTTTCCTGCCTTCGATTTTAACCTTTATGGCTTTATGGTCCATGGAGATGCTTTGCAATAATTCAGTGGTTTGGATTTTGTTGAGACTTGCTTTATGTCCTAACACATATTCTATTCTGGAAAATGTTCCATGTGCTTTGGAGAAGAAGGTGTACTTATCTGTTAAGTGGAAAAAACTTCTGTGTACATCAGTGAGATCTAGTTGGCTAATTGTTACAATAAGATCTTCTGTATCTTTACTGAGCTTTTTTGTGGATTATCTGTCCATTAGTGAAAGTAGTGTGTTGAAGTCTCCAACTATTATAGTGAAGTAATCTATCTCATTTTTCAATGTAGTCGGTGTTTGTTCGATGTGTTTCATACTGCATGGTATTGGGTGCATAAATATTTAATGTTGTTAAGTCCTGCTTATGTAGTGAACATTTTAGCCATAAATAGTGACTATCCTTGTCCACAATGGTGGATTTTATATTGAAGTCTGTTTTATCTGAGATTACCATTGCCACTCCTGCTCTTCTTTATATGTTGTTGGCTTGGTATGTATTTTTCCATCTTTTAATTTTTATGCCTTTGGGTCTAGTGTGTTTCTTGTAAGCAACATACAGACGGACTATGTCTTTTGATCCAGGATGTCACTCACTGTCTCTTTATTGGAACATTCAGTCTGTTTACAGTCAGTGTAACTACTGATAGGTATGCATTTACAGCTGTCATTTTGATGCATTTATTTTTGTGTGCTGTTTTCTGTGTTGCTCTTAATATTCTGTACTGGGTCATTCATCTTTATGGGTTGACTTTTCATGTTTTTCAGTGTTGGTTTTTTGTTTGTTGAGGCTCCTGTGTTATGTTTCTTGTTTTGGTATGTCACATTGCTATTTTGTTTTGTGGCTCCCCTGGTCATCCCCCTTACTATTCTAAGTTTAAACAACACTTTAACTTCTGCGTATCTATTTAATTTCCTCTCCATCTGAAAGGGTTATAACTACTCTAATATGTCCCTCTTTTTACTGTGTTGATGTCATAGTTTTTTGTGATATGATCACTGGTTGCCTTCTTTTAATATTGTAGCTTTGTGACTTCCCTAACTGAGTAGGATTCTGGATGCTGTGTCCTGCATTGCCTCCTTAAGTATACACTTAAGGTTTTTGTTAGAAAACTTAAATTCTTGAAGCAGTGTTTTACTGTTTCATTAAAAAAATTTGTAATTGTGTAATTTTATTTTACGATGTTTCTCATTTCTATTCACTCTATAGCATTCTTGGAAACCCTGGTGACATAGTGGTATGTGTTATAGCTGGTAACTAAAAGGTCAGAAGTTCAAATCTATCAGGTGCTCCTTGGAAACTCTATAGGGCCACCATGCTCTGTCCTGTAGGGTCGCTGTGAGTCACAATTGACTCAACAGTAGTGAGTTTGTTTTGTTTTTGTATAAACCCACTGTTTTTGTATAACATTCTTAATTTTTCCAAATTCCTTCAACCACCTTGCAAGAACTACTTGAACAGCAGTGAATTAAATTTTCTCTCCCAATGGGAGTTCAATTAAGAATATTTTAGAGGGTGTGATGGACTGAATTGTGTCCCCCCCCAAAATATCTGTAGCTGGGCCATGATTCCCTGTTTTCAATGACTGTCCTCCATTTTGTGATTTTCCTATGCTGTATGTTAAAGGATTAGGGTGGGACTGTAAATCCCTTCACAGGACCACCTCTCTGCTCCACTGTAAAGGGAGTTTCCCTGGGGAATAGGAGCTGCTTAAATGGATAAGAGATAAAAGGAAAGAGAAACAAGCAGAGAGTTGGGAACCTGACAGCATCAAGAAAGCAGCACCAGGAGAAGAGAGCATCCTTCAGAGCTGAGCTTCCTGTGCCAAGAGGCTCCCTGGATAAAGACCAATGCAACACAAGGACTTTCCTCCAGAACAACAAAGCAAAAAGCCTTCCCCTGGAGTGGACATCCTGAATTTGGACTTGTAGTCTACTGGACTGTATAAGAATAAACCTTCCTTTGTTAAAGCCATTCACTCTATAGTATGTCTGTTAGAGCAGCACTAGCTGACTAAAACAGAGGGACTGACTTATTTTATTATTATTCACTTACTTTGCCAAGAAAGGTCTTAATTAAAATGACCATGTCCTATTACCATCACTTTAAATGACAATTACGTGTTAAAAGAAAAATAAAGAAGAAGAAGAACCCTGAAACAAGAGAGCCTTTCAAATCAATTTAGCTTTAGGAAAAACTTACTTTACTATCCATGTGTTTCTCATTTTTCCTGCAGTCCAGAAAAGCCAACTGTTTCTTTGAGACTTACTCATCTGGAGCAGGTGTCTGTAAACCCAAGGCAGCACAAGGTTTCATGGAGGGGATGTATCAGAATTTTTCTTTATTTATTACCTGGAAAATGAGGAAGAAATGAAGTATACTAATATTTAGCATACAGGTCAGAACTGGTACCCTCATGCAGTACATCTGACTCATACCTGAGAAGGGGTCCAGTGAGATGGAGGGATTGGCAGGAGACTTTCTGTTTATTCTTTGGCGTTCAGCATATTAGAGTGTTTAGTGGACTATGGCAACCCTGGTGAGCCTACTTAAGTTGATTAAGTTGATTTCCTGCATAAGTAGAACATTTTTAGTGCTTTGTAATGAGTGAAGGGTGTGGGAAACATCTCCATTGAAATTACTTACATTTTTTGAATACCCACCCCACATTTGGTAGTTCCTCACAACGTAAATCCCACTACTCATAAGGGAAGTGAAAACTACATTTCCGGGTATCCATTAATCTAATATGCAGATTTGATTGTTTGGGTTCTGTTTATAAGGGAATGTGAAAATTACATTTCCCAGCATCCTTTAACATACCTCCAGATTTTATTCAAGTTCTACTGGTGAGGCTCACCTGTGTGGGGACACTAACTTGGAATGAGTTAAGTGGAGAAGATATAGGTTGCGAAGCATTCATTTTGCTCCCATGGATGCGTTAAAATAAAAGTCATGCTAAGCTAATAAAATAAGTTGATTTGAAGCTTATTTATTATGCAATTTTCTGATTGGGCAACATTTCTGACTAAAGAATCAAAGTGTTCCAAAGGTGAAAGAATGCCCAAAGGTTCTTATTCTTGTTGACATTGCTCTGGGAAGGGCCTAAACAGGATTCATACGGCAATAGTTTACCCCAGAACACAGCTTCTAGTCTGATCCTGGACTTAGGAGACCAGTTTCTTGAAAGCTCAAAGTTCAAATGGACATTTAAGAGCAATGATCTGGGTGGGTTACCCCAATTTCATGTATCCCAGAAATGTATATTTAGTAGAATTAACGGTTTCTCAGATGATTGCAAAAGCAGTGTGGTCCTGGGGCCAGCAGGAAGAGGCAATAGATTCCTTGGTGGGCCAGTTCAGGGGGACTTCTGGTAGCCCCACCAAGTATCTGTTTCTTTAGCTGTTCTGATTATTCTTTCTTGCTACCTTTCTGCTCAAACTAGCTAGAGCAGACTCTATAGTTTTCAACTAACAACCTTCAGTAGTATCAGCGGAAGTCCATAGAGCAAAGCTTTGCTGGTTACCTTGAGGCCAAATCCTTAAAGGAATAATCAATCTTGGCCAAGAGTTACTTATTTTTCTTTTGCAGAAAGACAAAAAGGTAAGTGTTCTATGATTAGCCCTTGCCGTAATGACAAAGTGCTTTCAGTAATTATAAACCACCTAGTAGATACTTCTTTGAAAAGCAAACTAGTCCGAATTTTCAAGATTCAGTTGACATTTTAATAATAAGTGATATATCCACTGCCATCGAGTCAGGTCCAACTCACGATGACCCTAGAGGACAGAGTAGAACTGCCCCACAGAGTTTCCAAGTAGTGCCTGGCAGATTTGAACTGCCAACCTCCTGGTTAGCACACTTAACCCACTATGCCACCAGGGTTTCCCAATATGTGGTATAGTAACTGTTTAGTTTTTTTATTGCAGCAAAATGTGCAAAGCAAAATTTGCCGTTTTTACCATTTTTAAATTTGCAATTCAGTGACATTAATTACATTCTTGAGGTTGTACAACCATCGCCACTCTCTGCTTCCAAAAGTTTGCATCGTCTCCATCCCCATTACTCCCTGTCACTAGCCCCTGGTAATCTATAACGTAATCTCTGTCTCTACAGACTTGCCTGTTCTACAGATTTCATAGAAACAGATTGATACAGTATTTGTCCATTTGTTTCTGGCTTCATTTCATTTTCAAGATTCCTCCCTTTATGGCTGAATAATACGTCATCGCATCCCTGTATAGTAAAACCTGCGAAAGCCAGAACCTATGTACAGTGCAAACCCCTCACAGAAGGAAAATTCAAACACTGTCCACTAATAGAGAATGATAGAAAGGTGATAAGACTGCACCCTGTCAAAGGTGGGAAACTTTTGAGAACCAGAAAACCAAGGCGGTCCTATCAAGTTCTGGCTCTCACAGGTTTCACTTCCCATGCTTTGTCCTTCTGTTCATCTGTTCATGGGCACTGGATTGATTCAGCCTTTTAGCTATTGTAAATAATGCTGCAATGAGCATTGCCATACAAGTATCTGTTTAAAATTCCAGTCTCCATTTCTCTTGGGTATATACCTGGGGACGGAATTCAAGATCACATGGTAACTCTACATATAACCTTTTGAAGAATTATCAGATATTTTCCAAAGCGGCTTCATTATTTTATATACTTATAAGCAGTATATGAAGGTTTTGCTTTCTCTACATCCTTAAAACATTTGACATTATCTGTCTTTTATATTATGGGTCTATCATTGTGGTTTTGATTTGCATTTCTTTGATGGCTACTGCATGTGATGGATCACGTTTGTACGGCTTTCTCGCCACAGTCTTGTAATTCCCACTCAGCTGACTGTGTGATAGGGTATTTGGACCCACCAAAGGGACTGGTCAGTTTTGCCATCCTGCTGGGCTTGAAATGAGCCACCCCAAAGATTGGAAAGAGAAGATCCCACCACTACCAAGGAAGAACAGGAGCTAGCATGTCCTTTTGACCTGGGATCTCTGTGCTGACAAGCTCCTGGAAGCAGGACACTGAGAGGGAGAGAGGAAGGTGTAGTCCTGAAGAGGTGAGCCAATCATACACTTCTATGTATCTTTGTGAATTTTTTTCTCCAGGTATAATGGCCTTTAAAAGACTGTGTTTAAAAAGACGGAACATAAAACTAGGCCTTTGATTGTTTCATTGTAAAGTATTAAATCAAAAACTTTCAATAGCCGTATATAATGGATTCTGTTAGATTGCCCCCACGAGAAGTACTATCACCAACAATATTTTAGTAAGGGCAAAATTTTTATATTTATAATAAATATTTTCTAATGTACATTATATTTTAGCTAGTAGTTTTGAAAATCAGCCAATGAAAACATATCACAGTGGTCTGATCTCCGGCTGATCACGGCAGTTGCATTCTGTTTTGCATGGAGTTGGAATGAGTGTGGGACTAACGAGAACTCGTGTGCGATTTATAAGGTAACAAACTCAAAACTTAAAAAAATACATATTTCTGGAAGATTTTATTCAGTTTCTAAATTGGTGGCCACAATGTTTCCAAGTTCCTTTAATTTTTCATGCTGTACTTATTTTTTACACCTCAGTTCTTACCAGAAATCAAAAGGTGTTAAACAGATCTTCTAGAAGAAAAATAACATTTTTCCATCTTTTTTTTTTAATTAAGATAAAATTCACATAAGAGGCACCAGTTTAATAATTTGAAGGTGTACAACTAGTGGTTATTGGCATATTCATAAAGTTGTGCAACTGTCACCACTAATTCCAGAACATTCTCATCACCCCAGAAAGAAACCTTGTATCCATTAGCAGTCAGTCTTCATTCAGCTCTTTCTGGCAGCCACTAACCTACTTTCTGTTTCCATGGATTTGTCCGTTGTGAACATGTCACATAAGTGAAATCGTGTGCTGTGTGGCCTTGGTATCAGGCTTCTTTCATTTAGCATAATGTTTTCAAGATTTACTCATATCATGTTGTAGCACGTATTACTACTTCATTTCTGTCCTAGAACTGTATTATATGAATGTACCACGTTGTGTCTACTTATTCATTAGCTAATGGACCTGCGAGTTCTTTTTCCTTTTCGGTTGTCACGCACAACGCTGCTATGAACACTGCCCAGTCTTGCACCACGCCCATAATCATTTTTACGCTTAAGCCCATTGTTGCAGCTACTGGATCAACCCATCTTGTTGAGGGTCTTCTTCTTTTTTGCTGACTCTCCACTCTACCAAGTATAGTGTCCAGGGATTGATCCCTCCTGACAACCTGTCCAACTATGTATGACACAGTCTTGCCATCTCTGCTTCCAAAGAGCACTCTGGTTGTACTTCTTCCAGAACAGATCTGTTTGTTCTTTTGGGAGTCCATGGTATATTCAATATTGTTCTCCAACCCCATAATTCAAAGGCATCGATTCTTCTGTGTTCCGTATTCATTGTCTAGCTTTCACACGCATATGATGCAATTGAAAATACCATGGCTTGGGTCAGGCACACCTTAGTCTTCAAGGTGACATCTTTACTTTTCAATACTTTAAAGAGTTCCTTTGCAGCAGATTTTCCTAATGCAGTGCATCTTTTGATTTCTTGAGTGCTGCTTCCACAGGCGTTGATCATAGAACCAAGTAAAATCAAATCCGTGACAACCTCAATCATTTCTCCATTTATCATGGTGTTGTTTACCAGTCCAGTTGCGAGCATTTTTGCTTTCTTGATGTTGAGGTGCAATCCATAGTGAAGGCTGTGCTCTTTCGTCTTCATCACTAAGTGTTTCAAATCCTCTTCACTTCCAGAAAGCAATCTGCATAAAGCAGGTTGTTAATAATTCTTCTTCCAATCCAGCTGCCTCATTCTTCTTCATATAGCCCAGCTTCTTGGGTTTGCTCAGCATGCAACTGGAATACATAAGGTGAAAGGATACAGCCCTGATGCACACCTTTCTTGACTTTAAACCATGTAATATTCCCTTGTCCTGTTCACACAACTGCCTCTTGATCTGCATACAAATTATTCATGAGCACAATTAAGTGTTCTGGAATTTCTATTCTTCATAACATTACTCATAATTTGTTATGATCCACCCATTCGAATGCTTTTGCATAGTCAATGAAACACAGGTAAACATCTTTCTGGTATTCTCTGCTTTCAGCCAAGATCCATCTGACATGAGCAATGATATCCCTGGTTCCATGTCTTCTTCTGAATCCAGCTTGAATTTCTGGCAGTTCCCTGTTGCAGTTGCTTTTGAATGATCTTTAGCAAAATTTTACTGTGTATGATATTAATGACATTGTTCAGTAATTTCTGCATTTTGTTGGATCACCTTTCTTTGGAATGGGTATAAACACGGATCTCGTCCAGTTGATTGGACAGGCAGCTGTCCTCCAAAGTTCTTGGCGTAGACGAGTGAGCACTTCCAGGGCTGCATCTGTTTGCTGAAACATCTCAAGTGATACTCCATCAATTACTGGACCCTTTTTTTTTTGCCAGTGCCCTCAGTGTAGTACCATTGGTTCCTCATCATATGCTACCTTTTGAAATGGATGAATATCAACCAGTTCTTTTTGTTATAATGACTATGTGTATTACTTCCTCCTTCTTTTGATGCTTCTTGAATCATTCAATATTTTCCCTATAGAATCCTTCACTATTGCAACTTGAGGCTTGATTTTTTTTCTTCAGTTGTTTCCACTTGAGAAATACAGAGCCTGTTCTTCTCTCTTGGTTTTCTATTTCAGCATTTTGCAAATGTCATTATAATTCTTTATTTGCTCTTCTCAAGCTGCCCTTTGAAATCTACTGTTCAGTTCTGTTACTTCATCATTTCTTCCTTTTGCTTTAGCTGTTCGACGTTCCAGAGCAAATTTTGGAGTCTCTTTTGACACCCAGTTTGGCCTTTTCTTTCTTTCTTGTTTTTTTTTTTTTTTTTTGTGACCCGTGGCTCTTTTCATGGATGATGTCTTTGATGTCATTCTACAATTCATCTGGTCTTCTGTCACATCAAATCTGTTCTTGAGATGGTCTTTAAACTCAGATAGGATATACTCAAGGTTGTACTTTGGTTCTTGTGGGCATGTTCTAATTTTCTTCAGTTCCAGTTTGAACTTGCATATGAGTAGTTGATAGTCTATGCTACAGTCAGCACCTGTGCTTATTCTGACTGATGATATTGAACTTTTCCCAGATCTTTTTCCACAGATGTAGTTGATTTGATCCCTGTGTATTGCTTCTGACAAGGTCCATGTGTATAGTCGCCATTTGTGTTGGCAAAAAAAGGTATTTGCAACGAAGAAGTCTTTGGTCTTGCAAAATTCTATCATGCGATCTCCGGCATCATTTCTATCACCAAGGCCATATTTAGCAATTACTGATCCTTCTTTGTTTCCAAGTTATGCATTCTAATCACCAGTAATTATTAATGCGTCTGGATGATATTTTTGTTCAGTTTAGAATTGCAGAAGCTGGTAACAATCTTCAGTTTCTTCATCTTTGGTGCAAGGGATTGGTGCATGAATTCGAATAATAGTTGTATTAACTGGCCTTTCTTGCAAGCATATGGTTATTATCCTATCACTGCCAGCATTGTGCTTCAGGACAGATCTTGAAATATTCTTTTTGACAGTGAATGCAACACCATTCTTCTTCAAGTTTTCATTCCTGGCATAGTAGACCATATGATTGTCTGATTCAAAATGGCCAATACTGGTCCATTTCAGCTCACTAATGCCTAGGATACTGATGTTTATGCCTTCCATTCCATTTTTGATGATTTCCATTTTTCCTAAATTCATGCCTCATATGTTCCACATTCCTGTTATTAATGGATGTTTGCAGCTATTTCTTCTCATTTTGAGTCATGCCACATCAGCCAATGAAAATCCCAAAGGCTTAACTCCATCCACACCATTAAGGTTGACTCTATGTTGAGGAGGCAGCTTTTCTGCAGATATTCTGAGTACCTTCCAACCTAGGGGAGCTCATTTTCTGGCATTGCATCTGACGATGTTCTACTGCTATTCATAAGGTTTTCACTGACTGATTCTTTTCAGAAGTAGACTGCCAGGTCCTTCCTCCTAGTCTGTCTTAGTCTGGAAGCTCAGCTGAAACCTGTCCACCGTGGGTGACCCTGTTAGTATCTGAATACTGGTGGCATAGCTTCCAGCATCACAGCAAAACACAAGCCCCCACAGTACAACAAACTGACCAACAAGTAGGGGGTATG
Source organism: Heterohyrax brucei (assembly GCA_028571685.1). Taxonomy (NCBI): domain Eukaryota; kingdom Metazoa; phylum Chordata; class Mammalia; order Hyracoidea; family Procaviidae; genus Heterohyrax; species Heterohyrax brucei. The sequence goes on from CM053149.1 coordinate 54,218,389, forward strand.
ACTTTAGTACTGAGTTAAAAAGGTGTCCAGAGGCTGTGCTTTCAGGGTTCTTCCAGTCTCTGTCAGGCCGGTAAGTCTGACTTTTTTATGAGTTAGAATTTTGATCAACATTTTTCTTCAGGAGCCTGTATTATGATCCCTGTCAGAGCAGTTGGTAGTGGTTTCTGGGAACCATGCAGTTGTGCTAGATGTCTAGGATGTCCTGGGGTATCCTGGGATGTTCCATGAAACCATGACCCTAAACCTCTGAACCAAGAAACCAAGTCCCATGAGGTTCTTGGTTGTACACTAGCAGCCTCAGCAGCTGCTCTTGTTTCTTTTTGTTTGTTTGGTCCTCATAAACACATCTATTATACAACTTTTGCCAATTTAGCTTTTACAGATATACATCTTATTGACAGTAATCACGTCAGTTGGCTGTGTAACCCTGCTCTTCATCAATGTGATTTCTTCAGTACCATAAACAAAACTGAGAACTCCATAAGCAATAACCTCTTCCTTTTCCCTTCTCTCCCACCCTGGTAACTACTAATAAACTTTGACCTCTATGCATTGGCTTGTTTTTGTAATTTTAGTTAAGTAAGATCATACAATATTTGTGCTTTTGAAATTAACTTCATTCACTTAGCATATCTTCAGGTTCCATCCACATTGCAGTGTGCGTCCAGACTTCTCTTCTCTTACTGGCTGAAATATTCCGTTGTATGTATGTACCACATTTTGTTTTGTTTATCAATTCAGCCATTGGTGGGCATTTAGGTTGTTTCCAACTTTTGGCTACTATGAATAGTGCTCCAGTTAACATTTGTATACAGTCTCCTTTTGCGCCTCTGTTTTCAAGTCTTTTGGGTAAATATGTAGAATTTCTGAGTTGTATCATAGTTCTGTGTTTTGTTTTTGAGGAACTACCACACTGTTTTGCACAATGGATGTACCATTTTGCATTTCTACCAGCAATGGATAAAGGTTTCAATTTACCAACATCCTTGTCAACACTTTATTTTTTTTTACTTAAAAAATTTTTTTAGCCAGCCTAATGTGAGTGATATCATATTTCATTGTGGTCAAGACATTAATCGTATTGGTAAACTCTTCAAAAAAAGCTTTAACAAGCACTTCTCTATAGCAACACTGCCTGGTGGAAATGTAATGGAAGCTACGAGTGGTTGTTAGGTGTGTGGAATCAATTCCAACCCTGTGTACAACAGAATGAAACACTGCCCTGTACTCTGGCATCTTGACAATCACTGTCATACCTGAGCCTACCACTGTAGTCACTGTGTCAGTTCATCTTCTGAGGGTCTTTCTCTTTTTTGCTGCCCCTCTAATTTACCAAGCATGATGTCCTTCTCCAGGGACTGGACCTTCCTGATAAAATGTCCAAATACTAGAAATGAATTCTCACCATCCTCACTTCCAAGGAGCATTGCAGCTGTACTTCTTCCAAGACATATTAGTTCATTCTTTTGGCAGTCCGTAATATATTCAATATTCTTGGCCAACATCATGATTTAAAGGCATCAGCTGTTCTTGGGTATTCCTTACGTTCTGTCCAGCTGTCACATATATATGAGGCTTGAGTCAGGGGCACTTTAGTCATTAAAGTGACGTCTTTGATTTTTAACACTTCAAAGAAGTCTTTTGCAGTAGATTTGCCCAATGGAACACATCATCTGATATCCTGACTATTGCATCCATGGCCTTTGGTTATGGATTTAAGTAAAATGAAATCTTTGACAACTTCAATATTTTCTCCATTTATCATGATGTTGTTTATTGGTAAAGTTTTGTTTTCTTTATGTTGAGGTGCGATTCATACTGATAGCTGTGGTCTTTGATATTCATCAGCGCTTCAAGTCACTTTCACTTTCAGCAAGCAAAGTTGTGTCATCCACATATTGCAAACAGGTTGTTAATGAGTCATTCTTCCAAACTGATGCCACATTCTTCTTCATATACTTCAACTTTCCAGATTATTTGCTCTGCATAAAGACTAAGTAAGTATAGTGAAAGGATAAAACCCTGATGCATACCTTTCCTGATTTTAAACCACACAGTGTATTCTTGTTCCGCTCGAATGACTGTATCTTGATCTGCATACAAGTTCTGCATGAGCATAAGTAAGTGTTCTGGGATTCCTGTTTTTTTTTCCCAATGTTATCCATAATTTGTTATAAGTCACACAGTTAGATGCCTTTGCAGAGTCAATAAAATGCATAAAACATCTTTTTGGTATTCTCTGCTTTCAGCCAAGATCTGTCTGACATTAGCAACGATGCCTCTCATTCCACATCCTCTTCAAATCAGGCCTGAATTTCTGACAGTTCCCTGTTGATGTACTGCTGCAACAGCTTTTGGGTGATTTTAAATGTAGTATTACTTGTGTGTGATATTAATGATATTATTAGAAAATTTTCGTATTCTGTTGGATCGCCTTCCTTTGGAATTGGCACAAATATGGATCTCTGCTAGTTGGTTGGCCAGGCAAGTGTCCTTCAAATTTCGTGGCATACAAGTGCGAGCACCTCCAGTGCTGCATTCACTTGTCGAAACATTTCAGCTCCTGGAACCTTGTTTTTCCAGTGCCTGCAGAGCAGCTTGGACTTCTTTCTTCAGTGCTGTCGGTTCTTCATCATATGCTGCTTTCTGAAATGACTGAACATCGACCAATATGTCTTAGTACAGGGACTTTTTGTATTCCTTCTATCTATTTCTGATGCTTCCTGTGTCCTTCAGTATTTTCCCTGTAGTATCCTTTACTATTGCAGCTCAAGGTTGGGACTTTTTCTTCTGTTCTTTCACCTTGAGAAATGCCCAGTGTATCCTTCCCTTTTGGTTTTCTACCTCCAACTCTTTGCACATTTCATTATAGTACTTTGTCTTCTCAAACCGTCTTCTGCAACCTTCTGTTCAGCTCTTTGACTTCATCATTTTTCCTTTTGCTTTGTAGATTCGAAAGCAAGTTTCAGAGTCTCTTCTGATATCCATTTTGGTCTTTTCTTTCTTTCCTGTCTTTTTAATGACCTCTTGGTTTCTTAACATAAGATGTCTTTGATGTCATTTCACAAGTCTTCTGGTCGTTGGTCATTAGTGTTTAACATATCACATCTGTTCCTGAAATGGTCACTAAATTCAGGTGGAATATATTCAAGTTCATATTTTAACTCTCTAGAACTTGCTCTAATTTTCTTCAACTTCATCTTGAACTTGCACATGATCAATTGTTGGTCTGTTTTGCAGCTGACTCCTGATCTAATTATTACTGGTATGGAGCTTTCCCACCATCTCTTTCCACGGGTGTAGTCAGTTTGATTCCCATGTATTCCATCTGCCAATGTCATATGGATATTTGTAGCTTATGTTGTTAAAAAACTGGATTTGCAATAAAGAAGTCATTAGTCTTATAAAGTTCTGTCACGGGATTTCTAGCATTATTTCTATTGCCAAGGCCATATTTTCTAACTACCGATATGTCATATCTATCTAGCAGAAATAGCGCACAAGTGGATGGCTTTGACAAAGAGAAGTTTATCCTTTAACAGTCAGTAGGCAAGAAGTCCGAGTTCAGTGTGCTGACTCCAGGGGAAGGCTTTCTCTCTCTATTGGTCCTGGAGGAAAACCCTTGTCTTCCCTTGATTTGGGAGCATCTTAGCATTGGAACTTCAGGTCCAAAGGATGCACTCTACTCCTGGTACTGTTTTATTGGTAATATGAGGTCCAAGTCTCTCTATTCAATTCTCATATCTCAAAACAGATTGTTTTAAGATACTATCTAATCTTGTAGATCCCATCAAGAATACAATTGCTGCTAATCCATTTTATTATATCTTAGTGATAGAATTTATAACATGTAGGGAAATCTCATTAGATGACTAAATGGTAAACAATCACACAATTCTAAGATTAGAATTGCCACACCTGCTCTTCTTTGTTCATTGTTAGCTTGATATATATTCTTCCATCCTTTAATTTTCAGTTTGTTCCTGTCTTTAGGTCTCCAGTGAGTTTCTTGTAGACAACATATGGATGGGTCGTGTCTTTTGATCCAAGATGACACTCGGTGTCTCTTTACTGGAGCATTCAGTCCATTCACATTCAATGTAATTATTGATAGGTATGTGTTCACTGCTGCCATTGTGATATGTTTATTTTTATGTTGATGTTTTCTCTGTTGTTCTTATTAGTCTGTTCTGAGACACTCTTTTTTATGAGTTGATTTTTCACCTTTTTCAGAGCTGGTTTTATAGTTGTTGAGACTCGTGTGTTAGATTTCTTGAAATGGTATGATACATCTTTGTTGTGCTTTACAGCTGCCCCTATGAACCCCCTTAATAAACTATTTATAAACCCAATTTTAATTACTACCAGTCTGGTCATCTTCCTCTCCATCTGGAAGGACTGTAATGACTGTAGTATATCTCTCTTTTATTATGATGACACCATAGTTTTCATGATGATCACTGGATTGCTTCTTTCCAAATCAAAGCTGTGATTTACTTTGGAGCCTTCCCTAAATGAGTATCGAGTAGTGTGTCGTTCTAAAATATAAAGTTAGTGGTTTCGTTCTTCTAAGCCAAAGCCAAGAACTTCTTTCAGTATTTCTTGTAGTTTGGGTTTGGTTTTTACAAAGTCTCTGAGTTTCTGTTTATCTGGAAATGTCTTAATTTCATTTTCATGTTTGAAAGAGAGTTTTGCAGGATATATAATTCTTAGTTGGAAGTTCTTCTCCTTCAAGACTTTGAATGTGTCGTGCCACTGTCTCCGTGCCAGCATGGTTTCTGCTGAGAAATCTGACGAGAGCCTACAGGGTTTCCCTCTGAATGTTAGCTTTGCCTTGAGTCTTGCTGCCTTTAAGAGTTGCTGCTTATGTTTCATTTTGTTCAGCTTGATTATGTCTTGGAGTCTTTCGTTTGAGATCTATATTGGGTGGCGTACGATATGCATCTGAGATGTCTATATTCTCTTCCTTCATGATTTCTGGGAAGTTTTCTTTCAGCAGCTCAGCAACAATACTCTCTGTGTTCTCAGATGTCTCACCCTGTTCAGGGACTCCAATTAATCGAAGGCTGTTCCTCTTAATAGAGTCCCACATGCTTCTTAATGTTTCTTCATTTTTCTTGTTTCTTTTTTCTGATTTCTGCTCATAGACACTGGCATCAGTAGCTCTGTCTTCCAAGTCAGAAATTCTTTTTTCCATTTGTTCCATTCTGTTTTCTTGGCTTTGCATGGAAGTTTCTATGTCTTTGATTTTCTTCTTGATCTGTTGGATTTCAGAGTACTGGTGTTCCATCAGATCGAACAACTTGCTTAATTTTTCATTTTGTTCTGCTGCATTTTGTATAAGGTCTAGAAGGGCCCTGTATATAATCAATTTGTATTCACTTCCTGATGCTTTCATAAAAGTCTCTTCATCTGTAAAACTCCTTGGTTGCTTTGTTTGGGAGCCTTCTGAAGCCATTATTGATTGCTTGTATGCCACAATTGTCTGTTGCTTTTTGGGTCCCATGTGAGTATATAGAGGCTGGAAGAGTTACTGTGAGGATGGATTGCAAATGTTTCTCTAGGCTGTCTTCAAATGTAAAGCAAAAGGTATCTGACCAGTTCACAAGTCAGTTAGGTTTTCAGGTGTAGAGGTCCCTCTTCCCACCTGACAAACTAAGCGCCACTGTATCCAACCCCAGATGATAACAAACTAGTTCAGAATACAGCACTGCTAGTGCCCTGGTGGCCTCTACTGACAGGGCCTAGCCTTATCCAACACTGCGTTGAGTACTGGTCTTGTGATAGAAAAGCGCTCTTTGTGGGCAGGCTCTGGCTCCCAAGCTAAGAATTAGGTCCCGCTGCAGCCACCGTACCCAAGATGGCATCCTCCACACAGGAAGCAGACAGGGGGGCTAAAGGTGCCCAGAGGCAGCGATTCCTCTGCTTCTGTTGCAGGGCCCCTAACGTAGGCAGCACTGTGCAAAATCACTACTTTTCTGTCAGAGAAGCACTGTCCCGTTTGCAGGCGCTGTCTCCCAGGCTAAGAACAAGGTCCCGCTAAAATCTCGGTACCAACATGGTGTCCCACACCCTGACCACGGAGTTCCGCACAAACCCCACTGAGGCAACTACAAAACGAAAGGCTCAAAGTGTCTAGATTAACAGAGTCCCGAGCCTGGCTCTCAGAATATGGGAATTTCGCCTGCCTTTCCCCCCAGCAGCGTGTCTGAGTCCAGCCGCTGGGCAAGGCCCAGCTCCGCCCGCCAGCTGAGACCGAGGAAAAAAAAGTCAAAATGGTGTGTTTACCTTCCGTCTGTGAGAGCCGGGGCTAGCCAGGAGTGGGAGTCAGCGAAAGAGAGGAGATTTTTCGCTGAGTGGTATAAAGTCCCAATTAACAGCTCTGTGCCATGTCCTGAGGCTGATTAGGTGATCAGAAGGCTCTGTTTGACTGTCAATTCAGGTCTTGGTTTCCAGAGGGATAGAAAGAGACGTGGGCTTAGTCGGCCATCTTGACTCCGCCCCCCTCACACAATTCTAGAAATCATGACCTATTCCAGTTGACAGATACTTTAGGGGGACACGATTCTTCTTTTCCGTGACATGATCCTTCTTTTTTTTCCAACTTTTGTATTCAAATCACCAGTGGTTATTAAAGCATCTTGATTGCATGTTTCAGGAATTTCAGACTTCAGAAGTTGGTAAAAATCTTTAGTTTCTTCATCTTTGGTCTTAGTGGTTAATACCTAATTTGAATAGTAGTGCTAGCTGGTCTTCTTTGTAGGTGTATGGGGTATTATTCTATCACTGACTGAGAGCACTGAACTTCAGGATAGATCTTGAAATGTTCTTTGTGACAAAGAATGCAATGCCATTCCTCTTCAATTTGTCATTCCCAGCGTAGTAGACCATAAGATAGTCTGATTCAAAATGGCCAATACCAGCCCATTTCAGCTCACCAATGCCTAGGATATTGATGTTTATGTATTCTGATTCACTGTTGATGACTTTGAATTTTCCTATATTTATACTTTGTACTTTCTGTGTTCCAAATATTAGTCAATGTTTGCAGCTGTTTTTTTCTCATTTTGAATCACTGCACATCAGAAAATGAAGTTCCTGAAAGCCTGACTCCATTCATGTGATTCAGGTTGACTCTATGTAGAGGAAGCAGCTATTTCCCAGTCATATTTTGAGTACATTCCAAGCCGAGAGGATCACTTTCTGGCACTGTCAAAGCTCAGCTGCTATTGATAAGGTTTCCACTGACTAATTTTTTCAGAAGTAGACTGCCAGATCCTTAGTGTGTCTTACTCTAGGAGCTTTGTTGAAACCTGTCCTCCAAAAAGAACCTGCTGGTATGTGATGTATTGGTAACAAAGCCTCCAGTATCGCCAACGACATGCAAGCCACCACAGTAAGACAAACGTGTAGTAGCACATTATATAGGTAATTTAAAATTTAATAATAAGCACATTCTAAAAGAAGTAAAAGTATATAGACAAAATTAATTTTAATATTTTATTTAATCCACTATATCAAAAACATGATCATTTTAGCATATAACTGATTAAAATTTATTGATGAGATAGCCTTTTTTTTTCATACTGAGTCATTGAAATTCAATGTATATTCTATACTTGTCACACATCTCAATCCAAATCAGTCACATTTTAAAGACTTGGTAGCCTCACTGGAGCTACTGACCACTGTATGTTAGACAACATAGATCTAGATAGGTCAAGAGTTGGTTATAGCCCAGTTATAGTTAGTTATGGGAGCACTGGTTGTTCACTGGTAAAATGCTCACCTTCCATGTGGGAGACTTGGCTTTGATGGCTGTACATGAGATGTGCTGGCCAAGAATCAAGCCAGAGCAATTGGTAGTGGTAGCTGGCACCATGCAGTTGTGCTGTAGTCAGTCTTTTGGAGGCTGTGGTAGTTGTGCTCCATTAGTCCTTTGGACTAATCTTTCCTTGTGTCTTTAGTTTTATTCATTTTTCCTTCCTCCAGATGGGGTCGGGCCAGTAGAGTATCTTAGATAGCCATTCACAGGTTTTGTGTGTGTGTTAACAATTCATAAAAATTTTATTACTCATTAGGTAAACGTTTACAGCTCGAGTTAATTTCTCATTCAAAAAGTTATACCCATATTGATTTGTGGCATTGTTTTGTGCCCCCACAATGTGACAGCACCCTCCCCCCTTCCACCCTAGGTTCCCTGTGCCCATTTGTCTCGTTCCTTCCTTCTCATGCTGTTTTTGGACAGGAGCTGCCCATTTGGTCTCATGTGTCTAGTTGAATTAAGAACCATGCTCCTCACACGTATTATTTTTTGTTTTGTACTCCTGTCTAGAGTAGACTTCTGGAATGGTTTCAGTTCTGGGTTAGCAGAGTGTTTCGGGGGCCATAGTTTCAGGGATTCCTTCAGTCTGTGTCTTTTTATGTGAATTTGAATTCTGTTTTACGTTTTTCCCCACTCTGTCCTGGATTGTATATTTTCCTTATAAACTATATTATGCCAGTTGAATTAAATATCCCCTGAAAATATGGTCCCCAAGTCTCAGTTCCAGCTACTTGGTCCCTCCAAGTGTTTGGATGTGTCTCAGAAACTTCTTTCCTTTTCACTTTGGTCCAGTTTCGCTGATTTCCCATGTTGTGTGTTGTCCTTTCTTTCACTTCACTTAACCTTTGTCTACTCTCTAGCTAGTAATTTCTCCCCCTCCCCCCATAACCATCAAAGAATGCTTTCTTCCTGCATTGAAACCGTCTCTTGAGTTCTTATACTAACAGCCTCATAAAATACCTGTCCTTTTGTGTCTGACTGATGCTGCTCAGCTTAGTGCCCCCAGATTCATCGATGCTGTGGGGTGCTTTGTGGATTCATCATTGTTCTTTATTACTGCATAGCACTCCATTGTGTTCACAAGCTATTAAGACCCCTGATGCTCTTTGTCAAAATAGGATGTTGAACATTTGAAAAATAAACTGTTATGTCCATTGACATGTCCCCTCAGACCATGGCTCGACCTCAGCCCAGTAGCTTGATCCCTCAGGAAGTTTGGATATGTCTATGAAGTTTCCATGATCTTGCCTTGCACCAGTTGTGCTGACTACCTCTGTATTGTGTGCTCTCTTACCCTTCACCAAAGTTACCATTTACCTATAGTCTAGTGTATATTTTCCCCTTCCCTGTTACTCCTCTTCCTCCAAAAAACTCACTGCCATCAAGTCAGGTCTGACTCATAGCAACCGTAGAGGTCAGAGTAGAACTGCCCATGGAGTTTCCAAGGAGTGATTGGCAGATTTGAAAGGCCAATGTTTTGGTTAGCAGATGTAGCACTTAACCACTATGCTGCCAGGATTTCCACTCCCCTCCCTAGTAACCATCAAAGATTGTTTCTTCTTTTTGTAAAATTTTTATACATTTTCATAATAGTGGTCTCACACAATGTTTGTCCTTTCATGACTAATTTATTTCATTCAGCATAATGTCCTCCAGATTCATCCACATTGTGAGATGTTTTGCAGATTCGTCATTGTTCTTTATTGTTGCATAGTGTTCCATTGCAGGTATGTACCATAGTTTATTTATCTGTTTACCTGCTGGTGAGTACTTAGGTTATTACCATTTTTTGCTATTGTGAATAATGTTGCAATGAATATGTATGTGCAAATGTCTATTCCTGGGATGGATCTTATTTCTCTAGGGTGTATTCCTAGGAATGGGGTTGCTGGATTATACGGTATTTCTGTCTCTAGCTTTTTAAGGATGTACCATATTGTTTTCCAAATAATTGTACCATTTTGCATTCTTACCAGCAGTGCATGTGAGTTCCATGCAGCCTCTCCAACATTTGTTTCTTTTCTTTTTTTTTTTTTTTGAGCCAGGAAGGTTGCAGTGAAAAGATATCTCACTGTAATTTTGATTTGCATTTCTCTAATGGCTAGTGATTAGTGAGCATTTCCTTGTATGTCTCTTAGCTATCTGATTGTCTTCTTTGATGAAGTATCTGACTATAGCCTTTGCCCATTTTTAAATTGGATTTGTTATCTTCTGATTTACAAGTGTTAGATTTTCCTGTAGATTTTAGAGATTAGACCTCTGTCAGATTTGTCACAGCAATTTTTTTCCCCTAGTCAGTAGGCTCTTTGTCTTTTTATAAACTGTTTACAGTATTTGTTACTGTTTCTAGTGCTCTTTTGAAATGGACATTTAGATTCTGCCCATTTTCTTCTGTTTTATTTTTTTATTGTGGTTTAAGTGAAAGTTTACAGTTCAAGTTAGTTTCTCATACAAAAATTTATACACGTTATTTGACCCTCATAGCTCTGTCTATAATGTGACAGCACACTCCTCCTTTCCACCCCAGATTTCACCTGCCCATTCAACCAGCTGCTGTCCCCTTCTCCCTTTTCATTTTGCCTCAGGACAAGAGCTGCCTGTTTAGTCTCATGTATCTACTTGAGCTAGGAAACACAATCTTCCCGAGTATCATTTTATGTATTATAGTCCAGCCTAATCTTTGTGTGAAGAGTTGGCTTTGGGAACAGTTCAGGGCTAACATAGCATCCAGATCCCTGTAATCTTAGTCAGACGATTAAATCTAGTCTTTTTTTTTTTTCTTTTTTTTAACTGGAATTTGAATTCTACACCATGCTTTTCTCCTGCTCTGTCAAGAATTCTGTGTTGTGTTCCTGTTAGCGGGGTCACTGGTGGTGGTAGCCAGGCACTACCTAATTCCTCTGGTCTCAGGCTGACCTAGTCTCTGGTTTATGTGGCCTTTTCTGTCTCTTGGGCTCATATTTTCCTGGTGTTTTTGGTGTTCTTTAGTCTCCTCTGCTCCAGGTGGGTTGAGAGCAATTGATGCATGTTGCTTGTTAGCTTTTAAGACTCCAAAGAGCACTCTCCCAAATGAGATGCGGAACATTTGATTAATAAACTCTGTTACCTGTGAGTTCTCTTTTTATTCTCCTGGTGAAGTCTTCTGATGACCCTAAGTATTTAATTTTTAGAAGATCCAGTTATCTATCTTACCTTCTGGTGTTTTTGTCATGCTACTTGTAGTTTGTATCTTATTTATGCTACGTATTAGGGTTTCCAATGTTCTAGCGATTAATGATGTTTGCAGCTGTTTCTTGTCATTTTGACTTGTGCCACTTCAGGAAGAGAAGGTCTTGAAAGCTTGGCTCCATCCACGTCATTCAGGTTGACTCTACTTTGAGGAGACAACTCTTCTCCAGAGTGCCTTCCAACCTAGCAGGCTCATTTTCTGGCACTGTATTAGCCAATGTTCTTCTGCTACCCATAAGGCTTCTTTGTGATTTCTTTCTGCTAACCTTTAGGTAGCAACTCAGTGCTTCATCATTGCACCACTAGCGCCTAGCTGTGGAAATTTTACAGTTGATGCAGTGATTCCTGTTATTCCTTTCTATTTATACAAAGTAGGATTTTGAGTATTAATATTTTTAACCAGAATTGTGATATTTTAGCAGCTACTTTTTATTGACAGATCTGGATTTTATCAGGGGAGTGGCAGATGCTTTTTTCATTCTAATGATTCATTTATTGAGCCACACTATTGCTGCTTAACATTATATGCAGTATGTAAACAACAAAGGTAGTGTTATTCTCACATTTAAGGAAAATATATAGTAGATAGTGTCTGTTTTACCCATCTGGTGCTGCTATAGCAGAAATACCCCAAGTGGGTGGCTTTACAAAGAGAAATTTTATTTTTTTATAATCCAGGAGGCTATAAGTCCAAATTCAGGGCATCAGCTCCAGGAGAAGGCTTTCTTTGTTGGCTCTAGAGCGTAAGGTCCTTGTCTTCAGTGTTCCCCTGGACTGGAAGCTTCTGAGGCACGAAGACCCTGGGTCTTTTCCAAAGGATGCACTCTGTTCCTGGCACTGCTTCTTGGTAGTATGAGGTCCCCTATTCTCTGTTTGCTTCCCTCTTTTTTATACCCTAAGAAATAGCCTCAAGGCACAGTATGTCTTATACATTGTGTCCTGCCCCACCAACACAACTGCCACCCATCCTCCCTCATTAACGTCATATAGGCAGGATTTACAATATATAGGAACATCACACTATACCAGGAACCATGGCATGGCCAAATGTCTACACTCATTTTTAGGGGGTGGAAGCACAGTTCAATTCTTGATGGTGTCCAACGAAGACAGTTATCAAAGTACATTGTATAATCCCAACTATTCCTTAAAATTTCCTAAAACAGTGGCCTGTGAACAATCAATCACTTTTGCTCATCCAAAGACCTTATTAATAGAATTAAAAGGCTACCTACAGAATGAGAAAAAATATTTGGCAACTCTATGTCAGACTGATGCCTGATCTCTATAAATCTATAAGGTACTACAAAATATCAATAAGAAAAAGATAAATCATCCAATTAAGCGATGGGCAAAGGAGATGGACAGACACTTCTCTAAAGAGGAGATTCAGGCAGCTAACAAACACATGCAGATGTGCTGACGATCATTAGCTATTAAAGAAAATCAAATCAAAATGACAATGCGATACCATCTCACCCCCAACAAGGTTCGCCATGATCCAAAAAACGCAAAACACTAAATGCTGGAGAGGCTGTGGAGAGATTGGAACTCTCCTACACTGTTGGTGGGATTGCAAAGTGGTGCAACCTCTCTGGAAAGCAATCTGGCACTACCTTAAAATAATGGATATAGATATACCATTTGACCCAGTAACTCCATTGCTTGGAATATTTTACAGAATCAAGGCCATTCACACCAACTGTTACATGAACACAAATGTTCATCGCAGCACAGTCTATAATATCAAAAAGATGGAATCAATCCAGATGCCCAACAACAGAAGAATGGATAGGTAAACTATGGCATATATACTGAATGGAACACTATGCAATGATAAAGAGCAATGATGATAGCTGGAAACATCTCTTAACCTGGTTTCAACTGGAGGATGTTATGTATGTTGAGTGAAAGTAATCAGTGACAGAAGGACAAGTACTGTATGAGACCCCTATGATAGGAACTTAAAAGCAGACTCATGCATAACAGGAAAGACTCCTTGATGGCTCCAAAGGTGGGGAGGGCAGGAGGGCAAGCTGGGAGGGTTTAGATTAGATAGTTGTTAGAAATTTGGTTGGGCGAAATCAGCGACAGCACGCATTAGTAAGAAGATCAATATTAACAGGACTTCAACACAACTCGTGTACTCCTCCCATCTTAACCCAATGTTGCAAGAACGGAATAGCTGGGGTGGGGGACCGGGGACCAGGCTCTCAGGGGAAATCAAGGCCAGTTGGCACAACTAGCATTTTGCTAATGAGGACTCTCTGCAGCCCACATTGGTGAGTGGCATCTGGGGTCTTAAAAGCTGCCAACCTGCCATCTGAGGGTACAGCAAATGGTCCCAACTTAGCAGAAATGGATGATCACCAAGGTCCATAATGACATGGGGGAAAGAGAATCCAGAAGACAGAGAGACCCTTGTGAGTGTATGTCTACATAGACTTGTGACCGGAAGAACTGGATGGTGCTGGGCCACCACTAGTAATAGCCACGATGGAGCTCACAAAGTTGAGTCTCACTCGCAACACAAGTATAAATAGGGGTGCACCTTCACATCTCCACTAAAAGACAACAATTGATGGTCCAGAGACCTCGGGGTTCCCTTGGGAGCATGGCGTCTGGCCCTGATGCTGCCCCTGTCCATAAATCATAGTGAAGGTCAACTTTTTGGACAGCAGTGGATTGGACTTGGTGATGCAGAGTGACCATATTGTGTGGGCATTTTATGGGTCTTGACATCTGTAGGAGGTTGTCCTGTCAACCTCATACTGGAAGAAGAGGAATGGGTGGAAAGGAGAAGATAAGAGACTGCTGGGAAGATAAGACATGTGTGGAGCAGAGAGAAAGAGTGTACTGTCACCATACAGGGAGAGCAGTGGAAGCTGCATATAGGTCAGCATGCAAATTTTTATGGGAATGTACATTTTCACGCAATCATAAAAAAAAACAAAAAACTCAACGAACAAGAAAAAAAGACTGATTCGTTTCCCCTGAAATTATGGAAAACTATGTCATTATCGTGTGCTGAGACATGCACTTCAAAGCTCGTAGAGAATATTGTGGTCTCCTAGCCTAGCCCCCATTTATTTTATAGATGGAGAAATCAAGGACTGTGTGTGAGGGCTGGTGCTGCCATCCAGGGTCTTTGGACTCCCCGCCTCAGTGATTTGTTGCTAAGCCACCAAGGAGATGAATAAGCCATATCCAAAAGAAAATTTGCAAATAGCAAAAGGATGCATGGCAAATTATAATTAAGTAAATTCAAATTAAAGCCATCAAAATCAAAATCAAACCAAACCCATTGCCATCAAGTCGTTGCCAACTCATAGTGACCCTATAGATGGTATTTTTTTAATCAATCAAATTGGCAGTGATATAAAAAATTGTCATCTGTCTTTCACTTGAGGTTTGGGGGAGATAGTCACTCAAGCTCTCAGGGGACTAATGCCAGAAATTTTGCAACTAGAGAGAGAATGCAGCATTTTGGCTTCAAATGTTGTCTTGTGTTCAGCATGGAAAAAGAACTAGAAAGCTATATTTTACTAGCCATTTACAGAGGAATGAGTGTCTTGGCTCCTTCTCCAGCACAGAATTTCATGAGGGTAAAGGGAAAGAGCAGAGTGGTCCAGATTCCTGGTGCTGCCTATGTCTGTGTGTGTTTGTGTCAGCTCAGAGGACAGAGAAGCAAACGGCCTTCCTCACAGCTTTACTGGTGCTTGGTTGTGACTTTTTTTTAAGTCCATAATGGAATAGGTTTAGGAAGTTAGTCACTTGGAGAAAGCTCCCAGGAAAAAAGTTTAATCTGTTTTGCTTTCATTTCTCATCGTAGACACTTTGGTTGAGGGCTTTCTCAGTAAGCATTCTTTCTTTTGCCTTTTTATTGAAACTACAGAGAAGCTCACCTTTCCAGAGATGGTCGCTTGATGCGGGAGATGAATTTAGAGGCTAGAACCTTCCATGTACAAGATGGGCAAAAGGAAATTTGTGGTTGCAAGGCTGTGGAGTTAACTGTTGGTGCTTTTTCTCCATCTATTTAAATATGCAACAGTGGGAAAGTCAGTAACGCTCACATTTCTATTCCTTAATTAAAATATATGTACAAAGCCTGCCTGGGGCAACATAAACTGCTAAACCCAGGACTCTCACTTGTGAACTGGGTATTGCCAAAGAACCAGTGTTTTTCTGAGTTTTTGTTTGCTTAGACTTCTACATTGTTAATTCATAGCAAAATAAGCCAACCAATTTCACCAGAAGTTTATTATTATTATGAGTAATTTCATTTTTGCATAATACTTTATAATTTACAAAGGATTTTTTTACTATTATAAGTTTTTCTTTTTTTATTGTGTTTAAGTGAAAGTTTACAGTTACAGTCAGTGTCTGACACAAAAAGTTACACACACTTTGCCGTGTGACCCCAACTACTCTCCCTACCCTGTGACAGCACACTCCTCCCCTCCAACGCATATTTCTCATGTCTATTTAACCAATTCCTGTTCCCCTCCAGCGTTCTCTCTCACTTCTGAATGTGAGCTGCCCAGCTGGTTTCCTGTACATGCCCAAGCTGAGAAGCACACTTTTTACCAGTATCATTCTGTGCTTATATACCAGGTTAGTCTTTGTCTGTAGGGCTGGCTGCCAGAAGGGTTTCAATTCCACATTAACAGAGTCCAGGGGCCCCATCTTCCAGGGACTCTCCAGCCCATCAGACCCTCAAGTCTGGTCTTTCTGCTAGAGTTCAAGTTCTGCATCCTATATTTCTCCTGCTCCATCAGGGACTCTCTGTTGAGTTCCTTATAAAGGCAGTCTTTGGTGGTGGCGGGGCAACATCCAGTTCTTCAAGTCTCTGGTTAATTTATTCTCCAGTATATGTGGCCCTTTCTGTCTTGTGGGCTTATACTTTCCTTCTGTCTTTGATGCTCTTCTTTCTCCTTTGCTCCAGGTAGACTGACACTGATTACTGTGCCCTAGATGGTGGCTTGCTAGGCTTTTAAGACCCCAGATGTCACTCACCAAAGTGGGATGCACAGCACTTGCTTAAAAAACTGTGTTTTGCCAATTGACCTAGATGTCTCTGAAACCATGGTCTCCAGATCCCTGTGCCTGGAAGTGTTTGGTTTTATTTAGACTACTTCTAAGCTTTGGGTTTAGTCCATTTGTGTTGACTTCACCTCTGCTGTGTGTTGTCTCTCCCTTCACCTCAAATAATTCTTGTCAATTATTTTGTGAATACTCCTTGCCTTCCCAACACCACTCATAACCATCAAAGAATGTTTTCTCCTGTATTAAGTCAGTTCTTCAGTCCTTATGATAGCGATGTTGTACAGTATTTGTCCTTTTGCAGTTGACTAATTCCACTCAGCTTAATGCCTTCTACATTCTTCCACTTCATGAGATGTTTCCCAAGTTTGTTGTTGTTCTTTAGCATTACGTAATATTTCATTGTATGAATATACCATAGTTTATCTGTTCTCCCATCTAAGGGCACCGAGGTTGATTCTATCTTTTTGCTGTCATGAACAGTGCTTCAATGAACATCGATGTGCATACATTTATTTGTGTGACAGTCCTTATTTCTCTAAGATATAAATTTATATCAAGAAATGGGATTGCTGAGTCATATAGTATTTCTACTTCTGCATTTTAAGAAAGTACCTAATTGATTTTCAAAGTGGCTGTACTGTTTTACATTCCCACCAGCAGTGCAGAAGTGTTCCAGTCTATCCACAGCCTCTCCAATATTTACCATTTTGTTTTTTTAATGCTAGCCTTGTTGGGGTGTGGTGGTATCTCACTGTAGATTCAATTTGCATTTCACTGATGGCTAATGACTGTGACCATTTTTTCATGTATCTGTTAGCCACTTGCTGTCTTTTTTGATGAAGTGTCTGTTCATACCCATTGCCCATTTTGAATTGGTTTAATTGTCTTTTTGTTGTTTGGGTTTTGCAGTCTTTTGCAGGTTATAGAGATTAGATGCTGATCAGATTTGTGGTGGCCAACATTTTTTTCCAGTCTATAGGTGGTCTTTTTATCCTTTTGGTGAAATCATTGGATGACCATAATGTTTGATTTTTGGGAATTTGCTGTTATCTGTTTTGTCTTCTGGTGTTTGTGCATTTTTGTTAATGTTTTCTAATCTGTTCATGTTTTGTGTAAGGTCACCCAACATTGTGGCTATTTTTTCTTCCATGATATTTATCATTTTAGATTTGATATTTAGATCTTTGATCTACTTTGAGTTGGTTTTTGTGCAAGGTGTGAGATATGGGTCTTGCTTTCTTTTTTTTTGTGTGTGTGTGAGTGGATATCCAGTTATGCCAACACCATTTGTTAAAGAGACTATCTTTTCCCCAGCTTACAGATTTGGGACCTTTGGTAAATATCAGCAATGCATAGGTGGATGATTTTATGTCCGGATTCCCAGTTCTGTTCTATTGGTCTGTATGTGTGTTACTGTACCTTTACCATGCTGTTTTGACTACTGTAGCAGTGTGTAATAGGTTCCACAGTCAGGTAGTGTGAGGTATCCCACTTTGTTGTTGTTCTTCATTAATGCTTTACTTATCCAGGACTTCTTCCCTATCCATATGAAGTGGTGATTTGTTTTGTCAGCTCATTAAAAAATGTCACTGGAATTTGGACAGGGATTGCACTGTTTCTATAAATGGCATTGGGTAGAATAGACATCTGTGACAATGTTGACTCTCCCTATCCATGAGCAAGGTAGCTTTCTCTACTTCAAAGTTCTCTTGGAATCTTACACTACTATCTTGTAGTTTTCTTTGTATACATCTTTTACGTCTGTGGTTAGATTTCTAAGTACTTTATCTTCTTAGAGGCCGTTGTAAATGGTATTGATTCACTGATTTCCTCTTTGATAATCTCTTTGTTGGTGTAGAGGAACCCACTGATTTTTGTATGTTATCTTGTATCCTGATACTTTGCTGAACACTTCTATTAGTTTCAGGCTTTTTGTGTTTTGTTTTGTTTTTTTTTTTTGGTAGAGTCTTTAAGGTTTTTCTGTATATAAGATCGTATCATCATATCATACTTCCTTACCAATTTGGATGACCTTTATTTCTTTTTGTAGCCTGACTGCTCTGGGTAGAACCTCCAGCACAATGTTGAACAGAAGTGGTGACAATGTGCATCCTTCTCTGGTTACTGTCCTCAGATGGAGTGCTTTCAGACTCTTCCTATTTAGGATGATGTTAGCTGTTGGATTCACATAGATTCCCCTTGTTATGTTGAGTAATTTCACTAGTATTTCTATTTTGCTGAGAGTTTTTTTTAACATGAAAATGTGTTAGACTTTGTCAAATGTCTTTTCTGCATCAGTTGATAAAAATGCAATGTTTTATTTATGTGTTTGACTACACTGATTTTTTTTTTTCTTCTGTTGTTGAACCATCTCCACATCCCTGGTATAAGTCCCACTTGTTATTAGGTGCCATTGAGTCAGTTCCAACTCATAGAGACCCTATGCACAAGAGAATGAAACACTGCCCAATCTTGTACCATGCCTACAATTGCTTTTATGCCTAAGTCCATCACTGCAGCCACTATGTCAACCCGTCTCATTCAGGATCTTCTTTTTTGCTGACCCTTCACTCTACCAAGCATAATGTCCTTCTCCAGGGACTGATTCCTCCTGGCAACATGTCCAAAATATGTAAGGTGCATTCTTGCCTGATTTTGTTATCAGGGTAATTCTGGCTTCATAGACTGAGTCTGAGAGTATTTTATCCATTTGCCTACTCTAAATTACCATTAGTAATAGTGATGTTAACTCTTCTCCGGAAATTTGGTAGAATTTTCAATGAAGTCATCAGGGCTGGGTCTTTTTCTTGGGGGAAGGGAGAGTTTTAAATTATCTTTTCAATCTCTTCTTCTGTTATTGGTATAGTTAGTTATTCTACCTGTGTTTGTTAGTTTGGGTAGGTAGAATGTTTCTAGACATTTGTCCATTTCTTCTAGGTTTTCAAATTTGTTAAGATCACTTTGTTTTTTAATAGTATTGCATTAGCCAAGCCAAGTGCCATCGAGTCGGATCCAACTCATGGCGACCCTAGGGGCCAGGGTAGAACTGACCCCCAGAGTATTCAAGGAGCGCCTGGTGGATTACAATGTTTAAAATTTCAGTTGGGTCTGTTATGACATTGCTCATTTCACTTCTTATTTGGTTTATTTGTTTCCTCTCCTGTTTCTCTGGGGGTCAGTTCTACCTTGGCCCCTAGGGTCGCCATGAGTAGGATCCGACTCGACGGCACTTGGCTTTGGCTCCTGTTTCTCTTTTGTCAGTTTGGCCAGTGATTTATCAATTTTGTTGATCTTTTGGCAGAACAAGTTTTGGCCTTGTTAACTCTTTCAGTTGTTTCTGTATTTTCTAGTTCATTTAGTTCTGCTCTGATTTTTATCATTTGCTTTTTTTTTTGTTGCCCAAGGTCTTCTTTTGCTGCTATCTTTCTACTTGTTCAAGTTGTAAGGTTAATGCTTTCATTTGCATCCATTCTTCTTTTTGGATGTGTGCATTCACTGAGATAAATTAACCTTTGAGAACTGCTTTTTCTGTGTCTCAAAGGTTCTAGTAGGATGCACTTTCATTCTCATTAGCTTTTGTGAAAGTCTTTATTCCATCCTTGCTGTTGTTCTGTTTCCAAATGTTTGCTTTTTTTCCATTGCTTTTTCTGCTATTGATTTCTACTTTTATGGTTTGAAAAGACACTTTGCAATATTTCAGTGCTTTTGATTTTGTTAAGGCTAGCTTTATGGTCTAATATGTGATCTCTTTTGAAGAATGTTCCATGACAATGTTGGAAGAGAAAGTATACTTGTCTGTTGTCGGGTAGACTGTTTTGTATATATCTATGATGTCAAATTGGTTGATTGTGGCATTTAGATGTTGTGTGTTGTTACTGAGCTTCTTTCTGATGTTCTGTCCATCACTGAGAGTAGTATGCTGAAGTCTCCTACTATTATTGTAGAGCTGTCTGTCTCACTCTTCAATGCTGTTAGCTCATTTGATGTACTTTGGTGTCCTATCATTGGATGTGTAAATATATAATATGGTTATGTCCCTCTGATGCATTGACTCTAATCATTATGTGGAGAATTTCCTTGTCCTAATCTTGTTATTATATTTGAGAGACAATATTGTAGGATATATAATTCTTGGCTGGCAGTTTTTTTCTTCAAGGCTTTGTGTATCGCATCCCATTGCCTTCATGCCTGCATGGTTTCTGCTGTGTAGTCTGAACTTAGTCTCACTGATTGTCTTTTATAGATTATTTTTGGCTTAACTCTAACTACCTTAAACAACAAAAAAAACAGAAACAAACCCCATTGCCACCAAGTTGATTGCAACTCATAATGATGCTATAGGACAGGGTAGAACTGCCCCATAGAGTGTCCAAGGAGTGTTTGGTGGATTCAAACTGCTTAATCACTATACTACCAGGGTTTCTGCTTCCTTTAAGAGCCCCTCCTTTAGTTTTGGTGAGTTTGATTATAATATGTCTTGGTGTCTTTCTTTTGGGATCTACCTCTGTGTGAAGTTCAGTGAACATCTAGGATAAATATCTTCTCATCATTCATGATATCAGGAAAGTTTTCTGTCAACAAATGAACAATTCTGTCTATATGTTCTGTTATTCCCACTGTTCTGGTACTACAATCATTCATAAATTATTCCTGTTGATATAGTCCTACATAACTGTTAGCATTTCTTCATTTTTTAAAATTATTTTATCTGATTTTTTCTCAAATACATTGCTTTATCTTCAGTCTTGCTAACTTTGCCTTTCCTTGCCTCAATTCTGCTTCTTTGACTTCTGCTGAGTTGTCTAATTCGGTAATTTTATTTTTAATCTGCTGAATTTCAGATCGTTTTTACTTAAGAATTTCTTGAAGCCTGTGTTCTGCTGTACTTTGCTTGATCTCCTTCCTGATCTCTTAAAGAGTTCTCAATATTAGTCTTTTGTGTTATACCTCTAATAGTTCTAGAAGTTCTCTTTGTCTGGAAAGTTTTTTGATCCTTTGTTTTGGGAACTTTTTGAAACCATCGTGGTTTGCTTCTTTGAATTGTTTGATATTGAATGATGTCTCTCAGCAATCAGAAAGTTATAATTTATTTATGTTTGCTCATAATCATAACTTATTATTTTTTAAATTTTTCTTTGAAATGTCCAAATATACTGGTTATGAGAGCCAATTTGATTGCTGGTGTTTTGCAGAGTCTAAGGTCCTGTCATCAGTAGTTAGAGCTGTTACTAGGTATGAGGGCCGGGCACCTATCTACATTTCTTCTATGTATTCAGCTCAGGTACCCAGGTAGTCAATCATCAAGTGTGTGGTGGCAGCTCTTCCCTATAGCCATAGCTGGGCAAGGGTGATTGGTGTAGGCACAGGTTGCTGGTTGCATACACTGAGAAAGGTGAAGGGCTGACAGCCATCTGCATCTAGGCAAAGGACCTGTTTCTGCCATGAGTTCCTGGCTTAGGGGACCTGGCAATGTCCTCCCCGCAACTGTTAAATTGTTCCCTCTCCAAGTCTCAGAGAACAGCTGAGGGTGACTGTAAGGGGTTTTACTTCCAGCCTATCAAAATTTGGTTCTGGTGCAGTGTAGAGAAGTGCTAGGGATGTGGAGAGAGGTTTAGCCCAAAGGAAAGTTTTAGATCCCCACATGACCAATTAGACACAAGCTTTCAATGGTCATATGGCACTCTCCTGTGATTCTGGAAGCATGAGTGTCCAAAGTTCAGCTTCTTCACTGAGGAAGATGCTCTCTGCCACCACTTTGTTTACTGTGCTGACACTTGCAGATACTTTTGTGGGATGGAGAGTCCCACTGGGTCATTTCTGGCCAGTCCCAGGTACTTCTGAACATACTCTCCCTTCCCTGCTTCTCAGTCTCATTCCTCAGCTTGTCCACTGATGTTCAGGGCTCCTAGAATGTCACATACAGTCCACTCAATTGTTTTGCTGGATCTTTCTGGATTTTAAAATTACTATTTCTTTTGATTCTCCCAACAAACTTGTGAGCTAAGGAGGAAAGCTGTATCAGTTTCCAGGTAATGAACTAAAGGTAAGAGACTGTTTGTATCTCAAAATTAGTAAGCCATGGGTACAGCTGAGATATAAATGGAGGGCTTCTGATATCAGGCCCCTTGCTCTTACTCTATCACACCACCTCTCAATAAGTACAAAGGAAAAGAAGTGATTTTTTAAAGTAGGATGATGAACTCCTGCTAGATTTACAACATGAAATCCACTCCTTTTTAAAGAGTTCCCAAGCCCTTTCAGAAGTTCCTTAGGCTGCTGTCTAAAAGAGTTCCTAAGTAAGTTCTCTGTAATCTGCTCTGACATCTTCTGTAAGCAGTGACGCATTCCCTCTGCTGCCACTGCTCCTTGCTGAGATCTCTGCTCTGCTGGGAACCACCTGGTACCTGATGTGGCCACATAGTCGAGAAAGCTGGCTGTCCATCAAGATCTCTGTACTCCCTTTTCTACAGATACAGCCAGGATGTGTCCGTTCAGCCTGAGAGTGCATTACCCAGACTCCCTTGCAGCTAGGTATCTGACTAAGTTCTGCCAATGAGATGTGAGTAAGGGTGATATGGACACATCCCATCTCTCTCACCTGAGTGGAAATTCCTAGCTTTGGACTTCTCCTCTTTCCTCTTTCTTCCGACTGGGATGATACAACCTTGGAAGCTATGTGTTAAAGATATAAGAGTACCCACCAACTGGGGACCCTGAATACCTGCATGGAGCAGAGAAGCTTGGTAATTTGGAACCCCTGCCCAGACTCTTCAATGATAGAGAAGTCAACTTCTATGTGACTTTAACCTGTGTACTCTGGAGTCTCTTTATTACAGGTAATTTAACCATTTATTCTAAAATAGTCACTTTATATTAGCTTCATGGATGGGATACTCTTCTTTCCCTGGCTGCTCATCAAATCTATGTGAAAGCCCTTTTAATTTCTAGTGTACATCAAACACCAGGATATATTTTTAATGAGACCTTATGGAACATTTGGGGACAAAGAAAAGAAAGCACTCAGAGGCAGCACTTTAGCAGATGAATCACCAGTGTCCCTACTGGCACTGTCTCCCTTTCTCCCTTCCTGCCCTACTTCAGCTTGCCTATGGCTTCACTTGCAGTGAAGGTGTTTAAGACCTTTCTTACCTGATGACAGATAGTGGGGATCGCAATTTCCTTTACAGGAAATCCTCTTCCTGTCACCAACCCCGAAAACCAAACCCACCGCTGTTGAGTTGAGTCCAACTCATAGTGACCCTAGAGGTCAGAGTAG
Organism: Heterohyrax brucei; assembly: GCA_028571685.1. Lineage (NCBI taxonomy): Eukaryota > Metazoa > Chordata > Mammalia > Hyracoidea > Procaviidae > Heterohyrax > Heterohyrax brucei. The sequence goes on from CM053149.1 coordinate 54,241,764, forward strand.
AACTTCCCCATAGGGTTTCCAAGAAGCACCTGGTGGATTTGAACTGCTGATCTTCTGGTTAGCAGACATAGCACAGAGGGCAAAAATCACCACAAATAGTCTAATATCAGTATATTCTCAACAGCTGAGTTATCTAGTCATTTGTGGTTGTTTTCGTTGTCACGCAGTTGGCCCCATCTCATGGTGACCCCATGTAGAATGGGATGGGACTTCTGTGGTCCATAGGGTTTTCACTGGCTAATTTTTACAGAAGCAGATTGCTAGCATTTTCTTGTAGTTTTTCTTAATCTAGACGGTAGAGAGTTTCAGTCTTAATCTAGAAGTTCTGCCAAGAACTTTTCAGCAAAACAACAACACAAAAACCTCCACTAACAAAGATTGGTGACTCTGCTTGAAGTACATGATCTGGGAGTAGAACCCAGTCTCCTGGACGGAAGGTGAGAATTCTACCACTGAATGCCACTGCCCTTAGTCACAGATAACACCATGTAGGTGACACAAAGAACCCAATGTTATTCCAAATCAGTCTCAGTCCAGCTCTGTTTCAGGCATTCCTAAAACTCTTCACTAAGTACTTGAAACATTGAGGTCCAATTCCACAAAATAAAGTTATCTTGTCACACTTTGTTTTGATGTTTTTCTCTTCTTTTTTTTTCTCGTCTTAATTTTGAAAAATATTTATGTCTATTTTGTGGTTAATAAAATATACCCAGGGCCATTTTAGGGATAACTGCACATAACCTTTGTGTTACACCTTGGGAGTCATCGCTCTTCTTTTATTTCAGGCCCTGACCCCAAACTAGAAATCCATCCATCTTCCATGGCACTGTAAAATTCTCCTTGTAAAACACTCTGCAGTTAAGTTCCGTATGGATAAAAGGTATTTAATAATATCTTAATATGTCTTCAATAAGATCAAAAGGTAGTGATATTGGAAGTAGGTAATGATGAGGACTCAGTTCTAGATGGAGTGTCATGGATTGCATTGTGTCCCCCCCAAAATGTATGTATTCATTTGACTTGGCTATGAGTTCCCCATGTGGTACAATTCCTCCCATGTGTTGTGAATCCTGCCTTTGTGATGTTGATGAGGGAGAATGGGCAGCAGTTGTGTTTGTGAGGCAGTACTCAAGTCACCAGCTGTGGGATATAAGGGAAAGAAGTGGAGCAAAGTAAGTTGGGAATCCCATACCACCAAGACAGAGAACAGAGCACATCCTTTGGACCTGAGGTTCTTGTGCTCAGATGCTCTCCTGGAATTTGGACTCACCCTACTGGACTGTGATAATTTCTCCTACTGAATGGACTTGTGGCTTACCAGACAGTAACAACAAAATTTCTTTTTGTGGAACCATCCTCCACCTGTGGTATTTTCTGTTAGAGCAGTACCAGGTGACTAAAACATGGCAGAATCACCTCATGAGAATCCAGAGCTGTTTTATTGCCCTCTGCTAATATAGGACTCATATACGTAATCTGCTAAGCATTCTCTGCCAAGACCCATGCCCTATAGCATCTATTGGATGTTAGCCATTGCTGATTGAGAAGTTATATTGGTATATTAATTGTCTAAGGAGCCCTGCGAGCACAATGGTTAAGCTCTAGTCTGTTAACTGAAAGGCCTGTGGTTCAAACCCACCAGCAGCTCAGTGAGATAAAAGACCTGGCAATCTGCTCCCTAAAGATTACAGTCTAGGAAGCCCTATGGGGAAGTTCTACTCTGTCCTGTAGAGTTGCTATGAATTAAAATTGACTTTATGGCACACAACAACAATAACAAATTCGTTATCTATTGCTGCATAACAAATTAACCCTAAAATTAGTGGCTACAAAAAGCAATAAAGGCTTTTTATCTCACACGGTTTCTGTGAGTCAGGAATTCAGGAGCATCTTGGCTAGATGACGTCTCTCATGAGTCTGTCATCAAGAAGTCAGCTGAGGCTTGATCATCTGAAAGCCCGACTAGGGCTGGAAGGTCCACTTCCAAGACAGTGAGCAGGTTGGTGCTGTTGTTGGCAGAAGCCTCATTTTCTTGTCACACGGAACTCTCCATCAGGCTTTAGTGTCATCGTGACATGTCAGGTGGCTTCCTCCGTATTAAGCAAATAGGAGAGCAAGGCAGAAGCCCCAGTGTCTCTTATTACATAGCCTCAGAAGTCACACACATCAATTTTACATATCCTACTAGTAACACAGGTCGTCCTTGTTAAACGTGGGAAGGGACAGACAAAGGACGTGATACTGGAAAACTGGGGTCACTTTGGAGTGTGTGGATACCATGTCTGACCCTGTGTTTCCTCCACATCTTTCAAAGTTTTAAGGTTATCTGTGAGATTACAGAGAGACTCTAGGAGTACACTTCTTATTTTAGCCAGCACTGACTTTTTCAAAGCAACGTGCAGTTCTTATGATAAACATACTGTGGTGGTGAGCTTCCTTTTCAGTAGCTGTTTCACTGTTTAAAACTCAATCACCTAAAAAAAAAAAAGGCCTGTTGTTGTTGTTGTGTTTTGCCCAATCCGTCTGTCAGTCCACCTGACTAGCTGCAGCACATGAATCACCGCCTCACTAGAGAGTGTGCTGATTTGCATCCTGGGTGGGAAGTGCGTCCAGTATCAGCTATGGGACATCTTTGGAGGCAGCACCCTAGAGGGCTGGGGCAAATGAACAGTCACCAGCCAATCTCTCCACAGATTGTCAAGGGACCCAAACCATAGGCATCATAGAACATGCTAGAGGTTCCCAAAACTGGAGTAAACTGGGTCCAATCCCTCCCCAGTCCTTCGACTGAATCCTGTGACCAGTCACTTATCATTCTTATCCTGAAATTAGATTCATACCCACTCCTGACAAAAAACCCCACTCCGGCCCCAGTTCCCCTCTCACCAAACTGGAGCTCCTTCTCCCCCTCTGTTCAACGTTCTGGTCCTCAATGCCAGAGAGTGTCTTACCCAGCAGCCCCATAGTAGCCTTCTTTGGAAGGCCTTGGTGTCATCGTCTCTGGCTGGTATTGGTACTTTCCTTTTATGGGCCAAAGTTCTGACAAGACGTGGCATTCTCTTCCCATCCCAGCAACATTCCAGATGGAAATACATAATTCCACTGCATTTGGGAGAAAAAAAGGATGAAGTTAAACATATTCCAGATATACTGAATTATAAAGTCTGACAATTAAGTTGGTGAACTTGCCACCATGTGGTTACATTGACAGCACTGTACAAATAACTCAGTAAGGTTTCATAACAGCTGTGTTCATATCAATGTGTGGCGGTGTCTTGCTGGGTGGCATTCATTGTTGTGGCATGTTTTTTTGTGCTATCATGAGAATATTGGAGTTTGAATTAGAGCAATGAATAAATATTAAATTTCTTGTTAAACTTGGTAAGACTGGAAGTGAAATCAGGGACACATTAGTCCAAGTTTTGGAGGATAATGCTATGAAGAAAACAGCAGTGTACAACTGGATTAAACGTTTTTGTAAGGGGAGAGAAAGCATCACTGATGACGAGAGGTCAGGGTGGCCAGTAAAGAGCAGAACTGATGAAAACATTGCAACAACTTGTGGAATTCTGTATCAAAATGTTGGCTGACTGTGAGAAGCATAGCAGATCAAGTAAACATTGTGTCTCTCTAATTCAGTTAGGAACTGAAAATCTTGGCATGAGAAAGGTGTGTGCAAAAATGGTCCCAAAGGAGCTCACCAATGAGCAAAAAGCAAAGGAGAGTCAAAGTTTGCCCAGACCTTTTGCAGAGGGAGGATGATGCTTTGGGCCGTGTTATCACCGATGATGAAGCATGAGTGTACCAATATGACCCTGAGACAAAGAGTCAAACTGCACAATGGCAGTCAGTCAGTTCTGCATAACCAAAAGTGTTCCGTTGGTTCAAATCAAGAGTCAAAAAGATGTTGGTATTAGTAGGATTGTTCATTATGAATTTGTACCAACTGGGAAAACACATAAGCAAGTTTACTATCTGAAAGAGCTGAAAAGACTGTTCAAAAAAGATAGATGGAAATGACAAGAACTTTTTGCCAACAGCTCATGGCTCTTGCACCACGACAATGCACCAGCTCACTCGGCACTCACTGTCTGTGAAGGAGTTTTCAACTATATTGGAATACTCTACCTATTCACTTGATCTGGCCCCCAGTGACTTTTTTCTGAAGAGAAAAGCAAATATTGAAAGGAAGACATTTCGATGACATTCAGGATATCAAGGGTAATATGACAACAGCTCTGATGGCCATTTGAGAAAAAGAGTTCCAAAATTGCTTTGAAAGGTAAACTAAGTGCTGGCATCAGTGCATAGCTTCTCAAGGGGAGTACTTCCAAGGTGACCGTGGTGATATTCAGCAATCAGGTAAGTAGCACTTTTTCTAGCATGACTTTGTGAACATAATTGTCTAGACCTCATAGATGGGACACTGCCTGGAAGTCAATTATGACTAGACTCGAAGGTCTTGTGCCTGGACCTCCAAACTCGGGATGTCATCATCCAGTGTCTACGCCAAGTGTTTTTCAACCAAAGAACCACCACCAAAACTGTTCAATAACCACCAGACACCGTTGTTGGCTTTCTTCCAAAAGACTTCAGGTCACATTAGGAAAATAAGACAAATCAGTCAACAGCAAAGGTGATAAAGTGAATTTAAATAAATCCCACCCCCCCCGCCAAAATCCACAAAAAACAAACCCACTGCCATTGAGTTGGTCTCACTCATAGTGACCGTAGAGATCAGAGTAGAACTGCCCCATGGAGTTTCCAAGGAGAACCTGGCAGATTTGAACCTCTGACCTTTCTAGTTAGCAGATGTAGGTAGCACTTAACCCACTATACCACCAAGGTTTTTCCATAAAAAACCTAGGATTCACTGAAATGTTTTATAAAGTTAAGTTATCAATTTAAGGCTAAGATTAGAAAAACAGCTGGAAGGAAATTATTCTAAAAAGTTAGAAGGAGTTGGGCTTTGGCGGTGACTTTCTTTTCTCTAGTTTTATGTTATGTTTCAGGCTACATGTGTCCATAGTGAATTCCAGTTTCTATAAATTGTTTAGGGATTCCTGGATATGCTGTAAGCCATATTAGAATTATTCAAGGGGATAAGTAGAGAAAAGGCTGGAAGGAAGTAAGACAAAACATTGAAAGGAATGGCATTTAGATGGTGATATTCTATTTTTGTCCTGTTGTACACAGGGTTGCTATGAGCCAGAGCTGCTCAATGGCACCTAACAACAATTCTACTTTCTGCTTTCAAATTTTCTTAAATTAGCACAGAATACTGTAATTAAAATATGCTAATGAAAGTTTATAAGTGATTCTTTAAAATTCAGCAGTCATTCACAGTATTGGGTGTAGCCAAGCCAAGTGCCATCCAGTCGGATTGAGTGTAAGAAGTGCTAAATTCATTTATGCCTTTTTTCTCCCACTTGGTTTCTGAATCAGTTGTGAAATAAACACAACAGTCAGAGATATATCAACTGTAAAAAATTTTTTTCTTCTATAAACCTAGATTACAGAACACAACTTGATGTGTAATCATAATTAAAACTCACTGCCATCAAGTCAACTCTGACTCACAGCAACCTGATAGGTGAAAATAGAACTGCCCCGTAGAGGTTTGAAGAGTGGTTGTGGATTTGAACTGCTGACTTTTTGGTTAGCACTTAACCACTACACCACCAGGGTTTCCTGGTGTCTACTATTTCTCACCTTGCTGTCGGGTCAGCTGACCCCATGTGTGTCTGAGTAGAACTGTGCATGACAGGGTTTTCAGTTTATGATTTTGGGGAAGTAGATAACCAGCCCTTTCTTTCTAGGTACCTCTGGGTGGACTTGAAAGCCCAACCTTTTGGTTGGCAGCCAAGTACGTTAACCTTTAGCATCACCAAGGCATTCCAAGTTGAACTTGCCCACCCTGACTAGTGAGGCCCCCTTCTGCAGCACCCTGCCTCATGAACCTACCGCCATGGAGTCGGGTCTTACTCATAGGGACCCTAGAGGTCAGAGTAGGACTGACCCCTGGAGTATCCAAGGAGTGCCTGGTGGGTTTGAACTACTGACCTTTCGGTTAGCAGACAAAGAACTTAGCACACTACACCACCAGGGTTTCTGCCTCAGGAGAGGAGATAATTCAGACCTGCCGAGGACAGGCTGATCCTAGAAAGAGAAGGAGGCCAGTCACGTGTCAGTGTACTCTCCTGACCCTATCCACAAGATAATTCCTTCCTCTTCAGGGAAAGAATGAGTGAATTTGGTGGAAGAAAGAGTAGAAGCAACACTTTGGAGAGACTGTAGATCTACTCTATGGGGTGGAAAAAGGATCACTAGGAGAAGAAAATTGTTTCTCAGATACATGTTTTTCCTGATTCTCTTTTATATGAGATAGCGCTTTGCAAGTCGAGATGTTGATAGGCTCCAGCCCTTCTGCTCGAGTAGCTTCAAAGAAATCCATAATGTCAGAAAGAACTGGAAAGGTAGTCAAAACAGATGAGAAATTTTGACATCTCTGTAAAGACAGCAAATGATAAAGAAAGATTAAGTAATTTTGAAATGTGAAAAGAGCCAGTGCATGGAATATGAATGAAGGGATACAGCTCAGGAGAAAGGAATATGCCTCAAGGAATCTAAGAACTCTATGGGGCAGTTCTACTCTGTCCTATAGGGTTGCTATGAGTCAGAATTGACTCAATGGCAGTGGGTAGTGGGTAGTAGCTAGTGGGTAAGGAATCTGGGAGAGATGGCTTGGAAATGCCAGATACAGAGAGGCAGCAAGTATGAGGACTACGAATTCAGTTTGCAAACTCATCCTAGAAACAGTGCTCCACGCCTTATTGCTGAATATTACCGTGGTCCCCACTGAAGCACTCCCCTTGGGAAGCTATACACTGATGCCAGCTCCTAGGCTGCCCTTCCAAAGCATTCCTTTTTCTGGAATGGCCATCAGAGCTGTCCTCAGAGCATCCTCGATGTTCTGAATATCATCCAAATGTCTTCCTTTCAATACTTCCTTTGTCTTCAGGTAAAGAAAAAAGTCATTGGGGGCTAGATCAGGTCAGTAGCTAGGAGCTTTGTCTAGGTACTCATTCAGATTTCTGTTCAAATGCCACTTTATCAGAAAGGCATTTCCTAACTGCCCTTTGGAAAAGTCATCTCCCGTCTCTTACTCTCTCTCTTTTCCCTGCTTTATTTTCCTATACTGTGTTTATTTGAAATGTTATTTCCTATCTTTTTTCTAGAGAGTTGTCTTTCTCACAGTAGACTCTAAGCTTTATAAAGGCAGAGAATTTTAATGTCTTCTTCATGTTATATCCTTAGTACCTAGACAAAGCTCCTAGCAAGCTTTCAAAATGTTTTATTGGATTAGAAATAGACTCCTGGTACTAACAGGGACAGATAGACTGACCAATGGAAGAGAACTGAGAACCCAGATGTAAATCCATCCTATAGTCACCTGATCTTCAGTGAGGTTCCCAAGTCCATCAGATGGAACACAGACAGTCTCATCAGCAGGCGGTGCTGGCCAAACGGGATGTCATCTCATAACATGGAATAAACAGGAGGGCATTATGCTGAGTGACGTGAGTCAACCACAGAAGGAGAGGTGTTGTGTGAGACCACTACTATGACAATTCATGGAAAAGTATACAGATAGGGAGAAATAACATTTGATGGTTGTCAAGGAGAGGAGGGGTAGGGATAGAGAAAAAAACAGGTAAATTTTGTTAATACTGTTATAATCAGGAACACTGGTGGTGCAGTGGTTAAGTGCTACAGGCGCTAACCAAAAAGTAGTTGGCAGTTTGAATCTGCTAGGTGCCCTTTGAAAGCTGCAGGGGGTGGTGCTACTCTGTCCTATAGGATCGCTATGGGTTGGAATCGACTCGATGGCAATGGGTTTGTGGGTTTTTTTTTTTTTCGGTTTGTTACTATATTCAGAAAATTAAATAGATTTAACTGCATCTCTATTAAAAAAGGATTTGTTGGATAACTAATGATAGTGTAAACTTTACTTCTTGTTTTTGAACTTTTGGATTTAATCTGTAGAGAAGCATGAAAAACAAGTCTAATTACAGAACACAGTGTAAATGTCAACAACGTCAACAGTTCAGATTGCAGCAGGTAGAAAGAGGACTGGCGAGGTGATGGGAGAGGCAGGTGTAAAACACTCCCCATCCTGTGAACTGAATATAGTTGTTTGATTTTGAATAAAATAAAGGGGTACAGGGATCATAAGAGAAGGTCCCAGACAGAGTATGGAAAAATATAGAACAAAATTAAAATCCATGAAAAAAGACCAGATTTACTAGTCTGGCAGAGACTAGACGAAACCCCAAGACTACGACCCTTGGACACCCGGAACTAAAAACAGTCCTGAAGCCCACCTTTCAGACAAAGATTAGACAGGCACATGTAACAACATGACTAAGGAGTGTGCTGGTTAGTTTAACAAGTACATGAGGCCAACGAGCAACTCCTGCTCAAAGGTAAGATGAGAAGGTGGGAAGAGCCGGGAAAACTGGATTAAAGGACACAAGGAGCCTAGACAGAGAAGGGGAGAGTGTGGAAGTGCTAACACACTGCAGGGATTGCAACCAATGTCACGAAACAGTCTGTGTATAAAATTTTGAATGAGAAAATAACTCAGGCTGTAAACTTTCACCTAAGCACATAAAAAAAAAGATTTAATTATTTGAAGGTTTAAAACAACAACAAAAAGCAAAAAGCCAAACCTGTTGCCATCTAACTGATCCCAGCAGAGCACAACTGCCCCTTAGGGTTTCCAGTGAGTGGCTAGTGGATTTGAACTGCTGACCTTTGGGTTAGAGGCAAAGCTCTTAATACCGCACCACCAGGGCACCTTAGCAAGAGTACCTGAGAGCCGTTCAAAGGTATAAAGGTGTTTAGAAGAGGAACTGACAGGTGTTGTATGTGTGTGGAAGAAGAAAGTCAGCAATGAGTGGTGGAAATGATCAAAATCCTCATTCAACAAACAAAACAAAGTAATGACACATATTCAGTTTAATGTCAATGCTTTAATATTTGTGAATGTTGGATGGTGGTGTAGCAGTTAAATGTTACGGCTGCTGACCGAAAAGCTGACAGTTTAAATCCACCAGGCACTCTCTGGAGACTCTAGGGAGCAGTTCCACTCTGTCTTGGGCAGTGGATTTTCTCGTTTGTTTTTGTTTTAATGTTAAACGGTAAATATTAACTTTTGTTATTGTTGTTGGGTGCCCTCCAGTCACTTCCAACTCGTAGCAACACTTCGTACAGCAGAACAAAACACTGTCCCCTCCTGTGCCGTCCTCAGTCTTCGGCATGCATGAGCCCATTGCGGCAGCCACTGCGCCGATCCATCTCGTTGAAGATCTTCCGCTTTTTTGCTTAGCCCGTGTCCTTCTCCGTGTTCTTTACCACTACTTTATAAGTACATGTAACAGAAGCATGAAGACTGCTGATGTTTTCATTAGAGCACTGGGGTATCTGTCTCCAAAGACGGCCCCCAATGCAGTGTGCCTCCTGTTGTCCCTGCTTCTAGGTAGTCCCCTGACACACTGGACCTGGGCTGGCTCTGGAACTCTCTGTAATCAGTAGAATGTGGCAAAAGTGACACCCTGCCCATTCTGGGCTTAGGCTTTAAGACAGCCTGGCAGCTTCTGTTTCTGCTTCTGCTTTGGAGCTCTAAGCAAACATGTAAGAAGTTCTGCTACCTTGCTGGAGAGACTACTTGGAGAAACGAGAGAGAGGCCCTAAAATGACAGGGACAGACACAGCCCCAGCTGTCAGAGCCCCTCAGGGGAGCCCAGCCTTCTAGCCATCCCTGCCTAATGCCAGATGTGTGAGGAAGCCATCCTGGACCACCAGTATCTGTCTGCAGTTGTATGACCCCCCAAGTGAGACCAGCAGAAATAATCCTTCAGTTGAGCTCCAGCAAACCCACAGGAATAAGATAATAAGATGGCTGTTGTTTTAATCCACTGACTTCTGTCATGGTTTGTTCTGAAGCACGAGATAACCAAAGCAGGCAGGCTTAATCTTCTGTGTCACGTCACTTGCTTTCCTCTGGAGTTCAAGAATATCAATCCCCAAATTCCAAGAACTGAAGGCAATGAGTAGGAGAGATAGGAGGAAGAAGAGGAGAGAGAAAGACAGGAGGAGGCACAGTTACAACTTGTGGTGAAGTGGAAACAAAAAGAGCCCCTTGGTAGGAGAAGGTCAAAGGGCTTGTATCTGTAGAAGGGCCAAGATTGAAATGTGAAGTTTTGGATATCACTGCTATCAATAGCCTGCTGTCTTTTTAATTTCTTCCCATCCTTAGCAAGACTACTACATGCAGGTTGTTTTGTAAGAGTAGAGTGTGTGTCTGCACGTGTGTGAGAATAGAAGAGATGAATCATGGCTGGATACTTCCTTGGGAAAATGCAGGACTCCGAGAATAAGTCTTGTTCCTTCTTCCTTCCCGGTAAGTGGAGTTCACTTGGGCATTGGTCCAGTGGTCTGCTTTGGACAATAGACTGTGACCCTTAAAAATCTTGAAGATTATAGAGACAATGTAACTTTCCATCACACCTTTTGTTCTTGAAAATTTCCCTGGGTGGCTCAAACAGTTAAGTGTTCAGCTACTAACTGAAATGTTGGAGGTTTGAATCTATGAAGAGATGTCTTGGAAGAAAAGCCTGGTGATCTACTTCAGAAAGACCACAGTTATTGAAAGCATTATAGAGCACAGTTCTACTTGGACATACACGGGATTGCTGCAGAATAACCTCAGTGGGAACTGGTTTGGTGTGCTTTGGAAAGGGCGTATCCCATTTGGAGCTGCTCTTTTAGTGTTGGCTCCTGAATGAGAGGACACATGAACCTGATCTTACATCACAGTCTGGAGCTGAGCTGTCGCTGCCCAACCACAGTCATCGACCTGTGTCATGAGCAGGACATAGACTTTAGTTGTCAACTATGATTTTGAGGTTGCTACATAACATAAACTAGCAAAAGCCACTAATGTGAAATCTTAAAAAAAAAAAGGAAGAAATCTGGTAACTTAAAAAGAGACTCAAGCCAGCCAATGTCCCAGTTATATCAGCAGTAACAATGTATTAGAAGGTGTCATGGATCAAATTATGTCACCCCCCCCCTCGAAAGTGCGTAGCAATTTGACTGGGCCGTAATTCACAGTATTGCGTAATTTCCCTCTATTTTCTGATTTTCTGAAGCTGTAAATCCTAATCTCTGCCTGTGGTTAACAGAGTAGATTATGTTAGAAAAGAATAAGGTCACCTCCCAGCTCCAATGTAAAGGGTGTTTCCTTGGCATACAGCTTCTACTACATTTTATTCTTTCATCCTACAGAGATAAAAGGAAAGGGAAGTCAGCAGAGAGTTGGAAACCTCATTCCATCAAGAAAGAAGCACTTGGAGTTACAGCACATCCTTCGGACCTGAATCTCCTGTGCCAAGATGCTCCCTGATTGAAGAGTGATGCAACACAAGGACTTTCCTCCAGAGCTAACAAAGAGGGAAAGCCTTCCCCTGGAGCAGACACCCTGAATTCTGACTTAGAGTCTACTAGACTGTGTAAGAATAAACTTTCCTTTTTTTTTAAGACCATCCGTTCATGGTATTTCTGATAGACAGTACCAGTTCACTAAAACAGAAGGTAATGGAGCCATGTTTTAAAAGTCAAGAGAAAATTATTCTTAGCTTTAAAATCAGTAACTGACAAGTCTATGAAGATATACTCATATATGCAATGACTTAGAAACTTTACTGTCCACCTTATCCTTATAAAACCAAAACAGAAAGTTTTCATTATGTTTTTATTTTATCAAAATGTGGAGAAAGAGGAAGGGCTACGATAGTGGAGTCGTTAGATGTTTCTTGTGATCCCTCTAACAACAAAGACCCCTCAAAACAAATTAAAAGATTATACAGGGCATTCTAGGAGCCCTGAACGTCAAACAGAAAGTAGAGAAATTGGACTGAGCAACAGAGAAAGGAGGGTAGGTCCAGAAGCACCTAGGGCTGGCCAGATCTGACCTGATAGGAATCTACTGAAGGTAGATTGGTGGCACTGAGCTTAGTGAGAGAAGCAGTGGCTTTTGGAAAGCTTCTTCCTCAAGAGGAGAGACTGAGTGGCAAAAAGCCTACTCACACCTCCAGAATCAGTGCAAAATGGCATTTGATTGTTAAAAGGTTAGGATAAACACCTCTCATTTTCCCCACAGCATACCTCCACCCCCTTCTATGAACTGCACTGGGCTCAGGCTTCGGATCAGATGCCATTACCCACAGTGCAAGTGGGACTCTTTACGTATGTCCTAAAGCCCTTCCCCTAGACTCAGAGAGGGGACAATTTATCAAACAAAGGGAGAAATAAATAATCAAAATCATGGCTCCCCTAAGCTGGGAACTCAGGGTAGAAACAGTCCCTTTGCCTAGGCTCAGGCATAAGGGGACACGTCTTCCTCACAGACACTCACTGACAGCTGTCAGCCCCCTGCCTTTCTCAGTGCATGCAGTCAGATACCTGTACCTACTACACCAATCACCCCTGCCCATCTGCGACTGTAGGGGAAAGTCTGCAACACACACTTGGTGACTGACTACCTGGGCACCTGAGCTGAATGCTACAGGAAAAGTAAAGCACTGCCTGGGCTCAGCTGTCTAGTAAGAGCTCTTACCATCTGGGTCACTATGAAGCAGAACTGACTTGACGGCAGCTAACAATAGCATATGAGGTATGTCCTTTTGGTGGTACCAATCATTGAGTGTTGAACTCCTAACTGAAAGTGTACCTCAGCAGACAGGCTCCTCAGATCTGCTTCCGGTGGAGCAGTTCTACTCAGTGCACATGGTGGGTGGAGGCAGCAGTCAGATCAATTTGATGGCTACTAACAACGAACAACAACATATATATGTATATGCATTATCTCATTCTTCAAAAAAAAAACCTACAGAGTATTCTATTACTGTGTATTCACTTACTTAGCCATTTTGAGAAGATCATATTTGTAGAAGATTTGTAGAAGGACTTTACAACCTACTACCTCCATGTTTTATTAAGTGAGGAAAAAAGCAACTGATTACAACATGATTAGGAATAGAGCAGCCCTGGTGGCTCAGTGGTTAAAGAGCTCAGCTGCTAACCAAAAGGTCAGCAGTTCGAATCCAGCAGCTGTGCCTTTGAAACCCTATGGGGCGGAATGAGTCAGAATCAACTCAGTGCCAATGGGTTTGGTTTGCCTTTTGGTTTAAGAGCCATAATAGTCTGCAAGACTGTTTCAAACAGCTAGCACATATGTGCACATAGTCACATGAAAGCTTGGCATTTGTCATCATATCTTCCTGGAAAGGCACATCCACTGTGTCTCTGTCCTAACGAGTTGGCCTTTGGCCTTAGTGATCACGGGTTTGGCCCTGGTTTATGATCTAAAGAAATACTGGGAAGACAGTTCAGCGAGAAGATAAAGAGGAGTGTTATACTACTGTTCTCTGGATATTTGGTGATCTTCACAGCCTTTCCCCTTCCACACCTACTTGTGACGCCAACCGCTTGTGATGTGCTGTAGTCATAGCATCCCATCCCAGTCTTCTCGGTACCTGAAGCCAACCCGAGAATGGATTTCCTTGTCTCCTCTTTTGCTTGTTAATAATTGAAATCAGAAATATGCCAGAGATATGGACTAGTCAAAGGCTACAGACTGCCAAAAGAAGAACAAACAGATCTGCTCTGGAAGAAGGACAACCAGAGTGCTCCTTGGAAGCAAAGATGGCAAAACTGCATCTTACATACTTTGGACATGGTGTCAGGAGGGATCAGTCTCTGGAGAAGGACATCATGTTTGGTAGAGTGGAGGGTCAGTGAAAAAGAGGAAGACCCTCGATGAGATGGATCAACACAGTGTCCTCAACGATGGGCTTAAACATAAAAACAATTGTGGACATGGCACAAGACCAAGCAGTTTCATTCTGTTGTGCATAGGATCACTATGAGTCAGAACCGACTCAATGGCACCTAACAATAACATAGACTAGTCAGTAACAGTGGCAGGCCTTTCAGCTCTGCAGAAACTACAGAAGCAACCCTGTGGAAAGCTAGTTGCAGGTCCTAAGACCAGATCTTAGCTATCTTTCTGCCCACCCATCTGAGTTTTCTTTTTTGGTTCCACTCTGGCTGGATGCTGGACCCTCACTGGGAAGCAATGAGAGGAAGAAGGATACCAGTCACACCTTGATATTTTAAGGACCTGCGATAGTTGGAGCCCTGGTAGCCCAGTGGCTAAAAGACATCGACTGTTAACCAAAAGCTTGGTGGTTCGAAACTGCCAGAGACTCTGTGAGAGAAAAAGGTGTCAGTCTGCTTCTGTAGAGATTTATAACCTTGGAAACCCAATGAGGTTGCTATGAGTGCAAATAGACTCCACAATAGTGGGTTTGGGGGACCATAGTTGGAACCTTAACTGTGCTATTGACAATAGTGTTCTTATTGAAATAAAAACAAGCATCTTTTGTTTTTCTATTTTAAATAAGGTTCTTATTTTGTAGTAATTCTAGACAAATACAGAAAAGCTACAAAGATTATACCAAGAGTTCCGGTCTATCTCTTGCATAGCTCTGCTGGAAACCCCAGTAGAGTAGTGATTAAACACTGCAGCTGCTAACCCATAAAGATCAGCAATTCAAACCCACTAGGGCCTGTATAAAACTCTGTGGGCAAGTTCTACTCTGTCCTCCAAGGTCGCTATGAGTCAGAATTGATTCAAGAGCAATGGATTTTTTTTTTTTAAGTTGGTATCAACATCTAATATTACCATGGTACACTTGTTAAAACTGAGAAATTGATATCAGTATGTTACTATTAAAACAGTGATAGACTCTTTTTTTAGCCTCAAGACAGTCCTTCACAAAGCCTGTTTCCCAGAGTTCTTTCTGTCCTCAGAATCTTCTTAAAGAGAACAGCCCCCAGCTAGCTGGGATCAGCTGTCTTCCATCCTGGCATTCCAGATAATCTTTAGCTCACCTCGACGGCACTTGGCTTGGCATCACTTGCTTCTTGCATGGTAAATTCTGTACCCTTGGGTGGAAAGCTGACATACTAATGGAGAAAAATGACTAACTGTTTCCTGTTCAGGGAGTTGAACTGGAGCTTTAGAAAATGCTGACTCATTCTAAAGTGCTCTGCACCTGAGTGGGCACCATTATGTACTCTGAGACTTATCTGGCCTCTACGTACCAGCCTCAGTAAGCTGGCTGCTAAGCAATCTTGGTTGGCACCGAAGCTTGACTGTATCCTTGCTGGGCCAACCAATAAAGTTGCCTTTTTTTCTCCCATAACTCAGTCTCTGTCTTTGGGGCTTTGGACGGAATTGAGTGAAGCAGAACCCAGAGTTCCCAGCAACACTCTTAACTCTAAATATTCTTTGGACATTGTTTTCCCTCAAACGTCATTTTTCTGTTTTAGGATCCATACTACATTTAGTCATCACGTCTCCTTAGTCTTCTCTAGTAAGTGACAAGTTTCCCGTTCGCCTTTGTCTTTTGTGACTATTTTAGTTATCTAGTGCTGTACCAGAAATGCCACAAGTGGGTGGTTTAAACAAAGAAAATTTTTTTCTCTCACAGTCTAGCAGGTCAGAAGTCCAAATTCAGGTTGCAAGGGCAGGGGAAGTTTTTTTTCTCTGTTGCTTCTCTAGAAAGGTCCTTGTTGTCAATCTTCCCTGTATCTCAGAGCTTCTCAACGTAATGAAGGATGTGCTCTGCTCTTGATGCTGTTTTCTGGATAGCGTAAAGTTCCCTGTCTCTTGGCTTGTTTCTCTTTTCTGTATCTCAAAAGATTGACTCAAAATACAATGTAATCATATAGATTGAGTCCTGCCTCATTAACATTATTCAGGTAGGATTTACAGAGGAAATCATGTAATATGACAAAACGGTGGACAGTCAATAACACCAGGAATCATGGCCTAGCTAAGTTGACACACATTTGGAGGGGACACAGTTCAGCCCATAACAATGAACCTTGATAGTTTTGAAGAGTACACAGTGAATATTTTGTAGATTATCCTTCAATTAAAAAAAAAATTGTACTTTAGATGAAAATTTACAACTTCTCATTAAAAAATTTATATGTATATTGTTTTGTAATATCAGCTGCAATCACTGCAATGTGACGCTACACTCTCCCTTTCCACTCTAGGTTTCTTGTATCCTTTCATCCATTTCGTGTCCCTTCTGACCTTTTTGGAAATGCTGTGGCATAGTGGTTAGGTGCTACAGCTGCTAACCAAAAGGTTGGCAGTTCATATCTTCCAGGCACTTCTGGGAAACTCTATGGGGTAGTTCTACTCTGTCCTATAAGGTCACTATGAGTTGGAATCTACTTCATGGCACTGGGTTTCGGGCCTTTTTATCTTGCTTTTGGGCAGGAATTGCCCATTTGGTCTTGGTCTTGTATGTCAGATTGAACTAAGAAGCACTTGTGTGTATTATTGTCTATTTTATAACTTCATTGCCATTTAGTCAATTCCAACTTGAAACAACTCTATAGGACAGAGTAGAACTGCTCCCATTGCATTTCCATGGTAGCTGGTGGATTCAAACTGCTGACTTTTTGGTAAACAACTGAAGTTCTTAACCACTGACACACCCAGGCTTCCTGTTTGTTTTGAGGCCTGTCTATTTTTTGACCGAAAAGTGAGTTTTAGGAGTGGTTTCAGTTCTGAGTTAGCAGGGTGTCTGGAGGCCACAGTCTTGGGGACACCCCCACTCTCTGTCAGACCAAGTTTGCTCTTTTTCTTGTGAATTTGAATTTCGTTCTTCAGCTCCTCTGTCTGGGAGTCTCTGTTGTGACTCTTGTCAGAGTGGTTGGTGGTGGTAGCCAGGTACCAGCTAGCTTGTCTGGGTATTCCCACCATCAGTGCATAAGAGTTCCAGTCTTCCCACAGACTCTCCAACATTTGTTTATTTTCTGTTTTCTTGATTAGTGCCAGTATTGTCTGGATGAGATGGTACCTCACTGTAGTTTTGATTTGCGTTTCACAAATACTGCCCTTCAGTTTGGGCTTGTCTGATGTTTTTCTTTTTCATAATTAGATAAGGGTTATAAGTTTTGGGAAGAACACCAGAAGTGAAGTGTCCCTGTTGTCACATGATACGACATCACGTCACACCACATCACATCACATCGAGGGGTACAGGATGTCTACATGGTTTACTACTGGTGAAGGTCGCTTGGTCAAATCACTTTATCATGCAATTTGAGAGGGATCGGCCAGCTTTCTCCAATAGAAAGTTATTATTTTTTCCCTTTCTACACTTGATTTTCTGCAAGTGAGTGACTAAGACCCCCCCCCACTCCCACCCCACCACACACACACACACCTGCTTACTCAAGGACAGGAGAACTGAACTTGAGCTCCTGGAATTGAGAATCTATGTATGTTATTTGGAATTTTTCTGTAAGGTGAATTTGTCCTTTCTCTGTACATTCCATGTATGTATTTATTTATTCAAGCATCTATTTATATACAAACATTCTTTTAATTAAAATAAACCATCCTATTTAAGTAAAAGGGATTGGGTTGTTTATTATGCTTTTAAGAAAGTTGAATGGGGCCAGGTAATATGGACTAAATACTCATCTAGGAGTCCCTGATGGATATAAGAGTAGTGACTTTAAAAAAAAAGAAAGTTTAATCCCAGCTGCACCACATTTTAACAGCTTTATTAACTAGGGCAAGTTTCTAATCTCACTAAGCCTCAGTTTCTCTCTTTTAAAATGAATGCATTAAATAATAGCCATACCATCATACAAGGCGTAAGTATTCAATGAGATAATTCAATTTAAACATGTAGTAGAGAGTTAGTTCAGCATGTAGCTAATACTTAATAAACACTGTTTATTGCTCATATGATTTAATTTTAGTAAATTAAGAAGTATATATGTATGTATGTGTATGAATGTATATATACAGGAAGTGGTTGGCAGTATTACTAGTGATTTTTTAGTTCCTTTCTTTGCCCATTTCTACATTCTATAATAACACTTTATATTTTCTGTCAGTTTGTTGTACTGGGATAGTTTGTGTGTTGCCGTGATACTGGAAGATTTACACCAGTATTTCAAATAACACCAAGTTTGTTTAGATGGCAGGCTTCAGAGGGAAGCTTGTAGATTAAGATAGATAAGGAAGAGGGATGGGGCAGTATACTCCAAAAAAATAAAAACTGGCTGGTGAAAACCTTCTGTATAGCAGTGGCTGATATAGGGTCAGAGGATCAGCCTCTCAGCTTGGAAGGCACACAAAATGCCACTGGTGAAGAGCTGCCTCCTCAAAGTAGAGTTGACCTAATGATGTGGATGGAGTCAAGCTTTCAGAACTTTCGTGTGCTGCATGGCACAACTCAAAATGAGAAGCAATAGCTGTAAACATTCACTAATAATTGGAATGTAGAATGTACAAAGTATGAATCTAGGAAAATTAGAAGTTATCAAAAATGAAATGGAATGTTTAAAGTTAGATGTCCTGGGCTTTAACAAAACCCAGTCCCATTGAATCAGTTGCAACTAACAGAAACTCCACAAGGATTAGTGAGCTGGAAGGGACTAGTGTTGATCATTTTGAATTAGAAAATTATATGGTCTACTAAGCCAGAAATGACAAATTAAAAAGGAATGGTGTCATTTTCATAGCCAAAAAGAACATTTTAAGATCTCTTCTGAAGTATAACGCTGTCAGTGACATGATAATACCCATACGCCTACAAGGAAGACCAGTTAATATAACTATCATTCAAATTTATGCACCAAACACCAAGGCCAAAGATAAAGAAACTGAAGATTATTTACCAACTTCTGCAGTCTGAAATTGATCAAACATGTCAAGAGACACTGATAATTATTGGTGGTTAGAATGCAAATGCTGGAATCAAGAAGAATCAGTAGTTGGGAAATATGATCTTGGTAATAGAAACTATGGTGAAGATTGCATGACAGAATTTTGCAAGACCAATGACTTTTTTCAACAACACAAATTATAACTATGTGCATGCACCTCATCAGATGGAAAACACAGGAATCAAATAGAGTACATCTGTGGGAAGAGATGATGAAAAAGCTCAAAATCGTTAGTCAGAACAAGGCCAGGGGCCAACTGTCATACAGACCATTAATTGCTCATATGCAAGTTCAGGTTCAACTTGAATAAAGTTACAGTAAGTTGACAAGAGCCTAGGTATGAATTTGAATATATCCCACCTGAATTTAGAGACCACCTCAAGAATAGGGAAACCCTGATTGCATGGTGGTTAAGTGTATGGCTGTTAATCAAAAGGTTGGCAACTTGAATCTACCAGGCACTCCTTGGAAACTCCATGGAGCAGTTCTACTCTTCCTATAGGGCCACTATGAGAAGGAATCAACTTGACAGCAGTGGGTTTTGACTCAAGAATAGATTGGACTTGTCATACATTAATGACTGAAGACTAGATGACCTGTGGAATGACATCAAGGACATCCTGCTTAAGAAAAGCAAAAGGTCGTTAAAAACACAGAAAAGAAAATCAACATGGATAACAGAAGAGAATCTGAAAGTTGCAGCTAAAGCACAAGGAAGAAGCGATGAAATAAAATAACTGAACAGAAGTTGTCAAAGCATGGCTTGAGAAGACAAAGTAAAGTATTATAATGAAAAGTGCAGAAATCTGGACATAGAAAACCCAAAGTGGAGAACACTCTTTGCATTTCTCAAGCTGAAAGAACTGAAGAACAAATTCAAGCCTTGAGTTTCAGTATTTAAGGATTCTAGGGACAAAATATTGAACAATATAAGAAGCATCAGAAGAAAGTACACAGAAATACAAAGAATTGTTGAGTCACTGTAAGAAAAAGAATTAGCCAGTGTTCAACCATTTCAGGAGGTAGCACATGATCAAGAACTGATGAAACTGAAGGAAGAAGTCCAAGATGTACTGAAGGCATTGTCAAAAAACAAGGCATCAGGAATTAATGGAATAACAATTGAGATGTTTCAACAAGTGGAGCAGTGCCGTAAGCACTCACTCATCTATTCTAAGAAATTTGGAAAAGTTACCTGGTCAACTGACTGGGAAGAGATCCATATTTGTACCCATTCCAAAGAAAGGTGATCCAACAAAATGCAGAAATTATCTACTAGTATCATTAACATCACACATAAGTAAAATTTTGATGAAAATTACTCAAAAGCTGTTGCAGCAGTTCATTGACAGGGAATTGCCAGAAATTCAAGTTGGATTCGTAAGAGAACAGCAAATGAGGGATATCATTACCAATGGTAGACGGATTTTGGCTGAAAGCAGAGAATAACAGAAAAATGTTTACTTGTGTTTTATCGACTATGCAAAGACATTTGACTCGGTGGATTATAACAAATTATGGATAACACTGAGAAATAATGGGAATTCCAGAACACTTAGTCGTACTCATAAGGAATCTGTACTTGAACTAAGAGGCAGTTGTTTGAACACAGCAAGGGGATACTGGGTGGTTTAGGATTGGAAAAAGTGTGCATTGGGCTTGTATCCTTTCACCATACTTATCCAATCTGTATGCTGAGACAATAATCTGAGAAGATAGACTGTGAGAATAAGAACAAGGTATCAGGATTGACAGAAGGCTCATTAACCACATGTGATATGCAGATGACACAACCCTGAAGACTAAGATGCGCGTGACGCAAGCCATGATGGTGTTTTCAGTCATCTCATGTGCAAAGCTGGACAATGGAAAAAAAAGAGTGAAGAACTGATGCCTTTGATTTATCGTGTTATTGAAGAATACCGAATATATACGGAGTGTCAAAAGAGTGAACAAAGCTATCTTGGAAGAAATGCAGCTAGACTGCTACTCAGAAGCAAGGATGGCAAGAATTTGTCATGTGTACTTTAGACGTATTATTAGAAAGGACCAGTCAGTGCTTGGTGGCTGCAACAACGGGCTCAGGTCTAGTAAAATCTATGAGGACGGCACAGGACTGGGCGGTGTTTCATTCTGTTTTACGTAGAGTCGCTATGAATTGGAACTGACTCTATGGCACTTAACTACAACAATATTTTTCTAGTTTGAGAAAAAATAATAAAATTTAGTCCCCAGATTAATGACACTGGGCACTGGTAAGCATTTCTCATACAACTGCTGGGAAGAAAACTTGCTAAATCTTTTGGTCTTGGCTGTATGTATCAGAAGCTTTAATGTTTTGCTGACCATCTGACTAAGCAATTCCATCTAGCTCTTTGTCCAGACAAAAATAGAGCAATAGAAGATTTATCCATATAGCTCTCAGTCCATCAATTTTAAAATAAAAAATGGTGACAACTGAATGCCTGTACATGATGATCTCATGCAGTCAATAAGATCATTTTGTAGAAGACTGTTGAGTGAAATATAAAAATGTTCATAGTATGTCTAAGAAACTGCCTTAATTATCTAGTGCTGCTGTTACAAAAATACCACAAATGGATGGCTTTAACAAACAAATTTATTCCTTTATAGTCTAGGAGGCTAGAAGTCAAATTCAGGGTACTGGTTCCCAGGGAAACCTTTCTCTTTATGTTTGTTTTGGAGGCAGGTCTTTGGCATCAATTTTCCCCTGATCTGGGAGCTTCTCAGTGCAGGCACCCCTGTTCCAAAACACACATTTCACTCCAGGAACTTCTTTCTTGGTGGTATGACATCCCTTTCCTCTCTGCTCAGTTCTCTCTTTTTATGAGGTCTGACAAGTAAGTTTGCAAACTCATCCTAGAAAAAGTGCTACAGACCTCATTGCTGAATGTCACTGTGGTCACCTTCACAGTCCACTCCTTGGGAAGCTATGCACCGACAGCACCTAGTCCACCCTTCAAAGCAATTTTGGAACTCTTTTTCTGGAATGGCCATCAGAGCTGTCTTTGTATTACCCTTGATGTCCTGAATGTCATCAAAATGTCTTCCTTTTAATATTCCCTTTGCCTTTGGCTAAAGAAAAAAGTCATTGGGGACCAGAACAGATGTGTAGGGAGGTTGTTCCTATACTACAGTTACTTGTTTACTCAGTAAAAACTCCCTCACAGACAAGTACAATTAAGTTTGAGAACTTGCCATATTTCACCATTTGCAATGGCCATTCCAGGAGTTCCAAAATTGCTTTGAAGGGTGGATTAGACGTTGGTATTGGTGCATAGTTTCCCAAAAGGAGTATATTAAAGGTGACTGTAGTGATATTCAGCAAAGAGGTATGTAGCACTTAGAACAATGAAATTCACGGACTTTTTCTGTCCGACCTTATGTATCTCAGGAGACTGTCTCAAGATATAACCCAATCCAGTAGGCTGAGTTCTGACTTATTAACACAACTGCCTCTAAACCTGCCTGATCAGCATCATGGAGGCTGAGATTTACAACAGATACGACCATAACGTCATATCGCAACGTGGTGGATAACAGCACAGTACTGGGCATCATGGCCTCGCCAAGTTGGCATACTATTTTGGGGGACATAATTCAATGCTTAACAGTGACAAAAGCCAGTTCCAAAAATTATGCCCAGTATAATTTTATTTTTATATTAAAAAAAACCCACACAGGCACATATGAAAAATGACTGTTAAAAAGAAACTAAATGACAATATTACTATCTCTGCATAGCAGTATAAGGAGCAATTTCCTTTTTTTTTCCTTTGGTTTTATCTGTATTTTCCAGATTGCCTACAAGAAACCTGTATTATTTTTGTAAGTAGATAAAAAGTTAAAAAGCACTATTTTTAACATATTCATCACAGAGAGTTTGGAAAATGCAGAAAGGTAGAGAAGAAAATAAAAATCATAATTCTACCACTAAGGAACTATTAACAATAGTTTGATGTATTTTTTCTTCTGTCTTTTGTACGAGTTGTGTATAATCTTTGCTTCCTCCAATATTTGTACTATTTGTTTCTGCTGACAGTAAGTCATAAACATCTTCCTAGGCTTGGATACTTTTTGAAGAGATGTTAATAAAAATAAAAACAATTAGGTAGAGCTGCATGAACTGCTGTCTCAAAATTTACTGTAAAGTGAACAAAACGAGTGACAAGATGGTATTATAAGATAGTCTCTCTCTTTTTTAAAAAAATATATTCAGTAATCTCTTAAAGGAAGGATTATGGGGATACAGCTGAAAATTTAAATATTTTTACAATGTGTATACTGTTATTACCTCTGTAACCAGAAAAGCAACATAGATTTAAAATTAATAAAAACCTTGGTTTTAGGGAGGGCTACACAACACTCTTCTCTTGTGCTGGACATTTAGGTTGTTTCCAATTTTTTATTATTAGGAATAATAATAATGCTATGAGGAATATCTTTGTTTTCAAACTTTTTTCTGGGTTCATTATTTCCTATCGTAAATTTGAAGAAGGGGAATTCTTAAATTAATTTGTGTATATTAATCTTAAAACATTTTGGTTGGAATGTATGATTACAAATATAAAGAGCAACAGATTTAGCCTTTCTATTTCTTAATAAAAATCAAAGGAGACCTGGTGGTGCAATGGTTAAGGGTCTGGCGGGTAACCCAAAGGTTGGGAGTTCAAACCCACTCAGCCGAGGGGAAAAGACCAGGTGATCTGCCTCTGTAAAGATCACAGCCAATGGGAGAAAAAATAGGGACTGTGCTAGGAGCCCTAATACATGTCACAAATACAATACAAACCATAATTAACAGTCTACAAATACCAAAAGATAAATTTGTCAGCTAGCACTTTCTAAAAACCAAACATTCAGTGCTCATCAAAAGTCCTCACCCAAAGAATAAAAGAGAACTTACAGACTGGGGAAAAAAATGGGCTATGACATAATCCAACCAGGGTCTAATCTCTGAATCTGCAAAATACTTCAACATACCACCAACAAAAAGACAAATAAAGCAATTTAAAAAATGGGCAAAGGAGATGAATGGACACTTCATGAAAGAAGACATTCAGGTGGCTGATAGACACATGAGGAAATGCTCACAATCATTAGCAATTAGAGAAACACAAACCAGAACTACAAGGAGATACTGTCTGTCATGGATTGAACTGTGTTCCTCTTAAACGTGTATCAATGTGATTAGGCTGTGATTCCCAGCATTAGGTGGTTGTCCTCCACTTGGTGACTTACCTTTGTGCTGTAAATCATAATCTCTGCCTGTGGTTAAAGAGGATCAGGGTGGGATGTGACACCCACGCTCCTCTGTTCACACCTCTGATCTAAAATGAAGGAGTTTCTGCGGGGTGTGGCCTGCATTGCCTTTTATCTTACAAGACATAAAAAGAAAGGGGAACAAGCAGTGAGCTGGGGCCCTAATACCACCAAGAAAGCAGTGGCGAGAGCAGAACTCCGCTTTTGGACCTGAAGTCCTGCAGTGGGATGCTTCCAGCCCAAGGTTGATGACAAAGACCTTCCTCCAGAATTGACAGGGAGAGAAAGACTTCTCCTATAGCTGATGCCCTCATATACTGCTAGACTGTGAAAGAATAATTTTTTTCATTAAAGCAATCCACTTACAATATTACTGTTACAGTGGCACTAGATGACCAAGTCACCATCTCACCCCAATAGTACTGGCACTGGTTAAAAAAAAAAAAAAACAGAAAATATTGTTGGAGAGTTTGTGGGGAAATTGCAACTCTTCTGCACTGCTGATGGGAATGTAAATGATACAACCACTACGGAAGATGATACGGAGCCTCCTTAAATAGACAGGAACAGAAATACTGAAAGATCCACAATTTGACCTATAGGAATGGGTCCTAGAGAAATAAGAGCCATCACACAAATAGACATATGCATGCCCATATACACTGTAGCACTATTCACAATAGCAAAGGGATGGAAACAATTTAAGTGCCTATCAATCAACGAATAGATAACCAAGTTACAGTACATACACACAGTGGTACACTTGTACCATGCAACAATAAAGAACAATGATGAATCTGCGAAACATCTCACAACGCAGATGGATCTGGAGAGCATTATGCTAAATGAAACAAAAAAACCAAGCCAACTCCTAGCAATCCTATAGGACAGAGGAGAACTATCCCATGGAGTTTCCAAAGAGTGCCTGATGGATCTGAACTGCTGATCTTTTGGTTAGAAGATGTAGCACTTAACCACTATGCCAAATGAAACAAGTCAATTGTTAAAAAAAAAGTCCCGTATAAGACTGTAATAAATATTTAAAAAAAAAAAAAAAGGTTTACACAGAAAAACAAACAAACTTTGATGGTTACTAGAGAGAGGAGGATAGGGAGGAAAAATCACTGACAAGTATCAACTTCAGTGAAGAGAAACAGCATATTATAAATGGGAAGCCAGCGCAACTTGACCAAGGCAAAGTCATGGAAGCTTCCTTAAAACACTTCCAAATACCTTGAGAGATCCTGTGGCTGGTGCTAAGGGCTGGAGAAAAATGGTCTCAGGAGACATCTAAGTCAGCTGGTACCATACAGTTCACAAAGAAAATGTTTTACAGTCTACTTTGATAAGTAGTGTCTGGGGTCTTGAAAGCTTGTAAGCAGCCATCTAAGATATATCTACTGGTCACACCCCATCTGTAGCAAAGAAGGGTGACGAAAACTGAACACACAAGGGAAACATTAGCCCAAAGGACAAAAGAACCACATAAAGCAGAGGCTCTACCAGCCTGAGCCCAGAAAAACTAGACGGTGCCCAACTGCCACCACCAAGCACTCTAACAGAGATCACAGTAAACAGTCTTGGACAGAGAGGGAGAAAAATATGGAACAAAATTCAAATTGATGAAAAAAGACCCAACTTACCGCTCTGGACAGAGACTAGAAGGAGCCTCCAAGACTGTGGCCCCCAGACACCCTACCAACTGAGAACTGTAGCCGCTGGTGCTGGGAAAACGAAACAAAGAAACAAAAACTAGAAAATGATAGCAGAAAGGTTGTAGGGAGATTGGAACTCTTACGTGCTATTGGTGGGAATGCAAAATGGTACAACCACTATGGAAGATGATACTGTAGCTCCTTAAAAAGGTAGAAAGAGAAAGACTGTTGATCCAACAATTCTACCTGGAGAATAGGAGGCGAAGTACAGGAGACCAAATGGGTGACATCCGCCCCAAAGCAAGATGAGACGGCAGGAAGGGACAGGAGAACTGGATGAATGGATATGGGGAGCTGGGGGTAGAAAAGAAAAGAAGGCTGACAGGTTACAGGTATAGCAACCAATGTCACAAAACTATTTTTTTTGTGTATACGGGGACCATGATCTTGGGGGGTCATCTAGTTCAATTGGCATAACATAGTTTAGAAAGAAAATACTCTACATTCTAGCTTGGTGAGTAGCATCTGGGGTCTTAGAAGCCTGTGAGCAGCCATCCAGGATATTCCACTGCTCTTATCCCTTTGGAGCAAGGAAGAATGAGGAAAACTAAAGATACAAGGGGAAGATTGGTCCAAAGAACTAACGGACCATGTGTACCACAGCCTCCAGCAAACATCTAGTAAAACTAGATGGTGCACGGCTACCGCTGACTGACTGACAGGGATCACAACAGATGGTTACGGACAGAGCTGGAGACACATGTAGGACAAAATTCCAGCTCAAAAAGGAAGACCAGACTTTCTGGCCTGACAGAGACTGGAGAAACTCTGAGAGTAATGTTCCCAGACACCCTTTCAGCTCAGTAATGAAGTCATTCTTGAGGTCTACCCTTCAGTCCAAGACTGGACTGGCTCATAAAAGAAGACTAAAGAGGTACATCAGCCCAGGGGCAAGGACTAGAAGGCAGGAGGGGACAGGAAAGCTGGTAACTGGGAACTCAGGATTGACCTGTTATGGGGTTGCTAATTGATATCGTGTGTACTGATAAAGAGAAACTAGAATATTCTGTAAAGCTTCACCTATAGTTTAAAAAAAAAAGAAACTTATTTGTATATATATTTTTGAATGAGAAACTAATTTGTTCCATAGACTTTCACCTAGAGCACGATAAAGTTAAAAAAACAATCACAGGCAAGAAAACCTCAGGGCCAATTCTACTCTGTCACATGAGATCACTGTGAATTGAAATCATCTCAACAGTATCGTGCACATCAACAAAACTCCTTAGTTCATGGTTCCTAATTTTCTCACGGGAAAAACATTCCCTTTGAAAATATGCAAGGTCCCACAATTAAGTCTATGAACTTAATTGTTCTAAGTGCTACATACTTCATTGCTGAATATCACTACAGTCACCTTCTAAGTACTCCCCTTGGGAACCTGTGCACCGACTCCAGCACCTAGTCCACCCTTTAAAGCAACTTCGGAACTCTTTCTGAAATGGCCATTGTGCGTAGTGGCACGGTGGCAAGTTCATGAACTTAATTGTATAGTTGTCTGTGAGGGAGTTGTCAGCCAGTAAACAAATAACTGCATTGGAATACTCTCCCTACTCACCTGATCTGGCCCCCAGTGACTTTTTTCTTTACCTGAAGATAAAGGAAATATTGAAAGAAAGACATTTTGATGACATTCAGGACATCAAGGGTAATACAATGACAGCTCTGATGGTCATTCCAGAAAGAGTTTCAAAATTGCTTCCAAGGGTGGACTAGGTGCTGGCATCTGTGCATAGCTTCCCAAGGGGAGGACTTCAAGGGTGACCATAGTGATATTTAGCAATGAGGTCTGTAGCAATTTTTCTAGGATGAGTTCACAAATTTAATTGGCAGACCTCATATTCCATAGTTTTATTTGAAAACAGCTTTTTTTTTTAAATTTCTTTTATCACCAGTGGGAACTTTGAAACCTGGCCTAGCACCCTACAATAGAGAAATAGAGGCAGCAGACCACCGTGCAGGACTCGGTAAGTGGACATGATGGGGCCAGTCCGCTAGTGTTACTCTAATGGGAAATCTAGAAGAGAGACTAAAGCATTCCCTGATTTTGTCCTCTCGTTATTATTTTTTTAAGTAAATATAACCTTACTTAAAGCGGGAGGGGAGCTTCACTGAGATACAATTCATGGACCATAAAATTCACCCTTTTAAAGTATATAATTCAAGGGGGTTTGGTATATTCACAGATTAGGCATCCATCTCTTGGGGTCAGCCCAAACGTGTGCTTGACAAATTGAACTGAAACGAATCGAACTGATGCAGGCTCCTGTATCATTCACTTGACCACTGTGACCCGTGGGGTGATAGCAGGGATTTTGCTGGCTGAATTTTGGAAGTACATCGCCTGGCTTTTCTTTGTCGTCCGTGTTAGTCTGGAAGATATGATGAAACCTCAGCATCACAGCAGCGCACGAGGCACCACTGGTGGGTGGGTGGTGGCTGCCCATGAGGGCTTGTAGCTGGGAACTTACACCTATCCAGTTTTAGAACATTTTCATCATGCTTCCTTTCCAAAACTATTTGCCCATTTTATTTTATTTTATTATTAATTGACACAGAAGCTGCTTCAAACCCACTATCAAATAAGACAACCAGAAGATATAAGTAGTTAAACAAGTTCATTTTGGCGACCTTTTCGGTGTGTTTCCTCTGGATCCTCTAACTTCTTTAAGGCCTTTGCTTTTTTTTTTGTCTGTAAAATCAGAAGTTTGGTTTGATCTCACAAGGGACCCCTCTCCACCCCTTAAATTTTGTCTTTTATGTAGCATTCATGTAACTGCTCACATTTCCTGACAGTATTCACACTGTCATTTTGGCTATCATTTGTATTTCCAGAAGAGGAGTAAGCAGATGTTTTTATGTGCAAGTATACGGAGCTGTCCATGCAGAGAGCCAGTCATTCTGCCATAGCTTCTGGCCAGCCTGTTAGCTAAGGACACAGTGTTGTCACATAGTTCTTCTAATTAAGTTTGGCCACAGAGAAATCCCTTATGTGAAGGTGTAAGAATTTAGTGAAAATTGAAGATGCGTCAAAGCAGTGGACTTGGCTTCAGACAGTTAATGCTTACAACTTCTAAATGAGACAGAAGTGAGAGGCTTGGTGGAAATTTTCCGGCACTCTAAAGCTGGCTCTGCTATTTCCTGGGTGCCTCTGAACTGGAGATTTCCCATTTGTAAAATGCGGGTGTCTGTTGTTTATTGTCATTCAGTCGATTCTGACTCATGGCAGCTCCAGATGATAGCAATACTTTGTTTAGTAGAAAACGTGAGAGATGGTAACAGAGCGTTCACTACCACGCCTGTCATCTGAAGAGGGTTTGATGTAACTGAGTTCCCTGGGCCATTTAATCTAGTAAGAATGTAAAGGTAAAAGGACATACAATATTCACATACAGTAGTGATGAAATAAAGCTACTGTGAAACTGTGAAATAAAGCTACATCATCTTTAAAGACATAATTTGACTCCATAAGGCATCAGTGCTTTGTATTCCAACATAGTTGTTTTACATTTAGGGTATTGACTTAAAAGACTTCTTTCCCTTTTATAACACGTGGCTTGAGATTTCCACAATTATTTAATGTTCCCTCCTGTCAAATTCCCTAGAATATTCAACTGCGTGAGTCATTACTGCTCCCTTAAAGGGCTAGAAATTCTGGGAATTAAAAACCAAAAACACTGTGTACATTTGTACAAGATAAGATCTCTGGTAATCAGCAAGTTGAGATTAAATCCCAACTATCACAAATAATGTTCTGGGATTTTATACACTGAGAAAGTGCCGGGAAATCTCCTGGTGATACTGTTAGATGAAACTTTCTTGGGATCTTGGCCAAGGATTTACTTTAATCTTTAGGAACTATGCAATTTGAAAATTAAAGTTTCAATTTCACTTGTATTTAATAGCTATTCTTTCAGCAACGCATATTCTTCTCTGTCGATGTTATTGATCAAAGAGCATGTTGTGCACTTATTGGGCAAGAGAAACATTGTCCTCTTCAGAGTGGCGTCCAGCTTGTCTGTTTATGGTCTACCATCACCCATGGCAACCAAGAGTTTAAAGTGCTTGCTAAGGCAAAACAAAACAAAACAACTGCAACAACAAAAACAAAAACAAAGCCCAGTGGTAAATAACAGAAAACATCTTGCAACTCTTCTGTGTCCTTGGTTTGATTAAAAAACAAAGGCTGGGTTCTTGCTTGCAAAGTAACCACACCCACAGGTCTCTGCGCTGGTTACCACAGAGCCAGCTCTCTGAAGGAGACAGGGTGGAGAGTAGCGAGCACAGCAGAGCACAACGGTGGAAGGACGTGGGACTGGCTCCCTCCTTGTGGAGAAAGCCACAGATCATCAGCTCAGCCCTCTACCGGACTTCACGATTCAAAACAGGGACAGATCTGCGAAACGGAAGGTGGAAGAGGACGCAGGAACGGGACAAAAGACAGATGAGAGCTTTTTTCACTTCACAAAACACCTTACTGGGGAGAATCCTTAAAAATCACACAGGTGGCCTGTCCCTATGTAGACTGAGAGGCCAGGGAGGGAAGGGGACCTGCCCCATGCTGCACAGTAAGAGCAGAGTGCTCCCTAGCCCTTTCACACACTGCTTTGATGGATGTCTTGGGGAAGAAGACTGGCCAGGCCTAAATCAAAACACCACCACCACCACCATCAAACCATTGCTGTCAGGTGGGTTCCAATCCATAGTGATCCTATAGGACAGGGTAGAACTACCTTCGGGTTTTTCAAGGCTGTAAATCTTCACAGAACAGCCCCTGACGCTTTGGTTACAGATGAGTGCTTAACCACTGCACCACTAGGGCTTCTTAAACCCAACCCAACACAGTGCCACTGAGTCGATTCTGACTCATAGCAACCCTATAGGACAGGGTAAAACCGTTTTGTAGAGTCTCCAAGGAGTGTCTGGTAGATTCAAACTGCCAGTCTTTTGGTTAGCAGGCATAGCACTTAACCACTACGCCACCAGGGTTTCTTAGCCACCCATAAGTTCTTCCTGTGTCTTTAGTTTCTCCTTTAATTCTCCCTTGCTCCCAACATGCTGGGACCAATAGATGTAACTTACATGGCTACTCCAACTTTTTAGTACGGTATAACATTTTCTTTACATTATGGTATGCCAGTTGACCTAGATGCCCCCTGAGACCATGGTCCCCAGCCCTCAGCCCCAGTAAATGGGTCCCTGGAGGTATTTTGGTGTGTTTGTGATCTTCGATGACTTTGCCTTGGTCAAGTTGTGTTGACTTCCTCTGCACTGCATGTTATCTTTCCCTTCACTGAAGTTAAACTTCATATACTATCTAGTCCCTAATTTCCCCCTCCCTTCCCTCCCTACCCTCCTCACCATCCAAGAATGCTTTGTTTCTATGCATAAACCTTTTCTTGAGTTCTTATAGTAGTGGTCTCATACAATGCTTGTCCTATTGTGATTGCCTTATTTCATTTATGTAACACCCTCCAGTTCATTCATGTTGTGAGATGTTTTACAGATTCATCACTTTCTAGATTGTTGCATAGTATTCCATTGTGTGTACGTACTCTGATTTGTTTATCCATTTGTTGATGGGCACTCAGTCTTTCTGACATTGTGAACAAGGTTGCAATAAACAGGGGTGTGCTGATGTCTATTTGTGTGATGGCTCTTAATTCTCTAGAATATGTCCCCAGGAGTGGCATTGCTGGATCTTATGGTGTTTCTATTTATAGCTTTTTTGAAGAGGAAAAATATTGTCTTCCACAGTGGTCCCACCAGGAGTACGTTAAGAGTTCCTATCTTTCCACAATCTCTCCAACATTAGTTATTTTCTGTTTCTTTGATTATTGGCAGTAATAAAGAAATATTTCCTTTATTTCTGCTCTGATTTTTATTATTTTCATTGTATTATCTCACTGTTGTTTTGATTTGCATTTCTCTAATGACTAAGGATCACAAACACTTTTTCATCTGCTTGCCACTTAAATGTCTTCTTTGGTGAAGTGTCTGTTCATATCGTCTGCCTATTTTTAAATTGGGTTATTTGTCATTTTGTTGTTGACCTATTGAAGTATTATGTATATTTTAGAGATAAGACACTTATTGGATATTTCATGGACAAGTTTTTTTCCCCCCAGTGTGTTGGTTTTCTTTTTACTCTTACAGTGAGGTTTTGATGAGCATAAATGTTCAATTTTTATGAGCTCCCAGTTATCTAGTTTATCTTCTTGTGTTTGTGCATTGTTATGGTTTATATTGTACTTATGCTATGTATTTGTTGTCCCAATTTTCCCTTCTACAATTTTTTTATTTTAGGATTTATATTTAGGTCATTGATCCATTTTGAACTAGTTTTAGTGTTTGGTGTGAGGTAAGGGTTCTTTCTCATTTTTTCTCAGATGAACATCCAGTTTTGCCAGCACTATCTGTTAAAAAGAACTCCATTTAATAAACTTTGGTTCTTTGTCAAAATTCAGCTGACCCTAAGAGAATGGATTTATTCTGGATTCTCAATTCTTTTTTATTTGTCTGGCCGTTGTACCAGTATCAGGTTGTTTTGAGTATTGTGGCTGTACAGTTGTTTCTGTCATGAGCTAGTGTGAGGCCTCCTGCTTTGTTCTTTATCTTCAATAATGCTTTGCTTATCAGAAGCCTCTCTGCTTTCTATATAAAGTTCGTGGTTAGTTTTCCTTTCTTGGTAAAGAATGTTGTTGGTATTTGGAACAGGATTGCTTTATATGTGTAGGTTGCTTTGGGGAAGGCGGAAATCTTCACAATGTTGGGGCTTGCTATGCATGAGCATGGTATATTTTTCCATTAATATAGATCTCTTTTGTTTTCTTGATATAGTGTTTTGTAGTTCCCTTTTTAGAGTTCTTTTATGTCCCTGGTTAGATTTATTCCTAAGCATTTTATCTTTTCAGGAGCATTTATAAATGATATTGTTTCCTGACTTCCTTTTCGAAATACTCTTTGTTGGTGTATGGGAATCCAGCTAATTTTTGTATGTTGATCCTGCTTCTCTGCTCAGTGTTTCTTCTATTAGTTCCAGTAGTTTTCTTGAAGAATCTGTGGATTTTTGCCTGTATCGGACCATTATTACCTGTGAGTAGGGATAGTTTTACTTCTTTGTTTCCAATTTGATTAAGTTGTCTTGCCTTGTTGCTCTAGCTACAACTTCCAGCACCACATTAAATAAGAGTGGTGGTAAGGGACATCCTTGTCTTGTTCTGATTCTCCGGGGGAATGGTGTCTCTGTTGAGAATAATGTTGGCTGTTGGTTTTGTATAGTGAGACATGGGTGCTGGACTTTGTCAAATGCTTTTTCTGTGTTGATTGAAACGATCATGTGATTATTTTATTTATGTGGTGGATTATGTTGACCCATCCTTGCATAACTGGTATGAATCCCATTTAGTTGTATGTATTATTTTTCTGATATGATGCTGAATTCTACTGGCTAGAATTTTGTTTAGAATTTCTGAATCTATATTCATGGGAGGTATTGATGAGTTTCTTTTCTGTGATGTCTTTGCCTAACTTTGGTATCAGAGTTATTACTGGCTTCATAGAATGAATTCAAGGGTATTCTTTCCTTTTTTATGTTCTGAAATCATTTAAATAGTACTGGTGTATACTCTTCTCAGAATGTTTTGTAGAACGCCAGTGATGCTGTCTGGGGTAGGGCTTTTGGGTAGTTTTTTTTAATTACCTCTTCAATCTCTTGTTACAGGTCTGTTCGGATTTTCTATCTTAGATTATATTACTACAGGTAGGTAATGTGTTTCTAGAAATTTGTCCATTTCCTCTAGTTTCTCAAATTTCTTCTTAGAGTACAGTTTTTCTTAGTATTGTGTTATGATTCTTTTAATTATAGTTGGCTTGTTGTAATGTCCCCCATCTCATTCTTACTTGTGTTATTTGCATCATCTTTTGTTTATCTTTTATCAGTTTGGCCAGTGGTTTGTCAATTTTCATGATCTTTCCAAAGAGCCAACTTAATTGTATAGTTATCAGTGAGGGAGTTGTTAGCCAGTGAACAAATAACTGCATTGGAACACCCTCCCTACTCACCTGATCTGTCCCCCAGTGACTTTTCTTTACCCAAAGAGAAAGGAAATGTTGAAAGGAATGCATTTTGATGACATTCAGGAAGTCAAGGGTAATACAACCATAGCTCAGATGACCATTCCAGAAAGTGAGTTCCAAAATTGCTTTGAAAGGTGGACTAGGTGCTGGCACCAGTGCATAGCTTCCCAAGGAGAGTACTTCGAAGGTGATCATAGTGATATTCAGCAATGAGGTATATAGCACTTTTTCTTGGATGAGTTCAAGAACTTAATTGGCAGTCCTCGTATTATTCTTGGTAGGCACGTTTTTCCTTCTGAGGTTTTACATATGTCATTTCATTGGCTTCTTACCTGCATAATTCCTGCTGAGTAAGCAGAATTTAGTCTTATTTTTCCTCTGTGATTTTTCATTTTTCTTGAGCTGTTCACAGGGCTGTTTCTTAGTCTTTGTTTTTTACAAGTGTGATAATACTATGCCTTGGTGACTTTTCGGGGGCTGGAATCTATCTTATATGGGGTTCAGTGAGTTTATTGGACGGTGAGTTTCTTGTCTTTCATGATATTTGGAAGTTTTTTGCCAGCAAATATTTAATAATGTTCTTTGCATTCCTGCTTTTCTCTCCCTGTTCTAGAACTCTGAGGATGTTCCAATTTTTGCTCTGGATTGTGTCTCATATACTTTCTAGGCTTTCTTCATTCTTTTTCTTGATTTTTCCTCATGGAGAGTGTTGTCCATGGAGTTGTCTTCAATCTCATGGCTTTTGTTTTCTATTGTTTCAGATTTGCTCTTAAAACTTTCTGTTGAGTTGTCTGTTCCTGAAATTTTGTTGTTCATCTTTTGGATTTCTATTTGATGTTTTTGAATGATTTCTAATTGCTTAATTTTTTGGTGTTTTATTCTTGAGTTTCCTTGAATTCTTCTATTATTTCGTCTGTTTTCCTTGATTTTGTCTCTATTTTCCATGATTTTGTTTAGTTTTTCCTTGGTTTTGTGTTTTCCTTGATCTCTTTCCTAACTTCATGGATGTCCGTATTACTCTTTTGAATTCCATGGTAGATAGTTCCACTGGTCTTTCTTTTATTGGAAGGTCATTTGATTATTTTGGTCATTTGCTGGAACCACACTATCCTGAATTTTAAACATGTCTTCATATTTTCTGCAGTCTCTGAGACATCAGAATACTAGTTTATTTATTTATTGCATATGCTTTTGTTTCATGCTGCATCCTTATTTTGTTTTGATATGTCAGGGTGGGTGGGCCAAGCATGCTGCGTGCTCATCTGGGGGCACAATAGCTCTCAACGTCTTATCCAGTTGGGCAGGGCAGCAGAGGGCAGAGCAGGCCCACTTTGCTGTACACTGGTTAGTCAAGATGTCTGAGGATGGACTGAGTGGGTACTGACAAAAATATAGTGGTCAGGGCAGTTGGGGAATGGGTGAGATCCAGAGTGACAACGGGCCAGTAGCGGTCATGCAGGGAGGCTTGGTGGGAATGTGTAGGGGTGGTATACAGGGCTAGAAGGGTGGATAAAGAAAAGGGAAAGAGGGGAAATAATCGTGTGGTAGGGTCCATCAGATGGCAGTGGGCCAGTACCTCTCTAGCCAATGTGGCACAGTGTGACCCGGTGGGGATGAGCAGAGCAGGGTTACTGAGCTAGATCAGAGGGCGAAAGCAAAGGAAGGGACCAGCATGTTGGGAGTTGGTAGGTAGGGGTGGATGAGGAACTGGGCTGGCAGTAGGTTGGCAGCTCTCTCCTCTTAGTGGTGTCTGATGGGAAGGGATACAGGTAGTGCATGGGCTAGTTGGGAGAAAGAAAAGGAAGAATGGAGTAATAATGGCATGGCAGGAGCTGGCAGGTGGGGATGGGACAGATCTGTGCTAGTGGTGGGCTGATGTCTCTCTAGTTAAGGTGGCATGGCATGGCCTGGTGGGAAGGGGGTACAGGTGAGTTATGGGGCTAGTTGGGCAGGAGAAGTAACAGTGAGAGAGGGAGAAACAACAACAACAACGACAACAAAAAACGTCATGTGACAGGAGGGAGTGGGGTGGACCCAAGATGGCCATGGGCTGGTGTCTCTCCAGTCCTGTCTAAAGGTGAGGACTAGAGAAGAGGCATGGGCTAGGTGTCAGGGATAAAGAAAAAGAGAAATAGAAAGAAAAAGAAAAGGGAAAAAATGGTATGGCAGGAGCTGGTGAGTTGGGGTGGGGCTGGTAGTGGGCTGGTGTCTTTCCAGCCTCATCTAGCCAAGGTGTCTCAGTGTGATCCAGCAGGAAGAAGTGCAGGTGAGGCATGGGGTCGCTGACAGGGAGAAAGAAACAGAGGAAAGGGACAGAAAAAAAAGATATGGGAGGAGCCAACAGGTGAGGGCTGGGTGGACACAAGCTGGCAACAGGTCAAAGGCCTGGTGGAGGTGGTGTAAGGGACATGAGTGGTAGGAAAATGTGTTTCTCAGGTTGCTGGGTGCTCTATCTCCTGTTGGGAGCTCCATGAAGTTGCTTCCCTGTATTCCCCATCCAGAGTCATGGTTGGCTGTGCTCCAAGATGTGCCATGTTAGTTGGCAGGAGACCTCTACTCCTTTTCTTTCCTTGTTCTCCATTCTCTTTCAGTTTCTTTTTCCATTTGGTGTTTGACCTATTTCTTTATACCCTCATTTGATGCTTAGGGATCCAGGATTAATGCTGGTATCTGTTTTATGAGTGTTTGCTGCAGAGGGACAGCATGATCTGTTTGTCTAGGGCACCATGTTCCATGTGTTAAGTATTTAGGGTAGGAGGTGGAAGAGGTTTTTAGCTCTTCTGGGGCAGGCAACCAAGGGGGCAGAACTTGTCATGGTCTTGCTATACTTCAAGTCATCAAGGGCTCAGTACAAAGGGACAGGCAAGCTGGTGAATAGCAGACAAGGGAAACAGGTACTCTGTCCTTGGCTAGAAGCACCATGAGCGGTCAGGGTGTTAACTGTCCCAGGTCTCCAGGGAAGCACTAGCCTTGGGTTAGCTCCTGGAAACTGGACTTGGACGCAGAAGAGAGTACTTCCAATGTTATTCGTTCTTTTTTTTTCTTTATTATGACTGAGTGAAAATGTACATTCCCATATAAATTTACATGCCTACCTATATGTAGCTTCCATTGCTCTCCCTGCCTGGTGACAGCACACTATTCCTCTCTGCTCCATATATGTCTCATTCTCCCAACAGTCTCCTTTCCTCTCCTCTCCTGTCACCCACTCCCCTTACTCCAGCCAGAGGTCACAGGATGATATCGTATAGATGCATAGAACCATAAAGTGCATCCAATATATGGTCACTCTGCGTTGTCAAGTCCAATCTATTCGTGTCTGAAGAGTGGACCATCATAATGATTTATGGCCAAGGGC
This sequence comes from Heterohyrax brucei, assembly GCA_028571685.1. Classification (NCBI taxonomy): domain Eukaryota; kingdom Metazoa; phylum Chordata; class Mammalia; order Hyracoidea; family Procaviidae; genus Heterohyrax; species Heterohyrax brucei. Next base: position 54,279,096 of record CM053149.1, read on the forward strand.
AGCATCAGGGCCGGGGGCCATGCTCCCAGGGGAACCCCGAAGCCACTGGATCATCAATTGTGGTCTTTTAGTGGAGATCTCAGGGTGCACCCCTTTTTATTCTTGTGTTGCCAGTGAGACTAAACTTTGTGAGCTCCATCGCGGCTATCACTGGTGGTAGTCGGGCACTATCCAGTTCTCCTGGTCCCAAGTCTATGTAGGTACCCACTCATGTGGGTCTCTCTATCTTCCAGGTTATCTTTACCCCATGTGATTTTGGTCCTTGGTGAGCATCTGTTCTTGCTGAGTTGGGACCATTTGCCATGCCCTCAGATGGCAGCTTGACAGCTTTTAAGACCCCAGATGCCACCCACCAATGTGGGGTGCAGAGAACTTTCTTAGCAAAGTGCTAGTTGTGCCAATTGGCCTCGATTTCACCTAAGAGTATGGTCCCCTGCCCTCTGCCCCAGCTACTCTGTCCTTGCAATATTGGGTTAAGATGGAAGGAGTATTCAAGTTATGTTGAAGTCCACTTAATATTGTCCTTGTTTCTAATGTGTGCTATCACCGATTTCACCCAACCAATTTCTACCAACTATCTAATCTAAACCCTCCCCCCCTCCCCGCCCTTGCAGCCATCAAAGAGTCTTTTCTATTACACATAAGTGTGTTTTTGAGATCTTATTGTAGGGGTCTTATACAATATTTGTCCTGTTGTCGCTGACTACTTTCACTCAGCATAATGTCTTCCAGTGAAACCAGGTTATGACAAGTTTCCTGGAATCATCATTATTCTTTATCATTGCATAGTGCTCCATTGATTATATATACCATAGTTTAGCTATCCATTCCTCTGTTGTTGGACATCTGGGTTGATTCCATCTTTTTACTATAGTGGACTGTGCTGTGATGAATATTCTTGTGCATGTGTCTGTTGGTGTGAATGGCCTTGATTCTGTAGGATATATTCCAAGTAGTGGAATTACTGGGTCAAATGGTATATCCACATCCATTTTTTTAAAGACACGCCAGATTGCTTTTCATAGAGGCTGGACCATTTTGCAACTCCACCAACAGTGTAGGAGAGTTCCACTTTCTCCACAGCCTCTCCAGCATTTGTTGTTTTGTGTCTTGGGGATCATGGCAAACCTTGTTGGGGTGAGATGGTATCTCATTGTTTTGATTTGAATTTCTTTAATAACTAAAGACTGTGAACATGTCCACATGTGTTTTTTGGCTGTCTGGATCTCCTCCTTAGAGAAATGTCTGTCCTCTCCTTTGCCCATCGCTTAATTGGATGATTTGTCTTCTTCTTATTGATATTTTATAGTACCTTATAGATTATGGAGATCAGGCATTGGTCTGACATAGAGTTACCAAATATTTTTTCCCATTCTGTAGGTGGCCTTTTAATTCTATTAATAAAGTCTTTTGATGAGCAAAAGTGTTTGATTCTTAATAGTTCCCGTTATCTGTTTTCTCTTCTGTTGATTGTGGTTTGTTTGACAGATTGTGAAGTCTGTCTACGCTGTGTATTAAAACTTCCATTGTTGTTCCTACCTTTTCTTGGATGAGCTTTATCATTTTGGAGTTGGTATTTAGGTCTTTTATCCAGTTGGAGTTGGTTTTTGTATAAGGTGTTAAGATATGGATCTTGTTTCAATTTATTGCAGATGGATATTCAATTTTGCCAGCACCATTTGTTGAAGATACTGTTTTTACCCATTTAATGTCTTAGGGCCTTTGCCGAATATCAACTGTTCATAGGCAGATGGTGTCATCCCTGGGATGTTCTCATTTTTTAAGCCGAGTGGCTGTTTGCTCTGAGTATTTAGAGTAGTGGTTCTGAAATGTTTTTAAGGTCATACACTCACCTAAAATTTTACACTCAATTTAAGGGAGGTCATGGATCCCTTGAAACCCATTGGTTGCTAAGAGCTTATCCTATAGTCAATCCTAATAAGGAATTTTATCCCCCATATGAGATTGTTGTTGTCGTTGTTAATTGTCAACTCATTTTAGAGCTGAAGACACTGGTGAACAAAGGTCATGACCTGTAAGTGGCACAGCCAAAATCTGATCAATCTCTGGCAGAAAGTACAAATCTGGACACGGTATGTGTCCAGTTGAGAGGGAAGGTGTGAAAAGACAGACTGACCCAAGTCCTTCTGAATAATCAAAGCTACCAGAAAGCTTTTCATTTTGAAGAGACAGTCTTTAGAATTAGATTAGGCTTTTTCTTAAAATCATAGAAAATGATGACTAGTTGAGGTCCACTGAAAAGGAGGAAGACTGAGGCTGGCTTATTGCAACAACAGTAACAAAAAAATCCTTTGGAACCCAAACTGACTGTTTTATGGACAAAAGGTAGAAAATTAATATTGTGGCATATATTCAGATGCTTTTCTTCTAGAAAGGAGGGAGATTCCCTTTAGTCTGTTGTGAAGAAATTGAGAAAAATTTCAGCATGAACCTGCTTTCATGTTTGGTAAAATACAGTGTCTGGGTAATTTCTTCAGTACAGTGCTTAACAAAACCTTCCTTCTTTACAAAAAGACTTTCCCAACAGGGTAATTACACATATTCTATGAGATGGCATTTCCTCAGAAGTACAGCAGCCTTAAGAAAGATAGACACCAAGTAGTAGAGAAAAATAATTTTCATGTTCTAACTTAAATAACATCAAATCCTATGCCTTACTTAAAGTGTGCACATTATTTAAGAACATGCTTTTCAACTGTAAGGGTACAAAATTTGCAAACATGTGCTGGGGTGATATCATGGACTGATATCATGGACTGAACTGTGTTCCCCCCTAAAATATGTGTAGTAATTTGGCTGGGCCCTGACTCCCACTTTTGTGTGATTGCCCTACATTTTATGATTTTCCTATGCTGTAAATCATAATCTCTCCCTGTGATTAATAGACTGATGTTTAAGAGGATTAGGATGGGACCATAATACCCTTACTAAAGGAGTTTTCCTGAAGTACAGATTGCACCACCTTTTATCCTGCAAGAGATGAAAGGAAGGGAAGCAAGCAGTGTTGGGAATCTCATACCATCAAGAAAGCACCAAGAGTAGCACGTGTCCTTGAGACCTGAGATTCCTGTGCTGAGATACTCTCAGACCAAAGGAGGATGGGTGCAACACGAAGACCTTCCTGCAGAGCTGACACACAGAGAGAATGTGTTCCCCTGGAGCTGACACCCTAAGTTCAGACTTCAGGCCTACTACTGGACTATCTGAAAACAAACCTTTGTTAAAGCTATCTACTCACGGTATTTCTGTCAGAGCAGTCCCAGATGACCACCTGTAAGCTAAAGGTTGGAAACTTGAATCTACCCAGTGGTGCTGTGGAAGAAAGGGCTGGTGACCTGCTTCAGTAAAAATTACAACCAAGGAAATGCTATGGAGTGTATCTGCCTGTGACCCATGGGATGACATGAGCTGAAACTGATTTGACAGTGCAAGATAACCATCTGTTTTCTATTACTGCACAAGAAACTTGGTGGCTTAAAACAATGATTTATTATATCTCAGAATTATGTGGGCTGATTGGGGTCAGTTGGGCAGTTATCTTGTTCAATTTCATGTCACTGAGGACACTCCTTTGGCTATAGTCTCTGGTGGCTGGGCTGTGTTGGAAAGTCTAAGACTTTAATCCTGTATCTGGCCCCACTATGGCCCTCTGGTGGCCTCTTTCTCTCCACGTGGGACCTAACCTCACCACAAGGTGGCCAGTTACCCAGAGAAAGAAAGCAAAGCTCCCCAGGCTTTTCCTGAGCTAGGCCCAGAACTGGTACAAGTCACCTCTATTGTTCGTATTCTATCTGCCTAAGGAAGTCATCAGGCCAGCCCAGATTCTGGGTGGGGTGGGATGGAGAAATTGCACTTCTTGATGAAGGGCATGGCCGAGTCTCATTGCAAAAGGCACATGAGTTGGGAGACACAGTCATTGCTGGAAACGATCTACTATACTTTTATGAACACAAAAATAAAACCCCCAAATCTATTCCCCTTAGTGAGTTTTGACTCACCAAGGCAGAGGACAGCATAGAACTGCTCCCTAGGGCTTCCAGGGCTATAAATTTTTATAGAAGTAGGTGGCCACATCTTTCTCCCATAGAGTGGCTGGTGAGTTCAAACCCATCTTTCCAATAGCAGTTGAGTGTTTAACTTCTGTGCCACTAGGTTTCCTCCTTTCACACATAAACACTTAAAAATAATGAAAGCAGACAACGTTTAGGGCAAAAGAACAATTGAGGAGTTCCGGTAGCACAGAGCACTCCATCGAGCAGAGGTGGCAAAGGTGTGAGAAACGCTGAAGCAATTTCAGGACCAGAAGAGAGAGCAGGGAATCGTCATGGTGAACAAAGAGCATGCCGGCATCAAGGGTACCATGAACGATCCCACCACCGCACAGCACGCCAGCCTCATCTCAAAGGTCTGCAGGTATGCAAGTGCAACTGGTCCCCAGAATTGACCTCACCTGTCTTTGAATTTGTGCCAAGAAAAGTGAAATTATGGTTGCACCAGTTAAGGTCTATTTTCTGATTATGATTCAGAATCCAACTGAATGAACCACTCTGTTGGTTCGCTGTGTGATCCCTGAATTTAATGCTAGCTCACTACTTGTGGCAGTCACTTTACTCCCCAATCAACCAATCTAGTGGCCAGGGTTGGCTGGGCCACCCACCTCACCTAAGGAGTTCCTCTGCTGTGTCAACTGCTCCTGAGTTCCCACGCCAGGTGGCTTCTTCTCACACCAGGTGGCCCATCTCTTTCTGATCACTTTCAGGGTATGAAGTAAGACCATTGTAGGAAGCCCGCACTTAGCTTTTTTCTGATATTCAGTTCACTTTGTTGCCCTTGGGAAACGATCTTTTTCTTGAACAAAAAAACCCAAAATGCTTAAAAAGAAAGTTACAAGGAAAACCTATTTAAATGGTGACTCCATTCATTATCTGACTGTTTTTCTCCTTTGATCATTAGACTGACTTTGGAATTCAGACTTTTCACTTTTCTAAACCCACAACAGAAACCACTCTGATAGTGTGGAATTGGAAATGCAAGAAAAGTTCACATCTTGTAGTTTAAGACTTGTGAGGGTCAGAAAAATGTTTTTATGAATTGAGCAAAATAAAATCTTACAGCCCCAAAGTAAACCGGCAGACATACTCCCAAGGGAAAGCACCTAGCCAATCAGATTGGAAAGGTTTTGTTAGTTTTTCCATTTGTAAAAATTCCCAGACCATAGCATGAAAAGTAATAGTTGCCATGTCAGCTGTTACAGATACTCTAACTGACAGGGAATTATACAACCAGCTCTGGAATTTACATATGAAGATGATAGTGTCTCTTTATACAAAGTCTTAGACAACAGCCAAGTTGAAGAGAAATTAGGAGACAGAAATATTTCCAGTTTTTATTAGAACAAGTTAACACATTCGGGACAATTTAGATAAAATACAAAGCTGCTAAATTAATTAAGGCTTTCTAAATATCTTAAGTCAAAACCTAAAATATTATGTGCATTTTAGAATAGGTACTTTGAGATACAACTGGTTCATAATGAATCGTTTTCTAGCTTATGTTTATGATAATTATAAAAGGCTAATTAGCATATAGCTACAATTCATGCAATTTGAAAGAGATTTGCTTTAATACAAGTGTATTCTAATATCATAAATGGACAAAAGCATCTTTAATGTGACAATGCTTAGAAGTACAGACAGTGACTAGTATTTACAATAGAAAAGAAACATTTACAACTTCATAACTATAAATCATTTTGTCTGTTGAGTAATGTAACCGATTTTCACCTTGGGTAAATTATAATTGTAAATAAAAAGTTGGCTGAACCTGAGTCCCTGCTACTAAAAGATATGTGTAATTGAGATGCTGTTGTAGAATTCCATTAAATTATCATTCACTGAAACCAGAAAAGGTTTTACTGAAATTTAAACATTTACTAAGTAATTTTTGCCTTGATGTATATCCTAAAATAGTATTTTACAGCATAAGTGCCATTTCCATGAAATTAAAACATCAGAGATTACATATTGTGTATTTTAAATGCACACCTGTTACATTTACATTCATTAAAATACAGTGACAGCTTCAATACCCAATTTTGTTTATAAAAGTTAACCACTGGTAGAGGGTTGTCTGTAAACTACTATTGAATTGATAGAACTATTAGGGAATAACGAAAACTCACTGCCGTTGAGTCAATTCTGACTCACAGTGATCCCACAGACAAAACAGAATTGCCCCACAGAGTTTCCAAGGAGCACCTTGAGGATCTGAACTGCTGACCTTTTGGTCAGCAGCCATAGCACTTCACCACTACACCACCAGGGCTTCTACTGGGGGAGTACTAGGTGTGTATTTGTGTGAGAATGAAAGAAAGCAAGAGAGACACAAGTGAGAACAGAAAGGAGAGGTATCTTAGTGCCTGGCTAGATCATAAAACATCAACATTTCCACCTGACACTTGTTAATGAAAAACAACCTCTAGAAAAAGCCTCTTCTGGTGGGATTCAGGCCAAGGACACAAATAGTGTGCGTTATGGAGGATCACAAAAATCTACAGTGGAAGGAGAATCTTAGAACTCATCTATCTACCCACTTCTCCATGCTCCAATTTTAAAAATGAGAAAAGGAAGCACAGGAAAGTTAAAAGTTGGGCCAAAACTACACAGAGTTGGCTCTGGAGTTCTGTGCTCAACGCTGGACCTAGAACCTGGTTGTCCGAACTTCCAGACCAAATGATCGTTCTCGTATTCTCTAAACTCTATTCTTAGAGTCTTAGTATTCTCTAAAACATAAATGGAACTGTTGAACTGATTTTAATAGAGAACAAATTTAATAGATTTTAATAGAGAACAAACTATACTGAGCACATAACTTTAACTTTTAAGTGAAATTGTGTTACGCATTGATGACAGGCATTAAAAATCTATATATTTGTAAGCTAATACCTTACATTAACTCACTAAATTTTTTGCAAAATAGCACTGCTGGTAGACTTTTAGGATCACTCCTCTTGTGATGATATTATTCTGATTAAAAATTTTCTTTTTGAGAATTCTGTGCCAGTTAGGCATGGGATTGGAAATCATTGGTCATGAAAAGTGACTAAGAAAGTGGCATCTTTAAACAACAAAAAATTGTTATTTTTACGGCAGGTATGCTAAAGGAGCATAAAACATCTCCAGAACTAAACACTGTGTCAAATTGAGTTACTGACTTTCTGCGTCTTGTAGTTTTGACAAATCTGCAAAGCAGTGATAAGCAGTGAAATACCCACTTTAGAAGCAGAAAAATCTACTTTTTACTTCAAGTCTTCATTCCCTGCCTGCAAACTTTGTGCTTACCGTCTCCTCAATCATTTCCCTAATCCAAAGCCCTGTGAACACAACTTTTTATGATTTAGTTAAAAATCATCTTTAAAAGTCCTGGAAGGGCTTTGTGGATAGGGCAAGTTGGAACAATTACATTCAAACATCACCAGAAACCATGGTGCTGTAGTGGTTAAAGTGCTATGGCTGCTAACCAAAAGGTTGGCAGTTTGAATCTACCAAGCACTCCTTGAATACCCTGTGCGGCAGTTCTATTCTGCCCTGTACAGTTGCTATGAGTCAGAAGTGACTTGATAGCAACGGGTTTGGTTATTACCAGAACTGAAACGGAAGACCAAAGACAGAGTCCAAGCAAACAGGCTTAAAGGGCACTGCAGGTCTAATCTGGTGTCACTTCCATGATGTATTCTTCTTCCCTGCAGGCACTCTAAAAAGCTAAGTTTGCACTTTTAATGGTGTGTAAAATGCTCTCCAAAAAAAAAGAAAGGAAAAAAAATTTGCCACTGCTTTGCGACTCTATGGGAAGCAAGGTCACAGAGGTAGAACACAGAGGGTATGTAGTGTGTCACTCATCAGGTGACACAGTATTTGGACAGCACTGTGAAGGAGCTAGATAGGCATGTTAAGTAGCCTGAAAGCTGGCAAGGGTGAGACAAGACCTAGACAGGCCAGAAACATAGATGATTCTTGGGAAACTTACATTCACAGTATCAAGTAAGTTTCTGTGAAAAGCCTCAGCTGAAACTCTTCCATAAGGATGAGTTTTACAAAAGCCATCACAAACTTATTTGGGCATCTGACCTCCCCACCAAGCAACCAACCCACCCATTGTCACTGAATTGATTCTGACTCAGTGACTGTCATGAATTGCATTGTGTCCCCCCCCAACCCCTCACCCAAAATGTGTGTATTGATTTGGTGGGGCCATGATTCCCTGTGTTGAGTGATTTTCCCCATGTGATGTGAATCCTCCCTCTGTGATGTTGATGAGGGAGGATGGCAAGCAGCTGTGTTGGTGAAGCAGGACTCAAGCTACAAGTCTGTGGGCTATAAAAGAGATAAATGAGCAGAGACTTTCAGGAACTCAAACCATCAAGAAAGCAGCCTGCACCTTATACTAGTGAGTGGTGTCTGGTGTCTCAAAAGCTAGCAACCTGCCATCTGAGGTACACCAAAAGGTACCAGCTCAGCAGAACAGAAACAGATGATCACCAAGGACCAAAATGATATGGGGAAAGAGAATGCAGAAGACAGACTCACATGAATGAATGACTACATCACCATGTGACCAGAAGAACAAGATGGTGCCTAGCCACCACCAGGGACAGCTGTGATGGGGCTCACAAAGTTGAGTCTCAGTGACAACATGAGAATAAAAAGGGGTGCACCCTGAGAACTCCACTAAAAGACCACAACTGATGGTTCAAAGGCCACGGGGGTCTCCTGGGAGCATGGCTCCTCATCATGATGCTGCCCCTGTCCATAAACCATTCCTGAGGTCAATTCCTCAGACAGGAATGGATTGGACTCAGCGACACAGAGTAACCATATCATGTGTGCACTTTATGGTTCTATGCATCTATAGGATGTCATCCTACTGGCCTCTTACTAGAAGGGAGACGAGAGGGTGGAGAAGAGGGGACAGGAGATTGTTAAGAGGATATGAGATGTATAGAACAGAAAGGAGGAATGTGTTGTCACTGGCAAGGAGACCAGTAGGAGCTACAGATAGGCCGGCATGCAAATTTAAACTGGACTGTATACTTTCACTCAATCACAATAAATTAAAAAAAAAAAAAGGCAGCACAGCGCACACCCTTTGGACCTGGTGTTCTTGCATCAGGATGCTCACACAGAATTTGGTTGGACTCAGCCTACGGGCCAAGTGCCGTCGAGTCGGATACGACTCATGGCGACCCTAGGGGCCAGGGTAGAACTGACCCCCAGAGTATTCAAGGAGTGCGTGGTGGATTTGAACTGCTGACCTTGTGGTTAGCAGTGGTAGGACTTAACCCACAGCCTACTGGACTGCGAACATTTCTCAGACTGAGTAGACTCACAGCTTAGAAACAGATCTGTGGGTTATTGGACTATGACAATAACATTTCACGTCCTGAAGCCTTCCACTTATGATATTTTCTGCGTAACTGTCTTCCACATGCCTGAGAAGTATAAGGAGAAGAAATGTATGTTTGGAACAGAAAAGAGTCACAGCTTGAGATTTCTTCTCATTAGTGACACAGGCAGCAGCCACACGATGGGGCCTGGGTCATCTGGAAAAGTTTGACCTGTGAATGTCATCAGAAGATGATTTTTCTTCATGGTAACAGCAGAAAATTCTTCCGAGCACTAGATGCTTTCTTTTCTCTCCTCCCTAGGGATACCATGGTGATGGACTTGAGGAAAACAATTGAGAAAGAGAATTGCTAGTTTTGGATTCATTCTTCAATGTAAGCAAAAATAGGGGAAGACAGTTACCACCAACCTCTTCCAAACACTTCATGATGTCTGAAGCACAAATCAAAGCAAAACGGGTGGTGGAGCCTTGAGCTGGCTTCTTTTCTTCTTCGCATATGTGTGTGTGTACTGAAGCAACACGAGAAGCTCAAAGGAGACATAAATGAAAACAAAGCAAAGCACCAAGAAAGCAAAAAAGAAGTATTTTTCTATTTCTAATTTTTCTTGCACATGTGGTATCATCCTATTAAATATGCATGAAACAAATCCGAAGAGAAGCAGCCTTGAAAATAAGAAGACGTATCTACACTACCTAAAGATACTAAACGGCCAAGTAAAGCAAATTTAACTGTCTTTGAAATGAGTAAGAAACTATTCTTTAAATGCCCTTATTCCTTAGTAAAGAGATGACCCCACATAACTGAGATTTTCTGGAAGTTTACAGAGCCATGTTTGTAAGTATCTGGGCTATTGCTTTTTAGGGATAAATATAGGGTGTTCTCCAATTTATGTTTAACTCAGTGTCAGACACAAGTCATTTCTGGAATAATGTGTATACCTACTCCTCACTTAACAAGGTTAAGTTCCAAAGATCCGATTGTTATATGAAAATTGCATTATGCAAAAATGGAAGAGGGTTATATCGGATCACCAAATAGAGGATAATTACATCATTACATAACTGCCAAGCCACTGAGAATCATGGCCTAGGCAAGATGACACAAAACCAAATCACAGCCAACACTACTCTGGCCTCACACCTTGGTGTTTGTTACAGATGTTATGTTGTTGATGGATTAAATAGTTGGATAACAATTTTTTTCACTCTTGCTATGAATACAAAATGTCAGATAATGAGAACATCAACAGCTGAGGAGTAGGTGTATTTGCAAAATCTGATCACCTTCACGTGAGCATACCAGACCCAACAGCAGAGAAGAGTTAATTAAATACTCTTAATTTTTATTGACATGAACGTCACTGTTTTGTGCCTTTATGCCTGACAGTGACAGGCGGCCTCCTCTATTACCTGAGCTCCTTGTTAGCAACTTGAAAGTACTTTCAAACTCTCCGCATTATTTATAGACGTTCAGGAAAAATGGCATCGATTATGATGTTTTTAAATGTAAACAATGCACCATTTAGAAAATACACCCAGGAGCAGTGGCCCAGGTGCTGCAATGATTTAGCCTGGACGATACAAGAGAAAGGATGTGTCACAGGACAATATCACAGCCTGCAGTCACTTACCAAGGGCATTACTCATGTGAAGGGTGGAAGGCCTTGTGGTTTTCTCACCATTCGCTGTGTAATGCATGGGATTTTCTCTAGCTAGCTTTAAAAATACAATTGTCAATGTTGTATGAGTCTGGTCTCAGATCAGGGAATACAACTAGGTGAGCACTCAAGGTTCCCTTCCTATACCAGTTTAAAAACACAGTATAAAAGACCATCATTCTTCAACAGACTCGTTAAGGACGAGAGTGCAGTGTAATATGGAAACAACACCATTACTTGCAGAAATGACACGATTACTTACAGGAACAGCTAGGTAACCTATTTGATATTGCTTTGGGGCATCATGTGGTAAGCTGTAGGGAGATGAAGTATGTAAACTTTTTCCATAAATCAAAGGACAAGCCCACAAATCTTCCACATTCATTGCCTTAGGAGGGCTAGCTCCGATGCAATTGAAAATGTCGCCTCCACGTGTAGCGGCAGACTTTGTAACCTTTGAGGAAAGTATTCCAAAAGAAAACGCTGGCATGTAAAAAGCACAGGGTAGGAATCCTCAACGATCAGAGCAAAAACAATTCCAGAAGGCAGCTTAATTTTCATATGGCTCATCTGCATTTGAAATACTGAGAATTCCTATCACACTGGTACCAAAAATGTGTACATACTAAATTACTTTCCGCTTGAAAGAACATTTTCCTAAATGTTTGGAAGATGATCAAATTTTAACTGGAGGACTTGTTTTCTTCCATCAGGTGAGGGGGAGATGTGGCTTCCTGGTATGAGAGGCAACAGCTGATTCTAATAGCAGAACAAGAGAAAAATAAGAAAGTAAATAGAAAACAATCCCCATCGGCACAGTTAGATTTAAAGGTGTTAAACCAGAGTATACATGGTACAGAGATGTCCAAAGGCATCAGTTTTAAAGTTAAGCAGGTTGACATTTCCAAAAATTGTCATCTTCTGATATGTAAATATTAGGTTCTATTACTTATCTTAGGATTCTTGTGACATACTATGACTTATTTCAATACAGCTACTTCTGGATAAAACCAAACCAAACCCAGTGCCGTTGAGTCACACTTCCAACCCACTGCAGCCATACAGGGCAGAATAGAACTGCTCCATAGAATTTTCAAGGAGTGCCTGGTGGATTCAAACTGCTGACCTTTTGGTTAGCAGATGTAACATTAACCACTATGCCACCAGTGTTTCCTGTTTCTGAATAGCTAGTTTTAAGAGATAAATGCCTGCCAGCTATTTAACAGTAATTTCAGGAGTCTATACTCTGTTCATCTTGAACTTCTAATAATAGCTAAGATACTGACAGAGCAACAAAGATTTAAAACCTTTTACATATCAACTTCGAACAATATTTAGTCTTAAGACATCAGCCATCCACCTGGAGGTGCAGACGCTGGGATCCAGGGAGAAATTCAAACTCACAAAGTAAAAACTACACAGAATGTAGAGACCTTTCCTGCAACTATTTGGTTTCTTTTCTGATTATAGTGTGTGTGGGAAAGAGTGCAGCCTCAGAAAGGAGGTAGAACCCAAAAGGTGTCACTGTCTTTCTCTTGCCCTTCTGTCTGGTAACCTCACCTGGAGGAGGGAGGAGATCAGGCATGGTCTCACGGGTGGGGGCTACTGATAGGTTGCATCTTACTGAGCACTGAGAACCTGACACCAGCTTTGTAAACTGGACCACCTAGCTGCATGCTGCTCTTTGGGCTGCTTTCTTTTTGCTATCTCTGGGTATCCTGAGGAAATCCTGGTGGTGTAGTGGTTAAGTGCTATGGCTGCTAACCAGGAGGTCAGCAGTTCAAATCCACCTGATGCTCCTCAGAAACTCTATGGGGCAGTTCTACTCTGTCTATAGGATTGCTATGAGTCAGAATGGACTTGGCGACAATGGGTTTGGTTTGTTTGGTCTTGGGTCTCCTGGAAGGCCTTTGTAGAGTTTCTAGTCTGTTATCAGCTGGGCTCCAGGATGCTAAGGAAAGGGTACCACGTACAGACTGTGGTATTACAGAGAGCAATGCCCCTTAGGGCAGGTGTGCTGAGAGAGCTGAGACAGCAAATTAGAGAGGCTGAGAGGAAGGGTGTGGCAATGTCACTGTCACTCTCCTTGTGGAGATTCACCCTTCATGGACAACACAGCTCCAGGGAGTTCTGCTGTCCAAGGGCAAAAGCGGGGACTCCTGGGAGATGATTTTTAAGGGATGGGTGTTTTACACACCATTCAGATTGTACTTCAAATTGCTTTGCTAACCTTATTTGAACAAGCTTAAACCTTCCGTTATTCAAGCAAGCTGCACTGGGCTTGACTGGCAAACACTGACATGACTTACAGTAAAAAGTAAAAGGGCCTACATAGTAAGAATCTGGACACCCAGAGATCATTTTAACATTTAATCATACTGATTGGTTCAATCTTTTTCCTCCAAAGCATTTCTCGTTCAATTGTTAAGAAGTTTTTTCTTAAAAAAAGAAGGGTATATTCTTCCTTTTTGTAGACATGCCAGTGAGAATTAAAGCGACCAAAAAGTAGATTCAAGATAAAAGATTAAACGTTAATTGTGACATCTGTTGGTTTCTGATAAATTGACAACTACCTTCCTGGATTATTAAGCCATGTTCTTCCATTTGTTTATTCATTTGAATAATATTTATTGAGTACCTTCTATGTGTCAGATATTGTTTTAGGTGCTGGGGCATATGGTAAGAAAAAAAACCAACAAACCTACTTTCACAGAGTTTACGTTTTAACTTCAAAGCTTTGTAAAACCAAGAGAGGGGTAGTCATCTAATGAACTGTACCACTGATGTCATGATCTTCACAATCCTATTCTGCACTGTTGGCACATTTTAGGACAGGACTGGTTCTCAGCTCTCTGGGTTTCATGCCTTTATATCCTACAAAAGGCAGATGAGGTGCCAGCTATTTGGTGAAATGACAGATGAGTCATGTTTCTCATAATTAATGTCTGGAAGTTATATAAAGGTAGTGGGATACCACTATAAGGCTGCTAAAATTCAGCCATGTTGTTATCAGTGCTGGCCTATTGTATGAGGCTGTGCTTTGGGTACCCAACCTGGCAGGTATGCCCAATTTGCTAGAGTGAAACAGGGGTGTAAGAACTTGGTTGAAGTGCATTTGGAATAAGATTTTGCAACAATCTGGATATTTTAATAATTCTTTAGTTTTATTACATCACACACCAGTAATTTAGCCAGATAAATAAAAACACCTAAATTGATACAATGAAAAGGTTTTGGTGTCCACCTCTTCTCATTTTGAAAGTGAAAGAAAGGAAAAGGAGGGAGGATCAAAGAATCATTTTATGTCACTTTAATTTGGAGCAGAGGTACCTGTTGCCGCCTTCGGTTTCGTCCCTCATTGCGGGCTTTTCTCTTCATCTGGTCCTCTTGAAAAGAATCAAAGTAGGGGCTCTCCAGGAGCTGCGCACAGGTTAGTCTGTCATCTGGGTTCATCTTTAGGCACCCCTTTGGAGGAACAAAAAGCAAAGGAGAAATGAAAAGAGAGGCCAACTTCATGACTCTGTCCAGAAATGGAGTAATACCTCTGTACAGCCAGCACCAGCTTAGAAAATCTTCATGTGCGTATTATTAGGGACTGGGAACCTGTAAATAGCTAGAATTGCTCTTCTTTGGTCACTTCACAGTCTTTTGAGAGTAGAACTGATGAATATTGCAGGCATCTGGACGTGGTGGACGTACAGATCAGATGTTTATACCAGTGACATCTCTTCATTGCTAGTCAAGGCCAAGGAGCCTGTAGAGGTCTTCAGAGTGAGCTCCCTAGATCGGCAGCATCTGCCCAAGCTCAGAACTTGTTGGAGAAGCAAACTCACAGGTTCTGTCTCAGACCCACAGACACAGCAGCTCTGGGCTGGGGCCAGCAAGCTGTGCTGCACAAGCCCTGCAAGGATTAGGGTGCCTGCTCAGGTTTGAGAAGCACTGGAGATGGTAAAAGAGTGCAGTTTAAGTCCCTATAACGAGAAAGAATTGGAAATGGGGACAATTCAAAGATACATGCATAAAAGCACAGCTAGCAGCAAAAAGGAAAAAGGAGCATCACGGGCCTTTATAGTACACGATGTCACAAACCTCTAACGCCATCCCCGAGGGTGAGAAGGACCATGGCACTAGAGGTCCTGACCCAAAGAAATGTTCTCTGTGAAGCCCTGATACTTGCTGGACTTTTGCCATTAAGAAAGACAAGGTGACCACAAAGCTACAAAGAACTAGAGCCCATTTAGAACACTGAGGCAGAAAGACCTGAAATTTCTCGCTCTGTCTCCACAAGCTACCTACCATCTGTCTGCTGCATTGTTGGGCTGCTGTCATATGTGTGTTGCTGTGATGCTGGGAGCTATGCCACTGGTATTTCAGACACCAGCAGGGTTACTCACGGAGGATGGGTTTTGGCAGAGTTTCCAGACTATGACTAGGAAGAAGGGCCTGGCAATCTACTTTTGAAAACTAGCAATGAAAACCCTCTGGATGACAACAGAATGCTATCCAGTATAGTTTTGGAAGATGAGCCCCTCGCTGGGAAGGCAATCACCATGCATGCCTGCAAAAACGGACTTGAGCACACCGTCATTTGTGACGATGGCACAGGACAGGCAGTGTTTCGCACTGCTGCACCTGAGAATGTCCTGAGTCAGAGCTGGCTCACCACGGCTAACAACACACACCATCAGAGAGAAATACGGCACACAGACAGAGCAAACTTGCTTTGCGTGAGGCCACTCTACCTGTGGATTCTGTGTAGTCCCCGTTTCCTCTCAAATCCAATCTCTGGGATCCCTGAGAACACTGCCTGCTCTAAGCTGACTCATCTGCCCTTTTACTATGTATCTGTCATGAAACAACTCTGCTCAGCATAACTAGACTCACCCACTCCAAGCATATCACCCCCCCCAATTAATGATTCAGGCCATACGCTAACTTCTGAAGCTGGGGGCTGCGGTGGCGGTTGCGTCTCCTCAAGCTTCAGTGCTGTTAGGGTTACACCCCGGGCAGGAAGACTACATTCAGTACAAACTGAAGTGGTTTCTGATGCTTCATCACTTCAGCATTCCATCGAAGTGGTTCTTACTGTAAACACCTATCAGTAATATTCAGGGGCAGATAATTCAATAGGCAAGGTAAACACAGTGCTTACTATGCTTTTCAGATCATCTATAATGAACGATCTTACATTTTTTTCCCACCACATCAAAGATTCTGCATCTAGGTATGGCTGGCATCTGTGTCTCTCTCAACTCCATAGCAACTTCCTTTTCAAATGTACCCTCCCAGACAGAGGGAGATTACCCAGTGAGCAAGGTAAGGATTGGCTTACTTGTGCTTGCTCACTAATCTGTAGTGAACAATTTCACGTGGGTTTCACTACAGATGATCTGGTAAGCATTGTAAGCACTGTGCTTACCTTGCTTACCGGATAATCTTCCCCAGCTTTACTTCCATAACCTTAAATGAAATAGGTCTTTTGAGTTCTCATCTCAACAGTATTAGATACAACAGACCACATCCTTTCTTGAAAACCACTCTTTGGCTTCTTATAACTCACATTCCTTCTTCTTACGTCCCAAGCCACTCCTTTTCAAAACAGACTTGGCTAGCTTACCTTCTCCTCCTCAGTGGTTACATGCAATCTTCAAGGCTCCCTTCTAGGTCGGCCTGTCTGCTTCTCTGTTCTCAGCCTCTAGCCAATCTCACTGATATCTTTGGTTTCTATTATCAAGGTTTGCCAGGAGCTTCCACACAGTAACTTTCTAGTCCAGACCTCCCCTCTGAACTTGACCTCCATATACAACTGTCTGCTTAACATCTGGGCTCAGTCTCAAGGGCACCTGTTCTTGACCCTCCCCTCTACTTCGGCTTCCCACATCTAAATCATAACTAAGTCCTATTGGTTTTAGTGTCAACTAAACTGTGAACTCAACTAGCCCATCACTGGATAGGTATGGGTTTTTACTTTGAAAAAACTTTTCAGATCATAAGGAGAGAACGTTAATCCTGGGCTGCTTCAAAAGGGGGCTTCCGGATACCGCGGTGCTCCTAACCGGGAGGGGGCTGAGAAGGTGAGGGGTGAGAAATCGTAACTGCAAAGTCAACATCAGTTTACTTCTTGAAGCTTCAAATTTCAAAGGATAATCTTCATTGCAATTTCTAACAGTCTGTGCCTGTCGTCTTGATGACCTGATCAAACTGGTAAAGTGACAGGATGACCACAGCTATAGAAATGAATGAGTAATAAAAACGGGGCCCGCTGTCTCTACTGTGAGTCTACGCTGTCCTTGCTACTGTCATTGCCGACACTTCACCCTCCAGAGCAGTGGCCGGTATAGATGATGACCCAATGCCACGGGACAATCATCTGTTATGGTTGTCGTTGTTAGGTGCTGTTGAGACGGTTCCAACACACAGTGACCTCACGCACAACACAACGAAATAATTCGCAGTCCTGAACTTAGCCCCCCGTGATTGCTGGGCTTGAGCCCGCTGTGGCAGCCACTGTGTCAGTCCATCCTGTTGCTGGTCTTCCTCTTTTTCATTGCCCTCTACTTTACCAAGCATGACGTCCTTCTCCAGGGACTGATCCCTCCTGATACCATGTCCCGAGTGTGTAAGAAGTGGTGTCACCATCCTTGCTTCTAAGGAGCACTCTGGTTGTACTTCTTCCAAGACAGATCTGTTTGGTCTTCTGGTACTCCATGGCACATTCAGGATTCTTCTCCAATGCCACAATTCAAAGGTGTCAATTCTTCTTCTGTCCTTATTCACTGTACAGCTTTTGCATATATAAAATTGTGACTGAAAATAACACAGCTTCAATCAGGGGCACTGCAGTCTTCAAGGCGACATCTTTGCTTTACAGAAGGCTTTTGCAGCAGATCTGCCCAGTGCAATGTGTCTTTTGATTTCTTTAATTCTGCTTCCATGGGTGCTGACTGTGGATCCAAGTAAAATGAAATCCTTGACAAGGTCAATTTTTTCTTTGTTTATCATGATGTTGCTTATTGGTCCAGGTGTGAGGATTTTTGTGTTCTTGATGTTGATGTGTAATCTACACTGCAGGCTGCTATTTTTAATCTTCATTAGTAAGTGTAGTTGGTGTTTATTTGTTGTTAAAGATGCCTCAATTACAGTTAAGGAAAGAGAGCCCCTTTAACGGGGGCAGGAGTCTAGGAGATTGGGTGTGATCCATGCAATAGCACACTCTTTGTCATACTTAGAGAACTGGTTAAGTCTCATTTCAATATTTATGGGTCTAAACCTAATAGCTGAGTAACAAATCTAGCTTCATCCAAAGTCTTGGGCAGGTCCATAGGGCACTTCACGTCTAGAGACAGGGACAGGGATCTTGTCCTATACCTTGGGATTTTCATGCCCTGGAAACCTTCCAGGAAACTTTCTCCCTGATTAGTTGGAAAAGTAACCCCAGGACAGTCTGGTAAATTGTAGGTGGGTCAGAATAAGCTGACCACAGAGAACTGGTCAGAGAAGTATGTTTCCAGGAGAGGACCTTCATAGCGCTGGGTGAAGGCAGGTCAGAGCAGTGCAGCAGAGTAGATGGTAGCTATGGTCAAGTGGAGCAGTGGAAAGGGGAGTCTGAGGGCACAGAGGGTTTGGGTTCTCAGTCCCAGAGGATTCAGACTGAAGCAGTCCAGCACCCTGGATAGCACCAGGCAGAGCTCAGCACTAGCACAAAAGCAGGTCAACAAAGGCTGACCATCTTCTACATCAGACAGGTTTCCAACTGGGGTGCTAATCTCAATCACACAAGGGGATGTTTAAAGATATGTATTTCAAGTCCCCACTACAGAGAATCTGCTGCTGTAAATCTGAGGTTAGACAGGTAAGCTATTGGAATTTGTGTTTTTAAGAAGCTTCCAGATCCTTCTGATGAGTAGCCATGTTTGGAAAAGATTGTTATCAAAACAACTTAATTGATTACGAAAGGCAGATAGCCTCCATAGTATCCTCATTTCCATTTCCTTAAAAGCTTTCAGTAATGACACTGAATTGAAGAGCCATATTTTCTAGTATGGTCTCAGTGGGTCAAGAATGACTAACAGCCTGGTAATCATAGGTGAGTTCTTCCTGTTTTTTATCTGCGTATGTCCTTTGGTCATCTCTGTTGGGTCTGGTGCAGGAATTGTGTCTAGCATCTTCTGATCTTCTAATGATTTTAATGTATACATTGGAATATTGCTTAAACCACCGAGGTTCCTTTATCTATGATTTTCTAGTTCTTTACCATTTTCCATGAGTGTACGCTACCTTGGTAGCACATATCCAGCCTCGGTAGTATATGTCTACTATCCGTCTTTCTTAGAGTTACCAGCTTCAATCATTATAACTTGTCATCAACAATGGTTATAATTGATTTTCAAGTACCTTCATGAAGTTCAAAGACACAGGATGAGCACCTAAGAACTTTTCCTCAAGCGTTTCCTGAAATGCAATGTAAAGAATTTCAAAGTTACATCACAACAATGTAATGTATATTCTGAATGTATTAGTAATAAGAATACTTTAGAGAAAGGTTAGATAATTCCTTTTAAAGTTTTTTTCTTTAATCATTTTTATACATAATTTTATACCGTAGTGTAAAGGTCCAAAAGACATAACACTGGAGTTATTTTCTAAATTTCAAATGTCTTGCCATTGATGCTGGGTATGTGTGGGTCCCAATGTACCCATGTGAAATCCCACAACAGTATTATAATATCTGTGTATTATCTATTTATCTGCTCTGAGAATTAATGAAACTATGTTGAACTACTACAGAAAGCAATAGAATGATAAACACACAATTCAGAAAGGAAGAGAGGAAAGTGGAAGAAATTGAGGATGAGAAAATGGGGACAGGGACACTTCAAACAATGGCAACATTCTATTCTGTACCTGTGCAGTCAGCACAGGGAGTGTGTTGTCTCTTATTCTTAAGTTAAACCCATGTTAATATAAGTGTTCTTTAGTAATTTAACCTTTAACTCTGCATTCTATTCAACTCTTAAAAAACATAATAAAAAGGAAAACATTATATAAATCTATATAAATCCAGGTATTATATTATAGACTTAAAATGAACAAAGTATCTAGAGATAGTTGGAGTCATATGAATTTCAGGTAATTCGCATGTATCATAAATCATGGTCTAGTTGCACACATTTTTTTCCGCTTCCACTTACCATTCAGGTCCACACAGCTTGAGTGTGAACACACGTCTCACCTGGGAGTCCTTTCCTTCTAGAGGTAGATTTCTACTGGTAGACTCTACGGAGTTTTGAAAGGTCATAGCCCAAACTTTGATAACACAGACAGGAAAAAAATCAATGTCTGCCAATAGCAAGTAGTCACTGATACACTCCCAAATAAAGGCAAAGACCACAGCAAGAGCACAGAGATGATCACGTGATTTGGGGCTGATGCAGTACACCGAGGATCATTCTGTAGTACGACCTTCTTTGTGAAAACACAAATGGTGGAGAAAAGGTTTTTGTTGATCAGAACTCTGTTTCAAAGGGTCAAACAATATCAAAAGAATATATTTTTTAGAGAGACCCACAAGAGTGGGTGCCTACATCGACCTGGGACTGGAAGAACCAGATGGTGCCCGGCCACCACCAGTGATAGCCATGATGGAGCTCACAGAGAGGAGCCTCACTGGCAACACAAGAATAAAAAGAGGTGCATCATGAGATTTCCACTAAAAGACCTCAATTGATGGTCCAGCAGTTTTGGGGTTCCTCTGAGAGCATGGCCCCCGGCCCTGATGCTGCCCGTTCCCATAACAAAGGTCCACTCTTTGGACAGGAATGGAATGGACTTGGCAATGCAGAGTAACCATATGTTGGAAGCACTTTATGGTTCTATACATCTATAGGATATCATCTTGCTGACCTCTGGCTGGAGGAAGGAGAGTGGACGGAGAGGAGGGGAAAGGAGACTTGGGAGGATGAGACATGTATGGAGCAGAGAGGAATAGTGTGCAGTCACCGGACAGGGAGAGCAGTGGAAGCTGCATATAGGGGGGCATGTAAATTTACATGTGAATGTACATTTTCACTCAGTTATGTTAAATAAAAAATAAAATTAAAAAAAAAAGAATATGTTTTTTCCTCAAAAGACAGTACTACAGTAAGTATTATTTCTGAAAAAAATTTGAGAAGGTTATCCTAGTGCACTGGCCAAAAGGATCAAGATATTGATGTAAAGAACCAAATACATTTTTCCTTCACTTTCGACACTGAATGTGTCTTTGATCAGATAAACCCACCCAAACCCGCTGCTGTCGAGTTGATTCTAACTCATACCGACCCAACAGGACAAAGCAGAACTGCCCCATAGAGTTTCCAAGGAGCGCCTGGTGCATCTGAACTGCTGACCCTCTGTTTAGCAGCCACACCACTACACCACCACACCACCACACCACCACACCACCACACCACCACACCACAGGGCTTTCTTTGAGTAGACAGGACAAGTAAATTTTGAAGCATTCACCTGGTTCATTTTTTATGTAGTTTTACATAGTTTTTTTGATCTGCACTAGTGTGTTAAATAAGGAAAACAGGTATCAAAGTAGTAAATGTTAAAAAGCAAATAACTATCCCCTTAAAGAAAGTAAGCAACAACAATACAACATCCAAAATAGTGACTTACCATGTCTTCAGGTTCAGGTATACTGACGCCGTGGAAAAACTGGTTGCTTTTAAAGACTGACTGATGTCTTGGGATTAGTTTTCCTGTAAAGTAAAAGCCATGTAACTCATCATAAATCCAGTAAAAATAATATAGTGTTTAAATGGGTAACTTCTAGGGTCAAAGTATGAAAGGAAAACTGAGCCTGCCTGCTCCCTCCAGATTTGAGAGTGACAGGTCACCGCAAAAGCCTGCTTCTCAGGTCGAGACTTCTACCCTCTCCAGACAACCCTCTTTACCTCCTGTGGCTTAGTCTGCATTCGGCCACTGTCAAAAGGTGAGGTGAAAAAATGGTCTAAGGCCTTCACACACACGTGCCATTTAACCACATAACAACCTTACTGCCACAGGTGCTGTTTCTAGTATTCAGTGTACAGATGAGGCAAATGAGGATCAGAGAGGCTTGACATCTTGTCTGAGGTTACATGGTGACAGACCCAGCATTCAAATTCAGGTCTAGGCAAATTTCATCAAAAGTGTCCACCATCATTTTAGGAACTCAATCAAAGCAATGGCAAATAATCAAGGTGTGACTTGCACTTTTTTTTATGCTGTGGAATTCTGCAGAATATGTTGGAGCCAGACAGGAACAGAGTCAGGCTGCAGCAATTCTCCGGCCCGCCGGCTAGGGTGACAGGAGAACTCACAGGAAGGAATTCGTGAACATTCACCGGTGTATAGAGATACCACTTTGCCAGGATCCACGCTGCTGCATTAACCACTGTTAACCTGTTGTGTTACATTCCCGGGAAACCCTGGTGATGCAGCTGTTGAGCGCTATGGCTGCTCACCAGAAGGTCAGCAGTTTAAATCCAGCGGCGCTCCTTGAAAACTCTATGGGACAGTTCTACTCTGTCTGTGGGGTCACTGTGAGTTGGAAGTGACTCAGTGGCAGTGGGTTTGGTTTTTGGTTTTTCTCTTCCAGGCAAGTGGAGGTAGACAATACTGTGGGAGATGCTGACACGTGAGGAGAGCTCACAAAGGAGAGACCCCTGGAGTCCTATTCCTATTCCGCAATTAACTGGCTGTGTGTGACTTTTGGCCAAGCCTGGAAGCTTCCTGAGCCACAGTTCCCTCCTTTGTAAAATAGGTACAGTTAAAAATGTCATAATGCCCTTACCAGATATTCCTTCAGGCTGAAAGAGCTGTGTACGAAAGTAATTTCTAAACTCTTAAGTACTAAACAAAAGACAAGTGTTAATATTATCTTAAGCTCTGGCAGCTGCTCCAGGAAGTACAATCAGACTCCTAACCTCCAGGGCAGGGGTGTGAAACAATAGCCTGAGGGCCAAACCTGGCTCAGTGCCTGTTTTTCTATGACCTATGACCTAAGAATGGTTTTTACATCTTTAAGTGGTTAAAAAAAGATCAAAGGAAGAATAATATTTTATGACATGTGAAAATTACACAAGATACAAATTTCAGAATTCATCAAGTTTTATTGGAACACAGATGAGCTCATTTTTTTAGGTCTCATCTATGGCAGCTTTTGGAAACCCTGGTGGCGCACTAGGGTAAATGCTACATCTGCTCACCAAAACGTCAGCAGTTCAAACCTACCAGGTGCTCCGTGGAAACTCTATAGGGCAGTTCTACTCTGACCTCTAGGGTAGCTTTGAGTTGGACCTGACTTGATGGCAGTGGGTCTGGTTGTTTTTGGTTTTTGGTGGTGTAGGTGGTTAAGCACTACAGCTGCTAACCAAAAAGGTTTGCAGTTCAAATCTGTCAGGTACTCCGTGGAAACTCTATGGAGCACTTCTATTCTGTCCTGTAGGGTTGCTAGGAGTCAGAATTGACTCAACCGCAGTTTGGTTTGGTTTATGGATGCTTTTATACTGCAATAGCTGAGCCGAGTACTTGCTACAGAGAGTGTATGGCCACAGAACTTAAAATATTTACCATTGGCCCCTTACAGAAAACTTTGCTGACCCTTGTCCTACAGTAAAGTGGAGAGAAAAAAATCTCTTTTACTGAAAACAGAAATTGCACTGGATCAAGTATCCTTACCCTATCTGAACTCAGCGCAGAAAGTAAATGTAGTTTATTGGCTAATGGATTTTACTTGAGAAGGTATCGGAAAACTCTTCCCTGAGAGGAGTAATGACTGCTTATGGAGAAAGAGTGAGCTTTGGCTGCAAGCCAGAACGCAGGGCAACTATCCTGAGCAGCACTTTGGAGAAGCAAGCAAGCTCTTGCTTTGCTTTAAAATAACATGCTGTTACTCTAACAACTGCGCAACTCTGTAAACCATCAAATGCAATGAGGCATACCTAGTGTTCGGATTATCAGGTAAAGTTGGTCCACATCTGATTTTCCAGGCCAGAGGGGTTGCCCAGTTAGGAGCTCGGCAAAAACGCAACCGGTGGCCCACACGTCGACTGAAGAACCATACTGAGTATCTCCCACAAGAAGCTCGGGAGCACGGTACCATCTGGTGGCGACATAGTCAGTGTAGGTGTCTCCTGGAACTGCAAAGACACCAGACCTGGTGAGCTGCTGTGGACCAAGAGCAGGTCAAGCACTCAGGTAGGCTGCAAGTGCTCTCAGAGGCTGGGATATTCCTGACAGGTGACATGGGGAAGCCCTCTCTCCACAGTTACTGAGATAGGCAACTCAACTTTGGGAAGCATGGCAACTTGGTGACATCTACCTAAGCCCCAGTATCTAGTGGGGAAATGAGAATTTCTGCAGGGTGGCTACAAGTTTAAACCAGCTACTGTTTAAGTCAATATTATTAAAAGCAGGATGCTGGACAACTGCACTCAACTACTTTTTCCATTCAGATTTGTTACTTAGGACTCATGAAGACAGAGAATTCAATTTGCCTTCTTATGCTATGAATCATGCATGGTACATGACAAGCCACTGACAGAGGGCTGGGAGCAACTTCACTGCCTGGCCCTGCCCTACTGCCACAGGTATGGACTGCCTGGGGACAAGGCACCTGCCCTCTTAAGTGAACAGGGAAGCCAGTCCCACAGTCCTCACATGATGTGAACAGGCAGGAGCCTAGCTGACTCCACTGTGGGTAAAGACAGTTTGGTAGAATTTCACACACTTTTAACTGACAAGAGTCAAGTCTCACAGATGGACTTCAAAAATGCATGACGGAGGAAGAGCAGTTGGTAACAGACAGGGTCATGGGAAGTTCTCCTAGCAAAGAAAGGTGTTAGGTAGCTCTCACACCCTGCCACAAAGCAGACTGCAAAATGGGAGCTGCAGTTCCCAAGAATGAACCACCTCACGGGAGCAGGGAATGGACCAGATGCTAGTCATAACTCTTTTATAAAATTATGTATATTTTCCATTACAAAAATTAATAAATGCCATTATAGGAAATCTGGAAAACAGAAAACAAGAATAATCACTGACAACTGTCACTACTCACAGGTTAAGTAAGGTGTCTTAATTTTTAAAACATTTTCCACCATAAAAAGATAATATAAAGTCATTATAAAGAAAATGAAAAATATAATTAACTGAAAGAAATACAATAAGCCCAAGCTTTACTACCCAGAAATATCTTGTGTTAATCTTTTGGTGTATTTCTTTTCAGTCTTTTTTTTAAATTTAGAATCAGTTTTTAAGTACCTTTGATTATACTGTACATACCATTTTGCTAGTTTTTCTGTTTAATGATGTACGTTTATTATGTTATTGGAGTCCCTGGGTGGCACAAATGGTTACTGCCAACCAAAAGGGTGTCAGTTCCACCCCACCCAGAGGCACCTTGAGAGAGGGGTCCGGTGGTGTGTGTCCCGGAGGTCATGGCTTTGAAAACCCCGCCAGGCAGCGCTACCCTGTGCACCGGGGCTGCCGGCCGGCAGGACGCACCAGACGGCAGCAAGCAACAACCATGTCATTACAAACTCTTCTTGAACTTGACTTTAACAGCTGCATAATGGTCCACCAAGTAAAGCTGTTTTAGTTTTACCTTTCCTAGTATTACCAATGTTTTGTCATTATAAATAACACCAGGTTAAAATCTTCATGAAGGTTTACTGCCCCCCCCATCTGTATTCAGGATTGCTTCTTTAGAGTGAATTTCTATAAATGGAATTACTAGTTGAGAGGTATAAGCATCACATATATAGATATTTAATTATAAAAGCAATTCATATTTTTTATAGAAAACATGAAAAAAGCATAAATAAGACACTAAAAATCACCTGCTACCCAGACAGAAGCCATGCTAATACTCTGGTGAGTTTTCTCTCCTTCTAGTTTTTGATTAACACACAAACACACAAATAAATGGGATCTGGTTATAGGTACAGTTTTATGTACTTTTTTACTTCACCCTACACTGTGAGCCTGAGTATTTTCCAGAGTTATTAAAATTCCTAGAAAATACACATTTTCAATGATGTTATAATCAGATATATTCTTTACTCATTTCCTCATTTCTGAACATTTAGATTCTTATCAATTCTTTCCCAGCACTAAACTGTTCTACAATGAATATTATGGTGTGTCATGGATTGAATTATGTCCCCCGGTATGTGTGTAACAATTTTAGCCAAGATTCCCAGTATAGTACTACTGTCCACTATTTTGTCATTTGATGGTGTTTTCCTGTGTGCTGTGAATTCTATCCCTCTCATTTAATAAGATGGACTAGTAGCAGTTACATTGATGAGGTCTACAAGATTGGACAGTGTCTTAAGACAATCTCTTTTGAGATACACAAAAAGCAAGCAGAGAGGCACAGAAACCTTATACCATCAAGAAAGCAGTGCTGGGAACAGAGTTGCATCCTTTGGACCTGAGGTTCCTGTGCTGGGATGCTCCTAGACCAAAGGAAGACTGATGGATACAAGGACCTTTCTCCGGAGCCAACAGACAGAAAGTACCTTTTAGAACCTACTAGACCATAAGAGAATAAACTTTTCTTTGTTAAAGCCACCTACTTGTGATATTTCTGTTGTACCAGCACTGGTATGGTGTATTATTATTTGGTATGATAGGTTCAAAGGGCATGTTTAAAAAGTTTTTGATACCTATTAACAAACTGTTTTTCCGAGGATTTGTTCCAAATTGTTCCCATTAAAAACAATTCTGTGAATTTTGAGTAGTTCAGAGTTTTAAAGACCTTTGCTGGCTTTGATGAATGACAAGTAGTATTTTAATTTGCATTTCTTTGATATCAGTTAAAAGGAAGATTATTTCATGTTTACTAGCCTTTCCTTCTCTGAATTATCTGTTAACATCTTGCTAATAATCCTATTCAGAGGCTTAGTTTTTTTTTGTATCATTCATGTCAGCTTTTTAAATCAAACTGTTAACTATCAACTTTGAAATATTCTCACAATCTGCTATACAGTTTTATCTGTATTATTTATCTACCACAAATATATTTCAGAGGAACTTAAAAGTTTTTGTGGTTAAATCTATTAAGCCAATAGCTAATAGACGTTGATGTCCCACCCCTAAAACTTAGCAAGAAAGCAAAAGTGCATATTCACAGAAAATTTCAATGGATTTTTATTTTCAGAAGCATTGTCTGTTTATGAAGGCTTACCACCTTATGGAGAAAAAAAATCTACAAAATAACAATTATGAGATAGTTTTTATATGAAATGTTTCTTTTGTGTTCTTAATGATTGTAATGGCATATATCTGTAGGCTTTTCCATATTTTTGTATGACCAACTTAAGTATTTTTGTAGCACGAAACAGATTTCCAGGAGAAGAAGAAGATACCATTGCATCTGAAGGATGTACTAGACAACAATTATGCATTTACCTCCTAAGTTGAGGGCCATCTGTATTCCAGTCCTTTTTCTCTGTGTATTTCTTGTAAAGCTGAGATCCTCCTGTATATGCGTAAGTATTGGTTCTCTTTTTTGACACTTATGTCTTAAACATTTTCCCATGTCACTGACTACTCTGGGAAACATCACTTTAGATGGCCGTTTAACATCTCATGATACGGATGCACCGTTACTTGCTGGACAACCCCCAACCTCCAAGTGTTTGTCTGTATCTCTTTAGCCACATGGCACAGGGAGCAATTTTCATGATGATTTCTTCATCTTACGCCACAATGAACATGGACCTTAAAAAGTTGTTACTACTTTTTGGTTTTGCCCAGTGCATCATCGCATCACCCAGGCTGCGGTTATGCTCGGATGCTGGTTGCTACACTCCCATATTCCAATGGGTATATGCTAATATATGTTTTTGTCTGCAGCAGAACTCTAGATTTAAGGGAGAAATAATTATTTGTCCCCCTTTCTCTTCAGTCCCTCCCTCCCTGGGAGGATGCACTGTCTGCGGCTCCTCTCACTTTAATTTTCAGTGTACTCATCTAGTCTTATCACCTTCATATAACATTTTCCAGCCACTCTAGGCCACACTAATATCTCTCTCCAGGGAACGGTGTGACCTTTGCTAAAGCACTTTATTGCCAATGATCTTTTATTATTCTTTGTTTCTTCCACTTTGGACCATAAATGCATGCAGAGCAGCAATACATCTTATAATTTTTTTTCTCCCCTGCAGAACAAAGCTCACAAATGTGATGTCCAATAAACTCTAGTTGGAGGTGGTCAAGTCAAAGTGCAAACTTACATATAGACTTCAAGGTTAAAGTGAGACGTGTTCATTCTAAAAAATGACAATGTAACATTCAGTATACACTTATCTAAAAGTAAAAAATCAAGCTGTATCATTTTATAACCATCTGAACTGGGCAAAGTTAAGGTAAAGAGTGGCTACTTACTCAGAATTCGTGCAAAGCCAAAGTCACAGATCTTGATTGTCCCTTGCTTAGTGATCAGAATGTTTTCAGGTTTTACATCTCTGTGAATACACTGTAAGGTAATTTTGGATTATTTGTCTGGGTTACCAAAAAGACAATGCTTAGATCCGACTCGACAGCACTTGGCTTGGCTAGCAAACATCTACCATTAATTTTAAATGATGGATAAATAGTCTGTGAAATAAATTTACCAATGTGGGTTTCTTTCCTTTTTCTAAAGGAATGATAATTGGCAATTTTGCATTTGTAAATCCTGCCATGCCAAAAGGGGGAAAAAATAGCAAAATTATTGGACATGAAAACAGTGTCTGATACATATGTGTACTGGAAATCCTGATGGCATAGTGTTTAAGTGCTACATCTCCTAACCAAAAAGTCAGCAGTTTGAATCCGCCAGGTGCTCCCTGGAAACTCTATGGAGCAGTTCTGCTCTGTCCCATAGGGTTGCTAGGAGTTGGAATCCACCGGACAGCAGTGAGTTTTCATTTTATGTATGTATTTGAGAAGGGAATGTCATACAATTATTTCTTCTGCTTTTTACTGGGCCCTATTTAGACTATAGAAACCCTGGTGGCACACTGGTTAAAACCTATGACTGCTAACCAAGAGGTCAGCAGTTAAAATCCACCAAATGCTCCTTGGGACCTGCAAGGGGGAAGCTCTACTCTGTCTGGTAGGTTTGCTATGAGTTGGAATCAATTTGATGGCAATAATTTGTTATTTTTTTAAAATTCAGACTATAAGAGGTAAAAACCCTACATGAGAGTTGGATAAGTACTGTAGATTTGAGAAATTGTAAAAATATCTTCATGACAACAAAAAACAAAGCCCACTTATAATTAAAGCAGTCTTATGATTTATCATCCAAATCAGGACACTTATAAATGGGCAAGAGAGTTCTGTTAGTCACTGTAACAGGGCCACAGGCCCAGATCAGAATGTCCTGAGCAAGCTGGGCCATAGTCACCTTACTTGTCAAGACAGGAAAGCATTCAGCATCAGGGGATGAGTAGCACCAACCTGGAACGATTACATTACAGCCCTCCTGAGATGTCCACACAGTGCTGTCAGAATGCCTCCCGGGACAACTGGCTGTCACTGTGAGGCACTCTTACCTCAGAGAAACTCCTGTCATTCTCTACCGACCCTACTGGCACTATAAACGCAAACCCCCAACCCAAACTCACTGGTGCCAAGTTGATTCTGACCCATAATGACCGTACAGGACAGAGCAGAACTGCTCCATGGAGTTTCCAAGGAGCGCCTGGTGGATTTGTACTGTGGATCTTTTGGTTAGCAGCCATAGCACTTAACCACTGCACCACCAGGGTTCCCCAATGTGATACAGCACCATAATTCCCCCAGTGACACAGCAGCTCCAGACTGGCCATGAGAGGCTCAAGTGACATGGTGGCAACAGCCTGTGGGGTGGTGCCTACAGTGACAGTTTTCCATGTGGTAAGAAAACCACTCAGGCCCTATTCCTGAGAACTTTCCCTTTCCAGTTTATTCACCGCCCCCCAAAAAAGGATAAAAATGATCTTAACAATCCCACTTTCCTGTGCAGCTCCATACTTTGCAAACCCTTTCACATTTACTGTTTCACTGGCAGAGACTGCGGGTTCAAGTCTAACAATAATTAGCTTCTGGGCTACACTTGCTGGCTGGGTTTTCAGTACCCCTGTCAAACTGGCAATTTTGAAATAACTTCTCTTTGTTTTTAGAATAATAGCTATCTAAGAAGAAGAAAAAAGCAGCCTGAATCCTAAATTCATTTTAGATCACAAAAATGGCACCGTAACAGAAGTCTGTTCCCATTTAGTCTCAATTACTGTCAACTACAAAACTACTGTTTTGGAATTTGGACAACCAGCACTTAGGAAAACTTATTAGGCCCCTAAAAGTCCTAAGACTGTAGATGTTAATTTTAAAAAATACATTGTCAAATACAAACCAACATACCGTTAGTTTTCAAATCATCCACCTTTTAAGCAACCCATTAATGAAACTTGGACTAACACCTTGAGTCATATTCACTTAAACCACCTTCGGATTTAAATGAACAAGCTTATGCCTCTCAAATGAGTTTAAATCAAATTCTAAAATTTCTAGATTCTGTGTAGCACTACCAAGTAAATAAACTTACATTTATATCTATTCGCCTATGGCTGCTAATGAAAAGGTCAGCAGTTGGAATCTACCAGGCACTCCTTGGAAACTATAGTGCAGTTCTACTCTGTTTTATAAGGTTGCTTTTCTGTTTGTTTTTCTTTTTTGCATATTTAACTGTGTTTTGGATCTAATGCTAATCAATGTGAAATTCACAGAAACTTCTTTCCCAGCCAAAATATACAAAGGCAAATGAAGTAGTGAAAAATGTATTGGTCTAAGCACAGGTAAGAGAGACTACTGATTAGAAACAACGGAAATGTTTAAAATTGGATTATGGTAATGGCTGAACAATTCTAAATTTACTAAAAATTATTGATGTGGTCACTCAGATAAATGCATTTTATGGTATTTAATTTATAGCTCGATACAGTTACATAAAAAAGAAAGAGAAAGAAAAGCTACCAATTAATAAAGGTAGGCTACTGAAGAAAGGAAAAAGAGGGTAAGAATCTCTGAACCAGTAAGAAGCAGAGTGGGGTGGATGGGAGACTCCCAGACAGGCAGCAATCACCTTCTCCACCGCAAAGCCACAGTCAGCACTAATCCTGCAATCAGCTCGTTTTCCACTAAAGAATCAGGTCACTGTAATGCAATAACTGTACTAAATCTGAGGTTCATATGCAGCTTGCAGCAAACACAAGTTGGGTTACTGCTGCTAACATATGATCTCATTTTTAGTGGTTCAAGGCCAGCAAGAAGGTACCCGTGGTATTTTAAGCAGATCTTTGATGTCAATAATCATCTCCGGAAAGTTCTGCAGCAGAAACCACTTCTGGCATAACCTGACTGAACAATACTTTTCCATTACCTAAGCAGGCTGTTGTCTTTGATAGTCAGGAAGGCATACTCACACAGCAACGAGAGAGGACCCCTTCCTGACAAGCAAAACACTAACATCAACAAGATGATGACAGGTGCTGCAATCTGACACTCACATGGGGTCCAGTGATGAAGTCTGTGACCTTCATTGTTCTAGGTGCCACAGACCTCATTACTCAATGTTACCATGGTCACCTTCAAAGTACTCCCCTTAGGAAGCTGTGCACCGATGCCAGGACCTAGTCCAGGCTTCAAAGCAATTTTGGAACTCTTTCTGGAACGGCCATTGGGCACAGTGGCATGGTCGCAAATTCATGAACTTAATTGTCTAGCTGTGTGTGATGCAGTTTTTCAGTAGTAAACAAGTAACTGTACTAAACACCCTACCTACTCAACTGATCTGGCCCCCAGTGACTCTTTTCTTTACCTGAACTTAAATAGTGAAAGGAAGACATTCTGATGACATTCAATACATCAAGGGTAATGCTAGGACAGTTTTGATGGCCATTCCAGCAAGTGTTCCCAAATAGC
This sequence comes from Heterohyrax brucei, assembly GCA_028571685.1. Classification (NCBI taxonomy): domain Eukaryota; kingdom Metazoa; phylum Chordata; class Mammalia; order Hyracoidea; family Procaviidae; genus Heterohyrax; species Heterohyrax brucei. The sequence goes on from CM053149.1 coordinate 54,311,165, forward strand.
TTTGAAAGGTCAACAAAGTGCTAACATCAGTGCATAGCTTCCCAAGGCCAGTACTTTGAAGATGACCATAGTGATATTCAGCAACGAGGTATGTAGCACTTTTTCTAGGATGAGTTTGTGAACTTAACTGTTAACCCTTGTATCCCAGAGACCACTGCAGTTTTGTTATTTTTGAGATGAAGCTCATTTTCTCTAATCAATACATCAACTATATCAAAATTCCTGCATTCTTAATGATGGAAGATACATCACTATGGTCACCCTGCCCCAGTGGAATTACAGGATCAGAAAACAAAGAAACTGAGAAGGTTAAGTCCAGTGCTTCTCAAAGTGAAATGTGCACATGAGTGACCTGGGGATCTTGTCCAAGTGCAGTTCTGGTGCAGCAGGTCTGGGGTGGGCTGAGACCCTGCATTTCCTACAGGCTCCCAGGCAATCTCTTTGCAACCATACTTTGAGTAGCAATGCCTTAATCTCTCATTGTTTAACCTGCACAGTGGTGGCTAGAATCACAGCTCTGGAGACAGTAAGTGGTATGTGATCACCATGGGCTGAAAGTGGTGAGTCTTCAGGAAAACCACTGGGTCAGCCTGCCTTTGCTATCCTTTGAGAGTATCATGAAGGGTCTTCTAAAAGTAAGGACAGCATAAGGGTTTTAGATGCATTATTGTAACAGCTGAAATATGAGGACTGACAATTAAGTTGGCAAACTCATCCTAGAAAAAGTGCTACATACTTCACTGCTGAGTATCACTATGGACACCTTTGAAGTACTCCCCTTGGGAAGCCTTGCACAGATGCCAGTGCCTAGTCTATCCTTCAAATCAATTTTAGAACTCCTTTTCTGGAATGGTCATCAGTACTGTTGTCATACTACCGTTGATGTCCTGAATGGCATCAAAATATCTTCCGTTAAGTATTTCCTTTATCTTTAGGTAAACAAAATAAGTCACTGGGGGCCAGATCAGGTGAGTAGGGAGGGTGTTCCTGTACAGTTATTTGTTTACTGGCTAAAACTACTTCACAGACCACTAAACAATGAAGTTCATGAACTTGCCACCTTGCACAATGGCTATTCCGGAAAGAGTTCCAAAATTGCTCTGAAGGCTGGACCAGGTGATGGCATTGTGCATAGCTTCCCAAAGAGAGTACTTCTTAGGTGACACTGTGAGGTTCAGCAATGAGGAATGCAGCACTTGGAACAATGAAATTCATGGACTTAATTGTTAGACTTTGTATGCCTTAGGTTTTCATCCTTTGCATGCATTTTAGTTAAAAGATAAAATAAAAAGGTAGGCACACAAAGGCTTACCGCAGTGTAAGGAAATGAGATAACCAGCGCTTAGAAGTGATTTCCACCCTGGAGGAGAGAAGTTGACCTCAGAAATTACTCTTTTTTAATGGAGGTCTTAGATCATCATGGGATGTCTAGTGCCTTAAAGCTTAAGATACAAATGTGTTGTTCTAAAGATACAACGGCAGTTGCCCTGAGCCACGGCCATGTCTGGTCCTCTGGAAACAGTGCGTAACAACCAGGGAGGCAGGCTGACGGACCTACTCACTCACTCGTTCTTCCAGCTAGTCATTAAATAATTATCGAATATCTCGCATATAGAAAGATCCATGACAGGCATTGTAACAAAGATAAATTAGCCACCAATACTGTGTTCAAGTTTATAATCTAGTCCACAGCAAAGTGTCTCATTATCTAGGGATAAGATGCAAACACTTTTCGTCAACAGCATTAAAAAAAAAAAAATCCCTTTAACCATCAATTAATCCTGATCAAAAAGAGGAATTGCCAATTCTTACAGAAATCAGACTTTCTGGCCCCATTTAGGCAGAGAGAACCCCTGAATTTGCTGCCCTGAGATAATATTTAAACCTTGGACCAAAACTGTCTCATGAAGCTATCTTTAAACACTTTAGCTCAGCTAGTAAAGCATATTTACCTTGGGTGGTGTGTCTTTTAAAGAAATGTCTATATGTGATCAAATTGGCAACCAGAAAAACCAAACCCACGGTTGTTGAGCTGATTTCAACTCATAGCAACCCTATAAGACACAGCAGAACTGTCCCAGAGAGCTTCCAAGGAGCACCTGGAGGATCTGAACTGCCGACCTTATGGTTAGCAGATGTAGCGCTTAACCACTATGCCACTAGTGTTTCCAAATGACAACAGCACCTCTAAAACAGAGAAGAAGTTTGGGGACAGAGAGTCTAAGTTAACAGTGATGAGACAATGTGCGTAGAGACAGCAAGAATGGTGACACAGTGCAAAGAATGTAACCAGTCACTGAGCTGTACCTGTAGGAAATGTTGACGGGATGTCTCTTTTGTTACATATTTACACACACACACACACGGTTCTAACTACTCATAAAGCTCATAAGGCAAACTTTAATACCACCAATTGGAAACCCTGGTGGCACAGTTGTTCATCAAAAGGTCAGCAGTTCAAATCTGCCAGGTACTCCTTGGAAACTCTATGGGAGCAGTTCTACCCTGTCTATAGGGTCACTGAGTCAGAATCGACTTGACAGCAATGGGTTTTGGTCTACCCATTTATAAACTGGAAACCCTGGTGGCATAGCAGTTTAGTGCAATGTCTGCTTAAATCTCATGATGTGCTGCAATGGAACTATGCTGCATCACCTATGAAACATGCTTTCCAGACAAGAAAAACCGAGCCCGAATAGGATAAAAATACCAATAAATAGGAAATACAGGAGAAAGAAGAGCACATTTAATTAGACACAGGGAGCACACAGTCAAAACGATCACTATTAACTGACAACACTAGAAGCCCTAATACACAGCTTAAACAGACTACAAAATATTATCAACAATGCACAAACAGCAGAAGAGAAAAATAGATAAACAGGAACTCCTAAAACTCAAACACTTATGCTCATCCAAAGACTCTATCAAGAGAGTAAAAAGAATGCCTACAGACTGGGAAAAAAATATTTAGCAACCATGTATCTGATCAACATCTAATTTCCATAATCGACAACATCTAATTTCCATAATCTGAACAATATCTAATTTCCATAATTTTCCATAATCTAATTTCCATGTCAACAATAAAAAGACAAACAACCCAATTAAACAATGGCAGAGATACAGACAGATCCTTCTCCAAAGAAATCATCCAGTCTCCACTAAAAGATGGCAACTGATGGTCCACGGGCCTCAGAGTTCCCCTGGGAGCATAGGCCCTGGCCCTGATGTTGCCCCTGTCCATAAATCATAATAGAGGTCAACTCTTGGACACGAATGGATTGGACTTGGTGACACAGAATGACCCTATCATGTGTGCACTTTATGGTTCTATGCATCTATAGGAAGTCATCCTGCTAACCTCTTACTGGAGGAAGAAGTTTGGGTAGGGAGGAGGGGATAGAAGATTGTTGGGAGGATAAGACATGTATGGAAAAGAGAGGAAGAGTGTGCTGTTACCGGGCAGGGAGAGCAGTGGGAGCTGCATATAGGTGGGCATGCAAATTTATATAGGAATGTACATTTTCATTCAATCATGATAAAAAAAGAAGAAGAAGAAGAAAAAAAAGAAATCATCCAGACAACCTAAAGACACATGAGGAAATGCTCACGACCATTAGCCACTAGAGAAATCCAAATCAAAACTACAATGGGATACCATCTCACCCCAACAAGGTTGGCACTAACCCAAAAAACACAAAACAACAAATGTTGGACAGGCTGTGGAGAGACTGGAACCCTTCTACACTGCTGGTGGTGATACAAAATGGTACAAACTCTTTGGAAAGCAATTTGGCACTTTCTTAAAAAGCTAGAAATAGATACCATGTGATCCAGAAATCCCACTGCTTGGAATACATCCTAGAGAAATAATGGCTGTCACATGAACAGATACATGCATATGAATGTTTACTGCAGCACTGTCCACAACTGCAAAAAGATGGAATCAACCTAGGTGCCCATCAACAAATGAATGGATAAACAAACTATGGTATATATACACAATGGAACACCCTACAATGATAAAGAACAACAAACATTTCATGAACATCTCATCACCTGGAATCAACTGGAAGATATTATGCTGAGTGAAATCAGTCAGCTGCAGAAGGACAAATATAGTATAAGACCACTATTATAAGGACTTATGAAAAGATTTATGTACACAAGAAAGTATTCTTTGATCGCTACAAGGGTGGGGAGGGAGGGAGAGAGTTATTACTTAGATAGTTGATACAAATTCAGTTAGGTGATGGGAGCGACAGCACACAACGGAAGAGAGAAAAAAAAGTAGCCTTGGCCCAAGGCTACAAGACAAAATGTAACCAGTGATGGGAGTGACAGCACACAACAGAAGGCAGGTCAGCATAATTGGACTACACCACAAGCTAAAAGTTTTCTAAATTCAACCCAACATTTCAGAGGACAGAGTAGCAGGGACAGGGTTATGTGGACCATGTTTTCAGGGGACATCGAGGTCAAGTGGCATAAATAGTCTTTTAATACGAAAGTCCTCTGCACCTTATATTTGGTAAGTGATACCTGGGGTGTTAAAAGTCAGCAGGCTGCCATCAATTGGTCCTGACCAACCTGGAACAGATGACAACTGAGAATATCAAAAACATGAGGAAAGATGAGCCTAGGAGACAGAAGGACCTGTATGACTGGGAGACTTCATTAGCATGAGGCCAGAAGAACTAGACAGTGCCTGGCCATCACCAAAGACAGGCTTGACAGGGGACACGATGTAGGGCCCCTGACTTAGCAAGAGAAAAAGGGGGGTGCAGATCAAGAACTCTTATTAAAAGACCAGACTTGATGGTCCAACACCATTGAGGGTCCCCTGAGAACATGGCTCCTAGAGTTGCTGATAGCCCACAGCTGAAACCACTACTGAAGCCAACACTTCAGACAAACAATGGATTGGACTGGGTGGACACAGAGTGATGCATGTGGTGTGTATACTTTATGATTTAATATATGCTTTATGGTTTAATATATATATGAGGCTGGTCTACAGGCCATAGAGGGTAGAGGAGAGGGTGGACAGGAGGGGACAGGTGTCGGTTGAGTGGATACTGGAAGGAATGAAAAAGCAGAGTGTACTGTCACAGGGTGAGAAGAGCAGACAGAGTTGCAGAGAGGCAGGTCCTTGGGCTTTGATACGGAAAATTGACTTGGATTGTAAGCTTTCACCTAGTCACCATAAAAATATTTTTTAAAAAGATCCCCATAACCTAGCAGAGTGAGGTTCCTGGACCAGCAGCTGCAGCATCTCCGGGGAAGTGTCAGAACTACAAATTCTCAGATTCCACTTGGACCTTCAGAATCAGAAGTTCTGGGCTGGGTTCCAGCAAGCTTTGTTTCCACAAGCTTTCCAGGTAATCCTGATGCACACCGACGTTTGAGAACTAGAGCCAAAACCAAAACCCAACGTACCACCACTAAATTTATTCCAACTCACAGCAACCCTAAAGTACTGAGTAAAACCACTCCATAGGGTTTCTAAGGCTGTAATCTTTATGGGACAGACTGCCACATCTTTCTCACTCAGAGCGGCTGGTGCATTCAAACTGATGACCTTTTGGTTAGCTGCTCAGTGCTTTAATCAACCAGGGCACCATTTGGGTTCCTTAAGCACTATTTAAACAACAACAGAAACCAAAGCCACTGCCACTGAGTCAATGCCAGCTCATGTGATCCTATATGTCAGAGTAGAACTGCTCCATACAGTTTCCAAGGAGTACCTAGCAGACTCAAATTGTCGACCTTTTGGTTAGCAGACACAGCACTTAACTGCTATAGCTCTAAAACATCAATGGCATGGGGAAAAAGGTAGATGAAAGGAGACTTTAAAAGGACTGAAAAGACATAATAACAAAATAAAACCAAGTGCCTTGGTGGATTACCCTACTGATAGCCTGAAAAATTATTTTAAACCAATTTAAAGATAATCATAGGAATCACTAGTGCTGTGGCAAAGGAAACATTGTCTACATAAACTTTTAATTCACTGAGAATTAAGCGGCTTGGTTCTTACAGACACCAGAAAAGAGTCATGAGTTGTGGAGCACTTTCCTCAGACTCTGCCTTTCTTTTGTTTTGCTCTTCTGGTCCTTTCTTTCCTATCTTTAGCTCTTCAAACAGATTCCTGAACTATTAGGAAGAACAGATCATGATGAAGAAATCAACAAATATATTAGAAAATGTTACTTACATTATGATTATGACAGAAATTAAGAGCTTGAAGTGTTTGCCATAATATGCTTTTGATTACTCCATCAGCAACTCTGGGGAAAAAAAAAACAAGGAAATGAAGACTCCTTGCTTGCGGTCCCACTGTCTTCAAGTCAATCCCAACTCATAGTGACCATACAGGGCAGAGAGTTTTCAGTGCAGCAGACTGCTCCATCTTCTTCCCACAGAGCAGCCTTAGAGCCCTGGTGGCTCCGTGGTCAAGAGCTTGGCAGCTAACCAAAAGGTCAGCAGTTCAAATCCACCAACTGTTCCTTGGGAATCTTATGGGGCAGTTCTACTGTGTCCTACAGGGTTGCTATGAGTCAGAATCAGCTTGACTGCAGTAGGTTTCTTTCTTTTTTTTACGGTGGGGTTCCAGAGCTAGGGCTGAACTAGGGGTGTGGCAGTTAGGGCCAGATATAACCAGCAAGCATGATGCCAAAAGTTATTTTCAACAAAATAGAATAAAAACTGCATTATTATTTTTATTATAATCATATAACTGTCTTTTGGCATCTATGTGTTTAATTACAGCTGTGAAAATAACACATGCTTATCACAAAAATTCAAACCATATGGAAAAGTAAAGCAATAAAAATGCCAAAGCAAATCTTGATAGCCCCCAAATAACTGCTGTAATGTTTTGGCAGTTGTCCCTTCAGGTATCTCTGTGTATCTCTCTCCATGTTGACATTAGAGATTTAATTGTCAATCATGTGGTTCAAGAATGTGAAATCGTTGAAGTAGAGCTATGAGACGTCTTCCCTCACAGCTGTCCCGGAGGCCACTGTTTCATCCTCTGCAGCGTCCCTCCTCCCCTCCCTCCCACTTTTCAGAAGCATCTTCTAGCCGGTGGTACGAATACTAACAAGAACACAGACACTTATCGGCTGCAAAGGACCTCATGGTACAGATGTATCAAAATGTACATAACTAGTCTCCACAGATGAGGACATTTTGTTTCTACAAACAGTGCTTCACTGTAATCATCTTTCTATTGTACAGCAGCTGTACAATCATCTTTTTAGGACAAGCTCCAGATTTCTGCGGTCAAAGGTGGCACACGCTACCCCTGGCTTTTGCAGGGATGAACTTCAGGTAGGCCTGAGATCTGATTTTGCAGAAAGAAGGGGAACTTGGAAACTGTTCTTCTGTTCATCCAAATCACGCTGGCAGGAAACACTCGATAACATGCTATGGTTGTCTTGTGGCAACTGACTTGTGCCTGGTGAGCAGGCAGGTAGATGGCCAAAGGGGACGCTAAGAGGGAATAATGACCCATTAGACTGGGAGGTGGGAGCTTCTTGTCCCTGGCAGAATCCTCACTCTGTGTGGAGAAAAGTATCACGGGTACTTGCATTTTCCACTAGGGAACTGGGAACCTGAGAAACTTGTATTCTGTTGGGGACTGTTCTGCTTTGTGGCACTGTTGTTGTTGTTAGGGGCTGTCAAGTCAGTTTCGACTCACAGCAACCCTATGCACAACAGATGAGACACTGCCCAGTCCTGTGCAGGCCCCCAGTTGCTTTTATGCTTAAGCTCATTGTGGCAGCCACTGTGTCAATCCACCTTGTGGAAGGTCTTCCTCTACCACACACGGTGTCCTTCTCCAGGGACTGATGCCTCCTGACAACATGTCCAAAGTCTGTAAGACGCAGTCCTGCCATCTTGGCTTCCAAAAAGCACTCTGGTTGTACTTCTACCAGACACATCTGTTTGTTCTTTTGGCAGACCATGGTAAATTCAACATTCTTCTCCAACACTGCAATCCAAAGGCATCACTCTTCTATCTTTGTTGCTCACTGTCCAGCTTTTGCATGCATATGATGCAGTCAGAAATATTATGGCTTGGGTTCATCTTATTTTAGTCTTCAAGGTGACATCTTTACTTTTCAGTACTTTAAAGAGATCCTTTGCAGCAGATTTTCCCAACGCAATGTATCTTATGTTTTCTTGACTGCTGCTTCCATGGGTGTTGATTGTGGAACCAAGTAAAATGAAATCCTTAACCTCAATCCTTTCTCCATTTATGATGATATTGCTTACTGATCCAGTTGTGAGGATTTTCATTTTCTTGATGAGGTGCAATCCATACTGAGCAAAGGGACAGGGAGCAGGCTAGGAAGACTGAATAAAGGTAGAGTGAGCAGCCCCCACCTGTCTGTCAGTGGAGGCTGGCTTGTTGCTGTCATGCTGTGTGATGCTGGAAGGTGTGCCACCAGTATCTCGGTACCAGTGGGGTCACCCAGAGTAGACAGGCTTCAGCTGGGCTTCCAGACTAAGACAGACTAGGAGGAAGGACTTGGCAGTTTACTTCTGAAAAGAACTAGCCAGTGAAAACCTCATGAACAGCTGCGGAACACTGTCAGGATAGGGTACATCCTGAGACATGGCAACTGATAGAGAGAGCTGCTTTTCTCTGAGCAGCTTCCCGACCTGGGATCACAACTGTGGTGGTGTGCCCTTGACACCAGCAGTTCAGTGGCAACTTGTTGACTCCGTTGTTGTGCTGGTGGCGTGCTGTCCAGTTGCCTGTGACTCTTAGTGACCCAATGTGGCCCAGCCAAACTGTCCCGTCAAGTGTCTCAGGCTGTAATTTGTATAGAAGCACATCACCAACGCATCCTTCCACAGAGCCACTGGGTAGGTGTGGACCCCCGACCCTTCAGTTAGCAGCTGAGTGCTTCACTGCTGTGCCACCATGGCTCCTGTGACCTCTGACCCTACTGCTTCTGAATATTAATATTGTAAAAGGCCTTAATTCTCAATGTTAATTGAGAAGTAGTTTCTATTTCCTATACTGAATTCTGGTATAACTTCATCCTTCTTCCCTTTCACTAAGAGCCAGATCTGGACAACACTGTTTAGAATGACTACAACAGGCAGAGAGAGTGGCACAGCCATTCTGAGCGCCAGGAGACAGACAACCAGAGTTCAGACACCAGCTTTGGGGGTTCCCAGGTTTGTCATCTTCAGCGAGTTACTTAAGTTCTCTGTGCTTTTAGTCTTCCTCATGTGTAAAACTGGACTAACAGTTATTCCATAGGTTTCCTGAGAAATCGATCCCTAGGAGTGTGGGTTTTAACACCCAAGGGGTATAGGAAACCAGGCTCTGCGACTGGACTGGGCCAGAAGATGACTGAGGCCTGTACAACGGCAAAAAGAACTCCCAAGGAATAGTAAGGGGCCATGGGGGTTGAAAGAACTGGGAGTGTGGGAGAAACGGTGAGGTGGCGAGTGTGGCTGACGTGTGACTGAGGACAGTGGAGAGGCTGGCAGGCACCAGACCACGGAGGCCTTCGAGATCTAGGGAAGGATCCGTTTGGATTTTACTCTAAGTGCAGCAGCAAGCGTTGGAAAGGACTTCAGCAGACATGAGGTACCACGGCTAGATGGAGAATGCACTCCTGCAGGGCAAAGGAGGGTACTGGGAGGTGAATTAGGAGGCTCTGCCAATACTCCAGATAAGCTTTAGTGGTTTAGACTAGGATGACAGTGGTGGAGAGGTGAAACGGGTTTCAACCCTTGGGAGGGGCTGGCACAGGTAACCCGTCACCCTATTCATGAATAAAAGGAATGCTGGGCAGGACCAAACGGTTAAAATCTAAAGGACTACAGGTACTGAAGATGAAGTACTGGGATAAGGAAGGAAGGCAGGGGACAGGGTTCAGAAACCAGGTGGAACCCCAGTCACTAGTGTTAAGAACATGGAATCCAAACCAAACCACACCCACTGCCGTTGAGTCAATGCTGACTCATCCTGACCCCATAGAACAGAGTAGAACTGCCCCACAGAGTTTCTAAGGCGCACCTGGCAGATTCCACCTGCCAACCTGTTGGCTAGCAGATACAGCACTTAATCACTATGTCACCAGGGTTTCTGAACATGAAGCAATTCTATAGGAAAGTCCTTGTCTACCGCTGTGGAAGAAAATGCAACCCACTGCTGTTGAGATGGGTCCAGCTCCCAGCAAGAGACATGTTTAATGGCATTGCACAGAAAGTGCCAGAGGTCTGTTCAAGAAGGAATCCTTAGTTCAGAGTCCAGGACCGCAGACTGCACCATAGGCAACCCAATATACATACAAAATAACAAGCACTCTAAATAGCTACAAAGAGAAGACAGTTACCAAAGAAAACATAGTCACACAGTTCTCAGCCACAGTCAGCATTTTTTTCAAAGCATGGTAGAGTTAAAGAACTGATTTCCTATAGAAATCAACTGATGCTCATGGTTAAATACTATTCTTTGGGCAAATGCAAAAACAGTCCAAGCAGTAATGAAAGCTACAGAACAAAAGCTAGACATCTCAGTTCAAGGAATGAGACAAGGATGGGACAAGGCTGATGTGATCACAGGATTCCCACAGGATGGCTCAGAAACTGCTCTCTACTTGCTCAGCTGAGGACCTGAGGGTGACCTGAGAAGCCACTGTCTGTTTTTGTTCCTTATGCAGTTTAATGGGAGAAACTTGATTTCCCTATCAACACCAAACGTGAACTGAACCTTTCTCAGTAAACCCTTCTACTCCTAGAATAATCTCGACACCTGTTTTATGATGGCCTGTTATTAGGTGCTATCATTCCAACTCATAGTGACCCTATATACAACAGGATGAAACAGATCTCATAGTGACCCTATATACAACAGGATGAAACAGTTGCCCCATCCTGGTCCATCCTCTCAGTCCCCGGTATGCTGGAGGCCACTTGGGCAGCCACTGTGTCAATCCATCTTGCTGAAGGTCGTCTCCTTTTTCACTGAATCTATACTACCCAGCTTGATGTCCTCCTCCATGGACCGATTGCTCTGCTGATGACGACATGTCCAAAGCATGTGGGAAGTCATTTCACCAGTATTGCTTCCAAGGAGCACTCTGGATGCACTTCTTCTGAGACACATTTGTTTGTTCTACTGGCAGTCCATGGTCAACCTTCTTTGCCAACATCACAATCAAAGGTGTCACTTCTTCAGTCTACCGTCTGCCTCACTCATCACTCAGCTTGCACCTACATGCGAGATAAGTGAAAACACGAGGGCCCTTTACTCTTCAAGGTGACATCTTTGCTTTTCAACGCTTTAAAGAAGTCTTCTGCGGCAGATTTGCCCAGTGCAAAGTGTCACTGGATTTCCTGACCGCTGCTTCCATGAGTGATTGTGAATCCAAATAAAATGAAATTCTTGCTTACTGGTCCATGTGTGAGGGTTCTCGCGTTCTTTATGTCGAGGTCCAATCCACACTGAAGGCTGTGGTCTTTGATACTTATCCATAAATGCTTTAAGTCCCCTTCACTTTCAGCACGCAAGGTTGTGTCATCTGTATAACTCAGGTTGTTAATGCATCTTCCTCCAATCCTGATGCCCCGTTCTTCTTTATATACTCCAGCTTCTTTAATAATTTGCTCAGCATACAGATTAAATAGGTATGATGAAAGGGTACAGCCCTGAGACACACCTTTCCCGACTCTTAAACATGCAGTGTTCTCTTGTTCTGTTCCAACAACTGCCTCATGTCTACAAGCAGGTTCCTCACCAGTACAATGAAGTGTTCTGGAATTCGCACTCTTCCCAATGTTCTCTATAGTTTGTTACAATCTACATAGTTGTATAGTTAATACAACACTGGCAAACATCTTTCTGATATTTTCTGCATTTAGCCAGGATCCACCTGACTGACGTGAGCAATGATATCTCTCATTACATGTCCTCTTCTGAATTCACCTTGAGTTTCGGACAGTTCTCTGTTGATATACTACTGTGGTTGCTTTTGAGGTATCTTCAGAAAAATTTTACTGATGTGTGATATTAACGATATTCAATAACTTCTGCAGTCAGTTGTTCACCTTTCTTGGGAACAACTATAAATACGGATCTCTGTCAGCAGGTGGCCAGGTAGCTCTCTTTCAAATTCATTTGCACAAATGGGTGAGTACCCCCAGTGCTGCACCTGTTTGTCAAAACATTTCAGTTGGTATTCTGTCAATTCCTGCAGCCTTGTTTTTCATGAGTGCCTTCAGTGCATTGATTATATGCTACGTCAACCAATTCTTTTGGGTATAGTGACTCTGTGTATTCCTTCTATCTCCTTTTGATGCTTCGTGTGTCCTTAATATTTTCCCCATAGAATTCTTCAGTATTGCAACTCAATTTTTTCTTCAGTTCTTTCAGCTTGAGAACTGCCGAGTGTGTTCTTCCCTTCTGGCATTCATCTCCAGCTCTTTGCACATGTCCGTGTAATACTGTCCTTTGCCTTCTAGAGCCGCCCTTTGAAAGCTTCTATTCGGTTCTTTTACTTCAGCATGGCTTCTTTCCATATTAGCTACCAACATTCAAAAGCAGGCTTCATAGTCTCTTCTGACATCCATTTTGGTTTTTTCTTTCTCTTTAATTTTTTTAACGACCTCTTGTTTTCTTGATGGATGGTATCCTCAACGCTATTTCACAACTTGTCTGGTCTTTAGTCATCTGTGTTCAATGTGGCAAATATATTCTTAAGATGAGCTCCAAATTCAGGTGGAATATACTCAAGGTTGTACTTTGGCTTTGGGGGACTTTTTCTCATTTTCTTCAGTTTCAACTTGAACCCACAAATGAGCAATCAAGGGTCTGTACCTCAGCCAGCCCCTGGCCTTGTTCTCACTGATGACACTGAGCTGTCCCATTGTCTCTTTCCGCAGACGTCGTCAATTTGATTCACATGTACTCCATCTGGTGAGGTCCACATATATAGCTGCTGTTTATGTTGGTGAAAAGTTACACGCAATGAAAAAGTTGTTTGTCTTATAAAAGTCTATCATGCAATCTCTGGCATCATTTCTATCACCAGCACTGTATTTTCCAAACACCAATCCTTCTTCTTTGTTTCCAGCTTTCACATTCTACTCACCAGTAATCATTAGTGCATCTTGACTGCATGGTCAATCAATTTCAGACTGCAGAAGTTGGTAAAAATCATCAATGTCTTCACCGTGGGCCTCAGTGGTTGGTGTGTAAATTTGAACAGTCATGTTAACTGGGGTTCCCTGTAGGTGTATGGATATTATCCTGTCACTGACAGTGTTGTACGTCAGGACAGGTCTTGAAATGTTCTTTTCAACAATGAATGCAATGTCATTCCTCTTCAAGGTGTCATTCCCAGCATAGTAAACCATATTATTGTACAATTCAAAGTGGCCAACACTGGTCCATTTCAGCTCACTAATGCCTAGAATATCGTTTATGCATTCCATTTTGGTTTTTGATGATTACCACTTTTCCCAGATTCATACCTGGTACATTCCACATTCTGATTATCAATGGATGTCTGTAGCTATTTCTTCTCAGCTCTGTCACATCAGCAAATGAAGGTCCCAAAAGCTTGACTACATACACAACTGTACTTTGTGAAAGCAGCTCTGCAACAGTCATATTTTGAATGCCTTCCAATCTGAGAGGCTCATCTTTTGGCACTGTATCTAGGATGGATTTGTGAACCCACTGGGACTACCACGAGATGGATTCAAATCAATATTCCATTTGCCACTTGGCTTCCATTAAATTCTCCACTCCACCAAAAGCTGGTGAACCACAGTAGCCTTTCAGATCACTAAAACAAAACAAAAGTGTCGTGTTGATGTTGACTCACAGTGATCCTACAGAACACAGCAGCACTGCTCCATAGAGTTTCCAAGGAGTGCCTGGTAGAGTTGAACTGCTGACCTTCTGGTTAGCAGACATAGCAGTTAATTAAAATGCTACCAGGGTTTCCTTAAGATCACGAGTGACTGGATTTACTTCAGAGCAACTGTCTATACATTCCTGAAAATTTCAGTATTTCCCTTTTCCCAGTGTACACTTGGTAAACAGGCACAGGGCACTTTGGGACAGACTAGGACCTGTGATGTTATTTTATTGCTGTTATCCAAAGCAGCTCTCTTTCCTTTACTCATGAGGTTGTGGGTATGCAAAACAACTTTGTTTCAAGAAAGAGTTAAGAGGCTGTGGCTACTGTGGGGACTTAAGACAGGACTCTACTCACAGTTTATAAAGAATGAAAAGAACTAAATTACTGATCTAGCTATCTATTCCAGTTTTGGAGAACCTACAGTTAATCAGCCACCAAGAAAGATCAAATTAAACCATTCTGATAATTTCTTGCCCTGCCACCTATTACAGTAACCAGGACCATCTCACTTCTGCAACTGAAATACTGCTACTTGGCTTCTGTCCCCCAGGGATCCTATCCTCCTCACTGAAGTCAGAAAGCCATTTCAAAGGCAGAATCTCCCCTATTCATCCTCTGGACATAGCCCTGTACTTCTGTTTATGACACTAGTGCTACTCTCCCTAACTTATTTCTCAACACTCTTGATGCACAGGAGGCAAAACCAACATAGCATCATAGACAGAAGCACCAGGCTGTCCCTCTGCAACAGACATCTAAAAAACCAAGCAAACAGATGCCAATGTCCATCCTGAAACCATAAGCATCAAATGAAGGGATAAAGAATTTGATCAAACACTGACTGGAATAAGAAACTGACAGAGAACAGAGAACGGGAGGAGTTGCAGAGTAGTCCCCTCCCAGCTAAAGTACCATAGATTAACCATCCTGGACCTTAGCCACCACAGACCAGGGACAGGGAGCATAGAAAGACAACTTCACGGAGCTCTCAACGGGAGACAGAGCACCTGGTAACCAGCAATACACATTTTTCCACCACCCCAACCCTTCTTCCCAATATGCAGCCTCTGCCACTTCCCAGTGAGCCATGGTTGCTTAGTGAGACATATGCCAGCTCACTATTGTCCAGATCCATTCCATTCCTAATGGTGGGTTCTCCCAGGGCCACTTTTTCTTTCTTTCTTTCTTTTTTTTTTTTTTTTGCTTTTTCATTCTCTCCATTCCTTCTCTCATCCAGTCAGCCCTATGTGCCATCCCTGTCCTTCTCTGATGGACTGTGCCACATCGCTCAGCTAGAGAACTACCTGCACAAAGCCTTCTCAGGTCTGTCCTGCCCCACCCCCCTACTGAATCCTACCACATTATCATTGTATTTGGTTTTTTGTTCCTCAATTTCCCCCCCTTTTTTGTGCTATTTTTTGTTTCGGGTTATCTCTTTCTCTTATTTCCCTCTTCTACTTACCTTTGCACATCACATCCTCTCCCTTCCCTCCTGTGCATCTGCACCACATACTGAGAGCCACACCTCCAAGTGGCATCAGCAAGGACTCCTGGACCCTACCTCACATTGTCCTGTGGCTCTGCCCTGTTTGTGCTACAAATGCCCCGTGTTCACCTCGCCCCCCATGTTGGAATTGCCCTGCTTCACCCCAGTTTATTAACTCACCCTGCCCACCTGGACAGGGTGGTGAGAAGTATCGTGCCTACAGGCGAGAAGGAACAAAACATGCCCAGGCCACCTGCCCAGACATAATAAAACTGAACAACAATAACAACAAAACACAAGATAAAATGAACAAATCTACAATCAATAAATGATTTCTGAATATCTCTGAGACAGTATATGGTATTACAACAAACAAACAAGCAGGAACAGGATGCCTCCAGTAAGCAACCCAATTAAAACACTAGATGACCTTCTAGTAGAAGAAAAGGCACTGGAACTACCTGATAGGGAATCCAAACATCTAATATTCAAGGCTTTCCAAGACATTAGGAGTGAGGTGAAGGAAAATACAGACATAAATAACAACAAAAAAAAAGAATCACGGAAAATACAGACAAAATCAGGGAAAACACAGACAAAGCAATGAAAGAATTCAGGAAAATAATATAAGAACAAACTGTCAAGATAAAGAATTAGAAATCATACAAAAACAGCAATCAAAAATCCAAGAGATAAACAAGATTTCAGAAACAGGCAGTGCAATAGAAGGTTTTAGGAGCAAATCTGAAAACAATGGAAAACAGGATCAGCAAAACTGAAGATGTGTCCTTGAATATCACTTTGAGAAAAAACACAGAGAAAAGACTGAAGAAAACCTCAGAACAATACAATCAAGAGCAAAACTTTGCATGTGATCAGAGTTCCTGAACAGAGGGACAGAACAGAAAATACAGAGAGGATAACTGAAGATTTGCTAACAGAAAACTTCCCTAATACAATGAAAGTCAAAAAACAAACTACTTAAGATGTTCAGTGAACCTCAGAGAGAGCAGACCCAAAATAAAAATTCTAAGACATATCATAACCACAGTCACCAAAATGAAAGACAAAGAATCCTGAGGGCAGCTTGAGAAAAACAAAAAAATCACATACAAAGGGGAAACAAATAAGACTAAGCTCTGGTGTCTTGGAAGAAACCATACCGGCAAGAAGGCAATGGGCTAACACATAAAAAACCTTTAAAGGAAAAAAATGCCAACCAAGAATACTGTATCCTGAAAAATTCTTGCTCAAATACGAAGGTGAAATCAGTATGTATCCAGATACACAGAAATTAAAGGAATATGTAAAAAGCAAACCAATCTTGTAAGAATTATTAAAGGCAGTCCTTCAGTACAAGATAAACAACAGCAGACAACAACCTCAGGGTAGGACACAGGACAGCATCAGCCAGACACCAACCTAAGTAAAGAATGCTCAAGAAAAAAACAAAACTAAAAGATTTATAACAGGGAAGTAGAGACGCCAATCTGTAAATGACAACAACATCAGAACAATAAAAGAGCAAATAAACAGTGTGGGTATAAACCTTTAAATGGAGAGGAAGTCAAGGCAATACCAAGTAATAAAAAACTGATTTAAACTTTGGAAGATAGGAATAAATTTTAAGCTAACCACAAGAAAGTTAACACACCTACTTATCAAAATAAAGAAAAACAAAGCCTCAGTAAACAAAGAATCTACAAAACCTAAAGACCAACAAAAGGCATTCAAGCACAAGAGAACAGGAACAAAGAAAAATCAGCACTGTACACACACATTAAAAAAAGCACAACAAAATGATAGCAATAAGCTCACATCTATCAATAATCATACTGAACATAAATGGTGCAAATGCACCCATAAAGAGACAGAGTGACAGAATGGATTCAAAATAACAAAACAAAAAAACATGCTGTCTACAAGAGATAAACCTTAGAAACAGAGAATAAATGTATTTAAAATTAAATGGTAGAAAAAAAAATATAGCCAATAAAGAGCAACCAAAAAAGAGCAGCAGTGACAGTACTAATCTCAGATAAACTAGACTTTAAAGCAAAATCCATCGTAAAAGCCCAGGAAGGACAGTACACAATGATTAGAAGGACAACTCACCTTGAGGACACAACCATGAGATCAGCATATTCTGCCTTGTTTCTATTTACATTCCCTACATGAATCCAGGAAATCCTGGACACAAACAGTTAAGTGCCCAGCTGCTAATCAAAAAGTTAGAGGTTGTCAACATTTCAAAGGAAATGTAGCAGGTACAGGGGTCTGGGTACCATTTTTCAGGGTACACCGAGGTCAACCGGCATAACACCTCATACTGGTGAGTGGCTCCTTAAAAGCCAGCAAGCTGCCATCTCAGGAACATCAATTGGTCCCAATCTACCTGGAACAAATGAAAACCAAGAACATCAAAGACACGAGGAAAAATGGGCCCAGGAGACAGAAAGACCCATGCAGCTGGAAGACTATATCAGCAGGAGAACGGAAGAATTAATGATGCCCAGCCACCACCAAAGACAGGAAACACCAAAGACAGTCCCTGAAATAGCCCAAGAAAAAGGGGTGTGCAGATCAAGAACTCTTCTATCAAAAGACCACACTTGATGGTCTGACAACCTGGAGGGTCCCCTGATAACATGGACCCCTAGACTTCCTGCTAGTGTGGAGCTGAATCCAGTACTGATGGCAGCACTTCAAAGAGTGGACTGGACTTGGGGACACAGAGTGATGCAGGGTGTGTGCGCACTTTATGGTTTAATACATATATAAGGCTGTCCTACTGGTTTTGTTTCAGAAGGTAGAGAAGAGGAGACAAGTGTAGGCTGAGTGGACACTGGAAAGTCACAGGGTGAGGAGAGCAGAGTTGCAGAGAGACGGATGCTCGGGGTTTTACATGGAAAATTGACACGGATTGTAACTTTCACTTAATCATGGTAAAAAAAATTAAAAAAAAAAAATTAGGGGTTGAAGTCTGCCCAGAAGGAAGGTCTGGAGATCCACTCCTGAAAAACCATCTATTGGCAAAGCCATTGGAACACAGCTCTATTTCAACACACGGGCACGCCACGAGTCTGGACCGGTTCTCTGGAAGCTGGGACGTAGATCCACGTCTCAGGACTGACTGACAGCACTTCCCAACCAAGTCCTGTGCTGACTCATAACAACCACATAGGACACAGTAGAATTGCCCCAGAAGAGTCTCCAAGGAGCGCCTGGCGGATATGAACTGCTGACCTTCTGGTTAGCAGCTGTAGCACTTATCTACTATACCACCAGGGTTTCCTTCCATACACTGGCACTGATAAAGATACTTGTGAAACTTAAAAGGGGAAAACTGGGTAGTTCAGAGATCTATGGGGTCACCAACTACGTAATGAACATAGCAGGGATCTGAACATTCTTGCTCTTGCACACCTATCCACCTTTCTCGTGTTGTTCCCACTGTCTGGAATGCATTTCTCCAAAACCGTCCATCTGGCTGACTCCTTCTCACCTCCGCCTTTGAAAGTATCAACCCCAGGGCTGCTTCCTCTACGGAATCTTCTCCGATTCCCCAGGAACCACAGATGACGGAGCCGCTGGGTATCCTCTGCATCTGCATTACCATTTATAACTGCTACTTTGGATATCTTTATTCATTAGATTTTAAGTTTCTTGAGGACAGGACTGTGCTACTATAAATCCTGATGTTCTCTGCACTAGTGTACATGCTCAATATGGTATTTTTGAAGGAATGAATGAAAGAATGCTGGGTACCAAGGAAATGATTAATACAAATTAGATATGCAGTCTGCCCTCAAGAGACTTACAGTCTAGTAAGAGAGACAATGTGTACGTAAAAACATTTAAGGTAGTTAAGTATCAAGTGCTGTAACTGGAATAAAAATGAAAATCTATGGCGATTCCAAGAGAGAAAGCATTTTATCCAGATGGAGAAATCTCAGACAGTAGGAATATCTTGGGCTGCACATTTTTAAAGATTATGATAGAGACAGGGAATGTAGAAAAGGCTACAACATTCTAGATGGAGGGAAAAACATGAACTAAGTCCTAACAAGCAAGAAGGCTTAAAGTGTTTACGAGGAAGAGAAGGTTGCTCAGTTCAATCACAGTGGTATACGGGTTGTACGTTTTATTTTTGGAGCCTGGAACAATACACAAAGTAACTATAAATTTTTAAACTTTACAAAATTGTATGTTAATTATAAATTAATTTACGGAATGAGTTACTGCAACCCTGAACACATCTACCCTTCCAAGCCAATGTACAAAACCGTACTTCCCTCATAATAAAGCTCAACTATGAATTAATTCACCATTTTCTAAACGAATTTTAGAAAGCATTTTCATTTAAATTAATTTTAAAAGCAATATATGTACCTTTAGTAGAATATTGAGAATATTTTAATACAGGACAAGGAAAAAATGATCAGCCACAATCCAATCATCACCATTAGTGTTTTGTTGTCTGTCTTTCAACAGTACTTTTAATGCTCATTTTTCCACCATCTACCTAATCTATTTTTTCAGAATTAATTTTCAATTACGCTAAAGATTCTACTTCACGTTTTTTCACATGTCATTCCATGAACATCTCCCCACAACATTCTTCTCCAGTGTGCTATTCAATAGGCTGATGTGTATGTTACACTGTATCAGGATACCGGAAGGAACTGAAGCAATTCTTCACTACTGGGAAACTGTGGTGGTGTAGTGGTTAAAGCCTATGTCCGCCAGGTGCTCCTTGGAAACTCGAGGGGCAGTTCTACTCTGTCCTATAGGGTCACTATGAGTCGGAATTGACGGCAGTGGTTGGTTTTTAGTTTGGGCAATTCCCTCATTCCTAGTTTCTGTACTACAAACAAACATACTTATTACAACTTAAACATACTTACACATAACTTCTTGCACTTGTCTGATTATTTTCTCACCATAAATTTCTCTGAATGGAATTTCTTGGTCAGAAGAACATTTAAAAGACTTTGATACACTGCCACAATGCCTCTTAATGACTATCTCTCTAGCTGTGACTGGGAGAACCCGATTCCCTGACAGGTAACAATACTGGGCCATTTGATTTTTCAAAAATCTTTGCCTATGTAGTAGGTGAGAAATGACTAACAAGGAGGATAAGCATGTTTTCATAGGTGTACTGGTCATTTTGCTTCCCTTTTTATATGATTTGTGTTTTCACTGACCATTGGAAAGTAAGCTTCATGAGGGTAGACTTCTTGGTATGTGTTGATCCCTGCTGTATCCACGTTACCTAAAACACTGCCTGGTGCAGAGGAGGCATTCACTAACTTTTTTCTTTTTTGAATGAATGTAATTTCTAATTAGGTGTCCATCTTTAAAAAAATTGATTTATAAAATCCGTCTATGTACACATAAACTTACATTAATCCTTGATGGCAGACACTCTGCCTAATTTGCCACTTCTTTTTAGGTTTTGTTTATGGTACTTTCTCCCCAAGGCAATTTCTATGACTTAAAAGCAACTAACAACAGTAACATAAATATTTCTTCCTTTTTTAAAATTTTTATTTTTTATTGTACGTTTGATGAAGGTTTATGGAACGAACTAGTTTCTCATTAAGCAGTTAGTACACATAATTGTCCTACAACATTGGTTGAGAAGCCTACCGCATGTCAATACTTCCCCTTCTCAGTCCTGGGTTCTGTATTACAGCCTTCCTGTCCCTTCCTTCTAGTCCTCGGTCGTGGGGTGGTGTGCCCGTTCAGTTTTGTTTTGCTTTATGGGCCTGTCCAATCTCCGGCTGAAGGGTAAACCTCAACAGCGACTTCATTACTGAGCTAAAACAGTATCCAGAGGTCACATACTTGCGGTTTCTCCAGTCTCCATCAGGCCAGTAAGTATGGTCTTTTCCATGAGTTAAAATTTTAGTCTACATTTTTCTCCAGCTCTGTCTAGGACCCGCAACTGTGGTCCCTGTCAGACCAGTGGTAGCCGGGCACCACCTAGTTGTACTGGACTCAGTCTGGTGGAGGCCATGGTAGATGTGGGCTGTTAGTCTTTTGGACTAATTTTTCCTTGTATCTTTAGCTTTCTTCATTCTTGCTTGCTCCCAAGGGGGTGAGACCAGTGGGGTATCTTGATGACCACTCACAGACTTGAGACTCCAGATGCTACTAACCAAAGTAGAATGTAGAACCTGCGTCATGTCTGTTGAGCTAGATGTTCCCGGAGACCACGGTCCTTACAGCCCTGAGCCCAGCAGTCGGGTCCCTCAGGGAGTTTGCATGTGGCTAGGGAGCTTCCACGAGCTTGTCGTGCACAAGTTGTGCTGGCTTTCCCAGTACTGTGTACTTTCCCTAAAGTTACCACTTACCTGCTGTCTGTTTAGTGTTTTTCCGTCTCCACTCTGGTAACTATCAAAGATTGTTTCTTTTTTTGTGTAAAACTTTGCATGAGTTGTTACAGTAGTGGTCTCATACAATATTTGTCCTCTGGTGATTGACTTATTTCACTCAGCATAATGCCCTCCAGTTTCCTCCACGTTATGAGATGCTTCACGATTCACCACTGTCTTCATTGTTGAGAAGTATTCCACTGTATGTATCTATCACAGTTTGTTTGTCCATTGATCAGCTGATGGGCATCTAGGTTGTTTCTATCTTTTTGCTACCGTGGACAGTGCTGCAATGAATGTGAGTGTGCATATGCCTGGTCACGTGATGCCTCTTATTTCTCTAGGACATATTCCTAGGAGTAGACTGTTGGATCATATGATATTTCTACTTCTAGCTTTCTAAGGAAGAGCACATTGTTTTCTGAAACAGTTGCATCATTTTGCATTCCTACCAGCAGTGCATGAGCTCAGACCTCCCTGAAGCCTCTCCCTTCCTTTGTTTTTACGTACAAAAAAGCCTTTCCCACCAAGACTGAATAAGGATTCATCTCTATTTTCTTACACTAATTTTGCAGCACCACAGTCAATGAGACATAAATGTTAGCTATTTTTGTAGCCACTGAGGAACAGAGTCCCCTCTTCCCGGATCTCCACTGCCACCTGAGCAGTATGCATTAAGTTTACGTGCAATGTCATTGTCCCTGAGTCTCTTGACCGTTTCACTGGTCTGTCTCTTTCTGTATCATTACAAAGCTGTCTTCATTATTGTAGCTTTCTAATGTGTTTTAATATTTGGCAGTTAAAGTATCTTCTTTTTAATAAGCTTCTTTATTTAGTCTGACTTTTTCAACCTTCAAAAATAAATTCCACTTGTGATTAGAATTTTGTGCAAAAAAGAAATAAACTGAGGATGTAGTATCTTTATATTGAATATTTCCAGCCAGAAACATAATATGCTCATTTAAATAAAATCTTTTCTATATATATGTATATATCTCAGTAAAGCTCTGTAGTTTTCTTTACATAGATTCTGAACAATTCATTTTTATTCTGAAACTTTTTGGTTGTTGCTAATATTTGAATGAGATTCTTCTTTACTAGATTTTCCAAGTTGCTGGTTGATATAAAAGCTGTTGATGGTGCTAGAATTTGGGGTGCTGTTGTGGTTACAACACTCAACTCCATTAATTTCAATAACTCTTTAGGCAACTCTCCTAGATTTGGTAGAAAACCAATAATATGCAAACAATGGCAATTTCACCTTGTTCCTAAAAGCTCTATATTCTATTTGCTTTCTTACTACACTACAATGGCTAGGACTTTCAGAACAAGGTCACATTACAGTGGTGATCCATGGTGGCTTGTTCTTCATTTTCATAGAAGTTCCTCTACTATTTGCCTACTGGGTGAAGAACTAACTACTGATTTGAAGATGGATTTTTTTTCCTTTTTTGTTTTTCATTGTGATTAAGTGAAATTTTACAATCCAAGTCAATCTGCCACAGGAAACCCCATGCCCCTGCCTCCCTGCAACGGTCTGCTCTCCTCACCCTGTGACAGCACCCTCTTCCTTTCCACCCTGTACTCCCAGTACCCACTCGGCCAGCACTTGTCCCACCCTCTCCTCTCTCCTTGTTTTAGTCAGCTAGTGCTGCTCTGCCAGAAATACCACACAGTGGATGGCTTTAAAAGAGAAATGTGTATTCTTACACAGTCCGGTAGGCTACAAGTCCAAATTCAGGATGTCTGCTTCAGGGGAAGGCTTTCCCCCTTGCTGGCTCTGGAGGAAAGTCTTTGTATCGAATCAATCTTTGTTCAGGGAGCATCCTGATGCAGGAACCTCAGGCCTGAAGGATGTGCTCTTCTCCCAGTGCTGCTTTCTTGATGGTGTGAAGTTCCCCATTCTCTGCTTGCTTCCCTTTCCTTTTATCTCTCATAGGATAAAAGGATGAAGGGTGGTGCAAGCCATACTCCAGGGAAACTCCCTTTACAGTGGAGCAGGGAGGTGATCTTATGAAGCCATTGGCAGCTCCACCCTAACCCTCTAACATACAGCATAGGAAAATCACAAAACGGAGGAAAGTCATAAAATATTGGGGATCATGGCCCAGCCACATGGCTACACACATTTTTGGAGGGACACAGTTCAATCTGTGACACTCTTCCAGAAAGAAACCAGTTGGACAGCTGAACTGGAGCCGATTTGACAGCACTTGGCTTTGGCTACGAATATATTAAACCATAAAGTACATACACCACCTGTATCACTCTATGTCAAAGGGAGATTTCTTTAAAGTATTTTTTTAATTCTAGTTTACTAAGTTTTTTAAAAGATGTTTTCATGTCAGGTAAGTACGTTGAATTTATTAAATGTGTTTTCAGATTCTATCAATCATATGTATTTTTTTTTCCTTTAACCTTTTAGTCAATAATAGGAATAGGTTTCCTAATACCAAACCACAGCTCATCCCCAGAATTCAGATAATATACAGTCTAGCCTTAAAATGTACTGTGGTTGATATTTGTCTTCCTAATGACATTTCTTTTTAGGTTCATATTTGTTTGCCTTTTGAGCATCTTCTGAGAATGGAAAAGTACAGTAGCCAGGTGCACACTGATTAGGAGGGAGATCTGTGGGTAGGGTCCGAGATTTGTCAGACTTGATCCCACACGTAACGACTCTGGGAACCGGCCATAGGGAATTTTAGTTCCTACATTACTTACCCATTTGGGTTTCTTTCCAGCTCGTTTAAAAGTGTGTGATCGCAGTATTCAAAAACTAAATGCATTTTTCTTTTTCTTCTGAACACCTCAAGGAGGTTCACAAGGTTTGGATGCTTTAGTTGCTGCAAAGGAATGGAAATACAAAGCTCAGGGAACTGTCTAGTTATAGGTCCTTCCCAGGCCTTTTAAAATGTTCAGAACTGAAGTCCTGTTTATTAGTGCAAGTGGGGAATTTAATTACATTCACAAAATCTTAAAGTATGAAGGAATTTAAACATTCGTTTAATCTACCCATAATACCTCAACCCCACTCCCCCCCATACTGTTGTTGTCGAGTTGATTTTGACTCATAGTGACGCTACAGGACAGAGCAGAACTGCCCCATACGGTTTCCGAGGAGCAGCTGGTAAGATTCAAACTGCCAACTGTTTGGTTAGTAGCTGAGTCTTAACCACTGGGACCCTAGGGCTCCAACCTGTCCCCACTAGATGGTGATTACACTGCTTGAATCTCTCTGGTGATAACAAACAAACTGCACAAAATGCAAATACTGAGACCAAAAAATATGTATTTTATGACAACGTGAAACATTCAAATCACAAAACAACCTGAATAAAAAGTTGAGGGAAATGGAATTATTACTAGGAAAATCACCAACAGCCACTGAGCTCACATGTTGCCTTGGACTTAAGGCCAATAGCAGTGGAGTTTAAATCCAGTTGGGACTGCAGTGCTGGCTCTCAGCTCTCCTCGACACCAAGACTCAAATCTGAGCTGCTTCCAGGAATCCCCACAACTAGTCTCTGGATTGAACTGGTTACAGTTCAGCTGTGTTCTTTCATTCTGTTGTTCTCTCTTAGGCTTCCAAGTTCTGTGTGTTAAGTTTTACCCCCAAACTAAAGAGTTTGGTATAATACTGTAAACTAGGAAATACTGTGATTAAGTAAAATAATCCCTAACTAACGATATTATTTATCATCTACTTACACAAAGGGTATAAGCCAATAGTGTCCCAGGCAAACCAGCATTCAGCTACTAGAATTCCTGCCTATAGCTAAACCAGAAACCCTGGTAGCATAGTGGTTGAAGGCTACATCTGCTAACCCAAACTTTGGCAGTTTAAATCTGCCAGATACTCCTTGGAAACCTTATGGGGCGGTTCTATTTTGTTTTACAGGGTCACTGTGAGTTGGAATCAATGCAATGGCAGGAGGCTTTTCCAGTTTAGCTATAACCAAAACAAACAAGCCAGCCCATGGCCCTTGACGTGATGCTGACTCATAGTAACCCTATAAGACAGAGTAGAACTGCCCTATACAGTTTCCTCCCTGCCACCAGAGTTTCTTCCTATAGACAAGGAGACTACAATGTAGCATACAAACGAGGACACTTCCAAACGGGCTTCTAACTATAAGAAACACTGGAACAGCCACCATAAATCTGCATATATGATCATCCTACTAATAGCTCATTCTTGCCGATATTTACAGCGGACAAATCAACCTCCCAAACCTTACGCCATTTACCCAGAAAGCCACATGAAGTAATCTGTATATGGCAGAAGTGCAATAAATATTTTCAGGCCCAGCATAGTCATAAGCACAGGGACAGTACAGAACACCTCTATCTTGGGTTCCACAAACGTGGCTTGATTAAAAATCTACCAGCCTGCAGCTCAGCAGTTTGGGAAAAAGGAACCCATCACACATTAAAACTGGCCGAGAGCACCAAAACAATCTGCCTTCAGTGCACTCTGCTGCCTGAAAGAGCAGAAGCCCAACAGTGGAGGACTCAGGTCCCATGGGTGAGCCAGCTGCTGTGTGCTGGGGCAGAACCACAGGACGCCAGGACTCCAGGCCACACCCACCAGGGCAGCAAGGGCTTCACGGATGCTGGACAGGGGGCAAGGGCAGGGGCAAAGGTCAAGCCTCCTGCCTTTGGGTGGGTCAGCAACTCCACCCCCTTTGCAAGTGAGGTTAACTCAGCCTAGCCTAAAGCAAATCAGACAGTATAGAGGAGAAGGCAAAGTCAGTGGAGAAAACAGGAGCGTATGAGAAATGCAAGGCAGGTTTATCACAGGAGGAGAAGAGCACACAACAAACCAGAAGCAGAAACGATATACATCCTGAGAGGCATCCTCCAAGGCTAAGCTGAGTTGAAATCTGGCTGCATGTCACATTAAAGGCTCATTGTCACAACGGGCTACTTGTAAGTGAGGAGGTATCACCTGAGCATTAAGTTTATTCGACGGGTGAGGGGGTGTAAAAATACACGTATTTTTATTATAAAGCAAACCCAGTGCTTGGGTACAGACACGCCCTGCAGCTCAGCGCTGGACTGCTGCCAGAACTGTCTGGCTGACTGGTGCCCTCTGGTGGCCACGAGATAGTAGTGACCCAGTTTTTCTGACGATGGATGCATTCCAGAAAACTCTGTACCGTAACCAAAAAACCCCCAACTCATTTCCATGGAGTCAATTCCTACTCATAGCGACCCCAAAGGAGAGACTAGAACTGCTCTATCCAAGGAGCCTCCAGTGGATTTGAACTGCTGACCTTTTGGTTAGCCTATACAGCTCTCAACCACTACACTATGGGGGTTTCCTTTGCATATTTTAAACAAAACTACGCAACCTGTAAGTGCAATAATATTTTGAAAAGAAGAAATAATAGTGAATTTTATGTGTGAAATCTTATTTGAGTAAAAACAATCAGAACAAAAACCTCTGTGTAAAAGATGTACATATAACCACCGCCAAACCAAACCCAGTGCTGTTTAATCGACTCCAACTCACAGTGACCCTACAGGACAGAGCAGAACTGCTCTGTAGAGTTTCCAAGGAGTCCCTGGCAGATGTGAACTGCTGACCTTCTGGTCAGCAGCCAAAACTCTTAAACACTGTACCGCCAGGGTTCCTGTACATGTAACTAGGTGTGAATAGTCGATGTACTTGAGAACAGCACATCACACACACACATAAAACCAAATCCACTACTGTCGAGTCAAATTTGACTCATAGCAACCCTACAGAGCGAGTAGTAGAACTGCCCCATAGAATTTCAAAGGAGCGCCTGCTGGATTTGAACTGTCCAACTTTTGGTTAGCAGCTGTAGCATTTAACTGCTATATCACCAGAGTCAGGCAGGGATAAATCCACAGTGATGTCTACTGGAGCACTGGAGCAATCCCCTGGACACTGGCTAGGCCAGGAGATATTTTTTGTTGCTGGTTTGTGGGGTGGGAAAGTCTGGAAAGGCTGAGGGACCAGGGCTGAAGGGTGCAGGTAGGGGATGAGAACAGGGTGCTTAGGACAGTGGATAGCCAACCAGGCAGTTACAGCAACAGCAACAATTTCCAGCTGTATTAATTTGAGTCAGGTGAGCATCAAAGAGGTTACAGTCCAAAGTTCCTAATACAAATTCAAGTGCAATGAAAAAATTACATATTATTGACATATGTATTTGACCCCATACCATGTTTATATACACATATATGTAAAGATGACCTACCTTCAACATACGTATTTCTCTTAGCGCTATTTTCTTAACCACGGGATCATCTTCTGATTCCATGAATTTTTTAATAGCTACTACTTGTCCAGAGGCTTTGTTCCGGCATTTGAACACAACCCCATAAGAGCCCTCTCCAATCTTAGCCAGTTTTTCATACTTTTCCATTAGATTTGAAGGGTCTTAAATTGCTGTGTTGATTTGCAGTACACTGTTGCACCTGGAAGATAAGATTGACTCACCTTAGTCAAGTTACAAAGAACAACCTTCTCAGTTTATTAACATAAAACCAATTTTCCAAGAAAGCCAAGGGTTTATTTCTGTTGACTCTTAAAGTAGACTTAAACATATTTGGACGCTTTTTTACTAGTGTGGTCTTACGCTGTGCAATTCCTCTACCTAACACAAAGATTTCACCTATTATTTCTAGTAACAGATCTACATTTATCGCAGGGAATTTGTATAAAGAATTAAAAAAACAGAACCTTATCCAATCTAGTGTTTTCATTATCCTCAAGTAAATGATTAAAATGTGATGCTACAAGACCCAGCTGAAGGCACACTTCTTCCTCTTGAACATGACTTTCATCTTTTCCTTCTAATTCAGTATAACATCTGAACACAGCACTGCACTGACTACAAGAGCCGTGTAAGAAGAAATGATACAAAGTGCTATACTCCCATCTGGTGGACAGAAGAAAGAGAAACCGTGGCTGTTGAACAAGACCCAGAACACCAAACCTGTTGCCATGGAGTCCATCCCGACTAATAGTGACTCTGTAGACAGCATGGAACTGCCCCATTGAGTTTCCAGGGAGCACCTGGTGGATCTGAACTGCTGACCTTTTGGTTAGCAGACTAGCACTTAACCACTATGCCACCAGAGTTTCCTTGGTGAACTAAACGGCCATTAAAAACAACAAAAGCAAAATCCTTTGAGGGCATCATTTATTGCTCTTAGGTTTTATTTTTATGGAGGGGCATATCCTTAAGTTCTTTGCCCCAGTAAGTAGGTGAACAAGCCCCCAAAGAAGAGAGATTTCTCTACTGAATGAATACTTCCATATTCTTGGTGATTTCCATGAAAGCTCACTGTTGTTGTTAGTTGGCCATTTGAGTTGGTTCTGACTCATGGTGAACCCCCGTGTGCAGGGCAGACCTGCTCTACAGAGTTTGCAAAGCTGTGACTTTCTGGTAGCAGACTGCCAGGTCTGACTTCCAAGGTCCCTCTGGGTTGGTCTGCACAGCTAACCCCATGGCTAGTAGCTGAGTCTAGTGGTTAACCACCTATCTGTACCACCCCTCTACGGCAATAGTGGGCTTAGTATTTCTGTCTTACACCATCCATCTGTGAATTTTGTAGTGACTGGTTCATAATGTTAAATGAGCAATAAAGCCAACATAATTAAATAAATTTGCTTAGGAATTAAAGACATAAAAATCTTATTAGTCTCCAAAATTTCATCCCAATTTACCAAGCAGAGTTCTCATAATGTAATCTAATAATATTAGCTAGTACTTAAATAATGATGTTCTATGCAAATTATATATAATCTGCATAAATATTCCACAAAGTGGGTACTATTTTTATCTCACTTAAACAGATAAGAAAACGGACGCTGAGTGAGCCAGTATAGAATTAGAGCCCAGGCAGGCAGGACTCAAAGATGACATTTTTAATCACTACAATGCCTCTCAGTTAATTCAAAAGGATGCGCAGTTCAAAGAACTATTTTGTTGAGGTCTTGGTATTAACACGATGCCAATAGAAATACTTTGATCAATTAAAAAGTTTCTCAAGTTTTAAATGAATATGATTTTTTTTACTTCACTTCACTAATATGCAGTTTACTTGGGTAAGTAACCACTAACATACTCTCTAGGAGAAGGAACCCTACTGGCGTAGTTGTTAAATGCTCTCTGCTAACCGAAAGATTGATGATTTGAACCTACCATCTACTCTGCAGCAGAAAGAGACAGCAGTCTGCTTCCATAGATTTACAGCATCAGAAACCCTATGGGGCAGCTCTACCCTGTCCTATAGGACTGCTATGAGTCAGAATAGACCTGATAGCAGTGGGTTTGGGTTTTAGTAAAAAGGACCACACACACTCAAGTAACACAGGGAAAAACCAACTGTGTTCTGAAAGCCCTATCAGTGAGACTGTCTGTTTTTCATAAGTATTACTTTCTCAAAAGTATTTAGATGTAGGCATGCTAACATTTGCCTCTCTTTTGCCAAGTATCAGGTGACTAGGAAAAGACAAGAAGAAGTGGGAAAAGTGAGTTTGTTGTAAAACCTGGTATAATGCAACTTCGTAGATTCATGAACTTAACCTCTTGGATAGTGCTATGATTACTGGGAGAAACTACGAATATGCCCAAAAGCTCAATTAGGAAGTTTGGGGCTAAGGGTTAATCTCTTCTTTCCCTTAAGGTAGGTCATGTGATTTACTCATCCACAATTTTCCCTTTAGCAGACTGAATGATTGCTGGCTTGTCAGGCTAAGATTTAGATCTCTATCATACCAAGCAAACACACACAATAAAATAAATGTCCAGAAAACATTATTTTACTTGGCTGCTGTTACTATTTGGTGCCATTTAGTTGATTTTGACTCATAATGACTCCATGTCACAGAGAACTGCCCCCCAGAGTTGCTGAGCCTGTAATCTTATGGAACAGATGGAAAGGACTTTGGCCTGCGGAGCCCGTGAGTGGGCTCTAACCCCCACTCTTTCGGTTAGCAGCCAAGGGCTTAACCATTGTTCCACCAGGGTGCCTTCTTTACCTAGTAACACCTCAGTATTATCTTCTCCATAAAGGACTTGTATGTTCATGGAGGCTAAGTCTGCGTCTGCATGCAGGAGTAAGATCAATGTGGGAATTCCATAAACAAATTTATGGTTCTACTTCCAGCTTACTGGGACTTTACCAGGGCTTTTTAGAAGCAGTAAATTCCAATCTCTTACCTGAGGGACAGACCAATGATTCAACAGCTTGATGAATATCTCTGTATGAATGAACTCAATCATCTCAAAATTGCTATGTTCTAAACCAAATGTCTTGTCTTCCTCCTTTCGTTAGTCTTTATCCCTACACAAACATGCTCCACATGACACGTGATGGCTTGTCGAAATATGTATGGTGGGGAACTTTGAGGAAGCCAGGGATAATGGCAACTGTCTGTTATCATCTTATTATCATACACCTTCCACAAAGCTGGAGCCCTGGTGGCACAGAGGTTAAGAGCTAAGGCTAGTGACAGATGCTAACAAAAAGGTTGGCAGTTCAAATCCATTAGTTCCTTGGAAACCCTACAGTGGCAGTCCTACTGTGTCCTATGCATCGGAATAGACTTGATGGCAATGGGTTTGGTTTGGTTTCCACAAAGTTGTATAGTTCAAGCAGAAGAACAAATAAAGTGACACAAATCCAATGCTTTCAACACAACAAGAAGAAAGAGAACTCTACAAACTTAAGTAGAAAAGTAAACCTCACCATCTGATATCTCTTGAGGTCCCACTGCAGACCTCTGCAGAGACCGAAGACAGGGGTTGGGTGCAACAGGAGGAAATTTAAAGGAAGAAACAAGAGGAAAAGAATGGCATGAGATAGACTTAAAACTATCTCCCTCAGAGAAGAAAATACATCCTGAGTGCAAAAATACTGAAACAGTGTCCTGGTTGAGCACAGTACTGCCAGTAGAAAAGGGTTAGTACCCTAAAGGTCAGTGGTCCGAACTGACCCAGAGGAGCCTCCCAGTAAAGGCCTGGCAATCTACCTCCGAGAAACGACAGTCATTGAAAACCCCATGGGCTGCATTTCTACACACGGGATTGCCATAATTTGGAACTGATCTGATATGCATACTGAATGGTCCACCAGGTAACTGGGAAAACTCACCCCCCAAAATCAACTGAAAGCCATACCCAAATAAAACTACTAACAATGAAGAAAACATCCTTAAGGCCTCCAGACAAAGACCACAGGGTTATCAGTGGCTGAGCTAGCACTTAATCAACATTATTCTTCGCAAATTACAAATAAATCTGTACAAATAGACTATGAAGAAGGAGTCACTGTATTTAATTATGCAGGTAAGAAAACAGGCACAGCAAAACCCGTATGGAATTAAAACTCAAGCAGACAGATCCCAGAGTTCACATGCTTAATTACTATATAGCTTTTCAGTTAATTCAAAGGCATGTACACTTCAAAGAACCACTTGGTATCAACAAAATATCAACAGTAAACAGCCACAAAAAAATACCCAGGGTTAGACTTTGGTTACGATGGAGAAAAAGAGCAAGGGGAGTTTTCTATTCAAAATACAAGTACACAGACACGGCATTTGACAAAATTCAATACCCTTTCATAACAAGAGCATTGAAGAAGGAAATAGAAGGAAAATTCTTCAATATTATAAAGGGAATTTATGAAAAAACCCATAGTTAAACATCATACTCAACGGGGAGAGTTTTCCCATAAGATAAGAAACAAGACAAACAAAACTCTTACCACTGCTGTTCAATATTTTTCTTAATTGCCTCAGCAATTAAGCAAGAGAGGGAAAATAAAACATATACAAATAGAGACCAAAAACCTCAAACATGCTGCTGTTAAAACCAACTCATAGCGACCCCATTAAAACAGAAGGAAAACTCTATAGAGTTAACAAGCAGCAGCTGGTGGATTCAAACTCCCAACCTCTTGGTTAGCAACCATAGCTCTTAACTACTGGACTGCCAGGGCTCCTACCCAAATAGGGAAGGAGAAAGTAAAACTATTCTTTTTCCGAGTTGACATGATTCCACATATAGCCGACCACAAAGAATTTACAAGAAAGCTATTAGAATTAACAAACAAATTCAAACAAGTGAAAGGGCACAATGATCAACATTAAAAAAATCAGTCAGGTTTCCATACATCAGCAGTCAAAAAGTGGAAAGGGAAATTAAGAGAAAGAGTACCATTTATAATATCATCTAAAGGAATAAAGTACCTAGGAATCAATTTAACCAAGAAAGTGAAAGACTTAAATACAGAAGACTACAGAACATTAATTACTAAAATAAATTAAAGAAGACCTAAATAAATGAAAGAATATTTCATGTTCACTTGACTGGAAGACTCAATACAATTAAGATGTCAACACTATCCAAAGCAATCTAGAAATAACAATGTAATCCCCATCAAAATTCCAACAGCCTTCTTTGCAGAAATGGAAAAGCCTCTCCTCAAACGTGTATGCAAGGGCCAAAAAACCAAATCCATAGCCATCATGTTCCAACTCACAGCAACCCTACAGGAAAAAGTAGAGCTGCCCCACAGGATTTCCAAGGAGAGGGTGGTGGACTTGAACTGCTGACCTTCTGGTTAGCAGCTATGGCTCTTAACCACACACCAACCAAGGTTTCCAAACAGCCAAAGCAATCCTAAAGAAGAATGACATAGGAGGTCTCACACTTTCTGATTTCAAAACATGCTACTGAGCCACAGAAATGAAGACAGTTTGGTACTGGTTTAAGAAGAGATCAATGGAATAGAATTGAGAATCCAGAAATACATCCACAGCACTACAGTGCGCTGATTTTTGACAAGGGTGCCAAGTCCATTCAATGGAGAATGAAGTCTCTCCAAAAAATGGTGCTGGGAAAACCAAATTTCCACATGCAGAATGCTAAACCAAGATCCAGGCCTCACACCATACACAAACAATTCAAAAGGATCAGGGACCTAAATGTGAAAACTGAAACCACAAAATTCTTAGAAGAAAACACAGGGCCATGGCTCCCAGGCCTGGTTTTTAATTCTGAATTACCAGACATGACAACAAAAACAGGAACAGCAAAAGACCAAATAGATAAACAGGACTTTATAAAAATTAACTAGTTTTCTTCATCAAAGGACTTGATCAACAAAATGCAAAGACAACCTACGAACTAGGAGAAGATTTCCAGGAACCCTATATCCTGTAAGGGTTTAATACCCAAAATGAAAAAATTTCTAGAATTCAACTACAAAAAGACTAAGAAGCCAATTATAAAAACAGGTAAAGGACAGACATTTCACCAAAGACGATACTCAAATGACCACTATGCACATGAAAAGATACTTAACATCTTTAGCCACTGTCATGTTGGTTGATATTAACCAAAATCCCACTGCCATTGAGTCGATTCTGGCTCAGCAACCCTACAGGACACAGAGTTCTCAAGAAGCGCCTGGAGGATTTGAACAACCAACCTTTTGGCTAGCAAGCAGAGCACTTAACCAATATACCACCACGGTTTCCTGGTTGTCATCAGGACATGCAAATCAAAACCATAATGAGATGCTACCTCACCTCCCCTAGAATGGCAAGGATGAAAAATTTAAAGAAACAAGCCAAAAAGAAAACAAGAGCTGTCGGTGAGGTTGCGGAGAGCTAGAACCCTCATTTAGTTGCTGGAGCCACAATACAGCCACCGTGGGGAACAGTTTGGCAGTTACTCACAAAGTTGAACTACTATATGACTCAACAATCTCAACCCTAGTTATATACCTAGAAGGAGTGAAAGCAGGTATGCAAACAGAAGCCTGAAAACCAATGTTCACGGCAGCAATTTTCACAAAACCTAAAATATATAAGCAACCTCACTGTTCATCAGTGGATTAACAGATAAACAAAATGTGGCATACACATAAAACGGAGTATTTTTCAGCCACCTGGAGAAATGAAGTCCTGATGCACGCCACAACATGGATGAGCCCTGAGGACATCATGCTGAGGGAGGTAAGTTCAGCCACAAAGAAAGAAACACTGTCTGATCCCACTTATGTGAAACAGGCATATATACAAAAGACTGATTATTAGTGGTTACCTGGGGTGAGAGGGAGGGGAAAAAGGAGAGTTCTGCTGAGGGACCACTGACTTTATGTTAACGAGGGTAGAATGACTTGGAAAGAGATAGTAATAGGGTTTGTACAACATAAAGAATGTAATCAATGTCACTTAAATACACATATAAAGACACAGTAAAACTGCCATGGAATCAGACCCTAATACCAGGGGCAGGAAAGAGAATCAAGATCAGCATCCGCCCAAGGATGATTCCTATGAGGTGGCCGTCAGACATCCCTTCTCTCTCCACCTGCTTTCACCAGGTCGGACACCAGCCGTCCATCCTGCGGCATTCTCTACTTCTCTGCTGGGTTTGAGGACTCACTGCAGCGGTCTACACAGAACTCACAGCAGACCGTATGCACAACTGCGGGGTTTCTCAGGAAGTAACGGGTTGCGATTCAGCATCAAGATCAGCTTGGATTACCAGGAATAGCTCAGGCACAGTTCTTTGGTCAGGACAGGTTGTTTTCTGGCTTGCATGTGGGCAGGCTCTCTCAGGCCTTGGCTTTGGGCCGGTCTTCTGCCCTGCTCAGGCAAGCGTTACAGAGCTTTTTCTTTAGCCCCACTGTCAAGCGTCTGGAGGTACCCTACTCTGTGGGGGAAGATGCCTGCATGAAGGTGCTCAGTTCTCTTTGCTGTGGGTTGGCACACCCACTGTAGCTGGCTCACCCTGTGGGCCACCACACCATCTCATGCCAGTCTCCTGTTTCTGCTGTTGTCATTTCTCTGCAGCTGGACTCTGCCATGCTTGCCTCCACTTTCCCTCATCAAGTGCTGTCTCTAGTGTTACACTGCTCTCTGTCTCCTAGACCTAGGAGGTTCTGTGTTGAACACACATGCTCTGATCCTGGCTCTTCTTGATGTCATGGGGCTCTCCCACCAACCTCAGGGATTGGCTTCCTTCAAATCCAGTAGATGGCAAAGCTGGCCAAGCCACTTCAAGGGTTCCATGTACCGTATTAGAACTAACCCCTCCCTCTCCCAGCAAGGGTTTCATGTATCTTATTGCATTAGCAATCCAGTCTCCTTGGTGAGCTACCTTATCTGCACAGTCACGTCTAGAAGGGCCATATAATAGTAGTACACTATACTGTGTGCACCCACACCCACACCCACCCAAACACCACAGAAACACACACACACACAACCCAGAAACACACACACACACACACAACCCAGAAACACACACCACACACACACACACACACACACACAAGAATAAGACTGGGCAATGCAATATTGTTAAAAACAACTCCTTTGAGGCTCTGAAAACCAACTAAAGGGAAAAAAGAAAGCGAGAAGTGTTTATTCATGATAAGATGCTACAATTCCACTTAAGAGTGGGAGTCACAGTCTTCTTGCCTGGGGCTGCTCCCTCATCACTGCTCTGGCCCAGCTCAGTGAGTGTGGAAAATGCTGACAGTGTGTAAAATGCCAGTGAAAATTAGCAGCATTGCTCCCAGAGGGCATGGGCTTGATAGGCTCAGAGGCCACAAACCTGTGACAACATTAGTAAAATTTACAAGTTCAGCAGGAAACAAAGAGGGCAAAACCCACAGCTTTGTGAACCCAACAATGTAGTTTCAGTTAGGGAGTAGTAGACCAGCTCAAAATTTAATGGTATATTCTAAAAATGAGAGCACCGTAGAAGGGCTAGATAAGGTCTCATACATTCTCAATGACTGAGTGTGTATGGAGAAGACCTCAGAAGGCTGGACAGAAATTCCAGTTGAGAATGGACTGAACTCACACCTGTTCCACTGGCAGACAGGGCAGAAGACTTATGGGTCAGAAGTGTTTAAATACACTGGGGCTGAAATCACTGATGACTGAAAAATAAATAATAAAGAAATGAACGGAGATATCAACAGCCACATACTTTGAGCAGATCACCGAATACAGGCAGTTTGTGAAACCACAAGACCAAAACAAAAAATCCACATATAAAACCTTCAGAGTAGAAAATCAGAATCTAGAGTTGTTTCAATGTTATTTAAATGTCCAGTTTCAACAGTACCTACCAAATTACGAGGCAAATTAAAAAAAAAAAAAGCGATGTGTGACCTACACTTAGGAGAAAAAGAGAAGTCAATAGCAATGGGCTGTGAGTCCAGATTTGGGTTCAGCTGACACAGACTTCAAAGCAGACATTACTAATGTGTTCAAATAATTAAAGCAAGTTATGATGAAAGAATTAAGGGAAGATATAATGATAGTGGTTCAATAAATAGAAAATCTCAACTAAAAAAGGAAGTGATAAAAAAGAACCAAACGGAAATTCTAGGGCCAAAATGATACAATAAGTGAAATGAAAAATTCACTAGATGGGCTCAACAGCAGATCTGAGATGATAGAAAATAAAATCTGAAGACAGATTGAAGATGAACAGAGCCTGAGAGACCAGTGGGACAAACACAATAGTGCCAACATACATATGCAATGAGATTCCTAGAAGGAGAAAGCTGAAAAATATTTCAAGCAATAATGTTCAAAAACTTTCTAAATTTGACAATTAACATTAACCTACAGACCCAAGAGCTCAGTGAACAAAGAGATCCATATGGAGATGCTGTATAGTGAAACTGCAGAAAATCAAGGAGAAAATCTTGAAAGCAGTCAAAGAGAAATGACTTACAGGAGGATCAACAATAGTTCAATTACTGACTTGTCATCAGACAAACAATAGAAACAAGTTAAAAACTGGTTCTTCAAAAAGATAACAGAATTGATGACTGTTTAGCTGGACTGATGAAGAAAAAAGAGAGAGACAAAAATTACCAAATTTAGAAATGAAAGAGGGGTCACTACCACTTAGCAGAAATGGAAAGGATTATGAGGGAATATTATGAACATTTAATGCATCCAAGTAAGACAACTGGGTTGACAAATACTTAGGAAGACACAAAATACCAAAAGTGACTCAAGCAGAAACAGAAAAGCACATCACACCTAAAAAGTAAATAAACTGAACTAGTAATTAATAATCTAGTCACATCCTCATCTGTGATGCGTGATGCATAGCTACATATTGGCTGGCTGGCAATAAATACTGGCTGGGTGAAACAAAAAAATCTACCCACAAAAAAAATCCAAGATAAAATGGATTCACTTGTTAAGTTATATCAAATATTTAAGGAAAAATTAATACTAATTAAATACCAACTCAGAAAACAGAAGAGAAAGAGGACATACCTCCCAGATCAACTTATGAGATGACTGTTATTATTCTGATACCAAAGTCGGACATATAAATCACAAGAAAATGACAAATCATTATTTTCATGAATATAGGCACAAAAAACGCTTAACAAAATATTGAGAAAACCAAATCTAGAGTTGTATAAAAAGTGTTACATACGGTGACTATGTACAGTTTATCTTAGAAATACAAAGTACTTTAAAACTCAATACCAGTAATGTAAAAATACTACATTAATAGAAAAAAGGACCCAAACTGCATGATCATCTCAGTTGATGTAGAAAAAGCATATGATAAAATCCAATACACATTCATGAAAAAAAATCTCAACAAACACGAATGGAAAGGACTTTCTCAAACTGGTAATCTATAAAAACAGCTAGCATCACGCTAATGGGCAAAGTCCAAATGATATCCTCCTGGGTCAGGAAAGGATGTTTGCTTTCATCACTTATGTAATATGGTATTTGAAGCTCTCACCAGTGCAATAAAACAAGAAAAAATGAACAAAGGCATACAGGTTGGAAATGAAAAGTAACACTACCTTTATTTGAAGACAACATGGCACTGTATTCAGAATATCCTAATGAATCTACATAAGAACTATTAGCATCTGTTAGCATTAATAAAGAAGTTTACAATGTAGTTGCATATAAGAATAATATATGGTAATATGTTGTGTTTCTATACACTGACAACAAACAATTTGAATATGAAATTAAGAAAACAATTCCATTCATTACAGTTAAAAAAAACTCAGGAATATATTTCACAAGTGAAGTGTACAAGTAAGACCTGTACACCAATAATTACAAAACATTGCTGAAAGAAATTAAAGTAGACTGAAACAGAACAAGTGCCATGTTCATGAATTGGAAAACTCAGTAAGAAGTCAGTTCTCCATAAATTTATCTATGGATGTGACTTAATCCCTGTAAAAATCTGAAAATTTTTTTTTTTTTAAAGTAAAACTGGAAATACAAAGGATCTAGAATATCCAGAACAACTTTGAAAAATAAAACCAAACCAAGAAGGAACAAACCTGGAGGGAAGATTAACACACTATGGTGCTAGCATACAGACAGATACATACATAAATAGGACAGAATAGAGAGTCACGAAATAAACTTCTTTATTTATGTTTAACTAATTTTCGACAGGTGCCAAGGTAATTCAATGAGGAAAAAATGTTTTTTAAACAAACGCTTTTGGGAAATTAGATAGTCACATGCAAAACAAATAAACAAAAGCATGAACTTAAGACTACTCACACTACATTAAAAAATTAACTCAATATGGACCAAAGACCTAAATGTTAAGAGCTAAAATATAAAACCTCTATAAGAAAACACAGAAGAAAAATTTTTGTGACCCTCAGTTAGGCAGATTTTTTAGATATGACACCAAAAGTATGATAAATAAAAGGAAAAAACAAATTAACTGGAATTTATCAAAATTAAAATCTTTTGCTCTTCTAAAGAAAATTTCTCCACTAAAGAAAAGAGAAGCTGAGGAAAATTAGCAGTAAATCATATACACCTGCAAACGATTCGCATCTAGAATATATAAAGCACTCTTACAACTCAGTAACAGGAAGACAAAAAAAAACCATAAAAAAATAGGCAAAATACTTGAACAGACATTTCACGAAAGATTATACTCAAATGTCTAGTAAGTGTATGAAAGGATGCATTGGTCGTTGTATGCCATTGGTTCTGACTCATAATGACCCTATTTGACAACGCAGAACCGCCCCATAGGGCTCCTACCTGTGACTTTTTGGTTAATAGCAGCTCTTAGCCATTGCACCACTAGGGTGCAAACTAAAAGCACACTAAGATACCACCACAACCCTAGTGGCGTAGTGGCCAAGAACCATAGCCCCTGAACAATAAGGTCAGCATTTGAAATCTACCAGGTGCTCCTTGGAAACTTTATGGGACAGTTCTCCTCTGTCCTCCAAGGCCACTGTGAGTCAGAATTGATCGGATGGCAGTGGGTTTGGTTTTGGTTATTTGAAGATACCATTAAACATCTGCCAGAATGGTTCAAATACAAAAGGCTGATAGTATTAAGAGTTAGTAAGAAACCTGAACTCTGGTAAAAGCTGAAAATGTCATATAGCCACTTTTGCAGTGCTTTAAAAATGGAACACAAATTTAACATAGGAATTCAAAAATGGCTATGAATAGCAATTTCACTCCTAGGTACTTAGTCAGGACAAAGTAAAACAAAAACAAAGACTTACATGCATACAAAGAAATATATACCAATGTTCACAGCAGACTATTCATCATAGTCCCGAGCTGAAAACAATCTGAACATCTGTGAACAGGTTAACACAATGTGGAACACACGTCATAAGATGCTATTCAGCAATAAGAAAGAACAAAATCCTGGTACATGCTATAACATGGATGAACATTAAAAATAAAAAGAAGTTAAAAGAAAAAAATGCTATAATGCCAGACACAAAAAATTACGTACTGTCTGACTCTATTTAGCTGAATTCCTACAAAACCCAAATGAACCACTGAGAAGAACACATCATTTCTGTGGTATTCCTGCCCAAAATATGAAAGCTGGCTCCAATCACACAGAAATAATAGTCACACTGAGTGGCTTTCTATAAAACAAAGGGGTGGGGATGTGCATGTTTGGA
The DNA here is from genome assembly GCA_028571685.1 of Heterohyrax brucei. NCBI lineage: Eukaryota > Metazoa > Chordata > Mammalia > Hyracoidea > Procaviidae > Heterohyrax > Heterohyrax brucei. The sequence goes on from CM053149.1 coordinate 54,351,922, forward strand.
AAGAATGGAAAATCCTGCTTACCCTGACCTTGTCTGTGTTAACATAGCGACTTGTCTTGAGAACGGCAAAAGCCTGGCAAAAGCCCTTGAGACAAGTTTGTCTCAGTGTACTGAAAAACAGTATGTGCTGAAAAGAGCACTCACTGAGAATAGTTCAAGGACTTTCTCATCCCCCTTCCTGGGAATGCCGCTTCTTCTTTTGAAGTAAGGAACACTGATAAGATGCCGTTTCTCACTTTCCCAGCAGAAAACTTATTTACTTTGTTCAATAAATGCTGATAGGTTAAACAAACTGGTGTTAAGTCTCTACTCACAGGAGACTGTCCCTCTTCCGCCCACAGCAAACGGAAAGCTTGTTGTCAGTGTGATTTTTTTCAACCTTGGCCTCTTACACACATCACACCCATAAGTGGTGTCACATTTCACACCTGTAAGTGGTGTCCCACCTCACATCTGTAAGTGGTGGCCCGTGTGAATCACACCAGTGGGTGGTGTCCCGTGTGAATCATGCCAACACAAAGGCACCGTGGTGGTGCAGTGGTTAAGCACTTTGCAGTGAACTGTAAGGTTGGTGGTTGGCATCCACCAGCTGCTCAGGGGGACAGACATGTGACATCTGCTTCCATAAAGATTATGGCCTTGCAAACCTTCTGAGCCAGTTCTACTCTGCCTTACAAGGTTGCTATGATTCAGAATCAACTCAATGACAGCAAGCTTTTGTTTTCTACAAAACAGCTGACCTCCATGGTGGCTCACTGGTAGAATTCTTGCCTTGCTTGCGGGAGACCTGGGTTCTATTCCCAGCCAGTGAACCTCAAGTGTAACTACCAACCATCTGTCAGGGCAGGCTTGCGTGCTGCTATGAGGTCTGTTAACGTCAAGGTACACCCCTTGGGAAGCTCTGCATCAACATCAGTGCCTAGCCCATCCTTCAAAGCAGTTTTAAAACTCTTTCTGGAATGGCCATTCTACCCAGGGGTACAGTGGAAGGTTCACAAACTTAATTGTCTACTTGTCTGTCAGGGAGTCTTTAGCCAATAAACAAATAACTGTATTGGAACACCCTCCCTACTCATTTGATCTGGCCCCCAGTGACTTTTTTTCTTTACGTGAAGGAAAAAGAAGTATAGAAAGGGAGATATCTGGATGACATTCAGGACTTCAAGGGTAATACAACAACAGCTCTGATGGCCATTCCAGAAAAAAAGTTCCAAAATGCACAGCTTCCCAAGCTGAGTACTTCAAAGGTGACCGTAGCAATATTCAACAATGAGGTATGGAGCACCTGTTCTAGAATGAGTTCATGAACTTAATTTGCAGATCTCTTATAATGCTCAACGGGTTCCATTGCACCTTCCAGACTAAGATGAAAACAGGAAGAGTTGTCTGGTGATCTACTTTTGAAAATCAGGTAATGGAAATTCCTATGGATCACAACAGTTCAATTCCATTGTACTTGGGGTTCCCATTAATTTGTGACAACTTCATGGAAGTTAAGAGCAACTCTTTAAAAAGTCAGTCATGAAAGACAATGGCCAAATTCCCATTCCACATTGAAGGAGGCTAAAGAGATGTGAAAATTAAATGCAATGTGTGGTGTGATGAATTATTTTGTGTGTGGCCTTCCTAGCCATTGTCTTGTAACTCCCATACAGATAACTGTATGACAAGGTAATTGTGGTGTCCCAAGAAGATTTGTTAATTTTGCCTTAAAAGACAGCAAATTGCAAAGCACAGGGGAGCACACCACCACCAAAGAAGGACGGACCAGCAGAAGAGAACCAGCAGCGCAAGATGGCATAGTGGATTCCCTGGTCTATGAAGAGAAAAAGCTGAGTGCCTCTGGGCAGAGGCTGAGAGCCAAAGAGAGCTGTGCCAGTGAGCAAAGCTGGAGAGAGGCTATTCTGATGGAAGAGCTGTATCTTGAGTGTTCTTGAGCCTGAATCTTAACTGTTAATCACCTCATAAGTCCTGTAATTTTGAGCATGGTCTATGAGTTCTGTGTGACCATTGCAATGAACTGTCAAACCCAGCAGAGCGCTATGTGACAGCTGGTGTCAGAACTAACAGAAATGGTGGAGTGAGGGGGCGTGTCTGGCCTCCACCTCATAGGAATCAGTCTTGTACTACTGATCTTGCTTCTCCTTCACCTTTGTGGGTTTGCAGGAGGACAGACACCTTCCCCACAACATTTTTACACAATGTGTGATCCTTAATTGGCTCAGAAAAGGAAGAAAAATGTAATTCGAAAGAATAATACTGGAGGCAGGGCTAAGGTGGCAGAGTAGTTGGATAATTCCTGTGGTCCCTCTAACAACAAACCCTAAAAAACAAATGAATCGATTATATATGACATTCTAGGAGCCCTGAACATCAAAGAGAAAGCTGAGAAATCTGACTGAGTACCAAGGAAAGGAGAGAACATCCCAAAGTAGCTAAGACGGGCCAGACCTGACCTAATGGAGTCGGTGCCCTGTGGGGCAGATCGGTGGTGCTCAGCTTGGTGAGCAGAGTAGTGGCTTTTGGAGGGTGTCTTCCTCAGAAGGTGAGACCAAGTGGCAGAGAGTCTACTCATACCTCCTGAATCAGTGAAAGATGGCATTTGATTGTCAATCTGCCTTGTCAAGATCTAAATCTTTCCGTTGGTACAAACCTCTTTCCCTTTTCCCAGAGCATTCTGTTTCCATTCTCTGAACTGTAGCCAGCTCTGGAGTCTGATACCATTACCTGGGCTGAAGGAGGACTTACTGCACACACTCTAAACTCAAGAGAGCTCCCCCTAAACCCTACTGCCATCAAGTCAATTCCAACTCATAATGGCCCTATAGACAGAGCAGAACTTCTCCACAGAGTTTCCAAGGAGCATCTGGTAGATTCAAACCGTAGACCTTTTGGTTAACAGATGTAGCAATTAACCACTATGCCACCAGAGTGGGTACAATTTAACAAACAAGGGGAATGTATAAATAAACTGTCAGGTCCCCTAAGCTGGGAACCCAGTTCCTTTGCCTAGGCTCAGGTGTCAGGGGACACATCTTCCGCACAGACACTTTCTGAGGGCTGTAAGCCTACTGCCTTTCTCAGCACATGCAGCCAGGTACTTGGGCCTACATCAATCACTCCTGCTCTTCTAAGACTGCAGGTGGGAGCCTGCACCATACACTAGTGACTGACTACCTGCACATAAGAAAAGTAAACAGATGCCTGGGCTCAGCTGCCTAGTAACTAACAGCTCTGACCATCTAGTTACAGGACATTTAAGCCTCTAAATCACCAGTAATCAAACTAGCTCACACAACCAGCCTATTTCAGCATTTCAAAACAAAACAAAAAGCTGGAACGTCATACGCAAATCAAATAAATAAATACATCTTTGGATGGCTCAGAGACAACAGTCAATATCAAATCACTTAAAGAGGCAGGCTAAAATAATTTCAGGAAACTCCCAAAACAAAGAATCAAGAAGTTTTCTAGATGAAGAGCATTTCTTGGAATTGATGGAGGTAAAATACAAAAGATTAATATTTACAATGCTTGAAGAGATCAGGCAAAATGCAGCAGAGCATAATGACAAACTGAACAGGCTGAAATACAGCACAGAAAAACAAGATGAGGAAATTCAGAAGATTAATAATAAAATTTTATAATTAGACAACCGACTCACTGGTAGTGTGTATAGAAATCAAAGAAGCAGAACTGAGGCAACAGAAGACAGAATCACTGAGATCGAAGATAGAACACTTCACACCAATGTAGTTGAGGAAAAACCAGCTAAAATAATTTTCAAAGATGAAGAAACACTAAGAATCATGTGGGAACCTATAAGCAGAAATAATTTATGAATGACTGGAGTACCAAAAGAGGAGAGGACAACAGAAAATACAGAGAAAATTGTTGAAGATTTGTTGACAGATAATGTCCTTGGTGTCATCAAAGATGAAACATATTTGTCCAAGATGCTCATTGACCTCCACATAAGATAGATACCAAAAGAAAGACACCAAGACATACAATAATCAAACTTGCTAAAATTAAAAATAAGGAATTTTAAAGGTGGTTGAGGATGAACAAAAAAATAATGTACAAAGGAGAGTCAATAAGACTAAACTTGGGTTACTCAGCACAAACCACGCTGGCAAGAGGGCAACAGGATGACACACAAAATCTTGAGAAAAAAAAAATTTGCTAGCCAAGAACTATATATCCAGTAAAAGTACCTCCTAAATATAATGACAAAATTAGGACACTTCCAGATAAACAGCAGTTTAGAGAATTTGCAAAAACCAAACTACAATGACAAGTAATACTAAAACAAGTCCTTTGATTAGAAAATCAATTAACATCAGATAACAATCCAAGGCTAGAATGAAGGACAGAGCAATCAGATATCAACTCAAATAGGGAAATCACAACAATAAATCAAAGCCAAAACACTGAAAACAGAGAAACAGAGATGCTATTATGTAAAAGATGACAGTATTACAACAAAAAGAGGGACTGAGAAACACAGCCATAGAGCAGTCATATGGAAAACTTAAGACGATACATATGAGTTCAAGGTGGGTTTAAGTTTAAAAATATAGGGGTAAATATTGAGGTAACCACAAAGGAAACTAACAATCCTACACATCAAAATACATAACGAGGAACACATGAAGGCTCAGCAAACACAAAACTAAATGAAACAGATGGAAAGAAACCCTTGGGTACCACAAGAAAGCTAGCAATAAAAATTAGGGCAGACCTAAAAGAGTACAGAACAGAAAAACAATCACAAGAGTTACTGAGACCCAAAGCTGTTTTTTTGAAAAAAATCAACAAAACTGATAAACTGTTGGTCAAACTGACAAAAGAAAAACATGAGAGGAAGCAAATTACCCAAATAAGAAATGAGATGGGTAATATCACAAGAGACCCAATTGAAATAAAAAAAACTCATAACAGAATACTATGAGAAACTGTACTGTAACAAATCTGAAAACTGACAGGAAATGGGCAAACTTCTAGAAACACATTATCTATCCACACTAACACAAACAAAGGTAGAGCAACTAAACAAACCCATAACAAGAGACTGAAAAGTTAATTAGAAAACTGCCAACAAAGACCCAAAGTCTACAAATCGGGGAAAAGACACACTCTTTAAAAAATGGTGTTAGCATAACCAGATATCCATCTGCAAAAAAATGGAAAAGGGCTCACATCTTACACCACGTGTAAAAACTAACTTGACATGGATCAAAGACCTAAATATAAAATCTAAAACAATAAAGATCATGGAAGAAAAAACAAACACAATGCTGGAAGCCCTAATACATTGCATAAACAGAATATAAAACATTATTAACAACGTACACACATCAGAAAATAGACAGCTGGAACTCCTAAAAATCAAGCACTTATGCTCATCCTAAGACTTCATCAGAAGAGTAAAAAGACAGCTAAGAGGTTGGTAAAAATTTTTTGGCTACAAATCTGACTGCAAAACCTCAAAAAGAAAAAGAAAAATAACTAATTAAAAAATGGGCAAAGGATATAAAGAGATACTTCACAAAAGAAGACATTCAAGGGGCTAGCAGATGTATGAGGAAATGCTCAGGATCATTAGCCATTAGAGAAATACAAATCAAAACACAGATCAAAACCACAATGACATCACCAACAAGGCCGGCTAATCCAAAAAACACAAAATAGTAAGTGTTGGAGACGCTGTAGAGACTCAAACACTTATGTACTGCTGGTGGGAATGAAAAATGGCATAATGAGTTCGGAAATCGATTTGGTACTTTATTAAAAAGTTAGAAATACTCAGATTCAGCAATCCCACTTCTTAGAATATATCCTACAGAAATAACGCCTGCCATACAAGTAAGACACATGCACACCGTTGTTCACTGCAGCACTGTCCACAACAGCAGAAAGATGGAATCAACCCAGGTGTCCATCAACGGATGAATGGATATACAAACTAGGGCATATTCACACAGTAGAATGTTATGCAACAATAAAGAACACAGAACTTATGAAACATCTCACAATGTGGAAGAGTCTGGAAGGCATTATGTGGTTAGTTAGTCAACTGCAAAAGAACAAATACTGTATAAGACTACTATTAAAATGACACCAGAAAAGGTTTAAACACAGAAAACAAGAGTGTTTGATGGCTACCAGCGTTGGGAGGGAGGGAGATGAGCATTTACTAATTTGATACTGAGAAAAGAAACCAAACCCAGTGTTGATTCTGACTCATATCAACCCTACAGAGAAAGCAGAACTACTTCATAGAGTTTCCAAGAAGTGCCTGGAGGATTTGACTAGCCAACCTTTCAATTAGCAGACTTAGCACTTAAGACACTAGGCCACAAGGGTTTTCAAGTTGATGTTAGACAAGAATTATTTTAGGTGAAGGGAGGAACAATGCACAGTAGAGTAGAAGTCAGCGTAACTGGACTAGACCAAAAACTTCTGTTTTCTAAATATGACCAACCAATTCAAGAGACAAAGAAGCAGGGGCGGGGATCTGGGGACCCCTGTTTCAGGGGACATCTAGGTCAACTGGCATAATCAAGTTTATTAAGACTATGTTCTACATCCCACTCTGGTAAATGGTGTCTGGGGATCTTAAAGGCTAGCAGTGGCCTTCTAAGAAACAACCACTGATGTCAACCCACCTGCAGCAAAAGAGAATGAAGAACATCTAAGATGTAAGGAAAATATGAGGCCAAGAGAAAGACAGGAAAGCATAAACCAAAGACTGCAATAATATGAGACTGGAGGAACTAGATGGTGACCGGCTACCACCACCAACTCCCCTTACAGTGAACTTAACAAATAGTCCCTGACAGAATGGGAGAAATATGGAATGCAGATTTCAACTGTAGTAAAAGTCCAGAGCTGATGGTCTGACAGACTGGAGTATCCCCAGAAGACATGTACCCCAGAAGCTCTGTTAATCCAGGACTGAAACCATTCTAGAAGCCTATTTCTCAAAGACTGAATTTGTAAATAAGACACAAAATGATACTATGAAGAGTGTGCTTCTTGGTTTGAGTAAATACGTGAGACTAACTGGGCAGCTCCTGACCAGAAGTGAGATGAGAAAGCAGAGGTAGACAGGAGCTGGTTATATGGATATGGGAACTACCAGGTGGACAGGAGTGTGCAGTCACAGTGTGGGGAGAGCAGCTAGGGTCAGATAACAAAGTGTGTGTTAGTTTTTGTATGGAAAAGTGACAAACTGTAAACTTTCTCTTAAAACACAATAAAAATGCATAAAATCATTTTTTTAAAAAAGAGTAATACCAGATAACTGACAAAATCTAAATACTGAATTAGATATTAGACTTCCTGATCTTGTTAATCACTGTGGTTACATAAGAAAATGTCCCAGTTTTAGAAACACACACTAAAGTATTTCAGAATAAAGAGGTATGATGTTTGGAGCTTACTTTCAAATGAGGCAGGAAGAATGAATACGCATATACTTACAGACAGAAAAAAAAGGAAATGGTAGAACAATGGAGCATAATGAAACCAGTTATATGGGAGTTTACTGTACTATTCGTGCAAGTTCGATATGATGTCAAAATAAAGGTATTTTTGAAAAACTCAGATACATATAGTGGCAATGAAGCATACTACCTCATTTTTCTTCTTTGTATCTACTTCCCTTACACCCAAACCATCTTTTCTAGCATCAGTGTAATCAGATATTGTCCTTTTCCCAAAATGTTTTATGGTGTCTAACACAGTTCAAACTGCAGTACGGTATTTGAGCCCTACACACCCCACCACATTCATCTTTCCAGCACTGATCCTGAGGTTCTTTCTCTTAAACACTCCAGGCCTTAAGTCCCTGTTCACACCACCACCTCGCACACAGGACACTGACCTCCTCCTCTTCATCTCTGACAGGTCAACTGTCACCTCTTCTGCTTGGCTCTAAAGTCAGGCATGTTCTGTGCACCCATGCTGTGTTAGATGCCCTCCTCCCCCAATTCCTTTTAAAACTTATTTTTCACATCCAACTTGCATATTAGCCAATTGTCAGGCACACAACAAGTGCTCAACCTTTCCAAACTCCTACTATAATTTTTTCTATTCTTTCCACTAAATATGCAAAACTACTATTATTGTTTCAAAGCAAAGCGCTAAGTACATTTCCATTGATATTAGAGTACTTGGGAAGGAAATCAAGGGTAAACACTGATACTCGGTAGCTGTGGGCTGGGAATAAGTAAAACTCATTAGCAGCATTTTACATGGCTACTAGTGACCTTCGACCTGAGGCTTATATACCTTCTTAGCAACAGGGAATTCTTTACATTCATTCAGTTCTTTGAAAGTTTTCGATTTCCTTAAATTCTTATGGATTTGCAAAATGATGTACACAGACACAGAGAAAACCCTTGGAGACTGATTATTTTCCAGGACTATGTCACAGATCAGGTCCTGAGGGCTCAAGCAAGCCTAAGGGATACACTGCAAGAAGCAGAACAAAATTAAGGACAGGAAAATGGGAGAAGGAAAGGGGGGGAGGACTTATTAATTTCCTAACCTAAAAGTTTCCAAGAAATTCGTGTAAACGGTGGAGTCAGGAATAGGAGGTGGGGTGGATCTGGAAAGCAGACCAGTTACGACTCTACACGGCTATAAACCACAGCTTGCCGAGCTGACATCATTGCTCCCAATGAACCCAAACATCCATGTATATTTTTAAAAATCACGCAGGAAAATAGGCTGTAAGTCCCTTCTGTATCTGTCTTATTAAAATGCTACTGAACTACTATATTTTAAAAGTATATACACCTGTTTGTTTATAAACTTGTCTTGGTGAGACAGTACATCGATTAAAAGCACCCAAGAAAACTCGGACCTTGGACTTTACATAACCAAAGAAATTATTTTTGATAAAAATAATACATCTGGTGCACACACATAACAGATCCGAAAGCCTGGCATAAATCCACCGTATTTTCAGATCTTTAAACCATCTCTATCCTTTACCTGGAAACCCTGGTTACGTAGTGGGTTAAGTGCTACGTCTACTAACCAAAAGGCTTTCAGTACAAATCTGCCAGATGATCCTTGGAAACTCTAGGGAGCAAACCTACTCTAGGGTCACTGTCAGTCCGACTCGATCATATGGGTTTTGGTTTTTTGGTTTTTACCCTTTATCAAAACAGCCTGTCCCACTTTTCCACTACAGGCGAGTGTCGGGACTCGCAGGTGACCTCCGTTTACCGACTCCAAGGCCACCCCAGTGGTCGTGGGCCAGCACTAACCACAGCCACCCTCTTGCCCTCACCTCTTCCGAAAGCCCCCGAAGGGGTGGGCAGCATCTCTTTTTATCTTTTTCTCTTCCTGGTAGCCTCCATTCCAACCCCAATTCTCTACCCATCACCACCGACCCCTGGCCCGCCTTGGGACTCGCACTCACCCGAGGCCACCGTGACAAACTCTCTCGCAGCCCCAACCGTGGCACAGCCACCTCAACGAGACAGCCGCAGGCAAAGCCCCTCCCCCTTGGGTGTTTCCTAGCAACCAGGACGCTCAGGTCCCGAAGGGCGGGGCAGCTTCCGGAGCGGGTCCCCCGGCACTGCCGGCAGGGGAGACCTGTCACCCGCGATCATCCTCTCCATGGGTTGCCAACGTGCGGATATGGCTACAGCAACAGTTCTTCCACTGAGGAGTCTTCGAGGGCTGTGAAGAGAGCGCCCAGGAAATACTAACCACATTTTGCCTTAATACCGTTGTAATGGAGGAAGGAGGGGAATCCGGGGGGTGGAGTCCAGGTTTCTGCTCTGCGGGACTTTATTGGCTAATAAAGGAGAGGCCGAGGCAGGTAGACCACGAACTCCTTGCCATCGCGTCGATTCGGACTGATAGCGATGCTACAGACCGGAACTGCTCCATTCAGTTTCCATGGAACACCTGGCGGATTCGAACAAAGGTCCCTTTCCTGTCGTGCGGAGAACAGGGAGGCACCTTTATTCCGTTGTAAAAGGAAAGGAGTCGGTGAAGTTGCTGCCGCCAAGACTACTGGCCAAGGGTGGGAAAGCCAGTTGCTTTAAGGGGTTTACATGTAGGGGGCTCATACAAATTAAGTCAGCAACATTCCTCAACATCCTTAGGCAGGCACAGCGGAGTTCACATAACGGCAGAATTCAGATGCAAAGCTTGGGTGGGGAGTGAGGGGTGCCAAGCACAGAAAATAGGCTTTTTAAGGCAGTGCTCTGGGTGCCGTTTCACTGTGATTATACTAAATCCACTTCCTTCACAAGCCACTGGGGACACATTGGACCTGCCTCATTGACTAGCTTCTGGACAGAATTCTGGTGGCTTTTCTGTGACAAGCAGGTATCAGCTGTGGTCCATCACTACTACCCTTTTTGTAATTCACCAAGCCCTGGAAACTATCCTAGTGGTTCCAACTGATTCAGAATAAGCCAGGTTTGCCCTTCAGCGGGAAGTCAACTCAATGATAGTATGCATGTGTTAAGCTTGGCCAAGATCATTTTTGCCCAAGTTCACTTTTGCTGTTCCCAAACCAACTTAAAAAATACATGTTAAGAACATATAAACAGCATCAATAGGATGTCCCCCAAATTACAAACAACAACAAAATCACTGCTATTGATTCTGACTCATTGCGACCCTACAGGACAGAGAACTGCCCCATAATTTCCAAAAAGAACCGGGTAGATTCAAACTGCTGACCTTTTTGTTAGTAGATGTAGCACTTAACCACTATGGCACCAGGGTTTCCAAAATGTTCCCCATTGCGCTCCCATTCAGGATGTCCATACTTTCCATCTTCCCTCCGGTGCTGCTCCATTTCTCATCTATCTTCAGTTTTCCTTCCCTTCATTTGCTTAGAAAAACAGATTCAAATCTTCTCCCTTCCTTAGAAAACAAAAGCCAGAAACAGCCATTTGTATCTTGTCCCTCAGCTTCACGACCAAGCATACTTCCACTGAACTCAAGTCTACTGATGCCCTCACGATGCTATAGAAAATTTCCTCAGGATACCAGTGACGACCTTTACAAGCCCACGGGCCTTCTCATCTTCATGACACTTCATCTCTGCAGATGTGGAACCGCTGACTGCTAGCTCAGGGCTCAGGGGAGCCCTTCACAGTGGACCCAGCCCTGTTCTCCACCCTCACGTCCTGTTACCCTGCTTTATGCACCCCAAGGTCTGCCAGATTTAGCATCACTAGTCCTGAAGCCTGATGGCACAGCGGTTAGGAGCGTGACACCATGTCTGGTAAGGTACAGAGGGGGTCAGCAAAAACAAGAGAAACCTTCAATGAGATGATCAGACAAACACAACAGTGGACTCCAATATGGCAACAATCATGACAGAAGACAGACTAGGCACCATTTCATTCCATTAGACAACAAGGTCACCACATGTCTTGGAGCCAACTCTCTGGCGAGTAACAAAGCAACTGTTTATCTTGTCTCATCCAAGTACACTCTATGAATACTGGGAATTAAGCTATTTCCATCTTTTCTCCAGTACCAGTCAAGTGCTGGGATACATTAGAAATGATCAATCTATGTTAGTTAAATAATGAGTATGTCACAAAAGGAAAGTCTGTGCAGTGAGTTTTGATTACAATTACTTAATAAGCTTTGGCTGAATTTAACATAAGTCTTTTTATACCAAATAATGAGCAAGGAAAATGTTTTTTAACAAGACATCATGGTCTATCAGACTGGACGGTCCCCAGAGGACATGGCTCCTGGATTCTTTTGTTAGAGAGCAGAGCTGAGGCCATTACCAAAGCCAACTCTGTGTGAGACAAAGATTAGACTGGACTACATTGCACACAGAGTGATGCTGGTAAAGAATGTGCTTTTTGGCTTAAATATATACACGTGGCTGTCTGAGCAACTCTGGTTCAGAGGTGAGATAAGAGGGTGCAGGGGACAGGAGTTGGCTGGGTGGATACAGGAAGCACAGGGTGGAAACACGGAGGGGATGGAGAGCACTAAGAGCTGCACAGCAGTGTCTGTGCTCCGGGATTCATATGGCAAATTGATTTGGATTATAAACTTGCACTTAAAACACAACGAAATATTTTAAAAAAGAAAGCGCTTTTTGGTAAAATAAAAAATGAACACACCAAGTTAATATCTCTTGTTGTGAGAACACAGTGAAAATCAGAATTTGAAATCCAACTTCTGGTGGGGAAAAACACCCCCCTAATTTTAGAGGCAAAATTGCTGGAATGTGTTTCAGAAGGCAACGAACATATTGTATATGCTGTTTGGTATACAGTCATGAACAGTAGTTAAAGAGTATATACTCTCCACCTACTACCTAGGTTCAAGTCCTGGCCCTACCATGTGTCAGCCATAGTCCTGGGTAAGTTCTTTAACCGTGCTATTGTTATATGCCCTCCAGGAATAACCTTAATAACACATTCATCTTTTTTCCAGAAATACTGAAAACTAACACAAACACATCTGTCCATTATTTCCTGGTCTTTACTGAAATCAGGATACGCCTGCAAGCTAAATGATGCCAACAGGCTCACAAACATTGGTTCCCATTCTTCTTAATACCTGTCTCCAGGTAACTAGCTAAGAAGATTGCCCGAGCTTCAATGAAGATGAAGTGGGTTGGTTCTAACACTTCAGTGAGCAGCTCTTTCCCCTGTGAGTGCAAAAAGATTCCTACCGAAAAGTTCATGGGCACTGCCCAGCAATGTGCACTGTTAACGGTCAGCACAGGCGCTTCTTTCTGAGGCAGGTGATGCCTGGACTATCAGAAAGGCTGACTTCAATTCAAGGTCCACCGAGCGGTTCTCATGCAGGGCTGCACAACACCATCAACTATGCCGTTCTGTAACTGTGTCGGTTACCGGGCCTTACCCACGAGACTGTGATTCCTGGGGTATGTGTTTTTAAGAAGCTCCCTGGGTAATTTTACACAACCAGTTGCATATTTGATTTTTGGGAAGTATTTAAATGTTTGAGAGTTAAATGTGACAGCTGGAAATTTCTAAGCTACACCCTTTCATAAAACTTGGGAATTAGAAAAAATAGTGGTGCAGAAAAAGGATTTACCGTGCCAATCAACGCCAACAGGAGATTCTTGGTTTCTCGAAAATCTCTTCTGTGAGCCTCTGTTTCTGAGCAAAGTGATAAGGTTAGGCTGGTGAAGATTAGTTTTATAGTAGTTTATTACTGAGTTATTAATACTAAGATTAATTGAACTACATCTGGGAAGAGTGATAAATGTATGCAATTGTCACTTACCAGCATCTGTATGACTTAAAAACCAGTTTTATATAAGAAACTGGTTTACAGTCAAGTACATTGTTCACGGTCACAGACAAAGGCCACAGTATAGACATTACTAGAAATGGGTCCTCCTGATTCCCAATCTAGTTGTTCCCACTTAGTTTTTCCCTTACTTACCTCCAGAACTGCATATCTTCCTACATTCTCTCTTCCTTTTTCTAACCCAGAAGCTGGCACACTTCCTCTGCAAAACGTCAGAAAGTATTTCAGGTCTTATGGCAACTAGTCAATTGTGTCACTGTGACACAAAAGCTGCCGTAGAGAAGATGTAAATGAGTACATGGTGCTGTATTCCACAAAAACTTTATTTACACAACAGGCAGGGTCCTGGATTTTGCTGAGGGCTATTATTTACCCAAAAGACTGAATGTTCGAGTTTCCTGATCAGGAGGCTGAGGACTACGGAATATGCCTCTTTCTTAAATGCGGCCATGTCACTGTTTCATGAAACTGAGATCACAGATCAAATAAAAACAGTTACTTGCAGAACCAGGAGTGAGTTATTTAAGGATTTAAATTAATAACATCAAATAAGTTCTCCTCTTCATACTGTTTAGAATTTATAGGGGTCACTACAAGTTGGAACTGACCCTACAACAGTGAATGATGTAGACATTAAGCCTCCTGACAAGCCACTATACGACAGCATGTTAAAAAACATGTTTATTTTACATTATGTACAATCAAGAATATATTTAAAAGCATTATCAATTAAAATAAATGAAGACCATAGACCACAATTTAGTTTGTTCTTACTGTATATACTCACATTAAAATATAAAGAACATATACCAAAAAAGAGCCAAAAGTGTGCACTCTGCTAAAACTTGGTATATACAGATTTCAGTGGAAAAGAGCAATCAAAAATAAGTTTAACCAAAACCAAGTTCCTGTGGTGTGTAGTAACCATTATATTGTTGGTATGAGGTAGTAACTAAATTATTTTGGCCATGTGTTAATACTCTAAATCAAAAGAAATATGAAGGTGATCAAAAAAGAAGGCCAACAGAAATAAAAATTCTACTAGAAATTTGAACCACTTCACTCTACGGAATGTTCTAGTTCTTTAATGTGATGTGTGCAATGCTTAGTGTGGACTCTTTAATAATGCTAATTTACTCTTTGTGCATACTGTAATTCAGACAATGATTGCAGTATTACATCATGGTATCACTATTTTGTGATTCAAACATCTTCAAAGGTATTGTTTTTAAGCACAGACAAGCAATCTTAGAGGATTCTACTTAAATATATAAAGACCAGTTACTACAACAGGTGATTAATTGGTTTGTTTCACACAGAAAACAATCCAAACACATTGTAAAAAGAGGTGGAGCCAAATGCCTATCGACAACGTCACAGCTCACTTTTGTGACTCAGTACATCACATATCAATACTTTGTGCAAATATAAACACCAGTGTACTTGCATTAAAATAAAAAACAAGATTATAAAATGATTACAGCCTCCAATACAATTTTAAAAGTTACAAGATTTATATTCATATTACTAAATTACATGTAATAAAAATACAATAGTGTTAAATGCACTGTTTTCACTGCCAGCATCCCATTTGGTGATATAATCACACCCAAGAGTATACTAAAGAATTCTTAAAATATTAACCCCAATGGCATTTTCCTCCACATTTACATCTGTACAGATAAAGACACTTACTTGTACATCTCGTAAAAGTACATTATCTACATAAATTTTTAGTGTATGTCTTCAGCAATATGAAGTTCCACAGAAAAATACTGCCTATATGTACAAAGATTACATAACAATGAATTAAGCACTTGTGTGGTTCAATATACTAAATATATCCATACCACTTAAAGCAAAAATTTCCCCATCTTTGTCTCATGCCACAATAAATTACAAAGGAACCAAAGCCAAGTCATGGCAGCTTCTGCACAGCTTCCAGCCTCCGTTCACGTCCAGCAGTAGTGTTCTCTTCTTCCTTTCTATAGTTTATCGTAACTGTCAAAGCACACCATGTCTCAATAGCTGTTTTCATGGCCCGCCAGGATATACAGATTGCTATTTGCTGTAGGATTATCAGTTGGCCTACTTTCC
Source organism: Heterohyrax brucei (assembly GCA_028571685.1). Lineage (NCBI taxonomy): Eukaryota > Metazoa > Chordata > Mammalia > Hyracoidea > Procaviidae > Heterohyrax > Heterohyrax brucei. Next base: position 54,367,318 of record CM053149.1, read on the forward strand.
AAAACCACGACCCTACAAGTAATAAACGAAAACATACAAAAAAAGTTACCCCGCAAGCTACTACTGTCATAAAAGCTTTCCATTGCATCTCTACTATCCAGGGCTATCCGTAAATGGTGCGTATCTGATTTGTGGGTAGCAGCCATTTGCAAACCACTCCAATTAAAGGGCCACTTCCAGCTCTGGAGAGAGTAAGTCCACTGGCTGCCACCTGCCACCTCTCCTAATGCCATTGTTCTTGTGTGAGTGGGGGGAACCTCTATTAGGAATCATGTGGGAGGGCTTCAATCTTACAAATTCTAAAGACAGTGTGCAGTTCAAGAATTGGAAAATAAACCACAATACAGCTAAAATATCGTCTGATACTAAAAACAAAAATTTCTGGGTTTTTTGCACATTTTCTCTGTCCCGTGCTACAGACCAGACTTCAGACAGTATGCTGAACACAAAGCTAGTACTGACAGACTGACAAGTCCCTGCTGCTTGGAAGAGCCTGCCTATCTGTGAAGGTTTTCTAACTCTCTGACTTGTGAATTGTTAGCATGTATAAAATACCATGTCGAGGAAGGTATTACTGAGAAATTCCAATTCTCTTGGAAAAGCAGCCAATTACATGCCAGATTTATAAAACACACTTAGTTTTATGTATTTAATAAAACCCCCTTTCATACCTGTCAGATCCAAGCAGCCTGAAAATTCTTGTGTTATCTGAAATTTCTTGCGTTACCTGTTCAATTAAAATGTAAATTTACTTTCTCAAATTAGAGTAACAAAATTGTATATGGGCATTCATTTCATTTATAACTTTACAGAAAAGAAACACATTTCCTTTCCTAAGACAGAGTTGCAACCCTGCATGGCCAGCAATGTGTTAGTCTAGGAAAAGTGTGGCCAATTTTGAATTAATCATACAATAACGGGAACACAACAATCATCTATTTATTATAGACTTCAAGGGAAAAACTTAAAAGCAAAGCATTTTATTAGCAAACTTTGGTTACTTACATTATCACTATGTTAATGCTAACAGCAAGGTTACTGGTGGCAGTAATCCACTTAGATCTGGTCCTTTCACTGAACATGGTGCAGTGCCAAGTGTAGAAGGAAGCACTTAGACGTCAGACCCAACTTGAGTGTGAATCTCAGTTCTCCTACTTACTAGCTGTGACACCGGGCAAGGTATGTAAGCTCTTAAAAACAGTTCTGTCTTCTACAAAATGGGATTAAAAACATCTACCTGGATTGGACAGGAGTGGACTGGACTCGGGGGATACAATGCGACCATATGGTATGTGTACTTTATGGTTCTATAAATCTACAGGATGCTCTTCTACTGGCCTCTTGCTAGAACAGAGAGAAGAGAGTGGAGAGGAGGGGACAGGAGACTGTTAAGAGGATGTGACATGTATGGAATGGAAAGGAAGAGTGTGCTGTCATTGGGCAAGAAGAGCAGAAGGAGCTGCAGATAGGTGGGCATGCAAATTTGATTGTATACTTTCATGTAATCAATTAAAAGAAAAGAAAAACCAAAAACAAATCAACTCTGAAATTCCTGTATTTAGCAGGTATAATGCTTAGCTAAGAAAATGTGCAGTAGAGAATTGTCTGTCCCATTTCTTCCCTGTTCTCTTGAAATAGTGAACTATTTCCTAATGGCACATTAGTCCTGTGACCAATAACCAGTTAGACAGATGACAGGAGAAAGAGAAAGCCACTGTTCATGACCTAGTGAGTGCAAACCATTCCAAGTTACGTCAGTAACTTCTTCCAAAAAACTAATTTTATTTGATCAATAGTCCTACAATTAGTTACTGGAAACACAGTAATTCTTAACTTCCTTAACTGAGCTCACCTACAACCCCCTCACAGACCAATACTTTATGACGGGGATTTTCCATTGATTCTGGGGTTTGCCAGTTACTAGAAGACACAGTAGTTTTGGAAAGGTGACACTGAATTACGAGCTGTCTGTGTACTTTGAAAAAGCCTCTCTGATGATTTATTGGTATACTTTCCCCTCCAAAGCCAAACGGAACTCACAAAAAAACACTCTCTTTGTATCATTCCTATAATTCCTTTCCTTTTTGCCTAGAATTTATTATCTGTTGACTATTCCTAGCTCGCTGAATAGTTCCCTGTGGTGATTTTCAATACTAACAGTGATCTTTTTAAACTGAGCCAAGGGCATCACATGCTTCATTTTATTTAATCTTAACAACCCAGTGAAGTCATATTTTATTTTCCTCAGTCCAAAGATGGCAAAAAAGCAGGCAAGAAGTGAAGTGACATTCCAAGATCACAGAGCTCACGAAGAAGAGGGTCTTCACTGGGGAAGTCGTGCTCATGGCCACTAGTCCTAAACTGCTTCCTTGCTAGACAAAATGCTCTGACTTAAAGAAAGACAGTTTCTGATGCAATGAGCCATTCTTCTCACCAGGTGTATGAAAAGGTTCTCCTTTTCCTCCAATAACCAAGTAAAAGTTATACTTGGTGGTATTGGGAGAATTTTTTATTTTTTTACAACATTGGGGGAGAGGGGAGTTCTGTTCATGTTTATAACCCCAGCACCTTCTGGTATGAGTGCTGAACCAAATGACGTGTCGCGGTGCTCGGATTTCCATTACTCTGGTAAGGGTGAAAGGGTTCTAAAGGTTAATGAAGAAAAAGGACAAAGAATCTTACAAATGCCGAGGTAAGAGAAATGGGGCAAGGCAGCTTCCAGAAGACGGGCGAGTCCTTTACTTCGAGCCTGCATTTCAGAATGCATTCTGAAACGCAGGGCACAAAAGGTGTCTCAGGACAGAGACAGCCGTGGCACCTCTCTTGTTCCAGGAGACGGGTGATTACTTGGAGGACCTAACATACGCACTTACGTTGTTTCAGTAATAGGAAGAGTTGGCTATAAAATATACGCTACTGATTTTAATTACCAGACTGAAACAGGAAGTAACCAAGTACTACTTACATCAATTGTGGGTTTCCAAAGTTAAAGAGGATTGTCTAACTAGAATTTGATAATGTCTCGTGAATATTAATGGACATAATTTTTAAGGGACTACTTACCTCATTTGATCTAAAACTTCGACCTTGCATTCCGTGTTTCCAGAAAGCTAGCACACTGTCTTGTAGGCACACTAGCAGGCAAGAACAGCTCAATTACTGTTAACAGTACAAAAGTTCAGCAGATAAGCATTGTTTCATCCCTCTTTCTATGTGCCATAGCAACCCTTCAACTGGTACCTAGTGCTGGATGTTTCACATTTTATACAGCACCTTTATTTTTAAAATTCTAAAATAGACTATACAAATCCCCACCCACCAAAACCAAGCCTGTTGACACCTAGTCGATTCAGACCCATACTGACTCTGTGAGACAGAGGAGAGCTTCCCCGTGGAGTTTCTAAGGAGTGCCTGGTATGTTCAAATGGCTGATTTTTTGGTTAGCAGCTGAAATACTTGACCACTGAGCCACCAGCACTTACAGCATACTATACGGAGCTTACCTCTCTTTTTCATAAGGAGAAAAGACAGTTCACTAAAAGACTGTTTTTTTTTTTGTTGTTACAGAAACTGTTTTGCTAAGCTGACTTAACATTTAAAAAATGAAATACTTAAACATGTAGGAAAAAAACAGAGCCTAACACACACACACGTATGCACCACTCAACTACCAAATTCTAGCATTTGCTATATTTGCTTTTAGTTTTAAAGGAAAACAAACACAGCTGGCATCCCTTATATATCCCATAATTACAACTTGCGTACATCTGGTTAAGATGAATATTCAAGATATTTCTAGTTTTTTGTTGTTACAAATGATGATGCAATGAACAGTCCTACACATTTTACATACGTGTGAAAAGTCTTCGACGAGGTAGATTATTTGGAAGCAGAACCACTGGGACACAGGGCTGTATGTGGCAACCCTGGCGGCACAGCAGTTAAGTGCTATGGCTAAAATCGACAGTCCTGGTTTCTTAGTTTACATATTTAAATCTGTATTTTTGTGTCTAATGAGGATGAACTCCAGTGCTTCCCCCACGAATAACCAGTAGTGTCACCATCGCTTGTCTCATAATCCCTCACTTCCCCACTGACACCCAAGCCCATAAATCTCCCTTTATGTGAGGGTCTACTTCCAGGCTCTCTCGGTTTGGTGTCACGGTCTTCATCACGATGACTTTACAGTTTCACTATCCAGTGGGGCAATTATTCTTCAAAATTTGTTTTACTGTTCTTGGTATTTAGTTCTTTTGTGTAAATTTTAAGATCAGCTTGTCAAGTGGCACAATAAAAAGCTTGTTACGATTTTTATTATACATGCACTGAATTTGTGGCTTAATTTATGAAAAACTGACATCTCTTTCATACTGAGACTTTTTATGCATGAACACGGTACAGTTCCTTCGTTCAAATCTTCTTCTGTGTCTTTAATAATAATTTGGAATACCTACATAATGACCTTAAAACATCTTTTGATTAGGTTTATTCCTACATGTTTTTTTTGCCATTGTGAATAGCATCTTTTTCTTCTATCAAATTTTTCACTGATTATTAATGGCATATAGGAAAATTATTCATCTATTTTACATCTAGGAACTCTGAGTTTTCTTAATAGCTCTAGAAATTTATCTAGAGACTCTCTTGTATGTTCTATGTAGACAACCCTGCATCAGCCAAGGAGGAACTGTCACCTTTTTCCATCTAACTGCCATATTTGCCTTTTCTTGTCTATTAAAATATGGCGATAGAAAGCATCACCGTCTTGTTCTCCGTTTTAAAGGGAATTACTTTAACCATTAAACATAAGGTTTGCAACAGGTTCTGCCACGTTAAGTTCTTCCATTCCTAATAGCTAAGAAGTTTCTTTTCTGTTTAAATCATGAATGACTTGGATTTTACAGCATATACTGTGTTGTCTACCACTACAAATTATATGACCTTTCTATTTTAATCTTTAATATCGTATATTCCACCAAACCCACTGCCGCTGAGTGAATTCTGACTCACAGGGACCCTATGGAGAGAGAACTGCCCCACAGAGTTTCCAAGAAGTGCCTGGAGGATTTGAACCGCTGATCTTCTGGTGAGCAGCTGTGGCACTTAACCTATATGCCACCAAGGTCTCCTAGTATTGTATACTGCACAAATATTCCTTGCTTTCTGGAGATAAAGTCTAGTACTTGGTAACTGGAATTCTGTTTGCTAGTATTTTAATTAGAATTTTCAAAATCTATTTTCGTAAGGGAAGACTGTATTGTAATTTTTGTTTTTTGTACTAATCTTGTTTGGTTTTAGTATCAGTGTTAAACTGGTCTCATACACTGATTTGCTCTGCATTCCTTCTTTGCCTATAATATTCCTTAGTTTGTATAGGATTGGGATTATCTACTCCTTGTAGGGTGCATAAAAATCAGCTACAGAATCATCTGGGCCTTATGTCTTCTGTGAGGAAAGTCTTGGATTGCCAGCCACCTCAAGCAACAAGGCTGGCTTCAGGCCTGCATGCTGTTTTCCTTCTCTGTTATTTAGCTTGCATTTTTTAACCTTGTCTGTTATTTTAGACATGGAATTCACTTTAATGTCTGAAGATGTCCCCCTAGTTGACTTTTTATCAGCATTTTTATTGGGGGATGTAGCCTCTGTTGGGGCGATGAGGAAAAACAGAACCAGGAATTGGGAAATAAAACAAACGGACTGTTTGCTCTTGGTCTTATCCTCTGCCATCATCAAGTATCTTTTATTTCAATGGTAAAAAACCAAAAAAACCAAACCCAGTGCCACCGAATCGATGTGTGCACAGTTAAATACAACTTATAAATATAAATTTAAATTGACATTCATTTTTCCCTGCACAATCCCATATACCATCTTCACCTTACTTTTCCTGAATGTAATTATTTCAGAATACTAACTCCATCAAAACTCCTTTATAGAAAAACTTCTTGTCAGAAAAGCGTGAAAGTAATGAGAAGGAAAATTCCATATACCTAGAACTGTAATCAGCAGATAAAATGGCAAAAATGCAAGAGAGTATGCCCCCAAATCAAGCTCACTGCTGCTGAGTCAGTTCTGACTCACAGCAACGCTACAGGACGGAGCAGAACTGCCCCAGAGAGTTTGCAAGGAGCCCCTGGTGGATATGAACCACCAACCTTTTGGTCAGCAGTTGTAGCACTTAACCACTATGCCACCAACGGCTTCTGCATCAGAGCATAAATCCATAAAAACCCACTGCTGTTGATTCCACCTCATAGCAACCCTACAATAAAGTATAGTTAACGATTAAATTTTAAAGTACTTCTAAGAAAACTCTACAGGAGCCTAGAGGTAAGGAATGTGTTATTTACACCATAGTTATTAAACTACTTTAGAGAATATGTAAAGGTCAAGGCTAATACCGACCTCAGATCAGTTAGCTTAATCAGTTTATAATGCAATCAGCCATGCAATTACATACCAATCGATTCAATCTGGAAATCAAAGGTGAGTTCAGATGACAGTTTTCTGCTAGATTTTAATCTTCCCTGGAGATTTACTATTTTTATACAACCTAGAGGAGAAAAAAGGTCACTTCAGAAGTGAAGATAGGAGCAATCCTGTTAAAACAAGATGTTTCTAAATAAAAACTTACAGTCTAAGCACACAAGGATGGTGTCTCTCTCCAGCTGGGTTACATGAGTAACACTTGTCTGTGGGGTATCTGCAACACAAAAAAAGACCCACAACCTTATAGAAAAAAAAAATTTAAATCATGTAGACGTGTGTGTGAGTGCGTGCGCACACACACGAAGGATTTTGAGGATCACTGGATTTGGAACGCACGTCACTTCAACAATGCCAGCAACGTGTCTGTTCTTAGAGGGGCTCTGTCTTTCCACTTTAATGTGTTGTTTATCTGAACCTGGCCTTCAGCAACCATGTTAACTTTCGTTTTTTCAATTTAAGAAAATCTACATCCCTTATTTCTTTTCTTATTGTGAATAATCTTCCAGGTTTTCAACAAACTCCTGTCTAATCAATATTTTATTGGCAAGCTGGTTCTTCAGTATTTTCCTAGTAGTCATAACCCCCAACCAAGGACTGCTGTGAGACCTCTGAAACAGCCACAGTCTGTAGGAAAACATTCCGAAAGCTTGCTTTTAGAGAGGAAATTTTAAGAGGCTCTAAAAGCAGAAGTAAACAGAGTTTATAACAAACATGATACTTTAAAAATAAAAGTTAGAAAGGGGCTTTAAATGTCATGCTTTTTAAGTGCAAGAGTTCAACCCAATTTATTTAGCATGAAACTCAAATTATTCTACCTGCATGAATTAGAGGGTTTCAACCACCACAAAATACAGGCAAAAAACACATTAAATGAAGACAGCATTTTCCCCAATACTAGCAGAACTAGCTAAGGAGGAAAGATTTACCTATGCAACCTGACAATGTAAACAAAATTTAAGAAAATAAATCATACTAGAGATGTATTTTTGAGCACTTTCAAATACTTTGGGAGTAGCAATTTACTTACAATTACATACAAATTCTTACTTATGAAAGTTACCGCAACACCTATAATTGAAATATTCTAGCATTCAGCTTTTCCTTTTGTCTAAACTGGTGTTTCTGTCGGCCTGAGGTCTGTGTATATGTGTTGTTCTCAGAGTATGGTCTCTGAATGACACCCCCAGCAACACCCAGGAACACAGAAAAGTGAAAATACTCAGGCCCCTTCCAGACGTACAGAATCACAAACTCAGGGGATGGTGTCCAGCAGCTGCCTCAACACGTCTCCCGGATTCTGACGCAGGCTCAGGTCTGGGCACCACCTATCTGTATTGAATACTGAAGGGTTCCTTTGACCAACACTCTTGGTAAAGTGATAGTATGTGATTAAAAAGGTGCAGTCGTCAGAGAGGCAGGGCAAATGGAGTTACATAATAATGCAATTTTTCAGATATATACCATTTTAGAAAACCCTGGTGGCATACTGGTTAAGTGCTACAACTGCTAACCAAAAGGCTAGCAGTTCAGATCTGCAAGGTGCTCCCTGGAAACTCTAGGAGGCAGTACTATTCTGCCTTACAGGGTCGCTATGAGTTGGCACTGACTCAATGGCAGTGGGTTATACCATTTTAAAGTACATTAAATATGTGAAAATTCTGAGAGTTATGAATCATTATGTGCCAAGGTTTTTTGTTTTTTATTAAAATGTACCCCGTGTCAAAAATGGAAACAATGGTGGCACAGTGGTTAAGAGCAATGGCTGCTAACCCCCAGGTCGGCAGTGGAAATCTACCACGTACTCCTTGGAAACTCTGTGGGGCAGTTCTATTCTGTTCTGCAGGGTTGCCATTAATCAGACGTATACCTTGAAAACTGTATGTTTCTATACGTCAAACACATGCCTTTGAGGATCAGATCCACAAACTTCACCTCTAAATCAAAAGTTGGTACACGTGCTCTGGTTGTCTTGATGCCCATGTTCTGTCAATCAAATTGTTTCAAATGCATCGAACAAATCAGCTATTGTAATACAAGTCATTTTTCTCCCGATTTCATAATACATATTTAAAAATGGATTTTCAGGCACTATTTCTGCTTAAAAAGAGAAACATTAAATTGATTACTTATAAAACTAATATATATACTGGTCTTAATAATTCAATAAAAATCACAAACCTGATTCGGTAAACCACGAAGAGGTAGAATTGGGATTGACAGTCTCAAACCGCACCACCTGGTTGAAGTCTCGCCCTCGGCTGACACCAACACAGACTAATGGATACTCCTGCTCAGGGACGACCAGCATTTCAAACAGTCTAAGTGGACACGGAATAGGAAAATCTATGTGCTGCGAGAAGAAACGAAAATGCGTTAAACAAACAACACCAAAACGCCAAATCATTATACACTTAAGAATCTTTAGTTTTGTAAAATATAAAAACAGCATCTACTATAAAGGTATTTCCTGCTCCAGAAACTCAGGGTGGGGAAGAAATCTAAATTACAAAGTATTAGTATAAAGATTTTAGGCTTACCAATGTGAAATTTTCTTTTAAAGCTAAAATCATACAATTTGAGGCTGTTAGAGCTGGAAGACGCAGCCCTGGGGGCGTGATGGTTAAACACTTGGCTGCCAAGCCGAGGTCAGCGGTTGGAACTCAATCCCTGGGTCTGCAGGGAACAGAGACCGGGGAACTTGGTTCCATCAAGGCGACAGCCTAGGAAACCCCACGGGGCAGTTCTACTCCATCATATAGGGTCACCATGAGTCGGAGTCGCCCTGATGGCACCTCACAATGACAACAAGGCCGGAAGAAGATTTGCTGATTGACTGTCCAAGCCCTTTGTTCTGAGTTGGTAACAGGCCCGGGGTAGGGTGACTGGCTCAGGGTCCTCCTGCTCTTGGTGGCACAGTCTCCTGTCTCCCAACGTGACCTCTCCATATTATGTTTCCTTTTGCCTTCTTATTCTACTGAGCAAACATGGGTAAGAGAACTGAGAACTAATCAGCCAGAGACACTTCTAAGTGTGGAGAGAAAGAGTCACAAGTTGGCAAGAAACTTAACTTTGTATCTCAAGTGTTCAAGTGATTTCATTCAGTAAGTTAACTTACACAGTTCTAATACCACCAATTCTAATTTTAAATAAAATTTAAAATTATTTTTATAGTGTAAAGAGGATGAAAAAATTACATTTAGAAGGCTGAAAAAACAGAAGATACTGACTTCATTAGTAATTAGGGAATAAAACCACACTGAGCAAATACAGATATCCACCATCCCAGTTAAAAAAAGCCAAATCAAATAACAATGTTGGAAAGGAGTAAACAACTGTTAAAATACTGATGGTGGGAATAAAGGTTCATATAATCACACTGGTTAATAACATTACCTAGCAGGCAGAAGATATGTACTGTCTATACTCTGCAAGGGAAATCCTGGTGGTACAGAGGTTAAGAGCTCTGGCTGCTAACCAAAGGTCAGCAGTTCAAATCTACCAAGTGGTCCCTGGAAACTGTATGGGGCAGCTATTCTGTTCTATCGGGTCACTGTGAGTCAGAACTGACTCTACAGAAATGAAATTTGGTATTTTTTTAAAAATTAAACTGCAGTGGCATTCCTGGATGTACACCCTAGTGAACATGCATACATGTAAACCAGCAGACGTGTACAAAAATGTTCACAGCACCACCGTTCCCAATAACCCAAACCTGGAAATAACCCAAATTATCCTTCAACAGCAAAGAAAGTTATGGCATGTTCACACAATTGAACCTAGAGCAATCAAAACAAACAATCTCTATCTATGTCCAAGAGACATGCAAGTGAAATGTAGAAAGAAGCCGGACACAAATGAAAACACACTGGTGACTTCACTTACACACTGTCAACAACTCAGGTGAAATTCATGCTAACGTTTAGGGGTGCATACTTATACAGTAATGCCACAAAGTAAAGCAAGGACTTCTCCAACCATGAAACTCAGGACCATAGTTTCCTTTGTAGGACAGAGATGGGGTGGTGACCGGGAGGGGAGCCACCGAGAACTGAGGTGCCGGAATGTTCTGAACAAAAGCAGCTTTTTTTTAGTCTGACTTCGAATACATGCAAATATATCAGCACCAAATCTCTCCAGCTGTTACTTTGTTAAAGTTGACTTTTTTCAAGCTTTTGTTTGATAACTGTACTTCTCTGCATATAAACCACGCTTTGCCCTTTTAACTAAAGGCATTTTAATGCTTTTCTAACTACAACTCCCAATGCAACTCAACTTTATTTAAAAAGAAGTTATTATTTCCTTCAATTGTCAAGTTCTGCCAAAATAAACTAGGGCTATGGTGGCTGAAACTATTCAAAACACAGACATATGTATATATACATATACTAAGCTGAAGAATCTTCCCAACTGCACTACTTATGCAGAATAATTTTAATGGTCTTTTTATTCTCCTAATAGGGAATTCTTGCTGAGATTTTAACTGCAACTGTCAACATCACAAACTACACACCAGTCTAAGAAAAATATGACATCTAAGAAAAGCCATGATTTTACATTTACTAAAGGCTTGACTTGACAGCAATGGGTTTGGGTTTTTTTTTTTTTTGCTTTTTAGACAAAAATTTCATTTAAAAACCATTAGTCTAAACTTACTAACTTTTTCTTCCTGTTGCTCTTACAGATTTTCCAAATGGTTACTTCTAGTATTTAATAAAGTTATTTTTTTAATATGACAAAAATGAAAAAATGATTCTTTCATTATTTTCTGCTTTTTAAATATGTGAGTCCTAGTGGTGCCGCGGTCGACAGCTACTGTGAGCTACAGCTGCTAACACAGAGGTCGTGAGTTTGAATCCACCAACGGCTCACTGTAAATGCTAGGGGGCAGTTCTACTCTTGTAGGGTCACCATAAGCTGGAATCGACACAACAGCAGAGCGTTTACACATGATACCTCCTCTCCTGGATTCCCTTCCGTGTTTCAGTGCTTCCACCTTTGTTACAATCACCAAAAGACTATGAAATGTGGTGGGCACTACCTTCTTTCTACATTTCTATATAACACACCAGGCAATCAGGTAATCCGAACATTTAAGGAGATACTATGTGGTTGATAATCAGGCAGCGTGTGTCAGGGTGGTATCACTTCACCATATTTATTCCGTCTGTATGCTCAGCAAATAATCTGAGAAACTGAACTACAGTGAAGAAAAATGGCATCAGGACCTATAATATGGAGATGACACAACCTAGCTTGCTGAAAATGAACAGAACTTGAAGCACTTATTGAAGATCAAAGACCACAGCCTTCTGTATTATACCTGCACATAAACAAAAATCCTCACAACTGGATCAGTAAGCAACATCTAGATAATTGAAGAAACTACTGGGGTTGTCAAGGATTTCATTTTACTTAGATCCACAATCAAAACCCACAGAAGTAGCAGTCAAGAAATCAAACAACATATTGCACTGCACAAATCTGCTGCAAAAGGCCTTTTTCAAAATGTTAAAAAGGAAAGACTTCACTTGGAGGATGAAGGTGTGTTGGATCCAAGCCCTGGTGTTTTCAATCGCCTCATTTGCATGCAAAAGATTGACAATCAATAACAAGACTGAAGAAGAACTGATGCTTTTGAAGTACAGTGCTGGCTAAGAATACTGAATACACATGGACTGTCAAAAGAACCAATGGATCCTTCCTGGAAGAGGTAGGATCAGAATACACCTCAGAAGTGAAGATGGTGAGAGGCTGTCTCATGTACTTTGGAAATGTTATCAAGAGGGACCAGTTCTTGGGAAAGAACATCATGCTTGTTAAAATAATCAACCAAAGAGAGGAAGACCCTCAGTGACACAGGCTGACACAGTCACTGCAGTGATGGGTTTCCGTGTGGACAAGGACTGTGGGGATGACACAGGACCAGGCAGTGCTCAGCTCCGCTGCACGGAGGAGCACTCTCGGCTGGAATCCACTCAATGACACCTAACAGCAACATATAACACTGAGATAACCCAAATATGTACACCACTGTAAAGGGATTTCCTTTTATTTCTGAATCCTCCCTGGGATAAATCCTCCTTGTTTGTGCTGACAGCCCTCCTAGAACTGTTAAGGCTCATTTATCACTAGTGTGGACTGTCCTGACTCCACTCACTTTCACATAATCTCTAGTTTTAGCACACTAATGCTGACACCCTTAAATCTAATAAGCCTTTGCACGTCAAATTCAATTTTTCACACAACAATTTCCTGCTTCAAAGGCTGCACCTGCGAGGGACCATCCCTGGGAGAAGAGGCCAGACCATCACTGACTGTCCAATCGCTGAGTCCCCTTCACCCCTGCAAATGGCCCGGAGGGGCACGAACATACTGTTTGTTTATCCAGATTCGGCCCACTCAAACTCCTCTTCAACCAAAGCAGAATTCAGTACCAGTCCATTAAACCACACTGATTTACAAAATTTTCCATGACCTTATTTATTCTGATTATGTGCTTTTTAACAGAAGGGTCAGTCAACAATGACAACATGCACACAGAACAACGTGCTGCCAGGAGTTTGTTCTTAGTTTCTATTTCATGACATGTGATTCTACTGTGACATACAACACAGCTGTTTCACTTCGACCCCAAGTTTACTGCGAACCACCGATTCATCACTTGTCCTCCTCCAACCAGGAATGTCATTCTTCCTGCATTTCTCTTCTGTTTTTACGGGCAACAGGATTTCACAACCTCAACATTCACTACTGATGTTTGTGGCTGGATAATTCCTTGTTGTGGAGGCAGTCGAGCTGGTTGACTTCTGTCCTTATCAGTAGCACCACCTTTATCCCATAAAAGGCTCTGGGCACTGTCAGGTGTCCCCTGAGGGCAACACCACCCTCTTGGAGAACTACTGATACACAAAAGTTACTAATATCCACATTACGATATATACACCAAATCAAAAACCAAACTCATTGCTGTTAATTCTAATTCCTGATGCTCATGCTGTTCTTGCTGTTGGGTGCTGTCAAATTGGTTATGACTCACTGTGACCCCAATCGACAAAGAACTGCTTACTTTATAAGGTCTCAGAGGAGTGCCTGTTGGATCTGAACATCCAACCACAATTCAATCCATGACAGTCCACGCCCACTAGAATTAACTATGATTAATCAAACCTATTGCTGTCGAGTTGGTTCCGATTCAGAGCTACCCTGTTGGACAGAGTAGAATTGCTCCATAGGATTTCCATGGAGAACCAGGTGATTTGAGCTGCTAGCCCTTTGGTTGGCAGCCCAAATCTTAACCACAATGCTACCAAGGTTTCTGACTCTGGTTAAAGAAATAGAAAAATTGTTCCAAAAATTTGACATGTATTCAGATAATATTTCCACAAATAAATTCTCTGAAACAAAAATCCATTAAGCCAACATCTAGGGAAAAGGAGCCTTATAAAATTATCTAAATCAGTGCTACTGAATACAGCCCATTTATGGCAAAAGTTGTTTTGTTCTCAGCCCTTCTTTGTTCTTTCACATTTGATAAAGGTGCACCTAGACGGACTATGAAGTCTGCACGGCCTGAGTTTCCTTCAGCCTCTTCCTTCCCTGACCATATTCTCCCTCCCTTTTCCTCAGCCCATTTTAGTTCTGTCCTCTTACTCCTTCCACTCCTAATCTCTATCAAAACGAAAACAGGTTCATCACAGCAGTTATTTATACATACTGTTAGACTGAGTAAATGAATGTAAATGAATTTCATGTCTCTTCTGATAAGCCATTTATCCTAATGTATGATGAGGTTCCTTTTCCTTTATTAGAATTTTGGGTGTCAAGAAGGTTCTTTGAAAACATGGGAACCTTAAAAATTACCCACCTGTGGCTCTCTCTTCCAGGTGGCTGGCACCTTGGTTCCAGGGTCACAGGTGGGAACCTGAGCTGATTCTGACCATTGGCCCTGTTGGAGCCTCAGTGGTTCAGCGGTTAGGAACCTGCCTACTAACCACAAGGTCAACAGTTCACAGGGCAGTTCTACGTTGTCCTGCAGAATCGCTGTGAGTCAGAATTGATTCAATGGCAGCAGGTTTACCAGGATTCTGATCGACTAACAGCACAAGTCTGTTGGCAGGCCCCCGTCCCCAAACTCTTCAGCCCTACACAAGCCCTTATCTATCTCCCTTAATCTTAACACGACTTTCCTCCTACCGCTTAAGATTTCTATTTGTTTATTTTATTTCTAACACGTTTGACATAATTTTTTATTAGTATCTATCACATTTCTACCCTGCCATTTGATTGGATTTGTTCAAAACCAATCTTTTGCTTTCTCTGTTCTCTCTTAATGACATTTCTGACATACGTTTTGTTTTTTACACCACATTTTCATCATAAATAAAAGTTACAGAGATCTCCCCAGCAAATATTACGCACTGAGTGCAAATCAGACAGAGTGCTGCTTACTAGAGACAAATGTGAGTAAGATGATAGCACCTGCCGTCACGGACAATAATCAGTAAAAACTGGATTTAGAACTAGCAGAAGGGAATTTCCTTCTTGTAGTGACTTACTCATGGTTCAGTGTTAGGACTGGACGCTTAACAGAAGTAGTCAAAAGCTGTTGGTTTTTTTCATTTGCTGACAAACTGTTTTCATATTTCAAACAGAATTTTTTTTTTGCCTTATTAAAGCTGCAACAGATATCATGCCAAGCATGTGCTGCAGATAACGGGAAAGCGCCCAGCAACAAGGCTTGGAGAGAACGATGTCAAAATCCAATTCTCTGGGTCAAAGCCACTGACTTTTGTTACTCCTACACAGTAGGACTAGATGACTGAGACACCATGTCTCCATCTTGCTGACCAGAGATGGAGACCCCGGAGGCACAGTGGGGAAGAGTCGGGCTACTAACCAGAAGTGTGGCAGTGCGAATCCATCAGCCAGTCCCTGGAAACCCAATGGGACAGTACTACTCTGTCCTACAGAGCCACTATCAGTCAGAATCGACTCAACAGCCATGGGTTTGGTTAACCAGAATTAATCCCAATGGCTACAGAGAGTCCTGGGTGGTGAAAACAGTCATGGTTCACGCCTCCTCAGAGGTGCCTCAGAAGAAATGCTCAGCAATCGGCTTCTGAAGACAAGCACGGCCCTGTGGAGCCTGCTCCAGCGTGACACACACAGGCTGCCCTGAGTCGGAACTGTTCTATTGGCAGCTGGTTTTAATCTTGTGGTTATAAAATGTAAAAATTAAACAGAGAGCGCTTGGTTACTTAAAAAATTCTAAATAACAAGAAACCAATACTTCAAATATCCTAATTCTGTATTTACAGTTTAGGAAGAATCCCACTCTAATTATATGCTGACTCCAATTTCTACCAAATATAAAATGCTCATGAAATACAACTACTTAATCCACATATGACAGCACAAAAGATAGCTTTTTTAGCACATAGAAGAACTCAAAATTAAACCCAGTCATCAGTACACAACTGACTTTCAACAAGGAGAAAAAGTCCACTCAGCAGGGCCGAAAGAATCTCTTCAATAAATGTTGCTAGCAGAACAGGACATCCACCCATGGAGAAGTGAAAAAGGATCCGTATCTTACACCATACACGAAAGCTAACTCAAAACTGACCAAAGACTTAAATGGTAAACCTAAAACCATAAAATTCCTGAGAGAAAACAGGGAGACCAAATCTTTTGCAAAAAAAGGATAACAAAAATAACAAATGTATGAATAGATGAAGACAAGACAGCTAGATGGCACCTCATAAAAATTAAAATTAAAATGTATGCACTCATCAAGATAATACTCACCTTTAATAAAAGAGTAAATATGTACCCGATAGACATGGAAAAAAATCTGTAATAACAATGGATTAAAAAAGAGTTTATAACATTTATAGAAAACCTCAACAACTCAACCAAAAATAGACAAACAACCCAAACACAAAATGGGCAAAGGACCTGAACAGAATCTTCACCAAAGAGGACATCCAAGCAGCCAACACACATATAGAGATGTAAATCAAAACTACAATGAGATACCCATCTTACTACGCCTTTATCACACCGACAAGAAATAACAAAACAGGTAACAAATGTCGGGAAGGATGTGGGGAGATTAGAACCCTGATCCTGGTGGGACTGTAAAACAGTACAAGCCCTACAGAGAACAGTACGACATTTTCTCAAAAAACAAAACCAGAGCTACTCCTAGGTAGGTACCTCACTAGAGACCTAAAAATAATGACACTGGAAAACATAGGCACATCTACGTTCAGTGTTGTTTTATTCACAACAGTAAATGAACAGATCATGGATTAATGACTAAGCATCTTGTTGTAAATATACGGAATGCTACACAACCAAAAAGAACAATGAGTCTGCAAAAGATAACACAGATGGACTTGGAAGGCATAATGCTAAGTGAAGTAAGTCAAGCATACAAGGGCACATACGGCATGGCTGCTCTTTTATAAGTTACAGAAGATAAGAATAGGTATATACTGACAGATCAATGTTCAATGGTGGTAATCAAGGGAAGGAAGGTACCAAAGGAAGAAATTCAAGCTGCACTTAAGGCACTGGAGAAAAACAAGACTCCATGAATTTATGGAATGTCAACTGAAACGTTCAACAAATGATTGCTATGCTGAATGTGCTCACTTGTCTATACCAAGAAATCTGAAAAACAGATACCTGGCCAACTGACTGGAAGAGGTTCATATTTATACCTATTTCCAAGAAGAGTGATCCAACTGCAGGCAGAAATGATCAAGCATTATCAATATCATACACAAGCAACGTTTTGCTGAAGACCATTCAAAAGTGACCAGGGAACAGCCAGAAATTCAGGCCAACCACGTAAGCACTGTGCCCCCAGGGCTCCTTCAGAACTGCCATGTAAATACCATATGTGCAGGCACCTATAGTCACATTACAGACAGATACAGATGTTCCTTACACGTGGCTGTCTGGGTGTGAAAGCTTAAGACCAGTCTCATGACACAACTCAGTCACCGGCATAAAGTTATTCCCAGAAGTCATGATCGGCATCCTAGTGAAGGCATCTATGATCTTACAAGTTTGAGAGCAGCCATCTAAAACATAACTACAGGTCTCTACTTACAGAAGCAAACTGTTAGAAGGCAACTGAAAGCTCAGAGAAGAAACAGGTCTACAGCAGGAGCCACAACCTTACCTATCCTAAGACCAGAAGAATTAGACAGGGCAACCAGCACTGACTACTGACCTTTCCGACTGAGGTTACAATAGATGGTCTTTGACAGAAAAGGAGGAAAATATGGAGAACTCAAATTCTTAAAAAAAGAAAAGACGGAAAAGATGAAACAGCAGAAAGCAGATGACTCCCTGAGACCAATGATCTGAGA
Source organism: Heterohyrax brucei (assembly GCA_028571685.1). NCBI lineage: Eukaryota > Metazoa > Chordata > Mammalia > Hyracoidea > Procaviidae > Heterohyrax > Heterohyrax brucei. The sequence continues at coordinate 54,385,191 of CM053149.1, forward strand.
CACAATTGAACAGAGCCTATTTCCTAAGATCACCTCTCAGCAAAACAGCAGAATGGCACACAAAATAAAGACTATCACCTGTGAGGTCAGTTCTCTACTTAAAAACCATCAGTATGAAACCAAAAAGTCAATAACTACTCAAAATCAAGACGACAGGATAATGGGTAGGGAAAGTAGAGTATCAAAAATGGAATAAACAGAACACAGTGAAAAACAATATTGACGTACTGTGATAAATGTAATTATTTGTGTTACGAGTCACTGAACAATTTGTGCAGAAAAAGTCAAATGGGAACCTTAACTGCCAAGTAAACTTTCACCGAAAACTTAGTAAAAATACTATTAAAAAAATTTCCCTTACTATTTCCGTGCTGTGACTGAGCCTACATAGCTTCATGCATTAAAAAATTGTTTTTTTCTCAAAATGTAAGTTACACATGAGTAAACACTTGGAAGAATATTTATTAATTAAAAGTTCTAGAGAAATTTAGGCACAAAAACTACCCATGGGAAGGCCTGGACAAATGAAGTAGCAGGCACACAGTCCAAACGAATCCTTTCCCCCTGATTATGATTAGGCTTATCTTCTTGGACCAGACTCCAACCCTAGGGTGTTTCTTTACTGTCATGAAGGAGGTCAACCAGAAGATATATTTGAAGCAACATTTTTAAAAAATTGCACTTTAGTTTACAGAATCAACTAGCTTCTTATTAGACAGTTACTACACATATTGCTTTATGACATCAGTTAACAACCCCATGACATGTCCGTACTCTCCCTTGCTACCTTGGGATCGATCCCTATTACCGGCTTTCTCATTCCCTCTCACCCTCTCATCCTTGCCCCCAGGATAGAATGCCCCTTTGGTCTTGGTTTGCTTTATGGGCCTGCCTAATATTTGGCTGAAGGGTGAACCTCAGGAATGACTTCAGTACTGAGCCAAAAGGGTGTTCAGGCAGGGTAGGTGCCTGCTCTTCAGTTTCTCCAGTCTCTCTCAGGCCAGTAAGTCTGACCTTTATCTGTGAATGAAAACAATGCATTGCTGATCTTTTAGCACCTCCAGTTCTTGACATCAGGCTGTACTCATGCCGCGCCATTTCCAGCTCCCTATGGCCACACCCCTACACCGCCTCGCCAATCTTTCCAACTTGCCTCAGTCTAACTGAATGCCTGACAAAATGCAAAGGTTTCTACCACCCTGCCACATATCCAAAATCAGTAATTTCAAAATTATTGAAAAGGTGTTTTTTGAAATGCATTTCTGACCTGTAATAACAGAAAATACTACAATCGAGCTTCTGTACTAAGAATAACATACGTTGACTTTCAGGCTTACCTTAATTAACATAAATTTCTGCATTGGTTCGACCCATTCTAATAGCACGATGCTAGTGTGAAGCGCACCGCACAGGTATTTATGGCCCGTGTAAGGATTTCTCACTGTCAAGGCAAAGAGCATGTATGAATTCTCTTACAATACAAAGTCCCTAAAATAATAATTGTATCCTCTAAAAGCAAATAGACCAAAAGCTGACTGCCCTTTTAACTTTTTAATCAGACCCAAAACCCACTGCCGCTGAGTCAGGTCCAACTCATGGCAACCCCAGACGTCAGAACAGAACTGCCCTATAGTTTCCAAAGAGCACCTGGTCGATTTGAACTGCTGACCTTTTGGTTAGCAGTCACAGCACTTAACCCACTACACCACCACACGGTAAAAGACATTCTGTTTTAGATAGCAGGAGGAAATCCCGTCATAACTTGCCAGCTGTTTGTTTACACATGTGCAAATACAGCTGTAGGTTGTGGTGGGGCAGGGAGAAAGACTTCATGGTTAGGTGCCACTGACTGACAGGCCTGTGGTTAGAAACCATTAGCGGATCTGCAGGAGTAAAGACCTGGCGATCTGTTCCTGTCAAGATTACAGTCTAGGAAATGCTATGGGGCATGTTCTACCCTTTCTTCCAGGGTAGCTAGGAGTCAGAATCAACTTGGTGCACACAACCCTGACATTAGCACGGCAGCAGGAGATTCACTCTGGAGTCAAGATCTAGAGGAAAGGAAGAAGCGGATCTGGGGAGAAGTTGTTAAACTGAGAAGACACAGCAGGCAGGCCAGGTGTAGCACCACCATGGAAAGGTGGCTCAGGGTGCATTTGGTGGGAATGCTCAGAAGGATGCTTCGGTTCTAAAACACAAACACCAGTACCCCACTCCTCTTTTTATGAAACTCTCATAAAACATCACAGGGATGAATCAAGCTTTAAGATATCACTTTAGAAACAATAAAACAAAACTGCCTGGTGTTGGGGACTTTCCCTCTCCTGGCTAAAATTTAAAGTAAATATATTCGAAATGAAGAAAAATTTTAAGTGTAACAAGGATAACAGATGTAAAATCTGTAGCAAAGTAGATTTGAAATATTCAAATGGCAGAAATACAATGAACAGCAAAATCCCCCAGCCACAGATGACAGCAAATCTGCACAAGTAACTTCAGTTGTGAGGCAAATCTGCCCCATCTTTCCTGTGCCGGGTCAAGGTCAACAGTTGAGGGTTCTGATGGCGATTTTCCCCTCTGCAGAACTGGAACAGTCAGCATTTACTATGTAAGCTTTATTAGTTTTTGTCCCAACATTTGTTACGTTTCCTGTCTTAAATGGCCTCTTTCACTATTCATAGTTGAGATCTGCCTTCTTCTGAGGCCTACCCAAATGAGACCTTTTTTAGAGTCCTTTACACATTATAGCTTGTGGTACAGTGATTTATACGCTTCCTTCTTTTTTCTTTTCGTAACAGTAAGGGAAGGAAATCATGTTTCGCTTTGCTATATGTAAATAAAACTGTGAGCTGTTGTGGCAGGACAGTGGGGGTTTGTGGCTGAATTCTCAACTTCTGTGACCCAGGTTGGATTCCCAGCTAACACATCTCAGGTGCAGCCACCACCATCTACCAGGGGAGGCCTGCGCATTGCTGTGACTCTCAGCAGGTTTCAGTGGAGCTCCCAGACTGAGACAGCACAGGAGGAGAGGCCTGGTGACCCACTCTGGAAAATCAGCCAGTGAAAACCCTGCGGATCACAACAGTCCAATCCCACTGTGCACGGGGTTACCACGAAGTGGGTGCTGACGTGACAGCAGCTAGCAAAAGGGAGAAGTCATTACAGGGACAGGGGACGAACGGTATGTAAACGGAAGACTAACTTCCACATCACAGAGCACAAGGTTTCATATGTTATAAGCATAAAAATACACATGAACAAAAGAATGCAGTCCTACCAGCCACTGCTAAGAATGGTGAGTGGTAGGTAACAGGCTCCTTAGAGAGCAGTGTGTGATAAAATGCTATAATAAAGTCACCTCACTTTCCATTTTTTCCATCAACAAATTACTTATCAATTTACCAAACACTATGTGTAGGGTATTACGTCAGGCTGAGTCTACGATGGGATGGAACAGTTAAGTGGGAAAAAGTCACTGTTTACTGACAGCATGCTCTGTTGTTGTCGTGAGGTGCTGTTGAGTCGGTTCCGACTCATAGCGACCCTGTGGACAACAGGACGCAACACTGGCCGGTCTTGCGCCATGTCCACAATCATCTTTACGCTTAAGCCCACTGTTGCGGCCACTGTGTCCATCCATCTCGGTCGAGGGTCTTCCTCTTTTTTGCCGACCCTCCACTCTACCAAGCATGATGTCCTTCTCCAGGGACTGACCCCTCCTGACAACATGCCCACAGTATGTAAGATGCAGTCTTGCCATCTATGCTTCCACGCAGAATGAACAGCATGCAGTGGGTTCATTTTATACTGTATCCAAACGCGTTTCCTTCTCCCCTTTTCAGAACAGGGGAGCTACACATTACCAGACCATTTACTCACCAACACAACACTTCTGACACCACTTGGTTTCAGGGATTTTTGCTGATACAGCAAATTTCCTAAAACATAAACAAAAATGAGCAGGTATTAGGCAGGTTTAGTCTAAGATAGAGGGTCTGCTGAAGGGCAGTGGGGAAAAGATGAGCCACTCCAAAATAGGTTACTACTCAAAGTCAGAATAAACTGGATCTCTAATTCCACCTTCAAACAGTTTCCAGTGGATTAGCAATTTAAATAAGAAAAATAAAACCAGAAGATATTTACAACACAGACCAATATGATTGGGAATTCCTAAATAAAGGTAAAAAGAGGAAACCACACAGAAAAAGACTGAGTTCTAATGGACTTTTTGTCCCCCGATGCATCCCCAGCTCCTCCACACCTGGTGCACAGGTGACATTCAAGGTGCTGGATGAATCTGTTGACTACATTCACCATGCTGGTTACACCAAAAGATAATACCAGGAAGAAAAAAGAAGATAAACTATTTGGGTATTTTAAGCCGATGTAATGAAATCAAGCTATGCAAAAAAGTTGTCTTACTAATAAAATAATCTTAAGAACTTCTTTTATTTGAGTATCTTTATTTCACTACTCAAGAAAAGTGAGATTTAGATTTTCTGTAATGGTGTTATAAGAACTGTGCAAGCACCGAATTCAAATTTAATACTTGAAAATCTATTTTAAACTACTTTTTAAAAACTAAGTTAAAAATGCACACACACACACACACATTCTTTTACAGTGAAAATTAACACAATGGAGACTGTACAGTCTGTACTGACTGTACAAACTGGAAATTAAACTTCTTCATTTCTATACGCGTGTGTGTGAATGAGCCAAAGATCAGATATCACTGCTGTCCATGGGTCTTTTTGATTTAAAAAAAGTCAAAGTTGTACTTTTCTGGGAACATAAAACTGTGAGGCACATATGCAATGATGCTCAATACAACCCCAACCGAGCTCAGAAGAGTCTTCTTGATGAATGAGCTTGTCACCATGTAACTGGCAACCAAGTAAGTAAGGCCACATTATTGCACTTCTAGCCATTAGTGTGTATTGTATACTGACATTCATGTGTATAAAAACTATAATAACTATAGTTAGCATCTCCTGAAGCCTTACTACAGGCATCACATATCTCGTATGTTGTGTGTCCTTTAGTCCCTCAGAGAATACTATTAAGTAGGTCACAGCACAGAAATCTGAAGTTTAGAGTTAGCAATTTGTTCAAGGGATGCAGTTAGGAAATTAGGGGAAAAGAACTCTATTCAACCTAGTGCTTCAGTTTCTCTGACTTCAACACTCAAAGTGATTCAACTCTGAAACAAAAACCTCCTATCACTCATTTATGCTTTTGGCTCAGTTGCTATGAATAGTATACTGACTTTGCAATGATTTGCAGCCTTGGAAACTCTATAGGGCAGTTTCACTTACAGTTCTACTCTGTTCTGTAGAGTTGCTACAAGTCAGACTGACTCAGTGGCACTGGGTTTGGCTTTTTTGTACCCATATGAATTAAGAGTTTTCTTGATACTACAGTACCTAGGAACCCCTGGTGGTACAGAAGTGGTTAAGTGCTACATCTGCTAACCAAAACGCTGGCAGTTCAAAGCCACCAGCTGCTCCTCGGAAACTCTATGGTGCAGTGCTCCTCTGTCTACAGGGTCACTATAAGTCAGAATTGACTCGATGGCAGTGAGTCTGATTTGGTTTGGGTTTACAGTACCTAAACAACGATACAGAAATTACTCAGATGCTAAGCCAAAGGATGTCTACAGTGGTCATCAATAATTATCTTGATTTCAAATTTCTAGCTAAAGCACTTCACTGTTCTACTTGACTAATTTTCTATTACAAAAAGTTTCCTATTTCACTTCATAAACTATGTTTATAATTAGAAAAATATCATTTTCATATACGTCAGAATTACACACAGCTTAAACAAACATCCTATACTCCCTTGACCAAATTTTGAGTGAAAGGGTCTTTTTAGTAAGCTTCTGATAGATTTCTAGTGACAAATTTAATATTCCCGGTCTACATTTGTACACTTGTCCCTTGATTCCCAAAGCTAAATTAGGGTTTAAATCACTGAATCATTCGAAATGCAGGAGGATTAGATGATTCCCACAGGAATCTGAAAGGCCACAGGAAGAGAACACAATCCTGACAAGAAAAATAAACTATTAGGTATGACTTGAAACTATTTAAGAACTATGAAACTATTAAAGTTGTGGCTGCACAATGAAATACTATAAAAATGTGATCAATGTTCTATAGTGATCTAAATATTTGCCTTAATTTTAGTTATGATTTTACACAAAGGCAACAGAATTTATTTTACCAGTACCAAATTAAATGAAATCCTAAATTAAACAACCAAAAACCAAACCTGCTGCTGTTCAGTCAATTCTGACTCACAGTAACCCTAGAAGAATTGCCCCACAGAATTTCCAAGGAGCAAATGGTGGATCTGAACTGCTGCCTTTTTGGTTAGCAGCCATGGCTCTCACTCATGACACCACAACATTATCGATGTATTGAATGTAGGATGTTTTACGGCACATTATAGACACAGTCAATTTACTAAGCCTGATGACAGTCAGAATGGGTCTATCTGAGACTCCACTAGGTGCCAGGGACCACAACAGATACTTGACATATGCAACATATCTAACTCCAAAACTCTACAAAAGAAGTTCCATTTCACACCTGCAGCATCTGTGTAACTTTTCCAAGGTCTTTCACCTTGAAATTGGATAGTCCAGGATATAAATTCAAGTCTACTCAGATTCCAAAGCATATGTTTTACTGAAGTAGAATTATACAATACCGTATATATATTCAAGAATGAGAAACAACAAGACGCTCAAGTCAAACGAAGTTTAAACTATACTTGCTGCATGGTATGATAACATTTGTAGGATAATATTCTATTTGTATATAATATTTAAAAACAAAACAAAACAAACAACCTATTGCCAGTGAATTGCTTCCAATTCACGTGGACCACGCAGGACAGAGCAGAACTGCTTCAGAGTCTCCAAGGAGCGGCTGGGGGATTCCGACTGCCACCCTTTGGTTAGCAGCCAAATGCTTCATTGCTGCCCCAGGAGGACTGTGTGCAATAATACTAGCATACTTGACTAAGCATTATCATACAAGAAACAGTTTAGATTTTCTGCCGATAAATGAGAGAAATAAAAAGTAGATTTTACAGTAATTGGTTACTAGAAAAAGAAACTGAAGAAAGCAGGAAGGATGTATTTACGTGTATCCCTAACACTAAAAACTGATCATAATCAAATGTCTGCAATAGTAATTAGGAGGTATGATACTCTTAAAGGTAAAGTCTCATATATGGAAACTCCTTAAAGAAAGAGGCCGTCTCTTATTAAATGTTATATACATACTGGGATGTATGCTGCTCACTTTGTGTATTCAGCGAAAACGTGAAGAACTGAATGCATCTGAAAATAAGCTGGGGTTCCTGGTAGTGCAGCAGTTAGGGAGCTCAAGTGCTAACCAAAAGGTTGGCGTTTGAATGCACCGGCCACCACCTGGAAATCTCATGGGGACATTTCTGCTCTGTCCTACTCCATCAGAATGGACTTGGTGGCAACACGTTTGTTTTTTGGTTTTAAAAAGAACAAGCTGAAAAAGTTTGTTGTCAGAAATGTATAAAAAGTTAACCCATTAAAGATCATACACTTCATATTCCTTGGTAGCTCTTAAATTATATCTTACATTTACCTTCTATATCCATATGAAATTTAGGAATGTCCACTTAGAAGATTAGACAAAGAGGTGTTACCGTTAGGCACACAAACAGCAGCACAAAGTGGCATCTCAGAGAAAAGAGCAGCACATCAACTATGTGGGAGAGACCCCAGTTCTGGAGCTAGTCTTACAGGTAATACCCTGAACTCCAAATACTGTTACTATAGTACAGTACAATAAATCAAGTTCATAATCCTAATTTTGAGCCATCAAGAAAACATCTGGTTAAATTCAATATAATCTGTTTTAAAAAGACAAAAAGCATAAAGTGTATTTTAATGATTTTCATCAAAATGTTTTTTTATTATGCTTTAAGTGAAAGTTTACAGCTCAAGCTAGTTTCTCATACAAAACTCTGTCCACTCATTGTAATGTGACCCTAGTAGCTCTCCCTCTAATGCGACAGCACACTCCTCCCTTCCACTCCACGTCTCCTAGGCCCATTCAACGCCCACCTGTCCCTGTCTGCCTTCGCATCTGGCCTCCAGGCAGTAGCTGACTATTTAGTCTCTTGTGTCCACTTGAGCTACGAAGCACACTCTTCACAAGTATCATTTTATGTCTTACAGCTCAGTCTAAGGAAACCCTGGTGCCACAGAGGTTAAGCGCTACATACAGCTGTTAACCAAAAGGTTGGCAGTGTGAATCCACCAGGCACCCCTTGGATGCTCTATGAGACAGTTTTACGCTATCCCTTAGGGTTGCTCTGCACTAGAATTGACTTGATGGCACAGGGTTTGGTTTTGGTTCTCTAGTCCAGTCTAACATTTGTCTGAAGAGCTCATTTGGGGGACAGTTTTAGTTTCGGGTTAACAGAGAGTCCAGGGGCTGCGTCTCCCAGGGTTCTTCCAGTCTCAGTTAGACTATTTAGTCTGTTCTTTTTACACGAATTTGAGTTTTGCACCGTGCTTTTCTCCTCCTCCTCTAGAGACTCTGCTGTGTCCCCTGTGAGGACAGTCATTGGTCTCAGGCTGATTTATACGGTCCTTTTCCATTTTGGTGGCACAGCAGTTATATGCTACGTCCGCTAACTAAAAGGTTGGCAGTCCAAATTCACCAGGTGCTCCTTGGAAACTCTACGGAGTAGTTCCACTCCATTCTATAGGGTTGCTATGAGTTGGAAGCGACTCAACAGCAGTGGTTTTGGTTTTGGTTTTGGGTTTTTGTCTCGGGCTAATATTTTCCTTGTGCCTTTGGTGTTCTTCATTTCCCTTTGCTCCAGGTGGGCTGGGACCAGTTGATGCATCTTAGATGGCTGCTTGCTAGCTTTCAAGACCACAGATGCCATTCACCCCAGTGGGATGCAGAACATTCCTTAATAACCCTTGTTATGCCAACTGACCTAGATGGCCCTGAAAACACTGTCCCCAGGCCCCTGCCCTTGCCACTCTGTACCTAGAAGTGTTCACTTTTGTTCAGGTAACTTGTTGGCTTTTGGTTTTGTCCAGTTGTGCTGCCCACCCCTGCACTGTGTGTCGTCCTGTCCTCTACCTGAGATCATTCTTGTCTACTGTCTACTAGTGAATGCCTCTCTCCCCACTTCTACCCTCATAACCATCAAAGAATGTTTTCTCTGTGTTTAAACAAAAAAGGTACATTTTTAAAAGTTTCTGTACCAAAGAGGCAAATCTCAGTTACACTGTAAACTTGACAGCTGAGAACAGTTTCTTGGTGTACTAGGAAACCAAGGCCGCTTATTAGCTGCTTTACCACTAATACCTAGAGGAAGAATGACTACATCAGAAAGTTCTCTAAAACACAATTTGTACCAGACTCAGGAGACCTTTTAGTCACAAATGAGACTTACAATAATGCAAAGGAAGAATGTGTTATATTTAAACATTCCCAGCTTACAAGCATAACCTTTCAATTGCTATAGAATCATTTCCTCATGTAAAAGTTTCATTTAATTACCATTTTGAATATCTAATTTTACAAAATTAGCAAAAGTCATTTAAAATCCAAAAGCCAGCCAAGTTTCGTAGAGTTGGAAGCTAACACAAATATGCTAAAAGCACTGTATGTGATGTAAAATTACCAGCAAATTATTTTAAAAAGTTAGTTTTTATACAAGAGTTAAAAATTCAGATACCCTATTTTTACACAAATGATGTGCACCTTCTACATGTACGTAAGACATAGTGTACAAAAACAAAAAAAACACTGGCAGAGTGTCACAAAAATGCCCCATGGGGGAAGGAGTGTCTTGCAAACGAACACAGAAAGAGTATGCTATTTGCGTAAGATACAGTCTGTTTTATGTATTTGGAAAGTATAAAGTAAAAAAATTTTAGAAAAATATGATAAGCAAACATATTCTTTGCTTTACTGGTTTCATTACATGTGATCTCTATTAATCCAAACTGCACTTTCACTTTATACTGTAGCTTAAGTATTTGTTAGAATGAGGTATCAACACACTGTCTCTAAGGAAAAGAATGCAATTACATGCACCATTACCTGGGCAGTATTCTGTCAGGGAGTTTGTGTGCCGGAATAGAAACAGGTAACTTCTGCATTTGTCTTGCATAATCAAAGAGGCCTGGTAGGTTATGGGAATAGAGCTGAGATGCTTTACCTGTAGAGACAAAGAAACATGACATAAAAGCTAATAGTATAAACAAGTACACCTGTAAGGCATTTAAAAACTCAAGGACTTACCAGATATTGATAGTAAGCAATTATTCATCACATATAACCACGTACACCTACGAGGGAATAGCTGATAAAAAAGAAAAAGCACACAGTTCATAAATGGCCATAATACACAACAGCAATATAAACATATACAAATATTGTTTATATTAACCATATAAGCTGTCCAATAAGCCAATTCTTGAAAATGAAATGATTTATATTTAGTATGAATTCATTTTCCATAGCATTTAAAAGATGATACACGTATATACACATCTATATGGGAAAAATACACTGGCAATGTAATTTCATTATCTAAGTCTAAACATGTCATGATCAGCTCAAGTCTCTCATGATGAGAACTATGCAAATCCCAAACACCACAAGGAAAAAGAACTTTTTCAGGCAATGTCTACTCATTTTACTTCTGGCATGAATAATCACGGTCAGGCTTCGGTATAAGACTCTCTGACGTACTCCCAAGTAATGTGCTTATCTAGGCATCTGGATATGCATGGCTTCTCAAGTTTAAAACACAGAAAAGAGGGGTCATGATGTGTTAACCCATAGGACATAGAAACACTAGATATGAGGGGAAAAGGGTGAGTGAGAACATATTAAAACTTTTCAGTATTAAAGTATCATGGACTGAACAGTGTTCCCCCAAAACTGCGTGCAGCAGTTTGTCTGGGTCATGATTCTGGGTACTACGTGAGGTTCCTACATGTTGTAAATTCTGCCTCTATGTTTAATAGATGAGAGGTGTTGTGTTAACGAGGTGGGGCTCACCCTGTAAGACAGTACTGTGCCTCATCATGACAGTCTGTCGGGATATAAAGTGAAGCAAGCAGAGAGCTGGGGAGCTCATACCACCAAGAAGCAGCGTTGGGTGTAGAGCACATCTTTTGGACCTGGGGTCCCTGTGCCTCAGACGCTCCCAGTCCAGGAGAAGATCAGTGACAAAGACCTTCCTCTAGAGCCAACAGAGAAAGACTTCCCCTGGGACTGATGCCCTGCATTTGGCCTTGTAGCCCACTGCACTGTGACAGGATAAAACTGCTCTCTGATAAGAAGCCATCCACTTGTGGCATTTCTGTCACAAATTCAGCAGCACTAGAGGACTATGCTGGAAATGATATACATGGAATTTTTTACTGAAATCCAGTAATTAAGAACTGAGAGGCACCCTGGGAAGCCTGAAAGTGGTTGGTCCTTACGGTAAAGGGAAAGAAATTACATGGGACAAAGGCCATCTACTTGGAAGATTAAAAAGAGCTCCTCTCACTAACACGTATCACTATGAGCATCACTGGGTCTCGGGTGGTTCCTGAACCAGCAGCACCAGGGTCAGTGGGGTGGTAGTTGGCTGTGCACATTCTCAGGCTCCATCTGAGACCTCCTGAAGCAGAAGCTCTACAGATGGGACTAGGAATTTGTGTCAGCCAACCCTCCACAGTGATTCTCATGCATGTTCAAGTTTGAGAAGCACTGATGTATGTATGTGAGAAAGCATCCTGACTTGACCAGTTTGGTTGCTGGTTTCCTCTGGGAATCGCTACGGTGCCACTCCAGAGCAGAACTGGAATGCACTGCAGGACGGGAAGATAATCAAGAGCTGGATGATGCAACTTACCAGGGCCTCTGGGGATGCTACTTTATTAAAGCATAATAATGGCCTTGAATAATTACAATAGGTAAATTAGGTTCTGCTAAGTAAAAGGAGAAACAAATTTAAATTTAAATTTAAATAATGTCTGTTTCATTTATTTAGAAAACACATTCATAGAAAGCATGTCATTTCTCCCAACGAGGAAAACTTGGCATCATTTTTAATTTGGAAAATGCACCTATAGCTATGTCTCAGACAGAAGAGACAGTTCACGTTTTCTCCTTTATGCTTTTCATAAAAGACTCACTAGAGAATTTGGAATTCATTCACTATACTGATAAAATTAAGCAGAGAAAGGGGCCAGACCACACTAGCAGCACATGTTATCCTAGAAGCAAGAAATGGAGTTTTCTTTAATTCAGTGTTAAACGAGGTCTGTCTTGATATAAATACACAATTAAAAAACACTTCTTTAGTAACAAATCTGTGGTTTGCTATGCGATTATATTTTTGAAATACAAGTGTATCTGCTTATTTAATATAAGCATAGATAAAGTCCTAGGTGAATACAAAAATCCCTTTCATACTGTCAATACAGGGGACAATGGAAAAGTATTTATGCAAAGCTTTTTCATTTTTAACCACATTTATTAAACTCTGAAGCTTTTCTACATTTCCAGTGCCTACTCCTTTCCCAAGGTAGACTATGGGCAAAATACTCATTGTGACTGCCTAGATTCAGCCATCTGTTTTTCCAGTGACTTTGTGTGACCTCAGGTAACTTATTTGTGTCCCAATGTTTCTCTGTATAAAAGAAATGCCTATTGTTACTGCGATGACTGAAAGAAATACTCCCTCTAAAGGCCAGAACAGTGTCAGACAAATTGAGCACTCAATAAATAAGAAGTATAAAAAGTGAAAGCAGACAGAAATTTCTAGTTAGAAACCTGCTGTGTGTCCTTTTCTCACCTTTCAGTATCCTCTCTAATGAATCCTGTGGCTCAGTTTCCCCTAGAGTACCCAGAAAACCAATCCAATGATCAATCACATGCCAAGATTTAAAAACTCAGGATCTTACATTTACTCACTTTCTACTCCTCTAAGACAGAGAAATGTTTCACTCTGAAGGGCAATGTTTAGCTCAGAAAACATTACTGCAATAGTAATTAACAGGTCAAGGCCCCCAGCATGAGCAGCTACTGAGGATGTGGCATAGGTGGGGATGAGGAGTGCCTCTGGTTAAAAGTCCTTTAAATTAAGATGACAAATGCTTAAATATGAAGTTAGTCCTGTTCCTTACACTTAATATTGTTACCAATAATATGATTTTTGGCTTTCTCATTATAGCCAAGAAAACTATTGCTGCCTTTGCGTTATTATATATAACAACATCTTTTTCTTTTTTGCTGTTGTACTTTTCAGTCATTTTACTCCACGTTGCTTCTAGATTAAAAGAAAAATGTCAAGTGTAACATATAGTTTAGGTTCTTATTAGAAAATACGGTTTAAAAAGGTTGTGATCAGAAAAGAAGGAAATGTTTATCATTACTTCAGGAATTTTCTCTCCAGTTCACACTGATAAAGGACAATGCTTCACATCCCAAAGGCTCTCAAAACTCAACATGACCATTGCCTTCAAACTGACTTCTCCTTCTGCATACCACACTGCACCTAGTAGTGACTGTCATTCACCCAATTACTACTAATCTGGGGACCTAGAAGGCAGCCTGGACCTCTCCTCAACCTTCACCTTGAACTGACACTCAACCTGGCCAATTCTAGCTCTTTACTCTTCTCTAGGGACAGTGTTTCTCAGAGACACAACAGATAGCAGAGGTAGATGATGAAGTGGTTAATTGCATGGTTTCTGAGACTAGCTTGCCTGGGTTCATATCCCAATTCACTCCCCTGCTAGTTGTAGACTCTCTGGCAAGTTTCTAAGCCTTTCTGTGCCTCCGTTTGCTTATTTGTATAAAGAGTAATAACGGTATCTAGCTCTGAAGGTTGTTGCCAAGATTAAGTTAATACATGTAAAGCTCTCAAAAACAGAACATGGCACATAGTGGGAGCCCTGATGGAGCAGTGGTTAAAGAAGCTTGAATCCATCGCTCACTTGCTGGAAACCTTATGGGGTAATTCTACTCTGTTCTACAGGTTTGTTATGAGTCAGAATCAACTCAATGGCAATGAGTCTGGCTTTTGATTTTCTGGACACATACTAAGCTTTATTTAGGTGTTTAAAAAAAAAACAGTGCCGTCGGGTCATTCTTGTTAGTCATTTTTGCAGCAGATTTTGCATCTCTAGCCTTTCGGCACTAAATGCCAAAGGTTTCCCCTAGTCGTTGTGACAATGAAAAACGCTCTTACAGAATTCCAAACCCCCTCTTTTCCTCTAACCTCTGTTCTCATTCAGCACCCCTTTATCTTCTGCCCACAGGCTCCAGCCTCAGCTCCCACCATGCTGCAAGCAGACGCTTCACTTCTGAAACACAGCTGATCCTGAGGACGGTCCACACGGCTCTGCTCTGCGCCGGCGCTCTCCTCACTCCGCGCCGCAGAGCGCCTCTCCGCGCCTTCACCCAGATGTACTTGCTGGCTGGCCGCCTTCTAGCCATCACTGTTTAAGCTTTCTCTGAAACGCCTGTCAATCCTGCCTCCCCACAAGAGAGGCGACTCTTGCCTCTTGTCTCGTACCTTGTCCTCACTCCTAGTGAGACACCTGGCCCTGACCACTGCAGTTACTGATTCCCATGTCTGTCTGGGGATGGGATCACGAGCTTATCAATGGTGAGATGCTGGCCTTCAGTATCCAGCACACAGAACATGCTTCAGGAAGGTTACAGGAATGAAACCATAGAACTGAAACGGACTGTTTTATTTTTCCATTTATGGGCCACTTATAGGAACTTAAAAAAGTAAAAAATACAACATAATACACCTGTTCCATCGAAGTTTCATGAAGTTCATTGAGATTCAAGGTATAAATCCCTTCTTCAGCACCAAATATTAAGTACTGATCTGAAATAACAAAAACAATCCACTGAATTTGCTACATGAACTGTTTTTTAAAAAGGATTCATACAGCCTAACATTCAGCAAATACATATTAACTTTTAAGAATTACTGGATTTGTAAACAATAAAGTTATTTTTAATTTTAATGCAAATAAGAAGGCAGACACTTTACATCACATAACCACTGGTGAGTTCTGTGTAAACATTAGCTTTAAGCAATGCAGACAGCTTTCATGTAACTGGAGGGTCTGAACAGGAGTGTGTGGGCCTCCTCCCTCACCAAAGGACACTAAGGACTGGCAAAGATTCTGTGGTGAAATTTTCTAAAGCCCTCTTAGTAAAACATCACGTGCAACATGCCTAACATAAATCAGCAGCAGCTTACACAGAATCAAACACTCTTGGACAGGTGGGCTGTTATGTGTACTACTATTAAGATGCAGGATTTGATTACCACCTATCAGAAAAGCATCTACAACTCTGAACCCCCATCAGGCCACTCAGTATCTTCTAGGACATGTTATTAGAAGTCTAGCCATGGTCCTGTCTCACCAATTCTAAGGATAACCTACAGTAACAGGTTGAGAACATTTCCAGCCTACACAGAAGTATGTTGAGAACAACTTAGAATGCCACGGGGATCCCTAATTTGCCCAAGACTGCTGATTACTACTGGCCGGTTAACGGAATAAGCTTCATGGTCAGACAGCTTGACCATCAACTGGCTGTAAAACAATAAACTTCTCTGATTTTCAGTTTTTCCATCTGTGAAAAGTACCTACCTAATTTGGTTTTTTGAAGATTTAGTAAGAAGACATCCTTTTAAAGGGTACCCTTTGTGGAGTCTGACAAGGGAGTTCAGGCAGGAACCGCTTGTGATGCCCTGCAGGGCTTCAAGGTCACCCAGAGCAACACCAGGGAGATGTTGCTTGCTTAGAAGTGGTACCTTTGCCCCCCCCATGCCCTGCCCTGTGCCTGTTCATGGGTTGCCCTTCCCCCCGGCTCAACCCTCTGAAGGTAAGCCTCCCTCAGGGGCCCCCTCTGAGCCACTTGTGAGAGAGTGGTCACCACAATGTACTGTTTACAGACATGCTGGAATTACAGTGTTTTTTCTGAGGTACAGTTTAAGTACATTACATATACAGATATACAAAGCTTGTATGTACCTTAATATTGACATCAGATACAGACACAAACACTAACACACACGTATATGTATATCTGTTGCAGATTTATGTCTCTTATAGATATCTGAGCCCTTCTTCTCTAAGGACAGTGCTCTTCTAAAGCGGTCACCAGACTTTGGATCCCCAGTAGCTAAATACCTTCATCAATGGCTATGTCTTGGAAAACAAAACAAAACAAAACACTTCACTACTGTGAAGGAAGTATTTCTGTGTAAATTCAGGGTGGTATACTATATGGTACATGGTGTCACTGCACTGAAATGATGACTGTACAATCAAAGTCTATTGCTGTGTGTCACCCCAAACCCTAATGACAGTATGTGTCACTGAAAACACCAATGACAGCACCGTGAAACCTATTTACCTTAAAAGTACATCATTTGTATACCAAACAGATACCCAGAAAATAAATAAAACTGAATACTTACATGGTCCCAACTTAAAGGAAAAAAAAAAGAAGAAACCAGCCCAATGTACACAAACTTACCTCTTGTGTCTGGGTTTATCCATGACGTTGCACAGTGAATTTTCAAGGGACACCCATTAAACACTTTTGAAAAACATGCACCCATCTGGAAAAACAAAGAGCACCCCATAAGAAACAGTGAAAACAGCAGTTCCTGCAGTAAAATGGAAATTATTTTCTAATATGGGAGACTGTATACTGTAAATTTAAATTTTTGATAATCTTCACATTTAATAGGAATATGAGTATCAAATCATAGTTACCTAGCAGTGACAACTACAAAGCTTCCAATGATGGCTGGCTAATAAAAGATTTTACTTCACGAGGAGAAAAAAGGTCATTTTTTATTTTCCTATCTTCTCAACTAAAAAAGGCAGTAACACGAACCAATTCCCCAGGAAGGATGACTCTCAACAGTTATCACTAATGTGCTCCAATCCAAATACATACTGTCCCCCAGTAAACAAGGATGGCAGGGTACCTACAAGGGGAAGACGTTTTCTTGTTTTGTTTCATGATTTTAAAAATAGTATTAACCGTGAACGGAGACTGTAGAGTGAAAAAGTACGGCTGATTTGAATCCGTGTACGTACTACAGTCTCAAAGCACACACACCCATTTTTCTTTTTAACAATCTGATTACTATACCTGGGGGAATTTATTCAAATGATTTTACCTTAGATGTTAATATTTATATAATATTTCATATAATAAACACAAGGTACTTATTTATACATAAATAATATATAAATTATATATATATAAGTAAGGTCTGACAATAACTCCGCAAATTTAATTGTTCTAAGCGCTACAAACCTATGGAGCCCTGGTGACACAGTGGTTAAAGCACTTGACATGCTAAATGAAACGTCAGCAGTTTGCACCCAACAGCTGCTTTGTGGGAAAAAGATGCGGCAGCCTGCTTCCATGAAGATTTATAGCCCTGGAAACTCAATGGGGCAGTTCTACTGTCTTACAGGGTTGCTGTGAGCAGGGATTGATTCAACTGGCTGTGGCTTTGGAACTTTCATGATGTCTTCAATTAACAAACTGTTAATTCTGAAATCATTGCTGTCAACACAGTAAATACTTAATGCATAAAAAAGTTCATTCATTTAAACGTTTTTACTATCAATGCCTTGGGAGAGGGTGGTATTACAAATATATCTGGTCAGAGGAAATTTCTGTATCTGCCCTACTGTGCTAAATTAGAAGTTTTCTTCACAAACACGGAGCTAACATGCTGAGAGCAAAGCTGACTAGTCAGTTTAACATATTAACATAAACAATCAAAACACTAAGTCTTAAAATTTCCTTTCTACTGCTAGGAACCCACCAATCATTGTTTCTATGATTTTAGTACCAAAGCAGCACAACTTTAGCCAGGCAGTAGGACATGAACAAAGAATGTTTCTATGGTGCTGAGCATAAACTATTTCTTTAATAATCCCAATAACTGCTCCTTAGAAGCAAGGATGATGAAGCTTTGTCTCACATACTTTGGACATGTGATCAGGAGGGAACAGTCCCTGGAGAAGGGCATCATGCCTGGTAAAGCAGAGGGTCAGCAAACAAGAAGACCCTCGATGAGACGGACTGACACAGCGGCTGTAACAATGAGCTCAAATACAGCGGGGATTGTGAGGATGACGCAGGGCCAGGGAGCATTTCATTCTGCTGCATACGGGGTCACTATGAGTTGGATACTTCCCAAGCTCAGCCAGCGAAAACCCCATGGATCACATATTTTACACCTCCTCTTATACTCACGTGCCTTTTGCACATTTCTTCCAAAATAAAACCCACTACCATCGAGTCAATTTTGACTCACAGCTACCCGCTAGGGCTTCCAAGGCTGCAAATCTCTGCAGAAGCATGCCTTTCTCCTGCAGAGCTGCTGCTGCTCGGAACCACCAACCTTTAAGATGTCAGCACTTTTTCAATCAGTATGTTTTAAATGTGTAATCTGCCATAATTTTATTCTGAAAAACTAAATTGCAGATGCAATCAATTAATGTTAAATGAGTAACCTTATAAATTTTTTTGGTAATGAAAGTTATTTGAAACAGTCAAAAAATTCTAACCTAAAGTACACATTAAAGCCATTATTTGTCACTGTATTTAGTTTGAAAAATTTAACCTACTGATATCTAGTACTTACATGAACTTTAGGTGTTGGAGGAAGACCATTACTAATAGGCTTCTAGAAAAAGAACACACACATGATTACACTTGCTTTTTGTATAACAATACTGTCTCAAATACATGTATTACATAAAATATAATAAGGCATTTTCTTTGTAAAACAGAATGTTATGGATAAAGCTAAAGTTGCCTGTTTCCCCTCTACACCCCACTTAGTCCTAGGACCAGTACCAGAGAAAGCTGGTTTGGTGTGTATCTGTTCAAACCCTTCTCTAGGCCATTAAATGTATGCATGTATTTGTGTATATTCTGGACCTTTCTCTATGCACTGGTATGTAAGCCTCACAGAAAATACTGCATATTTGTGTGTATGAAACAGAAATGCTCTGTGTTATGCAGCAAGTTGCTGTCTGCCTCAACACTGGGCTGCAGACAGCACGTCAGTGTGCACAGATCTGATTCATTCTTGTCAACAGCAGCGCAACCACCACCACAACACACCCTGTTGCTGCCAAGCCAGTTCTGAATCAGATACCCTACCACCCAGTATACCACCAGGGCTTCCAACTGGAGCAGAGTCTGAATGTAGCGTACTTAGTCACTCCTGACCTGTTAGTGGGCACTTAGGTTATTTTTAATCTTCTACTCTCCCTACAATACTGACATGAACACCCTTGCACGTGCTATTTTGTGCATGTGCGTTTTTTTCCTACGGCTGGAACACGGTGCCTGCGGTTTTCACCTTGTTGTGGATATGGCCTGCCACATGACCTTCCAGAACGCCCTTACCCAGTCACGCCCGCCCACCACAGGTGTGACTTCCCAGCCTCCACCGTCCCTTCTATGCTTACTGCTATCACACTGGTTGGTAAAAATGTCTGCTTCTAGGTTTCTCATTAATCTGATGCCTCTGATTGCCAGGAAACTTGAGAATCTTTTTGAAAAAAGCAAAGGGCATACTTGCCGTCTGTATTTTCTGTTCTGTGATTAGTTTTTTGCTGTTTTTAAAAAATGAGTCACTTCCCTAACTTCCTCTAGGGTCGGCATGAGTCGGATCCGACTCAACGGCACACGACTGGCTCCCTAATCTACAAGTTTTTTCTATCATATTTTTATGCAAAGAACGCACATCTTCTACTTTTGTTTACCATCTGCTCTCTCCTCCTATGAAGTATTTTGTAAGTACTGCTATGCCAATTTTTGTTTTATACGTGTTGCTGGTGGAAAAAAAAAAAGCACAGCACAATTATGTAAATACTTCACTGCAGGAGGGAGTGGCTGGCAAACAAACGGAAAAGACTCAGCTATTCATGTCAAAATACAGTTACCTTCTAGATGTGAATATTTTATCTGTTTACATACACTGCAAGTATTTTCTCCTAGTGTGTAGACAGATCTTATTTACAGTGTGTTTTGTCAACTGAAATTTTAACTGAAGTATCATCACATTATTGTCACAAATTTCTGATGGCTTTTAATTCCATTTTACAAAGAACTCACAGGCTTAGTATTTTTTATATGGACATCCTTAAATTACATATATACATTTTAATCAAGGAGCTTTGAATAGTGTAACTTTCAGATTTAACAAGAGAATTGTCTGTGAATCACTTCCAGAAGTTGCACAAACTGCATTTTCCAATATACCACAGATATGGCTGATCTGACAATATACCCACAGGCATACTATTTCAGAATTAATGAGAATGGTATTTTAACTCCTAAGTTCCTCGTCCTAATGAAACAAGGTAACTGAGAAATGTATTAAAAATGCATACATAAAAATCCACACATCTAAAAGGCTACTATATTGTGTTGTAGAGTCACTAAGTTACACTTTTAGTATCAGCAGGTTATCAGAGCTGCTCAAATTTAAACTGATAAAATACTGTCATATTCTACAGTGAAATCTTTAAAAAAATTTAAACAAAGTATGAAAGCCTGATGCAATGAGCTTACTGCACAAAACCATAGATGTATGCATACAAACATTAAAAAAAAAAGCCCACCCTACTGCCGTCTAGTCGATTCTGAAACATAGTGACTCTGTAGGACCGAGCAGACCTGTCCTATAGGGTTTCCAAGCCTATAATCTTGTGGAAGCAGACTGCCACATCTTTATCCCATGATAAATGTATTAAGTATATCACAAATTTCTACAGAAAGTAACAATAAATATTATACACAGAATATCCTAGTGGCGTAGTGGCTAAATGCTGAATCTGCCAACCAAAAGGCTGCCAGTTCAAACCCGCCAGGTGCTCCTTGCAGACTCTGTGAGGTAGTTCTACTCTGAGTTATAGGGTTGCTACGAGAAGGAAATGATTCAATAGCAGTGAGTTTGGTTTTTGGTATCGGTACATACAAAACTTGAAAAAATATACTGTCTCAGCTCACGATCTCAAAGGCATCTGTTAAAAGCATTGTTTGTTGCTGTTTTAAGTTTTATGGTAACAGAAAATGTTTTCCTATCATTAAGGGTAACTTTTTTTTTTTAAGTGTGACTGAGTGAAAGTCACACAATATAAATTTGCATGCCCACCCATGAGCAGCTCCCACTGCTCTTCCTGCCCAGTAAGGCTAACTTCACACATTTTTTAATATTTTCATCTTGCATGATCCCTAATAATATTCATATTTTAATAATTATGCCACAAATTTATCAAACATTTACCTCATACCCAAGAGCAAATAATCTTGGCTTTTTATCCTTGTTTGTTATTTTCTATGAAGAAGAGGAACAACACTACAGGCAGAAATTCATCCTGGGGAAGCAGCTACAGCTTTCCTTATTGGCCCATGTCCTTCTTTCCTAACTTCTTGAGATTACAAGGAAAACTTTAAAGAGTCACTTCTCACTGATGAGGATAATGATTGTCTGAACAATCACAGGAATATTAGTGTTACCTGCATACTGAAAGTCACTATCCAATACATTGTTCTAAATAAACTGAACCACAAAAAGCCACCATTCAAGGTTACCTAGCAACGACACATTTCTCTCCAAGATTTAAATAATCTATTCATCAAGATAACTGAGACACTGAGGTATCAGTGTACTAATTATAAAATACACAGCTGCTATAATTTCATGAATGATAAAAAAGGCAGCCAAAAGCAGAGCTTTGGAATCTAAATACCTACTGGTACGTCTTTCTTCTCCTTCCTCGGAAGGTCTGTGCCTCTGTGTTCACTCTGCTGCTGGTGCAAGGAGCTGGCTCGCTCACCATTTAAATGGAAGGAGCTTGTTCCGTTTCCTTCAATGAGACGTGTTTAAACAGATTTCAAAAGGATTAATTTTCACTGAGAAAACTATTAAGAAGGAAAGAAAAATACTAATGCTGAGACATTTTCAATCTCCCTTTAGGATCACCTACTCAGAATATTTACAAGTGAAGTAAGAAGTCTTAAATATGTTATCCTCTACTTACATCTCAATTTTTGGCATACAGATAAACTTGAATTTATATAGAATATAAATGTACATTTTGAGTTAAAAAGATAAAAACAAAACAATGAATTTGTAATTATTTTCAGGAGAGGTAGAACATATGTCATTCAACAAATATTTCAATTGTTCGTTTTTTAAACAGCATCCTCTGGATAATACAGAAGAAACTTTACAGTATTAAAGCAGTAATTTCTAGTATTAATTAGGAGACAAACACCTAGCAAGCAGTAATTATCATTTTTCTAAAAAGCACTTAAATGAAATTAAAGGGTTAGACAAATTATCTTCTTTTTACCTAAAAGAGAAGGAACATTGAACCAAAATGCATTTTTCTTGTTCCCTCACAACTAAGTTGCTGTTGTTTCTCTCTAAATGATAAACTGGGCAGAAATAAGTCTCCAAACAAGGAAACTGGATACAAAATGAGAATCAATGGGCAAAACATTCCACACTGGGTCAAAGGTAATCCTGTTGTAAAAATGTACCCTTCTAACCACGAGGCAAAGGCAGGAAACAGCTCTATAGTCACTGCCCTCCTTCTCCCCCTTCTCAAAGAAATTTCAAATAATCCCTTAAACATTTTTTCCATTTTATTTCATGTCTCCCTGTCCAAATTACCTAAAGCACCCGACTTCTGTGGGGGTAATCTGGGAGGTGGTGGTCTGGGCGGGACTTGAGACAGTTTTGCTGGGCTCTCTGACGTGGGACACCTCTTGATTGTTCCTTGATTGTCATCCTCAGCAGAAGGAGGTTCCTGGGGTATAAAGATGGACTTAGGCTGAAACAATACAAAAAAGGAGACCAATGATTCAAAGTGAAATTGTTTTCCTGAAGTAAGTATTACCACACATCAGAGGCTTTGGCTTCTTTCACACTCTATTCACAAGTTTCAAGGATACGCAGAACTTGATTCAGATTTATCTCAATATAGTCAATTATTTAAAATACATCCTAAAAATCTGCACTCAAAGGATACATCTCTCAGGTTTTGCTTCTCTGCTGGATCACATGCCCCCTCAAAATAAAGGGGCCTCATGTCTTTCTATTTTTTGTTTTAAATAATTCTTTCCACTTCAGCCCACTGCCCACTGCCCACTTCTGTCTACCTGATTCCACCTCATAGCAACCCTAAAGAGCTGAGGAGCACTGCCCCAAGGAGTTTCCAAGGAATGCCGGGGGGATGTGAACTGCCCACCTGTTGGTTAGCAGCTGTAGCAGTTAACCACTGCACCACCAAGGTTTCCACTTACGCTTAGCAAATAAAAATATTCTGGTCTTCCTGATCTCCTCCAGTTTAAATTAATCTTTTTATTTTAAACAATCAGGCTAAACAAAGTTCCATCCCTTATTAAAGCTAATCTACACTGTCTCTTTTAGATGACTCAATACCCTTTGTGCTAATGCTTAATCTTTCAGACTGGAAATAGGGCACACTACCAATTACAATGTCCTTTGGAAGAATACCATCACAGCATTTTTTTGTACAAATGATGGCAATCTCTAGCTGGCTAAAAGCTTAGAGAATTTATAAACTTTCAAAAGCCTGTCTCCTATTAGACAAGTGCTCAGCACCTATCTCTTTGAAATTCAGATCTCTAAACTGCTGGAGCCCTATTGGCATGGTGGTTAAGTGTTCAGTTGCTAACCAAAGGTCAGCAGTTCAAATCTATCAGCTGCTCCTTGGAAATGCTGTGAGGCAGTTCTACTTTACCTTTTAGGGTAGCTATGAGTAACAACTGATTTGGTGGCAACAAGCCTGGTCTTTCACTTTGGTATACTTCTGCTAATAAAAACTAAATAAGGAAGTGCAGTATTATTTATCTATGTGAATCAAGATATTCTCAACACTGTATAAAATGAAAATGGAATACAGAAATGCACCATATACTAAGATGGTTAAGATTGTAACTCTTATTTACAAGCCCAATTTTAAACTTTGAAACACCTCCACTGTTCACTTTTTAAATAACTTTGTTAGAATAAATTTGTGTTATCTCTATTAACTTTACCTTCACAGCAAACCTATCAGTAAGAATCACTTTAGAAAATTATTTTACGATGATCCTTCTGATAAAAAGATGTTGTTGATTTAAAACAATCGAAAACTATCACCTATTTTCTATTTTTACTATAACAGTATCATCTGAAATTTAAACTTCTGTGATGATAAATCCATTCTTAGGAGGTTAGTTACTGGTAGGACTAGGTTTTCAGAATTTTTTTTTAACATACTAGGTTTTCTAATCTGCATAAAATATTAATCAAGCAACACAATCATTTTCAGTGTAGAAATTTGTAGAACCTTTTAGAATAAACATTAAATGACAAGTTGAGTAATTAAAAAATAACAATTATAGTACTTATCTACTATAGTTAATTATGTCTTACAGTAACAAAGTTACAATGTCTTTTGGTGAATCCCAAATAAAAATAAGGTACTATCGAGACAGTATCAAAGTGACATAATGACAACACTCTCCCCAGTCCCCCTCCCACACTCACCCGAAATTCAAAACAAATGATAAATTTGTCTACCTTCGGTGGCAAAGGAGGTGGAATTTTTGCTTTCATGGTTGAACTAAAAACACAAAAGTCCAGAATGAGAACTCTTTTCAAAATGAATTATTACTAGGATATAATTACTATTTCAAAGACATGGAAGAAAAACCTGTGCAAGTATTTTTTTTTTAGTTTGTAAGATTATGAGTTTCGCAAAATATTCCCTAAAATACCGCAAGTGAAGTATTATTCTAAATTATACTGGGTAGATACACTTTCTTGGTTTCAAATACTACACTGTAATTACAACTAGAAAAGATAATACTGCAACTCCAGTTTACAGTAATTGATAGTAATAAATGTAAGAATTTAAACAGTTTACAGAAAATGTGCAAAGGAACATAGCATAAAATATACCACATTATAAGCTTCATTTTTGCTACTAAAATACTGTTGACGAAGCTCACTGGAAGCTATGCATGTGTCTATGAAATTGTAGGCAGAATTTGTTGGGCTGAAGCTAAGCTGCAGAAGAGCTTAGAATCAGAGTTTGAGAAGTGAAAGAAGTAAAAGACGATTAAGCACAAATGTCTCCTATGAGGAAAATCAGGGCCAGAGAGGGTCGGTGACCTCATCCAAGGTCACAGATAGTGACAGATAGTGAGGTGGGGAAAAAACCTACACCCCCAACTGCTAGTCAGGTGTCCCTGTCACGCTACCATACAGCTACACTTCTCTTTCTTTTAAAAAAGCAAAAGAAACCTGAAAGGACTAAGTACTACTGCATACGTGAGTGAAAATTCGTTTAACCACAAGCATTTATATCCAAATATCCTTACTTGAAACACATCAGATGAAATTCAATCAGTATGTAATAAGCTTCTTTGTAGTCACAGTAATAATTACAACAGCTACCAATTACTGACTAATTTGTAAGATTAAACTACAAAGAAAATTTACTGTCTTTGTTAATGCTTATGTAACTAGTTTATCACTAGGTTTTCTTCCCTCAGAGCTTGGTATTATCAAGTGGCAAAAAGAAAAACTGGTACAGCCCATGATACTATGCTACTAATATGACAACCATCATCAATACTAAGCTTTCAGACAGACAAAGCAAAATAATGCGACCCTTGTTCCTCTACCAGAAGCAAAATAAATCTACAGCACTTACTGCTTAGAATCATCATCTTCCCCTTCATCATCTTCTAAATGTGCCACATGCCCCCTAAAGGGAAAAAAAGGGTCTTCACCAAAACAGCTTAAGAAGGTTTCAACAGGGAGGCTGGAACTCTTACACATTGCTGGTGAGAATGTAAAACGGTAAACCACTTTGCAAAGTGATGTGGCACTTCCTCAAAAAGCTAGAAATGGAAATATCCTATGATCCACCAATCCTATTCCCAGGAATAGAAATTCCTGGGAATTTCCTAGAGAAATTAAGAGCCGTGATACAAACAGACACATGGACACCTGTGTTTGCTGCACCATTATTCACAACAGCAAAAAGATGGAAACAACTTAAGTGCTCATCAACAGGTGAATGGCTACACAAATCCTGGCACATACATACAACGGAATACCAACCAATGATAAAGAGCAATCATGACCCTGTAAAGCATCCCACAACAGACATGAATCTGGAGGGCACTATGCTGTTTGGGCATGTACAGGGAAATACTGTATGCAACCAGTATTATACAGTCAAGAAAAGATTTACACATAGAAAGAAAAACAACCTTTGATGGTTATGAGGAAGGGAAAGGATAAGGAGGGCAAAACAGTGACTACATAGTTGGTGTCAACTCAGGGAAAGACAACACACAACATAGGGGAAAGTTAGCCCAACTAGGTCAAGGCAAAGTCCAAGAAGCCTCCTAGACACACTCAAACACCATAAAGGACCGAGTTAGTGGATGAGGGCTGTGGACTGTGGTTTTGAGAAACATCTAGGTTAAATGACATGATATAATTCCATAAAGTAAATGTTCTGTATCCCCCTTTGGTGCGTAGCATCTAGGGGGTCTTAAAAGCCTGACAGTGGCAATCTAAGACACATCTACTGGTCCCATCCTGTCTGGAGCAAAAGAGAATAAAAAATAACAAAGACACACACAAAACATGAGCTCAAATGATTAAAGGACCACATGAACCAGAGCCTCTACCAGCCTGAGCCGAGAAGAACTAGAAGGTGCCCAGCCACTACTATCAACTGCTCTGACAGACGTCACAATTAGAGTCCTGGACAAAGCAGGAGAAAAATGCAGAAGAAAATTCAAATTCACAGACGCACACACAAAGACTAGACTGATTGTTCTGACCAGAGACTGGGGAAATTCCCAATACTATGGTCCCTGGACACCCTGCTAACTGAAAACTAAGCCACTCAGAAGCCCATTTCTGAGACAAAGATTAGGTAGGCCAATAAAACAAACAATAACAGATGTGAGGAATGTGCCTCTCAGTTCAATCAAATCTAGGAGATCAAACAGGCAACTCCAGTCTGCAGGCAAGATGGGAAGGCAGGAGGGGACCACAACCTGGACAACCAGCCACACGGGAACTCGGGGTGGCAAGGGGGAGGTGCCGTGACATCAGGGGATTGCAGCCTATGTCTCAAAACAGTATGTGTATAAATTTTTGAATGAGGAGCTAACCTGAAACTATAAACTTCCACTCAAAGCCTAATAAGATTAAAAACAAAAAAGTTTAGAAAATGCAGAAAGGGCTATTTACAGGACACAACTTTCACTCTTTCTACTTCTTTATAGCATAGATTCAGAACTTAACAACAAAACACCATAAGATACATGACAGAAGGGGACATGCTGACTTGATTCATCCTCGATCTAAAGTATTAAGCATTTTAAGTGTAATTAAATATTAAAATTACCGCTGATGTAATTCTTCTTCAACAGACTTCAGGAGACTCCTCATAAGAAAAAACAAACAATAATAAATATAAATAAATAAGCAAAGAAATACCAGGCATATATTTTCATCACTTGAACCTCACCCGTAGATTTTTAAACCTTTTTCCCCCAACTATTTACTGAAACTTTGCTACAAAGACCATCTCAGAACCTCAAAACATATTTAATGAGACAGTTGTATTTTTTATAGCTCTATGTATTTTAAATAAACAAAAGAAATTCTTAGGCTTATTGAAAAATATCAATCCAAACAGAAGACAACCTACCAGATGTCACAATAGGACTGACAAAAGAATAATTCCAGGGTCACAGTCAGGGGTGCCCAGGATCCAAACTTTACCTGGAACCTTTCACTGGACATCTGAAACTATATTTTCTTTTTCTTAAAATAAGGAAGGTGGCCACAGTCTGGGAAAAAAATCATGCTCTCACGCAGTCCTACAGACGAAGCTCAACATGTTGGAGCTCTCTGAGAAAGCACGCATGCATGTGATGTGAAGACATGAAGGTAGCAGCACTTGGGTTTCACAGAAGACACTCACTCACCTGACGTTATCTGTTCTCCAGTGGTGTGCTGGCACACACATTTACACTTTGGGGAGACTACGCCTGTCTCAGACCAGGTGCGAGGATTTCACCACTAGGAACTGTGTACAGAAATTGTGGTCTTTCTCAGGAATGCCGAGGAACATGCCTGGTATGCCTGGAGTCCCCTCATTTTCGCTGCAAGCGCACACAGCACGGCTCCCTAACTTAAACTCTTCACACATACAAACTTTAATACCCTTCGTAACGAGCTAGAGACCGAGTTATTGATCAGTTTTGGGGGTCAAGGTGAGCCAGCAGAAAATTTACCATCCTCAAAAGTTGGAAGGTAGCACCTTCTAATCTAATCTAATCTAGAATTATCAAACACATCACCAGATAAAGTGAAAGGTATGTGCATCTGTTATAAGCAATAGATTTAGCCATCAAAGATTTTAATTAGGGCAGCTTCATAACAATGCAAATTTTGAATGACCAAACGGTAAACCTAATTGCAACTTCTACTCTGAAGACAGAAAACCTGAGGTACTCCAGTCAAATCTATGACCCTAGTCACAGAGCTCGATCTCAAGGGCTCTAGCAAGGCAGCACAGCAAGGTGACGGCAGGCTTTGCACGCAAGCCTGCCTCAACGGGCACCCTGCCTCTACCACCGTAAGCTGCAGTTTCCACATCTGTAAAATGGGATTACAAGAGTACTTACATCCCAGTGTCTGTGTGTAATGAATTAATACAGGTAAAGTACTTATAAGAGGACTGAGAACACAGTAAATGCTCACATTAGTGAGCATTCTTATTGACTAAGCAAAATTTCTTTAAACTGGTGGGTCTCAAAATTTGGTCTGGGAACATGGGGAGGGGGTGTGGACCCCTGAGTCCCTTGCAGGGAGGGGTCCACAGGTCAGAAGTGTTCTGGCATACTAAGGTATTTACTTTTCCACTCTGATGGCATACACTGAGATTTCCAGAGACTATCAGATGGGTGGTTTCACAACTAGTAGGAGAAGCAAACAGGAGAATTCAGTTGTCTTCTGTTAAGTTAGACATTAAGGAGACTTGCAAATTAAAATAATATGTTTCTCCCCATCCTCTACTAAATATTCTGTTTTGGATCCCAACAAAAAGTTTGCTCAGTTACAGGGACATACAGCAAGGTTCCCAGTGCAATTACTTGCTACCTTAGGTCTTAGGACAGTTATCACACAGTGCTATAAGCAGCCATTGTGAAAAGATGGCATTTGAACTGGTCCTTAAGGATGAAGAATTCTGGTTTTAATTCACAGGAAAAAATGTTACTTATGGTAACATGTGATGGGTATTTTTGTTACCTTAATAAATTAACAAATATCTTTTAAGCTTTTCAGTGAAATTTCAAATACATTTTGACAGTTACAAGCCATGTCATCAAAAGCCTTTTGGAGTCTTTAGTAACTGTTGAGAATGTGAAGAAACTTTATAAAAGTTAAACATATGAACTGCATAGTGGACTTATCTATCATTTTAAAGACAAGAATCCTTTTTTTCCTAAGAATATGACAGTATTTTTTGAGGTATTCAGTAGAGAATATTAAGTTTTAGAAGTAGGGAGGAAACTGAAAACACAGTTTAACTGCATATTCTATTCCACTCTACATGGCATTCTACTGTTTTAAAAGGAATTTTTGTGGGAATATTGGATTCTCAGAGAGCACCTGAGTAAGAGTCCATGGAAAAGCACTAGCCCATGGTCTAGACACTCATCTAAACTTTTTTATTGTCAAAAACTTCTTACACAAGGTCTGACAAGTTCGCAAACTCATCCTAGAAACCGTGCTACATAGCTCATTGTTGAGTATCACCTTTGCAGTGCTCCCCTTGGGAAGCTATGCACTGACACCAGCTCCTAGTCCACCCTTCAAAACAATTTTGGAACTCTTTTTCTGGAATGGGCATCAGAGCTGCCTTCATATTACCCTTGATGTCCTGAATGTCACCAAAATGTCTTCTTTCTATATTTCCTTTATCTTTGGATTTGGGGCCAGCTCACGTGAGTAGAGAGAGTACTCCAATACAGCTACTTGTTTACTGGATAAAAACTCCCTCACAGATGGTGCCGTGTGAGCTGGTACACTGTTATGATCCAAGAGCCACGAGTTGCTGGCAAAAAGTTCAGGTCATTTTTTTCTAACTTTTTCACACATCCATTTCAGCACTTCCAAATAGTAAATTTGGTTAACTGTTGAGCTGGTACAAATCCATAATGAACTATCCCTCTGATATCAAAAGGTTAGCAACATCATCTAACTCGATTTGAACCGTTGGAACTTTTTTTGGTCGTGGAGAACTGGCTGACTTCCATTGTGCACTTTGACACTTTCTTTCAGGGTCATACTGCTACACTCATGTTCCATCACCAGAGGTAACATGACACAAGACATCGTCTTGCCTCTCTAAAAAGTCTTGGAAAACTTTGACTGTCCTTCGCTTTTGTTTATTGCTGAGCTCCTTCAGGACCATTTTTGCACACACCTTTCTCATGCCAAGATCTTCTGTTAAGGTTTCCTTGTTTCTCTATTGATGTTGTTTACTTAGTCTGTTATGTTTCTCACAGTCAGCTGACAATTTTTACACACGATTCAATGAAATTTTGCGATGCTTTTGTCAGTTCTGCTGATTACTGGCCACCCTGACGTTCTTTCATCAGTGACACTTTCTCTCCCCTCAGAAAAACGTTTAATCCATTTCTACACTGGCACTTTCTTCATGGCAGTATCCTCATAAACTCTGACTACCCTGATTTGACTTCCACTTTTGCCAAGTTTAACAAGAAGTTTAACATTTGTTGCTCTAATTCAAGTGCTGACACTCTTGTGATGGTACACAAAAACTCACAACAAGCATCACTCAGTAAAACACTGCCACACAGCCAAGACACCGCCCCACGTCTAAAGGCACACAGCCATGAGACACTGATAACCAAGGTTACGAAATGTTTCCGAGTTGTTTGTACAGTGCTGCCAACAGAAGCACATGGTGGCAAGTTCGCGAACTTAATTGTTAAGACACTTTTTTGACAAAGTTGCAGAACTCATACAGCCTTAAGGAAATGTAAAACTTGCGGTTTGCTTTTTAGGTTTTATAAAACAAACAAAAAAAAATGAACATGGCTAAATCTGCTGAAATAGTAAATATTATAATCTGAGTGCACTGGAGAAAAAGTGATATGATTTATGCACCAAGATTCTGTACTACGCAATAAACCTCATCACTCACTATTCTACTTTGATTCTTCTTAATGTTATTTTTAAGAACTAAAAAAACAACTAAAAGGGCAACTAATAAGTATTTGGCAACTCCTTAGCTGCTACTGTTAGGTGTCACTGAGTCAGTTTCTCTCACGAAAACCCTACGTTACAACCCAACAACACGCTGCCCAGTCCCCTGCCAGGGTCACCATCACTGTTACATTTATGCCTGTGGGCAATGCCAAGTCCTTCATGTACTAAATGCTTTACAATAATTATTCCACTTCACTTTGGAACCCTATGAGACAAGTACTATCGTAATTCCCATTTTACGTGAGAACTGGAAAAGCCAGTTCTGACTCTGGATCTGGCATTCAACTACTATGTAAAGAGTTGGTCACACAGCTGTCTGTTCCAGGAATCACATGATTAAATTTATGCTTTTCACTATAATTTAAGTCATTATGGAAAAAAAAATTATCTTCAAAAATTCTGCAGTACATTAAATAAATCCAAAATAATTTACTTTTCTTTCAAAAATTGTATTTCGTCAGGTATTACAAAATTGGTCAGAAAAGTTGACCCTGGTATAACAGAATTCAAAAGAAAACACAACCTAGTAGCTTTTT
Organism: Heterohyrax brucei; assembly: GCA_028571685.1. Lineage (NCBI taxonomy): Eukaryota > Metazoa > Chordata > Mammalia > Hyracoidea > Procaviidae > Heterohyrax > Heterohyrax brucei. The sequence goes on from CM053149.1 coordinate 54,417,194, forward strand.
TTGTTAAAAAAAATTGACTTTATATAACGATTCTAATTTGACCACTCCTGTATGATTTGGAATATGCAGAAACCCACAAATGGAAATCTGTCTGCCTGATCACCTATGGAGAAAGCAAGAAATCCTGTGAGTTTTAAAGTGCTGCCTGGTCACAAGATTACAGCAGACATCAATACAGTAAGAGAAGTGCTACATCCATGCTCATGTCACATGTATGTATATGCCTGTACACAAAGCACAGCCAAAGGTCAAACTTTTGGCCAACCTACCTTGCCAGTGATTTGTTATATACAATACAGTTCCTTAAGCAGGGATCCAATTAATCAAAAAATGAAGGTGGGGCAGATTATTAATGTTTTACCTAGCCAAAGTAAATATATACTATGAAAATGTCTATCACTTAATCAAACAATGGGAACTAAGCAATCTGGCAGAATGTTTAGTGGTAGCATTATTTTTCTATATTTTTTTAAGAATATAACTTAAAAAGATATACTTGAAATAAACCAAAAGAGTAAATAAACTAATTATACCAAATTATCCGTCTCTTAAAGTACACCAAGAACTTGTACGAGTGCCCCTCAAACCAGTGGGTGCCTATTTAGACAGAATCACATGAGATACTTCATAATCCTTTTTCTGAAGAGACCGACTTCAAAGACAAATTTTTCTGCCTAGCCACAAACTAAGACAAGCTACAAGCTACAAATAGTTACTATTTAGATAAAAAAATCATTTCCTTACTACAGAAATTTTACACTTATTTTCCATTTTAGAAATCATAATTAAGGTCAATAAAAAAATTCCGAGTATTTAACGAGAGTTCAGGTTAAATCAAAACTAATGCATTTCTCTTGGCTGTTATTCAAAGCCTCTGCTCTGTTTTAAAAAAAATACAACATACTAAAAATTAAACACATAGTTTTATAAAGTACATAAAACTAATACAACAGAAATTTAAAGTTCTCCAGTTAGTAAAATAATCTCTACATTGCCTAGAGATGCTGACAGTTTACGTAATACTCCATTGCAACCCTGTAGTGTGTATGGATAATGACGATTTCTTCACCTATGACTGATGAACTAAGGGTCTGGAGACACTGCGATTTCCAACAGAGTACTATCTTCCACATCTTGCTAAGAGTTACAGCTTGTAAACTGCCTTTTTTTTCCCCTTCTTTTTTTTAAATGACTGTTCTCCTAGCACCTTGCTAGCGTCTGGTGTACAGCAGGCACTGAATAAACACCAATTTAATTCTTGCACGAACTGCAAGCTTTTATGACATAAGACGCACATTTTAATTACCTAGTTTTTACAAGACTCCAACAGCAGAAAAGTTAAGATGAATGTTTCTAAATACTTGGACTATTTCTAGTTGTCTTTAGAACCAACACATGCAACAGATGTACTGAAGCAGGTTTTGTGAGGAATAAACAGGTTGGCTTTACAAAGAAAATCAATAAACTGCTGCAGCATATATTTCAGATACAACTTCGTCGGTTTCTGGTAACAAGGTAAGTTTGCAAAGAAGCTGGATAGAAAAATTTAAGTTGACCCTTCCCCACTGTGACAATTAACTAAATGACAAATAATAAAGCAATGTAAAAACTTAAAAGCATATTATACATTTACTGTTCTATAATAATATATAATAAATAATAATAAATAAAATATTAAAAGCATCTTAATTATTCTAGAATTTAAATTTAAGAGAACTTTACTTACTTGTTTGCACCTAAAAAGTAACTACCATGGTGTCCATGTCCATATTCTAATTGTAGATCCTAGTAGTACAAAATAAAACATTTAGTAAACATATCACATATGATAATACATTGATTTTTATCATTTTCAAGAGAGAAGGCTCAGACACCAAATAAATCTGTATTGCTCTAAAGTTCTTAAAAAGGAGGCATGACAGAACTTCAATAATAAAAGATTTTTAGAAGTTTGTGGTCCTAATTTAATTATTATTTAAGTTCATTTTCTTCCCACTGGGAATTAATTCAAATATGTGCAAGTCACATTTTTGATTGCTAAGGTGATTAACAAAAAATTTGTATTTAAAAAAAAAGCTCAAATAACACATATATTCTGAAGCAACATTCTAAGAGAACAAACAAAAATCTTGGTTTGACCTTGTATAAGTGATTGGAAATAATTACATATATATACATTCACATATATCTATTTCATACAGATAATAACTTTTAAAGGTGTACAATAAGGTGCTATTTTAAGTAAATTATGTATGTAAACCTGTACAACATGCTAAATTGCATTAAAAAAAACTTCCAAGGTTTTTTAAGAGTGAATAGTTAGCTAACTTGAGGTGAGTGTTGTTAAGGCAGTTCCTCAACTCTTTAATCACTTTCACTGAAAGGTGCGGGGAGGTAGAGGGTTAAGGACCAAAATTTAAAGGCATGGACAACACATGCGTGACACTCAAACAGATTTTCTAGAAATCAAACGTGCTTTCCAACCACACAACAGACAAAGAGGAGTTGTCTTTTTTTCTCTCTCCTTTAAGCCATAGTATTTCAAGTCCTGTTCAATCCATACAGTAGAATATTTAACATTTTAAGTGAATTTTATTTTCACTAGAATATGCTGTACTTAAAATGCTTTGATTTTTATAAGGCACTGCAGGTATATTATCAGCACTTGCTGCAGAAGTCACCCCCTTGCTTAAGCTTTCTAAGACTGCCCCAGGCAGACAGCTATGGCCAAGGCACTGAACACAGTTCTCCAGGCCTTACGCTACATTTTAACTAACTGATTTACAAGTCTGTAAAAACAGTAGGCAGGAAAAATACATATATATAGGAGATGGGCTGTAAGCTCCTCCAAGAAGGGAAATTATCAAACCCATATTACTTTCCTGCAGTTCAGGGTCCAGCACTGCCCCTAGAGCACGTTCATGAGGCCTTAAGTAAATGCTGGTTTCATTCTATGCTTTTCCTATCAATATATAACTAATGCTTCAGCCTTGTGAAGATACAAAATAGAATTCTAGATACAAAAACACTAAGGTCAGGAATGTAAAAATCCTAAATGACATATTATACTTTAGAATACGTGGTCCAAGGCTGAGCAAAATAAGTCTCTGATAAAAATAAAGATTCTGGTTTAGACAAGGCTCAAACTTTGTCTTCTACAATGTATGTGTTTCATTATGCATAATAATAAACATTTGTTGTGACAGAAAAGATAATACACAATAAACAAAAAAGCTAGTTCACTGTCACACTGGTCTCACACAAGATTCTAAAAAAAAAGGACACCTGTTCTCTTTAATTTATTATGACAAATTTTTAATGTGATAAAATCACCATGTTATCACAGGACTACCATACAACTGTTAAATGAAACAATTCAGGTGGTCGTGACCTGCTATAAAAACCTGAAGCTGTAAAGTAGATTCCAACTCATGGCAAGCAACAACCCTACAGGCAGAGAACAAGCCCACTCGGTGTCCAAGGCTCTAATCTTTAGAAAGTGGGCCTGGTGGTACAGTGGTTAAGTGCTTCACTGCAAACTGAAAGGTCAGCAGTTAGATCATGCCAGCTCCTCCAAGGGAGAAGAGACACAGCAGTTTCCTTTGTAAAGGTTACAGCACTGGAAACCTCATGAGAGCAGTTCCACAAAATGGTCATTAAGAGTCAAAATCGACTCAATGGCAATGGTGTTTTTTGGTTTACTAGATGGTCGTATCACATGGCCATCCTTTATAAATGAAGTAAGAATACATTTGAACATGCTAGGATAGAAAAAAAAATTAATAGTGTTACTCATGCATCAACTTATGTTTTACTACACAGTAGAGTCACATGACAACATGCACTGAAAACATGCAACTGCCCAGGATGGAGTCAACCTAGATTCAAAATGCAAACAAAAGTACAAGACAGTTATCCCTGCTTCATTCCAGTTTTGGGGTCAGAGTCCCAACTCCAGTGGTTCCTCTGAATGTATGGGGGAGTGTTTCTAAACCTCGGATGAAGCTGCTAGGAAAACATGGCATGGCAAAGAGCTGAGAAACAACACAGAGGGTCAAGTGGAAACTGGAAAAGGAAAACAATCAGAAACACCTCATGACAGTTCGTTAGATCCCATCAAGAGATTACACAATCTATACCTGATTAGAAAAGAGCAAGATCAATAGACTCAAAACAGCTGCTAAAACAATACAAAAGAGAAAACGGCTTCAGCAGTGCATCCAAACTGAGAAAGAGAGAAAACGGAACATTGAATCAGGCTATCAGCAACGTGAGATCCCTTTTAATACGGCACATGGTTTGCAAAAGTAATCACAGAGTGAAGCCAGGAAAAGGCAAGGGTTTTCTATTTCTACAAAAATCAGGGGAGCAGGTGGCAACATAACATTACTTGATTAAGCATTATTTTGGCTAATAAAAGCAGAACACTTCAGGAGCCTAAAACTGAATAACACATTTATGCTGTAAGCTTGGAGAAGAACTTCAGCAGGTTAGAACTGATATTCCATAAAATGTTCTATCATGATGCAATTCTGAAACGAGATTTTCCTTGAAATTCTTTTTGTAGTTGAGCAATGACATTTTATAGTACTAGTTTAACAAACTTGAAGTATCACAGTCGATGCTTACTTTCTTTCCCAGAATAAACTTAAGTGACTTAATTTAGTTTTGACCCACTTCATGGGTAATTTTAAAGTATTCTTTAATGTGTACAGATTATTAATCAGGTGTAGTTTTCTTACACATATTACTGTTTTGATTATAATTTAAATCTTTCTTAGTTTTTGAGGGCTACTACCAACTTCCTCAGATCAACAACTGTGTTACTGTTTATATACTCCCACAGCCATTAACATAATGTTTTATATGCAATTAACTTTTACTATATTTTTCATTAGTGTATAGCTTCAGAGTGCCCAGAAAAACTGGGCAAATTAAACAAAAAAGCAGCATCAGGAGGAAGGGGAGTGGACGGACAGGAGGGGAAAGGAGACTGTTGGGAGGATGAGACATGTATGGAGCAGAGAGGAATAGTGTGCAGTCACCGGACAGGGAGAGCAGTGGAAGGTGCATATAGGGGGGCAGGTAAATTTATACGTGAATGTACATTTTCACTCAGTTATGTTAAATAAAAATTTAAAAACAAAACAAAACAAACAAACAAACAAAAAGCAGCATCAAATCAGATATATTTTTAATATAATCTTTTAATCTAAAGATAGCATTTTATAAAATAAACTGATTTTTATGGTTATGGAAAAAATTCTTACAATTATCATGCTACAATGAGTTTTTTATTTGTTTCTTCATATTGGGTAAAAAATTGACTTTTTCTAAATTAAAAGATCTTTCGTAATGATTGCCAATCCTACATATCAAGCTGGTTTTCTGGCTTCAGACATTATGATCACCTGAATTTTTAGTGATTAAAAAAATCACTTTATTGCAGTAAAAAAAATCATAAAATGTATACATTCAGCATTTACAACAACCACAAGTCACTGATGATAGACAACTTTTAAGCAGCAAGATCTTCAAGGAGGTAACTGTTTCTTCTGGGTTCAAAGCACGCAGGGCTTACTACACCTTGATGCCAACTGCCCACTAAGAGAAGACTCAGACACTTCAGGTTCTTCCAGTTTCTAGTGGCTGGCAACAGGCATTCGGAAGAGGTGAAATTGTGTTCACGGAACCAAGGTTTCAGGGCTGATGAAGTTAAGAGAGTGAAATAACAACAGAACATGTACGGCAACTAAAGGAGAACAAGACAGTAAGCAAGCCGGCCAAGTATCCGTGAAAATAAAAAGAGAGTGATGATGTTGGGTAGAGGCAATATGGTGACAGCGATTTATGTGTGACCTCCTGAGGCCAGATGCCTGGGTCAAATCTCAGCCCTGTAACCACAGACCAAGTTGGCCTTCTTTTCACCTAAAATCCATTTGTAACACAAAGACTAATAATGGAAAATGAGTTAATATAGATGTGAACTGTTAAGAATAATGCCTGGTACATAAAGCACTCCAGAAAAATGTTAGCTATTATCATTAAGAGTCAGTTTTTTAAAGCTGATTTTAAAGTAGTATCTGACAAAGATTTCTTTCATCCCACTTCTACCACAAATATTCACAAGCTAATTTAGCTCCCAAGATTCCTCTCTCCTCAAAGCCCTTCTCTGTCACAAAACCCTCATCCAGTACTTCTCCATATCATAGAAACTCCTCATCACTGGGGACTGAGGAAAGGTGGGTGAAGGGTGGGTGCACTTCTCGGGAAAAGAGCCACATAAGTTGTTCACATTACTACACTGGTTCCACACACAGGAACACAGAAGAATACTTGTAATTTTGAAGTGTTATGTTTTTGCATTTATGTTGCTGTTTTTGTTGCATATAGCATACTAATAAAAAGAGTAAACTTAAACTCTCTATTCTGTGGTCTTTTATTGCCACAAAAGATTCCACTAACTGTCACTCTAGCTTGTTATTGTTGCATGCCATTAAGCAGACTCTGACTCACAGTGGCCCTATATGACAAGAGCAGAACTGCCCTTAGCAAAACTGACAGCCTGTTCTGCAGTTGATTCCTGGACTTGTTCTGACGATACAGAGCTTTTTAAATCTCTGTTCCCACAGACGTAGTCAATTTGAATTCTATGAATTCCACACATGAAGAAGGCAGAAGGTCATCAGAAAGACAGGAAAGAACGAAATGAACAAAACGAACGTCAGAAGAAACTTTGAAATTTGCTCTTGAACATACAGTAGCCAAAGCAAAAGGAAGAAATGATGAAGCAAAGCAGCCTAACACAAGATTTCCAAGGGTGGCTCCCCAAGACACAGGAACATGTTATAATGAAATGTGTAAAGACCTGAAGTCAGAAAACCAAAAGGACATGCTCAGCACTCCTCAACCTGGAAGCAGAGAAGAAGAAATTCAGTCCTCAAGCTGTGATACTGAGGACTCTATGAGCAAACAACTGAAAGACGCAAGAAGCACCAAAAAAAAGTGGAAGGAATGTGCTGAGCCACTGTATCAAAAAGAACTGGTTGATGATCAACCATTTCAGGAGGCAGCATATAATCAAGAACCAACGATACTTTAAGGAGGAAGTCCAGGCTGCACTGAAAGCACTGGCTAAAAACAAGGGTCTAGGAACTGACAAAATACCAACTGAGATGTTTCACCAAACAGATGTAATACACCAAGTGCTGACCTGCCAATGCTAAGAAAACAGCTACCTGGTCCACCAGCCACACAAGACTCATTCTAAAGAAAGATGACCCAAGTCAATGTGGAAATTATTGAAAAATATCATTACTATCACATGCAAGTAGAATTCTGCTGAAGATGCTCCAAAACCAGTTGTAGCAGTACATTGACAGAACTACCAGAAATTCAAGCCAGATTCAGAGGAGGACATGGAATAAAGGGTATTGCTGTTGAGATCAGACAGACCTTGGCTGAAAGCAGAGAATATCAGAAAGATGTTTATCTGTGTTTTATTGACTACACAATGGTCTTTCACTGTGTGGATCATAACACACTATAGACACATTGCAAAGAACGGGAATTTCCAGAACAGTTCACTGTGCTCATGAGGAATCTAGACATAAACTAAGAGGAAGGTGTTTGAGCATGACGAGGGGATACTGCATGGCTTAAAATCAGGAAAGGTGTGCATCAGGGCTGTAGCCTTTCACTGTGCTTATTTTATCTGTACTGCTGAGCAAGTAATCTGAGAAACTGGAATATATACAGAAGAATAAGGCATGAGGATTGGAGGAAGATTCATTAAAACCTGTGATGTGCAGATGACACAGCTTTGTGGAAGGGGATATGGACTTGAAGTACTTACTGATGAAGATCAGAGTCTACATCCTTCAGCATGGACTGTACCTCAACATAAAGAAGACAAAAACCCACACACCTGGACCAACAATCAACACTGTGACAAACAGAGAAAACACTGACGATCCCCAGAAGTACATTTTACTTGGATCCACAATCAAACACCCATAGAAAGTGTAGTCAAGAAATCACTGGACAAATGTAGAAGGCTTCTTTCAAGTGTTAGAAGGCAAAGATGTGCCCATCAACAGATGAAAGTGCAAACTGCGGTACATATACACAAGAGACACTACGTAATGATCAGTAACGATGAATCTGTAAAACACCTCACAACACACATGAATCTAGAGGACATTATTTTAAACAAAATAAGTCGACCACAAGAGGAAAAATATTGCAGGAGATAAGTATTATAAAAAAACAAGAAAAGCTTTACACAACGGGAGAAAAAAGTTCCTTAATAGATACCAAGGACGGGATGGAAAGGAAGAAAAAAACACGAAGTAGAGAGAACACACACGTTAACACTGGTGAAGGGAAATGTAATACACAACACAGGGAAGTCAGTGAGAGAACACAAGAATAAAAAGGGCTACTACCCTAACAACTACCACAAACACAATCCTCCAACACCAGTATTAACTAACAGTACTTTACGAATGGATACAGAGGTAAGGAGGTACATTAAAGAGGTATGGGAAGGTTTAAGGGACCATACTCACCTGAAAACAGAGGCTTGGCTGTGAGTATTTTTACACACATGATTATAGGTGCTGCACATATGTTAATGTAGCTAACAGAGCACACAAGGAGCACAGTCATGGAAACTTCTTAGACACAACCAAACACCCTGTGGGATGAAGTCCCTACGCTTGAAGGTGAAGGACCACAGACTAAGTGGACATCTAAAATTTACATCAATTAACACAACACAGTTCATGAAGATAATGCCCTGCATCCTATTTGGGTGAGTAGCTTCTGAGGTCTTAAAGGCTTGCAAGTGGCCACCTAAGACACTGCTATTGGTCTCTTTGTGTCTGTAACAAAGTAAGAATACAGACAGCCAACCAAGCAAGGAGGCAATTAGTGCCAATCAATCATGGAGCATACAAACCACAGCCTAGAGGACCCTGAGATCAGAAAACTAGATGATGCCCATTGGCCACTACTGCTCTGCCTAGAATCACAACAGAGGGTCCTGGATAGAGAGGGAAGAAAATGTACAGCAAAAAAATCAAGTTCACAAAAAAAGACCAGATTTACTAATCTGACAGAAACTAGAGCCTTAAGACATCCTTCTGACCTGGAAGAGAAGCCATCTCTGGATGCCATCTTTTAGCTAAATAAGAGGCAGTCCCGTAAGATAAACAGTAACATCCAAAAGGAACATGTTCCCTAGAATAATCAATTATATGACATCAAATGAACAGTAACTGCTCAAAAGCAAAGATAAGAAAGTGTGAAGGGGTAGAAAAACCACAGGAAAGGAAATCAGACCTAGGGAGAGAATGAGGAGGGTATTGGCACACAGTGCGGAATGCAACAAATGTCACGAACATCTGATGAACAAACTGTTGAACAGCAAACTGCTTTGCTCTGTAAACTTTCATCTGAGGTACACATGCGTGCACACACAACACCCCCCCAAGATGTCACCGTCACTTTGAGAACTATGATACCTGACCTAAGCCTTGCTATTTTCATTTGCATAACATGTGCGCAAACCCTGGACAATGAATAAGATTGAAGCCCTTGAATTAACTGCTGTTGGTGAGGAATGGCAAACATGCCATACACTGCCAAGAGTATAAGCATGTGTGTACTGAAAGAAAAACAGTGGGAGTGCTCTTCAGAAGCAAGGATGGTGACATCTGTCTCACGTACTCTCGACATGTTATTAGGTAGGACCAATCCCTACAAAAGGACACCAGGTTTAGTAATGCAACCATCAGTGAACAAGAGGAAGGCCATCAGTGAGATGGAGTAACACAGTGGTTGCAACACCAGGATCAAGCACAGCAAGGATTCTGAGGATGGCAGGGCCAGAGAGCATTTCATTTTGTTAGACACAAGGTTGCTTGGTGTCAGAAGGGACTCAATGACACCTAATGCCAATAATGACAATCTTTATGGGATCAGATCACCAGGTCTTTTCTACCGCAGAGCTGCTGGTAGGTTTGAACCACAGACCTTTCAGCGAGCAGCCATGTGTGCAAGCACTGCACCATCAGACTCGGAAGAATTTTTAAATCTGGCAATCACTATTTCCTTAAAAATGTCTTGTTTCATTTGCCTCCTGTCATAGATTGATTGTACCTCCCCAAAAATGCATGTAATAATTTGGCTGGGCCATGATTCCCAGTATTTTGTGACTGTCCTCCACTTTGTGATTTTCCCATGCTGTAAATCCTAATCTCTGCCTGTGGTAAATAGACTGGACTATATTAAAGCGGACTGGGATGGGACTGTAACACCCTTTCTAAGGTCACCTCCCTGCTCCAATGTAAAGGGAGTTTCCCTAGAGTGTGGCTTGCACCTCCTTTCATCCTGTGATATAAAAAAGGAAAAGGAAGCAAGCAGAGAGTTGGGAACCTTTTACTTTCAAGAAAGTAGAGCATGACCCTTGGACCTGAGGTTCCTGTGCCAAGATGCTATCTGACCAAAGACAGACTGATGCAACACAAGGACAGGTGCATTCCCTGGGGCCAGCACCCTGAATTCAGACTTCTAGCCCACCTGGACTGTGTTAGAATAAACTTTTCTTTGTGAAAGTCACAAACTTGTGGTATTTCTGTTACAGTAAGACCAGATGACGAGACACTTCGTATGATGGCTAATCCTCAAATCTCATACTTTCTGATCTCTCTAGGCCACTGAACACATTCCATTTTCTTCTGTGATGGTGCATCTTGTAACTTACCTCACAGCTTTTCAACTGTTTCTTCCTTATTACCAATGTTGGCTTTATCTCTGACTACTAAACACAGGCATCACCCAGTACGACAAACAATTTCCTGCCCTCTTTCTTCAGTTAGGTTTGAACTACAGAGAACACAGGCCATGGTTTTGTCTACCCTTTCCTCTTTGATAACAAATCCACCTTTTCTGAGCTAATTCCATACTTCTAGCGGGAATATGATGCCTCTCAAAACTATGTTCTGTGCCTCTGACTGTTCGCACATTAAATCCCACGAGACTTAGGAGTCATTTCGCATTCTCTTCCTAACAATCTTTGTGGTTCCCACATACTACCAAATTCAGCCTCAGATCCTCCCAAAAGCCAGATAGGCCTCATCAGCCCGAGAGCCCTCCTTCCCTGACCGCCTCAGGGCCTACTGTGCACCAGCCTCTCCTCGCTGACAGAGGCCATCCATTACGTATTATGGCCCACGGCTAGAGTTTACATGTCCAGGTATTTTCTGACCAACAACACTGTAATTTCCCTAAAGAACAAAATTATGTTTTAAATCTCTTATTTTCTACAAATGTAAGGTATGTAAATTTAAGTATTCACAAGAAGAATCATTAGGTCAACCAGAATTGAAAGAAATATGTTACAAAGGCCAAAAGGAGGGATAAAGTGCAAGAAAATTCAACTCAATAGGCATAAAAGTGGAACCTGGGATTAAGTAAGGTAGAACTGAGGGGCTCTGGCCAACTACCAAAGTAGACAGTACTATTTTTTAATATTTATCAGAGTTAATTCCCCATTTTTAAGATCTTAATATTTATAACTTCAGAAATGCTTTATAATCCAACTTTTGGCTTGGGAAAATTGGGTATGTAATGGCATGATGCTGAAAATTAAAATTTCATCTGAGACTGATTTTACTGTCAACTAAGGATAAGTTATTTTTAAAAATCATATATGTGGTGTCTAGTTCATTAACACAGTCACATTCTTAAAACTAAACATTCTTCTAGGGAAATGTGATTTACAAAAGAATGCACTCACTGTGCTGCTTGGCTTAAATACATACATGAGGCTGTCTGAGCAGCTCCTGTCCACAGTTGAGATGAGAGGTTGGAGGAGGACAGGAGTTGGCTGAAAGGGGTTGAGAAGTACAGCATAGAAAGGAAGAGTGTGCTGCTGCAGGCTGGGGAGAGTGGTTAAGAGCTGCAGAGTGTGGTGTGTGTGCGGGAATTTTAAACAGTACATTGACTTCAACTACAAACTTTCACTTAAAGGACAGTAATTTTTTTTTGTTAAAAGAACACACTCACATCTGAGTGAGAAAACTGAATAGTAATGGTTTTCATTAAAAAAAGAAAAAATATTTTTACTACTACAACATTAGCATATGAGTAGATAGATATTTTTTATTTTGTTATGAAAAAAATACAATACTTAATATATGGAAGCTTACAAAATGATAGCAATTTATAAAACAATGTTTAAAATAGTTCATTAAAATTGGACAAAATCTTTGATCTTAAAAAACAAAAAAACAAGTAAGACGAAAACAATGCTGACAAAGAAAATCAGAAGATGAGAAATACCAGATTAGATCTTGCAGTGTAGTATATTTCTTCTGAACTGTCCAAAAAACCATCACTGTCGGGCTGTTTAGCAGACAGAGACCAAGAAACCCAAGTTATTTACACTCAGACTAAAAGCCACACAGTTACAAAGGGAAACTTTCATGTGTAAGTCCTGCTAACATTATCTTATTAAAGCAAATACAAAGTCAAATCACATGAAGCAGCTTCTAACAAAGCAGCACTGCACGACTACTGCTCTCTAATGAGATTACTAAATTAGTATAGAATTTAAATACATGCAATGCCAACTTACAAACAGAAAGTCAAACTGTCTTCAAAAAATGCAGTTAGCATTTGTAACTCTTACACTTCCTTTTCTTCTTGACATTTTTCCCCATCTTTCCATATAAATGTCAACTTTAAGTAGTCTAATATGATCATTTTAAGATTCATCCTTTAACCTTCCTTTCCTCTGGGCTGGTATACTAAAGTAGAGTAACTCTGTAAAGGAAAAGCTAAAGATCTCCTTTGTATACCTTTACTTTAAACTAGTAAAATGGGGTACAATAAACATGAAGTTTAATTAAAAAATTCTTACTTAAATCCATAGAATTTATTAATAGTCATTTTCTTCTTATTATTAAATAGAAATGGAGGAAATGAAACGTAATCTGAGCTCTGGCAAAGTAATTTCATTAGGCTTAATTTTTGTCTGTTTTTTTACAGTCTTCAAATTCTTCCATTGAACATTAACATCTCAAGTATTTGGAAAGTACTTTGCTTCTAAGACTACGTTTAACATATTATCATTTATTGGAGAAACAACAACAAAAGAAGCATGAAAATAACACTGATAGTCAGCAAGCCTGAAATAAATGACAAATTTGATTTACTATACATGACTCATCTCTCCTGAATTTTCACTCTCCAGGCTGATTTTACTCTATTCTGCTTTTTAAAAAAACTCACTTATATTCTTAAAACACTGTCCATAAACTTACTGAGAAGATGTACTTTTACTAGTACATTATTCTAGTTTAAAGCCTTGGCATTTATCCTAACAAACACATACACAAAAAGGCTCAGAAAACTGAAAAACAAAAATGAAGAATAATAAATAATTAAAAGGTCGAGCATTAAAAGCCTCTAATGAAAGAATGACAAAACAAACAGGTTGGACTTAAAATAATTTTGAAAATACTGTATTTCAGCAACACAGATTTATTTATTCTCAATTTTAGAATTACTTACCTTTTTGCTTCCCCCACATACTTTTGAAAATATTAATAACTAGGATTTTTAGTCAGTTCCAACATACAACATACAAACACAAATTAAAATACTTGTTTTCAGTGACAACATTCCAAGAGAGTACTACTCACAAGTTCATGATGTGGTTCTGTCTCTTTCCTTAAGGGAGCATCAAACTGTACTTGACCAACTAGAAAAGAAGCATCAGAATCTGTTTCTATATTCTTAAATGATATAATAATTTAAAAAGTTACTCCATGACAAAATACTTATCATCTATCACATACCTGATCACAATCCAAAGATTTAAATTTAATTTAAATCACAGATTACAAAAGAATCTTTAGTAAAGTTAATACATACACATCATGTGTTAGCTGGAAAAAGCCCAAGAACACCCAAAGTCTGTTAAATTAAGCCCACGCCGTTTCCATGGCAATAAAGAATATAGTTAGCAAAATTATGTCCATGCTACTATCAAGCTGTAACTTGCTATTCCAGTGTGATCCAGCATAGAATAGGGACAACCTCAACTTGGGGGGGTAGGTGGGCAGACAGCAGTTGGGGAGGGCTGTGGAAGGCAGCCTGCAAGATGGTGCCCAGTGATTTCTGCGAGTCCCTTCTACATTGTAGCAGGTTGGTCTGTGTGACCAAAAGACTACCAGAGAGTGCTCATGTATCACTTCCATGATTCTGCATCTGCTTTGGACTCCCTCAGGTGGAGAAGTTGCTCTGGAAGATACATTTGAGGAGCCACGTTTAAAGGCATGAAAGGTCCCAGCAATAAGGGTGCATGAGGTGAGGAGCAAGTCCTCCTGCCCTAGCGACACCCTTCAGACTCCTGCGGGCCCAGCTGACATCCTGCCTACAATCTCGTGAGAGACCCAGAGCCAGAAGCATCCAACTAAGCTGTTCTAGGTTGCTGACCCTCTGGATCTGTGTTGAGAGAATGAGCGTTATTGCTTTAAGTTCCTAAGTTTTGTGGTTATGTGTTACATGGCCAATAACAGACAATATATTACTACAGCTAGAAGATACACCAGTTAACTGTACTACAGTGACTTTTTTCTTTACTATTTGGATGTAATAAAGGTTTCATTATCTTTGTCTTTAATTTACCTATAATGTCTCATTATTATCATCTGTTGTTAAAACCAGGGTAAACGATTAAAAAGCAATGAGATAAAAGCAGAGAAACAAACATAAAAAATAAAGAAAAATACAGTCACAAACATATTGAAGCTAACCCAGTAACAGCTTGGGTCAAAATAGCAACTCTCATCCAACGTGGAGAAGAGTGAGGTTTTGAAGCACGAGCACTATAACTCAGCATATGTAATTTTTTTGGAAATGTTAACACCAGTTAAAGAAGACCATACAATCTGAATACTCAGCAGCAGCATGAACAAATACAAGAAGGTTGAGAAACTGTGTCAGATCTCCAGCTGTGTGTGTGATACACTCAGCTATTATGACCCAGATATCAAATTTTAGTCCTTAAGAGAGAAACAGCCTCTTCCTAAGAAAGAGTTTCTCACACCTGTTCACACATGATAACACATTAAAGAATACAAAAGACCCTTCAGTGAGGTTAACACAAGCATCACCTAGATAGAGACCTGCAGAACTGCTCTCACTCACACTCATCAAATGGCAAAGCGAATCTGCAGTCAAGGTCCAGAAGGGCATTCCTGTGCCTCCACCTGCACATGCCTGCTTCTCCCCTAGACCGTGTCATCACTGACTGCAGGGCACAGGGAGGCTGTCTCACTAACTTCAGTAACAAGGGCAGAGCCACAAACACAGCTGATATTCACGACCCCTGTACTCTGTGGACCGAAAATGGGACCTTGGAGCAAAGTCCCTATGGAGAGTCTCCCTCCATACCTTACAATGGTATCACTTCTGTTTTCTTCAAATTCTCTGAAGTTATAAAAAGCTTCTATCACAGAGTCTTCCAGTTGCTGTCTGTACAACTGCTGGTCAATCACTGCAGGCTGCAGGGATGTTTATGACATCCTTAACGATGTCAAAAAACTCCTATATATCTGTATGTATCAACTGGTCCTTATTTATATTTTAGTATCTGGGTGAAAACTCCTTGGACTCTTCAAGACAGCTTCAGCATTATCAACTACCAACTGTTCATTAGCCATTAGGGTAAACTCATCCTATAGAATGGAAACCCTGGTGGCGTAGCAGGTTAAGTGCCACATCTGCTAACCAAAAGGTTGGCAGTTCAAATCCACCAGGGAGGAGCTCCTTGGAAACTCTATGGGGTAGTTCTACCCTGACCTCTAGGGTCACTATGAGTTGAACCAGACTCGATAGCAGTGGGTTTGGTTTTGGTATCCTACAGAACACTCTATAGAGTAGACCCAATTCAGGACAAAACTCAGTACCAAACCAACTTCTCTCAAGCTGATTCCGATTCATGGCAAAGCCATGTTGTGCCAGAGCAGAACTGTGCCCCACAGAGGTGTCAATGCCTGGTTTTTGGAAGTCAATCACAAGGCCAGAGATTCTTTCCACACAAGCCATCAACTTTCTGACTAGCAGTCAAGCACATCCAGAGACTGAGTCTCAGGATAGAAGGGTACAAAACACTCGTGGGCTGTGAGCTTCTGCAGTATGTTTCCTCAACCACGTCCTTTAAGGTATGTTGATATACTACAAAATATGGTTTTAACTTCCAATCTGAAATTCACACTTTAACATGCACTGAGACTTCCTCATTTTCTTTACAGCAAGTTGACTACTATTGCCTGAATGTGTCAGTTTTTATGGGTCAAAGGCATCCCCTAGCCTGACACAGACTGGAGAAACCCCGAAAGCATGGCCCCCTGTGAATCCTTTCAGCTCAGGAACAAAGCCACTGGTGAAGCTTACTCTTCAGCCAAAGACTGGACAAAAGTCTAAAGGGGCATACCAGCCGAGGTGCACTGACGAGAAGGCAAGAAGGAACAGGAAAGCTGGTAATAGGGAACCGAAAGTCGAGAAGAGAGTGTCGACCTGTTGTGGGGTTATTAATCACTGACATTAGTACACACTGACATGTGTACTAATTGTTTAATAAGAAACTAGTTTGTCCTTTTAATCTTCATCTAAAGTACAACTGAAATAAAAGACCACCCCAAAACACAATGAACAAATGGCAGAGGAGAGAAGCCACAAGAGAATAAATAATCCAAGCTGCACAACACACTCAGAATAGCACAGGATGCAATGGCTTACATAAGTGGTTCTCAAACTTTTTGGTCTAATACCCCTGTATACTCTTAAAAATTACTGAGGATCTCAAAGAATTTTTATGTGGGTTAAACCTCTTTTGATATTAAATATGGATTAAATATATTTTGATATTAAAATTAAGAAAAATTATTAGTTCTTTGAATATGTCCACATAAGTTTATTATTTTGACAACACAAAAATTTTAGTGAGCAGAGTGGCACTGATGTTTATTTTTACAAATCTCTTTAATGTCTAGCTTAATACAAAACAGCTGGATTCTCATTATGCACAAGTATCCAGTCAGTTACCATATTACGTCATGTAGCTTATTTTTAAGCCCACTGAACATTGAGAGACTAAAAGTTTAAAAAATAACAATAATAATAATAATGTTTTAGGATTCTTATGAAACCAGTATGAACTTCAAGATTCCTTAGAAGGATCCTGACAACTCCCTGGGCTCCACACCACACTTTGAGAATTGCTGGTTTAGACAGCAGTATGGCACGCTAACAGGACCAGCAAAAAAACTTAATACACTGGTCCAGACAAAAATCCCATGGGCCGGTCACAAAGGCCTTCTAGTGTCAAGGTCACACAACATGCTTATGGGGCTACCAAAACAGAGTGCTGATCACTTGGCTGGAAGGCAGCAGGTGGAGGTGTTTATGACTCGAGTCTACAGCCAGATCTCTTGATCTCAATCCTTCATTTGTATTTTCTATCATACGGTGAGAGTACTTGCCCCTACTTATCCAGCTTCTGACATGATGAGATGGATTCATATTAATTTAAGTATGAAACATATTAGCGTTATCATTACTAATCTAGCCCCAAATTGACAAAACTATCATTTAACAGTAGCCATCTCAAATTGCCACGTTATCTAATTAATTTCAGTAAGGTCATTGTGGATCGCAGGTCTCTCAGGATCAATCTGCAACTCACTGAAAACTGTTACCATAAACCTGACTGCATTAAATGAGCATTCTAAGCCACAGGACATATATCCCTTTGCACTATTAGTCCAAAGATTCCAGCTGGCCAGGTTACCACTGATGAGCTAACAGTGTTAGGTTCCATGTAAACGAACAGTCTGTGCCAGCGGATTTAAAACCTGGCCATCCATAACAACCACCTGGACAGCTCTTGAAAATTAGCTTCAAGACCTACTGAATCAGGATCTGTGGAGAAGCAGGGCCCAAGAACCTCATTTTAAAAATCTCCTAGGTTAGTCAAAGTTGGCCAATCTGTAGGCCTCTACCTCTTCTTGCAATTCAAAATGTGGTCCTTGGACAACTAGCATCTGAAAAACCTGGGGGCTTGCCAGACATAAGCAACCTGAGGTCCCATCTCCTGTCTTCTGAATCAGAAACTGCATTTTACCAAACTCTCTTGGGTGGGTTATAAAACCTGCCATCAAGTCAACTCAGACTCATAGTGACCTTATCAACAGGGTAGAACTGCCCCACAAGGTTTTCAAGAAGTGACTCAAACTGATGACTTCTGGTTAGCAGCTAAGCTCTCACCCCCGGGCCATCAGGACTCCAAGTGAGTTACAGGCACAGTCAAGTTTAAGAAACACTGCTTTGTATTACTTGTATCTTGTTCATTCTAGGAATTCTACTCCTCCTCCCAAATATGAGCAACATGAATAACCTCCACCAACCAAAAAAGTCCCAGAAATAAGGAAAATAAACTACTCATTTCCTTTATAGTAGTAAGAAAAAGAATCAGACGACAATGAAACAAAAGTAATCATAACTAAATGGCAACTTGCAATGGCATTTCCATTGTTAAATTATGCAGTGTGTGTAGCACATACTTACAGTTTATCTCAGAGCGGGTTTTTTCTTCTCGCACATTCCTACTTGTTGAGTGAATTCTATGCGGCACAGCGACAAGAGGCTAAGAAAAGAACAAAATGAACAGTATGTCTATAGGATAATCAAGTCACACTGTGGGTCACAAAGTTACCCAGATATGAAAGATATACGTTTTTTTGAATTGAAAATAGCAACAAAATACAGGAGTTTTGCAAATAATAAAAAATAAAAAACGCAATCATGGTAATAGTTCAAACTATGAAGGTAAAAACAAAAATATTTGTATTATCTAATTAACAAATCTATACTTGTAACATGACCATATTAAATACATGAGAAGTTCAATACAAAATAATGCATTTCAGCTTATTTTCAGTGCAAACCCATGGCACAAGGATGAATCCCGTACACTATCTACTGTCACAGGAAGAACTTCTGAAGGGAAAGACAAGATAGCAATGCAAGGATTGTATCTGCATCTACTATCTAATGGTCATTTTTCTTCCAAGGTTTATTATTCAACTCACACATGTATTTTCAAAAAATACTACTCAGTATGAATGTACATATGTTTGGTAAAGCAGAAGGTCAGTGAAAACGAGGGACACTCTCAGTGAGACAGACTGACACAACAACAAACTCAAACACCAGCAATCGTGACGATGGCGCAGGGCCAGGCAATCTTTCGTTCTGTCACACACAAGGTCCCCAACTGCTCAACAGTAAGTGACAAATGACACACACAGTGAAAGACCCCAGTGTGCAAGAATTTGATACAATCTGAACTCAACTGACGTTTGTCTCAATTATGATTATGCTTATTTGAATACATAGTATTTCATGTTTTCAGAAGCTTTTTCATTTAAAAAAAAGTTCTTCATTCCATTTTAATTTCTTTCTATATTAAGTACACCTTTCCATAATAAAGAAACATAAGAATTTATTTCTTTTCCCTTAATTTTTAAGGAAGATTCACACCTCAGGACTATTTATAAAATGTAACTTTTAAAAGGGATCAAAAATGAAGTATCAGAAAAGGTGTAAACTCTGTTAGACCTTAACAGAAGATTTCAACGTTTCAGTAATAGGAGACAAAAATGAACTGAAAAATATGACTTCAGAAAACCTTTTGAAAATTAAGTATATAGCACGTTAGGAACAAATCTGACACCTAATTTAAGAAGCGAAGTGAGTATAAAAGAAGGATTAGCCAGGGGCTTATTTCACCCTATAGGACAGAGGTGACCTATAGACTTGACGAAATTTTCCTTTGGCTTGTACCAGTTCAGATTGTTACACAAGAAATGGATACTGTAAAAAAAAAAAAATGCTGAAAATGTTATTATTTTTTGTTTAAGAAAAAGAAATGCCAAGAAATTCCATGAAACGAAAGATGCCCATCATGGAAATCCAGCAGAGACTGCATGTCCGGCCCAACCTGCTTGATCCCAAACAGCCAGCTTTCTAATAGACTTCACTCCATTCCTCCAAAAGACATTAAACTTAATACAGTTTCAAGCAAGCAGGGTAGTTTGCCAAATTGCTCCTCTGAACCTCCAAATCTGGACTTCTACCAGGATACGCTTTAGCCATCACTTAATTGGACATGTAGATACATTTTCAAGAAGTAATAATTAAGTTTTAATTTCTACAAATGTAACACGTAACAGTCAGAGACCTGCTACAATGGGTTTATAATTGCTCCAATAAATGCTATTTAGAGAAGTGCTGATGCACTAGTAATCACTAATAACTGGCATTAAAGGAAACAAACCACTCATAATGAAGCATGGTTTCTAGACTTTTGTTTTATATGCCTAGGAGCCCTGGTAGCACAGTGGTTAAGAGCTTGGCTGCTACCAAAAGATTAGCAGTCTGACTCCACTAGCTACTCCTAGGAAACCTTATGGGGCAGTCATAGTCTGTCCTGAAGGATCACCGTGAGTCAGAATTGACTAGATGGTAACAAATTTATACACCTTAAGACTGAAACCATTTTCACTATTTCTATTTCAAAAAAACCAAAGCTCTATCCTTATAAATCATTTACTAGTCATTATAATTCAAAAGTTCTATGATTAATACAAGCAGCCCTGTTGGAAACCAGGTGACATAGTGGTTAAACCCTGGGACTGCTAACCAAAAGGCTGGCAGTTCAGACCTGTCAGGTGCTCCTTGGAAACTCTATGGTACGGTTCTACTCTGTCTATAGGGCCGCTATGAGTCAGAATCGACTCAGCGGCAGTGGGTTTGATTTTTCTTTTTTGGCTGGTGCAGTGACTAAGAGCTTGGCTGTTCACTGAAAGCTCGGCAGCTGCTCCACAGGAGACAGACACGAAACGCGGCAGTCTGCGCCCATAGAGATCGTAGTCTTGGAAACCCTTGGGAGTATTTCTACTCCGTCCTATGGGGTCACTGTGAGTAGGAATTGATTCAGTGATGATGGATTTTATGATAATATATAATCAAATAAAAACACTTTATTTTTAAACATTTTTTAATTAACACATTTTTCATCGTATTTAGATGGAGGTTGGCAGAGCCAACCAGTTTCTCAGTAAACTATTAACACACATACTGTTGTGTGACACTAGTCCCTGTACCTGAGCTGCTGTGCCCCTTTAGCCTCCTCCTGTTTGATTAGATATGTCTAATCTAATCTTCAGATGAAAGGTAAACATCAGCAGGGACTTCATTACTGAGCAAAAAGGGTGTCTGAGGTCCATACTCTCAAGGGCAAAATGACTTTAAGTAATACTACACAATATTCTAAATATTATTAGAGAATGAATACCACCTGCTGTACGCTATTACTCACTATAACCTATTCCTTAACAGAAAGAGTAAACATTCACATTTCAGGTACTCTTAATTACTTGTAAGCATGCTGTGATTACACTCGTTTTTACATGAATCTTATTTCCTTGAAACGATGAAGGCTATATTTAAACATTTCTAAACTTTATGAGCGGGGCACTGGGGGTTCAGGGTAGACTGCCTGCCTTCTGTGCAATTTCCAGCCAATGCACTTTGCAGACAGCCATCAACATGTTTGTCAGTGGTGCCTTGTGTGCTGTGTGGCCACCACCCGCCCGTCAGTGGTGCCTTGTGCACTGCCTGGATGCTCAACAGGTTTCTGTCCAGAAGACTCAGATAGACCAGGAACTGAGGCCCAGTGACCCATGTCCAGAGATCAGCAGAGGAAACTCCTGCAGGCCACCGGGCTCCCTGGAGAACTTATCAGGGGGCTGGAGAAGGACCTGGCAGTGTTTCCCCTGCTGTGCACGGGGCTGCCACGAGCCAGAGGCTCCACGGCCAGTAACAACAGCAAGATTTATGGAAGCTGGTATATTTAACACCTAGATGTGGAGACTATTACTGTTTTTAAAATGTCTAAGTGTGTTTTCACAAAGTCCAAAGTGCTTTAATTATTATTGCTGTTTTTCGAAAGTTTGGGCCGTTTCTGCAGCTTCCCATTGGCTAGCTTCTTTCCAACCATGACAATTCCTTTGCTATACTGACTTTTCACAGACCAAGTGCCCACATCCCTAGAGGATATATTTTATTCATAGCAGGGCCCCACTAAATGTTTCTGAGGTGAATATAAATCAATACTGCAAACTGAACATTTCAATAATTCAACAGCTGTTCAGAAGCTGCCAGTAACATCACCTGTTATGGAGGAGATATTGGCAATTTAAAAATCATGCCTCGACTTCTTATAACAAAAAAGATGAGCAATAAATGAAATCCAATGGTGCTAAAAAGCATTAATGAGTTTGTGTCCTTTTTCTTTGTAAATACAGATTTTTTTCCCCTTAAATGTTTTGGACAGAACAGTCCTCTACTTTCTCTCCTTTTAATTTATGAACACCATTCTAAATGTACTGCCACTTTCAGAGAGAAATACCAAGAGACAGGAAGAACAGGGACAAGTCTTCTATTACTACTAATTACTGAACATTTCTCCAGCCTCTTTGAGAAACTTTTTCAGCTCTCTGCTAAACACCCAACGCATTAGCTTAAGACCTGATACCAGCCTTCATTTCAGGTGGCTGCTGCACCACCAAACAGTGCGTGTTGTGTGTGATAACGCTGCCTTTGAGGGTGATACACTTGTAGAAATATCTCTGTAGCAAATGTTAGTCATAAACAGTTGAACTCAAATTCTGGGTGCCAGTGATGCTGACTAAGGACAGGACTCAAGTTAATCATTCCCAGTGTAGGCACAGGCCAGGAAAGCACGGTAAAACAATCGACATGATCCCAATATTAAAACTGGACAACACTTAAACAGCAGCAAAAGTAAAACCAAACACTGGGCATTTAAACTTCACACATGCACCATGCTTTGTGGCTCACACAGCATTTTCACACACATCACCTGTTCTATCTTCCCAATAAGCCTCCCCACGAGGCAGTCTTCGTTTTACCCATATGTATACTGAGCCTATTAGATTGAGCAGCAGGCCTTCAGCTCACAGCTGCAGGCCTGCGAAAAATCCTGAGTATTTTGAAAACATTTGGGAGCAAAAACAATCCAAAAAAACAGCCATCACAACAAGTTAATGGCTGTTAACAGTAAACCTGAAGGAAATCCATTAACATCTATGAGAACAATTTCATTGTCCCAGATCACCAGACAATTATTCAGTCTCACAGTGCCACACATAGTAAACGGATTAACATCTATAAACCCAGTGCTGTCGAGTTGATTCTGACTCGTAGTGACCCTACAGGACTGAGCAGAACTGTCCCATAGCGTTTCCAGGAAGTGCCTGGAAGATGTAAACTGCCAACTCTTTGGTCAGCAGTCATAGCACTTAACCATTATGCCACCAGAGTTTCTGGATTAACATCTAGGAGAAGAAAATGATACTAGGTAAAAGCCAGAATTCAACAGCTCCAGTATATTGTACTTAAAATAAAAACTACATGAGAATAAAACGTTTAACCAAGGTGACCCTCTTCCTTCCACACTACATGAATTATACTGCATTCTGAAAACTATTTTCAAGACTATTCCATTTCCACACAAAACAGGCATAGCATCCAAGCAGTTGCTGAAATGAAATGCCAGACATATTCATATTTTGAGTGACAACCCAGTGCTTAGAAATTACAATTACAAATCATTCACAAGTACAAAGACCACGATTTTTCCGGGGAAAGTATTACCTTAAGCTATGGTGAGAAGAAAAGCCCACCTCTCTGTAATAATTACATTCCTTTGTTACTTTCTACTTATTTACCACAGAGGTTTAAAACAATTTATACTCATAATACCAACAAACATACTCCGGAAAGAAAGACCATTCTTTCCTTGCTACACATGAAAGCCTCAAAACAATCTTCAGACTGTTTCTCAAGGTGGCCTCTCATTTCTTTTCTTTGAACACTCTGTAAACAGGACTTTGCAATCCAGTACGCCAGGCTAAAGCACGAGCAAGAGCAAAGTACACTCCTCAGCGCACTCAGAGAGTGCTGGCAGTGCTCACTTTGCAGTTTTGACAGACATTAATGTCACCTACCACTGTTTAAGTAAAACCAGTCCCTCACAACATGGTTCTCATTTCAGTCACCACAGGACAAACCCAACCCCCAACCCAAATCCCCAGCTGTTGCATCAGGTCTGACTCATAGCACCCCTACAGGTCAGAGTAGAACTGACCCACAGAGTTTTCAAGGAGCACCTGGTCGATGTGAACTGCTGACGGTTTGGTTAGCAGATGTAGCACTGAACCCCTACGCCACCGGGGTTTCTACCACAGTGTAGTAACAGCAGTGGCATGGAGTTAGAATTTCACTGTTAGCTCTGCAGTCCACAAATCACCATGTGAGTAACAGAGGCACATCACCATCAGTGACCAAGCGCGTCACTCCTTTCCAAGTCTGGGAGGGACTGCTCACTGCACATCTGTTCCTCAGTGCAGGCACAGAAAGCAAAGTGTGGAGCTGGACTGCCCCCCTGTCTCCCAGTGATAATAAACCCTCATGACGTTTTATACAAAATGGGTAACTGAGAGAGGGAACTAATTAGCCTACAAAGACAAAAGTCTCACAAAGAAATGAAAAGTGGTAACACTGGATACTGCTGGAAGTGAAATTTGAATCAAACATGAATAATAGAATTATAATAACAAGAAAGCTGACACTGTCACTGTTTGAGAGACTATAAATACGCAGCCAGAGGAACCTAGTGACACAAAAAAACTTGCCATCTTGAGGGAACACTGAGGTATCTCTTGACACCAAAAGTGCCCACAGTAAAATGCAGGAAGCGGATCCAAACTTGGATGTTTGGAGCATCCACGGCATCAGAGACTTGAATGTCAAAAAAGTTAGCTGTCTCCTTTTATAAGACACACTGAGGAAGTCAGCTGGGAAAAAGGAGTCAGTTCTGGAGAGCTGCGATTTGAGCCAGGGCAGGTCCATCTCAAGCCGTGACAAGTCTCAGAATGCACCACACGCCCTCTTCTCTCATTTGTAAGAGGTGCAAGGGGTCTTGGTCTTTTTACAATGAAGTCTCAAGAAAATGTGGGTTTGAAAAATACCAG
Source organism: Heterohyrax brucei (assembly GCA_028571685.1). NCBI lineage: Eukaryota > Metazoa > Chordata > Mammalia > Hyracoidea > Procaviidae > Heterohyrax > Heterohyrax brucei. The sequence continues at coordinate 54,442,390 of CM053149.1, forward strand.
GATTTAACTAAGGATTATACATGGAAGCATCTGGGCTGGTCTACACTTGTTATGGTCATACCTGACGTTGTCGTGGCACAAAAAAGATGTCTGCTCTGTGTCACAAAGTTAAATCAGTGAGAAGAAGGCAAGTGCTAAGCAATACACTCTGTGTAAGTTCTTTTTTTTTCTTAAGGAAACACTTCAATTCTCAACAGTTCTACTATTTAAATTAGTACAATAGCGTACTAAATAAATACATGAGTTTTATGATTTTTTTCGACATCCTTACACATTTATGGAAACTCGGGTGGCGTAGTGGTTAAGTGCTCCATCTGCTAACCAGAAGGTCAGCAGTTTAAATCCACCAGGTGCTCCTTGGAAACTCTATGGGGCAGTTCTACTCTGTCTTATAGAGTCACTGTGAGTTGGAAGCAACTCAGCAGCAGTGGATTTGGTTTTTGCTACACATTTATAGCCAACAGTAGGAGTTTTTACTGTTTTGACAAAATTTTTCAAAGACCACAGAACAATCATAATTTCTCTCACCCATTACTAAGGTTCTCTGCAGGTTTCGGCTTTTATGGCTCCATAGTACCGTCTACATTAAGGACTACCTGTAATCTGAATTACACTACAAGAGTCATAAAAGCTTAAGATCTTAAAAAGCAACAATTTTCTCTACAGTATAATTATAAGGTCAACAGTACTTTGCATGTTCTTCATGTGTCCACATTCCTTTCTGGGCCTTTAACAAAAGCCCAGAAGGCCCATTTATGACAGTGCACAAAGATGGCAGGACGGACAAATGGTGGGTGGAGACGTTCACTCTGACACAAGGTAACCCGTGACCATCAGACCACCGAAAGCTGTCATTCCTTCAGTAGCACCAATGAAACATACACTTTTCAGAACCCTGCATGAAGCCCAGTGAGTCCAATGGCATCCAACTCTGTCAGAGACCCGACATCCAAATTGTGCTGTGTCATACGTAATGAGTTTATCTTAGCTGCTACCATTGCTCATTATGCTAAGAATGTTAAATATGCCAACGACAGGGAAGCTGCCATGGCTACTACGGTGTCCCTCATACTGGACCTGTTTTATTCTCTATCAACCATGACATCACATTTTAACACTGGATAAAAGGGGTTCCAACAACAACAAAGGCACTCCTATGCTTTCTACTAACCTCTGAAGATGACTGCAGATTTTTTCCCCGTTCAAATTTCATTGTGCTTTAAAGTGCAAGTTTATAGCTCAAGTTAATTTCTCATTCAGAAACTTGCACACAGTGCTTCGTGGCACTGGTTACAATATAAGGTTCTTTCTGACTAGCAAATCTGAGCCTATTCTAGCATCCTGTTTAAGCACCTGTGATGTGTCTTCCCTTTTACGGTGGATCTGCCAACTTCATCTAAAATGACTACTTTGAAAATAACTACAGCAAATTCAAAAAGTGGATTAGATGATTCTGCCTTTGGCATTTTCACACAATAGTCATCTATAAGAAGTTAACAAACAAACAAACAAAAAAAATCCAGAAAAAACCCCACGACCATCTAGTCAATTCCAACTCAGCAACTCTATGGGACAGGGGAGAACTGCCCCAATGAATTTCCAAGGAGCATCTGGTAGATTCAAACTGCTGACCTGGTTAGCAGCAGTAGCTCTTAACCACTGAACCACCAGGGTTTCCTCATGACCTAAGAAGAGACCAATTCAAAGAGTTAAGTGTTCTCTTAAGAGTTTTTACTCTAAAGAATACCTAGAAATTCAAATACAGATTTTGAGGCACACACACATATCACATGTAATAAACACATTTCATAAAGTAGAAGGTAAAAACAATTCCTACCTCAGGATCATCATCATCAAAATAATGGTAGGTAGAATGATCTGGATTATTCACTTTGTCTAGTAGCTCGATTGCCAAGGACCGTGTCAAGGGCTGTGTGACAAAAGGGTGCTACAAAAAAATAAAATACAGCACAAAACACTCAGAAATCTCATCAGATAACATTTTGATCTTTTGAAAAATATACATACATCAGGGGGAAAATAATACCTGTAATAATTTTTCAGCTGTAGGTCTTTTTTTGGGATTTTTGGTAAGCGCCATTTTCACAAAATGATGAAAACTATTTGACCTACAAAATTTCAAAAATTACAATTAAATGTTCAATTCTTTGTTGCTTATCTTAGTATGAAAGTAACGCAAAAACACTTACCACTTCATTTTGTCTTTCAGTTTAGGAGGCTGAAAATTGCTTTTTGTCATAAGAAATAATGCTCTGAAACAAATGAAGAACACTACCTTTTAATGTTTCATATTTTAACATATACAAGCTCTATTACTATTTATTCCCAAATAAAATATTTTTTTTCATGACACAGTAAGTAATATAGAGTGAGGGTTAACTCAAGCCCAGGATTCCCCAACCATGACCTACTGACCTCATGGGATGTAAGTCAAACATAGGGGGCTGAAGTTCAGCCAGTTCTATGGCGGTGATCCCCACCGCCCAGAGGTCACACAGCTGATTGTATCCCCCTTTCCTCTCAACAGCAGCCACTTCTGGAGCCATCCTGAAGGAAACATTCCAGAAAAGAAAAAGCCTTATGTTTATTGTATTTTCCTTCATACACCCAACAGAGGAACAGTCTAGGACTGATTTTTAAAAAGTACATAATACTTAAAAATGCCACCTTTACCAAAAGCCTCCTCCAGATCTTGACATCTCATAAAACACCTCCATCCCGCCCCCTACTGGTGACTCCTGCATTGTTCTGTTACACTGGTGGCACGGAGGTTTATAAAAATTTACAGTTCTGATAGATTAACATGCCCCAAATTCATCGAAACGCCTTCCTTCCCCTGTACTCATAAAAATAAGTAAATTAAAAAATAAATAAATGGTCAGAAATAGCTTATAACTTCTAGCTCTACTTTCTTCTAACAATAAACTGCAATCTGGCCTCTACTCACTTTATCAAAATTATTCATTAGAGTCCCCATGATCTTCATACCCGGTACCTAACTTAAACTTAATGGGCAATCTCCCCCCAGTTTTAACAACAATGGAAAGCTTCTAAAGACAAGTACCGACCTTAAACACAAGCGTTTACTCAGATTTTTTTGTTCTTTTAACTATGCTACTGTCTTATTCTAATTATACCTCTACAAATTTGTATTTGAGTGATTTCAATGATTGTATTCATTTTCAGAGATAAAAATTTTCAAATTCTATACAGCAGTTTTGTAACATCTAATAACTCTGCTAAGAATGATTAAATGGTAGTCTTATACATACATACCTACTGTCCTGGTATGATTTCAGAAAAGTCAGCTAAATTGAGAAAGTAAGAAAACTCTCTCCAAGTTACATTCAAAATACTTGGTCTTAACACGCTCAGGGGAAATCGAGGTCACCTGGCAAAACTAGCATTTTGCTAAGAAAGCCTTCTGCATCCCACTTTGGTGAGTGGCGTCTGGGGTCTTAAAAGCTGCCAAGCAGCCATCTGAGGGCACACCAAATGGTCCCAACTCAGCAGGAACAGATGATCACTAAGGACCAAAACAACATACAGGAAAAGAACCCAAAAGACAGAGAGATCCACATGAGTAGGTAACTACATCAACTTGTGACTGGAAGAACCGGATGGTGGCCTGCCACCACCAGTGACAGCTGTGATGGAGCTCACAAAGAAGACTCTCATTGGCAACACAAGAATAAAAAGCGGTGCATACCGAGATCTCCATTAAAAGACCGTAATTCATGATCCAGGAACCTCAGAGTTCCCCTGGGAGCAGGCCCCTGGCCCTGATGCTGCCCTGTCCATAAATCATAATGGAAGTTAACTCTTTGGACAGGAATGGATTGGACCTGGTGACACAGAGTGATCCTACCATGTGTGCACTTTATGGTTCTATGCATCTATAGGATGTCATCCTGCTGACCTCTTACTGGAGGCAGGGGAGTGGGTGGAGAGGAGCGGACGGGAGACTGTTGGCAGTATGAATCAGACATGGAGCAGAGAGGAAGGGTGTGCTGTCACCGGGCAGGGAGAGCAGAGGGAGCTGCATATAGGTGGGCAGGCAAATTTATATGGGAATGTACATTTTCACTCAATCACGATAAAAAAAAAAATTGCTTGGTCTTAAAAATCTTTTTATCTTAAGGTAGCTTTATGAATACACAAATCATAACAAAGTTGAATTTTAAAATGGGTCAGTTACTACTTGATTGATGACCAGTTTTCATCCAGCTGTTGGAAATGCCCTACTGGAATGTGCCAGGTTCTTCATTGGCATCCCTTTAACTAGCTGGACATGTTAGCTGAAAAGTGAAATATAAGAATTATGAAGAAGTGATTTTAGCTGATAGGCTCGCCTAGTGCATGTTTTTCTACTCCTGTTGGCTAAGATGTGTGCTCACCACCATCAAATGAGTGTCTCTAAAACTCAGTTTATTCCAGTTATATTGGCCATTACAAACATGTAATTTAACTAAATATTACGAAAAGTGATTTATTGTGATGGTGCACAAGGTAAGCTGTTATGAAAATTAAACTGGCTGCTTATGAAGAACTTCTTAAAGATGTACTTCTAAAAACAAAGCAAAATACAAAAGCCCTGACAAGTGAGTAAAGGGTATGAGGACTGTAAAGGTCGGGAAAGCCACAGGGTGTCCGAGTCCCTGCCTGAGACTCTGGGGAAGACACATCAGAGAGACAGAAGCCAGATCAGAGGCTAGAGAGAGGGAAGAGGCAACTTACTAAACGAGACTCCAAAAGGCTAAATTTATACTTTAGTAAACCTCTGTCCCTCCCTCCTAAAAAAAAAAAAAAATGCTTTTTTGGTTCCTAAGTTCTCACTGTACCTTAGAGAAATGCAAACTGGGAAATGCAACTGAAGTATTAAGATGAAATACTGACTAGTGATCTACTCAAAGACCAGAACTTGGTCCTAGAGCAAAGGCTGGTAAACAGATGAACATTTCAATGTCTCAAATTGAAATAAAATGTTTAAGGTACTGATTTTGAGATGTGCCACTTTAACAAACTTCTCTGATGAACTGAGTAACTGTCAATCTTAATCACGTTGAATCAGAGACAGTCCATTCTATTGCCCTGAAGTTTAAGTAGGGAACACTAAGAACAAAAGGAGAAGGTAAGTACTATAAAACTGAGCTTGACTAATTCACAATCTCACATGTTGTCACACTATTTCCTACATTACTACAAAGGGAATGGTATAAGTTTGTAATCTCTGAAGTTGGAAGCAAAGGTCAGCCTCAGCAAACACTTAGTACATGTCTACAGAACCATGTTAGATTCCGGAGACTTAGTGGGATGTAAAAACATTCTTCCAGGTGTTTACAGTCAAACTGAGGAGGCAGAGGACCCAAAAATAAAGACAAACAGCCCTTCAAACCTTACACATCCCAGAAGTCACTCCAAAACAATAAGGAAAAGAACAAGGAGAAATACAGACCCCCACACTATCTCTGAAAAAGCCAGAAGACTTTTGTTATCTCATCTGTAACAGGAACACAGGAAGACTGACAACAGACAGGAGACCAGTGAAGGATGGAGCAAAAGGGGGAAGGACACCCCTAAGGGCACGCCGAGGAAGCCACCAGCACACGACCAATCCCACAGAACCCCACAGGTAACAAAAGCGCGGCTGGGGGTGTGGCTGAAAACAGATGCGGCTGCAAGTGTCAAGTCTCTACAAGGAGCCACTAGCCCCCCAGATTTCTACCTCACCTATGAAGGCCTCACCATCACTTCCTCCCCATTCCCATGAGATGAGGATACTGAGAGTAACTGAAGGAGAAGGGTTTCAAATTCAGAGATATCAAGAGCAAGAGGGAGTCGAAAGAACACGTGATTGCGTAAAAGCCTGTGAAAACAACAGTGACTTTCCCAGAGCCCTTCACAGGCTCAGTCCTGCAACACCAGCAACCAGGCTCGCGCGCTGCCATCAGCCACCAATGCCTTGCTTTTGCTCTTCAACGTAAGCCAAAGGACAAGGATGGACGTGTGAGGGAGGCCTCCTAAGTGTCACTCTACAGCAAATTAACAGGAAAGCAAGGTTCTCCGGCAACAAAGAGAGAAGAGAAAAAAGAGAACAAAAACCAGCGATTGTGTCTGTGAAACAGAGTACCATATCATGAAGGTAACATTCAGAGAATAAGAATTCAAACTAAAAATGGTATACCTGAAATAAAGGTTTCAGACAGAAAGTTAGGAAAAAAGTCAAGAACTCTGATAGAAACAAAGAAGTAAAAACAACAAACAAAAGAACTCTGAGGAATAAATTTTCAGGAAATACCAAAACAAGAGGAATAATTCTGGGGTGGGGAAGGTTCCTTTAAAAAGATGGAGCCTCACAATGGTTATCAGACTTCTCATCAGCATTAGAGAACAGATGACAAGAAAACCACACCTCAAAATTGTAAGGAAACTAGTTTCCACCCTAAAACTATATGGATGATTCTAGAGACTGTGGAAGACACATCTAAAAAGTTTCTGTTTATAAGCCCTTCTTGTGCTATTTTAAAAGTATGCATTTATTTGTGAAAAAGATAAACATCAATACGGCATAAATTATATCCTGAATACTAAAATAAGTGGTTCAGATCAGCGCTACAGCACCGCTGAGGCGTCAGACCATGAGGGCGCTGGGCAGACTGCAGGCAGACTGCAGGCAGGAGAGGCCGGACAGTGCGCTAGCCCTTCAGACCCAGCGACGAGGTGGACAGGGTGCCCTCGGCCACCTACTGCTACGTTTATGATGCTGGTGTTCGTGGCGTTCACCATCCTAGCAAGCACACAATAAGGGCTCAAAAATGTTTACTGTGTGAATAAACATTAAAGTAGTTGTTACAGGATGGCTGGTGACTATCTACAGACAGACAAGGCTAAAGTGAAGGGTGTGTGCAGCAGGCCGGCAGGAACTTCGGTCGGTGAGGGAGACCTGTATCTGATCTTGTGGGCAACCAACACAGGTCAGAAAGTTGTGAGCAAAGAGGTACTGTGAATTAATACTATGCTGGAAGAAAATTAATGAGAATGTCAAGCAGGAGCGGGGGACAGAGAAAAACACAAACATCTATAAAAACACATGTGATACATGTAAGGGTAAAAGCCAGGTTTTTCCAGCAAAGTTGAAATAAAGCCAAGATTCCTAAACATCACATCAATCCTTAAAGCCTTTTCTGCATAATGAAAATTAACACAGTAGAATATTCTTTGGCTTTGTACAATAAGCATATGCACATGCCTAACTTACAAACCTTACTGGTGACCCTCTTCTTAATCCTAAAAATTCTGACCATTCAGTCTAGTTTTTAGAAATGCTATACATAATAATGACATAACGATGAAAATTTAAATATCAATTAAAACACAATTACCAATATGGTGTGCCAATGAAAGACTTCCGTTTGGCAATTGTAGCTGTTATCTGTGCAGATACGCCAAAATCAGCTATTAAAAAAAATTAGACACATTAAGAAAAGAAAGCTGAAAGTGAAATCTTTTAAAGACAACATGAGAAGAAAATTGTAATCATTATTTTCATTAAGTAATTAATTTCAGAAAAATCTGAAATATTCTAAAAAATGAACTTTAATGGACTGACGTTAAAATATCACAACATAGTCAGTGTGTGTTGCTGTTGTTGTTAGGTGCCGTCGAGTCAGTTCTGACTCACAGAGACCTTATGAACAACAGAACGAAACACCGCCCAGTCCTGCATCAAGCCCACAATCATTCTCATGCTTAAGTCCACTGTTGCAGCCACTGTGTCAACCCACCAGCCAATGTGTGTCATAGCCAAACAGACTCCCATGTATCCCGCCCCCATGAATCAAATGACAAAGAGGGAAGATCAAATAATTCAGATGAGAAACAGGCAGATGAGACAATGTAGCCTGCCAGACTTTGCGGCTTTCTGATTTCTAATTTCTAGGCCCTAAAATTCAAGCAATATCACTGGTAGGGACCTTAGAGAGGAACATATCCCTCATTCACTCCCTGCCACATCCCTGAAGACTGATAACTGTCATCAAATAAATCAATAGGCCTGTTAGTAAATCCACCTGATTTGAAAAGACATCCAAACAGAATGTATCTAAGTTTTACTTTAGCAACTCACTCCAATGCCAATAATAAATTTATTTCTTATGTAAGATTTGTTACCATTTCCTAAGTATGTTGAGTTCTAATGTTTTCTAGCTCATTAATGTTGAGTTTTACATTTTTCACAACTGGAGATAAGTTTGTTTTTGAGCAAGACACATATCACTGCTACAAAATATTAAACTACTAATAGAAATAGTTCACTAACATCAGCACGATAACCAGACTAGGTTTTATTTTTTTCTAGTTTTCTTCATTTAGAGAAAACTTAGTAAAAGTTTACTTTATGTTTGCTATTAGCTATATATTTTAAAATCTGGTTAGTCCTACAGTAAGCTATACACAAAAAGTTTTAATTCATATTTTTCTAAGATATTTAAATTCTGTCCTATAAATCAAAATATCTGTCTCATATTTATTATGAAATACCTCATGTACTATCTAACAGATGTGACTGTTTATAAAGCTACTATACTGAAATTCTCTCCTGTCCTAAAATTTCACAGTTATTATTACTTAGGTTATAAACTTTAATTATAACTTGAAGAACCAAAAGCTGCAAAATCAAATATAAGCAGCAGTTTAAAAGAACATCACATATCTAGACTCATTCCAATATACGTAAAACTGCATTTCACTGTAAAAACTTACATAAACAATGCAGGATTTAGGAGCTAGTGATTTTTCAGTTTTTGTTTGCTTGTGCCTTATTTTTTGGTTCTAGGGTAATCAATTGTTGTCTTGTATTGATGTCTTACTAGAAGTCACATCTCTAGGGTTGGAGATGAAAGAATTTCCAAAAAACACTTACACTTGGTTCTCATTATTCATGGATTCCATATCTGCAAACGTGTCTATTCAATAACAACGACTTATAACCCAAAGATCAATACTCCTGGAGCTTTCCAGGTCACTCACAGATGCTCACAGCAGCCACATGTTTAGGTAACCCAATGCACACATTTGCAGCTGAGGTCCAGCAAGTGACACTCTGCCTTCTCCTTTCAACTTTCATACCGTAAACAAGTGTCCCTTTCACAGTCTACTTGGTACCACATTTTTTACATTTTTGTGCTTTATGCTGGTGATTTTGCTGTTTAATAAAATGGCCTCTAAGTGTACGGTGGAAGTGCTGCGTAGTGTTTCTAAGCACAAGAGGGCCATGATGAGCCTTACAGAAAATGTGTTTGATAAATTTCATTCAAGTATTATAGCACGGCTGACAGTGAACTATACATTAATAAATCAACACATTAAATAAACTGTCTCCAAACAGAAACACACATAAAACACGGTTACATACTGACTGAAGTCCCTACCAAAAACCCAAACCCAACGTCACTGAGCTGATTCCTACTCATAGCGGCCCTAGGTGGTGCAATGGTTAGCACATTTGGTTGCTAACTGCAAGGCTGTGGGTTCGAGTCCACCCAGAGGAACTGTGGAAGAAAGCCCTGGTGATCTACTTCTCAAAACACCAGTCACTGACAGCGCCACAGACCCCAGGAGTCAGAATCCACTTGATGACAACTGGTTTATACTGACTGGTGGGGAAAAGTGACATGATTTTATCTGGGGCTAATGGGAATTTACCTCTCTACTCCCCTAGGAGCAGTGGTTCAGTATGCATTAATTCAGTGTCCATGGCAACTGTATGTATCACAGCGACTGCAAATAATGACATCGATTGTAACTTGAGCTGTCATACGTGAAGGACAGACTTCGTCCCCATTTAAGATACATGTGTCCCATAACTAGATATGCACCTAAAAATACACAGATGCTGTTCCAAGGGATGTTGTCCCACAAAGAAAAACATAAATTCACTATATATTTTGGAATAGATTTAGCAAATGATAAAATTCTAACTTACCCAATTTCACATGACCATTATCCGTTAGTAGAATGTTAGCTCCCTTCAAAGTGAGAATACTTTAGTTAAAGTAGGCAGGAGACATTTTATCACTATAGGTAATACATGAAATACACACATTTTTAAAAATGCCAAGTGACAGCCTTAGACCTAGCAGTACTTAAAATTTAAAGTGTGCCCAATATTAAATCACTGTAGTCATAGGAAAATTTGCCACTGGCTTTTTTTATGCATTTAACTATCCTTATGATGTCGTTCTTTCTGCCTTTTCAATAGTGGGGGAAAAAAACTAATAAAATCAGAATGTTAACATGAAATTGATACAATAGTTTTTATCTAAATGTTACTTTTTCACTGATCACACCCTGTCATTAAAATATTACCTTATAATGGCACTTTCAATTGTTTTATTACACTATTCACTTTTGTTACTTGATTGCTATTTACTGCTGGGGTAAGGGGTAAGTTCCCTTTCTAGGCTGAACCAGCGCTGGTATGTGACCCTGGTACCTTGCTGTCTGGTACAGGATGCTGTCTACTCTAGTATACTGTTAAGGCCAAATAGTTTGCAAACAACTAGCCTCCAGTCCACAGAGCCACAGTTACACCTGTCTGCGTGACCTAAGGGCATTTCAGCCACTGTACGGTCTTAATTTAGGCTCAAAGACAATGATAATGACTATGCTCTCTATAATACTCTCAAAGGTTTTAGAAGTATTGTCTACCAAAACCACTACATCCTTTTCTTCCTTTTTTTGTGGGGGAGAGGGTGTACCTTTTGTGCACTTTTCAAATGAACAAGCAAAAGTAAGAAGCCTCATTATTCCAGGACACTATCAATCACATTAAGTACAGGTGGGGGGTGGGGAGTAAGAAACAATACAAGAATGGAGGAGAAAAGAGAAGGTATCTAGACTCCAAATGTCACCAGTAAAGCTGAGCTGCACCCACCGATGTCACTGTGCTCTACAGAATCAAGGGAAAGGAAGATGAGACAGAAAGGAATGGAAAAGAAAACTTCATTTGATCTAGGCCCTAGCTACCTACCTGCTGACAGAGTCTTGAATTTGAGCTCTACCCAGCTCCAAATTAATTTGCAACTTATGTCACATCTGCTGAACATTAAGGCCTTTGGTATTTCACTCCACCCACCTATCCATCCACCTGCCCATGCATTCATTTATTTATCTACCCTGAGAGACTACCTACTAGCAGTAATGAATAAAACCAAGCTCCAGCTTTCAATGAGTTTATATTCAAATACAAGAATTTCTAAAACTGAATGAATGAACCAACAGATAACTCAAAGTCAGGGAGAGATAAGTAGTCTGAAGACAAAGCAGAAAAAAGGCAGGCTTCTTTAAGGCAGTAATATCTGAGTAGAAATCTAGATACAGTCAAAGTGTACCAAAAACTTGCTGCCTTCAAGTTGATTCTGACTCACAGTGACCCACAGGTCAGGACAGAACTGTCCCATAGTTTCCAAGGAGCGCCTGGCAGAACTGAACTGCTGACCCATTGGTCAGCAGCTGGGGCAATTAACCACGTATGCCACTGGGGTTTCCGTGAAGGTCCACAGCCAAGCCAGGTTCTGGAGCCAGAACATTCCAGGCCGAAGAGACAGCAAGCACAGAGTCCTGGGGCCAGGACTGTTTGACCTAGTCCAGGAACAGCAAGCTTAGTGTGGCTGGGGCAGAATGAATAAAATGGAGAGAAAGATGAGATGAGATGACATCAGGGAGAAACCCAGGGGTTGGATCATGTAGAGCCTTATTGGTCATGGTGAAAAGGTTTAGATTTGCTACTGAATATGATGGGAAGCCAATGGCAGTTTATAAGCAGGAAAATGACATGATCTGATCTTAAAATATTACTCTGGTTACCAGGTGGATGAGCAAATGGAGAACTGTAAGAATGGAGCAGGGAGATCTGCTCGAAGTGTTACACAAATCCAAGGGACTCATCATGATGGCTTACAGAAGGATACAAATAGTGGTGATGTTAAGAATCTACCCACTTCCGGTAGGCTCTGAAATACAGTAGATTAGTCTTTGCATAACGGAGCACCAAATCACCTGGCCAACCCTATCTCCTCCTACTCTCACGTATTCTCTTCACTTAGACAGTATGGTCAAGTCTTTGCACTCCCTGCAACACCCCAGCACTTACTGACTTCCGTGTCTTTGCTCACACTGCTCCCTCTGCTTCGAATCCACTCCATCTCCACTTCTGACAAAAACCTGGGAGACCAGATCATCTAAGCATCCAAGTCACAGAAGCCTTCTTAATTCCATTTCTTGTGATCTCCTCTACCTTTGAACTCCAGAGCTCTTTGTTTATGTCTTTGAAGTGGTTTACAAAAGTAGATAAAGAAGGGGATCTCAGCAGGTTATCTGTTTGAGTTTACTGAAATTTTATGCAAAACTGAGGGCATGTGCATAATTGCATTCATCTGAGGAGAGTCGACACAGCTTTCATCAAAGCCTCGAAGAACAACACGAATTTAGGGAGTTAACAACCTATACGCTAGAGAAAATTTCATAAAACAAAGCGGAGGAGGAGAAGAAAGTTGAAGGAGGAAGAAGAACAGAAAAGCAAACTAAGAGGGTCACTAGGCAAGCCGGGAGCGCAGAGCAGCACCTGGCTTACGCCGGAGCTCAGCCCTGCACGGCCACTGCAGCGGTTACTGAACCACCATCAGAAAAGGCCACGGTTTAACGCACCTGTTCTGACACACTGATGGACAATGACAGGCCCTTGATGGATAAAGCTTGCTGTGATATTTAAGGCATAAAATTTCCTAAAAACTGTAGCTTGATGCAAACTATGGTCCTAATCTGCATTTCAAAAATAAATAACTATAAGCTAAAATGAGTGGTTAAAACATTAATCCACTGACTTGTGTACTTTCAAAAGGTTGAATTTTATGGAATGTGAATTATATTACAAAAAAGCTGCTAAAAACTTAACCCAATCCTTAAAGTGACAGTATTATTATCATAATACATAGTGGTTCAAGTAACAAACTCATCAAACAGAATAGTCAAACAATTTTACATAATGGTTTGATCAAAGAGTACTAAAATGAAGAATGGGTCATGAGGTTAGAAATAGGACATATACCTTTATATCTCTGTGCATTTTTCCTTTACTGTGAAGATAATATAATCCCTGGAGTTTTAAGAAAACAGAAAAACAAGCAAAATTTTACCATAAAATACACTTTGGGACTACAAGTGGTCAATAACGTAGCATTATCTATTTCCTCTTATTCATGACAGAAGGTCTAACCAACAAACCAAAACCCACTACTGTTAAGTCAGATTCTAACTCATAGTGACCCTACAGGACACAGTAGAGCTGCCCCATGTGGTTTCCAACTTTTACAGTAATCATTAACTTATTTTACTGAAACGTCACAAAAGGGAACAGAATCAAACAAATCAGGCAAAGCTCACTAAGACGAACTAATTTTCCTAAGACAAATAATTTGCAGTAAGCTTCGTAAATAGTTTAAAATAACTTTTTAAAAATACATGCCACCAATTAGTATTAGAATGAGTTTCAGTCCTCTGGCAGTGCTTATTTTTCAAGACTTTATTTAGCATTAAGAGGAACATAAAAACATACAATAACAAATCCATGGTATAAATCCATAATGCTTGGATTAAAGGAGGTTATGTTACCACATTTAGGCTTTAAAGTATGTATTCGTAAACACAGTTTGAGTTTATTAATAATCTACTGAACTCAATTAAAAGGTTCACTTTTCCAAAGAGTTTAAAAAACTGTAATAATGACTCCTGAGTTTACTAACTGGTAATGCCTGCGATCTCACCATTTTAGTTTAACATTCAATATTACCTTTTAATTAACGTTAAGATTTACCTGTAGTGTTTCTCTGCTAACATATGCAATTTGCAGCTCTGAGAGTGGTCCAGTTACTGTAAAAGAAAATTAATATTAATAAAATTAGTAAAGGCATATTTTTCAATAAGTAACGAAGTTTTACAGATTCCACTTTGCAGCAGATCTGACGTATCTAAACAATTCAACAGGAACCTAGTGGTATAGTGGATTAAATGCTACATCTGTTAACCCAAAGGTCAACAGTTCAGATCCCTCAGACACTCCTTGGGAGCTCTACGGGGCAGTTCTACTCTGACCTCTAGGATGGCTGCAAGTTGGACCTGACTTGACAGCAGTGGGTTTTGAGATTTAAATAATTCAACTAGAATCTAAGCTTAAAAGGGAAAAGGCTTCTGTCTGGTATGTTCATCATTGTCTTCTCGGTGTTTACAACAGTGCCTGGCACAAAACAGCTGCACAAAAATATTAATGAATGGAAGAATGATGGAAATGGCACCAAAATTTAATATGTTTTCATCTGTACACAACCTCACTACTCAGTTTACAGAAACACCAAACCCATCACCATCAAGTCAATTCTGATGCACAGCGACCCTACAGGACAGGAGAGAGCTGCTCCACAGGGCTCCCACGGCTGCAGCGTGGACAGAAGCAAGACTGCCACAGCTTTCTCCCACAAAACAGCTGGTGGCTTCAAACTGCTGACTTTTTAGTTAGCAGACCCATGCTTTAACCACTGTGTCATGAGGGTACCTTATATTTAACTCATTATCAAGTACCTATTATTTGACATCTAGAAATGACAGAAAAATGTTTAAAATAACCTTTTAAATATACAGCTTAGTTCATAAACTGAGCGAGACTTTCCAGGTGCTAAAAACAGAAAGAGAAATAAACAGACTGTATAAATGTGAGAGAATATTCTAGCTATGTGTTTGGGGAAGGTAAAGCATGGTTAAACCCATTGCCACTGAGTTGGTTCCGACTCATAGTGACCCTACAAGTCAGGGTAGAACTGCCCCAGAGTTTCTAAGGAGCGCCTGGTGGATATGAACTGCCAACTTTTCAATTAGTAGACCTAGCACTTAACCCACTACACCACCAGGGTTAGCTAGGGTTTTAGTTTTTATCTCCTACACGGAAACCCTAGCGGCATAGTGCCTAAATGCTACATCTGCTAACCAAACGGTAAACAGTTCAAAGCTGCCAGGCACTCCTCGAAAACTCTATGTGGAAGCTCTACTCTTCCCCATAGGGTCACTATGAGTCAGAAAGGACTTGACACCAGAGGATGATGGATGATTATGACATGGGCACAGAAGACAAAGCCAAAGGTCTCTAAAGGCTTCCTAATAAATGAGGACCCTCAAAGAGCCACACCCTGCTAAAAGAGTAGACAAGCACCAGCCATAGGGGGGAAAATGTCTCCTCTTAGAATCTGTCATCACTGGCCTCTTGACCAGGTTTAGGGTACAAATACGCACGGGGAACAATGAGGATACATCCTCAAAAATCTGTATAGGCCTGCCACTGAAAAGCTCCACTGAAGGGAACTTCAAAATCTATGATTAGAAAACGGTGAGAAACAATTTACTACAAGCAACACAATGTGGTAAACTGCTAAAGGACAACACAAAACAGAAAAATGTTCAATGAAAGACAGAAAAACCACCCTAGAGTACGTTGCAAGAATAAAATGTTTCCAAGGTAGCTTATCAAAAAAAAGGTTTAAACAAAAGTTAAAGAAAGAAAAAAAAAAGAGAAGGGAACAGGAGTTCATGAAAAAAATGTAATTTCAAAACATCCCCTCTTATGATAATTTAAAATACACCCACTTTCCCCTTAAGAGGTAGAACTTACTTCCTCTCTTGAGTGTAGGCTGGACTTTTAAGTGACTAGCTTTTAAAGAACAGAACCAGTGGGAGTGAAAACATGTAAGTCCTGAGAATACACCATCAAACACCAGTCCCTTCCCTGTTCTCTCTGGGATCACTCACTCGGGGGAAGGAGAGCTGCCATGTCATCAGGTCACTCAAGCTGTCCTAGTGAGGAACTGACACCTCCTGCCAACAGTCACTGAGAACGGAAGCCTCTGCCAATGGGCCCGCGAGTGAACCATCCTGGAAGGTTAATCTC
This sequence comes from Heterohyrax brucei, assembly GCA_028571685.1. Lineage (NCBI taxonomy): Eukaryota > Metazoa > Chordata > Mammalia > Hyracoidea > Procaviidae > Heterohyrax > Heterohyrax brucei. The sequence continues at coordinate 54,458,399 of CM053149.1, forward strand.
CAGTCCTAGCTCAGACTCCAGACGACCGCTGTCCTGGTAGGGCGACAGCAACCTCATGAGACAGCAAGAACCCGAATTACCCAGCTAAGGGTATTCTTGACATCCTGAACATCAGAAACTGTCAGCTAACAATGTCTGTTGTTTTTAGCTGTTGCGTTTGGGGGTCATATGTTTAAAAGCAACACACAACTAACACACTTCCCCATTTTAAGAAGATGAGACACAGAAGAGGGACACGTGCACAACGAACCTGAAGGCCCCTCTCTGGTATGGCTACGGAAGCTGGCAGCACTGAAGACTAGCTAAAGGGTGGTACATGTTGGGAAACCCTGGTCTCTGTCCTATAAGGTCACCATGAGTCAGAAATGACTCCACAAACACAGCTTTTTTTGTGTTTTTTTTTTCATATATATTGCCACAAGAGGGTTACTTTGGTAGAGACCTGGTGAAGTTAAAAACAGTGAACACAGAAAAAGGATTTGGGATTCTGAATAGTGTGTAAATCCTAGCACACATACTTGAGAGTACCCTGGGAATAACCAAACTGTTGTTTCTTCCATTACCCAGCAGCTGATAGCATAAATAAGTATTAACAAATTTATTTGACTTTGTTATCTCTACCTGTCAGCATCACTAAAAGGCCTACTCCTTAGACTACATATGATAGTTGAATGAAATGGAATAATAGCCATCATGACAACTGACTGTATACGTCTTTTTGCTTTCTGACGAACAAAAGTAAAGACAGAGATTGCCAACAAGTGAGAAACGGAATCAGACACCTTAGGCCAACATATATGACAGATTACTACACAACTGGAAAAATATTAAAAATCAAGTATGTTTAAAGAGATTAAAAACATAAAAGAACAATTAAACATGCATAAGGAAAGAATAAGACAAAGTGGATGGAGATTTGAAATAAAATCAAATTATTTCTAGAAATAAAAAATACAGCTAGTAAAAATTATAGCCCAATGGATTTCCTAATCACAGCTATTAGTGAACTTCAGGAAAATGGATATGAGTACCCAAAGGGCTCAGCTCAGGGATAAAAAGTAGAAAATATGACACTGAGTGTATGGGACTCAGCACGGACTAAGAAGGTCTAACACCCGAGGTCTGACAATTAAGTCTCCATACTTAATTGTTCTAAGTGCTACATACCTCACTGCTGAACATCACTATGATCACCTTCAAAATACTCCCCTTGGGAAGGTATGCACCAACATCAATGCCTAATTCACCCTTCAAAGCAACTTTGGAACTCTTTCTGGAATGGCTGTTGCACATGGTAGCATGGTGGTAAGTATGCAAACTTAATTGTAAGCCACTTTTTAGCCAGTAGTATTGGAACACCCTCCCCAGTCACCCCATCTGCCCCTCAATGACTTTTTTCTTTACCTGATGATAAAGGAAATAGCAAAAGGAAGACATTTTAATGACATTCATGACATCAAGGGCAATACGATGACAGCTATGATGGGCATTCCAGAAAGAGAGCTCCAAAACTGCTTTGAAGGGTGGACTAGGTGCTGGAATCAGTGCATGGCTTCCCAAGGGGAGTACTCTGCAGGTGATCATAGTGATATTCAGCAATGAGATATGTAGCACTGTTTCTATAGTGAGTTCGCAAACTAAATTGGCAGTCCTCGTATATCTATCTGGAATTCCAGAAGGAGATACTTGAAGAGATAGTAATTCAGAATTTCCAAGACTTGAGGAAAGAGCTCAATTCTGTGGGAAACAATTTAAGTCCTGAATGTACTATCTTTGTATTAGCACTACTCACATGTTTCCTAATGTACCGAAAACCATAAAATCCACATTTAAAGACACTGGAAACACCAAATGATGACAAAAATCTCAAAAGCAATTAGGGAAAGGCAGATTATCTGCAAAGAATCAGTAAGTAGACTGACAACAGGTCCTAGTAACTACACAAGCTGGAAGACAATGGTCCGATACCCTCAAAATATTGGCAGAAAATAACTGTCAACCTTGATGGAACACATCTGCCTATATCCATCAGGAACCCTGGTGGCACAGTGCTAAGAGTTCAGCTGCTAACCAAAACGGTCAGCAGTTCAAAGCCAGCAAGTGCTCACTGAAACCCTAAGGGGTAGTTCTACTCTGTTCTATAGAGTCGCTATGAGTCAGAATCAATTCAACAGTGATGGGTCTGGTTTTTCTGGTATATCCATTTAAACTACCATTTAACAACCGGTCAAAGACTGAGAGAGTTCATTTTAGGAAGGAAGAATTGATAACTGAAATAAACAACAGCAGTTAATCTAAATTAAAATAAAAAGGAGGAAACAAATTTTTGAATTTATAACAGAAACTATAAGCTAGAAATGCAGTATTTATTCTTCAATATTCAATGCAATCAAATACTTCTCAATTTTCCTTAAAAATGTTATAAAAAGGAAACAAATACAGTGAAGGACAGCCACAACTTAATCAAAATTATTCTCAGAAAATAACTTTTCATAAAGCAGAAATGTTCTGATGATCTTCCTTCCGCCCAGCTTTCAAGCCCAAGTATATCCACCCACACAAGAAAGTGTGCTGTGATCTCCCGTCACACCTTCATGTCACTGTACTGCTGTTTCACCTGGTAAAATGCATTTCTTTCTACCCAAAATATACCTGTCTTTTAAAGATGAATCTAAAGCCCACTTTCTTAATTAAACCTTCTAAAGTACTTCTAGTAATTCCATCATTTCCTTTTCCCTAGCACATTAAAATACTGTTTTAACAAACTAAGACGATCTAGTCAAGTCAAAAAGACACACTAACTATCTCACCCAAACCACCTTTCCCGCCTGTCTCACTCCAGTTGGGGTCCTGGTGTCACAGCAGTTAGGACCTGGATGCCAACCCAAAGCTGGCAGTTTGAATCCACCACCTGCTCCTTGGAAACCCTATAGGGCAGTTCCACTCTGTCCTACAGGGTCACTTATGAGTTGGAACAGACTTGATGGCAAGAGGTTTGATTTGTTGGTTTCATTACAATCACCTCATAAGTTACTTAAATATGAACTATGAACTCAAATTCTTCATGTAAAAATAATAAAATTTTTCCAAAATCTTTTCTTGGAAAATTTGACACTGCAAATTAGGACTTTATTTTACATTAATAAAAAAGCACCTGTCCAGCAAACAAATAATTTGTGACAATGATTCATTAACATAATCAGAACACAAAAGTGAAAGAAAAGACATTAAACATTATTTTCTTTGCCAGTATCTCTTAGGTACCCCAAACCATAAAATCCAAATCATTAAGTCAATTCTGACTCACAGCAACCTTGACGGACAGAGCAGAACTGCTCCATAGTTTCCAAGGATTGTCTGGCAGATATGAACTGCCAGTCTTTAGGTTAGCAGCCATAGCACTTAACTACCACACCAACAGGGTTTCCCTCTCTTATATACTATTTTAAAAATCCCAATGACAAGTATTTTACTCATTTTTTTTAATTCCCTAAAACACAGCACAATCAGAGGGCTAACATTAAACTGATGCTTCAGGAATACATGAGAGTAAAATCAATCATCTTTGTATTATCACTACCCATACATCTCTTGGATGTTCTTTGGGTTCAGTGTTATGTCATGAGGTCTTGCATGTTTCACAGCAACTGAATTTGTGCAATAATGGATTCATCAGACTTAGCAAACCACAACAAACACATATTATGTTCCAATTTATAAGACAAATGCGCCTTTCATCCATGTATAAATACCTATATAGATCCAAATAGGATACTGATAAAACATAGCTTTCTTTCCTCCAAACAATGTAAATGTTTTAACAAATAGCTGTATTTTAAGAAATTCTATTTAATTCCTAAAACACCTTACCGTGATAAATATCCTGTAAGGAACCACCACCACAAAACTCCATGCAAATCCACAGTTTATCTCTCCTATAAAGAGAAAACACGCATGCATCATATGTTCACAATTAAAACTAAGTTAACATATACTATACTATAATCCTCAAAAGCACATAAATGCAACATACAATGTAGAAAAGATAATTAATCTCTATGAATAAACATATTACTTATAATGCATAACTACAATATATAATTCAAGGTTTATATACTTACCACTATCATTTGTAGAATATAAAGCTGCCATCAGGGTTATTTAAATAACATGAGAAAAATTCCCTTTACTTAAAAACTCCACCTCCCAAATCTTATCTATCCCCTTGATGGAATTATAAAAAGTTAATTGTCAATTAACAGGCTCGCATGAAAAAGTATGTAGAAGTATATGACCAAAAAAAAAGGTAATACATTCAAAAGTACAACACTTTGCTATCATTCTTATCAATAAAACAGACTGAATGGAAGCTTTCACGTCTATAAATTTAACAAAGATCTTTCCAATACAATCTTTCTTCAAAAACATGTTACTCACTTGTATTTAGAAAGCACTTCTCTCACACTCACATTCTAAGATACCCATTTGGGCCACAAAGTTGAACATATTTATGTTTGACCTTTTACAGGAAAGTTTGCTAGTTCCTGGACTAGACTATCATTTGATTAATGCATAAATCAGGTGTGTAAAGAGTGCTGTGGAAGTCCGAGGGAACACACAGGAGAGCCAAGGGAAGGCTTTATGGGGAAGAGAACATTTGAATTGGGTCTCAACGTGAATGTTGGAACTCAGTGGTAAAGCAGCCTGTGCAAAAGATGAGATGTCTGAAAGAAAATGTCGCATTTGAGAGACTACAGTCCTTCAGTGTGAGGGAGCCACAGGCTTCTTGAAGAGACAATGACAGGAAATAAGGCTGAAACAGGCGGGGCCACACTGCGAGAGAAGGTCTGGTTTAATTATCTTCATTCAAATGACTGATAATTTGTCAATGTCTCTCTTAAAACATGGCATCAAGAAGCAAGCACTACTAGGAGTGCATTAAAAAGTAGAACTGTAGTGTCAGGAGTGGATCCCATAGGCCGTGGCGACAGGCTCAGACAGCACTGGGAGGCGAGCTGACTTAGGTGCAGCATGCAGAAAGGGCACACACGCCAGCAGAGAAAAGGCAAGCTAACTTACGGGGATGGAGCAGCAAGGTCATCTTCTAGAAGCTAACGCTAAAGCTGAAGAAGGCAAAGCCTCGTGATTTGAAGTCCCGCAGGATCTGCTACACTCATTTGGCAGACACGTTAACGGAACTGAGGCGTGGCGGCTGGTGGTGAACCGAGAGCTAGCGGTCTCCGTGGCCTGGTTTACAAACTCTCAGAGTGTGGGCTGCCTGGGACTGGCAGATGAGTAGTTGCATCCAAAACAAGAAAGGAACTCATGATGGTGGCGGCTATACAGGGAGAGGTCTGAATCCCCCAGAGATGCTGACAATTGCCCTCTTTATCTGAACACCACAATTCAGTTACTTTGGCTGAAAGCTACTTTCAGTTTCTGAACAACTACATTAAACTACTGGTGCTCAGCTTATAGTTAACTAAAATCTCTGGGCCAGTCTTCTTTCTGGCCAAACAATTATTTGTTAAATGTCATCCTTTGGGAAAAAAAAAAAAGGTTGTTTTGATTCTTAGCCCTTTGCTCCTGACTCGTCTTTTACCAGTTCTCCCAGGTGGAAAGAGCTCACTTGAGACATCTGCCTCAAGCGGATCCTTCGTATAAGAGGTTCTAGTGGAAGAAGAGTCAGCTTACAGAGACAGGTCCAATGACTGTTTTGCAGTCTACTTGCTAATACAAAGGATTCTGTAGAAAGAGATGAATGAAATCAATGGACACTGTGTAGTAAAGGGTCTGAAATACAGTAACAGTACAACAAATGTAAGCTGTTTCCTCCTCCTTGTGTTTTCATTTATCTTGCAGTCTAGGTATATAAGCTACCTTAAATTGTTCCTGGAACTTGTTGAAGGCATAAACAAAACTGCCTTTTTGTTTTTTTAAGAAACAAACAGAAGAGGAGAGATGGGGCTGATCTGACACGACTTCTTACTAGAGCCCCATTATGCACTACGGATACTCTCTAAGTCCTCACCACTTAGGTGTAATAATTTACCCCAGAACTCTGCTGGGGGTGGATGCGTGATGTCAAGTTTAATAGCCTGTGTTTCCTCGAAATCTCCTGCATCCTTTGCAAACTGGACATTTGCTTGCCTCTAATCTTTTGATGGAAACCCTGGTGTGGTGTAGTGGTCTAGTGGTTAAGCACTACATCTGCTAACCGAAAGGTGGGCAGTTGGAATCTGCCAGGTGCCCCTTGGAAGCCCTCCGGGGCAGTTCTACTCTGACCTACAGGGTTGCTATGAGTCAGAACTGACTCAGTGACACTGGGTTTGGTTTTTGTTTGGAATCTTCTGACACCTCTTCTATTTCATGAAAGACACTCACTGATAGTGAGTAGATGGGGATCACATTTGCTTTTTTCCCCCCAGTATAATGAGAAATAATTTATATAAACCTAAAAGTTTAAATTCATTTAACAAAATGCCTGGCTGTTCTACAAGTATCTGCTCACCTGTCTAACACTTCAATTCCTTCTCAATAATGCTTTTCTTGCCCTTTAAAGTTAGAAAAGTTTTCCTAGCTGGAGAAAATGGAAAAGAGTACTCTGCCTTTTCATGTATTTTGATATTTTACTGTCTTCTACTCAAAGCTAGTCTATTTCTATTTTCCTTCTTGCTTAAATACACAATGTTCTATTCATTTTATCTAAAATGACTTACTAGCTTACAGGCAAAAGAAAAAAATAATCAGGACTGTTTACGTTTAAGATGTTCTAGATTACACTTATAACATTTTATTTTGCTAAAGCCTGGTATTATCAAAAAGTTCAATTACTGTCTTCAGAGTTTATTAGAAAAAATGATTTCCATCTGTTCCATGAATGTCTCTCTTGTGCTGATAAATCTGCATTTGCTTTTTGGTCATTCACCAGGCCATCTGCCTACCAGGAAGGAACCTGAGTCAATCAACCCAGTTTATTCAGGTCAATAAATTATAAAATCTTTGTCCCTACATATCTGAAATGGAATAAAGTTAACCACTGAGGTAAAATTTCGGTGTATCAATATTAACTTCCTGACTCAACATATTGCTTTTTTTCTTATTATGTAAAATTTCCTCTTATCTTACAAGGAATAGAAAAATAAGAAAAAAGGTTCACTATTTTCACCTTCTAGTCTGTTTGCTAGACTGCAGATGTACTAACATTATAAGAATAACAGTATTTCACTGACATGAAAATTCTATTATTTCTAAAACATGCTTTTTAACCTTTCCATATTTTATAGCATACCAGACTCAAAACAATGATTGAACAAACTAGGTAAATTGTATTTTGCCCCAATACTAAATATTAACACCAAATTATTAAATATCAGGTATTACTATTAAATATAAAAAGTAAAATAAACTGTAACCAAGAAGCTGAGGCTCTAGAATGTCTGCTAGACACTGACAAACCAAGTCATTCCCCTGGGACAGGATGGGTAGCTAGTTACGCACCACACTAGTCTCCTTATTGCTGACTTGACTGTGGGTGTTTCTGCTGATCAGCAAGCTTGACAATGGTTACTCCACTGTATTTGGCAAAAACAGTAATTTGGAGACATCTGCCTCAAGTTGATGCCGATTTTTAAAGATGGAAAAACTGCATCCCAGAATGTCATAGGTAACCCATTCCAACTGACACCCTGTTAACAATGAGGGGTAACTGTAAATTCAAGAGATAAAAAATAACCCACTCCCTGTAATTTTACCTAACACTTTCCAGTTCAACATTGTATTTTCCAAAGTGTGGCCCACTGAACAGCAATCCTCTAGAAGAATGCTTCCAATGAACCCATTCTTCAGTCACATTAGTTTTTAGAAGCATCACATACTAGAGTTTTCTCTTCAGAGTTAACGACGAACTAGTATATTAAAGTCCCTCAGCAATCCTATAGCAAGCAGGAGAGCAAAGGAAAAGAAAGGATGAAGACGGAATAGGACAAAGAAAGAAACACACAGAAGAGGGTAAGGTGGCAAAAGGAGGAGGAGGAAGAAGGGGATGAAAAAGTTAGGAAAGAGAGATGGAGGGGGAAGCTGAAGGGAGAAGAAAGAAGAAATCAAATCTGCCTAATTTTGTTTAGTCCAGTATTTCTCCAAATTATTTTCTCCAGACTCCCCCCTTTAAAAACAAAAACAAAAACAAAAAAACAGCATCCCTCAGAACACTGCTGGGCAATACAAGCACAGGGAAGCATCTCGTAACACAACTCCACAAAGTTTTTGCTTAAAGTTGTGGTTCTCAACCGAGAGTGACGTTGCCCGCCAAGCAGTATTTGGCAACGCCCAGAAACATTTCTGACCGTCACAGCCAGAGAGTGCTGGACATGCTGCTGAACGAATTTCTACACAGCCAGGACAGGTACTCAGAACAAGAAGTCTACTCCCTAAAAGCAACTGTGCTGAAGCTGAAAAATTCTACTTAAAGAAACAACAAACTACGATCACTTTAAAGATCTGTTCCTAATTCCTCTCAAAAACTGAAATTATTTGTACACTAACCACTTAGCAATTATCTCATTATTTGACTTTCTGCATTTATGACAATAGTTTAAAAAAAAAAAAAATCTACTGCCAGACCATTTCACACATGACCAGGCTGTGGGCATGTCAACAAGGGCAAGCAGACGCGGTAAGGGAAGCCGGTCGGCCTTGCTGTCTCCTGCCATGAGGGCACACCATCTGGGTGCCCCTGCAGCCAGGACCCCCTGTCCAGCTGCCAGATGGGGCCAGCCTCCTCTGTGGCCTGGGCCAAGGCGGGTCCACAGGCAGCACCCAGCAGGCAGGGTCCATTCTGGGCTCCCTGCTCCAGTGTGGCCTGAGGCCTTGAGGCTCTGCAGCTCCAGACGGCTGTACAGTGGGAAGGGAGGCAAGAAAGGGGCCTCAGGGATGGAGTTTGGGGTCTAACAACAACCCAAATTTAAGCCTCTACATCAGTGGGGCAGCTTGTGGCCTGGCTCCCAGTGGCTCAGGAACAGTAACTGTAGAACCTCTAGGGCTGGGAACAGCCGGAGGTGGCTCCAGGAGGGATGCTCAGACCCCGCACAAGAGGGTGCACTGCTTAGGTTGAGGGCCCTCGGGTCACCAAGTTGGGCTCTAGCCAACTCGGTTTCCTCCAAGGCCCCCGCTCTGCAGAGGAGCAATCCACTGTGGACTCATCATAGCAATGACGAGCACACCAGTAAATCTTAGCTGTTATTATTTCTATGATATTTCCTAAATTGGGGGGAAAAATCAGCCAAATGTGGATGGCCTGAGGGGGAAAAGTCCTCCATTTTCACACAAGGCTAATTTTCATGTAATAACCTAGTCCTTGGAACCTAACCATAGTGGTGAGGAACAGTTGCATAGTTTTATTTCTCTAGTATGGCAGATACTAAATAGCCAGATGTTATCAAGGAGTATTGTGATAATACTGAAGAAAACATACAAGTCTGTCTTAATTATGGTCAAGCTATAACCATGTTAGTGGGGCAAAAGGTTATAAAGTGAAAATTTTGAGCCAAAGCCTAAAACAAGACACTGATTTTTAATAAAACTATCCACTGTAACAACCCAACTGAAACATGAGCAACAGACTTGAACACACATTTCACCAAAAAGGATATACAAATGACCAACCAGCAAACAAAGACATGCTCAATGTCCCCAGTCATCAGGGAGATGCAAACCCAAACTACAGTTAGATACCACTGCACTCCATTAGAATGGTGACGACCAGGCAGATGGAAATTAGCAGGGGCTGGTGAGAATGAGGAGGAATTTTAACTTTCATCCATTGCTAGTGAGAACATAAAACGGTATAGCCCTTGGGGAAAAGTTTGGTGGTTCCTTAAAAAGTTAAACACAGAACTACCCCATGAGCCAGCAATCCCAGTCCTAAGTACATACCCAAAAAAACAGAAAGCACGATGAAAACCGGAACCACATCCATTGGCACTGTTTGATAGAGCCAACAAGGCAGATTTATCACAAATGTCCACCAACAGATAAACGGATAAACTCAATGTTGTATAGACACACAAAAGACTGACTCGGCCATAAACAGAAATGAAGTCCTATAATGAAGACAAACCTTGAAATCCTTACGCTGAGTAGAAGGAAGTCAAGAAAAGATACATACTGTATGACCCTACTTACACGAAGCAGGCTAACGTAGAGACCAAAGCTGATGAGTGATGACTAGGGCTGGGAGGGAAGGGGCAAAGCGGGAGTCATTGTGCTAAGTTTCTGCCAATAGTGGTGGAATAATCTGGAAACAGAGTGGCAGAAAGTTGCACATTGTGATGAACACAATAAATGTCACTGAATTACACATGCAAAACTTCTTACACTGGCAAATGCTTTACACACACACACCATTTTTAACCATTTACACAACGAAAATCCTACATATTAGGTAACTGACTCTTCTGTATTCAAACATATTTTGACAATAACATGGGCTAGGCAAACATTCTCTTGCAGTAATTTTGTATAAAGAGTTTGCCTACTTAGAGATGTAAATAAACCTATTACAAATTTTTAGTGACTATACTTCATGGGGTTGCTATGAGTTAGAATCAAGTCAATGGCAATGAACAACAACATACTTCAGAAAGCACATACCTAACCTTAAAATCCTTTTTAAAGAGGTGTTAGAAGATACAGTAATAATGTAGATAACTGAGACTGAAAAATTTTCCTCCCCCCTTCCTTGCTGTTCCCACACCTGCCTAACCCCCCTCACAGCAGCTCTCGCCTGACAAGGACACTCTCCTTTGATAAGCCCGGTGCCTGCCTAACACTCCCTTAGCTCCCCTTCAAAGTCTTATACCTGCCTGATAAGATGCAGATGCTCCCCATCAAAGCCTCCCACCCACCTAGCAGGATGCCCCCTCTTCAGAACCCCGCCTGCTCACCCCATTTGTCTCAACCACGACATCTCAAACTGCACTATATCTACCCTCCCGAACCCCACTTGGGGCCATCTGTTGGAACCTGAGAAGGTCCCGTTGGCCCGCTGGCGTAATAAACAGCTTCTTGCCTCTTCCTGGGTGTCATTCACTTCCTCTTTTCTATAACAGTAACTGCTAAACAGAAAAGTGTGCATGCTTACGACAGAATTTTTAAGTGTTTTAAATGTTTAAATTCAGTTATTAATATGAACAGTTATTTGTAATTTCTGAAACCTTTTGGTGACTCAATTACCTTCTCTGGAAGCATGTTGAAGCACTGAGTGTATGAGTTTTTGTAGGCAGTATAGACTGTTCTTCTTGTCCCATCCCAGAAGCCTACCCTGCAGGTTTAGTGGTACAGGGTCTATTGGTACAAGTGTGTTCAAAACTTCCATTTTTCCTAACAAAAATTTGGACACCTCATATGATACCTTGTAAGGACAGTAATTTCTGCCAGACAATCATAAAATCACTGTCTTGTGGCAGCACACACAACCAAAGGCACAGCAGCTTCTCAATCAACCTCAGATGTCAAAAAAGTCCATGGTCACTTCAGGTACCACCAGGCACAAGAGGGCTAAGGTACAGAACTAAACATACATTGTCTCGGTACATTTCTCCAGCTAAAAATAAGCTGTTAATGAAGACCATGCTTTCCTAATGTCACTCTCATCAGTCTGACCAAACTCTCAGCTTATGTATGTTGTTTTCTTTTTAATACATTTCCCAAACACTTTCTTAATGGCTTGAGAGTTCCCCAAGAGTCTCGTTCCACTAAAATTTAGGGATGTAGAAACTTTTGAATTAGACAAGCTGTAACAGAGGGAGTTATGAAAAGCCAGATTAAAGTGCAACCGAGTTGTGCATCTGAGCTTAACCTCTGCTTATCTTATTGGACTGGAAAAAAAAGACTGTGGTTTCTAAGACAGTAAATAGAAAACTGAAAACAACTAGGAAACTAAAAGGAGGAAACTTAGTGGTAACACTGATGGAACCCAGATGAAGTCTGTAAGTCTAGTTTATGATACTTGATCAGTGTTCACTCTCTTAGTATGGACACATTTTACGAAATGGTTACATAAAACGCTAACGTTAGGGAATGCTGAGTGACCAGTATACGGAACTACTCTGTAACATCTTTGCAACTTCTCTGTGAATCTAAAATATTGCAAAATCAAAACTTTACATATATTTTTAAAAAAGAAAGTCCCTAGGCCTACACTGAAGTGACTGAACTGCAGTCTCCACTTGTACAGTCCCAGTTGTCAATAAAGACTCTGCTGTATTCCCCCTGAGCCCTGTCCCTGGCTCCAAAGAAAAAATGTTCCTAGTTTGTATGCACTCCAAGAGACCACCACCTGTTTCCTGTGATAAACTGAACTGAGTCACTATTCTCTAAACCTTAAATCCATCCTTCCCAGAATATACCACCTCTCTGCAAAAACCTTTCACAGGAACGCCCAACACCTGAAGTCCCAATTAAGGCATAAAAGGCATTTTTTTTTGCCTTAATCTCCAAAGTCTTACCTCCTATAACTACACCCTTTTCTCCTCCAGCTCTCTCTCCTCCATTCTCTAAGGAGAATATTAGGTTTCTCTAGACTATGCCATCATTTTGCAGGCATGTGTTCTCTTTGCTGGAAATTTCCACCTTTCACACACACATACGCCCATCATCAACTCCTACTGATCCTTGAATGGAAATGCTGGTGGTGCTGTGGTTAAGAACTACGGCTGCCAGCCAAAAGGTCCGCAGTTCCAATCCACCAGTGCTCCTTGGAAGCTCTGTGGAGCAGTTCTGCTCTGTCCCACTGGGTCACTAGGAATCATAGTCAACTTGACAGCACATTCTACTTGGAAACCACAGATTTTATGGTGCTTCCTTCTGATCCCCCATCCTCACAGAACAGCCATCGTACTGTTCTTACCATTTCTGTGCCTCCTGTCTAAATCCTGTCACTGCACCTAGCATGTCTGCTTGCAATGATCTGTCTACGTCCATCTACCCATTAGAGGACAAACTCACCCATATGAAACTTACATGAAACCCATTACTGTTGAATCAGTTCTGACTCACGCAACCCCAATGTGTGAGAGCAGAACTCATGTCAGCAGGGCTTCCTGGGCTGTAATTTCACAGAGGCAGAATGCCAGTTCTTTCTTCTGCAGTGTCGCTGGGTGGGTCTGAACTGCCAGCCAACTGCAAACTGTGCTGCGCCGCTGAGGGACCTGGTAGAAAGCTACACAGTTCTTTATATGCTCGAGTAAGTCTGTACACACACTCTGTAAAGAGTCACACTTTGACACATTATTATTATGAAGTACATTATGTTCACATACCCAAGGACCATTAGGGGACCATTAGGGAGCCTAACGGTACCGTGGTGAAGGCAGCACTTGTCTGCTAGCTGCAAGGTCAGTGGTGCAAACCCACCAACCACTCCGCAGGAGACACACGGGGTAGTCTGCTTCCACGCAGGCTCACAGCCCTGGAGGCCCCGCTGGGCAGAGCTGCTCTGTCCTCTACGGTTTCCACGACTCAGAATCAACTTGATGGCACTGCTGAACTAGTCTTCTGAATTTCAAAGGTTTAAAAATATCTGATTAAAACAAACCTGCTTTTATTGTATGCATTCGATCTTCTACTGGCCTGTCTTTTATGCACCATTTGTTGTCATCCAACCTGAGTTTTAGGAGTACAAACTTAAGAAGAAAGTCTCCATTTTCCTACCTTAATCTTAAAAAGACATGCTAGTCTATAGAATGCTTAAAAGGAACATGAAGTTAAAATTCTCCTTAGTTTAAAAGAAGCAGTAACCAAAAGCAACCCAAAACCTGTTGCCGTTGAGTAGATTCCAGCTCACAGGAACTCTGCAGGAGAGAACTGCCCCACAGTTTCTAAGGAGTGCCTGGTGAATTCAAACCACTCATCTTCTGGTTAGCAGCCCTAGCTCTTATCCACTATGCCACCAGGGTTACTCTCTATTGGGAGTAAGGATTAGGGTTTACGGTGATTTAACTCTACTGTCTTATAAACATATACAAACAGATAAAGACATCTATCCCAAATCAGCTTTCTACTTTAAATTTTAAACTTCTAGAGAAAAGCTTTGTTTATCTAGCTCTCCTGTTGTACAGTATGCATAATTACAGACAACAAATACACATATTTCGTGACACTGAAAAACACAGTACGAAGACCCTGTTAAGAGGAACGCTAGATGACCTCCTTTCTAAAGAAGTTCCGACTGATGTACTTGTTGTTTTGTCAGGACGCAGGCCTAGCTACCCTCTTATAAGATGGGCTTCTGGAACCTACGTATACAGTGGTTATCTATTCAATAAGTCTGATTCCCTGAAGAGGATTTACGAAGAGTCAAACTGCAGCTTAGTTTCCTCACTGTTTTGTCTAAACCTGTTATAATAATTTGTAATGGCAACAACATACAAGGAAGCAACTCACTATAACTAGTGCATATGTTAGGGGGTTTAAATCAAGCTCACACAGGCTCTTTGCCCTGTGTAAAGACATTTAGTAATGAGAAGGAACCCAAGAAATCATGTTCCCTCTGAGATGAAATTTTGAAGGGTGGACTAGGCACTGGGTGTCAATGTATAGCTTCCCAAGGGGAGGACTTCAAAGGTAACTGCAGTGACAGCAACGAAACAAGCAGCACTTCTAGGATGAGTTCGTGAATGTAACTGGCAGTCTGTGTGCATCCACTGAAAGAAATAACCCAAATTATGTGTTATCATGGTGTCTAGGCAATTCTGCTTCTTGCATTATCTTTACGTATGGATGAAAACAAGTGCTGGGCTATTAACTGAAAAGGCTGGCAGTCACAACCCTCTCTGAAGTGCCTCAGAAAACAGACCTGGCGACGGGCTTCTGAAGGGTCACGCCTTGCAGTCCCCACAAAGTACAGTTCTCCCCTGCTCACATGTGGTTGCTGAGTCATCTCAGAAGACAGATCTGGCAATTGGCTTCTGAAGGGTCACAGCCCCACAGATCTATGACACACAGTTTACTCTGCTTACATGTGGTTGCTGAGGCACCTAGAAGATAGGCGTGGCGAGTGGCTTCTGAATGGTCACAGCCCCGCAGACCCTATGAAGCACAGTTCTAGTCTACTCCAATGTGGTCACCAGGTCACAACTGACTCAAACAACAATGAACAGTATCTTTTTTTTAATTCATCAAGTTAAGTACTTCAGATGTGAACTCTTCTGTACGTATGTTTGCCTCAAAATCTTCACCTGAATAAAGAATATCCAACATGTTGTCACAGTACACATTTCCTGAAAACTAAAAGCCAGTATAATTTTCTCTTAACGTAGTAAATTGCACATCTAAAAGTTAAGGTTGGTAAGTGTGTTAGTAAAGATTTACACTATTTTGCCCTAGGTTCCAGGAAAGACTTACCAAAAAAACTGAGTACAAACTCAATAAGAATTTTATACCTCTGTGGGTTGTTGTTAGGTACTGTCAAGTTAGTTCTGACTCATAGCAACCCTATGAACAACGAGCAAAGCACTGCCCAGTCTTGTGCCACGTCCATAATCATTTTCATGCTTAAGTGCATTGCTCTGGCCACTCTGTCAACCCATCTCATTGAAGGTCTTCCTCTTTTTCGCCAACCCTCCACTCTACAAAGCATGATGTCCTTCTACAGGGACTGATCCTTCTTGATAGTATATCTAAAGTATGTAAGATGCAGTCTTGCCATCCTTCTTTCCAAGGAGCAGTCTGGTTGGACTTCTTCCAGAACAGATCTGTTGGTTCTTTTGGTGGTCCATAGTAATACATTCAACATTCTTCTCCAATACCACAATTCAAAGGCATCCATTCTTCTTCTGTCTTCTTTGTTCATGGTCCAGCTTTCACACGCATCTGATGCAAGTAAAAATACCATGGCTTGGGTCAGGTGCATTTTATTCTTCAAGGTGACATCTTTACTTTTGAATGCTTTAAAGAGATCCTTTGGAGCAGATTTTCTCAATGTAATGCTTCTTTTTGATTTCTCGACTGCTGCTTCCATGGGTGTTGATTGTGAACCCAAGTAAAATGAATCTTTGACAACCTCAATCTTTTCTCCATTTAAGACAATGTTTCTTTTTGGTCCAGTTGTGATCATTTTTGTCTTCTTGATGTTCAGGTGCAATCCACTCTGAAGGCTGTGGTCCTTGATCTTCCTCAGTAAGTGTCTTGCATCTTCTTCATTTCCAGCAAGTAAGGTTGTGTCGTGTGCATAATGCCGGTTATTAATGAGTCTTCCTCCAATCCTGATGTCTTGTTCTTTTTCACAGAATCCAGCTTCTTGGATTATGTGCTCAGCATACAGATTTAAAAGGTATAGTGAAAGGGTACAAGCCTGACACACACCTCTCCTGACTTTAAGCCACACAGTGTCCCCTTGTTCTGTTCATATAACTGCCTCTTGATCCTTATACAGATTCCTTAAGAGCATAATTAGGTGTTCTGGAATTCCCATTCTCTGCAATGCTAGCTATAATTTAGTATGATCCACACAGTTGAATGCTTCTGCATACTCAATGAAACAGAAGTAAACATCTTGCTGGTATTCTCTGCTTTCAGCCAAGATCCATCTAACATCAGTGAAGATATCCCTGGTTCCACGTCCTCTTCTGAATCCAGCTTGAATTTCTGGCAGTTCCTTGTTAATATACTGCTGTAGTCACTTTTGAATGATCTTGAGTAAAATTTTATTTGTGTGTGGTATCAACAATATTGTTCACTAATTTCCACATTCAGTTGGATCACCTTTCTTTGGAATGGGCATAAACATGGCTCTCTTCCAGTCAATTGGCCAGGCAGCTGTCCTACAAATTTCTTGGCATAGATGAGTGAGCACTTACGTGCTGCATCTGTTTGTTTAAATATCTCAGCTGATATTCCATCAATTCCTGGAGCTTTGTTTTTTGCCAGTGCCTTCAATGCAGCTTCGACTTCTTCCTTCAGTACCACTGATTCCTGATAATATGCTACCTCTTCAAATGGCTGAATATTGACTAGTTGTTTCTGGTATGACGACTCTGTGTATCCCTTCTATCTTTCGATGCTCCCTGAGTCATTTAATAGTTGCCCTGTAGAATCCTTCACTATTGCAACTCAAGGCTTGAATTTTTTCTTCAGTTCTTTCAGCTTCAGAAAGGCAGAATATGTTCCTCCTTTCTGGTTTCCCACTCCCAGCTCTTTGCACATGTCATTATAACACTTTCTTTTGTCTTCTTGAGCTGCTCTTTGAAATCTTCTGCTTAGGTCTTTTACTTCACCATTCCCTCCTTTTGCTTCAGCTGCTTAACATTCAAGAGCAAGTTTCAGAGTCTCTTCTGACATCCAATTTGGTCTTTTCTTTCTTTCCTGTCTTTTTAATGACCTCTTGCTCTCTTCATGGATGATGTCTTTGATGTCATTATACAGTTGGCCTGGTCTTCAGTCACTAGTGATCAACACATCAAATTTGTTCTTGAGATGGTCTGTAAGCTCAAGAGGGATACACTCAAGGTCGTATTTTGGCTCTTGTGGACTTCTTCTAATTTTCTTCAGTTTCAATTTGAATTTCCATATGAGCAACTGATGATCTGTGCCACAGTGAGTACCTGGTCTTGTTCTGACTGCTGATACGGAGCTTTTCCATCGTCTTTTTCCACAGATGTAGTCAATTTGGTTCCTCTATAGTCTATCTGGTGAGGTCCATGTGTACAGTCGCCATTTGTGGTTAAAACAGGTATTTGCAATGAAGAAGTCATTAGTCTTACAAAGTTCTATATACGATCTCTGGCACTATTTCTTTCACCAAGGACGTATTTTCCAACTACTGATCCTTCTTCTTTGTTCCAACTTTTGCACTGCAGTCACCAGTAACTATCAATGCATTCTCATTGCATGTTGGATCAATTTCAGACTGCAGAAGCTGTAAAAATCTTAATTCTATGGGTAATTAATTACAAATGCTTTGCTGATTAATGCATATGTAGGAAGGCTCTTTCTAAGTAACCTGGAAACCCAAATGTCCATCTTGGTTTAGTTAGGCTTGTTTGGGGGGAGGGTTAACACTGTGTGAGTATGCATATTTATTTGGTTAGTTCTTTTGACAAAGAGCTAAAAAATCTAAGTTACAAGCCATATGATCCATGACCACCACCTAACGAAAGGAACTAAGCACCCTACTCTGTCAAAATCTTGGCATGCGACTTTAAATATCCAACATTAAACTCTCAAGCATCATATTTGTAAAACAGACAGAAGATGTACTAAGGAGTAAAAGGAAACCTTCATGGCACAGTAGTCAAGTGCTACGGCTGCTAACCAAAAGGCTGGCAGTTCAAATGTACCAGGTGATCCCTGGAAACTCTATGTGGGCAGTTCTACTCTGTCCTACAGGGTCACTATGAATCAGAATTGACTCAACCACAATAGGTTACGTTTTTATTGGTTTATGGAGTAATATGGAAACCCTGGTGGCAAAGTCATTCAGTGCTACAGCTGCTAACTAAAAGACCAGCTGTTCAAACTCTCTAGGCACTTCTTGGAAATGCTATATGGATAGGGTCACTATGAGTTGGAATCAACTCAAAGACAGTGGGTTTTGGGGTGTTTTATGGAATAATATTGCTAATGGTGTTATTAAAAGATCAAGTGTGGCACTGTCATGATGATACTTGAAAAGCAGTCAGAAAGCAGGAGTAGTAGTAACAAGTGAGCCTCGCCAGGTAAGAGTCCACAGAAACCAAGTCAATTACATCTTTGGAAAGAGAAGATAGAGAAGCTCCATATCAGCAGTCAGAACACAGCCAGGGGCCAATTCTGGAACAGATCATTATTTGCTAAAAGGCAAGCTGAAGATGAAGCAAAAAAGATTTACAACAAGACCACAAGAGACAAAGTATGACTTAGAGTATAAGCCACTTGAATTTAGAGACCATCTGAAGAAGAGACTTGACATTCTGAACACTAATGACCACAGATTAGGTGAGCTGTGGGCTGACATCAAGGACACTATCCACAAAAAAAGCAAGAGGTCATTAAAAAGAAAAGACTGAAATGGATGTCAGAAGAAACTCTGAAACTTGTTCTTCAATGGGGAGTAGCTAAAGCAAAAGGAAGAAATGATGAAGTAAAAGAGCTGAACAGAACATTTCAAAGGGCAGCTCAAGAAGCCAAAATAAAGTATTATAATGATATGTGCAAAGACCTGGAGTTAGAAATCAAAGGGGAAGAACACAGTTGACATTTCTCAAACTGAAAAAACTGAGGAAATAACTGATGCCTTCAGTTGCAATACTGAGGGATTCAATTTGACAACTAGCAAAATATTGAATAGGTAGTATCAAAAAAGATACATGGAATATGCAGAGTCACAGCACCAAAAAGAAACAGCTGACGGTTAACCATCTCAGCAGGTAGCATGATCATCGAGACCTGACGGTACAGAAGAAAGAAGTCCAAGCCACACTGAAGGCAGTGACAAAAAACGATATTCCGGGAATTGACCAAATTCCAGCTGAGGCATTTCAACAAACGAAATCAATGCTGGATGTGCTCACTCTTCAGTGTCAAGAAATCAGGAAGAGGGCTATCTGATCAACTGCCTGGAAAAGATCCGTATTTCTGTCCTTTCTAAGAAAGGTGATCCAAGAGAATATGGAAAGTGTCAAATAATGTCATCAACATCATTTGCAAGTACAATTTTGATGAAGATCATTCAAAAGTGGCTGCAATAGTACACAGACTGGGAACAACCAGAAATTCAAGCCAGATTCTGAAGAGGACATAGGACAAGGGATACCACTGTTCATATCAGATGGATCTTGCCTGAAAACAGAGAATTCCAGAAAGACTTTTACCTGTGTTTTACTGACTATGCAAAGGCATCTGATTGAGGGGGTCATAATGAATTATAGCTAACATCACAAACAATGGAAATTTCAGAACATTTAATCGCACTTGTACGGCACCTGTATATAGATAAAGAGGCAACTGTTTGAAGAAGAGACCAAGGAGAGATTGAGTGGCTTAACACCAGAAAAGGTATGTACTAGGGCTGTGTCCTCTCACCATGCTTATTCAATCTATAGGTTGACCAAATAATTCAAAACTATATGAAAAATAAGAAGGCAGCATCAGTATCAGAGGAACTCATAAAACCTATGATACACAGATGACACAACCTTGCTTGATGTAAGTGAGAAGGACAAGAAGCACTTAATGATAAAAGATCCAAAACTATGTCCTTTTGGAATGATTACGTCTCAACATAAAACAAAAATCCTCATAACTGGACCAATAAGCAACATCATGATAAACAGACAAAATGCTGAAATTAAACGGTATTGTCATGGACTGAACTGCTCCCCAAAACTGTGTGTAGTACTTTGGCTGGGTCGATGATTCTCAGCATTGTCTGACTGCCCTCTGCTTTGTGATTGTCTGATGCTGTAAATCCTAATCTCTGCCTGCCGTTAAAAGACTGGATTTAGGTCAGATCACTTCCCTGCTCAACTGTAAAAAGAGCTTCCCTGGAGTGTGGCTTGCACCATCTTTATCCTTTTATCCTACAACAGATAAAAGGAAAGGGAAGCAACTAGAAAGTTGGGAATCTCACACCATCAAGAAAGCAGCACTGACAGTACAGAGCATCCTTCAGACCTGAGGTTCCTGGGATAAGATGCTCCCTGACCAAAGACTGACAACACAAAGATCTTCCTCCAGAGCCAGCAAACACAGAAAGCTTTCCCATGGAGCAAACACCCTGAATTCAAATTTATAGCCTACTTAAATGTATAAAAATAAAATTTCCATTTTTAAAGCCATCCCCTTGTGGCATTTCTGTTAGCAGTACCAGATGACTACAACAAAATTTAGTTCCAAGACTGGAGTTTCTGCTCTAACAGGTACCTAAATGTGGAAGTGGTTTTGAATATGAATGGATAGAAGACTCAGAAGGAATCAAAGAGAACTGTTAATCAATGAAGGTGCAGACAGTGACAAGCAGCAGAGAATCAATGGTGGCAGCAGCAGGAGAACCAGAGCAGCATGAGACAGTGCTAGAGCTGACCCATGGAGCAAGAGAGCTGAGTGCCTATACACATAGGTTGTCCTGGCAGAGTGGGGTGCCTCTAGGCATGTGAATCAGTGGAACTAAGGCTTGCTGATTTGCTGATCCACTGAGCAAGAGCTAACTGACTGTGTGCAGGAGGCTTCCTAGCAGAGCAAGGTGCCTCCAGGCACTTAAAGCACTGGAGCTACAGGGCTTTGGAATGCTTGCCCCACCAGGAAAGACACAGGGTGAGGCCTGGGCCAAAAGGCCATAGAAAGCAGAAGCTCAGATGCCACAATCTCAAAAAGTATGACCATAACCTCAGGGCTTTATAAGGGTGGAGTGGTGGCTTCCTGTATTTCTAAGGGTAGAACTGACACTCAATTGGCCTTAGGGTGTGCTAAAGCTGAGGATGTGGAGTTGATGTCCCAGTGGGCCTAGAAGGGGGAGCTGTAACACAGGGCCAAGGGATCTCCACTGAGAATCCAAAGACTATGGCCAATACCTACAGTGCGGAGGGCAGGGCCACTGCGTAGAATGTGTCATAAAACAGAAGATTCTTTTCCAAGCTTTGGGGGCTAATGTAAAGTGTTCCGCTGACTCGCTTGTTGCCTGTTTCCCCTCCTTTACACACTGTAATGGAAATGTCTAACTTGTGCCTGCCTGTGTTACCATTGTACTTTGGAGGCAGATAACTTGTATTTTTGATTTCACAGACTTAGAGGACCTTTTGTTATTTTCGACATGGAACTGATTTAAGACTTCTGTTATCTCATGGGATGAACATGTTTTTGCTATGACTTTTGATATGATGGGATGAATGGGCTGCATGTTTCAAAGAGGTACCATTTTACTTAGATCCACAAACAATGCCCACAGAAGCAGCAGTAAAAAAAAAAAAAAAATCAAACAGTGAATCTGCTGCCCTAACAGATGTAATAAATAGTATACAAACCATAACTAACAACACACAGACACAAGAATGTAAGTTAGAAAACGGGGTTCTTCTGGGTATTAAATACTTATGCTGATTGAAATGCTTCACCAAAAGAGTAAAAAGTGTACCTACTGACTGGGAAAACAAATCTGGCTGTGACAAACCCAGCTAAAGTTTAGTCTCTAAAATCCAGAGGAAATTCAACACCTCTACAACAAAACAACAAATAATTAACAGACACTTCACCAAAGAAGACATTCTGGCAGCTAACAGACACATGTGAAAATGCTTAAGATCATTAGCCATTAGAAAAATGCAAATCAAAACAAAATGACGCACCATCTCACTCCAGCATTACTGGCATGATGAAAAAGAAACCAGAAAATAACAAGTGTTGAAGAGGCTGTGGGAAGACTGGAACTCTCATGCACTGCTGGTGGGAATGCAAAACAGTACAACCCTTCTGGGACACAGTGTGACATTTTCTTAAAAAGGTAGAAACAGAAATACCATAGTCCAGCTATCCCGCTCCTAGGATAGATGCTAAGAAATAAGACCAGTCACACGAGCAGACATGTGCACAACCATGTTCCCTGCAGCACTATTCACAATAGCAAAATGATGGAAACAACCTAAGCCCCCGATAACAGATGAAGAAATAAAAAAATTATGGTATATAAACATAATGGAATACTACACATGGAAAAAGAACAATGAATCTGTGAAATATCTCACAACACGGATTAATGGGGAGAGCGTTAAGCTGACTGAAATAAGTAAATCACAAAAGGACAAAGACTATATGAGACCACTATTATAAAAACTCAGGAAAAGGTTTAAATGCAGTAAGAAGTGATCTTTGTTGGTTATGATGGAGGGCAGGAGTTGAGAGACAAAACATGAAATAGAAAAGAGTTAAGTGGTTAAGTTTGGTGAAGGACAAGGCGCTACACCACACCGGGAAAGTCAGCCCAATCTGACCAAGGGAAGGTCAGGGAAGGTTCACAGACACATCCTGACTCCCTGAGAGACTGAAATGCTGGGCTGAGGGCTGGGTACTACAGCCTCAAGGGACACCTAGCTTAACTGGCATAACCTAGTTTATAAAGAGGGAAAACCCCTGTGGTGTAGTGGGTACATGCTAAAGCTGCTAATCAAAAGGTCAGCAGTTCAAATTCACCAGGCACTCCTTGGAAACTCTGTGGGAATGTTCGACTCTGTTCTACAGGTTGCTATGAGTCAGAATTACTTGACAGCAATGGGTCTGGCTTTTCCGGTTGAGTTTATAAAGAAAATATTCTACATCCTACTTCAGTGAGTAGCATCTGGGGTCTTAAAAGCTTGTGAGCAGCCATCTAAGATACTCCACTGGTCTCACTCCATCTGGAGCAAGACAGAATGAAGGAAACCAAAGATGTAAGAGAAAGATCAATCCAAAGGAGTAATTGACCAGAACTACCACAGTCTCCACCAGACTGAATCCAGCCCATCCAGTGGTGCCTAGCTACCACCACTCTGATAGAAATCACAACAGAGGGTCAGGGACAGAGCTGGGGAAAAATGTAGAACAAAATTCTAACTCTCTCTCTCTCTCTCTCTCTCTCTCGCACACACACAAGCAAAACAAAACAAAAACACACAACTTACTGATCTGACAGAGAATGGAGAATTCCTGAGAGATGGCCCCCAGACAACCTCTTAACTCAGTACTAAAGTCACTCTTGAAATTGTCCCTTCAGCCAAAGATTATTTTTGTTATCAGGTGCTACTGAATTGGTTCTGACTCAAAATAAAATGAAGGTAAATGGGCATACCAGCCCAGAGGCAGGGATGAGAAGGCAGCGGGGGACAAGACAGCTGGTAATGGGGAGCTGGGGGCCAAGAAGGGGAGGGTACTGATGCACTGTGGGGGTGGCAACTAATATCACAAAACAGTAGATGCATTCACTGTTTAACAGCAAGCTAATCTGCTCTGTTAACCTTAATCCAAAGCACAACTGAAAAAAAAAGAATCCAAGGATCTGCTACAACACTGGGCAAATCCTCTGCAAAAGACCTCTTTAAAGTGTTAAATAGCAAAGATGTCACTTTGAGGACTGTGACGGCCCACCATCCAGAAAGGTCCTTGTAGACAAAGTCACAAACTTCTGTAAGTGACAGGCCGAAGCATCTCACCCGTGACATGTTTTTAGCCTATTACCCCTGATAATATTTTGCTTCCTAATTAAATTCTCCTAAAAAGATACCCCTCCCCTCCTAATATGAGGATTAAGAAGGATGCCTTCTAAGAGGGGCTTCACAACCCCTCAGTTTATGAGATTATATTGGGACAATCTGACCAGGAACTTCTGGGGAAAAGAGATCAGAGGAATGGATTTCAATACAGCATGCCTAATAGCACTGAGGGCTGCCCAGCCTCACTGACTTCCTCCTAATTGCGTTTCCCCCTCCCCTTTTTCCACAAACACAGGTTTACAAAGTGACTCTTGAAAGGCTTTCCAAGGACAATTCTCCACATAGCCATTAAAACTACACAAGCATCTCACTCCCTACAACAGAAAGAACAAATAAACTTCTAGGTTCTTTATAGTTGGTATGGCAAACTGATAACACTGAAGAAACATCTTTCTTAAAGCAGCTGGGCTTCATTAGGGGATAGCAGACACTATCTACACAGAAAGAGATAAATAAAAACTTAGAGAAACAAATGGAGACAGCCAAATGGTGAAGCCTTGAGAAGTTTGCCCTTCTGTACCTTCCACTTTGAGGTACAAATAAAACCATTAATTGTGTTCACTGACATTTATCACCACGAACACCTGGCTCAGACCATTATCCAAAAAGGCCTTGACAATTAATTAGAAGTAGAAGACCATGAGGGCTCAGTTTCTTGTTAGCCAATAATGTTGGGTTAGTTTCTTGTTAACCAATAGTTTACATGATGAAGATAGGGTCAACACTACGTCACCTCACCTATAAAAAATATAGACAGACAGCTCTCGACACACACAATCTTTTGTTGGTCAGGCTGCCTTTAAACCAAAAGTCTTTCCTGTCTCTCTTTATTCATTTCCTGCCGATGCCTTCCCTCCCTCCGTGCAGGACCCTGAAAAGTGTTGGGGCTGGCTCCCGGCAGAGGACAAAGGTGCACCTGACCCAAGCTATGGCATTTTCAGTCACCCCATATGCTTGCAAAAGCTAAGAAATAAATAAGGGACAGTGAAGAACAACTGATGCCTTTGAATTACGGTGTGGACCAAGAATACTGAACATACCATGGACTGGAAAAGAACAAACAAGTATGTCCCGGAAGAAGTACAGCCAGAGTGCTCCTCGGAAGCGAGGATGGCAAAACTTGGTCATATCCTGGACATGTTATCAGGCAGGACTAGTCCCTGGAGAAGGACATCAGGTCTGGCAGAAGGTCCGTGAAAAGAAGGCAGGCCCTCGACAGATAGACTGACAAATTGGCTGCCACAACGGGCTACGAGACAACAGTGACGCTGGCGCAGGGGCAGGCTGGGTCTTGCTCTGCTGTACACGGGCTGCTAAGAGGCAGAAATGACTCGAGGGCCACCGACAACAACTGAACAAAAGTACTGGAAGTAAGGGAAAAAGAAAAATCATCTCTAATGCTGTCAAGTGAATTCTAACTCACAGCGACCCTCCAGGACAGAGGAGGACTGTCCCATAGTTTCCTATAAGCATCTGGAGGATTTGAATGGTTGATCTTTTGGTTAGCAGTGCTAGCTACCCTTAACCACAATAGTGGTTTAATAAGTATTTTTAATAAGTATTTATTAGGTTCTAAGTACTGTTCTAAAAGAGCCCTGGTGGAGCCACAATTACACACATGGCTGCTAACCTAAAGGTTGGTCGGTTCCATCTAGCGGTTAGGCCACAGGAAAAACACCTGCAGATCTGCTCCCATAGATGACTACAGCCTACAACATTCCAGCTAGGCAGTTTTATTCTGTCCTGTAAGGTTACTATGAGCCCAAACTCGACTCATCTACAGACAACAACAAGCAGTGTTCTTAGCGCTTTACATGTATGTATGCATTAAATCCTCACAATCATTACATGATGTGGCAGAAAGCTACTGAAGCACAGAGTGGTTAAGGAATTTCCCATAAGCCACAGAGTTAATAAATAATGAAGCAAAGACTCAGCCCTGACTGTATGACTTCATAATTCAAGTTCTTAATTATTAAATACGGATTGCCTCTCTAAGGACCCCAGGTAGTGCAGTGGTTAAGCACTTGGCTGCTAACCAAAAGGTCAGCAGTTCAAATGCACGTCTGCGTCTGCAAAGCTTACAGCCTAGGAAACCCTGTAAGACAGTTCTACACTGTCCTACTGGGTCACAGTGAGTTACAACTGACTTAGTGGCAACGATTTTTTTCTCCCTTGTCTTTCTGCCAAAATGACCATGCTCATTTCACCGTACTAGGGTTCCATACACACGCATGGGGTCATCCTGGAACAGGGCAGGCTTTGAATGGCCGCAGAGTCCTTGAAGACTCAGACAATGTTTGAGAAACAGTCTTAAAAGCAATGCCCCTGGGGGAGAACAAAAACCTTCTTTAAAAGGCCTGTTTGTCCTTAAGGACAAAACTTTATAATGCTCCCTTCAGTTAAGTTTAGTTAAATTATTTTACTATGCTGAGTGACAGTAAAACAAATTGCTTTGAAACGATGATTTTAATTCTGCTCCATAGAACAAAAATTGAGGTATTAACTGTCGGTGTTGAGTTGCTATTTTAAACTGACTCTGGAAGAATTCATTCAAATGTTCAAAAGCAGGGCTTTGAACTGGTTCAGTCACAGATGAGAAAGCAGAAGCTAAACAGAGCTCATTTTTACAATTTGGGTGATCTGGAATAACAGCTAGAACGGGGAAAATCACAAGCACGGAACTGGAAAGGGACACTCAGAAGACGCGCAGTGAGCCCTTTCAGGAGCTGAATGTGTGAGACTAGATTACTGCCGGGAGTAAGGTGCGTGACATACATTCAAAGTAGCGTGGCTGGCCACCACCTCTGAGTAGGGCACCAAGCATTCTAACTCCACCCCAAATCTGATGGGCAAGAGATCTGACTGCTAAGACACAGGTATGCTGCCCTTCTTTTCTAAGACAGAGATTAGTTTTTAGCAGAGCTTCAACTTGTAATTTTTCCTGTTCCAGTGATTATTACAGTTCATCCCCATTTTAAAAATTAGGATCAGTTCCAATTTCACTTTCTTGGCCATGACTGAACCAGGAAGAACTAGTGTGAAGCCCTGTATAAAAGTCACTGAGCTGGGGCAGTACCTGGCCCTGGGTGAAAAGTGTTAGTTCCCTAGAGTGTCTTTAAACCCACTCTCTGGCCTTAAAGAAGGTGGGCAATTCAAGTTGTTCAACAGTAGTCTGAGCCAAGAAGAGGTAGGCTAAGACTTGCTAGCCTGACAGAGGTGGGAGAAAACCCAAGAAGTTGGCCCCGAGACACCCTTTTAGCTCAGTAATGAAGTCACTCCTGACATTCACCCTTGAGTCAGAGATGAGACAGGCCCATAAAACAAGACTAAATGGGCATACCAGTCCAGGGGCAAGGATGAGAAGGCAGGGAGGGACAAGGAAACGGGACGGGAAATCACAGTCAGTGAAGGGAGAGCACTGCCTTGTTGTGGGTTTGGCAACCACTGTCACAAAACAGTCTGTGTACTAATTGTTTGATGAGAAGCTACCGAGTTCTGTAAACTTTCATCTAAAGTCTAGGCTGGCTTTCCACAAGCAGGGAAGATGAGCAGGCAGAATTTTTCAGTCTTTTCCATCTACTGTGCTCACATGAGGAGCCCCGGCAGCACAACGATTCAAGTGCTCAGCGACTAACAGAAAGCCTGGAGGTTCAAAATCACCAGTGGCTCCTCGAAAGAAACGACTTACATCCAGGAAACCCTGAGGGGCAGTGCTAGTCCGTCACACGTGATCTCTGTGACACAGGGTCTGTACAGTGGAGATCACCTCCACGGCACAAAGCATCGGCAACAACCAGTCACAGGAGAAGTGTTCTGTACCTGGATCGTATGAAAATAGGAGCGTCAATAAAACCATCAGTACACCCTTACGCTGCTGTAGCATATCAGAACCAATGGGAAGTTTGTTAACACAAACAGAAAATATTCTTCAATCATCCATTCAAAAGGAACCATAAGGAAACTGGGTCACGTGTTCACTCTGAGCACACACAGAATTGGAAAAAAAACATAATCTGACTCTGGCATCAAGTCCAGTGGAGTAAGACCCAGGGAATCCAACTTGGTCCAGCCAGAACAAAACAAGAGGAAACAAATTCACAGCCCTTTCATTTAGTCCCTAGAAAAATAAGTCACTGAGATAAATCATCATAGTTCCTACTTCTTTGGACAAAATGATGGAGAGAAATGATGTAATACTCTGAGGCAAGACACATAAAATGAAAAAAGTTCCCAGTAAACACACACAAGTAAGAGATAACCCTGGCTTTCTACATTCACTCCCGTCTAGAAGGAGCCAGAGAACAGCACAGTCAGACTTCCAGCCTACCACAAGAGGGCTAGCCATAAAAGTCAGCTTTACTCGCCAGCTTTCTCACTGAAACCACATCCAGAATTCCCGGCAGTATAACAGACAAGACACTAGGCTGTAATACTAGTTACAGGTTTAACACAATGAGGAAGTCCTAAATAAAAATCCACTCACATGAAAATATTTTATTTTTAAAACATGAGAAAGTATGAAACATGATTAGGTTAATTTTGCTAAATGGACTGGGTGATGATACCATTATTGCTTTCTGAAAGTGAAATAAACACTGTACCTGAGATAGCTTCCAAAATAAGCAACAATATTTGGGTGTTTACAGTCTTTCATCATAATAATTTCTTGCTGCACAACTGCGAAGTCTTCACCTACAATAAAAAACAAATTGAATGTTTTAGTAGGTGAAGTAAGTTTCAAAGTATGCATTTTAACGCATCATAACGTTATTAATAACACTTTTAATGATAATTTTAGTTCCAGCTTAACAGAACAAACACAGCACAGTGAATAAGAGCATGAACTCTTTCCTGCACACTGGATGGACTCAAATCCCCACTCCCCCCCTTCACTAAAGCTCTGTCAGCTTGGGCAAATTATTCTCGTGCAAACTTTCTCCTCTGTAAAATAGAAATAACAGTAACAATAACCTATCTCATAGGGCTGCTGTAAAAGAACTAATGAGTTAATGTATGTGAAATGCTCAGAACAGTGCCTGGCACAGAGTTTAAGTGTTATACAGGCATCTGATATTGTTACTACCATGTCGTGGGTACCAGCTGTTGATTTCTACTGATCAGATAACTTATTCAGAAATGGGCACTATTTTTATTGCCAAATAACATTAATGCAATCTTAGCACAAAGAAGCAACTTTTTTTTTAAGTCTGAGTGGACATCCTTACACACCAGGAGTGTCAAATGTTACCTCCCCGGGCTCTCTGTAGAGTTGAGGGGCCTCCTCTCTGAGGTACTGGGTTTCCAGACAGCCCACACATACACACGAGTTTATCCTGCACTTGAGTACCATCTTTCCACCATGGTGGGGTGCAGAAAGGGACTGTCTCTGAGCCGGGTCAGACAATTAACACACGCCCTTTCTCCTTCTATTCCTTCCCTGTCCAAATCTGCCTAAATAAGATCGGGCAATCTTACAGCAGTGTCACATGCTGTGGCTCCTGAATGAACACTTGTCCCAGAGAGAAACAGAGTACAGGGGATGCAAAGGTAGCAAACCAGAGACAACACAGAAAGAGAAGAGCAAATGGAGCACTCAGAGTAGCTCGGTAACGCTCATTTAATCGGAAAAGCAGTATATGCTAATGAAAAGTCCAACTGCGTATTAATGGAAGGTAAAAACCACAAAGCAGCTTCCCAAACTACTACTCTGACCGTAAGTCTGAGGTCTTTAGAGCAAGTTCTGACATTTCTGGCCTCGGCATCTTTCTATTGTACATGTAACTGAGACCTGACTGCGGCTGGCGATCATGAGCTGTCTGAACCCAATGCCAGAACCCACCTCACTGTCCCAGTTACAAGGCAGAACGTAACGAAGTGACGGTGTGTCAGGTTCCCAATCTCTGCCACAAAGTGAGCACAAAAGTCACAGATCTCTAAAAGAAGAAAGAATTTTCACGCTTCCAAAAATTCTGAAGGAGGTCACTGAACCAGGATCCTCATAGGAGTCCATTTCCTACTACGCTATTAAGAATTGCTAGTTTTCAGTGTATAAAAAACTAAAAAGTTAGGAATAACACAGCCATAACTGAGCTAAGAACAATTTTCATAAGTACACTAAATAATTTGAAAGTTTGGGATTTTTGCTTCTCTGTCTGCCCTTCCACCACACTGTACTGCAGTCCAGTGGCATGAGATTCAGTCCCAGTGAGCCTCAGTGCTTTAACTTGACGGTTTGGGACACTGAGAGCTGTCAGCAGCTATCATGCAAACAGTAGTGACTCCACAGCATCTAACAACAACAACAACAGCATTATGCAACCTCAAATGGAACCTGTCTTAGAATAAAATTGACCTGTGAAAAGCCTGCACACAAGAGGTGGAGGAGGACGTGATAGCATGTACATGTTACCTGCCTCTGTAATTTTCAGATATACCTGTGCACAACGCTGTATTGTTTTAAGTCACCTTGGGATGGAGTTTGTGACAATGTAAGCATCATAACATCTACAGTGATCTTTATCTACATTACAGCCCTCACTCTAGGACATGAATATTTGCACGTCTACATCCTCAGGAGTATAAAGTCCTCCAGGAGAGGACTATAGTTTAATCATTGTTGCATCTTTAGGGTCGCCATGAGTCGGATCCGACTCGACAGCACTTGGCTTTGGCTTGGCTGCATCCCAAAGCACCTCACATGCCATCAATAAAAAATTGCTGAATGAATGAATCTACTACACCACATAATTCCTTCCCATGATAACCCTAACTCAAGAACATCTGCTTTGGGGTTAGTTTCTACTGGATGACCCCACAGGGTCGCTATGAGACAGAATCAATAGTTCTGGGTTTTTTTAAGTAGATGAAGAAGCTTTAAGTCTTAAGCTACACCTTTCCAATGCACCAAAATGCTGGGTCCAACTGCATCATTTCCCCCTATTACATCATCTCTGTGTGACTAGGAGGAGCTTCTGGGTGGCAGGAATGGTGGAATACTAAGCTACTAACTGAAAAGTACCTCAAAAGAAAGACTTGGCAACCTGCTTCTGAAAGGTCACAGCCATGACAACTCTATAGAGGGCAGTTCTACTGGGAAACACGTGGGGTCACCCACCATAAGTCACAATTGGCTCAATGGCAACTGGTTTGGTTTTTCTGGTTCATGTAACTATAAGGACGATCAAACAAAATTCAATTTTCTTAGGTGAAAAAAAAATTCAATGAAAAATTCCACATACTTGATTTTTAAAGGTAATAGAAAAAGGTAGCTTTAGGTATGACCAAAGGAAAAAGCAGAGTTTAATATATTGATAAACCCGAGGAACCTCAGGTGTATAAGGGTGTCTACCCAAATTTAACAGTTCCTTCTTTGGGCTAAAATTGAATTATTTTTTTTTTGGCAATAAAAAAGAAGTAGTGCCCATTTCCTAGTGAGTTACCTGATGAGTCGAAATCAACAGCTGATACTCATGGCATTGTAGTAATAATATCAGGGCTTATATAACACTCTGTGCCAGAGTTTAACACACCAATAACCCTGAGGAACCTAACAGCTAATTTGAAGGACCTCCTTTGAAACTAATGATAAACATACTCCGAAAACTAAAACCAGCACACCCACCAACCGGTGCTATAGCATGTTATTACAAATAGTTTTGACTTCAAGATGCTTACATCTCTTTCTGGTCAGGGATTTGATTTATAAATATAGTTTTCCAGTGGCTCCTGACCTATTCTTGAGGCTACAAAAGCATAAACCGCATCTGTATAAAATTTACAAAATCAGTCCCTAAAGCAAAACAATATGGAAAAACTATCTGTAAATTCAGCTTTGACATACTCAGTATCTCTTCCTACGCCCTTGTAACCAGTAACAGTCGTGCTTCAAATCCTATTCTTCCACCCTAACGTTCCATCCCTTCCTTCCCTCTGCCAGCTACTCCAGTGTGCATGGACATTTTAACAGTAATAGATCTTCTGACTACCACAATTTCTGTTCTTCAATCTATCCTGTACACACTGAATCTTCTATCATTTTGCTCTGCACCATGTTACTAAGCTGTAAAATCCCACCATCTATAAAACAAACAAGGAAATGCATTGCCATTGAATCAATTTCGACTCAAAGCAACCCCACAGAACAGAGAATGCCCCACAGAGTTTCCAAGGAGCTCCTGGTGGATTTGAACCACCAACCTTTCCATTAACAGACACAACACTAAACCACTATGCCACCAGGATTGCCACAGGCAAAGTTTAAGCCCTAGGCTGGTATTTCATGTCCCTCTTAAACTAGGATCAGTTGGACTTTCCTATCTTATCTCCCTACACCTAAAGAGGGCCTGTTGTTCCAGCCA
Source organism: Heterohyrax brucei (assembly GCA_028571685.1). Classification (NCBI taxonomy): domain Eukaryota; kingdom Metazoa; phylum Chordata; class Mammalia; order Hyracoidea; family Procaviidae; genus Heterohyrax; species Heterohyrax brucei. The sequence goes on from CM053149.1 coordinate 54,490,971, forward strand.
ACTGAAACTATTACCTTTTCCAAAACGGACCTAGCCTTTCAACATCTTTGCTCTCCCCACTAGCCTTGCAGGACATCCCTTCCACTCTCTTATTACAACCAGCAAAACCCTGCCCAGCCTTGAAGGCTCCAGTGAACCCTTACTTCCTTAAGTACTCGAGTCAAGTAAACCTTACAACTTCTGTGGAACCACTGAGTGAATGGGATTTACCAGCTCCTGTCTTACCGGTGCCCTTTCACACGGCATCTCAGATATGCTCGTCTGTGATATTTCAGAGGATAGTACTGTTCCCACAAATAATGTGCCCACACACGTAACATGCAAAGACGATGAGGCTAAGTAAGGCAGTTCTGGCAGAGTGCACCCAAGCATACATCACACGTGCCTAATGACATCTGCAGAAGTGAATTTCAGCCCCATTCACCTGTCCTCCCACATTATACGTAAATCCTACTGTTGTGTTCATTTTCTTTGGTCTCTCATTTGCATAAAGTGTCTCTCATGTGCATAAAAAATAGCCCAAAATTGTTACTTTTGATCATAATTGCATAATAAAGGTATGAGTTATGGTCAAGAAGCCATAGATTGAGTTTGGTAGTTCCCTGACAATCAGAACATGAACAATGGAAACTCGCATTTGTTTCTATTAATTTTAGTTGATAATTACAGCTCAACAGTTGAATTCAAAACCCTATCAGACCGTCTCAACTGAAACCACCAGGCGGTATTAGGTATGCTTATTTCACAGTTTAATTATGTCTTCCTGGTGTCAACTGAAATCAGCAACATATAATAAAAAACAGGCACAGCACGGGCGGGCTCACAGCTGGCAAAAACACAACACCCATGTTACTGGTGAAAAAATGTAAGCAGTCAAAGAAAGCTATTAGTGATCTGTGAGCTGACTGCTTCTACTTACAGAACAACCGTAGCTGGTTTTCATAATGGGTAACGAGTTCCTTGAATACACAACTATGTCTCTATATCTTCCACTTTAACTAAATTAAGTGCTAAATAGTTTAATGAAGTGAAATCACTGAACAGACACATAGCGCCGGGAACGAGAAAGCAACTGCAAATATACTAAATAAAAAGTCTTTTGTCATTTGATTTTTTACTTTTTACCATCTTGCAGTAGGTAAACATTTCATCTGTCCCGTAAAGTTAGCCTAGATTCCTAATATGGCTGGTGCACATTAGTGAGGGGCTAAGCAGTCAACTATTAACCTTGAGAAATAATTGTCGAAAGTGATGTAACAGCTACACTATTCACAAACAGCAACAAACACAGTACAGCACTGAGTAAACAACTGGTGGAAAGGGACCTAGGAGAGCTCTCAAGGGAGCAGGGAAGCAGGCAGGTCAAGCCTCTGCTACTCTGTGATGAGAGATATAAGGCAGAAAACATCTCTCCTACCTCTCAGGGCAGAAAACACTAATTTTCCACAGCGGTCAAAAGGTACAAAGAAAGACAGCTCATAAAAATAACACTGGGGGCCCATAAACAAATAGTGGAACAAAGTCTTACTTGTACCTTCCCATCTTTTTAAATTTTGCTCTACAATGTAATAAATATCCCTCTCATAGAAACAAAATAGCACCTGTCTTCTGCTTAGATATTTTCCTGTTCCTCAACTTCAGTGTTTTATTTATTGCCCTGGAAGAAGAATCAGTTTCTCCTGTGAGCTGCTACCTAATTAATCAGTGTCATTCACTATCTGTCTGCATTTATGTTTTAAGTTAATAACTACTGCTATAGCCAAAAGCACAAATGAGAAATTGTAAGTAACTCTAATTAATTTTTTTATTAGTGTGAAACCCAAGGCACAACGAGCTGAGAATCAGGAGAACTGAACAACAAATATGTTACCTGACTTTGGGCAAATTATAAACATTGTGCCAACTTTCTGATAGTCTGAAACATGAGAGGTAAGCTTAAAGAGACTTTTTTAAAGAATACTTCCCTTCTACCAGCGATGTTCCATAGCCAATGTTTTGAAAGTTGTAAAATATCTGGCAATCAAGATGTACACTGCCTGAAGTGTTCCTTATGGCACCAAAATACTGACTTTAAAATACTCCCAAAAAGACAAAACAAGATTCAAAACACCAAACACAAGCAGTCACAGCCTCTTACTGGAACATGAAAGCAACGCCGTGGAAATGCGCAGAGGTGCGCTCCAGCCTTGGGCAGGCCCTGCCACAGGCTATCATCTTGGTCCATATTTCTGTTGGTTTGTTTTATTTTTTAATAATGTATTTTATCTTTTGTTGTTGATGGTACACACAGCAGAACACACACCAAGTAGACAATTTCTACATGTACAGTGCAGTAACACGATTACATTCCTCACGTGGAGCATTCTTACGCTTCTTCCCAAACTGCTGCTCCCTCACTAACATAAACTCACTGTCCCCTAGACGTGAATCTTTTTATCTGTTATTGTCAACTCGATCCTGTACACAAACAAAAAACCAAACCCACTGCTGTCATCAATTCTATTTCAACTCAACGGTGACCCTATAGACAGAGTAGAACTGTAACACAAAATTTCCAAGGAGGACCTGGAGGATTTGAACTGCCGACCTTTTGGTTAGCAGCCGTGGTTAACCACTACCCCACCGAGGTTTCCTGCGTAGACAGATCTTAAAATAACACAAGGCTCAAGACAGACATTCTTTACTCATTAAAGTAAACTACTGTGTGGTTTTAAGAACTCACAGAATATATTTTGATCCATTTTAAATTTTCTTATTATAAATAAGTCTCAAAAATTGGTATCATCCTAGCAAAATGACACAAAGACCACAGAATAAATCCTTAGTCTAACAAAATCTGGTTTATTGACACACTGTAGTGAGGAAGACTGCACCCCAGAACAATCTTGAGCTGTCTTCCCAAAAAGAGGAAAGGACAGAGTCAACTTAAGACTCTGGGGAGAAATCAAGTTTAAGTGCAAGTTAAATGAAGCAGTGCTTTGATCAGGTTAGAGCAAAGGCGGCTTATGTATAAAGGGATCTACTTCAGGACTGGATTACAAAGTGGACCCAAGGTTTTATTATCCTAGAACTATGAAGTTAACATACGGAATGCTATATCCAGAATTCCTCATCTGAAGCTCTAAAATGTGGCTTGTAAATCCAGACTGCTTCACTCTGTCAAAGCAACTTAGATTCTCCAGGCAGGAGTAGGGTGCTTCCCTTTTTTGCGGGTAACACTGCGGTCAAGTTTCTGAGAGTTTATGATTTTCAAGAACAAATTCTCAGTGAACAAGCAACCTGTAGTCACTCAAAGACAAGGGCTTGTTATGACATTTCACAGCTGCACCCTTCTTGAAGAAATACTGTTTCCTGCTAACTCTGAGGCTTTGTCTGTCTCTGTTATTCTGGTGTGATAGAGCTGGACCGAATTTTTACTGCCTCAGCAGAAGGATGCATGTGAATGACAGACCGTATCAACATGTGACCAGAAGAACCAGATGGCGCCCAGCCAACACCAAAGACAGCCGTGATAGGGTACACAATGTTGAGAGGGGTACAGCTCAACCAATCTACTAAAAGACCACAAATGATGGTCCAACGGCCCAGGAGATCCCCTGGGAACACGGCCCCTAGACCTGCTGCTGCCCCTGTCTAGGACACACTACTAAGGTCAACTCTTTGGACAAAAATGGACTAGACTCAGGGACACAGTGTGACCATATGGTGGGTGTACTTTATGGTTCTATGCCATTTATAGGAGGCTGTCCTACTGGTCTCTTTATAGGCTAGAGAGAAGAAGGTAGAGTGGAGGTGACAGGAGCTTGTTAAGTGGATACTACAAGTATAAAATGAATAGGTACGGTGTGCTGTCACGGGGCAAGGGGACCAGATGGGTGGGCATGCAAAATTGACTTGGATTGTATACTTTCACTTAATCACAATAAGAAGAAAAAAAAAGGAATTTTTACTGTCTCACTATTCACTTAGATTCCTGTTGCCATTTTATGTTAGCCTGAGTTGTCCAGAACAGCCTGCCAATTATATCGACAACATTATACAGAAAGGAGTTCGCTGGTTTATCTTTTAGGTTGTTTATTATGCATCAATTTCTCTACAAAAGATGGCCAATTTGGATATATTTATTGCCTGTGGTGGTCAGGATTATGTCAACTTGGCTACTACACATTTGGCTGCTGTATTAAGTGGCAGGGCGGGGTTTGTGGTGGCTCCCTGCCCCTCAGCTCTCATCTCATGACCTTTTCACTACGGCGGCTGGTCGCTCACATGGCAAGGAGCTCCTGCTCTCTTCTTCCAGCGTCTGGTTCCAGGACTTGAGCTAGCAGCTGTTGGACTCATCAGTCCTTACAGTCGGCACTTGAGAGTCCTGCTCCCTGACCTGCCACTCCTGGTTTTGCCAGCCTCTGTCGCTTCGTCTCACCACCAGCTTGGGATCCACTCACCTACACAACTGGTGATCTAGAACTCTGGTCTCTGACTTGCTGACTTTGGGTTCCTCAGCTTCCGTGGCCACGTGAGGCTTGTGCCAGAGCTTGGGACATTCAGCTTCTGTGATTACGTGAGCAGTTTCCTATATCTGTATCTATCTATCTGTCTATATATATATATATATATTATAAATCTTTCCTTGTACCTACACGTTACTAGTTTTGCTTCCCTAGAAAACCCAGCCTAAGACATTGCCCTAGAACACTTCCATTTTACACCACTACAGTTAATTTAATGTGCATAAACATCACTTAACTTGTTAAAATGCAGATTTTTCTTTTTGTGAATAAACATCCAGTTGAACCACCTAATATAGCTGCCAGCCAAATCCTGACTGTGGCAAAAGAGAGTAAGCTCTGGAGCTAAATGACCAGGGTTCAAATCCCACCTCTCACTAATTAAGGCAAATTACTTAAACTTTCCCTTGTCAGTACCCTTATCTGTTAAAAAAGGGGGGGGAGTAACAATTTTAGGATTAAATGAGTCAACACATGTAAGGCACTCAGACTAGCACCTGGCACCAGGGAGTACAAATACCTGTTAACTATTAGCAACAAATAATACAGTGTTAAGCCAACCCACCTCTAAGCTGTATCTTCTTACTCAGTCTCTGTTATCTTCCTCATTGCTTTTTATTCATTCACTAAACATTTAACTTAGTATCTGTTAGGTGTCACACACTGTGCCAGGCACTGAGAATCTTATGGAAAAAAAACAGGCACGAATTTTGCCCTGAAAGAAATTATGGGCTGTTATTGTTAGGAACCGTCAAGCTGGTTCCGACCCCATGATCTCATCAACAGCAGAATGACACACTAAGCCTAAGGTGCAGCCACTGTATGATTTCATCTTGTTGAGGGTCTTCCTCTTTTTTGTTGACTCTCTACCAAGTATGATGTCCTTCTCCAGGGACTGATCCTCCCTGACATGTCCAAAGTATGTAAGATGTAGTCTTGCCATCTTTGCTTCCAAGAAGCACTGTTTTAGTCAGCTAGGCTGCTCTAACAGAAATACCACAGAGTGGATGGCTTTAACAAAGAAAGATTTATTCTTACACAGTCCGGTAGGTTGCAAGTCCATATTCAGGGTGTTCGCTCCAGGGAAAGACCTTCCCCTTGTCGGCTCTGGAGGAAAGTCTGGTATTGCATCAGTCTTTGTCCAGGGAGCGTCCTCACGTAAGAAACCTCTGGTCTGAAGGACGCACTCTGCTCCCGGTGCTGCTTGCTTGATGGTAGCGAGGTTCTCAAATTGTCCTTTGTTTCTTTTTCTTTTATTCCTTGCAAGCTAAAAGCATTAAGGGTGGGGCAAGCCACACTCCAGGGAAACTTCCCCCACAGCAGGAATTCACAGCCCCACCCTAATCCTTTAACAGACAGGTTAGCAAAACCACACAATGGAGGACAGTCCCAAGCTACTGGGAACCATATCCCAGCCAAGTGGCTGCCTGCACACATTTTTGGGGGGACACAATTCCAACCACGACAAGCACTCTGGTTTTACTTCTTGCAGAACAGTTACTCTGTTCGTTTAGCAGTTCGTGGTACATCCAATATTCTTCTCCAGCACAATTCAGAGGCATCAATTCTTCTATTTTCCTTATTCACTGTCCAGCTTTTGCATGCGTATGACGTGACTGAAAATACCATGGCATAGGTCAGGAGCACCTTAGTCTTCAGAGTGACATCTTTCCTTCCAACGTTTTAAAAAGGGCCTTTGCATCAGATTTTCCCAGTGCAATGTGTCTTTTCATTTCTTGACTGCTGCTTCTATGGGTGTTGACTGTGGAACCACATAAAAGAAAATCTTTGACAACCTCAATCCTATACGGTATGCAGTGGGGTACTACAGTGTGGTTTGATTTGCATGTCCTCAATAACTAATGATACTGAGCATCTCTGCATGTGCTCATTTGCCACCCACATATCTGCTTTAGGGAACTATCTATTCAAATCTTTTGCCCATTTTTTTCAATGGGTTCTGTTTTTAATTGAGTTGTAAGAATCATTTTTATATTCTAGATATTGTCCACTAACAAATACATAATTACAAACATTTTTCTCTCATTCTGGTCATTGTTTTTTCACTTTCTTTGATGGTATTGTTCTCCAACACATGTGACCATCTAAGTGGCACCAACTGGTCCCAGTCCACCTGGAGGAGAGGAGAATGATGGACATCAAACACAGGAGAAGAATATGAACTCAGCAGAAGTTGCCATATGATCCAGAGACTACATCAGCATGACAACAGAAGAACCAGACAGTATCTGACTACCACCAATGACTGCCCACAAGGTCCCTGATGAAGCAGGAGAAAAACAGGGTGTAAGACTCAAACCCTATTAAAAAGACCAGACTTGATGGTCTGACAGACTGGAAGGTTCCCATAAGACACAGTCCCCGGCCAACCTATTAGCTCAGAACTGAAACCATTCCCTAAGCCAAGACTGGATTCGACTAGAAGACGGCAGCTCCAGTCTAGAGGCAAGATAAACAGGCAGAGGTGGACAGGAACTAGTTGAATGGCCACAGAAAATACAGGGTAGAAAGGAAGAATGTGCTGTCACAGTGTGGGGAGAGAAGTTAGAATTACATAACAACATGTGTGTAAGTTTTTATATGATAAATTGACTTGAATGATAAATGTTCACCTAAAGCACAATAAAGTGTTTTTTTAAAAAAGACACACACACACACAATAACTCATTGGGAAGGAAGGTAGCAGGCAGAGATGAAGCAACGTTGGTGGCAGCAGTAGCAGCTACTCGGTACTACACTACCTATTCTGTGCCAGCGTGACTTTAAATGCTTTACATATATCACTACTACTTGTCTGTCAGGTGACCTATGTGTTGCTATGACGCTGGAAGCCATGCCACTGCTATTTCAAATACTAGCAGGGTCACCCTGTTGGACAGGTTTCAGTGGAACTTTCAGACTAACACAGACTAATAAGAAAGGCCTAGAAATCTGTTTCCCAAAAGTAGCCAGCCAAAACCCTGAAGATCACAACAAAATACTGTCCAAAGATAAGCCCATTACGCTGGAATGCACCCTATCCAAACACAGAGTGGTCTCAACAATACCAACCATACTAACAACCCTGAAGCCCACGCAGGTCTAGACGATCTTTCATTCTGTTGTACACAGGGTCAAATCCCACTGGACAGCAATCAGTGACAACAACGTCCATTAATTTGTTTAATCACTACGGCAACCTTATGAGGAAGCTACTGTTATTAGCCCCATTTCAGAGATAAGGAAACTGAGATCTAACTGCAGATCAAGTCAGAACCACAATCTAAGTAGCCTGGTTTCAGTCTGTGCCCTTAACCACTAAGCCTACACTCAAATTTACACATATTTCACACAGGATATAAAACAAATTAAAGAAATTAAATACACAAGTTCAAGTGGCTTCCTTGAAAACGTTAAGTAGGCAATCAAATGTTAAATAAGTATCTAACAACATGAGCCCTGGTGGTGCACTGGTTAAAAGCACTTGGTTACTAACTGAAAGGTCAGTAATTTGAAGCCACTATCTGCTTCACAGGAGAAAAATCTGTGATGGGGGACACAATGTAAAAATCCCTGAGGCAAGTGTACAGTTCACGAACTCTTCTAAAAGACCAGAAATGATGGTCTGACAGCCTGGAGGGTCCCTGAGAACATGGCCCCTAGACCTGCTTCTGGCCATGACCTGAAACCAGTATTGAGGTCAACTCTTCAGACAAGAATGGACTGGACTCAGGGACACAAAGTGACCATATGGTGTGTGTACTTTATGGGTATACATATTTATAGGAGGCTTGTCCTACTGGTTTCTTTCTAGATGGAAAAGGAGAGTGGAAAAAAGGGGACACGTGCTCACTAAGTAGATATCAGAAATATAAAGTGAAAAGGAGAAATGTGCTGTCATAGGGTAAAGAAAGCAAATGGAGCCACAGATAGGCAGGCATTCGGAATTGATTTGGACTGTGTATTTTCACTTAATCATCACAATAAAAAAATTCAACAAAACATTCCAAAACCTGCTGCCATCAAGTCAATTCCGACTCACAGCGACCCTACAGGACAGAGTAGAACTGCCCTATAGAGTTTCTAGGAGCACCTGGAAGATTCCAGCTGCAGCCTTTTGGTGTGCAGATGCAGCTCCTAACCAGCAGCCACCAGGGCTTCCCCTTAAACATGACAGCATCGGAAACCCTATGGAGCAGTTCTACTCTGTCCTATGGCGTCACTAAGAGCTGGAACTGACTCAGCAGCAACTGGTTTTGTTTTGTTTTGTTTTGTTTTAAATCTGTTAATACAGAAATCACTGCCATCCAGTCGATTCTGACTCAACCCAGCTACCCTGTAGCTCAGAGCAGAACTGCCCCATAGAGCTTCCAAGGAATACTTGGCAGATTTGCCTTTAGTAAGCAGATACAGCACTTAGCCACTGTGACAGCAGGGTTTCTGTACATATGATACTAAGTTAGGCTGAATGGCAGAATAATGTATGATTTTATTTTCCTCTTTTTGTTTAATGGTAACCTCTCTTTTTACCACAATGATCAATAGTGTTCAAAATCAACAGCATTAAACTCAAAAACATTTCACAATGAGAAAGCACTTGACTTAATGAGGCCCATTTAGATTTTTCCAATCCCAACTATTTTAAGGAAATTAGCTAACTCTTAAGGTAAATCACCTAAATGTTTACCTATCTGGAAACCCTGGGGCCTAGTGGTTTAAGTGCCACATCTGCAAACCAAAAGGTTGATAGGTCAAATCCTCCAGGCGCTCCTCAGAAACTCAATGGAGGCAGTTCTGTTCTGTCCTATCGGGTTGCTGGGAGTCAGAATCAACTCCATGGCAATTGGTTTGGGTTTTTCTTTTTGCTGTTTTATTTACAAATTTAATGTGAACAGGAAATAACTGTGAATACAAATAATAAATATCCATGCCACAGTAAATAAAATCACACTACAAATCAAAAGCTCAAGTTTACATCACTGTATAATTCACACAGAAGAGAATATTTAGTATCACTGTTATTGCTGTGTGCCACTGAAGTCAGTTCCAACTCACAGAGACGCAGCCTGACAGAGCAGAACTGTCCCTAGTTTTGAACAGTATAATCTTGACACAAGCAGATCACCAGGGCTTTGCTGCCCGAGCCACTGGGTACATGCAAACCACCAACCTCTCAGCTGCGCATTCACCCACTATGTCAGGTGGGCTCCCCTTCCTAGTGCCATCTTACAGTAGTGTGAACTGGGAAATAAACTATTAATATCCCATAATACTGCCTTCTAAGAAAAAGTCAGATATGAAGCAAAATTATCTGTTTATTTTCATCTGTTTGAAAAGTGGATTTCAATGACGATGTACTGAATGCATACTGTGTAGCAGGCCAAGAGCTCAGTGGTGGGCACACAACTTCAATCAGACCATAGAAATGCAGAAAGGCAATTTTAGAATGACAATAGAGCTCATACAATAGAGGAGTCATCTTAATCATACCAAGGGTGGGAGAAGGCTTTGTAAAAGAGAGGGCGCTCAGCTGACTGGCAGGGTGCTCTCGGCGCTGCTGATTAGAAGCAATCACATCCCGTAGCACGGCCACCTCTTAACGATTAGAAATCAAGACACGGCTTTCAACAGAAAACTTTTTTCTTAAACCTCAGATTTCCCTAATTTCAGCATCCTACTAAAATTTCTCAGAATTGGAAGGGTGAGATTACTCAGGACAAATAAAAAAAAACTTGTGTTGTTATGATAGAACATAACTACATAAAATCTGTACATACACATAACTAAAAAGCATTCTCTATCATTATAGTTCAGCATGATGTGATCACTATACATCAACATATCTTTAAAACATCAAGTTCATGGCACTTCTAAGAAGTTACTGCTGATCTAAACCAGGGGGGTGGCAACAACAGCAGCAGGTGACCGTTTCAGAATGAGCTTCAGCCATAGGGATACCATGACTTGATGGTAGCAGATTTGTTTTGGATTATTTCTTTGTCCAGCTAAGAACAGTTTTTATACCTCTGGAGGTAGACAAAGCAGGAAGCAGAGAAAATGGGAATGAGAAATTAAAGAGAAAAAAGTTTGCCTATCCTTGAAAACCACTGAATAGGTTGACTCATACTGAAGCCAAAACCTGTTTCACCAATAAATTTCTATTATCATTTTGTGGCAGAATAAGTCATCAGCAAAGCACTACAGTTACTTGGGAACCCAGTCTACACGCTAGCACCACTGCTGTTTACAGTAGGAGGGAGAAAGCAGAAAAGGGCTTCTAGTGAGAAAGAAAGCCCTGAAAAGTTACTTTCTAATCTGGAATGCCAGATTCTCTCACAGAAACTCAAGGACACTCCTAGCGAAATCCCCCTCCCCTATGGTGACCCAACCCTTTGGAATTTGTAAAAACTTCACTTCTAGAAACCTGAGACTAACACTTGCTTCACCTCTGTAAACCCACTAATGCCAGTAAGAAGACAGTATGGTAATTCCTTTGTCTACCTTCTTGTGGATCTTATAAAAGAACAGGGACAAAATTGATCAGGGAGCTTGGCCATTCCGGACATTAGTCTGCCACAGCTCCGCCAGCAGGAATAAAGCCCCTTCCTCTCTAAGCACAGGTGTTTGGGTGACTCTCTCCTTCAGGCCTCGTTTTTCCTTCCTGCAACACTGAGAGAATACATGAGAGTGAGCAGTCAGCTGAGGAAGATGGTGGATTTTGTAGGGAGCATTCAGAGATAGAATACAGTTCCAGCAAAAAAGGAACAGAGTCGTCCTAGGTGCTAAACAATAAACTGCTCAATCTGAGGTAACTCTTAATATATTGCCAAGCCAGCCAAGTGCCGTAGAGATATTAATGACATATAAAATGTTTAGAGCAAGGTCACCACTGAGAGAACTGATACTCAAAGAAACAAAACTACCTGTCCCACTTCCCAGGGCACAGGAGTCTGGAGACAAAGAACAGCAACCTTCCCGTTTTCGAACCCATTTCTTCCTCTGCATCACACTGTGTCCTCACCACAGAACACTGTTAAAGGGGGAAATACACCACCCAGATGTGCCACAGGTTAGCAGAATTAATTAGTTAGAAGAAACAAAGTCTCCTCAGGAATTTCCCTCCCTCCCCCCAAGTATTATTTTTCTAGCAGAAGTGAGCAAAGCATTTATAAGTTTCAAAGTAGAGGAGGAAAGGAAAGAACAGACAACCAGTTTGTTGAGGTTAGCTAGGGAACCTGACCTCTGCCACCACATACTAACGTGTTTTACTCCAGAATCTAACATTTTCTAGGGATAACAAGGGTGATGGTTTGCATCATAGAATACACAGTACTGATAGGTTACCAAGGGAACCTGATCCGTCACAGATGAACAGTTGTCCCTGGCAGTCTGTGATGCAAATCTAAGTTCTTCCTGGCAGCTGTGATACAAACACAACAATTCCTCCTGGCAGTTGTGAAGTGGCAACAGGAGCCTCACACTCAAGCAAAAACCAAATTACAACCTCTGCCTCCTACTGCCCCCTGCTCTTGCCAATAAAAGGCACCCCCAAAATCTATGCTGGGTCTTTTTCCACTCATAGAAAATGACCCGTGCCCTCTTTGGAATGTACCTTCCCTTAATAAACTTTTGCATCATTTGCTACCAAAAAGGATGCCTTCTCGAGTGCTTTGGGGGAGGGGGGTCCAGTTTGCCAACCATTGGGAGACCCAACTTGCTAGCTCTATCTCCAGAACTCCAATCTGGTCACTAGGAGTCTAATTAGTTACGTGATCTTGACGAGTTCACTGTCCAAGGCAAGACAGTGCTCAGTCAGGGAACAGTGACCAAACATTATTAAAATAAGCCCTAGGATACCCAGTGGCTTCCAGCAAAATAAGACCAAGTTTCAAATAATTTACCTGGTTCCAATTTTATTACTTTAATTGCTGCCAATTCACCAGTGTTAACATTCCGTGCCTAAAAAAAGAAAAGATAATTGTTAAAGTTTTACAAAATGTTATTTGTGTTTATTTTTAATACAGAAATATTTTCTAAAGAACTGCAAGTCATCTGTATTTATTAAAGAAACAGATTCTTCACAATGAATTTCAACATTAATTCATGGGTAAATTTAATACCAGCAGTAAAAAACCAAACCCACTGCCACCGAGTAGATTCCCACTCATAGAGACTCTACAGGACACAGCAGAACTGTCCCATAGAGTTTGCAAGGAGAACCTGGCAGAGTCAAGCTGCTAACTTGTGCTTAGTGGACACAGCACTTAACCGCTACACTACCAGGGTTTCCAATAATGGCAATAGTAATAGCTAATGCACACAGAAACTAGTGTATGCCAGGCACTGCTCTAAATGTTTTTATGTATTAATTCATACAACCTTTACAACAATCTTACCACTCAGTCACTAACATCATTCTCATGGTGCAGATGAGAAAACCTTAGCACAGAGAAGTTAAATACCTTGTCAAGGCCATACACCTAGTTAGTGACAATGTGGGGATTCAAACCTAGGCAGCAGTCTGGCTCCGGAGGTTCAACTTTTAAGCACTACACTGCACTGCAATTCATTCAACTAAATTCTCAATTGATTAATCAGCTTTAAATTTTTTAATTAAGATTTGTAAAATTTAAATGTGAAAAGCCAAATAAAGCAGTTATGTAAGGATGAAAATGCTAACGCAGGATGGTGCGGTTCAAAACCAAGTGTATTTTGGAAAAGTACACATCAAAAATAAAAATCAGTTTTTTAAGATCAACTCGCAGTATCAGATTCACGGTAATTACAAGCACGAACTGTCTTTTCAAGTTGAATAAAAAAAAGCAGGCATGGATTTGAAAGTGCTCTATAATCAGATCAAAGTTTCCAAAATGACACTTTAAACTATTAACTGAAACTAAGTAGATTAGTTTTCAAAGCAACCAACGTAAACTGGTATGTGCAATTCCAAGATTCGCTCTTGTCTGCAAGTCCAGGAGCCATTGGTAAGCCCTGATGCAGACAGAGCCTAAGAACGGTGGAGCATTTAGAAAGACCAGCCAAGGATGCACTAAGGTCAGCAGATACGGAGCACAGTCACAACTGAAAATATAAAACTTATTTTTTTCAGCCCAAAGAATAGAAGTATTGAACGATTTTTCCTTTACACATTAAGGAAAAAATTAGAATAAAATTTGCAAGAAAAAGTCATTCAAAAAACAAACTTGTCCTTTCAAGCAAAATCCCCATAACTAGTAGAAACATGATGACAACTTATGAGACAAAAGTACAAAACAGATTCAAGCAGTTATGTCAAAACGAACTTAATCTTCATTAAGTGAGGATAGTGCTTGGTGTATTTGGTTTCTTCCTTAGGATAAGAAGACACATAAATGATAAAAGAGAAATAAATAAAACCAGAACACCCTTCTCAAAGCATTTTGTAAAGAGCAGAGAATGTACCCGGAAAACAGTCTGCTGTATCAGACCAACCTTCATCATAAAACACCTCAAACTGCATCACAACTGCCTGCCTTTCTCCACAATTCAGTAACCGTCTCCACTAGGCTCCTTTAGACCACATCTTTGTTTAGCATTTCCTCCCAATCACATAAGATACTATTCTCTTCCGTTCTTAACATTTTTAAATCTCCTCATGGTTTTCTTTTTGCTTACTGAAAAGAAATTCAGAGTATGGGTGATTCTACTGTGCAATAGCAGAGAAAATGTCAACTCACAGAAAGAGAATGATTTTTTTTTTGGAAGTAAATTCTGTTCCCAGCTGACCACAGGAGGGCACACTCTCTGCTGACAAAACGCACACACACCTTCTGCCCTGGACAGCTGCTGGACACTGTGTGCTCTACTAAAAATACTTTTTGCTAATGTTTACACCAGCATATACTGAAAACTGGGACAGTAAACGGCTGATGAGTGGTTTATTACTCAGTATTTACTACAGGCTTAACTTATAAATACAATTTTTTCCACAGATAGATCAGTCTAGAATTTTCTAAAGGATAACTGAAAGTTTTAAGTTATGGTTCTTAAGAGTGAATAAAACTAAGACAGCTAAAATGATAATTTGTTGGATCCGACTCGATGGTACTTGGCTTGGCTAGCATGCTATCTGAAATATTTTCCAATCGATTACGTATTTGGCAGAATTAAAATAATCTACAAAAATAAGGAAAAAAAGGTTAAAAAAAAGCCCTTGGGAAACTTTCTTTTAGTGTTTCCTCATTAAAATTCCCATGCTTATTAACAACATATTTAAGTATTACAGTTCATCAGGAATTTTGGCTAAAATATATTTTGTTGGCTCTATATTAACAATGGTGAAAGTTACATACTGAGGTAAATTTTAAAGAATCAGTATTATCTCTTATTTCTGATAATCTGCAAGTGCTATGATGTCTTCCTTGTGTTTTTTCCATCACCTAGAGCAACTTTTTTTTAAATGAGAGCAAGGTAAATACTGTAAAATATTACCCTGCATGAAGTCTAAAATTTCTAATTCAGTACTAAATCCAAAACAAACCCAGTGCCGTCAAGTTGATTTTTTTTGCTTTTGTGATTAAGTGAAAGTATACAATCCAAATTAATTTTGCATGCCTGTCTGTCTGCAGCTCCTTCTGGTCTCCCTGCCCTGTGACAGGACACTCCTTTTCATTCTATACTTGTATCCTCTTAACAAGCTCCTGTCCTCTCCTCTCCACTCTCTTCTCTCCCATCTAGAAAGAGACCAGTAGGACAGCATCCTATAAATGCAAAGAGCCATAAAGTACAAACACCACACAGTCACACTGTGTCCCCAAGTCCACTCCATTTTTGTCCAAAGAGTTGACCTCAGTAGTGTTTTCTGGGCAGGGGGAGCAGCGGGTCTAGCAGCCTTGCTCCCAGGGGATCCCCCAGGGCTGTCAGGCCATCAACTGAGGTCTTTTAGTAGACTTCTTGAGGTGCACCCCACTTTTTCACATGTTGCCCCAGGGACTCAATACTGTATGCTCCATCATGGCTATCTTTGGTGGTGGCCAGGCATTATCTGGTTCTTCTGGTCACATGTTGATACAGTCTCCCATTTATATGGGTCCTTCCATCTCTTGAGTTCTTTTTTCCTCATGTCTTTTGGTGTTCTCAGTGATCACCTGTTCCGGATGAGTTGGGACCATTTGATGTACCTCAGACAGTAGCCTGCTCGCTTTTAACACCCCAGATAGCACTCACCAATACGGCATGCAGAAGACTGTTGATTTTTACAACCACAAGATTTTCAGACTTGTTATGGGCAGAACACTACGGATAAATAACTCCAAACATCCAGACCTAGTATCCTGCCACTTCACTGACCTGCCCACCATTCCTGACACGCTCCCAAGTGATGCTTTTGACAGTGTTGTCCTTGAACTTCAAGTCTTCTATAGAATACTAAGGTTCACAACAAAACTGTATATTCCTTACTAGAGTACTTAAAATTCCCTCTAAATAAAGCATTTTTTAAAACAACTTTACTAAAATACAATTCACATCCCATAAAATTCACCCTTTTAGCACGTCTATCCCTCAGAACTGACTCAATTGCAACACACAACAACCCTATAGGTCAGAGTAGAACTGTCCCATAGGGCTTCCAAGAAGCAACTGATGGATTCAAACTACCCACCTCTTAGTTAGCAGCTAAGCTCTTAACCACTGTACCATCAGGGCTCCCTTAGTGTATACTTAGTTCAGCAGCATTTAGTAAACTCATGGAATTGAGGATCACTACGGTCCAATTTCAGAGTGTTTCATCACTCCACAAAGCATCCCTGGATCCACTAGGAGGCATTCCCTGTTCCTCATCCTCCAGCTCCTGACAATCACTAATCCCTTGCTGTCTCTATGGACCTGACTAGCCTGGATATTACACATTAAGTGGAATCACACAGTGTGTGTTATTCTGATTGGCTTCTTTCATTTAACATGTTTAGGGTCATCCACGTTGCAGCATGTTATCAGTACTTCTTTCTTTTTTAATAGCCACATACTATCCCACTATGTGGAAATACTGTATTTTGTTTATCCACTGATCATTTGATGGATATGTGGGTTGCTTGCACTGTAGGACTATCATGAATAGTGCTGCTGTGAACATTAGGGTACAAGTTTTGGGGTGGAGCTCCACTTTCCATTCTCTTGTATGTATCTAGGAGCAGAATTGCTGGGTCACATGGTAACTCTTATGTTTAACATTCTGAGGAACTGACAACCAGTTTGCCCAACAGTCTTCCAAACAATTTTGAAAAGGCTAAACCATTTGACACTACCACCAGCATGTACAAAGGATCTGCTTTTCTACATCCTTGCCAACATGTCACTGTCTTTTCATTTTAGCCACGGCAGTGAGTATAAAGTATGTTACCTTAGTTTGATGTACACTTCACTAATAACTAATGATACTGAATTTCTTTTCATGTGCTTATCAGCCATCTGAATATGTTTTCTGGAGAGCTGTCTATTCAATCCTTTGCCCAGTTGATTATGTGCCTTTATCACACCTTACCGTTGAGTCTATACTGACCCACAGCGACCCTACAGGACAGAGTAGAATGCACCACAGAGTTCCCAAGTAGCATCTAGTGGATTCAAACTGTTGACCTTTTGGTTAGCAGCTGTGGCTCTTAACGAGTATACCAACAGTGTTTTGAAACACTCTTTACGTATTCTAGATACAAGTGCTTTATGAGTTACACAGTTAGCTAAATATTTTTTCCCATCCTGGGACTGTCTTTTCACTTCCGTGATGATGTGCTTTGAGGAACAAGTTTTTAGATTTGAAATAGTCCAACTTAAGTACATTTTGGCCAGTATGCTTTTAGAGTTATATCTGAGAAATCAATGTCTAACCCAAAGTCACAAAGATCCTTCCTATGTTTTCTTCTAAGAACATTACACTTTAAGTCAATACATTTAGGTCTGTGATCCATTTTGAGCTAATTTTTATACAGTGTCAAGTAGGTGCTCAACTTTACTCTTTTTCATAAGAATATCTAGTTATGAAAACAGTATCTTAACCACAAAATCTTTTACCACCTAGAGCCTGCCTACCTTTCCCTGGCCACTCGCTCCTAATTTACATCTTACAGTCTTGCCAAACTAAACAATGCTAACAATCCTTTTGCCCCTTTGGCACCTACTGACTAGATCAAATTTTACCCAGTTCCCTCCCCTGGACTAACACCTAGACATCCTTTAAGGATTAACTTAGGTTATCAGAGCTTCTCCCAAGTTTTTTCCTGACCCTGGTCCTACACTCTTTTCTGGCTGAGGACACACACACACACACACAAACAGAGGCAGGCAGACAGACAGATAGACAGACAGACTCTGGGTCACCTTTCTCAAATACAAGTGTACTGGGAGGAAAATCCTACAGAACTGCTTCACAGCTAACAGGGACTCTTAGAAACTATAAAATTTCAAATCTTTACCAGAGTTCAATTTAGGTCAGTTAGCTTCTCAGAGGCCATTCAGACTAAAACTAATTTGGGAAAGGATGTTCTGAAATGGTTTCACGTTGATTCCTGAGTTATCTCCAGCTATCAGGAAAATATTCCCTAAGTTTGGAAGTAATCAAAAAGCAATCAGGAAGATCCAAAAATATGCAAAATGAGTTAGAGACAGTCACTGTTAGGGGAAAAAGAAAAAGTGACCATGGTCTGTATACCAAGCACCCTTGGGTACTCAAAGCTTACAATTTAAATATGAATCTGAAGAAGGAAAGTTCTAAAATGGGAGTTAAAAAGTGCAAAGTTCAGTCTTGGCTCTGCCAATAACAATCAATGGGACGTGGGCAGGTAAGATTCTGGGCATCCTCCTCCCCACCTCCAACCCCAATTTAAAAACAAGATGAAAACATATTACTTTCAAAGTTCCTTCTAATTCTAAAAGTCAACTTTTATGTCAAATCACTGCAGTCTAAATGGATTCCAAATACTGAACTAGCTGGCTGGTTTACAAGAAGCATATGATGAGCGTAAAAACATACCACCGCCACTGACGGTTCTGAATCAACACGAAATCTGTATTTAGTTGTCCGGCTGCTTCTGATACACACTGAGACTGGTTTGAAACCTGGTCTAAAGCACTTTGCCATCTGAATTTTACAAAAATATAACTACCAACCTCTAAGTTTAAAGGGGGTGTTGGAGGGGTGGCTTTATCAAGGAGATGCTATCTAAGTAGAGGCTGCCTTACAAACTAAAGAGGAAAAAGGAAGGAGGCATAGAAAGCAAAGCACCAGCAAACACACAGGGATAGAGAAACACAAGCTATTCTGAGAGTATTGGACAGGTCAAACCTCAGGGTGCCTCCCATATAAATACTTCTCACAGGCACTGAAAAGTAACCATTTAGTGTTTGCTTTTCCACAGCTAACTGAACCAGGCGGGCACCGATAACATGAGCAGCCAATCCAAAGAGGGGACTAGTAGCCAAGGTGACATACATCCCTGGTTTGTTCAGGTCCCTTGGGCTTATTACGTCTATCTCCAAGCATGATTACTGGTTAAGAGCACTTGCCTTCACACACAAAAAAAGTTAAAAAAAAAATTTATTTACTTTGGATAATTATAAGGTCCCCCAACCAAATCCTAGGCTGACATGAAAAAGGAAACTGGTCAAAAGATTCTCTGAGGGGGTTAGAAAGAAACCACCAGCAGGTTTTCATCAATAAAGTTTTTTTTAGAGTACAGCCCCATTCGTCTGTTCAGTATTGTCTATGGCTCCTTGCACATTACAAGAGCCGAATCCCTGAGACAGAGACAGCATGGCCTGAAAACCTAAGTATTCACTACCTGGCCTTTTATAGGAAAAGTCTGCTGAGCCCTGCTCTAAAACACTAGTATCCAATAGAATGCTCTGTGTTGATGAAAATGTCCTATATTTGCACTGTCCAATATGGTAGCTCCAAGTCATATGTATGATAATGAAACGTGCAAAGGCCTAGAGCTAGAAAACCAAAAAGGAAAAACACACCTGGTATTTCTCAAGCTGAAAGAACTGAAGAAAAAAATGAAGCCTTGAGTTGTAACACTAATGGATTCAACGGGGCAGAAATATCACAAGAAAATGGAAAGAATACAGAGTCACTGTACCAGAAGGAGCTGGTTGCCGTTCAGTCACTTCAGTAGGCAGCACGTGACGATGAAGCAATGACACTGAAGGGAAAAGTCCACGCAGTACTGGAAGCACTTGGAAGACTCCAGTAACGAACAGAATACCAGCTGAGACGTTTCAACAAACAGATGCAAGTGCCTGGCGACACTGGAAGTGCTCACTTGTTTTTGCCAAGAAACTTGGAAGACAGCTACCTGGCCAACTAACTGGAAGAGGTTCATTTTTGTGTCCATTCCAAAAGGTGGAAATAGCTGAACAATATAATAGCACACAGAAGTAAAATTTTGCTGAAAACCACTCAAAAGCTGCTGTAGCAGTACAGAGACAAGGAACTGCCAGAAATTCAACCTAGAGTCAGAAGAGGACATGGAACAAGTTTATCACTGCTGATGTTAGATGGATCTTGCCTGAAAGCAGAGAACAGAGGAAAGATGTTTACCTGTGTTTTAATCACGATGCAAAGACATGTAACTATGTGAATTGTAACAAATCTGGATGACGCGGAGAAGACTTAGAATTTCGGAACACTTCATCGTGCTTATGAAGAACCTGTACACTGACCAGGAAAGAAGCAATCATTCACACAGAACGAGGAGATACTGCACGGTTTAAAAATCAGGAAACGCACATGGCAGGGTTGTATCTTTTCACCCCACTTTTTCAGTGATATGCTGAGCAAATAATGCAAGAAGCCAGACTAAGTAGTATCAGAATTGGAGGAAGACTTACTAATAATCTGTGTTATAGAGATGACACAACCTGCTTGTTGAAAGAGCAAAAGACTTGAAGCACTTACTGACGCAGATCAAAGAGCACAGCGCTCTGCAATGATTACAAAATGGTACTGTCAAGGATTTCCTTTTACGTGGATCCATAATCAACAGCCTTGGCAGTAGCAGTCCAGAAATCAAACAATGTACTGCTTTGGGCAAAATCTGTTGCAAAACATCTCTGTAACTGTTGAAAACACAAAGATGTCACTTTGAATATTAAAGTGTGCCTGACCCAAGCTATAGTATTTTCAGTAACCTCACATATGAATGCAAAAGGGGCAAGAATAAGGAAGACCAAAGAAGAACTGACAGCTTTCAACTATTGAAGAGCTGAATTTTCTTAATTATGTGTTTGTAAGGAATAAAACAGTTCAAATTTGGGGTTCTGAATCTTTTTTTTATTATTATTACTGACAGTGAAATTGACTTTTTTTTTTTAAAACCATGGATACAGTTCTAGCAGTTTAAACACACATGTACAGATTCATGTAACCACCACCACTATCCATAAATGTAATGGTTTCATTTCTTCCAAAAACTCTCTTGGGAGTCATATCTTCCCCTCTATTCCAAACTCTGACAACCACTGATTCAGTCTCTATCTTAAAGGTTTGTCATGTAAATCATGCCATCTATCATATAACCTTTTGAAACTATCTTCTTTGACTTAACATAACGCCTTTGTGATCTATCCAAGTAATTGCATGCCATTAGCTTGTTCCTTTCTACTGCTGAGTAATTTTCAATTGCAGAGGTATCATAATTTGTTTATTCATTTACCAGGACATGAGTTGTTTTCAGTTTTCTGCAAATATGAATAGAACTACTATAAGCATTTGAGTACATGTTTATATAAATACCTGGGAAAGGGATTACTTGGTCATGTGGTAATCAGGTGTACACTTAGCTTTATAAGAAAACTGTCAAACTCTTTTTGAGAGTTGCTATACTAGTTTTATTGTTACCAGCAATGTGTGAGAGAGTTCCAGTTGCTCCACATCACTAGAAGTAGTTGGTAATGTTATTTTAGCCATTCTAATGGGTCGGCCATGAGTCACAGTCATCTTCACAGCAACTGGTTTTAACAGGTTTCGTGGTATGTCAAAGGTCCCTGGGCGGCACACACAGTTTGCACTCAACTAATAACCTAAAGGTTGGTGCTTCCAACCTACCTCATGGTGGGAAAAGACAGGCCTGGTGTTTACAGCTAAAAAACCCCATGGGGTATCCCTACTCTATACTACACCCAACAGCCATGAGTCAGAATTGACCTGACAACAATGGGTGCTTCTGCTTGCTTGTTTTTTAAATGGTATTTGTTTGCTTTTCCCAAATGGCTAATGATGTTGAACATCTATTCATGTGCTTATTTGTCTTTCTTGGTGAAGTGTAAGAACAGACTTTGAATTAATCTTTCTTTCCCAGTTTTAATTAGGATGTTTATTTTCTTACTGTTGTCCTCTGAGAGGTCTGCATACATTCTACATACAAGTCTGTTGTTAGATAAATGATTTGCCAATATTTTCTCCCAGTTTATAGCCTGTCTTTTCATCCTCCTAACAATGTCTTTTGCAGAGGAAAAGATTTTACTTTTGATGAAGTCCTATTTAGGAACTGCTTTCTTTTCCAGATTGTGCTTCTGATGCTGTATCCAAGATTTTTTTCTCTACCACAAAGCTAAAGGATTTATGTTTTCTTTGAAATATTTTGCAGTTTTACAGCTTACATTTAGATTAATGATTTATCTTAAGCTAATTTTTATACTAATTTTTATATATAGTATCAAGCTTAGGATGCGGTTCTTTTATTAAATAGATTTTCAACTGTTCCAGTACCATTTGCTGAAAATACTATCCATTCTTCCACTGACGTGCCTTTCACTTTTGTCAAAAGTCAATTGGCTGTGTTTGCGTGGATCTGTTCCAGGACTCTGTACTGATCTGTGTCGATTCAGTGATCAAATCGTGACTTCTGACCAATTATCACACACTCTTGATTATTGTAGTTTTATTTTAAGTAGTGAAAATCAGGTACTCAGGTGACATCGACACCAACTGGCACAACTAGCCTGTTGCTAAGAGAGTTTTCTGCACCCCATATTGGTGAGTGGCATCTGAGGTCTTAGAAGCTAGCAAGCTGCCATCTGAGGCACACCACATGGTCCCAACTCAGCCAGAACAGATGACCACCAAGGACAACAAAGACACAAAGGAAAAAGAGCCCAGACAATGAAAGCACCCACATGCGACCAGAAGAACCAGCTGGTGCCCAACCACCAACAGTGACAACCACAGTGGGGTACACAATGTCAAGTCCCAGTGGCAACATGAGAAAAAGAGGGGTGCATCTCAAGAACTTCACTAAAAGACCACAATGATTGTCCAAAGGCCTGGGACTTCCCCTGGGAGCACGGCCCCTAGACCTGCTGCTGCCTCTAATCATAAATCACTACTGAGGTCCAATCTTTGGACAGGAATGGATTGGATTCGGGGACACAAAGTGATCATACAGTGTGTGCATTTTATGGTTCTATACATCTATAGGATGCTGCCCTACTGGCCTCTTAATAGAAGGGAGAAGAGAGGGTAAAAAGGAGGGGACAGGAGATTGTTAAGAGGATATGACATGCATAGAACAGAAAGGAGGAGTGTGCTGTCACTGGGGAAGGAGAGTAGAGGAGCTGCAGTTAAGCGGGCATGCAAATTGAACTTGGATTGTATACTTTCATTCAATCATTAAAAAGTAAAAGAAAATCAGGTATTGTGATCTTTACAACTTTCTTTTACAATTTTAGAACTGTCTTGTCTATATCTACCAAAACAAACCATAACAACAGAAAGTAAACTGGTGAGATTTTTATAGGACTGATTAAACCTATATACATTAATTTAATAATTGATATGTTTACCATATATGGTCATCTTATCCACACACATGATGTGGCTCTCCATTTTTTTAGGTCTTCTTTGATATCTAAAAAGTGCAGATCTTATCCATTACACAAAACAGTCATGTGTGGCTAGTGACAACTGTATGTGAAAGCACAGCTACTAAAAAGCCTAAACTTGTCCATCCTGAAAAACAGTACCACCATGCACTATACTTCCATGTGAAATGATGTCGTAAAACCATACTAGTGTCTTAGCAAGTAAGACCATGAGAAAAGCAAAGTTCTGAAGAAACAGAAGTCAATCACGAGCAGATATAAACAGATGCATAGGAAAAAATGAGAACTTGAGAAACAGAAGATTTCCAATAGTGCTCTGAATTCCTGAAATTTCCAGTTTCCTATCATATGTAACTTTACAAAAGTCTCCCTTTTCTAGAATTAACTTGAATTGTTCTTTGTTCCTTGAAAGAGATGATCTGAAGATCTCCATTTCCTGGATTACATGACCTTAATTTCAAAAGGAGAGAAAACTAAATCTGGCCATCATGTCATCTTTAAAATAAATGCATTTGACACTAGTAACTGTATATAAAATCAACAAGAAAAAAAATCCCTGTTGCTGCATGGATTCTGACTCAAAGTGACCCCAAAGGACAGAAAAGAATGGCCCTGTAGAGTTTCCAAGACCGCAACCTTTATAAGAGCAGACTGCCCCAAAAAAGGCTGTCCAAAAATACCAATAAGTTGTATTTCAAAGTTTGATTCTTATGTAGTTTGGAAGTAAAAATGAACCTATTCCATATTCATATTAAATGAAAACTGTGAACCACAGATGTCCATTTCATTAATAATATACATGGAAATACTACTAAACTCCAAGTGGCACCAAGCTTGGGAAAGGACAAGAGATTAGGTGTTCAACCTTCCAACGTCACACTAAAGAAACAGGAAAAGCAGCCTCTCTAGCCCAATGGAAGTCAAAATCCAGGGTGCATAAAAATCACTTGAAGTTTTGTTTTTGAAAATGTCTTGGAGTAGATATGAAAACACTGCGGAATCCTTCTGAGTTGCAACCAACTTGACAGCACATAACAAAAACAGGTATGAAAATTCTCCCACCATAAAAATCCAGAGATGACACACAAGATGCAATAAAAACCAAAATGCACTGGCATAGGCAAAAACAGCAGTAAGTTCAAAAACTTTTTTTTTTTGCTGTTGAATAGATGTCACTGAATAAAATCAGTGATAAAGCAAGAGTTAAAGCCATGACCTGTGGGGCTGTATATGTTTCGAAAGAATGTAAAATCCTGCTTACCCTAACCTGGTCTGTGTTAAAATAGGGACTTGTCTTGAGAACAACAAAAGCCTGACAAAAACCCTCGAGACAAGTTTGTCTCAGTGTACTACATGCCGAAAACAGCACTATAGTTCAAGGACTTTCTCATCTCCCTTCCTGGAAATGCCACGTCTTCTTCTGAAATAAAAAACACTAATAAGATGCCTTTTGTCAATTTCCCAACAAAAACTTTGTTTATTTTGCTCAGTAAAACCTGGTGGGTTAACAAACTGGTGTCAGTCTCTACTCACAAGAGACTGTCCCTTTTTCATCCACAACAAACAGTATGTTTGTTATCAATGTGATTTTCTTCAACCTTGGCCTCTCACACACATCACACCAATAAACAATGTCCCGTTTCACACCAGTAAGTGGTGTCCTGTCTCACACCTGTAAGTGGTGTCCCGTTTCACACCTATAAGTGATGCCCTGTCTCATACTTCTAAGTGGAGTCCCGTGTTAGTCACACCAGAGACTGGTGTCCCGTGTAAATCACACCAACAATGACCAAGCTTATGGAATCTAGATGGTTGAATTTGACATTTTTATTACATGTGGGTACAGTTGGAATTTAGATTACTGCAAAAATCAGCAATATATGAGGTCTGATAATGAAGTCCACAAACTTCATTGTTTTGAGTGCTACATACCTGGACTGCTGACTATCACTATGGTCACCTTCCAACTACTCCCCTTCGAGAAGCTATGCACTGTTGCCAGAGCCTAGTCCACTCTTCAAAGCAATTTTGGAACTCTTTCTAGAACGTCCACTGCCCACAGCGGCAAGGTGGCAAGTTTGCAAACTTAACTGTACAGTTGTCTGTGAGGAAGTTTTTAGCCAGTAAACAAGCAACCACATGGGAACACCCTCCCTACTCACCTGATCTGGCCTCCAGTACTTTTTTCTTTACCCTAACAAAGATAAAAGAAATCTTGAAAGGATGACATTTTAATGACATCCAGGACATCAAGGATAATATGATGACAGCTTTGACGGCCATTCCAGAAACAGAATTCCAAAATTGTTTTGAAGGGTACACTAGGCGCTGGTATTGGTACATACCTTCCAAAGGGAAGTACTTTCAAGGTGACAGCAGTGATATTCAGCAGTGAGGTATGTAGCACTTTTTCTAGGACAAGTTTGTGAACTTTACTGGCAGGCCTCCTAGATATTCCCAACTTTCGAAGTACCTGTACAACCAACTGCACTTAGGGCTGGCTGGGGGGTGGGGAGGGTACATTCTGTCATTGATAATATGTACTACATACACTGTTGCAGCATGTAACTTGCCAATCTAATTCTCAGATGTTCAACTGTATGCTTTACTGTTCAAAACACTGCTGTATAGCACACTATGTCCTGATCTACAACAAAGCCACTGTTGGTGTCAGAAGAAGCAACAGACTGAAAGGCAGGAAACATTTAACTCTAATAGCACATGACAACTGAATCGCATATCTGTCTGACAGCTGTTACGTGTGACTTCACTGTTAAAACACTTGTAGACCAGGCCTGTGCACAAAAAAGAGTAAAAAACAAACATACAAACTTGATGCCTTCAAGTTGATTCTGGCTCATAGGAACCCTAGGGAATACAGCAGAAGTGTTCCATAGTTTCCAAGGACTGCTGACTCATAGCAACTCTACAGAACACAGTAGAACTGTCCCATAGTTTCCAAGGAGTGCCTGGTGGATTAGAATCATTGACTTTTTGGTTAGCAGCTGTAGCACTTAACCACTACGTAAGCAGGGTTTCATGATCTTATTCAGCATTCTGTACCACAAGAAGCATCAGTTGTTAATGTGAAATGTGGTTTTCAATTTACAGCAGAATCAACTTTCAACTGAGTTGTGGGGAAGAACTGTGCTTTAAGTTGGGGACTACCTGTATTCCCGAAGAGCCACACCTCTCAGTGGCTGGGTAGCTGAGAAAAATGAGTCTGTCCATTGACAGACAGCGAATACAAAACAACTGGTCTGAATTGGGCCGTGGCTGCAACAGGAAAATAATCCCCATTGGAAATTCGTAATTATAAGTCTGTCCCTAGAAAAGCACAGGGTTTTAATTTACACTTCTTGCAAAGACCAAGAGCTTCACGCTAAGAAAATGAATTTAAAATGTTTCTGAGTTGGTGGTACACCTGGTGACCTGTCAGAAACAGAATGTTCTCTCTGAAAAAATACGCATTCAATTCATGGCCCAGAAGATTCCTAAATATTAGTGTCAGCCAAAGATAAGCTTAAAACAGGAAAGTGCTGAACACCAAAAGAAGCAAACCACCATGAGTTAAGAACAGTCAGAGCTATGAACAACAGAATTAGAATTATAAAAAGTTCAGATTTTGGATTTAACAGTAAATAATATAAAATGTTTAAAAAGAGGCTTAAAAGTTTACAGAAATAAAAGAAGGTATTAAATACATGAGTCAGAAATAAGAGATATAAAAAAAGATCCAGTATATAGAAAATAAAAAAATATATACAATCCATGAAATTAAAATTTTAATGGACCACCTACAAGCAGAATTAGTAAACTGGATGACCGATCTTAAGAAATCGCTCATTAAGCAGTAAGGAGAAGCAAAGAGGCTAACACTATCAAAAAGCAGTTAAGAGACATGAATAAAAAGACGACTGATCTAGCATGCATCTGACTGGAGTTTCAGGAGCGAGTAGAAAGAGAAGAGAGGTATTTCAAGAGATAGTGGCTTAAAATTTTCCAGAATGGATCTAAGACATAAATTCTCAGATTCAGTCGACACAAATCCCAAGGATGATAAAGAAACCACCACAGGATACTAAACTGAAAAACACTAAACACGGTGAGGTAATCTTTAAAAGTAGTCAAGAAAAAAGTCAGATGATATACAAAATAACAGTAAGATTTCTCATAAAAATAAAGTCGTCTAGGTTAATACTGCACTTTACACTCAAAGAAATTAAGCCAATCTTGAATCACATTCCAAAGTGAAACATCATTCATGAAATATAGTAAACATATTTTCTGACCACCAGAAGACATGCAATGCATTCTTTTAAAGGGTCAATTTCAGGATTAAAGAAAAATAAAAAAGATTTAGACAGAAGTTTGAGACACGAGAAAGAGGAAAATTTATCAATTAAACTGTCAGTCTTACCTGGACATAAACAGACACTGATGGCTGTAGAAAGCAATACAGTATGACCTAATTTTTACCTTTCTTAAAAAAACTAAAACTCAAATGTTGAACAAAACAGCATGTAAATGGTAAGATGTTACAGAGGTTAAAGTTCTAAGAATCTTATATTGTTCAAGAAGTGGGTACACTTTTGAGCAACATGGCACCAGAGACAGAGGAACCATGCCACCCTTCACAGCAAAGGGGAAAAAAAAACAACAAAACCTAAGTGAAACAAAGCAAACATGACTCCTGGAACCCAAAGTGTCAAATAAAGAGAGAAAGATCTCAGCCAAACACCAAATGGAATAAGAAACTGACAGAGAGCAAGAGAGCAAGAAGAGATATGAGCCCCCTATCAGCTAACACAGCACAGATTAAGCATCTTGGACTCCTGTAGGAGGCGGCAGACAGGGAGCACAGGAAAGCAGAGGCACAGCAATCTCAGGAGACATAGCACCTGGTGACCAGCAATATACCCCTGCCCATTTCCCACAGAAGGCAGTCACTCCAACTCTGACACCTCCTCCCTAACTGCAGTGCCTCAGCCAGCCAGGAAGCACTACATCCCTGCCTCTTAAATTTGTCCCATTCCCATCAGAGATCAGAAGGGGAGTACAGTGAAAGCACCTACAAGAGTTCCCAGCAAGACATAGATCACCTGGCAACAAGTGATACACACGACTCTTAACCTCACTCCTCCTCCACCTTCAGCTTCCTCTGCTTCATGGTGGCTGCAGTCTCTTGCTGAGGAAGAAACACCTGTGGCTCCTGTCACTTGGATTTACCCCCTCAACCACTGGCAGGCTCCCTGAATGTCATCTGTCTACAGCTGATGCTGCTTTATTCCACTACTTCTGGGTTTTTCCATGACTCTCACCATCTCCCCCTCCTTTCTTACACACCTGGCTCCATGTGCCATCTTCGTATCTTCGTGAAAGGCTATGCAGTGCCACTCAACTGGGCAGCCACTCCTCTGCCCATGGAGTCATGTTAATAGAATCTTCAGGGTTTTCTTAAGTTTTGGTTTGCTGTGTTGTGTTTCGACTTGTCTGTTTTCTTTTTTTTTTGCCCAGTTGGGAGTTTCTTCTTTTCAGGCTGTACTGCATGGTACAGCCTATGTTCCCCAGTTTGTGCATAAAATCCATCAGTGGGATCTCTGAGAGCATTTCTTCTTTGCTGCCTGCCTGTCTTCATTTTGCAGTTCTCATCTCTCTACGTTTACCCTCCTTTCCTGTCTCCTAAACACCTGACACAATGACAGCTGTGTCCCTTCTAGCCAGGCTGTACTGCACAGACTGGGAGATGTGGCACTAGTGAGACTCCAGGGGGACTTTCTTTCCCCACTCCTCCAAATTTTTAAGTATGTATTTTGTTTTCATTCTATCTTTTCTTTTTTACAAAAATCTTGTTTTTCTCCACTTTGCATCTCAACTCCACTGCCATGCTACCTTAGCACTATTTTTTCTTTTTGTTTGTTTTTGGCTCCTGTTTCTATCTCTCCCTTCTCCTATTTCCCATACTCATCTTAGCTCTAGACATCACAGCCTTTCCACTCTTTCCTACCTACCTTTACCATTTGCTAACCATCATACTCCCAAGGAGCACACATATGCCTGAAGGAAACTGTCCAGCAATGATTCCTGGCCTGCCCTATAGGCCCCAGTACAGACAAATCATCCCAACCCTACCCCTTCAGCAGAACCTGACCTGCTCCCTGTAGGCCCCAGTGCAGACAAACAGTCCCACTCCCCCTCTTCAGCAGGACCTGCCCTGCTCCCTATAGGCCTGAGTACAGATAAACCATCCCGCCCCCTCCCCTTCAGTGGGATCTGCCCTGTTGTACCACAGCTGAACAACTAGCTCTGCCTATTGGACATGGAGGTGAAAAATATCATGACCACAGATAAGCAAACAACAAAGAAGGCACAACCTGCCTGCTGTTACATAACCAAATAAGACAGCAAAGCAGGAAAGAACAAACAGATCTACAATAGTAAACAAAGAAAATAACTACTGAATGGCCCAAAGACAGCAGATACTATCAAAACTTACAAAAACAGGACAGGATGGTTTCACAGGATGGTGTCCAACATAAAATTCCAGATGACTATCCAGTAGAAGAAAAGGCCCTAAAACTACCTGATATAGAATTCAAATCTCCAACACTCAGCATTATCTAAGAATTGAAGCAAAAAGCAGGAAAAAAATAGACAAATTCATTGAAAAGAAAGACCAATCCATGGAATAATTCAGGAAAAATATTACAGGAACAAAATGCCAAATAAACTCATAGCTAGAAATTATACAAAAACAACAGTTAGAAATCCAAAAGATAAACAAGATTTGAGAAATGGACAGTGTCACACAAAACTGAGGAACAGGTGTGAAACGATGGGAAGGCAAAATCACTGAGGCTAATGGACAAACACTTGGATACAACTCTGAGGAAAAAAAATCAGAAAACATAAAGAAGTAAATGAAAAAACTCTGAGAATTATGTGGGAGACAATCAAAACCAAAAATATCAAGTGATTAATAGAGGGCCACAACAGGGGAAGAAAACAGAAAACAGAGCATCAATGAAGAACAGCTGACAGAAAGCTCCCCTAACATCATGAAAGTTGAAAAGCTGATCATCCAAGAAACTCAACGAAGCCCATATAGGATAGACCCTAAAGGAAAATCAAGGCATATCATAATCACACTAGCTAAAATAAAGACAAAGAAAAAATTCTGAACAGCAGCTCTAGAAAAACAAAAAGTCACACACAGAGAAGAAATGATAAGACTAATCTCTGAGTATGTGGCACAAGCCATGCAGGCAAGAAGGCAATAGGATGATACACACAAAACTCTGAAAGAAAAAACTACCAACCAAGAATATGCTGCCAAGCTCTCATTCAAATACGATGGCAGCATTAGGACATTTCCAGATAAACAGAACTTACGGGAATATGTAAAAACCAAATGAAACTTACAATGATGATCAAAGGGAGCCTTCAGACTAAAAACATACAACACCAGACCACTGCCTGGGATGCAAGATTACACAGCCAGGTACCAGCCTAGGAAATGAACTCTCAAGGATTACGTACAACCAAAAGAATTACACTAGGAAACTGGAGAATTTAATCTATAAATGACAACATCAAGACAATAAAAGAGGGAATAAACAGTACAGGTATAGAACTCCCTAACGGTGTGGAAGGTAAGGTAACATCAAGTAATAATAGACTGGTTCAAATCTAGGAAGATAAAGGTAAATTTCAAGATAACCACAAAGAAAGTTAACAAATCTACTCATCAAAATAAGGAAGGAACATAAAAAGTCTCAATAAAAACACAACCTTAACAACAAATGAAAAAGACAACTACACACTAAAGGAATTCAGTCTAGAAGAGAGGAACAAAGAAAATGTCAGCACCACACACACACACACAAAGGCACTTACAAAATGACAGCGATAAACTCCTACCTATGAATAAATATACTGAATGTACCCATAAAGAGACTAAGAGGGACAGGTGAATTAACAAAAAACAAGATCCATCAATACTCTGTTTACAAGAGGCACCTCAGAAATAAAGACACCTATTGCTGCTACAATGACAGATAAACTGACCAATGAACAGAACTGAGAATCCAGATGTCACTCAATCCACCTGTGGTCACCTGATCCATGACATGGGCCCCAAGTCCATCAAATGGGGAAAAGCCAGTCTTTTTAACAAACAGTGCTGGTAAAACTGGACGTCATCTCATAACATGGAGGAAACTGGGGGGCATTATGCTGAGTGAGGTAAGTCAATCACATAAGGACAAATACTGTTAGGAAATCACTACTGTAAAAACTCATGAAAAGGTTTACACACAAAAACAATCTTTGATGGTCACCAGGGACTGGAGGGGTGGGGACAGAAAAACACTCAACAGACAACACAGAAGCAGTAACTCTGACGATCGGTAGGTAAGACAGCACACACTGTGGGGGAGGCCAGCACAACCTGTACAAGGGAAGGTCATGGAAGCTCTACACACATGTCCAAACCCCAAAGGACACAACTGCTGGGCTGACTGAGGGTTGCGGCGATCATGGTGCCGGAGAACATTCAGCTTAACTGGGACAACACAGTTTATAAAGAAAATGTTCTACAGTCTACTTTGGTGAACACTAGTCTTATCCTTTCAGGAACAAGAAAGAATGAAGAAAACTAAGGACACAAGGGGAAGATGTGGTCCAAAGGAGTAACAGAGCGCACCTACAATGCCTGCAGCAGACTGAATCCAGTACAACTAGATGGTACCTAGCTATCACCACTGACTACTCTGGACAGAGCTGGAAAAAAAATGCAGAACAAAATTCCAACTTGAAAAGAAGGGCCACACTTGCTGGCCTGACACAGACTGAAGAAACCCTTAAGGTATGGTCCCCAGACACCTTTTCAGCTCAGTGATCAAGTGACTGCCTAGGTGCACCCTTCAGCCAAAGCTCGGACAGGCCTATAAAACAAAACTAAGAGGCATGCCAGCCCAGGAGCAAGAAGTGGACGGCAGGAGGGAAAAGCAGGTAACAGGGAAGCAAGGTTGAGAAGGGAGAGCGTTGATGTGCTGTGGGGTTGTTAACCAATGCCGTAAAACAAATAGGTGCTAACTATTGGGTGTAACCAATGTCACAAGACAGTATGTGTACTGTTAACAAGAAAGTAGTTTGTTCTATGGAAACCCTGATGGCATAGTGAGTTAAGCGCTATCTCTGCTAACCAAAAGGTTTGCAGTTCAAATCCGCCAAGTGCTCCTTGGAAACTCTATGGGGCAATTGTACTCTGACCTGTAGGGTCGCTATGAGTAGTTGGACTGGACTCGACAGCAGTGGGTTTAGTCTGTTCTATAAACCTTCATCTACAGTACAATTAAAAAAAAAACAGGGGGTAAAGTTAGTAATTTTGAGTTTTAGGTTAGGTGTAATTACTAAAAATACCGAGACCTTCTAATGAAAATAGTATATGGCAGTGATTCTTACCAAGGATGGTACTGTTTCTAAGTGGGTATGTGGAATTGTGTAAGAACACTGCCCATCCCTGCACCATCCTCACAGTCGTTGCGATGTCTGAGCCCACTGATGCAACCACTGCATCAATTCATCTCATGGAAAGGTCTTCCTGTTTTTCACGCATCCTCTATTTTACCAAGAGCAATGTCCTTTTTCAGTGACTGCTCCCTCCCGACAACATGCTCAAAGTATGCCAGACAAAGTCTCGCTGTCCTTGCATCTAACAAGCACTCTGGCTGTACTTCTTTCAAGACAGATTTGGCCGTTCTTTTGGCACTCCATGGCACATTCCATATTGTTTAATAAGACAGTAATTCAAAGACATCAATTCTTCTTTGGACTTCCTAATGCACTGTCCAGCTTTTGCATGTATGTGAGATGACTAAAAACATCACAGCTAGAGTCAGCTGCACCTCAATCCACAAAGTGACATCTTTGGGTGTTTGTTTGTTTGTTTGTTTAACATTTTAAAGAGGTCTTTTGCAGCAGATTTGCTCAGTGCAGTATACTGTTTGACTTCCTGACTGCTGCTTTCATGGGCATTGATAGTAGATCCTAGAAAAATGAAATCCTGGACAACTTCAATCTTTTCTCTGTTTATTATGGTGTTACTTACTGGTTGGTCCAGTTGGGAATTTTTTTTCTTTATATTAAGATATAACTGGTACTAAAGACTATGGTCTTTGATTTCTCGTAAATCCTTCAAGTTCTCTTTACTTTCAACAAGTAAGACTGTGTCATCTGCATACTACAAGCTGTTAAAGAGTCTTCTTCGAATCCTGATGCCATATTCTTCTTCATATATATAATTCAGCTTCTTGGATTACCTGCTTAGTACGCAGACTGAACGACTATGATGAGAGGATACAACCTTCACAACCTTCACACACCTTTCCTGAATTTAAACTACATAATATCCCTTACTCTGCCCCACCGACTGCCTCTTGATCTATGTACAGAGTTCACTTAAGTGTTCTGGAATTGCCATTCTTTGCAATGTTATCCAAAATTTGTTACGATCCAGAGGCAAACGCCTTCACTGACAGACAGGTGGTGTCTGTACACAAGGTGCTCAGCTGGAATTGCACACAGGTCTCTCACGTAGAGGGTGAGAATTCTACCACTGAATCACCACTGTCCTGTATTATTCTCCCAGAAACAGGAAACTTACAAAGTAAGGCAAGTATCTGTAAAGTCACAGTTCTAGTTTCTTAGAAAAGCAATGTTTTTTCATTGTAAAAGTAGACATAGAAAAAAACTTTTTAAAAAGTATATTCCATTTACCTTATTATTAAGTTTGTCCCTTAATCCTGGAGCAAATCAGCATCACTTTAGAAAACTTCTCTCCAGAAAGATAAGTACACAGACAGACAAGATGTATTGTGTATGCAAGCACACAAATACACACAAAGGCAATACAGCATTGTCATTGTGAGTCTGCACTGTGGGTTTCAATCCTAGCTCCATCATTTACTAGTTGTACGACCCTCACTGGGAAAGCTCCTCAACCTCTCTATGCCAGTTTCCTCATCTATAAAATAGAGGCAACAAATGAAGTTAGCCACCTCATAGGGCTATTATGAAGATTAGTCTGTACTTATAAAGAGATTAGGCCAGGCAGATATTAAGTGCTCAGCCATTCAATTATTAAACTACACACAACCACACATATATTTATAAAATGTACAGCAAGGTAGGTGACATCTATACTCTTTGTAGAATGTTATATACTTCCTAAACACTATATGATATGCAAATATTTTCCTAATCAAAAATATTATAAATATATTTTTTAAATTTTAATGTGTATTTAAGACTGTAGAACGTTATATATTTCCTAAATACTATATGATATGCAAATATTTTCCTAATCAAAAACTATTATAATTTTGAAAAATTTTATTGTGTATCTAAGACATGGGATTTCTGTGTCGTTTATCAAAACCAGAGGTAAACAAGGAAAACACTGATACATCTATATGAATCTGCTTAAAATGCACTATGCTGCATATATTGAGAAAAAATAGTAACTCCATTTTCTGTAAAAAAGCATTTAAAATCAGGTAGGAGTTTCATGGATTCGAGGGGTTACAGGTTAAATGATCAAAGTGCTCAGCTGCTAACAAGAAGGCTGATGGTGCAAGTCTACCTAGGGATGCTTTAGAAGAGAGGCCGGGTCATCTACCTTCCAAAAATCAGGACTGAAAACCATGGAGCACTGACCGCTCTGAAAGGGTGTAACAGCAGGTCTGGGCTAGAAGAAAAATGCTGAACCAAATTTACATTCACAAAAAGAAGACCAGACTTCTAGGTTTGACACAGACTGCAAGAACTGGACACCATGGCCCCCAGACACCCCTTTAACTCAGAACTGAAGTTACTTTTGAAGTCCATCATTTAGCCAAAGACTGCACAGCTCTATAAAACAAACCACACAGAGGAGTAACGTGCTTCACAGCTCAATCATATAAATGAAACCGAACAGTCAACATCTGCCTAAAAGCAAAGACAAGACCTTGGCAGGAAGAGACAGGTAAACGGGAAACTCAAGGTAGAGAAAGGGAGAGTGGTGACACATTGCAGGGATTGGGACCAATGTCACAAAACAATCTGTGTATACATTGCTGAATGAGACATTGATTGTAGAACGTCACCTAAGGCATAATTAGAAAAAAAATTCTATAGAGGACAGTTCACTGCAGTAGCCATGACTTAACAACAAATGCTCACTGGTCAGGAACTTCAGAAGTAAATGACTCCTAAGCTGAACACTGACGTCAAGAAAATAACCATTTTATAAAGTAAAAAATCATCCTTTAAGTTTGTTTTAGAAATACAAACTTACGTGAAACAGTTAACCGAGAATAGACAATGTGTACTTGGCAAAGAGGAATGAACACACCACGGACTGCCAAAAGAACAAACAAATCTGTCTTGGAAGAAGTATGGCCAGAATGCTCCTTAGAAGCAAGAATGGCAAGATTTCATCCCACCTACCTCCGACATGTTGTAAGGTAGGACCAGCCCCAAGAGAAGGACATTGTGCTGAGTAAAGCAGACGGTGAGAGAAATAAATTCTTGACGAGATGGACTGACAACAGTGGCTGCAAAAAGGGTTCAACCATAACAATGATCACAAGAGGAGCATGCCACAGGACAGTCTCTTCTGGTTGTACAGGAGGCAGAAATGACTCAACAGCACCAAGCAACAACAGTTCATTTTACTAGTTAATTCAGAACACAGTCTGATTACACTTGGCAATACAGTATATCCTACCTAACACAACATTCAAGGACTAAGCTGTAAGGTCAGGGGTAGGAGTAGCAAAGTAAAGAAATATTTTATTGCCAAGTGTGTGTGACAGACACACTATCATAATGACTATCCAATAACATCTCAGTAATTAGGAGATGATTAGACACCCCATGATTCACAGAAGTGTGTTTCTGGCAAAAGAACAGATAAAAAAACCAACAGAACAAAGTCCAGATTCAGATTATGATAAAGGCAGCAATTCAAATTAGCTATTCATTTTGGTAAGACAGTTAGATTACTATCTTACGCTAGACAGCACAATAAATTCAAATGTTTTAAAACATATACAAAACCAAAATTATTAAAATACTAGAAGAAAACAAAGAATGTTCTGACAGTCATGGAATGAAGGTCTCCCAGAGATAATATGAACCCAGATGTTAGAGAAAAGCATACTTGGCCATCTACAAATTCCGTACTCTACACAGCAATACAAATAAATAAACAAAAAATTGCTGCCACTAAACAGCAATTTATCAAAAGAAATGCAAACATTATAAAAACATTATCAACCTCACTAAAAATGAAAGATGCAAATTAAAACAATAAAGTACATTTGTGGCATATCAGTCTGTTGGAAAAATTGACAAAAATGAAAGATTTTCTACAACTGGCAAAAATAAGAGAAAAACAGACATTGTCATATATCCATAACGGAGGTAACGACATTTTTTTTTTTTTATTGTGGTAAGTGAAAGCATACAGTTTAAATTAATTTTGTATGCCCACCTTTCTGGAGCTCCTTCTGCTCTCCATGTCCAGTGACAGCACACTCCTCCTTTTCATTCTATACTTGTTGTATACTCCCAACAATCTACTGTCCCCTCCTCTCCACCCTGTTCTCTCCTATCTAGAAAGAGACCAGTAGGACAGCACCCCATAAATGCATAGGTCCATAAAGTACACACACCACACAGTCACAGTGTCCCCAAGTCCAGTCCATTTTTGTCTGAAGAGCTGACCTCAGTTGTGTTTCCTGGGCAGGGGCAGCAGCAGATCTAGAGGCCATGTTCCCAGAGGATCCCCCCAGACTCTTTAGACCATCAATTGTGGTCTTTTGGTAGAGTTCTGGTGACAATAATTTTTGAATCCTTTCAATGAGATTTTTATTTCAGTTATTGTGTATTTCAGTGGCAAAGGGTTTGTTTTGTTTTGGCACAGTGCGGTTAAGAGACTGGCTGCTAACCAAAAGGTAAGCAGTTCAAACCCAACAGTCCCTTCTTGGAAACCCAGTGGAGTTGTTATACTCTGTACTATAGGACTGCTGAGTCAGAATCCAACAGGTTTGGTTTACTTTTTCATTCAGAAATGCCCAGGTGGTACAAATGGCTAAGTGCTCAGCTATTAGCTGAAACACTGGCAGTTGGAATTTACCTAGAGGCAGTACCTTGGAAGAAAGGCCTGGTGGTCTTCTGAAGAAAGATCACAGTCTCTGAAAACCTTACTCTGCTGACACACGTGGGGTCACCATGGGTCAGAATCAACTAGACAGCAACTGGTTTGGTTTTCTGGGTTACCTATTTATACTCTTATTTTGTTTGCATATCACTTTCCTGATTTCCTATGGTTCTTTGTCTATGATTTCATTAGTTGTCTGAGTTTATTTAATATCGTTATATGTTTCCAATCTGTCCATCATTTAGGCTTCCACAAATATGGTCTCTCTCCCTTCACTTGAATGGACCATCATATCCAGTTTCTCTGTGTGCTTTATTTTTGTTGAAACTGGGATATCAGAATTGTACAATGTCT
Source organism: Heterohyrax brucei (assembly GCA_028571685.1). Taxonomy (NCBI): domain Eukaryota; kingdom Metazoa; phylum Chordata; class Mammalia; order Hyracoidea; family Procaviidae; genus Heterohyrax; species Heterohyrax brucei. The sequence goes on from CM053149.1 coordinate 54,528,894, forward strand.
CAATCCTCCAGCATCCCTGAAAATATGAGGTCTGATGATTAAGTTTGTGAACCTGCCACTGTGTGCTTACAATGACAGCACTTGGTACGGTTTCACAACCTTGGTGCATCAGTGTCTCACAGCTGTGTTCATGTCAACACATGGCAGTGTCTTGTTGAGTGGCATTCATCATTGTTATCTGTTTCTGTGTGCATCACAAGAATGTCAGAGTTTGAATTAGACCAACAAGCAAACACTGAATTTCTTGGTAAACTTGGCAAGAGAGGAAGTGAAATTAGGGACACGTTAGTCCAAGTTTATGGGATAGTGCCCTGAAGAAAATGACAGTGTACAAATAAGAAAAAGCGTCACTGATGAAGAGACGTCAGGGCGGCCAGTAAATAGCAAACAAATGAAATACTGCAAAAATTCATCAACTGTACACCAAAACTGTCAGCTGACTGTGAGGAGCATAGCAGACCAAGCAAACATTGATAGAGAAACAGCTATGAAACTCGTAACTGACAATTTTGGCATGAGAAAGGTGTGTGCGAAAATGGTCACAAAGGAGTTCACCTACAAACAAAAGCAAGGGACAGTCGAAGTTTGCCAAGACCTTTTGGAGAGGCAAGATTATGTTTGGGGCCATGTTATCACTGGGTATACCAATACAACCCTGAAACAAAGCATCTAAGTGCACAGTGGAAGTCAGCCAGGTCTCCATGACCAAAAATTCCATTAGTCCAAATCCAGACAAAACGATGCTGCTAACCTTTTTTGCTATCAGAGGGATTGTTCATTATGAATTTGCACCAACTGGACAAACAGTTAACCACGTTCACTATTCGGAAGTGCTAAAAAGGCTGTGTGGAGAAGTTAGACAAAAACATTCAGAACTTTTCGCCAACAACTCATGGCTTCTGCATCACAACAATGCACCAGCTCACAGGGCACTGTCTGTGAGGGAGTTTTAGCCAGTCAACAAATAACTGTACCGGAACATTCATCTGATCTGGCCTCCAATGGCTTTTTTCTTTACCTGAAGAGAAAGGAAAATATTGAAAGGAAAACATTTTGATGACATTCAGGACATCAAGGGTACTATGACGACAGCTCTGAAGGCCACTGCAGAAAGAAAGAGTTCCAAAATTGCCTTGACAGGTGAACTAGATGGTAGAGTCCGCGCCCAGATTCCCAAGGAGAGTATTTCGAAGGTGACTGTAATGATACTCAGCACCGAGGTCAGACCTCCCATGTGTTGCTTTCAGCAGCGCTAACTCCTTCAATCCTTCAGTTGATCTTAAACATGTTAGGAAGGACACACACAAGTCAGTCTGTCCTCAGAAGGGTGCAGCCTTAGACTGCTCTCTTTTCCACTGTGAGGTTTCAAACCCCACCAGAAAACTCAATCCACTGCTGCTGAGTCAGTTCTGACTCATAACAACCTTAGAGGACAGAGTAGAACCTTTCCATCCACAGGGTTCCCCAAACTGTACATCTTTATGGAAACAGACTGCCACCTCTCTCTTCTGCTGAGCAGCTGGGGTGTTGGATCCACCAACCTCCTGGTCAGCAGCCCAGCACTGAACCACTCTGCCACCTTTCAACGCTCAGTGGCTCCCAAGTCAATCTCATCAAACTGCCCTTGGGTGAGAAAAGGCCTCTGTCCTTGGTCGCCACTCCCTTCCCTGCTCTGTGAGGGTTCCATTTCCTGCCTGACTGCAGACTCTGCTGGTCCAGATTCCTCCAGGCCAGTCTAGCAAGGTTTGCCCTATCTCTTGAAGAGCCAGAGGTCACAGCCTTTGCTGGTGCATAAGAGGGAGGGGTGCCTTGTGGGGTGCACTGAGGCCTCAGCTGCACCACAGCTCTCCATCACCGCACCAGGAAGGACAGGGAAGAGGGTCTGGGAAGACACTTTTTTGCTACCTACCACCTATGACATCTGTCCTTGTTTAATCCAGTTTGTGGCTCCTGGCTCCAATCTCCTGCCCACTTGCTCAGGGTTATAACAGAGCTAATTACAAGCTTCTAGTTGCTTTTCTTGCCATGTATGTGGGGAGGGTCAGGATTTTCTCAGAATCACATTTATTTTTTTAAAGGATTGGCTTTTAGCATCATTACTTTAAAACACATACCCTGTGATTCAATAATTTCAGTTTTAACAATTTATCCCACAAACATTCTCAGAAAGGGTCAAAAGAATAATGCAAGTCTCTCTGGCACTCTTCCACTTACTAATGTAGGGCTTCTGGTCCCCAGCAAAGCTGTCTCCATAAATCTGAAAGTCGCCATTCCTGTTCAACTCCTTCCAGATGTCCCTGCCTTCAAGGTCACTTGAGAAACTGACATGTTTCATCACTCCGCCTGTAAGAATGGGGAGTCATGCCTGAGGTCCATGGGTGCTGTGCTCCTGACAGACCTGCCATGTCGGAGCCACATACAGCATGGATCAGGAAGGGCACCATGCAGCTCTCCTCCCCTCTGAGCTCACAGCAACACCTGTAAATCCAGCCCACCTGTAGGTCCAGCCCACCTATAAACCCAGCACAAAGGCTCTGAACTAAACCATGGCGCAAGGCGAGTGCTCACCTCAAATTTTCTTCTAGAACATTCTTCTCCAAATCCTCCTTCTCCCATCCAATTCAGTTACTCACTCAACAAACATTTACTGCATAGGTGACCCATATGTTGCAAACCAGAATTACCCTCCATAAAGTTTTCAAGACTGTGACCTTTGGGAAGCCAATCACCAGGCCCTCCTTCCAAGACACCTTTGGGTGGGTTCAAACCACCAACCTTCTGATTAGTAATCAAGTGCTTATCCATCTGCACCGCCCAGGGGAACTTGCAACTCTAAGTACTGAACATGAGTTAAAAAGATGACAGGACTTGGATTCCATGGAGTCTGTCTTCTTGTGTGTGTGTGTGTGTGTGTGTGTGTGTGTGTGTGTGTGTGTGTGTGTGTGTGTGTGTGTGTGTGTGTGTGTGTGTGTGTGTGTGTGTGTGTGTGTGTGTGTGTGTGAGACGGGGAAGTAAACAATCAACAGATACAGAACTAAAAACAAAAACTACAAAGATGTGTATACAATGTTTGCTACAGCAATTATCTACAATAAAAATGAAAACAATCTAAGTGTCCATTATTAGGAAAATGATGTAAAAATTATGATAAATTTATACTATGAAATACCATCTGGGGGAGGATCTCTTCGCTGTTTCTTTACCCCTGGCATTCCTCAGTCCTTGGTAATCTCTAAGTGACATGTCTCTTTCCGTCCCCCTACCCCTTTGTGCTTAGTGAGCATTTCATAACATGATGTTGAATCAGAAAGCAAGCTGTAATAATGGTAGAAACCAAAAAAGCCCAAACCCACTTCTGTGGATCAATTCCAACTCCTAGTGACCTTACAGACAGAGTAGAACTAGTGCACGAGTTTCCAAGGAGCACCTGGAGGACTGAAACTGCCGACCCTCTGGTGAGGATCCATAGCATTTAACCACTACACTAGCAGGGTTTCCAATAATGGTATATTGTTAAAAAATAATAATAATAATACATGTATAAGTATATAGGAAACTCTGGTGGTGTACTAGTAAAGAGTTAATAGTTGTTAACTAAAAAGTTGGCAGTTCGAATCCACCAGGAGATTCCTTGGAAACTCTATGGGGTAGTCTACCCTGCACTATAGGGTCGCTCAGGCAGAATCAACTTGGCAGCAGTGAGCTTCATTTTTAAGCAAGTATATAGCAAGAACTTGGCTGGCATAGCATGAACATATAAACATATATACCCACAGAGTCTACATATATATAGAAAAGTTCTACAAGCATACATACCAGTTAAACACAAACCCAACTCACTGTCCCTGAGTCGATTCCTTCTCATAGCAACCCTCTAGCTGTACTTATTCCAAGGCTGATTTATTCGTTTCTTCTGGCAGTTCATGGTACATTCACTATTTTTTGCCAGTGCCATAATTCAAAGGCTCTGATTCTTTTTCACTCTACATTATCCACTGTCTAGCTTTTGTATGCATATGAGGCAACTGAAACCACCATGGTGAAGATCAGGAATATCTTAGATTTCAAAGTGACACTTTTGCTTTTTAATACTTAAAAGAGATCTTCTGCAGCAGGTATGCCTGATGCAATATATAATTTGAATTCTCAATTGCTGCTTCCACAGGTATTGGACTGCAGATTCCAGTAACATGAAATTTTTGACAACTTGAACATTTTCTCTGTTTATGATGATGTTATTTACTGATGCAGTTGTGACATTTTTTGTTTTCTTTATGCTGAGATGCAATCCAGACTCATGGCTGCAGTCTCTGACCTTCATCAGTAAGGGCTTCAAGTTCTCTTCGCTTTCAGCTACCAAGGCTGCATCATCTGCACACCCCAGGTTGTTACAGAGCCTTCTGCCCATCCTGACACCCCACTCTTCACGCAGTCCAACTTCTCAGATTACTTGCTTAGCATACAGACTACAGTACGATGAAAGGATACAACCCTAATGCACACCTTTTCTGATTTAAACTCACTTCAGCATCTTATTTGTCTGAATGACTGTGTCTTGGTCTGTGTACAGGTTCCATTGGCACACGACCCAGTGTTCTGGAATTCTTGCTCTTCACAATGTTATCTATAATTTATTATGATTCACACGGTCATGTGCCCTTGCATATTCAATAAAATACAAGTAAACACCTTTCTGGCCTACTCCACTGTCAGCCAAGATCCACGTGTCATCAGCAATGATATCTCTTGTTCCATATCCTCTTCTGAATCTAGCTTGAATTTGTGGCAGTTTCTTGGTGATGTACTGCTACAACTGATTTTGAATTATACAAGGTCTGACAATGAGGTTTGCAAACCAATCCTAGAAAAATTGCTACATACCTCATTGCTGAATATCATTACAGTCACCTTTGAAGGACTCCCCTAGGGAAGCTATACACTAACACTGGCACCTAATTCACCTTTCAAAGCAATTCTGGAACACTTTTTTAGGAATAGCCATCAGAGCTGTCATCGTGTTACTCTTGATGTCCTGAATGTCATCAAGTGTCTTCCTTTCAATATTTCCTTCACCTTAGGGTAAAAAAAAAAGTCATTGGGGACCAGATCAGGTGAGTAGGGAGGGTGTTGCAATACAGTTCATCGTTTAATTGCTAAAAACTCCCCCACAGACAACTACACAACTAAGTTTGCGAACTTGCCACCACACCACTGTGTGCAATAGCCATTCCAGAAAGAGTTTCAAAATTGCTTCGAAGGGTGGACTGGGCCCTGGTGCCAGTGCATAGCTTCCTAAGGGGAGTACTTAGAAGGTGACCTCAGTGATATTAGGCAACGAGGTATACGGCATGTAGAAAAACTTTAAGTTCGTGGACTTAATTCTCAGACCTCAGCTTTAGCAAAAGTTTACTTGTGTGATATAGTAATAATACTGGTAGACAATTTCTGCATTATGCTTAATCACCTTTCTTTGGAATGGGCATAAATACAGATCTCTTCCAGTTGGTTGGTCAGGTTAGCTCTTCGTCTTTCCAATTTCTTGGCAGAAACACAAGTGAGCATCACCAGCACCGCGCTCATTTGCTGAAGAATTTCAACTGGTGTTCCATCAATACTGGGAGCCCTGTTTTACGCCAGTGCCTTCATTGCTGCCTGCGCTTCTTCATCACTACCATCTGCTCTTGATGATGGTTACCTCCTGGAAAGGTTACGTGTTGACCAATCCTTTTTGGTGTGGTGACTGTATTCCTTCCACCTTCTTTAGATGCTTTCTGAGTTATCTGATGTTTTCCCCATAGAATCCTTACATAATTGCACTCAAAACTTGAATTTTTTTCTTCTTTTCTTTCAGCTTGAGAAACGCTAAGGTATGTTCCTCCTTTTTGGTCTTCTGACTCCAGATGTTTGTACGTTTCATTATAGTCCTGTGTCTTCTTTGAGCAGCCTTTTGATATCATCAGTTTAACTTTATCTTCATTTCTTCCTTTCACTTTACCAACCCTACTTTCAAGACCAAGGTTTCAGAGTCTCTTATGACATCAAATTTGGTCTTTTCTTTCTTTCTTTCCATTTTTTTAATAATCTCTTTCTTTCGTCATGTGTGATATCCATGATGTCACTCCACAACTTGTCTGATATTCAGTCATTAACGTCAATGTGTCAGATGTACTCTTGAGATGGTCTCTAAACCACGGTGGAATATACTCAAGGTCCTACTTTGGTTCTCTGGACTTGTTTTAATTTTCTTCAACTTGAACTTGAATACAAGCAATTGACAGTTTGTTCCACAGTCGGCCCCCTGGCCTTGTTCTGGCTAATGATACAGAAAAGGTGTCATCAAAAGATACCTCAAAAAGAAAGACAACTCCAAACTCACTGCCATCATCTCTTCCTACAGATAGTTATTGATCCCTGTGCTTTCCATCTGGTGAAGTTCACATGTATAGCTGCCATTTATTTTGGTGAAGAAAGGTATCTGCAGTTAGTAAGTTATTGGTCTTGCAAAATTCTATCATGTGATCTCTGGTGTCATATCTGTCACAAAGGCCATATTTTCAAACACCAATTCTCCTTCTTTGTTTCCAACTTGCACATCACAATCATCAGTAATTATCAGTCCATTCTGACTGCATGTTTGATTAATTTTGACTGTAGAAGTTGGCAAAACTCTTCAATTTCTTCACCTGCAGCCTTAGTGGTTGAAATGTAAGTTTGAATAAAAGTCAAATTAACTGGTCTTCCAAGTAAGTGTATACATATTATTTTATCACTAAAAGCTTGTCTTTCAGGATAGATCCTAAAATGTTCTTTTTGATAATGAATGCAATGTCACTTCCCTTTGTCATTCTCATACAACATCAGACATACGACTATCTGATTCAAAATGGCCAATTCCAGTCCACTTCTGCTCACCAATGCCTAGGATACTGATCTTTATGCATCCCATTTCGTTTTTGATCCTAGATTCATACTTAGTACATTCCATGTTCCATTATTAATGGATGTTTGTGGCTGTTTCTTCTAGTCATGCCACATCACCAAACTAAGGTCCTGATGGTTTTACTCAACCTGTATCATTAAAGTTGACTCTACTGTCAGAAGGCTTCTATGAGAACTCTTCCCCAATCATATTTTGAGTGCCTTCCAACCTGAGGGGCTCATGTTCTGGCTCTATATCAAACAGTGTTTCACCGTTACTCATATGATTTTCAAACAGCCAACTGTTTTCAGAAGTAGACTGCCAAGTCTTTTCTTCCTAGTCTGTCTTAGTCTGGAAGCGACACTGAAACATGTCCGCCACTGGTGACCCTTCTGGTATTTAAAATATTGGTGACACAACTTCCAGCATCACAGAAACATATAAGCCACCAAAGGATGACAAACTGACAGACAAATGGTGGCTGAAGGCTTTAAGAAGCATACCACTCACAGAGCCAAATAAAAGCAAACAGGTTTCAGTTTTATGGTTCTCCCTGAAAATCTTAGACAATTAGAAAAAGTGTACGATTTTTATGAGGAAATGCAACTTTAAGAAATCTACGTGTTTTTGAGTTAACAATCTCAAAATTTCCAGAATAAATACTACAAGCAATCAACAACTCATGAGACAGACAGAAGGATTATGTGACTTGGTCCTAATTTCAGACTGTGCCCAATCTCCTAAATAATTCTGCAGTGCTGATATCGGCTTTCAGTGATTTTTTTCAATTTCCACTCTAGAAAGAATCCCCAGTACAATGCACATAAAACCTAGCAATCTCCTTTCTGTGTTTTGATGTATTATCTTTGGTGATTAATACAGCAGGATATTAGTTTCACATAGCATCTTACAACTTTCCTATATGAAAATGTGTTGTCCCTAAGTCAACACATGGACGATGACAGTGCTCAGAATATGGTAACAACCAGTATTAGCTTCCTGTGGCTGCCCTAACAAAGGACCACAGACTAGGTGGCTTCAAACCAAAGAAATTCATTCTCCATTCTGGAGACCATCTCTGAAATCAAGATGCTGGCAAGGCTATGTCCATCAGAAGCCTCTGGGGAAGGAGGAGAAATTCTTCCTTGTCTACCCCAGCTTCTGGAAGCCCCGGTGATCCTTAGTTTGGGGCAGCATAACTCCAATTTCTGCCTGCATCCTCACACACCCATTTTCCTTCTATGGCTTATTGTCTTTGTCTCTTTTTATAAGGGCACCCGACATCACTCACTCTAGATTAAGGGCCTGAAAAGTTCAACACCCGTTAAGATCAAAAGAAACAAAACAACTCCAAACTCACTGCCATCAAATCGATTCCAAATTACAGAAACCCTACAAGACACAGGAGAGTTGTCCCACAGGGTTTCTGAGGTTGTCATCCTTATGGAAGCAAACATCAACATTCTTCTCCCACAGAGCACCATTGGTTCAAATCACGGACCTTTGGGTTAACAGGGCTCCCTTCCCTAGGACTAAGAGGTGTTAAAAAGTTCACAATGATATTATATTTACTATACAGAATATATGCACACTTGAACATTAAGCTATCAGAAAACGGGGCAAGGAAGTATAAAAATTTTTACACAGTGAGTCTAATGCTGCAGACTCTCTTCAGGTAAAATAAGGCAGAAGACAATTCAGATCATATTTCTGAATTTCTAGGAATATCTTTTCATGGCAATGTATTTTGGTTTCTAGCCTCAAAATTTTAATATAGCTGGGAAACTATTTTTGAAATAACAATTTTAGCAAAAATACTAGCCAGAAACATCACTGTCTTTTCACTTCTGATAAAGCACAAATAGGTCATTGGGTCATTCTTATTACCTAGAGGCCTCTATTCCTGAAGTGCAAGAGACCAGAGAACTCTTAAAATAGAGCCCAATGATGTGAAGTTTTTGGTCAGCCACAATATAAACCTGCCCTGAAATGCTGCAATTAGTGGAGTCTTATAAATTCCTGCAGTTGTTACTCGTGTTAAAAAACAAAAATTACCTGAACTTACTTTGATAATGTTTCTATAAGGTATATTATAAATATATTACTAAGTTATTCAAAAACAAAAGTGCTGACTCAGTTATCTGACTTAATTAGATAACAGCACACCGTAGTAAATGCTTAAATGTTCCCATTGCCCCAAAGACAATAAACATCATTTTCCACAAATTAAATACCTTGAAAGTTGAAGTCAAAAATAAAGAAATGATTCCTTTTTAACTTGCTTGGGTTGAAATCTACACCAAGAAAAAGAAGCAGTGTAATAACATCTCTCACTCACGACCTTAGTATTTCCAAAAAAAAAAAAAAAAAATGCTACATTCTGAGGTCTTAAAAGGCCGTGAGCGTTCATTTAGGCTGTTCCTCTGGTCTCACCCCTGACAATACACGGCTAACAATAGTCTAATGGATCACATCTACAACAGACCCCACGGGGCTGAACCCAGTGCCACTAGATGGTGCCGAGCTATCATCTGATCGGTACTAACTGCTCTGGCAGGGATGACAGCAGGGTCCTGGACAGAGCTGGAGAAAAAATGTACAACAAAATTCTACCTCAAAAAGAAAGACTAGCCTGACAAACTGGAAAAACACTGAGAGTATGGCTCCTGGGCACCATTTCAGAAGTCACCCATGAGATTACCCTTCAACCACAGACTGGATGACCTCACAAACAAAACAAGACTAACGGGGCACACCAGCCCAGGGGCAAGGACCAGAAGGCAGAAAGGGACAGGAAAGCTGGTAATAGGCAATCCAAAGTGGAAAAAGGAGAGTGTTGACCTGTTGTAGGGTTGTTAACCAACGTCATAAAACAGTATGTGTTCCATTTAACAAGAAAAGTTTGTTCTGCAAACCTTCATTTAAAATACAATAAAATAAAAAAGCTGTATCCCGTAAACTTGCTGCTGTGGAGTTGATTCCAACTACCAACACTTTCAATTGTGCTTCTGAACAATAACAAGAATTAATGACCATGCCACTTAATGACCATAAACATAAGAAAATCCAGTAGGATGGCAGGCTATAAAAAGAATATACAAAAATGAACAGTATTCATATGAACAAAGGAAAGCACAAAGGAAGAAAAGACCTACTTCCAATAGCAACAAAAAAATGCATACATATACGTATGCCAAGCCAAGTGCCGCAGAGTTGGATCCGACTCATGACGACCCTAGGGGCCAATACGCATATTGTTACGTATATAAAGAAGATCTGGCAGGGCAGTGGTTAAGCACCCAACTGCTAACCGAAAGATCAACAGTTTGAACCCACCAACTGCCCTGTAGAAGACAGATATAGCAGTCTGTCTCTCTGAAGACAGACCCACCCCCTGCCGTTGAGTCAACACTGACTCATAGTGACCTTACAGGATGGAGGACAGTGGCCCCCAAAGGGTTTCCACAGCTGTAAATCTTGACAGACGTCAACTGCCACATCTCTGTCCCAGGGAGAAGCTGATGGGTTTCAACTCTCAATCTTCACTGTAACTCCTGTGCCACCAGGGCTCCTCCTGAAAAGACTGCAGCCTTGAAAACCCTGCGGGTAAGCTGTACTCTGTCCTACGGCATCTCTGAGTCAGAAGGGACTCAGAGACAATGGGTTTGGTTTCGTTTTCTGTGTACGTGTATACACATGTATACACAAAGCTACATGCACTGTATGTGTACATATACATGCATGTACTCACTCACCTACAAATGCGTAAGCTTATAATGAAAACTTTAAAAATCTTTAAAGAAATAAAAGTAAATTTGAATGAAGAGAAAGCTATAAACGTACTTGAAAGACTAAACATTGTAAGAGTGAGTTTTTCTTAATTTATAACTTACACACCTAGTAAAAATACCAACTGTTCCCTGCACCCCTCCAAAAATCAGAGGGCTTGATTCTAAAGTTCTTATTGAAAACCAGACAACCAATAATTACCAGGAAATCTCTTTGAAAATGAAGAGCAACAAGAGAATGGTTCTAATAGATATTAAAGCATGTTTTTAAAGCCTCAAGAACGAAAACGGTATGAAAATGGCAAATGGACAGATCAGTGTGACACAATTTAGAGTACAAAAACAGACTTGCACACTCTTGGGAATAAACTACTCAACTCAGTGGACAGAAGCTAGACTTTTTAATGAATGGTGTTTAGCAACCAGGCTACCATTAGAGAAAGATCAAACTGCATCCATATTCCATATTACATACCAGATAAACTTCAAATGGGCCCAAAATTTAAATATCAAAAAAGGGCAATGAAAGGAAAAACTAACCATGTGGTTAATTTACTTAAACTTTAAAACTAGAAAAAGACTTCCCACCTCCAAGCTATGACTAAAAATTCAGACGTTACAAAAGAAAAGATAAATAAAACAACACAAATAACCACTTCTGCTGATGGACCACAAGAACCACAACCCCCACCAGCACAAGCCCAGAAGAACTTAGACTGGATGGTGCCTGGCTACCACCATCAACCACCGTGACATGGATCACTACAGACAGTTCCGGAGAAAAAGAAAGACCAAAGTTCAAGCTCACACACACACAGAGAAAACAAACTCACTGGTCTGAAAAAGACTGAAGGAAACTCTGAGACCATCTGTGGCCCCTGGATACTTTTCTAAATCAAAAGTAAACCCAGATTTGAGATGCACCTTTCAGTCAAAGATTAGACAAGCCTATAAAACAAGCAGTAGCACACCGAGGAATGTGCTTCTCAGATCAGTCGAGCACAAGAGAGCAAATGGGCAGCACCTGCCCAAAAGGTAACATGAGAAGGCAAGGTGGGTCAGGAGAACCGGACCAATGGAAACAGTAACTCAGGGTAGAAGGCATGAGGGTGCTGACATACTGTGGGGATTGCAACCAATGTCCGGAAACAGTTTGTTTATAAGCTGCTGAATGAGAAGCTGATTTGCTCTGTGAACTTTCACCTAAAGCATAAAACAACAAACCTTCTGAATGGCAAAAAAACATCATAAGCAAAACCACAAGAAAACTCAGAGCCCTCATCCACTGCTGGTGGAAATTCAAAACAGTACAGCCACTCTGGAAAACAGTTCGGACGTTCTACAAAAAAGATGAACCTATGACTACCAACCACATGACCCTGCAACCCCATTCCTAGGCAGACACCCAAAAGAACTGAAGGCAGAACACAAACAGAAACCCGTACACTAACATTCACTGCAGCCAAAACGTCAACCAGCAGAGGACTGGATAAACACAATGTGGCATAAACATACAACAAAATTGCTTAGCCATAACAAGAAGTCCAGTCCTCATACACGGATGGACCTTGAAAACATCATGCTGAGTAAAGTATGCCAACCACTGAAGAACAAATAGGAACTGATTTCACATAAATGAACAGGCAAATACACACTCAAGTTGATTAGCAGCTGCCAGGCAGGGTGAAAGGAGGGACAGGGGAGTCACGGGCTCCAGGCGCCATTCTGGTGGTGGTGGAATAAGGTGGGGATCGCAATCAGTTCCACTGAATTCTATCTTTTGAAGCCGTTCAGCTGTCAAAATGTTTTGTTACACATGTTTTTACTACCGTTTAAAAAAAACAAAACTGAAAAATTTGGGAAAATACTTGCAACCCATATTTTGAGGTCCCAATCTCTCTAATGTCTAGAAATAGTGAAGACTACCTAAGAGAAAAACAAACAAAGTACATGAAAACATATGTACATGTACACACACACACACACACATACACACAGTCCTAAAACATAAGGTGCTTACCACACATGGTCCTAAAACATATAAGGTGCTCACCTAACTCATTAAAACAAAAGCTCAAATTTAAAAATACACTCAGATAACATTTCTTACCAGACTGGCAAGAACACATCTAAGCCCACATGGATCTCTTGTCAATCCATGTAGAAACAGATCTTCCAGGGGCCCTTACACACTGTGGGTAGCAAGGTAAAATACAGAACTTACATGAAGAGAACACAGCAACATCTTTCGAAATTACATATGCATTTACCTTTTCACTTAGCACTCCACTCCTAGGAACCAAATGGCCAAAGCATCCACATACATCTAAAACACCACATTTACAAGGTTTTTCACTTCAAAATGGAAACCCCAGTGACATAGTGGTTAAGTGCTACAGCTGCTAGCCAAAAGTTTGGCAGTTCAAATCCACCAGGCACTCCTTGGAAACTCGGTGGGGGCAGTTCTACTGTGTGCTACAGGGTTACTAGGAGTTGAAATCAACTAGATAGCAACAGGTTTGGTTTGGTTTAGGTTTTCACTATGAAATCGTTAACAGCGGAAGACAGAACACATTCAAATGCCCAGCAACACGAGAAGGCTGAATAAGCTGTGGCGTGTCCACACAAGTGACGACTATACAAGAGGGGGAAACAACCCAACTAGAAACATCTTTATGTACTGACAGGAGACCACAACCCTACTCTCAGTCTGTCATACTGTGGTGGCTTGTCAGGTAGTTACGATGCTAGAAGTTATGCCACTGGTATTTCCAACACCAGCTGGGTCACCCAGGGTGGAGAGGTTGTAAGAGAGCTTCCAAACTACGGCAGACCAGGAAGAAGGCCTGCAATTAGCTTCCAAAAATCAGTTATGGAAGCCTCCAGCATGCTTCCCAACACTTGCTTACTTCTGGTACCTTGCTCCAGTGGAGGGAACACAGAGAGCGAGGAAGACCCTCAGTGAGATGGACCGACACAACAATGCCCTCAAACATACCCGCCATCAGGAAGGCAGCACAGGACCAGGCAGAACACATTCTGTTCAACAACGGGTCGCCACGGCACAGGCAGATCTGGCGGCAGCCAACAACGACAGCATGGAGACAGAGCACCAAGACATAGAAAATTTTAAGTGGGTGAAAAAAAAAAGATTATCTTTTGAATAAAACAGAAAATAGGAGCATATTCTTGAATGAGTATTTGCACACAGAGAAACTTACAGAAAAATAATGAAATAGTTATGAGGTTCCTTTGTGACAGTTTGCAACTAGTGATCTGAACCCAGCCAGCAGCACTGCAGAAGAAAGGCCTGGAGACCTTCTTCCAAAAACACTACAGTCAAGAAGACTCCACGGTGCAGTTTTACTCAGTAACACGCAGCTTACCCTGAGCAGGCCTGGCTGGACGGCGATAGGTTTAGCTTTTCTGAGTGGGCGAGGGAGAACGGGTAAGTGGGAATGGGTGGCAGCGAGGCTTCTCGGGGCACGCTTTATAAAACACAGTCAGCAATTTCTTTTCGTCTTTGTATTTCATATTTGATTTTCAGATTACAGACCAAAAGTTACAATTTGAAAAGCAAATATGAAATACAAAGACAAAATCAAATTTGTGGTTTGGTTATGTAACAACTTAAAACACAGCGCAATGCACCATGGTCTAAGCCTTCCTTTGAGTGATATTTAAAGAATGACTAAAATTACAAAACTACCAATAATTGTGCAAAACACTGTCACAGACTCAACTGTGTCCCCCCAAGACACCTGTCAATTTAGCTGGACCACGAGTTCCTGTGTTGTATAACTGATTTCCCCATGTGTTGTAAATGTTATTGCTAAGATGAAATGAGACGGATTAGTGACAGTTACACTGATGACCTATACAAGATTAGTGTCTTTAGTCAATCTCTTCTGAGATACAAAAAAGAGAAGCAAGCAGAGAGACACAGGGACCTCATACCATCCCAGAAATCAGTTTCAGGAGCACAGCATGTCCTCTGGACCTGAGGTTCCCAAAAGCTCCTAGACCAATGACATGGAACTTCCTCCAGAGCTGACAGAGAAAACCTTCCCTTGGAGATGATGCTCTGAACCTGGACTTGTAGTCTACCAGGCTGTAAGAGAATAAACTTTTCCTTATTAAAAGCCATTCACTTACACTACTTCTGTTACGGCAGCATTAGCTACGAAAAATATGAACATTATCAAAGCAATCCCATTTGTCTATAAACTCATACTAAATTTCAGAGCAATCTGTTTAAAGCAGAGGGAATATTTCACTGAAAACTCATGCTGTACTACACAGAAGTAAGCCTCCTATTCAAGATACAGCTGCACTTTATTTGCCTGTAAGAAGTCACTAAGAAGAGTAAGGAGACCTGTGGTGCAGCAGTTGACAGCTCAGCTGCTAACCAAAAAGTGGGCAGCTCAGATCCTCATGGGATCTGGCTTCTTGGTTTAAGGTTATGATTTTATGGGACATCCCAGTTAACCAACCTAACAACCCATCTAGTGTTTCTCCTCTACATCCTGGTAAGCCGAGTAGACCCTAGGGTCTTACGTGTGGCATCCAAGGCATGACTGGTCTCTAGTCACCTGCAACAACACAGGAAGAAGGAAACTCTATGGGACAGTTTTACTCTGTCCTGTAGGATAACTACAAGCTGACATCAACTCAATGGTGATAACGTGTGTTTTTTTGGTTTTGTTTTTAAGACAAGTAAATGCTATTTCATTGCCTTTAAGTGAAAGTTTACAAAAGTTAATTTCATACAAAAACTCAGACACATTTCGCTACGTAACCATAGCTGCTTTCCTTACCCTGTGACAGCACAGTCCTCCTTCCTACCCCGTATTTCCGTTGACCATTCAACCAGTTCTTGTCACCCTGTCTACCCCCTCATCTTGCCTCTGGACAGGAATCGCCCAGTTAGCCTCATGCATTCACCAAAGCACTTGCCAAGAAGCACTCACCAGTACCACTTTAAGTCTTACAGTCCAGTCCAATCTTTTAAGAGGTGACTTTGGGAAAAGCTTCAGTTCTGGATTAACAGTAGGTCCAGGGGCTACGTCTTCTGGCTACCTTCCAATTTGTCGGACCATCAAGTCTGGTCTTTTAATAGAGTTTGAGCTCTATATTCCATTTTTCTCCTCGTATGTCAGGGACTGTTTGTTGTACTGCTTGACAGGGTGGTCAGTGGTGGTGGCAGGGCATCATCTAGTTCTTCTGGTCTCATGCTGATGTAGTCTCTGGATTAGGTGGCCCCTCTGTTTCTTGGGCTCCTATTTTCCTTATGTCTTTGATGTCCTTCATTCTCAAAGAATGAACACTTTTTACAAGTGGTAAAATGTCATGTCTATGTAGACAAAGGTTTTGCTGACAGTCAGTGCAATGCCAGGCTGGGATTAGGCTCAAACCAGCAGGCCTGAGGTGGTCAACAGTAGCCTTCCACCAAGCAAGGAAAGAATGCCTAGGAGAAAGGATTTCCAAAAGGTGACACATTTTCTTCTCTCAAAAACCAAACAAAAAGGCATGGGAACCAGAAGACACAGAAAAGTTGCTGCCATCTTTGGTGTGACTGGGAGTTTCACTTAGGTCAAGAGGAAAGGAAAGTTTACTTATAGCATCTTACTAACCATGAGTCAGGGAACTTAAGGTCAGAGCTCAGCTCATAACCAAAAGGTCGGCAGTTTGAATCCACCAGCCATTCCTTGGACACTTTATAGGGCAGTTCTACTCTGTCCCAAGGGGCCGTTATGAGTCAAAATCAACTCAATGGCAACATTTTTGGTTTTGAACATTAAGTGGGTGCAGCTCATTTTAAACATTTTAGAAACTAGTTAAATGAAATGCAGAACAAAAGGGCTATACTCTAGCAAATGCTGCCCAGCTGCCTAGAAGCCTTATAAAAACTTCTAGAGAACCAG
This sequence comes from Heterohyrax brucei, assembly GCA_028571685.1. Classification (NCBI taxonomy): domain Eukaryota; kingdom Metazoa; phylum Chordata; class Mammalia; order Hyracoidea; family Procaviidae; genus Heterohyrax; species Heterohyrax brucei. Next base: position 54,545,525 of record CM053149.1, read on the forward strand.
TCTAAGCCACAGACACATTACTCAGAGAAATCTGAGGACTTACTTAGATAGCGAGCCAAGAAATACCCTATTACGAAGCATGATCTATTTACACTAGACAGTTCTAAGGAGAACCTTTGTTTTCATATCTAAGAATTAGCTAGGTAAATAATATTTGTATGGAGGAAGGTTAAATCTGATTAAAAAATAATGATAAAGGTGTTGTTTTCCATTTTTAAAAATGTTAACAGCATACTTACAAAAAAGAAAAACAAGTTGGCGAGTTTTAAAACAAGAACAGAATGTGGAGGTCTCAGCAGCAGAACAATCTACACAGACCTCTCCTAGCTCAAGACCCATACAACCAACAAGATTTTGCCTTTTTCACTTATCCTTTAAAATATTCACCTTCAGCTTTTACTGTTCACCTCTCTTTTTTTTCTATATAACTCCTGCTCTTCCTTACTGTTCATACCCTTTCCAGCACCTGTGAATTTACTCTGGACTTTCTGTAATTCCGAGTTGAAAGCTCAGCCATTTCGATTTTTGTTCTCTTATTTTTTTAAATAAACTCATTCACTACTTTAAATTATGACTGTAGTCCTGCTTTATCTATATTCACAACTTATGATTTTTTTTAATCTACATAAATATTGCATAATTTTCATCCTAATTTCCTCTTTAATGAGTAACAGTTCTTTCAAAAATATGACATCTGGAAAACGCACAGAGAAGAAAGTTTATTAGTAGTTATGAGGGGTGGGAAGAAGGGGCAAGTTGCAGGTTTAGTAGTGACTGCAATACCACACTGATTACGGGTAGCGCTATACACCCAATTACTGCAACTGCTGCCAATAAGTCCTCTATCTGTAAAAAGCTGAACTGGTAAAAGACATATCACAGATATACTTAAGATATTTAAAATGATGCCCTCTACCCCCATGCCAAAAAAAAGAGTAATTTTATGTATAACCAAAAACCTCACGGGATTTGGCTTCTTGGTTTAAGGTTATGATTTCATGGGACATCCCAGTTAACCAGCCTAATAACACACTTAGTGTTTCTGTTCTACGTCCTGGTAAGTTGAGTAAAGCCTAGGGTTTTACATGTGGCACCCAAGGCATGACTGGTCTCTAGTCACCTGGAGCAACACAGGAAGAATGAGAGTCAAGAACAGAAGCAGGGTACAGAACGTGTGGCTAGCTGCCACCGTGAACAAGTGTCCCTTTGCCATGATGTCAGAAAAACTGGATGGTACCTCACTACTGGTTCAGAACATTTCAGTCAAAGAATCTATAGAAGAATTCTGATCAAAAGGGGGCAAATGCAAACGAGAAATTCAAATCCTCACGCACTCTAGAATTTCTGGCATCACGAATGCTGGACGAACTCCTGAAACTACTACTGCTCTGAAATAAGCTTTAAAGCTTAAATCAAAAGTATTCTCTTAGTGTTCTTCAAACAATAGCTTAATTAGTAAACAAGATTTGCCTTGAGTATTATGTTCTTCTAAGACCTACATCGGATCAAAATGACAACTGCCCCTAGAGAAATTAGACAGGAATCTTGGGGGCACTGAATGTGTTTTAATACCAAAGGAACAACTCAGAAAAGGAGGGTGAGAATGTTGCACAACTCCAAGAATGTAATCAACGTCATGAAGTGGTACATCTGGAAATTGTGTTGTGTACATTCTTTCTATGTGTCTATTATCAACAACAACAAAATACACAAAGTGTGGCACCTGGTCAAGGGACTATACCGTTCTACCTGGGAAAAAAAACTACAGAAGTCAGTAAGTGAAGCAATGGCTGATAGATATTAGACATCAGGCAGTGCAGTGATCCCTGAAAAAGCAAAAATAAAACCCTACACAGCCTTACAATGGCCCCAGCTTATCGTCTACTTTCCAGGCCTCTGTGCAGAGAAGGGGGACTGAGATGAAGCCTGATAGTCCCTCCGAGTTGAGAAGGAGCTGGGAGTCTAGGAAAGTCAAAGGAGCCAGATTCACAGGACAGGGTACCAGAAATGCAAGAAACGTACAAAGAGAGAGCTACAGAACACTCAGCTCAGGCTCTCAGATCACTAATGATCAGCATCTGCATGTGAGGAGATACTCAAGACCTAGAACAGAACCACCGAGAACAACTGCCAGAGTTATTAAGGGCTTGGAACAATCGAGGTTCCCACTGGCAAGATACTGCCTTTGTATTGGAAAACTGAGCCCCTGACTCTGGTCAAGCTGCTACGGTCCAGTGTAACTCATCATAAAAACAATCATTTTCAAAGTAACTGAATTACATTCTAGAGCAAAGCTAAAGGAATACAAAAATACACAACAAGGTGAAATTCACAATGTCTACAGCTACCAGCATACAAAAAAGTAAAAAAAATAACAATGAGAAGACAAATTAATCAATAAAAACAGATGTGACGGTGTCAGTATCAATAAAATTACCAGACAAGGACATTAAAATACTTACAACTTAATAGCTACATTCTACATGTTAAAAAAAAGAAAAAGAAAAAGCTGAGCAATGGAAACCTGAAAGAAATATGAAAAAGCTCTGGACTATTTTAAGACGTTATAGAGTGAACTGAGTGTCCGAAACACATGTTAAAATCCTACCCTCTGTGCCTGCGGCTTATAGCAAAGGAGCCCTGGTGGCACAGTGGTGAAACAGCTCGGCTACTAACCAAGAGGTCGGCTGTTCAAACCTACCAGCTGCTGCGTGGGAGAAAGACATGGCAGTCTGCTTAAGTCAAGACTGACAGTTTCAGAAACCTCTGGGCCAGTTCTGCCCTAGACTGACTCAATGACAATGGAACGTAGTTTTATGCTTTTATTTATTTTTTTGGTGGTAGGGTATGCCTGTGGTTATAATCCTGTTTGGGAATGGGTTTTCTTTATGTTGATGAAACAGGTTATTGTTGAGTGTGTATCTTGAGTCAACCTCTTATAAAATATAAAAGGAGAAAATTAAAGAAGCAGAAATAGGGGACAACAGATGCCAAGCCACATGGAGATTTCCAGGGAACCATGAAACATGCTGAAGAGACAAGGACAGCCACCCAGAACTGAAAGAGGACCTGTTACTAGTACTTGCACCAGGACACCCTGGTGGCACAGTGGTTAAGTGCTATGTCTGCTAACCAACAGGTCACCAATTGGAATCTACCAGGAGCTCCTTAGAAACTCTATGGCACAGTTCTACTCTGTCTTATAGGGTCACTATGAGAGGAACTCCACTCGACAGCAGCAGGTTTGGTTTGCTGGTTAGTGCTTGTCCCCTGAATTCAGACTTCTAGCCTCCTAAACTGTGAGGAAATATATGAATGTTTGTGAAAGCCATCCATTTGTGCTATTTCTGTTCATAGCAACACTAGATAACTAAGGCAATAGACAAGATAAAAAAATTGAGAAAAAGATGCACATATATATTGAATAAGGTAACAGGCTAAAAACCACAAAAGATTAGTGAACATGAAAAAAACAGCAACGGAAAACATGCAAAATGAAACGAGGGAGAACAGACTGGAATACAATGTACACAGCATCAATTAGTTTGGGGACAACTTCAAGAAGCCAAAGATACAGGTAAAGAGAAAATATTTTTTCCAAATTTGCTGAAAATGATAAAATCCACAGATCCAACAACTCTAGTGAGGCTTAATGCTCTCTCTCTCACATATACTGTCTCACATACACACGCGTGTGCAGAAAATTACAGCCACGCACATCATAATTAAAGTACTTGAAACAATGACAAAGAGAAAAACATTAAAGATAGCCAGAGGAAAAACCGCCCACTGGTACAAAAGACCAAAAGGAAGAAAGACCTCTGGCTGGAAACAAAGCAAGCCCAAATACAGCAAAGCAGCATTTTAAAACACTAAAGAAACACAATACTGAAGAACCATCTAACCAGAAAAATATATTTCAAAACTGAAAACACCTTTCAAAAACAAAAGCGAAAAAGGATTTTTTTGGATATACAAAAGCTGAGAAAATTCATAACCAGTCAGACCTGCACTCCTGAGAAAACTAAAGGAAATACTGCAAACAGAAGGGAAATGACACCTGATAGACACATATATCTGCACAAAAGACTAAAGCGCACCAGAAACGGTAAATATAAAATATTTCCTATTTTCAAATCTCCTTAAGTGATAAACTACTAATGAAAGCAAAAGCACTAAAACTGTATTCTGAGGTTGAGGACACATAGACGCACAACGCCACCAAGAACAGGATGGCGCAAATGTCAGGTTTTCATGTGATGTAGTTGGTATACAATTATTTTAAGGCTGAAAACAATAAGATATACAATAACCTCAAAGCAACCACTGAAAATATGAAATTTGGTACCAATAAAGGAGACACAATGAAATAATAATATTGAAGCGAAAGAAGACAGAAGAAAAGAAAAAGGGAAGAGATGGGATGAACTGCAAACATTATGGCCATTTAAACCCTATCCTATCAGTCATATTATCATTATCATTAATGTAAATGGTCTAAATGCTACAATGCAGTGAGTGACTAAGACTGTCAGACTGGTATTACAGAAAAAAAGAAGCACACCCCAACAATATGCTGCCTACACAAACACATATTAAAAATGAAGACACACTGGACTAAAAGTAAAAGGAAGGAAAAAGATCTACCATACTAACTAACTCATCAATACAAAGCAGCGAGAGCAGAGTCGCCAAGCTCCTTCTGCGGGAACTGCACTCACCATCTCAGCATCCAGCTACCCCAGCTTCTTTAGTGGTATTTTAGGTGTGATTTCTTATTTTTTAGGTCCAGGAAAGCTCAGGAAGTTTTCCCATTTAAGAATGATTACTTCTTTGCTTATGCCATTTCAGGTTACAAAAGGTTTCACAAGAATGATCTACTTCAGACAGTAGGATAAAACTGTATTATAATCAGAAATAGATTTTAGGACAATCACAGATAAAAGGGGTCATTTCATGTTATTAAGAGGATGTAGCTGCCTAAATGTTTATGAACTAAAACGCACAACTTCAAAATACATGACGTTAAACCTGACAAAATTGTAAATCCAGAATTTTATCAGAGATTCCAAAATTCTCTCAATAACTGATAAAATAAGCAGAAAGGAAATCTGTAAACATACAGAAGACTTGAACACCACTATCAACTTGACCTGACATTTACAGAGCACTCAATAACAGCAAAATACACATTCTTTTCCAGGGCACATGAGACATTTATCAAAACAGAACACATTCTTGGTCATAAAACAAGTCTGAATAAATATGAAAAGATTCAAATCATAAAAAGTATGCCCTCTTACCACAATGGGAATATATTCAAATTCAGTAACAAATAGCTTTCTGGAAAATCCCTAAGTATTTGGAAACAAAGTAACCCACATCTAAATAACTATCAAATCCAAGAAAACAATTAGAAGGGAAATTAAGAAATATTTTGAACAAGTGAAAATGAAAACAAAACATATTGAAATTTGTGACATGAAACTAAAACAGTACATATAGAAAAAAAAATACCTGTTGCCACTGAGTTGATTCTAACACATAACTGCCCTTCAGGACACAGCAGAACTCTCCTGTAGGGTTTGCAAGGAGCGGCTGGTGGATCTGAACTGCTGAACTTGCGGTTAGCAGCAAAGTGCACAACCACTAGGCCACTGGGGCTTTACACCACCAAATGCCTATGTTCGGGGAGGAAAAAGAACAAGGGTTTCAAATCATTGACTTCAGCTTCCACATCAAGAAACTAAAGAAAGAAAAGCAAATGAAACCTCAAGCAAACTGGAGATAAGAAGAAGGATCACAGGAGAAATCAACAAAATAGAATGTTTAAGAACAATGTAAAAAAAAAAAAAAAAAAAGACAGACCATGAAACAAAAGTTGAAAGATCAATAAATGTGAAACTGTTATTTCTAAGAGGAAAACCTCTAGCTAAACTGATGAGAAGAAACGACAATCTGAAGAGCCCTGGATCTATAAAAGAAACTCAATCTGTAGTGTAGCTCAAGTCCATTAAGAAACCTCCAGGCCCAGAGTCTTTCACTAGTGAATTCCACCAAACCTTTAGGGAAGAAATGATACCTATCTCTCACAATTTGTTCCTAAAAACAAAAGCACAGGGACACTTCCTAACTTGTTTTATAGTGTCAGCATTACTCTAATGCCAAAAGAAGACAAAGACATTACAAGAATACTATAGAGCAGTATCTCTTATGCGTACCTATAAAACTCCTCAACAAATTATTAGTAAATTGACTCCACCAGTGTACAAAAAGAATTACACACCACGACCAAGGGGGGGCTTATTCTGGGTATCCAAGGCTAGTTCTGTATTTGAAAACCAGTCAATGTAATCTAACCAATCAACATGCTAGAAATAAAAAATTAGATCATGTCAAGACAGGTAGAAAACATAGTTGACAATATCTATGGTAAAAACTCTCAGCAAACTAGGAACAGAGAGGACCTTTCTCAACTTGATAAAGAATGTCTACCAAAATACTACAGCTATTATGCCAGATGACAAGAAACTAGATGCCTTCCTCCTAAGATCGGGAGTAAGGCAATTAAAATATTTAATCATGTCTCCGATCTGATTCGACATGGCACTGGAAACCCTACCTAGTACAAGAAAATAAAGGAAATTAAAGATATACAGATTGGAAAGGAAGAAATATAATTGTTTTTGTTCACAGATGACATGTCTGTCTATGTAGAAATTACCGAAGAATTGACCAAAAACTGGCACTAATCAGTGATTCTAGAAAGTAACAGGAAAACAAGAAGTCCATATACAAAAGCCAATTATTCTCCTATACATGAGCAGTGAACAACTGGAATTTCACAACATCTGAGAGAGGAGAGAAGAAGGGGGGGAGAAAGGAAGGGGGGAGGAAGAAAAAAGTACTTATTTTTAAGTATCTAATAAAAGCATAATTCCACAAAAGAATGTATATATGAAGATTCACAGCATCATTATTCACAAGAGCCAACAAACAGAACCAATCCAAACGTCCATAAATTAGTGCCTGGATAAACAAAATGTGGTACAGATACACAAATGAAACACTAAACAACAATGAGCAAAGTAATATATGCAACAATATGGATGAACTTCAAAACTTCCTGCTAATGGAAAGTCAGATACTTAATACTACATATTTTATGACTCTATTTATACAGTATTTTGAGTAAGAGCACAGTAACTATGAAGACAGATAGCAGATCAGTGGCTGCCTGGGGCTAAGAGGAGCAGCAGAGTTTGAATTAAAATAACACGAGGGCAACTTCCGAAAGTAATAGAAATCTTCAACTGGATGGCGGAGACGGCTGCACGCCATACATATGTACAAAGAATCAAGCTGTACACTTACAAGGAGTAAATTTTTCAGTTTGTAAACTCTAGCTCAACAAAGCTAAAAGCTTACTGTAAAAAAAAAAGAAGAAGAAATCATAAGAGGAAATTTTAAGGAACTTTAGTTTGGCACCTATTTCTTAAATACCACATAAAAAGTATGAGTAAGGATCACGAATAAGTAAACAAACTGTAATACTACTCAGCAACAAAAAAGGAATAAATTACTTGATATACACATAAAAAATAAACTTCACAATAATTAAACTTGAGTAAAAGAAGCCAGACTTGCAAAAGAGTTTAACTATGTGATTCCATTTACAGAAAACTCTACAAAATGCGAACTACGCTGAAGTGACAGAAAAGCACATCAGCGGTTGCCTGGAGACCAGGAGAAGGGACAGCAAAGGGCATTAAACAGGGGCACAGAAAAAATTTTGAGGGTCATGGATATGTTTGTTATTTTGATTGTGACAATGGTTTCACAGGTGCGTACACGTGCCAAAAACTTACCAAATTACACAGCTTAAATATGTACAGTTCACTGCATGTCAACTACACCTCAATAAATTTTTTTTTAAGGGAAAAAAACCTCAAAGGTCATGTCTCACTTGCAGTATTCTTGGCCTCCTCAGAATCTGTACCATAACACATCAAAGAACTTAAAATGCTTCTAAAATAAAACCATACACTGTATGTTTATTTGTATGTTTGTCTTCTCAAGGCTTGGTGTTCTCAGACTGTCTCATATATTTTTACACAAACCAAAAAAAAAAAAGAAAACACAAAACCCAAAAACCAAATCCACTGCTGCTGACTCCATTCCAACTTACAGTAACCTCCCAGGACAGAGTAGAACTGTCCCATAGGTTTCCAAGGAGTACCGTGAATGTGAACTGTGGACATTTGGGTTAAAAGACACAGCTCTTAACCAGTGGGCCACCACGGTGTCCTATTTTTACCCAGGACTGACTCAAGTAGACTTGTACGCAGTAAGTGCCCAGTAACGTACAATCTGAGTTCCTGGGTGGTGCAAGGAGTTAAGTGCTGACTACTAACCAAAAGGGTGACGATTCAAACTCACTCAGCAGCACTGCAGAAGAAAGGCCTGACAATCTGATTCTAAAGGTCACAGCCATGACAACTCTGTGGAGCCCGCTGCTACTCTGCAACACATGGGGCTTGCTATGAATCAGAACTGACCCCAAAGTATCTGGTTCTGGTGATGTACCATTAATCGAATTTATGTTTACTTTTTAAAACCAAACGCAAGGTCTTGAATAAATGCAACTCAAGGTTTGAAAACCGGATGAGAACGTGAGTCAAAGATGCATAATCCCACTGACATCTGATAAAGGACCACATTAAACTGGGTAAGATATTTTGTTGTAAATGTTTGGCCAATCCATGAATTTCTCCAGAAAATTTTAGCATTCAGAGAACAGAAATCAAGAAAGGAAAAAAAAATAAAAAACAAGCAAATATTGCAAAGGTACCTAACCAACGTGAAAAGACAAGGTAATTTAACACCATGGGACATAAACTGACTAAAAATAACTATCCAAAATAATATTCAGATTTTACATGCAATCGCTGCACATGTTACTGTATTCTACATAAATACCAATGGGCCCTTGTTATCGTTGTTGGCTGTCACGATTTCATTCCAACTCCGAGGGACCTCGGAGGGTTTCCTGGGCTGTAATCTTCACAGAAGTAATTTGTGAGGTCTTTCTCCTGCAGAGCTGCTAGGCAGATGTGAACCACCAATTTTCTGGTTAGTAGCTGAGTGCTTAATCACTGCACCACCAAGGCTCCTTCCTATTCCTAGTACTATCACAAAAGAGGCCACTCCAAGGGAGAAAGACACAGCTCTCTGTCTCTAGGAACGATTTAGAGCCCTGGAAACGCCACAGGGCAGTTCCACTCTGGCCTACAGGGCTGCTGCCCCTGGGAACTGACTCGCCAGCAAGGGGTTTACTGGCATAAATGTAAGGAGCCCTTAGGGCACTGTCGGCAACCCTCGGCCGGTGACCAAAAGGTAGGTGGTTAGACGCCACCAGCCACTCTTGGCCAATCTGCTCTGTCACACAGGGTAACTGTGAGTCCAAAGTGACTCATACACAGCAATGTAATAAATGTACAACTTCTAATTTGCAGGCACTTAGACAAAGGCAGGTGGCTAAGGAAAGAAGTAGTAAGAAGCCCGTAATACTTACAGAGACAGTGTTCAGTGCTAATTTCAACCACGGACTGAAACAGCAGAAGGGTATTTCTGCTGTTAAAGGTACTTTGAAAAACAGCTTACCACAAACCCCAAACACAAAATGTCCAATATTTGGACTCTCAATATTCAGTTCTTCTGATTACATCAACATTAATCTCTTTCACGGCCACTGTCTTTTAAGAGCTTTTCATTTCTGATTACTATTATTCCTAGTGGGAGTGGGAGGATGGGTGCCTCGAGTGGTGAGAGGGAGTTGCTAGCCCATCCTTTAACAAGACAAAGTCCCAGCTGAGAGCAGGCCACTGAGTTAAGTAAAAGGGGCAGCTGAACCTGTGGAGGGTGGGCAGCATATACCACACACAAACAGCCAGAGTCCTCTGTCTCACGTAACAGCTGCACGCATTTCAATAATTTATGCAGAATTTCAGTTTCAGAAAATTAGGGTAATAGAACAATGCAATGGGTATCACTGAAAATATCAGAAATTTTTCTAAAGCTCAAATCTATCTCAATTCTGGTTCTGTGTTCTCATAATACAGTAAGAAACTGGACTGAAATCCATTAAACCATCAGTCAGTTTATAATAAGAGCCAAGATTCTTTGCTATGTATTTCCGGCCCAAATACACATGTCTGACATGAAATGCAGAAACAAATACGCAAATATTAACTAACATTAATAAACATTAATTTTGTTATAATACAGATGATATTCAAGGGTTTATTTTTAAGAAGCTCTTTGAAGACCACAGCTAGTACTTTTACTACTAGCACGTATAAAAACATTTTTCTAACTTTTGAAAAACTTTCTAGCTTCTCAAAAATGAAACAATCTTACTTGAGCATTCAAACCCAAATGTACAGAACAGCATTCTACATACATGTGACCCCAAAAGGACTATGTGTTCTAATGATGTTAAGATACACACATCACAATTATTGCTATCAATGTTCTGGTACTGCTTCTCTGTATTATTTATTCATTCAAATGAATTATGGTCACATCATACAATTTACACTGGCCCCTGGCACCAAGTATACCTTCTGAAAATAATAAAACATTCACTAAAAATATACACATTTAATGCTGTCAAAAAATAGCTAAATTTGGAGATAAATGGATACAATACCTGTTAAAATAAGGCAGTAGTTAAACAGTAATTTTTTAAAGTAAGATATGCCCCATACAGTTATTTCCATTTAAGTGCATTTCCTGAAAGGACAAGGAAGTGGACATCTGCATCACAGAAGAGCTTGGCCTTTATTTTTAGTTAGAGCTGTTACTTGGGGTCCAGTTTGAAAACAGCGTACACAGAGACAGCCAGTAAGCATGAGTCTCTCACTTCTGACACAAATGTGATGTTGTAACTACAGTTTTCTATTTAAATCACACTGCAAACCTGTGGTACCTATTCCAGACTCAGTGTACCACCCACCCCACATTCTCTTTCTCAAAAGTGACTCAATTTGTCTCTTTCAGTAAAGAGAAGGGGATACGGTTTCAATTATCTCCTTTAGTTATTCAACATTTATTAGAAGCCAACTACATGCCAGGTATGCTGCTAGGTGCAGGGACAAAACAGCTACTGTTAGCTTATGCGTAATTAATTTGTTACATGATAAAAACTGTAATGTGAGAACCCTGAAAGTCTATTAACCAGGATAACCACTTGAGACTGGTGAGAAAGTGGATGGAACCAGTAAGCTTGTCTTGCAAGGGCCTCATGATTCACTGAGTTTTGGTATGTCAAGTATTCCTGTTCTAAAAACAAGCTAAGAAGCACAGAAGTCTACCGGAGTTGAAAAAAACAATTTTAGTGGGAAAAAACGACTGGCACTATTAGCACTGAAAAAACCTGAAAGTGTACAGATGCAGATGGTGACTAAATTTAATGTCTTCTAATTCCAAAGATGCTGGCTGCCACAATGACAAGGCGGTAATGAGAGGCTGAAATACCTGACAACAATGAGCGTCTTATGGCAGGTGCTCTACAGTTCACCAAGCACTGTTCACACACGTTATTTCACTTTAATTTTCCAGACCTTACAATTTCACAAAATGGGAAGAAACCAAGTAAGGATAAAATCAAGCTTTTAGCAGTTGGCTAGCCCTGCATTTCCCAAAGTGTGTTGCATGGAATTAAGAATACAGTCATCAGGAAAGCAAGAATAAATTTGTTCAAGTTCATGATCAATTATTTTAGGGAAATAATTACTCGAAATTTAAAAGTACATCTACTGCATGATTTCTCAGTCCTCAATATACCAGTGTATAATGTGAATCTCCAAGCAGGGAAACATCTCCCACACTTAGTTGATCACAGAATCCTTTAGCTGCAAATGCAGAAGGGTACAACCACTGTGAGAACTGTCTGGACACTCCTGTGCAGTCCAGAGGCTGGACTGGGTACCGAGCCACTTATCAGTTCCTGGTCTATCACTATGGGAAAAAAGAAGACATCTAGTCAATTTCAACTCCAAGCAACCTGATAGGACAGAGTAGAACTTACCCGTAGGGTTTGTAAGGGGCAAGTGGTGGATCTGAACTGCCAACTGTTTGGTTAGCAGGCCTAACTCTCAACCACTAGATCACCCAGGTTTCCATCAGTAGGAAAATGAAGTACAGTTACAAAATACTGGAACAAAGATTGGCAGCCAAAACCCAGGTTAACTGTTGGTCACCACACAGACTAGGAGGGTCCTTTTGTTATACAGGCAACAGCAACACAGTAGATGCACAGATTTCAAGGACAAAAAAGGCTGCTTACAATTGTTCTCAGCAACACCCTGGGACTTCTCAGAATACAAGACGCTCAGGTACTATGCCCCGTACAAGGAAGCTTGGACCAGTCCAGTTTAGGGTCCTTTTGCCTCTCGCAGGGGGCTTTCAATCTCCTGCTTCCCACGGCGGTGTGGAAGATCTTGCCACAGTCCTGAAGTTCACTGTTCTTTCCCCCCTAATATCAGTCCCTACGTCTTTCCTAAACAACACAGTGAGTCACAGATTCCCATTACATACTCCCAAGGTGACCCCAAAAGACAGGAGCTCAAACGGTAGATGTTAGATCATCAATGAAATTCTCATAGCAAGCTTGAGAACACTGCACCATAATTAAACTGGTTTTATTTCTCTTTGTCTTGATACTTGACAACAAGCAACATGTTCCTAATCTTTACAGAAATATCCAAGTCTGCAAAACAGAAACATATTCACCAACCTTTCCATCAAAAGCTAAAACTAAGATGCAAAGAGAGGCACTAATCTCTTCTGAGCATCAGTGTTCCCCAGATTCAGGTGAAAAAAAAAAAAAAACATCATGCTTCACCTTCAAATTTCCTCTCACTGCCAAGCCCTAGTATGAGGAATTTTACAGGAGCCCATTAACATCTCTTACTAGTTACCAGAAACCATTTGGGGAGAAATAAAAAGCCAGGGCAATTTTAAAACTAGCATACAATAACAATGCTAAGCAGATTTTTTGGAAGAATACATTTTCTTAAGAAAATGTTTCAACAACATTTTTGAGAAACTGTCCCCACCTCCCACTTGCACTGTGGCTGCCCACAGATCTCTATTTCCTCCCCTGCCTCCTGGGCCTCATCTCTCTCGTGTATGTACCGATTTAATACTATGGACCTTTTACGAAAACCAACTATTTACACGGAAATTCATTATACAAACGGTAACTTATTTTATTCAACTTCAACCACCAAACGATTTCATTGCTGTTGTTGTCATTGTCAAGTCCGACACACGGCAACCCTGAGAGTGCAGAGAACTGAGCCACAGGACTGTGTGTACGCAGATCGCCAGGTCTGTCTTCGAGGCACTTCTGGGTGGGCTGGAACTGCCAAGCTTTCAGGCAGTAATAAAGCATTTAAGGGTGTGCACCACCCAGGGACTCCATAATCATAAATGCTGTCGCCAACAATTTTTTGGAGAGCTAAGAAACTCCAGAGGGCTGGAAAAGCAATTCTATCAGCCAGGTACTATGGTCCATGACATGCACAGGGTTCATAACCAGATTCTACTGGTTAATCTTCATTTGCGGGGAATGACAGCCTGTACCTGTAAAGTCCAAATTCCTCCTAGGGAAGTGAAGTGTTAATTAAACTTATGGCTCTCAAACAGCTCCAAATGTCTAAGCATCATGGAAGCATACAGAAGAACTAGACAAGCCTAAGAATTAGTAATTCTTATTCTTCAGCAGGATAAGAAAACTAAAGCTACAAGGGAAAGATCAGTCCAAAGGACCATACGTACCACGGCCTCCACCAGACTGAGTCCACTACAACCACACGGTGCCATGCTACACTCACTGACTGCTATGACAGGGATCACAACAGAGGGTCCCAGGCACAGTTGGAGAAAAACACAGAACAAAATTCTAACTAGCCTGGCAGAGACTAGAGAAACTCTGAGAGCATGTTCCCTGGACACTCTCTCAGTAACTCCTGAGGCTCACCCCTCAGCTAAAGACTGGACAAGTCCAAAAAACAAAATGAGACTAAAGGGGCACACCAGCTGAGGGGCTAGGACTAGAAGACAAAGAGGGGACAGGACAGCTGGTAATAGGGAACCCAAGGTTGAGAAGGTACAGTGTAGACATGTCGTGGACTTGTTAACCAAGTCAAAATATAGTATGTGTACTGCTTAATGAAAAACTAGTCTGTTTTGTAAGCTTTCATCTAAAGTACAATTAAAAAAAGAAATATACAGTTTCCTTCAGATTCTCTATGCCAGCTGACCTGACTGTTTAAGTAACTAGAGAAATTCACCATGGTCCACACTAAAAAAATGTAACTGTTCAATGCACAAGACAAAAATCTCTTCTCTCTGCATATGTTGGCAGACTAGGAATAAGCGTGATTTAGTTGAAACAGTTCTACGGGATTAAATGACCTTAAAACTGTGTGACAGAAAAGGAAATAATAAGAAGAAAAATGAAAATGGAACTGTGGTGAAAACAAAGAAATTACGTACATGATTTCAACATGGACCAAACAACTTAAATCAAATTTTAATAGTTTCTATGGTTTTTATGTCTCTCCAATTCTTGTAAGCTAAATGATGTCAGGGAATAACAGTTACCTTTGGTGTCCACTGACAGCAGTTGATATAGAAGTAGAATCATAAATTTGGAAGAAAACAGTTCCTCTATCTTGTTTCTGATATTAAGACTCAAATTGAAGTCAGACTGATTGTACAACCCTGCAGATATACTGAAAATCACCCAGTTTAAAGTACACTTTAAACGAGTGAGTTGTACGGTCTATGGTGATAGCTCAATGCAGCTGTTTAAAAACATTTAAATCAAATGCTGAGAAGACAGATGGCGGCGGTTTGCAGTGTTTGAAAACACAGCTCCAGAATAAACTTTTCTATATAAACTGGCCAATGAAACCAAATGCACAACAGACTCTGGTGAAACATCACAGTGAAGATGTTTCCGGCGCATTAAAAAAGAAAACTCGTCTGCTGATTTGGCGGTAGGCTTGAGGGGCAGCCAGCTGAACGCCTGTGCTAACTCCAGCTCTAACCTACTCCTCTACCCCTCTGTGCAAGCGACATGCTCCTGCCCCAGAGGAAAAAATAACCTCCTGGCAGTCATCACGGGATGGGTTCGGTGGAGGGGTAGACAATGGCCATGTTTTATTTCAGAACATTTCCCAAAGCATAAACTACTTTGCTCACAAGCAAAATTTCCTCAGTGAACTACAAGAAAACAATCTTTCATCTCCTTTAGTGAATACACAGTGCCATTTCAGCATGTTGGCCCTTTTAAGCAGAATTCCTTTTTCTTAATTCATTATAGCCTACCATACATATCCAACTCGACGGCACTTGGCTTGGCTATCATACATAGGGAGGTATTTTTCTGATACCAATGGGTCAATTCCAGCCCTCCTTCCTTAGCGAAATAATAATACTCCTTTAAAAATTAGAAAATGACTTCTGGCAGTGAAATGGTTAACAGTACAGCCTCCAGAACCAGACTGTGGGTTTGACTGCTGACAATGCCACTGACTAGCTGTGGGACCCTGGGCAAATTACTCAACTGTCTGTGCTCCTCCACTCCCAGCCATGCAACGGGTAAGTGAAGTTCCAATATCATGGCACTGATACAAGGCTGAAAGTAGTCAAAATGTGTGAAGTTCACAGAACACTGCTCAGCAGACAGCACGTGCTAGTTCATTACAATTACTTCAGAGAATAAATGAGCAACTTTTAAAAATGCTTAAGAAAAGTCTGGTTTATGACCTGTAAAACAGTTACAACAAATCCTAGAAAACTGTACAGGTATACAGAGACTGAACAAACACGTACACAAAGGGCAGATGGTGGAGGCCAGGTTTCTGACGGCTGGAGAAGAAAGTCACAGACAGGCAATCAGCGAAGGCTAGACGGAACCATGTCACAGTGGATTAGATTCAGCAACGTCAGCACGAACTCACAGTGACCTCAGTCATCAGTACAGATGGACAGATACACAAATCACACACATACATACAGGTACCCTGGTGGCACCGTGGTTAAGTGCTCAACTGCAAACCATAAGGTCAGCAATTTACACCCAACAGCTTCACAAGAGAAAGAAGATGCAGCAGTCAGCTTCCATGAAGATTTAGAGCCTTGGAAATCCTAAGGGGCGATTCTACTCTGTCCTACAGCGTTGCTATGAGTTGGAATGCAACTTGACAGCAAAGGGTTTGGATACGTACACACGTACACAGACACACACAGACACACACACACACACACACACACACACACACACACGTTAGTAACATACACATTTTTCTCCTGGCTGTATCCACTGAAAGGACCCAAAAGCAATGACACCTCAGTAGCAGCAAGCACTCCCAGCCTGTCAATCTTGATTTCTAATACTAATCTTCCATAAAAGGACCAGGGCTCCTTGGAGAAATGGCTGATTACCAGAGAGGCACAGAGAATATGCAAGGTAAGCCTGGAGCACCCACTCATGCCAGAGTCACGAAGGGTGTGTTAAAACAAGGGTGGCTACCAAAGGGACACTACAAGAAAAGTTGAAAAAATTTCCAGTGGCCAAAGTGGAAAAACGAAAGCAAATAAAATACATAATACAGTACTGAATGAGCATAACACTGAACAACCATACATAACCCATGAATCCATACTGCCACAGAACAACTGAGTAAATAAATAAATGGGGTAAAGATACAAATGTCTCTGACTATACAAGGTCTGACAATTAAGTTAACTAACTTAATTGTTCCAAGTGCTGCATACCTCACTGCTGAGTATCACTACGGTCACCTTCAAAGTACTCCCCTTGGGAAGCTCAGCACCTAGTCTACCCTCCAAAGCAATTTGGGAACGCTTTCTGTAACGGCCAATGCACACGGTGGCACAATGGCTAGTTAATGAACTTAACTGCATAGTTGTCTGTGAAAGAGTTTTTAACCAGTAAATACCTGTACTGCAGCACCCTCCTACTGACCTGCTGTAGCCTCCCCAATGACTTTTTTCTTTTACTGAAGATAAAGGAAATATTGACAGAAGACATTTTGATGACATTCAGGACATCAAGGGTAATACAATGACAGCTCGGATGGCCATACCAGAAAGTCTTCCAAAATGGCTTTGAAGGGTGAACAAGGCGCTGGCGTTGGCATATAGCTTCCCAAGGGGAGCACTTCGAAGGTGACCATACTGATGTTCAGCAATGAGGTGTGCAGCACTTTTCCTAGGAGGAATTCCAGAACTGGACTGTCAGACCTTGTACACTATGTTTAGGGACTTGCTTCAACAGCATACAATACGGAAAGGTGGGAAAACTTATCTCTGCAGTGGAGAAACCCGGTAAGACTAACTCAGCCAGGTGATCAAGGTCAGCACCAACAGTGACATGTCATCTTAGCACCATAGCCACTTTACATCTGTGACCTTCCTCCCCCACACCTAATCATAAGAAAAACCACAGGTAAACCCAAACTGAAGTGTACCTGATAAGCACACTTCAAAACTGTCCGTGTCATCAGAAACAAAGAGACAAACAAAAAGCGTGTGAAACTGTCACAGACCACAGCAGCCTACGGAGACATGACTAAATGTTAACATGAAGGTCATGTACTATGGATCATTACCAAATGTAGTAAGGTCATGTAATATGGATCCTGAGACAGAAGACGGCCAGCCATTAGGGAAAAGCTAGCGAAATCCACACAGTCTGCAGGTCTCTATCACATTAATGTACCAAGACTAGTTCCTAGTTGTAACAAATGTATCTCAGTAATGGAAGACGTTAACTTAAAGGGAAACTGGGGAAGAGTCCACAGAAACCCTCTGTAGTATCTTTCTGACTTTCTGTAAATCTAAAATTCTTCCAAAATAAAATTCAGTTTAAAAAAAATCTTTAAAAAATTAAATAATTCTATAAATATCCTAAGTTTAGAAAGAAGAGATTAAATGCTGGTCAGACAATCAAAAAAGTATTTCTCTTCCAAAACTGCTATCATAACACATGTAAATGATTATTTCTGCACAGTGTTGCTAAAAAAAAAAAGCTATATTCCCCTTATTGCCACATGAAAGTTTCTAACATTTTCTTCTAAAGTCACCAAAACGAGTTGTTATATTTTAAAAAGACTTTCTGTAAAATCTTGTAAAAGCAATCCGATCTAAATTTCACACCTTTCATATGGTCATTTCTTACAAAAGCAATATAGGTTACACTATAGGAACACTGAATTTTCATTCAAATATTTCACCATAACATGATAGAAACAGTTAGGGAAATCTGAACACAAATAACACAAGCCTACTGCAAAAATAGAAACTCTGCCCAGTAATTAACAAAAACCTCCAATTTTGGTTTCTGAAAGAAAAAAAAGAACAGTTTGTGAAACCTCATGTAATCACAGTTTACTGCAGGCAAAAAAAACTCTACATTCCAAATCAAAACAGCTTATATATGATTAGCCAATTCCAGCAGCCCGGCAGTGTTAGCAAATCAAAGTTATCATATGAGCCAGAATCATGAGACCCCAAAAGGTAAATGTCAACCTAATGACTATAAAAGTAAAAAAAAAAAACAAAAAACACTGACAGGCTTGTTACTGTTCAAGCTGAATGTCACTCAAAAAGTAAACCTAACAGTGCATGCAACCTGTTTCTGCAACAGGCTTTATGTTCTCTGCTGAATGCCCTTTTAACATCTAAAGTTTTGAGATTTTATGGAAGGGAGAAAGAGTGGTGGGTCGCAGCGTGGGGAGACACGTGGTGAGAAACTGAAGGGAAAGATGAATACGTTTTAGTGAAGAGACTGCGCATTTGGGTTTCCTACACTCTGCACCTTCTTCCCACCCCCTCTGTCACCCTGTAAGAAAAACAGGGAAACCCTGGCAATGCAGGGGTTAAGTGCTATTGCTGCTAACCAAAAGGCTGGCAGTTTGAATCTACCAGGTGCTCCTTGGAAACTCTACAGGGGAGTTTTACTCTGCCCCATATGGTCACTGTAAGTCGGAACTGACTTGACAGCAACTTTTTTTTCCCCTTTTTAACAAAGACATGGAGTATGACCCCTCCTGCACAGGGGACAAGGAAACTACAAGTCCCTCATTCCTCTGAGGCACTGAGGAATGCTGCCATCTAGTCAGTTCCAACTCATGACAACCCCACGTACTACACAGCAGATCTGCTCCCGGGATCTTTTCTTGGCTGTAAACTTTTCTTTGCTGAAGGTTGCTGGTTCAAATCCACCGTGCAGCTTTCTGGAAGAAACACCTGGTAAACTGTTTCCTTACCAAGTGTTTCTTCCAGAAAGCTGCACGGTGGATTTGAACCAGCAACCTTCAGCAAACTGCATGATCCACCCAGACTCCTTCTGAAAGGAATACAAGAGTGAAATACAGGATTTTAAGAAATCACAGGTGTCGGACAAAAAACAAATCTGATTTCAAAGTTCTGGTTTTTGTTCCTGTATTTCAGGTAAACGTGTAAGAATAACAGAGTAAATTGGGATAGTGAGAAATTACCCACAACTGTTCAGTGCTTTCTTAATCTGTAATAGCAAACATGTCCCTAAGACCATAACTTCCACATACAAGTATACTTACAGCACTATGTATTCGTTCACTCACTCAAATACACTTCAAAGGAAAGACTGAAAAGATAAGAGTTTTTCTTCCTTTGAAACATCAGGAAAAAGATGTCTCTTCTCTTGACACTCCTATCACTGAAAAATATTTGTTCCCACATGCACTCTTTCCTGGAAACCCTGGTGGCATAGTGGTTAAGTGCTGCTAACCTACAGGGCAGCAGTTCCAATGTGCCAGAGCCTCCCTGGAAACTCTGTGGAGCAGTTCTAATCTGTCCTACAGGGTCGCTATGAGTCAGAATCGACTTAGTGACAGCGGTTTGGTGTTCGTTCTTTCTTTACTACAGCTCACCACTGACCCCTTCAGACCTGCTGTCTACCGTTGCTGCAGAAGTCCTGATGGTGCAGCAGGTAAAGCGCTCCGCCGCTAACCAAGACGTCAGCAGTTGGAACCTGCCTTGCGCTGTGCAGGAGAAAAGACGTGGAAATGTGCTTCTGTCAAGATTTACAGCCTTGGAAACCCTATGGGGCAGTCCTACTCTGTCCTACAGGGGTTCTGCATGTTGGAAAAAACTTGATGGCAGTGGGCTTGGTTTTATCCTTATATCACCACCCACCTTTCAGTTACTAGTACTCTGGTGGCTTGTGTGTTGCTATGATGCTAGACGTTATGTCACTGGTACAGGTTTCAATCCACTACTGGAAGGTAGAGCATTGCTATGAAACATTTTGTAAGCTGAAATGGCAAAAATGAAGCAGGAATAGCATTCATGTATGTGGAAAACAATTTTCAGAGTTACCAGACCCAAAAATAACCTACCATATCATCTTAAGCTTTTCTGATATCTTAGGACGTATCTTGTGCATGGATGTGCAAAATAAATCGAGAGAAAGCACAGAAGCTCATACACGTAGTTCTAAGCTGTGGAGCTTAATGGCGAGTCCAGTTTCTCCCGGAAGGAACCTGGCAACCCACTCCTGCTGCTCAGGGTCAAGATGCCTCTTCAACAGCTTGCTGCAAAACAACTGCTGAACACTATCTCTACTTTTTGCCTTTTTTCATATAAGTGAAAATCCTCTTTGGATTTCTTTTGGTTGGGAACAACAGGTACTGTACTAATGCAGGTTGTTCATAAAGTGACATTACGGCAAACTTCTGAAAAGAAGGGGATGCCTTATTTCAAATACCAGCAGGGTCACGCTAGCAGGTTCAGCAGAGCCATCAGACCGAAAAAGATCAGGCAGACAGGCCTAGAGACTGACTTTCAAACACTGGTCAGTGGAAACCTGGATCACAGCAGATCACTATCCGCACAGAGCTGAGAGATGAGCTCCCCAGGCCAACAGCGACCACAGCAGTGAGCTCAGCAAAGCAACGATCATGTAGACAGTTACAGAGCTGCT
Source organism: Heterohyrax brucei (assembly GCA_028571685.1). NCBI lineage: Eukaryota > Metazoa > Chordata > Mammalia > Hyracoidea > Procaviidae > Heterohyrax > Heterohyrax brucei. The sequence goes on from CM053149.1 coordinate 54,566,592, forward strand.
TTCTTTGCACGTGGGGTCGCCACGACTTAGAGCCGACAGGACAGTAACTAACATAACACAACACATCCCTGTATCTAGTGTGTCACCTCCTTGAGAAGAAGTATCACACCCTGTTCACACCGTGTGAGTCACAGAGCAAAGCTCAGCGTTGGTGCTCAATAAATGCCTTTGAGAAACACACAACGACCAAAAGATAACAAGTACCCTGGTATTAGGAGCAAGCAGTAGGATTAAACTGTTCAGTAGCAGACGACAGAAGAGGTCACCATCTCCTCTTACCCTCCAAATCACTGGTAGTTAGGATTCTTTGCCAACCACTCCAAGAAAAGGACTCTATGGACAGCATTACATCCTAAGTAAACTCTAAGGTCTTCTCCCAGCTCTTACTTCCCCTCTAGCTCTCGGGGACATCAGAATCCAAACACTACTCCCACTATAACCTAAACTCCCTCCCTACCTTTGTACCAGTATCACCAATTCGTCTTCTCTTTGCCTCTTCCTTACAGATTACGTTGTTTTATCCCTCTTCATTCTCTCGAAACTTTGGTCGACAACAAAATTTTGCCAAAGACAGCTTGAGCTATTTTCCTTTTACATGAAAACACAGTGCCCTCAAGTCAGACAGCAACCCTGCAGGACAGAGGAGAAGGACCTCCCAGGGGTGCCACAGTGAAAATCCTCATGGAAGCTGACTAGCACACCTTCTCCTGTGGAGAGCCGGTGGGCTCCAACCGCCTGGTTGGCAGTCGAGTAGTGCCAAATGCGCCAACAGGGATCCTTTCACTTCTGTATGCAGCCTGACAAGTTCGTGAACTTGCCACCATGCGCCTGTGTTGGCAGCACTGGACGGACAACTCAGGGAGGTTTCCTAACCTTGGCTATCGGTGGCTCACAGCTGTGTTTGTGTCAACATGTGGCGGTGTCTTGCTGAGTGACATTCCTAATTGTTGTGTGGTTTTGTGAGCCACTGAGAGAATGTAAGAGCTTAAATGAGAGCAACACACAAACATTAAATTTCTTATTATTTTTAGTCCAAGTTTAGGCAGATAACGCCATGAAGAAAACAGCAGTGTTCCAATGGAGTGAATGTTTTTCTGAGGGGAGAGAAAGCAACACTGATGAGGAGAGGTCAGGGAGGCCAGTAAAAGCGGAACCGACAAAACATCGCAAAAACTGGTCAAATTGTGCATCAGCATCACAGGCTGACCGTGAGAAGCACAGCAGACCAAGTAAACATCAGTAGAGACACAGGAAAATCTTAACTGAAAATCTTGGCATAAAAATGTGTGTGCAAAAATGGTCTCAAAGGAGCTCACCAATGAACAAAAGCAAAGGATAGTCGAAGTCTGACAGGACCTTTTGGAGAGGCAGGAAGATGGTTCCGGCTGTGTTATCACTGGTGATGAAACATGGGTGTACCATTACAACCCTGAAACAAAGCATCAAAGTACACAATCGAAGCCAGCATATTCTCTATGCTCAAATTCCATCAATCCAAATCAAGAGTCAAAATGATATTGTTAACCATTCTTGATACCAGCGGGATTGTTCATTATGAATTTGTACCAACTGGACAAACAGTGCTGAAAAGATGCATGAAAAAGATGAAAACAACTTGAATTTTTTGCCAACAATTCATGGTTCTTGTATCACAACAACGCACCAGCTCACACAGCACTGTCTGTGAGCGTTTTTTTAGCCAGTAAACAAGTAAGTGTATCGGAACACCCTCCCTACTCATCTGATCTGGACCCCCATGACTTTTTTCTTTACCTGAAGATACAGGAAATACCAAAACGATACATTCTGATGACATTCAGGATATCAGGGTAATATGACAACAGCTCTGATGGCCATGCCACAAAAAGAGTTCCAAAACGGCTTCAAAGGATGGGCAAGGTGCTAGTGTGGTGTATAGCTTCCCATGGGGAGTACTTCAAAGGTGGTGATATTCAGCACTGAGGTATGCAGCACTTTTTCTGAGACAAGTTTGCAAACTCAACTATCAGACCTCGTAAAGGGTGGGTAATTCCAGGCTGAGAAATTAACATAAAAATTACTCCCAGACTGATTAGGACTCATGAGACTCTTACAGAAGCAAAGACAAAATTGTTTTGGGAAGGGACATCACAACAATCTGAGCAACGAAAGATTCTTACAAGAAGTATAAAAACAGATGAATTTGCAATCAAAATCATGATTTCCTATAAGTGAGTCAGCAGATACAACAAACCAACAGAAAGCAAGACTAAGACCCTAAGAATTTGACAGCAGACGGCAAACTGAGATGATTTAAAAATATGCTAAAATAAAGTTATAAAGAACTCAAAACTAAAAGAACAAGAAAGTATGCGAAGAATTGATACAGAAAACAGAGCTTCTAGAAATAACACAATTATTATAATTTGAAAAGCAATGAAATCTAACTGACCAAACTGGTAGCAGTTTAAGCATCAAAACAAACGACACCAGTGAATCACAAACCTAACCTGCAGCTGCTGAGCTGATTCCAACTCACAACAACCCAACAGAACACAATAAACCGCCTCACAAGGCTTCCAAGCAGCAGCAGGTGGACTCAAAGTGCTGACCCTTTGGTTAGCCACCAAACTCTTAACCTGTGCACCACCAGGGCTGCAGTAAATTATAGCCTAATGAATTAAAAATTGAGCTGAGGATGAAAGACAAACGCTGAGAATTTACAGAAAAGGAAAAAGAGGAAAGAATCCACAAGCCTAAGAACAAGAAAAACAGAAGAAAAAGCTCTTCCTCATAGTAAAATGCCAATAAATGCAGAAAATTAATTAAGTTAGAAAATCTCTATTTTGTACCATCAGAGCAATAATTCAAGAATCATCAATGGATACTAACCCTAGAGCTTAAGTCTGATCATGAATAAGACAGGACAGTCTCAACACACCTCCTGTAAATTCCTTAATCATAAAAAAGAGAATACCTTCACACTGAAGAGATCTAACTGACTGATGTTAGCCAAATGACCAAAGTTAACATTAGTAAAGGGACAAATCACCACTATGTGCCTCCAGATGTGATTCACTGAAGACACAACATTACTTACACATATTTCTGTCAAAAACGTGTAACCTGAACTTATCCCTTTCGTTACTTCTTTTTATTTATTTATTTATTTTTTGCCTCCTTTATTTGTATTTATTTATTCTTTGATGCTGTGTGTTTTCAATGCTGGAATATGTGCCTACTAATCGAGTGTGTTTAAATGTAATGACCGAAGGTGTTTAAGTTCTGGGTTGGTGATATGGATTCTGGAGCTCTGGTGGCACAGCAGTTAAAGAGCTCAGCTGCTAACCAAAAGGCCAACAGTTTAAACCCACCAGCTGCTCCTCACAAACCCTTCAGGGCAGTTCTGCTCGGTCCTCCGGGTCACTACAAGTCAGAATCCACTTGACAACAACAAGTTTGTTTTTTTTAATATGGATTTCGAGAAATATGATCTAGTAATACTGGCCACCAATAAGGGGCAACTGGCACTCTGGCATCACCAATCTGTAGCACAACAATATACCAACGAGAACTAGGTAAGTAATTTATTACGGGCACCTTCCCATTAGGTTACATGGGGAACCTCTGGTTTTCCAAACATGACACAGAGAAACCAAAACAAACCCATCAAATCTCCCTAACTGTCACACAGGGAAGCCATAACTATGTTTGCAAGCCTTATCTCAAAGAAATAAAGAGGAAAAAAATGGCAAAAGTCTACAAAACTAACACATCCAGGAAGTATCAACCTATACAGCAGCAAAGCTCCAACACTGGTCTGCCCAGCTTCACACACTTCAAAAAGGACCCACCTTGACTCCAACTGTAGTAGGACCAGGAGAAGACTTCACCTCTGAAGTCCAGAGGCACACATCGTGGGGGGCATACCATTTATCCCAGTGCAACAAAAGGGTTTAAATAAGAAGAAAACACCAGCTGCCCCAGATGAGGGACATTCTATAAAATAAATGACGTGTACTCTTTAAAAATGTCAGTGTCCAGAAAAAACAAAGAAAAGCTGAGAAATGACTCTAAATTAAGAGTCCCGAAAACTAGATTGGTTTCTGGACTAGGGAAAAAAATACTACTATGGACATTAGTAGGACCACTGGTAGAAATTTTAATAAGTTCTTAGATCAGATATAATATCAATATTTCTTGATTCTGCTAACTATCCTGTGGTTTAATTTCAGTGAATGTCCTTTATTTTCAGAAATATACACTGAAATATTTATGGGTAAAGGAGCATTATATCTAAAATTCTAAAATGCTTCAGAAAAATAATAATAAAATGAATATATAGATTCCTTCAGGGATTGATGGAATACCCCGAGATACTTTAACAAATGGATGCCATACTGAAAGCACTTATTTATGTCAAGAAATCTGGAAGAGAGCTACCTGACCAACCAACAAAAAGAGAATCACATTCATTTCCATTCCAGTGAAAGGCCATTAAATGGAACGTGAAGAATACTGACCATAATCATTACTATTGCACGCTAGCAAATTTTGCTCAAGGTAATTCAAAACTGGGTGCAGCCAAATAGTGACAGAGAACTGCCAGAAGTTCAAACTGGATTCAGAAAAAAGACAGGAACTAGGGTTATAGCTGCTGATACCAGATGGGTCTTGGCCTGCAGCAGAGAATACCAGAGAGATGTCTGCCAGTGTTTTACTGACTACACAAAGGCATTTGACAGTGTGCATGATAACAAATTATGGGTAACACTAAGAAGGATAGGAATGCCAGACCACTTAATTGTGCTCCCAACAAAACCACACCAAACCCACTGCTGTCAAGTTGATGCTGACCACAGCGACCCTACAAGTCAAGGTAGAACTGCTCCACAGAGCTTCCAAGGAGCACCTGGCAGATGTGCACTGCTGTCTTTTGGTTAGCAGATGTAGTACTTCACCACTACACCGAATGGGGTTTCCAATCGCACTCATGCAGAACCAATGTACAGATCAAGAGACATTTGTTCTAACAAGACAAGGATATTGCTTGTTTCAAAATTGGTGATGTTATGCAGCAGGACTGTATTCTTTTCACCTTACTTATTCAATCTATATTCTGAACAAATAATCTGAGAAGCTGGACTTCATAAAGAATACAGCATCAGGGTTGGAGGAAGACACATTAGCAATATGCAGACAATATAACTTTGCACGTCAAAAAATGAAAATGACTTGAAGCAGTTACTGATGAAGTCTGGATTATACCTCGATACGAAGAAAATAAAAATCCTTACAACTGGGCCCATAAACAACATCATGATAAACAAATGACGAAAGTGAAGTTGTCAAGATTTCATTCTACTCGGATCAACAAGGAATGCACACGAAAGCAGCAGTCAAGAAATCACTCGACGTATTACACTGGACAAATGTGTGGCAAAAGTCTCTTTAAAATACTAAAAAGTAGAGATATCACTTTGATGACGTAGGTGTGCCTGACACAAGTCACGGTATTTTCAATCACTTCACACGTATGCAAAAGATGGACAATGACAAAGACCAAGAAGAACTGACCAATTCCAACTGTGGTGATGGCAAAGAATACTGAACACACCATGGACTGCCAGAAGAACACACAAATCAGGCTGGGACAAGGTATATGCAGAATGTTCCTTAGAAGGAGCCTTTTTTTACCAAAAAGTCTCACTTGTACATGTCATCAAAAGGGACTAATCACCATTATGCTTGGTAAAGTTAGAGATCAGTGAAAAAGAAGATGACCCTCAAAGAGACGGACTAACACAGTGGCTTCAACAATGGGCTCAGATGGTGCAGGACTGAGCAGTGTTTCATTCTGTTACTTACCACGTCTCTTTGAGTCAAGGCTGACGCAGCTAACAAAGACAACAATATATATAAAGAAAAAGTGATAAAACAAACGTGGTGGCGACGTGTTAAAACAATGGGAAATCTTGGTAAAGGGCATCAGAGATTTATTTATGTTATCCTTGAAATTTACCTAAATTTGAATTTCTATTTTTTGGATTTTTTTTAAAAAGGCAACAGAATTTTCTCAACAGCAACTCATACACAGATACAAAGGAAGATACTAGGGTATAAACCATAATGTAACACAAAAAGAAACTGCCAAATGATGCTCCCCAGACACAAGAAGACAGAACCTAGAATGCAGCAGTGAGATGCCAAGAAGCAATGACAAGGAAAAAAACTGAAAACACTTTTTTATAATGTAAAAAAGCACTGAACCAAAAACAAAACCAATCCTACTGCCATCAAGTCAATTCCGACTCACAACGAAAAATCACTGACTGTATAAAATAATGACAAGAACTAATCTAGGAGATAAAAGAACAGTGTAGAACCAAATTAAGAGACAGCAACAACACCAAAGTGCTAATTTAAGTCAAGCAATTTAAAGTCTAGGTAGTGAACACAGAGAAAAGGGAGACCTGGCCCCTAGGGTCTCCATGAGTTGGATCCCACTCAATGGCACTTGGCTGGCTAGCTAGGCATGCTGCAACTTTAACAGTAACCACCAGAAGTATAAAAAGAAAATGCGTAACTTTTAAAACAATAGAAAGAGGAAGACAGGAGAAACAAAGGATACTAAGTACTGTTCAGAAACCCTGGGGGTACAGCGGGTTAAGTGCTATGTCTATTAGCCTAAAGGTTGGCAGTTTAAACCTGCCAGGAGCTCCCTGGAAACTCTATGGGGCAGTTCCCTCAGTTCTATAGGGCCACTATGAGTCAGAATTGAGTTGATGAAACTGTGTTTGTTTTTTTGTAAATACTACCCAGATAGCTACCCAAGCAAAGAAAGGTTAGAAAGGCTGGTCCTAATGAGTTTGGGAAAATACTGTAAGGCAAATCAAGTGAGTGTTAAGATTTTTATGTGGCAGTGATTTGTCTGGATCTTGGATACTTGAAACCTCACCTATCACATTTCCCAACAGAACCCCTTACTTTAGTTGGAATGGTTGTCTATTATCCCCTTCCCCGTTTTGGTCCCAAGGCAACAGTTTTAGCCATATTTCCGCCTTTGGAATGATCTCTTTCAGAGTCCTCTACAACACAAACCCAGTATTTCTTCAAGCCCCAGAAAGTCAAGATGCACTCTTCAAATTTTAAGTCTTCCAGACTAACCCCAAAACATCCTTCCCTTAAGTTGAGTTCCTACAGCATTTATAAAGCATTCTTATTACTCTCTTTGAATTGTTAAAATACTACCTTAGAAGCATTCTTTATATGTTCCATTTGTGCATATTTTGTTTCCTCAACCAAAGATCTAAAAGAAATTTTTTAAGACACCCTGAACAACACAGTACACAATGAAGTAAACCTTTCAAGCCTTTAAGAAGCTTAAAAAAATAATTTTGTAAAACCAGCAAACATAAACATGCATTTCATACATAAAAATAAACCAGGCTTCTAAGGACTTTGTTTCACTCTTTAGATAATGGCACTTCCCGTCTTCTTTCCTTTCCACATTTGCCAATTTGTAAAGGAGTCCATATGTGCAGGGCTAAAAATAAACAAGGTTATGTCAAAGGAAGTCAGCCACTAGGACAGCAAAGATTTTGATAAAAACTGAAAATGTGACTCACATATGATTACTGTACCACCCTGAAAAAATAATCCAGAATAATAGTTCTCTTCTACTATGTATAGCAGAAAAAATTGAGGAGGGGTACAAATTGAAAAAAAAAAAGGCAAAACACTGATGAGATAAAATCTAAATAAGTAAAAAGCCATACCATATTCATACAGCACAACTCAACACTCTTAAGATCTCAATTCTTCACAAATTGAGCTGCTGATCTCACGCAATCTCAATTAAAATCCCAGCTGGCTACATGTGTGCTAAAATATCAGAAAATCATATACAAAGATATATATATGTAAATACATACACATATATACCAAACCAAACCCATTCACACTGAATTGATTACAAATCATACACACCCTCTAGGACACAGAAGAACTGCCCCAACAGTTCCCAAGGAGTCCCTGGTGGATCTAAACTATCAACCCTTTGGTTAGCAGCTGTAGCTCTTAACCACTAAGCCACCACGGTTTCCATATACACATCCACATAAGTTTCCATATACATGCAAAAACTGGTGAAAACTGACTAAGGTCTAGCTAGTGGTATCGTAACAATCAGTTTTTATAACACACTATAGTTTACGTAGAGATACCACTTTGGGTGAAAGGTGGGTTTTGACTACATGTGACTCATTTATACTATTATTGCAACTTTCTGAGTTCATAACTATTTCAAAATAAAAGTTTTTAAAAAATCCCAATATGCTTTTTATATAAATTGAAAAACTGATTCTAAATTAATATGGAAAAGCAAAGGACCTAGAAAAGATAAAACAATTCTGATAAAGCAGAACAAAGCTGGAGGACTCATATAACCTATTCAAGACTTCAAAAGATACTGCAAGCAAGACACTGATGTGTTGGGGAAAGTACAAAGAGCTCATTAGAAGCAGCAGGAGTCTAGGCTCTAGTCACACATACTGTTAACTGATTTTCCCATATTGTTAACTGATTTTCATCAAAGGTACCAAGCCACTACATTTATGATTCATCTACCTAAAGTCCAGGAATGGGAAAGTAGGGCAGAGGCTGTCGTTCACTGGGAAGGGAGACAAGAGAACTTTCTGAGGTTATGGAAATGTTCCATATCTACATAAAGGTAGGTACAGGTTACACAGGCGTATATATTCATCAAATCTCATCAAATTAAAACATATATAAACCCACTATCGTCAAGTCAATTTCAACTCACAGCGATGCCACAGGATGGAGTAGAACTGTCCTGGGGGGTCCCCAAGGTTGTCCATCTTTACAGAAGCAGACTACCATTATTTTTCTTCACGGGAGTGGTTGGTAAGTTCATACCGTCCACCCTTTGGTTGGCAAGAGAGCACTTGAACCACTGCATCACCAGGGCTGCTTAACTAAAACATGTTAAGATCCATGCATGTCAGACCATATAAGCCATAATCTAATTTTTTAAACATACAGCATACTCAACTTCTGTGTATGAAACACTCGTATGTATGTAACCAACAGAATACACATCGTAACACTAAGAGCACTCATCTCTTAGGAGTCAGATTACTGATCATTTTAATTGTTCTCTTATAGCTTTCTTAACATCTGTTTTTTTTAAAAAAAAACAACAACCATGTTTTATAATCAGAATAAAGGAAGGCCTTTTTTTAAAGTTATGCAGAAAAATGTCTGGCTTCTATCTTACTGTTCTGCTCATAAATTCTGTGTATCAATTATTCCTCAAATCTGTAGCATATTTCTACCTGTCCTTGTGAGTCCTTTACCAATCCCTCCTGTATCAAGTAGCTGTTAGTCCTAGAGTCAGTGCTAAAGAACTATTATTCTGCACAGAAAACAGAGAAACTAACTCATTAGGATTTTTTTAAAGTAACTACAGTAAGAGAATAATGAAAAGTATCACAGACAGCTCTTTATCTTTAAAGAAAACATGCAAAATTCAGCATATCTCCTCCTTCTCCACTGTCTTTGTAATATGAGAGACTGGCAGACCGTTAGGTTTCATACTGAAGAACACAGCAACGCATCACTGACACAATCCTGGATTCCACACTGTCGCTAACCTTTAAGAAGCCACCAGTGGTCAAGCTGTCAAGAAGTATCAGAGGAAAACAGCCATGATTATCTGAAGAGGCTATTAACATGTCTTTCTTTCTCAACTACATACATGTCAGAGTCTCAATTTTCCTCACACATGTCAGCAAGAACAACAGACTGACTGCAGAAGCAGAACTGAAAATCCAGCTGTTGTCTATTTAACCCGATAGAGAACTGCAAAAATGTACAATGCCATGCTTCTCACTATACTTTTTTTGTCTGGAAACAGTTATTTGTTGGATAGTAAATGGATACTTTTTTAATTTCTCTGTTATAACTACTGTATGGTAAATAGCACAAAAAATTAACTCACACATCTGGGTGCTCAATAATTTTTAGGAGTTTAAAAGGGTCCTGAAACCAGAGACAAGTAAGAATCAATGTCCTTTATTGTCTCTTATCTATTCTCAATACAATTGCCAAAGTAACCCTGAAGCCTTTTCAACAACACTATTACTCATACAAAAGTCTTCAGTGCACCCCACTTCCTACCATTTCATATGGAAGCTGCTGTGGCTAGCTTTCCAAAGGTTTTATAAATTGGCTCTATCTTTCTCACAGATCTTATTTTTACATGTTCCCCCAACAAGCCTTCCTCTTCCTCCTCTCTTCTAGTCCACCCTTAGACTAGCAGTGATGCTCACTTTTCACCTGGAATGCCCCCTCACCCCCAATCTTATGTAAACCTGCACTTAGCCTTCAGGAAGCAGAGATCAAAGGGGGAAATGCCGTTAAGGTTAGGCTTAAAAGTTTGTACTTGACTCTTAAGGCAATGAAGGTGAGGGTTCCCTGAGCAGGGAAAGGTGAACAATTTACATGGAAAGAGTTTTCTGACAATTTTAACAAAATACATGATCATCCTCTTTGAAAATACCTAAATTTACGGTTAAATCTAACATTCTTCCACAGAGTGCAAGGACTAAGGTAGTCGCTACACTGTCACATCAGGAATCCAAACCTATAATCTCAGGTTAAGGCAGCTGGCACTCAGAAACGTGGCATGTTCCAGTATAAAGGAAGACTGTAAAAAGTATAACTAAAGCAGAAAACAAATATGATTTCATCCCTTAAAACTATGATCACTTTGTATTGGGGAACAAAGTCCTCTTCCTAAAATCACAGTGTAATCATATTTTCAAAAAAATATAACGTGTAACAGCTACCAGTATTCACTAGTCTTTAGTTTAAAATGGCAGGTTATCTTCATATGCATGTTACAGGGGCACGTACACTGCTTAATACCCAGAGGGTACTCACATTAAATCTACTGACTCAGGTCATAAACACTTACTGCGTGTCGGGCACTGTCCTACACACTTTTCAAAGCCATCTCTAATTTACAACAGAGAAAACTAAGGCACACGGAGAGGAATTAAGTAATGGGTCCCAAGTCAAACAGCTAGTAGGTGGTGAAACTAGGCAGTCTGGCTCCGGAACCCAATTCTCAATCACTATGCTATGCTATGGAATCACTATGCTATGCTACGGAGAGGTCAGCTGTCCATACCCCGGAGCACCTAGAGAACCTCTCAGTCAGGAAGAGATTTAATGTGACAGAAATGAGGACACCAGCAAGCTTTTCATGTCAAACTACAAAAGCACCTCATAGCTCCACGTAGGTCCACATTTTAAGTCCCCATAAATACCTGAAGGTCAAGTGCCAAGCCTTCTAATTTTGCCACTCCACTCATCATCCGTAACACATTTTCTTTCACATTTTAGCTGCTTGGTGCGTGATGACTCTTCAATGTATTCTTATGCGAGAACTCACTATTTATTCTTACCACAAAATGTATTAGATTTGCTTTTGCAAATACATACATCAAATCTTGGAAGTATCTCCTTCAGGGAGTCAGACCTGTATCAAAGTCAGACAACCTCTTCCATTTTGTTTTTTAAGCTTTCTAGAGAAATTCTACTACAATCTGTTCTACTATCACCCAGAGTAGAGACACACATTTGAGCCATGTACAGAAATGAAGGGGAAGCCATGGCACTGGATATTTTATTAGACACACATTAAGATCATGTCCTTCACATAAGGAAAATATGAGCCCAAGAGACAAAAAGGGCCACATAACCCAGAGACTAAATCAGCATGAGACCCGAAGATCTGGATGGTGCCAATCCACCACCGACGATTGCCCTGAAAGGAAACACAACAAAGAGTCCCTGATGTAGTGTAGAAAAATGGGGTGCAGAACTCAAACTCTATGAAATAGACCAGAATTCACTGTCGCACAGACTGAAGGGTCCCCAGGAGACACGGCCTCTGGACTTTCTGCCCAGAAATGACACCATTCTTGAAGCCAACTCTTCAGACAAAGACTGGACTGGACTCTAAGACATAAAATGATACCTGGCAAAGAGCGTGCTTCTTGGCTTAAGTAGATACAGGAGACTAACTGGGCAGCTTCTGTCCAGAGGTGAGATGAGAAGGCAGAGTGGATAGGAGCTGGCTGAGCAGACACAGGCAATGCAGGGTGGAAAGGTGGAGTGTGCCGTCACAGAGTGGGGAGAGCAGCTCAAGCTACACAGTAATCTGTGTGTTAAGTTTTTGTATGCAAGTTAACTTGGATGGTAAACTTTCACTTAAAAGTACAATAAAATTTTTTTTAATTAAAAACAAGCAAACAAAAAGATCGTATCCTTGAAAACATCCTTTGCCTGACCCTATCTCCATCTCTAGCAGTACCTACTACTCTTCTTTAGCAATAAATCTAGAAAAAGTCAGAATAGGAAGACTTTAAGGATAAGAATATGAGCTTTAAAACTGCCTAAGATAAGGCAATGCATGCAAAAATTGTATTAATGCTGATAATGCACTGTAATACAGAACTACCTGATGTCTCCAAACAAAAAAAAATACTTTTCTCAAATGACAAACCTACATACCAGTAGCTGTCTGTGTTTTTATTTTCCTTGATTGTGGACTTCTTTGAGAATGTAATGAATGCTATACGCCATCTCTCCAGAAAACACACACACACACACACACACCACTAAGCCTATTATTGTCAGATGGGATTACAGGTCTCCTGAGGCCCAAGTCACACAACTCCAGGTGCCAACCGCCAGGCCCCTCAGTAACCTCTGCCACAGACACCTCATCCGACAGCTGAAGCCCACAGAACGAGAGATTTTAAAAGACACACATGACTTTGTTTTTAAGCTGTATTATGACATACTGTAAGACTGGCTTGGAGAACAAACAAACTTCATTTAAAAAAAAAGTTACCTTCTTTGCGGTTAAAACTCAAGTTATTTATTTAATGTCCAAAGCAGAAGGGCATGGGATGGTATGAATATCTCCACAATGAAACAGCTCTGAGAGGCTGAGTGACTTCACATGTCACATAGCTAAGGAATCCCAGATTTTCCACATCCTAGTTCAGTGCTTTTTAACTAAACCACGCCACTTTAAATATAACACATAACACTTGGTAGGATACAGTTTTCAAAATCAGAATCCCTTAGCATGATGCCAACCTGCTACAAATGACTATAAGGTTCTAATTCACTTAATCCAATATTCCATTTTTAGCACCTACATACTGACAAAGTAAGAAGTAAATCACATATGTCGGCTTTTGAAATCAAACTTTTTAATGCACTCTCCCCTAAGTAATCAACATAATTCATATAAGAAAAATCTAAAACAGCAATAACAGGAAAAAAAAATAGTGCCATTGCAGCATGAGCATTAGAGAGAAAGAATACAAATACTTTAAGCTGTGAGTTATTAAGGAGGCGAGGGAACACTGCCAAAAACCACACAGGGTTCCTCGGCTCCAGGCCCCAGTATGAGCAGAGCCTGGAGGGCAGGGATCAAGCACCTATTATTTGATGTCCACTTGGCCAACTCTACAAAACAGAGGCCTAACTGCACTACAGAGGTCAGGCATTCCAGCTGCTACATGCAGACTTCACTAACTCAGGCTGTGGCCACACCTCCAAAGCTGAATGCAATGCATGGCCTCAGTTTCTCTCCACTGGAACATCATCCTTCGGAATCCTACCTTTAGACAAGTGAGGCTGGTTAAGAGGCTGCTTAAGAATGCAGTCTCTAACTGGTTCTAATTAGAGCTTTGCTACTTCCCAACTTCCACAAGTTACTCTAACCTCTCTGTGCATCAATTTCTCAATAGCTGGAAAGTGGAACTAACAACAGCATCTATCTCACAGGGCTGTTGCCAGAATTAAATAAGTTACTAGACGGAAAAAATTTAGAACAGGGCCTGCTGAGTAGTAAGTTATAGGTCTATAACTGTTGGCTCTTCTCGTCATTATTTTACACAGATGACAAAATTAATCAACTGATATCTGCCTTACACTGAGGTGTCATAGGAAACCACAGGCCATATTTTGCTTTTTACTTGTTAATCATGTGACTTACCTACCAGCTATTCTTTTAATACAGTAAGTATGTGACCAATTACTCCTATAAAGAACTCTGAAAGAACTTACCACTGTACACACTGCCACTGAAACTTACACATACAGTTTTGGTTACCTTTTCATCTGAATGTAACTACACTCCCTAAACTAGGCCCAAACTACTCAGACTTACCCACTTCTACTTTAACGGTCACCACCGTATTCCAACATCCATTAGCCTTACCTGGACTATACTGCAATGGCCTTCTAATTGCTCTTTCCTCTCCAACGCATTTTCTAAACTCCACGTAGGGAAATCTTTCAAAAATTCAAATATAATGTCACTCCCCAGCTCTATATTGTCTTGAGAAGTCCTTACAAGACCTAACATGCTTCTATGATCTAAGGCCATTCTCCCTCCCTGGCTGCTGGGGCCATACAGGTTTGCTTTTTCAAATCCTTGAAGGCTCCTCATTTTTTCTCAGAATGCTCCCTCAATCTGGTTAACTCCATTGTCCCTACTGCCCTGAGCATTGCCTAGTTACCATTCAGATCTCTACCTCTGACTCTCCAAACTAGATAAGGTTCTCCTGCTGTAATCCCAATCCTAATCCTCTCTTCTTTGCAGCACAAAGCACAACTGTAACACAGTCATCATTTAAGTGGTGGTTTAATGTTGTTCTTGTCTCCAAAAATAAAACTTCAAATAAGACTTGGGGCCATGCCCGTCATTGCTATAACCCAAGTGCTTAGCATCCCAAACCCACTGCCACAGATTCTGCCCAGACTCACAAAAACTCTATGGGATGGCGCAGAACTGCCCCATAGGGTTTCCAAGCCTGTAAACTTTTATGGAAGCAGACTGCCACATCTTCTTCCTGGGGAGTGGCTAGTGGGTTCGAACTGCTGACTTCTCAGGTGGCAGTCAAGTGCATAATCACCACACCATCAGCATTTGTTACAAGAGCATCTGGTTTTTCCTTTTTTTCTTTTTGGGAGTGTGGATCACGGATCTCTTTGAGAATGCAATGAATGCTATAAGCCGTCTCTCCAGAAAACACACACACACACACACAACACTAAACCTATTATATTCAGATGAGATTATGGGCCTCCTATATCCCAAGACTATGGAGCACTTCTTTTCTGTCCTACAGTCAGAAGCGATTCCATGGCAGTGGGGGGTGGTGGGTTGTGTCCCAAGTCACAGAACTCCAGGTGTTAACCCCTAGGCCCCCAGGTAATCTCTGCCACAGGCAAGCACTGAGTTCTGCTTTTGAGTTGCAGGCACATACTGAGTTAGTGAGATCTGCACTTAGTAGCTAGAATTCCTGACTCCCTAGCGCAGCCCAGAGAGTGACCGATCTTAAAACTACTCCCCCCACAGGGTCTGTAGGAAAGAGTGAAGAGATTCATCAAGGCAAAGTAAATCATCCCACAACAGGGTTAATGCAGAGTACTGGCTGCAGTGTGATGAAAATCTAGGTTATCATACTCATTACATCAAAAGCAAAAGCAAAAACCCATAGCTTCAAGTTAAGAGTAACCTTTCAAATGCAAAACTGAGTGTCTTTGTGCAGCCTCAGGTATTAGGGGAAACAGGAGGAGTTCAACTTCAGTTACCAGTAAGAAGATACAGGACTAAATACAGGTTTGTGGCACTGACCACATTTGGCGCTATCCTGCTTCTCTTCTTGGCAGTCTCCGCGAGGCCAAGAGCTGGCCAGGGAAGAGTGATTTATCTTCCCACATTTAGAGGTGGTCCCTTTGTAAGACGAATGCTGTACTACTAATGGACTTTTGAATTTTAACCCTGTCAAACCAGAACCTTTCCTGAGTTTTCACTTCACTTGAAAGCAAAACAAAAAACTCAACCTTACGTGAAAAAAAAAGTTTAATATGGCATCATTGCCAAATTCAACTTGGGTAACACAAAAGTTGCTCTTTCTTGCAAAACAAAGACAAAACACACGCACTAACTCGATGCGTTTTACAAAAAGAAAGTCATTAGTTGGAAAATTAAATACACATGAGCATTCTAACAACCGGAAAGCTGGAGCGGCTATCGGCGATGTCAGCGCACTGACCACCCTACAGAGGACCACCCCAGGTCCGTCTGAAACACGCAGGTTTGACATACGCCAGACGCCCGCCGTCTGGTCTGTCGCCCCGACCACGCCAGTGCGACCCACGCCTAGCCCCTCTCCACTGGATGAGCAGCTGTCCGCGGCCCCTAAGCCTCCCACTGGAAAGGCGCTGAGGAGGAGGTGTCCGCGATCGCGTCCAGGGACGGACTCAGGTAAGGACTTCAGAGGTCTCGCGGTTCAACACCGGCTCTTTGTTCCGTCCGAGGCGGCGGAGCCCGCACCGCCCGCTCCTCCTCCCTCTGCCCCAGCTTCTCCCGGGCGCCAGCTCTCTCTCCGCGGGGCAGCGCCGGCTCGGCCGTGTCCCCGGCCTCCCGCGGCGGGCCGGACCCCGAGGCCTCGGCGGCGCGCGGCCCCTCGCCTTTACCTTGTAGACGTCGCCGTAGGTGCCGCTGCCGATGCGCTGAATCAGCTCGAAGTCCTCCTGAGGGTTCCGGCGGGACAGGTCGAAGCCGGGGTTCATGGCGGGCCCCGGTGCCCCCCGCCTCCCTCCCGGGCAGGGGAGGGGGGGCGTGCAGGGGGCCACACCGAGAGTGGGAGCCGCCGCTGGTCGCCTCCTCCGCCGGTCACAATCGCCCAGCTCCACGCTGCAGCCGCCGCCGCCGCTCCCCTCCCGCCGCCGCCGCGGCCGACCGGCCCAACCGTCCCCGCCCCCCGCAGCCTGCGGCCGCCCGGAACCCAGGTCACACCCACAGGGAGAGGAGAACGCTCGCAGCCCCTCGCTCCGGGTGAAACTCCAACATGGCTTCCGCTTTCGCCGCTCCTCCCCCTCCCCCTTACTCCGGCTCTTCCACCCTCCTCCCTTTTTCCCAGCCTAGGCCCGACTGCGCAGCCGCGATCCCGGAGGGAACGCTTCCCGGCCCCGCGCGCCCCCGGCCGGTGCGCGCTCCGGCCCGGCGTCCATGAACCTTGTCGCCGGACGCCGGAGCAGAGCCACCTCCGCTTTCCGCGTGCTGCGGGTCGGCTGGCACCTCATGGGTGCGAGGCAAGAAGGGATTTGCCAGCCCGACAGACCACTGGAGAAGCAAGAAGAAAGTGGTTCCCCTAGGCGTCTGAGTCCCTAACGACCAAGTTGGACGCTGCTGCATCTGGTCCAAGCCCTAGAGAGGTAGTACAGTTTTGATTTGCAAGACAGCTAATGTCTCAAACTTTTTAGGTTAGCGAGACGTCGGATACAGCGAGTGCTGTGAGATTTCTGATATTGCCGAGAAGGGGCCACCCAACGCAATTTGGCGGGAAGCCGCTGGTACTGGCACTCACTCCTGCCCACCCCACCCCCTACGTACACCCTTCTACTCCCGATAAACTTGCTGCGCTTGCCCCTTGAAGTTGACCTGCCAGTGTGCGAAAGAGGGCAGGCCAGGAGGACAGCCAGGAAGGCGTATAGAGTGGGTTGGGCATGGAGAAACCCTGGAAGAAAAACATGCCGAACGACTGCCATCCCGCATGGAAAGCGTGGGAAGCGGGCAGAGCAGAGAACTACAGCAGTGATTGACTTCCCTCTCCAGTAAACTCTGAATTATCAAAGGCCGAGGGCGTGGACTGTGCAGGCTGTCAAACAGCCCTGCGAAGGAGGGGGTGACAGAGAATGGAGGGTGGAGGGTGGAGCGTAGACTGGATCCATTCCCGCACATGAAATGGAAACACGTGATGATCCGGAAGCGCTTTTGCTGTGACCTTACCTACCCAAAGCCCCACCCTGCGTGAGCCCCAGTATGCAAGCATTGCATGCACACTAGGCAGCCGGCATCTGCAACTGTGAAGATCCTTCCAAGACAGCGTGTCGGGTAATGGAGGGTTAATTTTCTGTTAGTGAACTGCGTACTAAGCATCTCCAAAAGTTGTGATCAACTAGGCGATGACCAATTTGAGAATACCATGTTGGATTTGCTTCAGAAATGGCTTTCCGAATACTCCTAGGCACCAAATCTTCTGACGACTTGTGTTCCCCGCGGGCTGGTGGCTCCTTGACAACTAGATCTCATCAAACCTGCTAAGGAGAAAATGAATATAATCAAGTCAGATCCCTACTTCGTTAACTAGTCCATTTGCCTTTATGCGTTTTTTATCTTTCTCAATTCCTTAGTTTACAGTGGGCTTGTGTGTATATGTTAAATTCTCACGGTTGTCTACTCCAAATATTCACTGACTAAAAGATGTTTGAAAATGGCCAACTCTTTACCTAGTAGAAACAGCTTTTGAAAGATCTAACTCTTTTAAAGCATCAGTGATGTTAAGACTGTCACTAAAATTACTGCCCTGGGAGCACTTGAAAACCCTGATACAGTAGTGGTTAAGTGCTACAGCTGCTAACCAAAAAGAGGTCATCAGTTCATATCTGCCAGGTGCTCCTTGGAAACTCTATGAGGCAGTTCTACTCAAGTATAGAGTCGCTATGAGGCAGTGAGTTGGGTTTGGTTTGGGGAGGACTTATGGAATTGTTTTTTTTCTAAGTGGCTATACTTATATCTTCAGAATAAGGTTTCTGCTTTTGTATGTTTAAGGTACTTGGCTGAGCCCAGAGTGCTGGCCTGCCTTCAGCTTGTCCACATTTGGAAGAACGTTTGACTTTGTAGGCCAAACATCAGGCCCAGGATTCAAATAAACCAAACTAACAAACTATCCCAAATAGCCAGCAGTTCTGCTGTCTTGCTTTGCTTTTTCTTTCTTTCTTTTTTTTTTTTTTTTAATGCCTGAAAGCCAATTTCTCAAGACTAAATGCTGCACAAGAAGGCTATAATGGTTTCACTGTTTTGTTTGCTGGGATTATCATCTGTGCAGATAACTTCACATTTGCATCGCTAATGGACTTGTTTCAAAGGAAAAAGACATTTCAGTAGAGTTGGAACAGACTTTAAAGTTCTGTGTTTTCCATTATGTCTGGGCCAAACTAGTCCTTTTGAAAAATGATAGATTTTCATGTAAGGACCTGATTTGCTGTATGCATTAACAATATAAATAAAAGAGCTTATGCAATTAACTGCTCACCAAGAGTGAAGTATTTTGCTCTCTTTAAAATACACATACAGCCACATCTGATGTCTTTTTTTCACAGTATTAACACTCTTCAACTTTTCTAAAAGTAGTACTAATGATCACACTTTCTTCAAGTCAGAGAAAGACCTTCCCTCTTTTATGGTTAGAAGAATCTTCAGAGATAATCTCATCTTCCAATCCAGGAAAGATTTCTGCATGTCTCCTGGATTTATTCCTGATTAAATACCTTTAGCAAAAGGGAGCCCCCCAAGCCATCTACTTCATCATAAGCTAATGCTGGTGAATGATCATAATAATAGTGGAAAAAATAGTAATATCTAACATAAGTGAGAATTTATTAGATGGCCAGGAACTGAGCCAAATACTGTGCGTGTATTATCACACTTAATTCTCACAATAACCTAATAGCATAGATACTATTATCTATTTTATAAATGAAAAAAATGAGGCACAGTCAGATTAAGCTGCTCAAAGTCACACAGATTTTGAACCAGGATAGTATATCAAGAGTTGTCATACTATTTATGTACTATTTATAATTTCTATTCTGCTAAGCCCAAATCTGCCTCCCTGTAATGGAGAGCCAATGATTATTAGATTCTGGTGGTATGATATGCAGAGTTGAAAAGCCACAGTGCTTGCCCTCAGAGGCTTTGCAGTCTCACAAAAGTGAGAGGCACAAAGAAGAGACACTATTGAAGACCAGAGGAAGATTTAGGACTGATGCTAAAATGGAATCTTGAAAAACTTGCTGGAGTTAGCCAGACAAATGCAAGCCCAGCCTCATAAAGCATTTAGCTATGTAAGGGTCATTTACCAGGGAGCATAAAAGGATAAGGTGGGGAGCAGCCCCCCGAGTTGTCAGCAAATCCCAACTGCTTTTTTGGTAGCCATCCCTCATGGTCTTCAGTTAAGGGATTCCTTGATCTTCACTGGCCCCAGGACCTCAGGACCTCCTGTCTTGCTGTGTTGGGTCTACTTTAGCTTACCAACTTCCCATGCAGTGTCACTCACATCACCCATATACCAATTGCTCTAGCAAAGGAATGGTGAATAAATCCTAGTTTCAAAAACGACTCAGTCCAGCTAGGCCATCTGCTGGGGCAGGTAAGCAGACATGTATGTGAAACCAGATGGCCCACATACCAGGTAACTGTGTGTCCAGATGATAAAGATGGAAACCCTGGTAGTGTAGTCATGAAGAGCTACAGCTCCTGACCAAAAGGTGGTGGTTTGAATCCACCAGGTCTTCCTGGGAAGCTCTATGGGGCAATTGCACTATGTCCTACAAGGTCACTGTGAGTTGGAATCGACTTGACAGCAAAGGGTTACTTGGTGAGAATACAGGAAGACAGTGGCCATGAAGCTAAAAAGTACTCAGTAACTGACTCATGAAGAGGCTCATTTCTCAGTTGGTTAGAAATATGTAAACTACAGAGAGACCCAGGAGGTGATATAGTCTAGCCTACTCAACTCTGAGCCAAGCTGAAAAACAACAACAAAAAGAACCAGTTGCCGTCTAGTCACTTCCAGCTCGTGGAGGCCCCATGTGTTGCAGAGGAACTGTGTGCTCCATCCGATTTTCAAGACTGTGACTGCGGAAGCAGATTGCTAAACATGCCTCCCAAGGAATCTCTAGGAAGATTCAAACCACTGTTCTGGTTAGCAGCCTAGCACTTAACTGTTTGTACCACCCAAGGACTCCAACTGAGCCAATCTTGTCTCTGTCTACTTATTGAAGGACCTTGGGAAGTTATTTTCACCTGGGGCTATTATGAGAAATCAGTAAGCTAGTACATGTAAAAGTCAGCAGTGCCTGGTACCCAAGTAAGCTCTCAAAGCATGAGTCACTATTTCAAGTGCACTGTAGAATGTTTTAAAGGACGACAGTCATGGGAATGGAGATAAAGATATGATTTACATATTATTGAAATTGCTTCCTAAATCACATCTTGCCCCATCCCCGTGATATTTTAGAACCTTGACATTTAGGGTTTGATCGAAGGACAAGAATACAGCAAAAGACGGAGTGGCAGTGTATGACAACCCTAGGACTGCGCAACTCGGGTCTCCCTTCAAGGAAGCAAGTGCTGTCAGGAGTGAGATTGGCCAGCAGCCTAGGGCCACCATATCTTAAGATCTATCAGAGCTCTGATGCAGAGGCCTGCTCTTCCCAGGTCCTCCCAGCCAATGACTGGGCGTGCCTAGCTGTTCTTGCCCAATGCAGATTCCTCTAGTGGAAAATGTTTGCTCTGGAACTCTCTACTTGGTTTGATTGAGACTTTCTCAGAAATGCCCTGCAGACAAAGGCTCGTCTATTCAGTCCTCTTCCTTCTCTCCCTCCCTTCACAGGTATAGAGATCTGTACCACCATCTGAGATTCTGAACTCTCACTCCCTTTTCCCCTCAGTCCTTAACAGAGGCTTCCACAGTTAGTGTCTTGCACTTCTATTTTACCATCTGCTTCTTGGAGGACTTGATCTGGCACTGATAGTATCAATAAAGAAGAGAATGGTGGAATTTTAAGAAGGGAGTGATCTGTCAAATATCTGAGAGAGGGGGGACAGTAAAATATCCCATAGATACGTCATTATGGAGGTCATTTCTGGCCTTTGTTATTGGAGTTCATATTCTTCTGCTCTTGTGTTTCCTCTTAGTTACAGCTTCTCTCAGATTCCCATCAGCCTTCCTCACACACCATGATCTCTACATGTCTCATCTGGGTCACTTCATATAGACACACTTCATTTGTTAAAGAATTGAGCTCAGTTTTCCAAATGCAGTGTCACCAGTGTTGACTGTGGGAGGATTATAAGTACCTTTTATCTGGACACTATTGTGTTCTAAACTTGTATTCACTTTTTTTTTTTTTTAAATAGCCAACAGACCCACAGCCATTATACTGCCCAACTACAGAGAGTGCCATTCAGATTATAATCTGTGATGACATAGTCCTCAACTCCAATCTGCCCCCTGGGTCTCAGTTGAAAAAAAACTCAGTTCCACCTAACTCAGATCATCATAGATGTCTTGGAACCCACACTGTCGAGAAACCTGGGCTCATACACTCTTGCTATAAAGTTCCTATACAGTCAACAACTTATCAGGCCAGATGCCATCTTCTTACCACCGAAACAAGCCAGAGCACCACTACTGCTGCCAAAACCTGTGGAGTGCATTCCAACTCAAAGCAACCATAAAGGACAGAGTAGAACTGCCCCATAGAGTTTCTAAGAAGCACCTGGAGGATTTGAACTACTGACCATCTCACCCATAGCTCTTAACCACTGTACCACCAGACTTTCCAATACTGCCACCAAGTAAGGTTATCTAGACAAGAATTTTGAGTCTTCTTGGGAAGCTAGGATTTCAAGGAGATGCTATTTCGCATGTGCTGTGGATGACTGACATCTCTTCAGATCAACTAATTCTTGAGGATGCAAACTGTATGGAGGAACAGGCTGAATACCTGCTGGGTAAGAGAAACTGAGAGATGGCTGACTTACATCTTTCTGATCAAATTCCTACTTCTGTTTCTCTGTTATGGTAGGTTAGAGCATAGTGTTTCTCTGGTTCCTTTTTCTTTAACATCTAGATTAGAATTCACCTGAGGTGCCCCAGTTAAGGGATTTTTTCCTGATCTATAAAGAACCACGGTTCCCAAATACAGAATGAGGCTACTGTTGGCCCAAATAGAGTCGGTCTAGAACAAATGCAGTTACTTCATTGTATTTCCAGAGCAGAGTACTTCCCAGAGTATCAACCTGCTGGCCTTTTCATTAGAAACTTTATTCTGTTACTGTCACTGCCTGCACACACAGACACAGACACAGACACACACACACACACACACACACACACAAGCAAGCTACTAGAAAGCTAGTCTTTTGTCAGGGAAAGAAATCTAGTAATTGAGTTTAAACTTGGATTGGAATTTGTCTTGATCAAAACAGACAAACCAAACCCGTTGCTGTCAAGTCAACCCTAACTTATACTAAGCCTGCAAGACAGAGTAGAACTGCCCCATAGAGTTTGCAGGGAGTGCCTGGTGGATTTGAACCGACCACCTTTTTGATAGCAAGACATAGCACTTAACCACTCTGCCACCAGGCTTTAGTTAACAAATAGTCCAAATTCAATCACTGACTTGCAAGGAGTTTTCTGTTATTCTCTACCCTCTGCTCACAGATAAGGTGAATGGGAAGGTAACCCTTTTCTCAAATTGATCCAGATCTCTGCCCCAGGAAACAGATCCATTTATTGGGCCTAAGTTCCTGCAGAGTCCATCTGGATCCTTAAAGATACTGCTTAAAACATGTTCAAAGTGAGATTTACCTGATAGTAATGAACTTTCCCAGCTGAGCAGCTGATGCCCTGTGAATAGCTTTAACATGTGTCGATGGAGTAATTGTTCTCATCACAAAAGGAACAAAAGGAAGGAAACTCATGAAAATGTTCCCACCACTTCGTACTGTATTTACAAACAGATAAGCTCCCACATGAAATTTGTAAATTGCCTTTTTCAAAGAGAAGCTTGGAGATTTGTGCCCTCTGTCTTAATGTCAAAGCTCTATACTGGGCACCAATTCTAGGAATGTTCATATTAACTTATTTACTGCCTAGTATTAAATACAGTATTTGTGTTTCTCTTACCAGAACATTTTCCGGTCATCCTAGTTAAACCCACAACACCACATATGCTCATCAAAGCACAGTCTATTTTTTGCTATGTGACACAACCCTCTTAATTGTTCTCTCTGGCCTAATTCTCTTCCTCTTCTGATACATGTCACACCTGGTCAATTAACATGTTTCTAAAATGCCAGCAGTGGAAATACAGAAGTCCTGAAGGGAAGCTATGTAGGGGAGAAATGTAAGTTTATGTTTAGAAATGTTGAGTTTGAGATGCTGAGAGGTCATTGAGGAAGGAGCTATTCCAGGGATAGTAACAGATATTAGTACAGAGTGCAAGAGGGGATTAGAATGTGACATGTAAGCTCCAGTTATACAAACAAAGGTGATAGCTGGAGTCACCAGTTCTCAGGGAGAGTCTAAGAGTGTAGAGCAGTGGTGAGTGCATTTTTTTTTTCCACAAAAGTACCACTTAAAAGGAACAGATTCGGTTTGTGTGCATCCTTTTTTAAACTTTCAAAATAAACATAATGTTACTGAATTTCAGGACAGCATTTACTCTGGAATGATTTACTAACTTATGGAATGTTTGTTCTTTTCCCAGGCAAATGTTTTTCAGTTTCAGTATTATTGGAAACCCTGATGGCATAGTGGTTAAGAGCCACATCTGCTAACCAAAAGGCCAGCAGTTCAGGTCCACCCCATGCTCCTTGGAAACTCTATGGGGCAGTTCTCCTCTGCCTTGTAGGGTCACCATGAGTTGGAATCGACTTGATGGCAGTAGCTTGGTTTTCTTTAATATATGGTGATGTGGAATATAGGGAGTGGATAGTAAAGGCCTAAGTGCAAAAGAGAAAAGGAAAAGGACTTTAATCTTTAAAGTATTGGGGAAAAAAGGGAGAAGGGAGAAAACAAAAAAAATCTAAAGATTGGGGGATAGAGAAAGAACGTAGGGGTCTCTGAGGACAGAATGGAATGGAATTAAACAAGTGTGACTCTATGCTGTGAGTGGGGTTGCTCTTTGATGCTCTTAGATGCCCTTTGAATACATTTTCAGTTACTATGTCTTTATAAATGATCCCAAGCAGAGTCTGAAG
Source organism: Heterohyrax brucei (assembly GCA_028571685.1). NCBI lineage: Eukaryota > Metazoa > Chordata > Mammalia > Hyracoidea > Procaviidae > Heterohyrax > Heterohyrax brucei. The sequence goes on from CM053149.1 coordinate 54,591,526, forward strand.
CTTTTGGGGCTCCAGGATTTATTGGGGTTACAAGAATAATGCCAGTGAACCACTTGGCATTGCTTTTGAACCACTAAAATATCACCTAGTTATATAGCTCAGAAGTCATAACACAGAGGCCGTTTTCTAATCTTCCATAATTTAATTTACATTGCCCTTTAGAATTTATAAATGTTTTCACATTTATATCTCATTTTATCTGTGGAATGAGTTCCTGAATTATTATCATCTCTAATTTGCAGAGAGAGAAATTGAAGCTTAGAGAAGTGAAAGCCAGAAGTAGATCCCGGTTTATCACTAGTTCCAGTCAATTTAACACAGCGAGCCTTGATGACTGAGTTTTAGGTACTATACTAGATACTGAGGATGCAACAATGAATGAAATATGTGCAGTCCTCAAGTACAACACATTTTGTTTCTTTGCTTTTTCCACATTTCTCTCCTATTGGACTGGCATGGGTTGTGAGAGGTCTGATACTGAGCATCACCTCCATAGCCAACCAGTTTACAAGAAGAGTTTTTCACAAGGTACCCGGGCAGTTCCATGCTCATGATGCAGTCATCAGAGAAGGAACACGTAGGAACTGTTACACACCCCTGGGAGAAGTGTGAATTTGTGCAACCACAGTGGAAGGCAATTTTACACTGGCCCCTAGGGTCGCCATGAGTCGGATCTGACTGGACGGCACTTAGCTTAGCTATGAAAACTAAACTTTGGTGGTGTAGTGGTTATGTGCTATGTCTGCTAGCCAAAAGATTGGCAGTTCGAATCCACCAGGCACTCCTTGGAAACTCTGTGCAGCAGTTCTACTCTGTCCTATAGGGTCCCTATAAGTTGGAATCAACTCAACAACAGTGGGTCTAGTCTGAGTATTAAAGCTAAAGATGCTCTTATCTTACAGTCTAACAATTCTATTTTCCATATATACCCAAGATAAAAACCAAACCAGTTGCCATCAGGTCAACTCTGATTCATAGTGACTCAGCGTAATCATGCTCCTTAAAGTTTTCAACAGCCGATTTTTCTGAAGTAGGTCACCAGATATTTCTTCTGCGGTGCCTCTGCGTGCACTTGAACTTGCAGTGTTTCAGTGTACAGCCGAGCACACGTGAATCCTTGTACCATCCAGCAACTCCTATACTCAGGATACTCTCCCTTACATGCACAAGGATATACATAAAATAATTTTCATTAAGGCATTGTAACAGAAATAAGGAGCCCTGGTGTCACAGTGGTTAAGTGTTTGTCTGCAAATTGAAAGGTTGGCAGGTTGAACCTACCGGCTACTTCATAGGAGAAAGATGTAGTAGTGGGCTTCCAGAGAGACTTACAGGCTTGGAAACCCTAAAGGGCAGTTCTGCTCTATCCAGTAGGGTTGCCGTGAATTGGAACGGACTTGACATCAGTGGATTTATAACATAAAAAATTTGAAAACCAGCTAAATGTCCACCAACTTAAGAATGTATAAGTAGAGTCTGTGATCACGTAATGGAATACTTTTAGTGGTTAAAATAGATGAACTAGAACTACAAATAAAATATTCATAAATCTCAAAAAATACATTGAGAAAGGAAGTGACTTAAGATACATAAAGTGTGCTATCATTTACTTTAAGTTTAATTACATGAAAAATACTAGATATTTCTATGTGTGGTAAATATTATATGATGATAATGAGTTTGCTCATTTGTTTTGGGGTTTTGGGGGATAATGACAAACTCCAAGTTCAGGATAGTTGTTACTTCTACTAAGGAGGATGCCAGAGGTCAACAAGCAAAAACCAGCTGGGTTTCTATACACCAGTGTCATGGATTGAATTGTATCCCCCCAAATATCTGTCAGCATGTCTGAGCCATGATTCCCAGTGTTTGTCGTTACTTTGTTGTCAGATGCGATTTTCCTATGTGTTGTAAATCTTGTCTATGATATTGAGGAGGCAGGATTAGCCACAGTTATATGAATGATGCAGGACTCAATCTACAAGATTGCACTATCTCTTGAGCCAATCTCTTTTGAGATAGAGAAGAGTGTAGTGGGCAGAGAGACATGGGGACCTCATAGCTCCAAGAGTATAGCATATCCTTTGGGAGCCCAGGTTCCTGTACAGTGAAGCTCCTAGACCAGGGGAAATTGATTACAAGGACCTTCCCCAAGAGTCTACAGAGAAAGCCTTCCCCTCAGCACCCTGAATTAAGACTTAGAGCCTACTAGACTGTGAGAGAATAAATTTCTTTTGGTTAAAGCCATCCACTTGTGGTACTTCTGTGATAGCAGCACTAAATAAGACAACCAGCAGTGAGAAATCTAAAAGGGTAATTAGAACAACTATTCACAATAGCACTGAGAAGAATATAATACCTACTAATAAACTTAACCTGGATTGTGAAGGACTTATACAATGACCATTGTAAAACAATGATGAATAAAAACTAAAGAAGACTTAAATAAATGGAAAGATGTTCTGTGTTCATGGATTAGAAGACTTAATATTGTTTAAATGTCCATAGTACCCAAAACCATCTACAGAGTAAATGTAATCGCAATAAAAATTCCTACAGCCTTCTTTACAGAAATAGAAACACCAGTCTTCAACATTATATGAAATGGCCAGAGGCCCCAAATAGCTGACACAGTGTTGAAGGAGAGGAACAAAAGTAGGAGGACTCATACTTTCTGATTTCAAAATATACGGTGAAAGTAATCAGAACAGCCTGGTACTTGCATCACAGTAGACACACAGATGAATGGAATAGAATTGAGAGCCCAGAAGTAAACCCACACACCTGGCTGATTTTTGACAAGAGTGCTAAGTCCACTTAATGGGGAAAGAAGAATCTCTTCAGTAAATGGTGCTGGGAATATTGGATTTCAACATGTGGAAGAATAAAAGAGAATCTGTACCTCACACCACACACAAAAACAAATTTAAAATGGAGTAGGAACCTAATGTGAAAACTAACACCAGAAAATTCAAAGATAATACTATCAGACCTACCTTATAGCAATGCATTGTCTAATATAATAAAAGCACCATCAGAAAGAGACAAAATGATAAATGGGACCTCATAAATAATTTTTTTAAATATATAATGTGAACAATGTTGAAATGCAAATGTTTTCTTACATATGTACTTAACGACAATTTTTTTAAGTGTATATGGTCCCTGGAATTCTTGGCTTTTCTTATTTTTTCTCTGCGCAGAATTTTCTTTTCCATGTTGAAATTTCTTGCATGCTTGGCTATCTGACTCAAGTGTCACTGCCTTATTGAAAATTCCCGTGATGTCTTAGTCAACCCACACTCCCTTTTCTAAACCACTGTATGTCCATAAAGTTCTCTTTAACAGTAGATCTGTATGACCAGGCTTCTCTCATATATAAATCAACACTGCTTTGTGTTAGTATTTGACTTTACTGTTTACAAGCCTTGTTTCTAAGAATTTTAAAAGCAGCGATGATGTCTTAAACTTTTTTAATTTTTCCAGAGTGCGCCACAGAACTTAACCAGATACTTTATAAGTGATAGCTACACTTGCTTTTATTTTCCCAGAGAGAAAGTGCTAATGAGCTGTGAAATGACCAAAAATCAGGCAGCAGAAGGGAAAGGAAAAAATAATGGTTTGTATATTACACATTGTGGATAATCAACTCTTAATGATTAAGTGTGGAAGATTACTTATGGGAAAAAGCAGACTTACAAAACCCATTTTATAATGATGAAATTGTTTTATAGGTCATTTCCAGTTTTTAGATGGTTGTTGGCCAAATTTACAAATTATTTTGGAAAAACATTTGCTTTTATGGCATGCTACAAACTACAAGCATATTCGCCATCTGATTTTGCCTTCACCTAGGGATCATTTGACTAGGCCTGGGAAGGTGACTCAGGAAAACAAAATAAAAAATTGTCCACAATGGGAATCAGGAAAGGGATTTTAGAGGAAAAAAAAATATTACCGAGTTCAGTTGACCCTTAATACATTTTATAAAAAATACTTGGTGCTTGAGGCAGTCCCCTGTAATTAGGGTTTGCCTAAAACCACAGAATGAAAAGTTAGTCTATTCTAGTCCAATAGGAAGGCTAAAAATTAGCACAGGAAATGATAGGAGGTCTGGACCATGTTGTCTGTCCTGGGAATTAACAGGTGGGCACTCCACTGCTAAACTAAACACTGTTGATTCTAACCCACCCAGTGGCTCCATTGGAGAGAAGACCTGAGACCTGCTCTCTTAAGGATTAGTCTAGGAATTGCCCCCACCCCCGGGAGGCACTTCTACTCTGTCCTACAGCATCACTATGAGTTGGAGTCAACTTGGCAGGACCCAACAATGGCAACTGAAGAACAGGATAAATTTAGGAATTGGTACTACAGCTCTTAGCCAAACCTGCAACTGCTGTGGTCTACATCAAAACCACTACCATATGGTCCTTGGAGATTTTCCTAATGAAATCTTGTAGTGTTTTATTAAGCCAAGCCATCATCCTGTGGTTCTTCTGCCTGAGTGCTTCAACTTCCAAAATATACTTCCCTAAATTAAACATTACTAATATCTGTATTCGACTCGACGGCACTTGGCTGGCTTGGCAATATCTGTATTTATGACCGCTTTTTAACTGTACAGTACATCACCGGGTGACACTATTTCTGAATGTTAGTGCCCTTCTTCTAGCTCTGCATCATACGAGGTCTGACAATTAAGTTTGCAAACTTAATTGTTCTAAGTGCTACATACCTCATTGAAGAACCTCATCGCTACAGTCACCTTTGAAGCACTCCCCTTAGGAAACTATGCAGTGACTCCAGTGCCCAGTCCACCCTTCAAAGCAATTTTGAAACTGTTTCTGGAATGGCCATTGCATGGCGTGGCATGGTGGTAAGTTTTTGAACTTAATTATATAGTTGTCTGTGAGGGAGTTTTTAGCCAGTAAACAATAACTGTATTGGAACATCCTCACTACTTACCTAATCTGGTCCCTGATGACTTTTTTTTCTTTACCTGAAGATAAATATTGAAAGGAAGACATTTTGATGACTTTCAGGACATCAAGGGCAATGTGGTGACAGCTCTGATGGCCATTCCAGAAAAAGAGCTCCACAGTTGCTTTGAAGAGTGGACTAGGCACTGGAGTCAGTGCATAGCTTCTTACGGGGAATACTTCAAAGGTGACTATGGTGAGATTCAGCAATGAGGTCTGTAGTGCTTTTCCTAGGATGAGTTCACAAATTTAACTGTCAGACCTCTTATATGTCCAAGCAAAGGAAACCAAAGGCACAAAAGTGTCTTGCAATCTGGTGAAACATCATATATTCTCTTATGTTCACCTAATTTGTAGGTGCTAATGTTGAAGCGAAATCTTAAGGCAAAGTGACTAGTGTACTCCTGTGTAGTGATGGGCCTTTAGCATTGTTTCTGCAGTATTTTTCTTTCTCTAAATAAAGAAAAGCAAAAAGGATGGTGGTATACAGAGAATAGATATTATGAAAATTGGATTCTCAAATTTCCTAAAAGGTTAAGGGATGGTAAATTGGAATTAATTTCCCATGGAAATAGTGTGAATAATTATAATTAGACTCCAAGGTAAGGTCCTAACATATTAACAGGTGTGGTGGGATAAGTTGATTGAGAAACTGTTGTATTGTCTATGGGTTTATCGCAGAAGAATAAGAGATATTTTTAATGTCTTGGCTCAGTAAAGTGGCCAGAGCCTCCCTTACCCTAGAGGGAGGTTAAGATGTGATTTCCTAAACCCTATGAGTCATTCTGTCTGCTGGAAAAAGATGTGGCAGTCTGCTTTTGTGAAGATTGAAGTCTTGCTAAGGGGTGTGGAGATCATGGTCTCAGGGAACATCTAGATTATATGGAATAATACAGTTTATAAAGAAAATTCTCTGCATCCTACTTTGGTTAGTAGCATCTGGGATCTTAAAACCTTGTGAGCAACCATCTGAGATACTCCACTGGTCTCACCATGTTGACATCAAGGGAGAATAGGGAAAACAAAGGAAAGATTAGTCCATAGCGTTAATGGACCACAATTACCACTGCCTCCACCAGACTGAGTCCAGTAAACTTAGGTGGTACCTGGCTACCACCACTGACTTCTCTAACAGGGATCTCAATAGAGGGTCCTATTCAGAGCTGGAGAAAAATATAGAACAAAATTCTGATTCACACGTACAAAAAAAGAACAGACTTATTGACTTGACAGAGACTGAAGAAACCTCAAGAGAGTGGTCCCTGGATACCCTTTTAGCTCAGTAACAAAGTCATTCCTTAGGTTCACCCTTCAGCCAAAGATTAGAGAGGCCCCTAAACCCAATGAGACTGAAAGGCACTGAAGCCCAGGAACAACCACTAGAAAGCAGGAGGGGACAGGAAAGCAGGTTAACAGGGAACCCAAGGTTGAGAAGGGAGAATTTTGACATGTCATGGAGTTGGTAACCAATGTCACAAAAAAATATGTGTTTTAACTGTTTAGTGAGAAACTGGTTTGCTCTGTAGCCCATCATCTAAAGTATAATAATAATAAAAAAAAAAGATTTACAGCCTTGGAAGCCATATGGGACAGTTCTCTGTCCTAGAGAGGTCACTGTGAGCTGAAATTTACTCAGCAGCTGTGGGTTGGGTTTTTTGTTATGCCCAAGGAGGCAGAAGACTCGGTTACCTAGGAAGAGAAGGGCTCCAAGGAAAGCAGAATGACCTGACTCCAGGAGAATTTGGATCTTTTGAAGGGAAAGAGGACCAGATAGGAGATATTTTCCATAAATGGTGAGAACTTAAGCCCACTCCAAAATAACACAATAAAATGACATAGACCTCTGATCAGGATGCCCACAAGGACAACTGGAGACAAAAATTAAGCACAATGACCATAGAGTCCTTGATGAAGTGCTAGTGTCTCTGTTTTACATGAACAGGTATAATGGTATGGACAGATTTCTCTGAGTAGTGGAGGCAACTACCATGCATTAAGTCGTGTCAGTTCAGATAACGAGCCCTTTAGTGGAGACTGTTAATAAACACAAGAGGTTTATCCTTAGTCTTCCAGTCTGTTTTTCCTGACTACTGAGGTAAGTGGAGGCTGAGCAAAAAAAAATTGATTTAGAAAATAAACATAATAATTCGTGAACCTGATTGTTGGTTCCCTAAGAGCCTTTTGGGGGGGTGGGGTTGGAGGAGTCAGGAAGGGGTTAGTTTTTCCTGGAGTAATGGTGTGTGGTCCTGTAACCTGCCTTAGTCAGCAGAACACTGTGGAAGTGATGATTTGCTAGTTCTAGGTCAGAACCTTAGGAAAGCTGGCAGCTTCCACTTTTGTATGCTAGAAGCTCGGCCTCCTGTAAGAAGTCCTACTATCCTACTATACTGTGAAGAAATTCAGACAGCTCTACAGAGATGACAAGTGGAGGAAAACTACAGCCCCCAGCTGACAGCCACAGCCGTGCATCCAACACTGACGGCCAGCCATGTGAGGGAGGACATTTTGGATCTTCCAGCCAGTTCCAGTGTTTCTGCTGACCTCTTCCAAGTCAGAAGAAACCTCAAGCAAGCCACAGAACCATGAAATTCAATTTTAGGGTGGTTTGTTATTCAGCAATAGATAATCAAAACAGCCGAGATAGTTTCTAAAACCTGCATGGACTTAGACATAGAAGGTTTTCGTAAGAGAGATGACCATTATTAAGAATGAATGTATGTGTGTGTCCAATGTTTATGGTAGCACTGTCCACAATAACAGAAAGATGCAGTCAATCTAAGTGCCCATCAACAGATGAATGGATAAACAAATCATGATATATTCACATGATTGAATACTATAGGATGACAAAGAACAGAAATGAATATAGGAAACATAAAATGGAGGAATCTGAAAGGCATTGTGCTGAGGGAAATTGCTATGGTTCGGTGCCGTCAAGTTGATTCTGACTTATAGTGGTCCTATAGATGGATGTTCTGTTGAACAAACCACTGCCCAGGCCTGGGTTGTGTCCACAATTGCTGTTATACTTAAGCCCATCGTTGTGTCAGTCCATCTTGCTGAGGGTCTTCCTCTTTTTTGCTGACCCTCTACTTAACCAAGCATGATGCTCTTCTCCAAGGATTGATCCTTCTTGACAACACATCCAAAGTATGTAAGACACAATTTTATCATCCTTGCTTCCAGTAAGAACTCTGGTTGTGCTTCTTCCAGGACAGATCTGTTCATTCTTTGTCATTCAGTATTCAGCACCATAATTCAAAGGTGTCAATTCTTCTTCTGTCCTCCTTCTTCCTTGTCCGTCTTTTGAGTAGATATGACACAATTGAAAATTCCATGGCTTGGGTCAGGCCCATCTTAGTCTTCAAGGTGATGTCTTTACTTTTCAGAGGTCCTTAAAGAGGTCTTTTGCAGCAGATTTTCCCAATGCAGTGTGTCTTTTGATTTCTTGACGCTGCTTCCATTGGTGTTGAGTGTAGAACCAAGTAAAATGAAATCCTTGACAACCTCAATCTTTTCTGTATTTATCATGATGTTGCTTATTGGTCCAGTTGTGAGAATTTTTGTTTTCTTGGTGTTGAAATATAATCCATACTAAAGGCTGTGTTCTTTGATCTTCATCAGTAAATGTCTTATATCCTCTTCACTTTCATCAAGCAAGGTTGTATCATCTGTATAATACAGGTTGTTAATGAGTCTTTGTCCAATCTGGATACCCTGTTTTTCTTCTTGTAGTCCACCCTCTTGGATTATTTGCTTGGCATACAGAATGAATAGGTATGGTAAAAAGATACAACCCTGATGCATACCTTCCCTGACTTTAAATCATGCAATGTCTCCTTGTTCTGTTCAAATGACTGCCTCTTGATCCATATATAGATTCCTCATGAGTACAATGAAAAGTTCTATAATTCCCATTCTCTGCAGTTACCCATAATTTGTTACAATCCACATAATCAATTGCCTTTACATAGTCAATAAAATCCAAGTAAACATCTTTGTGTTATTTTCTACTCTTAGCCAAGATCCATCTGATGTCAACAATGATATCCTTGATTCCACATCCTGAATCCCTGAATCCACCTGAATATTTCACAGTTCCCTGTCAGTGTACTGCTGTAGCCACTTTTGAATAATCTTTAGTCAAATTTTACTTGCATGTGATGTTAATGATATTGTTTGATAATTTCCATATTCAGTTGGATCACCTTCTTAGGAGTAAGCATAAATATGGATCTTTTCCAATTGGTTGGCCAGGTAGCAGTTCTCCAAATTTATTGGGAGGGGTGATTGAGTACTTCCAGCGCTGCATCCATTTGTTGAAGTATCTCAGTTGATATTCCATCAATTCCTGGAGCCTTGTTTTTCACTAGTGTCTTCAATGCATCTTTGAATTCTTCCTTCAGAACTGTCAGTTCCTGATCACATGCTATGAGTGAAATTAGTTGCAAAAGGACAAATATGAGACTACAATTTTAGGGACTCAAGAAAGAAGTTTAAACACAGAAGAAAACACCCTGTGATAGTCAGAGGGGGTAGAGGGGTGTACATTAATCAGATAGTAAATAAGGATTAAGTTTGGTGAAAGGAAAGACAACACACAGGAGAAGAAAATTGTTGCACAACTTGACTAAACCAAAAGCTAAGAACCCACTGCCACTGAGTTGAGTCCAACTCATAGGGACCCTACAGAACAGAGTAGAACTGCTCCATAGCGCTTCCAAAGAGCCTGTGGCACATTCAAACTGCCGACCTTTTGATTAGCAGATGTAGCACTTAACCACCATGCCACCAATGTTTCCTAAGAAGTTCCCAAATATAACCAAACACTTTGAAGGACAGAGTAGCAGGGGCAGGGGTCTGGAGGCCATCATGTTGGGTGACATCAAGGTCAACTGGCATAAAAAGCTTTTTAAGAAAATGCTTGGCATCCCACTTTGGAGAGTAGTGTCTCAGTCTTAAAAAGCTAGCAAATGGCCATCTAGGAAGCATCACTTGATCCCAACCTACCTCAGGCAGGAGAATGTAGGCTATCAAAGACATAAAGAAAATAAGAGCCCTAGAGACAGAAAGGGCCACATAATCCAGAGACTGTATCAGTATCAGACCAGAAGAACTAGATGATTCCTAGCCATCACAAATGACTCCCCTGATGGGACATGATAAAGAGTCCCTCACAAAGCAGAAGAAAAATGGGGTACAGAACTTGAACCTTATTAAAAAGACCAGACTTGATGGTCCAACAGATTAGACCACTTGATTATGTGGATTGTAACAAATTATGGATAACATTGTGGAGAATGGGAATTATAGAACTCATGAGGAATCCATATATGGATCAATCTATATATGGATCTATATATGGATCGATTCAATACTGGAAGACATGGCCCCCTAGATTGTTAGCCCAGAACTGAAAGCATTCCCAAAGTCAATGCTTAAGATGAAGACTCAACTGGACTATAAGACATAAGATGATACTGATGAAGAGTATGCTTCTTGCCTTAAGTAGACACATGAGATAAAAGGGCATCTCCTGTCCAGAGGCAACAGAGGACAGAGGGGGACAGGAGCTGGTTGAATGGACATGGGCAATACAGGATAGAAAGGAGGAGTGTGCTGTTACAGTGTGGGGGAGCAACTAGAGTTACATACCAATACATATCTAAGTTTTTGTATGACAAATTGACTTGGACTACAAGCTTTCACTTAAAACTGAATAAAATATATATTTTTAAATGCATATATGTGCATGTTTTTCTCTTATTTATTTTATCCAATGCTGGTTTCAATACATATTGCAATTCAATACATAAAACTGTCAAGATGGCAGATTAAAGTTGACTGTGATCAAGTAAGGAAACCCTAGTGGCATAGTGGGTTAAGTGCTACATCTGCTAACCAAAAGGTTGGCACTTCAAATGTGCCAGGCACTCCTTGTAAACTCTATAGGACAGTTCCACTCTGAACTCTAGGGTGGCTATGAGTCGGACCCAACTCAAGGCAATGGGTTGGTGAACAAGTAATTGATTACATCTAAAACTTTGGATGATTTGTTGTAGAATTTGTTTCCTCCAACTGTTGCTAGGATATTACCCTAAGTTGGTGGGTGTGACTGAACACCAGTCTTGTAGATTGAATTGTGTCCCCCCTCAAAAATGTGAGTAGTAATTTGTCTAGGCCCTGATTCCTGGTATTGTGATATTCCTATGTGTTGTAAATTCTATGTCTATGATGTTAATGACGGAGAATAGGTGGTGGTTGTGTTAGTGAGGCAGGACTCCATCTGTAAGATTGTATTATTCCTTGAAGAAATCTCTTGGGATATAAAGGAAAGGGGTGCAAGCAGAGAGTTGGGACCTCATACCATCAGGAAAGAAGCAGTGCCTGGAGCAGAGCACATCCTTTGGACCTGGAATCTCTGCACCTCAGAAACTCCTAGTCCAGGGAAAGATTGATGACAAGGACCTTCCTCCAGAGCCAGCAGAGAAAGACTACCCCTTGAACTGATGGTCTAAATTTTGACTTCCAACCTGCTTTTCTGTGAGAAAATAAATTTCTCTTTGTTAAAGCCATCCGCTTATGGTATTTCTGTTATAACAGCACTAGATGAGTAAAACAACCAATAATTTTCAAAAAAGAAAATTTCTGTGGCTAATTTGGAAACTGTGATGGTATAGTGGTTAACTACTATGGCTGCTAACCAAAAGGCTGGCAATGCAAATCCTCCAGGAACTCTTTGGGGCAGCACTACAGTGACCTATGGGGTTGCTGTGAGTTGGAATTGACTCAACAACACTAGGTTTGGTTTTGGTATTGGTATGGCTAATTCTCATACTGTATCCACTTAAGGGCACTTGGCCAACAAGCATGTAACATAATGATGCTACATGTCATTGTACTAAGGTTAGACAATAAATGTTTGTGCTTTAAATCACTTCAGAAAGGGCGTGACACCTTCATCTGTTAAAAACTAAACCCAGCTGCCATCAAGTCGATTCTGAATCATACTGACCCTATAGGACAGGGCAGAACTGCCCTATAGAGTTTCCAAGGAGCACCTGGTGGATTTGAACTGCCAGTCTTTCGGTTAGCAGCAGTAGCATCTAACCACTGCATCACCAGAGTTTCCCTGTAAGAGTCTAGCTGACAACAAATCAAGCCTTCCCAAGAACAACTTGAAAAGGTAGAATAAGAAAACATCTGTCTGAAAATATTTTAAAGCTACTCAAAAAAAAAAAAAAAAAAAAAACCTACCCAAGAATTTGAAAGACCAAGATTCTAGAGAAAAAGTAAACTCATTGAGGAGAGCTCAGCATTCTACATTATGGTTTACTCTGAGACATTTGACAGTTCTTAATAGGAGAGAGTGAATGGCTGAAAAGTCTAGCAAAGAGTGCAGAAGAAAGCAGAAGGTGAGCAGAGATTCCAAAAATGTCACAGGAGCAAACCTAAAAACCAAACCCAGTGCTGCTGAGTCGATTCGAACTCATATAGGATAAGGGAGACAAAAGTTAGAGTTTGAGGTGACCGAGATAACCAGGACTTGTAGGGTTGCTATGAGTCGGAATCAACTTGCCAGCAGTGAGTTTGGGTTATTTTGGTTTTGGACTAAGCTCCCAGAGAGAGAAACCTGGACAGGAATACTCAACACAGGCGGACTTCCCCTCCTCCCTCCAGGCATTTACTATCTCCTACTGCAAGCCTCATAGCAGCAGTTAGGAGGCTGACAAGCTCACACAAATTTTCAGCCCTCTCGGGGTAATACCAAAAACCACTGCTGTTGACCTGATTCTGACCCATAGTGACCCTACAGGGCAGAGAAAAACAGCTCCGTAGAGCTTCCAAGGAGCGCCTGGTGGATTTGAACTGCAGACCTCTTGGTTGGCAGCTCTGGCACTTAACTGCTACACCACCAGGGCTTACCTCAGGGTGATAAGGAGTGAAAGATTAGAGTTAAGGATCCTTCAAGAAGAAAAACCGTGGTGACCCCAGACTGTCATTTGGGACTCCTGAAGAATCATATTGTCAAGGAAAAACTAAAAACAGTATTTATAGACTGAAGTAAAGCTTTAGAACAACTCAACCCATGACTGAATTAAGATATGTCCCTAATCTGCCTGGTAAAAACTAAAATAAATTCTCTCTAAGGGAAGACATATCTGTAGTCTCTACAATGTTTTATATTGTGATGTAATGGCATCAGCCTTCATCTACATCCATCCATCAGGAAGGATGAGGATCAAGATTGATACAGAGCTGATTCCCATGAGGAGGAGGTCAGACATATTCCCAAATTTTTAAGTTTCTAACACCAGCACCCCCACTCCTTCCCAAGGCACTCTTCACAGCTGGTTTCTACAGTTTGTTGCAACGGCCACTCAAAATTCTCAGGCCATACCCAGGGTTGTGTGGCTTATTAAAGAAGTAACAGGCTACAAACTGGGATCATACACTTGGAATTAACAGGATGTGACTCAGGAGACAGGATGCAGTTTTTCAATCAGGACCATTTGCACTCAAGATAGCTCTCAGCTTCTTTGCTGTTTCCACTTGGCCTTCTGTGGACCATGCCCTGCTCAGGCAAGTGTTACAGCTCTTTAGTTGCGCAGATAAGTACCTGGAGACACTCCATGAGCAAGCCTGTTGCCTGAAGGCACTCAGCTCTCACTCTGGGTTGGCAAACCTTCTGCAGCTGTCTCACACTGGTCTCCAAGCTCTCAGTGTTTGCACTGCTGCTGGGCTGGGCTGGGCTGGGCTGGGGTTACCGCCAGTTCTCCTTGTCTTGGGTTGTCTCTGGCGTTACCGCTGTCTGTCTCGTGTCAGAAGACTTGCTCCTCTTTAGGCTCCTCTTGATGGTATGAGGCGCCCCCTCAATCTTTGTGGAACTGGCTCTTATGTAAGCCTACTCCTTGTCAAGGCATAGTCCTCACACCAAGACTGGAACTGATCAATCCCATCAGTAGGCCACAGTCATTCAGTTTGCATAATAACCAGCCAGTTCCTGCAAAGTCATTTAGTCCCTCTGGGTGACTTTATGCACCCTATTTGCATAGCAGGCTAACCAATCCCTAACAAGGTTGTGGCCCAGCCAGTAATCTTTGGTGGAATTATAAACCTGAGGCCAGAAAGGCCATACGTAGGAGAAACCCATTCCACTGAGCAAATGCAATGTACAATGTTAAATAAAGAATTATTTGGGATACCAAAAAAGGACTGAAATTAAAAACAATAGCTCAGACCTACAAGTACTGATGTTTTACACAAATAATGTGCAGTTTCTACCCATTCTAGCTGCTCCCTCCCCATATTTTCATTAGCACTGCTATGTCAATTTTATTTTATTTTTAACATATTGCCGTAAAAATTAGCATAATGTGGTACAAAAATACCTTGCTGGAGAAGGAACATTTGGCAAACAAATGTAGAAAGGGTGTTATTTGAGTAAAAATATAGTAATTGGATAATGTAATTGTCAGACATGAGCTGAAAAAGAATGATTTTTGAGCATCATATTCTTTTGAAGAACTAGCCACATGGGATTAAATTGACAATAGTAATTCAGAAAATCCAATAGGAAGCTTGGGATAGTGAGTTTATGTTAGTGCAGGAGGAATGTTTTGGAAAGAAAAGTCAGACTGATTGGACATCTCTGTCTTTGTCACCTAGAGCTGCTAAAACAGAAAGACCACAAGTGGATGTCTTTAAAGAAGAGAAGTGTATTCTCTCACAGTCTAGTAGGCTACAGGTCCAAATTTAGGGCACCAGCTTCTGGGGAAGGCTTTCTCTCTGTTGGTCCTGGAGGAAGGTCCTTGTGATCAATCTTCCCTCTGGGAACATCTCAGCACAGGAACCTCACGTCCAGAAGACATGCTCTGCTTCTGCCTTCTTGGTGGTATGAGGTCCCCATGTCTCTGCTCTCCTCTTGGTTTTATATTTCGTAGGAGATAGCCTTGGGGCACTGTCTGATCTTGTAGATCTCATCCTTATAACTGCCACTAATCCATCTCGTTATACTTAGTGGTAGGGTTTACAACACCTAAGAAAATCACGTCAGAAGACAAAACAGGACAATCATATACTACTAGGAATCAGGACCTAGCCAGTTGTCATATATTTGGGGGAACATAATTCAGTCCATCACAAGCTTGAAGAATGTAGTCGTTGTCACTGAATTTTGTATGTGCGGAAACTGTTGAATTGGTGTATGTTTTGCTGTGTATATTTTCAGGAGCAATATATTTTCAACAGCAGGAAAAAAAAGTTAAAGGCTTTCCATTTAAAAAAATGAGGTGATTAAGACTTTCAAGAAAGTAAGTAACAGAGACTTTCACCTGAGATACTGAATTCATAAAAATAATTTCTAGACCTCCAAAGTATAATAACTGAAATTAAGAATGCAAGATTTGGATTTCTACAGCAAGCAGTGCAGCAGAAGACAAGACTGGTGTACTAATAAGGATATCTAGTATCTTTATTTCTAGTCCACATTAATCTAGAGATTCTAGACAGTAAAATAAAATGAGAAAAATATTTAAGGACATTAAAAGAATAATTGTAACTATTATATAACAACATGCATCCATGGACAAGTTGTTAACATTAAGACAGAGAAAGTTTTGTGACTTGGTATTTGGCAAACACAAATAGGACACAGAGAATCACGAAAGGAAAAAATAAATTACATTTCATGAAAATAAGTTCTTTTTGCTCTTCATAAGATAGTGTTACAAAAACCAGAATGCAAACCACAGACTGGAAGAAAATATCTGTAAGACATAATTGATATATACATGTATCAAGAATACATAAAAAATTCTTACAAGTAAATGAGACCTCAAAATGAAAAGAAGCAAATTCAATTTTAAAAATGGGTAAAATATTGAAACAGACACTTTATAAATGGCAATAAGCAATGGACAAGGTGCTGAACATTGTTAGTCATCAAGGAAATGCAAATTGGTACCTAGTAAGATATTATAATACACCCACCAAAGTGGCTAACAAAGCTGATAATGCTAAGTGTTGACAAGAGTATAGAGCAACTATAACTCTCATATATTGTGGTGTATGTACAAATGGTATATCATTTATAGTTTTTTTAAATAAACTTATCATAAGACCCAGTAACCCCACTATGATATATCTACCTCAAAGAAACAAAAAAAGTACATGATGTAAAGATTGTACTCAAATGTTCATTACAGCTTTATTATAATAGACCCAAACTGGAAACAACAAATATTTATCAACAGGTAAATGGATAAGCGATAGTGTTCTAGTCATATAAGAGAGAGAACTATTACCAATAAATAAGAATGAACTACTGATACATTGATACATGAAGTGACATGGATGGAATCTCAAAAGCACTGAAAAAAAGCATTCCTTCAAGCTCGGTGAAAGAAGCTGGACACCAGAGACTACTTACTGAATGGTTGCAGTTATATAAAATTCTAGAACAGACAAACTTATGTAACAGAAAGCATATCAGTGTTGCCAGGAGTCAGGGGTTGTGAGAAGGGAGTTGACTTTAAAAGGACACAAGGGACTTTTTGTGTAATGGGAATATTATAATGTGATATAATGTGATTGTGGTTACATTATAGTATATGTTTATAAAATTACAGAGTTGTGTTTCTAAATTGGTGAATTTTATTGTATGAAATTATATCTCAGTAGTTAATTAAAAATGTGGGCCCAAGACTTGAGTAGGTGATGTCATAAGAGGAAATGTCCAAATGGCCAACAACTCTACAATAAGACACAAATTAAAATCACAATGAGGTATCATTACACACCTGTCAGAAAGTCTAAATTAGAAAAGGTTGAAAATATCATGTATTGGTGAGGATGTGAAATAACTGGACCTTTGATATACTGCTGGTGAGAATATAAGTTGGTATGTCTCTTTGAAACCTGTTGAGCAATATCTAAGAAAGACTCACATGCGCATAACCTATGACCCAGCAATCCCAGGCTTATTGGTGATCATCCAAATTGAGGAACAACCTGAGTGTCCATCAGTAGTTAAATGAATAAATAAATAAATTATGGTATATCTGTACAGTGCAATACTACCTACCTTTTAATGCAAAGAATGCACACCTTCTCCCTTTGCCAACTGCTTCCACCCTAGGAGAGGTATTTTCATTAACACTGTTATGCCAATGTTTTTACATGTTTCTGTTACCAAAAAAGAGAAAAAATTAATTAGCATAGCACATTTATAAAAATACCTCTGGGAGGGGAGAGGAGGGGAAGGGAAGAGGCATTTGGCAAACAGATATAGAAGGTATATATTGGTTTCATCAAAATATAGTACACAGCCATAAAAATGAATAAACTACTGCTAAACAGAATGACATGGAAGAAGCTTCTAAACATATGATTGAATGAAAGAAACCATTAGAAGAGTACATTGATTGAAAGTTTTAAAATAGAAGAGACTACACTATGGTGACAGAAGTCAGGTATGGTTACCTGACAGATGGTAATAATTGGATGGGAATATCAGAGGTTTCTAGAGTGCCAGTATGTTCCCTAGGGGATGCAAAGGATTTGGACCTCACTCAGTGGGATTGGGGTACCCTGGTGGTGCAGTGGTTAGGTGCTGTGCCTGCTAACCCAACAGTGAGCAGTTCAAATCTGCCAGGTGCTCATTGAAAACTCTGCGGAGCAATTCTACTCTGTTCTGCAGGGTTGTTAGAAGTTGGAGTCAACTCGATGGCAGTGGGTTTGGTTTTTGGTTCGACTAAACTTTAAGATCAGTGGTTCAAACCCAACCAGTGGGGCTGCAGAAGGAAACACTGGCAATTTGCTTCCATAAGCATTATGGGCACAAAGAATCTATGCAGCAATCCAACTCTGTAACCATGGTCACTATGAGTCAGGATCAACTCACTGCCAACAAGTTTGGTTTTTTGGTTTTAGAATGACAGTAATGTTCTTTATCGTCATAGTGGTTACGTGGGTGTGTACACCTTGCAAAGATTTATTGAGACGCTACCCTTATGATTCATACCATGTTCTTCATGTATGGTACGTGCAATGTAAATCTAGTTTAAAAAGCTGTAATCACACGAATGCTTGTATAACACTCATAACACAGAATATGATTTATAACCAAGTACATCCAATTTATCTGAATTTGCCTGAACTGTCATGTAAATGGAAATCTAACGTACAAAACAGAAAATTACTTAAAACACAAAAAGCACCTTTTACTTTGTAAAGAAACACATCAAATACATGAAAGCAACAAGGATAATAGCATATCTGATCCATTTTTTCAATTTTGTAAATTTATCTTAAGGGAAGAAATAACCCACCAGAAACATAAAGTTTGCTGTGAATATGTTCATTTTAATCATTCTGTCTGCTAGCAAATAACAGTAATAAAATGAACCCAAATATCCAACTACTAAATCAAAATTTAATACATTATATCAACACAAGGTAATAATATACATTAAAAATGATGAATGAAGGACCTTGTAAAATGCTAAAAAATCTAGATAGAACAATCTAAATGTAAAGTAATGTGCACACCACTTTCTAACTATGTAAAAATGGACCAACAGGTAATATGAAAAAAATAAAAAACTGTGTGTCAGAGTGGTAGACACAGATTTTTTTCAGAGGGTTAATGACACTTCCCCACCCGCCAGCGAATGTTCCTTATCATTATTTGAGCTAGTCAGAACTCTTTTGTTGTGAGCAAGAGAAACCAATTTAAATTAAAAAGAAGTATATGGATTCACATAGAGGTAGCTACAGAAGCAAAGGAGTTGCTGAATGACCTACAGGAAAAAGCAGTAACCAGGAAAGTTACAAAGATCTTAGAAGCAAAAATTCTTTAACCATCTTTTGGAAATTCTGCTTTGTGATAAGTTTGAAATATCCTGTGTGCTTCTTCCCAGGTTTCAAATTATTGGAAGAGAAAAGCAGATTTTTCTAGCTTAAGTCATGTATCCACCTTGTCCTCTGTCTGGCAACCACATCAGAACCATCCAGGCTTGGTGAAAGGCACTTCGCCAAAGGAGGGACTAGTGTGGTTACAATCACAAATAGGAGGAAGAAGGACACTGGGAAGAATGAAGCAGTAGGTTCCCATGAAATCTTATATAGTCTTTCCAATAAGCAGAAATATTACCTTTTTCTTATAAAACCAAATCCACTGCCATCGAGTTGGTTCTGACTAAAAGCGACGCCATAAGACAGAGTAGAACTGCCCCATAGAGTTTAAAAGGAACAGCTGTGGATTTAAATTGCTGGCCTTTTGGTTAGCAGCCATAGCACTTAACCACCACACTACGAGGATTTCTTTTCTTCTTATAGCAAAGAAAAACGCTTATTGTAGAAAATTTGCAAAATTCAGAGAAATATAGAGAAAAAGAAAAATAGAAAAGAAATCATTCTTCATCTCACTATCCATGACTCCATATTAATTAGCTACTGCTGCATAATAAATTACCCTCACACTAGAGAGAGGAGCGGTAGAAAGTAGGTTAGTGAATTCCTAGGGATGGGGAGGATAGGGAGATACTGTAGATTATGAGGTTTCTGCTTAGGGTGATGAAAATATTCTAAAATTGTAGTAATGGATGCATAACACAGGGAATATACTGTTATTGTTAGTGGCCATCAAGTCAAGTCCAACTCATGATGACCCTACATGTGCAGAGAAGAAATGCTCCATAGGTGTTCTTTCAGTTACTGTAACACTTACCTCTATTTTCCTGTTTAATTCAATCTTTTCTTTCTTTCCATCACCCTGACTTCCTTTCCTTGAGAAAGATCTACCGTTGTGGATTGACTTCTGTCCCTCCACAAAATGTGCATAGCAATTTAGCTGATTCATGATTCCTGGTGTTGTGTGGTGTGCCTGTATGTGGTAAATTCTGCCTCTATGATGCTGATGAGAGGGAACAGGCTGTGGTTCTGTTAGTGAGGCAGGACTCAATCTGTAAGGTTGTACTGGACCTTGAAGCAATCTCTTAGGATGTAAAGGAAGGGAGGTGAGCAGATAATTGGGGGCCTCATATCCCGAAGAATCTGTGCTGAGAGCAGAGTGCATCCTTTGAAAAGGACACAAGGTCCCTGTGCCTCAGAAGCTCCCAGTCCAGAGAAAGATTCACAGCAAGGACCAGAGCCAAAAGAGACAGCCTTCCTCTGGAGCTGAAGCCTTGAATTTGGCCTTTTTGCCCTCATTTCTGTGAGAAAATAAATATATTATTAAAGCCATCCACTTGTGGTATTTCTGTTACAGCAGCACTAGACGACTAAGACAATTTAGGCCCTCTTTTTTGCTTTAATGTTATTGTTTTTTTACATATTGCCATCTCTGTTTCCCTACTTTCAGTGTTTTAGCTTTGATTTATTTATGACTTCCCTATTTGGGTTGATATCTTGCTGTTCCATCCTGTGATCTAGTCTTGGGTTATCTGATGTTATTGATTTTTACCTGGAAACTGCGTTTAGTATTTCTTGTAATTTTGGTTTGGGTTTTGTAAATTCCCTGAACTTCTGTATATCTGCAAATGCCCTAATTTCACAGTTGTACTTGAGGGACAGTTTGGCTGGATATATAAACATTGGAGGGCATTTTTTTTCCTTGAAGGCTGTATGTATGTCATCCCATTGCCTTCTTGCCACTATAGTTTCTGCTGAGTAGTCTGAATTTCATCTTATTGACTCTTCTTTGTAGGTGACTTTTTGTTTTTCCCTTAGCTGCTGTTACAATTCTGTCTTTATCTTTGGTTTTGGCAAGCTGGATTATAGTAAGTCTTGGTGACTTTCTTTTGGGATATGAGAACTGACAATTACATTTGTGAACTCATCCTAGAAAAAATGCTACATACCTCATTGCTGACTGACAATTACATTAGTGAACTCATCCAAGAAAAAGTGATACATACTTCATTGCTGAATATCACTATAGTAACTTTTGAAGTACTCCCCTTGGGAAGCTATGCACTAACACCAGTGCCTAGTCCACATTTCAAAACAGTTTTGAAATTCTTTTTCTGGAATGGCTATTAGAGCTGTCATATTATCCTTGATGTCCTGAATGTCATAAAAACATCTTGCTTTCAATATTTCCTTTCTCTTTAGGAAAAGTAAAAGGTCATTGGGGCCAGATCAGGTGAGTAGGGAGGGTGTTCTAATACAGTAATTTGTTTACTGGCTAAAAACTCCCTCACAGACAACTAGACAATTAAGTTTGTGAACTAGCTGCTGTGTCACCATGCACCATGGCTATTCCAGAAAGAGTTCCAAAACTACTTTGAAGGGTGGATTAGGCACTGGTGTCAGTGCATAGCTTCCTAAGGGGAGTATTTCAAAGGTGACTGTAGTGATATTCAGCAATGATGTGTGTTGCATTTAGAACAATTAAGTGTGCAGACTTAGTTGTTGAACCTTGTATACCTTGCATATGATTTGATGAGCTTCTTGGGTAGATATCTTCTTACCTTTCACAATATCAGTCTCTTCCTTTGTGATGGGTTTATTAAGTTGTTCTGCTGCACGTTGTGATAATTTGGGTAGGTGGTATGAGTCAAGGAATTGGTCCATTTCCCCTAGGTTTTCAAATTTGTTAGAGTACACTCTTTCATAGTATTCTGTTATGATATTTTTGATTTCTGTTGCATCTGTGGTGACAACTCCCCTCTTATTTCTAATTTGGGTTATTTGTTTCCTTTCCTGCTTTTCTTTAGTAAGTTTAGCCAGTGGTTTATCCACTTTGTTGATCTTTTCAAAAAACCAGCTTTTGGTCTTTTCAATTTTTACAATTGTTTTTCTATTCTCTAATTCATTTAGCTCTACTCTAATCTTTATCATCTCATTTCTTCCAGTGCCCGAGGGGTTCCTCTGTTGTTCTCTTTCTACTTGTTCAAGCTGTAGAGTTAGTTCCTTCATTTGGTTTCTTTCTTCCTTCCAGATGTGTGCATTTATGGAGATAAACAGACCTCCGAGCACTGCTTTGGCTGTATCCCATAGGTTCTGGTAGGAAGTGTTTTCGTTCTCATTGGAGTCCATGAATTTCTTTAATTCATCCTTGATTTCCTCTATAACCCATGTTTTTTTGAGCAAGATGTTGTTCAGTTTCCAAGAGTTCCACTTTCTATCTATGTTTTTTCTGCTATTGATTTCAACTTTGATGGCTTTATGATCTGAGAAGATGCTTTGCAGTAATTCAATGGTATGGATTTTGTTGAGCATTGCATTATGGCCTATCACGTGGTCAATTCTGGAGAATGTTCCATGTGCACTGGAGAAGAAGGTGTAGTTGTCTGCTGATGGGTGGAAAGTTCTGTATATATCAATGAGGTTTAGTTGGTTAATTGTGTCAATGAAGTGTTCTGTATCCTTACTGAGCTTTTTTCTAGATGATCTGTCTAGTAATGAGAGTGGAGTGTTAAAGTCCCCCACTATTATTGTGGAGTCATGTAACTCTCTTTTGAGCGTAGTCAGTGTTTCTTCGACATATTTAGGTGCTCTGACATTAGGTGCATAAATATTTAATATAGTTAAGTCTTGCTTGTGTACTGAAACTTTCAGCAATAAATAGTGTCCATCTTTGTCCACGATGGTGGGTTTGACATTAAAATTGATTTTGTCTGAGATTAGAATTGCCACCCCTGCTCTTCTTTGTTCATTGTTAGCTTGATATATATTCTTCCATTGTTTAATTTTCAGTTTGTTCCTGTCTTTAGGTCTCAAGTGAGTTTCTTGTAGATAACATATGGATGGGTCGTGCCTTTTGATCCAAGATGACACTCGGTGTCTCTTTACTGGAGCATTCAGTCTGTTCACATTCAATGTAATTATTGATAGGTATGTGTTCACTGCTGCCATTGTGATATGTTTATTTTTATGTTGATGTTTTCTCTGTTGTTCTTATTAGTCTGTTCTGGGACACTCTTTTTTGTGAGTTGATTTTTCACCTTTTCCAGAGCTGGTTTTATAGTTGTTGAGACTCGTGTGTTAGATTTCTTGAAATGGTATGATACATCTTTGTTGTGCTTTAAAGCTGCCCCTATGAACCCCCTTAATAAACTATTTATAAACCCAATTTTAATTACTACCAGTCTGGTCATCTTCCTCTCCATCTGGAAGGACTGTAACGACTGTAGTACATCCCTCTTTTTATTATGATGACACCATAGTTTTCATGATGATCACTAGATTGCTTCTTTCCAAATCAAAGCTGTGATTTACTTTGGAGCCTTCCCTAAATGAGTAGAGTATTGAATAGTGTGTCGTTCTAAAATGTGAAGTTAGTGGTTTCATTCTTCTAAGCCAAAGCCAAGAACTTCTTTCAGTATTTCTTGTAGTTTGGGTTTGGTTTTTACAAAGTCTCTGAGTTTCTGTTTAGCTGGGAATGTCTTAATTTAATTTTCATATTTGAAAGATATTTTTGCAGGATATATAATTCTTGGTTGGAAGTTCTTCTCCTTCAAGACTTTGAATGTGTCGTGCCACCTTCTCTGTGCCAGCATGGTTTCTGCTGAGAAATCTGACGAGAGCCTACAGGGTTTCCCTCTGAATGTTAGCTTTGCCTTGAGTCTTGCTGCCTTTAAGAGTTGCTGCTTATGTTTCATTTTGTTCAGCTTGATTATAATATGTCTTGGAGTCTTTCTTTTGAGATCTATACTGGGTGGCGTACGATATGCATCTGAGATGTCTATATTCTCTTCCTTCATGATTTCTGGGAAGTTTTCTTTCAGCAGCTCAGCAACAATACTCTCTGTGTTCTCAGATGTCTCACCCTGTTCAGGGACTCCAATTAATCGAAGATTGTTCCTCTTAATAGAGTCCCACATGCTCCTTAATGTTTCTTCATTTTTCTTGTTTCTTTTTTCTGATTTCTGCTCATAGACGCTGGCATCAGTAGCTCTGTCTTCCAAGTCAGAAATTCTTTTTTCCATTTGTTCCATTCTGTTTTCTTGGCTTTGAATGGAAGTTTCTATGTCTTTGATTTTCTTCTTGATCTGTTGGATTTCAGAGTACTGGTGTTCCATCAGATCGAACAACTTGCTTAATTTTTCATTTTGTTCTGCTGCATTTTGTATAAGGTCTAGAAGGGCTCTGTATATAATCAATTGTATTCACTTCCTGATGCTTTCATAAAAGTTTCTTCATCTGGAAAACTCCTTGGTTGCTTTGTTTGGGAGCCTTCTGAAGCCATGAGTGATTGCTTGTATGCCACAATTGTCTGTTGCTTTTTGGGTCCCATGTGAGTATGTAGAGGCTGGAAGAGGTACTGTGAGGATGGATTGCAAATGTTTCTCTAGGCTGTCTTCAAATGTAAAGCAAGGGGTATCTGACCAGTTCACAAGTCAGTTAGGTTTTCAGGTGTAGAGGTCCCTCTTCTCATCTGACAAAGTAAGCACCACAATATCCAACCCCAGATGATAACAAACTAGTTCAGAATACAGCAATGCTACTGCCCTGTTGGCCTCTGCTGACAGGGCCTAGCCTTATCCAACACTGCATCGAGTACTGGTTTTGTGATAGAAAAGCGCTCTCCTGTGGGCAGGCTCTGGCTCCCAAGCTAAGAATTAGGTCCAGCTGCGGCCACCGTACCCAAGATGGCGTCCTCCACACAGGCAGCAGACAGAGGGGCTAAAGGTGCTGAGAGGTAGTGATTCCTCTGCTTCTGTTGCAGGGCCTCCAGTGCAGGCAGCACTGTGCAAAATCACTACTTTTCTGATGGAGAAGCGCTGTCCCGTTTGCAGGTGCTGGCTCCCAGGCTAAGAAAGAGGTCCCGCTAAAATCTCGGTACCAACATGGCGTCCCGCACCATGACCATGGAGTTCCGCACAAACCCCGCTGAGGCAGCTACAATACGAAAGGCTCAAAGTGTCTAGGTTAACAGACTCCCGAGCCTGGCTCTCAGTATATGAGAATTTCACCGGCCTATCCCCCCAGCAGTGCATCTGAGTCCAGCTGCCAGGCAAGACCCCGCTCCACCCGCCAGCCGAGACAGAGGGAAAAAAAAGTCAAACTGGTGCATTTACCTCCGGCCGTGAGAGCCGGGCCTAGCCAGGAGCGGGAGTCAGCGAAAGAGAGGAGATTTTTCGCTGAGTGGTATGAAGTCCCAATTAACAGCTCTGTGCCGTGTCCTGAGGCTGATTAGGTGATCAGAAGGCTCTGTTTGATTGTCAATTCAGGTCTTGGTTTCCAGAGGGATATAAGGAGACATGGGCTTAGTCCGCCGTCTTGACTCCGCCCCCCACCTTTCACAATATCAGGAGAGTTATCTGCAATAAGTCTTCAACAATTCTCTCTGTATTTTCTATTATCCCCCTGTTCTGGTACTCTAATCTCACATACATTATTCCTCTTGATAGAGTAGTGCATAATTCTTAAAATTCTTTTATCTGATTTTCCCTTAAATAAGTTGGTTTCAAGTACTTTATCTTCAGTCTCATTATTTCTGACTTCTATTGCCTCAATTTTGATCTTTGACTTTCTACTGAGTTGTTTAATTCTGAAATTTTATTGTTAATTCTCTGAATTACTGCATGCTGCCTCTCTATGGATTCTTGCAGCCTGTTAAGTTTGTCATTATATTCTCATACAACTTTCTTAAGTTCCTCTATTGCTTTCCCTGTGTGTTCCTTATCTTGTTCTGCATTTTGCCTGATCTCCTTCCTGGTCTCTTAAAGAATTTCAGTTATTCGTCTTTTGAATTCTACCTCTGGTAATTACTAGGAGTTCTCTTTCTCTGGGAAATTTCTTGGTCCTTTGTTTTGGACATTTGCTGAAGCTATCGCAGTCTACTCCTTTACATGATTTGATATTGATTACTGTTTCCAAGCCATCATAAATTATTATATTTTTTTAGTTTCTGTTTGCTTATTATGTCCTAGTTTCTTGTTTTGTTTAGTTTTGATATGCCCAAATACTCTGCTCATGTGACCTAGTTTGATTATTGGTACCTTGGTAGTTCTCACATCCAGTCACCAGGTTGTAAGAGCTGTTAGTAGGTATGTTAGCCTAGGAGTCCATTTACTTTTCTTGTATGGATTCAGCTCAGGTGACTAGGTAGATGGTCACCAAGTGTGTGGTTTAGGCTGTCACCTACAGTCCTAGACAGACAGGGATGACTGGAGTAGGCACAGGTATCTGACTTCAGTAGGGGGTCATGTGCTGAGTAAGGAAGGGGTCTGAAGACTGCCATGTGAATGTCTGTGAGAAAAGCATGTCATGGTTCCCTAGAGTGCATAGGTGGGTAGGGTTTACAGCTGAACTATGGAAACCCAAGGCTGTTGGCTGTAAGGACTGGGAATCACCACTTCTTAGAATCCTGTTGCAGGTGGCTTTCTGAAGTGGCTGGAGCCACCAGTTCTGGTCCCTGATGTGCATACATGAGGACCCTGCTTAATGGACAGGGTGTTATCAAATATCATGAGTCTGTCCCTGATCTTTAAAGCAGATGCAGATAAAAATAGGCTTCAGGTGTATACCATGTTATACTGTACTAATGACAGCCTATGTTGTTGAAATGGGCCCACACAGGACTATGCAAGGGTGAAAGGCATTCAAAGCCCATGGACCCCTTGTACCTGCGCCTAGGCAAAGGAGCTGTGCTTGACCTGAGTTCTCCACTTAGGGGAGCTGGCAGATTATTTTTTCCTGTTTGTTAATTTCTTCCCTCTCCAAAGCCAGGAGAATGGCTTAGAGCATATAACAGTTCCTACTCCTGGCCCAGGGGGCCTGACAAGCACTGATGTTGGATCCAACCTGGTGTTGAGTTGGGAAGGAACAGGTAAAGGGGAGAGAGATTCTTCTCAAAGGGTTGTTTAATGATCCACATAGTAAATTCTACATACGTAATGTATCTTTTGCCGATTGAGCTCTGCTTCTCACTGGTTCTGGTTGGTTGAGCAAACTCTCCCACACTTGATCTCTTACAATGTGGGAAATGTATCCTGAGCACCACTGCTTACCTCACTGCTCACACCACTGGGTCAGCCTACAGGGTGCCACTTTCTGCTGGGTCAGATGTGGCAACTCCTCATCACTTTTGAACACCTCCCCGACCTCCTGCGACTCGTTCTGATTCTTCATCTTTGTTTTTGATGTTCAGGGTTCCTAGATTATCACATATAATATATTCACTTGTTTTTTGGTGTCTTTGTTGTAAAAGGGACCACAGGAAGCATCTGATTCCTCTGCCATCTTGGACCTGCCTCAGAGTTGCCCCATAGGGTTTTCAAGACTGTGACCTTTCAGGAGATTCCTAGGCCTGTCTTCTGAAGTACCTCTAGGTGGATTCTGACTGTCAACTTTTTGTCTAGCAGCCCTGCACTTAATCATTTGAGCCATCCAGGAAATATGTGAGTATACAAAAGCCATTAAATTGCACACTTAAAAAAATTCATTCTGATGATGAACACCTTCAATCAGTAAATTGTCTCAATAAAGCTATTTAAGAAAAAACTACTGTGACCAATTATCCCAGTTTGCCTGGGACTTTCGTTTTACCCCTGAATATCTCACATCCCAGGAAAACCCTCAGTCATGGGCAAACTGATAAGTCGGTCCCTTTATTCATAACTTAGTACCTTAAAATGGATATTGTTGATGACTGCACAACATGATTAAGCCCATGATGTCCCTAAATTTTACATGTGAGAAAACATTAAGTTGGCAAATGTTGTATTATATGTATTTTTACAATAATAAAAAAATGAGTGCCTGAAATAAACAATTGTCATCTCATAGTTTCTGTGGATCAGAAATCCAGGCAAAGCTTAACTGGGCATTTCTGATGCAGGGTCTCTCATAAGCCTTCAGTTCCACATGTTGGCTGGGGCTGCAGTCATCTGATGGTCTGATGGGGGCTGGAAGATCTGCATCCAAGCTCACTGCCATGGTTTTGGTGAGAGGCCTGAGTTTCTGGCCATGTGTACCTCTCCACAGAGTGCTTTCACAACGGATGTGGCAGTTGGCTTCCCCTGAGAGCAAGTAACCTGAGAGAAAGAGAGAGAGAGTGAGCAAGAGACCAAGACAGATGCTGTAGAATTTATAACCTAGTCTTGGAAGTCATATGCTGTCACTGCTACCATATTCTACTGGTCACAGAGAGCAACTCTGGCACAATGTAGGAGGGAGCTGTACAGGGATGTCAGGACAGGGGTTTCACTGAACTGTCCTGGAGACTGTTCTCACAAAGTCTTAACTCTAACCCTGTCAACATTCTACTAACTTTTGCAGATTATTACATTAAAACGTGCTCATTATAGAATATGTAGAAAATGTAAGAGTATAAGTATAGAGAAACATGTTATGATGAATACCTTTATACACAAATTTTACCTCTATCTCTCATTAGAGAAGCTATATCTCTGGATGTGTAATTATCAGGGCTCATGGTTTAAGCATCTTAAAATTCTTGTTACATACTGCTGAAATGCTTTTCTGAAACCTATCCCAACTGTACTTCTAGCAGTAATACTGAACATTTCTCCTTATGTTTACTGTCCAGTGCTAACACATAAGCATACAACAGGCTATAAATTCTTCCCAGATGCATTCATGCATTCATCTAACATTTTATTGAGTGTTTACTAGAAGTGTAGGGAAGTACTCCTGCTCCTAAGATATGTACAGTCAAGTGAGTAAGACAGTCAAGGAGATGGTTCAATACATTCTAGTCTGAAAAAGTATTTAAAAATTATAGAGCAATGGATGGTAATTGGACTAGAGGACATGGGTAGCCCAGGTGGAAAGGTGGAGCATCCTATCACATTCTAGGGATTGTACCTGATATTAGAGGGTAATGTGTGTATACTTTTTTTAAATAAGAGATTAAACTGTGAACTGCAGCACAACAGAAGTTTTAAAAACTTATTTGGGATGTTGATGGAGTTTGCAAGTACTTCTCACCTGCTGAAGTATCAAGTGGAGAAGGGAAGGAATAAAGACATGTTTAGAGAATTGGGCTAAACAGGTAAGCTCAAATTGAATCTTGCCGGCTTGCCGCCCAGCTAAGGAGATTAAAAATAATCCCTTAGGCAGTGGGAAGGCGAGGAAGAGTTTTAAACATAGGAGTGAGATGATCAGATTTGTGCTTTTGAAATCTCCCTTTAGCTAAAGTATGGGAAAAACTGAAGCTGGGCAATAATGGAGGTGGAACAGCCAGACAGGGGACTGCAGCTGGAGGCCAGAAAAGAGATGAAGAGGGCCTGGCTTAGGGAGGTGACGAGTCTGTCTTGGAAGAAGTACATTCAGGATGTTCCTTGGAAGCCAGGATGGAGAGACTTCATCTTACGCACTTTGAACATGTTGTTAGGAGGGGTCAATCCCTGGAGAAGGACACCATGGTTGCTAAAGTAGAGGGTCAGCACAGAAGAGGAAGACCCTCAAGAGAAGAGTTGACACAGAGGGCACAACAGTGGGCTCAAGCATAGTAACGATTGTAAAGATGGTGCAGGGACCCAGCAGTGTTCTGTTCCCTTGTGTATAAAGTTGCTATGAGTCAGAAATGACTTGACTGCATCTAACAGCAATAACAAGGCAAGTGATGGTAAGGATTCTGAGGAAGTCAAGTAATAAAGCAAAGGATTGACGGATGGAGTCCAAATAATGCTCTTTATTGCTGATGAAATCTAAGTGTGACAGCCAAACGAGATGTCAACTAGACTCCTCTGACTAGGGCAGATCTCTCTGAGGCGAGTCTTGGGGTGTGCCACCCTAATAGAGGTCTGACTCCCCCATCGCTGGGAATGCTGCTGGCTGATACTGTCAGCTAGCAAACCTCTTTAGTGACAGTCTCGGCTAAGAACTTACTACCCCAAAGTCACACTCACTTCCTGGAAGACTTCCATCATAGTTGGGAATGTAAACACTTCACCTGCAAACCCAAATATGAAACAAGATCATTCCATGTTTGGAGTTCCCCAGATGTCACCTGAGGCCCTTAGTGAGTCTACATCTCAGCTCACCTCCACATTTTGCCCAGTCTTCCTTTCCTTCCTCTCTCTTCCCCTATTGTTCCATCCCATCTTTTCCGTGCAGATCTTGTTATTGTTCTTTCCTTCCTTTCCCTTCTGCTGGTGTCAGTTCAAAAAGCTGTCCCTAACAGCCATCCTGCACTGTAATCTCCATCTAGGAAGTCCAACCTGTAACACCTTTTGGGAAAGACTATACTTGAAGGGGAACCCCTGGTGGTGTAGTGATGAAGTGCTGTGGCTGCTAATCAAGAAGCCAGCAGTTCAAATCCACCAGACGCTCCTTGGAAACTCTATGAGGCAGTTCTACTCTGACCTGTAGAGTCGCTATGAGTTGGAACCGACTTGACATCACCTAACAACAACAATACTTGGAGGATCAGAAAGTGTTCTCCTTGTAGGCAGCTAGAGGCCAACAAGATAAAGAGTGGCCCTGAACTGGGCATGCCCACTTTATCCTTCCCAAATTTACAAATCACATGCCAAACCATCTTCCCTAGGACAGAGAGGTTAAATGCACAGGGATGATGCCAGCAGTCACACCAGCTATACTTCTTCGATAAAGTGGGGGGACATTGAGTGATATTAAGGACACAGAATCACTAAAAGTTAATGTATTAGACAGAACCCAACCAAACCCACTGCCACTGAGTTACTTCTGACTCATAACAACCCTATGGGACAGAGTAGAACTGCCCCAGAGAGTTTTCAAGGAGTACCTGGTAGATTTGAACTGTGGACCTTGTGATTAGCAGATGTTGCACCTAACCACTACACCACTAGGAGGAAAGAAAGATGTGTGCAATTGCAGATAGCTTCCTAGGAGGGAAGACTGGAAATTAATGGAGTCCTTTTCTGATGATTTCTATTTTATCTATGAAGTATGAGCACTGTCATCTGCTGCTGTTTAATCGGTGTTGGAGGGGGACATGGGTTGGGAATTTTGAGGAGTATGAAAATTTTTTTGAAGTAGTCCATGTGGAGAATGTTCAAAAAGCTACTTACATTAAAAAAATTGTCAGGCTGCTCTGAGGGCCCAGGTCGGTGGTAGACCAACACCATTTGGAGAGCTGAGAGCAGATTTTGCTAATCAGAGCCGAAGTGAGGAGTCACAAAAAAAAGAGAAGAGGAGCTAGTGTCGTGATGCAAAGGTGCATAGCTTCTTTTGAGAAGAGGGCTGTAGAAATGAAAAATGGAAAAACATCCTCCCCATGAGTCATAGCACTGGTTGCCATCAGCTCTCTGGCCTTGCTGGAGGTCCTTTGATGTTTACAAAGGGAGACGTGATTACAGGGGGAAAGGTGCAGAGTGAGCGGGAGGAGGAATGACAGGAGGCAGAGACTCAAGCCTAATAAGGGAGTGAGCAGCAGAGCTCCGCAGAGAGGAAACCGGAAGGGCCTTTCTTGCCTTCGTAAGAATTTAGCCCCCTTGGCAAACTTCCTAAAAGGATCAGAGCCTTGCTGCTTCTTCACAGCTGTATCATCAGCATCCACTCAAAGCCTAGTACAAAATAGAAGCTAAATAATCATGGAGTGAGGAGTTCCTGGGCCGTTCAGACCACTAGACAGAAGGTTTGCAGTTCAAACCCACCCAGGGCACCTAGGAAGAAAGGCCTGGTGATCTGCTTCTAACAAGCTCACAGCCTTGAAAGGGCGATGGAGCAGTTCTGCTCTGCATGCACAGGGGCGCCCCGAGTGTGAATCCACTTGACAGCAACTGACAACAACAACAGACATTTGGTAAATTCACTATTTTTTTTTCAGTTGGCTGAGCACTCAAAAATCATAGTGAGTGTACTGGACAGAGGAGAACTGCCCTATTACAGAGTTTCCAAGAGGGCCAGGTGGATTCGAATGGCTGACCTCTTTTGGCTAGCAGCCACAGACCTTAACCACTGTGCCTCCCAATAGAGATTAACCCTGGTGGCATAGTAGTTAAGGGATACAGCTGCTAATCAAATGGTCAGCAGTTCAAATCCACCAGGGGCTCCTTGCAAACCCTATGAAAGCTGTTCTATTCCTTGAGTCAGAATTTAATCAATGATGATGGGTTTGCTTTTGAGCACTCAAGAGTCTCCTTCCTCCTCCTTTTACAGAGAGATTTCAGATAGTGTTTGAGACTTCTGGGGCCTTTTCAAAAGACAAATCATCCTATTGCTGCTCTAAGGACCCACCGCCTACCTCCCAATTAGAATTGCATGTCTCTGTTCTTTTTGAAAAAGGGACACAGCTTGCTTCCCAAGAAACTTGCATTGGATAGAGTACAATCTGGGCTGTTTTCTGTCTTGTTTCCAGCTCATTTCCTAAATTAAAGAAAGAGACATTTAAGGAATCTGAGGAATAGGAAACTTCTCGGGAATGATCTTGACTGAGCTGTGTCAAAACCAGCTGAAATCCTGAAGGGGTGTCAAGCTGGCCAAGAAGAAAAGACAAAGGAAAAGAACTAAAACACTCCGATGCAAACTGTAAAAACGATGTGTAGAGCAGCTGCTGTTTATTTCTTCCCCCAAATGGTTTGCCTTTCCCCTGGTTTGGCAGTTGCTGGAGGATTGTTTCAGCTGATTGTGGGGTGGAACGGAGGAGGGAGGAGGGAGCCGGTGCTGCTGGAAGCAGGAGGATGTGGTTAGTTGTACCTTCCAGCTTTGTACTTTGCACAGCTGCTTTCCACATGCTAACGCCCCATCACTGTGTGGTACTAAGTTAGAGAGTCCCCTAGGAGCTTATCCCCTCCCCCGGCCAGATTCTCTCTCTCTTTGTGGCCTACAAATCACCTCTCCAGGGCTTCATCTACCGGGTGAAGGACCACCTTGTCTGACCCCCAATTACCCCTCAGGAGAATGCAGACAAAGCAGGAGACAGTCAGCCAGATGCGTAGGGCACACTCTGTTGCGCTCAAAATTTTCCACCTCTGCCATCCCAGCTTGCCCTTTTTCTGTGAGCATTGTGCAGAGTTGACAAGTATTTCTCCTGAAATCTCTACTGCCCCACAGCCAAGACTAGCTCCGCCGGCTACCAGAGCCCCTGAGAGCACAGAGGGGAGGCAGCTAGAGAGTGGTGTTTGGCTTACTTTCTCATTCTCCCCCCAGTGTGAGCTAAGTGCCCCACAACTCAGCTGGATATGAAAAAGGAATTTAAAATGATTTCCCTGTCGTCACTTATCAGTCTGGGTGGCTGTGGAGCGGGGACTAAGGCCCGGAAACGCTGAGCCTGGGCCTGGCCCAGGGCACACTTGGGTGAATGCGTGCTTTACCCAGGAATGCAGCTCGTCTGGAATGCAAAGTAGGGGCCCTGGAATGTTTGACACGGGCAGAGCTTGCCCTTTGAAAGGGGAAGATCTTTTCCTAAATACTGTGAAGACCTACAGTCATAAAAGCTACAAGGGATCTTTAAAAAAAAAGGCACATACTCCAGGTAAACCAAAGTTTCTTCTTCCTACCCTCACTCCGCCTTACAGCAAACACCAATTTCAATTTAGAACCTATCTTTGCAGGTGTTTTTCTGTGTGTAAAGGAAAGAAAACTCAAACCCACTGCAATAGAGTCATTCCTACTCATAACAACCCTACACGTCCGAGCAGAACTGCCCCATAGAGCTTCCGAGGAGTGCCCAGAGTATTTGAACTGCCGACCTTATGGTGAGCAGGGGTTAACACTTAATTATTATGCCACCGGTGTTTCCATTCTGTGTGTAGGTGATGTTACACAAAATACGCACACATGCAAATCGAAACAGGGTTTATTCAAGATTTATTCTACATGCACATACAGACACCATTTGGTTTCTAAAACAAATGGCTCACTGGAGGAGAGTTAGGAGAAAGCTTTTAAAGAAAATAGGCGGGAGTGGAAGAGAAAGCCACCCACTGGCTAATCTTAACATGATTGACTGAAGCACCCCCTCTCCCTTACTGTGTTTAGCTGGCTTCCTGTTACTAGGTGGTCTCAGGTCCGGGGAAGGGAGCCCTTACTTGCCCAGATGTTTAGGTGTAGTCTGGAACTTTTAAAAATAGTTTGCTATTGCTCAGTTATTCAGGGAATTTGAATGGTTATCTCTCAGGAAGCAAAGGAAATAACCTAAAATTACATTCTTCGCGTGAGATCAACTTTGAGCTAGTTTATGGACAACATATGTCTTTGTCACAAAAGGGATTTGCCAAGACTTCATCGCTGTGTCAAACTGGGCTTCGGGGCCCTTTATTAGTAATATGTTCACTAAACTGGAAAAAAATAAACAAGTTAACAATGCTGCATGGTAGTTGAGTGAAAAACAAGTTGACAAAGCTGCAAGCAAGACTAGCAGTTTGGGTCACCTTTTTTTTTTCCCCAGCCTGGTGGATAAGAGAACCTCCCTGCAATCAACGTGAAATGTTAGTTTCAAGGCAGGCAGGTAGGTAGATAGACAGATAGGTACAGGCAATTTTGTTTTATTTGCTTTGACCTAAGTGCTATCATGCAGTATGTGTTTTTCTTCCAACTGCTTTTTTTTTTTTAATTTAACGACATCACGTGGAGATTTTTCTGTGTCAGAGTGTTCTCATTCTTTCCAACACACTCTTACATAACTCACACATTCCACTGTAAGTGTCCTGCTTTTGATGATCACTTTAGGGTATTATACATTTTTACCACTTACTACTTGACTATTTCTATTCTGCCTTGTAGGTCACCCTGAGCAGGAACTGACTTGATACCATATAATAGCAGTAACATTCTAATGTTATTAGTCTGTTACTTGAATTTTGTTTCTACTGTCAAAGAAAAGTTAAGAGATTAAGGCGAATTTTAAACTTAAAAAGGTTGGCAGTTCAAATCCGCCAGGTGCTCCTTGGAAACTCTATGAGGCAGTTCCATCCTGACCTACAGGGTCACTGTGAGTCAGACATGACTCCATGACAGTGGGCTTTTGGGTTTTAGTGGGACTACATGAGTCTGGCAGCACCCAAACTAAAAATACGAAGGGGACCATCAATAGTAAGAAGTCAAGGGTTTTATGTAGCAAGAGCAAGGAAATTAGACTTAATTAAGGTGTCACATTTGTCAAAGCAGGGTCAAGGATGGTCAATTAACATGTAATCAGAATTTGGTCAGTTGGTCATCACATAGTCTCTTATTGACAATCACCAGTACAACCCTAGAAAGGCACAGAACACTCTGTGGACCTCAAACCCCCCAAACCCAAACCTGTTGCTGTCGAGTCCATCTGAACTCATAGTGACTCTGTAGGACAGAGTAGAACTGTCTCACAAGGTTTCAGAGGAACACTTGGCAGATTTGAACCACTGACTTCTGGTTAGCAGACTTCTCACTGAACTACTAAGTCACCAGTGTTTCCTGGTAGGTCACAGGTGCCAATCAACCCTAGGACTGTTGATTATTTGTGAGCACGTTATTTCCTAGAGAATTTGAGGAAGTCACTGTCTTGGCAGTTGTTAGGTTCCAGCAAGTTAGTCTTTATAATAGTTTATTTTGTTGGACAGGTTTAAAGTTTTGCTACAGTAGAATTTGTTAATCCTTTTTGTATCTTTTGCTTTTTTTTTAGTTTTTTTTGGTATTGTTTCAGGAGGTTTTTCCTAACCCAAGGTCAAAAATGTGCTCTCCTGTATATTTTCTTTTGGTAGTTTAATACTTTTGTTTTTTTTCACTCCAATTAAGCAGGAGTTTATTTGAATAAATGGTATGAGGTAAAAAACTAACTTCAATTTTTTGATAGTCAGTGGTCTCAATACCAATTATTGAAGAGTCCTTTCTTTTCCTCATGATTGTAAAGCATCATCTTTATTGTATGCTAAATTCCCATATGCATAGGCTTGTTTCTGGACTCTGTATGCTTTTCCTTTGCACTATGAATCAATCATTGGCCTATTCAAATTGAATGGAGTCTGTGGATATTTGGGGACAATTGCGATCGTGACAATTTTTTTTTTTTTTTTAGAAGTCTTAGTGGCTCTAGTGCTAACCAAAAGATTGGCAGTTTGAATCCACCAGCTGCTCCTTGGAAACCATGTAGGACATTTCTACTCTGTCCTGCAGGCTGGCTGTAAGTCAGAATCAACTCAATGGCAATGGATTTTTGATTTTCTCGGTTTTCATAGCTTTATTCTTGTAAATCTTACATGTATCTCACAGATTTTTGGTAGATGTTTTCTGATTTCAGTTGCTCTTGCGAATGGAATCTGTGTTTTTCTTCTTACTACAATTTCTATTTCTAACATGACTGGTTTATTGAGGTTTTTTTGTATGTTGATCTTGCGTTATTGGTTCTAAGAAGTTTTTCAGTTCATTTTCTTGGACTTTCTAGGCAGCTACTCATGTTATCTCCAAACAGAAGTAGCCGTATCTCTTCATTTCTGTTTTGTCAGCACTCTGACAGGTGTAAATGATGGAAACCTATTTCAAACTAACTTAACCAAAAGAAGCATATGATACTATATATAAGTGTGTGTGTGTATAGGAGATCTGACATTTACATTGGCAAACTCATCCTAGAAAGAGTACTGTGTACCTCATAGCTGAATATCACTATGGTCACCTTCCAAGTACTCCCCTTGGGAACCTGTGCACTGATGCCATCATCTACCTAGTCCACCCTTCAAAGCAATTTTGGAACTCTTTTTCTGGAATGTCCATCAGAATTGTCATTGCATGAGGTCAGACATTTAAGTTCATGAACTCATCCTACAGAAAGTACTTTGAGGGGTGGACTAGGCGCTGGGCATCCATGCACAGCTTCTCGAGGGGGAGTACTTCGAAGGCGACCACAGTGATACTCAGCAATAAGGTATGTAAGCACTTTTTCTAGGATGAGTTCACAAATTGAATTGTCCAAGCTCACGTGTGTATATGTTTTGTATATACACAAACTCATTGCCTTCGAGCTGATTCCCAGTCATAGAGACAACTGCTCTTCAGGGTTTCCAAGGAGTGCCTGGTAGATTCAAACTGCCAACCTTTTGGTTAGCAGCTGTAGCTCTTAACCACTATGCCAAACAAACAAGGAACAATAAAGGAAATACACAAACTCATTTACCTGATGAGAAGTGAGATACCAGATGATACCATCATCAGACCTTGATCTTGCTTTCCCTATCTCTCCACTCAGCTTTCCTCCCTCTCTACCCCATTTCTAGGCAGGAACTTCCTTTATGCTGATAAGCAGTAATTACAGAATGAGAATTCCTTATCTAGTATTGCGACAGCAAGAGTTCTGGGATTGGTTTAAATTTTCTGGTTTGGCCAGATGCTAATCTCTGAGCCAATCGTTTTAATTAGGGTGTTAGAATTTGTATATTGACAGAAAAAGTGCAAGTGGTTCCCTCAGGAAAATTGGGGTGCAGTTTTCAGAATAAGGGGAGATGGATGCTGGGTGGACAAAAACAAAAGAGCTGTCCATTCCACCACAGTTAAAAGTGTTTCAATAGTTAAACATCCAATTTCTCTTCTGGTGGTTTTATAACATTGACTAGGACCTCTAGTGTATTACTAAGTAATAATAATGACTATAGGCAACCTTACTTTGTATCAACTTTAATAGAAATGCTTCTAGTAGTTTACTGTTGTGTATCATATAGTAGAAAATCTTTATGAAGTTTATTTAGGGGGAAAAATGAGTTTTTTAAATTGAATTTTTACTTTGACCAAATGCTTATTGGTGACTTTAGGGAGATTATCACGTGGTTTTTCTCTTTTAATCTGTTAAAACAGTTACATTAATACATTTTAAAATTACTGAACCATTAATACTCATGATTTATCCTTTTAATAAGCTTCTAGATTAAATTTTCTAACATTTTATTTAGGATTTTGGTATTCATAAATCAGACTGGCTTCTACTTGTCTTCTCTTGTTCCGTATATCATTTTCCTCTTTCAGTGGGACTGTTATTACTAACCTTATATACTGATTTCAATATCTTCCCATTTTTTAGTACGCTCTCAGGGAGTTTATAAGGCATGTGACTTGCCTGTTCCCTGAAGGCTTGGGAAATTTGCCTGGAATACTAGTTGTCCTAACACATTTTTGGTGGAGGATCTCCTAATATTTTTAAAAAATTCTGTAGTTTCTTATTTTTCCTATTTTCTACTTTTTTTTTTTTTTTTGGCCAATCTGGGCAAATCTGGGTTCCCCTGAGAAACCATCTACTTCTTCTAGATTTTAAATCTCACCAGTAAAAAGTTTTATTCCCTTATAACTTTCTAATAATTTTTCACATTTAAATAGATTACCTAGGAATAAATCTAAGACCTTTGTGGAGAAAATTACATATTTAAATTACAGTCAACTGAAGAATTACTGAAAGACATTAAGGGCCTGTATAAGGACATATGGGAAGCCCTGAATAAATGGTGAACTGTACTGTCTTTAAGAATATCTAGGCTAAGAAGTCCTGAGATGTCAGTTCTCCCCAAAGAAAGTGACTCTATAAATTTAATGTACTTCTAATAAACACTGTAACAACTAAAAGTAGAAAAACACTTGACAAATCACAAAAACCAAGTGAATGAGGAGCTAAGATAGGTCAAAATAATGAAAAAGTAGGAACAGGGAGGATGAGAGGCATGTGGCTTACCAAATACTGACACTTATTACAAAATTACAACTGAGGTCGTATGGTACAAGTAGACCAGAAAAACCAAACCCACTGCTGTCAAGTCAATTCTGACTCTCAGCAACCTTTATTAAGCCCAGAGCAGAGTTCCCCCTATTGGGTTTCTAGGGACTGGCTGGTGGATTTGAACTGCCAGCCTTTTGGTTAGCAGCCAACCTCTTCACCGCTATGCTGGCAGGGCTCTGTATGGCATGAGTATACAGAGAAATAAATAAAATGATGGCAACAGAATAAAGAATTAAGAAACCAATCTATAAACCTGTTGCCACTGAGTTGATTTCAACTCACAGTGACCCTATAGGAGAGAGTGTAACTGCATCTCGGTGGTTCTAAGGTTGTGAATGATCACGGAAGCAGATTGCCACATCTTACTCTCCTGGTGCCACTGGGGAGTTAGACCTGCCAAACTTTCAGTTAGGAGCTGAGCACTTCAACCACTGTATCACCAGGGTTTATATGCACATGAAAGTTTGGCATATGATGGAAGTAGTGTCATTGCAAAACAGTGGAGAAAAGATGGACTGTTCAGAAAATGGTGCTTGGACAATGAGTTGTTTGTAGGGAATAAAATGAAATGAGACCCTACTTCATGTAATTCAGAAAAATAAAATTCAAAGGCTAAATGACACAGCACAACTTTAAGAATTTGTTAAATATATATAGGTGAGATGAACTCCTGAAATTCTTGTCCTGAGATAATTTTTTTATTGGATCCGACTCAACGGCACTTGGCTTGGCAAGTGGAAGTTTACAACTGAAGTCAATTCGCCATATATAACCCTGAACACACACCTCTATGAGGTCTGACAATTAAGTCTGCAAACTTAATTGTTCTAAGTGGTACATACCTCATTGCTGAATATCACTATGGTCACCTTTTGAAGTATTCCCCTTGGGAAGCTATGTACTGACACCAGCACCTAGTCCACCCTTCAAAGCAATTGTGAAACTGTTTCTGGAATAGCCACTATGTACAGTGGCATGGTGGCAAATTCATTAAGTGAATTGTATAGTTGTCTGTGAGGGAGTTTTTAGCTAGTATACAAATAATCATATTGGAATACCCTCCCTACTCACCTGATCTGGCCCCCAGTGACTTTTTTCTTTACCTGGAGATAAAGGAAATATTAAAGGAAGACAATCTGGATGACATTCAGGACATCAAGAGTAATACAATAACAGCTCTGGTGGCCATTTCAGAAAGTCAGTTCTAAAATTGCTTTGAAGTGTGGACTAGGCTCTGGCATTGGTGCATAGCTTCCCAAGGGGAGTACTTCAAAGGTGACCATAGTGATACTCAGCAATGAAGTATGTAGCATTTTTCTAGGATGAGGTCACAAATGTAATCTTCAGACCTCGTATACAACTGTGTCTGCTGTCCTCACCCTGTGACAGCACACTCCTTCTTTCCACTCGGCATTTCCAGTATTCATTCAGCCAACACTTGTCCCCTCCTCTTCACCCTCCCTTCTCACATCTAGAGAGGAACCAGCTGGACAGCCTCCTACATATATTTAAGCCAAGAAGTAAACACACTACCTGTGTCACTCTATGTCTTACAGTCCAGTCTAATTTTTGTCTGAAGAGTTGACTTCATTATTGGTTTCGGCTTTGGGCTAGCAGCGAGTCCAGGGGACATGTTCTCAAAGGATTCTCCAAAATGTCAGACCGTTAAGTCTGGTCTTTTAACAAAGTTCTAGAGCTGTACTTCCCTTTTTCTCATGCTACATCAGGGAGTCTACACCGCGTTCCCTGTCGGGGCAGTCTGTGGTGGTGGCTGAGCACCATCTAGTTCCTCTGGCCTCAAGCTGATCAAGTTTCCCAGCAGCGTGGGCCCTTCGGTCTCCTGGGCTGATACTTTCCTCCTGTCGTTGATGTTCTCAGTTTTCATCTGCTCCAGGTGGGTTGGAACCAACTGATGTTCTTTAACCCAAACAATAGTTTAGCTTAACTAGTGAAGACCTTCTACCTTGAGGAAATCCTGGTGCATAGTGGTATGTCTGATAACCAAAAGGTCCACAGTTGGAATCCCCCAGACACTCCTTGGAAACTCTACAGGGCAATTCTACTCTG
Source organism: Heterohyrax brucei (assembly GCA_028571685.1). Classification (NCBI taxonomy): domain Eukaryota; kingdom Metazoa; phylum Chordata; class Mammalia; order Hyracoidea; family Procaviidae; genus Heterohyrax; species Heterohyrax brucei. The sequence goes on from CM053149.1 coordinate 54,632,149, forward strand.
TCCTATAGGGTTACTATGAGTTGGAATCGACTTGATGGCAGTGGGTTTGGGTTTTTTTTTTTTTTTTTTGGTTTATCTGCCTTTTTACATGTGGGATCAAAGGGAAAACAGTCACTGGAAAGATTAGGTAAGAAACTAAGGGGTAGTGATTTTATGTTACTGAAGGAGAAACAATTTGGAAAAGAAGGGTGAGAAGAGTTGCACAATTTAAAGAATGTAGTTAATGTCACTAAATTGTACATTCAGAAACTATTGAACTGGTGTGTATTCTGCAGTGCGTCTTAACAACAAAAATAACAAATAAATGAAAGATTACAAAAATAGGTGAGTATTTTTTAATGTAAGATTAACAAAAGAAATTTCAATAAGGCGCAAAAGCACAAATCACAAGGGAAAGATTTCATACATTTGACTATATATTTAAATTTGAAACTTCAGTTCCATTTAGAGTACAAACTAAGATAAAAAATACTGAGTGAGAATAAATATTGAACTATAAAAGATAGTGAGATTGATAAGGTTACCAAGGAAACCCCGGTCACTGCTGCTTGGGGCTTGGGAAGGATGATCACGGATAAGATGCCTCCTTCCTGACAGTCGGAAATTACAAGACTAGCTTGGGAAAGTAGTCCCGAGAGGATGATTCCTTCCTGATATTTGCAATAAGGCCACAAGTTCTCCTGGCTAGTGACCACGTGCACAGGAGGCATGACCTGGGATGACCTAGCCCTTGTCTCCATCCTATCCCTGTATCGTTATCATACTCTCTGGGAGGTGAACCATCATGCAGTTACTGAACGTATGTACAGCCCAAGACCCTGGGATCCAGGACTAATGTCACATGAACCCGGAACAATGTGTCTACCTTCCTCCCTTGCCAGTGTGTAAAAGGGACCCCCAAAATCTGTACAGTATCTGTCTCTCCACTCATGGAGACTGACCTGTTTCCTCTTCAGAACTTTCACTTAGTAAAATTTTCCTTAATAAGACTCTGCTGCCAAGAAGTTTGCGTGCCTTGGGGGAGGGGGAGCCCAGTTTACCACCCATCAGGAGACTGGACTTTTCTAGCCTGATCTCTGGAACTAAACCAGGTCACTCGGGGTCTAATCAGTTTCAGGATCTTGACAAGATGAAAATTAAAAGACACTGAAGAGGAGAATTAAAGGTAGGAAAATGGGAAGTGAATAGGTAATTCATGAAAAGGAAACTCAGAATAACCAATACACACATGAAGTTATGCTCAGCTTCACCGCACTTCTGGGAAATGCAAACACTTTAAATGAGATACTTTTATGGTAGTCCAAGCCACAGTCCTCTTTTGTCTGGATCATTGCAATAGCCTTCTAACTTGTCTCCCTGCTTCTTTTACACTGACTCCTTACAGTCTGTCCCCAACACCGCAACCCAAGTGATCCTTTTAAAACAAATCTAATCATCTCTCTGGTCCTAATTCTTAGGTGGCCTTACATGTTACTTCAAGCAAAAGCCAAAATTACCACAATGGCACCATATATACGTCTTCTCAGGTCATTACCTTTCTGATCTCATGTATTATTTCTATGTGCTTTATACAAGGCAAGTTGTCTATAAATCTTTGTAGAATATATGAATAAATTTTATCCCCAATTGTTCGGGGGAAAAAAAGAGTCTGTTGCAGGAAGAAATAAAAACAAGGCCTGAGGGAGAGTAAGACTCACCTGAACACCCTGCTGATAAGAGGAAGGGGCTTTATTCCAGCCGGCGGAGCCACAGCGGACTAATGTCCAAAATGACAGAGCTCCCTGATCGGCTGTGTCCCTGTTCTTTTATTGTACCCTCGAAAAGGTAGACAGTGGAATTGTCATACTGTTCTCTTACTGGCATTAGCGGGTTTACAGAAGCAGAAGCAAGCGTTAATCTCAAGTTTCTTTTTTTTTTTGCAAATTCTTAAGAGTTGGGTTACCGTAGCCGATTCTGCAGGGAGTGTCCTTGAGTTTCTGTGAGAGACCTCTGGCATTCCAGATTACAATGTAACTTTTCAGGGTTTTCTCTCTCACGATAAAAGCCAACGTGCAGAGACACAGAAACTATCATACATTGCTGCTGGGAGTCTGAATGTGTACAAAGCTTTGGAAGGCAATTAGTAAGTAGTTAAGGATGAGTACATCCTTCCTCCAGGCAATTCTTCTAAGTTCATATCATGGGGAAGTTCTTTCTGTCCCAGGCACAAGAAACCTGTTGAGTCTGTTCTGACTCATAGCAACCCTACAGGACAGAGTAGAACTGCTCCAGTTTTGAAGGATCCCTTGGTGGACTCGGACTGCTGGACGTTTTGGTTAGCAGCCAGAGCATTTAACCACTGCACCACCAGAGTTTCATCCCATGTACACAAGCAAACTTTAAGAGCTTGTTCACTGTAGCCTAGCTTCTTCCTGTGGCTAGCTGCTGTCCAGTCGGTCCCAAGTGACTTCGTGCGCAAGGGGATCAGACCCTGGTGAACCACAGGATTTTTTGTTTCTTTTTGGTACTGAGTTTGATTTTAATCTTCAGTACCTAATGTTATTGCTTTAGGCAAGTCTCCCCTCCCTCAGTCAAAAACAGGACACTGATTATATAAAAATACACACTCATACAAAGTAGTTCTCCATTTCTTGGAAAAATAATCCAAGGATAACTTCTAAGATATTCAAGTTTTCTGTTTTAATTATAATTAAAGTCTTGGTCATCAAAATTTTTTTAAGCTCTGTAACATATTTAATATTGTTAGAAAGCCCTTACAGTTTAGAAATGCAAGGTGCCATTATTCAGTAAATCTATTCCTTCATGAGTCAATGTACATGTCCCTTCTCCCAGCCAGTAACGAAGCAGCACTATTCTCAGTTTGCCTTGATCAGTAGATGATCCCTTGCTGCAAACACTAATTTATCCACACTTGTACTAGGTCATGTGTGCGACTGTGTGACTTGGTACGAATGCACCAGTGATGTCTTTGATGATCAACAGCAAGGTAAGCTAGGCTCGGGCTTCTGGGGCAGATTGACTGTGTCTGTCTGAATCCAGAGATTTGACCTATCCTTGGTAGGGAGACTTCTTCCAGTTGCTTCCTGAAAGGCTGCTGAGACATTAGCTACATCTTATGCAATTGTTTGTAAGTAAGGAGAGTTGCCACTGTCCCTGCACCAGGCTTGGGCTCCTGCAGATACTTATCATTCGTTTGTATCGATCTTGTTAACCGAAATCACAAAAGAAAGGCTTTTCAACTCGTTTCACATCTAATAATGCATGAATTCTTTCCTCTAATTACTCAAGCTCTGGAAGCTTTGAGAATCACTGACTCTAAAAGTAAGCAGTCAAGTCCGAACTTTCATCCAAACCCAGTCGTTGGGCTCCTTAATCGTTCCTGATTGGCTGTGTGTCCCAGTCTGCACGGGAACAAAATGTCCATTCACCCTCACATCTTTAAATCTCACACCTATTGTATGGAACAGCTGCATATCACTACGTATCTGTTCTTAGAGAGCTCTTGCCAACTCCACCATCTCCAAGGAGAATTTTTAAAAAACGATAATTTTCCTGTTGTTAATTATCAGATCTTCGATTTCAGAGCCCTAATTGTTCCATTCAAGCATGATCATCACCTCCTTGGGTTGCTGGAAGTGCTGACTCAGACAGCGGGTGAGCAGTTTGCCATAACAAAGCCAGGATGGGAGTAGATGTTTCTATGGAAGTTGCACCTGGCCACACAGAGGATGTACTGGGAGCTCAGGGCGGGCCTTTCTGGGTGTGCTGGAGAGAGGGTCTGAGGACCTCTGTAGGGTTTTCAGTGGCTGATTTTTGGACATGGATTGCTAGGCCTTTCTTCCTGGTTTTTCCTAGTTTGCAAGCTCTGCTGAAACCTATCCAACATCACAGCAGCTTGTGACCCCCCACTAAAGGCAGACAGACACGTGACGGCTATGCTTGAGGAGCACTGGCTGAGACTCAAACCCAGGGCTCCTGCATGGACAGCAAGAAGTCTATACTGAACCATCACTGTTCTCAAATTTCCTTAAGTAATAAAATAGGAAAATGGGCAAAAGACATGAGTAGTTTAGAAAAAATGAGGAAGTTCATCTCAGTTGTTACTGGAAGTCACTCAATGACATTCAGGCCCTTATTCCCATACCATTCTGTGCATTCACGATCTGACCCATTTCTCCCGCTCCCCAGTAGAGTACGTGTCCATCTTCACGAAACTGTGAGAAACAAGTTTCAAAATGGTCCATCTTCAGAACAAAGGCTAAGATAAGAAGTTATTAGCTAACCTAAAGAAGAAGGAGAAAGGGAGTGGGGGGAAAACCTGTTCGGGAAGCAGGAGATATAAACTTAAAAAGGAATGGAATGTCCAGACTTAGGTGATGTCCAGAGAGACCGTTCGCCTCATAGTACCCAGCCAATGAGAAGCTGAGTGAAGGACTTGCGCGCCAGTATATAAAAATCACTTGTAAAGAACTTGCTGTGCTTGTTCTCTTACTAGCCTTTGTGAGCTCAGGTGCCCTATTTTGCAAAATCGTCCAATAAAACCTCCCTTTGCTAACTGAATTTGAATTGGATTTCTTGAGTGTTTGTTGGAAAAAAGACATTGGTAACTACACCTATCAGTGACCTCCTCCTAAGGAATAAGGTGACCAGCCTCCATCATCGATTCCGGGAGTTCATACCTGCCTGCCAGTTGCCAAGAGGGACCGAAGTGGTGTTCAGGGTGCTGACAGCATTTCTTACAAAACTGTGCTATGTACTCAACCTCTTTGATCAACTTTTTCTTTTTGCCCAGTCAGATGTCACCAATGACCATGTTAGCCTTGCTTGTAAAAGCAAAATAAGGAAAGCATGAATGAAGAAATAATCAGCACTCACAGGACAGTGCATCCTAATAAGTACATATACAATTTATTAGCTCATGAATGACTTCACTTTGGTAGATGCCTTTTCTACATCTACTGACTTTGTTTTTGTTGATGTTTGCTAGGTGTGGTCAATACTATGAATAGAAGAATAGATCTTTCTTAATTTCAAGACATTCTTGTATTCTTGGGGTAAACTCTTCTTGGTTGTAATGTATTTCTGTTTTTTTTTAAATGCATTCCTGAATTAGATCTACTAGTGTTTTATTAAGAGTCTGTTCAACTTTGTTTATAAGCAAGTTACAGCTGTAATTTTTTTATTGCACTTGGCTGAGTTTAAGGCTATACTACAATCATAGTGTGAGTTGGATAGCATTTCCTTACTTCTTAGTTTTCTCAAATACTTTTTGTGTAATACCTCTAACTTCTTAACTGAAAGTGGTGTAAAACTATTTGCGTATGATGTTTGTTAATGTGGAATGTTTTTTGATAGACTTTTGTTTGAACTATAACCGGTTTTTTGCTCTCCAGTTTTGGTAATTTATATTTTCTAAGCATTTCTATTAAATCTGAGTGTCACATTTATTAGTATATTTTTGTAATTTTTTAAGGATTAAAAATATTAAAAACTTTTACTTACACATTTGTCTTGAATCTTTATTCATAAATCCTTCTTGTTTTCAGTCCTGAACTTTTGTGCTTTTTCTTTTTCTTTATCAACCTTTAGAAGCTTCCCAGTTTTTTAGTTTTTCCAAATACTAGCATTTTTTGGTTTTATTATTCACCTCTAACAAGACTGTGTGTTTCTGTTTTGTTAATCTCTACCTGTCTCTATCAGTTCCTATCTCTTTGCTTGGATTTTATATTATTACTGTTTTTTAGCTTCTTGAATTGGATACTTAATGCTATTTTTTTTAAATGCATTTTCTTCATCACCAGACATCCTTCACCAGCCTAGCAATGATGTATTAACACCTCTCCACCTGTTATACATGTCTATTAACTCTGTGAATTGGCACAGTAGTTAAAGCGCTTGTCGGTCTGGTTTCACGAAGATCTCAGCCTTGGAAACACTGTGCGGCAGTTCTGCTCTGCCCTACAGAGTCATTCCGGGTGGTATTTTACTCCAAGGCAGCAGGTTTGGTTTAATTTCTGGGGTAGCTCTGTGTGTGTGTGCCTGTGTGTGAGCGTGTGTGTGGATGTGTAAATATCTTCTTCTGGGGGAATTTCTCAAGATAGCACTGTCTTCCAGCTCTTGATTCTATGTATGTCGACTTTAGAGTATATCCCACCCATTGTTCTTCTTTTTTTATTTCAGTGACTGTATTGTAATTCTCAGGATTCTAGTTGTTTCTTTTTCATACTCATCCATATTTGTTTCATTTTTACTTCTTCATAATTTTTATGGATGTTATTCCTTCTGAGCTCCTTTGAGAATATTTAAACAAACTGATTTTACAGAAAGTAATTTGAGATGTTCTACTATTTTCTCTTTGACTGGTGTTAATTCTTCTGCGTGCCATTGCTTCTATTTCTGGCTGTCTATCTTAGCATTTGTCTCCTTCCTGCCTACATGCTTTCCTTCCTTGTTTCTTCTGAGCTCGGCCCTTCCTGTCTGTTAGTTTCCAGGTTACCTCCATCTAGTTTCTGGAACTCTCAGGCTACACTTAGCTTTTATTCTGTAGTATTGTAGATTCGGAAAACCTGGTGGCTTAGTGGTTAAGTGCTGTGTCTGCTAACCCAAAGGTCAGCAGCTTGAATCCACCAGGAACTCCTTTGGAAACTCTATGGGGGCACTTCTACTCTGTCCTATAGGGTCGCTGTGAGTTGGAATCGATTTGAAGGCAGTGGGTTTGATTTTGGTTTATTGTAGATTCAATCCTCTCTCATCCAGAATCTGAGGTATGAGGGTGTGTCTGCTTTTTCCATCCTCCCTTGATGTGCACATTTGTGCAAGCCTGTAATCCTAGGCTGAAACCCTAGTGGCATAATGTTTAAGTTGGCTAACCGAAAAGATGGTAGTTCAGACCTGCCAGACACTCCCTGGAAACTGTATGGGGCAGTTTTACTCTGACTTATAGGGTTGCTGTGATTTGGAATCAACTGAACAGAACTGGCTTTTGGGTTTGTAGTCCTAGACAACTAACTCCTTTCAGGACAGTATTCCAGATCAGCACTTGACTTCAGGTGAGTCTCATGCCTCACATGGGGGATGCTTAGCTGCTGATACCCAGAAGGAGTTAAGCTTCTGACTACCTGTGCCCGCTTCTGACAAAATCCAGGAGATCTACACCTTCAGGCCACTTATCATATTGTTCCTCTTCCAATTATGAATGCTCAAAAACACTCAAAAGCGTGAACATGGCTGGCATTTCTCTAATGTTATCTTTCTTCTGTTACTTCTATCATTTTGGATTAATCATCTTTAATGCACTATCTTGACTGGAAGTCCATTCCTATTTACTTCCCTACTACTTGTAATCTAACTTCCTCACCACCTTTCTTTTAGAAACTGCTCTTTCTGAAGTCACAACTGCTTTCTAATCACCAAACCAACTAGCTTTTGCCTTGAGTCCTTATTCTCCATCATTCCTCTACCAAACCAAAAAATAAAAATAAAAAAAACCCAATGCCATCGAATCAATTTCCACTCATAACAACCCTATAGGACAGAGTAGAACTGCCCCATAGTTTCTAAGGAGTGCCTGGTGGATTCAGATTGTCAACCTTTTGGTTAGCACTTACCCACTAGGCCACCAGGGTTTCCCTCCTCTGCAGCACACCAAAATGTCAGCTCTTCTCCCTTTAACTCCTCTCTCCCTTTCAGTGATGTCATGCTTCACTGCTCTGGTTCAACTCTCTTCTCTTTGACTATTTTTTTAAACTAGTTCTTGAGTTAAAACAATTTTGTAATGGTAAAGCTCCCATTTTGTAATTGTGGATGTCCCACACTATCATATCCCTTGTGATAACTCTTTTGTAATCTTGGTTCAGGTGCACCTTAGTCCCCAAAATGACATCTTTGCCTTTTAATGCTTTAAAGGGATATTTTGCATCAGTTTTCTGCAATACAATATCTTTGATATTCTTGTCTAAAAATTTGTGATTGGATTTTCCTTTCTCCCTCCAGATTTTCAAATATTCACAGCTTTCTTCCTATGCCAACCTCCCTGCCTGCTAAGGAGGAAGAATCCTTCAGTGTATGAGCAAAACATCAAACCTGTTGTGTTATGCTGTTATGCATAATGGCTTCAGTCTTGGAAAACTAAACTGGTTTCCATTAGAAAGAGCAAGAAGCTATTCAAAAGAAACTAATTTAGGAATTTAGTAGGGCTGAGACTTAAAGAATGAATAGGAGCAGTTCCTACAATGGAGGAAAGTAGAAGGTTGTATTCTTTTTTTTTAGAAGGTTGTGTTCTGACAGAAGATCAAAGACAAGAAAAGCAGAAGCAAAATACAACATGGTACATGTGTCTCGGAGTTTACAGAGAGTTGCTGTGAGTGCCTGGGAGAGATGAGCCACGGTGTAAATGGAAAAGTTTCGAATTGGAAGCACTGTGTCCACTGTAAGAATGATGGGGCCTGATTTTGTTTGCACCAGAATCCATTTTTCCTGTTTCCTCACTTTTTGAATATAAATATTTTATGTTTTTATACGAAATATAAAAAACATAAGGAAGAAAAGAAGATCAGCCTCAATATCATTGCCTAGAAATAATCACTGCTACCGTTTTGATGTATTTTTGTCTATAAATGTAAATCTTGTAGATTTCTGATTAGTTTCATAACATAGATGCCTACAAGAGGAATTAGTAGAATAAAAGATTTAAACATTAAAAAAAAGACTGATGAGCCATCATGCATTCCCAGGAAAAAGAAGATCATGATACAAACCATTTGGGAAGAACTTATTGAGATGTCTACAGTTTGTCCCCCCAGAATTGCTCCTGGCTATAATCCTGTGTAACCAAATCAGCTGCCCAAACTCACCTAGGTGGTAATTCACTCCTTCCAAGACAAATGGCAACTTTTACATTTCAAAGGACTTTAAGACTAAGCTGATCTTATCTATAATCTATCATTAAGCTCCTACCTTTCTTTTGTTCTGTATGTATATAGGTGCCTCCTTCTGCTTGAATGACTGAAGGCTTTGTATTTTTACCTAGTGCTGCCAGCTCCAGCTGTGTTCTTCCTCAATAAAACTTCTTTTCTGTTACTCATAACAGAGTATCAGCTTTTCTTCTTTGACAGTAATGAGGCTGGATAGAAAAGCTTTGTTAAAGAATATCATTTGTGGTGTCACTGAAGGATCGTAGGTTTCCAGCTTTGGGTGGCATCTTTCACCAAGCAGGACTTAATAGGGACAAGGAGTGGCCATGGGATGGGGGTTTTGATGAGACTGTGACTGCTGCTCTGTGCTGTTTCTTTAGGGGTTGCTTTTGACATGCAGACAAACCAAACTGGAGGAGGATGTAGCCCTCAAGAAGGTGGCTGTTGGGATTGTCAGAATCTGTTTGCCAGGTGGGAAGGCAGAATTATGATTTAGACTAGAGGAACTGGCAACACAGTTAAGAAGATGACTGCATGAAATATCCTATTTAAGAGAGATTTCAAAGATGCAAATGGTAGCATGATTCAAGTGGAGATCTCAGCCCCTTCATTTCACTGCTCCCCTACTTGTGAAATTCCTGTTGGTCCGTCAGGGCCCATCTGAAATACTTGCTTCTTTCTAAAGTTTTTCCTTTAGCCCCTTATTGGAAGGGCTTTCTTCCTCTTTAGAAATTCAATAACTTGTGGTTTTGTTTTGTACCCTCCTTTTGAAGAATAATAATCTCTGAAGATGGTTTTGTTTATCTTTGTATCTCTTCCACCACCTGGGCCTCTGCTCTGTGTACATTCTTGACTCAAGAAATAATAACTGAACTGAATCTTCCCTTTCATGGGAAAAGGACATCCTACCCTACAAGTTTTAATAAATACAAACCTTAAATAATGAACTATTTCAAGGAACTTGAATATTTCAAAGCTCCATCCATATAAAGCCTGAATAATTCATGCAAATATTTGAAGAAAAGAACAAAAGCTTATCTAATAATTCAGTACACTGTTCTGTATTTTTGGACTGCAAAAGAGGGTCTTGTGCTTAGTTTTGGTGGTAAGCTCAGCTTCAGCAGCTTTGAAATGCAGATTAGATTAATTACATCACAATTATATTTAAAAATTTAAAAGAAGCATTATCTGAAAGGCAAATTCCAAATTTATGCCTTTTCAAAGGAAATGTCATTTGGAAAGAAACTGAATCACACCATGAAATATGTGGCATTTCTTTCAGTTTCCACTCTCTTCTTTACTAGTGTTAGGTTCATGTGGTATGTTAGAAATGTGCTTAATCAAATTTAGCTTGACTTCTCAAGTTAAGAAAATATAGATGAAGTATTTCTGAGATAGGAAGAGGCATATTCTTTTTCTTCTTTTTTCTTTTTAGCACGCATACTTCCTAGGCTGCTGCATTTGTCCTATTTCTTTATTTGAAAAATTGGCTTTGTTAATATAATCTACAAAATCCTATTCACTTAGAACAGCATCAGAATAACCTGGATCAGAATAACCTGGAGCCCTGTGGAGCCCAACAGTATTCTAGAGTGCTGCTGATATTCATTTTCTATTCAGTAAAGAACACGACACTGTTATTTGTATTTATCTGAAAGTGTACACACTCAGGCAGGGTTCCTCAGCTAGGAATGGGACCTGAGTTCTGGCCTCAGCTTTTCATTTGCAGAGCTGTGCAGTGCTGAAGAAGTCTCTTAACCCTCTGGGGCAAAATGAGGGCACAGATGCAGAAGAGCTCTCAGGTGCCTCCTAGGCTGAAACTCAGTTCCTATAAGCCTGGTCACCCCTAGTGGTGCAGTGGTTAAGTGCTATGTCTGCTAACCAAGAGGCTAGCGGTTCAAATCTACCAGGTGCTCCTTGGGAACTCTGGGAGGTAGTTCTACTCTGACCTACAGGGACACTATGAGTCAGAATGAACTCAATGGCTGTGGGTTTGGTTTGATTTTTGGACCATCCAGTCAACTCCCAAGTCATGGTGACCCCGTGCGCAACAGAACTGAGCTCTGTCCAGTCTAATCCTGCATCATCCCCACGGTTGGCTGCAGATCAGACTGCTGTGAACTATAGGTTTTTCATTGGCTGATTCTCAGAATTAAATCACGTAACCTTTCGTCCTTGTGTTAGTCTGCAAGCTGCTGTGGAGCCTGTTCCACATTGTGGCAACATGTAAGCCTCCACCAACGGACTGGCAGTGGCTGTGCCTGAAGTGCCCTGGCCAAGAATCAAACCTGGTCTACTGCATGGAAGGCGAGAATTCTGCCACTGACCTACCAACGCCTCCTATAACTCTGTAATTTAAGTATAATCAACCTGAGTGCTTAATGCTCTCTCTGAACTGTAAAAAAAAAAAAGCAGAAACAGAAAACTTATGGTCATAATAAATGTGTGCCACCGAGCTCTGATTCTTGGTTTTGAAATAACATAAAAAGGGAGGAGGTAGGAAGGGGTGTTCACTGTATTTTACATGGGCTCTACCTGCCTAGCATGCCAAGTTTTAGGGACTGTACATGCTACCAGAATTAGAAGAGATGTGATATGAGGAATGGAATTTTGTTAATTTGAAAAAAAAAAAGGCAGAAATGAGTTTCCAGTTTTATTGCAAATAACTTCCAGGACTACAAATGATTAAACTGTCACATATTTTTACATTAATAACCATTGTGCAAGAGGCTCTGTTACAGCACAGTAATTTATCTTGATTAATCTTTAAAAAGAGTCTCATTTTTAAAAACTCATTTTACTGGTTGTAGATTTTTAGATTAATTTCCTTGTTGCTTCTTAAGTGAAGATGTCACTTTAAGGACTAAGGTGTACCTGATCCAAGCCATGATATTTTCAATCGATTCATAGTGTATGAAAACTGGACAACGAATAGGGAAAACTGAAGAACCGATGCCTTTGCTTTATGATTTGGCGGAAGAATATGGAATATACCATAGATGGTAGGAAGAAAGAACACACCATCTGTTCTGGAGGAAGTACAGTGAGAGTGCTCCTTAGAAGCACGGACAGCAAGACTTCATCTCCTGTGCCTTGGACATGATATCAGGAAGGACCATTCCACGGAGCAGGGCATCATGCTTGGTGTCTTAGTCATCTAGTGCTGCTATAAGAGAAATACCACAAGTGGATGGCTTTAACAAAGAGAAATTTATATTCTCACAGTCTAGTAGACTATATGTGCAAATTTGGGGCGTCAGCTTGAGGAAAAGGCTTTGTTCGTGGGCTCTGGAGGAAGGTCCTTGAGATGGATCAGTCTTCCTCTGGTCTAGGAGCATCTCAACGCAGGAACATCAGGTTTAAATAATGTGCTCTGCTCCCAGCGCAACTTTCCTGGTGGTATAAGGTATCTGTCCACTTTCTGGTTGCTTCCTTTTTCCTTTATCTCTTGTAAGAAACTCCCTTTAGGTTGGATCAGAGACAGGACCTTAGTAAGGGTGTTACTAATCATTTTTAACATAAAATTACAATAATAAAATGTTGAACAACCGCACAATGCTAGAGATCATGGCCTAGCAAGTTGACACAGATTTTGCAGGGATGCAGTTCAATGCATGACTCTTAGTAAAACAGAAGGTCAGTGGAAAAGACGGAGACCCTCGGGGAGAAGGACTGACACAGTGGCTGCAACAACGGGCTCAAACACTGCATCAATTGTGAGGATGGTGCAGGACTGGGCAGGGTTTCATTCTGTTGTATGCAGGGTCACTATGAGTGAACAGGGTCTCAAAGGCACCTTACAACAACAAACAACAACAGAAGCAACAGCATTGTCTCTTAGTTTGGTTTTTGTTCTGAGAAGCTTTCCCTTAGAGGTTACTATAGGGAATATGTGTGATAAACTTTGTGATGTGTGAAAATTGAAAATTAGTGGAAAAATCATACTAGATTTAGAAAGAAATAAAGGTGTAAACAATCATATATGAGATGCAAATTATATGTAATGTCATAAGACTTTTTATAAAGATTTTTTATTCCAATTTTTAAGACAGCTTTCATTGTAGATGAAAGAAATGAGAACAATGTATTTGTAATAGAATTTAAAAGTTATATATGTATCAATATATGCTCATCTGCACTTATATGGTTGTATATATACATATATGTGGCATGTGTTTTTTGTGTATACATATATGTATACATGGCATGTGTATTATACATATATAGCACACACACATCTATGTATGTTAAAATTTTTCTGTCTTCTGTATAAAGAAAATGTTCTTTTAAAATATCTAGCATTCAGTTAACTAAAGAAAAATTACAGTGTTTCTTGTCTTTAATGTTACTTCCTATTGGACTACTGGAAATGACTCACTGTAATACAATGCATATGGTTTCCTGTGTCACATGGCAAATTTGAATAAATATATTAGAAATATGAACCACTGTTACTACTTTAAAAATGTAAAATTTTAACAGAAGCCTGTTGATCAGAGATTTTGGTATCACTACATAATAAATGCTTTGATTTCCGTAATATCAATATATCAAGGGAACTTATCTTCTTCAGTGAAGAAATGCATTTGAAATTTTCTTTTTAGCAATTATTTTATAACTGGTATGTAAAAACTAATTTTTTAAAACCAGCTCATTGTTTCTTTTTGCAAATAAATATCTTCCTTTATATATACTAAGATAGGTGTTTTCTAGTATTAGGCTTGTATTATACAGGTACTTAGAAATGTTTTAAATTCTAACATGAGCAATCTCATCCTCCATATAGCAGATTTTAATGTTTGTTTTCAGCAAAATTACCTCCCACGTACAGGGAATACCCTGAATCTGTAATACATTTAGTCAACTACCTATGTTTTACAGCTATACTACTGTTATGAATTGCATTTTGTACCTCCAAAATATGTGTTGAAAATGGAAACTTCCATGCCTGTGTTTATAATCCCATTTGGGAATGGATTGTCTTTGTTCTATTAATGAGATAGGACTCCCTTAGAGTGCGTCTTGAGTCAATTTATTTTTGAAATACAAAAGAGATTAAACTAGTGACCAAACCAAACAAACCCCACTGCTGTTGAGTTGATTCTCACTCATAACAACCCTATAGGACAGTGTGGAACTGACCCATAGAGTTTCCAAGAAGTTCCTGGAGGATTCAAACTGCTGCCTTTTTGATTAGCAGACACAGCACTTAACCACTATGAGAAGAGAAATGTCAAACCACATGGAGATTACCCACTAGCAGAGGCTCAAAGAGGCAAGGACTTCACCCTGAGCCATCAGAGAAAGAAGGCCTTCTCCTGTAACTGGTGCCCTGAATTTGAACTTCCAGCCTCCTGAACTGTGAGAAAGTAAATTTGTGTTTGTTAAAGCCACCCACTTGTGGTATTTTTGTTATAACATTAGACAACTAAGGACATAAAAATGAATCAAATCAACACTTAGTATTATACTTTGTCTTTGATTAGCATCTCTGTTCTTTCTCTCCCTCTCTCCCTTTTACTATACCCCAAACCAAACCTACTGCTGTTGAGTCAGTTCTGACTCATAGCAACCCTATAGGCAGAGTAGAACTGCCCCCTAGGGTTTCCAAGGAGCACCTAGAAGATTTGAACTCCCAGCCTTCTGGTTAGCAGCTGTAGCACTTAACCTCTATGCCACTAGGATTTCTCCTTTACTATAGGTGGCAGGTAAGTGGCTATTTTTAAGTTTTCTATGTTGTATCACTTACTGCCATATCTACTAGTATTTAAGATAAGGGTTAAAGAAAAGATTCCATAGTCCTTAAAGATTTATTACCAACATTTTGCTGAAAAATCAAAGGAAGCCAGCCAAGCCAAGTGCTGTTGAGTAGGATCCAACTCATGGCGACCCTAGGGAAGGGGAGCTTTTTAGTTTCCACTAACCTCTCAGATTTTGGAGGGAGCCATGAAGTAATAGTTTTGGTCATCTTTTTTTTTTTTTTTTTTTGTTGTTGTTAGTGGCCATTGAATAGGCTCTGAGTGATGGCAAACTTATGTACAACAATGAAACATCATTCCATCCCATGCTAACTTTATGACTGATGTGCTGGAGTCCGTTGTTACAGCCATTGTGTCATTCTATCTCACTGAGAGTTTCCACCATTCTTGCTGACACTCTACCAAACATGACGTCCTTCTCTAGTTATTAGTCTCTCCTAATGATGTTGTCGAAGTAACCAAGCCAAATGGCAGATATTTTCCAGAATGCAAATCAGTCAGTTTTAGTCACAAACTTGAGAACACTAGTCAGTTTTAGCAGTTGGTAGCACATTGACTGAAACTGTCAATGCTTGACTTGAAGTGTCCAATGCTACCCACAGACCATACTATTAAGTGATCTGAGATCCTGGAATGGTCTGGAATGCCTGAGATGGAACAGCATGCAATCTTGATGATCGTGTTAGATTTATTAAGGATGCTAACTCTTTTTTTGGTAATGAATTATTAAGAGGTTCCTAAAACAGAAATTCTAGAATATTCAACTTAAAAAAAAAATCCCAAACCCAATGATTTAAATACATAGCTGTGTATACTCATTTTATCTATTGGAAAACCCAATAAAATTTACACTGATTGACTTTAGGGAGAGAGAGAAAGAGAGAGACAAATCCATTACTGCTGAATCAATTCCAGCTCATAATGATCTTATAGGACGCAGCAAAACTACCTCATGGGGCTTCTAGAAACAGGCTAGTGAACTAAAATGTGCCGAACTTTTGGTTGGCAGCCCAACCTTAACATTGCACTACCAGGGCACCAATGTGTGAAAAAGAAATATGAACAAAAAAAGGAAATATTTTTGCGAGAACAGCCCCCTAATGAGGGTGATGGAACGCTGGTGATGTAGTGGTTAAGGGCTATGGTTGCTAACCAAACGATGGCAGTTTGAACCTACCAACTCTGTTGTGTGGGGTTGCTATGACTCAAAGTTGGCTATGACAATGCATTTGGTTTGGGTTCAGTGAGGGGGACAGTGTTAGATCAACATGTAAGTTGAATAAAGAAGATCTCAGCAACGTTCAAGGAGCTCTGGTGATACAGTCGTTAAGTGCTCAGCTGTTAGCTGAAAGGTTACCAATTTGAACCCGCCAGCAGCTGCACAGAAAAAAGACATGGCAATGTGCTTCCATTAAGATTTACAGCTTTGGAAACCCTGTGGGACAGTAGTGTTCTTCCTGTGGGGTCACAATCAACTCGATAGCAACAGGTTTGGTCAACAAAGTTTAATCTGCTAATTTAGTGAAAATTCATGAAAATTAGTGGAATTCAAGAGTGAAGCTGTTTCTGCAATTATAGGATGAAAGAATGAAGGGAATTTGGTTAGAGAGAAGTTGCTGTTATTCTTGAAACGAAGAGTCAAAAATCAAGCAATAAATCAGAACAGTAGCAATCACCTGGTTAGGAGTCCCAAAGTGTATATGAATTGCTCTTGTCATGGGTGTAAAATTTCTGTTTCATCTTGTTTTCCACAAACTACTTTAAGAACCCTTGCTAGTAAATTGAATTGTATCTTTGGGGTCAAGTTTCATTATTTGAATAATATTCTTGAGGCAGGTAGTAATCTCTGTTTTGTACCAGAAATATTTGCATTAGAAATCAATCCATTTCTGAATGTTGCATTAAATTTTACATGATCTTTATTTTGTTCCATTGAATTTTATTTTTTTAAAATGACAAGTGGTGCTTTAATAATACATGAAGAAATACACAATTCTGTAGTTCAGACTGAACTTTCACCAAGTTTCAGAACTATAAATGATAAACTGAGAAAACCTTTGATTTACAGTTTTCTTCTCCCCAGGGCCAATGAACTCTGAGGTTTACTTCAGTGGCATTCTAGAGATTCTTTTGCTGTTGCTTGGCTCCTTTTCTTCCTGAAAAAATTCTGTTTTCCTTTCCCCTTCTTCACTCTGTTACTTAATATTTAATATAGTGCCCCCTGCCCCATGGTGTACCTCTCCTAAAGTATTGCTTTCAGCAAACATACTCATCATAAGATAGTGGAAGACTTGGGGGGCACTTATGTTATTGTGGAAACACTGGTATCATAGGGTTAAGTGCTAATGGCTGCTAACTAAGAAGGTCAGCAGTTCAAACCCACCAGACACTCCTTGGAAATTCTGTGGCACAGTTCTACTCTGTCCGCAGGTCACTATGAGTAGCAATCTACTTTACAGCACTGGGTTTCGTTTTTGGGTTTTATGTTCTTGTGGAAACCCTAGTAGCATAGTGGTTAAGTGCTACAGCTACTAACCAAAAGGCTGGTGGGTCAAATCCACCATGTGCTACTTGGAAAATATGGGGCACTTCTACTCTGTCCTATAGAGTCATTATGGGTCAGAATCGACTTGATGGCTTTGGGTTTTGGTTTTATGTTCCTGTTCAGTCTTTTCTTCTCACCCTCTCTTTTGAGCTAATGTTTTATTTGTTTCATATTTGACACCAGATTTTTGTTGCTGGTACCATTCTGACATTGAAATATTACCCCAGCCCATTCTCTTGGAACCAACAGCAGATCACAATGCAGTCTTAAAACAGAAAGTGATCTACGTGTTCCATCCTCCTGACCCTGGGCTTAGTAATGAGGAGGTTTGAAAGCAAAAATAAACTTCTGTCACTCCTTCAAATACGGTGGCCTCTCATGGCATCTCTAGCGTATAGTGAATCAGCACAATTCTGACACCCTTCTTTTCCCTGCTGTCTATTCCACTCCTCAACAGGTGAAAAGGGATTTGCTGCTTGGAAGCCGGGCACCAGCTGATTCCAAATCCCTCCCTGCCACTGCCATTTCACCTTAAAGCCAAGAACTCCTGCCCTCCCAGGCCTTCTAAAGCTCTGTGTAATTTCATCTATGTGAAAATATTGACTAGGAGCTGTGAGACAGGGTGATCTGACTCTGGATCTTGATGGAGTTATTTTCCAAATAGTCATCAGGCTCCACAACTTCACTGGTCACTTTTCTAGAGAAGACCATGAAGCAGGTAACTGAAGATAAATCCTTAAGTGGGACAATATGGGACATTGGTGACACTTCTGGGATCTGCTCAGGGTCCTTCCTTCTGCCAGGGAATTCAGCAGAAATGAATTTCTGCCCAGTCACCAGTAACCCCAACCTTTCTGTTTCCTTTGATGACCTTCACTTATGGATAAGAAATTCAAAGCCCCGGTAAATGCTTAGAAACTCAACAGCAGGACTCACTTTGTGAATTAGAAGCAGGACATGGATTCTCAGTCCTTGTACGCTGGCAGATTTACCTAACAATTTGCGAATCTGCCTTCCTGTGTAAATTCCTGGGGCGGGAGAATAAAAGGAGGGTGTGTTAATTCTTCACTTCTTAAATTCTAGCCTTTTAGTGCCAGCACTTTCTTCATGTGACTGCTATGAATCGCCTCATTACTGTAAATGGATCTAAGTCCTGGTGAGAGTAGCCTCTCACAAAGCTCATTAATGCATTTACTGAGCACCGACTATATACAATGCTATGTTATTAGGTTTTGTTTAAGGTAACTAAAAGAAACAGAAGGCATGAACTCCAACAAAACATCTTATACTCTAGGAAACAAAACACACACAAAATGATACTAGAAAACTGTCTATGAGAACATATTGTCATCATGCCATCAGTAGGCATTTCCTTTTTAATGGTTTTTCCTTGTCTGCAGCATTTCCATTGCAGCCAAGACCTCTCTTAACACAACCCTTCAGAATAAGAAGTATTTTGCTAGGGCCAAACCAGGATCCATTTCCTCCAGGTTTCCTTCACGTATTTGCAGTCCATTTAGCAGCTTCTTTGTGTTTCTCTTACATGTCACATTCTTTCTGGAGACGGTAACTAGATTTTCATCTGTCCATGTGTAAGACATTTTGAGCCAAACTTAACCTTATGGTTTGCCCAACTCCCTGTGACTTTTTTCTTTGGGTGACTGGCATTGTGGGGATTCAAACATACAGCTTCTCTGACTGCCACAACGTGAAGACCTGAAGGCAGCCTGGGCTTCTTTTCTTTTCCCTCCTCTGCTCCCTGTTACTCCTCCTGAGGGATCGGGCAAGTGGGGGTAAGGCTGTTTACTTGGACTGCAGTTCAGGGGGCACAGTTCAGCAGCTTGGGCTGGGATGCTGTGTTTTGGGACACCCTTCTCTTCAGGGCTAGACAGGTAAGATAAGCTGGCATTGGTCCTGCCTGGCAAGGGATGTGGGCCCTTCGTTTTGTCCTCTTGGTCCATTGTTGCCTCTGTGACTCTGCTCTCTAACGTGGAGGGAGGATGGTCCTCAAGGCTGCTCTGATTTGGGGCTCCTCCAGTGGGGAGATCTGGGTCTGCACCAATAGCATGTGGGGGGAAGGATGCAGCCCCCTACTTGCTCTTGCTGTGGCTTCTGTCCAGCTGGTCTGTCTTTTCCTTTTAAAATGTATTTTTAAAAAGGAAAGAAAGAAGAGAAACCAGTATATCACTCCTTCTGGACACACTTGAAGTTGTCATTATTTCTCCTTTAAACCTGGAACTCCATTTGAACATAATGCTCCAGATGAGGGAGTTGTGTACCCAAAACAATAACACTAACTACAAAACCCCCCAAAACAATCAATCCTGTTGCTGTCCAGTCAGTTCTGACTCACAGCAACCCTATAGAACCGAGGAGAACTATCCCATTGAGTTTCCAAGGAGTGCCTGGTGGATTTGGACTGCCCACCTCTGGTTAGTACCTGTACCACTTAACCACTATACCACTGGGATTTCTAAGAGAGGGACAAGAAGAATAAAACATTAATTTTCTCCTTATACCAAACCAACATCTTATTTCCTGTGTCCCCCTTTCCCAGAGTGACTCCAGTACTGCCTTCTAGATCTGTGCTTCTCAGATTTGCAGGTGAACATTAATTTTTCTGTTTCCTAGCATGTCTTGTTAAAATGCAGATCCTGAGGGAGGTGGAGTCAAGATGGCAGACTAAGCACACATCTCCTTATACCTCTCTGGAAACCAAGACCTGAACTGATAATCAAATGGAGTCTTCTGGTCACCTAGTGAGCCCCCAGGATGCAGCACAGGGCTGTTAAATTGGACTTCATACCACTGAATGAAAAACCTCCTCTCTTTCACTGACTCCTGCTCCTTGCTATCCCTGGCTGTCACAGACTGAAGGTAAACACACCAGTTTGACATCTTTTTTCCCTCTGTCTTGGCCAGCAGGCAGAGCTGGGTCTTACCTAGTGGCTAGACTCAGACACAGTGCTGGTGGCATAGGCAGGCGAAATTCCCTTATTTTGAGAACCAGGCTTTGTACTCTGTTCATCTAGCCAATTTGGGCCTGTCTTTTTATCTCAGTCACAGTGCAGTTCATACAGAACCACAGTGCCTGTGTGCGGGAAGCCATGTTGGATACAGAGATTTTAGCGGGGCATAATCCTTAGCCTGGGAGCCAGCATCTGCAAACAGGACAGTGCTTCTCTGACAGAAAAGCAGTATTTTATGCAGTGTTGCCTACAGCGGGGGTCCGGCAACAGAGGCGGAGGACTCACTACCTTTCAGCACCTTCAGCCCCTCTATCTGCCAACCGTGTGGAGGGTGCCTTCTTAGATACGGTGGCCACAGATGGACCTAATTCTTAGCTTGGGAGCCAGAGCCTGCCCATGGGAGAGGGCTTTTCTATCAGAAAAGCAGTAGTTGACACAGTGTCGCCTCAGGCTGGGCTTGTCAGCAAAGGCCAACAGGGCAGTAGTATTGCTGTATTTTGAACTACTTTGTATCATCTGGGGTCAGGTATAGAGGTGCTTACTTTGCCCGTTGGGAAGAGGGACCTCTACATCTGAAAACCTGACAGACTTGGGAAGTGGTCAGAGATCTTTTGTTTTACATTTTAAGATAGCCTAGAGAAACATCAGTAATCCATCCTCACAGTATCTCTCCCAGCCTCTACTTACTCACATGGGCTCCAAAAAGCAACAGACACTTGTGGCAAACAAGAAATCACCAATGGCTTCAGAAGGCTCCCAAACAAAACAACCAAGGAGTTTTCCAGATGAAGAAACTTTTCCGAAATCATCGGAAAATGGATGTAAAAGGATTATATACAGAGCCATTCTAGACGTTATAGAAAATGCAGCACGACAAAATGAAAAATTAAGCAAGCTGTTGAATCTGATGGAACACCAGTACTCTGAAATCCAACAAACCCAACAGATCAAGAATAAAATAAAAGACATAGAAACTTTCATTCAAAGCCAAGAAAACAGAATGGAACAAATGGAGAAAGGAATTTCTGACTTGGAAGACAGAACTACTGATGCCAGCATCTATAAGGAAAAATCAGGAAAAAGAAATAAGAAAAATGAGGAAGCATTAAGAAGCATGTTGGACTCTATTCAGAGGAACAATCTTTGATTAATTTGAGTCCCTGAACAGGATGAGACACCTGAGAACACAGAGAGTATCGTTGCTGAGCTGCTGACAGAAAACTTCCCAGACTTCATGAAGGAAGAGAATATAGATATCCCAGATGCATATCGTACACCACCCAGTATAGATCTCAAAAGAAAAACTCCAAGACATGTCATAATCAAGCTTAACAAAATGAACATAAGCAGCAACGCTTAAAGGCAGCAAGACTCAAAGCAAAGCTAACATTCAGAGGGAAACCCTGTAGGCTTTCATCAGATTTCTCAGCAGAAACCATGCTGACACAGAGACAGTGGCAGGACACATTCAAAGCCTTGAAGGAGAAGAACTTCCAACCAAGAATTATATATCCTGCAAAACTATCTTTCAAATATGAAAATGAAATTAAGACATTCCCAGATAAACAGAAACTCAAAGACTCGACGACACTTGGCTTGGCAAATAAACAGAAACTCGGAGACTTTGTAAAAACCAAACCAAAACTACAAGAAATACTGAAAGAAGCTCTTGGCTTTGGCTTAGAAGAACAAAACCACTAACTTTATATTTTAGAATGACACACTACTCAAAACTCTACTCAGAGAAGGCTCCAAACTCAATCACAGCTTTAATACTGAAAGAAACAATCCAGTGATTATCATGAAAACTATGGTGCCATCATATTAAAAAGACGGATGTACTACAGTCATTACAGTTCTTCCAGATGGAGTGGAAGTTGATAAGACTGGTAGTAATTAAAATGGGGTCTACATATAGTTTATTAATGGGGATCTTAGGGGCAGCTGTAAAGCACAACAAAGATGTAACATACCATAGCAAGAAATGTAGCACAGGAGTCTGAACAACTACAAAACCAGCTCTGAAAAATGTGAAAAATCAACTCACAAAAAAGAATGTCCCAGAACAAATTAATAAGAACAACAGAGATAACATCAACACAAAACTAAACATATCATAATGGCAGCAGTGAACACATACCTATCAATAATTACATTGAATGTGAATTGACTGAATGCTCCAGTAAAGAGACATCTTGGATCAAAAGACGTGACCCATCCATATGTTGTCTACAAGAGACTCACTTGAGACCTAAAGATAGGAACAAACTGAAAACTAAAGGATGGAAGAATATATATCAAGCTAACAATGAACAAAGAAGAGCAGGTGTGGCAATTCTAATCTTAGACAAAATCAATTTTAATGTAAAATCCACCATTGTGGACAAAGGTGGACACTATTTATTGCTGAGAAGTTCAGTACACAATGAAGACTTAACTATATTAAATATCTATGCACCTAATATTAGAGCACCTAAACATGTTGAAGAAATACTGACTGCACTCAAAAAGGAGTTAGATCACTCCACAATAGTAGTGGGAGACTTCAACACTCCACTCTCAATATTGGACAGATCATCTAGAAAAAAGCTCAGTAAAGATGCAGAAGACGTCATTGCCACAATTAACGAACCAAACCTCGCCGATTTATACAGAACTTTCTACCCATCAGCAGACAACTACACCTTCTTCTCCATTGCATATGGAACATTCTCCAGAATTGACCATGCGTTAGGACATGATGCAATTCTCGACAAAATCTGTACCATTGAATTAATGCAAAGTATCTTCTCAGGTCATAAAGCCATAAAAGTCAAAATCAATAGCAGAAAAACACAGATAGAAAGTGGAACTCTTGGAAACTGAACAACATCTTGAGCAAAAAACCATGGATTATAGAAGAAATCAAGGATGAAATAAAGAAATTCATGGATTCCAATGAGAACGAAAACACTTCCTACCAGAACCTATGGGATACAGCCAAAGCAGTGCTCAGAGGTCTGTTTATCTCCATAAATGCACACATCTGGAAGGAAGAAAGAAACCAAATCAAGAAACTAACCCTATAGCTTGAACAAGTAGAGAGACAACAATAGAGGAACCTCTGAGGCAACAGAAGAAAACAGATCATAAAGATTAGAGAAGAGCTAAATGAATTAGAGAATAGGAAAACAATTGAAAAAATTGAAAAGACCCAAAGCTGGTTTTTTGGGAAGATCAACAAATTGATAAACCACTGGCTAAACTTACTGAAGAAAAGCAGGAAAGGAACCGAATAACCCAAATTAGAAATGAGAGGGGAATGGTCACAACAGATTCAACAGAAATTAAAATTATCATAACAGAATACTATGAAAGACTGTACTCTAACAAATTTGAAAACCTAGAGGAAATGGACCAATTCCTTGATTCATATCACCTACCCAAATTATCACAACACGAAGCAGACAACTTAATAAACCCATCACAAAGGAAGGGATTGAAAAAGTTATCAAAAAACTGCCAACCAAAAAAAGCCCGGGCCCAGATGGCTTCACCGCAGAATTCTACCAAGCTTTTAGAGAAGATTTATCTCCAATACTACTGAGACTATTTCACAGTATAGAAAGCGATGGAGCACTCCCAAACTCATTCTATGAAGTAAGCATAACCCTGATACAAAAACCAGGGAAAAACTCACCCAAAAAGGAGAACTACAGACCAGTATCACTCATGAATCTAGATGCAAAAATCTTCGACAAAATTCTTTCCAATAGAATACAACAACATATCAAAAAAATAATCCACTATGACCAAGTATGATTCATACCAGGGATGCAAAGCTGGTTCAACATCAGAAAAACAATTAATGTGATTAACCACATAAATAGCACAAAAGACAAGAATCACTTGATTTTGTCCATTGATGCAGAAAAGGCATTTGATAAAGTCCAACACCCATTCATGCTAAAAACTCTTAGCAAAATGGGCATAGACGGCAAATTCCTCAACACAGTAAGGGCCATTTATACAAAACCAACTCCCTACATCATCCTGAATGGAGAGAGACTGAAGGAGTTTCCCTTGAGAACAGGAACTAGACAAGGATGCCCACTCTCACCTCTCCTGTTCAACATAGTACTTGAAGTTCTAGCCAGAGCAATTAGACACAACCAAGAAATAAAGGGCATCTGCATTGGCAAAGAAGAAGTCAAAATTTCCCCATTTGCAGGTGATATGATTGTGTATACAGAGAATTCCAAAGAATCTATAAGTAAACTACTCAAACTGATAGAGGAGTTCAGCAAAGTCTCAGGATACAAGATAAACATAAGTAAATCAGAAGGATTCCTTTATACCAACAGTGAGACTGCTAATGAAGAAATCATCAAAACAATACCATTTACTATAGCCCCAAAGAAGATAAAGTACCTAGGAATTAATCTACCCAGAGAAATAACAGACCTTTACAAAGAGAACTACAAGCCCTTACTACAAGAAACTAAGAGAGACTTACATACATGGAGAAACCTACCCTGCTCATGGATAGGAAGACTTAACATTGTGAAAATGTCTGTTTTACACAAAGCAATCTACTTATATAATGCAATCCCAATACAAGTTCCAGTGTCATTTTTTAATGGGATGGAGAAACAAATTACCAATTTTGTTTGGGAAGGGAAGAAACCCCGGATAAGTAAAGTACTACTAAAGAAGAAGAACACACTGGGAGACCTCATTACCCAATTTCAGAACCTATTACACTGCCACGGTGGTCAAAACAGCCTGGTACTGGTACAAGAACAGACAGATCGATCAATGGAACACAATCAAGACCCCAGAGATGACACTATCTGCCTATGAACAAGTGATATTCGACAAAGGCCTTAAGACATTAAACTGGGGCAAAAACAATCTCTTCAACAAATGGTCCTGGCAAAATTGGATATCCATCTGCAATAAATTGAAACAAGATCCATATGTTACACCTTATACGAAAACCAACTCCAGCTGGATAAAAGACGTAAATATTAAATCTAAAACGATAAAGCTCATCCAAGAAAAAGTAAGAACAACAATGGAAGTTTTAATACACAATGTAGACAGACTTGAAAATCTGTCAAACAAACCATAATCAACAGAAGAGAAAATAGATAAATGGAAACTACTAAGAATCAAACACTTTTGCTCATCCAAAGACTTTATCACAAGAGTTAAAAGACCGCCTACAGAATGGGAAAAAAATCTGGCAACTCTATATCAGACTGACGCCTGATCTCCATAATCTACAAGGTACTACAAAATATCAATAAGAAGAAGATAAATCATCCAATTAAGCGATGGACAAAGTAGATGCACAGACATTTCTCTAAACAGGAGATCCAGGTAGCCAAACAACACATGCAGACATGTTTATGATCATTAGTTATTAAAGAAATTCAAATCAAAATGACAATGAGATATCATCTCACCCCAACAAGGTTGGCCATGATCCAAAAACACAACACACTAAATGTTGGAGAGGCTGTGGAACTCTTCTACACTGTTGGGGTGGCTGCAAAATGTTCCAGCCTCTTGGGAAAGCAATCTGGCACTTCCTTAAAAAAATGGATATCGATATACCATTTGATCCAGTAATTCCACTACTTGGAATATATCCTACAGAATCAAGGCCATTCACACCAATGGATACATGCACAAGCATGTTTATCACAGCACAGTCCACGATAGCAAAAAGATGGAATCAACCCAGATGCCCAACAACACAGGAATGGGTAAGTAAACTATGGTATATATACTCAACGGAGCAGTATGCAATGATGAAGAACAGTGATGATTCCAGGAAACATCTCATAACCTGGTTTCAACTGGAAGACATTATGTTGAGTGACAGTAGTCAGTGACAAAAGGACAAATATTGTATGAGACCCCTATGATAAGATTTCGAAAACAGACTTATGCATAGAAGAAAAGACTTTTTGATGGCTGCAAGGGAGGGGAAGGAGGGAGGGAGGGAAGGGGAGAGCGAGGGTTTAGATTAGATAGTCGGTAGAAATTTGGTGGGGTGAAATCGGTGATAGCACACATTAGAAACAAGAACAATATTAAGTGGACTTCAGCATAACTTGAATACTTCTTTCGTCTTAACCCAATAATACAAAGACAGTGTAGCTGGGGCAGAGGGCAGGGGACCATGCTCTTAGGCAAAATTGAGGCCAAATGGCAAACTAGCATGTTGCTAAGAGGGCTCTCTGCACCTCACATTGGTGAGTGGCTTCTGGGGTCTTAAAAGCTACCTAGCTGCCATCCGAGGACACAGCAAATGGTCCCAACTCAGCAGGAATGGATGTTCTCTGAGGACCAAAATGACGTGGGGGAAAGACAACCGAGAAGACAGAGAGACCCACATGTGTGCGTGCCTACATTGACTTGGGACTGGAAGAACCAGATGATGCCTGGCCACGTCCTGTGTTAGCTGCGATGGAGCTCACAAAGTTGAGTCTCACCGGCAATACAAGAATGAAAAGGGGTGCACCTGAGATCTTCATTAAGAGACCACAACTGATGGTCCAGCAGCTTTGGAGTTCCCCTGGGAGCATGGCACCTGGCCTTGATGCTGC
This sequence comes from Heterohyrax brucei, assembly GCA_028571685.1. NCBI lineage: Eukaryota > Metazoa > Chordata > Mammalia > Hyracoidea > Procaviidae > Heterohyrax > Heterohyrax brucei. The sequence goes on from CM053149.1 coordinate 54,658,933, forward strand.
CCTTGCCCATAAATCATTATGAAGGTCCACTTTTCAAACATGAATGGATTGGACTTGGTGATGCAGAGAGACCACATATAGGATGCACTTTATGGTTCTGTGCATCTATAGGATATCATCCTGTGGACCTCTGGCTGGAGTAAGGGGAGTGGATGGAGAGGAGGGAAAAGGAAACTATTGGGAGGATGAGACATGTACAGAGCAGAGAGGAATAATGGGCTGTCACTGGGCAGGGAGAGCAGTGGAAACAGCATATAGGTGGGCACGTGAATTTATATGGGAATGTACATTTTCACTCAGTCATAATAAAAAAAATAAAAATAAAATAAAATGCAGATCCTGACTCACGAGGTCTGGGTGAGGTCTGAGTTTCTGAGTTTCTAACGAGTTCCCAAGTGAGGCTGATGCTGCTCATCTTCAGATGAAACTCTAAGGAGCAGTGCCCTTGAGGCCAAAAGGAAACCATCCTGTACCTACATTTTAACTGTGTTTCCTGGAAGAATATTGGACACTGATATAATATGGGCCTGACAGTTTAAAGGGCTTTGCATATCTCAATTCATTTAGTCTTCGAAATAGCCTATTCAAACAAACACCCAAGTTGCTGTTGAGTCAATTCTGACTAATGGTGACCCTGTGTGTGTGTCAGAATAAGAGTTCTGCTCTGCTGGGTTCCAGACACTGAGTTTGCAGAACCAGATCACTAGGTGTTTTTTCTGAGAAACTTGGGGTGGATTGGAACCGTCAACCTTCCAGTTAGCCGGTGATGTATATTTGTACCACTCAGATATTCTAATTGGTTGATAGGTGTTATTACTGGCTCCAGAGTCCTTGGGTGACCCCCAAGTGGTTTGTGGTTGATTGACTGCTACCCTAAAGCCCAACCAGCTGCTTTGCAGCAGGAAGTCCTGGTGATTTGCTTCCATAAAGATTGTAGTCAAGAAATCCCTATGGAACAGTTCTACTCTGTAAAGTGTGGCATTGCCGTGATTCAGAATCCATTCAATAGCAGAGGGTTTACAGATGGAGAAAGTAATGCACAAGCTTAATTAACTTACCAAAATATCACATAGTAAGTGGTAGAACCATGATCTAAACTTAACCTGACTCCATAGTCTTCGTGTTTAGTTCCATGTTATACCACCTATTTCAGTAGTTGACCAATGTATCACTCCTTCTGGCCATACTAAGTTTTCAGTATTTCTTCCTTAAACCTGGAGGTCAGCTTAAACATAGCATTCCAGACGTGATTGACCAGACTGTGAAGATGACTGTAATATTGTATTAACCATACTTTATGCCTTCTGGAAATTTGATAGAACAAGTTCTGAAGGATTAGCTGTAGCTATTCCAATGCAGCTCTCTCTCTCTCTCTCTCTCTCTCTCTCTCTGTGTGTGTGTGTGTGTGTGTGTGTCAGCTTCAGGTGATCACTGGGGTGGCAAAGAAAGAACTCCAAGACAGAGTTTGTTCATTGTGTGGCTTGAAGGGACAAGAGATTGAGGCTGGAAGAATGGAGCCAGATAGGTGACTGAGGGTTGAAATAGAATGCAATGTGGGTGAGAAGGCTAGTGAATGGTAAGGGCAGAGGGCAAAAAGCAAAGTGGAGAGGCTGAACCAAGTCAGAGTATTTGTAAATGAGCCATTCAGGCTTTAAGGAAACTAGAGATTCACACATCAGTTCAATAAATATTAGTTGATGACTATGTTCCAGGCAGCTGTGCAGTAATGAACAATATAGACCCAGTTCCTGCCCTTAGGGGATTCTAAGTCTTGGAGGGGAGACTGACAAGACCACATGACACGACACGACATGCTACCACAGCACACCACACCACATCACACCTCACCAAACTACACCAAACCAAACAAGAAATTAGAGAAATAAATTTGTTGTAGGTTATAATCAATGTCCTAAAGGAAAAAATTAAGGGACAGAGACGATGAAATCCAAGAAGGGACTATGTTTGTGTAGGGGAGTTGGGGAGGGCCTTAGGCTGTGGCCTAAAATCAGAGAAGCTAGCCACGTGAAGAGTAAGGTCACAGGTGTTCCAGACAAGAACCAGCTGTGCAAGTCCTTAAGTGGGAAAGAGCTTGGCCTGAAGATAGGGCCCAGCAGGATCTCAGAGATCCTGTCTACCCAGAACTCATGTAAATTAACACGAGGATTAAAGCTGAGAATAACTCAATAGACTTCGACAAATGCTCACCTGGAATAGTGTGATGAATTCATGACGTATCAGTAGTTCGCCCGTTCATGACGGTTCGGTGGTAGAATTCTCTTCTTTCATTTGGGAGACCTGCGTTCTATTCCTCCCCAGAGCACCACCTGTCAGTGGAAATTGACTTGTTGTTTAGCAGAGTCTCCAAACCAAGGCAGACGAGGAACAGAGACTTTGTAGTCTACTTCCAAAAATCAGCCAGTGAAAACCCTGCAGTCACAATAGTTTGATATGCAGCTAACCATTGGATCCCCATGAACTGGAGGCCTCCTGGATGGCAGCTAGCAACAATATGTTACATCCGAGCATCAGACTTCATAGGTGGTCCTGCCACTAAAGCCTTTAAAATTGGAATATATGTATATACATATATATAATTTATTTTATTTTTGTTGTTGTTGAGTAGATACAGGACAAAAACATATACCACTTTAAGTTTCTGCATGTACAGTTCAGGTGACATTGATTACATTCTTGTGCAGTCATTCTCACCCTCGTTTTCTGGGTCATTGCTTCCCCACTGACATATCTGTAATATCACTACCCTCTAAGTTTCTATCTAATCTTTTGAATTACTGTTGTCAGCTTGATACCTAAGAGACAGATCAAAAAGAGCGTGATGTCCAAGGCAGACATTCTTTTTTAATTGAACTATAAACTGTTGTTTGGTTTTAACAAGACTTCAAACCTGCCACTGTTGAGTATTTCTGCTCCTAGTGACCCTATAGGGCAGAGTAGAACTGCTTCATAGAGTTTCCAAGGAGTGCTTGGTGGATTCAAACTGCTGACCTTAGCAGACATAGCACTTAATCACTAGATCACTAGGGTCTCCAAGAAGATTTCACGGGCTGCCGGGGGCCAGCCTCAGCAGGGTCTGGGATCACGAAGGGATGGGTGGCGTCGGCAAAGAAGAAATAATGAGACTGAGACAACCAGGAATCTGGAGATCAGCAGCCTGTTAGGGCCTGTCTGTCTTTATTTTTTATACAACCAGTAACACAATTTCACCCTGCCCTTTTGACCCCTTAAGCTGTTGGTTAGTAAGGAACTGATACCTCATGGTCTCTTTTCATGTTTATCATTAGGGCCCTCTCTGTTGGCTAGCAAATAACCGATACATTGTGGTCTTTTTCATGTTAATCATTAGGGCCTTTTAGGTAATGGCCCAAGACAAGTATATTGTGATTATAATCAACAGTGAAAATAAAGCTATACCTTGAGCTAGTGAGCTCTATTTATGCCTCGAGGTCAAATGTGCAGGAAGAGGGGATAGACTCATCTTAAAAGTTAATCTGGCTGTCTCTATTTGTTCCTTCTTTGCTCTTTTTTATCTCTTCCTGCGGGGAAAGTAAGCACCCACCGTCCCCCACTCTAAGCCTCTCTTAAGCTGTTCTAAGAAGGGTATTTCTTTAGTATTTGTCTATTTGCCATGCCAAATAAACTTGGGAGCTTATCTGTCTTCCTGATGTAGAGAGTGGAATGTCTATATCTAAGGGCTGTGTGGGGAGTTGTCCCTGGGAAGCTTCCCAGGGCCATCCTGCAATCTTGTATTTCACATGTGGAGGGAGATGTGCAGTTGGGGGAAGCCAGCAGAGGCAGGCTGGCCTCAGCATTCCTGGGCTGGGCGTGCTGTGTTGGAATTCATTAAGCCGAGGGGGTTGTAAAACCCTTCTTAGAAGGCATCTTCCTTGATCCTTTTGCCAGGAGATAAAAGGGTACTTTTGAGGAAGGTTTAATTAGGATGCAAAATATTATCAGGGAGAGCACGGCCAAAAATATGCCAAGGGTGAGATGCCTCCATCCGCCATCACATAGGCGTGAGACTGCTTACAGAGTCTTCTGTGGGTGACGGGCCTCAGCAAGGGGGTATTTTTGGTTTAAGATTATCTCGGGGCAATAATTTTCAGGGTTCGTTTGTTTATGGAGGTGAGAGAAATATTTTTAAGTCAGAGCCTTGTTTGAAATTTAAAGGCTCCTTGCATTGCAAGTATAACAGAAGTCCAATCATCCTTACAAAGAAATCTTTATCTAGGTTATTGTGGTAAAATGTGGGGCTAGGGTAAAGGTTGGCACTAGTGCCCATGTTTCAAGATGAAACAGAGCCACGAGCGAGGAGAAGTCAAGGTACCCAGTCCGTCAAATCTTTCTCTGATTTTTTCATTGGGCAGCTTCATCACAAGGAAGAGAAAGTTACTCTGAATGCTTTATTTTGGTGAATGCTTGTTGACTCTTAATGATCAACATAGTTTTTAAAGGTCTCCAGTAATCCTTCAGATGCTTTTTATTGAGTTTTCTAGGGAGGAGAATGTAGTTCACTGATGTGTACTTTCCAGAATCTTTTCTGCCCTTTTGATTATTAGAACATTAGCCTTAGCTTAGGGTCTCATCTGAGCCCTGTTGGTTAAGAGCTCATCTGCTAACCAAATGGTCAGCATGTACAGAGCCACCAGCCGCTCCTTGAAAACACAATGGGGCAGTTCTTCTCCATCCTATAGGTTAGCTAAGAGTTAGAATTAACAGCAACAGGTTTGATTTTAGTTTTCTTGAAGACATCATCAGTTTTTACTCGCATTACTGTATTTAAAAAAAAAACAAAACAACCAGTGCTGTGAGTCAATGCCAACTCATAGTGACCCTATAAGACAGAGTAGTATTGCCCCGTAAAGTTTCCAAAGACTATCGGGTGGATTTGAACTGCTGACCTTCTGCTTAGCTGCTGTAGTACTCTAGCACTAGCCACCAGGGTTTCCTACACTGGTGTTTTCTAATTGGTCTCCCTGACTCCAGTCCATCCCCCACAGAACGGCCAGTGAGATGGAGCTAAACTTCAAATCTGATCTTTTGCTTACAGTGGTTCCTCATTGCCATTAAAAAAATCTAAATTCCCTTTGTTCCATTCAATACTTTGCATGGTCTGATCTCTGCATAAACAGCCCACTCTCCCCTCCTACTACACTCCCCCGCTCTGAGGTATAGCCATACCATGCTCTTTGCTCTTTGGTGAGATCACTTTCTCATATCACTTCTCTGCCTTCGCACATTGACTTGGTACTTGCTTTGTCTCTCAGCTAGTTCCTGTTCAGACTTTGGATCTAGTTAAACCTTAGCTTCTCCAGGAAGTCTTCCTTGATTTAGCATTGTCTACTTTTATCTGATCAAATAAGACACGGTGCAAACAACTGTTACGACAGTTGACTTCTAACTCTTTCTCTGCCTTCTCCATGGAACACTGAGTTCTTAGGACTATATCCTTTAGTGTTTAACTGTGTCCAGCATATAACAGTCTCAGAAAGGTCATTTTGTGATTTATACTCTAGTGTTAAACCATTTGTTGCAGGTTACCCAGAGCCTATGTTAATCTCTTCATCATATATGAGGTTTGACAATTAAATCCACTAACTTAATTGTTCTACGTACTACATACCTCGCTGCTGAATATCACTACAGCCACCTTCCAAATATTCTCCTTGGCAAGCTATGCACCAATGCTAGAGTTTAGTTACTTTTCAAAGCAATTTTGGAACTCTTTCTGGAATGGCCATTGTGCATGGTGGCATGGTGGCAAATTCGTGGACTTAATTGTCTAGTTGTCTTTAGGGGAAGTTTTTAGTCAATAAACAAAAAGCTGTACTGGTACACCATCACTAGTCACCTGATCTGGCCTCCAGTGACTTTTCTTTAACCCAAGATAAAGGAAATATTGAGAGGAAGACATTTTGATGAGATTCAGGACATCAAGGGTAATAGAGGACAGCTCTGATAGCTGTTCCAGAAAGAGAGTTCCCTAATTGCTTTGAAGGGTGGAGTAGGCACCAGTGTCAGCGCATAGCTTTACAATGGAAATCCTGTGAAGGTGACTGTAGTGACATTCAGCAATGAGGTATGTAGTACTTTTTCTAGAATGAGCTCGCAAACTTCATTGACAGTCCAGTCCTGTATATATTCTCCACCTCCATTTCCTTTGTTTAGAAAATGGGGGAAATGATTTGCTGAAGTTTTGGCCCAGAAATGTACTTCTACCTCATTTATCAGACTTGTGAAAGTATATTGCTAAACAGATTTCTTTTTTAAAAAAATTACTGATGGCTTAATTCTAGTAGTCATATCTTTCTGTTATTTAGGCCACCCAAATATAGGCTTTTAGATTAGAGAGAACTTTAGGAGGATCAGACTCAGTATTTCGTTTCACAGGTGGGGACATGAAAATTCCAAGAGGTTGAATAAGAACCCTAAAGTCAGTACTAGTTGATGTTACAGTTAGACCTAGGAACTAGGTCTCTATCCTCCCAGACCTCCTTAGATCTTCATCTCACCTTGATGTCTGGAATCAGACATGGATTTGGGCCTGCTTTCTTTAGTTACGGAAAGCTTGGTGGCATAGTGGTTAAGTGCTACACCTGCTAACCATAAGCTGAGTAGTTCAAATCCACCAGGAGCTCCTTGGAAACTCTTTGGAGCAGTTCTACTCTGTCCTATAGGATCACTAGGAGTTGGAGTCGACTCTATAGCCGTGGGTTTTTGGTTTTGCTTCATTTACCAACCTGAGGTTCTAGTTCTGCCTCTGAAGCTCATAATGTAGTTATTAGCAAATAAATTAATGTTAAGATTTTCATTTGAGTGTTCTGGGGAAAAAAGAAAAACAGTAATGCTTAAACAAGTACTGAACAGATAGCCTTTTGGTACTTGGTCTCCTAGAAGCTCTTTCATCTTATCACAAATTTGAAGTGGTTCATTTAGGAGCTGAGTAGTTAATAAGCACTGACACCATTAAAACATGAAGACATTCAGTTTGTTTTCTTGAAGTATGTGCCAGAAGAGGAATGGAAAAGCTACCCTGTAAATATGATCTTCCTCAGCAGCATATACGTTTCCTTACCAGTGGAAGCAGAGATGACATGCACGGTCTGTTAATTTTTTATGCCCAAGGCATTTTTAGAGTTGATAAAAACAACAGCAGATGAATGTTATAAAGATTAGCACATCTTTCATTTCTATAGATTGTTTTGAATATATAGAAAAGTTTGAAGAATATTACAACAAAAAATTATGCATCTGCAACTCAACTCAGTTATGTGATTATATCTTGACATGTTTGCTTCAGATTTCTTTCTTTCTTCCCCCTTCCTCCCCCTCTCTCATCCTTCCGTCCTTCTGTCTTTCCTTCTTTCTCCTTTGCTTTGAAGTGAAAAATTTAGAGAGAGAGATTGCACTGTAATGGATGACATTCGTGTGGCTTTTTTTCATCACGGTCTTGTAAGTCCCACTCAGGTGATTGGGTGGGACTGTGTAACAGGGTAACTGTGGCCCACCAAAGGGATGGGTCAGTTTTGCCCTCCTGCTGGGCTTGAAATGAGCCACAATGGGGGTGAAAAAGAGAGTCACCCACAGCCACTACCAAGGAAGACGAGGCCTGCAGAAGGCAGCACAGTGGGCCCCCTGGCTCATGAAGTGAGAAAGCTGAGTGCCTTTGGACAGAGACTGAGAGTCACGGAGAATTGTGCCTGGAGGCATAGCTGGCAGGAGGCTCTCCTGACATTCCTTAGCCTGAACTGCAACCTGTTACTTCACTGGTAAACCTCGTAATTGTGTCTATGGTCTGTGAATTCTATGTGGAAATGGCCATGAATTATCCCACCCAGTAGAGTGTGCTATGGAGGGGGCGTTGGTGTCAGGGGTGGAGAAAATGGTGGAGAAAAAATGGCATATCTGACCTCTTCCTCATGGGAATCACCCTCGGGCCATTAGTATTGATTTTCCCTTCCCCTCAAGAAGTTAGAAGAGGTCAGACACTGCCCCCAAGTCACTTTAACATGGATATAGTTACAGCTTCTGTCACAAACCTGATGCTGCTGTTCTCGCTGTTCACAGAGGTTTAACAGCCATCCTGAATTTCTAGTTTTAATTTCTGCGCATAACTCATATTCTATGTATCCTTAAACAATGTATAATGTTTATTGCCCTATTTTCCATCTTTTTAAAATGATATATTCTAGGCTTATTATCTAACTTATCACTCAACATACATTAACACACTTTCTCTAGTTCATTTAAACTGCTGTGTCGTATTCCATTGCACAGAAAGACCACAGTCTAATCATTCTCTTGTTGATGGATCTTCAAGTTGTTTCTGTTACTTTTCCCTTACAAACAGAGTAGGAATAAACCTTCTACAGGTTCACAGAGGAATAAACGTTCTTATACATGATTCTTCTAAGAGTTTCTCTGCAAGACATATGTCCAGGTGTGACATTACTGGTTAGCAACATTGCTCTTCTGAAAAGAAATTTTTACGTCGAAACTCAAATAATCTGACAAGTCCCTTTAACAACTGAGCCAAGGTTAAGTACTGACGGAAACAGAATGCCAGGTGTAAGAAGTAAAATACTGTGCTATCAATGGATAATCAATAAACTAGATATAGAGTCCTATGCTGTTTTTGTTTTATAGCTAATTATGCCTTTTCACAAAAAAAGTAGACTGAACATATGAGTAAACTTAATCACCAAAAGCCTCAGATACTTATTTATTTTTTAAGCTGTTACCCTCTCTGTCATAAACCTAGAATTTTCCTTTCTTCTGGGAAAATTGACTGCTTCCTCCTTTGGACCTCCATTCAGCCTGCCTCTACTATAAGTAACACATTATATTTGCAATGGTGTGTTTACGTGCCTCTCTAACAGCTGAATGCTTTTTGCGGGCGGAGTTCATGTCTTGTTTGTGTCCCCTGGGTGTGGTTCAGGGTAGGTGCTTAGTATGGTTTGAGAAATGAATCAACGGTCCAAGTCACAGAAATCTTTGAGACTTAGCAGTGGGTTTCTGATTACTTTAGTGAAAGCTTCAAGTATCGCAAAGCTTAAAGTATGTCTTCACCTTGACTTCAAAAGAAGTTTCGTAGAAAAGCTGATTTAAATGGCTAATAAAGCAGAGAAATAACTTAGAATTTGACTGTAGTAAGCCTGTGAAATTTAGGAAATTTTTAATTTTATAAATTGTTAGAAAACCACTGTGAAAAGCTTTCTGTTTTTATCGAGGCATTTGATTCTTTAGTGGTCATTAAGATTTTCAAATTCCTGTATTCTGATAATCTGGAATACTGGGGTTTTGTGTTGTTAGGCTGCTGGTTAAGTGATATAATTCTTCTAAAGTGCTCACCACAATGTTTGGCACATAGAGATCACTGAATAAACTATTACCAGCTCATTCTATACTTCGATTCCTCTAATTACATCTTCTTGTTATATGTTCGACAGAGCTTCTATCTACATCTATGTGTGGACTCGTGTATCAGTAAAGCTGCTGCTCAGAAAAAGGAAGACATTCCAGAACTGTGGTCTTAAAATTAAGTATAATGGGAACTTCTAGAAGATTTTTGTAGTTCAAATAGGAAGTACCAGGGAATTATACATAATAAGTGTATTTTCAGAAAGTAGAAAAGTCATTAGAGTATTTTTAAAATGCCTTCTCTATTCACAAGGGCTTGTTATCTGATGAATACATCACACGCACGAAAGAAGGCAGTGGCTAGTTTCATTTCCCAGTGCCCCTTGCAAATGGTCAATCTGAGGCAGCTGTGGTTTACCAAGTCTGAGGCAGTCAGGTCCACCATAGCTGGTATGTGCTTACACTGTGACTCACCGTGCTTGTCAGACTGTAATCACAGGGGTACCAGCAATATTAGTCAGACTTTATTGTTTAATCTTCTATTCATTTGTTTGCCAACTTTGGTTCAGTCTGTGGGAAGGTTCCTCTTTGATTGCAACACGCAGTCCTGACTTCTGCAGTTTATCTTCAATTGGCGTGTTGAGCTTACTGTGAAAATCCTACAATAAGCTCCTTACTTCTCACATGTATGGGAATAAGCCTCAGTGAGCTTAATTCATCCTAAACACATTTTAAAATCACATTAGCATGTTCAATTCACCAAATTGCTTTTTAATATATGACTGACTTAATGTTAGATGTTATTTGAGTTACAGGAAAGGGAGTAGCTTTCAAATGTGTGTCACTATATATAATAGTGGAAACATTGGTGAGGTAGTGGTTAAGGGCTATGTCTGCTAACCAAAAGATGAGCAGCTTGAATCCACCAGGTGCTCCTTGGAAACTCAGCGGGGTGGTTCTGCTCTGTTCTGTGGGGTTACTATGAGTTGGAATTGACTCGATGGCACTGGGTTTGGTTTTCTGGTATATTCAATAGTAAACTAAAGCAAATCATTAAATGATCCGTTACCATGGAGTCACTTACAACTTATGCCAACCCTATAGGACAGAGTAGTACTGCCCTATGCCCTATGGGGTTTCCAAGGCTGTAATCTATACAGAAACAGACTACCACTTCTTCCTTCCATGGAGTGGCCTGTGGGTCTCAACTGTCAGCTTTTTAATTAGCAGCCAAGCACTTGCCTACTGTGCCGCCTGGACTTCTTTAATTAAGAGAAGTCCCTACACTTCTGTTGTGACATCACAGGATATTTGAATAACTAGCTATAAATGAGTTCTATTTGTACAAAAGTAATCTTCAAATCCAATTGTCCGTATTTCAAAACATAGTTCTAGTTCTTGAGGCAAAACTGGAAATAGATTGACTATTTCTCCATAGCTAGAACCAATTAGAGTGCTGAAGTAATAAACTGAACCCACAAAGAATACCTTTGAACTTTTTTCCCCCAAGCTAATCAGAAAAGTTACTCAAATCATCTTGTGTACTCATTAGAAAGTCAATTTTGCATTCCAGACTTTCTTCCATTCAAGTGAACAATATCATTGCTTATAATTTGCGTTAAAACAAATTCTCTCTGTTCTTGGAACTATCTGTATATACTCCTTAAATAAGCTTCTTCATTTAGCATACAGAAATATAGTCAAAGGAACACCAATCAAATTATTAATAACCATAACTACATTTATTGAACATCTGTCATCTGACAGGACCTTGACATACTTTCATCCTTAACAGTGAATTTGTTGAATGAGGGCTAATGTTAAAAATTTCCAAAACCCCAAAACCAATCCAGCGCCATTGAGTCCATTCTGTCTCCCAGCAATGTCATCGAGTTTCCAAGGTTGTAAATGTCTATGGAAGCAGACTGCCACATTGTTCTTTCCCAGAGCTGCCACTGGCTTTGAACTGCTGACCCTTTGGTTAGCCATTGAGCGCTTTAACTACTGTGCCACCAGGGGTCCTCATTCAAAATTTAGGTATGAGGAAATATCTGCTCAGACTGGTTAAGAAACATGCCCAAGTTTGCACAGCTGGTAAGTCTCAAGGCTGATATTAAAATCTCAGCCTATCCAAGGACAGTGGTTGAGAACCTCTGTACACAGCACAGCTGATGCAGAGTAGACAACTTTGATGATCTCCTTCGATAGTCTTGATTTTTTTGGAAAAACTACAAGACCTAGATAAAAACGGTGAAAAGAATACAATCCGTAGGAAGGCAATCGCATCCTCTTTTATAGGACCTTTTGTCACCATCTGTTTTTCTCTTTCCCCACTTCAGGTATTTGTACAGTTTTACTGCTAATTTACCACCTCTCTTCGCCCTCATCCTCTCCTCCTCCCACATGCCATTAACATAAAGGAATTTCCTTTCATATTATGCAACTAAGGTTTAGTGCTTGAACTCACATACACTGTCATCATGCAGATTGTGTATTAATCTAATCAACAGCCAAAGTTTACAACTTTAAAAAATGTGTAGAGTTTATTGTGTTTTGGGTGAGAATTTACACAGCAAATTAGGTCCCCACTTAATTTCTACAGTTTGTTCGGTGACATTGTTCATAACCTACACAATGTTGCCACCTTTCTCACCATTTCCCTGCTGGTTAAGATTTATCCCCCTTTTTTTTTGAAATTTTATTCTTTTATTGTGCTTTAGGTAAAAGTTTACAGCTCAAGTTAATGTCCCCTTCAAAAATTTATATATGTATTGTTTTCTGATAGTAATTGCAATCCCCACAATGTGATAGCATGCTCTGCTTTCCACGCTGGGTACCCCGTGTCTGTTCCGTCAGCTCCAGTCCCTTTCTGCCCTCTTATCTCACCTCCAGACAGGCACTGCCCATTCGGTCTCATGCATCTACTGGAGCCAAGAAGCGCACTCTTCACCAGGATGATTTTATGACTTACAGTCCAGTCCCACCTTTGTCTGAAGAGCGGGCTTTGAAAATGGTTCTAGTTCTGGGCTGAGTCTGGGAGCCACGTATTCTGGGCTTCCTCCCGTCTTAGTCAGACCATCAAGTCTGGTCTTTTTATGTGAATTTGAGTTCTGCACCATGCTTTTCTTCTGCTCTGTCAGGAGCTCTGCGTCATGTGCCCTTTCACAACACCATCTTGGTGGTAGCTGGGCACCATCTAGTTTCTCTGGTCTCAAGCTGATGTAGTCTCAAGTTTATGAGGCCTTTTCTATCTCTTGGGTTCAAATTTTCTTCGTTTCTTAGGTGTCAACTATATCCTAGATGGCTGTACATGATTCCTTGGGGTTGTAATATAAATTCTAAGAGGGCACTTCAGGTGTAAGTTTACAAGTCAAGCTAATATACAAAAGTTTATAGACATATTGTTTTGTGACATTAGTTGCAATAACCGTAATCTGACAGCACAGTCCCCCTTTCCCTGCTTCTCTGCATCCGCTTGACCAGTTCGTCTTCCATGCTGCCTTCTCATCCTGCTAAGGAATAGGAGCTACCCACTTAGTCTGACGTATTTGGTTGAACTAAGAAGCACGTTCCTTAACATGTATTGTTTTTTGTTTTACATACCAGTCTAATCTTTGTCTAATGAGTGGGGAATGGTTTCAGTTCTGCATTAACTGAGTGTCTGGGGAGCACAGGTTTAAGGGTAGGTTTTACTACGTTTGAAGCCAATTGCCAATGAGATAGATTACCAATGGTTTGGCGAAACTGAGTGCCAAATTCCTCAGAGAATTAAACGCAAACAAATACTGCAGATCCTATTCGCCACTCAACCCAGCTGTTCCCTTAAGCTTCTAATGACTTGGAAGAATCCAATCAGAATGGCTACACTGTAACCTTATCTGTTGGTGAGCCAGACCACAGATGCAGTGACCGGACACAACAGAGGTTTGTGTGGCAACCAAAACCGGAATCACAAAGAAGGCTCAGGTGAACAATAATACTAAAATAGTCACTTGATGTTGAGTTGAGTCTGACTCACAGTAACCCCACATGTGTCAGCAGAGAACTGTGCTCTATAGGTTCTTAGTTGCTGATTTTTTAGAAGCAGATCTCTAGGCCTTTCTTCTAAGGCACGTGTGGGTGAAATTGAACCCTTAATTTTCTGTGGTCACCGAGCTCATTAGCTGCGTGAGTCACTCAAGGACTCCAAATAACTATAGCTATCACATAAGGTCTGGTTTTAAGTGTCAGACACTGTGCTATACATGGATTATTTAATCTTTTTCAAGAGGCAGGGTTATATAGCAGTTAACCAGATGGACACTGGGGCTAGACTCGTATGGCTCTAGGTCCTTGGGCAAGTGATGAAAATTCTTGTGTTTCACTTTCTATGCCTGTAAAACGTGGATAATCATGCTTCCCAGAGTTGAGCTGAGAAATGAGTTAATTTACACAAAAGCCTTAGAACAGTACCTTGCATAGAGACAACAGTCAATATACGACATTCTCCTAGCGACAAGACATGTTGGTGAAGTGGTATCTAGTGTTCCATTTCAGGTTCACTGTGGGTGACCCTCTAGGGTCAGTGAGAAGTGGAAGACCCTTGACAAGACAAATTGACACAGTGGCTACAACAAGGGGCTCAAGCATAATACCGATTGTGAGGATGGCATAGGGCTGGGTAGTGTTTTGTTCTATTGTACACAGGATTTCTATGAGTTGGAGCTGACTCCATGCCATCTAAGAACAACAATAAAACAAGACAAGACCAAATGGGCATACCAACCCATGGGCAAGGATCAGAACACAGGAGGGGATAGGAAAGTGGGTAGTGGGGAACTCAGGTCAAGAAGGGGAGAGTGTTAACATGTTATGGGGTTGGCAATCTATGTCACAAAACAATATGTGTATTCATTATTTAATGAGGAACTGATTTGTTCTACAAACCTTCGTCTAAAATACAATAAAAGGAGAAAAGGCTTAGAGGAATCATGAAAATTGTCCAAAGTTATTTTGCAGCATGTATGTGGACAGGAACCTGGTGGCGTAGTAGGTTAAGTGCTGTGTCTGCTGACCTTCAAATCACTAAGCACTCCTTGGAAGCTCTATGGGGCACTTCTACTCTGATCTCTAGGGTCGCTACCAGTTGGACTCAACTCAACTTCAGTGAGGTTTTTGTGTTTTGTTAGTGGACAACCAGAACTGAAACACTGATTTATGTCTTAATCCGAAGCCCGTGTTTTTCACATTCAGGTTTTATACTTTTGGCTAAAGAGTGCCTGGGTGGTACAAACGGTTAAGTGCTCAATACTAATCAAAAGGTTGGCAGTTTGAACCCATCCAGAGGTAACTTGAAAGACAGGCCCAGGGATCTGTTTCTGAAACCCATGACCTTGAAAACTCTAGGGAGCAGTTCTGTTCTATATTTGGGGTTGTCATGAGTCGGCATTGACCTAATGGTAATTCACCACCACCACTACCACCATTGGAAATCCTGGTGGTATGGTGGTTAAGTGCTCAGACTGCTAACCAAAGGATTGGCAGTTCAAATCCACCAGATACTTCTTGGAAACTCTATGGGGCAGTGGTCCTCTACACTCAGGAGGTTGTCATGAGTCAGAATTGGCTTAATGGTAATTAACTGCCACCACCACCACCACTGGAAACCCTGGTGGCATCGTCATTAAGTGCTCATGTTGCTAACCAAAGGGTTGGCAGTTCAAATCCACCAGGCACTCCTTGGAAACTCTATGAGGCAGTTCTACTGTGTCCTATAGGGTCCCTATGTGTTGGAATTGACTTGATGGAACCGGGTTGGGTTTGGTCTTTTGGCACCACCACCACGGAAACCCTGGTGGCATAATGATTAAGTGCTATGGTTGCTAAGTAAAAGATTGGAAATTGGAATACACCAGGCACTCCTTGGAAACTCTATGGAGTAGTTCTACTCTGTCCTATAGGGTCACTATGATTTGGAACTGATTTTATAGCTATGGGTTTGGTTTTGGCTTTACCATCATCACCTTTACTGTGAGGATTTCATAAAATCAATATTTCTTGTGGTCTTCTTTGGCTGCTGCTATCGTTTGACTGTCTCATTTATTGTTACCGATTTCATTCAAGGAAAAAACCATGTCATACAATTCTTGGGATAACAGTTGAAACTAGAAGTTCGAATTTAAGAGGTTGCATTGCTGGATTTCTGTGGATGTTATTGGTCTGTCTTTCTTTCTCTTACTACTTCATGTATTTGACATGCAATTATTACGATAACATATATATAGATACCTCGGTTAGGCACGCTTTGAAATTTGAAAGCATTGATTCCCTGTGTTGTTGTTGTTAGGTGTCATTGGGTCAGTTCTGACTCACAGCGACCCTGTGTACAACAGAACGAAACACTGTCTGTTCCTGCACTATGCACACAATTGTTATGTTTGAACCCATTGTTGCAGTCACTATGTCAATCCATCCTGCTGAGGATCTTCTTTTTCACTGACTCTCTGCTCTACCAAGCGTGATGTCCTTCTGCAGGGACTGATCTCTCCTGACAACACATTCAAAGTACGTAAGATGTAGTCTGGCCCTCCTTCCTTCTAGGGAGCACTCTAGTAATACGTCTTTAAAGACAGATCTGTTTGTTCTTTTTGCAGTCCATGGTATATTCAACATTCTTCTCTAAATCAAGGACATCAATTCTTCTTCTATCTTCCTTATTCATTGGCCACCTTTCACATGTATGTTATGTGATTGAAAATACACTGGCTTGCTGTCAGGTGCACCTTAGTCTTCAAGGTGACATTTTTTACATCTTTGATTACCATTCCCAGTCTAATTAGAAATAAATCACCTAATAAACACCAGTCTCTGCCAACCTCTCTAGTGCTCCCCCCATATCATATAATTAGGAAATACTCTGTAATATTCTATTTCCAGGGAACACTGCTGAGTTGCAAGAGAGGTAATCACATTTGTTCTTCTTTTTTTAATTATGTTTTGTGTGTGTGTGTTATGGGTTGATCTTTGCTCCTCAAAAAGCTGTGTTCAAGCCCTAATCACCAGTACCTGTGAATGGGATTTTATTTGGAAATTGTTGTTGTGGATGTAATTAGTGAAAGTGAGGTCATACCAGAGCAGGGTGGGACCTCATTTGACTGCGTGTTCTTGTAAAAAGGGCAGAAGGGACACAGAGGGAAGGCCATGTGAGGACAGAAGCTGAGACTGGAGTTCTGCTGCCACCTGGGGTTTCTAGAATCTAGGAGAGACAAGGAGTCTTCTAGAACCTTAGAGAGAACATGACCCTGCCCACACCTTGAATTCAGACTGCTAGACTCCAGAACTGTGAGACAATATTTTTCTGTTGCTTTAAGTGATCAAGTTTACATTAATTTGTCACAGCAGCTCTAAGAAACTAATACACGCTCTAAGAGTAGAAAAAATGAACATAAATAATCTCAAGAATAGCCTCTATCACAGCATCACACATAAAAAGTGATTTTAAGATGAAGACTTCTGCCTGAGAAATAAAGGCTGTTGGAACTTGCATTTAGCTTTTACTTTCATTAAATATGATTGTGGCTTTAGACCCAGGCTTTTTCCCTAGAGACACTGATTCCACCAGGGAAAGGAGTATGTGAAGTCACTGCAAGAAAGTTTTTGTATGAAACTGTGACTCCTGCCAGAGATGTCATGTGTTTTAGTTAACTTTCTTCCCAGGAACCAGGAAGATTTCCCAACTCTGGATAAATACAACTGGAATGCTATTCAGAAGTCATTAGCACAGGGCTGAATTTTACATACGCCGTCTGTTTCGGCTTGAGATAAAGGCTCTTTTCTAGTTTCCTCAAGGTGAAAGTCCAATTCACTCTGAAATTGCCTTATTTCACTGGAAGAAAATATTTGTGATTTCTGCCTCTGCTATTACTATTTATGCCACAGTAAATTTATGTAAGCAAAGTGATGGTCTCTGTGGGATCCCTTCAGGGTTCTTTAAGTAATAAAACCACACAGCTGACAACCAATAGGATATTCTGCTCCTGTTTTTCACCCAGGGCTTCAAATTGGTTTGGTCTGGTTCAAATCCCTGCTGAGAATTCGCATTTCCTCCCCTGATATACTGAATCAATCTACATTTTCACAAGATCCCCAGGTGATTCTTAGGTATAATAAATTTTGAGATCACTGCTCTACTAGTGGAAATCCTGGTGGCACAGTGGGTCAAGTGCTATCTCTGCTAACCAGGAAGTCAGCAGTTCGAAGCCACCAGATGCCCCTTGGAAACTTTGTGGAGGAGTTCTGCTCTGTCCTATAGGGTCACCATGAGTCAGAAACAACTCTATGGCAGTGGATTTGGTTTTTGGCTCTGCTAGTGGGGCAAAGACCATAGGATAAGGAATTATAGGCTTTTTCCTATAATTGAGTGCTTGAGGTAGTTGAGCACTTGACTGCTAACCAACAGATTGGCAGTTCAAATCCACCAGCTGCTCCTTGGAAACCCTTTGGGGCAGTTCTACTCTGTCCTATAGAGTTGCTGTAACTTGGCATCCACTTGATGGCAATGGGTTTGGGTTTTTGGTTCAGTGGTTCTGAGCATGGATCCCTAACCAGTGGTGTTAACCATGGCCTGGAAACTTGTTAGAAATGCAAATTCTCAGCAAGAATTCAGGCTCCGCTTTTACTTCTCAAGCCTCCACAGTTTCTACCACAATACTGTTTACCGCAGCACTGCTGATTAGCAACTCTGCACACACAGTGCTATGGTAATGAGTCTTCCTTATGTTGACTCTCAGATCTCCAGTGCCATGAAGGCCCTTCTTGAATCATCAAGGAGAAATTAAATTATGCTCAATATAGTTCTACAGCACTTTTACCAGGGGTTTATAGTACCTCTTCCAGGGATATGCTAGAGCTGGCTCCTGCTGGCTTTTGAGGGGAACAGTCAAACAGTAAGGTATTTTGTGAGGCAGCTATTAAACCTTTGAAACTGGTCACGATGGGAGTCTTGACATCATGGAAACTGACATCTGCTATAAATTAGGGTTTCTTTTCCAGAAAACTGGTTTTGAAATGACCGCCCAGTTAATACTCATTAGCTGGAACAGTGTATCTCACTCTTGCTGTACAGTGGTTTGCCGGTGTGTCTTGCTAGGCTGCAAAGCCAATCAGTGTCGATGTTAGTTTCCTATGGCTGCTGTAACAAGTTGTCACTAGCTGGATGGCCTACACAGCCGTCTTAAATGTGCTTTTCGGAGTGCCAGAACCCATACTGCTCTGTCTGCGTACGTGCTCTCCTCCCTCTACCTGGAGCTGTTCATACAGTTAATATCCCTTTGTGGATTTTCCAATTATGTAACCTATTTTTCCTGCTCTACTTTCATGATTTCCAAGCCTGCTCTTTGCTTACTTTTTATAGAGCTGATCTCTAACATCCAGGCAGTCGTGACTGGGGTATTATGGAGAATATATCAACCAGCTGAGAATGACCTCTCTGGTATGCGAAGTCTTTAGTCAAGTGGATAGGAGTCTGGGGGCCAAGGTCAATTCCTGGGTAAAACCATAATTGGTAATAGCTTTTCTCAGGAGGTCATGTGGAGAGGGTCATGAACCATGCTTGCTTGAAAAGCCTATAATTCCTTATCCTATGATCTTTGAACAGCCTGCTGCCTAGCTGTTCTCTCCTGATCTGCCTGAACAGCTTATCGATTTGTTTCAACTTGTAGCAAAGCAAGAGAAAGGGAAAGACAATAGTATTTGGTGTCTGCCTACTACGTGTCAGACTCTAAGCTGGAGGCTTTAATTATTGGGCCAAGGATGCTGTCACAGGTTGAATTGTGTTCCCCAAAAACGTGTGTGGCAGTTTGTCTGAGCCATGATTCCTGGTATTGTGTGATGTTCCTATATGCTGTAAACCCTACCTCTGTGATATTAATGAGGGAGGGTGAGTGGCATTTGTGTTGGTCAGGCAGGACTCAGAGGTAAGATTGTTTTGTGCATTGAGGCAAAGAAGCTAGCAGAGAGATTTGGGGACTTCATACCATCAGAAATGAAACGGTGCTAGGAGCAGAGTGAACCCTTTCGAGTGCTTCCTGGGGTCTCTATGCCTCAGAAACTCCCAGTCCAGGGAAAGACTGACTAACCATAAGGGCTTTCTTCCAGAGCTGACATAGAAAGCCTTGCCCTGGAGCTGATGTCCTGAATTTGGACTCTTAGGCTACTAAACTGTGACAGACTACCACTTCTGTTTGTTTAAGCCCTCTACTTGAGGTATTTCTGTTGCAGCAGCACTAGGTGACTAAGATACCCACCCACTGCCCTCAAGTCAATTCTGACTCACAGTGACCCTATAGGACAGAGTAGAACTGCCCTGTAAGTTTTTAGGGAGCACCTGGTGGATTTCAACTGCAAACCTTTCAATTAGCAGATGGAGCACTTTTAAGCACTATGTTGTCAGGGTTTCTGACAACTAAGATAGATGCTACACAATCCAGAAAATATTCCTGCGTTTCTTTGTGGCTGCAAAGAATTATCTGAAACTGTTTTAGAGATGCGACATAATAAGTCTAACAGGTTCCAGTAGCACATCTGTTTTTCTGTCAAAATACAGTGTTCAGTCGTGAATAAAGCAATTTGACATGGCTTATATGATAGCTAGCATTTGATATCGCCTCTCGCTTGCTGCTTTGTCATACTGTGGTGGCTTGCATGATGCTGTAATTCTGAAAGCTATGTCACCTGTATTTCAAATACCAGCAGGGTCACCCCTGGTAGACCAGTTTCAGCAGAGCTTCCAGACTGAGACAGAATGGGAAAAAGGACCTGGTGATCTATTTCTAAAAAAATTGACCAGTGAGAATCTTGTGAGTAGCAATGGAGCATTGTCTGATATAGTGCCAGAAGATGAGCTCCTCAGTTTGGAAGTCATTCAAAATGTGACTGGGAAAGAGCTGCCTCCTTAAAGAAGAGTCGATTTTAAGGACCTGAATGCAGTAAAGCTTTTGGGACCTTAACTTGCTTATGTGGCACAACTACAAGTGAGAAGAAACAGATGCAAACATCCATTAATAATTGGAACATGGCATCTATGAAGTATGAATTTGGGAAAATTGAAAGTCATCAAAAATGAGATGGAATACATAAAGATTGATGTCACAGGCATTAGCTGAAATGGACTGGTACTGACCATTTTGAATCAGACAATCACATGTTCTACTATTCTGAGAATGACAAAGAGAAATGTCATCACGTTCATGGTCAAAAGGAACATTTCAAGATCTATGCTAGAGGACAATGCTGTCAGTGATCGGATAATATTCACATGACTACAAAGGAGCCCAGTTAAGACAAGGATGATTCAAATTAACCCACTAACCACCAATGCCAAAAATGAAGAAGTTGATTTCTACCACCTTCTGGAGTCTGAAATTGGTCAAATATGTAATCAAACATGCATTGATAATTAGTGGTGATTACATTACACAAGTTGGGAACAAAGGACCAGTAGTTGGAAAACACAGTCTTTTAGTGAGTAAAACATTGCTAGAGATCATATGATAGAATTTTGGAAGACCAACAGCTTATTCATTGCAAATACCTATTTTCAACAACATAAATAGTGACTAAACAGCAAATATGGGGCAGTTCTACTCTGTTGTATAGGGTAGCTGTGAGTCAGAATTGACTCAATGGCATCGGGGTATACAAATGGACCTCTCTGGATGGAATACACAAGAATCAAATCGACTACATCTGTGGAAAGAGATGATGGAGAAGCTCAGTATCATCAGTCAGAACAAGTCTGGGGCCAACTGAAAAAGAGACCCTTAGTTGCTCATGTGCAAGTGCAAACTGAAGCTGAAGAGAATTAAAACTAGTCCATGAAAACCAAAGTACAACCTTGATTATATCCCACGTGAATTTAGAGATCCTCTGGAGAATAGGTTTGACACTTTGAATACCAGATGAGTTGTGGGATGACATTGAGAATACCATACATGAAGACAGCAAGAGATCACTAAAAAGGCAGGCTCGAGAGAAAAGTCTAAAATAGTTGTGAGACTCTGAAACTGGGTTTTGAATGTAGAATAGCTGAAGTGAATGGAATAAATGATGAAGTAAAACAGCTAAACAGAGATTTCAAAAGGAATGTGGTGAGACCTGAAGCCAGAAAACCAAAAGAAAAGAACACAGTCATATTTCTCAAGCTGGAAGGTTTAAGAAAAAAATTCAAGCTTTGGTTTGCAATATTGAAGATTCTGTGGGCAAAATATTGAATAATTCAGGAAGTATGGGATGAATACAGAAGGAATACCTAGAGTCACTGTACCAAAAAGAATTGGTAGACACTCAGCTACTTGAGGAGGTAGTGTATGATCAATAACCAATGATATTAAGGAAGATGTCCAAGCTGCACTGAAGGCATTAGTGAAAAACAAGGCTGCCAGAACTCACAGAATGCCAGTTGAGATGTTTCAACACTGGAAGGGCCCATTGGTTTTTGCCAAGAAATTTGGAAGACCTCTTCCTGGCCAGCTTACTAAAACAGATCCAAATTCATGCCCATTCCAAAGAAAGGTGATCCAGTAGAATGGGGAAATTAGCAAACAATATCATGTCACACACAAGTAAAATTTTTCTACCATTATAAGGAGGTTTCAGCAGTATATCAACAGGTAACTGCCAGAAATTCAAGCTGAATTCAGAAGAGGACATGGAACAAGGATATCTGAAAGCTGAGAATACCAGAGAGATTTTTACCTGTGTTTTATGGACTAGACAAAGGCATTTGCCTACATGGATCATAATAAATTTTTGATAAGATTGTAAATAATGGGAATTCTGGAACACTTAGTAGTGTTCATGAGGAATCTGTACATAGACCAAGAGTAGTTGTTCAAACAGAACAAGGGGATACTGCTTGGTTTAAAATAAAAAAAGGTGGGGGGTGAGGTTGTATCCTTTCATCATACTTATCCCCTCTGTATGTTGAGCAAATAATCCAAGAAACTGGACTATATGAAGAAGAACAGGGCATCAGACTTGGAGGAGGATTCATTAACAACCTGCAATATGCAGATGATGTTTGCTTGCTGAAAGTGAGGAGGACTTGAAGCATTAAAGTGACGAGGATCAAAGGCTGCAGCCTTCAGTGGTGAGATTACACCTCAATACAAAGTGAAATTATACCTCAACGTAAAGTGAGATTACACGTCAGTATAAAGAAAGCAAAAATCTGCACAACTGAACCAATAAGTAACATAGAGAAAAGATTGAAATTGTCAAGGATTTCATTTTACTTGGATTTACAGTCA
Organism: Heterohyrax brucei; assembly: GCA_028571685.1. Lineage (NCBI taxonomy): Eukaryota > Metazoa > Chordata > Mammalia > Hyracoidea > Procaviidae > Heterohyrax > Heterohyrax brucei. Next base: position 54,681,600 of record CM053149.1, read on the forward strand.
ACAACCAATGGAAGCAGCAATCAAGAAATCAAATGATGTGGTTTGTGGGGCACACCCACTGTTAAAGATCTTTTTAAAGTGTTATAAAGCAACAACTTCACTTTGGGGACTAAGGTGAGCCTGAGTCAAACTGCAGTATTTTCAACTGCCTCATATGCTTGTGAAAGCTAGACAATGAAAAAGGATTGATAACTTTGAATTATGGTGTGTGGAAGAATATTGTATATACTTCAGACTGCCAGAAGAACCCCCAAAACCTGTCCTGGAAGTACAGTTCAAACACTCTTTAGAAGTGAGGATGTTGAGACTTTGTCTCATGTAATTTGGACCTTTTATCAGGAGGGACCAGCCCCTGGATTAGGACATCATGCTTGGTAGAGGGTGAGCAAAAAAGAGGAAGAACCTTGATGAGATAAACTGAGACAGAGTCTGCAACAATGGTCTCAGACACAGCAACAATTGTGAGAGTGGTGCAGGACCAGGAAGTATTAAGTTGTAGATAGGGTCACTGTGAGATGAGAGGACATGGTGGTATCCAACATTATCTACAACAACAGTAGTGCTTTATGAAGGAATTTAGGTCAGATTTGCTTAGTAAGAAACACTATATTGGTCTTGGTGATTTTGTGTACAAGCATTAAGACGGATTCCTAGAATCTGGAGAAAGTGAACGTTAGCAAGGCCAAGAGATGACTGGGGACAGCGGTCCTGGTTCCACCACTCTGGATGAATGAAAGTCATCTTCATTTCTCAGATTTTCTGTTTCTTTACTTGTGAATGATAGTAATAATTCCTACCTTCCAGAGTTTCGTAAGCATTAAAAATGAAATAACAAATTCTCATGGACTCCAGACTTTCTGGAGCCATAGAGGGTAAATCAACCCCTGAAACAATTGTTGTAACATCACCTTTGAACTTTGAACTGAAAATATCCCCTGAAGTTGTCTTAAAACGATAGTTGCCCTTAACTAGTTAAAAAGACCTTCCTTTAGCACTATGCTGTTTTAAGAACTGTCTATATGGGGTGAAACTGACAACAGCAACTTGAAAGATTGGATGAGAACCTTAGGGGACAGTGAATTTATGGTAGTGAGAGAAGGACAAATCAGAAAAGGCCGAGGAGCATAGATGCACAGCCACAAGGATGTAATCAGTATCACTAACTTATACTTGCATAAACTGCTGAATTGATGTATGCCTTGCTGTGTATCTTCCCAATAGCAACAACAAAATAAATAAATGATACAGAAAATGAATTGATGCCTATTAAGTGCCTAGTACACAGTAAGTTTCCAATAAGTGACAGCTAAGATCGTTGGAAGCAAGGATAGTGAGACTGCATCTCACATACTTTGGACATGTTGCCAGGAGGGATCAGTCCATGGAGAAGGACAGCATGCATGGTAGAGTGGAGGGCCTGCAAAAAAGTGGAAGACCCTCAACGAGATGGAATGACACAGTGGCCACAACGATGGGCTTAGAAAAACGACTTTGAACGTGGCACAAGACCATGCAGTGTTTCATTCTGTTGTGCACAAGATCGCTATGAGCGGGAACCTACTCAGTGGCACCCAACAACAACAACAAGGTCCTTGCGTGGCACAAACGGTTTGTGCCTGACAGCTAACCTACAGGCTGCCGGTTCTAACCTTTCCCGTGGTGCTGCAGAAGAACAGGTGCAGCAATCTGATTCTGTAAAAGTTACAGCCAAGAAAAATTCATGGAGCAGATGTACTCTGACACACATAGGGTTATTATGAGCTCGAATCAACATAAGGATGTTAATTTTTTTTTTTTTAAATCCTGGTCATCATGAGGAACTCGGAGTGAAAAAATATACTCACAATGAGTTACAGACTAAATATCCTCTTGCCAAGCCAAGTGCCCTCTTGCACTAGCCCTTTAATTGATGTAAGCCATCCCTTCCATTCTTCCTCTACACTTGCATGGTGCAATAGGGAGGAAGGCATTTCCTTTATCAACTGTGTGCAAGATTCAGTGAGTTTGCCAGGTTCTTGCCTCTTCCCTCTTGTGGTCCTTCTGTGCTGAGAACTCACCTCGGTCAGAATAGTCATCACTCAAAGTAGCTTTAGTTTTATTTATATGCTTATCTCTGTATCTCAAGACTATCAGCTTCCCAAGAGCAAGAGGAGATCGTATTTATTTTTGCATCTCTGCTACCTCATTCCTGAATGCTGGAAGGAGCACAAAATATTCTTATTAAATTGAATTGTAGTCAAATTCCAACTTTTTGAAACAGAAAAAAAGGGACAGATTGAACATTTATTCTAGTCCAATCTTCTCTCTTGGGAAAGGAGAGCAATACCATTGCTATTCTGTTTAAATTTCTCCCCAAACCCCGTTTACTTTGGCTTTCGGTTGGCTTTTGGGATTGAGAGAGATAAATGTTCAACCTTTGGTGACTTTCATCTCGGGAGAAGGCCGTCATGCCTGGTGTCAAGTAGAGGATCAGTGAAGCAGCAAAAGAGGCTCTCTGAGAGGCCTTGACACAGTAGCTGCAGCAATGTGCTGCAGTCCAGCAATGACTGGGAGGATGACGGAAGACCAGGCAACTCTGTGGTCATTGTGGTTGTTATGAGTTGGATCCAACTAGATGGCACCTAATAACAACAGCAGAAACTGAAGGATGAGTAGCTGACCTGATGAATTTTGGTTTTTATTTCATCGTTCTATGACTCTGACTAGGGGGAGCTTGGGGTTAATTTAATGGTGAGTAATTTTAATCTAGTATGAATGCTACCAGTTAACATTTGAGGGCATTCAGCTAAACGCATTATCTTATTCAATCCCTTCCACAACCTGATAAAATGAGTATTATTATTTGTCTGTTTTATAGCTAAAGAAACTGAGGCACAGAGAGGAGCTTGGCCAAGGTCACAGTAAGGCTAGTATTTTTGTTTTTTCAATTGTTGTTGAAAATATGGACAGCAAAAAATATACGAGCTCAACCATTTGTACATACATAATTCAGTGACACTGAATACATTCTTTAAGCTGTACAGTCATTCTCCTATGCCTTTTTTGAGTTGTTATTATGCTGTTAACATAAACTTACTGAGCCTGAAACATCTGATCTCCAACCTTTTGAGCTGCTTGAAACCCTGGTGGCATAGTAGATCAGTGCTACTGCTGCTAACCAGAAGGTTGGAAGTTCAAATCCTCCAGGCACTCCTTGGGAACACTATGAAGCAGTTCTACTCTGTCATGTAGGGTCGCTATGAGTTGGAATTGACTTGATGGCATTGTTTTTTCTTTTCTTTCTTTCTTTTTTTTTGCTATTATTAGTTTGATCCTGTATAGACAGTTTTTTAAAATAGTGCAATGCTTAAGGCAGACATTCTTTACTTGTTGGTTTAAAGAAGACTTCAAGGGTAGGGCTGGGATAGAATCTTGGTATAAAACCGCAAATCAAACTTGCTGCCATGGAGCCAATTTTGACTCATTCAGCAACCTTACAGGACTGAACAGAACTACCTCATAGGGTTTCCAAGGCTGTAATTTCTATGGAAATTGACTGCCACCTCTATCTCCTGCTGAGTAGCTGGTTGGTTCAAAGCATCAACCTTTTAGTTAGCTGCTGAGCACTTTAACCTCTGTGCCACCAGGACTCACCAGGCATCAGTCTGTCTTTTGAACACAGCATTATACTATTTCTAGACTCAAATGTTTTCTTAAACTGCATCATAGAAATTACTCTAACAAAGAGACAATTCAGCCTTTCTCTAAATGTTAAGTGAATTCTGTGGAAGGTGCTAGACCAAGTTCTGAAAAAAAAACCAAAAGGGAAACAGCACCGCAAGGCCCCACAGCTCCTTGGGACCTCTTGGGCCTCCCCCCTGCCCAGCCCTGCTGCACAGACCACTGCTTTCAGGGAGCATTCTGCAGAGCAAAACCATCAGTCTGGATCCAGTGAGGAAAGAGAAACCACACAGTAATTTGAAGGGGAAAAGTTTAACATAAAGAATTGAGAACTGTTTGTTCATTGTTTACAGATTCATGAGGATACAGAGAAAGAGACTCTGACAAGGGGAAGCCAAGGAGCCTTGACCTTTGGGATGAGAGTGAGGACGCTGTTGTTCCCTTGAGGCTGTGTCTGAGCGAGCCAACTTGCCCTATTTATTAGGCAACTTCAGGCTTTACAGCATTTCCTTTCAGCTTAGTCCAGGCATTTGGACTATTTAGAAAATCTAAATAACATCTCCTTCAAACTAACATTCTGAGAGAAGTCTGTCTTTTCCCAGAACTGCCTGTAGGTCTGTGACAGAGTGAGAACTGGCTTGTTGATGGTGATACACTGGGGGCGGGGGTGGGGTGGGGGTGGGGATGGGGACAGTCATGGGGGCTATGATGGGAACTTCGAGGTTTGGGCGAAACGTACATATACATCTGAAAGAAAAAATGAAATATAATTTGCTATCACACAGGTCACACAGTTGAAGTTTGAATGCAGGTCAAATCACAACAGCTGTTGGTTATCACTCATCTTAACTACAGTAACAGGATTGCTTAAACAAATTCTCTTCCTTTCTAGAACTTTCAAAGTATTTGATATTTGCATAATGATTAATCTCCAGTTGCACAGGAAATTTCCGAAGGGAGAGACACCACAGGCACATTTGAGACTGTAAAAACATGGAAATAAGAAGACAGGGCATGTCACATCTTTGTTTTGGGACCTGTTCTCAAGAGAATTTCTAAGTAACAGTTGGCCATTCTGCTGAATGTTAAACTGAGGACAGGATGGCTGAGAGAACATAGTCTCCAACATTTGAACAACATGTAGTAACCAGACCAAAGCAGAGCTCCAGATAAGGGTTTTACCACACTACATGTTTGTGGGGAAGTAGATCTTGAATATTTCAAGATTTTATACTACTCTTTGGAAAGACTGGATCCTTACTTTTAGAAACCTGGAAACCTGCTCTCTTCACCCAAGGAAAGCTCTGAATTTTTTTTTTTTTCTGTAGATGGGTTGTAACTGGCTGTTTATTTGCTGTGATTTTGGGGGGCTCTAGGAAGTTTTTGAAGTCCCCGTGTGGTGCCAACATTTAACATGCTTGCCTGCTAACCAAGGTTGGAGGTTAGGGTCCAGTTAGAAGTGCTTTGGGAGAAAGTCCCAACAGTCATCTTCCGAGAAATCAGGCACTGAAAATCATGTGGAGCACAAGTTTTACTCTGACTCATGTGAGGTCCCTGCCGTGGATTGAATTGTGTTCCCCCCAGAAATGTGTGTGGCAGTTTGGCTGGGCCATGCTGCCTGGTTTCCTGTGATGTTCCTCCTTGTTGGCCTCAATGAAGTTAATGAGGGAGGATGGGCAGCAGTTGGGTTGGGGGACAGGACTCAGTGTGTAAGGTGGTTTGTCCTTGAAGCAGTCTCTTGAGATATAAAGGAAAGAAGCTAGCAGAGAGATGTGAGGAGCTCATACCACCAAGAAGCTGCGTCAGAACCTGAGTGTATCCTTTGGGGAGAACCAGGGTCCCTGCACCTCTGAAGCTTCCAGTCCAGGGAAAGACTGGTGACAAGGACCTTCCTTCAGCCCCAGCAAAGAAAGCCTTCCCTTGGAGATGACACTCTGAATTTGGACTTTTAGCTTACTGGACTGTAACAAAATAAAATTTCTCCTTGTAAAGCCCTCCATTTGTGGTTTTTCTGTTAAAGCAGCAGTAGATGACTAAAACAGTCATCATGAGTCACAATCAATTTAATGGCAACTGGTGTTTAGTGTATAGGAGTGCATTATCCAATAGGCAAGATAAACACGGTATTTACCTTGCTTACCAGATCAACTGTAGTAAACAATTTTACTACCTTACAGATTCTGCTTCTAGGTACAGTTGGCATCTGTCTTTCTCCCAACACCACAGAGCCTTCCTACAGAATCAAAGTCCCTTTTTAGATTTACGGTCCCTGACAGGGGCAGATGATCCAGTAAGCAAGATAAGCATGGACTTACTTGTGCTAACTAATCTTTCGTTCACATTTCACACATCTTTCACCACACATGCTCGCCTTACTTACTGTGTGATCTGACCCTGGTAGTGTGTGAAGGAAGTTTGGGGCTGTAGAAAGGGCTGGAGGTTCGAAGTAGACTTCTAGACCCCAGTATTTGATCTGCAGGTTAAGGTGTTTAGTTAGATCAATAAATAGCTCTCAACTTGGTTGGGTTTTACAGTCACGTGGGAATTTTGGAGCCCTGCTAGCACAGTGGTTAAATTAAATCTCAGGCTGCTAATCAGAAGGTTGGTAGTTGGAATCCACCAGTTGCTTCTTGGAAGCCCTAGGAGGCAGTTCTACTGTCCTACAGGGTAACTATGGAAAACCCTGGTGGCCTACTGTGTTAAGTGATACATCTGCTAACGAAAAGATAGGCAGTTCAGGTCAACCAGGAGATCCTTGCAAACTATGCAGCACTTACTTCTACTCTGACCTCTAGGGTCTCTGAATTGTACCCAACTCAGTGGCCGTGGGTTGGGTTTTATAGGGTCACTATGAGTCGGAATAAGCCTTTTTTTTGGTCCTGGGAAATTTTAAAATAATACCCAAGGCTGGACCTTATCTCAGCTAATTAAATCAGAATCTTTGGCAGGTGGGCCCTGGGCACTGGTATTTTTAAAAGCCTTTCTAAGAGGTGCTAGTATTCAGCCAGCTTTGATAACCACTTCTACCTCTAATACAACATGCTAATAAGACTGCTATGATGAACATCTCTGGGGACAAATCTTGGTGCAAATTAAAAAATTTGTTCCTGTTAGGATAAACTTTTTGAGTCAACTATATGTCAAATTTGAATGCATTTAACTGAAATCTAAACAAGAGTTCACAAAATGAAAACTGTATTAGGATATGGGATTACGAGAATTTTTCTTTAAAATTTCTGACATATTACATATATGTCAGCCACTAATTATCAAACATTTCATTCCCATGCCAGTCCCCTCCCACCATCCCTGCCTTTGGCTTTTGGGTCTGAGATTGTTTTTCAGAAGACTGTTAGAACCAGACTTCTGAACATGATAAAGGCATCTGTGTCATTTGTTCAGATCTGTTTTTGCATTCTCAAATAATGTTCTGTCTCTCTCCTCTGAAAAGATATTTTCAGAGGTTTTATGTGAGTATCACCATTGATGAGTATCTCATTGATGATGCCCTAATATAAAGTGGTGATTCAACGTGACTAAATGTATCTCATGCCTTGTTCTGAAATCCAGTGCTAAGTGCATAGGCCACAGATAATATTCATCAACCATGACCATGATAAATATTCATCTCATATCTGTCTTCATTAGGGGGTTATTAACACATCAAAGATATTTGTAGTGAAATGAAAGTGATAAATTCTGTCTGTATGTACTCTTATTTGAAAGGTAATTTATATTTAGAGTACCTTTGTATAAAGGGCTTTAATAAAAGGAAGTTCTCTTTTTTTTATTATGATTGAATGAAAATGTACATTCCCATATAAATTTGCATGCTCACCTATATGCAGCTCCCACTGCTCTCCCTGCCCGGTGACAGCACACGGTAAAAGGAAGTTTTCTTAAAAAAAAAAAAAAAAGGTTGTATGTTTTCAAGCTAACAATCTCACACAAAAACTGTTATTATTGTTTTGTTTGTAAAATGGACATTAGCCAGTTGATGCACTGCGTAAATAGTTTGTTTCAGAGGAGGGTGATATAAAGCACTTTTTTAAAAAGGTTAAATTGATGCCTTTTCTACTAACCGTACTTTGGACTTGTTTTTCTAACGGAGAGAGCTGGCAGTGATTGATTTCCGCTCTCATCTGATCTCTTTGGTGATCAATAGCCCATTCTAAAGATTGATGGATGGAGCTGGTATGCAGTCTTTGGGATAGAACAGGGCACTGATTGACAAACTTTCTGTAAGGGGCCAAGTAGTAAATATTGCAGGCTTTGCTACTTATTTCTGGTGTTTAGCTACAGTCACTTAAAGCAGCCATAGATAGTATGTAAATGAACAGGTGTGGCTGTATTACAATAAAATTTTATTTACAAAGGCAGATGTCAGACTGGATCGGGGCTCCAGAACATAGTTTGCCCTTCCCTGAAATCGAGCAAACCCAACAGGCTCTCAGAAACCCTGCTGGCACAGTGATTATGTGTTATGTCTACTAACTGAAAGTTCAGCAGTCTGAATCCACTAGGCTCTCCTTGGAAACTCTGTCAGGCAGTTCTATTCTGTTGTATAAAGTTGCTATGAGTTAGAATTGCCTCAGTGGCAATGGAGTTGGTTTTGGAGGGAACAGGATCTCAGATTGGAGTGTGAACCAGGATCGGGAATTTGACTAACCCAAAGTAGCCAAAGGGTGTTGGGATTTTGTGTGAACGAGAAGGTTCACTATGATAGGAAAAGTCATAATAATACATTTAGTAGTAACAAAAGTGTCAGTAGAGATGGCTGGCGTGCACTGCCAAAAGCAGAGTGTCACTGTGATGACTTAAGGTGTACCTGGCCCAAGCCAGGGTCTTTTCTATTGCTTCACAAGCTGAACAATGAAAAAGGAAGACCGAAGAAGAATGGATTCATTTCAGTTGTTGTGTCAGAGAAGAACACTGAATATATTGTGGGCTACCAAAAGAATAAGCAAATCAATCTTACAAGTAATACAAGGAGAATACTCTTTGGAGGTGAAGTTGGCATGATTTTGGCTTGCTTTGTTCATGTCATCAGGAAAGACCAATCGATAGAAAAGAACACCACGTTTTACAGAGAACCAACGAAAACAAGGGAAGCCCTCAGTGAGATAGGCTGACACACTAGCTGCCATGATGCACTTGAATATGACAGTGACTGTGAAGATGGCACAGGACTAGGCAATGTCCCATTCTGTTATATATAAGGTGGCTGTGAGTCACAGCCCGCCTGATGACAACCGACAACAATGTCTACTGAGGACCTGCTACGTCGCTTGAGTTAAATATGTGCATTGTCTAGGGTAATTTTATTAAGGACCTTAATGTACGTATTATATTTCCATTTCATTGAGGAAGAAGTTGAGGTACTCAGAGGCTAGGAAACTTTCTCAAGGATGTACAGCTAGTAACTTGCACAGTTGAGATATGAACCCAGAGGGTCTGACTTTGGAGACGGCTTTTCTAACAGCATCTCTCCAGAAAACAGAGCCAAATTCAAAGTTATCATAGCTGGGAGAGAATGAAAGGCATATAGGAGGTACTGTAGTCTCTGTTCAGGTTTTAGGTGTTTACCATGTTGTGGATGGCCCAGGGGTGGTGCCCTAGGGTGTATACTGTTAGAGACAACTTTCCATGGGTCTCACATTTCTGCATGTCTCGTGAGCAGAGGCACCATCACAGTCTGTTGTTCAGGACAAACTTTTCAAGGATGTTTGTGTGTTGAACAGCCTCGGAAAATAGAGATTTTATCTTCCTGTGAACAAGAGGACAGATTTGCTTGCTGTACAGTATAATAAAGATAATATCTCTCTCTGGGGCAAAGTTGGCTAAGTTTGTTTGCAGCCCATTATAACAGACTGAGGATGTTTAGCTGTGATGCAAGCCCCCTGTATGTGCAGCATCTGCCTCGGCTACTCTGTGTCTAGGACTTAACGGGCAAAGGGAACTGACGGGAACATGAATCACGTGCTATTTGCTGTACTGAGTGTACTGTATGTTTTTGCAAATAACATACCCACATATATGATGTGCAGTATACAGCACTTAGGAAAATAGCTCTGGGGGAAGGTTGTCTAGTTTTCACAGAAGGTTTAACACACCTGTTTTTTGCATAAATATATGGTAATGGAATCCTTTATCTCTGACCCGGTTGTTTCATGTCTTCTACTGGCAGCCATGAGTCTGTGGCAGGCTAACATGTTAGTATGCAAGTAGAGTAATATTTCAGACCTTTCACAGTTTGTGTCAAGAGGCTCAGTAGTCATAATGGCTTGTCTGAGGATGAAGGCTGTCCACTCTTGGCTATAGTTTTGTGCCTTTATTTTCTGTGAATGAATAAGGGCCAGAAGGTCTGTAAAGAATCCAGAAAGGCAAACTTCTCCAAGAAACTGTAGTTCTTGATTACATGATGAGCAGTGTGCTGTGATCCTCTAAGAAGTTCTAAAGCTAGTCACATGTAGTTAAAAACATACAGCTGGTACCCTGGAATGCTTTTCAGTGAACCACAGCTGTAACTTAAGTTAGCTCTAGCAGTAGCCGTACTTTAAGTATCTGTTAACCACATGTGGCTGTTGGCTACAGGGTTGACACAGATACAGAACATTTCCGTCATTGTAGAAAATTCTATTGGTCGGTGCTGCTCTGGAGTATCTTAGAGTGGAAAACAAGGAACCTAAACTATCAAAGACAACTCAGGATGTAATAAAGAGACCCAGGAACCATTAAAGTTAATCTTACATTGGCCAAAGATGGGAAAATTTGAGCACCAATTAAGAGTAGTAACCACAGTAGATTAGCCAAGTGCCGTTGACTGCTTTAAATATATTTAAACCCATGACTTCATATTCATAAAAACCAAGCTAAATCCATTGCCACTGTATTGATTCCAGCTCATAGTGATCTTATAGGACAGAGTAAAATTTATTGATCACATTAGGATGTTTGGGAGCCAACTCATTTGAAAATTGGAAAATAAAGAGTTATCCAGAATTTAATCAGTATTGTTTGCACAGGGGAGGTTGGGCAAATGCTTGAGACTGTACTCAGGTGTGTGTTGGAAAGCTCATTGCAAGGTGCCATAGGACTGAATACCTGTTGCTCTTTGCGGTGGCCAACCCAACACATTATTTTTCACCAATTCATTTTATTATGATTAAGTGAAAGTATACAATCCATGTCAATTTTGCATCCCTGCCTCTCTACAGTTCTATTTGCACTCCCCATCCTGTGACAGCACACTCCTCCTTTTCACTTTTCACTTCTAGTACCCTCCCAGTAAATATCTGTATCCTCTTCCCCACCCTCTCCTCTCCCCTCTAGAAAGAAACCTGTAGGACGACCTTCTATAAATGTGTAAGATCCTCAAGTACACACACTGCATGCTCACTCTGTGTCCCCAAGTCCAGTCCACTCTTTGTCTGAGGTCAACAACCTCAGTATTGGTTTCAGGTCTGGGGCAGCAGCAAGTTTCCGGGCCGTGTTCCCAGGGGACCCTCCAGGTTTTCAGACCATCAGTTCTGGTCTTTTAGTATCTGATCTGCATGCACACCTCTTTTTCTTATGCTATGCCAGGGACTCACTCTATACATGTGTCCCCATCAAGGCTGTCTTTGGCAGTGGCCAGGCACCATCTGGTTCTTCTGGTCTCATGCTGAAGTAGTCTTCCAATCATATGGGTTCTCCTGCCTCCTGGGCTCATTTTTCCTTGTGAACAACACATTCTTGTACATTGTTTTTTTTCCCTCCCTTCCCTCTTTTACATCCCACTTCCTGTACTCTTCTTTCCTAGCCAAAGCCAGCCAAGTGCTGTCGAGCTGGATCCTGGAGTCCTCTAATCAATTATTCCATATAGGCCTCTATGTTTAGGGTGAACCCAGACTAGGGCAGCCTTCTAGTTCACATTCTGAAAGAGAATCTGATTAACCCCAGCTGGTTCATAGATTTGTTGCTTGTTCGGATATACTGGTCCAGTCCTAAGAGAAGAGGCAGGGAGTTCTACGATACAGGGAGCTGTCTCTCCCACAGGTGTAGGTGGCACTCCTTAAGGTGGGAGGTAGAAACAGGTGTGGGATAAAGCTTCCTTGCTTTCTGGCATGATAAGACTTTCTAGAACAGCCCTGTCAATACATGGATTAGTAAATCCAGTTTGGAGTTTTGCTCTTCAAAAAGTGATCTGCTGAACAACAGCATCAGTATCACCTCGAAACTTGTTAGAAATGTGGACTTTCAGGTCCCACCAGGACCTACTGAACCTAAATCTGCATTTTAACAAGATTCTCCAGGTAATTTACATGTACAACAAGGTGAAAGAACTCCACTCTAGAGGGAATAATAATTACCTGATCCAGGGGATTTGTGAAAAAGATACGATACTGATACCAAAGGTCAACCGGAAATGCATTTAGAGGTCAGGGGAACAAGTGGTTATATGGGGAGCTGGGAGAGGAAAAGTGGCTCTGAATACGTATGAAAAGCCTGGAGCCCATAATAGAAAAATACGTAGTATAATTAGGTTATTTTGCCCTACATCATCAACCTCAAAAAAATAATTAAATAAGAAGATAATACAACCCCCCCGCCCCCCACAAACCAACAAAAAGAATGTACATGTCATTGTGGACACAGAGCAGGTCCTTTATCAAATGATTGTGAAATATGGAATTTAATGTTTGTGTCCTGGTGCCATAGTAGTTAAGTCCTACAGCTGTTAACCAAAAGGTTGGCAGTTTAAATCCACTGGACACTCCTTGGAAACTCTGCGGAGCAATTCTACTCTGTCCTGTAGGGTTGCTATGAGTCAAAATCGACTCCATGGCAGTGGGTTTGGTTTTTTTTGGTTGGGGGTAGGGTACATGCAGGGGTGGATTCTCCAACAGGCAAAGTAAGCACTGTGCGTACTTTGCTTATCAGATCATCTGTAATGAATGGTTTCACATTTTTTCACCACATCGAAAATTCTACATCCAGATATGGCCTGCATCTGTCTCTCTCCCAACCACATAGCACCTTCCTGCAGGATCAAAACCTCTTTTCAAATTTACAGTCCCTGACAGGGATGGATTAGCCATCAGGCAAGGTAAATACAGGCTTACCTTGGAGTACACAATTTCCCATGTCCTGATGTGGAGAACGTGAAATTGTACATTACAGATTAGTCAGTAAGCACAAGTAAACCGGTGCTCACCTTGATTATTAGGTACTCTGATCCTGGGAATATGTGTTTGTGACGGAGGCAGAGGCAAAACTGACACCCCACCACTTCCATCTATTCACTCTTGGCTTCCCTATCCCGCACCCCCAAACTTCTTACCTTGTTCCCCTTTAGCTCTTTGCTTCCTCTCCCAGTTACGGGCGCAAGGTTGGCAGTTCAAATCTGCCGGGCACTCTTTAGAAACTCTGTGGAGCAGTTCTATTCTGTCTATAGGGTTGCTGTGAGTCAGAAGGACTTGATGGCAGTGCGTTTTGGTTTTGGTACTGGTAAATGTTGAACAATTGGCTCTCTGGCAAAAGAAAAAACAAGGAATTTCTAGCTTTTGTAGTTTGATTTGTAGTATCTGTGAATTTCCACAGTATAAATACTTCCACGAAGGTACCAACGTGACGTTATTGAATACAGAGTTGGGAGGTAATGGGTTCTTGAGAGATGGAATAACCTGGTTCCAGCCCCTTGAAGAAAGACGAAAAGGGAGGGAAAGGAGAAGGGAGACACAGGAATGAAGGAAGTGAGGGAGAGAAGAGAGAAAGAAGAAAAATAAAGGGTGAAAAGGACGCTGTGGAGTGGTTTGTAGCCTTCTCCAAAGTGAGCCGGAGATACCACACCCACTGCTGTGGAGTCAATTCTGACTCACGGTGACCTTACAGACAGAGTAGAACTGCTCCATAGAGTTTCCCAGGAGCTGCTGGTGGATACTGAACTGCCACCCTTCTGGTTAGCAGACGTAGCACTTCACCACTGTGGTGCGGGGGTTTTCTCCTAGAAGCGAAGGGAGGAAAGTTAACAGAAGACATTGTGTGCTTCCCTTCCCTTGAGCTACTGCGAAACACAGCAATCTGTGCCCTTAAGTCAATCAGAAATCTCCAGGAGGCTTGCCTTGTCTCTTTTGTTGTAGTTTGCAAATTTGGCTGTTGGTCAATCTTAGGACACCCTGGTAGCATAGTGGTTAAGTGCTACGGATGTTAACCAAATGGTTGGCAGTTCCTGTCCACCAGGTTCTCCTTGGGAACTCCAAGGGGCAGTTCTACTATGTCTAATAGAGTCTCTATGACTCAGTGGCAGTGGGTTCGGTTTTTATTTTGGTTCAATCTTAGCTTTAACTTTCTTGAAAATTTCCTTATGTCATGGCTGTGAAAGAACCACAAACTCAGCTGGCAGAAAGGTTTTTGGACAGCATGCTTGACCGGTGCTGCATGTTTACTGAAGCTGCTTCCGTAAGCACGGTCTGTGCTCTGGACTGCTCACGCCCTCTCTTTACTGACACGCCACGCCCTGTCCTCTCCTGCCTGAGCGTAGGCCACCTGATCCCCACCCAGCATCCTCAGGTATTACACAACTTGCTTCTCTGGCATGGCTCAATCCCTCATCTGGTTTCTTCAGACATCATCTAAGACTACAGACCTGCTTTCTTTCCTGGGAGGCCTCCAGCTGGCACCTAACTCTCTGCCCTTGGAGATAGCAGCAGATAATGTATCTCTAGCTTGATCACAGGCATTGGCAGGCAGCTTAGAACTGTCCCCCTGCTCAGAAAAACACTGCCCTGGGGGATCATGGCCAGCCTGGTGCAGTGGCGTTTCCCAAACGCAGGCCTTTGATTTCTGTTTGGTGCAGCTCTGCGCCAGGTGAACAACTTTCTTCCTACCCTTGCCACCAAAGCGCATACCTGAGTTTCTCCTGACTGCTCTTGGTTGCTCACCTTTTGCTTTTTTGTGGAAAGTTTCTAGTGCCAGGAATCCAACTCATTACAGATAGCCAAATTTATGCTTCTTAGTCTCCACGGAAAGCAATTTTTTGTAGCCTCTCTTGGGTGTCTGATCTGACCTGTGGTGGCTTAGAAAGACATGCTTCTACTAGCAGGTTAAGTGTTCATTTTTGCAGTTCTACTGTCTATTTCAAATGGAACAATTTCTTTTGTCCTCTTTCCAAATGAAAGTACATTCTCTTAAGATTTGTGAGTTGATTTTTATTTCTTCTGCAATAGGGACAGAAGTGGTGGAAGTTTCCTTAGTTATGTTGGGGGAGGGCTTTTCTCTGGGGATTACCTCTCTTCCTCAAAATTCTCCAAAACACCGCTAAATCAAACCAAACTCATTGTTACTGAGTTGATTCTAACTCATAGTGGCCTTGAAGGACAGTGTAGAACTGCACCATAGGGCTTCCAAGGAGCTCCTGGTGAATTTGAGCTGATGACCTTTGGTTAGTAGCCATAGTTCTTAACTACCAGGCTACCAAGGTTTCCAAAGCAGTCACTAGTTAGGCTAAAAAACCAAACCAAACTACCCACTGCAGTCGAGTTGATTCCAACTCATGGTGACCCTGTATACAGAGTAGAACTGCCCCATAGAGTTTCCAAGGAGCACCTGGTAGATTTGAACTGCTGACCTTTTGGTTAGCAGCCAGCCATAGCACTTAACCACTATACCACCAGGGTTTCCAATAGAAATGTCCAATAGAGTTTCCCAGGAGGGCTTGGCAGATTCGAACTGCTGACCTTTATGTTAGCAGATGAAGCACTTGACCACTAGGCAACCAGGGTACCTTGTTGTTTTCAAATCAGTTCTGACTCATGTGTGTCAGAGTAGAACTGTGTTTCTCAGGGATTACAGTGGCTGATTTTTTGGAAAAGGATATACCAGGCCTTTCTTGCAAGGTGACTCTGGGGTAGAATGGATCCTATGACTTTTTAGTTAGTGGCTGAGTGCTTACCTGTTTGTGCCACTAATTCCTTTAAATGCATAGTTTGTCAGTACAATGCTTTTGCTTCTGAGTACGTAGCACTCCTCCACCGTTTCCTTACAAAGTTATGGCCTGCTTACAGTGTCCGGGGTACTCTATACTGACAGAAACACTGCTGCAGTTCACATGGTTCTGCACAGCTTTGTGTCTTCCCAGGCTGGTGAAGGGAGTGGGGGCACAGGTCAAGGAGTTCTTCCTGCCAGTTGAGAACCTCATTCTGCCCCTTGAACAGCTCATTCACAGTAAAAGTCAAGGGCTTCTGGCCTAAAAATGTCTCTAATTTGACCCTAAATTATGAGTCAAGGAACTTCAGCTTCTGCAGCGAGGCCTGAAAGGCAGGCCAAGCTGGAGCATCTTTGACTTTTCTTCCTTCTTCCAGATGTTGTCCAGTGAACTTGTGTCTAAAATGTCCCCTCATCCTCCATGGAGAGTTTCATTCTGTGATGCCTCTGGTGAAATTGGAATGCTCCCAATTTGGACACAAGAATGGAAGTTTCTGAGAGGAGACATTCTGCTAATATTCTTGGTCGTAAGAATGGTGAACACTGTCAAATGACTCTGAGAGAAAAAAAGAAAGGAATCAACAATGTGAAAGAAACACCTTATAAAGAAAGGGATGTGAAGTTTCTTACAGTTTGTTGGTAGAATGTTCTGGCTTCAGAGCATCTGCGCCATCTGGACCTTTAGTTTTTTTTACTTTAACTGTCCAGTGTATTGGGCCACTGCTACACTGAGTTGGGGGCTGGGCATATGGGAGAATCTGGATCTTAGGAGCTCAAATGAAACACAAAGAAACTGAGTAGCTGCGAGATGTAACCGCCCAAGCCACTAGGCTTAAGATGAGGCAGGAGCTACAGCAGTGAAAATTCTGCAATGCTGTTGGTGGCAATGTTTCAGTGAATTTATCAGAGGAGAACAACTTGAATGGGTCCTGATGAGTTGGTGACTCAAATCCAGGAATGACTGAGATCGCAGCAACCAAAGTCAGTCATCTGTGTAGGTGAGAGTGCCACACTATGCAACTGTAACATCCCCTTGGGGTGAATACCAGAGGGAGAGATGCCATCCCACCGCTGTATACACAATCAAAGACTGCCAATCAAGTTCGTGAACTCATCCTAGAAAAAGGGCTACATACCTCATTGCTGAATATCACTACAGTCACCTTTGAAGGACTCCTCTTGGTGCACTGACACCAGCACCTAGTCCACCTTCAAAGTAATTTTGGAACGGCCATCAAAGCTGTCATCATATTACTCTCAATGTCCTGAATGTCATCAAAATATCTTCCTTGCAATATTGCCTTTTTCAGTGGGTCAAGAAAAATGTCACTGGCAGCCAGATCAGGTGAGTAGGGAGGGTGTTCCAATACAGTTATTTGACGACTGGCTAAAAACTCCGTCACAGAAAACTGTACAATTAAGTTTGCAAACTTACCACCTTGCCACCGTGCACAATGGGCAATTCCAGAGAGAGTCTCAAATTGCTTTGGAGGGTGAACTAGGCTCTGGTGTTGGTGCATAGCTTCTCAAGGGGAGGACTTTGAAGATGACTGTGGTAATATTCAGCAATGAGGTATGTAACACCTAGAACAATTAAGTTCACAGACTTAATTGTTGTACTTCCTACACAAATGCATTCCAATTCACAGTAAATGCTGATCAAAGAAAGACTGGAAAACACGGCTACAATATTTTGCAGTTCCTCACACTAAAAAGTACAATTTGTTTTCCCATGCCTTACATCTGGCTGGCTTGAGACTCGCTTTGCTTAATTTAATGTGGTGAAAATGACATTACATAAGTTCTAGAACCTAGGCCTTGAGAGACCTTGAACTTCTTCGTTTGCACTCTTAGAATGTGGCCCTGAGACAGCCATGAAAGGAAACCAGTCTAGCCTACTGGAGGGTGGGAAGCCAGCACCAGTGGTCAGACTCACAGATGAGGTCATCGCAGCCTGCACAGCCCAGCCTCTAGGTGAATGCACCCCAGTGAGTGATCCAGGGGAAACTAGCAGAGCAGACACCAGCCACCAGCCAACTCAACGGACTTTGGAAATAGTAAATTGTGTTAAGTCTCCAAATGTTGGGTTGTTTCTTGTACAGTAATAGTTAACTGACACAGGCCATATCGAAATCCATCATGAAAGAGGGCCAGGCTTGATTAGACAGGTTTGAAGTGGACCTGGGAAGAGACAGTAGTGCGTTTTGCATATGCATATGGAAATCCTGGTGGATAGCAGCTAAGTGCTCTATGGGACAGTTCTCCTCTGTCCTGTAGGGTTGCTATGAGTCAGCATTGACTCTATGGCACTGGGGTTTTATGTGTGTAGGCCATTCGTATATGAGGCTCTGAATACCTGAGGTCCAAGCTGCTTGTAAAATATTCAGATCAGGAGTTTCCTTAAGAGGTCTGGACCTTTTCAAGGCTGTCTTGTCTTTTAATATTCTAAAAGTTGGAACTGAGGGGACAGCTTCATTTCTGTAGCTGGGTTTGAGGCCAGACCAGACTCTTAGAAAAATTCCTGGAGTTGGCCAGATAGGAAATAGTTCAGACTTTGTGAGCCATATTGTGTTTGTTGTAACTGTGCAGCCCTGCTGTTGGACTCAGCCACAGATAACGTGTAAACAAGTGCACATGATTGTGTGCCAGTGAGATTTTATTCACTAAAACAGGTACTGGATCCACAAGTCGAGGTTTGCTAACCCCTGCTCCAGACTAGCATGAATAGTTAACTAAAATCATAGGACTGTGATTACACCCAGGAGACTTCTTAGTGCAATTCAAACATGTCAGTGCTCCCTGTCTTTTTTTAAAGATTTTCTTTCAATGATCGATGAAGCTAGATGTGGATAGATCTTCAAAATAAGTAAGGTCAGGCTCCTTGAGCCTAGTACATTGTAAGTATTGAGGAAATGGGTTACAACATAACAAGGTACATCTCCTGTCACGGGGGGCGGGGGACTGCACCAGTGTCCCCAAGAGTGTGCAGATGGTATGTTGGGAATGTCCTGCAACGGTAGGCAGCACCTAGTCCATGGACAGGCTGCCCCTCTGCTGGGACAGGGCTTCATCTGTGTATCTGCAAATGGATAACTGTTGAGTGTCCCCTTGCCTTCCAAAGGGTGAGACATGGCACAGGGAATTATTACAAGCTTGGAATTAGTCTGAGGGTGTGAGATGTAGACAGCAGCATATGTCTTGAAATCAGGAAAGTGGCTTCTGCTTCATCTTCCTCACTTCCAAAAATATCTTCAAAGACACTCGCTATTGTTCTGCCCGGTACAGTTGGGCCTGACTCAGTTTGCCTTATAAGGCAACTTCAGGGTTTCAAGAGGCCTCACCATACAAAGATTTTCCTGCTGTCCTGCTTGAGTTGCCTTCTGCTTAATTTTAGTTCATTATGTCTATAAAAACAGGGAAAGCTTTGTGGGACAATAGGCCCAATCATCGTGGGAAGAATGACTCATCTCAAAAAGAACAGGGAGAAGGGCTGCAAGGCAAGGGCAGCCGAGAGTCAGGAAGTTGGGAGCAGATAGATTAGCGAGAAGAGCATCAAAGGATCTGTCTTCTCTCCATTTCTCCCACTAGGGGGTGTTCAGCATCTCAGAACAGTATTTGGGGGAAGTTGAGGTTCAGTGAAACATCTCATAATAAAAGGGCACCGGCTGACCTGGGTTTCCTGTATCTCTGCTCTGTGTTTAGAAGACACCTGGAGGAATGGGGAGTTCTACCACAGATAAAAATATTAATGCCTCTTGAACGTTTGAGGATTCTTGAATCATTGGGGGATACCCCGAAGGGTTCTTTAGGACCCAATGTTCTTCATGTTAGTGGCTGGAGTAGCTGTGGGCCAGGAAAAGTGGAAGATGTTTTCTTCCTGGGGAAGAAGAAGTTGTGTGTTAGGAATTGAGTGCAACTGAGGGATTAGTTGGAGATTAAGATTAGGATAAAGATCAGGGAGGAGGTCAGATACAGAAGTGGAGTGGGCACGAGGTGTGGGATGTAGGGCAGAGAGAGGTGAGAGTATTTGGAGGGTCTCAAAATAGCCAGGCCTTCCGAAGGAGCCCAGCAGAGCATTTGGTTATGATTGGTTATGTGGAAAGAACATGGAACTTGAATCCTGATAGACATGAGTTCAAATTTCAACTCAAGTGTTTACTTGCTGTGTGACCTTGAGAACTTGAACAGTTTTTTTTTAGCTTCTTTGATTCTCAACTTCCTTATCTTTGAAATGGGAAAAATGACGCTAAGGTTAATTGAGGATTAAAAAAATAGTGCATATAAAGCATGAAACAGATACCTAGTCCTTTCCCTTTCCCTTTTTCTACTTGGGAAGGGCTGTGGGCAAAGAAAGGAAGGATGTCCATTCTTGTAGTTGTTGTACCCCAAGTCCCCAGGGTTCCCAGACTGCAGCCCTGGAGCAGGAGGGTCCTCTTTGGCCTCCGAGGGTCTCTGCAGTGCAGGACTGCGGACAGTATTCAGGGCATCCCGGGGAGCCCTGACCCCTCTGGCCCTTCAGCCCGGAACCCGTCGTTTGTCAGCCTTTTGTGCCATGATTTAGAACCTTGAGGACAGCTAAGTGCTCAGAGGTGGTTATACATAGTCTTCTTGAAGCCTTTAGTCTGGGAAAATTAAATTGTCTTGCCCAAAGTCACACAGCCGGAGAGTGCCAAAGCCTGGTCTGGAATCTAGCTGCCACGCTCTCCTTCATTCCCAGTTAATCCACGCTAACGTCTCAATGACCCACAATTCCTCACCCACTTTTGTAAGTGCAGACCACAGACCAGTGTACGAGCAGCAGATGGGCTTGATAAAAATGCAGATTTCTGGTCCCCAGCCAGATCTGCAGAAGCAGGCTTTCTGCAGATTAAAACTAATGATATGCAAAATTATTGGTCCCAGACTACACTTGTGCATGGAAGCATAACTTAATTTGCCAGAGCACTTCTTTGTAGGGGAAATGTGGGACCCTTGGGCAGGCTTCTTATTGTCATACTCTATAGGTGATCCTGATGCTGCTTCTTTGTAGGGCCAACTTGTCCCTATCTACTTACCTATTTGCTTTAGAACTTCCTAAAGGCTGTTAGAAAACCTGGTGATGCAGTGGTTAAGGGCTATGTTTGCTAACCAAAAGGTCAGCAGTTCAAATCCACCAACTGCTCCTTGGAAACTCTATGGGGCAGTTCTACTCTGACCTCTAGGGTTGCTAGGAGTTGGACCCAACTCTACGGCAGTGGGTTGAAAGTGGCTAGGAACAATTGCTGTGAAGGTCACAGGAGACCATTGCTGTGAAAACCTGGTGTGCTGGTGCTGTTGGGAAAGGTCAGCTTGATTCTTTCCTGAGCCACAGCACTACCCCAGTCTCCTCACAAGGCAGCAGCCCCTCACAGCCAGGCCTCAAGAGCCGGGGCACACTGCAGACTCCAGTAAAGGCTATGTTGAACTTGATGGAGGGGCAGTTTGGTTCTTGAGCTCCTGGGGATGGAGTGGCACCAGAAGATGTTCACCAGCTGCAACTTCCTTTGTAGTGACTATAGCCCTTGATGCCAGGTGGGCGGCATCTAGACTGAGGGTAGGGGTAAAAAGGCCCCCTCCATGTGAAGCTGTGAACTTTGGCTTTCCAGTCTAGAGTGGGAGGAACTCGGCCACTTGAAAGGCCTTCACGAGATTTCTCCTGACAACACAGACCACGTGAGCTGCCTGTGCAGAAAGAACTCATGAAAGTGTATCACTATCTAGAGAGATAAACCATCCTAGTTTCTGAATGCTGCTGTAACAGAAAAATCACAAGTGATTGGCTTTAAAAACCAGAAATTTATTTTCTTGCTATTCAGAAGGCTGGATGACAAAATTCAAGGATACTAGCTCTAGGGGAGGCCTCTCTTTCTGTATGGGCTCTGGGGGAGGGGAGGAGAGATCTTTAACTCTTCTAGCATTTTTTTTTTTTCTCTAAGTAGGCTTTATGTAGTGTGGCATCTATCTTCCCACTGTGATCCTTTCACCTCAGAAATGATTAGCTTTGGGACCCACCCTACACTGATATGGCCTCATTAATGTGACGAACAGCCTATTTCCAAATAGGATTATATTCACGTCTATAAAAACCCAAACCCACTGCTGTTGAGTTGATTCTGATTCACAGCAACACTACAGACAGAATGGAACTGCCCCATTGAGTTTCCAAGGAGTGCCTGGCAGATTTGAACTGCTTATCTTTTGCTTAGCAGACATAGCAGTTAATCACTAGGCCACCAGGGGTTCCTAGTCACATCTGCAGAGCTTAGGATTCTAATACACATCCTTAGGGGACACAGTTCAATCACAACACAGGCTTTTTCAAACTTAGACCAACCAGTGGGGGCAGCTACCACAGCACTGTGCTTTGGAGCAGGACAGTCTGTCCACCTTGGTCGCCAGGGGTCCCTGTACCGCAGAATTGCTGGGAGCACTCTGGAGATGCCTACGGCTGCAGAAAGACCGTGCAATAAGGATGCACATCAACCGCAGAGCAGCTAAAATGAGCATAAAAATGCCACTAGCAAGGCCTCAGTTGCTCCTGAAATTCTTTTTGAACAATCCCCCCAAAAACCCAAACTCCCCACTGCTGAGTTGATTCCAACTCACAGCGACCCTATAGACAGAATAGAACTGCCTCGTAGAATTTCCAAGGAGCGCCTGGTGGATTCGAAGTGCTGACTCCTCGTTAGTAGCCATGAGGACTTAACCACTGCGCCACCAGGGTTTCTTTTTTTGGAACCAAGTGAAAAACAAATGCTAATGAAAGAAAGCAGGCCATTGTTGTGCACCAAATGTCACTGTCCTGCTTGCTGACCCTAGAAAGCAGGGGAGGTGTCATGACATGCAGAGTTGTTTTCAGCCTCTTTCTTTGAAGGATGCTATTGGTGCAGCGGTTAAATTGCTCTGCTGCTAACCAAAGGCTGGGTGGTTTGAACGCACCAGCTGCTCTGTGGGAGAAAAACATGCTGATACTCTCCTTCCATAAAGATTTATAGCCTTGGGAACCCTCCGAGGGGCAATTCTACTCTATCCTGTAAGATTCCTATGAGTCCAAATTGACTCACAGTAATGGGTTTGGGTTTTTGGTTTGGTTTCGAAGGGGGCTGAATCCCCAGACAGGGAGCTAGTAATACTTCTTGGTTAAACACTATTTTTTCCCTTCCCAATCTGTTCTTTTTCCTTCTGTTTTCCATGAACAAGAAGATTCATCTGACTCAACTGGAGATGGCTCCCTTCTCTAATTTATTGTTCTGTTCTAAGACATCCTCCACCAGGCTCAGCGTGAGCTGACAGGAGCGCCAGGCACGCAGCTACCACAGAGGTCCAGCTGCAGATGCACAGCTGGGTCCGCCACTGGACTGGGCAGAGTCAACGACAAATCCCAACCTCCTTCTTGTCACTCAGTGGCAGCCTGGAAGGAAACCCATTCCAAAGGCAGGAAGTGACCCGAGACCATAACAATAAGTGAAAAGCCAAGCCGGTGCTTCCGTCACTTTGTTTCAAATGACTCTAATCAGTGCCCCAGGAAGTCTAACCCATTACCAGATGGAGAGCTGTTTTCCGACGCCTCTTGGCATCTGCCATTCCCGGCTGGTGACATTCGCACATTTCAGAAAGCAAACCTGTCCGGGCTCTTCAAACTTCCGGAGAGGTGCAGCCACGGGGAAGTCCTTAGGTCTCTGGCTGAGAGCGCCAGCCTCCTGACGGGCTTCATCTGCAGCCGAAGTGCTGGACTCCAGCAGGGTGTGAGCACACAAGCTCTGTTCTTGAAGATTTGCAGAGTCTGAGATCAAAGTGCCCTGAGCTGCCAGAAAAGGCTGGGTCCCTTGCCTGCTCATAATCCCTTCTCACCAGGTTTTCCTAAAGAAGTCCAATGGGTCGGGAAGAAAGCTAGCCAGTCTGAGGGAGGTCTGGGGGCGTGCTGGTCTCTCCCATTGCTTCTTGAAAATCTCCTTCTGTTTTAGAATGCTGGTCAAGTTTAGGGAGTTGATCTTACTTGGTCTCTGTTTTCTTTCTCTGCCAGCACACCACGTGAGAGACCCTTCTCTTACCGCTTGAAAAATGGGCTTTGGAAAAGCAGGAGGCCCTCAAATGAGGGATTAGTCACTGTTTCAGAGTAGGTTAGACTTCCCTTTTATCCCTAGGATCAGGGCAAGAAAAAACTCCTACCCATGCTTCTAAAAGGATCCATCACTCAGTTGCTTTGTTCTGGCTCAGGGGCTTGTACTTTCCCTGGGCGTTTAATTTTACTGAACACCATCCATCAGCCTTCCCACAGAAGGCTGTGTGCCAGTTGGATTCTGAATAGAACGAGGTGGCTTCTGGGATACCTGCTCCAAACAGGTATCCGGCTAACCCTCCCCATGTAACTGGAAAGCAACTGAACGAGTAATGTACTTCACTCTTTCAGCACCTTGAAAATGGTAAACAGATTAAAGTAGGAAGAATTCAGTGTATCTGTTGATATTTGATTTATAGAAAATCTTGAGCAAGAAAGAAGTGGGCACTTGGACCTCAGGCTGGGGAAAATGGGACCAATGGTGGAGGGGACTGCTGCATGGGACTCAGCATCAGATACCAGTCCTCAAGTGTGACGCCACTCTGTACCATCATCTCAAGTTATATTCTATTCCATATGAAAGAGCTATTTAAGGGTAGGTTCCGATAAGCTTGGATTTTTTGCTGGGAAGGGAATGTGGTTGCTGTTACAGTACCTTAACATTGGAGGCAGGGTATAGCAGTTGTATGCAGCTACCAGTAAATAGTAAAGCTAGGAGATGCTGATAAAAAGGAAAAGAGAGAAACACACTGAGAGAAAATGTGTTTTTTGTTGTTGCTAGGAAGAGACAATCTTGCAGCATTAATTTTTGAATTTCTCTTTTTCTCTATCCTTTCTGCAGCCTAAGTAAAATGAGCCAGGAAAAAGCTACACACGGGGAACACAGAGGGAGGCTGGCTCACCAACAATTGACACCAGTCCAACAGGATAAATAGTAGTTCCTGTGATGATGATAACAATAGAAATGAGGAAGAAAAGATATTGATCCAGATCAAAACAAACAAAAACACAAAAACAACGCAAAAACAACACAAGACTTTTGAATTCAAGTATTTTTAAATTCCAAAGTACTGGTATCAGAGCCACTTAAATGAACCGAAAGATTGTGACTACTGTTAGAGAAATTAGAGATGAGTGAAATATATATAACTGGACAGAAAAATTAGGATTAGATTGGTGTGATTAAGAATGGTTAAGAATTAGTAGGAAGAGTACCCAATTACATATGTTTTGTGTTGCTTTCTATCTTGATCTAATTGTCTATTAAAAATAATCCAAAAAACCCAGTGCCATCGAGTCAATGCAATAAATAACATCTATATACAAAAGACTATCCATGTGGTTTTCACTGGCTAATTTTTTTTTCAGAAGTAAATCAGCTGGTCCTATTCTTTGCCTGTCACAGTTTGCAAACTCCACTGAAAACTGTCCATCTAGATGACCCTGCTGGTATTTGAAATATTAGTGGTGTAGAACTTCCCACATCACAGCAACACACAAATATGACCGACTAACAGAAGTGTGGTGGAAGTAGCAGTCTAGAAATGAAACGAGGTCTTCCAGCCTACATGGTGTCACATACAGAAGCACTGTACTGTCCCTCCATACCAAAGACCCCCAAAACTAAGTAAGACAAACCTCCAAATTGGAACCCAGAGTGTCAGATGAAAAGACAAAGAACTCAAACCAAAAAACCAAACCCAGCTGTTGTGTGGATTCTGACTCATAGTGACCCTATAGGGCAGAGGAGCACTGTTCCACAGAGTTTCCAAGGAGCACCTGGCAGATTTGAACTTCTGACCTTTTGGTTAGCAGACATAGTACGTAACCACTATGTCATCAGGGGTTCCAAAGAACTCAGACAAACACCAAATGGAGTAAGAAACTGATAAAGAACAGAAATTGAGAAGAAATATAAGCAGAAGTCCCCTATCAGCTAACCCAGCATGGATTTGCCATCTTGGAGTCCTGTCAGAGATTGGTAGAGCACAGCAAAGCAGATTCACAGAAATCCCAGTGGAAGACAAAGCACCCGGTAATCAGTGATACATACTTTACTACTCCCATCTTCTCTCCGGCCAGCTGCTCTGCTTCTGAGGTATCCTGGCTCAGCTGGCTTGGCAACGCAGTGTCTGTGCTGCTTGGTTTCACTTTGCCCACATTGGAGGTCAGTGGATGGGGAGTACTTGAAAGTACTTCAAAGAGTTCCCAGCAGGACACAGATCACCCAGTAACTAATGATTTATGCTGTCCTAACTCTCACCCCTCACTCCCCCTCTACCTCCTCTGCTTCCTTTCTCCTCTTTTGGGTAGGAAAGTACTCCCTCAACCCCAGGCTGCTTGGATTCACTTCCCAACTCCCGATGGGTGGCTCCCTGAGTGCCATTTGTCTGCCTCAGGTATTGCATTTTCCCATTTCTTTTGTGCCTCCTACCACCTACCCCTCTTTTCTCTCAAACACCTGGCTCTGTGTGTCATCTTTGCTTCTTCTTGAAAGACTATGTAGCATCACAGAGCTGAGGAACCACTCCCCAGTCCATGACATCATGCTAGTGGAGTCCTTGGGTTTTATTTGGAGGTGGGTGACTTTGTTTTGCTGTGTTGTATTTTGTTTTATCTGCTTGTTTTCTTTTTCTTTTCATGGTCTGGGAGTCCCTTCTAGTCAGGATATATTACATGGCTTAGAATCCACTTCTCCAGACTGAGCAGCATGGTCAGTGGGATCCCTGGGGGGCATTTCTTTGTTCTCTTTTTTGCTTTTTTCTTTCTTCATTTCTCAGTTCTTTTCTCTCTATGTATACTTTCTTTTCTTGTTTCCTGAGTACCTGGCTCTGTGTGACATCTATACCCCTTGTAGCCAGGCTGTACTGTGCAGCCTAGGAGACACTTTCCTGATCTTCGCAGCTGTACCAGTGGGACCCTGGGGAGGAACTTTATTTTCTCTTCCAGATTTTTATCTAGTCATTTTTTTTCTTTTTCCTTTTTGTGTATATCCATTTCTGAATTTCTCATCTCTCCACTCAAATGGAAACCTCCTTTAGCACTCTTTTGTCTGTTTCTGGCTCTTGTTTATCTCTCCTTTCTCTTGTCTCTCCTATACTCAGTTCCATACAGCACAGTCTTCTCCCTCCTTCCTGCCTTCCTGCACCTGGCTCTGAACATCACACCCCTGAGAAGCATGGGCACAGCCTACTAGAACCTGTCCGGCACTGATTCCCAGCCAATCCAGTTAGCCCTAGTATGTGCCCCAAACAACCCAAACCAGCCCATCCGCTTCAGCTGGACTTGGTCCTGCTGCACCATAGCTGAGTGACTGGCTGTCTCCATTGGACAAGGATGTGAAAAGAAAAGTATCATGGCCACAGATGAGCAAACAACAAAGAATGCACTGCTCACCTACTGTAACATGTTGTTAGGTGCTGTCAAGTTGTTCCAACTCAGAGTGACCCTATGAACAACAGAATGAAACACAGCCCAGTCTTGTGCTGTATCCATAATCATTTTTATGCTTGTCTGTCAGTGGAGGCTTGCTTGTTCCCATGATGCTGCAAGCTATGCCACTGGTATTTAGGTGCTAGCAGGGTTACCCACGGTAGACAGGTTTCAGCTGAGCTCCCAGACTAAGAAAGATTAAGAAGAAGGACCTGGCAGTCTATTTCTGAAAATAATTAGCCAGGGAAAACCTTATGATAGTCGCAGAACATGGTAAGATATACTGCTGGAAAATGAGCCCCCGAGGTTGGAAGGCACTCAGAAGACAACTGGTGGAAGAGCTGCCTCCTCAAAGTAGAAGTGACCCTCAATGCTGTAGATGGACTAAAGCCTCTGAGATCTTCATTTGCTGATGTAGTATGACCCAAAATGAGAAGAAACAGCTGAAATCATCCATCAGTAATCAGAACATGGAATGTACAGAGTATGAACCGAGGAAAATTGGAAATCATCAAAAATGAAATGAAACACATAAACATCGATGTCCTAGGCGTTAATGAGCTGAAATGGACCAGTTTTGGCCATTTTGAATCTGACAATATATGATCTCCAGTGGTGGGAATGAAAACTTGAAGAGGAACAGTGTTGTGTTCATCATCAAAAAGAACATCTCAAGATCTGTCATGAAGTACAATGCTGTGAGTGACAGGATAATATCCATATGCTATTTTAGGACAAGGAAGGCCAGTTAATATGACTATTATTCAAATTTACACACCAACCATTAAGGGCAAAGACAAAGAGACTAAAGATTTTTACTAGCTTCTTCAGTCTGAAATTGATTGAAGCTGCAATCAGAATGCATTGATAATTACTGGTGACTGGAATGTGAAAGTTGTAAACAAAGAAGAAGGATCGGCAGTTGAAAAACAGCCTTGGTGACAGAAAAAAATACTGGAGATCACATGGTAGAATTTTGCAAGACTAATGACTTGTTCATTTCAAATACCTTTTTTAACCAACACAAGTGGTGACTGTACACATGGACCTCACCAGATGGAGTACATAGGAACCAAATCACTATATCTCTGGAAAAAGATGATGACACAGCTCCACATCAACAGTCAGAAGAGGACCAGGTACTGATTGTTGCACAGACCATCAATTGTTCATATGCAGATTGAAATTGAAACTGAATAAAATTAGAACAGGTCCACAAGAGCCGAAGTATGACCTTCCTAAGTACTTTGAATAACTAAATAAAACAAAAAAGCAGGATGAAATAAACACATCTACAGTCAATAAACAAAGAAAATAACTACTGAATGCCCCAAAGGTAGCAGACAATATCAAAACTTATAAAAAGACAACACTGGATAGTTTCAGTAGGTGTCCAAAATAAAACACCAAATGACTTTTCAGAAGAAGAAAGGACACTAAAACTACCTGACAGGGAATTCAGATCTTTAGTACTTAGAGCTGCCCAAGAGCTGAAGCAAAAAGCAGACAAAAATGAGGAAAAATAGAAAAATTTGTGGAAAAGACAGACAAATTCATGAAAACATTAAAGGAATAAAATGTCAAAATAAATTCACAACAGAAAGTCATACAAAAACAGCAATTAGAAATCTAGAAGATGAACAAGATTTCAGAAATGGGCAGTACCATAGAAGGGCTGAGGAGCAGGTTTGAAATGATGGAAGACAGGGTTGGTGAACTGAAGACAAACACTTGGATACAGCTCCATGTGAGGAAAAATCAGGAAAATGAGGAAACCCTGAGAAATACATGAGATATAATCAAAAGCAAAAATTTCTGAGTGATTGGAGTTCCAGAACAGTGGGATAAAGGAAAAAACAGAGAGAACCATCAAACAATTGCTGACAGAAAACTTCCCTAATGTCTTAAGAGCTGACCATCCAAAGAATTCAACAAACCCCATATGTGATAAACTCTAAATCAAAATCACCAAGGCATATCATCATCACACTCACTAAAACTAAAGACAAAGAAAAAATTGTGAGACTAGTTCAAGAAAAACAGAAAGTCATATACAGAGGAGAAACAGTAAGACCGAGTTCTGATTATTCCACAGAAAAAATGCAGGCAAGACAGCAATGGGGTGATATATGTAAAACCTTGAAAGAAAAGAATTGCTTACCAATAATAATATATCCTCCAAAACTCCCATTCGAAATATGAAGCTAAAATTAGGACAGTTTCAGATAAACAGAAATTAAGAGAATATGTAAAACTGAAGTTATAAGAATTATTAAAGCCAATTCTTCAGTCTGAGAACAAACATCAGACCACAGCCTGAATCTAGGACACAGTATTGTACCATCCACATATCAGCCTAGGAAATAAACTCTGAAGGACTATGTAAAACTAATAGAATTACAATAGGCAACCAGAGAGATTAATCTGTGAATGACAGTGTTAGAACAATAAAAGAGAAAATAAACGGGGTAGATATAGAATTTTCTAATGTAGTGATAGGCAAGGCAATACCAACTAATAACGGACTGCTTCAAATCTAGGAAGATAAAGGTGAATTTCAAGGTAACCACAAAGAAAGTTAATAAACCTACTCATAAAAATAGAGGAAAAACATAAAGTCTCAATAAACACAAAATCTACCTAAAGAAAGAAATGAAACAAACCCACAAACAAAAGGGATTCAGCACAGACAATCACAAAAGGACAAATACTGTATAAGACCACTACTGTGAAACTCATGTAAAGGTTTACACACAAAAAGAAATAATCTTTGATGATTTTGAGGGAAGGGTGGGATGGCGATGGCAAAACAATAAGTGATAATACATAAGTGGTAACTTTGGTGAAGGGTAAGGCAGTATACAGTACTGGAGAAGCCAGCATAACTTGTGCAAGACAAGATCGTGAAAGTTCCACAGACATGTCCAGACACCCTGAGGGCCTGAGTTGCTGGGCTGAGGGTTGTGGGGACTATGGTCTTGGGGGACATCTAGCTCAGCTGGCGTAACATGGTTGTTAAGTAAAATGTTCCACATTCTGCTCTGGTAGAATGTAGCATTAGTGGAATGTAGCACTGATAGAATGTTCCACATTCTACTTTGGTGGAATGAAGCATCTGAGCTGTGAGCAGCCATCTAGGATACTCCACCAGTCTCACTCCTTTGGGAGCAAGAAAGAAAGAAGAAAACTAAAGATACAAGGGAAAGATTAGTTCAAAGGACAAATGGGCCACATCTACGAAGGCCTCCACCAGCCTGAGTCCAGTACAACCAGGATGGTGCCTGACTACCACCGCTGACTGCTGTGATAGGAACCGTATCAGAGACTCCCAGACAGAGCTGGAGAAAAAATAGGGAACACAGTTCTAACACAAAAAGAAAAACCAGACTTGCTGGTTTGACAGAGATGAAGAAAACTTAAGAATATGGTCCCTGGACAAGCTTTCAGCTCAGTAATGAAGTCACTCCTGAGGTTCACCCTTTATCCAAAGTTTGGACAGGCCCATAAAAACAAAATGAGACTAAAGGGGCATGCCAGCTCAGGGCAAGTACTAGAAGGCAGGAGAGGACAAGGAAACTGGTAATAGGGAGCCCAAAGTTGAGAAGCGAGAGTGCTGACATGTTGCGAAGTTGTTAACAATTTCATAAAACAAGATGAGTACTGACTGTTTAATGAGAAACTGGCTTCATCTGTAAACATTCATCTAAAGTATCAAAAGGAAAATTCAAACATTAAAAAATAAAATCAAAGGATGTGTTGCATTGGGCAAATCTGCACAAAAGACTTCTTTTAAGTGCTGAAAAGCAAAGGTGTTTTACTTTGATGACTAAGGTGTGCCTGATCCAATCCATGATATTTTTAATCATCTCTGATGCATGCAAAAGCTGGGTAATGAATAAGAATGACCAGAGAAGAATTGATGCCTTTGAATTATGATGTTGGGGAAGAATACTGAATATAACATGGACTGTCAGAAGGACAAACAAGTCTGTCTTACAGGAAGCACAAACAAAGTGCTCCTTGGAAGCAAGGATGGTGAGACTTCATCTTGCATACTTTATTTGATCATATCATCTGAGGGGATGAGTCCCTGGAGAAGGACAACATACTTGGTAAGGTAGAAAGGTCACTGAAAAAGAGGAAGACCCTTGATGAGATGGACTGACATGGTGGCTGCAATAATAGGTTCAAGCATAGTAAACAACTGTGCAGATGACACAAGATTGAGCACTGTTTCTTTGTGTTGTATGTGGTTTGCTATGAGATTTAACTAACTTGACAGCACCTAACAATGACAGAAAACCGTAAAGCATGGAGAAAAGACCAAAGAAGACCTAAGTAAGTGGATGACCATTCCATGTTCATGGACTGGAAAACTTAATATAGTTATAGAGTATCAATACTGCCCAAAGCAATCTATAAATTCAATGCAATTCACATTGAAATTTCAACAGTCTTCTTGACAAAAGTGGAAAAGCCAATCTTCAAATTTATATGAAATGATGAAGAATCCTAAATATTAGGTCTAAGGCCCCTAGGGTCGCCATGAGTTGGATCTGAGTCGACGGCACTTGGCTGGTTTGGCAATAAAGTTTGCAAACTCATCTTAGAAAAAATACTACATACTTCATTGCTGGATATCAGTATGGTCACCTTTGAAGTACTCCCCTTGGGAAGCTATGCACTGATGCCAGTGCCTAGTCCACCTTCAAAGCAATTTTGGAACTCTTTCTGGAATGGCCATCAGAGTTATCATTGTATTACCTTTGATGTTCTGAATGTCATCAAAATGTCTTCCTTTCAATACCTCCTTTCTCTTCGGGTAAAGAAAAAAGTCAGTGGGGTCAGATCAGGTGAGTAGGGAGGGTGTTCCAATATGGTTAATGGTTATTTACTGGCTAAAAACTCCCTCACAGACAACTATGCAATTAAATTCACAAATTTGCTACCATGCCACCGTACACAATGATCACTCCAGAAAGAAAGCACTTTGTAGGGTGGACTAGGTGCTGGCGTTGGTGCATAACTTCCCAAGGGGCGTACTTCAAAGGTGACCATGGTGATATTCAGCAGTGAGTTATGCACCACTTAGAACAGTTAAGCTCACGAACTTACACACTTCACAATTAAGTCTGTAAACTTAATTGGTGGACCTTGTAGCTAAAGCAATCCTAAAGAAGAATAAAGTAGGAGGACTCACAATTGCTGACTTCCAAACATGCTATAAAGCTACAGTAATTAAAACAACCTGGTAATGGCATAAAAACATGAAAAGATGCTCCAAGTCATTAAGCATTCCTGAAGCCAAGCCAGACTCTTTGCCATCTAGTCAATTGTGACTCATAGTGACACTACAGGACAGAGTGGAACTGCTTCTTCGGGTTTGCAAGGAGCAGGCGAACTGCAAACTGCAGCCATCGCTGTTACCCACTGCACCACTGGGGCTCCGATTAATCATTAAAACCCCAACCAAGCCCGTTGCTGTTGAGTCAATTCTGACTCATAAAAATTCTGATGATATAGTGGTTAAGTGCTACAGCCACTAGCTGAGAGGTTGGAAGTTCAAATCTACTAGGTGCTCCTTGGAAACTCTATGGGGTCGTTCTACTCTGACCCATGGGTCACTGTGAGATTAATCATTAGGGAGCTGTAAATCACAACTGTAATGAAATATCTCACCCTCATTAGAACGGCAACAACAAAACAAACAAACAAAAGGAAATACTAGGTGTTAGTGAGGTTGTGGATAAATAGGAACTCTTATCCGTTACTGGTAGGATTCTAAGTTGGTACAGCCATTGTGGAAAATAATCTGGTGGTTCCACAAAACATGGAACATACAACTACCATGTTGTTGTTGTGTGCCGTCAAGTCGATTCTGACTTACTGAGATCCTACAGGACAAAGCAGAACTGCCCCATAGTGTTTCCTAGCTGTACACATATATATGTCTACATAGTGTTTCCTAGCTGTATACATACATGTTACAAGAGCAGATCACTTGGAGCAGGGTGATGGGCTTAAACACTTGCCTTACAGTGAGCAGCCAAGCACTTCACCATTGCTTTCCCTGGGCTCCTTAAAATGATCATACCAACCATGCCCAAAGAAATCTGTTGCTGTCAAGTCAATTCCAACTCACGGTGACCTGATAGGACAGAGTAGAACTGCTGCATGTGGTTTCCAAAAAGTGCTGGTGAATTTGAACTGCCGACCTTTGGTTAGCAGCCAAGCTCTCAATGGCCGCACTTCCAGGGCTCCAGAACTACCACACTACCCAGCAATCCCATTTTACACATGTACCCTAAAGACCTGAAAGCAGTGAACGCAAACACCAGTGGTCGCTACAGTACTGTTCACAGAAGCCAAGAAGTGGAAACAACTGAAACGTCCATCAACCGATGAATGGATAAACAGAATGTGGTGTAGACATACAACGGAATTTTGCTCAGCCATAAACAGAGATGAAGTCCTGATGGTGTATGCCACATCACAGATGAACTTAGAGGACGTTATGTTGTACAAAATCAGTCAGGAACAAAAAGACAAATACCAAATGGGATCATTTATATGACATAAGAGAGAAACCATAAGTAGTTAGTGGTTACCAGGGGTGAGCAAGAGCAGAAAAGTGGGGATGTTTGCTTAGAACGCGTTGAATGTACGTTAAAGGTAATGGGATAAACTGGAAAGAATGAAAATAGTTGCACAACTTGAAGGATTTAATCAAAGTCAGTAACGTACACATTTAGACGTTTACTAAATTTTGTATGTTTTGTTGCATCTATCGCTAATAGTAAAAAATAAAAATAAGTAACATAGTTAAGATATGTATTCTTACTTAAACATATAACAGAGCAAAAGATTTTGTTACACTGTCTTGGGTGAATATTTGGGATGTTCTGGCTGTTCACTCTTCATTGCACTCTGGAACCATCTAGTCTTCAACTGCCTTCACCAGAGAAAGAAAACAAGAGAGAACACACAAACACACAATGTCTGGAGCCAGGAGGCTAGTGGTGAAAAGTCAGGTGTCATGTGGCATAAATGTTACATTGTGCTTAACCCCCAGGTTTAGCAGAGGTAGCAGCTAGACACTTGAGTCGATGTCTAACTTTTATGGATGACAGAACAGAATCAAACCTGGAAAAGGCACACGGCCACCATTCCCAAACTGTGCTAGCATCCAGGACACTGCAACAAACTCTCAGGGGTACTGTAGGGTATTTTGAGTGTTGGGGGAAATGGTGGCATTTGTTGGACATGAAGAGAACTACTGCCCCAAGGTAGTTCAAAGTTTTAGCATTAGATTGTGCTACATTCTTCTTAAAGATGCTTTACATTTGAGAAGCTGGGTTTTCATCAGTTGTTGTTCCAAGGTTAAGTACGGAGAGAAAAATTATTCTGGAGAAGGAGGTGAGGCTGGTGATGTCCACATGGCTTCCAGTATGCAGCTGGTGTGGACATCCCTTGAGAAATAACTGTGGTTATTTAAGAACGAAATAAAAACATTTTATTTGACTGATGTGTTGTTATTTTTTTCAAATAACTGCTAAGTTTTTTGGACTAAGCTACTTAATAAGTGATATTTTTGTTAGGTGTTTCCTTTGGCCTAGGTGCTGGGTTGGTACCACTGCTTAGAGCTCAGCTGCTAACCATAAAGTTTGGCAGGCTGAATCTACCAGTCACTCCTTGGGATCACTGTGGGGCAATTGTATGTTTTCCTACAGAGTCGCTATAAGTTGGAATGGACTTGACAGCAACAGTTTTTATTTTTTAGGTGGTCTGTGAAAAAATTGCTGAGATACTAAGATACTGTGGAATGAGAAAGTTTGGAATCTCTGGATTAGAGCAACACAGACTGTATTCAATGGGCAAAGACTGATTTTATTAGTTTAGGCTTATTGGCTTATAAGCAATTAGTTTTATTGGTTTAGGTTTATTGGCAAAATTTTTTGAGTTTTTGTTCTGTGACAGGTTCCTGCCATGTGCCAAAGGTGGAAAACTTGCAAGGCCCAGAAAAATATTTTCAATGGTGAAATCACAGATCTAGAATGTGCAACTTTAGTGGGCACTGAACTAGCAAGTGTTTGCAGAATGAGTTGAGACTATTACTTTATTTTGTTTGTTGGTTAGTCTGCCGAGAACTAGAAAAGTTTGACTGTAATTCTTCCTCTAGGAAAAACAAAACAAACCACAAACCACAAACCTCAACTAAAAACATCTCACATATGTTGGCTGAGCCAAAGCCACAGCTCCTAAGCTTATCTGTCATTATTGCCAGAAATAACAAATTCTTTTGTAGCTACAAAGATTAGTCACCTAATGACAGAACGTATAGAAAAAGTTATGTTTGGAAGTGGACCAGAAATAGAATTCATTTTTGGTTAAGTCATCACTTCTTCTGTACTCACTTGGGGCAGTGAAGGTTCAGCAGTCAGTACGGCCTTCTATGTCACAGACCTCAACCAACGTACCTCATGCACAGCCTCCACCCACCTGTCAGTGGTGGCCTCCTCGTCGCTGAAGAGATTTCAGCAGTTCTTCAAGCCTAAGAGAGACTAGGAAGAAAGACCTGGCACTCTACTTCTAAAAATCAGCCATAAAAACCGTACGGATTGCAATGACCCAGCCCGTAACTTATCGTGGGGATGGCACGTGGGGACTAGGCAGCACGTGATTTTGTTGTGTAGAGGATTGCCACAAAGCAGAGACTGGCTTGATGGCAGTTAACCACAACTGTATTGACCATACAGACATCTATCATACCACCTGCTCCACTTCAGTGCTGTAATTTGTGTAGATGCCTGCTATGTTCACATTCATATCCTCAGCGCCTGGCATGGTGCCTTACACATAGCAGGCACCCAACACACGCTCCCTGAAGGAAGGAAGGAAGGAATGGAGCACTCAGTATGTTCTCATCAGTATTTTTTTCTCTTCTTGACCTTGTGGGGAACAGATGCCATAAGCTGAAATCCTTCCAATGACTATGACAATGTGGCGTGTATATTAAAAAGGCAAAGTTTTCAAGGGCCCAGTGTCGGAGAAAAGAAGCTTTGAATGCCAGGTGCGATTTAAAAGCCAAATAAAGAATATCACTTTTACAAATAGCACAAGTGTGTGCCTGCTGACTCACATGATTCTGTGGATGCATTGTTCTGCCCAGGTAATTTTATCCACCTCAGTCAAATTTGCTTTCTCCTCAGGCTCGCAGGTTATTATTAGTTATCATTATTATTCAGCATTTCTACAGTTTGTGTTTTCAAAGTGCTATGTTCCTCATTCT
This sequence comes from Heterohyrax brucei, assembly GCA_028571685.1. Classification (NCBI taxonomy): domain Eukaryota; kingdom Metazoa; phylum Chordata; class Mammalia; order Hyracoidea; family Procaviidae; genus Heterohyrax; species Heterohyrax brucei. The sequence continues at coordinate 54,718,022 of CM053149.1, forward strand.
TAATGAGCTGGGCAGATAATGGGTAATGAAAGGGATTTTTATCTAGCTTCACACATAGCAGGTATTCAATAAATCTTAGTTGATGAATTCATCACTGAACCCAACTGGGGGCAGGTTGATGCAAATTTATGGGAAGAAAACCTCCCTTCTGTTTACATGTGAAGAGGTGTGCATAGAGGATGGGGAAGGGATGTAGGAATTCTTTGATGGTAGTGGAGCAGCTCTCTGAATTTCTGGCTCACCACAGCAATGCTCAGAGTACTGAGTGCTTACGTGCACACTGTGTTTATTTGCTCTGTGAAGCAGTAGGTCCTTGGGGCTTGGAATTGCTCTTCCCTGTGAACCAGTGTTTAGGGACTGCTTTAATGAGTCTGGTGGTCAATTTCAGCATTCTGTTTATGTTCTTCATATTATCTTTTTATGAGACAGGGAAGAATAAGACATCAAGAGAAATTCATAGGCATGCAGGAAAGAAAAGCTGAATTAATGAGGTATTCTCATAGGAAGTGTTGTCATAATAGTTGCGTGATAAGGTAACAGTTGATCCTAATGGTCCCTAGTGGCAAAGACAGACTGACTGTACAGACAGAGATGGTGAGGTCTAGGGTGTGGGGGCTGGGAGATTAAGCTCCTGTTTCCTGAAAACATCACTTCCTCCTTGATGCTCTGCTCAAGTCAGTGAGAGGAAAGAAGTATTCTGAGGCTGAGGCGGTTTGGTATTACTGGCTTAAACAAAGAATAAACGTATTAGGTCCATAAGTATTGAGAAATACATGCCTCATTTTTTTAATGAGCACATAATATTTGTATACTTTGGTTCTATTGGGCAATGTCCACAAATAGGTAGCTCTCTGGAACACACTTTGGAAAAATGGAAAGTGCAGGAATACAAACATTTCCCGGTAGCTGGGCTGACCAGGAAAGTGTGGAAATGCTCAGGGAAACATCTGCTGTAAACTCAAATGCCTACCTCACCATTGCCCGGTGGGCCACTGTTAAGAAGGCCATCGGGGAGGTAAAATAACCAGCCCGGGCCTCTCAGACTCAGATCCAGATGTCACAGAGTGTTTTGAGGATTAATTGAGATAATGTCTACAAAAGCGACCTGCACAGAGCCTCCTACCCAGCAGGTGTTCAAAACAAAGTAGGTTTACTTCCCTGCTGTGACTTCATCAGGGCTGGGATGAGTGTCTAAAGACATGTGTCTAGGATGATGGTTTTATGCCACATAAACTCCAAATTCTTCTATCTGGATGACATGAGCCATAGCTAGGGGTTCAGCTCAGTTTCCTCCTTTGTAAAACATTATCCTTCTGGGAAGTAATTGCACGGCTTGGATGAAGAAACACACGTGGTATTATTTTCCCAAAAAACGGTTGGTCTGGATTTCAACTCAGAAGAGAAGCCAAGAACTCCCACCTACAATGGCTGCTTCTATTTCTGTTATGGGCACGGTTCCTGAGCAGTAACAATTCCTATACTTGAGACACTTGAGCTAGAATTTCTTTCTTTTTTATTTTTTGTGAGGTTTTCAAATTTTATTTTATTTTATTTAGTTTATTATGATTGAATGGAAATGCACATTCTCATATAAATTTGCATGCTGACCTATATGCAGCTTCCATTGCTTTCCCTGTACGGTGACAGCACACTCTTCCTCTCTGCTCCATACATGTCTTATCTTCGCAACAGTCTCCTATCTTCTCCCCTCGACCCATTCCCCTTCTTCCAAAATGAGGTCAACAGGACGACCTCCTATAGATGCCTAAAACCATAAAGTGCCCACACAATATGGTCACTCTGCATCACTAAGTCTAATCCATTGCTGTCTGAAAAGTTGACCTTCATTATGCTTTATGGACAGGGGCAGCATCAGAGCCAGGGGCCATGCTCCCAGGGGAACTCTGAAGCTCCTGGACCATCAATTGCTTAATTTTTCATTTTGCTCTGCTGCATTTTGTATAAGGTCTAGGAGGGCTCTCTATATAATCCTTTTATGTTCATCTTCTGATAGTTTCAGAAAAGCTTCTTCATCTGGGAAGTCCTGAGGTGGTTTCTTTTGGGGGCTTTCTGATGCCATGGGTGACTTCTAGGTTACTGTCTTCTCCAATGTTTGTTGCTTTTTGGGCTTCATGTTGGTCAATAGAGGCTGGGAGGGATGCTGTGAAGATGGACCACAGTTGTTTCTCTAAGCCGTCTTGAAATGAGAAGTAAAAAGTATTTGACAACTTCCAAAGTCAGTCAGGTTTTCAGGTGTATATGTCCCTCTTCGCAGCTGGCAAAGTAAGCACCCCTATATTGAACACCAGATGTTATAAACTAGCTCAAAATACAGAAAGGCTGCTAGCCTGCTGGCCTCTGCTGTTGGGCTTCAGCTATGGGCGATACTGTGTAGAATTCTGCTTTTTTGTTGGAAAAGCACTCTCTTCTGGGTAGGCGCTGCTGCCAGCCCAGGAATTAGGTCCAGCTGAGGCTCTGTATGGATTACCCAACTCCCAGCAAAACAAGATGGCATCCAGCACAAGCTCACCAGCTGGCCTGGAGCAAGCTCCCTGAAGAAAGAGATGCCAAGAGTGCCGAAATGCCCAGAGTCCACAGCCTCCCTCATTGGCCTCAGCTCCATTTGACACTGTGCAAAACACCGCCTCTGTGCTAGAAGAGCACTTTCCCCCTGGCAGGAGCCACCTCCCAGCCTAAGAACCAAGTCCGGCCTGGGCCTCTGTCTGGGCTTCTCCATTTCCTGATAGGCCAGAGGAGCCAAGGTGTATAGAGTCCAAAGCCAGGCTTTCCGAACCCGGCAATTATGCTTGCCATTCCCACCAGCAGTGCGTCCGAGACCAGCAGCTAGTCAAGTCCGAGTTCGGCCTGCTGGCCAAGACACAGGAAAAAAAATTGAAATGTTGAAATACCTTCAGTGTGTGCAAGCCTGTGCTTGCCAAGAGTGGGGTCAGCAAAAGAGAGGAGGCTTTGTGTTCAGTGGTATGAAGTCCAAATTAACAGCCCTATGCCGCATCCCAGGGCTCACTAGGTGTCCAGAAGTCTCCATTTAATTATCATTTCAGGTCTTGGTTTTCAGAGAGATTTAGTGAGATGTGCATTTAGTCTGCCATCTTGACTCCACCCCGCTAGAATTTCTTTCTTACCAACTCCTCACAAATATTTTGCTTGGAACCCAAAACTTGGTGAGTGACAGCAAACCTTTGATCCCAACTGTTTCATTCTCCACTAGCAGCATCATAATTTCAGCAGAGTTCCCTCCACCGTGACTCCTTTGTAACCACGCAGTTCTACCTATCTCATTTCCCTGGCCCAAAGTCAAAGCCCCATAACTCATTTATCCTTCTTTTTTCTTAATCCTCCGTCTGTATTGTACTCTGTCCTTTTATGTTTCTTCTCCTTAGCTGAATTCTTTGTGATAGTTTTTAAATATACTTATGACTGTCACTAGGGTTGGGATGATGGAGACAAATCTGTCCAACTCTACATTTCTTTGAAGCTATCAAAGTCTCTTCTCTCCTTTAAAGAGACTTACTGTTTCCATTGCTCACTTCCCACACACTTTCAGGCTGGCTTCTGTCCCACGCACCCCCACAAAACAGCTTGTGCCAAGGTCATTCATTTTCCTTCACCAGTCAACAGTGGTCTGCACTGTTGATCACTCTTTTGTCCCTCAAAGCAATGCCTCTTCCTTACTTCAGAGCCACAAGACTTCCAGTTCCCTCCATCCTTTCTGACTATTCATTTTCTATCTCTGTTGTAGCCGTATCCTGTTTTACTCAGGTCAAGAAATAATAAGACACTCAAGGTTCAGACCTTCCACTTTTCCTCTTATTCTATACTTTATTCATGGAAAACATATTTCCACAGCCCAGACCTCTTCTCTGAACTCCAGACCTACGTATACAACTTTTTACTTAACATCTCTGCTTGGATATCTCATGATCTTTTCCCCAAGTCTCTGTCAGTGCTTCCTATCCCACTGAACAAGGTTGTTTTTTTTTTTTTTTTTTTAAATTTTTTATTATTGTACTCTGGATGAAAGTTTACAGAACGAACTAGTTGCTCATTAAGCAATAAGTACCCCTAATGTTTTATGACATTTTCCCAACCCAAAGACATGTCAATATTCTCTTTTCTTGGCCTTGGATTCATTCTCTATTACCAGATTTTTGGTCCCCACCTGCCTTTTGGTCCTTGCCCCTGGCTTTGTGTGACCCTTTAGTCTTGTTTTGTTTGATGGAACTGTCTAATATTTGGCTGAAGAGTGAATCTCAGGCATGACTTCATTACTGACCTAAAAGAGTGATTGAGTGCCATATTCTTAGGATGTCTCTAGTCTCTGTCAGGCTGGTAAGTTGGTATATTTTTGTGAGTTAGAATTTTGTTCCGCATTTTTCTCCAGCCCTGTCTGTCTTGCACCCTCTATTTTAACTCCTGCCACTGACAATAGTTGACCAAGCCAAAATTTGGAATCGGCACGATCCTCCTCTTGCCTTATCTTTCATTTTCAATTTTGACTTCTAAAATTTGCCTCCTGAATCTCCCTCGAGTCAATACTCTTTTTCTTATTTCCACTCCCGCTATCTTAGCGTAAGATTCCATTCTGTGTTATCTGGAATACTGTAACAGCCTCCTTGTTGGTCTATCTGCAATCCTTCTGATCTTGTTCTGAGTCTACCATGTATCCAGAATGATTTTTCATCTGATCGTCATGCCTTCTCCTCAGTGTTCAAAATACTTAAATGTGCCCCTGTCCATAAATCATTACTGAGGTCAACTACTCAGACAGGAATAGATTGGACTTGGTGACACAGAGTGACTGTATCATGTGTGCACTTTATGGTTCTACGCATCAATAGGATGTTGTCCTACTGGCCTCTTACTAGAGGGGAGTGGAGAGTGTGGAGAAAAGGGGACAGGAGATTGTTAAGAGGATATGACATGTTTAGAACAGTAAGGAGAAGTCTGCTATCACTGGGCAAGGAGAGCAATAGGAGCTGCACATAGGTGGACATGCTGGATTGTACATTTTCACTCAATCACAATAAATAAATAAAATATAAAAAAAATACTTGATTGTCTTCCCATTGTTTTAGGATAAAATGTTCTTTAACATGACCACAACGTCTTCCACTCATCCAGTTTTATCTCATACTCTGCTCTTTTATCTCATACTCTTCATCTTTTACTTACTTGCTCTCTGTGCTCCTGCTCTCTGGCCTTCTTGTGATTCCTCTTACTTGCCAGGCTTCCTTTCATCGCTGTCCATCCAGAATGTTCTTCTTCTACTTTATTATTTAACTTAAACCTTTCTCCTCAGCTTAGTCATGGCTTCCTCAGAGCACACCTTCTGATCTGGTCAAATGTCTACCATGTCATCCTGGTTCTTCTCCTTCATGTGCTGATAACATTATGATTATATATTGATTGGTGTGACTACCTGACTAAGCTTTATTTCACCATTAACTGTAGGCTCTGTTGGGTAGGAACTGTGTCTAGTTTTCTAAAAGTAGAACCAGTATACTGACTGGTACATAAGTGATCATGAATACATTTGTTGAATGAGTTAATAATTGAATAAGAACTTTTGTTTTCTTCAATTTCTCCTGCTCCTTCTTCTTCTTGCTGCTTCACCCAGGATGTCCTATCCTTTGTTTGATCATGGGATTTCAGATGATGAATTTGGTTTACATGAAGTTGACAATTCAGTCTGTGAACTTAATTGTTCTAACTGCTACATACCTTACTGCCAAATATCACTATGGTCACCTTCCAAGTACTCCTCTTGGGAAGCTATGCACTGATGCCAGCACTTAATCCACCCTTCAAAGCAACTTTGGAACTCTTTCTGCAGTGGCCATTGTGCACAGTGGTTTGGTGGCAAGTTCACAAACTTCATTGTCTAGTTGTCTGTGAGGGAGCTTTTAGCCAGTAAACAAATAACTGTATTGGAACACCCTCCCTATTCACTTTATCTGGCCCCCAACATCTTCTTTCTTTACCTGAAGATCAAGGAAATATTGAAAGGAAGACATTTGGATGACATTCAGGACATCAAGTGTGGGCTAGGCCCTAGCATTGGTGCATAGCTTCCCAAGGGGAGTACTTCGAAGGTGACCGTAGTGATATTCAGCAATGAGGAATCTAGCACTTTTTCTAGGAGAGTTCTGAAACTGAATTTTCAGATATTGTATGTCTAGTCCCATTCCTGGGCCAACCTACTTCCTGTTATTAGTCATGAAATTCTAAAATTCTCAGTAACTCCTAGTTACTTCCACCTATATAATATTTTTGCCTTTCCTGCAATAATTTTGCTATCATCAGGATTCTGTTTAGGAGTGCTGGCTTAGTTAATAAGAGAGGATCCCCTAAGATGAAGTGATCTCTGACCTAGAACAATACAATCATGGAACTGGAAGAAATTCTTAGTAATCATTTAATTTCCCAGGCAAAACTGAAGTCCCTTCTGTACCACCCACTATAGATGACAATAGTTAATGTTTAGGTCAGTTATTGTTTAAGATAATTTTATATGGATTAACTCATTTAATCCTTAGAGCAACTATATATTGTTGTTGGGTGCCGTCAAGTCAGTTCTGACTCATAGTGACTCTGTGTGCAACGGAGTGAAACACTGCCTTGTCCTGTGTCACCCTCACAATTGTTCCTATGTTTGAGCCCATTGTTGCAGCCACTGTGTCAATCCATCTCCTTGAGGGTCTTCTTTTTTTTTCATTGATCCTTTACCTTAACAAGGACGATATTGTTTTCCAGGGACTGGGCCCTCCTGATAACATGCCTAAGGGTGCCAGATGAAGTCGCTCACGATCCTTGCTTCCAAGGAGCACTCTGACTGTACTTCTTCCAAGACAGAGTTGTCTGTTCATCTGGCAATTCATGGTATATTTAATATTCTTCACCAACACCATGATTTAAAGGCATCAGTTCTTCTGTGTTCCCTATTCATTGTCTAGCTTTTGCATACACATGAAGTGATTGAAAGTATCATGACTCGGGTCAGGTGTACTTTAGCCTGCAAAGTGACATCTTTGCTTTTAAACAATTAAAAGAGGTCTTTTGCTTAAGATTTGCCCAGTGCAATACATTGATTTCTTGACTGCTGCTTTCATGGGAGTTGACTGTAGGTCAAAGTAAAATGTCTTTGATAACGTCAGTCTTTTTACCTTTATCATGATGTTGTCTATTGGTGCAGTTGTGAGGATTTGCTGAAGTATAATCCATACTGAAGGCTTTAATCCTTGGTCTTTATCAATAAGTGTTTCAAGTTTTCTTTTGCTTTCAGAAAGCAAGATTGTGTCATCTGCACATAGCCAATACCAAATTATTCTTTGTATAGTCCAGCTTCTTGGATTATTTGCTCAGCATTAGGATTGAGTAAGTATGGTGAAAGAATAAAACCCCGATGTACAATTCTGATTTTAAACCATGCCGTATTCCCTTATTCTGTTTGAGCAACTACCCATTGATCTATGTACAGGTTCCTCATGAGCACAGATAAGTATTCTGGGATTTTCACTCTGCAAAGTTATCCACAATTTGTTTTGATCCACACAGCTGAATGTCTTTACATAGTCAATAGAATGCAGGTACGCATCTTTTGGGGATTCTCTCCTTTGAGCCAGGATCCATCTGACATCAGCAATGGTATCTCTGGTTCCGTGCCTTCTTCCGAATCAGGCTTGAATTTCTGACAGTTCCTTGTTGATAAGCTGAAACTGCTTATGAATGATTTCAGCAAAATTGACTTGTGTGTAATACTAATGATATTTTTCAATAATTTCTGCATTCATTTGGATCACCTTTCTTGGGAATAGGCATAAATATAGATCTCTACCATATTTATGGCCCTGAGGAAGCTCATGTTCCAGCACTGCATCAGACAATGTTCCTCTGCTATTAATAAGGTTTTCACTGACTAATTCTTTTCAGAAGTAGACTACTGGGTCCTTTTTCCTAGTTTGTCTTAGTTTGAAAGCTCAGCTGAAATATGTCTGTCATGACTGACCCTGCTTGTATCTGAATACCAGAGGCATAGCTTCTAGTATCACAGCAAAATTCAAGCCCCTACAATATCACAGACCAACAGACACATGGAAAGTTTTGTGCATGGAATTCTCCAAAATTGCAATTTGAAGCTTGAACTTTTGCTTCAGTTCTTTCAACTTGAGAAATGCCAAGACTGTTCTTTACCTTTGATTTTCTAACTCTAGCTCTTTGCACACTTCATTATAATTCTTTTTCTTCTTGAGCTGCCTTTTGAAATCTTCTGCTTAGCTCTTTTACTTCATTTCTTCTCCATTCAAGAGCAAGTTTCAGAGCCTCTTCTGACATCCATTTTGGTCTTTCTTTTCTTTCTCATCTTTTTAAAGGCCTTTTGCTTTATGTATGAAATACTTAAAGTCATCACACAACTCATTTGATCTTCAATAATTACTGTGTCAAATCTGTATTTATGGTGCTTTGTACATTCAGGTGGGATATAATCGAGGTTGTACTTTGGCTCTCATGGACTTGTTTTAATCTTCCTGAGTTTCAGTTTGAACTTACTTGGGGTCAACTGATGGTCTGTTTTGCAGCTGTCCCCTGACCTTGTTCTGACTGACAATTTTGAACTTTTCATCGTCTCTTTCTGAAGACATAATCAGTTTGGTTCCTTTGTATTCCATCCAGGGAGGATGTAAAGCCACCGTTTATGTTGTTAAAAATGGTATTTACAACGAAGAAGTCATTGAGTCTCACCATATCACACATGAAGGTCCTGAAAGCTTCTTTACTCTGTCCATATCATTTTAAGTATAACTCTACTTTGAGGAAGCAGATCTTTTCCAGCTGTGTTTTGAGTGCTTTCCAATGTGAGATGCTTATCTTCTGGCACTATGCAGATAATATTCTGCTGCTGTTACTGAGGTTTTCATGGGCCCGATTTTTTCAAAGTAGATCACTCAGGTCCTATTTCTAGTCTGTCTTAGCCTGGAAGCTCCACTGAAACCTGTCAACTGTGGGTGACCCTGTTGGTGCTGGAAATACTGGTGGCATAAGTTTTGGCATCACGACAACACACAAGCCACCCTCAGTACAGCAAACTGACAGATGCTTGGTGGGCTATTACACGGAGTGGGTACAATTATTGTCATCCCCATTTAAAGGATGGAGAAATAGTCCTATTTCTTGTCTAAGGTTATATGATCAGTTTAAGTGGCAAAGTTGAAATTCCAGGCAGTAAACTTTTAACTATTTTGCTATGTTACGCTACCTGTAGTTCATCTACCTTTATGTGAACATTTCCAGGGATAGGAAGTCAGTACATAGTGAGCTGAATACAGGTGAGTATTATTCAGTAGGTAAGGTAAGAATGGTTCTTGCCTTACTTAACAGAATATCTGTAGTGAATAATTTTGCACTTTTTCATCACTTCAAAGATTCTGCTTCTAGGTATGTCTGCATCTGTCTCTCTCCCAAATCCACAGCACCTTCCTGCAGAATCAAAGCCTCTTTTCAAACTTAACAGTCTCTGAAAGGAAGAGGATGACACAGTAAGCAAGGTAACCATGGGCTTCTTTATGCTTATTTACTAGTCTATAGTGAACAATTTCACATGGGTTTCACCACATCTGGTAGATAATCTGCCACTGCCCTGAAGCTGTTTGTCTGTAACCTCAAGGCATTTTTCCTACTGCCAGTCTTCAAAACTATGTACAATAGCTTGCTACAACTTCCATAAAACTGTCATTCAAATATTTTTAATGACGTAGTATTTTAAATACTAAGAATAGCTTTCCTAGGTCTGAAAAATAACACATGTTCATTGCAGAAAATTTGGAAAATTTAAGAGAGTATAAAGAAGAATAAACCAAGAGAAAATAAATGTTAACTGCCAAGATTCTATTAACATTTTGTTATTGTTGTTTTTAACAGCCATATTTCATTAAGGATCCATATAAACCCTGTGGCCAAACAAGAGACCTAGTTCTCTGTCTCATGACATTCTGTCAAACCAGATACTGTCCTTATATAAAATCCTAAATGTAAAAGTTTACATTTAGGAAAACTGTATTTGTTTTTATTCTTTATTTCCTTCATCCTACTAAAAGCTGTCTGAATTCAGAGTCTACTATCACACTGGCCTCCTAGTTTTGTATCTTACATGATTTTGATAACAGGACTTTCTAGTCTTTATCCCAGGACATTGACAAAGTGCTGAGAAGGACAGAGCTCTGGGTGCACTATTAGGGACCCCCCTGTAGGCTTATGTGAGCCCATTCATCAACCAGCAAGTGTAACTGCTCAAGAAAACATAAATGAGTATAACACATTTCCACTGAACCCACATTTTTTTTTCACCTTGTCTATGATGATTTCATGTCTTTGTGTAGTATATTGCTAAAATTCAGGGAAATGTCACCTCTAAACTCTCTATTGTCTTGGTCTAGTAGCTCTAAAAAAGATGAAGCCATTTGTCATCATCTTTTACTTCGGGGACCTATGCTGACTCTGAGTGATCACCTCTTATTTCTAAGGGCTCACAAATCATCATCTGAACACTGTATTCTAGAACTTTCCTGGAAGGGCTGCTTGCCTATCTGTTACTTCAGACTCTTCACCGCAGTTGATGGAACTGTTTGTAGTCATACTGGTCTTGACCACTGTTTAATGGGGCTGAAGAAACGATCCCGAGGGTATATATTGTTTTATTCTTTCTGCTTCAGGAGATTAGCTTCCTGTCAACACACAGGAAACTGGAAAGCTGCAGTCTAATAATATAGCTGCTGACAGGAAGATTGTTGTTTAGATTGCTCTTCCAGATTTCTCAATTGAATAATATTGGTGAAGGATGACTGCTTCTTACTTTATTTATGACTTTGGATCAGCTACAAGGTTACCTGACTTTCTGTAGCAGATGTGCTGCTGCAATATTGCATATAAATCCTTCTTTTGTAAGTCATATCCTACCTAAAGTGTACACTTTTAAAGGCCACCTTGTGGTGAGATGTTTTATAAGGTCAAATATCCTTTGGTATGTATCTGTTTTGATGTTAAAAATCAGGGTTGCTTAAAGCAAAGTAAAATTATACTGTATTTTTCTTTAATTTAGAAAAACCTCCCCTAACTTTATTTTTGTGATTGTCATTCTGAAAAAATAGGATTGGAGAGATCTTGGGGATGCCAGGTATTGGGCTAATGAGTAAAAATTGGAGCATTCACACCATGTCATGTTCTCATTTCACAATTCTCTCCTGCACTCCTGCTGATGAAAAACCACTTCCTTTGATTCTGATGATTGATATTTTTCTCATTTTTCAACTGTCTTAGTCAATAACTCAAGTGGATTCTACTGAATCATGCTCTCTGACAATTTTCCTACCACTCACTGTCACAGAGCAGGCCTGGTGGCTTGCCAGTGAGGCTTCAGTCATATATCACGTGTTCTGCACTCATTTAGCTAGCAACGTGTGAAGGCCTAGACCTCAGCCTATTTACTTCTGATGCATGAGCCACAGCCTTCTGTGAAATGTACATTGACTCAATATTGACTCTCAGCCTGAGCAAGAACCAACTACAATTGACATGATGGGGCCCACCCCATAGCTGTTAATGTGAATGCAATGGCTTGGGTGGCTTCTTGCTTCCTGAGATTTCCTTCTGCCATTAACTCTGCACATTCTTTGACTCTGAGGCTCACTGACCCTTAACCAAGGCTTCGTTCTTTTGTTATTTGTGTGTGTATATGTGTATCCTGGTGGCTCAGTGATTAAGTGCTACGGCTGCTAACCAGGAGGTCGGAAGATCAAATTCACCAGGTGCTCCTTGGAAACTCCATGTGGCTGTTCTAGTCTCTCTATAGGGTCACTATGAGTCGGAATTGACTCAACTGCAGGCATAAGTATATATTGTATTTACAGACATTAATAACCTAAGCAACCATCTTTAATATGTTCTGAGGAGCACTGATGGCTCAATAGTTAAGAGCTAGGCTAAAGTTCAAGTCCACCCAGAGGCTCTGTGGGAGAAAGACCTGGAGATGTGCTTCTGTAATGATTACAACCAAGGAAACTGAATGGGGGCAGTTCTACTCTGTCACACGTGGTCACTGTGAGCTGAAATTGCCTTGGTGGTACCCGTCAACAATAACAGCAACAACAATAACAAGATCAGTTACTGTGCCTTAACACTAACCCAAACCTCTAATTCTAATCCTGACCTTGATCCGAACCCTAACTCTGAAGTCTCAGAAACTAGCAACGACCCCTGCTCATACCCAGTCTTTAATATTATGCATTTGCATGTTATTATGAATATTATCATGATCTTGACATTACTGACTGGAAACTAAAACAACACACCTTTTTAAAAATGTCGTATTTTTCCATGAGAATTATAGTTTAGAATGAGCATCCTGAAAGAGCCTGGAGAAGGTGGAGTCAAGTTTGTCTTCTGAAAACTAAGGCCTGGATTGATAATTAAACAAAGCTTTCTGGACACCCAGCAAGCCCTAGGACATGGCATGGGGATGTCAGTTTGGACTACATGCTACTGAATGGGAAACCGCTTGTCTTTGGCTGAGCCCCGCTTTGGTTGATTTGGCTGGCTCCCATGGACTGAAGGTAATTGGCTTTTTAACTTTTTTCTTTTGTTGGCTGGAAGGCAGGGGAGGGGCTCAATCAGCAGCTTTGCCAAGTCGCAGTGTTAAAGTGAACAGCAGGTAGAATAGCTACTACAGCCCCTCCACTGTCTCTTTGCAGATCTACACCACAGATTCTGCTGTTTCTTGAGGGCTGCACAACTTGACCAGAACTCCATCTTGTTCAACTGGGAGGCAGAGTTACCCAACCAGAGGCCTTAGCAGGGGCTATTTACCACCCTAGGAGGCAGTCCCAGTCCAGGGAGCGCTTTTCCAGCAGAAAAGCTATGTTTAGCACAGTGTAGCTTTATGGGTGGGGCCCAACAGGGAATGTTAGCAGGGCAGTAGCCTGTCTCTTGAACTTTCTCACAGCATCTGAGGACAGCTGATGAGATGCCTCCATTACCAGCCTGACGGCCTGACTGATTTTAGAAGCAGTCAGATAGCTTTTCCCTTTATAAGACTGCCTAGAGGGATAACTGTGGCACAGCCCAATTGCATCTCTTCCAGCCTTTACTAACCCACATCACTGGGTTGTCTGACAGCCCCCCAGTGACTTCATAAGTAGGGCCATGTCTTTGCCAGCCAGGAGGTGGAGCTTGCTACCCCAGAGATTCCACTGGAATCTATGTACTTCTATGTACTCCAGTCACTGGAGTACATAGTACTCCAGTAGCCAGTGATCAACTTCCTTCTCAGAACCATGCCTCAGCTCCTGTTAAGCAACTCCAGAGAAACTGAACGGCCTCCAGATGTCCTGTGAGCAACAAATCATAACCAAACATTTAAAAGGACTTTCAACTACGGCTTTAGAAAACTCCCCAAATAGAGAACTTCCCAGATGAAGAAGTCTTTCTGAAATTATCAGAAATCAGGTACAAAAGAACTACACAGAGAGCCCTCCTAGACATTACACAAAAAGCAGCAGAGCAAAATGAAAAATTAAGCAAGCTGTTTGAACTGATGGAACATCAGCATTCTGAAATCTGACAGATCAATAACAAAATTACCGAATTAGACAATTCAATTCAAAGCCAAAAGAGCAGAACTGAACAACTGAAAGAGCCAGAAGATTAAAATACCTTTGGTATAAAATTTAATGTTTAGTATGTAACCTCATATCTTATTGCTATGACAATTAATTAATCTATACAGAGGTGTTAAGCCAAGCTTATCAGTTAATTGGAGTAGCGAACTGATCAACACCACACTGTTTTCTAACACAGCATGCTTACAGTTCCCGCTTTCTAGTTTTCAACCTCTCGTCAATCTGATTTCATAGGATAATTTTTATGCATCTTACAACAAAATAAATGAATCCATTAGCTTAACTGGAACACTTAATATGTCCACCCTAACTTCCAGCTGCATAACTAGCTACATAACATACAGAGCCCAGTGCAAAATGGAAATGAGAAGCCCCTGTATTTAAGAATTTCAAGATGGTAACACTAGAGTATAAAATGAAATGTAGAGCCTTCTGAGCAAGGACTCTTTCCAACAGCCAGCATCCCGTAAATCTGGCCTTATTTATCTTACAGGGGAGGGCAGTGAAGTCCTTAAAGGCACAGCGTGTTGCTGCCTTCCCCATAGCTGAAGAGTGCTGGAGTAGTGGTGAGAAGTTCCGTCACTGGTCCCTTGCCCATCTGCTCTCTCCACTTGCCTTCCTGTTCTCAGGCTTCTCTTTACCTGTCCCCTACCTCAATGTCTCTGAAGAGAGGCTGTTGGGCTGTACCACCAGTGCTGTGAGCTGGAACTTTTTCCCTTCCTACTCTTTTTTCATTGTTCCAACCCTCAGCCTTATTTCTTTCCTAACCCCACACTTAACTGGACACTTGAGCTGAATTCCATACAGCTTTTCCTCACTGTCAGCATGGTTTTCCAAAAACCCCAGGAAATAGGCACAGACATTTGAGGTGCTGGTGGAGAGAAAGTTCATCAGGGCCCACTTTGTAAGAGATTTTGTTGGATGGCTCTCCTTGGCTCTCAGTAGCAGCAAGGATATACTTTTGTCACATAGAGTTTCTCTTCCCTCCCAAATCTAAACATACACTGGTTCTCAAGCACAAGTCTAAACATCAACTGAAACAGATCCTGAATATCTTGGATACTAATAAAAAGAAGGTAAGAAATTCCATTTTGAGATATTTTCAGAGAAAATTCCACTACTTTAATCACTAGCCAAACCAGGACAAGTGCCATCAAGTTGGATCTGATAGGAAATCAGTTTTCTGCCTCTAGCAATATCTGAATTCATCCCTGTCTTGAATTAACCATGTCTACTGTTTGCCAGGAAACTCTAATGACATAGCTGTTAAGAGCTATGGCTGCTAACCAAAAGGTTAGCAGTTCAAATTCACCAGGTGCTCCTGGGAAGCTCTTTTTGTCTTATAGGGTCACTATGAGTTGGATTTTTTTTTTTCCCAGAACTCAATGGGCTTGGGAATTTCACAAATAATTCTATTTTTTTCTGTTTCCCAAGAGGAACTTTGCAGCCAGTGGCTGGAGGAGTTCAGAGTTGTTACTGTGCCCAACTTCCCAAAGCTGTAGGCATCGTCTTCGCCTCAGAAGGAGGCGGCACCTGTTTCTCAGATGAGCTGGCTGCTGCTGTGTCTCAGACTCCTGCGCTGACTGTGCCCTGCAGCTCTAACCTACCGGCCAGTTTCTGAGCCTATTGGTAAAAATCAAGCAAGCCCGAAGAAATCTTTGATTCATTGAAAACAAGAACAGCCAGTTTTAAAACAAAACAAAGAGCTGGCAGGGGATGGAATTTCACATTATCTCCATGTTAACGGATGAAGAAACAGGCTCATAGAAGTTATTAAAACATTGAATTCAAGCCATTTATGCAGTCTTAAACTTTTTTATTTTCAAACTTTCAGAAGGAACTCAAAGCTTAAGCCAAAGCCCTCAGTGTGGTGTTCAGCTTAACACAGTCCAGGCAACATTCTTGAGATCCCTCTCTGCTGCCAGCAGACACTCTGGGAAAATGCTCAGCAAATGGAAGACACAGTAGGATCATTAAAGAACATCTTTTTTTAAAAAAAAAAAATATTTTTATTTTTTTATTATGATTAAATGAAAGTATCCAATCCAAATTAAATTTGTATGCCCACCTAGCTGCAGCACCTTCTGCTCTCTTTACCCAGTGACGGCACACTCCTCCTTTTCATTCTCTGTATGTCATATCCTCTTAACAGTCTCCTGTACCCTCATCTCCATCCTCTCCTCTCCCTTCTAGTAAGAGGCCAGTAGGACAGCATCCTATAGTTACACAGAACCTTAAAGTACACATACCATATGGTTACATTGTGACCCTGAGTCCAGTCCATTCCTGTCCAAAGAATTGACCTTAGTAACGTTTTCTGGTCAGGGCAGCAGCAGGTCTAGAGGCCATGCTCCCAGGGAAACCCCCAGGCCTCTGAACCATCAATTGTAGTCTTTTAGTGGAGTTCTTGAGATGCATCCTTCTTTTTCTCATGTTGCCACTGGAACTCAACGTTGTGTGCCCCATTGTGGTTGTCTTTGTTGGTGACTGGGCACCATCTGGTTCTTCTGGTCACATTTTGATACAGTCGCCCATTCACATGGGTCCTTCTGTCTCCTGGGCTCTTTTTCCTTTGTGTCTTTGTTGTTCTTGGTGATCATCTGAAAGAACATCTTTATAAAGGGGCAGAGGCAACGGTGGTTTTGTGGTAGAATTATTGTCTGCCATGTGGGAAAGCCAGGTTTGAGTGTTAGTCAATGTACCTCATGCTCATCTACTAGGCTTGTGTGTTGCCATGATGTTGAACAGGTTTCAGCAAAGCTTTCTGACTAAAACTGATCAGGAAGAAAACCCTAAGACAGCTTAGGAAGAAAGATCTCAGATAGACTACTGAAGAAGACCTGGTGATCCATTTAGGAAAATCAGCCAGACTCAGGGTAGAGGTAGTGAATACAGTGCAACCATAGTAAAGCATAGTGTCTGAGCATAGAAAGATAGAGACACAATTAAAGAGAATGTTAACTAACTGTGATAAATGTAACTGATGTCAATGAATAATTTGTGTAAAAACTGTCAAACAGGAAAAGAAAATCACTGGGGGTTGTATGGTTTGTAATAGCAGTAATAACAATTGGGCCATAAACGGAAGCACTATCCTGTCCCTGCAGAGCAAAGATACTAAAACATACTTTCATATATGTGAAATGATTGCATTTTGAGGGTATGGAGACAAGGGTGGCTAGATGCTAAGAATGGTGAGAAACTCAGGGAGGTCCTGGGAACTGAGGATGGGGATGGCATTTGGGAGCTTGGTTCTGATGGACAGGAGGGGTGGGTGGAATGAAGACAACTGAGAAGGATAAAAGAGCTCTTTCTCGGCCACTGACACAACTCAGTAAAACTAAGTAAAACACAGACAAATGTCACTCCTGGATTCTGAAGTGTCAGATGAAGAGATAACGATTTCAGCCAAACACCAGATGGAACAAGAAACTGACAGGAAGAGAGTGAGAAGAGAGATACAAGCAAAGTCCTCTTCTGCTAATACAGCATGGAATTGCTGTTTTGGATGCCTAGAGGGAGCTCAGAAAGGCAGCATCATGGAAATCCCAGTGAGAGGCAAAGTATCTAGTAACCAGTAAGACATACTCTCTCACCCCCCCCATCCTCTCCCCACTGCTCTATCTCTGATGCTTCCTGGGTAGCTGAAGTGGCTCCAATGGCCAGAAGTATAGCATCTGAGCTGCTTGGATTCATCCTGCCCACAGTGGTGATCTGAGGATAGGGAGTACTCCAAAGCATCTTCAAGGAACTCCTGGCAGGACACAGATCACCTGGTAACCAGTGATATATGCTTTCCTAATCCTCGCATTCTCCTTTTCCCCCTCTTCTGCCTCCTGCTGGGCTATAGTCTCTTGGCTGTGAGGAAACTCCTTTGGCTTGGGCCATTTGGATTCACTCCATCCACATTGGCTGGCTCCCTGAGTGCCGTCTGTCTGCAGCTGGTGTTGCTTTTTTCCGTTTCTTTTGTTTTTTCCCTGTGCCTCTTGTCACTTCTCCCTCCCTTCTCTTGAACACCTGGCCCCATGTACCATCTTTGTTCTTCCTGTAAGGCCGTGAAGCACTGCAAAACTGTGGAACTACACTCCTTGCTGGTGATGCCACACTGGTGGGATACTTGGGGCTTTTTTCTTTTTTTCTGTCTTTGTTTTGATTCAATTTGTAGTGTTTTGTTTTGAATGTTTATTTTTCTTGTCACAGTTTGGAAACCCCCCAGCCTAATTAGTTGTGCTGTTGGGATCCCTGAAGGCACTTATTTTATTCTTTTTTGCTTTCTATCTTTCTTCATTTCTCAGTTTTTATTTCTCTAGATGTACCTTCTTTTCCTATCTCCTGAATACCTGACACTGTGTGATATCTATGCCCCTTCTAGCCAGGCTATACCATGCAGCCTGGGAGACACTTCCCTGGTCTTTTCAGCTGCACTGATGGGATACCTGGAAGCCTTTCTTTTATTTCCTAAATTTTTATCTGCTTATTTTTTTCTTTTAAACTTTTCCTTTTCCTCTCCTTGCTTTTCTCTGTTTCTTGGTATCTCATCTCTTCATTCTAATGGCAGGATCCCTTAGCACTATTGTTTGTTTATTTTTAGCTCCTGTTTCTCTCTCCTGTTTCTCTTCTTCCCTATCACTATCTTAGCTCACACAACATAACCTCTGCCTCTTTCCTGCCTGCTTGCACCATGTGCTGAATATTACACCCCTGAACAGCACAAGCATGTCCCACTGGAACCTGCCCAGCACTGATTCCCAGCCTGCCCCATCAGCACTCATACATTACACAAACAACCCATTCCAGCTCTTCCTCTTCAGCTGAACTTGCCCTTCTGTACCATAACTGAGTAACTGGTCCTGTTCATTGGGCAAGCCAGTGAAAAGCACTGTGACCACAGACAAGCAAACAACAAAGAATCCACAGCCCACCTGTTCTGACATAACCAAATAAAACAAAGAGAGGATAAAACAAAAAAATCTATAGTTAGTAAATGAAGGAATTAACTACAGAATGTCCTGAAGACAGTAGACAATATCAAAACTTACAAAAGAACATGGAGAAGGTGATTCCAGCAGGCATTCAAAATAAGTGATGACTTTCCAGCAGAAGAAAAGGCACTAGAACTACCTGACAGAGAGTTCAAATCTCTAATATTCAGAGCTATCCTAGCATTTAAGCACATAATGGACAAAAATGAGGCAAATACACACAAATTCATGGAAGAGGCAAACAAGTTCATGGAACAATTCAGGAAACTACTATAGGAACAAAATACAAAATAAATTTACAACTAGAAATCATACAAAAACAATTAGAAATCCAAAAGATAAACAACAAAACTTTAGAAATGAACAGTGGTATAGAAAGGCTGAGGAGCAAGTTTGAAATGACGGAAGACAGGATCAACAAAATTGAAGTCAAATACTTGGATGCAACTCTGAGGAAAAATCAGAAAGAAGAATGAAGAAGAATGAGGAAACCCTGACAATGACGAGGGATATAATCAAAAGCAAAAATTTGTGAGTGATCTGAGTTCCAGAAACAGACAAAGAAAACAGAAAACACAGAGAGGATCACTGAACTGCTGACAGAAAATTTCCTTAATGCCATGAAAGATGAAAAGCTGACTTTCTATGAAGCTTAATGAACCCCATATAGGATAGTCCCTAAAAGAAAATCACCAAGAAATATCATATTCATACTTGCTAAAACCTAAGCCAAAAAAAAGTTGTGAGAGAAGCTTGAAGGGAACAAAAAGTCACATGCAGACTGAACTGTGATTATTTGGCAGAAAACATCTATCCAAGAAGGCAACAGGATGATTTATACAAAACCCTGAAAGGAAAAAATTTCCAACTAAGAATAATATATCCTGGAAAACTTTTGTTCATATATGATGGTGAAATTAGGACATTCCCAAATAAATAGAAATTAAGGGGATATGTAAAAATCATATTAAAATTACAAGAATTATTAAAGAGAATCCTTTGGTCTCAAACCAAACAACATCAAATCACAGCCTGACAGTATTGCACCAACCAGATACCCACCTAAGAAATGAATGCCCAAGGACTATCCAAAACCAAAAGAATTATAACAGGGAAACAGATATGAAAATCTGTCAATGACAACAACATCAGAACAATAAAAGGAGAGAATAAAGGGTGTAGGTCTAGAACTTTCTAATATATTGGAAGGTGACTCAATACCAGGTAAAAATAGACTGGCTCCAACCTAGGACAATAAGGATAAGCTTCAGGATAACCACAAAGAAAGTTAATAAACCTACTTATTAAAAGATGGAAGAAAAATGTGACGTTTCTATAAGAACAAAAATATATATATATATAAAAAAGGAAGACAGAAATCCACAGCAAATGGAATTCCGCACAGGAGAGTAAGAGGAACAAAGAAAATGTCAGCTAGAACCAAAATAAATGAATAAATAAATAAATAAAAACACTATGTA
Organism: Heterohyrax brucei; assembly: GCA_028571685.1. Classification (NCBI taxonomy): domain Eukaryota; kingdom Metazoa; phylum Chordata; class Mammalia; order Hyracoidea; family Procaviidae; genus Heterohyrax; species Heterohyrax brucei. Next base: position 54,738,173 of record CM053149.1, read on the forward strand.
ATAACAACAATAAACTTATGCCTATCAATAATTACATTGGAAATCATGAAGATCAGAGCAGAAATAAATGAAATAGAGAATAGAACACAATAGGAAAAAGAAGGAATCAATTTAGGTGCCTATTAATAGATAAATGCATAAACAAACTGTGGTATATGCACACACAATGGACTATTATGGAACAATAAAGAACAATTTGTCTGTGAAGCATCTCATAGCATGGAGGAAACTAACGGGCATTATGCTTAGTGAAATAAGTCAATACAAAAGGATAAGTATTGCATGAGACCAAATCATAAAAAAACAAACCCACTGCCATTCAGTTGATTCTGACTCATAGCGAGCGACCTTATAGGAGCAGAATAGAACTGCTCCATAGAGTTTCCAAAGAGTGCCTGGCAGATTTGACCTGGTGGCCTGTTAGTTAGCAGACATAGCACTTAGCTACTAAGCCACCAGGGTTTCCTGTATGAGACCATTACTATAAAAATTCACAAAATAGTTTACATACTAAAAGAAACTTTTTTTTCAGAGAAGTATATTCATTTAATATCCCAAAAGTGAAAACAACCACAGTGTCCAATTAATAAACAGATATATAGATACAGTCTGTGGATACAAAGGAATATTATTAGTTTTGTAAAGTTGATTCTGACTCATGGTGACCCCCTGTGTGTAGATTATAACTGTTGCATGGGACTTTTAAGTCTGTGATCTTTTTTTATTGTGATTAATTCAAAGTATACAATCCAAACCAATTTTGCATGCCTGCCTGTCTGCAGCTTCTTCTGCTCTCCTTGCTCAGTGACGGCACACTCCTTCTTTTCATTCCATATTTGTAGTATCCTCCTAACAAGCTTCTGTCCCCTTTTCTCCACCCTCCTCTCTCCCATCTAGAAAGAGACCAGTAGGACAGCCTTTTATAACTGTACAGAACCATAAAGTACACACACCATATGGTCACACTGTGTCCCCAAGTCCAGTCCATTCTTGTCTGAAGGGTTGACCTCAGTATTGTTTTCTGGTCAGGGGCAGCAGCAGATCTATGGGCCATATTCTAGGGGGATCCTCCAGGCCAGCAGACCATCAATTCTAGTCTTTGAGTAGAGTTAAAAGAAACAATTTTTGATGACTACAAGGAAGGGGAAGGGTGAGGCTGGAAAAACACTAAAAAGACAGTAAGTAAGTAGTAACTTTGGTGAAGGGTAAGACAGTACACAATACTGGGAAAGTCAGCACAAATTGTACAAGACAAGGTCATGGAACCTCCAGAGATGTTCAAACTTCCTGAGGGACCAAATTGCTGGGCTGAGGGTTATGGGCATCAAGATTTTGGGGAACATCTAGCTCAACTGGTATAATTTAGTTTATAAAGAAAATATTCTACATTCTACTTTGGGGAGTAATGTCGAGGGTCTTAAAAGCCTGCGAGTGGCCATCTAAGATATTCCACTGGTCGCACCCCTTTGGAGCACGGAAGAAGAACAATATCTATCATGGCCTCCACCGGACTGAGTCCAGTAGAACTGCGAGGACTCCCGCTTAAGTTCATGAACTCATCCCAGAATAAGTGCTACATACCTCACTGCTGAATTTTGCTGTGGTCTCCGTTGAAGTACGCCCCTTTGGAAGCTATGTACTGACACTAGCACCTAGTCCACCCTTCAAAGCAATTTTGGAACTCTTTTTCTAGAATGGCCATCAGAGCTATCACTGTATTATCCTTGATGTCCTGAATGTCATCAAAATGTCTTCCTTTCAATATTTCTTTTGTCTTCAGGTAAAGAACAAAGTCACTGGAGGTCAGATCAGGCGAGTTAGGGAAGGTGTTCCAACACAGTTCTTTGTTTACTGGCTAAAAACTCCCTCACAGACAACAATGCAATTAAGTTCATGAACTTTCCACCATGTCCACCATGTGCAACGACCATTCCAGAAAGATTCTCCAAATTGCTTTGAAGTGTGGACTAGGTGCTGTCATTGGTGCTTATCTTCCCAAGGGGAGGACTTGGAAGGTGACTGTAGTGATATTGAGCAACAAGGTATGTGGCACTTGGAACGATTAAGTTTGCAGACTTAATTGTCAGAGATTGTAGATGGTGCCTGGCCATCACCATTGACTGCTCTGACAGGGATCACATCAGAGGGTCCCAAACATTGCTGGAAAAAATTGTAGAACAAACTTCTAACTGAAAAGGAAAGGCCAGACTTGCTAGTCTGACAGAGACTGGAGAAAACATGAGAGTATGACCCTTGATCACTCTTTTAGCTCAGTAATGAAGTCACACCTGAGGTTCACCCCTCAGCCAAAGACTGGACAGGCCCACAAAACAAAATGAGACGTAAGGGGCACATAAGTTCAGGAGCAAGGACTAGACGACATACCAAGAGGGGACAGAAAAGCTGGTAATAGGCAACCCAAGGTTGAGAATGGCGAGTGTTGACATGTGGTGAGTTGTTTACCCAGTGTCATAAAACAATATGTGTACTAACTCTTTAATGAGAAATTCATTTGTTCTGTAAACCTTCATCTAAAGTGTAATTAAAAAAAGAGAGACAGAGAAAACAAAGAGAGAAAAAAACAAAAAGACAAAGACAGAAAAAAAAAGAGAGAGAGTAACAAATACATGTATCAGTACAGGAAGGCAAATATTAAAATACAAAAATGCATGTAACTGTAGGCAAATGTATGTACATGTTTGTGTATGTTACATATAGTTTCAAATATAAAATAAAGTGCACAGGTGGCACAGTTATAGACACTCACTAGACAAAACCAAATACCTCACCAGATTGGTTTATTAGTTTTGAGGCCTTAGGACCACAGTCCCTTGGGGCAATTTATTCAGGCAGTACAATACAGCTGATTAAAACAATGTTCTTCATCTGAGTTTGGTGAGTAGTGTCTGGGAGTCTTAAAAGCTTGTGAGCAACTATCTAAGATACAACTATTGATCTCTGCTTGTCTGGAGTGAAAGAGGATGAAGGAAACCAAAGACTCAAAGAAAAAATTAGTCTACAGAATCAATAGTCTATATGAACAACACCACCAACTACCTTGAGACAAGAAGAACTAGATAATACCTGCCTTCACTACTGACCATTCTGAGCAGAAGCTTAACCAATGGTCCCATATAGAATGGAAAAAAATGTAGATTAAAACTCAAATTCCAAAAAAAGGAGCAGACTTACTGGACTAGTAGAAGCCAGAGGAGTGCCTAATATTGTTACCCTGTGATATCATTTAAATTTGGGTTCAAACCACTTCCACAGGTCACCTTTCAGCCAAAAGGCAGATGGGTCTATAAAATAAACAGTGTCACCTGTGACAATTGTGCTCCTCTAAAAAATCATCTAAATGAAACTTAGTTGTAAACATTTTCCCTAGAGCAAACCTGAGAAGGGAAAGGGGGATAGGGAAGCTAGATTGAAGAAAACAAAACAACTAGAATGGAAATCATAAGAATGTTAATACATTGTGAAAAATGTAACCAGTGTCTTTGAACTATGTGTATAGAAACTGTTAAACAAGAACCTAATTTGCTATGCAAATTCTCACTCAAAACAACAAAATATTAAAAGAAAGGAAGTCAATAAACTCTATGAATCACAATGGTTTTGTAACCAAATGTGGGTTCTTGTCTTGTCTTATTAGCTGACTGAAGTAAGATAGATGCCACACCAAGGGAAACAGCAAGTGGGAATTTACTGTTTGTACAAACGTGGAGAAATATGGGCCCAGAAGCCAAAAGACCACGAACTCCCCAACCCATGAGAGCCAAAAAACCAAACCCACTGCTGTCAAATCTATTCTGATTCACAGCGACTCTACAGGACAGAGCAAAACTGCCCCACAGAGTTTCCAAGGAGCAACTGGTGGATATGAGCTGTCAGCCTCTCCGTTAGCAGCGGTAGCACTTAAATCAGTACACTATCAGGGTCATACGAGAGTAGGGAGTTTTTATGTCCTCCAGTCCCCAGGTAACAGGTTGGCACCGGAAATCTGAAGCCTCGGTGCTTCGCATGCTCACATTTGGAGATCTGGGTGCTGAATGATGTTAGAAAGGGAACTTCCGCTTTGCAAATGGGCTTGGGCACCATGGTGTGCTGGAAGATGTCTTCCTTTCCAGTAATGTTTAGGTCAGGGGTCAAGCTCAGGACCACTGCTTCCCAGGTCCCACTCATATGCCAAGATTCTGGTTTGCACACGCACAGGATTCTGGTGCCAAATTTCGAACCACAGTTAAAGCTGCTGTGACATTGGCCAAAGGGCAATTGGAATCTGCAACTTGACAGGCTGCTAGAAGAAGGAACGGGAGAGGAAGGGGGGCGGGGAGGGAGGGAGCGCTCTGCAGAGGCTTCGGTTTTACTCATAATCAATCCTAGGGACGTTGCAGGACTGAGCAGTATTTCCTTCTGTTGTGAATGGGGTTGCTATGAGCCATGGCTGACTATGACAGCTAATGGACAACACAGGTCAGATAAAATAAAGACACGAACAAAGGCACGGGAACATTTTCATAATGATTAAAAAAAGAAAAAAAGAGAAAAAACCACCATGAGCCAAGTGCTAAATACAGATATACTTGATGTGGTGATGAGGAGCAGAGAGAGTGCGGTCAGTCACCCAGCAAGAGCTTCCTGTGAGAGACGCTGTTCAAAGCAGAGCTTGAAAGGTGGTCGGGGGGAGAAGGGAGGGGCCAGGGGAAAAGGCAGAAGGCTGTCCTCTGGGAACTGAGATGATGCTCTGGATTATCTAGTCAACAAACTTTGCTTTTCCCTTTCATTGATGCACTTTACCAATCACGTATACTTTTTCTCAGATCTGAATTATTCAGGCTGCTTTGTCTGCATAGACATGATTTCCAAGATATCCTTTTTTGGTTTTACAGGTATTTATGCAGTAAAATCTGTGCAAGTTGGGGCTGGTGTAACATGGAAACCTGTCAGAGAAGGAAAACTCACTCTGTCAAAGGCGGAAAACTTGAGAGACCCGGGAAACAAGGCAGCTCTGTTGAATTCTGGCTTGCACAGGTTTTACTGTAGTTACACTGTAAGGTATATAGATTTAAATATATGTATGTACATATATTTCTACAGAATGTGAATAAATAATACAAAAAGTTAATGCTAGGAAAAGTGCCACGATGTGAATTACATTACCTCTTGTTATAAACTGCTTATTTCCAACCAAAAGCAGGAGGCTTAATTTACCCCCTTAAAAACACTATTTTCATATAATGCACTTCCATGGCTGCTTTCCAACCAGATTTTTTTCCCTTTTGCACTTGAGTGTGTATCTTTTCTGATTCATGACTATGCAGACATTTAGCTAAAGGTAATCTAGATAAGGTTAACACTTTCCTCTAAAGGAAAATACAAGGACTGCCAACTAAGTTGGCGAACCTATCCTAGAAAAAGGGGTACATACCTTATTGCTGAATATCACTATGTCCACCTATGAAGTATTCCCCCTGGGAAGCTACATACCAATGCCAGTGCCTAGTCCACCCTGCAAAGCAATGTTGGAACTCTTTCTGGAATGGCCATCAGAGCTGTTGTTGTATTATCCTTGATGTCCTGAGTGACATCGGGTTGTCTTCCTTTCACTATTTCCTTTTTCTTTGGGTAGAGAAAAAAGTCACTGGGGGCCAGATCAGGTGAGTAGAGAGGGTGTTCCAATACAGTTATTTGTTGACTGGCTAAAAACTCCCACACAGACAGCTATCTAATTAAATTAGCCAACTTGCCACCGTGCCGCGGTTCACAATGGCCGTTCTAAAAAACAGTTCCAAAATTGCTTTAAAGGGTAGATCAGGCACTGATGCCAGTGCATAGCTTCCCAAGGGGTGGACTTCAAAAGTGACTGTAGTAATATGCAGCAGTGACGTATGTAGCACTTAGAACAATTAAGTTTGTGGAGTTGTCAGACCTCGTACACTATCTTCCTGGCAATCTCATACACAGAAAATAGCTGTAGATTACATTGCACAATATAACTAAAAAAAAAAAGTAAGCTGATTTTTCTTCTTGCAGCAAGTTTGCTGCAAAAGACATCTTTAAAATGTTATTTTAAAGTTGTTACTTTAAGGACTAAGGCGCAACTGTCCTGAGCCATATGTCACGGATTGCATTATGTACCCCCCAAAACGTGTGTATTGATTTGACTTGGCTGAGTCCCAGCAGGGTGCCATTCCTCCCGTGTGTCATGAATCCTGCCTCTGTGATGTTGGTGAGGGACAATGAGCAGCAGTTGTGCTGGTGAGGTAAGACTCCAGTTACCAGCTGTGGAATGTAAAGGAAAGATGTGAGCATAAAGAGTTGGGAACCTCATGCCACCCACAGAGCAGCACCGAGAGGTTTCCTGTGCTGGGATGCTCTCACTGAATTTGGACTCTTGGTCTCTCAGACTGTGATGATTTCTCATGTTGAATGGACTTGTAACTTGTAAACGATTTGTGGCTTAACAGACCGTGACAAATAAAATTTCTTTTCATGAAGCCTTCCATTCATGGCATTTCTGTTAGAGCAGCACTAGCTGACTAAAACAGAATTCGGTACTGAGGCAGTGGGGTGCTGCTTTAGCAAATACTTACAATGTGGAAACCATTTTGAAACTGTGAATGGATAGAAGATTCAGAAGGAATTAAGAACTGTTAACACCGAAGAAGGTGCAGATGGTGAGAACTGAGCAGTAGAAGACCAGTAGCAGCAGCAGCAGAACCAGGGGGAGAGCTGGAATGGACCCATGGAGCAAGATAGCTAAGTGCCTGTGTGCAGAGGCTTCCCAGTGGAGCAAGGTGCCTCTGGGCAGTTGAATTTGTGGAGTTAGCCTTGCTGACTCATGGAGTCAGACAGCTGAGTGCCTTTGTGCAGGAGGCTTCCTAGCAGACTGGGGCACCTCCAGGCACCTGAATCAGTGGAGCTACAGAGTGTTGAAACACTTGCCCCAGTAGGGCAGGTGTGGGCCTAAGGTCTGGGCCATGTGGCCATACAGAAGCTGAAGAGACAAACATCATGAGAAGCTAAGTTGTTTCAGTCTCAGAAGGTATGGCCATGACCTCAGGGGTTTCAAAATGTGGAGCCAGGACTTTTTCTGTGTTTGTAAGGGTGGAGTTGCCACTCAGTTGCGCTTAGGGTGCACTTGAAGCCCAGAGTTGCTGTCCAAAGTGGGTCTTGAAGGCAGTGTTGTAGAACAGGGCCAGAGATCTCCTCTCAGAATCCGGAGAGTGTGACCAATATCTAGAGCATGGAGGGCAAAGCTAGTGTGTAAAATATCTTGGAAAATGGAAGATTATTTTCAAAGCCTTGAGGACTAATGTAAAGTTTTCTGCTGATGTGTTTGTAGCCTGTTAATGCCTTCTTTCTCCAAATTTTCTCCATTAATGAGTAATTCATGCCTGCCTGTTATACCACTGTATTTTGGGAAGATAACATGTGTTCTAGATTTCAAAGTTGGAGAGAAACTGATGGAGTTTGGATCTGGACTTAAGACCTTCTCTATGTTATAAATGAATACATGTTCTAATGATATGGTTTTTGAGGGGCCAAAGGGTGGAGTGTCATGGATTGCATTGTGTCCCTCCAAAAATGTATATATTGATTTGACTTGGCTATGAGTCCCAGTAGGGTGTCATTCCTCCCATGTGTTGTGAATCCTACCTCTGCGATGTTGGTGATGGAGAATGGCAGCAGTTATGCTGATGAGTCAGTGAAGAGTGGTGGAATGTAAGGGAGTGGAGTGAGCATAAAGAGTTGGGAACTTCATAAAACCTTCAACAGAGCAGTACTGAGAGCAGAGTACTTCCTTTGGACCTGAGGTTTCTTGTGCTGAGATGCTTTCATTGAATCTGGACTCTTGGCCTACCATGCTGATGATTTCTCATGCTGAATGGACTTGTAAATAGATTTGTGGCTTACCGGACTGTGACAAGTAAAGTTGCTCTTCATAAAGCCTTCCACTCATGGTATTTCTGTTAGAGCAGCACTAGCTGACTAAAACGCCATGATATTGTCAATTGTCTCATATACATTTGAAATCTGGACAATGAATAAGGAATATCAGAGAAGAGTTGATGCCTCTGAATTATGGTGTTGGCAAAGAATATTTAACATATCATGGACTGACAGAAGAACGAATGAACAGGCTGTCTTGGTAGAAATGCAGTCGTGTGTTCCTTGAAAGCAAGAATGTCGACTTTGTCTCCTATACTTTGGTATGTTATCAGGACTCCATGTGGGCTAACCAAAAGATCAGCAGTTCATATCCGCCAGGTGCTCCATGGAAACTCTACGGGGCAGTTCTACTCTGACCTCTAGGGTCACTATGAGTTGGGCCTGACTCAATGGCAGTGGATTATCAGGAGAGAGCAAGCCCTGGAGAAGGACACAATGCCTGTGAAAGTAGACAGTCAGTGGAAAAGAGGAAGACCCTCAGTAAGGTGGATTGACACAGTGGCTGCAACACTGGGCTCAAAGATAAGCAACCATTGTGAGGGTTCTGCAGGAGTGGGCAGCGTTTTGCTCCGTTATACATAGGGTTGCTATGAGTAGGAAATGACTCAGTGGCACCGAACAATAACCACAATATAAAGCAGATCTGCTCCACAGGGCTTTCTTGGCTGTGCCTGTTACAGAAAGCTAGATAATAAATAAGAAAGATCTAAGACGAACTGATGGCTTTGAATAGGATGTTTTAAAGACTACCGAACATACCATCCACCACCAGACGACTGAACAAATTTATCTTTGAAGAAGAACAGTCAGAACGCATCCTTGAAGCGAGGATGGCCAGACTTTGTCTCATGTCCCTTGGGTACATTATTAGGAGAGACCGGTCTCTGGAGAATGACATCAGAGGGTCAGCCAAAAAGAGAAAGATGGATTGCAACAGTGGTCTCAAGGATAAAGCCGACTGTGAGGATGAACCAGGACAGGGCAGTGTTTCCTCCTGTGGTGTACAGGGTCGCTCTAATTTGGACCGACTGGATGGCATCCAATAACAACAACCATGATGGCAGCAGGTTGTCAGGCCTTTATTCCTTGGTGCCACTGGGTGCTTTCGAACTAGCAACCTTCAGCCTAGCAGTAGAGCAGAGGCTCTCTAAGTTATGGCAAGCTTGGCAGTACCAAAGGGCATACTTTAAAGGGGGAAGGGCGCCGTTGAGCAATTTCTATTCATCTGCTGTAGTCCAACTTCCTTCCTCAAGCCTGGCAGATATCAGTGCATACCGGACCGTCTAACCAGAGGCGCAGCAAGGGGTGGAGGCTAGGGGGTACCGAGGCGGGCTCTTGCCCCTGGGCACTAGTTGTAGGAGGGACTAGATGAGGTGCAGAATGACATTCTGAGGTACCTCAAACATGACAGGTGACTGACTGAGGCAGCAGGACAAGCTGGCAGTTGCTGCTGTCAGTGTCTATTTGTCTTGAAATTGGGGGTGGGGGACACCATTTAGAGATTGTCCCTAGCCATTCTTAGCCTCCCTAGGGGCCGTTTAGGGGTGCGGTTTCAGTGCTTGCCGTTTGCGCTGTTTTCCATAGGTAAACACCTCAGTGGAGTGCTAACCACACGCATCATCCGGGGACCTTTCCTACTGTGTAAACACGGGCAGACCTCGTACGCACATGCTATTACATCTCCATCACTGCCTTCCACACCCACAGGCAAAAGCCCCTCTGTCTCTATTGACACAAGTAACAAAGCAGGCCTTCAGATCCTCCTTCACAGATTGTAAGTCATTAAGCCTCACAGATCTGATAGACAAAGGGGAGGGCAGACCTCCTTTTGCTTCAAAGAAGACAACTGCTCCATTCCATCCTTCTAAGAGGATTTAAAAGTTGATTTCAAGCAGCTGTCAGACTGATCCCCCCCTTTCTTAAGACACTCATTAGAAAATAAAACCAGATAAAATTAACAAACAAACCTATCTGCCTGCTGCTCTGACTTGTTATGATAAGTGTTATTTGTACTTACAAATATTTTTCTGTCAGCGCCTGTGGTTTCTTTAATGACTTCTACATGAGGGAGAAAAATGGTCTGTGTTAAAACTAAGCCTTGACTGTCCTCACTTCTGTTCCTGTTTGCCTTCACTCAGATTCAATTTGCTTAGAAAGGAAATGGAATGTCAAAATCACTGCAGAGAGAGAGAGAGAGAGAGAGAGAGAGAGAGAGGGAGGGGGTGGGAGGGAGGGGGTGGGAGGTGGTGGCAGGGAAAGAGGGGTAGAGAGAAAGGGAAGGGGGACGGAGGGAGACAGGGAGGAAGAGGAGGGGGGATAGAAAGGGAGAGGAGAAGGGCGAGAGAGGGAGGGGGAGAGGAACAAAAGGAGGTGGCGGGGAGAGGGAGAGAGAACGAATTTGTCTACTTCTGGAGTTGGCTGAAGCTCTGAGATGCTATCAGGACTCATGAGGGGCTCTTTTTCTCCTCTCTGGATTCAGGTGACCCACGGCTGGCACAGTTGAGTAGGGGAAACCTCTTCAGTTTTCTAGGTTGGTTTCCTAGAGGGATGATGATATTCCAATACCAATACCCAGACCAAACCCACAGCTGTTGAGTTGATTCTGTGTCCTAGGGATCCTATAGGACAAGGTGCAAGTGTCCTATAGGACTTCCAAAGAGGGCCGGTGGATTCAAACTGCTGACCTTTTAGGCTAGCAGCCACAGCAGTAAACTGCTATAGCACCAGTGCTCTGCTCTAACACCAGGGGAGTATTAAATGGTAAGCAAGATGCCTGCAGGCTTACTTGTGTTTACTCACTAATCTGTAGCACAGGATTTCACAAACTGGATGTGGGAAAAGCAAGTGAAATTGTGCACTGCCAATTAGTGAGTAGACACAACTAAGCCTGTGCCTATGTTGCTTATTGGGTGTCATGGGTTGAACTGAGTCACTCCAAAAATATGTGTGGCCATGTGGATGGGCCTTGATTCCTAGTAGTTTATGATCGTCCTCCGTTTTGTGATTTTCCTAGCTGTATGTTAAAGGATTAGGGTGGGACTGTAAATCCCTTCGGAAGATCACCTCCTTGCTCCACTGTACGGGGAGTTTCCCTGGAGTATGGCTTGCCCCATCCTTAACCCTTTCATCCTACAAGAGGTAAAAGGAAAGTGAAATAAGCAGAGAATCGGGAACCTCACACCATCAAGAAAGCAGCACCGGGAGAAGAGCGGGTCCTTCAGACCTGAGGTTCCTGTGCCAAGATGCTCCCTGGACAAAGACTGATACAATACTAGACTTTCCTCCAGAGCTGACTAGGGGGAATGCCTTTGCCTGGAGCAGACATCCTGGGTTTGGACTTGTAGCCTACTGGACTGTGTAAGAATAAACCTTCCTTTGTTAAAGCCATCCACTCTGCGGTATTCCTGTAGAGCAGCCCTAGCCGACTGAAACATTGGGCAATCTAAGGAAATCCTCGTGGCATAGTAGTTAAGTGCTACGGCAGCTAACTCAGAGGTCGGAAGTTCAAAAGAGCCAGGTGCTCCTTGGACACTCTATGTAGGCGGTTCTACCCTGTCCTATAGGGTTGCTATGAGTTGGCATCAACTTGATGGCAGTGATTTTATTTTTTGATATCTTGGTCTAACATCCTTTACAGGTTCCAGAGGCTTCTGCAGTAGATAGATCCAGAGAGGTCTTTGACCCCAGAGTTGGCCTGTGCATGTGACAAGAACAGAAGCCTGGATGAAGGGAATTGGCAGTTTCTGAGAAACTGTGTGGCTTGTTGTCCGGACGCAACATGGCAAAGACCGCCACAGAGAAGAGAGTATTGGATTAAAATAAAGAGATTATGGTTCTTCTTTTTTTGGATTTTTTAAGTTAAATTTGTGAAGCGTGGAAAATGCCAAACAGATATAAAACAAGCAGAATTGAATAATGAACTCCCGTGTACCTATCACTTCATTTCAATAATAATCTCCTTGTGCCTTGTTTAACTTATATCTGTACCAGCTTCCCCTTATATTATTATTTTTTTATTTTTATTTTTTATTTTTTTTATTTTTATTTAACATAACTGAGTGAAAGTGTACATTCACATGTAAATTTACATGCCCCCCTATATGCAGCTTCCGCTACTCTCCCTGTCCGGTGACTGCACACTATTCCTCTCTGCTCCATACATGTCTCATCCTCCCAACAGTCTCCTTTCCCCTCCTCTCCTTCCACTCCCCTTCCTCCAGCCAGAGGTCAGCAAGATGATATCCTATAGATGTATAGAATCATAAAGTGCTTCCAACATATGGTTACTCTGCATTGCCAAGTCCATTCCATTCCTGTCCAAAGAGTGGATCTTTGTTATAATTTATGGGAATGGGCAGCATCAGGGCCGGGGGCCATGCTCTCAGAGGAACCCCAGAACCACTGGACCATCAATTGAGGTCTTTTAGTGGAGATCTCATGATGCACCTCTTTTTATTCTTGTGTTGCTTGTGAGGCTCCTCTCTGTGAGCTCCGTCATGGCTATCACTGGTCGTGGCCGGGCATCATCCGGTTCTTCCGGTCCCAGGTCGATGTAGGTACCCACTCTTGTGGGTCTCTCTGTCTTCTCGGTTGTCTTTACCGCATGCCATTTTGGCCCTCGGTGAGCATCCGTTCCTGCTGAGTTGGGACCATTTGCTGTGTCCTTGAATGGCAGCTTGGCAGCTTTTAAGACCCCAGACGCCACTCACCAATGTGGGGTGCAGAGAGCTCTCTTAGCAAAACGCTAGTTGTGCCAATTGGCCTGGAATTCGCCTAAAGCATGGTCCCCCGCCCCCCGTCCCAGCTACTCTATCCTTGCAGTATTGAGTCAAGATGGAAGGAGTACTCAAGTTATGCTGAAGTCCACTTAATGTTGTTCTTGATCCTAATGTGTGCTGTCACCGCTTTCTCCCAACTAGATTTCTAGTAACTACCTAAACTAAACCCTCCCCCCCTCGCCCTCCCGCCCTCCCTCCCCTCCCTTGCAGCTGTCAAAGAGTCTTTTCTTCTATACACGAGTCTGTTTTTGAGATCTTATCGTAGAGGTCTCATACAGTATTTGTCCTTTTGTCACTGACTACTCTCACTCAACATAATGTCTTCCAGTTGAAACCAGGTTAGGAAAAGTTTCCTGGAATCATCGTTATTCTTTATCATTGTGTAGTGCTCCATTGAGTATATGTACCACAGTTTACCTATCCATTCTTCTATTGTTGGGCATCTGGGTTGATTCCACCTTTTTGCTATTGTGGACTGTGCCGCGATAAACATTCTGGTGCATGTGTCCGTCAGTGTGAAAGGCCTTGAATCTGTAGGATATATTCCAAGTAGTGGAATTACTGGGTCAAATGGTATATCGATATCCATTTTTTTAAGGAAGTGCCAGATTGCCTTCCAAAGAGGCTGGGCCATTTTGCAACCCCACCAACAGTGTAGGAGGGTTCCACTTTCTCCACAGCCTCTCCACCATTTGTTGTTTTGTGTTTTCTGGATCATGGCCAATCTTGTTGGGGTGAGATGGTATCTCATTGTTGTCTTGATTTGAATTTCTTTAATAGCTAAAGATCGTGAACATGTCCGCATGTGTTTTTTGGCTGCCTGGATCTCCTCTTTAGTGAAATATCTGTCCATCTCCTTTGCCCATCGCTTAATTGGATGGTTTATCTTCTTGTTATTGATATTTTGTAGTATCTTAGATTATGGAGATCAGGCGTCGATCTGACATAGAGTTGTCAAATATTTTTTCCCACTCTGTGGGTGTTCTTTTAATTCTATTAATAAAGTCTTTGGATGAGCAAAAATGTTTGATTCTTAATAGTTCCCATTTATCTACTTTCTCTTCTGTTGATTGAGGTTTCTTTGACAGAATTTGGAGTCTGTCCTCATTGTGTATTAAAACTTCCATTGTTGTTCCTACCTTTTCTTGGATGAGCTTTATCGTTTTAGGTTTGATATTTAGGTCTTTTATCCAGTTGGGGTTGGTTTTTGTATAAGGTGTAAGATATGGATCTTGATTCAGTTTATTGCAGATGGATAACCAATTTTGCCAGGACCATTTGTTGAAGAGACTGTTTTTACCCCAGTTTAATGTCTTAGGGCCTTTGTCGAATATCAACTGTTCATAGGCAGATGGTGTCATCTCTGGGGTCTCAATTCTGTTCCATTGATCAGTCTGTCTGTTCTTGTACCAGTACCAGGCTGTTTTGACCACTGTGGCAGTGTAGTATGTTCTAAGGTCGGGTAATGAGAGGCCTCCCAGTGTGTTCTTCTTCTTTAGTAGTACCTTACTTATCTGGGCTTCTTCCCTTTCCAAACAAAATTGGTGATTTGTTTCTCCATCTCATTAAAAAATGATGCTGGAACTTGTATTGGGATTGCATTATATAAATAAATTGCTTTGGGTAAAATAGACATTTTCACAATGTTAAGTCTTCCTATCCATGAGCAGGGTAGGTTTTTCCATTTATCTAAGTCTGTCTTAGTTTCTTGTAGTAAGGGCTTGTAGTTCTCTTTGTAAAGGTCTGTTGTTTCTCTGGTTAGATTAATTCCTAGGTACTTTATCTTCTTAGGGGCTATTGTAAATGGTATTGATTTGATAATTTCCTCCTTAACAGTCTCGTTGTTGGTATAAAGGAATCCTACTGATTTACTTATGTTTATCTTGTATCCTGAGACTTTGCTGAACTCTTCTATCAATTTGAGTAACTTACTTACAGATTCGTTGGGGTTCTCTGCATATACAATCATATCATCTGCGAACAGGGAGATTTTAACTTCCTCTTTGCCGATGCAGATGCCCTTTATTTGTTCGTCTTGTCTAATTGCTCTGGCTAGAACTTCTAGCACAATGTTGAATAGGAGAGGTGACAGTGGGCATCCTTGTCTAGTTCCTGATCTCAGGGGAAAGTCTTTCAGTCTCTCTCCATTCAGGATGATGTGGGCAATTGGCTTTGTATAAATGGCCCTTATTGTGTTGAGGAATTTGCCGTCTATGCCCATTTTGCTAAGAGTTTTTAGCATGAATGGGTGTTGGACTTTATCAAATGCCTTTTCGGCATCAATGGACAAAATCAGGTGATCTTTGTCTTTTGTGTTATTTATGTGGTTAATCACATTAATTGTTTTCCTGATATTGAACCAGCCTTGCATCCCTGGTATGAATCCCACTTGGTCATGATGGATTATTTTCTTGATATGCTGTTGTATTCTGTTGGCAAGAATTTTGTTGAAGATTTTAGCATCTAAGTTCATGAGTGATATCGGTTTGTAGTTCTCTGTCTTTGTTGGATCTTTCCCGGTCTTAGGTATCAGGGTTATGCTGGCTTCATAGAATGAGTTTGGGAGTACTTCATCCCTTTCTATACTGTCAAATAGTTTCAATAGTATTGGGGATAACTCTTCTCTAAATGCTTGGTAGAATTCTGCCGTGAAGCCATCTGGGCCTGGACTTTTTTGGGTTGGCAGTGTTTTGATGACCTTTTCAATCTCTTCCTTTGTGATGGGTTTATTAAGTTGTTCTGCTTCACTTTGTGATAATTTGGGTAGGTGGTATGAGTCAAGGAATTGGTCCATTTCCCCTAGGTTTTCAAATTTGTTAGAGTACAGTCTTTCATAGTATTCTGTTATGATGTTTTTGATTTCTGTTGCATCTGTGGTGACAACTCCTTTCTCATTTCTAATTTGGGTTATTTGTTTCCTTTCCTGCTTTTCTTTAGTAAGTTTAGCCAGTGGTTTATCAATTTTGTTGATCTTTTCAGAAAACCAGCTTTTGGTCTTTTCGATTTTTTCAATTGTTTTTCTATTCTCTAATTCATTTAGCTCTGCTCTAATCTTTATGATCTCCTTTCTTCTGGTGCCTGAGGGGTTCCTCTGTTGTTCTCTTTCTACTTGTTCAAGCTGTAGAGTTAGTTCCTTGATTTGGTTTCTTTCTTCCTTCCCGATGTGTGCATTTATGGAGATAAACAGACCTCTGAGCACTGCTTTGGCTGTATCCCATAGGTTCTGGTAGGAAGTGTTTTCGTTCTCACTGGAATCCACGAATTTCTTTAATTGATCCCTGATTTCCTCTATAACCCATGTTTTTTTGAGCAAGATGTTATTCAGTTTCCAAGAGTTCCACTTTCTATCTCTGTTTTTTCTGCTATTGATTTCAACTTTGATGGCTTTATGATCTGAGAAGATGCTTTGCAATAATTCAGTGGTATGGATTTTGTTGAGCATTGCATTATGGCCTATCACGTGGTCAATTCTGGAGAATGTTCCATGTGCACTGGAGAAGAAGGTGTAATTGTCTACAGATGGGTGGATAGTTCTGTATATATCAATAAGGTTTAGTTGGTTAATTGTGTCAATGAGGTCTTCTGTATCTTTACTGAGCTTTTTTCTAGATGATCTGTCTAGTAATGAGAGTGGAGTGTTAAAGTCTCCCACTATTACTGTGGAGCCATCTAACTCTCTTTTGAGCATAGTCAGTGTTTCTTCGACATATTTAGGTGCTCTGACATTAGGTGCATAAATGTTTAATATAGTTAAGTCTTGCTTGTGTCCTGAATCTTTCAGCAGTAAATAGTGTCCATCTTTGTCCACGATGGTGGATTTGACATTAAAGTTGATTTTGTCTGAGATTAAAATTGCCACCCCTGCTCTTCTTTGTTCATTGTTAGCTTGATATATATTCTTCCATCCTTCAATTTTCAGTTTGTTCCTGTCTTTAGGTCTCCAGTGAGTTTCTTGTAGACAACATATGGATGGGTCGTGTCTTTTGATCCAAGATGACACTCGGTGTCTCTTTACCGGAGCATTCAGTCCATTCACATTCAATGTAATTATTGATAGGTATGTGTTCACTGCTGCCATTGTGATATGTTTATTTTTATGTTGATGTTTTCTCTGTTGTTCTCATTAGTCTGTTCTGAGACACTCTTTTTTGTGAGTTGATTTTTCACCTTTTTCAGAACTGGTTTTATAGTAGTTGAGACTCGTGTATTAGATTTCTTGAAATGGTATGATACATCTTTGTTGTGCTTTACAGCTGCCCCTATGAACCCCCTTAATAAACTATTTATAAACCCAATTTTAATTACTACCAGTCTTGTCATCTTCCTCTCCATCTGGAAGGACTATAACGACTGTAGTACATCCCTCTTTTATTATGATGACACCATAGTTTTCATGATGATCACTGGATTGCTTCTTTCCAAATCAAAGCTGTGATTTACTTTGGAGCCTTCCCTAAATGAGTATTGAGTAGTTTGTCGTTCTAAAATATAAAGTTAGTGGTTTCGTTCTTCTAAGCCAAAGCCAAGAACTTCTTTCAGTATTTCTTGTAGTTTGGGTACGGTTTTTACAAAGTCTCTGAGTTTCTTTTTACCTGGAAATGTCTTAATTTCATTTTCATGTTTGAAAGACAGTTTTGCAGGATATATAATTCTTGGTTGGAAGTTCTTCTCCTTCAAGACTTTGAATGTGTCATGCCACTGTCTCCGTGCCAGCATGGTTTCTGCTGAGAAATCTGACGAGAGCCTACAGGGTTTCCCTCTGAATGTTAGCTTTGCCTTGAGTCTTGCTGCCTTTAAGAGTTGCTGCTTATGTTTCATTTTGTTAAGCTTGATTATAATATGCCTTGGAGTCTTTCTTTTGAGATCTATATTGGGTGGTGTACGATATGCATCTGAGATGTCTATATTCTCTTCCTTCATGATTTCTGGGAAGTTTTCTTTCAGCAGCTCAACAACAATACTCTCTGTGTTCTCAGATGTCTCACCCTGTTCAGGGACTCCAATTAATCGAAGGTTGTTCCTCTTAATAGAGTCCCACATGCTTCTTAATGTTTCTTCATTTTTCTTGTTTCTTTTTTCTGATTTCTGCTCATAGACACTGGCATCAGTAGCTCTGTCTTCCAAGTCAGAAATTCTTTTTTCCATTTGTTCCATTATGTTTTCTTGGCTTTGCATGGAAGTTTCTATATCTTTGATTTTCTTCTTGGTCTGTTGGATTTCAGAGTACTGGTGTTCCATCAGATCGAACAACTTGCTTAATTTTTCATTTTGTTCTGCTGCATTTTGTATAAGGTCTAGAAGGGCTCTGTATATAATCAATTTGTATTCACTTCCTGATGCTTTCATAAAAGTTTCTTCATCTGGAAAACTCCTTGGTTGCTTTGTTTGGGAGCCTTCTGAAGCCATGAGTGATTGCTTGTATGCCACAATTGTCTGTTGCTTTTTGGGTCCCATGTGAGTATATGGAGGCTGGAAGAGGTACTGTGAGGATGGATTGCAAATGTTTCTCTAGGCTGTCTTCAAATGTAAAGCAAAAGGTATCTGACCAGGTCACAAGTCAGTTAGGTTTTCAGGTGTAGAGGTCCCTCTTCCCATCTGACAAAGTAAGTGCCACTGTATCCAACCCCAGATGATAACAAACTAGTTCAGAATACAGCACTGCTATTGCCCTGGTGGCCTCTGCTGACAGGGCCTCGCCTTATCCAACACTGCGTCGAGTACTGGTTTTGTGATAGAAAAGCGCTCTCTTGTGGGTAGGCTGTGGCTCCCAAGCTAAGAATTAGGTCCAGCTGCGGCCACCGTACCCAAGATGGCGTCCTCCACACAGGCAGCAGACAGGGGGCTAAAGGTGCCCAGAGGCAGCGATTCTTCTGCTTCTGTTGCAGGGCCCCCAATGTAGGCAGCACTATGCAAAGTCACTACTTTTCTGACGGAGAAGCGCTGTCCCGTTTGCAGGCGCTGGCTCCCAGGCTAAGAACGAGGTCCCGCTAAAATCTCGGTACCAATATGGTGTCCCGCACCCTGACCACGGAGTTCCGCACAAACCCCACTGAGGCAGCTACAAAACGAAAGGCTCAAAGTGTCTAGATTAACAGAGTCCTGAGCCTGCCTCTCTGAGTATGGGAATTTCGCCTGCCTATCCCCCCAGCAGCGCGTCTGAGTCCAGCCACCGGGCAAGGCCCAGCTCCGCCTGCCAGCTGAGACCGAAGAAAAAAAGTCAAAACGGTGCGTTTACCTTCCGTCCGTGAGAGCCGGTGCTAGCCAGGAGCGGGAGTCAGCGAAAGAGAGGAGGTTTTTCGCTGAATGGTATAAAGTCCCAATTAACAGCTCTGTGCCGTGTCCTGAGGCTGATTAGGTGCTCAGAAGGCTCTGTTTGATTGTCCCCCTTATATTATTTTTGAAGCAAATTTAAGACATTAGATAGTTCCATCTACATCTTAGTTTGTGTTGCTGAAAGATAAGACTTCTTTTAAACAAAAAATGCCTACGATACCATCATTGTTAGGTGCCATGTAGTCAAGTGACCCTGTGGACAACAGAGTGAAACACTGCCTGTTCCTGGGCCAGCCTCCTGTTGTGCTTGAGTCCGTTTTTGCAGCTGCTCTGTCAGTTCGTCTTATTGATGGCCTTCCTCTTTTGCATCGACCATCTTTTTTACCAAGCATGGTGTCCTCATCCACGGACTGGGCCTTCTTGCTAACATGTCCAAGGTGTGTGAGACGTAGTCTTGTCGTCCTTGGTCTTAAGGGGCATTCTGGTCGTACCTCCTCCGAGGCAGATTTGTTCATTCTTTTGGCAGTCCGTGGTGTCTTCAATTTTCTCCCTCCACCCCCAGCACCGTAGTTCAAAGGTATCATTGATTCTCCTTTGGTCTTCCTTACTCATTGTCCAGCTTTCACATCCACAGACCACTCAAAAGATCCAAACCCACTGCTGCAGCTGATTGCAGTTCATAGCAACCCTATAGGACAGAGTAGAATTGCTCCACAGTTTCCAAGGAGTGCCTGGTGGAATCGAACTGCCAACTTTTGGTTTTGGTAACAGCCATAGCACTTAACCACTACATCACAGGGTTTCCACATATACCATTAGCACACCCAGAATAGTGAACAATTAGTTCTTTAATACAATCAAATGTAGTGTCTCTAGTTGTCTCACAGATGGATTTGTTTTTAAATAGTTTTTTTCCCTTGGGATTCAAATAAAGTCTCATAATATGTGATATATATATATGTATATATATATATAATCTGTCTTTCTTTTTTTAATTATGACTGAGTGAAAATGTACATTCCTGTATAAATTTACATGCCCACCTATATGAAGCTTCCACTGCTCTCCCTGCCCGGTGAAGCATACCATTCCTCTCTGCTCCATGCATGTCTCATCCTCCCAACAGTCTCTTTTCCCCTCCTCTCTACTCACTCTCCTTCCTCCAGCCAGAGGTCAGCAGGATGATATCCTGTAGATGCATAGAACCATAAAGTGCATCCAATATATGGTCACTCTGCATTGCCAAGTCCAATCCATTCATGTCCAAAGAGTGGATCTTCATTATGATTTATGATCAAGGGCAGCATCAGGGCCAGGGGTCATGCTCCCAGGGGAACCCTGAAACCACTGGACCATCAATTGAGGGTTTTTAGTGGAGATCTCAGGGTGCACCCTTTTTTATTCTTGTGTTGTGTTTATTTTGCAAAAAGTTGGTCAAGGGATTTACCCAAAAGTTGCAAACATAGTACAGAGTGTGTGTATGCCTTTCATCCGTTTTCACTTAGTGTTAGCATGCTCCATATCACCTGGTTAACGTCTTACATGATTACTTATACAGTTACTGTAAGAATTTGTCAACACTATGGGATTAACACTGGTGCATTACTATTAGTCCAATCACAAACTTTTGTTTTCCCCTCGTGTTCTTCTTGTGGCTACTACAGTGTACATTGTCCTCCTAACTCTGCAGGCTCCTTTGATTGGTGGTGTATTTTCTCAGTCTTGATTTGTTTTTCATGACCTTGACAGCTTTGAGTAGTACTGATTAGGTATCTTGTAGATAGTATTAGATCTGCCTTGTTGTTTTCTTGTGATTAGGCTGAGTATGAGTTTTGGGTTGAAACGTCCTTGTGGATCATATCATGCTGTCAACATGATATTAAATCTCTAATCTACTTCTCTTTCTTTCTCTCCTGCCACTTGTCATGGATTGAATTGTGTCGCCCTCAAAACCGGTGTAGCCGTGTGACCATGACTCCCTATATTCTATGATTGTCCTCCATTTTGTGATTTTCCTACGCTGTACATAAAAGGATTAGGGTGGGGCCATAAATCCCTTTGTAAGATCACCTCTCTGCTCCACTGTAGAGGGAGTTTTCCTGGAGTACGGCTTGCCCCACCCTTAATCCTTTCATCCTACAAGAGTTAAAAGTAAAGAGAAGCAAGCAGAGAATTGGGAACCTCATACCACCAAGAAAGCATCACTGGGAGAAGAGCGAGTCCTCCAGACTTGCACCAAGATTCTCCCTAGACAAAGACTGATGCAATACTAGACTTTCCTCCAGAGTCGACAAGGGGGAAAACCTTCCCCTGGAGTGGACATCCTGAATTTGGACTTGTAGCCTACCAGATTGTGTAAGAATAAACTTTCCTTTGTTAAAGCCATCCACTCTGCGGTATTTCTGTTAGAGCAGCACCAGCTGACTAAAATACACTTCATATTATTTGCTGAAGTATATCTAGTTTATTATTGTTGTTTGTTTTGTTCTTTAATAAATAGAAGCCATGGTCCTTTCTAGGCTGGTCGATGGAGGCTTCTACTTCGCACCCTGGCAACTTGCAAATAGTCACCATCTAAGTGATTCTTGTGCATTTCCTTCATATCATCACAAAACAGGTTTCCAAAAAAAGTTCAGGTATGCTGTAAGCTGCCTGGAAACCTTTGATTTGGGGCTGATGCTAGAAAGATTATCAGATAAAAAGGCAACAGTAACAGAAAATAAATTTATGCAATTTCTTAGAAAGCTGTGTGTTTCCCACATATTTACAGTAAGAACACACACACACATGCATTC
Organism: Heterohyrax brucei; assembly: GCA_028571685.1. Classification (NCBI taxonomy): domain Eukaryota; kingdom Metazoa; phylum Chordata; class Mammalia; order Hyracoidea; family Procaviidae; genus Heterohyrax; species Heterohyrax brucei. The sequence continues at coordinate 54,759,975 of CM053149.1, forward strand.
TGAAAAGGGGCAGAAATATAGTTATTAGAAAGGGAAGAAACACCAAGACTTCAGATGAGTTTACAAGTGAACAGCCAATAGACTACCCTGGTGATTACAATCTTCCAGTTCACACTGGCTCCAGCTGATCAGGGTCCCCAAGTTTTCAGACGGCAGGATGCTAGCACAAATGAACAAAGACACAATAGTCATTCTCTTGAACATAGTGCTTGACAGTTAACTATGTTACTCAACATTGCTATTGGTGTACCCCACAGGTAAGGTGGGAGGTATTGCCTTTCTCCCCTCTGTGGAAACTGAGAAGGCTGAGGATGGTCCTGTGACTTGCTGTGATCATGTGGCTCAATAGAGATGGAAATGGATTAGAATACAGTGTCCATTCTTTAGGAGGGGAATCTCTGGGTGGAGCCAATGGTTAGCATACCGAGATGCTAACTGAGAGGTTAGAGTGTTGAGACTGCCCAAAGGTGCTTTGAAAGAACAACGTGACACCCTACTTCTGAAAAATTTGCTACTGAAAATCCCATGGGCGCATCTCTACTCTGACACAAGGGGGGTTGCCAGGAGTCGGAAGTGATTTCTTGGCAACTTGTTTAATGGTCCTCCCATTGCATGCTGTTGTTAGGGAGCATTCAGGCTGACACTACCCAAGGTCATTCTTTGAGAATTTTTGCTTTGGTATCAAACACATCAGGATGAATGATTGAAATTAGAATTTAATGTTATGGGCCCTGGTTTCTCTTAGTGAACAGTCCAAATGTTGTTTTAAATGCTTTGAGCTCGAAGGTTGATTTACTGTGGCTAGATTGCTAAATGCCTTTAATAACAAACCTACGCAGCTGGAAGAACATACCCCTTTTACTCCGAGTGTTGATAGCTTCTCTGACCCTCTCAGTACAGGATGATGGTCTGGAGAACCAACAATCCTTTGTTAGCATCAGTTCTTGGAGGTAATCCTGGACTCCAGCCTCCCCAGGGTCAGGTCAAACTGGGAGACCCCATAGCCCAGTTACCTGGGAACAGAAAGGTATTTCCTGAACCTGGTCCTTGCTAATTCTCACTGGGATCCCACCACAAATGCGGTGGGAGCAATTGCATAAGGCAGAAGGCAAGAAGGCAGAGAATAGAAAGAGTGTGATTCACAAGTGCGACCTTCCCACAAGGAAAAGTCAGTACTTAACTACGTCTGAGCCTCTCAGATATAATTTTTGCCTCTCATAATGAAGATACTGAGACCAGTGTGCTTGTTAAGGAGGGCCTCCTTGTTAACAGAGTTGTGACTGTAACGTTGGTAAAAAGCCTAGGCTAAAGAGGGTGACTGAGTGTGCTTCAGTTTCTCAAGTGGAATTCCGTTGTGTACTCCTCTTGGCTTGATCCACGGGCAGCAGGGTTTAATGATGCTTCACACTCAGTGAGCCTTGTCCATGGCAACACATTTCCAGAAGTGTCTGGTTAGGCTTCTGGATTCTTCGGCCATTAGTATATTTAATGGTGATGATAAAAACTGGAAGGAATTTAAGTCTCAGCACAGGGCTTCTGAGAGTTGGTGTAACAGTAAGATAAGCAGAGCCCTGGGTGGTAGCGCCTCTGTCTGTGGCTGACTCTGTGTCCTTGAACTTGACACTTTATCTCACTTTCTACATTCCAGTGGAAAGTGCAAATAAAACTCCATTTGACCTGCCTTATAGATAAGGTTTGAGAAATAGCTGATTGGGAGTGCAGAAGGTGGGGGAATCTCAAAAGGAGGAGAAAGGAAAAACAAAAAAAGAAAACCCCATCACATTTGGAAACAGAATTACTTAATAACAAGTAATGACCAAATGCCTGCAAGGTGGAGTTTTGTTGTCAGATTAAGGATTTGTTTGGTATTTTGATTATGTTTTTTTTGAGTGAGCAGAAGCTATTTGGGGAAGTTGAGAGAAAGGAGTGAAGGAAAGAAATGAGAGAGGGAATAACTTACATGCATATCTTCATGTAAAATTGTATTGATTTATAAATCTTCCTTCTTACATGAAAAAGATCTTCCCATTATGATTACTCATATCGTGTTTATTTTCCACATTATTTTATAGTTGGAGTCTCCCTCTCCCACCTCCTTCCTCCTGCAATTGTGTAAAGCTAAACATAACAAAACAAAAAACACCAACCATTTAGGTTGTTGATCCCCTCTGAAGCCTGACCACAATGAGTGACCTAATTTTTTCCACAGGTTCTATTGCTGAGTCTGGGTGTCTCACCTCTTTATCCTTCCACACAGTGGCTTATCTTGGGATCCTTACAAAACTCTGTGTCTAAGAATAATGTAGTGGTTTAAAAACAAACAGACCAAGTTCTGTGCAAGCTTCATGTGAAGGGCATTTCTAACGCCCTCTTGGAAGCTTCAGCTTGGATTGGACTCAACAGTGCTATTTGGGGGTCACCTGTGCAGTTTTTCTGACTCGACAGCTCTGGGTTTTTTTTGGAGGGGGGTTGTGGAGTTTAATTTCCTCTTCACTCCCTCTTGTTGGACTCTTGCTTACCTGACCTTTATCACAGTTCCAGAGGATACTTGGGTCATGGCAAGTGTGGACACCCTGGTGAGGCACTTGTCTCTGGCCAGACAGCGAGGCTTTCCCTGTCAGTCCTGGTACTGACGGCTCCTGGCTGCATGAGGAGAAGACTTAACTTCACAAGAACCAGAGAGTCCAAAGTTGCTCCTGTCTCTTATAGATCAAGGCCAGATCTTGTTGGGCTAACAGGCTAAAGACCAGTTTTGTGCTAGTAACGGTCCCCTGTCCATGCTTCTTGTTCTATTATTCTTGAAGACACTATCTTTGACTAGTCCTCTTTTGTCCCACTGGGAGACAACGCACTTGTTGTTGTTAGGTGTTGTTGAGACAGTTCAGGCTCGTAGTGGCCCTGTATACAACTGGACAAATACTGCCCATTCTTGTACCGTCCTCATAGCTGTTGCCATGCTTGAGCCCATTGTTGCAGCCTCTTGGGCAACAACTTCTTGGCATCTGGACCCAAAGTTGGTAGCATCTCCAAGAGGCCAAAGACAGACTCTGGAACCAGTGATCAAGACATATGGATGGTTTTTTTCAGAGGGACTTATAGGAAACCCTGGTGGCCTAGTGACTAGGTGCTAGTCTGCTAACCAAAAGGTTGGCGGTTCAGATCTTCCAGGTGTTCCTTGGAAACTCTCTGAGGCAGTTCTACTCTGTCTTACAGAATCACTATGAGTTGGAACTGACTTGATGGTTTGACTTTGGCTTTTTTTTGCCCAGGACTGGCCAGTGGGACAGAGTAGTGTACTGCTACTGCCTAACAAAGGTTGCAACTTATATACTGTACTAGCTGGGGCTTAGGTTATTGCTTTTATCTTACATGCTTTGGTACCAGTGTTCTCAGGGGCTATTTGTTTAGGCCCTGTTTCTCTTCTTATTGACAAAGCTTCCATTGATCTCTGCCCCAAGCACCCAGCCATGTAGCTCCTGGCCTGGCATTTTAGTCTGAATTCATTTCACATTTATCCCCAACATGCTTCGGGAAGAGTAAAACTGACTCCATTAGGGGTGCACATAGCTGAATAGCGTTATTCTGCGCAGCCACTGTGTTAACTGGTCTCACTGAGGCTTTTTTTTTTTTTTTTTTGCTGATCCCCTGCTTTACCAAGCTTGATGTCCTTCTCCAGGACTGGTCCCTCCTGATGACGTGTCTGAAGTATTTGAGGCAAAGTCTTGCCATCCTTGCTTCCAAGAGGCATTCTGGTTGTACTTTTCCAACACAGATTTGTTCTTTGGTCAGTCCGTGGTATATTCAGTATTCTTCACAAAAGCCATAATTCAAAGGCATCAGTTCTTTGGTTTTCCTTATTTATTGTCCAGCTTTTGCATGTACGTGAAGTGACTGAAAATACCACAGCTTGGATCAGTCATACCCTAGCCCTCAAAGTGGCATCTTTGCTTTTTAACACTTTCAACAGCCTTTTGAAGCTGGCTTGCCTGTGGGGCATGTGGTTTGCTTTCTTGACTGCGACTTCCACGGCATTTGAAGAAACTTTCTTGTTCATCAGTCTTTCACTGCTTCTGTCACTTTGAGCCCTGGTAGTGCAGTAGTTAAGGGCTTGGCTGCTAACCGAAAGGTCAGCCAACCGAAAGGTCAACCAACCATTCTGAGGGAGGGAGATGTGACAGTCTGCTTCCATAACCTTTTTTGGCCTTGTAAGCTGTAGTGAGGAAAGAGGCAGTTCTATTCTGTTCTATAGGATCGCCGTGAGTTGGAATTGACTCAACAGCTACAGGTTTATCTGTCTTGTAAGTAGATCTCTTTGTTCACATCCTACCATGGCTTGCACTCACTGACAGAAGACTTTCCACGGGTGGCTTATCTTTCTAGTAGATTCTCAGTGGTGACATCTTATTCCCGTCTTGAACCAGAATGACAAATTCCCTCTGGATTATACTCTTGCTAAGAAAGTGGCATGGAGTGGAGTGGGCATTGGACAGGCAATCAGGAGATGAGAATTCTGGTCACAGTTCTATCACATGCCTTATGACCTAGGAAATTCCCTTTCAGTTCTGAAAGTTAGATTTTCCCAACTTTTAAACTGATGAGATTAGGCTAAGGTTATTTCTGAAAGCCTATGACATAATATACATAAGATATAACAGTAGTATACTGGTAGCATAGTGTTTCCTTGTGTGTACAAGTGCACATATCACCAGTTGCCATCAAATCAGTTCTGACTCATGGTGACCTCATGTGTGTCAGAGTACAACTATGTTCCATGGAGTTTTCAATAGCTGATTTTTCAGGAGAAGATCACCAGGCCTCTCATCCAATTCACCTTTGGACGAACTTAAACCTCCTACCTCTTGGTTAGCAGCTGAGTACAGTAATCATTTGCACCACCCAGGGACTCTAAGTGCATATAGGTTTGGGGAAAAAAGAATTCATAAAAGAAACTTCCTTTTTTTAAAAAAAAATTTTTTATTTAACATGACTGAGTGAAAATGTACATTCCTGTATAAATTTACACGCCCCCCTATATGCAGCTTCCACTGCTCTCCCTGTCCGGTGACAGCACACTATTTCTCCTGCTCCATACATGTTTCATCCTCCCAACAGTCTCCTTTCCCCTCCTCTCCACCCACTCTCCTTCCTCCCACCAGAGGTCAGCAGGATGATATCCTATAGATGTATAGAACCATAAAGGGCATCCAATATATGGCCACTCTGCATTGCCAAGTACAATCCATTCTTGTCCAAAGAGTGGACCTTCGTTATAATTTATGGGAAAGGGCAGCATCAGGGCTGGGGGCCATGCTCTCAAGGGAACCTTGAAACCGCTGGACCATCAATTGAGGTCTTTTAGTGGAGATCTCAGGATGCACCCCTTTTTATTCTTGTCTTGCCAGTGAGACTCCTCTCTGTGAGCTCCATCGTGGCTATCACTGGTGGTGGCCGGGCACCATCCAGTTCTTCCAGTCCCAAGTCGATGTAGGCACCCACGCTTGTGGGTCTCTCTGTCTTCTAGGTTGTCTTTACCTCATGTCATTTTGGTCCTCGGTGAGCGTCCGTTCCTGCTGAGCTGGAACCATTTGCTGTGTCCTCGGATGGCAGCTTGGCAGCTTTTAAGACCCCAGACGCCACTCACCAAGGTGGGGTGCAGAGAGCTCTCTTAGCAAAATGCTAGTTGTGCCAATTGGCCTCGATTTCGCCTAAGAGCATGGTCCCCTGCCCCCTGCCCCAGCTACTCTATCCTTGCAATATTAGGTTAAGATGGAAGGAGTACTCAAGTTATGCTGAAGTCCACTTAATGTTGTTCTTGTTTCTAATGTGTGCTATCACCGCTTTCTCCCAACCAGATTTCTAGCAACTATCTAATCTAAGCCCTCCCCCCCACCCTCCCTCCCTCCACTCCCTTGCAGCTGTCAAAGAGTCTTTTCTTCTATACACAAGTCTGTTTTTGAGATCTTGTTGTAGAGGTCTCATACAGTATTTGTCCTTTTGTCGCTGACTACTTTCACTCAGCATAATGTCTTCCAGTTGACACCAGGTTAGGAGATGTTTCCTGGAATCATCTTTATTCTTTACCATTGCGTAGTGCTCCATTGAGTATATGTACCATAGTTTACCTATCCATTCTTCTGTTGTTGGGCATCTGGGTTGATTCCATCTTTTTGCTATCGTGGACTGTGCTATGATAAACATTCTGGTGCATGTGTCCATTGGTGTGAAAGGCCTTGATTCTGTAGGATATATTCCAAGTAGTGGAATTACTGGGTCAAATGGTATATCGATATCCATTTTTTTAAGGAAGTGCCAGATTGCTTTCCAAAGAGGCCGGACCATTTTGCAACCCCACCAACAGTGTAGGAAGGTTCCACTTTCTCCACAGTCTCTCCAGCATTTGTTGTTTTGTTTTCTGGATCATGGCCAATCTTGTTGAGGTGAGATGGTATCTCATTGTCGTCTTGATTTGAATTTCTTTAATAACTAAAGATCGTGAACATGTCCGCATGTGTTTTTTGGCTGCCTGGATCTCCTCTTTAGTGAAATATCTGTCCATCTCCTTTGCCCATTGCTTAATTGGATGGTTTATCTTCTTCTTCTTGATATTTTGTAGTATCTTATAGATTATGGAGATCAGGCGTCGGTCTGACACAGAGTTGCCAAATATTTTTTCCCATTCTGTGGGTGTTCTTTTAATTCTATTAATAAAGTCTTTGGATGAGCAAAAGTGTTTGATTCTTAATAGTTCCCATTTATCTATTTTCTCTTCTGTTGATTGTGGTTTCTTGACAGATTTTGGAGTCTTTCCTCATTGTGTATTAAAACTTCCATTGTTGTTCCTACTTTTTCTTGGATGAGCTTTATCATTTTAGGTTTGATATGTAGGTCTTTTATCCAGTTGGAGTTGGTTTTTGTATAAGGTGTAAGATACGGATCTTGATTCAGTTTATTGCAGATGGATAACCACTTTTGCCAGGACCATTTGTTGAAGAGACTGTTTTTATCCCAGTTTAATGTCTTAGGGCCTTTGTCGAATATCACTTGTTCATAGGCAGATGGTGTCATCTCTGGGGTCTCAATTCTGTTCCACTGATCCATCTGTCTGTTCTTGTACCAGTACCAGGCTGTTTTGTCCACTGTGACAGTGTAGTATGTTCTAAACTTGGGTAATGAGAGGCCTCCCAGTGTGTTCTTCTTCTTTAGTAGTACCTTACTTAGCGGGGGCTTCTTTCCTTTCCAAACAAAATTGGTGATTTGTTTCTCCATCTCATTAAAAAATGACGCTGGAACTTGTATTGGGATTGCATTATATAAATAGATTGCTTTGGGTAAAATAGACATTTTCACAATGTTAAGTCTTCCTATCCATGAGCAGGGTAGGTTTTTCCATTTATCTAAGTCTGTCTTAGTTTCTTGTAGCAAGGGCTTGTGGTTCTCTTTGTAAAGGTCTGTTATTTCTCTGGTTAGATTAATTCCTAGGTACTTTATCTTCTTAGGGGCTATTGTAAATGGTATTGATTTGATAATTTCCTCCTTAACAGTCTCGTTGTTGGTATAAAGGAATCCTACTGATTTACTTATGTTTATCTTGTGTCCTGAGACTTTGCTGAACTGTTCTATCAGTTTGAGTAGTTTACTTATAGATTCCTTGAGATTCTCTGCATATATAATCATATCATCTGCAAACATGGAGACTTAACTTCCTCTTTGCTGTTGCAGATGGCCTTTATTTCTTGGTCTTGTCTAATTGCTCTGGCTAAAACTTCTAGTACAATGTTAAATAGAAGAGGTGGGCATCCTTGTCTAGTTCCTGATCTCAAGGGAAAGTCTTTCAGTCTCTCTCCCTTCAGGATGACGTGGGTAATTGGCTTTGTATAAGTGGCTCTTATTGTGTTGAGAAATTTGCTGTCTATGCCCATTTTGCTTAGAGTTTTTAGCATGAATGGGTGTTGGACTTTATCAAATGCCTTTTCTGCATCAATGGACAAAATCAGGTGATCCCTGTCTTTTGTGTTATTTATGTGGTTAATCACATCGATTGTTTTTCTGATGTTGAACCAGCCTTTCATCCCTGGTATGAATCCCACTTGATCATGATGGATTATTTTCTTGATATGTTGTTGTATTCTATTGGCAAGAATTTTGTTGAAGATTTTTGCATCTAGATTCATGAGTGATATCAGTTTGTAGTTCTCTTTCTTTGTTGGGTCTTTCCCTGGCTTAGGTATCAGGGTTATGCTGGCTTCATAGAATGAGTTTGAGAGTGCTCCATCCCTTTCTATACTGTGAAATAATCTCAGTAGTATTGGAGATAATTCTTCTCTAAATGCTTGGTAGAATTCTGCCGTGAAGCCATCTGGGCCCGGACATTTTTAGTTGGCAGTGTTTTGATGACCTTTTCAATCTCTTCCTTTGTGATGGGTCTATTAAGTTGTTTTGCTTCACGTTGTGATAATTTGGGTAGGTGGTATGAGTCAAGGAATTGGTCCATTTGCCCTAAGTTTTCAAATTTGTTGCGGTACACTCTTTCATAATATTCTGTTATGATATTTTTGATTTCTGTTGCATCTGCTGTGACAACTCCCCTCTCATTTCTAATTTGGGTTATTTGTTTCCTTTCCTGCTTTTCTTTAGTAAGTTTAGCCAGTGGTTTGTCAATTGAGAAACTTCTTATCTAACTATCCTCACCTTTATTAAAGCGTAGGAATCACTTAGTAGAGCTTTGCCAGTTGTTACTGTTGGTTGCTATCAAGTCAATTCCCTCTCATGGAGGTCCCAGAGTAGAACCACGCTGTAGGGTTTTCAAGTCTGTGACCTTTCAGAAGAGCACAAGGCCTGTCTTCCAAGGTGCACCTGAGCGAGTTTGAATGGCCAACCTTCCTGCTAGTAGTTGAGTGCTTAACTACTTGCATCACCCGAGGACTCTGTGTTTTGGGTAACCCGTACCAAACCAAACCCACTGCCTTGAGTGATTCCAACTCATAGCAACCCCATAGGACTCCAACAGATTTCCAGGGAGTGTCTGGTTTGATTTGAACGGCCAACTGTTTGGTGAGCAGCTGTAGCTCTTAACCACCGTGCAACCAGGGTTTGACTACTCAGTATAGTATGATCCACCACCACCACCTGCTGCCAGTGAGTTGCATCCAACTCATAGCGACCCTAGAGATCAGAGTAGAATGGCCTCATAGAGTTTCCAAGGGGTGCCTGGCGGATATGAACTGCTGACCTTTTGGTATAATATAAGGAAAGAAAATCCCCCCATACTGGCCTGTTAGCTTCCAGCTTCTGAAGACCATCAGCAACTGTGTTAACAAGTGTAAGTGAAATCAAGACTCGAAAGCCCTCTGATTGTTCAAACTAGGGCAATTTGTCACCTATCATTCATTGTTTAATAATGGGGGAGATTTACCTAAATCCTTTCTCTCAGGAAGTTGATTGTACAAAACTGCTAAGAGTTTAAGATGAAAAAAGAGATGGAAACAATGCTCTAAACCAGAAGGAGTGTGGGCAGATACCGGCCACAATTTGCTCCCATCAGTGGCCCTTTGCAGGCTAAGCACTCAGCCTCTGGGGCAAAGGCTGGCGATTGTGTTAAATCAGGCAAAACAGAGTGGCAGCCTGGCGATGCACAAAAGGGGGATGCAAAGAAGCAAGCCTGTTTATTTGCCAGCAGTGATCCCAGGCCCAAGGGTTTCAGAGATAAAGAATGAGGATTAACTTTTAAATCATGGTTCTGCACTTCATTTCAGAGAACTTTTTGAGGAACACTGAACAGACATTTCAGTTTAGCGTAAATTTCCAATTAGTATTAACTCATTAGTGTATGTAATTTCCAGTTACTATTAACTCTTGAGTGGGCTTGAAATTTTCAGCCCAGCAACCATACAGTTGTATGAGGGTCTTTAAAAACATGCTATAATCTCACCCACCACCACCCATCTGTCAGTTTGTCATACTGTGATAGTCTGTCCTCTGGTGCTGTGATGCTAGAAGCTGTGTCACCAGTATTTCAGGTGTCAGGAGGGTCATCCATGGGAGACAGGTTTCAGTGACATTTCCAGTCTAAGACAGACTAGAAAGAGAGGTCTGATGATATGCTTTTGAAAACTGGCCAGTGAAAACTATGTATCATAACAGCACATTGTCCGATATAGTGTTAGAAGGTGAGCCCTTTAGATTGGAAATACAGGATAACTGTAACAGTGGATTTAAGCACATCAATGATGAGGAAGATGGAGAAGGACTGGAAGGTGTTTAGTTTTGTCACCATGAGTTGGTGACAACTAACAACAACAATAAACTTATCAAATCCTAGTAAATCGTAGATTATTCAAAGCTACCCAGTTGGAATGGCTGTCTTCCATGTAGTTAAAAACGTCTAAGATTATTCTATCCTTTGCTTGAATTAGCAAGAAAAGTGGATTGCAAATCAGAACAGATATCTAAAATTGACTGAGTGTCTTGTCTCGTCTGGTCACCTTGAACCCATTACTTAATCTATCTGGACCTCAGTTTCTGTGATGCCACAGTTTTAAGTTCACATCTGTAAGTTTACATTATATCCTTGAGTGGAAGAAGCAGGTAATAAGTGATTTTTTTAAGCATTAGTCAGCTTTGCTACAATGAGAAAGGCTCTGCAGTCTTAGTAGCTTGTAATAACTATTTATTCCTCTTTTATGTAGGTGTCAATGTCTGCAGTCAACTGCATTTCAGTTCACTGTGTCATCATAGACAGCAACCAATGAAACCGAAGAAGCAGTCTTCTCATGGCAGACGGAAAGTGCGAGAAAGCTCACAGTAACACAATGGCTCTTACAGCTTTGGCTCAGTGGTGATATTATGTGACATCTCCTCACAGGCCATTGGCCAGGGTAAGCCATGTGATAATGGGGTGGAGCTATGTATTCTCCTCCCAAGGGGCATTGCAAGTCATCTGACAATTGGAGGTTTTATTAATTCTTCTGCTGGGGAGGAAAGTAAATAATTGAGACCAGTAGTACAATACACATACGTATATCTCACAATATGTTATCTGTAGACACAGACGGTGTGCTGATGATTGGTGCTGTTGAACTCTACATAAAACAGAATGAAACACTGCTTGGTCCTGCTCACCCTCACGCTCAGTGTTATGCTTGAGCCTATTGTTGCCGCTGCTGTGTCAGTCTGTCTCATTGCACGTCTTCCTCTGTTTCAACCATCTCTACCAGGTATAGTAAACTTCTCCAGGGACTGTTCCCTCCTGATAACACGTCCAAAGTCAATGAGATAGAGTCTCACCATCCTTGCTTCTAAGGAGTACTCTGGTTGTACTTCTTCTAAGACAGATTTGTTCATTCTTTTGGCAGTCCATGGCATGTTCAGTTCTTCACCAACACCATAATTTGGAGGTGTCCCTTCTACTGTCTTCCTTGTGGTTCATCCAGCTTTTGCATGTATAGATACACACAGAAAAAGTTTGAAATGCTACTCATTAAAGTATTCATAAGCCAAGATAGTTAAAAAACATATGTTCATACACAAGCTTATACACAAATGTTTATAGCAATATTACTCATAATAGCCAAATGCTGGAAGTAACTCAAGAGTCCATCAGCTGGTGAATGAATAAATGAAATGTGTTATATGCACACTATGGAATACTATTCAGTCATGAAAAAGAAAGTACTGATACATATTACAACATGGATGAATCTTGAAAACATTACGCTAATAAGCCAGTCACAGAAAACCATGCATTATATGACTCTAGTTCTGTGAAATATTTAGAATAGGCAAAACCATAGACTATTGGTTGTCTAGGGCTGAATGGATGAGGGGACGGGGAGCAGCTGTTAATGGGTACGTTAACATTGTTCATTCTCCTGGCAGTCCATGGTGTGTTCAATTCTTCACCAGCACCACAATTCGGAGGTGTTGATTCTTTTGGGGGTTATGAAAATATTCTAAAATTCCACAGTGATGATAGTTTTACAGCTTTGTGACTATATAAAAAACACTGAATTGTATAGTTTAAAAGAGTGAATTTTATGTTATGTGAATTGTATCTCAATTAGAAGGGGTATTCACATTGCTAGTGAGTAGTAATACCGTAGGTAAGGATTCCTGATGGCATAAAGGCTAAACACTTGGCTGCTAGCCAAAAGATTGACAGTTAAAATCCATACAGTGGCGTCATTGGAGAAAGAGTTGGCAAACTGTTTGCATAAAGATTATAGCCAAGAAGACCTATATGGTAGGTCATCTCTGTCACATGGGATAGCTATGAGTCAAAACCAACCTGATAGTACTTACCAGCAGCAACAGCAGTCTTACAGGTAGTTTTCACTTCTCCATAAATACACTGATAGACTGTCTGCAGTTTTTATGATGATCAAGTGTCACTTTTATATCGGGAGAAAAAGAATGAAGGTGTGCCTAACTGGGGAAATGTGAAAATGTTAGTCGTCCAAAATAAAGTTCTCTGGAAATGCTATGTAACTCATGCATCCTAGTTTTAAGTACTTGCAAGTTAAAAATTTGAATCACTTAAAAACGTTTCTTATCCATTCCGTGAAAGTAACCTAGTAACAATGATGAAAATCTCTAAAGTCAAGAAAAAGGGAAAGTAAAAGTGGGTCAATGTGGGATGTTCACGGTCAGTACTAATGTACCTCATGGGGAAAATGGTTTTTCAAAGGTTCAGAATCAAACATCACTGTTCCTTTCCTTTTTCACACTGGGAAAAGTCACAACCACAGCTGTACCTCTTAGTACTACCATCAAAACAATTACAAGCTTACACAAAGTTTTTGGTCACTTTACTTTGCATGAACAAAGAGCTAATATCCTAGTCAGGAAACACAGTTGTCAGTTCTGAGTTGTGACTGGAAGCAAAGAGCAGGGGCTGGAGACAGGAGCTGCTGAGGGAGTGAGACGGAGAACGAGTGGAGATGGTCCAGCTCACCTCAGTGTGCGGGCTGCCTCTCAGTTGATGAGTTTGAAAGAGTGAGCCATATTCAGAGCCCGGAGATTTAGACCCATCTGAAGACTGCACACAGGACTGAAGTACCTAGCCTACCAACTCAACCAGGATTCATCCCAGGACTCAGAGACTGAGTGCCCTAGATTTACCTAGATTCTTATTGACTAGAGAATTGGTGGCTAGATTCTCGTTCATAGTCTGTCCTTTGCAGGAAGCAATGTAATAGGAGGGGGGTGAGCAATACAATGAGCTACAAGGTCAGGCATGTAACGACCAACCAAACAAGGCCTCTGCTGCCAGAGGTTTACAGAAAAAACATGGCGGAGGAGAGAAGTCAACATGTAATCAGCAGCAAATTAGTGCTTTGAAGAGTTGTACTTATGTGTAGGCGTGTACAGGCGTATATTTCTAGAAAGGCCATGGCTTAGGTTCTTTGCAAATAGCACATTATAAATGTAATTGGCCCCAACATGGCTATTAGTCACAGTTTTGGTCTGAAAGGTCAAAGGGAACTAAAAAAAAAAAAAAATAAGAGACCTCATGATTTAACAGAATTTCAGTCTCTGTTGCTTGGCCAGGAATATTAACACACGACACAGTGATGTCACCTGTTACTCATGATTCATTGTTTGAAAAAGGAAAGGGCAAAGAAATTGTTCTCACAACTCTGGCAAGAAAATATAAGATCTTGTCTTGCCATTCCTAAAACAGCTTCCTGTAGAACAAAACCAAACTCACAAGTAGGAAGTGTCGCAGCCCAGACCATTTTTGCCTGACATTACCCATAATGTTATGCTAATTCTAATCTGCAACACAGATTACATTAGCAAGGTGTAACAAGAAGCAATCAATGTTTATAAAGTATGTCTTTTCTTTAGCCCTGCCTGACACTCCGCCCCAGAGGCAGCATGCATTTATATAAACCTCTAGGTCTAACATTAGAGATGGCAGGTGGGGGCTTAATATGCAGCAGCCTGATTGTGGAAGCTCAGGCTTATGGGGCTGTCATTAAGCCCAGGTGTCATGCAAAAAGTCCGTCTTGGAAGAGGTACAACCAGAATGCTCCTTAGAAGCAAGGATGGCGAGACATTGTCTCACGTACTTTGGGCATCAGGACGGATTAGATCCTGCAGAAAGACGTCACACTTGGCAAAGTGGAGGGCCAGCGAAAAAGAGGAAAATTAGTGAGATAGCTGGACACAGTGGCCGCAACAGTGGGCTCAAATGTAGTGACGCTTGTGAAGCTGGCGCCGGACTGAGCAGTGTTTAGTTCTGTTGTGCAGAGAAGGTTGCTAGACGTCAGAACCAACTCAGCAGCGCCTAGCAACAACAACATCATGCAGCGGCTCACATCATTTTCCATTGCTTAGTAAAGTGACTTTGTAAATATGTGTCTTAGATTAAATTGTGTTTCCCCGAAAATGTATGTGGCTCTTTGGCTGGGCCGTGTTTCCTGGTAGTGTGTGATGGTCCTCTGTGTTGTCTGGCTCCTGCCCTATGATGCTGATGAGGGAGGATGGGTGGCAGTTGTGTTGGCAGAGCGGGACTCAGTGTGTAAGATTGTTTTGTGGCTTAAGGCCGTCTCTTGAGATATAAAGGAAAGGAAAGCAATCCGAGAGCTGGGAACCTCGTATCACCAAGAAAGCAGCACCAGGAGTAGAGTGAGTCCTTCAGACCTGAAGTTCCTGCATCGAGATGCTCCCCGACCAAAGACTGGTGCAAAATAAGGACCTTCCACCAGAGCCAACAAAGAGAGAACGCCTTCCCCTGGGATGGACACCCTGAATTCGGACTTTCAGCTTACTGGACTGTGACAAAATAAAATTTCTCTTTTTAAAGCCATCTACTTGTGGTACCTCCATTACAGCAGCACTAGATGACTAAGACAAGATACTTTAAAATTTTTTATCACCCTGCAGCATATTCAGATCATAATATAAATGAATTCTTTACTATTGTTTTGTATCTAAGGTATGAGTCATTGGATTTTCATATTACGCTGTGAGAGCACAACATCCATGGCTGGGAGTGGGGGTGGTGCATGCTGATTTCAGTCAAATACTTTGAACTGTGCCTGGCACGTTGCTTTCAGGATTGATTCCAACCCATGGCGACCCCATGTGGTATGAGTAGGACTGAGCTCCTCTGTGTTTTCTTGGCTATAATCTTTCTGCAGTCAGCTCTCCAGGGCTTTCTTCTGTAGTGCTGCTGGGTAGGCACAAATCTTCAACATTTCAGTTAATCATTGAGTGCAATCCTTTAGTACCATGCAGAGAAAAGTAGGCTCTCAATAAATACAGTTTCTGAATCAAGGAGCAAATAAGCAGAACACCATTAGGATCTATAGCCTCCAAATTCCTTGCCTTCCTCACTCCCATAGTAGCTTATATGAAACTACCACTTATTTTTCTGGCTCCTTTTGTAATCAGTGATGTGCACTTGTGTAGCTAAAGTGTGTGGCTGGTGGCCACAGACCATAATTCTCTGTGTCAGAAGCTCATTGACACAAAAGGACTGAATCCAGGATTTCTGACAGCATTTCTATCTGCTGGATACACGTGATTAAATATTACTTCATCATCAGCCAGCCTGTAACAAGTGGATAATAAACCTGTATCACAGTGTGAGAGGTGGTTCTAAGAGGACTGGGAAGGAGCAGAGTCAGAGTAGGTGGAATGGATGAGTTGGTGTCAGAGTGCAAAGAGGGACACTTTAACCAAACTAGATCACCTGGTAGTAGGATCCACTAAACCCCGGTGATGTAGCGGTTAAGTACTACAGCTGCTAACCAGAATTTGACAGTTCAAATCTGCCAGATGCTCCTTGGAAAATCTATGGGGCAGTTCTTATCTGTCTATTGGGTTGCTGTGAGTCACAGTTGATTTAACAGCAGTGGGTTTGGTAGAATCAAATCAATTAAATAAGAATCTCTCACTTGGTGGGAAATGGTAGAACCAAAGCATATGTCTTTGTAAGTGCTCCTCCTATGATTCTACAGTGTAGCCAGGGGTGAGGTCCGTGCTCCAGGCTGCCCAAGCCATTCTTTATCAGAATCGAGTGAGCTGGATTTTACTCATGAAAAGCAATTCAGTAAAGAGCTAGAGTCCAGTTCCTGTTTGTGTTAGAATCCTCTGTGAGCTTCAAATGCAGCTGAAGTCCATGCCTTACACCTGGAGACTATGCTAGAAGGGGTCTGGGGTATAGTCTGGACTTTGGATTTTTAGGAGGACCCCCAAGATGATTCCAATGTGCAGATAAAGAAAATACAAGCTGCACTGTGACATTTCTAGTGCTAGTTCAGACCTGAATCAGAATTAGTGTTTTGACCACATTTCCAGATGATTTTGTTTGGTTCAAACTGAGAGGCACTGCTCTGCTCCCCAAGCTGGTGCTCTGGTGCTCTAGTGGGGACACTGGGTCCTCACTGTGTTTCTCCCATGTTTTGTAGCATTGAACATGGTCTTGGCTTCTCAGTGGTTGGTTGGCTTTTCAGTTTGGTACAAATAACTATTACAGCTTGAAACTACTTAACTTCTGCTCTTTGCACTATAGTTAACTGGCAGCCTTGGTGACAGTGTTTTGCGGGCTCAGATTCAGAGGTGGACTTTAATGTAAGGGAGCTGAGGCTTGCCACTGAGGTCCCATGTAGTCCAGTTTCTACACCCTCATCTTAAACCCAAACCCACTGCTATCAAGTCAATTCTGATTCATACAACCCTGTAGGATATAGTAGAACTGGTCCACAGGGTTTCCAAAGACTACCTAGTGGATTTGAACTGCCATCCTTTTGGTTAGCAGTCATAGCACTAAACTACCATGCCACTGGAAATTCTACAAACCAAAACCAAGTCCACTGCCATCTAGTTGACTCTGACTCATAACAACCCTATAAGACAGAGTAGAACTACCCCATGGAGTTTCCAGGGAGCAGTTGGTGGATTTGAACCGCCAAGCTTTTGGTTAGCACCTGTAGCCCTTAACCACTACATTAGCAAGATTTCCACAAGAAGACAGGACAAAAAGAAACACTCCAAGTATTAAATGTAATGAAAAGGAGCGTCTTCCACCCTGCAACTTCAAATGAGATAAAAAGGATTGAAGACTGGAATGCCTGGAAATACTCCTTGTAATCCCTTTCACCTCTCTTCTCCAGTTCCCTGAAGTTCACGGTGCTCTGGAGCAGCTCATTCTTCTCCTCCCCCTCCATCTTTACCCTTGCCTGTCCCCTCCTCCTCCTTTTCTCCTTCTGTGTATTGATACATCTGCTGAGTCTCTCTTCTGAAGTAGGTCCCCTCCTTAGCTCTTTATCTTTTCATTCCCCTGGCACTGCATGCCAAAAGCCCTGGCACCATCTAGGAAAGCTGCATCCTCCCCACCCTCCCAGGGCCAAGGAGGATCCAGTGGACAGGGAAAGACAGCGTTTCTGTGTTGAGAAGGAAAGGTGAACACTGGGACCCTTAAGTGTTAGTGACTAGCTTGCATGTTTGCCTCCTTCAGTGAGCTGTGAGGTCATTAAGGGCTCTTTGTCTTATTTGGTGAGACTGAGCAGATCTAACAGTAAACAGAGGGAAGAGAAAATGAGAAGGAGGGCACAGGCAAGGGTAAAGAGAGACAGGACAGAGAAGAATGAGATGCGTATCTTCCACTGAAGTCACATTTCTGGTCCATGATAGGTATCCAGATACGCGTGATGGCTGACTCTTTGGTCACCTAATCCAGGTACCTACAGTCCAAGTGTGAATCATGCTGCCAGCACTGCCCAGGTGCCAGCATCAAGTGGGAATTGCTCTCTCCTTATCCTGATGTCATAGAAATAAAGCTTCTCAAGGGCCTTGGTTGCTCCTGCAGCCTCTGGCACGTAGCTGCCATTTTCAACAGGACTCCCTGACGGAAGTGATATTTTGAAAATCCAGAAAGTAGCAAGTCTGTTTGGATATGCTATTTCACTACTGCTTTCCCATCCATAAAATCATTGCTTGTTTCCGGCCCAGAGCTAGGTATAGGTCTTCTTTCTTATTCCTAAACAGTATATTCTCCAAATTAATTCATCACTGTACACCTCTGACAGATATCAGCTTTTCTTTGTCTATCCTGCTTTTGAACACAGCTGTTAATCTGCAGACTAAACATCATGGGAAGTGCACTGTCTCAATAGTACAAATGTAACCTTCTCCTATGGTTCTCGGGAAGCTGGACCTAGGAAAAGACCTTTAATATTCACCAAGAGTAAGCTGTAAATATTGCACTGTTTGCTTAACTTGGAACATTAATCTTTCTATGGCTCACAGCATAAAATAATAAGAAAAACACCACAACTTACTACAGCAAGTCAATGGGCCGATAAGATAGATGCAGTTATTTTTCAAAATTGTGCCAAGTTTATGTTGATAAAGGGACTTTCTTCTGAGAATTTCAAAAACTATGCCTGTAGTTCTAATCCTGTGTGACTCTGACTTTGTCTTAAACTTACATAAAACAGGAAATTGCCCCAATATGGCCGCATTCATCTTTATAACTCTTCTACTGATGGAATTTGTAGTGACAGTAGTGTTATTATTCTTTCTCTACTGAGGCCAAGAGAATTTAAGCTTTCAGTCAAACTAGCAAATTCCATATTGGTTCCACAACCAAGGGCAAAGAGATAGGTCTGTAGCTATGCCTACATTAAAAAAAAAAAAAAAAAAGAAAACTTAAACAATTGTGACAGACTGGTATGATCAGGGACATTTTGTTAATCAAAGACAGTTTAGTATCACAGACTAAATCTATGATGTGGTTAGCATTGACTTGTTAGTTCCATGCAACAACTGTTCATTTCAGCCTAATTGCCACTTTAATGAATTTTTTAAATTTTTTTTTTTTTTTTTTTTACTTAAAAGAATGTTTGATTGATCTATTAAATTGACCCCAAGTGGACTAGTAGCCTGTGAACAGTTTGCATTAAGACAGTCTTTCTAGTAGTACTTGAGAATAGTAATGAGTCTGAAGTTCTCTTTTTGGGGCAGTTTGTTAAATAAGAAAGGCCCAGACATCCCCAGATTCTTCTAATAACATCAATTATGTCATGAGATTTTATGTAGTCTGTATTTCTGTTAAGAAATTTTCCTGTGCTGTTAGTACTGGAGACTTTCAACAGTAATGCTTATACAAGATGGAAGTTCATTTTTCTCATATGTAAAAGGAGTGGAGAGAATTGACATAGCTCAGAGGCAGGACATGAAGTTGCTATTCCTGCTAGGTGAAAGCAAATTGCTTCCAGCATTCAGGTTTATTACTACCATCGGTTGCTGTCAGGTTGATTCCAACTCATGGCGATGGCGTGTATGTAGAAGTAGAACTGTGCTCTACAGGATTTTCAAAAGCTGGCTTACCAGCAGTGCATCACCCGTCCTTTCTTCTGATGTACTCTGGGTGGACTTGAACTTCAACCTTTCAGTTAGCAGCCAAGCTCCTTTACCATTTGTACCACCCGGGGACTTCTTAGATTTACTAGGATAGACGGGGGGCACAAAAGCATTTGTAAGGGCAAAGGCTGCACACCAGAGGCCAGAGTTGTGTCATCTTGCTTGAGTAGAGACAACTGTAGCAGCAGGAATTGAAGCTACTGATTAAGATTTTGATAATCCACAATCATGCTGTAAAGTCCATCTGTTCTCAGCACGTGTTAAGCAGGTAAGTTAAGTGGGAGGTAATAAAAATCACCACTCCTGAAGTTTTTGTTGATCATGCCACTAATTTCCAGGATTCCCTTACAAACGTTTACCATCTTGTTAGGAAAGGTCAGTCCCAATAGTGCCTACTTTGGGTCTAGAAGCCAGTTTGAGGATTCTGCTATTTTTTTAAGTTTATTCTTTCCAACTGTAATTCAGAAACTGGGAGGCATAACCATACCTTGGAATCACAGAAGCTCTGTGCTCACCATGAGATAGCCTTGGAGTTAAATTCCATTCATCTCTGGATACTGACACAGAAGGCCTTAAAGTGACTTGAGAAACGATAATTTTCTGTCTTCCATGGATTAGCATAAATTCAAAGGCATGCCCAATAATTTGTGTAAGGTATAGTACACAGTTCTTTAGTACACAGCTACTCCGATATGTTTGGTGAAGGGGAAGAGGGATATTTTCATAGATTCTTATGATGTCCTCTCTCCAATGTAGACAGACTTCCTTTCATTCACATGGGACTGACAATTAAGTTTGCAAACTCCTGCTAGAAAAAGTGCTACACACTTCATTGCTGAATATGACTATGGTCACTTTCAAAATATCCTCCTTGGGCAGCGATGCACTGACATCAGTGCCTAGCCCACCCTTCAAAGCAATTCTGGAACGGCCATCAGAGCCATTGTTGTATTACCCTTGATGTCCTAAATGTCACCAAATGTCTTCTGTCAATATTTCCTTTCTCTCTGGGTAAAGAAAAAAGTCACTGGGGGCTAGAATCAGGTAAGTGGGGAGGGTGCTCCGATATAGTTATTTCTTTACTGGCTCAAAATTCCCTCAGAGACAACTGTACAATTAAGTTCGCGAACTTGCCACTGTGCCTGCCACCTTGTGCAGTGGTCATTCCAGGAAGAGTTCCAGAATGGCTTTGAAGGGTGGACTAGGCACTGATGTCGGTGCATAGCTTCCAATGGGAGTACTTCAAAGGCGACCATAGTGACATTCAGCAACGAGGTGTGTAGCACTTAGAGCAATTAAGTTCACAGACTTGTCAGACCTCGTAGAATTGAGAGTCTGATACTGGGAGACAAGCTGTGATTCTCCAATGTGATAATTTAAATCAAATGTGATGACTGAAGTTTAGAATTTCCAACCTGGATATTTTTCAACCATACAGATTATGTTATGTCGTTTGTACGGTACCTATCTAGTTCAGTTTTAGAAGCCCAATGATTAGTTAGTCATCACCCAAGATCCCTGCAAGTCAAATTATTCTACTATGCTAATAACTATGTGCACTGTTTCTGGAAGTGAAATTCTTCTATTTGATGTTTGCTACTACGGGCACCCACCATTCCCGCTGAGATCAGGGAGCTAATTTCAATAGCTGTATTTCTTATCTTCATCCGCACAGTACAGATGAAATTCAAAATACTCCTCAAGGATTCTTGGCTCTTTCTTCATCAGTGTTTTTCCCAATGTCTCAGAAAAGGCAATGTCCTCTAGGCTCATTTAGGATGTGTGTGACATGTTGTCATTCCAGTGTTCTTAACTAAGTCTCTGAAGTCTTAACATTTCAACAGGCATTTTGAATTCCTCCAGCAGTATGTCACAGTAGAGCCCAAGTCTTAGGCGATCAAGTTAACAATTAGCTCAAGCTAAGCACGCTGAATCTGGAATTTCTGGAAAATGTGTCCTTGCCAATAATTAGGCCCATAAAATTATATCCCTGGGAGAATACCCAGTACATTATCCAGGTTTTTGACAATAACAATTAGCAAATTCTTACTTCGTGTGTGTGTGTGCATATATCTTTTCCTTCCACGTTTGACTTTTTAATTGGCCTCTATAGACATGCTGGGATCCAGGATTAGCTATAAGTCTGGAGAGAATGAGAGAATGAAGGGTCATAAGCATGGGGCATGAGGAGAGCTGGCATTTCTGCTGAATGAACTGTCTCAAGCGAGATCATTACAAAGCTTTCAACAGGGCCAGACCAGTGTCATCAGGCATGGGAGGTGGGTTGCTGCCGCTGGTGAGGGAGGAACCATGGAGTTTGAGAACACCCATATCAGCCAGATTCTCCAAATACGCTCACTCCAATTGTGTGGTCCCCTCATTCACTGCAAAATGTCCCGGCTTTTATATAAGTGGTCTAATGAGGATATGGCACTTGGCTGGCAATGAGGATATGAATTCAACCTGTATTGAAATTCAGTAACTGGTCACCTCTGACTCTGCTTTGCTTTTTGGTCACGTCAGCCCTGTGACTGTAAGAGATAACTTGGTCTAGATCGGTTGTAGAAACTCCGTCTTTCTCACTATACCTTGATCTGAGAATTTAAACTCTTTAGCCTGTTATTTTCCTTTTTTAAAACTTACTAATGCGAATACAGGCGGTCATCCAACGCACAATTCTTGTATTCCTTAGTCCTGTATACACTGGTGTACTGCAGCAATCAAATCAACAGCCAGAAGCTTGGCTTCAGCAGACATTCTGTTCCAAGTGACTGCACGTGGCCAATTTAGTCCATTTACCACCTTGAGTGCTATAGACAACAAGTGTTTCATCACTGCTTGATAACCAAGCACCAACTCAGTTGAAATCTAACTGGATCAGATGCACAATCCAAGGTTCTCATGTCTGAGAAGTCTGTTGCCTAGGATACTTTCTGGTCCAATTTTTTGAACAGAGTGTTTTAGTTGTAGTCAACAGAATTTACTGTGGTTACTTTAAGTAGGAAGGGATTTTTTAAGAATAGAGCATTTCAGAAATCATTAAGAAGGTGAAAGAAACAGATGCTAGTTGAGTTTCTGGGAGTAAGCCCAGCAATCATTTTCATACTGGGGTTACTGACCCACCAGGGAAGTCATTGCCTGTGGCCTGATTAGGCTGCCGTTTCCAACCCTTGCTAGAAATACGGCTGCCTCATGTCCTACCTTTTCTTGATACAGTTTAGTCCTCAATCAGTTTTGAAAAGTGCATCAGACTGGAGAACTCTAAACTCCATGACAGTACCTTAGTACAGGGAGGGCTGTGGAATACAGATTTGTGTATTTGTTGAGAAGGTAGATCTACATACTGGGGGAGCTATCACAATATTAAAGTGTTTGAAATACTCTTGGCTAAGAGGCTGGAGGATAGAGGAGGAAAGAGCAGTAACGAGCTGTTTCTTGGATTACGTGGTAGGTCCATAAGTACTATTTTACCATGCTTTAAAGCAAGTATATATGTTATCTGCTTTCATAGATCAAATAAGATTTTCATTTGTTTGGTATAAAGTACAAAGAAGATTTCATGGTAATCACAGATGACTGATGTCCTTGACAAAATATAATCCTTTTACTTAAGATTTTGATTATTAAGTACAAATGTCTCTGGAAGTTCTCTAAGTTGCTCTTAGTGATTCACTGGGTTTGAAGGAGGGAGGAGTGGGTTGTTGGAACGGAGTTTGGTAAGAGAGTTTAATCTGGTGATCGGAGGGGCGAAGGAGCTGAGAACCCCACTTGAGAATAAAGGGAGGAGGAGAGAGTAAGGGTTTTAAGACAGATTTTTGCTACTTTACATTTGGATTGGAACCGCTCTAATTCCTACCACCTGCGTGGGAACTTTCTCTATTTTTTCACTTAAAGTGATTTTGGAATTTTCGGGTGCCGAACAGATCATTTCAGATTTGCTGTTATATATCTATCAATATGTTCAGTTTTCATCTGATAATATGCATAGCAGGATCATGAATTAAAATCCATTCTTCCAACATCTCTTTCTGCTTCTCTGGACATTAACCCACACAGTGCAAAAGCAACGGTTGGGCTATCAATCTTGGAGGAGTCAACCAGCAGAAATTATAGAAGGGAACTTTCTTCAAATCTGAAACTATGAATAATGCATAACTCTATAACTCATCAAAAGCAATGGTAAACAGAATCCAAAGAGCTGGCCAATGCGTGGCGGCCCACAATAGTAGCCCTACTCCTTAGCAGCCTGTGATGCAATACTTGAAGGTAGCAATAGAGACAAGCAAGCGGCGGTGCTGGTTTCTCTTCAGCATTACCTGTATGTCTGTTAGCACGTAAGTTAGGTGACTGAACACAAGCAGAAAGAAAGACGTCTTGACTACTAAGGTATGTAGAGTCAGTGGGAATGGAGAAACGTTACCAGGATTATTTGCTACTCAACTTTGCACAGATGTTTTTTCTCTGAACTTTTTCCACCTTGCAGTCAGACAATCCTACGTTTGAATCCCACATCTGCAACTTATGAACTGTATGCCTTTGGGCAAGTTACTGAACTGTTTTTTTTTCTTTTTAAATCCCATCTTTCAACTTTGGTCTCCTTTCGTTCCAAAAGGATAATAGCAATATTTCTCTCCAACACTTGAGATTCTTAGTGAACAGAAGCAGACTCTGGCTAGTTAAACATATAAGGAGATGATTAAAAGGATTTGGGGAGCTCTCAAAATTGTTGGGGATACAAGACAAACTAGCTTGAGTCTAAGGTTCTAAGATTAATGCCTGAAACTATGCTGTAGAAATGACCCAATATGTTGAGCTGCTGACCTCACTTTCTCCCTGAGCACTGATTATGTAATTTTTATACTGCTGGTAATTGAAACTTTATTGCAAGCCTGTCAGTCCCATGACTTCTGGTCCAAGAACTGGTCTTACAACAAATAATCCCATTGAAAATCCCCCACCATCGAGTCTGTTTCTGACTCATAGCAATCTTATAGGACAGAGTAGAAGTGCCCTGTAGGGTTTCCAAGACTGTGAGTCTTTATGGAGGCAGACTGCCACACCTTTCTCCTGTGGAGTGATTGATGGGTTCAGACAGTGGTGAGCACTTAACCACCACCCCAGCAGGGATCCTTTTACAACACTAAACCAAACAAACCCAAACTTGTTGCTGTTGAGTGGGTTCCAACTTACAATGGCCCTATCAGACGTAGAACAGCCTCATAGGATTTCCAGGGAGTGCATGGTGAATTTGAACTGCCTGTCTTTTGGTTAGCAACCATAGCCCATAACCACGACAGCGTCAGAGTTCTCTTTACAACTAGCACACCACAAGTTGGATGCCTCTGCCAATAATCCTTGTCAGCAATCGGGTCCCACGTATGGCCTCCTTCCTCACATCCTTTAAACTCTTGCCCGGGTAACTCTTACAGGCCTCATGTCATATTCAACCTGTAAAGGTCTCTGGGGAAGCAAATTTTCTGACTTTCCCTTGGGAGACAGAACTCAGAAGGTGGGAGAATTTTCCAAACATAGCAAAACGCCCAAAAGGTGTTAGGCAGCCAGAAAACATGACATATATCATCTGTCAAGGAACTGCTGAGAAGACAATGAATATATCCAGTATTTGGCATGCATTGGGAATTCAATGAAGTTTTGTTTGCTTTCCTTCTTTCTTTATCAGAAACATACATTTATCCACTTTCTTAACCCCGAGCCTTGTTCCTGCTTAGGCAGGCTGTGCAAGCAGGACAGAATCTAGCTTTTGACCCAGGGGAGGCGCACTAGGAAGGGCAAGTCTTCACCTTCTAGTGCCTTTTCCTGGATGGACCTGACCTGCTGGCTCCAGGCCCCGGCCTGCCTCAACCCATGTGTCCTTCTGTTTCCTATACCCTTTGCTAGCTCGTGACTGCTGTGACTTGCTGACACTCCCTTCCTGCTCCCACTTCTTGTCTTCCTCTGAGGCTCTCTAAACTCTTATTATACTTTTAGATTAGAATGAATCCTGATACCAATCAGATTCTCTCCTAATCTGGTCCTGGCCTGCTTATACAATATTCTTACATGTTGTATAATCTTTGAAGAAGATCTTCAAAAATATTTTGAGTCTATCTTTTTTTCGTTGTTGTTCTTTCAGACTTATAAAGTATCTTCTTGATCACTAGTGGAAGAGCGGGGGAGGAAGTCTGAACCAGAGATGGAAAGGGACAAAAGGAACAGTTACAGAATGGCTTCCCTGACGTTCACCCAGTTGACTCCACTTACTAAGGAGCAATGTCATTGAGACTTTATGTAAAGAGCAAACAAAATACAAAACAGACAAACAAACAAAACAGAACTCTTGGGCCAAAAATCTAGTGTCTTTTTTAACTGGTAATTTTCTCTTGAATCCTCTCGAAACAGGTTCTGTTTTCTTTTCTCATGAGAGTTGCATGCACTTGGCTAAATTACCAAAACTTGTCAACTCAAACAAAGGGCAGCGTTCTCAATATTCTCAGCCTGATATCTAGCTGCTGGAACCCTGTGAGCTGAGAGAATGCCATGAGGAGCTGAGGGAAAGCGGCATGAGTCTGTTCTACCATTGAAGCGCAGAGAGCCAGGAATCATCTGCTCGTGATGACTAATTCAAATGGTCTTGGTGATTCTCAGCTTCATTTGGCATTTTGGGAAGTGTTCAGCTCAGCTGGTCAGCAATGTCATCTGAAGTCCTTAGGACTGGAAGATGTTGATACAGAAGCACATCTGAGAGAGGATTTTTGTTCACAGTTAAAACACACACAGTGATTGACCTTCAAGATACAGGCGATTGAAGCACAGGGTTATTTTACATCAGGGATCTCTCACCGAAAGCCAGAGAACTCTATCACAGAATGCTGCAAAGAGTTGCCAAATTCTTCTGCCTCAGTTGCAGGTCAGAAGAGCTAGCCCACCTTAAATTAAATAAAACAAAACAAACCCGCTGCCATTGAGTCGGGTCCAACTCATAGCAACCCTAAAGGTCAGAGTAGAACTGCTCCATAGAGTTTACAGGGAGTGCCTGTAGGATTTGAACTGCTGGCTTTCTGGTTAGCAGACACAGTACTTAACCCATGACACCACTAGGGTTTCCCCATCTTAAATACTTTATCATATGTAAACCATATATATATATATATTTGCACATGTATAAACCAAACAAAACCTACTGCAAAGTTGATTCTGACTCATAGTGAACCTATAAGACAGAGTAGAATGGCTCCATAGAGTTTACAAGGTACACCTGGTGGATTTGAACTGCAGACCTTTAGGTTAGCACATGTAACACTTCACTACAAGACTAGGGTTTCCATATCTATCTATATCTGTATCTGTATCTATATCTGTCTATCTGTCTGCCTGTCCAGCTGTCTGTCTATCTATCTATCTGTCTTTGAGTGTGGTTCCAGCTGTTCTTCAACAACAGGAAAACTGAAACTGTTGGCAGAAGACTACTTTGAACTCCTAGCTCTGCTATCTTCTAGAAGAGCATTTTGGATGACATACTGATCCCAGTATCATACCTCTTCATTTCACAAAACTAAAGGGCCTCGTTAAAATGCAAACATATAATAATATCAGGATCTTTTTCTAGCCATCTATAGTAACTAAGAGTAATTTGCTTGTTGGTCATAAGAGCTCTGAAAGACTGGAGTTGAAGAAGGTAACTCTAGAGAGGGAATACAGTTCTGGGATGACTGAGAACATGATACAAGGAAGTCACAGCTGTAACTGGGTGCCCAACTTCTAGACTCTGCTGTGAGGCAGTAGGAAGTGAAAGACACAGCCAGTATCATGGTACACAAGAAAAAATGAATTTCTTGGACAGACTCCATCTGCTGTTCAATTGTGCCTATGCATGGTCCTGCTTGGAAACCTTGGTGGCATAGTGCTTAAGTGCTACATCTGCTAACCAGAAGGTCGGCAGTTCAAATCTTCCAGGTGCTCCTTGGAAACTCTGTGGAGCAGTTCTATACTGTCCTATAGGGTTGCTATGGTCGGAATCAACTCAATGGCGGTGGGTTTGGTTTTTTGGTTTCGGTCCCGTTTAGCGTGTTTTAGGGAAGTGACAGATCTGAAAACATGTATTATTCATGGGAATGCCAAGCCAAAAGCCAAGTGCTGTCGAGTCGAATGGGAATACATAATAAGCATATTCCTCATTAGTTGATTTTATACTGAAGGTATCCATGGCCATAGTTCTGTTGAGAAAGGATACCCCAAACTTGCCAAATTTCATCATTAGGCATATGGACCTTAATCTTTCAGGTTTAGTGGTCTTGGCCCAGCTACAAGAATAAGTTGGGATTGAGCTGGCACCAAAAAAACCCAGTGAAGCTATTGAATAAGGACCAGGTGAGTGGCAACTTCTCCACCTTCCCACATGTCTAGGTTTTGGAGGTTTGGTCTGGTTAATTTTGGCATATCTGCCTACTGGGTTCCATAAACTCAGCTTCACCTTTTCTTGGTTCTCTTCCTTAATGCCAAGCTCTAAAACACAGTCAGGATTGTTTAGTGTCTTGAGGTTACTGTTGACTCTCTAGGCACAATGTTTCCGTTAACATGTTGCTAGTCATGGAGTCCCTGGATAGTAAAATGTTTCATGTTCTCAGCTGCTAACTGAAAGGTTGGTGGTTTGAATCTACCCAGAGACACCTTGGAAGATAGGCCTGACAATCTACTTCTGAAAAATCAGCCCCTGAAAACTCCTTATGGTGCAATTCTACCTTGACACACATGGGGTCACCGTGAGTTGGAATATACTTGACAGCAAGTGGTTTCTGGTTTGTGTCATGGAATAGAGTGGGAGAATAGGAAAAATAAAAGAAAGCAAGAAAGGAAAACAAAACAAAGCAAAACAAAAATCCAACCAAAAACCACTGCTGCTGAGTTGATTTTGACTCACAGTGACCCTATAGATAGGGTAGAACTGCTGCATAGAGTTTCCAAGGTATGCCTTGTGGATTTGAACTTCTGATCTTTAGCTTCTATGACACCAGGGTTTCTGGAAAAAGAGGAAGGGGATCTTTAATTCACCAAATCCAGGAGGAGCTGAGGCCTAGAGAGGGGGCTGTAATTTGTCCACTGTCATCTGCAAAAATTTTCGGAAACTTCCCAAAAGGAAGTGGTCACAGTACTTAGCTGTCACTGTCGGGCAGTGTGCGTGCAGTAAACTACTGACATTAGGAAAGAAATACCTGTCATGTACTTTGGAGTTTAACCCACTGAGCAAAGACCAAATTCTTTGTAATTTCATATAAATTACCAGGGAAGATTCTTGTTTTGCCAATTTAGTGCAGATTTAGATTTGAGGGAAATAACATTTTGTTTTGGAGGGATTGTGACAGCTATTTTTACACAGCAAGTTCCTGGGCCCTGCAATGTTGCTTTCTATTTCCTGACTGTCTTTTGAGGCTGACAGAGATGACTCATGGTATAAACAACCCCCCAAACCACTGCTGTAGAGTCAGGTCTGACTGTAGTGACACTAGAGGACAGGGTAGAACTGCCCCATAGAGTTTCCAGGGAGCTCCTGGAGGACTTGAACTACTAACCTTTTGGTTAGCAGACGTGGCACTTAATCCACTGCGCCACCACGATTTCCAGACTTACAGTGAAAGAGTCCTTTAGTTATTCTGGAAATGTCTGCCTAGCTGTGTTTTTCTCTCGTGACCTTCCCTGTTTCCCTCTCAAGCAGTATCACTTTTCTAGACGGGAAGTTGTCTTCTCAGAAAGGATCTCCCATTCCATTTAGGCCTTGGTGAACAGCCACTGAGTGTGTCTCTTTGCTCCGTGACATTACAATTGCTCTGCCTGGCATTTATGTATTTTATTTTTTGCATTACATTGCAGCTGAAAGTTTATAGCTCAAGTCAACTTCTCATTCAGAAATTTATACACATGCTGTTTTGTGATGTTGATTGCAATCTGCAGTACGCGACTGCATTCTCCCTTTTCCCATCCTGGGTTCACTGTGTCCATTTGGCCTGTTTCTGTGCCTTTCTGCCTTCTTGTCCTACTGTTGGACAAGAGCTACCTGTTTGATTGGGTGTATTTAGCTAACTAACAAGCATGTTCCTCATCTGTGTTAGCATTTGTTTTACGGGCCTGCTAATCCACCAGGTGCTCCTTGGAAACTGCGAGGCAGTTCTGCTCTGCTATAGAGTGGCTATGAGTTGGAATTGATTCGATGACAGTGGGTTTGATCTGGTTTGAATCTTTTCCTTAAGAGTGGGCTTTGGGAATGGCTTCTGTTCTGTGTTAGCAGAGCATCCAGGGCTAATAGTTTTGCAGGTTACTGTAGTCTCTGATGGAGCAGAAAGTCTGGTCTTTTTATGTGAATTTGAATTGTGTTCTACGTTAGTCTGCTGCTGTGTCTGAGACTCTTTCTTGTGATCCCTGTCAGGGTAGTCATTAGCGATGGCTGGTCACTTCTAGTTCCTCGGGTCTTAGGCTAGTAGAATCTCCTGTTCATCCAGAGACTCGTATTTTCCTTGTGTCTTTGATTTTCTTCATTCATCCCTGCTCCAAGTGAGGTGGGGCCAATAGACTGTAGCTTAGATAGCTACTTGCAGGCTTTTAAGACCCCAGGTGGTACTCACTCAAAGTGAGATGACAAGCATTTTCTTTATAAATTTTTCTATGCCGGTTGACCTAGATGTCCCCCAAGGTTATGGTCCCCAGACCCAGCAACTTGGTCTCTCAAAGTGTTTGGATGTGTTTAGGAAACTTCCATGCTTTCGCTTTGGTCCACTTGCTGACTTCTCCTCTACTGTGTTGTCCTTCCCTGCACTGAAGCTGATACTTGTCAACTGTCTACTCAGTGATTTGCATTCTTTCTTCCTCCCCACCCTCATAACCATCAAACAGCTGTGTATGACCCTTTTATTGGCTTCTTATAATACTGATCTCATACAATGTATGACTTATTTCCCTCAGCATAAAGCCCATCGGACTCATCCGTGTTGTGAGATGCTACTTAGATTCATTGTTGTTCTATATTGTCACATAGTATTCCACTGTGTGTGTAGTATAATTTTGTTTATCCACTCATCAGTTGATGGGTGTTTAAATTGTTTTCCACTTTTTGCTATTGTGAACATTGCTGCATTATACATGGTTGTATGCATGTCTATTTGTGTGACAACTTTCTCCTCCAAGATATATTCCTAGGAGTGGCCTTGCTGGATCATATGGTATTTCTATTTCTAGCTTTCTAAGAAGGCACCATACTGTTTTCCAAAATGGTTGTGTCATTTTATATTCCTACCAGTAGTGTATAAGAGTTCTGATCGCCCTATAGCCTCTGAAACATGTGTTATTTTCTGTTCTTCTGCTTCATGCCAGTAACACCGGAGTGAGACGGTATCTCATTGTATTTGCATTTCTCTAATTGCTAGCGATCTCGAGCATTTTTTCATGAGTCTGTTGGCTGTATGAATGTCTTCTTCGGTGAAGTGTCTGTTCATTTCCTTTGCCATTTTTTAATTAGATTGTTTGTCCTTCTGTTGTAGAAATGTCGGATTTTCTTGTAGATTTTACAGGTTAGAACTTTGTCTGATTTATAATAGCCAAAATTCTTTTCCCAGTCTGTAGGTTCTCTTTTTACTCCTTTGGTGAGCTCTTTTGATAAGCTTAAGTGTTTAATTTTTAGAAGATCCCACTTAATCTAATGTATATTCTGAGGTTTGTGTGTTGTTGGTTATGGTTTGTATCCTGTTAATGCTATGCATTAGGGCTTCCAGCATTGATCCCATTTTTCTTTGTGTGAACTTTATAGTTCGGGCTTTATGTCTAGGTGTTAGGTTCATTTTGAATGTGTTTTTGTGTATGGTATGAGATAAGGGTCCTGTTTCACTTTTTGGCAGGTGGACATCGAGTTATACCAGCACCATTTATTAAAAAGATTGCCTTTCCCCATCTGATGGACTTTGGACCCTTGTCAACGATCAGTGGACCATAGGTAGATGGATTTACACCTAGGTTCTCAATTATATTCTAATGGTCAATGTATCTGTCATTGTACCAGTATAGGCTGCTCTGACTAATGGAGCTGTACAGTAGGTTCTGAGGTCAGGTAGTGTGAGTCCTACTTTCTTCTTCTTTTTCTTCAATAGTGCTTTACTTATATGAGACTTCTTTTCTTTCCATATAAAGTTGATGATAAGTTTTTTCATCTCTTTAAAGAATGTTCTTGGTATCTGGATTGGCACTGCATTGTATTTGTGAATTCAGTGTAGTTTTGACTTGCATTTCTCTAATGGCTAATGATAGACAGCATCTTCTCATGTATGTATTAGCTGACTAAATGTCTTTGGTGAAGTGACTGTTCACATTCTTTGCCCATTTTTTTAATTTTTATTTAACATAACTGAGTGAAAATGTACATTCACGTATACATGTACATGCCCACCTATATGCAGCTTCCACTGCTCTCCCTGTCCGGTGACTGCACACTATTCCTCTCTGCTCCATACATGTCTCATCCTCCCAGCAGCCTCCTTTCCCCTCCTCTCCGTCCACTCCCCTTCCTCCAGCCAGACATCAGCAAGATGATATCCTGTAGATGTATAGAACCATAAAGTGCTTCCAATATATGGTCACTCTGCATTGCCAAGTCCAATCCATTCTGGTCCAAAGAGTGGAACTTTGTTATAATTTATGGGAAAGGGCAGCATCAGGGCAGGGGGCCATGCTCTCAGAGGAACCCCAAAACCGCTGGACCATCAATTGAGGTCTTTTAGTGGAGATCTCAGGATGCACCTCTTTTTAATCTTGTGTTGCCAGTGAGACTCCTCTCTGTGAGCTCCACATGGCTATTGCTGGTTGTGGCCGGACACCATCTGGTTCTTCTGGTCCCAAGTCAATGTAGGCACCCACTCTTGTGGGTCTCTCTGTCTTCTCGGTTGTCTTTACCACATGTCACTTTGGTCATCGGAGAGCATCCGTTCCTGCTGAGTTGGGACCATTTGTTGTGTCCTCAGATGGCAGCTTGGCAGCTTTTAAGACCCCAGACGCCACTCACCAATGTGGGGTGCAGAGAGCTCTCTTAGCAAAACGCTAGTTGTGCCAATTGGCCTGGAATTCGCCTAAGAGCATGGTCCCCCGCCCCCCGCCCCAGCTACTCTATCCTTGCAGTATTGAGTTAAGATGGAAGGAGTACTCAAGTTATGCTGAAGTCCACTTAATGTTGTTCTTGTTTCTAACATGTGCTATCACCGCTTTCTCCCAACTAGATTTCTAGTAACTATCTAAACTAAGCCCACCCCCCTCACCCTCCCTCCCCTCCCTTGCAGCTGTCAAAGAGTCTTTTCTTCTATACACAAGTCTGTTTTTGAGATCTTATCGCAGAGGTCTCATATAGTATTTGTCCTTTTGTCGCTGACTACTTTCACTCAACATAATGTCTTCCAGTTGAAACCAGGTTAGGAGATGATTCCTGGAATCATCACTATTATTTATCATCGCGTAGTGCTCCATTGAGTATATGTACCATAGTTTACCTATCCATTCTTCTATTGTTGGGCATCTGGGTTGATTCCATCTTTTTGTTATTGTGGACTGTGCTGTGATAAACATTCTGGTGCATGTGTCCGTTGGTGTGAAAGGCCTTGATTCTGTAGGATATATTCCAAGTAGTGGAATTACTGGGTCAAATGGTATATCGATATCCATTTTTTTAAGGAAGTGCCAGATTGCCTTCCAAAGAGGCTGTACCATTTTGCAACCCCACCAACAGTGTAGGAGGGTTCCACTTTCTCCACAGCCTTTCCAGCATTTGTTGTTTTGTGTTTTCTGGATCATGGGCAATCTTGTTGGGGTGAGATGGTATCTCATTGTCGTCTTGATTTGAATTTCTTTAATAACTAAAGATCGTGAACATGTCCGCATGTGTTTTTTGGCTGCCTGGATCTCCTCTTTAGCGAAGTGTCTGTCCATCTCCTTTGCCCATCACTTAATTGGGTGGTTTATCTTCTTGTTATTGATATTTTGTAGTATCTTATAGATTATGGAGATCAGGCGTCGATCTGACATAGAGTTGCCAAATATTTTTTCCCATTCTGTGGGTGTTCTTTTAATTCTATTAATAAAGTCTTTGGATGAGCAAAAGTGTTTCATTCTTAATAGTTCCCGTTTATCTACTTTCTCTTCTGTTGATTGAGGTTTCTTTGACAGATTTTGGAGTCTTTCCTCATTGTGTATTAAAACTTCCATTGTTGTTCCCACCTTTTCTTGGATGAGCTTTATCGTTTTAGGTTTGATATTTAGGTCTTTTATCCAGTTGGGGTTGGTTTCTGTATAAGGTGTATGATATGGATCTTGATTCAGTTTATTGCAGATGGATAACCAATTTTGCCAGCACCATTTGTTAAGGAGACTGTTTTTACCCCAGTTTAATGTCTTAGGGCCTTTGTCGAATATCAACTGTTCATAGGCAGATGGTGTCATCTCTGGGGTCTCAATTCTGTTCCATTGATCGATCTGTCTGTTCTTGTACCAGTACCAGGCTGTTTTGACCACTGTGGCAGTGTAGTATGTTCTAAGGTCGGGTAATGAGAGGCCTCCCAGTGTGTTCTTCTTCTTTAGTAGTACCTTACTTATCGGGGGCTTCTTCCCTTTCCAAACAAAATTGGTTATTTGTTTCTCCATCTCATCAAAAAATGATGCTGGAACTTGTATTGGGATTGGATTATATAAATAAATTGCTTTGGGTAAAATAGACATTTTCACAATGTTAAGTCTTCCTATCCATGAGCAGGGTAGGTTTTTCCAATTATCGAAGTCTCTCTTAGTTTCTTGTAGTAAGGGCTTGTAGTTCTCTTTGTAAAGGTCTGTTGTTTCTCTGGTTAGATTAATTCCTAGGTACTTTATCTTCTTAGGGGCTATTGTAAATGGTATTGATTTAATAATTTCCTCCTTAACAGTCTTGTTGTTGGTATAAAGGAATCCTACTGATTTACTTAAGTTTATCTTGTATCCTGAGACTTTGCTGAACTCTTCTATCAGTTTGAGTAGCCTACTTATAGATTCGCTGGGGTTCTCTGCATATACAATCATATCATCTGCAAACAGGGAGATTTTGACTTCCTCTTTGCTGATGCAGATGCCCTTTTTATTTGTTCGTCTTGTCTAATTGCTCTGGCTAGAACTTCTAGCACAATATTGAATAGGAGAGGTGACAGTGGGCATCCTTGTCTAGTTCCTGAACTCAAAGGAAAGTCTTTCAGTCTTTCTCCATTCAGGATGATGTGGGTAATTGGCTTTGTATAAATGGCCCTTATTGTGTTGAGGAATTTGCCATCTATGCCCATTTTGCTAAGAGTTTTTAGCATGAATGTGTGTTGGACTTTATCAAATGCCTTTTCTGCATCAATGGAAAAAATCAGGTGATCTTTGTCTTGTGTTGCTTATGTGGTTAATCACATTAATTGTTTTCCTGATGTTGAACCAGCCTTGCATCCCTGGTGTGAATCCCACTTGGTCATGATGGATTATTTTCTTGATATGTTGTTGTATTCTGTTGGCAAGAATTTTGTTGAAGATTTTTGCATCTAGGTTCATGAGTGATATCGGTCTGTAGTTCTATGTCTTTGTTGGATCTTTCCCTGGCTTAGATATCAGGGTTATGCTGGCTTCATAGAATGAGTTTGGGAGTACTCCATCCCTTTCTATACTGTGAAATAGTCTCAGTAGTATTGGGGATAACTCTTCTCTAAATGCTTGGTCGAATTCTGCTGTGAAGCCATCTGGGCCCGAACTTTTTTTGGTTGGCAGTGTTTTGATGACCTTTTCAATCTCTTCCTTTGTGATGGGTTTATTAAGTTGTTCTGCTTCACTTTGTGATAATTTGGGTAGGTGGTATGAGTCAAGGAATTGGTCCATTTCCGCTAGGTTTTTAAATTTGTTAGAGTACAGTCTTTCATAGTATTCTGTTATGATATTTTTGATTTCTGTTGCATCTGTGGTGACAACTCCCCTCTCATTTCTAATTTGGATTATTTGTTTCCTTTCCTGCTTCTCTTCAGTAAATTTAGCCAGTGGTTTATCAATTTTGTTGATCTTTTCAAAAAACCAGCTTTTGGTCTTTTCAGTTTTTTCAATTGTTTTTCTATTTTCTAATTCATTTAGCTCTGCTCTAATCTTTATGATCTCATTTCTCCTGGTGCTCGAGGAGTTCCTCTGTTGTTCTCTTTCTACTTGTTCAAGCTGTAGAGTTAGTTCTTTGATTTGGTTTCTTTCTTCCTTCCCGATGTGTGCATTTATGGAGATAAACAGACCTCTGAGCACTGCTTTGGCAGTATCCCATAGGTTCTGGTAGGAAGTGTTTT
Source organism: Heterohyrax brucei (assembly GCA_028571685.1). Classification (NCBI taxonomy): domain Eukaryota; kingdom Metazoa; phylum Chordata; class Mammalia; order Hyracoidea; family Procaviidae; genus Heterohyrax; species Heterohyrax brucei. The sequence goes on from CM053149.1 coordinate 54,795,686, forward strand.
CGTTCTCACTGGAATCCATGAATTTCTTGCATTCATCCTTGATTGCCTCTATAACCCATGTTTTTTTGAGAAAGATGTTGTTCAGTTTCCAAGAGTTCCACTTTCTATCTATGTTTTTTCTGTTATTGATTTCAACTTTTATGGCTTTATGATCTGAGAAGATGCTATGCAGTAATTCAATGATATGGATTTTGTTGAGCATTGCATTATGGCCTATCACGTGGTCAATTCTGGAGAATGTTCCATGTGCACTGAAGAAGAAGGTGTAGTTGTCTGCTGATGGGTGGAAAGTGAGGTTTAGTTGGTTAATTGTGTCAATGAAGTCTTCTGTATCTTTACTGAGCTTTTTTCTAGTTGATCTGTCTAGTAATGAGAGTGGAGTGTTAAAGTCTCCCACTATTATTGTGGAGTCATCTAACTCCCTTTTGAGCGTAGTCATTGTTTCTTCGACATATTTAGGTGCTCTGACATTAGGTGCATAAATATTTAATATAGTTAAGTTTTGCTTGTGTACTGAACCTTTCAGCAATAAATAGTGTCCATCTTTGTCCGCGATGGTGGATTTGACATTAAAATTGATTTTGTCTGAGATTAGAATTGCCACCTCTGCTCTTCTGTCTTCATTGTTAGCTTGATATATATTCTTCCAACCTTTAATTTTCAGTTTGTGTCTGTCTTTAGGTCACAAGTGAGTTTCTTGTAGACAACATATGGATGGGTCATGTCTTTTGATCCAAGATGACACTCGGTGTCTCTTTACTGGAGCATTCAGTCGATTCACATTCAATGTAATTATTGATAGGTGTGTGTTCACTGCTGCCATTGTGATATGTTTATTTTTATGTTGATGTTTTCTCTGTTGTTCTTATTAGTCTGTTCGGGGACACTCTTTTTTGTGAGTTGATTTTTCACCTTTTTCAGAGCTGGCTTTTTAATTGTTGAGACTCATGTGTTAGATTTCTTGAAATGGTATGATACATCTTTGTTGTGCTTTACAGCTGCCCCTATAAACCCCCTTAATAAACTATTTATAAACCCAATTTTAATTACTACCAGTCTTGTCATCTTCCTCTCCATCTGGAAGGACTATAACGACTGTAGTACATCCCTCTTTTTATTATGATGACACCACAGTTTTCATGATGATCACTTGATGGCTTCTTTCCAAATCAAAGCTGTGATTTACTTTGGAGCCTTCCCTAAGTGAGTAGAGTATTGAGTAGTGTGTCGTTCTAAAATATAAAGTTAGTGGTTTCGTTCTTCTAAGCCAAAGCCAAGAACTTCTTTCAGTATTTCTTGTAGTTTGGGTATGGTTTTTACAAAGTCTCTGAGTTTCTGTTTATCTGGGAATGTCTTAATTTCATTTTCGTATTTGAAAGATATTTTTGCAGGATATATAATTCTTGGTTGGAAGTTCTTCTCCTTCAAGACTTTGAATGTGTCATGCCACTGTCTCCGTGCCAGCATGGTTTCTGCTGAGAAATCTGACGAGAGCCTACAGGGTTTCCCTCTGAATGTTAGCTTTGCCTTGAGTCTTGCTGCCTTTAAGCATTGCTGCTTACGTTTCATTTTGTTAAGTTTGATTATAATATCTCTTGGAGTCTTTCTTTTGAGATCTATATTGGGTGGCATATGATATGCATCTGAGATGTCTATATTCTCTTCCTTCATGATTTCTGAGAAGTTTTCTTTCAGCAGCTCAGCAACAATACTCTCTGTGTTTTCAGATGTCTCACCCTGTTCAGGGACTCCAATTAATCGAAGGTTGTTCCTCTTAATAGAGTCCCACATGCTTCTTAATGTTTCTTCATTTTTCTTGTTTCTTTTTTCTGATTTCTGCTCATAGACGCTGGCATCAGTAGCTCTGTCTTCCAAGTCAGAAATTCTTTTTTCCATTTGTTCCATTCTGTTTTCTTGGCTTTGCATGGAAGTTTCTATGTCTTTGATTTTCTTCCTGATCTGTTGGATTTCAGAGTACTGGTGTTCCATCAGATCGAACAACTTGCTTAATTTTTCATTTTGTTCTGCTGCATTTTGTATAAGGTCTAGAAGGGCTCTGTATATAATCAATTTGTATTCACTTCCTGATGCTTTCATAAAAGTTTCTTCATCTGGAAAACTCCTTGGTTGCTTTGTTTGGGAGCCTTCTGAAACCATGAGTGATTGCTTGTATGCCACAATTGTCTGTTGCTTTTTGGGTCCCATGTGAGTATATAGAGGCTGGAAGAGGTACTGTGAGGATGGATTGCAAATGTTTCTCTAGGCTGTCTTCAAATGTAAAGCAAATGGTATCTGACCAGTTCACAAGTCAGTTAGGTTTTCACGTGTAGAGGTCCCTCTTCTCATCTGACAAAGTAAACGCCACTGTATCCAACCCCAGATGATAACAAACTAGTTCAGAATACAGCAATGCTACTGCCCTGGTGGCCTCTGCTAACAGGGCCTCGCCTTAGCCAACACTGCGTCGAGTACTGATTTTGTGATAGAAAAGCTCTCTCCTGTGGGCAGGCTCTGGCTCCCAAGCTAAGAATTAAGGCCAGCTGTGGCCACCGTATCCAAGATGGCGTCCTCCACACAAGCAGCAGACAGAGGGGCCAAAGGTGCGGAGAGGTAGTGACTCCTCTGCTCCCGTTGCAGGGCCCCCAGCGTAGGCAGCACTGTGCAAAATCACGACTTTTCTGTCAGAGAAGCGCTGTCCCGTTCGCAGGCGCTGGCTCCCAGGCTAAGAATGAGGTCCTGCTAAAATCTCGGTACCAACATGGCGTCCTGCACCCTGACCGCGGAGCTCCGCACAAACCCCGCTGAGGCAGCTACAAAACGAAAGGCTCAAAGTGTCTAGATTAACAGAGTCCCAAGCCTGGCTCTCAGAGTATGGGAATTTCGCCTGCCTATCCCCCCAGCAGCGTGTCTGAGTCCAGCCACCAGGCAAGACCCTGCTCTGCCTGGTGGCTGAGACAAAGAAAAAAAAAAAGTCAAACTGGTGCGTTTACCTTCCATCCGTGAGAGCCGGGGCTAGCCAGGAGCGGGAGTCAGTGAAAGAGAGGAGGTTTTTCGCTGAATGGTATGAAGTCCCAATCAACAGCTCCCTACTGTGTCCTGAGGCTGATTAGGTGATCAGAAGGCTCTGTTTGATTGTGAATTCGGGTCTTGGTTTCCAGAGGGATATAAGGAAACGTGTGCTTAGTCTGCCATATTGACTCCACCTCCCCTGAATTTCTTTAGTAACTAAAGATTGTGAACATATCTGCATGTGTTTTTTGGCTGCTTAGATCTCCTCTTTAGTTGATTAATTTTCTAATGTTGAACCATACTTGCATAACTGGTATGAATTTCATTCATGATGTTTTGCTTTTCTAATACACTGTTGAATTCTTTTTGTAAGAATTTTGTTGATGATTTTTGTGCCTATGTTCATGAGGGATACCTGCGTGTACTTTTCTTTTGTGTGTTATCTTTGCCTGGTTTTGGTATCAGGGCTTCATAGAATGAGTTCAGGAATGTTCATTCCTTTTCAGTGCTCTGAAACACCTTTAGAAGTATTGCTGTTAGCTCTTCTCTGAAAGTTCAGTGGAATTCTATATTGATGCTGTCTGTGCCAAGGGTTTTTGTTTTTTTAAAAATAAATTCCCTCTTCAGTCTCTTTTTTTGTTATGAGTTTGTTTAGTTTTTCTATCTTAGTTTGTGTTACTTTAAGTAGGTAGTGTGTTTCTAGGAATTTGTCCATTTCCTCTTGGTTTTCAAATTTGTTGGAGTGTAATTTTTCATAATATTCTGTCATGATGTTTTCATTTCAGGTGGGTCTGTTGTGATATCACTTGTTTCTCTTCTTATTTAGGTTATATGCTTTGTTTCTTGTTCTTCCTGTGCCAATTTAGCCAATGGTTTATTGATTTTGTTGATCTTTTTGGAGTCAATTTTTTGTCTTGTTGATTCTTCCAATTGTTTTTCTATTTCTTTTATTTCTACTCTAATCTTTATTACTTCTTTCCTTCCAGGGCTTGAGGGCTACTGTTGCTGCTCTGTTTTTATTTGTCTGAGTTGCAGGGTCCGTATTAGGATTTTCCCCCACCCCTTTTTTGGATGTGTGGGCTTATTGCAATAAATTGACTTCTAATCTGTCTGATGTTTATAGGAGAGCTGCTGGAATAGGGCTTCCATGGAAAGTGAATCATGTCAAGCCTGCACTCTGGCTGAAGCTAGGATTTATTGTCTTACCTTTTAAAGTTTTCTTCCTTTAGGTAAAGTCCATCATGGTTCATCTTTACTTTTCCATTTTTCTCTTCTCACTACACAATCATTTTGAGAGTCTTCCCTTTAAACTACGGAGGTATAGTCCTCTTGCACATTAGTTTTTTCCTTACAGACAAGAGGAGCAAGAATTTCCTTCCCTGGCCCTCAGCAAAGCCAGCAGCTTTTATATTGGATTGGTGATGGGGAGACATTCATTCATTCACTCATCATCCAGCACAATTGTGGGTTGTCATGGATTGAATTGTGTCCCCTAGAAAATAAGTGTGTCAATTTGGGCAGGCCCTGATTCCCAGTATTGAGTGATTGCCCACCGTTTTGTCATCTGAGGTGATTTTCCCTGTATTGTAAATCTTGCCTCTATGATGTTAATGAGGTGAGGGAGGTAACAGCTGTGATAGTGAGGAAGAACTCAGTCTATAAGACTGGGTTGTATCTTGGGCTAATCTCTTTTGAGATGTAAAAGAGACAGTGGAGAAGAGAGACAGAGGGATTTCATACCCCCAAGTAAGCCCATGCTGTGGGCAGAGGGTATTCTTTAGACCTAGGGTTCCTGCACAGAGAAGCAACAAGTCTAGGGGAAGACTGATGAAAAGGACTTTACTCCAGAGACAACAAGAAAGCCTTCCATTGGAGCTGATGCCCTGAAATTGGACTTCCAGCCTATTAGACTATAAAAGAACAGATTCCTCTCTGTTAAACCTATCCACCTGTGGTATTTCCGCTACAGCAGCATTAGATAACTAAGACATGGGTCTACCCTAAGCATAAGGAGGCTTGGTGGGTACCGTGGTTAAGTGCTTGGCTGCAAACCGAAAGGACAGAAGTATGAACCTATGGACTGCTCTATGAGAGAAAGATATGGCAGTCTGCTTCCCTAAAGATTACTACAGCCTTGGAAACCCTATAGGGTGGTTGCTGTGAGTTGGAATTGATTTGACAGCAATGAGTGCCCTAAACTAGGTAATCAACTGCTTTGTTTGCCTGACAGTGTTCTGTTTTTAGAACTAAAAGTCATGTGTTCAGGGAAATGCCTTAATTTGAGGGCAAACTCAGAAAGTCAGGACAGACTGTTCCTAGTCCTAAGCCAATAGCTGTCTAGGAAATGAGTGGATAACTGACTGCCAGTCAGTCACTGGGTTCTTCTTAGATATCCAGTAACCTGGTTCCAGGTTCTTCTGTCAAAGAGGAAAGCGTGATGTAGTGGAAAGGGCAGTTATCTGGAGGTGAGTCCCACTTTGACCACTGAAGAATTGCATGACCTGATAATTTGAGAATTTGGGCCCCATTTTCTTTGACACTTTATAACTCAGTTTCTACAGTTCTATTTCTAAGGCAGTGTGAAAAGCTGATTCATATGACTGATAGTTCTAGATAAGAACAAAAGCCAATAAGTTTAGGATATTCTGGAGATTCTATTTAGGTAATAAAAAAGGTTTTATTAACACTTGCTGGTGATGCTAACATTTGCTAGGTATTTATTCTGTGCCAGATACATTTATTCATTGACTTCATCTTCACTGGAACTTCTAAGGTAGATGCTTTCATTACTTCCATTTACAGATGAGGCATTCAAGGCCTAAAAGGTTAAATAACTTGTGCCAAATTACACAGAAAATTATGGAGCAAAGAGCAGAACCTAGGCAGTCTCATTTCCAAGCCCCAGCCCGACTTAATGCTCTCACTGGCCACAGATGAGTCAGCTCTCAAAGAGCCTAATTGTTTCCTCTCAAAGGACTTAAGAAAGGAAATAGTGGCTATTTGGAATGACATCTTTGCATTCCATGTCTGCTAAAGGTTATGGTCCTGAGAAACAGAGCATGGTATTTAAGAAATTAGTACCCTTAGCTCACAGCAAATCCTTCCCTGCTTTTTAAGACTAGAAAAGGCTGGTGGAACTGCCTGGAGAATCAGAGCATCCTCTGTCCTATTTTTGTAGCCTCAGGATAGTCTTCCTGCTCCCTGAAGGATCTGTAAAGTATTTTAGGTGCTGTTAGCAAAGCTCAGAAGGATTCCTGTTTGGGCAATTCTTAAGAGAGTTGCTGCTACAAAAGCTAAGAAGATTACTGGATATAACCCAATGTTTTGAGGGACAGAATAGCTGGGGCTTGAACCTGAGGATGATAGTCTTGAAGGACATCTAAGTCAATTGGCATAATAAAATTTATTAAGAAAATGTTCTGCATTTGGGGATGACATCTGGGGTCTTAAAAGCTTGCCAGTAGCCACCTAAGTTGCATCAATTGGTCCCATCCCACTTGGAGCAAAGGAGAATGAAGTAATCCAAAGACACAAGGAAAATGTTAGCCAAAGAGACGAAAGGACCACATGAGCCAGAGATCTTACCAGCCTAAGAACAGAAGAACCAGATGGTATCAGGTGATCACAAATGCCTGCCTTGACAGGGAGCCCAACAGAGATTCTTCACTAGAGTGAGAGAAAAGTGTGGAGCAGAACCCAAATTCAATTAAAAAGACCAGACTTAAAGGACAGAGGCTGGGGAAAGCCCCCAAACTATACCCTCCCAATGTACTGTTAATCCAGAACTGAAAGCCGAGCCAAGTCAAGTGCGAAACCATTACCAAATTCCACTCCTCAAAGATTAGACAGGTCTATAAAACAAGCAAACAGACAAACAACCCTGGTGGTGTAGTGGTTAAGTGCTATAGCTGCCAACCAGAAGGTTGGCAGTTCAAATCTGCCAGGCTCTCCTTTGAAACTCTATGGGGCAGTTCTGTCTATTGGGTTGCTATGAGTCAGAATCAACTTGATAACTGTTTTTTTTGTTGTTGTTGTTGTTGTTTAGTAAAGCAAAACAAAAAATCCATATGAGGAGTGTGCTTGTGAATACACAAGACCAAATGGGTGGCTCCTGCCCAAATGCTGGATGAGAAGGTGGGAAGGGGCAGGAGTTGATCAAATGGACACAGGGAACCTGGGATGGGAAGGGGAGTATGGTGTCACATTATGGGGATTGTAACTAATGTCACAAATCAATTTGTGTATAAATTTTTGTATGAGAAATGAACTTGAGTTGTAAATATTCATCAAAATCGTGATTAACAATAAACAATTAAATAAAAGAGCTTGACTGCCAACTAAAAGCCAGCCAGCCACCTTCATACTGGATTCTACCCTGTCCTACCATGTTACTATGAGATGGAATTGACTTGAGGGCACGCGACAATAACAAGGCAAGGCCCAAAGGAGCTATGCTCACTGTCGCATATTCTTGGCCTAAAATAAAAAAATTGCATTTAGATCTGGTTTGCCTAAAAGTGTGAGTGTGTGTGCCAGGGGGAGCGAGTCAGAAGATTCCCTCTAGACACATTTCTTCTCTTTCTTTAAAATGGATAATTTGCAATACAAATAAAATAGGGTTGTGGGGTCACATCTGCAGCAGCTGGCAGAGTTCACTCAATTAAACTACTGTGATTGCTTTATATATTCATTTCTCTTGTCCCCGTTCTTTTCCTTTCTAGCTCCTTATAAAAACGTTAAATGGTGAGTGAGAGGAATTAAATGCTGTTAGTCTTTAAGACAAACAGTATCTAAGGACATTTATTTCACTGTGATTGCCTACGTACAAATACGCAAAAGAGAATTTATATTTGAGAATGTGGCTCTTTGGGATTTGGGACTTTAAAAGGAATTGACTTTGCCAGGGCAGTCATCATTGTTTGCTCTCAATGTTCCAGTCCCACTGGGGTGGGACACCAGTGCTAGAGTAGCGAATGGACCCAAGGGCCAAAACCTTTGGCCAATCGAGCTGCCAGCCACCAGAACGATCAGATCTGACTCAGTTTCTCTCTTGCTGCAAAACCTGAGTTGAATCTCCTGCCTGCTGGGCCACGTGAGACTCCTCAGCTTGGCTATTAGAAACATTTCACAATCAGACTGTACCTCTCTCCAGCCTCATTTATCTATAGTCACCACAGCATATGAAAAGATTCAGCTGCTGAGATTCCCTAAACATCCTTTCTCACACCTTTATGATTTTTCATAAATGACTCCTTTGCTTTTAATGCCTTCCATACCCACTGTATCCTGTTATCTTGTCAATGCCTTCTTACCCTTTAAGTTATGTAATACACACTCATACATACAGACACACATACATGCATGCATAAACCAAAAAACTCACTGCCACTGAGTCAATTCTGCCTCAGAGCCACCCTATGGGATATAGTAGAACTGCCCCATAGTTTCACCAGAAGTGCCTACTGGGTTCACACAGCTGACTTTTTGATCAGCAGCTGTAGTGCTAACCACCATGCCCCCCAGGTTCCTATATACGTACACAAAACTGAAACCAAAATACACTGCCACTGAATTGAGTCTGACCATAGTAGCCCTACAAGACAGAGTAGAACTGCTCCATAGAGTTTCCAAGGAACTCCCGGTGGATTTGAACAGCTGACCTTAAGGTTAGCAACCATAGCTTTTAACTGCTACACAACCAGGAGATAACATATTGCCCAAAAATGCTGGCACTGAAGGAGATGTTTCAGCTGGACTGAAGGCATTGGTGAAAAGTAAGAGTTCAGCAAATGATGGAATGTAAAATGAGATGCTTCAGCAAATGAATGCAGTGCTGCTGGAAGTGCTGACTCATGGATGTGAAGAAACTTGGAAGACAGCTACCTGGCCAACTGAGTGGAAGAGATCCATAGCTGTGCCCATTCCAATTAAAAGGGATTGAATGGAATGTAGGAGTTACTTTTAGTCAACGGAATTTTGTCCAATATTTTGGTGTTTTAGCTACAATATTGGGTAATTAGTATTTGTGAACCTATGTCGATACTTTTTTTTGAGAATGAAGTAGTAATTAAAGGAAACAAAAGCACAATATACGAGAATTGTGATTTATAATTAACATAAATGCAGAAATGCCACTAAGGGGTCTATATGATCTACAATGAATGGAAGATAATGAGTATTGGGGGAACCATCAGTTACCATACCAAGGGACATCAGCCTTAGTGACATCACCACTCACAACTGGACTAATAAACAACATCATGATAAATTAAGAAAGAAACGGAAGTTATTAATGATCCCATTCTAGGTGTATCAACAATCAGTGCCCATAGAAACAGCAGTCAAGAAATCAAAGACATTTTTCATTGGGCAAATTTACTGCAAAAGATCTTTTTAAAGTTCTAAAAAGCAAGCTGATAGAGTTGAGGGTCAGTGAAAAAGAGCAAGACTCTTGATGAGATGGATTGACACAGTGGACACAACAATGGCTTTAAGCATAAAAACGATTGTGGGTGTGGCACGAGACCAGGCAGTGTTTCGTTCTATTGTGCATAGTGTCACTATGGGTTGGAGCCAACTCAACAGCACATAGCACCACCACCAACAAAATCAAAAGTATCACTTTGATGACTAAGGTGCACCTGATCCAAGCCATGGTCTTTTTTACCATCTCAAGTTAAACGATGAAGAAAGAAGTAAGAAAAAGAACTGATGCATTTGAATTGTGGCATTCGTGAAGAATGTTGAATATAACTGGGATTTCCAGAACAGTGAAATAATCAGTCCTAGAAGAAATAAAACTGGGATGTTCCTTAGAAGCAGATTACAAGATTTTGTGTTGCTTACTTTGGACATATCATCAGAAAACACCACTTGCTAAAAAAGAAGGCCATATTTGGTAAAGTAGAGGCTCAATGAAAACAAGAGAAACCCTCAGTGAGACAGAGTGACATAGTAACCACAACAATGGGGTCAAACATATTATCGTGAAGATGATGACAGACCAGGCAATATCTCATTTTGTTAAGAACAAGTCACCATGAAAAGAAGCCCACTCAGTGGCAACTAACAGCATCATTAGCAACAACAATGTTCAAAGTATCTTGTAGGAGTTGTGTATGCTTGGGTAGTAGGAGGTAAAAATGGAGATAAAAATGAGAATGAGACAGGTCACAGCATTACAATCTAGTGTAAGACAGACATAGAAAAATTAAAAGTTGAAGAGAAAGACCAAAACATTATGCAATGATACAAGTACATAATTATGAGACCGTAGAGGAAGAGGGGAAACCCTGGTGGCATAGTGGTTAAGTGCTATAGCTGCTTACCAGAAGGTCAGTAGTTTAAATCCACCAGGAGCTCCTCAGAAACTCCGTGGGGTAGTTCTACTCCATCCTAAGCGTAGCTATGAGTTGGAATCAACTCACCGGCACAGGGTTTGGTTTGGGTTCGAGAGGAAGAGAAGAATCATTTGGATGAGGAATGGAGTAGAAGGTGGCTTCATAGAATAGACGACATATGAGCTTTATCTCAAAGACTTAAACAATTTTGACAGACATGGAAACGGTGTTGGTGGTGGGGGCATCCAGGTTGAGGGAACAATCTGTACAAAGGCAAGAAGATAAAGTCATGGTAATTTCCCTAGAACAAAGAGCCTGAAAGTTCTCATCTCACTGTAACTAGAGAGACTGCGTATTTGTAAAAAAAAAATCCAGACTAAATCACATTAATACCAATAAGTACATTTTTCCTAGTTGCCTATGTTTGCATCTTCTAAGCAGGAGTGGTGATTAATCATCCTCAAATTGCTCAAGGGTAAGAAGCAGGGTGCTCAATAGTCTTTAGCAGCAGGAAATGCTGTTGCAAATAAACTATTTACAATATACTTTGTGAGCATCATTGGCTCTTGGGACTGTGTAGCAGATCACAGTAACAGTAGGTGTTAGCCCAGTCTTGACAGAAACACAGAGAAAACAACATTCATAAGTGGAAGCCACTTCTTATCGCCAAGTTTTAACACCCTTTTGTGCAGTTCTAGAGATCTTTAACATATAACCAGAAAATACGAGGTTAGTTAATATTTTGCACACAATTGTATTTTTTAAATAAGAGTCCAAAATCTGTTTGGCCATCAGCATTTATTTCCATAAAGAAAATAGCCAGTAAGTAAGGTTAATAATTAAATACAAAAGCTAATTGAACCAACAAGAAATTGTGCTTGGTCACTTTCTGATTGTAAGATGAAAAATTTTTATTTTGCTAAGTTTATGTGACAAGCAGCATCTGTGAACAGTTTGCAGATGAAAATTTTAGTTTGTATTGAAAGCTTTTAAATCTTAAAATCAAGGATCCACTGTTATCAACATTTCTGAAGTCTGAGTGGTGGTTTTTACAATATGTTGTGGTGGTTAGTTGCTATCAAACCAGCCTGTACTCACGTTGACCTTGTATATAACAGAACAAAACATTGCTCAATCCTGTACCATCTTCACAATCTTTGGTATGTTGGAGTTCATTGTTGCAACCACCATGTCGATCCATCTCGTGAAAGGTTTGTATTATTTTTATGGATCTACCTTTTTTTGTTTTTCAACCAAATATGACGATCTAATGATTGGTTCCTCCTGGTAACAAGTCCAAAGCAAAGAAGACAAAATCTTGCTGTCTTTCATTCTCAGGAGCACTTAGGCTCTAAGATTAATTTTTTTCATTTTTCTGGCACTCTATGGTATAATCAATATTTTTCACCAACACGACAATGCAAGTGCTTCAATTCTCCTGCGCTCTTCCTTTTTCACTGTTTGTAACACGAGGCATGGTTAAAGTGATGCGATGTAGGTGTAATTTCTGCACTCTGGGTGTTATCACTTTAGACTCCATGATGCTCTTGTCTTTGAGGATCTGCAGATGTCAGAGTCTTTCTTCTAACCAACCAATAATGGTTTCTTCCATTTCTGCTTCATTGTTTCTAAGTCAAAGTACACTCCCATTCATTTTTCCAGCTTCTCATAGCCTGGTGAAGTAAACAGAGGTTAAAAGATAATTCTCACTCTACAGACAAAGAAACCAAAAGGTAGATATAACAAATAAACTGCTTGCACTGGTACAACTGATTGTTGCCTCAGAAAGAAGAACTTACTCTTCCCTTTTGACTTCTTGTTTGTTGCTATATCATGATGATTGTGAATAAATTCACTTCGTGGGTGTATTGAGGAGATGGGGGTACAAAAGTAAATCTCTTGCTGTAGAGATTAATCAAGCAAAGATGACAATTCCGTGATAGATGAAAATGACTCAGAGGAAGCCTTTAGCTCATCTCTAAGAATAGAGACCCATTACATTTGATGCTGATACCTGGTACTTATGTAACAGAGAGAACCAGTTGCTACTGAGTAGTTCCTGATACACGGTGTCCCAATGTGCTTCAAAATAGAAGTGTGCTCCACAGGTTTTCAATGGCTGTGATATTTTGGAAGTAGATAACTAAGCTCTTCTTCTGAATGTAACAGACATTCAACACCAAACTGAACTTGTTGCTGTTGAGTTGATTATGACTTGTAGTGATGTTACAGGATAGACTGGAGCTGCCTGTAGTGTTTCCAAGGAGTAGCTGGTGGAGTTGAACTACCAACCTTTTGATTAGAGCCAAGCTCTTAACCATTGTTCAACTAGGACTCCTAACATACAGTTTCACGAAAATGTGGATTTACAAATCTCCAAGTCCTAAACACCTCAGGTGTGCATCAGCAGATGAATGGATAGATGACATGTGGCATACTGATACAATGACATGTTATAGACCCATAAAGAGAAATATAGTTCCGACACACGCTACAACATTAATGAATCCCGAGAATATTATATTAAGTGAAAAAAGTCAGACACAAAGAATTCACTTATACAAAATATGTAGAACAGGCAAATATACACAAAGGAACCTGAAACCCTCCACAACTTCCTGGGTACTCTCTCTCTCAATGCCATATTTCAGCGAACTGATCTTTTGACAGGCATGTAAAGGACATCATAGAGTCTCTGAGGGGTACAAATGGTTAAGCTTGATAACTATCCAAAATGTTGGCCATTGGTGCCCACCCCGAGGTATCTCATAAAGGTCATAGTCTTGAAAACTGTATGAAGCAGAGTTTACTCTGACACACACGGTTTGCTATGAGTTAGAATGAACTCGATGGTAACTGGTTTTGTTTTATTTTTTGGTGTGAGGCATCAGGGTCTTGATAACCAAACTGGATCTAATATTTCACCACTTTTACTTTTCTTTTGTTGCTCAGAAGTTTATTTCTGCTTTTTGATTCCTTTTCAGGAGTAGTATTTTAGATATAAATCTCCACTGGGGAGGCCTGTAGAATTAGGTTTCCCCTCTTCTGAATCGTTAGCATATTTTTGAACTCTTCCAAGATTGACTGCATCCAGGGAAACAAAGAACACGTTTCTCAGTTGCAGAACATGTAGAAAGAATCTCACCTCTCAGTGGAAAGTGCCTGGTGCTGATCTTTTGTTTTCTGACTCAGTTTCCAAAGCTTAGGTTAGAAGCAAAGCTGAGTTATCCTCCTCAGAACTCTCTGTGGACCTGACCTGCTCCTAGTGAATTGCAAAAAGGATGTTATGCAGCAGCCTTTCCAAATGAAATGCCTTTCGATTGACCCAGAAAATAATTGCATCTTCCTATATACTCTTCAGGGTACGAATTGATGTGACTTGGTTTGTCAGAGAGCCAGAACTACAGGCAAATAGGCACTGGAGAAATCAACCAATCTTTTAAGCCAGTGGTTATTGTTCCTCCTGTTGGTTAGCTAAATGGCTTGTGTCTGGAGGAGATGCTCAGGATGAATCAGGGTGCCAGAGGTGACAGAAACATAGAATGTTCCAAAGTGGGCTGTCACAGAGTAAGTGTTTCTCCATGTCTTACAAGGGTTTGTTTTCATGTTTTCCCTTCTCTCTCTTAGCCTATCTCCTGGGGCTAGTGTCATCTGGCAGAGACCAAAGGCTAGGCATGGAAAAATAGTTGTATGGGGATGAAGAGAGTGAGCATTAGCATTTAAGCCCAGGCTATGCTTACTTGTACCTTAAAAAAACAAAACCCAAAAGACTCGTTGTTATCAATTTGATTCGGACTCATAGTGGTGCTACAGGACAGGGTAGAACTGTCCTGTGGGATTTCCAAGGAACGGCTGGTGAAATCAAACTGCCGACCTTTGGTTAGCAGTCAAGCTCTTAGCTTGTACCTGTACCTTAATAAAACCCAAACCCAAACCTATTGCTGTTGAGTCCATTCTGACTCATAATGACCCTATAGGACAGAGTAGAAGTACCCCATAGAGATTCCAAGGACGTGAACTGCCAACATTTTGGTTAGTAGCCATAACTCTTAAGTATCATATCACCAGGGTTTCCACTTGTACCTGAGTCGTTCATAAACCCAGGAGATTCCTATAGTATATGGAGTCACAGCAGAGTACGTAAAGTCCCTTTGCTAGTGAGCTGTCCATAATTTTACATTAAAAAAAGTATGATATAGTTTAAACATACTACAGCATGGAAAAAGAATATAATGTACCAACTATCCAGACTAAGAATTACCATTTTAGCATTGTTTTTTTCTCTCTCTCCTCACTCCTTCCCTCTCTCCCTTTTTCTGTCTTTTCCTTTTAACATTAAAATTTATCATTCTTATTCATTAAAGTTACTTTCACTACGTAGACACATTTGCAGAAATAGTATTGTTTTAGTCAGCTGGTGTTGCTCTAACAGAAATACGGTCAGTGGATGGCTTTAGCAAAGTGAAGTTTATTCTTACACAGTCCAGTAGGCTGTAAGTCTGAATTCAGCATCTCCACTCCAGGAAACCCTCGTGGCATAGCAGGTTAAGTGCTACATCTCCTAACCAAAAGATCTGCAGTTCAAATCCACCAGACTCTCCTTGGAAACTCCATAGGGCGGTTCTACTCCAACCTCTAGGGTTGCTATGAGTTGGACCCAACTCCATGGCAGTGGGTGGGCTCTAGTGGAAGGCCTTGCCTCTTTGTCAACTCTGGAGGAAGGTCCTTGTGTTGCATCTGTCTTTGTTCAGGGACCATCTTGGTGCAGGAACTTCAGGTCTGAAGGATGTGCTCTACTCCTGGTGCTGCTTTCTTGATGTGAACTTCCCCACCCTCTGCTTGCTTCCCTTTCCTTTCATCTCTTGAAGGCTCAGAGTGGTGCAAGTCATGCTGTAAAGTTCCTTTTACATTGGAACAGGGAGATGACCTTAGATAGGGATTTACAGTCCCACCCTAATTCTTTTTAACATAATCCAATCTATTAACCACAGGCAGAAATTATGATTTTCAGCATAGGAAAATCACAACATGGGGGCAATCACGCAATTATGGGAATCATGGCCCAGCCAAATTACTACACACATTTTGGGGGGCACACAGTCCAATCCATGACAAGCATGTAATGATCTTAAGTGTGAACTTAGTGTGAACATATTCTACCCATGTAGCCACCTCCCATGTGTCATTGAGAACTTCCATGTTACTATAATGCTGAAGAGGTTTTAGCAGACCTTACAGACTAAGATGAGGTGGAAAGAAAGCGCTGGTGGTCTAATTCTGAAAAATCAGCCCACGGATAACCTACGGATTACAAAGATCTGATTTCATTGTGCGTGGGGTCATGAATTGGGACCAGACAGCTAGAAACAACAATATTTTATATGTACCTATTTTTTCTTTTTAATTTTTCCTTTTGATGTTATGCTGAGATTTATTCATGTTAATACTAATAGAGCTAGTTCACTTATTTTAACTGCTGCTTTGTTGTGAATAACCTCAAATTAAGCTTACTGTGTTGGTAAACATGTTTTTCCCTACTACAGACAATGCTGCACCCCCTGAAGTCTATATGTGAGGTTTTTCTCTGTGGTGTATTTATCTGAGTGTGGAATTGTTGCTCATAAGATAGACTTTTATTCAATTTTACTAGCTGGTTTTAGTTACCTAGTGCTGCCCTTCCTCAATGTCAGGAAAACAAAAGTCCTCACAACTGGACCAGTAAGCAACATTGTCATAAACAGAGAAAAGACTAAGGTTGTCAAGGATTTCAGTTTACTTGGGTCCACAATCAGCACCCAAGGAAGTGGCAGTCAAGAAAACAAAAGATGCATTGCACTGGGAAAATCTGCTGCACAGGACATCTTTAAAGTATTCAAAAGTAAGGATACCACCTTGAAGACTAAAATGCACTTGACCCAACCCAAGGTATTTTCAGTCGCATCACATGTGTGTGAAAGCTGAACAATGAACAAAGAAGACAGAAGACGAATTGATACCTTTGAACTGTGGTGTTGGAGAAGAATGCTGAGTGTACCATGGGCCACCAAAAGAACAAACAGATCTGTTCTGGAAGAAGTACCACCAGAGTGCTCCTTGGAAGCCAAGATGGCAAAACTGCATATTACATACTGTGGACATATTAGTCCCTGGAGAAGGACATCATGCTTGGTAGAGTGGAGGGTCAATGAAAAAGAGGAATACCATCGACGAGACAGATTGACACGCCAAAAGCCAAGTGCCGTTGAGTTGGGACAGATTGACACAGTGGCTGCAAAAATGGGCTTAAGCATAAAAATGATTGTGGACATGGTGAAAGATTGGGCTGTGTTTCGTTCTGTTGTTCATAGGGTCACTATGAGTCAGAACCGACTTGATGGTTCCTAACAACAACAACAGCGCTGCTGTAGGAAATCCTGGTGGTATAGTGTGTTAAGTGCTTTTGGTCAGCAGTTCAGATCTGCCAGGTGTTCCTTGGAAACTCTATTGGGCAGTTCTACTCTGCCCTTGGGTCGCTGTGAGTTGGACCCTACTTGATGGAGGTGGGTTTGTTTTGTTTTTGTCTTTCAGTGCTGCTGTGACACAAATACCACAAGTGGATGGCTTTTAGGAACAAGAGTTTTATTTTCTGATAGTCCTGGAGGCTCATCTGAATGAGCATCTTGGCAGTGTTGATTTCTTCCTTGTCTGTAGCCCCAGGTGCTCCTTGGTTCCTTGACAATTGTTGGCTGTGGAGGACACTCACGTGATGTCTTTTTTTCCCTGAATGTGTGAGTCTCTGGGTTTATTTGTAACTCAGAAGTGATTAGGTTTTGGAGCTACTCTGCAGTGGTATGAGCTTATTAATATGAGAAAACTGTTTCCAAGTAGGGTACTTCTTCTTAGGCAAGATGGAGAGATTGCATCTCATGTACTTTGGACATGTTATCAGGTGGGATTTGGAGAAAGACATCATGGTTGGTAGTGCAGGAGGTCAGGAATAAGGAGGAAGGCCTGCAAGGAGATTGACTGACACAGTAGTTGCAACAATGTGTGCAAAAGTACGATGATAGTGAGGATGGTGCCAGACTGGACAGTGTTTTGTTCTGTTCTACCCAGTGTCACTATGTGTCAGAACTGACTTGGTGGCACCTCACAACAACAACAACCTAATCCATGATATTTGTAGTTGTATTTCCTTTCTCAAAATAAGAATTTAATATAATCTTCAGTCTACTTAAGATATGTCTGCACTAGTATCTCTGTATTATTCTACAATAAACAGAGAAAAGGCAAGTAGCTGTGTGAAAGGCCCTACATTATCTCTCTGAACTCTAGACTTTCATTCCACCGCTGTGTCTTCAAAACTCATTTGAAATACACTCCCAGGTGAATAAAGTTGCTTCTTTTTGCGCAGAATCTGTAACAGTTGGAGAACATTGGCCCTGAAAGAAGACAACCATACAAAGAACCTGGATGATACTGAGGCATCTGCCATGGACCAAGGGAAGCTCTGACCATTAGTAACAGAAACTGAAAAAGGTCTTTATCGGATTGTGTTGCCAGCCCTGCTAGTGTGTGTTTGGGCATATTTACGTACATGCTCCTGTTCACAACAGTTCTAAATCCCTATCTGCTCACCTAGGAACTCTGCCATCTCCTTCTGAAAGCCTCCTTCCTTATTTCGAAGGGGTCTGCAGGGTGTTGCTATGTCACTTGTGCTAAGTAACTAGTTTGCTCACATGCTTTGGCTTCCTTTTCAAGGGACTTTGTCTCTGTGTCAGATGCTGGGTCCCCATATTCTTCCCTCAGGAAGCCAAACTTCTTTGTATAATGGCAGAATCAGGGCACGGTAAGAAAGGCATGAGACACCGTTTTGCCAGCTCTGTCACCTGGCTGTATGTGCATGCCCAGACTTCTTCAGAGTCTTCCTTCAGCTTCTGGTTATAATTTCTCTTGTCTTTGAAGAATCAAAATTAGTCTTTCATGGCAGGCTTGGAGTTAGTGTGTGTGTGTGTGTGTGTGTGTGTGTGTGTGTGTGTGCGCGCGCGCGTTTATTTGTAACTCTTTACCAGTGTCTTCCTGTGTTCTCCCTCTCCTCTTGGAGTCACCCTGTATTAATCACCCAAATTTGCTCAATCAAAAGACAAAAGCTTCCAGACATAGAACTTCATGGTAAGGGAGAGATCCAACTATGGCATAACTCATAGTACCTTTACACTTTAAAGCGTATCTAAATTCCTGTTGTAGTTCTACACAAGATACCCAGCTAACACAAAAGAGGAGGTGTCCATTGTTTCCTGAGCACATGGCAGAACAGCACAAAAGCACATACAGAAACTAGTCTTCTTGTAAATAGAGAATAGAGCTGTACACATACAGAAGCAAAGCCTGATGGGATCTTAATCAAATCTCCCAGCGTTTCTTAAAAGACAGAATCGTGTTTGAAGAGACTTTGGATATTATCAAGCTCATCATCCTGTCTATCTTAGTCATCTACTGTTGCATAACAAGTCGCATCAAAACTTAGTGGCTTGAAATAACAACTTTTTTTTCTCAGAATCCTGTAGGTTATAGAGTGGTTTTTCTGCTGGTTTGTCCTGGGCTCATTCATGCTGCTAGGTTGAACTGAAGCATTCAATAGGGCCTCATTTTCAGGTCTGGCAGTTGGTACTGGCTATTGATGAAGTGCCTTAGATTTCCTCTGTGTAGTTTCTGGTTGGCTAAACCAGCCCTAGTGGTCTCAGGGCTGTGTTCTGAGAGGGTAAAGGGAGACGGGCAGGACCTCTTGAGGTCTGGGCTGCAGAACTTGCACAATGTCGTGTGTGTAGACATGACATTGTGCAGGCTCCATCGGTCAACTAATCCAAGAAGCTAGACTATATGACAAAGAACAGGGCATCAGAAATGGAGGAAGACTCATTTACAACCTGCAATATGTAGATGACAAAATCTTTCTTGCTGAAAGTGAAGTGGACTTGAAGCCCTTTCTGATAAAGACTGAAGACCACAGATGTGGGTATGAATTACATTTCAACATAAAAAAAAGAAAAATACTCACAGGTGAACCAATAAACAACACCATGACAGTGGATAAAAGAGGATATTATCAAAGATTTCATTTTAATTGGATTCCCAATCAACGCCCATGGAAGCAGCAGTCAAGAAATCTAATGGTTTCATTGTGTTGGGCAAATCTGCTGCAAAAAGACTTCTTTAAAGTGGAAGAAAAGACATCACTTTGAGGACCAAGGTATACCTGGCTAAAGTCACAGTGTTTTCAATTGCCTCATGTGTCTGGACGATGAATAAGGGTGATGGTAGAAGAATTGATGCCTTTGAATTATGATGCTGGCAAAGTATACTGAATACATTAGGGACTGCCAGAAAAATGAACAAATCTGTCTTGAAAGAACTAAAGCCAGAATGCTCATTACATGCAAGAATGATGAGATTTGGTCTCACATACTTTGAACATGCCATCAGGAGTGAACAGCCCTTGGAGAAGGACATCATGCTTGGTAGAGTACAGGATCAGTATACAAGGGAAGACATTCAGTAAGATGGGTTGACACAGTGGCCACAA
Source organism: Heterohyrax brucei (assembly GCA_028571685.1). Lineage (NCBI taxonomy): Eukaryota > Metazoa > Chordata > Mammalia > Hyracoidea > Procaviidae > Heterohyrax > Heterohyrax brucei. The sequence goes on from CM053149.1 coordinate 54,815,597, forward strand.
CAGCGGGCTCAAAAGTAACAATGATTGTGAGGACAAGGCAGTGTTGTCTTCTGTTGTGCATAAGGTCTCTGTGAGTTGGAACTGACTCTATAGTGCATAACAGTTGGTCAAAACAAGTCACAAAGTCAACTCTGATTTGAAGAGGGGAAATGGAATCCACCTTTTGATGGGAGTTGCTGCAAAATATTGTGTCCTGTGTTTTTCCATCTACTATAGCGCTCAATGCAGGAATGCCTATTTTGTGTCTCTGATAGTTGTTTTGATGGAAAAAAGGTGAACAAGGACCTACTTACCCTTTCTTGAAGCAATTTCTTTCATGTGGACACCTCATAGCCTTCTTTGTGTAAGTGAATACCCACTTGGTTCAAAATAATTATTGTGCATCCATACTCGGAAGTGAATCTTTTAGTGAGATGAGTGAAACCAAAAAAATGAAACCCACTGCCATCAAGTCAATTCCAACTCACAGTGACTCAGTAGACACAGCAGAACTGCTCCCATAGAGTTTCTAAGGAGCACCTGGCAGCTTTGAACCACTGACCTTTTGGCTAACAGCTATAATGCTTAACCAGGCTACCAGGGTTTTCGAGATGAGTGAAGAGATTCTAAATTTAGGTACGTGAATCAACTGATTTTGTCTAAGTCATATTTGAGCTGTTGAGCTAGGTGTGCCTTTTATGGGGGATATCCTCATCCTAAAGGACTAAGGTAAATCTCAAAGGAACTAATGAGCTGATTCCTTAGGCCTGTCTCTGACTCAGACTTTTAAGGGAGAAGGATAAAGGGCCCCTTGAGTATGTTATGCTGTCCAGCCTAGTTCATTAAAGCAGGGATGGAGATTAGTCAGTTGGAGAGAAACTGTCTTCAAGAATAAAGTATGCCCTGGACTGCACATCTCAGTAAATCAAGTATTATGTTAGATAGCTGTATGGAGTGCAGATTTAGGGGAAGCAATAGGATGCTAATAATGTATTTTTGTAAGACAGCCCTGTTACTCTCCACGTGCTCGGTGGACCACCAGTAGAATCTTGGATCCACTCCAAATCTATTGAATCAAAATCTGCATTTTAACAAGATTATGTAATAATTCTTATGCTTATTCAAGTTTGAGAAGCCCTACTGTAGAGAGCCTCCTGGTGCCGTCACACTGCACAGGTGGCCATTTATGATGTGGACCTTATTTCCAAGTGGTCAAGTGCTATGTCTGCTAACCCAAAAGCTGGCAGTTGGAATCCACCAGGTGCTCCTTGGAAACCCTGTGGAGCAGTTCTACTCTGTCCTCTGGGGTTGCTATGAATTGACTCGACGGCAGTGGGTTTGGTGGATTGTTTTTTCTCTAAACAGGGCTTCTGAACGTTTTTACGGGTTATAGATACCCATTAAAACTCATAGGAGCCATTAATCCTCTTGCTCCAAAATATCTGCTGGTAGATTTACTGAAAATTTTATAAAATTTCATGAATCCTCTGCAGCTTTGGTCCAGGGAGGCAATGTTACGAACTTATGGTCTGTGGCTGGTCAAAATGAGTACTTGTTGCAAGTAGGTCCTGAGCTGATTTAAGCATCATGACAGAAGGTATAGGACCTCACAAGGAAAGGTCATGCAGAGTCATCTCCAACCCAAGATGGAAAGTAACTAGGAACAAGCAAAGGACAAGCACCAAATGTTTATAGAGCTGAAGAAACTATGTTTATAACACATAGTTTGCTAAGGAGGGGGCAATGGTGAACAGATGTGTCATTTGCAATTATTCCTAAAGATGTTAATTATGCAAATGAAATCTCTGATTAGGGTTCTAAAAAAAGAACCCCATATATCACAGAGTGTTGGATGTGCACAATCAAGCATGCTTGCTGACTGTTCCTCCAGGTAATCACTGTTGGTGCCAGACTCGTCACCTGGGGGTCTTATTTTCAACGTGCCATCTTGGGAGCAGGGGAGAGGTTTCATGGGGGCACTTCTGAGTCACAGAATGTTAGAGTGAGAGTGTGCTTTGAGGTCATGTGGAGGCAGAAACTGAGATCTGGAGAGATTATATGACTTGTCACCAGCAGAGCAAGGCTAAGAGCACACATCTTCTATATCATCGATTCACTTGCCCTTGCCTTTTACATCAAAGAAGACATAAAGTCAGCTATCAATTTTCCAGTCAAGGTCTACATTAAACATATGGGGAATAGGGGCCAAGAGAATGGTGTGAACAAAATATCCTCCCCAATCCATTTAGGGTGTGCATGTGAGTCTGTGTTTATGTGTGTGGATGACAACAGGTAACTAAAGTAGCCATAAACCAAACAAACCTACTGTCAAGTTGATTTGACTCATAGCAACCCTATGGGACAGGGTAGAGCTGCCCCAAAGGATTTCCAAGGAGCAGTTGGTGGTTTTGAGCTGGTGACCATTTGGTTAGCAGCTGAGTTCTTAACAGCTGCTCTGCCAAGGCTACAAAGGAACATAGAGGTTATATTCTAGGCTGTGCTGTTTGATATAGTAGCTGCTAGGTACTTGTGGCTATTTACATTTAAATTAATTACAATTAAATTATATTATTACTGGCTGGCTGGCAATTGCTCAGTTGTAGTAGCCACATTTCAAGTGCTCATCGCTACTTGTGGCCTATGGTTGATGTGTTGGACAATACAGGACATTCCACAGCTTTTAACCATTTTTGCAACTGCCTATAATTTGTGCAAGCCTTCTGGTAAACCTCAAAACAAGTTCATAGGCACAGGACATGTCCAGTATTCACTCTCTTGGATAGTGCTTCTAAGAGAGAACTAGATCTCCTAAGTCTGCAATCCAAGTCTACACCTGGTGTAAAAGCTCACACGAATTATTGCATATTTCTAAACCTCAGCTTCCTCATCTGTAAAAACCAAAAAACCCAAACACACTGCTGCCAAGTTGATACGGACTCATAGTGACACTATAGGACAGATTAGAACTGCTCCAAAAAGTGGAGAAAATTATAGTAGCTATCTGATTTGCCTGCTGTGAAGACCATGAATGTAAATCCTTGAGGTACCCTATGTCAAATGCTTAATAAAAAAACCTTATACTTAGTAAGCACTAAACACCCCCCAAACAACCTATTGCTATCAGGTTGATTGTGACTCATAGCAACCGTGTAGGACAGAAAAATCTTCTCTACAGAGTTTTCAAGGACTGCTTGGGGGATTCAAAATGCCTACCTTTTGTTTAGCAGCCACAGCACTTAACCACTACACCACCAGGCTTTCCTGCTAAGCACCAGATAAAATTATTGTCAGTGTCCCAGTGTCTTATGTAGGCAGTGCCCCAAAGCTCAGGACCAAACCAGTTGCTGTTGAGTCAATTGCAACTCATATGGACACTATACCAAAAACAAACAAACAAACAAACAACAACAACAACAAAAAAACATAAATATAGGACTGAGTAAAATCACCCCAAAAGGCTGGTGTATTCAAACACTTGACCTTTTAGCAGCCATGCTCTTCACCACTGCACCCCAAGTCTCCACAGGCAGTATCATCTCTTCTAATTTGAACAATGTAACTTCTTTCCTGGAGCAGTGAGGAACTGCCTGGAGACTGGGGTTCCAAGAAGCCTGAGTCTTGGGTGGGAGGAGGCTGAGGACACAGAGATGGAAGTGGGGGGTGCTGGGGTAGAGGCGAGATGCTCAGAGTCCTAGGCAACAAGGAGAGAGCCAAGTGGTGTGAGTGGTGAGAAGAGATGGAGGGCCACGAAGCCCACCTGCCTCACAAGTTTTGGAAGGGCTGGGCTGACAAGTGGCACATGTGGTACTGACTATTGAGAACTCCTTGCATCCATTGTTCTAATTCCTTGCCTGCTTGTCCACAAAAGGGAGGCAGGGAAAGAAGAGAAATAAATCCCAAGAGTCTACTTGGTTCTTTGCTGGCAGCTATGGTCCAAGGTTTGCTGTGGAGGAAACTAGAGTTCCTGATTAAAATAAGACCGCCTTTCATGCAAGCCCCTGGGTCTCAGCTGTGTTTTCCTTGAACCCATCACTTCTCCATAAAGGATCCTTCAAGAAGGCTGTATATTATTCAGAAGGCCCAACTTCGCAGTCTCTCAGGAGGGCTCGAACAATGGTCACATCTGGCTGACGGCTGTGCCAACCTCCTAGAAACCCACATACCAGGCTCACAGACCCACCAAACAGAAGGTATGAGTAGAGTGGAGAGAGGTGCCAGTAACCCAGGCAATTTAGTCACACGGCCTTCCAATTCACAGAATCGATGGCACTGCCAGGGCTCATAAGCATTGTGTTAGGCATTGGAAGAAGATATGAAAAAATAATGATTTTCGCCCTTAGGGGATTTTCATGTAATTCATGAGCTAGTGATCCATGGAACAGAAGGAGCTTAGGGTGATACAGGAGAAAGAACATTGCAGGAATCTGGAAGCGTGTTTTATTGTCTGGTTGCTGTTAATTAGTGTGTGACTTTTTGACAGCTACTGCACTTCTGTGAGTCTCCTCACTTTTCTGCATGGAGAATTTAAGCTAATGATTGATTGTTTTAAAGTTCTGGCTCCATTTCTAGAATTTTGAGATTCTAGTTCAGACACAGGGAGATTAATTGCTATGCCAAGGAGAAAAATCTTTCTTTCAGGATCACTAAATTCATCAAATAAATATACAGGAAGCCACTTTTTATTTGGATTTCAGAGAAACAATGAATACTTTTTTTAAGGTAAGTGTGTCACAAGCAATATTTGGGACATACCTACACTGTAAAATTATATGTGTTGTTTATTTGAAATTCAAATTTAACTGGGTGTTCTGTATTTTGTCTGGCAGTCCCTCCCTTCCAGCAAGTATGTGTGCCCCTCTCATGATGTGGGGAGGTGCTACCTCTTTTCACCTTCTTACCGGCACCCCTGATAGAAAGGAGCTGACTGATCTGTTTGGTCAGAATCTGGAGCATTTCTTGGCTACAGGTAACTTTAAGATAAGTTCTTTGGCTTCCACTACCTGCACACAGAAGCTATACTCTCTTTCCTACCATACCCATTCTCTTTCTTGAGAGTTCCCTGAGTGGGGCTGCTAATGAGGGCAAATCCACTGCTGTGGAGTTAATTCTGACTTATAGGGACCCTATAGGACAGAGTAGAACTGCTTCATCGAGCTTGCAAGGAGTGCCTGGAGGATTTGAACTGCCAATATTTTGGTTAGCAGATGTAGCACTTAACCACTGTGACACCTGGGTTTCCGTTAATGAGGAAGAGGTAGGAAATTCTTTGCCTTGTGGTTCACAGCAGATCTCATCCACTTTGATGGCTGAATGAGTGGACTTGCTTTCAGTCTGCCAGCCAAAGCCAAGTGTCATCTGCAGACAGTCATGTAAGTTTTGAAAATTAAGTTTGTGAACTTAATTGTTCTAAATTGTATGAATTTGACTGCTGAATAACACTGTGGTCATCTTCTAAGTACTTCCCTTGGGAAGCTATGTGTGCCACCGGCACCTAGTCTACCCTTCAAAATAAGTTTGGAACTCTTTCTGGAATGGCCATTGCATACAGTGGCACGGTGGCAAGTTCATGAACTTAAATGTATAATTGTCTGTGAGGCAGTTTTTAGCCAGTTAGCAAATAACTGTGTTGGAATACCCTTCCTAGTCACTTGATCTTTTTCTTTACCTGAAGATAAAAGAAATATTGAAAGTAAGACATTTTGATGACATTCAGGACATCAAGGATAAATACGAAAGCTCTGACGGCTATTCCAGAATGAGAGTTCCAAAATTGCTTTGAAGTGTGGACTAGGTACTGGTGTCAGTGCGTAGCTTGCTAAGGGGAATACTTTGAAGGCGGCCATAGTGATATTCAGCAATGAGGTATGTAGCGCTTTTTCTAGAATGAGTTTGTGAACCTAACTGGTAGTCCTCAGAGGCCTGGGTGCTCAGGTTCTGAGGTACAGATTTGGGGTAGGGGCAGTGGTTCCTCTTGCCCTAAAGATTAATCTGTTTTGGCCAGTCTAGGTTTTCCTAGTGAAGTCTGCATTTGGGGGCTTTTAGGGGTGCTTGTTCATTTAGTGTTAAGCTAATAATTGGTTCTTACAAGGATCCCTGGTGGCATAGTGGTTAAGATGTGGCAGAATGCTTCTGTAACGGTCACAGCCTTGAAAACCCTATGGGGCGATTCTACTCTGTCCTATAGGCTCCCTATGTTTCAGAATCTACTCAGTAGCAACAGGTTTTTCTTTCTTTCTTTCTTTTTTTTTTTGGTTTTAGTTCCTACTGGGCCACTGAATTTCTGTGTTTTACTCTAGGATTTAGAAGGGAGGAGCTCTGAGTCTTTCTTTCAAGTCTCTTACGTCACTGTTACATCTGCAATCATACTTTCTGGCCCACTGGACCCAACTTTACTGTTTATCAAAAAGAAAAAAATAGCGTTAAAAGAACAGATCATGAAGCCTTAAGAAAGATAGGAAGAAGGAAAAGACTAGATATAGATTGTCCTAGGACAAATCTTAGGTCCTTGGGTGGTGCAAATGGTTTATGCTCAACTTTAATGGAAATGGACTACTAATCAAAAGGTTGGTGGTTTGAATCTATCCAGTGGCACTGTTGAAGAAATGCCTGGAAATCTGCTTCACTGAGATTATATTCATTGAAAACTCTAGGAAGCAGTTCTACTCTGAAAGTCATCGTGAGTCAGAACTGATCCAGCAGCAACAGCTTGTTGTGGGACAAATCTTGTTTACTTACAGAAATAGTACGAGAACCTTGTATTTTAAATCCCTTTCATGGTCTGTGGTACATATGGTATTCCACCCACTTTTTCTGGCCCTCAGATTTCTTGGGTCCCTACTTTTACCACTAAAAGTATTTGCTGCCCTCCAGTGGGGAATCACTTGACGATGAAAGGTTAGAAAACAAAACAATTTAAAAAAAAAAAAGTCCTTTCAAGCAAAATAGAGTGTGAGACTTAAATGTGAGGTAGTGCACCCAGGAATTGTTGCTGGGTATTAATTTTCTCCTTTTCTGCTTTTGTTTCCTCAGATAAGCCTTGTAAGCATGTTTATGGCTTCCTGTGTGATAGTTAGGAAGCCTTAATGGGCTTGGTTTTGTTTTTTTGTGTTATATTTGGAAAACCAGAGGTTTCTCATATACCCTAGTGGAAGGTGCCCTGAAAAACATCAGCAACAAAGGTCTGCTGGTACAGATGAGTACCCAGCAGTCATCACATCCAAGAACCCACAATAATCCATAGTAACCATGTACTACCACTGAATATTTCTCAAAATCCGTATTACCTACTGAAAATTTAAATGTACTCCATGACTTAGCATATTTTCACTAAAGAAAACACCTGTTGTTTATAAAAACACAACTGAAGCATAAAACAATAGGGCCTTGAAAGAAGACAGGGAGGGCTCTCTCTAGTCTGCTTATCTGGGCTCTAGTTTGCTTCTCTGGCCCAGTATTTCTAGTTACAGACTTTCATAATGAGATGGTTATCAGAAGACTGGTCTTGGTGTCTCAGAAGATGTCATCATGGTCCCTGAGACTTTCATCACTGAGTCCCTTCTTCCTTGCCTGAACTTCTGCCACCCACAGTATTGTAACTCTCTGCCTCCTGTGCTTGGCTCCCCTCAACCCAGATCTCACTGTGTGACTGTGCCACCTGAAAACTTTCCATTTTCTACGGAATCCAGCCCAGACCCCTTAGCATGGTAAATACTTGCTGGGTAGATATGCACACTTTGTGTTTTAGCTTTCATCCTTCTATCATGCTCCCTGCTTCCAGACACTGCAGGCTGTAGCCCAGCTGGACTTTCAGTCATCTCACAAATGATGTCTTTGTACCACCAAACCTTCACATATGCCAGTTCTTCTGTTCCTAATGTCCTTTCCCTCCTATCTTGGGTAAACACTTTCTTCTGAGAATTAATTCAAGTGTCAACTCTGCAAAACCTTGAACTTTCCCGCCTCTGTTTCCTCGGACTGTTACATTGTGTTGTAACCATTAGCCATTTGCCCCATTGGTCTATGAACAGATGCAGACAAGCATCTCTTTCATCTTTGTATTCCTTTTTCAATATCACATACCTCATCCATACTCTCAGCAGCTGTGATAGTGTTTGTGACAGCAGGGATGTTCAATAAGAGATGGTTGCATGAACGAGGACAACAGAATATGGCCCAGTTATCCAGTATTTAAGTAGTTTTAATTATGTGGCATGTGTAAATTTTCAGACAAAATAAATCTTCAGAGGGGAAATGGTTGGATCAAATGTTAGTGTAGGAACATACTGCAGTCCATAAAAACTGAACAGATACTGTAATTTGAGAGAGGGATATTAAATCTTTATCTCAAGGCACAAATCAGAACAGAGCCCACAGCAGGAAACTCTTGTATGTACATAATAGACTAACATTAGCATTAGAATTAGCATTCAGTAATCCTTTTCTTGGGGACAGAGTGCCTATTTTCGTATCAAACCACATCTCATCAGTGTCTCATATGACTTATGGAAGACTTTTTATTTTCTTTTTTTAGTTATGTAAGATTCATTGGATCAGCAAAATATCTCTGTTGGCAAGTATTTTACCAGAGGCTATGTGGCTGATCCCAGGAATAAGGATATTTATTTGATACTTTACCTAAATGAAATCTAGAATGACAATTTCTTCTAATATTTTATTTTCTTCAATATATATCAGGCATAAATTTAGCTCTGAAACCCCAATTCATACAAGGAAAACTCAAAGCTAGAAACTGTCTACAGAATGTGCGCCAGACTTGGGATCAAGATTAAAGTCCTAGTTTTGTTACTAACCAGACTTGGGGGCTGTCGTGGGTTGAATTGTGTCCCCCCAAAAATATGTGTAGCCACGTGGCTGGAATATGGTTCCCAGTATCTTGGGACTGTCCTCCATTGTGTGGTTTTGCTAAAGTGTATGTTGAAGGATTACTTCCTTGCTTTGCTGTAGGGGGAGTTTCCCTGGAGTATGGCTTGCCCTACCCTTAATGTTTTCAGCCTGCAAGAGATAAAAAGGGAAAAAGAAACAAGGAGGATTGGGAGCCTTGCACCATCAAGAAATGTGCACCAGGAGAACAGCGCGTCCTTGAGACCTAAAGTTCCTGCGCCAGGACACTCCCTGGACAAAGACTGATGCAATACCGGACTTTCCTCCAGAGCTGACAAGGGGAAAGCCTTCCCCTGGAGCAGACACCCTGAATATGGGCTTGCAACCTACCGGACTGTGTAAGAATAAACCTTCCTTTGTTGAAGCCATCCACTCTGTGGTATTTCTGTTAGAGCGGCCTCAGCTGACTAAAACAGGGGCCTTTGGGAGTCGCAGACACTTTGAGGGCCTCAGGTTCTCTGTCTGTATATCAAGGGGTTTGTGCTAGATAATTTCTGAAGGTATTTTTCTGTTCTATCCATTTGATCTGTGTGCTCCTCTGCAGAGATGGATTTACTGTGAAATTGATGAAGCTTAAACTTCAGGGCTGTTTGTTTGCGTAGTTCCTTCCAAGCCCAGGGAGAGGTAACATCAATGTCTTTACATGGTCAAGTATTTTTGTAAAATTTCAAAAGTGAGATATCTTAATGGCAATTGGTTTAGACAGCTGTCTCTTTCGACTCCCCAGTCCCCTTATCACAATCTCTCTGGTGCAGGATGGCATTTAAGTGGCTTCAAGCTTTTTTGAGATCTGGATGAAGAAAAATTGAATTGAAAATATGATTATTTGGGGTTTAATGGTCTATCTTTATGTAATTTAAAGATATTCTGTATATAGTTACAATATTGCTAGCCATCTTAGGGTAGGTATGGCCTCCAGGAGTATTTCTGCTATTTGCAGTGCTGAGTCACCCAGTGCTGTAGCATGAAGACACAGGGTGTTGCAAAATGAATCTGTTCCACAATACTTGGCACTGGAAGAATGTGGGTAGCAGAGGAAAAGCCAGATTAGAAATGTACAGAGCCAGAAGCTGGTCTGCAGGAAATTCTTCCAATTATCAACATGTACAGTTGCAAGTGGAGAATTCAGTTCTCAACAATATCTAAACAAAATGTTCTTCCATTACGAATAGACTCAATAATGCAGCATATGTAATTAGAAAAGCACTTTCTTTTCTTGATGGCATTTTCTCAAAATGCAATTTACCAAAATTCCCGTGTTTCTGGGAGCAAAACCTTAAATAGTACTACACACAGTGATAAGTAAGTGTGGCGTTGCAAGCTTTATGCATCCTCAAATATGCCTTAGCCTATCTGATGCATCTTGTCCAGATTAATTTTAGTTGGTTCAAGATGAAACAAAAGGCAATACTGGCACATATTAAGAGTCCTGAAGGAATAAGGGCTCCAGTGACAAAAAACTCATATATTCATCAACCAAGCCATATGTGCAGTATAAACATAATTTGATCATACTATCATGTAGCTCAATACAATGTCATCCCAACTTAAAAATGCATTTGAATTGCTCTTGTGTATACTTTCGTTTTAGATTAATTATGTATCTATTTTCAGAACAGCTGATAATATTAAAATTCAAATATGAAAAGAAGGATACATCCTAGAGGAAACTGAAATCCGAAGATGAAAGGAAAAAGACCGGTAGAAAGTTTAAAATGTGGAAAACTTTTTTAAAATTACAACAGAATCTAAAAATTCTGATGGTCAAAATCATAAAGACAAGACATAGAATCATGACAACAGATAGAATACAAGTAAAGCTGCAACAGTGGAAGGAAGGAAGTTTTTGCAAATAGTGACACTTCTACACAAGGAACAAATGAGCAGAAAGAAGATGAAAGTATGGTAAGGAAAAACACAAGACACGGATTACAGAAGGGTTAATGAGTGCCAGCAATTCAAAGGACATTTAAGATTAGTGACTGCACGAGAATCTTGATCATGATCTCTCTCCTGCCAGGCAAGTATGCACAAGAATCTTGAAACGCCACGACTCTTCACAGCTCAGGGACAAAAGGAATATGAATAGGAAAGGGCCCCATAGAGTTTCCAAGAAGTGTGTGGTAGATTCAAACTGCCAACCTTTTGGTTAACAGTCAAGGCTCTTAACCACTGTGCCACCAGAGTTTCCTTGTATACATACATACATATATATATAACCAACCAAAAACCAAACCCAGTGCCATCAAGTCAATTCTGACTCATAGCGGCCCTATAGGACAGAGTAAAACTGCTCCACGGTTGCCAAGGAGATCTTGGTGGATTTGAACTACCAAACTTTTGGTTAGCAGACAGCATTTAACAACTATGTTACCAGGGTTTTTACACACACACACACACACACACACCACACTCACTCACACACACACGCACGCACACACAGTTTAAGGATTGGCTTACGCAGTTGTGGGGAGTGGCAAGACAGAAATTTGTAGGACAGGAAGGGAGACAGAAAACAGAATTTCTACATCATTGTCTTGAAGCAAAATCCTCTTCTGGAAAAACCTGTTTTTGCTCATAAGGCTTTCAGTAGATATGCTGAAACCCATCCATGCTGCTGAGGATAATCTCCTTTACTTAGAAGCAACTGATTGGTCACATTTACATAATACCTTCATAGCAACATCTAGATGATTAGACATCATAGCCCAGCCAAACTGACAAATTAATCATCACGGGTTGTATATCTATATTATTATTATTTTTTTAATGTCTTGAATGTTTCTCAACGACCATCTAAGACACAACTTGGGTCTCTTACCCTGCAAAACAAAGTAGAGTGAAGCAAACCAAAGACTAAAGGGAGAAGCTAGTTCCAAGGACCAATGGGCCATGTTAACCACAGGCTTCACAACGCCGAGACCAGAAGAACTAGATGGTGCCCGGCTGCTACTACTGAGTGCTCTGACTGGGATCACAACAGAGGATCCTGGACAGAGCAGGAGAGAAACCAGATTCACAAGAAAGACCAGGCTTAGTGGTCTGACAGAGATTGGAGCAATCCCTAAGACTGCTGCCCTAAGACACCTTTCTGACCTGAAAGTGAAGGCATTCCTGGAGCCCATGTTCCAGCCAAACAATTGACAGCCCCAGAAAATAAACACTACCATGTGGGAGGAATCTTTTCCTTAAGACCTGCAATTATATGAGGTCAGAAGGACAATATTTGCTCAAAAGCAAAGAGGAGAAGGCTGGAAGGGGTAGAAAATCAGGACAAAAGGAAATTGGGAACCTAGGGAACAATGGAAAGAATGCTGAGACCTTGAGGGGAATGTGACCAGTCATGGAACGGTTTATGTACAAACCTGTCAAACGGAAGCTCATTTGCCCTGTGAGCTTTCCACTAAAGCACAATAAAAAAATAAAACAAAAAAACCCAGCACGTAGGGAAAGAGAGCCAGACCCTTTCCCACACTGTCAGTGGGAGTACAGATCAACGCAGCCGTTTCTGAGGATGACTTGGCAATGTGTTTCTGGAAGAGACCAAAAGAAGCCAGCTGACAGGGCAGTCTCAAATAGGTGGTTTATGGATTCCTACCCTGGGATCACAGAGCAAGGTGGAGGAGGGTAAGCTTTGGCTGAAAGACAGTAGATACATAATTGGCACAAGGTGCATTCTTTGTGACCCAGAAATTCCATTCGTAGGAATTCGTCCTAGTAATACATGTGTCAAGATATATGTATAAGTTTTCATTTCCATATTATTTTTGGTAGGGAAGAAGTAGCAGCAGCCTACATGCTCATTAATAAATTATACAAATTATGGTACATCTTAACAATGGATAACAATAGCTGATCTTAATTACGAAATTAGTATGTGCCAGACTGGTTTAAAATCAGCAGAGGTGTGTGACAGGGTTTTATCCTTTGACCGTACCTACTGATTCTGTGTATTGAACAAATAATCCATGAAGCTGGACTATATGAAGAAGAATGTGGCATCGGGGAGAGGAGGAAGATTTGTTAACAATCTGAGATATGTAAATGGCACAACCTTCCTTGCTGAAAGAGGACTTGAAATTCCTACTGATGAAGGTCAAACACTGTAGCCTTCAGTATGGCTACTTCAACATAAAGAAAGCAAAAATCCTCACAACTGGACTAATAAGCAGTATATGAAAAATGGAGAAAGGATTGAAGTTGTCAAAAATTTCATTTTCTTTTTCAAAATTTTTAAAAAATTGTAGTTTAGAGGAAGGTTTATGGAGCAAACTAGTCTCTCATTAAGCAGTTAGTATACATGTTATCATAGGACATTGGTTAACAATCCCACCAACACTCTGCCTTCTCAGCATTGGTTCCCTGCTATCAGCTTCCCTGCCCCCTCCTGCCTTCTAGTCCTTGCCCCTGGGCTGGCATGCCCCTTTAGTCTCGTCTTGTTTCATGGGTCTGCCTAATCTTGGGCTGAAGGATAAACCTTAGGAGTAACTTCGTTTCTGAGCTGACAGGGTGTCCAGGGACCATACTCTCAAGGTTTCTTCAGTCTGTCAGACTAGCAAGGTTGATCTTTTTGAGTTAGACTTCTGTTCTACATTTTTTTCTAGCTCAAACCCTTTATCATGATCACTGTTAGAACAGCCAGTGGCGGAAGCTGAGCACCATCTAGTTGTACTAGATTCAGTCTGCTGGAGGATTTTGTAGATGTGACCCATTAGTCCTTTGGACCAATCTTCCCCTGTAGCTTTAGTTTGCTTCTTTCTTCCTTGCTCCTAAAAGAGTGAGACCAGTAGGGTATCTTAGAGGGATGCTCCAGCTTTCTCCATGTTATGAGATGCTCCACAAATTCATTGTGGCTCTTCATTGTTGCATAATATTCCATTGTGTCTGTGTACTACATTTTGTTTATCTATTTTTCTGTTGATGGGCATCTAAGTTGTTTCCTACTTTTTACTACTGTGAACAATGTTGCTGTGAGCATGGTTATGCACACGTGTGTTCATGAGATGATTTCTTTCTCCAGGATGTGTACTGATTTCTTTTTCTGTGGATCAACAATCAGCTCCCATGAAAGCAGTAAATAAATCAAACTATGTTATTGTACTGGGCAAATATGCTGCAAAAGACACACACACACACAATGTTTCATTGTGCTTTAAGTGAAAGTTTACAATCCAAGTCAGTTTGCCATACAAAACTCTGCACACACTCATCTATGTCAACTTTAGCCACTTCCCCCGCATGTGACAGAACAGTCCTTTCCACCCTGTACTTCCCATGTCCATTCAACCAACTCCTGTCCCACTCTACCTTCTCCTCTCACTTCTGGACAGGAGCTTCTCAGTCAGTCTCACATGTATATTTAAGCCAAGAGGCATCCTGTTCACCAGCATCACTCTGTGTCATGTAGTCTAGCCCAATCTTTGTCTGAAGAGTTGGCTTTGGGACTGTTTCAGCTTAGGGTTAACAGAGTCTAGGGGTCATGTCCTCAGGTGACCACCAAGTCTGGAGGACCACCCAGTGGGGTCTTTTAATAGAGTTCTATTTCTGCACACCCATTTTTCCACTGCTATATTAGGAACTCTGTTACATTCCTGATCAGGGTAGTCATTGGTGGTTGCTGGGCACCATCTAGTTCTTCTAGTCTCACACTGACATAGTCTCCAGGTCATATTGACCCTTCTGTCTCTGGGGCTCATGTTTTCTTCATGTCTTTCATGCCCTTCATTTTCCTCTGCTCCAAGTGGATTGAGATCAATCAGTGTTACTTAGAAGGCTACTTGCTAGCTTTTAAGACCCCAGACATCACTCACCGAAGGGGGATGTAGAACATTTTCTTAATAAAAACTTAGTTATCCCGATTTACCTAGAAGTCCCCTGAAACTATGGTCCCTAGACCCCTGCCTCTGCTATTCTGTCATTCAAAACACTAGGTTATATTTAGGAAACTTCTTAGCTTTTTGTTTAGTCCTGCTGTACTGACCTCCCTTTTATTGCTTGCTGTCACTGTCTTCACCTAACCCACTTCCTGTCTACTGTGTCATCAGTGAATACTCCTGTCCCTCCCTTCACACCCTGGTAACCATCAAAGACTATTTTCTCTGCGCTTCGGTTTTCTCCATGTTATGAGATGGAGGACCAGTTTTCTTGGATCCTTATAATAGTAGTCTCATACAATATTTGTCCTTTCGCAAATGACTAATTTCACTCAGCGTAATGTTATCCAGATTACTCTATGTTATGTGATGTTTCCGAAGATCCTTTGTCATTGCATAATATTCCATTGTGTGACTATATCATAATTTGTTTATGCATTCATCCGTCGATGGGCACATAGGTTGATTCTATCTTTTTGCTGTTGTACACAGTGCTGCAATAAACATTGACGTGCAAGTATCTAGCCATGTGACAGCCAGTGTTTCCCTAGGATACATTCCAAGAAGCGGGACTGCTGGATGTTATGGATTGAATTATGTTCCCCAAAAAATGTGTTGAGCAATTTGGCCAGGCCATGATTCTCAGTATTGTGTGATGTTACTTTAGGTTGTAAACCCTGCCTTTATTATGTTAATGAGGGAGGACAGGCAGCAGTTGAGTTGGTGGGGCAGGACTCAACGTGTGGGATTGTATTGTACCTTGAGGCAATCTTTTGGGATAGAAAGGGAAAAGAAGCAAGTAGAGAGTGGAGACCTCCTACCACCAAGAAAGCACTGCAGGTTGCACAGCAAGTCCTTTAGAAAAGACTGATGTTGTGCCTCAGAAGCTTCCAGTCCAAGGGAATCCTGAAGATAAAGACCTTCCTCCCGAGGCAGCAGAGAAGGTCTTCCCTGGAGCTAACACCCTGAGTTAGTTGAGTGCATTTTTTTTTTTTTGCCTAATGTGGGATTCAGTCTTGTCTTAATGTTTTACAGATGGATATCCAATTATGCCAACACCATTTTTTAAAGAGACTGTCTCCCAGTTTATGGAATTTGGATCCTTGTTAAATATCAAGGCTCAGAGGTAGATGAGGTTATAGCTGGATTCTCAATTCTGTTCCATTCATCTGTGTATCTGGTTTTGTACTAGTACCAGGCTATTTTGACCATGATGACAGTGCAATAAGTTCAAAAGTCAGGTAGTATGAGGCCTTCACTTTGTTCTTCTTAGTAATGTTTTACTTATCTGTAGCTTCTTCCCTTTCCATATGAAGTTGGTGATTTGTTTCTCCATCTCATTATAAAATGTCATGGGAATTTGTATTGAGATTGTGTTGTATCTATAGACCACTTTAGGAAGAATAGAGATTTTCACCATGTTAAATCTTCCTTTCTATGAGCAAGGTAGTTTTCTCCATTTATGTAGGTCCCTTTTGGTTTCTAACAATAGAATCTTGTTATTTTATTTGTATAGGTCTTGTATATCTCTGGTTAGGTATATTCCTAAGCATTTTATCTTCTTAGGGACTGTTGTAAATGGTATTGATTTGGTGATTTCCTTTTTCATGGTATCTTTCTTGGTGTAAAGGAACCCAATTGATTTTTGTATGTTTATCTCATAACCTGACACTTTGCTGAACTCTTTTATTAGTTGCAGAAGTTCTGTGTATTCTTTAGGGTTTTCTGTGTATAAGATCATATCATCTATAAAGAGACATACTTTTACTTCTTTCTCACCAATCTGGATGTCCTTTATTTCTTTATCTTGCTTGATTGCTCTGGCTAGAACCTCTGGCACAATGTAGAATAAAAGTGGTAACAGTGGACATCTTTGTCAGGTTCTTGTTTTCAACAGGAATGCTTTCAAACTCTTTACATTTAGGGTGGTGTTGGCTGTTGGCTTTGTGTAAATGTCTTATTATGTTGAAAAATCTCCCTTCTGTTTCTATTTTGCTGAGAGTTTTAAAAATGAATGGATGGTCAGCTTTGTCCAATGTATTTTCTTCATCAATTGGCAAAATCAAGTGTTTCTTGTATTTTGTTTTATTTATGTAGTTGATTGATTGTCTAATTTTGAACCATCCCTGCATCCCTGCTATGAATCCTACTTGGTTATGGTGAATTATTTTGTTGATGTGTCGTTGAATTCTACTGACTAGAATTTTGTTGAGTACTTTTGTAAGTTCAAAAGAGATATTGGTCTGTAAATTTTCCTTTTCTGTTCTGTCTTTACTTGGTTTTGGTGTCAGGGCTATGCTAGTTTCATAGAATGAATTTGACAGTATTCTATCCTTTTCTGTGCTCTGAAAGACTTTTAGTAACAGAGGTGTTAACTCTTGTCTGAAAGTTTTGTAGAATTCTCCAGTGAAGCCATCACGGCCAGGACCTTTTTTCGGTTAGGAGTCTTTTAGTTACCTTTTCAATCTCTTCTTTTGTGATGGGTTTATTTAGTTGTTTTACCTCTGTGTTAGTTTAGGTGGATAGTGTATTTCCAGAAATTTGTCTGTTTCCTCTAGGTTTTCAGATTTATTAGAGTACAATTTTTCATAGAATTCTGTTAAGAGTTTTTAACTTTCAGTTGGGTTTGTTGTGATATTGCCCATCTCATTTCTTATTTGGGTTATTTGCTTCCTCCTGTTTTCCTTATCTTAGTTTGGCCAATGGCTTATGCTTTTGTTGATTTTTTTTCAAAGAACAAGCTTTTAGCCTTGTTAACTCTTTCAGTTGTATTTCTACTGTCTAATACGTTTGGTTCTTGTCTAATTTTTGCTATTTACATTCTACTGCTGACCAAGACGTACTTTTGCTGCTTTCTTTCTATTTGTTGCAGTGTGGGGTTGTTTCTTTGATTTGGGCCTTTTCTTCTTTTGTGGAAGTATGCATTTATTTAGATAAATTGACCTCTGATCACTGGTTTTGCTATATTCCAAAAGCTTAACTTCTCATTGGATTTTGTGAATTTCTTTACTCTGTTCTTAATTTCTTCTATGACCCCATAATTTTTGAGCAAGTTGTTGTTCAATTTCCATGTGTGTGACTTTTTCTCTGTTATTGATTTCTACTTTTATGGCTTTATGGTCTGAAAAGATGCTTTGTAACATTTCAATACTTTCAATTTTGTTAAGGATTGCCTTATGGCCTAATATGTGATCTGTTCTGGAGAATGTTCCATGTGCATTTGAAAAGAAAGTAGCCTTGGCTGCTACTGGGTGGAGTGTTCAGTATATGTCTATTAGGTGAAGTTGGTTGACTGTGACATTTAGATCTTCTGTGTCTTTATCAAGCTTCTTTCTGGATGTTCTATCCTTCACCAAAAGTGGTGTGTTGAAGTCTTCTACTATTATTGTGGAGCTGTCTATTTCTCTTTTCAATGCTGTTAGTGTCTGTTTTATGTATTTTGGACCCCTGTTGTTGGGTGCATAGATATTTAATATGGCTATGTCCTCCTGGAGTATTGACCTTTTATAAGCATTATATAATGTCCTTCCTTATCTGATATGACAGATTTTGCTTTAAAGTCTGTGTTATCAGACTTTATAATTTAATATTGCTATTTCTACTCTTTTTAAATGTTATCAGTTGAAAAGTTTTTTTCCATCCTTTGAGTTTTAGTTTGCTCATGTCTTTAAGACTAAGACTCTTGTAGCCAGCATATAGGAGGTTTTTTCATTCTTTTTTTATTTATCCAGTATGCCATTCTACCTCTCTTTATTGATGCATTTACTATATTTACATTCAGTGTAATAATTAATAGGTATGAGTTTAGTGCTGTCATTTTCATGTCTTTTTTGATGAATTATGAACAGCTTCCTTGTTCCATTTAATTTTCTGTGAGGAGCCTTTTTTCTTAATGTGTTTTTCTTTTTATCTTTTTCAATGTTGGTGTTTTTGTATTTGTTGAGACTTCATATGCTTTTTTGTTTTTTATTTTGATACACAAGATTGGTAGTTTTCATTGTGGTTACCTTAATATTTACCCATATTTTTCTAAATTTAAACTAGTTTATAATTTATTTATATTGCCTTGACTTCTTCATCATATGAAAGATGTATGACTACATTTTCTTTTAAGTCCCTCCTTTTTGTAATAATGTTTACATAGTGACATCTTTATTTCCTTATTTTCAGTGTTTTGCCTTGATTTATTTTTGTGGTATCCTATATACATTGATATCCAGTTGCTATGTTCTGTGTTCTAGTCTTGGGTTGTTACCTGATGTTGATTTTCTAACATAAAGACTCCCTTTAGTACTTGGCTGGGCTTTTAGTATTTCTTGTAAATTTGGTTTGGTATTTGCAAATTCCTCAAATTTCTGTTTATCTGGATATGTCCTGGTTTTGCCATCATATTTGAGACACAGTTTTGCTGGGTATGTCTTCCACGGCTTGCAATTATTTTCCTTCAAGGCTTTGTATACATCATTCCATTGCCTTCTTGCCTGCATGGTTTCTTCTGAGTTATCTGAGATTAGCCTTATTGATGTTCCTTTGTGCATTATTTTTTGTTTATCCCTCACTAGTTTTGGCAAGTTTGATTATTATATGCTTTGGTGTGTTTCTTGTGGGATCTACTTTGTGGAGTTTGATGAGCATCTTAGATAGATATCTTCCCCTCTTTCGTGATATCAGGGACAGTTTCTGTTAGCAAATCTTTGAGAATTCTCTCTGTATTTTTTGTTATATCCAACTGTTCTGGTACTCCAATCACTCATAGATTATTCCTCTTGATAGAGTCCCACATAATTTTTAGTGTTTTGTGATTTCTTTAAATTCTTTCATCTGATTTTCCCTCAATTATATTGATGGCACATGCTTTATATTCAGTCACACTGATTCTGCCTCCCATTGCCTCAGTTCTGTTCCTTTTCCTTTCTATTGAGTTGTCTAATTTTGTAACTTTAATACAAATTTTCAGAATTCGTAATTCTTGCTGCTGTAAGTTTTTTTTCCAGCATGGTCAATTTGTCGTTATATTCTGCTGCATTTTGCCTCATCTCCTTCCTGATCTCTTGAAAAGTTCTTACTATTAATCTTTTATATTTTACCTATAATAATTCCAGGGTGTTTTCTCCCTCTGGAAAATTTAAGTCTTTGTTTTGAGAGCGTTCTGAAGACATTATGGTCTGCTTCTTTAAGTGATTTGAAACTCAGTGTTTCTCCAAGGCATCAGTAAATTTTATTTATTTATTTTATGTTTGCCTACTGTGTTTTAGCTTCTTGTTTTATTTCATTTTGAAATGTCCACATTGACTGGTTGTGTGTTATACTTTGGGTATTGCTGTCTTTGAAGCTCTAATGTCCTGTCACCAGGTGGTTAGAGCTGTTACTAAACATGTGAACCCAAAAGTCCATTTACTTTTCTTATATGAATTCAGCTCAGGTGACCATGTAGCCACTCACCAAGTGTGTCATGCATGCTCTTGCCTACTGTCCTAGATGAGCAAGGGTGATTGGTGTATGCAAAACTATCTGGCTGCAGCTGTTGAGAAAGGTAGGGGGTTAACAGCCATCACTGAGTGTCTGCAAGGATGGCATAGTACCTTATGCCTGAAGCTACTTTTATTTTTTAATTTTTTATTTTGCTTTAGGTGAAATTTTACAATTCAAGGCAGTTCATGATACAAAAACTTACACAGATATTGTTATGTGAAGCTAGTTGCTCTCCCTACACTGTGATGGCAGACTCCTCTACTCCTCCCTGTATTTCCTGTGTCCATTCAACCAGCTCCTGTCCCCTTCTACCTTCTTATCTTGCCTCTGACAGGAGCTTCTCATTTAGTTTCATGTATCTTGAGCCAACCAGCACACTCTTTACCAGTGTCATTTGATGTCTAATATTCCAGTCTAATCTTTCTAAAGACGTGATTAATGTCCTAAAAAGCAAGGATGCCACCTTGATGACTAAGGTGTGCTTGATCTAAGCCATGATACTTTAAATTGACTCATCTGTGTGCTAAAGCTGGATAATGAAAAAAGAAGACCAAAGAAAACATGGTGTATTTGAATTATGAGGTTCAGGAAGAATATTGACTACACCATGGACTACCAGAAGAATGAACACATCTGTCTTTAGAGGAAATACAGCTAGAATTCTCCTTAAAAGTGAAGATGCAAAACCTTTTCTGGCTTTCTTTGGACATGTAATCAGGAATGACCAAGTGATGGAGAAGGACATCATGCTTGGTAAAGTAGAGGGTCAATGAAAAAGGAGGAGACACTCAATGAGATTGACACAGTGACTGCAAAAATAGGCTCAAATATAACTTACTGTGAGAATGATAAATAAACCATGACATATTTTGTTCTGTTGTACATAAGGTCACTGTGAGTTGGTGCTGACTTGATGGCATTTAACAACAACGTGTGCCAGCTATTGTTCTAAATTATATGTAATAGTTTAGATAGTCTTCACAACTATCATATTTCTATTTTTAATATGTGGTATAATAAGAAAAAGCAAATCGTTACATACATTATGTATCACCATGATAGTAAACTAACAAAAAGTAATACATTTTATTCTGATGCACACTCCTCAGTAGATGACTACTGATCTAAAACAGAAATGAAGAGGCATTCAGCTACATTAAAGAATCTGTTCTTGTGTGATTTGGCTAACTGATAGCACTTTTAGAAAAAGATAAAGTAAAAATGATAGATCAATTTGGATCTTTAAAGTATTCTATTGATCAGTGGTCAAAGGATAGTCATTCTGAGTGAGTGATTGCTCACATTAGGGATGATGGGAAGAACTGACCTGTAGACATTCCTGTGCCTCATGTCTCATTTCTCTTAGGACACACAATAGGAAGCAGCACTCCCGTGTAATTTGTCCAAGCTTTTTGGTTGACTCATTTGTTCTATATTACGCTGTTATCACCTTAGTGACTCCATAACACTCTTATTGTGCACAGCAGGATTTTTTTAAAATGTATTTTCCCCCATAATTTATTATCACAATTTTCAAACACAGAGAAAAGGTTAAAAAATTTTTTTGTAGGGAAAACTCGTGTATCTATTTCACAGGTTCTGTACTTAAGATTTTAGTATACTATCTTGCTGTATCACACATTTATTTCTCTCTCTAGACTTCCACTAGTCCATCTCAATTTTAGGATGAATTTAAAAGTAAGTTGCTGATATTAGTGTATTTCCCACTATGCTTCAGTGTGCATATTTTTAACTGAAGTTGACTATTTGGTTATGGTTCTTTTCTTTCCTTTTGAGTAATATTTACACATGAGGAAATGCACAAATCTTAAGTATACTTTTCAGTGAGCTTTAAATAATGTCTACATCTGTGTAACTCAAACTTCTATCAAGAGTTCCCTTATGCCTACCTTAGAGCACCTCCACCTCCACCACAGCTGTTTTCTTCCAAAACCACTTTTTAAATTTGTTTCCACTATAGATATCAGCTCTAGAACTTCATATAAATGGAATATTCCAATATGAGTTCTGACAGTTAAACCTGCAAACTTAGTTATTCTAAGTGCTGCATACTTCATTGCTGAATATCACTATGTTCACCTTCCAAGTACTCCCTTTGTGAAGTTGTATAACAATATACAACTAGTCCACCCTTCAAAGCAATTTTGGAACTCTTTCTGGAATGGCCACTGTGTGTGGTGACATGATGGCAAGTTCATAAATTTAGTTGTATACTTGTGTGTGAGGGAGTTTTTAGCCAGTAAATGGATAAGTATATTGAAACACCATCCCTACTCACCTGACCTGTCCCTCAATGACTTTTTTTTCTACCCAAAGATAAAAGGGAATGTTGAAGGGGAGATATTTGGTGACAGTGAGGACATCAATGGTAATACAATGATAGCTCTGATGGCCATTCCAGAAAAAGAGTTTCCAAATTGCTTTGAAGGGTGGACCGGGTGCTGACATTGGTGCAGAGCTTCCCCAGGGGAGTACTTCAAAGGTGACTGTAGTGATATTCAACAATTAAATGTTTATCACTTTTTGTAGGATGAGTTCATGGACTTAATTGCCAGCTTTCATGCATCTATTTTGTTAAGACTTCTTTCAGCCTATTTTTGAGATTCATTTATGTTAATGCTTGTACTAGTAGTTGGTTTCTTTTTATTACTCATTGGTATTATATTGAGAAGCCCTGGTGGCACAGTGGTTAAGAGCTTGGCTATCAACTAAAAGATTAGCAGTTCCTTGGAAGCCCTATGGAGCAGCTGTGCTCTGTCCTATAGGATTGCTATGAGTTGGATTTGACACTCATCCCTAGCAGTGTTTATTTTGAAGAGGTATAGGAGTTCTTGGTATTATTATGGCAACTTTGAAATTATTTTAAAACAAATTATTTAAAATATATACATACATGCATAAAAACTACAATGTGTATGTGTATGTGCAAGCGCATGTGTGTACTTGTGTATAACCAAATAATGAAAACTCAATTTTGTTTTAATAGGTTGTGCTATCTTCACACAATGTGACACTTAAAAACAAAACAAAACAATAACAAACGTGTTGCTACTGTGTCAATTCTGACTCATAGTGACTCTACAGACCTGCCCCATAGAGTTTCCAAACCTGTAATGTTTATGAAAGCAGAAAGCTGCATCTTCCTCACATGGGGCAGCTGGTGGGTTTGAACACCAGCTTCTTGGATTATTAATATTTAATTGCACTTGCTCCATCACTCATTCTGTCTTTATGTATAAATTTACTTATTATTGTTAGCTTTTTCTCCCTGAGCTTTTTTAGAGTAGACTGAAAAGTGGTTGTGACATTAGCCCAATACAATCCAATGTGTATTGCACCCAAACAAGGGCACTTTTCTACAGAACTAGTGTACAATTTTCAAAACCAGGTAGCCAATATTGGTACAGTATTATCTAGTGCACAGACTCCCTTCAGATTTTACCAGTTATTCCCCAAATTTCTCTCCTTCCTACCTGTTTCAGGATACCACTCAAGACCATGTGTTGCCTTTGGTTTTAGGTTCTTTTCAGATTCCGTCAGTCTGGCACATCTTCTCTGTCTGTCCCTATTTTTCACACCCTTAATAGTTTGGAAGAGCACAGGTCTTTCATTCTGTAGTGTGACCTCCTACCTGCATCTGTCTGATATTTCCTGACAGCCATATTGAGTTGATGATTCTTGGCAGTAATTCTCTACAAATGATGCTTTATTCTTCTTAGTGCCTCGTATCAGGAGGCACATGCTGACCCTTGCTACCACTAGTGATACTAACTTTGATTACTTAATCATTTGGGTTTCTGCAGGATCTCTTGCAATAAATTCAACATTTTACCCTTTGTCATTTTGTCTGTTTTTATTGTCAAGTTGTTTCTTTGGAGGGACTTCTTATGTATCAGAGTCAAATTGACTGTAATTCTTGCAAAGGCAGATCATCATGCCTGTCTCTTCCATGGTGCAGCTGCATGGCATCCATCTGCCAACTTTCTCATTAACAGCCAAGTGTAAACCATATGTACCACCCAGGATCTGTGCCTTTTGTTATGGATTAGTGTTTTCCGAGATGGGTTACTAGCTTGTCCCTATAAAATATCCAGCTACTGGCCTTTGTATCCATTGACTGAATCAATCACCTTTATGAAGTTTGCCAAATGATGAGTGCCTGGTTTTATAATTTCATTTATGTTGTAGCATTCTTTCTTCTATTGTAAGAAAGAACTTAATCTTCTCCATCAATCACTACTCATTAGTTATATTAATATAGACACGGATTCTTCTTTTATTTGATGGGTTATAATCTATCATTATTATTGATCTCAGATTTAACCCTCTTAGGGTGGCTTCTGTATTCTTTTGGCATATACTTATCCTTCATTGAGCTTTTCTTCATTTTCTAGCACAAGATGTTTCAGGTTCAACTTGCACTTTCCTTGCAAGTGGTGAAATACATTTCTTTAGAGATTCCAAGTTTCCTTTAATAAAGGGTTTTAGAAATCTGGAAACCCTGGTGGTGTAGTTGTGAAGTGCTACGGCTGTGAACTAAGAGGTCAGCAGTTCACGTCCACGGGGTGCTCCTTGGAAACTCTCTGAGGCACTTCTACTCTGTCCTATAGGGTCACTATGAGTTGAAACTGACTTGACGAAACATTAGAAACCTAGATCTGGGCACTCGTGTGTTCATGGCTGCTGAGATGTCATTGCTTTTAGGTCAGCTCAGTGGTCAGAACTAGGCTCTCTATCTATGTGTCTATCTACCTATTTGCTTATATGTTGTTTTTAGCTGCCATCGAGTCTGCTCTGACTCATGGAGGGCAACTCCTTATACAATAAATTGAAATACTACCTGGTCCTGTGCCATCTTCACAGTTGTTAGTATGCTCCAGTACATTGTTGTAGCCGCTGTCAATTTTGCAGACCTTCTACCTAGGGACTCGTCTTCTGGCACTGTATCAGGCAATGCACTGCTGTGATCTGTAGAGTTTTCATTGGCTCATTTTCTTAAGGAGCATCCAGACCAGGCCTTTCTTTCCAGCTTGTCTTAATCAGGAAGCTCTGCTGGAGCTGGTCCACCATGTGTGATCCTGCCGGTATGTGAAATACTGGTAGCATGGCTTCCAGCATCACAGCAGCATGCAGACCACTACGGCAAGTACATAGACAGACGATGGTTCTATCCACCTACCTACCTGTCTACCTATCTACACATAGACGGACACATATACAGAAGCTCTGGTGGTGTAGTGGCTAATTACTATGGCTGCTGATCAAAAGGTCACCCATTCAAATCCACCAGGCACTCCTTAGAAACCCAATGGGGCAGTTCTACTCAGTCCTATAGGGTTGCTATGAGTCAGAATTGATTCGATGGCAATGTTTTTTTTTACATAGGTATATAGATGGATATATAACTATTTTTATCTGTGAGTATGTATATATTTATACACACATGCAAGAAAACCATAAATTCATACTTATATCTCTGTCTCAAGTCAAAATCTAAGAGTTCTTTGTAGACATCCTCTTCTGATGGTTATAAGTGTCTTCTCTGTCAATGAGAATTTAGGCTGCTGTTATCTGCAATGTATCTACCTGTTTGCTCAGTATCTCACCCATGCCAGCAGTCTCTTCATTCACTGTTTGCACATGCCTCCTCTTCCTGGCTCCTGTCTCACC
Source organism: Heterohyrax brucei (assembly GCA_028571685.1). NCBI lineage: Eukaryota > Metazoa > Chordata > Mammalia > Hyracoidea > Procaviidae > Heterohyrax > Heterohyrax brucei. The sequence continues at coordinate 54,841,513 of CM053149.1, forward strand.
CTTCCTCTGCCTGCATTCTTGGTCTCTGAGCCAACTGTCCATGCCTTTGCATGCCCCCTCAGTGTGCTCGCAACCCTGTGATTTCAGCTGCCGAGCTGATTTCTCCATACCAGGAAGGGACATCAGGGGACTACAGAGCATGCTTTAGTGGTAAAAAAACCAAATGGAACAAAACCAACTCTGACCCATTTAGAGTAGTTCTATTCCCCAGCTTCTGTTCCTGAAACCTTAAAAAGCAAAGCACTCAGTCAGGAAAAAAAAAAAAAAGTTGAATGTAGTGAGTTACAGTTTTATTTAAGGCCCCAAATAAAAGACTTTCTAAAAGGCTATCAGAAATATAACCTATGCCCACTGTGGAATCAGCTCAAACCCATTTCAATTTTTCCCAGCAGGAGTTGATGGTAGTTTATAACAAGTGAGCAGGCTTATTGCCAGCAAAAGAGTTAATCAATAATAAGAAGTGTTAGCAGAAGCCTCCACTTGCAGAAGTACTGGCTGTCCTTGGCAGCTGGCACAGTGGGTGAAGATCCCAGACAGCTGTACCTGACTCTGGCCTTGGTATTCATTAGGTCTCGCTGTGGCAAGCCTGTGGGCACGAACGTCAGGCCTTTGCTCACTGACTTCAGCTTCATGGGGGCTTGCACATCAGAGCCCTTGCCTATCACTTTATAGGAGAAACACTGCAATAAGTAGTTGAACATTTCTGAAGGCGGAGAGATAGTTTGGCTTTTGAAAAACAATCTGAGATCACTTCCTGGGAGTTGTGGGAGGTAGACACACTGTGGGCACACAAAGCATCATGCAGGCACCAGCTCTTTCATTTCTAGTTCAGCATTCATTCACATCCCCTTGCTGTATTCTCTGAGCTCACCAGAAAGCAAAGATTCTTTGTTCAATATAGATCAGATTGCATACTGCTGGAGCCCTTTTAGGGTCTGTCTTTATCTCTGGTCACATACTGCCCATTCCCCAGGGAACCCACTTATCATCACTGAAAGGTATCTTACTTGTGGGTAAAAGGCAGCCCATGATCTAAGACAGCGTTTTAGTCATAAGGTACTGCTCTAGCAGAAATACCACAAATGGGTATTCTAACAGCAATACCACAAAGGAATGTTTATTCTTACACAGTCCAGTAGGTTACAAGTCCGAATTCAGGGTGTCCTCTTCAGGGGAAGGCTCTCCCTCTGCGTCAGCTGTGGAAGAAAGTCCTTGTGTTGCATCAGTGTTTGTTCAGGGAGTATCTTGGTGCAGGAACCTCAGGTCTGAAGGACATGCTCTTCTCCTGGTGCTGCTTTCTTGATCGTATGAGGTTCCCAAGTTTCTGCTTTCTTCCCTTCCCTTTTATCTCTTGTAAGATAAAAGGATAAAGGATGGTGCAAGCCACACTCCAGGGACACCCCCTTCACAATGGAGCAGAGAGGTGACCTTAGGAAGGGATTCATAGTTCCACCCTAATCCTTTTTAACATGTACCATAGGAAAACCCCAAATTCAGGGCAATCACACAATACTGGTAATCACGACCCAACTAAATTTCTACACATATTTTTGGGGAGACATAATTCAACCCATAGCAGACAGAGGTGACAACTTTGTTTCAATAATATGTCAGCTTACTGATTGTTAGTTTAGGCCTGGAAATTCTTGGTAGTAAAGTATTTTGATGCCTCATCTGGGTTCAATAGGAAAAAACACTGTAATTGATTAGTAATGTCTGCCATAAACATAGACTGGAGAAGAGGTAAATATACCATATATTTGCCATCTGTGTCCTAGGATTTAATCCCTTGGTAAGATAGTTTTGCTTAAAATAATTAGTATTACTCTTAATTTCAAGGCTGCCTGAAATTAGTGCTATGTTGTGTCTGTTATCTTTATTTATTAATATTTTGGCAAGATAAGAAAAGAAAGGGAGAAAAAAATCACTATTTATTGAGTAGTAATTGTCAGTTACTACTTTTAGGAGCTTTATAAAGGATAGCTCATTAAACATTCAAAACAACCTGATAAGATCAGAACATTACTCTTGCTTTTCAATAATAAGTAAACCAAAGCTCTGAGAAGTAAAATCATTTGCTTAAACCATAACAGGAGGTTTCAGATTCAAGGATGATACTCATTCTGATATGCTTAGACAGTGCTTCTGAATCTTAGGAAGGCATTAGAATCTCCTGGGGAGACTTTTGAAAAATACTGACTATGAAGCTATCCCAGATCAATCAAATCAGAATCTTTGGAGCAGATACAGCTCAGGCATAGACATAGTTTTAAAAATTCTCTAGATGATTCTAATATGCTGTCAGGGTTGAGAACCACTGCACCACGTTTACAGAATGACCACTTTGAGTCAAGTTTCTTCCTCTTCCATTTTCTGTCTGATTCAGTCTTTCACAACTCCCTGACAGAAGCATCATTAGCCTCATTTTGCCTATGAGGAAAATGGAGCCTCATAGAATGTAAGTGAATTGCCTAAAGTCATGTATAGAATGGGAGTTTGAATACAAATTTGTTTGACTCCAAAGTATCTGTTCTCTCCACTCCAACATGCTTGTTCCATCAGATTTCTTAACCCAGGCTCTATCTTAACTTTAGCAACTGTATAGGTCAGGATAGAACTGCTCCATAGAATTTCCAAGGTGCACCTGGTAGACTTGAACTGCTGAGCTTTTGCTTAGCAGATGTAGCACTTAACTACTACACCCCCAGGGTTTCCATCTTAACTTCAGTTTTCAATAATTCCAGATTCCATCTAGTTTCCATATCTGACCCTAACATATCACTTCTTTCCTTGACTTGGTTTTCTGACTTGCACTGGAATTAGAGTTCATGGTCTAAATATTTGCTTTTGTGGGAGAAAAATACAAGAGACATTTCCTAAAGCTGCCAGACTTTATCCTGTGGGTTTTGAGTAGCTCATGATGAGGCTGTTTCCGGAGCCAAAGTTTCTGCACAGTACCTGCCAGAAAGCTTTGCCTTCCCTCTGAGGGATCTCCATGTCTAGCTCAGATAAACTTAGAGTCTCTTTTTTGAGTCCCCAGACAGTTAAAATAGGTACAAAGGAGCTGTGGTCTAGTTTCTCCATACTGTATGTTGTGGGAACCCACATTCCTGGTTTAGCTGTTGTGTTATCACACTGAGTTCAGCTTCTTTTCTGAAAATCACAAATCTTCACAAGATAACTATGAGAACCCTAGAGTTGTAACGGACCTCAAACTTGATCTACTTCCAACACCAACCTAAGGCAAAAATGTGATCTCTAGCACTATTGTCAGAAATGAATTTAGACTGTTCAAATATTTTCAGGAATGAAACCGCACTATCTCCTGCACAGATGGACACATTCTGCAGCAGTCACAACAGTTTGGGAGTTCTAAAATTAAGCTTAAACATTACCCCTTATAACTTTCAAGTTCCACCATTTATTGACTCTCTGCAGTCTTATCAAAGACTGATTTCTATAAAATTGATCCATCGACCAAGTAGTTCATGCAAATTAAGCAAGATCAGCTCCAGGCAAAATTATTAATAAGGTCTCCAGTGACTCTCGTTTTCAACGTCTAGCCAAAAGAACAAACAAATCAGTCTTAGAAAAAAAAAATACCCAGAAAATTCCTTGGAAACAAGGATGGATAGACTTTGGCTCACTTAGTTTGGAAAGATCCTTCCCATCAGCAAAGACCAGCTGCTGGGAAAGGGCATCATGTTTAGTAAAAGAGAGGTGTAGAAAATACAAGATAAACCCTCAATGAGCTGGGATGACATGAGAGCCACACAATGGACTTGAATATGCCAATGATGGTGAACGTGGTGCAGGACCTGACAATGTTTTGTTCTGTTATACCTGAGGTTGCTCACTTGCTAGCAACTCACAGCAACAACAAAACCCATGCTGCCTTCCACTGGGGACACTCACTTCTCACTCCTTCCACTCTAACTTCTCTTCCTGAATTAGAATTCCTGCTGTTTAGAAACAGGTTAGAATCGACTCGATGGCAGTGGGTCTAGGGGTACATGCAGAGGAAATCTAGGCCAAGTGAATGGCAGTCTAACTTGAATTGTCAGACTAGAGATTCACAGCTCCTCAGTCAACTGCCAGACTTGAGCCAGTTTATGTACTCACAACTTGAACGAAGGGGAGGCCAAGTCCCCTTGAAGAAGGACTCATCTGCACTGCCAAAAAACTTACACTGTTAAATCTTTCATTCTTTCCTGAAAGGAGCTATGCACTTTATGATAGTGAGAATGAGTGCTCATTAAGGGAAAGGAAACAATCAGAATTTGGGGGCATTGTTGGACACTGGCTCTGAACTGACACTAATTTCAGGGAAACCAAAATGTCACTGTGGCCCATGTGTGAGATTAGTGGCCTATAGGAGTCAGGTTATTAATGGAGTCTTAGCTCAGGTTTGGCTCACAGTAGTCCAGTGGGTCCTTGACCCCCATCCTGTAGCAATTACACCAGTTCTACAGTGCTTAATTGGAACAGACATACTCAGCAACTGACAGGGCCTCCATTGTTCAGGATCACTGACATGAACTAACGGCTATTATGGTATGGAAAACCAAATGGAAGCCATTAGAAATTTCCCTACTTAGGAAAATAGTAAGCCAAAAGCAACATCGATATTCCTAAAGGTATTATAGAGATTACTGCCACCATGAGAGACTTGAAAGACGCAGGGTGATGATTCCCATCACTTCCCCATTCAACTCACCTATTTGGCCTGTGCAAAAAACAGATGGACCCAGCAGAATGAGTAAATTATTGTAAAGTTAACCAGGTGGTGACTTCAATTGCAGCTGCTGTTCCAGAGTGGTTTCATTGTTTGAGCAAATTGATAATATCTGGTACCTGATTTATAGCTATTGATCTGGTTAATGTCTTTTTCTCTATACCTCTTTTGAATGGCCAATAAAGGCAGTTTGCCTTCAGCTGGCAAGGCCAACAGTGCACCTTTAGTGTCTTACCTTATAAGTATAGGAGCTCTTCAACCCTATGTCATAATTTAGTCTACAAGGAGCTTGATCACCTTTCCCTTCCATAAGAAGTCACACTGGTTCCTTATGTTGATGGCATTATGCTGATTGGATCTAGTACGGAAAGAGTGTCTGGACTTATTCGTAAGATGTTTCCACGCTACATACAGGAAATTAATCCAACAAAAATTCAGTCACCTCCTACCTCAGTGAAATTTCTAGAGGTTTGGGCATGTTGAAATATTCCTTAAAGTAAAGGATAAGTTGTTACATCTGTCTCCTTCAGCTACAAACAAGGCACAAATGTAGGGGGCCTCTTTGGAATTTTTAGGCAACATATTCTTTGTTTAGGTGTGCTACTCCTCCCTATTTACGAAGTGACTTGAAAAGCTGCTAGTTTTGAGTGAGACCCAGAATAACAAAAGGCTCCACTGCATTTTCAGATTGTCATATAAGCTTCTCTGTCACTTGGGCCATATGATTTGGTCAATCCAATGGTTCTTGAAGTGTCAGTGACAGACAGAAATTTTGTTTGGTGTCATTGGAAGGCCACTACTAGTGAATCACAGTGTAGGCCCTTAAGATTTTGGAACAAAGCTTTGCCATTCTCCACAGATAACTACTCACTCTTTGAAAACCAGCATTTGGCTTGTTACTGAGCCTTAGTAGAGATTGAATACTTAACTATGGTCACCAAGACTCTAGGTGACCTAAGTCACTCATCATGAACTGGGTCTTTTTGGACCCACAGAGTCATAAGACTAGACATATATAGCAGCACTCCATCATTAAATGGAAGTGGTGTCTATGAGATCAAGCTCAAGCAGGACATGAAGGCACAAGTAAGTTACGTGAGGAAGTAACTGAAATGCCCCTGGTCTCTACTCCTGTCTGATTACCTTCCACTTCCAGTTTGGACCTATGGCTTCATGGGGAGTTCATTATGGATAGTCAACTGAGGAAGAGAAAACTTGTGCCTAGTTTACACATGTTTCTGCATGATATGCAGGCACCATTTGAAAGTAGAAAATGGCAGCACTTCAGCCTCTTTCTGGACCTCCATGAAAGACAGTGTTAAAAGGAAATCCTCCCAGTGGGCAGAACTTTGAGCAATGCACTTTGTTATTCATTTTGCTTGGAAGGAGAGATGACTAGATATGCGATTGTATACTGATTCATGGTCTGTGGCCAATAGTTTGGCTGGATGATTAGGAATTTTGAAAGAATATGATTAGAAAATTGGTAGCAAGGAAGTATGGAGCTGGGGAAGAGGCATGTGGATATACCTCTGTGAATGAGCTATTGAAGTGAAGATATTTGTATGTCAGGTGAATACTCACTAAAGGGTGACCTTGGCAGAGGGGGATTTTAACCATCAAGTAGCTAGAATACATTCTGTGGATAACAGTCAGCATCTTTCCCCAACTACTCCTGTCATTGCCCAGTGGACTCATGAACAAGATGGCCCTGATGGCAGGCATGGAGACTAGGCATGGATTAAACTGCATGGACTTTTACTCACTGGTACTGACTTGGCTACAGCCGCTGCTGACTGCTTAATCTGCAAGCAATAGAAGCTAACACTTAGTACTTGATATGGTACCATCCCCAGGGACAATTGGCTTGCAACATGGTGGCATGTTGATTACGCTGGATCACTTATGTCATGAAAAGGGCAATGTTTCGTTCTTACTGAGAAAGATACTTATTCTGGACATGAATTTGCCTTCCCTGCATGCACTGTTTCTGCCAAAACTACCATTTATGGATGTGAAGAATGCCTTATCCACTGTTATGGTGTCTTAATCATCTAGTGCTGCTATACCGAAAATACCACAAGTGGACAGCTTCAACAAACACAAGTTTCTTGTCTCACCAGCTAGAAGTCCAAATTCAGGGCATCAGTTCAAGGGGAAGGCTTTCTCTCTTTGTCACCTCTAGAGGAAGGTTCTTATCATCAGTCTTCCTCTGGTCTAGGGGCTTCTCAGAGCAGGGTCCTTGGGTCCAAATGATACGCCATGCTTCCAGTGTTATTTGCTTGGCGGTATGAAGTCCTCACTTCTCTCTTCTCACTTTTCTTTTTTATATCTCAAAAGAGATAGGCTCAAGACACTATCCAATCTTGTAAAATCAATCCTGCCTCATTAACGTAACTGGTGCTAATCCCATCTCATCAACATCGTAGAGCTAAGATTTAAAACACATAGGTAAATCTCATCACATGACAAAATGACGGACAATCTCACAATAATGAGAATCATGGGCTAGCCAAACTGATACACATATTTTTGGGGACACAATTCAATTCATAAAACGGTATCCCACACAGCAGAGCCTAGGACAAGGAAATCACTTCACAGCAAATGGAGTGTGGCAATGGGCCCACACTCATGGAATTCACTGGTCTGAAGACATTCCCTATAATCCTGAAGCAGTTAACTTAAAAAAAATCATGGAATGGACTACTAAAGACACAGTCATGGTCCCTGCTAGGCAGCAGCATCTTGCAGGATTGAGGCAATGTTCTTCAGAAGGCTATAGGCACTCTAAGCCATTACCTAATATATGGAACTGTTCCTCCCATAGCCAGGATTTGTGGGCTCAGGAATCAAGTGATGGAAATGGGAGTGGCACCCTAGTGTAACCCTAGTGATCTACTCAGAAAATTTTTGCTTCATGTCCCCGTGACTCCATGCTCTGTGGGTCTGGAGGTCTTAGGTCTGAAGGGAGAAATACTCTCACCAGGAAACGCAACACTGATTCCATTGAACTGAAAACTAAGAATGCCAGATGGCTACTTTGAGCACCGCATGTCTCTCAATCAACAGGTAAAGAAGGGAGTTACCAATACGAATGGTGTGATTGATTCTGACTAGTAAAGTGAAAACAGATTGGTAATACACAATGAAGGTAAAGAAGAGTACGTCTGGATTACAGGAAATCCTTTAGGATGTCTTTTAGTACTAGCATGTCTTGTGATCAGTCATTGGAGAACTACAGCAACCAAATTCCAACATGAAACCTAATGACCCAGGCCCTTCAAGAATAAGGTTAGGGTCACCCCACCAGGCAAAGAACTAGTAGCAACTGAGGCGTTTGCTGAGGGCAAAGGCAATATGGAAAGGGTAGTGAAAGAAGGAAATTCTAAACATTAGTTACAAGCACACGACTTATAACTTGCAGAAATGAGAACTGTAATTGTTTTTAGTATTTCTTCCTTGTTTTGTTGCATGTGTATGAGTATGTGTGTGTATGTGTATATATGCGTATGTACGCACATACTCACACACACACGGAAAACCCTGGTGGTGTAGTAGTTAAGAGCTACTACTAACCAAAAAGTTGGCAGTTTGAATCCAGCAGGCTCTCCTTAGGAACCATATGGGGGCAGTTCTACTTTGTCTTATAATGTTGCTATAAGTCAGAATTGACTTGATGGCAATGATTTTTTTTAAAAACACACACACGTATACAATATATAGAATATGTACATATATGTAATGTGTCTATACATAGAATGTATATATGTATATATTTGTGTGTATGTATATACATGTATCTGTATGTACATATATATAAGTATTTGTTGTTGAAAAGTGTTAACTCAGTTCCAACTCATAGTGACACTATGTACAACAAAATGAAACACTACAGGTCATGCATCCTGTCACCCACAGAAGTCCCTGTAGCAAAGCTACACACTTATGTGATGATGAGCGGAGGCATCTCACCCTTGGCATATTTTTGGCTGTACTCTCCCTGATAATATTTTGCATCCTAATTCTTGTAACCATACCAGGTTGCGTCATTACGGACACTGAAAAACCTTCCTCAAAAGTACCCTCTCATCTCCTGGCACAAGGATTAAGGAAGATGCCTTCTAAGAGGGGCTTTACAACCCCCTCAGCTTATGAAATAACGTTGAGGAAACCTGAAGAGGAGTTCCTAGAGAAAAGAGCTCGGAGGAGTAAATCCCGACACAGCACGCCCAGCCTGGGAATACCAAGGCCAGCCTGGCCCCGCTGCTTCCCCCATCTGCACATCACCCTTCAAGTGTGAAATACAAGATTGCAGGAAGGCGCTGGGAAGCTCCCCAGGGACGACCCCCCGCACAGCCCTTAGATATAGACATCCCACTCCCTGCATCAGTAAGATGGATAGGCTCCCAAGTTTATTATAACTGGTATGACAAATGGGCAAATACTAAAGAAATACCCTTCTTAGAACAGCTTATGAGAGGCATAGTGTGGGGGACAGTAGGCACTTACTGTCCCCACAGGAAGAGATAAAATAAGAACAAAGAAGGAACAAATAGAGAGAGCCAGATAATAACCTTTAGATGAGTCTACCCCTCTTCCTGGACCTCTTTAACCTCGAGGCATAGATAGAGCTGATTGAGCTCAAGGCATAGCTTTGTTTTCACTGTTGATTATAACCACAATATACTTGTCTCGGGCCATTACCTGGAAGACCCTAATAATTAACATGAAAAGAGACCACAAGGTATCAGTTCCTTACTAGCCAACAGCTGATGTGGTCAAAGAGCAGGATGAAATCACATCACCTCATTGATTGTATAAAAATAAAGAAAGACAGGCCTTAACGGGCTGCTGACCTACAGATTCCTAGTTGTCTGAGTCTCTTTCCTTTGCCAACACCACCCAGCTCTTCGTGATCCCAGACCATGTCGAGGCTGGCCCCCAGCACATCAACCTCACAGTCATTGCTGTGTGTGAGCCCTTTGATGCATCCAATCCATCTCATTTTGAGTCTTCCTCTTTTTTCCTCCCTACCAAGCATGAAGTCCTTCTCCAGGGACTTGTACTTTCTGATATCATGTCCAAAGTACATGAGATGAAGTCTCACCATCTTTATTCTAAGGAACGTTATGGCTGTACTTCATCCCAGATAGGTTTGTTCTTCTGGCAGCCCATGACATATTCAATATTCTCTGCCAACACTATTATTCAAATGCATGAATTCTTATTCACTGTTACTTATTCATGGTGCAGCTTTCACATCCATATGTTGTTGTTAGGCACTGTTGAATCAGTTCTGAGTCATAGTGACCCAATGAACAATGTAACGAGACACTGCCGAGTCTTGTGCCATGTCCACAATCATTTTTATGTTTAAGCCCGTTGTTGCGGCCACTGTGTCAGTCCATCTCGTCAACAGTCTTCCTCTTTTTTGCTGACCTTCTGCTCTACCAAGCATGATGTCCTTCTCCAGGGACTGATCCTTCCTGACAATATGGCCAAAGTATGTAAGACACTGTCTTGCCATCTTTGCTTCCAAACTGCACTCCAGTTGTACTTCTTCTAGAACAGATCTGTTTGCTCTTTTGGTGGTCCATGGTACAGTCAACATTCTTCTTCAATACCCCAGTTCAAATTCATCAATTCTTCTGTCTTCTTTGTTCATGGTCCAGATTTCACATGCATATGATGTGATTGAAAATATCATGGCTTTAGTCAGGTGCATTTTAGTCATCAAGGTGGCATCCTTACTTTTGAATGCTTTGAAGAGGTCTTTTGCAGCAGATTTTCCCAATGCAATGCATCTTTTGGTTTCCTGACTGCTGCTTCCAAAGGCGTTGACTGTGGACCCAAGTCCAATGAAATCCTTGAAAATCTCAATCTTTTCTCCATTTATGACAATGTTGCTTCCTGGTCCGGTTGTGAGGATTCTTGTTTTCCTGATGTTGAGGTGCAATTCATACTGAAGGTTGTGGTCCTTGATCTTCATCAGTAAATACCTCAAATCTTCTCCACTTCCAGCAAGTAAGGTGGTGTCGTCTGCGTAACACAGGTTGTTAATGAGTTGTCCTCCAATCTTGATGCCTTGCTCTTCTTTGTTGTATAATCCAGCTTCATGGATTATTTGCTCAGCATACAGATTAAAAAGCTACGGTGACAGCATACAACCCTGACCCATGCTTTCCTGGCTTTAAACCATGCAGTGTCCCCTTGTTGTGTTGGCACAACTGCCTCTTGATCCACATACAGATTCCTTAAGAGCACAGTTAGGTGTTCTGGAATTGCTGTTCTCTGTAATGTTAGCCATGTACATAGGCAACTGAAAACACCATGACTTGGATAAATTTTCCTTAGTCCCTGAAATGACATCTTCACTTTATGGCATTTTTTTAAGAGGCCTTTTACAGCTTATTTCCCCAACAAAATATTTTATTTCTTGACTGCTGCTTCTATGTGTATCCAAGGAAAATGAAATTGTCAATATTTTCTCTGTCTATTATGATGTTGCTTATTGGTACAGTTGTACATATTTTTGTTTTTTTATGGTGAAGTGTAATCCATACTGAAGGCTGCAGTCTTTCACCTTTATCAGTAAGGGCTTACATTTTCTGCAGTTTCAAAGAGCAAAGTTGTGTCATCTGCACCATGGTCTTCCTGCAATCCTGATGCCACACTCTTCTTCATGTAATCTAGCTTCTTGAATTTTTTTTCAGCATAAAAATTGAATAATTATGATGAAAATATGTAACTGTGATATACACCTTTCCTGATTTTAAACCATGTAGTGTCCCCTTGTTCTTGTTCAAATGATGCCATTCCACTTTTGTTCTTGGTATAAGCAAACCATGTGGTTGTCTGATTCAAAAGGCCAGGACCAGTCCATTTCAGCTCACTAATGGCTAGGATATTGATCTTTAGGCATTCTATTTCACTTTTGACAACTTCTAATTTTCTCAGATTCATACTTTGTAAATTCCATATTCCAATTACCGTACACTTGGAAGAGTAGCTATGAGTTGGAATCAACTTGACAGCCAACAGCAATGAGTTTATATATAGTCTTTGTTTTCTTCCTTATCCCATTACTTGTTATAAAATATAAGGTATAAAGAGGGCTAGTATGTTTTTGTTTGTATACAAAGAATAAATAACCTCTAAATAAAGACAATTATAAAGTTATACTCGTGCCTAACATGACACAACTAGCTTGCATACAACTGTTATATGTGGTTTTAGGAGACACTTTCAGGTGCCAGGTTGATGAGGAGTGGTCTGTGATGGTTAAAGTCATGTATCAACTTGGCTAGGCCATGATTTTCAGTGGCGTGGCAGGTATTGTGTAGTTACCCTCCATTTTGTGAACTGATGTGAGAAGCCAATCAGTTGAAAAAGGAGTTTCCTAGGGGACTCAACAGCACTTGGCTGGCTTGGCTTGGTGATGTGGCCTACAGTCACAGTACATGCACCTTCTGGCAAAACTCAGCCTCTCTGGACCCTGCACTCAATTTTGTTGTACTCTGACCCATGGCTCTTGGGACAGGAACCAATAGCCTACTGTGTGACCTTGTGGATTTTTGGTTTGTCAGTTCCTTCAATCACATGGGTCCAGAGAAGCCTCCAACCTGATGTCTGACCTATGGATTTGGAACTTGCCAGCCTCCACAACTGTGTGAATTATTTCCTGAAAAAAAAGTCTCTATTTATAAATACATATATGTGACTATATGTATACTTATATAAATATACATATCTACATGAATATATGTGTGTATATGCCTGTCATGGATTGTACTGTGTTCCCCCAGGATGTATGCATTGATTTGACCTGGCTATGAGTCCCAGTATGGTGCAGTTCCTCCCATGTGTTGTAAATCCTCTCTCTGTGATGTTGATGAGGGAGAATGGGCAGCAGTTGTGCTGGTGAGGCAGGGCTCAAGTTACCAGCTGTGGGATATAAGGGAGAGAAGTCAGCATAGGGAGGAGGGTACGTCATGTCATCAAGGAGGCCGCACCGAGAGCAGAGTATGTCTTTTGGACCTGAGGTTCCTGTGCCAAGATGCTCTCATTCAATTTGAACTCTACCTACTGGACTGTGATAAATTCTCTTACTGAATGGACTTCTAACTCGTAAATGGATTTGTGGCTTACTGGGCTGTGTCAATAAAATTTCTCTTCATAAAGCCTTCCACTCATGGTACTTTCTGTAGAGCAGTACCAGGTGACTAAAACAATGCCCCAAACCAAACCAAATCCATTCCTGCTGAGTCGATTTTGGCTCACAGCAACTCTTTAGGACAGAGTAGAACTGCTCCATAAGGTTTCCAAGGAGCATGTGGTGGATTTGAACTGCATACTTTTTGGTTAGCAGACATAGTACTTAACCACTACACCACTAGAATTTCTATATACACACACACACATGCCCACACATATATATAGACCCCTGGTTGTGCAGTGGTTAAGAGTTACAGAGTTAAGAGTTACAGCTCCTAGTCAAAAGGCCAGTAGTTCAAATCTACCAGCTTCTCCTTGGAAACCTGATGAGTCAGTTCTACTCTGCTCTACAGGGTCAGTATGAGTCAGGGTTGACTCAACAGCACATAACAATGGCAACAGCTGTATATATATATGCATGTGTGTGTGTGTGTGTGTGTATTCTTCACTGGTTTTTCCCTGTAGAGGACCCAGCCTAAGACAAATGGCTATCCTCAATACGACTGGCACCTCCAGCAGGCAGTCTCCATACTCCAGCTCCTCCTGCCAAAATAGAACTCAGTAATCACTCAGAGGGAAGTTTTCATCAGAAAAAAACAGCTGTATTTCTTGATGCAAAGCACAGATACTCCTTGAAAATCTTTCTGTTCAAAACAGATAGGGTCCCAAACTGGCTTCCTTTAAGAAAGATGAAAAAATCTCATGGTGATATGCTGTGGAAACTAAACTCCTTAGCCCTACAGTGTGGGGACAGGTGTGTGTTTTTCTTCATTATTTACTGAGAAATCTGTCTAAAGACTATGCTTCAGGAAGTGGTAAGAAACACTGGTGAAAATGTGAGCACCCGAGGCATAAAAGAACCTTTGAAACTAGGATAGGCTTTCATTAGTGCCTACCTGGACTCTGTGGGCTGGGTTGCTTGCAGGCACTACCTTCTCATCATCACAAATCAGTTGTTAAACTTGATTTAGAGTCTGGGAAGCAGTGAAATTGGGGATTTCAAAGGAGCCTCTCTGTCCAGATGTGTCCACAATAGGAACCACTGGGCAGTGGAGCATAATTAATGATCTCTCCTTCACTGACACGCAGAATGGCACTCATTTTGCCAACCGGGCTTGACATGAATTGGCTAGGATGTCTGAGTCGATTTCCAGCTGCTGTTCATGTAACTCTGGCTTCCAGCAGTATTTGCATTCCAAATAAAACGAGGCCCGAAATAGATGTGCGATATATGTTCAAAGCTATTTTTAATCAATGATCACTTGGTTAGCTGTGAAAGATTATCAGCAGGTCACAATCCATTTCAGATTTTGCTGTGTCCTGCAGAACTGATCTAAACAGAGGGTGACTTCAGCTTCCGCTGCAGACCTTTGTCGCTTCAGTGGATGAGGGGCACGAGCAAAGTGGAGTGTCAGCACAGATGGGCTCACAGAAGTACCAGTATTGGAGAGCCATTCACTTGAGCTAAATCCCTGCTAAAGTGAGCTATGATCCCACAATAAGCCCGAAGAGTCTGTCCCCTGACTCCTAAGACATCCTAAGACTCACCATACTACTGTTTAGCAAGTCAATCTTTTTCATTTCATGGGCAAACTCAGACAGAAATGTGGATTCCTCATTTGCTAACCCCCATCCAGCTGTGGGAAGGGAGTGGGCTCTGCACATTTCTTCACAGACGGTATCTTTCTGGAAGCTTATGATTTCTATGGGGAGCATTGCCAATAGCATCCACTTTTTTTTTTTTAATAATAGCATATTACATTTATTTAGCACACTTACTGTTTGCAAACATATCTATGATCTGATTTGCAAAAGACAATTACATAAGATGAATACCTAAATACTTACAACTTCAGATTAACTTTGTGTAAACTGAATACGCTAATACTCTTCTCCCCTCCACTATTGCTATCTTAAGGAGCCTGGGTGGTTCAATGGTCAAGCACTTGGCTGCTAACCAAAAGCCCAGCAGTTCTAACCCACCAACTGGCCCTGCGCTAGAACGATGTGGCAGTCCACTTCGGTACTGAGGAGCAAAAATTAAACCCGTTGCTGTAGAGTTGCTTCTGACTCACAGCCTTGGAAACCCAATGGAGCAGTTCCATTTTGTCTTGTAGGGTAGCTCTGAGTCATAATTGACTCGGTGGCATCTGATTTTGTTTCTCTCTCTTCTTTTCTTGGCTTGGCTGGCTCTTCTTTTTCTGTAATTTATTTTCTGCTTTCAGGCAGTTCTTCTGATATTTTTTACACACGCATTTGCAACTGTATTTCAACTGCACCAAAAAGTTTTGGTCTGCAGGACCATTCTTCTTAGTGTTTTATCTTTCTGCTTTTAAAAAATAACATCTCTGAGGTGCAAATCAAAATCACAGTGAGACTCCACTTTGCCCCATTAGGATGGCTAAGATTAAAAACAAAAAGGTTGGAGGACAAATGTTAGCAAGCATGTGGAGAGGTTGTAATCCGTATTATTTTCTGGTGGGAATGAAAAATGGTACAACTGCTTTGGAAACTAATTTGACAGTTCCTTGAGAAGCTGAACACAGAGCTACCATATGACCCAGCAAGTCCAGCCCTAGGTATATACCCAAGAGGCTTGAAAGGAGCAAGTAGGTACATATACCCCAGTGTTCTTTGCAGCACTGTTTGTAAGACTCAAAATATAGAAACAACCTAAAAGCCCATCCACAAATGAATTGGTAAACAAAAGGTGGTAGGATATTAGAAGTATAGAGTGAAAAGGAGGAATGTGCTGTCACCAGGTGAGGAGAGCAGATGGAGCTGCAGACAGGTAGTCATGCAAAATTGATTTAGATTGTATACTTCCACTTCATCACAATAAAAAGAAAAAATATATAAAAAATATTAAAAATGTGGTACATACATGCAGTGGAATACTAGTCATCCATAGAGAGAAACGATGGGCTGATATGTGCTGTAACATGCACCGACCTTAAAGATGTTATGCCGAGCGAGGTAAGTTAGTCATAAAAGGACACATATTGTATGATCTCACACATATGCAATATCTAGAAGAGGCAAATGTATGGAAATCAGGATTAGTGGTTATCAGGGGCAGGAGTGGTGTGGAAGGGATAGTCATTGTTTTTGATGATTAAAAACCTGGCAATGGATATTGGTGATAGTTGCTCAACATGATTAAAGCAACTTATGTCACTAAGTTGTACATGTAAAAAATGTTGAATTGGTAACCGTCACATTATGTATATTTTTACAACAATAAAGGATACAAATGACTTTAAAAATGAGTGATGGCAATTAACCTTGCTCATGAAACAATTTTTACAAATAAAATAACTATAAATAAGTAAATAACAATAAAATAAAACTTATTTCACTGACAAAACAATAATTCTCTTTTTTACCCATAACATTCATTTTGCCATCCTTGTCCACCCTCCCCACATGTTAAAACAGGATTTCCAAAAGCTTTTTGCCGTGGTTTATTTAGGGTTATGCCACTAACCAAAAGGTCAGCTATTGTAATGCACCCGCTGCTCCTTGAAAACCCTATGTGGGCAGTTCTACTCTGTCCCATAGAGTCACTGTGAGTTGAAATCGACTCCATGGAAGTGGAATTTTATTTATTCAGGGTTTAGACGTGGCTTTGACTTTTCTCAAAACTATTTTGTTGGTACACTTCTGTTCTACTCTTGAATTTTGTAAGGGTCAATCTTCCATCCAGTTGAGAATATTTAATCATCCTGCACATGGAGTAAAGGGGTAGGAGCTTGAAGGTGAGCCTGGATTTCACACTCACCCAGAAACCTAGAGAGAGAGTGACCAACTGTCTCTAATTGCCCGGCACTGTCCTGATTTTAGCCTTGAAAATTTCTCCTCCTGGAAAATTCCTCAGTTCTAGAAAAACTGGATGGATGGTCACCCAAATTCCAAGGGAGAAAATACAACTGACCAACGAAGTAGAGATTTGATGCCTCTACTTCCTTGGTTGCTTCCTAAAAGGATGAAAGAGCATCTGCCGCTTTCTTTGTGGATGGAGGGGCTGTTCTCTCTTCAAGTCTCCCTCATTCTTCCCACCTTTACTTTTGTTCATCTTCTCCATCACTTATCCCTGTCATTCAGAAATTCTGCCCCTGCATTTTGACCATAGTGGCCAGGACAGACTCCTGGATGTAAAGCAAGGAGAGTTAAGAGAAAATTTCAAATCAGAGTATGGAGATGTGGGGGTAGGGAGCTGGAGAGAGAGCGGGTACCATGCATACACTGAACACATGAAACCCTCCATCTATGCTGACTTAATTAGCAACTTCTCTTGTGATACATCCCACATTCTTGCAAATTTTAAGGAGCAGAGAATGTCTTCAGTGATAAACCCACCACTAGTCTGTTTTGAAAGGAGAAAGGCTTCCTTCAATATTTCTTTGCACTCTGTTCAGTTTTGCTTTTGAGACCACTACCTGTATTCTCCACCCTGTCATTGTGTTCAAGAAGTATTTTTACAGGCTGTTCCTTTCTGCTTAAAAGAATCAGTTTATTTTAAAAGCAAAGTTAATGTGTCTAGCCAGCTTTTTTAACATACCAAATAAATAAATAAATAACCCAAACCCACTGCTGTTGAGTTGATTCTGACTCTTGGTGACTCTATAGATCAGAGTAGAACTGTCCCATAGAGTTTCCAAGGAATGCCTGATGGATTTGAACTATTTACCTTTTGGCTAGCATCACTAACACTTAACCACTGTATCATCAGGCAGGTGAATTTGATGTTAGCTTTTCCACTGTTGTTATTTTCTGCCTTATCAAAGCCAACACATTAAACTGAAAGAACTTTTCATTTACCTTCTGTCATGTATTGAGCTGTGTCCCTGAAAAAAAATATGTGTAGCCATTTGGACCTTCATCCCCACTGTTTTGTGATTTTCCTATGCTATACATTCTAATTTCTGCCTGTGGCTAGTAGATAGGATGATTCTGTTGATAGAAAATTAGGGGACTGCAACACCCTTACCAAGGGAGTTTCCCTGTGGGTTGAAACCACCCTTTATCTTTTCATCCTACAAAGGATAAAAGGAAGGAGAAGCAAACAGAAAACTGGGAACCTCACATCTTCAAGAAAGCAGCACCAGGAGTAGACTGTGTCCTTCAGACCTGAGGTTCCTGGGCCAACATGCTCCCTGACCAAAGACTGATCCAACACAAGGACTTTCCTCCAGAGCTGACAACAGGGAAAGCCTTCCCCTGGAACAGACTCCCTAAATTCAGACTTGTAGCCTCCTGGACTGCGTAAGAATAAACTTTGCTTTGTTGAAGCCCTCCACTGGTGGTATTTCTGCTAGAGCAGCACTAGCTGGCTAAAACACCTTGCTTTACTCATTCATTTGTTTGGACTTACTGTGCTGTTGGAGATTATGGATCCCTTCTCTGAGCTTTTCTTGGTGTTCTGTATGGCAGCCAGACTTCCATTTCCAGATGGCCCCAATGATTTCCACCTCCTGGTACTCATGACTTTCTGTAGCCCCTTCCCACATTAAACAGGACTGACACCTGTAACCACCGGGATACTGCAGCAATGACAATGTGTGAATTCTGAGGCGAGGGCATAAAAGACACTGCGGCTTCTCTGTTTCTTTCTCCTTTGCTTCTTCCTCCATCACTCACTCTGAGGGAAGCTGACCACCACTTCATGAGAACACAAGGAATCCATGGGAGGGACTATGTTCCTGTTAGCTAGAGCTGCTCTAACAGCAATACCGCAGAGTGGATGGCTTTAACAAAAGAAGGTTTATTCTCACACAGTCCAGTAGGCTACAAGTCCACATTCAGGATGTTTGCTCCAGGGTAAGGCTTTCCCCCTTGCTGGCTCTAGAGAAAAGTCCAGCGTTGCATCAGTCTTTCTCCAGGGCGCGTCTTGGCGCAGGAACCTTGGGTCTGAAGGACGTGCTCTTCTCCTGGGGCTGCTTTCTTGGTGTGAGGTTTCCAGTTCTCTAATTGCTTCCCTTTCCTTTTATCTCTTGCAGGGTGAAAGGATTAAGGGTGGTGCAAGCCACACTCTAGGGAAACTCCCTTTACAGCGGAGCAGGAGGGTGATCTTCTGAAGGGATTTACAGTCTCATTCTAATCCTCTAATATACAGCATAGGGAAATCACAAAATGGGGGACAATCACAAGATACTGGGAATCATGGCCCAGCCACATGGCTTCACATGTTTCTGGGGGGACACAATTCAATCCATGACAGACTACATGAGTGGAAGAGCGATCTCCAACCAGCCGCTAGCATCATCTGAAGGAACCTCCTCAGAAGCGGATGCACCAGCCCTAGTCAAGACTTCAGTGAACACAACCTCCAGATCTAGAACCTCCCAAATTGTAGGCTGCTAAATTACGTATCAATAGATAACAAACACCGTCCATGGACTTTAAGAGAATTTTTATTATTCCTCAGGCACTTCGTGTTTGTGAGATGAATTTCGAACTAGTGGAAAATATATTAAACACCAGAAATGACACTCTTAACTTTACCTACAGTCTAATGAATATTTCCAAATCCTTTCCAAATTTACTTTCTTTTCTTCTTGCTTTATTTCCCATCTTTTCTAACTTTATTCCTTCCACAGCATGAGATATATTTTACTATAACTTTCTATTTTTATATCTTTAACACTTGCTGCACTTTAAGGAGCCCCTGGATGGCACAAACAGTTAAGCAGTTGTTTGCTGACTGAAAGGTTGGCAGTTTGAACCCACCTAGAAGTGCCTCAAAAGAAAGGCCTGGTGACTTGTGTCTAAAATGTCACAGACACAAAAGCCTACGGAGCAGCTGTAACCTGACACACATGTGAAGTTTCTAGGAATCTGAACCCATGCAACAGTAACTGGTTTATACTTTACTTTTATTCTCATTTTAGTGTCTTATTATTTGTCCTATTGATTTTAAACAAACTTGTTTCTTCTGCTATTACAGTACTATATGCTCATTATAGAATTTGGAAGACATAGAAAAAGAGAGTTGTCATGGACTGACTTGTGTCCCCTCAAAAATAGGTGTAGCCATGTGGCTGGGCCATGATTCCCAGTATCTTGTGACTATCCTCGATTTTGTGGTTTTCCTATGCTGTATGTTAAATGATTAGGGTGGGGCTGTAAATCCATTCATAGGATTACCTCTCTGCTCCACTGTAAAGGGAGTTTCTCTGGAGTATGGCTTGCCCCACCCTTAATCCTTTCATCCCGCAAGAGATAAAAGGAAAGGAAATCAGGCTGAGAACTAGGAACCTTGTACCACCAAGAAAGGAGCACCAGGAGAAGAGCACATCCTTCAGACCCGAGGTTCCTGCACCAAGATGCTCCATGGACAAAGACTGATGCAATACCGGACCTTCCTCCAGAGCCGACAAGAGGGAAAGCCTTCTCCTGGAGTGGACACTTGTAGCCTACCGGACTGTGTAAGGATAAACCTTCCTTTGTTAAAGCCATCCACTCTGTGGTACTTCTGTTAGAGCAGCCCTAGCTGACTAAAACAAGGGTCAACCATGGTCTTCCATGGTCCTTTCACTTAGTGAGTTAGTGGAATTGTTCAAGAAATATTTATTGAATACCTACCATCTGCTGGATACCATGACTGTAATCATAAGATAAGGAGCCTGTGCCCAAGGAGCAAATAGTTTAGAAGAGGGATACACACAAGAAGGCAGGCCATTAAAATACTATGTTGTCAGTGGAATGACAGTAAGCACAAGATCCTTCACAGCACACAGAAGGCCTTGGTCTGGGGGACCCCTGAAGGCCTCTTAACAGTAAACCCATTGCCATGGAGTCAATTCCAACTCATAGCGATCCTATAGAACAGAGTAGAACGACTTCATAGAGTTTCCAAGGAGCACGTGGTGAATTGGACCTGCAGATCTTTTAGTGAGCAGATGTAGCACTTAACCACTGCACCATCAGGTTTTCCCTCTTACAATAAGTGACCTCTAAACTCATCTTCTGTGGAGACAGAAGCGTCAGAAGGGAGGCCTTCAGCTTCCCAACACTAAGTCTATATTCTCTGAGCAGTGTCTTCCTCTTTCCATCTGTTTACTGTAGAAGTGTCCCTATGCTGTTGAAAGCCATCTTTCCCCTGCTTCAGGCTACATCTCCTTCCTCCCGAGCAAGGACTCTGCTTCTGCAGTTGTTGCTCTCTGCTGGGTCACTCCATCAACATACAAACATGCTTTGCAATATCTGAAAAGAAACCCACCCTTGGCACCATTTCCCCTTCTAGCTAGTGCTACATTTCTCTACTTCCCTTCATAGTACCTTGCAGGAAAGAGTCATCTTCACTTGTGGTGTTTTTCATGTTCTCTCATTTCATTCTCTCTCTTGTACTAATTCACCACCTAAATGAAGCCCTTTTCTCATTAAGATCACTGGTGAGAGGTAAAGATTAACTTGTCTAAGACTGATCTCATGCAGTGTAGTTTTCTGTGGAGTTGGCCTCTGTGAAATCAACACTGAAACTCACCATGGCCCACCCATCAGAGTGGGACCTTGGCCTCCTTATTGGCCCATGGGAAAGGTGGTTGTTGGGTGCCATTGAGTTAATCCTGTTCTTAGCAATCCCATGTGGCTTCGTAGGGTTTTCTTCACTGTAATCTTTATGGGAAACCCTGAGATTGGTTTATTGCCATGTTGGTTAAGTGCTATCTCTGCTAACCAAAAGACCAGCAGTTCAAATCTGCCAGGCACTCCTTGGAAACTGGAGCCATTCTACCCTGTCCTATAAGGTGGCCATGAGTTGCAATCAACTCAGCAGCCCTGGATTGGGTTTTTTTTTTTTAATCTTTATGGGGCGGATCACCAGATCCTTCCTCCGTGGAGTAGCTAGGTGGGTTTGAACCACCATCCTTGTGGTTAGCAGTCAGGACCTTAACTGTTGTGTTGCCAGGGCTTCTGAGGGAAAAGCTGCTTCCCTTTAAATAACAAATGCTGAGCTGGTAAGATAGGGTTGGAGCCAGTATTCCACAAAACATACCACTCTGGTATTCTGGATTATACACAGCAAAAGCTTTCAGCCTCACAGCTTTAGTCTGTCTCATAGACTCTGATGTCTAGTCCTGCTAGATCACTTGCATCTCTATATCTCATCTATTATTGCTCCTGTGTCCTTGTTTTCCCTGTCAGTGCTGCTCCAGCAGGTCTAGGGTATGCGCTGCCGTTTGCCCATTGTCTGCATGACAACCAGCAAATCCCACATGGCCAAACTGAATAGCTATTTCTCTGTCCTTATGTTGCTTTAAGCAGCCTTCAACGTACTTGTCTTTCTTTTTATAGAACTAGTATTTTTTTGTTTATTTGTTTCCGTGAAATCAGCTCCAAGTTTTTCCTCCCATGTTACCAGCTGTTTCTTCTTAGTGTCCACTGTTGTCCCTCATTCTCCAGCAGATGTCCCATTGTTGGAGGGCACCAGTTAGCTTTCTGCTGTCTTCTCTGACTGTACTCCACAAGCTAGGAAGTCTCATTTTTCTTCTTCACTGAGATGTCAGCTATTTTTTGTATATATAACATAATGTCATGGAGATACCTTGTTTGCTTTTTGTTGTTAACTGAAAAATGGAGAGATTTAATAATACCAGTAGGTAAATGGATAAATACTATTAGATGTACTTGATGACTCTCCAACTTCTTTCTTCTGTCCTGAAGTCACTCTGGTAGCTTCAAACTGTAAACCCAACCATCTTCCTGACATTTCTGCTTGGAAGTATAATTAAAAAACAAAAACAAAAATTAAAACCATTGTTGTCCAGTTGATTCTGACTCACAGAAATCCTATAGCACAGTGTTGAACTACCCCATGGGATTTCCAACAAGCTGCTGGTGGATTTGAACTGCCTACCTTTGGGGGGATTGGGAATGGAGTAGCAACCGTAGCATGCCTAGCTCTTAACTCGTGTGCAAACAGGGCTCCAGACATCTAATAAAAAAACAAAACAAAAACAAAAGACAAATCCACTGCTGTCGAGTCGATTCCAACTCACAGCAAACCTATAGACAGAGTAGAACTCCCCCATAGAGTTTCCAAGGACCACCTGACAGATTTGAACTGCTGACCTTTTGGTTAGCAGCTGTAGCACTTATCCACCATGCCACCATGGTGTCCAGAAGTCTAATAGAAACCTTAAAATGAACATTGACAAAACACGTTGACTCCTTGTCCCTGCCTTCTCATCTGTTATATTCAGTCTTCTCCTCAGTAAATTCTCCACATTCTCCTTCCACCCAGTCAACCACAAACTCCCATCAAGTCTGCCCCCCAAATAGACCTAGAACCTGCTCTCTCCTCGACTTCTCTTTGGCAGACCTGGCTCCATGCACTGTCTCCTTGCATCTGACTGACTCCAGCAGTCTTCTGACTGGTCTTCCTATGGCTTGTTCCCTGCCTTCTGCTCTCCACCCCATAATTTGTCTCTGTACAGCATCCGTAACAGTCTTTCAAAATATGAACCTCATCATTTCATTTTTCCACTTAAGCCCTCCAATCGCTTTCATCCTGGGGCTTTTGTCTATAATTCCTGTCTAATTACATATTTCTTTCCCCGTTGCCTAATGGACCCAGCTGCAGAGGCTGTCTGATGTCCTCAGATATGTCCGGCTTGTCCTGCCTTTGTGTCTGCTTTCCCCTCTGCCCGGAATTGCTCCCTGCATGGCTGGCTAATTCACATCATTCAGCTCTCAGCTCAGAAAGTCATTGCCTTAGAAAGGTCTTCTAAAGACCATCAAGAAAATACAGAAATACTCTCTTACCACCTGCTCCCACCCTCTGCAACCCCATCACTCTGTAGCTCCTTATGCTGGCCATTTTCTTCTTTGCACACCCAAAAATAATTATTAGGAACTTTCTGGCTTGAATGGCAGTCTAGTGTAGCAGATAAAAGTCTAGGTTAGAAAGCCAGACTTCTTGGGTTTCAAATGAGGTCTACCACTTCTGTAAATCGAAGATCATTAGGTATCACAGAGATCAAGCAAGTTATTACATACAAAGTACTTTGAGTGTGTGGGGTGCAGTGGCAGGGCTCTTTGGATGCTCTCTGCTATGTCATCTTTCTTTCCCACACTGGAACTTACGCTCTGTGAGAGTAGGGCTTGTGTGGAATGCTTTCTGTTCGTCCCTGGGGAGCCACACTTCATCCTTCTTTGCCATGCTCATTGTCCAGCTAAGACTGATCTCTGTTCATAGCACCAGTGGTCCTTGCTTTTGGCTGCCAGCAGGAGATTGGAGGGAGGCAGAGAGTGGGTTTGAGGTGCTTATTCTACTGGTCTCATCCTTGTGTGGTCACAGGCTGGCTGGATTCTGTACTGGAAATGTCAGCTCCTGTCAGGTGCCCCACCACACAAGCCCTCTCTGTAGCTTCAGAACCAGGGGCGATAGTGATGTCTGTTCTAACAACTATCCCTGTGGTTCACCTATGCCCTGCCCGAACTTTCATGAATATTTTTTTGGTAAAACTCTTCTCAAATTTCTCATTTCAGTGCGCCTTCTGTTTATTGCCAGTTCTACTCTGACTTCTAGGGTCACTGTGAGTCAGATACGACTCAACAGCAGTGGGTTTTTGGTGGGTCTGTTTACTGCCAGGCCCCCCTGGTGATAAGAGATCTAGTCTGTCATGTCCACCAATGAGACCCAGAGTCCTGTCATAAAAATCTGTGGTATGAATAGAATCAATGAATGGATCACAAACAAATAATCTGAGACTGAAGAAGGAGAAAGCAATTTCCTGGGCAGAAAGGTGGACTCTTCCACAAAATTGTTCCAGGAAAGAAATGCAGTGGCTTGGGAGAGGCAGAAAGCAGTAGTTTGAGCAACTAAAAGGAATCATGGTAGTTAAGGCTGGACTGTGAGACTGTGAGAGCAGGAAATGAGGCAGGAGATGAAAGAGGTGCTGGGTTCTGGAAATCCTAGTGCACGGTCTGCTGTGGGGAGGATGCTGGAACTTCTCCTTAAGGCAATGAGGCATCTTACTGGAGGGGAGTAATGTGACTGTATGTCCCATTTACAAAAATCACAAACATACGATATGGACATTTTCTAAAAGCCCATTTATAGTAAAAGTGTAAAGCAAATTTGAAAAGTACAGAAATGCATAAAGACAAAAATATAACTCACTAGGAGTTTCCTAACTAAGTGATAGCCTTTGTGTAGTTTTTTATAACAACAATCACAACAGCTGACTCTGATTTAATGCTCATTAAAGGGAAACTGCGGTGACATAGTGGTTAAGTGCTACATCTGCTAACCAAAAGGTTGGCAGTTAGAACCTGCCAGGTGCTCCTTGGAAACTCTGTGGAGTGGTTTTACTCTGGTCTGCAGGGTTGCTATGGATCAGAACCCACTCTGTGGCAGTGAGTTTGCTTTTTGGGTGGTAAGGGCTATGCAGAAGCCCTAGTGGTGCAATGGCTAGGAGCTGGCTAGAAAGATCACCAGTTTGAATCCACCAGTTGCTTCTTAGAAACTATGAGATATTTCTATTCTGTCCTACATGGTTGCTGTGAATTGAAATAGACTCACTGGCAAAAGGTCAAGTGCCATCCACTGTTCTAGATGCTTTCCATTTAATAACTCATATAGTCCTAATGACAAATCTCTTGTCCCTATTTTTTAAATGAAGCAACTAAAACACAGAGGGTGGATTTCCTCTTGAGAGCATGTGGCTGCTAAGAGATGGACTGTGACTCAAACCCAGGCAACTGGATGCCAATTCTGTGTCTTGTGGTGACATACTATCATGTTGGGCTTGAATTTAGTTAAGGAATTGTACTGGATTGAGTTGTATTCCTTGTACCCCCAAATTCATGACCATTTGAAACTGTGAAGGTGACCGTATTGGGAAGTTAGGTCTTTGCAGATAAAATGAAGTTAAAACAAGGTCATGCTGGGTTAGGGTAGACTCTAAATACAGCGTGAGTATACTTATAAGAAGATAGGAATCTGGACATGAGACACAGGGAAAGCACAACACAGTGCTGGAGGCAGAGACCGGAGTGATGCCAGCCTATGAGCCAGGAGTGCCGGGAATGGCCCGCCATCGCCGGAAGCTAGGAGGAGGCAAGGAAGCGTTCTTCCCTAGAACCTTCACAGGGAGCTTTGACCTGCCAAAGACTTGATTTTGAACTTCCGTTTGTTAACGGTTAACATACTGAGTTGCTGATTGAAAAGTTAGAGGTTTGAGCACACCCAGACGAGCCTTCCTAGAAAGGCTTGGAGACTGACTTTTGAAAAATTTGCCTTTGAGAATCCTGCCAAGCACAATTCTACTCTGACACACATGGTTACCATGGGTTGACTGTTTTATTTTTTTGTATTGGTGAATTATGAGCGAATGAATTTCTGTCATTTTAAGCTACCCAATTTACAGTAATTTGATATGGCAGCTGTGGGAAATGAATACAGGGACCAAATTTTCTGTATTGATATTTGTCTCTTAAACACTCCCAGGTCTAGATGGAAGATGACATGCAGAGTATTAGGGTCATTTGATGTGAACTTTTAAAATGTGGAAATCTTTCTTCAGATTTCTCATGAAAGAAAACACGTTCTTCTATGTGACTCTGTCTTTGGGGAGGGGAAAAATTTTCAGTTAGTTGTTTTCCCAACCCCATGGGCTGGTTAGGGAAACATCAGCATCACACAGTACCAGCTACTGTATTTTTTAACTTTTATTTTGAAATCAGTTTAGATGTACAGAAGAGTATAAAAATAGTATAAAGATGTTCTGTATAGCAGTCACTCAACTCTGCTAATGCTGATATCCTACATAATCATGGTACATTTACCAAACTAAGAACTGACACTGGTATGATACTATAAACTAATCCACAGACTTTATTCAGATTTCATGTTTTCTCATTATGGTCCCTATTCTGCTCCAGGAGTCCATCCAGAGTCCACATTGCCTTCAGGCTCCTCTGTGTGTGATGACTCCTCAGCCTGTCCTTGTTGGCTGTGTCCTTGTTTCACAACCTTGACACTTCAGAGAATTTGATCAGATATTTTGTAGTCATTGTTGTCAGGTGCCATCAAGTCTGTTCTGACTTGTAGTGGCCCTCTGCACAACAGAATGAAACACTGTCTAGTCTTGTGTCATGTCTACAATTGTTTTAATGCTTAAACCCATCACTGCAGCCTCTGTGTCGATGTAACATGTCCCTCATTTGGGTTTATCTGGTGTTTTCTCATGATTAATTCAAATTTTGCATTTTGGGCAAGACTACACAGGGCTAATGTACCCTTGTCAATGTATCATGTTAGTGGGCATTGATGCTGATGTGGGTCCTGGGGTGGTGCAAATGGTTTGTGTTTGGCTGCTTGCTAACTAAAAGGTAGCCACTTCAAATCTATCCAGTGACACCATGGAAGAAAGTCTTGGGGAGCAACTTCCGTAGTACTACAGCCATTAAAATCCCTTTGGTATGCAGTTCTACACTAACACACATGGGCTCACCTGGAGCTGGAATCAACTTGGTGGCAATGGGGCTGGGTGTTTTTTTAGGATGTTGATGTATTTTATAACTGATGATGTTACTAATCATGATCTTTTGGTGAGGTTGATAGCTGCCAGGATTCTGCATAGCAAAGCAACTGTTTTCATTTTGTAATTAATAAATATCTGGGGGTGATATTTTGAGACTGTAAAAATTATCTTGTATCTCCTTAAACTTTCAGCTGCCAATTTTAGACTTCATCAGTAAATCTTCCTTGCAGCAATTATTGCTGTGGTGTTCTAATTTTGCTCATTAAATTTTCTATTTCCCTCATTCCTTCTATGTTTATTGACATGAATTCTTATGTAAGGAAGAGTTATTCCATTCCCTTTATTTATTTCATCATTTCTTTGTATTGGTATGGACACATGAATTTATAGCCCAATACTAGCATATTTGAGTTTTTACACTTTTATTATTTTTTTAACAATAGATAATCCCATTGGTTTTGGCCACTAGGTGGTCTTTTAGGTCGGTACCTGTGTCCTTTTATTATCTATCCAGTCCTTCTTTTTTTTGTGTGTGTGTGATTCATTCTTTATTTCAGGCATCAAAAGATGCTTCAGCTACCCCTGGCTTTTAAATGGTCAAATACAGTAAGAGATTCTATCTGCAGTGTGTGATGAAGGGTGTGACTTGCAACTCATATTTCTTGGAATTGGAAAAGTAGCCAAAGGAAAAGAAAAGCTGCTCAGAAAAGAGGGGCCTAGTCTTACCTCAGGATGGCAAGAGTCCAGATAAAACTTGAAGCACAGGTTTGGAGGTCAAGCCCAAGGAAAGGATAAGTATTAATATATCAATTATTTTTGTATCTGTGCATCCCCTTTCTTAGTGTCTTATGTTTTTTCATTTTTTTGTTTTGGTTTGCTGACCTTTTTTTTTTTTTTTAAGTACCCTTTCAAAAAAGATAAATGGATAGTATATTTTCTCACCCCATGAATATCTGGGACTGTTCTCAAGCATGAAAGGCAACTTGCTTGGAATGATGAAACATCTGTTGTGATCTTCTGCCTGAAGAGCTGGTTTCAGATTGAGAGATATTTTCTTCCCTAGCCAATGTATTTTTAATGTAAATTTTACTTTAGAGTGGGTATATACCCAGATCTGGCTCGTTCTGATGCGCTTGCCACAACAACTTGTCCAAGGGTGGATGTACAATCCAAATAGAGCCAATCAGGGCTCTTTTATTAAAGTACATATATGGATTGTAAACTATACAAGATATAGGGCTGAGATTCTGTGTTACATCTTTCCTGTCGTATGACCAAGTCTATCCTCAGCAGGAGAGAATGAGGTCAACGTAAACAAAGCAAGTGTACCTGAGAGATTGAGGGAAAGAGACATGCAGATAGACAGATATAAATAGGGGTAGAAAACCAAAGTGAGCCCTAGTGAGTTATTCAAGGTCACATGTCCAGCTGTACTTGAAGTCTGACTCTTGGACTTTCAAGTCATACAAGCGAAAAAATATGTCTATTCTTGTCTCAGCTTTTACTTCGTGTTATATACCTAGGAATGGAATTGCTGGATCATACAGTGTTTGTATTTCTAGCTTTTTATGGAAATGACATACTGTTTTCCACAGTGGTTGTACCATTTCAAAACCCATCAGCAGTGTATAAGATTTTCAATCTCTGCACAACCTAACAGACATTTGTTATTTTCTGGTTTTGATTAGTGCCATTACTACAGGGGTGAGATGGTATCTCATTGTGTTTTAATCTGCATCTCTTTAATAGCTAATGATCGTGAACTGCTTGAATGTCATCTATGGTGAAGTATCTATTCATATCTTTTCCCATTTTTTAGTTAGATTTTCTTGCCATTTTCTTGTGAGGTATTCAAATTTTTTATCAGTTTTAGAGATTAGACTCTTGCCAGATATGTTGTAGCCAAATTCTTCCCCTAATCTGCTGATTCTCTTTTTTACTCTTTTAGAGAAGTCTTCTATTGAGCATAGTGTTGAATTTTTGGGAGGTCCCTTTTATCTAGTTCGTCTTCCACAGTTAGTGCAGTTTTCGCCACATTTGGTATTCTATTTGTGCCATGTATTAGGGTCTCTAATGTTGTCCCAGAAACCCTGGTGGAGTAGTGGTCAATGGCTACCACTGCTAACCAAAAGGTTGGCAGTTCAAATCCACCAAGTGCTCCTTGGAAACCCTGTGGGGCAGTTCTACTCTATCTTATAGGGTCGCTATGTGTCAGAATCAACTCAACAGCACTGGATTTGGTTTTTTGGTAATGTTATCCCTATTTTTTTCTTCCATGATCTTTATAGTTCTAATTTTATATTTAGGTCCTTGAAATGTTTTGGGTTAGTTTTCATGTATGGTATGAGATATGGATCCTGTTTCATTTTTCTACAGCTGGACATCCAGTTTTGCCAGTACTATTTGTTAGATTGTCTCCTCTTCATTAAACAGGCTTTGACACTTTGTCAAAGAGCAACTGTACATAGAAGGATGGATTTACAACTGGGTTGTCAATTCTGTTCTGTTGACCTACATATCTGTCATTGGTGCCAGTATGAGACTGTTTCAACTACTGTGGCTATACAGTAGGTTCTGAGATGAGGTAGTGTGAGACCTCTTTGTTCTTCTTTTTCAGTAATGCTTTCCTTCTCCAAGGCCTCTTTCTTTTCTGTATACATTTGGTGATTAGTTTTTCTATCTTGTTAAAGAATGCTTTTGGAATTTAGATCAGGGTTTCATCATATCTATAGAGTGCATTGAGTAGTATTGATGTTTTCACAATGTTAAGCCTTCTTATCCATGTGTATGGTATATTTGATATAGATCTCTTGATTTCTTGCAGTAATGTTTTCCAGTTTGTCATTGTGTAGGTCTTTTACATCTCTGGTTAGATTTATTTCTAAGTATGTCATCTTTTGGGAGCTATTGTGAATAGCATTGTTTTTGTGTTTCCTTTCTAAAGTTCTCTCTGTTAGTATAGAGTAATCCAACTGATTTGAATGCTACTACTGTGTTGAATCCAGTAGATTTCATGTGGGATCTTTGGGATTTTCTATGTATATGATCATGTTATTTGTGAACAGGGATAGTTTTACTTCTTGTTTACCAGTGTGAAAGCCCTTTATTTCCTTTTCTTGCCTTATTACTTTAGGCAGGACTTCCAGTACAACGTCAAATAAGAGTGGTGATAGAGGCCATCCTTGTGTGGTTTCCCTTCTTAAGGCAAACACTCTCAGTCTCTTGCCATTGAGTATAACGTTGGCTGTTGATTTTGTATAAATGCTATTTATTACGTTGGAATTTCTTTTCTATTCCCATTTTGCTAAAAGTTTTTAAAATCAGGAATTAAAACCAACACCAAACTCTTTCCCGTCAAGTTGATTTTGATTCATAGTGACCCTACAAGAACAGAGCAGAACTGACCCGCAAGTTTTCCGAGAAGTAGCTGGTGAATTCGAATTGCTAGCTTTTTGTTTAGCAGCCACATTCTTAACTGTTGCACCATCAGTGGAATTTATCAGGTACCTTTTCTGCATCACCTGAGATGATCACATGATTCCTTTCTTTCATTCTATTTATGTGGTGGATTATATTGGTTGATTTTATAGCATTGAACCATCCATCCACACTTGATATGAATCCCATTTGGTCATGATGCATTATTATTGATATGCTTTTGAGAACTCTATTGAATTCTATTGGCTAAAATTTTGTTGAGCATTTTTGTCTCTATGTACAGGAAGGATGTTGGTCAGTAATTTCCTTTTTTGTGGTGTTTTTGCTAAGCTTTGGTATCAGGGTTATTCTGGTTACATAGGATTAATATGACAGTGTTTCTTCTGGTTCTATACTCTGAAATAGTTTGAGTGATATTGGTATGAACTTTGAATGCTTGGCAGCATTCTCCAGTGAAGTCATCCACCCAGGCCAGGATTTTTTGAAATTTTTTTATTATCACTTCAGTATCTGCTTTTACTATGGGTATGTTCAGATTTTCTACTTCAGTTTGTGTGAGTTTAGGTAGGTAGTGTGTTTCTAGAAATTTGTCCATTTCCTCAAATTTTTCAAATTTGCCCCAATACAATTTTTTATAGTATTTCAAAATGATCCTTTTTATTTCAGTTGGTTCTGTGGTAACGACAACCCATTTTTTAATTGGGTTATTTAATTCTTCTACTCCTTTTCTTTTGTCATTTTGGCCAATGGTGTCTCAATTTTATTGATCCTTAAAAACAAACAAACAAATGAGAACAACAACAAAATAAAAAAAAAAATTTCTGGTCTTGGTGTTTCTTTCATTTTTTTATCTGTTTTATTTATATTTTCTCTAGTCTTCATTACTTCTTTGTAGTAACTGTGGACTTACTACTTTCTATTCATTGGAGGGTCAAATGTTTTGGTTTTGAACCTTCTTTTTTAACATGTGCATTTATGCTAGAAACTGATCTTTGAACACCACTTTCACTGTGTCCCAAAGGTTTCTGTGTGTTGTTTTTTCCTTCTCTTCCGAGTCTAGGAATTTTTCAGTTTCCCAGTGATTTATAAGCTATGTTTTATTCAGATTCTATGTGTTTGCTTTCCTTCCCTTGCTCTTCTTGTTGATTTCTGCTTTTATAGTGTTGCAATCAGAGAGAATATTTGGTATTTTGTTTCAATGTTTGAGATTTTATTGATGCTTTCTTTGTGGCCTAAGTGTGGAGAATGTTTCATGTGCACTGGAAAAAAGTGCATATTTTGGTGTTGTTGAATGGAATGTTCCATGTATGTCTATGAGGTTAGGTTGGTTGACTGTGCCATTTAGAGCTGTATCTTTGTTGAATTTCTTTCTGGTTGTCCTGTCCTTCACCAAAAGAGGTGTATTGAAGTCTCCTACTATTATTGTGGGGCTATTTCTCCTTTCAGTGCTCTTAGAGTTGATCATATTTATTCTAGAGACCTGTTATTGGATGCATATATATTTGTTATGGTTATGTCCTCTTGGTGGATGGACTCTTTAATCATTGCATAACATCTTTTCTTATCTCTTATGGTAGATTTTATCTTAAAGTCTGCTTTATTTGAGATTAATATTGTCACTCTGGTTCTTTGTTTGGTTAATATTTGCTTAATATACATTTTTTCATCTTTTTAATTTTAGTTTATATGAATACATTTATGTCTAAGGTGTGTCCCTTATAAGAAGCATACTGATAGGTTTTAAATGTTTTTTGTGATTAGTGAAAATTTACAATTCAATTCACTTTGCCATATAAAACCTTGAGCACCTGACTCTCTGCAATTTTATTTGCTCTCTTCACTCTATGACAGTACACTCTTCTTTTCCACTCTTTACTTTCAGTATTCATTCAACAAATGTTTGTCCCGTTGTCTCCAATCTCTCCTTTCCCCTCTAAAAGTAAACTAATATATATATAAAACAATAAAGTACACACATCTCCTGCATCACTGTATCCCCAAATCTAGTCCATTCTTTGTCTGAAGTGTTGGCTTCGTTACTGGTTTCAGCTTTGGACTAGCAGCAAGTCTAGGGGCCGTGTTCTCAGGGCACCTGAGGTTGTCAGATCATCAAGTCTGGTCTTTTAATAGAGTTGTAGATCTGCACCCCTTTCTCTCATGTTACATCAGGAACTGTACACTGAGTTCCCCATCAGGGCTGTCTTTGGTGGTGGCTGGGGACCATCTAATTTTTCTGTTTGACTGCTGATGTAGTTGCCCAATCATATGGGTCCTTCTGTCTCCTGGGCTCATTTTTCTTCATGCCTTTGATGTTTTTGGTTTTCATCTGTTCCAGGTGGACTGGACCAGTTGATGTTTCTTAGATGGTGGCTTGCTGGCTTTGAAGACCCCAGTCACCACTTACCAACATGGGATGCAGAACATACTCTTAGAAAAAGTCTAATTATGCCAATTGACTTCAATGTCCTTGATTTTTTTTTTTTAATCCGTCGTGCCCATCTCTGCCTCTTTACTGGTAAACTTAAGCCATTTACATTCAGTGTGATTATGGATAGGTGGGAGTTTACTCTTGTCATTTTGTTGAACTTTTTTAGTGTGTGTGTCTGTTGATAGTGGTTCCTTTATTCTGCTTAATTTTCTGCATTGAGCTATTTTTGCTTATGGATTTTCTTTTCACTTCTTTTGTTGTTGATTTTGTGTTTACTGAGTCTTTGTATTTTTCTTTTTTTTTTTTTGATGAGTTGGTTTGTTAACTTCTTCTGGCTACCTAGTAATTTATCTTTATTTTCTTAAGTTTAAAGCAGTTTTTTTTCCTTGATATCACCTTGACTTCCTCTTCATATGAAAGTTCTGTAACTACATCACTTATTCTCATTTTTTGTTTTGACATTGACATCTCTGTTCTCTCTTTTCAGTCTTTTAGCTTTGCTTTATTTTTGAGAATTCTTTGTCTGGGTTGGCATATGGCTGATGCTGTCCTGTGTCCTAATCTCAGGTTGTCATCTGCTATTGTTAGTTCTCTGAAAGACACCCTTTAGTATTTCTTATAAATTTGATCTGGGGTTACAAATTCCTTTAATTTATGTTTATCTGGAAATGTCTTAATTTCCCCATTGTGTTTGAGAGACAGTTATATAATTCTTTGATGGCAATATTTTTATTTCAACTTTTTATGTGTGCCATCTTATTGCCTTCTTGCTTGCCTGGGTTCTGCCAAGTCATCAGACCTTGGTCTTATTGACACCTTTTCTTAGGTGACATTTTTTTGTTTTTCCCAAGATGCTAGCAGGATTCTTTCTTTGTCTTTGTCTTTGCTTGTTTAATTGTGATAGGTCTTGGTGAATTTCTCTTGCTATCTCTTCTGTCTGGGGTTCACCAAGTTTCTTGGAAGGATATCTTCTTGTCTTTTATC
Organism: Heterohyrax brucei; assembly: GCA_028571685.1. Classification (NCBI taxonomy): domain Eukaryota; kingdom Metazoa; phylum Chordata; class Mammalia; order Hyracoidea; family Procaviidae; genus Heterohyrax; species Heterohyrax brucei. Next base: position 54,875,804 of record CM053149.1, read on the forward strand.
ATATTAGAGAAGTTTTCTGCCAGCAAATCTTTGACAGTTCTCTCTGTGTTGTATTTTGCTTCCTCCTGTTCTGGAATTCTGATCGTATATTACTTGTCCTGCTGATAATGTCCTTCATAATTCTTGGGCTTTCTTCATTCTTTTTTCCCTGATTTTTCCTCAGACAAGTTTTTGTCAAGGTATTTGTCTTCTGTTTTGCTGATTTTGCCTTCCATTGATTCAGCTCTGCTCCTATGTCCTTCTACTGAGTCGTCTATTTCTGAAGTTCTATTGTTAATTTGCTGTTTTTGTGTGGCTTCTAATAGTCTATTTTGTTTGTTGTTTTGTTCTTGTATTCTTTTCCTGAATTCTTTTCTTGCTTTGTCTGTGTTTTCTTAGATTTTGTCTGTGCTTTACTTGCTTTTGTCTGTGTTTTTCTTGATCTCTTGGATAACTTGATATATTGGTCTTATGAATTTCTTACCATTTTTTTCCTCCAGAAGGTTTTCTGGTTCTTTATTTTGGTCACTTGCTGGAGGTATTTTGTTCTACTTCTTTGTGTGATTTGATATTGTTTGTTGTCTCTAAGGAATTAAGGTGTTATTGTATTTATTTATTTTCTGTTTTGATATATCCGAGTAAGTGCAGTATGCATGCTAGTTTGACTTTACCACCTGTCTCTGTGTGTGTGTTGGGAGAGGGATCAGTGTGTAAGTATAAATCTCTGTTTGCTTATCTTGCAAGGTGGCTGAGGATGCAGCTGATGTTGCTAGTGAGCTGATGTGCTTGATTGGCTAGCTACCAGGGCATGGGTACAAGGAGGGTTCCCACTGGTCCCTGGGTTGGGTGTGTGTATGCATTGTTGGTTGCGGGGCAGTTAAGGTGAGGGTGCTCCTGTTGTTGGTCACTTGGTGGATGATACAGGCAATTTCACTGACAATACAAGGTGGTCAGAACTGCATGGGGGTAGAGTGGACAGAAGCCTCTGGTTCCAGGGGCGTTGGCACAGGGGGAATGCCACAAGCTCATGGGTGCCTCTTGAGGGTATGGCCTTATCTGCTAGAGTGCTATTTGGATGAGGTTTGCCATAGGTCCTCGGGCCGCCATTATGGGTGGCTGGGTATCAGAGTGGGCACTTCCTCCAGTACACAGGCTCCTGGTGCCAGTGGCTGGGTGGGCCAGCAGGTGTCGCTGGTCTGTGTGCTCCCAGTATGGTCCATGGGTTCCTAGAGCAGTTGATAATGCAGAAAAGAGGTTATAGCTGCTCCCTGGAATCCTGGCACTAGTGTTCAGGAGGAGAAATTGATGCTGCTGGTCCATGGGCCCTGGCTTAGGTAGTTGGGCTTAAGAATAAGTATTGCTGGTTTGTGGGCCTCCAATGGAGGTAAGTGCAGAAGTGGGGGTGCCACTGGACCATATGCTCTCAGTGCAGGTTGGTTAGCAGAAAAATGTGGAGGATATGATTAGGACTCAGGAGCAGTATGAGAAATCAGAAAGCCTGATCCTTTAAGCCCCTCCCTAAACTCTCTTTCTGAGCACTTGTTGGTGGCTAAGTTAACAATTCATCCACAGCAAGCAGCCAACCAAAGGATGTAACCTGGGCACAGGACTTGATTAGTTCTGCTTCAACTCTTCAGGCTGAATCCAAGACAGAAGTCATATAACTTAAGGCTGATACCTGTTGCTAAGGGACAGATATATGAAAGGAGCTGGTCCATAAGGGACTGGTGCTGCTCAGTTACAGAAGTAGACTCAACCAGTAAATGACTAGACTTTCAAAGATATTGAATTGCTAGAGAAATCTCAAACTTAAAAACAGGAGTTTGGGACTGCTCAGTTTCTAAGGCGGTTTCCAGGTCCTAAAAGGGAGAAGCTTGCTAGGGAAGGATCTCTAGAATGAGAATATTTCCCAGCATTCATTTCAGGGACACCCCTGGAGAATGGTGAATTTGGATAATCTGTTCAAAGAACAAAGCCTGGGCAGTCTAATTGATTCCACAAACAAGATATACACTCCCTTTACTGTTCCACAAGGTATGGTATATGATGTGGTTTACGTTTTGTTACCTTTTCTAAATGACAGTTTTTGTTGAAGTATGCTATTTTTCTTAACCGTATAGTGGAAATGTAGGAGATTATTTTACTGGTCATTTAACTTGTAGGTTGCTGGACCAAGAGAAGCCACATTTGGATGTGAGAGATGTGTGTATCCCCTAAAGATTCTGGAAAGGAAGTTGGGTTGGTACCAGGATGTGACATTGGTATCCTTTTAGAATAAGTGTTTTTATTTATTTATTATTAATTTTTATTGTACTTTAGATGAAGGTTTACCAAGAACAAACCAGTTTCCTACTGAACAGTCACTACATACATATATACTTTTTAATGGTGTTGGTTAATGTGTGTCAGCACTTTCTAATCTCAACTTGGGCTCCCTAATACCAGCTTTCTTGTTCCCTCTTGCATTCTTTTCCTTGCCTCTGTGCTCTTTTCATCTTGTTTTTTTTGATAGTCCTGTTCAATCTTTGGCTGAAGGGTGAACCTCAGGAATGACTTCATTACTGAGCTAAAGGGTGTCCAGACACTGTACCCTTAGGGTTTGTCTGGTATCTGACAGGCCAGCAAGCCTGGTCTTTCTTTTTAGTTAGAATTTTGTTCTGTATTTTTCCATCTACGTTTGGAGTCCTCTATTGTGATCTTTGTCAGAGCAGTCAGTGGTGGTAGCTGGGCACCATCTAGTTGTTCTGGACTCAGTCTGGTGGAGGCCACTGTAGATGTGGCCCATTGGTCCTTTAGATTATTTTTTTCCTGGTATTTTTAGATTTCTTCATTCTGCCTTGTTTGCACGGGCTGAGACCAGTGGGGTATACTAGGTGGCCACTTACAGGCTTTTAAGACCACAGGCGCTACTCACCAAAGTAAAATGTAGAATATTTTCTTTATAAACTATGTTATGCCAGTTGAGCTAGATGGTCCTTACGTAAGACCGTGGTCCTCCCAGCTCCCAATTTAGCAATTCAGTACCTCAGAGAGTAAGTATGACTTGGATTATATATTAAACCCGCTGCTGCTGAGTCGATTCTGACTCTTAGCAACCCTATGGGACAGAATAGAAATACTCCACAGAGTTTCCACCAAGTGCCTGGCAGATTCGAACTGCCGACCTTTTGTTTAGCACATATAGCACTTAACCATTATGCCACCAGGGTTTCTGTCTTACTAATGTAAGACAACATTAAGTACAGGAATTTTTGAAATTGTATGTGCAGAAATGTATATGAGTTTGTACAGAGCAGGCCTGAGCTGAAATGTGGTGGACATTTGTTCTCATTATCTTCCCAATACTCATTTTTTCTAATGGAGAACTTTCTGTCTCCCATTTCATTAGGTTCTCCTGGAACTGTTAAGCACAATATATCCCTCGGCTGCAGGAGTGGTAAGTGACTCATGCAGGAAAAACAATGGTCCAAGTCTTTGTCCACGGTGATGGTACATGATCTGAATACACGCAACCAGAGTATTTTCATGAGACTTAAAATTCCATTAATTTAGGAAGTCTGTCTTGCATTTGAGTCATGAACTAAAACCATGTGGGTCTTGAAATTGCCAGTATCCATGTTTCTTAGAATAAGGAAAGAGTGTACTCATGGGAGGAAAGAATTAGGCCAACAATGAAGGAAAAATAGAGACAGAACAAAGGAAAATGATGGTGGAGTATGCAGCGGATGGGAAGACTGAGATAGAGAATGCTATTATTTGAGCTTCTGGGTTGAGCTGTACCTAAAATTAGCTTGGAAGTTTTGTGAGCCAATTTGCTCATTTATTTTCCCTTAAGCTAGTTTGTAATGGATGTCTGTCTTAGTCACCTGGTACTGCTCTAACAGAAAATACCATGAGTGGAAGGCTTCACAAGGAGAAGCTTTTATTGTCATAGTCTGGTAAGCTGCAAATCCATTAAGGAGTTACAAGTCCATTCAATAAGAGAAGTTATCACAGTCTGGTAGGATAAGTCCAAATCCAGTGATAGCATCTCAGCACAGGAACCTTGGATCCAAAGGATGTGCTCTGCTCTCTGTGCTTCTCTCTTGGTGGTATGAGGTTCCCAACTTCCTCTGCTCACTTCTCTCCCTTATATTCTGCAAGCTCATAGCTTGAGCCCTGCCTCAGTAACACAGCTGCAGCCCATTCTCTATTATCACTCTCAGAGAGGCAGGATTCACAACACATGGGAGGAAGGGCACCATATTGGGACCCATAGCCAAATCAAATCAACACATACATTTTTGGGGGGACACAGTTTGATCCATGACAATGTCCTTGCACTTAAAACTGAAAAAGTCCTAAGAGCTAAGTGTAAATCATAAACTATAGTTTTTCCCCTTAAAAAGTTTGTGGATTCTGATGAATTTCTTTTCGCCATCTAATAATGCAAAGAAGTCTAAGACTAGTCTGGTATGTTCTTACTTCATGTGCAATTCATTATTTCTTCCTGGATTGAAGATTTTTTTCCTTTCTGTTTAGATTGAAACTTTTCCAGAAATATATCTTTTTATGGTTTGTATATGTATATACATATATGTATGTATATTATATATATGTGTGTGAATTTTTTCTCAAATGTGGTGAGCTCTTCAAATCCGTATGTTCAAGGCTTTTTTTTTTTAATTCATGAATTTTTCTTTCAATTGTGTCTTTGATTACGGCTTCCATTCCAATTTTGTTGGTTTCTTTCACCTATTATTCATAAGTTGGATCTTCATAAATTGAAGAAGTGAGAATAAACAATATATTGGCAATCTCAGAAAGCATTAGCTAGCCAATAAAGGTCAGCTGTCCAGTTTCTGGATTAGGACTGATCCTGCATTCTTATTCCATAAAACCAGATTATCCTGGAGAAATGAATGGTGTTTGTATCCCCTCTTCTTAAGATAGTCCTGGAGCCTTCCTGTTTTGGCAGAATAATACAGAGTTTATCGACATAGTCTTAACCACAGTTCCTTCAGCATGGCAGTCAGTGAATAGATGATGTGTTTTTGCCTTTTTCCTTCCTCATTTCTGTGAATATCTTAAGGGAAATTTTGGAGAGACTGTGCTGGATGTAATTTAAAATTGGAAGTCTTTTTTTGCTCATTTAAGAGTCAATTACTGCTATGTACTTTGTGCCTTCAGTATTTACTTACTTAAACAACTCAGTCCATAAACCAGCAATGTTGAGATCTTTTATGCGGTAGACAGTCTGTTTGGCTAGCAGAGTTGAAAAGACAATATTCTAATTTTTAAGTATTTAGCAATCTAATATGGTAGGCAGATGTGTGAAACAACAAACCATAAGTGACTGATGAATCAGAATTTATTTGATAGCAAATAACAAACTAACAACAAGAGTATGATACATGCAGTGCTCTCAGTGCAATTTGGAAAAGACTTTATAGTGGAGGCAACAAACATTTGTATGGAGCATTGTAGAATCAATACCAGCCCGTATTTGTCAGTTTGTTGTAATGTGATGATTTGCATGTTGCTATTATGCTGGGAGTTATGCTAGTTGTATTGCAAATACCAGCAGGGTCACCAATGGGGAACAAGTTTCAGCAGAGCTCCCAGGCTCAGACAGACAACTTCCGAAAAGTTGGTCAGTGAAAACTTTATGAATAGCAGTGAAATATTGTCTCACATGGTCTCAGAAAATAAGTCCCTCAGGTTGGAAGGTCTTTGAAATACAACTGGGGAAGATCTGCCTCCTGAAAGTAGAATTAACTTTAATGATGTGGATGGAATCAAATTTTCAGGACCTTCATTTGCTGATGTGGCACCAACATGAAATGAGAAGAAACAGCTGCAAACATCCATTAAAAATCAAAATGGGGAATGTCTGAAGTATGAATCTAGGGAAATTGAAAGTTGTCAAAAATGAAATGTAATGCATGAAGATTGATGTCCTGGACATTAGTGAGAAGAAATGGACTCCTATTTGCCATTTTGAATCAGACAATCGTATGGTTTATTATACCAGTAGCGACAAATTAAAGAGGAATGGTGCTGTATTCATCACCAAAAGGAACATTTCAAGAGCTATCCTTAAGTACAATGCTGTCAATAACAAGATAGTATCCCTATGATAATGAGGAAGACCAGTCAATATGACTATTACTCAAATTTACACACCAATTACTAAAGCCAAAGACAAGAAAATTAAAGATTTTTACCAACTCCCGCAGTCTGAAGTTGATCAACATGCATTCAAGATGCACTGATAGTTACTGGTGACTGTAAGGTGAAAGCTGGAAACAGAAGGAAGATCAGTAGTTGGAAACACAGACTTGGATAGAAAAGACGCTGGCAATCACATGGTAGAATTTTGCAAGACCAATGACTTCTTCATTGCAAATACTTTATCCAACAACATAAATATCAACTATATATGTGGACCCCACAGGACAGAGAAAACAGGGATCAAACTGACTACATGTGTGAAAAGAGACAGTAGAAAACCTCAATATCGTCACTTAGAACAAGGCCGTGGCAAACTTGATCACATGCAAGTTCAAGACAAAACTGAAGAAAATGAAAACAAGTCCACAAGAATGGTTCTATGCATCTATAGGATGTCGTCCTGCTGACCTCTTACTGGAGGAAGGGGAGTGAGTGGAGAGGAGGGGATAGGAAATTACTGAGAGGATAAGACATGTATGGAGCAGAGAGGAAGGGTGTGCTGTCACCGGGCAAGGAGAGCAGTGGGAGCTGCATATAGGTGGGCAGGCAAATTTATGTGGGAATGTACATTTGCATTCAATCATTAAAAAAAAAAGCAAAAATTCTAAAAAAAAAAAGACAAGTCCACAAGAGCTAAAATATGACCTTGAGCATCTCCCACATGAATTTGGAGGCCATTTGAAAATAAATTTAACACATTGAACACTAATGACAGAAGACGAGTCGTGGGATGACATAAAGAACATCATACATGTAGAAAGCAAAACATCATTAAAAAGAAAGAAAAGACACAGTGGATGTCAGAAGAGACTCTGAAACTTGCTCTTGAATGCAGGCTGGCCTAAGCAAATGGAAGAAATGATGAAGTAAAAGAGAGATGAACAGAAGATTTCAAAGAGTGGCTCAGAAAGGCAAAGTAAATTATTACAATGAAATGTGCAAAGACCTGGAGATAAATAAACCAAAAGGAAAGCCTCAAGTTGCAATACTGAAGGATTCTATGGGCAAAATATTGATTGACACAGGAAGCATCAAAAGAAAATGGAAGAGTCAATGTACCAAAATGAATTGGTTGATGTTCAGTCTTTTCAGGAGGAAGCACATGATAAAAAACTGATAGTACCAAAAGATGAAATCCAAGCTGTACTACAAGCATTCACTAAAAACAAGGCTTCAGCAACTGATGGGCTACCAACTGAGATGTTTCAACCAGCAGAACTGGAAGTTCTAACTCTTCTATGCCAAGAAATTTGGAAGATAGCTACCTAGCCAACTAACTGGAAGAGACCCACATTTGTGCCATTCCAAAGAAGGATGATCCAACAGAGCATGGAAATTATTGAAAAATACCATTAATATCACAAGCAAGTAAGATTTTGCTGAAGATTATTCAAAAACAGTTGCAGCAGTACATTGACAGAGAGCTGCTAGAGATGTAGGCCAGATTCAGAAGAGGATGGGAAATGAGGGACATCATTCCTAATGTGAGAGGGATGTTAGCTGACAGCAGAGAATACCTGACAGATGTTTACCTACACAAAGGCATCCAGCTGTGTGGCTCGTAAGAAATTATGGGTAATGTTGTAAAGAATGGGAATTCCAGGATATTTAATTAGGCTTTTGTGTAACTTGTATAGAAAACAAGAGACACTTCTTTAAACAGGAAAGGTGTATATCAGGGTTATATCCTTTCACCACACTTATTCAGTGTGTATGATCAACAGATAATCAGAGAAGCTGGGCTAGGTGAAAAATAATGAGAAATCAGAATTGAGAATGACTTATAAACAACTAATTATATGCAAATGATACAACATTGCTTGCTGAAAGAAAAGACGAAGCACATACTGATGAAGATCAATATAAAGAAAGCGAAATTCCTCACAACTAGACCAAAAAGCAACATCATGATAAATGGATAAGAGGTTGGAGTTGTCAAGGATTTCATTTCATTCAAATCCACAATCAAGGTCCTTGGAAGCAACAACCAAGAAACGAAACAACGCATCGCATTGGGCAGATCTGCTACAAAAGACCTTTTCAAGTATTGAAAAACAGAGACATTGCTTGGAGGACTACCATGTGCCTGATTCAAGCCATGGTATTTTTAATTGCCTCACATGCATGCAAAAGCTGGACAGTGAGTAAGGTACACTGAAGAAGAACCGATGCCTTTGAATTATGGTGCTGGCAAAGAATATTGAATATAGCATGGACAGTGAACAAATCTATGTTGGAAGAAATACAACTAGAATGCTTATTAGAAGCTAAGATGGTAGGACTTTGACTTACATACTTTGGACATGGTGGTGGTTAAGATTTGTGTCAACTTGGCTGGGCCATCATTCTTAACGTTTATATGTGATTACTCCTATGACGGGATCTGCTGTGAGTGGCCAAGCAGCGGAAAAGCGGTTTCTTTGTGCTTGTGGCCTGCATCTAATCTGGTTTTTGCCTACTCTGGATCCTGCAGCTGCCTCCTGTTCATCAGACTCATGGTTCTTGGGATTCAAACTATCAGTTTATCTGCCAGTCCTGGGATTCTTCAATCTTCACAGCCTGTAAGCAAGAGCACTGCTCTCTGACCTGCTGGTGTTGGGTTTGCCAGCTCGTGCAGCTACGTGAATCAGGGAAAGCTTTGTTTTCTTGCCAGTGGATCTTTGGATTTATTGATCTTTACAGCCTGTAAACAATAGCTCTGCTCTCCAACCTGCTGATCTTGGGTTTGCCAGTTCCTGCAGTTATGTGAAGAAGAAGCCTCTGTTCAGATCCACATGGACTTGGGATGTTCCAGTCTCTTCAATCAAGAGAGCCATTTCCTTGATATAAATCTCTCTCTCTATGTATGTTTATACAGCTATTAGTTTTGTTTCTCTAGATTACCCAGTGTAAGACAGACATGTTTTCAGATGGGATCAGTCCCTGGAGAATGACATCATGCTTGACAAAGATTGACACAGTGACTGCAACATGGGTTCAATCAAGCATTTCAATGACTGTGAGGTTGGTGTAGGACTGGGCAGTGTTTTGTTCTGTTGTATACAGATCACTTTGAACTGAAACTAACTGGTTGGTACCTAACAACAGAACCAGTAAGAGTCTATCAAGTTAATGGAAAAGCTGTATTGGTTGTTATTGTTTGTTTGTACCCTTTTAATGGAGAGTGATGGAGCTCAGCCTGCGTATTGATATTCCTTTCAAAATTTGACCCATTGCTTTTAAATTTCACAAGGGTTTGCTTGTTACTAGCATACTTGCATGCCACATACAACATGGAAGATCACAAAGGCACTTACCCTCTTTCCTTGTCTGGTTAATTTCTCTTTCTTTCTACCTATTTGGTATGGAGGATGTCATAGTCTTACATATTTTAACTGCTTATCTACTGAACATACAGTTATGTAATTTTAACCCTTTGAAGATGAAATTGGGGGAGGAGATTTTGGGGTCCCGGAGTGTTTATTCACTAATGAATGGCTGCTGAGCCATTGCTGGTAGTCTTTTGTTGTTTGATAAAAATAAGGTAAGAACTGCAAGCAGTCCATGTTGCTGTCATGTTACAGGCAGTGCATCACAAATGTGATGCGTTTATCTACACCACAGCTCAGGAAGTGTATCACACTTCCTGGTTACACATGAGGCAAAAAAGATCTTGCTCTGTTTTCCAGCAAGCACTTTATAAAAGATGTCTGTGAGGTGGCTATTGTCTGCAGGCCCTATCAGTCCCCTGTTCCATGAAGTATATCACACACGTGGTACAAATGCTTACCAGTAAACCCCAGGGGTATAAAATATAACTGGGGTATACATCTCCCAGTGCCCAGGAGAGGATGGTGATTTATATAAGCAGGGAATAAGAGAGTTTAAAAGAATAATCTAGTCTACCTTCCCATTGCTACTACTATTTTAAAGCTAAACAGGAATTAAGTAGGAACAATAACAATTGTGATGATAATGATTGGGTAGTGCTGGCAGTTTATTATTTCATACATATCATTGCATTTAATGTTCATAAAAATTTCTGATCCTGATACTATTATTATGCTCAGTTTATGAGTGTGGAAACTCAATTTTAGCAACATCAAAGTGTTTGTTTAAAAGTATTAGATTTTTTGGTCTGATACTTTCTCTAATACTCGATAAAACCTCACTTATTTTTGTTTTTGTTTGTTTGTTTGTTTGAATTCTACTTAAAAATACATTTAAAACTTGAGTCTAATGTTTACACTTTTGTCTTTTGCAATTTATGAGATGATAACAAATGATAGCTAATACTGTTCTTCTGTTCCTCATATTTCTCATGGCCTGTATCATAGACATTACTCTCCGAGTTCCTTTATACTGCTTTCTATTATTGCCTAGTTTGTATTTATATGATTTGTGTTGCTTGAAGAAAAAGACTTTTCCTTGCTCAAAATCTAGTAAATTTCTTCTGCACACTCTCTTGGTAAAGTTCTCTTAAGTTCACCAAACTGTCTGTACCTCCCGTCCTCTCCGTGGCAGACTGCCAGATTTCATCTGTCGTGCGTTTGGTGCTTTTGTCAGCCGTGGCACCATTTTCACAAATCTTGTAGACATTGTATTACCAGATCAGTGGCCTTTTGTTTCTATGACCTTCGCTCTCTTCCTTTAAAAACAGTGAGCCAGCCAGCCAGCCAGCCAGATAGGCAGACAATGTCAGGCAAGTCAAATCCCATGTGTGTGAACACAGAAGTGTGCTACATAGGGTTTTCAGTGAATGGTTTTCCAAAAATAAGTTTCCAGTCTTTTCTTCTCAGATGCCTCTGGATGGACCTGAATTTCTAACCTTTGAATTAGCAGGCAGATGCATTAGCTGTATGCATCACCCAGGGACTCCAAGTACTGGTATTATGCAGACGCTTTGTTTTATGCACAGTGTGGTCTGTGTCACCTGTCTTCAGTGTGCAGCCAGGCTTTTCTTACAGACTTAGTTAGCAGAACCAGACTCTAAAGTTTTCACAGTCAAGTATGTTTCCTCTCTAGTCATATTATCCTATTGCTTCCTACATCTTTTGCTAATGCTTGCTTTTTTAGTTATGAGTCACACAGCTACCCCTACTCACAGTAGAACCCTTGGACACTGATCACGGGCTTCAGAGTCAGAGTCCTGTCTCCACAATCTGGTTCTGTCACTTTGGGGTTGGGTAATTCTTACGGATTGAATTGAATCTCCCCTAAAATATGTTGAAATCCTAATCCCTGGTACCTGTGAACATGGTTGCATTTGGAAATTGGGTCTTTGAAGATGTTATCAGCTAAGTTGACATGAGATCACACCAGAGTAGAGTGGATCCCAATACATTGTAAGTGGTGTCTTTATAAAGGAAGAGGAGAGACAGAAGAAGGACGGTCAAGAACAGTCAAAGAAAAATCTACAAACCAAGGAATACCTGAGGTGACCTGAAATTGAGGAAGACAAGAAGGAATCTTCCCCTAAAGACTTTGGAGGAAGCATGGCCCAACCCCCTTGCTGATTTGAACTTCTAGTCTCCAAAACTCTGAAAAAATAAATTTCTGTTATGTAAAGTTACCTACCTTGTGAAATTTTGTTACAGCAGCCCTGGAACACTAATATAGTAATCATAGGCAAACTTCTGTGAGCCTCATCTGTAAAATGGGATCACACTGTGCATATCTACAAGTAGAACTCTGAAGACAAGATCAGTTGAGAAAGTGAAGTGTTTAGAATAACATGAAACATGTGATGGTTACTCAGAAAAAAAAATTAGTTTATTTTCACCTCTGTTATTCCCATAAGTAACCTTTTCTTCAACTTAAGTTTCTCTTTGTTGACATACTAACTAGCCAGTTGAATACCATGAACTTATCAGTGCCTTCTCTCTTGTGAAATAGCTGTTCTCCTTCTTCTTTTTTTTTTTTTTTTGGTCTAAAATCTGTTTCTTCAGTTCAGTCTATATAATGATACCTTTTAAAATGTTTTTGCTTCATTTTTTTCCTTAAGGGTGTTTGGGTAGTACAACTTTCTGGTTCCTTCAGATGACGTCTCTCTTCCATTCTTAGTCACCTCCTGTTCTCACAGTTGTTAGCTAACTCCCTGTGTAATCTCATAGCCAGCTCCTGAGAAGTAGATTTCAGGGAAGATCACAGAAGACTTAGTATCTATCACTTTGCAGTGATATATTCTGGTGTTTGTATTAGCCCATTTCCCATTTTTTTCTGAACTATGCATTTAAATAAGCATCCCTCAATTCTGGATTCTATGTATTTAGTAGACTATAGTTGATTATTTATTGTCCTAGTGATGGCATAGTGGTTAAGTGCTACAGTTGCTGACCATCTGCTAGGCATTCCTTGAAAGCTTTATGAGACAGTTCTAGGCTGTCTATAGGTTTGGTATGAGTTGGAATCAACTCAATGACAGTGTTTTTTATTTTTTAATAGTTGAAAGGTAATCAAGATCCTCTTCCAGTTCAAATCCTTTTTACATTCAGGAAATATTTAGCAAATATTTATTAATAACAGTAACCATAAACAAATGCTAGGCTTCAAGGACACAAAGATAAATAAAAGAGTATCTAACCTTCAAAAAACTCCTAAGTAATTCATTCTTCCCTATTTCTTTGAAAGTTACTCATATCTTTTTATTTTTAAAATAATGAAAATTAGCTTCTTACATGAACTACGGAAGCAGAGTGCCTGTACACAGAGGTTTCCTGGCGAAGTGGAGTGCCTCTGGGCACTTGAGTAGGTGGAGCTAGCTTTGCTGACCCACAGAGCAAGAGAGCTGAGTGCATTTGGGCAGGAAGCTTTCTAGCAAGAGTGGGGTGCCTCCGGGCACTTGAACCAGTGGAGCTACAGAGCTTTGGAACACTTGTCCCAGCAGGGAGCAGAAGCTGAAGAGACAGCATAAGAAGCCAAGCTGACTCAGTCTCACAAGGTATGGCCATGACCTCAGGAGTTTGAAAGGGTGGGATGTCGTGGATTGAATTGTGTACCCCCCAAAAATGTGTCGCTATGTGTCTGGGCCATGATTCCAAATATTTTATGATTGTCCTTCATTTTGTGGTGTTCCTATGCTGTATATTAAAGGATTAGAGTGGGACTGTAAATCCCTTTGTAGGATCATTTCCCTGCTCCACTGTAAAGGGAGTATCACTGGAGTGTGGCTTGCACCACCCTTAATCCTTTCATCCTACAAGAGATGAAAGAAAGGGAACCAAGCAGAGAATTGGGAACCTCACACCATCAAGAAGACAACACTGGGAGAAGAGAATGTTCTTCAGACCTGAGTCTCCTGCACCAAGATGCTCCCTGGACAAAGACTGATACAATTCTGGACTTTCTTCCAGAGCCAACAAGGCAGAAAGCCTTTCCCTGGAATGCACATCCTGAATTTGGACTTATAGCATACTACACTGTGTAAGAATGAACATTCCTTTGTTGAAGCCATCTACTCTGTGATATTTCTGTTAGAGTAGCCTTAGCTGACTAAAATACTTAGCTTCTAACATGAACTAAGGATCTGATCATACACCCTTGGCATAATTCTCACCACCAGGATTATTCTGAAGCCTACCTTAAAGTGAAAAAAAAAAAAAAAATTAAGTGGTCCCCAAAAGAATGGGAATGTGGTTTGAGTATAATTTACCTAATATTTGTGTGTGCCTATTTTGGAAAGATATTTTGTTTCAAGTTAAAACATTCTAGCTACAAACGAGAGTTGAATATCTGCTTTATGTTTTGCTACTGTCATGTATACAGAGCACCTATTCCAGAAATATAGAGTTAGAAGCGAGTCAACAAGTTAAACAAGTTAAAACAGGAAAGTAACAAAACAAAACAAAGCCCTCAAGAAATCTTCTTAGGCAGTAGTAATGCTCATGTGAAATTTTCCTCTTGGCTGCAGGAGCAGTTGCACAGTCAATTAGAGTGCAGGGGACCAAAGGGAGCGCTGACCAGTGCACTGCAGGCTGCCACTTACTCCAGGTCTCCCCTGTGCTGGCCTTTAAGTAGGATCAAGTGTGTATTGTGACAGTACACCACTATGAATCTGGTAAGTATTTTCTGTGAATTCAGGTTTTAGTAATCATTATGTATGGAAACAAATAAACTATCCCTGTATGAGTGCAGTATGCCTTTCATTTCCCCTACGGGCTGCTTGGTATACACATGGATTTGGAGATCTTCTGAAATAATTCCTTTGGCTTCCAGGGATCTACACCTTGGGGATCACTGATCTCATCTCATCCCATCTTTTAACAGACTCAGGTAAACGTGATTCATGGATATTAAGTGATTTGCCAGAGACACATCTAGCTGGTGGCAGAGTGCAGGTCACTGACACGTTTTCCACTGTAGCACAGCTGTCTTAAACTTTTCTGAAATTATTGAACACCCACATTAGCAGAAAGTGATCTGAGCAGTAGACTAGCTCAAAGGGAAGTGGGATGTGTAGATCACATATAGGTGGACACGCTCTGTATTTCACAAAATAAACTTCCAGTGGAACAGTTTGTGAACAGAATTCTTACATAACTTGTACTTGACTATTAAATATTTTTCAAGTACTGCAAAGAGGCAGACACCTGTGTTAGGTACTTTTTAAACCATACAGCAAAGTTGGAACTACTGAACATCTGGTAACAGATGAGAAACAGAGAGAGGGAAAAAAAAAGCTTTCAAGATTATGGATTTTTTTTTTTTTTTTTTTTTTTTTTGTCAATGAGCAGGCACAAAAGTCAGCAAGAATGGACTTCCTCAACTTCTGCCAAGTTAGGAGATGGAGTTCTGGCTGCTGAGTTGAGAAAAGAAAGGAGAAAAATCACCAGCCAAGTAACACATTAGAATATTGGCAGACCTACAAGGATGAGTCTGTCAAAGATATTAAAAAGTCATTCGGGGCTAGAATGACTCGATTCAGCTGAGTAAATATGAAAAGAAGAATTGGTATTTCTTGGATACTTTTTAGTACTTAGATACAAGAGGGGTCTCTGGAGTAGCCAAGTCTTTAGTCCAGGGTTTCTCTGGTTGATTGATGTGAGGTTAAAGATACTGAACCAAATGCTGCCTCAATTCATACTCCCCTGAATGACTCATTTCTGCCACTACTGCATCAGTTTAAAAAGCTTCTGCATTCTGTAGATCAGCTTTGGGGTTCTTCTGGTCTAGCCGACCCAGTGGAGTCTGGTTTGATGCTGACTCTTGTGAAAACTGAGGTCACTTTTGGATAGATCTTGGGTAGCCAGCCCCATTATATCTGTGATGTGGGGTATGTAAGGACAGAGTTTCATCCTGTTAGATCTCAGATTCTGTGGGGTCTTTCATTAGAACTTTCATTCTGTTAGATCTGAAGACACAATAGTGTTCTTAGAAGGTCAAGGTTGCTTATTGAAACGTTACGTGTGCTTATTTTCCATTAGGAGTCCCTGGATTGCTCATCATTTAAGGACTTGGCTACTAACTGAAAGGTTGGGGTTTTGAATTCACTTAGAGGTACCTCAGAAGAAAGGCCTGGTGATGTATTTATAAAAGGTCACAGCCTCGAAAACTCTACAGCGCACAGTTCTGCTCTGACACTCTTAAGGTCACCATGAGTTGTAATCAACTTGATGGCAACTGTTTGGTTCGGTTTGTATTTTCCATTAGTGGAATCTCTAGATGATGAAAAGGCTCATGGACCTGATTGCTAACCAACAGGTTAACAGTTCCTGTACACCTAGAGGCACCTAGGAAGAAAAGCCTGGTGATCTGCTTCCAAATAACCAGCCATTGAAAACTCTGTGAAGTGCAGTTCATGGGGTCACCAAGAGTCAGAGCTGACTCAATGGAGGTTAGAAATTTTCCATTAGTGGAGGCTGTATCTCTATAACCATCAAAAATTGTAATCTTCCTCCCAACCAAATGCTTTGGAACTGTGAGTTTTACAAGGAGTCTTAGGGAAGATGCATCTGAACATGTGCAAATCCATCTCCACTACCAGAAGGTGTAACTTAAATAACCTGCATCATCTTTGGGGGACAGCACATCTGAGGCCCACAGCAGAAAAGAGTAAATACAATGGATTGCTGACAGAGAACTGTATCAATGGACATCAATGAAGTCTGTGGGCCCTGCATCTAAATATAAAAGACAAGGGTGCAAGAAGTGTTGCTTTGAGTCCAGGCTCCCTGTCCTCTCATTCCTGAGACTCTCAGGAGTCACAGGGAGGAAGAAACACATTTGTCTGTTCTCTGCCTGTCAACTCTCCAGTTAGTGCCGTCCACAAGGGTGGACAGCAGGGCTGGGAGGGCCCTGAATAGTGGGCTGGCTAATGGAAGCATTTTCTCTGTAGACAGATCCAGTTGCCTTGGTGAAGTCCTTGAGGCTGAGGAGTGGCTCAGCTGTTTCTGGCTGTGGATGGCTTATGCTCACCCAAGCATGGCCCCCACCCCAAACCTGGGAGACTGGCAAGCTGCTGCCAGTGAACTTGGAATCTTTAAACACAAGCAGATAGAATAGGCAATTTTTCTTTTGCTGCCATTGCAGGAAGAGTGATTCTTGGAGAATTAAGTTTTTGGTGTCTGGATTTGGGTCAGGAGTGGTCAGTTGAGGAGAATGAGGAAGTGAAAACAGAGAGTAAGACGAAGCAGAGAAGGAACTGAGAGGGTCAGTGTGGTAGGGGAGGGAGGCTGAGCAGTTGTCTGGGCAGAGAACTTTGGAAAAGGTTGATTTTTAAGGGTATAGTATTTATGACAAAGTCAAAAGAAATCCAAATCTGTTGAGTCCATTCCTACTCATGGCGATCCCATATGTTGCACAGTAGAACTACTTCATAGGATTTTCTTGGCTGTGATATTTGGGATGCACACCACCAGGCATTTCTTTTGTGGTACCTCTAGGGAGATCAGAATTGCCAACCTTTGGGTTAGTAGTTGAGCACAAGCTGCCTGTGCTATCTGGAGACCCTGCCTTTATGGTATGCTGTATAAAATCTCTTGCCCTGCTCCTTTTAGAAAACAACTGGAAAGATCTGTAATGTCATCTGTCCCAGGGGGCAACCAACAGCCACACGTGGCTTGTGAGCCCTGTAAGTGTGGCTGGTCTGAATTGAGATATACTTTAAGTGTAACATACAAACTGGCTTTCCAATTTTTGCTATAAAAGAGAATATAAAATATCCATCTCATTAATATTTCAAAAATTGAATGTGTATTGAAGCGTTACCATTTTAAATACACCGAATGAATAAGTTATATTATTAAAATGAATTTTATCTGTTTCTTTTTGTTAAAAAACTGAGTACTGGAAAATTTAAAGTGAAATACGTAGCTCACCTTCTTTCTACTGTACTGCTTTGATCTACATCATTCTTTAAAGCTGCTGGAGTTAGATTCATGCTTATTTTGGATTTGTGTTGATGGTCCATCAGGGTTGCACAAGGGAACACCCACACCCCCAATATTGATGGCCAAATGGAAAGAGGTCAGACCCGACATATCTCAGCCCCAGAGGGAGGCTTTGTCTGCAGCCTTTGGAAAGTATCTGCATGTGCAGAGACCTGCAGACATTGAGGAAGAGGTAGAATCAGAGAAACATTGGGTAAAAGGTTGCCTGCTCTTAAGCATGTCAGAAGAAGACCTAGCTCTTTTGAGCAGAACACCAGTGCTCATCAAGTGAACTTGAACTTCACCAGACCTTTTTCTAGGCAACTCTGGATGGACTCAAAGCTCTAACTTTGTAATTGGCAGCTGAGCTTTTTAAATGTGTACCGACACTAGTGTTAACAGAAAATTTCATGGCATGGGGACTGAAAACAAAGGAGATGCCCTGGAGGGACCACCTTTGTCATCCATAGCAGGAATACCTGAGGACAGAAGATTAAGAGGAGGAGAAAGAAGAAAGGAGAAGTTAAGGGAGAAGAGAGCCAGGACTGAATGGACAAAAATAAAACTCTGAGTCTGAAACTGCATGAGGAACGACCGCTCCATGGAGCAGAAATCCTGTAAAACAACCACAAGCTAAAACAAAACACAAGTTTGGTAGCAGCAGTCTTGAGTTTATTTATTTGATAAACGGCTTTGAAGCTGTCCTAATTCTTTGTGAAGACAGGACTGGGGAGAAATGAGCACTTACCTTAGCGATGAGGTAAAATGGCTCCATGGGTCATCAAAGTCTCCCAATCAGCGTTTCTTTCAGGGTTTCCCATGGAAGGTCTATTTGGCAATCCTGGTGGTGCAATGGTTAGCTGTTGGCTAAATCCAAAACATCACTGTTGTCAAGCTGATTCCGACTCACAGAGCACAGGGTAGAACTGCCCCACAGAGTGTCCAAGGAGCTCCTGGTGGATTGGAACTACTGCCCTTTTGGTTAGTAACTGCAACAATTAACTACTACATCCCCAGGGTTTCCAAGTGCTGCATCTGCTAACCAAACAGTCGGCAGTTCAAATCCACCAGGTAATCCTTGGAAACTGTATGCGGCAGCTCTATTCTGTCCTATAGGGTAACTACGAGTCAGAATCGACTTGATGGCAGTGGTTTATGGGAAGGTTGGAATGGTCCACCCGAGGGGACATCTGACAAATTTCCTGGCCTGGTATTCTTATGCAGCATTGTATACAACACAGCTATCCAGAGCCCAGCTGGGTCCTTCAGTTAACTAGATGGTGTCCTCCCTTTCACTCGAAGGCTTGTCTTAAGAAACTGCTTCCAAAGAGTTCCTGGAAACAAGTAAAATGCCTCAGCAGAGTTCAGTTCCCTCCCTAGGTCTGAAAAAATTCAATTCCATTTCTTACCCTATAATTCCTATGTCTGTGGGACTGGGCAATAAAAACAAATGTTCTAAAGGATGATCTGAGGTGCTGCAAAGGCCCGAAGTACTTCACAATTCATCAAAGTAAGATTAAATTATGTTCTGTACTTTCAGAAGCCAAAAAGGGAACTAATTTTTTTTAGAAGTGCCCTCTACATGAGCTGAAACTGAAAACATCAGTGTGTAAGTTAACCAGAAAGTCAAAATAACCAAAAGATTGTCTCTTACAGTTTTGCAGTTAATTGAAATTTCTTTTGGATGTTGATTATGGTTATGAGACACATTTGTGTGTTTCATAGTTTTGAGGGGCCAGATCTGTTAACTCTATCAGTCTGGAGGGTGCCAGCTGTATTGCAGGAGACTTGCTAGAAATGCAAGTTCTCAGTCTCCACTCAACTGTACTGAATGGAGCCACTATTTTACCAACATCTTTAAGAAATGCCTATGTACACTGAAGTCTGAGAAACACTAGCCTAAGGGAGTAACCAGTCTTTTGGAAAAGGGGGATCTCCTTTTCCTGGGACCATCATGGGCACCACAGCAACTATTTCCTCAAAGCTGATTTTTTGCTCCAAGTGCCAGAATTTTACAATGATTTCTTTCATTTTAGTCCTTACAACAGTCCTATGGAGTCAATATAATAATTTTTGGCCCGTTTTACAGAGGAGAAAACTGAACACTTTGCCCAAATCACATCCAGGGTTGCCTTGTGTTGGTTTTATATGTGCAAATCATTAGTCAGTCTTTCTTTGAGGCTGTTCGGGTTTTGAGCCATCTATAGGGTGGGCAGAAATGGAGTTTTTGTGTGTTTCACACCAATGAGTATTTTCTTTATCTTCTCTAGAAAGCCTGGAATTTCCTGCTGGAAATTTCCACATAATCTAGACAGTGAGATAACTTTAGAAAGTCACTCCATTAATGGCAGAGTCTTGGGTGGGACGTAGGCTTTTGGACCATTTGTCTCATGTGTTACAATCAGAAAATACTGATACAATATTTGTCCTTTTGTCACTGACTACTTTCACTCAACATGATGTCAGGTTATGAGATGTTTCCTGGAATCATCATTATTCTTTATCATTGCATAGTGCTCCACTAGTATATATACCATAGTTTACCTATCCATTCCTCTGTTGTTGGGCGTCTGGGTTGATTCCATCTTTTTGCTATTGTAGACTGTGCTGAAATAAACATTCTTGTGCATGTGTCCGTTGGTGTGAAAGGCCTTAATTCTGTAGGATATATTCCAAATAGTGGAATTACTGGGTCAAATGGTATATCTGTATCCATTTTTTTAAGGAAGTGCTAGATTGCCTTCCAAAGAGGCTGGACCATTTTGCAACCCCACCAACAGTGTAGGAGAGTTCCACTTTCTCCACAGCCTCTCCAGCATTTGTTGTTTTGTGTTTTCTGGATCATGGCCGACCTTGTTGGGGTGAGATGGTATCTCATTGTCGTCTTGATTTGAATTTCTTTAATAACAAAAGATCGTGAACATGACTGCATGTGTTTTTTGGCTGCCTGGATCTCCTCTTTAGAGAAATGTCTGTCCATCTCCTTTACCCATCACTTAATTGGATGATTTATCTTCTTCTTATTGATATTTTGTAGTATCTTATAGATATAGAGATCAGGCATTGGTCTGACACAGAGCTGCCAAATAGTTTTTCCCATTCTGTAGGTGGCCTTTTAATTCTATTAATAAAGTCTTTGGATGAGCAAAAGTGTTTGATTTTTAATAGTTCCCATTTATCTACTTTCTCTTCTGTTGATTGTGATTTGTTTGACGGATTTTGAAGTCTGTCTACATTGTGTATTAAAACTTCCATTGTTGTTCCTACCTTTTCTTGGATGAGCTTTGTCGTTTTAGGTTTGATATTTAGGTTTTTTATCCCCTTGGAATTGGTTTTTGTATAAGGTGTAAGACACGGATCTTGTTTCAATTTATTGCGGATGGATATCCAATTTGCCAGCACTATTTGTGGTTTTGGGGTTCCCTGGGAGCATGGCCCCTGGCCTTGATGCTGCCCTTGCCCATAAATCATAATGAAGGTCCACTCTTCAGACACAAATGGATTGGACTTGATGATGCAGAGTGACCATATATTGGATGTACTTTATGGTTCTGTGCATCTATACGGTATAATCCTGCAGACTTCTCACTGGAGGAAGGAGAGTTGGTGGAGAGGAGGGGAAAGGAGACTGTTGGGAGGATGAGACATGTGTGGAACAGAGAGGAATAGTGTGCTGTCACCGGGCAGGGAGAGCAGTGGAAGCTGCATATAGGTGGGCATGTAAATTTATACAGGAATGTACATTTTCACTCAGTCATAATAAAAAAAAATAAAAAGAAAATACTGAAAAGCAAAACTAAGAGCAGAACACTTAGCTGAAATTTCATCTTATGGTAGTATTACCTGTTAAATTTGGTGGGTTACTTTTAAATGGCTGAAAGTAACTCAACTAAAGGGGATTTATTTAAAAGTGAGAAGAGAGAGACGTTGACATTCTCCTTCCCAGAAGTCTTATGGAACATCCCATTGTCATTTATTTTTCTCTGGTCATTCTCCCTCCCTCTTTTCGGCAGGCCAGGTCCTCAGCTTCTCTTCTGCCTCCACACAAATGGATAAAAGTGGCCACTCCACCTCCATCTCAATAACCTGTTATTTCCCGCATCAGTAGTCATGTGAGCAAGGTCTTTGTGTCTCCTATTTCCAGTGCTTTAGAAAGAGAGTTCCAGGCTACCAATTGATTTTTTGGGTCAATCAGCCATCTAAGTTGTTGTTGAAATAGTGCCATATACAAAGGCAGCAGCTTTAACAGGGATTTATGGGGGTGAAGTACGGGGGGTGGGGGTGTGGAGTGGCAATTCTAAATAAGGAATTGTGTGGTAAGCAGGTATGGCCACACGCATTTACTACAATTTTTTGTTGTAAAAAATGAGACTATAACTTTCGTAACTACTTTTTCCACTTAATATGTTGCCAACATGGTTCCATGTCCACAAATATGAAGCGTCATTTTTAGTGGTAGCTCAGAATCTATTGAGAGGCTTCTGGCTGGCATAAATGGTTCGTGCAAAGCCACTAACTGAAAGGTTGTCAGATCAAATCCAACCAGGGGCTCCATGGAAGGGAGACCTGGTGACCTGCTTCCATAGAGGGTTCAGAGAGGAAAACGTGATTCAGCACAGCTCTAGTCTGTAATACCAGGTCTCTGTGTGTAGGAATTGGCTTGAGGGCAACGAATTTGCTTCCTTTTTTTAATATCAGTTATATGCACTTACTCTTGCTTTATCAACTATCCCTACTGCTGGGTGTTCTTTTCCTACAGGTATTTGCCAATATGTACAACATTGTTAGGAACAACCTTCTCATACGTTCATACATTTTTGTGCCCAGTTCTAATTATTTTCTTAGGATAAATTATTTTTTGTTTTAAGTTTTGCTGTTATTATTGAGAATATACACAGCAGAGCATATAATTCAATAATTTCTACTGCTCATTTCACTGACACTGATGACATTGTTTCAGCTGGCCAACAGTTCTTACCATCCTGTTTTGAGGTGTTCCACTCCCATTAACATAAACTTACTGTCCTATAAATTTCCTATCTAATCTTTTCAGTTGCTATTATCAGTTTGATTTCTCATACAAATAATTTAGTTTTCAAAAGAGCACAATGCTCAAAGCAGACATTCTTTCCTACTTATGCTAACTTGTTTGGATTTAGACGTCAGGGATAATTGTGGTTTAAGATTTAAAGGTCACTTGAGATCAACAGTTTTGGGGGACTACTCAGCCTCCATAGATCCAGAAAGTTTGGATTCCATGGGAATTGGAAATTCTGTTTCACACAACCCCCTTTTGATCAGGATTCTTCTATAGGATCTTTGTTCAAATTTTTCAGTAATGGTAGCTAGGCACCGTCTATTTCTACTGGTCTTGTAGCAAAGTAGGCAGCTGTTGATGGAGGCAATTAACCCACATTCATTTACTCCTCTTATTTCTGATTCTTCTCCTTCATCTGTTGCTGCAGGTGAATAGAGACCAATTATTGTACCTTGTATGGCACAAGCTTTTAAGACCCTGGGCACTAAGCAAAGAGGTATGTTCGGAAAAATTCTTCAAAGCATAATTGCTTGGTTAGAAAGTATGAACATTTTTAAGGCTTTAGAAATACATACCCAAATTATCTTCTGAGAAATTTGTGCCAGCTTGTGTTTTCCCCTGCCATGTATTAAAGTGCTTGCCTTCTCACCCTCACCAGCTCTGGGGATTATTCTTTTTTTATCTTTGGCAATTTGAAATGCAAAAACCACGCCCACTGTTCTTTTAATTTGCATTCCTACTGAGGTGGAACAATTTTTCATATATTTATTAGCCTTGGCATTTGGCTGGCTGTGTATGTCTTCTTTGCAACACATTTATTTTTAAAACTCAGTTGTACTTCACACAAAAACCCAAACCAAACCCACTGCTGCTGAGTCAGTTCCAATTCATAGTGACCTGTAGGTCAGGGTAGAACTGCCCCCATAGAGTTCCCAAAGAGCTCCTGGCAAATTTGAACTGACAACCTTTTGGTTAGCAGATGTAGCACTTAACCACTATGCCACCAGGGTTTCCAGAGGAAATGAATTATTTCCCCAGCTGTCAATAGTTGCCTTCTTGTTTTTGTGTCACTTGCTGCCCCTGACTTATTTAATTACCCCCATTTAAAGATAAACCAGCATCATGCCCCCTTAGTCTTAAAACACTGTGTAGGATACAAACCGTAAAACAATATGTAAAAATAACTTTTTAGTTTGTTAACATCACTGCTCTATCAACCCTTTATGGGGATATTATAGAAGAGGTAAGTTGATCTTCCAAGCTCTGTGATAAATTGGCTCAGATTAGAATATCCAGCTGGGGTGGGAGTTGTGCCATTGGGGTGAAGAAAGAGTGTGAGAGACATGGAGTCCATCTACTTACAAGGCAGAGAAGCTCTTTAAAAAAAAAAGTTGCCTTTGATTTGATTCCAACTCATAGTGACCCCGTGTGTGTCATAGAGCTGTGCTCTATGACATTTCAGAAGTAGATCACCAGGCCTTTCTTTCAAAGTGCCTCTGGTTAGTGTAGAACTTCCAATCTTTCAGTTAGCCACCAAGCCATTTATACCTTTCAAGGATCCTGAAGTTCCTGAAGGAAGAGTTTTTCCTGTCAACCTCACCTCAAAAGAGGGGGCAAGAAATCTGTAAGGAAAGTTGACTGTTTCTTTCATTCATAATTTAATTAATTTTTTTATGTACTGAGTGAAAGTTTACAATTCAAATCAGTCTGTCATACAAAAACTTACAGTTTTATATAACAGTGTTATATGACTCTAGTTGCTCTGCCTACATGTGACTGCACACTGTTCCTTTCCACCTTGTACCTCCTGTGTCCATTCAACAAGCTCCAGTCCACTTCTGTTTTCTCATCTCTCCTCTGGATAGGTGCTGCTGGTCAGTTAATCTCATGTATCTACTTAAACCAGGAAGCACACGCTTCACCCGTATCATTTTATGTTTTATAATCCAGTTCAATCTTTGTCTCATTTTTGTCATAATGTTTTCATTGTTTACATAATGGCACCTCCATTTCTATATTTTCAGTGTTTTGGCTTTGATCTATTTTTGTGATTTCCCTGTATGATTTGATATCTTTTTGCTCTGTACTGCATTCTAGTCTTGAGTTGTTATCTGATGTCACTGATTTTCTAAATAAAGGACTCCCTTTAGTATTTCTTGTAATTTTGATTTTAGCAAATTCCTTAAATTTCTATTTATCTGGACATGTCATAATTTCACCATAATATTTGAGAGACAGTTTTGTTGGATGCATAATTCTTGGCTGGCAATTTTTCCCCTCAGGGTTTTGTATGTATCATCTCATTGCGTTCTTACCTGCATGGTTTCTGCTGAGTAGTCCAAGCTCAGTCTTACTGACTCTCCTTTGTAGAAGACACTTCATTTGTTCCTAGCCACTCTTAGGATTCTCTTTTTGGTTTTAGTAAGACTATTAAAGTATGTGTTGTTGACTTTATTTTGGGGTCTATCTTGTGTGAAGTTCAATGAGCATCTTGGCTAGATATCATCTATCATAATGTCAGGAAAATTTTCTTTCAACACATCTTCAGCAATTCTCTCTCTATTTCTGTTATCCTCTCATGTTTTTGTGCTCCAGTCACTTAATAGGCTGCTCCTCTTAGTGGAGTCCCCCACAATTCTTAAACTTTCTCATACAAAAAAAAAAAAAAAAAAAAGCTTTTGTCAGATTTAGACTCAAATATGTTGGTGTCACATGCTTTATCTTTAGTCTCGCTAATTATGATTTCCACAGCCTTGATTTTGCTCCTTTGACTTCCTACTGAGTTGTCTAATTCTGAAATTTTATTATTATTATTATTTTATTGTGGTTGAGTAAAAGTGTACAATCCAATTTAAATCTGCATGCCCACCCACATACAACTCTTTCTTCTCTCCTTGCCTGGTGACAGCACACTCCTCTTTTCTGTTCTTTACATGTCATAACCTCTTAACAATCTTCTGTCCTCTCCTCTCCACCCTCTTCACTCTTGTCTAGTAAGAGACCAGTAGGACAGCATCCTATATATGCATAGAACTGTAAAGGAAACACACCATGTGGTCACTCTGTGTCCATGAGTCCAGTCAATTTCTGTCCAAAGAGTTGATCTCAGTAATGATTTATGATCAGGGGCAGCATTGAAATTTTATTATTAATCTTCTGAATTTCTACTTGCTGCCTCTCTATGGATTCCTAGAAACCCTGGTGGCATAGTGTGTTAAGTGCTATGTCTGCTAACCAAAAGGTCAGCAGTTCAAATCTGCCAGGTGCTCCTTGGAAACTCTATGAGGCAGTTCTACACTGACCTCTAGGGTCACTATGAGTTGGACCTGACTCAACAGGAGTGAGTTTTTGATTTGCCATGGATTCCTGCAGCCTGTTTAATTTGACCTCACTCTCTGCTGTAAACTTCTTAAATTCTTCTGTCTGTGTCTTTCTTGGCTTTTGTACATTTTGCCTGATCTTCCTGATCTCTCGAAGAGTTTTGTATGTTAATCTTTTGAGTTTTGTATGTTAATCTTTTGTATTATATATCTGGTAATTCCAGGGAGTTGTCTTCATCTGGAAGATCTCCTGATTCTTTATTCTGAAAGTTTTCTGAAGCCACTGTGGTCTGCCTCATTATGTTATTTGATATTGACTGTTATCTTCAAGTCATCAGTTAAGTTCTTATATTTATTTATTTTATGTTTGCTTACTTTATCCTTGCTTCCCGTTTTACTTTGAGATGTCCAAGTAGGCTGGTCAGGTGAGCTAGTTTGAGTGTTGTTGGCTTTGAAACTCTCACATCCTCTCACTAGGTGGTTAGAGCTATTACTTTGTATGTGACTCTGGGTATTCATTTACCTTTCCTGTATGGGTGCAGCTCAGGTGTACAGGTGGGGTCACCAAGTATACGGTGCAGGCTCTCACCTACACTGCTAGATGAGTGGGCATGAGTAACTGGCTGTACATACTGAAAAAGGCAGAGAGCTAAAAGCCTCCTCTGACTGTCTGTGAGGAAAGCACTTCCCTGTTCCTTAAAGTGAATGAGTGGGTAGGCTTTGCAGACAGAGTTTGAGCACTCAGTGCTGTTGGTTATAAGGAATGGGAGGTCACACTTATTCTTGGACCCCTGTCATAGGGGGTTAGATGGCATGGGTGAAGCCATCAGTGCTTAGGCCCCTGCTGTCGGTAGGTGAAGACCCTGCTTAACAGTGTCAAATGTCAGAAGCCTACCTTTCTGCGATATAGTTGATACAGTAAAACTACAGTTCAGGTATATACTCTGTTGTACTGTGCTAATGAAGGCCTATGCTGTTATAGTGGGCCACACATGTGTCTGCACAGGTAAAAGGCACTGAAAGTCTGTGGACCTCTAAAGGAACTGTTTCTACCTTGAGTTCCTAGTTTAAGGGAACCAGCAGATTATTTTTTTTCCTCCTTATTAACTTGTTGCCTCTTGAAGGCTGGGAAAATGACTGAGGGTGCATAAGATTCCTATTTCTGGCCAGGGGATATATCAGTCTCTGAAGCCAGCTTGGGCCCAGTGCAGGTAACAGGGTGTGAGGCTTATCCTAAAGGAAAGTTTTCAATCTGCACATGTTGGTTAGACACAAATTACTCATCTTTGGATGACCTAGTGCCAATTTTCACTGATCTGGAGGATGAGTAGACTATCTGCCACAAGGTCTCTTCCAATGTGGAACACATTCTGAATGCCATCACTAGCATCGCTGCCGTGATGCCAGCAGATTCGGCCTACAGTGTAGTGATTCCCTCTGAGTCAAGTCTGGCCATTCCCTGTTGTTTCTGAAACTTTTCTTCCTCTTTGCCACTGAGTCTGATTTCTCAGTGTTGCCTTTGATGTTCAGGGCTCCTAGAACATTATATGTAACTGATTCATCTGTTTTTACTGGTCTTTGTTTAAAAGGGATCACGGCAAGCATCTGACTACTCTGCCATCTTGGTCCTGCCTTCTGACTGTCTCCTTTTCATCCTTGCTTTACATGCAACATCAAAAGGTTAGACCCTCATCTCTTATTAGAGTTGAAGTATAGATAATTCTGAGTTTGTTATAATTGCTTTCAAAAACTTGAAAAAGTTCAGGATAGAAGACTCCTAAAATATCCAAATAGGGGCAGAGTTGACTCACTGAGAATCATAGGCTGAGAAATTTTGACATCTGCAGGATGAGGGTGCTTGGTTGCATAACGTGGAGATAGCCCTTATAATGGCAGTAACCTGTGTGATTTGAGTCCATAGGGCTTCCCGAGCCTCCTTCATGATAAAAACCATTGGAGTCACTTAAAAACAGACATTCTCAGGCCAAAGCCCAAGACCTCTGATTCAGACTCTCTAGGTGAGGGCCTGAGCACTCCTACTATCATGGAAGTTTGGAAAAAAACAATTTAAAAGACCTGTGGAAAGGCCCCTTGTAAGTGATACTTTTAGGACGTCCCCTTACCCACACAAATTTCCTCATTATGTGTGATCTGTCATTGCCACATCCCTAACTATAGAGGGATCCAGGACATACCAGTCAGACTCTGTCGCTGAAGTTAAAATGGTGTTTAGAGACAGCTGGTCTTTCTCTAGGATGACAACATGGAATCTCAAGAACGGTAGAGCACTCCATTCTGCCAGCTGGATGAAGAAGCCTCCACAGGGAGAGAGAATTAAACAGACTCTAGTCCCCTTTCTGCTTCCTATAACTTACGTCTTAAAACCAAGATGCTTTGATACTTAAAGAATCACTGACATATCACCAAAACCTTGAAGTTGAAGCTTGGCTGGGGCTAACGAGTTTTCTATTTTAAAATGCACATTTTTATACAAAGATTAAGGCTATCCAACATTTGTCATTTAGTATAAATTACTTTAATCAGATTACTGCAAACTGAAGTCAACAGAAGTGTTACTTGTTGGAAAGGGGCAGGGAGTAGGCCATGAGAGTGGAGTGGAGCAGGGTGGAGTAGGTGAAGACTGGGATTTCTGAGTCCACCGGGGCAACATGAAAGCTGAATGTAATCACTGCCATGTGGAATTTACATGTTTTCTCCTTGTAGTGAAAAAGAGTGGAGTTATTTGCAGTTTAGGATGACCTGTTTCCATCTGTAAGAATCCCTAGGTAGTGCAAACAATTAAGTGCTTGGCTATTACCTGAAAGGTTGGTAGTTCAAATCTTCATAGAGGCACCTTAAAAGAAGGTCTGGAGATCTACTTTCCAAAAAATCACCACTGTTGAAAGCCTGAAGGGCACAACTCTACTTTGAAAAGCATAGAACTGTCATGAATCAGAATAGATTTGACAACTCGTTCGGTTTGGGGGTTGGTTCCCATCTGTGACATACTGTCAAGACCAGATGCCAGATGGTGTTTAGGTTGTATTGTATTCAGTTGTGTTACTGTTATTAAGAGTCATCAGATTGTTGTTGTGGTTGTTATTAGATGCCATATCGTCAGTTCTGACTCAGTAACCTATCATGCACCCTCTTTTTAACCATTGTTATGCTTAAGCCCATTGTTACAGCCACTGTGTCATTCCATCTCATTGAGGGCCTTCCTCTTTTCAGTGACCTCTACTTTACCAATCGTGATGCCTTCTCCAGGGCTGGTCCATTCTGAAAACATCTCTAAAGCATGTGAGATGAAGTCTTGCCGTTCTCTCTTCTAAGAAGCATTTCAGCTGTACTTCTGAAACAGATTGTTACTCCTCTATAAGTCTATAGTATATTAAATATTTTCCACCAACACTCTAATTTAAAGGCAGCACTTCTTCAGTCTTCCTTATTCATGGTCCAGTTTTCACATGTATAGCAGGCAATTGAAAGCCCTGTGGCTTGGGTCAGGCATACCTGTTTCATCCTTAAAGTGACATTTTTGCTTTTCAACAATTTAAAGAGGTTATTTGTCGTTGTGGTTTTGTTTTGTTTGTAGCAGATTTGCCCAGTGCAATACATCATTTGATTTCTTGATTGCTGCATCTATGGACCTTGATTTTGGATCCAAGTAAAATGAAATCCTTGACAGCTTTAATCTTCTCTCTGTTATGATATTGTCTATTGGCTCAGTTGTGAGGACTTTTGCTTCTTTATGTTGAGGTAGAATCCATATGGAAGGCTGTATTATTTGATCTTCATAAGTAAGTACTTCAAGTCCTCTTCACTTTCAGCAAACAAGGTTGTGTCATCTGTATAACAATCTTTCTTCAGTCCTGATGCCATACTATTCTTCATACACTTAAGCTTCTTGAGTTATTTACTCTGCATACAGATTGAATAAGCGTGGTGTTTTAGTCATCTGGTACTGCTCTAGCAGAAATACTGCAAGTGGTGGCTTTAACAAAGCAAAATTTATTCTGACACAGTCCAGTAGGCTACAAGTGCAAATTCAGGATGTCCACTCCAGGGGAAGGCTGTACCTCTTCGTCGGCTCTGGAGGAAGGTCCTTGTGTAGCATCAGTCTTTGGTCATGGAGCATCTTGGCACAGGAGCCTCAGGTCTGAAGGATGCACTCAGAGTGCTGCTTTCATGATGGTATAATGTTCACAACTCTCAGCTTACTTCCCTTTCCTGTTATCTCTTGTAGGATGAAAGGATAAAAGGTAGTACAAGCCAAACTCCAGGGAAACTCCCTTTACATTGGAGCTGGGAAGTAACCTTAGGAATGGTGTTACAGTCCCACTGTAATCTTCCCTAACATAATCCACTCTATTGACCACAGGTGGAGATTAGGATTTATTGCATAGGAAAATTTCAAAATTTCAAAATCACAAAATATTGGGAATGATGGCCCAGCCAAATAGCTACACACACTTTGGCAGGGGTAGTAAGGAGGGGTTGGGAGTTGCAGTTCAGTCCACAACTCTTACACCCCTGTCACACACCTTTCCTGAACTTCATACCACACAGTGTCCTTTTTTTCTGTTTGAATGGCTGCCTCTGGGTCTATGCACAGACTCCTCGTGAGCACAATTAAGCTTTCTGGAATTCCTGTTCTTTGCAATAATATTCCTGTTAGAATTCTTGTACTGAGGTTTTAAAACATGAATAAGTTACTTGAAAATAATTCACTGTGCTAAAGATACCACATTTTTATGCAAATAACACATATTCTTTTTTTTTTTTGCCAACTACACCCTCCTCTTAAGGTATTTTCATAAGCCCACTACACTAATGATTTTCACAGCAACATGTAGAATAATTAGCATAGTGGGTTCATGAAAATATGTGGTAGAGAGGGCACAGCTGGCCAAAAAAAAAGCAGAACTTGTATTATTTGCATAAAAATAATATTGTTGATCTATTGTTCATTCAACTAGGGTTCCCAAGGGTGTAATCTTTAGGAAAGAAGACTGCCCCATCGTTCACCTGAGGAGTGACTATTGGGTCTATAAGTTAACTTTTCAGTTAGAGCTGAGCACTTTCACTACTGCGCCACCAGGGCACCTCAGTCACTCATTATGTAAGTAATTATGCATAGTGCTTGCTCAGGATACCAAGATGAGACAAATTCTTCCTCAACAGAGATTTGGCATTGATTCTCTAGCTCTTAGAACTAGGTCCTTGACTCCTCAGGATTTCTTGATCCATTCTTCCCTTTTGTTCATCTTTCAAGGCCTTACGGACTTTCTCAGAAATTATCTCAGTGTTATTTATGATCACAATTTCTAGACTCTTATACAGAGTCAGCAGGTTCTTAAAAACTCACTTTCTGATTTCTGAAGTCCCTCTCCTGCTTTCTGAACATTTAGCAAAAAGTACCGTAGTCTCAGTCTTCTTTGATTCTACTAATCTCTTTTTTCTCCTACTATTTAACCATTTATTATTTCTAGTGTAGTGTATGGAAACCCTGGTGGTGTAGTGGTTAAGTGTTACATCTGCTAACCAAGAGGTTAGCGTTCAAACTCTCCAGGTGCTCTTTGGAAACTCTACGGAGCAGTTCTGCTCTCCCCTATAGGGTCCCTATGAGTTGGGACTGACATGACGACAGTGGGTGGTGGTAATGTGTAGTATGTAGGAGGCTAGACACTTTATTATCCTCCAGGAAATGTTTTTTTTTTTATTATCATTATTATGATTGAATGAAAATGTACATTTGCATACAAACTTGCATGCTCGCCTATATGCAGCTCCCACTGCTCTCCCTGCCCGGTGACAGCACACTCCTCCTCTCTACCCAATACATTTCTTATCATCCCAACAATCTCCTATCCCTTTCTCTCCACACACTCCCCTTCCTCCTGTAAGAGGACAGCGGGACGACATCCTACAGATGCATAGAACCATAAAGTGCACACATGATATGGTCACTCTGTGTTGCCAAGTCCAATCCATTCCCATTTGATAGTTGACCTCCATTATGATTTATGGACAGGGGCAGCATCAGGCCCTGGGGCCATGCTCCCAGGGGAACCCTGAGTCCTGTGGACCATCGATTGCAGTCTTAATAGAGATCTCAGGGTGCACCCTTTTTTACTCTTGTGTTGCCAGCGAGGCTCGACTATCATGGCTATCACTGGTGATGGCCGGGCACATCTGGTTCTTCTGGTCACAGGTCGATGCAGTCACCCACTCACATGAGTCTCTCTGTCTTCTGGGTTCTCTTTCCCCCATGTTGTTTTGGTCCTTGGAGATTATCCATTCCTGCTGAGTTGGGACCATATACTATACCCTCAGATGGCAGCTTGGCAGCTTTTAAGACCCCAGATGCCACTCACCAATGTGGGGTTCAGAGGACTCTCTTAACACAATGGTAGTTGTGCTAATTGCTCTGGATTTCCCCTGAGAGCATGGTCTTCTGCCTCCTGCCCCAGCTACTCTGTCCTTGCAATATTGAGTTAAGATGGGAGGTATAATCATGTTATGCTGAAGTCCAGTTAATATTGGTCTTCTTTCTAATGTGTGCTGTCACAGATTTCACCCAAGCAAATTTCTATCAACTATCTAATCTAAACCCTCCCCCCGACAAACGCCCCCTTCCCAGCCTTGCAGCCATAAAAGAATCTTTTCTTCTATGCATGAGTCTGTTTTTAAGTTCTTATTGTAGAGGTCTTCTACAGTATTTGTCCTTTTGTAGCTGACTACTTTCACTCAACATAATGTTCTCCAACTGAAACCAGGTTATGAGATGTTTCCTAAAATTATCGTTGTTCTTTATCGTTGCATAGTGTTCCACTGAGTATATATACCGTAGTTTATCTATCCATTCCTCAGTTGTTGGGCATCTGGGTTGATACCATCTTTTTGCTACTGTGGACTGTGCTGTGATAAACACTTGTGTGCATGTATCAGTTGGTGTCAATGGCCCCAGGAAATCCTATTGTTGAAGAGAGAGTTATCTGACTTCTTGGTCAGCATTAAGACCCTATCTCTACCCTGTTTAACCCCTGAAAACAGAATTTCTTTAAAGTTCTTCTTGTTGATCTTCTTTAAAGGAAGTCCAACCACTGGAAGGTGGGTGACATCGTGGGACTTAGAAGATGTTGGCAAGTCTTTTAGGATTTATTGCATTCCTGGCTTTAGCTCTCTATTGTCACATCAATGATTCATTTTACTGTTTATATGGGATTTCTCTAACTTGGAATTTCAGAGTGTTTTATTTTCCTAGTGTTGTTGTAACACAAATACTGTAAGTAAGTGAATTTAAAGCATAAAAATTTATTTTCTGACAGTTCTGGAGGCTAAAATTCCAAGTCAGCATCTTCTCTGTGTCAATTCCTTCCTTGTCTGGGATCCTTGAGTGTTCCTTGGTTCTTGACGAGAACCTCCTATGGCAGTTGTCTTCTCCAGTGCATACCCCACCTGTGTCTAATCTGCCCTTCTTATTGCTCAGAAGTGATTAGGTTTGGTCTCATTAACATAACAGATTCCATTATGGAAGTGATAGTATTGCATTACTTTATATGCACAGATAGAGGGCCTAAAATTCCAACACTTTTTGGGAGGAACACAGTTCATTCCATAATACATTATAAGGTCCTCAGAAAGTGGCAAGTGTGGCCTCCATCTCGGTTGTTTGGAACAACTAAAATTTTATCAGATGATGTTGGTGACACATTTAGAAAATAAGTATCTGAGGGCTTGTCTGGGAAGTCTAACCTTGGATCCTTGGTTGAGTTCACAGGGAAACTGCACTGCAAGGGGACATACCTGGACTCTTACGGCCAAGAGGAGCCCAAGGCTGCATTTGGCCTGGGAGTTGCTGGCTGTGGATCCAATGTGGTTCTTCAGCTACAGACATGAAAACTATATGAGAACGAAGCTTTAAAAAATACATCTTTCTTGATACCCTCTTAAGGTGGGGTGCAACATGATGGGCATTTATGTGTATACATGCATTTTACATGTATAATAACTTCCTTTTATTATCTCTCATGTAGGTTTTTAGGAACCCTAGTGGCACAGTGCTGAAGACCTTTGCTGCTAACCAAAAAGCCAGTAGTTTGAATCCACCAGCTGTTCCTTGGAAATCCTATGGTGGCCATTCTACTCTGTCCTATAGAGTGGTTATAGGTCGACATCTACTCAACAGTAATAGGGATATTTTTGGTCTGTAGGTTCTAAGCGTGGTTTTCAAGTGTAAACTCTCAGCTCTCGCTATGTTTGCTCTTTATTTCCCTCACATATGGCTGGGCGAACATGCAGCGGCTTACCCGAGATCGTTGAGTAAGTGAAGCAGACAGGGCTGATGGGCTGATTATCTTTTGCTGCTCTCCCTGCCAGCCAGCCTGCCTTATTGGACTCCTTCTTGCAGCTGCTGTTCAGAGCTCTTTGGGAGAAAGGAGGAATTCGAATGCAAATGAAAGAAAAGGAAATTGTTTCAGTCCAGCTTCTTAATGTTTAATCCAAGCTTGTGCTGTTGGAATAGCAGCATCCATGTGATTTAATATAATTATGATCAAATGATACCTAAAGAAAATATATATGTATAGTGGAAACTAATGTATATTTGGGGAGAAAATTCAGACTTAAGCAAAATATACATTTATTTAACCATATGAACTACAATGTCTGCTCTTTGTCTCTTAAGGGATTAAACCAAGTTTGCGCAGCCTGGAACAAGGTAAATAACTTGTCCTTTCAGCCCTGGACCTGTCAGCTGGGGGTAACAATCCATAACTGGTAGCCCTGAGAGATCCTTTAGCTCTTGTATAGACTGATTGATAGTAGACTTGGTAATGACGTCTGAAATGAAGCAGAATGACGCAGAGCTAAAGGCATGAACTTTGGAGACAAATGGTTTCAGGTTCAAATTCTACAACTTCGTAAAAGTATGACTGAGAACTCCTTGAGGAAATCTAATGGGAGATGATTAAACAGCATGTAGTAGGTAGTTAATAATGGTGATGGTAATCATTAAAGCAGCGACTATTAAATGGGAAAACCTGGTGGTGAGGTTAAGAGCCATGGCTGCTAACTAAAAGGTTGGCAGTTTGAAGCTACTAGGCAGTCCTTGGAAATGCTAGGGCAGTTCTGCTCTGTCCTATAGGGTCACTGTGAGTTGGCATGGAGTGACAGCAACAGTTTTTTTTTTTTATCATTAAATTAGTATGTATTACACCCCAATCACTGTTCTTAGTGTCATAATGTATTATTTCATTTAATTTCTATAACATGCATTCAAACTGTGGTGCTGGCTAAGAATATTGACTGTGTAGTGGAGATTTCATGAGAATGAACAAATCAGTCTTAGAAGAAATATAACTAGAATGTTCCTTGGAAGTAAGGACAGTGAGGCTTCAGCTTGCTTATTTTGGACGTGTCATCAGGAAAGACCAAGTGCTATAAAAAGATGTCCTGTTTGATAAAGTAGAGAGTCACAGAAAACAAGGGAAACCTTCGATGAGATGGGTTCACGCAATAGAAGCAACAAGGATTCAAACATACCAACGATCACGAAAATGACACGAGATTGGGCAATACTTTGTGCTGCTATACACAAGGTTACCAAGAGCTGGAGTTGACTCGGTATCTATAACAGCAGTGACTTATAAATGTATACTACATCACTGTCACTTGCTTTCTTCCTTGACTGAAGAAGGATGTACTGCTGTACTGAGTGTCTGTTACCTGCACGCACTGTGCTAGGCAATGGGGACTCAGTGTCACGTAGGTTGTGATCCCTTCTTTCAAGGAATCTTGTATTTTTGGAGTGAAGGGAAAGCAGGCAAAGGGAAGACAGCATGATGAGGGTTATCAAGGATACTACTGAGCCCTGGTGGCATAGTGCTTAGGGGATCGGCTACTGACTAAAAGGTCATAGGTTCAAATCCACCAGATGCTCCTTGGAAACCCCATGGGGCAGTTCTACTCGGTCTTATAGGGTTACTATGAGTTGGAACTGATTTGATAACACCTAACACCAGCAATGGGAGCAGAGGAGGAGGAGAAGATAAAGCAGACTGGGAATTAAGGCTAAACCCTAAAGGACACTGTCAGAGAGGTTACTGAACTGCTAAAAGTTGTGGGTTTCTGAGTTCAAATCCATGTCCTCCCTCAGTCTCTCTGGCTGGCTGCATGAATGTCATTACTGAGACCACACACTGGGAAAGGTGATCCCAAGGAAAGGATTATTATCATTATTATTTTGTAAATTTTATTGTGAAGCTTTCA
The DNA here is from genome assembly GCA_028571685.1 of Heterohyrax brucei. NCBI lineage: Eukaryota > Metazoa > Chordata > Mammalia > Hyracoidea > Procaviidae > Heterohyrax > Heterohyrax brucei. The sequence goes on from CM053149.1 coordinate 54,911,971, forward strand.
AATTCACAATAATAGAGAAGATAACCCCACATCCCACTCCTGAGATCTGAAATTCAGCCTCATCAGCTTCCTCTATGTAAAAAGGGCACTTTTAATAGTGCGGGTCTGTGGAAGGACTGGGTAGGTCCCATGCTCATTTCTCCTTGTCCTATGCGTGTCAACTGGATCTTCTCTCCTCTTTCGATTGTGCAGTTATCCCCGTTTCTAACACCTGAGCAAGGGGGCCTGGGCTCTATCCCATCAATACGGGAAAGAAACAGCCCTGCATATGTGCTGAGCGCAGAGTCCTCTTAAACTAGGGAAAGTATTATTGTTGTTGCAATTAGATTTACATTCAGGCATATATGGCTTTTTTTTTTCTTAAATCATATATAATGACTGCTTTGGTGAATAATGCCTTAATCATGATGTGGTTGATGTGGCATTTGTAACAAATGTATAACAAATGACACAATGGGCCTCATTGTTAAGATGCTGGACCTCATCAGGTAGCTGTTGTCACGCCCATCTATTACTTGACAATCATCTGATGAATGGTGGACTTGATTGTCAAAACAGATTGGGACTTTGTCTTTTTCTTCCTACTTTTGCTCCGTCAACTCATGTCCCTGGAGAGGAGTTTGTGTCAGGCAGCAGGCCTTGAGTGGCAATTGTGAAGGCAGGAAAAAAAAAAATTACTTAGACTACTAACTCATGAAATGTATTTCATGGTGTATTTTTTAGATTACAAAAGGATTGATTGAGCTTACGAAACAATGAGCTTATGAAACAAGAATAAGTCATTTCTGGAAGGGAAATCTTTTTTAGTATTCAATGGAAAGTCTGATGGACTTTTACCCAAATTTAGATAGTGTTGCTTTACTTAAAAGTGAAGCGATTAGGTAAAAGAGACAGCATTTTGGATTGGCAGGCAGGAGTTTTAAGTTCAAGTGCGATGAGCTTCTGCCTTTAGTGAGCCATATGGTATTCTGCAAGGGATTTCACACTTTGTATATCAGTTTCCTTCCCTGTAAACCATGCAAACTCTCCAATCTATTATTACTGGTAGACGTGTTAATATCTTTTTTTTTTTTTGGCTTTGGATGTGATTCTAAGGGGACTGGTGACCTAGTGGTTTAAGTGCTGTGTCTGCTAGCAAGAAGGTCAGCCATTCAAATCTGCTCCTTAGAAACTCTCTGGGGCAGTTTTACTCTGACCTCTAGGGTAGCTATGAGTCAGAACCGACTTGACGGCAATGAGTTTGGTGTTGGTTTTCTGTAGTATGGAAACCCCGGTGGCTTAGTGGTTAAGTGCAATGGCTAAATAGCCAAAAGGCTGGTGGCTCGAATCCACCGCTTGCTCCTTGGAAACTCTATGGGGCAGTTCTACTCTGTCCTGTCAGGTCACTATGATTAGGGGTCAACTTGATGGTAGTGAGTTTTCCGCAGTACGGGGAAGCCTGGTGGTGCAGTGGTTAAGTGCTTGGCTGATAAAAGAAAAGTCAGCAGTTCAAACCCACCAACAAAAAGCTCAGCAGTTTGAGTTCACAAGCTGCTCTGTGAAAGACAGATGTGGCAGTCTCCTTCTGTCAAGATTGCAGCCTTTAAAAACCCTAGTCTGTCCTATAGGGTCAGTATCAGTCAGAATCAATTAGTTTTTAATAGCAATGAGTTTTTAATAGTATAGTGGTTAAAAGCTAGGTCTTTTGGAATAAGGCAAAGCTGGGCAACAAGCCTGTTGTAGCTACTTGATAGTTGCGTGATCTTGAAAACCTCTCTCAAACCTTTCTGTGTTCCAGTTCCACTATCTACAGACTTGGTCTTTTGCACATTTAATTATAATACTTTGTCTTCTCAGGTTGACCTCTAAAACATTCTGTTCAGCCCTCTTTTATCCTTTCTTTTACTCCATGTTCAAGAGCAAGTTTCATAGTCTCTTTTGACATTCATTTTGGTCTTTTCTTTCCTATCTTTTTATTGACCTTTTGCATTCTTCTCATATGATGTGCTTGATATCATCTCACAATGCATCTGGTCTTTGATTATTAGTGCTCATTGTATTTAAATCTACTCTTGAGATGGTCTATAAATTCAGGAGATATGTGTTCAAGATTATGCTTTGACTCTTGTGGGCGTGTCATTGAGTTAGAACTCCAAACGTGAAGGACATTTCTCAAACTGAAAGAACTGAAGAAAAAAATTCTAGCCCCAAGTTGGATTAAAGGATTCTATGGAAAAAATACACAAAGTTACTGTATCAAAAAGAACTGGTCAATGTTGAATCAGTTCAGAAGGTGACATATCAAGAACCAGTGATATTAAGGGAAGAAATCCAAGCTGCACTGAAGGCATTGGTGAAAAACAAGAGTCTAGTAACCGATGGAATACTAATTGAGACAGTTCAGCAAATAAATGCAGCACTGCACACACTCATTTGTCTATGCCAAGAAATTGGAAAGGTAGCTACGGGGCCAACTGACTGGAAAGGTCCATATTTCTGCCCATTCCCAAGAAAGGTGATGCAACAGAATGCAGAAACCATCCAATAATATCATTAATATCACAAGTATAATTTTGCTGAAGATACCTCAGAAACAGTTGCAACATTATATTGACAGGGAACAGACAGAAACTCAAAGTGAATTTAGAAAAGGGTGTCAGATGACCTTGGCTGAAAGCGGAGAGTACCAGAAAGATGTTTACCTGTGTTATATTGACCGTGTAAAGGCAATCAACTGTGTGGATCATAAGGAATTATGAAGTATGAATAATGCACTAAAGAATGGGAATTCCTTAATTGTGCTCGCACAGGACCTGTGTATAGACCAAGAGGCAGTCATTTGAACAGAACAAGGGGATACTGTGTGGTTTAAAGTCAGGCAAGTATGCGTTAGGGTCGTATCCTTTCACCATACTTATTCTATATGCTAAACAAATAATCTGAGAATCCAGACTATCTGAAGAAGGACCTGGGGGACACTCAGTAACAACCCGTAGTACACAGAGGACACAACTTGTCTGCAGAAAGGGAAGAGGACTTGAAACACTTACTGATGAAGATTAAGACTATAGCCCTTGGTACAGATTACATTTCTACACAAAGAAAAACAAAAATCCTCACAACTGGACCAATAAGCAACATCATGATAAAAGAAGAAAAGATTGAATTTGTCAAGGACTTCATTTTACTTGGATCCACAGTCAACACCCATAGAAACAGCACTCAAGAAATCAAAGGATACATTGCTTTGAGCAAGTCTGCTGTAAAGACCTACTTTAAAGTGTTTAAAAGGAAAAGTGTCACTTTGAGGACTAAGGTATGCCTGAGCCAAGACTTCATTTTTTCAATCACATAAAATACATGAGAAAGCTGGACAATAAATAAGGAAGACCAAAGAAAAAATTGAATCATGGTGTTGGCCAAGAATATTGAATACATCATAGACAATGAACAAATCTGTCTTGGAATAAAGTACAGCTGGAATACCCTTTAGAAGCAAGGATGACAAGACTTCCTCTTCCATACTTGGGACATGTTATCAGGAGGGAACGATTCTTGGAGAAGGACATCATGCTGAGTAAACTAGAAGGTCAGTGAAAAAACAGGAAGACCTCTGAGGAAACAGACCAACAAGGTGGCTGAAACAGTGGCCTTAAACATAGCAACGATTGGGAGACTAGTGCTGCCCAGGCAGCATTTCATTGTACACGGGGGCACTGTGAATCAGAACTGACTCAGTGCCACCTAACAATGACAATAATAGAATTGGAACAATAGTGATAACTACAGCCCACACTTGTTATAAAGATTAAGTGGACTGTGTGTAGCCTGGTGCCCGGCGCATTTTGTATTCTCAGCCAATGGGAGCTATGAGTATTATGTGTTCTTGTTCTCTTTACACCATATTCTAATAGCGAGAGGCCCCAGAAGAAAAATGAGGCCCTCAACAGAATTTTACAGAAAAACTATGCAAAACATTTGTTTCCAGGTCACATTATGTTCCCCAGTACATTGCTCTGATACAGTGCCAGCGCATGTGAAGAGAAAATGCACCATTACCTCGGTACCCAGTGCATAGTTCATTTCCAATTCCATTCGTTTAACCAGTCAGCCTGTACCCCTTGAATGTCTTCTGGGTTCTTGCCCCTACTAGGCTCTGAGGATAGAAAGGCACATGGGGTATTTTTCTTGCTCTTGAGGGGCTTAAAGTTGAGAAGACAAAAAAGACTTCCACAATTAGGTTGTTTAGCAGGTCGTTCTTTCTTTGTGCCTGGTAGAAAAGCCACTCAGGTTTGAAACTCAGAGGCCTGTGCCAGTTTTCAGGACTGCCTTAAATTCCGATTTCTCTGGGATGGTCTTTAGTGCAGATGCTTTACTGTCTATGTTCTATGCCCATGCAACCTCAGATTCACGGGGCTGCAGTCTGCAATGGGTAGAATGATTCTTTTCCTGAGAGGGGTTAATATGAAAGAGTATTGGAAGCAAACTGAGAAAGTATGCAGATATTTCTACAATTATTTCTAAAGAAGCAAACAAACAGAATGAAATAGGGACAGGCTAGTCCCAGTTTAAGAAAGTACTAATCACACTGATACCAACTGCTCACTGTGTGTCAAGTAGTTACCTAAGTTTTTCTGTGTTATGATGAGAAAATCCTCACAACAGCTATGTTAGGTAGGGACAGATGTGTTGAATAATTTGCTCATTAGACAGCTAGTAAACGTGCATCTGGAATTTGATCCTTGGCAGCCTGACCTCAAGATCAAGCTCATATCCAGTGGTTTCTAAGATACTTGTAATGTTTTTCTATTATTTTTATTAAATACTGTATTCCAGACAATCAAATCACAGTTGACTGCAAATACAATTCAAACTTTTATTAAATGCCAGAATATTAGATTCTTGGATGCGTTTTACTTCTGGGCAATTATCCAGCTCAGAGGCACATATTTAAGTTTCTGCTGCTGTTAGCGCTGCACTGATTTATAGCGGTAAATCAGATTACACAGTGAGGAGAATTAAATTACCAACACAAACTTTTAGGAGAGTATCTTTTGATCTTGGTGTGTGAGTCCAAATGTTGTTTCACAATCAGCAGATCATCTGTCTGGTCTGAGTGTTTCCTTTAAACTACCTGCTTGACTGAAAGAGTTGTCATTGAACTTGAAACTTGGAAGTTTTGCAAGGGAAATTTTAGTTTCCTTTCCTTCAGCAAGGTGCACATCTACTATAAATAAATGCTCTTGATTTGTGAGTGATTTTATAGCTAATATTATAACCATTTCCTGTTTAGGTTGGAAAGCTGAGAATTGCTAACTACTCCAGCTTCCTTTTCTCCTAAAAGCTCTCTCCCAAACATAATTATCTTAGCGGAAGTAAAAGTCTTTTTTCCATTTGCCTTATTATACTATAAATAGGCCACTTTTCAGTCTGTGCCTCCTCCAAAAGTCGTCTATACCAGGCATCTTTTGTGTCTTTCTTTCTGATGGTATCCTCTCTAACTTCTTGAAGCTGGATTTGTAATGGTCCCAACTGAGCCTCGTGTCCAGCTCAGTTACAGAATCCATCCTGCTGGACGTATCTTATCCTCCCCTAGGAAGGAGTTTACACTCCCAGCCTTGGTGCCCAGTGGCCCAGGTGCAGTGCTGGACTCTGGAGTACTTCACTGCCAGGCCTTTGTTCCTCAGTGGTGACTGTCTTAGTTCAGCACTGTGTAGTGCTGCTGTAACAAAAATACCACAAGTGGGCAGATTTTTAAAAACAGAAATTAATTTTATCACAGTTTATGAGGCCAGGAATCCAAATTCAGGTTACTGGCCTAAGGGACGGAGACCTTAGTGGCACAGTAGTTAAGGGCTACATCTGCTAACTGGAAAACTGGCAGTTCAAATCTGCCAGGTGTTCCTTGGAAACTCGATGGGGCAGTTCTACTCTGTCCTATAGGGTTGCTGTGTGTCAGAATTGACCCATTGACAGCAGGTTTGGTTTTCGGTGGGGGGGGCTTGTCCTGCGGGAAGTGTCTCTCCCTCTTGGTTGTGGCAGAAGCTCTCTGTTTCTGTCACCTCGGCATTCTTTGATTCCTCAGATCGCCATGTGACTTGTGTCTTCTCCTCCATTTGGGCTTGCTTGTCTTAGTGCCTAATCTGTTCTTTTTGTGTTAGAATAAATGTTAAGAGCCTAAGAATCAAATGGTGAATTACTGTCCAAAGGAACAGCTGGACAGAGGTGCTCAGGTTGAAGTTCAGTCTGAAGTGAATGACAGGTCAGCACAGAGAGCACTCAGGCATGGAGCAGGGAGATGTGTGTGTGTGGTGAGGCAGGGGTGAGGTAGGAGAAGGAGGAGGGGGGAAGCTCAGATAGGAAGACAGCAGGGGGAGGCACCTTGTCGGCTTTACGATTTTTTAACCCGGCAGTAAGCGGCACCTGCCAGACTGGAGCAGGACTGTAAGTTTGCAGCTGCTACTCTGGCTTACTCTGCCTGTCTCCTGCCTGTCTGTTGTTGCTGAGGTCCCAACAAGCCTCCTGCCTGTGTGAGTCTGGCTTCTGTCCCATTTTCAGTTTAACAGGACTGCGGTTCCTCGGGCCCCTTAATCTGCTTGGCCCTGACCCTGGCATTAACAGAAGTGGAAAGAAAGGAGGTTTGCTAAAAAGGCCACTTCCTTCAATGCTAAGTCCCAGCATGCTCTCTGCTTCTTATGAGTGACAAGCCTGAAGGATTCTAAGCAGGATTTTAAATTAAAATATTTCATTTTACATTGTCTGTCATGGAACATAAATGGTGACGGGACAAGACTGTCTGTAATTAGAGTCAGCAAGTATTTATCAAACGCCTAGTGTTTATCAGTATTATTTACATCCCTACCTTTGTTGTAAAAGCTACAGAGGAAACAGAAATAAAATGTGGCTCCAGACTTCAAGGGCATATCTGGAAGGCATTCTGATTTAAAATCATCTGATGTGTACAGAACTGGACCCAGTGACAGTGGGGCTCATGGATATGCAAGACCATGCTAAGATCAGGCCAACTGAAAAGAAACCACACCAAGGCTATTTAAACTCGTACTAGTCTTCCTTGCTTGCACTAGTCCTTAAAAGAATTCTAACTTTAAATTTCTGCAAAAATATCTTTTCTTATAAAACCGCTTGCTGTCAAGTTGATTTCCAACCCATGGTGATCCCATAGGGTAGAGTAGAACCATCCCACAGTGTTTCCAAGGAGTGCCTGGTGGATTCAAACTGCTGACTTTTTGGTTAGCCACCAAAGCACTTAGCGATTACATCACTGAGGTTTCTTCTTTCCTTGTAGTTATAACAATAATCAAACATCCCCCCATCCCTTCCCCTACTACTTACAATCAACTTTCGTTAACTACCTGGTCCGAGCACCCATCAGACTGGCCAATAGATTGCTTACCAATGACTGGGTGATCAGCCCCCACATTGTGTGACCAAACGGATCAAACCACAGAAAAATGGTCTCAGATAAATCGAATAGTTTAACAAAACTCACTCTCAGTGAGACACTCATTTAATTGTCACACCTGTGTCTGTTGACCTCTCACGAAATACAGTAGGCTACTTCTCAAAACTTCCCTGCTAGTGAAAGACATTAAGTGTATTTTTAATCCAGTCTTAATTTCCAGTCTACAGGAATGAAAGATGCTTTGGGAAAGAAATGCATTGCATGGGTACACTTTCTGAAGGTCAACACACAGAGGCCTTTTGCTTGCCTTTAATTAACGCTGGGGATGCAAAGTTTTTATAGGAAACCAATTTTCCTGCTGAACACGAGGAAGATCTATAAGAAGTGTTTCAGGAAGGAAATATGGTAGCACAGTCAAAAACCCAAATGCTACAGATGATTACAGTCAGTCTAGAAAATCGGATGCATTAGGAATCAGACCATGAATGTTCAGTAAATACATCAGACCATTGAAAATCCTTCCTTGAAGCTACAGAAAACTCTGAAAGTTGGGATTTGTTACAGAATTTTCTCAGGAGCTGGAGTTCAGAGGCATAAGCTGCAACTGTGGGGACCAAGAAGCTGGAGCTGTGAGCAGCCTGCCGAGTAGAACTGAGCCTTGGGCGTGTAACGCCCCCCTGGGCGGTGAGTGATCGATGTTTCCTGCCTCCACGTGGAGACTAGAACGAGGCTGGGTAAAATGCTGACCCTCCTGCAGGGTGGGAGTTTGGGCTCCCTCTTGTTTTTATTCATCAGAAAATTATTTATGAATGGTCACTAACTGTGACATGCCCTCCTTGGCACATTTAAAGCAGACCTAGCTTGGTGTTGTCCAAGGTTTCATTGTGCACACAGACACTGCTTGCCAGCCAGAGCACACAGTCTGACTGGGTGAGAGGCCAGTGATGTGGGGCCTGAGCACCCTGCCAAGTATGCCAAATGACCCCTCCTCATCGGTGCCCGGGGCTCAGTTCTAGCACTCTTCTCGATTCTGTGATTTGGAAACCTGAGTAGCCTTGGGCTTGGGTACAGTTGTTTGCCTGGAGGTATAATCACTGATAAAAGACGACTGAATTTTCTGGTAAGTTAAAGTTGATAACACAAAAGCCTTGATTCTTTCACCCATCCCAGAGTTGCCTATCCTTTGACCCAAAATTTCACCTGTAAGAATCGATTTTAAGAAATACTGAAGTAAGTGTCTACAAATATATGAGGACTGCCAATTAAGTGCTTTGGCTTGGCCAGTTAAGTTCACAAACTCATCCTTAGAAAAAGTGCTTTACCTCATTGCTGAATATCACTTTGGTCACCTTCGAAGTACTCCCCTTGCGAAGCTATGCACTGATGTCGGCACCTAGTCCACCCTTCAAAGCAATTTTGGTGCTCTTTTTCTGGAATGGCCATCAGAGCTTTTGTCGCATTACCCTTGATGTCCTGAATGTCATCACAGTGTCTTCTTTTCAAAATTTCCTTTATCTTTGGGTAAAGAAAAAAGTCACTGGGGACCAGATCATCTGTAGGGAGGGTGTTCCAATATGGGTATATGTTCACTGGCTAAAGGTTCCCTCGTAACTACACAGTTAAGCTCATAAACTTGCCACCGTGCCACTGTGTACAATGGCCATTCCAGAAAGAGTTCCCAAATTGCTTTGAAGGGTGCATCAGTGTGTAGCTTCCCAGTGGGAGCACTTGGAAGGTGACCATGGTGATATTCAGCAGTGAGGTCTGTAACACTTAGAACAATTAAGTTCATGGACTTAACTGTACACAGGAATTTAACTATAACACCATGTATAGAAGGGCAAATAGGAAGCAACCTAAATGAGGGGTGCTTATTCTATGAATTCTAATGTATTTATTTTATGCTATGGAATATTACATATTAAGGCCAGGCTGCTCTATAAAGAGCAGACAAAGATGTTCAGCACAAGTGGTGTGGTGGGGGGGAGATGAAATTGTCAAATACATGTACATATACATGTTTATATATATATGTATATGTATACATAAAATGTGATCTTATTTCTGTGTTGTAAAAAATGTTGTGTGTATAATAGCACTATGTTTGGGGGGGAGTGGAACCAGGAAGCTGAGGGAGGAACAATTGCTGTGGCAGTTTTGCAAGTACAATGTATTACTTCTGTAACTAAACATAGATATTTGAAAAAGAAGACTAAAAATGTTTCAGTCAAGAGTCTGAAAGTAAGCCTGGAATTACACAGGAACCAAAAGAATAAATTCATAATTATAAACAGGAGGTCTACAGTGACCCCAGGCTACTGGATTAAACACTTCAATAGATGGTGTTTCTAGCGTACATGTTCTATCCTGAGTCCAGATTGTTCACTGATCAGGACCGTTTATTCTATTGACCCAATAACACTGGCAATAATATACAATCATTCTTTTTTTATTTCACAGTTTACTGAGAACTTTGCACATCTTGAATAATGTGACAAACCTGTGAAGGGGTATGTCTGTCCCAGTTTAGAAGAAGCATCTAGGGCATAGGGAAGTCTGGTGACATACTCAAAACTCACCCAGGGTAGAACTGTTGCATGTGATTTCCAAGCAGTGGCTAGTGGATTCCAGCTGCTGATCTCTTGGTGTGCAGCCAAATGCTTAACCACTACGCTACCAGGGCTCCTTTTCTAAGTATACAATTGCTTAATGAAACTACGTAGCCCTCAAATACCCCCATCCTCACCCACAGTAATTTTGAGCAATTACTTGGACACATTTAGGGATGTTTATGTTGTATAGACACGGCGGACCTTGCCATCAGCGTCTTTAGGAGTAATGCAGAAAGCTGTATGTTTATGAAGTGATTTCAAGGACGAAGTCTATGACTGCAGGAGTGGGTCACAGAGAAGTGTCACTTCATCCCTGCTGTGGCCCTCCTCTCCAGGTGGCACAGATGGGAAATCAGAAAGCTACTCTAACACATGCATCTGTATTCACTCAAGTGGTCACGGCCCACTGCTTATAAATTGTGGTTCTTCTCTCCTGACCTTGGCAATTTCAGATGCTGACATAGAGATTTCTTGTAGATTTTGAGTACAGATGGTTTTGTACAGATCTGGTTGGGACATTGTAGCTCTAAATAGCCAAGTGCCATAATGAGTCGGTTTCGACTCATTAAGTATTTGCTAAAATAATTGAATTGCAGTGGGAGTATTAGGCAACGGGTCAGAGTAAAACATTTTGACCTTTCCTATGACTAAACTGTTTATCACCTTGGTCTCTTGAGTACCATTTTCCAAACAATTGGGTCTTGATCTTTTGCTAATCAAAGAGACTTTGTTTTGTTTTTAATTGTGATTGAATGGAAGTGTACAATCCAATTTAAATTTGCATGCCCACCTATCTGCAGCTCTTTCTGCTCTCTTTGCCTGGTGACAGTACACTCCTCCTTTCTGTTCTATATATGTCATATTCTCTCAACAATCTCCTGTCCCCTCGATCAAGGAGATTTTTATGTTCCTATATCCACAGAGGAAACCCCAGTGGCATAGTGGTTAAGTGCTACATCTGCTAACCAAAAGGTTAACAGTTCAAATCCACCAGATGCTCCTTGGAAACTCAGTTCTATGCTGTCTTATAGGGTTGCTATGAGTTGGAGTCAGCTTTACAGCACTGGGTTTGATTTGGGTTTTTATACCCATAGAAGAGCCCTGATGGCACAGTGGTTAAGAACTCAGGCTGCTAACTGGAAGTTTGGTAGCTGGAATCCACCAGCTGCTCCTTGGAAACCGCATAGGGAAGTTCTACTGTGTCCTACAGGGTTGCTATGAGTTGCAATTGACTCAGTGGCAAAGGGTTTAGTTTTTGGTTAATCCCAGCCTTAAATACAAAACCCAAACCTGTTGCCAACTCATAGAAACCCTATAGGACAGAGTAGGATTGCCCCATACGGTTTCCAAGGAGCGGCTGGTGGATTCCAATGGCCTCTCTTTTAATTTCTTAATGACTGTGTCATCAGGGCTCCAGATTAGCTTTAGAAGGAAACACAAAATTTTCTAGAAAGAGGGTTAATAAAAATTCGGTATATAACTTAGTGCTCTGTGTAATATCATGAGTACCAGCATATTACACTTTCATTGTGCACCATTGTTTTGACACTAGGAAGTGTGGGAAAATCTTCTATGCATTTTTTTTTCCTCTAAGACCACTAGGTGACTTTGTCATTTGAGATTGTTTCTTCATTTTTCCTGCAATTGAGCCACACAGCCACTAGGTCACAGCAGTAGGTTCTTAATCAGGGGATTTTCTGGTCCCTCCTACTACTGTCATGTATACACTCTGCTGTGCAATTAATTACTTCGTACGGTCCTTCTAGCCATGGTCTTTGTGACTGACATGTAATGATTGAGTGGGGCTATGCAAGTAACGTATGTGGACTCTGCTATGGTTGTGGTTATACGTCAACTGGGTTGGGCTCTGGTTTGGGGTACTGTGTGGTTGTCCTCCATTAGCTATGTTATAACCTACTGCTCTTGAGCCAATTCCAGCTCATAGCGACCCTACAGGACAGAGTAGAACTTCCCCATAGAGTTTCCAAGGAGCTCCTGGTGGATTCAAACTTCCAACCTTGTGGTTAGCAGTAACAGCCCTTAACCACTGTGCCACCAGGGTTTCTATTTTTTGTGTTACGGATCTTGATACAGCAGAATTCATGTAAGCTGTGTCTTGGGTTGCAGTATTGCAGGAGAGCACGACTTGAACCCTACCCTTACAAAAGTGAATCCTGTCCCTAGGGTGTGGCCTGCATCAAAGCTATATGCATGTGCTCTGGTGAGACTCTCTTTGCATCTGTCTTCTACCTCTGGTCAGTGATCTGAGGCCTCCTCGAAGGCCAGTTGTCCGACCTGCTGATTCTGGGGTTGGCCCCTTGGGCCAGCAGCTTGTCCTGTGATCTGATTCACCACCTTCCACAGCTCTGTGCGCCAACCACCTGTGGTCTGAACTGCTGGTCGGGGCTCATCAGGTCCTGCAGCCACATGGGTTGGGAGAAGCCTTTGCCTAATCCATGAATTTGGGACTTGCCAGCTTCCACAACCACGTAAATTGTTTCCTTTACAGGGTTCCTGAGTTCTGTGAGATGCCACAGCAGATTAGTGACCCCAAAGGCTGAGGGGTGAGGGAGAGTGCTGAGGGAAGAAAGAATAGTTGGTGGCAGAGATGATGGCATGGCACAGCAGCCCCCAAAAGTGGAGCATCTGAGACATCTTTAACTTCTGCCTCATAGCAACCAGCTTTTGCTGATCCTTATAAGAGAAATGACTCACTCATACACACATACACATTTATTAACTCACCTGTCAAGTTGTCAGGTAGCACACATTTATGAATATGTCTGAGTCTATGAAAGTTGACGGACATACCTTCCATTACTTACCTTTTGTCAAGGAACAGAAAGAAAAACATAAGCCTTATGTGACATGGAATTTCAACAATCATGTGTTTTACATTTGAAGAATATTTACTCTATTTTTACCCCACCCCCACCCCAACACGTGCCTTGTCCAGGTAGGCATTCCTTGTCTGGGTAGAGAAAAAGTTGCTGAAATATGTACAAATAAGCACTTAGACCTTTTCTTTTTTCAGGAATGACTTACACAAAGACATCATAATAATCAAAAGATTTGTTTGCTATAATCTCCAAGCCAAAAAAAATGCCACTGATTTGAGGCCGATGTACAATCCTATAGGATGGAGCAGAACTGCCCCATAGAGTTTCCAATGGGTGCCTGGTGGATTTGAACTGCCAACCTTTTGGTTAGCAGACATAGCACTTAATCAGTATGCCATCAGAGTTTCAGCTGTAACTTTCAGGATCCTTCAGTGAGTCTACCGTAAAAATAAGTACCCACATATGAAAGTTAACACTGACATTATTCTGACAATGAGCGACGAGTGTGGTGGAGGCTGCACCCCCCGGGCAGGGGCAATGATCCTGAACATCTCTGAGTCAAGCTGAGCCACAGTCTGCCCTGAGTGCTTCGTTCTCAGGCCAGCTTACACAGAGCACTGGGGGAGGGAACAGCTCCTGGTCTGTATGCCAGGGATTGCCTTCCAAGCAGGGCTGGCAAGACAATGATTATATATAAACACATAGTTTAATATGTATACTCACTTGCCAGTTTAGCCAGAGAAGCAACTAGTCGCAAAGCTAGGAGCTCTTTCCAACAGAAAGCTCCAAAATAACCCTTATGACATAACTAACTTCTTCCTTTCAACCACCCTTGTCAGTCTGTCATACCATGGGGGCCTGCGTGTTGCTGTGATGCAGGAAGCTATGCCAGAGTCAATATCAGTAAGGCCATGGCAGGAAGTTTTCGCCAGAGCTTCTGGACTAAGATTAGGAAGAAAGTTCTGGCTGGCAGACTTCACAGCTGCTGTTAGGTGCCATTGAGCCAGTACCCCATGTATGGCAGAATGAAATGCTGCCCTACCTTGGGCCACTCTCACTAGTGTTGTCAGGCTTCAACCCATTTCTGCAGCTGCTGTGTCAATCCATTTCCTTGAAGGTCTTCCTCTCTTTTGCTGATCTTTGACTTTATCAACCATAGTGTCATTCTCCAAGGACTGGTCCCTCCTTGTAGCTTATCCAAAGTATGCTAGACAAAGTCAAGCCATTCTAGCTTCTAAGGAGCAACCTGGCTGTGTACCTTTTCCAAGAAAGATCTGTTTCTTCTTTCAGCAGTCTGTGAAATATTCAATAGTCTTTGGCATCAACATAATTTAAGGTGTCAATGTGTCTTCAGTCTTTCTTATTCATTGTCTAGCTTTTGCATGCAACTGAAAACACTATTGCTTGAGTCTTCAAGGTGATATCTTCGCTTTCTAGCACTTTAAAGAGATCTCGTACAGCAGATTTGCCCAAGGCAATGGGCCATTCTATTTCTTGACTGCTGCTTACTTGGGCATTGATTATGGATCCAAGTGAAATGAAATCCTTGACGACTTCAGTATATTCTCCATTTTTCATGATGTTGCTTATCGGTCCATTTGTGAGGATGTTTGTTTTGTGTTGAGGTGTAATCCACCCTGAAGGCTGTGGTCTTTGATTTTCATCAGTAGGTTGTTCAAGTCCTCTATATTTTCAGCAAGCAAGGCTGTGTTGTCTGCATAACACAGGTTGTTAATGAACTTTCCTCCAATTCTTTTGCAGTGTTCTTCTTCATATAGTCCAGCTTCTCAGATTATTTGCTTACTATACCGATTGAATAAGTATGGTGGAAGGATACAACTCTGACAAACGTCTTCCCCGACTTTGAACTACACACTATCCCCTCATTTTGTCTCTATGACTGCCTCATAATCTATGTATACACTCCTCATAAAGTAGGTTATTTACTTCACAAAATTAGCCAATGAAAACCTCTGGATTACAACCAGACCTAATAGAGTGCTAGAAGATGAGCCTCCTGGGTTTGAAGGTACTCAAAATACACAGTAGCCGCAACAATGGACTCAAATATACTGACAACCATGCAGATGGTGCAAGATGGGACAACATTTCATTCTGTTACAGATAAGGTTGCTGTTAGTTGGAGACAACTCTACGGCAACTGACAACAACAGCCCCTTTCCATGACCTCATTCATTGCTTTGTGACCACTCATTCCTTCCAACCCCTCTGCGTATCTCTCAAGACGATGCTCAGTAGACCACATATAACCCATTTCTAATAACTTACTGATGTACTTTTTTCTGATTATAACATCTATAACAAGGGAGGGAAGCCCTATTGCCTAGGCAACAAAGACTGGAACAGGGACCATTCAGCTTCAGTTAAACCCTCTCCTCTCTATGTCTAACCTCCAACTGTATTCTTGTTATGTTTGTTCATATTTATGGTGCTAACAATGTAAATATTTTTCATTTTCTCCTTCCTTCCTATGTCTGTAACTGTTTCTGTGTGTCTTCGCAAATTATATGTATTTCCTTAGGTTTATCAGTTCAGCTCCTTTCAATTTGTTAATTAACCTTGATGTCTTTCCTTTCTCCTGCACCATGTATCTCTTCTCTGATTGATGTTTCTCACTCAGTATTACACCTGCCTTATAAGTAATGGATGCTAACCGTTACTTAGGTCAGCAGTTCAGATCTACCTGGTGCCCCTTGAAACATCTATGGGGCAGTTCTACTCTGATCTATGGGGTTTCTATGAGTCGGAACCGACTTGGCAGCACCTAACAACAATGTAACTCTCAAAGACGTTGGCCCTTTTTACAGACTCCATGTTAAACCTCTACGACCTGAATAACTAGGATTTAAATAAGGAGGATATAGTTACGAATGCTTCATTCTTTCAAATGCCAGGTGGAAATCCATTTGGAATGAATTCAAAGTGAAGTTGAAAGAATTACAATCAGGAAACCGTTCATGGTGGTTCTGGATGATTCTGAGGAACTCACTGGGCCCATTTTTCCCATGACTGCATCAGACAAAAAGAATTTGCACTCAGGCTCCCCCCTCCCCTATCGTCCAGTTTTTATCCAAATTTTGTTGTGGTAAAATATGTAACACAAAGTTTGTCATTTTGACTTAACTTCTTTTGTTTTGGTGCTTTAAGTGAAAGTTTATAGTTCAAGTTACTGTCTCTCCTATCAAAAACTATATACACAGTTATGTGACCTTAGTTAAGTGAGTTATAACGTGACATACATGTCTCCTTTTTACCCTGAATTTCCCATGTCAGTTCAACAAACTCCTCTCCTTTTCTCCCTTTTCATCTCACCTTGTGACAGGAGCTGCTTACTTAGTGTTTTGTCTGTCTGCTTGAACTAAGGAAGCACACTCTTCATGACTTATCATTTTTTCTTAATAAACCAAACCAAAACTCAACTGCTGTTGAGTCAATTCTGACTTACAGTGACCCTATAGGACAGAGCAGAACTGTTCCACAGAGTTTTCAAGGAGCGCCTGACAGATTCAAACTGCCAGCCTTTCAGTTAGCAGGTGCAGCACTTAACCACCACCCACCAGGGTTTCCATAACAGCACTATAGGTCATAGTAGAACTGCCCCCAGTAAAGCTCCTGAGGAGTGTCTGGCAGATCTGTGCTGCTGAAATTTTGATTAGCAGATATAACACTTACCCGCTGGCTTCGGGAATGGTTTTAGTTTGGGCCAACAGAGAGTCTGGGGCTAGGTCTTCTGAGGTCCTTCCAGATCATTGGGCCTGTAAGTTCTCCACCCTACCTTCTCCTATTTCATGAGGGACTCTCTGTTTTGTTTCCTATCAAGGTGGTCATTGGTGATTGCTGGGCACTATCTAACTCTTATGTTCTCAGGCTGATGAAGTCTCTGATTTATGGCGACTTTTTCTGTCTCTTGGGCTAATACTTTGGTGGTGTCTCTGGTGTTCTTCATTTTCTTTTGATCTAGCTGGGTTGAGACTAATTGGGGTGTCTTAGGTAGCCACTCACTAACTTTTAAGACTCCAGCTACCACTCGCCAAAGTAAGATGCAGAACATTTTCTTAATAAATTTCATCATTTTGAGCTTTGCTTTAAGTCTTCATGTCAAGGTCATTAATGTTCGTCCTATCTGCAAAGTCCCTTTAGTCATCTAAAGTAATATATTCACAGGCTGCAGAGATTAGGATGTGGACCTGTTTTGAGGGTCATTATTATGCCTACCATAACCGTAAAGTCAATATCCTCATAGATACAAAAGGGAGGTTTCTAATCTGAACATTCTATTTCTTTTCATTCAGATTAATTAGAATATTCATAGTTTTTTTTTCTTTTAATTCTGCACTTAGCATCACAACAGTCTATGACAAATAACATTTTATTTTAGGCAAGCAATAATAACATTATTGCTGATCTCACAATTGTTCTTTATTCAGATTATTACTTTAATTTCAGTATGAAGGCTAACTTGAGTCTGTCCTCCATACTTCAAATCTGTCTGAGTTTCTCTACATTCAAAAACTTTAAGACAGTTGATCATTTTGTCCTTAAAAACAACAAAAAAAAAACATTTTGTTCACTAGGCTTCTAGTTCTTCACACTCTGTTTCCTTCACCCCTCTGCCTAGCTTCCCTCTGTCTCATGTACTAGTTCCTACTCATCTCCTGAACCTCTAAATATATGCAGTCTCCATGTCCTTAAACGTCTTCTGTTTTCTATTATCTCTGCCTCTGTAGTGACATCATCCAGTGTTGTGGCTTAAGTCCCATCTGTGTGTGGATCCTTTTGGCTTATGAGTTCACGTCTTTGGCCAGAACCTGTCCCCTAGACTCCAAATTTGTATATCCACTGGTCACTCAGCACCTCTGCTTGGATAACTAATACTAGAAAACCAAATCCATAGCTGTTAAATTGCTTCTGGCTCATAACGACCCTACGGGAAGGAGTAGAACTGGTCCACAGAGTTTCCAAGGAGCTCCTGGTGGATTCAAACTACCGACCTTTCGGTTAGCAGCCTTAGCACTTAACCACTTTGCCACCAGGGTTTCCAGGGTGACTAATAGACATCTCAAACTTAGAGTCCCAAACTGACTTCCTGATGCTGTGACTGCTCTGACTTGCATGTCCTATAGCTCTCCCTTTATGACAATTCTGTCCAGTTCCTGTCTTTCCCTCTCACCACACATTGTACACCATGGCTTTATTTTCAGTACGTATTCCAAGTCCAGTCATTTCTGGGCCCAATTACTGTCATCTTTCTACAATTATGCCAGGAACAGTCAAGAGTAAAGCCCCTGGAGTCACAGCAGGCAGACTTGGCTTCTGGCGTTGTCACTTACAAAGAGTACCACCTTGAGCAAATTATTTACCCTGTCTGTGATTCGGTTTACTCATTTGTAAAATGGGGATAATAATTATTGTCATGAAATTAAATAATAAAATCATGTAAGCAGCTTACAGTAGTGCCTAGCATGTAGTATATGCTCAAGAAGCATTAGCTGTATACTATTTTTCTATAAATCTATAGATAAAAGTTGCATGAAAAGCTTAGGTGGAAGGTAGTGAGATCAGAGAAGTCATTGACATGGTCGTGGTCCTAAATTTAAGCGTTCCAAATCTTTCAATGCCCAAACTTGCACTGAGCCAAGCTGGGGAATTGATATACAAAGCCACTTTCACCTGAGCCTATTCCTTGGCATGTTCCTTATTTTGTGGAGTTTTTCCTGCAGATTTATAGCTAACATTACTTGATTAGGTACTGTTTGTCATTGTGTCTTTTTTCCTTTGTCTTCAGAGTAGCTTCTAGAGGTCTTTTACTCCAAATCTCCTTTCAGATTCCAGAGAACTTCCATAGGCTTTTCTCTGACCCTGGCCATCTTCAAGGATGAGCTCTTCCTTTCATATTTCTATGTCTTGTTGGCTATAACTGCTACCAATTATAACATTGAAAATAAGTCAGTCACAAAAAGGCAAATGCTATAAGATCCCACTTATATGAAATATTAGAATAAGCAACTGCCAAAATCCACCAGTGTTTACCAGGGGTAGAAGGACGGGGCAAAAGTGGAGCCATTCCTTAGGGGACATTGAACTTCTCCTAACGGTGATGGTAAAATCAGGAAACAACGATGTCAGTTTCACAACATGATAAACACATTAATGTCACTGAATTGTTGAAATGGCAAATGTTTGAGTAAATATATTTTGCTACCAAAAAAAAAAAAAAAAAAAAGCCAAAACTAAACCCACTGCCATTCAAGTCGGGTCCAACTCATAGTGACCCTAGAGGTCAGAGTAGAACTGCCCCTAGAGTTTCCGAGGAGCACCTGGTGGATTTGAACTGCCAACCAACTCATAGTGACCCTAGAGCTCAGAGTAGAACTGCCCCCTAGAGTTTCCAAGGAGCAACTGGTGGATTTGAACTGCCAACCTTTGGATTAGAAGACGTAACACTTAGCCCACTACACCATCAAGGTTTCCCTAACAATAAGGTGTTAAATAAATCCAATTCACACTACTACTGCAAGAGCCATTTTAAGCTCTCATTAACAAATATATTTTGTTGTGTTTCAAGGAAAGTTTACAATCCAATAATACTTTGCACCCACACAGCTAACTCATTCTAGCTGCTCTCCCCACCCTGTGATACTATACTACACCTATCCACCCTGTGTTTTGCATGTTCATTTAAGCAGCTCTTGTCCCCCTCTGACCCATCATTCTGCCTGTGGACAGGAGCTGCCCAGTTAGCCTCATGAATATACCTAAGCCAAGAAGCATGATCTATGCCAGTATCATTTTATGTCTTATAGTCCAGTCCAATATTTGTCTGAAGAGTTGGCTTCAGAACTAGATTCAGCTTGGGACTGACACAGACTCCAGGCACCATGTCCTCAGAGTCCTCCAGTCTGTTGGACCATCAAATCTGGTCTTTTATTATGATGATGATGATGATGATTGAATGAAAATGTACATTCTCATATAAATTGGCATGCCCACCTATATGCAGCCCCCACTGCTCTCCCTGCCCGGTGACAGCACACCCTTCCTCTCTGCTCCATACATGTCCTATCGTCCCTAACAGTCTCCTATCCCCTCTTCTCCATCCACTCCCCTGCCTCCAGTAAGAGATCAGCAGGATGACATCCTA
Organism: Heterohyrax brucei; assembly: GCA_028571685.1. Lineage (NCBI taxonomy): Eukaryota > Metazoa > Chordata > Mammalia > Hyracoidea > Procaviidae > Heterohyrax > Heterohyrax brucei. The sequence goes on from CM053149.1 coordinate 54,931,987, forward strand.
GAGATGCATGGAACCATAAAATGAACACGTGATATGGTCACTCTGTGTCGTGAAGTCCAATCCATTCCTGTCCAAAAATTTGAACTACATTATGATTTATGGACAGGGGCAGCATCAGGGCCAGGGGCCATGCTCCCAGGGGAACCCTGAAGTCCCTGGACCATCAATTGTGGTCTTTAAGTGGAGAACTCCGGGTGCACCCCTTTTTGTCCTTGTGTTGCCAGTGAGATGCAACTTTGTGAGCTGTATTGCAGCTATCACTGGTGGTAGCCGGACACCATCTGATTCTTCCGGTCACAAGTTGATGCAGTCACCCTCTCACGTGGGTCTCTCCGTCTTCTGGGTTTTCATTCCCCCATGTCGTTTTGGTCCTCAGTTATCATCTGTTTCTGATAAGTCGGGGCCATTTGCTATACCCTAGGATGGCAGCTTGGCAGCTCTTAAGACCCCAGGCACCACTAAATAATGTGGGGTGCAGAGGGCACTTTTAGCAAATGCTAGTTGTGCCAATTGGCCTTGATTTTCCTTGAGAGTGTGATCACTGGTCCCCGCCCCACCTGCTCTGTCCTTGAAATATTGGGTTAAGATGCAAGGAATACTCATGTTATGTTGAAGTCCAGTTAATATTGATTTTCTTTCTAAGGTATATTGTCACAGATATCACCCAACCAAATTTCTGACGACTGTCTAATGTAAATTCTCCCCCCTCGCCTTCCTTCTCTCCCCACCTTTCAGCCATCAAAGAGTCTTTTTTTCTATGCATGAGTCTGTTTTTAAGTTATTGTAGGGGTCTCCTACAATAATTGTCCTTTCTTAGGTGACTCAACATAATGTCCTCCAATTGAAACCAGGCTATGAAATATTTCCTAAAATCATCGTTGTTTTGTTGTGTAGTGTTCCACTGAGTATATATATCATAGTTTACCTGTCCATTCCTCAGTTTTGGGGCATCTAGGTTGATTCCATCTTTTTGCTACGTGGACTGTGCTGTGATAAACATTTGTGTGCATGTATCAGTTGGTATGAATGGCCTTGATTCTGTAGGATATATTCTGAGCAGTGAAATTACTGGGTCAAATGGTATATCTATATCCAGCTTTTTAAGGAAGCACCAAATTGCTTTCCAAAGAGGTTGCACCATTTTGCAATCCCACCAACAGTGGAGGAGAGTTCCAGTTTCTCCACAGCCTCTCCAGCATTTGTTGTTTTGTGTTTTTTGGATCATGGCCAACCTTGTTGGGGTCAGATGGTATTGCATTGTCATTTTGATTTGAATTTCTTTAATCGTTAATGATAATGAGCATGTCTACATGTGTTTCTTGGCTGCCTGGACCTCATCTTTAGAGAAGTGTCTGTCCATCTCCTTTGCCCATCGCTTAATTGGATGATTTATCTTTTTCTTGTTGATATTTTGTAGTACCTTATAGATTACAGAGGTCAGGCATTGGTCTGACATATAGTTGCCAGATATTTTTTCCCATTCTGTAGGTGACCTTTTAATTCTATTAATAAAGTCTTTGGATCAGCAAAAGTGTTTGATTCCTAGTAGTTCCCATTTATCTATTTTCTCTTCTGTTTGTTGTTTGACAGAGTTTGAAGTCTGTCTACATTGTATATTAAAACTTCCATTGTTGTTCCTACTTTTTCTTGGATAAGCTTTATCATTTTAGATCTGATATTCAGGTCTTTTATCCAGTTTGAGTTGGTTTTTGTATAAGGTGTAAGATATGGGTCTTGTTTCTATTTTTGGCAGATGGATGTCCAATTTTGCCAGTCATATTTGTTGAAGAGATTGTTTTTACCCCAGTTTAATGTCTTAGGACCTTTGTCAAATATCAACTGTTCATAGGAAGATGGTGTCATCTCTGGAGTCTCAATTCTGTTCCATTGATCTATCTATCTCTTTTTGTACCAGTACCAGGCTGTTTTGTCTACTGTGGCAGTGTAATACGTTCTGAAGTCAGATAATGAGAGGCCTCCCAGTGTGTTCTTCTTCTTCTTCAGCAGTGCTTTACATATCTGGGGCTTCTTCCCTTTCCAAAGTTGGTAATTTGTCTCTCCATCTCATTAAAAAATGTGACTGGAATTTATATTGGGATTACATTATATAAGTATATTCCTTTGGGCAAAATAAACATTTTCACAATGTTAAGTCTTCCTATCCATGAGCAGGGTAGATTTCTCCATCTATGTAAGTCTCTCTTGGTTTCTTGTAGTAAGAACTCATAGTTCTCTTTGTAAAGGTCTGTACTTTCTCTGGTTAGGTTTATTCCTAAGTACTTTATCTTCTTAAGGGCTATAGTAAATGGTATTGATTTGATGATTTCTTTTGTTGGTATAAAGGAACCCTACTGATTTACTTATGCTTATCTTGTATCTTGAGACTTTGCTGAACTCTTTTATCAGTCTGAGTAGTTTACTTATAGCTTCTTTAGGATTCTCTGCACGTACTATCATATCATCTGCAAATAGGGAGATTTTGACTTCTTCTTTGCCAATGCAGAAGCCTTTTATTTCTTGGTCTTGTCTAATTGCTCTCGCTACAACTTCTAGTACATTGTTGAATAGGAGAGGTGAGAGTGGGCATCCTTGTCTAGTTCCTGTTCTCAAGGGAAACTGTTTCAGTCTCTCTCCATCCAGGATGATGTAGGTAGTTGGCTTTGTATAAGTGGCCCTTATTGCCTTGAGGAATTTGCCATCTATTCCTATTTTGCTGAGAGTTTTTAGCATGAATGGGTGTAGGACTTTATCAAATGCCTTTTCTGCATCAATAGACAAAGTCAGGTGATTCTTGTCTTTTGTGTTCTTTATGTGGTTGATCGTATTAATTGTTTTTCTGATGTTGAACCAGCCTTGCATCCCTGGTATGAATCCAACTTTGTCATGATGGGTTATTTTTTTGATACGTTATTGTATTCTATTGGCAAAAATTTTGTTGAAGATTTTTGCATCTAGATTCATGAGTGATATCAGTCTGTAGTTCTCCTTTTTGGTTGGGTCTTCCCCTGGCTTTGGTACCAGGGTTATACTGGCTTCATAGAATGAGTTTGGGAGTACTCTATCCCTTTCTATACTGTGAAATAGTCTCAGTAGTATTGGAGATAGCCAAGCCAAGTGGATAACTCTTCTCTAAAAGCTTGGTAGAATTCTGCGGTGAAGCCATCTGGGCCCAGGCTTTTCTTGGTTGGCAGTTTTTTGATGACTTTTTTAATCTCTTCATTTGTGATGGGTTTCTTAAATTGTTTGGCTTCACCTTGTGGTAATTTTGGTAGGTGATATGAATCAAGGAATTTGTCCATTTCCTCTAGGTTGGCACATTTCTTAGAATACAGTCTTTCATAGTATGCTGTTATGACATTTTTTATTTCTGTTGGATCTGTTGTGACCACTCCCATCTCATTTCTTATTTGCATTATTTGTTTCCTTTTCTGTTTTTCTTTACTAAGTTTAGCTAGTGGTCTGTCAATTTTGTTGATTTTTTCACAAAACCAGCTTTTGGTCTTTTCAATTTTTTCAACTGTTCTTCTATTCTCTAATTCATTAATTCTGCTCTAATTCCTATGATCTGTTTTCTTCTGGTACCTGAGGAGTTCCTCGGTTCTCTCTACTTGTTCAAGCTGTAGGGTCAATTCTTTGATTTGGTTTCTTTCTTCCATCCAGATGTGTGCATTGATGGAGATAAACAGACCTCTGAGCACTGCTTTGACTGTATCCCATAGTTTCTGATAGGAAGTGTTTTCATTCTCATTGGAACTGATAAATGTCTTTGTTTCATCGTGGATTTCTTCTATAACTCATGGAGTTTTGAGAAAGATGTTGTTTAGTTTCCATGAGTTCCACTTTGTACGTATTTTTTTCTGCTATTTATTTAGATTTTTATGGCTCTATGATCTGAGAAGATGCCTTACGTTAATTCAGTGGTATGGATTTTGTTGAGAATTGCTTTATCTCCTAACACATGGTCTCTTCTGGATGATGTTCCATATGCACTGTCCACTCATGAATAGAAAGTTCTGTATATGTCATTGAGGTCTAGTTGGTTAATTGTGGCAATAAGGTCTTCTGTGTCTTTACTGAGCTTTTTTCTAGACAATCTGTCCAATATTGAGAGTGGAGTGTTGAAATCGCCCATTATTATTGTGGAGTGATCTATCTCCTTTTTGAGTGTAGTCAGTGTTTCTTTTTTAGGTGCTCTAATATTATGTGTGTAACATTTTATATTGTTAAGTCCTGTTTGTATTTTGAACCTTTCAGCAATAAAGTGTCCATCCTTGTCGATGATGGTAGATTTTACATTAAAATATATTTTATCTGAGATTAGAATTGCCACATCTGCTCTTCTTTGTTCATTGCTAGCTTGATATATTTTCTTCCATCCTTTAATTTTCAGTTTGTTCCTATCTTTAAGCCTGGGTGAGTTTCTTATAGGCAACATATGGATGGGTCATGTCTTTTGATCCAAGAAGTCACTCGATATCACTTTAGTGGAGCGTTCAGTCCATTCACATTCATTGTAATTATTGATAGGTATGTGTTCAGTGCTGACATTGTGATATGTTTATTTTTGTGTTGATGTTTTCTCTGTTGCTCTTATTAATCTGTTCTGGGACCTTCTTCTTTGTGAGTTGATTTTTCACCTTTTTCAGGGTTGGTTTTATGGTTATTGAGACTCCTGTAGTACATTTCTTGATTTGATATGTTGGATCTTTGTTACTGTACTTTACGGCTGCCTCTATGATCCCCTGTAATAAACTATGTATAAACCCAGTTCTTATTAACTTCCTCTCCATCTCGAAGGGCAATAATGACTGTAGTATATCCCTCTTTTTAATATGATGACATCATAGTTTTCATGATATCGTCACTGGATTATTTCTTTCACTATTATAGCTTTGATACAGTTTGGAGCCTTCCCTAACTGAGTAGCATTCTGGGTGATGTGTCCTGTATTTGCTTCTAAAATATAAAGTTAGTGGTTTTGTTCTTCTAAGCTGAAAGATTCTTCCAGTATTTCTTGTAGCTTTGGTTTGGTTTTTACAAAGTCTCTGAGTTTCTTTTTATCTGAGAATGTCTTAATTTCATTTTCATATTTGAAAGGTAGTTTTGCAGGATATATAATTCTTGGTTGAAAGTCCTTCTCCTTCAAGGCTTTGAATGTGTCATGCCACTGTCTCTGTGCCAACATGGTTTCTGTTGAGAAATCTGAGGAAAGCCTACAAGATTTCCCTCTGAATGTCAGCTTTGTTTTGAGTGTTGCTGCCTTTAAGAGTTTCTGATTATGTTTCTCTTTGTTAAGCTTGATCATAAGATGTCTTGGAGTCTTTCTTTTGCGATCTCTATTGAGTGGCATTCGATATGCATCTTGTATATCTATATTCTCTTCTTTCATAATTTCTGGGAAGTTTTCTTTTAGTAACTTAGCAACTATACTGTCTGTGTTCTCAGGTGTCTTGCCCTGTTCAGGAATTCCAATTAGTCATAGATTGTTCCACTTAATACAGTCTCACATGCTTCTTCTTTTTTCTTGTTTCTTTTTTCTGATTTCTCCTCATAGATGCTGGAGTCAGTAGCTCTGTCTTCCAAGTGAGAAAGTCTATTTGCCATTTGTTTCATTCTTTTTTCTTGACTTTGAATTGAAGTTTCTATGTCTTTGATTTTATTCTTGATCTGTAGGATTTCAGAGTACTGGTGTTCCATCAGATCGAACAGCTTGCTTAATTTTTTGTTTTGCTCTGCTGCATTTTGTATAAGGTCTAGGAAGACTCTATACATAATCCTTTTGTGGTCAGCTTCCAATAATTTCAGAAAGGTTTTATTCATCTGAGAAGTTTTATGGTGCTTTCTTTTGGGGGCTTTCTGAAGCCGTGGGTGATTTCCTGGTTATGGTTTTCTCCAGAGTTTGTTGCTTTTGGGGCATCATGTGAGTCAACAGAGGCTGGGAAAGATGCTGTGGAGATGGACCGCAGTTGTTTTCTCGGCCATCTTAAAATGGAAGAAGGCAAAAGGTATCTGACAACTTCCAAAGTCAGGTTTTCAGGTATATAGGTCCCTCATCCCAGCTGATAAAGTTAGCACCTCTATATCAAACCCCAGATGTCATAAACTAGTTCAACATACAGAAAGGCTACTGCCCTGCTGGCTTCTGCTGTCATGCCCCACCTGTAGGCAACACTGTGTAGAATACTGCTTTTCTGCTGGAAAAGTGCTCTGCTCTGGCAGGTGCTGCCTCCCAGCCCAGGAATTAGGTCCAGCAGAGCCCTCCCTATGGGTATCTCTGTCTCCCGGTGGAACAAAATGGTGTTCTGCAGAAGTTTGCTCCTACCTAGGAACAAGCTACTCTATGTCGGAGGCAAAAAGAGAGGCCAAAGGTGCTGAGATGTGCAGAGTCCACGGCCTCTGTTAACTGGCCCCATCCATGGGTGACATTGTGGAAAATACTGCTTTTCTGCCACAAAAGCACTCTCCTCCAGGCAGGCACTGCCTCCCAGCCTAGGAACTAGGTCCAACTGGGGCCTCCATATCAGTGTCTCTGCCTCTCAATGGAACAAGATGGTGTCCCGCACAAGCTCAGTGCCTCTGTCTCCATACAAGCTATGTGGAAAGAGAGGCTAAAGGTGCAGAAATGCTCAGAGTCTAAAGGCAGGCTCTCAAAATATGGCAATTTTTCCTGCCGGTCCCACCAGAAGTGCGTCTTAGGTTAGCTGCTAGTGAAGTCCCAGCACTGCCCACCAGCTAAGACAGAGAAAGAAAAAAAAATTAAAAATGATGAGTTACCTTTGTTCAGTGAAAGCTAGCTCTCATAAAGAGCAGGGTCAGCAAAAGAGAGGAGGTTTTCCATTCAGTGGTATATAGTCCAAATTAACAGCCCCGTGCCGTGTTCTAGAGATCACTATGTGTCCCGAAGTCTCCATTTAATTATCAGTTGAGGTCTTGGTTTCCAGAGGGATTTAGGGAGATGTGTGTTTAGGCCACCATCTTGACCAAGTCTGGTGTTTTTCATAAAGTTCCAGTTTTACACTCCCACTTTTCTCCTGCTATATCAGGAACTGTATGTCACATTTCCTGTCAGGGTAGTCATTGGTAGTAGACAGGTACCATCTATTTCTTCTGTTCTCATGTTTATGTAGTTCCTGGATTATATGGTCCTTTCTGTCTCTTAGGCTCATATTTTCCTTATATATCTTCTTCTCCTATGTTCCAGGTACTTTCTTTTGGTGCCCAAAGGGTTCTTCTGCTTCTTTCTTGCTACTTGTTAAAGCTGCAGGGTTATTTCCTTGATTTGGGTCTTTCTTTATTGGCTGTGTGCATATACTGAGAGAAATTGACCTCTGGGCACCATTTTTGCTGTGTCCCATAGGTTCTGGTAGAATGTGTTTTCATTCTCATTTGATTCAATGAACTTTTTCATTCCATATTTGACTTCTTATGTAACCCAGCCATTTTTTGAGCAAAATGCTCAATTTTACATGTTTTTTTCCCCCCCATCTTTTTTCTGTTTTTGATTTCTATTTTTTGGATTTATGGTCTTAAAAAATGCTTTGTAATATTTCAGTACTTTGTTAAGGATTATTTTATGGCTTAATATGTAGTGAATTCTGGAGAATGTTCCATGTACGTTGGAAAAGAAAGTATCCTTGGCTGCTGTTGGGTGGAGTGTTGTATATATTTCTGTGAGGTCAAGTTGATTGATTGTAGCATTTAGATTTTCCGTGTCTTTATTGAGCTTCTTTCTGGATGTCCTTCACTGAAAGTGGTGTGTTGAAATTTCCTTCTATTATTATACAGCTGTCTGATTTCTGTTTGCAAAGCTATTAGAGCTTGTTTCACGTGTTTTAGACCCCTGTGTTTGGGTGTGTAAGTATTTAATGTGGTTATCCCCTCCTGGAGTCTTGACCCTTTGGGTATTATGTAATGTCCTTACTTATCCGATATGATAGATTTTAGTTTAAAGTGTATTTTATCAGAGATTAATATTGCCATTTCTGCTCATTTTTGAGTGTTATTAACTTGATACATTTTTTGCATCCTTTGAGTTTTGGCTTATGTCTTTAAGTCTAAAGTGTGTCTCTTGTTGGCAGCATATAGATGAGTTTAGATGCATTTCTTTATCAAGTTTGCGACTCTACATCTCTTTATTGGTGTACTTAATCAATTTACATTCAGTGTGAGTATTTTTATTTTGATGCATGGGACTGATAATTTCCTTTGTGGTTACCTTGTTATTTATCCGTATTTTTAAAATTTAAGCCAGTTTTTTATTTCTTTGTATCACCTTGACTTCCTCTTCATGACTACATTTCCTTTTAGGTTCTTCTTTTTGTTACAATGTTTACATAATGACATCTATGTTCTCCTATTTTCTGTATTTTGCCTTCAATTCATTTTTGTGATTCCCTATTTGGATTCATATGTAGTTGCTCTTTCTGTGTTCTAGTCTTGGATTGTTACCTGATTTTATGGATTTTCTAACCAAAAGGCCTCCTGAGTATTTACCGTAATTTTGGTTTGTTTTTGCAAATTCCCTACAGTTTTATTTATATAGAAATGTTCTAACTTTGCCATCATAGTTGTTAGACAGTTTTGCTAGATACATAATTCTTGGCTGGCAATTATTTCCCTTTAAGGCTTTGTGTATGTAATCCCGTTTCGTTCTTGCCTGTATGATTCTTGCCTTCTGAATAATCTGAGCTTTGTCTTCTTGATTCTCCTTTGTAGATTATTTTTTGTTTATCCCTAGCCACCTTTAAAATTGTCTCTTTATTTTTAGTTTTGGCAAGTGACTTAGTCATCACATGCTACTTGAACAGACATACCAGAAGCGGATGGCTTTAAAGAGATAAATTTTATTTTGTCACAGTCCAGTAGGCTAAAAGTCCAAAGTCAGGGTATCAGCTCTGGGACAAAGCTTTCTCTTTTGGTTCTGGAGGAAGTTTCTTGTTTTCAGTCTTCCCTGGACTAGGAACTTCTGATATGCAGGCTCCCCAAGTTTTTTCCAAAGCATGTACTCTGCTCATGTTACTGCTTCTTAGTGGTATGGGGTCCCCCAAATCTTCACTTGCCTCCCTTAATGTCCCAAGAGCCTGCCCCAAGGCACAATACACTTCCACACACAGAGTCCTGGCCCACCAACACAACTGCTGCCCATCTTCCCTCATCATATAGGCGGGGTTTATGAAATAAAGGAACATCATATAATACCAGGAATCATGGCCCAGCCAAACTGCTACACATAGCGTAGGGCAGACACAGTTCAATCCATGGCAGTATGTATTCTACCTTTTGTGGAGTTTGATGAATATCTTGGATAGATGTCTTCCCATCTTTCATGATATCAAGGATGTTTTCTGTCAACAAATCTTTAATGATTCTCCCTGGATTTTCTGTTATTCCCCAGCCTCCCACTCCCATCCTCCATTCTGGTACTCCAGTCATTTGCAGATAATTCCTCTTGATAGAGTCCAATATCACTGTTAGAGTTCCTTGATATTTTTTTCTTTTATACAATTTTTCCTCAAGTACATTGGTGTTATGTTTTTTATCTTCAGTCTCACTAATTTTGCCTTTGATTGCCTCAGTTCTGCTCCTTTAACTTTTTACTGAGTTGTCTAATTCTGTAATTTTAGTATTAATTTTTTGAATCTCTAATTCTTGCTGCTGTATGCTTTCTTGCAGTCTGTTCAATTTGTCATTGTGGTCTTCCTGATCTCTTGAAGAGTTCTAAATATTAATATTCTGTATTCTACCTCTGATAATTCCAGAAAGTTCTTTTCATCTGGAAACTTTCTGGAGTCTTTGTTTTGGGGGTTTTCTGATGTCATTGTGGTCTGTCTCTTTAACAGATCTGATATGGACTGTTGTCTCCGAGCCATCAGTAAGTTATTGGATTTATTTATTTTATGTTTGCATACTGTGTTTTAGCTTTTTGTTTTGCTTTGCTTTGAAATGTCGAGGCGTGCTGGTTGTGTGTGCTAGTTTGGTTATTGGTGCCTTTGAAGTTCTAACATCCTGTCACCAGGTATTTATAGCTGTTACTAGGCACACAAGCCCAGGAGTCTGTTTACTTTTCTTGTATGAATTCAGCTCAGGTGACCAGGCAGTCAGTCAACAAGTGTATGGTGCAGATTATTCCCCTCTGTTCTAGATGGGCTGCAGTGATTGGTGTAGGCACAGGTATCTAGCTGTAGATGCTGACAAAGGCAGGGTGCTAACAGCTGCCTTTGAGTGTCTGTGAGGATGGCATGTCTCTTTGTATCTGATTCCAGGTGAAGGTACTGTTTCTGCCCTGAGTGTCCGACTTGGATGAGTCAGCAGATTTCCCTGATGCTTTCCCAGTTTGTTAAGTTGTCTCCTCTCTGCATCTAGGATAATGGCTCAAGGTGGACTTAAGGAGTCCTACTTACAGCTCAGTTAACAGTATCAAACTCTGAAGCCAGGTACAGTACAGAGAGGGGGGAGGGGGGAAACTCTGGGAAAAGACAGGGTTATCCTGAAAGAAAGATTTAGGTCTGTGTGCAATATGTAGATGCCAGCCACTTAGCTTTTGACAGTCAAGTGCTGCTTTTTACTGGTTCTGGAGGCTCAAGTGTACTTTCTGCTGCTCTTTGCTGAGGAGGACACCCTCCAAATGCTCACCACACTGGCTATAGCCCATTTCCAGTGGATCAGGTCTGGTCAGTCCTAGCTCTGTACCTTCTCTCCCTTATCCATTGCTCAGTCTGATTTGTGAACTTTCTCTTTGATGTTCAGGCTACTGGGATGTCATATGCAATCAATTCATTTGCTCTTTTGGGTCTTTGTTGTTAGAGGGATCACAGGAAGCATCAAATTACTCTGCCATCTTTTCCCTGCCTCCTGAAGATTGCATTTTATTAACATAAAGCACCTGAGCCTCTCCACAAAAGTGACTGATTTGTAAAAAGATAAACTTTTGAGTAAAAATAGATAAAACATTCCCACAAAATTCAGAACCAAAATATCCAGACATTTAGAAACGGAAAGTGAGAAATTAAAGAATTTCCCTAAATACCTAGAAAGTAACATTTTGGAGTTCAGATTAAACTTCAGTGATTGAAACTTGAGGGATTTTTTTCTAGCTAAATTTCTTCTGGCTAAAGTATCCTTAGAAGAAAATCCCTTTCTGTTGTTTTGGTTTCAGTGGGATTCATAAGGACACATGGTAACCTGGCTGGAAAACACTAAGAGACATCTCCCCTACTGCTAACTCTCTCTGACTTGATGCTCACATAATCCAAGACTCTGTATCACATGCAGATCCTACACACCAAATAAATTAGGCAGATGGAACTCATACATCAAAGCCACCTATTTGGATTCCGTTTTGGTCATTGGTGCATTTCCTCTCTCTTCCTTTTAATCAGCCTCATAAATCTGACCCTGACAAGGTCCTGCCTTTCCATACCAATAGTTGGAGGTGAAATGGTAATTTATCCCCAGGATTTCATTTGCTTCCCACTCCAGTGACCATCAAATGCCACATGGCACCGATTCATCACAGGAGCTCAGGTGTGGCTCTGGGGAAGCATGTGCTAAGTCATGCCAAACTGGTGACTCCTTCCAAAAGAACAGGATGATTTTCCAAGCACTGTGTGCATCAGATGATCCCACTCCACAGAGCCTGATGAAATCCTGGCATGTGGAAAGCTGTAAGGAAGGCAACACATTGTCATGTGTTCTTTTCAGTATCTTGTACACAATAGTCATTTGCATACTGGCTAATGATTACCTGGACTAGAGTAATTTTTCCAGAGGTTTACTCACATAAAGAACTGAAGACAAGAACAGAGCTTTGCAGGGTGGTGGCCTTGCTCTGTGACCTGGGGGTGAATGCCCACTATCCTGTATTGGAGTCAATGTTTACAGGGACATCTGATTCACTCTTTGTCTACCGGTTTTGAGAGCGTGACCCTGGAATGTCCTCTTACCTCACTTAAGCAAAGTTTCAATTTCTCGCTACTGGTGCAAAGATTCTTTCTGAGTTCCAACAGCCGTATCCTTGTTGAGTGTTGAGTTCTTCCTGAGATTTTGTCCTTTTCTTCTTGCCTGTGTGAGAAGAAGCCTGTCTATTTTTCTTCTCTTGTCCAAATGCTGTCCACAGCTGGCTTCATGTCCCCTTGTCCTTTTTGGGCTTCTCTGGCACCTTGTTTGAGGAGTGGCTTTTTTTCCCTTCACATGATTTATATCCATAAAATGCAGTGTCTGTGGGTAGTCATTTTCTACAGAGGCCTTGTCCATTTTAAAGACCATGAGAAATGGAGATACCTTATCGTACACCGGCAGCTTATTTCAGCTATTCACAAAACAGCATTAAACACCTTTTATGGGCTCATAACAAAATAGCCTATTGAAAGAACATAATGGCTTCTCACACTTTTGAATGCCCATTATTTCACCAGTGCTATGGATGATTTATGCTTTTAGGGTCCTCTTGGCAGGCCTTCATGCTTTTCGTTAGGGCATAATCTTTGGGAGAGTAATGTTTTGTACTGTACCCAGGATCATGGCCTGGAAATATAAGCAGTCTCCAAGTATTATTGCTGAGATGCTGAATAACTAGAGTGACAACAGCTGCCACTTATATACTGAGCACTTACTATATGTCAGCCTTTATATTCATTGTATTGATAAATGCTTTATATTCATTATATTCCTCCTGTTTGTTAGATGCCATAGAGTCAATTCCAACTCATAGGGACCATATGTACAACAGAAGGAAACCCTACCCAGTCCAGGGCTCTCCTCATAATCGTTGCTATGTCTAAGCCCATTGTTGCAGCCACAGTGTCAATCCGTTTCCTAGAGGATGTTCCTTTATTTTTACTGGCACTCTCTGTTGCCAAGAATGATGTCCTCTGCCAGGGACTAGTCCCTCCTGATAGCCTATCCAAGGTATATAAGATGAAGTCTCACCATCCTCACTTTTAAGGAGCATTCTGGTTGTACTTCTTCCAAGATAGATTTGTTTGTTCTTCTGGCAGTCTGTGGTATATTCAATATTCTTCACCAACACCATAATTCTAAGGTAAGTTCTTCAGTCTTCTTAATATTCACTGTTCAGCTTTTGCACGTGTATGTTGTTGTTAGATGCCATCAAGTTGGTTCTAACTCATAGTGACCCTATGAACAATAGAACGAAACACTGCCTGGTCTTGTGCCATGTCCACAATCATTTTTATGCTTATGCCCATTGTAGTGGCCACTGTGTCAGTCTATCTCATTGAGGGTCTTCCTCCTTTTCACTGACCCTCCAATCTGCCAAGCATGATGTCCTTCTCCAGGGACTGATCTTTCCTGACAACATGTTCAAAGTATGTAAGATGCAGCCTTGCCATGTTTGCTTCCAAGAAGCCCTTTAGTTAGTCTTCCAAAACAGATCTGTTTGTTCTTTTGGTGGTCCATGGTGCATTGAACATTCTTCTCCACCACCACAATTCAAAGGCATCAATTCTTCTTTTTGTCTTCTTTGTTCACAGTCCAGCTTTCACGTGTATATAATGCTACTGAAAATAGCATGGCTCGGGTCAGTCTCATTTCAGTCTTCAAAGTGACATCCTTACTTTTGAATACTGCATGTATATAAGGTCTTTAAAAATACTATAGCTTGGTCAACTACACCTTAGTCCTCAAAGAGCCATTGCTTTAAAGAGGTCTTTGGACCCAGATTTGCCCAGTGCAGTGAGTAATTTTATTGTTTTGACTGCCACTTACGTAAGTATTGATTGTGGTTTCAAGTAAAATGAAATCCTTGGCAACTTCAGTCTTTTCTCCTCTTATCGTGGTTCATTGGTCCACTTATGAGGACTTTTGTTTTCTTGGTGTTGAGGTGTAATTCACACTGTAGTCTTTGATATTCAGCAAGAAGTGCTTCAAATTCTCTTCACTTCCAGCAAGCAAAGTTGTGTTACTTGCATACCAAAAGTTGCTAATGAGTCTTCCTCTAGTCTTGATGCCCCATTCTTCTTCATACAGCACAGTTTCTCGGATTATTTGTTCAGTGTAGAGACTGAATAAGTATGGTAACAGAATACAGCTCTGACACACAGTTCCTGATTTTAAACCATGCAGTATCCTCTTTAAATCACTGCTTCTTGGTTAATGCACAGTTTCCTCATGAGCACAATGAACTGTTCTGGAATTCCCATTCTTCATGACATTACCCATGATTTGATATAATCCACGCAGATGAATGTCTTTGCATAATCAATAAAACACAGGTAGACATCTTTTTGGTATTCTCTGCTTTCAGCTGAGAGCTATCTGACATCAGCAATGATATCACTCATTCCATCACCTCTTCTGAATCCAGCTGGAGTTTCTGGCACTTTCCTGTCCATGTGTTGCTGTAATCATTTAGAATTATCTTCAGCAAAATTTTGCTTCAACGGCACTTGGTTGGCTCACCCATTCATGCTAAAAACTCTCAGCAAAATAGGAACAGACAGACAATTCCTCAGTGCAATCAGGGCCATTTGTACAAAGCCAATTGCCTATGTCACCCTGAATAGAGAAACTGAAACAGTTTCCCTTGAGAACAGGAACTAGACATGGATGCCCACTCTCACTTCTCCTATTCAACATTGTAGTAGAAGTTGTAGCCAGAGCAATTAGACAAGATCAAGAAATAAAGGGCATCTGCACTGGCAAAGAAGAATTAAAAATCTCCCTGTTTGCAGATGATATGATTGTATATGCCAAGCCAAGCCAAGTGCCATCGAGTCGGATCCATTGCATTTGCAGAGAATCCTAAAGAATCCCTAAGTCAACTACTCAAACTGATAGAAGAGTTCAGCAAAGTCTCAAGATACAAGATAAACATAAGTAAATCAGTAGGGTTCCTTTATACCAACAGTGAGAGTATTAAGGAAGAAATCATCAAATCAATGCCATTTACTATAGCCCCTAAGAAGATAAAGTACCTAGGAATAAATCTAACCAGAGAAATAACAGATCTTTACAAAGAGAACTACAAGTCCTTACTACAAGAAACTAAGAGAGACTTACATAAGTGGAGAAATCTACCCTGCTCATGGATAGGAAGACTTAACATTGTGAAAATGTTTGTTTCACCCAAAGCAATCTACTTATATAATGTAATTCCAACACAAATTCCAGTGACATTTTTTAATGAGATGGAGAAGCAAATTACCAACTGTTTTAGTCACCTAGGGCTGCTCTAACAGAAGTACCACAGAGTAGATGGCTTTAACAAAGGAAAGTTTATTCTTACACAGTCTGGTAGGTTAGAAGTCCAAATTCAGGATGTCCATTCCAGAGAAAGGTTTTCTCCCTTGTTGGTTCTGGAGGAAAGTCCAGTATTATATCAGTCTTTGTCCAGGGAGCATTTTGGCACAGGAACCTCAGGTCTGAAGGACATGCTCTTCTCCTGGTGCTGCTTTCTTGATGGTGTGAGGTTCCCAATTCTCAGCCTGCTTCCCTTTCCTTTCATCTCTAGCAGGATGAAAGCATTAAGGGTGGGGCAAGCCATACTCCAGGGAAACTCCCATTACAGTGGAGCAGGGAGATGATCTTATAAAGGGATTTACAGTCCCACACTAATCCTTTAACATACAGCATTGGAAAACCACAAAATGGAAGACAGTCACAAGATACTAGGAACGACGGCCCAGCCACGTGGCTACACCTAATTTTGGGCGGACACAGTTCAATCCATGACATCAACTTTGTTTGGAAAGGGAAGAAGCCCCAGATAAGTAAAGCACTACTGAAGAAGAACACACTGGGAGCCCTCTTACTACCTGACTTTATAAACTGCTGTACTACCACAGTAGAAGAAAGCCTGGTACTAGTACAAAAAGAGACAGACAGATCAATGGAACAGAATTGAGACCCCAGAGAAGACACCATCTTCCTACGAACAGCTGATATTTGACAAAGGCCCTAAGACATTAAACTGGGGAAAAAGCAATCTCTTCAACAAATGCCACTGGCAAAATTGGACATCCATCTGCCAAAAATAGAAACAAGACCTGTATCTTACACCTTATACAAAAACCAACTCAAACTGGATAAAAGACCTAAATATCAACTCTAAAACAATAAAGCTCATCCAAGAAAAAGCATGAATAACAATGGAAGTTTTAATACACACCGTAGACAGACTTCAAAATCTGTCAAACAAACCACAATCAACAGAAGAGAAAATAGATAAACGGGAACTATTAAGAATCAAACACTTTTGCTGATCCAAAGACTTTATTAATAGAATTAAAAGGCCACCTACAGAATGGGAAAAAATGTTTGGCAACTATACATCAGACTGATGTCTGATCTCCATAATCTATAAGGTACTACAAAATATCAACAAGACAAAGATAAATCATCCAATTAAGGGATGGGCAAAGGAGATGAACAGAAACTTCTCTAAAGAGGAGATCCAAGCCGCCAAAAAACACATGCGGACATGCTCTCGATCATTAGTTATTAAAGAAATTCAAATCAAAACTACAATGAGATACCGTCTGACCCCAACAAGGTTGGCCATGATCCAAAATAACTCAGACATCAAATGCTGGAGAGGCTGTGGAGAAACTGGACCTCTCCTACACTGTTGGTGACATTGGAAAATGGTACAGCCTCTTTGGAAAGCAATTTGGTGCTTCCTTAAAAAGCTGGATATAGATATACCATTTGACCCAGTAATTCCACTGCTTAGAATATATCCTACAGAATCAAGGCCATTCACACCAACTGATACATGCACATGAATGTTTATCACAGCACAGTCCACATAGCAAAGAGATGGAATCAACCCAGAAGCCTAAAAACTGAGGAATGGATAGGTAAACTATGGTATATATACTCAATGGAACATTATGCAGTGATAAAGAACAATGATGATTTTACAAAACATCTCATAACCTGGTTTCAGTTGGAGGATATTATGCTGAGTGAAAGTAGTCAGTGACAAAATGACAAATGTATGAGACTCCTATGATAAGAACTTAAAAACAGACTCAGGCATAGAAGAAAAGACTCTTTGATGGCTGCAAGCGTGGGAAGGGAGGGGAGTGGGGAGGAGGGTTTAGATTAGATAGTTGATAGAAATTCGGCTGGGTGAAATTTGTGACAGCACACATTAGAAAGAAAATCAGTATTAACTGGACTTCAACATAACACGAGTACTCCTCCCATCTTAATCCAATATTACAAGGACAGAGTAGCTGGGGCAGGGTGCTGGAGACCATGCTGTCAGGGGAAATCAAGGCCAATTGGCACAAGTAGTGTTTTGCTAAAAGAGTCTTCTGCACCCCACACTGGTGAGTGGCGTCTGGGGTCTTAAAAGCTGCTAAACTGCCATCTGAAAATACAGCAAATGGTCCCAACTTAGCAGCAACGGATGATCACCATGGACCAAAACAACAGGGGGCAAAGAGAACCCAGAAGACAGAGAGACCCATGTGAGTGGGCGACTACATCTACTTGTGACCAGAAGAACTGGACAGTGCCTGGCCACCACCAGTGACAGTTGTGATGGATCTCACAAAGTTGAGTCTCCCTGGCAACACAAGAAAAAAAGGAGTACACCCTGAGATCTCCATTAAAAGACAGCAACTGATGGTCCACAGGCCTCGGAGTTCTCCTGGGAGCATGGTCCTGGGCTCTGATGCTGCCCCTGTCCATGAATCATAATGGGGGTCACCTCTCAGACAGGAATCAACAGGACTTGGCAACACAGAGTGACCATATCATGTGCATACTTTATGGTTCTGTGCATCTGTAAGGTGTCCTCCTGCTGACCTCTTACTGGAGGAAGGGGAGTGGGTGGAGAGGAGGGGTAGGAGTTTGTTGGGAGGATGAGACATGTATGGAGCAGAGAAGAGTGTGCTGTCACCAGGCAGGGAGAACAGTAGGGGCTTCTTCTAGGTGGGCATGCGAATTTATATGGAAATGTACATTTTCATTCAATCATAATAAAAAATTTTTTTTGTTTGTCTATGATGTCTTTCTTCCTTCCTTCCTTCCCTCCTTCCTTCCTTCCCACCTTCCTTCCCTCCTTCCTTCCCTCTTTCCCTTCTTCCTCTTTCCCTCCCTCCCTCCATCTCTCTCTCTCTATCATTTTTCCATCTTCTTTGGAGCACCACCTCCACCAACAAAACTCTAATGCTTGCCTGCCTCAGAGCCTGGGCCTGGATCTCTTGGTCTTCATAGGCACACTTTCACCTAAGACATCTCACCTAGTTCCCTGAGTTTAGATATTATCTATATGCTGACAATATTAACATCGAAATCTACAGTCCAGGCTGCTTCCCTGGCTCTCAGATTTGCATATTCAACTGCCTATGCAACTGAGATTTCTCAGTAGCCACTGTCATGGATTGAATTGTGTCCTCCCAAAAACACATGGATCAGTTTGGCTGGGCCATGATTCCTTGTAGTGTATGATTTTCCTGTATTTTGTAAATTTCGCCTCTGTGATGTTAATGAGGAGAGGATGGGCAGCAGTAGTGTTGGTGAGGCAGGACTCAACTTATAAGATTGTATTGTGTCTTGAGGCAATCTTTTGAGATTTAAAAGAAAGAAGCAAGCAGAGAAGCAAGCAGAGAAGCATGGGAAACTTCATAACACCAAGAAAACAGTATTGGGAGAACTGCTTTGGGCCTGAGGTACCCGTATGGAGACGCTCTTGGTCTCGGGAAATACTGATCTGAATTTGGACTTCTGAACTACTTTACCGTGAGGAAACACACCTCTCTCTTTGTTAAAGCCATCCACTTGTGGTATTTCTGTTACAGTAGCACTAGAGGACTAAGACACATCTGAGAGTTAACATGTACAAAATAGATGGTTTTACTTCTCCTTCATGCATACTTGTCCCCTCATCTTCTCCATCTCAGTGCATGACACCACCTTTCAAACTCTCAAACCAGAAATGTAGGTGAGATACTTGATTTCTCCTTTCTCTCATCTGGACCCAGAGTCATTCTGTGAGTTAAATTCCCAGAAATCTGGGCCATCCACTTCTCTCTGTCTCTTCTACTGCTTCTTGGTCTAAACTACTGTTGGTCTAAGTTACTACTGGTCTAAACTACTACTACTCCCTATCTGGGTTGGTGCAGTAGCCCCTGATGGATTTCCCTGCTTTCTTAATAGCTACCCTACCCTCCATCCACGTTTCAAGGGTTTTCTTTTGACTAAAGTCCAAATTCCATAGTATAGTCTCATGGCTATACAGGATCTGGTTGGACTAACTCTTCAACTTCATCTTATGTGACTCTCTATGTTGCTGTCTATATACAACTCTTTATATGTGTCTCTCTCTCCCCCTACCCCTCTGTGTATATGTAGAAGGGGGAGGGAGAGGGGGAGAGAGAGAGATTTATCTCGAGGAAATGGCTGACACAGTAGCAGAGGCTGGCAAGTCCCAAGTCTATGGGTAGGGCATCAGGCTGGAGGCTTCTCCTGACTCATGTAGCTGCAAACAAGCAAACAAACAGAAACCAAATGCAGTGCCATTGAGTCAATCCTGACTCATAGTGACCCTATAGGACAGAGTAGAGCTGCCCCATGGAGTTTCCAAGGTGTGCGTGGTGGATTCAAACTGCTGACCTTTTAGTAGGCAGACGTAGCACTTAACAACTACACCACCAGGGTTTCCCATGTAGCTGCAGGGGCTGACAAATTCCAAGACTGGTAGGAAGTACGGAACGCCACTGTTTAAGTCGCAGGAACTGGAAGTCACATGATGACGAGCAGGACATAAGATCCACAGCAAGCAAGAATGCCCATATATGTATATTGGATGCGGTCTACACCATCCGGGAAGCTTCCCCTACACCTGATTGGCTACAACATCATTACCAAACTGCTAAATCACTGAGAGTCATGCTTTAGTCAAGTTGATGTATAACTATAACCATCATATCTATCTCTACCTACGGTTCTGTCTTTTCAGTTACTTGGCAATGTGAGGCTCATGCCTCAAGATCTTTGAATTGGCTGTTCCTTATACCTGGAATGTTCTGTCCTTGGTCATTCACTCGACAGGTTCATTTTGTCAGGCTTCAGTTCAAAATTGTCCGTTTTGGGGCACTCCCCTGACTATCCTCCCTACAGTAGGTCCTTTCCCTAAATCATTGCCTGTGCCATCACCCTGTTTATTCAATTCATAATGTTTATCATAATACGCAACTGTTGTGTTTGTTTAATTGTCTATTGACCATCTCCTCTCATTAGAATGTCTGTTTAATAAAGACGGGAATATTTTCCTATTATCTCAGTGTCCCTGGTACCCAGCACAGTCCTTGCCCATAAAAACAAACAAACAAAAAAGCCTATTGCCATCAAATTGATTCTGACTGACAGTGACCTTCTACAAGTTGTGCTGCCCCACAGGGCTTCCAAGGAGTGGCTGGTGGATATAAACTGCCAGCTTCTTGGTTGTCAGTTAAGCTCTTAACCAGCATGCAACCAGGACTCCTTGGGGACTCATAAATGTTAAGTGAGCAAATGAGAATAGTAGATTGCCTCTCTAGTTTCAATAATGTAAAATAATAGGCAATATGGAAAAGAATCATGTGTCATTAAGAAATTATTTAGCCATTTAAATTATATGGCCTTAATATAACCAAGGCTATGAGTTTTCTGAAGTACATCTGTGTGTTTGCAGGGAGGAGGAGGATACAGCTGAGGTGGGAGTAAGCAGAAATGTTCTTATCATGTGATAATCATGAACCACTCATCCAGTTACAAAGATCCTGAGAACCCTGTTTTTCAGAATTTAGGTGACTAGGAGATATTTGGTAAGTGGCTAAGAGTGCCTAGGAAGGAAATGGTACCCACTGCTGTCAAGTCTATTCTGACTCATAGCAGCCCTTTAGGACAAAGTAGAACTGCCCCCATAGAGTTTCCAGGGCACACCTTGTGGGTTTGAACTGCTGGCTTTTTGGGAGAGGGTCTGGAATTTACCTGTGACCTGACTCCGGTACTTACATGCGTTCCTCAGAGCGTGGCACCTGTGAGCACGCACATCTGAGAGAGGAGAGTTGAAGGTAAACAGAAGGGGAGACACCTGAAAACACTAGTTTTCTGTTCATGGGACCATCATCATAGGCTGCTGTGAATTAGAGACACTGAGTATACAAGGTCCGACATTTAAGTCCATGAATTTGATTGGTCTAAGTGCTGCATACCTCCCTGCTGAGCATCACTACAGTCACCTTCAAAGTCCTCTCCTTGGGCAGCTATGAACTGATGCCAGCACCTAGTCTACCCTTCAAAGCAATTTTGGAACTCTTTCTGGAATGGCCATTGTGCACAGTGGCACAGTGGCACAGTGGCAAGTTCACGAACTTAAGTGTATAGTTGCCTGTGAGGGAGTTTTTAGTCAGTAAACAAATAATTGTATTGGAATACCCTCCCTACTCAGCTGATATGGCCCCCAGTGACTTTTTTTCTTTACCTGAAGGTAGAGGAAACATTAAAAGAAAGACATTTTGATGACATTCGGGACATTAAGGGTAATATGAGGGCAGCTCTGATGGCCATTCCAGAAAGAGTTCCAAACTTGCTTTGAAGGATGGACTAGGCATGGAGTTAGTGCGTAGCTTCCCAGGGGGAGTACTTTGAAGGTGACTGTAGTGGTATTCAGCAATGAGATGTGTAGCACTTTTTCTAGGATCAGTTTGATAACTTAATTGTCAGACCTCGTATGACATCCACTTGTGCCTCGTTGTCAAACATGGCCTGAACAAGCTGAATTAGATCCCAAATGAAAACCCAGTACCTCCACACAGACAAGGTGAGGCCTACAGTAGGTATGGCAATTAACGAGCCACCATCTGTTAGAACATCACACTCTGAGTGGGCCTAACGTGACTATGGGTTTCTTTGAACGTTTTCTTTCTCACCATATGTGCTTTAAGGCTCCAAAAAGGAAACAGCTTAATCCAGGAATGTGAAAAAGAATGGTGACATTCTGTGGTGTGTCAGTGAAATGAGAAACTTATCAGGCGCTATCTATTTTGGGCATGTTGTGGTATTTTGTGGTTCCAGGCTTCTAGTCAGTGGCAAAATGGTGCTGCCAGGATGCCTCACCACACGTGGGGGTATAGAAGAGCACTGTGGTAGGCGCGACTTCTAAAATTTGCTTTTGGCTTTGCCCTGGACTAAATTTGACACATAGACAAAACACGCTCCTCTTCTTCCAAGGCCTAACTCAGATAGCATTTATTCCACTTGGCTCAGCCATCTTCTTTCCAAAGGAGTCAATCTCTCTGCAGAAGGCTTGCCTGTTGCCTTTTTTTTTTTTTTTTTTTTTTTTTTAATGGTATCTCTATGATTTCACTGGAAACCCTGGTGGTGTAGTTGTTAAGTGCTCCATGGGCTAACCAAAAAAGGTTGGCAATTAGAATCCACCAGACAGTCATTGGAAATTCTATGGGGCAGTTCTACTCTGCCCTGTAGGGTCACCATAAGTTGGAATTGGCTCAACAGCAGTGGGTTTGGTTTGGTTTTCAGTGATAGCACTCATTCCAGGTATTCCTCCAGGTGGACCCTTGCAGTTGTGTCTTCCTCCTCCATTAACCTAAAACTCCTTAACGGCACAGTTTATTTCAATCATCAATAATCCAGGGGGATTTAGTAAGTAACTTACATTGTTGCTGCTGTTGGTAGGTGTCATCTAGTTGGTTCTGACTCTTAGCAATCCTGTGGACCACAAGACGGAAACATTGCCCATCCCTATACCATCCTCACAGTCATTGCTATTTTTGAACCCATTGTTATAAATTTCACCGAAAATCTTCCTCTACTTACTAAACATGGGGTCCTTCCCCAGGGACTGCTCCCTCCTAGATAACATACGAAAGATGAAGTCTCACCATTGTTGCTTCTAAGGCGCGTACAGGCTGTGCTCTTTCCAGGATAGATGTGTTCATTCTTCTGCCAGTCCATGACATATTTTATTCTTTGCCATGATAATTCAAATACACTAATTTTTCCTATGTCTTCCTTAATCACCGTCTGGCTCTCACATGTATATGAGATGATTGAAAATATCATGGCTTGAGTCAGATGCACCTCAGTCCTCAAAGGGACAACTTTGCTTTTCAACATTTTAAACAGGTCTTTTGGAGCACATTTTCCCAGTACAATATGTTGTTTGATTTTTTGACTGCTTCTTCCATGGCTGTTGACTGTGAACCCAAGTAAAATGAAATCTTTGACAACTTCAGTATTTTTATCACTTATCACAATGTTATTTACTGGTCCACGTGTGAGGATTTTTGTTTTCTGTATGTTGAGGTATATAATCCATACTGAAGGCTGTGATCTTTGATCTTCTTCGGTAAGTGCTTCAAGCCCTTTTCTCTTTTCAGCGAGCAAGGTTTATAATCTGCGTATCGTAGGTTGTTAGCGAGTCTTGCTCCAATCTTTGTTCTTGTTTACAGATTCCTGCTTCTCGGATTATTTGCTCAGCACACAGATTGGTGAAAAAATACAATCCTAACACACTACTTTCCTGATTTTAAAATGCAATATCCCCTTGTTCTATTTAAATGATTGCCTCTTTGTATAGATTCCTCACAAGCACAATTAAGTGTTCTGAAATTCCCATTCTTTGTAATGTTATCTGTAACTTGATAAGTTCCACACAGTTGAATGACTTTACATTGTTGGTAAAATACAGTAAGCATCTTTCTCACATTCTCTGCTTTCAGACAGGATCCATGTGACAATGGAATGATGTTCTTCATTCCAAGTTTTTTTGAATTGAGCTTGAAATTCTGGCAGTTCCCTACAGAGGTACTGCTTCGGCTAAATTTTACTGGTAAGTGACTTCAGTGTTATTGTTCAATAATTTCTGCATTCTGTTAGACTACTTTTCTTTAGAATGGGCACAAATACGATCTCTTCCAGTCAACTGGGCAGGTAGCTGTCTTCCACATGTCTTGTCACAGACCATTCAACATCTCCAGTTCTTCCCTCAGTCTTCTAACTTCAGGTCTTTGCACATTTCATTATAATACTTTGTCTATTCAAACTGCCCTTTGAAATCTTCTTTTCAACTCTTTTACTTCATCATTTCTTCTATTTGCTCTAACTAGTGTAAGTTCAAGAGCGAATTTGAAGGTCTCTTCTGGCAGCCACTTTTCTTTTTCTTTCTCATTTTTTAAAATGGCTTTTTGCTTTCTTCATGTAAAATTTTCTTCATGACATTCGACACTTTTCTAGTTTTCAGTCATTGGTGACCAGTGTGTCAAATTTATTCTTGAGAGGATTTCCAAATTCAGGTGGGATATGCTTAAGATTATACTTCAGCTCTCAGGAACTCTCATTGGAGATGCTCATATATGCTGTTAAGATAAATGAAATTATTTTAGAACAATAATTTAGAGTGATGACAATTGTATATAGTCTTGTGTTAAATAGTGAAAAAAAACTCTGCTGTTACAAATATAAAGAGAAAGAAATTATTCTTTATGAAAGCCACAGGTGTGGTTTTGGCTAAATGTCATAATCTAAATTCTATGGTGTACAGATGCTTGAAATGAGGAAGGATATTGCTTTTGGTCTCAACACTGGAACAAAAGGGTGACAAGAAATGTTTTAAGAATATTCACAGCTAGTTAACTATATAAATGTCAATAAATCATTGTTGTAGCTCTGTGATAACTGAAGATGTGTGCGTGTGTGTGTGTGTGTGTGTGTGTGTGTGTCCGTGTGTGAGCATACAAGGACTTTGTATACAAAATGTATTGAGGAATTTCTTGGCTGTAAAGAGAACTACAACGGATGTCACAAAGCATCTAGATATCATGGTTAAGTGTGTTACAAGAAGCAAACATACTTTGTTTTCTAAATATTTAAACATGGCCAACAAGTCCATTGGGATGTTTAAATGCAGTGGGAATACTGACAAGGATAAAAAAGGTTTCTAGAGTGACACTGTAGAACATTCTCTGTAGCACAGAAAAAGGAATCAAAAGCTGGAGAGCGATATAATCAAAGTAGCAAGTGAGGAAAATCCACTTGGTAGCAATATCCAGGAGAACTGTAGGAAGAGTTGATCCCGGAATCTCACAGGGACCATCGAGGAGGCTGTTACCCTAATCCAGATGTAAGATGATACAGTCATGGCAACAGCAACTGTCAGAAATATAGAGAAAAGAATGGATGTAAAAGATATTTCAAAGGAAAATGTTTATGATTTTGGAAACATGCTAGATAATCCTACAGCACTGAGTGTTAGTCACTTGACTGACTTGTTAACGCCAGAGAGAGATGTTGGAAAGGGCAGATGGACCACAGGGAAATCTGAATGTTTAGTTTTGGACATGGTGAGTTCAATAATACAGTGGGTACCCAGGTGGCAATTCTCGGCCTCTAGCCGTGTCATTTCAGTACACTGATGTTCTCTGGGGTTGCAATGGGGTATCAGATCAGGGGATGACAGAGGGAAACTTAAGACAAGTGAAGAACAGGAGAAGTTTGAAAACACTGAGATCAGAGCACAGGCAATGCTGAGACGTTGTTCTGGCTGGATATCTGAGCTCTCATTGTCTTGACCCTGCCAGGTTAGATGCCCTACTGCGGTGCATTCTCCCTTAGACTTCTGCTTCCACTCATTTAGAGGTATCCACCTCACCATCAGTCTTTAGAACGTGTCAACTTTTATGATTTAAACAGCGTAGAAAAATACTTATTTGACAAGAGTCCAAAAATATTAAAGCCTCTAACTATGTGAGGTAGAACTATGAACCAAAGAAATATAAACACAGTTTTTTTTGTAGAAATACAAAACAAACATGTGTTCTGACTGTAATGCCAGTATTACTGCTGTTACCCTCTTGACAAAGTTTTAGCCTGTCTTTTGAGAAGGAACTCCCCAGTTACTACCTTGAAGTCGCCTTCCTGGCTTCTCCAGGCAACTGTTCTTCACCTCAAATGTTCTCATAACACTTTGTTCTCATTTCCACTGTAGCCTTTGCCTCTCGTTCTGTCTGCATGTTTGTGTCTAACTACTGGGCAAGGGGACATCTTGACGACAGGAGCCACTTGTTCGGCTTTGTATCTCAATTCCTCTAACATCGTGGGAGTTAGCGAGTGTTAGTTCATTGCTGGCAATATTCCAAAGAAGAACTCTGAAAACATGGATGGACCAGTGCGCAGTTGTATAGACTGTACACACGTCACATGTCACCTAACTGCCAGTGTCAATGCTGCAGCAGCAGAGGCAGTGCTCTCATTACATACTGCTGGCCCGTATTTGTCACGTGTGACATTTTTTTTATGAAATACTGTCACGGGTAATCCATCATATAGTAACCTTTGGATTATATGCTGAGACTGGTCTTAAACACAGAAATAAATGAGCTTCAAGGATAATGCTGTTTTCTAAGAAGGGTATGATCAAAGAGTTCTGGCTTGAAAAATGAGGCAGAACATTATGTTCTTTTAAGTTAAACAGAACTGCCAGAAAAAGAGCTTTCTGTCTAGCTCCAGTTGGGTACAGGATTATTATATGGTGATAATCAGGTGACTTGAAATGGGGCTCAGTATCTACTTCCTGTAATACATCGGTGTTTGAAAAGAGGATGAAGACTTGCTAAAGATCTGACAGTCTTTTCAACCTGAAAATTTTGTAATTTTATCTCACAGGTATTTTTGTTTCTAAATAAAAAGACATAACGGCCACTTCAGTGAATATTTCAGATGTTAACTGAGGGATCAGAGTTAAAGGCATTCCCTCTGTGTACCCATAAAGATCTAGGATTTTACACAGATTATAGAGTATACATAAGAGGAAGCTTCTAAGTCTCATCATTTTAGTGTAAATCCAGATAAGACTCCTTTGATAAGCTTAATTTTTCCTGCTAAGGAAAAGCTTATAGGTGAGAGGAAACTCAAACTATAATTCTTTGCCTTTCTTAATTAGACTAGAGCTCAGCAATGATTTTGATGAAGCCGTGAGAAAATCCAAGCAATAATTCACACTGTCAGGTCAGCAGAAATGGGTGTGGAGCAGTCTGACTGTAAAATTTCCTTAAGTGATCTTCCTTGTGAACTGAAAGACGCAAAAGAGATATGCAGTCTTCACTGAAAACCTTCCTTCTGAAGATGCAGAACACAAACAGTAATGAAAATAAATCCCTGCAAGACTCTTACACCACCTTTACTGATGTCATTCCAGAGGACAAGCACAAATCACATTAATATCAAATGATGTGGGACACTAATTAATAACTCCCCATCAAATTGTGGAGAAATGACATTTAACATCTAATGAATGCCTCATAATTTCTTGATCATTAATATTTCATAGCATAAGAACAAAAGAATTGTCATTCTTGGGTTCACCTAACAACATTTTTTGTCTTAGACAGTGGCACCAACAGGAACCAGTGGCAAAAGAGCAGGGGAAAATTAGCCAAGAGGTAAGGTAAGCTTGGCGCTTACCTTGCTTACCAGATGGTGTATAATAAACAATTTCATCTTTTTTCACCACATCAAAGATCCCATTTCTAAGCATGGCTAGCCTGTGTGTCTCTCCCCACCCCACAGCACCTTCCTACAGAATCTGAGTCTCTCTTCAAATTTACAATCCCTGATAGTGCCAGGTGACCCAGTAAGCAAAGTAAGCATGGGCTTACTTGTACTAACTTACCGACCTGTATGGATGAAAAAAGGTGGAATTATTCACTACAGATTGGTAAGTAAGCATAAGTAAACCCATGCTTACCTTGCTTATAGGATAATTCTTCCCTGCACAAGAGCATTGCATCTCTATTGTAAAGACAATGCAACACAAGGAGTTAACTCTTTCAGTACACTCGGTCCCCCGCATTTCCTTGTTTCAGAAAGTGAGTCTGCCTGCCATTCTCCGAATGAACATGTGTACCTGCTTAGGGCCCTGGAAGAGCAGAACCAAGCTGAAATGCCTCTGTGGCTGCAGCCCTGCTTTGCTGTGGGCCCTCCCAGCCCATGCAGAAACTTGAGGAAAAGGAAATCATTACTTTGATTTATTACTGGGGGCTCTCTTGATTCAAAGGCAAAGGTCGCTTCACAATGCAGGTGCCACTGCGAGGGTTTATGGGTCCTGTTCTCTTTGAGAAATACAAGGAGGCCAGTCATCCCTGGACAGATGAAGGCGGTCAACGAGGAAGTCGTCTATGCAGCTGCACAGAAAAGGTCTTCAGTTCCAGACCCAGATTCTCAAGACTGAAATACCCTGCAGCTCGTAGCTCAACCTAGATGGGATTTGCTCCTGGGTACAAAACGGGACACTGATCAAAATGCACTTGGACAAGTGACAAAACTGAATCTAACGTTGGTGGATATCCTTTAAGGTCTTTGGAGGGGAGGGGAAAGGAAGGGAGGCAGTGAGCTCAAGGGGCGGTGCGAGAAGCATCGATTCCTGGGCAGGGTTGTAAGGGGGTACGGAGCTGGCAAGCAGACGGAGACAACGGGAAAGCGAGTTGAAGAAAAGTGCGGAGAAAGTAGGGACAGGGCTGGGGAGAGACGAAGCTAGGAAAGAGAAAAAAGAGGATGGCGAGGAGGAATTAAAAGGGGAAGAGGGATCGCCGGAGAGAAGGGTCGATCTGGAGAGGAGGGCGCGAGGGGCGCAGGAAGTAAGAAAAGGGGGCCGGACCCGGAGGAGGGCCAGAAAGTGAGAGCAGCGTGGGGGCGGCAGGTGACCAGGGGCCGGCAAGGGGGCGGCGGGGCCGGCGGTGGGGAGAGGGATCCAGGCCGGCGGAGGCAGCGAGCGGGGCGCCGCGCGGAGGGCGGGGGGGAGGCCGTGGGAGGGAGTGGGGGCGGCTGGGGGGAAGAGGGCGGGAGCGCCGAGCGGAGCCGAGGCCAAGTGCATTGTGTCTGGCGGCGGCGCGCGAGCCCACCGGCGGCTGCGGCGGGGCGGGAAGCCATGGAGCCGAGGGCGCTCGTCACGGCGCTCAGCCTCGGCCTCAGCCTCTGCTCCCTGGGGCTGCTCGTCACGGCCATCTTCACCGACCACTGGTACGAGACCGACCCCCGGCGCCACAAGGAGAGCTGCGAGCGCAGCCGCGCCGGCGCCGACCCTCCCGACCAAAAGAACCGCCTGATGCCGCTGTCGCACCTGCCGCTGCGGGACTCGCCCCCTTTGGGGCGCCGGCTGCTCCCGGGGGGGCCCGGGCGCGCAGACCCGGAGTCCTGGCGCTCGCTGCTCGGGCTCGGCGGGCTGGACGCCGAGTGTGGGCGGCCGCTCTTTGCCACCTACTCGGGCCTCTGGAGGAAGTGCTACTTCCTGGGCATCGACCGGGACATCGACACCCTCATCCTGAAAGGTGAGCGGCGGGCGCGTCCTGCGCCTCTGGCGCCCGAGCGTGGAGCGCAGCCCGTGACTCCCCAGGCTCGCGCCGGTCCCCGCGGCCACCTCCCCGCCGCGGCCCAGCGCTGCGCTCCCAGCACCTTCTCTCATCCTGGCCTGCCGCCTCCCTCATCCTTCTTCCTCCACCCGCCCCCCTGCCCCATTTCTGCCTTCTTTGCTCTCTTTGACTTCTTTCTTTCCACGACTCTCCTGTCTTGGTTTTCCTAAGTCTGTGCTTTAGCTCCACGCCGCTATCCCCTCCTTGCCTGCATTTGCCTCTCTCATTCCTTCTCCACTCGTTCTTCTCTGTCTTTGTAGACCTGCCGGACTTGGAACGCACGCGTGCACGTGTGTATGTGTGTGTGTGTGTGTGCGTGTGTATTTTCTTGACATTGCCCCCTATGAAGGTGGCAGTCACAAAGACTCAATTTTTCCCGATTGGGTTCCTTCCCCCGAGTTGCGCTTTCCTTGGAGAAACATCCTTTGGAAGCAAAGCTGTGCAGAGCTCTAAAGAGGGAACTAAGGAGGCCGGTGAAACCTTCCTCCTAACGCCCAAGGTGCGGGGTTTGTGTGGTTTAAGACCTCCTGTGCCCTTAAATAGTGGACGGCTGCAGCTCAGTGCAGACGGGACCCCCATGTTTTCAACCTTTCAGATTGCTCCTGGGGCAAAACCTACAAAGTCTAGGCACAACAGAGGGAGGAGCTGAGGCAGGACTCTTCCCTGGTCCTTTAAAGTAGAGCATCCCAGATTTACACATAGAGTCTACCTAGCCATTCCCCTACGGGTTGTGAAACCCTGGATGGTCGTTTTTCTCATTGTCTTGCTTTGCTTGTTACTTGGCACAGAGTTGTAGATCATCAGGTTCCTCTCTCAAAATTTATGCAACAGTCGGTTCCCGTGTATGTAGTCAGATAGTTTGAACATTTTTTTTTTTTTTTTGGTAATCTCATTCGTATAAAAATGTCAAGTGTCACAACCCTATTCATAAGACTTCCCTTCTAACTTATAGAATGTAACGCTTTAAGTACACATACACACACATTTTTTTTCCTCTGAGATTAAAGAAAGAAGGGAAAAAAATCTCGTTTTCCTCGGATTCATTATCAAAAGGAGAAGTCTCAAATCGGTGCATTTTAACATTTAGTAGTGTTTGACAGCTCAAAAGCAAATGGGCACGTTTGTGTTGAATAACCCTTGGAATGAAATTACGTGGGAAGGAAGGGTTAATAATGTGTTGGCCTTCAGAAGCTTGTTAGTTGGCATTTTCCTTGTATCTCAAACGTGTCCACTTCCTCCTTCCCATGGTTACCTCAGCTGGGGGCTGCCACCCCAAATCTGTCTGTTCATGGAAGGACTCCAGTGCTTTTGTGGGGAGTCAGATACAATCATCTTTCGTTGGGAAGTGCACGTTTTCTGCCTTCTTCTGACTCTCTTCCAAATCTGATTTCTCCTCATGAAGATGCTGCATAATTAATTCCAACAGTCGTACACTACATGAACAAACTGTAAAAGCAGAATTTGGAGGCTCAGTTATGGACTGCTCATTTAGGCAAGCCAATTTTGAAAGCTAAGCAGGGGAGTCTGTCTTTGCAAATGAAAGCCCTGCATTGCCTTACAGTCTGTCTGTGGCTGGAGTATTTGATTGTGTGTAAATTGGATACAGAGTAATGTCTGAGATGAGCAGGGCAACCTATAACCCCAAAGCAGGAGAGAGACCCCCCTCAGGGTGATCCCACCTCCAGGAGTATTGTGGCTGGGTGAGTCATCCACTCCTGGGCAGTCCAGAATCAAACCATCTCAGAGATGCAAGGGACTTGAGAGGTCTTGCAACCCAACTTCCCCCCATGTTGCTCAAACTCCCAACCCTTCTGATTGTCTAGCATAATCCTTTCAGAAGACAGAATGCAGATACTAGTTAACAGAACTAGATTTTGCTAGTCATGATGTGTACTTCAGGTAATTTTTTAGAGTAAAACAATGTCAAGTGGGTCACATTAATGGTGTTTAGCAAACCCTTTGAGTAGAGAACTGGCGAGTTGTAAGCTGTAATTAGGAGATGTGGGCTGCATTCCTGGCTTTGTGGCCGAATCAGTGTGCTGCTCAACAAGTGTCCAGGCCTCCTGAGCCTTCCGTTTTCTTTTCTGTACTATCAGGAAGGCGTGAGTATTCTTTTTCCAGCTCTAAAATCCATCACTGTTGTGATAATAACAATGTAAATTTAGATTCTTGCAAAGTTAATGAGCTGACACTGTTATGAAATGAGAAGCTGGGAGGAAGGGACATTGATACATTGTGGTGTTGTCAGATGCAGTCACGTTGGTCCCCAACTTATAGCAACCCCATCCATAATGGGACAAAATGTTGCCTGGTTCTGTGTCGTCCCCACAATCAGTTGCTGATTGAACCATTGTGACCCACAGTTTTTTAACTGGCCGATTTTCTAAAGTAGATCATCAAGCTTTCCTTCCTAGTCCGTCATAGTCAGGAACCACCCCCCCCATCAGCCTTGTAGTGACATGCAAGCCTTCTCTAACACAAGGTGCACTGAGAATTGAACGTGGGTCTCCTGAACAGAAGGCAAGAATTCTGCTACCGAACCACCAATGCCTCTACTGGTATCTTCTAAGATCCCAATTGGTTGTTTGGATGATGGCCAAAATGCAACCTACCTTGGGCTGGTTTCTGGGTCTGTCTCATCACCTGTGAAATTGATGGTTGGTCTCTAGAAGCTTTTAAAATCTATGATTTTGTGAGTGATTTGAGAAAGGGAAATGTCACGTATGTATAGGGAATGAAGGAAAGTACACTTGGGTGGGGTAGAAAGAGGCTAAAGAGGAGCCTGGGGTATTTAGTGGGGTATCCTGTAGGTCTGAAAGGCAAAGCCAGGAAGTAGGTGAGAGTTGCTTGCAGGAAAATATAGAACTAATAACATGGGAGACATCCGTATAACTGGAATTGTTGGCATTTCCTATTACTAGGGGCTCGACAGGTATTTTTGAGAGCTGTAGCAGTAATAGAAACAAGCATACAATGGTTTGGAAACAATATATATAGAAGACATCATATATGAGTGATACACACACATACATACATAATTCATCGATACATTTTTTTTCTCTGTGCCAAGTGCCGTAATTCGGAGAACTCATGTGAGCTGTGAAAACATCGGTCTCGGGGACTGATATCTGGGGGGAGCATCGAATTCTGATTCTCACCCCTCATTATGTTTCAGTTCCCCTGTAGGCCAGAGTGACCCTGGAAGGTCTAGATAGGACCTCCTGGGACATGGAGGAAAAATAATCAACTTGTTAAGAATCAATACCACAATCTTATGCTGCTGTACCAGACACCTCCTTACAGGCCAATAAAGAGTGATTAACCAGCAGAGTTTGGATGCAGTGGATTGGCCAGCAGCAAGTCCTTTTAAGAGCTCCACACTAACCATGTTTCACTGTTTTGCTGGCAGAGATTGCATGAGAAATTAGTCACATGCTTTAAAGTCAGTAGGTTTACAGTTTACTTCCATAATTTATTGCTCGATTCAGTAAGTACCCAATGAAGGTCTTACATTCAAGGTTAATACTAAAAAGATTTGGCTACACATCTGTCTTTGTCACCTGGTACTGCTCCAACAGAAAATACCACGAGTAGAAGGATTCATAAAGAGAAATTTTTATTGTCACAGTAAGGTAAGCTGTAAATCAATTTACAAATTGTAAGTCCATTCAGTAAGAGACTTAATCACAGTCCAGTAGGCTGAGTCCAAATCCGGTGAGAGCATCTTGGCACAGAAATCTCGGGTCCAAAGGATGTGCTCTGCTCTCGGTGCTGCTTTCTTGGTGGTGTGAGATTCCCAACTTCCTCTGCTCACTTCTTTCCCTTGTATCCCACAAGCTCATAGCTTGAGTCCTGCCTCACTAACACAACTGTTGCCCATTCTCCATCATCAGTTATCACAGAGGCGGGATACACAACACACGGGAAGGGTGGCAGCGTACTGGGACTCATAGCCAAGTCAAATCAACACACACCATTTGGAGGGACACAATTCAGTCCGTGACAATGTCTAAGGATTCTTTTGAATATGAGTTGGTCAGTGGACTCTTGAGTCAACTCTTAATTCTTTAACATGTATCCTTCTTGCAGCACTAGGTAAGTTGGAAGTTCTGCTGGGTCAAGTAAGGACATGATTCTGATAAGTATGCAAATGAAGTCATTCTTCTTCATCCAGCCACAGGAGAGCTGGGAATAGCTGAGTGAGCCTTGGGTCTGAACTTCAGCAGCGTGGACTTAAAGCTCAGGCTTTTCTTGTAACTGATGTTACCAGTGGTTTGAAAGAAGTCTTTAGATGTAAAAACCCTAGACAGCCAGTAAGGGAGGTAGTCATGGTGGGGAAACCTTTCAGTGTGAGATCATATAAGGGGCATGGGAAGTCATAAGAAGCAATGCAAAAGCAACTTCTTCATCCATTCAGTTATTCATTCAATAAACATATACTGAGTGCCAGCCACTGTTCTGAGCACACAAGATACCATGGTGAACAAATTGAATAAAATCTCTGCCGTTACAGAGTTCCCATCAAGCAGTGAAGTTGATATTTTCTAGTGGATGGTATAGCAATTACCGTTAGTAGATTATGGGAAGATTTATGGACTATAGCCCGACTGCACTTTGGGATGGCAGCTAGCATTGGTAGGTAAATGACAGCAAAGACTGTGCCAAGTTGTGGAGTGCCATACCCTTGGGGGACGCCTGGCCATTCTGTTCCAAGCCCCATACTTATGTTTAAAGTAATGGATGAACAGGAAGAGGGCAGAATTAGCCAGAAACATTATATAATGCTTCTTTTGGTTATTGAAAACACTGCTGAGACTCGTGAATACGTGATGAACTCTGGGGACATTAATTTTGAATAGGAATTTGAGTCACTGAAACTACATTGCCTTAATTCTTCTACTTACCTTAAAGTTTTTCTTAATTAAAGGCAATAAACATTGATGTTCCAATTTATGTACCTTGTTTGTGTAAATCAAATGCTAATATTATATATTACCTGCAATAAACAAAAGGCAAATCAACATTGTAGTGTTTTTATTTTTATGAGATTGAAAATGAGCCGGGTTTCAGAAATGTGAAGATTATAATTCCGTGTGGGAAATCTTTTAACTTGCGTAAGTCATTTGGAATTGAATTCTTGAAACTTGAAATAAAAACATGTCCTTGCGGTTTCAGAAATGTTTCTCCCTTAATGAGATAAACAGAGATATCAAAGACAGTGGGCCAGAAATACTTTGTCATTTTGCTCTCTGCGAGAGGAAGCAAGCGGGAGAATTGGGAGGCACTCATTGGATCTGCGCTGTTCATGATTTACCTGTGTCCCCTGTTGCTTATTCTCCATGAAATTAATAGTCTGTACTGAACCTACCAGGTTTTACCTGACACAGAAATAGATTGATGATTTTCTTCAGCTCATCTGTAGACCAAAGCATCCTGTGTGTTAGAATAATTGTCTCCCAAGAGCAGATAATATCTAAGGAAGCCGAAAGGGTGGAAGCCGAAAGGGTAACGCTGTTAGTTCCCCGCCCCCTACCTAGTACTTTAATATTGTTGCCAGACTTTTTCTTGGCCAGAAGATGCTGCTTGCTGGCAAAGGAGACTCCTCAGTTTTGAGAAAGCTGGGGA
This sequence comes from Heterohyrax brucei, assembly GCA_028571685.1. Lineage (NCBI taxonomy): Eukaryota > Metazoa > Chordata > Mammalia > Hyracoidea > Procaviidae > Heterohyrax > Heterohyrax brucei. The sequence goes on from CM053149.1 coordinate 54,966,990, forward strand.
TGTCAGTGGATTTCCTGTGGGGTGCAAATGGTTAATGTGTCTGACTACTTACTAGCCCAAAGGTTGGAAGTTTGAGTCCACACAGAGCACCTTGGAAGAAAGGCCTGGCAATCTGTTTCCCTGAAACAGCCATTGAAAACCCTATGGAGCACAGTTCTACCCTGACTCACATGGGGTTGTCATGAGCTGACTAGATGACTACTGACTTTAGGGTGTGTGTGTGTGACTAAGACTTCCTTTGTTTGGTGATCTCCAAACCATTTTTTTTTCTAAAATATCATCCTTTATTATTTATATATATATTCATTTTTTAATAATGTGCATGGACCACAGTACTATTACATACATCATAAAACATAGGCAAAAGCAAATTAATGAAGGGAAGTGGTAGTAAGTGAAAACACATAGAATTGCAACTATTTTCATCCTGCACCCCAAAGATTGCTTGTGTAGCCCTGGTAGGTGCACACCTGTCTTTAGATACTGTGCCTCTCACTGTTTATTAAGCCTGGTTCACATCGGGGCAGGCGCTGTGTGTGGGGGGGGGTGGTGTGGTGTGTGGTGTGACTCACCCTATCACTGTTGAAATTCACGCTGGCTCTCCCAGTGCTCTGTCAGACACGTTCATCCTGCGCAGGGCAGACAAGACACATTTCATTTCTATACCATGCATAACGTTAGACGCAATATTAAATGAGCCCTAGTGGATTGAACAACTGCCAGCCCGTGTGACACAATTCTGAATGGCTAGATTTGTAGTATTTTCTTGTCCCGCAATGTCTGGAGGGTGATCATACGCAAGTATGATATCTAATGTTTCAATACATTCTTTTGTTAATACTCATAAAGTTGTCTTGAACAGGAATTAAATCCCTGCTTGCCACTGTGCTGGCAAAAAGAGCTATTTGCTTCCATTTTTACCATCTGCACACAGGCATTGCCTCTTAAAAGTGTTTTATGAATACAAAAGTTGACAGAGCTTTAAGTGGTTTGTGATCAAACTGGACAGAATCGTTGGCTGTTCCCATTCACCGCGTCTCATGGGTAACATTTAGCAGTGGCTTCGGGGGTGGGGGGAGAAGTTTTTGCTATGTCATAGAAAGGTCATATCCAATTATAACTGAATCACTGTGATTTTTCCTTAGCTACTGATTTTTCTTCTCCAGAGCTCAAAAAAGAGCCCTCAAACACCATCAGGCAGACTGCTTGTAATTACAAGTGTTCTTGATTGCCCTGAAAGATCAGCTTTTGTTGGGGGAGCATCTGGACCTTACCCATCATTGAGAAGACAAGGGCACACCTGTAGCAGTGCTAAGTGTGCGGCTGTGAACCAGAGGAGTGGGGTCAGAAAAGGCTTTTAGAATGGGTCTGGGTTTCCTCATGCTGCTCTAAGACAGAGATACTGAAAGTTGTTTTCTCACAGTTAGCCAAAGCCAAGTGCCGTCGAGGCTGAAAAGGCAAGTTCATGGTGAAATTCATGATGGCTCTCCCAGTGCAGTGGCTCTAGGGGATGCTCTGTCTACCTCTGTTGGCTCTAGAGATGATCCTTGTCTTGGCTTCCTTAGCCCCAGCCTTCCTCAGCTCCTTGGAGACCTTCCTCTATTGGTGCTTTTCTCTGTCTACTCTGCTGTTTCTCTGTCACCCAGCAGTGATTAGGTTTAGGACACACACAATACTGATAATGGCCTCATTAACACAACAAAGAGAAACTGCCATGTCTAAACTGGATTAATCCACAGATATAAGGGTTAGAACTCCAATGCATATTCTGATACAATTCTATCCATAACAGGTGGGGCCAGGGTTGTCCTGACTCTCATTGATATCCATGCGTCCATGCATACTAGAGTGCAGTGTGTTGCAAATCGTCCCTCTTTGACCTCTGCCAAGCATGCTGTGACCCAGGATTGGAGGGCTTCTGGTTCCCTGAATCCCCTTCTTGTGTCTACCTGTCTTTCAAGGAAATTTCACATTCTTCTTTGATAACTAATTGCTTGAACACCCAAGGTCCGTCTTCTTTGATCATTTCCTGGTTAAAAGAATAAAAGTAACCAAGTTTGGCCACAGTTTTCACTTCCTCACCTCTGAATATTAATATCTGGTATGTAATGGAAGGAAAAGTTACAAACAACCGAACTGGAGGCTTGGCACTTAACACCCATTGCAAATGTGTCTCTTTTGGAGTCAAACTTTAGCTTATTATTTTCGAGGTAATTCTGAAAAGATCGTTTTAGCTATGTAGATTTGTTTTAGGTTAAAAAAATGGCTTTTCTATAGTGACTGTTTTTTTAGAAAACTATCATACCACTAGAGGAAACTCAGGTGGTATAGTGGTTAAGTGCTGCATTTGCTAACTCAAATATTGGCAGTTCAAATCTGCTAGGTGCTCCTTGGAAACTCTATGAGGCAGTTCTGCTCTGACCTATAGGGTCGCTGTGAGTTGGAGCCAATTCGATGGCAGTGGATTTACCATACCACTGATACTGTCTGAGGCTTGGTGCAGTTGGTTGTAAAGATTTTTTTTGTCAAAATAAAGGTATTGAAAATAGAAAAAGGACTTTATCCTCCACGAAAAAAAAAAAAAAAAGCCACCAAAGCCATTACTTACTCCCAGGTGGCTTCCGACTCATAGGGAGCCTACAGGACCCTACAGAACGACCCCATAGGGTTTTGAAGGAGCACCTGGTGGATTTGAACTGCCAGCCTTTCTGTTAGCAGCGTTAGGTAGCTCTTAACAACTGTGCCACCAAAGTTTCCTTATCTTCCACATTTGGTAAAATTTATGATGGTTTATCCCAACTCCCTCTCCCCTCCCCACCCTGCAGCGCTTTCCCATAGTGTTTCCCTGGGGTTGGAAGTGACTGCAGTGATTAATCTGTTTTACTGTAAGTTTTAAATCAAAAGATGTAACCGAACTTCCTGGAGCAGGAGAGAGAGGTAGCAGTGGCGGCTGACAGCCTTTGTTTGCTGCAGAGTGAGGGGAAACTAGAAACAGCGCTCCATCTTTCTTGTAACTCAGCCAGTTAAGCTGATTGCAGACCAAACAATAATGTCATAGGGGTGGGTGCGCACGGGGGACTGCATTAGCAAGTGAAAAAAGAGGAACAATACACGCCATATTTTAGCTTCCCTTATCTTGAATATCTGAGGATACCTTGAATTATGTTCTGGAACTTGCTGAGTGTCCCCACAGTGTTTGGACTTTTAAATATTTTGTTTACAGGTGAAGTCACTCAACTTGTTTCTTCCCTAAGGATTTAAAGGATAGAATACATTCCCTTCTACTTGCTCCAACTTGCTTGGCACTGAACAGGTAGAGAGGGAAAGGATTTCAGGAAATGCAAGTGGGGAATTCTGAATGTATAGATGATTCCAGAAGGTGTAATTGTGGTAATTGTCTTTTTACAACAGGTCATTCTGCAAATCGACATTGATATTTCCGTTTGCCATGCAAATGAGCACCGACTTGCTTGCTTAGGGTCTGCAGCAGCAGACACAGCCAGGGTGGAGGCTATGTTTGGCTTGGATTTCTTTTGTCTGCATAGTGCAGGAATTTTTCTTTGGTGTGGTGGACGCGAGCATTTGCTTCAATCAACAACTGGTCAACAGCTGTTACTGAGTGTTGGAAAAAAATATTTTTGAAACTAAGTGCTTACTTAGTGGAAGACACTGGGTGCTAGGTCCCTGTCAGGGTATACATTCTCTAAATATATCCCAAGCAGTGAAGGAGTTCAAGTGACCAGGTGGACCCGGGCTGTTGGTTCATTTGAGTTCGAATGTCATTTTTGTTCAGTGCTCACAATTTTGAAAACTGTTTACAGCAATGTTTACAATTGCCATGGAATTTTTTAAGTGTGTCCAGTGGGGTGGGACTCAGTGAAGTCATCCTGAAAGACCACAGAATGGATCTCGTGCCATATAGTTGAAAAACTAGGAAACAGATCATCAAGAGTGACTACTGGACCCAGTAGAAGATAATTTGCATGGGGGAAGATACCCAAAATATAATATGTAATGGCTAACAACAACAACAAAGGAGATCCAAAACCCACTGCTGCTGAGTCGATTCTGACTCATAGCAACCCTAAAGGACAGAGCAGAACTACTCCATAAAGTTTCCAAGGAGCATCTGGCGGATTCTAACTGCTGACCTTTTGGTTTGCAGATTGTAGCACTTAACCACTACACCACTAAGGATTCCCTGTAATAGTCATAGAATAATTGTGCCTAGGCCAGTTGGAATTCAGTATTTGTTTTATGCCATTGGTACTTACAAATTCTTGATTTCAGGAAATTTAATCCTTCTTGACATCCAACAGATTATAGAAAAATTGTGTTTGGCTGTTAGATAATGAGAATATTGGTTAGTATTTTCAATACTAACAAGTACTGAGAAAAGAGAAATGGGCTGAACTGAAGAGCAATAGGCAAAGCAAAGTGACTGCTAACATGTGTATTCCACCCCTCCAATGCTGCTGTTTTGTTCAGGTATTTGGAATGAACGAAACAGAACATACAAGGAAGCTGCTTACTATTCAGCAGTAAAAGATAAAACCCAGCCAGAAGATGTCCCCTGAAGAAGCATCAAAGTCATGCCTTTCTCTTTTTTCCCAGCAGTTATCTTTTCTTTCTGAAAGAAACTCAAATTGGTAGGAGGAAAACAGGTAAGCACATGTAGTATCAAAGTCACGGAGTTGAAAGGAGCTTTGAGCCGTGATTCTCACCCGTTTTTTTTTATCGTGGGGTACCTGCAATAGGTGATTTTCACAAACGCCTGTCAATTATGTGCAATTCCTGTCTACCTGCTGTAGCTTAATCCCTTTCTCTCTGAAAGCATATCATCAGAATGCCTGTGGGTGTGAGGTGGATGCTAGTATCAGCACAATCTTGACTCAGTTTTAATTTGTACAACACCGTGTATCACTTGGACCAGATGAAGCCCTTCAATTTTGTATAGAAGAGGCTTAGATATGGCATTTGTATTGGCAGTGAGATAAGGCAGTCTTTTTGGCAATGGGTGTCGGGTTTGCACAGTGAGTGTTGAGTTTTATCCAGATTATGTATTTTTGTGGTGGAGGTTGTGTGTTAAGCAAATGGAGATTATGGGTATTGGTACTTAAGCCCCCTAAAGTCATCCCTGAATGTCATCACTGATTTGGAAAATTGGAATCTGTATTAAATGATGCACTACCTGACTTTATATGGAAAGGAAATAGACCCGGAATAGCCAAAGCAATATTGAAGAAGAACAAAGTAGGAGGCTTCACATTTTCTGATCTGAAAACATACAGTACAGGCACAGTAATCAAAACAGGCTGGTTGGTACTTGTTCAATGTCAGAACATACACCATCGGAATAGAATCAAAAACCCAGAAATCCTCCGCTAATGGGCAGCTGATTTGCAACAAGGGCTCAAAGTACATTCAGTGGGAAAGAAACAGTTTTTTACAAATAAACTGTGTTGGCAACACTGGATGTTTATTTGCAAAAAAATGAAATAGGATCCCTACCTAACACCATATACAAAACTAATTCAAAATGGGTCAAAGATCTAAATATTAAGCCCAAACTGTAAAGTTTCTAGAAGATAACACAGTGGCAAAAAATTAGAGACCTGATTTTTTTCAGTAGTAGATTACCAAAGACAATTACAAATGCATGAGCAATAGAAGACAAGTTGACAAGTTAGATAACTGGGACCTCCTAAAAATTAAATACTTATCGAGAACTCTATCCAAAGAATAAAAACAAAACCAACAGATTGGGAAAAAATAGGGGTGGGGGGTGATATATTTGAGAAGGGTCTAATCTCTAAAGTATTTAGAAAACGTCAAGAACTCAACAACAATAGCTCAATTAAATATGAGCAAAGGAAGAGAAGAGGATGCAGACGAGGGGACAGATGCTTGTTAAGAGGATACTAGAAATACAGAGTGAAAAGGATGACAGTGCTGTCAGCGGGTGGGGAAGACAAGGAGCTGCAGATAGGTGGGTATGCAAAACCGATTTCGATTATATAGTTTCACTTACGATAAAAAAAAAATGAGCAAAGGACGGGAACAAACACTTCACCAAATTGGATGTTCAGGTGGACAACAAACAAATAAATAGATGCTCACAATCATTTTCCATCGAAGAGACACAATCAAAACTACAGTGAGATACCATCTCACCTCTGCAAAAACAGCACTGATCAAAAGCACAGAAAATAACAGATGTAGGTTATTTGTTATTTGGGAGATTGGAACCCTGCTCCATAAATAGGTTAAACTACTGTAGAAAATGGTATAACACTTCCTAAAACAGCTAGAAATAGAACTACTCTATAATACAACAATCCTACTTCCAAGTATATGCCCTAAACCAAACAAAAAGAAAAATCAAATCAGGCTGCTGCTGAGTTGATTCTGACTCATAGTGACCTTACAGGACAGAGTAGAACTGCCCCATAGGGTTTCCAAGGAGTGGCTGCTGGATTCAAACTGCCAACTTTTTGGTTAGCACCTAAGCTTTTAACTACTGAACCACCAGGGCTACAGAAAACTAAAACTGCTAACAGGAACAATTATATGCACATCTCCGTTCACTGGAGCATTGTTCACAATAGCAAAAAGAAACAACCTAACTGCCCATCAACCGATGAGTGAATCAATTGTGGCGATATGCACAATGGAGTAAATACTACACAGCCGTAAGGAATAATGATGAGCTCTCCAAATATACTATGATGTAGATGAATCTTGTGGGCATTGTACTGAGTGAAACAAGTCAGTCACAGAGGACAAATACTAGATGACATCACTATTATAAAAAAGCAAAATAGTTATATATGTGGAAAACAGTGGTTGCTAAGGAAGTGAGAGAGAAGGTGGGGAATCACTTTCCAGATGGGAGACAACTGTTCGTTGCAGTGAAGGATAAGGCAATACCAGGTAAGGGTGAGGTGAGTGTGATTTGACCACGGTAAAAGATAACACTTGTGTAAGAAGTACACAAGAATAAGGGAAGATTTTGGTAAAAACCACAACATATACAATTTTGCAACAATACTAATAACCAAAATATATACATTTGGTTACATATGTAAACATATATATATATTTGTAACAAATATGTTTTTATATATATATATATATATAGGGTTGCCATGAGTCGGATTCGACTTGACGGCACTTGGCTGGCATACATATGCCAAGTGCCTTCCAGTCGGATCCGACGGGTGCATATCCTATAAGCAAATGTATATACATGCTTGGTTTGCTGCATGTATATTCATGTGTGAAATATAGCATGTGAGTGGCACAGCCATAGATACTCCCTAGACATAATCAAACACCCTGCAGGATTGCATTACTGCATTTGAGGACTTAGGACTGTTGTGTTGGGGGCATCTCAGTCCACTGGCATGTTGGTGGTGTTGTTAGGTGCTGTCAAGTTGGTTCCGACTCACAGTGACCTTATGAACAACAGAACAGAACAATGCCTGGTCTTGAGCCATGCCCACAATTTTTATGCTTAAGCCCATTGTTGGATCCACTGTGTCAATCCGCCTCACCAAGGGTCTTCCTCCTTTTTGCTGATCGTCCACTCTGTCAAGCATGATGTCCCTCCCCAGTGACTGATCCTTCCTGAAAACATGTCTGAAGTATGTAAGATGCAGTCTTACCATCTCTGCTTGGTCCAAGGAACATTCTCATTAGATTTCTTCCGGAACAGATGTGTTTGTTCTTTTGACGGTCCATGGTATATTCAATATTGTTCTCCAGTGCCACAATTCAAAGGCATCAATTCTCTTCTGTCTTCTTTGTTCATCGTCAAGCTTTCGCATGCATATGATGCTACTGAAAATACCATGGCTTGGGTCAGGCACACCTTAGTCTTCAAGGGGACATCTTTACTTTTCAATTTAAAGAGGACCCTGGCAGCAGATTTTCCCAATGCAATGTGTCTTTTGATTTCTTGACTGCTGCTCCCATGGGCGTTGATTGTGGACCCAAGTAAAATGAAATCCTTGACAAGCTCAGTCCTTTCTCCACCTATGATGGTATTACTTACTGGTCCAGCTGTGAGGATTTGGGTTATCTTGATGTTGAGGTGCAACCTATCCTGAAGGCTGTTGTCCTTGATCTTCATCAAGAAGTGTTTCAAATCTTCTTCACTTCCAGCAAGTAAGGTGATGCATCTTCATAATGTAGGCTGTTAGTGAGTCATTCTCCAAACCTGATGCTTCCTTCTTTGTACAGTCCTGCTTCCCAGATTATTTGCTCGGCATACAGATTTAAAGGTGTGGTGAAAGGATGCAACCCTGACACACACCTTTCCTGACTTTAAACCATGCAGTGTCCTCTTGCTCTATTCACACAACTGCCTCTTGATCCATGTACAGATTCCTTAAAAGCACAATCAAGTGTTCTGAAATTCCCATTCTCCACAACGTTAGCCATAATTTATTATGATCCACACAGTCGAATGCCTTTGCATAGTCAATGAAACACAGGTAAACATCTTCCTGGCATTCTTTGCTTTCAGCCAAGATCCATCTGACATCAGCAATGATATCCCTGGTTCCATGTCATCTTCTGAATCCAGCTTGAGTTAGCATAGCATAGCTCATAAAGGATAATGTTTTACGTTCTAGTTTGGTGAGTAGCATCTGAGATCTTAAAAGCTTGAAGTACCATCTAAGATAACAACCATTGGTCTTTATGCATCTGTAGCAAAAGAGAAAAACTGAAAGTAGAAACTTGTCTCATAGGACTAATAGTCAACATGAACCATAGCCTCACCCACCCTGAGATCAGAACTAGATAGTGCCAAGCTACTACTATCAACCATTCCAACAGGGACACAATAGATAGCCTCAGATAGAATGGGAGAAATATGCAGACCAAAACTCAAATACCTAAAAATGCTAGACTTACTGGTCTGGCAAAGACTGAGGAAATCCCTGAGACTGTCACCCTGGGATACCTCTTTAAACTTGGAACTCAAGCCATTCCCAGTAGTCACGTATCAGCCGAGAGACAGAGTGGCTCACAAGATAAATAGTATCACCCATGATATTGTGCTCCTATAAACAGTCATCTAAATAAAGCCTAGCAGTCACCATCTGCTTTAGAGCAAAGATGACAAGTTAAGGGGGCACAAGGAAGCTAGATTAACGCAAGAGAATGATCAGAGCAGAAATAATGTGAATGCTGTCTCATTGTGAAAAGTGTAACAAACGTCACCCAACAATATGTGTAGAAATCATAAAATGAGAAGCTATATAATTTTTTTCCAAATTCACAGTACTTTTTTTTTTTACAGCAAGACTTGTTGGTCTTCTGAATATGTGCCAACATACCTGATTTGGGCAAGTTAAAAGAATGACAAGAGAAATCAGAAAAGGACAGTTTTGTATGCCCTCTATGTATGGCAGTTATTGAAATAAGTACATCTGAGGTTGTTAAAGAGTAGTTCCCTGTTCTCTTCACCACACCTAAGGATGATTCCATAGCAATGTTTCAATTATGCCAGGAGGGAAACTGAATACTTTTTAACGAAAACCAAAACCAGTGCCCTTGAGTCAATGCCGACTCACAGTGACCCTATAGGACAGAGTAGAACTGCCCTGTAGAGTTTCCAAGGACCACCTGGAGGATTTGAACTGCTGACCTTCTTGTTAGCAGCCGTACCATTTAACCACTATGCCACCAGGGTTTTTATCTCAATAATAGGACCTAGATTTTCATGTTGGCAATTTGTTGCATGGACATTTTTTAGAGCATAGTTTTATTCCTAAATTACCTCACAATTCTTATTTCAGCACTCATCCAGTTTGCAGGTTACAATGGCAGACCAGCCATTTTTTTCCTGAGAAGTATTCTCCCACACATGCAGTTATCTGTGAATGTTTTTGTTTCCACAAAGGTCAGATACATTAATATTTCTGATGAGGCATGAAACATTATAATTTGGGTTGTTAGTCTAATTTTTGAAAAATGAAATTAATGACATTCTTGATAAACACCGTCTCCCATAGCCCACTGCCATTGAGTCCATTCCTGCTCATAGCTACCCTATAGACAGAGTAAAACTGTCCCATAGATTTTCCAAGGAGCGCTTGATGGATTTGAACCGCCAACCTTATGGTGAGCAGACAAGGCACTTAACCACTACGGCACCAGGGTTTCCCTCTCTCACATAGGCAGGTTTTATCACTTAATTTTTTTTTTTTTTGGTGTCAAATAACACAAACCTCTAACAAAAAAAGGTTAACTCACAGGGAAAATGTATTCTGTCACACAGCAAAGAGTCTGAAGGTGGTTAATTAACATGGCTCAGTGCTGTTTAGCCTTAGGTGCCCCAATATGGGTGATTTCACCTACAGGCTTGTCTCTTCCTAGTCACAGCAGTTGGTGACTGTCTTGCTCACTCAGCAACAGTCCAAAGGCCAGGAAACAGAACAGGCCACTCTTCTTCTTATGTCTCTTATTCTCAATGATTGTAATTTCCCAAAAGTCACCCAGCAGTCTTCTCTACAGGCCTCTTTGGTTAGCATTCTGTCACATGACCATTCCTGAGCCGATCCCCCACCAATGAAATAGAAAAGTCATGATGTCCGTAGATCAATCAAGCTTCACCTCCTGGAGGCCACCTGTTCTCCTCAGGGAGCAGGTAGCTGCCTGACACCTGAACAGAATCAGCCTTGTTTGACCCAAGAAAGAGTGATGGTTGTGTGGGCAGCCACTGTGCCTGCCACAGCTGCGATGGTCAAATGGAATGGAATGAGTACCCACCTTTCTTACTCTCATTCCACAGGTAGGACAGGACTGCTAGCTCCTCCAGACTTACCATTTTCTCAAGCAGCCTGCCAGGATGGACACATGAAAGTGCCCTGAAAGCTTTCTGAAGTGCTCTTTGTAACTCTTTAATCTTCAGTGACCCAGCAAACTACATAGACCACCCCCCCATCATCTGGGAAGCTTATTTATAATTGCACTTTAAAAAAATGGAATTTCAAATGTTCTGAAGTATTCATTTTAAGGGATATTGGTATACTGTCAGATCAGATGGTGCAATTGCTGTGAATTTAATACACATTGAATTGGTGAAGTCAGTGCCTCAGCACTTCCCATCTGCAGAGCTTTTGCTATCTCTCCCCCATGTATAGTTCAGTGCTCTTCAGAGAAGAGCTTCCTGAGGTTATTCTGAGCATCCTTCCCCCACTCCCCCCAGACAGTTCAGTTTATAAAATCTGTTCAGGCCACAGTATGACTTGTTTTAATTTCTCAGAGGAAAACAGCAACCAACAACAGCAATGTGTTTCATTTACATCCCTGGATAGGTAAACATCCCTTTGAGGTGCAAGCAGTTTGTGCTTGCCTACTAACTGAAGGAAACCCTGGTGATGTAGTGCATAAGTGCTACGGCTGCTAACCAAAAGGCGAGTTCGAATCTACCAGGCACTCCTTGGAAATTCTATGGAGCAGTTCTGCTCTGTCCTATAGGGTTGCCATGAATTGGAATTGACTTCATAGCAGTGGGTTTGTTTTGGGGGGTGTTATTAACTGAAAGGTTGATGGTTTGAACCCATCTGGGAACACTGCAGAATAAAAGCCTGGTGATATGGTTTTGTAGATTCCAGTCAAGACAGTACTATGGAATGATTTTACTTTGGAACACATGGAGTCACTATGTTTCAGAATCAAATTGTCATCAATAGATTTGCATCTTGGTTTTGACTGGTAACTGAGTGAACATCATTCCCATTCCAGGTGCATCTGTAACTGTAACAACTTTGAGAAAACAAATCAGCAAGTCATTCTTTGTTATGGCTTGTGTCCTGGTGTGTTGGTGAAGGCATAAGTTCAGAATGAGAGGCACTAATCAGTTCTGATTTGAAGGAGGGTCACTTTACTCTTGTCTGTAATGGGATTAGAAAATGCTTGACTTTTCTGTGAATAATCTTTGGCTTTTTAAATTTACAAAGTGGAAGACACCTAAGGAAGCTCCTATTTGCAGTGTATGGTTGTGTGTTTGCAACAAGACTTCAAGTGGGTTTGAACTGGTTCAGTCATGATCACTGATGTGAAACCAGAGTAGAATCAGATTTTTAAAATTTGGGTGATTTGGAATGGTAACTGGAATGGCGAAAAGGATAGGTCAAAGCCATAGAATGCAAGACTTGGAAGAAGTGTAGGGAGCCATTTCAGAAACTTAATGTATGTGACTGGATTATTGGCAGGACTGTGGAGAGTGACACACATTTAAAGCTTAGTGGCCAACCACCATCTTTGAGCTGAACAGAGATGTTTCCGACTCTGTGAAAACTCTAATGGACAAGACATTCTGTTGCTATGCAACATGTGTGCTGCCCTTGTTTTCTAAGAGGGAGGTTAAGTTTTCAGCAGGGCTTTAATGTGTAATTCGTCTCATTCCAGTTAACTTTCTGTTCACCTAACTTCTAAAAAACTGGCTCTATTTTGGTGTCATCTCAGCGGGAACGTTTGAGTCTGACAACTCCAGTGAACCTCATGTTTCCTAATAGAACTGCTTTGCTCTTCTTGTATCTCTCATTTGAAACTAAGAGTCCTATTTAATTAAGCTTGATACCTCCTCAGAGCAGAAATCGCAAGGCAAGAAAGCAATCTGAACCATTGTAGCTAGGCTGAGCTAGCAGGATTGTAGCACAGACGCCTCAGAAGACGGTGCAGAGCCACAAGGTGTGTGGGTGGGCATATATTTGGCCCACCAGATTGCCTGCCAGTTTGTAGGTTCTAAGAGAAAAAAAAAAAAAAAAAAGCAAGCACGGAGGAAAGAAAGGAAGGGAAGAGAGGAAAGCGAGTATAGGAGTGAAACAGCAGCAAATGCATCACTATTTGGTGGATCTTTGGGGAACCATTTCTGTAGGATCTTGTTTCCTTAAATATCTGTAGACACACTTGTCTTTTCAGACTAAACCGAATGTCTTTCATTTGATGAAAAATCTCTGATGGCCCCCTCAGTAAGTTAAACATACAAGTACCCTATGACTCAGCAATTCTACTCCTAGGTGCATACCCAAAAGAATCAAAAGCAGGTGTTCCAACAAAGACTAGTACACAATTGTATATAGCAGTACTATTCATAATAGGCACAGATAGCCCAAGTGTCCAGAAACTGATGACTGGGTAAGTAAACAGTAGTATATCTGTACAATGGAATATTATTCAGCCTTAAAAAGGAATGCAATACTGATATGTGATACAGACGAACCTTGAAAATATTACTCTAAGTGAAAGAAGTCCATCACGAAAGGCAGCATAATGTATGATTCTATTTATATGAAATATCCAGAATAGGCAAATTCAGAGAGACAGAAAGCTGAGATGGGGGAAGAAGAATGACTACTTAATGGATACCAGGTTTCCTTTTGGAGTGGGGAGAATATTTTGGAAGTGGATAGTGATGATAGGTGCACTAGTGTGAATGTACTAAATGCTACTGAATTTCATACTTTGAAGTGGTTAAAATGGTTTAAAAAAAATGGTTTTCTGTTGTCCACAGCTGCATTGAAACTTCAGCAGCCCATTAAAATCCCTTCACTATTTGGCCTCAATTACTTTTCTGGTTACATAGCCAGCCACTTGTCTGTGAAATCTAGGACCAAGCTGAAACAGACCATTTGCTATTGTCTCAATACATAGAACTTTTCATATCTCTGTGTCGTTGAGAAAATACTATTTCTTCTTGTCTATCCAGACAGTGTCTTTTCTTCCTTGTAAGTGCCATTATTATTTCCTCTGTAGCTTCTCTTGACTGTACCCTCATTCTCTGTAGAATTAATCACTCTATTATCTGAACCTATATACTTCCATCATAGCACTCTTACATTGTGTTATGGTTTTTTTTTTCTTCTTCTTCTTCTCTATTTTGCTCTCTACCATGGGCTCTGTAAGGTGAGGGGCAGATGCTACTCAGCTCAGTAGCTGGTATCTGGCAATGTTTCCATAGAATGGCTGGTGAGAAAAATCAAATTAGATTGATTCACATCACAATTATATCTGATCCCTATTCTTCTCACTCCAGTATTTTCCATTCAATTCAAGGACAAGAAGAAAGACTTATTCATGGTTTCAAAGATTAGGGTACTAATAATTTAAAGAAGAAAAATACTTGGCATTCAAAAAAAGTAATAATGGAAGTATCCACTGATTGAAGATAGAGTTACACAGCAGATTATTGTAATACTATCAGTAAGTTCTATCCTGTAAAAAGTTGATTGGCAAAAGTTGCCTGATCTATTTGCAATGAGGACATTATTGTATATATAGTAGCTTCTGAGACTGCTTATGTATAACCAAAAACCTCAAGGGATTTGGTTTCTTGGCTTGAAGGTTAGGGTCGTCGTTACATGGGACATTGCTCCTAACTAGCCTAATAACATGTTCAGTTCTTCTGTCCCACCTCCCATTAGTTGCATAGTACCTGGGTCTTAAAATCTCCAAAGCAGCCATCCAAGGAATGATCGTTGCTTTCTAGTCTCCTGAAACAACAGAGGAAAGAGAGTTGAGGATAGGAGGAGGGTGTGGTGTGGCTAATTGCCTTCATGAACAATTACCCCCTTTGCCATAAGACCAGAAGAACTGGGTAGTGTCCAGCTACCATCACAGAACATTTTGATCAAAAATTCCCTAGAAAAATCTTGATCACTAAGAGAAACATGCAGAAGAGAATTTCAAATTCTTATGGAATCCAGAATAACTGGAGCCATGAGGTTTGCACAAACCACAGAAACAACTGTCTTCAGGTAATCTTTAAACATTAAACCAAAAATATCCCCTGAAGTCTTCTTAAAACAATAGTTTTGCCTAACCAGTGAAAAAATACCTGCCTTGAGCCCTGGGCTTTTTAAAGAACTGTCTGTATGGAATCAAATCGATAGCAGCAGCTTGAAAGGTTAGATGGGAATTTTGGGGGGCAGTGAACTTACGCTACAAGAAGAGGAATGACTTAGAAAAGGAATCAATGTCACTAAACAGTACATGCAGAAACTGTTGAATTGCATGTTTTGTTGAGTACATTTTCAACAACAGCAAAATAAAGTTACCAAAATATATATACCACGGCTTGAGCCAGGTGCATCTTAGTCCTCAAAAGGGCATCTTTGCTTTTCAACACTTTTAAGAGGTCACTTGCAGCAGATTTGTCCAGTGCAACATGTTGTTTGAGGTTTTGATGCTGCTTTCCATGGGAGGGCATTGATTGTGGACCCAAGTAAAATAAAATGTTTAATAGCTTAATAAGGAAGTATGAGTGTCTTTGAGATATAAAAGAGCAAATAAAGCAAGGAAGCAGGTACAAACAGTGGGGAAGATACAGGCTATATGATTGCCAAGGGGTCTAGGAATAGAAACTGAAAACAGATAAAGACCTTCCCTCCGGGCCATCACAGAGAGAGAACCAGTACCAGGGGCTGACCCTGAAACTGGTGCCCTGGATTCTGACTTTTAGCCTCCCACACTGTCTGTAAAGTGGGGGTGGGGGGGTGGAAAGGAGTATAAGTAGTGGATGTAAAAAAAAAAATATGCTTTTATTTTCAAAATACTCAAAACATCAGTGTAACCATAAATAGTTCTTCGTTACAGAGGGATTTTTTCCTAAAATGTCCTTAATTCTCAACAGAAGGGTTATATTTATTATTATTTAGGTTTTCTTCTTGTCTTTCTGCCTATCTTCATAGTACGTACCTACCTTCAAGGAACTATTTCTTTGCCTTTGTTTTCTTATAGGGCCTAGCAGTATACTTTCAAATAATAGGAACTTAATACTCAGGAAACCCTGGTGATGTCATGGTTAAGTGTTACTGCTGCTAACCAAAAAGATCAGCAGTTCAAATCTACCAGGTGCTCCTTAGAAACTCTATGGGGGGCAATTCTACTCTGTCCCATAGGGTCACTATGTGTTAGAATTGGCTCTATGGCAGTGGGTTTTTTTTTCCTAAATAGCTAGATGCTGTTTTTCTAAGTTCCTTCTGTTTAAGTGTACAATTTTGGCTTATTATTTATTCTGTTTTCAATAAAATTGTTGAAAGTACATTTCAGTTATATGAAATATCTAGACTAGGCAAGTGCATAGAATGCAAAGTTGACTAGTGGTTTCCAGGGGAGGAAAGGAAGGAAAAGAAGGAAAGACACTATGCTTAGGGGACAGTGAGCTTCCATTAAGGGTGACAGAAAATACAGGGAAGTATTAATGGTGATAGTTGGACAACATGATGACATGTGAACAACATAATGTCATGTGAAGGTTATAAATCTGGCAACTGTTTTCTTACCTATATACTTACCACAAAAAAATGAAAATAAAACGTTGCAAGTCCAATTACACACTACCTTGACCAGGTAGCCGAACAGGGAGAATGAATCTCTGAAAGCCTCTTGGCTACTGCTCTTCGTCAGGCTCTCTGCTGAACTGCTCCCCCAGGGAGGTCAGGCTTGTGACTACAGGGGCCACTGTAGGCTAACAAAGGCCCAGAGAAGCATGTGGGGTATGACAGTGCATTTCTGGATCTTCAGGCAGAGGTGACTCTTTGAGAGAACAGTGGCTTTGCCAGCACTCTGGAATGCTTTTCCTCCTAGTAAGTATAATTTGCAGTTTATTGATGTGGCAGGAGTCAGGAAGCTTGGGGCATCTTCCTCATTCTACTATGAACTTGCTGCGTGACCTTGGGTAAGTCACTTTACCTCTCCAGATCTTGATTTTCTCATTTGTAAATGTAGAGGTTGCATCAGTCAACCTCTGTCAGGTTTCATAGGTCACCTGCCAGGTCTCTGGTAGCATTAATTGGCTGTAATTATAGGATGTTTAGGAAAGAGCAAGTTAAGTTAACTAAGCAAAGTGTAAGAATAGAAACAGGCCAGTTCTCTTTACAAGTAGGTAAACGTTAGGACAATTGAGAGCCTTTTCCTGGTTTCAAATTGTTCAGCCACATGTTGTCCTTTGGTTCTTTTGAATGTGATATGCTTTCTTCTTACTAATTTTCTTTTTCATTTCCTGAGAGTTTCAAAGGAGAAATCAGGATTTTCTAGATTGTTCCAGGAATTCTGTTCCGTGGGAGCAATGTTTACCATTTGGTCTGAAGGATTCCACTGTATAATTTTTTTTTCTTAGATGATTTCATACAGAATTGGTAAAAATAACTTACATCTGGTTTTAGAATCTGAAGTTAGGGTTTATAATGGAGAGCAAAAAAGGAATAATACCCTTTAGGAAATTACATAGTATAATTTCAGTTTTATCTTACTCATTTTCAATTTCCTTGAGGAAGTTTTGAAAAGATTTTCATGAAACATCATATACGAGATTTGACAGTTAAGTTCACGCACTTAATTTTCTGTGTGCTACAGACCTCATTGCTGAACATCACTGTGGTCACCTTTGTAGTACTCCCCTTGGGAGCACTGACGCCAGCACCTAGTCCACCCTTCAAATCAATTTTGGAACTCTTTCTGGAGTGGCCATTGTGCATAGTGGCATGGCGGCAAGTTCATGAACTTAATTGTATAGTTGTCTGTGAGGGAGTTTTTAGCCAGTAAACAGATAGATGTATTGGGACATGCTCCCTACTCACCTGATTTGGCCCCCAATGACTTTTTTCTTTACCTGAAGATAAAGGATAAATACTGAAAGGAAGACATTTTGATGGCATTCAGGACATCAAGAGCAGTACAACAACAGCTCTGATGGCCATTCCAGAATAAGCCAAGCCAACCATTCCAGAATGAGAATTCCAAAATTGCTTTGAAGGATGTAGTCGACTAGTTGCTGGTGTTGGTGCACAGCTTTCCAAGGGGAGTACTTTGAAGGTGACTATAGTGATATTCAGCAATGGGGTATGTAGCAGTTTCTCTAGGATGAGTTTGTGGATTATTGGCAGTCCTTGTATGTGTGTATATGTATACACACACACACACACACATATATAAAACTATATATATAGGTACAACAGGAAAACATGCTAGGTTCATTCCTTCTTTGTTTCATGAGAAATTTTAATATAAATATATACATGAAATCAAAGAAATATCTATAGTTACACATGCTTCATTTTGCTCGAAAGTTTTAGAGACACGTGTTTTGAATTTAACAATCCAGTGTATTAAATACCTGGAAGTTATATTTGATCACTTTAATTTAACCCTTATTAAGAATGTTGATTATTCTTTTCAATTCCTTTTTTTTTTCCTCACTCAAATGATATTTCTAGGTGTCTTGTCCCATAGTGTAATTAGCATAATAGCTAATTTCACTGAAGGCCCTATTCAAAAAATTCGAACATGATGTGACTTTCCTTGACCTCAAATTTCCTCCTTTTTGTAGTTGAAAGGACACATCCAGGGCAAACCTCTTTAATCATACCTCACAATGATTATAGCCATGGGTCTGCTGCTCCATCCCAGATGCTTGATAGACCAGTTATTTTTACTTAATCCTTCCACACAAACCAGAGATTGACAGACACTCCTGTCACCTGTGGCTATCCCATCAGTGTCAGCCTGGTTTTTGCTGGAAGAGCCAGAATGTAGCTTCCAGAGGACACTATGTGTGTGTTCAATAAGGTACAGGAGTCCCTTGGTGGTGCAAATGTTTAGTGCACTCAGCTGATAACCAGAAGATTGGCAGTTTGAGTCCACTCAGAAGTACCCTAGAGGAAAGTCTGAAAGTTTACTTCTGATAGATAAGCCATTGAAAACCCTACGGAGCACGGTTTTACTATCTCCCTCTCTCTCTCTCTCTCACACACACACACACAAATCGCATGAACTGGAGCCTCCTGGGTGGTAGCGGGTGAGCCACCTCACATTTGCACCACTCCCTTGAATACTCTGGGGGTCGGTTCTACCCTGGTCCCTAGGGTTGCCATGAGTCGGATCCGTCTCGACGGCACTTGGCTTTTGGCAAGCATTTGGGTTATTTAGAAGACTTATTCAGAAGATAAATCTTAAGAGGTGGAAAATAAACCTGTTCCAAACAGATTGACATAACTGCACTGTGTGGTGATGGGCAAGGTGGGGGAGAGGCGCTTCCGGAGAAGAGCGATGCAGACACCTACACATGACGGTCTTAACTTGGGTCCCTTGATTGGGAAACATGTTTCTTAGAAAATTGCTCCATCCTATTGGGATTTTCGCTGGTTTGCTTGTTTCCTTTCGTACGATTAACACTAGGAAGGAGTCTGTGAGAGATTATGAACTAGGAAACAAATTACTCTGTAGCAGCCACATGATCGGAAACCCTGGTGGTGTAGTGGTTAAGCGCTGTGTCTGCTAGCCAGGTCAGTAGTTCAAATCCCCCAAGGGCTTCTTGGAAACTCTGTGGGGCAGTTCTTCTTTGTCCTATAGGGTCACTATGAGTTGGTATTGATTCACTGGCAGCGAATTTTGATTTTGCCGTATGATCGAGAGTCTGTGGCTCACAGAAGGTAAGAAAAAGCACCTGAAATTTTCTCTCCAACTTGCTTTTGCATACCTCAAAGTTGCTTTTTTTAGAAAGAGAAAAAGGAATTGTGTTCCCTGGCAATGCAAATGTGATCAGGGAGGATAATACTGGAATTGCTGACCATCACTGTCTGTACAGAGAAGGTGTCTGTCCATAAGGTATCATGGGGGGAGATCAGGAAACCCTGGGAATTTAGTCTTGGCTCTTCTACTACCTGTGGGACCTTGGGCTGGTCACTTATGCTTCTGTAGTCCTCCGTGAAGTGAAGAGTTAGTCTTGATGATTTCTATGAGTTTTTCCAGTTGTTACCTTGGTGGCATAGTGGTTAAGAGCAATGGCCGCTAACTGAAAGATCAGCAGTTTGAATCCACGAGGTACTTCTTGGGAACCCTATGGGGGCAGTTCTTCTCTGTCCTTTAGGGTCCCTGGGAGTTAAAATCAACTCAACAGCAGTGGGTTTTTAATATCAGGAAGTAAAGGACAAATTTTCCACCCAGCTACAGCTACCTTTTTGTGTGTCAAGCTTGTTTATTATTGTAACCGGATACACACATTTATTCAATGTACTATGCACATTCCTGCCTTCTAAAACCAAGAGCCCTAAATTTAACTTTTCCTTAGTGATTCAAAGTAATCATTCTAAGCTGTGATGTAATACTTAGTGCCCTTAGGGGTGCAGATGTGATCATTATGAGTGTGACGTAACACTTAGTGCCCTTATGGAATACAGATGTGGGTAGAACTATCTGCCTCACAGCTAAATGATGAAGTTTAGTATCCTCCATAACTGTATTTGCTCTGAATTTTCTCTCCTCTTTTCTTTGCTAATTAACACTTCCTTTCGCTGTCCATTGTCTCCTTTTTCATATTTCACTTTGCTGCTTCTGATAGGCTAAGAACAGGGATCCACAAAAGAAGCACAGTTGAATGAGGTCTGAAGTTAGGGCATATAGCTTCCAGGTAAGGGTTTAGGGAATACTCTTGTTGAGTGAATTGTGTAGATCTGACGACTGTCACTGCTTGGGGATTTGGGGATGTTCTTCTGAGTTACAGTAAGAGACCCTTGGATAATAAGCACAGTGTCAGAATATATGGCCCTTTCTACTTAGAGGATGATGGGAAGTTTGGGACTATTCTTCCTGGACAAGAAAATGAGGGGGAAATTCAGATAAGAAACCACTGGAGGGCTTAGAAATATAAAGGAATCACTGAGAGGGCAGATCTGCAGGGTCCCCAAGGGTGCCCAGATGATTGACAGGCATGGTCAGATCTCATCTGTAGGACAGCCCACGCAATCATCCTTTTCACAGCGTTTGCTAGGCCGGCCGTTATCTACCAAGGCACCCATTACAGCCTCTTAAGACAAAGCAGACACAGGGCAGCCACTGGCGGCAGTGGTTGAGTTAGGACCCATGGTTGCTGAATGTCTAGTTAATTGTTATTTTATTGATCCTTAAGACTATCTGCAGTAGATTAAGAAAATGTAAATTGGTTGTTCTTTTTCTGTATATTTACAGGTTAATGCCACTTCATTAGCTTGCAAAATGCAGTACTGTCCAGTGCAGCGTAAACTTGGACACTGACTAATTTGCTCTTGGTTAAGCTGCAAGCTTGGCAATTCTGGGCATCCTCCTACGTCTTCCCTCCTCCCTCCCCCTCCCTTCTCCTTTGGGTTAGTCTCTACTCATCCATCTAATAATACCAAGAATGTTATTCCAGGCTATGGAAGCCAAATGAAAAATATCACTTGGTTTCTGAGCTTTTCTGAAGTTTTAAAAGAAATAATGAAAAATACGCATCACAAGGCACGTCTCACTTGGGGCTTTCTTTGCTGCATTTTCTGGGCATACCAGTGTGCCTTGCCTGCGGTCAGGCCTGGTGCTCAGCTGAGGACCACAGCCCTCCCATCTGCCCAGGAGCCTGAACAAGAGCGCATGCTGCTGGGCATGAGAGAGCCAAGAGTGTCCAATATCTGTCCCTGAGGCTCAGGGACAGGATTGGACAGGATTGCCTGATAAACAAGGTCCATGCATCCTTAACTGTGCTTAGTTACTCCTCTGTAGTGCACAGTCTCACCTGATTTTCAAACCCATGTGAAGTCGTGCACTACAGATTAGTAAGGAAACACAATGACGCCAGCACAAGCCTTGCTGCCCGTAACGGGTGAATACCGATGGCATTTACTGGTTAATCCACCTTTGTCAGCTGCATTTAGGATTGTGTTTTTATAGCTACTGCAGACAGAGAAGAGGTGTAGAGTAAAGCTAAGAGGTGATCAGCAATTAAGGAAACAAGACTGTATCACCTCTCCCTTGGCATGGGTGTCAAACATGCCGCCACTGAGAATTGCTTAGCTTTTTCCTCTCTTTAACTTGATGTCTGTGGGTGGGGACTGGCATCATGTGGCTACCTTCTAATGCTAGCCCGTCCTCACTTCTAGAGAGACACTGTCATAACTGGGCCGAGAATTCTGGAATTTCAGTGCTTGCAGTTAGAGTCTGTGGCCATATTTACCTAAGGCATTGAAATGACTTCTTTATTGATTTGAGCTGGTAATCACGCACTCTGATGGGCTGTTCCTAATTATTTTAGCTATCTTGATTATGGGATTGTGCGTGATCTGCTCTGTTCAAACAATTTCTCAGCACAAATAATTGAGCCAGCTGAAGGGTGCACGCATCTGCCTCATTCTGATCGGCTTCTGCCCCCAGCCCTTTCTGCTACATTAATTGAATCATCTTCTTCCTTGTGTTTCAGTTTCCTCTCCGTGAACACAGATGGAAAGGTATTTATCTTGCAGCTTAACATTCAGGGTCACTGGGTATGAAGTATAATGAAAAAGTAGATCATTGCCATCAGTTTGCTAGTGCCACGCTGGCTTTGTGTCACCAAACTATTTTCTTCTGATGAGAAATGATTTTTTTGATGATTGTAAAAAATGCAAAAAATCTGTAAGGAAGAAACCAGACGTAACCTCTAAGCCTCTAACTTAGCTGTAGAACCCTGTTAAAAGTTTAATTTATTTCCACCCTGTCTTTATTTTTATGTGTGTGTGTGTGTATATATATATATATACATCAACATATTTGAAATCATTTAATATGTTGTGTGCAGACTTAAGCCACAAGAGTTTTCCAATTTTAATCACTTTTAATAACTGCAAAATATTTTATTGTGTACAGTCTTCTAGCTAACTGATCTTTCTGCCTCCTGGATCCCTTCATATTTCTTGCTCATCCAACTGGCAGAATCATCTGTCTGATATAACGCGATCATATCACTAGCCTCTTTAAATCTTTCTGGGGCCCATGGGAACTTGCTGGACCCAGAAGCCTTGTTGTGTGGGGAAGCAGGTCTTCCCCTCTGGCCTCTGCTGGCGTTCCCCGCCCCCGGCTCTTCCTTTCCCACCACATTCCACCTCATGCTTTATGTTCCCACAATACCGACCCACCTGTCAATCCCTGCAGACCACCTCGGACTCCCCGCCAAAACTTCGCTTTGCCGTTCTTTTGTCTGGAATGCCGTTCCTGCCCCCCTGTGCCACTGAACGCACTGTCCTTTGGCCTGGCTGTCTGACTTAGTTTTAAAATTCATTCCAAGAGGGCTTCTTGGATCTCTGCTCACTGGCAACCTTATTCTGCTGGCGTTTCTGTAGTGGCCTGTTTGTATTAGTATCACCTACACTACCAGTGGTCCCTCTGGTCCATCTCTACACTACAGCCAGAGGGATTTTTTGTTTTCTTCTTCTTCTTTGCCTTCAAAAATTAATTCTGGCTGTGTCTTTCCCTTGTTTAACATTTGAGGGGATTCTGTTAAGGCTGATAATAGAGACGAAATCTGAACCCAGCCTTTGGGGCCTCTGTGATCTGGTACCTTCTTCCTCCACAGCATCATCTGCCATGATGCTCCCCTCACTCCGCACCCCAGTCCACAGGCCTCCTTGTCTCCGGAGGGAGCTGCTTTCCTGCTCCAGGACCCTTGTACCTGCTCTAGTTGCTCAGCCTTGATACCCCAGCTTTCTCTGACTGTCTCCCTTTCCCCCCAACCAGGTTAGCCACCCTGTCCTGTGATCACAGAACACTGTGTACCTCTCGTTTATGTTGGCATTGCAGTTTCACATCTATTGATGTTATTATTTCAATAATGTCACTCTATTTATGCTATTATTTCAATAATGCTTGTGCTCTTCACAAGCCTCTAAGTTCTGTGAAGGTGGGGCCTGGGACTGTTTTCACTCAATTCCTAAGGAGCCCTGGTGGTGCTGTCGTTAAGTGTTTGGCTACAAACTGAAGAAATGGTGGTCTGAACTCACCCAGCGGCTCTGTAGGAGACAGACCTGATGGTCTGCCCCTGTAAAGAACACAGCCTAGAAAACCCTATGGGATGGTTTTGCTGTGTCACATGGGGTTGCTCTGAGTCAAAAACAGATCAGAAAGTACCTAACAGCAACGTACGTAGGCCTGGGCTGGGGAAAAGAGTCTCAAGGTCAAGTGTCAGGCTGCTCAAGGTCTTCCACAAGTCAGGCTAAGTCAGGTGAGTTAAGTTAGACGTGACCAAGTGGGACAAGGCAGGAATGCAGACTAACGGAGCTCGTGCGTCGCACGTGGCGGGTCTCGTCTAGTCCTTGGAAGACTCTGTGAGATAAGTGTTGTCGTTGTTGTTAGGTGCTGCCAAGCTGGTTTTGACTCATGACAACCCTGTGTGTGCACACTGCCTGGTCTTGCCCAACCCTCACAATAACTGTGTCACCAACGAGCTGCAGCCACCGTGGCCTACATCTCAGTTGACAGTTTTCTTCTCTTTCATTGACCCTCTTCACAAGAGTTATCATCAGCCCTGTTTTACAGATGGAAACCCTGATGGTGTAGTGGTGCAGTGCTGCAGCTGCCAACCAAAAGGTCAGCAGTTCAAATCCATCAGGTGCTCCTTGGAAACTCTATGGGGCAGTTCTACCCTGTCCTACAGGGTTACTGTGAGTCAGAATTGACTTGATGGCACTGGATTTTATCCTAATTTTACAGATTAACTGCAATTCAGTCAATTCACTTGCTGAAGATCATATAGGTAGTAGGCACTAGTACCAGTTTTCATTGACTCACTTCTGGCTCATGATGATCCTGTGTGTGTCAAAGTAGAACTGTGTTCCATTGGGTTTTGAAAAGTGGATCGCAAGGTCTTTGTTTCAAAGCACTTCTGGGCTGAACTTGAATCACTCACCTTTAGGTTATCAGTCAAGCACAGTAACTATTTGCACCACTCAGAGACTCCTGGAGCTGGCTCCATAACTTAGCATCAAGCCTCTGGGATAGGAGGCGAGGTGCACTGAGGAACATGTGAATTTAGACTATCTGTTGGGAAGCGTAAGATTTGTAGAGTGGCACATGTGTGTGCGTGTGTGTCTCAGAGATAGTTTTGGCACCTAGCTGGTTTACTGCGTGGTCTTGAATCAGCCAGGCAGGAAGCCCTGCAGAGGCTGATTTCATCTCTGCACAGTTATACTCCCAGTTATGAGTGGTGCTCTCCAAGACCCTTCCTTTTGCCTTACATGAGCAGAACAGCTTTGGGCCAGGGTGCCAGCCTCTTTGGAGAGAAACAGGCCGAGCCCAGGGCATGAAGTCTCCAGGTGCTTAGACTTTGGAAAACTCAGGTACTTCTGAGACCTGTGGGAAAGCAGTGGGAGGGAATGAAGCGCTTCACTGACAGCCCAAGGCATTTTAAGTTACTTGCTTTGGGAGGCCGCATTCAGCCTGTGGGATGCCGTGAAAACTTGGTTATCTAGCCCCAGGCTTTGGAAACCAAACAGTGGATAATCCATAAAGGATGCTGCCAGAAAGGATTTTTTTTTTTTTTTTAATTTCTGCAGAATTTTCTTAAATTAGGTTTTGCTTTTAATTGCCTAGTTATCTTTCAGAAGCTTGGAACGGTCCCATTCCTTATCAACGTGTTTCTTGTCAGTTATGCACAGGCTCCGGCTTAGGGTGCTGAGGGTGATGCTTAAGCAGCAGGCAGCTGGAATTTTTCTCCCCTTGGGTTGCAAAGAGTGATAGGAATGCTAACATGCTGCAGCTCTGGGCTGGTGCTGGTGGCTGAAGGAGAGGCTGCCTGAGTATGGTGCCTGGCGACAGCGCAGCCACGAAGAGAGGCTGATGACCGTGCCATGCCCTGGGTAGCAGCGGGGGCAGAACTGCTGAGCCAACCCAGTGCACGGGGGCTGAGTGGCCCTTTCATTTCGGTGATCCTGTTAAGCTTTGCCTACTCAACCACTTCTTAGCACCCGAATCCCCAAATAGCTATTGACTTGTAGAAGTGATACTTGGCAAAACTGCCTGTAGGCACTTTTTTCCTTTTCTTTTCTTTTTGCCCGGTTGTCTGTATCATCCATGCTGCTTGATGTAAAATTAAAGACCAGAAACTTTTTGTGACCGTGTTCTAATGAGACGTGTGCTGGAATGTGTAGGAGTTGAAGTGTGTGTGCATGTCATACGTAGACATGCTCTATGTGTGTGTTTTATGAGCTACGATGAGGGGGCTAGCAACATTCCAAACCAAACCCAAACCCACTGCCGTTGAGTCAGGTCTTACTCACAGTTGACCCTATAGGACAAGGTAGAACTGCCTTAGAGGCTTTGTGAAATTGTAAACCTTTGGGGAAGCAGACACATCTTTCTTTTGTGAAGCAGCTGATAGATTTGAACCGCTGACATTTTGATCTGCAGCTGAGCACTTTAACCACTATACCACCAGGGCTCTTTAATAAGGTACAGGTCTGGGCTATTTGCAGATTATCTTGTCCTTCAAATAGGCAGTGTGTTTGTCCTCTGTTAGGACTAGGTGTGATAAACACAGGTGGTGACTCACCTTCAAACTGTCTTTGAAACTGGACCAGAAGTAAGTTCCTATCCCAGGCTGCTGTGCTTGGTGATTATTGGGACTGTTTGAACTTTGTGGGTAAATGGATGAATTTTGGTAGGAGGAAGAATGGGGAATTCAGCTTCAAAAATGCAGCCCCTTTTCCCCCAGGTATAGAGAGATTCCCTTCTGGACATGTCAGTCCCACTTTGGTTCCGGATGGGTTTTTCCTTTCCCCTTCTCATATTAGCTGTGGAAGCCCCCCATGCCCATCAGCAGACTCGTGTGTGTCCAGGGCTCTGAGGTTACACAGAGGCGGTGTGCCTTCCACTCCCCCTCTTGCCAATCATTCTAGCCCTTCTCTTCTTCTTTAGCCCCAACCTTAAAGGCTCTGTAGGTACCCGAAGCCTGATCTGTAGGTAGGCAAAGGAATCTTTCCAGAGATTTCTTTGAGTCTTTGTTGTCAGCACCAGTGTGGGCAGGGAGCAGCCTCCGGGTATCTGAGTGAGAGCAAAGGGGATGGAATCACACGAATGAACACTGCATAAACACCAAGCCATGTGGCAGCCCAGGCCTGTCTGCCCTGTCCTTGTCAGTTTACAGGGATTAATTGGGCATGAGCAGGGGTGGTCATAGTGGTTCTTACCTGACAAATTCTGTCAAGATGCCTAAGAATTGACTTTGGAGACAGACTCAGATATAATCCCAGCCCTGTGGTTACTAGCCAGGCAACTTCAGGTGGAGCCTCAGTTTCCCCCGCTGTAAGACAGAGATGATAAGCGAACCCATCTCATGGAGACCTACCAAGCCCTCAGTAAATAATATTATTGTCGCATAGTTGTGTGGCCTTGAATATGCTGCTTAGGTGCCTTGTGCCATGTTCTCCTTGTATGTATACTGGGAGGATTGTCTACCTTATGTAACTTACAGGAAGGTGTCAGAAGGCACTCTGAACAAAGCTTAACATGCTATAGCATAAATATAAGCCTGATTATCATCTTCCTATCACAGTGCTAACACCATTCTTGTGGTCTCCGAACCATGCTTATGTGGTTGTGGCTTCATGTACATATTCAGAGATGCTGGTGGCGCTGTTGCGAAGCCCTGCATAGCACAAACGCTGAAGCGCTTGGTTACTAACCAAAAGGATGGTGGTTCGAACCCACCCAGGGTGCCTTGGAAACAAGACTTGGTGATTGGCTGCCAAAAGGTCACAGCTACAAAAACTTTATGGAGCAGTTCTGCTCTGAAACTCTCACATTGCGAGCCAGAGTCAACTTGGGACGAGTGGTGGAGCTGTCAGAGGAACTGGGACATGTGGCAAGTAGCCAGAGAGGCTGCTAAAGACAAGCCCCTGCCCTAAGTGTCATCTTCCTGCCGCTACTGCCAGTGGCTTTAAGATCTGGCTTCTTCCTACCATAGATTCTTGCTGCTGGAAGGTGGCGGCCACTCTCCTCAGCTCTCGTTGGAGTGAAGCCTTGGTAACTCGTCTAGTTTGTAGACTTTGTTACCCGTTTGCTTCTTTCCCTTTGGCATTTACTGGACCGTCTAACAGTCAGAGGGGGGTTGAGGAAATACACGGAAATGGAAAGTCGGACTTAGTCTTAATCATTGCTTAGAAAAAGTTGAAAATATTGATTCAGATCAACTCAATTTGTTAAGATATTGTTTTTTGAAGTTGATTTCGATAATCCATAAACACCGAGGGATACAAATCTATCAATTATTAAGCTGACTGTAGAGCAGACTGCCTTTAGATGGAGGAGTCCTGGTTGTGTAGTGATTAAAGCACTTGGCTGATAGCCCAAAGGTTGGCAGTTCAAACCTACCAGCTGCTCTATGGGAATTAAGATACGTGGCAGCCTGCTTCTGTAAAGATTTAGGGCCTGGGGAATCCTATGGGACAGTACTATTCTGTCCTATAAGGTTGCTGTGGGTCAGAATTAACTCAGTGGCAGTGACGGAGCTCTTTAGGTCCTGGAGGCTGGCTTTAAAGGGCCTCCTTGTTTCCATTTATCCTGGTATGTGTCTGCGACACATCTCATCATAAATCCAGCAGCCCATCTGGAGAAGGGCATATGAGAACATTGTTCAGAGTAGCAAATATGTTTAATTTTTTTTTCACACTCTGAGAAGAGCTATTGCCCTTGCCTGTATTTTCATAAATCAGCAGGACCAAACATTGCTCTCTTAATCTCCATATATAGTAGTAATTAGTCATTTCATCTTGATCCACAGATCATTTTCGTAAAGGACAGAAACTTCTAGAACCATAACTCAATGAGAAGAATTCTATCAAGACACCTGGAAGAGAGCAATGGTACATTGTTTTTGAGGATAGTTTGCCTTGGAAAGCTGCCAAGCCATTCTAAATGGGCACCTTTTCTTGCAGAAGTTGCTCGTGCCTGAGTATCTGGGGAACCACTAACGCTGTCAGTGTTCACAGGTCATCCCAAAGCCAGTGAGAGTGCTCCCATCCCAAGGCTGATGGGAGTGTTCTCATCCCAAGGTCGGCAGGTAAGTTCTCATCCCAAGGCTGGTAGGAGGGCTCTCTCTGCCTCTGCATCATTTCAGAGCTCTGGTTTAGTTTCACTTTTTCTTTCTTTCCTTTTTTTAAAGATTTGTGGTGCTATGTCCAGATTCACAAAGCAGGTCCTCTCAGTCTAATAGGCACTTGCTTGATAAGTGTTGGTCAGAGGTAGGAATGAGTGAAGGAAAGAATGAATGATTAGATGATTGACTTTTGATGGGAAAAGGTATTCGTTGTTACTTGGCCACTTATCTTCCCTTAGATGCTGGAGATGAGGCTGAAATTATAAGAAGTACTGTGGGCCCCCAAGTCAGGATGCACACTTGACTGGTCCAGTTTATAAGGAGAAGGGAGAGGGCATGGATAGACAGGAACCTTTTTAAAGCCTCTACTTCATGTGAGGTGCTGTGTTAGGACATTATGTACTTATACAGGGTCGTTGGATGTTTGCAGCTGTTCCTTCTCATTTTGAGTCATGCCACATCAGCAAATGAAGGTCCTGAAGGCTTTAATCCATCCATGTCATTAAGGTCAACTCTACTCTGAGGACGCAGCCCTTCCCCAGTTGTCTTTTGGGTGCCTTCCAACCAGGATGGGGGGCAAGGGGGGCACTCATTTTCGGCACTATATCTGACAATGGACTTATTGTCAGGAGGGATCAACCCCTGGAGAAGGACATCATGCTTGGTAAAGCACAGGGTTGGAGAAGAAAAGGAAGACACTCCACAAGACAGATTGAAACGGTGGCTGTAACAGTGGGCTTAACCATAAAATGATTGTGGGCATGGCACAGGACCAAGAAGTATCTCCTTCAGGTGTGCACGGGGTCGCTATATGTCGGAACCGATTCAGTGGCACCTAACAACAACAACATAGGATTGCTATGAGTCAGCATTGACTCCATGGCAGTCTTTTTTTTTTTCAAATATCATCTCACTAGTTCTGCACGACACTTCTGTGATGTCGTATTACCTCCTCTTTTACAAATGAAGAAATACAGGCTCGGAGGGGCCAAGTTTATTGCTTTAAGTCACACAGCTGGTTCCAAAGCCAGTATTCTAGAGTACGCTCTCTTGTGCAGCTTCTCATACACTCATATTAAATTTCCAATTTTATTCCAATATTTGGGAGCACAGGATTAATCTTCCTCTTAAAGATAAAAAGTCACATGAAACGAAAAAGCCCTCTTGTTGCTCTATCAGGTTGGCTTCCCACGACAACCCTTTGATGCCTTCCAGAATCCAGATTTTAACCTCAAGTGTATATAAACAACAGCTGTAAATTCATGCAGTATTAAGACACAGTTTGTTCTAATTGTATTGATCTCTCTGAGGTCAGCAAGTTGGGACCAGAGCAAGAATCACCATAGTGAATGTTGTTGGCCTGTCCTCATAACATGGTAAACCACCAAAACCAAACCCGCTGTTGTGGAGTTCATTCTGACTCATGGTAACCCTACAGACAGGATAGAAATGCCCCCGAGAGTTTTCAAGGAACACCTGGCAGATTTGAACTGCTGACCTTCTGGTTAGCAGTTGTAGCACTTAACCACTATGCTACCAGGGTCTCCAGTAAGATGGTAGCCTCTGCAGAAAAGAAAACACCAAGTGTGCTGCAGCTGAACAACCACTGAGTTGATGACTGGATTTGCTTTCACATAAGACAGTGGCTCAGGGAACACAGTAGGGGGTGGGGTGTCAGTATTCATTTGTAACTACCTCTTCTCCAGTGGCATAGTCTTATCTCCTTTTCCCAACTCTGCTATGGACAAAGAAGAACAGGAACTGTCTCCACATTGAGTTTCTCTCTGTCTCGTGCTAGAAAGAAACAGGAAAGTGGAGACAAAGAAGGAGAAGCAGAGGACTCAGCTAAGGCTGAGATTCATGATAAACTCACAAAAAAATCACATCCCCTCCTTAGCATCAAGTCATAAACACCTATCACAACATCTAAGCCACTGATCATATGCCAGATGGTTCTGGGAAGCTGAGAATCCTTGGTCTTAACTTTTAAAATATTTTATGACTTCGTACTGCAGAAGCAACACAATGATGACATTCAAAAAGATTTAAAAATTGATACAAGCCAGTAGTCATCTACCACTGTAGTCTCATGACTTTTCTACTTTTGTGGAACAGGATATGGCCTGTTTGAGCACTGTTATTTCTGGTTTGCACCATGGTCACTTTTTTCAGACTTTCTGGGTTGATATTTACTGTCTCTGAAATGGGTTGGATCCACTGCCATTGAACCTTCCATTGTTGGTGTCTAGGGATCATGTATTGTCAGTTTGCGGATGTCACCTGACTCTTTTTTGTGTCTGTACTGGTCAGTAGAGTAGCAGTGTTAGTGATAATAATGGAAACTAACACTAATGGTGTCATGTGATTGTCTCATTAATCAACCTTATGAGACAGATGTACAACCATTTCCATGAATTATAGCTGATGAAACTCATCCACAGAGAGGTTGAGTAACTCTTCTGGGACACACAGCAGTGAAGCCGGAATTAGAATTCCAGAATGTCTTGCTCTGAAGGGAAGATAATGTGAACAAAGATATAGTTCCCGGTCTACTGAGAAGTTGATCCTTCATTAGTAATAAGAAACAACAGCAGAACAAGATAGGATGTTGTGGAGAGAGAGTTTAATCAAAGAATAGCCTTCATGCTGTTCAGGTACTTCCTACACCAAGTACTCATTTTTTAAAAAAGTTCTATTGTAATTAAGTGAAAATTTACAATCCAAGTCAATTTTCCATCTAAAACCCCACATGTCCACCTCTCTGCAGCTCTGTCTGCTGTCCTCACCCTCTGACAGCACACTCTTCTTCTGTACTCTTTACTTCCAGTTTCCACTCAGCTTGACCCCTCCTCTCCGTCCTCTCCTCTCGCCTCTAAAAAGAAGCCAGTAGGACACCCTCATATATATGTTAAGCCACAAAGTACACACACCACCTCCATCACTCTGTGTCCCCAAGTCCAGTCCCCTCTTCGTTTGAAGTGTTGGCTTCAGTACTTGGTTTCAGCTCTGAGCTAGCAACAAGTCTAGGTGACAGATTCTCAGGGGACCCTCCGGGCTGTCAGACCTTCCGGTCTGGTCTTTCAGTAGAATTCCAGGTCTGCACTGCCCCCTACCACTGCTGCTCTTGGATGCATTTACTTTTGCTGGAGTCCTAGTCCCCTTCATGTAGAACTATCCACTACAGCAGCCCCACAGTGAGGCTGGTCTGAAAATGTTCTGTAAGTGGAAAAGCCTCGCTGATTCTGAAGACTTGGTATTAAAAAAAAAATGTAAAATAGCTCATTAATAATTTTCAAAATATTGATTGTATGCTCAATGAAAAAAATATTAGAATTAATTTCACCTGTTTATTATTATTCTTTTTTTTGATGGATAGTACTATTTGTAGACGTAACTAAATTTGTACCTCTCTCACCTTTTGGAATCTGCCAGGCGCTCCTTGGAAATTCTGTGGGGCAGTTCTTCTCTGCCCTATAAAGTTGTTTTGAGCTGGAATTGACTTGACAGCACTGGGTTGGGTTTGGTTTCACATCTTAGAAACCATGGTGGTGTAGTGGTTAAGCACTACAGCTGCTGAACCAAAAGGTCAGCAGTTCGAATCCACCAGGTGCTCCTTGGAAACTGTGGTGCAGTTCTTGTCTGTCCTATAGGGTTGCCATGAGTCAGCAATGGCTTTTTTTCCTCTCCGCTTGGTTCTGGAGACCTGGTGATGGATTTGGTTCTCAGAAACTTTGCAGTCAGGGCTGGCATTGGCCATCAGAGGCTCTAAGTCTGTTGTAAGCTGCTAAATTGGCTTTACTTGGTTTGTGTGTCTAAGTGAGGGCTAATTACACCCAGCCAAGGAAGTGTTTAAGAAAAGTGCCTTCTCTTGTGTGCTGAGCACCTGATCCCTTGGAAATGAATCTTTGAGCCCAGAACGTGGCTGCTACCGTGTTCTTATGACCCTGTGATTGATCTTTCCTCTCTAAAAGGAATGCGTGTGATGAAAGAAAGGTGGTGGAAAAGATTTCATTTAGTTTTTTTGCCCATGGGCCAGGTATGGAATTCCAAGTTGCCTTTAATACGTTAGGAAAGGATGCAGACTGCTTGTGGACTCTGTCATGTGCCAGGGAACCTTAAGCCTCAACTGCTCTGCTGTTACCAGCTCCTGCCTCCCTTATTTCTGAAATGTCAGATACCCAGAAGAGAGACAAAGGCTCTGCTCTTTGGGAACCTGGGACCTTCATATGAAGACCAACTTTTTGAACTATTAAAGAATGAGAAATTCAGAGTGATCAAGACCAGCTTGTACAGCCAGGCTGATGTCTTCAGTGTAAGACCTCAAGCCCAGCTCTGACTGAGCCATCTGGGCTGCAGCGTTTGGGGCAGGCTGTCTTTAAGACGGTGGGCCTGAAGGGCTTTGTAAGTTGTGGAGTGTTAGAGGGTAAGGACTGTAAGGGTAGGAGGGTCATGGAAACAAGCACGTGACTTTAAGAGGATGCTCCTGGGAGAGGTGGAGACATTCACTGGGGACAGTCACAGGTATGTGTGTATAAGTGGCGTGAGTGTCATTGTTGATATGAGTCTATGTCTGAGCTGCACTCAAAGAGAACTCAATTGTATTTTTGGACTGGGCGTGACAGATTCCGACAATGAACACCTGTCTTGTTGCCCTAGAGGACTACGAGAGGGTTTTTTTGTCCTCTGTCGAGAACATTGGCACAATGTTTTAGTTATTTAATAAACAGTATATTTAACTGTGGCACAACAGTTAAGTGCTCAGCCACTAACCAAAAGGTCGATGGTTTAAACCCACCTGGCTGTAGCTCTGTGGGAGACAATGACCTGGTGACCACTCCTGGAAAGGTGACAGTGTAGGGAACCCTATGGGGGTACCACACAAACTAAGTTCTCTCTAAGTCAGGATAGACTTGATGGCACCTACCAATGACAACGACAAGGATGACATACTTATTACCATCTCATGAATTCCGACTTACAGTGACCCTATAGGACAGAGTAGGACTGTCCTGTAGAGGAGTGCCTGGTAGATTTGAATTGCTCACTGTATGTTAGCAGCCATAGTGGCTCTCAACCACTACCCGGGTTTCTATAGACTGCAGAGCTCTTTCTATGTGCAGATGCTCTACTAAGGCATAGCATGTAGTGAGAACTTCATAACATTGCTTTATTTTCATTGTGTTTATTTTTTAATAAATACATGATTAACTGCATTATGGCAGCTGAAACTGTGGCCCACTTACAGTAATCAAATATTAAGTGACTGACGTTGTAAGAGGCAGGCAACCAAAAACCAAACCTACTGCTGTCGAATCAATTCCAACTCACAGCGACCCCATGTGGCAGAGGAAAACTGTCCCATAGAGTTTCCTAGATGTGCCCAGTGGATTCAAACTGCCGACCTTTTGGTTAGCAGCTGTAGCACTTATCTACTATGCCACCAGTGTTTCCAGGGTATAGCAAAAACAGACAAGATTTTTATAGCCCATTTTACAAGATGGGTAACTAGGCTTTAGAGGCACTAAATCTTCATAAGGCATATTTGTCTAGTGTGCTGGGGGGATTGCAGTGTGGAGAGAATAGTAGCGAGGAGGCCAGTTAGCAAACTCTGGAGGTGCCAGGTAGTGGCATCTGCACTAAGGTGCTGAGGACAGAGAGGACATGGGACAGCCATTGGTTTGGCCATTGATCAGGTGGCTGTTCCTACATCTGTTTACCTCTCTGTATACTTGGGTTAACCTGTAACAATTATGGTGCAGACCTGCAGTGCGGCCACTGTTCTCTACAACAAATGTGAATAGCTACAGAGATACAGATAACTCGTAACCAGAATGCTGGCTTCATAAAGTGCTCGCAGTGAGCCACACCCTGTGCTAGACCCTTAAATCATAACCCCGTGAAGTATCTATTATAATCCCCACTCTTTCACTGATGAGGAAATTGAGGCTCAGAGGGGTTACGTTATTTGTCAGAAGTCACACAGCTGGAATTCCAAACAAATCTGTTTGACTGTAAGGCTATGGTTAAGAGCTGTGGCTGCTAACCAAAAAGTTGGCAGATCAAATCCACCATGTAATTCCTGGAAACTCTATGGGGCAGTTCTACTCTGTCCTATACAGTTACTATGAGTCACATTTGACTCAACAGCAGCGGGTTTGGTTTTGGATTTTATGCTGTCTTGCTATTGGTTGATAGTAAGGACTGTAAAAATTCCCTCTGTGGCTTCTCACCACTCTTCCTCATTTGACTTGGAATGTGGTTTTCTGTGACTTAGCTTGGAGCTGGAGTCATCCATATTAAAGCTGGCAACAACCCAAGTTCATCAGGTCACAGGTCCCCTCCTAAGCCTTATGCATCATATTTCTGTATATGACTCTGTGATTTTATATAATCTTAACAGTGGCTCTACTTGGCCCTTTAAGAAGCTAATTAATCACAAATACAGACCACAACTTGTTCTTTTCAACTCTCTGTGTGTTTCTTTCCCCCGTTGTGTGATGCCATCTGGTGCTGTGGACTCATGCTTTTTGTGTTCCTTTCCAGAGAGCCAAATTCATCACTCTCTAAACCCCGAAAGCTGATTTATTTCAAAGTTTGCGTGTGTGGCTTTGAAAACAAATTGGAATCGAATGCCTCCTTGTGGATTTTCCCAGTATCACGGCTGAACATAGCACTGCATGGAACTTACGTCTTTATCACCATATATGCATATATGTATAATTGCCTTTTCATCAAAAAGTCCTCCTTTGTCTCTGGCCAGCTGTCAAGGAACAGCAGGCCTTTTCCTGTATGATTTTTGTCGTGTTTCATTTTGTCAGTTTTATGTGTGTGTGTGGTGGGAAACAAAAGCTTAATAATATGCTTTCTTCTTCAACCCTGACTTTCTGCTGTGGCAGTGGAACAAGGGCTTAAGAAGAAGAAATCCAACGGCTAATGGCAGGGCTGACACTGCTGCTGATCTGTCCTTCACTCCCACTTTCTTGTCTCATTCTGCCTGAAGCCTGTGATCATCTTCCGACAGAGCAGCACACCCAGCCCCCACAATGTTTTCTCGAAAATTCAACCAAGGTGCTCTGAGCTCCCCATCAGACCCCTGATCTTCGGAGTTCTTGAGTACTGCTTGTTGCTGTCCAGTCCAGACCTCTTTGCTCTCCCGTCCTCCTTTTCCTCCTCCTTTTAGAATTCTTGGCAGTTTAAATTTAGCCTGGGAGCCCACTGGGAAAGGAGAGGTAATTTGGAGATGAGTGCACTGCTTACCTCATTCCTGGCATACGGCGTATGCCCCTCGGGGGAGCAGGAGAGCACTGGGCCAGCTGCCCACCTCCTTCCTGCCTCTCCCCCTGCCAGCTGGGATCATGCCTGTTCCCAGCAAGGGTCAGAGGAGGAGATGGGCTCTAAAGATGTTTGCAGTGATTTCAAAGAGACCACATAGTTCCTTCTTGCAGAAGGTGTTCAGAGCACATCTCTTCTGTGTCTGAGAGAACCATTTCTGCCCAGGCTATCCTCTGCCCCCCAAAGTGAGCAGCTACTCTGTGAGATACAGGTATGATGAAGCTGTTGAGTCAGCCGTGTAGCAAATTGAGTCTCCAATAACATGTATTGATCAGTACAAGTAACATACAGACAGAACTCTCAGGTAGCGGTTCTGTTTCCAAAACAGCATGTATTGGTACTAAGTAGCTACCTGTTTCCACCTTAAATTCACAGTGTACCTAATAACCACAGTTTAGCCACCTATAGATTTAAGTTACATTTCTAAAATATTAAGGATTTCTGTCTTTCCTGAGTGAGTGGTGTATAAAGTTGGGTATAAGAGGTCTGACAATCAAGTCCGCGAACATCATGGTTCTAAGCATTATACACCACATTGCTGAGTATCACTGTGGCTACCTTCAGTGTGCAACCCTTGAAAGCTATGCCCTGGCACCAGAGCTTTGTCTACCCTTCTAAGCAATTTTGGAACTCTTTCTGGAACTCCATTGTGCATCGTGGCACAGTGACAAATTCACGAACTTATGTACAGTTGTCTGTGAGGGAGTTCTTAGCCAGTAAACAAATAACTGTATTGGAACACACTCCCTACTCAACCGAACTGGCTTCCAATGACTTTTTCTTTACCAAAGATAAATATGGAATGGAAGACATTTTGATGACATTCAGGATATCAAAGGTGAAACAATGACAGCTCTGATGGCCACTGCAGAAAAAGCATTCCAAAATTTCTTTGAAGGATGGACTAGTCGCTGGCATCTGTACATGGCTTCCCAAGGGCAGTACTTCAAAGGTGACCATAGTGATATTCAGCAGCGAGTGTGTAGGACTTTTTCTAGGATGAGGTTGTAAACTTACCTGTCTATTGGGACTTGGTTACTATCTTGCACTGCACCCATGGGCTGGTTATTTAGTATCTCCAAGGTTCAGATTTTTCTATCTACTGGAGCTAACAATACCTTTCGTTCTAGCTCATAGGGTGGTTATTGAATATTAAATGGATTTTGTCAAAGGCTTTTTCTGTATCTATGAGATGATAATACCATTTTTGTCTTCATTCCATTGGGAGTGTGAATCACACCAATGAGTTTTGTATGCTGAACTAGTCTTGCACTTTTGGGATAAATCCTACTTGGTCATGGCATACAATCTTTTTATATGCTGCTGGATTCAGTTTACAAGTATTTTGTTGAAGATTTTTTGCCTGTATTCATGAGGGATATTGGACAGTAATTTCCTTCTGCTGCCTTTGTCTAGTTTTGGTATTAAGATAATACTGGTCTCACCAAATGAGGTGGCAAGTGCTCCTTCCTCTTTTAGTTTTTGAAGTTTATGAAAGACTAGTAATTTTTCTTTGAACATTTGGTAGAATTCATCAGTGAAGTCCATTTGTTTCTGGTCTTTTTGAGAAGGCTTTTTTTTGGGGAGTTCTAATCTCAGCATCATTACTTGTTATGGTTCTAATCAAATTTTCTATTTCCTTTTGAATCAGCTTAGGAAGTTTGTGTGCTTTAAGGAATTTCTCCATTTCATCTATACTCTAGTTTGTTGGCATACAATTTTTCACAGTATTAACTTATAGTCTTTTTTTTATTTTTGTAAGATGTGGTATGTCCCCTGATTTTAGTAAATTAAGTCCTCTCTCTCTTCTCTTTCATCACTGAAGCTAAAAGTTTGTCAATTTTATTAATGTTTTTCAAAGAAAGTTTTTTTTTCCCCTCGATTTTTCCATTTCATTTATCTCCACATCTACTTTTTATGAGAAAACCCTGATGGTGTAGTGGGTTAAGTGCTATATCTGCTAAACAAAAAGTTGGCAGTTCAAATCCACCAGGCACCCTTGGAAATTCTATGGAGCAGTTCTACTCTGACCTATAGTGTCGCTCTGAGTTGGACTCAACTCAACGGCAGTGGTTTTGGTTTTCACTCTTTATGAGTTCTCTCCTCTTTTCTTTTTCTAGTTTCTTAAGTTGGAAAGTTAGGTTACTGATTTGAGATCTTTCCTGTTTGTTAACAGAGACATTTATAGCTATAAATTGTTCTCTAAGCATTACTTGAGCTGCATCCCTCAAATTTTGGTATGCTGTGATTTCACTTTCATTCATCTCAAAATACTTTCTAACATTTCTTGTATAATGTTTACTTTTGTGTGGCCAGTTGGCTAGGCTAAGGTACCTAGTTGTTCGGTCAAACACAAGTCTCATTGCTGCTGTGAAGCAGTTACATGTGATTAAATCATTTGGCCTTAAAATAAAACAAATTGCCTTCTATAATGTAGGTGGGACTCAACCGATCAGTTGAAGACCTTAGGAACAAAAAAGCCAGTTTCCCCTAGGGTGTACTCTGCCTCTGGGCTACAAATAGATACATGTTCCTGGAACTCTTTACTCTTTCCATCACCTGACTCACAAATTTTAAGACTTGAGACTACGGCAATCCCCAGCTTGACCTACAGATTAGGGACATGACTTTGGGAAACTCCAGCCCATCATCTGACCTACAGATTATGGACTTGCCAGCCCCCTACAATTGCATGAGCCATTTTCTTAAAATAAATCTCTCATACTACCCTCTTTGATAAATATAAATACATCCTGTATAAAACATCTCTGTGTGTCTATGCATGTGCATGTATCCGTATATATCTATTTATTGTTCTGTTTCTCTAAAGAACCTTAACTAAGATACCTTGCATTGTTTAATTTCTCTAAACTTGTGAATCCTCCCAGCTTTCTTCTGCTATTGATTTCTAATTTCATTTCATTGTGGTCAGAGAACATACTCTGTATGATTTTGCGCCTTTTTTTTTTTTTAATTTTGTCTTTCTAATTTTTTTTTTTTTTTTTGGCATCTTCTAAGCTTACTAAAATTTGTTTTATGACTTAACATATGGTTTATCCTGGAGGATGTTCCGTGTACGTCTGAGAAGAACGTGTATTCTGCCGTGACTGGGCAGAGTTCTAGTTGGTTCATAGTGTTGTTCAAATCTTCTATTTGCTTGAAGATCTTCTAGCTACGATGGTTTTACGCAAATAACGTGTGCCTTCTATGTTTGTTTGCAACTGCTCCCTCTTTCTGTGAGGTACTTTCATAAGTGTAGTATACTTTTTTAAATAGCAAAATACAAAAAAAAAAAAAACAAAAAGAAAAAATCTGCCATAACAGTTATCATTGTTGTTAGGTACCATACATCAACTTGGTTCCGACTCATAGCGATCCTGTGAACAACAGAACAAAACACTGCCCAGTCTTGCACCATGTCCACAATCATTTCTATGTTTAAGCCCATTGTTGCAGCCACTGTGTGAATCCATCTTGTTGAGGGTCTTTCTCTTTTTTGCTGACCCTCCACTCTACCAGGTATGATGTCCTTCTCCAGGGACTGATCCTTCCTGAGAACATGTTCAAAGTGTGTAAGATGCAGTCTTGCCATCTTTGCTTCCAAGGAGCACTCTGGTTGGACTTCTTCCAGAACAGATTTGTTTGTTCTTTTGGAGGTCCATGGTACATTCAACATTCTTCCCCAACACCACAATTCAAAGGCTTCAATTCTTCTTCTGTCTTCTTTGTTCACTGTCCAGCTTTTGCACACATATGATGTGATTGAAAATATCATCGCTTGGATCAGGTGCGTTCTAATTTTCATGTTAACATCTTTACTTTTGAATACTTTGAAGAGGTCCTTTGCAGCAGATTTTCCCAATGCAATATGTCTTTTGATTTCTCAACTGCTGCTTCCAAGGGCACTGATTGTGAACCCGAGAGAATATTGTTATTATCTAGAATATGTCATTATCTAGAATATGGTTAGATAATGCTTTTTTGAACCCCATCTTCTAATCTCTACCTTTTGATTGGAATATTTTCTTAGTGGTTTTCTGGGGACTATGATTAACATTAATTTATAATAATCTGGTTTAGATTAATACAACTTAATTTCAATATTGTACAAAAGCTTTGCTCCTACATAGCTTCATTCCCTCTCCTGTCCTTTGCTATTATTGTTATCATTCAAAGTATATCTTTGTACATTGTATGCCCCTCAGTACAGATGATAATTATTGCTTTATGCAGTTGTCTTTTGAATTAGATAGGAGGGAAAAAATGCTTGAAAATAACATTTACACTGTCTTTTCTGTGTATCTATATAGTTACTTACCATATAGGTAAATGTAAAAAAATACAGTAGGTAATTATATAGGTACATAGAGAAAAAACAGTGTGAACGTTTTGTTTTGCTTTTTACTTTTTAAAAATGTTACCTATATATAGGATTGCTGTGAGTCAGAGGAAACCCTGATACCATAGTGGTTAAATGCTTTGGCTGTTAACCAAAAGGTCAGCAGTTCAAATTCAACAGGAGACTCTATGGGGCAGTTCTACTCTGTAGTGTTGCTATGAGTCAGAACTGACTTGATGGCAGTGGGTATGAGTCATAATCAACTTGATGACAGTGAGTTTGCTTTATATATAGTTACCTGGAAAGCTTGGTCACATTGTGCTTAAGAGCTACAGCTGCTAGTCAAAAGGTTAGCAGTTTGAATCCACCAGGTGCTCCTCAGAAAATCTATAGGCAGTTCTACTCTATCCTGTGGGGTCACTATGAGTCAGAATTGAATCTACAGCAATGGGTTTGGTTTTTCTCTTCTGATATAGAGGTGCTCTTTATTTCTTTTGGATTTAAATAACTGTCTGGTATTCTTTTCATTTCAGTCTGAAAGATTTCCTTTAGTGTAGGGCAGGTTAGCTAGTAACAAATCTTAGTTTTTGTTTATCTGGGAATGTTTTAATTAAGTTCATTTTTTAATGATAACTTTACTTTGCTAAGTACAGAATCTTAGTTGGCAGGCAGCTTTTTCTCTCAGTGATTTGAATATGTCCTCCTACTTCCTTTCAGCTTCCATGGTGTCTGACAAGAAATCAGCTGTTAGTCTTACTGAGGATCCCTTGTGTATGATAAGCCACTTCTCTTCTGCCACTTTCAAGTTTGTCTTTGGCTTCCACTAGTTTGATTATAATGTATCTAGCTGTGGGTCTCTTTGAGCTTATCCTGCTTGGCATCTTTTGAGTTTCTTTTTAACCAAACTTAGAAAGTACTTGACATTATTTCTTCAGATATTCTTTTCTGCCTTATCCTCTCTCCTCTCTCCTTCTAGGATTCTTGTTAAGCACATGTTGATAGGTTTGTGGGCAGCTGACCATTGATTCTCTAATGCTCTGTTTAGCTTCCATCATTCTTTTATCTTCACGTTTCTTAGAACAATTTCAGTTAACCTATATTCAACGGCACTTGGCTTGGCTGGCTATATTCAAGTTTGCTGACTCATTCTTCTGCTTGCTGAAATCTTCTGTTGAGCCCCTATAGTGAATCTTTAATTTCAACTATTTTACTTTTCAACTCCAGAATTTCCATTTTTAAATAACAATTTCTGTCACTTTATTGTTATTCTCTATTTGGTAAGATGTTATTTCCCTGCTTTTTTTTTAGTTTTTTGGTTCTTTGGACACAGTTTCCTCTGGGTCTTTGTATACATTTAAAAATAACTGATTTAATTTTTTTATTAGGTAAGTCCAACGTCTGAGCTGTCTCAAGGACAATTTCTACTGACCAATTCCCCTTTCCCCCCTGTGTATGGACCGTACTTTCTTATTTCTTTGCATGTCTCATAATAATTTTGGGTTGAAAACTGGACATTTTAAATAATCTCATGTGGCAACTCTGGAAATTAGATTCTCTTTCTTCTTCAGTTTGTTGTTCTTGCTTTTGCTGTGTCTTTCTTTAGTGACTTTCTGAACTAATTCTATAAAGTCTGTATTCTTTGTCACATGTGACTACTGAAGTCTCTGCTGAACCCCGCCCCCCCAAAAAGCAAAAACCAAGCCCATTGCTGTCAAGTTGATTCTGACTAGTTAGCTTAGTGGTTAGCTAAGATAACTGGACTGGATAAAGGTCTCCTTAACTGCTGGGGAATCAGTAAGTCTCCTGGTCTTTGTTGAGGGGCTGTGTGTGTGTGTGTGTGTGTGTGTGTGTGTGTGAGGAAACACCTCCAACTCTGCTCTAGCTTATTTTCTGCTTGCACAGAGCCTCAGGGTTAACAAGTGGGCAAGTATAAAACAGAGTAAGCCAGAAAACTAAGACTTTGCTGTTGACTTGATTCCTACTCACAGCAACCTCATCAGACAGAGGATAACTGCCCCCATAGCATTTCCAAGGCTGCAGGTCTTTATGGAAACAGATTGCTACATCTTTCTCCCATGGACTAGATCATGGGGTCATACAGCGATCCTTTCAGCAGTCAAGTGCCTAACCACTGTGTACCAAGACTCCTTATGTTTGTCAAAATACAAATGTAAGCAATTAATACATTTGTCATCTTTTATTTGTTGCTTTCACAGTAGTTTGCTCTTTTCAAGTCTAGTTGTTTCCTGACTCAGAAAGACCTACTTCATATGCAAACTGTTACTCCTGTGACTGTCTTGACAGCCCTCTATACCCAGTGTCTTAGACCTTGCAATCACTGCTGTGAGCCCATCCTGAAGAAACAGAGAGATAAATTAGCTTTGAGCTTTTAGAGAAATTGTGTCTTCAGAAGGAAAAAGAAGCTGCCAGAAATTAGAACTAGACAGGCAATTTTTTTTTTCCCCAACAAGGACTGTCTGGATTAGATGTTTGTTGAAATTCATGTTCCAGGGCCCCATCCCAGACATTTTGATTTAGAATATCTGGGATGTGGTCCAGGAATCTACATATTAAACGAGCATCGCAAGTGATCCTTATGCATGCCAGTGTGTGCACAGCGCATTTACAGGAGGGGCATCTGATCAGGATGCAAAGTTTGCTGAAACACTCGTCTCCCAATTTTGATGCCTGAATTTTGTCTATTTCATTTTGTCGTTAACGTTCAAATTTTACTAACTAGAGATTCATTTGTCTAGATGAAGATTTGTTTTAAATTACTTGCCAAATTTAAAGACTTTTACTCACACCTTTGGAACCCCTGAAGGCATACTGGTTTAGTGCTACATCTGCTAATCAAAAGGTCAGCAGTTAAAATCCACCAGGCGCTCCTTGGAAACTCTATGGGACAGTTCTACTCTGTTCTATAGGCTCACTGAGTTAGAATTGGCTTGATGGCACTGGGTTTGGGTTTTTTGTTTGTTTTAATTAGTTTAATCGATTGCATTTTTCCTAACAACTGGCCAAGATTTGCAGTGAGGGAAGGATTTGGGATTTTAAAAAATTTTTTAATTTGAAGGAGGAGTAGTTACTTCTCATGAGATTCAGAAGGCTTTGGGAGAACAGATGGATACAGGGATGGACTGGCCAACAGCTGAGGTAGGCACAGGCTTATATGTGCTTACTTACTAGTCAGTAGTGAACAATTAAACCTGGTTTTCAGGGTGAGGCTCATGTGAAATTGGTCACCACAGGAGCTCTGGCACTGTGGTGGTGAAAGCACTCAGCTGTGAACCAAAAGGTGGGAGGTTAGAACTCCCCAGTTACTCTGTAGGAAAACAATCTGACATTCTCGTTCCATAAAGATTCACAGCCATGGAAACCTACTAGAAACAACTTGACAGCAGTGGGGTGCCCTGGTTACTGGGTCATCCATGCCTGTCAGGGACTGTAAATTTGAAAAGAGGCTTTGATACTGTAGGAAGGTGCTTTGGGGTTGGGAAAGACACAATGCAAGCTGCACCTACAAGAGGACTCTTCTATCTAGTCAAAAATGTGAAATTGTTTATCACAGGTGATCTAATAGCAAGGTAAGTACCACATTTACTAGCCTACTGCACAATCTGCCCTTGCATCCAGCTACAATAAAAGCCTGGGGGAAGGTGACACTGGAGAAACCAATGGGCCACTGGCTTATTTCAAAATAT
This sequence comes from Heterohyrax brucei, assembly GCA_028571685.1. Classification (NCBI taxonomy): domain Eukaryota; kingdom Metazoa; phylum Chordata; class Mammalia; order Hyracoidea; family Procaviidae; genus Heterohyrax; species Heterohyrax brucei. Next base: position 55,011,232 of record CM053149.1, read on the forward strand.
TGTTCCTGGGCTGGCTCTGTGGTCAGCATTAGGGAGGTATTTTTTTCTCCTTTCCTTTTTCAGTATTGTCTTTCTTCTCAGGATGCAGAATGCAGGCCAGCACAATTAGTATTCAGGAATTATATCCAGCTGCCCCCAGGACATTGGTGATTCAGTGATAGATGCCTCACCTTTCACCTGGATTCTACAGTGTAACTCATGTGCAGCCACCTCCCATCTGTCACTGGAGGTTTGCATGTTGCTATGATGCTGAATCGCCTGGTGTTACATACACTCCTGATTTCCTGAAGAACAGCCAATGAAAACCCTGTGAATCACAGCACTCCAATCCACAGCTGATCATATGGATGACTCTGGACTGGGCAGCACTTTATTCCTTTGTGCACAGGGTGGCCGTGAGTTGGGGTGGGTCCCCTGACCCGACAGCATCTTACAACAACAAAAAGGGTTAAATAGGCTTTCGGAAATGGTCTAGAGAGATCATCGTTACTGAAACCACCATGAAGAAGAGTGTCTTTATCGAAAAATGTCCTCTAGTGTTGAAGTAATCAACTTTCTGATGCAAAGTTGGAGAAAACTCATTTGAGAGTTGGTCAAATATCAGTTAGACATGTGCAATTTCTCTGTGTTAAGTTAAAATTTGAAGCTGATTGCTTCCTACCATCTGTATGCTTTTAGGACATTTCTCCTTGATGAGTTTTGTGTTTAAGTAAGACAAACTCAGTACTGGAAAACAATTAGAAGAGTAGAGATCCTTATAAAATTTAATGCATTCAAAAATGAAATATGATTTTAAAATCTGATATTTTCATTTTTTATTGCTCTGCTTAGCCTATATTAATGAGGATAATCAAGAGACTCCTTTCCTCCACGTGCCTTTTAACTGAGGTTAGCATACAACTTCTGTCCTCTTGTCTGGTTCCCTTGCGTTGGTTTCCCCTCGTAGCGATCCTGCGTACAACAGGATGACACCCTGCCTGCCCTACGCCATCCTCACAGTCATTGCGTGTTTGAGCCCATTGTTGCAGCCACTGTGTCAATCCAGCTGGTTGAGGATCTTCCTCTTCTGAACTGACACTTTACTAAGCACGATTCCTCTTCCAGGGACTGGTCCCAACTGATGACACATCCAAAGTCAATGAGATGAAGTCTCACCACTTTCACTTCTATGGAGCATTCTGGCTGCACTTCATCCAGGATAGATTTCTTCCTTCTTCTGTTTTAGCTCTTCATTATTCTACTACAAATGGCCAGACTGGTAAAGTGTGTTTTTTATTTCTTTGAAGGTATCGCACAGCGATGCACAGCCATCAAGTACCACTTTTCTCAGCCAATTCGCTTACGAAACATTCCTTTCAACTTGACCAAGACCATACAGCAAGATGAATGGCACCTGCTTCGTAAGTATTTGGGGACAGAGTCAGAGAGGAAATGGTGCCTTTCTGAACAAAAAAGCATCCCCACCAGTTCTTTTAGGTTTGTACAGAAGACATTTGTGTTGTCAGGGGCCACTGGGCCCAATCAACACTCAAATGATCATTTCACTGTGATGTCGATATGACTTGTTTGCAAACCCAATGGGTGGTAATCAGATAGTAGGCTTTGTGTCCACCCTGTACACAGGCAACCTACTAAATCTTTTTTTTTCCCCTCAGAAAGTGTTGAGTACAAAGGTTTGTTCTACAACTCATCTTAGAAAACCAAGGCAATCATTCCTCAAGTACTCTTATATAATATTTACTGTAGCTCCTGTGTCTCTCTCAGAACTTGGTATTTCCTGCTGGAATATCTTGATGTGTGTATGTCGTAATTTTCTCAGAAGGGGCCTCTTACCTGTACAGCTCGATGGCAGGAACTACTCTTTTTCGCTGTCAAGCAAATGGGAAACTCAGGAAAGAATCAACCATTGTGAAACTAAGGAAGGCCAATGTTGGCCTGAAAATTGTTGATTTCAGCTGTCTACCGACAGCTCATGAAAGCAAAAGTCTACACTGAATTATTGTCAGTGTTTACCCCAGTCAGAAGTTGGCCTTGTCATTTTCTGATGAAATAAGCAGTAAGGACTTCAAAGGCCCTGTTGGGTAACCATGGCCACCGCAGAAATCAAAGCAGAGTCTCGATCTCCAAGTACACCCTTCTGCAGTTCGGTGGAAAAGGCTCTGTTTTCTATCTCAAACACAGAAATACATTCCTTATGATATTGTGTCAGCAATCACCTCATATTCATACATATTATGATACAAAAATTTTGGACTTAAAAATCAGGAGCATAAAATGTGGTTTATTTCTTAATAATTCATCTTCCTGAGAGTTTGTACTTGGTGACTGACTCTGTCATCTTTTCTCAGTAGATCCAAATTAGATTCATATGTAAGTGTTCTTATGTCTTAATTTGTCATGAGCATGTTGGGAGGTTTTTCCTAATCATTTGTCCAGAGAGCGACATAGTTACTGGCTTTGGTGAGGTGAGAAAAGATGATCACAGGATCCTGAGACAGAATTTTACTCGTACCCTGTAATTGCCCAGGAAGACAATATTGGGGTGGAGCAAGCAACTTGTGCTCGACTTTAAGGCAATCAGTTTAGGCTTTCTCAGCAGTGCCACAAAAGAAAGGGCTGGCAATCAGCTTCTATAAAGTTGACAGCCAAGAAAGCACTGTGGAGCCATTCTACTCAGTAACACACGGCGTGGCTGTGAGTCAGAACTGACTTGATGGCATTAGCCATGCCAAGTGCTGTCGATTCGATTAGGTTATTATTTTTTTTTTTAATATTATTATTCCGTTTCTGGCATTCTGTTGGAAACACACTTTCAGCAGCCTCAGGCAGGGCTCTTTCTAAGAAAGTGTTGACCTGTACCACGTTTACTTGTCAAACCTGATGCCTGGTGCAAATGCAAATCCCCCGTGGTTTGTATCCGAACCCGTGACTCTAACCACGAGGACTTGGGAGGCTGCGGGGTACCAGTGGCTAAGCTGTTGTGACATTTTCCCTGCTCTCATGTCTCAAAGCCGCTTACTCCCTTAACTTTCAACCCAGCTTCTCTCCATTATCACTGCCCCTGGCTCCGTGCGCTCTGGTGTCCTCACCTCCTCTTCTAGGCGGACATGGCCGAGACGCACCCGTTTGGATGCTCTGATCCGCAAATGAGAAATCACCCTGTGGAAAGGGATGGTCCGTGTGAGGTTCAGACGCTAAGGAAGCTCCAGTCACCTTCCTTCTGTGCAGCACCCTGTGATGCCCAGAGCCACCCAATCACGTTGCACTTGCAGCTGCCTGAGTACCTCTGCCTTAGCGGCTGAGCCCTAGTGGCGAAGCCCACGCTCCGACGGTGGCCTAAAGGCCTCTGTGCTGCTTCCGCGTGCTCACCGGTGCATCCCTGGAGCGTCTGTCCGCACCTGCTGGTTGACTGGCCTGAGGTTCCCAGTTGTGTATTGGGAATATTTTTTAAGAAAGACCACGGACATTTGACAAATAACTTTTTATGGTTAGTTTTATTCAAAGAAAATGAAGAAAGAAGGAGGAAGAAGAAGAAGAAAGAAAAAAAAATAGAAGGGTAGGACCTGACTTTGGGGGACCAATCAGAGTGGAGGTCTGTCGAGTACATGTAGTCAGTCCATCCATGGTCTTGCCTAGGAGTAGGGTAGAGAGTAGGCTCCTGGCACAGTGAACACTATTCTGTTTTTCACACTGGAGAAAACAGTTGAGAATGCCACTGCCACTAGACCCGTGGGAATACTTCCTTACCTTGAGCAAATGGGAGGTCAGTTGTGGGGCCTATGTTTTGGGAGAGAGGATATTCGTAAGCAGATGGCCTGGTTCTCTGTATGCTGGGCCACTAGCTTAGTACCCATGCTTGCCTGTACCTCCTCAAATCCTTTTTGAAAATAGGTAGCTGTTAATCCATAGCCACCCTAAGGATGAGACGGGACTGTGCCACAGGGTTTCCAAGAGTGTAATCTTTACGGAAGCAGACTGTCATGCCTTCCTCTCTTCCGATTGTTGATCTCACCGCCAGCAGCTGAGTCCTGAATCACGGTGTCAGCAAGGGCTCCTGTGAAGACAGGCAGAAATCCAAACCATCAACTGAATTGCCATCGAGTTGACTCTGCCTCGTGGTGACCCCATGTGCTTCAGAGTGGAACTGTTCCACAGGGTTTTTAATGGCTCATTTTGGGGGGTGGGGGCAGTGGATTGTCAGGCCTTTCTTCTGAGGGGCTCCTGAGTGATTCAGAACACTGATGTTTCAGTTAGAAGCCATGCACTGAACCCTTTGTGCCACTCAGGGACTCCTGAAAATAGGTGGGCACATTAGTAGATTAAAAATGTAACAGTCGGCATCCACGGTGTTCACGGCAAACCACATTCCAACAGAGCTCACTTTTGAGGCAGTTTCTCCCAAGCCAGCTTAACTTGCATTTGCATGGCTCTTTTTAGGGTAACAGAAGTATTTCTCAAATGCTGCCTCCCTCTCAGTTTACTAGGTAACTGGCTGTTTATTGGCTAAGCTTACCCTGGACTTGCCCTCCAGTTCATTCTCCGCTTGCTATGGCCTTCTTGGTGGTCTCAGGGGGGAAGAGCCTTCAATTTATTACATCTATCTGCCCTCTCAGGAAATCCCTGGGAAGTGAATTCCTTAAACCATCCTGCACTCATAGGCCCTAAACCTACCCATGTAGCTGAGTGATTTTTACAAATGCATACAAAGCTCATCACTCTCTAATTTTCAGTAACTTTTCTCCTGCTTTTGCATGTCTGTTTCTGTTTTGAGACTAGATTTAAGAAGAATCACAGCTGGCTTCCTGGGCATGGCAGTAGCCGTCCTGCTATGTGGCTGCATCGTGGCCACGGTCAGTTTCTTCTGGGAGGAGAGCCTGACCCAGCATGTGGCTGGGCTCCTCTTCCTTATGACAGGTAGGTGGACACCTCAGGCTTCCCCTGCAAAGGTGCACACTGCTATCCTGTGGGAAACTTCACTTTGTCATTTCCCAGTGAAGTCTGGTTTGTCTTGTAACAGAAGAAATCAGGAAATCGTTTGGTTTGGGTGGGTCATATAGAATTTAAAGAAGAAAACCGTTGAAATGCAGCCTTAATTTCCCCATGGTGGCCTGCAAGAGGATTAGATGGAAGTGTCTTGGGTGTGGAAACCCTGGTGGTGTAGTGGGTTAAGTGCTACGTCTGCTAACCAAAAGATCGGCAGTTCAAATCCTCCAGGCACTCCTTGGAAACTCTATGGGGCAATTCTGCTTTGACCTCTAGGGTCACTATGAGTCTGACCCAACTCGACAGCACTGGGTTTGGTTTAGTTTGGTCTGGTCTTGGATGTAACTTGCATGTGAACCAAGGTCCTTTGTTCTATGCTAGTTGTTCAGAAAGTACGGCTAACCTTGGGGCCTGGACTGCTGGCAAACATGGCCACTGCCTATGAGGCTTCCTCAGTCAAGGAGAGAGGGGGTGACATCTCTGCGGCCCACCCGCTGTGCTGGAAAGCCAGCTCAAAGAACATACCTTAGTGCTGGTGTCACTTTTATATTAGACATTCATTCCTTCACTCAGATATTTTTCCAGAACTTATGATATACTAAGTATGCTCTTGGTAGCACTAGTCACTGTTGAGTCCACTCTGACTCGTGATGACCTTGTGTGTGTGCCAGTTAGAATGATGCTCCTTTAGGGTTTTCGTTGGCTGGGTTTTTGGAAGTAAATCACCAAGTCTTTCTTCCAAGGCCCCTCTAGGTAGACTTGATCCTCCAAACTTTTGATTAACAGCCAAGAGCTTAACTGTTTGTGCCACTCAGGGAGGGATTCTTCTCTAGATATTAATCCCAAACTAAATCTGTTGCTGTTGAGTTGGTTTTGATTCATAGCGACCCTGTAGGAGAGAGCAGAGCTGTCCCATAGGGTTTCCAGTGAGCTCCTGGTGGATTCACACTGCATACCTTTTGGTTAGTAGTCAAGCTCTTAACATTGTACCAGCAGGCCTCCCTCTACGTACTAAAGATACGCAGTGAACAGGGCAGGCAAAAATCCTTGCCTGTTCTGTGGTGGGGAGACACAAATAAGCAATAATATGTGACAGTGACAAAAGCTGTAAAGAAACTACAGAGCAGAACAGGAGTCTCAGAGAAGGCCTTGCTGAGATAGACTTCTATGCCAACTTCTGAGAAGCAGCCAGTTCTCAGAAGCACCCTGCCAGTTGAGGGTGCCACACATGCTGAGCCCTGAGGTAGGACTGGGAGTGGTGTTTGAGCCACAGGAAGGAGACCAAAGTGGGTGGTAGAGATGGAAGGAAATGATGGCATCACAGGAGGTGGGAGAAGGAGGCAGAGGCCACTTGGTTAGGCCTTTTTGGCCTAACAGCGAGGAGATTGGGTCTTCATCTAAGGGTGATGGAATTCACTGGAAAGCTTGAGCAGAGGAGTGATTTGATCTGAAGGGCAGAGGTCAGGGGCAGCGTGAGGAATCTTTTTGCTGAACCAATAAAGGATCTTTTTACCTAAAAAGGAGTCAAGGGCTGAATTGACAGCCAAAGCTGTCTGAAGGGCAGGAGAACAATCTTTATTCTTTTCCCTTCACAAAAAATGGATACCATAATGATTAGTGTGGAGGGCAGTGGCAGTCCAGTGGTAGAGGTCCCGCCTTCCATCCAGGAGACCAGGGCTTGATTCCTGGCCAGTGAATTTCACCTGCAGCCACTACCTGACTCTCATTGGAGGCTTTAGTGTCACTATGGATGCTCTGTGGTGTGACCAGCCACCGTGTGGCACTGAAGTCACCAAGGCCGCAAGCAGGGCTCTCCCTCCTGACTTGCACCAGCCCCACTCCCACCAGTTTGTGGAATGCCTGAAATAGGCAATGGTCTGGAAGGTGGGTCATCGCCATAAGCATACTGACAGAAGAGTCAGCAGTGGAGCATGGATTTGAGGTCCAACAGTTAAGTCTGCGAACTTAGTTGTTCTAAGTGCTACACACCTCGTTGCTGAATATCACTGTGGTCACCTTCCAAGTATTGCCCTTGGGAAGCTATGCAGCAACTCCAGCACATAGTCCACCCTTCAAAGCAATTTTAGAGCTCTTTTTCTGGAATGGAGCTGTTGTCATAGTAGCCTTGATATCTGGAATGTCATCCAAATGCCTCCCTTTCAACACTTCCTTTATCTTCGGGTAAAGAAAAAAGTCACGGAGGCCAGATCAGGTGAGTAGGGAGGGTGTTCCAATACAGTTATTTGTTCATGGGCTAAAAACTCCTTTGCAGACTACAGAATTAAGTTCATGAACTTGACATTGTGCCATCTTGCACAACAGCCATTCCAGAAAGAGTTCTAAAATTGCTTTGAAGGGTGGACTAGGTGCTGGTGTTGGTGCACAGCTGCCCAAGGGGAGTGCTTGGAAGGAGACCATAGTGATATTCAGCAGTGTGGTATGTAGCACTTTTTCTAGGATGAGTTTTTGAACTTAATTGGCAGACCTTACAGTGCTGGGCAGAAAGTCAATTTAGGTATCTAGATTCTGGTGAACACAGAGTTCCTGTGTAGCACAAAACCCAAAAAATCTGAACTTGTGACCACCGAGTCAATTTCAACTCATAGCAACCCTATGGACACTCACCAAAACAAAACAAAACAAAAAAACAGCACTGCTGGTGAGTCTATTCTGACTCATAGTGGCCTGATAGGACAGCGTAGAACTGTCTCATAGCAGTTAACCATGATGCCCCCAGGGTTTCTCATGAGCAGAGGAAAACACCAAAAATCAAACCACTGCTATCAAGTAATTCTGACTCACAGCGACCCTGTAGGACAGAATAGAACTGCCCCATAACATTTGGAAAGAGCATCTGGTAGACTTGAACTGCCAGCATTTTGATAAGCTGCTGTACCACTTAACCACTGTGCCCCAAAAAGCATCTGGTGGATTTGAACTGCTGACATTTTGGATAGCAGACATAGCACTTAACCACTGCGCCACCAGGCTTTCCCCTGTGAGCACAAACTCACTGCTGTTGAGTTGATTTTGCGTAAACTTCTAGTTTCTGAGGTTTGGGAGGGGGATTTGAACCCTTAGCACCAGATACTAAGTGCCCACTTAGAGGATTCGTTTATAATCCAAAGCATAGTATAAGCAGGAGAAAGAGGAATACTTGACGGCCACTTGGTGAGTGGCAGCTGGGGTCTGAAAAGCTAGCAAGCAGCTATCTAAGTAGCATCAACTGGTCCAAATCTACTTGGAGCAGAGAGAATAACGAACACCAAAGATACAAAGAAAAGAATTGGCCAATAGATAGAAAGGGCACATAAATCAGAGACTCCATCAGCCTAAAACTGGAAGAACCAGATGGTGCCCAGCTACCACGAATGGCTGCCCTGACAGAGAACACAGCAAGGTCCCTGACAGAGCAGGAACCAGAAAGAGCTGTGCTGCCCAGAGGAGTCAGTTAAGCCGCTGCTGTGGCATAGCGGTTAAGCACTATGTCTGCTAACCAAAAGGTCAGTAGTTCAAGCCTGCCAGGTGCTCCTTGGAAACTAGGGAGCTGTTCTACCCTGGCTGCTACGTCCTATAGGGCTGGTATGAGTTGGAATCGACTTGATAGCAGTTGGTTTGGCTTTTTGGTGTGGTCTCATGGTCCTTCAGAGTCTCCCCATTAAAAGCCTGGCTAGCCCAGCCTAGTCTGGCAGCCCCACCGAAGCCTTTTCAGCCTCAGAGGACACATAAGCCTCCTCTCACAGCTGAGTGGAGGCTGCATATCAGGGACATTGGCTGGGAATGGAACCCGGATCTCCCGCCTGAAAGGTAAGAATTCAAGTACCGAAGCACCAGTGTCCTCAGTGTTGCTAATACACCACATCACACCCACTGCCACTGAGTCGATTCCAGCGCATACTGTTAATAATGAAAGCATTAATTTTTGTGAAGTGGAAGAGGAAGGAAAGACTTCTTTCCTGATTTTTCTCCTTCTTTTATTATCTGAGCCCTATTTCCCTGACCCTTGTCCCCATAAACAGCAATCTAGTGCAGAGTATCTCAGTCAGTCCTCCCCCAGATTCCCAACATCACATTCACCTGTTTAAGAGAGACAAGGACAGCTGGACCAAGGCTTCAGTAGTACTTCTTTAAAGGACACTTACAGGTGATTCATGAATAATTTAGCATGCTCTGAGCATATAAAACAATTGTTAGTATTAAAATAAATCAAGAGGCCACAACAGCCAGACCTGGAGAGTGTTTACTGGGAGACGGATGTGCTGGTTTCATTTTAAATGAAAGGAGGGCAGAAGTCCTTTTGGAAACCACATGAGATGCTGAGGAGGCAGAGATGCCACCCAGGTCTTGTTCGGGGCCTTCTTCTGCCTTGCCCTGGCTCTCAGTCCTCATTTCAGATCCTGATGTGGGCAAAGCTTCCAGCTTGGTGACCCTCATGATTTATCATCAAAAGCAGCTATGCCATCTTTCAACAAACAAAAGCAAAACAAATAAGCAAAGCAACTGCAAAACAACAAAACGCACAATAATCAGGGAAAAAAATAAAAGAATATACTTCAGACTTTTCAACTTTGAGTACACAGTCCTGAGGGATCATGGACACATCATAGCATTGTTTTTATTTTTTGTTGCCCACACAATGTTATTGAAATAAGGGGAAAATCCACTTGCAATCCTACCATGTGAAAAATAGGGCCGTTTAAAATGTTTTCTTACTCTTGAGGGAGGACAGCACACAATACAGGGGAAGTAAATACAACTGGACTACATCAAAAGCTAAGAGGTTTCTTGAATATAACCAAGCACTTCAAAGGACAGAGCAGCAGGGTCAGGGTCTAGAGACCACGGTTTCAGAGGACATCTAGGTCAACTGGCAGAGCAAAGCTTATTAAGAAAATGCTCTGCATCCCACTTTGGTGAGTGGCAGCTGGGGTCTTAAGAGCTAGCAAGCACATATCTAAGCAGCATAAACTGATCCCAATCTACCTAGAGCAGAGAGAATGAAGAACACCAAAGATAGAAACAAATATGAGGCCAAGAGACAGAAAGGCCACATGAATCAGAGACTCCATCAGCCTGAAACCAGAAGAACTAGATGGTGCCCAGCTACCTCCAACAGCTGCCCTGACAGAGAACACAGCAGAGTCCCTGATGGAGCAGTAGAAAACAGAGGCACAGAATTCAAATTCATGTGAAAAGAGCAGATTTAAAGGTCTGACAAACTAGAGGGACCACAGAAGACATGGCCCCCGGACTCTTTGTTAGCCCCAAACTAAAGTCATTACCGAAGCCAGTTCTTTAGACAAAGGTTAGACTGACCTTTAAGACACAAAATGATATGGGTAAAGAGTGTGCTTCTTAGCTCAAGTAGATACATGAGACTGAATGGGCAGCTCCTGTCTGGAGGCAGATGAAAAGGTGAAAAGGGACAGGAACCGGTTGAATGGACACAGGAAATCTAGGGTAGAAAGGAGGAGTGTGCTGTCACATTACAGGAAAAGCAGCCAAGGTCACATAACAACGTATGTGTAAATTCTTGTATGAGAAACTAGCTTGCACTGTAAACTTTCACTTAAAGCACAATAAATTTTTTTTTCCGTGTTCACTAAATTGTGCCCATGTGCTTGCTTCATTAAAAACAGACAAAAGGAAAAATATTGTGACCCAACATATAGCTGTTGAGTTGGTCCTAGCTCACAGCGACCCTATGGACCGTTGTGTAGAATGCAGTCTTCTGTAAGTCCCTCCACTTATCATACCATGAAAATGCCCCACATTGCTACGTTGTTCTGTTCTTGTTCTTCCGAAGCTGCATGTGTCACATGGGATGGATATGCTGCGTTTTCCTCTGTTCCCTTACTGGGATGTTGAGAAACTTATTTTATTATTGCTTCTATGAATAACACATCCGGATTCCCTTTGTAACCTCAGAGATGACTTCATTAATCCTTTGCGTGTGATAAATTAGCTGTAGCATGTGCCTGTGCATAGCAGGAGAGGCATACAAATAAGGGTTAAAAGAATTGATTTTAATTAAGCAGGAATGTCTGCTCAGCAGCTCCCATCAGCCTCACTCCCACACATTTTTGATGCTAAACTTAGCCTCTTCTAAATGCTGGCATCTTCCTTCTCTGCCTGAATTTATTAGCTAAACCTTCAGTGCAGAACATCAGAGATGTGACAGTTTGGGGATGTTAAAATGGAAACTTTGTAACTATCTTCCTGCCTTACTGCATACAGACAGATCTGGATGACTCAGGTGTGGGACAGCAGCTCTGGCAACAGTCAGTTCACATCTGGGAGCCAGGTTCTCTCCCTGCCCTGTCCTGGGCCTTTCAAGGGCCGCAGGGAGGCCTCCTATCCACCAATCAAAAACCAAACCCACCACCATCGAGTTGAATCTGACTCCTATTGACTGGAAAACAGAGTAAAATTGCCCCATACAGTTCACCTGGTGGATTTGAACTGCCAATCTTTTGGTTAGCAGCTGTAGCACACTTAGGCACTACACCACCAGGGTTTCCTGGTATCCACCAAAGACTTCAAATTTCTACTTGACAGGTGCAAAGAGTAGAGCACGCAGTCCTAGCCGAACCCACCGGAAATGCCTAGAAGACAAGCCTGGTAATCTGCCTCTGAACGGTCACAGCCTTTAAAACCCTATAGAGCAGTTCTGCTTTGCACCCATAGGTTTACACTAACAGCAACAAACTGTGACGTTACACAGATGCCATGGAGCAGAATCAGAGGACTGAGGGAGTGAGCCACTCATCCTACAATGTGAAGCTTCTGCCTGTTTGTCAACCACTCTGCTTTCAGGGCACAGTGAACACACATTTTTGTACATTTTTGTGTGAGCCCACTTTACCCCTGGTGGCATAGTGGTTAAGTGCTACCTCTGCTAATCAGTCTGCCAGGTACCCCTTGGAAACTCTGTAGAGCAGTTCTGTTCTGTCCTATAGGGTCGTTATGAGTCTGACTAGGCTCAACAGCAGTGGGTTTTTGGTTATTTTTTTTCACTTAAGCAGTCTATTAGATTGGACTAATTAGTATGCTTGAAATTCTAAAGATAAATATTTTGAAAGGGTTAATTTATTCATTACAAACTTTTTAAAATACATTTTTTTGTGTCCACGATGGTGGATTTTACATCAAAATCTATTTTATGTGAGTTTAGAATTGCTGCACCTGCTCTTTCTTGTGTATTGTTAGCTTGATATATATTCTTCCCTCCTTTAATTTTCAGTTTGTTCATATCTTTAAGGCTAAGATGAGTTTCTTGTAGGCAACACATGGATAGGTTGTGTCCTTTGATCCAAGATGTCACTCGATGTCTCTTTACTGGAGCATTCAGTCCATTCACATTCAATGTAATTATTGATAGGTATGTGTTCAGTGCTGTCGTTGTGGTGTCTTTATTTTTGTGTTGATGTTTTCTCTGTTGTTATTAAGTCTGTTCTGGGAGATTCTTCTCTGTGAGTTGATTTTTCACATTTTCAGGTTGGTTTTGTGGTTGTTGAGACTCTTGTATTACATTTCTTGATTTGATATGTTGGATCTTTATTGTGATTTATGGCTGCCTCTATAATCCCCCTTAATAAACTATGTATAAACCCAATTTTAGTTACTACCAGTCTTATTAACTTCCTCTCCGTCTGGAAGGACTATAACAACTGTAGTACATCCCTCTTTTTAATACGATGACATCATAGTTTTCATGATATGATCTCTGGGTCATTTCTTTCACTATTATAGCTTTGATAGAGTTTAGAGCCTTCCCTACCTGAGTAGGGTTCTGGGTGATGTGTCTTGTATTTGCTTCTAAAGTATGAAGTTAGTGGTTCGGTTCTTCTAAGCCAAGAGATTCTTTCAGTATTTCTTGTGGCTTTTGTTTGGTTTTTACAAAGTCTCTGAGTTTCTGTTTATCTGCAAATGTCTTAATTTCATTTTCGTATTTGAAAGATAGTTTTGCAGGATATATAATTCTTGATTGGAAGTTCTTCTCCTTCAAAGCTTTGAATGTGTCATGCTACTGTCTCTGTGCTAGCATGGTTTCTGCTGAGAAATCCGAGGAAAGCCTACAAGGTTTCCCTCTGAATGTTAGCTTTGTTTTGAGTCTTGCTGACTTTTAAGAGTCTCTGCTTATGTTTTATTTTGTTAAGCTTGATTATACTATGTCTTGGAGTCTTTTGAGATCTATACTGAGTAGCATTCAATATGCATCTTGGATATCTATATTCTCTTCTTTCCCAAATGTCTAGGAAATTTTCTGTCAGCAGCTCAGCAGAAATACTCTCTGCATTCTCAGGTGTCTTGCTTTGTTCAGGGGCTCCAATTAATCATAAACTGTTCCTCTTAATAGAGTCCCACATACTCCTTCTTTTTTCTTGTTTCTTTATTTTGATTTCTCCTCATAGATGCTGGAGTTGGTAGCTCTGCCTTCCAAGTCAGAAAGTCTATTTTCTGTTTGTTCCATTCAGTTTTCTTGGCTTTGAATTGAAGTTTCTATGTCTTTGATTTTGTTCTTGATCTGTTGGATTTCAGAGTACTGGTGTTCCATCAGATCAAACAGCTTGCTTAATTTTTCATTTTGCTCTGCTGCATTTTGTATAAGGTCTAGGAGGGCTGTCTATACGATCCTTTTGTATTCACCTTCTGATAGTTTCAGAAAGGTTTCTTTGCAAAGTTCTTTGGTGCTTTCTTTTGGGGGCCTTCTGAAGCCATGAGTGATTTCTTAATTACACTTTTCTCCAGAGTTTGTTTCTTTTGAGGCATCATGTGAGTCAATAGAAGCTGGGAGAGATGCTGTGAGGATGGACTGCAGTTGTTTCTCTAGGCTGTCTTAAAATGAAACTTCCAAAGTCAGTCAGGTTTTCAGGTATACAGGCCCTTCTTCTCAGCTGGCAAAGTAAGCACCTCTATATCCAACCCCAGATGTTGTAAACTAGCTCAAAATACAGAAAGGCTACTGCCCTGCTGGCCTCTGTTGTTGGGCCCCAGCTGTAGGCAACACTGTGTAGAATGCTGCCTTTCTGCCAGAAAAGTGCTGTCCTTTGGGCAGGTGCTGCATCTTAGCCTAGTAATTAGGTCCAGCTGAGGCCTCCATGTGGGCTTTGTGCCTCCCAGTGGAACAAGATGGCATCCCACACAAACTTGCTGCCTGCCTTGGTACAGGCTACTCAATGGTGCAGGCAGAAAGAGTGGTCAAAGGGGCTAAGGTGCACAAAGTCCAAAGCCGGGCTCTCAAAATGTGGTAATTTCACCTACTGATCTCACCAGCAGTACATCTGAGATTTAGCTGCTGGTGAAGTTCCTGCTCTGCCCACTGCCCAAGACAGAGAAAAAAAGTCAAAATGGTGAGTTACCTTCAGTCTGTGAAAGCCAGCACTCAGTAAGAGAGGGGGTCAGCAAAAGAGACGAAGTTTTCCTTTCAGTGGTATGAAGTCTAAATTAACAGCCATATGCCATGCCCTAGGGCTCACTAGGTGTTCAGAAGACTCCGTTTAGTTATCAGTTCAAGTTTTGGTTTCCAGAGAGATTTAGGGAGATGTATGTTTAGGCCGCCATCTTGACTCCATCCCTAAAACACATTTTCTTTATGTTTTTGTTTTAGAATTTAAATTTATCTTTTAATATCCTGGAGCCTGAAAAAATGGATTGAACATGGGCCTTCCTAGGTGGGGATCCCACGCAGAACCCCATCCCCTTCAGAGGCTGTGCCCTGAACTGCCACTGCCCATCTGAAAGAGAACATGCCACACTCCAGAGGCAGGGCCATCCACGGAGCCCAGTGATAGGAGACAAAGAAGGGACATAGTCAAGGAAGCCTCAGAAAAGCCAGAGGGGCAGTTAACACCTGTGTTGCGTTCTACAGTCCTGGGCTTCAGTGCATTCAAATAATAATAATAAATGCACTACAGCAGGTTGATTGAATTATCTAGGCTATCAATTGATTGGAAACTTATAACCTAAAAATACAGGTCCATAGTGCCTTATCTGAAGTCCTCACAGCGAGTTTGGAAATTCAGGGTTTTAAAATTTTCATTTTAGAAAGCTAACACAGTACAGTCATCCTGTATCATCTAACATCCTCAACAAGGTCTGGGGCAGCACTTGAAAGCCAATACGCTGACATTTCTACTGCACAGCGTATGAATATTCATACTGAGTGGATCAATGGAGACTGTGCATAGCCTTAGGTCAGGCTTCCCCAGAAATGAGACTGCTGCAGTCTTTTGGGAAAAGATTTGATGTGTCTTGGATTCAGGAAATGTAGTTGGTAGATCTGTGGTTTTTTATTTTTGTTTTTTCTGTCTCTGTTAGTCTTGCATGGTTATTTAGCTAAGACAACCCAGGAATCTGCTTGTCTTTTTGAGCCATCAGTGTGAAAAGGAGGACAAGGCATTTGTACCAGGAGAGCAAAGAGAGCAGAATGGTGGGTGAGGCTATCTTTTGAAAGAGTAGGGGTGGGGAATCAATGTTTATGCCTTTGGCTGTTGTGGTCATATCGTTCATCAAGCAGGCCAACCAGAGTGAAGGACTGCCACTTCTTTTAGCCTTTTAAGCACATCAGAGAATAGTGGACTGAAGAGTGGGCCACTAATTACATTGCACCAGCTGGCCACAGGCACCGTGAAGAGTCTAGGGATGGAAATGAGGTTGGTGATCTGGGATGGTACTGTACATCTACTTTTGTTCTGATCTGAAAATATCCCTGCTAGCTCTATGATTCTGGGATTTCATGGTACCTTCTAATTAAGAATATTGGCAGAAACCCTTTAAGAATTTCATAAAAGTTGATGCATACTGGCTTTCAGGGAACAAGTAATGAGTCACTCTTTTGAAGATGCTACCAGCTCTAGCTGCCAGGCGCTCCTTGGAAATGAAGCAATTGTATTCTGTCTATAGAGTTGCTATGAGTCAGAATTGACTCAACGGCAGTGGGTTTGGTTTGGTTTTGCCAGCAATGGGGATGCCCTGGTAGCATAGTGGTTAAGAGCTATGACTGCTGACTAAAGGTTGGCAGTTTGAATCCACCAGTAGCTCCTTAGAAACTCTATGGGGCAGTTCTACTCTGTCCTATGGAGTCAGAATTGACTCAATGGCAGTAGCCTTTTCTTTCTTTCTTTTTTTTTTTTCTTACAAACAATAGCTAGGACCTTCCTCAGACTCGGGAACTTCTTTTTCTCCAAGGCTACCAGCTGTGTACAGTATCCAGGTGAGAAGCTGTTAACTCCAGGCCAGCCAGGGGAGAAGCAAGAGGGAGTCAACACAAACCAAGAGATGAGTGGAAGGGAGGCAGCCTCTCTTCCTGTGGATCTTCAGAAGTGACATTAGATTCTTAGCTTTGGGAATGAAAACAGAACAAAACAAGAAAATCCCTTGTCTTCCAGTTGATAGCAGAGTAGAGCAAAACTGCGCTATAGGGTTTCCAAGGAGCACCTGGTGGATTTGAACTGCCGACATTTGGGTTAGCAGCCTCATCTTTTAACCACCATGCCACCAGGACTCCTTTTGAATGCAAGGCATAGCTTGTTTCTCAATTCAAACAGATCCCCTTCACCTGTCTTTCGAATGTTGTTGAGTGCTGCCAAGTTGACCATATGCTACGTTGAGTTTCCTTGGTTGTAATCTTCATGGTAACTGATCATTATGTATTTTCTCCCATGGAGTGCCTGATAGACATGAACCATCATCAGCCTTATAATTAGCATCTGATGATTTAACGGCCAAACCACCAGTGCTAATGTGTGCTAATTAGAAGGCTACTGATGAAAACCCAGAAACCCTGGTGGCATAGTGGTTAAGTGCTATGTCTGCTAACCAAAAGGTCAGCAGTTCAAATCTGTCACATGCTCCTTGGAAACTCTATGGGGCCATTCTACTCTGACCTTAACAGGGTCTCCATGAGTCAGAATTGACTTAACTGCAGTGGGTTTGGTCTTTTGGTTTGGGATGAAAATGCAGCATTATCTGAAATAACTTTCTGGGTATAGAAGGCCCTACAAGGGTTTCAGGCAGTATTGTGTTGTTGTTATTGGGTCTTGTCCAGTCGGTACTGAGTTATAGCTACTCCGCATGTACAATATAGTAAAACACTACCAGATCCTTCACTCTCACAACTGTTGCTGTGTTTGAGCCCATTGTTGCAGCCACTGTGTCAATCTATCTCCTTGAGGATCTCCCCCTTTTTTCACTCATTCTCTACTTGACTAAGCCTGATGTCCTTCTTCAGGGTCTGGTATCCCCTGCCTAACCAGTCCAGACTACCTGAGAAAAGGTCTCACAATCCCCTAGGGAGCATTCTGGCTATATTTCTTCCAGGGTGGATTTGTTCATTCTTCTGGCACTATTCTTTACTGACACCATAGTTCAAAGGCGTCAGTTCTTCTTTGGTCTTATTCTTTTTAAAGTGTTAAAAAGCAAACATGTGACCTTAAGGACTAATTGCCTCATATGCATGTGAAAGCTGGACAATGAAAAAGAAGTGGTATTGTAGCAGGAACTAATTTGGGAGGAAATGGCTGTTAGGCTGGAGCCCTGCTCAGCAGTGGTTAAAAACTCTAGCTGCTAACCAAAGACATCAGCAGTTCGAATCCTCTAGCTGCAACTTGGAAACCCTATATCGCAATTCTCCTATATCCTGTAGGGTCTCAAGGAGTAAGTAATCAACTTAACGGCAGGTTTTCTGTGCTCAGCTGGAGGAATTTACAAGAACTTTCCCTGAGCTGCATGCTGGGAGGTGGGAGGGGGGGTAGAAAGAACATTTGGGTTCCTAGCACATCAATGTCAAACCAATTATGGTTATGACCAACAATAACTCATTAAACTAGACTACCTAGAAGACAGAAACCCTGGTGGCATAGTGATTAAGTCCTACGTCTGCTAACCAAAAGGTCGGCAGTTTAAATCCACCAGGTGTTCCTTGGAAACTCTATAGGGCAGTTCTACTATGACCTATAGGGTTTCTATGAGGCTGAGATATCAACACAGTAGCTAATACACAATTGCTGGATAAAAGGTTAAATAACATTTAAAAGAGTAAAATCATGCCAAGATGTATAAAAGGGGTAGAAATACCCTTCATACGTGGATGATATGTGAATACTGAAAGACGCCAGTCTAGACGCTAGAATAGCATTCCACAAGCATCAGAACTGACTGAGCTAAGAATCCAGCTGTAGTGAGTATGCTTTCATCCTTTAAAAGGATACCTTTCCTCATGTCTCAGAATTTAGAGAGATTAAAAAAATACTTGGAATAGGACTAGGTTTTTAAAAAATCTTGTTAGAAAGGTTACAAATGATTGTCTCCTCGCAGCACCTTTCTCTGTAATAAGCAGACACGCTATCCATCCCAATACTGGTGTATGGCTGTTGCACATTTGCAAACTTTCTTAGAGACACGAGAGTCTGAAAAGCAGAGGTTCTTAGGTTGCCCTTCTTGTTAATCTTTTCTCCTTTGCCCATTTTCTACTCAACAACTTCAGGAGCATCTTGAAAGGAAAAGATGTCGCTGACAGACAGCCTATAGAGGCACTTGTGGGGAGGGGAGAGGGCAATATTTGTTGGCTACAGTCACTCTCTTCACCACCCTTGGCTGGGTGAATCAAACCACGCTGCCTTCAAGCAGATTCTGACTCACAGTGACCCTATAGAACACAGTAGAATTTTCAAGGAGCGCCCGGTGTATTTGAACCGCAACCTTTTGGTTAGCAACCATTAACAATTAACCACTAGGCCACCAGAGTTTCTGTGTGAATCAAGGCAGCAAGAAATAAAGCAAGTATTCACCAAGAAGTTTTGATGAGGGCTCTGTTTTTCAAAGGACTGACATGGCACGAAGATGTATGTAATATTTTCAAATAAACAAACAGAGTAAGTACTAAGACTCAGACAAGGGAACAGTCAGATCTGCAAGTAGGATGGATCCAAAGGTAGGATTACATGCAAAAAGCATGCCATGAAGTCACATACTTTTACCTGTGGTCAACCACAAGTTCAGCTTTGGGGCGCTTTGGCTCTCTGGCAAAAGAAAAAGTCCTGTTAATGATATCACCTCCAGTGTCCCTGAAACAAGCACATGCCAAGGGCTGGAAAAAGCACAACTTGTTGATTGAGGGTGGAAGGAAACCTTGCCATATCCTCAGGTTAAAGGCACAGCCAATGAGTGGATTCTGACTCATAAGGACCCTATAGATGGTTTCTTATAATGCCTTTCTGTTCAGTGTGAACCAGTGGTAAGGGAGAGATGCTAATAAAATCAATACTTTGAGTAAAACTAAAGAGAGTTTTTATACCAAAGGAAAAATATGGGCAACATTCCATTTTTCATGTAACTGCATAACACCAAGCCCTAGATTCACTGAAAGTTTGGGTAAATGTTCTTACTTCCCGCCATACTTCAGAGCAGAATTACAGAAACTTGATGCTGTATGGGACTTCGGTAACCAAGTCTCCATCCCTTTATTTTTTTTCCAAGATGAAGGAAGTAAGGCTCAGAGAGGTTAAGTGACACTCCAGATGGTACAGTGAGTCAGTAAGAGATCTAAAGACCAGGATACGTGGTTCTGGCCTCTAGCCCAATGCATTTGGACATCAAGGGATGCTTAAAAGCCTAAGTTTGAACTCAAGCTTTCAGAGGTCATTAAAACCATATTGCTTGTAAAAAATCCTTGCTTTTAGGCATTCAGCTCTGTGTAAACAATGAAATGCAGACTAGTGGACTTTTTTTCTATGAATATGTCTATTATATTTTACCTGTTGACACTACAGAGATCAGTTTTTTCCTAACTGCCTTATGGTCCTATTACCAGCATTTATTGAAAGGACCTTGTTATGTATAAACATTGTCTTCGTTTTGGTGCCTTGGTAACACTCTTGGTGATAAGAGTGTTTGCTTTTCAGGGGGTTTGAAAACAGCAAAGTACTCTTTTTTGAATGGTCTACTTCATTATGAAAGAGATAGTTCTATCTTAACCTTCCTATTGGAGAAGTTGCACTGATGCATTTGTTGTAATGATCTGGTGTAAGAAGTAGGAAGATAAGATTTTATTCTATCTAAAAAGCAGAATCACTTTATGCTTTAAAAACAGAATTAAGCGAATAGTAGGAAATATGAAATTGCCTCAGGGCGAGTGTGCTTTTTAATTTAGAATGCTCTTGTTTTCTTTCTAAGTGCACATTTGGAAAAGGATTCAGGCAACGTGCCCTTTCAGGCTAAATGGAGGCAGAATTCTAGCCACTGAAAGGCGTTAAGGAGATTTTTATTTCCTCTAGACTGCAACCTTCTCAAATCTTGTCTGGTTCTTTCTGCTAGAGCGTCTGATCCCCAGCATTATATATGTACCCAAAAAGACAATGTGAAATTTGTTACTTTCAGCCCTTTCTTTCCAGTTCCCATATTTGTGTCTCTTACAGAGATGTACATGTATCCCTAAGATTACCAAAGCAATTTTCCAGCAAACAGATGTACACACCGCACAAAGCAAAATGTAAGGACAAGATGTGGCTGTTAGAACACAACTGGGCATCTGAATACTTGCTGGGGTACCCGTTTCTGTTTTCATCACCCACTTGCAGCAACTGCTCCATTCTCATCCCAGGTCTTTCCAAATGCACCTTCCTGGTGGGTCTGTGATGGTGGAACAGAAGCAGCTACATTCTTGGAACACCCTTTTGACCAGCCAAAAATCCTGTGTTTGGCGCTCAGGCAGCGTTTTGATCAGAGTTCTGATTTCAAGGTCTGGAAGAACATTATACATGCTTGAGTTACTATTAAAAAGTAAAACTTATATTGCCCTTGTTCAGAATGGTTGAAATAGTTGAAATTATGATCTCTTTCTCAGCTATTTTGCATCGACCCCAAATTCCTGGAGTCAATTTATGTTATTTCAAAGCATTTATTCGTTTGTTTAAGGAGCTGTGGTGGTGCAGTGGTTAAATCACTGCTTCAGCCTCAAAGGCTGGTTGGTTGAAACCGCGAGTGGCTCCTCGGGAGGACGATACGGTGGTCTGCTTGTCAGAGATTTATAGCCTTGGAAACTGTGGAGTTGCTGTCAGTTGTAATTGACACTATGGCAGTACTTTTTTGTTGTTGTTCCCTTTCACTTGTTCAAAAAACGATTTGAAGGGGGGCCTAGTAGGTGCCAGTCTTTGTGCCTTAAAAAGTGACTTTATGGTTTAACACATATATGAGGCTGTCTCACTGGTTTCTTTTTAGAAGGGAGAGGAAAGGTTGGAGAGGAGGGGACCAGGGTTGGTTGAGTGGAAGTAAAAGAGTGGAAATGAAGAGTGTGTTGTCATAGGGCGAGGAGAGCAGATAGCGGTGCCGAGAGGTGGGTGCTCAGGGTTTTATGTGTCAAATTGACTTGGGCTGTAAACTTTCACTTAAACACAATTGCTCAAAAAAAAAAGGGGGGGGGGACTTAACCATTTGTAAAAGCTCATTGAAAATATTTATAAAACTAGTTGCCCTGGAGTTGACTCTTACTCGTGATGACCCCATGTGTTTCAGAATGGGCGGTGCTCCATGGGCTTTTCCAGGCTGTGACCTTTTGGAAGTGAATCACCAGGCCTTTCTTCTGAGTGCCTCTGGGTGGGGTTTGACTCACTGATGGACAACATAATAAATACCCTTTTAATGTCAGTTGAGAAAGAAAGCAAACTTTGATGCTTGCCACTCTATTAAAAACATGTCAAATGAAGTATGAAACAAAGAGAAATGAAAGCTAATTTGCAGTAGGTTTGAGTGAGTATGGAAGACTGTCTTCTTTAAAAATATTAAGCACTGTTTTAAAGGAGACCTGGTGACTGAATGATGACACACTCAGCTGCTAAAAAAGTTGGCAATCAAAGCCATCCACTGGCTTTGCAGAAGAAAGTCCTGGTCATCTACTTCCATAAAGATTACAGTCAACAAAACCCTGGGGGCATTTCTGTCACAACAAGGTCATCAGTCCAAACTGACTTGGTGGTGTCCAGCAACAGAATGAGAAACAAACAAAAGTAAATCCCAGTATAAACAGGACTCCAGAGAGAGAATTCTGAATAATTGAAGTTATCAGAATTGCCTCTCTGGATGTTTTCCACAAGGAGCTTTAGTGGTACAGTGGTTAAGTGCTCAGCTGCCAACTCAGAGGTCAGCAGTTTGAACCCACCAGCTGCCATGTAGGGAGAAAGACGTGACAGTCTGCCTTTGTAAAGGTGACAGCTTTGGGAGCCCTGTGGGGCATTCTGCTCTGTCTTCTAGGGTCTTTGTGAGCTGGAATCTGCTGATCGGCAGTGAGTTCAATGTTTTTTTCCTTTAGATGGCTTTCATTCCTGTACCTAGTGTGGAAGTTTTGTCAGTATTTGTTTAATGAGTTAATTCAAGTATAAGAAAAATCCAAAACCAAACCCAAAGTCAATTCCTGCTCATAGCGACCCTATAGGACAGGGTATAACTGCTCTATAGAGTTTCCAAGGAGCACCTGGCAGATTTGAACTGCCGACCTTTGGGTTAGCAGATATAGCACTTAACCACAGTGCCGCCAGCATTTTCAGTACAAGACATACAGATTTTTTATGAAGTTGGAGTGATTGCCTTACTGGCTGACCCAAAGTTCACAAAGGCTAGTCTGGCATTTGTCTTGAAGCAGGCAAACTGTAACCTTCCTTTCTGTGCTCTGTGTGATTTATAGGCATATTTTGCACCATTTCCCTCTGCACGTATGCTGCTAGTATCTCCTACGATCTGAACCGGCTACCGAAGCTGATTTATAGCCTGCCCAACGATGTGGAACACGGCTACAGCTGGTCTATCTTTTGCGCCTGGTGCAGCTTAGGCTTTATTGTGGCAGCCGGAGGGCTCTGCATCGCTTACCCTTTTATTAGCCGGACCAAGATTGCACATCTAAAATCTGGCCGGGACTCCACGGTCTGACTGTCTGCCAGCAAGTTCACCGCTCCGTGGCCCGGCCACAGTGCAGACGACTCCTGAGGGGAGGGAGCCCACGTCAGGATCCCAAGCACAAAGCGATCAAAACATTCCAGCCTGTTGCCTGCCAGCCCTCCCTGGATGACTGATAGAAAATCATGCCAAACCTCTCGACCTTTCTAAGGACAAGAATACTGTGGATTCAAGTGCTTTAAAGACTCTTTATGCTTTGACTGTGTGAAGTGGGGAGCTTTGCCAGGGATTATTTCTAGGGTTAAGAGAGAGAAGAAGGCAGTGGAAAACTTGGTACAGTTTCCATTTATTTCAGCAGGTTTGTATATAACAATCACCCGAGAGTCATTTCTATTCGCAGAATGATTGGTAACCAAGCGAGTGCAGTTTTCTTGTCTTTGGACTACGCTCGTTCAGTTTTAGTGCATCTCCAGAACCTGTCGTGATGGTTTCTTATTGCATCAGCTCCAAATACTTGTGCATTCTTTGTGGCTGTTCCTTGTCACAGGAAGATTCTTCTTCTGTTGCCTTATTATTATTATTTTTAATTGAAGTCTCTTCTCTGTCTTTGTACTGGGCTCGAAATCACAAGATTAAACAGACCCATTATGTAGAAGAGCTGGTCTGTGACACGTTGTGGTATTGTTCGAGGCTGTCTGTCACTCCACTTCTGTGTCTTTGTTTTAACTGGATTTCTGCATTAAATGACTGCCCCCTTGTTAGCTGGGTGTGTTTTCCTGCGTCTTTAGCTGTGTTTACAGGTATCCCTAGCTATACTAACAGATGAGATCGTCACTGTTTTAATAAGACTCTTAATCAGATTTGCTGATTGCTTGATTTCAATTAGGTTGCTTATTAACATGTATCTTCTGTAGCAGCCGCACACCTGCTGCTGATAAAAGATGTAGTTTTCATGGTTCTTTTAAAATCTTATAATATTCTGCATTTTCTTTCCCTCTCCCCTTCACTTTTTTTTTTCTTTTTCTTTACCATCTGTCTGGTATTTATCCAGTGATAGTATACGTGGTCCCTGGTTCTCGTACACAGTGGAAATGCCTGAGGTGGTCCCTAACACAGACCAAGTAACTCAGGGTCTCTGTGGCTGGGTTTGGGCTTTGGTACATTGGGAAAAAACTCATCAGAAGAAGTTATGCAATGATGGCAGAGCACTGTGATTGGTCCAGAGCTGTGGTTGTTCCCTTTGTGAAAAAACAAAACAGAACAAAGACACCCACAGACATTCAGCTGATTCTCCCAGAGACCCTGCAGAACAGGGCAGAACTGCCACACGGGGTTTTCAAGGCTGCGTATCTTTGTGGAAGCATACGATCACACCTTCCACCTGCAGAGTGGCTAGCGAGTGCCAACCGTCGACCTTCTGGTTAGCAGATGATCACTTAATCGCTGTTTCACCAAGCGTCCTTCATTGTCTTAGTACCAGAAAACAAAACAAAACCCGTTGATAGCAAGTTGATTATGACTCATAGCAACCCTGTAGCACCGAGTAGAACTACCTCATAGCATTGCCAAGGACTAGTTGGTGGATTCCAGCGGCCACCCTTTCAGTTAGCAATCAAGTGCTGTCGTTTCCCTAGTGGCTAACATTCAGCACTTTCTAGGTGCCAGGAGGAAGACCCTGGTAGCGTAGTAGGTTAAGTGCTACGTCTGCTAGCCAAAAGGTCAGCAGTTCGAATCCACCAGTTGCTCCTTGGAAACCCTGTGGGGCAGTTCTACTCTGTTCCGTAGAGTCACCCATGAGTTGGCATCCACTCCATGACAATGGATTTGGTTCCGGGCTACATGCCAGGAGGGGCCAGTAGCAGTTCAGTGGTAGAATTCTCACACTCCATCCAGAAACCCAGTTCTATTCTCAGCCAGTGTATTTCCGGCACTGCTATCATCTGTCTGTCAGTGGGAGCACTAATGCTAAACACGTGTCAGCAGAGCTGTCAGACTAAGATGGACTAGGAAGTGAAAAAAAAACCCTCCCGTGCTGTCAAGTTGATTCCGACTCACAGCGTAAGACCAGGCAATCTGCTTCTGAAAACCAGCCAACGAGAACTCTCTAAACCACAATGCACTGGGTGACCCAGGATGAGTTCAGGACCAGCTGCGTGGTAGCTAACAGACAGGGATGTGCTAGTAGCTGGAGTTTTCTCCACATATTGTTTCATTTAATCCTCTTAAAAGCCTTATGAGGTGAATATTGATTTTATTGTTAAGGCAACTGAGGACGAGACATTAATGATAGAGCTGTGTTCCTTTCACAGTGGGGAGTTTGCACAGATAGGAGCTTTCCAGAAAGGAAGGGAGGGAAGGAGAGAAAGAAAATTGCCACAATATTCAGTCCCTCATCAAAGTACGTGCTTGAAATATTTGCTTCAACTTTCACTGTCCTTTTCCTGTGTATGTATATAGGACAGAAGTTAACACATTGTCGCTATGCCTCTTTATCTTCGCATGGAGAGGTGGGCCCTGGCTGACCTCAAAGCCTTCCTTTTTAACTCCAGCTGTCGCTGCCTGCGACCCCCGGAACCCGCCCGGGGCCCCAAGCAGGAGACACCTAATGCAGGGAGACAAGAGAGGAACAACAACAACTTTATTTTTCTGGGCTTCGGCTTATATACCGAGCCATGTCCAATAGGCATTCAGTTTGGCATGGGGTGAGGGCGGCTTTCTCTTCTAACTGGCTGCAATCATCAGGCCATCATGGGCGTCACACAGGGGCTGACGTGGGGAGGCGGGTTTACTCAGGGCGCGGTCGGGTGTCTCGGCGCCATCTTCAAGGCGCGGCTGCGATGTGGGCTTCCCACATCCAGCATTATCTTTTACAGGTGTGAGACAGAGGCTACATAAAATCGACGAAAATGCCCTGTCCAGAAGTAAGACACTGATTCGGATTTTAATTTAGTAAAGGGCATTTCTTTCCCTTGCTTCTTTATAAAAAGTGCATTTTCTACTCATAGAAGGTAATAAAACCCCAAAGGATGTCATCTGACTTCCCAGTGACAGTTTCCGCACGTCGTCTGTCAGGTAGGCCTTCGCAGGAGCGCTGTTGGTCCTGGTGGCCACACAGAAACTCACCCTGCAGGCCCCGGCACAGCTGGGACTGGGGGGTGCACTCTGGCAGTCTCCCAGGCCTGTTGAATAAACCAATCCCTCTGGACGAGATCACAGACACCCATAAAGGGGCAATTATTTTCATTTATTGCTTGTGTGGGAAATCCTCCCAGCAGGAGATGACTTTCTTTGAAGTTTGGTGTAAAGGCTTCCCACAGAAAATGTCAGGGCTCTCCAACATTTATATTCCAGCCACCAAAGCAGTGTCTGAGTGAGTGACTTGAAATTTCAGAGAAGCTTCTTGAGGGTTTGAGGGGAGAATGGAAGAAAGCCTGGCAGTGACTGACGGTTGAAGGGTTCACACACCAGAAAAGATCTGCCCGGAAGCCGGGGGCGTCCCCTCAGGGTTCAGAAGGCCGCTGGCAACCACTGAGCCTCCTCTGCCTTCCAGCCAAAGCGAGCTCCGAGCAAAGAGTGGCAGCTGGCGAGTTCCTGGTTGCGATTTATTGCCACAGAGGTCTGAGCAAATGTTGCTGTTGCTGGACATTTGGCCTCTGGTCCTTGGGCTTCTCTTAAGGACATTCTCTTAATTGGCTTGTGACAAAAGACTGATAGAGATGGTTGCACAGTACCACAGGGGCAGAGTAATTTATTGAGGTAATTTGTTCTCCTCCTGTTCTCTCTGTCCCATCCTAGTTGCATGCGTGCAGCCAGACTTTGTATTTCTTTGCCTCAGGGACAAGACAGAAGTGGCTGAGCCCTTTGAAGTGACTTTGCAGCGTGTCCAGGAGGACAAGCCAGAGGAGCGACTTTACAGCTTAGAAGTGCTCGGGGGCTAGTCCAGAAACAGAGACGAGGATGGAGACTTGCCAGTGCAGCAGAGCCACATCTCCCTGGTTAAGGACCTCAGAGAGGATGGCTGGAGGTGCACAGAGTTCTGCGGTCCTTGACACAGTGGCTGTCATGCTCAGCCATGGCTCCGTAGTAGCAGAAGCAATAGGCTGGAAGAGACTAAGCCTCAGAACTCTGAGTTTTGCAGTGATAATCAGTCTGACTCCTGAAAGGCCCAGGAGACTCTGGCACATGTGTGTGTGTGTGTGTCCTCAATAATGAGTGAGTAGAAACTCCCTCAGTCCTGCAAGATACGGCTCTGAATAGAAAGTAAGCAGGTTCACAGGAACATGTTTAAATGTGTATTTCTTAAATATAAGGGATTACAGACTAAAGATGGCCAGCTACTGTATAAACCAACTAAACTCGCTGCCTGTAAGCTGATTCCAACCCATAGCAACCCTCTGGGTCACAGTAGAACTGCCCCCAGAGTTTTCAAGAAGCGTCTGCCAGATTTGAACCGCCGACCTTTTGGTCAGCAGATGTAGCACTTAACCGTTACACCTCCAGGGTTTCCATTGACCATGTATAGAAACATTTACCCCTTCCTCTGAAAGAACCCACACATTTACTCCAAACCTTGATGAGATAACCAGACCCTCAGCAGCCTTGTCCTCAGCGGTTTGAAGCTGTTGTCTCTCATTGGTTTATTTGCAGCCACTACAGCCCTTCTGAAGGAAGCCTGCCTTTTGCTTCTTTGAAGTACCCTAGATAGCAGGAGTCCAGAATGTGGGAAAACACTGCAGACTGTCACTGTCTCCATAAAAGCTCAATATATCAGACAGCAAATACTTATTGAATGCCTATTATATATGCCAGGTACTAGGAAAACATCAGTGAGACCAAGCCGGTGTTCCTGGCCGTGTTAAGTCTGCCCAAGGCCAAATCCATGGCTGTAGTGTAGGCTATTTCATTCTGACCTCAAGAGAAGTTTACTTTCTGGTAAAATACAGTAAAGTACAAGTAAGAAGTTAGTCACCCTTCCAGGACCACAATGATTTCATAATTACAGGAGTAACATAATTCATATAGTTTAAAGTAAATTTCTTTGAGTTGATTTCAGTAGATTGTGCATTTCACTTTACATCCTGACCCATTCTTTGAATTTATTTTTGCAAGAAAAAAAAAAAGTTGATGATATTAACTTTTGGTGTGGGGTGGGGAGCTTGCCTCTTGAAGAGTCCTTGTTGCAACTTTAAATCTGAGCATGACAAAGGTGATATATCAGAACTGTCATGTTGGTGAAGAATGTGGGATATCCTGTGGAGTGACAGAAGAGTGACTAAATCAGTCTTCGGAGAAACACGAGCAGATCACTCCTTAGAAGCCAGGATGGCCAGGTTTCGTCTCAGTTGCTTTGGACATGTCATCAGGAAGAACCAGTTGCCGGAAAAAGATGTCATGATTGGTAAAGCAGAGGGACAGTGAAAACTCTGACATAGCCAGTGATCATGAAGATGGCACGGGACTGGGTGACATTTCATACTGTCATAACAAGGTCACCATGAGTCAGAGCTAACTTGATGGCCAGTAATAACAACACCACAGGTAAGCCTTAGGTACCTGAGCTGAGGGAGACTGAAGAGGAACTAGGATCCGGAGACTCAGGTGTCATAAGGGGAAGTCTGCCAGTTCAAGGCAAGCTATCCAATGCAGGTGAGTGCATCTGGGGTGTTAACGCCACTGGCCACTGACTCCGGGTCAGAACACCTACTTCGCCTCCGCCTGGCTCACTCTGACTTTTTTAAACATGTTGTTGTTGTTGTTGTGCACTGTCAAATCGATTGTGACACATAGCAACCCTGTGAGATAGAATAAAAGTTCCCCCATCGGGTTTTGCAGGCTGTTATTTTTACAGGAGCAGATTGCTGGGTGTTTTCTCCTGTGGAGCTACAGGTGGGTTCAAACCACTGACTTTCCTGCCCATTAGTAGCCTAGTAAACGAGAGCTCAACTGCTCAACCGCCAGGGCTCCTTCCTTGGAACATACTGCTTTAACCCTTTCCGGACCGGTTCCATGCCACCTGCTAATTGCCTATTCACCCCTAACTAGGTATAGGCTTTTGCATGATAGACAATGTCTTTTTCCTGGTTTATCTCCATGTTTAGCCCAGTGCCTGGCACGTAGCCCCCCCAGAACCAAATCCATTCTTGTCAAATCTATTTCTAACTCAGCAGCTCTACTGGGCAGAGTGGAACTGCCCCATTGAATTTCCGAGGAGCACCTGGTGGATTTGAACTGCTGACTTTTGGTTAGCAGCTGTAGCACTTAACCGCTACATCATAGCACAAAACAGGTGCTTTTAAATAGTGCTGAACCTAGTGTCTAATACTTAGAAGGTACTCCTAAGTAGTGCTTAACCCAGTGTCTAATACATAGTAGGTGTTCTTGATTAGTGCTTAACCTGTGTCTAACACATAGTAAGCCAAGCCAAAGCCAAGTGCTGTCAAATCACCATAGTAGGTGCTCTTAAACTGTGCTTAACCCAGCATCTAATACACAGTAGGTGCTCTTAAACAGTGCTTAGCCCAGTGCCTCACACACTATAGGTACAGTTAAATATTTGTGGGATAAATGAATGAAGGACTGGAGAGTCACCAAAATAAACTCTCACCTTCCCTGGACAGAATTGACTCCCTTAGCATCAATTTTAGGGAGCCATAAAAATATACAGTAGTATAAGGAGGCTGAATGGTAGGAGAATATAGCTTGGCAAGCAAGCAAGCCTCTTGAGAACAACGAAGGGGACAATTCACCCAAACTGACCCAGCTCTAACTTGAAATATGTTATGAATCAAGTAACATGGAACACTTATTTCATGGCTTAGACATCAAGTTAGTAACCTCAATATGGCACTACACCTCAATTTAAAGACTTTCCATGTATGTGCAGGTGTGTTTTAAACCTCTAATTGGAATTCAGAAAGAAATGCTTTAGAAATGACTCCTTTGAATTAAAATATCTACATTGACCAAGAACGCTTTGAATTTGAATTTCTCCAGAGTCCTGTCCTTTGATTGGAAAGTTCTTCTTGCACCTGGACAACTACAAATGCTTAAAGACGCTCAGGGCACTGAATTGCTTAAGGGAAATTCTCTGCATCCCAGGAATTTGCCTCTCCAATATATTTCATCTCAACATATAGTCTATGTGGTGCCAGACTTCAAAGGAAGATTCTTAATTGCTCTAAGACCTATTAGAAAATGTGCGACTGGAGCCTGCAAAAGGGGGGAAACAAATTGGTTGGCTATGAAAGAAGATGGTTTTCTGCCTTGATTTTCTATTTCTGTCTCCCCTTTAGGGTTCTCTATAAATATTCATTGCTAGCTCTATATCAGGCCTGGGGCTACACATATCCATCTCTCAGGTCCCTGAGTGAATGTTTTGCAGAAGGCAGCACGGCTAGAGTGGATGGAACGGAGGGGGAAGAGTTCAGACGAGGTGAGAGGCAGAGCCTCTCCAGCCACTAAAGGGGTCTGGGTTGCATTCTGGCACTTTCGAAGCAATTAAGGGGTTTAAAGAACAGTGGTGTGAGCTGAGTGTCCCTTTAAGAATATTCATGTTGTGGCTGAATGCAGAGGACATCCGAGACAAGACTGAAGGCAGGAAGCCTGTGGGGAAGACGGATGTCTCAGGAATCTAGGAGACAAGATGGTCACTTGAACTGAGAGGCTGACAAGGAGATGGAGAGAAGTAGGCGGATGTATTCTAAAAGTGGAACTGACAAGAGTTGCTAGTAAATTGGGAGACTCTAGAGAAGAAAGGCCACCATAAAAAAAAAAAAATTGCTGATTTTTGAGTTAGGTCATTTTCCAAAGGAACTGACTTGTAATAAAAAGTGGATGAAATAATTTGAAAAAGGGGAATAAAAAATCTGCTACGTTCATAGTAAACTCAGTGTTACAGACAATGACACTTTTTAACTGAGCAGAGGCTGAGATAGGAAAGTTGTAGCTGAGGACGCGAGCCAGTGACTCCAGTGCTCTTTCTCCTTAGCTGATGTGACTGCTAGCCTATTCCATCTTGATTTCTGGTTGCTCTTCGGAAGCTGTCTACGAGGACTGCCAACTGAGTTCACAAACTCATCCTAGAAAAAGTGCTACATACCTATTCACTGAATATCACTATGGGCGTCTTCGGAGTACTCTCCCCCCCCCCCCGGGAAGCTATGCACCCATGCCATCACCTAGTCCATCCTTCAAAGCAATCTTGGAACTCTTTATTTTGCAATGATCATCTGAGCTGTCATTGTTATTACCCTTAATGTCCTGACTGTCATCCAAATGTCTTCCTTTCAATATTTCGTTTATCTTTGGGTAAAGAAAAAAGTCATTGGGGTCCATTGCAGGGGAATAACAAGGGTGTTCTAATACAGTTATTTGTTTCCTTGCTGAAAACTCCCTCACAGACAACTATGCAATTAAGTTTGTGGCCTTGCCACCACGTGCAACAGCCGTTCCAGAAAGCGTTCCAAAATTCCTTTGAACTAGACGCTGGTGTCAGTGCCAGCACTTCGAAGAGTGACTGTAGTGATATTCCACAGTGAGATATGTAGCACTTGGATCAATTAAGTTTGTAAACTTGATTGTCAGACCTTGTATACCAGGGTTGGTAAACAGGATTCAGTTTGAGTGGCAACTTGGTCAACTAGTGGTGACAGAAGATTTCAGTCGAGGCGTGAAGGGAAGCATTGCAGTGACTGTGAGTGAATGGGAGAAGTAGATGTCACACTCGGTCAGTTCACCCCTAGCCTGTATCATCCTGTATCAACAGACTATTGCCTGTTCTGCTCAAATGCTTCCCTTTTCTAGAGAGCACTGAGGAGTTCTGAGAACCCAAACCAAATCCAGTGTGGTTGAGTCAACTGTGCCTTATGGCACCTTCCTGCAACACAGAGTAGGACTGCACTGCACAGCATTTTCTTGGCTGTCATCTCACAACAGCAGATTGCCAGGTCTTTCTTCTGCAGCACTGTGGAGTGGATTTGAAAGACACACCTCTTCAGATAGCAGCTGAAAGTAAACCATTGTGCCAATCAGTTACTGTGTTTGGAGAACTGCCCCATAATGTCTTCAGGGACGGTGACATGCACAAAGTACACAGACCACTGCCCAAGGATCTGCTCATCTTGAGTGTGGGCTGTGGGGATAGATGCACTGTACGCTCACACTCTTCTGAAGAGTTTAAACTATACACACCACCTAAGTGGTAAATTCCATTGGTACCTTCATTTATGTCGACTGAAATCCCCTAGCAATTCTGAACAGGGCACAGAAGTCCTGCTGTGGTGCAGGTTCACAGAGGCTCTCCTGGACCTGACAGGCACCAGGGGGTCCCTCACAGTGACAGCCAGACCTCCCACTCAGAGCATCTCACCCTTGATTCCTGTAACACCTTTTATTTCTACTGTCATGGCCATGCCTGTCAGTCCAGCTGACTGTGACAAATACTTGCCTAGGGAACTTGGCCAGGCCTGAACTGGATTCCACTCAGCTATGGGCTCCGTGGGCTTCAAAATCATTGCCTACACTTGACAGCACGTCAAACCTCATCATAGCATTGGAACCTCTTAAGCATAAGATCTCAAAACAAGTCTGAGAACCTAAATAAATTATTGAGGTTTCTTCATGTCTCCCCTAAGCTCTACTTTTCCATTTGTTAGTTCTGAGCTCTGTGACGGAGCAGTGGTAAACAGCTCACCTGCTAACCGAAAGGTTGGCAGTTCAAGTCCACCAGCCGCTCTTTGGA
This sequence comes from Heterohyrax brucei, assembly GCA_028571685.1. Lineage (NCBI taxonomy): Eukaryota > Metazoa > Chordata > Mammalia > Hyracoidea > Procaviidae > Heterohyrax > Heterohyrax brucei. Next base: position 55,043,840 of record CM053149.1, read on the forward strand.
AACCCTATGGATATAGGACAGTTCTACTCTGTCCTGTAGGTTGACTGTGAGGCAGAATCACTCCAGCAACAGTGGGCTTTCTATACTGAATACTCAGAAACCCCAAACAAACCACTTTTTTATTGTAAAGTACCTGAGCCTAAGAGGAGGGCACTGGAGTCAGCTTCCTGCCGATTCCTTGGTCTCCTGTGTTCAAATGTTAGATGTCACTAAGAGGGGAGTGCCTGGTGGATTTGAACTGCTGACCTTCTGGTTAGCAGCTGTAGCACTTCACCACTCCTTGACCAGGGTTTTCAGGATCACATATTTCCCCATTTCTTCAAGGTTTGTCTTAGAAGTTACTGCTCGGAGGTTCTTAATCAAGCAGCTGCCACTTCCCAGCCAGAGCACGGCCATGCCCTTTGCAACTCTGTAAAGTGTGCCCGACTTGTTTTTATAAACACAGTACCTCTCTTTACACCACTGACCTTCAAGAGATCCTGTAGTCTGCAGTTGCCTAAAGGTATGACAGCAATTTTAATTACTTTCTTGGCACTTCCCCACAGAACATTTTGAGAAAGTCCCATGTCACCAGAGCTGCTCCCAGATTAATATTTAAGCGAGTATGGCCTCCTTACTTTGTCCTGTGAAAGCATCCCTGACGGCTTTTTTAAAATTATTAGATGAAAGCAATTATTCAAAAAAAGGAGGCTATATAGCCTTGTGGTTAGAGGGCAGGATGGGCACTCAAGAGACTCATGAATGTGAATCATTGCTTCGTGACTGTCTGGATGTGCCACCCTGAAAGCCATCTTAATCATGACTTTGAAGAGGCTGTCTTAGACATTCTGTCTGAACTTCTGGAAATGCCTGTGAACTGAAGGGCTTCTTAGGGAAGTGGGAAAGAACCACACATTTACAAAGCCTGTGAAACACTCTGAACACCTCTATAAGCTTTTATTCTCTTTGTTAAAGTCAAATGTGAATGAATTTAAAATCATAGCGTGTTAAATTACACAAGCAATGAAATAGTCACCTGATGTGGAGTCAACATAGGATACTGTCCAAGATTTTTGTTAGGTGACAAGGAGAGTTGTTCATTCTATATTTCCTCTTAGAGAGGCTGATGACTGTGGAGTGACTTTTAAAAAACAAAAAAAGAACAAAAATAAAAACAGCCCCATGGCATCCTCGGGGGTAGAGAGAGATCATAATTATCATCCCCAACAAAACGGAGACTCTAAGTGGCTAACCCAAGATTCCCTCCGCAGGCCCTGGCTTCCAAAAGGAGCTAGCTAGATTGTGAGGCCAGCGTATCTCAGTAGGTTATCTATCCCTGCAAATGTATCTGTGAAGCACCACCCTTCACTTTATATGCCTCTGCTGTGACTAAGTACAGCGCGATCGTGTCAACATGTCCCTAACACAAGACAGGCTTGGGAATTGAAACTCAATCAACTGTGAAAGGTAATCCAGGGGAGATAACACAGTGATTAAAGTGGTATTGATCCAGTGGGGGAGCCAGCTCTCCAACAAGGAACTTTTCAAAATAAAGTAACAGTTTAAAGTGGGCTCACAGGAGTGGAGAACTGTTTTCAAGGAAGAGGAAGTTCAGCTGAGGAGAGAAGGAAAGAAGCCAGAAGCTGGGGGTGCGGGGGGGAGGATGGGTGGCAAAAAGTTGTGTGGAGCCACCCAGAGAGGGACCAGCGAGGCCGCTGATGCCCAGTTGGAAATACCAGTGACCGTGGTTAGACGGGAAACCCTGGTGGCATAGTGGGTTAAGTGCTACGTCTGCTAACCAAAAAATTGGCAGTTCAAATCCACCAAGTGCTCCTTGGAAACTCTATGGGGCAGTTCTACTTTGACTTCTAGGGTCACTAGGAGTTGCACCAAACTCGACGGCAGTGCGTTTCGTTTTGTTTTTTCACAGCTAGTTGGGAAATCCTGGTGGAGTGGTGGTTAGGTGCTATGGCTGCTAAACCAAAAGACAGCAGTTCAAATCCACCAGGTGCTCCTGGAAACTCTATGGAGCAGCTCTACTCTGTCTTATAAGGTTGTTATGAGTTAGAATCGACCCAATGGTGGTGGGTTTGTTTTGGGTTTTGGGTGTCTTGAAGAAGTGCAGGGTGTGATGGGTTAATATGATATTGAATACAAATTGTTTTGTAAAGCGATCAGCCTATGGGTCTGTATATGCCTGCATGATTGACAAGGGTGCTGCAGATGGGGTCAAGCCTTTACCCTAGTAACAACTAGGGAGCTAGTTCTGGGCTCTGTGATCTCATATAGCCCAGTATCAGCAAGGGAAAGGAAGAGAATATTGTCCCTTCAGTGAGTAACAGCTACCCCTTTTGTCTTTATTCTTTTGGGACACAGGAACGCATGGATTCAGCCAAATGAGTTAGGGGGGAGCTTAAGGGAAGTATTAGCCTCCCAGAGTTTTCTAGCTCTGTTCCTATGGCTAGCAGGTGACCACGAAGTTAAATTAAGGTGACTTGGTGGGGTGGGGCAGGGGGCCAGTGGGGTGTGGAGTTATGTCAAGAACTGTAAGCTGAAGGGAAAAACCACACCAAACCGCCTGTCATCGAGTTGATTCTGACGCACAGGAATGCTACAGTACAGAGTAGAACTGCCTCAGCAGAGTTCCCAAGGAGCGCCTGGTGGATTTGAACTGCCAATCTCTTCATTAGTAGCCATAACACTTAACCACTATGCCACCAGGGTTTACAGCTGAAGTAAACAGGGAATAAAGAAACAAAGCAGCACAGAGATGGGGTCCCCCAACTTTGTATTAGACTTGCTGCCTCACAGCCTGTGTTTCTCAGGGGAACTTTTCTTTTGTTATTCAGCAGCCCCACACTCAATTCCAGATCAGAATCCTGTGTGGCCTCTTGAAGAACAGGCCCACAACTGCAAAAATGGTTCTGGGCCTCAGAGACAACAGAGACTTCCTGTTATGGATTCCAGTGTGTCCCCATAAAGATATGTTGTAATCCTAATCTTGTCACCCCTAATGTGACTTTATTTTGGGAAAGACGCTTTTTCTTTACACATGTTATCAGTGAAGTTAAAGAAGTTGTACTGGAATCAGGAGGGTTCTGATCCTGATAATCCTCTCTGAGGGTCAGCTGTTAAAAGAGAAGGACAAGGAGGGAAATAGAGTCATACCCACAGGGGAAGACAGTAGAGAAGGCTCTACAAGCCAGGAAATGCCTGAGATATCAGCCACCAAAACAGACAAAGAATGGTCTTGCTTTAGTACTTTCAGAGAGATCTCAGCCCTGCCAACACCCTAGATTTGGACTTCCAGCCATCAGACTGTGAGAAAGTACGTTTCTGTTCTTGAAAGCCACCCACTTTGTGGTATTTTTGTTATGGCAATTCTAAGAAACTAAGCTGGCGCCCCACAACATGGAACAAAGACACGTATGGTCATAGAATGAACGAGTAGCTCTGCTCATTTACGGGTTCATGTGTGTCTTCATTCATTTTTCATGTCTCTATTCAGTGCCAAAATGCTGGTGGTGTAGTGGGTTAAGTGCTACAGCTGCTAACCGAAAAGTCGGCAGTTCAAATCCACCATGTGCTCCTTAGAAAACCTATGGAACAGTGTTACTCTGTTCTGTAGGTTTACTATGAGTCGGATCGACTCAGTGGCAGTGCGTTTGGGTTTTTATTGAGTGCCTCTCAGATGCTAGAGACCGATTTAACTGCAGGAGATAGACGGTGAACAAAGCAAGTGATTGCTCATGGAGCCACGCCTGTAATGCTGGGGAGACAGACAATAAGCAAACATGTCACGTGTGTCACGTGGTGGTGATGTGTGCTAGGAAGAAAAATGAAAGAGACTAAAATAGACTACGGCGGTTGAAATGGTGGCTAGTTTAGATGGGGGGCCAGGAAGACCTCTCGGATGAGGGGACATTTGACCAGACACTTGCTTACTGTGCATAAAAGAGACACAGGAGGTGGCAGAGGACCCGAGTAGATGCACTCAGCTGCTATACTTTTTAAAAAGGCAGTCAGTCTCTGATGGAACTTGATGAAAACTGACAATATTAAATGATTGTGGTATTCATATGGCCAAGTCCTCCTTCACACCTCCTGATTCTCTTGAGTCTAATAAATTTATGAGACTGAACAAAAAGCAAAAGCCGAGCTCTGCATACTCCTACGTGTGCTTTCAGCCTCTCTTTTACACACCCATTAGTTGTGTTAAATGTTCCCCTGAACTGTTCATCCTTCCCTGCCAAACATTTCTGAAGACTGGCTTCGGCCCTTCATTCCAGAGCCAAGAGATGCTCCTGTCTCTCGTGAAAAGTGTGAGTGAGTGGATAAGCAAATGAAAAAGTTCCCAGACTAGGAGAAAACATAAGAATGCACAAATACACTCTGTTGAGAACCCTTAATTTCCAGGATTTCTCAGTGAAGACTTGACATCTCATCTACTTTTAGTCCAAAGGCTTTCTTGTATAGCTCCCTCAACAGCCATACTTACCTGATGTCTAAGCCAGTGATCTTTCTTGATCATCGATATATCTGGAATCCCTGACAAGACTCTGCTTTCTAGGTTTCTACGGAAGGAGGGCTCTCCCTTGACAGCTGGCTGCCTCCTGCGTGGTGCTCTGAGCATCCCGTAGATTCTCCGTTCTCACATCCACAGCTCTGTCTTCTTCTTTATCAAGAGCCAGTTCAATTTGGTTCAAGAAATGTTGATAGTTTTTGAGTACTACACCCTTTTCCTTGTGCTGAGGACAAAGTACAATAAAACACTCCAACTGGAAAATATCTTCAAATTATGGAAAATTCTCAAAAGGCTTTGTTGCCTTATGTATTTGATGGCAAGGGCACTTTAACAGAAACTTAAACATGCGATTTAGTTCTGAGAAGCACATTAAGACGTTAGACCTGTGATGCTACCTCTGATGATCTATGCCCTTGTCAGTAATGTCGATGAAGAAATACATTCTTTCCTAACACCTACTGCTTACTGCCTCTTGGTTAGATACACACATGCCCACCCACACTTTTGTCTCCTCCTCAAAATGCAAGTAAGGCTTAGACACACAATGAAAAAGACTTCATTGTTCAAAATCGTTGAGAGCAAAAACATTAAAAATAATTTTGGAGGGACAGCAAAGAATTACAAAATTGACACCTGTAAATTATGGTAAAAGGAAAAAGGCAGAAGATCTGGAAGTCCTCTAGCAGGAATGAAATATACTCTGTCTGTATATACACTGTCTATCTGGGTAACATAGGTGCGCTGGTCAGGGTTCTCAGTTGCAATCAACAGAATCCACTATAGAAACCTATTTGATGTGCTGTGAATTACGTTAGTAAAGAAGGAGTTTATTTATTAATATTTCATTGTGCTTTAAGTGAAGGTTTACAATTCAAGTCAGTTTCTCATATGAAAGTTAACATTGTTGTGTAGCCCTAGCTGCCTGTGACTGGGGTGAGGGATGTTCCCATCTCTCATAGCGAGTGAGTGACTGGATAAGAGAATGAAAAAGCTCCATAACTATAAGAAAATATAAGAATGCACTAATATACCCTGTTGTGACGTCACACTCCTCCTTTGATCTTGTATTTCCAGTGTCCATTCAACCAGCTCCTTTCTGTTCCCTTCTGCCTTCTTACAACACTCTGCCCAGTTAATCTCATGTATCAACTTAGGCCAGGAAGCACACTTTTCATTCCTATCATTTTATGTCTTACAGTCTAGTCTTTGTTTGAAGAGTTGGCTTTGAGAATGGTTTCTGTTATGGGTTAACAGAGATAGTCTGGGGTCCATGTCTTCAGGGCACCCCGCAACCTGTCAGACCATCAACTTTGGTATTTTTGATAGAGCTCAAATTCTTCACCTATTTTTCTGCTGCTACATCAGAAACTCTCTGTTGTGTCCCCTGTCAGGGCAATCATTGGTGGTCGCCAGACACCATCTAGTTTTTACAGTCTCGGGCTGATGGAGCCTCTGGTTTACGTGGCCCTTTCAGTCTCTTGGGCTCATGTTTTCTTTATGTCTTTGGCGTTCTTCATTCTTCTTTGCTCCAGGTGGTTGGGACAAACTGATGCTTCTTAAATGGACACTTGTGAGCTTCTAGGACTCTAGACACCGCTCACCAAAGTGAGATGCACAACATTTTCTTTACAAACTTTGCTATCTCAAATGGACCTAGATGTCCCCTGAAACCATGGTCCCTGAATGCCTGCCCTGTTACTCTGTTCTTCGAAGTGTTGGGTTGTATTCAGGAAGCTTCTTAGTTTTTTGCAAAAAGGAGTTGATGAAAAATACTTATAGAACATTTAAAGAGGGCCATAAAATTAGTTTGAAGGAGTGTTGACCAAGTGACACCTCCAGAGAGAAGGTGGTAATACACTCTGAGGAAGACAGCACAGGAAGGACAGCAAGGAACACGGCAATGCCTGCCACCAGGAGCAGGAACCCTAGAATGCCAGCCGACTCCACGGCCTGCTGCTGCCACATTGCCAACAAAGGTCTCACTTGGACGCAGGCAGTGGGTGGAACAACACTTCACCCATAGAGGAGACAGAGCGAGGTGAAATTAAACAGTGAGAACTGGTCTGTAATGGGCGGCAGGTCTCCCCCCAGGACGGCTGTCACCGGGGTGGTGTTCTAGCCAGACCCATCTTGTGCTACCGAAGAGAGATAAGCTTCGTTTTCTCCCCACTGGGAAGCACAGAAGTAGGACTGAACACACAGTGCACACGCTTATCTTAGCAGTTTCAGAGAGTGTTCGCATGTGTCCCAAACAAGAAGGGAAGGGTGTACTCACAGCCCCAGAGCTACTGTGGGATAAGCTTTGGTCAGAGTGTCCCGGTAACAGGGAGTCAGCCCACAGTTTTATCCCACCCAAGACAGCAGGCTGAGATATCAGGTCCTAAGCACAAGGCTCATTTGTGACTCACAAGAAAAGATGGCAGGTTACTGTCAGACCAGTCCCTTCCATGGGGGGCTGTACAGTTGGGAATAACATCCAAATCACAGGCTAGAACTTGCACAGCAGAAACTTACTGTACCTCTGCTGGGTACTCACACCGTAGCCTGTATCTCTGATGCTGGAACCTGAATGCTCCCTCTGCCTCCACTGGCCTTTGAGGCCAGATGCTGACACTTCCCAGAAAGGGGTCTTATTGTGGTGCCTGATTCCTTACAAAGCTGCTGTCTGAGTCAGATAATCATGTGGCAGAGTCTGGTCTACATTCTACCTGCAAAGCTAGGCTAGGAAAGCTAGTGTTCTGGTTTCTCCCTTGAGAAGCAGGCCTTAAGGGTGCAGAATTCCCAGATATTGGAAAGGTAGCCTGAAGGCCTGATGATATACCACTTTAATGCACTCTTGGAAGGCAAGCATCAACTTCCATCCTTAGTCTATCCTTCAATTTTCCCTAACATCTAAGGTTCCCATGTAACGTAATGAAATTATTCTCCATGCAGACAGAAGCATGCTCATCCTTTCTTGCTCTGACAAGGACAACACATCCAGTTCAAGAACAGGAGTTCTGAGTGGTTGTCACTTTTCAGCTGGTTCCATTTGATATTCTGTACATTATGGATTAAGTTGTGGGAGTGAAACCTGAAAGTGGGAGAGAGCTGAAAGTTTCTCTGCCATTGACCAGTGTGGAAATTTCTGCCCCAGGGGGACAATTTTGAGCTGCATTCTATATGACTCTTCAGAGGGGTTAGGTCCTGCAGACCCCAGCTTCTCACAGCAGTGAGCAGCTCAGTGACACAGCTCCGCTGGCCTTTCCCTCTTTCCTGTCTCACTCCTCCAGCGTCCCACTCCCCCAAAATGTTATCTCTGTGAAATTTTCACCTTGGCTCTGGTTTTGACAGGCACCTAAATGGACACCTGGCTTCCAGATGTTCCTCACACTGCCCTTTCTCCTTCTCATAAGTGGGGGCAAACGGAGTTATCCCCATGTGTGCATTTTGGATGGAATGGAGTCAGGAATTCCAAATGACCCGCTGGCAGGCTTATCTTCCAGTGTGATGGAATCGTGCACCTGCTGATGGAAGCAAGGATGTCCTGGGTATTGTTTTATAAGAAGCAGGATTGTCAGCAAATGACCTGGAGTGCTCAGTGTGGATTGCATGGAATATGAGAAGCTGGAAATTTGGGGGCACCCCTATTGCCAGAAGAAACCCTGGTGGTGTAGTGATTAAGAGCTACAACTGCTAACCAAAAAGTTGGCAATTCGAATCTACAAGGTGCTCCTTGGAAATTCTATTGGGTGGTTCTATTCTGTCCTGTAGGGTTTCTGTGAGTCAGAATCGACTTGATGGTCATGCATTTGGTTTGGGATTTTCAATTCTCAGAAAATGGGCTGGCTGCAGTCAAGCTCACAGACCTGTGGATTTCTCCCTACTCTTCCTCCTCCTCCTTCTCCTCTCCCTCCTTTAGCTCCTCCTCACTCTGAAAAGGGACTGTAACATACCATGGGTTCCCAAGATACCCAGGTAACCCCCTATTCCTGGGCACAGATCAGTTTTCCAGACAATTCCTGTTGAGGGCTGGTACCCCAAATGCAGGTATTTTGGCACCAAGAAGTTTGTATATTTTTCCCAGTGCAAAGGTTCCTTCTGTATGCATGCTCTGTAAGAATGGTGGTGTGTGATTAACAAAAAACAAACCCACTGACAAGTCAATTCCTATAGTGACCCTATAGACAGAGTAGTTTTCAGGCAGCGCCTGGTAGATTTGAACTGCTGACCTCTTGGTTACCAGCCATAGCACTTAATTACTAGGCCACAAGAGTTTCTAGTGCGGAACTAGAAGGTGCCAATTTCCCCACGAGATGATAGGGAGACCAGGGAATATTGTGGAAGATGTCCTACCCTTTGTGCAATAGACGACAGCACTGAAGGTCCCATCTGAGACCTTTAAACCAGCGGATCCCAGAGTTACAGTGGTAAGGTGCCAAAACTTTAATAAGGTGGTGACATCCAGGGCTCCAACTTCCACTCTTGGGTCTGTGAATTCTGACCGTGGGGGAAACAGCACCACCTACTGGTCACTACTTCGTAACACACACTGCATCCTACAGGGAGGCACCTTACCGTCTTCAAGAAGTTATCTCCTGCAGAAACAGTGAGTGAGTGTTCAGCTGGCCATTCCACCATGCTATACGCCTGCCTTTGAGATGGTAAGACTAGAAATGCTTTGCTGTTGGTCCACTGTCTTACTCATTTCACTGTAAAATGAACTCTTGGGTTAGAGCCTTGTTGCCTGGAAATACTTGATGCTGAGTAAGTCAGTTTGGTAATCCTGTGGAAGATATTGCTAGCAAAGAGAATCCAAATCGAGAGTACAGAATTTATTCCCTTGAGAACATACTATTGCCATTTCTGTAAGGGAAAGGTCTTCAGTGTAAGGCCCTTCCTGGGTGTGGTGATGAAACAGGGCTCACGGTTGGCCGCTGCTGCTGAAAACATCAGCCTTGGTGGAAGCAGTCCTTGCTGGGTCACTGCATGCTCTCTGTCCCTGCAACTGTGCTCACTGAGGGCACTGAGCAAGTACCAGGGGAGCTCAGGAAAGGTGGGGGTGGGGGCAGATTACCCAGCAGGCAATGTAAACACAGTGCTCACTCAGCACACGAGATCACCTGTAGCAAAGCTTAGCACATCCAAGATTCCACTTTGATGTATGACTAGCATTTCTCTCTCTCTCTCTCTCTCTCTCTCTCAATCCCACAGCATTCTCTTCTAATTTACAATCCCTAACTAAGAGGTGGAAACCCTGGTGGTGAGTGGTTATATGCTACAGCTGGTAAATAAAGGGTTAGAAGTTCAAATCCACCAGGCGCTCCTTGGAAACTCGGTGGGGCGGCTCTATGTTGTCCTACAGGGTCACTATAAATTGGAATCCAGTGGATGGCAATGGTTTGTATTTTTTTTTATTAACAGAGGCATAAGTAAAGTAAGCACAGGCTTACTTGTGCTCACTAATCTGTAGTGAACCACCTCACATGGGTTTCATTACATCCTGTGAAACTGCTCATTACAGGTCCAGTGGTTCAGTTCCAGTAGGTTCCAGCAAAAAACTTATGCGGCCATCTGTAAAGCACGTTTTGAGTTTTCTCTTCCTTGACGACATGCTCTTTGAGAACTCCCTAGAACCACAGTGTGGCAGGTGATACACTAGGAGGATCTAATGTCCTCTCCTGCAGCCCTCAGTTGCCATCAGCCTCTCAGGCTCAGTGCTGTGACCACTTCCACTGGATCACAGTGTGCACTGGGCTACAGGCACCAGCCTTTTGACCTGGTAGATCATGACTCCCAGTTGATCATGGGCAGGTCACATGGTCACCTAGGGCCTCAAGGTTAAGCCTTCAGTAGACACCCAAGAGATGTTTTCAAAAGTGTAAGAATCAGTTGCACAGGAGAGCTTGGCTTTGCCTCAGTAGCGGAGGGACTGAATCTGTGCTCCTCCTGCTGGGACTCACCACGGCGGCACACACACCCAGAACGGCCGCTCAGCACCAGTAGATTTCTAGGGTCACAAGGGCCCGGACTAGCAAAGCGCCCTCCCTCACCCAAGCGTCTATTAAAAATAAATGAATCACAGCAGCAGAGCCTGACATGACAGTTTGCCTGCAGATGCCAAAGCGTTCCATCAAGCATCTGTGCCCCCCTTTTTTTATGAGTGGTACTTATCTCTGCAGGCCCTCAAAGATAAGGTATTGTTTTTGTTCTACAAATTCAGCAGGAAGGGGAGCTCCAGGCATGTGGACTTAGCCCTTCTGATAACACAGACCTGACTCTGTGAGTCAGAAAGGCATTGTGGGGATTCTGCAAGTTGCTGAGGGTAATTATTGCAAGTAGGCTCAGGAACTGGGGACACTGCCCTAAAATTTTCAGTGAGGCAAGTAAAGCAATCAGAAGAGAGCCTCCACGGTCCGTCACCACCATGTCCACCTACCTTCCAGCGTCTGCTCCCACTTCCAGGCTGTTCTCCCATAAGGCAGCTAACTGTAACGATATTAGCTCTACTGCCACTGCTGAGTACGGGGGTGATGCCACTGCGATGTGGAAATAGGCTTGGTTCATAAGTGATTTTTCCTCCTAATATACTAATATTTTTCCCCTGCTATACTAGTATACATATTTTCCCCTACTATACTGTTTTACCGTAGTATACTAACATTTCTCCCTAATGATTCTCCCAACCCCTCATATACTAACATTTTTTCCTAGTACACCAACATTTTCTCCTCATATACTCCCATTTTCCCCAGTATAGTTTTTCCCTGACATACTAGGTTTTGCCTCGTATACTAACGTTTCCCCCAGTATACTCAAGTTTTCACCTGACATACTAGTGTTCTTCCCTAGTATACTGTTTTCTCCTCATATACTAACGTTTCCCCCAGTATACCAAAGTCTTCCCGACATATTAGTGTTTTCCCCTCATATGCCAACATTTTCCCCTAGTATACTGCAAGTTTTCCCCTCATATGCCAACATTTTCCCCTTACATACTAACACCACTGGATAAGAGCACCTGAACACAAAGAACACTGAAGACATAGCTGAATGAGCAAGCTGCAGAATCGGCTCCTTTCCCTGTAGCCTGTTCACCTCAAGTTGTTCTCCTTGGTTCTGTTTGGCCCATTTCTGTTCTGGAAGTGCTTATTGTAGGATGTCAGCATCTTCTACGCTTATGGATACTTAATCAGGTATCTTGACATTCTTTTTTTTTTTTTTTGGATAGGTGAAGTTCTTTGCTTACTGACATAGGTATTTATTAGAAAAGTAACAGGACTTGTGAACTGTCTTAATATTTTTAAATTGGTGTTCTTATTAGTGACAGGTTGTAAAGTTGGGTAGGTTTTGAGTGGCTGGCCCAGCCCTCGTTTGCAGCAAGTGACTAAGTGCTGGGCTGCTAATTGAAAGGCTGCCTGTTCCATTCACCAGCAGCGCCATGGAACAACGTGGCAGTCTGCTGGTACAGCCTTGAGAATGCTATGGGGCAGTTCTAGTCTGTTCTAGAAGGTCCCTAAGAGGTGGAATCAACTCGACAGCAAAGGGTTTGGTTTTTGAATTTTCTAATAGGCCAAGTAAGATACCCATTGCTATTGACTCGATTCTGACTTTCAGAGACCATACAGGACAGAGTAGAGCTATCCCACAGTGTTTCTAAGGAGCAGCTGGTAGATTCAAACTGCCAGCCTTTGAGTTAGCAGCCATAGCTCTTAATCACAGAAACCCAGAGCCTATTAAACCATTGCCGTCAAGTCAATTCCGACTCATAGAGACCCTATAGGACAGAGTAGAGCTCTCCCATAGAGTTTCCAAGGAGTGGATTTAAACTGCTGACCTTTCGGTTAGCAGCTGTAGCATTTAACCACTATACCACCAGGACCTATTGGCAGTGTTTAATAAAGCTGATCACTCCGTCTTCGATGGATACCCTTGGTTACTCGCCATTCTCTTAGGTCTCTTCTTACCTCACTGGTGATTCTACCTCAGTCTTCCTACGCTGCTTTTCTCAGCATTGTGGAGCCCAGTCCTGTCTCTCCCCCACTCAGCCCCTTAGTGATCCTATCCAGCTTCACAGCACCAACATGCTGACATTCCCTACCTCAGATCTCCAGATCAGACTTCTTAGTGAATTGCGGACTATACAGCCAACCTCTACATTTCTTTAACGCACATTTCAAAATGAGCATGTCAAACACCCAACTCTGGATAGCCCCTGCCCCCCAAACCTGGCCCCTGCAGCCTTTCCCTTCTCAGTTGACGGGCAACCCCACCCTTTCCGTGCTCAGCCCCACACCCTGCAGTTCGGGTCTTCTCTATTATACCTCACATCAGACGCAGCAGCAGACGCTGTTAGTTCTGCTACCGAAGTGTATCCAGCCACTGTTCCTTACCGCCTCTACTGCCACCACGTGGGTGAGCTATTCTTTTCTCTGGCCTGGATTATTACTGCAACCGGCGCCTTCCGGTCCCTGTCAGCTTGGCATTTCCAGTCCAATGATTGTGGACATGGTGCAGGACCTGGCAGTGTTTCCTTCTCTTGTTCACAGGGTCACTGTGAGTCGGAACCGACTCCATGGCACCTAACAACTCCAGTCTGTCCACAGTACAGCAGTGACAGTGATTCTATAAAATGTCAGGCAGCTTGCGCTACCTGGTCAAAACTCTCCAGTGGTTTTGAGTAAGTATCAACATCCTCAAGGACCTAGATCCGGCATCCCTCTCTATCCATCGTTCGCTACTTCTTTCAACTTCTTCCCTCTCCCCTGACTCACTCTCCCCCAGCCACACTCCCTCCCTTCTATCCCTCACACACGGCAGGCACGCTCCTACCTTAGGGCCTTTGCCCTGGGTGTTCCTTCCATCCAGGACGCTTTTCCATCTCCTTTAAATACGTGCTAAAATTTCACATTCTCAGCAAGGCCTGGCCTATTCAAAAATGCAAAACACCGGGTCTCCATCCTCCTGTACTTTGCAACCACTTTTTTTCTATTCCCCACCCCACAGTTATCATCTCAGCTACCAAATGACTTCTTATATCTTTTTACCCATCTCACCAAGCAGAATTTTCTTGTGTCTTTTAGTATGACTGTTTCGGTATCTGTTCTCTCCTTTTATAAGACACTGCTCAGAAGGGAACAGGATTTGGACCCACCCTACTCTGGTTATGTTTTTGCTGTGTGCCAGTGAACTGGTTAATTTAGCTGACTAAAAAAAATAAAAATCCTGTTTTCAAACAAAGTCACATTCATAGGTACAGGGGCTAGGTTGTCAACACATCTTTTGTGTAACAGCATTCTGTAGGATCAAGCTCTGAGTCTGCTTATTGGCTCCCTTGGTCCTGTGGCTACCAGAGGCAAGAGGTTCTCTTAGAACAGTCTTATGTCATTTCTGGCATCTCCCACCATGCCTTACACCAAGGCTTTGCAGCGTGATCACCTTCCATTCTGTGATCTGATGTGAGCAGCCAATCCACTGGCAGAGGTGTTTCCTTGGGGGTGTGGCTTATACCCATGATAGAAACATTCGGGCAAAGAATGCTCTCTTGCCATCCTGTATCTGTCTTGTCATCCTCTGACCTCTGGTTCTTGGGATGTGGGAAGCCTTTGGCCTGCTGCCTGACCTGCCGATTTGGGGTCTGTCAGCCGCTGCAACCACATGAGTCACAAGAACTCTCCAGCCTGCCACCTGCCCCATGGGTTTGAGACTTTCCAGCCTCCACAACTGTGTCAGCCACTTCCTTGGCAGAAATGACTCTCTCCATATTTGTATCTTCACTGGTTTTGTTACTCCCGAGAACCTAGCTTAAGTCAAACAATACCCCTGGTCTCTACCCACTGGAAATCAGTAGCACCTTCTCAATTTGTGACAGCCAGGAATGTGTGAAGATACTCCCCAGTGTTGCCTGGGAAACCAAATCACCTCTAATTGCGAACTACCTCTTTAGCCAATACTACAGGAATCCTTCTCTTTTTCTTTAAGCTGTCAACTTCTATCAGAAGCAGATGGCTTACACCACAGTGCCTGTATTCTCCAGGTTCTTGATATCTGCTCTAGCAGCAGGTGCACTCAGGGTAAAGAACTATTTCGTCACTGCTGCAAGCTCCCTGATAGCAGCCGCATCCTCGCCACCTAACGCAGCGGGGCAGACACCAGTTTCACATTCAGTTTGCAGAGTGCTGCACACGACCCCGCAGAGGATCCGAGGTACAAGAAGATCCCCCTCTCACTCCTAGTTCAAGTTGGTTTCCACTTTGGAGAGGTGGGATTTGCAAGGTGGGAAATTTTAGGGTGGTTGTTCAAATGATACTAAGGCACTCAAAAGTTGTGTCACTGTATCAGACAATTAAAAAATAAATTTGAACATACAGTTTCACCAACTTTCTGTTGCCTCTGCTCAAGTAGTGAACACTACTGTAATTCTTACGTAGGAGCGAGATGATGATTTAGTAATGCTTTTGGAAAATAAGGAAACTTGCTTCCATCATGTTGAAGGATATTGGCTTAATTCATATTCTTATTCCTACTCATGTTGTATGTATATGGGACATAAAAAATGTACTGCAAGAAAAAACTTTTCATTCTAATGAAGAACATCACGGGTTTAAAAAACTGAGTTTAATATCAAAAGAATTTATCCATAAAGGTTCCTACATTTTTAAACAGTTGGAAGAATTTATCCATAAAGGTTCCTGTATTTTTAAACAGTTGGTAGTTAAAAGATTGTAATCAACTGTGGGTTGGCTGTGACACATGTTATGTGAACTCATGAAAACTTCTGATTTAAAGCTGAAGCTTCTGCTCAGAAATAATACATGGCAAAGGGATCTTTTCACATTCTGACAAAAGACAAAAATTTCAGTCTTTAGCTTCAATACCCTGTTCTTTGTCAGAAACGTCAGTTCATCTGGATTAAAAAGGAGAAACTTCTTAAGAGCCTGAGTCCAGCAGCCACGCCTCCCGCCTTCAGGAACTGTCTTTCCTTGGCAAGGAAAGGGCACCTTGGAGCCAACACCTTCTGCGGGACAGCTAAGACGTGTGGACAGCAACCTGGGCACAGTGGGGAGACTGCTGGAATCCAGAGCAGTGTGACTTCCTGTATTTAGATATAAAGGCATCTGTTTTTCCAAGGCTAACTTTGTAGCATTCCACTGGAACCAGGGAGCCAACTGGTGACATTTTATCTACACTCTCCTGGTTACTGGCTTGAATGGAAGGCACTATCACTGATGCGGCATTTTTTCTCTCAGGATTCAGGCCCTTTTTAATTCCAGGTTCCTCCATGTGGCAGTTCGTGGGATTCACAGGGACACTACTGTCTTCACAACTCCTAAGACGCCGGTAGTGATCTTCACTGAGTAACAGTACCACAGCGCCACCAACACGAAGCACTCTGGGACAAGAAAACAATAATTAGTATTTCTTTCTTTTTAGATGATTAACCATCACATTTCATTGAAAATACTTGGTGTGCTTTCAATTTGAAATTTAATTTTATTTAAATACAAGGATTTTGCAAATTAGGTAGTGTCTTCCACAATGCATTATTTGTTACAGTAATTATGGAATCAATAGTACAAATCAGCTTTAATTATCTATTTTTATTCTACCAGCACGGCAAGCCTCAGGGTAATTTGGAATTATATCCTACAAGTGGTGACGCACATAAAAATGCAAATAAAAGACCTGAAGAATCAAGAATCAGCGTGTATCACAGACGTGAGCTGATGCAGAAGAAAATCACCAGGAAGGTCAGGCCGTGAAAAAAGGAGCGGCAAAAGAGAAGGTGCGAGAAGGGAAACCCTGAAATGTCAGCTTGTCGACGAAAACTCAATCACTCAGCCCAAGTCTGTACAGGCCTTGCATGGAAAAGTCGTGAATAATACCAAGTCCTGTGAGTTGCTGACATATTACAGAACAGTGGGAGGGGGAGGCAAGGAGGTGTAAGTGTGATCAATCCAGAAGTCTGAAGTTCTTGGGAACACATTCCATGAGACCCAAACCCAGGTACAGGGGAGTGGGGCCAATTTCCTGGAGGCTGCGAGGCCTCCACTGTGAGTTCAAGGACAAGCAGGAGATAGCTGGGCAAAGTGGGCGGTGCTGGGGCTGCAGCAGGCTCACAGGCACGGAGCAGTGAAGAGGCGCAGGTGCCCAGCAGTTCGGTGGGGGATCACAGAAGGTGCTGGGTGGGGAGGAGGAGGAGGAGTTCTGGCAGAAGGCGCTGAGGTACTCGAGGAACAGCAGAAGTGTGGATTCCCAGAGACAGCTGGAGGCATGGCCTGCGGGTGGTAAGACCCACCACCGAGAACAGCCGTTTTCAGCATGCCGTGGGAGAGGAAGCCACAGTGAAATCATCCGGAGGGACACCAGACAGACAAGACACAACGGGCCAAAAAGCAGAAACTCAGCATTTCAGGAGGGGCAGAGGAAGAGATGCACAACAGACATCCCAAGAGAAACCAAGGGCAACACTGAGGACTTGGAAACCGGAAAACTCAAGTGTCACCAAGAGAATGGCCTCAGCAGGGTACAAGGCCACTGGACTAACAAGGGACCACAAGACTTAATATGAAGACGTGACAAAAAGAAGCGAAGCTGGGACGGCAAACTCAGCGGAGGGCAGGTGTGGCCACAGGTGTGCTGAGGGGTCTGGACGGTGAGGCAGCAGGAATGCCAGGTGCAGATTCTTCTTCCAAGACGTTCAGTGCATGGGAAAGAAAATGGGGTGGCACCTGAGGACCAAGAGCTACAGGGGAATCTTGTCACACCCAGAAAGATCTCAGAAGCTTCCCCTCACTTAATGCATCAACAAATCGAGACAGTACCAACCTACGTCACAAATGCCTCTACTTCTTCCCATTCTCATCTTTTGCTTGGATGGTTGCCAACAAGCTCCTGACAGGCCTTCCTTCCATTTCTCTTCTTCCTACTCTCCCCCTCCTCAGTTTCTACATGGAACTCAAATACAGATCTCTTCAGTGTTTTCATGGAACCTGAAATAAATCCTAAGCTCCTGGTGATGGCACACGGGCCCTGCATGATCTGTCCCTCATCTACCGGTCTGGCGTCACTGCACGTTGGCTTCCGCATACTCCGAGCACAGTGACCGTCCTCGTATTGCCCAGACTTACCCAGCGGCTGCTTCTCCTGGGGCACTGGGCCTTGCCAGTCACTCTGTGCTTCTCACTCATGTCCTGGGCCTTCACATCGGTCAGGCCTCAGAGTTCCATGTCATGGTTCCTGTCAGCCTTTGTGACTACCTCTCAGTCACTCTCTAGCAAGCCATCCTGTTTTATTTCCTTCCCAGCACCAATTACAATCTGAAATTATCCTGTTTACTGGTTTCTTACTGTGTCTCTCCACACCAGAAAGAGCATCCCGCAGGGGCAGATACCTTCCTTGTCCTGTCCACTGTAATGTCCCCAACACCCAGTGCAGCATCTGGGCTATGCAAGGACTCCACAAGTATATAAGTAAGGGATGACGGAACCTCCTGCAAAGTGTGGGAGAGATGAAGGGGTGGAAATATAAGAGTGAGAAGTGGGCAGAGTGAGATCCCTGAGGAAGCAGGGCTGTGAGGATAATCCCGGGGCTAGAAGAGAGAAGCCGACCACCGAAATAACATATGAGATGGAACTTTTTACCTGCTCTATTAACTAAGGTGAAAAAGACATGCTTAGGATGCCAAGGTTGTTAAAAAGAAAAAGTCCTCTTAAACACAGGTATTGGTATAGTTAGGGAGGGGACTGTAGTTTCACAGTAACACATCAAAAATATAAAATGTGAATAGCTTTGGACTCAGTATTATCACTTCTAGGAATTTACCCTCAAACAGTAGCTGGATGTGGCCGACCAGCTCCACAGGAACCAGCTTTGGGCTGCTGTTGGTGTTTCTCCTCCCTCTCTGAGGCCCCACCATACATTACATGCCATACATTACAATGAAGAATCACCAATTACCTACGTGTTCATTTGTAAGTACTGCTGATAGAAGAACATGCAACATTATACAATGTTATACCAGGCAGACACTGAAAATTATAATGTACCACAACAACTGATTGGAAAAGAGATCCATGACACTGTGGTGAGAAAAAGCAGTAATAATAACTTGAGGTGATCCTATTTATGTAAAACCTGAAAACCATGTATCTATTTGTATATATGAATGTGAGAATAAGCCTAGAAGACTTTCATCACTTTATTTATTGTAAAGTTCTTTGAACTAATGGAGAGAAGGATAAAGAAGTAAAAATCACCTGAAATCCTACTACTCAGAGATTGACATTTTTGGTGAATGTCCTTCTAGGCATCTTTCCATGTTACATATACAGTGCACTAACAGAAAGCAACCTTTTCCAGCACCTATTCCTCGGAACTGGAGCCCTGGTGGTTAAGAGCGATGGCTGCTAACCAAAAGCCGGGCAGTTTGAACCTACCAGCCATCCCCTGAAAACCGTACGGAACAGTTAGTTCTGCCCTGTTCTATACGGCTGCTATGACTCGACAGCAAATGGCTTCGGTTTCAGTTTTGCTCCTCTGAACACCAGAACAGTGTGAAGATTACCACGTATTTTTTGAAGGGATTTCTTGGGTAGTACAAATAGTTACTGGACTCAGCTTCTGAGAGGCTGGAGGCTTCAGCCTATCCAGAGGTCCCTGGGAAGAGAGACATGGCCATCTGCTTCAAAAAAAAGCCATGGAAAACCCTGTGGAGCAGCTCTCCTGACACACTTGGGGTCGCTGTGAGTCAGGATCAAGGAGACACCAACAGTTATTTCTTGAAAAAAAGAATTTCACAGGCAATAAGTTGGACAACCTGTATCAAGGAACACAAAAGAGATTTCTCTTCTGTCTGTTAGCCTGCAGGACTAGGGGAGACTCCACAAATAACCCTACATTATCTGGGCATGGAATGCATTAGGAATTCACTGGGTGCCACAACTCCTCGGCGCCAGGCATTCTGATGTCCCCTGTACGTGTCTTTGGCTTAACTCAGGAACTACCTCCTGGACACCTGTACATAGAATACATGGTGTGTTCTCCTTTTTAGTTCTTCCTAAACTTCCAAATCTCACTGCAATCTTGCTTCTTCCATGAAGCCATCTCAACCCTCTTTGCCATGCAGTGACTTCATTCAAGATGAGCAAGCTGAATTTCTAAATCTGCTCATAAGCTTTCCATGGTTATATTTAGAGCAAAGCTCAAAGCACACAGTCCTCTGTACTCAGGACACGGTTACTGCTGTAAGAATTTACAGGCAGAGATAACTCAGCTGACAGTTGTTTGTGTGACAATGACTAATTCTGATGGACTGTCATTCCGCGTATCATCTAGTACTCTGTTACATGCAGGACCAACTACTTCCAGTGCCTGTGGTTAACCTGACTACACCAGGCCCAAGACAGTGACTTATGCTGTGCCCCCTTCAGCAAACAGAAACCTAACTGGTTCCTATTTCTTGTAAACACCTGTAAGTCCCAAGAGCCAAAGGCTTATACATTCTGTACTTGCCACCTCAGCTGTAGGGTACAACCGAGTTATGAAATTAAAACTAACCAATCACTTTTGCCCAACACTACTTCATTGTTCTTACACCACTCTGCCCCTGTAACTCGGGTCTCTTCTCTGTGTCTGTCAGTGCTCTCTTCTGACTGCCCGACCAGATCCCTTCCCAGCCAATTCATGAACCACAAACAGAGCTCATGAGTCCGTGCATCAATTTAACCTCACGGAAATGTTATTTTTAACATTGTGAACAGGTTTACTGACCTCTTGTATTTTTTCCTTATTTTTACTAACACAACTCCCTCTCTTTTCTATCTAGAGCTTTATGCTATCAGTACACCACAGGGAGAAAATTATGTATGCTAAGATACACTGACATCTCGTCCCACTTCTTCTCAAGAGGCTTCTGTTAAAAAACCAAATTAAGAGATGAGTCACTGAGCTCTTCCTAGCTGCCACTGCGCTAAGAGCTTTACATCCACACAATCCCAGCAAAGCTGTGAGGCAAGGACCATCGTTTCAAGACCACGCTAACGAGGCACCGAGTGGCAAGCTATGTGCCTACGTCCGAGAACGACTCAGCAGCAGGGCCAAGGCTGGGATCCAGCGTCTGGCTCCAGAGCCTGTAGTCCTCACTAGTGCATTAGGCCATACTGCCTTAAAGACTTCCCATCTAAAGCCAGAAGACACATCACAAAGGCTGGGGACAACAAGTGGCACCAAAGCTTGGTTACAGAGAAGGAAAAGATCCTTAATCAAGTACATACACTTTGAACTGACTCTACCGAAGCTGACTTGAATACGTATCTTAGGTATCTTCCTGAGCTGCCGGTACATATTTAGATCCACCACAATAAGAGGTCAGTCCTGCTCAGTGCTGGCTCCTTTTCAATTGCTGTTGTTAGGTGCAGTCAGGTGAGTCAGGTCTCACGGCAACACTAATAATAAAGGAATGAAACATTACCCAGAATCTGAACCAAAACCAGTCAAGAGAAAGGTAGCCTGGGACGATTTCACTAGTGCTGAGAGGACTGTGGACTCAAAACACTGCCTTCCACTGACTTGTGGGCATGTCTGAAAGATGCAGCATTATTTTCAGCTAGGTTAAGCCATTATTATGCTGAAAAGTTCCAGGTTAAATTCCAGTGGGTGCTCACACATACTAGCATCTTACCAACGTTGGCTGGTTAGGATGGGTGGGAATTCCCTAGGCCGGAAGGCTGTGGTTCCTAACACTACTGCCCAACAGAATCACCTGGGAAGCTTTTAAAAAACACTGACAGCCAAGCCCCTTCTCACACCCTTGAAAGAGGGCAGGGGGCGGACAAGAGATGGGGAACAGGCAGCGTCAGTACTTCTTTAGAAGTTCTCCTTATTATCTTAATATGAAGCCAAAGTTGCAGAATCTGCTTGTGGGGAAAGTGATGTGGGTCCCAATGATATGTAAATGTTCATGAAACGTCTGACTGACAGGTGCTGCTCAGAGAGGGAAGTCTCAGGTTAGACATCAAGAACTGGGTAACAGGGGAAGCCACTTAGAAACAAGATAATCCACAAATGGGTGCGGAGCACACACCTACAACTATGTTGGGTTTAGAATTCACGCGACGCTTTAATTTTCCTTACAGAAGGTCAGCCCCGACACCGCACTGTCTCCATTCAAAACACACAGCTCATTCTTTCAACCAGCAACCCGTTATTCATACAGCAGGCTCTTGGTATGTTACCCTGCTCTCTCATACGCCCACCTGAGACAACTTAATATGAATCGACTCCTTATATATGTCCATTCATTCCTATAAACATTTTAGGTTATCTGTTAAGTTAGAAAAACAGAAAACTATCTACGCAGGCCTCACTGGCTGAACCTCTCAAACAGGTAACTTTCACTGAGCTATATGTCCTTAAGTAGATATGAAAAACCATAATATGAATATCACTTATGAATCTTCGTTTTATAACCAATAATGGAAGTGTCATCCATTCTGCATTAATGAATGTTCCTTATGTAAAGTCTGTTTCATTAAGTAGCTGTGTGGTCTTGAGAAAGTTAATTGTTCTTGGCCTTAGTTTTTCTCACCTATAAGATATAAGGGCTAATAACATACCAGATACCAGTTTTGTGAGGATTAGAAAACAAGGATTGCCAATTAAATTTGTGAACTCATTCTAGAAAAAGTGCTACATACCTCATTGTTGAATATCACTACAGTCACCTTCGAAGTACTCCCTTTGGGAAGCTATGCATCCATGCCAGTACCTAGTCCACCCTTCAAAGCAATTTTGGAACTCTTTTTCTGGAATGGCCATCAGAGCTGTCATCGTATTACCCCTGATGTCCTGAATGTCATCCAAATGTATTCCTTTCAACATTTCATTTATCTTCAGGTAAAGAAAAAAGTCACTGGGAGCCAGATCTGGTGAGGAGGGACAGTATTATTTGTACAACTACAGTTATTTCTTTACTGGTTAAAAACTCCCTCACAAACTATACAGTTAAGTTTGCAAACATGCCTTCTTGCCCTGCGCACAATGGCCATCCCATAAACAGTTCCCAAATTGCTCTGAAGGGTGGACTAGAAGCTGGCATCAGTGCACAGCTGCCCAAGGAAAGTACTTTGAAGGCGACCATAGTGACAGTCAGTGATGAGGTATGTATGTGGGCTTAATTGTCGGATATCATACGTCCATTATGCAGCCCCAGCTCACTGCCATCAAGTCAGTGACTAAAACAGAGCAGGTATTCAAATTTCAGCCAACGATTAAAATATCAGCTTTTTTTTTTTTTCTGAAGAAAACTTACTGTATAAGATGATCAGGAACTACTAATTCCAATTATAAAGTTCTGATATGAAACCATTAGAAAATAAGATTCAAAATTACTGGGAAATTACTGTGTCATCAAACTTGAACTGAAGAGCTATATTGTGGACAAATGCTCAATAGTTTAAAAATTATGGGAATACGCGCAACATCTTACCTTTCCATTTCTTGTAGAATGCTTCTTATGTCTTTTCCTAATGTAAATTTCTTCCCAAATGGAACATCAGATATAATAACATCAACACTTTCTGAAGGCAATGGCAATTCTGAAATACACAGATCAAAGCTTCCTATTACAGACCTAACTTCAAATATGTACAATTCAAATAATGAGAAAAATGCAAGTACAAAGAATTACATTTGCATATTAAATAAAATTTAGGGTTAATATTGTTTCTAAGGGATTAATGAGATCCTGAAATGCTTTTTGAATCACTACAGATTAATAGTCCCGTTACTGAATTCTGCTGCTTGAAAATTTTTTTTCCCAACTGATGTAAGTTAAGCAGAATGTTTAATTAACCAAAAGCCCCAACATTACCTGAATAGAAAACTGCCATATCTAGGAAGAAGTGTATTATGATATCTAGAAAAACCTTTTTACCAAATTATTTTCTACAACTTTCATCTCCTTTTTCACAGTTACATATAAACTGCCACGACTGCAGATCTGTTTTTAAAGGAGTATCTACAGCTTTCATCAATTTTTAAAAAGGGACTCCCAACAGTGAAGAACAGCTCTGCATGTACTAAGACCAGAAAAAGACTACATAGTTAATAGTTAACAGAAGGAATATTACCACTAAACAATATTTAATGCAATGTGTGATTACTGAATCCAAACTTTTTTCTCATCTTATTTCTCAGAAATTAGATTATCATAGTAAGGTAACAGGCACATCTACTTTTTTGGTATACACTTCCTACTTAATTTCTCACTTTTTGTCTAAATGAAATATTCACAGGTAGACAATGTCTTAATTTTAATTTTGAGTAGCTTCTAATTTTATAGAAATGTAGTAAAATTAAAAAAATCTTTACTAAAAAAACTAAATACCATATAAATTTTTGTTGGCAGGAATTTGGGAGGGGAAAAAAAACTTCTCTGATATGAAGTCTGCAACTTGTTAGATTTCTCCTAGTTCTAACTCTTACCTGAGATTAAGTAGAAAAAAAACAAAAGTAGATTAATAGAAAAAAAGTTACCAGGATAACATTCTTTTAAATCTAAGCAAAAATTCTTTTTATTCCAAGTTATGCTTTAACTTCAAGTACTTAATTTTAAGGACTTCATAAAGGACACATCCATCTGAATACGATTTCCGTGCTTTTCACAAAAATACTGAAGACACCGAGCAAACTCACGACCACTGATGGTTGCTTGGTGTTGCCAAGTCAGTCCTGACTCACAGTGGCCCTCTGCACAACAGAACGAAATGCTGCCTGGACATGTGCCAGGTCCACAATCATTTTTATGCTTAAGCTCACTGTTGCGGCCACCGTGTCAACAGATCTCGCTGAGGGCCTACGTCTTTCTCGCTGACCCTCTACTCTACCAAGCATGATGTTCTTCTCAAGGGGCGGATCCTTCCTGACAACGTGGCCAAAGTATGTCAGACCCAGTCTTACCACGTTCGCTTCCAAGGGGCGCTCAGGCTGTACTCGTTCCGGGACAGATCTGTCTGTGCTTTTGGTCGTCCATGGTCCATTCAACATTCTTCTCCAACAGCACAACTCAAAGGCATCAATTTTTTTCTCTTACCAAATGTGTGTGTGTGTGTGTAAAGCCATGTAGTACACTTATTCCATTTTAACCTCACATCTTTCTTTTGCCTTGTAACACAAAAATATGTACCATCACATGAATTAGTGACTAGGAAATTTAACACCAAATTTGTCCTGGTCTGGTAACAATGTTTGTATTCCAGGTGGTCTCCATTTTTCCCTGAAACTCTCCTAATCTACACTGCATCATTTGTTAAACCACTTTACATAACTTCAGAAGTTGGAAGAAGGAAGACTTCACAGACAAGAAAAAACAATTTTTTTTTCCTAAAAAGTTCCCGAACTAAGCCTTGTTATCTTCCAACAGAGCGTAGGTAAGCTTCTGCTGACGTGACTGAGAATGCAGGCTCTGGGGCCAGAAAGGATGAGTTTGGCTCTGCCACTTATCTAGCTATGGGACTTTGAGAAATGACAGCCTTAGTTTCCTCATCTGTAAAGTGAAGTAAGAGGACCTGTATCTCAGAAGTTAATAAAAAAGGTAACATACGGACAGCATTTAGTCCAGCGCCTACCACACAGTTCTGAAAAATCAAAAACCAAACACACCACCACCGAGTCAATTCTAACTCACAGCAATGCTACAGACTGAGTAGAAGTGCTTCATGGAGTTTCCAAGGAGCACCAGGTGGATCTGAACTGCCAACCTTCTGGTGAGCTGCCGTAGCACTTAACCACTATGCCACCAGGGTTTCCACCACATAGTTTGCAGTCAATAAATGTTAGCTATTTCTGTGATTACTTATAATGTCTCTTCTAACATCCACAGGGAGATGACCAACAGCTGGGCAACAGTGGGGCACACCCACCAAAGCAGCTCCGCAGGACAGCCTTTTCTTCTCACAGCTTCTTGAAGGCCAAGCTGGGGCACCCACTTCTAGGCGGATGTCTCCCCTACTCTCTCTTTCTCCAGCAGTGTTTCTCCAGATGTGATCCCCAGACCAGCAACCTCAGCATTATCTGGAAATTTGTTAGAAACACAAACTGCTGTGTCTCATTCCAGACTGACTTAGTATGTATCAGAATCAAGTGAAGACGCTCCTTAAACACAGGCTGCTGCCTGGCCTTCTGAGTTCTGAGAGAGAGGCTCCTCAAATATTGAGTACTTGATCCATAAAACTGTGTACACAGCAGCAGCCTTTAAATTATTAAACGCTTTGATCTGCCTACGAACAAAGAGTTTGCTTTCTAACTAAGCAGATGGAATTCTGAAAGAGAAACATATAGCTCAAAATAAATAAATCATGTTTTTTCTACCTCTCTGCAGAATTCAAGGGCATGGAAAAAACACTTCAACTTTACAATACTAGGGTGTTTTGAGCAACCCTGGTGGAACAGTGTTCAAGAGCTCACTGCTAACTGAAAGGTCAGCAGTTCGCATCCATCAGCAGCTTCTGGGAAACCCTCTGAGGCAGTTCTACACTGTCCTGAAGAGTCACTGCATCAGAATCAATCCGACAAGAAGAGGTTTGCGTTTTTCTATTTAGTGTGTTTTGAATAACAACAAAAAAATACCTAACTTCTCCCACTTTCCAGCAGAATTGCTGAAATCTCAGGATTATGGCCCTGAGATATTTTACCAATGTGTTTAAGGGTCTTCAAGTATGTTTTCATACATGTATTTGGACAAAATACCAGGGCGACTATTTTTACAAAACTGGGACTCCCCTCTTCCCTTCCTGTGTATGTCCTGCACTTTGTTCCTTCTTTTCACTGCCCAGCTTGACAACACCATATTCCATCTGGGGCCTTAATCTCTACAGTTGTGTTGAATTACAGTTGTTTTGTAATGAGATGGATCCAATCCTCACTCATCACCGTCCATGTACCTTGGCTTTTTTCCTCTTCTTAGCCAGTGCTGCTGGGTGCGTTTAAACCACCAACCTTCAGGTTAGTAGGCAAGTGTCAACCAACTGTGCCACCCAGGATCAAGCATGGCAACGTGGCTGGGGAAGTACAGGAGGGGGACAGTGATGTTTTGCAATTTTCAATAGGCCAGGACTCATTTAGACTGTGAGATTTTTATGTGCGATTTGAGCAAATATTTAAAGAACATTCCAGGCAGAAGGCAATGCCAGCACAAAAGCCCTAGGCTCCAGTGTGCTTGATGTGTCAGGCCCAGCAGGGAGGCAAGTGTGGCCGGAGCAGAGTGAGGGGGGGCGTGGGAGGAGCTAAGGTTAAAGAGCTGGTGAACAGCCGGTGGTGGCAGGATGGTTGGAAACCCTGGTGGTGCAGTGGTTAGGAGCTACAGTTGCTAACCACAAGTCCAGCAGTTCAAATCTCCCAGGATCTCCCTGGAAACCCTATGGAGCAGCTCCACTGTGTCTGTTAGGAACATCATGAGTTGGACTCCATTCTACAGCAGTAGGTCATTTTTGGTAGGAGCATTAGAAAGACGCCCAGTGATGCAGTGGTTAAGAGCTTCGCGGCTACTTAAAAGTCTGTGGTCTGAAGGCACCAGCTGTTCTGTGGAAGGCAGATGTGGTGTCGTGCTGCCACAGGTTATGGCCTTGGAAACACTCTGTGGCAATTCTAATTCCATCCTGTAGGATCACTGTGAATTGGAATCAACTCAGTGGCAAGGGGATGTATTTTAGTTTGGACAGGAAGGTCAGATCTTGTAGGGCCTTGAAGACTGTTACGAGAACTGTGACTCACACAATTTAATGAGAGCCATTGTGATTCTTCCCATAAGAAGAAGTGTGTCTAAAGAAGTTCAGAATTAAATTTTGGGTATTACTGGGCTTATTATTTAATTTGTTCAGCTTTTTCTTGGTTTTCTTTAAGGTTACCTCTCAGTATCTTCCTGTTGTGAGCTTTCTTTTTAATAACTGTAATTCACCAAAAAGTATTCAAGAGGTAAAGTTTTTTGGTGCTTCATTTACTGAGTTCTTTAATTACAGATGTGTAACCAATTTTGGACATGTTTCTAAGAAGTTCAGCAGTATCATAGGATGTAGGAGACTGTGGCTTATTTGGAAAGAAGTCTTCTGGAGGCTTAAACCTGCTAAAAGTTACACCTAATGATGAAAGGCAAATGAGAAAGTGTGCACTGCAGTCTCCAGTTATTTTTTTGTACTCAACCACCTTCACCACATTATTCTGCAGTTCAGTTATTCTGTGCATATATATGTATTTAAAGTTGAATATTTTACAACTTACCTGAATGTAACTGTGAATGCTATGGGCATGATGTCAAATTTTGAGTACATGTCTGTTGCATAGGTTTATTTAGTAGGAATATTCTTTTTTACCTTGATGTCGCACTCAATCTAATAACTGCATAAATAGAGACACGTACAATGCTGAACTCTGGAAGTGGATTCTTAATAGCGCGAATGCTATCCTTTGACAAAAGGACTTTCTAAATTTCCATGAACTGGGAGGGTGGAACTTACGGGTGTACTGAAAATAATACACTGCACCCCTAAGGTAGAAACAAGACCTAAGAACAAAGCAGAGATGCTACTAATAATCTTGCTGTCAGAAGTTTTCACTGAGTGGTATATACAGCCTATACTGCTGTTGTGTGCCATCAAGCTGATTCCATCTCACAGTAACCCTGTATGACAGATTAGTGTTGCCCCACTGGGTCTTCTTGGTTGAAATCCTTATGGGAGCAGGTCTTTTCTCTCACAAAACGCTGGTGGATTTGAACCACTGATCTTTCGCTCAGCAGCCAAGTGTCTAACCCCTGCGCCATCACGGTTCCTTTCACAGGCTGATGTGAACCCTAAGATGCAGTTCTACTCCAACCTGCAGAGTTGCTGTGAGTTGGAATTGGCTCAGTGGGAGTGGGTTTGGTTGGGTTTTTGGAGGATGTCTAACTGAAGAGATTATTCTTCTACTCTGTAACGCCATCATAAATTAAATCTGCTTCTTTTGCTCGTCTCAACACATAACACCTTTCCACTGTATACTAAGAATGAAGATATATCTGTAGATTAAAAAAACTGTCTAACCAATGACTAGTTGTTATTTCTTAAGATGTAACGGAATGCTCATTTGACTCCAAAATTTTTATGGTACTAAAACCTAGGAATAAACATGTGCAGTTTCTGTACATGAAATGTGTTCACCTTGTAGCATACCAGTGCAGAGTCATTAAATTAAAATCAATGTTACTAAAAAAAGTAGAAAGAATAAATAAGACATTAGAGCATGCAAAGAGAATGAGACAATGATTCTGCAGAAACATGAATCATGATCAGAAGCCTAACTTCCTAGACATGAGTTATGCCTACAAAAGCTTTTGTCTCAGGTGTGTGTCAGGCAGCACACTTCATAGCAGTTCCTCACTGCAGCCCTCTGAAGTCGGCATCAGTGTCTTCCTACCAAAGCTGAGAAAGTACAGGAGTTCAGCACCTTACTGACGGTCACGCAGTGACCACACTGTGGTGGGGCCAGGATGTGCACTGGGCCGCTGGACTCCGACACCCGTGTGTGGTCTTAGTCACTAGAGCAAACCGGGAAGTCCACTAAGCTGACAATGCTGCGCAGAGGATTCCTGAGTCTCGTCACCCCAAACTATGGTTACTGTATTACGGTTGTTTTTTTAAATTTATTTTTCTTCCCATTTTTGTTTTTGGTAATAACAAATTCTTTAAAAAGCAGCAGTTTTGGGTGTGACACAACATAACATGGACTGTTCCCTTCCTGGGTGTGTGCATGTGCGTGTGTGTGAGTGTGTGGACACGCACGGGCATACGTGTACACACACCACCGCCGCCGCCAGCACTCTGAAATTGTTCTGACTGCATTTCCTCGGAGGCGGGTGAGACGGCTGCAAACGAGAGAAGGCCTCGGGTCCTAACCTTAAGCCCCTGGCACTTCCTGCGCCAACACAGACACAGGCTGCTGTTGTACTCTCTCCTCTCGGCTGGCGGCAAACCCAGTATGTCACTTGTTATTCGCCTTGATTCCCCGGGAAATAAAAGAGGTGCCCTCTGACAACTAGTAAGCAAAATCAACTGATATGCGGAAACAACCACCTTTTCCAGCCACGGTGTCCCCCTCTAGAGCACAGACAAGGAGCCTTGGTGGCGCACTGACAGGCTGGTGATTTGGACCCAGAGAGGATGGTTGTTGTTGAATGCTGTCAAGCTGGTTCTGACACACAGCGACCCTGGGCACAACAGAACAAGCCACTGTCCCTTCTTGTGCCAGGCCCACCAGCACTGTTACACTGGAGGCTACTGCTGCAGCCACCATGCCAGCCCACCTCGTCGAGGGTCTTCTTTTTTGCTGACCCTCTCCTTGACCAAGCATGATGTCCTTCAATGAGTCAAAACCTGACTTGATGGCACCTGACAACAACAAAGTAGCACTATGCAATGAAGGGCGGTTAGACTGTTAGTGCTGGTCCGTGTGTGAGCATGGCATACGGTTTTCTCCAGGTGGAAATCGTCGATGAGAAGGCTGTGTTGATGACACAGGCTTCAAACACACATTTTACTCTTTCGTCTAGAAAGTCATGCTCAAAACGAATGATCAACCAACACAAGAAAAATATACAGATGGCCTAACGTGAAAAACATTTTATCAAACTAGTCATCACAGAAAGGTCAATTTAAACAATAACATATCATCTGTCAAGTTTGTAACAAGTTTTAAAAATCGTAATAAAAATAATAATATCCAGTAAACATAGGTTTAGAAAAGGAGCAGTAATGTTCTCTGCTGGTCTAGTGTAAACCATCTCAACTTTTCTAGAGAGAAAGGCACACATAAATGGATGCATCCTTTCAGGACTCTATTCTAAGGACACGATTACAGCACAGTATTATTCTTACCTGATGCCTTATGTTTTATGTGTGCTCCCGGCCACCACAGCGACCAACCCACCTGCATCTGGTTTCATCCACTGCGCCTTTCCTGTTACTAGAAGTGAAGGGCCCCCGCCCCCCTACTGCTGTACTGGACCCCATCCCTTGTGGTGGGATCCAGTATACCCCACAAGCAATTGCCTCTCTCGCCTGCAATATTGAGTTTCTTCCTGCTACTTAATCATCCCTTCAGCATACAAATATGTACAATTTGAAGGTTAAATTCTAACTTCTATTAAAATAGAAACAAAACAACCCCGCCTGACTCCCAGTCACCCTTCTTTTCCTCATTGCCTCATTCCTTTGTTCCCTTTCCCAGTATAACTCCCCAAGGGAATCATCTAAACTAGCTGTCTCTAAGCTACCTCTTTTCACCCCATTTCGAACCTGGGACCCATCTAACAGAGCTGATCATTGTCTCTTCCTTGGACTCTAGAATGTCCTATCTTAGTTATTCTCCCCTGTCACTAGCTGTTACTTTATTAGATCCTCATCTTCTCGGACTCTAACAAACATCGGAGTGTTCCAGGACTCAGTCCTCAGGCCTCTTCCTCTTCTTTATACTCATTCTATAGGCAATATCATGTATTTACGTACTACTTATACCAAAGCCAAAAAACCAAACCCATTGCTGTGAAGTCAATGCCAGCTCACAACAACTCTGTAAGACAGAGTAGCACTGCCCCATAGAGTTTCCAAGGACTGCCTGGCAGATCTGAACTGTCAACCTTTTGGTTTGCAGACATAGCACTTAACCACTATGCCAAGAGGGTCTCCTCCACTTATACCAGTGATGCCCAAGTCTATACACTGTGCCTGGATGTTCCCCCAAACTCCAGACTCATAATGCACTTAGCTACCAACTTGACAACTCCAACTAGTGTCTAACTGTTGGGAGCTCATGGAGACTGCGCCACCAAAATGGCGCCGACCGGAAGGACCGCGCCCTGCCTTAAGCCCTCACCACGGCAGTGTCTGCCCAGCAACTAAGCCAGCTCATCGCCCATTGGACAGTACCCATCCTATCGGCGCCTCGCTCCCTTTGGTATAAAAGCAGTGGTAACAGGAAATAAAGTGTTCCGCTTCTCGTCTCCTGCTGAAACAGTGTCTCGGTCCTCTCCTTTGCGGGCAAAGGGGAACTTGGGCTGCGACATCCTGCGCCCGAACGTGGGGCCTGAAGCGACCCTCACCGCGGGGACGCCCGGACAGGTGAGCAGGCAGTTGCCTGGGACGGTATTTACCGGGTCGGTATTAACCGGAGGCTTGTAGATAGCCTGAAATCACATAGACATGGGGAATCAACCTTCTAGCCAGAAATTGGTACACTCCCTGAAAGGCTTGTTTAAATGCAAGGGAGTGGGGATAAAGTCAAGAACCATAGAGGCCTTCTTAAGAGCAGTAGAACAGGCGGCCCCGTGGTTCCTTGTTTCGGGCCACCTCACCTTGGGCGCCTGGAATAAATTGGGGGGAGACCTCACTAGAGAGGACGCTCAAGGCCGCCTCGCCCCTGGGGTGATGAGCGTCTGGATTCTGGTGTTAACCTGTTTGCAGGATGAGACTGGAATCTTCGAAAGGCTATTGACACAGGGACAGGATGCGTTTGAACAGGTACAGGAGGAGGCCTCGAGGAGAGGCGACTCTCCTCAAAACTCAGACAGCGATGAGTCTGGGAGCAGCACAGACAATGGCCCCGAAGATTATCACCCGCGAGATAGGAGCAACCGCTCACGGGGAGTTGAGGGAAAGACCCCTCCGGTTAAGGATAAACCCCCGGACGGGGACCCTGCCTCAGGTTTAGGGGAAGGACTATCAGGCCTGAGGCTCAATCTTCCCTGCCCCTCGCCTTCTGCCCCCCCCCCCTTACAACCCCAACAATACTGACAATGGCAGCACCCCGCGGCGTAGCCTATTGGGGAAGAATTTCTGGCGAGGCTTTAACGCCGCCGCCTTCCCGGTTTTTATTGACGATCAGGGAGATCGCCATCACGAACCTCTAGACTTTAAATTAGTCAAAAACCTAGCAGATGGTGTAAGGGCCTATGGGGCCAGTTCCCCTTTTGTACTGGGTATGTTACGATCCCTGGCGGAGACCGCCCTGACGCCCAGTGATTGGACTAACTTGGCCCGTACCTGTCTGTCTCCGGGTCAATTCCTCGACTGGAGGTCTCTTATGTATGATTATGCCACTGAACAAGCAGCGAAGAACGCTAGTGTCCTTCGTCAGCCTGAATGGACGGTTGAAATGCTGATGGGGTATGGCCCATATGTGAACCAGCAAGCTGAATATCCCCCTCAGGTTTATGAGCAGGTAGGCAAGTTAGCAATAAGAGCTTGGCAGGCCCTCCCTCACAGGGGAGAAGGCGCTGGACAGCTTACAAAAATTTTTCAGAAACCCACAGAAACCTTCTCCGACTTCGTAGCACGTATGTCTGACTCTGTCCAAAAGGTCATGGGTGAATCCCCTAATACCACTGTTTTCTTGAAGCAGTTGGTTTTTGAGCAATGCTCAGAGGAGTGCAGGAAGATTATCACAGCCCATAAGAATAAGGGTTTAGAAGTGTGGCTCCGCCTCTGCCGAGATGTCAACCCTGCTAACTCTGGGTTGGCAGCCGCTGTGGTTGCGGCTATACAAGCCTCATCTACCGTCCCCTCCCGGGGGCCTCAAAAACCCTCGGGATGCTTTAATTGTGGGCAACCTGATCACTTCCGAAGAAACTGCCCCCTTAAGGGGCGCAAGCCACCGCCCGGGGAGGGGAGCCCTTCCTCGGACACTCCACTGTGCCCCCGCTGTGAACGGGGTCGCCACCTTGCTTCAGACTGCTATTCTAAAACTACCAAGGATGGGCGACCCCTACCCACCCCTGGTGGCCCAGGCGCCAGGCCAAAAAACCCCCAGAGGGGCCCTCCGCACCAGGGCCCCGCCCAAATTTGCGGTGCTCAACTAGTCCAGAAACCGAGGAAGGGACACCCCCTACCCATCACACCCCTAGAAGAGCGACAGCAGGAAGTGCAGGACTGGACCTCCGTACCACCACCAGACTCATACTAACCCCCGAGATGGGGGTCCAGGCATTGCCTTCTGACATGTCCGGTCCCCTCCCACAAGATACGGTGGGGATCGTCATGGGTCGCAGCAGTGCCACCATGAAGGGGCTAGTAATCCACCCGGGTGTGATTGACTCCGACTACACTGGCATAATTAGAATTATGGTTTCTTCCCCAAAAGGCATCGCTGCCCTCTGTCCAGGGGACCGGATAGCCCAATTACTTGTACTCCCTAGTTGCCATTCCCTGTTTCCGGCCAACTCTTGTTCTCGGGGAACCCAAGGCTTTGGATCTACGGGAAACACATTGGCCATGCTATCGCTAGAATTGGGAAAGCGTCCTGTCTACAGCCTTCAAGTAAATGGTCACAGTATGACTGGATTGCTTGACACCGGGGCCGATGTTAGTGTCATCTCCTTAAGGGATTGGCCTACAGCCTGGCCTTTAAGCTCCTCAACTGACCTGCTAAGGGGCCTCGGCTACGCCTCTACCCCTCAAAAAAGTGCTCAACAATTACACTGGGCAGATGCTGAGGGACATAATGGGATTTTTCAGCCATATGTCCTCGATACACCCATCACATTGTGGGGGAGAGAGGTCCTTAATTGCCTGGGTCTCCGGCTCACCAATGAAAACACAGATACGGGCTCAGCCCAGAGTGTGGCCCAACAGATTATGAAGAAATTTGGTTATTCTCCAGGGAAGGGTCTAGGAAAAACCCTCCAGGGAAAACCCGAGCCGATTGAGACCCAGGGTGTTGTAGGCAGAAAGGGTCTGGGTTTTCGGTAGGGGCCACTGAGCAGATAAAGATAAAGTGGATTACCACACAGCCGGTGTGGGTGGCTCAGTGGCCCCTTCCTAAAGAAAAGCTGGAAACTGCTCGCGTTCTGGTTGAGGAACAGGTCATGAAGGGCCATTTGCAGCCCTCCAATTCCCCTTGGAATACCCCAATTTTTGTTATTAGGAAGAAATCAGGAAAATGGAGACTATTACAAGACCTTCGTGCTGTCAATGCAGTTATGGAGGTCATGGGCCCCATTCAGCGTGGCCTGCCCAGCTTAGCGGCCATCCCCAAAGGATGGAAGATCATAGTGATGGATATTAAAGATTGCTTTTTCTCCATCCCACTGCATCCAGATGACTCATCACATTTTGCTTTTACCCTGCCGGCTGTAAATCATACCACCCCAGACCAGCGGTATGAATGGGTTGTGCTGCCGCAGGGCATGGCCAACAGCCCCACACTATGTCAACTGTTCGTTTACAAGGTCCTGTACCCAGTGCTCCTGAAATGGCCCCAAGTCACTTGCATCCATTATATGGATGATATTCTCCTTACCGCCGCTTCCATTGCTCCTTTGGAGCAATGTTTCATGGCCCTTTCTGAAGCGATGGCCTGTGCGGGGCTTCACCTTGCCCCAGAGAAGGTGCAGAGAGGAGATAAAGCAGACTTCTTGGGGGCGAAAATTTCACCTCAGGCTATTCAACCTCAAAAGGTCACCCTTAGAAAAGATTGCCTCAACACACTCAATGACTTTCAAAAACTCCTTGGAGATATTCAGTGGGTGCGGCCCTATTTACCGCTCGCAAACTTTGAACTTTCCCCGTTATATGACATTCTTAAGGGCGACCCCCACCTGTCCTCTCCTCGAGAGTTGACTCCTGAGGCAAGAGAGGCCCTGGAACGGGTGGAAAGTACCCTCTCCGTAGCCTCGCTCAGCCGTCGGGACCCTGCCCTCCCTCTTTTATTATGTATTATTCCAACTCAGCGCCAACCTACCGGGGTGTTATGGCAGGGTGGCCCCCTCCGCTGGATCCATCCCCGCCTGTCACCGCAGCGTAGTATTGAATGGTACCCTGGCGCTGTAGCCCGACTGGGCTTTATTGGATTGTCTGAAGCTATTCAATTCATGGGACACAGCCCCTCGCAGCTCATTGTCCCATATGATAAGACCCAAGTCCAGACCCTGGCCGCCACCTCTGATGACTGGGCCATCCTCCTATGCTCCTTCTCTGGAATCGTAGACAATCACTACCCAAAAGACCCATTTTTACAATTTTATTCTCGGCACCCAGTTATCTTCCCCAAGATAACCTCCAATAAACCAATCCCAAATGCCGTCTCCATCTATACTGATGGGTCTAGCTCTGGTCTAGGCAGTATTCATATCCCTGGCCAGTCCTCTCAGACCCACTTGTTCCCTAACTGTTCAGCTCAAATTGTAGAATTGAAGGCAGTTGAGTTGGTGTTCCAGCAAGTTCACCTCCCATTCAATTTAATCTCTGACTCTGCCTATGTAGTGCAAGCAGTGCTCTGTCTGGAGGCAGCTGGCTTAATTAACTCTGCCTCCCCCGCCGCAGCTGTTTTCCGTAACATTCAGGACCTCATTCATTCCCGCACTCATCCCTTTTTTATTGTTCAACATAGAGCTCACCAATCCCTTCCGGGTCCCATTACCGAAGGTAATGCTGCTGCAGACCGTTTGACCCGTGTTCCCCTTATCCTGTCTGCCCTAGAGCAAGCTCTGCAATTCCACAAACAATTCCACATTAATTCTAAAACCCTTGCTAGTCATTTTCACATTTCTCGGGAGGCCGCGCGCGGCATCGTCCGCAACTGTACTGCTTGTGCCCCACATCTCCCGGCCTTGCCGATGGGGGTCAATCCAAGGGGCCTTCGCCCCTGTCACCTCTGGCAGATGGATGTCACACATATTGCTGAATTCGGCAGATTGAAATACGTGCATGTCTCTGTGGACACCTGTTCTGGGATCATTTTTGCCAGTGCCCATACAGGTGAAACCGCCCGGCATGTTATCTCCCATTGCCTTGCTGCTTGGGCAGCATGGGGAGCCCCTTCCACTCTTAAAACAGATAATGGTCCTGCTTACACTAGCCAAGCCTTCATGGCTTTCCTAGCTGCCATGCGTGTCCACTGCTCCCATGGCATCCCTTACAATCCTCAAGGCCAGGGCATAGTGGAACGAGCACATCACACTCTCAAGGCTTGCTTACTAAAACAAAAAGGGGGAATTGGTGAGGGCCATTCCCCACAGAACAGACTAGCCCTGGCCCTGTTCACATTAAATTTTCTTTCACTCGATCGGGAGGGGCAGTCGGCGGCAGAGCGCCATTCGGGGACAGAGACACATCGATCCCGCTTGGCAATGTGGAAGGATACCATTTCGGGAAAATGGTTGGGCCCTGCCCCCGTCATAACCGCCACCCGAGGGGCAGTCTGTATCTTCCCACAGGACGCTGACTGCCCTTTGTGGGTCCCGGAACGCCTCACTCGGACTATCAAGGATGGATCCGCAGCTACGCAACCCGTCAGTACTGCTGCTGATACTGTGGATCCCCCTCCTGGGAGCAACGGAGGGGGCAGATGAGTATTGGGGTTTACTAGACACCCTGCCCCTACCAATCCCTGTTCATCATACATCTCCGCTCCTACCCCGCTTCTTTACCACCAATTACTCTCTGCAACTTCCAGCCGTTCCTATGGATGAAAGTATTAGCCCAGAGCAGCGCCCCCTTAATGTCACCCTGAAAGGCCTGCTCTGCTTCACGGTATGCCGCAACTTATCGGACCTGACAACAGATGGCCACTCCTGTGTCACCTTTTACCTTCCCCCCCACTCCCGTATGTGTTCAACTCCCGTTCATGTTCCTGCTTCACAACGGTTCCCAAACAAGCTCTATTCAGTGCCGCAACAGCACTTGCTTTTACTCTCTTTGTTGGAATGCTACTCTCTTTCAGACGGCGATAGTCGCCAGACTGCCGAGATATGTCCCTTGGCCTGTGAAATCCCCGTCGCCAGCCGAACTGTGGAGATCCAAGCGTGATTTCGGCCTCACTGCGGCGATCGTAGCCGCCGTCACAGCCTCCGTAGCTGCAGCCGCTACTGCCGCTGTGGCCTTCACCCAAAATATTGAAACTGCCACCGTTGTTAATAGCATGGCGCAAAACACTGCTAATGCTCTCCAGACCCAGGCGGCTGTGAGCGACCACGTGTTGGGGGCTATCCATATCCAGAATCACCGTATAGACTTGGTACAAGAACAATTGGATTCTCTGGTTCAAATCACCCAGTTGGGGTGCGCATGGCGCCTCCCCTCCCTGTGTGTGACCTCGGTACATTTCGACAATATCTCCCGAGCTGCTAACCTATCCCGCCTCCTTTCGCATCAACTGTAAACCAATTGGTCTCAGCGCATGGAACTGCTCCTAACCCAGTTGCGTACAGAGATTGTACGGGTTAATTCCACCAGGGTAGATCTTGCCATGGCGACCTCGTTGCGTGATTGGTTGAAGGGTGCGCTCGGCTTCCTCCAGCAGTGGGCGGGCACCGGTCTTTTGGGGGCTGCTTTGCTGGCAAGCGTGTTATTTCTTGTTCTGTGGATAAGAAGACGGTCCCGACAACAAAGCGTCCGTTATAGTCTACTTGTTCAGGCATTTGCCCACACCGCCGAGCGCGATCCATCGGCTCAGGTGTGGCTGTCTCTATTGGATCGCTCCTAGCCTCGACCCCCTGAACAGAGGGAGGTGTAGCCAATGACGGGCAACCTCCTCTGGGAAAACTACCAACCTAAGACAGGGAGCACACCTTGCTGTGTGCCACCCCCATGACGGGTAAAGAGTTCTTCCGCAGAGGATGACCTAAGACAGGCAGCCTCGCCTACCCTTACTAAAACAAAAGGGGGGAGATGTTGGGAGCTCATGGAGACTGCACCACCAAAATGGCGCCGACCGGAAGGACCGCGCCCTGCCTTAAGCCCTCACCACGGCAGTGTCTGCCCAGCAACTAAGCCAGCTCATCGCCCATTGGACAGTACCCATCCTATCGGCGCCTCGCTCCCTTTGGTATAAAAGCAGTGGTAACAGGAAATAAAGTGTTCCGCTTCTCGTCTCCTGCTGAAACAGTGTCTCGGTCCTCTCCTTTGCGGGCAAAGGGGAACTTGGGC
This sequence comes from Heterohyrax brucei, assembly GCA_028571685.1. Classification (NCBI taxonomy): domain Eukaryota; kingdom Metazoa; phylum Chordata; class Mammalia; order Hyracoidea; family Procaviidae; genus Heterohyrax; species Heterohyrax brucei. The sequence continues at coordinate 55,082,270 of CM053149.1, forward strand.
TGCGACATCTAACAATGTATTTTCTCATAAAACTTAACACGTCCAAAACTCAAGCCTGTTCCCCTGCAGTCTTCACCAGCTCCGTAAATGGCAACGCCATCCTCCAGCCTGCTCAAGCAAAAACGCTTAGTCACTGTCTTTCTCTTGGACCTCATGTCTAATCCAACAGTCTTCCAAGTACAGAGAGAATCTGACCTCCTCTTAGCACCACCATGAGCAGTACCACTCTGGCCCAAACCACCACCATTTCTCATCTGGAGTACTCTTCTAACTACTCTTCCTGTTTCTGTCTTTGAACTACTACCATCTATTTTTAACATGACAGTCAGAGCCATCTTTTCAAAGAGTAGGATTTATTTAGCTACCTCACGCTCTAGAATTTCTTTTTTCTTTCCTCAAGAAGTAGGGCATTTGTTTTTGAAACGAAATCTTACAGAAAATGGTCCCTAAAGTGAGCAGATAAAAGTGGGCTGAGCTGGTAGCAGGTGAAGATTCTAGCCCGGTCAAAGCCCTACTGCTCTTCTCACACCTCCCAGGCACTGTGAGAAATGTGAAGCACTTGGAAAACCAATCACTACTTTGGAACAACTTTTGAATCAAAAAAAAAAAAAAAAAAAAACATTGCTGTTGAGTCAAGTCCAACTCATAGCGACCCTACAGGGCACAGCAGAATTTCCAAGGAGTGCTCATTGGATTCAAACTGCCGACCTTTTGGCTAGCAGCCACTGCACTTAACCATTACACTTCCCGTTTTCTTGAAGGTCTCAAAACAGCATTCTGAAAGAAGTAAGAGTTCAGGAAAGTTTGTTTCTAGTCTAATGACTTTTTGGTTTGCTGTAGAAACTCGTGTCTTACACGCAAAGGTCCTATTAAAAACCCTGGAGGAAAGAGGAGAAACAGCCACTGGCAGTGAACAACTGTGAGACTCCCACCCACAACTGCTTTCCTGGGGCTGATTTATTAGTTTTACACAGAAACTAGCCAAATATTTTTTGATTTTTGAAATTCACCTTTCCTACTTTTTCACTACAACAAAACGAGTTTAAATAATACTTTTCTTTGATTGCAGATTCAATACCAGGACCCACCTACTACCTAGTTAGTGACAAGAGAATACTGTTTTCTCAGTTGGGAACTACATGTCTAATTTTCTGCAAGACAAGAAGAATGTCCGCTATGGACTGAACTGCGTACCCTCCTCTCTCCCTCAAAACAAGTGTCAACGTGGATAGACTGATCTCAGTACTACGTGGCTGGTCACCCTTTTGTGATCTGATGTGACCATGCTACATGCTGTAGATCCTGACCTCTAGGATATTATGGGGGCCAGATCAAAGGCAGTTTATGAGGCAGGACTCGATCCACAGTATTCGGTTGCACCTCGAGTCACTCTCTTTTGAGATACAAGAGAATAGAGCTGAGTAGACAGGGACCTTCTACCTTCAAGAAAGAAGAGTGCCTCCTCTGAACCTGGGTTCCCTGTAACTGCAAAGCCCCTAGTCCATGAGAAGACTAGTGACAAGGATCTTCTCCCACAGCTGACAGAAAGAGAAAGAAAGCCTTCTCTAGGCGCTCATACCCTGAATTCAGACTTCTCATCTTCTAAACTGTGAGAGAATAAACTTCTGTTTATTAAAGCCATACAACAGTGGTATTCCTGTTATAGCAGCGCTAGCAGCTAACACAGTGTACTACGAAAAACAGAAAGAAAGAAGGGAGGTGAAGCTTCTCTAATAGTCTAAACAATTCCTAGAATCCTAGGAAATGTTGCTTTGACCAGACTCAGCAGACTTGTTTCTGAGCTGTCTTAGTCAGCACTGATCCCGTATCAGTAAATAAGGAGCAATGCTTTCTCTGGAAACCTGGATCACATAGTGGTTGAGAGCAGAAGCTGGTGACCGAAAGGTCCGCAGTTCAAATCCATCAGGTGCTCAGTGGAAACTCTATGGGGCAGTTCTGCTCTGTCCTAGAGTTGGAATCGACTCCACGGCAATGGGTTTTTTTCTGCCTCATAAGGTGACTGACCAGTTGTTTTAGGTTGCCTGGCAACTTCTCATTGCAGCAATGAACATCTTGGGTTTAGCAAGGGTACTGCTGTGTTTTGTGGGGCACGTGGAAGGAGGTAAGGTAATTCAGAACACTTATTCGTCTCTCCGAAAGGGACGGAAGAAGGTTCCAATTACTACTCAACTGCTCTCTTTACTTTACGCCTATATAGTAATTGATCCATGGCTACCGTGAGAACCGTTCAACTACATCAAGTAGACCCTAAAAAGGCACGCTTTCACTTCAGAGCTCAGAGAGGCTATTTAAATGTTGCTTCCCAATAACAGATTTTTTGAAAGTAAAAATGTTTCAGTTACCATGCTGGAAATCAACTGATTATTAGTCCCATAGGTCTATTATAGGGTCTGAACAATTTAGCTCTACACATGGGAAGTAAAGTCTTGCTTTGCTTTAACTCTCTATATGTTTATATATATGCAAAAATTTTTGCATTTTTAATATCTTACCTACAACAGAGACTCTCAGTAGTTGAATTTTATCCTCAAGGCCTGCAGCTTTCAGATTGTCACGCGCTCCCAGCAACTGCGAGTCACTGACATCAGCACCTATGTAATACACATTCTACAAGGAAAGAAATATAAATAACATTAAGTAAGTAAAAGAATCTACTCGCACTTTGCTTTCAGATAATGAAAGTGAAACTAATAGATTTGTTAATTCAGGTTAAAACACATTTATAATATTCCATTAAAATTATATTTAATAGCAAAAAATTAAATGTTTTGTCAAAACTAAGCTCTCTTAATATTTTATAATTAAAATAGCTATGGAATTGAGATTTGTATAATCCAGGTCATGACGAATTATTGAGTTCTGCTGTACGTTTCTAAATTTACCGAAGTGTTTAAGGAAATAACAGTAATAAGCTCTTCATTATCTATTTTGACTAGTTAAACAGGAAATCATATAATTAAAAATCATAATCTGCTTATAAACAACATACACATTAATGCACATTAACACATACATATTGCTCGGAAACACTGGTGGCGTAGTGGTAAAGAACTATGGATACTGATCACGAGATCCATAGTTCAAATCCACCAGGAGTCCTTTGGAAACCCTATGAGGCAGTTCTGCTCTTTCCTTTAGGGTAGCTAGCAGCTGAGATCGACTTAACATCCATTGTTTAGTTTCTTTTCCATATTTTGGTTTTTTTTTGGTGATATACTGCTTGGTTTACCAAATGTCAGAACTTACTGGCCATTCTTGAGCAGCTTCCAAAAGTATTGTTCCCAGTCCACACATTGGATCTAAGACAAGGACACCAGCCTACAGACAGAAACACTGATATAGCTATTATTAAGTCTATTAAAACAAGTTTTATAAAGAAAACTAAAACTTGAGGAATCAGTATTTTAAGAGTTAACTTTTACACCTTATTAGGAATTTCAGGTGAAGGCTTAAGGCAGGAATATGCCTGCCATGTCTGAAGAAGAGCAAGGAGGCCAGTGTGGCCACAAGCGCCATGAGGGAAAGAGAATGTAGTGACAGTTATCAGTGACAAAGCCAGGAGGTGCTTACGTCAAGACGAGCTGTGCTTTGCTGTATGCAGTAATAAACCTGAATCTTAAAGTCTCAGAGCAGCTCCCACTGGTCATCTAGGCACTCTGCTCCTCCCTCTGGAACCCAACACGATCAAGCAGTCACCACCTGGATGGAGCACTGGCGTCACTGTGGCAGGAGCAGCTTGGCACAGCGGACTGTATACCGGCTCTTAATGCCGTCACCAGAATAGCATGCATCACTCCACCACCTAACTGGCTAACGCGTGCCTGTCACAAGGCCACACACAATTTTGAGGGGCCAGGGAAGTATAATCCTACTTGTATCTGGGAGGAGAAAAGGAAATTTGGAGGGTAAAACTAATTACTCCCACTCTGGGCATTATGTAATGTTAGGGCATTATATAATAACGTTAGATCTTAGAGGTACAGTAAGTATTCCAGATTCTATCCTGGAGATGGGATACTGCTGGAGGGTTTCCAGCAGAGGAGTAACAGGACATGGCATTTCCAAGGAATCAATCTGGCTGCTCTGAGTGTTAATAGGAAGACCTGTTAGGGTGCCCCGGCAAGAGAAGCTGTCAGCCTAAGTTTGGAGCAGTACTGGTGGTGGCGGTGGGAAGCGGCTGGATTCTGGATATTTCCTGAAGGTGAAGTCAACAGGGTATATTGATGGATTGGATGTGCAATGTGAAAGAAAAGGCAATAGGCTGGATGCCTTAAGGTTTTCACCTAAAAGTAGTAGGGCTGCCTCTTACTGACATGGCTGGGGAGGATAAGCCTTGGGGGAGGTAAGAGCATATAGCTAAAGACATACTAAGCTCAGAGTCCTATCAGATTTTCTTTTCTTTTTTTTAGGTAATCAATCATGCTTCATTGTTTTTAGTTATGCAAAGATCTCATCATTCATGTCACCTAGAAATCATTTCACCCACTGCTCTGCTTGGCAGCCAGTCTCTTGTCTCTTTATTCAGCAATGGTGAGATGGATACCCTTTCCTCAGGGAAGAGAAATCCATGGTTTGTTGCCTTTGCCAATAATGCAAATGTTCGAAAGCTGCTGTCATTGGCATCTTTCACATGAACCACATCAAAAGAGCCAGGATGTCTTTCTCTGTTAGTGAGCACACCAGTTCTTCCCAGGTTAGCACCTCCGGTCACCATACACAGGTTACCAGTGTCAAACTTGATGAAATCAGTAATCTTTCCAGTCTCTAAATCAATCTGAATGGTATCATTCACCTTGATGAGGGTACCTGGGTAGGGGATGGTACCAGCATCTTGTGTCACCAGATGTGGGATTCCTTTTGTGCCCACAAAGATCTTTCTTAATTTACACAATTTGTACTTGGCCTCCTCAGGTGTAATATGACAGACAGCAAACCGACCCTTGGTATCACAGACCAGACGGAAATTCTCTCCAGTCTTGTCAATACTGATGACATCCATAAAACCAGTAGGGTAGGTTATATCAGTTCGAACCTTGCCATCAATCTTAATGAACTGCTGCATGCAAATCTTTTTGACTTCATCTCCAGTCAGGGCACACTTAAGTCCGTTTCTTAAGAAAATGATTAGGGGGAGACCTTCTCTCAGTTTGTGGGGAGCAGTGGATGGATGAGGAGCAAAGACACCAGTCAGCTCATCCAGCATCCAATGCTCTGGAGCTGCTACACGCTTTAGACGCTTCTTGGGACCACGAGCCATGGTGGCGCCAAGTACGGAAAGAGGGCCTCAGATTCTCAAGTGTGGGTGTCACGTGGGTCACTGGCTATATGTGTCTGGAATGTGAGAGGCTGAGGCTACTGATTTAAATTTAGGAACAATTGGTATTAATTTATAAATGGTATTTAAAACATCATAAATGAATGAGATCACATAGGAAATAAGAGAAGCTAAAAGACAAGTCTATGGATTGAGTCCTGGCCTTCTCCAAAGTACACACGTCTGAAGAATCAGCAAAGCATACTGAGAAACAGCATGGGGTGATATGGGAGGAACACCTAGAGAGAGTGATATTCGCAAAACAAACAGAAAAAACATCCAAGGACTGTGATCACTGTGTTCAAGTACTAACAGGCTAACTGAGACGTGGGCTGAGACTGCCTGTGGATCTGGCCACGAGGAAGTGACTGGTGATTCTGACAAGAGCAGGTTAGACAAAGTGACAGCAATGGAAGCCGGTAGAAGAAGAGAGAACAGGACGACAGGAAGCAGGGGCAGCAAATGCAGGCAATAATTTCAGCAGTTTTGATGCAAAGGGAAGCAGAGAATGGGGTGATAGTTGAAGGGGAACGTGAGATCAAAAGAAGACGTTCGGTTTTTCAGTTACAGATATCACAGCAATTGTCTGTGTTGATATGAACAGTCCAGTAGAGACAAAAATCTGTAAGTAATAGGGATATAATCCGGTATACAGTGTCACAGCTGACTGGAGAGTGGAACAAAGACAGTCAGTTCACTTACTGTGATGAGACTGCATCAGAACGTGAAGGCACAGATTCTGACAGGTGGGTGATGGGGGCACACTGAAGTTCTCTTTTTTTAATATTTAAATGAAGTAAGAAGCAAGAAAGTTGAAAGTGTTAGGAAAGGGAATGACTTCAGTGAGAGAAAATAAAATCCAAGCTGTAAACAAGGGACAAGGACAGGTGGTGGGTGATGTACAGCCATCAGTGACTGCTGTTCCCTGTGGGGTGCAAAAATCACGTTAAGATACAGCACAAAGGGAACACGAAATATAGACAGTTGAGAAGAGCAGGATTCTTAAAACTGAGTTTCTGGAAAAGATGTCATTACATGGGTACTGTTAAGATCCAGGACTAGACTAAGCCCACGAACTAAGAGTCCAGGTTACTGAGTGGACACTGGAGTTACAAAGAATTGTGGCAGGAATAAAAACCTCTGCTCTTACAGGAATGGTCATGATGTCTGTATATGCCTGAGATTATCTGATGGTATATGCTTTAATAAAGGTGCTGAGTTTTCAGCAAAAGGGAGGAAGCAATGATCCAGAAGGGGCAATGAAGAGCATCAGGACACCCACCCCACCTTCAGGCCCAGGGGTACATGGGGTGCAGCAGAGAACTCCCATCACCTGACATAGCTACGCAGGAAGCAGAGTCCTCAGTGGACAGCCAGGAGGCAGTCAGAGCCACACAGTTCATAATGGAAGGAAACAAGCGCTCCTCAGGAGACAGACAGATGTTCTCCTGTCCTTAAAACTCTATGGCAAGCATCACACAGAATGGCAGTAAATGAAACAAGGGACAATAATTTCGATGGCAATTTTGCTTAAAATTAATAATAGTATGAGACATAACTGTTATTAAGGACTTAAAACGGACCAAACATTGGGCTCTTCCTTTCCAATGGTCTATGTTAAACGTGTTCAGTGAGGTGGTTCTGCCCCTGAGTAGCTCTAAATGAACTTTGTTTGACCTTAGGGCCTCTTCAGCCATGGCTCTGACATACACAGGCAGAGCAGAGAGGTGTTTATTTATATCTGCATGCTTATAACCCCAATTAAGAACTACAGAACATACGCCTCTTCCTCCTCTGTTATGTTATGCTAGAAGGTGAACAGTTGATAGAAAACATGACCAGTATCTAAACTCTCTAGTTATAGATGTCACTTTCAGTGGCACTGGCCTATTCAAGGTACGGCTGTCTGGATCCTGCTCTGGGTACAAAGCTCAAAAAAGATCCTGGATCTACCCGGACCACTTACACACTGCGGGGTGTCACTGCATCCCCACCCAAACAACTGTGCTGTGCTGCTTCTCACAGGCTTTAACAGGCCTCTTTGCTGGTAGCCATATTTTGAGGAACATTCTTACTCTTAGTCCCAGGAGAGCAACATGACAGAAAAAACTTTACTGAGCATTATATTTGGATATTTTTGACCACTTAGTTTTTTCTTTCTCAAAAATGCATTCTTACATAAAGACAGCATTTTAAATTAGTGGATGATTAGATAAATTTGTACTTAAATGTAAACTGTGGTAGGTCACTGGTGATTTGGAAAAATGTAAGATGCTACTATAACTTTCTCCTTGCACTAGAGGAAATTTTAGATGGATTAAAGATTTGAAGCAAAAAGCTATCATAGATTCTGGGAACACAGTAACCTGAAAGTAGCTGCCTCCTCCTCCTGACTCCTAGCTCCTTAGTTCACCTGAGCCAGGAAATGCTCAGATCCACAGCCATCTCTGTACAGCGGACTGGCCAAGTGATTAGCAAACAGCACTGGAGCCCAGAGGGGAGAACCACAGGACCCAGGGAAAGGCCGCTCTTCAGAAATCGGTGGGAGACCAGTGAATACAGAACTCTCCTGCAAGTGTCTCAGCAGGGGCTGCCAGATTCTCCCTACACTGCCCAGACGACTGCCTTTCACCACTTACAGGATCCTCATCATTTAAAACATTTTCGTAACCACCCCTGACTTCTCTAACGAGCCAGCAGAGTCAGTGATGATGCATCTAATGGAGGGGGCCGCTCCGGAGCTAGAAGAATCAAAACACATACCCGGTGGAACCAGAACCACTGAAAGAGACAGATAAATATCTGAATAAAAGAAGGCCTTCTAGAGATATTTAAATGTCATACCAAAAAAGTTTTCTAAAGCTTTTTTAAACTAAAAAATTCAATAAATGGATAAAACTAGTGCACAGTTCTAAAACTCCTGGGATAGCTTAAAGATAAAGTTCAAAAACAACTGAAAATGAAGAGATAAAATACAGAGATAAAAAACATGAGAGAAAGGATGAGAGACTTGGAGGACAGATCTAGAAGTTTTAATGTGTTTGTAATGACAATTTTGAAACTAGAAAAAGGAAAACAAGGGTAAATTCATTAAATTGGTGGTGCAGTAATAAGTAATAGAAGAAAGAATCCCAAAGCTGAAGAAGAGAAAATAATAACACTGCTAACATCTGTATACTTCATACATGCCAAGGCACTGTTCTAGTCATTTTATAAATGCTAATTCATTTAGTCCTCACATGATTCCATGAGATACTGTTATTTTCATTTTGCAAATGAGAATATGAGACACAAAGATGTTAGAGACTGTGCCCAAAGTTTGCAAGCTAGTACATGGTGGAGCCAGAATTAGAACCCAGGCAATCAGACTTACCGAGTCTGTGTGTGGCTGAATACAAAAGAAAAGACACATGTAAGTATATCATGGTGATGTCCCTAAACTTTAAAGAGAAAAATCCTACCAGCATCTTAGCAGAAGGAACAAGGAAGCTATAGAAGAAAAGCAAAACAAGACTAGCCTTGGACTGCTCCTCTAAAACACTGGAAGCTAAAAGACAATGGAATGACATCTACAGACTGCTGAGATGATAGGACTGCACCTCCAGAATCTTATACCCAGCCGAGAGGTCACACCCCTGCCAAGATGGAATGGAGTAATCTGAGGATACACATGAACTGAAATGGTATGTGATTCAAGTATCACCCCTGAGGAAAACATCTAAGGAAAAAAGACTTTAACCAGCAATGCATTAAGCCAAGGATCTTAAATGAGGAAAGGTGAAGACAAGAACAAAACGGTGAGAAACAACGTACTTCACAATATGTCTTTGTGTCCATATATAAAATTGTGGGTGTGTTTCATACAAGTAAATCTTAATAATTAAGGATAATATAAATACTAAATAAAAACTTCTGAAATAGAAGGGATACACGTCAATGGAAATTGTAGCACACAGTAAGCCATATAATTCAATCCAGCAGTTAGAGATGAGGGAGACAAGGGATAAAAATATCCAAAGGCTTCACTGCAGGGAGCAGGAAAGGTGGGAGGGGAAGAGGAAACAAACATTTTGGTGGTCTCATCTTACGGCTGGTAGAAGGAAAAATCAGTACGTCTTGGTGGTAAAACCAGTGTGTCTTCTGAGAGGAAAGAGTTGATACCTTGTTTTAAAGTAAAAGTAGAGTGACAGGTGTTTAAGGCAGCTGGAAAAGGGAACCACTACCAGACTGGAAAAATGAGGTAAACCTCCAACTTCAGGGAAAGCAACAGACTGATTAGCTGGTAACCTAATCAAAGTCGTAACAGTGTAGGAAGTAACACTACAGCAGGAAGAACACAATCAAGAGTATCTATCACAAAACACTGAATTGTTCCACTGAAAGACAAACTGTAAGTGGAATAAAATGAGAGCTGTGTAGTCCTTTGTAAGAAACACAATGTGATCAATGTTGAAAATCAGTATTTGGCAAATGCAAGTAAAAAGAAATGTAAGTACTAATAAAAAACAGCAAAATTTAAGTTTAAGCTTACTAATGAGGATAAAGAGGACTTATGTAGTAACAATGCACAATTTATGATGAAGTATTAACAGTTATAAACATGTATATTACCAACTCACGTAGCAGTGAATGATGCAATAATATAAAAAAATTAAACAACTTAAAAAAATAGCAGTATGAAATGTCAAAATATCTCCTTCAGAACTGAATAGATCTGTAGAGAAAATAGTAGGTGAATACACAGAGGACATCCCTAGACTAGAAAATAGAAATTATTTTCTTATATACACAGAATGTTTACAAGACTTGATCAAGATTCTGATCACAGAATCAACAGATTTTAAGCAGTAAAGTTTTACTCTTTCTGGACGTGACTCAAAAAAAAAAAAACCCACCATAAATAATAAAATATAGTAATCTTTTGGCTCAGCATTTCCACAGCCAAACTACCCTTGGGTGTTCAATACACAGATATGTATCACTGCAGCAGTTTCTGAGTGTTAACTGGGAAAAGAAACCAGAAGTCATCAGTCAGAGACTGGGCAAGTTAGGTACAGAAAGGATGCTGCCATCAACAAGAATGAAAACGTTTTCCTTACTTGAATTTCAGCGAGAGATGCCATCGCCCATGCTATGGTTGATCGCAGTCCCGCTGTCTGGATGTAAGCTCTGCTGGCTAAAGGAACCCTACAAGGCAAAGACCCTGATTATCCCCGATTATCCAGCACACAAGGTCAGCTATCATAGAGCCATCTCCCACTCGTGGTGACCTCACATATAATACAATGAAACACAGAAACAGCGTTCCTGTGTCATCTTCACAATCTTTGGGATGCCTGTGCCCAGTCCTGCAGCCAGCATGTCAATATACCAAGCATGACCACATGTAAAGGAAGAACATGAGATAAGCAAAAATGATTCACCCAACCATTCCTGTGAATTATTTTAATATATTCATCAACACACACTAGAAAGCTAGAGACTAGTATAACCGTATTACAAAAACACCTTGTCACATCACTCACTGTGGTACTTCAGAAAGGTAAAAATTTTTAGAGAATTGAGTTGCAAACCCTGATGTGTTTGATTCACAAAAATTTAATCATATATGAGGGAAATCTTTCTGGAGTGTTTAAGTACTTTTCTATCTTCTCACAGAATAGACCTTTTCCTGCTGGTGTGGAGTTATTACAAACAACACAGTGTACTGTGATACAGTTAGAATACGGGAAGTAGAACTGAATGGACACAAACACCTGAAATCTGTGTGTCATGATTTGACTGTATCCCCCCAAAAAATACGTGCTACCATCTGTCTAGGCCAGGATTCCTGGTATCCTATGATATTCCTATATGCAGTAAACCCAGCCTCTATGGTGTTAATGAGGGAGGATGGCTGTCAGTTGTGCCAGTGGGGCAGGACTCAGTAAGACTGTACTGTGACTTGAAGCAATCTCTTGGGATATAAAGGAAAGGTATGCAAGCAGAGAACTGGAGATCTCATACCACCAAGAAGCAGTGCTGGGAGCACAGTGCATCCTTTAAAAAGGAGAAAGGGTCCCTACACAGCAGAAGCTCCCAGTCCAGGAGAAGACTGACGACATGGACCTTCCTCCAGAGTCAAAAGAGAAATCCTTCCCCTGGAACTGATGCCCCGAATTTAGACTTGCAGCCTGTGGCTGACTGTGACAGAATACCATTTCTCTTTTCAAGGTCATCTAGATGACTAAGACACTGCATTCTGTGAGTGTCTTCTGTAAATCTGTTTTTTGGCTCATGTGTATCCTTTTAAAAACATGAAATAAAGCCTAACACTGCACTGCCTGCCATAAACTACTGAATTCAGGGCTGAAGCAGATATTGCCAAATGAGTTACAGCTCTACATTATCTACTGTTCCATATTTTGCCCTTCACCTCATCCTGCTACTATCAATGTTTCTCGAGTTGCCAGAAATACTCAAATCCCACCTACTGTTATTTCTGCCTTTCTGATGTGATGCACAAACAACATCTCCTAGGAGACTTCAATGTACTTTTATTATTACTTTTATTTCACTTGTACAATCTGTTGGTAAGATACGATTCAATAATTTGTGGCAGGCTATTGCGGGGTAGGCTTATTTCAAAACCACTATGAACATTACACAATGCCAGAATGCTCTCCAAGCCCTCCTAAAAGACTTGCAACAGAATTCCTGGCATACCAACATTAAGCATTTATTTCTTTCACTATTTTGTTTCTCATCTTTCTTTGACTTTATTTTCCATTACCCTATTTTTGTTATATTTATTGCAAGTCCCCCAAAATCTTAGAATGAGATGATGTATGCCTTTTGTATAAAATAGTATAACTGCATTATTTACTACTATAACAAAGAAACTTTTTATTTTACGGGGGCCAATTACATTACTATGTGACAAGAATGAACATCTTCATATTTTGCTTAAACTTGAGCAAAACTGAGAAACTCTCGTGGTGCTTGCTTAAACTTGAGCAAAACTGAGAAACTCTCGTGGTGCAGCGGTTAAGAGCTATAGCTGCTAACCAAAAGGTCAGCAGTTCAAATCCACCAGGTGTTCCTTGGAAACCCTGTGGACCTCCTTGGAAACTTTTGGGAATTTCACTTTTGATAAAATTTCTTCATGATGTAACAATTCAATGTAATTTAGACTGTAAACTGCAGGAAGAGAGACTAGAAAACTTTTGGTGAGTGACTCCTGCTTCCAGAGTAAGCTCTGCAAAAGTTTTGCTAACAAAACACACTAGTTAAAACCAGAATTGTGAAATTATTTTTTTATTCCCTGTACAAAAAAAGTAGGCTCATTAATAAAAACAGCCCCTGTTCACAGGCATCACAAAGTGCTTTTGTAAGCAGCAGGGGATTATGTGGAACCTCTGAAGATTTTGACAATTATGTATGTATTTTTACTAACAAGAATTTTTATCTTATAAGGCCAACCACATTACTATGTGAGAAAAATGAATGTCTCCTTATCTTGCTTAAACCTGAGAAAACCTGGTGGTGTAGTGGTTAAGAGCTACAGCTGCTAACCAAAAAGTTTGCAGTTCAAATCCGCCAGGCACCTCGTGGAAACTCTATGGGGCAGTTCTACTCTGGTCTATAGGGTTGCTATGAATCAGAGCTGACTTGATAGTAATGGATTTGTTTTTTGTTTTGGGTAAAACTGATCTGCTGTCACTTTGAAAAACAAGCCCTGTCACATCACACAAAGATATCACTCAGGGGATAGGCTATGATCGGAAATAAACTTATAATGGGAAATAATTCTCCTCTCGTGGAATCTGGTTGTTTGTGGTCAGACTTGAGCTGCCTTTACATAATACAAACACACATGCTGTTCTGATCCCTTTCCTACATGTGTCTTTCTTCTTTTTTCTCTTATAGACAATCTATCATCAAGTTTAGGACAGCCCAATCTAGACCTCTACCCGGGAACTGTTACGTCACCTCCAGGTATTTCTCTTTGAACGTGTGCTTGGACGTTTTTCACCCGCAGATGATCAAGGTGCTGCATATTCAACACGATCAGCTGGATACACTTTCCCTTTCCTGCATTTCACACCTCAGCACACTTCTTCTTTCTGACACATCTCTTACCACCTATATATTGCACAGCCTTACCGACATCTCCAGGCTACACTTGTCACCTCGCCTCCAAACCTGTGTCCTTAAATAGCTACTTAGGCTGTTCTCATTGAACATACTTGTAGTCCCCTACATTTTATATTTCAGTGACTGACACCAGTATCCACTAGTTGTCCAAATCAGACATCACTTTGTTGACTAAGGCGTTCCTGGCCCAAGGCATGGCATTTTCAATCACCTCACATGCATACAAAAGATGGACAATGAATAAGGAAGAGTGGAGAAGAACCTATGCTTCTGAATTACAGTGTTGGCAAAGAATATCACATATACCAAGGTCTGCTAAAAGAACAATCAAATCTTAGTTCTCTTTGGAAGAGAGGATGGTGGGACCTTGTTTTAGTCAGGTAGTACTGCTCTAACAAAAATACCACAGAGTGGATGGCTTTAACAAAGGAAAGTTTATTCTTACACAGTCCAGTAGGTTACAAATCCAAATTCAGGATGTCTGCTCCAGGGGAAGGCTTTCCCCCTTGTTGGCTCAGGAGGAAAGTGGTACTGCATCAGTCTTTGTCCAGGGTGTGTCTTGGCGCAGGAACCTTGAGTCTGAAGGACGCGCTCTCCTCCCGGTGCTGCTTGCTTCATGGTGTGAGGTTCCCAATTCTCAGTCTGCTTCCCTTTCCTTTTATCTCTTGCAGGATGAAAGGATTAAGGGTGGGGCAAGCCAGACTCCAGGGAAACTCCCTTTACAGTGGAGCAGGGAGGTGATCTTATAAAGGGATTTACAGTCCCACCCTAATCTTTTATCATACAGCATAGGAAAACCACAAAATAGAGGACAGTCAGAAGATACTGGGAATCATGGCCCAGCCACGCGGCTATGCTAATTTTGGGGGGGACACAAGTCAATCCATGACAGACCTCATCTTACATACTTAGGACGTGTTATCAGGAAGGACTAGTCCTTTGAGAAGTACATCATGCTTGGTAAAGCAGAGGCTCAGCAAAAAAAGAAGGAGCCCCTTAACAAGACAGACTGACACAGTAGCTGCAACAAAGGTCTTAAACACAGTGATGACTGGGAAGAAGGGGCAGGACCAGCCGGTGTTTCTGTCTGTCATACACAGGGTACTGTGAGCCGGAAATGACCCAGTGGCACTAAAAATAACACTGCACGGAAGTAGGGTACTACTGTTTATCTGACTTTACAGCAGAGGAACCTGACCTCACCTAAAGCTGAATAGCTATTTTGTGGAGAACGGAGAATTCAAATCCACGGTTCTTATCTACTATGCTATATTGTACTAGGTGATGTTATGTCCTATGTGGCTACTGACATCCCATCGGTTCTTTTCTGCAAAGAAAGCAGAACTATGAACAAAGTATTCAGGAACTACTAAGACATACATTTTTACGTGATTCTTGCACTTCATGGTTGGTCTACCCTGTTTTATCGCTTGTGACATTTACCACCACCAAGACGGCCGGGCTGCAGGCTCCGAGCTCCACCGTCACTGCCATCTGCTGTTCAGCTCCTGCTTTCTCTCACACAGCAGCAAACTGTTCCTTGGCCACCTGACTCAGAAACTGCTTCCTTCCTTTGTGGAGGCAGTCTAACTAATCACAAAACATCTAATGTAATCTTATTTTCAACTGCTGCTCATTCAGGGTCTGAGTTCTCATTGTCAGATACACATTTCTCATTTGTGAATTTTTAAGTATGCTAACAGTTTTTATCTGAGATGGCCATAAACATGGCTACTTGAGTTTTTCTAGCAAGGATCCAAAAACATGAGACTTAATGCCTTCTCAAAATACTCATTAAAATTTATAAATATTTGTCAATGATAAAACAGCTTAAGATTCAGCATATTTATATACAATTAAAAACTTGTCTTTAACTTAAGGAAAATACAAGCCCAAGAGACAGAAAGGGCCATATATCCAGTGACTACATCAGCATGAGACCAGAAGAATTACCTGGTGCCTGGTCATCACCAGCGACTGCCCCAACAGGGAACACAACACAGAGTCCCTAACACAGCAGTAGAAAAGCAGGTGTGCAAAATTAGAACTCTATCAAAAAGATCAGACTTGCTGGTCCGACAGACTGCAGGGTCCCTGGAAGACGCGACCCCTGGACTTTCTGCTAGTCTGGAGCTGAGGCCATTCCTGAAGCCAGCTCTTCGAAGACTGGACCAGACTACACGACGTAAGAGGGTAACAGTGAGGAGGGTGCTTCTGGGCTGAAGTAGACACGTGAAGCCAAACACGAAACTTCTGTCCAGAAGGAAGACAAGGGGTGGAGACGGACAGGAGCTGCTTGAATGGATAGGACATACGCAGTGGAAAGGAGGAGTGTGCTGTCACAGGGTGCAGAGAGCAGCTAGAGTGCATAGCAGAGCGTGTGTGTGCGTGTGTGTGCGCGCATGCACGCATGCAAGGTTTTCTATGACAAATTTACCTGGACTATAAACGTTCACTTAAAGCACAATAACCCACGATCCACTGTTGTAGAGTCAATTCTGACTCAGAGCAACTCTACAGGACACAGTAGAACTGCCCCATAAAGCTTCCAAACAGCACCTGGTGGATTCGAACTGCCAACCTTTTGGTTAGCTGCCACAGCACTTCACCACTACACTACCGGGGTTTCCAAAGCACAATTCAGTATTGAAAAAAAAGAACTATCAAGTTCTTGATTTTACAGAATCTCCTAAGGGACTATGTCAAAGCTCAGAATAGAAGTATTTACCTGAAAACAGGAATCCCCACCAGAGAGTAAATGTCATTTAGATGTATAAAGATCTGAAAGAACAAAGACAGAAGTCACAAAGGAATTAAGAAATTGCATTACCAAATTATTCGAAAACTTCAATTGTGAACCTATACAAACTATATTTAATAACAAATTCCAAGGCCTTATTTATCGTATCTGGAAAACTGAAAGTATGTTTTTACTTCTTCAGCAGAGACAAGCTAAACTTAAAAGTACATTTCAGAGAGAAATTTTTAGGTCAGTCTGGGCATACAAGTTACATGAAAAATCAGGGCATGAAGAACTCAAAATCAACTTTCTTACCAGAAGTCTTTGAGTTATTACTGTAAAGAATCACTTTCCAGCATTTGGGCTAGAGGTTTCCTAAATCCACCCAAATTCGAACCCCTAATTACAATGTCAGGACCTCCACAGTCTACACCCATTCACAGGGTAACACAAAGTTTCTTCAAGTCACATATAAGGAGCAAAGGTGCCCCTCTTTCTCTTTCTCCAGTCCACAAATGAGTTTCTTCCTCTGTTTCTTTCTTTTTTTAGGCTGTGAGAAAGATTTAATGGCCTCCAGTTGTAACCAGTAGCCCATATAACTTAAAAATAAGAACCTTTCTTACTTTTGTAGTCTGATGACATTTATGGAATATTACAGCCATGTTTCCGTCCTAAAGAACATTCTGATCCCTGACAGTTTTGCCACAAGGATATTTTTAATATGAGAATTTTAACCAGAATTATGTTAATATTAATGAAATTGAATTTATTATGATTAAGTGCAAGTATATAGTTCAAGTCAATTTTGCATGCCCACCTACCTCTCTACAACTCTATCTCCTCTCCCCACCTGTGACAGCACCCTCCTCCTTTTCACTCCTAATATTGATAACTTTTATCAAGAAAAAAATTACCTGGAATGAGTTCCAATTAGTCAATTTAATTCTTCAATCAAGTGACACCTCATAGCTAATCTATTTTTTTATATCATTTATTTTAGCAAAATTATTTATTGGTATTTTAATTATTTTCATTTACAATGTACATCAAAGGTTTCATATACTGATTTTGTTTCACATGTTGAATGTTATTAAGACTAGCGTCTCCCACTATAAAATTTCTCTGTCCACATATTTTTCCATTAATTTCCCAGAACAAAATTTAACATTTGATTTGTCTTCAATTTTTAGCCCCAAAGTTCACCATGCATTATTTTAGTTATAACAATTTTGTATTGCTTCCTGAGACCAAATGACAAGTGCTGTTAACTACACTGACTATGTTTCTTTGCTTATGAGTTAATCTATGAAAACATTCCAACTAATTTTGAGAGAGAGTGTCAGGGGAGACAGAGAGCAGGAAATCAGGACAGAAGATACCTGAACTAGAAGGGGAAGGGGGTGTGTGATGAAAAGAAAACATCCCTCAGCAAAACAATCTTGGGGTCAAACAGGGGTTCCAACTGGTGCAAACTGCCGAAAATTTGTATTTCTAACACAGTCTCATGACTCATGGCGACCGGCACTTGGCACTTGGCTAACACAGTCTCAAGAAATTATATGTAAGAATCACCTGGAAATCTTGTTAAAATGTGGATTCATTTTATCTGGGGTGGAAATGCAAATTCTCAGCAGGAGTTAGAACCAGAATGAAGGTTGAAGGCCCCCGGTCAAAATATTTTGAAATCACTGAAGGCTATTAACAGTCTAGAGGAAGGACAAGGAATCTCTGTAACATATTGTTTTACCTGATACCACTCACAGGAATTATTTATTTCAAACTAAAAAACAACATATGAAGAAAATTAAACAACATAAAATGCCCTGATTTACTTGGCTAGCTAGCTGTTAATCCATTTAAAGGTAGACAACAAGTAATAGTTTTATAAATTAATGAACCATAAAAATGACTAAATACCTGTCAAATTTATGAGACAGTTTTTGAGAAAAGAGTATTTTTGTAGCTAGCAGTTTTTCTCCATGTTTCTGACTCTGATGCTATTATAAAAGTAGTGTAAATTCATCAAAATAATCTGGAAAATACAGAAAAGGAAAACAGCCCAGAATCCCACAACCCTAACCAAACCACTACTAACAACTTACTGAATTTTATGTAGGCATTTTTTATAATAAGTCTCGATGGCACTTGGCCATAAGTAAAGACTTAATTCTGTATTATAAAGACTGCAGAGACCATCATCTTTACAATCTTATAATAAATGTTTTCCTTTTCTTCAACTGTGATTACACAGTTCTATTTGAAAACACTGTAACTGGAGAAGGCAATTTCAATAAACAAAGACAATCTTCATTCATTGACGATGTTAGTCAAAACTATCTGCATTACTCTACTACTAGAGAAAAACAGACTCGTGGATTCACGTGTGGAGGTTTTTAAAAATTCCAGAATAAAATTGCTAAGTACAACAAGAAGAGCTGATACCATCTTTAAAGAATATGACAATATATGAAATGAAACATTCATTACCTCTAAATGTGGATTTCTCAAATTTGCTTTCCATCCAAACTGTTTCATAAGAGTAATTCCAATTACTCTTCCTACTTCCTGGAAAAGTAACAAGTAATAGAAAAGATAAAAATATCCAAATGAAAATGTTAAAATTAAAAGCAAGCAAAAATTAACAAAGTCTTGTAAGGAAGGCAAGCCATACTACACGATGGTAACTCTGGGTTGCAATATTATAATATTACACTTAAGCATTTTCGACCGAAGGCCATAAGGCTACATTTTACCTCTCTATGCTCCAAAGATACCCTGTGGCATGAATATCTATTCACCTGTACTGTCCATTTTAGTAAATTTAGTTACATGAGATAACCGGATTATGACTTGGGTTTTAAAAAACAGATGCAAGCTGAAACACAATCTTACATGTTTAAAAACAACCAGATCAATGCCATCATACTCAAACTAGAGTCTTTCTGACTTTAAGGTTGACTAAAAGGATTCTTTAGGTTCTTTGTATCACTGAGCTTTGTGAAAGGCTAACTAAAAACCTTTCTAGTGTCAGCTTTTCATGGTATTTGCTCTCCCTCAGATTCTTGGGGCCTTGAGTTATTTGTGCATTTGTACTCCTGGGTCCCCGTACAATCACACAGCGCAGAACAGCGATTCAATAAACACACAGCTGAAACAAACATAATCTCTAAAAATCTTAACCAAAAAAAAAAACCCACTGCCATCAAGTAGATGTCCACTCACAGCAACCCTACAAGACAGAGTAGAACTGCCCCATGGGGCCTCCAGGGAGCAGCTGTTGGATTCAGACTGTGGACCTCTGGGCTAGCAGCCACACTCTTAACCAACAGGGCCAGGGCAGTAGGACTTCCAAAGGCCAGGGACATTGATGAATTTAACCAAACTCTCAGGCAGAAAGTAGGAATGTTATTCCATGGAATGACATGTCATTCTCCTTAACATTTATAGTAAAGTTAAGAAGATGAACATTTTCAGACACTGGATTATATGGCTAGACCTAGTTATCTTTCCTCTGAACAAATTTTAATTCCTTTTTAAATCTACCAAAAATGAAAAAGCTAAGCCCACTGCCGTCGAGTCAATTCTGACCCATAGGAACCCTAAAGGCCTAAAGGCCAGAGTAGAATTGCCCCACAGTTTCCAGTAGCACCTGGTGGGTATGAACTGCTGCTCTTTCAGTCGGCAGACGCACACTTAACCCAGTATGCCACCAGGGTTTCCTTTAAATCTACAGAGTTAAGAATTTCTCTTCAGAAGTGGGAGAGCACTGTGGGAGGTAAACATACCTGTGTGGAAAAGGCCTTTCCAACAGTCCCGCTGCAGCGACAAGACACTCTGAACGTCAAGTCTTCCTGGTTATCAGCACTAGTTGCCTTCTCGACATCAGTCTGAAACTCTTCTTCTTGAGGAATAAAATCTCCTTGCACCAGTGTTTCTCCTCCTGTTTGTTTTTCCAGCTGGTAGTTCCTTTTCTCTCCTATCTCTTGCATTTGCTCTGTTTTCAGTTTCTTAGCAATAACTTCACTTTCTTCCCCTTCTCTTTTGAGTGGGTTAGAACTTTCTTCAGAAGGCTTTGCATTTTTTGCATCAGGTTCACGAAGCTTTTTCCAAAGTGAAACGGCATCCAACCAACTTCCTGGATTGTCACTTACAAGTCTTTGCATCTCACTGCATGTTTTTCCTAAAGAAACGACATCTGATGATGCTACACTGAAGCTTTAAAGACAGCCCAGTACACTCAGTTTCCCTGGGTTCCTTTTTCACTTTTTAAAAATACTCTTTATTACACTGCTATCTTAGTGATCTTACTTTAATCTGGAACTCACATAGTTTATCATAAGACATTTTCCACAATGCAGGTCATACTTTCATTGTATCCACAGCACCCAAATGGTTATTTCTCTTCTGGGATGCATGATCTAAGTTAGCTCGATCCCCTGCGAAGAACTGAATTTGTTTTGTAGGCAAGATCAGCATTTCAAAGATAGATATATATGCAGATGTGCCTATTGAAACCATATGTTATTATAGAACAAGAGGCTTGCTATATTATTATATGATAATAAAACCAAAAAGCCACAGCTGTTGAGTCAGGTCCTACTCATAGTGACCCTAAAGGGTAGAGTAGAACTGCCCATATAGTTTCTAAGGAGTGCCTGGTAGATTTGAACTGCTGACCTTAGTATTTTAAAACTTTAAATACAGTTCAAAGCTTTTCTGAAATTCCAAATTCCTTGCCCCACACTCTTCACTCCAGCCACACAGGCCATCCTGAGGCCCCTCAAAGCAGATGTGCTCCTAATGCACAGCAGTGGAACACATTGTCCCCTCCTGTTCAGGACACTCCTCTCAAGACCAATAGGCTCATTCTCTCCTCCACCCTCAAGCAGTGAGGCCCTCTCCAACCCCTCCACTCAAAATACAAGCCCGCCACCCATGGCAAGTCTTATACTCCTTCCTCATATACATGCATGTAATCCACAGCCCTTACCCCCAGCTGACACACTGCATTTTGTATGTTTTTACATGTCTGTTGTTTATCTCACCTAATACAGCTCATGACGGCAGGGATGCCAGTCTTTTGTTTTCACAGCTGTGCTGCAGCCCCAGTGCTCAGGAGAATGCCTTGCACATGGTACGCATTCCATAAATACTTGTGGAATAAGCCAATGAAAAATGAATTGATTTCTCTCAACTATATTTTAATACAAATATTTAAGAACTGGAAATATTTTACACAGGTAGTATGTTGATTACAGTACATCATACTGAGACTGGTAAAGAGCTTGAGGAAATCTCTTACCTATGGAGGATATATAACTGAAACACTAAAGAATGCTAAAGCTGTCCTAAAAAAAGGAATTAGGAATTTCAAAAAAAGCTATGAACTACATTTAAAGTTTTAAAATACTAAGGTCAGCAGTTCAAATCTGCAAGGCACTCCTTAGAACTATATGGGGCAGTTCTACTCTACCCTTTAGGGTCACTATGAGTTAGACCTGACTCGACAGCTGTGGCTTTTTGGTTTTATTATCATATAATAATATAGCAAGCCTCTTGTTCTACGATAACATGTATCTTCAATATGCACATCTGCATGTATATCTATCTTTGAAATGCTGATCATGCCTGCAAAAATTAAGTTTAAAAATACAGAATATTACAAATCACAGAGAGCTCAGAAAAATTTTTTAAAAAAGACAAAGTGTAAACCACAGAGCTGGGAAAAAAAAAAGAGCAACTGAATCTTGGGGGTTTTCATTTTAGACCATACAATATTAGCACATCTTAAAATGAGTTTCATAAAGCGACACTTCAGACATTCAGCTCACTGATAATTCAGGAAATGCCAGCATGCTCACCGTAATTTAATTTTTTTTTTTTATGAAGAAGTGCCATCAAGATGATCCATGAGTTTTACTATAGCTCCCGAAAGATGAGAGAATCTGGCATGCTGGGATGAAATTCTATTGACCCCGAGTATAAAACACTTGGAGATTTACTGTGACACAGTGTTTTCGTGCCCTGCTTTGACTTCTTGCCGTCTGCATTATTCCTGAGTTTACTACTGACAGCACAACTGTGCAAAACAATCAAACCGAAGTTTAAGGCAGCTTGCTCCCTCAGTGTCTGACACTTTTTCATTGTTTTTAACAAGTTTTTAAAATTATTTGCACAGAATAATTTACAAAATTAGGGAGTGGACAAACTTTCTTAAGGCCCTGTTAACTCTAGTACTTTAAAAATGAATAAAAAATACATTCAAACATCTGAAGTCCCAGAAATATAGAACTTTGCTATAAAGCAGTTTTCCAGCTTTATCACTTATCAAGCAACAGTGACAGTTTTGATCAATTTATTAAAATAATGCATTTTGAGTTATTCCATACCTCTACATCCATATAAATACAACTAACTAACCAGATGTATCTCTAGAGAAGACGCCAGACCATAATTCTCAAAGAAAAAAATGTGGTTTACAATAACACATATCTCTGAAGACAAAAAGCAGACTGCAAAGAGAAGAACCAGATTAAGTACTACAATTGGATGATAATTAATATCCAGGAAATAAAGTAAAAAACATATAATTTATGATCCCATATGAATGAATGAATCTTAAAAATGTGAAACAGCCAAACGCTATCACGCAGTAAACTGTGGAACACAATGCAGCCCGTGTGTAATGTGCTTGTGTATAAGAGCAACAAGCACACAGCATACCTTTACTTGCAGAAGAAACAGTAAGTGGAAACTGTTTTCTAATCAGTAAAAATAATCTTTCCGCAGACTTTAACTTCTTCAGCATGTTCAAGTCAGAACAGGCAGTGAAAAAAACCTTTCCCGAAATATATTCAACCTAGAGATAGGAAAAAGACAAACAGCCATTAATGTGGTCCAGTATCTGAGTAACAACCAGTTTCTGTTTTTTCCCCCTTGAATTCACATCATCTAGATCAACAATAAAAAAAAATGGCTATCACTTGGTATTTACTATTTGTCAGGCATGTCCTAGGCATGCCAAATGACGTTTCTTCCATCATGCTTTTAGCAGCTGTGTAGTGAGAAACCCCAGTGGCACAGTGGTTAAGTGCCACGGTGCTAACCCAAAGGTCAGCATTCAAATCCTTCAGGCGCTCCGTGGCCACTCTATGGGGCAGTTCTGTTCTGTCTTTAGGGTTGCTATGGGTCAGAGTCGACTCCACAGTTGTGGGTTTGTTTTGGTTTTTTTTGTTTTTTTGGTAAGGTAGTTTAGAGTCCCTGGGTGGTGTAAACACTTAAAGCACTCAGCTACTAACTAAAAGGCTGAGGGTTTGAGGTTACCCAGTGGGGCCTTCGAAGAAGGACCTGGCAATTTGCTTTCCCAAACTCAGTCACAGAAAGCAATCTTGAGCACTGCTCTACTCTGACACACATGGGGTCACCATGTGTCAGAGATGACTTGATGGCAATTGGTTTTTTTAAGGCAGTTTATTATGCCCACTTTACAGATTAGGAAATTGATGGTCAGACAGGCAAAATAATTTATGTAAGGTTACAAAGTCAGTGATGAAGATCAATGTATGTACAGCACACTTTTGTACAGCACACTTATACATGCCCTTGTATCCACATACATTACTAGAAAAGTAGAACTGAAAATACTCAATAATTACATTAGCAAGCTTTACATATTATTTAAAAGTGGCAAAAGAAAGGTGTAATACATAGAAGAAATGAGGTGTGCAATCCAAAGTTAGTGTCATCAGTGGATATTTCTCAAGTTCCTATCTTGTGGTCTAGCCAGGAAGCACACACAATACTTCCTAAGACGATATGTAACAGGCACACATATTAAAGTATAAAATTTATAAGGCAGTAACTTAAACCCTGGGTGAATGGGAAAAAATTTAATATTGTAAGATACCAACAAGCTGTCATTACTGTAAATAGCACTGGATATGGAAACTCACTTTTGTAAAAGTTAGGAGAAAATCCTGTAATAGTTGGGACCTGAGAGCCTACCTACAGAACCAAGCCAAGCTGCAATAAGCTGTAAGTCAACACGGAACTCTGTACTGTGACAGTGTCGGGCAGCCAACAGGTGAGGGAGTTTACGTCAGCCTGATAAACAGTCGTGGTATCTGAGCCACCATTAGAGACCTGTGATGTCAATGGCAGAAGAATGACTTTGGAAAAGACATAAGGACTGAGTGTGGAATACAATGCTAGAGGGAGAAGTAGGTCACCGAGGTGGAAAGGATGAGACCTGGCTGCGGGCACTGGCAAGTGGACAGAAGCAAGACATGTGCATCAAACGAGATGGGACGGACACGTCGTCTAAGTCAGGGAGAAAGCATAGCAGCAAGACTGCCTACCGGGGGTCGAATGTGGTACGGCCGACAGTGTTCAACAATGGAACCCTAAACTTCCACGGGCCAACCCTGCCCTCTTCAGTTCGGGGTGGAGATGTGTTGCCCTGAAACTTTGCTGCTTTTACAGTAGCTGTGGGGTGACTGACATGGTTCTAAGTCACCTCCTAGAACTGAGGCACCAGAGAATCTGAGAGATTCCATGTGTTCGGGCAGGGCTCATTTGATGAGCACTTGAATCCCCAAGGGTTATTTGTTTTTGATCTGATAGAGTATTAAGTTTTGGGGATGGTAGTTTCTAGTGTTATCAATTCATCTTGATAAAGTAGAATCCTTGCCTAGGAAGCCCTGGGTTGGCATCCATTAAACTTTGAATAGCTTAGGTACCAGCAATACAATTAAACACAACAGATGGAGGAACGGACGACATTAAGAGGAGAAGTAGGGAATGAGAAAAATGTCTTATGATGTTCATTCTGATTCACAGCAACTCATGTGCACACAGCAGAACTATTTCAAAAGATTTTTTTTGGTTGTAATCTTAACCAAGGCAGATTGCCAGTTCTTTCTGCCCATGTTACTGTTGGCTGGGATTGAACAGACAATTTTACGTTAGCAACCTAATGCAAACCATTGTCATCACCAAGAGATGCTGAAGAATGTTAAGGTATCAATATTTAAATATGATAATGAAGCAACCACAAAAAATAACTTCCGGTTTGTAGAACTTTTTTATTACAAAGCTGATGTTTTCTCACTAAAGTGAAAACTAAATATATAACTCAAAATGCTTGCAAGCATAAAACAAAGTTTTAAAACTGTTCTTGAAATTCAGATTTTATGTTACCTGCCATGAAAATACAGCTGACAGTAAAGCCACTATTAAACATTTTAACACACATGAAATATCTTGCCAAGATTCTGGAGGATTAAACAAAATATTTTACTAAAAATGTACGGTTTTAGGGGCAGGACCAAGATGCCCGAGCAGTCAGACCCTTCCTGTGGTAACAAAGACCAAAGTGCATCAATTACACATGACATTCTAGGAGCCCTGAACATCAAAGGCAAAACTGAAGAACTGGACAAAGGGGCAGGGTGAGGGAGAGACGATTCCGAAGCGGGGATGTGTTGCCAGACCTGACTGGGGGGAATCCGTACTCTGTAGTCCAGATCCAGTAACTCCTGGCGTTTGGGAAATGTTTTCCATATTGGAAGAAATCAAGTGGTGGTGAATGTATTCATGCCTCCAGAATTAGGGAAATACAATGCTCAATTGGCAAAAAGAGAAGTACCTGTGTCTGCCTACTATGCATCTGCCTACTACATGGATCAAAAAATATCCCGTTGGGAAAAACTTATCTCCCATTTACCTGCTTCCTTGCCCACTCTACACTGGGTTGGAGCTGGCTTCTAAGAAGGCTATGTTCCCTGGGCTAGAAGCAGGACACATTCCACACCCGGAGCCATTTCCCTGCATGTGGAGAGGGAACAAATGAACCAACAGGAAAAAATAAGCTGTTGGCTCCCTACACTGGGAACTCAGGGCATGAACAATCCCTTTGCCTCTACATAAACACAGGCATCTTAGGGTTCTGCATGTGTTTCACCTCTGCACAGGCCTACCTGAGCCCACTTCAACACTGAAGGCTCTCTTTTGCACAGTACAACAGCGTACATACCTAAAGTCTAACTTCAACTGTTTCAGCTGTATAATAGAAGAGCAGGTCCAGAATGTTTGACACTGGTTTCCCTATTAAGTACTGTCTTCACCTACCAAAATTAGTGGTTTGAGGACTGTTGGCTCTACCCCCAATACCAGCCATCTACTAGAGGTCCAAGAATAAGTGGTGCATCCCAGGCCTCACAGCAAAAGCACTAGCTGCCCATAGTTTAGCTGTAAAACCCACCTACTTACACACTCTGCGGAACAGGGCTACACTTTCCTCACCAGCACTCAGGGGAGGCTGTCAGCCCCCCACCTTGCTTAGCACATGGCCTTCTGCTGCAGCTAGATATGTGTGCCTAGAACAATCACCCTTCCCATGTAAGACTGTAGGTGAGAGCCTGGACCATATAGGTAGAGACCAAC
Source organism: Heterohyrax brucei (assembly GCA_028571685.1). Lineage (NCBI taxonomy): Eukaryota > Metazoa > Chordata > Mammalia > Hyracoidea > Procaviidae > Heterohyrax > Heterohyrax brucei. The sequence goes on from CM053149.1 coordinate 55,108,924, forward strand.
TACCTGGATACTGTGTCATAGCTTCTCGTTTGAAAAGCCAGCAGGCTGGTTGTGTGAACTAGTTTGATTGCTGGTGCCTTTGAAGTTCTGCTGTCCTGTCACAAGGTGGTTAGAGCTGTTACTGGGTATTTTAGTCTAGCAGTTCATCTACAAGTAACATGAAACAGAGTCTTCCAGACAGGAAATCAGTAACATCACAAGATTAGAACCAGAACAAGATCAGAATCAGTAACAACACAAGATTAGAACACAGCACAGAACAAGCACATACCAAGCCAGAGAAATTACAAAAATAAATCAAAGCTAAAATACTGAATATGGGGAAAGATGACAACATTATAACACCTATAGATGCCTGTGGGAGAAACTTGTAAAAAGACAGGCCAGCATGCAAAGGATGGAAAAAATATACCAAACAGCATTCAAAAAAGAACAGGAATGGCAATATTAATTTCTGATAAAATAGACTTTCAAGCAAAATCTATCACAATGGATAAGGAAGGATACTATATAATGATTAAAGAGTCAATACACCAGGAGGACATAACAATGTTAAATATTTACACCCCCAACAACAGGGCTCCAAAATACATAAACTGTAAGAGCACTGAAAAGACAAAAATAGATCCCTAATAACAGTAGTAGTCTTCAAAATGCCACTTCATAAAGCATACAACATCCAGAAAGGAACTCAGTAAGACACAGAAGACCTAAATGCCACAATCAACCAACATAACCTCACAGACATAAAAAGAACCTTCCATTCAACAGCAGCCAAATATATTTTCATTTCCAATGTACATGGAACATCCTCCAGAACAGATCACATATCAGACCATAAAGCAAGTCTTAACAGAACCTAAAGCAATGAAATATTATAAAGCATCTTTTCTGACCATACACCCATAAAAGAACAAATCAGTAACGGTAAAAGGAAAAAAAAAATCAAACACATGGAAACTGAACAACAATTTGCTTAAAAACTGAGTTGTAGAAGAAATGATAGATGGAATACAGAAATTCATAGAATCAAGTAAGAATGAAAACATCCTTCCAGAACCTTTGCGACACAGCAAAAGCAGTGCGCAGAGGTCAATTTATAGCAATACATGCACACATCCAAAAAAAGAAAAGAGCCAAGTCAAAGGATTCACGCTACAACTAAAACAAACAGAAAGAGAACAGCAAAAGAAAACCCCTGCCACCACAAGAAAGGAAATAATAAAAGAGCAGAATTAAATGAAATAGCCAAGCCAAATGCCGTCAAGTCACTAAAACAATTGAGTCAAGAAGACAAAAACTGGGTGTCATGGATTGAATGTGTTCCCTAAAAAATCTGTAACAATTTGGCTGTGCCATAATTCCTGGTATTGTGTGGTGTTCCCCCACTCTGGAATTCCTGCCTCTATGATGTTAATAAGGGTGGATGGGCAGCAGTTGCGTTGGCAGAGTAAGATTTAATGTGTAAGTGTGTTTTGTACCTCGAGGTGGTCTCTTAAGTCATAAAGGGAAGAATCTGGCAGAGTGATTTGGGAACCTCACACCATCAAGAAAGCAGCACCGGTCGTAGAGTGCTGTTTCAAGATGCTCCCTGAACAAAGACTGAGGCAACACAATGACCTTCCTTCACAGATGACAAGGTTGGTAAAGCTTTTCCCTGGAGCAGACATTCTGCATTTGGACCTGTAGCCTATTGGACTGTGTAAGAATAAAGCTTCCTTTGTTAAAGCCATCCACTACTGATAATTCTGTTAGAGCAGCACTAGCTGACTAAAACACTGGGTCTTTGACAAGATCAACAAAATTGATAAAGCAATGGACAAACATGCAAAAGAAACACAGTAGAGGAAGCAAATAACCCCAATAAGAAATGAGATGGGTGGTATCAAAACAGACCCAAATGAAATTAAAAGAATCGTAACAGAATATTTAAAAAAATTGTACTCTAAAAAATTTGACAATCTAGAGGAAATTTATAGAAACACACTGCCTACCTAAACTAACACACAGGTACAAGAATTAAATAAATCTATAACAGAAGAGATTGAAAAGGCAATTGAAAAGCCCCCAAGCAAAAAAAGCCCTGATCCTGATGGCTTCACTGGTGAATTCTACCAAATCTTCAGAGAAGAATTAACACTACTATTACTGAAGATATTTTAGAGAACTGAAAAGGATGGAATAACTTCAAACTCATGCTATGAAGCCAGCATAACCCTGATACCAAAACCAGATAAAAACACCACCAAAAAAGAAAATTACAAACCAGTATGCCTTGGGAACTTAGAAGCAAAAATCCATAACAAAATTCCAGCCAATAGAATTCAACATGTCAAAAAGTAATTCACCATGACCAAGTGGAATTCATACCAGGCAGCTGATGTTGAACTGTTGTCTAAACAAACCAGAACAAGCTCAAACATTGCCTTAATCCTTCACTTAGCAGTTTAAAATTAGTTCTCAAGGTAAATAAGATCTGTAGGCAAAGTTTGGAAGTCAATTGCCAAGTCCTTCTTCTAAGGCACGTCTGGGTAGCCTTAAATCTTCAGCCTTTTGGTTAGCAGCTGAGCACATTAACTATTTGTACCACGGAGGGACTCTGTAAACTATCTTACCAAAAAACAAAAACAAAAAAACAAAACCCACTACTATGGAGTCAGTTCTGACCCACAGCAACCCCAGGGCAGAACTGCCCTACAGGGTTTCCATAGAGCACCTGGAGGACTTGAACGCTGACCTTTGGGTTAGCACCCATGGCACTTAACCACTATGCCACCATGGTTTCCACCTACAGGACTGTCAAAAGCATGAGGGAATAAATGTCATTTGGGGTGCCTAGGACATGCCTGACAAATAGCAAATAACCAAGTAATGGCCATTTTTATTACTGTTAATCTAGATGGTAGAAATTTAAGGGGAAAAAAAGAACTGGTTGTTACTCAGATACTGGACCACATTGATATCTATTTTTCTATCTCTAGATTATATTTAATTTAAAAAAAAAGACAGTCTCTCTAACGGAAACAAAATCTTGAAACAAGCATCTTAAGTGATCTTGCCATTAAGTAACTATGAAACGACTTGGCTAACTGCTACTTCTAAGACCAGTGTCATGCCCACACTAAGAAACTAAAAATTGGCTGGGCTTTCTAAGGACTTAGGATAATAAGCTTTGATAAGTTGGTTTATAGAGATAGATGAACAAATTGACAGGGCCTTGCTGGTACTAGGGACATCAGTAATAAATTCAATTTTATCTATAAAACAATTGTTCCTATTATTCCTAACAACAAATAACAATACTTAATCCTTGTTATAAAGTAATGCTTAATTTTTCCCAATACATTTCTTCAAAGTCTGAGTGGGAAAAAAAGGTTTCTTGGTATTTTTAGGAAACCCTTGTAGTGTAGTGGTTAAGGGCTATAGCTGCTAACCAAAAGGTCAGCAGTTTGAATCCACCAGATGCTCCATGGAAATTCTACAAGGTAGTTCTACTCTGTCCTATTGGACTGCTATGAGCTGGAATCAACTCAACGGCAGCAGGTTTGGTTTTTTGGTTTGGAATATTTTTAAGTATTACATGCACAACACAGTCAGGAGCCTGTAAAAAAGTCTGCCTCACTACCGGGGAAGAAAAAAAAATCAAACACGAATCTGACCAAGCTGTAGGTTCAGTGACCAATTTAACGGAAATAGGATGGAGGAATGTGGTCAAACAACACCATGGAAATGCTGTCAGGAAATCGAGGCCCTGGGACAAACGTTAACAGTGCTACCCAGTCAAACACTCTAGGAAATGTTACATAGGCTGTGCTGGCCAGTACACTCATCGTCAGCTACCTGTGGGTTCTGGGCCCTTGGAAATGTGACTAATGAACCTGAGGGTGTAAAACTTCTACTCAATTTTAATTAATTTCAATTTAAATTGTCACATGTAGACAGCACAGCTCTAGACCAAGGGTAGAAAACCATTCTTGGGGAGTTAAGAATGAACATTCTTAATGTTAAATCCATTTAAAAATGTAGTTGATTTGTTCCAGGAAGCTGAATTGTGTGTCCTACAGTCTAGAACAAAAAAATAAACACATTGCTGTCTGTTGACAGGTTTGTTAAATGAATCAACATTCATTTTTAAATGGATGTGAAAACAAGTGATAAAACATAGCGAAAGAATACATCTATAAAAACCATAAGTGATTGACAAAGTCTAAGATATTTACTATCTGGCCTGTTAGAGAACACATTCGCCAACTCCTACTCTAGACTACGGAAGCCCCAGTTCTGGAGTGATCAAGTGCCACTGCTGCCATGAGTCGGATCCGACTCGACGGCACCTGGCTTGGCTGCTAACCGGGTCAGCAGTTCAAATCCACCAGGTGCTCCTTAGAAACTCTATGGGGGCAGCTTTACTCTGACCTATAGAGTTGCCATGAGTCAGAATCAACTCAACAGACAGCAATGTGTTTATTTTTTTGTTCTAGACTATAGGACACACAATTCTAGACTATAGGACACACAGCTTCTTGGAACAAATCAACTACATGAGGAAGCGAGAGATGGAGAGAAAACCTACAGATTACACACGACAGCACGTCAGCCAATTGTATCTGATTCAAATATGCAAACTGAAAAACAAAATGACACTTTGAGACAAACTGAAATCTGAACACTGACTTATTACTTGCTAATAATGAATTATTAATTTTAAAATATAATGATATTGTGGGTTGTATTATTAAGAACCCGTATACAGATCAAGAGGGAGAACAAGGAGACACAGAACAAGGAGACACAGCACGGTTTAAAGTCAGGAAAGGTGTGCATCAGGGTTGTGTCCTTTCACCATACCTTTTCAATCTGTATGCAGAGCAAACAGTCTGAGAAGCTGGACTATACAAACAACAAAGCTTCAGGACTGGAGAAAGACTCATTAACAACCTGTGTTATGCAAATGGTACAACACTGCTTGCTGCAAGTGAAGAGAATTTGAAACACTTTCTGATGAAGATTAGTATGGATTGCACCTCAACATCAAGGAAGCAAAAATCCTTACCACTGGATCAGTAAGCAACATCATGGTAAATGGAGAGAAGATTGAGGTTGTGAAGGAGTTCATTTCACTTGGTTCCACAATCGATACCCATGGAAATCAAAAGATGAACTGCACTGGGAATATCGACTGTAAATGACCACTTTATAGTGCTGCAAAGTAACACTATAAGTCACCTTGAAAACTAAGGTGCACCCGACCCCAACCATGGTATTTTCGATTGCATTACATGCATGTGAAAGCTGGATAATGAATAACAAAGACAAAAAAAGAACTGACGCCTTTGACTGTAGTGTTGGAAAAGAATACTGAATGTATACTGGACTGCCAAAATAACAAACAGATCTATTCTGGAAGAAGTACAATCAGAGTGCCCCCTGGAAGCAAAGATGGTGAGGCTGCCTCTTACATACTTTGGAGATGTTGTCAGGAGGAATCAATCCCTGGAGGAGGAGACCACGTTGGGTAAAGCAGAAGTTCAGCAAAAAAGAGGAAGACCCTCAATGAGATGGACTGACACAGTGACTGCAGCAATGGGCTTAACCATAAAAACGATTGTGGGCATGGTGCACAACTGGGCAGTGTTTCATTCTGTTGTGCACGGGGTCACCACGAGTCGGAACTGACTCACAGCACCTCACAACATTATTAAGGAGTGCCATTAGAATATATATCACAAAAAGTCTTCATTCTGAGCCCTGGTGGCACAGTGTGTAAGAGCTTAGCTGTGAACCAAAAGTTCAGCAGTTTGAATCCCCCAGCCTCTCCCTGGAAACCCTATGGGGCAGTTCTATTATGTTCCACAGAATCGCTACGGGTACAAATCAACTCATCAGCAACAGGTTATATTTTATAGGTACACAGGCAAATGTTTACACATAAAATGATAGCTGGAATTTGCTTCAAAATACTATGGGGTGGGGATGAAGGAGCAAACGGCACGGAATTCACCAGAGGGTGGTCACTGTTGGTGCTGGCTGATGAACGTGCCGTGTTCATGCTATTGTATTTTACTAAAGGCTTGATTTTATCCATGGCATAAAGCTAAAATGCATATACTGGAGAGTTGCTATTACAAGCTGTGTGCTGGAGGAAGCACCTACATTTGAGTTACCTGGAAAGGTGAAAGGTTTGCTTGTTAAGACACCTGGGCTTGCCGGCAGCCCTGCTGAAAAGCTTTTGGGGCTGGCACTGGGGACACGCATGTTCCACAAGCTCCCTAAGTGATTCTTATGTTCACTAAAATTGGAAAAGCACTGATTAGAATAATTATCGTTTTAAAAGTAAATAATCACTTAGGAATTAATTTGTTTTGCAAATACAGATCTTAGCTTTTATTTAACCAAGAAATCACCCCAAATTTCCAACATTCTCTTGTCAGTGCAACAATGATTTTTAAGTATTCCTGTATACTTCACCTTATGGGAACTAACCGTTACTGAGTACCTACTGTCTTCAATGCATCATGCTACAAGTAAGGAGCCCTGGTAGCACAGTGGTACCACAACGGCTTGGCTGTGAAGCCAAAGCCTGGTGGTTCACACCAACCAAGCAGCTCTGCCGAAGAAGGACCTGGCAATCTGCTTCAAGAAAACACTATTGAGCAGTTGTACTCACTAACTTTCCCAGTTTGTTTGTTTGGGGGGAAGAGAGTTAAAATGTAATTTTTACTGGAAAACAAATACACAGCTTTGAATGGATTTGAGGCAAATTAGGCCACAAGCAGATGTCCTTTAAGTGGCTAAACAAAGTTTAAAAAGCAGGTGACAGTAAAAGAAAATGCTTCTAGTATAGGAGCACCGGTACAACAGACAGTGTTTGCATACCTGGATAACACACCAGTTTCACAACAGTGCAATTTTAAGTACATATTGCCGACTGTCCATCGTCCACACAGAGCTACAACTCCACACTTCAACAACAACAACAACATGCTGACAGTTCCTAAACTACTTAAAACAAAGGCATAACCCAGACGTTCCCTTGTTGAACCAACTCCATCTCAGATTAGAGGTGCAGAACAGGGTCCAGCGGAGCTTCTGGATTCTCACAGACGAGGAAGAAAGCCCTGGCAATTCACTTCAGAAAACCACCAATGGAAACCCTTTGGATCTGCAGCCAGTGACGGGGACGCCCATGACTGTGCAGTGTTTCGTTCTACTGTGCATGAGAGGTCCATGAGCTGGGGAATGACTCCACAGCAGCCAACAACACGCTATATGTGCTCACTTGCAGCTGACTGGACTGTGTAATAAAACTCTCCTTTGTTAAAGCCACCCACTCTGTGGTATTTCTGTTGGAGCGGCATTAGCTGACTAAAACTGAATTTGGTACCGTGAGAGTAGGGTGCTGCTCTAACAGATACCTAAAATGTGAGAGCCATTTTGAAACTGTGAATGCATAGAAGACTCAGAAGCAACGAAGAAGGCGCAGGTGGTGAGAAACAACACAGGACTGGTGGCAGCAGCAGAACCAGGGGCAGCACTGGAGGCAACCCATGGAGCGAGACAGCTAAGTGCCTGTGCACAGTCTTCCTTGCGGAGGGGGGTGCCTCTGGGCACCTGAATTGGTGGAGCTAGCCTTGCTGACCCACAGAGCAAGAGAGCTGAGTGCATCTGGGCAGGACGCTTTCTAGCAAGAGTGGGGTGCCTCCAGGCACTTGAACCAGTGGAGCTACAGAGCTTTGGAACACTTGTCCCAGCAGGGCAAATGTGGGTCTGAGGCCCGGGCCGTGTGGCCATAGTAAGCAGAAGTTGAAGAGACAAACAGCGCTAGAAGTTGAGCTGTCTCGGTCTCAAAAAGTATGGCCATGACCTCGGCGGTTTGAAAAGGTGGAGCCAGGGCTTTCTGTGTTTTGTCTCAGTGGAACTGCCACTCAGCTGGGCTTAGGGTGCACCTAAATCTGATGGGGCAGAGTTTCTGTCCAAGTGGGCATTGAAGGCAGAGTTGTAGAACAGGGCTGGGGGGTCTCTACTCAGAATCCAGAGAGTGTGGCCAATACCTAGAGTCTGGAGGACAAGGCCATTATGTAGAACATCTCAGAAAATCTAAGAGTATTTCCAAAGCTTTGAGGGCTAACACAATGAGTTCTTGCCTGTTGCCTGTTATGTCTTCTTCCCTGAAATTTCTCCCATTTGTAACGGAATCTCTAACTTGTGCCTGTTCTGCCATTGTACCTTTGGAAGCAGAGAACTTGCATTCTAGGTTTCAGAGATGTAAAGGAATTTTTGAATTTTGCACTTGGAACAGATTTAAGACTTCTATCTTATGGGATGGACATGATTTTGCTATGATAAGATAAATGTGTTACACGTCTCAAAGGTGTGACTTTTGGAGTGCCAAAGGGTGAGATGTCATGGATTGAATTGTGTGCCCCCCAAAATACATGTAGCCATGTGCCTGGGCCATGAGTCCCTGTATTCTATGATTGTCCTCCATTCTGTGATATTTTTCCCTATGCTGTATGTTAAAAGGTCAGAGTGGGACTGTAAATCCCTTCAGAAGATCACCTCCCTGCTCCACTGTAAAGGGAGTTTCCCTGGAGTGAGGCTTGTACTATCCTTAATCCTTTCATCCCACAAGAGATAAAAGGAAGGAGAAGCAAGCAGAGAACTGGGAACCTCACACCATCAAGAAAGCAGCACTGGCAGAAAAGTACGTCCTTCAGACTTGAGGTTCCTCTGCCACGATGCTCCTTGGACAAAGACTGGTACAATACCAGACTTTCCTCCAGAGTGAACATCCTGAATTTGGACTTATAGCCTACCACACTGGAAAGAACAAGCTTTCCTTTGTTAAAGCCGTCCACTTTGTGGTATTTCTGTTAAGAGTAGCACTAGCTGACTGAAACATACTCTCTATGTGTTATCACAAAGATCATATTAATCCTTAAAATAGGTCTTGTCATCTCTGTTACATCGGAAGTCTGACAATTAAGTTCATGAACTCCTGCTAGAAAAAGTGCTACATACCTTACTGCTGAGTATTACTACAGTCAACTTCGAAGCACTCCTCTCAGGAAGCTATGCACTGACACCAGCACCTAGTACACCCTTCAAAGCAATTTTGGAACTCCTTTTCCAGAATGTTCATCAGAGCTGCCATCATACAAGGTTCACAACTAAGTTCACGAACTCATGCTAGAAAAAGTGCTATGTATCTCACTGCTGAATATCACTACAGTCACCTTCAAAGTACTCCCTTTGGGAAGCTATGCACTGATGCCAGAGGACAGTTCACCCTTCAAAGCACTTTTTTTTATTGTGATTGTGAAGGTACACAATCCTAATCAATTCTGGATGCCCACCTATCTATAGCTCCTCTGCTCTCATTGCCCCAAGACAGCACACTCTTCCCTTTTATTTTATATTGATTGTATCCTCCTAACAATCTCCTGTCCTCTCCTCTCCATCCTCTTCTCTCTCATCCAGAAAGAGATCAGTAGCCAGCCTCCCATAAATGTACAGAACCATGAAGTACATACATCATATGGTCACTTTGTGTCCCTGAGTCTAGTCCATTTTTGTCTAGAGTTGACCTCAGTAGTGTTTTCTAGACAGGGACAGCAGCAGGTCTATGGACCATGCTCCCAGGGAATCCCCTGGACCGTCACACTATCAACTGTGGTCTTTTAGTAGAGTCCTTGAGCTGCACCCCTCTATTTCTCATGTTGCCACAGGGACTCAACATTGTGTGCCCCATTACGGCTGTCTTTGATGGTGGCCGAGTACTATCTGGTTCTTCTGTCACATGTTGATACAGTTTGCCACTCACATGGTCCTCTGTCTCCTGGGTTCTTTTTCCCTCATGTCTTTGGTGTCCTTGGTGATCATCTGTTCTGGCTGATTTGGGACCATTTGGTGTACCTTATATGGCAGCTTACTAGTTTTTAAGACCCCAGATGCCACTCACCAATTTGGGGTGCAGCTAACTCTCTTAGCAATAGGCTAACTATGTCAATTGGCCTCAGTGTCCCCTGAGAGCATGGGCCTCAGACCCCTGCCCTTGCTACTCTATCCTTGCAGTACTGGGTTGAGATTAGAAGAGCTTTCAGTTTATGGTGAGGCCCAGTTCATACACTTTCTACTGTGTGCTGTCACTGCTTTCGCCCAACCAAATTTCTATCGACTATCTAATCTATGACTGATCCTCGCCCCCCTCTGCACCCTTGTAGCCCTCAAAGAGTCTCTTCTTCAGTACATAAGTCTATTTTTAAGGCCTTATAACAGGCGTCTCATACTATATTTGTCCTTTCGCCGCTGACTGATTTCACTCAGCTTAATGTCTTCCAATTGAAGTCAGGTTATGAGATGTTTCCTAAAATCATCATCTTTATCACTGTATAGTATTCCACTGATTTACAGGTACCATAGTTTATCCATTCATCTGTTGATGGTTATCTAGGTTGTTTCCATCTTTTTCCTATCATGGAATGTGCTGCAATAAACATTCGTGTGTATGTGTCTTTGTGACAGCCTTTGTTTCTATAGGATAAATTCCGAGCAGTGGGATTACTGGATCAAATATCTATTTCCAGCTTTTTAAGGAAGTGCCAGATTGCTTTCCAAAGAGGTTGTACCATTTTGCAGTCCTACCAGCATTGCAGGAGAGTTCTAATCTCTCCACGGCCTCTCCAGCATTGGTTGTTTTTGTGTTTTTTGTACTATGGCCAAGTTTGTTGGGCTGAGATGGTATCTCATTGTAGTTTTGATCTGGATTTCTCTGATAGCTAATGACTGTATTTTCTTATATGTCTTTTGGTTGCCTGGATGTCCTCTCTAGTGAAGTGTCTGCTCATCTCCTTTGCCCATCACTTAACTGGGTTCTTTACCTTTTTCTTGTTGACATTTTGCAGTACATTGTAGATTATGGCGATCAGACTTCAGTCTGACATGTAGTTGCCATATATTTTTTTTCCATTCTGTAGGTGTTCAACTCTTTTTAAAAAGTCTTTGGATGAGCAATACAGTGTCTGATTTAGTAGTTTCCATTTATCTGCTTTCTCTTCTGTTGACCAATGCTTTGTTTGTCAGATTTTGAGTCTGTCTAAGCTGTGTATTAGAACGTCCATTGTTGACCCTATTTTTTTTCTTGCATGGTCTTTATCGTTTCAGGTTTGACATTTAGGTCTTTGATCCACTTCTAGTTTTCATATAAGGTATGCTATATGGGTCTTGTTTCAGTTTTTTGCAGAAGGATATCCAATTTTGCCAACACCATTTGTTAAAGACATGTTTCTACCCCAGTTTACAATCCCAAGGCCTTTGTCAAATTATCAACTGTTCATAGGAGGCTGGTGGCATCTCTGGGGTCTCAACTCTGTTCCCTTGGTCAACATGTCTCTTTTTGTACGAGTACCAGACTGTTTTGACTACTGTGGCAATGTAAGAGGTTCTAAGGTCGGGTAGTGTGAGGCCTCCCACAGTGTTCCTCTACTTCAGTAGTGCTTTACTTATGAGGGGTTTCTTCCTTTCCAAGCAAGATAGGTGATTTGTTTCTCCGTCTCATTAAAAAATTACACTGGAATTTGTATTGAGATTACATTACATAAGTAAATTGCTCTGTGTCAAACAGATATTTGACAATGTTAAGTGTTCCTATGCATAAGCAGGGTAGGTTTCTCCATTTATGAAAGTCTCTTTTGGTTTCTTGAAGTAAGGTCTTACAGCTCTCTCTGTATAGGTCTCTAATTTATCTACATTTTTCCCTAGGTATTTTATCTTCTTGGGGGCTACAGCAAATGGTATTGATTTGGTGATTTCTTCTTTGATGATTTCTTCGTTGGTATAAAGGAATCCTTCTGATTACCTTATGTTTATTTTATATGCTGATACTTTGCTTAACTCCTCTATTAGTTCCAGTATTTTACTTATGGATTCTCTGCATATACAATCATATCATCTGCAAATACGGAGATTTTTACTTCTTCTTTGCCAATGTGGATGCCCTTTATTTCTTAGTCTTGTCTAAATGCTCTGGCTAGAACCTCCAGTACAATGTTGAATAGAAGTGGTGAGAGTGGGTGTCCTTGTCTAGTTCCTGTTCTCCGGGGGAATTCTTTCAGTCTCTCACCATTAAGGATGATGTGGGTGGTTGGCTTTGCATAGTTGCCCCTTTGTGTATTGAGGAATTTCCCCTCTAATCCTACTTTTCTGAGAGTTTTTAGCATGAATGGGTGTTGGCCTTTATCAAATGCTTTTTCTGGATCAATTAACAAAATCAGGTGATTCTTACCCTTTGTGCTATTTATGTGGTTGATCAAATTAATTGTTTTTCTGATGTTGAACCAGCCTTGCACCCCTGGTATGAATCCAACTTGGTCATGGTGAATATTATCTTGAAATGTTGATGAATTCTATTGGCAAAAGTTTTGTTGAAGATTTTTGCATCCAGGTTGATGAACGATATTGGTCTGTAATTTTCCTTTTTTGTGGGATCTTTCCCTGGCTTTGGTATCAGGGTTATGCCGGCTTCACAGAATGAATTTGGGAGTATTCCATCCCTTTCTATGCTGTTAAATAGCCTCAGTAGTATTGGAGTTAACTCTTCTCTGAAAGTTTGGTAGAATTCTGTGGTGAAGCCATCTGGGCCTGGGCTTTTTTTGGTTGGCAGGTTTTTGATGACTTTTTTAATCTCTTCCTTTGTGATGGGTTTATTAAGCTGTCCTGTTTCTCCTTGTGATAATTTTGGCAGGTGATTTGAGTCTATAAATTTGTCCATTTCTTCTAGGTTTTCAAATCTGTTACAGTACAGTCTTTCATAGAATTCTATTATGATACTTTTGATTTCAGTTGGGTCTGTTGTGACATCTCCCATCTCATTTATTATTCAGCTTGTTTTCTCTCCTGTTTTTCTTTTTTGAGTTTAGCCAATGGTTCATCAATTTTGTTGATCTTGTCAAAGCACTAGCTCTGGTTTTTTGTTAATTTTTTCAGCTGTTCTTCTATTCTCTGATTCATTAGGTCTGCTCTAATCCTTATTATGTGTTATCTTCTGGTGGCTGAAGGGTTCCTCTGTTGTTCTCTTTCTACTTGTTCAAGCTGTAGGGTTAATTCTCTGGTTTGGCCCTTCCTTCATTCCAGATGTGTGCATTTATAGAGATAAAATAACCTCTAAGCACTGCTTATGTATCCCATAGGTTCTGGTAGGATGTGTTTTCATTCTCATTTGATTCCATAAATTTCTTTATTTCATCCTTGATTCTTCTACAACCCATAGATTTTTGAGCAAACTATTGTTCTGTTTCCGTGAGTTCAAATTTGTACCTATGTTTTTTATCTGCTATTGAGTTCAACTTTTATGGCTTTATGGTCTGAGAAGATGATTTGCATAATTCAGTGGTTTGGATTTTGTTGAGACTTGCTTTATGTCCTAACACATGGTTTATTCTGGAAAATGTTCCAAGACAAAGCACTTTTTCTAGGATGGGTTCAACAACAACAGCTCTGATGGCCAGTCCAGAAAAAGTGTTCCAAACCTGCCTTGAAGGGTGGACTAGATGCTGGTACTGATGCATGACTTCCCAACGGGAGTACTTCGAAGGTGACCACAGTAATATTCAGCAATGACATATGCAGCACTTTTTCTAGGATGAGTTCGCACAGTGGCTGAAAAGTTATAACTTTACTCAAGTTACAAATTTATTAAAGATATTACATTGGAACACATATCTTTTGTCTCCAAAGCCCATGAACTTTATGAGAGTACTGTTAGTGAAACACGCTATATCATATGTTAGAGGGCTGTGTCCCACAGTAATTTACTGTAGTGGTAAGTAAACAGCATTAAGTTTCTGGTTCCTTCAAGTTTGAACCTCTGCTAAGAATTTATGTTGCTAATATGTTCTCAGGCAAAGCTAATGTTACTGGTTAGAGACTAGTTCTGAGAACCACTAGCAGATCAGAAGTTCTGAAAATTTATTATAAACAAGAATCACACGGGGATCTCATTAACATGTAGATTCTGATTTAGTATACCTAGGAAGGAAATGCCCTACTTTGAAGCCAAAGATTCAGATACAAGTCCCAGCTCCACCACTTAACTTTAGTAAAAGTGACCTATCAGACAGGACTCTTTGAAGAATTAAGTCATGAATGTACATAAAATATCTGACACATTTTAAAGGCTTACTAAATGTCAGTTTGTATCATTACTTCAGGAGTGTCTTAACATTAAGATAATTTGCTTTATATTAGCACCACTGGAATGGAATTTAAGAGGTTATTTATTTAGATTCCATTTCCAGGCATGCTCTGTGGTATGGTGGTTAAAGAGCTCAGCTGCTCACTGAAAGGCGGGCACTTCAAATCCAGAAGCTGCTCCTTGGAAACCCAATAGAGAAGTTCTACTCTGTCCTATAGGGTCACTATGGATTGGAATCAACACAACAGCAATGGATTTTTTGTTTCTTTGTTTCCAGGCACATCTACTCATAAAAGACATAAAATCAAAGGTTGAATAATCCATTGTTAACAACAGCAGAATATGCAAATTACCAAATCTCTTGGCATTTAGGTATTTGTCAAGAAGTTTTCCCTTAAAACAAACCACAAACAACAGAAGAGAAAAAGATAAATGGGAACTACAAAGAATCAAACACTTTTGCTCATCCAAAGACTTTATTAATAGAATCAAAAGGCCACCTACAGAATGAGAAAAAATATTTGGTAAAACTATATGTCAGACCGACACCTGATCTCCATAATCTAAAAGGTACTATAAAATATCAATAAGAAAAAGATAAACAATCCAATTAAGTGATGGGCAAAAGAGATGGATAGCCACTTCTCTAAAGAGGAGATCCAGGCAGCCAAAGAACACACATGGACATGTTCACAATCATTAGCTATTAAAGAAATTTGAATCAAAACTACAATGAGATACCATCTCACCCCAACAAGTTTGGCCATGATCCAAAAAACACAAAACAACAAATGCTGGAGAGGCTGTGGAGAAATGGGAACTCTCCTACACTGCTGGTGGGGTTGCATAATGGTGCAACCTTTGTGGAAAGCAATCTGGAGCTTCCTTAAAAGGCTGGATATAGATATACGATTTGACCCAGTAATTCCACTGCTCATATAGCCTACAGAATCAAGGCCATTCACACCAACTGATACATGCACACCAATGTTTACTGATGCACAGTCCACAATAGCAAAAAAATGGAATCAAGCCAGATGCCCAACAAGAGAAGAATGGATAGGTAAACTATGGTATATATACTCAATGGAACACCATGCAATGATAAAGAACAATGACGATTTTAGAAAACATCTCAGAAACTGATTTCAATTGGAGGACATCATGCTGAGTGAAAGTAGTCAACGACAAAAGATCAAATACTGTACGAGACCCCTACAATAAGAACTTAAAAACAGACTCATGCATAGAAGAAGACTCTTTGGCGGCTGCAAGGGCGGGGAGGGAAAGAGGGCAAGGGGGGTAGGCTTTAGATTAGATAGTTTACAGAAATTTCATTCGGTGAAATCTAGGACAGCACATATTAGAAAGAAGATCAATATTAACTGGACTTCAACATAACATGATTACTTCTCCCATCTTAACCCAATGTTGCAAGGGCAGAGTAGCTGGGGCAAAAGACCAGGGACCATGCTCTCAGGGGAAATCAAAGCCAATTGGCACAACTAACGTTTTGCTAAAAGAGCCTTCTGCACCCCACACCGGTGAGTGGCATCTGGGATCTTAAAAGCTGCCAAGCTGCCATCTAAGGGTGCAGCAAATGGTCCCAACTCAACAGGAAAGGATGACAACCAAGGACCAAAATGACATGGAGGAAAGAGAACCCAAAAGACAGAAACACCCACGTGAGTGGGTGGGTGAGTACACTGATCTGTGTTCGGAAGAAATGGATGTTGCCTGGCCACCACCAGTGATAGCTGTGATGGAGCTCACAAAGTTGAGTCTCACCGGCAACACAAGAATAAAAAGGGGTGCACTCTGAGATCGCCACTAAAAGATCACAACTGATGGTCCAGGGGCTTCAGAGTTCCCTGGGAGCATGGCCCCTGGCCCTGATGCTGCCCCTGTCCATAAATCATAATGAGGTCAACTCTTCAGATGGGAATGGACTGGACTTGGCGATACAGAGTGATCATATCATGCATGCACTTCATGGTTCTACGCATCTATAGGATGTCATCTTGCTGACCTGTTATTAGAGATGGGGGAGCGGATAGAGAGGAGGGGATAGGAGATTGTTGGGAGGATAAGACACGTATGGAGCAGAGAGGAAGAGCGTGCTGTCACTGGGCAGGGAGAGCAGTGGGAGCTGAATATAGGTGGGCATGCAAATTTATATGGGAATGTACATTTTCATTCAACCATAATAAAAAAAGAAGTTTTCCCTTAAACATCTAGTTAAATTTTCATGTTGCATCTCATTTTGTCTTCAGAGAAGATAGGGAATAAGAAATTTTTTTTTTTAAGTACTCTACCCACCCAGATTAGGTCAACCTATACCCTTCTAGTTCATACTAAGCATTCTATGTTAATACTGAAACAAAAATCAGCACAGCCTTTTGTCACAGCTACATAGTTGTCACGGAGATTCTGATTTCACTGACAGCTTGTGGACAAATCCTTGCTCTGTCATCTTCTAGCTGTATGACTGAATAAATTATCGGACTTATCTGTGCTTCATTTTCTTTAACTGCTACATACAGAATAACTACTTTATTTCGTAAAACAAAACAAAAATCCACTGCTGTAGAATCAATTCTGGTTCACGGCAGCCTCATGTGTTTTGGGGTACAATGGTGTACCAGAGGGTTATCACTGGGTGTGATCCTCAAGTAGCAGATTACCAGGCCTTTCCTCTGAGGTACCTCTGGATGGATTACAACCCAAACCTTCTTAGTTACAAGCCAAATGTGTAATTGTTTATGCCATCCACGACTCTATCTACCTCATGTTGTCGTATGCTGTCGAGTAGACTGCAGCTTCTAGGGATTTTATAAAAGAGAATGGAACTGCCCATAAGGTTTCCTAGGCTGTCATCTCTATGGGAGAAGACTTCTTTTCTCTCATGGAGCCACTGGTGTGTTCCAACTGCCAGCCTTTCAGTTAGCAGCCAAGTCTTTTGTTGCCCTTGAGTTGATTCCAACCCACAGTGATCTTACAGGACAGAGTAGAACTTCCCCACTGAATTTCCAAGAAGCAGCTGGTAAATTTGAACTGCTCATGTTTCAGTTAGCAGCCAAGTTCTTAACCACGATGGCACCAGAGCTGCAGCCAAGTCTTAGAGTTATAATATTAAAGCAAGTGAACACACGGTAAATTTAGCAAGACATGTGGGTGCTGCATATTAAAGTTTAAAAACTGTTAGCATGTATTATATAGTGTTGCTTTTTTAGATTGGCTACAGTCAATGCCATTAAATTCTGTGACCCAAAGTGCAGCAGACAGTCTAGTATCACTGAGGTTATTCTTCAGGTTCCCCCTGCTAGGAAGCTACTGACAGCCTAATTAATTAGAGCTCCACAAGTTATCAGACCACTCCTCATCACATTTCTACAGCGATACTCACTTCCTCTAAGTTGTTCTACAGACTCTCTGGAGGGCCTAGGAAGAGTCCCAATCTAACCTCCTTAGAGAAGTCAAACAACATGTGCAGAAAAGACAACGATGACCAACAACACTGGACCGCCACAGATGCTCAACAACATGAAAGAACTCATGTCAAGGAACCAAAATCAATGGATATACATCATAAGCAGTAGTGGAATCCATTTCAGAAGAGAAGGTGCATCACCCACTGAAGCCCCAACTTGGAATAAATACTCAGTAGAAACTATGAATAGTTAAAACTTTCTGATTCTGCCCACCACCTTCCCTGACCCTAAATGAATATGTGTTAAAAATAAAATTGTAATCGCTGGAGCAGATGGTAGAACTCATTCTGAGGTCAATACCTCTGAGTGCCCCCTTGCTAGCCTGCAGATATGAGGTCTGCCAATTAAGTTCATGAACTCATCCTAGAAAAACTGCTACACACCTCGTTGCTGAATAGCACTAAGGTCCCCTTCGAAGTACTCTCCTTGGGAAGCTATGTACTGACCATCAGCTGTCGTTGTATTACTCTTCATGTCCTGAACATCACCCAAATGTCTTCCTTCCAATATTTCCTTTAACTCCTGGTAAAGAAAAAAGTCACTGGGGACCAGATCAGGTGAGGAGGGAGGGTGTTCCAATACATTTATTTCTTTACTGGCTAAAAACTCCCTCACAGACAACTATACTATTAAGTTTGAGAACTTGCCATGGTGTACAATGGTCATTCTAGAAAGGGCACCAAAACTGCCTTGAAAAGGAGACTAGGTGCTGGCATCCGTGCATAGCTTCCCAAGGAAGAGTACTTCGAAGGGGACTGTAGTGATAGTCAGCAAGGAGGTATGTGGCACTTAGAACAACTAAGTTTGCGACTAAACTGTCAACCTCCTGCACATACTCTTTCTTCCTCTCAAAAATCAGCATCTGAGAGTTTGGCATTTTGCGGGCTGGGCACCGACCCACTGGTCCAGTTTCAACTGATTCGGGGGCTTCCATGTTGTAGAAGCTCCCGGAGTGGAGTGATCCATTTCATTAAAAAGTTTTCATTTACCAAGAACACATCAGTTATACTTTCATAAACACCCCATCATGATAACTGGACTCGCTCCTACGACATTTTTCTTTGCTTTCAAGAAACCAACTCAGCGCGTTCTAAAACCTAATGTTTATAATCTTGTTCGTGTCATTAAAATTAAGCACAGACAAAACACAACCCCCAAGGGTTCACTTCCCCCGGAAGCTGAACTATGAGGGTCGTCTTATTCTAGCTACTACTGACCGAGAGAATAAAATGTACATCATACTGCACGCAGTACAATGGTCACAGTATTCCACGCGGGTAAGGCAACCATGGTCAGAAAATTAAAAATCAAACTGAACCTAAGGATTACATTTGTACCAGGGGGTGGAAGGAGGTTTCTAGGGCAGGCCTAATTCTAAGCACTACCAAATAATTTTTTCCAAAAAGTCTACAAAGTAAATTAATCTAAAGCCCCCGCTTTAAAACTTCTGACGTGAAGGGTGCCCAGCAAAGCGGACTCACCTGGGTGGCCGCCAACCGTGTCCGCACCTCTCGCATCAAGAACGGCTCCAGGCCGCGGCCGGCGGTGCAGAAAAACCGGGCGCCCCCGGCGACCTGCACCCCCGGCGCCCCCGGCGCCCCTGGCCCCGGCGCAGGCGCCCCGGCCTCCACCCGCGCCCCGGACATGGCGGCTCCGGCGCGGCCCCGCGGCTCCGAGTCACGTGGCCTAGGGCGCGCGCGGCGCGCTCCCGCGCTCAGGGCGGCGGCGCGCGGACGTGCAGACAGCGCTGGAGAAGGGAGAGCTCCCGACGGTGGGGACCCCACAGAGTGGGCTCGCAGGAGTGGTCCTTGAGCCTCTGCTTGGTTACTTAACTGCCTGGAATCTTCTTGATTTGAAATCTGGAATAATTTAGAATTACAGGTGGAAGAGACATAATTGATCAATTCATCAATCGGTCTCGTTTCCGATGTGGTATCTGAAGCCCGGAGAGACCCAAGGACAGCGAGTTAGTGGCACAGCTAAGACCGGAGCTTAGGTTTCTTGGTATCTAGTTGAATGAATTTTTCTCCATCTCTCTCAACCCCCTCTGGTGGTGTAATGATTAAGACTGGCAGTTTGAATCCACTAGGCTCTCCTTGGAATCTTTATGGGCAGTTCTACCCAGTCCTTTAGGGTCTCTATTAGTGAGAATTCACTCAGTGGCAATGGACTCCACTGTTCTCTTCTCCTGCATGCCTCTTCTTCTCTCCTCACATGCGGAGCTCTGCTCTGCCTTCACCAGGAATTGGACCAAACATGGGAATCCCCAGGACCAAGACCAGAAACTCCCACTGTCCAAAACACTGCCTTTATATTCATGAAGCAGGTCACATTTCTTCACTTCTTTCAAGGTAATGAATGTAGCAGCCAGTTGGGCCACCTAATTGGAGTGGCTTTCCTAATCTTGTTTGAAGGGATTTTTTTTTTTTTTTAAGACTCTGAATTTTAAAATACCACTGAGAATATTACTTGGGAGGAATAGAATCCATATTACAAAATGGAAAACATTAAATTAGCTCTGCAGCTATGTATGTTATTGCTGAGTGGTATCAGTCAAATTGATTCTGAGTTATAGAGACCCTACAGAACTACATAGAACTGCACTGTAGGGTTTTCAGCGATTAGAGAAATGGATCACCAGGTGTTTTTGCCTGAGGAGCTGCCTATGGATTCTAACAGCCTACTTCTTGGTTAGCAGCCAAGTGAGTGCTTAACCAGTGTGTCAAAAAGCCTTCTAGCTAAATATGCAATAAAACAAACAAACAAAAAACAGTGCTACTGAGTCATTTCTGACTCATAGCAACCCCATAGGTCAGAATAGAACTGCTCCATAGAGTTACCAAGGAGGGCCTGGAGGATTCGAACTGCTGACCTTTTGGTTAGTAGACACAGCACTTAATCACTACACCCCCAGGGTTTCCAAGTATGGAATTAGATCCACAGAAACTATTGAATAAGTGGATTCCCTGAGTGGTGCAGGTGGTAAAACGTGCTTGCCTACTAGCCAAAAGGTTGGCAGTTTGACTCCACCTAGAGGTAGCTTGAAAGTAAGTCCTGGTGATCTGTTTCTGAAAGGTCACAGCCTTGAAAACTCTATGTAGCAGTTCTAATCTGCATGCACTGGGTCTAGATCACTTGAAATCAACTAGAGGACAACTCACAACAATAACATTAAATGAATGATGCTCTGGCACGTGTTTTCCATGTGAATAACACGACCATACCTCCCCCAGCTGACGGTCTAGTGGGAACAGTATCACAAAATTTCTTCATGGAGTCATGTAACATGACTTCTTTTCAGACTCTTCCATCTGGGCCAGTTCTTTTGTTTCTTTGTCTCCTAACTACTGTTTTCTTTCTCTAGATTGGCATCATAATTGTTCCAACTCTGTTATAATCCAAGGTTCCTGACTCAAGTCTGTAAGTCTGTCTGGGGAGCATCATGAAGCCTCTTTATTACTCCCTCTGCTCTGTACTCAGTACAGAAAGTACACAGACAGAATGCATCCCAGTGGTTCAACAGGTATTGAACATCTACTTTCTGCTGGTTCAGTGGTAGAATTCTTGCCCTTCATGCAGGAGACCTCGGTTTGAATCCTGACTAATGCACTTCATTCCTGCCACTACCTATCAGCAGAGGCTTGGGTGTTGCTATGATGTGGAACAAGTTTTAGCAGAGCTTCCAGACTAAGACCAAGTGGGTGGACTTGGGGACCTAGTTCCTAACTTCAGCCATTGAAAATCTTATGAATCAAATGATCCAGTCCCCTCATGATCATGGGGATGGTGCAGCATCGTGAGTGTTTTCTGTCCCCTTATGCACGGGGTTGTCTTGAGTCAGTGGTCAGCTCAATGACAGTTCACAACCATTGGTGGTGTGTCTGTCAGACCCGACACTGAGTCCTGAGGGTTAAAAAGTGGGTAAACAAGGTTTCTTCCCAGGAAGGGACTTAGGAATCGTGAGATTTACTGGCTTGCCTGGGCCATACGCAGAATGCTATGCGGCACAAAGACGAGGAAGTGGGGAGAACTTTCTGGAGAAATCACTCTAGAGTCAAATGTTGAAGAAAGTGTGAGCATCATTTTAGTGATTAGGGATGAGGTGGACATGGTGAAAGGAGATAGTGGTTGTAGAAGTGACGTGTTTTAGGTAGAAGGAGCAGCGAGTGAAAAGGTATGTGTGGGGAGCATGGACATAGGGAGGGAGCTGAAAGGCCCCTGCAAACAGGTGTTACTACAGTGGAATGAAGAGCTGGAGTTGAGGAGTAGACAGAGATAGGGTAGTGTATCAGTTTCCTAGGACTGCGATAACGTAGTGCCCAAAACTGAGTGGACTGAAGACCGGAAGTTTATTATGTTACAGTTCTACAGGCTGTAAGTCTCACTTTGGCATGTGAACAGGACCATGCTCTCTCTGGAGACTCTAGGGGAAGAACTTTCTCGCCTCTCTCAGGTCGTGGTAGTCCTGGGGTGCAGCTGTGTGTAACTCCACCCCTGTAGTCACCCAGTTGTCTTCCCTCTGTGTGTGTACCTGGGTCTCTTCTCCACTCTTAATTGGGACTCACCCTACTCTGGTATAACTTCATGTTAACTGAGAGGACATCTCCAAAGACTCTGTTCCAAACAAGATCACTTTTACAGGTACCAGGAATTAAGACTTCAACACATCTTTGGGGGGCACCAAATTCAATCCATAACAGGTAGAGAAGGAGGCAGGGGAGGGGTATGGCAAAGTTGTCCAAAGTAGTTGAAAAACTGACCTCCAGCCTGGCACTGGCTGATCTCCAGGAGTCCTCTGCAGATACAGTCTCCTCCTTTTACCCAGAGCCTTTCCTCTTCTTCCCATGCCTCCCCGCTCCCTTAGTTAGTAAGGTCACGTGCTGATCTCACTGCAGCTGGGGTGTAAGGTGCACTTGTTAACTTTGGGACCTTCCACCACTTCCACCAATGCCTTTCATGGAATGTCTGCAATGAGATGCAAAGGGTGCAGCTTTTCTGCCTTGTTCAGGGGATTTGTTTTCTGGCAGGAAAATTGCCTGGAAGTCTCTCATCTGTTATTCACGTGCTCCTTCTCCATCATTTCTGCTTCTCATTAAAAAGTATCTCTGCTGAAAAAGATCCACTAGCCCCTGTAGAAAGTGTAGCCTGTCCAGTTGGGTTTTTCTGTTTGACTCTTGGGTTTTCAGTGTGTGGGAAGTTGGAAGCTGGCAAGAGCAAGTTTAGAGTGAGGTGTTTTAGTAACTTAGGGAAGAAGGATCATTTGCTTGAATCTCTATCCTGGTGTGATCAGCCATTTTTTTAAGTTCCTAAAGGCTTTTGATACATGTACTTTATATATTAAAATATAAATGTTTTAGCTCCTGAAATCCTTCAGGACA
Source organism: Heterohyrax brucei (assembly GCA_028571685.1). Lineage (NCBI taxonomy): Eukaryota > Metazoa > Chordata > Mammalia > Hyracoidea > Procaviidae > Heterohyrax > Heterohyrax brucei. Next base: position 55,131,984 of record CM053149.1, read on the forward strand.
GAACAGTGCCAATTCATCTGAGTATCCTTAGAGAATACATTGGCTTGCATATGGTAGGTTCTCAGTCAAAACATACTGAATTGGGTGGACTGTGAGTAATTGTAAGGCCCCCCCAAAATCAAGGCCCTCTCAGCCAGGAGAGATTGCTACAACCACCCTCTCAGCAGGAGCCTTTGTGGATGGAATTTGAGAATAGGCTTGGGGAGTGAAAGCCCACAGAGGGCACTAATGGCGTAGGTTGTCATTAGATGGGGTCAGTTGATTCTGACTAAGAGATACCCTGTAGGGCAGAGTAGGACTTCCCCACAGGGTTTTCTTAGAGGTGATCTTTATGGAGGTCTTTCTCCCAAAGGGCTACTGGGCAGATTTGAACCACCAACCTTTCAATTAGCAGCTGAATGCTGAACCATTTTGTGTCTCCGGGGCTCCCAAAAGGGTCCCAAGAACCAAACCAAACCTACTGTCATCGAGTTGATTCTGACTCAGAGTGACCCCAAAGGGGTAGGCATACTCAGAGGTAAACTTCCCTACTTTGCCTGCTACTTTCCCCTTCTTCATCATCCTTCTGTTTTCACCAAGCATCGTATGAATGACGTTTCTTACCCTGGAATATTTGTTACAGTCACCTGAGAGTCGTCTCAGTATACTTGCTTGCCAGCTCCCTCTACTCCTGTATACTCCAGTTGAAAGAAAAACAAAACAGAACAAAACCCAAAGTTGATTCTGACTCATAGCGACCCCATAAGACAGAATAGAATGGGATTTCCAGTGAGTGGTTGGTGGATTGGTGGATTTGAACTGTTGACCTTTTAGTTAATAAGCTTAGCTCTTAGGCACTGTGCTACCGGACCATCCCCCCATCTACAGAAACAATTGTTATTATTTTTTTAATCACGTTTTAGTTCTGAAATACATAAGATAATTATTTTGATGTACAAATATTGTCTAGGGTATCCAATGCCTTTTCTGAAAATTTTGCTAGGTATTTTATGCCTACTTTAAAACACTAGGCTATTTGGCATGGATTTTATTTGTTTAAGTACATTTTGAACCCTTAAAAATTCAATCAGTATGTGGTAGAACCTTATTATGTCCCAGCTGGAAGGCAGCATGGAAATTTTTTGATATATTCATTGAATGACTGAATCTGCAATTTTCTTCAGTTTTCTTGAATGGACTGTATTGCCTAAGTAGAATAAAGCCACTTCATTCTTGAAGTTGTGTTCACTCACTGAGCTCTGTTGCTTTAATAGTTGTTTTCTACTGATGCTTTGTGTCTATATTTATCATTAATTATTTTCCTTGAGAGGTTTACTATTACTCATCTTTTTCTAGGTCTTATTTCAAAGGAAACGATAGAAATGCCCCAAACTAGCTGAAGATATCCCTATTTTGATATTTCCCTCTCCTGTTTTCTCTGTAGCTTCATTGTTTTCCCACTACACTGTCATTTACTTTGCATGTTTTCTCACTGGTAATTAAATAAAATCTCCTTAAAACTCAAGCAGATGTCAACTGCAAATTAAAAAAATGGTAATAATAACAAACAGCTAGGGAACAGGTTTCATTTTCTCAAAAACATTGACGCAGTACCATGTTTTATGTGTTTTGGTACAGTGGATTCTAAAGAGTTTATTATAATGTTCGTTGGTTTAATTCAGTTTACTCTCCTTCCATTATCAGCATGAAGAGTTGAGTGAACTGTGAGACAAGCAAGCTGACCTTCACCTTGCATTCATCTCTTTCTGTTTTCCTGCTTGTTGAAGGGTGATAATTCCAGGGCTTTGAATTCTAGGTTCAGACCCCTGTTGAAAATTTGCATTTCTACACCAGATACGTGGAATCTGAATCTACATATTAACAAGATACATAAGAGTCTTATGTGTATGTAAGAAACACCAGGGGATCTTTTTAATATTCTCAACAGGGGTCTGAATATTGGTTCAAAGCACAGGATGGTTCTTTTCTGTCCACAAACATTTGATGCTGGATTGAAAAACACATTTTTCGCAGCCTTTCATGAAATATTAGGAAAAAAAAATGTTATCAAGTTGATTCCAATTCATAGAAACCCTATACACCACTGCTACTGAGTCAGTTCTGGCTCATAGTGACCCTATAGGACAGAGCAGAAGTGCCCTATAGGATTTCCAAGGAGTGCTTGGTGGATGTGAACCACCAACCTTTTGGTTAACAACCGTAGGTCTTAACCACTATACCACAAGTGTTTCCAATAATGACCGTATAGGACAGAGCAAACTGCCCCATAGTTTTCCTGGTAGATTTGGACTGCAGAACTGTTTGGTTAAACATTAACCACTGTACCACTAAGATTCCTTATGCTACATAGCCACGCATAATTGCGCTTGTGTTTTAGCAACTTTCTTTCAAAAAGTTAAAATTTGATCATTAGAAATGTACTATTTCTATTTGATGGTATGATTTTTCAAAAGGACTATGAAGTGATCGGTTAAAGGAAAAGAACAATATAAGTACAAAGGAAGTACATACAGCCCGCAGTACCAACTTAGGCAATGGTTTGGTTCTTTTGTAAACTATCTTACAAACAAGACATGTTGTTGTGTGCTATTGAGTAGAATCCAACTCATAGTGACTTTCATGGATTGAATCATGTTCCCCCAGAATATCTGTCAGCTTGGCTAGATTATGATTCCCAGTGGCCATCGTATCATCTGACTTTCCTGTGTATTGTAAATCCTGTCACTATGACATTATTGAGATAGATTAGCAACAGGTTTTTTTTTTTTACATTTACTGTGTGTAATGCTTTCTGATATTTTCTGTTTTATTCTATTTCTTTTTTTTAATGATTGAGTGAAAATATACAATCTCATATAAATTTGCATACCAGCCAGTGAGCGGTTTCCAATGGTCTCCCTGCCCGTTGGCAGCACACTCCTCCTCTCCATTCTGTACATGTCATATCCTCCTAATAATCCCCTATCCCTTCCTCTCTACTCTTTCCCCCACATCCAGTAAGAGTTCAGATGGATGACATTCTATAGATGCATAGAACCATAAAGTGCACACTTGATATGGTCACTCTGTGTCACCAAGTCCAATCCATTTCTGTCTGAAGAGTTGATCTCCATTATGACTTATGGACAGGGGTAGCATCAGGGCCAGAGCCATACTCCCAGGGGATCTCCAAGGCCTCTGGAGCATCCATCTTGGTCTTATAGTAGAGATCTCAGGGTGTACCCTTTTTATTTTTGCGTTGCCAGTGAGATTCAACTTTGTGAGCCCCATCACGATTATCACTGGTGGTGGTCGGGCACCATCTGGTTCTTCCGGTCACCCACTCACGTCGGTCTCTCTGAGATTAGCAACAGTTTTATTGATGAAATCCATAGAATTGGAGATTGTTTTAGGGTAGTATCTTTCGAGATATAAAAGAAGAGGTGAACAGAGAGATGTGTGGACCTTATTGCACCAACAAAGCAGTTCCTGAAGCAGAGTATGTCCTTTGGACCTGAGGTTCCTGTGCTGAGATGCTCCCAGAAACCAAGAGAACGCTGATGACAAGGACCTTTTTCCAAAGCTAACAGAGAAAGGCTCCTGGAGCCAGCTCCCTAAATTTGGACTTCCAGCCTATCAGACTGTGAGAGAATAAACTTCTCTTTGTTAAAACTGTCCATTTGTGGTATTTCTGTAGCAGCAGCACTAGATAGCCAAGATAGGGACTCTATAGGACAGAGTATAAACTACCCCATAAGGTTTCTTAGGCGGAAATTTTTATGGAAGCAGATCACTAGGTCTTTTCCCTCAGGGAGTGGCTAGTAAGTTGAAATCGCTGGAGGCAGAGCTTGTGTTAGTGACCTACGCTGCTGTGACAGAAATGCCACAAGCGGATGGCTTCAACAACGAGAAATTTATTCTCACAGTCTAGCAGTCTACAAGTCCAAATTCAGGTTGTCAACCCCAAGGGAAGGCTTTCTCTGTTGGCTCTGGAGGAAGGTCCTTGTCATCAATTTTCCCCTGGTCCAGAAACTTCTCTGCTCAGGAATTCTGTGGTCTGAAGGGTACATTCTGCTCCCAGCATTGCTTTCTTGGTGGTGCGAGGTCCCCCCATCTCACTGTTGTTTTCCCTCTTTTATATCAAAAAAGATTGTCTTAAAACACAGTCTGATCTTGTAGACCTCATCAGTGTAACCACTGTTAATCTGTCTCATTAATTTCCTAGTAATAGAGTTTACCACACATAGGAAATCATTATCAGGTGACCAAATGGTGGACAATCACACAGTACTGGGAATCACGGTGTAGCCAAAGCAACACATACGTTTTTGGGGAATACAATTCAATCCATGACATATTGCTATAAACCAAAGAACACCTGGGGCTGCCAGGAGCTCAGAAAGATAAGAAAGGATGTTTCCCTAGAGCCCTCAGAAAGAGCATGGTCCTACTGATATGGTGAATTTGAACTTCTAGCATCTAGAACTGTGAGACAGTAAATTACTCTTGTTTTAAGCCACGTACTTTGCAGTAATTTTCACAGTAGTCCTGGAACACTAATAAAACACCTATAATGTATGATGCCTTTATGGTTTTTCAAACTAGGCAAACTTATAATTTAAAAAAGTTACATACATTGCTTTATTGAAAACTCTGTTAAGTGATGATCTGAGTTGGAAATACTTTGCCTTATAGATAACAGTTTTTCAAGGTACAGTCACCCTCTACTTAGACACTGCCAAAATGATATTAAAAAACTTGAGTAATAATTTCTCAACAAAGAGGTAAATCTAATGAGAGTGAATGTAAGGAAAAATTGCAGAAAGTCTGGCTAGGTATGAGTTCAAATTTATCTAGTCTAATCCTGAATAATGCAAGTGAACCACAAACTAATCACAGATTTATATTTATTAACTATTATTTAAAGTTGTATTTTTCTAACATTTAGTATAACTCCATTTTTGACATGCATATCACTGTAGAGAAAGTTCATGGGAAAAGACAAAAGTAATGACAATAAAAAGTAACTAATGAAAATAAAACTTGGGTAAAGTTAAAAGAAGCTGAAGTTGTTTAGCTTGCTGAAATGAGAACTAAGAAAGGCTAAAACTGTCTTGAAAACTATAAGTGGGGTCATTACTGGGATACTGGCCTGTTGATAAAAACCAAACTGTAGACAGGAGTGGATTGGACTCAGGGACACAGAGTGACCGTATCGTGTGTGCACTTTATGGTTCTATGCATCTATAGGATGCCAACCTACTGGTCTCTTACTAGAGAGGAGTGGAGAGGGTAGAGAAGAGGGGACAGGAAATCCTTAAGAAAATAATGACATGTATAGAACAGAAAGAAGAAGTGTGCTGTTACCGGATAAGGAGAACAGAAGGAGCTGCAGATAGGTGGGCACGCAAATTTAAATTGGATTGTACAGTTACTCTCAATCATAATAAAAAAAAAAAACAAAAAACCCACTACTATCAAGTCGATTACAACTCAGCGACCCAACAGCACAGAGTAGAATTGCCTCATAGAGTTTCCAAGGAGCACCTGATGGATTTGAGCTGCTGATATTTTGGTTAGCAGATAAAGTGGTCTAAAAAGGGGCACAGCTTGACCCTTTAAAGCCTTTTGAGACTTCTAGGTCCCCCTGACTGATGGCCTGGGCTTCTGGCCTGCTGACTCCTTACTCACTAAGGCATCTTTTCAGCTTCCCTGAGTGCAGCTAACTCTCGTTTACCACGTTCTAAGCAAGGTAACCAGTATCAGGTGCTGTTGAGTTAACTGCTACTAATGGTGACCCCAGGTGCAAATGAGTAGATCTGTGCTCCATGAGGTTTTCAGTGACTGAGAACTTTCTTCCCAGGCATCTCTGGATGGATTCAAACCTTCAGCTTTTTTGGTTGGCAGCCAAGCATGTTAACTTTGTATATTAATTTAGGATGCCACGAACTGAATTGTGTTCCCCAAAAAATCTGTAAAAATTTGGCTAGGCTATGGTTCTTGATGTTGTATAATGTTCTTCCATGTTGGAATTCCTGCCTCTATGACGTTAATGAAGGTGGATGGGCCGCCAATTGTGTTGGTAGAGCAAGATTCAATGTTAAGACTGTTTGGGCCTTGAGGTGGTCTCTTGAGATATAAAGGGGTGAAGCTAACAGACACTTTTGGAGACCTCATGCCACCGAAAAGCAGTGGCAGGAGATGAACACACCCATTGGAAAGGACCAGGGTCTCTGCACCCCAAAGCTCCAGTCCAGGGGAAGACGGACGACAAGGGTATTCCTCCAGTGCCAGCAGAGAGTGCCTTCCCCTGCAACTAACAACCTGAATTTGGACTTTTAACCTACTGGACTGTGACAAAATACAATTTCTCTTTTTAAAGCCATCTACTTGTGGCATTTCTGTTAGGACAGCACTAGATGACTAAGACACATTTGAACCTTCAGCTTTTTGGTTAGCAGCCAAGGCATGTTAATGTAAAGGAAAACCCCTCTGAAAGAAACTTCCTCTTATCTTATCCTGCCCCGTTCTGTCCACAATCCCCCTGCCTTGCACTTTTCCTCCCCATTTTCTTACCCTGTCTCACACACCATCTCTAAATTATCCGGTCTTGCACACCATCTCTAACCATGCTGTGCCCTTCCTCACAGCCATAAAAGCCTGCTCCACTTCCCCATAGGGGCCAGTTGTAGGAGGTCTGTAAGCCTCTGTTGGCCTGCTAGCATTACTTCAATAAACGGCTGCTTCTTCTCTCCTTGGGGGTTGGTTGATTTCCTATAACATTATATTAACTGTTTATATTAACTGGGGACCCCAAACAAGATAAATGAAAGAAAATTTGTGGCTGTCAAGTTGATTGTGACTCATGGTGCCCTGGAGTAGACTTGCTCCATAGCGAGGTTTTGGCTGCAATCTTTATGGAGACAGACTCCAGACCTTTGTTCCACAATGCACCCGGGTGCATTTGAACTGCCAACCTTTAGGTTAGTAGATGAATACAAACTATTTGCACCACCCAGGATCTTCTCTGCTAGGTAGATGTCCCAAAACTCAGTCCATAAAGGGTTAACTCACAAAGCAAGGACAGTTAGATGGTTAGATGGTTACTGATGGGAGATTATTCACTTTGAAAGAATTTGATAAATGAACAACAACAAAAAAGCCCAGTCTTCTTCTGTAAGCTCTTTCATTCTCCAGTCAGGACTTTATCAAGATTTGGTCATTTAAAAAGTGATTTGTCTCCTCTACTAAATTCTAACTTATGAAACTTTTTTGTGCCTCAGTTTCATGAGTTGAATTGTATTTCTCGAAAAGATATATCGAAGTACTAACTTCTTGAACCTGTGAACATGTCCTAATTGGAAATAGAGTCTTTGAAAGTGTTATTAGCTAATGTAAGCTGACATGGTGTTATACCAGAGTAGAGTGGATCCTAATTCAATCTGAGTGGTGTCATTATAAAGAGAGGAGACACAGAGGAAGGTTAGCCATGTGAAGATGAATCTATAAGCCAAGAAACACCTGGGGGTACCAGAATCCCAGAGACAAGACAGGGTCTTCTCTGAAAGACTTCAGGGGGACCTAGGAATATATCTTAGAGAAATAAGAGTTGTCATACGAAGAGACATATGTACACCCATGTTCACTGCAGTACTATTCACAGCAGCAAAAAGATGGAAACAACCTGAGTGCCCATCAGCTGTCAATGAATAAACAAAAGTCTTCACAACTGGACCAGTAAGTAATATCATAATGTATGGCGAAAGGATTGAGGTTATCAAGGATTTCATGTTACTTGGTTCTACAATCAGTGCCCACGATAACAGCAGTCAAGAAATCAAAAGACACATTGCATTGGGGAAATCTGCTGCAAAAGACGTCTTTGAAGTTGTTTCAGTCATCTAGTGCTGCTCTAACAGAAACCACAAAGTGGATGCCTTCAACAAAGGAAAGTTTATTCTTACACAGTCTGGTAGGCTACAAGTCTGAATTCAGGGAGTCTGCTCCTGGGGAAGGCTTTCCCTCTTGTCAGCTCTGGAGGAAAGTCCTTGTGTTGCAGCAGTCTTTGTTCAAGGAATATCTTGGCACAGGAACCTCAGGTCAGAAGGATGCACTCTTCTCCCAATTCTGCTTTCTTGACGGTGTGAGTTTTCCAATTCTCTGCTTGCTTCTCTCTCTTTTCATCTACTGTAGGATGAAAAGATAAAGGGTGGTGCAAGCCACATTCCAGGGTAACTCCCTTAGCAAGAGTGCTCCAGTCTCACCCTAATCTGCTTGTAACATAATCATCCTACCTATTAGCCGCAGGCAGAGACTAGGGTTTATAGCTTCAGAAAATCACAAAATGGAGGGCAATCACAGAATATGGGGCGTCCTGGCCCAGCCAAATTACTATACTTATTTCTGGGGGACACAATTTAATCCATGACAGAAGTGTTTAAAAGTAAAGATGTCATCTTGAAGACTAGGTGCACCTGACCCAAGCCACGGTATCTTCAGTCACATCATACGCATGCAACAGCTGGAATACAGAAGAAACGACACTTTTGAATTGTGATGTTGGAGAATACTGATATACTACTGACTGGCAAAGGAACAAACGGGTCTGTCCTGAAACAAGTACAGCCAGAGTGCTCCTTAGAAACAAGGACGGTGAGATTTGGGCTTCCATACTTTGGACATATTGTTGGGAAAGCTCAGTCCCTGGAGAAGGACATCATGCTTGGTAGAGTTGAGGGTTAGGGAAAAAGAGGAAAATCCTCAGCAAGATGGATTGACACAATGGCTACAACGATGGGCTTAAGCATAAAAACAATTGTGGGCACAGCGCAAGACCAGGCAGTATTTCATTCTGTTATGCATAGGGAAGCTGAGTTGGAAATGACTGGGCAGCACCTAACAGCAATATTCATGTGTGTGGTATGTTTTTCTACTTTATGTAATTCTCTTGGTGTTTTGCGGTAGTTTTTTGTTGTTTTCTTTGTATAGATCTTTTACATCTCTAGTTAGGTTTATTTTTAAGTATATTACCTTCTTGGGGTCTAGTGTAAATAGTATGGATTTGGTGACTTTCTTTTTGGAGTCAGCTTTGTTGGTATAGAGGAATTCAACTGATTTTATATGTTTATCTCTTATCCTGATACTTTGCTGAACTCTTCTATTAGTTCCAGTAGTTTTCTTGTGGATTCTTTGAATTTTCTGTGTATAGTATCATGTAATCTGCAAATAAGGATACTTTTACTTGTTCCTTACCAATATGGATGACCTTTATTTCTTTCTCTTGCCTTATTGCTCTGGCCAGGGCCTCCAGTGCAATGCTGAATAAGAGTGATAAAAGACATCCTTGTCTGTTTTCTATTCTCAAGTGGAATGCTTTCAGCCTCTCTCCATTTAGAATGATGTTGGCTCTTGGCTCTGCATAAATGCCCTTTATCATGTTTAGGAATTTCCCTTCTGTTCTAGTTTGCTTATAGTTTTTATCATGAATGAGTGTTGGAGTATGTCAAATGCTTTTTCTGTCTCAGTCAGTAGGATTATGTGACTCTTGTATTTTGTTTTTATCTGATGAGTTACATTGATTTTCTAATGTTGACCAATCTTGCATACCTGATATAAATCCCATTTGGTCTTGGTGAATTATTTTTTTGATGTGATGTTGAATTCTATTGACTAGAATTTTGTTGAGGATTTTTGTGTCTAAATACATGAGCGATATTGATCTGTGATTTCCTTCCTCATTTCTGTGGTGTTTTTACTTGGTTTTGGTATCAGGTTATGCTGACTTTATAGAATGAGCTTGGGAGTATGTCTTCCTTTTCTACGTTCTGAAATACTTTTAGTAGTAGTGGTAAAGGAAATTAACGAACTTACACATCAAAATAAAAAGCATTACGTTTTTCAGCAAAGATGGAACCAACAAAAAAGAAAAAGATAAAAAGAAAGCACATAAAGAAAAATGACACAGCACAGAAAATTAAGTGGAACAAAGAAAATTGTCAACAGTGTACAAGAAAAGGCCATCAAAATGACAGCACTATACTCACACATATCAATTATTTGCTGAATGTAATGGCTTAAATTCACCAAGAAAGAGACAGAAAGCAGTAGATTACTTAAAAGAAAAAAAAAAAAAAAACATGATCCATCTATATGCTCTCTAGAGGAGGAATACTGTAGACTTAAAGACACAACCAAGATCATCAGGCCAGACAGCAGGCATCTGGCTCATAGGATGTAGAGGCTGACAAATCCCAAGACTGATAAGTAAGATGGTAGGTTGCTGGACATGTGCTACAGAAGCTAATAAATACTAAGACTGGCAGATGAACTGTTAGGTCAAAATCCAGTAACCAGAGATCAGACAACAGGAGCCAGCCACAGGATCCAAAGCAAGCAAAATTCAGTGAGCTTTGCCATAAAGTCCTCCTATGTTGCAAGCCACACTGCCAAAGAAAGTCTTTTTCCACTGATTATATGCTCATAACAGAGCTCAGCATGGAGAAGATTACATTATGTCAGAGCTGATTATGGAGGTGAATATATCATTGAATAGCTGCCAAACTACAGCAGACCCATAACAAGAGAAGAGTTTGGAAATGTAACAAAGGGAGGTGAAGCCAGGATTGAAGTAGTCAGATGCTTCCTTCCTTGCAACAAAGACCCCCCAAAACAAGTGAATTGATTATACATGATAATCTAGGAGCCCTGATCATCAAAGACAAAACTGAAGAGTTGGACTGAGTAATAGGGGAGAAAGAGAGGCAATCCAAAACCAGCAGAGAAGTGTTGGTGTTGAGGTTGCTGGCACCTTGCTGCCTAGGTTTATACACAGGCTGAGGAATTTGCTAAAACCAAAATTACAAGAAACCCTATAGGGAGTCCTTAATTAGAAAATAAAATCATCAAGTAACAACTCAAAGGCTAGAATGCAGCACAGAGCAAAAACATATCAAACCAGACAGAGAAACCACAAAAAAATTCAAAGGCAAAACACTGAAAATAGTGGCATAGACACGTCATTATGTTCAAGGAAGCATTCAAGGATGGACAGTCATACCACTTTGGGTGTGACCAGGCAGCAGCAAGTATGTACACACCTCTACAGCCAAGTGAGAGCAGTGCTGGCCTACAAAAGTTAAGTGCAAGCATCTAACCTACCACATGAGGAAGAAATAAGCCCTCCTCCTCTGAGAGGTTGAGAGCACAGAAATGCATCTTTCCCCTCGCCTACCTCTACCACATTGCACTCCAAAACCAGTCTTGCTTTATTAAAAAGCATTACACCATGTAAGCTAGAAACTTTGAATACACTCCCAGAACACTTTCGTGGCCACATTGTCCAGCTGCCTGCACAAGAGATTCACAGAAGAGCAGTGTCCTTCACCCCTGACCAGCCATGTGTGGGCTGATACAACATTGCATGGTCTTATTAGCATAAATAGCAAAGCATACATCTGAAGCCCATTTAAACTGTAGCAGTCAAGGGGGAGCTGCAGACTTGTGACCATTTGACACCATTCTGTCTCCTAAATAGGAAGCTCACCTACCCACACTGGGGACCTAAGGGCTAGTGGTACCACACACTCTATTTAGGCACCCACAAAAGGCATCTGAGAAAACGGTGCCTCCTAATCACTCCAATAAACAGCACTGGGTACCCAAGGAATGTCTACAACACCCATTTCCATTCCATGTTCTAGGGGACATAGACACACCCACTACCCAGCCATGCAGGTGTGCTATCAGCCCTTGGCTTGCTCCACACACAGTCCCCTGGTACAGCCAGGAGCCTGTGCCTGCTCTAAATACCCATACATAGCCCTGCCTACGTAGTGCTACAGGTGATAGTCTGTACACATGCTCAGTGACTGACAACCTGGACACAGCATTGGATCTCCCTACACACAAGCAGGGGGAGTTTCTCCACTTTAACAGGTCTCTTTCTGTTTCCTGCAGTAGAATCTTCAAATTGTCTGTGTATACGTCTTTTACGTCTATGGTGAGGTTTATTCTGAAGCATTTTATCTTCTTGGGGGCAACTGTATATGGCACTGATTCGAGGATTTCCTCCTTAACATTGTCTTTGTTGGTGTACGGGACTATCCAGCTGATCTGTGTCACAGGTCTGACAGTTAAGGTCCCACACTCATCCCAGAAAAAGTGCTACCTACCTCATTGTTGAATATCACCACTGTGGTCATCTTTGAAGTACTCCCCTTGGGAAGCTACGCACTACTGCCATGCCTAGTCTATCCTTCAAAGCCACTTTGGAACTCTTCCTGTAATGGCCTGTGTGCCCCACTGCATAATGGCCATCTCACAAACTTCATTGCAGTGTTGTCTCTGAGGGAGGCTTTAGCCAGGAAACAAGTAACCATGTTGGAACACCATCCTCACTAATCTGATCTGGCCCCCAGTGACCTTTTCTTATTACCAGAAGCTACAGGAAACATTGAAAGGAAGACATTTTGATGCTCTTCCGAACATTCAGGACAGCCAAACATTCAGGAAAAGAGGACAGCAATTCTGAAGGCCATTCCAGAAAAAGAGTTCCAAAATTGCTTCGAAGAGTGGACTAAACACTAGTATCTGTGGGTGGCTTCCCAAAGGGAGTACTTTGAAGGTGACTGTAGCGGTATTCAGCAATGAGGTATGAGATCTGACAAGTCTGTGAACTTTCCACCATGCACTTATGTCAGCAGGACTGTACAAACAACTCGGTAAGGTTCCACAACCTTGGTATATCAGTGTCTCACAGCTATGTTCACGCTGACATGTGGTGGTGTCTCGATGAGTGGTGTTCATTATTGTTGTGTGTTTTTGTGTGCCATCACAAGAATGTCAGAGATTGAATTAGAGCAATGAACAACATTAAATTTCTTCCTTAACTTGGCAGGAGTGTACAGAACTGCACTGCCAAAGTGTGGGACACCATGTTGGATACGGAGATTTTAGCAGAACCTAATTCGTAGCCTGGCAGCCAGCACCTGCAAACAGGACAGCGCTTCTCTGACAGAAAAGCAGTAATTTACACAGTGTCACCTACAGTGAGGGCCCAGCAACAGAGGCAGAGGGATCACTATCTCTCAGCACCTTCAGTCCCTCTATCCACTGCCTGAGTGGAGGGCGCCATCTTGGATATGGTGGCTGCAACTGGACCTATTTCTTAGCTTGGGAGCCAGAGCCTGCCCACAGGAAAGTGCTTTTCTACCAGAAAAACAGTAGTTTACACAGTGTCGCCTAAGGCTGGGCCCTATCAGCAGAGGCCAATAGGGCAGTAGCATTGATGTATTCTGAACTAGTTTGTATCATCTGGGGTTGGATATAGTGGTGCTTACTTTACCAGTTGGGAGGAGGGACCTCTACACCTGAAAACCTGACAAACTTGGGACGTGGTCAGATACCTTTTGCTTTACATTTTAAGACAGCCTAGAGAAACATTTGCAGTCCATCCTCACAGTATCTCTTCCAGCCTCTACTTACTCAAATGGGACCCAAAAAGCAACAGACACTTGTGGCATACAAGAAATCACCCATGGCTTCAGAAGGCTCCCAAACAAAACAACCAAGTAGTTTTCCAGATGAAGAAACTTTTCTGAAATCATCAGAAACTGAATATAAAATGATTATATGCAGAGCCCTTCTAGACCTTATACAAAATTCAGCAAACAAAAGGAAAATTTCAAGCTGTTCGATCTGATGGAACACCAGTACTCTGAAATCCAACAGATCAAGAACAAAATCAAAGACATAGAAACTTCAAGGCAAAGTCAAGAAAACAGAATGGAACAAATGGAAAAAAGAATTTCTGACTTGAAAGACAGAGCTACAGATGCCAGCGTCTGTGAGCAGAAATCAGAAAAAAGAAACAAGAAAAATGAAGAAACATTAAGAAGCATGTGGGACTCTATTAAGAGGAACAACCTTTGATTAATTGGAGTCCCTGAACAGGATGAGACAACTGAGAACACAGAGGGTATCATTGCTGAGCTGCTGACAGAAAACTTCCCAGAAATCATGAAGTAAGAGAACATAGACATCTCAGATGCATATCATACGCCACCCAATATAGATCTCAAAAGAAAGACTCCAAGACACATTATAACCAAGCTTAGCAAAATGAAACATAAGCAGTAACTCTTAAAGGCAGCAAGACTCAAAACAAAGCTAACACTGAGAGGGAAACATGTAGGCTTTCATCAGATTTCTCAGCAGAAACCATGCTGGCACGGAGACGTGACACATTCAAACCCTTGAAGGAGAAGAACTTCCAACCAAGAATTACATATTCTGCAAAACTATCTTTCAAATATGAAAATGAAATTAAGACATTCCCAGATAAACAGAAACTCAGGGACTTTGTAAAAACCAAACCTAAACTACAAGAAATACTGAAAGAAGTTCTTGGCTCTGGCTTAGAAGAACAAAACCACTAACTTTATATTTTAGAATGATATATTACTCAGAACAGTACTCAGTTAGGGAAGGCTCCAAAGTCAGTCACAGCTTTAATACTGAAAGAAGCAATTCACTGATTATCATGAAAACTATAGTGCCATCACATTAAAAAGAGGGGTGGGCTACAGTCGTTATAGTCCTTCCAGATGGAGAGGAAGATGACAAGACTGATAGTAATTAAAATTGGGTTTATATATACTTTATTAAGGGGGATCACAGGGGCAGCTTGAAAGCACAACAAAGATGTATCACACCATTTCAAGAAATGTAACACAGGAGTCTCAACAACTACAAAACCAGCTCTGAAAAAGGTGAAAAATCAACTCACAAAAAGAATATCCCAGAACAGACTAATAAGAACAACAGAGAAAACATGAACACAAAAATAAACATATCACAATGGCAGGAGTGAGCACATACCTATCAATAATTACATTGAATGGGAATGGACTGAATGCTCCAATAAAGAGACACCGAGTGTCATCTTGGATCAAAAGACATGACCCATCCAAATGTTGTCTACAAGAAATTCACTTGAAATCTAAAGCTAGGAACAAACTGAAAATTAAAGGATGGAAGAACATATGTCAAGCTAACAATAAACAAAGAAGAGCAAGTGTGGCGATTCTAATCTCAGACAAAACCAGTTTTAATGTAAAATCCATCATCGTGGACAAAGATGGACACTATTTATTGCTGAAAGGTTCAGTACACAGGCAAGACTTAACTATATTACATATTTACGCATCTAATATCAGAGCACCTGAATATATTGAAGAAACACTGACTACACTCAAGAAAGAGATCACTCCACAATCATAGTGGGAGACTTCAACACTCCACTCTCAATACTGGACAGATCATCTAGAAAAAAGCTCAGTAAAGATACAGAAGACCTCATTGCAACAATTAACCAACTAAACCTCATTGATATATACAGAACTTTCCATCCATCAGCAGACAACTACACCTTCTTCTCCAGTACACATGGAACATTCTTCAGAACTGACCATGTATTAGGACATGATGCAATTCTCAACAAAATCCATACTACCGAATTACTGCAAAGCATCTTCTCAGATCATAAAGCCATAAAAGTCTAAATCAATAGCAGAAAAAACATAGATAGAAAGTGGAACTCTTGGAAAGTGAACAACATCTTGCTCAAAAAACCACGGGTTATAGAAGAAATCAAGGATGAAATAAAGAAATTCATCGATTCCAATGAGAATGAAAACACTTCCTACCAGAACCGATGGGATACAGCCAAAGCAGTGCTCAGAGGTCTGTTTATCTCCATAAATGCACACATCTGGAAGGAAGAAAGAAAACAAATCAAGGAATTAACCCTACAGCTTGGACAAGTAGAGAGAGAACAACAGAGGAACCCCTCAGGCACCAGATCATAAAGAAACCAGATCATAAAGATTAGACAAGAGCTAAATTAATTAGAGAATAGAAAAAGAATTGAAAACATTGAAAAGATCAAAAGCTGGGTTTTTGAAAAAATCAACAAAATTGACAAACCACTGGCTAAACTTACTAAAGAAAAGCAGGAAAGGAAACAAACAACCCAGATTAGAAATGAGAGAGGAGTTGTCACAACAGATCCAACAGAAATAAAAAATATCATAAGAGAATACTGTGAAAGACTATACTCTAACAAATTTGAAAACCTAGAGGAAATGGACAAATTCCTTGATTTACACCACCTACCCAAATTATCACAACATGAAGCAGAACAACTTAATAAACCCATCACAAAGGAAGAGATTGAAAATGTCATCAAAACACTGGCAACCAAAAAAGCCAGGCCCACATGGCTTCACTGCAGAATTCTATCTAGCTTTTAGAGAAGAGTTATCTCCAGTACTAGTGAGACTATTTCACAGCATAGAAAGTGATGGAGTACTCCCAGACTCATTCTATGAAGCCAGCATAACCTTGATACCAAAGCCAGGGAAAGACCCAACCAAAAAGGAGAACTACAGACTGATATCACTCGTGAATCTAGATGCAAAACTCTTCAACAAAATTCTTGCCGGTAGAATACAACAACATATCAAAAAATAATCCATCATGACCAAGTTGGATTCATACGAGGGATGCAAGGTTGATTCAACATCAGAAAAACAATCAATGTGATTAACCACATAAATAACACAAAAGACAAGAATCACCTGATTTTGTCCATCGATGCAGAAAAGGCATTGGATAAAGTCCAACACCCATTCACGCTAAAAACTGTTAGCAAAATAGGCATAGATGGAAAATTCCTTAATGCAGTGAGGGCCATTTATACAAAGCCAACTGCCTATGTCATCCTGAATGGAGAGAAACTGAAAGACTTTCCCTTGAAAACAGGAACTAGACAAGGATGTCCACTCTCACCTCTCCTATTCAACATTGTACTAGAAGTTCTAGCCAGAGCAATTAGACAAGATGAAGAAATAAAGGGCATCTGCATCGGCAAAGGGGAAGTTAAAATCTCCCTGTTCGCAGATGATATGATTGTATATGCAGAGAATCCCAAAGAATCTATAAGTAAACTACTCAAACTGATGGGAGACTTCAGCAAAGTCTCAGGATACAAGAGAAACATAAGTAAATCAGTAGGATTCCCTTATACCAACAACGAGACTGTTAATGAAGAAATCGTCCAATGAATACCATTTACTATAACCCCTAAGAAGATAAAAGTACCTAGGAATTAACCTAACAGAGAAATAACAGACCTCTACAAACAGAACTACAAGCCCTTACTACAAGAAACTAAGAGAGACTTAGATAAATGGAAAAACCTACCCTGCTCATGGATAGGAAGACTTCACATTGTGAAAATGTCTATTTTACCCAAAGCAATCTACTTATATAACGCAATCCCAATACAAGTTCCAGCATCATTTTTTAATGAGATGGAGAAACAAATCACCAAATTTGTTTGGAAAGGGAAGAAGCCCAGATAAGTAAGGTACTACTAAAGAAGAAGAACACCTTAGAACATACTACACTGCCACAGTGGTCAAAACAGCTTAGTACTGCTACAAGAACAGAAAGATCGATCAATGGAACAGAATTGAGACCCCAGAGATGACACCATCTGCCTATAAACAGTTGATATTTGACAAAGGCCCTAAAACATTAAACTGGGGTAAAAACAGTATCTTCAACAAATGGTGCTGGCAGAATTGGATATCCATCAGCAATTAATTGAAACAAGATCCATATCTTGCACCTAATACAGAAACCAACTCCAACTGGATAAAAGACCTAAATATCAAACCTAAAATGATAAAGCTCATCTAAGGAAAGGTAGGAACAACAATGGAAGTTTCAATACACAATGTAGACAGACTTCAAAATCTGTCCAACAAACCACAGTCAACAGAAGAGAAAATAGATAAATGGGAACTATTGAGAATCAAACACTTTTGCTCATCCAAAGACTTTATTAATAGAATTAAAAGGCCACCTGCAGAATGGGAAAAAATATTTGGCAACTCTATGTCAGACTGATGCCTGATCTCCATAATCTATTAGGTACTACAAAATATCAATAATAAGAAGATAAATCATCCAGTTAAGCAGTGGGCAAAAGAGATGGACAGACATTTATCTAAAGAGGAGATCCAGGCAGCCAAAAAACACATGCAGTCATGTTCATGATCTTTAGTTATTAAAGAAATTCAAATCAAGACTACAAGGAGATACCATCTCATCCCAACAAGGTTGGCCATGATCCAAAAAACACAAAACAACAAATGCTGGAGAGGCTGTGGAGAAAGTGTAACTCTTCTACGCTGTTGGTGGGGTTGAAAATTGTCCAGCCTGTTTGAAAAGCAATCTGGTGCTTCCTTAAAAAAATGGATATAGATATACCATATGACCCAGTAATTCCACTACTTGGAATATATTCTACAGAATCAAGGCCTTTCACACCAATGACACATGCGTAAGAATGTTTATGCAGCACAGTCCACGATAGCAAAAAGATGGAATCCACCCAGATGCCCAACAACAGAAGAATGGATAGGTAAACTATGGTACATATACTCAATGGAGCACTATGCAATGATAAAGAATAACGATAATTCCAGGAAACATCTCATGACCTGGTTTCAACTGGAAGACATTATGTTGAGTGAAAGTAGTCAGCAACAAAAGGACAAATATTGTATGAGACCCCTACGATAAGATCTCAGAAACAGACTTATGTATAGAAGAAAAGACTCTTTGACAGCAGCAAGGGAGGGGAGGGAGGTAGGGTGAGTGGGGGAGGGTTTAGATTAGATAGTTGCTAGAAATCTGGTTGAGTGAAATCCGTGATAGCACACATTAGAAACAAGAACAATATTAAGTGTGGTTCAGCATAACTTGAATACTCCTTGCATTTTAACCCAATATTACAAGGATAGAGTAGCTGGGGCAGGGTGGGGGGACCATGCTTTTAGGCGAAATCGAGGCCAACTGGTGCAACTTGCATTTTGCTAAGAGGGCTCTCTGCACCCCACATTGGTGGGTGGTGTCTGGGAACTTAAAGGCTGCCAAGCTGCCATCTGAGGGCACAGCAAATGGCCCCAACTCAGCAGGAATGGATGCTCAACGAGGACCAAAATGACATGGGGTAAAGACAAACCAGAAGATAGAGAGACCCACGTGAGTGGGTGTCTACATCGACTTGGGACCGGAAGAACCAGATGGTGCCCGGCCACCGCCAGTGATAGCCATGATGGAGCTTGCTAAGTTGAGTCTCACTGGCAACACAAGAATAAAAAGGGGTGCACCCTGAGATCTGCACTAGAAGACCTCGATTGATGGTCCAATGGTTTCAGGGTTCCCCTGGGAACATGGCCCCTGACTCTGATGCTGCCCTTGCCCATAAATCATAATGAAGGTCCACTCTTTGGACACAAATGGATTGGTCTTGGCAATGCAGAGTGACCATATGTTGGATGCACTTTATGGTTCTATACATCTATAGGATATCATCCTGCTGACTTCTGGCTGGAGGAAGAGAGTGGATGGAGAGGAGGGAAAACGAGATGGTTGGGAGGATGAGACATGTATGGAGCAGAGAGGAGCGGTGTGCCGTCACTGGGCAGGGAGAGCAGTGGAAGTTGCATATAGGTGGGCATGTAAATTTATATGGGAATGTACATTTTCACTCAGTCATAATAAAAAAAACTTGGCAGGAGTGGAAATGAAATCAGGGATATGTTAGTCTAAGTTTATGAGGATAATAACATGAAGAAAACAGCAGTGTACAAGTGTGTTAAAAGTTGTTTTGAGGGGAGAGAAAGTGTTACTGATGAAAAGAGCTCAGGACAGCAAGTAATTAACAGAACTGACAAAAGCACTGCTAAAATTTGTCAAATTCTGTGTCAAAATCATTGACTGTCTGTGTGAAGTATAAAAGACCATGTAAACATCGACAGAGAAACAGTTAGGAAAGTCTTTACTGAAGATTTTGGCATGAGAAAAGTGTGTGCAAAAATGGTCCTGAAGGAGCTCACCAATGAACAAAAGTATGAAACTGAAGTTTGCCAAGACCTTTTGGAGAGGCAAGATGATGTTTTGGGCTGTATTTTCACTGGTGACGAAATATAGGTGTACCAAATACATCCATGAAACAAAGTCTCAAAGTGCACAATGGGAGTCAGTCAATTCTCCATGACCACAAAATTTCTCTCAGTCCAAATGTTTTGACTTTTTTTGATATCAGAGGGATTGTTCCTTATGAATCTGTACCAACTGGACAAACAGTTAATCAAATTTATTATTTGGAAGTGCTGAAAAGGCTGCATGAGAAAGTTAAATGAAGATGACCAGGACAAATGAAGTTTAAATCTGTTAACAATAGGTGTAAGTGAAAAAGTGTTGATTCTTGATTGTGTTTAGACTGTCCTTCTTTCTATTTTATATTCTCATTTTATAGTATATAATCTTTGGAAACCAAATATTGACATTGCTTTCTTCAATTAAAACTTACGGAATTAAAAACAATGGTATATGCAAATCTTAAGTATTGGAAAAAAGGCATTATTGACAGCATTTTGCATTTTTTAAATTCAGAATTCTTTTTTGTTAGCTATAGTAAGAATGGCTGTTGACTGAACCACACCTTTTACTAAACACTTTCCTTAAAAAGGCCTTGTACATATAAGTATAGTTTTTTAGGTAAATGCTGTTTTTTTCTTAGCTAATGGTTCTTGTCCTAGTTCTTTTTTATGGTAAGTGAGAGATTTCAAAGATTTCTAGTCAGAATCTAGCTGTTATCAACTGAATAATGGTAATTTAGTAATGATTTATTGGAAAATACTTGGCAGGTATCTGAAAGTGTGAATTCCTTTTCATTTGTTCATTCATCCACTTGAGTATTCTTTTTTTCACCATGTGTTTATGGAATTTCTACTTTGAGGCAGATATTGCCCTAAGGAGTTAAAACGGGTGAAATTACAAGTCTACACGAAATTCAGATTCTCGTAGGGTAAGCTAGATGAAAACTATAAACATTATCAATAAATAAACATACAGTATATTAGAAAGTGATAAATATTTTGGAAAGAAATAGAGTTGGACAGAGAGTTTAAGGAATGCTGGTTTGTGTGTGAGTGTGCATGTCAATTTATTTGACAACTTGAAATACTAGGGACAGGTTTCCTTGAGAAAGTGATGTTTGTACAAAGACTTGAAGGAAATGGGGGAGTGAGTTGTTGGAATACCAGAAGGAAAAGCTTTTCAGGCAGAGGGGACAACTTATGCAAAAGACTAAGGAAGTTTTGAGGGACATGTTCAAGGCTCTGAAAGCAAATCAATGTGACTAAGGTAGAGAGACAGAGGGGCAAAGTCACAGGATGAAATCACAAGGTAATAGGTAACCAGATCGTAAAAGGCATTCTTTCTTGAATTCTTACTCATTCATTTATTCAACAAATTGTATTTTTTGAGCACGTGCCATGTCTGGTCTCGGTGCCAGTATTATGACAGTGAACAAGCTTGAGAAGGTTTGTGTTCATGGAGCTCACGCCCTACAAACAAAAGAAAGTTTCCCCTCTCTGTCAATGATGACGTAGGAGCCCCAAGTTCCCTTTTGTTTTTGGCTTACTTTAGTAGGATCTGACATGGGAGGACACTACATTGGCAGTGTGTTGCTGTACTTGGGAACAAAAGGGATATGGCTGGCAGTGGGCATTCCTCTCTCGTCTATGGAAGGAGTGCTACTCTTCTTACTCTGCCTCTCTGGTTTGCTTTGGTTGGTGTCAAAGCAGTACTGTGAGTTACAGAGAAAACCTCTTTAGTCATAAATTCAAAAAAGTAGGAAGCAAAGATATATTTATATATATATTAGTATTCCTTAGAGTTTTCATGAGCTCATATGCCAATTAATATTTTATAACTATTAATGATTAATAACCACTAATATTTATTATTTATTAATACTGTTAATTAATATTTGATAAATATTTTATATTTATAGAAGTCATGTATATAAGTTATTCATTTATATGTGAAACATTTTTAAAAGTTTAAAAAATATCTTTGAGACAATGGTAGGTAAAAAATTCATTATTTGGGCTAGAATATCCTTGATACTTAGTTATTATTGTCAACTAAACCAAAAAAGTTCTTACCGGCATCCCAGTGGGGAATCTTATTTAATTACCCCTTGGCTTATTCCTCTGCCAGCCAAAGCCAAGTGCCGTCCAGTCAGATCCAACTCATGGCAACCATATAAAGATTGTATTTGGAGAGTAGGAAATGTAACAAACGCTGAAAACCAAGGAAAAGGCTTTGTTCCTGTGAAAATACTATCAGTGGGGACACGGCTTCGTTTTCAGCCAAATCATAGCCTGGATGGGGGCCTCCATGTTCTTTTGGGGGCAACTGATGATATAAGCTTTTGCTCATTAAAAAAAAAAAAAAGAAAGAAAAATCATGCAAAGCAGTGGTCTCTGGAGGTTAGAGCCTGCAAGGGATGTGGCCTATGGCTATTGATGTTTTATGATACCCCATTTTCAGCCCCACTTGATTTTATGAGATAAGAGGGCCAAAAAAAAAAAAATCCTCTGTTTGAAATGCTCTATGCTCTATTTTTCTCCTGAGTTATTGTGATGGCCCTCTGGTCTGATATTTTATGGCACAAAATGAAAACTGTTTATTTCATCCAGGCTTCAACATCTGACAGAGTCAAATTATTCTATCTTATATCAGGGATTAAGTATAAACACAAGTGATAAGATATAACCTGAGGAATGAATTTAAAAAATAGTAATCACCACTGGAAAGAATGTTTATAAGCTTTATCCTGTTTATTCTATTTGATTACATCAGCACTACCATTGCTTACAGGAATGAGATTTTGTGATATGGTATTATTTTGTTTTTCTTTTTACTAGTCAATAAATGTTGGGTAAATAAATGTCAAGGAAGTCAGGAAATTCTGTGTCAAATTCCACGTTGCTTGGCGTTATTCCTACGATTTTTAAAAATCAACACACCTATATGTTTCACGCATAGCTAAATCAGAATTGACATAACAGCATATATCACTGCTCTAACAGAAATACCACAAGTGGATGGTTTTAAAAAGAGAAATTTTATTTTGGCATAATCCAGTAAGCTACAAGTCCAAATTCAGGACACTGGCTCCAGTGGGAGGTCTTTCTCTGCTGCCTTTGGAGGAAGGTCCTCGTTGTCAATCTTCTCCGTGACTGGGAGGTTCTGAGGTGCAGGGACCTTGGGTCCAAAAGATACACTGTGCTCCTGAACTGCTTTTCTGATAGCTTGAGGTCACCAACTCTGCTTGCCTTTGTTTCCTCTATAGTCCAAGAGATTGCCTCCAGGCACAACAGAGTTTTACACATTGAGTCTTGTCCCACCAACCAACCACCAGCCCTTCTTCCTCATTAACATTACAGAGGCAGGGTTCACAGCATATAGGAACATCACACAATACCAAGAATCATGGCCTAGCCAAATCGCTACACCTACTTTCAGGTGAACACAATTCAATTCTATGTGCAAAGAGCTGGAAATAGAAAAACAGAAGGGAAAAACACATTCTGCATTTCTCAAGCTGAAAGAACTGAAGAAAAAAATTCAAGCCTTGAGTTGCAATACTGAAGGATTCTACAGAGAAAATATTAAATGATTCAGGGAGTATCAAAAGAAGATGGAAGAAATATACAGTCATCGTACCAGAAAGAACTAGTTGAAGATCAGCCATTTGAAGAGGTAGCATACGATCAGGATCTGATGGCACTGAGGCAAGAAGTCAAAGCTGCGTTGAAGGCACTGGTGCAAAACAAAGCTCCAGGAATTGATGGAGTATCAGTTGAGATATTGCAACAAACAGACAGAGTGCTGGAAGTGCTTACTCATCTACGTCAAGAAATTTGGAAAACAGCTACCTGGCCAACTGACTGGAAGAGATCCACACTTATGCTCATCCCAAAGAAAGGTGATCCAACCAAATGAAGAAATTACCAAACAATATCATTAATATTACACCAAGTCAAATTTTGCTCAAGATCATTCAAAAGCAAATGCAACAGCATATTGACGAAGAGCTACCAGAAATTCAAGCTGGATTCAAAAGATGACGTGGAACCAGGGATATCACTGCTGAGGTCTTGGCTGAAAGCAGAGAATATCAGAAAGATATTTACTTCTGTTTCATTGATTATGCAAAGGCATTTGTGTGGATCATAACAAATCATAGCTAACATTGCATAAAATGGGAATTCCAGCACCGTTAATTGTGCTCTTCAGGAATGTGCACGTGATGGATCAAGAGACAGGATCAATAGAGCAAGGGGACACTGCATGGTTTAAAGTCAGGAAAGGTGAGCATCAGGGTTGTATCATTTCACCATACTTTTCTAATCTGTATGCTGAGCAACTAATCAGAGAAGCTGGATTATAGGAAGGAAATGAGGCATCAGGACTGGAGGACAACTCATTAACAATCTGCATTACACAGATGACACCACCTTACTTGCTGGAAGTGAAGAGGATTTGAAACATTTACTGATGAAGATCAAGGACCACTGCCTTCATTATGGATTGCACCTAAATGTCAAGAAAACAAAAATCCTCGCAACTGGACAAGTAAGCAACATCATTATAAACAGAGAAAGGATGGAAGTTGTCAAGGATTTCACTTTCCTTGGTTCCACAATCAACATCCATGGAAGTAGCAGTCAAGAAATCAAAAGATGCATTGCACTGGGTAAATCTTCTGCAAAAGATCTCTCTAAAGTATTGAACAGTAAGATGTCACCTCAAAGACTAAGGTGTGCCTGACCCAAGCCATGTATTTTCAACTGCATCATATGCATGAGAGAGCTGGACAATGAACAAGGAAGACAGAAGAAGAATTGATGCCTTTGAATTCTGGTGTTGGAGAAGAATGTTAAGTGTACCACAGACCTCCAAAAGAACAAACAAATCTGTTCCAGAAGAAGTCCAACCAGTGTGCTCCTTGGAAGCAAAGATGGCAAGACTGTGTCTTACATACCTTGGACACGTTGTCAGGAAGAATCAGTCCTTGGAGAAGGACATCATCTGGTAGAGTGGACGGTCAGTGAAAAAGAGGAAGACTTTTGACAAGATGAGTTGACACAATGACCGCAACAATGGACTTACAACATGGTGCAAGACTGGGCAGTGTTTTGTTCTGTTGTGTATAGGGTTGCTATGAGTTAGAACATAACAAAAACAACAACAGACTCAGTGAGCTAACTAAGATACTTTTTGAGGACTTTTAAGCACAAAAGTGGAAAAAAAAGAACTTAGGAAAAAAGTTGGATTTCAAGATTTCCAATGACTACATAGGAGATTCCCACCTTTTGCATTAAGAATACTGGATCTTATAAAGCCCAGGATCCACAGTGCATTCAGTCAGGAGTCAAAAGGTCTTCTCCTGCACCTGGGTTCTGGTTCTCCTCTGAGTAAATGTGCAAATTAAGATGTTTATCTAGAGAAATGTAAAGTTAAGCTCCCCGCATGAAGCATCAGTCTGAGTCCAGGTTTTCTGGGTCTAAGTTGTACTATGAAGCCAGAGCCCTGAGTCTGTGCTTTCCTAGTTCCTCCTGCTCTGCCCCTATTTCCAATGCCTAATAGTAAGGGATTATGGTTGTTACGTGCCACTGAGTTGGTTCTGATTGATAGCAACCACACAGAATAGAGTAGAAATGTTCCTATGGTCTTTCTAAGAGCAACTGATGGGTTTGAACTGCTGACCTTTTGTTTAGCAGCTCAGCTCAACCCTTGCACATTCAGGGCTCCATAATAATAATAAGGGATGGATCCCCTAAATTTTAGTCCTGTTTTTCCTCTTCACTTTAAGTCCTCCTCTTTTTCCCATCTCCATAAGTCCTGGCAAGAATGAGGTATAGCTTTTTGACCTATAGCATTGTAGTTACAGTTAAGAGAAAACATCCTCTGCTCTTCTTAAAAATGGTTTCCTATCAGAGAAAATTTTAACTCTTATAACTTACTTTCTGTACTGATTATAGAAACATTTCTGCCTTAATAAGCCATGGCTTTCATCATTAGGAGGTATGTGGAGACTGCCAATTAAGTTTGAGAACTCATTCTAAAAAAAGTGCTACATACTTCATTGTTGAGTATCACTACAGTCACCTTTGAAGTACTACTCCCCTTGGGAAGCTATGTACTGATGCCAGTGCCTAGCCCACCCTTCAAAGCAATTTTGGAACTCTTTTTTTTCTGGAATGGCCATCAGAGCTGTCATTGCATTACCCTTGATGTCCTGAATGTCATCAAAATTTCTTTCTTTCAATATTTTCTTTATCTTTGAGTAAAGAAAAAAGTCATTTGGGGCCACATCAGCTGAGTAGGAAGGGTGTATTTGTTTACTGACTAAAAACTCCCTCACAGACAACTATATAATTAAGTTCACTTACAGCCAAAGTTCTTATGTGCTGTGTATGTCACTCTCTTTTAAAAGATGTGCAGTAGATGTTTCAAGTAGGTATAAAATAAATGCTTATTAAAAATATGTTGATTAACAGTCTCAGCTGCTTTGCGATACTTTGTTAATCTACACATGCATGCTCATGAAACTTGGTGCATTTTGACCGTCAAATTCAAGTGGCTTTTCTTAAGGCCTTGGTTTTCATTTTGTGTCCTGGTCCTTATGCTGGTTTTAGAGGGCTGTTCGTACAGTGGTTAAGAGTCTGGCTACTGACCAAAAGGTCAGAAGTTTGAATCCACCTGCCATGAAAACCCATGGGTGAGCTCTACTCTGTCCTATAGGGGTGCTATGAGTCAGAATCTACTTGACCACAGCGGGCTTGGCTTTGGTTGGGTTGTTTTTTGTTCTCTGATGTGACCAGAGCTATATCTGGGACAGTCCTGCTAGTGTCCAAAAAGGGTGCAATGAAAGCTTTACAGTAATAAATTTGATACACTGAGAGCTATGTACCTTCTTGGGTATGAAATTCTCTATATATCAATGCTTGAGATTATTAATTTTGTTGTTTACATTTTCTGTAACAGGTACTGGCAAACTGTCCTTAAGCAAACAAAGAGTAAAAATTCTAAGTTCTGCTGACCATACACATATTCTGTGTGATAACTACTCAGTTCTGCCATCCCAGAGCCAAAGTAGCCATAGACAATACGTAGATGTATGAGTGTCGCTGGGTTCCAATAATATTTTATTGCAGAAACAGGCAGCTGGCTTCTAGGTCACAATTGGCTGACCTGTGTTGTATTACTTTATTTATTTTGTGTCTACTTGTTCTATCAATTTCTGCAGGGTGTATTAAAAGTCCCGAAGAAATTCTTGATATGATCTTGATTTATCTCCTTATGAGCCTGTCAGTTGTTACTTTATGTATTTGGGACAGTAGCAGAAAATAGAAATTGAAAATGTGGACTCTGAGTCAGATAGAGAATATCCTTGTGCAAGTTTCTTAATCCCTCTGTTCCTGTCTCTGAAAAATGGGGGATCATAGTAGTATTTACCTGGAAGAAGTGTTGAAGATTAAGCAATTGAATATAGCAGTGATTATAATAAACTTATAAACTTAATGCTCATAGGCACTTAGAATAGTGCTTGAGATACAGTCCCAAACCAAACCCACTACTGTCAAGCTGATTCCAACTTACAGTGACCCCATAGGACAGAGCCAAATCATTTTACTGGGTTTCCAAGGCTGTAATTTTTATGAAAGCAGACTGCTATCTCTCTCTCCTGTGGATATGCTCTTAGCAGCAAAGCTCTAACTACTGTACAACCAGAGCCCTGGGATGCAGTAAGCACTCAGTAAATGGTAACTCTTATTTGAGGTGATAGTGTTAGGCTCATTAGGGTATGTAAAAGTTATACCTTTTGGGTTTATACTCTTCATCTGTATATAACATTCTTATGTCTCTCTGTTACTTTTGACCATGAATTAACTTTCATCTGACATGAAAGCGGCTACAGTGGCTTTCTTTTTATCTCATATGATTAGTATGTATTTTTTCTTTCCATCATTTTCAACTTTTCTTTTTTTTTCTTTTTTATTTAACATGACTGAGTGAAAATGTACATTCCCGTATAAATTTACATGCCCATCTATATGCAGCTTCCACTGCTCTCCCTGTCCGGTCAGCTTTTCTTTATTTAAGTGTGTCCTGGTAGATGACTTACTTTTGTTCATTTGCTTTATATGCCGATCTGACTGCTTATTTATTTTTACTGGTGAGTTTATTATAATCACAGTTATGTTCAATTATTGAGACCATATAATTCATATTTTCCATTTATCATATCTTCATTTGGTTAATTTTTTTCTCCTTTCTTTCCTTCCATTGAATAAATTGAATTCTTTCCTCCTGTTTAGGCATTTCCTCATTTTTATTTTTATATATCTAGTGGTTATGTAAACCTTATTAAGACCTACAGTTATGTTTATTTTCCCTTTCGCAGTTCTTGAATTTATCAATTTTTATAATTTTTCCTTAAAGAATATAGACTCTGAGTCAGGCAGCTTGAGTTTGGGTTTTGGCACTGCCTCTCACCAGCTGTGTGCTTGTGCAAATTTTTTAACTCCTCTATGCCTCAGTTTCCTTATCTGTGGAGTAAAGAGTGTGATTGTCCTCTGACTATAGCCTCTAACTCTCTCTTCCTTGGAGATGGGCCATTTAGTGTCATCTAGAGTTTCGGTTCTGGATTACCATGGATGTTTATTTTCACCCTGGCTCTTTTAGACAAAATAAATTAGTACATTATTCATTCAGTTTAACTTCCTGTGCATCTAACTGTGTTATGTTCTTTTGGTTCAAGCACTTTCTCTATAAATGTTTTCACGGCAAGTCTTTAGCTGGTAAACCTTCTGAGATTTTGCGTAGAATGAAAATCCTCATCGCCTTCTGAGTTGTAAATGACAGCTTTACTGGACATAAAATTCTATGGTCAATGTTCTTCTCCTGTAATGTGTTCGATATTCTTTTCCTGTAATCTGATTCTGTTGTTTCTAGTGTAACCATAGCAAAGACTGATGTCTACCTGAATTTTATTCTTTGTAACTTAATTATTCTTTCTTTCAGGAAGATTTTAGAATTTCCTTTTAGACTTTGAAGCTCTTGTGTTCTCCAAATATCTAAATTTACAGTTTTCTTTCCTGGCCTGGTTTCTTTTTGGCACTCAGAACTCCGTGTGCCTTTTCAGTCTATAGTGTTTCAGCTTTCATTTTAGGAAATTGTCGGTCAGGACTCCTCAAATATTGACTCCTCTCTGTTGGTTTTGTTCCCTTGTCCTGGGACTCCTGTTACACCATCACGTAGGTGGTACTACTCCTCTTTCTATCCTCATATATCTTTCGTAGTGTTTTCCATCTGTTGATCCATTTCTGAATCTTTCTGGGACCGTTCTTCTACTTAGCCCTCCAGTTCCCTAAGCTGGCCTTCTAACGTGTCCACGCTTGCTTTTCTTCCATCGTTTGGATTCATTATTTTAACACTGCAATTTTCAAACCTGTGTTTCTACTTGGCTCTTCTTCATAATGCTTATTTCTGCATCATGTGACCAGTACTCTTTCTCATGCTTGCTTTCATTTCTTAATCCATTTGCTCTGTTAATTCAGCTCTGTCGGTACACACTATGGTTTGTTGTCTTTCACTCTGCAGCACTTGTGCCCTTCAAATATCATTTTGCCTCCCGAACTTATATTCCCCTGGAGGTATTTGTTGCCTTGTCTGTAACGAGGATTCAGGGACAGACGTCAAAGCTCAGGCCCTGGTTATTAAGCTTCTCGTAAGGCTTGTGAGTCTGGGCTATCGTCTCCTTCCCACTCAATCTTCTAGCCCTGCGGGGGGCTTTGATTGAAATTTGTGTTAGCTTTTTACATGCTTGCAATACTCTCTTAACTGTGTTTTGCTTGGCTTGCTTTTGTTCTGTTTTATTTTGTTTTTGTTTCATGTGCTGGCAGCCGGCAAGCAGCCTGGGCTAGCTCACTGCCATGGCACAAGCGGGCATCCTGTTATCATATTGCTAGTCCTCAAGCTATAATGTTCTGTTTGAAAAGGATACTGTACATACAACATGGCCACTGCCCGAATTTCAGTTGTTTTAATCATTAATGTCTATTATTATTTAATTGACTTGACCATACCAGTCACTATCTCTAGAGACTGCTGCAGTGAATACGCAGCTACACTGTGTGCTATACGTAGCACACAGTGAATACGTGTGCTACACTGAAGTCCCTTCCGAGTGGGCCTGTGTCCCATAGACTCAGCTCCAATTCTCTTTTCTCGGTGGGCCTGACAGGGCCCCAACTCGGCTTCCATGGGTGTAATTCATGCACTTGAATGGTGACCTTCTGCATCTCTAGTAATCCTTACTACTTTTGATTTACTGTGACTGTAAAGACATACCTTAAATTTTATGTTATTTTAATAAAAAAGTTTAAATTGAATTTTACTTTCATTGATTTCTACAAAGTCAAGCAATTCACTTCAGCATTATAAATCCTACACCCACACCGGATCTGTCAAGCAACGGTGATGAAGAGCGATGCCCTTTTGGTTCTTTGTATTTTCAGGCAACTTTCTGCTTTTGTGCATCTTCCTGTGAGGAGATTTACTTCACACTTTGACAGGGCATTTCACCACCAGCTCACACCACAGGCTATCTTCTGTGAGGAAAAAAAAAATTAGGTTGTAGGTTAAATTAACTTCTTTCTTTTTTAAAAAAAGATATTCTGAAGGTCTGAATGATGGTTATTTTCACTGATAAAAAGAGTTTGCATTAGGCATTGAAATTAATTACTAAGATGGCCTGGGAAATCTTTCTCTGGAATTCTCTCAATATAAGACGATTTGTATTTTTCTGAGGTGGCTGGCTTAGGGGTATTTTTAAAGATGGAAAGATTGAGATGATATGTTTCCTAATTCTAGTTGAGCCCTTTGACTGAAACTGCTCTCCAATTTTAGTTGAAAAATGCACCCTTTTAAAAAGTGCTTCTGTGCAATTGATTTTTTCAAGGCATTGTAGGTAAAGACAAACATACAGCCTTGAGGAAATTCTATTTCATCTCAACATTTTCCTTGGCAATTCTTCTTTCCTAGTGCTTCCAATCATTTGTCCCAATAATTCCTGGTAATATCTGAGACATTTTCTTTATTCCTCTCTTCTCTTTAACTCTATATTTTATAGTTTTCTTAAAATTTTCCTTGTACATATATTTCCTTCCTTCTTTCCTAGCCTCTCCTTTCTCTTACCACCCCCAAACAAATATGTCACAGTGGCCTAGACTACAACAATAAATATTTCCATCGTGTGGATCACGTTTCCTCAACTTCATCAATCAGTGTAACACTCTTGGCCTCTCTCCTCCCCATTGCACATTCCTCTCAGGGCAGAAGCAAATTGTTTGCCTGGTAAACTTGGGAGCAACTGTTTCCTTTTTCTTTTCTCTTGGGATTCAATTGCCCCAAGAAATATGTCTTCTTCTGCTACTCCATGGTGCAAAATTTATAGGGCCAGTCTCTACATCCACAGAGAACTCCAACATACAAATGAGCATTAGAGTTTCTTTTATTTAATAGGTAAATGCCTTTGGAGCAAACATAGCTTTGAATGACTGGGCTTACCTTTCTGGGTGATTGTTTTCTTATTTTGGGCTAGCCAACTATGATGTTTAGCTTTATGTGTCAGTGTGGCTAGGCTGTGGTATCCCATTCCTTCGTCAAACACAATTTCCTTTGACAAACTCAAAGATGTTATGAAGTAGTTACATGTAATTAAATAAGTTGACTTTCAGTGAAGCTGATTAATTTCTATAATGTGGATAGGCCTCAACCAATCATTTGAAGGTCTGAAGAGCAAAAATAGAGTTTCTCTAGGATGTGTTTTCTGCTTCCAGATGGTAAAGAGATGTTTCGCCAGAATTGCCACACTCTATACTTTTCCCATCTCTTGGAGCACAAAACTGCAGAATTCTCCAGCCTGTCTCCAAACCTACAGATCTTTGAACTTACCAAGCCCCCTATGTATTATTCACTGGTTCTGTTTCTCTAGAGATCCCCAGCTAAGACATATTTGTCAGTTGGTTGTTTCATTAAATATGATAAACTTTTCTGGACGCCTCTATCACATATTATAGTCTATTTTTCTCTAGGCAGTTGTCTCAGATATGAAAACAGGTTTCTCAAGCCAATAAAGTCCTAACACACCCTCCTGGTAGCACAGAATTTTATAGCAAAGTCAAAGGAATAGTCATGGAAAGACATGAGAAGCCAAGGAAGAAGCACAAGAACTCATATAAGATAAGCCAGCCAAGTGCCGTCGAGTCGGATCCGACTCATAAGATATATGATGTTAATTGAATTTGGCAAGTAAGAAATCATTGGCTACCACGACAAGAATGTTTATTAGTAGGATAGTAAAGAAGAATGAATAGGAGTTTATGAAGCAGCAATAACAAACATGGCATTATTACATAAAAAGCTTAATTGTTAAGGAAAGGAGAGAAGGACAGCAATGGCTAGAAGGAATCATGTGGCAAAAGAGGATTACTTCAACATAGATGAGAGGAGCATGTTTCTATGCTGAAGAGAAAGAGCTACCATGACATACCAGGTAGAAGATACAAGAGATGGATAAATGATAGAATCATTCTATTAATTATCAAATTGTGATGGGCTCAACAGCAGAGATGAGCTGATTCTCAGATCACAGTTTGAATACATCTTTCATTGAGATTGTTACTCTTCTTGTTGGGGCCCCTTAGGATTTATTCTGTGGGTCAGCTCCTGTGATAAACCTCCTTGGATGCTTTCAAGATAAGTTAGGCACCCCCTTGTATTCCAGTTGTATCATGTGAATTCTCCCACTCAATCCTATTATGTTGTTGTTGTTAGGTGCCATTGAGTCAATTCCAATTCATAGTCACCTTATGCACAACAGAACGAAACACTGCCGAGTCTTGCACCATGCCCACAATTGCTTTTATGCTTAAACCCATTGTTGCAGCCACTGTATCAAATGATCTGGTTGAGCATTTTCCTCTTTTTTGCTGACCCTCCACTCTACTAAGCATGATGTCCTTCTCCAGGGATTGATCTCTCATGATGACATGTTCAAAGTATGTAAGACCGAGTCTTACCATCCTTGCTCCTAGGGAGAACTCTGGTTTTACTTGTTCCAGGACAGATCTATCTGTTCTTTTGGCAGTCAATGGTATATTCAATATTCCCCTCCAGCACCACAGTTCAAAGGTGTCATTTCTTCTATCTTCCTTATTTATTGTCCAGCTTTTGCATGCATATGATGCAACTGAAAATGCCATAGCTTTGGGTCAGGTGCACCTAGTCTTCAAGGTGACATCTTTACTTTTCAACACTTTAAAGAGGTCTTTCTGTAGCAGATTTTCCCAACGTAATGTGTCTTTTGATGTCTTGACTGCTGCTTCCATGGATGTTGATTGTAGAACCAAGTAAAATGAAATCTTTGACAGCCTCAATTTTTTCTCCTTTTATCATGGTATTCTTTACTGGTCCAATCTGTAAGAGTTTTTGTTCTCTTGATGTTGAGGTACAATCCATGCTGAAGGCTATGGTTTTCATTTTCATCAGTAAGTGTTTCTAATCCTTTTCACTTTCAGCATGCAGGGTTATGTCATATGCTTAACTCAAGTTGTTAGAGAGTCTTCCTTCAGTCCTGATGCCTCATTTCTTCATACAGTTTAGTTTTTCAGGTTATTTGCTTGGCATACAAATTGAAAAGACATGATGAAAGGATACAACCCTGACACACACCATTCCTGACTTTAAACCAAGCAATGTCCCCTTGTTCTATTTGTTCAATTGCCTCTTGATCCATATACAGATTCCTCATGAGCACAAGTAAGTGTTCTGGAATTCTCAATCTCTGCAATATTATCCATATTTTTTATGATCCAAACAGTCAAATGCTTTTGCATAGTCAAGGAAACATAGGTAAACATCTGTCTGGCATTCTCTGCTTTTCAGCGAAGATCTGTCTGATATCAGCAATGGTTCACTGGTTCCACGTCCTCTCCTATATCTGGCTTGAATTTCTGGCAGTTTCCTGTCAATATACTGCTGCAGTCAATTTTGAGTGATCTTTAACAAAATTTTGTGTGTGATATTGTTCAATAATTTCCACATTCAGACAACCTACTACAGATTTACTTATTTTTTCACTCTCAATAGACTCTGCAGCCCTTGAGGTCACAACTTTTGTCTTTGTATTCTCATCATTTGTTTCATCAGTGTTCACGGAGGGAATAACTGCTCTCTCTTTTATATTTTTATACACTGCTGAAAAGAAATGGCATTTTTCACTTGCCCTGTATTTCAAAGCCTTTAAATTTCTTTTTGAATTTAGTCAGTAACGACATACACAGCAGTCCAAGGGTGCTTTGCCAACTGATTTCTACTTTCATTTAGATTTTACATGTGGTGCCGCACCCTTAGCGGTCTCTTTGCTCTTGACGTAACTGTAGAAAATAATGACTTTAGATTATTTCTTATGCAAGCACGTTTTATCTGGCATTGAACATGGTTGCTTTAATTTGTGATAAGAGCAAAATGAAAAATCATTTTCAAAACAGCAGAAGCAAATTTTTAAAACTTTTATGTGTTTATTTTTTGATTAGTAAAATAAATTTAGGAGACACATCACGAAGCTCTCCTTTCCACCTGAACCTCAGTCTCCCATCAGGTAGAGGCAACAGGTGTATTTGTTCTTCCACACAGAGATATTTTATGTATCAACAAGCATATATATGTGTTATTTATTCCCATTTTTGTGCAAATTGTGATATGCTATGCAAGGTTCTATACTGTATCTTCCTTTTTTTATTTAACACATGGACCCCCAATATTTTAGCCCCTGAAATTAAAATAAGGCTTACATTTAATGGCATCTCATAATCACTATTTTCTGAAAGCAGATGTCATCACACAGCCATCAGTGTCCGCATATGCATACACTACAGTCCTTTGATGTTTCAGTTACTAGATCACTGCATACTGAACAAATAGATAATTGTGGAAGACTTACGAGTCCTAGTTTATGTCTGAAAACATTCTAGTTACTTCCCTTAGTACAAATCAAGAAGGATCCAAATTAAAACTAACAATGTATCAGCACCTTTGAAGAGGATCTTAGAGCTCATAGGGAAACCTGGAGGATGATATTCCATAGAAAAACATAGGTTTCTACTCCTCTAACTCTGAGTCTAAAAGTGATTCAGAACAGTTAGACTCTGAATGTCAAGAGGTTTCAGGATTGCATTAACGCATTTATTTCACTTACATTTTTATTTTTATATATGCACTGTAGTAATAAGTAATAAAATTTCTATAAATTCCTGAAATTTTGTTTCACTTATAGACCCATTAAGCCCTATTCCTTCTTGGGAGAGAGCAGATACGATTTAGAACAAATCCTTGACTCTCAAAACAATCTTTAGCCCTAAGGCAA
Organism: Heterohyrax brucei; assembly: GCA_028571685.1. Classification (NCBI taxonomy): domain Eukaryota; kingdom Metazoa; phylum Chordata; class Mammalia; order Hyracoidea; family Procaviidae; genus Heterohyrax; species Heterohyrax brucei. The sequence continues at coordinate 55,167,391 of CM053149.1, forward strand.
TTAGTTATCTTGAAAGCTAGACTTTGAAGAGGGAGAGTAGGGATTTCTAAATCCTAAAAACACTCTTTTAGTACCAAGAGAAAATCTGAATCTGTGAAGGCCAGTTTTAGTTTGAGATGAGTGATGCTTTAGAGTGATACATTAGTAGAAGCTCTTTCCAGAAAGGCAGTGGGAGAGGGTGCCTTTTTACTGATATGAGAGGGAACCGGGAAGAGAGAAGTGGAACTCAGTCAAGAGGCTGGGCAGTGTTCTCACTCCTGAGTAATGGTCCATGTTGGAAGAGATGGGTTGGTGGAGTGCCAACAAGCATCTTTAGGTGTGGGGGGACATCTCAGACTATGCGTGGGGATTGCTCTTTGCCAAGAAAAAAGTCCAAATAAACAAATTCATTGCCATCAGGTTGATTCCAAGTAGGGGTAGTATACTAGTTTCCTATGCTAGTGTAACAAACCACCACTCATTTAGTGAGTTAAAACAACAAAAATTGACTATCTGACAGATCTGGAAGTCAGAAGTTTGAAATAGGTGTCACTGGGCTAAAATCAAGGTGTCAGCCGGTCTGTGTTCCTTCCCAGAATTCTAGAGAAGAATCTGTTTCCTTGCCTTTTCCAGCCTCTAGAGACCATCTATATTTCTTGCTTCCTGGGCAACCCCCACCCCATCTTCATAGGCAGCCAAGATGCCAAGATCAGTCAAGTTCTTTTCACATCCCATCACTCCGACTGTCTCCTCTTCTGCCTCACTTATACTCTTCAAAAACCCTTGAGTTTACTTTGTATTCGCCCAGATAATCTCCAGTTGGGAGATTATCCTCTGGTTAAACCCTTTGCTATGAGTCAATTCTAATTCATAGAGACCCTATAGGACAGAGCAGAACTCCACATGGAGTTTCCAGGGAGCAGCTCATGGATTTAACTACTGATCTTTTGATTAGCACAATTAACTCTGAGCTACTGTGTCACCAGGGCTCCAAGCAATCTTATTGCCACTTTGTATGCAATACAACGTATTTCTTGGTTCTGGGGACATAAACATTTTTGTTGTTGTTTTTGCTAGGGGCTGTCAAGTCAAATTTGACTCATAGTGACTCTGTATGACAAAGTAGTAGTACCCCATAGGTTTTCTTGGCTGTCATCTTTATAAAACACAGTTCCAGGTCTTTCTGCTGTGAAGTCACTGGGTGGGGTGGGTTTGAACTACAAATGTTTTGGCTATCATCCAGGTGATTAACTATTTTCACCATTCAGAGCTCATTAAGGGTGGAGTTGCTTATTGTACTTATCGGGGCCCTGCAACTATTAGTCCCAAATGAGCTGGTTCAGGGTCAGCACATTGGGCTTGCAAGTTTGTTCTCCTAGTAGGTGGATAATCAGGCTCCTCCTCCCCAAGCAGGAGGACACCTTTGGGGCAGCAGATTTTCATTAAGTGAAAGTATGCTCCAGAGAGGAGAAAGGTCAGTCACTGCAAGTGGAGAAAGACCCCATACCCATTTTGGGAGTCCTCTTACATTGGTAAGGGAGGGGAGTGGTAACGTTGCTCCTGGTTCCAGGGGTGATGCTGTTCCTTGTTCCAAGTTTTCGACAATACGTCAGCAACTGCATGTTGGGTCTCCTCCCGGAGACTATGGCAACTGTATGGAAATGGCGACGGTAGTCTGAGGTGATGTGCTGCGGCCATCAGGCTCCCTAGCTAACCTTATCACACTTAGCATGGTTAGGCAGACCGGAACAGCTCTCGGTGCTTTAGTTTGGAACAGTGATGCGGTAACATGGTGCTACACGGGCGGAAATTTCAAAATGACAGAATACGCTGTGTAGATGGGTGGGCCAGAGAGCGATTCCCAGAACCCCGTAAGGAGTGGAGAAGCCTCCATGCGTTCCTCGGCCTTCCAGCGACAACAGAGATGACGCAAGAACCAGGGATTCAGATAGGCCCGGGACTCAGAAGAAAGAGGTGGTAGTGGGGAAGACTTCAGAACAGACATTAGAGCCAGCTACACATCAGGTGACACCAGCTCCGGTGGCTGGGGTCACACCAGCCTCACTGCAAGGCCGCGTAAGAGTCACAGCCTCCTTCACATGCCTGACTCGTGCGAGCTTCCCCCGCCTCCTTGGGAAGGAGGAGGCGCAAGGGTTAGAAAGCCGGAAGCACCAGTGCTAACCCAAAGGGACTCAGAGAATAATGAAGCTTCTGTTTGAAGTGATAAATATTTTCCACCATTTGAGAGAATAAGGATCCAGAGAAAGAAGAGATTAATTCTGCATGGTGTGTATATTTTATCTGGATATCTCAAACTCTTGTGTGCAAATACGTGTATGTAGTTAGACTGAACTTTTAGTTAGTGTGGGCTTGAAACTCTTTTTGACTGGAGAGCAAGCTGTTTGAACTTAGGTACTAAGTGCTTTTATGGGGAGGAGATGTTGAGGAAAGAGCCCTCTGAATCACTCCCTGGAGCTCTCTCTGTGACACTGGGGTTATGACACTGGGCTGTGGTCAGCTGCGCAGCAGACACCACCTTCCAGCACTCAACACCGAAACTCGTTGCCATCAAGTCAGTTGTGACTCATGGTAGACCTGTCCTATACAATATTCAAGGAGCGACTGGTGGGTGTGAACTTCCGATCCTTTGATTAGCAGCCAAGTGCTCCTCCAGCACTTAGCTGTCCTATACTTGCTGGCATATGTGAGTTAATATTTTCACAAAGGTACGGATCATCTTATTATACATTATACCAGAAGTATAATTTTTCCTACAGATCGATATTTCAGGCATTTGTTCCAAAGAATGAATTTTCTTTCTTTTTTGTTTTCTTTTTTTTAACATAGCAACCTGCAGTTAAAATAATTGATAATTCAGACTGGAAAATCCGTTTATTTTATAGCTCTAGCAATAGACTGATTATTTTATATCTATATACAGAGAGAGGTGTATACGTATATAAAAAGCTCTGTGCCCGGTACTTCAATCCAATTAGAGGTTGGTTTGAAAATGACACTATTTCTGCTCATAGATTTGCATTATCTGATGAAATTTATGTTGCAGTTTAAGCCTGAATTCTATTGTCTGAAAAAATTATTTTAAAAGTGTAGGTAGTGAAAATGGTATGAGAAAGATCACTCAAAATTAGTTTTTTAGTAAGGTATCAACGAGTTATAAGATGTTTCAATCACTATGATTAATGGCATAGGTTAACTATAGTGTACTTTCGTTAACCTTCATTTTCAAATAAGCAAATGATTGTATATTATGAACATGGAAAAAACTGCTAAAATGTTAAAAGTTCATTTTTTCTTTTACCTTCTTTTTTTTTGTCTTTCCACTAACGTGCACCTCTAGCTGTTTAATGCTACAGATTGCAATCTACTGGATGAGGCTTATTTTAGGAACGATAAGAAATTCAGAAATGGATTGTGCAGCTCAATTTTTTGGATGCCTTGGTCCTGCCTGATCAGGACAGGAACACGGAGGAAGGCTCATTCTATCCACAGGACAAGGAGAGGAAGTTTAGGGATCACCTAGCAGACATATGCAGGATAAGTAGCATTTTCTTCAGGTGGGGTCAGTAGGAGGGGATACGCAGTGAGGGGAACAGCATTTTCAAGAATAAGGAGCAGTGAGAAAGGACAGTGTCACATCTGGGGAGGTTTGTGTGGTGGCAATAACACAGTACCTGATATAAAGTAAGGCGTTCTACTTAAGGAGGAAACTAGTTCAAGATGCATCATAGTCCTTTAAACAAAGTAAAATCCTTAAGTAGAAAATTTGATCTCTAAGATATCATTAATTTGCCTTTAGTGGTTGTGGGGACATCATGGAAGGTTGTCTTTGCTCAGGCCTTTTGGCAAGGGACAGGCTTTCTGAGTGAGAGTGAATCAGCAGTGTGACATATCCTGTTTATGCCCAGCATGGCTATGAGGGCTCAAATTTGCCAACCAGACACTTTTGTGTAAAACTAGTATATAAGGCCACTGTACCATGAGGTGCTATCCTGCTGGGTCCTGCGTGCTGCTGCTTGAGTGTTTGTTACGGCATGCTGCTGCCTGTTGTTAAGGAAGTGTGCTGCCTGCCTGCTGCCTGCCTCGTGTTGTCCCCGTCTGCAGCCTCTGCACCAATAAATCTGCCAGGACCACACCAGCTGAGCCTGTGCTGCTGGGTCTGCTGGAATCTCAAACCTCTATTCCAGTGACCTTGAACACCTGCTATCAGAGAGTGACTTAGGTGATGATTTAGCAAACAACTTTTCAGTGTCCCTCAGAACCATTTTCCTCGTGGCAGACAGAGGATTTGGTTATTATAAAACAAAACAAGAATCTTCAGAAGATCAGTTCAGGGAAAGCTGGGGTCTCAGCATGTGGATAAAAACGAGATGATAGAACTGGATGTAACTAACAATTCCATGACATCTCTGACATTGCTTATGAGGTCTGACAATTAAGTTTCTGAACTGAACTGATCCCATAAATGGTGCTACATACCTCACTGCTGAAGATCACTATGGTCACCTTTGAAGTTCTCCCCTTGGGAAGCTATGCACTGATGCCAGAGCCTAGTCCACTCTTTACAGCAATTTTGGAATTCTTTATCTGGAATGGCCATCAGAGCTACATTATATTATCTTTGATGTCCTGAATGTCATCAAAATGTCTTCCTTTCAATATTTCCCTTATCTTTGCATAAAGAAAGAAGTCACTGGGGGCCAGATCATTTGAGTACTGACTAAAAACTCCCTCACAGACAGCACTGTGTAAGCTGGTACACAGTTGTGATGCAAGAGTCATGAGCTGTTGTCAAAAAGTTCAGGTCATTTTCGTCTAGCTTTTTCATGCAGCCTTTTTAGCACTTCCAAACAGTAAACTTGGTAAACTGTTTTTAGTTGGTACAAATTTTTATAATGCTTTTGTCAGTTCTGCTTGTTACTGGCAGCCCTGATCTCTCATCAGTGACACTTTCTCTCCCATCAGAAAAATGTGTAACCCATTTGTACACTGCTGTTTTCTTCATGGCATTATCCCCATAAACTTGAACTAAAATGTCCCTGATTTCACTTCCACTCTTGCAGAGTTTAACAAGAAATTCAATGTCTGTTCTTTGCTCTAATTCAAGCTCTGACATTCTTATGATGGCACACAAAAATACGCAACAATAATAATGAATGCCACTCAGCAAGACACTGTCACACAATGACAGAACACAACTGTGAGACACTGTATACCAAGGTTATGAAACCTTACTGAGTTGTTTGCACAGTGCTGCCAGTGTAAGCACATGGTGGCAAGTTTGCAAACCTGATTGTCAGACCTCATATATCACTAAGGCTGTATTTTCCAACTACTATTCTTCTTTGCTTTCAACTTCTACATTTCAATCACTAGTAATTATCAATGCATCTTGATTACATGTTTGACCCGTTTCAGACTGCAGAAGTTGGAAAAAATCTTCAATTTCCTCACTTTTGGTATTAGAGGTTGGTGTGTAAATTTAAATAACAGTCATTTTAATTGGTCCTTGAAGCCAAGCCAAGTGCCGTCGAGTTGGATCTGACTCATGGAGACCCTTACAGGTTTATGGATATTACCCTATCACTGACAGTGTAGTAATCTAGGATAGATCTTGAAATTTTTTTTTATGATTGAATTTAACATTGTTCCTCTTCACTTGATCATTTCTGGCATAGGGGGCCATATGACTGTATGATTCAAAATGGCCAATGCCATTTCAGCTTAGTAATGCACCAGATGTTGACATTTATGGATTCCATTTCAGTTTTGAAAATTTTCAATTTTCCTAGATTCATACTTCATACATTCCATCTTGCATTATTAACGGATGTTCGCAGCTGTTTCTTCTTGTTGAAGATAACTTTTTCACCAACATAAACAGTGACTATGCGTGTGGACCTTGCCAGATGGAATACACAGGAATCACATGGACTACATCTGTGAAAAAAGATGATGGAAAAGCTCAATATCATTAGTCAGAACAAGGGCAGGGGCTGACTATGGAGTAGACCATTAATTGCTCTTATATAAGTCAAGTTGAAGATGAAGAAAATTAGAATAAACTCATGAGATCCAAAGTATGACCTTGAGTATATTTCACCGTAATTCATAGGCCATCTTGAGAATAGATTTGAGTAATCATTAAACATTAATGAGAAAAGACCAAATGAGTTGTGAAAAGACATTAAGGATGTCATCTATGAAGACAGGAAGAAGTTGTGAAAAAGGAAAGGAAAAAAAAGACAAAAAATGGTTGTCAGGAGAGACCTGACACCTGCTCGTGAATACAGAGCAGCTAAAATGAAAGGAAGACATGATGAAGTAAAAGAGCTGAACAGTAGTTTTCACAGGGCAGAAATTCAAGCTGGATTCAGAAGAGGATGTGGAATGAGGAATATCATTGCTGATGTCACATGGATCTTGGCTAAAAGCAGAAAATACTAGAAAGCTGTTTACCTGTGTTTTATGGACTATGCAAAGGCGTTCAACTGTGTGGATCATAACAAATTACAGATAACATTATGAAGAATCTGAATTCCAGAACACTTACTTGTGTTCTTGTGGAACCTGTACATAGGCCAAGAGGCAGTTGTTTGAACAGAACAAGGGGATACTGCATGGTTTAAAATGAAGAAAAAGGCATGTATCAGTGTCATGGGTTGAATTGTGTCCCCCGTCAGATGTGTGCAGCAGTTTGGCTAAGCCATGATCCCTGGTACGGTGTGATGTTCCTATGGGCTGTAAACTCTGTCTAGATGATGTTAATGAAGGAGAATGGGCAGTAGTTGTGTTGGTAAGGCAGGACTCAACGTGTCAGACTACCTGGTGTCTTGAGGCGACCTCTTGGGCTATAGGAAAGGAAAGCAAGCAGACAGCTGGGGATCTCATACCACCAAGAAGCAGTGCCAGGAGCAGAGCACGTCCTTTGAAAAGGACCTGAGGTCCCTGAGCCACAGAAGCTCCCAATCCAGGGGGAAGACTGACAACAAGGACCTTCCTCTAGAGCCAATGGAGAAAGTCTTCCCTTGGAGTTGACACTCTGAATATGGATTTGTAGCCTACTGGGCTGTGACAGAATAAGATTTTTCTCATTAAAGCCATTGGCTTGTGGTATTTCTGTTACAGCAGCACTAGACAACTAAAACAGTCAAGGTCCTATCTTTTTACCATACTTAATTTGTATGCTGAGCAAATAATCTGAGAAGCTGGACTCTGTGAAGAAGAAGGCAGCATCAGGACTGGAGGAAAGCACATTAATAACCTGTGGGTGACAGCCTTGCTTGCTGAATGTAAGGAGGACTTGAAGCACTTATTTGATGCAGATCAAAGACTACAGCCTTCAGTATGGATTACATCTTTAACGTAAAGAAAATAAAAATCCCCACACTGGACCAATTAGCAAGATCATGATGAATGAAGAGAAGACTGAAGATGTTGAGGAGTTAATTTTACTTGGATCCACAATCACTGCCCACAGAGGCTAATGATGTATTATTGCTTTGGGCAAATCTGCTGCAAAAGAATGTCTTTAAATGTTAAAAATTTAAGGTGTCCCTTTAAGGATTCAGGTGAGTCTGACCCAAGCCATGATGTTTTCAGTGCCTTAGATGCATGAGAAGTTGGACCATTGTCTTAGTCATCTGGTACTGCTCTAACAGAAATACCATGAATGGATGGCTTTAACAAAGAAATGTTTATTTTCACACAGTCCAGTAAACTGAAAGTCTGAATTGAGTGTGCCGACTCCAAGGGACTGTACTGTATCTCTGTGGGGCTCTGGAGGCAAGTCCTGGAATTGCAACAGTCTTTATTTGGTTTGAGAGAATCTTGGCACAGGAACCTCAGGTCTGAAGGACGCACTGCTCTCAGTACTACTTTCTTGATGATACGATGTCCTTAATCCTCTGCTTGCTTCCCTTTCCTTTTATCTCTTGTGGGATAAAAGGTGATACAAATCACATTCCAAGAAAACTCCTTTTACCTTGGAGCAGGGGAGGTGACCTTAGGAAGCATGCTACAGTCTCACCCTAATCCTCTTTAACATAATCCTGTCTATTAACCATAGACAGAGAGTAGGATTTACAACCTAGGAAAATCACCAAATAGAGGACAATCACAGAACAGCGGAAATCATGGCCGACTCAAGCAGCTACATTTCTGTGGAGACACAATTCAATCCATGACAACCATGAATAAGGAAGACCAAGAGAGAATTCATGCGCTTAAATTATGGTATTGGTGAAGCATATTGAAGATACCACAAACTGCCAAAAGAATGAACAAACTTGTCTCAGAAGAAATACATCCAGAGAGTTCCTCGGAAGAGAAGTTGGCAAGGCTATGTCTTGCATCTTGCATGCTTTGGGCATCCTAACAGGAGAGACCAGTCCCTGGAGAAGGACGTTATATGTGGCAAAGAAGTAGGTCAGCAGAAGAGTGGGGATTGACACAGTGGCTGCAGCAATGGCTTCCAACATGACAATGATTGTGAAGCTGGCACAGGACTGGCCAGCGTTGTGTTCTGTTGTCCGTAGGGTGCTCTGAGTTGGAACTGACTTGAAAGCACCTAACAACACAATCCCTGGTGGTGTAGTCGGTAAGTGCTATGTCTGCTAACCAAAAAGTCGGCAGTTTGAATTCACCAGCTGCTCCTTGGAAACTCTATGGAGCGGTTCTACTCTGTCCTATAGAATTGCCATGTGTCAGAATCAGCTCCAAGGCAGTGGGTTGGGTTTCTTTTGGAACAACAACAACAAAGATTCCATGCAGGGCTTCAGGAAGGAAGGGCCAGAAATCCAACAAACAGTATGTCCACAGACTAATTACTGACTTAAGATGTATCCTCACTGGTATGTAAGTAGGGCGTGGCAGTAATGGTGTTCTATTTTTCATTACTTCTTGACTGTATGATTGCAATCGATTCTTAGTTAGTTTCCCATTTTTGGAATCTTTACCTCCCAGGGTGTTTTATATCAGTTCTTCTCAAATGTTAATATACACTATGTCCCCTCGGGATCTCATTACCATGTTGATTCTTGTTTATTAGGTATTGGGTGGGATATAAGGATTTGTATTTCCAACATGCTTTCAGGTGATCTCCATACTGCTAGTGCAGGGACCACACGCTGAGTAGCAAGGTCTGTAGAATATTCTAAGGCTATCTTGTCACTACCAGAATTCCTATCAGTTTATTTGCTTGCTGAAAATCTTGGTATAACCCTCAAATGTCCACTCTAAATAAGTTCAAGAATCTTTAGCACATATACTCTCCATACCATGGCTCCAACCTCTTTACATCTCTCATTAAAAAACCAAAAACCAAATCCAGTGCAGTTGATTCTGACTCAGAGTGACCCTATAAACAGAGTAGAACTGCCCCATAGAGTTTCCAAGGAGTGCCTGGTGGATTTGAATTGCTGACCTTTTGGTTAGCAGATGTAGCACTTAACTTATGAACACCAGGGTTTCCACACATCTGTCGTTAATCTCCTCTTATTCCTGTGCTTTGGTTGTCCATGATGCTTTCCTGACCTGGAAAGACATTGGTCTCATGTTGGGCTCTGTCCACAAATCACATCTTTCTTATTGTGTCTTCCTTTGCATTTCTGACTGTGTGTCAAGTTCCTAGTCTGCATTTGCTGACTGTTGTGGTAGAGCATCTTTGCTTGTAGTTGTATACCTTTCTTATCTTCTCTTTTGGATTTTTAAACACATGGTAGTGAGTCTATGTGTTACTCATTTTTGAATCCCCGATAACATCTAATTGTGTGTTACCTATTGATGTACTTGTGGAGTCGAATCTTTTCACAATTATTATACACGTCAATTATGGCACTTTGCTGTCAGGGAAGAATGTCATCAATAGTTAATGCATTTTTTAGATTGTAGTTGGTAATCTTGCTCTTTTTGCTATTTGTAGTTGTCATTTTCTAGTGTGTTTCAGTTAAAGTAATGCATCTGTCTGCCACTTCTAATTTAATCTCCCAAATTATTAAACGAATGCATTTTAATTTACCTATAATTCTAAGTCCTTGACCTCTTTGGAGCGGTTAAGAGCTTGACTGCTAACTGAAAATGTTGGCAGTTTGAGTCAACCGGTTACTCCTTGGAAACCCTCTTGGGCAGTTCTACTCTGTTCTGTAAGGTCACTATCAAATTGATGGCAATGAGTTTGGTTTTTTAGGTTTGGGACTTCTTAAACAGTAGAGCACACATGTTTTTATGGTGTTTAATCCTTTTCTCTTACTTTCTTTGGTTATGCTCTGTGCTGTGTATACTTGAGCTTGACAGAAGTGAAGCTTTTGTGTGTGTGTGTATTCCATAATAAATGCTTGTGCAAATGTCTTAGAGAATGTCTGTGACATTTTTTTCTACAGCTGAACAGACTTTGATTAAATTCCACAAACGTTAATTGGATGCCTACTGTACACTAATCACAACGGGTGATGCAAAAAAGGCTAAGTCATTGTCCCTGCCAAGTGGGTACTCACATTGTATGTAGCCACTTGGAGTAGTTCACGTGACTGTCCTCCCCTTCATGTTTCTTTCACTGGGGGTGAAAGGTAGACAGTAACAGATGGAAATTCTCATTCTATTCAGCTTGCAGTTTTGATAATCACCAAATGTGATAATTCTCTTTCACGCTATCAATTATTTTACTGTCCCCAGTCTTATTAAAGTATGATTGACTCATTTTACACAGGTGGCCACTGTATTAAAATGTAAATTGGACTAAAAGATCATATTTACATATGGTATTCATTTTCTTTCAATGTTAAAGAGACGTTTTGAAAGCCAGCCAGTTAAATTTACTGAATCCTTAAAAAAAAAAAAAAAAATTATTGGTCGAATCTCAAGGCATGAAACAGTGATTTAAAATGAATGCTTTGACATTATCCTACTCTTTGCAGTGTGGCAGCTATAGATACCCAGCAGAGATCTCAGACTTAATATGCCCAGAAGTCAGTTCTTGATTCCCACGTGTCCCAATCTGCTCCTCCTGCCGTCTTGCCAATTTCTGGAAATGCGGTCTCCATTTCTTTCTCATGCCAGATCCCCTAGCGTCATCTCTCTCTCTCTAATTCTATCCAACTGTAAATACTATTTGTTCTAATTTCAGAATGTATCTAGAATCTGGGCACTTTTTACCCCCTGCACCCAAGATGGTACTCTTTGCTCAAGTACGAGCAAATAATATATTCTATCAACTAACATATGCTATCAAAAGTATGGATATATTACAGTTTATTAAACTTTTTCTCTGTTTTTCAGTAGATTGGTTTGTGATTTTACAATGCTAGAAAGAATTAGTAGTAGGAAACAGCTGCAGGATTCTGAAGTTATAAGAATAAAGGTTTGCAAGTTTAACTACATAAAAATATAAAACTTTTGAACCTAGTAAGTAGGGAGATACAAATTGTTTACCTGTGATGTTTGTCATCTTTTCACCCCCTGTTTGGTAAAAGTTGGAAATACTTAATATTGGCAAGGGAACAGGAAAAGAGCCCCCCATGCCCTGCAAACCCAAGTGGTGGGAGATTTCATGAGTAAAATCATTTTGCAGTGTGTTCACAGATGGAGCCTCAGTGGTGCAGCAGTCCAAACATCTGGCTGCTAACCGAAAGGTCAGCAGTTCCAAACCAGCAGCTGCTTGGCAAGAGAAAGATGCCACAGTCTGCTTCTGTGAAGATTAAATTAAGAGCAAACCTACTGCTGTGAAGTCAGTTCTGACACATCCTGTGACCCTAGTGTGGAAACCCTATGTGGCGCTTCTGCTCTATCCTATTGGTCTGCTGTGTGTCGGTATCTACTCAACAGCATTGGTTTTGGCATATGTATGTATTTCATGCTCATAAATGCAAAAAGTTAAATACGTGTTCTCTTTGACTCAGCAAACGCACTTTTCTTTTAATAGAAGAGGAGCCCCTGGTGGCACAGTGGTTAAGAGTTCTGCTACTAACCACAAGGTTGAATCCTTGTGGTGGTTTGAATCCACCAGCTGCTTCTTGCAAACCCTACGGGGGAGTTCTACTCTGTTCCATAGGGTTGCTATGAGTTGGAATTGACTCAACAGCAATGGGTTTTGTAGAAGTACACTTACATACTAGTTTGCACAAAAATAATCGCAAAGTCATGGATTAAAGCTTCATAAAATTAAAACGTTGGAAAATTTAAAAACGATGCTGAAAAAATTCCTTGTATTGCCTTTGCACCCAGGTGCAGGTAATTTTCCAGAAACTCACCTGAAAGTTTCTGGGTTAAAGAGTTTGTGTATTTAAAACATGAATAGGTATGGCTGAACTGCCTTCGTAAAATGCTGTACCAACTTACATCCCTATGAGAGTTTTTGACAATTTTCCCAGGATTGGCTTTTTATCAATATTACTAATTTTTGGCAATTTCATGGATGAAAAAATGATATTTACTTGGGTTCAAATTTACATTTTCCTGACTACTAATGATTTTGAAATCTTTTCCTATATGTATGTTCACCATTTGTATGTTTTCCTCTGAATTTTCTACAAACTTCAGTGATTTTTTTTATTATTTAGAATATATATATTCTAAATTGTTTTGATCTCCTGTTAGTTAAATCTTTATCATCATCAGATATGAGTCTGTCACTATGAACTCATTATATACAAGAATAACCTCATTACCTTATGTTCTTTAAATACAGTTACATGAATTTCTCACTATACTTTGAGAAACTCATGCTCACTAATCATTGGGAATCATCTCCTAAACCTTCAGGGATACGCGAAGGCTCTCTTATGCAGAGCAATACGCTTGGGCCCTGGGGTCTACATTTAAAAGGGGTTATCGTTCATATGGCCATTTGTCGTGGATTGAATTGTGTTTCCCCAAAAATACGTATAGTAATTTGGCTGGGCCATAATTCCCACTGTTGTGTGATTACCCTCCATTTTGTGATTTTCTTCTGCTATAAATCCTAATCTCTACCTGTTGGTAACAGAGTGGATTATCTTAAAAAGGATTAGAGTGGGACTGTAACATCTTTCCTAAGGTCACCTCCCCGTTCCAGAGTAAAGGGAGTGTGGCTGGAGTGTAGCTTGTGCCACCTTTTATACTACAAGAGAGAAAAAGAACAGGGCCTCATATCACTAAGAAAGCAGAGCTGGGAGCAGAGCATGTCCTTCAGACCTGTAGTTCCTGTGCCAGCATGCTCTCCAGCCAGCAAAAGAGTGGTCCAGTACAAGGACCTTCCTCCAGAGCTGACAAAAAAGGAAGGCCTTCCCCTGGAGCAAATACCTTGAATTCAGACTTGTGTGAGAATGAACTTCTCTCTGTTAAAGGCCATCTACTCACGGTACTTCTGTTAGAGCAATACTAGATAACTCTGGTACTAGGTGCCGTCGAGTCTGTTCTGATTCATAACAACCCTATGCACAACAGAACGAAACACTGCCTGGTCTTGTGCCATGCCCACTATGACACCACTATTTAAACTCTCATTGAACTCTGCTTCCTTGTTGCACTTGGTTGGGTACAATATTCTTTCCTAAGTCTGATGGCCTTTGTACCTACCAAGCCAGCCTGTCAAGGTACTCTTTCTAGAGGCCTGTGTCTCCCCAAGGCTCTGCAAGATGCCATGCAAACTGTCACCAGGACTCCCAGAATTCCATCTGTCCTGAAATAGAGGGGACAGAAAGCAATCCTAGTTTTGAGGAAATCTGTCTCATCTCCTGTACTCACGACCTCCCTCTCTGCTCTCTTCCCACCCCCTTCACTGTATCTTCCCTCCTCTCTGCTTCTGGATCCCGGACCAAAATCTCTTCTGGAGTTTAGATTTCCACAGACATCAGGAAGAAAGGTTTCCTTGAAGCCATTCAAATGTCCTTGAGGCCCATGAAGACAAAAGTATTTTAGGAATGAATGAGAAGGGAAATGCAGGGAACAAAGTGAAAAACGGCTTTTTTTTCTTTTTTGGCTTTGGCTTTTCTTCCTTTTTGGTTTTGGCTTTTTATCTTTTTTGGCTTTGACTCTTTTTCTTTTAAGTCTTACACATCAAGAGAGTCAAAATACAAATTAATATTTCAGTACCTTATTCTCCTATGTATGAAGTAAAGTGTGAAGATAATCAATTCCAGAAGCATTAAAATGCTATCTTGGTTTCTTTGTAACTCAAATGATTTGCCATCTTTGGCTCTTACTCTACTTGTTTCAGAAATTTTCATGATTACGTTTCAGAGTTCCTCTATACTTTCAGCCACAGTTCAATCACAGGAGGATGAATGGACTTGACACACACCGCGACCACTTCCACCTGCACCCACTTTACTGCACTTTGGTTCTCCACTCCTGTGCCCTTGGTCAGTGGTAAGTAGACATTTTTTTCCCTTGGTCAAGATGGGTCAGGCTGGCATCTGCTGTGGAGTATGTCCTGCCTGGATTTGAAGTGTGGCTGGCCCTTGTTGTTGGTATATACAGAGTCTGACAATTAAGTCCGCAAACTTAATTGTTCTAAGTACTACATACCTTATTACTGAATACCGCTACTGTCACCTTCGAAGTCCTCCCCTTGGGAAGCCATGAACTGATGCCAGCACCTAGTCCACACTTTAAAGCAATTTTGGAACTCTTTCTGGAATGGCCTTTGTGCATGGTGGCACAGTGGCAAGCTCACGAGCTTAGTTGTATAGCTTGTACTGTGAGGGAGTTTTTAGCCAGTGAGCAAACAACTGTACTGGAACACCATCCCTACTCGATCTGGCCCTGATGACTTTTTTTCTTTACCTGAAGAGAATGAAAATCTTGAAAGGAAGACATTTTTGATGACATTCAGGACATCGAGGGTGATATGATGACAGTTCTGATGGCCATTCCTGAAAAAGAGTTCCCAAATTGCTTTGAAGGTTTTAAAATGATTCAGTCTTATACCAGCTGGGAGAATTATTGATCTCTCTACTCCTTTGGGGTGACTGTGCCAACTGAGACTCTCAGCTGACACCTCCATACCAGCACTGGACATTGTCACTCATTATTTGTTTCAAATCTGGTAGATACAACCTTGATATCCTATTTTGATCCACTATGCATCTCCCTGATGATGAGGTTGATCTCTTTTTATATTTGATTAGCTATTTTTGCTTCCTTTGTGACTTGACTTCTTATTTTTTTTGGCAATTTTTGTTTTGCATTGTTTCACTAAGGAGCCTGGTTGTTAAGAGTTTGGCTGTTACCCAAAAGATAAGCAGTTCAGATGCATCAACCTTGAAACCCAGTGTGGATAGTTGTATTCTGTCCCATAAAGTGGTGTGAGTCGGAAGTGACTTGAAATGCCTTGGGTTTGGTTTGGGGTTTGTATGATAAAGGGCTGCTTTTCTTAAAACATAATCTTAAAACAGATTTTTCCAATTGATACATAAAAAAAGCCAAACTTGGTAACATAAAAAGGGGCAAAGGGTTTGAACAAATAAAAGAAGAATTTTATATGGAGCTGTGGTGGCAGCATAGTGGTTCAGTGCTTAGCTATTAACCAAAAGTTGGGCTGTTCAGACCCGCTGCAAGAGAAAGATGTGGCAGTTGGCTTGCTTCTATAAAGGTTGTTTTTGCTATTGTTAAGTGCTGTCAAGTCAGTTATAACTTATAATAAGCTGGTGCGCAACAGAACAAAACACTGTGAGATCCCGTGCCATCCACAAAATCATTGCTATGCTTGGACCTGTTGTTGCAACTACTGTGTCAGTTCATCTCATCCAGGATCTTCCACTTTTTTTGCTTTATCAAGTGTGATGTCCTTCTCCAGTAGCTAATCCTTCCTGCCAAAGTGGCTAAAGTATATGACCCAAAGTCTTATCATCCTTGCTTCTAAGGAACATTCTGGCTGCACCTCTTTCAACATAGTCTTGTTTGCTGTTCTGGCAGCCTGTGATGTATTCAATGTTCTTCACCAGCATAATAGTCGAAATACTGGCCCCCCAAACCAAACTCACTGCCATTGAGTCAATGTTGACTCACAGTGACCCTACATGACAGTGTAGAACTGCCCTAGAGGGTTTCCAAGGAGCACCTGGCAGATTTGAACTGCCAACTTTTTGCTTGGCAGATGTAATACTTAACCACTACACCACCAGGGTTTACCAAACACATCAATCCTTTATGGGTCTTTCTTAAGCACGGTTCATATGAGGCAACTGAAAATATCGTGACTTGGAGCAAGTGTACATTAATCCTCAAAGTGACATTTTCACTTTTTAACACTTTAAAGAGGTCTTTTGCAGCAGATTTGCCCAATGCAATACATCATTTGATCGTCTGATTGCCTGCCTCCTATCTCCATGGGCATGAAGTGTGGATCTAAGTAAAACAAAATCCTTGACCACCTCAATCTTTTCTGCATTTATCCTGATGTGGCTTATTGGCCTAGTTATGAGGATTCTTGTTTTCTGCAGGTTGAGGTATAATCCTTACTGAAGGTTGTAGTCTTTATCTTCATCAGTAAGTTCTTCAAGTCCTCTTAGTTTTCAGCAAGCTAGGTTGTATCATCTGCATATGGCAGGTTTGTTAATGAATCTTCCACCAATTTTGATGCCATATTCTTTTTTCATGTAGTTCAGCTTCTCTGATTATTTGCTCAGCATACAGACTGAATAAGTATAGTGAAAAGATGCAACCCTGATGCACACCTTTCTTGATTTTAAACCTTGCAATATCCTCCTGCTGTGTCTGAACAACTATCTCTTCCTCTATGTACAGGTTCTACGTGAACACAACTAAGTGTTCTGGAATTCCCACTCTTCATAATGTTATCCATAATTTCTTATGATCCACACAATTCCATGCCTTTGCATAGTCAATAAAACACAGATAGGTATCTTTATGGTATTCTCTGCTTTCAGGAAAAATCCATCTGGCACCAGAAATAATATGCCTCCAGCAATGTCCTCGTCTGAATCTTGCTTGAATTTCTGGCAACTCCCTCTTGACGCAACTACTTTTGAATAATCTTCAGCAAATTTTTACTTGTATGTGATATGAGTGGTATCTCAAACTCTACTGAATCACCTTTCTTGGGAATGGGCACAAATAGGTATCTCTTCCAGTTGTTTGGTCAGGTAGCTGTCTCCTAAATTTCTTGACACAGACTGCTGAGCACCTCCGGAGCTCTATCTGTTTGTTGAAACCTCTCAGTTGGTAATTTAGTCTAGTTTTGGAGCCTTGGTTTTCACAAATGCCTTCAGTACATTTTGGACTTCTTCCTTCAACACCATTGATTCTTGATCGTATGCCACCTCCTGATTCTTGATTGTGTGATGCCTCCTGAAATGTATGAACACTGACCAATGATTTTGGGTACTGACTCTGTAGTTCTTTCATCTTCTTTTGATGCTTTCTGTGCCATTCAATATTTTTCCCAATAAGATCCTTCAGAATTGCAACTCGAAGCTTGATTTTTTTCTTCAGTTCTTTCAACTTGAGAAATACTGAGTGTGTTCTTCTCTTTTGGTTTTCTAACTTCAGGTTTTTGAACACGTCATTAGAGTATTTTAGTCTGTCTTCTCGAGCCACCCATTGAAGTCTTCAATTCAGCTCTTTTATTTCATCATTTTTTCCATTCTTTGTAGATATTCTGCATTTAAGAACAAGGTTCCAAGTCTCTTCTGACATCCATTTGGTCTTTTCCTCCTTTCCTGTCTTTTAAGTTACCGTTTACTTTCTGTAATTATAATGTCTTTCATATCTTCCCACCAGTTGTATGGCCTTGGGTCATTAGTGTTCAGTGTGTCAAATTTATTCTTGAGATGGTCTCCAAATTCAGGTGGGATTATATTTAAGGTTGCATTTTGGTTCTTGGCAATTTGTTTTGATTTTCTGCAGTTTCAGCATGAACTTGCATATGAACACTTGATGGTCTGTTTTGCAGTTGGCCATGACCTTTTTATGACTGATGATATTGAGCTTTGTCATTGTTTCTTTCCACAGATATATTCAGTTCAATTCCCATGCTTTCCATTTGATGAGATCCACATGTACAGTCACAGTGTGTGTTGTTGCAAAAAGTATTTGCAATAAAGTCATTGCTCTTGCAAAATTATCATGCAATCTCCAGTGTCGTTTCTGTCACTAAAGCTTCATTACCCAATGACTAACTCTTCTTCTTGTTTCCAAAATTCACATTCCAATCACCAGTAACTATCAGTGATCTTGGTTGAATGTTTGATTAATTTGGAACTGCAGAAGTTGGTAAAAATCTTCAATATCTTCATCTTTGGCCTTAGTAATTTGTACATCAGTTTGAATACTAGTTGTATTAACTGGTCTTCCTTGTAGGCTTATGGACACCATCATTTTGTGGATAGGGTTCTGCTTGCATATAGACCTTGAAATGTTCTTTTTCATTATGAACACATGACCTATCCTCCACAATTTGTCATTCCCAGAAGAGTATACATATGATTCTGTGATTCAAAATGGCCATTTCCAGTCCATTGCAGCTCACTAATTCTTAGAATATTGATGTTTATACATTCCACTTCATTTTTGATGACTTAGCAATTTTCCTATGTTCACACGTAGCACATTCCATGTTCCTATTATTTATTAATGGATGTTTGCAGCTGTTTCTTCTTGTTTTGTGTCACACCACGTCAGCAAATGAAGATCCTCAAAGCTTACCTCCATCCATACTGTACTTTGAGGAGCCAGCTCTTCCTCAGTCATATTTTAAGTGTCTTCTGACTTGAAGGACTCATCTCCTCGCATCATGCTGGACAGTGTTGCACTGCTATTCCTAAGGTTTTCAATGGCCAGTTTTTCTCAGAAGTAGACTGCTGGGTCCTTCCTAGTCTGTCTTAAGTCTGGAAGCTCAACTGAAACTTGTCCAACAAGGGTGAGCCTGCTGGTATTTGATATACTGGGGTGAAGCTTCCAGTAAGTATCACAGTAGTACACAAGCCACTGTAGTACAAGTCACACTGACACATTTGTGGTGGCCATAAAGATTACAGCCTTGGAAACATATTGAGGCAGTTCTACTCTGCTGTATAGGGTTCCAGGAGTCAGAAATGACTCCACGGCAGTGGGTACAGGTGAAGATCTACAAGTAAATGTTTTATGCACCTCAAAGCATCCAAATTCATCCTTAAGCAGCATGATGCTAGTTTTTGCCTATCAAAATGACAAAATTTGAAAAAAATGCTCAAACTCACATTGATGGGCGGCAGCAATTGCTCAAAAGTATGGAAACTGATAACGATCTATTAGGTCACCTTTGCACTACATTTTACGACTCTCGTAATACTCATAGTGTTTTTGCCAGGACTTTTCACTTCTAGGAATTATTCTCTAAAAGAATAAACAGAAATGTGCACAAAGATTTATACAGTGTTGTAGTGGAAAAAGAATGACTTAAATGTTTAATAATTCTGGCAATCTCTGAGTGAGAACACTGTGTGACAATTTGAGGAAATGTTGCCAACCTGGAGTGTGTATGCTGAAATGACCCACTTGGTGAAGCAAGTTGCAGGACAATGATATTTTTATAGAAGATAGGAGGGAGAAATTAGAAATTTTTGGCACTAATAAATGTGATTTAAAGTATCTTCGTAAGACTCCTGATGCTGCTTAAAAAGAGCTAACGTCATGCATTTCTGTGTCATCTACGTGTGTCATCTGTCACACTCTATTCACAAATTCAGATGGTGGGAAGAAAGCCTAGTTACGTCTCATACATCTCACACTGACAAAAGATAATGGCCTCTGTGTGCCACCTCCATCCCCGGCTAGATCTTTGAAACCAAGTTTTCTTCCATGAAAGTTAGATATCTTGGTGGCATATAGTTAAGAGCAATGGCTGCTAACCAAAAGGTCAGCAGTTCAGATCCACCGACTGCTCCATGGAAGCCCTACATGTCAGTTCTACTCTATCCTCTAGGGTCACTAGGAGTCTGAATCAAGTCAAAGGCAATGAGTTTATTTTTGTTTTTTCCATGAAAGTGATTACAATGCCAGAGTTCTTGACTTGGTTCAGCAGGAATTAAACATTTGTGAAACATGTTTGCTTTGTTCATCCCTCCAAGAGTGTGGGGCTTATCACCTTTCCTGCACTGCTAAAGAAAACCCTGGTAGTGTAGTGGTTAAGTGCTATGTCTGTTTGCAATAAAGGTTGGCAGTTCGAATCTAACAGGTGCTCCTTGGGAACTCTATGAAGCAGTTCCACTCTGTTGTATAAGGGCACTATGGGTTGGATTTGACTCAACAGCAATAGGTTTTTGTTGTTGTTTGCATTGCTAAAAACCCTTGCACTGAGCTAAATCCACAGCTACCAATCTCCACTCCAAAAACAGGCTAACTACTTCAAGAAGCCAAGTGCTTTAGACCATAATTACATGAAGAGTTAATCGCTCAGGCTAAGTAAGCAAGGAGAGAAAAATCTTGGGGACTCTGAAAATAAGGGCTCCCCTCAGTAGAAAGAGTTGGGGAGAGGTAAGTGCAGCTGTGTTTTGGTGGTTTAGCTGCCAGATTGTGTTTAAAAAACCAGGCACCTTCTACCCACTGCTCCTCCTCTGCTGACAGCAACTGTAGCCCTGAAAGAGCAGGAGTGGGGCTGGCCCAGAGGGAAGAGAAATTTAAAAATATGCCGAGTTGCTTAGAACCAGATGTTGTTTTCCAAATTGTTTTGCTCAGAGGAAAAGTCAGTTTCCTGAAGCAAGTTGTGTTCGGGCCACAAGATGCCACCCTTCGCTTGAAAAGAAGAGACTGAAGAGAAGAACAAAATAAAATGCAAAAGTGTTGTGAGTCCACTCACCCACTTTCACATTAGCTGTTGAAGGACAAGCAGCCATATTCTGTTCTATAACATTAGATGCATGGAAAACTACGGTAAAGCCTGTGAGAGCTGGAACTTGGTGGGACTGCTTCGTTTTTCTGGGCCCTGCAAGTTTTCACTGTTGGCAAGATAAAGCCTTTCCACAGTTCTTCAGCTTGTCTTAGAGGAAAATATTCGAGTTTTCATTCCCTGTCAGGCTTCAGCCTTACAAAGGTTCAGCCTTCACTATATTTCTTTGTTTGCGATTTCCAAGACTATTGTGAAGTGCTATGGAAATATTTCTTTTCCATTTTCTCTGACAACGGATCATGTTTCCATGTGCAGGCTTTATCACCTTGGGTTCTTGCTGTTAGCCTCATCTTTGATGTACAGCTAAGCTACTGAAAAATTCCATATGAATAACACACAGTCACTGTCCGCAATAGTAAGTTTCCAATTTCTTCAAGAGAGTTGTCCAGATCTCTATGTCTATGGGAGTGAAAAATGAAGATGAGATTTGTTTTTAATTATTTGTTTGATGGGTTACTGGTGTAGAAAACCCACACTTGGTCTGCATTTACTAATGCATAGTCCCCTGAACACAGCATCAAATGCTGCCATGCCAAGAAGTGACAGAGCTGTGAAATGGAAATCAGTATAATTCACAAATACTCTACATTCTTAGCTGAACTCAATGCATATTATTAACCATAGTCTTGAATTCCCCTTTGAGTTGTGCTGAAAACAATATGTCAGGAGTTACTGATGTTGCCCCATTGTTTTGTCTTTCTCTTACCAGGAACTGCCCTGCACTAGTAAATCATATGCCACTGTTGACAGCAGATGCTCAGTTATCTTTCTCATTGGTAAGAAACAATGGGTTGTTCTGAATCATTCTTCCTGAAGAGATGCTGGAGTAGACGTGACCTTCAATAACTTATATAGCCTGTCTGTGCTGCAATCTTTAGTTTTAAAAGGAGGCATTTTAATGGCTGCTTTTCCATACATCTTCTTCTACTCTTTAAGGAGATTTTTTTTTGTGAGGCTTGTCAATGAAACTCTGACATCCAGACTACTGGTATGATTATTATTGATAGCTGTCTTCATGCAGAGCCCCCTTCCTCTCCCTGACTCACGGCTGCCCCAAAAATGATGTGATTGAATGGTGGCAATCAAGGTTTTAATTAGTTGATTTTGGAAGTAGATGGCCAGGGCTTTCTTCTTAGTCTGTCTTTGTCTGGAAGCTCTGGTAAAACCTGCTTAACATCACAGTAACACACAAGCTTCCACTGACAGATGGCTGGTAGCTGTGCTTGAGGAGCTTTGGTTAGGAATTGAACGTATGTCTCATTCTTGGAAGGTGAGAAATCTACCACCGAACCACCCCTGACTTCACTGGTATGGTTAATGAAAAATAAAAAGAGAGGGAGGAAAGAGGAAGAAAGGAAGGAAAGGTGAAAATGGAAGAGATACCAATTTTTTTTATTAATTTCCAATGTTATTCCTATAATCTTGTTTCTACAAGCCAGTCTAATAATAAGGCTATGCAGAGTTTGTCTATAATCCAAAAACCCAGTGCCATCGAGTTCGTGCTGACTCATAGTAATTCTACAGGACAGAGTAGAACTGACCCAGAGAGTTTTCAGCGAGCACCTGGTGGAGTCGAAGTGCTGACCTTTTGGTTAGGAGCCATAGCATTTAACCACTATGCCACCAGGGTTTCCTGTTTTTCTATAGCTATACTAATTTTTTAAAGTATTACAGAAGCATTTTACATTTTATCTTTATTTTCTCCATTTGAAATTTGGTCGTGGAGAGGAGTCCTCAAAATCTAAGTGACTGCTATTTTCTGAGCCCCCATATGACAGAAGTATTACAAATTTTTATTTCTGCTTTAAAGTACTATGGAAACCCTGGTGGTATAGTGGGTTAAGTGGTAAGTCTGCTAACTAAAAGATCAGCAGTTCAAAATCCACCAGGCACTCCTTGGAAACTCTATGAGGCATTTCTACTGTGACCTCTAGGGCTGCTATGAGTTGGACCCAACTAGACAGCAGTGAGTTTGGTTTGGCTTATACAAATCATTCCTGTGACCCTGGCCCTATCTAGCTACGCTAAGCATCAATGTCTAAGTCAAAGGTATCCCGGGATGCACTATTCACTGGCGAATCTTGATGTGAAACTCTATCCAATATGTGGAACTCTGTGTTGGGTAACCACAAACCAAGTCAAGCATATCCTGTCCCTATTGGGACATAAATAAGGGGAAGATGGGCCACTAGGGTTTTACCTATCTTTTTGGTTTTGTTTGGTTTGGAAGTGCCGGGACTGGGTTGTCAGATAAAATATAGGACACCTAGTTAAATCTGAATTTCAGGTAAATAATGAATTTTAGTTTTAAGTATGTCCCAAATATTGCATGAATACTATACTATAATATTAACTGTTATGCAGAAAATTAGTTTTTACCAGAAAGTCAAATGTAATTTGATTTGCTAAATTGTATTTTATTTGCTGACTTTGGCAACCCTAAGCAGGAATTGGAAACTCTGGTGGTGTAGTGGATTAAGTGCTATGCCTGCTAACAAAAGGTCAGCAGTTCAACTCCACCAGGCGCTCCTTGGAAACTCTACGGGGCAGTTCTACTCTGACCTCTAGTGTCACTGAGTCAGACCTGACTCTATGGCACTCAGTAAGTAGGACTCAAGAAAAAATTGAGAATGGGGTGATGGTTTCTGTACCATATGCTTCCTCACCGAGAATAGCAATTAGCTCCTATCACCTAAGATGATGTAATTTTTATGAGATAAAAATTACTCAATGCATCAGTTTGCATTTCTCAGTCTATTCATATGTGTATACATTCCTTCCAGGGTTAAAAATGCATGCGTTTTGTATTTGCTTTTCCATTTAATATGTACACTATCTATGTTTTTGAATTGCCTCACAATTTTATGTGATACATAAATTATTTAGCATGTCTCTAAAATTAAACATTTAGGTTATATTCCCTTTTTTTGCTGTACATGTTATATTGATTTCTGTATGCATATAGCACTTTCATTGTGTCAAGTTATTACTTTTCTAAAATGCACTCCTAGGAGTGAGATTACTGGGTCATGGAGAATTGACTGTCCAAATTATGCCTGAAGAATCACATTCAGGCTTCTTCTCGCCCCATGTTGAATCAGGATAGAAACTGCCAAAGAGAAGAAATAGGAAAAATGTATGTGGATGCAATTTTACGCCTTGCTAGGTCTGTAAGTGGCCAATCCTTTACAAGAATATTTCAGGTTTCTGAGAGGAAGGCATTTCTATTTTTACCACCGGCAGTAAAACAACAGGCATGGAAATAATGGTTTTTTAAAAACTCAGCTACTACAAACTGTGTTAGTAACCTATAATTTTCCTGCCACTCATTTCTTACCAGGACATCACCAGTGTTCTCTGATCATCACAAACGTCTTCCTAGATGCTCCTGGGCTGCCATGTTTGCGTCTTAAACGTGCTTCCACAGGTTACACTACTGGAGAAAACTGAGGAAGGTATCTGCTCACCAACCAGCTGTGCACTTCTCCCTCAGAATGCTGGAAGAGACAAACAAGTTCGAAAAAAATTACTTTAGCAAAGAACAGACCCAAGTAATAAATGCCTTACCAGGACCCAATTAACCAATAATCTTACCCAGAGAGGAAAAGGAGAGATAACAAACCAGCCATGACTATTTTCTGTGAAGACAACAAAGGGATGAGGGAAGGAGTCGAGTTGATTCTGAGTCACAGCAACCCTACAGAGAACTGACCCATAGAGCTTCCATAGCGCATCTGGCAGATTTGAACAGCCGACCTTTCGGTTAGCAGCTATAACTTAACTACTATGCCACCAAGGTTTCCAAGGGAAGGAGTAGAGAAGGAGAAATTCAAGGACAGGTGTCGGGAGGGTGTAATTGTAATTTGCTCTCCCTTTGAATCCTGAGTATCAACTAAAATGATATAAAATCAAACAAGATAAAAATGAGATAAAATATATCGAGTTATAAGGACCCCAAACTAAAGTGCTCTCTCATTGCTTTGGCTGTGTAGCCTCAGCTTTTCCTATTAGAATTAAGCTACCACCAAGAGATACACTACTAATGTTCAAAGTATGGGGTAACAAAAATAAATTTAAATAGCCTACAAATGTACAAACTTGTTATTCATTTCAAATAAATAAGTATATGTTACCTGTAATGCATAACAGTGAGAGGAATTACAACAATAAAGAAAAAAAGTCTTTCCTGTATGATGAGTTGACCCCAGCAATGATTTAAATGGAAAAGCTCCACAGCCTGGCTCACAGGCAGATAGGATGAGCCTTGCTGGGAACACTGTGCTTCAGGGAATTACGTTTTAAGGAGAACTATGAGTGTGAGAGCGCAACAGTATTTCAATACAGAGCAGTGATGGGAGGAATATAGTTTAACAAAAATCCTTCCTATTCCCACCTAGTTGGTTCCAACTCATGATGACCCCACATGTTAGAGAGTAGAACTATTTCATGGAGTTTTCTTGGCTGTAATCTGTATGGAAGCAGATCATCCAGTCTTTCTTCTGTGGCACTATCGAGTGTATTTGATCTACCAACCTTCAGGTTTATAGCCAAGTGCAAACCACTTGCACCATCCAGGGACCAGTGCTCAGTTGTCTTCATTAGTGCTCTTGCTTGGAAAGGTTCTCCTCCTCCCAAACCAAACATCAGTTAGGAGTTTCATCCGCATCTGCCGCGCTCCTTATTTTCAGAAGGAATGCTTAGTAGGGCATCAGAATGTTAATAGCTGATCTCCAAAAGTAAAAGAACTTGTGGCGGGGGTGGGGGGGCGGTCATACGCTGTGTACCTCTCTCTGGTAGCGCCGCAATGCATGTTAACACGCGGAAGGTGCTCAGAAATTGTATAGTGGATAGATCTTTTGGACTTTGTTCAACTCAGCACATTCCATTTTATAACTAAAAAAGCCATTTTTACTCAACTCCTACGAACACTTGAAGGGATGGCTGCCTGTGTTCTAAAGAACGGATTTTGAGAAACTTGTGGTTAAATAATTAAATCTCAATGATAAACAAAGAGGTATAGAAACAGTTGGCTAGAGACCCTTTCAGACTAATTTTTTTCTAATGATACTTCTTATTAACTTGAAGGGCAGATATACATCATGACACACTTGTATTAATGTTGTTATTCAAAAAAGAATTTGTCTATTGTCTTTTTAAACAGCCTACAAAATGTTTACCAATCCTTCCCTTAACTACTAGTGTAGCGATTAATGACACATCTGACATCAATACCCAGTATTAATGGGCAGGAAAATAAAGGAGCAGGGTAAAGGTTGCCCGGCTTTTACATTCACTTCTTCATTGCCTTAGCATAGAAAGGAGGGTGGAGAAGAAACTGATGATAAATATAGCTCAGCAGGACAGGATGTTACTTACTAAATCATGACTTCTGAGTAAGAGGAGAATGAGACCCTTGAAAAAAGAAAAAATGGTAAAGTACATCTCATAAATACTAAGAAGGATGTGGTTTGAAGGAGGCATGTTTAATTGATTACTAGAGCTAGAGTGAGAGTGGGAGACTGGTACAGAGATAACTTGGATCGCATGGCGAGTAGTGCATCATTAAGAAGCAAACTGACCAGTGGAGGTGGTAGTGAATTAGCTTCAAGGGAAATCATAGCAAAATGATTTGGAAATAATATGCATCATTTCAAATGCCTACTTACTAATGTTCAAAGTATGGGGTAACAAAAAAAATTTAAATATTCTACAAATGCACAAACTTGTTATTCAGTTCAAATAAATAAGTATATGTTACCTATAATGCATAACAGTGAGAAGAATTACAAACAATAAAGAAAAAAATCTTTCCTGTATAACGAGTTGACCCCAGCAATCATTTAAATGGATTAGACTCAGCAAGATGGAGTGACCGTACCGTGCGTGCACTTTATGGTTCTATGCAGCTATAGGATATCGTCCTGTGTGCCTCTTGCTGGAGAGAAGCAGAGAGGGTGGAGAGTCGAGGACAGGAGATTGTTAGGAGGATATGACTTGTATGGAATGAGCAGGGGAGTGTGCTACTGCTGGGCAAGGAGAGCAGTGAGAGCTGCACATAGGCGGAAATGCGGCTTTAGACCGGATTGTACACTTCCGCTCAATCACAAAAAAGAAAAAAAAATTCTTGTTTCAAAGAAGGAATGCTACAAATACTTTGGCAATGAAATAAAACAGGTACATACAAATAACTCATGTAAGGCAGATTACCATCATTTTTGAGCTGAAGAGTAGTGTGAATATAACTGAGTTGGGCAATATGAATTGATCGGTGATTTCCAGACTGAGTTTTGGAATATAGATGGTAGAGATAAAGAGACTGGACACATAGGAATATATGAAAGTCTTGATTTTCAAAATAGGTGAATGATGGAATTCAGGAATTAAATCAGTTTTAGTGATTTTTTGTGTGTGTGTAAAGGGACACATAGTAAATATTTTTGCTTTCTCAGGTCTCATGACCTTGTTAGCATGAAAATAGTCATAAGTAATCTGTAAGAAATGGGCAGGGCTGTTGTTCTACAACAACAGGCACCACGGCCTTATTTGGCCCATGGGCTGAAGTTTTCCAACCCTGGACCGAAGTAAAGAAAGTTTAAAGTCAATTGTTGGTGAGAGTATAAAAATCCCTCCCAAAGTTGCAGCATGAGAAAAATATAACAAATAGTGTCTTTAGGCACAATGCTATGGATGTGGTTAAGTGTTATGTCTGCTAACCAAGAAAAGGTCAGCAGTTCAAATCTTCCAGGTGCTTCTTAGAAGCTCTATGGGGCAGTTCTTACCGTGTCCTGTAAGGTCTCTATGAGTCAGGACCTACTCAACAGCACTGAGTTGGTGGTGGTGGCCAGTTTTCCAAAGAGATCATGTTAATTTTCCTGCCCACCAGCAATGCAGGAGAGTTCCAGATGCTCCATATCCTTGCCATCACTTTGTAATTTTAGTCATTCTGCTGGGCTGTGATGTTTTAATTTGCATTTACCTAATGAATAATGATGTGGAGCATCTTTTTCTTTACTTGATGGTCACTTCACTATCCTCTTTTGTGAAGTGCCTGTCCAAGTCTTCTGTCCATTTGTTTTATGTGTCTTTTTCATTGTGAAGCAGAATTTGTATCTATTACACACATAAGTCTTGTGTTGGCTATGTACTCGGCAAATATCTTCTCCTAGGAGATGGCATTCCTTTCTATTTTAGGGGTTTCTGTTCATGACAGTAACCTCCTAATTTTCATTCAGTTACAGTTTATAATTATTCTTTTTCTAATTGGTACGTTTCACATTTTAAGAGATCTTTGACTCCTTTAAGGTTACGAAGGTAATCACCTATGCTTTCTTCTAGATGCTCTATTGTATTACATCTTGTATTTAAGTTTATAATCAATCTTGAATTAATTATGTGTACAATGTGAGATAGAAATCTAGGTTCAATTTTTTTTCTCCATGTGGATATTCAATTGATCCAGCACAATTTATTGCAAAGACAGTTATTTCTCACTGAATTACAATGGTACATTTGTTATATAGCAAGTGGCCATGTATATGTGGGAAACCCTGGTGGCATAGTGGTTAAGTGCCATGTCTGCTAACCTAGAGGTAGGCAGTGTGAATTTGCCAGGTACTCCTTAGAAACTCTATTGGGCAGTTCTACTCTGTCCTGTAGGGTTCCTATGAGTTGGTATCAACTTAATGGCAATTTCTAGGATTCCATTCCCTCTGTTTTCTTAGTTTGTTTGTCTGTTCTTGTATCAATATCACATTGTCTTAATTACTATAATTTTATAATTGATCTTGATGTCCTGGAGTAAGTCCTCCTTCAAGATTGTCAAGGCTGTTCTAGACACTTTGCATTCCAAGTAATTCTGGGGGTATCAGCTTGCCTATCTGCACCAAAAAAAGCTTGTTGGAATTTTATTTGAAATAGTATTGACACTTTATAGAATGGCGTTTTGACCAAAAAAAAGAAAAAAAACAGAAAAAAAAATTCCATGAACATATGGATATTTCTGCAGGACAGTTACTCCTCCATGTGTGCAGTACTGACCCACACAAACATTTTCAGAAGATAGTCAGGAGGAATAATGAAAGATTGTAGGACCATCTACTATTTTCTTAGAAGTTGAAAGTTGGGGAATACTAGTCCAGACTCAGTCCTCAGACGATAACTAAGACTGTGCATCTTTTCCCCTATGTCTTTCTCTCTCTTCTACTTACCTCCGCTGGGCTATAAATGCAAAGCCAGTGACTTCCAAATGTATCTCCAATTGTATGAAGTGGCAGTAAGTGCACAAGAAACTCTTCCGATGAAGGTTATGTGCCTAATTCCCAACACAGAATTTCAAGGGGGGCGGGGATCTTAAATGTAGATATCACCTTAAATCACTAATAAGAGGATCCATGGACAAAATAGCCACATGCCATTGATTACATACACAGACACAGACACGCAGATGCACAGACACACAGACACTGTCCCTTAGTCTTTCATGTTGGCAGTGGACTGAAAGGAAAATTAGATTCGGTGATTACCGCTTTGTAATGCTGGTGTCCTAAAACTGTTACATAGGAAGGTGAGCACCATGACAACTTATTTTTTGTTGTTAGTGGCTGTGAAGCTGGCTTGGACTCATGGTGACCTTACGTACAACAGAACTAAACATTGCCATCTTTATGACCGTGGATATATTTGAGTCTATTTTGTGGCTATTGTGTCAATCCATCTTACTGGATGGAATTTCCTAGCTTTTGCTCCCCCTCTGCTTTACCAAACATGGTGTCTTTTTCTAGTGATGGATTTGTATGGTGACACATACAAAGTAAGCAAACTGGAGTATAGCCACCCTTTCTTCTAAAGAATATTCTGGTTGTATTTCTTCTAAGACTGATTCGTTTACTCTTCTGGCAGTTCCAAGGTATATTCAATATTCTTTGCCAGCAACACAGTTCAGACATATCAGTTCTTCTTGGGTCTGCTTTTTTCACTGTTCAGGTTTTACATGCATATGAGGTGACTGAAAAGATCAGGGCTTGAGTCAGAAGTACCTTAGAGTGCTCAGTATCAGTATGGGCCACAATTTTAATGACTTGATTACTTCTGTAATTTCTTACCCACCGGCAACTCCCAGTAGAGTGAAATGATGATGGCAGAAGGGAACTAGCGGAATGGGTAGTGTAACGCTGGCATGTGTTTTGTTTTGAGCTGGTGTCGCTCAGGAATGGATAGTCCCTTCTATTGCATCTGCATCTCACACTGCCCGTGGTTTGCACACAGCAGACAGATCACTGACCTCTGAAGGCCAGCCTTGATGGGGTAGGTGTCAGAGGCACCGAACACCCTCTTCCTACCCACTGTCTCCTCTATTTGGTAGTATCCTCTGTCGGTGATTGCCGCACCAGTGAGGGCTATTTTTATTCACCAGGAGTTTGCTGGATTTTAAGACATTCGGAAAGAAATGCCAAGAGGAAGTTTTAAACCCTTTGAAGCCAAGTCCCTTCTCCACCCCTGCTGAAGCCTCCGGGGAAAATGCGTTCAGCTTTTAAGAAAAATGCTAACATGCTTCTCTGGGGTTAGGAAGTTCAGTTTGGAACTTCAGTCCTGAAAATCAAATCTAAATGAATCCTAAGTACAGAAGTCTGAAGTTAAGCACAGCCCCACAGGGTAAGCTCTGTGTTCGTGCTGGTACTGCGAGGTGCAGACATCGGGGGGTGGGAAGAAGAAAAAATCCCCCAGGAGGGGCAATCTGGGCTCCGCTGCAGCGTCCACGCAGGCTCTGAAGGGCTGGCACTATTTCGGCTGGGTGTGGAGGGACACATTTTTGTTTTTTTTTAAAATGGTTCTGTTTCTTAAAGTTAAAATAAATGAGAAAGGGGCTATTCATTGTGGCTCCCCCAAACTGTCAAAATGGGTCTCGTAAAGGGCCCTAATCCAAACAGAATCAGTTAAAGCAGTTGCCCTTGACTTGATTACAGTTCATGGTAACCCCCATGGCTGTCAGAGTAGAACTCTGGTCCGTAGGGTTTTTATTGGCTAATTTTTCAGAAGTAGTTTGTCAGGCCTTTCTTCTGAAGCTCCTCTGAGTGGGTTTGACCCTCCAAACTTTAGATTAGTGTCCCAGTTTATTGAGTGTCCTCAGTCAGGGACTGCATTCAAATAGTAGTCGTGGTGCTGTCGAGTCCATCTGGACTCACAGTGACCTCAATTGGAAGAGTAGAACAGTCCCATTGGGTGAAAAAGACCCAATACTGACAAAGTCAGGACAACTATTTCTTCTGTCCAAGACCAGAAGACTTGAAGAATATGAATTGGGTGGTATTTCAGAAACTGGTCTCCTTAACCCAATGCTAATAAATCCTCCACAAGGTCTTTTCAAGAGTTGTTTCTTGTAAGACACAGTGCTCTGGGAGGCCCCTCGTAGGCTCTGAAACACCAGCACTGTGGGATGTACCTCTCAGCAGGAGGCCAAGAGCCAAGGAGGCTCGCAAAGGGGCTGCCCTGGAGAAGCACTGCCAGGTCTACCAGCGCCTGGGGAGATCTCTTCTGAAAGGGCTAGGGACAGTTAGCTGCTCAAGACCCCTGGGAAGGGTAGAAATTGCTGGGCTTGCATTCTACTAGTAACCAAGGAGAGAGGACAGAAGTTTTCTCCTAAAATATTTAAAGATTAGAGATGTGAAAATGCAGTTAGGGCTTGAGTGAATTATAGAGTCACTTAGAGTTTTGGCTGTGTGGATGTAGTGTTGGGAAAAGAGGTTCCCCACAAAAGATGCTTGTTTTCTAATAAGGGTGACATACCTTTCGTCTTTTTAGTTGAGTGTGAAAACCTGGCAGGCATCACCTCCCTGTTGTGTTGTGGGAGGACCACCCCTTTTTCTGTGGTTTGACTCTCTTAGAAGCTTCTGTAGGTTCTCTCACCCCGTTGCAGCATCTGCTCTCTGGCCTTCGCTGAGGGTTTTCATGCCGGTAATCACGAAACTCACACTGCCAGCCAGAATCAAACTGTGCCGCCACAAGCAGAGCCAACATAAGAGCACACTGCTGGCAGGAGACAGTCACCACTGTACTACCTTTTAGACTGCCCCAAAAGGAAAGCACTGCAGTAAGACTGCTGCTGTGAGCGAAAACCAAGTCAACGTCTAGACTTCGACTCTTTTACAGGGCATCTGTGCCTTCAACTCTTTTACAGGGCCTGCATGAGGCAAGTGTGTTGTTTATGGACTAAAAGACCCAGGTCTATTATTTCATAATTTCAATCTATTTCTTCTCCTATGTGGGTCACATTCCTTGTGTGTATGTTCAACACTTATTACCCTGGCTTTGCCTGCCCCTCGTTCTTTAAAGATGCTGTTCACTTTGACAGCATTTGTCTGGACAGTTCTCCCTTCCCTCACCTTAACCTTTCCATCAAAACACTCTCTTCCTGTATACCTGTCTCTTAGCCTCTTGATAATGGTCTGTCTTCCTGTTAAGAAGGTTAAGTATACTAGGAAATTTTCTCAAGCCTTATCTGTTTATGCTGACAATCAAATATGTTATTAGGCCAGTTTTGGACTCATACAACTTGGTTGTATCTTATGGGAGGCAGTGATTGTACAGAGAAGGATTTTGGTGATGGAAGGCAGTCGATGTTATAGCTTTATTAAATTAGTTGTATTCATTCATCTTTTCATTAAAATATTCAACAAGTGTTTATTGAGCATATATTACATGGACTATTGGGATTCTATTTTTTGTAGTCTATTGGGAAAGCTGGTAGCATTCAAATAATCGGCAAATAAATGAAAAATTACAACAGTAATAATGCTACAAGTGTATTTTATGAGGATATTGACAGTAGGGGAAGTAAGGGACAGCCTTACTGAGTAAGTGAGGACTGAGGTGAGGTTGAGTGGAAGGATAGGTGTTGACTGAGGGAGAGACAAGGAAGCAGCATATGCAAAGGCCCTGTGGTATGTGGGAACATAGTGCATTAAGGAACTCAAAGAAGAACTGTGTGACAGGAATCAGAGAGCATTCCAAATTTCAAAATAGCTAGATTAAGTCCCTGATATATTTTGGGTGGAGGAGTGATATGGTCAGATTTACACTTTTAAAAGAGCTCTTATTAAAAGGCAAATGATTAGAGGAGCAAGAATAGATGGAGGTAGACAACGAGGAAACTCTCACTGTAGTCCTTCCTGGTGGGAGTGAGGCAGCTCCAGAATGGGGCCAATGGTGGAGGCAGAGATGGAGTCAAGAGGGCAGAATGGGAAGGTACAACTTAACAAGACTTGGTAGTAGACTGGACATAAGAGGAACAAATGATGTCAGTCATGGGTTTTACATTTCTGACCGGAAGAGGGAGACTAGAAAAGATCCAAACCCATAGCAGAAGATCACAAGTTAGGTTCTTATCAGAGCAGGGTGTTTTGGAGTTATCAAAGTGGAGGTGTCAGGCAAGTATGTATTTGGAACTCAAGAAAGGGTCTGGTAGAACTATACATGGGGGAGCCAAAGCTCCAAAGGATTCATTTTTAATCAATGCTTACTGATATTGGGTGGCAGAGCCAAGATTAAATTCAAGTCTTGCTACTTCTAGACCCAGCATGCACTTAATACTACAAACAGAAAGAGACAGATGTAGGCAGGTGAGCTTGCTCAGTAGACGCAGTCCCCTCCTGCTGCCCCAGGGATTTTGTTCTTGATGAAAATGCAAAGCTAAAATATGAGGGAAAATGGCACATTCGTGCTTGCTTTGTCATGTAACTTATAGTCACACTGAAACGTTATGTTCACATTTTGCTGATATCTAAATATTAACAGCTTGTCAACAGATTGGATTTGATCACTTACTGAGGACTGAAGAAATTACACAATGGATTAATGTGATTGATTTTAAAAGAGAAAAAAGGTGGGTATGTCTGAAGGACTGCACATTAAACTCCTGTTGTCTTTGTTTTAGGAGACAGAGGAAGAAAATAGAGGAAGGATTGCAACGATCATTAAGATGTAAGGGGACTATTAGAAAAAGCCTACTATTTGTGTACCACATAATGATAAAGGACAGAAATGTCCCTTCTATTTTACGTGTTTGCTTTAAAGGAGAATAAGGCATGCAGAAGCAGTGGGCTGTTAAGATGGGGACTTCATATTATTATAATTTTCTAGTGCATGTGCTCAGAATAGCATTTTAATCTGTTAATGCTGCTATTAATCCCTAAACTCTAGTTTCAAATAAAAAACCACCTATTCCTCTGCAAGGCTGAAACCTGACTTCCATTATGTGACACAAAAATGTCCCAACTCTGATTTGTTTTGCGAGGCGAAGACGATTGAGATGTTCTTCAGTGTCCTTTCTCTGGTCTCGGAGATGCTCAAGGGGTATTTTAATCCTGAAATTTCAATTTCAGTTAGGTCTGCAGCCGTGTATAGAAGATTGCTGGAAATTCTCTGTTCATTATCTCCTCAGCTTCCTCCTCATACTCCAGAGATCGACAGGACAAGCCAAGCAAAGCCATGTGTCACATTCTCATCAAGCATTTTCTTCTCTGGCCTCAATTTCTTGGTAGCATTTGGTTTGTTTACCACTGCTGAAGTTAGCTTTGAAATGAAAAGACTATGAGCCATTATAATACACATGTACTGAAATATTTCAACATAGTATGCTTTAATATTGCAGGGCCAACACTCCTCAATAGCTCCCTTTTGGGTTCTGTCACAGTGCCCTAAAGAACCCCGCTGCTTACTGTGTCAAAGCACTGAAGTCTGTGGCTAAGATGTCACCGTCTTTCAAGGTGAACTCAGATTTAGGAAAAAGATAATGTGTGACGTGATGGATGATTACGCATGAATGCTCTGAGGCATTCTGTTTTGTGTTTAGAGTGCTGTTACTGTCAGGTCTAGGTATTGCTTAACGGTAAAAGAACCTGACATTGAACTAGAGCTTGGAAGTGTTGCAGACTGCCAAGTGTGACTGTGCAGTCTGGATGTTATGCAACCATAGACAGCAACCTGCAAGCTGGATATGACTTCATTTGCCAAAGAATCTGTGTTCCAGGGGTGAGTTGCCTTAGTGTATTTTCCTTCCTGGTTTCAATAGCCTTCCATTTTCTGGCTCTTCTACTGCAGTGGTCCACGTTCCCTCAGGCTCTGTGCTCCTGTTAGTCCCTTAGTATTCACGCTAGGAGCATTCCCTTTGCCTTCAAGAATGTTTCCTGTTTTTTTTAAAGAAGTTTTATGCACTTTATCCTGAGGATGAGTGCCAATACTCTTATCCCTCATTCTTGAGGAAGCGGAAGAGGCCTGATGGGATTACCTTCCTGATGACCGGAAGTTCCTCCGAGAGGAGTGCTGTCCATTGTCAGCTGTGGAGGCGCGAGTTTCCTGCACCAGCTTCCACTGTCATTCAGATCCTGACTCCAGTCTTCCAGGTGTCCTTTAATATTCCGTCTGCTAACAGCTGACTTTCTTGTTTTTAGTGCTTTTTATGAAGTATTTCTTTGAAAACTATGTTTTCAAATGATCCAGATGAGGAAGATGAGTGTTATTGGATACCTTTCAAAAAGGTAAATTCATGACTTTCTTGTTAGTGGCTGTCAAGTCAGTTCCAACTTAATGGTCACTCAGTATGTACAGTTGTCAAGGTTGTGGCCTTTCAGAAACAGATCATGAGGCCTTTCTGCTGGAGCACCTCGAGGTGAGTTTAAACGACCCACCTTTCAGCCAATAGTTGTGCATTTAACTGTTTCTGCCACCCAGGAACTTGCCTACATCACTTGTGCTCACAACTTTCATGCAAACATAAAATGGATACATGTCAAGCATTTTTATTTAACTCAATCAATAAGGAAATCAATATATGTTAGAACTTGTTCAAAAGAGAATCTGAAGAACAGACACATATCTAGGTAGTTGGAAAGGTGGAAATCAATTTGCTAATAGATTTTAAAACAAAACTGGTCAATATCTACTGTACAATAAAGTGGTATGTTTAGAAATATCTGTTCCACAGTGGGGGATATTAGTTGGATTGCTGCTGGGTGAACTTCACTTGTATCTCTTTGGACAAGAATCATTTGCATTCTTATCAGATTTTTATGATACAATGAGTTATGTCATAGCTCAGAGACAGCAAAAGGTACAGACAACTTGGAAGGCAGCACTACGAGGTCTAATGAGTCTGTGAACTTAATTGTTCTAAGAGTTACACACCTCACTGCTGAATACCATCACTAGGGTCACCTTCGAAGTACTCCCTTGGGGAAGCTATGCACCTATATCAGCACTTAGGCCACCTTTCAAAGCAATTTTGGAATTCTTTCTGGAATGGCCATTGTACAGAGTTGTCTGTGAGGGAGGTTTTAGCCAGTCAGCAAATAACACCCTCCCTACCCACCTGATCTAGCACCAGTGACTTTTTTCTTTACTTGAAGATAAAGCAAATATTGAAAGGAAGACATCTGGATGACATTCAGGATATCAAGGGTAATAGGATGACAGCTCTGATAGCCATTCCAGGAAAAGAGTACCAAAATTGCTTTGAAGGGTGGACCTGGTGCTGGTGTTGGTGCTTAGCTTCTCAAAGAGAGTACTTTGAAGGTGACCATAGTGATATTCAACAATGAGGTAGGTAGCACTTTTTCTAGGATGGCTTTGCAAACTTAATTGTCTGACCTCCTAGACTGACGTTATCTCTAAGCTTTTTACCTTTCCCCCAAGAACATTTTGTCTATGAAGTTTCCATTTTTTCCACTTTCAATTCCCATCAGATTTTTGTCTTCCAGTCGGATCCGACTCGACAGCACTTGGCTGGCTCTCTTTCCATGATACCAGAAAGGTTCTTGCCAAGATTTGAGACAGTCTTATCACACAGTCAACTGATGCTCTTCAGACTAAATCAGTTCCAACTATGAGCAGCATTTGATATAGTTCATCAGTCTCCCCTCTTGGGGCATTTTCTTTGTTCACTGGTAGCTTCTTCTCAGTTCTCCTCTCTGGAGCCTCTTCATCTTCTAACCTCTAAGCACTAGAGGACCCAAAGGTTATTTTGGGGCTTCTTATCTCAATATACTTGCTACTTAGAGGAACTCATCTGACCCTGGAACTTTGAGTGTTCTCTATGAGCCAATGATTCTAGAATTTCTGTCTCCAGTTCTGACACTTCTTCGGAAGTCTGATTTATATCTTTCTATATACTTGCACCTTTACATAGATTCCTTAATAAATTCAGAATTGAATTTGTTTTTTTTTTTTTTGTCTTCCAAACATGCTCAGTCTTTCTTGTCTCACAAAAAGGCAGCTCCATCCTTCCAGCTGCTCAAATCACAAAACTTGGAGGTATCCTTGATTCCTTTCTTTCTCTCCTTTTGACTTCCACTTCTTAAGCAAATCCTTTGGGCTCTATCTTCAAAAATATGTAGCATTTGACCACTTCTCTCTATTTCTACCATATCCTTGCTTCGGGTATCCATGTTCACAGCTAAAATTTGGAGGTGTTATTGCTATGGAAGGAAAAGACAAAATAGTTCAGGTAACCATCAGAAGGCTGTGATGGAGTCTCCCTGTTTGATTACCAAAGTCTCTGTACATGTTCTTCTTCTCATACACAGGACATCTCCCCAAGGGAAACAACTCATGTCCCATCCACCTTCAAAGTCAGGATTTGAGTGGTACATCCTCCTCCCCACAATTCCAGATGTGGGTTTCATAGTCCAGCAGTTCATAGGCTAAAACACAAGCTCTCTGCCTTCAAGCTGTTTAACATAGAATGATGGAGGAGCAACAGGAACTTCTCTTTGGAAAATGGAGGCAGAATAGGAAACACTTAATAGATACCATTCCACAGAAACAGTAAAGCCTATAGGACAAGAATAGTGAAGTTTCTGTTCCATGGAGGTACAGTGGGTTCCTAGGTTGGCTTATCTGTAGTCCCCAATTCTGCATTCAAGGGAGCCAAACCCAAACTTGACTGCTGATGAGTTGATTGCATTCATAGTGACCCTGTAGGACAGAGTAGAACTGTCCTGTAGAGTTTTCAAGTGTATACTCTTCATGGAGACAGACTGTCATATTTGTCTCCTGTAGATTCATTGGTGGCTTTGTATTGCAAACCTTTTGGTTAGCAGCTGGATTCTCAGCTACTACATGACCAGGGCTTTTTGCTTTCAAGGGAAGAGCTCCCTTATTATTTACCCTCTGCAGCTTCTGGCTCTGCATTAGCAAGTTCTTTCCTTACGGAGAATCTTCCAAGGTTAAATTTGAGGGTGTTTTTAGGGGATATGAGTGTCTCAGGAGGCTCAGAGTTCTCCAAGACTGCTTCATTCTGATTAATGTTGGGGGACTATGGTGGTCCTGAGAGGTTAAGCTGTCATAAACGTTTGCAAGCCTGTGTAATTTGGTTATATAACTCTCATACCAAATACAGTAAACTTCCATGCAGTTCCAGATGCAAGTAGCCATAGCCAAGGTCTTCTCTAGACACAACGTTAAGTCTGAAGACTGTAGGTTTTTGTTTTTACTTATTACCCACGGGATCTGCGCACTGCTTTTCTCCTCTCTCTCAGTTTAATGTTGCCTATTTTGTTTCTGGAGTTTCTGAGTAGTACAGAAAGTTAACCCATTTGGCTGTTAACCAAAGGTTAGAAGTTGGTGTCCCCCAGAGGTGCCTCAGAAGAAAGATCTGGTGATCTGCTTGCAAAAAATCAGCCAATGAAAACCCGGTGGAGCATGTTCTCCTCTGATACACACAGGATCACCTGCTATGAGTTGAAGTCTTCTCCACAGCAACAGGTGTGTGTGTATATACATACATACAGACACACACGTACATATTTAAATCTTAAATCTATTTGAAACAATGGGCTTGGGTGAGAAGACAATACCCTTAATTCAGTCGCTGTCATCAGTTTTGTATCACCTTTACATGGCAGGACACCATTCTTCTTCTGTGATTGTTTCAGCTTAGGGCCTGCTTCTCATTGTTTCAGTTTAAGCATGAAAACAGTTGACTCTTTCAGTCTTCCAGGGCTCCAAGCTGCAGGCAAGAAGAACATCCATTACAGAGCTATATTACTTCACATCTCAACTCACAGACCGGATAGCTCTATGCTGAGTTTATCTCTTTTACAGTCAAGAAGCACCGAAGTCTAACATCCTAATTTTATTTTATGCCATTTTCCCCAAATGCTTCAGGTTTGATAAGCCTATGGACTCCTAAGATAGAGTAAAGAACAGAATCATGTTATATTTTCTTTCTTTCTTTTTTTTTTTTAAATTGTGATTAAGTGAAAATGTACAATCCAATCAAAATTTGCATGCCTGCCTATTTGCAGCTCCTTTTGCTGTGCTTGCCCGGTGACAGCATACTCCTCCTTTCCATTCTGTACACATCATATCCTCTTAACCTCCTGTTCCCTCCTCTCCACCCTCTCCATTCTCTTCTAGTAAGAGACTAGTAGGATGGCATCGTATAGATGCCTAGAACCATAAAGTGCATATGACATGGTCACTGTGTGTCCCTGAGTCCAATCCATTTCTGTCCAAAGAGTTGACCTCAGTAATGATTTATGATCAGGGGTAGCAACAGGTCTAGGGCCATGCTCCCAAGGGAACCCATGAGCATTCAGAAGAATCATGTTATTGTATTTTTATCATCTCAAAACAAAGATACCAGCTCCCCATCCTACTCTATCCACCAGTTTTAAAATGCAGTAGGGTCTATTTCTCTGCATGTAAACACATTATTCATATAACGGTGCAGTGGAAAGAGAGCTAATTTAGAAACCAGCAGAACCAGGCTCTACCCTGTATCTCACAGTAACTAATAATGTGATTTTGACAGTAATTTTCTCTCCCTTCCAGTAGCTTGAAATAAGTCAATGTATTTATTTTTGGTTTGGTCACATGCATTCCTCCATTTCCAGGCATAAAATTCTGAATCAGTTAGGGTTAGATTCAGTTGAGAGTCACAGCAAAATCCTAAATAGCAGTGACCTAAACAAGATAGAAACTTATTTCTTTGTCCTGTGAAAGACTGGAAAATGATAGTCTATGGTTGCTATGGCAGCTCTGCCCCACAAGTCCTCAGGGACTCAGGGTCCTCCCTATTCATCGATACTTGGTTGCTAGGGTATGGACCTTGTCCTCATGACCTCCAGACACTACATTCAAGTCGAAGGACCTAGATAGGGGACAAAGGAGAGAAAAGGCAAAGAGTGCATGCCAGCTGAGGTTCTTAAATGCCACATGGCATTTCCATTTGTATGGATTCACCGGCACTTGGCTTGGCTGGCAGACAGAGTTTGCCCACAATTGTGGGCATAGTGAAGGACTTGCAGTGTTTTGTTCTGTTGTACATAGACCTACTGTGAGTCAGAACTAACTTGACTGCACCTAACAACAACAAGAAGCCAGAGTTCAGTCATATGGCTGTACTAGCTGCAAGAGAGGCTGAACAATGAGAGAACAGGTATAAAAGTCACCTCTGCCACAGTGGACAGTACAATCAATGACCATTAGCTGATGTTCTGTTTGTAGCAGCTCCTTTCTTTTTGCAACATTAAGGAATATTAAACTACTCACTTTTTAAATGTGAATCAATGACATTATAAATCACAGAGGAAGCTAAAAAGGCACCTTAGAATTCTGATTCCAAATATTTATGTCAAGATTTTTGATGCTATTACAAAATAAAAAATAAGTATTTTTCACTACTAGTGCTGTGTTTGTTCAATAACTTTTTTTGACAGGAACCCCACCCAAAACAACTCATCATGAAATCATTTGCACTAGGGTCACATTGTCAGTCTATGTGAGAACCAGTGTTCTTTTGGCATCTAAGCTAACTCTGTTTCTGTTGTACTGTTACGTGATTGACATATTCATATGTAGAGATATAAAGAACATTACCACACAGGTAGGTAAATCATTGAATATTGTTCCATGAGACACTGATATGCCACAAAAGTGGGAGTGTTAAGCTCAAATGTGAGAAAAGTTGTTCACGTAAAATAAACCATGCTTCACTATGGAATGTCCTCAAAGCTTTTAACATGTGAATGAGCATTATGAAAACCCTGGTGGCATAGTGGCTGAGAGCTACAGCTTTTAACCAAAAGATCAGCAGTTCCAGCCCACGAAGTGTACCTTGGAGACTATATGGGACAGTTCTACTCTCCCCTCTGGGGCTGCAATGAGTTCAAATTGACTCAACCATATTGGATTTGAAACGTGCTTTATGAATCTTTAAGAGAAGAATTTCCTTTGCAAACTTATTTGACCACTAGATACTGTATTTCACCTCCATACCTTGGTAACATTTCTCATAAAAGTTTGTCATGAAATATAATTTGGGAAATGCTCCAACATTTAAGGAAAAATTTCTTAAGATTGTTGGCTGTTTGGATTCTGTGATGACTATCAGAGCTCCTCTCACCAGGAACATACAATCCCACTAGGGCCAAAAAAAAAAGAGAAAGAAAGACAAGTTAGATAAATTTTCATGAATTCAGTAATAGTTAATAATTGTCTGATTATGTAGGAACCCTGTCTATAGCAAGCCTTTCAACCACCTAAGCAACACTTATTAATAGGAAAACATGCTGTAGACTTCAACACAGAGCAGCCATATTTTCATCTATTCAATCTGTACAGTCTGCCACACCTACTAACCAAAAGGTTGGCATTTCAAATCTGCCAGACACTCCTTGGAAACTCTATGGAGCAGTTCTACTCTGTCTATAGGGTTGCTATGAGTCAGAATCAACTCAATAGCAGTGAGTTTGTTGTTTTTGGTTTATGTGTTACTGTTCTAAGTTCTGAGGATAAAACTATACAACATAAATGCGCTCTCTCTTTAGAGTTTACTTTTAAATGAGTAATAGAACAACTCAGAACAATCCTCATTTTTGGCCAGCAAAACCAAAGCAGTTACTGCTGAGGTGGTAACTATCCATCATGGCCCTATGTGTTTCAACCATACAGTTTTCAGTGCCTGAGAGTTTGAAAGAAAATCACCAGGCCTTTCTTCTGAGGTATCTTTGGGTGGACTGGAATCACCTTTTGCTTAGTAACTGAACACTTAACTATTTGTACAACTCAGGGACTCCTTTGGCCAACAGGACATACCATAAATACTACATAATCACTTGTCAAATGAATAGTGTCATTCTCAATCTGTGGACCATACACATAGGGGCTGCAGAATTTGTACATAGGATCTTTGAATGATGTCATGCATTATCAAGCATTGTCTCTACACTGAATAGAGGAAAACGTAACTGCTTTGTGTTGAAGTCTACACCATGTTTTCCTATTAACGGATATTACTTAGATGGCTGAAAGGCTTGTTACAGACAGGAGCTATAGATTCATTGAATGGGACATTCAGAATGATAACGACAATTGTTTTATTTTTGCCACAGGATTGTATATGGAAAAAATGAGTCTAAGCCCTTTTTATTTGCCCCCATACTTGAAGAGGGTCACAGAATACCTGGCTAATGCCAGCAAAACAGACAGAATCTCTATAGGAGATTAATAATGACATTGAGTGTGCAAGAGAGTTACTTGGAGTAACAGGAAATTGTGAGTATAAAACTACATTCAGGGGTGTGCCAATGTGAAGAAGTCAAATCTACTGCTGGGTTCAACAAGAAACTGTAAGGTCAGGAAATGAAGATAGTCTCAGATGAGGAGCCTGGTAACAGTAGGGGGAAACAATCAAGCTGGGCCTGTGAAGGAGGTACTTTAAAGGTAGCTGTTGGACCCAAAGTGTCTGTAAATTGAGTTCTTGCTTCAGTTTTGATTAGGGAGGATGCAGAACTTTGAGTAGCCAGAATGGGCCAAGACATTCCTTGTATTTCCTCTCTCTCTCTGTCTCTCTCTCACACACACAAACACCATAGCATGGTAAGAAGAGCCAGGCATCCAAGCCTGTGTCCCTATGATGACACTGCCTAGCAGTGACATTCTCAGTGTTCTCATCACTAAAACAATCTCTTCCTGATTCCACATACTATCCTAGCCCAGAACTCAAACTGGACCTAGAAGAAAGAGTATAATTTAGACCATTAATTTAGCTCTACCTGTCTCCAGGTATGCAGAAACAGGTGAGCAAGGCTTGAAAATCTGTGCACCATACTATGTTGTTGGTGGTGGTAGACAACTCATGGCAACATTATATACAATAGAAAAAAAGTCTTGTGCCATCTCATGACTGTTGGTATATTTGATCCCACTGTTGTCTCCCTTCACCTTCCTGACAGTTTCCCTCTCTCTTGCTGACACTCTGTGGTAGCAAACATAACATCTTTTTCTGGGTTGGTCTTTCCTGATAGTATGTCCAAAGTAAGGAACCTTCTGGTTGTTTTTATTCTAAGGCTGATTTCTCTTCTTTTGTTTTTTTTGACGGCCCATGTATTATTCAAGATTCTTTACCAAAACCACTGTACTTCGTCTGTCTTCTGTTTCATTGTCCAATGATTGAAAAGACATGGATCGGTCATGCTTTAATTATCAAGATGACAATTTTGCTTTTTAGAACTTTAAAGAGGTCTTTTACCCAGTGCAGTTAGGAACAGGAAAATATAAAGCACACACATACATATGTATATTTAGATCTATTATATATATGTGTGTATAAATGTAAAGCATACACATATACTTTATATATATACATGAAACTGTATTAGCTTGTTATTGAAATAAAAAGTTCACATAGAAGACAAAGCTAGAAATACTATCCGAAAGTGTTAGATGTTACACAACTGAAGGTATACTTTATCCTACATCTAATTAAAGAAGTTCTGATGGATTTTGACCAGAGGCAGAACAAGGTAGAAATGGTACTGTTCATTGGTTAAGTCACCTAGCCCAAAGATATGGTCAAAAGTCAGCTTAAAGGGAAGAGAAGTGTCAATATGGGGAAGCACTTTGCGGAAAGTTTATATGGCAAGGCCAAAACCCATAGGATCGATCACAGCACACTAGGTTCAATCTTAATGTTGGGCTTCCTTCTGCATTGTTCAAATGTTGCTTTTATCTTTATTTTTGCTTAGCATGTCTCCCTTTTTTTTCCTGAGTCCCTTACTCTTAAGAGGAAATTTACTCCCCAGAGCACCAGAATGGGAGCCTGTGTGGTCTGAAGGCACAGCTCATCCTCAGGTATAAATGTCTATCTGGAAACCAGTCATTTCAGATGGGAAAGAAGTTTCATGCTGTACTGTCACAGCAGGCCACATGGGTTTCTTTTTTTTAGGGTCGCAAGTCTAATAGCTGCAACTCCTTTCTTTTCAAGCAGTTGGAAAACCATATAAGAAAGAGACAAAATGGTCTAGAGTCAGACTTCTTTCATGCAGAAACAGACCGCTGAGAGCTCCGTTTGGATCTCCATCATGATGCAGACTCCTGATTAAG
Source organism: Heterohyrax brucei (assembly GCA_028571685.1). NCBI lineage: Eukaryota > Metazoa > Chordata > Mammalia > Hyracoidea > Procaviidae > Heterohyrax > Heterohyrax brucei. The sequence continues at coordinate 55,211,630 of CM053149.1, forward strand.
GCTCATGGGCCACCTGGGAGGAATGCCAAAGTGATGGAAAATGTTGGCGCTTACCCAAGAACATTATCAGTGAGGTGGTGGGGTCTGCTCTGACACTGGCATCATGCAGGCCTCCTCTGCATTCAACAAACACCAGCTGCAAACCAGGCCTGACTGTAATGAGCAGTGGGCTCAGGGGCATTGTCTACTGTTTACCCTCCAACTCACATCTTGTACCTATTCAATGTAGACTTTGATCAAGAAGAAATTCTTGACCATGGCTCTGCTTAGTAGAGTTTGATCTGTGGCACCTTAGGGTCAATGTAGGGATGCCTAATCTACAAAAGATAGCTCCCAATTTTGTTAGTGTATGGAAGGCTGTGAACTATGAGTGCTCTGCCTCAAACACTAGTGTTTATTGATCATGTGATGTGCCGATACACAGGGCAGGTGCTGGAAGAATTCAGGTGTAATGGGGAGCGCCACCTGTTTTCGGACACAAATTGCAGAGTCAAGACTAGGTGTGAACTAGTAACAGAGACATTGTTTAGTGTACCCAGTAGTTTTCTTTTTCATTGGATTGAATGAAAATGTACATTCCCATAGAAATTTGCAGGCCCACCTATATACAGCTTCCACTGCTCTCCCTGCCTGGTGACAGCACACTCTTCCTCTCTGCTCCATACATGCCCCATCCTCCCAACAGTCTCCTTTCCCCTCCTCTCCATGCACTCCCTTTCCTCCAATAAGAGGTCAGCAGCATGATATCCTACAGCCGCATAGAACCATAAAGTGCACCCAAGATATGGCCACCTTGCTTTGCCAAGTCCAATCTATTCTGGTCCAAAGAGTGGACCTTCATTATGATTTACGGGTAGGGGCAGCATCAGAGCCAGGGGCCATGCTCCCAGTGGAACCCCAAAGCCCCTGGACCATCAATTGTGGTCTTTCGATGGAGATCTCAGGGTGCACCCCTTTTTATTCTTGTGTTGGCAGTGACACTCAACTTTGTGAGCTCCATCACGGCTATGACTGGTGATGGCCGGGCACCGTCTGGTTTTTCCTGTTACGAGTAGATGTAGACACCCACTCATATGGGTCTCTCTGTCCTCTGGGTTCTCTTTCCCCCATGTCGTTTGGGTCCTCGCTCATCATTTGTTCTTGCTGAGTTGGGAACATTTGCTGTACCCTCAGATGACAGTTTTGTATCCAGTATTTTCATGCAAATAACTTCACCTTCTGTATTTGTTTGCTGGCTTTGCCATCCCACTGTGAGATGTCCTCATAAGCACTGCCACGACAGTCCTCTTTCACAGGTGACTGTAAAAAAAAAGTTAGCATAATACCCTCATAAGAATACCTCATGAGGGAAAGGTGAGGCCAGAAAAGAAACATAGCAGGTGTACGATCGATATTTCCTAAAAGTATGATAACTGTATTTGTGTCTTGTGACTGCTATAAAATATTATAAAAAATGTAGTGGCTTGGTCTTGGATCTTAAAAGCCTCTGAGTGGCCATCTAAGATACTCTACTGGTCTCACCCCTTTGGGAGCAAGAAGGAATGAAGAAAACTAAAGATAAAGGGAAAAGATTAGTGCAAAGGTCTTATGGACCACAGCTACCACGACCTCCACCAGACTGAGTCCAACACAACCAGATGGTGTCCAGCTACCACCGCTGACTGCTCTGACAGGGGTCACAAATGAGGGTCCCAGACAGAGCTGAATAGAACAAAATTCTAATTCACAAAAAATGACCACACTTACTGGCCTGACAGAGACTGAAGAAATACCAAACGTATGGCCCACAAGCACCCTTTTACCTCAGTAATGAAGTTACTCCTTAGGTTCACTCTTCAGCCGAACACTGAAAAGGTCCATAAAATGAAATAAGACTTAAGGGGCATACCAGCCCAGGAACAAGGACTAGAAGGTGGGAAGGGACAGGAAAGCTGTTAATAGGGAATCTCAGGTCGGGAAAGGAGAGTGTTGACTTCCTGTGGGGTTTTTGACCAATGTCATAAAACAATTATATGTGTACTACCAGTACAGTGAGAAACTAGTTTGTTCTGTAAAACTTCATCTACATTTCAATTAAAAAAAAAAAAAAAGCCTGCAAAAAAATTGTGGTGCCTTAAAACAACACAAATTCATTCTGCCACAGTTTGTAAATCAAAGTGTCTACAAAGTCCACCCCTAAAGCTTGGGGACAGTCTGCTTCTTGACTTTTCTAGTAGTTTCTGGTGGCTGCAAGGGCTCCTTGGCTTGTGACTGACTACATCACTCCAGTTTCCCTTTCTGTGGTCACAGGTCACATGGTCTCCTCTGTTCTCTGTATCAGCTTCCCACTAGGTGTCTTGTGTAAGGACACTTGTCATTGGATTTAAGGCCCATGTAGATAATCCAGCATGATCTACTCATCTCAAGATCTTTAATTTAAGCATATTTGCAAAGACCCTTTTTCCAAATAGGGCAACATTCACAGGTCCAGAGGTGAGAATATGGACACATTTTTTTGGGTGGGGGGGACCACAACTCAACCTACCACAATGCTCAAGTGTTAAATGTATGATAGAGATTACATGGAGCAGGAGTTCAGGGAAAGAAGGTACCAGGAGGGGGAAGTTTCAGAGTTTATGAAAGAGGTAGGATGAAAAGGCAGGTACAATTCAACCACATGGTCTCTTTTCACTTTTCTACTATTTATGTCAGTGACTCTCCATTTCTTTGGCTTCACATTACCTGCAGTGAGGTAGAGCCATGAAGACATCTTCTCTCAGGCTATGGAGAGATTGAAACTCTCCTATACTGCTGGTGGGACTGCAAAGTGGTACAACTACTTTGGAAAGCAATCTGGTGCTTCCTCAAAAAGCTGGAGATAGATATGCCATTTGATCCAGTAATCCCACTGCTTGGAATACTCCCTACAGAATCAAGGGTAGTTACACCAACAGATACATGCACACAAATGTTTATCACAGCACAGTCCACAATAGCAAAAAGATGGAATCAATCCAGATGCCCAACAACAGACGAATGAGTAAACAAACTATGGTAAATACACTCAGTAGAACATTATGCAATCATAAAGAACAATGATGATTTTAAGAACCATCTTATAACCTGGTTTCACTTGGAGGACATTATGCTGAGTGAAATCAGCAAGCAGCAAAAGGACAAATATTGTATGAGACCCCTAATATAAGGACTGAAAAATAGACTTATGTACAGAAGAAAACACTCTTTGATGTCTGCAAGTGTCAGGAGGAAGGGAGAGGGCTGGTCATAGATTAGATAGTTGATAGAATTGGAACGATGCAGAGAAGATGAACATGGCCGCTGCACAAGGATGACACACAAATTTGTGAAGCATTCCTTATTTTTAGTTAATCAAATATGTAGAAGTTAAAATTTGGTTTAAACTTGGATTATTATGGGGGATCATAGGTTAGCCACAAAGCACGATAAAGCTGCAGCATAGCAAAACAAGACACCTAACATAGGAGTCTCAACAAACAAAAACCAGCATTGAAAAGGGTGAAAATGAACCCATAGAGAATGACCCAGGACAGAATATTAAGAGCAGAAGAGAAAACAGCAACACAAAAATAAACACATCCAAATGACAGCGCTAAACACACACCTGTTGATAATTACACTGAATGTAAATGGACTGAACGCTTCAGTAAAAAACACTGAGTGACATCTTGGATCAAAAGACACTACCTGTCTATATGTTGCTTACAAGAAATTCACCTTAGATTTAAAGATATGAACAAACTGAAAATTAAAGGATGGAAGAATATATGCCAAGCTAACAATATACAAGGAAGAGCAGGTGTGGCAATACAAATCTCAGACAAAACAGATTTTAATGTAAAATCCACCATCATGGACAAGGGTGGTCACTATTTATTCCTGAAAGATTCAATATACAAGTAGGACTTAGCAATATTAATTGTTTATGCACCCAATACTAGAGCATCTAAATTCATCAAAGAAACACTAACTACATTGAAAAATGAGATATATCACTCCACAATAATAGTGGGAGACTTCAGCACTCCACTGTCAGTACTGGACAGATCTATCTTCTAGAAAAAAGTTCAGTAAAGTTACAGGAGATCTCATTGCCACAATTAACCAACTAGACCTCATCTACATATACAGAACTTTTTAACCCATCAACGGATCACTATGCCTTCTTCTTCAACACACATGGAACATTTTCCAGAATGGACTAGGTGTTAGGACGTAAAAGCAAGTCTCAGCAAAATTCAAACCACTGAATTATTGCAAAGCATCTTCTCAGACCATAAAGCCATAAAAGTTGAAATCAATAGCAGAAAAAACATAGATAGAAATTGGAACTCAAGAAAACTGAACAATACTTTGCTCAAAAAGCCATAGGTTACAGAAGAAATCAAGAATGAAATAAAGAAGTTTATAGACTCAAATGAGATCAGATAGTTGATAGAAATTTGGTTGGGTGAAAGCAGTAGAAAACCAACTTAACTGGACTTCAACATAAACTGGTAAGTCGTCTAATCTTAACCCAATAATTGCAAGGATATAGTGATGAGATGGAATGCTATCAGGGCCAATTAGCATAACTAGTCTATTGCTAAGAGGGTCTTCTGCACCCCACATTGGTGAGTGGCATCTGGGATCTTAAAAGCTAGCAAGCTGCCATCTGAGGTACACCAAGTGGTCCCAACTCATCCAGAACAGGATTGCCAAGAACAACAAAGATACAAGGGAGAAAGAGCCCAGGAGATAGAAGGACCCATGGGAATGGATGACTGTATCAACATGTGACCAGAAGAACCAGATGGTGCCTGGCTACCACCAAAGACCACTGTGATGGGGCACACAATGTCAAGTTCCAGTGGCAACATGAAAAAAAGAGGGGTACACCTCATGAACTCTACTAAAAGACTAACACTGATGGTCCAGTGGCCTGGTGGTTCCCCTGGGAGCATGGTCCCTAGACCTGCTGCTGCCCAACCACAAAACATTGAGATCAACTCTTTGGACTGGACTCAGGGACACAATGTGACCATATGATGTGTTTACTTTATGGTTCTATGTACCTACAGGATGCTGTCCTACTGGCCTCTTACTAGAAGAGAGTGGAGAGGGTGGAGAGGAGGGGACAGGAGACTGTTAAGAGGACACGACATATATAGGAAGAAAAGGAGGAATGTGCTGTCACTGGGCAAGGAGATCAGAAGGAGCTGCAGATAGGCGGGCATGCAAATTTAATTTGGATTGTATATTTTCACTTAATCACAATGAAAAAAAATTTTTTTGAAGGAAAAAAAAGGTAGCTTCTCTTATGTTGGTATTGATGATACTTACCTTGTTTTTGTGGCCAACCTTCTGTTCTAATACACAGGGCATTTGGGGTAGGGTTCTTCCTGAAGGTCAGACAACAGATCCATCAACTTTCTGCTGCACCGCTGGGCTGTCAAAGGACATATGCAGGCCAATGCCTGGCATGAAGGTGCTTCAGTAATAAGGCCCTAAAACCCTGGGGGAAAACAATGCCCTGGATGCTCTCAAGTTGGTTTTATGACGAGGTTGGAGAGTGTGTATTGATGTAACATGAAAAATACCGTGGTGCAGTGACATCACAGGCAGAAGACAATGTTTTCCCTGCATCCCCAACATCACAGTGATTGGATGAAGCGGCATCTCGGAGCTACTATGAAGCTGCTATACAGACATCAAGCTCTGGGTGTGTGGAGACAGACAAGCAGTTGCAATGCTGCAATTTCTAGGGTCAATAATACAAACAAAACAAACACCCAAACCTGTCTCATGGTTGTCATATGTGTTAAAAAGTAGTTCTGTCCCATAGGTTCCTTGGCTATAATTTTTATGGAAAGCAGTTTGCCAGATCTTTCTTACGTGTTACCACTAGGTAGGTTTGAACCTCCAACTTGTAGGTCAGCAATCTATCACAAACTGCTTGCACCACCCAGGGACTTAGGCTCAGTAAAAATAAAAACCAAATCCATTGCCATAGAGTCATTTCCTACTTACAGTGATCCTAAAGGACAGGGTAGAATTGCCCCCATGGGATTTTCAAAGTGTGACTAGTAGATTTAAACTACTGACCTTTTGGTTAGCAGTCAAGCTTTCAACCATTGTGCTACCAGGGCTTCAGGTTCAATAACAGAATACTACAAATGATCTCAGAAACCCTGGTGGTGTAGTGGTTAAGTGTCGTGGTTGCTAACCAAAGGATCAGCAGTTCAAATCCTATAGGTGCTCCATGGAAACTATGGGGGCCATTCTACTCTGTCCTACAGGGTCACTATGAATTGGTATCAACTTTATGATAATGGGTTTGGTTTTTTTGGAGAGGGAGTGGTTTACCAGTGATCTGTGAAAGCAGAAAGGACTCTTAAAGAAGACCTTTCAGGGAAAGAACAATGCCAAGGGCCACAAAGGGACTGAAGGAAGACTACCACAGCTATTCCCTGGACAGTTCCTTTTTGTCGTCACAAAATCCTGAAGCTAAAGACACTCCTCTTGATATTACTTTATATGAATACACAACCAGCTTGACATCGGTCAAGATCCTGAAATCAGCATTCCCAAACAGAATGCATTTTTGTCTGGATGTGTTATATATATCACATTTCTAGCAGAAGATACAATTCCAAAATTCTTGCTGAGCTTATGATGTAAAAAAATTGAAACAAGAGGTAACACAAGATTTGAGAAGTTTTTTCTATTACAGTGATTCTAGAAAGTTATCTTGGAACTGAATGGAGGTTTTCTTTTTTTGTGATATGTCTAATAAAACTGTAGAGCTGGCAAAACTAGCAGTAAAACAAGTGAGTCTTTAGGAGCACAGAAGTAGAGCTCCAAAGCACTGAAATCATACCTTTATGAAATTACTGTGGAATGATAGTTAATTTAGTGGCATTGAATTACCAGTGAGCTTCAGTAAAGGACTTCAGACAGATTTGAAATGCTACCATCATTTTCAGAAATCCCACTAGTCCGTGATGGAAACTGCCCATATAAACTTGAACATTCTGGATAATGATACTACATGAGGGATAGAGAAAATATTGTGAAGAAAGCTGTTGGAACAAAGGAAATTAAGCAGCATTAAGTTCCTTGGTTGAGATTTTTGTACCTGGGGTAGGGAGGAGGATGGCTAGCATCCCAGACTGAAATCAACACCTTTATAACAGACACTGATTTGTTTCAGTTTTCAGAAGTTGATTTCTTCCACATTGGGGTAGATTTTAATCAAGTTTACTTAGGCTCTAAAGTAACAAGTAAGTCAAAACAAAAATAAAGAAAAAATGAAAGGCAATGTACTGTAGCTCTGGCTAGTCTTATGAGGTACTACTCCTTGTATTATTTCGTAACTGTCAGTGTAAACATCAGCATGTTTTGTTGTAATAAATTAGCATACATGTGACTCTTCCTTTGGCCACACGCATGCTTTTATGGTTTCTATCCACAGGCAACAAGTAGGATTCACTTCCTGTTTCAGAGCCCATTGACTAGAAGTGGTGGATGGGTACTCTATGCTGAGAAGTATTGTGAGGCTCCCTCTGGGGTAAGGGGCACAGAAGGAGGATGTGATTAATTAGCACTGTCTGTTATAGATTTAAGGAAACCCTAGCAGGATAATAATGAGTCGGATCCGACTCGACAGCACTTGGCTGGTAGCGTAATGGTTAAGTGCTACATCTGCTAGTGGAAAGGTTGGCAGTTCAGATCCACCAGCCACTCCTTGGAAACTCTATGGAGCAGTTCTACTCAGTCCTATAGGGTCGCTATGAGTTGGAATCGACTCAAAAGCACTCTTTTTTCTCCCTGGATTATAATTTAAAGGAATCCTAGTGGCAGAGTGGGTAACCGGTCAGCTTTCTAAGCATCGTGTCAGTGGCTGAAACCCATCAACTGCTCCTTGGGAAAAAGATATGGCAGTCTAAGTCCCTAAAGATTCCAGCTTTGGAAGCACTATGAGGAGGCAGTTTTACCTTGTCTTATAGGATCAGGATCCACTCGGCAGCATCAGGCTTGGTTTTGATTCGATTGTGGATTTGAAGGGAGTGGTGGCTGTGACGAGTGCCTTGTTTTTGTTTTTGTACTATTCTTATACTGTTCATTGCTCAGTCAGAAACCCAAATAGCTCCAGTGTATCTCTCAGTAATCTGGCAATACAATATTTACTGAATTAATGGATAGTAAGTTCTCCATTGAATAACCAAGGTATTGCGTAGGTCTGGGTTTTGTGTACTGCCTCCCAGAGAAACACCTCTCTACAACATCTTTGGAACTTAAACCCTAAGCACTGACTGCATAATAATGTGATATGAGAACTGATGGCAAACACTTGATAAAATTAGTTCTGTGTAGTTAAGGAATTCCTTTTTTTCTCTCCCAGTGAAAGATGACATATTTAAGAATTGACCATTAAAATAATTAATATACTAATATATATACATATATATAATAACCTTTTCCTGGACAAGGCAAGAATCAGAAATACAAGTGGTATGGTGGGAAGGAAGCCACAGACCAGCTGAAATCCAGAACCAGAAGCACATTTGGGTGGCTGGAGGTTTGGTTTCACTAGGATAATAGTATTTGAAATGCACCTCATAAGCTGGAAAAACAGTCAGGCTGAGCATTTTCAAACAAGGACCTTGGCTGAATTTATTCTTTTCATTAAAGGAAGATGGAAAAAAGAAAAGAAAGACTGCTTCTGCTGAATGCTTGGGCTGAAGCTTTCAAGACCAATACCGCCAAAGTGACCCAGTCCCAGCCTCTCAACTGATTACCAAAGCCAGTAGCTCTCTGAATGGGCATCTGCCCTATTCTCAGTATCAGTGGAGGGTGGTAATTCCTGTTCACCAATACTGCTTTAGTTCTGATGTGGGAGAAAAGTAGCCCTAAAGCCAATGGGTCAAAGAGAGAGGAAATACAAACAACTTCTTCATAAAAGTAAGTTTGCAACTAAAACTCTGAATCTACATAAAGATGAGCATGACAGAACAAAAACCCAAACACATGGCTGTCGATTCAAACATGTACAGTCACAACAACTATTAATGAAGGTTCAAAGTGATGAATTCAACCTAAGAGAAACTAAGATGGTACACTGGCTGTAGTAGCATGTATGTGTGTAGTAGTATGTATGTAGTAGCATGAGTACTATGTTTAGGACATCAAAGAGATTCGTGAAGGCATCATAACATTAAATGTATGTATGTATGTAGTAGTATGTATGTAGTAGTATGTATGTAGTAGTATGAGTACTATGTTTAGGACATCAAAGAGATTCGTGAAGGCATCATAACATTAAATATCAAAACTCAGAAAAATGAAACCATATCAGGTAGATAGACTATTAAACAATAGAGATTTTGGAAATTAAAAAAAAACTGAAAGAGATAACAAACAAATTGTAAGTTAGAGAAATTCACCCAGAAGGCAAATTTTAAAGACATAAAATAAAGTGCAATCAGTTCTACAGTGATTTCCTTCTTAAGACAAAACAAACAAAAAAAAAAGTTTTTGCAGCCTATAGGGCAGCATTTGCTGTAGTTGGTCGGCAAGTTCATACATGCCTATTATATTATTCTGCATGGTTTTCTATATGTTTGAAATATTTCAAACTTCAGTATTATTAGTAGCGTATGAAAACCAAACTTGTAAATTCAATGTCAGATATGTAATGAGATTCGGTGAGCATCTGTTTCCCAGCATACTACATGATTATGTTCCAGGCACTGTAACTGTTATGAGTCTCCAATCCTTTTAAATAAAAACAATCAGCCCAAGGCAAGTATTGTGCAGGAGTATCCAGGACACATGAATTCCTGGGCAGTGTACATGGTTACTGTTCGGTTGTTAACCAAACGGTTGGATGTTTGAGTCTACCCAGAGGTCTCTCAGAAGAAAGACGTGGCAATCTGCTCCCAAAATAGAAGCCACAGAAAACTCTGACGTGGGGTTGCTACAAGTTAGAATCTGCTTGAAGGCAACTGGTTTTATCAGAGGACACTACTCTTTAGGCTATGATCTCTTTAATGAATACAGATAAAGGTAATTCTCAGCTGTATTTGTAGTAGCTTCAGAAGCCTTGTGCGTGTGTGTACTTTTGCCCTTGGCATTTCATGAATATTCATATATATTGTTTAGTGTTCATTTCACCATCAAGCTATATTATTTTTCCTTATATTTTATGTTCCTTTCTTTAAAAGTCAGGAGTTGTTTGATCCTTGCAATCTGTGTATAAGGATATACAAGTTTTTGCCATTTTTTTTTTAGATAAAAGATTTGCTAACACATTTGGTTCACAATTAATATTAAATTTTCCATGAATATTCTTAGATTGATATGTAGGAAAGATCTAAATATTTTTAAAAGCATCCTTTTCTTATATCGTAAGAGTTCAAGACACTTTAAAAGTATAAATTGAAAAATTAATCAGTGTATTGTTTTGTAAATCTTTAATAGACTCAGAATCAAGTAGCTACAGCATTTAACCACTATACTACCAGGTTTTTCACACAGCTAAAACCTGAGCCAAACCCATGGCCATCAAGTAGATTCCAACTCATAGCGATCCTATAGACAGAGCAGAACTGCCCCCTAGAGTTTCTAAGAAGCACCTGGAAGGTTTGAACTGCCGACCTTATGGTTAGCAGCTTACTTAACTACTACGCCACCAGGGTTTCTGTACAGCTAAAAGGGACTACATATAATATCAACAAAATATTATCTTGGCTAATCAAACCAAACCTACTGCCTCAAGTCAATTTCAAACTCATAGCAACTCTACAGGACAGAGTAGCACTGCTCCGTAGAGTTTCCAAAGAGTGGTAGAAAAAATAGTGTGATGTTACTGCTCAAACATGCAACTACAAACTCAAAGGAATACAGCAACTTTATCTTATTATTGCAAGGAAAAACTTGTATGTGCTGAAAGACTTGTGCTTCATCAAAGAGCACTGCATACCAGGTCTTCAGGCATTAGGCACTTTTTCCTCCTGCAGCAACAACACACATATATAACTTTTGCTTTTTGATTAAAAAATAAGCTTTTCATCCAAAATATAGCTTTGTATTTTCTCTGACATATGTTCAATTCACAGATGATGATACATTAAATGTAATGCAATAATTACTCTTTGTAGATTGAGCTTCCATACTTTATCTCAGGAGATTCTCACCAGAAGCCTGTAATAGAGGTATGTTTTTAATCTTCAGGGTGAGGAAATGAGGTTCAATAAAAGTCAGTTGTTTCATGTTGGTCGACTGGAATGTGTAGGAACTCAATTCAAGCCCAGAGTTTCTGACTCTTTTACCATGCCATGACTCTTGGGTCCAACATAAAACAACAACAAAATCCCCATTCTATAGAAATTCAGAAGTTCACAGGCTTCTGAGACAAACCTTCTTCACAGGAGTATGCTCAGGTCTACCTGAAGGAGAAAGTAACTTTCTTAATATGAGTAGTGGAAAATCCAAGTCATAAGGGATCAATTTAGTTATTGATGCATTATTATTCCAAAATGATACCTAACCTTCCTTTGTGTAGTTCTGAAGTTTGCTATTGTTAATTGTCTTCAATTAACCTGACTCTTGGTGACCTCACGTGCACCAGAAGGAGATGCTACCTGGTCCTGAGCCTTCCCTACAATGAGCTGTGAGTCAGACCTTTATGATGCATAGGGTTTTCATAGGCTGATTCTCAGAAGCAGGTCTCTTGGCCTTCCTTCCTAGTCTGTGTTAGTGTAGAAGCCCTGCTGAAACCAGTTCAACATCACAGTGTCACGCAAGCCTTCACTGACCAATGGGTGTCAACTGCACATGATGCGCCTTCCATGTGGAAAATGAGAATTCTACTAGCGAACCACCAACACCTAAAACAATTATGTCACTCACAGATAAATCACTTGCTGTCCTGTTGACCCCAACTCATGGTGACCCAGGATTCATCAGAGCAGAACTGTGCTCCATGGGGTTTTCGAAGGCTGATTTTTCAGAAGTCAATCTCCTGGACTTTCTTCCCAGGCTTCTCTGTGTGGACTCAAACTGCCAAGCTTTTGGTTAACTGCTGAGTGTATTAACCATTTGCACCACTCAGGGACTGAAGTTTACAAAGCAGTTTTGCTTAGTATGTATCTTATAATGAATTTTCACAAGGTTATGTAGAACATCACAAAGGTATGGAGGAGACAGCCAACTCCCAGGAGAACCAAAATTAAGCTTGGGAAATCTCATTCTAGGGTGATCGCCTTTTTCATTCAGTGATTGTTTTTAGTTAATTTAGAAATTGCTTCAATTTCCTTTTTGGTTCTTATCCATTGGTCAATAGTGTTTTAATCTTCTATGTCATGATTGTGATGGTGGGGGAAAGAGCAAATCACCGCAACCTCTGAAGAAGCGGGGAAGCGTGTGTCATTTAAAAGAGTAGATAGGATAATATAATAACGATATATCTGGAAAGGAAATACAGTAGTTCCTATCTGAAAAATGAAAAGAAAAACTTTTGTCATCTATGCTACACAAATGAATGTTGGACAAAGTTTTGGGCATTGTTGTTGTTGTTAGGTGCCATAAAGTCAATTCCAACTCACAGCGACCCTATGCACAATGTAACAAAAAACTACCTGGTCCTGTGCCATGCCCGCAATCATTTTTATACTTAAGCCCATTGTTGCAGAGACTGTGTCAGTCCATCTCATTGAGAGTCTTCCTGTTTGTCACTGATTGTCTACTTTGCCAAGAATGATGTCCTTCTCCAGGTATTGATCCCTCCTGACAACATGTCCAAAGAATATAAGATGCTGTCTTGCCATCTTTGCTTCCAAAGAGCACTCTGGTTTTACTTCTTCAGAACAGATCTGTTTGTTCTTTTGGTGATCCATGGTACATTCAACATTCTTCTCCAACATCGCAAGTTAAAGGCATCAGTTCTTCTGTCTTCCTTCCTTCCTTACTGTGCAGCTTTCACATGCATATGATGTGACTGAAAATGGCATGGCAGGAGTCAGGTGCATCTTAGTCTTCAAGGTGATAGCTTTACTTTTCAACACTTTAAAGAAGTCTTTTGGAGCAGACTTTTCCAAAGCCATGCATCTTTTGATTTCTTGCCTGCTGCTTCCATAGGCCCTGATTGTGGAACGAAGTAAAATAAAATCCTTGACAACCTCAATTCTTTCTCCATTCATCACGATATTTCTCAGTGGTCCAGATGTGAGGATTTTTGTTGTCATAATGCTGAGGTGCAATACGTACTGAAGGTTGTGGTCCTTGATCTTCATCAATGAATGTTTCAAATCCTGTTCACTTCCAGCAAATAGGTCATTTCCTATGCATAATGTACATTGTTAACAAGTCTTCCTCCAATCATGGTGCCTCATTCTTCTTCACATGGTCCAGCTTCTCAGATTATTTGCTCAGCATACAGACTGAAAAGATACGGTAAAAAGATACAGCTCTGACACACATCTTTCCTGACTTTAAACCATGCAGTGTCCCCTTGTTCTGTCTGTATGACTGCCTCGTGATCCACGTACAGATTCCTAAAGAGCACAACTAAGTGTTCTGAAATTCCCATTCTCTCAAACATTATCCATAATTTGTTATAATCCACAAAGTCAAATGCCTTTGTATAGCCAATGAAACACAGGTAAACATCTTTCTGACATTCTCTGCTTTCAGCCAAGATCTATCTGACATCAGCAGTAAAATCCCTAATTCCATATCCTCCTCTGAATCTGACTTGAATTCCTGGATGTTTCCTGTCAATATACTGCTGCTGCCGCTTTTGATTGATCTTGAGCAAAATTTTACTTGGGTATGATATTAATGATATTTTTCAGTAATTTCTGCGTTGGGTTAGATCACCTTTCTTGGGAATAGGTATAAATATGGATCTTTTCCAGTCAGTTGATCAGGTAGCTGTCCTCCAAGTTTCTTGGCATAGACAAGTGACCATTTCCAGTGCTGCATTCAGTTGACGAGACACCTCAGTTGATATTTCATCAATTCCTGGAGCCTCATTTTTCTCCAATATTTTCAACACAGCTTCAACTTCTTCCTTCAGTACCATTAATTCCTGATCATATCTTGAAATGTTTGAATGTCAACAAGTTCTTTCCAGTCTAATGACTCTGTGTGTTTCTTGCATCTTCTTTTGATGCTTCCTGAGTTGTTTAGTATTTTCCCTGTTGAACCCTTCACTATTGCAACTCAAGGCTTGAATTTTTTCTTCAGTTCTTTCAGCTTGAGAAATGTATTACACATTCTTCCCTTTTGGTTTTCTTCTTCCAGCTTTGTGCACATGTCATTATATTACTCGTTCTTCTCAAGCTGCCCTTTGAAATATTCTATTCAGTCCTTTTACTTCATCATTTCCTCCTTCTGCTTTAGCGACTTGATGTTCGAGAGCAAGTTTCAGAGTCTCTTCTGGCATCCAGTTTGGTTTTTTCTTTCACTTCTGTCTTTTGATGACCTCTTGCTTACTTCATGGATGATATCTTTGATGTCATTCCACAACTTGTCTGGTCTTCAGTTATTAGTGTTCAGCACATCAAATCTGTTCTTGAGATGGTCTCTAAACTCAGATGGGATATATTCAAGGTCATACTTTGGCTCTTGTGGATTTGTTCTAATCTTTTTCAGTTTCAATTTGAATATGCATGTGAGCAGTTGATGACCTGTGCTGCAGTCAGTGACTGATCTTGTTCTGACTGCTGATAAAGAGCTTTCCCCCCCATTGTTTCTTTTCCCAGATGTAGTCAATTTGATTCCTGTGTATTCTATTTGGCAAGGTCCAACACAGTGCTGTCATACTGATTGTGACTCATAACAGCCCTATAGAACAGAACAGAACTGCCCCAAAGAATTTCCAAAGTGTTCCTGGTGGATTTGAACTACTGGTAAGCAGACATCACTTTTGGTAAGACATGTCACTTAACCACTACACCACTAGGATTTCCTCCATGTGTCCAGTCATGGTGGTGAAACAGGTATTTAGTGAAAAATCATTGGTCTTGAAAATTGTATCATTCCATTTACGGCATTGTTTCTATCACCAAGGCTGTGTTTTCCAACTACTGATCCTTTTTTTTTTGTTTCCAACTTTGCCATTCCAATCACCAGTAATTATCAATGCATACTGAGTGCATGTTTGACCAATTTCAAACTGCAGAAGCTGGTAAAAATTTTCCATTTCTTCATTTTTGGCCTCAATAGTTGGTGCATAAATTTGAATAATGGTCATATTAACAGGCCTTTCTTGTAGACATAGATCCTATCACTGATAGTAGTATATTTCAGGACAATTCTTGAAATGTTCTTTTTGATGATGAATGCAACATCATTCCTCCTCAAGCTGTCATTCCCAGCATAGTAGACCACATGATTGTCTGATTCAAAATCACCAGTACCAGCCGATTTCAGCTCACTAATGCCTAGGTTATAGATGTTTATGTGTTCCATTTTATTTCCACTGATTTCCAATTTTCTTAGATTCATACTTTGTACACTCCATTTTGCAATTACAGTTATTTGCAGCTTTTTTTCTTCATTTTGAGTTGTGCCACATCAGCAAATAAAGGTTCTGAAAACTTTATTCCATTTATGTCTTTAAGGTTGACTCTACTTTGAGGAGGCAGTCTTTCCTAGTCTTTTTCTGAGTGCCTTACAAACTGGGAGCTCATTTTCTGGCACTGTGTCTGACAATGTTCTGCTGCTATTCATAAGGCTTTCACTGTCTAATTCCTTTTCAAAGTAAACTGCTGGGTCCTTCTTCCTAGTCTGTCCTAGTCTGAAAGCTCAGCTGAAACCTATCTGCTGTGGGTGACTCTGCTGTATCTAAATACCAGTGGCATAGCTTGCAGCATCACAGCAACACACAAGCCCTCACAGTATGACAGACTGACAGACAAGTGGGGGTGAAACTTCAGAAAAAAGAGTGGAGGAACACCCATGGAATGAAAACCACAAGGTCTGTGCTCTCAGAGACTTAGATGGGAATCCCACCTCCACAGCTTAGTAGCTGCGTGCTCAAGTAAATGACTTAGCCTCTGAGCCTCAGTTTCCTAATGACTGAAGATGATCGTTATCTTACAAGCTTGGTGTGAGGGTTTATCAGGTGTCTGGTCCATAGCAAGTGCAATAAACACCAATTTATTGCCCTCTTATTTTTTTTAAGGCATTCTATCATCCAATCAAATGTTTTAGTTGTTTTGTTGCATCACGGTTGGTTTGCAGCCCATCTGAGCTGCAGGCGAACACAGAGTGATTAAAATACAGGTGGCTTTGGAAAAAGGCTGTCATTGCACACTTTACTTTTTTGCTTCGGAAACATGAGAAGGAAGTGTTTCATTTTGCCTGGTATGGACTGGCATGGCTTCTCCCCACCAAGTCCTCAGTCTGCCAAACAGAAATGCCAAGTGTTGGGCTGGATCCAGGTAATGAGAGCCAGTGAAGAACATCTCTTGGGAAGTGCTTAAGTTTTACAGCACACTGAGGGGCTACTTAGCACCTATCTGTCTTCACTCAGTGCCCTAAAGATACTCCCAAGTCCTGGGGAGACTGGGGGTAGGCTGGTCCATATTTTCTTACTCAATTGATGGCTTTAGTGGATAGAATACTTGGAAGGTTTTCATTTTTATAAGAGGAATAACTTTACATTTCCTGGATACAGCTGGCCCTTTAGCACAAAGATTTGGCTTTACCAATGGGCAGAGTAGGGGTTTTCTCTACGGGGCTATTTGCTAGATGATTGAAAGCTCCTCCCTACTTGAATATATTTCTAAATCAGTTGTAACCAAGTAGACTTTCACCTATGGTACCCCAGTGCTTCTCAGAGCAGAATTGTGCTCTTTAGGGGTTTCTGTAGCTGATTATTTTGGAAGTAGATCACCAGGACTTTCTTTCGTCGCACCTCTGGATGAACTGAAACCTCCACCCCTTCCTGTAGCAGCCAAATGTGTTAACCATTTACACCATCCTGGAACTTTTGAATATACTTGCACCTTTCTCTGTTATATTTTCAGAAATTCTACTTTTTAAAAAAAAATTTTGTATTTAATATAACTGAGTGAAAATGTATATTCCTGTATAAATTTACATGCCAACCTATATACAGCTTCCACTGCTCTCCCTGCCCGGTGACAGCACACTATTCCTTTCTGCTCCATACATGTCTCATTCTCCCAACAGTCTCTTTTTCCCCTCCTCTCCACCCACTCTCCTTCCTCCAGCCAGAGGTCAGCAGGATGACATCCTATAGATGTATAGAACCATAAAGTGCATCCAATATATGGTCACTGCATTGCCAGGTCCAATCCATTCTCGTCTGAAGCGTGGACCTTCATTATGATTTATGGTCAAGGGCAGCATCAGGGCGAGGGGCCATTCTCCCAGGGGAACCCCAAAACCACTGGACCATCAATTGAGGTCTTTTAGTGGGGATCTCAGGGTGCACCCCTTTTTATTCTTGTGTTGCCAGTGAGACTCAACTTAGTGAGCTCCATCATGGCTATCACTGGTGGTGGCCGGGCACCATCCAGTTCTTCCAGTACCAAGTCGATGTAGGCACCCACTGATGTGGGTCTCTTTGTCTTCTGGGTTGTCTTTCCCCCATGTCATTTTGGTCCTTGGTGAGCATCCATTCCTGCTGAGGTGGGACCATTTGCTGTGCCCTCGGATGGCAGCTTGGCAGCTTTTAAGACCCCAGACGCCACTCACCAACGTGGGGTACAGAGAGCTCACTTAGCAAAACGCTAGTTGTGCCAGTTGGCCTTGCTTTCACTTAAGAGCAAGGTTCCCCGCGAGGAATTCTACTTTTAAAGATTAATTTCTTTTCTGATAAAAGTGATGTGGTGGAAACTAGATTGGCTCTCTCAATATCTGTTTCAGTCTGTTTCTTGTGTGCCTTTTTGTACTGTAGAGGCTGACAAATTATGAATTTTATTCTCTAGACTTCCTTGCAGTAAGGACTTGGGTATGGTGTGGATTTCATCAGTTGGGTGTATTCAAGGGATGCTTACATTCAGAAATCAGTTAAGAAGGGGAAATGGAATGCAGGGGCATCTATTTTGCTCAGGTGGGTTTAGCAGGCACAGTGTTGCTCCAGAGCCAACCATTCTGGAGGGGCCTCCAGGGCACCAGTGATGTGGGGTGGCCTGGGCATCATCAGCCGGGACAGTATCTTTGATTCCAGGTTCTGCACTGGGGCAGAGATGGACATTCCTCAGTGGCCTGGCACTGCAGCGGTGTTTTGGCAGTGAGCCTAGCCTGGACTTGGCTCTTTTAGGCTTCCAATAATTTTGTAAGTGTGCAATCACATCTTTCTAAAACCTTTATCTCTTTAAAATGGCCACAGTGATTTCTGGTATCTGCAACTTAGTCCAGCAATTGGATTTCAAAAATCTTAAAATATTTTGGTTCACTGGATTTCATTCATTCATAGTTGCTGTGGTCTGTGCGTGGAAACGACAGGAGTTTTTATGGGACAGTGAGGACAGAGTGAGACAGAGTGGCTGGATTTCATGCTTGCTGTGCCACTTACCAGTTTAGGTCCTTGAACATGGTTCCTCCTCTCTGTGCCTCAGTTTCTTCTTGTAAAATGGGGCTGATACTAAATACCTTTCAGGGCTGTTATGAGAATGAAACAATATAGTAATATAGGGAAAGCACCTTCTATATAGTAATCAATACATAGCAGCTATAATCATAAATGAAACACCAAACGCATTGCCATCAAGCCAATCCTAACTCATAGTGACCCTATAGGACAGAACTTATAGGAGAAAACTGTCCTATAAGGTTTCCAAGGACTAGGCAGTGAATTTTAACCACTGATCCCTCAGTTAGCAACTGCAGCTTGCTGAAGTTCTTTACCACTTTGCCACCAGGGCCCACGTGTTGGTGTCTCCAGGAGTACATTCACATGTGTATGTATGAGGGTTGCTGTGTATAGCTATTTAGGAAGTGTGGTACAAAACCTAGAAAATGCCACTTACATTTCTTATATTCTTGTCTATGTGAATGCATAACCCTGAGGTGGTCTTGTTAAGGTACCTATTGAGGTGACCTTGTTGGAGCACTACTCCAAACCAAGTCTACTGCCATCCAGTCAATTCCAACCCACAGGATATCACTAAAAATAATTAAATAAACAGATAAACAAATAAACCATTGCCATCAAGTGGATTCTGACCCATAGCGACCCTATAGGAACTATTCCATAGAGTTTCCAAGGACTACCTTGGTGGATTCAAACTGCTGACTTTTTGGTTAGCAGCTGTGACTCTTAACCACTGTGCCACCATGATTTCCAGGATACCAGTAGAGAGAGTCATTTCCTACTTTCATGCTGAAATCCAAGAGACTGCCTAGACATTCTCTCCCCTGCCCTACTGGAAAGGATGAAAAAAGTCAAATTATCTATCTTGCGCAACATACATTTCCCTAAATTACTTTCTGCCTGGTTTGGTTTAATAGGTTTTGCATTTACTACTTGTTAGTCTTTGGAATCAGCACAGCTGGTTTGGCAATCTAAGGGCCATTACCACTTCGGAGAGCACAGAGCAGCCCTCCAGTAATCTTCCGCTAAGCCATTTCAGACTTCTTGGCAAAAGCATTTCCTGGCAGCTTGGAGAAGTCGTGAACCTTCAGGATGTGGAACCAAATATCACCCAGAACTCGACTTCTCATTTGCCAAATTCAGTTTTCATAAATCGTGGGATCATAGACCTGGCTGCTACCTTGGACATCATCTAGCGCAGGGACTTAAGAGCTCTCAACATTTTCTCTGCCTCCACACTACTCACTCACGCCTGTGGCACGTGAATTCTCTCCTAGTTGAGAATGGCTAAGTTAAGGCAGAAAGTTCTTAATGGATATGAGTGCTCCTAAGGCTTGGACCAAAGCAAATTTCCTCAAGTCACGGAGCCAGTTGGGAAGAGAGCTGCAACTAGAATCTAGAGTTCCTAGCTCAGACTGAACCTACCCACTTACATTGGTTTTTATTTTTAGTTTGATTTCAGCTAAGTTTTCAGGCATAGATTCCGGTCTGGTGCTCCAAGGAGCATTATTATTTGTGGGACAGCCAGCATGACCTCTGGGTTCCCTGCTACAAAAATAACAGCAAAAAATGGAAACCACGTGTCCAGAATCTTGAGGAAAGACTTCAGCTCTGTCGTTTTGATTATTTCCTTTATCAGAAGATTGTCATTGTTCTCCACCTTGTTGCAGAGTTCTTTGTGTACGTGGCTGCTCTCTCTACAAGCTCCTGGCTTCTTCAAAGGACAGTCTGACTCTGATGTATCATTATCTGTTGTAGTGCCCAGTAAAGAGCTTTACATAGTAGGTTTTCTAGAGATGTGTGAATGGATGAAAAAAAGCAAGGGACGATGGCCAGTGTCAGGTCTGGACCCTCAGATTTTGACAACTGTGGCAACAGGCAGGACTGTGGTTCCCCACCGTAGATGTTCAGTTTGACTTAAAATATTTGTGGGGTAGGAGCATGATGCCTTTGTTCAGGACAATGCTTTTTAATCCTGGACACTCCTCAGAATCAGCTCCTTCTTTAAAACATTTTTGTGGCATCAAGGCTGCGTCATGGCAAACTAGACACTATGATCTAGCCCCCACTGACCTCTCCAAACTCCATCCTTATCATGCACCCTTGCACACTCTGCTCAGTGCTGCACTGACCTTCCAATGGTTCCTGGAATGCCTTCGCTCATGCTAGCTCCTTCTGTCTGGAAAACTCACCCTGCCTCTCCCAGTGCAGACTTTTCTCTCTTCACCTCCCAGTCTTCCTTGTCTGGGTCAGTTCTTTCTGTCATCGCCTCCATTACTCTTACCATGGCTGTAATGTTACATTTACTTCTGGTGGCCTAGTGGCTTAGTGCTACAGCTGCTAATTAGACGGTTGGGAGCTCAAATCCTCCAGGCTGTGGTGCAGTTCGACTCTGCCCAGAGGGTTGCTGAGAGTTGGAATTAACTTGACAGCAGTGGGTTGGGTTTTTGTTGTTAGTTGATAAGGAAACCCTAGTAGTGTAGTGGTTAAGTGCTACAGCTGTTACCCAAAAGCTCAGCAACTCAAATCTACCAGGTGCTTCTTGGAAATTCTATGGGGCACTTCTGTTCTATCCTATACAGTCTCTATGAGTCAGAATGGACTCAATGTCAACAGATCTGTTTTTCTGAAATAATGTGTATTAGTTGATAAAGGAGTCCCTAGGTGACATAAAAGATTAAGCACTGACTTACCATCTGAAAAGCTGGTTTCGGCCTATCTAGAGATGCCTTGGAAGACAGGTCTGGTGGTCTGCTTTCAAAAGGTCTCGAAACACTCCCCAGACCAAAAACAAAACCAAACCCACTGCCAATAAGTCAGTTCCATACTTACAGTGATCCTATGCAGCAGTTCTAGTCTGCACACATGGAGTCACCATGACTCAGAGATGACTCAATAGCAACTGACAACAACCAAAATTACTGATAATACCTGTCTCCTTTTTAAGACTCTGAGCTCCATTAACGTTTTATGTAAGTAAATTTTTGCTAAAGATAATTCAAAAATAGTTGTAGCAAAACACTGACAGGGTACCTCCAAAAATTCAAGCTGGATTCAGAAGAGGACTTGGAATGAAGGATATCAATGCTGGTGTCAGATGGATCTTGGCTGAAAGCTGAGAACACCAGATAGATGTTAACCTGTATTTTACTGACTATTCAAAGACATTTGACTGGGTGAATCATAATAAATTATGGATAACATTGTGAAAAATGGGAATTCCAAAACAATTGTGCTCATGCAAAACTTACACATAGATCAAGAAGCAGTCATTTGAACAGAATAAGGGGACATTTCATGGTTTAAAAAGAGGAAGAGTGTGCATCAGGATTGTATCCTTTGACCATACCTATTGAATCTGTCTACTGAATAATCTTAGAAACTGGACTGTATGAGAAAGAATATGGCACAAAGATTGGAGGAAAACTCATTGACAACCTGTGATACACAGCTGACACAACTTTGCTGAAAATGAAGAGAACTTGAAGCATTTGCTGATGAAGATCAAAGGTCAAGCTGTATAGATCACACCTTATCGTAAAGAAAGCAGAAGTCCTTATAACTGGACCAGTAGACAACATTGTGATAAATGGAGAAAAAACTGAAATTGTCAAGGATTTCATCTTCCTTGGATCCACTATCAATGCCCATGGAAGCAGTCATCAAAAAATCAAATGGCATTTTGCATTTGGCAAATCCGATGCAAAAATAAAGTGTTAAGGAGCAAAGACATCACTTGAAGGACTAAGGTGTGCCTGACCTAAGCCCTGGTGCTTTCAATCGTCTCATACACATATGACAGCTAGACAATGAACAAGGAAGACTGAAGCAGAATTCGTCCCTTTGAACTATGCTGTTGGCAAAGATTATTGCATATACCACAGACTACCAGAAGAATGAACAAATCTGTCTTGGAAGAATTATAGTCAGAATCCTCCTGAGAAGAGAGGATGTCATGATCTCTTTTATGCTTTGGACATGCTATCAAGAGAGACCAGTCCCTGGAGAAGGACATCATGTTTAGTAAAGTAGAAGGTCGATGAAATAGAGGAAAACTTGCAACAAAATGGATTGACACAGTGGATGCAACAATGGGCTCAAGCATAGCAACAATTTTGAGGACGGCACCAGATTGTACATATAGGGTCACTATAAGCTGAAACCAACCCCATGGCACTTAATAAAACAAGCTCTGTACAGGAATAGATTGTTTTGGGATTAAGGCAACATTTTATCTCTGGTCCCTATCTGGGACCTATCTCTGGTCCCATATCCAAGCCAAACCTGCTGCCTTTGAATTGATTCTGATTCATAGCAACTCTAGGACAAAGTAGAACCGCCTCATATGGTTTCCAAGCAGCAGCTGGTAAATTTCAATTTCTGACCTTTTGGATAGCAGCTGAACGCTCAGCTGATTCTCATTATTCATTTCAGAGTGGCTTTGCCTCTACACGATACAAACTGTCATTACAGGCCCTTTATAATTATTTGTTATATAAATGGACCTGTGACTAAGTTTGAGAACTGATTCTTTTATTTACTACCCATGACACATTAAGGTCCTTAGTCTCGGAGAGATTTGTTTTCTTTACCATATCAAGTGGCAGTTGCATCTACTTCACAGAATCATTCTGGAAACAAATTAGGTGACATAAAAAAAAAACAAACAAAAACCAAACGCAGTGACAACCTTAGAGGACAGAGTAGAATTGCTCCATAGAGTTTCCAAGGAGCACCTGGCAGATTTGAACTGCCAACCTTTTGGTTAGCAGACGTAGTGCTTAACCACTACATCATAGGCAACATAGATGAAAGTATTTTGTAGACTTACTTGTAGACTCTGTAAGTGTAAGCTGCTATTATTGATTCTGTTATTATTTTAGAATAGATGCATCAAGAAAAATGATAAAATCTGTTTTTGGCTCAATGGAAGTCCTTTGCTCGTTTTCTACTCTTTTTCCCTTTCAGTGACATCTCCTGCTATTGCTCCATTATCAAAGCCTGAGCTTAGTAAGGAATCTGACAAGAACGATGTGTGTTTTAAACATGGGGGTATTTGTATTTTAAGCTTTATCTCTGGTTGAAGAACCAAAAGTTTTGTCTACTGTTAAATAAATGTCAAGCACCATAGAGCAGACAGCGCATAAGCACCCATGAATGGGTCACTGGGGACAGCAGCGGGGAAGCCCACCCTTCCTGCTCTGCCCACCGGGTCCTGCTGCCCCTATATCCAGTGCCCTCCTCCTCATCTGGTTCCTCACAAATTCCACCATGTTTATTTGTTTCATTTCAGAACTCATCTAAAGTACAGCATATTTCTGATTTTGAGAATTTTTGAGGATGTTGTGATTATTTCTCAGGAAACTGGGAGACCATCCATAATTTTACTGAGCAATAGCAATGTAACTGTAGCCACCCCTGAATCCACTACCTCCAAGGTTGTTTGGAGGACTAGAGAAGAAGCACCCTTTACAGGAGATGGGATTCTGTGACGCAGGGAATTCAGAGGCAAGTGACAGTAGTGGCAAGTGAAGGACAGACGCACCACTGCTCTCTCAGGTTCCAGTGGGAGACAATAAACATCTGGACTGGATATCATTGCTGGCGTTAGTTGGCACTAATCAATCAACATGAAGTGATTTTCTTAGAATAAATTCTGTGTTGGGGAGGACACTGCAGGGTATGCACAGGAATATAGTTTCTCATCTCTGACTACCCAAAGTTTACAATGTAGTGGTGACATGAGACACAGACAAAACAACTAAACAAGGGGTCAAGGGGGTATAATTCCCAAATGAGTGGCTGGGATAATAGCTGCTACAGAGAAATGGGCGAGAAAGAAACCACTGAGGACTGAGTTTGGTGGTAGGAGGGAGAACTTGACATGACTTTGAAGGATGACTTTGGGGCAAACAACGCTGAATTAGATGATGGAGGAGGGTGTGGTGAGAATAGGAGATTTCAAACAGAAAAAAAAAGCTCACTTGTATTTCTGAATTCTGACATAATTAATCGTGTTACCTCAGGGCTTGGAGCTCCTGAGTGGTAAAATGGTTAATGGCTGCTGGTTGAAAGGCTGTAGGTTAGCATCCACCCAGAGGCACCTCAGCAGCAATGCCTGGTGATCTATTTAAAAAAAAAAAAAAAAAGAATCAGTCATTGAAAATGCCATGGGGCACGACTCTACTCCAACGCACGTGGTATGGCCGAGTTGGAACAGTGGGGACACAACTGAGAGGACTTTCTTCCTCATCAGTGATTCTTCAGAAATTCCACCCCCTGTACTGATTTCATTTCAGAACTCTTCTAGAACAGTGTGTTCAAGGCTTGCCCCTAGAAAGGCAACAGGCAGGCGAGGTATGCAAATGTTAGGGAACTGCTGATTCAGCTCACAGAAATCAAAAGAGGAGGACAGCATCTGTTAGCCCATTGGTTAGAGTGCAGGTGAGGACACTGAGGGTTCACCGGCAGGAAGGGAGCTGCACTATGCTTTAGCCATTCCCACATCCGCATCGTTTCTTCTTACCACCGTCTCCTCTAGACCACATCTGTGTCCTCTATGAATTCCAATGTGTTCCATCACTGGAAAAAGTGAGACCACAGTGTATCGAGTGATAATCTGGAGGAATGAGAAACCTAAGTTGTCTCCAGCCGATGTAAGTTGGTTAATGGCCCCAGCTGGACATGCTGGGGATCCAGGGACCAGCCTGCACACAGATACATGGTGTTCAGAGAAATGAGCACTTTCAGTTTTATTGTGTGATTCATTTCCACCCCCAGCTGGTGTATTGGAGCGGGCTCTGCAGCTTTCAGCCAGATGGCTGTGCACTCCAGTGAGGCTCCTGGCTGTGCTGTACTATCTTGTGTGTGGGTGTGTTTTCTCCAGCCTGCCTTGCACAGGCAGCTGGACTTACAATCACAGCACTGCAGGGTTGTGAAGTGCCTGTCGTGTCTTCCATTATGAACCTGGCTCCTTGTAAGGCTGTAGTGTCTCTTCACCAATGTTAAGTGCACAGAAACACCATCCATACCAGAGCAGCTTGGCCTTTACATATGTAAATTGATTAAAATTCCATTTAGTCGCAGGTGGGGGGAAAAAAGGAGCCTCAGAAGTTCAGATGCTGCAAAGTAGCTGAAATTCAATGATCAAAGAGGATCAGGAATGGTGGAGGACATCTCCTTCGTGATTCAGCTGTCAGGACTCAACTCAGCTAATTAGCCCAGATTCCAGGAAGCCTGTGAATGATTACCTTTAAAGTGCTGAATCTTCAGGTATTCTCTGTCTCCTAAGAAAACTTTGTAACAGTGCCAGGATCTCACAGAAAATAATAATTTAGTTCTCTGCATGCAAGTAGCATGTGGACATAGCCATGTATCTTCTTACTGATTCTTTGGTGAGCTGAACAATTTTGATGATTAACAAAAACAGGTATAGTCTAATATATTTATTTGATCAAGTGTATAAAGATAATTCAGGTAGATTACAAAATGTAGAGATTAGTGCTTGATACCAGGAAGAACAGAATTATGACATGTCAAAGAAAATGCCTCATACTTTGTTAGGAGTGAAAGAAAGGAGTTTATTGAGGAATAGTAAGAGCTACAGCTGGGTAGCACTAGGTAAAAACACGAAGTACTTTGCAGTGTAAGTAGGGGAGGTCTATATACGTGAAGAACAAAGGAAAGGTAAGGGGTTGATGATTGATTGTAGACAAGATCAGTTTCAGATCTATGTTTATTGAAATGTAAAAGTCTACTGCTTGATAAGGGAGGAGTGAGTCACCACTTGCGTGTGTGACACTAGTTAGTTCAGTTACACTTGGTTCTAGAATTGTAGTCAGCGATCCATGATTGCAGTTTGTTCTTTGAGATAATTGTTTACACACTCTTCCCAAATGGTTTATCTCTTGACCAGTTCAGTTACTTATAAACATATTTTCCCAAGAACAACCTTTTACATCCTGGCACACTCTTCTTAAGTGGTTTACTTCCCGACCTTTCATTTTCTGAGGAATGCATGTTGGCTCCATCATTCTTAGTCTGACATGAGCACATCCAATTTGAAACTTTTGCACTTAAAGCACCACAAATAAAGAGTAAACTTTAGTCTTACTTAATAACTCCTCTGTTTAAAGTGTACCTCAAAGGAATAGCCATGAATGTGCATGAAGAAATAGCTATGTGTTTTTTTATTGTAATATGTATAAAGATTCCAAGTTGTAAATAACTATCAAACATAACAACAACAACAACAAAATAGCCAGTCACCACTGCATTTGACTCAAGACAACCCCAAGTTTCAGAGGAGGCCTATGGTCCCCAGAGGATTCAAAGCTATGAAAACAGCCTCTTTTCAGAGGCAGACTACCAGGCCTTTATTCTGAAGCACCTCTGGGTGGATTCAAACTGCCAACCTTTTCCTTACATGTTGGGTATTTGTGTCTCCAGGGACTCTACCAAACAATATAGGATTTCCAAAACAAATTACAGTAAATATTTTAAAAAGAGCACTATGTTACTATTAAAAACAACATGGTAGATAGAACTGACAGGAATTACTGTAACTGGCTGTGCAACGCTACCCTTAATGTGATTTTTCCAACCATAAACTGAAACTGAGTGCTCCATAAGCAATAATTCCTCCTTTATACTTCTCTTCTGCCCCTGCAAACCACTAATAAGCTTTGATTTTTATACATTTGACTATTCTTGTCTTTTTTCAATAAATGAGTTCACATAATATTTATCCTTTTGTGGTCAGTTTATTTCGCTTATTTCTTTAAGCTTCATTCATGTGCTAGCATGCATCAAGACTTCATTTCTCTTTCTGGCTGAGTACTATTCCAATGCATGTGTGTAACACATTTTATATGCCTGTAAAAGTTGTATGATAGATGTATTTACAACAATGACAGCAGTATCTGCTGAGGCTGCTTATGTACAAAATCCTCAAGAGATTTCTTTTCTTGGTTTAGAGGTTTAGATTCATAGTTTCATGTGACATCCCAGTTAAATGGCCTAATACTGTATTTAGTTCTATTTTATGAGTATCTCCTAGATTGTTGCATAGTTCTTGGGGTCTTTAAAGCTTGCAAGCACTATCCAAGGTACAAAAATTAGTCTCTATTTGCCTGGAGCAAGAGATGAAAGAGAGTCAGAAATAGAAGAAATGGAATGCATGGTTAATTGCCTCAACAAACAACTGTCTCCTTTGCAATTAGACAAGAAGAACTGCATGGATCTGTTACTATACTGAATGTTTTGGTCAAAAGTTTTAAAGACAAAGTTAATAAAGGGAGAAAATGTACAACAGAATTTCAAATTCCCACAAAATCTGTGGGAATTTTTAGTATCCGTGGAGGGTGGATGAATCTCTGAAACCATTGCCCTGAAATAATCTTTAAACCTTTAACCTTCAACCAAAGATATCCTCTGAAGTGTCTTTAAAACCAAACAATAGTTTAGCTAAGCTAGTAACAAGTGTCTGTCTGGAGCACTGCACTCTTTTGAGATCTATCTACATGTGATGACTTTGACAACAGCAACTTGAAAGATGAGGTAGGAACTTACAGGTCAGTGAATTTAAAATACATGTTGTTGTTGTTAGGTGCCATCAAGTTGGTACTGATTTATACAGAACCTACATACTGCAGAGCAAAACACGACCAGGTCTTGTACCATCTTTACAATCATCACTATGTTTGAACCCATTGTTGCATTCACTGTGTCAATACATCTTATCAGGGGTCTTCTTTTGCTACTGACTCTCAACTTCACCACACATAATGTCCTGAAAACATGTGCACAGTATGTGGGATGAAGGCTTACCATCTTCTTTTCCAAGGATCACTCTATTTCTTTCAAAGTGAGACTTGTTCATTCTTCTGGCAGTCCATGGTATAGTTAATATTCTTCTCCAGCACCATAATTCAAAGTCATCAACTCTTCTTTAATTTTCTTTACTCATCGTGTAGCTTTCACATGGAAGTTGTTGTTGCTGTTGTTAGCTGCTGTTGAGTCGGTTTTGACTTGTAGCGACCCTATGAATAACAGAATGAAACACTGCCTGTTCTTGCACCATGTCCACAATCATTTTTATGCTTAAGCCCATTGTTGTGGCCACTGTGTCAATCTATCTCGTTGAGGGTCTCCCTCTTTTTCACTCACCCTCTGCTCTACCAAGCATGATATCCTTCTCCAGGGACTCATCCTTCGTGACAACATGTCCAAAGCATGTAAGACACAGTCTTGCCATCTTTGCTTCCTAGGAGCACTCTGGCTGTACTGATGATATAGGTGATATAAACTATCATGGCTTGGGTCACCCATACCTTAGTTCTTAAAGAGATATCTTTGTTTTGAACACTTTGAAGAGGTCTTTGGCAGCAGATTTTCCCAGTGCCATGCGTCATTTGTCTTGACTGCTGATTTTATGGGTGTTGAGTGTGGATCCAAGCAAAATGAAATTCTCGACAACCTCAATCTTTTCTCCTTTTATCATTGTCATGGACTGAATTATATCCTCTAAAAAGTGTTTGTAGCAATTTGACTGGGCCAGGATTCCCAGTATTGGATGGTTGTCCTCCATTCTGTAATTTTTCCTATGTTTTAAAATCTAATTTCTGCCTATCCTCTGCTAACCAAGAGGTCAGCTGTTCAAATCCACCAGGTGCTCCTTGAAAACTCTATGAGGCAGTTCTACTCTGGCTTAAAGGATCACTATAAGTTGGCATCGACTCAGTGGGTTTGGTTTTTGGGTTTATGGTTAATTGGGCTAGACTGAATTATGCTAAAGATAATTAGGGTGAAATTGTAATACTCTTACCCAGATCACCTCCCATATCCAATATAAAGAGAGTTTCCCTGGAGTATGGCATACACCACCTTTTATCCTTTTATTTTATAGCAGACGAAAGGAAAGTAAAGCAAAGGGTTGGGGCCTCATACCATTAGGAAAAGTAGTGCCAGGAGGAGAGAGCATCCTTTGGACCTGAGGTTCCTGCCCAGATATGCTCCCAAACCAAAGAGAAGACTGATGCGTCACCAAGACCTTCCAGCACTGATAGAGAAAGAAAGTCAGACCGTTGGAGCTAGTGCCCTGACTTGTATTTTTTCCCACTGGACCTTGGGAAAATAAACTTCTTTATGAAAGCCATCTACTTGTGGTATTTCAGTTACAGCAGCACTAGATAACTGAGATAATCATGATGTTGCTCACTGGTCCAGTTGTGACCATTTTTGTCTTTTTTATGTTAAGGTATAATTTATCCAGAAGGCTCTAGTTTTTGATCTTCATCAGGAAGTGCTTCAAGTCCTCTTCACTTCCAGCAAGCAAGATTGTATAATCTGTACATTGCAGGTTGCTAATGAGTCTTCCTCTAATCCTGATGTTGAGCTTTTCTTCATATAGTCCAGCTTCTCTGATTAGTTACTCAGCATACAGGTTAAATAAGGGTGATGAAAGGATATAACCCTGACACAAACCTTTGCTGATTTTAAACCATGGAGTATTCCCTTGCTCTGTTTGGATGACTGCCTCTTGGTCTATATACAGGTTTCTCAGAAGCACAATTAAGTTGTTATGGCATTCCCATTCTTTATAATGTTATCCATCATTTCTTAAAATCCGCACAGTCAAATATCTCACATAGTCAATAAAGCACAGGTAAACATTTTTCTGGGATTTCGTGCTTTCAGCTAAGATCCATCTCACATCAACAATGATAGATTCTTGTTTCCCATCCTCTTCTGAATCTGTCTTGGATTACTGACACTCCCTGTCAATGTACTACTGTAACCATTTTTGAATTATCTTCAGAAAAATTTTACTTATATGTGATACTAATGATATTGCTCAATAATGTGGAAATTTCCACATTCTGTTGGAGTACCTTTCCTTGGACTGGGTACAAGTATGGCTCTCTTCCAGTCTTTCAGAGGGTGGCTGGTCTTCCAAATTTGTTGGCATAGACAAATGAGCACCTCTAGAGTTGCATCTGTTTGCTGGGACATCTGAATTAGTACTTCATCAAATCCTTCAGCCTTGTTTTCCCTCAACTCCTTCAATGCCATAGGTTCTTGAACACATATTGCCTTCCGAAATGGCTCGGTGTTGGCCAGTTCTTTTTGGTACAATTACTCTGTGTATTCTCTCCATTTTCTTTTGATATTTACTGCATCATTCAATATTTTGTCTGTATTCAAGGCTGGAATTTTTTTCTTCAGTTCTTTCAGTTTGAGAAATGCCAAGCATGGTCTTCACTTTTGATTTTCTATCTCCAAGTCTCTGCACAGGTTATTATAACCTTTTGTCTTCTTCAGTTGTCCTTTGAAATCTTCTATAAACCAAACCAAACCCACTGCTGTCGAGTCAGGTCCAACTCACAGTGATCCCTAGTGGTCAGAGTAGAACTGGCCCATAGTGTTTCCAGAGCACCTGGTGGATTTGAACAGCTGACTTTTTGGTTAGCAGACAGCACTTAACCCACTATACCACCAAGGTTTCTGAAATCCTCTATAGAGCTCTTTTATTTCATCATTTCTTCCATTTACTTTAGCTGCTATGTTCAAGAGTAAGTTTCAGATTCCTTTTTCATGTCCATTTTGGTCTTTTCTTTTTCTCCTGTCTTTTTAATGACCTCTTGCTTTCTTCACGTATGATGTCCTTGATATCATCCCACAGCTCATCTGGTCATTAGTGATTAGTGTGTTAAGTTTATTCATGAGATGGTCTCTAACTTCAGGTAGGATGTACTCAGTCTCATTTTAGTTCTTATCAACTGATCTTAATCTTCAGCTTCAACTTGAACTTGCATATGAGCAAGTTGACGGGCAGTTCCGTAGCTGGCCCCTGTCCTTGTTCTGACTGATGATCTTGAGCTTTTCTATCATTTCTTTTCCCAGATGTAGACTCTTGTATTTCCCACCCAGTGAGATCTATTTTATGTTGGTGAAAAGAGTATTTGCAAGGAAGAAGTTGTTGGTCCCGTAAAATTCTATCATTTGATCTCCGTTGTCATTTCCATCACCAAGGCCATATTTTCCAACTGTTGATCCCTTTTCATTTCCAACTTTGGCATTCCAACCACCAGTAATTACCAGTGCATCCTGATTGTATGTTTGATCAATTTCAGACTGCAGAACTGGTAAAAGTCTTCCATTTCCTCATCTTTGGTCTTAGTGATTTCTAAGTAAATCTCAGTAATAACATATTAGCTGTCTTCTTTGTAGGGGTATGGATATTGTCCTATTATCGATAGTGTTGTTCTTCAGGACAGATCTTGAGAAGTTCTTTTTGATGATGACTGTTATATAAATCCTCTTCACATTTTCACTCCCAGCATAGAAAACCATATAATTTTATGGTTCAAAATGACCAATACCAGTGCATTACAGTCTCATTTCATTTTTGATGGTTTCTAATTTTCTTATATTTATACTTTGTACATTCCATGTTTCAATTATTGATAGATATTTGCAGCTGTTTCTTCTCATTTTGAGTTGTACCACATCAGCAAATGAAGGTCCCCAAATCTCAACTTCATTCACATCATTAAGGTCAAATTTACTTTGAGAAGGCATCTCTTCCCCAGTTGTACTTTAAGTGCCTTCCAACCTGAAGTACTTATTTTTCACCACTGTATCGATGTTCTCCTGCTATTCATAAGATTCCCACTGGCCAGTTTTACAGAAGTAGACCACCAGGTCCTTCTTCCTAGTATTTCCTAGTCTGGAAGTTCTGCTGAAACCTGTCCACTGTGGGTAACCCTGCTGGTATTTGAAATACCAATGGCATGGCTTCCAGCATCACAGGAACTTGCAAGCTACCACAGTATAACAATCTGACAGATGCATGGGGTTTGAAACATACATACACAAACACAGAGAGAGAGAGAAACTTGAAGTGATTGACACATACAGTTGGAAGGACTAGCAAACTGAAATTCCTTAGGTGCGGTGGCAGGCCAGAGACTCCTGCTGGCTTGTATCCCGAGATCCAATGGCTAGGCAATGGAAAGAGTATAGTGTTGAGAGAGCGTGCAAGGTCTGACAAAATATTGTTTTGTAGACTGGAGGCAGACCACACCCTAAGGAATGCCCATGTCAACTACTTGATTCATTAGGTTGCACTAGATTACATCACGGAAGAGCAGCTATTATAGTGCCCAGTCAAATCACTTGGAATCTTAACCTATCCAAGTTGACACATATGTTAACCATCACATATATTTGCATATGTTATGCACATAGAAATAATTACATTCATTATGCACTTTTGCTATGTGTTAAAGTGGCAACACTCATCTGTACATGAAGCATTGTGTAGATTGTGGAACATTTTACCAAGATGAGAATTCTCCTTCCTTTAGAGATTTAAAATAAAAGTTGCACAGCAATCATGCAGGTGTGATCTGAAGGTCATACTGATAGTGCTTTATTTTCGTTTCTTGCTCCGCTTTTTGTGAATACTTGTTTCTAAAGTGTTTTAAAATTGCTTTGCTTTCTCAATCAGATAAGATTGGCTGAGTTGTGTGTTATATTTGTGTTACAGATCAAGTAATCAAGACTTGGAGTGACTTTTCAGTCATTTATCTAAGGCAGGTGGTAAGCTAGGATTCAACCTTGGATTTTCTAAGATTGTCCTTCCTGTTCCTGCTGTTTTCTATTAGCCTACTGCATACATCATTTAACTTTTTGTTTTTCCTACAGCAGTAGTGAACAAACAAGGTTGGCTGCTGAGAAGTTAGTGGTTCAAACTCATTGGCTCCTCCATGGGAGGGAAAAAGATGCAGCAGTCTGCTTCTATAAGGATTCACAGCCCTGGAAACCTCAATGGGACAGTTCTACTCTGTCCTAGAGGATCACTGTGAGTTAGAATCAATTGGGTGCTAGTGGATTTGTTTGGTTTTTGGACTTATTCAGTGAAAGCTGTACCAGGGAATCTCTTCATTATCACTCTTACAGCACTGTCTTTGAAATTAGCATTTACTGGGAGTCATCATTTTTTTTTAAGAAACAATAAATATGGATTTTTTTTTTCTTCTGTTGTCTGACAGGTAAGTTGGCATCTTTCTAGAATTGTACAAAGGGCAAAGGGCATAATTGTATACTCATTAATAGAAATAACTATCAAATGTGGTCTGACAGCCTGGAGAGTCCCCTCAGAACACAGCCCCTGGACTTGATGCTAGCCCAGAGCTAGGCCCAGTACTGAAGCCAACACTTCACACAAAGATTGGACTGGACTAAGGGACACAGAGTGATGCATGTGGAGTGTGTACTTTATGGTTTAATATATATATGAGGCTGTCTAACTGGTCTGATTTTAGAGGAGAGAGGAGCAACTGGAGAGAAGGGGACAGGTGTCCACTGAGTGGATACTGAAAGTAAAGAGTGGAGGGGATGAATGTGCTGTCATAGAGGAGAACAGATATGGGAACTTGGAGTTTTGTATGGCAAATTGACTTGGATTGTAAAATTTCCCTTAATCACAATAAAAAATTAAAAAGAACCATCAAATGAAATCATTTTAAGTACTGCACTAGAAACAACCTAATACTTTCTAACTCTAAAGGAAAGGGATTTTACATTTAGAAGAAAATTTAATTTCCTTCTTTAGTGCTGTCTTCTTGCCAGAAAGCCACATGTTAAGAGCCTAGTGATTTTGAGCAAAAGTTCTGCAAAGCAAAGGCCGAAGGTCTTGCTGGAAGGAGGGTGGCAGGGGCAGTGGATACAGGACTGTTTAGAATTTGCTTAGTCAGAGTTTATGAAAGTATGAGTCTGAAAATTGGGCTGTCTCAATGCCTTGGGCAGCAGCCCCTTAGAGGAAAGCTGTCAGTTTCCAAGATTGCTTTGTCAGGATAGGCCTTGGCCAGGCAGCAAAACACTTCCTGAGGATGCTGGGTGCATCTGAGGAGAGCAATATTTCATGGCAGACGTTTTTACCTTTAGAAATGTGGAGAAAAACTGGAGAAATAGGAAACCTTTCATCTCAGGCTCCCCATAGGCCTGATGTTCAAATGTCAGGTACTAAGTCCTGAAGCTAAGATCAGAAGGGCCTGAAGAAAGCTAAAGACAAATTTCTTGCAGCCTGTGACAGCATTTCAAGGCAGTTCAAAGGGAAAATTCCCAGCCAGTTTGCTGCATATACAAAATAACCCAAAATGGTATTGTCGAATCCTCTCTTCTATGGTCTTGTGAAATGCAAAGCTTGGTCAAAGGCTGAGGGTTTTGTCAAATAAAAACAAATCTGGACTTAAATAAAGAGAAACCTGACTGAAAAAGTATATTGCAATAGAAAGAACTCTTAACCTCCTAGTCTATAAGCATCACTGAACCAAACAGATAAATAGTTTTGTTTTACTGAAACAGGTAAGCAAAGCTAGCAGGGACTTTTTAAGGTGAAATTAGTTTATTGGGGGACAATCAGAGTGTGCTCAGAGGCATCTGACAGGTAATGTTTTTGGTGCTTAGCTGATTCTCGGCAGGAGTTGTTAAGAAGGGATATTCTGCATTTTTTTTGCTTGTGTATAACTGGGGACAAGCCAAAGTTGAGGGGCCTGGAGAGAAGACAGAAGCCTGACTAAAGTATGCATTAGTTAAGGGATAGAGCAACTGTGAACACTTGTTCAACTTCAAGCTCTGTGGAAAGTTGTGGGGGAATGTTCACTGATCATCTGACTAAATTAGGTCCAAAATGGAGTTGCTTGTACTGAGCCCCATGGCAACAAACCCAAACCTACATTTCCCATTCATACATGTCATAC
Source organism: Heterohyrax brucei (assembly GCA_028571685.1). Taxonomy (NCBI): domain Eukaryota; kingdom Metazoa; phylum Chordata; class Mammalia; order Hyracoidea; family Procaviidae; genus Heterohyrax; species Heterohyrax brucei. The sequence goes on from CM053149.1 coordinate 55,246,967, forward strand.
TTTCCCAGGAGCTGAAGTCCAAGTCAATCAATTGACTCTCCCAGAAACAGAAACCTAAGCTAACCAATTGAGACTGTCTGCTATTACAAAAGCCTTCCCAGTGTACCTGCTTCTGAATTTGTCTGACTTTCAGATGAAACGTTCCCCAACTCATGAACTGTAAAATAAAGCTCATGAGTTCATACACAAACTTAATATTTTGAAAATTTTATTTTTAACATCACTTATCAGTCATTCATCAGTGTAGAATCCAACACTGGCTACTCCCGAGTATTAATCTAAAACACAGATTGCACAAGTCCTGTCTTCAGGAATCAGTATTTTAACATACTTCTCAGATTATTTGGAGGCATATTCATGTTTGGAAACAATATAAAAAACAGTGGATTTAACCAGAACATGTGGTTTAAAGTCACAGACCTGACACTTATTAGCTATGTGAATCACATAACTACTCTTAATTTCTATTTTCTTATCTATAAAATGGAATACTTACTTCCTATCATCCTGTCAGTGTTACATGATGTTGATGTGAAACACCCTATAGGAAAATGGGAAGACATTTTTAAGCAGTGTCAAAGAAGAAAATCTCATACTGTTAGTAGTAAAAGGAAGAGTTTATTGAAGAAAAGTAACAGCCGTAACTGAGTAGCACAAGGTAAAAATATAAAGTGCTCCATTTGTAGTGTAAACAGAGACCACAATCCAAAACCCACTGCCATCAAGTTGATTCTGACTCCTAGCAACCCCATGGGTCAGAACAGGACTGCCCCACAGAGTTTCCAAGGAGCACCTGGAGGAGTTGAACTGCAAGTTTTGGTTAGCAGACCTAGCACTTAACCACTACATCACAAAGGGGTCTATATACATAAAGAACAAAAGCAAGGTAGCCAAGCCAGCCAAGTGCCTTCCTACTCACTGCAAAAGAAAGGTAGGTAGGAGGTTAATGATCCATTGTAGGTAAGATCAGCTTCAGCTTGAAGTCCTTTGAAACATAACAGTCCATCACTTGGTTAGGGAAGTATGAGTTACCACTTAGGTGAGAGAGAGACACCAGCTGGTTATAACTGACTGTAGAATTGTAGACAGCTATTCATGAAGCTATTCAGTGAGCCCTGGAAACCCTCGTGGCTCCATGGTTGAGTGCTACACCTGCCAACCAAAAGGTCAGCAGTTCGAACCTGCCAGGTCATCCCTGGAAACTCTATGGAACAGTTCTACTCTGCCCTATACGGTTGCTAGGAGTCAGAATCAACTCGAGGACACTGTATTTGGTTTGGTTTAAGGAGCCCTGGTAGGACAATGATTAAGCCGACCAGCTGACCCCTGGGAAGAACATGTGTTAGTCTGCTTCTGTAAAGATTTATAGTCTTAGAAGCTCTGTCGGGCAGCTCTTCTTTGCCCTTCATGGTTTTGCTATGAGTTGTAATTGACTCAAGGTCAATGGGCTTGGTTTTTTGGTTATTCATGATTGTTGTGTGGTCTGAGAGTAAATTGTTTACACATTCTTCCCTAACCAGCCCAGTTAGTTATGAACAGATTTTTCCCCCCAAGAACAATCATTTGTGTCTTGACACACTCTTCCTAAACAGTTTACACTCCAGCCTTTCGTATCTTGAACATGCATATTGACTCCATCATTCTTAGTCAGACAACAGTGGATCCAGTTTGAAACTTTTCTGTTTGCAGTGTATGTTATTGCCAGAGGGTAGTAACTTCTAGCCAGTTGCTGAGGGTTGTTGTGTTTTCTGTTTCCTTTTGTTTGAAAATAAACAACTCCAAGTCTCCCCCCAAATCTCCAGTCCCCATCCTCCTCATTAATCCAAAGGTTATCTGGATATAAAAATAATGTACTCACAGCCATAATTTCTCCTGGGCAGAGAGAAAGGTCAGAGTGGTAGAATAATGATACTGATTCCTTTAGAAGGTTTTTTTTTAAAAAAAAAAAATTAATTAATTAATTGTGTTGTTTAATTGTTGTTCTTAGTTTTCATGTTAGGTTTTGTTTTTAAATACTGTAATTGTTTCATATCAGAGAATGGGAAAAACAACAGTTCTATGGAAGGAAATTGCTTATTGGGAATCTGACCACAGGAATTTTCTTTTTATTTAAATTGTGCTTTAGATGAAGGTTTACAGAGCAAGCTACTTTCTCATTTAATAACTTACGTATTGTTTTCTGACATTAGTAGCCTACTCCTGACATGTCGATGCTCTCCCTTCTCCACCTTAGGTTCCCCATTACCAACTTCCCTGTTTCATCCTGCCTTCTCGTCCTTGCCCCTGGGCTAGTGTGTTTACTTAGTCTTGTATTGCTTTATGGACCTCTCTAATATTTGGTTGAGGGGTAAACCTCAGGAGTGACTTCATCATTGAGCTATAAAGTGTCCAGGGGCCACACTCAGGGAGTTTCTCCAGTCTCTACCAGACCGGTAACTCTGGTCTTTTGTTTTTGGTAACCACAGCACTTTTCATTGTTATCATTACTATTTTTTTTATTGTGATTAAGTGAAAGTATATAATCTAAAGCTGTTTTGCATGCCCACCTATCTGCTGCTCTTTCTGCTCTCCCCACCTGATGATAGCACACTCCTCCTTTTCCCTCTATGTATCTACTATTCTCTTAACAAACATCTATCCCCCCATCTCCACCCTCTTCGCTTCCATCTAGAAAGAAATCATTAGGACAGCCTCCTATAAATGCACAGAACCATAAAGTATGCACACTGTATGGTCACACTGTATCCCCAAGTCCGGTCCATTCTTGTCTGAAGAGTTGACCTAATGACTGGTTTCAGGTCAGGGCCAGCAGCGGGTCTAGGAGCCATGTTCCCAGGGGATCCTCTAGGCTGTCAGACCATCAATTCAGGTCTTTTAATAGAGTTCTTGGGTTTCACACCTCTTTTTCTTGTGTTGCCTCAGGGACTCAATATTGTGTCCCCCTTCACAGCTGTCTTTGGTGGTGGCCGGGCACCATCTAGTTCTTCTGGTCTCATACTGATACAGTCTCCCTTTCATGTGGGTCCTTTTGTCTCCTGGGCTCTTTTTCCCTGTCTTGGATGGTCTCAGTGATCATTTGCTCCAAATCATTGGGACAATTTGGTGTACCTCAGATGGCAGCTTGCTAGCTTTTAAGGCCCCAGACACCACTCACCAATATGAGGTGCAGAAGACTCTCTTAGCAAGAGACTAGTTACGCCTGTTGGCCTTGATGTCCCCTGAATACACGGTCCCCAGGCTCCTGCCCCCACTACTCAATCTGTTGAAATACTGGGTTGAGTTTAGAAAACCTTTCAGTTTACGGTGAAATCCAGTTAAGTTGTTCTGTTCTTTACAGTGTGCTGTCACTGCTTTCACCTAAAGCAAATTTCTATTACCTATCTAATCTATGACCAACTCTCTTCCTCCCTCCCCACCCTGGTAGCTGACAAAGAGTCTCTTCTGTGCATAAGTCTATTTTGAATTCACGGTTAATTTACCTGTAATTTGTACAAGGGTAGATAACTCAGTGAGGCAAGCATAGACTTACTTGTGCTTACTTACTAATTTGCAGTCAACAATTTCATATGAGTTTCACTACTGTGAAATTGTTCACTAGTCAGTACAAGCCATTTGTGGTGAAATCCATGTGATACCGTTCACTAAAGATTAATAAATAAGAACACAATCTCATGCTTCTGTTGTTTACCAGGTTATCTGACGCTGTGAGGCATTGTAAATTTGAAAAGAGGCTTTGATTCTGTATGGAAGGTCTGTGGGATTGGGAGACAGACAGATGCCAGCCATATCTAGAAGCAGAATTCTTGATGTGGTGAAAGAATGTGAAGTTGTTCACTACAGCTAATCTGCTAAGCAAGGTAAGCACCGTGCTCACCTTACCTGTTGGGTTAGCTGTACCTGAATCTAGAGCTTTCCACAGCCAGTCAAACAAGGTGGACCTCATCACTGAGGAAATGAGTGACTTGGATTTCTTCACTTCTCTCTTTATGCCTCAGATATAACCCTGAGAGACGAAGTGCTTAATATTAGAGGGCCCAGTGAGGTACTGTATGCAAATTGTTGAGGACTATCAATGTATTTGTACTGATAATGAAGAGTACTGTTTATTCTTTATAATCTGGAACACACTATGACAGAGAACTTATTTTTGCTCTTAGTGAAGGGAGGTCTGGGTAAATGTTACGAGAGTTTCTAGCCTATTGGAGAATCAGGTTTCTTTTAAGCAATTTGAGCTACAATCGGGGGCTAAACAGCTTGTCCTGCTTTTCCTGGAGCCAGTCCTTGTTTCAGGAAAGCGCTTCCTCTAAGAACTCAGGAAACCTGTTCTTGTCATTAAACATAATCATCTTTTCAGCAGCTTGGGCATTAACATCAAGATCTTTATTTTTAACTTTTAGCATTTCTTTTCTAGGTTGTTTACTAGGTGAATTATTCCCTACTAAGGTGACAAGAGCATCCTTAATTTCATCTCCTGATATGAGTGTCTCCATTCCATTACTCTACTCTGCAGATCAAGAAGTCAGTTCTCAAAGAGCAAATATAATTTAATAGACTCTTCAACTGAGACTCCACTAGGGTGAAAAATTGGCATAATGGTCCACCAAATGATGAATAATTATCTCAAAATATACTCACATGCTTCCAGAGCTCTCCATGGTCTGAAATGTTCATCTGGAATTCAGTATCTATCAGGGAAGACCAAGTCCCTGCTGGGTCCCTATGATTAAACCCTATTTTTTAACACTTGGGAAAGAACACATCAAGTCATTGAATATGTAGTTTATTTTCTGCATCCAGGTGGCTGATTATATTTTACTGGAATTTTTTCTTTCTCTTGAAATGCTTTTAAAAACCTCCAATATCTGATGTCTTTGTTAAGACATCAGACTATGCCTTCATTGAAGGCATAGTTAATGGCAAAACTCACAGGAAGGATGAATCATTCCAGGGAAGCTTCCAGTTATTTGCAAAGCAGTAGAAATGATGAGAAAGTGCTGACTTGTTCTTCCTGTGACTTAAATAAATCCCAGTGTCCCCGGTGACCCACTCTATGTTGCTAATGCATTCAAAACAAATAGCAGTCTAATGTTAGAAGACTTGAAGAATAGTAGCTTTTTTTTTATTGTAAATTTCTTTAGATGGGCAGTACAGACACGCAGCATTTCACAGTAGAAGCTTTTCTAAAATTAAATTTAGAAATCTTTCTTTCCTTGTGGTTTCTACTTCATGGCAGCCACTAGACTTTCTTTTTCTATGCTGCATTGTCTACGAATCCCTTGCAATTTTCCTGGGCTGTGATCTCATGCCCACACTTCTGTCCTCTTCTCTAAAACCTGTGTTTCCTATGAACCATCCCACCTCCCCGGTGAGTACAGTAGTGGAGTAGTTGAGGTTCTTGTCCCTCACTGATCAAGAATGAACAGGGAAGGCACAGAGAATCTTTCCTCATGAGCAAGGTTTATTAGAAAAAAGAGGCTTGCAGGTGGAGATGGAGAGGATCTGGTGGGTGACACTAGCCTCCAATTTGCTGAACAAAAGGCTTCTCTGGATTTTTAAAGGGTCTGAGGCAGGAAGGGGAATTAGGATTTATTGGTCATTAAGCAGAAGGGGAAAGGTAGAGCTAGGGTAATGAAATGTGTATGCAAGCAGATTTCAAGACGCTTTCCTCACTGAAGACTTCTGGGGCTTGTAGTAGGACTTCTCACGCAGTGTTGCACTGTGCAGTTTCTTGCTCCGTTGGTTCAAATTGCTGGTGCTGATTGTAGCCCTCTGGCCAAATTAGGGCTTCTTGAGTGTATCCCTAGAACTGGTTTTCCCTGATCGTTTGTGAAAAACAACTCTGAGAATGTTTACACAATCAGATGAGTGACTTAGTGTCCCAGGATATAGTTAATCCTTCAGGTCTTTCATCCTTTATCACCTGTTTGTAGTTTGTCCCACTGCTTACTGAAAGGTATATTCATTAAAAGCATTTATCAGGTTTTCAGGTCTCCTATCTCCATCTCCCATGTGTGATTTTATTTGGAAGACATTAAAATACAAGAAATTTATAGAGGCCTTCAGACTTCCTGTCTCACGGCACCCCCATGGACTTGCACTTGGTGGTAAATACCCCCCTCTAATCTACCATGTTATGTGTCTGCTTCTTGGTGGCCTCTGATCTTTCAGTTAGCAGCCAAGTTTGTTAATCATCTGCATAACCTAGAGATGCCCCATCCCCCCGGGAGTACAGTGGCTGTTAACTGAAAGGTTGGTGATTCGAACTCACCCAGTGACTCTGCGAAAGACCTGGTGATCTGCTTCTGTAAAACATATAGCCTAGCAACTTGACAGCACCTAATAACAACAATAATATGTGAAAGGAAGTTGGGAAGCAAACAGAAAAGGCAGTCAAAGGTCTGTCTTTACCTGTCTACCACACCGTGGCACAGGTTCCTCCTTCTGGAGTCTCCTGTCCCATCCCCAGGCTTGTGTTCTGGCTGTTAGAACCATCTGTGCCTACACCTCTCTTCCTAAGTGCACCTTTGTAATTGGGACATGAAACTGCCAGTGAGTAGGGTTGGAAGGTTAGGGACTTTCATTCCTATTTGCATGTACCTGTTTACACAACAGCTGAAGAGTCTTCAGGAGGACAGTAGAGAGGCTAAATGAATGAGTAAGTAATGAACGCTGTTTTGATCCATGTAGACTAGTCTCTTGGCAGTGGGGCATTGTTGAGTCTCTGGGGTTAGGCAGTCTGGAAGTTGTGTGATCTTGTCAAAGTTCTCCCTTTAAGTCTCAATTTTCTCTTCTTCAAAGTGGTTATAACAATACAGGTATAACTTGTAAAGGTGCTGGGGAACTGAAACATGTCCATATCTCCCAGTTGTAGGGCCCCGTCTTCTGGCCCTGCTTGGCTTGTGTGCTCTCAGGTCTAAGAAAAAACTTCAAGGGTTCTCATCCTTTGGGGTTACAAAGTCAGAGAACTGGTCATAATTCAGTCTGGTGGCTGCAGAAAGACCAACTACCCAAGGCAACTCTATTGTTCTTTCCTGATTCACTGTTCAGATCTGGTGTGAGAAGATTTTTTGGGGGGATTCTATCCCAAGTAGTAAAGCAAGTGATCAACCATTTGCTTTCTTAGTAAATTTATACCATCTCTATGTTTGTTACTTTTGTTTCTACTTAATGATTATCTATAAGGCCAGTGAAATGAAAAACAGTATCATTAGCATCAGCTAAGAAGTAGAGATCCAATGCATTAAGTGTCACCCTGCAGTCAGTCTTGGGGGTACCAAACCTAAGAAGTAAAGAATGCAGTGGTGATGCTGAAGAGGAAAGGGAGCAGTGCTGAGTCGCTGGTTCTTACCACACTGCAGCACAGTGCAGGAGTTCTAGTCTGTAGGCTTCACTGAGATGGAGACTGTGGTTGTCTTGTTCTCTGCTGCCATTCTGGTGCCTAGTCAGGAAGCTGACACACAGTGTGAAGAGAGGCAGGGCAGGAGAGAAGGGTGGATGGAAAAAAGGAGGAAGAGATGGAGAAGAGAAGGAGGGAGAGAGAGAGGAAAACAACAAAAGGAAAGAAAGAGAGAGAATGAGCAAAAGGGTGTCTAATGTAGATGCCTGTCTATCCCACCACGCTTTCTGGTCCTTTGGATTCTCGGGCACCTGTGAGCTGAGAATATGGGTGGGGTTGTCTACAATCCAGAGCTACATTTTTTTTTTATTGTATTTTAGAGCCAAAAAAAAAAAAAAAAAGGCCAAAGCCACTGCTGTGGAGTACACTCTGACTCATAGCGACCCTATTGGTCAGAGCCCAACTTCCCCATAGAATCTCTGAGGAGCAACTGGTAGATCTGAATAGCTGACCTGGTTAGCAACTGCAGCACTAAACCACCGTGCTAAAAGGTTTCCTTATTGTACTTTAGATGAATGTTTATAGAACAAACTAGTTTTTCAATAAGAAGCTAGTAACACATATTGTTTTATGACATTGGTTAACAACTGTACAACAGGTCAACGCTCTCACTTCTCAATGCCGGGTTCCTTATTATCAGCTTTCCTGTCCTCTCCTGCCTTCCAGTCCTTGCCCCTGGGCTGGCATGTCCCTTTAGTCTTGTTTTGTTTTATGAACTTTCTCACCTGACTCAACAGTGAACCTCAGGATTGACCATATTACTGAGCTAAAAGTGTATCTGGGGGTCATACTCTCGGGATTTCTCAAGTCTCTGTCAGGCTGGCAAGTGAAAGCCAGAACTTTTGTTTCCTTCAAATTCCAGTAAACATTTTATTTAATTAGAAGAAGTTCTGTTAAAGCATAGTGACTCTCTAAAGTTGAAGGGAAGATGAAATAAAAACATAAGGCATCAAAACATATTTCTTAGTCTTTTGAAAGCAAAAAGGTAAAACTGGAGTGGGAGAAGAAACGCCAGGATTCATAAATAGAATTTGATTTTTAAAGAACATTTCTTAATGTCAAGATCTAAAATGAAAAGTAGAAGTCTTCCAGCCAAACCAGCTGTTGCTGAATGTGAGGGTGTTACTGTTGTCAGCTTGACTGGCTAGCAAGATTTAACCTGAGAAATGTCATTTGTACAACAATCACTGCAGAAAATGCACTAATCTCCCGGCTCCATTAATCTGGTAGAGTGTCATCTGGAAGAGAAGCTACTTTTGTTTTCCTTCCGGAAGTTGTTTGATCTATGTTAAGGAGAAGAGAAGTTTAGAAATCTATATTCTTCCCACCCTTACACAAATAGGTTTAACAAAGTGAATATCTCATGCAAACATTCTTTGGTTAACTAGGAAGGAACAATGTGTACCATGTCCAGCTGCCTCTTGACAAGTCATGATGAGCTCCTTGGAGACTTGGCTGGATTTTTTGTTTTGTTTTGAACTTTTGCCTGTTCAGCCTTCACACTTGCTGAGCAAATGATGAAGAACAAACTCCCTGCTGTCAGGGAGCTGTACAGTTTGAAGTTTTCATCTAAGTCCATACACTTTGGGATACAGAATTTACCATGCCCTTTGAGAGATTCTAAATCTCAAATCCTGTTGCCATTAAGTTTATTCCTACTCATAGTGACTCTATAGGACACAGTAGAACTGCCCAATAGAGTTTCCAAGAAGCACGTGGTAGATTAGAATGGCCAGTCTCTTGTTTACCAGCCAAGGCACTTTAACCACTATGCCATCAAGGTTTCTGAGATATTCTGAAATACATCTACAAAAAGAGTCTAATTATTATTATTTGAATGGTCTACTAGTGATCAATCTACTTATTAGTAGAAGACATGGGGAAAATAGGTTTAAAGAAATATGTCCCATGGAATCAAGGCCTTTTAAAACAATTGTTATAAATATATACATAACATAGAATTTACCCTTTTAATGTTTAATGATATCAGCTACAATAATCATGTTGTGTGAACGTCATCAATATCTATTGCCAAATTCTCATGAAATCAAGTCTTTTTTTAAACAGTGTTTTTATGACATATTCACTCATGAAAAAGCATGCACTAGGAATATTTTCGATTATAACCAAAATTATAAATCTTCTGTGATGTAACGGATTCTCACAGTGACCACAGTGAGAATAACCTGCTATTACGTATTCTCTATGGCAGAACAAAACTGGATGAGGATGGGCTAAGTTATGAAAAGTATGAGAGGCCTTCAGAGGATTTGCTAGGGACAGTGAAAAGCAAAGAAAGGACACAAAGCATTAAAATAGACACCCATTAAACTCTGCAGAGAAATATTACCTTCCATTTAATGATCCAAGCAAACCCTTCCCAGTGTCACTGAGAGTCTGAAGTGCAGGCAGCACATTCCAAGGGGAAATAGAAGTATGGGCTTTAGACACTGAAGGCTGAAGCATCACTCTCCTAATTTAGGAAGATTCTGGGAGGCATTGAAAGGATTTGTCCTTTTCCATCAGAACCTTGGTGGTACAGTGGTTAAGAAATCAGCTGCTAACCAAAAGATTGGTAGTTTGGATCCACCAGTCACTCCTTGGAAATCCTCGGGGGCAGCTCTCCTCGGCCCTGTATGGTTGCTATGAATTGAAATCAACTTGATGGCAATGCTAACTAATCAGTTGGCAACTTAAGTCCACCCAGAGACATCTGGAAGGAAGGCTTGGTGACCTACTTCTGAAAAATCAGTAGAAAACCCTATAAGTCACAGTTCTACTAGGACATATGTAGGGATGCCATGAGTTGGACTTGACTAGATGACAACTAGTGGGAAACTGGTATTGATAAACTGGATTGATTAGGCTCAACCAGCAGGAAGTGATAAACTGAATGGTTCTCTTCTTGTCCAAGTAAAGGCATTTTGTGGACAAAGCCAAAGTTCAGATGCAGAGAGTATGTCACAGAGGCAAAATACGCTTGTGTTGCATAAACAGGGCTTTTTAATATTTGGCCAGCTTTCCAAAAGGTTTTGGCATGTGTGCTGTTTTTACAGTAATGAAGTTTTGGCTTTCTAGCACTGAGCTTTTTGAAATCATTAATTTTGTGGGAGGAGAAATACTATTTTTTCTTTATTTAACATATATTAAAATGTATTTAGAAATGTTAAGACTAGTGACATTAATCTTAGCTCCAAAGAAATGTTGCAGATGAAAGAAAGGTAGAGAACATGAATCACGATGACTCCTGCATCTATCTACCTTGAGCAAATCATGCCTCATTAAGAATCTGATGGACATAACAGCAGAGAAATTGGCCAGTTACCAAGAGTTCTACTGGCAATACTGCAACTCTAAATATCATACTCACAATTGGGATCACAGTCATCATCTCATCATTGTTGTAATTCGGTGGGATGCAATCACAGAAACGAGTGATTTACATGCATTATCTCAGTCCTCCCAATCTTTCTGTGAGGAAGGTACTATTACCATCACTACTTTATAAATGAGGAATTGAGGAACAGAGAGGTTATAATAATTTGTTTGATCCCATGATGCTGACATAAGTTGGAGCCAGGTTTAAACTCATGTTTGTCTGATTTGAAAAGTGGTATCATTTTGGTTGTCCTGGGGGATGCTAAAAATCTGAAATCAAAGCCCAATCTAGGCCAAGCTTAGCTGAAAAGTGGAGTACACATTAGTTGCTTTTGCCATGCTGTGTCTACTTCCTCCTTTTATGAAGAAAGTACCCTGATAGCTCTTTGGGGGAATTAGTTCTCCCCTGCCTTCGCTCTATGTGTTTCAATGTAAACAGGCTCCATACTTGGATTTAGGAATGAAGTGTAAGCTCTAGGCATAAGCCAGTCAAAGCTTCCTGTCTCATTAGCCACAGCGGTCCGACAAGTGAGAGGCATCTGACTAATGACTTCACCGCCCCCAAAAAACTTTTTAAACTACATGAATGATGGCTATATACAAGGACCTTATCAGAGAGAATACACAGGAATAAAATTGACCACATCTATGAAAACAGATGATGGGAAAGCTCAATGTTATCAGTTAAAACAAGGCCAGGGGTCCATTGCTGAATGGGCCATCAATTGCCCATATGAAAGTTTAAGTTGAAACTAATGAAAACTAGAACAAGTCCACAAGAGCCAAAGTACAACCTTGAGTATCTTCTACCTGAATTTAGAGATCCTCCCAGAACAGATTTCACACACTGAACACTAATGACCAAAGACTAGAAAAGTCGTGAAATGGCATTAAGGACAACATATCTATAGAAAGCAAGAAGACATTAAAAAGACAGGAAAGAAGGAAAAGACCAAAATGAACATCAGAAGAGACTCTGAAAGTTGCTCTTGAATGGTGAATCAAAAAAGTTAATCATTGTTACTGGGCTGATTTCCACTCATAGGGACCCTATAGATACAACAGAACTGCCCTACAGAGTTTCCAAGGAGCACCTAGTGTATTTGAACTGCTGACCTTCTGGTTAGCAGCTGCAGCACTTATCCACTACACCACCAGGGAGGAGTAACCAAAGTAAAAGGAAGAAATGATGAAGTAAAAGAGCCAAATAGAAGATTCCAAAGGGCTGCTTGAGAAGACAAAGCATGGATTAGAATGACATGTGCAAAGAGCTGGAGATGGAAAACCAAAAAGCAAGAATACTCTCTGCATTTCTCAAACTGAAAGAATTGAAAAAAAAAAAATCAAGCCTTGAGTTGCAATAGCGAAGAATTCTACAGGGAAAATATTAAGTTACACAGGAAGCATCTAGAGAAGATGAAAAGAATAGAGGGTTACTGTGTCAGAAAGAAATAACTGATGTTCAATCATGTCAGGAAGCAGTATGCGATCAGGAGCCTACGATACTGAAAGAAGTCCAAGCTGCACTGAAGACACTGGGGAAAACAGGCCTTCAGGAACTGACAGAATACCAACAGAGATGTCCCAGCAAACAGATGTGATGCTGGAAGAGCTCACTCATTTGTGTCAAGAAATTTTGAAGGCAGCTACCTGGGAAACCAACTAGAAGAGTTCCATTATTTATGCCTGTTCCCAAGAAGGGTAATACAACCTAATGGGGAAATCATCAAATAAAATCATAAACTATTACAGGCAAGTAAAACTTTGTAGGTGATCATTCAAAAATACTGCAGCAGTGTGTCAACAGGGAACTACCAGAAATTCATGCTGGTTTTAGAAGAGGAGGTAGAACAAGGGATGCCACTGTTGATGTCAGATGGATCCTGGCTGAAAGCAGAGAATACCAGAAAGATGTTTACCCGTATTTCATTGACTATGCAAAGGGATTTGACTGTGTGGGTCATAACAGATAATGGATAACATTGCACCGAATGGGAATTCCACAACACTCAACTGTGCTCATGAGAAGCCTGCACATAGATCAACAGGAAGTTGTTCAAACAGAACAAGGGGATACTACATGGTTTAAAGTCAAGAAAATTGGGCATCAGGGTTGTATCCTTTCACCATACCTGTTAAATCTGTATGCTGAGCACTTGCTCCCGGAAGCTGGACTAAATGAAGAACAGGCATTAGGATGTGGAGGAAGGCTTTTTAGCATCCGGTGCCAACACTGCTTGCTGAAAGTGAAGAGGACTTGAAACACTTACTGACGGAAGATCGAAGACCACAGCCTTCAGTATGCACACACTTCAGCATAAAACAAAAGTCCTCATGACTGGACCAATAAGCAGCATTATGATAAATCGAGAAAAGACTGAAGTTGTTAAGGATTTCATTTTACTTGGGTCCACAATAAACACCCACAGAAGCAGCAGTCAAAAAATTGAAAGACACGTTGCACTGGTCAACTCTGCTGCAAAAGATTTCTTTACAATGTTGAGGTTACCTTGAAGACTACAGTGCACCTGACCCAAGCCACAGTGTTTTCAATTTCTTCGTATATATATGAAAGCTCCATGATGAGTAATAAAGACCAAACAAGAGTTAATGCCTTTGAATTGTGGTGCTGGTAAAGAATATTGCACATACTGTGGACTGCTGAAAGAATCAACAAGTTTGTCTTGGGAGAAGTACAACCAGAATGTTCCTTAGAAGCAGAGATAGTAAGACTACTGTCTCACTTACTTTTGACATGTTATTAGGGAGAATCAGTCCCTGGAGAATGACATCATGCTTGGTAAAGTAGAGGGTCAGCAAAAAAGAGGAAGACCCTCAAGGAGATGAATTGACAATGGCTACAACAATGGGCTCAAGTGTAGGATCGGACAGTGTTTCACTGCATTGTACATCAGGTCACTATGAGTTAAAAGCGATGGGTCAGTACCTAACAACAACAATAATTCATCTTTGAAAGCATGAATGTGATCCCTCTCTTTGTGATGTCTTTTCAGGTTTTTCCTGTTCTCAGTAATTCCTCCACTCTTACATTCTAATAGCAGTTAACATGGAACGACTAATTATAATCATTCTCAAAAATCTTTTCTGATGGTATCTTGAAACTTTACTCATATTTTGCATCTTTACCAGTTTCTCTCATATTTTTCCCCAATATGAGGGCAAAATGTGAAACTCTACAGTTTTTGAAAAATGAGAGTAGAAGCCTTATGTGACCCGGTATGCTTTTGAGAGTCCTTAAAAAAGTGCCTTATGCTTGGGTGACTTGAGAAGAATCTGTCAACTCTTGATTTTTTCTTATAACCTCTAATCCAGGGATCATTTGAGGAGAAAGAAATAAGGACATTCAAATAAAGTTAATATTTAGTAATTTATCAGGCACAGATTGTGGAAAAAATATTTTTCATTCTCTGACCATTTAATAAAAAAATTTTCTGAAGAAAGTAAGAGAAAAATATGGCCAATAGTACCCAATTACAATAATGGGCATCTCTCAGGTTCTTGTGGAAACCCTGTTGGTGTAGTGGTTAGGGACTATGTCCGCTAACCCAAAGGTTGGCAGTTCAAATTTTCCAGGAGCCCCTTGGGAACTCTATGGGACAGTGCTACTCTGACCTCTAGGGTTGCTATGAGTGAGAATTAACTCAATGTCAATAGTTGTAGCTAGGTTATTATGACTGTAAAATAATGCTATCGTCATGCTTTGAAATTCATGGGCAAGTCCATTAGGAAAACTTACCTTGCCTCTGGCCTTCCACTAATGATGACTTATTTACAATGATCCATTTATAATTTACTACTTTCCTTTGCTCATTCTCATGCTAAGGTCTTTCACTTAAGTTTTGAATCTATGCATACCTTTTTAGTTCCCTCTCTCATTTTAACATCTGTTCAATAAGCCTAACTGTGGACGTTTACGCTATTATTAAATTGTAGGAGATGATTGATGTAGGCTGACTTTGAACTAAGACTAATGCCAAACCTCAAAGAAAAATCTCAGATTTATGTACAGTTTATTGACCTTTGGGGCGTGCCACCAAATGTCCTAAATACCAAAACTTTGCAATAAATTACACATATGGTTTGAACTCTCTGATGTACCTAAATGCTTTTTTCTTTTCCCTCCATCAAATGAGTTTATGATTTGTGAAGACAGTTCTAGAAAATGAATTTCTCTTCCTTTCCAAGGACTATATAAGAAACATTTCTGTAATACTTTCCTATTAGAATTTTCTTTCAACCAAACGAGAACTGGTGCTACATGTGCTGATACTAACTGCTTTACTGAACTACTCTGCTCTCTGTTTTCACAGGTATTGGGACTAAGCCTAGATTTGCTACTAACCCCTAAGTTCTAGTACTCACTCATAAACCATGGTTTAAACCAACATGTTTTGGTGGAATGGCTTCGACAAGGTCTTTTCAGCCTATAGACAGAAATCTTGCCTTACCAGTTGGCTTCATGAGGTGGATTAGCACAACCATTGCCTTGGTGTCTGATGGAGGCAGGGGTGGAGGGAATCTAGGTGATGTGCCCTGTGGCTCTGCCAGGAATCTTCTAGACACTCTTTGTGGGATATCATCTGTTCTAGAATGATTGTGTGGGTCAGGCCTGTTCTGTGGCAGAGCTAGAATCCTACAGAAATCTGGCCTTCTTAGGGGTACTTGCTGGAGCGCTGTGTTTGTACCTGTCTACTTGACCAGGCCTCTGCTCAAAAACCCAAAGCCACGGCCATTGGGTTGATTCTGACTCATAGTGACCCTAGAGGACAGAATAGAACTGCTCTATAGAGTTTCCAAGGAGTGCCTGGTGGATTTTCAAATTGCCAACCTCATGACCAGCAGATGAAGCACTTAACCACCACACCACCAGGACTCTGTTGTTGTTATGTGCTGTCGAGTTGGTTCTGACTCAGCGATGCTATGAACAACAGAATGAAACACTGTGTGGTCTTGTGCCATGTCCACAGTCGTTTTTATGCTTACGCCCATTGTTGCAGCCACTGTGTCAATCCAGCTCGTCGATGGTCTTCCTCTTTTTCGCTGACCTTCTACTATACCAGGCATGATGTCCTTCTCCAGGGACTGATCTTTCCTGACAACATGTCCAAAGTATGTAATATGCAGTCTTGCCATCTTGGCTTCCAAGGAGCACTCTGGTTGTACTTCTTCTAGAACAGCTCTGTTTGTTCTTTTGGTGGTTCATGGGACACTCAACATTCTTCTCCA
Organism: Heterohyrax brucei; assembly: GCA_028571685.1. Classification (NCBI taxonomy): domain Eukaryota; kingdom Metazoa; phylum Chordata; class Mammalia; order Hyracoidea; family Procaviidae; genus Heterohyrax; species Heterohyrax brucei. The sequence continues at coordinate 55,262,988 of CM053149.1, forward strand.
ACACTACAATTCAAAGGCATCAAAGGTATCTGTCTTCTTTGTTCATGATCCAGCTTTTGCATGCACATGATGGGACTGAAAATACCATGGCTTGGTTCAGGTGCATTTTAGTCTTCAAGGTGACATCCTTACTTTCAAATACTTTAAAAAGGTCCTTTGCAGCAGAATTTCCCAATGCAATGTGTCTTTTGATTCCTTGACTGCTGCTTCCAAGGACACTGATTGTGGACCCAAGTAAAATGAAATCCTTAATAACCTCAATCCTTTCTCCATTTATGATAACGTTGCTTACTCATCCAGTTGTAAGAATTCTTGTTTTCCTGAAGTTGAGATGCAATCCACACTGAAGGCTGTGGTCCTTGATCTTCATGTACGTGTCTCAAATCTTCTTCATTTCCAGCAAGTAAGGTGGTGTCATCTGCATAATGCAGGCTGTTAATCAGTCGTCCTCCAATCCTGATGCCTCATTCTTCTTCGCATAATCCAGTTTTTCGGATTATTTGCTCAGCATACAGATTAAAAAGGTATGGTGAAAGGATATAACTCTGATGCACACCTTTCCTGACATTAAACCATGTAGTGTCTTCTGTTCTGTTTACACAACTGCCTCTTGATCCATATACAGATTCCTTAAGAGCACAACTAAGTGTTCTGAAATTCCCATTTTCCACAACATTAGCCATCATTTAGTATGATCCACACAGTTGAATGCTTTTGTATAGTCAATGAAACAGGATAAACATCTTGGTGGTATTCTGTGCTTTCAGCCAAGATCCATCTGACATCAGCAATGATATCCCTGGTTCCACATCCTCTTCTGAATCTAACTCGAATGTCTGGCAGTTCTTGTCAATACACCAATGCAGTTGCTTTTGAATGATCTTGAGCAAAATTTTACTTGTGTGTGATTATCAATGATATTGTTCTGTAATTTCCACATTTGGTTGGATCACCTTTCGTTGGAATGGGCATAAATATGGATCTCTTCCAGTCAGTTGGCCAGGTAGCTGTTCTCCAAATTTCTTGGCATAGACGAGTGAGCACTTCCAGCGGGGCATCTGTTTGTTGAAATATCTCAATTAATATCCCTTCATTTCCTGGAGCCTTGTTTTTTGCCAATGCCTTCAATGCAGCTTCGATGTCTTCCTTCAGTACCATTAGTTCCTGATCATGTGCCACCTCTACAAACGGCTGAACATTGACTAGTCCTTTCAGGTGTAATGACTCTGTATTCCTTCCATCTTCTTTTGATGCTCCCTGAGTTGTTTAATAGTTTCCCTACAGAATCCTCTTTTTTGCTGACATTCCACTCTACCAAGCATGATGTCCTTCCGTCGGACCAGTAAATATGGTTGCTTTTTGTGAGTGAGAATTTTGTCCACCTCTGTCCAAGACCCTCTACTATAATCCTTGTCAGAGCATCTGGTGGCGGTGGCCAGGCACCATTTAGTTCTAAGAAATTCCTGTATAATGACTTACAGTTTATCCCACAGACATTTGTGGTGTCACATTGGATCATTACAACACTTCTGAAATAGGTGGGAAAGTCATTCCATGCTCCGTATCACAATTAAGGAAAGTCATTTAGTCAAGTTCACATAAGTAGTACATGGCAGAACTTGATGTAGACTACAACTTCTCAACCTTAGCACTACTGACATTTTAAGATGAAAAATTCTGTGTCATGAGGGACTGTCCTATGCACTGTAGGATGCTTACCAGTAGTACCTCTAGCCTCTCCTTGCTACATGCCAGTTACAATTCCTCCCTTTCAAGTTGTGACAACTAAAAATGTCTCCAAATATTGTCCCATGTCTTCTGGGGGCAGGGGGCAAAATTGCCCCCAGTGGAGAACCACTGATCTGGAAGACAGGAAGTTCCCATTTCAAATGTAGGACATTTTCTGCTTTGCTGGACAAGTCCTGTGTTGTTCAGTTTCATTTAGTGCAATGCTCACAAAATCAGAACATTTCAGAACTAGGAAGGACTTTGTGTATAATTAAAACTTACTCTAGTAAGGAAAAATGATATTTCCACACTTAAGTGAGGACTTCCTCAATCTCTCTACTACAAGAATTAGCATCAATGACTCATTTTCCATAGAAGTTGTGAAGTAGGACCCCAAGGTACTTTCTACAGCCCACCAGCTATTCATTACATGGTCTGTTCAATTTAATTTCCATTTACTTGAACATGCAGGTAATGTTTTACTGTGTAACATCTCTCCTACATAAAATGCCATGCTTGTCTTAAAGAAGTTAGTGATCTACCAGCTCGGTACAACAACCAGGGATATATAAAGTCTGGCCCAGTTACCTGGTAATACTTTAGGACTCTATTTGATATTCTTAAGGTGATTAAGACCTAGTTCAATTGACTTTGAATATTTATTGAGTACCCATCTTGTGCAAGACTCCGAGCCAAGGGACAAAGAGAATGCTGTGGTATCTCCCCTCCAGGGGCTGGAATCCTCTTTAATTATCAATGGGATATCATTAAATTGTACCTTGTTAGAAGAATGGGGGTGTTTGCTAAGAGCATGGGAGTGTGAGAGGTATTTAATGAGCAGAAGAGTGAAGCAAGCCTTGGTTGTGTAGTGGTTACAAGCTATGGCTGCTAACCAAAAGGTCAGCAGTTCAGATCCATCAGCTGCTCCTTGAAAATCATATCGGGCAGTTCTACTTTGTCCTGTCGGGTTACTATGAGTTGGGATCAACTCACCGGCAATGGGTTTGGTTTTTGGTTTTAGGACCTTTGGTGGCTTAATGCTTAGCACTTGGCTGCTTGATGGTTCTAACCCACCCTGTGGCTCCATGGAAGAAAGACCTGGCCGTTGGCTTCTGTAAAGATTCCAGTCCAGAAAACCCTATGGAGTGGTCCTGCTCTGTCAGATGGGGGGCTACCTGTCTAAGTGGACTGGGCATCTACAACAACAGCAGCAAAAGGGTGTGAACATTCAGGCATGTCAAAGTAACCAACATTCAGAAGGAAAATTAAGTAAGCCATAATTGCATACCCTTCAGATGTGAGTTTTACTGCCTCAAATAAAGGAATTCAGGGCATTTACTTATAATGGCTGAGTTACAAGCACTGTTTCTCAAAGCTGCATCTTCTCCTATATGCCAAGTTACAAGCCTTAAAGGGGGACGATTCATAGCCTCCCCGGGGCTGGCTTACTTACCATTCTCTTGCCAGTCTCCTTTAGAATATTTGGGGAGAAAAACTCCACCACCACCACATCTCCTGGGACAGAGAAAGGCTTGCCGGAACTCAAATCTAATAATGCTGCGGATTTTCCTGAGGTTTGAAGACAGTCTCCCGGAGCTCTGCCTGGAGTGAAGATGGAAGGGAAGAAGTCATATCAGAAAGCTCATCATGAACCAGATTATGTCTTCCACATGCTAGTGAGGGCCGTAAAGAAAAGGGAGTAAAATGAAGAGACTGGATTAGCTAAGGGGTCATTTTCTACTCAAAACATTTGATTTTTTTCAGTGAGTTGAACAATTTCGGGGCAGAAGAGAACCTGGATGTTGGCAAGTCATGCCTTTGGTTCGCTGAGGTTATTTTGTCGGGGCTGTGAGCTCATCTTGTATTAAATTGGGCAGGGGTGGGTAGGGGTGGAGAGGAGAGTAGAAGAGGGACGGAGTTGAAGAAATCAGCATTTCTTCAGCCTTCACTTTGTTTTTCAGGCTTTCCTGCTTGCTAAATACTGTGGTTGCATAGTGGTTAAGGTCTATGTTTGGCTAACCAAAAGGTCAGTAGCTGAAATCTGCCAGCTGCTCTTTGGAAACTCTATGGAGCAGTTCTACTTCGTCCTATAGGATCACTCTGAGTTGGAATCAACTTGATGGCACTGGATTTGGGTTTCTTTGTTTCAGATATTTACAGTCTTACAAGAACCTTCTGAAGCAGGTGGTATTATAGCTCTATTTTACTGCGAGAAAACTCAGAGGAGCTCAGAGAAGCCACATAATTTGTGGCTTGTCAGTGACAGAGCCTGAAATGGATTCAGGGCCTGTCTCATGTTAAAACCTTCATCTTTTTCTTGTGAAGACTGAGTCATCAACCTCGGTGTATGTGTCCTGATTATTAATTTTATTTTATAAATGTTACAGCAATTATGCCTAGAGATGCTGACTTCATCCTATCAGTCCTCTCCATCTCTTACCTTTCTTGTTTCTAGAAGAGCCAGGGGTTTTTAATGGGCCACCCACAGGATCAGGGTATGCAGGAAGGACAGTGGGACATTTGGAATCCAACAGAGCTGTTTGCCAGTGCTGTCTGCCACTTAGCAGCTCTGTGACCTTAGACACATTTCTAAGCTTCTCTCCTTGCCAGTTTCTTTATCTGTAAAATACAAGCAATGATTTGTACCTTCCATGATTGCTGGGTAGATTAACTGAGGTCTCTGAAGCACCTGACCTTCAGGGTCTGGCACCTGGTAAATGCCCCATTAATGGGAGCTATTGACGCTGTTAGATGTTGTGGAGGAAGAAGAAAGCTGTTATTCTGGTTACTCACCTCCTCTCCAGAGAGGTGTTTCAGCCTATTTCACTTCCTCTACCTTGATTTTCCATTTTCTCTGTAAATCATGGCCCTGGAATAATCTACTTAACCATTTCTGATGAAATCTTACCTCGTTGGCTAATTTAATTGCATCTGGCATCATTTGAGGTTTTCTATGACACATAACTTAAAACCAATAAGCCATGAGCAGAAAATGATTTGAAAACAAACCAAAATCAATGGAAAATATATAACTTCTAGAGGGCAGGAAAGGACAGCTAGTTAATGGGCTTTAGAGAGAGCTGGTGTCAAGAAAATAGCCACTGTCATTGCTTGTCCCTAAGTCCCCTGTGGGTCATAAATGTCAGCAAATATGTGGGATGTCTAGAATGTTTTTTTCTTTAAGGGTTTCAGTACCTCCTGAAATAAACATAGATAACAACAAAACAGAAACCTTGGTGACATTGTGGGTCAGTGCTACATCTGCTAACCAAAAAGTCAGCAGTTCAAATACACCAGGTGGTCCTTGGAAATTCTATGGGACAGTTCTACTCTGGTCTATATGGTCACTATGAGTCAGAATCGACTCAGTGGCAGTGGCTTTGGCTTTTAGTAACAAACCTGGGCCTTCATCCTTTTGTTAGGAATCTATGGTAAAGGTCACCATTCCCAATCTGGGAGGAAAAACTCAGGAAGAAGAAAAATTAATTCTCGTGAGTGGAAGGCCTGAGGCGAGGGATAAGACTATGGTCCTTAATGCCCTCCTGACAGCCTACCCTTCTCAGTAACAGTTTCAGAAACATCTGGAATAAAGAGACAGTGCCAAGAATAAGGCAGCAGGCCAGTGGAGCCCTTGTCCCCGAAATGCAATGTGCTTTTTCATTCAACCCCTTCCCAAGTCTGAAATATGATGGATGTCTGTGTCTCACCCCATCAGGTAAAGACCAGTTGCAGGCTTACAACCACAGGAATAAGGATGGTAGCTGGATCAGGAAGTTGTCTCCAGTTTAATCTGAATTATTTATATTCAAAAATATTTTCTATAAATACTGTTCCTGAAGAGAAAAAAGATGCAGGGTCCTGGAGAACCAGCACGGAAGGTAGGCTAGACTACCTGGATTCAGCCTGGTGACTGTGGGCCCTGGGGCCAGTGCCTTCACCTCTTTAAGAAACCTCACTTTCTTATCTGTAACATGAGGCCATACCTCCACCTGTATTTCTCTATCTCAAAGTCTTGCCAATTTTTTAATGTTTCCTTCAGGTGCTATCTCCTCCTTGAAACCTTTTCTTGAGTTTCCTTCCTTGGTCCTCTGCCTGTGTTCTGCCTGTCACACTCTGGCACTTCTTGCATGTCACAGTGCTATATGTCCCTTAGTTTACTAAGAGCAGTTGGTTAAGGGTTCAGCTGCTAACCAGGAAGCGGGTAGCTGGAATTCACCAACAGGTCCTTGGAAACCCTATGGAACAGTTCTACTCTGTCCTAAAGGGTCACTATGAGTCACCATAAACTCCATGGCAGCAATGGGAATAAACTCTGAGAGAACAAGGACTGAATTTTATACTTCTGCATGATGCCTTAAGTAGAAGGCCTTTTAAAAAGCTGTGAATCTGATGAAAGAAAACATAAAAAGTTGAGTGGATCTCATATGCTGGGTACCATGCGAAGTCCTTCGCTTGGATCATTTCATTTAATCCCCATAAAATTGTGAAGGAGAAACAGTGGTTTGGGACAGTTTTAGAAGAGTAAGCTTGATTTTATGGAGGTCAGGTCAATGCTGTTAAGTACTGAGATTCAAACCAAATCAGCCATAACCAATTTGATGAATACAAAGAAATAGGATTAACATCTATAATATCACTTGAATAAAACTCTTGATTTGGATTTTCAGTCTATAAAACAGTGAGGAAATAAATTTCTAGTCTTTAAAGCACTCCATTTTTGGTCTTTGTGTTACAGCAGAACTCAGGAATTAAGACAACTTCTCAACACTGCAGGAAAAAGGCTCGATTTCCTGCTTCTCTGAAACAGAAACCTGACTCCCACACAGACAGGATCTTTTATCACTACGTCCCTGCTAGTACATAGCTTAGTGACTATTGTTTTTGAGCAAGAGTTTCCAAGAGTTTCCAAGAGTTCCACTTTCTATGTTTTTTCTGCTACTGATTTTGACTTTTATGGCTTTATGATCTGAGAAGATGCTTTGCAGTAATTCAGTGGTATGGATTTTGTTGAGAATTGCATTATGTCCTAACACATGGTCAATTTTGGAGAATGTTCCATGTGCACTGGAGAAGAAGATGTAGTTGTCTGCTGATGGGTAGAAAGTTTTGTATATATTGATGAGGTTTAGCTGGTTAATTGTGAATGAGATCTTCTGTATCTTTACTGAGATTTTTTCTAGACGATCTGTCCAATACTGAGAGTGGAGTGTTGAAGTCTCCCACTATTATTGTTGAGTGATCTAACTCTTTTTTGAGTGTAGTCAGTGTTTCTTCGATGTATTTAGGTGCTGACATTGCCAAGATACTAGGTACATAAATATTTAATATAGTTAAATCTTGCTTGTGTACTGAACCTTCCAGCAATAGTGTCCATCTTTGTCCACGATGGTGGATTTTACATTACAATTGATTTTGTCTGAGATTTGAATTGCCACACCTGCTTTTCTTTGTTCATCGTTAGCTTGATACATATTCTTCCATCCTTTAATTTTCAGTTTGTTCCTATGTTTAAGTCTCAAGTGAGTTTCTTGTAGACAACATATGGATGGGTCATGTCTTTTGATCCAAGATGTCACTTGATGTCTCTTTACTGGAGCATTCAGTCCATTCACATTCAATGTAATTATTGATAGGTATGTGTTCACTGCTGCCACTGTGATATGTCTATTTTTGTGCCGATGTTTTCTCTGTTGTTCTTGTTAGTCTGTTCTAGGACATTCTTTTTGTGAGTTGATTTTTCACCTTTCTCAGAGCTGGTTTTGTAGTTGTTGAGACTCTATGTTACATTTCTTGATATGGCATGTTGCATCTTTGTTGTGCTTTACAGCTGCCCCTAAGATCCCCCTTAATAAACTATACATAAACCTAATTTTAATTACTACCAGTATTGTCAACTTCCTCTCCATCTGGAATGACTATAACGACTGTAGTACATCCCTTGTTTTAATTTGATGGCACCATAGTTTTCATGATAATCACTGGATTGTTTCTTTCAGTATTAAAGCTGTGATTGAGTTTGGAGCTTTCCCTAACTGAGTAGAATTCTGGATGACGTGTCGTTCTAAAATATAAAGTTAGTGGCTTTGTTTTTCTAAGCCAAAGCCAAGAACTTCTTTCAGTATTTCTTGTAGTTTTGGTTTGGTTTTTACAAAGTCTCTGAGTTTCTGTTTACCTGGGAATGTCTTAATTTCCTTTTCATATTTGAAAGATAGTTTTGCAGAATATATAATTCTTGGTTGGAAGTTCTTCTCCTTCAAGGTTTTGAATGTGTCATGCCACTGTCTCCATACCAGCATGATTTCTGCTGAGAAATCTGACGAAAGCCTACAGGGTTTCCCTCTGAATGTTAGATTTGTTTTAGAGTCTTGCTGCCTTTAAGAGTCGCTGCTTATGTTTCATTTTGTTAAGCTTGATTATAATATGTCTTGGAGTCTTTCTTTTGAGATCTATATTAGGTGGTGTACGATATGCATCTGGGATATCTATATTCTCATCCTTCATGATTTCTAGGAAGTTTTCTGTCAGCAGCTCAGCAACGATACTCTCTGTGTTATCAGGTGTTTCATCCTTTTCAGGGACTCCAATTAATTCAAGGTTGTTCCTCTTAACAGAGTCCCACATGCTTCTTAATCTTCTTCATTTTTCTTGTTTCTTTTTTCTGATTTGTCCTCACAGGCACTGGTGTCAGTAGCTCTGTCTTCCAAGTCAGAAATTCTCTTTTCCAATTGTTCCATTCTGTTTTCTTGGCTTTGAATGGAAGTTTCTATGTCTTTGATTTTCTTCTTGATCTGCTGGATTTCAGAGTACTGGTGTTCCATTAGATAGAACAGTTGGCTTAAGTTTTCATTTTGTTGTGCTGCATTTTGTATAAGGTCTAGAAGGGCTCTGTATATAATCCTTTTGTATTCATCTTCCACTGCTTTCATAAAAGTTTCTTCATCTTGAAAACTCCTTCGTTGTTTTGTTTAGGCGCCTTCTGAAGCTATGGGTGATTTCTTGTATGCCACAACTGTCTGTTGCTTTTTGGGTTTCATGTGAGTAAGTAGAGGCTGGAAGAGATACTGTTGTGAGGATGGACTGCAGATGTTTCTCTAGGGTGTGTTAAAATGTAAAACATAAGGTATCTGACCACTTCCCAAGTCAGTCAGGTTTTCAGGTGTAGAGGTCCCTCTTCCCAACTGGCAAAGTAAGCCCCTCTATATCCAACCCCAGATGATACAAACTAGTTCAAAATACAGCAATGCTACTGCGCTGTTGGCCTCTGCTGACAATGCCCAGCCTTAGGTGACACTGTGTAAACTACTGCTTTTCTGGTAGAAAAATCCCTCCTGTGGGCAGTCTCTGGCTTCCAAGCTAAAAATTATGTCCAGCTGTGGCCACCATATCTAAGATGGTGCCCTCCACATGGCTGGCAGATAGACGGGCTAAAGGTGCCGGGACATAGCGAGTCCTCCACCTCTGTTGCCAGGCCCCCACCGTAGGCAACACTGTGTAACCTACGGCTTTTCTGTTGGAAAAGTGCTGTCCTGTTTGCAGGCGCTGGCTTCTAGGCTAAGAATTAGGTCCTGATAAAATCTCCGTATCCAACATGGTATCCTGCACATAGGTCCCGTGGTTCCATACAAACCACGCCGTGGCACAGATAAAAAGAGACACCCAAGTTGGCTAGGTGTACAGAGCCCTAAGCCTGGCTCTCAAAATATGTCAATTTCACCTGCCTATCCTACCAGGAGTGCATCTTGAGACTAGCTGCTAGGCAAGACCCAATTCTACCTGCTGGCCAAGACAGAGAAAAAAACGTCACAATGGTGCATTACCTTCAGTCCGTGAGAGCCAGGGCTATCCAGGAGTGGGAGTCAGCAAAAGAGAGGTGGTTTTTTGTTCAGTGGTACGAAATCCAAATTAACAGCCTGTGCTGTGTCCTGGGGCTCACTGGGTGACCAGAAGGCTTCGTTTGATTATCAGTTCAGGTCTTGGTTTCCAGAGGGATATAAGGAGACGTGTGCTTAGTCTGCCATCTTGACTCCACCTCTTAATGACTATTGTTAAATAAATTATGCATTAAGTGTATTGACCACCTAGGATTTGTTCAGGGGAAAGCAGCTGTGACAGTAGGAATTAAGTCATTGGCATTTGAGGAATTCAAACAGGGTAAGTGACTGCTTAGTGAGGAGAATGTTGAAGGTTCAAGAGTCAGAAGGTTGCATTAAATAAATCCCAAGTCCTTCGCATTGGAGTCTATTCCAACTCATAGGAACACTGTCCAAACCCAGTGCCATGCAGCTGATTCTGACTCATAACTACCCTATAGAACAGAGCAGAACTGCCCCATAGAGTTCCAAGGAGCACTTGATGGATTTGAACTGTCAACCTTTTGGTTAGCAGACATAACACTTACCCACTCCACCACCAGGTATTCTGGAAAATTCCTTACAACCAAGGAACTGGGAGAACCAGCAAAGGAAGCTGCGACTCTTAGCTACTCTATTCATAGTATTCTTCAGACTTGACATTCAGGTGTGGCATTTTAAATGGTCCTTGGCTTAGGCCAGAAAGAGCTATTTAATGTAAAGGGATCATCATTGGTTTTCCATCTTCTCTTGAAGCCATTCAATTATCTGTTTACTTTCACACATTTTATTGGCTGTACAAACATCTTCACATGCCCCAGACCTTCTCTGCACAGCAGTTCTGACTCAGGTCTCATCACATTTATCATAATGATTTAGCTGATGAATTTAGTGGAACCACTAGCTTGCATTATTCCTTTTACACTGATTCAAGAAGACATTTTTATTTTTCTATGAGTACATAGAACACCAGAATCCAGCAGGTAATTTTAAGACATGGAGCTTAGTGCTTTTTGATCTTGCAGAGAATGGAACTAAGACTGTGGGAATTTTCATCTTAATTATTGAAAGCATTAAGAACCTATTTATTCTGGGAGATGTGCAATAAGAATTAGAGAATAAATCTCTGCTTATCCTCTAGAGGCTTCAAATCCAATGAAAGAATGGTCCAGACGACCTCTATACCTCCATAAATTGTACTTACCCTATAGATCACATATTATGTAAACATTATCTTATGGAAATAAATAGGTAATTCTGAAATTTGCATTAGACCATTTGCTTGGACAGAGAGAACTCTAAAGGAGATTAGAAAGTTCTCTTCTAATGAGTCAGAGTGAGAAAATTTGAGTTGTGGCAGTGTTTGGAGAAACATCAGTGAAGAGTCCAGTGAACTACAGAGTGAGATAGGAATGGGCTGGAATAGAGGTCACTATGAGGTTGTTGGAAACCCTAGAGGCAGAGTCGTTAAAAGCTATGGCTGCTAATAAAAAAGTTAACAGTTTGACTCTACCAGGTGCTCCTTGGAAATGCTATGGAGGAATTCTACTCTGTTCTATAGGGTCACTGTGAGGCAGAATTGGCTCAAGATGACAATTTTCTTTTTTTTTTTTTTAATGAAGATGTTATTTCAGGATGGGAGGTGCCCTAGAAGACATTTGGAGCAAGAATGAAATGATCAAATACTTCCAGAAGGGCTAATTTGCTTGGAAGCTGTACAGGAGCTATTTAACAGGCTAAATGAGAACAGGAAATAAAGGCTCAGTTCATGAGGCAAGGATTTTAGGAACCCACTACCTTGTCCACATCTTCAGTTCAGAGAAATGCTGTTGTAAGATCTTAAAGAAATGATGGACGGGAGAATCCTGAGGCTTGATGAAGGAAATCATGGGCTGAGTTTTGAAAGTGTGATTTACGTGTGAGAGACAGTCAAGGCCTAGCCTAAGGATCTCTCTCTAGGAAAGAAAGAAAACTGTTGAGTCAAAGCTGACACACAGCGAACTTATAGACGGAATAGAACTGACCCCAGAGTTTCCAAGGAGCATCTGGCAGATTTTTAGTTAGCAAATGTAGCACTTAGCCACTACACCACCACGGTTTCCAGGAAAGGAAAAGGCACGGGAAAGTTTCTTCATGTTCTTTTACTTTCTGCCTTTGATCTTAACTATATCCTTCATCCTGGTACTCTTTCTAGTATTTTTGTCTTTCATTATTTGCACACTCTCTGTCACACAAGATTAGAATAACTGTCCCAGAATATCAGAGAATATCAGCACCTGTGTTACCATTTTGGGATAGGAAAATGGAAAATATGGTCTTTGCCGTATTTCTGCCATATGGGGTAGGAATACTGATGTTTCGTGTCTCCTGCTTTCTGTTTTGTTGTTAACATTGTAAATGCCCCTAGTTTGCCTTGTGAGTTTGATTCATCTGCTACACAACTCTTTGATGGTTACACATGGCTGTTCTTACTTACAACTGACTTTTCTACCGTCATTTCATTTCTTCCCATTTCATGTGAAATGCTGAAGTGATCCTCAACCAGATTCAACAGCCCATTTCACTCCTATCATTGTGTAAAATGTTGAAATTTAATCGAACTGCACTTCACGAGAATTGTTAACATTCTACATGCAAGATCTCATACTGATTTTTTATTGGGCTTTGAAGCCAGCCAAGCCAAGTGCTGCCTTTGAAGAGGAAATGATAAATGGCAGCCCTCTTTTCTGTTTTCAATTTTTAGCCATTTGAAAAGAAGATGTAGGAATTTAAAAAATGAAGATAAAATAGTTTTTATTACACATGCGTTGGCCTAAAGCTAACTGGATTTACCAATTTATTCCATGCTTCCCTCTTTGAAAATTACATGCTTACTCACTGGTACCATCTGATCTCCCTTCTCACAGCTACTGCCTCCCTAACAGCAAGGACATCCTATTTTCTTCTTAGCTGACATGAGCTGCCCCTTCCATCCTGTCCTGCTGTTTCAGGGCAAATTTGTCCTTGTCCTCCCTAGAGCAAATAATGAAAGAAGCATTGGTGGGAAAGAAACAATTACCAAGAAGGGTAAATATGCTAGAAGATATTTTAAAGAAATGGGAAACAGTGCTAGTTCAGTGGTAGAATTCGTATCTCCCAGCAGGACACCTGGATTTGATTCCTGGCCAACACTAGTCTGTCAGTGGAGGCTTGTGTGTTGCTATCATGCTGGGTAGGTTTCAGCAGAACTTCCAGGCTAAGACTAGGAAGAAAATCGTGGCAACCTACTTCAGAAAATCAGCCAACGAAAACCCTGTGGATCACAATAATCTGATCTGCAACCAATCCTGGGGATGACGCAGGACCAGTGATGTTTCATTTTGTCAGACACAGGTTTACCAACATGATGGCAGCTAACACAATTTCAGAAATACTCCCATGGCACGCACAAACTCAAACAGCATTTGAGTATAACCCTCTCCCTATTCCATGTCCCCTAACCCTGATCCCATGCTTTCCTTCCTAGGATAAACTCTGTCTCCTAAACTGGGCCACAAGCCCCGATCTTCAGAGGGCCCACGTCAATGGAGCATACACCGAGTCCCAGAGCAGTCAAATGCTGGCAGAGAACACAGACGATGTTTCTGCAAGCACGTGAACCACTATCATCAGTGAAGTCAGAAATGTAGGTTTCTGAATAGGTTAAATTAGAAGGTTTTGATAAGTTCTATAGCTATATACCGGGGCTAAAAGCCAAACAATACAACGTAGTTAAAAATAAAAAAAAAACCATTTTTACCTCGAGCATAACTTGTTCTCGTTTTCCTAAGACTCATTAGATTTAATGATTTTTTTCCCTCCTATTTCTTCTAAGAAAAAGATAAAACAGAAGAACTATGACTATATACTGGTATATGTAATTACATTCACGTTTTCTGCCTCTGGGGTTTACAGGTAAGCTTCTGCACCCTTTTTATTACGGGTCAGCTCAGGGCAGGGACTGCCGCAACTGCGCACCTGAGCAGGAAGCTGGATCCCGCCGCGCTCTGCAGCGGAGAGGTCTTTGCAGGAGGTGCAGCGGCCGGGAGGAGGGGTGTGGAGGCTTTCTGTCCCTTTTGCTCTCTGTGTAACGAGATAAGGATGCAGTGGTTACATGCTACGTCTGCTAACTTAGAAGTCAGCAGTTCAAATCCAGCAAGTGCTCCTTGGAAACTCTAGGTGGCAGTTTTCTTGTAAATTCTGGGGCAGTTCTCCTTGAACCTATAGGGTCGCTGTAAGTCAGAATCCACTTGATGTCAGTGGGTTGGGTTTGGTTTGGTCATATTATAAGGGGGCTGCAGTTTTAAGCATTAGGTAATTTTCAAGTGCACAAGTTATTCTCAGGTGAAATACACTGTGAATGTGCATCTTTGAAATATTTCATATACACAGGTGCACGTAAGTACCCATTACACTTTTGGCTGTTTAGAATTCTGAACAGCAATATCTCCCCTTTTGTATTCTCCTATCGGTTTGGAGGTTTGGTATGTGTGTTATCCTGGTGTGATGGTTCACGTTGTGTTGTCCATTTTGCTGGGCTGTAACTCATAGCAGCCTGGCAGCTGTGCAGTGATATAGTTTAGCAGTTGTACCATCACGTCATTGTCAGTCATGCTCTTATGTGTTAGCCCATGTTTTCCAAAATTTTACTCAGAAAAAGACTTTTTTTCTTTGCCTCATTCTACCTATCTTACTTCCAGAGTTCACTGGTATATATGTGTACCACATGCTATTAACAAAAAACATACTACATAGCGAAAGATTACCAACACTTCGTGATTCATGATGCATTTCATGAGTGAAAAAACATTACCAAAAAATTACAAACATAAAATAATTGGTTCATGAAAACATTGATAACAATGTAAGTTTCATTAAAATCTGTGTGCCCTTTTCTGGAAAGGAAATTCACATATAGTAACAACAGGAACAAAGTCTTTTCAGGCCTTCAGGGCTGTCCTCAAAGTCTCATGTTGTTCTGTCTCTTTACAGATGTCCCTAGGCCTTTGCTGTATGGTTTGTTTCCTGTGTGGCCCTTGTGATCTTGTCTTTCCTTATAACAGATAATGTCACAATAAAAACCTTTGTACCTCTGTGACTTCATGTCCTTAGGTGTACCTTTTCTTGGGTAAATTTGTGGAAGTGGAATTTCTGACTCAGGGGGTATGTGTCTGTTATTTTGATGGATGCTTCCAGAGTGTCCTCCATAGGGGCTGTGCCAAGTTCCACAGCAATCAGCAATGTTTTCCCAGTCTCTTGTTGGCATGGTTTTCACAAAAAATATAACTCTTTTATCTTTGTCAATCTAATAAGTGATATGTTATTTTTACTACTGGGAAAGTTAAAAAAATAGAGGATATAAAGAGTGCAATATAAAAAATAAGACCCAGTGTACTTACCAGCCAGAATAGACAGACAGTAGTACCTGGACATTTTTGTATTCTTTTTTTTCAGATGGCTTATGCTTTGGCTTGGCTACGCCAGATGGGGAGTAAAGAGAAAAATTAAAAGACAATAACTTTAGTTGTCTCTAGTGACTGTCTTCACTGATGTTATGGAAGATTTTAGTCTTTTTACCTTGAATAGCATCTCAGGAAGGTCTCAGTGTTCATGACACTTTTGGGTCTAAAAACAGGCTTTGTTTCAAGGTTTACATCTCCTACTCTGGCTAATCTGTCATCTAGTTCAATCTGATTGTTTGCTTCCCCCAACCCACAATTTAGGCGTGATTTCTAGTGTGGTACCACCACATAATGGCACACAACCACAGCAACCTCCTGTTGGTATCAGTTTGTCTTGCTGTGGTTGCTATGGCACTGGCAGCTGTCCCAGTAGTATTTTACTTACCAGCGGGGCACAGTAGACAGGTTTCAGCAGCACTTCCGGGCTAATAAGATAGGCAGGGAAGAAAGGCCTGGTGATTGACATCTGAGAATTAGCCAATGAAAAATTCCTGAATCACGTATGGTGCAATAGAGCGCTGGAAGATGAGCCTTCTAGGTTGAAAGGCACCCAGAAAGCACAGTGGCCACAACAATGGACCTGAACACACCAATGATCGTGACAATGGTCGAGGACTGGCCAATGCTTTGTTCTGTTATATGTGGGACTGCCATGAGTCACAGCTGGCTTGATGGCAACAACAGAAGTAGACAACCAAGTAGGCTGTGCCCTTAAACTGGTTTATATTCTTATCCCTCTCCCCTCCCTTCTGAATTCTGGCTCCTGGTAGTATAGTGGTTAAGTGGTTAAGTGCTACATCTGCTAACCAAAATGTCAACAGTTTGAATCTGCCAGGTGCTCCTTGGAAACTCCATGGAGCAGTTCTGCTCTGTCCTATAGGGTTGCTATGAGCCGGGATTGACTCAATGGCAGCGGGTTTGCAAAACTGAAAGGAACTTCAGCGGTACAGTCGTTAAGTGCTTGGCTGCTGACTGAAAGGTCAGCAGTTGGAACCCACCAGCAGTCCTGTGGGAGAAAGATATGGTAGTTTGCTTACTTAAAGATTTACAATCTTGGTAAAAAAAACAGGGGATGGGGCAGCTCTACTCTGTCTTAAAGGGTTGCTGTGAATTGGACTTGTCTCGATGATGGCTTGGTTTTGTTTTTTGTAATATTGTGAATGAATTTAACTTTTTAAATTTTTAATCTATAATTTTGTTAATTTGAATTACCTCTTCTAGTTGGTTGTGGCTGAGATAGAGAAATGTATTATTGATTTTCATGTTTATTCAGTGTCAATCAATCTTGCTCAACTTCCTTTAGTTTTGTTTTTATTACTAACTTATTATGTGTTTGGTGAAAGTTTTCACAACAACTTAGGTTCCTATTGATGGTTTCCACACAAATTGTTCAGTGACTTTTAAGGATTGATGTTTTAGTAGTCTAGTGCTGTTTTAGCAGAAATACCACAAGTGGATGGCTTTAAAAAGAGAAATTTTATTTGTCACAGCCCAGTAGGCTAAAATTCCAAATTTAGGGTGTCATCTCCAGGGGATGGCTTTCTTTGTGAGATCTAGAGGAAGGTTGTGGTCATCAATTTTCCCCTGGATGGAAACCTTCTGAGGCTCAGCAACACTGGTCCTGTCCAAATGAGTATGTGCTTCTTGGTGGTATGATGTCCCCCAGTCTCTCAGCTGGCTTCTTTCCTTGATAGCTCAAGAGAATGTCTCAAGGCACAAAACAATCTTACACAGTGAGTCCTGCCCCACCAACACAAGGGCCGCCCAGCCGTCCTTGTTAACATCATAGAGGCAAGATTTACAACATGAAGGGACATCACACAATGCTAGGAATCATGGCCTAGCTAAATTGCTACACGATTTAGCTAGGCCAATTTGGGGAACACAATTCAATCCATAATAATTGAATTGTGTCCCCCCTCCCCAAAACATGTGTTGAAAATTCTATTCCTTATGCTGCTGGAATGTGAATTCTCAAATTCCCATTTGGAAATTATGTTGTTTTGTTATGTTAATGAGGAGGATTAGTATAAGGTGTATCTTGAAAGAATCTCTTTTGAGATACAACAGATATAAACCAAGCTGATTAAGGAGTGAGGAGCACGCAGAGATGGGGGAGGAGGGATGCCAAACCACAGGGAGCTCTCCAAGGAACCAGAAAGCAGAAGGTGAAGAGAGGAGGACCTTCCTCCAGAGATGACAGAGAAAGCAGCCTTTGCTTAAGGAGGATACCCTGAATTTGGTTTCCTAGCCTCCTACGCAATGAAAAAATGAATTTCTCTTTGGTAAAGCCATGTACTTCTGGTATTTCTGCTGTATTTGTACTGGATAACTAAGACAAGGGCATTCCTTTTTCACAATATTCCAACATTGTATTCTGGTTGTTCTGTTTGCAGTATTCTAGTTCCTCTACCCCCTTGTCTTTGCTTTGGAATAAATGTTGACATTTTGGTCTCATTCAGATGATTTTTTTAATAGAGTACCATATTTAGGGCTAATACCCTTTATTTAGTGTGCCATACTGCTATTTCTGTAAAAGGTGATCTCCAGTGATAGTTTCAACTCAAAGTTGAGAGAGTGTCTTACATTGTTAATTTCAGGTTAACTTCTGATTCAACTGGTCTGGTCCTCTTTTTTGAAAAAGAATTTTGTTCACCATTTTTCTCCCATTCTCTCCCAGTAATCCTCATTAGAACAATCAGTAGAGGTAGCTGGCCACCATCAGTTTCTTCTGATTGCAGGTAGATGAGGTCATGACTATCAGCTTTTTATATTTGTTTCTTCTTCCTGGTTTTGATTATGTTCTACTTTTTTGCTCCTGACTATTACAGACCAATAGCATCTTAGATGGCCACTGATAAGCTTTTAATATGCCAGATGCCATTCATTTCACTAAGATGCAGAGTATGAATTCAGTACTGGACTGTGCACCGGTTGGCTGAGTTGTCCTGTAAGACTGTGGTCCTTCGCTTTCAAACCTGGAAAAACCATCTGGGAAGGTGTTTGGTTATGTCTGAAGAGTATCTGTAATTGTGTCTTCAGTGAATATATGTGGCTACACATATATCTGTATTTACACATATAGATATTTCTGTCTTTGTTCAACATGTATATGCCTGTACCTACCCATATACCTATATGCCTATACCCATTTTCTACAAAAAGAGGGATCATAGAAAATTTTCCTTATGTGCTTATTTCACTTTGCATTATGCCTTCCAGGTCTATCCATGTTATAATATACTTCACAGATTCATCATTGTTTTTTATGGCTACATAATATTCTGTTAAGGATACCTGATGATACAGTGGTTAAGTGCTTGCTTGGCTGCTAACCAAAGATGGTAGTTTGAACCACTACTTTTCCACAGGAGAAAGATGCAGTAACATACTTCTATAAAAATTATAGCCTTAGAAACCCTGCGGGGCATTTCTATTCTGTCCTATAGGGTTATTGTAAGTTGCAGTTGACTCATTGGCAATGGGTTTTATTTTTTCTCTTTTTAGCATTATTAATTTAGCATTATTAATTTGTTGATGGACACTTCAGCTGTTTCTATCTTTTTTCTGTTATGAATAATGCTGCAGTATATGTGTATCTGTCTGAGGCACTACTTTTAGGTCTTTAGAGTATATGCTTAGGAGGAAGATTGCAAGGTCATGGTATGGTTTTAGTTTTTTTGAGGAAGCACTGTATCATTTTCTGTAGTGGTTATTCCATTTTTCAGTCCCACCAGCAGTGGATCAAGGTTCCAGTCTCCCCACATTCTTGCCAAAATTTATCTTTTTTTTTTTTTTAATCAATGCTATTTTAAAATGATATTGTGATTTTACTTTGCTTCTCTCCAGTGGTGACAGAAATAATACCAGGGCTCACATGATAGAATTTTGCAAGATAAATGATTTCTTCATTGCAAATACTTTTCTTCAGCTACATAAAAAGTGACAATACATGTGGACGTCACCAGATGCAAAACCAAGGAATGAAATCAACTACATTTGTGGGAAGAGATGATGGAAAGGCTCGTATCATCAGTCAGAAGAAGGCCAGGGATGGACTGTGGAACAGACCACCAGTTGCTTGTATCCAAGTTAAAGATGAAACTGAAGAAAATTATAACAAATCCATTAGAGCCAAAATATAACCTTGAGTGTACCCCACCTGAATTTGTAGACCATCTCAAGGATAGAGTTGATGGTTTGAACACTAATGACGGAAGACCAAACCAGTTGTGGGATGACATCAAAGACATCATATGTGAAGAAAGCAAAAGACCATTAACAGGCAAGAAGGAAAATAATAACATGAATGTCAGAAGAAGCTCTGAAACTTGCTCTTGAACATAATGTCTAAAGCAAGTGGCAAACATGGTAAAGTGAAAGAGCTGAACACAAGATTTCAAAGGACATCTCAAGAAGGCCAAGTAAAATATAATGAAATGTGCAGACTGAAAACCCAAACAGAACACTTTTGGCATTTCTCAAGCTGAAGGAAAAAAAAAAAAACAAGAAAAAATTCAAGCCTTGAGTTGCAATGTTGAGAGAATCTATGGGCACAATATTAAATGACTAAGGAAGTATCAAAAATGGATAGAGTACACAGAATCATTGTACTGAAAAGAACTATTCGATGTACAACCACTTTGGAAGCAACATATGATCAAGAACCAACATCCTGAAGAAAGAAGTCCAAGCTTCTTTTGCTCTTCCTTTTGTATTTTTCAAGTTGTCAGTTTTAGTTATTGATTTTCAATCTTTTTGAAGTAGGCATATTTATTGCTATGCATTTCTGTCTGAGTACTGCTTTAGCTGTGTCCCAAAACTTTTGATATGTTTTGTTTTCATTTTCGTTTGATTATAAGTATTTTTAAATTTCACCTTTGATTTTTTCTATATCCCAATAGTTTTTTTAGTAGCATATTATTTAGTTTCTGTGTAATTTTTTCCTGTTGTTGATTTTTTGCCTTATATAGTTAAGGTCAGAGTAGATTCTTCATGTGATCTCAATTTTTAAAAAATTTGTTGAGACTTGTTTAGTGTCCTAACATTAGTTCAAATTGAATGTTTTCTTTAAATTTTCATTGTGCTTAGTGATTATCATTTTAGATGTCATGTTTAGAATTGAAAATGGTGTGTTGAAGTCACCAACTACTATTGTGGAGTTACCTATTTTCTCTTTTCATGTTAGTATTTGCTTCATGTGTTTTACAACACTGATGTTAGCTCATATATATTTATAATTATTACGTCTTCTTGATGGATGAGCCCTTTCATTATGTAACGTCCTTCTTTATCTCTTGTGATAGATCTTGATTTAAAATCAATTTTATCTGATATTGCATGGTACCCCTGTTCTTTTTTAGGTTACTGGCTGTGTGAATAATTTTTTCCACTCTTTTATTTTCAGTCTGTTTGTGTCCTTACATCTAAGCTGAGCTTCTCAGAGATAGCAAAAGGATGGATAATGTTTTTTTCTTATCCGTTCTGCCACTTTCTGCCTTTTGCATGGGGGGTTTAGACCATTCACACTGAAGGTAATTACTGAAAAGGAAGTATCTATTTCAGGCATGTTGCTCTTTGTTTTCCCAAGTGTTTTGTGTCTTCTTTGATTTTTATTCTCTTTTTGTTACTACTAGTATTTGATTCCTTTCTTGTGATAAGCCTTTTCATTTCTTCCTTTTCTGTATATTTTTTCTAGGTGATTTCTTAGTGATTACCCCATATATGATGTTATACAGTTTCCAGTTGTGACATCTAATGTGTGAACATTTAGTAACATATAACATAAACATATAAAATATCTTCCTATTTGCTCCTCTCTCCCATTTCTGTTGATGGTTCTCCATTAACATCACTGTGTGTCCTGTATGCAGTGTTTTAACTCTGTACTTAGTTTTTACAAACTTGATGTATTGCTATGGGATTAAATTATAGAAATTATTCCCTAAAAAATTATATATTTGACCCTATGTTTGACCATGTTGTTGCATTTTGTTTTTTTTTGAGATTTCTCTCATTATCTTATTTATTAATTTTATGATGTAGTGGGTATTTGTTTAATATTCTTTCCTTTACAGTTGGAAATGTCTCTTAGTAATACCTTCTGAGTAGATCTGGCAGTGACAATACCCAGAGCCTGCATTTATTTGGTAATGTCTTAAATTCCCTCTCATTCTTTCTTTATTATGATTGAATGAAAATGTACATTCCCATATAAATTGCATGGCCACCTATATGCAGCTCCCACTGCTCTCCCTGCCTGCTGACAGCATAGTCTTTCTGTCAGCTTCATACATGTCTCATCCTCCCAACAATCTCCTGTCCCCTCCTCTCCACCCACTCCCCTTCCTCCAGTAAGAGGTCAGCAGGACGACATCCTATAGATGCATAGAACCATAAAGTGCACACCTGATATGATCCCTCTGTGTTGCTAAGTCTAATCCATTCCTGTTTGAGAGTTGACCTCCATTATGAATTACGGACAGGGGCAGCATCAGGGCCGGGGGCCATGCTCTCAGGGGAACTCTGAGGCCCGTGGACCATCAATTGTGGTCTTTTAATGGAGTGCTCAGGGCGAACCCCTTTTTATTCTTGTGTTGCCAGTGAGACTCAACTTTGTGAGCTCCATCGTAGCTACCACTGGTAGTGGCCCGGCACTGTCCTGTTCTTCTGGTCACAAGTCGATGTAGTCACCCACGCATGTGGGTCTCTCTGTCTTCTGGCTTCTCTTCCATGTCGTTTTGGTCCTTGGTGGTCATCCATTCCTGCTGAGTTGTGACCATTTGCTGTACCCTTGGATGGCATCTTGGCAGCTTTTAAGACTCCAGACGCCACTCACCAATGTGGGATGCAGAGGGCTTTCTTAGCAAAATGCTAGCTGTGCCAACTGGCCTCAGTTTCCCCTGAGAGCATAGTCCCCAGCCCCCTGCCCCAACTACTCTGTCCTTGTAATATTGGATTAAGATGGCAGGAGTAATCACGTTATGTTGAAGTCCAGTTAATACTGATCTTCTTTCTAATGTGTGCTGTCCCATATTTCACCCAACCAAGTTTCTATGAGCTATCTACTCTAAACACTCCCCGCCTTGCCCTCCCTCCGTTCCCACCCTTGCAGTCATAGAGTCTTTTCTTCTATGCATGATTCTGTTTTTAAGTTCTTATCGTAGGGGTCTCATACAATATTTGTTCTTTCGTTCCCTCTCATTTTTGAATGACAGTTTTGCAGGTTAAATAATTCTTGGTTGGCAATTGTTACTGTTAAAAATTTTATGTATGTTGCTCCATTGTCTTCTGGCCCATGCTAATGCTCCTGACAGATTCTTGGTATGTTATATTTGTTGCCTTCAGAATTCTCTCCTCATTCTTGGTTTTCTGGAATGTTTTAGAATGTGGTAAACAGTGAATCTTTGTATATTTCTTCTAAGTGGAGGGTATCCAGCTTCCAGTATGTGTAGGTGTGATTCTGTATGCAGGTCTGGGAAAGTCTCTATGATTACCTCTTGGAAAATTCTTTCTATGCCTTTATTATTGTCATGGTACTCTGGGATTCCAGCAATCTTAATGTTAGAGATTTTTTTAATTGAACTCCATGTTTCCATTTGAGGTTGTTTTTTTGTTTGTTTGTTTGTTTTATCTTTTTTCTCTTAAGCTTTGGTAAGTTTGGTTACTCTTTTCTAGTTCACTTATTACGTCTTCTATTTGACTCCATCGTTGAGTGTGTTGCATTTTCTGATTCAGCTGCTTTATTTTTCAGATCCATTAGTTCTCTTTGGAGGCTTTTTGTTTTTTCATGTTTTTAATTTCCTGTCTGAATTTCTGATTTTGTTTTTGTTTGTTTCTTCATCCTTATTAGTTTGTTTTCTTTTACGTTGTTTCCTTTTAAAAACATTTTTAGTACTACTGTCTGGAAGTTTTCTATCTTTTTTCCATTAACCTGGTCTCCTAAGGAGAAACTCCCAGTCATTTCTGATTTTCTTTTGATTGATCCTTTTCTTATGATTGTATTTTTTTTAAATTATTTTTGCTGTTGTTGGGGTTCAAACTGCCAACCGTTTGGTTAGCAGCCATAGAGCTTAACCATAAAGTAGCTGTTAAATTAGGACTTCTGATGTCTCATTTTGTTTGTTTATTTGATTGTCCTTTCCTATGTATTAGGCTTTGTTTATTTGCTTTTTTATTAAAACAAACAAACAAAAAACAACCTCTTACCTTCCTTTGAATAAACTTGAAAATTGAACTTTTTACTTTTATTCTACTGATTGCTCCTAAATTAGTGGCAGCCATTGCTACTTATCCCTATCAGTTTATACAACATGTAGACCTGGGTGGTATAGTGCTTCAGTCCTACGGCTGCTAACCAAAGAAACGTTGGCAGGTCGAATCCACCAGGTGCTCCTTGGAAACTTGGTGGGGTGTCGGGAGCGAAAAGAAACTGCGCCATAAAGATGGCGCCTGTTATCAGGAGCTCCTCCCCGAGACACTCCCGGTCTGATGATTAGCCTGCTGACGCAGTTCCTTGCTGGCGCGTGAACAGCTCGTGATCAGCTTTCTGATTGCTGGCCTCTAGAGCCCATAGCCACTCAGCTTCTCTTTGCAATGCTATGTTCTGCTCATGCACTACACATGAATCAGCTGTGCCTTATGATTGGTGGGATTGGACTATATAATGGGTGAGGGACATTGTAGTGGGTGTGTAAAGGGGTATAAAGAAGTACAGAGAAGAACATAGGAAGTAGACTAGGTAGTAGAATAGGAAGAAGAATAAAGCAAGTAACTTGCAAGGTGGCTCATATCTGTGTGTCCTGTCTTCCTTCCGGGGGCGGATAGTTAGGCAGCGACATTTGGCGCCCGGAACAGGGACCTGAAGCGACCCTCACCTCGGGGACGCCCGGAAAGGTGAGCTGGCATAGACCAGGGGCCGGTATAGACTGGGGGCCGGCATAGACCGGGGGCCGGCATAGACCGGGGGCCGGCATAGACCGGGGGCCGGCATAGACCGGGGGCCGGCATAGACCGGGGGCCGGCATAGACCGGGGGCCGGCATAGACCGGGGGCCGGCATAGACCGGGGGCCGGCATAGACCGGGGGCCGGCATAGACCGGGGGCCGGCATAGACCGGGGGCCGGCATAGACCGGGGGCCGGCATAGACCGGGGGCCGGCATAGACCGGGGGCCGGCATAGACCGGGGGCCGGCATAGACCGGGGGCCGGCATAGACCGGGGGCCGGCATAGACCGGGGGCCGGCATAGACCGGGGGCCGGCATAGTCCGGGGGCCGGCATAGACCGGGGGCCGGCATAGTCCGGGGGCCGGTCTAGACCGGGGGCCGGCATAGTCCGGGGGCCGGTCTAGACCGGGGGCCGGCATAGTCCGGGGGCCGGTCTAGACCGGGGGCCGGCATAGTCCGGGGGCCGGTCTAGACCGGGGGCCGGCATAGTCCGGGGGCCGGTCTAGACCGGGGGCCGGCATAGTCCGGGGGCCGGTCTAGACCGGGGGCCGGCATAGTCCGGGGGCCGGTATAGACCGGGGGCTGGCATAGTCCAGGGGCTGGTATAGACCGGGGGCTGGCATTGACCAGGGAAATAAAACTGGCATTGACCAGGGAAATAAAACTGGCATTGACCAGGAAAAGTAACTAATAATTGTATAAAATGGGTAATCACCCCTCTTCACAGCGGCTATTAATAGCCTGTAAAAGTTTGTTCAAGCAGCGTGGGATCGGTATTAAGCAGGCCACCTCGGAGCGTTTCCTCCTAGCGGTGGAGGAGGCGGCTCCGTGGTTCCTGGTTTCTGGCCATCTCACTCTATCTGCATGGAACAAGCTGGGAGGGGATTTAACTAGAGCAGATATGCAAGGTACCCTGCCTCCTGGCGTTATGGGAATCTGGATTTTGATTTTGACTTGTTTAAAGGACGAGTCGAACATCTTTGAGAAAGTCCTCGCCAGGGGACAAGACGCCCTCAAGCGTGTTCAAAAGGAAGCTTCCCAAAAGGGTAGCGACAAAGGTGGTGTGTCTGGTGAGAGTATGCAGGAGAACGGCAGTGATTCAGAAGGGGAGGGGGAACTGCAAGAGAAAAAGGAAAGGGAGGAGGGAGAACGGAAGGTAACAGTGACGCAGTTGACGCGCGATGTTGGCGGGGTGTGCGTCCGGCCCCCGCGACTGTCTTCCTCCCCCCGAGCCCGAGGGGCCCCAGAGAAGATTGGTGCCGACACGGTACCTCCCCCGTACAACCCTTCAGCGCCTTCCCTCTCGCAGAGGAGTCGTTTCCCGCAGATGTGGGAGGGCGGCCCTGCTGCCTTTCGTGTTTTTCAGGATGAACAGGGCAATCGTTATCATGATCCTCTAGACTGGAAACTGGTGAAAAGTATAGCAGAAGCCGTTAGGACATACGGTGTCGGATCTACTTTAGTTGTGGCCAGTGGCTCCCCCATCATGGGGAATCAACCTTCTTCCCGACACCTTTATGATACTTGCAAGGCGCTGTTTAAGCAGCATGGCATTGGTATAAAGCAAGCTTCTTAAAACTGGCTGTACTTTTCAAGCTCAAACCAACTTTACAGCTTCAGCCAGCAGAAAATTTAAAAGGACAGGTTACTCATTTTTTCTTCCCTGCTCGCACCTGCCTCAGCCGCTTTGCAGCTTTAGCCAGCAAAGAATTTATAAATCAACTAACTGCAGCCCTTAAAACTAAAATTAACTCCCACCAGTGCAGCGTGGAGCTTACAACTAATTAATCACAACCAGTTACAGATTCCTTTGTTCTTTCTCCTTTAATCTCCAAGGACATGGCCTTCAGACCAGAAAACGAAAACTGCATTTAATACATTCATAACATGCTTTCTTGTTTCTTATCTCTGTAAAAATGTAAGTTTAACAGACTAATTTCATTAACTGAAAAAATTTTCTCTTAGGTTTTAAACTTTGCCTGATGTAAACAACCTGGCTAGAGTTTCCTGTGACTATTTTATGATATATACAGTTATCTGTGGAACCCCAAGTGTGACAAATATAAAGGGAATATGAAGAAAGTATGAGCAAGTGAAAAAGTGGGTGAAGAGGATGTAGAAAAAAGAAAAAATAAAAGGCTGGATAGCTAAAAAGGAAGAATATGCAGGAAAAGGCTGGATAGCTAAAAAGAAAGAAAATGCAGGAAAGAAAGGAAAGAAAGAGTAAGGGAGAGAAAAACAGACTGCTCTGGCTTATACTTCTAGAAGCTTTCAAAAATTTTACAACACCCTTAAAATTATAAACACAGCTTACCATATCATTTAATAAAATATACCCTTTTGTTATCAATCACTTGCTGTCACTAACCAAGCCACAAGGCAGAAATTATATTTTCACAGGTATTCAACTTGCAAATACAACCTGACACCATCCCCTCTGAGGAATCTCCCCAGCAACAGTGAAGTCACCGCCGAAACGTCGTGTGATTGGTGCCCATCAGCTCTTTCATTATTAACCCTTTTCAGATACTACAACATCACCAACTTAAATGACACAAGGGACTATGCTGCCAATGGCCGAAATGTAAAGAACTCTGGACTTGGACATAAATTAACCCAATCTCTCCTGAATAAAACAGTCACCACTTGTGTAACAGAAACCAACATAATCCTTAAAAGGAATTTCAATGAGAAAAATGTAATCATCACTTAAAAAAAAAGGGGGGAATGACTGTCACATAGGGCAATGAAACCTACCACAATGTAACCTGTTTTGACATAATGTGTTTTAACTGTAATTTTGCTAATTGTGTGGGCCCCCTTGGGGAAGGGAAACTTATGATTGTTCTACATCAACCTCCCTTTGTGTTACTGCCTGTAAACTTGTCGGGACAAAGGGCTACAAGTGATAGAAAAATTGCAAGAGTTGATTAGGCCTAAGCAGGCTATGGGGATTAGTTATTATGGGAATAACTGCACTTGTATCCGCTATAATCGCCGTGGTCACTACTCAGAATGTACAGACACGCAGATGAGGCGGCAAGAGCAGGCCCTGCCTGTGCAGGCTATTGCAGCCATGCAGGACAAACAGTCCTCGCCAGAGGTCTGGCTACAAATGCTTGAAGGCAGTCAATGACGGGCAACCTTCTTTGGGGGTGTCATCGACCTAAGACAGGGACTCCGCCTTTCGCTGCGGACTCTCCCCATGACGGGTAAGAGACGCCTCAGCCAAGAATGACCTAAGCCAGGCGCTTCAAGCACTAGGAGATGTTGAGAGCCATGGCCCACATACCTCCTGAAAGCTTTAGATCTTGCTGCCTGCAAATGGCGCCGTGCTGCAGGGCCGCAGCCTTGTTTACCCCGCTTGATGGCCTGCCCAGTGTAAGGCTTTGCCTGGAAATTAGGCAAGCCCCCCTGTGATTGGATATTGTTTGTCCTATCAGAATACAGTAGGCGACACTATTTAAGCCGTGTGACCAGGAGCGCTTTTTTTATAAAGAAAAAAGGGGGAGATGTCGGGAGCGAAAAGAAACTGCGCCATAAAGATGGCGCCTGTTATCAGGAGCTCCTCCCCGAGACACTCCCGGTCTGATGATTAGCCTGCTGACGCAGTTCCTTGCTGGCGCGTGAACAGCTCGTGATCAGCTTTCTGATTGCTGGCCTCTAGAGCCCATAGCCACTCAGCTTCTCTTTGCAGTGCTATGTTCTGCTCATGCACTACACATGAATCAGCTGTGCCTTATGATTGGTGGGATTGGACTATATAATGGGTGAGGGACATTGTAGTGGGTGTGTAAAGGGGTATAAAGAAGTACAGAGAAGAACATAGGAAGTAGACTAGGTAGTAGAATAGGAAGAAGAATAAAGCAAGTAACTTGCAAGGTGGCTCATATCTGTGTGTCCTGTCTTCCTTCCGGGGGCGGATAGTTAGGCAGCGACAGTGGGGCAGTTCTGCTCTGTCCTTTCGGGTCTCTGTGAGTTGGAATCAAGTTGCCGACAGTGAGTTTTGATTTATCTCTGCTTGTGCCTGCTTTTCTTCCTTCACCCAAATAAAGAGAAGGCAGTAGCATACTCTTACATTTCTGTCATCTCTTCCTCCTTCTGCCTTCTATTTCTCAGTTCTTCTGTTGGTATTTAAAGTTTTAGGGTTTTTTTCCAGATGGTTATGGACATATCTTTTTTTAAATTTGTAATTCTTATTTGTTGTAACCACAAATTTATGAATTTCTTTCTTTCTTTCTTTTTTGTTTCCTTCCTGTATCATCTTCTTCCTGTAGTATACCTTACAGAGTGTTTCCATGCTGGCATATTTTATGACATCTCACATGCCTGAAATTGACTTTATCTATCTTCCATGTGTGTGTGTGTGTCTGTGTGTGTGAGCATGCCCTGGTAGTGCAGTGGTTGAGAGTTTGGCTGCTAACCAAAAGGTCAGCAGTTTGAATCCACCAGCTACTGCTTTGAAATGCTGTAGTGCGGTTCTGCTCTGTCTTGTATAGTCTCTATGAGTTGGAATTGACTTGACAGCAATTGTTTTGGCTTTTTGGTTTTGGTTTTTTTATTATGGTAAATATGACAGTACTAACAACAAATATATAAAAAAAATTTGCTATTTCAACATGTTTACATGTACAATTCAGTGACATTAATCACTTTCATCATATTGTTCAGCCATCACCGTATCAGTTTCTGCGTGTTTGTTGTTGTGGTTGGTAGGTGCCATCGAGTTCTGACTCACAGTGACCCTGTGAACAACAGAATGAAGCATTGCCTGGTCTTGTGCCATGTCCACCGTCGTTTTTATACTGAGGCCCATTGTTGCGGCCACTGTGTCAATCCATCTCATCGAGGGTCTTCCTCTTTTTTGCTGACCCTCCAGTCTACCAAGGATGATGTCCTTATCCAGGGACTGATCTTTCCTGACCTGTCCAACGTGTGTCTACATGTTTATATCACCCTTATTCATTATGTTTGTATTTATTTAATATTTGATTTTTGTTGCAAATACACACAGCAGAATGTTTTATTTTCCAATTTCTAGATGCCAAGGATTACTGATAGTGTTTATGCTCTTTACATTGTGTCATCTTCCTTGTTATTTCTGTCCTAGTTGGTCTTTTCTGTGTACTTCTCATCCCCACCCACCCCACCTTACCCTCTATGCTGCGACATTGCTGTGAACCTTTGGATTTATATGTATATTTTTATTTAAATGATGGACTACTCAAGGGCTACAATCTTTGCTCTTGGGCTGTACTGTTACTTAATTTAAAGGTGACTTTGACATTTGAAGAGCAACTCAGGGTCACAGTTTTGAGGTCTCCTCCAAACACACTAGGCCCAGAGTCCTTTAGAATTTAAAGTCCCATTCCACATTTCTCTCCCTTTTTGTCAGGATTACTTTATTATACTTGTGATCAGAACATCAGGAGTGGTAGCTGGACACCATCTAGATTTTCTGGCCTCAAGGTGGAGGAGGCAGTGGTTCACACATTTAGTCCTGTAGCCCAGTGTCTTCTCAGATTCTTGAGTTTCTCTTCTTTCTCTTCTGTTCCCGAAGAATAAAGAGCAATAGTTGTGTCTTAGATGGCCACTCATATGCTTTTAGGACCCCAGACACTACTTACCATCCTATGAGGTGGAACATAAACTTTAAGAACTACATTATGCCAATTGGCTGGGTTGAACCATGAAACAGTACCTGTAAGTTCATACCCAAATAATTAATCCTATGAAGTGATTGGTTGTATCTAATTAGTATCAGTATCTGTAGCTCATCCCACCCCATTTTTGTGTGGTGCTGTAAAATTTCACTGTATTTTAAAATGCTAACATAATAGAATACAGGCAGTTCCCAGATTAAAAACGAGTTCCCTTCCTTAGTCTGTAACTTAAGCCGTATTTGTATGTAAATTGGAAAAGTTGGGTATGGTTCATACCTAACATGAATTAATCAAATATTTGTCTCAGTATGTAGTATACAAGATCTGACACTTAAGTTCACAAACTCAACCTAGAGAAAGTACTGCATACCTCGTTGCTGAATACCACTATGGTCACCTTAGCAGTACTCCCCTTGGGAAGCTGTGGACTGATGCTAGTGCCTAGTCTGCCCTTCAAAGAAATTTTGGAGCTCCTGTTCTGAAATGTCCATCAGAGCTGCTGTTATATGAGGTCTGACAGTTATATTCCCAAATTCATCCTAGAAAACAATGTGACATACCTCATGGCTGAATATCATTACATTCATCTTTGAAGTACTCCCCTTGGGAAGCTATGCACTGATGCCAGTGCCTAGTCCACCCTTTAAGCACTTTTCCTAGGATGAGTCTGTGAACTTAATTGCCAGTCCCCATACGACAACATCTCTGATGGCCATTCCAGAAAAAGTGTTCCAAAATTGCTTTGAAGGGTAGATTAGGTGTTGGCTTTGGTGCATAACTTTCCAAGGGGAGTACTCTGAAGGTGACCATACTCAACAATGAAATATGCAGCACTTTTTCTAGGATGAGTCTGTAAACGTGTCAGACGTTGTGTATGTACCTTTCTATACATAAAAACATTAGGGAAATGTTTCCAGATAACTAAAACATCTTTAATGTAATAAAGTCATAATAATAATAGCTTGATGCAAGTAGTAAAGTAGCTTTCATTTGTTATGAACCACTGTACGTACCTTCAATTTCTAATATAATAGGCTCTGCAGGGGTTGGTTAGTAACTGCAGGTTGTATGTAAGTCACAGTTTGCATCCCAGAAACTGCTTGTGTTACACTCTACAGTTATAATGACCTTTCCTTTCAACAGTTGTGAAATTGTATTATGCACTGTATTCATGCATCCAGCGCCATTGTTAAGAAATGTGACATTGATTTCAGGTCCTTTTGAAGGTAATTTGCTTTCTTCATCTTTTTCAGAAAGGCTCGTCTTTGTTTTTCAACTTTGTCAAAATGGGCCTTGGAAATGGCTTTGTATTCTCAAGGCTCTGTGCAGTGTGAACTCTTCCTCTCTGCCCTTTTGGGTCTTTGTTTAGCCCTGGGAAATGCACATTGTTCGTTTCTTCAAATAATTTCTCCTCTTTGTTTAGTAGAACACATTTTCCTTCTATTCTTTATACCTTTTCTCTTTCTATGTCTATGTCCTTGATGACATTTTCAGGGAGAGCTCCTAAATCCAATCTTCCAGCTAAATAATTTGTTATTTAACTTTGTTCAACATGGTGTCACTTCCATTTATTGAGTTTGCATTTCAATGCAGTCTCTTTCATAACCATTTTTTTCAAATAGGTTTTTAAAGTCATCTTTATTATTCCTGCTTCATAATGAGTTTTTTTATTTTTATACTCTGTCAGTTCTGTGTATCTATTATGCTTGTTTTACATTCCTGTCCCATTAGTGCTTCTTTGAAATACCAAAAACCAAACCAGAACCACTGCCTTTGAGTCAATGCCAACTCATCACAACCCTATAGGTTAGGGTAGAACTGCCCCACAGAGTTTCCAAGGAGCGCCCGGAGGCTTTGATTGCTGACCTTTGTTTAGTAGACACGGCACTGAACCACTACACCACCAGGGTTTTCTTCTTTGATATAAGTTGTTCTACTGGTTGTGCTTGTGTTTCATAGACAATCCACCTTGGCCTGGTTGTCTTTCCAGGACCATGGCCAGGACTATGGCTGAGCATAGCATCCTACTCTACTGTGGGCTCATTGGCTCTGGTGCACACAGCAGAAGGCTGGGCACTAAGAAATTCAAGTGAAACATCTGTGTCCTTGGTGACCAGTTCCCTTCCAAAGACATTTGCCTGACAAGCACCTAGTCTAGTAGGCATGATCATAGTATCGCTCATTGAGTTTGATGTTTTTTTCGATTTCAAGTACTTTGAAAAAGCAAATTTGTTTCAGTAACTTCTAAGGAAGAATTGTTTGTGGTGTGGAATATATGGCATGAAAACTAAAACCCCAAACAAAGCCACTGCTGTTGAATCAATTCTGACTCATAGCAACACTATAGGACAGAGTAGGACTACTCCCTGGAGTTTCCAAGGAGCACTTGGTGGATTTGAACTGCCAACCTTTTGGTTTGCAGATGCAGCTCTTAACCACTATACCGCCAGTGTTTCCGTATGGCATTAATAGGCCCCAAATACATCAAACTCATTTCTGCTGTGTAATTTCTAACTCATAGTGACCCTGTAAAACAGAGTAGAGCTGCCTCATGGGGTTTCCCAGGAGAAGCTGGTGGATTCAAATTGTCAGTCTTTTGGTTAGCAGGCAAGTTCTTAACTACGATGCCACCAAGGCTCCATTGTTGTTATTAGGTGACACTGAGTCACTTCTGACTCATGGCGACCCTGTGTACAATAGGATGAAACACAGCTGGGTTCTCTACTATCCTCATGACCACTGTTATGCTTGAGCCCACTGTTGCAGCGACCGTAAGTCCAGCTCATCAGGGTCTTCCTCGTTTTCACTGACCCCTCTACTTTACCAAGCATGATGGCCTTTTCCAGGGACTGATCCCACCTAAGAACGTGTTCAAAGTAGGTGAGACAGAGTCTCACCATCCTTTCATCCAGTGAGCATTCTGGCCTTCTTTCAAGACAGATTTGTTTGTTCTTCTGGGAGCCCATGGTATGTCCCACATTCTTCATCAACATTATAATTCAGAGAGATCAGTTCTTCTTCAGTCTTCCTTCTTCATTGTCCAGATTTCATATGCATATGAAGCAACTGAAAACACTGTGGCTTGGATCACACTTACCATAGTCCTCAAATGACATCTTTGTTTTCTCAGCACTCTGAAGATCTCTTTTACAGCATATTTGTAGTGTTGTTTGATTTCTTGACTGATGCTCCCATGGGTGTTGATCATGGATCCAAGCAAAATGAAATCCTTGACAGCTCCTCTGTGTTAGTATGTTGTTGTTAGATGCTGTCGACTCATAGTGACCATATTGGTAAGACTAGAACCACTGATAGAGTTTCCAAGGAGTGCGTGGCGGATTTGAACTGCCAGCCTCTTGGTTAGCAGCTGTAGCACTTCACCACTATGCCGCCAGGTATTAGTATACTAAAACGAAACCCACTGCCACTGAGTCAGGTCCGACTCATAGCAACACTATAGGTCAGAGTAGAACTGACCCATAGAGTTTCCAAGGAGGGCCTGTTGGATTTGAACTGCCAAACTTTTGATTAGCAGATGTAGTACTTAACCCATTAGCCACCAGGGTTTCCAGGTATTAGTATAATTACGGAAAATAGATGTGAAACCAACAGGAAACCAAAGCTGATATTTTTGAAAAGTGGAGAAAACCAAACCAAACCTATTTCAGACCTCTGAAGAAGAAGGGAGTATTTATGCGTGTTAAAATGCATGTAAAGTCATGAAAAATCTATATATCTAGCTTCATCTCTTTATCTAAATAGCTTGGGGAAAATCACATCATTTTTTAATCTGTTGCTGCATTTACTTCAGAGCCTGTCAGTTTCATCAATCAAACTGAGACAAATTCTCCCGAAAGCCATGAGGAACCCGAAGTCAGCATTCAGGGCTGTCTTGATCTTCTCTGCCGTCCTCTACTAATTAGGTCAGAGACATTTTCAGAGAAGCTGTGGATTATCATGTTTAACGCAAACACCCACAATTACACTGCAGTGGAAGGGGGAGGGGGCACATGGGTTAGCTACAGCAAACATCAATGATCCTGTTGCCTCTTCTCTATTGGTTTTAATGTTTGCCTTTTTTTCCCCCACATCACAAATTACCTTCTTCCCTAGTTTAGGATTTCTTTCTTTGAAGTGTCTTGCATTCTTTCCTCTCCTTCTATATAGGTTTATCATGTAGTATTCCATTATATTTTCTATTAATTCACAGAGCATTACTTAAAATATTAGTGTGCTTAGACTGAGATGAGATGGAACTGAATAACTGTTTTCATATTAAATAACATGTTTATATTTGTAAAATAGAGTTGATCCTTGAGCTAATAAAAAAAAAAAACACTAAGAAGAATAGGAATTAGATACTCAGTGAATAACTACATTAAAATCTAGAAAAATCAGAACTTCATATATATTCCTAATAGTAAATGCCTGCAATTTGAATTTAAGAGTGAATAAAAAGTGTAAATTTATTTGTTTGGATGTTTTTCTCCTGTGAATAGTATACGGTCAAACTTCTTATCTTATTCATCTTTATATCATAGAATCTAAGACAGTGCATGACACCCAGTAATGTTCAGTATCACTTTTTAAGTTAATGAATAACTGAAAGTGTAGACTTACAGTATTGTGGCTGATTATGATCTGCCATCGACTTTCACTGTGACATTGCATCTTTGGGTATCAAGAAAGAATAGACTTTGGTGTCGGATACCCATAAGTTTATAACCTGAGATTCCAGTCTACCAGATGTATTAGTTATCAAAAAGCCGTGGTGGCACATTGGTTCAGTACTTGGCTGCTAATGAAAAGGGCAGAGTAGCTGCTCAGAGGGAGAAAGATGTGGCTGTCTGCTTCCATTATCATTATAGCCTTGGAAACCCGGTGGGGCAGTCCTCTTCTGTCCTGTCGGGTCTCTGTGACTTGGAATAGACTTAATGTCAAAGGATTTTTTATTGTTTTTGGTGTGTGGGTGGATATTAGTTATCAGTTGTTGCATAACAAATTACCCCCAAATCGAGTGGCTTAACACAGCAATGCTCACTATCCCGCATCTGTGGGCCGGGAATCCTGGTGCACTAAGCCGGGTCTTTACCCTAGGGCTTTATCACAAGGCTTTGACCAAGGTGTTAGTGGAGGCTGTGGTCATTTCAAGACTTCGCTGAGGCCAGACTGGCTCCCAGGCTCACACACGTGATTGCTGACGGGATGCGGTTCTTTGTGGGTGGCTAGACTGAGGACCTCAGTTTCTTGCCGGCTGCTGGTCCTTAAAATATGTCAAATCCATTGTTAGTTTTATAGCATTTTTAAAGGGTGGGCTGGAACTTCTGTTTCTGTAAGAGGTTGACAATACTGAGGCAGCAGAAGTGGTAAATTACTTACGCTGGGAATAACCCAGGCCACTTAGTAATGAGCAAAATTATTTGATGCTTCCATTAGTTAATACTGGTGTTCAGGAAATGACCATTTACATGTTTTTATAGACTGTTTTGTGTTGATGTTGCCTTTTCTCCTTCTAACTTGTTTACTTCTCTTGCACAGGTGTAGGCAGTGGGGTCGTTTGACTTTAGTCGTTTAAGTGAGTGTTTCATGGTGATGAGTAATTGCTTGCAGCTGCGTGTGTCTGGAGGGACAAGATAATCTGCCAGACAAGTTCGGAAAGTGTAGCCCTGGCTGTTCCTATGTAGTTGAGGGTGAATTTGCCTCTTAAACTGAAAAGTCACAGAGGCATCCCCTATCCTCATATAAATCAGGATTGCTGGAGGACAGGCAGCTAATTTTGTCTTCAAAACATTGTTTTTTTTTTTTCCTTCAAAACAAAAAGCAATCAGTTTTGTTTCATTTTGAGGGAGTGTTTTCAAAATGAATAGTTGACAGGGTTTTCCAGGCTGTAGGCCCACAACTCCAAGCTTTGAAGGGACTAGGTCCTTCCAATGTGAAATCTTAAATGTGCCTTGAATATGAGACATCACAGTGTGACAGGCACAGCTTAAAGTTATAGATGTGGGCTAGGATGAGCCAACAGAAGTTTGTGCATGACAATTTTGGGAAGAATCCCTTTGTCATCTTCAGATTTTATTAGAAGTTCTCAAAATACAAGTCAGCAGACCAGCTGCACTGTCTGCTGTTCCTGAGGCAAAACAGTATGTGTCCTCAGAATGCAGCAGTCCCCCTGCTGACACAATGAGGTGGCAGGTTAGGGTTTGTTTCTGGTAGTGCTGACGGATTGATTTACAGACAGATGTGCAGAGTTGTAACTAAGGTGTGGCAGGCAGGACGCATGCCTTGGGTGGCACTCGAGCGTCACTAGTGAGCAGTTTCCATCGCCGGCTGTGAGAGATCATTCAGCAGTTTGAACCTAATTGCCATCGGCTCTGTTTTCCATAGATGGGTCCCCTAGAGATGAGGATTCACAGCTATCTAGCCATGCTCTGTCCTTGGGGGAGCTCCAGGTGATCCTGGAGTAGACAAAGCATGACAGTGGCTCAGGAGAGCATGGTACCGTGAATTGATCACCCTGTGCTTGTTTCCATTGCCTCCTAAGACTGGATTTGAACTTCTGCCACTTGTCAAGTGAGGCTACAAGACTCTCACAGTCTTGTCATTGTTAAGTGCTGTCGAACCAATTTTGATCCACGGTGACTTCATGTGACTGAGTAGAATTGCCCAGTAGAGTTTCCTAGGCTGTGATCTGTACAGGAGCAGGTTGCCAGGTCTTTCTTTTGTGGAGTCACTGCGTGGATTAGAACCAGCATTCTCTACTTTAGCAGCCGAGTGCTTAACCATTGTAACACTGGGGCTCCTTATCTACCAGATAGAAACTGGATTTTTTAAAAGAGCACTTGTGGAGTGATAGAGTTTCTGGGTGGCACTGATGGTTAAACATTGGCCTACTAGCCAAAACTAGCCAAAAGTTTGGCAGTTTGAATCCGCCCAGAGGCACCTGGGAAAAATAGCCTGGAAATATACTTCTGAAAGATCACAGCCACTGACACCCCTGTAAAGCATAGTTGTACTTTGATACACAGAGGGTCACCGTGTGTAATTGGAATGAAGTCCCTAGTAACTGGTTTAGTTTGGTTTAAGCTGCAGAGATCTTGTGTGGAAAACACAGATTGGCCATCAAAGATACAGTCTAAGAGGATAGCTCTGCCTTTTCCTAGCTGTGTGATCTTGAGTTATTCACTAACAGTTCCAAGGCTTAGATGTATAAAATGAGAAACATTTTCCTGAGTCAGCCTTACCCTGAGGGTAGCATCGTTTTCAGCAGTCTATTGAAAACACAAATTGTGAAGTGCTAAGGAAATGGAAACGTTTTAAGTTACTCAGTATTCTGGTTTAGTCATGGCAAGCCAATGAGGTGGAAGTGGGTAGAGAAATACTTAAATCTGAAACATGTTTGACTCTTGGGTAGTGACTTTCTTCTCTAGCCTGCAGGACCTGGTCTGTGTGACCCTAAGTCTTAAGTCAGCACTTCCATAAAGTCGGTGTTTTCCCTGACATGTTTGGGCTTTCCGTAATCAGTAGGGCACAGCATTGGGAGGGGACACAGGGAGTTTGGGGGCTTGGGGTCAACTCAGCCATACACAAGCTATGTAACCTTAGCCTTCCTGTCCTTCAGTGTCCTTGTAGGGTACTTGAGGGCTTAAATGAGATGACCCATGCAAAGTATTGAAAATAGTGCTTGGGAATACAGTAAATCTTGGTTATTGTTAGTCCAAAGAACTACTAAAAGACACAGTGCTTGGAGAAATGATTTTCTGACCCTGTCTTGGTAATTAAATTGTAAAGAAATTTTCGTATTCTTTCAAGTGATATTTTACCTATATTTGAGTTTTTAAGAATGTATGTACTAGTAAAACTTGTATCTAATAATAGATACAATTTATTGATGACTACTATATACTGAGAGTTGTATATACATTTTAAAAACTGTGTGACATAGGCATCGTCTTTACTCCCAATTTTACAGAAGAGGAAAGTAAGATACCACCAGTTGAATAATGACCAAGATCCTTAACTCATAAGTAGCAGGGCTGGGATGTACATCTACATCTCAGGGCCTCCAAAACATGTGCCCCCTCCTCCACAATACCAAAAAACCAAAGCAGTTTCTATCAAGTCAATTCCAACTCATAACAACCCTATAGGACAGAGTTGAACTGCCTGACAGTTTCCAAGACCACATGGCAGGTTTGAACTGCCTTTTGATAATAGCAGTCATAGTGCTTAACCACTGCACCACTGGGGTTTCCACCTTCCTGCACAGAAATCCTAAAATATCTCCACCTTCTCAGGAAGCTGGAAACCCTGGTGGTATAGTGGTTAAGTGCTATAGCTGCTAAGCAAAAGGTCAACAGTTCTAATCCACCAGGTGCTCCTTGGAAACTCCACTGTCTTTTGGGTCACTGGGAGTCAGGATTGACTTGGCAGTGGGCTTCTGGTTTTCTTAAAAGGCTGAGTCTTGTCTGTCAGATACCAGTGAATTCACACTATAACTATTCCTGAGGAGTTGTGGGTAAATAGATTGCTGTCATAAATCAAATCACATTCGAAATTTTCAAAGAACACTAAATATTTAAAGGAAATCCATTGTAAATGTTTTCTGAATAATTTTATTTTTTGGCTTAAAAAGTTTTTGTTTTGTTTTGTTCTAATTGTGATTTAGGTGAAAGTTTACAATTCAAGCTA
Organism: Heterohyrax brucei; assembly: GCA_028571685.1. Lineage (NCBI taxonomy): Eukaryota > Metazoa > Chordata > Mammalia > Hyracoidea > Procaviidae > Heterohyrax > Heterohyrax brucei. Next base: position 55,301,344 of record CM053149.1, read on the forward strand.
ATTTCTCATTCAAAAATTTATACACACAATTGTGTTTTGATATTAGTTGCAATCCATACCATGTGACAACACCCTCCCCCTTTCCATCCTGGGTTCCTTGTGTCTGTCTGTCCATCTCCTATCCCGTCCTGCTGTCTCAGCCTGCTTTTGGAAAGAGCTCCTCACTTGGTTTCGCAAACTGGGTTGAACCAAGCAGCACGTTCCTCACCTGTGTTATCTTTGGTTGTGTAGGCCTGTCTAGTCTGTGTCTAAAGAACTGACTCTGGGGACGGTTTCAGTTCTGGGTTATCAGTGCGTCCCCAGGCCGTAGTTCTGGGGATTTCTCCAGTCTCTGTCAGCCTATTACGTCTGGTCTTCTTATGGGAATTTGAGCTCTGTCCTACATTTTTCTCCTGCTCCATCCGTGGCTTTTGGTTGTGCTCCCAGTCAGAGAGGTCGTTGGTGGTAGCTGCACGCCATCAAGTTCTTTTGGTCGCAGGCTGCATTTAGGTCACACTCAAAGTGTGGCCTAAGTATGGTTATAAGCACTAACCTAGCAGTGCTGTTATTCTAATGTGGCTGTTCATGACGGGTTTCTCTGGGTGGCACAGATGGTTAAACGTCCAGTTGGTGGTTTGAATCTACCCAGAACGGCCTCACAAGAGGCCTGGCAGTTTGTTTCTGAAAGATCACAGCCGTTTAATACCCTACGGGACGCAAAGCTCCTCTGAAGCACTTGGGGTCACCATGAGTCAGATGGACTCGACAGCTGCTGGTAACTGGCAGTTTGTGATAACATAGAATGCATTAACTTTATGAAAAAGAAATACCTTTTTGGGGGGGTTGCAGTTTTTTTGCTGAAGCAAGTGCTGTGTATCTGACAAAAGGAAACCAACCCAGCATATTCAGCGGGGTCAATCCAGCTGCCTGTTGTAGCCACTAGAGGGCAGTGTTGGCATTGGAATGACAAAGAGGTATTTCCAGGGCTCCGTGTTTACAGAGAAATCTGTGAAATGCAAACACTGCCAGATCTACAGTATATAAAATGATTTGATGAAACAATTTAATATGACAGGAGGCACCACATAATTGTAATTGGATTCTTACGTATTATTGGCAGTGAACACCCTGAAGAGAATTCTTGAGGCCTCGGGCCTGTATGTTCTTGGTGTGGTTACCTCCTGCTCCAAGCCAAACCTGTGCCATTTGGGGTTAAAACGTCTTTCTCAGCTTTCCACCTGAAATCCAGCTCATAATCCCTACTCACCCACCCTGTTTGCAAATTGTGAGTGGACTTGGTGTTCCCGGTGTGAGTTACCTTCCCTTTATTTCAGACTGCAACTGTGGCCACAGCAGAAGTTGATTCCTGGCTTAGTAGGTCTCTTGAGGAAATCAGCACTTAGCACAGACACTGCCCTGCTGAGCCTTATTTCAATGCTGCAAGGTGTGGTGACATGGTTGTCCTCATGCCTCTCAGGTCTATTTGACAGGAAGATGAAATGCTTAACCTGCTCAGTTACCATTTGAGGTCACTTGTCTTGGCTGGTTGTGTATGGAGTTGGGTGTGGATGGGGCTTTTGACCCAACACAAGTGGTTGCCTTGCTGAGCAGAATGGTGTGGGTTCCCCGTTCCTGGGCCCTCCATCCGCTGTGCTACTCCGAGCAGTGCGGAACCCCTGGGACGGAGTAGTAGCTGACTACACAGGAACTCCAAAAACCCAAACCCACTGCTGTTGAGTCCATCCTAAACGTGAACAACACTCTTTGAATAACTTGACCTGTGTACCCAAAAGCTCGCTATAAGTACAGAGTCCAAGTTCTTAAAAGAGTATTGTTGTTTTAAAAATAATAATTCTATGTGTTTCCAATTTTTGTGTTGTCTCTGGAATCATGCTACCCTTTATCTTTCTGTCTTTAAAATTGAACTTTTTATTTTGAGATGGTAGCTCCAAGATTGTAGATTCTAATACAGGTAGTCTATGTACCCTTTACTCAGTTTACCCCAATGGTAACAATTTGCAAAACTCGAACAACATTGGTACAGGCAAGATAAGTACATGTTGGTCTTCTGTGGGCACACCTACTTCTCTTCCCACCACCCTTTGTTCCTTCCGTCACCTCAGGCAAATGCTAATGTGTTCTCCAGTTCTATAATTTTGTTATTTCAAGAGTAGTATATGGTTTTTTCACTTAGCATAATCTCTGGAGATCACAGCTGTTGCACATATCCATAGTTTGTTCTTTTTTATGGCTGAGTAGTATTTCCTGGTGTGGATGTGCCACGGTTTCTTTAACCATTCACCTGTGGAATGACATCTGGTAACTTGTAGTTGTTGGTTATGGGGAAGTTTGCATTTCTATGGGATAAATGCCTAGGACTGCAGTTGCTGGGCTCTATGGTAATTGCATGTTTAGTTTTTTAAAGAAACTGCCAGATTTTGCCAGAGCAGGTGTAAAGTTTTCTATTCCCACTAGCACCATGTGAGGGATCTAGTTTCTTTGCCTTCTTGCGGGCATTTGGTGGTGTTGCTCTTCTGATCAGTGCATAACCACATTTTGCTGTGGCTTTAATTTGCATTTCTCTAGTGGCTAATGATGTTGAATGTCTTTTCATGTGCTTCTTTGATGTCCTTACTCCCCATCAGTGAAATGCCTATTCATGTCTTTTGCCCATTTTCCTGTGATTATGTTGTTTTATTTTTATTGTTGAATTTTGAAATTACATATGCTAGTCATTTATTGGATATGTGATTTGTAAGTATTTTCTCCCACTTGAAATCTGCCTTTTTATCCTTTTAATAGGGTCTTTAACCCAACAAAAATTTTTAATTTTGAGGAAATCCAATTTATCCATTTTTTTCGTTTTACAGATTATACTTTTGATGTAGTCGAAGAACTCTTGGCTTTGTCCTAGATGCTAAACATTTTCCCGTCTCTCTCTCTCTCTTACCGTCTATAGATATACTGCATATTGTGTTGGCTCTAAAATTTTCATAATTTTATATTACGCATTTAAGTTTGTGATTCAAAGTCAGTTAAATTTTTGCATAAGGTCTGGTGTTTAGGTTGATTTTTATTTTTTTGCCTGTGAATGTCTGATTGCTCCACTGCTGTTTGTTGAAAGGGCTCTTTTCCCTTTATTGAATTACTTTTACACGTTTATCAAAAATTGGTTTTTCATTTTTGTGAGTCTATGTTTGTGTTTTCTGTTCTGTTGATCTATTTGTCTCTTCTTACACCAGTACCACACTGTCTTGATTACTGTATTAAAGTCTTAAGTTAGGTACCTTGATTTTTCTCACCATATTCTTCTTTTTCAGGATCTTGCTGGGGTTTTCAAAGGAATTGCATTAAATCTGTATATCAAGTTGTGGAGAAATGGCATCTTAATTGACATCTGTGAACAAAGTGTATATTTATTTACATGTTTGATTTCTTTCACCAGGATTTTTTGATTTTAAGCAAACCTGTCTCTTATACTTTGTTATTTTATATCTAGGTATTTGTTTAGCAATTGTCAAAGTATTATATTTTGATTTTTACTGTCCAAATATTCATCACTAGTTTAAAGAAATACATCTGACTTTTGTCTGTTTGTTTTCCATCCTGTGACTTTACAGGTTTTATTTGTACCAAAAGGGTTCCTTTCTGTAAATTCTTTGTGATTATCTATATAAATGATCATGTTATTTGCAAATAGGGGCAGTTTTGTTTTTCCCATTCTGGTCTGTGTGCCTTTTCTTTTGTTTTTTAAAAATTTTTTGTGTTGGCTAAGCCTTCCAGTTCAACAAGAAATAAGAATTGATCTTAGGAGGTAATCATTCATTCTTTCACTAGGCCTTTTTGCAGATGCTGTTAATCAAATTATGGAAATTTCTCCCTGTTGCTATTTTGCTGAGAATTTTGTTTTTTAAATTGAATGGGTATTTTAAAATGCATGGGTATTGAATATCATCAAATAGTTTTACTGTATCAATCAGTATGATTATGGAATTTTTCTTCTTTAATCCATTAATATGGTTGATCACATTGATTGAATTTCAGTTTTGATCAGCTGTGCATCCCTAGAACAAACTCCATTTGGTCATGGCATGCATACAGACACTCTACATTTGATTACCAACCTAAGGTTTGCAGTTCAAATCCATCAGCTGTGCCACTGAATCAAAGTCCTGGCAATCAGCCTCCTGTAATGATTTCAGCCAACCCTATGAAGCAGTACTACTCTGTAACACATGGGGTCCCCATGAGTTACAATTGACTTGATGGTAATGTTTTTTTCTTTTTAAAATTTTTTGGTCATGTATAATTCTTTTAATGTGTTGCTAGAAGATTTCAGCAGTGTTTGGTAGTATTTTGTTAAGGATTTTTAGAAGTCTATGTTCATGTGGTTCTTTTCCTTTAAAGAAATTATTCTTATTTCTGGGTTTTGGTATCAGAGTAATACTAGGTTGATAATAAGAATTAGAAAGTGTTCTCTTTTACTCTAGTTCAGTTATGTAACTTACAACCCTTATTGCTGTTATTATTTTACCAGTTTGAGAGAACTATATGTGCACTTATGTTCCTTAGCTGCCCTGATTTATAATGTAATTTTATTAAGTATTTTTCTGTGTACATTGATGATTGCATTATACAGTGCTGTGGTTTTTACTTTTTACATTGTTCTTTCTTAATAGTCTAAGATTTGTTCTCTTATTGTTTTCTTTGATTTTAGAGAACTTCCTTTGGCTTTTCATTTAGCGTAGGTCTACTGAAGACAATTTCTCTGAGTTTTCTTTTATTTGAGAATGCCTTGATATTCCTATCATTTCTGAAGAATATTCTTGCTGGATGGAGATGTAGAATTCTGGGCTGTAGTTCTTTTGTTTCACACTTGAAACATGCTACATGGCTTCCTTTTGGCCTCTGTGGTTTCTGATGAGAAATTGGCTGTCATCCAAGTTGTCACCTAAAAAGGTCAATTGTTTTTTTTTCTTTCTGTTTTCAAGATATTTTCTTCATCTTTAATTTTTAGAAAAAGTTTGACTGTGATGTGTCCTGGTGTGAGTTCCTTGGGTTTAGATTTGGGGATATACTCAGCTTCTTCAACTTTGTTTGTCTTTTGTTAAATTTAGAAAGTTTTCAGGTATTATGTCTTTGAATATTTTTTGAGCTCTGTCCTACATCTCCTTATGTGACTCTAGTAACATGAGCATGTTTGTTCTACAGATCCATGAGGCTCTATCTGTTTTTTTCAGTTTATTTTCAGTTTTCCAGATTGTTCTAGCTTCCTTCCATTCTCTTTTTTTTGACATCATCCATTGAGATTTTATTATTTGTTTTTAACATTTCAGTTTAGTTTTCAGTATAAACTTTCCATTTATTTCTTCTGTGTCTCCACTGAGACTTTCTACTCTTTCATTTGTTTCAAGTGTGTTCATAATTGCTTGGGAAAGCATTTTTATGACACTGCTTCAAAATATTTGTCAAATAATTCTCTTATCACCATCATCTCCCTGTTGGCATCTATTGATTTTCTATCAATTTTCTTTCTTCTTAGTTTAGTTTAAGACCTTCCTGGTTCTTTGTATAAGGTGTGTTTGGTTAAACCTTGCTTATTTGGGGTATTAATCTTATGAAACCATGCATCTTGCTTAAACATCTTTTAGCTAGTTTCCTCTGATGCTTCCCTGGCAGGAGACACGAAGTAGACACTGTTCCCATGTAGAGACATGAACGTGTTGCTTCCAGGTGGGTACAGATGTCCTGACTGCTGACTTGTCTCCACTGAGGCCTGGGGGTGGGGAGTACCTTGTTACTGCTTGGCTGGGGTGGCAATTCTGGCTTCTCACCAGGCTTCCACTATACTACTCTGGCCAGGAGTGATCAGAGTGCCTTGTTACTGCTCTCTGTGTATCTCCACTGATAGCATGTGGGAGTTGACCTCATGATTTCCAGGAAGCAGTAAAAGTTCTCATCAAGCTTCGTCTAATACCATTCAAACACAGAGTGGTAGGTTTGCCTTGACATTTCCGGATGGAGTGGAAGTCTACTTGGCTTTTTCTGACACTAGCCTAGTTGTGATGTTGGGAAGTCTTATTTCAGTTTTGTGAAATGCAAGTCTAAGCTTTTCACTTAGTCTTTACTAGCATGGAGTGTGGGGTAGGAATCCACAGTACTTACTTCAGTGTTTGACTGGAGTTATTGTCTAAAAGTTTTTGGTCTTGCTAGGCTGTCTTTTTGCTGGTCTTTGCCTAGAGAGAATAAGTTTTTATTCAGGCTTTTATTTTTTGCACCTGCTGGTGTTTCTATGGCTGCTGTTTCTATGTTACCTGCTTCTTCAAATACAAGCCTGAGTTATGTGGGGCAAAAATAAAATAAAATAAAACCCAAAAAACAAAACAACCCTCCCCCCACAAAAACACCTAGGGAATCCACCAGTGTGTTGTTTCTCAGGTTCTGAGGTCCTAGCCAGTTTGTCTTCCTATGTACACCCTCAGACTTTTCTTTGGTTTGTTTTATACATAACATCCAGAGTTTTCAGTTGTACTTACTGGGAAGAACAGGGAAAAGGCTGCCAATCCATTTTCCCAGAAGCGGAAGTTATAGAGCCGTGCAACTGTTACCATAATCATTTTCAGAACATTTTTATCACCCTACGAAGGAACTGATATCCTTTAGCTGACATTCCTCTACCATGCCTTCTCCTCCATCCCTGAGCAACCACTAATATACTTTCTGTCTCTATAGATTACTCTGTTCTGGACATTTCGTATAAATGTTTCCTCTTACCACTCTTATTTATTCTTGAACTGGAAATCCTTGCCAGCACGTTAAATTTTACAAAGGCACACAGATCAGAATGGAGAAACCATCGCTGTTTGCAAATGTCGTGCTCATTTGTGTGGAAAATTACAAAGAATTTACAAAAAGAAAATATCCCTAATACTAATAAAGTCTATAAAGTCACAGGATAGAAGGCAGACATATGAAAGCCAACTATATGTCTTTATATTAGCAATAAATAATGTGGAGAACAGACATTAAAACATAATACTCTTGACAATTGCTCAAAAAATATTTTGGCATAAAATAACAAAGCATGTAAGAGGCTTAATGTGTTTAAAACTACAAAAATGTGATGAAAGAAGAAGACTTAAAGAAATGGAAAGACATACTCGATTCATGGATGTCAGTTAAGATGTCAATTCTCCCTAAATTGGTATATGGGTTTGATGCAATTTCTTTCAAAAATCCCAGCAATATCTTGAAAAGGAACAATAAAGTGAGATGAACCAGTCTACCTTACTTAAAACTTGTCTGTAGAAATTGAGACAGTGTGGTATTGGTGGAAGAAGAGCTACATAGTTTGATAGAACAGAAAGTCATTGTCTCTTTTTGTCTTCTGTTCCTTGGCTCCTGGTGATCTTCACATCGCATGCCGTCTGTCATTCCTCATCTCTTTCTGCTTAATCTGTTCCTTTTATATCTCAAAAGAGATTGCCTGAACAGACCCTACTCTACCGCTGTTATTAACATAAGAAAGAAAACACATTCCCAAATGGGATCATTTGGGTTAGGGTTTACAGCACATATTTTTGAGAGACACGATCCAATCCATATCAACCAAATAGCTCTTAGAATAATTATTCTATGTTGCCTTATTCTGTCTTAATAGTCAAATTATATTTGAAGGTTCTGGAGGGCACAAGTCATCTCTCTTATTTACCAAAGACCTGAGAGGAATTGGAGATCACTGGGGTTGCAGAGTGGGGGGGGGGGGGGTGGTCTTCTAGCTGATAGTCTACATCACCTGGGAAGTTGATAAGCTATCAATCCCCAGACACCATCTTGCACCTAATAAATCAAAGTGTGTGTGTATGTGTTTGGAAGGAGGGAGACAGGGTGGATTAGGCGGTGAAAGGAAGTTGTGTTTTTGTTCACAACACTTAACTAGCTACAGAGCTCATTCAGTGCTTCCTGATACATATCCAGGAAACCCTTGGTGGTGCAGTGGTTAAGTGCTACGTATGCTAACCAAAAGGTTGGCAGTTCAGATCCGTCAGGTGCTGCTGGGAAACTCTATGGGGCAGTTCTATTCTGACCTATAGGGTTGCTATGGTTGGAATTGACTTGATGGCAGTGGGTGGGATATATATCCGTGGCACCTATTGTATTCACGTATAGCTTACTTTCTGCTTCTTCAGTCAGTATAGGACTCTGCAGTTTCTATCACGTTTTCTAAGACCCTGACTCAAATTCTAAGAAGAGGGATAATTCTGTCTTTGAGAATGGGCAGGAAGGCCAGGTCAGTCCCAAGCCATTCTGCTGAAAAGCCGTTTCGCTTAGATCCTTGGGATTGTGCTGTGACGGGCCTGCAGCAGCGTCCTTTGCATAGAGTGGGCAGGAGCGCTAGAGCCTGGGTCTGCTCAGTGCCTTCTGAATGGAAGATTAGAACAACAATAGCCCTAAAGCCTCAGTGTATTATAATGCACTTTAAATATATTCCTTGCTAAATAAATTAGAAAAATGTGCAGTTACATTAGGAAAGATAACGTCCAGCTGAAAATCTCCAGCTAAAGAAAATTTCTTTTTTCCTTTTGCTCAAAACTGTGTCCGCATTGGACATCAGAAGTTCTTCAGAAAATGCAAGTTAAATTTTCATAAAGAGATCTTCCTATTCCTTTGTAAATCTAGTGGAAATTAATCACACAGAATCTGATAGTGCCAAGGAGGCAGATGCAGGAGTGAAAACGTCTGAGTATAAACCACTACATTTTCCAGGCAGCGTGTTTCTTAGCTGAGCAGACTTCTTCAAGACTAAAGCACTCATTACTCAGCCGCTCGAGGGGGAGGGAGTGGGGGATGGTAGTGATTGAGGCCCCTGTTTTCCTCTGCTTTAGTTGTTCCTTAGGAATTGCAAGAAATACAAGGGGGAAATGGGGAATTTCCCCCTTGCATTGCAGAGCAAAGACACAGTAAATGGGATGCTTTGGAGGTTTCTCCCTCCTCCCTCTTTAGAGCAGTGTCTACACAGACTGAAGCAAATACTGAAGATACTGTGCCATCCTACACCCCAAGCATCTGGCCAGTGATGCAAATGGTCACTTTGGGATGCTTTGGCTTTGTGTACGAGCAGTGAGGAAAAACAGCTCAACATCCCCGTCTGCCTCGGACTGTTCACAATAATGGTTAGGGCTTCAAACCCAGCCAGGGGATCTGTGGGAGAAAGACCTGGCAGTATACTCTCATAAAGGATAATCCAACCCAACCCCACTGCTGCTGAGTCGATTCCGACACACAGCAACCTTATAGGACAGTGCAAAACTGCTCCATATAGTTTCCGAGGAGTGCCTGGCGGATTCTAACTGCTGACTTTTTGGTTAGTGGCCATAGTGCTTACCCACTGTGCTCCCAGGGTTTCCCCATAAAGGATACAGCCTAGAAAACCCTATGGGGGCAGTTCCGCTCTGTCACGCGGGGTTTTTATGAGACAAAATAGACTTGAGGGCACTGAGTATCGCCAACAAATTTCTATGGTGATCTTGGAGCTCAGCTCCACAGGTGAGCTTTTAGGGAAGCATTTCAGTGACTTGCACCCCAAAGCAACCACCACACTCTCTCTTTTGGGGAGACAGGCTCAGCTTTATCATCTATTGAATTTTAATTTGTATCATATTTTTAAATTTTTCACAAGCTCTACCTTGTTCTATGCTTGTTCCTTTTTATTTAGTAAAGTGTCTCATTTCTTCTACTGTTTAAAAAATCTTATTTTTTAGAGTATAACAATTTATCCTTCATTTCAGATGGTCTTTTGCCTATGCTGTCTCTGTCTCCTATTTGTGTGTTGTTTTTTTTTTTTTTCTGTTTGTTTTGGTCTCTGCCTCACCTTAGAGGCCTTTCTCACCTATCTGGAGATCCTTGTTTAGTAGTGAGACATCAAAAGCTGTTTGGAAAGCCTGGGCGTGAGTCTGGGGATTGCTAACTTCTGTGACCAGGTGCAGCCTGGCCATTTTGTTGCAGATGGCAGGGCACGAAGAGCTACCCTTTGGTTTTTCTCTTCAGTTGTAATTTTTCTTTGAGTAAATCCTCCAGTCTCCTGACTAAAGCCACGGCTGGTTACTTTGCCTTTTGAGAGTCGAACTGGGAAAGAAAATCAAGATTTCACATACAGCGTGCAGATTTTCCTTGAATCCCCATGTCTTCCAAGGCACTTGGTACCTCTGAGGAATTCCTGAGCCCAAGGACTTGGCCAGCCTCTGTAGAATAAGGCCTTTTAAAATTAGCTAAATGTAATTTTAGTGGTTGAAAAGAAGTAAAGATAAATGTATGTTTAATCTGTTATAAATATTCAGATTTATGGAAAATCACACTAAATAACGGTTTCTGTAAGAAGATACAGATGCAAGGAATATTTGGGCAGTTTGAGTAGTGACTGACCAATTACTTACTGTAGTACCCCAAATTTTAAAGTAGTTGAGAGCTAAGTAAGGCTCAGAGAATTTAATGCTTCCAAAGACTTCTGGCCAGAGATACATGGCAATGAGTTTTCAAAATGTACTAAGGATATAATTGGGGAATTGAAAGAAAATGGGCACTTCTCAGCACATTACCTTTGTCTATGTGGTAGGCAAGGCCTTGGGTTCAGTTCAGTCTGTGTTGTCTCCAAATCATTTTCAACTTTCCAAAGATAAGCCTCCTTAAAGGAGCTTAAAACAGAACAAAGAAGAAAAACTAGTTGCCACCAAAGTGATTCCAACTCATGGTGACCCCACGTGTTTTGAGTAGAATGGCACTCCCCAAGGTTTGTAATGGCTGTGAACTTTTGGAAGGTGATTAGTAGGTGATCGACTTCTCTTTCTTCTTCTTCTTCTTCTTCCCAGGCATCTCTGGATGGACTTGAACCACCAATCTTTTGGTTAGTGGCCAAGTGCTTGTCTGTACCACATAGAGGACCTGAAGACATATTTCTTACTTGTTAAAGTCCTTTCACATACCATGGGCAACTAACAACAAAAACAGACGTATGCATAGCTACCACCACAAAATCAGTATAAATTCAGAAATATCAAATTGATAATTTTTATCAGTTTTGTGTGACACTGCCTAAAAACAGCGTGTGCAGAGGTTGAAAACAAATGCTTCTCATTTTCAAGCTTCAAGAAGAGCAGTTCTGAATGACAGGTTCATCACCATTTTTCTTTGTTCTGGAAACTAAGGTTCTATCACCCGTTGGGGCTTTAGCTGAATGCAGAGCCATATCCCGTTTCAGGTTGTGACTTCTTATTCCCAAGGAGCTAAACTCACTTGATGTTTTAAAAGTTTGTCTTTTTTTGCGTATAGAATTGCATCTCAGAGACTTATTCAGAACATGCTTTTTCCCTGTGCGTACAGCTGGACTTCTGTTAGCCTCATGGAAACCTTGGTGGTTTAGTGGGTTCAAATCCACCAGGGACTCCTCTGAAACTCTGTGGGGAAGTTCTACTCTGACCTCTAGGGTTGCTATGAGTTGGACCCAACTCGTCAGCAGTGGGTTTCTTGGGCTTTGTTTGGTCAGCCCTGTAGTCTTGCTTTTGTTCTGGATAAGTCCATTTGTGTTTATTCAAGAGCCGCTAACAAGAGAGTGGAAGCTGAGACAAGTTGTGAGTGGAAATATGCGAAGTGCTGACCTTCATCACATGTGGCCTGAGTGTGATGCAATTCAGCACAAGCTAGAGAGTTGTTCCAGTGTTGTATCATTCGAGAGAGAAAATATCTGACTTGGGCATCGTGCCCTCACTCTTGTGGTTTCTGGGCTCTGTCTAAAGGTCGCAGAGCCAGACCTTACCTAGGAGTTGTCTCCTGGAGGAGAAGATGCGGGTCTAAGATTGTAGAATGAAGACTGGGAAGGGAGCAGTGAACTCCTCTGTTGGCCTTGGACTTTGGAATTCCAAATACATTTCTCTAAAAAGTAGCATGTGTTTGAGGACAGTCCCACTGAAGAAGATACATCATTTGTAAGTAGGTCCTTGAAACAGGAGCTAGATGGGAGAGTACGTCACAGTTGACCCTGGATCTTGCCTTGTGGTTTGTGATGGTACTACATCTAGAAGAAGTTTTGTTTTACTGTCTTGCTTTCCTTTTCTTTAACTCTCTTGTCACTCCCAAAACTTCAAGAAAATCTCGTTGGCCTCATGTCTTTTTAGCTGGGATTTGAGGAAGAGTGTGAGCTCAGGCCTCAGGCAGAGCAGTGTACGGGAGACAGGCAACAGCCTGACAGAGACCTCTGTGGACCTGGCTGGTGGTCTTGTGGAACAAGTGGTGGCTATGGATAGAGTCTGGGCCAGGTGGCAGCTGACAATCAAGAGTGATCTGAAGAACATGCAAGCATTTCCCAGGGAGTCAAAAATATTGGGGGATAGAAAGCTGGTAGAGATAAGGTTATCTCATCCAATGGGATAAAATCCCAGGTGTCAAAATTTGAGGCATTCAGAGATGTGACCCATGTTGGTTACACTGGTAGAACAAATTATTTCTTACTTTTCAGTTTCCTCTCTCCCTCATTCACTGGCTGTGTGTGTGTGTGTGTGTGTGTGTGTGTGCGCGCGTGTGTGGTACTTTGTAGTACTTTATTCTTTTGATGTGTCCTCCGAAATACTTCCTGATTTAGACGTGAATCATAATGCTTAATGACTTGTGCTGTTCCTTCTCTTTCTAATGAGATCCTGACATTTTTTTTTCTTTTGTATCTATTCTGATACCACCTGAATACACTCCTGATAATCTTAAATCCTCCGCATATGGTTCTAAATTCTCTAGCACATCAGAAGAAGCTTCTGCTTGATCTTTCTCATCTGTACTTCCTTCAGGGACTTTGCTGCCAGCATGTCTTCGTCTCTGTGTTTAGGAAAGCAGAAACCAGCTCATTTTTAGTAGAATGTTTGGAGCACCAGAGTGTAACAGCTCAGTTTCCCTTTTATGAGGATAACTCCTTTACCATAGTTTTTCATATACAACTCTCCTGGTTTTCCCTTTGTTGTGGTCTCTCTTTCACTACCACATTTCTAGCTCCTAAAGAGTGCCTCATGTATAGTCAGTGCTCAACAAATATTGTGGAATGAGTGAATGAATGAAACTTAGCCAGAATGTTGGTCTCAGTTTGAACTTTTGCCAGCTAGCCAAGTGCCATCCTTTTGAGTTGGCCCTAAATTGGTAAAATTTTAAACAGGTGAGAATTCTTCAGTTCTCGTCTGTTCTCTAAATCTTACTCCACTGCCTCTTACTCTCAAGAGTTGCATGCTATCTCTAAAGTGTCCACAACACTGTTTTTCTTTCACTGGTGCTTGTTGTTATTGTGAGTTGCTGTCGAGTTGGTGCTAACTCACAATGACCACATGCAACAGAATGAAACGCTATCTGATTCTGTGTCATCTTTATGATTGTTGGTGTGCTCACGTCCATCATGGCAGTCACTCAGTATTTTGAGTAACTTCCAACTTAGTGAGCTCGTCTTCTAGCATTATATCAAGCACATTCTCTTGTGATCCATAGGATTTTCATTGGCTAATTTTTTAAAATTATGATTAAGTGAAAGTACACAATCCAAATCAGTTCTGCCTGCCTGACTATCTACAGCTCCATCTGCTCTCCTCAGCCAGTTGAATCACATTCCTCCTTTTCACTCTATTCTTCTAGCCAAGCCAAGTGCTGTCGAGGCGGATCTGACTCATGCTTCTAGTATCCTCTTAATGAGCACCTGTCCCCTCCTCTCCACCTTCTTCTCTGCCATCTAGAAAGAACCAGTAGGACAGTCGTAGGCTAAGTTTTTGAAGTAGACCCCCTAGTCTGTCTTAGTCTGGAAGCTCTGCTAAAACTCACCATCACAGGTAACTCTGCTGATATTTCAAATACTGGTAGCATTCTTCCAGCATTACAGCAGCAGATACCCCACCGCACTGTGACAAACTGACAGGTGAGTGGCAGTCGCCTGCATGCCAAGGCCTGGGTGTGGTACTTTATATGTATTGTCTGATTCACTTCCCACAATAATCTTACGAGGTAGCTGATATTACTCCCATCTTATAAATTAGGAAACGGAGGCACAAAAAGGTGACAAGCCTCATCCATATTTCCACACCTGAGAATCTTGGTAGGATCCAGGAATTTAATGTAGTAGTGTAAAGCTGGAATTTATGTCCTTGCTAGCTATGCTATAATTTCTTCCCACTCCAAGTTCCATAACATTCTTTCTTCCCTCTCTTCTAGCAAGTCACTTAGTCCCTTAGTGCTAGCATTAGGAGAGCTATCTGATTCATGAAATGAGGGAATATTCATGAATAAGTTATAGCTTTGTTTTCAATATTTAAGATGCAATATGAGAAATCCTAGACATTGTGATCTCTTTTTTTTCGGACTGTGGTCTAATGATAGTTGATGTTTTATAGACTGTACAGCGAGCCCAGGTGGCCCACTGGTTCAGAGCTCAGCTGCTAACCAAAAGGTCAAAAACCCAGTAGCTGCTCCATGGCAGAAGGACCTGATGCTCTGCTTCGGTAAAGATACATAGCATTGGAAGCCCTATGGGGTGGTTCTGTCCTGTCCTACAGGGTCACTATGAGCCAGAATCAACTCAGCAGCAATGAGTTTCATTTTTGGTTGCATAGGTGTTTATTAAGGAGTTATTAAGAGTCTGGTACTGTTCCCTCTCTGGTATTACAAAGATTCTCAAACACACAAGAACAAATTCCTCCCAGTTTTCATCTCTTCACTGACTTCTCACTTCCTTAGGATAAAGTACAAACACCTAAACATTATTTAAAACCTATCATGATCTGGCTGCTGTCATGCCCCGGTTTTCATCTCTTCCTCATCTACTCACCTCTGCTTCTCATCATCCTCCCTTTCCCCTCAATAACTAAGCTCTCCTAAATGTCCTCTGGAAACCCTGGTGGTATAGTAGTTAAGTGCTATATCTGCTAATTAAAGGTCAGCAGTTGGGACCCTCCAGGTGCTCCTTGGAAACTCTATGGAGCAGTTCTACCCTGTCCTATAGGGTTGTTGTGAGTCAGAATCAACTGGGTGGCAATGGTTTTTTGTTTGTTTGTTTGTTTGAAATGTCTTTTAGCAGTCATTCCCCTCTAGGTTTAACAAACATCATTTCTTTGCCTGGAGCACAGTCTCGAAAGTCATCTGACTTTGATTTTTAGCTGTTGACTTACCAATTACTTTTTCAGGCAGTGTTTCTACGTTCCGGAGTCTGGGTTAGTGGGCCTTCCCAGCCCTCCTGTTAATGCTCTGTGCTTTCCTGATTGTGGACAACCAGGGACCTCATGGTTTTAGGCTCTCGAGGTAGCATAGGGCCATTCCAGATGGCGACAGTGGGATGCGCACAGGTGTGAGGCACGGACAAGGATACAAGTATTTATTTTATTTTGGCTGCAAATATGAGAGCATTGCATTTCCTTCCTAATAACTATTAGTCTTAGCTTCATCCAGCTCACTGGAGCCTCTCTGTCTTTCTTTTTCTTGAAGGATCGGAATTCCACTGTTATTCCCTGAGTAGACTCTAATCCTCTTCTAGGTAGAAAATTGACGACAGAGGAGCACTTACTTTTGGCAAAACTCAGTGCCTTTTCACACATTTTGGAAGCTTCTTGCCAACAGCAAAATCCCTTTGTCTAAAGTTACATATTTCCTATCGAGGTCAATTGGTACAACTAGTGTGTTACTAATGAGGTCTCTCCACACCCCACATTGCTGAGTCGAGTCTGGGCTCTTAGAAGCTGCCAAGCTGCCATCTGAGGGTACAGCAAATGGTCCCAACTTAGCAGGAACAGATGATCGCCAAGGTCCATAACGACATGGGGGAAAGAAAATCCAGAAGACAGAGAGACCTACATGAGTAGATGTCTACATCGACTTGTGACCGGAAGAACCAGATGGTGTCCATCTACCACCAGTGATAGAGCTCACAAAGTTGAGTCTCATTGGCAACACAAGTATAAATAGGGGTACACCCTGAGATCTCCGCTAAAAAACTGCAATTGATGGTCCAGGGGCCTTGGAGTTCTCCTTGGAGCAGGGCCCCTGGCCCTGATGCTGCCTCTGTCGGTAAGTCATAATGAAGGTCAACTTTTCAGACAGGAATGGATTGGACTTGGTGACACAGAGTGACCATATAGTGTGGGCACTTTATGGTTCTAGGCATCTATGGGAGGGCATCCTGTTGACCTCATACTGGAGGAAGGGGTATGGGTGGAGAGAGGAAGATAAGAGACTGTTGGGAAGATAAGACATGTATGAAACAGAGTGGAAGAGTGTGCTGTCACCGTGTGGGGAGAGCAGTGGAAGCTGCATGTAGGTCAGTATGCAAATTTATATGGGAATGCACATTTTCATTGAATCATAGTAATAAAAAATAAAAATAAAAAAATTATTTAGTAATGGAAAAAAAAATAAAGTTATGCACTTTCTAAGAGACACAGAAAGCTGGCTTGGAATGCCGTGGATTAATCATGGGTAGAGGAAATCCGGTACCGAGGTATCTATATATATGTCTGGCTGGAGATTCCAGTTTTTCTAGAAGCCACTATCTGACAAATGTCTCAGATCTGAGAGTTAAGGGCTGGTAAAACAAAAATATCCATTTCTGTCAAGTCAATTCTGACTCACAGTGACACTACAGGACAGAGTGTAACTGCATTATAGAGCCTCCAGGGCTGTAAGTCTCTATAGAGTGGCTGGTGGGTTTGAACTGCTGACCTTTCAGTTAGCAGCTATGTGCTTAACCACTGAGATACCAGGGTTCCTTATGTGGAGTAGAACTGTTCGTTTTTGTTGAGGGTTGTATTTAATTGCAAAATCAAATATCATAAATGCTCAGTCTTTATAGTTGGATGCTTATGTTCAACATTAAAAAAAAAAGAAGCAAGAAAGTATTGTTTTTGTTTTTTCTTTTTTGGTGCCACTTCTTATGACTCAGCTCTTAGAATGTTGAGCTAGAGTGAGAAATCCAAGTGAGGGGTAGGCGTGGTAATCATTCCCCCCTAGTCAGAGAGGAGGAAGTAGTGCACTGTGCCTGTCGAATGTCATCAGCTTAATGTAATCTTTTATGCTTATAGTAGGACAAAAGTGAAGTTACATGTGTGAGTCTGTGTGTGTGTATATGTGATTGTATATGTATATACAAACAACTGAAAAAATAATGTCTCTCCTAGGTTTCTCCCAAAGGAGCCCTGGTGGTGTTGTGGTTAAGTGCTCATTTGCTAACCTAGAGGTTGTTTATTAGGACTCACCCTATGGCTCTGGGACAGAAAGACCTGGCAATCTGCTTTTGTAAAGATGACAGCCTGAAAAAGTCTCAGAGGACAGTTACACTCTGTCACATAGAATTTCTGAGTCAGAATCAGCATGATAGCACCAGGCAACAGCAGACAGCTTCCTTACAGCTTTGATTTCTGTATCCTCTTCCCTACGCTCCCCACGCAGTCCAGGGGCTTGTGGTGTGGACACTCGCCTAATTTCAGATGCCAGCTGGTGGCCACTCCCAAAGCAGATTGGACTTGCTGCTTCCTCTCTCCAGAGCTGCCTAATCACAGCTGTCCTCCTGCCTCCTGCAAACACCTGTCACGAGTGTCACCTTAGTTATCACCTGGGACCTAAGAGCCATAGCTCTTCTGCACATAGGGCACGGTTGCCACCACTAACATGGGCAAGGTGGGACTTGCAAGATAGATACATGCATCAACATCTAGAAAAGGCGTCAGCATTTCTCTTAGCTGTATCACTGGGGTAATGTGGCAGGGCATTTATTAGCCAGGATTTCGGGATCGTCAAGATCCCGTTAAAGCAGTGTAAGCATGATAGCCGAGACAGTGGAACTTGCTTCAGACATAGTTAGATCTGGAAGTCCAAGCAATGTAGTTATGACTGTCTACTTCCGTTGCTAAACTGTGCCATTCTTTTCTCCTGGCTTTACTATAGACACATTCTGTGTGGCCACACAAAGGCCACAATTTAGAAGATCAAAATTCAGAGTCTCTCAGCTTTGCAACTGTGGTAGAAAGCAAGAATTTTTTGTTTTTCCCTTAGTACTGGCAGAAAGATCCCAGAGAAGATCCTGCCAGGTTGTGGAGTCATGGGATTATCCCTGAAGCAATCATGACACTTGGAAGAAAGGGAGAGTCTGATGAAACAAGCCTGGCCTCTTATGCACCCTTGGGTGATGAGTCAGCACTCTCAGAACCTCAGGAATCCCCACAGAAGATGAGCTCTATTGGTGGTGAAGAGGGAAGGGACTTGGGGCAGCTTTTCTTTTTGTTCAGCCCAGAGCTACTGCTTCTCTTCACCTCGGGCATTGGACCACGCCCTTGGGAGGTCAGGAGCCTTCCTTGTTTCTGAGAAAGTGTGGTCTGTGTTCCTGCCCCTAAAAGTGTTACTGTCTTTAGAGGCTTTACAAGTCTCTCTGTCCCAATATGATACCGCGGGCTGTGCCTGCCAATTGGATACCGTTTCCCCCCCTGGTTTCTCCAGAAATCGGAGCTCAAGGTGGAGGCTTACTGTATGCTGCTTCTTTACTAGAGGGGCAATTCCAGGGTACAGGAGGCAAGGACAAGGGAAATGAAACAGGACCAGATGGAAAGCCAGTGTTAAGGGTCCTTATCAAACCAACCAGAACTTAGTGTCAAGACAAACCCATATCCCAAGTAGATGGTGATTCTGGTTAGCATGAACTGTCTCTTTCAGGATCAAATGGGTCTAATATAATTAGCCGGCCATCAAGTGGTCAGCTGGTACCCTCTAGAATGGTATCTTTTGAGGGCTGACCACCAGCCTTCATTGCTGGCAAGTTGTGCATTCAGCAGTGGCAGCACTTTACTGAGAGACAGTCCATGTTACAGGGTCTGTGTACAACCTCTAGTCCTGCTGTCATGATCGCTCTGTTCATGGGATCATCGTGCTAGAATGGGTGGTGAAAGGGACAGCCTGGGTTATATCACCGGACAGATAATTCTGTCCTCTTGTGGTAGATGCTATATGGAGACAATAACATGAGACACAAAGCTTGTATATAGCCCCATGCTCATATACTCATCCTTGTATCTTGTCCACAGATCTCTTTCTCCAAGTTTTATCACCTGTTCTTTCAAGGCCCCTGATGAACCCAGCAATCCATTCACCACTGCTCAAGATTCCATATGTATCTATACTTAAAGTCACCTCTCCCTCCATTCACAGTGAATGGTCCAATGCATTACTCACAGCTCTGTGCATTAGGAAAATTCCTTAACCACTCTCATTTAAGGGCGTCCCTTAGAGGGAGTGAAATCCTGGAAAGCAGGATTGAGGGAAAGTAGAGTGAATCAAGGATGGAGGGAAATCCTCAATGAAAATGCATTATTAAACTTGTATCAGGTGAGAATGGCCCTATAAAATTTCTCAGGACAGTCTGTTTGGAGAGGAAGAAAGAAGATTTTGGCCTTTTGTCAGAGTTTGCCCTTGGGTATTAATTATTATGTACTTTCTGGCTGTATATGTGTGAATTCCAATTGGATCCCCTAGTGTCTTACTTGTCAGCATTAGCAAGCAAACCCTAGGGCAGGAGACAAGAGGAAGGTGTCATGGGTACATAATGAGGTGCTGTCAGATTGTACCAAGACAAAGTTGGTCAGAATGCTCCCTGAGCTGATTGCCGCTGCAGCCACTGGGGCTTGAGCACGTCACCAAGTGTTGTGAGACTGGTGAAAATGAAAGGATTTGACACAGCATATAAGAAATGCCTGTTTCATCTTCCTTCCTTCCTTGGTTGCAGACTGATGGTGCACTTATCAGTGTACTTGCACAATTCCCAGAAACACCTCCATGAAGTCGGTAGGTAAGCTAGGCGTTGAACACATGTACCCTCTCTCCAAGCTACGTTTAGGACATGAATTTGAATGAGATCTTGTCAGTTTTTGTTCTCATGGACTTGACAGATGGAAAAATAAAAAAGAGATGGTGATTCTTTCCAATTCATTCAGCAAGGAAATGACAAACTTGGATATATTAACAAGATTTCCTGACTCCTGTTCCATAGTATCTATTCTAACTCTTCACAGTATGCGAAAATTTAAGTTACTCTGTGATAACATCATATAGTTTACAATAGAACTGGAGAGCTTTCTGTTTTTCATTTTATTATATCTACTTCAGATTAAAAGACTGACACAGTAATTTTCAATGGGCAGTTAACCTTTGCTGAAAGAAAACAAATTCATTGTAAAATCTTTAGAAAATACATTTATGCCAAAAAATATAAAGCAAATAAATTTTGACTTTAACGGACCATAACAATCTTATATCAATTAATATTTCTATACTACATCTTCCTTTTGATAACTGTTGTATTACATGGCTATACTGTAATGTAACTCATCAATTCTTTATTGCTTAACATTTCTCAGTATTTCAACAATCGTAGATCATCTATAACTTTGTGAAATCCATGATTACTTGTATGTGATAACCTCCTTGTCATGAAATTTCTTATTCAGTAAGTATGTACTTCAGTACATATTTCTATGAGCACAAGAGAGTGCCTATTTTCTCACATCCTTGCCACCGCTGGATATTACAATTTTTTCTTATTTGCACATTTGATAGGACAAAAATATAAACTATTATTTTAATGACTGCAAGAATAGATTTCTTTTACTAAAAGGGTTTAAATCCAACCAGGAATGAGATTTGTCTGTTTTCCTGACATGTAAGCATATTGATTGTGGTACTTTTTTTTTAATGGTCACAGTTACCTCCTTTTTCACATCCAACTTTTTGCTACATGACCTTGTAGCATTGTCAGTTAAGAGATGAAGTCAGTTTCCTCATCCCTTTGAATCTGAACTTGCTTTGGTCAACAGGCTGCAGTAACTATAGTTCTGTGTTGGTTCTGAGCCTAGGCCCCAAGAGGCCTTGCACATCTCCACTTGCTCTCTTGGAACCTGGCCAGCACTACTTGGGGAACTATAGGCTCCCCACATGAGATGAGAGACACATGATCCTGGGTAGCAGCCACCCAGCCTCCAGATGCCGACCTGCTTAGCTGACCTGCAACTGACTCAAAATGTACCATGGAGCCCTCCAAGGCCAGAACTGCCAGCTGAGCCCAGCCTAAATTGATGATCCATGGATTCATGACCTGAATAAATAACTGTTGTTGTACATCACTGAATTTTGGGCGACAAAATCTAACTGAAGCGTGACATCCATTTTGGTGAATAAGATAGCTTCGTATTTCCTGAAAGATCATCTTAATTGAAGAAGAGGGAGACTGTTGTTTCAAAAGCAAAAAGATCAAATCATTAGAAACACAATAATATACTTTGTAAAGTGATAAAGATGAAACTATGAGCTTTTGACCTCTAACAGTTATGAGAACTCTGTAAATTCATTTACCCTACTCTAGAACTGTTGTAATGAATAATTCTTGGCTGAGAATTTGACTATCCAGGGTATTGTTTTAATTGTGCTGCTAGAAAACCATGTGAGTTGGGACAAAATGCTTTTACTCTACGGGCTTTAGTTTTCACAACTGCAAAATAAGGGATTGTAAAAATGACAGTAACAATAGCTAAGATTTAGTGACTGCTTTTATGTGACAGAAATCCTGGTGGCATGGCAATTAAGTGCTATATGATGATAACCAGAAAGTCAGCAGTTTAAATCCTCTAGGCACTGCTTGAAAACAATCTAGGGGAGGTCTACTCTCTCTCTAGGACCACTATGAGTTGGTGAATTGACTCGACTGCAGCAATCTTGGTTTGGTATTTGGTATATGTGACAGACACTTCTCTATGAACCTTCTTACAGCTGTGCATCATATTTCTCATGAGAAAGAGGCATACCATCTGGGCTGGCAGGAATTGAGAAGACAGCCTTAAATGCTTCAGAGCATTTCATTCCACTGTGTGGGGTCACCATGAGTTGGGGTTGACTTGACAGCAGCTTACAACAACAACAGAGTAACTGTCTGGAGTTTAATAGTCGAGCAATCTAATGTATCTTATCTGTATCATAAAATAGAAAAATTAGCACAATACTTTTATTTCTGCCATCTGGTAAGAGAATTAGTGAACCGACAATTAAATAATTATAAAGTAGGGTTTTCTTTTCTCTTCTGCAGGATGCCTTTGTTTAGCACACTGAAAGTCCTTTGTGCTTGAATTTTGTAAGTCAATGGCAGTGATCCTATCACACGTCTGAGGGGAGATACAAAGACAAATAACACATCAGCAGCTTCTTGTTCTGTGGGGATAACTTAAAAGTCTATGCTACCTCTAAGATGAGCTTTGAGAGCAGTCAAAAATCTGAGAAATTGGATTCATACAAATGGCAAAAGTACTTCCATTACAAGATGGCAGAGTAAACAGACATCTCATTTCCCTCAGAGAAATAAGGCCTGGATGATATTTTTATGGAGCATTGAATATCTGGGGAGCCTTAGGACCTAACATATTTGACTGGGCAACAGCATTGGACTAATCTTCTCCTCTTAAAAATGATCCTGTGACCATGTGACCTCTGCTTCTGCTGCTTGATTGTAACAGAGAACTGCAGCTTCCGCAAACGGCCAGTAATGGTAACATACTTTCATTATAAGCTGGCAGGTGAAGTCTGCTGTTCCCGACTGCCTGTTGGATAGCTCCCAGCTCCCAGTTCAGAACCTGGACAGCTCCCTACATAGAAGTACAGTTTACTTTTAATGCTGAGAGGCTTGTATATCTCCCTGAACATTTCTCTATTGAAAAGCCTCAACTCTTCCTACCTCTTTCCTCTCACTCACATTGTAAGATTGGCTGACAGCCCCCAGGTTCTCCATAAAGAGAACAGCCTCTTTGCTACACAATAAGCAGAGTCTTCCACCCTTGAGAGTCCACCTGGGGCAAATCACTAGAGTAATAGAGACAGATGGTGACCAACAATTCTCTTAGATCCATTATCAGAGAAATCAAATAGTATCTAGATGGCACGCAGGCAGCAGACCATAATTAATCATTTAAAGAAACAGTCTTCAAATGCTCCAGAAAGTTCCCTAAATAAAGATTCAAAAAATTCAAAAAATTTCCCAGATGAAGAAGCCTTTCTGAATCTAACAGAGGTTGACTACAAAAGAGTTGTATACAAAACCCTCCTAGAGATTAAACAAAATGCAATAGAACAAAATGAAAAATTTGGTAAACTATTTGAAATGCTAGAACATCAATGATCTGAAATACATCAGATTAATAACAAAATTACAGAATTGTATAATTCTATCCAAAACCAAAAGAGTAGGATTGAACAGATGGAAGTTACAGTCAGTGATCTAGAAGACAAAGTAACTAATGCCAGCATTTATGAAGTGAAATCAGAGAAAAGAAATAAGAAAAATGGAGCATTAAGAAACATGTGGGACTCCAGGAAGAGGAATAATTTATGTTTAATTGGAGTTCCTGAACAAGGGGGGATTAATGACAACGTAGAGAGTATTGCTGTAGAGATGCTGACAGAAAACTTTCTTAAGATTATGAGCAAAGAGAGCATAGGTATCCAAGATGTTTATTGAACACCTCGAAAGTTAGCTCCAAAAAGAAGGACACTAAGGCATATTGTAATTAAGCTTAATAAGCTAAAACACAAACAGATGCTTCTGAAGACAGCAAGGCTCAAATCAAAACTAACATTCTGAGGAAAACCCCGTAGGCTTTCATCCGAATTTTCTGCCAAAACAATGCTGCTTAGAAAACAGCAGGCAGACATATTCAAAGCCCTGAATGAGAAAAATTTCCATCCTAGAATTATTTATCCTGCAAAATTGTCTATCAAATATAATGGTGAAATTAAGACTTTTGAAAATAAAGAGACATTTAAAGACTTCATACAAACTAAACGAAAATTACATGAAATATTGAAAGAAGCTTTTCCCTAAATGTATGTTTTAGGTGATAATTCAAGGCACTTCATCCAAATTTCTATTTAGTTAAGGAAGGTACAAAACTTCACCAAACCCAGCCAAAAGCTACAGTATTATAATAAGGGAATCCATGATCATATTATGACAGCTACAATACCATCACATTAAAAGAGGGATACATTACAATAGTTACAGTTTTTTTTATGCAGAGAAAGTTTCAGACTTATAAAATAGTTAAAATTGATTTCAATAAATACACGTTAAGGGGGATAATACATGTAGCCATAAAACAGGTTAACAATACATTATTTGAAATTAATAAATGAAATACAGGAATCTCAATGAATATAAAATCAACACTCATACCATCCATAAAGAAGAATGTCCCAGAACAGATTAATAAGAACAGAGAAAGCATCAACATGAAAATAAACATATCACAAAGACACTACTAAACATATACGTATCAATAATCACATTGAATGTAAATGGACTAGATGCTCCAGTAAAGAGACAGTGAGTGATATCCTGGATCAAAAGACCTGACTCATCTATATGTTGCTTATAAGAAACACACCTTAGACTTAAAGATAAGAACAAGTTGAGAATTAAAGGTTGGAATAATATATATCAAGCTAACTACACAAAAAAGAGCAGGTGTGGCAATATTAATCTCAGATAAAATAGATTTTAATGTAAAATCCACTAGTGTGGACAAGGTTGGTCACTATTTATTGCTGAAAGGTTCAATACTCAAGCAAGACTTAACAATATTAAATATTTATGCACCCAATACCAAAGCACCCAAATACACTGAACAAATACTGACAACATTGAAAAATGGGATTGATCATTCCACAATAATAGTTGAGGACTTTAACACTCCCCTTTCAGTTAAGGATAGATCATCCAGAAAAAAACTCAGTAAAGACACAGAAGATCTTATTGCAACAATCAACCAACTTGACCTTACTGACATATACAGATGTTTTCATCCATCATCAGATAAATACACCTTCTTCTCCAGAGCACATGGAACATTCTCCAGAATAGACTATATGTTAGGTCATAAAACAATTCTCTATAAAATCCACATCATTGATATTATTGCAAAGTACCTTCTCAGACCACAGAGCTACAAAAGCTGAAATCAATAACAGAAAATTCATAGGTAAAAATTTAAACTTTTGGAAACTGAACAACATTTTACTCATAAAGCCTTGGGTTATATAAAAGAAATTAAAGACACATTAAAGAAATTTATGGATTCAAATGAGAATGAAAACACGTCCTACCAGAATTTATGGGGTACAGCAAAAGCAGTGCTCAGAGGCCAGTTTATCTCTATAAATGCACACCTCCAGAAAGAAAAAAGAACACGAATTAAAGAATTAACCTCACAGCTTGAACAAGTAGAAAGAGAGCAACAAAGGAACCCCTCAGTCACCAGAAGAAAATGGATAATAAGGATTAGAGCAGAATTAAATGAATTAGAGAATAGAAAAACAACTGAAAAAATTAAGAAAACCAAAAACTAATTCTTTGAAAAGATCAACAAAGTTGATAAACCATTGGCTAAACTTACAAAAGAAAAACAGCAGAAGATACAAATAACCTGATTAAGAAATGAGTTGGGAGATGTTACAACAGACCCAACTGAAATAAAATATATCATAACAATACTATGAAAAGCTATACTCTAACAGGTTTGAAAACCTGGGGGAAATGGAAAAATTTTTATATTCATATGACTCGCCAAGACTATCACAAGGAGAAACAGATCAACTTAATAAATCTATCACAAAGGAAGAGATTGAAAAAGTCATCAAAAATCTACCAACTAAAAAGAGTCCTGGCCCAGACGGCTTCACCAGAGAATTCTACCAAACTTTTAGAGAAGAATTAACTCTAATACTATTGAAGCTATTTCACACCCTACAAAGGGATGAAATACTTTCAAATTCATTGATGATTCTATGATGCCACCATAACCCTGATACCCAAACCAGGGAAAGATCCCACAAAAAAAGAAAATTACAGACCAATATCACTCATAAATCTATATGCAAAAATCTTCAACAAAATTCTAGCCAATAGAATTCAACAGCATATAAAAAAATAATTCATCATGATCAAGTTGGTTTCATTCCAGAGATGCAAGGCTGGTTCAACATTAGAAAAACAATTAATGTAATCAACCACATTAATAACACAAAAGATAAAAATCACCTGATATTGTCAGATGATGCAGAAAAGGCATTTGACGAAGTTCAACATTGATTCATGCTTAAAACTCTCAGAAAAATAGAATAAAGGGGAAATTCCTCAAAATAATCAGTAGCATCTATGCAAAGCCAATGGCTTTCATCATCCTGAATGGTGAAAGACTGAAAGAATTCCCTTTGAGAACAAGAACTAGACAAGGATGTCTGCTCTCACCACTTCTATTCAACATTGTGCTAGAAGTTCTAGCCAGAGCAATTAGACAACTCAAAGAAATAAAAGGCCTCCGTATTGGCAATGAAGAAGTAAAGATTTCCCTCTTTGCAGACGATATGATTGTTTATACAGAGAATCCAAAGAAATCCATCAGTAAACTATTGGAACTAATAGAATAATTCAGCAAAGTATTGGGATACAAGAAAAACATAACTAAATCAATAGGCTTCTTTTATACGAACAGTGAAATTATTAAAGAAGAAATCACCAAATCAATTCCATTTACTATAGCCCCCAAGAAGATAAAATACCTAGGAATAAATCTAAAAATATCTAGGAATAAATCTAAAATACCTAGGAATAATCCTAAGATTTTAAACTGGGGTAAGAACAGTCTCTTACCAAATGATGCTGACATAATTGGTTATCCATCTGCAAAAAATTGAAACAAGACCCATATCTCACACCTTATACAAAAATCAACTCAAATTGGATAAAAGACCTAAATATAAAAGCTAAAACAATAAAGCTCATCTAAGATAAAATAGGGTCAACAATGGAAGTTTTAATACACAGTACAGACAGACTTAAAAATCTGACAAACAAAACACATTCATCAGAAGAGAAAACAGACATGGGAATTAATAAGAATCAAGCACTTCTGCTCATACAAAGACTTCATCAAAAGAATTAAAAGACCACCTACAGAATGGGAAAAAATATTTGGCAACTCTATGTCAGACTGATGCCTGATCACCATAATCTGTAAGGTTCTACAAGATATCAATAAGAAAAAGGCAAATCATCCAATTAAGTGATGGGCAAAGGAGATGGACAGACCCTTCTCTAAACAGGAGATCCAGGCAGCCAAAAAACACATGCAGACATGCTCACGTTCATTAATTATAAAAGACATTCAAATCAAAATGACAATGAGATACCATCTCACTCCAACAAGATTGGCCATGATCCAATAAACGCGAAACACTAAATGTTGGAGAGGCTGTGGAGAGATTGGAACTCTCCTACACCGTTGATGGGATTGCAGAATGGTGCAACCTCTTTGGAAAGAAATCGGGCATTACCTTGAAATAATGGATATAGATATGCCATTTGACCCAGTAATTCCTCTGCTTGGAATATATCCGACAGAATCAAGGCCATTCACACCACCTGATACATACACACGAATGTTCATTGCAGCACAGTCCACAGTAGCAAAAAGATGGAATCAACCTAGATGCCCAATGACAGAAGAATGGATGGGTAAACTTTGGTATATGTACTCAGTGGAGTACTATGCAATAATAAAGAACAACGATGATAGCAGGAAACATCTCTCAACTTGGTCTCAACTGGAGGACATTATATTGAGTGAAACTAGCCAGTGACAGAAGCACAATTATTATATGAGACCTGTATGATAAAAACTTAAAGCAGACTCATAACAGAAAAGACTCTTTGATGGCTACAAGGGTGGGGAGGGTGAGAGGGCGGAAGAGCGAGGAGCAAAGGTTTAGATTAGACAGTTGTTAGAAATTTGGTTGGGTGACATTGATGACAATACACATTAGTAACAAGGTCAATATTAATGGAACTTCAACACAACTTGTGTACTCCTCCCATCTTAACCCAATATTGTAAGCACAGAGTATGTACACTTTCACTTTTTATTTAATAAAAAAAAAAAGTGGCAAAGGAATGACTAGTTTGAGGGACTTTCCTGTCAACAGATGCCAACTTGGGGACAATTTTGCACCAGCAGTGGGCCATTACCTGCTGGGCTTCTTGCAGAACACAGTAACTGTAAAGGGAAAAAATGGGTTTTTGGATTACACTGAAGTTAAGTGATATGTTTATCATAGACATCATTATGAGACTGATGAGGCAAAAAACATGGAGTGGGAGAAGGTGTTTGCACTATCTATAAATACTAATGGGAACCCTGGTGGCGTAGTAGTTGAGTGTATGGCTGTTAACCAAAAGGTTAGCAGTTGACGTCTGCTAGGTCCTCCTCGGAAACTCTATGGGGCAGTTAGTTCTACTGTGTCCTGTAGGATCTCTACAAACTGGAATCGACTTGTTAGCAATGGGTTTGGTTTGGGGTTTTAGAAATACTCATCAGGTCCCTGGCTGGCCCAAAGGGTTTGTGCTGGCCTAATAACCAAAAGTCTAGCAGTTAGAACCCATCCAGTGGCTTGATGGAAGCAAGGCCTGGCAACCTGCTTCCATAGAGATTACAGCCAAGAAGACCTTATGGAGCAGTTTTACTCTGTAACATGTAGGGTTGCCATGAGTTGGAACTGACTAGATGCAATGAGGGCTTTTTGGGTTTTTTTTTTTTTTTGCAGGGCAAATACTTGCATTCAGAACACAGAGAAAATTCCTACACATCGAAAAGAAAAAGAGAGGTGCAAATAGGAAAACTGTCAGCACTTTATTAAAATAAGCATCCAAATGGACAATAAACATATGAAGAAGTTCTTAGAATCGTCAGTAAGATTACCTTAAAATCACAATAACAATCAGAATGGCTAAAATAAGAAAGACCAGTAACCCTAGATGCTTGCAAAGATCCAAACCATTCACTCCATTGACTAAAGGTACATGTTTGCACACTATCTTATCCAGTTATTCTGTTGTTATTGTGAGGTGCTGTTGAGTCAGCTCCAACTCATAGTGACTCTGTGCACAATAGAATGAAACGCTATCTGGTGTGCACCATACCCACAACTGTTTTTATGCTTAAGCCACTGTGTTGCAGCCACTATGTCAGTGCATCTTGTTGAAGTTCTGTCAACAAGTGGTCTTGCTCTTCTTCACTGACCCTCCACTCAACCAAGCATGATGTCCTTCTCCAGAGGATGATTCCCCTAACAACGCGTCTGAAGTAGGTAAGACATAGTGTCTCCACCCTTGCTTCTAAGGAGTACTCTGGCTTTATGTCTTCCAAAACAGATCTGTTTGTTCTTTTGGCAAGCTATGATATATTCTTTTCCAACACCACCATTCAAAGGCATCAATTCTTCTTCGGTCTTCATTATTCACTGTTCAGCTCTCATACTTATGATACAATTGAAAATACCACGGCTTGGGTCCAGCATACTTTAGTGTTCCAGGTGACATCTTTTCATTATTGTTAGCTGGTGTCAAATCAGCCCGCAACTCATGGAGACCCCTGGCACAATGGTATGAAATACTGTCCAGTCCTGCACTATCCTCATGATTGGTTGTGGATGTGATTGTTTTCATTGACTGATTTTCAGAAGTAGATCACCAGACCTCTCTTCATGGTCTGTCTTTGACTGGAGGCTTTACTGACTCCTAGTTACATAAACCAGTTGCTGTTGAATAGATCTTACTCATGGTGGTACCATATGTGTCAGAGTGAAACTATGTTTCATAGAGTTTCTGGTAGCTATTGGTTTTAAAGTAAACAATCAGGTTTTCTTCCAAGGCATCTCTGGGTAGACTTGAACTTCCAGCCTTTCAGTTAGCAGCCTAGCACATTAACTGTTTTGACTACACAGGAACTCACCTTGTCATATGAGGTATGACATACGACATGTGACAAGTCCATAAACATGCGACTGTGAGCTTACATTGGCAGCAATGTACAAATAACTTGGTAAAGTTTCATAACCTTGGTATATCAGCATCTCACAGCTGTGTTTGTGTTGACATGTGGTGGTGTCTTGCTGAGTAGCATTCATTATTATTGTGTGTTTTTGTGTGCCATTGCAAGAATGTTGGAGCTTGAATTAGAGCAATGAACGAACATTAAATTTCTTGTTAAACTTGGCAAGAGTGAAAGTGAAATCAGGGACACGTTAGTCCGAATTTATGAGTATAGTATCATTAAGAAAACCAGTGTACAAAAATGTATTCAATGTTTTTCTTAGGGGAGAAAAGCATCATTAAGGAAGAGAGGTCAAGGCAGCCACTGATGAGCAGCACTGATGAAAACATTGCAAAAACTCATCGAAATGTGCATCAAAATCACTGGCTGGCTGTGAGAAGCATAGCAGACCAAGTAAACATCAATAGAGAAACAGAAAAATCTTAACTGAAAGTCTTGGCACAAGAATCGTGTGTGCAGAAGTGGTCCTGAAGGAGCTCACTGATGAGACAAAGGAGAGACAAAGTCTGCCAAGATCTTTTGGAGAGGTAGGGTGATGGTTTGGGGCCCTGATACCACTGCTGATGAAACATGGCTGTCCCAATATGGCCCTGAAACAAAGCGTCAAAGTGCGCAGTTAAAATCAGCCAATTCTCCACTACCCAAATATTCCATTAGTCCAAATGAAGAGTCAAAAGGATGTTGCTACCCTTTTTTGATACCAGAGGGATTGTTCATTAAGAATTTGTACCAACTGGACAAGCAATTAACCAAGGTTACTATTTGGAAGTGCTAAAAAGGGTGCATGAAAAAGTTAGACAAAAATGACGTGAACTTTTTACCAACAACTTATGGCTCTTGCGTCATGACAATGCACCAGCCCATACAGCACTGTCTGTGAGGGAATTTTCATCCAGTAAGCAAATATCTGCACTGGAACACCCTCTCTACTCACCTGATCTGGCCCTCAATTACTGTTTTCTTTACTTGGAGGTAAAGGAAATATTGAAAGGAAGACATTTTGATGACATTTAGGACACTAAAGGTAATACAATGACATCTCTGATGGCCGTTCTGGAGAGTTCCAAAATTGTCTTGAAGCGTGGACTAGGTGCTGGCATTGGTGCATAATTTTCCAAGGGGAGTACTTCGAAGGTGACTGTAGTGATATTCAGCAATGAGTTATGTAGCACTTTTTCTAGGATGAGTTTGTCAATTTGTCAGGCCTTACATACCCAATAGGAAATGTGTATATTATGTTCATCAAGAGACTTGCACAAGGGTATTTATAGCATACTACTTATAATAAAACAAAACTGAAAATAAACCACTGTTCATCAGAAGTAAATTATGATGCACAATGGAATACTATATAGTAGTGAAAAAGAACAAATGAGTGCTGCATCCAGCAACATGGATGACTCTCACAAATACCATGCTAAGTAAAAGAAGCCAGGTACAAAAGTGTACAGACTTCATCATTCTATGTGTAAAGTTCAAAGACAGGCAGAAGTAATCACATGATGTTAAAAGTCAAGACAGTGGTTATCTTGATGGAAAAGGTTATGACTTGAGGGAAGGATTTTAATGATTGGGAGAGGGCAAAAGTGGGCCTCTGAGGTACTGGTGATGTTCTATTTCTTGACCAAATGGAGACTTTACAAGGACCTTCACTCTGAATATTTATTGAGCTGATTACGATTTGTGCATTTTTCTGCATGTTAATTATATGTCACTATATAAGCTTATCTTTCAAAAATGAATTCAGCCTGGGAGTTCTTAGAGAGCTTCCCATAGAGAAGTTATGAAGTTGTAGATAACAATGGCACCTAGACGGGAAAAAATCAACCAAACAAAAAACAGCATGCTGTTTCAGGCATATGGCAAGTACCAGGTCTTGAGTGATCTTGGGACCAAGTGACCCAGAGGGGCTAGACCCAACCCAGGCACTTTGGCTTTGGTTGGCAATGTAACAAAATGGGAAAGATCACAGCTAGCAGGGCTGGGCAGCTGTGCTGCTGACTTCAGAGGGCAAACGATGAAGTCGGAGTCATCCTATACCGAAGGAAGCAGGCCAATGATCTGAGGTGAACAGCTGGGATCCACACACAAGTATCTGAAACAAGGGAGAAGGCGTTGATAGAAATGCAGATTCACACCCAGGTAAATTCCCAGCCAGTACACCTCAGATGCCACCACTCTTCGTCTGTCAGTGGAAGCTTTCATGTTATGATGCTGGGTGGATTTCAGCAGAGCTTCCTGAACAAGACAGATGAGAAAGAGTTTGGCAGTCTACTTCTGAAAATCTGCCAGCGACAGTGCTGTGCCTTACAATGGTCCCATCTTGTCATGCTGGGGATGCCATGCTGCTCAGTGTTAGCTGACAACAACAACAGTAATCAGTGTTAGCTAACAACAACAAGACAACAGCAAGACAGTCTGTGTAACAGGGAACAGGCAGTAAACAAGTTTCAGACAGGAAGTGAAGGATAGCACACCAGAGCTACATCTGGATAGATTACCTGCAACCCTCCTAAATTTGCTTTGCCTATGGATCCCAGACAACAGCTATCTGCCTTGGTAGGTGCAAAGTTTTCTTTCTGGTGTTGTTTTGGTTATCTAGGGCTGCTTTAACAGAAATACCACAAGTGAATGGCTTTAAAAAGATAAATTTTACTCATTACCATCCAGTAAGCTGAAAGTCCAAATTAAGGGTGTCAGCTCCAGGGGAAGGCTTTCTCTGCTGGCACCGGAGGAAGATCCTTGTCATCAGTCTACCCCTAGACTGGAAGTTTCTAAGGTGTAGGGATGCCGGTCCTTTCTAAAGAATGCACTCAGCTCCTGGCACTAATTCATGGGGGTATGAGGTCCCCAAATCTCGACTTGCCTCCCTTTCTTTTGTATCCCAAGAAGTTGCCCCAAGCCACAATACAATCCCACATGTTGAGTCCTGCCACATCAACTCAAATGCAGCCCATCCACCCTGAAGTCAGTCCTGATTCCTAGTGACCCTATGAACAACAGAAGGAAACATTGCACAGTTTTGTGCCGTGTCCACAATCATTTTTATGCTTAAGGCCATTGTTGTGGCCACTGTGTCAATTCATCTCATTGAGGGTCTTCCTCTTTTTTGCAGACCCTCTGCTCTACCAAGCATGATGTTCTTCTCCAGGGACTGATCCTTCCAGACAACATGTCTGAAGTATGTCAGACACAATCTTGCCATCTTTGCTTCCAAGGAGCACTCTGGTTGTACTTCTTCCAGAACGGATCTGTTTGTTCTTTTGGAGGTCTATGGTATGTTTCAACATTCTTCTCCAACACAACTCAAAGGCATCAATTCTTTTTCGGTCTTCTTTGTTCATGGTTCAGCTTTCACATGCATATGATGCGATTGAAAATACCATGGCTTGGGTCAGATGCATTTTAGTCTTCAAGGTGATTCCTTTACTTTTGAATACTGTAAAGAGGTCCTTTGCATCCTAGAGGCAGGATTTACAACAGGAAGGACATCACACAATGCCAGGATTCACAGCCCAGCCAAATTGCTACAGATGTTTTGGGGTGACACAAATCCATAACAGGGTAACACAATCCATGACAGGTGTGGACTAGGCACTTTGGTTCCTCAAAGTGAGGCTCAATTCACTAGGGACCTGGTCATGGACGTACTCAAAAAGAGTGAGGGCTTCTGGGCAGAACTCGCAGCTCTAATGGCTGTGGTGATTCAGGAAGGAAGAACTATTTCTTAAACTTCTGTTAGTGACACAGGAAAACTTGCTGTTGTGTGGGTGCTCTACAAAGCAATTAGAACCCAAACCACGCAACTGGAAGATGGCCCACCATAGCTGCTACGCTTCTAGCGTAAGAACAAACAACCTTTCGTTCTCCAATGTGAGTCATGATAGGGTGTGAATCCATCTCAGTAAGCATGAACTAAACGTGTTAGGAAATGGCAAGTATGATCCTCCTGCTTGAATAATATCATTTTATACAGCACTACTATCTTCTAGAAAGCATTCACAGGTAGGATCTTACTGGACACTCAAAACCACCGGGAAGGAGGCAGAGTCCGTATTCCTAGCCACCTTAACGGGTGAGTTGGATGGACTCACAAAGAGAATATAGGATCTATATAAGGTTACGCAACTCGAAGGCTCAGCTTTCTCTTTCTTGGTGTAATTCTTTGGCTGACAAAGTTGTGATATATTCTGGGAATGAGAAACTAACTAAACGCGTGAGCTGGTGAGAAAAGCAGTTGATTTTTCATTAATTAATTGAGGAGATCACACCAGTAGCTGGTGCAGGACTTGTAAACAGGAGGCTGGCTGACACCTGGAGAGAAGTTTTTTTTTTTTTTAAGCTTTGCTTTCTAGGAACAAACACCTGGGTTTCCTGGACTTCAAACTGACTTGTGCTCCTGCTGATACAATTTCAGAGCTTTGCTGGAAACTCATCATGTAGACTAATGATTCCCAAACTTTTATCTGCTTAAAAACCACCTCAGGGCTTGTTAAAATTCATATAGTGATTCATTAGTTCTGGCACAGCAACCAAGTCTCTGTGTTTCTAGCAAGTTCCAGGTTGCCTGCCTACACTGCAGGGCCGCAGACTACAGGTGGAGTACCAAGGACAGAAGATATCCTTGACTGTAGACTGAAAGCTTTTGTGTGACATCTTAAGGATTAAGACTTCTAGAAACTGGCATCTTCGTGGAGAAATAGGTTGACCTACAGGAGGCCACATTTAGGAATATTTAGGAAAACCTTCCTAGATTCTATATTTATTATAAAAAAATATTTTCTTTTTCTTTCTGTTTCCCTGGCTTCACCAGAAACAGAATTGACTAGGGTAGGTCCTTAACTATGTTTTTCACTCATTCATTCATGGAATGCTTACTGTGTCCCAGCCTCAAATGTAGATACTGAGGATGGAGCAGAGAACCGTATGGAGAATGTCTCTGTCCTCACGGAGCCTACAGTCTAGTAGACTAAAGGTGAATGTGTAGTGTGTAGGAAGGCAATAAATGATATGGAGAAAAAAACTTTAAAAAGCAGAGAAGAGAGATACAGTAGAGGGTGTGGGGGTGCAAATTTATGTAGAAAGGCCTTATGAGGGGGAAAGTAAACTGTAGAAGGATGAGATGGAGGTAGGGCAGCAAGCCGTGGGGATATCTGGAGGAAGAGCATTCTAGACAGAGGGAACCACAGAGCTTTTACACTTGAGGTTCTGAGATGGGCTCGTGCCTGGGCCATTTGGGAATACAAGGCAGCTAGTGTCCCTAGAATGAAAGGGCAAGTGGCCCAGCAGTGAGATGAGGTTAGGATGCAAAGAGAAGCTGGTTAGACAAAGACTCGTAGTTACTGCATGGACATTGGCTTTTATGCTGTGTAAGGGATGTCATTGGGTAGTTTTGAGCATAACAGTGACAGGTTATGCTTTAAAAGGATTATTCTAGCACCTGTGCTGAAAATGTAGCATGGAAAGGTAGGGGCAGGGAGACCTGTTAGGATAGTAGGTACCCAGGTGAGAGATGCAGGTGGCTCGAGCCACGGTTATTGGTGGGCTGGTGGACAGGTGGGATTTTCCCGTGCGCTTACCTGGGCCCACAGGAAACTAGGCTTATTGGCCTGAAGGCTTGATGCATGAAACTCCCGGCTGAGAGTTATGAGTTTTTGTGTTTTTTTTAAGAGCAAGCAACTTCATTTTGTCTCTTCTGCTGGATTATTGTGTCCTTTATCATTTAAAAAAATGATGGAATGTGGAAGTGATGGCATTTGAGGTGAACCTTCACCAGGGTAGGCTTCAGAACAATTCAGCAGCTTGTATTCCATTTTTAAGTTTTATATCACAGATGGGTATCTCTCCATTAACAAATAAATCAGGAGTGGCAGCAATTGTCAATGTTATTTTTCTTCTGATAATTCTAACTCATGCATTAAATATAGAAACTCCAGAGAATTCACTATTCTGGGGAAAAAATATGTAGCAAGTGTCATTTGCTGTACCAGTGCCTCACCACTGG
The DNA here is from genome assembly GCA_028571685.1 of Heterohyrax brucei. Taxonomy (NCBI): domain Eukaryota; kingdom Metazoa; phylum Chordata; class Mammalia; order Hyracoidea; family Procaviidae; genus Heterohyrax; species Heterohyrax brucei. The sequence goes on from CM053149.1 coordinate 55,337,296, forward strand.
CAGACACTGCTACATGATCAGAGCATTCTTTCCCACTGAGCCTACACAGAGTCTTAGACTCTTTGTCAAAGCAACCATCAGTAGACTAGAGCTGGCAAGAATCCAAAGCCGTCTGCCATTCCTGTGAGTAATCCTGACAGCTTCATAGGACTGGACAGGAAGCTGTAATGCACAGTGGTTGGAATGGAGGGTACTGTGTCTTCATCTTGGCAAATTGTGCCTTCATCACTTACTAACTCCCCAGTCTTGGATTGTTACCACTTCTTAGTCTCATTCTCCTCATCTATTAAACAAGACAAATCAGAACACTGCCACCAAGTCGATTCTGACTCATAGTCATCCCATAGAATGGAGTAGAACTGCCACATAGAGTTCCCAAGGGAGCACCTGGTAGATTTGAACTGTCGACATTTTAGTTAGCAGCTGCAGTGTTTAACCACTGCACCACCAAGGTTTTCTCTCCTCAGCTATAAAATGAGGAAAATAACTTGTCTTAAAGGTAGAGTTCCCTTGATGGAACAAATAGTTAAGTGCTGGCATACTAATTAAGATCGGCAGTTAAAACCTGCTCAGACTAGCCTAGGAAGCAAGGCTTGGTGATCTGCTTCTGAAAGCTCATAGACTCACCTGTAGAGCAGTTCTGCTCTGCACACATGGGGTTTCTGTGAGTCAGAGCCAACTGGACAGCGACTAACAATGATAGCAAAATCTTAGGGAGAATTACATACAAGGTCTGCAATGAAATTTGTGAACTCATCCCAGAAAAAGTGCTACATACTTCTTTGCTGAATGTCACCATGGTCACCTTCAAAGCACTTCCCTTGGGAAGCTATGCACTGATGCCAGCACTTAGTCCACCCTTCAAAGCAATTTGGGACTCTTTGTAATTAGAAACTCCCGTGGCATAGTGGTTACATGCTATGTTGGCTAACCAGAAGGTTTGAAGTTTGAATCCACCAGGCACTCTATGGAAACCCTATGGGGGCAGTTCTACTCTGTCCTATAGGGTTGCTATGAGTTGGAATTGACTCTATGGCAGTGGGTTTGTTTTTTTTAATCTGGAATGACCATCAGAGCTGTTGTCATATTATACTTGATGTCCTAAATGTCATCAAAATGTCTTCATTTTAGTATTTATTTTTGGGTAAAGAAAAAAGTCATTGGAGGCCAAATCCGGTGAGTAGGGAGGGTGTTGCAATATGATTATTTGTTTACTGGCTGAAAACTCTCTCACAGACAACTATACAATTAGATTCACGTACTTGCCACTATAACACTGTGTACAATGTCCATTCCAGAAAGAGTTCCTAAATTGCTTTGAAGGGTGAATTAGGCACTGGCATCAGTGTGTAGCTTCCCAAGGGAGTACTTCAAAAGTGGCCATAATGGTGCTCAGCAATAAGGTATACAACAATGAGGTTTATTGACTTAACTGTTGGACCCGGTAAATGAGAAAAGTAAAGTACTTAACATATCTACGAACAACAGGTGACCTACAGCCCTGGTGGTGCAGTGCTTAATAGTTTGGCTGCTAACTAAAAGGCTGACTTGACAGTTCAAATCCACTAGGTGCTCCTTGTAAACGCTGTGAGGCAATTCTACACTGCCCTGTAGGGTTCGTATAAGTTGGAATTGACTTGATGGCAACATGGTTTTTGGTTTATGGGTGACCTAGATTGTTGTGTGCTACATTAGTCTGAGGGCTAGTCACTGTCAGTTACACTGTTTTTATTGGAAAATGTACCCCAGATTTCCAGGGGACTCAATGTTCTTTTTCATACTTTAGTCACAAAATCAATTTCTCTAATTTGGCGTCTACATTTACAAAACCAATTTTAGTTATGCTTTTCTACCTGTGCACATAAATGTAGGCCATTGTATTTGAGTCAGTTTGGTTTTCCTAGTATTTCAACTTCAGTCTCCATGCTCTAAGAATTCCTCAACTTCTGTCAAGTTGTGGGGGCAGGTAAGTTTCGATGCTATGAACTGTGGCTGAAAGGCTGTCCTTGAGGATTCTTTCATCAATAGTATTGTCCTAATCACCATTATGTTTATTGAACACAACTCTTTTCAAAACACTATATGTATATACATTAGCTTAGTCCTTTATACAAATGCATTAGATAACTGAAGGCCCTTTAATGTACCTTTCTAGTCACAGAGAGGTATTTTCTGTTGCAAGGCAGTGATATTCCTTGGGGCCTCCTATGGCTTCTATCTCAGATGAATGACAAACATACACACTGGTGCTTTCATTGCTCTTCTTTGCCAGTTGCCCAACCCACTGCTGTCAAGTCCATTCAGACTCATAGCAACCCTATGCGTCAGAGTAGAACTGTCCCATAGAGATTCCAAGGAATGCATGGTGGATTTGAACTGCTGACCTTTTGGTTAGCAGACGTAGTACTTAACCACTATGCCACCAGGGTTTCCTTGCCAATGGCAGACAACATAAATTTATTAAGGGATTTCTCTTTTCTGCTGAGCTGGGTGATGACAGATACCATACAAAATAAAGTTTGTCATGCTTGGTCTGTATCAAGCATCTACTGTGACTTTATTCTGGTCTCAGTTCCTGAAAAAAAAAAGGCCTGGTGATACAATGATTAAGCGCTTTGCTGCTAACTATAACATGGGCAGTTCAAATCCATCTGGAGGTTCTGTGACAGAAAGACCTGCTGATCTGTTTCTGTAAGGATTAAAGCTGGAAAACACAATGAGGAAGTTCCACTCTGGCACATGAGGTCACTGTGAGTTGGAATTGACTGGATGGCACCCAGTAATAACAAGAAATCCTGAACAGAAACCTGCTGTTTCATTATTCTTTTGTAGGTGTTCCAATCCTTTTTTCCTGATTGCTCTCAAGATTTTCTTTTTTGGGTTTGTTTTCACCAGTTTCAGTACGTTGTGTCCAGGTGTGAATTCATTTTTACTTATTCCTCTTGTGATTCCTGGATCTCAGAGATGGTCAGCCATTGACTCTTTGAAATTCACTCTCACTGTCTGGTGTCTCCTTCTGGAACTCCTCATAGATGTAGATTGCTGTTGTTCTTGGCTGCTATTGAGTTGGCTTGTGACTCATGGAATTCCTGTGTACAAAACGCTAAATATACCTGGTTTATACTGTTTCCATGATTGATGGTATCTCAGAGCCCTTGTGATCCACAGGGTTGTTATTGGCTGATTTTAGATTTATTCCTAAGTATTTTTGTTATAAATGGTATTATTTTCCTGATTTCCTTTTCATCATTCTCTTTACTGATCTATAGTAGTCCAGCTGGTTTTTGTATGCTTACTTCGTATCCAGCCATTCTGTTGAATCTCTTTATTAGTTACAGTAGTTCTTTCATGGAGTCTTTTGATTCTCTGTGTATATAGTACCATACCATCTGCAAATAGGAACAGTTTAACTTCTTCATTACCAATTTGGGGGCCGTTTATTTTTTCTTGCCTGATTGCTCTAGCTAGGACTTCCAGCACAATGTTAAATGGGAGTGGTGACAAAAGGCATTCTTGTCTTTTTTGTGTTCTCAAGAGGAATGTTTACAGTCTATCTTCACTAAGAATAGTGTTGGTGGTTGTTTTAATATAGATGCCCGTTATTATGTTGAGGAATTTCCCTTGTATACTTAAAATTTTACTGGTAGTTTTTATCAGCAGTGGGGTGATGGCCTTTGTCAAATGACTTTTCTGATTCGATTAAGATGATCCTATGATTCTTTTCTTTCTTTTTATTTGTGTGATGGATTACACTGATTGACTTTTTAATGTTGAATCATCTTTGCATATCTGGTATGAATTCTACTTGGTCATGGTGCATTTTTCTTTTTGTACAGTACTGAATTCTATTGGCTAAAATTTTATTGAAATGTGTTGTATCTAGATTCATGACAGATATTGATCTGTAATTTTTGTGTGTGTGTGTGGTTTCTTTGCCTGGTTTTGTATCAGGGTTATTCTAGCTTTGTAGAACTTTTACTTTTCTATGTTCTGAAATAGTTTGAGTAGTACTGGTGTAAGCAGTTGTCTGACAGTTTGGTACAACTGTCTAGTGAAGCCATCTGGGCCGTGAACTTTTTTTTAAATTACATTTTCAGTCTTTTGTAATGGTCTATTCAGATTTTCAACATAATTTTGTTTTAGTTTAGGTAGGTAGTGTGTTTCTAGATATTTGTCCATTTCCTCCTGTAGGTTTTCAAATTTGTTACAGTTTTTCATAATACTCTGTAATGATCTTTTGTATTTCAGTTGAGTCTGTTGTAATGTCCCTCATGTCTTTTCTTATGTCAGTTTGGTGAGAGGTTTGTCAGTTTTGTTGATCTTTTTAAAGAACCAACTTTTGGTTTTTTTGATCCTTTCTATTGTTTTCCATTCTCTGTTTTATTTATTTCTGCTCTGATTTTAATTGTTTCTTTCTTTTGGTGGTTGTGGGCTCCTTTTGCTCTTCTCTTTCTGTTTGTTTGAGTTGTGTAGCTAATGTTTTGATTTGGTCCCTTCTTTTTGATGTATGTTTCTATTGCTATACATTGACCTCTGAGGACTGCCTTTTCTATGTCTCAAAGGTTTTGGTGTGATGTGCTTTCATTCTCATTTGTGTCTAGGAATTTTGTTATTCCATCTTTGATTTCTTCTATTACCTAGTGATTTTTTAAGCAGAGTGTTATTCAGTCACCACATAATTGATTTTTTCTCCTTGTTCTTCCAGTTGTTAATTTCTACTTTGATGACATTGTGGTCAGAGAAGATACTTTATATTATCTCAGTGTTTTGGATTTTATTGAGGGTTGCTCTGTTGGTGAGATAAAATCTATTCTGGAGAATATTCCATGTGAGCTGGAAAAGAATATTCATTGAAATTGTTGGGCAGAGTGTTCTATGTATGTCTATGTGGTCAAGTTGGCTATTGTGCCCTTTAGCTCTTCTGTATCTTTGTTGAGTTTATTTCTAGATATTCTGATATTCTGTCTTTTATCGAGAGTGGTGTGTTGAAATCCACTGTTGTTGTGGAACTGTCAGTTTCTGTTTCAATGTTATTAGAATTTGTTTTATGTATTTTGAAGCCCTATTGTTGGGTCTGTAGATGTTTATTATAATTAAGTATTCATGATGGATCATCCTTTAAGTCATTATATAGTGCTCTTCCTTGTCTTTTGTGGTGGATTTTGTTTGAAAGTCCATTGTATCTGAAATCAATATTGCCACTGCTACTCTTTTTTTCGTAGCTATTTGCTTGATACACTTTTTCCCCATCCTTTCATTTTTAATAAATCTGTGTGTTTATTTCTAATGTGTGTCTCTTGTAAACAGCATATTGATGGATATTTTTCTTTTTTTAATCCAGTCTGTCACTCTCTATCTCTTTATGGGTACATTTAGACCATATACTTTCAGTGTAATTATTCATGTTATTCATAGGTGTGAGTTTACTACTGTCATTTTGCAGTGCTTTTTTTATATGCTGACACTTTCTTTGTTCCTTTTACTCTCCTGTGCTGAATTTCTTTCATTTGTAGATCTCTCTTTTATTCATTTTGTTTTTGTGGATTTTGTTTTTATTGAAAATGTGTGTTTTTCTTCTTTATTCTGATAAGTAGGTTTGTTAACTTTCTTTGTGGTTACTTTGAAATTTATCCTTCTCCTCCTAGGTTTGAACCACTCTGTTATTACTTGTTATCACCTTGCCTTGCACTCCTTAAAAGTTCTATACCTACACCATTTATTCCCTCTTTTATTGTTCTTACAGTGTTGTAATTTACAGTATAAATTCTCTGGTTCACTGTTATAATTCTTTTGGTTTTGGATAGTCCTTGAGCGTTCATTTCCTAGGCTGGTATCTGGCTGATACAATCTTGCATCCTAGATTCAGGCTGTGGTTTGATGCTGTTTGTTTTCAGAACAAAAGCCTCCCTTTAATAATTCTTGTAAGTTTGATTTTTTGTTGTTGTATTTCCTCAATTTCTGATTATCTGAAAATGTCATAATTTTGCCATCATATTTGAATAAGATTTCCACCAAAATGTTATTTTTGATTTATGATTTTGTCTTTCAAGGTTTTGTATATGTCATTCTACTACCTTCTTGCCTGCATGTTTTCTGATAAATAATCAAGGTTTAGACTTACTGTTTTCCTCTGTGTGTAACTTTTTGTTTTTCTCAGGCTGCTCTGAGATTTTTTTCTTTCTCTTTGGTTTTAGCAAATGTGATTATGATATGCCTTGGTGAGTTTCTTTTAGGTCCATCCTATGTGTAGTTTGTTGTACTTCTTGGATGGTCAGCTGTTCATCTTTCATAATATTAGGGAAGTTTTCTGTCAGTAGATCTTCAGTGATCCTCAGTATGTTTTCTATTTTCTTCTATTCTAGAACTCCAATCACTTGCAGTTTTTTTTCGCTTTAGATTGTATCCCAAATAATTCTAGGGTTTCTTTATTTTTCTTCTTTCTTTTTTCTGGTTTTTCCTCAAACAGAGTTGTATCTAGATTTTTGTCTCAATTTCACTGATCCTGTTTCTCATCATTTCAAACTGCCTACTTGTGAAATCTTGTTGTTCATCTGTTTTATTTCTAATTGTGCCTCTTTTTTTGTATTATTACTAACTGTGAATTTGTTTGGGAATTTTGTTCTTATATTATTTTCCTGAATTCTTCCTTGAATTTGTCTGCCTTCTCCATGCTTTGAAGGGTGGACTACGTGCTGCTGTCAGTGCATATCTTCCCAAGGGGAGTGCTTGGAAGTTGTTTTTAGTGATATTCAGCAACGAAGTCTGGAGCACTTTTTCTAGGATCAGTTCATGGACTTAATTGCCAGACCCTTGTATACATAAAAAACTCTAAAGAATCATCATCAACAACAAAAAACTGCTAGAACTAATAGAAGAGTTCAACAAAGCCTCAGGATACAAGGTAGAACTACAAAACTCAGTTGGATTGCTCTACACCAACAAAGAGAACATCAACAAGAAAATCACCATACTGGTATCATTTACAGTAGCCCCCAAGAAGATGAAATACTTATGAATAAATCTAACCAGAGACATAAAAGACCTATACGAAGAAAACTACAAGTCTCCACTGCAAGAAACCAAAAGAGACATATATAAGTAGACAAACATAACTTGTTCATAGATAGGGAGATGGCATTTTTAAAATGTCTGTTTTTCCCAAAGTGACCTATACATACTGCAGTGTAATCTTGATCCAAATTCCAATGGCGTTTTTTTTAATGACATGCAGAAATAAATCACCAATTTTGTATTGCGAAGGAAGAGCCTCCTGATGAGTAAAGCATTACTAAAGAAGCAAAACAAAGTGGGAAGTCTCATACTGCCTGACACTAGAACCTATTATACCACCACAGTAGTCAAAATAGGCTGATACTGGTACAACAGATTCCTAGACCAATGGAATAGAACTAATAGAATCTAGACATAAATTTATTCACCCATGACTAGCTGATATTTGACAAAAGCTCAAATTCCATTAGCTGGGGAAATGATAGTCTCTTTAACAGATGGTGTTGGCATCATGGGAGAGCCACCAAAAAAAGAAAGAAAGAAAGAAGACCCATACCTCACATCATGCACAAAAGCTAACTCAAAATGGATCAAATATCTAAATACAAAATCTAAAATTATAAAGATCATGGAAGAAGGGACCCAATTCAATCCCAACCCTTTACACTGGTAGAAGGCTTCATGGGCTTCATGTCCTGTTTCTGCAGGAACCTGAAGACTTTAGCAGCTACATTACTAAGATGACTCTCCTTCCTTCCCCACTCATCAAACCTGCTGCAATAGTCTCAGCAGAACATACCACTCCAGCTTTCAATGTTGCCTTCATTCTGACATGTTGGAATTTCCCATTCATTCTCGTAATCTCACTATACATTTTTAAAGAGTGTTTTCTTTGTTTTAGCTGGAATTTCTAAGTTTTTGGAGTGGAACTGTTTTTGAGTTGACATATTCTGCTGTCTTGTTGTAACCAAATACTGTTGTTAGGTGTCATAGAGTTAGTTCCAACTCATAGCAACCCGATGCACAACACAATGAAACACTGCCTGGTCTTGTGCCATGCCTACAAGCAATTTTATGCTTAAGCCCATCCTTGCAGCCACTTGGTCAATCCATCTGGTTAAGGATTTTCCTCTTTGCTGACCCTTCACTCTACCAAGCATAATATCCTTCTCTGGGAATTGATCTATCTTGACAACATGTCCAAAGTATGTGAGACATAGTCTCTCCATCTTTGCTTCCAAGGAGCACTCTGGTTGTACTTCTTCTAGAACAGATCTGTTTGTTCTTTTGGCTGTTCATGGTACATTCAGCAGTCTTTTCCAACACCACAATTCAGAGGCATCAACTTCTCTTCTGTTTTCCTAATTTGTTGTCCAGCCTTCACATGCATATAATGTAATTGAAAATACTATGACTTGGGTAAGGAGCACCTTCATTTTCAAAGTGACATCTTTACTTTTCAGTATGTTAAAGAGGTCTTTTGCAGCAGATTTTCCCAATGCAATGAATCTTTTTGATTTCTTGACTACTGCCTCCATGGATATTTATTGTGGAAACAAGTAAAATGAAATCCTTGACAACCTCAATCCTTTCTCTGTTTAACATGATGTTGTTTACTGGTCCAGCTGTAAAGATTTTTGTTTTGTTGATATTGAGGTGCACTCCTTACTGAAGGCTGTGGTTTTTGACCTTCATCAGTAAGTGTTTCAAATCTTCTTCATTTCCAGCAAGCAGGGTTGTATCATTTGCATAATGCAAGTTGTTAATGAATCTTCCTCCAATTCTGATACTTCATTCTTCATATAATCCAGCTTCTTGGACTATTTTCTCAGCATACAGATTAAAAAGGTAGGGTGAAAGGATATAACCCTGATGCACATCTTTCCTGACTTTGAACCATGCAGTGTCTCCTTGTTCTGGTCACACAACTGCCTCTTGATCCATGTACACGTTTCTTAAGAGTACAGTTAAGTATCTTGGAATTCTCATTCTCTGCAATGTTAACCCTAATTTGTTATGACCCGCACAGTCGAATGCCTCTGCACAGTCAGTGAAACACAGGCAAATATCTTTCTGGTATTCTCCATTTTCAGCCAAATCACCAATGGTAGCCCTGGTTCCACATCCTCTTCTGAATCTGGCTTGAATTTCTGGCAGTTCTCTGTCACTATACTGTTGCGCTCACTTATGAATGATCTTTAACAAAATTTTATTTGCATGTGATGTTAATGATATTGTTTGATAATTTCTGCATTTAGTTGGATCATCTTTCTTGGGAATAGGCATAAATATGGATCTTTCCCAGTTGGTTGACCAGGTAGCTGTCCTTCAAATTTCTTGGCATAAATGAGTAAGCATTTCCAGTGCTGCATCCATTTCTTGAAACACTGTAACTGATATTCCATCAATTCCTGGAGCCTTGTTTTTTGCCAATGCCTTCAGTGCAGCTTCAACTTCTTCTTTCAGTACCATTGGTTCCTGATCATATGCCACCCCTTGAAATGGTTGAACATCAATCAGTTCTTTCTGGTATAATGACTCTGTGTATTCTGTTTATCTTCTTTTGATGCTTCCTGAGCTGTTTAATATTTCCCCTGTAGAATCTTTCACTATTAAAACTCGAGGCTTGAGTTTTTCTTCAGTTTTTGCAGCTTGAGAAATGCAGAGTGTGTTCTTACCTTTTGGGGAAACTATTATAATAATATGGGTGAAGAGATGGAAATGGAAATACTCTTAATTAAGCACTAGTTAATAAATGCTAAGACATAGTTTCTGCTCACAAGATTATAGTCTAGTGGGGTGCTTAGTCATACAAATCATGAAGTATAACTTACTGTAACTGGCACAACAGGCAACAGAAATGTCTAGATGTGTGTGACTCATGCAGGTTCATTGGAAACCCTAGTGTTGTAGGGGTTAAGTGCTGTGTCTGCTAACAAAAACATCAGCAGTTCAACTCCACCAGACACTCCCTGGAAACTCTATGGGGCAGTTCTCTGTCCTATAGGGTCATTATGAGTCAGAACTGACTCAACAACAGTGTCTTTATCTGATTTGGTTTGGTTTGGTATAACAGGAATATACGATCCATTTGAAACAAAATTGGTCCACTCAGCCCAAGCTGTGTATGATGTCAGGTTAGAAAAGACATCCTAGAATAAGAGTCACTTGTTCTGATCTTGAAGCACAAAAAGGAACAAACCAGGGAAACAGCAAAGAGGAGGGAGAAAATGCATGCTCAGTTTGAAAGAACTACAAGCATTTCATAACAAGTTGAGAATAAAGTTGAAGAGACCGACCACATCTTATTGTTTGATCTCCAAACATATTTTTGATTATTGAACCCTGCTGATATCCTGATAACAAAGACATTGCCATACAGGAAAGGAATGGCCTCTGGGACAGTTGGGCCCCCCAAAAACAGATGCCAAGAAAGAGAAGCACAAGCGATTGACTGAGGATGACATCAATAAATGACAACAGGGAAAGAGAGCTGGAGAAGGTAGGGGCTTTCATTCTGCAATGCAGTTTGACACTTGTAGAAAGAGAGAAAGAAGATTAGATAGGAAGAGCCACAGACTGCATGGAAAGTCAGAGAAAAATCTTTACCAAACTCAGTGGGGATCTCTTGTGCAATAATTATCCGTAGATGAGACTGTGCTGGCGGAAATACCCAGACCCTTGTATACCTGCTGTGCTCAGTGATAGTTAGAGATGCCAGGGAAAAGCATGTATTTGGCTCAAACAAGGAGATGCCAAGGGTATAATTACACATCATGTGGCAAGCTTTCTTTCGAACAGTTGTTACTGCCATACTTCCGCTGGAAATTGTGTGTACTGCCCTTTCTGCCTATGTACAAATTTTATGTGAATTTAACTATTGTCTACTTATCACTAAGAGTCTGTTCAGTATTGAGACTCCACCTTCTAGGCTTATAAAGTTGAGAATAAAAACCATGATATGGGAATTTTATCCAAGTATTATCCGGTAGAACTTGGGCCACTGGATATCCTTTCAATTTTCCTGTTTTTGGCAAACTTCTCTCTGCTGGCTCATTGTACGTATGGGGCTACCTTTGTCATCATCAATCCTGTCCTTCCCACGTAGTTGTGTATCTTGTCCTGGTGATCCACATTGTTTTCCCTCCAGACGTGCTTCTTAACCTTTTTACATGCAGACTCGAGAAAAATGAAACCAAATCCATTGCTACTGAGTCAGTTCCAGCGATAGTGACCTGACACGGCAGAATAGAACTGCCCCACAGGGTTTTCAAGGAGTGGCTGGTGGATAGACTTGAGAAGGAGGCTAAAATCATGTTTCTGAATACTATCAGAGCAACTACTCATAAAGAAATTAGAGGTCATTTAGGAAAAAGACACATCAGGTACTGGCAGATTACTGTAATATTCCTTCCCCAGGAAATTCATAAGAAATTCTTTAACACATGTCATGGAAGTATAGCTAATAATTTGAAATTATCATGCTGTTTAAAATATATATATATCTTAAAATATATTTATATAGGAATGGGAATCATGGAGGGTGAGTCACTTATGTTCCCTTTGTGCACTAGCTGCCTCGTCAAGGCTGTTAAGTTTAACACATTTCTGAAATTCTCGGGGTATAAGGTGGATGTATCCCTGTCTTATGGGTTTTCATTTTCCTTCCATAATCCAGGGCATGTACAGTGAGTGTGATAAACAATGAACCTGTGCAAGTTACACACATCTAGATATTTCCGTTGCTTGAGCATAGAACACGTTCTGACATGTTCTGTCCCTGAGACTGTATTCATCTTCGTTTCTTTTTTTAATTTTTTTTTTTATTGTGCCCATTTCTTTGCGGAACAACATTACATAGCGTCAAGGATATATTTTTTCCAAAGAGGATTTTGATTTTATGAAATCACATTGAATATTCCTTGCTTTCACTTTGACTCAAGTAGTGTATCCTTGAGAAATGTGATATTTTAAAATAAATGATTTAGGCATGCATCCTTCTTGGGAACAGAGTCAAGCTGTCAAATATATCTAAGCAAATGAGTCTTAAGGAAATGAATTTATAGTTCATGTGTGTGAGGGTGGTAAGAAAGAGAAAAAAGAGTATTAAAGAATATAGCCACTCCTCACTTATTGACAATGTTAAGATCCCAAAGGTGTAGTCGTAATGGAAAATTTGATGTTATGTGAAAATGGAGGATAACTATATCATTACATAACTGCCAAAACATACCTTTATGTAACTGCCAAGTTATTTAATTACATAACTACCAAATCACTAAGAATGGCAGCCCGGTCATGCTGACATACAACCTTAACCATCACAGCTGGCATTGCTCTGGCTTTGCACCCAGGATTCATTACTGCTGGACATAATGCCATTTACAGTAGGACAGTAGATGTTTTTATCATCATTTTAAATGTGAAATGTTGGATAACAAAATAGTGATAAGTGAGGAGTAAGTGTATGGAGAAAGCAAGGTTGGAGAAGTTGCTCTTTCCTAAAGGTTTCTACTGGGGACAAAGAAGTGGACACAGAACTAGTAAAAGGTCTTCTAAAACTACATGACATTTTCATTTAGTGAAATGCTGGAGGTTTTTCTGATGAACTAACCTTTTTGAATGGTTGAAGGCCCAGTTAGAAATTTAATCTAAGGCCCATGTCCAGCATGGGCACAGAGTTCTGATGCTAGATCAGCTCGCTCATGCATTTCCTCCCTGTTGATCTTCCAAAGTGCCCTACAGTTACACACCAGCTGTGTTCCCAAGGCTCCTGGCCACATCAGAGACTGCAATTTTGTATGTATGTGCATGACTGATAACACCTGAGTGGGAAAAATACTCTATGGTATCTAATTACAGAAAACAAATCAGCAAACAAGCAACAAAGCAAGACAAAAAAGAAGGAATAACAAAGGAGACAGATAAGTGCAGCAATGCCTGAACCTCAGGATATACATATGCAGATGAGCTCTGTAACCAAGCTAAATGTTAACTGCTGTGGCTTTATAATTGTTCTGCTCTTAGTGTTTATATAATTATTCCATTCTTTTGCTTGGGGTGTTTTGGTTAGCTAACTCAACTAAATGGTAAGGCATCAAATGAATAAATAGAACTGCAATTGACTGGGGACCATGCCAGCACTGAGGATCATTATTAAGGTTATAGGTTTTAGCAAAGACTGGATTAAATGCTGATTTTATCTAAATACTCCAGTGAGAATGTTATTAAAGGGTCTTTGGAGAGATTTTTTTTTTTTTTTTCCTGTTTTGATGTGTGGCAGGCTTTTGTTGTTTTTAATGATGATGTTTAATGGGTTACTCATTGTGAAAGGGATATTATTTTTTATTTTTCTCCATGGGATGTGGGTGGAAAGAGTAGATAGAGCTGGTAGCTAATCACTAATCTAGTTTAAGGAAAAGGAAAGTTACAACAACATAGGTTCAAAATAGCACTTATATAGCAAAAGAAAAAAAAAGATGTATTTGTTGTTTGATTAATCTTATCAGTACTGTAGGATGGTCTTCATCCAGTCCAGATCTGATACGAAAATTGCATCAAAAGGATTGTGCTGAAAATCCTAAAGACTGGGTGAAAATTTCAGTATGTAATGGTGGAGCAAAGAATAAAACAAAGGTAGAGGACGAGGGCAGAAAACTAAATACAAATGTTATGTGTTTTGACAAACCTGAAATGCAACTGAACAGTGAAGGTTAGGGGAGAAGGAAAGAGGAAAATAGAATCAGCTTAGCAATTGTATATGCAGTAAGTACAAGTTAAAGTTTAGCAACAGATACTGACAGATAGTAAAGTGCAAAGAGTTTAAGAGATTAAAAGCCTGTTGCCATTGATTCTGACTTAGTGATCCTATAGGACAGAGTAGAATCACTCTGTAGAGTTTCCAAGGAATGGCTAGTAGATTTGAACCACTGACCTTTTGGTTAGCAGTCATATCATGTCATGGCTTCTAATCACTATGCCACCAGGCCCCCCAAACCAACCAAACTTGTTGCTACTGAGTCGACTATGACTCACAGTGAACCTATAAGACAGGACAGAATTGCTGCATGGGGCTTCCAAGGAGCATCTGGTGGATTTGAACTGCCAAACTTTTGATTAGCAACCTAAAGCTTAACCTCTTTGCTGCCATAGTCCTGACCTAGGAGATGAAGAGCACTAAAAAAGTATGTAAGCAGAAAGGTAAGAAAGCATTAGAACAAAAATACAAACTTTTGTAAATGTGAGAAAACTAAGGTATGTTTGACCTAAGCCATGATATTTTTAATCGTCTCATCTGTCTGCTTAAGAAGAGTTGATGCTTTTGCATTATGGTGTTGACCAAGAATATTGAATATACTGTGAACTGCCAGAATAACAAGCCTGTCTTCAAAGAGGTACAGTAAGTGGTGCTTGGAAGTGACGATGGCAAGACTCATTCTCCCTAGTTCTGGATGTGTTAACAGGTAGGTCCAGTCTTTGGAGAAGGATGTTATGCTTAGCAAGGTGGAAAACCAAAATTCAAGCCCATTGCCTGGGAGTTGATTCTGACTCATAGTGTCTCAGTCGCCCGATACTGCTCTAACAGAAAATACCACGAGCGGAAGGTTTCATGAGGAGAAGCTTTTATTGTCACAGTCCAGTAAGCCACAAATCCATTCATAAGCTACAAGTCCATTCAACATGAAAAATCATCACAGTCTGGTAGGCTGAGTTCAAATCCAGTGAGAACATTTCAGCGCGGGAACCTCGGGTCCAAAGGACATGCTCTGCTCTTGGTGCTTCTCTCTCGGTGGTGTGAGGTTCCCAACTTCCTCAGCTCACTTCTCTCCCTTGTATTCCACAAGCTTGAGTCCTGCCTCACTTACACAACTGCAAACCATTCTCTGTCATCAATATCACAGAGGCAGGATTCACAACACAAGGGCACCATATTGGAACTCCTAACTGGGTTAAATCAATACATATGTTTTTGGGGGGACACAATTCAATCCATGACACATAGCTACTCTGTAGGACAGAATAGAGTTGCCCCGCAGGGTTTCCATGGAATGCTTGGTGGAGTGGAACTGCTGACCTTTTGATTAGCAGCCATAGCTCTTAACCACTGCACCACCAGGGTTTCCAATGAGGTGGAGGGTCAATGAAAAAGAAGACGACTCTCAATGAGATGAACTGACATAGTGTCTGCAGTGATGGGCACAAACAAAGCAGTAATTGTGAGGATGGCACAGGACTGGAGTGTGTTTTGTTCCATTGGATATATAAAAAAAAAACAGCACAGGCCAATCAGTTCCAACTCATAGCGAGCCTACAGACAGGCCCCACAGAGTTTCCAAGGAGCACCTGGTGGATTTGAACTGCTGCCCTTGTGGTTGGCAGACGTTGCACTTAACCACTACACTACCAGAGCTTCCTTGTTGTACCTAGGATCACTAATTTTTGGAGCTGACTTCACTGCACCTAACAATCACCATAACAAAGTAAGTGAATGAAAAGGGTATATGAAGCAAAAGGACAAACAGCTCAAGCTAAAAAGCTTAAATGGGCACATTTTAATGCAAAAACACACTGTTTACAATGTAGATATAAAATTATGAATATGTATGTATGTATCTGTGGTTGCTAAGCAATAAAAGTAGAAATGACTAACCAAAACCACAAATAAAACCTTTACATTTTGAGATTGAGAACCCTTATATGCAAAGAGGAAATACTAATTAAAATGATAGCATTAAAAAAAGACAATGAAAACTGTTTGTCATAATCTATGGGATATATTTAAAGGGGGTGTTGAAGGGAAATTCATAGCACTAAATGCTTCTAAGATTAAAAATGAAATTGCGAAAAATAAACTAATTAAATTTCCAGCTCAAAACTAGAAAAAGAATAGCAAAGTCAGTAAAACACAAGGAAATCATAAGCAAAAAAAGCAAAGTTAGTGACGTAGAGAATAACAAAAAGTAGACCTAATAAATCAGTCTTTTTTTTTTTTTAAATAACAAAGTAGATAAATTACTATTTAACCTTTCAAGAAAAAAAGCACATACATACAAAATAAGAATTGGGAAACATGAGAAAGTTACCATTGAAACAAGTGTTTCAACCTATTTCACCAACCTCGAAGCAAATAAATGTGAAAATCCAGAACTGTATAGTTGCCTATGGGAATACAGATTACTGAGATTGACCCAGTTGGAGTTAGAAAGCTTAAACAGACTCAGTCAACCAGTAGAAATAAAATTCTTAAGGAACTATGCCACAAAACAGTGGCAGATCAGCTGGTCTCCCAGAGGATTCTATTAACTAGTCAAAGACCAGATAGCCCTAAAGCTCTATAAAATGTTTTGCAACTTTGAAAATGATAAAATGTTTTCTCCTTATTTTCTAAAACAAATACACAATAGACACCTACACCTGATATAGGCAGTAAAAATAAAAACCACAGATAATATTACTTATGAGTAGTGAGTATTGATGCAGGAATATTGGTAAACAGAATTCAGCACCACATTAAGAAAATAATACATGAAGTGCAGGTGAGGTTGATTACAGGAACCCAGGGCTGAGTGAATTTGGGGAAACCCATTAATATCACCCATTGTATTGGTAGACTGACGGTTAGTGTCATGTGTCAATTTGGCTAGGGTATGACTTGCACTGGCTTGATAGACACTGTGTAATCAACCTTCAGTTTTGTGCACTGGTGTGAGTAGCTAATGAATTGAAAGGGCAGTTTCCTTGGGGGTGTGGCTCACCCCCAGTATACAGATGGAGGTTAAATCACCTGACTTCTGGTTCTTGAGACGTAAGCCTGCACAAGTCTCAGGCCTGTGGCCTGACCCACGGATGTTCGGCTTGCCAGCCCACAACTGCCTGAGCCATTTCTTTGAACTAAGTCTATCTCCATATATTTATATACATGTTTTACTGCTTGTGAGAGCCCAGACTAAGTCGTACACCTAAAGAAAAAATCATATGGTCATTTCCATCGATGCTGTAAAAGCTATTTATGAAATTCAGCACTATTCATTATAAAAACATATGAAAAATAGGAACTGAGGGAAAGCCTGGTGGTTAAGTGCTACAGCTGCTAATTGGAAGGTTGGCAGTTCAAATCCTCCAGATGTTCCTTGGAAACTCAATGGGGCAGTTCTACTCTGTCCTATAAGGTTGCCATGAGTTGGAGTTTATCGCAGTGGGTTTTTTTTTTTTTTTCCTTAACATAAGAAACCCTGGTAGCATGATGGTTATGAGCTAGGTTGCTAATCAAAAGTTTGCAGCCTAAATCCATCTGTGACACCTTGGAAGCCCCTTGGAGTCACATCTAATCTGTCCTATAGAGTCTCTATGAGTTGGAATTGACTCGATGGCAACAGGTTTGGTTTGATTTTTCTTAACATGATAAAGTATATATTAATTTGCTGTGAAGCCAGCATCTCACTAATAAGTAAACACTAGAGACTTTTCTGCTAAGACCAGCAAAGAGGCACGGATATTCAGTACCTTCACTAAATTTTCACATTTTCTAGAGGCATTAGAAGAGATAAGGAGGTATGCAGCCAAGTGCCATCAAGTTGGATCCGACTCATGAAGAAACATAACACAGTCTGTTTGCATATGATATGATATTATCTATTCCCATTGAGACTTATAGTGACCCTATAGTACAGAGTAGAACTGCCCCATAAAGCATCCAAGCAGCATATGGTGGATTTGAATTGCTGACCTTTCGGTTAGTAGATGTAGCACTTAACCACTGCACCACCTGGGTTTCCTATGATATTGTGTGTGATAAATACAAGAAAATTAAAAACGTGACTCAAACGCATCATTGTGAAGATGTTGGTTCTTCCTAAGTTAATTTCTAATTTTACCACTATGCCATTAAAAATATGAACAAGCTTCTTTATGGAATTTAAAAAGTTGACACTAAAGTTCTTACACAAAAATGAGTGTACAAGAAGCATCAACAAAACGCTGAAAGAGAAAAATAGTGGCGGGTTACTGGCAGACAAAGAAACGTGCTATAAAGCTTCCATAATTAAAACTAGGAGGCACTGAAGCATAAATTGACGAATAGGCCAGTGGAATAGAAGAGAAACACGGTCATAGACAAAAGTTCATATGCAAATTAGCATATGATAAAAGGCAAAGATGGACTTTTTAATAAATGATGTTGGGACAACCTGGTAGTTATTTGGAAAAAAGATAAAGTCACATTCAGCCTCACATGATACACAGAATTGACTTAAAATGTATCAGTGATTGACTGTAAAAACGCAACAACAGAGTACTGTAAGAAAACGCAAGTGAATTAACCTTGGTATAGGAAAAGACTTTCTAATTAATTATTCCTTAAAATCTATAGGCAGTGAAAGAAAAGATTGATAATTTTGACCGTGTAAAATAGTTTTTGTTTGCCAAAACCCTACCATACATGAACAGACGAATGAATAAATAAAATGTGGTACAAACACACAAAAAAATACTCATCGGCCACAAAGAAAAATTAAATTCTCACGTGCTGTACCATGGAAGAACCTTAGAAACATTATTCTAAGTGATATAAGTTAGACATAGAAAGACAATTACTGTGTGATCCCATTTACATGAAATGTCTGGAATAAGCAAATGTGTAGAGACACAAATTTCTTAGTACTTACCAGAGATAGGGAGAAGGAGAATGGGAAGTCATGGTTACTGAGTTTCTATTTAGGGTGAGAAAGAGCTAACGGTAGCACAACATACTGAATGTAATTTAGTGCTGCTGAGAGGTGTGCTTAAACTAGAATGGCAATTTATTTTTTTATTATGTATATTTTACTTTTGTAAAATCAAGAAGATCCCATCAACAAAGTCAGAAAACAACTGAAAAATGGCGAGAAGAATTATTTCCAACATGTAGCGTAGTATACACAGATATCCTTTATATGTAAAGAAATCTTAGAATTTGAGAAACAAAGGACCCCAATAGAAAAGTGGGAAAGAGACACTCAGGCAGTTTATGAAATAAGATGTGAAAATGGTCTTTAAACATATATAAATGCTGACATTTATAATTAATACAAATTAAAAAAGCTCCCTGAGTACCATTTCTTACTGAAAAGATTGGTGAAAATTAAAAAGAAAAATATTGTAGCATAATCTGTCGATCTGGTGGGGGAAACAGTCACTCCTATACACTGCCAGTCTTGCAGTGAAAACTGGTATCACGCTTCTGAAGTGTTGTTTCAATAAACTACGTAAAAACTTACCTTTTGTTTCAGCAATCTGGCATCTAGAAACCTACCTTGAAGATACATCTTCATTAACATGAAAATATAAACACACAAACTTATTCCTGATCATATGAAGGTGTCCTTAGACCAAGGCCATTTTTTTAATAGAACAAGGGGATACTGCATGGTTAAATTAGGCAAGTTGGGCATCGGCGTTGTATTCTTTCACCATGCTTGTTCAGTCCATATGCTGAGTAAATGACCTGAGAAGCTGGACTACATGAAGAAGAACAAGGCATCGGGATGGGAGGAAGACTGACAACTTGCGGAATACAGGTGACACAGCCCTGCTTGCTGACAGTAAAGACCACTAGAAACAGTTACTGATGAAGACTTCTATGAATGGACGTACTAGAGAAGTGAAAAGTACTGAACTATCTCTAATGTGCTACCCTCCATGTAACTCACACAATGGAAAGTCATTTGTATAAAAAAAGATGGGAAAGTTAAATCAAAAAGGGGTTACTGGGTGGTGAAAATGATCAACATGCTCAGCTGCTTACTAAAAAGTCAGATGTTTGAGTCCACCCAGAGGTGCCTCCTAAGAAAGGCCTGGCAATCTACTTCTGAAAAATAAAAGCCATTGAAAATCCCCTGGAGCCCAGGTCTCTTCTGTCCACTAATGGGGTTGCCATGAGGTCACCTTGACTCGAAAACAACTTGTTTTTTAAGGCAGAGACAAATGACAGAGTCAATTTAAAGCTAGTATCCTGAACCTTGAGTGAGATTTATTTCTATAAAAGATGTTGCATGTGGCCAAGAACAGGCTTAGCTTTTAAATCAGACACCAAGTTCCTGAGGGCCAGGATTACACTAATTCATCAAATTGTCTTTTGTGGTGCTGGTTCTATTTGCTGCTCTGTTGAATATGTGAAAGACAGCTCTTTCAACTCTTCCAACCGATGTTAATGAGGAAAAAGAGGTTATAGATTGGTGACAAACCCTGGTGCCATCTCAGAATCAAAGGAGTGTGTAAGTGGAATTACCTGTAAGCAAAATTTTCTGTCCTTTCTGGGGCCCTCAAATCCATTGTTTCCATATTAGGGCTTAAGGAGTCCTGTCCAGTGGTACCTTTGGCTAGAGGTTCGCAGTTGCTGACAGTTTTTGGACAGAAAGGAATGTCTCCGATATCTGTGGATTATTTGAAGGAAAAGTTTAAATAAAGCCAGTTTTATTGTTATAATTTAGGGCATATGTTACCTGGGGAAGGAATAAAGGAAAGATAGAAATGAGAATAAGGAACTGAGATATACTTATAGCTGCATCTGTATTTATATATCCTATCAATAATAAGGAAACCCTGGTGGCACAGTGGTTAAGTGATACGTCTGCTAACCATAACGTCTGCAGTTTGAATCCACCAGGCTCTCCTTGGAAACTCTATGAAACAGTTCTACTCTGTCCTATAGGGTCACTATGAGTTAGAATCGACTTGATGGCACTTAACCAGGGCTTCTTCCCTTTCCAAAGTTAGTAATTTGTTTCTCCATCTCATTAAAAAATGTCACTGGAACTTGTATTGGGTTTGCATTATATAAGTAGATTGCTTTGGATAAAACAGACATTTTCACAATGTTAAGTCTTCCTATCCATGAGCAGGGTAGGTTTCTCCATTTATGTAAGTCTCTCTTACTTTTTTGTAGTAAGGGCTTGTAGTTCTCTTTGTAAAGGTCTGTTATTTCTCTGGTTAGATTTATTCCTAGGTACTTTATCTTCTTAGGGGCTATAGTAAATGGTATTGACTTGGTGATTTCTTCCTTAAAAATCTCGTTGTTGGTATAAAGGAATCCTACTGATTTACTTATGTTTATCTGTATCCTGAGACTTTGCTGAACTCTACTATCAATTTGAGTATTTTACTTATGGATTCTTTGGGATTCTCTACATATACAATCATATCATCTGCAAATAGGGAGATTTTTACTGCTTCTTTGCCAGTGTAGATGCCCTTTATTTCTTGGTCTTGTCTAATTGCTCTGGCTACAATTTCTAGTACATTGTTGAATAGGAGAGGTGAAAGTGGGCATCCTTGTCTAGTTCCCGTTCTGAGGGGAAACTGTTTCAGTCTCTCTTCATTCAGGGTGACATAGGCAGTTGGCTTTGTATAAGTGGCTGTGATTGCCTTGAGGAATTGGCTGTCTATTCTTATTTTGCTGAGAGTTTTTAGCATGAATGGGTGTTGGACTTTATCAAGTGCCTTTTCTGCATCAATAGACAAGATCAGGTGATTCTTGTCTTTTGTGGTATTTATGTGGTTGATCACATTAATTGTTTTTCTGATGTTGAACCAGCCTTGCATCCTAGTATGAATCCAACTTGGTCATGAAGGATTCTCTTTTTGATAGGTTGTTGTATTCTATTGGCAAGAATTTTGTTGAAGATTTTTGCATCTAGATTCATGAATGGTAGTGATCTGCAGTTCTCTTTTTTGGTTGAGTCTTTCCCTGGCTTTGGTATCAGGGTTATGCTGGCTTCATAGAATGAATTTGGGAGTATTCCATCCCTTTCTATGCTGTGAAATAGTCTCAGTAGTGTTGGAGATAACTCTTCTCTAAGAGCTTGGTAGAATTCTGTGGTGAAGCTCTCTGGGTCCGGGCTTTTTTTTGGTTGGCAGTTTTTAGATGACTTTTTCAATCTCTTCCTTTGTGATGAGTTTATTAAGTTGTTCTGCTTCACATTGTAATAATTTTGGTAAGTGATATGAATCGAGGAATTTGTCCATTTCCTCTAGGTTTTCAAATTTGTTAGAGTACAGTCTTTCATAGTGTTCTGTTATGATATTTTTGATTTCTGTTGGATCTGTTATGACAACTCCCTTCTCATTTCTTATTTGGGTTACTTATTTCCTTTCCTGTTTTTCTTTAGTAAGTTTAGCCAGTGGTTTGTCAATTTTGCTGACCTTTTCAAGAAACCAGCTTTTGGTCTTTTCGATTTTTTTCAATTGTTCTTCTATTTTGTAATTCATTTAGTTCTGCTCTAATCTTTATGGCAAATTCTTAATTTCTGTAAGGCAGGGATGTGACCACTCACCTTGTTGAGTGGCTACGAACATTTATTAAGGTGTTATGTGGATGTATCTGGTGTATATATACTGGGCTTATAGTAAGTACTAGGTTCCCCACCCCAATCTTTAAATCATACTTTTATATCTTTTACCTCCCCCTACTCTCTCTTTTTCCTACTCTTCTTCAAATTCCATTCCTCTTCTCTTCTTAATTACTGAAACTCTCCAGAGATTTCTGTACATTTCTTGTTTACTTTTCATTCCCTCAGAAATCCTAGTGGTGTAGTGGTTAAGTGCTGTGGCTTCTAACTGAAGGGTTGGAAGTTCAGATCTGCCAGATGCTCCTTGGAAACTCTATGGGGCAGTTCTACTCTGTCCTATTAGGTGGCTAATAGTTGGAATCGAGTTGGAATCGACTCGATGGTAGTGGGTTTGGTTTGGTTTGGGCTTCATTCTATAGAGATATTCTCTCTCTCCTGTGGCTTTCTTGATCTTATTTTTCTGGGAGGAAACAGTGTATGTGATTTTAACTGTTTATATTGATTAATAACAGAGAGGAATAATGCAAAACTACATTGATTTTCAACTTATGAATCATTAAACTATCTACTGAAGGGTGGCTTTATGTGCGTATCACACACAGTGACTACAAATTATAACTGAGTTCTCAGCTTTTGAAGGTGTCCGGTTGTAAACAAATTGTAGTAGAAGTAGAATGATACAGGTGGAACAGAGCTGTATAGACTGTGCTATGGACTTTGGCGTCCTGGTTGCACAGTGATTAAGATCTCAGCTGCTAAGCAAAAGTAGGCAATTTATTCCACTTAAAGACCCCAACTGATAATCTGAAGGTGTAGGGATTCCCCTGGGAGCATGGCCCCTAGACCTGATGCTGCTGCTGATCATAAATCATTACTGAGGTCAACTCTTTTGACAGGAATGGATTGGACTTACAGAAACAGAGTGACCGTATCGTGTGTGCACTTTATGGTTCTATGCATCTATAAAATGCCATCCTACTGGCATCTTACTAGAGGAGAGTGAAGTGTTAAGAGGTTATGACATATATAGAATGGAAAGGAGGAGTGTGCTATCACCAGGCAAAGAGAGCAAAGGGAGCTACAGATAGGCAGGCATGCAAGTTTAAATTGGATTGTACACTTTCAACCACAATAAAAAAAAAAGATTGGGAGTTCAAATGCACCAGCAGCTTCTTGGAAGCCCTAGGGGGCAGTTCTACTGTGTCTCACAGGGTTGCCGTGAGTTGCAACTGACTTGAGGGCACCTAACAGCGACAACACGTGGCACATTAGAAGACCGGGTCAGCTATAGCCAGGAAGATCTTTGCAAAGATGCATTTAAAGTGAGCCTTGAAAGAGAAGAGGAAAATAATTTAAGACTTCAATTAGCTATTGAGAACAATTTTATTTAAAAATAAGTCAAAGCAGAAATCAGAGACCAAAGAGATGTAGGTGAACAAGCTGTATAATGTTTCTCATTTTTGCTCTGTTGTGCTGTAAATTGTTAGAGGGCAGAGAGCCGTGAGACAAACTATTTTGTCCCTGCTGAATCATTTATAAGAAGCCATAGAAAGAACCAATATCAGGAAATTGCCTCTTCTGTTACTGAGACTAGCTGAGAACTTGGTTTAATGTAAACCCCTCACTAGAGAGATAAGGGAAGCAATCTCAGTTTTGAGATCATGGTCCGTGTCGTTATGTGGAAGGAACCAGCACTGAAGCTAGTTCCATACAGGAGCTTGGTGGCCAGAACCTTGATGTAACTCTGATGGAAACTTACTGAAACCTGGAGACATTATTGGAGGCAGAGCCAAGTCCAGATTGCACTTTGTTTCAAGTGAAGATCTTGAAATGATTTCCATAAAAAGAAGTAGCAAGAGTTGATTTATTAAAGACTACTTTCATCTCTGTGTTTGTAATTCATTATGGTGCCATGGAAAGAAGAGCTGTCTAGCTTTTATTTGTGGGATGAAGAGCATGGCTGTAGAGCTGGAAAATCTGGACTCAGAGCTGCATGATTTGGGGCAAGTCCATCTTTTGAGAGCAAATGAACCATTGTCAGTACTCAGTAGGATTAGTGATAGGATCAAAGGTGAATCTGCAGATAAATATGGTCTAAAATTGCTAACTAAACTCAAAACCAAACCCAGTGCCACTGAGTCAATTCCGACTCATAGTGACCCTAGTGGGCAGACTAAAACTGCCCCATAGACTTTTCAAGGATTGCCTGGCGGATTTGAACTGCTGATCTGTTGGTTAATAACCATAGCACTTAACCACTGCACCAACAGAGTTTCACATATGTTAGTTACTGTTCAACAGAGCACAAGTTAAATCAGCAAACTAACCACTGGACACATGACACAGTTTACCATCTAATAAAGGGACAGTAGAGCTTGCTGTGGGTGCAAGAACGTAATTACTGAGTTCTTAGCTTGGGTAGTTTTAGATGCTGGATATAATTATGACTCTGTAGCTCCTAAAACTGTTTTTTCAAACTGTAGCTTTCAGTTAATTATTGGGCTAGGATATCACTTTAGAGGTTGTGACTAGGACCTTTTTCCTTAATGTAGAGCAAGACAGAATATAATAGAAAATATACAACTGTGCCTCACGTAGGATGGTATAAATATTTTCATGAAAAATGTTATTATTATATACATATGTATTTAGATATATATTTTAATCAGTACTGGGTAGAAAATCAAACTTGTTCTCTTAAAAAGGCCCACAGCCAACATTTGAAAAACTGTCCTCTAAGTAATGAAAATGAATTACCTTATTTTTATGCAAATAAGGCATGCCTTCTACATTTGTTTGCCAGCCACTCCCTCCCTCTGTGAGGTATTTTCATAAGCATGGTATGTCACTGTTAAATATATGTATATATATTTGCCAACCATATTTATGACAATATCTCATAGGGAGAGGGAGTGATTGGGAAAGAAATATAGAAGGTATACCAGTAAGCAACATCATGATAAATGGAGAAGGGACATAGATTGTCAAGGATTTAATGTTACTTGGCTCCACAATCAATGTCCACAGAAGCAGCAGTCAAGAAATTAAAGGATGCATTGCATTGTGAAAATCTGCGACAAAGGACCTCTTTAAAGTTTTGAAAAGTATAGATGTCGCCTTGAAGACTAAGGTGTGCC
The DNA here is from genome assembly GCA_028571685.1 of Heterohyrax brucei. Taxonomy (NCBI): domain Eukaryota; kingdom Metazoa; phylum Chordata; class Mammalia; order Hyracoidea; family Procaviidae; genus Heterohyrax; species Heterohyrax brucei. The sequence continues at coordinate 55,362,767 of CM053149.1, forward strand.
TGACCCAAGCCATGGTATTTTCCATGGCATTTTCATAGGCATGCAAATGCTGAACAATGAATAAGGAAGACAGAAGAATTGATGCTTTTAAATTGCGGTGTTGGAGAAGAATATTGAATGTACTATAGACCTCCAAAAGAACAAATAGATCTGTTCTGGAAGAAATACAACCAGAGTGCTCCTGGGAACAAAGATGGAGAGACCGCATCTCACATACTTTGGACATGGTGTCAGAAGGGATCAGTCCCTGGAGAAGGACATCATACTTGGTAGAGAGGAGGGTGAACGAAAAAGAGGAAGATCCTTGATGAGGTGCTTTGACACAGTGGCTGCAACAGTGGGCTTAAAAAAAAATGACGTGGGCATGGCTCAAGACCGGGCAGTATTTCATTCTGTTGTGCGTAAGGTCGCTGTGGGTCAGAACAAACTTGAAAGCACCTGACAGCAACAACACACTATTTGAGTAAGGGTACAGTACGCTTTTAAGTCTTTTATCTTCTCTTTCTTTCTCACAAGTTTTCTTTTCTACATTTTCAGCTGCCTATTGGATATTTTCTCTAGATTATTTAGCTTTCATCTCAAACTGATATTCCTAAAATTGATCTCCCTTTATCTGCAAACAACTTTCCCCTACTAAATTTTCTATTTCTATTTATTCACCATAGTTCCATTTACACTTGGTCCAGCCTTTAGGAATTTTTAGCTTTTGATTTTTGCTTCCTCTTTAATTGGTGGGAATAAAGAGGGGATACAACTAATACTTATAAGTACTTGGCATTTATCAGACATCATGCCACATGCTTTATGTACCTTGTTTCATGTAATTCTCACAATACCCTGATGATGAAATGAGATTCAGAGAGGTTGAGTAACCAGCCCAAGGTCACACAGATTGTGTTTACTTAGGGGAGTTCTGTCAGCATAGGTGTACCTGACTCCAAATCCTCATACTTTCTTTTTTATCCTCCTACCTTCTCAAATGCACTCTCTTTGAAACTACTTCTTCGGGAACTCAGAGTGGTGTTAGAGCATTTACAATACAGATCAATCATCAAGTTGTCATTTTGGATTGCCATCAGGGTCTATAGAATGAGGAAATATTTCAGAGCTTTAAACTATTATTATACAAAAGATATAATTAAGACACAGAAAAGTTAAGTGACTTGTCTGAAGCCACAGGCTAAAAAGTAGCAGAAATTTGGATAGAATTCAGAACTTTGGTCTTGATTTTAGAGTAGCAAATACTCTTTCTGTTTCTCTTCCTAGCCTCAGCAACTAGAACAAAGGGGGGGGGGGGAGAGAAACTCAACGGAATGTATGGAGCAAAGAGTTATTTAATACCCTAAGGTGTCAGAGGTTCTTGAAATAAAATTGACTCCTTATCAAATCCTTAGTATCAGAATCCTTTGAGACTTTTCTCTGAATCTTTAGTCAGTATACTTATAAGAGTCTTCTATTGGTCAATGTGCAGATTGCTTGAACAGAATTTCTTCAAAGAAGGAGAATACAGTTACTAATCACATGGCAGAAATCCTATAACTGAGTCCCTAATGAGTGAAGAGAGTCCAAATATCAGAGAAATAAGTCGCTGAGTCTTGTATTTGTCTTCCTTTAGGTCTCTGCCTGGCCAAGGAAAGGTGAGGTTTATGACAGTCAACTGAGACTGTAGATGAAGCCAATAGGTTTTACATACCTATTCTTTTTTTTTATTGTGATTGAGTGAAGCTGTGCAGTTTAAATTTGCATGCCCACCTATCTGCAGCTCCTTCTGCTCTCCTTGCCTAGTGACAGCACATTCCTTCTTCCCATTCTCTGCATTACATGCCTACTCTTCATTCGCATATTTCACCCCTTGATACGTTGTTATTGTTGGGTATTGCCAACTTGGTCCTGACTCATAGTAGCCCTGTGTACAATAGACTGAAATACTGATGGGTCCTATGTCATTCTCACAGTTGGTACTATGTTTGAACCCATTGCTGCAGCCAGTGTGTCAGTTGATCTTGTTGAGGGTCTTGCTCTTTTTTGCTGATCCTCTACTTAACAAAACATGGTGTCCTTAAGGGACTGGTTACTCCCCATAAAGAGTCAACAAATTTCACCATCCTCTCTTCTAAGGAATGTTCTAGCTGTACTTTTTCCAAGACAGAGTTGTTTGTTCCTCTGGCAGTCCATGGTCTAGTCAGTATTCTTTGTCAACAGCATAATTCAAAGGCATGAATTCTTCATTGGTCTTAGTAGTTTTCAGGGTTTGGGATGAATGAGGTAAAAATGATATGGCTTGGGTCAAGTGCACCTTAGTCCTTAAGGTGACATTTTTGCCTTTTAATACTTTAAGGAAGTCTTTTGCAGCAGATTTGCCTACTCCAAAACATCATTTGATTTCTTAACTGATGCTTTCGTGGGTAGTGATTGTGGATCCAAGTAAAATGAAATCCTCAATTTTAGCATCTTTTCCATTTATTGTGATGTTACTTACCGGACCTTGTGTAAGGAATTTTATTTTCTTTATGTTGAGGTGTAATCTGTTCTGAAGGCTGTAATCTTTGTCCCTCGTTAGTAAATGCTTCAAGTTCTCTGTGTCATCTTCTTACTGCAGGTTGTTAATGAGTCTTTCTTCAACCCTGAGGCTGCATTCTTCTTCATATAGTCCAGCTTCTTGGATTATTTTCTCAGTGTACAGATTAAATAATTATACTAACAGATAAAACTCTGATGCATACTTTTTTTTGGTAAGCCACACAGTACCTCCTTGTTTTGTTCAAACAACTGCCTCTTGATCTATGTACATGTTGCACGTGAACACAATTAAGTATTGTGAAATGCACTTTCTTCATGATTGTATCCATAATTTGTTGTCATCTACACAGTTGAATGCCTTTACACAGCCAATAAAACAAGTAAATGCCTTTTCTGAATTCTCTGCTTTCTGCCAAGATCCATCTATCAACAGTGATACCCCTTATTTTCTGTCCTCTTCTGAATCTGGCTTCAATTTCTACAACTTGTCCATCAGTTTGTCATACTGTACTGGCTTGTGTGCTGCTGTAATGCTGGAAGCTATCCCACCAGATTTTCAAACACCAGCAGCATTCCCCATGATGGGACAATTTCAGCAGAGCTCCCAGTGTAAGGTAAACTAGGAATAAAGTCCTGGCACTCTGCTTGCAAAAATTAGCCAATTAAATGCTTAGGAATGGTAAGAGAACATATTCTAATATGCTAGAAGATGAACCCCTCAGCTTGGAAGACATTCAAAATACGACTGGGGAAGAACTGCTTCCTCAAAGTGGAGTCAACCTTAACCATGTAGGTGGAATAGAGCCTTTGAGACCTTTATGTGTTGATGTAGCACGACTCAAATGAGAAGCACTAGGTAACAGTCATAACATGGAATTTAGAGAGTAATTTATGAATCAAGGAAATACTGGAACTTGTTAAAAGTGAAATGGCATGCTTGAAGATCAGTAGCCTAGACATTAGTAAATTGAAATGGACTAGTATTGACCTTTTTGAATCTGACAACTCAGGGCTGCCTGATAACCAGATCTCTCTGCTGGGATAAACAAATGAAAAAGAAATGGTATTGCATTCATCTTAAAATAAATAAAAAATTTTAAATCTGCTTTGAAGTACAGTGCTTTCAGTGATAGGTTAATATCCATAGGTCTACAAGGAAAACTTGTTAATATGACTATTATTTAAATTTATACACCAACTATAACCACTGACGATAAAGAAAAAAGAAATTTTAATAGCTGTGATCTGAAATTGATCAAGCATGTGATCCAGACATATTGCTAACTACTGGTGACTGAAATGTGAAAGTTGGAGGCCAAGAAAGATCACTAGTTGAAATAGCTAGCTTAGGTGATAGAATGGAGATCAAATGATAGAATTCTGTAAGATCAATTATTCATTGAAAATAATTTTTTTCAACAACACAAGTGATGACTATACACCTCGACCATGTGAATCAAATTGACTGTGATCTGTGGAAAGAGATGACAGAGAAGCTCAATATTATCCATCAAGACAAAGGCAGGGGCTGCCTGAAGAACAGACCACTAATTGCTCCTATGTAAGTTCATGCTGAGAATGAAGAAAATTAAAGTAAATTTGCAAAAGCCAAAGTATAACCTTGATTACATCCCACCTGAATTTAGAAATGGACAATTTTCAGAACAGATCTGATGCACTGAATACTAACGACCAAAGATAGGAAGAATTGTGGGATGACATAAAGGACATGATATACGAAGAAAGCAGAAGGTTAAAAAGTCAGAAAAGAAAGAAAATGGAAATTATAAAAGACTTTGAAACTTTCTTTTGAGTGCATAGAAGCTGAAGTGAACAGAAGGAATGATGAAGTAAAAGCTGAATAGCAGACTTCAAGAGGCAGCTTGGAAAGACAAGGTAAAGTGTTATAACGAAATATGCTGTTAGGAACCCGAAAGGAAGAACGTTGTGGGCAATTTGGCCACATCTGGGGCTGTGGGCAACATGGCCATGGTTAGGACAAGCATTTGGGCCTGGGTGCGAGACTTGTGAGCCTGTGAGTGAGTGAACGTAAACAGCTGAAAATGGCTAGAATGCATGATATCAGACCCTCAAAAACGATGGGTGTGTCTCGCTGAATGCGATCTTTGTACCTGTACCCAGGCCAGTGTGCTTTCCTCCTCAAGAGGTGGATTCACCTGAGGAAGTGGCCTTTGTTACACTGATTAGATAAGAAGGCACAGCTTTGCTTTGGGAGGAACTTCCCCACAACCCTATTCAAAGCAATGCCTGCTTTACTGCATGTATAACTGTTCTGTTCACTAAATAAATATGAGCCATATGATGCCCAAATCAGAGTCTGGGGTGTCAGAGATACCAGTTCTCCTCCTCACCACCAGTGTCTTCTATGTGGCTTTCTTCATCGGCACTGATCAGCCATGGTCAATACAGACCCGTGGAACTCAACAAACATGATCGGCAATTCTCAAGCTGAAAGGGCTGAAGAGAAAATCTAAGCACCGAGTTGTGATATTCAGGTATTCTACGGACAAAAAATAGAATGATGCAGAAAGAAAAATGGAAGGAAGACACAGAATCACTGTACCAAAAATAAATGTTTGAGGCTCAACTATTTCAGAGGGCAGAATATAATCCAGATCCACTGTTACTGAAGGAAGAAGTACAATGAAGCATTGCTGAGCAGGGCTTCAGGAGTTACAGTATACCAATTGAGATGTTTTAGCAAGTGTATGCAGAGCCGGAAACACTCATGTATATCAAGAAATTTGGAAAACACCAAACTGAGAATGAAGACACAAGGGAGAGATTAGTCCAAAGGACTAATGAACCATAACTAATACGGCCTCTATCAGACTGAGTCCAACACAACTAGATTGTACCTGGCTACCAGCAGTGACTGCTCTGATAGGGATCACAATAAATGGTTTTGTATAGGGCTGGAGAAAAATGTGGAACAATGTTCAAAATCACACACACACAAGACAAGCAAATAAACCCAGATTTACTAATCTGAGAAAAACGGGAGGAATCCTAAAAGTATGGCCTCCAGATACCTTTTTGACCCTGTACTGAAGTCATTCCTGAGGCTCATCTCTCAGCCAAAGATTAGACAAGCCTTCAAAACAGACAGTGATAGACATAGCTCAACCATGTATATGAGACTAAACAGGCACACCAGCCCAGGGCGAGGATGAGATGGTAGGAAGGAACAGAAAAGCTAGACAAATGGAAACAGAGAACCCAAGGTCAAGAAGTGGAGAGTGTTGACATGTTGTGAGGTTGGCAACTGATGCCACAAAACAATATGTGTATTAATTATTTCATGAGAAACTGATTTGTTCTATAAACCTTCTCCTAAAGCACAATGAAGAAATGAAACTATCAATATATAAACAAACAAAAAAGAAATGTGGAAAACAGCTATGGGTTCAACCAAAAGATCCATGTATGTGCCTATTCCAAAGAAAATTAATCAAATAGAATGTGAAAATTATCCAACTATATGATTAACATTACATGGTAGCAAAATGTTGAGGAAGATAATTAAAAAATAGCAGCAGTAGTTGGACAGGGAAACTACCAGAAGTTGAAGGCTGATTCATCAGAGGCTGTGGAACAAGGGACATTACTGGTTATGTTAGATGGATCTTGGCTGCAAGCTGAGAATGTCAGAAAGATGTCTACCTGTATTTTATCAACCATGGCCAGGCATTTTACTGTGGATTATAATAAAGTATGGATAACATTGTGAGGAATGGAAATCCCAGGACACTTAATTGTGATCAAGAGGCAGTCTTTGAAATAATGAGGGATTATTGCATGGTTAAAAACAGAAAAATTGATATCCTTTTACCTAACTCATTCAATCTATCTGCTGAATACATAATCTGAGAAGCCAAGCTATGTGAGGAAGGACATGGCATCAGGACTGGAGGAAGATTCATTAACCATCTGCAATATGCAGATGATATAACCTTGCTTGCTAAAAGTGAAGAAGACTTGAAGCCCTTGAAGATCAAGCACCATAGCCTTCTGTATGGATTACACCTTGACATAAAGAAAGATAGAATTCTTACAACTGGACCAATAAGTGATATTGTGATAAATGGAGAAAATGTTGACATTGTCAGAGATTTCATTTTAATTGGATCCACTATCAATGCCCATGGAAGAAACAGTCAAGAAATCAAAACACAAATTGCATTGGGAAATCTGCTGCAAAAGACCTCTGTAAAGGGTTGGAAACCAAAGATGTCACTAAAGTGTGCCTGACTCAGACTCTGGTACTTTTAATTATAAGTGTTGGAAAACTGGACAGTGACAATGGAAAAAAACTGAAGAAGAATTAAGGCATTTGAATTGTGGTTTTGACCGAGAATAATGACTATACCATGGACTGCTAGAAGGGTAAACAAAAAATGAGTCTTGGAGCAAATATAGCCAGAGTATTCATTAGAAGAGAGGACAGTGAGATTATGTCTCAATTAGTACTCGGAAGTGACTAATTGCTGGAGAATGATATCCTGTTTGGCAAAACAGGGTTTCAGTGAAATGAGATGGGTTAACATAGTGGCTGGAACAGTGGGCTCAAACACAGCAATGATTCCGAGGATGGAGCAGGACCTAGTAACATTTTATTCTGTTTTAGCAAAGGCTGCTATGAGTTGGAGCCAAGTTTTTGGTGCATAGCAACAACACATAATTTTTACCTAGGATTTTTTTAGTCTAAAATTTTCTGAGATTTTCAAACGATATTTAAAAGTCTTAAGTCTATTTTTAATTGTGCTGTATTTCATTGCTGAGATGTATCATAAGTTATTTAACTGCTTCCTTAATGTTGGGTATTTAATTGTTTTCATATTTTCACTAACTAATATGTGTAAATCTTCAATAGGTATAACACTGTTTCTGCAGCAGTTTTAAAACATGTACTCTCAGTCGTCCTATCTGGAGATTAGATTTGTGTTTCCGTTCCTGACTCTGGGCGGAAGAGGCACAGCCCATTTCCGGACCGAGATTTTTCAGAAACTGGCAGTTTCCGTTTCCTGTTTCTTGCCTTCCCGTTCTTGGAACTCAGTGACCGTGCTGTGAGGAATGCCAGTCAACCTGTGGAGAGGCTGGTGTAGAGTAGTAGCTCATGTGGAGAGTCTGTGTGGATCACAGTGAAGGTTTTAGCCCTCAGCCCCACTGAGCTTGCAGCCAGTAGCTGGCCTAGAGTCTCCAATGGCATAAGGCAGCCATATTGGATTTTGGAGCCCCTCTTTGAGCTGCTCCAGCTGGATCTAAGGATTCTATTAATTTCACTTCATCAGTGTGTGAGGGTATCTACTTCACTATCTGCTTGCTAGCGTTAGATGTTATATTAAAATCACTTCATTTTTATTTTTCAATGCTAGCTTATTTACTCAGTGTATTTCTATGGGCTATTTTCTTACTCTTCTATCAGCTAAACCACTGATTTTTCTTTTTGGTTTGTTGTCAGCTGAACCACTGATTTTTCTTGTTGATTTGTACAAATGAGTGAAAAGACACTACCCTCTTGCTTAACATCCCTAGTGGGGCAGACAGTTTGTACTCGACTACTAACCTAATGTTTGCTAGTTGGATCCCATCCCACAGTGCTGCAGAATTAAGGCCTGGATATCTGCTTCCATAAATATTACAACCAAGAAAGCCCCAGAAATTAGCCCTACTCTGTAGCATATGACATCTTCATAAGTCAGAATAGCTATAAGGCAATGAGCTTGGGTTCAGATCCTCTTGTTTATCATATCTGGGGCATTTTTTCTCCTCAGCTTGTTTGCTTTTAACATTTTTATTTTTAATTTTGTTTACAATTTTATGTAAATGATTATTTTTACTGCTATGTAATCATTAATTGTTAATTTTTGTCTGTGAAAGAAAAAAACAGAGAAGATGCTCCATGTGGCATGAATAAGACCTGAACATCTTGTAGAGACAGGCACATTCACAACAGAAAGCAACCATGTGTATACAGGCACGCTGCCGTAAGCTGCTTTCCAGAGGAAACTGCTTGTGGCTGTGATTGTTATCACTAGAGGAGGGGGAGTTCTTTGGGGATTATCAACAAATAAAGCACTGCTGAAAACATGGATGAAAAAATTCCAACAATATTCAAGTCTAGGGACTGATTACATGTATAACAAAAGACCATAACTTCTCTACTACGTTGCTCTATCAAATAGAAGGTCAGCAACAAAGAGGAGGACCTTCAGTGAGATGCACTGACACAGTGGGTGCAGCAGTGGTCTCAGACACGGCAGTGACACTGGGCTCTCTTAGGAAAATGCTAATTGTGGCAGTTGTCCTCGATTTCCCCTGAAGGCATGGTTCCAGGCCTCCTGCCCCAGCTGCTCTGTCCTTGCAATATTGGGTTAAGATGGGAGGAGTAATCATGTTATGTTGACATCCGGTTAATATTGATTCTCTTTCTAATACATACTGTCACAGAGTTCACTATCAACTATCTAAACAGTGCAGAACCGGGCAGTGTTGTGTTCTGTCATATCACCTGGGTGACTCCCGGTGAAAACTGATTCAGCAGCACTTAACAACAACAATAACAGATTCACACAGGAACTGCATTTTAAGGGGATGCTCTGATAAAACACTGAACTAGACTTGATAAACTCAAGCAATTATTTCAATATATACATTTCCTAAAATTATGAAACTGTAGCTTAAAGTTAAAACTCCTAAAGAAGAAAATTTCTCACTTTCCAACACCCAGATGTACCTGTGTTAGTATTTTGGTCAATTAACTTCCATTCTTCCCCCCCCCCCCAGGGATTTTAACGTATTTGAATTCATTCTCTCTAAATATATAGGAATCCTGCACATCTCAGTCTCAATTAATAGGAAATAGAAGCATTTTCCTTTGCCATTCAATACTATTCATAAAACATTAAAAAAAATTTTTTTTTTATTATGATTGAATGAAGAAGTACATTCCCACATAAATTTGCATGCCCACATATATGCGTCTCCCATTGCTCTCTCTGCCCGGTGACAGTACACGCCTCCTCTCTGCTTCATATACATCTTATCCTCCCAAGAATCTGCTATGCCCTCCTCTCCTTCCTCCAGTAAGAGGCTAGCAGGACAACATCCTATAGATACATAGAACCATAAAGTGCACACATGATATGGTCACTCTGTGTCTCCAAGTCCAATCCATTCCTGTCCAAGAGTTGACTTCCATATAATTTATGGATAAGGGCAGCATCAGGGAAAGGTGCCCTGCTCCCAGGGGAACTCTGAGTCCCCTGGACCATCAACTGTGGTCTTTTAGTGGAGATCTCAGGGCGTATCCCTTTTTAATCTTGTGTTGCCAGTGAAACTCAACTTTGTGAGCTCCATTGCGGCTATTACTGGTGGTGGCCAGGAACCATCCGGTTCTTCCAGTCACAAGTCTATGTAGTCACTCACTCATGTGGGTGTCTCTGACTTCTGGGTTCTCTTTCCTCCATGTCGTTTTGGTCTGTGGTGATCATCCGTTCCTGCTAAGTTGGGACTATTTGCTGTACACTCAAATGGCAGCTTGACAGATCTTAAGACCCCAGACGCCACTCACCAATGTGGGGTGCAGAGAGATCTCTTAGCAAAACACTAGTTGTGCCAATTGGCCTCAATTTCTCCTGAGAGTGTGGTCCCCGGCCCCCTGCCTCAGCTGCTCTGTCCTTGCAATATTGGGTTAAGATGTGAGGAGGAATCATGACTTTCTAATGTGTTCTGTCACAGATTTCACCCAACCAAATTTCTATCAACTATCTAATCTATACCTCCCCCCTGTCACCCTCCCTCCCTTTACACCCTTGCAGCTGTCAAAGAGTCTTTTCTTCTATGCATGAGTCTGTTTTTAAGTTCTTATCATAGGGGCCTCATACACTATTTGTCCTTTTGTCGCTGACTACTTTCATTCAACATAATGTCCTCCAGTTGAAACTAGGTTATGAGATGTTTCCTAAAATCATCATTGTTCTTTATCATTGTATGATGTTTACTGAGTATATATACTACAGTTTACCTATCCATTCCTCTGTTGTTGGGCATCTGGGTTGATTTCATCTTGTTGCTATTGTGTGCATGTATCAGTTGGTGTGAATGGTCTTGATTCTGTAGGATATATTCTGAGCAGTGGAATTACTGGGTCAAATGGTATATCTGTATCCAGCTTTTTAAGTAAGTGCCAGATTGCTTTCCAAAGAGGTTGTACCATTTTGCAATCCCACCAACAGTGTAGGCGAGTTCCAATTTCTCCACATCCTCTCCAGCATTTGTTGTTTTGCGTTTTTTGGATCATGGCCAACCTTGTTGGGGTGAGGTGGTATCTCATTGTAGTTTTTATTTGAATTTCTTTAATAACTAATGATCATGAGCATGTCCGTATGTGTTTTTGGCTGTCCGGATCTGCTCTTTAAAGAAGAGTCTGTCCATCTCCTTTGCCCATCGCTTAATTGGATTATTTATCTTTTTCTTGTTAGTATTGTGGAGTACCTTATAGATTATGGGGATCAGATGTTAGTCTGATATATAGTTGAAAATATTTATTCCCATTCTGTAGGTGGCCTTTTAATTCTATTAATAAAGTCTTTGCATCAGCAAAAGTATTTGATTCTTAATAGATCCCATTTATCTATTTTCAGTTGTTTGTGGTTTGTTTGACAGATTTTGAAGTCTGTCTACATTGTTTATTAAAACTTCCATTGTTGTTCCTAGTTTTTCTTGAATGAGCTTTACCATTTTCGATTTGATATTTAGGTCTTTTATCCAGTTTGAGTTGGTTTTTGTATAAGGTGTAAGATATGGGTCTTGTTTCAATTTATTGCAGATAGAGATCCAATTTTGCCAGCACCATTTGTTGAAGAGATTGTTTTTTTCCCCAGTTTAATGTCTCAGGGCCTTTGTCAAATATCAACTGTTCATGGGAAGATGATGTCATCTCTGGGATCTTATTTCTGTTCCATTGATCTATCTGTCTGTTTTTGTACTGGTACCAGGCTTTTTTGACTACTGTGGCAGTGTAATAGGTTCTAAAGTTGAGTAGTGACAGGCCTTCCAGTGTGTTCTTCTTCTTCAGTAGTTCTCTACTTATCTGGGGATTCTTCCCTTTCCAGACAAAGTTGGTAATTTCTTTCTCCATCTCATTAAAAAATGACACTGGAATTTGTATTGGGATTACATTATATAAGTAGATTGCTTTGGGCAAAATAGACATTTTCACAATGTTAGGTCTTGTTATCCACGAGCAGGGTAGATTTCTCGGTTTATGTAAGTCTCTCTTAGTTTCTTGTAATAAGGGCTTGTAGCTCTCTTTGTGAAGGTCTGTTATTTCTCTGGTTAGGTTTATTCCTAGGTACTTTATCTTCTTAGGGACTATAGTAAATGGTATTGATTTGGTGATTTCTTCATTAATAATCTCGTTGCTGGTATACATAAAATAATACTGTATTCCCATTTGTGTTTTGGTGGCATATTTAGCTTTACTCCTTTTTTTGTCACTGCTACTGGGAATTCAGTAGCAGTGCTTTTTATGTGTTTATTATTGTTCCTTACATTAATTCCAAGAAGTCAATTTATGCAGCCTAGAAAGAAAAATTTCCTGGTTTCTTCATGTTTAATTTTGGTTGGCTGGTCCACGTCTGGTTTAGGTTTAAGGGTTTCAGGCTGACATGGCCTTGCCAATGGTGGACTTTATCTGAAGGATGGTTGGGGGATGATAAGAATGACAGTGACCCAGAGAATAGAATTCAGATGAGCAGTTAAGTGTAGAAATGTGGAAGTGTTGAGACAGATGGAACTGCTCTCTAAACATTTCTTTGGTCAGGGTGGAATAATGTGACCTCCCAGAGTTTCCTTATACAAAGCAGTGATTGAGCTCAGCATATGGATTCTTCGGAAACAGCAAGAGTTCTGCCTGTAGACACAACTCACTCTGCGAATGAGTATGTGGACCTTTCCAGTATTATGAATCAGTGCTTCCAGCTCCAGGCCTGCCAGGCTAGTGCTGATGTATTAAGAAACCCCATGTCCCAGTGGGGGTATATGGGCAAATGTACAGGATGGATGGCTAGCCGCAGATCACACATCTCTGCTTGTACAGTAAAAATGTCCTTCAGGAGTCACTGAGGGGAACTGGAGGAAATTTATCTTAAGCAGGAATTTACTTTGTGAAGTATGTTGACTCTTCTTGGAATAGTAGCAGAAATTGGAAATTTTACTTTTCAAGTTCCTGCTTTGTTTGGGAGTTTTTTTTTTTTTTTAATTCTTGTAAGTACCAAACCAAGAAACAAACCCACAGGCATCAAGTCGATTACAACTTTCGGCAACCCTATAGGACAGAGTAGAACTGCCCCACAAAGTTTCCAAGGAGTGCCTGGTGGATGTGAACTACCAATCTTTTGGTTAGAAGTTATAGCACTCAACCACTAAGCCACCAGGGATCCTCTTCTAAGTACAGCTAGTCTCACACTTCTCTCTGGATCAGAATCACCTTTTGAATATATTGAAAGGCATATTCCTGGGCTGGGCCCGTAGAGACTGATTCAGTAGATCAGACTTGGGCCAGAAATCTGCCCCTTATGGGTGACTGATGCATTTGGTTTTTGACTAGAGGTGTAAAGACACTGACATGGAGACTGTGAAGGACACCGAAGAGCACTGCCCAGGTCCCCTTCCAGGAAGGATTGTTCCCCAGTTGTTGGGAGTGCTGTCAGCAGACAGCCTTTGGTTCTCACTTCCTCTAAGGGTTGCGTCAGCTACAGAAAGCTGCCTCTCCTACTTCTGGTGACAGATTCAGGCAGGAGTTGCAAAGTCCTGCCAATTCAGCCAAATGCAGGTCAACTCTGGTGGGCCATTTAGCTTCCTAGGGCCCCGACAGGGTCCATTGAGGTTGTGAGCCCTGTGTCATAGCTCCCTTGCCTCCTCTGGAGATGATCCCAAGGCAAATTCCTAATAAATGTCTTCCAATTAAATTTTGTTTCTGAGTCAGCTTCCCAGAGAACTTTAGTCAGGGGATCACTCAGGCCCTGCAACTGTACAAATCCAAAGAAGGAACAGAAGTGAATTGGGATACCCACAATTCTACTCTTTCCTACAGAGTTTGATGAGTCAGAATCAGCTCATTGGGAAAGAGTCTGATTTTGGATTTCACTGTAATGCTCCCCTAACTCTCCACCCTCTCTAACCCCCAACCATGACCAGGTTGCCTTGTGCCACATTGCATGTCTTCCTTATTACCTCTGCAAACCACTGACTTTTCACCACCTAAAGTGCGCCTGACCCAAGCCATGGTATTTTCAGTTGCATCATATGCATGCAAAAGATGGACAAGGAACAAAGAAGACAGAAGAAGAATTGATGCCTTTGAATTGTGGTGTTGGAGAAGAATGTTGACTGTACTATGGATGGCCAAAAGAACAAACATCTATTCTGGAAGAAGTCCAAGCAGAGTGCTCTTTGGAAGCGAAGATGACAAGACTGTGTCTTACATACTTTGGACATGTTGTCAGGAAGGATCCATCCCTGGAGGAAGACGTTATGCTTGGTAGAGTGGAGGGTCAGTGAAAAAGAAGAAGACCCTGCACAAGATGGATCAACACAGTGGCGGCAACAATGAGCTTAAGCATAAAAACAATTGTGGACATGGTGCAAGACCAGGCAGTGTTTCATTCTGTTGTTTGGAGGGTCACTATGAGTTGGAACTGACTCGATGGCACCTGAGAACAACAACAACATGGTTTCTCTGTGATTCATGAACTTGTAGTTCCATGAAACATTTTGAGATGGGTTTGCATTTTAATAAGATTTTCTCCTATTTGAAACTATTCAAGTCTAGAAGAAATAGGGAAAACACAATGAGATGTATTCCAAGATGACCTTCTCTCTAGAAGAATCATGCGTTATGAATTCCTTTCTTTTCTCTATCTGAATTTATTATATGAATCATAATAGAGACTGTTAGAAGCTTTGAGTCTATTTGTTGATACTTTTGTATTCTCCATTTATCCATCCTCTACTCATTTGTGCTACCAGCCATCTATCACCGAATGAAGACTAGAACAACGACTAAGAGCAGAGACTACGGCCTTAGAGTAACCTGAGCCCAGGGGAAGTGTTAGCTTGAATGCATTACTTACATCACATTTTCTACATCTGCAAACTAAGGATTATAAGAGAACACAGTTCATGGAATTGATGTAACAGATGTAAAATAATTTTTATTCTGTGTCATCGATAGTAAGCACTCAATTTAGCTGATACTTAACATAGCATTTATTTTGTACCAGACACTCTTTGGGTTTAGTATGTTTTTGCACAATAGTGCACTCCTTCTCTGTACACCCCCTGCCAGGTATTTTCCTAAGAGTGCTATGCTATATATATACATATAAGCAGCAATGTATGTATATATTTTTTAACATATGTGTGTATATATATATACATACGTATGTATATATAATTTTTAACAGCAACATGTAAAACAAAAAATTGGCATAGAGACATTTACCGACATACCTTGTCAGGGGAGGGGAAGTTTGCAAACAAACAGAGAAGATGTGTGTCATTTGTGTAAAACTACAGTATTCTTCACATAGCTCTATACAGTGTTATTAACCCCATACTACAGATGGCAAAACTGAGGTATAGATTAAATAACTTAGAGTTCACATAGCTAGTAAGTTTTGTAATAGGGATTCACAACCAACTCTCTAGAATTGTAAACTATCTTAAAGAATATTTTTGAAATTTGTGCTTATTATTAATAATTGGCAAATTATTATAGTATCACCATCATGTTTATTTGTATGTGCAAAGCAATTACCACTTTCTCTTACTAAATATTTCAGTGCTCCCCCCAAATACTCCTAGTTTGGTAAGTCTGTGACTGAAACCTAAGACAGCTATGTCCATTTGTTAAAACCCACTGCCTTTTATTCTGACCCAGGAGGTCAGAGTAGAACTGCCCCATAGAGTTTCCAAAGAGCGCCTGAAAGATTTGAACTGCCAGCCTTTTGGTTAGCAGATGTAGCAGTTAACCCACTGTGCAACCAGGGTCAGGGAGGCATTTATTTCCACAACTTCTGGGCATGGATGATTCTCAGACAGGCTTCATTCACATCACCCAAATTATTAGGACTCTTTCCTTCTACTTGGGTAATATTGCCATTCCAAGAACATGTATGATGAAACACATCTATTCCAAGAATGTTCTGTGTTCCCAAAAGCTCAATTCTTTTTGACACAGTCTACCTTTTTACAGACTAGCTATGATTGGTCTCCCACCAACATCTGAACATTCCTAGGACATTAGTGACAGATAGGGGTTCCAGCAATGCCTATAACTGAAACAGACTTTAGGAACCCTGAGCTGGATGCTCTTGGCTGATGTTTTATTTTCTTAGTCCATGTCATTATTTATATCAGGCCTGGAAAAAAAGGGGAAAAGCCAAATTCTAAAACAAAACATTGGAAAAGAGAGAAATTCCAGCTGCTTCCTACTCTTCCATGCAGAAGACCGAAAGAGCTTTGAGATGTTTTGGACAAAATGGAACTATTCCTTTGACTTTAATTTCAGTACAGCTTAAAGAATTCTCCAAAGGGCAGAAATTTTAACTTTAATTATGTTCCCACAGAACCAAAATGCACTCATCATTTTCATGGGTAGCATTGGCAAGTTTGTGGAGAAAAGATAAGATGCTGGTGCTGGGTAATTTTCATTTTTTTATTGCAAGTGGCAAAATGTTTTATCTACCTCATCACTAAGTACTGGAGTCATCGTTCTCATGAACATGATTACAAGCAGCAGCTGCTAGTTACCCACCACGCGCCAGTCTCTTGGACCTACAGGTTATATTCTCCCTCCCCTTCTCGCCCTACATTTATGTGACTACAGATGAGTACCTTTGATATCTGACCCAGTATTGCTCAGTATGACTCTCTGCTTGACCCTCAGGTATGATCAGCAGTTATTTTTTAATTTTTCAGTTCACTCATTCAAGCCTTAATATATTTACCTGTTAAAGAATTGTTGGGCATCTAACATGGACTAGGCACTCTGTGCACAGCGCCCACAGCCTGGTGGTGGAAACATCCTTGCTCATAAAGAAACACGGGGCAATCAGAGACCTGCTTCAATGTGGGTGCTCTCAGAGGGCAAGAGGTGGTCAGTGCTGCTTGGGAAAGGTTTCACAGGGATCAGTGAAGCACCCTAGGGAGAGGAGAAGGAGGAGATGCTGATATGATGAGGATGAACAGATGTTTTCCAGCTTTCACTCAGAGCTTGCTTCTCCTTCTGGGCTCTGCAGACTTGGGGTGCTGCTCACACCGTTTGAGACATCTTTCCAGCCACACTTGCAAAGGTAGATCACATTTACATGATACGATCCTACTTTCTTGCCATAGTTGACTAGACCATGGTTGAGTCCCTAACTTTAGCTGCACCCATCGGATTTTCATTCTTTTTGGCTCTAGGTTAATAGACACAGAGGCTCTTGCTCAGGGAGTTAGTAGGCTCTGGAGGTAAAAAAACCTGGAGTAAATACTTCCTAACTTTCTCCCCTCCTTGTGTAAATTGCTGATGTTCAGATGGGCCTTGCAGAATTGTAGCTTGACCCAAATCAAGAGGGAAATCAATCACAGAGTTCTATGATATCAAATCATTCTTGGAGAGTGGGGGACACTGGAAGTTACTTTAAATGGTGTGGTTAGAGAGGACCTCACTGAGGAAGTGAATTTTCAGGTGGGACCTGGAAAATGAGAAAGAACTGGCCATATAAGGCCTGAGGGCAAGGAGAGTCCAGGCAGAAGCAGGCAGGGCAACATCCTGAAGGTGGGGCTGTGTGGCTGGGTATAGTGCGTCATCGATGGGGTAGTGGGGAGCTGAGGCAGAAAGGACATCTTTGCCAGGTAATGCTGTATGTAACCTATACACACTTGATGCTTTTTTATTCCTTAATTTTATTTTTGTATTTATTATACTTTTGATGAAGGTTTACAGAACAAACTAATTTATCATTAAACAAATAGTACACATACTGTTTTATGACGTGGTTAACAATCTCACAACAGGTCAACACTCTGCTCAACCTTGGGTTCCCCATCACCAGCTTTTCTATCCCCTCCTGCCTTCTGGTACTTGCCTCTGGGCTAGTGTGCTCCTTTAGTCTCATTTTGTTTTGTGGGCCTGTCTGGTCCTCAGCTGAGGGGTGAATCCCAGAAATGACTCCATTACTGAGCTGGAAGGGGGTCTGGGGAGTTTACTTTGAGGGTTTCTCCAGTCTCCGGCAGACCAGCAAATTTGGTCTTTGTTTTTGACTTAGAATTTTGTTCTATATTTTTTTGTGCTCTGTCTGAGATCCTCTGCTGTGATCTCTGTCAAAGTAGTCAGTGGTGGCCTCTGGGCACTATCTAGTTGTACTGTATTCAGCCTGCTGGAGACAACAGTAGATATGGCCCATTAGTCTGTTGGATTAATCTTTCCTTTGTTTAGTTTTCTTTTTCCTTGTTCCCAAATGGCTAAGATCAGCAGAATATCCAGGATGGCTCCTCATAGGCTTTTAAGACTTTAGCCACTACTCACCACAGTAGAATGTAGAATCATTTCTTCATTCTCCTTTTTCCAGACATGATAGGGGCAGTAGACATGTCTTAGATGGATAGTCTCAGTGAGTCGGATCCAACTCGACGGCACTTGGCTTGGCTGGATAGTCTCAAGCTTTTAAGACTGTAGACACTATTCAAGTTAGATATAGAACATTTTCTTTATGAACTTTTTATTCAAGTTGACCTGGGTGATCTCCACACCAGCTCTTAGTCCCAGTAACTCGTCCCTGAGGGTGTCTGGATGTGTCTGTGAAGTTTCTATGACTTTAACTTGATCAAGATGTGCTGACTTCCCTTGTATTGTGCACTCTCTTTCCCTTCACTAAATTAACAGTTATCTACTATCTAGTTAATGATTTTCCATTCCTAACTCTCACTTCCCTCACAAAAATCAAAAATTATTTCTGTGTATAAAGCTTTCATTCAGGCAACGTTATCCATCAATGTTGTGAGGTGTTTCTCAGATTCAGCATTATTTCTTTGCCTGGCTTTGGAATCACGGTTATGCTGGCTTTATAAAACGAATTCAGTTGTATTCCTTACTTTACCGTGCCCTAAAATAGTCTGAGTAGTACTGGTGTGAGCTTTTCTCTGAATGTTAGATATAATCTGCCAGTGAAGTCATCTCGGACATGGCTTTTTTTAGGTTTTCAATCCGTTCTTTTGTTATGGATCTGTTCAGATTTTCTATCTCAGTTTGTGTTAATTTAGATAGGTTGTGTGTTTTCAGGAATTTGTCCACTTCCTCCAGATTCTCTTATTTGTTGGAGTATACTTTTTCATAGTATTCTGTTATGAGCCCTTTTATTTCACCTATGTCTGTTATAATATTCCATATCTCACTTCTTATTTGCATCCTCCCGTTTTTCTTTTGTCTGTTTGTTCAGTGGTTGGTCAATCTTTTCAAAGAATCAACTTTTGGCCTCACTGATTCTTTCTATTATTTTTTTTCTGTTCTCTATTTCATTTATTTTTGCTTTAATTTGATTATGGGCTTCTTTTGCCTTTCTGTTGTTTAAGATATGGTGGTAACACTTTGATTTGGGCCCATTCTTTTTGCAGATATGTGTGTTGTTTATTGATATAAATTGACCTCTGAGCACTGCCTTTGCTATGTCCCAAAGGTCTGGGTATGTTTTAGTTAGCTAGTGCTGTTCTAAGAGAAATAGCATGGAGTGGATGGCTTTAACAAAGGAAACTTTATTCTTACGCAGTCTAGTAGACTATAAGTCCAAATTCAGGGCATGCATTCCAGGGGAAGGTGTTCCCCCTTGTCAGCTGTGGAGGCAAGTCGTTGTTTTACATCAGTCTTTGTTCAGGGAACATCCTGGTGCAGGAACCTCCAGTCAGACAGACAAGCTGTTCTCCCAGTGCTGCTTTCTTGATGGTGTGAAGCTCCCCTTCTCTGCTTGCTTCCCTTTCCTTTTATCTCTTGTAGGATATAAGGATAAATGGTGATGCAAACCATACTCCAGGGAAACTCCATTTACAGTAGAGCAGGGAGGTGATCTTATGAAGGGCTTTACAGTCCCTTTTAACATAATCATCCTATCTGTTAGCCACAGGCAAAGATTAGGATTTACAGCACAAGAAAATCACAAAATGGAGGGCAATCACAGAATACAGGGAATCCCAGCTCAGCCAAGTTATTACACACATTTTTTGGGGGAAACAATTCAATCCTTGACAGGGTAGGATATGTTTTCATTCCTTTTTGAATCCAGGGATTTTTTTATTCCCTCTGTTTTATTCTACTATTCAGTTGCTTTTAAAGAAAGTGTTATTAGGTTTCCATGTATTTTATTTTTTAATTCTTGCTCTCCTTGTTATTGATTTCTACTTTTATGGCATTATGATCAGAATGTTTTAAATTATTTCAATGTTTTGAATTGTATTGAGGGTTGCTTTGTAGCCTAAAGTATATCTATTCAGAGAATGTATCTTTTGCATTGGAAAGACTGCTGCTGTTAAGTGGAGTGTTCTGTATGTGTCTACAAAATCATTTTTTAATTTCGCCCTTTAGATTTTCTGTGTCTTTGTTGAGTTTTTTTTTTTCCCTAAATGTTCTGTCTTTTACTGAGAGTGGTGTGTTAAAGTCTCCTACTATTACTGTAGAACTATTTCTCTTTTCAGTGCTGTTAGAGTTTGTTTAGTGTATTTTGGGCAAGTAGGTATTTATTAAGGTTGTGTCTTCTTGGTGAATTGCTTCTTTAATATTTATGTAATATTCTTCCTTGAATACTCTGGGGTTCAGGTCTACCCTGGCCCCTAGGGTCACTGTGAGTCAGATCCGACTCGACGGCACTTGGCTTTGGCTGTCTTTTATTGCTGGTTTGGCTTAAGTTTTATTTCATCTGAGATTGTTTCGGCCATTCCTGCATTTTTACTGTTTGCGTGATATGTATTCTTTCATCTTCCGATTTTTAGTAAATATATGCCTTCATGTCTAAGACAGTTCTCTAGCAGAGAGTATGTTTATTGGTTGTTTTTTTTCATCCATTCTGTCATTCACTGTCTCTTTACTGGCATATTTAAACCATTTAAATTTAGTGTGATTATTGGTAGATATGAGTTCATTGTTGTCATCTTGTGCTTTTTCTGTGTGTGTGGTTCTGACAGTTTGCTTGTTCCTTTTTTTTTTGGTGAATTTTCTTTTCTTTTGTTATTTTAGTTTTTGTGTTTATTGAATCTTTATGGTTTTCTTCTATTTTATTCTGATGAGTAGATCTCTTAACTTTCTTTGTGGTTACCTTGAAATTTACTCCATCTCTATAAGCTTGAACCATCTTTTATTATTTGGTGTTGCATTGACTTCCTTCACACTTGAAAGTTCTATACTTACACTATTTATTCCCCGTCCCCCTTTATTGTTTTGATCTTGTTGCCATTTACACATGGGCATCTCTTTTTTCCTTGTTTTAAGATTTTTCACTATATTTTGTTATTGAGAGTTCTTTATCTAGATTGGTGTATAATTGATCCTGTGTGTGTCTTAGAGTATGGTTGTCATCTGATGTTGTTGGTTCTCTAACTGGCACATTTCCTTTAACATTTCTTGTAAAATTTGATTTGTTTTTTGCTAATTCCCTTAATTTATGTGTTTTTGTAAATGTCCTAAGTTAGCCAACATGTTTGAATCTTTTGCAGAATATATTGTTCTTGGTCGGCAGGTTTTCTTCTTTCAAGGTTTTATACATATGTCATCCCACTGCTTTCTTGCTTTCATAGTTTCTGTGGAGTAATTGGAGATTAGTCTTATTGTTTCCCCTTTGAAAGCGGCTTTTTGTTTTTCTCGATATGCTGCATGATTCTTTGGCTTTGTTTTGGACAATGTGATTATGATGTGTCTTACTGACTTTTTCTTAAGCTCTGTCCTATAAAGACTTAACTGAGCTTCTTGAAATCCACCAGGTGCTCCTTGAATACTCTGGGGGTCAGTTCTACCCTGGCCCCTAGGGTCGCCATGAGTCAGATCCAACTCGACGGCACTTGGCTTGGCTTGGCTGAACTTCTTGAATGGTTAGCTTTTTGTCTTTCTTGGGAATTGTTCTGCCAGTAAATATTCAACAATCTTCTTTGTGTTTTCCATTTTCTCTTCCTGTTCTGGAACTCCAGACCTGGATTGAATTTTGCTCTTGATTTTGTCTCACATAATTCTTAGGGCATCTTCATTTTTCTTCTTTTTTACCCCTCTGATTTCTTTTCAAACAAAATGGTATCCATATACTTCTCTTCAGCTTCACTGATTCTGTCTTCTCTTCTTTCAAATTTTCTCCTAAAACTTTCTACTGTGTAGTCTATTTCTGAAATTTTGTTGTTTATCTTTTGCATTTCTAGTTTCTGTTTTTGTATGAATTCTAGTTGTTTATTTCCTGCAGGCATCTGTCAATTTGTTGCACTGTGGGTGTTTGTGTGTTGCTGTAATACCGGATGCTATGGCATCAGTATTCAAATACTAGCAGTGTCATCCATGTGGACAGGTTTCAGCTGAGCTTCTAGACTTATACAGCCTAGGAAGAAAGATCAAGCAATCTATTTTGGAAAAAAATTAGTAAGTGAAAATCTTGTGAATAGTAGTAAAACATTGTCTGATCTAGTGCTGGAAGAAGTCCCTCAGGTTGGAAGTCACTCAAAAGATGACTAAGAGCTGCACCCTCCAAGTGGAGTTGCCATGGATGGAGTTAAACTTATGTGTCATGAGTCAGAACGAGAAGAAACAGCTGCAAACATCCATTAATAATCAGAACCTGTAAGATATGAAGTATGAATTTAGGAAAATTGGAAATTTTGAATTGTCAAATTGTCAAAAATGAAGTGGAACACACAAACACTGATAACATAAGCCTTAGTGAGATGAAATGGACTGATATTTGCCATTTTCAATTGGACTATCATATGGTCGTCCGACTCGACGGCACTTGGCTTGGCTTATCATATGGTCTACTATGCTGGAAGGGACAGCTTAAAGAGGAATGGTGTGGCATTCATCATCAAAAAGGATGTTTCAAGATCTATCCCAAGGTATGATGCTGTCAGTGACAGAAAAAGATAATCCTGTAAGGAAGACCAGTGAGTACAACTGTTATTGAAATTTACACATCAAACACTAAGGCCAAAGGTGAAGAAATTGCAGGGTTTTTTTTTTTTTTAACAACTTCTGCAGTTTGCAATCAACCCAACACGTAATTGGGATGCACTGATAATTACTGGTGATTAGAATGTGAAAACTGGAAATAAAGCATAAGGATTGGTAGCTGGATAACACAGCCTTGGTGATAGGAATAATGCTAGAGATGGCATGATTGAATTTTTCAAGGCCAATAATTTCTTCATTGCAAATACATTTTTATACCAATATAAATTATGGATATACACATGGACCTTGCCAGACAGAATACACAGGAATCAAGTAGACTGCATCTGTGAAAAGAAACAGTGGAAAAGCTCAATATCATTAGTCAGAACAAGGCCAGAGGTGACTGTGGAACAGAGCATCAGTTAATCATATGCAAGCTTAATGTGAAACTGAACAAAGTTAAAGTACAACCTTGATCATATCCCACTTGAACTTACAAACACTCTCAAGGATAGAATTGGCATGCTGGACACTAATGATCAAAGACCAAGCAAGTTGTGGAAGGACATCATACATGAAGAAAGCAAGAGGTCATTAAAGAAGATAGGAGGAAAAAACAAACAAAACTTAAATGGATGTCAGAAGAGACCCTGAAACTTGCTCTTGAATGTCAGATATAGCTAAAGCAAAAGAAATAAATGATGAAGTAAAGGAACTGAAGATTTCAAATGGCAGCGTGACAAAGTAAAATATTATGATGACATATGCAAAGAGCTGGAGATAAAAGAGAATAACACATTCTGCATTTCTGAAGCTGAAAGAATTTAAGAAAAAATTGAAGTCTTGAGATTCAACACTGAAAGATCCTATGAAAAAAATATCAAATGATGTAGGGAGCATCAGAAGAAGTTGGAAGGAATACACAGACTCACTGTACCAAAAAGAATTGGTCAGCATTCAGCCATTTCAGGAAGTAACATATGATCAAGGACTGATGTTACTAAAGGAGGAATTCCAAACTGCACTGAAGGCATTGGCAAAAAAAATACATCTCTGGGAGTTGACAGTATACAAATTGAGATTTCAAAAAATGGATGTAGAGTTGGAAGTATTCACTCATCTATGCCAAGAAATTTGGAACACAGGTACCTGGCCAACCAACTGGAAGAGATCTGTATTTATGCCTATTCCTAAGAAAATGATCTAACCCAGTGAAAAGATTATTGAACTATGTCAATATCACATGCAAACAAACTTTTGCTGAAGGTCATTCAGAAGGGACTGCAGCAATCTACTGATAGGGAACAGCCAGAAACTTAGGCCAGATTCAGAAGACGATGTGGAACCAGGGATATCATGGCTGATGTTAGATGGATCCTGGCTAAAGGCAGAGAATCCCAGAAAGATGTTGACCTGTGTTTTATTGACTATGCTAATATTCCACTGTGTTGATCATAACAAATATGAATAACAACATGAAGAACACTTAATCTTGCTTATGATGAATTTGTAAATGGATCAAGAGACAGTTATGTATAGTGTGTGGCAGGGTGTATCCTTTTACCATACCTATTCGATATATCTGTGCTGAGCAAACAATGTGAGAAACTGGACTACATGTACAAGAATGGGACATCCGGATTGGAGGAAGACTCATTAATAACCTGCAGATGACATGACTTTATTTCCTGAAAGTAAAGAAGACCTGAGACGTTTACTGATGAAAATCACAGATCACAGCCTTCAGTACGGACTATACCTCAACATAAAGAAAACAAAAGAAACATCATAATAAACGGAGAGAAGATTGAGGTTGTTAAGGATTTCATTTTATTTGAATCCATAATCAATGCTCTAGGAATCAACAGTCAAAAAATCAAAAGATACATTGCACTGGGCCAATCTTCTACAAAAGACCTCTTTGAAGTGCCGAAAAGCAAAGATGCCACCTTGTGCCCCTGATCCAAGCCATGGTGTTCTCAATTGCCTGATTTGTATGAGAAAGCTGGACAATGAGGAAGACTGCCAGGCACTGCATTATGTCTCTTCGAAATAATGTGTATCAATTTAGTTGGGCCGTGATTCCCAGTACTGGGCAGTTGTCTTCCATTTTGTGATTATAATTTTTTGTTAAAGAGGATTATGGTGAGATTTTAGCACTCTTATCCAGATCAGATGGCTGATCTGGGGGAGTCTCCCTTGGGTGTGGCCTTTGCAGCCTTTTCTCTCTCAGGAATAAAAAGGAAAAAGAAGACAGTGGAGAGGGTAGATATAATATCACCAAGGAAGTGGTGCTGGGAACAGAGGCTGTCCTTTGGGTCTGGGTTCCCTGTGCAGAGAAGCTCCTCATCTGGGGCAAGATTTATGGGAAACAGGGGAAGGCTTCCCCTGGAACCAGTGCCTTGAATTTGGACTGCTAGCCTGCTAGACTACCAGAAAATAAATGTCCCTTTGTTAAGGCCATCCATTTGTGGTATTTCTGTTAGAATAGCACTAGATGACTAAGATAAAGACCAAATGAAGCACTGACACCTTTGAATTACGGTGTTGGTAAAGAATATTGAATATACCATGTACTCTCAAAACAATAACAAATCTGTCATGGAAGAAATATGACCAGAACGCTTCTTACAAGCCACATACTTTGGACATGTTATCAGGAGGGATCAGTCCCTGGAGAAAGATATCATCCATGGTCAAGTACAGGGTCGCGAAAAAGAGGAACACCATCAATGAAATGGAATGACACAGTAGCTGCAACAGCGGGCTTGAGCATTGCAACAATTGTGAGGATTATAGAGGACCAAGAAGTCTTTCATCCCGTTGTGTACAGAGTCACTGTCCGTCAAAATCCACTCAATGGCACCTAAAAACAACAAGAGTTATTTATTTTTATGTTTTGTTCTGGTTATTTCCATGCATTCTCCTATTGTCTTGTCTGTGCTTTCCTTGCTTTTGGTGATGTTTTTGTTGTTTTGTCTGTGCTTTCTTTGATATCCTTCCTTATCTCTTGGATTGCACCAAATGTTACATACCAGGATGTTCTAATTTCTTTTTCTTTTACTGGAAGATTGTTTGATTGTTCCTTTTGGTTATTTTCTGGAGCCATCGTGTCTTGATTTTCTTTGTTTTGATATTGTCTGTTGTTTCTGAGATACTAGGTATTATTTTCTTTCTTTATTGATTTTATTTTCTCTCTTTTTATCCTGCTTTTGTTTTGTCATGTTTTGTTTTAATGTACCAGGGTTGGTGAGCCAGGTGTGTTTTTCTGCTTGCTTATCAGTGGGCAAGATTGTTCTCACCAGTTTGTCCAGACAGGCAGGGCAGTGACAGGCATGGTGAGCTTACTTTGCTGTACATCAGTTTGATAAAGTGCCTGAGAGTGGACTGGGCAGGTACTGTCTGTCTCTTAATGTTGGTCCAGTGATGTGGGAGCTTTCCCAGCCCCTTGCGGACAGTCATGGGGTTTGGATGGAGAGTGGTATGGACTCTTTTCCCATCCTTTGGAAGCTGGTCAAGAGGTGGGAAGTGGGCATTGTGGGCCCAGTGTGGCAGTTGGTTTGAACACCAGGGGTGCTGCGGCTGCGATGGTGCATCAGGAGCTGGTATGAAGGGGCTGGGATACGGGGGCTAGGTGAGTGAGAGACAGAGAAAGGAAAATGAGCAGCTGGCAAGTGAGGGCTGGGGAGACCTAGGTCCAGTAGGAAACGGGTGATTGTGACACATGAGGTTCATTGGGAGCTAGAAAGAAACAGGAAAAAAGAGAAGAAAAAAACAAAGTGGCAGAGCTGGGGCAATGGGAGAATGATGGCTTTCCAGCCAGTGTGGTGTAGCAAGGTCTGGTGAAGAGAGGAGGGGTGGTGTATGTGACTGGGCCTGAGGAAGAAGGAAAAGGAATAGAGAGAATAGAAAAACTAATTTAAAAAAAAAAAAAAAACAACAACAGCAACATGGTGGGTGCTGTTGGGTGGAAGTGGGGCAGATTCAAGATCCAGTTGGTAGGGAGACAATGTGATGTGCGGAGATAGGTGAGATGGAGAAACAGAAGAGAGAAGGCAAAAAAATTAAAAAAGAAGAAAAAAATTGAAGAGAGCTGACTGGTGGAGGTGGGTTGGACTGGTGATGGTAGGGAACCAAAGTCTTCCTTGCCTAGCAGCAAAACACAGCCTATTAGGAAGGGGCAGTGGCAGGGCATGGGGCTAGGTGGCACAGAAAAAGAAAAGGAAGGAAGGAACAGAGAGAAAAGAAGAAGTAAAAAAGGCTTAGCAGAAACTGGCCTGTGGGGGTAGGGCAGACCTGATGTGTCAGCGAGCTGGTGTCTCTCCAGCCAAGTGACTGTGACCCACTGGGAAGCTGTGGGAACAGCACACAGGGTAGAAGGGTGAAGGGGTGGGAAAGCATGTTTCTCTGGTTATTGGGTGCTCTGTCTCCTGTTGGGCGTTCTGTGAAGTTACTTTCTCAAACGCACTCTCCAGGGTCATTGCTGGCTGTGCTCCAAAATCATGGTGCTGTGGTACAGGGGACCTCTACTCTGTATCTCTCCTTGTCCTTTCTTCTCTGTCAGTTTCTTCTTCCTTTTGCTGCTTGATGTAGCTCTTTATCCTTTTATTTGATGCACAGGGCTCCACGATTGACGTTTTTATCTGTTTTACGAAGTTTTCTGGGTCTTTGCTCCAGAGATACTGCATGGTACTTCTGTCTGTACTGCCGTACTGAATACATCTCTCACCCTATGCATCAGTCTTTTCTTCTACTCCTTTCTTTTCCTACAGTTTAGCTGCTAACTCCTGTCTGTCCTATGCTTTGAATATTTCTCCCCACAGTTGTCAGTTTCTACAACCTCAACCAGTTTCCTCTTTGCTCCTTTGTCCCATTCAAGGCAGCTACAGGTGACCACACAGCTAGACCCTGCACAGCTCCAGGGGGTTCCCCTGACAAAAACCTCAATGTGATCATTGTGGTCCTCTGATCTCTTCCCAAACCAAGCTTTGGAAGACCAAGAGCTTGTCTGATTTGTCACGAGATGAAAAACTAGCAAATTGACAACCTTCCATTAATTGTGACAACTGCCTTCTAAGCAGGGGAGAATCTGTTAGATCAGTCTGCTGAAGAGTTTCTGAATTTGGTTGAATGAAAGTGAACTGGGCCAGAGATTTGCTGTCTTGTCTGGGGAGAACTGAATGTCTTTGCATAGCAGGAATAGGAGTTTGGAGGTCCGGGAAGGAAAGGGCAGGAAAAAGAGGAGGTTGGGCAAGAATAAAGAAAACAGAATGGTCACATGACTAGAGCAGCCTATGGAAGTCCCCCAAGATTGGGCAACCAAAAGGCACTGGAAGAACAGAGACATATAAAGTTGTTATGTAATACCATCTTCTGACTCTCCTGACATCTGAAGTTACAGTCTCATCTGCTTTGGGGATATGTTTTATCGATTGATTGGAAATTTTGTGTAAGGGTAAGACTGACATGTTGGACAAGTTGGTACAGAGCAGACAGAGCAAGCACGTAAGAAGCAGGAGCCTGTAGAAGAAGTGACTGTGAGAATGAGGCCACCCGGGAATTTGTAGGAAATCTTTAGGGGAGGGAAGATGCTTTGAATTTCCATTGTGCATGGAACAGGAGTTTGAGCTGATTTTATCTAGACCTCAGGAGTCCAGGATACACTGGCCAGCATCTGGTTTATACATACGATTAAAACACTGATGGGTTTCCCCAGGCCCATATTATAATCACAGAACATCTGCTTCTCATAATCTGCTCAGAGAGGTCAAATAGGCTTCTATCCAAGGACAATGGTATGTTTACTTTTTGTTTAGAAATAAGATCTAGGAAAAAAATCAAACGGTCGTATTTGTTAACATAGTAAATGTGAAAGACCTGTGAAGACTCTCTCGTCTTGAGAGGTCATTGCCAGCTGGCACATCGCAGTGACCTGAAGACTCAGGGAAGGTCTGGCCTCATCACAGCAAGATTAGAGACCACTGTTGTTCATAACTGAGTAGGATACCAACAGCAAAAGTGCTGATTTCCACCATGGGAAGATGATTTTTCTAATGAAACAAAATAGGATTTATTTTTGTTTTGTAATTCATCAGAACGACTCTGTATCCACCATAAACCCTCATCACCACCTTTCTGATTAAAATAAAACAACGGTTGGAAAATTCACTCTGACAGGCAGCACGCAACAGTCTTCAGTGTCTCTAAAGTCAGAGCATTGAAAGAATTTCCATTGAAGAAGGGCATCTTGAACTAAAAATACTCGCCTTTATGAAGCATTTATGTACCCAGCACTGTCCTAAGTAAAAGCATCACAGGCGTAACTTAACTAAAGTCTATTCTTCCTGCAGATACTATCTGTGACTGGTGGGAGTATGTACTTGCCTCCCTTGACCAAATATTGGCTTTTGCAAGTGACTGAAACCAATCTGCCACCATCATTATTGACTGATCAAATATTAGTTTATTGCAGTGTCCTAACTCAAACAACAAATCAAATACTGTACTCTTTGTAACTGGTAAGCTACAAGGGTTTGTTGTTATTAAAATATAAAGGGCTTTATTGATTTCTCTGGAGGTCTTTGAGACAGGTTTGCGGAAATAGGAATGAAAACAAAACAGAGAAACACTGGGGCAAACCCCGAAAAGTTGGTTTTCAGATGAATTAATTATATTTCTTATAAGCAAATTTCTTATCTGAAAAATAAGGAGTTTGTAATCTTATCTCTTCTGATACCTTCAACTAAAAATCTATGATTCTGTGTCTTGAAGGCCTGGCAGCTATTACTGCCTCATCTATGTTGATATTTGTAATACTTGGCACTGTCACTTATGACTAACAGATCAAGTGTTGATTGAGTCACTCAGCCGAGGACCAGAACACCTGATGTCCCTGAAACCAGCGCAGCAGCTGCTTCCTTTTGTTCTTCTGCCTTGTGAGTTGGAAATGGAAGTTGCCCCCATTTTTTCTAAGTGGCAATAAATAGCATACATTAGGGCTCACCAATTCTGTAGACACAAACTATATAAACAGAATATCATGGCTAACCTGGTTAGGGCTCCCAAACATAATACTGCAGAAAAACAAGTTACATAATATATAGACTATTTATGTGGCACATATAACAATTCTATAGATCTGCCTGTCAGGCCACATGGAGATCTTCAAGAACTAAATTGAAACAACAAGCACCATTCCCAAGAACCAATACAGAGAGAACATTTTCCTTCCCAGAAGTAGGACCCTGAATTCAGATTTCTAGCCTCCTAAATTAAAAAACAAAAGAACTTCTATTTATTAAAACCACCCACTTGCAGTATTTCTGGTATAGCAGCATGAGATAACTAAGACAGAATTTGGTACAGATATTATCCTGTGATTACTAGTAGCCATCAAGTCCATTCTGATGGCACAGTTTGCAGAATCACAGGACTGTGACAATTTGTCATTCTCGTAGCAAACCCATGTGCATCAGAGTAGAACTAGGCTTCCGGGATTTTCCATGATGGACTTTTTGAGTTGAAATCAGCAGACTTTCTTCTAAGGCCCCTCTGGTTGAACTCAACCCTCCAATCTTTGCATTAACAGCTGAGTGCATTAGTTGTTCTCACTATAGACTGTCCTGTGCTTACGTGACTATAATTAATATTCACTTAGGAACATTTGTTCTTTTCTGTAGACTACTCTCAAACTTTTATAAAGGGCCAAGATGATCTGTTGCCCTCCAGGTTCAATTTTTATAATTGCCCACTAAGGATAATTGTCAGTGTTTTAGTCAGCCAGGCTGCTCTAACAGAAATACCACAGAGTGGATGGCTTTAACAAAGAAAGACTTATTCTTACACAGTCCGGTAGGTTACAAGTCCATATTCAGGGTGTCCGCTCCAGGGAAAGACTTTCCCCTTGTTGGCTCTGGAGGAAAGTCCGGTATTGCATCAGTCTTTGTCCAGGGAGCGTCCTCACACAAGAACCTCTGGTCTGAAGGATGCGCTGTGCTCCCGGTGCTGCTTGCTTGATGGTAGTGAGGTTCTCAGATTGTCCTTTGTTTCTTTTTCCTTTTATTTCTTGCAAGCTAAAAGCATTAAGGGTGGGGCAAGCCATACTCCAGGGAAACTCCCCCAACAGCAGGAATTCATAACCCCACCCTAATCCTTTAACATACAGGTTAGCAAAACCACACAATGGAGGACAGTCCCAAGATACTGAGAACCATATCCCAGCCACGTGGCTGCACACATTTTTGGGGGGACATACTTCCAACCATGACATCCCACCCTTTGACAACCCAAAAATCATATCACAAAACATTTAACACATTCATCTCACCATAGCAAAATTATGTCCATCCATATAACAGAAGTCTTAAATCAGTTCCAAGTCCAAAATACAAAAACTCTTCTACATCTGTGAAACTTAGAAGGCATTAACAGGCAACAGGCAACAGGCAAGTCAACAGAACACATTACATTAGCCCTCAAAGCTTTGGAAATACTCTTACATTTTCTGAGACATTCTACACAACAGCAATGCTCTCCAGACTCTAGGTATCGGCCGCACTCTCAGGTTTCTGAGTGGAGACCTCCAGCCCCGTGCTACAACTCTGCCTTCAAGGCCCACTTGGACAGAAATTCTGTCCCATCGGCTTTAGGAGCACCCTAAGCCCAACTGAGTGGCAATTCCACCCTTATGAACACAGCACGCCATGGTTCCACCCTTTCAAACCCCAGAGGTCATGGCCATACCTCTTGAGACTGAGGCAGCTCAGCTTCTCACGCTATTTGTCTCTTCAGCTTCAGCTTCCTATGGCCGCATGGCCTGGGCCTCAGGCCCACATCTGCCCTGTCGGGCAAGTGTTCCAAAGCTCTGTAGCTCTACTGGTTTAAGTGCCCGGAGGCACCCCACTCTTGCTGGAAAGCGTCCTGCCCAAAGGCACTCAACTCTCTCACTCCGTGGGTCAGCAAGGCCAGCTCCACCGATTCAAGTGCCCAGAGGCACCCCATTCCGCGAGGAAAGCTCTGCGCAGGCACTGACTTCTCTCACTCCATGGGTTGGCTCCGGCACTGCCTCTGGTTCTGCTGCTGCCGCTGCCGCTGCTGCCAGTCCTCTGTTGTTTCTCACCATCTGCGCCTTCTTCGTTCCTTCTGAATCTTCTATCCATTCGCAGTTTCAAAGTGGCTTCCACATTTTAGGTATTGGCTAGAGCAGCACCCCACTCTTGGTACCAATTCTGTTTTAGTCAGCTAGGCTGCTCTAACAGAAATACCACAGAGTGGATGGCTTTAACAAAGAAAGACTTATTCTTATACAGTCCAGTAGGTTACAAGTCCATATTCAGGGTGTCTGCTCCAGGGAAAGACTTTCCCCTTGTCGGCTCTGGAGGAAAGTCCGGTATTGCATCAGTCTTTGTCCAGGGAGCGTCCTCACGCAAGAACCTCTGGTCTGAAGGATGCGCTCTGCTCCCGGTGCTGCTTGCTTGATGGTAGTGAGGTTCTCAAATTGTCCTTTGTTTCTTTTTTCTTTTTCTTTTTTCTTTTCCTTGCAAGCTAAAAGCATTAAGGGTGGGGCAAGCCATACTCCAGGGAAACTCCCCCCACAGCAGGAATTCATAGCCCCACCCTAATCCTTTAACATACAGGTTAGCAAAACCACACAATGGAGGACAGTCCCAAGATACTGAGAACCATATCCCAGCCACGTGGCTGCACACATTTTTGGGGGGACACACTTCCAACAATGACAGTCAGTATAAAGTCTAATCAGTAGATTATAAGCTATATTTTGTGTTTTAGGATTGCAAAGACTTCTACAAACCCCAAGGAGCCTTAGCTGTTTGTCAGTGTGGTCTTAGCTGCAGAAGTCATGCACTATCATAGGATTTGCGTCAGGAAGGACACTCAAAAATTACTTCATGTACTACTTATATTTTACAGATGAGCATGCTGAGATAATGAGAGGTTAATTTTTAAAGTTCAGAACTGAGAGCAAAGAGGTTCCTACAGGCCCTTTAGTGTAATTTATAGGCTAAGTCTTTAGGTAGGAGATAGGTATAATTCTCTGCCTCTCTGGATATGTGACCTTGGAAATGATACTTAATCGTTCTAAACATCAGGTTCTCCACTAGTAAAATCTGGACAATAACTGTCTGGCAGAGTACTTGGAAGAAATTATAAATGTGTCAAAAGCTCCCAGGCAGTGTCTGGCACAAAATAAGTGCCAGCTATAATTTGTATTCTTTTTTTAGCTCAACCGTCTTTTCAAATCTACTTTCTAAGTTACTGCCCTCCCAACCAAAATGCAAGCCAAACTTTAAGCCTCAACTATACTGATAAATAAAGCTGAATTGGCTTGTGGAGATACTTATTTATTCAGTTATGTGTTTTGGGTGCATAATCACAGAATGATCTATTTTAGAAAGGACCTAAAGCTCCAGGGAAGAGGGGAAAAGTGTGGCTAATAAAAAAGAGTGAATTGAAGTGCTGTGCTGACATTCAATGGGATTGGATAAATATGACCTTGGCTAACAACACATGCAATTCTACTGTGCAGGGAAGGAATTATCATAATTTGGAAAAGCCAAATAAAGCAACTGAGGGAGCCTCCTGACCACTGATTGTGAGTTTTGTTTGCTTTATGACAAGAGAAAGGATCAAAGGTCCAGAATTAAGCCCCAAATAGGAAACGAAGCAGCTGTGTTGCCCATAATACAAGAGTCAATTTGGATGAAGTCACACAGTTTCAGGTCCTTGTAATATGATTTGAATGGCTATACATCACAGACTCTAACAGTTTTGTTCCAATTTAATAAAGTATTAAAATAGTCGCTGTTGGTGGTATTTCCTCCAGAGATCTTTTTAGCATCCCACTGAGGGAAATAATGGGATAATGGCTTGTTTCATAAAGAAATTATGTAATTTACAATTGCCAAGGGCTTGAAATTTCACATGGGCGCTAGAAAAGATCTTTTGCCTCACTTCTGCAAATATTTTGAGTATCCTCTTTTTCCTAAGGATCCCTGGTGGTGTAGTGTTTAAGAGCTCAGCTGATAACCTAAAGGTTGGCAGTTTGAATCCATCAGTCACTCCTTGGAAAACTTATGGGCAGTTCTACTCTGTCTTATAGGGTAGCAATGAGTTGGAGTCTGCAGCAATGTGTTTGGATTTTGTTAGTCCTAAATGGGCTTTCAGTGTACTGTAGGATATTCACTTGCCTTGAGGTAAACTAGATACATTTCCTTTCGGTGCTAGAATAAGAAATTACCAAATTGACAAGACTGAAGTACATTTGTCAAAGTATCACAATAAAAATGGCTCCTGTTGTTCTAACATCTACCTTCAGAACTACTACTTGCTAAAATAAAATGTAATCATGATAGTGGGGAATGCATTTAAATGATCTGTTGGGAGTACACAGGACTGTTAGAAGAAAGACTGGAAACTGAAGAATACTGAGGAAGAGAGAACATTTTGTCTCCTCTACTTTTATAAAGAAGGTGCTCCAGAGTGGAGCCAGCTACTACTCAGCTAAAGCTTCACTGGATACCCTTTGTTGGGGATGCTATAGTTTAAGACAAGAGAGAAATTTCTGGATTCAGTTTGCCAAGGGTTCTGGGCTCTAATGGACACTAACTGGGTTCTAATGTACACTAACTAAACCTCAAAGAAATAAATAATGAACCAAGAGGTTGATATATTGGTTTACAGTGGAGAAAATATCTTCACAGTGGCTGAGGAATGTGTTCAGTATCCAAGGAATTTTCATCTTGATGTTGCAGTATCTGGCACGCTAGATTAATGATTATAAAGTTGCTTTGAAGTCATGGAACCAGAACAAAGGGAATCAAATTGTCCTGAGAAATATTACATCCAAACTTTAGAGCTGCTTAATGAAAGATAAACCATGCCTGCTCTGCAATAGATAAGTGTCTTAGACTAGGTTGTGTAGGGTAACAAAACCAGTAGGTAGAGAGAGAGAGAAAGAGAGACTGATATCAAGGAAATTGCTCACACAGATGTAAAGGTTATAACATTCTAAATGCGTAGGTCAGAGAAGAGACTTATCCTG
This sequence comes from Heterohyrax brucei, assembly GCA_028571685.1. Classification (NCBI taxonomy): domain Eukaryota; kingdom Metazoa; phylum Chordata; class Mammalia; order Hyracoidea; family Procaviidae; genus Heterohyrax; species Heterohyrax brucei. The sequence continues at coordinate 55,397,548 of CM053149.1, forward strand.
ATTCATGTAGCTACACGGACTGATGAATCTGAGATCAGCAAGCTGGAGAACAGGGCTGTTGCTCACAGGCTGATAAGATCAACAAATCCCAAATGTGGCAGGCAAGACTGCATGTAAGCTGCTAGCTTAAGTTACAAGAACTGGAAGCTGGACAAACAGGAGCCAGCTGTAGGATCTAGAACAAGCTAACCCCCCAAGCCTTGCTAGAATGGTGGCCCACAGTCATTGCAGGCCACACATCCAATGAAATTCCCCTTCAATTCATTAGCTACTCATAAAGGATCTTGTTATGGGGGTGATCACATATAAAATCTCAGCAGGGAAGTGATTCCAGCATTTTACCATTGCCAAGACACTGGGAATCATAGCTCAGCCAAGGTGACACACAATCTTAACTATCACGGTCCACCCCTTGTCAACTTGGCATCTGTATATGCCTCTTTAGACCATATGTAATATGTGAACAAGCACAATAAGTCATACTTAGGCCTAACATGATACAGTGAACCCAGATACAACAAAAATGCAATATAACCTTGTTTGTATCTATTTTATAAGTGAGGAAAACAAAAATATTTGATGTACATATACAAATCAGAAATACTTATAACAATTACAGTCTTCATTTCTGCAACTGTTCAAATGGTTATAGGCAGTATGTAGAACTGCCTTCTTCCACCATACATTCTATATTTCCTTTGCTTATTATTTTCTTTTGCCTAGTGGGGTGACCTAAACCTTCATTCTTGAACGGTCTGGGCCATTTGTAGTCATGTCAGAATGTCAGAATTGGGTTACTGTAGTTTTTGACTAACTTACATCACAGGGCATGGTGGTACTAAGAGACACTGTAAGGGGTCTTCTGCATTCCAGACATAGCCTTCTTTGTCTCCATTATGTAATATCAATTTGATTTCCTCTTGATAACAATGATCAATCACGTCAGCCAGTATGTGATTGCCTGTTGATCCAGAGGAATAAGGAGTCCAAAATGGACAGGTAGCATCTTTAGTTTCCAGTTTGATGGAAAAACCAATGCTGTGTTTCTAGGTGAGAACAGTTCTACCTTTAGATCTGAGACCTCTAGACTTGCAGAGCATACGGTGGTAGGGACATGAAGCAAAAATCTTGTGAATGGGTCAACAGGGTTAATAGTGAGTGGTGCCACACCCATTTCTACTCCTTGATTCCTAGACTCGTGAATCTTGGCAATGGGAGGACACTGTCCCAACCCTAGATAGGTATTGCCATCTAGCCAGCATGGAAATTGTGTCTTTAAAAGGTATTCCATTGTTCCATCTAGCAGGGCACTTCAGGATGATGAAGAACATGGTAAGATCAAGGAATTCCATGAACATGAGCCCACTGTGGCACTTCATTTGCTGTAGATTCCCTTAATGCGAGGAAATTCTCTGTGGGATATCATAATGGTTAATAAGGCATTCTGTATGTCCACAAATAGTGCTTTTGGTGGTTGAGTTAGTGTATAATTCAGCCATTCTTACAACAAGACTCCAGGTTTGATTTCTTTCCAAGGAAAGTCTTCTTTTTATAGTCAGAGATGATGTTGCCTGAGAGACCCACATGAGTGGGTGCCTACATTGACTTGGGACCAGAAGAACCAGATGATGCCCGGCCACCGCCAGTGGTAGCTGTGATGGAGCTCACTGAGTCTCGCTGGCAACACAAGAATAAAAAGGGGTGCATCCTAAGGTCTCCACTAAAAGACCTAAATTGATGGTCCAGCAGTTTCAGGGTTCCCCTGGGAGCATGGCCCCTGGCCCTGATGCTGCCCTTGCCCATAAATCATGACAAAGGTCCACTCTTCGGACACGAATGGATTGGACTTGGTGATGCAGAGTGACCATATTGGATGCACTTTATGATTTTATACATCTATAGGATATCATCCTGCTGACCTCTGGCTGGAGAAAGGAGAGTGGGTGGAGAGGAGGGGAAAGGAGACTGTTGGGAGGATGAGACATGTATGGTGCAGAGAGGAATAGTGTGTTGTCACCGGACAGGGAGAGCAGTGGAAGCTGCATGTAGGTGGGCATGTAAATTTATACGGGAATGTACATTTTCGCTCAGTCATATTAAATAAAAAATAAATAAAGAAAAATAAAAATAAAAAAATAAGACTTTCTTTCAGTGCTTAAGTGGAAGCTTTGAGGTTTTTTATGTGATGCTTGAACTTCGTCTCAAGTCCTGAGCTCATTTCTTTCTTTTACCAGTTTGTCTAGTGAAAGTAGGACCATCCAACCATCCTCCTTATGTTTCTCATTATAACAAATTGTAAAAAGATATCATCCATGCAGTAACCCAGAGCCTCATGTTTCACCAGTACCTGATCTATTGGTGGTGATATTTTGTGTATTTGAATTGCCAACACATACCATGGATTGGCAGTGCAGTCTTTACTAATGAAAGCAGTCATATACACCTTTAAGATTTACCAGACTTGAGAATCGGTTTAGAAAGTTCATCCTTGTAATGTTATTTCTCTAGAGCCACTCTAAGTACCAAATGTCTTAGAGCGTATTCTCTGCCCAAACCAGTAAAGTGTATAAATATACATATAGAGAAAGATTTATGTCAAAAAATAGCTCATGAAAGAGGCTATAACTTCCCAAATTCATGTGTATGGATTCACATAGCCACAAAGGCTGATGAACTCGAGATTGTTAGGCTACAGAGCGGGGCTGTTGCTCGTAGGCTGCAAAGATCAACAAATCCCAAGATCAGCATGTAACACCGTAGGTAAGCTGCTAGCTCAAGTCCTGGGACCCAGAAGTCAGACGGACGGGGGTCGGTTGCATCATCCAGAAAAAGCAAAAACCCTCAAGCCTTGCCAGAATGTCTGACCACACTCGATGCAGGCCACATTCTCATGAAATACCCCCTTCAGTTGATTGGCTACTCATAGTAGATCCTGTCACGGTGGTGATCATATATCAGATTTCAACAAGAAAGTGATCACAACAGTATATGATTCCCAAAACACTGAGAATCATGGCCCAGGCAACGTGACATATAGTCTTGACCATCACAATAAGGTGTGGCTAAAGACAGGAATCATGGCAACCCTAAGGGCCAGGGTAGAACTGATCCCCAGATCCTAATTGACGGCACTTGGCTTGGCAAAGACAGGAAAGTGTCTGTCAAGGAGTATATTAAAAGGACCTCTGTGCAGACTTCTCAACTTCTTTAATATATTCTTTCTTTAGGATACAGGACAAAGAATTCCTTTATAGCTTTCAGGGTAGTATAAAAAGTTAATAGCTGGGCTCCCATCCTAAAGGTGGTGGACATTCCAATCCACACAGAGGTAACTCTGTAGAATTCCCTGACAGTCCACTTCAAAACAACGAGTCTTGAAAACCTTATGGAGCACAGTTCTACTCTGACATACATGAGATTGCCATGAGTCAAAATCAGCTTCATGACAACTGGTTACGCTGATCTTCAGTATTTCCCAATTCCTGTGTGCTTCACAAATCTTCATCAATAGAGTGTTTATAAACCACTTCTCAGTCATATGTTGAACTTCTTATCTCTAAATTTTGGGAACCAGGATTTACTATGGAGCACTACAATTTCTGCTTGACTTTAAATATGCAAGTGTTGTTTTTGTATATGACCATGGTCTTAGGGGGCTCCAAGGTCTACACTTCAAGATCCAAACATCAGGAAAGGTAGAAAGGAGAAAATAAGAAAAGATGAGCCTCAGATGAAATAAAATGAAGTAGCTATTATTTTCTTGAATGCCTACACACACACACAAACAAACAAACCCATTGCCATTGAGTCAGTTTTGACTCATGGTGACTTTATGTGTTACAGGGTAGAACTGACCTCCCTAGAGTTTTCTTGGCTATAATCTTCATAGAAACAGATCACCAGGACTTTCTTCCATGATGCCGTCTGATGAGTTGGAGTCACCAAAGTTTTAGTAAAATCAAATAAAAAACTCTTTGCTATCAAGTCATTCTGACTCATAGTGACCCTACAGGACAAAGTAGAACTGTCCCATAGTGTTTCCAAGGAGTGGCTGGTGGATGCAACCTACCATCTTTTGGTTAGTAGCCCAGCTCTTTAACACTGCACCTGCAGGGCTCCATTAGATTAGTAATCCTGAGTGCAAACTGTATCACTTTGGGACCTTTCCTGACTGTGAGCCATATCTAATACCTTGGGAAGGATCTGTCTCAGGCATAGTAATTGACATAACAGAGAACCAGTTTACTTACATCTTAGATTTTAACAATAGCATTTAGAAACTGCAGTATCAGTCCCAAAGTCTCTGTGTAACTGAGGTATGTCACTGGTCAGAAAGCTTCTCTACCATCCAGCTCTTTGGAGGATCAAAGAGCTGAAACACGAAGTCCACTTGTGTTAAGTGATATACTCTTCTGTGAATCACTTTGCCATCACTTTGCCTTGGAAACTACTTGTTTAACCTTAGCCATAACATCTTAATCACACCCTAAGGTCCACAGCCCTGAACAAGGGTGAAGCATGGTCTAATACTAATATTTAATGAGGTTGGATAAATATAGATTTGGTGAATAATATAGGCAATGATACTGTGCAGGGAAGGAGTTATTATGCACTTACAAAAGTCGGCTAAAGCAACTGAGGGAACTTCTTCACCAGTGGTTGTGATTTTTGTTTGTTTTATGATAAGTGATCAGAGGCCTCAAAATCAAGCCTCAAATGGGACAACTAAGAAACTGTTATTGCTGCCCGCAAGAGTCCATTATTGATGAAGTTACAGTTTCAGATCATTGTAATGAAGTTTGGATGACTGTAATGAGATTTGGATGACTATATGTCACAGAATCTAATAGTTCTGCTGTAGTTTAATAAAGTATCAAAATGATCCCTGTGCATATTTCTTCAGAGTGGCATCACAGTTTGTGATTGTTTCCAGCATGTCACTGAAGAATAATTCAGAGGAGGATAATCAGATAACTGGACTAGTATAGATTCATCTCACTTCATCTCTGTTTGCTCAACTTTGTCTTCTTCCTGAAATTTATCACCAGAGTTAATGGGAAAACAAAACGAAACTATCTGGTGTTGCTAATTCCCAGCTGATTGTTATAAGAAATGTATCATATTCTGTTAGGAATGAGCACATGTGTTTTACTGTATTATAAAAATGAAAGATTGTAATTGCTGGCTTAGAGGATTCCTGGAGAACACACCGGACTTATTATTCTCAAGCTGTACATAGAGGCTGAACAAATAAATCAAGAAACTGGAGTATGTGAAGAATACTGCATCAAGATCAGAAGAAGTCTCATTAACATCTTGCCGAAAGAGAAGAGGACTTGAAGTTCTTAATAATAAAGACCAAGACTTCAATATGGCTTAGAATTCAACATTAAGAAAGTGAAAATCCTCACAACTGGACCAATAAGCAACATCATGGTAAACAGAGAAAGTACTGAAGCTGTCAATGGCTTCATTTTACTTGGATCAACAATCAACACTCATGAAAGCAGAAGTTAGGAAATCACATGTTTTGAATCTCTTTAAAGTGTTCAACAGCTAGGAAGTTACTTTGAGAACTAGGGAACCTGACACAAGCCTTCATATTTTCAGTTGCCTCTGATGCACTCAAAAGCTGAACAATGAATTATGAAGACCAAAGAACTGAATGCCTTTGAATTATGTTGTTGGTGAAGAATATTGAATATACCATGAGCATCCAGAAGAACAAATGAATCTGTCTTGGAATTATAGCCAGAATGTTCCTTAGAAGCAAGGATGGCAAGACTTCATCTCATATACTTAGGACACGTCATTAGGAGGGACTAATCACTGGAGAAGGACATCATATTTGGTAAAGCAGATGGTTAGCAAAAAAGAGGGAAAGACCCTCAATGACGTGGCTTGCCCTAGTGGCTGCAACCATGGGCTCAAATATAGCAATGATTGTGGGAGTGGCCCTAGACAGGGCAGTGTTCTGTTGTGCTGTACGTGGTATTGCTATGAGTCAAAACCAATTAGATGGCACCTAATCAACAACATACATAGAAGCAGCAAACATTTGAATCCTCAGTATTGCTACTTCCTAGCTCTATGTTGTCAGGAAAATGATTTAGTATTTCTGAGTCCTTTTTCCTTAGATCTAAAAAAGTGGATAGTAATAATTACTTGTGAGATATTGTTGACTGAGTGGCAGAATTTTCACCTTCCATGTGGGAGGAGGTTTGATTTCCAGTCACTGCATGTCATGTGCAGGTACCACCTATCTGCCAGTGGAGACGTTTTCATTGCTGTGATATTGAACAAGTTTCAGTGTAGCTTAGACACTAAGACAGACTAGAGAGAGAGGTCTATCAACCAGTGAAAACCCTATGGGTCACAATGTTCTAATGGTTGGGATGGTTCGGGTCAGGGCAGCATTCTGTTCCGTTGTGCATAGGCCACCATGAGTCAGAGGTCAATTCTATGACAACTAATAACAACAGTAATTATTTAGTGAGAGGATGATTCTGAGGATCAAATGACACGTATGACAGAAGTAAAACACTTAGTAGATGACTGTTCATGTAATAGATGCTCAATAGATAGTCTGTACAGTTTCCCTTTGAGGACGCTGACCCCAGACTGGCTTCAAGAATTGGTGAAGAGCTGTCAATGAGAGCTACGCAGAGCAAAGCAAAATGTATCTCTGAATCTTTTTACTGCTGAAACCCAGTCATGGTGGCTACTGTCTGACAATTAAGTTTGCAAACTCATCCTAGAAAAAGTGCTGAATATCACTACAGTCACCTGCAAAGTACTCCCCTTGGGAAGCTTTGCCCTGATGCCAGCACCTAGTCCACCCTTCGAAGCAATTTTGGAACTTTTTCTGGAATGGCTGTCAGAGCTGTTGTTGCATTACCCTTGAAGTCCTGAATGTTATCCAAATATCTTCCTTTCAATATTTCCTTTCTCTTTAGGTAAAGAAAAAAGTCATTGGGTGCCAGATCAGGTGAGTAGGGAGGGTGTTCCAATACGTTATTTGTGCACTGGCTACAGACTCCCTCATAGACAGTGGCTTGTGAGCTGGTGCATTGTCACGATGAAAGAGCCCTAAGTTGTTGGCAAAAAATTCAGGTCATTTTCATCCAACTTTTTCACACAGCATTTTCCACACTTCCAAACAGTAAAGTTGGTTAACTATTTGTCCAGTTGGTGCAAATTTTTGCAGTGTTCTCACCAGTTCTGCTTGTTACTGGCCACGCTGACCTCTCCTCACCAGTGACGCTTTCTCTCCCCTCAGAGAAAGGTTTAATCCATTTGTACTTGGCCATTTTCTTCCTGGCTTTATCCTCATAAAGTTGGACTAACATGCCCCTGATTTCATTTTCGCTCTTGCCAAGTTTAACAAGAAATGTAATGCTTGTTCATTGTTCCAATTCAAGCTCCAACATTCTTGTGATGGCACACAAACACACACAACAACAACAACAACAGTGAATGGCCACTCAGCAAGACACCCCGTGGATATGAACACGGCTGTCAGACGTCAGTATGACAAGGTTATGAAACCTCACTGAATTTTTTGTTCAGAGTTGCTGAAGTAAGTACACGATGGCGGGTTCGTGAACTTCTCAGACCTTGTGTTCACCACCTGAAGTAAAATTAAGGCCATATTCTGTCAGAAAAACTGTTTGGTTTAATTTTGTTATGTTTCGTTTATTTTAAAATGAAATCATAATTTGCTTTTTGTTTTCAGATACCTTGCAATCAATTGTAGCTGTTTAATCAATTAGCATCACCTAGACTTTATTCCAGAAGGTCCAACTATCGTAAATTATCACCCAGTATGATACATTGCAACTCATCATTTCATAGTAAAGAAAAAAGTAATGAGTAAGATGCAGTGGAAGAGGCTTACTGGTCCATATGCAGAATTTCTCATTATCATTCAGATGATAATATAGTGATTCCATTGACTGGTTTCAGTGATACCTAGCAAGGAATGGAGTAAGTTGTTGTCAGCTGCTGTTGAGTCAGCTCTCACTCATGGTGACATTATGTACAACAGAACAAAATGTTGCATAGTCCTCTGTCATCCTTACAATCACCAGCATAGCAGTCTATCTCATCTGTCATCTCCCATGCATTCGCTGACCCTGTATGTCACCAAACATGAAGTCATCCTCTAGTTATTAATCCTTCCTGATGATGTGTCAAAACCAAGTGAGTTGGAATAATGTTATTTTGTGACCCATGGATTTTTCCTGGCTAATTTTTGGAAGTAGATGAGGAGGCCTTTCTTCCTAGTCATTCTTAGTCTGGAAATTCCACTGAAATGTGTCCATCCTGGGTGCCCCTACTGGTATCTGAAATACCAGTCATGTAGATTCTAGTATCACACCAATACACAAGCCACCATAGAACGGCCAACTGGCAGACGGGGATGGAACATGCAAGTATTTAAACAGAATCTTTCCTACCACATGGTGAACTTCAACTTTCTTTTCCTGGTAACAATCTTGTCATTCTATTCTCTTCATTCTCCTTGTCAGTCCCCAGGCTGGGTTTGCAGCTTAAGAGGGAATGAGGATGGTGACAAATCTTGACCTATTTTTCCTCCAGTCCCCACTCTTAGCACTTGAGCGTCTTGCTGCTGGTTTGTCACAGCATCAGACAGCTTGGGTACTTCTATGCAACGGCCCTGGTGTTGAAGGACCAAGACCACTTTAGTAAGCGTTTCTTCCTAGCTCCAACTCTAACCCTGTTAGCACTGTAAACATTAGTTGCATTTAAATTTGAAGCCAAATGCATTTCTTCTTGTCGTTAGGTACTACTGACTTGGTTCTGACTCACGGTGACCCTATGTGTACAATGGAGTGAAATGCTGCCTGGTCTCACTCCATTCTCAAAATCATTGCTATGTTAGAGCCCGTTGTTGCAGCCGCTATGTCAGTCCATCTCATCAAGGGTCTTCTCTTTTGCTGAGCTTCTGCTTTACCAAGCACGATGTCTCTCTCCAGGGACTGGCCCCTCCTGATAACAAGTCTAAAGTAGTTGAGATGTAATCTCACCATTGTCACTTTTAATGAGCATTCTGGGTGTATTTATTCCAAGACAGATTTGCTTATTCTCCTGGCAATCCCTGGTATATTTACTATTATTCACCAACACTGTAATTCAAAGGCATCAATTCTTCTCTGGTCTTCTTTATTCATCGTCCAGCTTCTGGGTGAGCATGAAGTGATCAAAAATACTATGGCTTAGGTCAGGTGCACTTTAGCCCTTAAAGTGACATCTTTGGATTTTTAACACTTTCAAGAGGTCTCCTGCACCACGGTCCCCTAACGCAATTCATTGTTTGATTTCTTGACTGCTGCCTCTGTGAGCACTGATTGTGGATCCAAATAAAAGGAAATCTTTGACAATTTTGTTCTTTTCTTCCTTTTACTGTGAGTGCCGTAGATTGAATTGTGTCCTCGCCCCCCAGAAGTGTGTGTACCCATTTGGCTAGGTCATGATTCCAGGTATTATGTGATCTTCCTATATGTTGTAAATTCTGCCTCTATGACGTTAATAAGAGAGGCTGGGCTGTGGTTGTGTTAGTGAGGCAGGACTCTATATGTAAGATTGTATTCTGCCTGAGCAGTCTCTTGAGATATAAAGCCAAGGGAAGCAAGCAGAGAGCTGGGGACTTCCCACCGCTAAGAAGCAATGCCAAGAGCAGAGCACATCCCTAGAAAAGGACTCAGGGTCCCTGCACCGCAGAAGCTCCTGGTCCAGGGGAAGACTCACAACAAAGGCCTTCCTCCAGAGCCAAGATAGAAAGCCTACCCCTGGAGCCGATGCCCCGAATTTGGACTTTATTGGACTGTGACAGAATAAAGTTTCCACTTTTAAAGCCATCCACTTGTGGTATTTTTATTAAAGCAGCACTAGATGGTTAAAACTGTTATGTTGCTTCTGGGTCCAGTCACGAGGATTATTGTTTTCTTTATATTGAGGATGAATCCATACTTAGATCTTCATCACAAGTGCTCTAAAGCCTCTTCACTTTGAGCAGGTAAGGTTAGGTTATCTGCATATCACAACCGGTACAGGTTGTTAATGTTGTTGTCTTAGTCCATTGTTGTTGTCTTACACCATTCCTGACGACTCATCCTTCTTCACATAGTACAGCGTCTCAGATTAATGCTCAGCACACAGATTAAATAGGAGTGGTGAAAGGATACAACCCAGACCACATATTTTCTGATTTTTAAACCATGTAGTATCCTCCTGTTCCTAGGCATGGGAAAATATTTAGAAGTCTAGTTTTAGTACAGAGTAGTTTAAGAAAACATTTTTATCTACTCAGTTCTGCACAAGAGCCAGCAGAGTATTTCTGCTATTGAAAGCAGCTCAAGAATCTAGAGACTCATATGTTCTTTTCCCATTACCTTTGATTTTCTTTCCCTTACACATGGAGGCAGCAGACCGGGAGCCCCAGTAGAATTTGTATGTTTGTTACATTCTTTCAGAGCAATCATAAACTGATTCTCCTCAGATGCCTGCAGAGCAGCAGCATTCACTTTTTTCTAGTACCTTCTAGTTGGCTATAGTGATGGCATGCTTTTATCAAGGATTCTTTGTAAACTGTACTTATCACAGTGCCCATCTGTGGTCCCCTATATTAGGGAAGCATTTTATTTTCTTGCACTTGATGGTTTGGCTGGAAACCCCCATACACATCACCTCCATGAGTTTGATTTTCTCATCATCCAACCTTTTCACTTAGCTATTGGCAGCTTCCATCCTCCCATAAGGGATGTCTCAGTGTGACTTTTTAAAGATTTGTCCACTCGTTCTCCTGATCTTTCCTTCTGCCCAAAAAGACTCACCTCCTTACCTCACTTCCTTCTTCACCTTCTCCTTCAGCCAGTCTGTAACCTCCCCCAGCTCAGTCAACCAGTGTAACCGTGGCGATGAGGACAACAGCAGCAGCTGCCACCACCACCACCACTCTTTTGGCTATTCTTGATCATATTTACTATGTAACAGTTCTCTCCTTTGCAAATTGACCTTCTGTTAAGGGTTGTCATGGATTGAACTGTGTTCCCCCTGCCCCTCAGAAATGTCTGTCAACTTGACTAGGTCCTGATTCCCAATTATATGATCATCTACCATTTTGTCATCTGATGTGATGTCTATGTGTTTTAAATTGTGTCACTACAGTGTGAATGAGATGGGTTAGTGGCAGTTACATTGATGATGAGACAGTGTGTTAAGCCAGTCTCTTATGAAATACAAAAGAGAGAAGGGAGCAGAGAGACACAGCAACCTCATACTACTGAGAAAAGAGGTGCCAGGAGGACAGCAAGGTCTTTGTACCTGAGATTCCTGGGCTGAGACGTAACTAGTCTGGGTAAAGACTGGTGTGTCACAAGGACATTCCTCCAGAGCTGACGGAGAGAGGAAGCCTTCTCCTGGAGCGGGCACCCTGAATTCAGACTTCTAGCCTACTGACTGTAAAAGAATACACTACTGTTTGTTAAAACCATTCACTTTTGGTATCTATTTCTGTTACAGCAACACTAGATGACTAAGACAAGGGTGATGGAAAACTTGGGAAGCTCAACATCATTTTTGTAATTAATATCACTAAATTCTACATGTAAAAAATATTGATAATTGTTTCTGTAAAAAACATGCAAATAATTTTTTAACTTAAAAATTAACCCAATTAAAAATAATTCATTATTTTAAAAGAAGCATGGTGGATATCATTATCTCCATTTAGTAAATAAGAAATATTAACAACTATTTTAAGTAACATGGCTGGAGCTAGGTGGCCTGAGATTCAACCCCTTGGCTTTGTGATTCTGCCTGAATTCCTTCCACTGTACGAGCTGTCTCACAAGAGAGGCCACATATAGTCTTATGCAATTACAACCAAGGATCTGTGAGGTTAATCAACTTGTTAGTCAAACAAGTTGGCCTGTTTAAGGCTGAAAAGCTATGATTTGCACTGGTGCTGTGTTTTGCACTCAATACCATGCTACTTGGAGAAAGATTTGGTGCTCTTTAACTGTGCCTGCTAACAGCTACCTTGTGAATTAGTTGCTAGCTTATAATTAGACCCAAATTGGGTAACAATTACTAGATTATTAAGTTTGCTCTGTATGTCCTGATGTGTGGCAGATTTCCCGCTGGCTTGTGGCAATAGGTATCAATTTGACTTCTCTTTTTCCTTCTTTCACACAACCTGGAGAAGGCAGAGCCAATGTCTGAAGGCATTATTCTCCTACACTCCTACCTCCCTGGGGTCTCGTCTGCTAAGATTAAAGCCCAAACTGGAACTGCTTTGGAGTGAAAGCAGGGAGAATCTCAAATGATAAAATGACTTCTTTTTCTAGAACACAAGCCCATTTAATTCTACCAGGTGACACTGGACACCTTATCTTAAGCCTCTGAATTTGCATCAGTGAATTTTAGGTTACAGCTCCAAAACCAAACAGAGCCCATTGTCATCAGGTGGACTGCCTCAGAGCGACCCCTTAGAACAGATGAGAAACTACTCTCACAGTGTTTCTAAGGCTGTAAATCTTGACAGAAGCCAATTGCCACATTATCTTCCCTCAGAGCTGCTGGCGAGTTTTAACCCAATGACCTTTGGGTGTGCAGCCAAGCACTTTAACCACTGTGCCACCAGGAATCCTCTTATAGTAGCCTGGGTTTTATTATATTTGGGGGACAGTTATTAAAATATTGGCCTTTAGCATCATCAAAAACTTGTAATTGCTCTAACCCTTTTGCTGAGGATTTGACATTTTCCAGCTTGCTTAAATAACCTTTTATGTCCCTGTAGCATGGCCTCCTCACAAGTTATTTGACTCTAGTTCTTTTTCATGGCTTCTGAGAGTCAGTGTAGCCTGTAAATGCCCCATGGTTGGCCATTACTGAAGACCTTCTAAGCTGGTTTTGATGTGGAATGGCTAGTTGAAACTGGAACAGTCTTGGCTTTCATGTAATGGGTTCAGTGTTTTTGCTTTTAATATATGTTACATCAGTTACATCAGTGCTTCTTTTTAACTGAATGTTGATTTGGATGTTTTGACAGGCTGATAATTTCTTAAAGGTAATAGTGCTTCTTTATTTTGGCCATAGAAAGAAGACTTAAAGACAACTGTGAGATTTGTCCTAAAAGTCATCATTTAATTGGTTTTGAATTCATATATCCTAATATTATAAAACGTTGATAAAAGTGTCATAGACAGTTTTGCAGGATAGATAATTCTTGGATGGAAGTTTTTCTCATTCAGGGATTTGAATGTGTCTGTGTACTGTTTTCTAGCCAACATTGTTTTTGCAGAAAAGTCAGACAAAACCCTACAGGGTTTCCCTCGGAGTGTTAGCTTTGCTTTGAGCCTTGCTGCCTTCAGAAGCATCTGTTTATGTTTTAACTTACTAAGCTTGATTATAATATGCCTTGGCATCTTTCTTTTTGGGTCTAGCTTTTGCAGTGTTTGATAAACATCTTGGATACCTATGTTCTCTTTGTCCATAATCTCAGGAAAGTTTTCTGTCAGCATCTCTACAGAAATACTCTCTATATTGTCATTAATCCCCCCCTTGTTCAGGAACTCCAATTAAACATAAATTATTCCTCTTAATGGAGTCCCACATGTTTCTTAATGCTTCTTCATTTTTCTTATTTCTTTTCTATGATTTCACCTTATAAATGCTGGTGTCAGTTGCTCTGTCTTCAAGGTCATTAACCCTAATTTCCATCTATTCAATCCTCTTTTGGCTTTGGATTGAATTATCTAATTCTGTAATTTTGTTATGTAACTGATCCAACTCGACGGCACTTGGCGTGGCTTGGCTGATTTATTTCGGATCTTTGATGTTCCATCAGTTCCATAGTATACTAAATTTTCATTTTGTTCTAGTACATTTTGTTTAATCTCTAGGAGGGTTCTATATATAAATCTTTTGTATTCAAACTCTGACAAATTGAGAAAGGCTTCATCTAGGAATTTTTTTGAATCTTTATTTTGTGAATTTTCTGGAGCATTTGAAGGCTGCTTCTTTAAATGATTAATTATGGTCTGCTGCCTATATGCCGTCTAGACACTGCTTGATTTCTCTGATATTGGATCTAAGAGACTTATTGGTAACCAGCTGTCTCTAATACTCTAGTGATTTGCCCCAGGTGGACTCTCTAGGGTGGAAGACTCTGCTTATTGAGTGGCAAAGAGGCTACCCTACTTATGGAGAAACTGGGAGCTGTTAGCCAACCCTACAATGTGGGTCAGAGAAGGGTGGGAGGAAAACTGCCAAGCCTCTCAAAAGACAGATCTCCAGGAAACTACATAGGCCTCTCAGCTTTAAATGTAAACTTTAGTTCTATGGGGGGAGCTATCCAGGTGTTGAACTAGAAGCTGTCCAACGTGGGCCTGAACAGGCAGTCAGGAGCAGCAGACTCCACCTTCCAGCTGATAATGAAAGTACATTACTGACTGTTCGCAGAAGCTGCAGTTCTCCGATACCGTGAAACAGCAGAAGTGGAGATCAAATGACTGCTGGCTCATTTTCGAGAGGGGAAGATTAGTCTGATACTGGTGTCTGGTCACATATGCTAGGTCCTAGGGCTCCCCAGATGATCAGTGCTCCATGCAAATATCATCCAGGCCTTAGTTCAGAGAGGGAAAATGAGGAGACATGTCTCTACTCTGCCATCTTTTAATGGTCCACCAGAAAACTCCTGCAAAATTGTCTATTAAATATAATGGTGAAATTAAGACTTTTGAAGATAAAGAGAAATTTAGAGACTTCATAAAAACTAAACCAAAATTACATGAAATACTGAAAGAAGCTCTTTCCTTAAAAAAACAGAACCATTAGATGTATATTTAAAGTGACAATTCAGGACACTCAATCCAAAATTCTAATCAGTTACAGAAGTCACAAAACTTCATCAAAGCTACAGTATTATAATAAGGGAATCTGTGACTATATCATGACAATTATGATACCATTACATTAAAGAGGGACACACTGTAGTAGTTATAGCTGTTTTAGATGCACAGGGAGTTTCAGAGTTATGCAGTAGTTAAAATTGGGTTTAATCTTAGTATGTTAAGGGGCATAATACATGTAGCCATAAATAAGATTAACAATGCATTGTATCAAAATAAGAAATGCAATGCAAGAGTCTCAGTGAACACAAAACCAACACTGAAACAACAACCTATAAAGAAGATTGCCCCAGAAGAACATAAAGAGCAATATAGAAAAATCAATATAAAAGTAATTACATCAGAATGATGGGACTAAGCACATACCTATCAATAATTACACTATATGTAAATGGAATGAATGCTCCAGTAAACAGACAGTAAACAGCGAGTGACATCCTGGATTAAAAGACATGACCCGTCTATATGTTGCTTACAAGAAACATATCTTAGACTTAAAGATACAAACAAATTGAAAATTAAAGGTTGGAATAATATCAAGCTAACAATATACAAAGAAGAGCAGGTATGGCACTACTAATCTCAGATAAAATAGATTTTAATGTAAAATCTACTATTGTGGACAAGGATTGTCACTACTGCTGAAAGTTTCAATACTCAAGCAGGACTTAACAATATCAAATATTTATGCACCCAATACCAGAGCACCTAAATACACTGAAAAAATACTGACAACACTGAAAAATGAGATAGATCATTCCACAATAATAGTTGAAGACTTCAACACTCCCCTTTCAGTTATGGATAGATCATCCATAAAAAACCTCAGTAAAGATGTGGAAGATCTTACTGCAACAATCAACCAACCTGACCTTGTCGACGTACACAGATCTTTTCATCCATCAGCAGATAAGTACACCTTCTTCTCCAATGCACATGGAACCTTCTCCAGAATACATCATGTGTTAGGTCATAAAGCAATTCTCTATAAAATTCAAACCACTGATTCACTACAAAGTATCTTCTCAGACCATAGAGCTATAAAAGTTGAAATCAATAAAAGAAAATTCATAGGTAGAAATTCAAACTTATGGAAACTGAACAACACTTTGCTCAAAAACCCTCAGGTTATAGAAGAAATTAAGGACAAAATAAAGAAATGTATGGATTCAAATGAGAATGAAAACACATTCCACTAGAATTTATGGGGTATAGCAAAAGCAGTGCTCAGAGATCAGTTTATGTCTGTGACTGCACACATCTGGAAAGAAGAAAAGGCCAAAATTAAAGAATTAACCTTATAGTTTGAATAAATAGAATGAGAGCAACAGAAGAACCCTTCAGTCACCAGAAGAAAACAGATTATAAGACTTAGAGCAGAACTAAATGAATTAGAGAAAGAAAAATGATTGAAAAAATTAACAAAACCACAAGCTGGTTCTTTGAAAAGATCAACAAAATTGACAAATCATTGACTAAACTTACAAAAAAAACAGCAGAAGATACCAATAAGCCGATTAAGAAATGAGATGGGAGTCATTACAACAGAACCAGCTGAAATCAAAAATATCATAACAGAATATTATGAAAGGTTGTACTGTAACATGTTTGAAAACCTAGAGGAAATGGACAAATTTCTACATTCATATGACTCACCAAGATTATCACAAGAAGTAAATCAACTCAATAAAAAGGAAGAGATTGAAAAAGTTATCCAAAATCTGCCAACCAAAAAATGTCCTGGCCTAGATGGCTTCACTGGAGAAGTCTACTGAACTTTTACAGAAGAGTTAACTCGATACTACTGAGGCTATTTCACACCATAGAAAGGGATGGAATACTCCCAAATCCATTCTATGAAGCCAACATAACCCTGATACCAAAGGCAGGGAAACATCACACAAAAAAAGAGAATTACAGACCAATATCACTCATGAACCTAGAAGCAAAAATTTTCAACAAAATTCTAGCCAATAGAATTCATAGCCAATAGAATTCAACAGCATATAAAGAAATCATTCATTATGATCAGGTTGGTTTCATTCCAGGAATGCAAGGCTGGTTCAGCATCAGAAAAACAATTAATGTAATCAACCACATTAATAACACAAAAGATAAGAATCACCTGATTTTGTCAATTGATGCAAAAAAGACATTTGACAAAGTTCAACACCCATTCATGCTTAAAACTCCCAGAAAAATAGGAATAGAGGGGAAATTCCTCAACACAATCAGTAGCATCTGCACAAAGCCAACTGCCTTCATCATCCTGAATGGTGAAAACTTGAAAGAATTCCCTCTGAGAACAGGAACTAGACAAGGATGTCCACTCTCACCGCTTCTATTCAACACTGTGCTGGAAGTTCTAGCCAGTGCAATTAGACAAGGCAAAGAAATAAAGGGCATCTGTATCGGCAATGAAGAAATAAAAATTTCCCCCTTTGCAGATGATATAATTGTTTATACAGAGAATCCAATGAATCCATAAGTAAAATATTGGAACTAACAGGAGTTTAGCAAAGTGTCAGGATACAAGATAAACATAAGTAAATCAGTAGGAGTCCTTTATACCAACAATGAGATTATTAAAGAAGAATTCACCAAATCAATTCCATTTACTATAGCCCCCAAGAAGATAAAATACCTAGGAATAAATCTAAGTAGAGAAATAACAGACCTTTACAAAGAGAACTACAAGACCTTACTACAAGAAACTAAGACAGACTTACATAAACAGAGTAATATACCCTGCTCATGGATAGGAAGCCTCAACATAGTGAAAACGTCTATTTTGCCCAAAGCAATCTACATATACAATACTAATAGAAATTCCAGCGATATTTTTTAATGAGATGGAGAGACAAATCATCAACTTTGTTTAGAAAGGGAAGAAACCACGGATAAGTAAAGCACTACTGAAGTAGCACTAAAGGTACTACTCACTACCTGACTTAAGCACCTATTGTACTGCCACAGTATTCAAAACTCCCTGGTACTGGTACAACAAGAATCATAGACCAATGGAACAGAGTTGAGACCCCAGAGATGCCACCATCCTCCTATGAACAGTTGATATTTGACAAAGGCCCCAAGATTTTAAACTGGGGTAAGAAAAGTCTCTTTAACAAACAGTGCTGGCAAAATTGGATATCCATCTGCAAAAAACTTAAACAAGACCCATATCTCACACCTTATACAAAACCCAATTCAAATTTGATAAAAGACCTAAATGTAAAATCTAAAATGATAAAGCTCATCCGAGATAAAATAGAATCAACAATGGAAGTTTTAATACACAGTGTAGACAGACTTCAAATTCTGGCAAACAAAGCACATTCAGCAGAATTAAAAATAAATGGGAATTACTAAGAATTAGACTTTTGCTCATCCAAAGACTTCATCAAAAGAATTAAAAGACCACCTACAGAATGGGAAAACATATTTGGCAACTATATGTCAGACCAACGTCTGATGTCTGATGTCCATAATCTATAAGGTATTACAAAATATCAACAACAAAAGGATAAAGAATCCAAGTAAGCGATGGGTGAAGGAGATGGGCAGACAGTTCTCTAAAGAGGATATCCAGGTAGCCAGATGACACATGCAGAATTGCTCACGATCATTAGCTATTAAAGAAATTCAAATTGAAACTACAATAAGATACCATCTCACCCCAGCAAGGTTGGCCATGAGCCAAAAAAACACAAAACAACAAATGGTGGAGAGGCTGTGGAGAAATTGGAACTTTCCTACACTTCTGGTGGGATTGCAAAATGGTACAACCTATTTTGGAAAACAGTCTGGTGTTTTCTTAAAAAGCTGGAGATAGGTATACCATTTGATCCTATAATTCCACTGCTCAGAATTTATCCTTTGGAAACAAAGTTTGTCTCACGAACAGACACATGTACATGAATGCTTGTTGCAGCACAGTCCACAACAGCAAAAAGCTGGAATCAACCCCAATGCCCATCAACAGATGAGTGGATAAGCAAACTATGGTACATATACTCAATGGAACACTATGCCATGATAAAAAGCAGTGATAATTTTAGAAAACATCTCATAACATGGTCTCATTCGGAAGAGATCATGCTGAGTGAAATCAGTCAGTGTCAGGAGGACAAATTTTGTATGAGACCCCTGTTACAAGGACTTAACAAGAGAATTATCCACAGAAGAAAATGACTGTGTTGGCTACATGGGTGGGTAGCGGCTGAGGGTTTACCATAGATGAGATAATTGACAGGTGTTAGAAATTTTATTCTTTTACTGTAATTAATAAAAAATAAAAAGTTATTAAAAAGAAAACAACAAAAAAGTGTCATAGAGAATAATCTCATTTGAAGTTGCTTGTTTTTCAGCATATGTGTTCATTTATTTCCTTGTATATTTCTTCACCCAGCCAGATTATGAATTAACACAATGTTTTCAAGGATTGAGAACTTTTCTGATAAACTGCTTTATAAATAACTTCCTCAAAGGGAGGAGCTTCTCTCATGGGATGGTAATATTTTGATTAATTGTTCCCGCAAATGAAACCAAGCCCATTGCTGTCAAGCCGATTCTGACTGATAGCGACTGACTAGGACAGAGGAGAACTGCCCCAAAGAGTTTCCAAGGACTGCCTGGTGGGTTTGAACTGCTGACCTTTTGGTTAGCAGCTGTAGCACTTAACCACTATGCAACCAAACCAAAAGACCAAACCCACTGCCTTTGAAACAATTCCAACTCATAGCAACCTTACAGACAGAGAAGAACTCTCCTGTAGAGTTTCCAAGGATCACCTGGTGGATTTGAACTGCTGACCTTCAGATTAGCAGCCACAGCACTTAACCACTACACCACTAGGGTTTCTGAATGAACTGTTAGATGTCTGTAAATCCAGATGGATTATTTTTATATAGAAAGAGTCTCCTCCAGCACTAAACTAAGCACCTCCCACCCTCCCTTCCTCTTCCACACCTCTCACATTCCTCAGCATTCATAGGAAGCTTCCTCTTAGGATCAGGATTTAGTCTAATTTGCTTTTTTTTTTTTTTTTTTTTCAGAATAAAAGGACTTCAGGAAAAGTACAAACAGTGAACCGAAGAGCACCAAGACCAGACACACACTGCACTTTGAAGTCTATTAGATGTAAAATAGATATTCTAGAAAGATGAGTTAGGTCAAGGTCAAGCAGAACACTTGGTGGCAAAGCTAGCTGAGAATTGTAGGAAGCCTTGAAGATCTGCAAAGAGGCACACAGGAATCCAGAAAGCCACTGTCATCCACGGGTCCCCAGCACTGTGTGAAAAGGAGGATACTCGGGTTGGCAGCAGTACTATTTTCTCCTCTGCTTGGCAGTTAGGGTTTTTATTGCAAAGCAACACATTTAGTTTCTCGTGTGCGTACATTTTCTTTGCCCTTCCCGGCCTGGACAGAGCAGGGTTTGATGTATCCTTAAAGATCTTGATTTGTAGCTCTGACAGAATCCCCCCTGGGACTCTGCTGGCCTTCCTGTCATCCCAGTGGCGCAGGTCTCTAACTGATAAGGTTAAAGCTCGTTGATGATACATTTAGCTTCAGGTACAAAAATGTCAGGATAATTAGTATTCAAAGGTAGTCAGTCGCCTCTCCCCCCACCCCCTTTTTTTTCTCATGAGACTGCCCAAACACTAAAAAGGGTGTTGGAAACATCAGAAGGAATTAGGCAAGCTTGCATAAAATGCAACAGGTCAGTAATCTTAATCACTGAAACCCTGACAGTTTTCTTAACAATGATGCCTTTTTCGTTCCCCCTAGCCATCTTCGTCATTATCTGAGTCATCATAGAAGGAATGTAAACTTACTTTGTGCAAAACTCTATGCTAGCTTCTGGAATAGGAAAATAGAAACATGTTTCCTGCCCTAGAGGATCTCATATATCAGAGCAACAGGCCCTGTAAACTGTGACTGTGTGTCATGGGATGTCTTTTGAACAGTATGGGATCTAAAGACTCCTCTTTGTGTCAGAGGAATAGTGGCACTTAGAAAGGATGGGAGTCAGTTTGTGAGATGCTGGGTAGTATTTTGAAGGGAAAAATAATGTGTGAACTAGAGAAAAGTGAAGAAATAATCTTTGTTCAAATGTTTGAATGATGCTAATGCTTATTATAGGTGAACCTGGTAACAACCTTTGCAGGATCTTGGAGTGATTATTAATTAATTTCACTGTTACTCATCTCCCTAACTGTTCCCAGGACCACAGTGGCCTAAGTCAAAACAAGATGAAAAATCTTGTCATTCCCCAGCTCAGAAATCTTAAAGTGCTATTCGTTACTAGTTGAATCTGGAAAACAAAATGTCAAGTGGAATAACGCACGTTATAGAAGTGGTATTCACAGTGAGGTGTTATTTACATGTATAAAACAATACTGACATTAATACTAATTTCTGACAACTGAATTTTTGTATAAACTTAGAAAAGTTTGGTTTCCTTATCTGTATGTGTGTATTACATGATAAAAATAAAACAGAATAATATAAAAGTATATATTCTATATTGTTTGTAGATTACATATGTGTGGTAAAAGTATCATTTAGTAAGAACTGGGGTAGGTTTTGGAAAACCTGGTGGTATAATGGTTAACTGCTACAGCTGCTAACCAAAATGTTGGCAGTTCAAATCTACCAGGTGCTCTTTGGAAACTCTATGGGAAAGTTCTTCTCTGTCCTATAGGGTCACTATGAGTTGGAACTGACTTGATGGCCATGGGTTGGGTTGGGTTGGGTTTGATTTGGGGTGGGAGAGTCTTTAGCTGCGAGGGTGGGATGGGAGAGCAAAGCTAATGGGAAAGGCTACACAGGGCCTTTATGTATGTTCATCATGCTTTATTTCTTGTTAGTTGGTGACTGCACAAATGATCTATGATGTTGTTCTCTTAACGTTTTTGTGAATTTCATTTTCAAAAGAAGAGTGAGAATTAGAGAATGTATTTGAATGCATGCATTGAGTCTAGATCTGAGTCAGTGTGATCCTGTATTCTTCATTACCAGGAGAGGTCCATGTGAGTAAATGGCAAGCCCAGTCTGGATGATTCTGAGAGCTCTCAGCTCTATTGAGTCTGTCACCTTCCTGTCAGCCTCAGACTGAGGGTGGTCAGCTGTGTAAACATTCTTTCTGAACATTCTCTGACAGTGACTCCCTGTGCACACATTGTTCTCTTCAGCGTTGACTTTGCACCTGCCTTCCCCAAGGGCATTATTTTGTTCTGCTGGGAAGCTTCAATAGGGCTCAAATGCATTTCAACTAGTTGAATTTTGAGCTATTAAACCTCTTTGGTCTAAGGAGCTCTTTCCTGTGATGATACATGGGTTGCTCTTCAACTACAAGATTCAGAGCAGGGCTTGTAACACTGAAAAGTACAACTGACATGATTTCAACGGAGATATGTTATTTTAAGCAGACTTCTAGTTATCCGCATCATTCATATTGTTACTTAGGGATATGTGAGTGACCAAAATGTTTAAAAATAGTGTCTTTACATATTATTTTTCTCTCATTTGGACTCAAAGCACAATTTGGGTATTTTTTTGTTAGTTGTGAATAATGAGAACCATCTTGAGAAGCAGGTACATCTTGAGGAAACTGTCTCCATTATGGTAACTGTGGGGTTTTAGCCAACAAACATGAAGTAATCCTTCACATGGGTGCAGGTCCACTGGCAGGATGTTAGGGGCTCAGTGACTCCAGCTTCTTTATCATCTGTCATTATGTCCCTACTCCAAGTTTCAGGGTCCCATTTCTTACCAATCAGTGCTTTCACTTTAACTTCAGATACTTCTCAAGATTGGTAATGGAGCTGGCATTGCAATTCTGCCACCCCAATGATAAGCAACTGGGTTTGACTTTCAGCAGTATCAGCTCTGCCATTACAGGTAATGAGATTGTCTTTTAAAGAGTAAGTGGAAGCTTTGAGGTCTCTTATATGACACTTGAGCTTTGATTCTAAAGCCCTGAGCTCATCTCTTTCTCTCACCAGTATGTCTAAAACAAGTAGGACCAGACAACCAACTTCGTTATACTTTTCATTCTCATGTAAGTTTGAAAAGTTATCACACATATTTTCACCCTGAGCCTCACCTTGCACCAATACCTCATCTGTTGGTGGTACTATTTTGCAGATGTGTACTGCCACCTGACCCCATGGGCTAGCACGACACTCTTTACTACTAGAAGCAGTTATCAATAGTGTTAATACTAGCCAGAGTCAAGAACCACTTTAAAAGATTCATTTTTACACTTTTGTTTCCACAGAACCATGCCTGGTACCAAATTGTCTTAGGATGGGTTTTCTAGGGAAGCAAAACCAGTAACATATATATGTTTGAGCAATGATTCATATAAAGGAAACAGCTCACGCAATTGCTGAAGCTGAACATCTCGAGTGCTGGCACAAGGCTCACATGGCCACGGGATCTGGTAAACCCAAGGTCAGCAGGTCAGAGACCAGAGTTCTAGATTACTGGCTGTGTAGTATGTAGGTCAGTGGATCCCAAGCTGGTGGCAAGACTGAAAGGTCTCTGCTGACTTACAGAGCTTCGGGGGCTAGTAAACCCAAGATCAGCAGGTCAGGGAGCAGGACTCCCACTTGCCAAGTGTAAGGGTTGATGAATTCAACAACTGCTAGTTCAAGTCCAGGAACCAGACTCAAACGAAAGCAGGAGCTGCTGGCAAGGTGAGCAGACAGGAAGTAGGTGGTGGAAGGCAGAGAGATGAGAGCTGAGGGGTGGGAAGCCACCAACAGGCCCCATCCCACCACTTGATACAGCAGTCGAGCATGGAGTTGCCAAGTTGACACAGTCTTAACCACCACAGTAACTAAGAAGTGTAGGAGCTGTTATCTGTGGATGGTATAGTTGGATATACAGAGGGCCAAATCCCTCATAAACAAGTTAAGGAAGCTAAAGAGTGATGGAGCAACCTCCTAGGCCACAATACTTGTCATATGGTACAGAGGTAATCTGTGTCAGTTCCTAAGTGACTCCATCAGATTTTTTAAATCAAAATCTTAATTTCTGACAACCAAATTTTTGTATTAATTTAGAAAATTTTGATTTCCTTATCTGTATGTGAGTATTAGAAATAAAAATAAAACAATAATATACAAATATAGTATTTTAAAATATCTCAGTCAACTTATTTACATACTACAAGGTTTAGTATCTAGGAGACTTGAAGCAGAGTGACTCGAAATGAGGAGGAAAAAACATACGCTGCTCTGTCATGTGAAGTTTCTTTGTCATGGTTACAG
This sequence comes from Heterohyrax brucei, assembly GCA_028571685.1. Lineage (NCBI taxonomy): Eukaryota > Metazoa > Chordata > Mammalia > Hyracoidea > Procaviidae > Heterohyrax > Heterohyrax brucei. The sequence continues at coordinate 55,421,762 of CM053149.1, forward strand.
CTGAAGAATTATCTGTCTCTTCTCAAATTCTCATAAATAAGACATAACTTCTACTCTACTGGGCCAACACAGAAAAGAATGAGAAGAACACGTGTGATCCATTTTACCCCTTAGTTTACTTCTCAGGGAAGATAGGTGACCTATATGTTTGGTGAGTGTCATAGATTGAACCATATCCCTCAAAAATATCTGCCAACTTGTCTAGGTCATGATTTCCAGTAATATGACTGTACCATTTTGTCATCTGATGTGATTTCCCTATGTGTTGTAGATCTTATTACTATGACATATGAGGTGGATTAGTGACAGTTGTATTGCAAGATCTACAAAATTAGATAGCATCTTAAGTTAATCTCTTTTGAGACATAAAAGAGAGAAACCAGTAGAGACACATGGGAATTTCATATCACCAAGAAGGCCATGATGGGAGTAGAATGTGTTCTTTGGACTCAAGATTCCTATGAGGAGAAGCTCATGAACCAGTGGAAGATTGATGACAAGAGTTTTCCTCTCGGGTCAACAGAAAGAAAGTCTTCCTCTGGTGCTGTTGCCCTGAATTTGGACTTGTAGCCTACTAGACTGTGAGAGAATAAACTTCTCTGTTACAGAAGCACTAGATGACCGAGACAGTGAGGGTGGACAACAGGGCTGAGCCCTGTCTGGCCCTCTCAGCAGCATTTTTCTGCTCCTTCTGGTGAGCTTTCTAACTAGGTCTTGTCCTTGCAAGGAAGAGAGAAAGGTTCATTTGATAGAGCAAAGTACAACTTATAGAATTAGATTAGGAAGCTCAACTCTGGCCATTGGACAAGCCCAACATGTTAATTTAATGTTATTAGGAGTGATGTTCTCATTTTCATTGTTGCTTGTCCAGTCTCTGTGGATTATCAAGGGATTACAAGCTCATAATGGAGAGAGGGGTGAAGTTAATGATTATCTTCTAACCTTATTGATGTCAATGTGGTACCTGCATGTGTGAATGTGTGAGGGTGAGATAGGGAAGGGATTGTTTTAGTCTGCTAGGGCTGCTCTAACAGAAATACCACAGAGTGGATGGCTTTAACAAAGGAAGATTTATTCTTGTACCGTCCGGTAGGCTGTAAGTCCAAATTCAGGATGTCCGCTCCAGGGGAAGGTTTTCCCCCTTGTCGGCTCTGGAAGAAAGTCCGGTATTGTATCAGTCTTTGTCCAGGGACCATCTTGGTGTGGGAAACTCGGGTCTGAAGGACACGCTTTTCTCCCAGTGCTGCTTTCTTGATGGTAGGAGGTTCCCAATTCTCTGTCTCCCTTTCCTTTTATCTCTTGCAGGCTGAGAGGATTAAGGGTGGGACAAGCCATACTCCAGGGAAACTCCCTTTACAGTGGAGCAGGGAGGTGATCTTACGAAGGGATTTACAATCCCACCCTAATCCTTTAACATACAGCGTAGGAAAACCACAAAACGGAGAACAGTCACAAGACACTGGGAATCATGGCCCAGCCACATGGCTACACCTATTCTGGGGGGGACAGAATTCAATCCATGACAGGGATGTAGTAGTTTTGGTTCTATTCCTGGGACCAAGCATTGAAAAATAGTCTGCATTCTCTATATTTGAAAATGCTCTCTTTCTATTAGGATTTCTTAACTTTCAGCACTATCGACACTCTGTTGTGTTGTTAGGTGAGTCACTCACAGTGACTCACAACAGAATGAAACAGTGCTTGGTGCCTGAATCCACTGTTGCAGCCACTGTGTCAGTCCGTCTTGCTGAGGGCCTGTTTGCTTTACCAATCATGACGTTCTTCTTTAGAGATTAGTCCTTCCTGATAATAAGTGTGTCCATAGTAAGTGTGCCCACAGCACATAAGGCGAAGTTTTACCATTGTCAATTGGCATTCTGGCTGTAGGTCTTCCTTGACAGATTGTTTTCATTCTTCTGGCAGTTTTGTTATAGATTGCCTTAAGAATGAAATGGATGAAGGTGGACTGTTCTCCTCTTACTGCTCTTCCCGTTTAGGCGCTCTCTATAGCAAAGAACTGTCTCGACAGCAGGATTTACGAAATCCCAGCGTTCAAAATTTGTGTGTATAGATTAATGAGTGTACTTAGAGCTGGTTTATCCATGCCATCTGTAGAACCAAGAAACATTGGGAAATCTCAGTAATGCTGAGACTGAGAAAAGCTCATCTTAGGCCTGATAAATCCATGAACTTAATTGCTTTAAGTGCTACATACTTCATTGCTGAATATCACTACTGTCACCTTTGAAGTACTCCGCTTGGGAAGCTGTGCACTGATGCTAGTGCTTAGCCCACCCTTCAAAGCAATTTTGGAATTCTTTCTGGAATGGCCATTGTACACAGTGGCAAGGTGGCCAGTTCACAAACTTAACTGTATAGTTGTCTGTGAGGGAGTTTTTAGCCAGTAAACAAATAACTGTTTTGGAATACCCTCCCTACTCATGTGATCTGGCCACCACTCACATTTTTCCTTACTTGAACATAAAGACAATATTGAAAGGAAGATGTTTTGATGACATTCAGGACATCAAAGGTAATATAATGACAGCTCTGATGGCCATTCTAGAAAGATTTCTGAAATTGCTTTAAAGGGTAGACTAGGTGCTGGCCTTGGTGCATAGCTTCCCAAGGAGAGTATTCCAAAGGTGACCATAGTGATATTCAGCAGTGAGGCATGTCGCACTTTTCCTAGGATGAGTTTGCAAACTTGATTGTCAGACCTCATCCATTTGATTAAGAACTTCTGAAAAAACGTACTGATGCAGTACTTGCTCGAAAAATTTGCCTTTAAAATCAAGAGTATTGTAGTTGATTCTAATGGATATTATGAAATGTAGTGTTCCTCATCCTAGTAGCTTTTTGTTAAAATAGTAAAGGATATTATAAAACCATTCCATCAGTTTCTCCCAGCAAAAGTTTTAACTTTGATTTATGTGTTTTTCCTTTTTTTTTCAAGCTCTCTTAATCTTTATACCCCCTCATTCTTGAAAACTATGGCTGTAATGAGTAACATCTTTCAGCCACTGGCTCAGTGATGTCACTCGGAAGCCTTGTTCTTTCTCTCTCTCTTCAATATGCCATTTTCTATGTTGGCTGCATCTTCCAGCTTGTTGCAAGGTGGCTGTAGCAGTTCCAGGTGCTATAGTTAGAGAAGCACTGGAAGAAGAAGATAGAAGGTCTCTGTGGCTCTTTCTTAGGAGCTGCTTAGGAAATTTGCTCTCACATCTCTGTGACTAGCACTGGGTCATGTGCCTATCCTGTCCCAATTCCTGGCTAGGGGAAGAGGCTTAACTTTAGATCTATTAGGCGTACCCTTGGAGCTGGGGAAAGTGATGGGCAGCTTCACCTAAGGATCTTGACTCTGAGTGAGAAGAGTAGGTAAGTAAACAAGATTAGATTTCCATGAGAGAGGAGGGGGAGAACTGGTTGTTGGGCTTGCTCAAGGTCTTTGGTCCTAGACCATTCCAATTCTTGATTATCAAAAACCAAACTACTGCCGAAGAATCAATTCCAAATCATAGCAACTCGATAGGACAGAGTAGAACTGCCCTGTAGGGTTTCTAAGGAGTGCCTGGTGGATTCAAATTGCTGACCTTTTGGTTAGCAGATGTTACATTTAACCACTATTGCCACCAAGGTTTCTAATTCTTAGCTCTACAATAAACAGTTTTGAATTATGAATTCATTAAAAACGAGGATAGATTTGTTTATAGTTATATCAGTTATTTATGTCTCACTTGCTTTCAGAAAAGGCCTTGACATGCTTTACAATGAAGATCTGCACAACAGAACTCTGAAAATTATGAACTCAGCTCTGGTAAAATAACTCTGATAAATTCTATACTAGACTCATGCTATCAGAGATAGGAATAAGATTCATCTTTTTACCTGCCATGTCAGCTAGCTTAGCAACTTGCACATGAAAAAAATGTTTAAGGAAGCAACTGCTGTGTCCATCAAAACAAGAATGAATAAACAAAATATAATACATACATACCCACTCACTGCCGTCAAGCCGTGTCCAACTCACAGCGACCCTAGAGATCAGAGATGAACTGCCCCATAGAGTTTCCAACGAGTTCCTGGCAGATCTGAACTGCCAACCTTTGAATTAACAGATGTAGCACTTAGCCCACTATGCCACCAGGGTATCATTCAACTTTAAGGGAAAATGGAGTTCTGCTACATGCTGTTACATGAATCAGCCTTGAAAAGATTAGGCTGACGAAAATGAATCAGACTTGAAAGGACAAATAAGGTGTAATCTCTCTGATATGACACCTTCAGAAAAGGCAAATGCTGAATACCAAGAGATGGAGGGAGGGGCAAATACAGAGTTCATGCTTGCAGAGGACTGAGCTTCTATGTGAAGTGACGACAAACTTTTGTAAAGAGATATATGTGATAGTTGCGCAAGTAGTGAACGTAATCAATGTCTTAAAAATGGGGAAAATTTAGTTATGTGTATGTTTTACCACAATAAAACAAGAAATACTCAAGAATAAACAACTAAATAAGCAATCATGTCCTTTGTTAACTGGGAGAGCAAACTTTATAAGTGACCTAATCATTTCACGATTAGCAGCCAGTGCTTCCCCGCAGGGTCTTCGTGGCTGCTCATCAGGCTAAGGCTGGGCAGCTTTATCACGCTCGGGGCTTACAGTACAAAGATGAATGACCTTGCCATTGGCAGCTACGGATGGATGGACTGGTCTCCTTGTGCTGATCTTCCCACTTAGGCACTATCTGCCGCAAAGAACTGTCTCGACAGCAAGATTTACAAAATCCCAGGGTTAAAAATTGGTATGTGTAGATTAATGTGTGTCCTCACAGCTGGTGTGTTCATGTCATCTGTATCACCAAGAGGCCCTGGGAAATCTATGCGGCCTGCTAGAGTATAAACAAGCCACCCAACATGTCTGTTGCTGTTCTCTGTCTTACCACCCAGGAAAGAACAAGCAAATTTAGTTCCCTGAAAATGCAAATGAGTGATGAGGCTTAATGAGCTCCTCACTGGTGTTTGGATTTTAAATAGGAGACAGTCATCAGCCAAAGGCAGTTCTATCATGGTTACATTCCTGGTTCTGAAAATTCCATTTCTGGTTATAGCTAACTAAACAGTTTGGGCCAGTCTTATAATGGAAAGAGGAATCAAACATGAAACATGAAACCCATCTATTCTAAGGCCTGAAAAAGTAGCAAGACACTGAGAATGTATAGATGAAAAATCGGTAAAAGGAAACCCAGAGAGGTAGAGATGGCACTGGGGCTACTTTTCCATTAGAAGTGTCTTCTGAAAGAGGAGGCTCAAAAGATGCTATGCAGAGCTCTCCATAGTGTCTCCATAGCGTCACAGGGCTAGTGACACAACATTGGAATTCAGAGCTCCTCAAGGAAGGATCTCTGCCAAGCCTCTCAGGTTTTACTTTGGGATCCCCAAGGAGTACTTCCTGTGTCTAAGGGCAAGTTGGAAACAGACAGGTTTTGAATGATGTCAAACCCTGGTTGAATTGAGGTGACCTGAAGTTACTAGTGCTCCTAGCCTAGTCTAGAAGCCAATTTAAAACTCATTGGAAAGAAGACATCATATTGCCAGGCCTCAGATTTTCTCTACAATTTTCATGTAATATGGGGAAGAACAAATTGGTGATCACAAACCTAGAAAAAGAAGAGACAAAGAAACCAGACCCACAGTGGAATCCAGATAATGGCATTATGAGACCTAGACTTTGGTAAACCTGGTTGCTCAGCTGCATACCAAAAGGGTGGCAGTTATAATTCACCAGTTGCTCCTTGAAACTCTATCAGGCTGATCTACTTCATTCTCTAGGGCTCTCAGAGTAGAAGGCAATGAAGTTTTTTTTTTTTTTTAATTTTCTTTTTTAAATTTTTTTTATGTTTAATGTGTCCAATAAAATAAAAGGTGAGGCTAAGAGAGACAGAATACGGCAGAAGCAGTATTTGAAGAGAGAACATAGAATTTTCCAAAAGCAACAAAGCCTTCAAGTTAGTGACACAAATATCAAACAAGACTTTCCCTTCTCCCTTCCCATTGTCCTAAGTTGATGTAAACTCATAGTGACCCTACATGGCAGAGTAGAACTGCCTCATGGTGTTTCCAAGGCTATAAATGTTTGCAGAAACAGACTGCTACATCTTTCTCCCATGGAGCGTGACTCCTAACTGCTAAGCCACCAAGGCATCTTCAAACAGGACTATTACAAAGAAAACAAGGTAATCAAAAGGATAATTACCATTGCCGTCGAGCTGGTTCTGACTCATAGCAACCCTATAGGCAGAGTAGAACTGCCCCATAGAGTTTCCAAGGAGCACCTGGTAGATTTGAATTGTTGACCGTTTGGTTAACAGACATAGCACCTAACACTATACCACCAGGGTTTCCAAGAGGAAAACAGGCTAGCAATAATAACATATTCAAGCAATATAAAAGAAGTCAAGGTAGAAGACAAAAAGAAAAAAAAGAACATGGAACAGATGGGACCAATAGAAAGTAAACAGTAGTGTGATAGTTTAAGCTCAAATACATCAGTAATCACATTTGAAGGAAACAGCTAAAATATTCCAATTACAAGATAAAAAATGGACTAACTATTACAGAAAAACAAAACCCAGTGCTATGGCTATGGGGCTTATGAGAGATACGTTTTAAATATCAGGGAACAGAATTTCAAACCCAAGAGAATGAAGTGGAGGATAGTGATGGTTCTGTGGTAGGGTACTTGCTATCCATGTAATGACCTAGCTCTGATTCCTGTACAACAAACTCATGCGCAAAGACTTGTCTGTGAGTGTAGGCTTGTGTGTTGGTACGATGCTTGACAGGTTTCAACAGAACTTCCAGACTACGATGAGCTATGAGGAAAGGCACAGTAATCAGGCAATGATGAGAAATGTTCTGATCTGCAACTGTCATGGTTGGAATTATGTCTCCCCCAAATGTGTGTCCCACTATTGTGTGACTGTCTATCATTTTATCATTTGAAGTGATTTTCTATGTGTGGTAAATTCTATCTCTGTGATATTAATGAGGCAAGATTAGAGGCAGTTACGTTAATGAGTCAAAACTAAACCTATGAGATTAGACTGTGTCTGTGTCAATCTCTTTTGGAATAGAAAACCGAGAGAAGCAAGCAAAGAGAGGGGGAGTTTGTACCATCAAGGAGTCAGTGCCAGGAGCAGAGCACATCCTTTGGACCTGGGGTCCCTGCATTGAGAAGCTGCTAAACTGGGTGAAAAACTGATGACAAGGCTCTTCCTCCAGTGTTGACAGAGAAAGCCTTCTCCTTGAGCTGATGCCCTGAATCTAGACTTTTCTAGCACTCCAGACAGGGAGACAATAAACTTGTCTTTGTTAATGCTATCTACTTTCTGTTACAGCAGCATTAGACAACCAAGACAGCAACTAATCATAAGAATGGCAAGAAACAGAAAGTATTTTGTCCTATTGTGCATGGGGTAACACTAGGGGCTCATTGATGGCCGCTAATGACGTTAATAACAACAGCAGCAGGAGAGAATGAGGGTTTTGAACTAGGAAATATTTGGCATGCCTGAAATTACTGTTGTGGAGTTGGGTGATTCTGTAGCTATAAGTGATTTATTGCAACATTGATTAACCACTGACTGTGTTAATAAGGCATTTTTATCCCAGGCTGTGTTATGAGTTTAGAGGTGTCATGGTTTGAATTGTGTCCCCCCCAAAAAATATATGCAGTAATTTTACGGGGCCAGGATCCCCTGTATTTTGTGATTGCCCTCCCTTTTGTGATTTTCTGATGCTGTTAATCTTACTCTCCACCTGTGGTTAACAGAGTGGATTATGCTAGAGAAGATTAGGGTGGGACTGTAAATCTCTTTGTAAGATCTCGTCTTTGCTCCATTGTAAAGGGAGTTTTCCTGGAGTGTAGCTTGCGCCACCTTTTGTCCTTTCATCCTACAGGAGATAAAAAGAGAGGGAAGTGAGGGGCAATTGCCTGTGAAAACTAAGGCCTGGATTGATTATTAAATGGAGCCTTCTGGAGACCAGTGAGCCTTAGGAAACGGCATAGGGCTGTCGATTTGGACTACATGCCAGTGATCGGGAAACTTCTCCTTTGCTGACACCCAGCTTTGCTGAATGCTAGTTTTCACGGACTGGGGATAACTTTTAACTTTTTTTTTTCTCTGTCTTAACCAGCAGGCGGGGCTTGGACATAGTGGCAGCAAAGTTCAGTCATGTTGCTGACAGGAACAGCAGATGGAATAACCACATTCTGAGAGCCTGGCTGTGGTCTCTGTGCACCTTGGCTCCTCCAATCTTGCTTTCTGAACCTCCGCCATTGAATTGGCTATTCCACAGCAGGTGGAGAGCTTGTGTGGGATACCATCTTGTTCTACTGGAAGGTGGAGTTATCCGAATGGAGGACTCAACAGGGGGCAGTGCCAGCCTGGGGATTGCTTTTCCAATGGAAAAACTGTGTTTACCACAATGTGACATTATGAGTGGGGCCCAGCAGTAGATAACAGCAGGGCAGTAGCCTTTCTGTACTTTGAACTAGTTTATAGCATCTGGGGCTGGATATAGAGGTGCTTACTTTGCCAGCTGGGAAGAAGGGCTTGCACACCTGATAGCCTGACTGATTTTGGAAGCTGTCAGATAGCTTTTACCTTCCAATATAAGACTACCTAGAGAAATAGCTGCAGTGTGTCCCAGTGGCATCTCTTCCAGTCTTTACTGACCCACATCATAGGGTGAGCTGAGGGCCCCCTAGTGACTCCATTAGCAGAACCATGTCTTTGCCAGTCAGGAGGTGAAGCCTCCTACTCCAGAGATTCCACTGGGCCCAGTCACTGGAGTACCTACTGGTGACTGGTGTTCACCTTTCCTGTCAGGCTGTGCTTCATAGTCTGTTAAAGTAACACAAGAGAAACTAAATAACCTCTTAGATGCCGCAAAAGCAACAAACTTTGATCAGAAACTTAAAGAAGAATTCACCTATGGCTCCAGAAAGCCCCCAAAAGAAAGAACCAAAGAACTTCCCAGACGAAGAAGCCTTTCTGAAACTATTGGAGGTGAATGCAAAAGGATTATGTATAGAGCCCTCCTAGACATTATGCAAAATGCAGCAGAGCAAAATGAAAAATTAACCAACCTGTTCAAACTGATGGAACACCAGTATTATGAAATCCAACAGATCAATAAAAAAAATCAAAGAAATAGAAAATTCAACTCAAATCCAAGAAAATATAATTGAACAATTTGAAAATAGATTTTCTGACTTGGAAGACAGAGCTACTGATTCCAACATCTATGAGGAGAAATCAGAGAAAAGAAACAAGAAAAATGAAGAAGCATTAAGAAGCATGTGGGATTCTATCAAGAGGAACAATCTACAATTAACTGGAGTTCCCGAACAAGGAGGAACACCTGAAAACACAGGGAGTATTGTTGTTGAGCTGCTGACAGAAAACTTCCCTGAAATTATGAAAGAAGAGAATATAGATATTCGAGATGCGTATCAAATGCCACTCAGTATATGTCCCAAAGAAAGACTCCAAGATGTATTATAATCAAACTTAACAAAATGAAACACAAGCAGAAATTCTTAGAGGCAGTGAAACTCAAAGCAAAGCTAACATTCAGAGGGAAACCCTGTAGGCTTTCATCTGACTTCTCAGCAGAAATGATGCTGGCATAGAGGCAATGAGATGATACATTCAAATCCTTGAAGGAGAACTTCCAACTAAGAATTATATCTCCTGTAAAACTATCTCCCAAATATGAAAATGAAATTAAGACATTCACAGATAAACAGAAACTCAGAGGCTTTGTAAAAATCAAACCAAAGCTACAAGAAATACTGAAAGAAGCTCTTGGCTTAGAAGAACAAAACCACTAACTCTATATTTTAAGAGGCAATACAGGACACATTATCCAGAAACCTACTCAGTTAGGGAAGACACAGAACTGAATCAAAGGTAGAATATTAAAAGAAGTGATTCAGAGATAATATCATGGAAACTATTATATCATCTTATTACAAAGAGGGATGTACTACAGTAGTTACAGTTCTTCCAGATGGAGAGGAACTTAGACATGTAAAAGTTAAAATTGGGTTTAAACATAGATTATTAAGGGGGATCACAGAGGTAGCCACAAAGCACAATAAAGGTACAATCTATCAAATCAAGAAACGTAATATAACAGTCTCAACAAACACAAAACCAACACTGAAAAGTGTGAAAAATCAACCCATAAAGAATGTCTCAGAACACAGTAGTAAAAGCAACAGAGAAAACATCAACTCAAAAGTAAACACTTTACAATGACAGCCCTGAATACATACCTATCGATAATTATGTTGAATGTAAATGGACTGAACGTGCCAGTAAAGAGACAACAAGTGACATTTTGGATCAAAAGGCACAACTCGTCTATATGTTGTTTAAAGAAACTCACCTGAGACTTAAAGATATGAACAAACTGAAAATTAAAGGATGGAAGAATATATACCAAGCCAACAAAATGAAAGAACAGCAGGTGTGGCAATACTAATCTCAGATAAATAGATTTTTTTTCTTTTTTATTATGATTAAAATGAAAACGTACATTCCCATATAAATTTACATGCCAATGTATATGCAGCTCCCACTACTCTCCCTGCCTGGTGACAACACACTCCTTCTTTCTGCTCCGTACATGTCTTATCCTCTTAACAGTCTCCTATCCCCTCCTCTCCACCCACTCCTCTTCCTCCTGTAAGAGGTCAGCAGTACAACATCCTATAGGTGCCTAGAACCATAAAATGCACACATGATGTGGTCATTCTGTGAAGCCAAGTCCAATCCATTCCTGTCTGAGAGTTGACCCCCATTGTGATTTATGGACAGGGGCAGCATCAAGGCCTGGGACCATGCTCCCAGGGGAACTCTGAGGCCAGTGGACCATCAATTGCAGTCTTTTAATGGGGATTTCAAGGTGTACCCTTTTTTATTCTTGTGTTGCCTGTGACACTCAACTTTGTGAGGTCCATCATGGCTATCAGTGGTGATGGCCGGGCACCATCTGGTTCTTCCGGTCACAAGTTAATGTAGTCAACCACTCACGTGGGTCTCTCTGACTTCTGAGTTCTCTTTCCCCAATGTCGTTTTGGTCTTTAGTGATCATCCGTTCCTGCTAAGTTGGGACCATTTGCTGTACCCTCAGATGGCAGCTTGGCAGCTTTTAAGACCCCAGACGCTATTCATCAATGTGGGGTGCAGAGGAATCACTTAGCAAAACACTAGTTGTGCCAGTTTGCCTCAATTTCCACTGAGACCATGGCCCCCGGCCCCCGACCTCCCACCCCCGCTACTCTGTTCTTGCAGTATTGGATTAAGATGGGAAGAGTAATTATGTTGTTTTCAAGTCCACTTAATATTGACCTTTCTATTGTGTGCTGTCCAGATTTCACCCAACCAAATTTCTATGAACTGTCTAATCTAAACTCTTTCCCCCTTGCTGTCCCTCCCTCCCCTCCCTTGCAGCCATCAAACAGTCTTTTCTTCTATGCATAAGTCTTTTTTAACTTCTTATCATAGGGATCTCATACAATATTTGTACTTTTGTCGCTGACTACTTTCACTCAACACAATGTCCTCCAATTGAAACCAAGTTATGAGATGTTTCCTAAAATCATCATTGTTCTTTATCATTGCATAGTGTTATACCATAGTTAACCTATCCATTTCTCTGTTGTTGAGCATCTGAGTTGATTCCATCTTTTTGCTATTGTGAATCATGCTACGATAAACATTCGTGTGCATGTATCAGTTGGTGTGAATTCCTTTGCTTCTGTAGGTCATATTCTGAACAGTGGAATTACTGGGTCAAATGGTATAGAATCTTAGATAAAATAGATTTTAGTGTAAAAATCCACCATCGTGGACAAGGATGGTCACTACTGCTGAAAGGTTCAATACACAAACAACACTTAAGAATATTAAATATCTATGCACCCAATACTAGAGCACCTAGATACATCAAAGGAACACTGAATACATTAAAAAAAAGAGATAGATCACTCTACAATAATAGTGGGAGACTTCAATACTCCACTCTCAGTATTGGACAGATCTAGAAAAAAGCTCAATAAAGACACAGAATATCTTACTGCCACAATTAGCCAACTAGCCTCATCCACATATACAGAACTTTCTATCTATCAGCAGATGACTACACCTTCTTCTCTAGTGCACATGGAACATTTTCCAGAATAGGCCATGTGTTAGAATATAAAGCAAATCTCAACAAAATCCATACCATTAAATTATTGCAAAGCATCTTCTGAGACCATAAAGCCATAAAAGTTGAAATGAATAGAAAAAACATAGTTGGAAATTGGAACTCATGGAAACTGAACAATATCTTGCTCAAAAAGCCATGGGTTATAGAAGAAATCAAGGATGAAATGAAGAAATTTATGGATTCCAATGAGAATGAAAACACTTCCTACCAGAACCTATGGGATACAGCCAAAGCAGTGCTCAGAGGTCAGTTTATCTCCATAAATGCACACATCTGGAAGGAAGAAAGAAACCAAATCAAGGAACTAACCCTACAGCTTGAACAAGTAGAGAGAGAATAGCAGAGGAACCCCTCAGGCACCAGAGGAAAACAGATCATAAAGATTAGAGCAGAACTAAATGAATTAGAGAATAGAAGAACAACTGAAAAAATTGAAAAGACCAGAAGTTGGTTATTTGAAAAGATCAACAAAACTGATAAACCATTGGCTAAACTTGCTAAAGAAAAACAGGAAACAAATAACTCAAATAGATGACAGAGGAGATGTCACAACACTTCAGACAGAAATAAAAAATATCGGAACAGAATACTACGAAAGACTGTACTCTAACAAACTTGAAAACCTGGAGGAAATGGACTCATTCCTAGATTCATATCACCTATCAAAATTATCACAAGGTGAAGCAGAACAACTTAATAAATCCATCACAAAGGAAGAGATTGAAAAAGTCATCCAAAGCTACCAACCAAAAAAAGCCATGGCCCAGATGGCTTCACCGTGGAATTCTACCAAGCTTTTAGAGAAGAGTTAACTCCAATACTTCTGAGACTATTTCACAGCATAGAAAGGGATGAAATACTCCCAAATTCATTCTGTGAAGCCAGCATAACTCTGATATCAAAGCCAACAAAAAAGGACAACTACAGACCAATATCACTCATGAACCCAGATACAAAAGTCTTCAACAAAATACTAGCTGATAGAATTCAACAACATATCAAAAAAATAATTCATCGTGACTGAGTTGGCTTCATACCAGGGATGCAAGGCTGGTTCAACATCAGAAACACAATTAATGTGATCAAACACATAAATATCACAAAAGAGAAGAAGATCTTGTCTACTGATGCAGAAAAGACATTTGATAAAGTCCAACACCCATTCATGCTAAAAATTCTCAGCTAAATAGGAATAGATGGTAAGTTCCTCAATGCAATAAGGGCCATTTATACAAAGCCAACTGCCTACATCACCCTGAATGGAGAGAGATTGACACAATTCTCCTTGAGAACAGGAACTAGACAAGTATGCCCACTCTCACCTCCTATTCAACATTGTACTAGAAGTTCTAGCCAGAGCAATTAGACAAGACCAAGAAATAAAGGGCATCTGCATTGGCAAAGAAGTAAAAATCTCCTCATTTGCAGATGATATGATTGTATATGCAGAGAATCATAAAGAATCCATAAGAAAACGAATCAAACTGATAGAAGAGTTCAGCAAAGTCTCAGGATACAAGATAAACAAGTAAATCAGTAGGATTCCTTTATACCAACAATGAGATTATTAAAGAAGAAATCACCAAATCAATTCCATTTGCTATAATCTCCAAGATGATAAAATACCTAGGAACAAATCTAACTAGAGGAATAACAGACCTTTACAAAAAGAACTACAAAATCTTACTAGAAGAAACTAAAAGAGGCTTACATAAATGGAGAAACCTACCCTGCTCATAGATAGAAAGACTTAACATTGTGAAAATGTCTATTTTACACAAAGCAATCTCTTTATATAATGCAATCCCACTACAAAGTCCAGTTCGTTTTTTAATGAGATGGAGAAAGAAATCACCAACTTGGTTTGCAAAGGGAAGAAGCCCCAGATAAGTAAAGCACTACTGAAGAAGAAGAACACACTGAGAGGCCTCTCATTACCCAATTTAAGTACTTATTACACTGCCACAGTAGTCAAAACAGCCTGGTACTGTACAGAAGCAAACAGATAGATCAATAGAACAGAGTTGAGACACCAGAGATGCCACCATCCTCCTATGAACAGTTGATGTTTGACAAAGGCCCTAAGACTTTAAACTGGGATAAAAGCAATCTCTTTAACAAATGGTGCTGACAAAACTGGATATCCATCTGAAAAAATTGAAACAAGACCCATATCTCACATTTTATACAAAACCAACTCAAACTGGATAAAACATGTAAATATCAAACCTGAAACAATAATGTTCATCCAGGAAAAAGTAGGATCAACAATGTAAGTCTTAATACACACTGTAGACAGACTTCAAAACCTGTCAAACAAAGCATGATCAACAGAAGAGAAAATAGATAAATGGGAACTACTAAGAATCAAGCACTTTTGCTGATCAAAGATTTTATCAGAAGAATTAAAAGACTACCTACAGAATGGGAAAAAAATATTTGGCAACTGTATGTCAGATTAACTTCTGATCTCCATAATCTATAAGGTACTACAAAATATCAATAAGAAAAAGATAAATAATCCAGTTAAGCAACTGGCAAAGGAGATGGACTGACACTTCTTTAAAGAGGATATCCAGGCTGAAAGACATAGGCAGAAATGCTCACGGTCATTAGCTATTAAAGAAATTCAAATCAAAACTACAATGAGTTACCATCTCACCCCATCAAGGTTGGCCATGATCCAAAAAATACAAAACAACAAATACTGGAGAGGCTGTGGAGAAAGTGGAACTCTACTACACTGTTGGTTGGATTGCAAAATGGTACAACCTCTTTGGAAAACAATCTGGCACTTCCTTAAAAAGATGGAAATAGACATACCGTTTGATCCAGTAATTCCACTGCTTGCAATACATCCTACAGAAGCAAGGGCATTCACACCAACTGACACATGCTCATGAATGTTTATCGTAGCACAGTCCACAATAGCAAAAAGATGGAATCCACTCAGATGCCTAACAACAGATGAATGGATAAGTAAACTTTAGTATATATACTAAATGGAACACTGTGCAATAATAAAGAACAAAGATGATTTTAGGAAGCATCTCATAACCTGTTTCAACTGGAAGACATTATGTTGAGTGAAAGTAGTCAGCAGCAAAAAGACAAATATTGTATGAAATCCCTACAACAAAAACTTAAAAACAGACTCATGTATAGAAGAAAAGACTCTTTAATGGCTGCAAGGGTGGGGTGTGGGGAAGGGTGAGGGTTGGTTATAGATTACATAATTGACAGAAATTTGGTTGTGTGAAATCAGTGACAGCACACATTAGAAAGAAGATCAGTTTAACTGGACTTCAACATAACATGAACACTCCTCCAATCTTAACCCAATGTTGCAAGGACGGACTAGCAGGGGTGGGGATCCAGGGACCATGCTCTCAGGGGACATCAAGGCCAATTGATATAACTAGTGTGTTGCTAAGGGAGTCTTCTGCACTCTATATTGGTGAATGGTCTTAATAGCTAGCAAGCTACAAAATGAGGTACACCAAATGGTCCCAACTCAGCAGGAACAGATGATCACCAAGGACCAAAATAACATGAAAGAGAACCCCGAAGACAGAGAGACCTACGTGAGTAGATGACTATATCAACATGTGACCAGAGGAACCAGATAATGCCTAGCCACCACCAGAGATAGCCGTGATAGGGCTCACAAAGTTGAGTTTCACTGGCAACACAAGAATAAAAAGGTGTGCACCCTGAGAATTCCAATAAAAGACCACAGCTGATGGCTCAGGGGAACCCCGGGGCACCTGGAGCATGGCCCCTGGTCCAGATGCTGCCTCTATCCATAAATCATTACTGAGGTCAACTCTTCAGACAGGAATGGATTGAACTTAGCAACACAGAGTGACCATATCATGTGTGCACTTTATGGTTCTATGCATCTGTAGGATCTCATCCTGCTGGCCTCTTACTTTAGGGGGTGAAGAGGGTGGAGAGGAGGGGACAGGAGATTGTTAGGAGGATATGACATGTATAGAATAAATAGGAGGAGTGTGCTGTCACTGGGCAGGGAGAGCAGCAGAAGTTGCATGTAGGCTGGCATGCAAATTTATACTGGATTGTACGCTTTCACTCAATCACAATAAATAAAAAATAGAATAAAATAAAAAAACAAGAGAGAGAAGCAAGGAGAGAATGTGGAACCTCATACCATCAAGAAAACAGTACTGGGAGTAGAGCGTGTCCTTCAGACCTGAGGTTCCTGTGCTGACAAGGGGGAAAGCTTTCCTCTGGAGTGGACATCCTAAATTTGGGTGTGTAGCCCACCATATTGTGTAAGAATAAACATCTCTTTTTAAAGCCATACACTCTGTGGTGTTTCTGTTAGAGCAGCGCTAGTTGACTAAAACAAAGCGAAAGTTTGGATTAAGGATTTCTGATCTTTTCATATGAGATACAGTTTTTGTTTTGTCTTGTTGGAATTTCTTTCAAGTTCATATCATTAGATGCCACACATGAATGAAACAGTGGGAACATGGGATATTTTGTCCTCTTGGAGTTTCTGAAATCAGTGTGGTGGGCTCCGGTCAGTAAACCTGACTTAGAATTAGCCAGGGGAGTTGGCTAAGCTTTTTCAGGTCCCAGGAAACAGTGAAATGTTTGTGTAATTTATGAAAAGGAAAGAAGAGGAAGTGAGAAAACAAAGACAGCACCTCAAGAGCTGGTCCTCAGAAAGTGGACCCGTATTCTGTACCACTTAGGGTGCGAAAGGGGTCATCTTACTTTCTCCTCAGAAGTCTTTCCATGGAATTTTTAATATGTGTCTTCTTAATCTGTGTCACTGAGGGAACCCCTGGCTATAGGAGTGCATTATGATTACAATTAATAATTAAAACTGGCCTTTGAGATTTGCTTCAGTATAAGGATCATTACCATGATATCATCAGCAATACTGTTTGATGTAATTAATGTTTTACAATCAATATAATAATAATGACATTATGATTAGCCTGATAATCTTTATCCTAATAGGGCTTTGATGTCCCCTCTGCTCACTAGGACTGTTTGGTGTGCTTGGGGGTGGAGAGCATGAGAGGAAAGACAACTTGGGCTTTCATAGTGCTTCCTCCCTCTTCAGTTCCAGCTCATTTCTGTTTCAGTTCTAATTAAGTTCCACTTGCACGTCAGTAATCACTGTGTCTAACTTACTATAACAATAAAATTGTCTTATGTGGGGATTCTTTTCAATCACAGTTGCTGTTTCTATACTCCAAGACCATTTAGAAGAAAGGGAAGCAATTTTGAAAAATATTTTGTGTTTTAGATGACAGGGTATACCAGAAATTAGCTTCCATTCAGAAATTCATACACAAATCCTTCTGTGACATTGGTTACGGTCCCCATTGTTGTTGAATATGAGATTCTAATAAAGGTCACTTACATTATTACACTACATTCAATCTCTGTCTCTGTTATCCCCCTAGACGGGATTAGCAGGTCTGCATTCCTCTCCCTATCTCCAGGGAAGTAAGATTGATTAAGATTTCAGAGAGATAATGAAATTTTGGGTAATTCACACTGTTTGATAAGATGATGTAATGGAATCTTGTGATTCCTTGCTATTGCGCTGTGATGATCTTCAGATGCCAATCCCTTTTGAAATCTGACTGTAAAAACCACTGAAAATGTAATCCAAGTGGGACAGCTTTTAGAGAAGTTATTCTCACTGTTCCCTAGAGTTGCCGGCTTATCTGCTAATAAAGCATTCCTTGAACTTTGCACTGACTCTGAATTTTTGGCTACAGTGACAGGTGGAAAGAACTTTCTTTAGTTTGGCAGCACCATAATGTGTCAGCACGCTCACTGTTTTAACCCTGCTGTGATGGTGTGGTGGTTAAGTGCTGCAGCTGCTAACCAAAAGGTCGGTAGTTCACGTCTCCTGCATGCTCCCTGGAAACTCTATAGGGTGGTTGTACTCTGTCCTGTAGGGCCACTATGAGTCAGATTCGACTCCGCAACACTGTTTTTGTTTTTTTCTGCTCTGTTTCCATTCAACCAGTTTCCCTGTCCCTTCTTCTTCTTTTTTTTTTTTTAATCTTTGCTTTAGAGTAAATTGTGATCATTTGGTCTCCTGTGACTGACTGCTGAAAGAGGCACACTCTTTGTAGGTGTCGTTTATTTTATAGGTCAGTCTATTATTTGGCCGAAAGGTGACCTCCAGGAGTGATTTCATTTCCAGCTTAAAAGTATATCTTTGGGCAGAAGCCTCAGGGGTTCTTCTAGTCTCTACCAGGCTAGTAAGTTTGGTCTTATGTATTTATTTAATCAATTTGGGCTTTGTTTCACATTTTTCTTCCATTCTAACTGGAATCTTCTGTTCTGTCCCTGTCAGAGTGGTAGTGGGTGCCAGCTACATCTGGTTTTCAGGCCTCAGGCAAGAAGGGGCTGTGGTTCAAGCAGACAATTAGTTCGCAAACCAGGTATTTTTGTTAGGGGGGAGGAGACTCGTTGGTTTTCTGCTGTCTCCTTACACATCCAATACTGACCGGAGCCAAGCTCTACCTGTAAGCTTATTATCCTGAATCCAAAGAGTATCTGAAAAGAGGAACACTAGAACTCTTTATCCATTTAATTCATGCCATAAATTCTGTATCGTATTTTTAATGCACTAATACAGTATTTGCAAACCCTGGTGGTGTAGTAGTTAAGTGCTACGTCTCCTAACTAGGTTGGCAGTTTGAATCCACAGGCGCTCTTTCGAAACTCTATGGAGCAGTTTTCCTCTTTCCTACAGGGTCACCATGAGTTAGAATAAACTCAACAGCAGTTGGTTTCTTGAATACACCATTTAAAGGAAAATTTTTAGAGACTATTGTGTAATATAATGGAAAATTTTGATAAGTTAAATAAACTCCTTATTCTTCCCTCCAACCCACCACTTCAATACACACA
Source organism: Heterohyrax brucei (assembly GCA_028571685.1). Lineage (NCBI taxonomy): Eukaryota > Metazoa > Chordata > Mammalia > Hyracoidea > Procaviidae > Heterohyrax > Heterohyrax brucei. The sequence goes on from CM053149.1 coordinate 55,440,960, forward strand.
ATTTGGGTAGAATCCTAAATTGGATTTTCCTAAAAATGGGCAACACTTTTAACTTGAAATGTTTCCCAAGAGATTATCTTCTTCAGGTAATTTATCTCTTAAATTTATATGTCTTGACAAAACTCAAAAAAATCCACTGCTGTTGAGTCAGATCTGACACATAGTGATCCTAGAGGTCAGAGCAGAACTCCCCTATAGTTTCCAAGGAGCTCCTAGTGGATTTGAACTGCTGACCTTTTGGTTAGCAGATGTAGCACTTAATCCACTATGCCAGTATAGTTTCCATTTTTTCAAAGGACTATGAATTTTTACATTGGACAGGAAATGAATGATGTATCACTAGCTTTTGTCACGTGCTAGATACTGAGATCCAATCAAGAGAACAGGAAATTATCCTTGAAAATAAAGTAGTTGATCTACGCTGTTTGCAATGAACCCAGCAGTTTCCCAATTTTTCTGTCTTAGACACCTACATGGCAGCTGAAGATTCATATGTTAATAAGAGACATTATCCAATTCCCCAAAGCCAGCTAGTGACGAAAGGTAATACAAAACACATTCAATTCAAGTTCAAGAAGTCTATCCGTTATGTCTTTTGCAAACTAGATCTTTCTTTCTCCCTAGAATATGTGATCATTTGAAAAAAAAATTTCAAAAAGAATTTGTAACATTTCTATTATGCAAATAGTTATATTCAGAGATGGGAAAGCACAACATAAATATGACTAAGACATGGCAGCTGCCTTCATTCAGCCACTAAACTTTCCATACAATGAATACAAACAAAAAAATGAACGACTTATGCTTTATCACGTTTTCTTTAAGAAAAGAGCACTTTCTTTCATAGCCTATGGTCTTCTGGTGAGATAAGAAGGCTATTCTCTGGATAGCTCAATTTTTACAGTCAAGAGAGAAAATTATTTCAACATTTTCCTTAAGATAGTCACCCTGGAGGGCCCAGGGCTGTGTGTACATCTCCTCATTTCCTGTAGCAGCTGGATCTGTCAGAGGAGGGTTCTATGAGAAGCCAATACAGCCCAGTGGGAACATTTTTTTCTTTTCTAATGAGCTCATGGCCACCAGAGGAGTCAAACCAAGTGAGACTGAGAGACAAAACTGTGGGGCTGTGAAACTGAAGACAGTGAATATATCTCTCTGGAAAAAACTGTAATTACCTGGAAAATGGTGTGTACTTGGGACAGGATTGAACTCAATCTCTACTTCTGGTGCTTAGCAACTCTGAGAGAGCTTCATTTTCTTTAGTTATTGAATGGGGCTTGTTGACTGGGCATAATGTATCTAATTGTTACATATAAAAATATATAGCATATATATTAATATCTGGAAACCCTGGTGGCATAGTGGGTTAAGTGCTACATCTGCTAACCAAAAGGTCGGCCGTTCAAATCTGCCATGGGCTCCTTGGAAACTCTGTGGGGCAGTTTGACTTCTAGGGTCGTTATGAGTCGGGACCTGACTCTACAACACTGGGTATATTAATATGTAATTACATGTCTAAATAATAATATTAATATATAATAATATTTAGGAATAATAATATATGTAAAGTATTTGGCAGAAAAGAGGTCTCAAATGATGAGGAGGAAGAATATGATGAGATGCCAATGACAGAATCAAGCTGACGACTGCTGAGGAAGCTGACATCAGCACATCTGCTTTTGTGCATCTAGAAGTTCCCTTCCCTGGAATGTGAACTGTGCTTTCCCACGAGCACATTTAACTTTTTATCACGAATAAATCTCTCTCCTCCCGCCCCAGCTCCTCATGGTTTATGTACACCAGCTTTGCGAATGGTAATGTTATCTTTGAACTTCATAATTTCTATGTTCTCATAGTTAGAAAGTGCATTCATTTAACAGCTATTTATTTGAGGTCCTACTGTGTACTGGAAACTCTGGTAACACAGCAGTTAAATGGTACCTCTGCTAAGCAAAAGTTTGGCTGCTCTAATCTGCCAGGAGCTCCTTGGAAACTCTGAGTGATTCTACTCTGTCCTGTAGGGTTGCTGTCATGGATTAAATTGTGTGCCCCCCAGAAATGTATGTGGCATTTTGGCTGGGCCATGAGTCCAGGTGTGGTGTTGTAAATCCTGCCTCTGTGATCTTAGTGAGGGTGGACAGACGGCAGTTGTGCCGGTGGGGCAGGACTCAATGTGTAGGATCGTGTTGTGTCTTGAGGAAGCCTCTTGAGATATAAAGGAAACAAGCTAGCAGAGAGAGTTGGGGACCTCCTACCACCATGAAGCAGTGCTGGCAGCTGAACATGTCCTTTGGAAAGGATCAGATCCCTGTGCCTCAGAAGTTCCCAGTCCAGAGAAAGACTGACTGTAAGGACCTCCCTCCAGAGCCAGCAGAGGCGTCTTAGAGCTGACACCCTGAATTTGGACTTTTAGCTTACTAGACTGTAACAAATAAAATCTCTCCTTTTAAAGCCATCTCCTTGTAGTATTTCTGTTACAGCAGAGCTAGCTGACTAAGGCAGATACAATAACTTAGAATTGACTGGACAGCAACTAGTGTTGTTACTCTGTGGTAGGTGTTGATGATGTTGATGACTCAGTGTTAAGCCAAAAAAAAAAAAAAAAACTTAAAAAACAACTTGGTTTCTGCTTCTGTAGCATGTACAGCTTGGTGAATGGGACAGAGACCAATCATGCAAATAAATATGAATATACGATTGTGTTTTCATATTCACTTTGATGACATAAGTGCCACTAAGGGAGCTACGTGTAGCTATGAAAGGTAATACTGTCGGACCCGGTTTAGTCTGGAGATGGGTGGCTATGATCTAAAGAAGGGGGCTTGGTTATAAACTGTTGGCTGGTTTCAATTTCTCTGGTTGCACCAGAGCTTTTTATAGCAGTTACTATTTTCTGTATGAATAAATAGGTGGAACACATATTCACCAAATGCTGTTCTCCTGACAACGGCTTGTGATGTCATCTGATCTTTTAATTCTTAAATAGACTTTCCTGAAAAAAACCTATGGATAGTAGAAATTAAAGTCACTGGCTCACTAGAGGAAAAGCTGATGATGCAGTGGTTAAATGCTATGTCTGCTAACCAAAAGGCTGGCAGTTCAGGTCCACCAGGCACGCTTTGAAAGCTCTATAGAGCAGTTCTACTCTGTCCTGTAGAGTCCCTATGAATCAGAATTGACTCAGCAGCAGTGGGTTTGGTTTTGGCTGGTTCACCAGCAACATATGCTTGTCCTTTATCCTGTGCAAAATCAGAAGACAGGCTGGTACTATTCTTATTTCTAGATTCTGACATAAAAAAAGATGTGCACTATGGAGTGAAGAGGTGCTGCTTCCAGAACTTTCAGTCTCACTAAGTGTAGGCCTCATCAATTCCCCGGTGCTCACTGGCTTCAACTGAGTTAACTTAGGAGAAGTGGTGCATTAAACATTTCTTCAGCTTGAGTCAGCTTAGCTAAATAAGTGGAAATTTTTTCCAAGAGACTGGCAATCTGATTCGTTCATGAACTATTACAGGCACATTTTCCAGTTTTGATAGACTTGGCATTTGTGTGCCTTTTCACTTATGAAAGCTCTTTGTCCTACCTGTTTCTCAGTTTCCTTTCCCTTGAGCTGGTGAAGTCTTCCTATGCACGGGCATGGGTCCTTCCACAGTCCGCTGCTGAGAGAAATCAGGACAAATGGAAGTGGCAGTCCCTGGACTGCTTTTAAACCCATGAAACTTGCTGTTTTGCAGATCCGCAGGCCTAGAAGTGAAAAGTTAAACTGATCAAATGTCAGCAGGCAGTCCATTTCAGTTTCTCCTTGTAGAGACTTTTGATTGTTTCATTTAGCATCTTATCTCAGTATCTCAAAGAGTGAATCATATATGGTAGCGGTTGTCTTCTAGTTGAAACTGTGTGCCACTATGTGCTCCAGGGCTGATTTTACAGAAGCAGGTTACCAGCCCTTTCTTCTGAGGTACCGTTGTTTAGGTGGATTTGAACCTCCAGCTTATTGCTAAGCAGCAGAGCGTGTTATCCATCTGTTCTACCCAGGGGTTCCATCATATATAGGAGGCATTGAATAAATCTTTGTCTTAGTCGTCTGTGATGCTGTAACAGAAATACCGCAAGTGGATGGCTTTAACAAAGAGGAGTTTCTTAGTCCAACTTCAGGGCGTCAGTTCTGCTGATTCTAAGGAAGGTCCTTGTTGTCAATATTCTCCTGGACTGGGAGCTTCTAAGGCAAAGGGACCCTGGGTCCAAAGGGTATGTTCTATTTCAGGCAGTGCTTCTTTCCTGATAGAATGAGATCTCCAACTCTGTGCTTGCTTCTTTTTCTTTTATATCCTGAGAGATTGCCTCCAGTGCACTGTGCGCTGTCACGGACGGAGTCCTGCCTCACCGGCACAACCGCTGCCCACCCTCCTTCATTAACACCATAGAGGCAGGATTCACAACGTGGAGGAAGACCCCACAACACCAGGAACCATAGCCTAGCCCAACTGCTACTCACATCTTGGGGGTGGGCGGAGGGAAGGACCGTTCAGTCCACGACACTTGTTGAATGAGTAAGTTAATTTTCAATTTGATTTGACTATGCACTCATTGGCAACTTCCAGTTGTTCCCTATGAGGTTATGAAGCTACTTCTTAAAATGTAAGATATTGCAGAAATTTCCTGTTCTTTCCAGTTTCCAGCTACCTTTTCTGCTTTTTTTTACCCATTCACCTTCTCTGTTGATCTTTATGAACAAATCATGTCCGACTTGCCAGTGTCCTTGGTTTCTTACCACTCACTTGCTATTTCCTCATTACAGCTGGGTTTCTCACATGATGTTAAAGGTGGGCAGCGCTGCAGGCTGGATTAACTGACAGAGGCAGTTAGAGACTACCGGCTTCTAAACAGGATAATGAGAGCAAGTGGCAAGCAGGTAGGAAGGTACATAATTGCGATACCACTGGCTGGAGAAAGCCAGCCAGTCAGTGCCTTTGAAGACAGTTCTAGTTGAGGTTGAAGAGTGGCCCCCGCTGTTAGAGTAATTACTATCAATGAAAGTCCTAACACCCACGGTGAATCAGGCCCTGTTTCCCAGAATAGCAGAGATCCTAACTGACAACACACAGAGAACACAAGCAAATCAAGGGAGGAAGGAAGACAGCTATTAATTTTAAGTATAAACTACATCTTAGAGGAAAGTGAGTTGTAAGGGAAAGGGATGACTTTGGCTCACAGTCTGTTCCTTCCTTTTATTGGTAATTTATTGTGTTTTAGGAGTCCCTGGATGTGCAGTGGATACTCTTGTGGTGTACTGGTTAAGTGCTACATCTGCTAACTAAAAGGTCAGCAGTTTGAATTGCCAGGCACTCCTTGGAAACTCTGTGGAGCAGTTCTACTCTGACCTATAGGGTTTCTAAAAGTCGGAATCAACTCAACAGTAGTGGATTTGGTTTTGGGTTAGAATGTTCAGTGCCTTCAGTAATGGAGAAGGTAGAGCCCTGTTCTTGGTTTTAACTGGAAATTTGGAGATTTGAGCCCACCTAGAGGTGCTTTGGGGGAAAAATCTGATGATTTACTTCTGAGACTTCAGTCATTGCCAATCCCATGGAGCAGAGTTCTCTTGTGACACATTTGAAGTTGTTGTAAACTAGAGTTAACTGGCTGACCACTGGTTTTTCTTCAGTCTCTGTTCTAGGGGTATTGTCTCATTTGATTGTTAAACTGATCCTATGGCATCTGATTGCTGTTGTACTACTTTAATCAATAAGTAAACTGAGGCTAAGTTGTGAGTGATAGAACCAAGCAACCTAAATTCAAAGCCCTAAACTGGAACCATCTGCTCTTGTGCCTGTCTTCCTGATCTGGATCTCGACCACGTTTACAGGAGTATTGTGCTCTCAACAATCTCATTGAAGAGGATGTCCATATATATATATATGTCTTTGTGTACACACACACACACACGTCCCTGATATATATGTATATATACACATCTATGTCCTTGTGTGTGTGTGTACGGCTTTTTGAAATTCAGAGTTACCACTGGGTCTGTCTGCCACTTGGGGTACACAAGTACAAGAGTATTTTCACCACGTACTTTGACTATCCTTCTCTTATGGATTTTGGGTGGAGGCAACTGTTCTAACTTTTAGAGGAAGGAGAACTGGATTTGACTGCTGTCTTAGTCATCTGGTACTGCTCTAACAGAAACACTCCTAGTAGCTGCCTTTAAGAATGAAGAGTTTGTTCTTACACGGTCTAGTAGGCTACAAGTCTGAATTCAGGATGTCTGCCCCAGGGGATGTCTTTCCCTCTGTCAGCTGTGGAGGAAATTTCCTTGTGTTGCATTGATCTTTGTTTAGGAAGCATCCTGGCACAGAAAATGAAGGATGGGTTCTTTGCCCAGTACTGCTTTCTTGGTGGTATGAAGTTCCTATTCTCTGCCTCCTCCCCTTTCCTTTTGTCTCTTTTTGGCTATAAGGTGGTGCAAACCACCTTCTAGGAAAACTGTCTTTACACTGGAGCAGGGAGCTAATCTTAGAAATGATTTTGTAGTCCTATCCTAATCCCCTTTAACATAATCCTATCTGTTAGCCACAGGCAGAGATTAGGATTTGCAGCATAGGAAATTCACAAAAAGGAGGGCAATCATACAATATTGGGAATCACGGCCCAGCCAAATTATTACACGTATTTTTAGAGGACACATGCAATTCTATGACATTCCATCCCTTGGCCCCCAAAATCACATTTTTGAAACATATAACGTATTCGCCCCATACTAGCAAAAACATTCATTCTGTTATGATAGTTAACTGTTTGACACCAGTTGCCTACCGACAGACTGCCAATTTTTGAAGACTGATACTACAATTAAACAAACATAATCCAATTTTTCTTTGATGAAAGCACTTGAGGATCATGCAATTAGTGCCTCTGTCTCATAATTATGAATGTCAATTCTCATTTTACCAGCAAACTGTGGAAGTACCTAACAACTCATGGAGAGCTCACAGTAGGAGAATGTCAGTGAGCCAGTATTTGCTCTGAAAGTAACTAATCATTATGAGATGCTGCTGGTCACAAAGGATGTGATTGTTCTAGAAGGATGGGAAGGAAGAACAAAGCTCTATAAATGTGCACCAGCTACCACCATTCAGATAGTGTCTATTGGATCTGATTTGTAAATCAGTTAATGACATTGGGACTTTAGCTATCCATGCTGCGTGGTACAAAAAAGATCCACTATCATTTCACAATGTCCTTTTAAGGTGCACACTGTGGTTTTGCTGCAAATTATAATTGAAGAGCCTCATACTGAATCTATGCTGGTGCTGGCTCATTTAAAGGAGGATTCAAATTTCCATTAAACTATGGTGAATTAACATCACATTGCATTCCATAGGCATTGACAGTGTGTCTAATGTGAACACAGCACCAAGACAGGCAAGGTGGAGTTACAGAGAGAAAAGATGAAGGGGGATGCCTGGGGACCCAGGCATCACTGGTTGTAGGAAATCTTTTAGACTGGAGAGAGATCCTTCAGCAGAGCCCAAAGCATTATAAATGAACAGAAACAAGCTTGTGACTGGAAATAATGATCTTCCCCCCAAGCAGAATTCCAAGAGTAGTTTGCTTGGGAAGTGATCCTTGAAAGTGAGCTGATGAACTGGGAAAGGCAAAGGCAGGATGAGGTGTGTTGAAGAGCAGATCACATTCCGGGCAATGGGAAGGCTGAATCCCATTGGGGACCCTATGAGCTACTTCATGGTACACGCATCATATTTGTCCTACCAGAGGATACGGAGCTGTGACATTTATCTGCTTACTCCTAGCCTCTGTCAGCTGAGGGCTGGTCATAGGATATTCAACATCACAGCACCTCTCAGGTGTCCCCAGCTGAGCAGGCTCTCTGGGTGCTTGAGAAAACTAAGGAGAGAGGAGAAGAGGAACTTGAGTTAGGAAGCTATCATTCAGCAGGGTACAAATTCTATATCCAAGTGGCCAAGGAATTGTTTCATTAGAGCAGTTACACGGGTTGACGGTATAAAGTTTGTAAAACAGAAAATGTAAAATTCCATAATCTCACCTCTCAGAGACAACCACTATGATCATTCTGGTGTATTTTCTACCAAAGGACTTTTTTTTTTTGGAGTACATGTTTGTATTGGGGGAGGGGAACACATAGTTTGAAATTTTACTTTGTTTTTGGTGCTGGTTTTCACTATTCGAAGTGGCCGGGCCCTCAGCATTTGTCTCAGAAAGTGTTGAATAACTGAAAGTAGATAGTACTTGAGGTTAGCGTATCTTCCCACCTCACGTAAAGATGCAAGATTGGTGCAGAGATTATTTTGGGTAATCTGGAGGTAAAAAGAAAAATCAGGGAGTTCTTGATAGTAGTGAGACAAAAAAAAATAAAAATAAAAATAAAGGTGTTCTGTACAAAATTGAAGGGATTCTAGAGGTATAGGCTTCTCAGGGGCATCTGAGCCTCTTCCGGCCTGTGACTGTCCTGACAGACGTCCAGAGCTTGAAAGGTGACTTCTTGGCTCCCTCAGAAAGACCAGAGCTAAGGCACAGGGCCTCTTACCTTGGTCAACTCTTCCAGGCTCTGCCAGGAGACACAGAAGAAGCACAGCCCCCTTCTGAAGGTAGGGAAACCGCTAGGGGCAGGAACATTAGGAGGGTAGGGATGAGTGATCACTGCAGGCCACCAATGAAGACTGCTGAGCAGAGGGGCTCCACGGTGCTTGACCCCACACCTGTTCTAGGACTGCCAAACTCCTCAGAAGCTGCATCCCAGAAATGACTGACAACTACGCCACAGCTCTGGGATGTGGGTTTGTAACTGGGGTTAGTTTGATCTAAAAAATAAACTGGAGATTTAAGTGTAGATTTCTATGATTTTTCTGGGTACTTGTTTTCTCATGACCTCCTTGGCTCCTGAGTTCAGCCTGCTGTCTCTGATGAGCCTCACATCAAGCTAGATGTGCAACTTTTTCATTGATTTCTACAAAAACAAACAAAACCCCCCAAAACCCCAGAGATCACTTACTCTAAATATTTTGCTTAGTCAGCTTTACTGAAAACTCAGGTCCATGGGGCAAAGTTATGTTACTCATTAGTCTCATGGCATCTACTGACTGTACCTCCTTCCTCCTTCCAGGGCTCCCATTTCTTTCTGTAAAAGGAGTGGACTCCTATGGCTACATTTGTTATTTCGGCTGATGTTTGCCCTGACTGATGTGTTCTGGTGGATTGTGAAATATTTTGAATGTGTTCCTCATTCTTGATCATTCTTCTGGGAATCAAAACATACTTCTCTCATTTCCTTTTTATTTCAAGTTAGCAACAACCTTTGCAGCTTGACCATGCCCTTGGCTTTGGGGATCTCATATTCTACTGCTACGCTTTTATGACTACTATTTCCTTAAGGAAACACTTCTAGATACAGATGGTATCTTGCTGTTAAATAAAGTTTATGTCATGTGTAATACAACCTCTTCAAGAATTTTCAAGTTGTGTAGTGGAGAATGGGATAGTCACACCAAATTCCGTTTCATATTCTTTTCAGGCATGCAAGAAAGTATCATTCCCTGGCTTACCTTGTAGTTTGGTTGTGGCCGTGTAACTGGTTCTGAGTCATAAGCACAGATGATATGTGTCACTCTCAGGATAACATATTTAAGAAGCAGTGTATAGCCTTCCAGCTCTCTTTCCTCTGACAATCACAGAAGTCACGTGTTGAGACGGTAGAGCTATAAAATGGAAGTAACATGAACTGCAGAACCGCCTTCTGGAACAATTGCCACAGAGAGCCACCTGAATGAATTGGACCTTGTAGACATCTCTCACTGTTAATGTAGGTCATTGAGATTTGGGTACCATTTTGTAGTGACAGCATTAAAAAAACCAAACCCAACCTGTTGCCATCAAGTCTATCCCAATTCATAGTGAACCTACAGAGGCGAGTAGAACTGTCTCACAGGGTTTCCAAGGCTACAGTCTTGACGGAAGCAGACTGCCACATCTTTCTCCTGTGGAGCAGTTGGTGGGTTGAAACCATCAACCTCTGGTTTGCAGTTGAGCCACTACAACATAGCCTAGATTAGTGTTCTAGCCTGAACAAGATTCACAGGACCAACTCTGAAATAAGACTTCATAGGTTCCATTCCATGCCCTGTAACTTTCTACTAGTTGGCCTTAGACAAATTAGTTAACTGTTTTAAGCCTAGTTTTCTCTTGCACATTATGAGAGTTCTCAGTAGCACCTTACTCATGACATTGATTATGAGGTGACAACCAATGTGTTACTTGTCTGGCCGTGTCACAGGTGGTGCTGATGATCATCATACATGATGATGATTAAAATCTACAAAAAAATTATTTGTCTCTGCGTTGCTGTTATTGTTAGGTTCCTTCAAGCCAGTTGTGACTCATAGGAAAGACAGAATGAAACACTGCCTGGTCCTGTGCCACGCCTACAGTCATCTCTACATTTAAGCCCATTTATGCATCCACTGTGTCAATTCATCTTATTGAGGGTCTTCCTTTTTTTTTTGCTGACACTTTACTTTACCAAGCATGATGTCCTCCAGGGTCTGATCCTTCCTAGCAATGTGTCCAAATTATGCAAGATGCAGTCTTGCTATCCTTGCTTCTAAGGAGCACTCTGGTTGTAGTTCTTCCAGAACAGATGTATTTGTTCTTTTTCTTTTTTCCATGGTACATTCAATATTCTTCTCCAGCACCACAATTCAAAGGTGTCAATTCCTCTTTCTTATTCATTGTCCAGCTTTTGCATGTATATGATATGACTGAAAATACCATGGCTTGCATCAGGTACATTTTAATCTTTAAAGTGACAGCTTCACTTTTCAACACTTTAAAGAGGTTTTTTGCAACAGATTTTCCCAGTACAGCTTGTCTTTTGATTTCTTGACTACTGCTTCCATGATTGCGGACCCAAGTAAAATGAAATCCTTAACAACCTCAATCCTTTTTCCATTTATGATGATGTTGCTTACTGGTCCAGTTGTGAGGATTTTTGTTTTCTTGATGTTGAGGTGCAATCCATGCTGAAGGCTGTGGTCTTCGATCTGCATCAGTGTTTCAGATCTTCTTCACTTTCAGCAAGTGAGCAAGTCTCTGCATTAAATACTCCCAAATAATTTCAAAATCTGTGTTTTTGTTTCTATTGATAACCAAGTATTCATCTAAAGTGATAAAAATGGGAACATGAGTCACTGCATTTATTTACTGGGGGTAGCAATATTCAAGGGGGCATGAGTCTTAGTTTCTTACATTCATTGCCACACAGTGGCATGTAGTACTTTCTTACATGTCTTTCAATCTTTTCCAACCATTATTACATCTCTTCATCATTTCTAAGCTAACTTATCTTTTTCTTTTTGTTGTACTTTAGACAAAGATTTATGGAACAAGATTGTTTCTACTTAAACAGTTAATACACGTATTGTTTTATGACGTTGTTTAACAACCCCACTACCTGTCAACACTGCCTTCTGAATTTTGGGTTCCTTATTGCCAGCTTTCTTGCCCCTTTTGTCTTTTAGTCCATGCCCCTAAGTTGGAATGCCCTTTGAGTCCCATTTCTTTTCATGGATCTGTCTAACCATTGTCTGAAACCACCTTGAGTATGACCTTATTAGACAGAAGCATGTCTGGGGGCCATACTCAAGGGCATTTCCAGTCTATGTCGGTTCAGCAAGTCAGATTTTCCTTTCTGAGTTAGAATTTTATTCTCTGTCTTTCTCCTTAATGCAGTCTTGGTCAGAACAGTCAGTGGTGGTAGCTGGACCCCTCTAAGCTAATCTATTTTTGTTGTTTTTTTCTCCCTTAATCTGACTTGTCCTTTCACCAACACCTGTCGTGCCTTGTTCGTATTAGTACCTGTGGCAGTAGCTCGTAAACATCTCTGATTCTGTCTATGCATCATTGTTTGTACTGGCTGTAAGGGTGATGGAGAAGGCAGGAGAGAAGTTGCTAAGGCAAGAGACAAGATGCTTTCATGGTTTAAAGCTTAGGTGACTTGAGGCTTTCTGGTGGTCTTAGTGAAGTGAAGGAGACAGTAAGCTCATTTTGAGTCTACAGTGTGTGTGTACACTCTGGAGGGTGAGCTATGAGGCAGAGTAGCATAGAGCCACTTGAATCACGTAAGTTTGTGGTACTGGTAGTCTCAGGCAGAGCCACTCTGTTGTCTGGGATAATGCAGAACTTGAGTTTAGGGAAGAAATTGATCCTATTTAAAGAATTATTTAGAAGAGAATTGAGGAAACCATGGTGGTGTAGTGATCATGTGCTATGCTTGCTAACCACAAGACTGGCAGTTTGAATCCTCCAGGTCCTCCTTGGAAACTCTATGGGGCAGTTCTACTCTGTCCTCTAGGGTCACTCTGAGTCAGAATTGACTCAACAGTGGTGTGTTTGGTTTTTAGTTTTGGTTTACTAGAAAAATTAAAAGCCAAGGGTTAAAAATTAAACAGAAAAGATTCCTAAACTTAAGTTGTGAGAGAAGGCATAGGAGACAGTGATGAGGTCGAAAGTAGAAAAATTTGTCCATGGAGAATTGTGGAGCATGGTAGATACTAAACTCATCACTGTCAAGTCAGTTGTGACTCACAGCGACCCTATAGACAGCTTAGAACCACCCCATAGAATTTCCAAACAGTGCCTGGAGGATTTGAACTGCCAACTTTCTGGTTAGCAGCTGTAGCACTTAACCATGATGCCACCAGGGTTTCCTGTGGTAGACACTAGCTCATGAATTGTTTGTTGAATGAATGGAAAGGTATTCCATAGTGTTAAGTGCTACAGTCTTTTAAAGGAGGAGATAGGTTGGATTAGTCTCACTTCTGGCTGTCATTTCTATCCTTTTATAGTTATCAGTTCATTTTACTCCTTATTGCATTTGTTTTTCCCTCACTTAATTCTAATTTGCTACATTGTTGCCTGACTTAATTTTGAACAAAGTAATGTCTTTATAATTAAGACATAACTTTTTTCTAAGTGTTTTAGTCAGCTAGGTATGCTCTAACAGAAATACCACAGAGTGGATGGCTTTAACAAAGGAAGGTTTATTCTTACACAGTCCGGTAGGTTGCAAGTCCATATTCAGGATGTCTGCTCCAGGGGAAGGCTTTCCTCTTGTTGGCTCTGGAGGAAAGTCCGGTATTGCATCAGTCTTTGTCCACTGAGTGTCTTGGCGCAGGAACCTCAGGTCTGAAGGACGCGCTCTTCTCCTGGTGTAGATTTCTTGATGGTGCGAGGTTCCCAATTCTCCTTGTTTCTCTTTCCTTTTATCTCTTGCAGGCTGAAAGGATTAAGGGTGGGGGCAAGCCATACTCCAGGGAAACTCCCCCTACAGCAGAGCAGGGAAGTAATCCTATGCAGGAATTTACAGCCCCACCCTAAACTTTTAACATACAGGTTAGTGAAACCACACATTTTTGGGGGTACACAATGCAACCCACAACATCCCACCCTTTGACAACCCAAAAATCACATCACAGAAACGTTTAACACATTCATCTCACCATAGCAAAATCATGTCCATCCCATACAACGGAAGTCTTAAATCAGTTCCAAGTCCAAAATACAAACATTCTTCTACATCTGTGAAACCTAGAAGGCAAGCTGTCTGCTTCAAAAGGTACAGTGGCAGAACAGGCACAAGTTAGACATTCCATTACAAATGGGAGGAATTGCAGGGAAAGAAGGCATTAACAGGCAGCAGACAAGTCAACAGAACACATTACATTAGCCCTCAAAGCTTTGGAAATATTTTTACATTTTCTGAGACATTCTACCCAATGGCACTGCTCTCCAGACTCTAGGCATTGGCCACACTCTGGATTCTGAGTGGAGACCCCCAGCCCCTCTGCCTTCAAGGCCCACTTGGACAGAAACTTCGCCCCATAAGCTTTAGGAGCACCCTAAGCCCATCTGAGTGGCAATTCCATCCTTACGAACACAAGACACCATGGTTCCACCCTTTCAAACCCCTGAGGTCATGGCCATACCTTTTGAGATTGAGGCAGCTCAGCTTCCTACGGCCTCGGGCCCACATCTGCCCTGCCAGGCAAGTGTTCCAAAGCTCTGTAGCTCCACTGATTTAAGTGACTGGAGGCACCCCATTCCACAAGGAAAACTCTGCGCAGGCACTGACCTCTCTCATTCCATGGGTCAGCTCCAGTGCTGCCTCTGGTTCTGCTGTTGCTGCTGCCGCTGCTGCCAGTCTTCTGTTGTTTCTTACCATCTGCGCCTTCTTCGTTCCTTCTGAATCTTCTATCCATTCGCAGTTTCAAAGTGGTTTCCACATTTTAGGTATTTGCTAGAGCAGCACCCCACTCTCATGGTACCAAATTCTGTTTTAGTCAGCTAGGGCTGCTCTAACAGAAATATCACAGAGTGGATGGCTTTAACAAAGGAAGGTTTATTCTTACACAGTCCGGTAGGTTGCAAGTCCATATTCAGGTTGTCTGCTCCAGGGGAAGGGTTTCCTCTTGTTGGCTCTGAAGGAAAGTCTGGTATTGCATCAGTCTTTGTCCAGGGAGCGTCTTGGCGCAAGAACCTCAGGTCTGAAGGATGCGCTGTTCTCCTGGTGCAGATTTCTTGATGGTGCAAGGTTCCCAATTCTTCTTGTTTCTCTTTCCTTTTATCTCTTGCAGGCTGAAAGGATTAAGGGTGGGGCAAGCCATACTCCAGGGACCCCCCCCCCCCAACGGAGCAGGGAAGTAATCTTATGCAGGAATTTACAGCCCCACCCTAAACCTTTAACATAGAGTTTAGTGAAACCACACATTTTTGGGGGGACACAATTCAACCCACGACACTAAGCAAGTCTGAATTAGTCAGATTCAAAGAAGATAAAAAAATATTCATTTTTCTCATCTCTCCAGCTTTTGACTCTCTAAAAGTTTATCGTAAAGTTCTGAGTCAACACCTTGTCAGAGGGACTGTATTCTAGATGCATCCAGACTGCAGTCACTATTATTAAAATGGGAAATTTCCACTTATAGAATGTTACTTCTTTGTTGTTTCTATTCCAGCAAAATCTGGACTTACTCAGAAGTCTATAATTAAAGTTATGTTGAAATTAGTATGGATAAGAAGTGATAAAAAAGATAATAGTGGTGACTTCTATGTATAGGGTTGCTATGAGTCAGCATTGACTTAACAGCATGGGGTTTTTGGGTCTATGTGTACAGTTATATCTCTTCATATACAGCATTTCTAGGGGAAGCAAGAAGATATGCCAGCTAATTTAAGAACTTGTTGATTTCCCTTTCCTGATATTGAAGAAGGCAGGAGACTTGTTTCTTTAAGTTGCTGCCCATGTATAACCTTCTCTTAACTCTTCACTCTGTAAGCTGCCTCTCTTGCCTTTCCTTCTGCTTGAAATCCATGGTCTGGCCTCCACCCAAAGCTGGGGCTTTTCCATTTCCATCTGCTGCTGCACACAGGTGGCAGCTCCAGGCTGGACTACAGATGGCAAGGACGGAGACAGCATCTTCACAGCTGGAGGTGGCCAGATAGTCTATCTTCAGCTGGAGGCACCACACACTTAGATTTAGGGGCCCACTTTCTCTTTCTGAAGCTTCTTGGCTCTTTGGGCAGCAAGACACAGAAGTGATGTAGACTGGTAGTGAGCTGACTAAGGAGGAGTGGAAGGAAGTATTTGGAGAGCGAATAGGTCTTGGCTATACCCAGGGAATCTATAAGGAGGAAGCTGTTCTCGTCGGCTTGGCCATTCACATTTCTCTCTGAGGCAGACAGCAGAACGATGGACTGGAGAAAGCAAAAGAGGCAGCCCCTCTCTGTTTGATAGCAGGTAACTGAATATCTGCACTGCTGAATTCGGATAGCTTAAGTATGGGTCACATGAGAAGCCAACAGGTGTGGGTAGGTAGGTGCAGGCACTGAAAAAAAAAAAAAACACTGCTGTCGAGTTCATTCTGACTCATAGCAACCCTATAGGACAGAGTAGAACTGCCCCATGGAGTTTCCACAAAGTGCCTGATGGATTTGAACTGCCGACCTTTTGGTTAGCAGATACAGCACTTGACCACTATGCCAGCAGGTGCAGGAAGTGAGGTAGAACTAATAGTATTTTACACTTACTCAAGATAGGTTAAGGGGCAGCTGTGGTTCGGTGGTAGAATTCTCACTTGCCATGATGGAAACCCTATTGGATTCTGCCCTATGCAGCCACCATCTGTCTGTCAGTAAGAAGCCTGAATGATGCTGTAACATGGAACAGGTTTCAGTAGGGCTTCCAGTCTAGAAGGGACAAGGAAAACCAACAACAACAACAATAGTACTGTCGAGTTGATTCCGACTCATAGCGATCCTACAGGACATGGTAGAACTGCTCCACTAGAGTTTCTAAGGAGTGCCTGGAAGATTCGATACTCCTGACCTTTTGGTTAGCAGCCATAGCACTTAACCACTAAGCCACCAGGGTTTGGAAGGGGCTAGAGGACCTAGTAATCTATTTCCAAAATAACAGCCAACAAAAACCCTATGAATCACAGCAGTCCCATCTACAACCCATCATGTTGACGCCGAAGGACCTGCAGTGTTTTGTTGTGTTGTGCATAGGGTTGCCGGGAGCCAGGGCCAGCTCTATGGCAGCTAACAAGAAACAACATACGCATACCCACATCTCATTTTTACTCATTGTTTTGGGGCCCCCAAAAGGACTCATTACGGGAAAAAAGCACCAAAAATGAAAGAAACTTGCTTAAATGACTGTTAGTGCCGAAACATTCAACTTTAATATACTTGGATTCTTTACGCTTTGCTTTTGGGGAACTTTCTGTGTTTTAGGATTCATGTATAGTAGATACTTAATGTATCCCTCTCATGTAATTTCAGTCATTTTTAACACAAGATACATATTTTCACTTTAAATCTCAAAACACCAGTGCATATGGCACAAGGGAACCAAGGTATAGCTCCTAGTGTTCCTTGGTAATGGAGCTTTGAAACTGATAACTGAGCTGCCACTGTTACTGTCTAATTTACAGAATCTCTTAGGCTTATCAATCATTTGCATGTTCATTTCATGTTCATTCTGGTGGAGCAGTAGGTTAGTGCTGTGGCTGCTAACCAGAAGGTCAGCTGTTCAAATCTGCCAGACACTCCTTGGGAACTCTATGGGGAAATTCTACTCTGTCTGTAGGGTTGCTACGAGTCGGAATCTACTTGATGGCAGTGGGTTTGGTATACTTTATAAGCATCTGCTGAGCTTTCACCTAGTACTTCTGGAGCAAATGAACCAATGCCATTACTTTAATGGATATGCTGTGTCATTTTCAGTCTTTGGTGGCTGGTTGTACTGGTTGTACTGGCCAAGTTAAAAGCCTGTAATAGCCAATTTATTTAATCTGGCAAGTGGTCCTCTTAATATCTCTCACAGGAAGTGTCTCTTTTCTGAAATTTTTCAACTAGTTTTTTTTTTTTTTTTTCCTGCCTTTTGTCTGTCAATCTTTTGTTGGCTGGCCTCACAGCTGCCTCTTGATATTGGGTCTGCATGCATGTGATTTTTCAAGTTTATAGACTGCTTTTCTTTAAATAAACCTGAAAAACCGAAACGACTGCTGTGGATCAATTCCAATTTGTAGGGACCCTAGAGGGCAGGGTAGAACTGTCCCATGGGTATTTCAAGGAGCTGTTGGTAGATTCTAACTGCCAAACCTTTGGTTAGTGGCTGAGCTCTTAACTGCCATGCCACTAGGACTCCTTTCTTTAAATAAAAGGTGTTCATAGATTTAGAATTTCCATGAGCCAATTCTGCCCTGATTGTCAATATGAAAGAGCACAAAGATGAAATGGAATCCCTTTGTGATGCCTGGGATAGTCTCAGAATCCCTTTTCAGCAAAATATCAGGTCCTTTTGGTGACACCTTCCAGTTTTGTTGGATTTTTTCCTCCCACTGTACTTTCATTTCAATTTTTCAGTGTCACTGATAATGTCTATGAATTCTGACAGCATGACATTGACTCAGTTAGCTATTCTAAACTGGTAATATTCTAGAAATAATATATTTTACACTGTAATGTAGTTTTGCAATGAAATTGAAATTTCAGCTTCTGGAGTTTTGGAAATTCTGAGTATTTCTCTGCAAATAGAGAAGTCAGCAAGGAAAGTGATAGGAAACAGTCTGGTGCTCCTGTCTCATCATGCCTCCTTGGTACATCCATTCTCTCTCATTAGACTGGACGCGGACTGTACTATTCTCAGCAATAATGCAAACAGCCAGTCCAAGTTCTCAGTGATCTGTTCTCCTCTTCCGTGTGCCTCCACCCTCATCTCAACTCCACTTTTTGTTGGAATAAGGGAGAATATTAAATGCTGTTTCTCCAATATCTTGCCTGATGGACCAAAAGCTTTCTAGAAAACATATCAAGTTTATTTCATAATTACAGTTTCTTAAACCAAAAAGACACTTGCCAGTGGGATACTAGGAAGGTGTCCCTAAACCAATAGGTGACTCAAGATGCAAGAATGGAAAATGGACAGGAAACCTAGGGATCCTTAAGGCCAAGCAGTCAGACACCCAGCCGAGGTCATGCTGCAAAATCACTTGGGTCCAAGTGCCAGTGCCCTCCTACCACTTCTGATCAATTTGACTTCTAAATTTCCTTCTGCCTTTGTTTCAGTTGCTCAGAATTTTCTGCCCTTGGGGGCAAATATCTGACTGGCTAAGCACAGGTTGTCTGCACTTCCACAGAAGGAGCTCACATGGGGAAAGTGGATATTAGAATTACTCTTCCATGAGGGCTCTCTGTGCTGGAGTGGTCTTCCCGAAGAAACATTTGCTGCTGATTGGAAGGGATGGAGAGAGCATTCTGGACAACCACAGCTAAGTCAATAAATCAGTGTATGACAAACAACTGCTACATCAGCAAACTACCACCTGTCTGTCACTCTGTTGTAGTATGGTGGCTTGCGTGTCACTGTGATGCCGGAAGCTGTGTCACTGCTGTTTCAAATACCAGTAGGATCCCCCATGGTGGGTGGGTTTAGCAGAGGTCCCAGACTAAGACAGACTGGGAAGAAAGGTCTGAGATATACTTCTGAAAACTAGTGCTAGAAGAGGAGCGTCTAGGTTGGAAGACGATCAAATACACAGTGGCTACAACAGTGGACTCCAGTGTGTCAAGGGTACAAGACGGGCAACATTTTGTTCTGTGGTGCACTGGGATTCCATGAACCCGAGCTGCCTCAACAGCAACTAACAAAAGCCCCACCCCACCCAGTAAGAGTCAAGATAGAATTATCATCAGGAGCAAGAGTCCATCAAATGGTACCTTAGGGAAAAGTCCACACTGAGAGCTGGGACAGACAGCCTGGCCTCCAGTAACCCAGCTAAGGGGTTCCTCATACAGGGCTCACCCAAATGCATGACTGAGGCTGCCCTGTATTCAGGGAAAAAGAGGAGGAAGCTTACCTACTCCCACAGGCAGCAAGTCAAGCTTCATTCTCGCCCCTTCGAATGACTCGCCCTGATGATTCTCTTTGGGTTGCATTAAGAGGGAAAGGAGCCTGTTGCTTCATTCCAAAGCCCTGGTGCTCCTCCCTGAGCCACAGCTGAGCTCTGTGAGGCCTGAGTTCCCACTGGCCCAAATGTCTTGCTTCACATTCCTGTTTACCTCAGACATCCTCTAAGAGATGTTCCCCTCTGGACTTCTGTGCTCTCCAGCAGAACCAGATTAAGGAACATGCCAAAATGATGAGGAGTGTGGGACATGTCGGGCTAGGGAACTCAAAGTTCCTCACAGGAAATACAAGTATGCTCCATTTCAGTGGGGACCCTCAGATAGTAATCTCCGGTAGAAATTTTAAAAAATTGCTTTATTTTTTGGCACCACCACCCACTGTTGTGCCCACACATGACATTCATGAGCCTTAAACCAGCCAGCTGGCACCCAGTGTCTCAGCTGGCTAGAGAAGCTGAACAATGTGTGGCATGTTTCCATTCACTGAGAATGAGCGATTTATTGTTTAAAATTCAAACATCTTAATATGCTCTCCAAGAAACTGTCTGGTTTAGAAAATCATGGGCTTAAACTGAAGAAGAAAAAACAAAGGCAAACAGGAAACTTTTCTGACATGAGAGGAAGAAAATACAAAGAAGCTGTGCCTTACGTTGAGCAAGTCTCTCTAACTATGAACAGGAAACGGGAGGAGGGTCTCTGATATTGGTTCTCTCTTGGTCGTGCTGGTCTTATCCAGAATGAGAAAGTGGTCCTCTGTCCCAGGCAGAGCAGGAGAAAAACGTAGAACGAAATCCAAATACACACACACACACGCAGGCATGTGCACACACGAGGATTGCTAGCCTGACAGAAGGTGGAGAAACTGAGAAGGCATGGCCCCCAGATACCCTTTTAGCTCAGTACTGAAGTCATTCCTGAGGTTCACCCTTCAAGCAAAGGCTGGACAGGTCTATAGGGCTAACGATAACACACATGAAGGGTGTGTTTCATAATTCATTCGTGTATACAAGACTAATGGGCACAACAGCCTCAAGGCAAAGATGAGAAGGCTGGAAGGCACCGGACAACTGGATGAATGGAAACAGCTAACCTGGGGTGGAGAAGGAGAGAGGGTTGACACATTGAGGAGTTGGCAACCAGTGTTACAAAATGATTAGTGTGTTAACTAATAGGAAGTTAATTTGCTCTGTAAATTTTCACCTAAATCACTATTTAAACAAGAAAGAAAAGGAAAGGAAAGGGGTCTTGTGTTTCCATGCCGTTCCGATAGGGAACCAGATTCTTTTTCAGGGCTGGGAACCCAGTGATTAGTCTCTGCCTTCCTGGGCACCCTCTGACCTTGTCTCACCATTCACACGAGTAGATGCGAGGTTCCTGCTGCCTGCTGGACCCACAGACCTTTTCCTGGCTCCCAAAGCTCTAAAAGCCTCCCTTTAATCTGAAAGAAATCCTTTTTTCATAATTTGCTACAAGGAGTCTTTCTCCTTAAATCTTCTAAGTCATGTAGCAAAAATCTCTACCATGATTTAGGCTTTTGGAAACAGATGCTGGGAAGTATTGGTACATGCAGCTAACACTGTTTCCTGCTCTTCCACAAATCCTTGCCAAGGTAGGAAGCACTGAGCCTCCAGGTGGGGTATTAGACAGCCTTCAGTGTGTGGTAGACAGAGTCTTGGTCCCCGTAAGATGTTCACAGAGTCCCTAGGCAGTGCTGTTAAGTTGCTCAGCCACTACCCAAAAGGCTGGAGCTTTGAGTTCTCCCAGAGGGTCCTTGGAAGAAAGACCTGGTGATCTATTTCTGAAAAGTCAGCCATTGAAAATCTTTTGGAACACAGTTCTCCTCTTACACACATGGGGTTGCCATGAGTTGGAATTGATTTCACTGCAACTGGTGAGATGCTGACCTTCTAGTCCCTGGAAACTGTGATCTACAGAACTATAAGATAATAAACTTACGTTGTTTTAAGCCAGTAAATTTGTGATAATTTGTTACAGCTGCAGTACTCATAGCTCTCCTCCCTGACTTTGGTACTACCTGAGAATTGAGACACAGGAAACAGGAAGTAGAAGTAAAAGTGTTCGCTTTGCTACTGATGACGGTATCTGAGAAAGTGGCATTACATGGGTATTCATGTTGGAACTTTTGACATTAGAAAGTCTTATACATCTAGTCCCTGGTAGTCTCCAAGGAGCAAAGATTTCTCCTGCATCCTGCATTCTGGCAGCAGGAAGAACCAAAGAGGGAAGAAATTGAGAAGATGCCCAGCCAAGCACACACTAATTTCCCCAAATCCACCAGTCAGATTTGTCACTCTTGTTTGAGGAGGAGAGACTAGGGTTGCCAAGAATGCAGACAATGTTATTCCAGCAGAAGTCTCTCAACAAGGAACAAGCAGCTTGGGAGATGGGTGTGTTCCTCCTGCTGCCTGCTTTAATTGGTGAGGAAATGAGACAAAAGAGAGGGAAAGTTTTTGTTTCCCAAATTGTTCTTCCACATTAGCTTAATGCTAATAACAAATTCCAATCTGGAACATAAAACTATACATAACTTTTAACAATAGAAAATCAAATTCCCTGTAATCTCTTTAAATACTTATTGAACAAATATTTAAAGAAATATGATGGAAAGGGCATCAAACTCTTGGTATTGTATGTCTCACTTTGTCTCTGCTTTTACGTTGTCCCTTTCCTGTGATGTTTTTTCTTCTCTCCTAATGTGGTCGCCATCTACCTACTCTCTTCCTTCTTCCTCTTACTGTTTGCCCTTAGGAA
The DNA here is from genome assembly GCA_028571685.1 of Heterohyrax brucei. Lineage (NCBI taxonomy): Eukaryota > Metazoa > Chordata > Mammalia > Hyracoidea > Procaviidae > Heterohyrax > Heterohyrax brucei. The sequence goes on from CM053149.1 coordinate 55,463,238, forward strand.
CTTCTGCTTAATGATGATCCCCCAACTCCACTATATCTTCAAGCTATTCATTTAATACACTCTATACCTTCTGCTGCAAACCCTGGTGGTGCACTGGTTAAGTGCTACATCTGCTAACAAAAAGGTTAGCAATTCGAATTCACCAGGTGCTCCTCAGAAGCTCTGTGGAGCAATTCTCCTCTGACTTATAGGGTCACCATGAGTCAGAATTGACTCAACGGCCCTGGGTTTGGCTTATGTTTTCTTTTTTTTTGGTATACCTTCCCTACATCTTGTAAATCCTCACTGTGATGCAGTTAGATGGATTAGTGGCGATCACATGGATGAGATCTACAACATTAGATAGTGTCTTAAGCCAGTCTCTTTTGAGATACAGAAGGCAGAAGCAAGTAGACAGCCATGAGGGCCTCATGCCACCAAGAAAGCAGGTCCAGAGCAGATCACATCCTTTGGACCTGAAGTCTTTTCACTGAGATGCTCCCAGACCAAAGGAAGACCTTCCTTCAGAACTGACGCAGATAGAAAGCCTTCCCCTGAAGGCAGTGTGCTGAACTGGGACTTCTAGCTTACTGGACTGTGAGAAAACAAACTTCGCTTTGTTAAAGCCATCCACTTGTGGCATTTCGGCTAGAGCAGCACCAAAAGACTAAGACTCCTATCTACACTTCCGTAACTTATCTAGCATCTTAGTTCACCACTTTTAGCTCTTCTCTAGACTATCACACTAGTCTTCTATCTGACTTTCCTATAGTTTGTTTTTGCTGCTGTGTTCTTAATGCCCAGAAAAGTATTTGCCACTTTCAGAGACCAGTGAACATACAAAATATATTTAGTGAATGAGTTAAGTTATTCATTCTTGTTCTTCTGAAATCCAATCAAAGCCAAATATTCTTTGAAAATGTCAAATCCGATTACCATATTTTTACACGAAGAACGCGCACATTGTATGTTTTTTGGTCAACTGTGAAACACTCTTGCACCTTATTTTCCTAGATACACTATGTGCATTATATGTGTGGGCATGTTACTTACGTGGGTGTGTTATTTATGAAAAAATGTGGTATAATCACCTTCTCTCTATGGATTAAAATCTTTCAGTGGCATCTATTTGCTGCTAATACTAAATCCAAAACTTGATTGAACAATTCTTTGCCTCAGACCACCTTTCCAGCCTCCTATCACCCTGCTTCTCTTCAGCCCCTTAGTGAACACTCACTGGGCATCTTTCAGTTTCTCTGTCACCTTCTAGTCTTTAAACACGTTCTTGTCATATTGTTCACCAAATTGTTCTACTTTTCTGTTTCATACTAATTGCTCCTTTCTCAGGTAGGCCTAATCTGACCTCCAGATTATGTTTCTACTGTATCGTCTACATTTCATAGCACTCTTAACAGTCTGAAAATTTTTAGTTACTGGAACAACCAGATGGTGCCCGGCCACCACCAGTGACAGCTGTGATGGGGCTCACAAAGTTGAGTTCCAGTGGCAACTCGAAATTAAAAAGGGGTGCACCCTGAGAACTCCGCTAAAAGACTGCAGCTGATTGTCTGAAGGCCTGGGAGTTCCTCTGGGAACACGGCTCCTATATCTGATGCTGCTCCTGTTCATAAATCATTACTGAAGTCAACTCCTTGGACAGGAGTGGATTGGATGCAGCAACACAGAGTGACCCTATTGTGTGTGCACTTGATGGTTCTATGCATCTATAGGATGTTGTCCTACTGGCCTCTTACTAGAGAGGAGTGGAAAGGGTAGAGAAGAGGGAACAGGAGATTGTTAAGAATGGAAAGGAAGAGTGTGCTGCCACTGGGCAAGGAACTGCACATAGGCAGGCATACAGATTTAAACTGGATTATATACTTTCACTCAATCACAATAAAAAAAAGAAAGAAAAAAGAAAACGACAAAGGAAAAACCAAAAAAAAAAAAGAAAAAATTTTTATTTGTGTCTGTGTCCCACACTTATGTCAAAGCTGGCATTCTTCATCAGAGTTTCTCCAGCAGATATAACAGGAATCTTTGTTAAATGAAACAATTATTCATCAATGCAAATAGCTTACACCCATTAACATAGCTGACTATCTCTTTCTTTTGTTGTGTTTCCCTTTTCGTATTCAGTTTCTGAGTTCTTGTCTGGCCAGCCTCTGCAGTCAGAGAAGCTCAGACAGATGTTGGAGATGAAAGTATCTGTTTATGTGCTACTGAGCCAAAAAAAAAAAAAAAAAAAAAAAGCCAATGTCATAGAGTTGATTCTGACTCATAGTGACCCTACAAGTCAGAGTAGAACTGTCCCTTAGAGTTTCCAAGGAGCACCTGGCAGATCTGGACTGCTGGCCTTTGGGTTAGCAGATACAGCACTTAACTGCTATACCACCGTAGTTTCCATTATGCGTTCATAGCCAAGGTTCTTTTGGTACCTTAAAGTCTTGTGCTGTGTCAGACTCTTCTGACCTTGAACGTAATCAGATTTAGAAGATTCTGCCATCTGTCCAGTGATTCCTAGCACCAGATACTTTTATTTCTTTGTAAGTAGTTGGCAAACTAAGGGTTAGTTGTTGAAAATTGTACTTGATAAGTGCACCCATTTTGAGAGTGGTTTAGATTAAATCATTTCCTGAGGGCTTCCTTTTTACTGCCGGCTTCATTGGCAATTGGCAAAGCCTTCTTTATATTAAACCATATAAAAACAGCTCTCAAGGAATTGGCTCCAAAGACCATTTTAATATTTTTTCTTATGAGAGGAAATTATTGGCCACATTTAACATATCAACATCTCTATTTAATCTACACCCTGAGTGCTGTTTTTGGAATGTTTTAAAGCATGGGAACAGGAACACGTCTCTTGAGGATAATTTTAGGGCTCTGATGCCCTCTTGTCCTTTCTAAAGTAACATAAGGAATAAGGCAGTCTGGAAAGAGAGCAATAGGAAAGAGTGTGGGAGGATGATGGGACTGCTTCTTTATATTTTTATTACTTTGTTAGATGTCTTGACCTAACATTCTAAATCCACTTTCAAAATATCATGGATCTTTATTACTAGGCAACTTCTTAAGACAAATTTTGGTGTGGGGCCTTGCTGCTTCAGGCTAAACAGAAAAGTTTGGAGAATTATCACCAGGGACAGGGCTTACTCACTGGAAGTAACTTCAGAGATGTAACTTCAGACAAGACGTCTGTGAGAAGTTTCCCCCAAAACAGCTCCATTGTAAAGCTATCACAATACTAGGAATTTTGCATTTAGTTGTTTATTCCTCTAGCCTTAAGAGGCTGTATACCTAGGAGTCTTCCTTAAAAATGCAGTTTTATCTTGTGGGGTCTCAAACTCCCTCTCTCACACAAACACATATACACAAATGCACGCACACACATGCACGCGCACCACTTACTACCTGTGAACACTAAATAATGAAATGTGTAACTTGAAGGAAAAGAGGCACAGGTGGTTGGTCATTCTGATGAGTGAGGCCAGCACAGAGCCCATGATTCTTTGTTGTTGCTGTTAGGTGCCATCGAGTTGGTTCCACCTCATGGTGACCCTGTGCACAACAGAATGAAACACTGCCCTATCTTGTACCACATCCACAATCATTTTTATGCTTAAGCTCATTATTGTGGCCACTTTGTCAATCCATCTCATCAAGAGTCTTTTTTAGATGTCAGCAAATCAGTCAGCAGTAGCTACCGCTGACAGTGGTAAGTTATTGGAAGGGCCCTGGTGATGCTCAGCATCAGAGAAAGAGTCAACCAACGAGCCCTTTCTAAAGACAGCAACCAGGGCTGGTTTGAGAATCTAGGCAGGATGATCAGCCTCTCTATTAGTTTGTTTCTTCATCTGGAGACACAAGGATAATTACAGTCCAACTTTATGAAATTGTCATGAACATCTAATGAGTTACTACAGATGAAACGGTTTAAACTAGTAACCGGTGCATAATGAGGACACAACAAATGTCGTTTCTTAGCTCTAAAACAGAGATCCCTCTGGTGACACGAATGGAAAGACTCCGACTGGCCCAGCTTTGACTGCTCCGACTTTGAGTGACATCTTGAGTGACAAGCCTGTCAACGGTGCAGAGGAACAAAGGAAAGATGTTTTTTATAGGTGAAAGTGCTGCACTGTGTCCCCTGACAAGGACAACAGCTGTAAATGGTTACTATATTCCATGCCTTATCTTTTCAACATCCACACACCTACTTCTTTCCATAGTGAAGGTTTTTAAAAATATTTTTATTATACCTTAAACGAAGGACTGTAGAACAAACCAATTTCTCATTAAACAATTAATACACAGATTGTTTTGTGATATTGTTTGCCAACCCCATGACATGTTAACATTATCCCTTTCTTGACCTTGGGTAACTTCATTGCTAAGCTCTCCCCCAAAATATCTGTCAATCCGAGTAGGCCGTTTGTCCTAGTACTGTGACTGTCTGCCATTTTGCCATCTGATGTGATTTTCCTCTGTGTTGGAAATCCTATCTCTATAATGTGATAAGGTGGGATTAGAGGCAGTTATGTTGATGAGGCTTTATAAGATTAACTTGTATTTCAAGCCAATCTCTTTTTAGTGTATAAATGAGAGAAGTGAGCAAAGAGACAAGGGGACCACACACCATCAGGAAAGAAGAGACAGGGGAATGGAACAGGGCCCCTGCGCTGAAAAGCTCCTCAACCAGGGCATGGTTGGTGACCGTGACCTGCCCCCGGAGCACACAGAGAAGGACCTCCCCTGGAGCTGGCACGCTGAATTAGGACTTCTAACCTCATAGACTGTGAAAGAATCAATTTTTCTTCCCCTCCCCACCCCGACATGACTCACACTAGACCTGCTGCCTCAGCCCTCTTCCACTTCACACTACAGGCCAGAACAGCTTGTGCTCAGGCTCTTCTGCTATTAATTTTCATTACCCAAGCAGTCACTAAGTCAGACTCAGCCCAGGTTTTTTTTTTTTTCTATTCCATTTTTATTACCACCACGTGACTAATTATTAAAAAGCAAGAACGCATCCATTAACTCCAGACACATACATGACAATTACACTGGGGAGACATGACAGGGTTGGACAACACATCCCTCTGGAGTGCATAACAATCTGGCAGAGACTAGAGTTCTACGTATAAGCTACAAATGCGTCCGATTGACTTCATGGGAAACAAGGTCCTCATGTCAGTCCTCATGTCAAAACATCTGGGTACAGTTTTCTGGGCATTTAAACAACTCTGTGGCTCTGGAGAGGCATAGAGGAGGCCCCAGGCTGAGTGGATTTCAGCAACCCTTTCTCTCTTTATTCTAATTCTTTCCATTTGTTACTATATAATGTCCTTCTCTTTAGTTCTTGGTTAAACTCACATGTCATGGTTTGATGTGATGTGCACTTTCTTTCCCTCAACTCATTGCCCTCCTACACAGAATTTATGATCATACCACGGACACAGAGGTCACAATAAGGTACTGAACACACACTCTTTGCCCCTTGTTTTGGTGATAAACTTGTACTTCAGCTCTTGGTCTCAGTGTTACTGTCTTTCTGTAGTTTTTACTGACTACCCCTAAACAGAGTTAGCTGTTTCATACTCTGTTTTGCCTCTTCCAATCACTAGAATAATATGGACCAGATTGAGGCTGTGATTTAACTGCTCACACATCTGTCTTTTCCAACAGTGTGTAAGCTGCTTGAGTTTAGGGTATGTGTAGTGCTGAATTTGTGCTCTTCGCTCCCAATTCATAAGCCATTCAGTGAAAATCTGCAGCGTTAATGAATTGACTTTGCCCTGTTGACTAAAACAATTACGTTACAAAACAAGACTGAAACAACTTTTTCTTCAAAAATCGGTATTAACTTCTTTCATCTAATTGCCCATTAGTAAGAAATATTGGCAGGTTTCAAACCCTCTTCAGACTTGGGAGAAATTCTGAATAGCACCAAAAGCCAAGCCAAGTGCCGTCGAGTCGGATCTGACTCGTGGAAACCCCAGTGATATAGAATGGGGCAGTGGTTTTTTTGTGTGCCCAGAAGACCACAAGAACCCCTTAGGAGGCCTTCTTGGAATATAGACTCCTGAGCTCTACCACACATGATAGAGTCAGGCCTGTTAGAAGTGGGGTCTAGGAAACTGGATCTTAATAATTTTCCCACAGTCAGTCTTACAGATACCCAAGTTTCAGAATCACCATGAGAGAGAGAGAGAAAGAAAGAAAACTTTGCCCTCCAGTCTATTCCTACTCATAAGAACCCTAAAGGACAGAGTAGAATTGCCTGATGGGTTTTTAAAGAACCACTGGGAGATCTGAACTGTCACCACTTTGATTAGCAGACATAGATCTTAACAACTGTATCTCCAGGACTCTGTAAAAGAGGAAACCAGACCCAAACCAAACCCACTGATTTGTCAGCTCCAACTTGTAGTGACCCTCATAGCAACCATAACAGAGGAAGGGAGTGGGAAGTAAGATGCTTCTATGTAATGTAACTGGGACTACTGTGGTATAAAATACAGCCATTAGAAACCAAAAAGTATCCAGATGAAACTGTACTGCATCCTGTGATAGAAGATGCCATGGATTGAACTGTGTGTCCCCCAAAATGTGTGTGGCCATGTGGCTGGGCCATGATTCCCAATATTTTATGATTGTCCTCCATTTCATGATTTTCCTGTGCTGCATGTTAGGGGATTAGGGTGGGACTGTGAATCCCTTCATATGATCACCTCTCTGCTCCATTGTAAAGGGAATTTCCCTGGAGTCTCACTGGTACCACTCTTTCTTCTTTCATCCTATGAGAGATGAAAGGAAAGGGAAGCAAGTAGATAACTGGGAACCCCATACCCTCAAAAAAACAACACTAGCTGACTAACACAGAATTGGAACATCCTTTTATTCCCGACCTCTATTACCTGCTTTATTATTCTTCCTTCAGCCCTTTGGTGTTGCTAGATGCTGCTGAGTTGGTTCCAACTGATACCAACTCTGTGTACAACGGTGGAAAATACCACTCAATCCTGTGCCATCCTCACAGTCGTTGCTAAGTTTCACCACCTTGTTGCAGCCTCTGCATCAATTCGTCTCATTGAGAGTCTTCCTCTTTTTCGCTGATCCTTTATTTTACCAAGCTTGATATCGTTCTCCAGGGACTGGTCCCTCCTGATAACGCGTCCAAAGTATATGAGACAAAATATTGCCATCGTTGCTTCTAAGGAGTTTTCTGGTTCACTTCCGTGACAGATTTGTTCATTCTTCTGGCAGTCTTTGGTATATTCAGTATTTTTCATCAACACCATGGTTCAAAGGCATTAATTCCTTTTTCATTTTCCAGCTTTCACATGCATATGAGGCAAATGAAAATGCCATTGTCTGGGTCAGGTGCTCCTTAGTCCTCAAAGTGACATTTTTACTTTTGAAAAATTTAAAGAGGTCTTTTGCAGCAGATTTGCCCAATGCAGTATGCCCTTTGATTTCTTAACTGCTATTTCCATGGACATGGATTGTGCTTCCAACTACAATAAAATCCTTGAGAACCCTTTTTCTCATGATCTTGATTATATTTTCAGTTGTGTGGATTTTTATTGTCTTTTCATGTTGAGGTATAATCCATACTGAAAGCTTGGGGTCTTTGATCTTCATCAGTTAGTGTTTCAAGTCCTCTCCACTTTCAGAAAGGAAGATTGTGTCATCTACATACCGCAGTATGCTAATGGGTCTTCCTCCAGTCCTCACGCCACGTTCTTTTCCATGTAGTCCAGCTTCTTGGATTATTTGCCCAGCATATAGACTGAATAATTATGGTGAAAGGCTATAACCCTTTTCTGATTTTCAGCCACACAACACAATATCCCTTTGTTGTGTTTGAGCAACTACCTCATAATCTATGCACAGATTCTACATAAGCACAGTTAAGTGTTCTAGAATTCCCATTCTTTGAAGGGTTGTTCATAATTTGTTATGATCCCTCCATACAATCAAATGCCTTTATATAACCTATAAAACCCAGGTAAACATCTGTCTGTAATTCTCTGCTTTCAGCCAGCATCCATTTGACAGCAGCAGTAACAACCCTCTTTCCAAATCATCTTACGAATCTGGCTGGAATTTCTGGCAGTTCCCTTTCTATGTACTGCTGCAGCTGTTTTTGCATGAGCCTCAGCAAAATTCTACTTGGGTGTGATATTAATGATATTGTTCAATAATTTCCTCATTCTGTTGGATCACCTTTCTTTGGGATGGGCGTGAACCTTCAACCTTAGTGCTATGTAAATATTTTAACACCTCTGTCCTTTTCAATCTTTTTCAAGAATGTCCCAGAATAAAGAAGAGCAAACTTCTGGGATTCTAGGAGAAGCACCTAAGGCAGCTTCTCAACAAAAGTATCACTTTTTTGAAGTCATCAATTTTATTTTAAGTATTCACACTAATTATGAAATCTATGGCATAATGTATATGTTTTATAATTTTAAAAAGGCTTTAAAATGCTGTGGAATTAGTTTAAACTCCATAAGATTTTAACTGTCTGTCTTTACCTTGCTGTTGTTAGATGTCGTCGAGTAGAGGTACTGTTTCTCCATTTGAGAGGATGTCCTCTTAAAACTTCAGTGAATATAGCTTATGGTAGGAGAAGAAATAGAATAATAAAACCAGAGTCACTAGGTCATGCTGCCGTTAGGTGCCATTGAGGGGATTCTGACTCACAGTGACCCAATATGACAGAGAACTGCTCAGGGTGGATTCACCAACAGGCAAAGCAAGCACAGTGCTTCTTTTGCACATCAGGTCGTTTGTAGCGAACACTTTCACATTAGTTTTTAACACATCAAAGATCCTGCTTCTGAGTCTGGCTGGCATCTATCTCTCTACTTACTCCACAGCACCTTTCCAGAGTCAAGGCCTCTTTTCAAATTCACAGTCCTTGACTGGGCAGATGACCCAGTCGGCAAGGTAAACACGGGCTTACTTGTATTTTCCTGTTTCTCACATGTTACACCACAACACGTGGTGAAAAAAAAATGTGTGAAATTGTTCACTACAGATTACAAACGAAGGACAAGTAAACTCATACTCACCTGGCTGATGGGGTACTCTGCCCCTGGAATTGCTCCATGTGGTTTCTAGGTCATAATTGTTACTGGGGGCAGATTGCCAGTTCTTTTCCTCATCAGAGCTGCTGGGTAGATTGGATATTGCCATCTTTAGTTAGGTGTTCTGCCAGCAGGGTGCTTAGAAGAATAAAAAAGAACTTATCTACTGACTGCTTCAAATTGTCTTTGAAATCAGCTAGACTTAATTTTAACTATGTAGTAACTATATGATTGGGGACATGTAATATCATCTCTCAGAGTTTCAGGTCTTTCATCTTAAAATAGAATAAAGTTACAGTCTTTCAACAAGAGTCATAAAAAAGAGATAATGAATGTAAAATAAATCATAATAGGCCCTCAAGTATAGTAGCTTTTGATTATCGTCTGACCATAGCAAACTGGCAACTAGCTAGCCCTCCCACTGTAAGGGATTAGAAAAGTGGACACAATGTGTGAAACAGCTGCTTCTGAACATTTCACAGTGAGCAGCACAGAACTGTGAATCCTGGAAAACGGGAAACAAACAAGGGAAGTAACAAAGTTGCCCAGCTTACTTGCTGGAAGGAATTCCCGAAGTTCGCACAGGTAGGAGAAATACAGGCAAAGCAAAGTGGTCATGCTGAGCTAAGGAAAAAGACGTAAGAGTCGGGGGGACTCAGGTGGCTGCATTTTGTGGAACATAAAGCCAGAGAGGAGGAAGCTATCCAGGGAAGGAGGTACAGAAATCTGCATAGAAGTCTAGTCAGTTCCTTCCGTGAATACATATCTTCACATGTGTAGGTAAAACTCCATAGAGCTGGGAAAACGGAAAACAAAACAAAACAGCAGCAGCAGCAACAACAACAACAACAAAAAGATTGCTGGGGAAAAGACAAGTGACAAGGGAAATGTAAGATGATTAATAGCCAGAGCTTACTAAAAGCCCATTTTAATAAAGCTTTATAACAAGCTACAGAATAATTTTATTTTCAATAAAGCATATTGTCTGCTAGAACAAAGACAAGCAGTTTTCAAAGGAAGAAAATAAAATCTAGTTGCTAATAACATCCAGATTCCATTAGTATATTACTAGATATGTGAAGAGGGAAAATGTGACCTATGATCAGAGGAAAAATCATTTAATAGAAACAGATCCAGAAATGACACATACAGTTAGCCAACAAAGATTTTTAAAGTGTTGTAGGTATGAACAGAACTTCAGTGACAGTGATCTAGCATACAGTAAACTGGAGTCTTTGAAACGGAGGGCAATCAGTTACTAGAAGTTGTTGTTACTAGGTGCTGTTGAGTCGGTTCTGACTCACAGAACACTGTGCACAACAGGACAAAACCCTGCCCAGTCTTGCACCATGTCCACAATTGTTTTTATGTTGCAGCCCATCATTGCAGCCACTGTCTCAATCCATCTCCTTGAGGGTCTTTCTCTTTTTCGCTGTGCCTCCACTCTACCAAACATGATGGCTTTTCCAGGGACTGGTCCCTCCCAACAACATGTCCACAGTATGGAAGATGCAGTCTTAACTTTGCTTCCAAGGAGCACTCTGGTTGTACTTCTCCCAGAATGGATCTCTTTGTTCTTTTGGCAATCCATGGTACGTTCAGTATTCTACTCCAACACCACAGTTCAGAGCCATCAATTCCTCTGTGTTCCTTATTCATTGTCCGCCTTTCACATGCGCATGATGCGATTGAAAATACCATGGCTTGGGTCAGGTGCACCTTAGTCTCCAAGATGACATTCTTACTTTTGAATACTTTGAAGAGGTCCTTTGCAGCAGATTTTCCCACTGCCATGCATTTTTGATTTCTTGACTGCTGCTTCCATGGGTGTTGATTGTGAAACCAAGCAAAATGAAATCCTGGACAACCTCAATACTTCCTCCATTTATGATGATGTTGCTTACTGGTCCGGTAGTGAGGATTTTTGTTTTCCTGATGTTGAAGTGCAATCCATCCTGAAGGCTGTGGTGTTTGATCTTTATCAGTGTTTCAAATCTTCTTCACTTCCAGCAAGTAAGGTGGTGTTGTCTGCATAATGCAGGTTGTTAATGAGTTGTCCTTCAATCCTGTTGCTTCATTCTTCTTTGTATAATCCAGCTTCTTGGATTATTTGCTCAGCATACAGATTGAAAAGGTATGGGAAAAAGATACAATCCTGACGCTCACCTTTCCTGCCTTGAAACCACGAAGTCTCACCTTGTTCTATTTGCATGACTGCCTCTTGGTCCATGTACAGATTCCTTAAAATTACAGTTAAGTATTTTGGAATTCACATTCTCCACAATGTTAGCCATAATTTATTATGACCCACACAGTCGATGCCTTTGCAGAGTCAATGAAACATAAATAAACATCTTTCTATTATTCTCTGCTTTCAGCCAAGATGCATCTGGCATCAGCAATGATAAACTTGGTTCCACATCCTTCTCTAGCTCCAGCTTGAATTTCTGGCAGTTCTTGTCAATTACTGTGTCAGTTGCTTTTGAATGATCTTGAGCAAAATTTGACTTGTGTGTGCTATTAATGATATTGTTCGGTAATTTCCTCATTCACCTGGATCACCTTTATCTGGAATGGCATAACTATAAATCTCTTCCAGCTGGTTATCCAGATAGATAAACTCCAAACTTCTTGGCAGAGATGAGAGAGCACTTCCAGTGCTGCACCTATTTTTTTAAATATCTCAATTGATATTCCATCAATTCCTGGAGCCTTGTTTTTCATTATTGTCTTCAAAGAAGCTTTGACTTCTTCCTTCAGTACCGTACCCTCCCTCTCAAATGGTGAACCTCAACCAGTGCTTTCCGGTATAATGACTGTGTACTCCTTTCATCTTCTTTTGATGCTTCCTGAATCATTTAATATTTTCCTTACAGAATCTTTCGCTATTGCAACTCGAGCCATAAATTTTTTCTTCAGTTCTTTCAGCTTGAGAAATGCAGAACATGTTCTTCCCTTTTGGTTTTCTATTTCCAGTTCTTTGCACATGTTATTATAATACTTTCTTTCATCTTCTAGAGCTGCTCTTTGAAACCTCCTGTTGGATTCTTTTACTTCACCGTTCCTTTTACTTTAGCTGCTTGATGTTTGAGGGCAACTTTCAGAGTCTCTATTGACATCCAGTTTGGTCTTTTCTTTCTTTCTGGTCTTTTTTAATGACTTCTTACTCTTTCCATGGATGATGTCTTTGATATCATTCCATGGTTCATAGTGTTCAACACATCAAATGTGTTCTTGAGATAGTTTCTAAACTCAGGTGGGATATACTTGAGATCAGTCTTTGGCTCTTGTGGACTTGTTCTAATTTTCTTCAGTTGCAGTTTGAACTTGCATATGAACAGTTGATGGTCTGTGCCACAGTCAGCACCTGGTCTTGTTCCGACTGCTGAGATACAGCTTTTCCTTCTTTTTCCACGAATAAAGTCAATCTGATTCCTGTGCATTCCATATGGTGAGGTCCATGTGTACAGTCACAGTTAGTGTTGGCAAAAAAAGGTATTTGCAATGAAGATAACTATACAGTCAAAGATACTAAGGCTGAAAAATCTTTAAAACACGATGATCTGGAAGATCTCACAGATCATGTGCAAGTGGGAAAGGTAAAAAAAAAAGTATTAGATGATCAGTGACGTATTAATGGCCTACCTGTTACGGGAAGCAGTGTTCTTAGTGGATTAATGTCTGTCACATGGAAGCAGAGTTTTATCTGGGATACTTTTAACTCACAGTATAGAAGTGAAAGTAATTTTAGGCTCATTAATGACTTGTCTCATCCAGTTTATCAGAACAGATAAGAGCAAAATGATTCAAGGACAGAATCTACTCAGTATCAAGATGAATGCAAGTTAATTTGGACTTTCCTTAAGAACATGAAAATTGAAGTGAAAAACAAAAAGATGGAGAAAACAAGAAACCTCATATTTTAGTGAAAATTGGAGACCTCCGTACAATTCTCGTATGATATCTTAGGTGAAGAAAAGGCAGTATTGTAGGAGAAATTGTGGTGACTGCTGAGCCCAGTACAATCATTGTATCATGGTCTCTTCGTTATTGGTTCAACATCCAGTTGAACAAGTCAGCATTTTGCAGTTTATTATGAGCTCATCCATCATCTCTTGACTCTGGCCTGTTTGTCACAAATGAGTGCTCATGGTCACAAGAAGAATAGATGATATAGTGTGGATAGGACAGCAAAATCCATGAAATATAAAAGACAAATCACATTAATAAAGATTTGCTAGTAAGCAAAGCAGAAAAACAAAGAACGCCAATACTTAAGGAAAACTAGGTCTGTTAAAATACAATACTCACATATTCACAACAACCTTGGAAATATAACCATTATTCAAACTGGTTTAAAGGACTGCAAAATTCAGTCAGAGAAAGTGTTAGTCCAAGATGTACTAACAGAATCAAGATTTAAGTTCAGCAAGCTGACCCTGGGAAACCCTGTTAATGTAGAGGTTAAGTGCTACGACCACTAAGCAAAAGGTTGGCAGTTCAACTCTGCCACGTGCGCCTTAGAAACTTTGTGGAGCAGTTCTACTCTGTACTATAGGATCACTATGAATTAGAATTGACTAGACAGCAGTGTGTGATGGGTAACTGACCCCAAAGTCAAAGGCCTACCTACTCACCTTTTTCCATGACAGGGGAAGAATTCATTACTCCAGGGTGTTTATGGCTGCAGTCCTTTCTGGGATTCCTTTGTAGTTATCCAGTTTTTTGCTGTTTCTTTGAAAACGTCTTTGTTCATATCACCTGGCAGTGATTTTGCTAGGTTCTCGATGCTTAGACTTGATGGTACTTTTAAGTATCTATTTCAGAGGGTTCTATTTCTCTTTCATCAGATTTAGGTGATATGGTGTCTTAGCTGACCTACTGATCTAGTGTTGCTGTAACACAAACACCATAAGTGGACAGCTTTGAAGAGTAGAGACTTATTTTCTCACAGTTCAGGAGGTTAAAAGTCCAAATCAGAATGTGGGCCAAGTCAACAATGTCCTCATCAGTAGCCCTGCATATTCCTTGGTTCCTTGGATTACAGAGAATCCACACATGGCATTTTTCTTTCCCCATGTATGTATGTATATCTGTGTCCCTTCAGCTTTATTTATAACTCAGAAGTGAATAGATTCAGAACCCACCCTACTTGGGTGTGACCTAATTAAGACAACAAAGAAAACTATTTCTCAACATAATCAGATGTATAGGGATGTCATGGGTTGAACAGTGTCCCCCCCAAAATATGTGTAGCCATGTGGCTGGGACATGATTCCCAGTATCTTGTGACTGTCCTCCATTTTGTGGTTTCCCTAAACTGTGTGTTAAAGGTTAGGGTGGGGCTGTAAATTCCTTCATAGGATTACTTCCCTGCTCCACTGTAAAGGGAGTTTCCCTGGAGTATGGCTTGCCCCACCCTGAATCCTTTCCACCTGCAAGAGATAAAAGGAAAGAGAAGAAAGCAGAGAATTGGGAACCTCGTTACCATCAAGAAAGCAGCACCTGGAGAAGAGCACGTCCTTCAGACCTGTGGTTCCTGTGCCAAGACGCTCCCTGGACAAAGACTGATGCAATACTAGACTTTCCTCCAGAGCCGATGAGGGTAAGGCCTTCCCCTGGAGTGGTCACCCTGCATATGGACTTGCAGCCTACTGGACTACGTAAGAATAAACCTTCCTTTGTTAAATCTATCCACGAAGTGGTATTTCTGTTAGAGCAGCCCTAGCTGACTAAAATAAGGTATAAGAGCCAGGATTTCAATACATATGTTTTGGGTACCCTGGCTTTGGGTCACCATGAGTCAGATCCGACTCAATGACGCTTGGCTTGGCTGGCTTTGGTGACAATGTGGTTAAGTGCTATATCTGCTAATCAAAAAGTTCACAGTTTGAATCCACTAGGTGCTCCTTGGAAACTCTATGGGGCAGTTCTACTCCAACCTATAGGGTCACTATGAGCCAGTAGGTTTGGTTTTTTTTGGTTATATCATTCCGTAGATCATGTTAAATAGGGAACCACCCCAGTCTTCCTGGGAAGTTTTTGTTTTTGCCTATTTAGAGTATTGGATTTCAGTGTTATTATTTCATTTATAAAAAATAAAAATACTGCTGCTGCTGGAAAAATAGTCTAACCTGTGGTAGTTAGACTCATAGTTTGTAGTTTGGTTTGCTGTTCTCTAGAACTGGGCTTGATGTACTCCTGCAGCTCTTTGTGTAGCCACTAATGTGGAACTGTCTCATTCATCTTGATGTCTGTGTATGCGTTTTCTCTCTCCCAAATGTAATGTCTTTGAGAGAGTGTCACTTATCTTGATGTCAGAATTAAGACCCAATGACTTGCACATTCATTCATTCATTTCTGCAACCCACGTTATGGGTATTCAATATATACCTGCCGATTACACAAATCAATATGACAATGCTGGTGATGCAGTGGTTACGACCTACAGCTGTTAAACAAAAGGTTGGCAGTTTGATCCCATTTCGGTGAGCGGTGTCTGGGGTTCTTAAAAGCTAGCCAGTGGCCATCTAAGTAGTATACATTGGTCTTAATCCATCTGGAGCAGTAGAGAATGAATTACAAACTCACATGGTCATTATCCTCAGTCATTTGTTCTTGTTCTTTTCAAAGGCAAAACATGCAAGTAAGCCTTGAAGACCACTTTCAAAAGTACTGGATTATTAAAGCAGTTTCATTGGTAAAACTGTAATAATATAATTAAAATGCATTCTCATGATCAAAATGGATCATAACTGCTAGTCTGTGCATCTCTTGTTGCAGAGGGAGATGGTGGAAGATGGGGAAGCTGGAAAACCAGTGACAGAGAGGACAGAGGACTCAGGTTCTGGAGAGTTCCAGTAACTTCCTGAGCATGTCACACCTTGCAAATACCTTTTCCAGTGTTTTAGACCGAGTAAAGACAGAATGTTCTCAACTGCTGAGTACTTAAGTGGCAGTTTAATCTACCTGTTTTATTTTCACTTACGTTTTACTCATCTAAATGTTATTTTGGGGGAAAGAAATTCCAAAACTCTCCCTTTTGAATTGAGTTAATATGAACTGTTCTTTAATTCCAGAGAAGAAAAGCATAAACAAATAAATACCAGGATCCGTCTAGTGTAATTCATAACATAGGAGCTCTCTCTTCCAGTCACAGGCAAATTTCCTTCTTTTGGTGTCATCTCTTTTGGCAGGGCTCCTATACAGCCTGCTATTGTAAAGCAGTGCTCCAACTTCATGATACTCTACTACCACTCTTGTGTTTTTGAAACTCTGGATTTACTTATTGGCACTTTATTTATCTGATAAATGGATTCATCCTAAGGTGTTCATGGAAAATGGTCATGAACTAACAATGGTCAACCTTTACTGAGTGTTTTCAATGTACCTGCAACTGCATTAGCTCATCATAGCCCCATAACAACTCTGAGTTGAGTGAATTGACTTGTCTCTGGTTACAGTGCTTGAACATTGCAGAGCAGAAATGGAAACTCAGGTAATCTGTATCCAAAACCTCTGCTCTTTACTACAATATTTGTTTTACCCCATCCTGAAGGTGTTTGCAGAGTCCTGGTAGTTCAGTGGTTAACAGCTGCTAACCAAAAGGTTGCCAGTGTGTTCCAGAGAGTGGTGTTTGGAGTCTTAAAAGCTAGCTAGTGGCCAGCTAACTAGCATCAGTTGGTCATAATCAGTCTCGAGCAGAGGAGATTGAAGGACATCAAAGACATGAGGAAAATATGAGCCCAGCAGACAGAAGGAGCCATGTGGCCCAGAGACTATATCAGCATGAAACCGGAAGAACTAGATGGTGCCCAGTCACCATCAATGCCTGCTCAGACAGGGAATGCAATGTAAAGACGCAGCAGGAAAAAACAAAAAAAAAGGTTTGCAGAACTAGAATTTTATTGGAAGGCAAGACTTGATGGTCCAACAAACTGGAGAGTCCCCTGAGGATGTGGCCTCTGGACTCTGCTAGACCACAGCTGAAACTATAGTGAAACCAACTCTTCAGACAAAGGTTGGATGAGATTATAAGACATAGATTGATGCTGGCAAAGAATATGCATCTTGACTTAAATATGTACATGAGGCTGTCTGAGAAGTTCCTGTCAAGAGGAGATGAGAGGGTAGATGGGGGCAGGAGTTGGCTTAATGGTTATGGGAAGCACCGAGTAGAAAACAGCAGTGTGCTGTCACAAGGGGCATGGGGGTGGGAAACAGCTAGAGTTGCATAGTGGTATGTGTTCGGGGTTTATATGGCAAACTGTTTTGGACTGTAAACTTTTACTTAAAGCCTAATAGAATATTTTTTAAAAAAGAAAGATAGGCTGTAAAAAGAGAATACTAATACCTACCCTAACTTCCCACTATGCTTCTACCAGTTTGTCATACTGTTTTTCTGTGATG
This sequence comes from Heterohyrax brucei, assembly GCA_028571685.1. Taxonomy (NCBI): domain Eukaryota; kingdom Metazoa; phylum Chordata; class Mammalia; order Hyracoidea; family Procaviidae; genus Heterohyrax; species Heterohyrax brucei. Next base: position 55,480,718 of record CM053149.1, read on the forward strand.
CTGGGAGGTATACTACTCTATTAAAAATACAGACAAGGTCTGTGGTGGACAGGTTTCAGCAAAACATCCTGTCAGTCTACTGAAAAAATTGGCTGTTGAAAACCTTGTGAATAACAGTGGAAAGTCTGATATAGTGATGGAAGATGAGCCCCTCAAATTGGCGTGCACTGAAAATAGGACTGGGGAAGAGCTACCTCCTCAAAGTACACTTGACCTTATGGTGTGGATGGAGTCAAGTTCTCTGGACCTTCATTTTCTGATGTGGCATGAGTCCAAATGACAAGAAACAGCTGCAAACATCCATTAATAACTGGAACATAGAATGAACGAAGTCTGAATCTGAGAAAACTGGAAATTGTCAACAATGAAGTGGAATGCATAAACATTGATATCCTAGGCATTAGTGAGCTGAAATGGATTGGTACTGGCCACTTTGAATCAGACAACCGTATGGTCTACTGTGCTGAGAATGATACGCTGAAGAATAATGGCGGTGCATTCATCATCAAAAAGAACATTTCAGGATCTACCCAGAAGTACTTTGCTGCCAGTGATAGGATAATATCCATATGCCTACAAGAAAATCAGTTAGTATGATGATTATTCAAATTTATGAGCTAACTATAAAGGCCAAAGATGAGGAATTTGAGTATTTTTAACAACTTCTGAAGCCTGAAATTGATTAAATATGAAGTCCAGGTGCATTGATAATTACTGGAGATTGGAATGCAAAAGTTGGAAACAAAGAAAGAGGATATATAGTTGAAAAATATGGTGTTAGTGATAGAAACAACACTGGAGATAGAATGACAACAATTTTGCAAGACCCATGGCTTATTCTTGGCAAATACCTTTTTTCAACAACATAAATAGTGACTCTACACACGGATCTCTCCAGATGGAGAACACAGGAATCAAATCAGCTCTATCTGGAGAAAAAGACGGTAGAGAAGCTCAGTATAATCAGTCAGATCAAGATGGTTAAAATTGTGTGTCAAGATGGCAGGCCCATGAAACTCAGTGATTTGACAGTTATGATGTAGTTTGGTAGCTATGTAATGATGCAGTAATCTCCATGAGGAAATGTAATGTAATCATCTCTATGATGAGCTCTGTTATGAACAGCCTATGATTTGAAAATAAATTTTCTTTGGAGTGAGACCTGCAACTGAGATAGGTGGCCATTTTGGCGAAGCTTGTTGGGTTTTGGTCACTGAGGATCCTTCATCTGGCTTCTGTTCATCTGACCTCTGATTCTTGGAACTTCAGCTAGCAGCTTACCTGTCAGTCTTAGGAATCATCAGCCTCTGCAACCTGGAAGTCTGCTGTCTGACTTGCCGATCTTGGGCACAGCAATCTTGCAGCTACTTGAGTCAGGAGAAACCTCCAGCCTCACAATAGCACAAAATCACCACACAGCACAAGAGGGATATCTCTCTATATATATATCTGTAGCTTCACTGGTTTTGCTTCTCTAGAGAATCCAACTTAGGCAATCATCATGTGCTTACATGCAAGTTTAAGATGAAGTTGAAGAAAATTAAAACAAGTTGATGAGAAGCAAAATACGAACTTGAGTATGTCACATCTGAATTTGGAGACCACCTCAGTAATCGCTTTGATGCATTGAATACTAACAACTGAATAGCAGACAAGCTTTGGGGTGACATCTATAACATCATACATGAAGAAAGGCAAAGATCATTAAGAAAACAAGAAAGAAAGAAAAGACAAAATGGATATCAGAAAAGACCCTGAAACTTGCTCTTGTAAGTAGAGTAACTAGCATGAATGGCAGAAATGAAGAAGTGATGAAGTAAAAGAGCTCAAAAGAATATTTCAAAGGGCAGCTGAAAAAAACATAGTGAAATGTGCAAAGACCTGGAGTTAGAAAACCAAAAAAGGAAGACCATACTCAGCATTTCTGAAGCTGAAAAAACTGTCGAAAAAGTCCAAGCCTCTAGTTGGAAATTTGATGGGGTCTATTGGCAAAGTATTGAATGACATAGGAGGCATCAAAAGAAGGTGGAAAGAATATACAGAGTCACTGTTCCAAAAAGAATTGGCTAATGTTCAGTCATTTCAGGAAACAGCATACGATCAAGAACTGATAGTATTGAAGGAAGAAGTCCACACTGCATTGAAGGCACCGGCATAAAAAACAAGGCTGTAGGAGTTGACAGAATACCAACTGTGATATTTCAACAAACTGATGCAGTAATGGAGGTGCTCATTTGTCTATGCCAAGAAATTTGAAAGACATCTCCCTGGCCAACTGACTGAAGAAGATCCATATTTGTGCCCATTCCAAAGAAATGTGATCCAACAGAACAAGGAAATTATCAGCCAAGCCAAGTGCCATCAAGTCAGACAATATCATTAATATCATATGCAAGTAAAACTTTGCTGAAGATCACTCTTCATTTCTGCCATTCATGCTAGTTACTCTATTTATAAGAGCAAGTTTCAGGGTCTCTCCATTTTGGTCTTTTCCAGTACGTACAAGAAAGTATCAGAAATTCAAGACAGATGCAGAAGAGGATGTGGAACTAAGGATATCATTGTTGATATCGGATGGATTTTGGCTGAAAGCAGAGAATAACTGAAAGATGTTTACCTGTGTTATACTGTCTATGACTGCATGGATCACGAAGAATTGTAAATAATGTTTTGAAGGAAAACAATTTCAGAACACTTAATTGTGCTCATGTAGAACCAGTACATAGACCAAGAGGTAGTTGTTCGAACAGAACAAGGGTATACCTTGTGGATTAAAATCCAGAAAGACATGTGTCAGGTTTGTATCCTTTTATCATACTTACTCAGTCTGTATGTTAAACAAATAATCTGAGATGCTAGACTATGTGAATAAGAATTTGTCATTAGGATTGGTGAAAGACTTATTAGCAAACTGTGAAATGCAGATGATAAAATCTTGCTTGCTGAAAGTGAAGAGGACTTGAAGCACTTACTGATGAAGATGAAGGCTGGCTACCCTATAAGATAGAAAAGAAATTCTCCATAGGATTTCCATGGAGCATCTGGTGGATTTGAACTGCTGACTTTTTGATTAGCAGCCGCAGCACTTAATCACTATGCTACCAGGGTTTCCAAACCAGATAGCAGACAAGAATTACCTTAGGTGAAGAGAAGAATAACACAATACAGGGAAGCCAGCACACCTGGACAAAACCAAAGCTATGAAGTTTGCTGAACACAACCAAACATACTGAGAGACAGAGTAGCAGCAGTATGGACCTGGGGGCCATGGTTTCAAAGGACATCTAGATCAATTGGTATAACAATTGAAATGTTATGTATGGAAATGATCTGTATCCTACTTTGGGGAGTGGCACCTGGGGTCTTAAAGCTAGCAAGCAGCCATCTTAGATGCATCAGTTGGTCCCAACCCACCTGGAGCAAAGGAGAACAAAGAACACCAAAGACACAAGGAAAATGTGAGGGTAAGAAACAAAAAGGGCTACACAAACCAGAGTCTCCATCAGCCTGAGAGCAGAAGAACTAGATGATGCCTGTCTACCAATGACCCCCTCTATAGGGAACACATCAGAGAGACCCTAACAGAGCAAGGAAAAAGTGTGGGGCGCAGTGCTCAAATTCCAGTTTAAAAAAATAACTGACTTAATAGTCTGACTGAGACTAGAGAACGCCGGAAGACACGAACCCAGAAACAAAACCATTCCCAAAGGCAACTTGTAAGACAAAGATTAACTAGACAATAAGGGAAACTATTAAAAGACTTAGAGATCATCAAAAGAAGATGGAAGGAATACACAGAATCATTATACCAGAAATAACTGGTCAATGTTGAGCCATTTGAAGAGGTAGCATATGATCAGGAACGAATGTTACTGAGGGAAGAAGTCAAAGCTGCTTTGAAGGCATTGACGAAAACCAGGCTCCAGGAATTGATGGAATATCAATTGAGATATTTCAACAAACAGATGCAGTGTTGGAAGTACTCACTTATCTATGCCAAGAAATTTGGAGGACAGTTACCCGGCCAACTGACTGGAAGATATTCATATTTATGCCCATTCCAAAGAAAGATGATCCAACCAAATGTGGAAATTACTGAACAATATTGTTGATATCACATGCAAGTAAAATTTTGCTCAAGATCATTCAAAAGTGACTACAACAGTATATTAACAAAGAACTGCCAGAAATTCAAGTTGGGTTCAGAAGAGGATGTGGAATCAGGGATATCACTGCTGATGTCAGAGAATATCAGCTGAAAGCAGAGAATACCAGCAAGATGTTTACTTGTGTTTCATCAACTATGCAAAGCATTTAACTGTGTGGATCATACTAAACTATGGCTAACATTGCAGAGAATGGGAATTGCAGAAAACTTAATTGTGCTCTTAAGGGATCTGTATTTAGATCAGGATGCAGTCGTGTGAACAGAACAAGGGGACACTGCATGGTTTAAAGTCAGGAAAAGCATGAGTCAGGGTTGTGTCCTTTCACCACACCTTTTAAATCTGTATGCCAAACAAATAATCTAAGAAGATGAATTATACAAAGAAGAACAAGGCATCCAGATTGGAGGACGACTCATTAACAACCTATGTTACACAGACGACACTACCTTACTTGCTGGAAATGAAGACATGAGGCATTTACTGATGAAGATCAAGGACCACAGCCTTTGGTATGGATTACACCTCAACATCAGGAAAACAAAAATTCTCACAACTGAACCAGTAAGCAACACTGTCATAAATGGAGAAAGGATTGAGGTTGTCAAGGATTTCATTTTACTTGGGTCCACAATGAATGCACTTGGAAGCAGCAGTCAAGAAATCAAAAGATGCACTACACTGGAAAAATCTACTGCAAAGGACCTCTTCGAAGTACTCAAAAGTAAGGATGCCACCTTGAAGACTAAAATGTGCCTGAGTGAAGCTGTGGTATTTTCAATCGCATCATATGCATGAGAAAGCTGGACCATGAACAAAGAAGACAGAAGGAGAATTGATGCCTTTGAATTGTGTTGTTGGAGAAGAATGTTGAATGCACCATGGACCACCAAAAGATCCAACAGATCTGTTCTAGAAGAAGTACAACCAGAGTGCTCCTTGGAAGCCAAGATGGCAAGACTGCATTTTACATGCTTTGGACATATTGTCAGGAAGGATCAGACCCTGGAGAAGGCTATCATGCTTGGTAGAGCAGAGTGTCAGTGAAAAAGAGGAAGACCCTCAATGAGATGGATCGACGCAGTGGCTGCAACAATACGCTTAAGCATAAAAACAACTGTGGACATGTCGCAAGACCGAGCAGTGTTTCATTCTGTTGTTCATAGGGTCACTATGAGTCAGAACCAACTCAACGACACCTAAGCACAACAACAACAACAAGACATAAAATGATACTCATAGTGTTATTTTTAGTTCAAGTAGAAACACGAGACTCAGTGGGCAGCTGCTGTCTGGACGTGAGATGAGAAGGCAGAAACAGATAGGAGCTGGTTGCATGGAGACAGAAGACTTGGGTAGAGTGGACAAATGTGTTGTCACATTATAGGAATAGCAATGAGGGTCACATAACAATGTACTTACACATGTTTTCGTAAGAATCTATTTTGAACTGTTAATTCTCACCTAAAGCACTATAAACAAATAAATAGAAAAAGCCAATAGTATTTATTTCATGGAGTTTTAGTGATGAATAAGAAAGGTAATGTTAAAACGTGCATATAAAATGAGTAGTACGGTTTTTTATACTACTTTGGTGATACCTACTTAAAGCCATCTTTGGCCAGAGCTGGTGCAGCTGAGTTGTTGAAGTCTGGTCCTTCTCTCCTCACCTGGTCCCTACAGTAATGCTATATATAGTCATCAGACCACAGCTCAAGCCCTGGGTACTGAACAGGTTCTCATTCCCCTGCCCTGTACCAGGAAGAACAAACCAAAACTGCTGTTGTGCTTGAGCAATATAGGTGCCTGTTAAATCGGATCCGACTCGACGGCACTTGGCTTGGCTAACTACAGCCAGTCTTCTTCTTTGTGAGGGTCATCTCTGAAGGGCCTACAGAGTCAGAGGCTAACCCTGGCACACAGCCATTCGCCAGCTGTATCTTCTGAATCTTTGTCTCTGAGAAGGTCTAGACCTCTAGAGTGAAGACAAGGGCAGGGAGAGAATTTAATATCTGTATCTGTGCTTGGTTTTGATTTCTAAAAAAGGCACTATCAAGCAGGATTAAGCTAGGCAAAACACAGAAATGTGAATTATCATTGTCATAATTCTACCAGAAATGGCAGAGGCAAAAGATCTGTTGTAATATGCATCTGTCCTTCATTCTTCTGAAGAGAATGAACTCCTTTATGCATCATCTGGGTTTGCATTGCAAACTTCTCCAATCTCTAGCCAAACAAAACTCCCAAACCTGTTGCCATTGAGTTGATTCTGACTCAAAGTGTCCCTATAGGGCAGAGTAGAACTGCCCCACACAGTTTCCAAGGAGTGCCTGTTGGATTCGAACTGCTGACCTTTTGGTTAGTAGCCACAGCTCTTAACCACTGTGCCACCAGAGCACCTCCAACATGGAGGAAATCATAATATCTGCTGTTCCCCCCGTACCCTACCCCCCTGTATTTGCAAACAGCTTTTCTCATTTAAATTCACTCCCAGAAAGTGAAGACATGATTTCTAGGGCAACTGGGAGTGATGTGCATACTGTGTATTTTTAATCCCTCGTTGACCCTTCTTGGCTTTCTTGGCTGTCCTCAGAATTCTAGGCTGTCCTCCCTGTTGTGGTTAGACTGGTTAATAATTTTGCCTTTGTTTTCCTCTCATTTTTTTTCTTCTCTTCCAAGATTTACTTTGCATAGTTCCTTCTAAATGTACTAATTCCAGTTTTTACTAGGTAAGCTTTGTCTTTCTCCTCCTTTTGTATCTTAGCTGCTTTTCAGACTACTACTTACCACTTAATACTAGCTTGTAACATAACCTGTCCTTCAATCTCCAATAGTCGAGGAGTAGTAATAAGGCATGCATTTCATCTCAGGCAGCAGACATAGTCCATAGTTCCCTGCTGTCCTTACAGTCTTACTGAGCTGTAGTGAGGGACATGATAAGGGAACGCGAAGATAGCTGGGAATTATGGTCACCAGTGTCCAGGAATTAGAAGGTAGAAGTACGTTATTATTTGCTAAAATTCCTCTTTATTATCCCTTGAAGGTTAATAGCTGAGACCTTTCCTAGTTGTGAAACTATACTTATTAGGACACAGGGCCAAATCAACATGGCATCCCGAGAATTCTAATGGCGAAATATAAAGCTTTTGTGTTACTGTATGTCAGTGTGTGTATGTGAGTGTGTGTGTCAATAACTCTTGTTAGATTTATCAGTAAGGGTAGATCATAGGGCAAACTGCCACCCAAAGGTTACAGAGACTAACAGCCTAATACAGTCATCAACTGAAAGTTGATGACAACAATTTGAAACCAATCTTTTGCTTTTCTTCACAGATCATATCCCTGCCCAGCATGTTGAGGTGACCATGTATGTACCCACACAAAGCTAACATGCTCACACCTACTTTTAGACTGTGACTGTACTGGCAATCTATGAAGAATGCTGTTGCTGTTATTTTCCCTTCTTTTCTTTATCATCCATATGACACTTTGATGAAATTGCAGTTCTTTCTTTGTGATGAGTTGTTCAGATTGGACAAGTAGCTCTGTCTTTGAATCTACCAGGAAAAGAAATTAAGAAAGACCTTAGTAGAGGTCTCTAGAATTGTATGTTGCAGGAGAACCGACAACTATTCAGCTCAAATGTGGCTCCCAAATCTTCTGATACTGGGCCACTGCCACCACGATTTATCCCATCCTTCACAATAGACTGTACCAGAAAGGCAACGATATACTCAAGAACAAACAGTAAATCATCAACTGTGACAGATTCACTCTGAGAGAATAACCATCTTATTTTCTGTTTTCTTTCTCCTTTAAGAATGTCTCTGAATTAAAGATTCTGGTCTGATCTGAGTGGATTCCTGGATCAGGGCTTTAATTCCAGCTTTTTCACTTAATTGCATAGCACTGAGCAGGTGGCCTTTCTGAAATACAGTTTCTTTATTTTAAAAAGATGATAATATTTAGAGACTAGGTGGTTGTATGATGACATAAGATGATGACTATAAATGCACTAAAAAAATACTAAGTTCTCTTCCCATGGGCGACCACTTAGTGTCTTGGAGCACCTTACTTCTCAGTACTGGGGATGAACGGGTACCCTACAACACAGAAAGTGCTCACCCCTTCTTCCACTGTCTCACACATCTTCATTCCTGCGTAAGTCTGAGCAGGCAAGTAAAGAGCTTGGAAGTCATCCCTCTTATCAACACAGTAAGAAAAGAAGCTGTAAAACTCAACATCAATAACTCTTCTTAGATTTATCAGTAAGGGCAAAGATTTATCATAGGGCAAACTGCCACCCAAAGGTTACAGAGACTAACAGCCTAATACAGGGACTCACTGTACTACCTGGATCAGAAAACACTGTGCTGGCCCCAGAACTGGATAACCCCAAAAAAACCACTGCTGTTGAGTCAGGTACAACCCATAGTGACCCTAGAGGTCAGAGCAGAGTTGCCCCATAGAGTTTCCAAGGAGCACCTGGCAGATTTGAACCTCTGATCTTTTGGTTAACAGACGTAGCACATAATCCACTAAGTCACCAGGGTTTCCCAGTATTGGGTAGGAATGCTTAAAAGGTTGATTGACTACCTACCAGAGACTGTGCTTGTGCATAGTAGTTACTATGCCACTACCTAAAAGATCAGCAGCTGGAATCTACCTGGCACTCTTGAGAGATTCTGTGAGGTAGTTCTAATGTGTCCTATGGGGTCACTATGAGTCCAAATTGACTGTGCAATGGGTTTGGTTTTCTGTTTTTTTTGAAGCTTGGACAAAGGGGCCCTGGTGGAATGGTGGTGAAGAATCAGCTGCTACCTGAAAGGCTGATGGAGGAAACCATGAGCCATTCTGTGGGAGGGAGATGTGGCAGCCTGCTTCTGTCAAAGCTATGGCCTTGGAAACCCTATGGGGCAGTTCTCTTCTGCCCTATGGGGTAGCTAGGAGTTGGAGTTGATTAGACAGCAGAGGGGTTTGGAGCTTGGACTAGCTTGAAAATGAAAAACTACTGAAGGCCCAGTCTTTGATAAACACTAACATTCTGTGAGTTTTGCTTCCAAGAATCCTACTAAGTTTTAACTGTGAAGATGGGAGAAAAAATCCCCCATGTTTCCTCCAGGGAAGAGGAAAAGCACTCATTTTAAATTAGTGCTCAATTCTCCTGATAGCCTGCCCTCAAGGGAGACTACTTTGCTGGAGGCTAACTAACTAATGTGAGTTGTATGAAAACCTCAATCTGGTGAGCAGTTGAGTGATCTAACCACTGTGAAACCATAGCTCCCTTCACCAATGTGGTGAGTCCCTTGGTAGTAAAAATGACTAAAGAACTCTGCTGCCTACTGAAAGATCAGAGGTTCTCTCTCTGCAGGAGGAATCTTGGGACAAAGCCCTGGCAATCTACTTCTGAAACACCAGCCATTGAAAGCTTCATGGAGGACAGTTGTGCTCTGACACATGCAGGGTTGCCAGAACTGACTTGACTTGAAATTTTGGTGGAGGCCTTCAATATACTGCAAAATTAATAAAGAGATACTCAGGTTAGACGTGCATAAACTTGTTTAGTTTATTGCAAGGTAGTCATGACAATGCACATAAATAAAATCTCACAACACTCATTGAGAACAGGAGAATCAGAATTAACAGTTACAATGTTAGTTTAATGGTTAGAACCCCAATCCTTAAACCTTAGTCTTTTACCTTTAAAAAGACTCCTAAGTAGGACAGCTAAACCACCCCTCAATCTTGGCAGGGGTCCCTTATAGCTAGGGTCTGAGGTTGGAATCAGCAGGCAGAGTCTCAACAAGTTCTTGATTCCTCCACACCTTCTGTCAGTGAGTGAGCAGAAATAAATTTAGGATTTATATGTGAATGTTCACTTTGGCTCAAAATGACAAGCATCAATGTGACATCAAAGACTAATACATTATGTCTTTTCTCCAGGGTTAGAGATTAGCTGAATGATGCATCTGTTCTTCAAGGTTAGAGACTAGGGAGGTTGTTTAGACTTATGACTCAAGGCTAGTTTACAAAGATTGACTATGTTACGTCTTCTTTTATGTCAGGTCAAAGTCATGCCAAGTCAAAGTCAACATTAACTTAAAGATTGTTTATCACATTCTTCACATACTTTATGTTTCTATGTTTACACTCAGAAACCGGCTAAATAACTTTCTTACGACTTAAAAGTTTGTATTGAATGACTTGTAGATAATGTTAATTAATGTTAGAAAGCCTCACAAAGGTAGACATATTGCTATTTCTAAGTTCATATTATGAGTGCTTAAACTTAAGTAGTTTGAAAGCATAATAATGATTGACACTTTATGGCAAAAGAGACATAGAGAAGAGACAGAAACTGTGCTTTTTGTTTTTTAACCAATGTGAATGTGGAGGAAGGAAATACTCAACTTCATCCACATATAACCATCCAACATGGGTGAAAGAATTACTGAACGCTAGCTCCTTTCTAAAGTTTGATGTGGCATGAGGGATATACCCAACTACAGCTACTGTTCAGTTATGGATATGGAGATGTATGCGGCAGTTCTGTTCTGTCCTACAGGGTTGCTATGAGTTGCAATTGACTTGACAACAGATTTCATTTGGTTTTTAGACTGTCTAGCCATGCTGTTTTACCTAGTGTATTTTTTTTTCCCTAAAAAAGCTGAGAAACACTTGTGAAGGTCTTAACCCAGAGACACAGCCTCACTAAATGACAGAGAACCTACCTGTAGTATTATAGAATTGCTTCCCCTTTTGACACCTTGTTACCACATGAGCATATACAGACATTTATAAGGAACTACAACTGGAATCACTTCAATTCCTTCTACCAGATACATCATATGTGGCTTTCTACAAAACATTACAATGCATGCTAAAAGACAAAATATGCAGTCTGAACAAAGAGTGCCACATCAGAAGCAGACTCAGATATGACAGCAGTTTTGGAATGAACAAATTTTGGAACTATCAAATTAATAACTATGATTACCATGCTAAAGACTGTAAGAGAAAACAGTGGACATCATTCAACAGCATATAGGCAATGTAAGCAGAGAGATGGAAACTCCAAGAAAGTGTCAAAAGAAGATGATAGAAGCAAAAAGTGCACTAATAAAAATAAAGAGTGCCTTTTTACAGACTCTTCAGTAGCCAGGATATAGCCAATAAAATACTTAGTAAATTAGAAGACATATCAATAGAAACTTCCTAAGCTAAAAACCAAAGAGAAAAAAGGCTGAATAAAGTAGTACTAAATAACCAAGCCACTGAAGTCAAGTCAATTCTAACTCACAGTGTCCCTATAGTCAGAGTGGAACTGCTCCACACAGTTTCCAAGGAGCAGCTGGCAGATTTGAACTGCCAACCTTTTGGTTAGCAGACGTAGCACTTAACCACTATGCCACCAGAGTTTCCACTGAACTGTGGAATAGCTAAAAACATGTAACATACATGTAATGTAAACACTAGAAAAAGAATAGAGAGAAAGAAACAGAGGAAATAACTGAAATAATAATTACTGAAAATTATCCAAAATTTTTGAAAGACGCAAACCACAGATCTAGGAACTCAGAGAATACCAAGCAGGGTAAATACCCAAATGTTTACATGTAGGCATACCATATTCAGTCTAGAGAAAATCAAGACAAAGAGAAAATCTTGAAAGAAGCCAGAGGGAGGGAGGAGGAAGTTTACCTATAAAGGAAAAATGTAAGAACGAGACAGGACTTCCCTTTAGAAACCATGTAATAGAGAATAGAGTAAAATACTTAAGTGTTGAGAGAGAAAGGAAAAAAAATAAAACAACTACAATATCCACTAAAAGTATCCTTCAACAGTATAGGAGAAATCAAGACTTTCTTGGACAAATAAAAGTCAAGGAAATTTGTTGCCACTAAAACTGCCTTGCAATAGATTTTTTGTTTGTTTTACAAGTTCTGCAGAGAGAAAGAAAATTATGTAGGTCAGACACTCAGATCTGCACATAGATAGGACTTAAAGAAAGCATTCAAGAAGGAATAGAAAGTAAAATAAATTCTTTATTTTATTCTTAACTGACTGTTATGTGTCAGAATTGACTCAGTGGCTGTGGGTTTGTTTGTCTTGTTTTTTTGCCCCTAACAGATAACAGTTTGTTTAAAATAATAGCAACAGTATAGTCAGTGATTATAGCTTATGGATAAGTAAAATTTATAACAGCAATGTTACACAGAATGGGAGGAACTGAGTGGCAACACTTGTATTATCATAAAGTGTATAGTAATTGAAATTGGGCTGAGATTAGTTGTAAATGTATGTTGGAAACTTTACAGCAACCACTAATTTTTTTAAAAAGAGGTATAACTAATATGATAAGAGAAAATAGAATCATACAAAAACTCAGTTAAAACTAGAGAAGGCAAGATAAGAATGGAAGACAGTAGCAACAAAGAACAGGACATGAAATTCAAAAACGTACAAATATGATAGATATTAAATCAGCTATGTCAATAATCACTTTAACTGTGAATAGTCAAAATATACTAAACCTTATGGGGCAGTTCTACTCTGTCCTATAGAGTTGTTATGAATTGAGATTGAATAAATGGTTTTTTAAATTTTATTTATTGCAGATAAAGGCAAACTATCAGAGTGGATTAAAGAAACAAAACAAAAACAAGATTCAGAAACAAGAAATAAACAAATATAAAGGCAAACTAAAAGCAAAGAATAAAGTTATACTACACTAACATTAATCAGAATAAAGTTGGAGTAACTATATTAATTTCAGACAAAGCGGGTTTTGAAACAAGAAAATTATCAAGAATACAGTCAACAAGAGAGGCATTCAATTATGATAAATGAGTCAATTCTCTAAAGAAGTTACTGCAGTCTTGAACATGCATCTGTCTAACAACAGAGAGTCAAATTATATGAGGCAAATAGTCATAGAAGGACAACAAAAGACATAAATCCACTATTTATAAAGATGAAATTATTCCTTTCTTTGAAATTTTTAGTACTGTATGCTTTTCATAATAAAGGCATGCTGATTAAGGTCCAATTCAGATTTTGTGTTATGAGTTGTGGATTTTGATAACCCTTGTGTGCGATACAGTATGCCCCAGTGGACTCTGGATGATGTAAATCCTGACCATGTGAGTCAACAATAAAATACATTTTTTTTAATTTTTAAAATTTTATTTCTTGAAAATTTACAAAACAAAGCACAAGGCAATGATTGCATATGTACTTTATTCTAGTCTCCTTCTTAGCCTTTTAAAAAATATTATTATTATTTTTCATGAAACTTTTTGAAAACATGGTACAATATACATTCTTCTTTACTGCAAAATAAATATTTATGGCTTAAATAAAGCCAAGAGTTTTTTTTTTTTTTTTTTTTTAATCTCAGGAAAATTACCACTCAATGCATTCTTTCTTACTGCAAAAGCAACATTTAAAGCAAAAACGGAGCCCTAGCTGCATAGTGGCTAAGCATTCAGCCACTTACCAAAATATCCACAATCTGAATCCGCTGGCTGTTCATCAGAAACCCTATGAAGCAGTTCTACTCTGCCTTATAGGGTTGCTATGAGTTGGAACAAAATAAATGGAAATTTGTTGCTTTTTTGTGGATAGAGACAAGATAAACAAAACAAAAAAAAATTGAATCTCAAGAAAATGATGACTGCTGTTTATTCTTCATTATAACAAAAGCAGAACTAGTAGTTGAGAAGCAGAAACAGCAACCCAATGATACTGCAGAACTGCTCATGGTAGTATGTTGTACTTGCTACATGTGGAAACAATGATTGTCCTCTACAAGAATAACGTATAGGAGTTCCAGTCTTTCAAAAGATGTCACTGCAGTGCATTATTCCTAGGAAGAGCATTACATTCTGTTCAGAAGTTAGAAGAGAACCGGAAGAATGAATGATGTAAAGGAGAATATGGCCACTATGATTGAATGAAAACTGTCAATAGCTTATTTGCATGATTAGTACATTCTCATGAGAACACAGTAACTGTGAAGCACAGTAAAGAGGCAGGCTTATTTCACCAAAGTAAGGACAAACATGTCAAAAATTTAGAAAATTCCCACATTTGAGAGGTACCATCTAAGACAAAGTTCAATCTACACAAAAATGAGGCTCTAACTCAGGGTTTTCAAGTTGCACACATTCAAAAACATACTCACCTTGAGGTTAAATATGCTAAAATTGGACTAGCCTCTTTCTGAAGAACTTCAGAAGCATGAAAAGCAAATGGGATACTGCGTGTCCCACAGGTCTTGAAAGGGTTATAGTTGGAGATTCTAATACCCTTCTATCAGTAACTGACAGATCCAGCAGATAATTACTAGGGATATATTTGAACTGAACAGCTCCACTGATCAAGTAGATTTAACTGATGTTTCTAGAATAATTCATACAACATCAAAAGAGTACACAATCTTCTTAAGCTCGTATGGAGCATTCGCCAAGATAGACCACAGCCTGGGCTGTAGAAAACAACTCAACAAACTTGAAAGAAGTAAAGGAAACTGAAAATATAAGTCATCTAAATTTGTGAGACCCAATGAAAGCAGTGCTTAGAGGGAAATTTGTACCTCTAAATGCATAGGTCAAAATAAAAAATATTGGAAATCAGTGATCTTAGCTGTATCTTAGGGAAGTGGAACAAAGAAGAGCAATGAAATCCAAAGTAAATGGGAGGGGTGGGGGGAGGAAACCAGAAATTAATTACATTGCAAACAGACAATTAATAGAGAAAATCAACGAAATCAAAAGCTGCTTTTTGGAAAGGATCTATAAAAGTGTTGAACATCTAACCAGGTGTCGTGGATTGAATGAGTTCCCTAAAAAAATTTGGCTGTGCCATAATTCCTAGAATTGTGTGGTGTTCCTCCATGCTGGATACCTGCCCTTATCATGTTAACAAAGGCAAATGGGCAGCAGTTGTGTTGGTGGAACAAGACTCAGTGTGTAAGTTTGTTTTGTGCTTTGAGGCAGTCTCTTGTGCTACAAAGGGAAGAATCTGGCAGACAGATTTGGGAACCTCACATCATCAAGAAGGAGCACCGGGAGAAGACTGTGTCCTTCAGACCTGCATTTTCTGTGCCAAGATACTCCCTGAACAAAGACTGATAGAACACAAGGACTTTCCTCCAGAGCTGACAGAGGGAAAGGCTTCCTGTGGAGCAAACACCTTGAATTTGGACTTGTAACCTACTGAACTGTGTGAGAATAAACTTTTCTTTGTTAAAGCTATCGACTCGTAGTATTTCTGTTAAAGCAGCACTAGCTGACTAAAACACTAGGGTAACTAAGAAAAAAAGTGACAGAAAACAAATCGCTAATATTATAAATGGAAGAGGAACAGATCATCACAGCTGAGCCTGTGGACATTTAGTGAACGTACGTGCACAGATTTGATAACTTACAAGAAATGGATCAATTCCTTGAAAGATACTAGAGACCAACATTCATACAGAAGAAGAAATAGATATTCTGAATAGATACATACATTAAAAAAGTTGAATCAACAATTAATAATCTTCCTAAACAGAAAGCACGAGGCTCACTTGTCTTTGTTGTTGAATTCTGCAAACATTTAAAGAAGAATTAACAGCAATCCTTGTCAAATTCTTACATGGGCTAGAAGAGAGGAAATACTTCCTAATTCATTCTATGAGGACAGAATTACCCTAATACCCAAACTAAACAAAGACATTATTAAGAAAGAAAATTACTAATCAGTGTCTCTCATGAATGTTGATGCAAAAAATCCTCAAAAAAAGTGTTAGTAATTTGAATCCAATAATGTAGAAAAAGAACTATATGCTATGACTAAGTGGGAATTAGTCCAAGTATGCAAAGTGGGTTCTACATTTGCAAATCAATGTAATTCATCATATCAAAACACCAAAGAAATAAAATCATATGATAATGCACATAGATGCAGTAACAACATCTGAGAAATCTAACATCAATTCGTGATAAAAGCTCTCAGCACACTAGGAATACAGTGAAAGTTTCTTAACAAGAAACATCTACAAAAAATCTACCAACTTCCTTAAGGTGCTCTGATGATATAGTGCTTAAGAGCTCAGTTGCTAACCAAAAGGTTTGCAGACAAATCTACCAGGTACTCCTTGGAAACCCTATAGGGCAGTTCTACTCTGCCCTACATGGACACTATGGGTCAGAGCCGACTCTACAGCAGTGTATTTTTTTGACACGAGCATACTTAAAGGTGAGAAACTAGGTGCTTTCTTCCTAAGATCAGAGGCAAAACAAGTTTGTCCCTTTTACTACTCCTACTCAGCCTTGTACCAACTCGATGGCACCTAATAACAACTCAGCGTTGTACTGGAAGTCCCAGCTAATGCAGTGAAACAAGAAAAGAAAATAAAAAGTATATAGATTGGGATAGAAAAAATGAATCTATCTTCACTGATGATTTGATTGTCCATGTAGAAAATTGCAAAGGCTCAACAACAGCAAAATTCCTGGCACTGATAAGGAATTAAAGTTGCAGTATATAAGATAAATATACAAAAGTCAGTCAGTGAATAGTATTCCATTATATGTATGTATCGTATTTTGTATATGCATTTATCCTTTGGGAAACATTTGGATTGTTTCTATCTTTTGGCTATTGTTCTGGTATGTGTTACAACATCAGTGAGCCTTGAAAACCTTATGTTGAGCGAGATAAGTCAGTCTCAAAAGTACAAATATACGATTCCACTTACGTGAAATGCTTTGTCCTGTGCTGTGTTAGGTGACATTTAGTCAGTTTCAACCTGTAGCTACCTATGTACAACAGAATGAAACACCGTCTAGTCCTGAGCCATCCTTACAATCATTGTTATGCTTGAGCTATGAAATACGTACCCAAACCAAGCCAAACCAAACCCACTGCTGTTGAGTCAATTTGGACTCATAGTGACTATACAGGACAGAGTAAAACAGCCCCATAGAGTTTCTAAGGACCTTGTGGTTCGCAGCTGTAGAACTTAACTGCTAGGCCACCAGAGTTTCCATGAAATACATAGAACAGCGAATGTACAGAAACCACAGTGTATTAGTGATTATCAGGGGCAGGAGGGAGGAAGAAATGGGGATTGACTGCAAAGGGGCACTGAGCCCCAAGGGTGATGGAAGAACATGGAACAGATGGTGGAGATGGTTGTACTACATGATGAATGTAATTAATGTCATTAAATAGTATATGTAAATAGTGCTGAAATGACAAATGTTTTGTTATGTATGTCTGTGTATTTACCTCAAGAAAAACAAAAACAAAAATGCCATAAAGAAGTCAGTTGCCTTTATGTATACCAAACAATGAACAATTAGGACATGAACTTAAAAATACACCATTTACATTGTTGTTAGTCATTCTGGAGTCAGCTCTGACTCATAGCAATCCTATGTGTAACAGAACAACAGAACAAAATGTTGCCTAGTTCTGTGTGATAAAATGCATTATAGCTAATGAACATACGAAAAGATGCTTAATGTAATGATGTAATAATGTATCAGGGAGTTGCCAATTAAAACAGCATTGTGATACTATTATATTCATATTAGTGTTTTTTAGCATACTGAATTTTGGATTTTAAAATACTAGATGGCTAAAATAAAAATAATGACAGCACCAAATGCTAGCAAAGATGTGGAGGACAAGAATTGTCACTCACTGCTGGTGGGAATGCAATCGTATACAGCCACTTTAGAAGACAGTCTATCAGTTTCTTACAAAAGTAAACATAGGCTTGCTGTACAATCCAGCAACTCTGCTTCCCACTATTGAAAATGTGTGTCCACCTAAAAACCTGTACATAACTGTTCATAGCAGCTTTACTCATAATTGGAAACAAAAAATTGTAAGCACCCAAGATGTCTTTAAATAACTGAATGGATCACAAACAAACTAAAACCAGTACATTCACATGATGGATAATTTTTAGTGACAAAAAGAACTATCAAGCTACAAAAAGATAGGGAGGACATTTTAATGTAAACTGGTGGGAGAAAGAACCCAGTCTGAACAATCCACATGTGTGTTTCCAACTACATGACATTCTTGGAAGAGGCAAGAATATAGGAATAACACAAAGATGGGTAGTTGCCAGGAGTTCTGGGGGAGGGAGAAGGAACATAAAGGTTGAGCATGGGATATTTTTAGGATAGTGAAACTGTACTGTATGACATTGTCCTGGTGGACATATGATGTTGTGATCTACAATCAACAACCATGAAAATAGCTGTCAAGAAACCAAAGGATACACTGCATCAGGCAAACTGGTGGCAGGAAGGAGACTTCCTCAAGTGGTGAAAAGCAATGGCATCATCTTAGGACTAAGGTACACCTGACCCAAGCCGTGGTGCTTTCAGTTGCCTCAGATGCATGCAAAAGTTGGAGAATGAATAAAAAAGACCAAAGAGGAACTGACACCATTGGACTGCAGTGTTGGTGAAGAATAATGATACACAGTGGACTGCCAAAAGAACAAACAAATCTGTCTTAGAAGTACAACCAGAATGTCCGTTAGAACCAAGGATAGTGAGACTACATCTCATATACTTTGGACATGTTATTTGGTAAAGTAGAGCATCAGCAGAAAAGACGAAGACCCTCAGTGAGATGAACTGACACAGTGGCTACAATAATTCGAGCGTAGCAACAGTTGTGAGAGGGCACAGGACGGGGCAGTGTTTCGTTCTGTTGTGGAACTTTGTGGCTCCTAACAACAACATAGAACATACATGACATTATACATATTATATATTCCGTTGAATTATGAGTTGGAATCTGCTTGACAGCAAAGGGTTCTACAACACAGGAGTGAACCTATGTATACTGTAAAAACCCAACCCAGTGCCATCAAGTTGGGTCCGACTCACAGCGACCCTAGAGGCCAGAGTAAAACTGCCCCATAGAGTATCCAAGGAGCACCTGGTGGATTTGAACTACCAGTGTTTTTGTTAGCAGTGGTAGCACTTACCCCACTACACCACGAGAGTTTCCCAATGTATACTATGAAGTATATAAATATAATACTCTAATAATACTGTATCAATATCAATAATAAGAATGTGTCAATATTGGTTCATCAGTTGTAAGACATATACCACAAAATGCAAGATAATTATAGAAGAAATAGCATGCAGCAGGGAAGAGAGGTATATAGAAGCTCTCCAGTTTCTGCACTAACACTAAAATAAGTAAAAATAAAATCTATTAAAACAATGAGGGTTCTCATACTAAGAAATAATGCTCAAAAGCCATTACTCTAAGGATAATAAAGACCTGACAATTAAGTTCACAAACTTGCCACTGTGCAGTTACATTGGCAGCACTGTATGAATGATTTGTTAAGGGTTTATCATCTTGACATATCAGCGTCTCACAGCTGTGTTTGTGTTGACATGTGGTGGTGTCTTGCTGAGTGGCATTCATTATTGTCGTTGTCTGTTTTGGGGTGCTGTCATGAGAATATAACAGCTTAAATTAGAGCAAGGAAGAAACATTAGAATTCTTGTTAAACTTGGCAAGAGAGAAAGTGAAGTCAGGGATGTGTTAGTCCAAATTTATGGTGATACTGTCATGAAGAAAATGGCAATGTGCAAGTGGATTAAACATTTTTCTGAGGGGATGGATGGCAGCACTGATAAAGAGAGGTCAGGGAGGCCAGTAACAAGTAGAACTGATGAAAACATTGCAAAAATTCATCCAGTTGTACACCAGAATCGTCAGCTGACTGCAAGAAACATAGCAGACCAAGTAAACATCAGTAACAAGAAAATCTCAACTGAAAATCTTGGCATGAGAAAGGTATGTGCAAAAATGGTCCTGAAGGAACTCACCAATGAACAAAAGCAAAGGAGAGTAGAAGTTTTCCCAGACCTTTTGGAGAGGCAGGGTGATGTTTTGGGCTGTGTTATCACTGGTGATGAAACATGGGTGTACCAATATGACTGTGAAACGAAGTGTCCAAGTGTGCAATGGAAGTCAGCCCATTCTCCATGACCAAAAATGTTGTATCAGTGCAAATCAAGAGTGAAAACAGTGTTGCTTACCTTTTTTGGTATCAGAGGGATTATTCATTATGAATTTATACCTATGAATTGGAACCAACTTGAGGCAGTGGATTTGATTGTTTTCTGAGGGAGAGGGGAGGATTTGGACAAACAGTTAATCGAGTTTGCTATCTGGGAGTGTTGAAAAGGCTGCATGAATAAGTTTGATGGAAACGACTTGAACTTGTCACCAACAACTCATGGCTTTTGTGTCATGACAATGTACCAGCTCATGCAGCACTGTCTGTAGGGGAGTTTTTAGACAGTAAACAAATAGCTATGTTGGAACACCCTCCCTACTAACCTGATCTGGCCCCCGTGGACTCTCTTCATTACCCAAAGAGAAATGAAATACTGAAAGGAAGATATTTTGATGATAGTCAGGACACGGAGGGTTATATACCGATGTCTCTGAGGGCCATTCCAGAAAGAGTTCCACATTGCTTTGAAGGATAGACTAGGCACTTGCATTGGTGCATCGCTTCCCAAGGGGAGTACTTCAAAGGGGACCGTAGTGACAGTCAGCAATGAGGTACGTAGCACTTTTTCAAGGATGGATTCACAAACTAATTGTCAGACCTTCTGTATCACTGAAGGAGGTGGAACATTAAAGGTGAACTCAAATGAAACCACCTGTCTGGGATAACATGGCATTTGATGAAGTAAAACCCTGCCTTGCAGATGGGGAAGACTGTGGCCAAAAGCATGGTGTCTCCTCTGTCTGCAGACTGTAGCTCTGTGTCTGGACTCTCTCTGTTCAGGTGGTACATTGCACCTTGCCACATTTACCGATTTCAGAAAGGGCTATAGGAACGTGCCTGCAGGAAATGTGCCTGCAGACATCATTTATTTTCTCTTCAGGCAAATCATTTATACTCGAAGATCTCCTTCTTGGGAGAATCCCTGCTTAGGTGTCTTGAATTCCCAGGGGACATAAAAGGCATGTAACCTACTTTTGGCTTTGTCCTGGGATTGCTTTCTGGCTGAAAGAATTAAATTTAGAAATGCCTGAAAGGCAATCCACATCCAGGCTATTAATAGATGAGAGGCAGATTGGGGTTGTATCAATTGGTGAAGCACCACCAATTTTACTTGGTTTTAAGAGAGTATTAAGAGTTTCGGCCTAAGTCCACAAAAGCGGTAGGAATCAACAGCTTTCAAAACTTCCCCTTTGCAGAGGCCAAGGCCACATGTTGATTCATTTCCTATAATAAGAAAAGTAACTTGTTTCCAGGGAAGGGCAAAAAACTAGGAAGAAAATAGAGTTAATTATGAGATTTTTTTTTTTCAGAGATACTACCTGAAAATTTCAAATGGTGCCCTAAGTGGGGAGGAAAATCAAAGAATATGGAATAATGACTTTCTGAAGGACTCCTTGGCTTAAGAGAACATCACAGTTCTAAAAAACACAGTCTATTATAAATAAATGTGAGTTCTCATCCTATGAAATAATATTCAAAACCCATTTTTCTAAGGATAATAACTGTGTATCACTGAAGGAGGTGGAATAATAAAGGTGAACTCAAATGAAACCAGCTGTGTAGGGTAATGTGTCATTTGACAAAGTAAAACCATGCCTCACAGAGACTGGAGGAGACTGCGGCAAAAAGCATAGGGTTTCTGTCTGCAGACGGCAGCTCTGTACCTGGAATTACCCAGACTTGCCCTAGCATTGGAAACCTTTCACCAGCTGCCTCACTTTATACAGCCAAGTCTTGGAAAGCCTGGTGGCGCAGTGCTACGTCTGCAAACTGAAATCTGCCAGACACTCCTTGGAAACTTCGTGGGGCAGTTCTACTCTCGTCTCTAGGCTCACTATGAGTCAGACTCGACGCGATGGAAGTGGGTTTGGTTTGGTTTGGTTTGGTTTGGTTTGTGGTACTGCATCTTGGTGATTGATGTAATGCAAACTCTTTTCTTGGCAGATGCAACACTGGAAACCAGGGATTTTAAGAGGTAGATGGCTGTATAGAAGTATAAAATGTCCTATGAAAATATATTTCTGATGTGTTATTAGTAGATTAAAAAAATTGTTGTTATACAGTCTACTTCCATATGTAACTGAGACAGAGAGCCTGAGTGTGTGGCTGGCTACAGATGACTTCCCTGTTCTCTTTTTCAGTTGTCTGTACTTTGTTCAAGAAGGCCTGATTGAGCACTGGTTAAGCACATAGCAGCTAAGCCAGCGATGGGTGGATTGAAGCTACCAATGGCTCCATAGGAGAAAAGACCAGGCAATCTACTTCCACAAATATCTGTAGCCTAGAAAACTCTATGAGGCAGGTCTGCTGTGTCCCATGGGATTGTTTACAAAGCTGAATCAACTTGATGGCACACAACATCTTTCTTCAATAAGCATGTAAGACTAGTTGGTTTTAAGAAAGATGGTTTTTGGCTCATCTGACTGGGAAGTCTGAGAATACTCTTACTGGAACAACTGGAACAGGGGTTCACAGCAGGATGCTCTCTTCCACTCTACTTCTGGACTCTGTTTTTGAGCGTTCACCTCATTTTCTCGGACTGCAGAGGAGCTTCTGTCTAAGTTAATTTCCATCTAAGTTTTTGGAAAGTAGCTTCCTGAATCTGCATATGATAACTTTCACTAGATTTTTTTATTTTAATTTTTTACCTTTTGTCACAAATACCAATTCACAAAACAGGAACATGCTTTTCATGTGTGTTTATGACAGCTTGACATAATTTACCATTATGCTGATTTTTCAAAAGACATGTAAAAGTTTATTAATATTGTATATGGTCTTCATAATTATGAGTTTATAACTTAGGAATAGCTACTAAATCTTTATTCAATTTATTCCTTTCATAACAGAATCAATCACGTGACTCCATCAATATCCAAACTGATGTTGATTTTAGTTGTTTCAGGCTAACATGTAATAACTTTCAATATTCTGTGTTGTTCCAAAGTGACTTACATAGTTAGTGTCCAATTTTAAGAGAGTTCGTAAGAATGTTGGTGACGGTGACTCCCTTTTTGTTGTTGCTGTTTTTATTCGCCGTCGACATGGCTGCAGCTTGTAGTCATCCCACACACAGCAGAATGAGCTGCTGGTCCTGTGCCACCCGCCATGGTCACCCGCATGCTTGAGTCCAGTGTTGACTTCTTAACTAGGAAAGCCATCTTCCAGCACTGTACGGAAGACATCTGCTGGGTTTTCGTGGGTTAATTTTCAGAAGTGGCTCTGCTGGACTTTCTTTCTAATCTGCCTTGGTTTGGAAATTCTGCTGAAGCCTGTGCACCATAGGTGACCCTGCATGTATATCAAGTATCTCTGGCACAGTTTTCAGTATCATAGCAACACGGAAGTCACCACGTCATGACACACTGACAGGCAGGTGGTGGGACTCCCTCTGTACTGAGGGGATATTCAGGAAAAACCTTCACTTTTATATTTGGATGTATGTGTTAGATAGCAAGAAGGGCAGTGGGAGCAGCTGATTAAAGTCAGCTTTTCAAACTCAGCTCTGGGAGAAGGAGAGACAGGGGTGATGCCAGAAGAGGACTCAGTCGTGATGGAGAATTAGTCTTAGGTGAGCTGCTGGAGCCTCTGGTACAAAGGCAGATATGGGCTCTGTTTAGCCAACAGAAGCCTAGAAGGGACCATTGGCACCTGAAGGATAGCTCTTGGCATGAGTTAAAGGAAAATGAAGAGAGGTGTGTTTTATAAAGCTATTGAATAATCTGGAGTGAGAGCAGGAAAAGAAACCTGTTGAGTCTCCATTAGATATTAACATGTTACAGGGCACGTTGATATCGGTGAAATGTCACATTCCAAAAATCTGAAAACAGATGATAGCCATTGCCACAAATTCTGGGGAAGGCTGAGAGGTAGGTGAATGTCAGTTCATGGAATATGATGAATTATGTCCCTCATTTCTTAAGAGGCTACATGAAATTGCTCACTGTGTGTGGGGGTGAGAGATGATCAACTTCAAATGCTGCTTATGTCAGAAAGTTAAGACTGTTGAAACTTGGATTGTAATTAACATTAGAGTACAATGAGCTGTGCTTGTCTAAGGTTATTTGCAACGACAAGGAAAGCACCCTTTTGACATCTTTATCAAGGCCCTACTAGCTTCACAATGATGCTTCTGCTTTTGGAAACACTGGGACCTAAATAATGATGATATTTGTGGTTAAAGCATCTGCAGGAGTATGGTTTCATTTGGTCACTCACCCTGTAAAGTAGGCAAGCATCACAGCAATTCCAATTTTGCAGCAAACACAAAGCAGAGACACGGAGGGGCTGGCTCAGCAAATCTACCTGAGTGAGGTGAGCACCGTGACTGCTTGGCTGCCCTGTGTTATCTTTGTGTTGAGTGTTCAAGAACCATTACATAGCATCGCATCCCAATCAAGGCTACAGAAGCCTTTCCCACCTGTTTTACAGAGAAAAGCCAAGGTGGTCTAGCTGCAAAGGATTCCAAAGGCAACCCTACTCTGTCTGTGAGAAAATCATCCAAGTGGCAAGACTCACATAGATCCCAAGGCAAGAGTTACTTTGTTTCAGTGTTTCTTTGCTGTTGCTGCTGATGTTGGTTCAGTAAAAAATGAATGTGGCAAACATTCTTATAGTAGGGAAAATAATAAAGAAAATGTAACTATCTTACACGCTCCTGACCTCAGTTTTCTAGTTCTGGTCCCAAATGGTAACACTCTAACCAGTATCTTGTGGATACTTCCATAAAAATTCTCTGCATATATACAAGTAAATTGTTATTTAACCCTCTAGCGTATATTAATATATATAAAGATATATGAGTTATAGCATATTAAATTCTGCTCCTTCTAATGTATTATGGAGGTGGTTCCAGATCACTACATAAAAGTTGACCTTTTTTTTTAGGGACTACTTAATATTCCATTGACTAGATAGAGCATTAATTATTTATAGACATCCAGGCTCTATAAACAATGCTGGAAAAAAAAAATTAAGTTTGTGTATATATGTAGACGTATCCCTGCAGAATACATATCTAAAAGTAAAAATGCTGTAGCAAAGAGTGTATGCATTTGAAAACTGGTAGACATTGTCACATTGCCATCCAAAGATGGTGCAATTTAGTTCCTTTCTATCAACCATGACAGAGAGTATCCACTTCCTTCGTCAAAGAAATGTA
Source organism: Heterohyrax brucei (assembly GCA_028571685.1). Classification (NCBI taxonomy): domain Eukaryota; kingdom Metazoa; phylum Chordata; class Mammalia; order Hyracoidea; family Procaviidae; genus Heterohyrax; species Heterohyrax brucei. The sequence goes on from CM053149.1 coordinate 55,506,105, forward strand.
TCATTAAACTTTTGACACTGGCCAATTTTACATCTGATCTCGGTGAAATTTTACAGTTTTGATTTCATATGTTAAAAGCCAGTATAAAATCAGCCCCACTGCTGTTGAGTCAACTCCAACTCACAGTGTCCGTACAGGATGGAGTAGAACTGCCCCATAGAGTTTCCAAGGAGCATCTGGTAGATTTGAACTACCAATCTTTTGGTTAGCAGCCATAGCTCTTAACTGTTATGCCGCCAGGATTCCCAAGGTCGGTATAAGTCTACATATTTTAAAATATTTAACTCTTATGTTGCATTGTTTGTTCCTGTCCTCTGTCAATTTTTATGTTATCTTGATGATACTTTCCTGACTGGTTTGTGAGAGTTCTTTTTATACTGAGGAAATAGTCTTTTGCCATATGATGCAAATGTTTCTCCCTGTTTAAAATTTTTTGCGTGTTTTATAGTATTTCTCCTAGTAGATTTCAAAACTGTGTTTGTGTAATGTAAGATTCTAATTTAGTATTTAAAAACATTCAAAATTTCTGTCTTGCTTCGAGTCATGCCTTTTGTGACCATTTAAAGAACGTTTCTTAGTGCTTTAATTTTCTTTCCACTTAAATCTCTAATCCTCCTGGAAAATGTTTTGTGTAGGGAGTGAAGCAAGAATCTAACATTTTTTTCCCAGTGAATATACAGTAGTTTCAATGTTGTCTATTAAATGATTTATTTTTCTCTCCAGTGAATTAGAATGCTGCTAAATTTTCAAGGTAATTGTGTCTATTTCTGGACTCCATTATGCTTGATGTATCTGTATCTCCACTTCTACATAATAAGCTTCATGCTATTTTTATTAGTTTGATTTTATAGTATGTCTTGTCTGCTTAGGAATTTGTTTAACACCACATTTTCTTTCATGTTTTACTACTAGTTTGTTAAATGTTTTACTACTATCTGGAAAGAGCTATCTCCTTCACATTTTTCTTAAAATTTTTAATACCCCGAACTATTACACTGTACATTCTTTCATATGGATTTAAGTAACGTCTACAGTATCCACCTTCCCCAAACTGTTGATGTGTTGATTGGAAGTACGTTATAGATCAGCTAAGAAGAACTGATGTCTTTATTGAGTTGTTCTGCCTAAGAATGGAGTATCTGAGTTTATGTAAGTCTTCTTTTGGGCCTTTCAGTAATTCTGGATTTTTAAAAACTTTTTATTGAAATACAGTACATGTGCAGACAAGCACAAAAATTGTAAATTTACAGTTAAATGAATTATCACAACATTAACATATCCACTTATCTACCTTCAGATCCAAAAAAAAGAATATTACCAGCATTCCAGATGTTTGCATTGTATTTCTTTCCAAGTTCTATTCCTCATCTTCCTCCAAAGTAGTCCATGCTAGTTTTATTTATTTATATTGTGATTAAGCAAAAGTTTACAATACAGTTCAAATTTGCATGCCTGCCTGTCTGCAGCTCCCTCTGCTCTCCATGCCCCATGACAGCACACTCATCCTTTCTGTTCCATACTTGTCATATCCTCTGAACAACCTCCTGTCCCCTCCTTTTCATCACCTCCACACCCCTCTAGTCAGAGGCCAATAGGATGACATCCTATAGATATACAGAACCATCAGGTGTACACACTTGTTTCTCCATCCTGATTTCTAACATAAAAACCTTTTTTGTTTTTGAATTTTCTGTAAACAAAATCATAAAGAATGTCTTTTATGTCTGGATTCTTATAGTCAAAGTTGTCCTTGTGAGACACATTAAATGACTGTGAATAGACATAGTTTTTTTCATTTTCATTTCTGTACAGTATTTCACTACATCAATGTATCATAGTTTTATTGCATTTTTCTGTTGCTATTGTACATTTGTTTCCCAGTTAAGGCTATTAATTTATGTGCATATGATTTATGATTTATGTCACATGCTTTTCCATTGACTTTGTAGGGGTGTTATTGATAGGTCATAGGACATGAGTGAAGGATCAGTCCCTGGAGAAGGACATCATGTTTGGTAGTGTGGATGGTCAGCAAAAAAGAGGAAGACCCTTGATGAGATGTATTGATACAGTGTCTGCAACAATGGGCTTAAGCATAAAAATGATTGTGGACTCGGCACAAGACTGGGTAGTATTTTGTTCTGCTGTGTGCTGGGTCGTTATGAGTTGGCACCAACTCAACGACACCTAACAACAACAACAGAATATGAATATTTATTAATTTAGTAGATTGTGCCAAATGGTTTATAAAAGTAAGCAACTGAGCTAATTCATGCTCCCACCAACTGGGTATGAACTCCCATTACACTAATTTTAGCCATTCACGTGATTATGTAATATTATCACATCATAGGGCCCTAGTGATGCGAGACTAAGAGCTCTCACCATGCTCCAGTTCATTCAGCCCTCCACATATCTGCTAAATGAAAGGTCGGTGGTTTGAATCTTCCAGCCACTCCATGGGAAACAGATGTGGCAATCTGCTTCCATAATGATTATAGCCTTGGAATAAGGCTATAGAACTGTGGGGCAGTTCTACTCTGTCCTATAGGGTGACTGCAGAGTCAACACTATGGTCATTTGTTTTTCCTTCTTATCTTATGCCCCAGTTTCTCTAAGACTGGACGTTTGCTTCGTCCTTGGTAGTCTTTTCAGGATCTAAGAGAACTGCTCCTCAACCTGCGTCCTCATTCTGTTAGGCTGTGTAAGGTGACTATTGTCAAGGACTGGGAATCCAGGGCATCCTAGTTGTGCTACTGTCATGTTTTCTTGATGCTATTGTTCAACCACTTGTCATAATTTAGTCCAATTCAGTGATAGTCAATACATACCTTAGCATCGCCTGGGGCTGGGGTTAACAGAATATAGAACTCTCAGTTAAATTTGAATTTCAGACAAACAACAAGTAATTGTTTTAGCATATGTATGTCCCAACAATTATTTGGGACATGGTTACTGGAAAAAAAAGATTTACTGTGTATCTGAAATTCAAGTTTAGCTGGATGTCTTATATTTATATTTTCAGGATCTGGCATCACTAATCGGAAATGTTTGACAAATTCCCATACTTCATTCCCGCCCCCAACAAAGATTTTGGTTTAATTGGTTTACAGTCCATTCAGAGTCAAGCATTTACTGTATTTTTGCACAAATTAGAGATACTTTCTATGTTTGTAGTAGAAGGTGCTCTCTGTTTGCATAAAATACAGTGTGTTAAATGCTTCGTCAACCAAACAAAAAGCCATTCAACTAGTGTCCATTCTGACTCATAACAACTCTGTGAAACAGTAGAGCTGTCCTGTTGGGACTTCAAGGAACTACTTAGTAGATGCAAACTGTTGACCTTTTGGTTAGTAGCCAAATATTTAACCATCGTGCCTCTAGGGCCCTGGGTGCTATTCATGTGTGGTCAGGGTTGAAAACCACTGCTACTCACTGCTTGAGATGGAAATCTTCCCAGTAATCTGTCCACAAAGGTGGTCTTGTCTGGCTATCGTCAGTTATAGCCTCAACAAGCAGTTTTTTTTTTTTTTTTTTACTATACATATGTCTCAATCAATATTTGGGACATCGTTACTAAAAACAGTGTTTGTGTATATCTGAAATTTAAATTTAGCTTGATGTCTTGTATTTTAGTGATCTGGTGTCACTAATTGGAAATGTTTGACAAATACCCATACTTCATTCTCTCCCCCAACAAAGATTTTTATTTAATTCATTGGCAGTGTTTCCAGGGACAAGTGTTCGCTGTATTTTTACAAGAATGACAAGTGCTGACTATAACTATTCCTCCTAGCCTGCCTGCCTGCCTGCCTGCCTGCCTGCCTGCTTGCCTTGCTCCCTTCTTCCCTTCCTCCACCCCTCCCTCCAGTTCATTTCATCCTCTATCCAATACACGGCATCACATATGTGGCTCCTGAGATTTTGGGTTAATTTTCTAAGCATCTTTTGAATGCAGATAAATGCTAGTTCAGTAAAAATTAATGGCCAGAAGAAATAACAAGAATGTTTTGAGATTCTGAGAGATGAGGAAAATAAATAAGAAACCATGTCTTCTCTGGGTTCTAAAACCTTCCAGTTCATCTTTAAATTCATTTGCTCAGTTGCATAAAGACAATAATTTACTAAATGTTTCTAATTATAAGTAGGTCTAAAGTAAATGCCCTCTCCTGTTCATAGCAGATTTAGTCTTAAATTCTTATTGGCAGTCTTTTCTGCACAGTAATTACCCTCAAAGCACTCTACCTATTAAAGTCATGTTAGCACTAAGGAAATTTTCCTATACAGTGTATAAATCATCATTTATCATCTTGCCAGTTGGAGGAAGTGAATCTCAACTTTGTATAATGGCTTGATCTCTCCTGTTACACGGATGCAGTGCTACAATATGAATAAAATGGAATAAAAGCAATGAACAGGTTTCTATGAATGATTAACAATCCAGGTGCTCTTGAAAGATTTTTGTAAAATTTTCCCCAAAACAAAGTTCCTGAATTTTATAATCACCATTAACATATTTCCCCTTCTGACCTGTTACAATAGAAATATCAAGGGAAGCACAGAAAAAAAAATCATAAGAACTTTGTCAAGTATGTTATGATGTACTGTCACAGACAACACAATTTCTGCAATGAAGTAGTTGGTTCCCCTGTGAAAAAGACGGATATGTATTTTTAAAAACTTTACGCATTGTAGTTAAGAAAACCTTGCATTTCAGTCTCTGAATTCTAATTGTTTATCCAGTGTAAAAAGGTTTGGAGTTATAGGGCTAATCTCTTTGTTTTTCACATCTTTTTTTCCCCATGTGGGAAAGGTAGACTTGATTTACAGTATGTTTCCAATTGGAGCTTTTTAAAAAATAAACCCATAATAAGAGCATTACTTGTACTTTGCCCATATAGCAGAGAACTTGTTCTCCAATTATACAAATTTCTGGAGCAGGGCTACTTTTTGCATTTTTGTGACAGTGACATATCCATGGATTCTTTAAGACCCTCACAGGGTAAGATAAGACATGATTGTTACTGGTGGAGGTAGACAATGTCAGACTATTAATGTAATAACGTCTGCGGGGTAGGGGGGATGTCTGCAAGGATGAGAACAGAAGACAATATTTCAGGAGTGGATCTCTTTGTGGTTATCATTTCCAGCCAGGATCACACTTGGATGTTTTCAGAATGAAACCCGTGTTTGAACACGTGTGTGGGAGTCACTGCAGGCAATGCGATGTGGGCAGCCTTCTGCTGGCTCTGTCTTGACTAGCTCCGTAAACCCTGGCTAGAGTAACCTCTTAAATTCTCACATTTTCTCATTGGAAAACATATTATTATTACTGCTAATAATAATAATATAATAATGTGAGGGTTGAGTGAACTAATACATGTTAAGTGCCCAGCAGTGACTGGCACTCAATAAAAGTTAACCGTCAGTATTGTGCTGTGAATCCAAACGACCTAATCCTCCAGGGATAATGGCAATGAGACAGGACTGGACTGTGTTTCATTCTGTTGTGCTTTTGTGGGGACTACTTGATGGCAGCTAACAGCAACAGCAACAACAATTGATAATAGTATTGCTTATAATACAGTAATGAAGCAATAAGTACTGGAGTACTTTAGCAAGCATTGCTGCTACTGCCTATATCAATATCTAAACCCACGGTATTTCCCTTCCCAGCTCTAATCTCTTCCACCTTTGAAGCTTCATCTCTTTTCCTTACTGTATGTTAAAACAAACTGTGTCTTTTTGCCAGGAGCCAGCCTCGGCAGGGTCTGGGATCACGAAAGGATGGGTGACATCGGTGAAGAAAGAGATGATGAGATGCAGACAAATAGGAATCTGGGGGTCGGCAGCCTGTCAGGGTCTGTCTTTCTTTATTTTTTATATATTCAGTGAGTGACGTGATTTCTTTGACCACATAAGCTGTTGGCTGATACCTTGTGGTCTTTTTTCATTTTAATCATTAGGGTTTTTTAGGTCACGGCCCGAGGCAAGTATATTGTGGTTATAATCAACAGTGAAAACAACGTTATGCCTTGAGCTCAATCAACTCTATCTATACCTCAAGGTTAAAAGGACAGGAGGAGGGGTCTAAAGGTTATAATCTGGCTGTCTCTATTTGTTCCTTCTTTGCTCTTTATTTTCTCTTTTCCTATGGGGACAGTAAACACCTACCATCCCCCACCCTATGCCTTTCTTAAACTGTTCTAAGAAGGGTATTTCTTTAGTATTTACTCATTTGCCATACCAAATATAATAGACTTGGGAGCTTATCCATCTTCCTGATGCAGGGAATGCGATGTCTATATCTAAGAGCTGTGTGGGGGGGTTGTCCCTGGGGAGCTTCCCAGGGCCTTCCTGCAATCTAGTTTTTCACATGTGGAGGGGGATGTGCAGTTGGGGGGAAGCCGCTGGGGCTGGGCCGGCCTTGGCATTCCCAGGCTGGGCATTCCCGGGCTGGGCATTCGTGGGCTGGGCATTCTGTGCTGGGATTCATTAAGCCGAGGGGGTTGTAAAACCCTTCTTAGAAGGCATCTTCCTTAATCCTTGTGCCGGGAGATAAGGGGGTATTTTTGAGGAAGATTTAACTAGGGTGCAAAATATTATCAGGGACAGTATGGCCAAAAATATGTCATGGGTGAGGTGCCTCCGCCTGGCATCACATAGGCTTGTAGCTTTGCTCACAGAGGCCTTTGTGGGTGACGGGCCTTGGCATCTTTTTCCACGCCACCTTTTTTTCTCTTGTGTATTTTTCCTATTGCCTCTTCACCATTGTGTCTCAGTGTTTTCTGTTCTCTGTTTCTTTACCATTTCTACCACATGTGGTTGAGACACAAGCTATGCTTTCTTAGAGATGAATGCATCCAGGATTGATTGCAGCTCTGCAACTTCTGGGCAGTGGGGATAGTAGCTAACATTTATGGAGCACTCACTGTGTGCTAGCTATTCTTCTAAGGTTTTCCATACACGGACTCATTTCATTCTTATAATACCACCATGAGATGGGTGCTATTCTATTCCCCACATTCTGGAGGAGGAAACTGAGGTGCAGAGAACGTAAATAACTTTCTAATGATCACACCAGTTAGCAGAGTTAGGATGTGAGCTCATGCTTGGAGAGACCAGCTTGGAGAGACATGCTTGGAGTCTGTCCAGAGGCACCTTGGAAGAAATGTCTTGTGTTCTGCTGAAAAATCATCACTGAAAACCCATGAGAGCACAGTTCTACTCTGACATGCATGGGGTCTTCATGAGTCAGAATTCACTCAGTGGCAACTGTGTCTGTGTTTTCTGACTGTCATCTAAATTTATGCCCTTAATCTTTACAATACAGTGCCCTTTTGGAAGTATATTATGAGCTAGAAAATTTCAACTCAAGGATGCTAAAACTCACAGAAGGAAGATTAGTGATCCAGTTTTTTGCTTCTCCCACAATCCAAAGAGAAAACAGACGCATAACAAATTTTCAGACTCCAGCAGGTCAAGCTCTAGTGATCCCTGGGATTATAAACCTCGTTGCTCCATCCCAGGCTTCCTCTGTCTAGAGTTTTTGAGGGGCCCCTGATTGACTCATTGTACAGCCTTTCCCTGTGGTTGGTTGTATCTCATCATTCATCAAGTCTAAAATGTCTTCATACTGGCATTGTTCTTCTCGGAATCATTTCATGAATCTGTAAATTGTTTTTTGACACTGGTGAGCCTCTTGATAAACAGAATCAACAACTAAACTGTCCTTCAAAGCTCTGGTCATTTGCTCTTTTTAAATTGAAAAGTGCTTTTGGGGAAGGGTGTTTGAGAGCAATCTCCAGGTTCTAGTCTGCTAACTGAAAGAGATAAGTTTGGAATTATGACTTAATCTTGCTTTTGGAGTTTACGGAATGCTAGCCTAGTAGGAACTCTTGCTGATGTGTAAGAGTTGGGGAAATCATGGCATGATGGCTGCCCTCAGTAAAACACAGATTTCTTGTAATCAGTAACAGCAGGGACCATGATTTCTATTTAATTTCTAATTGCCTTGTCCCCCAACATGAGTGTCTTGGGATTAATCAAGAGCATGATTTTTTATTCACATTTTAGGTCTTGGCTTCTTGAGGGCTGAGACTTACAAATAGTTAGAATTTATTGGCTACAATTTCACACCAGATGGCTGCATGCTTTTTTCCCTCTAGAAAACTTGTTGGTTATTTGGCCTCTAGTTCTCATGGTAACCAAAGAAGGTTGTTAATATTTTTTTCTCACCACGTAAAATCAGCAGAGTTGTCAGAAGAATTGCAGCAGTTTGATGAGGGCTTGAACATTGGTTGTATTTTTTGAGTTTGTATGCTGGCCCCTTGTATCTTATAATATAGTGATAATATAGTAAGAAAAAGACCCCAGAATTTAATCTTTTTACATATATCAAAGAAAAGCCAAGCTTACTGCCATTAAGTTGATTTTGACTCAGCAACCAGATAGGTTAGGGTAGAACTCCCCATAGAGTTTCCAAGGAGCATCTGGCAGATTTGAACTGCTGACCTTTTGTTCAGCAGATGTAGCACTTAACTGCTACACCACCAGGGTTTCCGTTTTATCATATAGCTTATTTAAATGTTTCTCACTGCTACGTGAAAATAAAAATTCTTCTGCAATAGCAGATCCTTGGTAATGAAGGCCAATGTTATGGCTTAGAAGATGGAACCATCTTATACTGTCTTCACATGATACAAGCTTATCTCAGAATTTCAGAAAATGTTCCATGGTGTTTGGCTTTCAGCTGGTAGACGATGGGCTTAAAATATTCTGACTAAGGCGCCAACCAAAGATGGAATGTGAACCTGCACTGATGGTATATTTGCCTTGTGAGTCCGAAACGAGTTTCGTCTGATCACCCATCTTCAGAAGGGCTCTTTACGGTTCTGCATGTTAAGCCTGTAAAATTGTAGGCTTCTAGGAGCTTATGTTTACCCAAACGCATGGTCATTGAGTCAATTCCAACTCATAACAACTTTATAGGACAGAATAGAACTGCCCCATAGAGTTTCCACAGAGTGCCTGGTGGATTCCATCAGCTGACCTTTTGGTCAGCAGCCACTGCTGTTAACCACTACACCAGTAGGGTTTCAAAGCCTATACTCAGACATGTTCAACTATTGAGGCCTAAATGAACAAGCAAATCAAGAGTTTACTGGCAAATCTCTGAATTTAATAAGACTGCCTTTCTTGGAATGACTACATGGTATGCAATCAATAATTACAGAGACTAGGTACAACAGAAAAATAATGCCTGCTCATAGGTGATGAAAACTGTGTGCAGTGTAACTAGCCTTATGGATTATTTAGGACAAAAGAGGCCATAAGAGTTCCTAGTGTACGCAAACTTATTTGTAGACTGTCAAATTTCTCACTTGTAAATTATCTACTACCATCAATGTCTTTTGTTGTTTTGTTATAGATAACCTTGTAACTTGCTTTGTTAAAAGAATACTGTATGGTAAACTTATGAGTGAAACTGGGTTTACTTTTCTTCCCAAATCAAATGTCAACAGAGGAACCAGGTCAAAACAGGAAGAAATAAATATATCGGTTCTCCACTGCTATATGAAATATTGAAGGTGACATTCTTACCAAGGTGACTTTGCCGAGGCAAGCAAAACATATTTATTGTGCTTCCCTTGTATGTGGGGGATCTTAGCAGAAGCCTTTTCTCTGCTACAACCTTTCTATACTCTTATCACAAATTATACTATCCATGACAATGACAGTGTAGGAGATGACTATGGAGGTGTACCTCAAAGCTGGATGGAACTTTGTGACTTATGTGATGATGAGGTGATTGCACGTGTTGTGTATATCACCAGGCCTTTGCTGCCATGTAATGCCACTCTGGGAGTTTGTTAAAGTTAAGTAGATATTTTCAATATTAGTAAAGAAAGGTAGAAGAACACAATGATTACAGTATTGAGTTTTGGGATAAGAGGGACTTCAGTACAAGTTATGGATTGCCTGGTCATTACAAGCACTCAATAAATGCTGGCTAAAACTACCACAATGAAGAGAGTTAGAATTGAGTTTCTTTTTTAGTTTTGAAGATGTTATTGGCCTAGGATACTTGAGCTACAGGGCATAAATTATTTACTAATATTTAGTGAGTGCCTTGTAAGTCTACTTGACAGCATTGGTTATTTTTTTATATATTTTTTGTGGTTGTTTTGTTTTTGACGATGGGTTAGGCATTATACCAGTTCACAAATCACGATCATCTTATTCAATCCTGAAAACCACCTTGAAATATATAGGTACTACTGGACTGCTTTTATAAACAAGAAAGTTGAGGATCAGAATGGTGACAGAACTTCCACAGGTTTGCATAGGTGAACTCACAAACCAAGGTTTGAATCCGTAGTTGTCTGACTGTACAGATGATCTTGGAGGGCAAGGTCCTGTTCTGTTGTTCCTAAGTGTGGCTGTAAATACAGGTCTATTCTCACCTCCAGTCCTTAGAAAACATTGACAGTGAATGAATCAATTAATGAAGACATGTGAGAATGACAAGTTGCTATTTCTTTTAACAGGTTCAGAGGAATTTTAAATGCTGCAAAAGTTAATTTGTGACACCAAAGTCAAGGCAAAAGCCATTAGTCCATATCACTGCCCCAAGGCTTTATGGTGGCAGAAGCCTCAAGGCTTAGGCTTCCTGCACATTCCTCTGTTGCCTTGGAACTCTGAGAGGGTGCTGATCCCCAGCCTTTTGGTTTGGGTGGATCTAAGATGCAGTTCTCTCTGCTGTGCCCTGACTCACCTTGAAAACCAGTGGGAGTCTGCTTTTGAATAAGAAAAACGGGAGTGTGGTACCAGACGTGGATCTGGTTCTGTGTGTTCGGGTATGTGTGCAAACAAGAGCATGTGCAGACACTTTTTTAGAAAGCTGTAGATACACATGTTACATACAAAGGTATCTAGTATTATGAAACTGGTGTTATAGCAGTTAAGAGCTACAGTTGCTAATCAAATGATAGGCAGTTCGAATCCACAAGGTACTCCTTGGAAACCATATGGGGCAGTTCTACTCTGTCCTGTAGGGTCACTATGAGTCAGATTAGACTTCATGGTGGCAGGCTTGAGTTAGTTTATGTTGTCTGCAGGGGGACTATTTGGGGGAAGTGTGATCTGCTGTTCTGTTTTATGTACAGGAAGAACCTTAATGATAATGCTTTAAAACAGACACAATGTACAGTTTTCCAGAGGGGACTTTTTCAGAATTTCTTCCAGGGATAGGATCAAATCCCTTCAACTGAGCTTTATTTTACTGATTCTTAAATTTGACTTTAAGATTCAGTACTTCTATGAGTAGTAATTGCATTCTTCAAAATTCTCTTAGGTGTATAATCTCAGTTTTTGTCATAACATAACCCAAAAACCCATTGCCTTTGAGCTGATTCCAATACTTAATGGCCATATAGGTCAGAGAAAAACTTGCCCACAGGGTTGCCAAGGCTGTATTCTATGCAGAGCAGCTGGTGAGTTTGAACAGCTGGCCTCTTCACTAGCAGCTGAGCACTCAATCACTGAATGAGCAGGGCTCCTTCCATTATAACACAGGGATAAGATGATTTTCAACTTCATGGAAATTACAAACAACAACAACAACAACAAAGGTTTACGGAATGTTCAGAAGTCAACGGGGGGAGACAGTCTTGTTTTCCGCTGATTCTCTCAAATCTTCCCAATCTTGGACATAAAGCCTGATTCACAGCAGATACTCAATAAACAATCATTGAGTGAATAAATCAATTTCTGGCAGAGGCTAAAATGTCCCTGAGTCTATACTAGAGTATGACAGGAGAAAGTTTGAGCCTCCTTTCTTTGGGTTAGTTAATGGAGTCACACTGAAGATACACAAAAGTCGACAAGAAATGAATGGCTCATTTACAAACATTTCTATTTCAGTGCTGGGAAATATGATAACATTAGGAAAACAGTTAAGACAATGGTTTGTACAGAATCGACTATTTCAAGCAATGAACACTTTATGGATTACAGTTTAAGAAGATTAAATGCCACATACGACAGACACTTGTGACAGACAATGCTTCTGATTCTGATATTAACATAGCATCAGTTACACACGTGAGAAACATTGCCCATTCAGTTTTGGGTTATGAAATATATACTTTTTTTTATAAGACATTTCAAATTACAACATATCTCAGGCAGCATGCAGGAAAAGTCATTTATTGTGTATTAATTAGAATACATCTTGCAGCAAACGTCCATTTTTTTGGTAGTTAGGTCAAGAAGGTAGACACCACTTAGACGGGAGCATGGCTGAAGTCAGCCATTGTGTTTACTGGCCAACTGAGGGCTTTCTGGGAAAAATAAAACTCGGAGTTCACTCATTAACAAAATGCACAGAAATCATAAGCTCGATTCTTTAAAAATGTTTTTTTCCACAATTATTATTTATTGGTCATACAGTAGCTGCAGGAAATTTGAGTTCTGAGAGCTGGTTGTACAGACAGCAGAAATTGATTCTTCTGTGGACTCACATGGTTACAACAAAGAGGCTTACCATTGGAAATCACATATTATAACAACGGGCTATACAAACATCACAAAGATTTGATGTTTCTGAGGGTGAACAAGTAGTATGCTGTGGTTATTTCATAGAGACTAGATTAACAGGCAGTGTAAATCACACATATCTTAAGATTTTAAAAATACGTTTTTATACATTTCTAACTTCTTCACTTACACTTCCTTTTGTCATTTCTTGTCTCCCCACTTGCAGTCTTTAAACAAAGTGTGAATCCTGCCTCATACCAAGCCCATGGATAGGACTGTGACATCCCCAAAGGAATATGGCTGAGTATACACTGGATCACAGAGGTGACAAAGCAACATCTGATTTAGGTTTGGGTTAAAATGCAAATAAAATGTAACTATCTTAAAGGATAGCAGTGTGAACAAAACTTTAGGAATCAAAATTTTTTATTTACAAAACATTTCAATGTAGTTTTAAATGGTAGTTCTCATGAAGTGTACACATTAAGTAACCTTAATGCCCACTAGTATCATTCTGTACAACACAGACTGCTGGGTTAACTTGCATGAAATGATCAGGTGGGAAAATCAGGTAGTGATTTCAGCCCATGCAGGTGCTTGAAAGGGAATATTTTAATACTTCCCATGTGACTTACTATCACTAATGAAGGACATTAATGGTGATGCCTGTAACGCAGACAGAGTAAATTTCCAAATGTAATTTAGTACTGGAATTCTAGTCAAGCATCGTGTACTTGATCTGTGTCACTATTCTTCTCATTTCCAAGGTTTCTGTGTTTTACACTAGCTTCAAAATATTTTCCTTGGTCCTTAGGCATCCAGAGTATTGATTTTACAGACAGAGGGTGATAAGGTGAGCTTTTTGCACAGTCACATTCTTAAGAAAAGAAGTCAATCTATATTGACAGATCATTAAACAATGGTCTTTGGCAGAATGCTTTACAAATGACTTCCTCCACTTTCAACATTTTACTGAGGCCATTTTCCTCCTTGATGATATCAGACATGTGGCCACTTGTTCACTGTTATAGGTTAATAGGAAAACATCACAGATAGAAAAATACTTGAGTTTAGTACACACTCATTTTGAAAGTGAAATTCAAAGTCTATTGATTCATTGTGCCAGAGAAGATATTTTATGCACACACTTCTAACAGGGTCACTGTTACTTAAGATCATAATTTTAACAATAACAATGCAGTTAGTGAAGAAGGCATGTGTATCAATAATCCTAGAAAATTTTATCACTGAAACACACTTAAAGGATTCACCAGAATCTTTTGATTTTTATACACTGCATTTCCTACAGAATGATTAACATAGGACGCATATACCTTCTTCTTCTGGTTTGCCTGTGTGTGTAACTCACAATGGCAAGCCTTACAGACGACATTCATTGGGATGAAGGAATAAAAACCAAGACATTCAGTCAAGCATCCAAATGCATTCCTGACTGACATACTGTCACTCAGGGATTTCAACATATGGTGAAGAGTTCTTCTTCTTCTCTTTTTTTGTATAAAACTGCATTAAACAGGTGAACAAGGTACAGAATCAAATAGCACAACATCATGATGGCTTATTTCGTGGTTCAAGTTAACCCTCCTCTCCTTTGCTCCTTCTCTCCTTCTCCCTGTCTTGGAAGGTCCCATGAACAGCCTATTCTTCCCTTTTGGCTCTGGGCAGGACCTTCATGACAGCTCTCAGGGAGAGAAGGCTTCTGTCACCCTTTTGTTTGGGGACACTGTGTGCTGACTCAGGATGAGTTCAGTTTAACATTGAAAGTTTCCAACAAACTTCTCCAATGGGCAAGAATGGCCATTAGTAACAAGAACAAGGCCAGAGAGAAGTTCTATGTGGATTTGCTACCTGAATTCTCTTCTTACTTGCCTGCTTTAGAATTCCTCCAGCAGCACAGAATTGTTTGTGCAAATATACAATATGTACAATATGTTAGTTCTTTCCTTTGCTTTTGCCTAGCAAACTACACGTTTCCTCAGCTCTCTACTGTCTACAAAGATGAATCGATGAAACCCAGGGGGGAGTCCCCATTGCAATAATCTGTTGTGCCAGCTATTATTATTATGGCTTATTAGAATAGTGTTGAATTGCACCACAGACCTGCAAAACTCACCATGAACAGTACTGGGAGGCAAAGCTGTCGGGAGATTAAAAACAATGATCAATTATCTCCTAATATCGAGGCCTTTGAATGTACCACAAGAATATGGGTCTCCAGGATAGGTACCTCTTTTTTTCTCATAAACTTCCTTAGAGGATTTTTAAATCTATGTTTGTTTCATGATTTCAAGATTTGAACAAATAATGTGTACCATGGACTGGGGACAAAGGGACAGCCACTGCTGTAATTTCATCTGAGGCACAAGAGCTCCTGTGACAGAACCCCAAAGGCTACAAAGATCTGGGGGCTGAGAAGAGGGACTTCAAGGCCCTGGATTCCTGGTCATGAGTTGAGGAAATTTCAGCCAATCTGATCCAGCCCCTCCCTCTGCTAAGATATATTTCTTGTCACCAAGGACAGTGATGTTGGTGATCATTCTTAGGTTTCCCTGGCTTGGCTGCTAACTGAAAAGTTGGAGGTCCTGTTCCTCCACAGGCAGCTTTTTAATTCCAAAAAAAAGCAATGAGAAAATGCTCTCCGAGAGACAAAGTGGCCACCCAATGCTTCAGCTGTGGCCAGCAACAGGAGAGGAACACACATTTTAAAGGAGGAGGTACAACCCAGTCTTTTACATCAGGTCTTCTGATTCCTGGTGGGGAGGGGGAAGAAGCCATGCCAAAATCTTTGACCAGCTTGGCTCCTTCTAATGGAGGCCCGCAGGGACAATGACAGGGTTGGTCTCAGAGCATCATGGTGGAGCTTATGTTTTAGCCTCCATTGGGACACTGGAAATTCTTTTTTGGGATTGGAAGGAAGGATGAAACATAAAGACTACAATGTCACTGAGTTGTCCATGTGACAGATGCTGAAATGGCAAGCGTCTTGTTACATACATAGATATTTACCATGACTAAAAAAAAAAAAATGAAGTTGCTAACAGCTGGAAAATAAGTACATATGGGTGTTCTAAGTACCTGTAAATGTGATACTTCTAAATTCACACGCAGACACAGACATGCCCGTAAACACATGCATACATAATGCAGTCTTAAGCTTGCTTTCCTAAACTATTTTTACAAGCTATGACTTGCTGACTTTCTACGCCTGAGCTCTCTCAGATGAGAAAGCCTGAGATAGAGCTCCCAGGGGACTTGGGATGACATCTCTATTCATTGTGGTTTGCAGACCTTATGGGCTGCATGAGTTTTAGAAAACACTTTAGAGAACAACAAAAAAAATCCTTTGTAACCAGTAATTATTTTAGCTCAGTGATTTCACATCAGCTCTTCAAGGCCACAGTGTGTCATTAACTATAGTTCAGTAAGTACTGTCACACATACACACGCAGGCACACACATACTGTTAGTTTGCAGTAAGCAAGACTTCAAACTGGTTTGTTCTGGTTGGTGCCCCTGCTGAGATTTCACCATCTCTACCCTAGGTATACTGAATCAGAATCAACAGTTTCACAAGATCACCAGGTGATTCTTATGTATAGAAAAAATATGAGATATGCAGCTTCACTAGTGGTTCTCAGAGTTGAGCTTCACTAGTGGTTCTCAGAATTGGTCCCTAACCAGCAGCATCAGCATTACCTGGTAAGTTGTTAGGAATGCAAAGTTTCAGCAGAGGTTTAAACCAGAATGAACCAGTTTGAAGTCCTGGCAGTAGGGCGAATGGGCCAGAGCTAATAAATTAAGTGTAAAAGTGTATAAGGTCATTCTCTAGGGCCTCGGGACACACAAGCTAAGCAGATCAATTGTGGGTTTTTAAAAACACTAGAAAAGCTGATTAGAAATCTTCCTGATTTGAGAGTCTGAAGCTCAGCTATGCCAGAAAAAGCTATTCGTGAGGATTAATTTGCCTTCAAGTTATACTTCAAGCCAGAGTGGTGAACTTATATCTGAATGTATTGTGCCTACATGGAACCTCCTATTTAAATTTTTTTCTGGGAGGAAGGAGAGCTAAGCAGTAGGTGACGTAAGTCCTGTTAACTACACAGGACATCACGCAGGAGATCATTGGTTCCAAAGTTGAGCATGTGTCAGGATCACCTACAGGGCCTGTGACAACCCACACTGCTGGTCCAGCCCCAGCATTTCTGATTTAACAGGTCAGGGCAGGGGTCACAGGTGGCACTTGGGAACTTGCATTTTTAACAGATTTCTAAACTATCCTGATACTGCTAGTCTGGGAATTAAAGCTTTCAGGACCACTGCAGTAGATGATTCTAAAACACACTATCATCACCAACCAGAAAACCCAAACCCACTGCCTCGAGTTGATTCTGACTCAGCAACACTATGGGACAGAGTTAAATTGCTCCATGGAGTTTTCAAAGAGCCCCTAGTTGATTTGAACTGCGGATCTCATGGTTTGCAGACGCACCTCTTAACTATTATGCCACCAGGGTTTCCGAATCACCTTAATTACACTCCCTGTGCAATGCAAAGGTCACTACTGGATTCTCCCCACAGACATTTTTTATCATATATGCAAAGAACCAATTATATTGGTCCTAGTTTAATTACAGGGGAGCTAGAGGTGCAGAAAGTCAAAGTATCACGTCAGCACACACAGCAAACTTGCATCGAAAATACAACTTAAACTTATGTGCCAATCTTTGCCCTTCCTATGAAGGAAATACATTTTTTTTCTGTATTATCTAGTAATATAATTGGAGAGAGGTCACAGGATCTTCTGCAAATAGCCTCTTTCCAGGAGTTATTATTTTATAAATAACACTAAAGGACTCCCACCACAGAGATGACTTTCTCCCTCTCACCTCAGGAAGATTAATATGGTAACTGCTAAATTTGCTTGGTTTTGTTGACTGAATGGAAGGGGTTTGCTGACAGGAATTTTTTTTTTTAAAGGAAAATCATGTTTTAAAGCATATCAAATGCACTCACCCATTGCCATTCTGTTGATTCCAACTCATAGTGACCCTATAGTACAGAGTAGAATTGTCCAAGAGGGTTTCCAAGCAGTGCCTCGTTATGGAAGCAGACTGCCACATCTCTCTCCACCAGAGCTGGAGCAGCCAGCTTTCTGGTTGGCAGCTGAGCACTTTAACCACTGTACCACCAGGTCCCCGATCAAATGCAAAAAACAAACAAAAAAACCCAAACCTATTATCACTGAGTCCGACTCGATGGCACTTGGCTTTGGCTGGCATATCAAATGCAAGAATCTGTAAAGAGGAGGAAGCAGAAGGAAAGGTTTCCATTCAGCCAGGGAAGAATTAAGCTGAACTAGCTGTCAGAACACATAATAAGAGCTCGTAGTTTGTCTGGCTGCTAGGTGGACCTGGGTCAACTGAAGAGGCTGGACTGGCCCAGAGTTGACAAAAGACGACAGAGGACAGACCTGAGTTTGTGGGAATGAGAGGCTGCCTGTGCTAAAGGCAGCTTCCATCTATTCACAGATTTCTCTGCCTTAAATAATCACTTGCCTGCTGACAGAACTCACAGGCTTGCTCAAGGCAGCTATCGTTGGAAAATGCTGATGGCGCATATTTGTTTTAAAAGAAATATAAAAACTTACCTTTCTAATTTACAGTTTTCTAACAAATCTGAAATGGGGGTCAAATTTGACTTCGGGGACTTATTGAAATATAAAACTACTGGGCCTCTTGGCAGCTCTATATAGGAATTCATAATGAGAGAAGGAAAAGTAATTTTATCCATCAGTGGAAGCCATGGAAACTACTATCACAAAAAATTCTATGTTTTAATTTTCTCTCTCTCTATTGAGACTCTCAAGATCCCTTTATCTGTTGCAATATCAGGAATTTCTATTTACCTCCCTCCCTTGGTAAATTTGGCTTTGTTCCTTAGAGCTAATAACATTGGAATATATTACTGCTATGATATTTAAATGGTTTTGCCATTTTCAATGACATTCCAACTGGGATTACTTCAAGAGAAAACTTATATTTATTCCGTAAAACATTCTTTGGTTATACAGGCAGAGTTCACAATGTTTGCTTTTTCTTTCTTTCTTCCTTCCTTTTTTTTCCCCCCATGGAAATGAAGTTTACGTTCTCCTGCTAGACTTCAGATTGCTAAGGGCCCAGGTGGGCTGAGGGTGACCAGGTGACTGCTGGGGTGAGTGGAGGCATTTTTGGGAAATATTCAGGACTAGTCATTTTCTCCATGACAAAGGAGGAATTTAAAAGACCCTTGAATTTATAGTAAATGCAATTCTTTTTTCAGCATCCTTCAGAATGCTTGTGTGTCTTAGTATCTGTCTCCGTGGTCAACGGTGCATTCTCTTTGTATTTCAAATATTTCAGTATGAAGTAACTGTTGTGTCTTCTTTCTTCCTAAAAGGCTGTCTTTAAGCATAAAGAATGAAAAGCAAAGGTATGAAGTCCAGATTTAGGAGAACACTGTAAAGTCATCATTATAAACCCAGTAAGTGAGGTACGCACTACAGATTAGTCAGTCAGTACAAGTAAACCTGTACATGCCTCGCTTATTGGGTAATGCATCTCTGCTTACGGAGGTCACTAATGTGGAATCCATTTCAATTTGATTCACTTTTTTTTTTTTTTCAATTGGTACTCTGGAGGTCAGTTCTATCCTGGCCCCTAGGGTCGCCGTGAGTCGGATCCGACTCATCAGCACTTGGCTTGGCTGGCTTTCCCCCATAAGAAGAAACTTCCTACTTCTCTCAAGGAAGGATGGTTTTCTTCTCCCCAAATAAACCACTCCATTCCTGTCAGATGCCAAGAATTTTTATTGGCTTGAGATTTGCACTGGTCACCAAGTATCACAGGGGACAACAGACATCCACAAGTGGATCACAGTAAGCCAGCAAAGAGGACGCAGAGCTGAATGCATTCTGGAAAATCAAGCTAAAGGAGAAGTCCCTTCATTTAATGATGAGAAAATTCAAGTCCAGATAGATCTGAAAGTTCATAACCCTCTGAAATAATTAAAACTCCTTTTAAAAAGAAGAAAAGTCTTGGATTTCCTATCAGGTGACTATCTGATGTTAACATCAAGAGATCTTTGTGTATTCAGAGGTAAGGACTAAGGTGTTCACCTCTAGTCAGTTGTTAAAAGCAGGACTTTGAAACAATTCTTACCAGTTTGAACCCCTGCTGAGAATTTGCATTTTCACCCCTAAGATATACTGAATCTGAATCCACATTTTAACAAAATGCCCAGATGATTCTTACGTCTAATGAAGATTGAGAACAACTAATCCAGTTGTGTTCTCAAAACTGGTCCCTAACCAGCAGCATTACTGTCATCCAGGAACTTGTCAGAACTGAAGCAGAAAGAGTCAGTTCCAATTCCTGGTTAAAAGATGACAGCCAGAGTTACAGCTTGCAACTGAAACACAGTCAGAGGCCAGAAAGTCAAAATAACAACAGGTAAAGAAAATCCTGTGAAAGAATGAATATCGACACCCAAGAATTAAAAATTCAGCACAGGCAAATGATCTTGGTAATAAATTTTCTCCAACTTGAAATGTTATATGAAAGACCATATGTCAACTTAGAACAGGCCTTGTCTCATTGTTTGTGTTAGTTAAGTCTGAATTCATTTATCTTGTTGGCAAAAACCAGAATATGAGATAAAGAAAATTAGAAAACTTTTATTAATGGAACTTCCCCTAACAGGTTTCAGAATGGTCCTGTGAAGCAGGCTCAAATTGGTAAAATATCTCTAGGCCAACACGGAAGATTAATTTAATTAGAGATCCATAACTGGACTCTTCCTGACTAAATCAAGTGCTCATGTTAATTTTGTTAAATTAGGCCATTTTGAATTCTTCATACCATCCTAGGGTGCCTATTAGAATATTTTGTACAGAGTAAATGCTTGACATTTGAGATTAAAAAAAAAATGGGCTCTGACATTCGATTTTTAAAATTGTACCACTGCCTTGAAGTTTTTTTAAAAAAATAATATTTAATTGAATAGGAAATGGTTTTAGAAAACAGACTAGCAAAACCTGCTCATTTCCTTCCTTCTTTGGCTTAATTTCTTGCAGATTCCCACCCCCTCCCCCCTCAGGTAATAATCCAGTTGATATTTATCTAGCTTCAGTATTCAGACCTGAATTCTAATGGATGAATGCTGTCCAGTTTTTACATCTCTCAACTTTTAATGATTGAGGGTGAGGGCCAGGAGGACAAAGTCACATTGAAGAGCTGGTATCACAGCAATCTCAGACTTTTGCTTAAGAGTTGGAAATGTTTCTTCAAATCTTTTCCCTGAGTTACAGTGACTCCAAGGATGCCATTTGGGTACAGTGTTGATGTAGAGACAATCAGCACAGGATGTGCTTTTGTAGAAAATTCTGGCATCAATCAATGAAGAACTTGTCATTTTTTTTTTTTTTTTAAATCAGAGCTCATTAATGGGCTGCTTCTCTTGGTAGAGTTATGATGTAAAAGGCTGAGTCTGGAGCTCTGTCAGGATTCTCCCACAGAATGAGCAGGGGAAGTATTCCACTGGGAACTACAACTGATAAAAAAAACTCTAAAGGAAAAGCAGCATCAAGCAAGCTGACAAAAGAGGACAGACAGAGGAGCTGTGCCCTCCTCTATCACCCAGCAGCCTGTGATGAACCTTCCTTCTTTACTGCTTTTGAATATTATTAAATATTCTGTCTCCTGCTTTATTTAAAGGGACCCAAAGCAATGCTGATATTGTCACAAGACAAACCCAGTGTCCTGTTTGAGTCAAGTCACAATAATATCACCCATTGATCTGTGTTAGTTAGGGGAAGCATCAAGTTCTGAAGAGATAGGCATTCATTCTAAACAGCAGTAAACCAATTATTTTAATTTTCCTGATGAAATGACTTCTAGAATTGGTTACCCTCTAGAACTGGCATGTCAGAGTATCAGTTAAAAAAAATGCAGATGGAGCTGCAGATAGGCAGGCATGCAAAATTGATCTGAATTGTATGCTTTCACTGAATCACAGTAAAAAAAAAGAAACAAAATGCAACTGCAGACTCCTCATTTCTAGGTCCCATCCACGTGGGGGTCCTGCTTTCTCTGTGCTTTCACATGCTGGTTTCACGGCAACAGGTTAGGAAAAGAATAGGCTCACATGACATGCAGGCAACAAGCACTTGATTGAACTGCATGGTTCTGTTTGGAAAGATTTGAGTTTAGCAAAACAGGCTGAGCTTAGAGCAGAAAGGAATTATTGTACATAGCATTCACACCAAGTGAAAAAGTACCTCTCACTGCTCTGACATCTGTGGATCGTATCCAATAAGAGGGTGAGCAGGGGTGGTAGTGTGACAAGCAAGTGTACTGGTGTGACTCGTGGACTTGCATCAGTCCTGTTGACTTTACCCAGTTTCTACCTGACCCCATCTAGTAACTGAATGATGATGGGCTAAGGACATCAGCAGTGATCTCACCTTCCAGATGAACAGCTTGTTTGCCTGTAGATGCTGTATGAATGGGGCAGGTGAGGTGGGTGAGCACTGATATACCGCCGCATCTCATGTCTCAACAGTCAACATACATTTGCCTGATAAACCAAAACCCAACCAAACCCACTGCTGTCAAGTGGTTTCTGACTCATAGCTACCCTATAGGTTAGAGGAAAAATTCCCCATGGGGTTTCCAGGAAGCACCTGGCAGATTTGAACTGCCTCTTGGGTAGGAGGTGTAGCACTGAACCACTACGCCACCACGGTTTCCACCTTTTCTTGATAGGTTTTCTGAAATGCAACCTATGCTTCAGATTCTGCATTGAAAAGCATCTCTTTTTGTGTTGTGTGTAAAGACTAATAACGTGGTAGTCAAAAACTAAAAGGTGATTAGCAAATTTAGTCCATTTTGAAAGGGAGGGCAACTCTTTGCCTCGACTCTTCATCCGATGTCTCTCAAGACTATGCTTGGGACCGAGCTGGAAGCAGGAAAGAGGCCATAAACCAGGTTCGCTGCTGCAACCAACTGCTCACAGCTTCTTTGGGCCCTGGACTCATTTGTCAACATAATGAACCAAGTAATTGGTAAAAAATCCTCCATCCATTTTGATGAGAAGGGTGCCCATTTTCAAAAAAATGTAAATCTATTCAGAATTTGTGAGAAGAACTTCAGCCTACCAAGAATATTTTAAGCCTCATGCATACATTTTCCACAGCATCATCAGTTTGAAAGAAGATTCAGAATGTCCAATTTCCTATAGGATGAATGATGGCAAGCCAAGCCAAGCCAAGTGCCGTCGAGTCAGATCCAAAGCCTTATTATTCTCACAGTCTTGAATAAAACTTCAAAGCCAATGTTTTCTTGAAAATTGTAATAATAATGCCATCAATTGGATTCTGACTTGTAGTGGCCACAGGACAGAGTAGAACTGACCTACAGGATTGCCAAGGCGTGCCTTGGGGATTCAAACTGCTGACCTTTTGGTTAGCAGCTATAGCACTCAACCACTATGCCACCAAGTTTTCCAAAGACAGAGTAGGTCATAGAAATAAGGTTCAGTTTTCATCTGTTGTTAGCTAGCCTTTGCCTGGAACTAATACCACGTATTTTTGTTGGTAAGATAGTGATAAAACATAATCCTTCTGGTATTTCTAAAATTATATGTTCTAAGTGGGTATATATATATATATATATAATTTAAAGATGTAGTCTCACTCCTCACCCTGTCAGGATCCCTTGGAAAAATCTCTTGTACAGACTGACTAAAAGAGCTAGTTTGTTGGTTAGTTGGATCAGGTAGTGAAAACAAATGCTAGGAACAAGATGAATGCTGTCTGTGGAAGTTCAGTTTGTCCAGGTAAGAGTGTCTAAGCTAAATGACAGTTAGTGGATGACCAAGGATCTGTAGCAAGACTGAGTGAAAGTCAAATTCCTTGCCTCCCAACACATCAACTGTATTTCTTAAAGTATAGACTCGGGTGTGGGAGTCCTTCCTCTCAATGATGTTTCGAGGGACAAATATAAAATCTTATATTTTTAGCTCCTAAAATCTGACCTGGACAGGATATTTTTCTCAAGAGCTCTTTAAAACAATTTGAAAAGGTACTGAAAGGTGAAAACAGTCAGGAAGGATCCTTAACATTTTTTAGAATACATATAATTGACATTGTCCTAAGCAATTTTCAACCAATTTGCATCTGTAGCTAAACAAAGGAAGAAAATCATTAGTTGGAAGGTCCTTCTTTGCATGCCCTTCTCTGGCTTTCTCTTGGTAAAGAGATACGAGGAAAAGGTAACACTAATCTAACATGAGCTTTCTCTGTTACTCTACCAAAACAACCAAACCCACTGCGGTTGAGTAGATTCCAACTCGATAGGATAGAGTAGAACTGCCTGGTAGGTTTGAACTGCCGACCTTTTGGTTAGCAGATGTAGCTCTTAACCACAAGGCCACTAGGATTTCTCCTAAACCAAGACCAAACCTGCTGCTGTTGAGTTGATTCTGACTCACAGAACCCTAGAGGACAGAGCAGGCTGCTCCACCAAGTTTCCAAAGAGCTTCTGGAGGATTCAAACTACTGACCTTTTGGTTAGGACCCATAGCACTTAACCACTAAGCTACTAGTGTTTCTCCTAGACACTCCAAAATGTGATTAAAGTGCCTCACCATTTTTTTTTTTTTAATTGAGGTATGTATCTCTATGTCTCAAGAAAAGATGGGATGGAAAAGATTTAATGCTGAAACCTTGTCTGAGTGTAACAGAAATAATCTAACCAGCATTTAAAAAATCTTTTTGTTGTTTGTTTCTTTGTTTTGCACTGATTTCAATATATAATGACAACTCTGATTTCAATACGTAATGACAACTCTTTGTAGAAAGAAGATTGACAAAACACTTTGATTTTTTTGTGCACTAACAAAAATAGTGTTGTCAGAGAACTTTTAACTGCTGGTAGACCTGTCCTGACTTTCTTTGTTTGGGCTAGACTCAAGCTCACCATCTCACATCTGGTATACCAACGATTTTAAACACTCAAATTAATTCTGGAATGTAAATAACAGCATCAAAATAGAACCAATCTTTTTATAAATAAAATTGGCAAGTTGTTATGCTGTGAAATTTAGGAGCTTCATGGCTTAGAACAAAAGACAAGGAGATATGGAAAGCATTTTAAATAGATACTTGTGTAAACAAATCCAAATCCAGTGCAGTTGAGTTGATTCTGACTCATAGTAACCCTATAAGACAGAGTAGAACTGCCCCAAAGAGTTTCCAAGGAGCACTTAGTGGATTTGAACTGCTGACTTTTTGGTTAGCAGCCATAGCACTATGCCTCACCTGTACCAAATAACCCAATAATTTGGAAAAGTATACCAAAGAATAGCTTTTGTTTGCCAGAGTCAAAAGTTATGTATTTCCAGCTGCCATTTATGTCCCAAAAGCCTGAGAATGCAAGTTTAAATTCTGCCATTGCTTTTGGAAGTAGGAACTCTATCTTCCTTAAATGCCATGACTTTGAAATGTATTAGATGATGGTATTTTGTAGTGAAATCCTACTTAACACATTTTCTTTACACTAGTTCTCTCATTTGTTAATATGTTCTTATCAATAATACTGATAGTTCTCCACAAAATAATAATTTTTGCTATATGGCTCAATTAAATGAGCATCAGTGGAGTGCAGTGTCTTTCAAAATTTCTTCCTTGAAGAGTTTTTCAAAGGCTCAGGCTAAGCCGAGTACAGAAAGACAGGGGAAAGTGTGCACAGAATACTGTTTTTCTGAAAGCTAGCCACCTGGTTCATGTCACTTTGACTTCAACTATTTACCTAATTCAACTTATTCTTTTCTTTAGGTGAATATGTTGACATGTGGTTTCATATATGATTGTTTATCAGAACTGGGGAGAATAGGCTATAAAGTCAAGTGTCCTAGCTTCACTTTGAAGATCTAGAATCATATTTAAAAATCTTAGAGTGCTTATTTCTTGACTTAATGTGTCCCATAAAAAGTTCTGAAAATTAAAAGTGAATTATTTCAACTTGGGAAGATAGCAGAAAGGTCACTGAAAATCTCTAGACCAGATCCTTCCAAGTAAAGAAATGATTCTCAATACAATGTACTGTATAATCCTTTCGGTTACCTACAGGGTCACTAGGACACAAAATTAACTTGACAGCAATGAGTTAAGTCTAGCTTAGAGCAACCCTACAGTAAACATCAGAACTGTCCTGTACAGCTTCCAAGGAATGGCTGGTGGATTTGAACTTCTAGCCTCTTGGTTAACAGTTGGATTCTTTACCACTGGGTCAATATAGGGGATATAGTCTGTCCTAAGCATTTACAGAAATACCACACTAGGCTCTAAAGGCTGTCTTATTGGTTTCAAAGTCATTATACTTGATCTCCTATATGACAAGTTCACTTCTGGAAAGCATGTACCAATCACTTTTAGCAAAACCACTTTCCTCCTTGCTAAGTGGTAATGGAGTAACATTCCAGGCAATGAGTGTAATGAGAGTAGCCAGAGCTGCAGTTTGGAATCAGGGAAGAGAAAGATTAAGACTGCCTAGTTGCCACGAGTCAGATCCGACTTGATGGTAGTTGGCTTGGCTGGTGCTACGGGTTGGAAACCCTGGTGGCATAGTGGTTAAGTTCTACAGCTGCTAACCAATAGGTTAGCAGTTCAGATCCATCAAGTGTTCCTCGAAACTCTACAGGGCAGTTCTACTCTGCCCTATAGGGCTGCTAGGAGTCAGCATCAACTCACCGGCAACGGGTTTGGGTTCTTCGGTTTAGTACCAAGGGTGACATCTCTCTCACTCTTTGCAAAAGACTGGGGCTACAAGATTCTGAAAAGTGTGAGGGAGAAGTGACTGTGAAGTATGACATTTACAACAGACAGCCAAGGCAGTTCCCAGCAAGAAAATCTTCCTGTAGAGATGGGGGCCATGGTTTTAACTACTAAATCATGTTGATTTCTCAAGTTGCGTTATTTTGCACACGCAAAAAAAAAATCAAATAAACAACAATTTACATAATGATTATTAGTTTCAATGTCCCTTAAGGGTCAATATGAAGTCAAAGCGGCACTGACAACATTAATGACTGGGGAAGCCTCTGTGTGCATCGCCTTGGACATCTTGGCAGGGAGGAAAAAATCACAGAAAGCTAAGTACTCACCATCTCTTGTGGACTGAAGTCCTGGAGTTAATGTGTCAGTTGCCAAGGAAAAGGTTGAGGTCTGAGTCCACGCAGAGTCACCTCAAAAGAAAAGCCTGTTGATCTACTTCCAAAAAGTCACCCACTGAAAACCCTATGGAGCCTAATTATACTCTGACACATGAAAGGTGACCCGAAGTTGAAGTCAGCCACATTGCAACTGGTTTGGCTATTTCTGGTTTGGAAAGCTGAAGCTTGCTCTCCCCAGGGAATCTCACTTGACAATGGTTGCTGTGCCTCTAGATATAACATCCTCTGCTTTCGAAGATGACTAACAATGTCCTGATAAAGCTCCCCGAAAAGAAACACCGAACTATCACAAGTGTTGACCCTTCTCATACTCTGATGGACCACCCACCATCAGGACCTCCAAACACTTGAAATATGCTGTGTAGTATAAAGATCAATGGAGGCATGATAAAAATGTAACAAGATGAGCAGAAATGTAACCCACTGACAAAATTCTGTAGCTATCTGAAAGAACACATACTTGTTTATCAATAGGATTTTCCATCTGCATTTGCTCAGTTTTACCAACAGCTGAAACACCTTGTGAAGATGAATGAATTTTACAAGAAAAGCCAAATGGCAGTGGTAGGTCAAGGTGAGATCTAATCCTACCCATAGCCAGCCATGAAATGACTAACCTTCCTGGAGTTATAACACTATGCTCAGGACTTGTTCTGGATGTAACTGCCCAAGATCAGAGGCAGAAGATCAGGATCAAAAGAGGGACTCTATATCTGGAGCCACGAAACTGTCAAAGAAGTCTTAAAGGGGCTGCAAGAACAGATTATACATCTGCAGAGCCCAGGTACATTCTCAAGAAAGGGAAATTTTGTCACAATAGAGAATAGAAGATTTTGTCACCTACCAGAAGAACTTTAATTATCTTCCTATTTGCTTCCATAAAGCTCTCAGACGTATGCAGAGCAAACCAGACAGTCTCGGTTACTGGATCATTGTTATTATTTTTTGGCCAGGTTAGAATCAGAAGCCCCATTAATCATGCCCCATGCTGAATAGGTAGTGTTCACAGTTGGCATTCTGTCTCATGTACAGTGAGACCCTTGGGCAGATGGGATGCACCAGGGATTCACATCATAGGTGAGGGACCACTTTGAGGCATCTCTGCAGGCTTGTTTGAAATGACATCTTTTATAATTTAATATTACATTTGGTAAGTTGCAATAACAACAGAGTGTTTAGGCTCAGAGCCAGAGAAAGCAAAGCTGTATAGAATCCTTACAGTTGGACAACTTGAATTAGAACCCTCAGACATTGAATTTCGATTACAAGAAGCTTAAGTATCATCAGGCCACAGTATTTTGTCAAAGAACAGTTGTTAGATGGTGAGGCCTACTCTGCTCCATGAATTATTCATTTGGCTCAAAGAAGGAAATGTTCTCTGGTCACTGAGCATTAAATCAAAGGTGGGTATCCAAGACACTCATTTGATTCAAGGGGTACAATTTAAATTATACCTAAGTGCCTTCACATCCAAAAGTATGTCATACAGGATCTGCCATGCAAGGATATATAATGAGGAATTCTGGAAAAAAAATTTAAAGGTCATCAGATGAGTATTTACATGTACACAGTGGGTAAGCCCTACCTTTTATAAGAAGAGCTAACTTCACTGATACGAATGTAGACTTGCCAATAAGTACACAAATCTGAGAGGCCTCTCCTCTCACCCCCACTCCCATAAATGCTAATTCCACTTATGTTGTCACCTCTTCCTATACCGTTTCAAGTGTGGGGTACATGAAGTCAATGACACAAAAAAACAGAAATTAATGTGAGCCAGAAGCTTAGCTGGGAATCGAGAAATCCAGGGTATGATTCTAAAAGAGTCACTTACTTAGCTCTCCCTTGGGAAGCAACTAGTTACACTCTCCTGGTGATCAGTTTCCTTGGGACTGACTGATTTGCTATAATACTCTACATCATGAAAAGTGGTCTGATGTGTAACTGTTTACGGGTTCATGATCTTGGATGCAGAAAAGATGTTGGCAGAGCTGTACTGAAAAGTGTCAAAAATAAGCAGTAAATGGAGGAGTGTCTCAGTGCTAGGTAGGAGAGACGCATATCCTGACACTTATTCTGTGCCCTCTTTGAACATTAAAAATGAAGCACTGCTTGATCAAGTTGCCATGTGTAAGGATTTGAATAGCGGATGCCTCTTTGTCTTCTGGATGAGGATACTGACAGCAGAGTCATACCTTTGTGGTCTTTATTTCTTCAAAACATGAAAACCAAAAATGAAGTAGATGACAATGAGAAGAGAGGAAACATTTCTTACAGAATATACTGTATCACTAGGGGTTAAATCAGAAACAATTCGAATTAGAAACTTTATTCGTCTGTGTCAATAACGTGTACCATTTATAAGGAATAGCACAATTAGCGCACTCTTCCCCCTAAAGCTGTGCACAATACACACAAAATGAAATAGCCAAACAAATAAAATGAAATAATTTTACACAACTATAATAATTAATAACAACCCTGAACAATCAGCATCATAGTTTCCCTATTAGCATGACAGTTTTAAAAGCAAACAAGCCAAAAACTTCTGAAATCGAAATTGACCAACAGCAAGAATTTCTTAAAGACCCCTGGGAAAGTTTGCTATGGGCTTATTGATATTCCAAATATGGCTAAATATGAGTGCAAAATCCTTCTAATGTTTAAACAACGTATACCCCTTGAGTAGATTTACTTGGCGTTTCTAGGCTAGCTTTCCATTAGATAAATCTCGAGAGGAAAAAAAAAAAAAAGATGGGCTATAGCAGATGCCCCCAAGGAAGATAGGCCACCAGGCAGGTCAGGCATAGGTGATGGGTACAGCATTGGTGGTGGGGACATAGTAAAGTCCTATTGCTCCACCGATAAAATTTAGGACTAAAGGAGCCTTCTCACTCATTTGGTTGCTCTCCTTGGTTTAGAATAGGGCAAGAATGGCCAAGGATAAACTTGGTTCTCTTCTAAACCTATGCTTGAAACTCTCTTAGTTAGAGAATCCCAATACTGAAGACAACTGGACCATTGAATTTGGACAGTTTTAACATTTAAATTTTGACATTTTAACACAATGTGTTTGTGTTAAAACAGTTTCTAATTGTGTTTTTTCTTGCAAGAGAAAGCTGTTTCCATAGGGCCATGTTAATGTCCACTGATGGAAAGAGCCATCAGATGAACTCTAAACCCTTTGAAGGCAAGTCTCTGGGCTGTTTGGCTTCTGGTGAGTCCCCAGGAGGTGTCACAGTAGCTGGCATTTGTGAAGATAATGGACATTTAATGTGAGAGTTTTGATTTCATTTTATTCATACAGTTATTAGATGTTTATTAATTGAAGAATGATCATGATAACCAGAGGAAGAAGAGAAGGTTAACTTTCAACAGCTTTTAGAGCTTAAGTGTCTTCAAATCAAAACAAAGGGCCAGGGGAGTCTCTGGCCCGGGGCTCCTGGTAAGCAGAGAAGCCACTGAGAAGTGGCCAGAGTCATCCCGTTTGTCTTCATTGACAGACTCACTACTTTGAAACTCTTGAGTTATGGTGCTTTGGTATTCTGACATAGAAAGAGCCATTCCTTTTGTTTCTGAGGGTTAAAAACCTCCCAGTGCAATCCTCTTGGGAAGCACATATCTTCTTATCTAATTGTTACTCTTTAGTCACAGGTATAGAGGAGACACACTTTTCAAGGCCTATGGGTCACCTTGACCTCTTTCCTACTGAGGAACTGCAGATGAAATCAGAGGGGTCTGCATGGTGAAAGCAGGGCTCAAAATAGCCTTTTTTTTGTAAAAAAATAAACAAACCAGCACTATCTACCATCTGTGCCAGACAGAGCAGATGTGAAATAAATACTCTGGGGGAAGTGGTATCATAGAAATGGAGGCTCTCAAAGCTCAAGCATGGCTAACTCGTCCACTTCTCTATAATGCCCTTCACCTTGGCCTTCCTGAATTCCCTGTGGCTGGCTGTTAGAGGCCTCTGATGTGTTCCCATATGGCTAATTTTTCATGAAGATATTCTGTAGTTTGCCTGCTGTCCTCTCAATGACTTCAACTTCCCACATGAGTTATTGCTTCTTAGAAATGAATGTGCAGATCCATGAATATATAAGCCATTTTCTCCTTTTGTCCCTAGTACTAGTGAAACTCAATAACAACACAAAAAGTAATGATTCTGGTGAAAAGAAAACTCACTTAAGTCTTCAAGGTCCAATCAACGTTGCTGAATGGGAGAACAGTATATGCTATACTCTACTATATACAGATACGCTTTGTTTTGTTTTGTTTTTCATCCATGCACTGTGTAACACGTATCACAACAACATTCCCCAACAGGCACATGAAGGAAGAAGGAGCAAAATGTCCAAGTCAGGACCGGAACAGGATTGTGCAGGCCATGGGATGCTTGTGAAAAGAAAACTGACGGACAATCCCAGGCCACAGCCACATGGGACTGCAAGACAGACGGATGCAAATGGAGAGGATGATGGGGCTGGTGGGAAGGAGGAGGAGGGTGAGGCTGGAACCGCAGAATAAGGGCCTTGCTAATCATAGTCCAGAGCTAAAAAGGTAAGAAATAAAGGAATTTTTGTGTTCTTGGAAATCTAGGTACGTGATCCCTGTACCTGTTGAACAAGAGTTCCAGGCACCATTGCAGATGTCAGACTGCTTCTAGAACCATCACTTTTCCTGGCTGTGCCCAAGCTTCTGGGCTGCTTTCTGGGGGCAGATTCACCTCAACACAAATTCTAGAGACACACATGAAACCTGCTCATAGGGCAAAGACATGCTTTTTTTCATCTTCCATGCCCAAATTCTTTCGTAACCCCAAATATTTTTTTTGAAAGTTGGGAGGAGGAGAGGGAAATCTTAATGATTTACTTATTTTTTTCAATGCCCAAACTCCATTTGCATTTGAATTGGTCATCACCTCCCACAAAGAGAAGTAGAAACTCTGACCCTCCCCACAAAACAAAACAAAATAAAACAAAGCAAAAGCCAAACACCAACCACCTCCTGAACCCCACCAAA
The DNA here is from genome assembly GCA_028571685.1 of Heterohyrax brucei. NCBI lineage: Eukaryota > Metazoa > Chordata > Mammalia > Hyracoidea > Procaviidae > Heterohyrax > Heterohyrax brucei. The sequence continues at coordinate 55,537,956 of CM053149.1, forward strand.
ACCAGAAGCAGAGACTAGAGAACACATCCAAGCCTGAACATCTGATCACCCCGGAGAGAGCACACCCCTTGTAGGCGGAGCTGCAAAGAGGCCCCGCCTCCCACCGTGTTCAACACAGCGATGCCCCTGGGATTTGGGAGGTGACGGTTTCTTCCGCCCTAGTACAGGGTAAGCTCTTGAAGCTGGATTCCATCAGCAGGTACGTGAACATGACAAATGCCAGTTTCCTCTGTTCGTTATACGTAAGTCTTTATGTATATATATGTATATATATATATAAATTTACTATATCTGATTGTTCCTTTAGAAGCCTTTTATGTGGCAGTAGGCCTCCAGGGAGGAGAAGAAAATGTACAAGAGCCACAGAAGCACAAAGAGGCAGGACGTGAGGAGCTTGGCAGTCCGGGGCCCACCCAGCTCACCTCCGATTTCCGGCCTCCGCCGATACAGCAGTACCCCCACATTGATGAAAGCAAAAATGGTGAAGAGAGTGACAGAGAAAGCTAGTGTGCCAGGGGACACTTTGAACTGTTCCCCATTGGCCGCGTGGTAGATGGCAGCGATGGACCAGGCCACGCCTATTCCCAGGAAGACATTCACCGCGTTGCTGCCAGTGACGTTACCTATGGATGCATCTGCGTACTGGTCCTGGGTGGCGGCCACTTTGCTGGCAAATGTGTCTGCAGAAGAAGAAGAAACAGAAAGAAGCCGTGACACTCAGTGAATCCTCCATGGGGTTCTAGAAGCTTCTGCTGTCTACTCTAGAGTCAATCCCAGTGCCAACCCAGTGGCCAGGAGTGGGTTTGGAGGTTCCTTTGAGTCCATGTCTTACAATAGAAAGAACAGGGCCTAGATATTGGGAGTCAAGAGTTAGGTCTTTAGAATGTGGAATGTCAGGGTGGATATTTTCCAAAGAGGCATCATGCATGGCTCATTTGCCTTAGAACTGTAGAGGGTCCTTCTTGTTGTTATTAGCCTCTGACTCATGAGGACCCCAGGGAACTAAAGGCATCATACAACATGCAGACGTCCACTGACAGGTGCACATGACGTACATTCTCTGCCAATAGGTCTCCTGCAAGGAAGCTGAGAACTCTTCTGCTGATCCACCAGTGCCTGGGAATCCTTCTTAAAAGTGACTGTTAGAAGGCTCTCCCTAGCCTTGCTGAGTTATAATCACTAAGCCCCAGGAATCTCTTTTAACAAGCTCCCAAAGGATTCTGAGGCAACTGAACTTGGAGGACAGCTGGTGGAGAGTATTACTGAAAGATACCATATCATTAGTACTAGTCATACAGGTGGGAAAGTGAAGGTGTTAGGAGATATTTAGAAAGATTCAAGGTCAAGACCATAGTGAAACTGAAAATAACTTACCTGTAATAACAATAGCTGTAATTTGCCTAAAGCCTAATAAATGGGAAAAGCATATCCACCTATCCAACTGTGTTTGATTTTGACAACTCTAAGAGGTGAAAGAATTTTACAGGTGAAGAAACTGGGCTTAGAGATGATAAATAATGGGCACAGTGTTGTCCAACTAGGAAAATGCCACGTTAGGACTTGAGTTCAGGTCACCTGCCTTTAAGACAAATGTTTGTTCACTCTTCCATCTTACTTGACACTTCACCATGGGGGGTGTAATGGTTAAGAGCTATGTCTGCTAACCAAAAAATTGGTGATTCAGATCTGCCAGGTGCTATTTGGAAACTCTGTGGGGCAATTCTGCTCTGTCTTAGAGGACTTCTGTGAGCTGGAACCAATGACAGTGAGTTATTCTTTTTTTCTTTATGGGTACCAAGGATAATCCTCAAAGCTCTGTATGCACCAGTAAGCCTGCAGGGATCTTTTTCTGAAGATAGGAGGGACATGGCTCACCACAGGGGTTGGCCAAGAGTGCCTTATAATTCTTGTTGAGTAGAACCTGGGGATTTAGCCTACTTTTTGAGCACAGGGTTTTTAAATCCTGCCTCCACCACTGCCTCTGTGATCCAGGACAGATTATTTGTCTGAGCCTCAGTTTCCTGATCTGTGAAAGACTATAGTGACACCCACTTCAGAGGGCTGTGGTGAATTGAAATATATGTAAAATGCTTGTCATGACTCTTGGCACAAAATTACAGCTTCTCTTTCTATGGTTTTGGAAAGGTCATGTAAATAGAATAGGATAGATGGGTTTAAATGTTCCAGTGGGAGTTGAAATGGCATCCTTTACTGAACATGTAAACAGAACTGGCAAGATACTCCATTTGTTGTCTATGTTATTGTGTAGTTACAGATATCAAAGTCCTTTTAGCTTGCATTGAGAAATACCTTGCTCAGTGGATTTGTGATAGGTGCTAATAACTGTCAACTTGAAGTCACATCTGCAAAGGCAGATATGACAGGAGTTAGCGTAGTAAATGGTATTGTGTCATATGCTCTGGTTCTGCTGGAGTTCCCGGCATGCTCTGAACCATCTATGACACCTGGACTAGTTTCTCCCCTCTGTTGCAATCCTGTGGCTACCATCCTTCCTATGTAATCTCCAAATAGGACAATACATAAAGCACAGATGTTCACACCAGCCTGTGGATTCCCATGCTTGAAAAGGGGTGAGGCTGCACAGAGGTTACTGCAGCTGTGCGATTACATCCTATCAGAAAACAAATGATCAGCCCTGAGGGCCCACTGCATGAATTTAGACCTCTGTCAGTCCAGAAAAACAGGTTTTAATTACTGTTTTATTACTACAGGAACTAAGGCCAACATGGAAACTCGGGTGGCCTAGTGGTTAAGTGCTACACCTGCTAACCAGAAGGTCAGCAGTTCTAATCCGCTGGATGCTCCCTGGAAACTCTATGGGCCAGTTCTACTCTGTCCTATAGGGTCACTATGACTCCAAATTGACTCAACAGCAGTGGGTCAAACTGTTTCCTTCATGCCAGGCACCATGCTGCCCACTTTTGGTCCTCTCACCAGCCTTAAGATGTACCTATTATTACCCCTCTTTTACAGTTTAGGAAACAGTCACATTGTGAAGATATTAAACCTCTCAGATGGGATCTTGGCTAGCAATACCAGGAGTTTTAAACCAGTCTGTTTGATTTCAGAGGTCAGTCTACACCACACCATACCACATCTCAAGCAGGCAAGAGTCTTCCTTTGCTCTTAGTCCATTTCAGGTTACTCTGTGCCTGTCACTCAGAGACTTTGAAAAAGGTTCTCATGGAAGCTCTTTCCCATTATCAGTAAGAGAAAAGAATGAAGACAGTATTTGCCAGGGCTTGCTTCTGAGCGATTACTGAATGATCTCGAATCACCGACCTTGTGTTAGCCACCAAGTACATTAACTTTTTGCACCACCCGGGGCTTCCAAAGAAGGGACACGCAGTTTGTTAGTCCTCTCTTTCATTGCACATTCATGGTCACACAAAATTTAGGGCAATCAGGGCTGTCACAGAGGATGGTCTCTTGTACTTCATTATCATGAGCTCTAACGTGGTACTCCAGCCAAAACCAAATCCACTGCTGTCAGGTTGATTGTGACTCATAGTGACCCTACAGGTCAGAGGAGAACTGTTCTATGGAGTTTCCAAGGGGCGCCTGGCAGATGTGAGCTGCTGACCTTCAGGTCGGCAGACATGCATGTAACTACTATGTCACCAGGGTTTTGTGCTGCAGCAGCAGCCTCGAAAAAAAAGAAGTCATTGTGCTTTTTCAGAAATTGGCAGCTGAGCAGGGAAAGTAAGGACACTAGAGTCCAAGGCAGGAGAAAGCAGCTTATAGCCCAGCTGCCGCAGACGAGCACCTGAGACATTATTCGGGGCTAAAATAGCAGCTGGCACCAACTGATGGTAAACAGAAAGGGAGCCCTGGGGTGGAAGGTGCTCGCTCCCTACACCTCAGGGACTGGTGACCTGGTGCTAGTCCACAGCACACACCTGCTTATCTGCCCTGGCATGTGGTAAATGGCACACTGGACTGCTGGTCATTCTTTTCCCTGCAGAAATGCTGGAATTTCATGATAGCACCTCTGCCCTGCTCATGAAGGGAGGGAGGTGGGATGTCCAAGACTCCAGGCCTCAGGGAACCACGAACACTCAATCCAGCCCTTTTTGTCCTGAAGGCAGGCCACACCTGCCTCTGTAACAACTTCCTCTCCCCCAAGCCATTTTCAATCCTTTCAGTATGCATATTACATGGAAACTCTTACTTGGAATAATCAGTTCCCATGCAGATGCTTTTCTCCAGACTCCCTAAAAATAAGCATCCAAAGTGACTAGCTTGCCATGTAAATAAAACATGCTTTGAGCCTCTTTGGGTCTCCCAGGGTATATTTACCTGGGCTATGCATCAGGCCCTTTGTATATTTCCAATTCCAGAGCTACATTAAAAAAAAAAAAAAAAGGTAGAAACATGCAAATCTAAAACATTAACCTTAGTTCCAATGGAGACAACTCTGTTTTCTAAATGAAGTGTGATGGATTCACTCCAAATTATCTTCTATGAGGAACCCATCACTTGCCATATGTCAGGCACTGCCCAGGCCTGTCCTGGCATACTAAACCATACCCTGTCTATTACAGAACAAGGCGAATGCCATTCAAACACCATTCCCCAGAGTAAAATCCAGGAAATAACTTTTACTTTTGTCTCATGGGGTGGGGAGGGGGTCACCATACTCAAAGCTTGGCCTGTTAAATGCAAACACATACAAATCAGATTTCTGGTGTGACTGGCACATTTTAAAGCATGTTCATGATAACAGATATATGTTTTCCTACACATATACTCCAGGCTAGCTTTCCAGTGGGAACTTTCATTTTTGCCTCACACCTTGAATTCTAATAAATTTTAAATTTGTCATGTGGTCTCAGTCATTTGGTTCTGCCTCGATGGTCCCTATGACTGAAAAAAAACTAATAGGCAAGGTTTCTTTGGGAGGCAGAGTGACTAGAATTATACCACACATCAGAGTCCAGTCATAATTGCTCTCTGCAGACTGGATTCAAGTTTGCTGGTTATAATTTGGCCAAGTTACCTGGTTGATATGCAAAAATGGGGCCATCAGCCTCCCTTTTCTCCAGCAATTATTTTCTGCCTGAATTTCCCAATCTGTATAAATACATGTAGGCAGGCTAAGCCTTAAACAGCTCACCTGTCAAAGGAAAGTTCTCATAGCTCTGCAGATCAGATGCAGGGTTTGTGTAGTATCTGGAGCTAGGTGGTTAGGCTCACAAGTGACTCGTGCCTAGACTGACACTGACAGTGGCTTCAACCAGACCAGCCCCGCTGACTCACCAGCACTTGGGAAGAACTGACACTGAAAGACAGTCCAGGTATGCAGAAGTTTACAGGACGGTAGTGGGAGAAACCCCATGAAGGAAGTACTCTTGTCTCTTCTAAATATCTGTATGTTCTTGGGCAAGTCATTTCACTTTTTTCTTCAACTAAAAAGAAAGACTCTCTCTAGCTTGACTGTTTCAGTGGTGCACAGAATACATCAAAAATAAATAAATTCTTGCATGTGATTTTGGTGTTATTTTATGACTGTAGGAGTCTGTACTTAAACTGTGTTCATGTGGAACCTGTACATACATCATGGAAACACCCCCGCTCCAACAGAAGAAAGGGGATGCTGCTTAAAGTTAGGAAACGTGTGCATCACAGCTGTATCCTTTCACCATATTTATCCAATCTGGATGCTGAGCAAATAATCTGGGAAGCTGGGGTATATGAAGAAGAATGAGGCACCAAGATTGGAAGAAGTATCATTAACAACGTGCATTATGTAGATAGCACAACCCTGCGTGTTGGAAGCAAAGAGGGCTTGCAGCACCTAAAAGTCAAAGACCACAGCCTTCAGTATGGATCACACCTCAACATAAAGAAACCAAAATCCTCACAACTGGACCAATAAGCCACATCATGACACAGAGAGAAAGAATTAAAAGTTGTCAAGGATTTCATTTTACTTGGATCCACAATCACCATAGATGGAAGCAGCAGTCAAGAAATCAAAGTTGCCCATTGCATTGGGCAAATCTGCAGCATAAGACTTATTTACAGTGTTGAAAGGCAAAGATGTCACCTTAAAGATTAAGAGGTGCCCAGTGCCAGCCATTGTGTTTTCAGTCTCTTCATATGCATGCAAAGGCTGGACAATGGAGAAGGAAGATCTAGGAAGAACTGGTGCCTTTGAATTCTGATGTGGGCGGGAACACTGAGCATGCTGTGAACTGCCAAAGGGACACACAAATCTGTCTTGAAAGACATGCAACTAGAATGGGCCTTAGAAGCAAAGAAGGTCAGACTCTATCTCACATACCTGGGAAATGTCAGCAGGGGGGATCAGCTCCTTGAGAAGGATATCATGCTTGCTAAAGCAAAAAGTGTCCTTCTGTTAAAAACAGGGTCGCTGTGAGTCAGAACCAACTTTACAACACCTAACAACAACAACAGGGTTTGTACAAGACCACTCTTCCTCATTAGAACAATAATCATGATTGTAATAATCATCTCATATTAAAGAAGGTCCATGACCTCAGTGAAATGGTCAGAGATCCTAAGAAGAAGAATCTCAAGATCTGGAGATTCTACTACTGATCAAACTGTGACAATATTTCTAGAATTTATGGCAACAAACCACACAGCACAGAGTTATTTACACCTTAAGAATTGATGAGAAACGTTGGCAAATTATATACTTCAAATCCTACTGACTAATCATTTGTAGGAGTGAAATCACGGTGTAATTGCTGGCTGAGCAGACTGTTTCAGAGGCTGTGTCTACTGTTAATAAGGTTTGCAAAACACCGGTATCAGAAATACCAGAGAACATTGTTAAAAAATGAATATTTGAGGTTCACTCCAGATACACATAATAGAGTCCCTGAGGAATGGACACCGGAGTCAGCATTTTAACAAGTGTCTCAGGTCACTCATATTTACACCAACCGGCTTGCAGGCCCTGGAGATGGGACTGTTGCTTACGGTGACCATACTTAAGGGCCTTTCTGGCAAGAAGAGATGAGGGTGAGTTTCAGGGAAACAACTAATTGGAGAAGAGTAAGGAGCTGTTGAAACCTCGGTTGTGTTGTGGTTAAGGACTAAGGCTGCTAACCGAAAGGTCAGCAGTTTGAATTCACCAGGAGCTCCTTGGAAACTCTGTGGGGCAGTTCTATTCTATCCTATCAGGTGGCTATGAGTCAGTATTGACTCAATGGCAATGGGTTTGGTTTTTTGGAAACAGCTGTTGATTTCTTTTACAGACTGATGCCCTCAGAACTGTCGGCATCGACTCAATGGCAATGGCGTTTGTTTTTTGGAAAGAGCTATTGACTGCTTTTACAGACTAATGCCCTCAGAACTGGTGTCTTCTTGCTCATAAAACTTGGGTGAGTTTGGCGAAAGGACTAGCACTGCCTGACATTACCTTTCTATAGCTCTCAAGTTAATGTTAGATATTTTTCCAAACCTCTGTTCCACCAAGCCTACCCTCAAAAGCCAAGGAAGGGTGACAATTTACTTAAATTAGCCGATTCCTGGTTTCTTTGTCTACTAAGAAGGCTGCCACCTTTATAAGGTTTGGAAGAAGACAAGTTAATCTCTACAGCATTCAGAATACGGCCTGACAACAAGTATTCAGTCTTCCTCGGTAGTTTTATAAGGCAACCAAGCCTGTTTCCAGGAGAATCCATAGTGGTAAGGAATTTTACTTACGTTAATGATTTTTAACTTTGGGGAAGTGATAGCACCCTTCAAAGACTTCTTTGATGGTCCTATTCATTTCAAGTATGCCATATAGAGGAGTCTCTGAGTCTTACACATGGCTCTGCTGCTAACTGAACAACTGGCAGTTGGACTTCCCCTAGAGGCATATTGGAAGAATGACCTGACAGCCTGCTACTGAGAGGTCACGGCCACGAAAGCCCTACGGAGCACAGTCCTACCCTGACACATGTGGATTGTCATGAGTCAGAGTCAACTGGACAGCAACTGGCTGTTCGTTTCAAAATGTGATAGAACATAAAATTACTTTGAAAGATCAAAGGCATTCTTATATTATTTTGAAATTTTGATAGAATTTAAGTTCTAAAAAGATATTAGAGATCCTCTAGTTCCAGGACCTCTTCTTGCTAGTATCTGTAAATCTGGGGTCTTTGCTTAAAACAACACATGTGTCCCTTTCTATTCTTTCCCCCTTCTCTGTTCTATTCTGCAGGGTTGTGAGAATTCAAACAGAAATACTGCTTATTTAAGTGCCAATTCTTCTTCTGTCACTGAGGACCTTAAGCAAGGTTTCTGTCTTAGTGTTGTCAGGTGCCATCCAGGCAGTGCAGACTCATAGTGCTTCCGATGTACAACAGAAGGAAATGGTGCCAGGTTCTGTGCCCTCCTCACAGTCACTGCCTTGTTGAAGTCCATCATTGCAGCTGCTGTGCCAGTCCATGCACTGAGGGTCTTCCTCATTGTCAGTGACCCTCTCCTTTACCAAGCATGATGTCCTTCTGTAGACTGGTCCCACCCATTAACATGCCCCAAGTACATAAGAGGAAGTCTCAGTATCCTCTTTTCTAAATAGCCTTCAGGCTAGACTTCTTTGTTCTTGGCAGTTGACAGTATATTCAATGTACTTCATCAACACCATATTTCAAAGCCATCAATTCTTTTATCTTAGTAGTGATATGTTAATATTTACCTGTGAAAACACAAAAACCACACACACACACACACTTGCCTGCTGCAATGACAATACCCCTTATTTGACTTCCAGCTGAAGTTGAAAAGCTCAGGGAATTACAGATGTCAGACTGATTAATAACCAGTTAGGAGAGGAGACACACCAACAACAACCCAAAAAGGGAAACTATTGGAGCCAAACAAAACTTCACCCCCTGAAAGTTGTCCCTGAAGCCAGTGCAAAAGAAACAGTGACACTGATGTGTCCTATTTTTAGAAGAGAAGAAAACAGAGGTGGGAAAAGAGCTTAAGAAGACTCATATCGCCAGGGTTAGAACACCTGCTGTTAAACGTTTTCATCCCCAGCTGCAAATCGAATCACTAGGGCAACTCTAGGAAAACATCAGCCTCCTGGCCCCACCCTGAGTTTCTGCTTCAGGCTCTGGGCTATGGCCTGAGCATCAGTAGTTTTAAAGCCCCTCAACAAGACTGAGATCCACTAATTCACCACTCAGAGTCCTAGTTTTTTCAGCCACATAAGAAGGAAAAGGGTGTCTCCCCTGGATCAGTCGGGGTGATACAGGCAGTGGTTCTAACATGTAGATCAACAGAAAGCAAACATTTTTGTTATCAAAGAGAAAATTAATCTTTTCCTTTTTGAGATGTTAACTTGAGTGTTGGGACTTTTGAGGGAGCCTTCCCTCACCAGAGGGCTTATTTTTCCTGTTATTTTCTATTGTGAAATCCTGCTCTATTTTAAGTTGAAAGAAAAAAAAACATTAATTCTAATTAAAATGGAAAAATGATAGGGATTTATTTTTCAGGGAACACACGTCAGAGAAGAGAATTAGCACAAACCAACAGTGTTATCCGATCTGTTTTCCAAACTGTAATCTGATATACGTTATCAAAGGCAACTAACAACACTTCAGTCTTAAACACACAAAGAATGGGATTATTTTTCAGTGCACTATTCACAAATACACAAGAGAGTATCTAAAGTTCCTTTTATTTGTTTAGACTGTCTAGTATCACGGGGGTTGCTAAAATTTCCTGCTCAAATTCTTCACTGATGTCAGTAAGAACTTTCTGAGCTGTCCAAGAATTCTGGAGATTTATCTGAGGTGGGAATTATTCTATTTAATTGCGTGGTCCCTCACTGACCCCACTTCAGCCCAGAAAAGAACCCCGAACAATCTAAACTGCAGACCTGTGGCCAAGGTATCTCTTGGGACCAGGAATTAATATGGTTCTTGGGTTTGCCAGATTATTCGTGCTCACTGCTCAGGCAGGGTTTGAAATCTTCACTTTGGGAATCCTGCTTCTTCTAAAACTAAAAAAACCTCTTGCAAGTTAGAGTAGTGGGGGTTCGAATGTATGTCTCATCAGGTTAAGCTGTACAGATTGACTGACCTGAGGGAAGTTTCCTGGTTCTGGTCAAACCTGATAAAAGGAAACTGGTTGGGCTCTGCAGGTACCAGCTGGTTCATGTTAATTAATGATCCTGCTTGTCATGGAAATACTAAGTAAGCCGAAGTTCAAGTGAAGAGTTAATTTGGCCAACAGGGTCTTTGTTACTCTGCAGTGGACCTCTATTGTTACTGAAGAATGACTGAAGAATAACTACCTAAGAAAGGTGGTTATCTGATGCATTCTATACTAGGTATAGTCATAAAGAGTCTAAGATTCGGAGTCAGATCTGGTTCTTCTTCAGTCCACACACACAGGGCCTTCTGATACCTTCTCTGTAAAACGGACAAAATAATCGGACCCATTTTTTATTTTCAATCACATCACATGCATGCAAAAGCTGGAGAATAAATAAGGAAGACAGAAGACAGAAGAAGATGCCTTGAACTGTAGTGTTGGGGAAGAATACTGAATGTCCCATGCACTGCCAAAAGAACCAACAGACCTCTTCTGGAAGAACTACAACCAGAGTGCTCCTTGGAAGCAAAGATAGTGAGACCGCATCTTACATGCTTTGGACATGGCATCAGGAGGGATCAATCCCTGGAGAAGAACATCATGCTTGGCAAAGCAGACAGTCTGTGAAAAAGAGGAAGAGCCTCAACAAGACAGGCTGACACAGTGTCTGTATAAAAATGCTTAAAAACGGTTGTGGGCGTGGTGCAGGATGGGTCAGCGTTTCATTCTGTTGTGCGTGCAGCTGCCTCGATCGCCTCTAACAGCAACAACATTTTGCATGGCTGGAAAGATGACTGAAAGAAGTAATGAGAAATTATTATACTCAAAAAATGTCACCTATGATACTCAGAAGTCTTTGGTTGAGTGATAACTGAGGGTATGTTGATGGTATGGAGTCTTTTGTTAAAGTTTCCTTCAGTTAGGTGATAATTAGGGTTCCTAAGCCTTGTGTAGGATTATGGGAGAATAGGAGTCTGTCTTTAATACCCAGATATGGCAGTTGGGAAAGTGATGACAATAGTTAATATTTCCTGAGGCTTAGTATAGTCACTATGGATTTTCATTAATCTACAAAACAACTCTGTTGGGTAAACCCAAACCAAACCCACTCCAACTCACAGTGACCCTGTAGGTCAGAGTAGAACTGCCAAATAGAGTTTCGAAGGAGTGCCCAGCACACTGAACTACCAACCTTCTGGTTAGCAACCATAGCACTTAATCACTACTCCACCAGGATTTCTTTCTATGGTGTAGGAGCTGTAATTATACCCATTTTATAGAAGGGAATACTAAAGTCCAGGTTATATGCAGTTTTCCTAGTTATATAATCAGTAAGAAGTGAAGCTAGGATCTGAACCAAAAGAGTGTTTCTAGCTAGCATCAGTGCTATTTCTCAGAAGTCCAAGAGGGGTTGACACTGGCCTTGTGAACAAGTCCATGAAGGTGGTCAAGGACTCGATAACTGACACATCTTACATTTGAAAATGGAAAAAAGGATTCAAAGAAAACATTAGGAAGCTTTATCATGTTCAGCTCTAACTTTACCTACATGATGATAAAACAGCTGATTATTTGGATGACTATGAATAAAACTGTTCTATCCAGAAGATCAGCCTGATTTCCTTTAGCAAAATATTGTAATAGCATAGATAAGAAACAGATTAAGAAGAGAATCAGCTGGGTCAGAGTGTTTTCACGGCAGATCCCTCATACTTTTAAATCAATGAAAGAGATTATTAGCTATTCAACTTCTTTTTTTTTTTTTCTTTTCTTCTGCTCACTTAACTTCCTGGATTCTCCTGGCATTGTGCAGTGCATGCACACTGTCTTATTTAAAAATACTTCCAAGAGTCTGTCAGTTTGGCGTACTGGAGGCTTGTGTGTTGCTGTGATGTGGGAAGCTATACAACTGGTATTTAAATACCAGCAGAGTTGCCCATGGCTGACAGATTTCAGCTGAGTTTCTAGACTAAAAAGAATGACCCAGAGGTCTAATTCTGAAGAGAATCAGCCAGTGAAAGCTTCATGAATAGCAGCAGGACCCTGTCTGATGTAGTGCTGGAAGATGAGCTGCTCAGGTTGGAAGGTACTCAAAACATGAGTTGATCAGCTCAAAGCACAGTTGATCCTAATGATGTGGATGGAGTTGAGCTTTCAGGACCTTCATTTGCTGATGCACTATGACTCAAAATGAGAAGACACCGCTGTAAACATCCATTACTGTTGGAATGTGGAATGTATGAAGTATGAATCTATGAAAATTGGAATTTGCAAAAAATGAAGTGGAACTCCTAAACATCAAAATCCTAGGTATTAGTGAGTGGAAATGGACTGGTATTGGATATTCTGAATAAGATAATCATATGGTCTACTATACCCACATGACAGCTTTAAGAGGAGTGGTATTGCATTTATCATCAAAAGAACATTTCAAGATCTTTCCTGGAATACAATGCTGTCAGTGGCAGGATAATATCTATATGCCTACCAGTTAATAAGAAATGTTATTCAAATTTATAAGCTAACTGCTAAGCCCAAAGATGATTTTTACCAGCTACCTCAGTATGCACTGATAATTACTGGTGGTTGGAATTCAAAAGCTGGAAACAAAGAAGAAGGATCTGCGGTTAGCTTTGGTGATAGAAATGATGCTAGAGATCCATGAGAGAATTTTGTAAGACCAAGGACTTCTTCATAGCAAACACCTTTTCTCCACCAACACAAATGGCAATTATACATGTAGACTTTGACAAATGGAATACATAGGAGTCAAACAGACTACATCTGTGCATGAAACAATAGAAAAGTTCAATACCATCATTCAGGACAAGGCTGGGGCTGACTTTGGAACATCAGTTGTCCCTTTGCAAGCTCAAGTTGACACTGAAGAACAAGTTCATGGGAGGCAAGGCATTGAGTATATCCCTTCTGAATTTAGCAACAATTTCAAGAATAGATTTAACAAGTTTAACATGAATGACTAAAGATCAGACAAGCTGTGGAATGACAACAAAACCAACCACTGCCATCGAGTTGGGTCTGACTCATAGCGACCTTACAGATCAGAGTACAACTGCCCCATAGGGTTTCCAAGGAGCACCTGGAAGGTGATTTGAAGGATATTTTATACAAAGAAAGCAAGAGGTTATTAAAAAGACAGGAAAGAAAGAAACAACCAAAATGGATGTCAGAAGACATCCTGATACTTGCTCTATGATGTTGAGTAGCTAAAGTGAAAGGAAAAAATGATGACGTAAAAGAGCTGAACGGAAGATGTCAAATGACAGCTGGAGAAGACAAAGTCAAGCATTGTGATGACAGGTGCAAAGACCCAAGAGACAGACAACCAGAAAGGAAACACAAGCTAGACATTTCTCAAGCTGAAAGGACAGAAGAAAAAAATCAAGTCTTGACTTGCAATATTGAAGGATTCTATTGGGAAAATATTAAATGATGCAGGAAGCATCAAAAGTAGATGGAAAGAATACACAGAGTCACTATACCAAAAAGAACTGGTCAATGTTCAACCATTCCAAGAGGCAGCATATGGTCAGGAACCAATGGTACTTAAAGAAAAAGCCCAAGCTGCAATGAAGGCATTGGCAAAAAACAAGGCCTCAGGAACTGACTAAACACCAAATGAGATGTTTCAACAAACGGGTGCAGTTGTGGAAGTGCTCCCATCTATGCCAAGAAATGCGGAGGACAGCTACCTGGCCAACTGGCTGGAAGAGATCCATCTTCACACCTATTCCCAAGAAAGGTGATACAACCAAATACAGAAATTATGGAACAGTATTAATACATGCAAAGTAAAATTTCACTGAATATCACTCAAAAGCGGCTGCAACAGTACATCAACAAAGGACTGCCGGAAATTCAAGCTGGATTTAGAAGATGAAGTGGAACCAAGGTTGCTGATGTCAGATGGATCTTAGCTGAAAGCAGAGAATACCAGAAAGATATTTACCTGTATTTTATCGACTATGCTAAGGCATTAGACTGTGTGGATCACACGAAACTATGGATAATATTTTGAAGAATGGGAATTCTAGAATTACTTAATTGTGCCCATGAGGAACCTGTACATAGACCAAGAAGCAGTTGTTTGGACAGAACAAGGGAATACTGTGTGGTTTAAAGTCAGAGAAGGTGTGTGTCAGAATTGTATCTTTTCACTATACTTAATCAAGCTGTATGATAACCAAATAATCTGAGAAACTGGACAAAACACAGAACAATAGGGCATCAGGATTGGAGGGAGACTCATTAACAACCTGTATTTATACAGATGACTCAACCTTGTTTGCTGAAAGCGAATAGGACCTGAAACATTTACTGAGAAGATCAAAGACTATAGCTTGCAGTATGTGGATTACACTTCAACATGAAGAAAACAAAAATTTTCACACATGGACCAATGTGCTACATTACAATTAATGGAGAAAAGACTGATGTTTTCAAGGATGTCATCTTCCACGGATCCACAATCAACACTCTGGAAGCCGCAGTGAAGGAATCAAAAGAGGCACTACCCAAACTGCAAATCTGCTGTGAAAGACCCCCGTCAAATGGTGAAAAGCAAAGATGTCAGTTTGTAGACTGAGTTGCACCTGACCAAAGGTATGGCATTTTCAATTGTCTCATATGCATGTGAAAGTTGGACAATGAATAAGGAAGCCTGAAGAAGAATTGACATCTTTGAACTGTGGTGCTGGAGAAGAATGTTAAATATTCCATGGACTGCCAAAAGAACAAACAAATCTGCCTTGGAAGAAGTACAACCAAAATGTTCCTTAGAAGCAAGAACGGGGAGACTATGTCTCACATTGTTTGGACACGTTATCAGGAGGGATCAGTCCCTGGAGAAGGCCATCACGCTTTGTAAAGTAGAAGGTCAGCGAAAAAGAGGAAAAGCCTCAGAGAGAAGAAGTGACACTGTGACAATGAGCTCAAGGTTAACAACTGTGAGGATGGTAGAGGGCTGGGCAGTATTTCACTCTGCTGCCCAGGAGACCACGACGATTTAGTGCTGACCAGGTGCCACCTAATAACAGCAACATGTAAAAGTGGGTTTCAGTGAATCTAGTTTTAAAATAACATCGCATTTTTGATGTTTTCCACTTTTAAGTTATGATGCAGTTACTTTTATAACAAACATTTATTTTAATAATACCAAGCCTGTGAGGGCAAAAAATTAGGTAAGGTTTAGACATACAACATTCTGTTTGTTATAAAAAGGGAAGAAAGAAGGGTAGATCTGGGACTAAAACAAACAGCTGGGTTAACTGCCATTTTTCCAAGCCTGCTCTTACATCACTGTGTAGACACAACTAAAACTCACTTCTTATGCAGACAACAGTCTAGCTCTGTCTGTAAACAAAACCAAGCCCTCCACTGGATTCCTCTGCCTTCCCAGTAATCTCCCTCTTTCTCTTTAGCCTCCTTACTTTTGAAGCCTGATTCTTTCTTCTGAGTTTTGCTCTGTTTCTGGAACATCTACCTCCTACATGAATCTTTGCAAATCCTGTTCATTCTTTTCTTAAGTCCTACTTTACAGTTGGTAAAGGAAAAGGTACCCAAGTCTCCCTAAAGGTGGAGATAGCTAAGAAGAATGCAATAGAAAACTGTACTGTAACTTAGATAAGAAATTGAAAAAATCAGAAACCCTTACAGACCCCTCTACGTAGACATCACAGGCTATAGAGGAGTTTTCTCCTCAGCTGGATTGTCATGGTGTGATTTTACGTCTATAGAGCTTGACGTTCTAATGAAGACATCCAACATGTGTCTTTGCCTTACACATACTTACTGAATTACCTGCTTCACCCATATATTGTTTTTGAAAGTCTTCCTTTGCATGTTATAAGCTCAGGAAAGCATGACTGCCATTGTTGTTGGGGTCAGTGAGTTGATTCTGACTTACAGTGACACCCTGTGACAGTGTAGAACTGCCTCATGGGGCCTTTTAGGCTGAACACCATTAAAACTAGGCAAGTGGAAAAGACTCTCTAAGCAGGAACGATCACCTCATACAACCTCAGCCCAGCACTGGAGGAGGCATGGCCTAATTTCCAAGTGGAAGAAACAGGACAGATGAGACTTGAGGAGTTTTGAGAAGTTCTGATAATCTCTGTTCCTCCCTTGCTATGAATTGGTGTGAAGTGTTCCCCCTTAGCTCATTCCTATGGCTTAATCATCTAGTGTAAAAAGACATCTGTGTCTATCCAAAGTCTTAAAAAAAAAAACAAAAACAAAAACAAAAACAAAAACTATTTGGCCCAGTGATTCTACTTCTAGGGATTTTACCTTAGAACTAATGTTACTAGTGTAAAAATTTATATATAGGAATAGTTATTGCAGAGTTTTTATGTTACAGAAAGAACCAATTGAATCATCCATCACTTTTCATAAAAGAATCACAACTTCATATAACACTGTGCAGCTGTTACAACGTTGATGCAGAAGTAGCCCCTCAAAAACCAAACTCACTGCCATCGAGTCAGGTCTGACTCACAGTGACCCCATAGGTTAAAGTAGAACTGCCATGTAGAGTTTCTAAGGATTGCCTGGCAGATTTGAACTGCTGGTCTTTTGGTTAGCAGACATAGCCCTTCACTCACTACACCACCTGGGTTTCCATGTAAAAGTATAGCAACTATCACTAACAAAAACATAACAACAGATGTTCACGACACACTGTTAAATGAGTAACCAGGTTACCTAACTATGTGCAGTATGAGTCCAGAAAAAAGGGTGGGTAAATACATAATAAATATTTGTATACATATTTTTATGTAATTTATTTAAATGTCTCAGGATTTAAAATTTTCAAAGATAGAAACAAGAATGCAAATGTGTGAAGGGTGACATGCTTCCTTTTTCATTGCTTGCATCTTCTTATATCCTATTTTATTACAAAAGTATGTATTACTTGTTGCTTGTGTAATTAAAGTACTAATACATTATTCTGCCATAAAGAGAAATGAAGTCTTGGAAACCTTATGCTGAGTAAAGTAACACATAGCAAAAGGACAAATTAACATGACTTCACTAATAGGAAACACTTCAAACAGGCAAATGTAGAGAAACCGGAGGTTGACAGCCATTATCAGGGCAAGAGAGAAGGGGAAACCGGGAAATCTCCGGCCAGCCAGCACCAAGTTTTTGTTCATGGAGATGGGAATACCGCAATGGCTACTGGTGACGTTTGCACAACGTGATTGGTGCAATTGGTTTCATTGAACTGTACCAGTGAAAGATGAACTTGCAGATGTGTTACCTATATTTTTTACAACCATAGAGAAAGACTAATAAACACACACTTTAACAAATAGGCTCATCTCAAGAAGAGAATCTCTCTGAGAAGCCAGGGAAGGTAGAATTTCAGCCTTTTCTAACAGTTCTCTCAGGTGTGTCAGCATCTGTGGCTGTACTAGATGGATGCTTACACATGTTGGTGGATATAAAAATCTAACAAAAATCACCTGGGTTATTAAACTACATTCCACCCTCTGCCCCAATTATCAAGTCTGGATTAGCAAGTCTGTATTCCTCTCCCGATTTCTGGGGAAGTAAATCGATTAAGACCTCAGAGAGATAAGGAAATTTGGGGTAATTCATGCTATTTGATAGGATGGAATAGAATCTTATGATGCAATGGAATCTTGCGACTCACAGCTATTATTCTGTGACAATCTTCCGATGCCAATCCCTTTGAAATCTGGCTTTAGAAACTGCTGGAAATGTAACTCAAATGGGAAGGTTTGGAGAGCTATTCTCCCTGTCTCCTAGGTTTGCTCACTTAGCTACTAATAAAGCATTCCTTGAACTCTTTGCCACCTCTGAATTTTCGGCTGCAGTGAAGGATGGAACGAACCTGCTTTGGTTTGGCAGCACACAGAGGTGGGTCTTGTGGAGCTACATACACAGCAGGTACATTTCAAAGGTCTGGATGGTGAGAACCACAGGGAAGTAGAAGAGATGAAGGGAGCTAACAGAGGCTAGCTTGTAGTCCTGGGCAGAAGGTACCCAAGCCAGGCACTGAAGTAGAACAGAATCCTACAGTGGGATTTCACTTGCTAGCAGTTTGCCCAGGACCAGCTGTGAAGGGAGGATTTGTCTGAGTCTTGCTTCTGTTCTAACTCCTGCCATCAAGCCATAATAGACTGTTGAGCAGGGCCCAAACTCTCTTGCTTCATTTTGTATTCTGTGCTACAGCTACAATATATTTTATTTATTAACAGTATGTTTTATTTAAACCAATCTACAAAATTGCTTTATATATTCACTTAACCTGACAAATACTTTTTTTTTTCAAACTTGAGAAGAGTACCTTTGAGATGTCTGGGAAGGGAATGTAACACCCAAATCTTCCCCCACTTGTACTCGGTCTTGATAAATGTGTAATTTGTAAGGCAAAGATCAGAAAATAAGGCTATTGCTTTACCTAAGCTGCCTTAAATATGCAATGACTCAGCACTGGAAAGTAAAAACTTTCCATGCCTATGCCAGGTACCTAGCATAGTTCTAGACTTATAAACCCCAAATAACCAAACTCTTGTCGTCAAGCTGATTTTAACTCACAGCATCCCTACAGAACAGAGTAGAACTGCCCCATGGTGTTTCCAAGGTTGGAAACCATTCCAGAAGCAGTTTGCCACATCTTTCTCCCTGTTGAGTGGCTGGTGAGTTTGAACTACTGACCTTTCAGTTAGCAGTTGAGGTCTTCAAGGACTGTGCCACAAGGCCTCTTTCCAGGCCTGTAAAAATATCTGCTGCTGTCAAGTCAATTCTGACTCACAGTGACCCTATAAGTCAGAGGAGAATTGCCCCACAGGATTTCCAAGGAGTGCTTGGTAGATTCAAACTGCTGCCCTCCTGGTTAGCAGCCAAACTCTTTAACGACCAGGGCTTCCAAGCCTACAGCAGATGTTTACTAAATATCTGTTGACTAATCTCTCTGATTTTCACAGCATCTTATAATTTCCAGAGCAGTTCCATAGATGCCATCCTAATAGCTTTCCCAATAATTCAGAGGTGGGGGTAGATGAGAAAAACTACTGCCAGGCCTGCTTTTTCCCAGGGAGGGCACTGAAGCTCCCCAGGAGGAAGGCAGAGCATGAGTGCAGACAGGGGCTTAGCCTAGGATTCCTCTGCCCAGGTTCTCAGGCTGCCAGCTTGTTTCCAGGACCCTTCACCATGCTTGCTGGATATTACCCCATGCTCTTGATCTCACACTAACTTACCTGTATTATCTAAATCCTAGGGCTGTTGTGGAACCCCTGGTGGCATAGTGGTTAAAGTGCTACAGTTGCTAACCAGAAGGTTGGCAGTTCAAATCCACTGGTATTCCTTGGCAACTCTAGGGGGCAGTTCTACTTAGTTCTATAGTGTCACTATGAGTCAGAATCAGTGGCAACAGTTTTCTTTTTAAGGCTGTGGTAACAAAGTGTCAGAGCTGTAAATTATAGGAATATACTTTGTAACAGAGAAGCTATGCAAATAGAATGTCTGTTAAAACAATCTTTGTGTTAGATGGAAAGGCTCTGCTCTTGCAAAACCATCATTAATCAAGAATGTCTTAATGAGAACTATTGTTTGGTACTCCAAAGTGTATTTAGATTGTGGGGGATAAACCAAACCTACTGCTTGCGTCAATTCCTATTAGATATAGCAGAACTGCCACATAGAGTTTACAAGGAACATCTGGAGGATTTGAACTGCAGAACTTTTTGGTTAGCAGCTACAGCACTTAGCCACTATGTCACCAGGATTCCCTTTGGAGGGATAGGAGGGAAAGCTGGGGAGAAAAATTCAGGGCAATGGTACCATATGGTGCAAACAGATGTGACTGTGTTGGGAAAGTTTGAGAGTACCAGCTGCTGGAGGGAGACAGAAAACAGACAATAGGAAGTTGGCGGTTGGGAGTGCACAAGCAAAAGTAAAACGTTTTTCACAATTTCCAAGGCTAGACCTGCCTGGGTAAGTCTGCAGGTGGGGAAGCAGAGGTCTGGGTGATTAGCTCACTTGCCAAAGTTTACTGGTGCAGGGAGTTAAATACCTCCTCTCCCTGCACACACCGACACATTTTGTCTTCATAATTCCATGGTCCTATTTATTTTCTTCCCACAGATGTTCATCCTCATTGCTATCTGAAATGGTCCTGTGGATTTTGTTAAGTACACCTCCTCACTCACTGCAGCATAAACTCCAAGGGACTAGGCAGGCTACTGTCTTCCATCTGTCTCCATCATGCACATCAGTAACTGGTACATTGGTGCTCACTATTACTGCTTATTGGTGCTCACTAAATATGTGGAGAATGAGAAAATGAAAATGAATGTAGAATGGCTCTGAAACCCATGCCTTGTTCACTTCTTACGCTATATTTTTTAAGAAAATGATACCTGTCTCTTTTTTCCCAATCACCATAATGAGCAGGGCAGAGGGAAAGGCTGCTGGACATTGGAAGATCAAGAAAGTCTCATTAATTCTGAGAATCAGCTTGAGTTTTCTGGCTAGCAACTGGTACCAGCTGTCAGAGTGAACATTCTTATTACATAATTTGTTTCCAAAGTTCTAGTGCAGACTGAGCTCTGGTGCAGAAGCTGCAGAACCCAAATCAAACCAGACCCGTTGTCCTCAAGGCAGCTCTGACTCCTGGTGACATGACACTTCATGTGTCAGAGTAGAATTGTGCCTCATATATAGTGTTTTCAATGACTGATTTATTTTTTTGAAGCAGATCACTAGGCCTTTCTTCTGACGTGCTCCATATCAATATTTTGATTAGTAGCTGAGCAGTTAATTTACCTTGGATGGAGTTGGATAAGCATCCTGGTTAAATATCTTCTCATCTTCTGTGGTATCAGGGAAGTTTTCTGTCAACACATCTTCAGCACCTATCTCTGTATTTTCTGCTCTCCCACCCATTCTGGAATTCCAGTATTCCTACATGAGTCGGATCCGACTCGACGGCACTTGGCAATAGAGACCTACACAACTCTCAGTGATTCTTCAGCTTTTAAAAATCTTTGATTTTTCCTCAAATATGGCAGTGTCAGTTGCTTTGTCTTCAGCCTCAGTAATTCTGCATTCCATTGCCTCAGTTCTGCTTCTTTTTTACTGAATTGTCTAATTTTGTGACCTTATTGTTAATCTGCTGAATTTCAGATCATTGTTGCTCACGTATTTCTCAGAGCCTGTTTAAGTTCTCAGTATGCTCTGATGCACTTCACCTTATCTCCCTCCGGATGTCTAGCAGAGCTCTGAATATTACTCTTTTGTATTCTACCTCTGATAACTGCAGCAAGTCTTCATCTGGAAAATTGCTTGATTCTTTGTTTTGGGAGTTTTCTGAAGCCACAGTGGTAGTCTGCATCTTTAAACGGTTTGAAATAGATTGTTCCCTCCGCAGCATCAGAAAATTGTTGTAATTTATTTGATTTTGATTTTTGTCTTCTGATTTTTTTTTTTATGTGTCCAAGTAGAATGGTAGTAGTATGAGCTGTTTTATCGGGGCCATAGAAATTCCAGAGTCCTGTCATTGGGTAGTTAGAGCTGTTGCTAGGCCCAGAGGCCCCAGCATCAGTTTACTTTTCAAAAAGTTCAGCCAGGTTGCTGGCTGAGAGCACTGAGAATGGCAGCATCCTGCAGTGAGAAAGGGAGGGGGCCCGTGATGAGAAAGATGAGTGGCCGTCACCCCTGCACCTAGGCAAATGTCCTGTTTTTGTCCTGAATTCCAGGCTCAGTGGTGCTGGCAGACTTCCTTCCCTCCACTCCTTTATTAAACTGCTCTCTTTCTGAGTATGGAAGAGTAAGTAGCTCAGAGCACAAGCAGTGGTATGCTGCTTCTGACCCAGGTACAGCAAAGAACCTGGCACCTGGCACAGCACAGAGAAGAAAGGGGGGAGTGCCAGAGCAAGGGAGAGAGTTTGTGCCCCAAAGGAAAAGTGTTGATCTTCATGTGTCCATGAGACTGTATCTTTTGATGTTTAAGTGAAGGAATGCTGCAATTCTGTAGGCACATCTGTCCCAAGTTTGGCTTCTCCACTGAGAAAGATGCTCTCTAAATGTGGTTTTGTTCACCATACTGGTACAGAGGGTCCTTCTGTGGAGTATGGACTCCCTTTGGCCCATCTCGTCCTGTCTGGGCGATCCTGTACTCACTCTTACCTGTCTGTAGACCAGCTTTCCCCCTGGTGTTCAGGGCTCCTAGAATGTCCTGTTTAATCTATTCTTTTTCTGGGTCTTTGTTGTTAAAGGGATCAAAAGATGGCTCTGCTTACTCCTGCATGTTAGCCCATCCCACATCACCTCTTTTCTCCCTAAATGTAAAACTCTTCTGGAAGCACAAAGCAAAGGGCAGGTGGCATGTTGAAGGATTTCTAGTGTCACTTTACATTGAGTGTCCATGCACCTTGGAAGTAGCTGAGGTGCAGCCCTCCAATCTGACAGGTGGGTTAGCTTAGAGGTTCCAGTTTGTTATTATTTGGTCATCTGAGGCCTCATCATACACAGAATTCTGCCAGAGGAGGATTTCCTCACAATCACTTGGCACGTTAGGGGTTATTTGCTGTATTCTACTGTAATTCAGGAATCAAAAGGTATTATTAGTCCTCTGTTGGGCCCTCACCCAACCCATTGCCACTGAGACGATTCTGACTCAGAGCATCCCTATAGGACTAAGTAGAACTGCTCCACAGGGTTTCTATGGGTCAAAATCTTTATCGAAGCAGACTGCCACATCTTTCTCCCACAGAGCCACTAGTGGGCTTGAATAGCAGACCTTTCCATCAGTAGCTGTGCACTTTAACCACTGGGTCACCAGAGCTCCCTTAAGGACCCCAGTGGGGCTTATTTTAGTTTGGAAACACAGAAAGTCTTGCTTTTTTTTGGTCTCAACCCATGATTTTCTACAGTGATAACCTAGTAATAGTTTACAATTTATGGAGGACCATGCCAAACAAGTACTCTGAGATCCAGGTACGGTGGGGGAGCAGGGAAAGGAGGCAGGAACACACAAAAAAATTTCCTGATTATAAATAATAGGACCAAAATAACCTGTTTTTTTTTTCCATGTGCACAAAATACAGAATTTATAAGTGCTGAGCTAAACAGAGGTTATCTCATAATATCACTTATAGAGGAAACCCTGGTGGCATAGTGGTTAAGTACTACATCTGCTAACCAAAAGGTCATCAGCTCAAATCCTCTAGTTGCTCCATGAAAACTCTATGGGGCAGTTCTGCTCGCAACCATGGAGCTGCTATGAGTTGGAACTGACTCAACGGTAGTGGGTGTTTAGATTTTTTTTTTATATAGATTTAGCAGAAACCCTGGAATTTTGAGATCATGACTTGTATACTTAAAATGAGAGAATTTTGTGGTATGTCAAGCTTTGATAAAGTTACAGGAAAAGTATCAGCATTCTAGGACTTGAAATTTTGGGGCACCACATTACATTACTTTCAAACATGAAAAACGAAGTGTAGAAATTGTCTTCCTCAACATTGGTCACAAGTCATTCGTTAGAGACCCACATGCTTGTTAGTTCCCATGGAGCAAAATGGCCCTAATGCTGTCACTAAAGGTGGTGAGAGGGTCTCTGTTGGTGTGGTGGATAAACACTCAACTGCTAACTAAAACACTGGCAATTAGAACCCACCAGCTTCTCTGTTGGAAAAAGACATGGCATTCTGCTTTCATTAAGATCACAGCCTTGGGAACCCTATGGGGCAGTTCTACTGTCTTATAGGGTCACTACAAATCCAAATCAACTAGATGGCAATGGGCCCAGGTAGTGAGAACTCCTGTTGGAAAACATTCTGAGTCTACGAAGAAAAGTTACATTGATTCACATCACACATTAACACAGCGGTCCCCTGACACAAAACAGACACATGTGCACACACCTGTATCATGTAATGTTTCTGCTAAGTGTCCTGGCTTTGGCTATCTTAGACTATGTAAGAAGGCCCAGAGAGAATAGGATAAGTGTTTTTAGCTCCTTCTGTCTTATATTATGACTTCTGTGGGGTTCAGTGGCTTGGCTGGTGTAGAAGCTTGGGGCACAGATCCAAAGACTCTGCAGTTCTCCAGATTGGGCATGACATCTGCTTAGCATCCCTGTTCCTTTGACAACCTCCTGGAGATGAGGTCACTTTTACCATCCCGGTCCTCTTCCAGCCTGGCATTTACTTCCCAGCGCCCGTGCAGTGCTGTCCAGAGCCTTTCAAGAAAACAAATCAATGGCTGTAACTGCCAACAGGAAAAAAAAAAAAAAAAAAAAAAAAGGACTAAATAAGGAATAAAAACCTTGAGTGTAAAGAGTAAAGGATGAAAATAGTCTTGAAGTGGATTGCTTCCAGGTTCTTATGAACATTTGGGTCCTTTGGGAGTGGTTCAGCGCTACAGCTGCTAACCAAAAAGTAGGAGGCTTGAATCCAGGTTCTCCTTGGAAACTCTACGGGGCAGTTCTACTGTGTCCTATAGCATGGCTACATGTGGGAACTGACTTGATGGCAATAGGTGTTGGGCACACAGTGTGCTCCCCAGTGGTTTTCGATTTAAGATAACAGTCAGTTTTACTGTCATTTATGGAGCAAATCTTGTGAACGCTGGTATCCAGCCTTCCTTTGTTATGTCCTCTACTTGTAAAAGTTTTTTCTTTGCAGGCATCCTTCAACTCTAATGACATCAGCTTTTTAAGAGAGAATGTTCTGGAAGGTATGTTGTCTTTTCTTTCCAGATAGCTTCTCACTGATGGGGAGTGAAGATAAGGTCCCATGGAAAGCCATTCAGTGATTAGTATTGTCCAGTGCTGTTTCATGCCCTTGTGAGGGCCTTAATTCTTGACTTGACTACAGGCTGGAGGTGTGTTTTTAGCAGACCTTTCTTGGTGGTGTAGACTGCAAGCACTTCTTTTTTTCTTTGTTTAAAATTGTGATTAAGTGGAAGTATATAATCCAAATTAAACTTGCACGCCTGCCTCTCTGCAGCTCCCTCTGCAATCGTTGCCTGGTGCCAGCACACTCGTTCTTATCACTCTATACTTGTCATATCCTCTTAACAGTCTCCTGTCCCCTCCTCTCCACCCTCTTCTCTCCTATCTAGAAAGAGACCAGTAGGACAGCCTCCTATAAATGAACAGTACCATAAAGTACAGATACCATATGGCCACACAGTGTCCCCAAGTCCGGTCCATATTTGGCTGAAGAGTGGACCTCGGTAGTGTTTTCTGGACAGGGGCAGCAGCAGGCCTAGGGGCCACGGTCGCAGGGGATCCCCCAGGTTGTCAGACCACCAGTTGTGGTCTTTTAATAGTGTTCTTGAGCTGTACTCTTCTTTTTTTGTGTCACCACTGCTACACAACATTGTGTGCCCCATCACGGCTGTCTTTGGTGGTGGCCAGACACCATCTGATTTTTCTGGTCACATGCTGATACAGTCTCCCATTCACATGGGCCCTTCTTTCTCCTGGGCTCTCTTTACCTCATAACTTTGTTGTTCTCAGTGATCATCCGTTCCAGCTGAGTTGGGACTATTTGATGGCAACATGCTAGTTTCTAAGACCCTAGATGCCACTCACAAAGATGGGGTGCAGAAGACTCTCTTAGAAATAGGCTAGTTATGCCAGCTCACTCCGATAGCCTCCAAGAGCATGGTCCCCAGACCCCACCCCTGCTACTCTATCCTTGCAATAGTAGGTTAAGATTAGAACCGTTTTCAGTTTATGGTGAAGTCCAGTTAAGTTGATCTACTTTCTACTGTGTAGACAGCGAGCACTTCTTAGAGTGTCTGAAAATAAAATATAGTATATTTTCCCTTTAGGATTCTCTTGGAGTAACTGACACCATAGCCACCAGGATATCTTGGCTCAGAGTAGACTAAATTCTGCTTTAATTTCCAGCGAGGCTACTGTAAATTGTTAATTACCAAATTAAACGTAAACTTCCTCTTGAACACTGGGACTGTCCATCTTGAAATGCTAATATTTAGACGATAGAGAAACAGCAGGGAGCAGAGAGGTATTTGGAATGTCCACCTTGCTAGCATTGCCACTGCAAGATAATAATAAAGCCAAGAACAAGAATTTGCCTGGCTTTCTATTTTCCAGTTGTTGCAATATAGCTGAGTTCAATACCCCTTGAGGCCTAAACCCACTGCAGTAGAAAGGAAAAGAGATGTAGTATTTTTTAGTGTCTACCAAATGTTAGGCTCTGTGCTGGATATTTTATAAATGTACCCTTATCTGATGATAAAAGACTACTACCTTCAATATGCATTACACTTGAACAAACAGAAAACAAAATCTTTACAACTAGACCAATAAGTAGTATCATGATAAATCGAGAAATGATTGAAGCTGTCAAGAAATCAAGCCCAATGCACTGGCAAATCTGCTGCAAAAGACCTATTCAGAGTGTTAAAAAGCAAAGACAGGACTTTGAGGATGAAGGTGCACCTGACTCAAGCCGTGGTTTTTTCAACGGCCTCATGTGCATGGGACAACCAGACAGTGAATAAGGAAGACTGAAGAAGAACTGATGCCCTTGAATTACGGTGTTGCCATAGAATACTGAATATACACGTGATGCCCAAGGAACAAAGAAATCCGACTTGGAAGAAGAAGTACAACCAGATGTTCCTTAGAAGGGAGGCTGGTGAGACTTCATCTCTGTATTTTGGACAGTTATTAGGAGGGACCAGCCCCTGGCAAGAACATCACACTTGGTAAAACAGGGTCAGCCAAGAAGAGGAAGACCCTCGATGAGACGGCTTGACACAATGGCTGCAACGACAGGTTGAACGTAGCAATGACTTTGAGGATGATGCAGGACTGGGCAGGGCCTAGTTGTGTTTTACACAGGGTCGCTATGAGTCACAACTGACTCAATGGCACCTAACAACAATAAGTTGTTAGGTTAACAACCTCATTTAATCCTCATTAAAAGTCTGTGAGATAGATTTTCATGTTCCCATTATTCAGATTAAGAAACCAGAGCTTACAGGAATTAAACCCCTTACCTCGAGGAGTGTCAAACATCTACTAACTGGTGAGGCTTGGATTTCATCCCACATCTGTGTAATCTTAAAGCTCATGCCATACCTTAGGGCATATTCAGGATTCCCTGTGTGGCAGAAATGATTAAGTACTTGGCTACTAATGTAAAGGTTGGAGGTTCGAATACAGCCAGAGGTGCTTCAACAAAAAAAGGCTTTCTGACAAATCAGCCATGAAAAACCGGGTGGAGCAGAGTCCTACCCTGATGTACAGGATATAACCATGAGTTGGAAAAGGCTTACAGGCAACTGGTTTTAGTGCGTATTCATTCACGCTGCACAAGAGAAGCTTTTGCATAGTTTTTCTGAGACTCAGGTTTGCTAACCAGTCAAGCTAGTTGTGTGTTTACACTGAGAAGGGCACTGGAAATGATTGGAAATGACTGAGTCAGTCTGATTCTTGCTGTTCTTCAAGGGAGCTCAGATGACTGTGTAAGTTTGGGATGGCTAAGTAGCTTCCCCTGAGAATAGTATTTCTTTGGGGTAAGATCCTGCGTGCGGGCTTCCTTCTGATTCCATCTCTGTGGTTATAAGAGGGGTGGCTAAGCGTCTTTTCTGATAGAATGTTTGAGCACTCACTAGTGATCCCACTCTCAGTTTTCTGCTTCTGCTCAGAGATCCAGAAGACTGGCACTTGATTTCCAAACCTTCAAGCAAACCTTTGCAGAGCATGATTGCCAGGAGAATGCTCCCCAGATGCCCCTTCTGGGCCCACTGACCGCAGCGTCTGGGCAGACAGGCACCACATTTAGCACAGGCAGCATCAGCCTAGGACCAACTTCCCCTTGTGTTCAATTCCATTAAGGGCACATGCCCACGCTGATAAGAATTTCCTTGGCATCCTGTTTTCACCAGCTAGGTCTGAGCTGAACATCTTTGACCCAATTTCCAGGAGGATCAGTGTTTAATGTCTACATGTAGGACATGTTAAGGTTTCATGGATATAAAGCCAAGTGCCGTTGAGGCGGATCCGACTCATGGCAACCCTAGGGACCAGGGTAGAACTGACCTTGAATGGATATAAAATTGGATCTTTACTCCTTGCAGAAATTATTGGGACTGTACTTGGTGTTCTCCATGCCAACAGGAACACTAAAAGTGGCTGACCTTCATAAACTTGAGTGTACTGGCACCTTTGTGTGCTTGAGAGGATCCCTGGTGGTACAGTGGTTAAAATACTTCAGTGCTAACCACAAAGGTAACTGTTTGAACACACCAGTTGTTCTAGGGAGAATGATGTGGCAGTCTGCTTGTATGAAGATTCACAGCCTTAGGAACTCTCTAACAGAGTTCTACTCTGTCCTATAGGATCAGGATGAGTTAGAACTGGCTCAGCAGCCGTGGGTTTAGTTGGTTACTGTGTGTTAAAGGCAGAATACACTAAAACTGAGGAAAAAAAAAAAAGAATGAGTAATTTCCCCCAAATGTCAGAGACTGAGTTCCAGACTAGCAGGATGAGGGACCGTGTGGATCCCACAACCTACTTGCCATGCGGACATTCAGAAAGCCTTCTCTTCAGACGGTAGCTGTGGGGAAACGTGCTTCTGAACAAAAGAAGGCCCTGTATCAACAGGATGATCAATGGGGACAAATAATTTATTCTCTCTGAGTCTTAATGTCCTCATGTTATACGACAGTGCAGCCGCTGCTTCTGTTGTATACCTGAAAGTGGTGCTTATTAGAGATGTAACGTGTGTATGTCCTGGGCATCATTCAAATCACAATACCCCGCTGAGACTGGAGCACACAGCTCATTTAACTGTATGAGGTACTGTAGGGCCCACTGACAAACAAGCAACCAGACACAGCAGTTGTCAAACACACGTTACTGAAGTATGCGATAGAGTATCGTACTTAGAGTAATTGAAGCCAGGGAATTAAGAACAGAAAAAAATGTAAACCATTGATTGCTACTAATATTTTTTGACAGAAACACGCATGATGTTTTTTATTAAAGTGCCAAGAAGATAGGACCAAATAAAAAGCAGAGCTTTGTAGTACTTTTCAGAAATCTCCCGTGTTCACCTAACTCCGCCTATCCATTTCTGTTTCTGTTGGGTTCCACTCCTTTTGGTACTTTTCCAGGTGCTCTCACACTAGATAATTAGTTTCTGTATCTCACGCGTGTGCTAATTTTCCACTTCAAGGTGATCAGAAAGCCCTGATACAACTTGATCCTCTCATCAAGTCTATTTGAATTGTCATGTCTCAGTTAGTATGCCCATCTTACAGGGGCAAAACCAAGACTCACAAAAGCAAAAGATTAGTTCAAGCCACACAGTGGCTTGAAGTGATGACTACCAGGACCGGTACCAGTACCAGTAGCATTGGGCTTGATTCCAACTGGTGGTAATGCCACATGTTTCAGAGTAGCCCTGTGTTCCATAGGGTTTGCATGGCTGTAACCTTTCAGAAACAGATCACCAGGCCTTTCTTCTGTGGTACTGCTGGCTGTATTAGAACTGCCAAGTTTTTAGCTAGCAGTTAAGTCCCACCGGGACTCCAGTTAGAGTCCCTAATTCAGTTCCAGAGCTCTTGCCACACTATAATATGGTACTCACCCAGTATAACAAGGTTTATGTCAAATTCTCCCTATGATATTTATAAGTCTGAAAGTGATGTATCTTAAAAAGGACATGCATTTCTCTAAAATCAGGCTTTATTTTTGAAATAAAGATTTTCTATACAAATTGAAAAAAAAAGAAGCAGCTAGAATTTTATAGTTCCTTTCTCTTTATACCTTAAAATCCCCAAAGTGGTAAAAAAATCCCTTCTTGGAAGAATTCAAAAGATAAAAGGTGATTCAAAACACTGGAAGGGAAAAGAAAAGCCGATGAAGCCAGGGTGCAGGGGACAGCATAAGATACCCAGTTTTTAAACTGTTCTGGTCCCGGGAGTGAACAATCGGTAAAGAGAAAACAGAGGAGACAGTAGGCCAGCATACGTAGGAACTCAATCAAGACATAGGAAGACAAGATCCAGGCAAGACTTAGTTTGCCACAAATGGTCCCCACTTCATACCTAAAGCTTTCCTTATAACTAAAAAGCTGACTTCTATTTCAAGCCAGTAGAAGCAAGAGATGGG
The DNA here is from genome assembly GCA_028571685.1 of Heterohyrax brucei. Lineage (NCBI taxonomy): Eukaryota > Metazoa > Chordata > Mammalia > Hyracoidea > Procaviidae > Heterohyrax > Heterohyrax brucei. The sequence goes on from CM053149.1 coordinate 55,568,197, forward strand.
AGGGAAATTCATATTTGGAATCTGGTATGTCAGCTGGAATGTCATGACCCACTTGACCCAAGTTTTACCCAAGTAAATAATTATAAACTAAAATAAGTTGGTTGCTAATACAACAAAGGCTGGATTCCTTCTTATATTACCTCCCCCTCCCCTCTCGGAATTTGGAGCCTGTTTCCATAGAGACAGTGTGATGTAACATAGTTCTGTGCTTTTGTACTAGGCTATAAAAGAAGTCTACTTAGCACTCATAGAGTAAACCCCGCAGTAAGGGAAGTACTGGCCCGAGTTCTAGGCCTAGGAAGCAGGATCACAGGAGAAAAAAAAAAGAGGATGACATAACAATGTCACAGTTTGTTCTCAGTTACAGTTCCCAATGTAAGCAAATTTAAAAGGAAAAATACAAAATGTCTGTTTAGGTGTCCTCATTGCCCTTATGCTGACTTTTGAGCCCTCTCATAAGAGCTTCAGTCATGTTCCACTGTCCAGGAATAAGCTACACTGTCAAAACATCTACTATTTATCTCCTTCAGTTGTAACTTTAATTCTTAGCTCTTTCTAGAAGGTCTTGGGATGAAAGCAGTCTGAATGAATCAACTCATATTAATGCATAAATGACTAATTTATGCATTCATTTATATACACACACACAACACACACACAGACACATACACACAAACAATTTCATAGTTATGTGTTAGCCAGGCATACGCTATGAGCCATATATATATATGTATATATATATATATATATATATTTAAACAATTAAGAAAAGGTAAGGTTTCTGCTCCCTTGGGACTTATGACACTCAAATAACCAAAAAATCTAGAAAGTAGTAAGTTCTCTGTTGAGAATAAGCTGAAACCAAACCCACTGTTGTCAAGCCCATTCTGACTCATAGGGACCCTACAGAAACCCTGGTGGCATAGTGGGTTAAGTGCTGTGTCTGCTAATCAAAAGGTACGCAGTTCAAATCCCCTAGGCGCTCCTTGGAAACTCTAAGGGGTGGTTCCACTCTGACCTCTAGGGTTGCTATGAGTCGGACCTGACTCGATGGCAGTGGGTTGGTTGGTTGGTTGGTTGGTTGGTTAGTGACCCTATGAGTTTTCTAGGAGTGCCTGGTGGATTCCAGCTGCTGACCCTTTGGTTAGCAGCTGTAGCACTTCATTATTACACCACCAGGGTTTCTATGATACAATACTGGTTGACCAGTTCACAATCGGTGGTTAGGTAAGGCCTCTTTAAAGAAGTGACATTTAAGAAGAGGTAGAATTGAAAAGGAAGAGTTAGTCTTATGACAACAAACAGAAAGCATTTTACAACACCTAGCACCAACCCTAAGAAAGAAAGAAGCTGGGCATACGGAGGACAGAAAAAAGACTAGTGAGGCTGAGCAACAACGGGCAAAGACGAGAACAGACTGGAAAGCAAGAAAGGCCAAAGCATATAGGTCTCTGTAAATTTAGAGTGACGAGGTCAGAGTTTATCCGAAGTAAAGCAGGGCACCCCTGGAAGACAGCAAGGACACACACACACACACAATCTTGAAAAAGCACAAAAAGTCACAGCCTTGAAAATGGCAGGGAGCACAGTTCTACTCTGAACAACAAGGCATCATCATCAGTCAAGATCAGTTTGACGGCCACTGGTTTGGTTTTTGTTATTGTTGTCGGGAAGAAGATGATGCTAGAGGCAGACATTTCGTAATCACTGTCACATAGGTGGCATTTAAGCCACAAGGACAGCAATAACGGCCCAGGGAGTAAGCATGGACCAGAAAGAGAAGAGTACTGGAGTCCAAGCTCTAGCAGTAAAGTAAGATACTTACGATATATGTTTATATCTTAAAAATGATCACTGACCTTCGGAAGAGGACTGACAAGAGAGTAAGAGCAAAAAGAAGCAAGGAGACAGATGGGAAACTCCTGCCAGCATCTGAGAGAGAGAGAGCAGCTGCTTAGGCTAGGATGGTGATAGCAGAGGCGGAGCTAAGCGGGCCCAGCGCTTGAGAGGAGGGCTCTGCAGGACTCTGAAATACCGTAACTGCAGCGTGAGAAAAAGAGGAATCAAAGATACCTGAGTAGATGATGCCATTTACCGAAAAAGGAAAGGTCAGGCAAGAACAGGTTTGGTTGAAAGACGAGAGGGTTATACTCATTGCCCTGGAATCAATTCTGACTCATAGCGACCCTAAAGGACAGAGTAGAACTACCTTACAGGGGTTCCAAGGAATGCCTGGAGGAACTTAACTGCTGACTCTTCAGTTAGCACCCATAGCACTTAGCCACTATACCACCCCAGGGTTTCCATAGGGCAGTGGAGATCAACAATCTTGTTTTAGACACGGTCATTCTGAGTTGCAATTAGATATCTAGCAGTGATATGGGGTAGGTGAGTTGGTGTCAACAGTTAATTACTCAGTGACTAGCCAGAAGGTTGGCACTGGAACTCACCCAGTTATGCTTCAGAAGAAAGTCCTCATGATCTACTTTTGAGAAAAACGTAGAACAAAATTCAAATTCGCAAAAGGAGACCAGACTTACCAGTCTGATGGTGACTAGAGGGACCCCTGAGACTATGGCCCCCCAGAGAGCTGAACCTATTCCCAAGGTGCACCTTTTAGCCAAAGATTAGGCAGGCATCCAAAGAAACAATGACATAGGTGAGGAACATGCTTCTCAGTTCCAGCAAGCATGGTAGAGCTAATAAGTAACTCCTGTCCCAATGCAAAGCTAGGCAGGGAAAGATAGAAGACCCGGATGAATGGACATGGCACTCCGGGGCATGAAAGGAAAGCGGGAGAGTGACACACAGTGGGACTCTCAACTAGTTCATAGAGCAACTTGTGTAGAAATGTTTGAATGAGATACTAGATAATTTCTCCTGTAAACTTTCACCTAACACACAGACATACACACACCAAAAAACCAAAACAAAACCAGGCCACGCTGTCAAACTGATTCTGACTCTTATCAACCCTATAGGACAGAGTAGAACTGCCCTACAGAGTTTCCATGCAGTGGCTGCTGGATTTGAACTGCTGGCCTATTTGGTTAGCAGCTAAGCTCTTAACCACTATGCCACAAGGGCCCCCCCGCCCCCCCCCACGAGCTTAAAAACAAAAAGCTTTAAAAAGCAAAAAAAAAAAAGGTCACTGCCTTGAAAATGGTAGGGAGCACAGTTTTACTTCAAAACACACGGTGTCTTCATGAGTCAGGATCAATTTGATGGCAACTGGTTTGGTTGTTGTCATTGTTGTTGGGAGAAGATGAGGCTACAGATAGAGATTTGGTAATCACTGTCACATAGATGGCATTTAAACCACGAGGACAGATATAATGGCCCTGGGAGTGAGCATGGACCAGAAAGAGAAGAGGGCTGGAGTCCAAGCTCTAGCTCCTTTGAACATTTAGAGGTGAAAACACACCATTCAGAAAGCCGCCTTCCCTTCAGACAGGTAGCCCTGGGGAAATGTGCCTCTGTACATAAGAAGGCCCTGTAACAGTGGGCACACCCAAGGAGGCCTGGTGGTGCAATGGTTAAACAGTCAGTTACTAATCAAAAGGTGGGTAGTGTAAATCCACCCCGTGGCTCTGTTAATGCCTTGACTACTTTCTGTCATAAAGATTACACTCTAGCAAACCCTGTGGGGTAGTTCTACTCCGTAACACAAGGGTCATTATGAGCCCAGGTAGACCAGAAGACGCTTAACAACAATACCAACAGGCACACAGAAGGCTGCGGGGCAAGGAGGCCCTACTGCCTTTCTGCCAACAGACTAGAAAGAATGTTTGGGAATGAATGCGATGAGGACACAGCAGCTCTTTCTGACAGCTTTTGAAAAGGAGGGAAAGAATATCTTTAATGAGCTACATAGATACCTAATTCTGTTTTGAGGCAGGAGGACCCCCAGAAGAAGGCTTTGAATACTTGTTTAGCCATCAGAATTGAAGAGTTCCACCTAAAAAGGGCAACAATGGATCAGAGAGTAGCCAGGGGCCTTTCTCCTTCAGGACGAATTCCAAGAAATCAGCCTTGAGAAAAAGTACATGCTCAGGACCTTATCTCATGAACAGAGACTGTGCCTGAAAAGGGCTAGTTTTGTGCCTTCTTCTGCTTCTGGTAACTGGGCTTTGAAATCTGGGTACAACAGCATTTTTTTTGTTTGTTTGTTTTAGGAGAAGTCAGGGACTATAACAAAGCACTTTTCTGAATCAGCAGGGCTGGAGAATAAAATCCAAAATACACATTCAGGCAGCATCTTGTTTAATCTGCACAACTCTTTCTGGGGGGAAAATTTCTGTTTATATACTTACGATTATCTGAGACGACCTGTAAATTTATTGTTGGGGTATCATGCTGCTCAGTTAATACTGCAGCAATTACGGGGCTTCTCCTGAGGGGAGAGCAAAAGAAATCTGTCTCCCATTGGGGACATTATGGCAGCCCAGGGAAACCATTCTGGTAACTGGTGATTCTGGAGTATTCTTCCTAAACATGTTTTCTTAGATCTTGATGCCTTCACCTGAACTCAGTTAGTTTTAAGTGGCAGAACAAGAGACTCTTCTGAATACTAAGGTTTACTGTAGTACACGATCCATTTTATAAGATAATAATTATAATGCATGGCTGCCACATTCTTCTAAAGAAATCATGAACACAAGAAAGAAACAGAGATATTTTAGGAGACTGGCATACAGAGAAAGGAGCCAGTCTGGAGTTACTGGAAATGAGGAGTTGGGGAATAATTTTTCTTCTTTTCAGAATAAGGGGATTTGATATAGGAGAATACTTTTTAATACTCTTGAAATACTTTTGAAAACAACAGTTGAGTCTGATAGGACAAACTGCTGATTTTCTAGAAAGGCAAGCTGATTTTGAGTAACTGTCAAGAGAGACCTAATTTTGCCTTTATTATCATAATTTGCACATATTCTCCTCCAGGGTTAAAGCCACGGCCAATTTGTGTGCTAACTTGGGCATCATTTGGGGCAGTGACATAAGCCTTAGGGAAAGTGGATCCTATAACATATATTCCCATAATAACCTCAAATAGAAGCCACGTGCTATCCTGTTGGCTTTCTCCCGTGGCTGTATGCATGTGGTCTAAACAAAGCTACTTAAAAATGATAATGTTTTAAGATATTCCTGCTGCTTGGTAAAAGCTTGGAAAAAATTAAATCTTAATGACTAAATGTGGAACTGCCAGAACATAGGTAGGGTTGAGAGAAAATCTTCCATTCTCTGAGGGTCAACAACTAGAAGGTTTTGAATAACCCTGTCCAACAAAATCTGAACAAGATTCCCCCGTAAGTCTGTTCACTTGCCTATTAACTCAGCTGGACACCAAAACCATGCCTGGTTGCTTAATCAGGATCCGGTGTGGTCAACCAGAATCAGTCTGGACATCTCCTCTATAGCTTTTCAGAGATGAAGTGTCCACAAGTACACTAGTTAGACTCATCCCAGACTATTCACCAGAAATCATAATCACAAGATACTGATGAATTCCTTCGAATTCCTTCCAGGCCCCAGATGCTTTGTTAGATACACCATTCATAGATATTCTCTCCAATCCTCACCATTGTTCTGCAAGGCAAGTATGATTCTCTCTATTTTTAAAATGAAGACAATGAAGCCCAGAGAAGTTAGAGTACATTCTCCACAGTGACTAAGATGATAAATATCTGGCCAAGGAAGCACAATTTGTGAATTCCAGTAAAGAGAAACACTTGGTTTCACTATATGTATTTTTAGCCTACGAACCAAAAGCCAAGGCTGCCAACTGTGGCAAACATCAGTAGAAATCACATCATTTACACCAAGACTGTGGCTAGTATGGAAAGCGGACAACGAGTGACACCATCAGTAGTACTGTCCTTCCTTGAAATTCTGCCTTTTCCCAAAGCCCACTGTGATGCTTGTCCTGGCCTATTGCTTAGTAGAGAATGCAAATGTTCTTGCTCAACTTTACAACTGTGCGTCTGTCAAAATGCCAACTAACGCTGGGGAGCAGGTACAGAACTTCGGTTATCAGAACCTCTGATGTATACTAGACTCAGATGTGAGTCAAAAACACACATTTCTGGACCTTGCACTAATTTCATAGGTTGGAATGGGCCCAGGTATTTGCATTTTTTAAATAAGCTCTAAGTAATTCTATTGCCCACTCATGTTCAAACAATTACTGCCATAAGTGCTGTTTCGGAGGGTGATGTCTCACTCAAAAATCTAAGTAAATAAGAGTCATGGTTGCAGTTTGGAGACAAAAAAAAAATCAGCTTATAATGAATGCCTAAAGGATGTTCATCAGATGTACACTTGGTTTGCTTACTTTACTTACTCTGATCGCTGTCTATTTCGTTCTATTCACTCCCATCAATACCTGCATCAAGAAGCTATTGTATCTGGTGTCCAGTTAGTAGGTTATTTCAGTTTCCCAACAAGTATAGAGTTCCATGAAAGTCATCCAAATTTTAATGTCTAAAATATATAAATTTTGTTCTTGATGATGGTTCTGTGATTTTTTCCCCCCCTTTTGGTTTGGAAAGTGCTAATCATAACCAGCAGTTGATCAACCTAACCATCAAACCTGTATGTCGTTGCCACAGAGGCATGGGGGAACCTCGGGGATTCATGTTGAAGCTGACCAATTCACCAACCTTGACAAGTACACTGACAGTATTCCCGTAGTGATACTAATTCTATCTATGAAATCTCCTCCTGCATTGGTCTGGTTTGCTATCAAATCTCTGGAAAAGGTAGGAAAGAAGGAGTCAAGAAGGCAGCAAAGAAGCTTCTGAAGAAATGACATACGATGCATTTGTCTACCTGGCACTGAAGTTCCAAGTGCAACGAACACCACAGCAGTCACGGAATCTTTCAGGCCAATGGTGCAGCCGAAGTGGGAAGCCAGGTCTCCAATGAAAGCTGTCAGTAGGCCAATCATGAGGATTGATACAATGAAACAGGCCCAGCCATTCCAGTATTCTGTTGGGGGGACGAAGGCAAAGAGAACCTTCCAGAACACAGTCAGAAAGTGCATCACATAATCAAAACAGGAGGGCAGCTTCTCCTCCCCGCACTCGTCATCGTCATCATCTTCTCCTGGAGAGAAAGGAAAGAAGCACATTACTTTGTAACTCATGCTGGCAGGCTCTTCCTCTCTCCCAGTTCCACTTTCCTAGACTTCCCAGTCCTCTCATCCCTCCCCTGTGAGCATCAAAGAGGCCATTAGAAGTCGGTGGAGCTTGGAGTTTTCCAAGAAAGCCAATTATAATTAACTAGTTAAGCATCAGGGAACCGCCACGGTTCCCATTGGCTTATGGGTCAAGGGCATCAAATCAAGCCCCTAGTCTCTTCTGGTTACACAGCCCACTAACTCACTGGTCCTACTCTTAGCACGGATACTGGGATTTGTTACTTCAGAAAACTGAAAAAAAAAAAAAAAAAAAAACAGTTCTTCAAAAAGGTTGGCAAGCCCTGCGCCCGGCTCAGTAAGAAGCCTCCTTTGGAGAAGGAAAATTATGAGCGGCGTTCCCCTACCAGGGTCCTTCTCTTCCAATCCGATTTCAGCTCTGAGGGATGACTTGTGATAAAGTCAACTACAGGATAATGTTCAAACAAGCTGGGGGCCCTGACTGTTTTCCCAGCTTCATCTCCTGTAACTACAGCAAACTCAATCCCCATCCCAGCCAAAGAAAATTATTTGTATGTTTTTAAACTGCGTGCACTCCCCACCTCCCACTTACGTCCTTCAGAATAAAATGAGCTTGTACCGACACAATCTCTCTGTCCTTATTCGTATCCTCTCACCCTTTAAGACTCATTTCCTCTGTGAATTCCTCTCTGGCCCCAATTTGCTCCCCAGCCAGTGCTGGGGACCCTTCCTCATAGCCTTTGCCACTTGTAACACTAGATTAGAGGTTTTGGGAGTAGGGCCAGAATTAGTATCACCCAGGAACTTGTTAGCCAGGTAAATTCTTGGCCCTACTGAATGGAAGGAGAAGGTGTCTTTGTTGAAACAATCCCTCCAGAGTACTCTGCTGCTCATCAGAGTTTGAGAACTACTGCTCTGGACTGCATGCGTTCACTTTCCTCTCTTCTCCAACTATCTGCTCTTTGAGGGCAGGACTGTGTTCACTTTTGTATCCTTAGGCTTTGACACCATTTCCGGCACATGAGCTCGGCCAGAGCTTGTTAAACTAACAAATGCATGCCTAGGTTTCCATTGGCTTTATATAACTATGTAATTATATAATAGGTATAAATATAAAATGAATAAATATGTATAATACATACAAATATAAAATCACCATTTTGCCAATTAAATCATATTATTGATGCAAAGAGCGCTGATTCTTTGAAGGAACCAGGAAGTTAAGAATAGTTTTCTAAAATAGAAATTCCATTTATAATGTGATAATAACCTCTATATGCATGATTTAAAATTAGAATATTGAATGTCAACTGTTCTTGACGTGGTAGCAAATATATATTCATGTGCTTGGTGGCCAGATTGGAAATAAAATTTCTCCTGAAGACTTTGAAAGCCCTGGTTGTACAGTGGTTAAGATTTTGGCTTCTGACTCAAAAGTCAGCAGTTAAAATCCACCAGCTGCTCATTGCAAACCTTATGGAAGAAGTTCTATAAGCATCACTATGAATTGGAAATGACTCAACAACAAAGAGTTTGAAGACTTTGTTCATTCCTTCCAACCTCATCACTGAAGATCTACTTGTGTTCATCCAACTAACGTGACTGGAAGCTGCTGGGGCTGCCAAGTCTTCTAGCTGACTACGTAACCTGAGACTGTTAGCATGGAGCAGATTCTTGTGACCGTGGTGAGACACCCTATGGTGAGCCCATCTAGTACTGATTATTACTGGGAAGTACTGATTATTCATGGATGAACCTTGAGGGAAAAGTGCCTCTTACAGAACATGATTTATCACCTATCATCTTTACTGGGGAGAAAGAAGGGGCGATAGTTCAGTCTTCAAGAAGCATGATTAGAATTATTATGCAAATAAGTTTTGGGGACCTATGGAGAAAGCGGCCTCACTCTTGCGCTTTGGAAGATTGCCAGTTGGGAGAAAGCCCCCATCAGACAAACTGAATCACTGTTGGAGACTTACTTGGTGGGGAACTTGCAGTCATTTCAGCTGATTGAAAAGCCTGGGACTCATTAGATTGAAAAGGCACTGCTGATAGTCTTCTACTTCTCATCAGTGCTCACACTAGATCTGCTTCATATTTCTAATGTCACCCTGGGAGTCCCTGAGCAGTGCACGTGGTTAACACACCTGTCTGCTAATCAAAAGGTTGGAAGTCTGAGTACACTGAGAGGTGCCTTGGAAGAAAGTCCTGGTGATCTACTTTCAGAAAATCAGCCACTGAAAACCCTATGGAGCACAGTTCTACTCTGACACACGTGGAGTTGTCATGAGTCAGAGGTGACTTGAAGGCCACTGGCTTTACCTTGTCTAATAGCAGGAGATGCTTTCTAATAAAAATGCCCCTTTGGAAGTCACTTATATCATGATATTTACATGCAGAAACAGCCACTCAGTGTTTCTATTCCAGCTCCTTTCTTGTTCCCTTATCCATCTCTGCTTTTCCCTTCTTTCTCTTTTCTTCTTATTTCTCTTTATCCTTTACTTGAGCTATGATTTGCAATTGAACTGACCTCCATGGGATGAGCTCCAGGAAGCCCTCAGTGTCAGGGCAGATGGGAGGGAGGGAGGGAGCAGAGGGAAGTGGAGAACCAGGCCTGTGGTTTCCTTCCTCCCCGCCTCTCCCAATCTCCGTAACTCCAAAGGGATGCACTACCCAGGGAAGTTCAGCAGAATACATTAAAACTCAGAAAAATTACACTTTCAGTCATATTTGGTTTTGTATCTGATGCTTTTTAATTTCTCTCTTTGTGGACATTTTATGATTTCAAAGGGCACATGATTAAAACAGCTTGGAAACCACCACATTTTAATCAGTCATTTCATAGGAACACGGACAAGGCGCCTCTGGGTCTCTACAAAATATCTTAATTCCAGGTGTCTAAGTCTCACCTTTGAAGTGTGAACAAGAAAACAAATAATGGGCTTCCAAAGAAGTGACACAAATTGCAAGGAGATATTATATTTGTCTTCAAGATGGAAATAATAACACTATTCCCATGAGAGATATATAGGGGAATAATTAGATCATCTCTGCAATTGTTTGAGGATATTTTAAGGTAATGGTTATCATGGTAGTTCCTAGCATTTTCCTACTTAGGGTTGTTAATATTTCCCTATCATTATTTAATTGCTCCACTAACATGCTGGGTCCTAAGGTTATATTTTAGACTTTTAAAAATAACATTTCATCTTCCCCTGCAGAATTAACTTCAAGACATGTGCGTCTTTGTGTGCGTTTGTGTGTGTGTGTGTGTGTGTGTGTGTGTGTGTGTGCGCGCGCGTGTGGTAGAGAACTATAATGATCAAGATAGGGGGAGAGTGAGGCAGTTTTCCTTCCCTCTTATGGGCTTCCTGTGTTACAAAAATTCTCCAGTGTTTTTAATGCTTTAGTCTAAAATGAAGCCCATCTGTTTTATTGTATTGGTAAGTGGCTTCCCATTCTTTTCCCTCAGATCTTGATGCTCTTTATGAGTTATTATCTCCAACTCAGATGTCATTTAAATATTAAAAATGACCAATGACTGCCATGCACGATGCCCAGTTACCCCATCCTGTGGAAATACAAGGAAATATTGTGTTCATCCATTACCATCTGGACTATACTCAAGTATGGTTCCTTGGAAAGAGCAGTGAAGCATTAAGAAAAAATTGGAGCCACTTTTATGTAAAAGTAAAGATGACAGTATCTGTATGTGTGCACCTGCCACTCCTTGTCCCTGAGAGTCACTGGGGTGACATAAATCTTTCAAGTCTGTGCTCTGCATTAGCAAAGAAACAGACACGTTAATGGGTTTGGTTTTACAGGATCTTGAGCAAATTCCTCTTATCTCTGAATCCTTTTCAGCCTTATATGGATTTCACTAATGGGAAGATGAGCAACAAGGCCCATTTAATTAATCTCTTCCATGGCCTTTTAAATGGTCTCCTTGGCCTATGTTGGATTTTCTAAATATAGCTACAAGAACAGTCAAATCATTCAAATCACAGACACTGGAGAGGGGTATCACTTCAACTATTGATAGAACGGTAGTTGCAATCGGAGCTGCTCTAGAACATGATAGCAAGGCCATCACCAGCAGAATTGATCAGGAAAGTCAATTCCCGGGCTTGGCACATTCAGATAACACATTCTAAAGTAAGGCAGAAGTTTCTGGGCAGTGCACATGGCAAATGTACTCTGCTGCTAACTGGAAAAGAGGTTGTAGAGTGTGTTAGACACCTGGGTCAGGGGACTTAAGTCAGCTTCTAGCTCTGGTAGTGTCTTTGGGACAAGACACTTAACCTCTCTGAGTCTCCGTTCCTCACCTGTCAAAAGAGTTTCCCATCTCCCACACCACGTGACTGCTGTGAGGACTGGAAGACGGAATGTTGAAGTCTTCTGTAAAACTGTAAACCCCTTTACAGACCCCAAACCCCAAACCAAAACCACGGCTGTCAAGTCGTGTCCAACTCATAGCGACCCGAGAGGTCAGAGCAGAACTGCCCCATAGAGTTTCTAAGGAGTCCCTGGTAGATTTGAACTGTCAACCTTTTGGTTAACAGACGTAGCACTTAACTCACTCTGCCACCAGGGTTTCGGCAGCTGTGTGTTACTCCCTCATTGTTACTGGTCAGAAGGAGGCAGCAAATCACTGTGCCCTGAGCAACCTGATTTTATGGGTTCTATGTACTGCAGGGTTGCTATAGCCTCGACGGCACTGGATTTGGTTTTTACAATTGGGCAGTTCTACTCTGTCCTATAGGCTCCCTATGAATTGGCATTGACTCGATGGCACGGGGTTTGGTTTTTATAATGGGGCAGTTCTACTCTGTCCTATAGGGTTGCTACAAGTTGGCATTGACACAACGGCACTGAGTTTGGTTTGGTGGTTTTTTTTTTTTTTTTTAGTTTTTATAATGCTTAAGTGAAAATATACAATCCTACATAAATTTGCATACCCACAATCCCATATAAATTTGCATACCCACCAATGAGTGGCTCCCACTGCTCTCTCTGCCCAGTGACAGCACACTCCTCCTCTCCGTTCTGTACATGTCCTATCCTCCTAACAATCTCCTATCCTTCCTCTCCATCCTGTCCTGCACATTCAGTAAGAGGTCAGCCAGATGACCTCCTATAGATGCATAGAACCATAAAGGGCACCCATGATACGGTCATTCTGTGTCACCAAGTCCAATCCATTTCTGTCCAAAGAGTTGACCTCCATTATGATTTGTGGACAGCGACAGCACTGGGGCCAAGGGACATGCTCCCAGCAGAACCTTGAGGCCCCCAGACCATCAACTGCAGTCTTTTAGTGGAGAGCTCAGGTGCACGCCTTTTTATTTTTGTGTTGTCAGTGACACCCAACTTTGTGAGCCCCATCACAGCTGTCACTGGTAGTGGCTGGGCACCATCTGTTTTTTCCAGTCATATGTTGATGTAGTTACCTGGTCACGTGGGTCTCTCTGTCTTTTGGGTTCTCTTTGCCCCATGTCGTTTTGGTCCTTGGAGATCATCCGTTCCTGCTGAGTTGGGATCATTTGCTGTACCCTCATATGGCAGCTTGGCAGCTTTTAAGACCCCAGACGCCACTCACCAATTTAGGGTGCAGAAGACTCTCTTAGCAAAACACTAGTTATGCCAATTGGCCTCGATGTTCCCTGAGAGCATGGTCCCCAGACCACCACGTTTGGTGGTTTTTGACACTGAAGGAGCCATTATCACTATAGTTTCACTGAGCTGCTTGATTTTAAGAAACAAAAGAAGACAGAGACGGGGAGGGAGCAGGCTGGACTGCCTACCAAACCCACAGTGACAGACACTGAATGAAATTCTTTCACTTACTTGATCTTTCTTAATCCCTACCAACAGCCCCTGAAAAAAAGCAAAAATCAGCAAACCTATTGATGGTGCGTTGATTCTGACTCACAGCCACTCTTATAGGACACAGTAGAACTGCCCTATAGTGTTTCCAAGGAGTGCCCGGTAGATTCAAACTGCTGACCCTCTGGTTAGCAGCCATAGCTCTGAACCACTAGGTTCCCAGGGTTCCCAGCCCTCTGAGATAGGGATCATTAACCCCATTGTACATAAGAAGGCCCTGAAGTTCAGAAAACTTAAGTGACTTTCTTAAGTAATCACACAGCTGGTAAGTGGTTAACTTAGGATTTGATCTTACACCCTAGAGAAAATTTTACTCCATGTGATCCCTTGTTGAGATGACTTGACTTTAGAGGTGATCTCATACAGATTCAAAGCTTGAATTTGAGAATCTGCTATTCCCTACTGTTGTATAAAAAGGATACTCCCTTTCTGAGTGTGAAAATACTGATGTACCACTTTGTGTTTTATTTTCCAGAAATATGATACATTTTGGGGGAATACTTTAAAATTTTGTTATGGTAATTACATATAGGTAACAAAACATTTGCCAAATCAACAATCTTTACATCACATGTAGTTCAGTGATGACATTAATTATTTCATCGTCTTCTTCAAATACTATCAGATTTTTTTTTTTTTTTTTTTTTTTTTTTTGCAGAGTCAGCCATAGGCTTTTTCTCAAGCTCTTTGGGACCAACTAAACACAGGAAATAGGACAATAAGGTAAAGGTTGGGCATCACGATGCTGGCCATTTGGATTCTTTAGAGAGTGACAACTTTCCATTTCTAGCTGCCAAAGGCCATCCATTCAGTTTTGAATCAGACCTCCCAGTTTGCGTCTAGTTCTCTGATTTCTAGTGTGGAAAGCAAACACACATTACCAAAGCCTGTAATGTATAGCAGTTGGACAAATATATTCTGATACTTATTAATCTGTGTAAGTGTCCAATTTTCAATTCATTCCAGGTATTCAAATCCAACTCGACAGCACTTGGCTGGCCAGGTATTCATTTAACTATAACTAGTCTTTCTTTAATTTTTTGTGTCCTTGTAGCACCATGGTGGCTGCTAACCCAAAGTTCCACTGTTCAAATCTACCAGCTATTCCTTGGAAACCCTACTGGGCAGTTTTACACTGTCCTATAGGGTCTCTATGTGACAGAATAGACACGACAGCAGCAAACTTGCTTTTAGTCAGTTTTTAAACGTTATCCTCCAAATATGTGCCTGATGAGACTGATGAGGAGGCTATTACGGCGTAGATACAGAACAGATGAGGGCAACCATACCATCATCTTGTGAGCCCAGGAAGGATCCCAGGTAGCATAGTGGTTAAGGCACTTGGCAGCTAACCAAAAGGTCAGTGATTTGAACCTGCCAGTTGCCATGAGGTCTCCCTGCAGATGTGGCAGTCTGCTTCTGTAAATACCTCAGCCTTAGCAATCCTGCCAAACACTTCCTCTCTGTCCCGCAAGGTTGCTAGGACTTGAAATATCTTCGATGGCAAAGGAATTGTTTCTCAGGAACCTCAAGTAATACACAAATCAATGACCATGAAGCTATATTGCTAAATTAGCTTTCTATATGCTACACACACGAAAATATACAACAGCAGAGAAGAATGCGATGTGTAATTTCTGTATATCAGGTTGTCAAAACAAGGGATAGTTGTGGAGCAAAAAACCCAGTCAAGTCAGTTTGTTAATTTATTTGAAAGCTATATATATATATATATATGTACATATAAATCAAATATACACATAAATCAAAATATATAAACATAAATAAATAAATAAATAAAAAATAAAAAATAAATAAATAAATAAATATAAAACACATAAATCAAATATATATATATGTACATATATATATATATATTTGATTTAGGCCCATTTGATTTTGGGCTTCTTTTGTTTCTCACCACAGGTGTGTGTGTGTGTGTGTGTGTGTGTGTGTGTGTATGTATGTATGTATACACACACACACACATACACACACACACACACACACACACACACACACACACACACCTGTGGTGAGAAACAAATTGGATCCTGCTTTGCTTGGAAAAAACAAGAAATCACTTCTTGTTCTGGATTTTGGTGAAGTACTGTAAACATTTCTCTCTAACCTAATCTTTTGGGAGAATTAACATATTCTCTGATGCAAAGTAGATGATGTCAATATTTTTTTCTCCAAAGTACACTGTAAGATATTTTTTTTATCAGCAGGGAACTCCAAACACAATCTATTCAATTTCTACTTGTATGAGTTGCCAAAGCACAGAGGAAAATGCAGGCAATGGTTTTGATTAATTGAAATACGGAGCATTAAGAAAACTCTGGAGTGCAGTTAGACTCTGCACACACTGGGGTCTCCGAGAGTGTGAATGAACTTGATGGCAACTGGTTTTGTTTCGTTTTGTTGACTTGGAGGGCTGGTGTACAATAATATCTGTTGTACTTATTGGGAAGGGTCAAAGAAGGCACTCTGTGAATAACAACCTGTCTGGGACAAATGACCCACTGTGTGAAATTTTCCACCAGGAACAGAAAGCTTGCTTACCAGCTTAGGCCATTTATGGACTTTGTTAGAATGTTTAATATAGCACAAGAAAAATCTATTGTGACATAAATATTTCTCAGCAAATGTAGTCAGTGTCACAATGAAAAATGGATCCACTAAGAAGTTTAGTTCCATGACAGTCTGATTATTAGCCAAATTCATCTGCTGAAAGCTGAAAATGGACTGCTTAGCACACACACACAGAAAACCCACTGATCCCTTGTCATTAAGTAGACTCCTGCTCATAGCGACCCTAGAGGGCAGAGTACAAATTGCCCTGCTGAGCTTCCAAGCAGCACCTGGTGGATTTGAACCGCATGCTTTTTGGTTAGCAGCTGTAGCTCTTAACCGCTATGCCACCAGGGTTTCCCAAGTGACCAGAAGTTGACATACTGAAGGGAGTATGTTTTTGCCCTAAACCTTGTGTTTGCAAAACAGCACTGAGAATTTAGAGTATCCTCTTACCCTTTACTAGTTGTAGGGTTAGCAGAATCACAGGACCCTGGGAAGAGAAGCATATTTCCTGTAGACTTGTGGATCTAAGAAATAAACCATCAACAAGTAGAACTGATACTGAGGCAAGTGAGGAAGCCTCCTAATAGTCTGGATGGTTTTTTTTACAGTGGGTAGAATGTGTGCACCCCAGGTAGAAGACTGGCCTGAGAGCCCTGATAATACTTTGCAAATATCAGCAGCTGCTTCTAAATTAGCCTCCTGGAGTGTGGACAGCTGAGCCTTGGGGGAACTCTTTGCGTAGAGCCAACTGGGATTTTCAACTGAAGTCTCAATGTTGCATCCTAGGAAAATGCTGACATTTGTATGAAGCATGGATGTGTCATAAAGGCTATCCCACATTCAGGGGAACACAAAGACTCTTCCAGATTCCCTTAAGGTGCTGTTGTGATCAAGCTAAGAATTCAGGCCACTTACAGAGCTCTGAATTTCCTATTGTTATCAGTAGCTGTCATCAAGTCGATCATGGCAACCCCCTTGTTACAGAGTAGACCTACTCCTTTGGGTTTTCTTGGTGAACATCTATGTCTCAGTCGTTATCCTCCCAGCAACCTGGCCAAGTAGTTATTTTCTCCATTTCAAAGCAGGGCTAAGGCTGCCGCTTAGGGACCAGTTCAGAGAACCACTAGCAGAGCGGTGGTTCTCAAAATCTATTATACACAAGAATCATCTGCGGACCTTGTTAACATGTAGCTTCTGACTCACTATATCTGCAGTGGAAATGCAAATTCTCAGCAGGGGTTTGCACTGGAATGAATGGGTTGGAAGCTTTCTTCTAAAAAAAACAGGCTCCTAAGAGTTGAAGTGACCTTCTTATGAAATCTGGAACACTTCACCATCTTATTATATTTGACCTACTATTTCCATAGAGAAAAACCTCTGTGGTTTGCCCAGCAAAAATTCATTCTGATAAAATCTAAGCTCACTTGGCATTTACCCTCCTTCAGGTAACTCTTTGTTAATAGATAAAATAGCGAACTACTCTTTCAGGAAATGAGTGGCTGCCTCTGTTTTGTTTATGGTGAAGAATCTGACTCTGATTTTTTAATCTGTAGTTAAATAATCTATGTGGCTTTTTGGGAAGTGAGAGTCTGGTGACCAACAGCCTCCTGTCTAGGTAGAAAACAGGAAGAGTTCTAATTCTTCAATAGTAGTTAACAGCCTGCCGGTGGCACCCCTTCTCTGGACCTCAGAATCACATCAAGACACTCTGTGAGTTGATTTGCTGGCAAGCTGAGAATCTAAGATTCCGGGCATGGCCTCAGTTTGCATAAGATAAAGTGATTAGTTACTCAGGGTTCTGCCTCTGCTTGCGGGGTTCTGCTCTGTTGTGACTTTCAATGAGCCCAGTAAAGGACCTCTATTGACAAGGAGGAGGCACTCAGGATTTTCTAGTTCCTAACCACCTCATGAAGTCTCTCTGAGCCTCAGTTTCTCCTCCTAGAAAATAAGCATGTCTGTAACTAACTTTCCCTTTGATGCTTTTGAAAAGATACATGAGATCTGCAAGAAGAATTAAATACTTAGATATAGGAAACTCAGTTGGGATGGGAGGGTTAGCTCACTGGAAGACTTCAAATGAGGCGTCTTTTGTCCTCACTGCTCATGAACTCTTTCTTTAGAGGGTAGGCTAGCTGAGGTAGATGGTGACAATCTCACTTGCCTGTCTGCAAATGGCTATTTAGTCCCTCATAGGTATTCCCCCTGTATCGAGCTACTGTCATGCTTTTCTTCAGCATAATCTGCCTTAAAAATATCTCTTTTCCTCTTACTATCAATCAGTCTGTGTCCTGTTTACCTTATTTCACTAAGGCTTGGTGGAGATGCTATTAATGTTATCGGTTTCAATTCTAAAAAAATATTTCAGGTCACTCCTCTGTACCACAAGCCTAAGCTGAACCATTAATGTGGACCAATTTCTCCAGGAAATGTTCAAAGAGAATGGAGGGTTAAGGGAATGGCTTTATTAGTAGCATTCATTTCTTCTGTAACTGTTTATTAATAATTGATGTGGGAAGAACAATTCTAGGCATTGGAAGTACAGACAGACAAGATTCTAGATCTCTTGGAATTTCCATTCTGGCAAAGGGAGACAGAAGTCATCCAAGGAGCAAACATGGAGGCTTCAGATCTGACCACGATGAAGTCAGACGCCACAACCAGGAGTGACTGGGTAGTTGAGGGACTCCTCTGAGGGAAATCCAAAGCATGTGTCATGGAGTCAGCTGTGACTCACGG
Organism: Heterohyrax brucei; assembly: GCA_028571685.1. Taxonomy (NCBI): domain Eukaryota; kingdom Metazoa; phylum Chordata; class Mammalia; order Hyracoidea; family Procaviidae; genus Heterohyrax; species Heterohyrax brucei. Next base: position 55,586,555 of record CM053149.1, read on the forward strand.
TGACCCTGGGTGTGTCAGAGTTAGATGTGAGCTCCATAGGGTTTGCAGTGGCTGATTTTTCAGAGGTAGATCACCTGGCCTTTCTTTGGAGGTGCTCTCTTGTGGTGGACTGAACTGCCAACCTACTAACATTGTGCCCCAACCAGGGGTCCATCCCTCGGAGGGAGTGACGCTAATGACGGGAGCAAGGCAGCCTCAGCTAAAAACTCTTCCATGCAGGGAAACTAGCTTGTGTCAGACCCCGAGGCAAGAGGAGAGCTTATAGGAGGGAAATAAGCCTGTGCTGACGTGGAAACCCTGGCGGTGTAGTGGGTTAAGTGCTATGTCTGCTAACCAAAACGTCAGCAGTTCAAACCTACCAGATGCTCCTTGGAAACTCTATGGGGCAGTTCTACTCTGAACTATAGAGTCTGTCTTGATGGCAGTGCGCCTAGTTTTGCGGACAGGCATTAATCTCTGGGAGGCACAACTGTGCCTAGGTGGAAAAAGGATTTGCCTTCAGTGTGAACTCAGGAACTAGGGTGTGAAAAAGGATTTACCTTAGAATATGAACTCAGGAACTGGGGTGTGAAAAAGGATTTCCCTTCAAATATGAACTCAGGAACTGGGGTGTGAATCCAACCTATTTCTCTACCTCATAAATGCAATCATTAAAACCTATTCTGTGGGGTTGCTGTGAAGCTTGGGTCAACATGAAACAACTATTCACCAGTGGTGAGGCCATCCACTCATTCATTGCTGCTAAGCTGTTGGCCCGGGTTTTGCTTTGACTCATCCTCATTCTTTGGTGATTCTATCATTTTCTGCTTTGAATTATTATTTTTTTTTGGATACCATATATTTTCATCAATGGGAGTGTGCTATGACATGAGGGTTTTTAAGTTTTTACTTAGTAATATGGATTTTGAGAAATACTATCTGGGACTTGTGTGGATACCACTGAACTTCTTGCATTCTCAAGCCTGCTGATTGATGGGTGAGAGCCTGTCCCAGTGAGCCTTGGTTGCTAAAAATATGGTGGGGTGCCTTCCATTATGTTACATGAGTAACTGTGGTTTCTCAAATATGACAAACACACAGACACACAAAAGTTAAGGCCAGCAGGGTTCCCTAACTATTAAACCCAAATCAGAAAACCAAATCCACCACCATCAGCGGATTCTTACTCATAGGAACCCTGCAGGACAGAGTAGAACTGTCCCATAGGGTTTCCAAACAGCGCCTAGTAGATTTGAACTGCGAATCTTTTGGTTAGCAGATGTAGCACTTAGCCACTACTCCACCAGCGTTTCCAACTACCATACAGGAAAGCATAAATACATTCAGAAGGTTTAGCTAGGGGTAGAAAAGAGACAACATTTTATGTAATCTTACTTCCTTGTTGCACTACCTTACTTGCAAGCCTTACGCGCCAGGTACACCACTTCAGCTAACATTTCTTTCACCTTTCACCATTATGCAAATCCCTGCTGAATGGCAGCAACTTCTTACAGTAGGAAAAGTATACTCTCAATTCTAGTGGCAGAAAAGTGGTTAAGATACTGCATGTCAATGGGTCACCGAAGGCATGAGGCATCACACCGTGAGGGAACGCTTCGGTAACAAGGGAGCAGATGCTGTGTGTTTCAGTATTAAAGCACAAATACTACACTGGAAAAAAGAGGGAGAAATGTCACATGGTATAGCAAATCACAGAGCAAGAGCCCTGGGTTCCCAAACAAACTGTGAGACTTTGGAGAAGATTGTCCCCCCGGCTCGGTTTCTTATCTATCAAAAAGAGAAGATACTGGAACAGCTGATCACTAAGCAACCTTCTGCCTCTGTGCAGGACACAGCAAAGACCAAGCAAGGGGGATGCATGGGGCGAGGGCATGTCAAATCCTGCCTGCGGGCGCAGTCCAGTGACTTTTGATCCTGAGAATATGACAAAGCTTTTATCAAGAGAGCAGGCTGCGAGCAGCAAGAATTAATGCTGCAAGTCATTTTCATAAGACTCCTTTCTGCCTACGGGGTATGCACATGTGTGTGGTGTCGGCCGGGCTCTGTTTCCTCCTCTTTTCACCTTTTTGGATTATGCTGAAATGTTTCTCCACCGGAAACAGCCTACAAAGACTCGCCTGGGGCTGAAAAGCCAGCGCCATGCCACGTGCATCGACGCCTAAGCAACAAACAAAACTGTATTCGCTGCACAAGCAGCTCAGATCGACAAAAGGGCTCCTGGATCCGGGCAGGGCGCATTGTTCGCAGCGTTCAGCGGCAGTCTCTCCAGACAAAAGCCGCGAAAGCGACTTGACTTCTTAGCGCTTGCAAATCAGAGAGCTGACTCTTTCCCAGAAGCGATTTTCTCTCTGGAACTTATTCTCATCCTCTTTCTTACTCACGCTTTCTGTTTTTCCTCCTTGTCAGTTAGGACCATAATTCTCAGTTGACTAAGAGTAAAATTGCACTATGATAATTAGCATTGTAAGTAGATTTGTATATCTCATTTGCGCATACACATAATTTTATGTGTACAAATATGTACTTATCTGTATTTACATGTCATGCATGGATAATACATATCTCTAACTTTTGAGACATGGTATATGTGCTCATTTACATAGATTTTTCTAGATCAGACACTGTAGAACAACGTCATGAAATAGTCTTAAGCCAACTACACGCGTGTTGGGTTTCACATATAAATTCACTCATTCTTTATTTAACAAATATTTATCATTGCCAGGCACTCTATTAGGTGCAAAAGAAATAGTGGTAAACAAGACAGATGTGCTGTTTCCTTCCCTCCTTCCTTCTTTCCTTCCTCCTTCCTTTTTTCTGTCCTCCCTCTCTCCTTCCTTCTTTCCTTTTTCTCTTTCTTTCTCCTTTTTTAAAGATTTTAATTTAGATTTTTCTATTTCTAAGAGCACTTGAGGAGTTCTGCACCTATGACTAGAGAATGAGATACTTAAAATATAATAAAAAGTCTAAGAAGAAAGCTAAAACAAAACACTTTCAGATTCCTGAGTGGAATGAATTCTGAACACCTGGGCAAAAAACTCACTAGGTTTTCGGACAGCCAAAGCAAATAAGAAAACATTCCATTACTGAATCAGGATTTTCTAATTGCAGCGATGACAAAATTAATTTTCTGGGAAAACAAAACCTCTTTTCTTTAAAGAAAAGTAGGAACAATAACTAAGATTTTACAGAAGGAGAAAATATTTTTCAAATGCTAATTTTAAAGTTAATAAAATAATAACTAAATTCTAATATGGTGAGGGTGTGTTTTGAAAGTGGCTGTGATAAGAAGTTAGAGAAGTTTTATTTTCTGATACCTAACCCGAAGTAAGAAAGAGTATCTAATGAGTTTAGTTACCATGGCCACTAGACAGCATGTTTTAAGGACCAGATGTTTTAAGCGAGCTTTGGCCAAGTTGGTATAATTATTCAATTTATCTAACATGCACTCTAAGGCAGAGAGTCCATCTTGATTAAAGTCAGAGCCTTACACTTTAAGTAGCATTACCACAGAAAATGAGCTGACATTCTACTGCCATAAAGACAGTACATTTAGTGTTAGTATTTTCATCTCTCAAAAACCAACCCAGAGAGGCTGTCTAGTCCTATCTCCTTATTGCACAGGTGAGGCTAGAAGACTTGTCTAAAGACACATAACTAGTTGGCGGCTCTTCAGCCAGTTGGACTCAAGTCTCCAGAGATGCCAAAGGTCCAAATACAATCTTTTAAAGTTAAAAGCTTTATTTATCATCCATGTAACAGGTACTCTGTATCACAAAGAATTTGAATATTTCTGATGTCTAATGAAAAACAAAACAAGTGCTGACCTGAATGGCAGCAGTGTTGCTCACATCTGCTATTGGAGTCAAGTCTTCACACTTTATTCCTTAATAGGAACTAATGTTCATGCACCCTATCGATTCTAAGGGGGTAGGGGTAACCTACCTAAATAACTAATAATGTAGCAAGGAGAGGCCAGGAGTTTGGAGAATAAGTTGGACATTGATTCTGTTTTGTTTCAGAAGACCTGCCGTCGTTTATAACTGCAGTTATATAAATAAAATTCTAAGAGTACAGAAACAATTTGGAAGTCATTTTACTTTCTTCATGATGAGATTAAACCTGGACTTTCTGGGAAATTCAAGGACTGATCCTGGCCATGTTCAGTTCTATTCTTTCTGGTCATTCTGCACCTCTGTCTGAAACCTCCATATTCTTTTCCAAACTCCTAACTTCATCACGTGTAACTGAGAGTAAAGGATTCATTGGCTTCATCCTTTTTGTCATATACAGCTAGCTTATTTGAGTAAACCCTGGTTGCATACTGGTTAGGTGCTATGGTTGCTAACCAAAAGATTGGCAGTTTAAATCTGCCAGGTGCTCCTTGGAAACTCTATGGAGCAGTTCTATTCTATCTACAGGGTGGCTTTGAGTTGGAATCAACTAGACAGCTCACCTGAAGTCTGGCCACTTGAAATCTACATTGAAGTTTCAGGAGGGACCACTATTGTTGAGCCAAGGCCAAATCCAAATGTTGAATAGAAGATTTAACTGGCTTCAGACTCATAAAGTTGAGGTTTCATAGTCTAGCTGGTCACTGGCTAGTTGAGTTTCCCTGAACTAGTCGTGTAACCTCTCTGGGCATCCACTGTGAGCTTTGGACACAAAATATGCACTTCAGAATATGGCTATCAGAAAGAAATATAAATAGTCTATACTGGCCATGGAAACTCTGATGGCATAGGGGTTAAGAGTTCGGCTGCTACCTAAAAGGTCAGCTGTTCAAGGCTACCAGGCATTCCTTTGAAACCCTGTAAGGCAGTTCTACCCTGTCTTATAGGAGTGCTATGAGTTGGGTCGACTTGAGAGCAACGGGTTTGGTCTGGTTTTGTATAACGGCTATTTAGAAGGCAGTCAATAAATGATAATGTTATGTAACCAAAGAGTGGGCTGCAATCTCATACATAAGCTTTTTGGCAGATCAAATTCAAAATCATTGTACCCACCTAGTTAGACTTTTCTCACAGAACTAGGCTCCTTTTACATGGACTTTAGTCAACTTCTGATTTTAGATAAAACATAACTAAGAAATGTTCTGTGTAGAAACAGTGCAAAATACTTCTTACCCCCTTTCTTATTGTCTTTCAGTCATTCTGAGGCTACGTCAAATTTGACCTAGCAGGATTTTTTAACTGCTGAAATGGCATGTTCATAAGACCCAGAAATAAGTCAGTGATGAGTGTGTCCCCACAGTAACGATGTCTGATCAGAGAGGAGAAGTCTAGAAAGACTCCTCCTGAGACCAGATAGCATGGGAAATCCTTGAAAGTAACTTAAGGCAAGGTTTTATCATTTATTCCAGAGGACTCTTCCAGTACATCAATCCTCAAGCTGGCAGGATTTTTCAGTAAATTACTGTCAAGGGGCATCATAGCATTGACAGTTTGGGATATCAAATAATTCAGTTTAATGGAGGGCCTTTATTAATGCACACAGTGTGCATGGAGGACAGACTGATGACAGACACGTCACCATGCTGTGCTAATCTCTGTATCGGTTTGATAAGTTCAGTAGAGCATACGGTCCCACCTCTGCATCTGCTAAAGTCATAACCCGAACTGTAATCCCTGCAGTGTTGTAAGTGTGCGGATGAGTCTGGCTCTGAGGTGACTGTCTGTCCCTGTACCATGGAGGATTCCCCAGGCTTCTCCAAGATCGAGTTACAGAGCAGGGAGAACATCCTGCACTTTCCAGTCATCAGCATCTCATGCCGATCTCCCTCGAGGCTAATTTGTGAAGACTATCATCTCATTCCTGTCCTTCTAGAAGAACAGCCGTGGAGTAGGCTGTTACTTAGCTGACTATTTTATTTAGTTAAACAAGGAAGATGGGCAGGGTATGCTTTTCCATTGCCCCAAACCTGGTGAGCCACGAAGCACAATGTCATCAGCCAGGCTCTAGGACAATAATGGGCACTGACAAATGGCTTGCATCTTCAAAGTTGGATGACATCACGGATCTGCCTAAGTACAATTTTCAAATTGTACTGACGACGAATCTAAAATTGAGAAAGGTTACTTCGCCAAGGTTATACAGTTGTTAAGAGATGGAACCAAGACTATAAACAAAGCTGTTTTTGTTGTTGTTACTACTGCCACTTTTGAATGTTCCTTCGGTATGAGGACGCCAATAGATACTACATCAAAAGTGGATGGCAACTGGTCTGGCAGAGATTAGAGGAACCCCTGAGACTGTGGCCCCGTTACACCTTCCTAACTCAGAACTGAAGTGACGCCTGAAGTCCACACTTCAAGCAAAGGTTAGACAGGCTTAGGAAACAGTAATACACACAAGGAACGTGCTTCTTGTTCAATCAAATATATTTGAGCACGTGGGCAACACCCACCCAAAGGCAAAGACAGGAAGGCAGGAAGGGAGAAGAAAACTAGATGAAAAGATACAGGGAAGGGACAGGAAAACTGGACAAATGGACACAGGTAAACTGGGATGGAAAGAGAAAAGGAGAGAGTGCAGCCCCAAGGTGAGGACTGCAACAAGTGTCACAAAAGAATTTGAAAAAAACAAAATTACGTAGCCAAGTTTATAGCAGAAGTTTTATGATCTTAGAACAATCCTTAGTGGTGGTGAGTATTTAAAATGATCATTTACAAGAGAAGCAGGCAGTGTATTGACATTCTTGAAAGAACGTCACACATCCTGAGCCAGGAGAAGCCTGTGGCTGCAACCTAGGCAAACAACACGCTCCTTTGTTCAGTATGGAGCTGAATGGCACACAAGGAACCAACAACAAGGCCGTAAGAAGGAGGCTTACTGAGCACTAAGGGAAAAAAAGCCTCCGCTTTTTAAGCTGCAGTTCAACTACCAAACAAATAAAGATACTGGCCATACGAGGCACATGGGCACATCTCTGTGTGTTTGTGTGTATCTATGTAAATATATGTGTATGCTTTTAGTCCAGTGTCTGTGTGTACGCATGCCTGTGTTTGTGCATGTACCTGTGACTGTGTATTTGGGTATGTGCTGGTGCACATATGTAGGTCTGTGCTTGTGTGTGTGCATGCATGCGAGTATTTGTGTGTACGTGTGGCTGCGTGTTTGAGTGCAGACTAGTGTATGCATGTATAGTAGGTGTGTGTGTTTTCATGTGAGTACACTTGTACACTCAGGTCCCACAGTCACAGTAAGTGGAAGCACCTTCAGACTGTAGGGCATCCCAGCCTGCTTTATACCTGGGCTTTGTCACTTACCAGCTTTATTTCTTGAGCAAGCCACATTGTTTCCTCGATTCCCAGCTTTCTTATTGAAAAAAAAAATGGCATGTGTGATACATTCGAAAACCCAGATGGCTTAATGGTTAAGTGCTATGTTTGCTAACCAAAAGGTTGGCAGTTCAAATCCACCAGGTGCTCCTTAGGAACTCTGTGGGGAAGCTCTACTCTGTCCTATAGGGTTGCTATGAGTTGGGACAGCAAGTGGGTTTGGTGATACATTCAGATAAAAAGGTCAACTAGTGTTTTTAGTCACCTAGCCATTTAGTGATGAAACTGAACTGCCTGCATTAAGACAAGCTTGGGTTATATCTTGTTTTAATACTTTCAACATGATTTGCCTCCCAAAAATCAACTCTGATACCCAAATGTATAGATGACCTTTGTGAAAAACAGGTATTGCCTCAATTAATCCTTAGAGCCACTCTTCAAGGGGGGTGCAATCGTCTCTACTTCATATATGAGGGAGATGAAATTTAGTGTTTAAGTTGTCCAGACTCCCCTGAAAGAGTTTCTGAAAGGACCGAGGCACAAACAAACATCTAAGTCCAAAGGCAGGCTTGTGATCACCCTCTCTCCTCCACCTCAACATGGCCTGAGTCAGGTTGTTCAGAGGAACAAAAGTATTGCCGTTGCAGGATGGGGATTTATATCTTGGTCCTCCTTCCTCTGTTAATGCTTGCCTTCTCCCCTGAAGCACCCGTTTCTCCCTTCTATTTCAGCTGGCATAAGACTGGTTCAAGTCAACCCACTATTTTGCCCTCAGAAAGGCTGTAGGAAGAAGTCAGAATTGAGGAAATAGAAAAACTGGGCGTACGGAGAAGGACGGCTCCATTTAGCAATGTGTGTGCTAACAGGCACCTGGTGACTGAGGGCTGGCCTTGCAGTTTTCTCATAGCTACTTCCTGCTGCTCACCACTGCTCTGGGTCCCCAAGCCCGAAAGCCATATGAGACTCTAGGGGACATAGCCGTTTAATCCTTTCATAGTCTCTCAAATTCTCTCCTTCTTCAAATATCGACGACCAGATCTTGGCTCTCAGAAGCATTACAGTCAGAAGAGACCCAGGTAAAGAGCTATGAGGTCAGGAAAGGTAGAAAAACAGAGATTTTGCCAGGCAGTTACCTTGAAGCGATGTTAAATATGACTAATGGGAAACAGAAGCAAAATCCTATTTACAAAATATCTGTTTTTGTGTTAGCAAGATATATAGACTTAATTTTGCACAGAAAACTGCATAGGACAAAAGCCTCCCAGTGCAGCCCTTTAAAAGCAATTTAATATTTTTAATAAGGCCAATCTTTCTGATTCTCAACTCTTTAGCCACAAAATCTTACAATCTAATGAAAGTCTGTTTCTAATAAGGGTTGCTTTACAAATTTTATTGTTCATTTAGCAATCTAGGAACATTAACATCTTTTAATGCTTAAATTTATTTGTAATGACAGATATTGAGGTTTCTAACTTCCTTTGTGTAATTTAGTGCCCATAAAATATGGGCTTGCTTTTTGGATATTTTGTGTCTTCAAATTGTAAATAAAGTCAATTTACCCAGCAGCCTACAAACACATAAGCAGTTGTGTTTTATTCTCAAGCAGTCATCTGGAAACATAAAACACAATATATTGTGTGGCAAATAAGGCCACTTGAGAATTTGTCTTTTGTTTATCATAGTTCCGCAAAGGATTATGGTCACAGAAGATAAACCCAGTGCTACTCTAGGGGACAGAGGTAGGGAGACAGTTCCTCATTTAGATATTCCTAAAGGCAGTAGACGGGACACTGGACTACTGTTTGGTAAATCAAAGCTCTGAGCTAAGCCAAGTAGTGTGAGTCTCAATTACTGCTTCTATAAGGTAACAAAAATAATAAAAATTATAATCTATCCCATGAGATTCTGAGCCAGCCAAGTGCCGTCGAGTCAGATCCGACTCATGGTGACCCTAGGGGCCAGGGTAGAACAGACGTAATTCATGTAATAAATATGAAGAAGTCCCTGGGCCAACACAGCTAACTGAAAATTTGCACAGTCAAATCTACCCAGAGGCAACTTCGAAGAAAGACCCAGTGATCTACTTCCCAAAAAATCCGTCATTGGTAACGGTTCATGGTAAACGGTAATGGCTGGAAAATATGAGGAATACGGTTAAAGTCACTAAACTGTACATGTGAAGACTGTGGAAATGACAAATGTTCTGTCACCTATATAACTGCCACCAGAAAACGAAATGAAACAAAACAACTTAATGGAGCCTGCTTCTGCTCTATCATGCATGGGGTAGCCACAACTCAGAAATGACTTGATGGCAACTGGTGGCATTTTTAAGTGCATGTAAAAGGTTTGGGAGCCCAAAGTCAGCCCCTTGGAGTAAGAAACATTAACATTTTTACAGTTGTTTCTCTATGTGTCTGTCTTGAGCAGGACTGGCTATCCTACATGGCCTTGTGGGTACCTTCTTCCATTGCTCAGCAATAGTCATAAGTTTGGGCCAGAGTCCTCAAGGGTTACAGAAATGCGTGAATGGACCCACACAAAAGCACTCCACCTCCAGAAAAGCAAATGTGGCATTAATGTGTCTACTGACAGAAACCCTTGTGGCATATGAGGTCATTACGAACCAGAGTTGACCTGGTGGCAGTGGGTTCGGTTTGGTTTGGTTCTGGGTGTCTACCGACAGTACTCTCTTGGCCACCTTATCTATAATTGCAGTCCCTGCACACATTTTCTGTTTCTCCCTAAAGCTCAATTGTTCTCCATGATGAGAGTCCTCAGCGCATGCACACTTAGAATACAAGCTCCATCTGGGCAAGGCAATCTGTCTTTTGTCCACTGTCATTTCCCAGCACCAAGAACAACGACTGCCACATAGAAAAATGATGGCATGATGACTACACAAACACTCAGACCTCCGCAGCCAGAGGAAGCCTGGCTACAACTAGGAAAAGTTCCCTAAAGGTTTAGTGTTGCCTTACTGCTCAGTGGGGATCCGGCAAAGCTCATAAAACAATCTGGCACATTTTTAATATTTTCTGCCATTGGAGCGGTTTCTCATTCAGGCCACTTGTGGCCTTTTCTTTTCTCTGGGAAGTGGGAATACAGCTTATGCCTCAGATGCTAATCTTAGATTTCTAGAAAACCACCATCCATATGAGGGAGTTTTCCACGCCCCCCCACTCAGAATTAAGTGTAAATTCCAAACCCACTCTCCTTAGCAATTAGCCACCATTTAATGTTCACAAATTTCCACTGCATACTCAATTCCAAGAAATCAAAGGCTGAACAGAAACAGCTCTAATAATAAGCAGACGCACAGGTTTTTTTTTTTTTTTTCTTTGCCACCATTTGTTGGCCCTGCACTTAGGAAATCTTTCAAATTATCCTGTGGCAGACTGGGAAGAGGGGCTTGTGCTACATACAAGTCATGGCCAGCTGCTAGTGACACCGTTTCCCTTTTTGACTGCTTGGGAATTACTACTCAGAATGCTCTAGCTTTATGCAGGAAATTCTGGTGGCATAATGGGTTGAGTACTATGTCTGCTAAAGGTCAGCAGTTCAAATCTGCCGGCTGTTCTTTGGAAACTCTATGGGGCAGTTCTACTCTAACATGTAGGGTTGCTATGAGTTGGGCCCTACTTCATGGCAGCGACTTTGAGCTTTAGGCATTAGCTGCAACACGGAACATGAGCCAGCGAGGCAAGTACCAGTGAAAACAGAGCCAAAGGCCTGAGAACAAATCCCACGTTAGCGGTGCACTCATGAATCTTCACGAGGGATTGTTTCTGTTTTTACATGATCACACAGAGACTGGACAAGGTTTGACAATGCAGGAAGGGGACACTTCTTTCTGGCTTTAATTCCTCTACGTCTCTGACTCTGTGAGTCTGAAAGACACTTCATTTTCTAGGATTTTCCTAAATACAGCCCTGTCCTTTGCTCGCAGAAGAATAAACAGAATGTGATTCTATTTCCATTCCTAGAGCCAGTGCAAACATGAACTCATTCAACCTTGTTGAAGAGAGCAGAAAATGTCACAGACGGTGGCATTAATGTGTCCCATGTCATCCTTGTCCACCTAGGATTTTGATGCTGTCTTTCTGACTGTCACTTGGCCATCTTGTACTGCTTTCAGGGAATTTTCCAGAGAAAGCCTTATGACTAGTCATCAATGAGTTAGAGACATAACCAGCTTTAAATTTAGCTAGTCTGATCCCAGGAAAACAGACAGGATTGATGGAGAATACCATGCCTGAAGACACTGAATAGGTCCTTTATGTCAAACCCCAACTTGTGTACAATGTTACAACTATCTTTATTTCCTTTTAATTTTACACCAGAAGTCCTTAGCCATAGAACAAATGGCCACAGTCACAAAGCTGAACTCTGAATGGGCCATTAAAATTTATAATACACAGAGAAAGGCACTCACCAGCGCTGACGGTGATTGCTTCAATAAACTGCTCTCTCCAGCTGTTTGTCCCGACTACCAGGGCTAGGTTCGTCTTCTTAATGAGTTTGTCCACCGTACTCTAGAAAAGTTGAGAAGAATAAGATAGTTAACTGCTGGGTTCGTTAAGGATGTGGGAAATTAAAATCTTGTTAATTTTGAAACTCCAGCATTATACAAAAGATAGCAGATGTTAGGCTCAGAACAACGGTTTTGACATCAAATGCTGTTATGATTACGCAAACAAGCAGAGTCCTTTGTTGGAAACATTGTGAAATGGAAATTTCTCCAGTAGTAAATATAAGCCTCCTTCGCTGCCCAATGGCCAATGAAGATGAGTCCCAGTGTTTGGCAGAGTGGATATTGCAAAACCCTATCCATTCCCCTTGAAAGCTTTATGAATGTGCTTCGCTCCTGGCTTCATCTGGAGTACTTGTCTGCAGCTGGCTTAATACACGTCCTGCTCTGCTTTACATAGCTGTGAATAACCAGAAGTGGCAGACAGATTATGAAACCCAAAACTCCTCCATTATTGTACTTTTACTTGTGAATGAAATGCAGGAAGACAGCAGATACTTTCAGGTTTCTGCATGTATTTGTCAATAAATGGAGTTTTCTTTGGCAACTAACTTTACCAGCCCTGTGCTGCTTCTGTTGCAGACAAGAAAAGACACGAAAGGTCAGTTTTATGGTTTGGAGCACGCTGCACTGAATTTCCTTCTGTTGACTACCACTGAGTTGAATACCCTCTTGTTTTTCTCTAGACCTTTCCAGCTCTTGGTTTTGCACAATTCACACTCTCTAGCTTTCTAAATGTCACTTAATGTGACAGCAGGAGCAGCCACACGTTCACGAGAAAACTAAATAAGCAGACGCACCAAAGTACTACCACGCATCATAGTGACTACACGGGAAAGGGTCGCTTCAGGACATCAGGGCTGCTCTTCTCAGAGACACGACTACATGGACTAGTCTACCAGGCACCGACACTCACTGTCAGCACATCCTCGAATTCCCACTCATTCCAAAGGGGCAGAAAACACGTCTTTGTGTTAGGTTAGAATCTGTACGTGGTTAGAGTAGTGTATCTGAATTGACTATGGTTTCAGAAATAGTACTTCATCAGCTAACTACGGGCCAGAAAAAGTGGTATCTTGGGGTTCTGAGTGAAAAGCCGAATTAAAAACTGTAATGCTCAATGTGTAAGTTCAAGGAAATTCATACGGACTGACTTGAAACAGGCAGAAGATAATCAACATACATGGGCCCACCTCCAAGTGGTCCACTTCAAAATCATTCTCTGCTAGATTATCCATCCTTAAGGTGGTGACCTTTCAGCCTCCAGCCTTGTGTCTATAACCAAAGGCGCCCCTGATAACAGCTGCAACAGATACTGTATGTGGTCACCATAACTTGGAGTACACCACAAACACCTTTCTTTTCTCTCTTGACTCAGACATATCTCCTCAAGTTCTCTGAGCACCCTGGCTGATGCCAATTCAAGGTTCTATGCAAAAGATAGCAAGAAATAATTTTACTTTCTGCCAGATATTATGGACACTTGGAACAGATCCCTGCAAAGATGTGCTCTTTTGTGCTGAAATCAAGGCAGGGCATCCTGTTCTTTGGGAGATAAACAGGGGAGCAGATAAATAGCTCTAACAGTTGAACGCAGATCTGCTGAAGAGCAAGGTTTTAAGAGAACCCAAACCTTAATGGGATAACATATGTATGATCCAGGACAGATTTTAAACTGGAGGTCACGTGAAGTCAAGAGGACCATGATACATCAGTGTTCTTCCTGAGACTTAATTTTCATGTGTGTCCTTCCTTGACCTACGGGAGGAGGGTAAGCTAACAAAGAAGAACTTGAACTTCAGGCATCAGAGCTTGGGCTTGGCCATCTAGACTTATCTTGAAGGATCCTAAATGTTAGTGATAGCTCTTCGCTGTGGTTACAGGTGACTTGCAAGTGAATGTTGGAACCTTGCCCTCAGCCAAACGGGTGTGATAAACGAGTGTCCTTCTTTCTTATGCAGTAAACAATGCTGGGCAAGAGAATGGGATGCTGGGAGGTGTCATTCAGATTTCGCTGTCTAGTACAATTTCAGGAGTTTTGAGTGAGTTTCATAAAATAGCTATGTTCCAGAAAAATTAATTCCTTGTGGGAAAGACAAAAAATCAAAATTGATACCTAAGAGCAATTTAGGCATGTGCTGCCAAGGTGCTCTTTATGTGTTAAGGACAACTGTATTGACAGACTATTAGGAGGTGAGACGAAATGGTCTCAGGAGGCCACCCTAGGATAAGTGCCCCCAGAAAGCTGAATTTAGGTAAGGAGACTGGGCTGACTTTTAAATGTTCAGGTCATTGGAGTAGTTACTAGAGAGAGCTTGGAACCCAAAAGGGTTTGTTCTCTGGAAGCTGGTACTCACACTTCCCAGTCCAAAGCTTCCTAGAGGGAAATTACACTTAGAGATGCATGGGAGGGATAACTTGGAAGCTGTACCATAATGCAGAGAACACATAATTCCTCACGAAGTCCCTGGGTTGGTGGGGGGGTTCAAGCTCACTCCAGAAACAGCAAGCCATGGCATCTCTGCTGCAGTGAGTGGTACCAGGCCCACTGATATCAAGTGAAAAGAGTGAACTCAGGCACACCTGGACAAGAGATCTCCAGGCTGGTCTCCGGAAGTGGACTGTTTGAGATGTTAACACCTCTGGGACGACAGGGAACACATGCATATACGAATTGCTCTGTGCAGAGCCAGTTCCTGGATCAAACAATGAATGTTATCTGAAGGTCTGGGCCTTCTAGAGCCATTAGACTGAAGGTTTACCTCTGCTCTGTCATTTTAGGGGAATGAGTGCCAGGAAGAATTAGATAGATCCTCAGTTGCATGAAGAGAAAAGTTTAATTGCACTTTTATTTTTTTAAAAAATTCTACTTTAATCACAAAGACATTTTTCCCTATACCTGTCTCTTATCAGTCACCTCAATCTGTGAACTCAATTAACAACAAAAAATTAATGGGCCCAGCCAAAGGAAAAGAGGCCACTACTGTGAAAAGCCCAGAAACAATACCAAGATTTCTTGGTAACCTGATCCCTGTTTTGGAATTCTCACTCCAGTTTTTCAAACAGGAGTAGAAGCTGCTACTGTAAAACAAGTGAGGAAACCATTGCTCCAGGTATGGAATTCCGGAAATCAACAGGGGTGTGCTCCCTCTCAGATTCTTCTGTCTGTGGATTACAGTGTGGCTCCACTTAGAATCTTCTCAGATGTAAGGACAAGGGTCGGGAAAGTGGGAGTAGATAAGGATGGACAGAAAGCTTTGCCTCAGGGTCTTAAGCCCATCCCAGGCATCCTTGGTCAGCTTTGAGAAAGCACCTTCACCATTAGAAGTCTTGAGGATCCAACGTTATCAGCTCAATTATAAGTGGTAGGAATCATACCTTCAGCTTGACAGCTAAGCTAAAAACGTCCTAAGATCCGAAGAACCAACACAAACCAAAGCCCCAGACCCACTGCCGTCGAGTCCAGTCTGACTCATAATGGCCCTAGAGGTCAGAGGAGAACTGCCCCATAGAGTTTCCAAGGAGCACCTGGTGGATCTGAACTGCTGACCTTTTAGTTAGCAGACATAGCACTTAACTCACTACACCACCAGCATTTCCAAGATCTGAAGAGGATAAATAACTAAACAATATAAATACAAATGAGAACTCATCAACAGGCTGTTCCTTAGGGACATGAACCACACTCCTACCCAACAAAAGCTTCATAATTTCCAGCAGTGTGAATGTTTTGCTTCTGACAGATGTGTTTGCTTCATTGAACACAGCTTGGTTTCTTCACCCTTGGAATTGCCTCTGGGGCACCTTGCCTCTGTGCTTTAAGGGACATCACCTACTGGCCCACTGCTCTGATGTTGTCTGGTTTATAGGTTCTCCTGGTCCCTTACTAACGCCATTCCAAATCTGCTCTGAAGGCCTCTAAACTCACGAGCCAGTTCCTGAAATCAGAGCTGCCTCTGTCGGCAGTTTGAATCCACCAGGCTCTCCTTGAAAACTGTGGAGCAGCTTTACTCTGTCCTACAGGGTCTTGGCTTGGCTATAGGGTCGCAATGAGTGAGAATTGACTCAACAGCAACTGGTTTGGTTTTCTCTTTCCAGGTGTGTCTAACAGCATAGACCAACACCCCAGACGGCATTGGTAGGCATACCTTGAACTCATAGGATTCTTCAATGATCACTTCCAGCCTGGTGTGCTCTCCCAGGATGGGACGCCCCATTTCTGCAATGCGTCTCTCTTCTTCCTCTTTGCTGGTCAAGGGCTGCTTTTCTTCATATTCGTCTGTGAAAGGGAAGGGCAGGCAAGTGAGCAACGTGCTCAATTTTACTGGGTAATCCCTGGATTCTGCTATCAGCAAGCCATGGAGGGAGAAAGCCTTAATGACCTATCAAGAGTCCCTTGAGTGAGATCATATGTCTGCAGGAGACAGTTAGGCAGAAGCTTAGCAAACCTGGCAGTGCAGCGTTGTGACAGCAGGTGATTATAACGTCCCCTAACCTGAGCTGATGGCTCATGCCACAGTGCAGTTCAGACAAGGCAGCTTTGGAGGGGCTCTCATTAACAAAGACACTGTCTGCATGCTGCCTGATGGAGGGATGCCCCCAGCTGTTCTGTGACCCTGGCTCAGCTGGCTGTTTGTACACATTCCTTCAGCAGATGACCAAGGGAAAATAATTAAAAGGTCCAGACTGCCCCTGACAGATAGAGGAGATCCTGGGTGCTCCTTTCTCCTCTAGAGAGACGACAGAAATTCCCCAGAGCCAAACGGATGGTGGAAGGCAAATTCTGATCTTCACCTCTCACTGACCAAGAGCCTGTGTTGCAAACGAAGTAGGAAAATACCCATTTCAGGTTTCGGTGAGTTGCCTGGGCTCCAGAACTTCCTCTGTCTTGCACAAGGCTGAGCTGTGTGAAGAAGACCTTGACCATGGTAATCTTAAAGTAAACAGGGAGGGCGAGGGGCAGCCTTTAGGGGAATGAATACTGACTCACCATGTGAGCATGATTATTTCCACAGCCCCTATGCAACATTCACTCCAAGAGAGGCTAGTGGGTGCTAAGACATGTTAACAGACCCAAGAGTCCTTTAATGAGGGGAAGCTCTCAGTTGGCTCCTCTCAGCATTAAGGTCATTGGGATTTACTCCAGTGTGAAAAGGCCACGTGCTTGTGAAGGACAAATGCGAGTCCTGGAATCAGTCAGTTCCCTTATCCCTCAGCTCAGGATGACCTCTTGGAGGTCAGCTGAGCATTCCAATGTCTCCAAGTGCAAGTATCTGTCCTACAGAAAGACCGCAGCCTGGATAGGGCCTCACTTCTAGGAAAGCTGCCCGTAACAGGACTCTGTTGGCTGATATGGCATCAAAAGAGAGAAACTTCTAGCCCAGGCTTACACACATGTGCATCTTGCCTTTTGCATTAAGGAATGAGCTTCTGCAAGAGTCCACACCTCTCATTTCCTCCAAAGACTCGTGGCTTCCCTTCTACTAGGGGTCCCTACTGTGATGGCGCCATAGGCAGCTCCAGCCCTTATCGCAGAGAACAGTTCCTGGGCCAGGTGTTCACTGCTAGTGCTGGGAGCAGATGGGACAGAGGCACTGCCAGCATCTTATAAATCAAGGGTCTAAACCAACCAAAGGCAAAAGTACAATGTAGCATACCAATTAATCCTTCAGAATGCATTCAAGAGTGTCTTCCCAGAAGGATGGAAGATCTGCTTTCCTGCCACCAGGGATCACAGGGTATCAAGAAATTAGACGAAGACTACAAAGAAATGATGATAAACTGTACAACAGCTGCTGAATGCCAAGTGGAGGCAAAGGAGCGGTGCAAGGTAATGAACTTCAGCCAGACAGGAAGTCCTTTTTTATAGTAAGCATGGGAAGTTAGGAGCCAAAGAGAGGCAAAGGTTTCTGATAAGCATCCCAAAGACACACCCTCACAAAATTACGTGTGCTGAGCCATGAAGCTGGATTGAGACACATGAAGGCCAATTCAAGTGGCTCTCACATCAATCACATTTTGATTCTCACCAATTTCTAATACTGGGAGCTAGAATAATATTTTTGTTAGTTTTTATTGTGATAGTTGATATTGGCATCTTTGTTTAAAACTTGGGTTGAACATGGATGTCTTCGAGACTCATGTCTAATAAGAATTCCTTGCCCAGAATAAGAAATAGTATCCTTTTGGCTTTTCTTTGAATTGCAAAGATGGTTTTCCATAGGGAGAAGGTATTTATTTCTGCTCCCTTTTCTATAGTTTCACAGTTATATGTGGCAGGTTACTTTTAAGTGGTTTCAAGGTAATCTAGGTAGAAAATATAGAGAAATGACAAAATAAGGACAAAATGGTGGCACTGTCTATTGGAACAATTTGCAAAATGAAATAATTTAGAACATGGTGTTAAATGAACATGGCAGTAAGTGACATCTAATGACACAGTGGATGCTGAGCTGATTCTGTGGTCAGTCCTCCTCCAGTCCTGATCAAGAGGAGATGCGTACCTTGCTGCTATTCTGTCTGGGACTAGTAAATGGCCAACATTTAGGTTTCTGCCATATTAAGAAAAAGAAAATAGGTCTCAGTCCTAGAACATTTGGCAATATCTCCCTAGAATTTAATAACCTTTTCTTCATCATACATTTTTAAAATCTTACTTTCTATTTATGACCAATGATAAGAGTTTTCCATTCCTGTTAGTGGTTTAAGGTTGCCCTTTTAAAATAAATTCAATAAAGTAAAAAAAATGAAGCTATTTCAAAAACATTACATTAAGCATGCAATTAAAAAAAAACCCCAAACCTAGTCCTGCTGAGCTGAGTCTGACTCAGAGCAACCCTCCAGGACAGAGGAGAACTGCCCCATAGGTTTTCCAAAGAGTGGCTGATGGATTTGAACTGCCAGCTTTTTGGCTAGCAGCCACGGCTGTTAACCACAGCACCACCACGGATCTGAGTATATAACGGTACGGTTGAAACGGAGGCAAGCCAGCCAAGCCAAGTGCCGCTGAGTTGGATCCGACTCATGGCGACCCTAGGGGTCACAAAGCAAAGATTTCAAAGACATACTAGAATGACTAAAATTTAGAAAACAACAATTTTAACCAATTTCATATCACTCTAAGAAAAGCAGGGCACCTTGTTCCCTTCTATCACTGGCTAATTAGTTCCAAACCAGTTTGGGGTTCTCTGATGCCACACTTTATCCCATTGTCTGACAAAGCCTCCCAGTCTCCGTCTAATCATATCCTACTTAGTTTTCAAAACTCCAACTAGAATGCCTTCTTACATGCAAGAATCTTCAGTTAACTTACTGAGGAATGACCACTCTACCCCTGCATTAATTCCTTAACATTAACTGTATGTGTTGAAGAGGGACCCTTACGATATACTACTATATTTTTAGTTACTTGTATCTGACATGTAAACTGAGGATAAATGGGGTGGTGTCAATAGTTAAGCTCTTCACTACCAGCTAAAAGGTTGGTGGTTTGGACCCAATTAGAAGTGCCTTGCAAGAAAGGCCTGGTGATCTGATTCTGAAAGGCCATAGCCTTGCAAGCCCTGTGGACAGGTCTACGCTGCACACATGAGGTCCCACGAGTCAGAACTGACTCAGTGACAGCTAACTGATAATTGGAACAACATGTAAACTTACTAGGGATAGAAGAAATGTCTCAGTGTTCTTTGAACCATCCTCACATGCCCCAGGGACTATCACAACATACAGAACATTTCTTGGTATTAGTTGCCATGGAGGTGATTTTCCACTCATAGCCACCCTGGGTGACAGAGTAGAACTGCCTTCTAGAGTACTCTTGGCTGTCATCTTTACTAAAGTAGAGCAAAAGATCTTTCTCCAAAAGAGCCACTGGGCGGGCTTGAGCCACAGACTTTTGGGTTTAGCAGTGGGTGCCATCAGGGCTCTAGTAGAAGGTGCTCAATAAATATTCATTGTTTGACTCTCCAACTCCCTGCATGATTCAGAGAAATCTTTTATCCACTCTATGCATAAACAATTATCCATTCATTTAACATATGTCATTGTACTCCTTCAGCACAGCTGTAACCCAGGAACTGGTGGTCTAACAGGAAGACAGGGAGAGAGGCGGGTAATTTCTAGGACAGCATGGTAAGATCTGAGGGACCAGGGGTGAGGGGCAACTCATTCTTTCTGAGGGAGTTAGGGGAGACTTAGGATAAGAGGAGAGAAATGAACTTGATCTAGAAGCATGTATAGGAGCTTGCCAGGAAGGTGGTGAGAAGGCTAGCTAGAATGTAAGAAGTCAAATACGACGCCGTCTTGGAGAGGTCATGGTTATTTTTGCCTTAATAAGTACTGTGAAAATTTAAGAGATGATTATATTTATATGTAAGTTAAAGCAGTTGAACAAATCCTAACTATTATTGATATGATGTAGGGGTTAGGTGATACAGCTGCTAACCAAAAAGTCAGCAGTTTGAATCCACTAAGCACTGCTTGGAAACTCTATGGAGCAGTTCTACTCTGTCCTATAGGGTCACTATGAGTTGGAACTGACTCTACAGCAGTGGGCTTTTTGGTATTATTGATGTGTAAACCTAGGTGACACGGTGGCTAAATGCTGTGCCTGCTAACCAAAAAATGTCAGCAGTTCAAATCTACCAAGTGCTCCTTGGAAATTCTATGGGGCATTTCTACTCTGACTAATAGGGTGATTATGAGTTGGAATCAACTTGATGGCAGTGGGTTTGGTTTGATTTGAGATTATTCATGTATGGAATTTATGGTTTAGATTTCAGCATTGGCATAGAAAATGCATTACAGTATTTTTTTTTTTAGTTGCACTCTTTTTATTCCATATTCTGTTGAATATGGAAATGGCCTAAGAGTTTTTGTTTCTTTTTTTTTGATTATCTGTTACATTTCCTTTTCATCTTGAGCACTGGATCAAAAGCAATCCATTCTACAATGGTCAAAGTTGATTTCATTTCCTTGCTTATGCAGAATGATAATATGCTGTAGTTCTAGTTTTGTTTCTCAGAGTAAATTAATTCTGACTCACTCCTTTTCTCTTTATACTTTATAAACTTTTTATATTTTATTGAGAAGTTAGGTATCAATTACTTCATAGCATAGTCTCCACCAGTCAATCCAACTTAAAGAACAAATGCCCAGTCAACAGCCACTGTTCAGATCAATATTGACAGGACACACAATAATTCTGTGATAAAACAAACCACTGATGCAGCAATCTGCTTTTCCCCTCTGAGCAACTAATTTTGTTCTGCGAATAAGAGCTAGCAATAAAAGGTCACAGGTATCTGGGTTTGGAGAGAAGCAGAGTTATGTCAAAGCTACTTTTCACGCTTTCTGCTGCAGGCTGCATTGGAGCAGCTTCTCCACTGGGGGAAACCCTGGTGGCCTGGGGGTAAAGTGCTACAGCTGCCAACCAAAAGGTCAGTGGTTCAAGTACACTGGGTGCTTCTTAGAGAGGCTCTACGGGGCAGTTCTACCCTGTCTTATAGTGGCACTATGAATTGGAATCACCTCAGCGGCAACTGGTTTGTCTTTTTCCTCCACTGGGAAGGAGGTGAAGGGCTGTGAGTGGGGATTCTCAGAAGAAAGCAGGGTGACAGCACACTTCACTCATCATCTAGATCTTCACCTGATGATCTCCTGCTGTTACTCTTTAATGTGGTCATAACTTCTCATCTTTCATATGCATGTGAAAGCTGGGCAATGAATAAGGAAGACAGAAGAATTGATGTCTTTCAATTGTGGTGTTGGAGAAGAGTGCTGAATGTATCACGGACTGTCAAAAGAACAAACAGATCTGATCTGGAAGAAGTACAACCACAGTGCTTCCCCTTGGGAGTAAAGACGGCAAGACTGCATCTTACATTCTTCAGACATGGTCGCAGGAGGGATGAGTCTCTGGAAAAGGGCATCATACTTGGTAGAGCGGAGGGCCATTGTAAAAACAGGTAGATGCTGAGATGGATTAACAACGGGCTCGAGCACAAAAACGACTGGGGGCATGGTGCAGGAGCAGGCAGTTTTGTTCCATTGCGCATCGCATCGCTAGGAGTTGGAATTGACTTGAGGGTGCCTAACAACAAAAATTTCTAATCTTAATAAGCACAAGGAGATTTAGAATAAAGTCAGATAGCAGTGGTGGGACAACTTATCCAAGTTATTTTAATACTTCACTCTGAACTATGGTGACAAGTCCAAGAACTGAGATCTTCTGCAAGTTTTCAGTACCCAGCTGGCCTCTCCGATTGGGCTTGCAGGAGACCAGCCCTTTAATTTTCACGAGGAATATTCTGAACCAGTTCTGTAGTCAGGATTGGGTACCATATTTCTGGAATAGGGTGTAGGTGTGAGGATGACAGAAATCCTACAGGGTCAGGCAGAATTGTGTCTGGTGACCCAATCAGTTGACTGAAGAGTTTATAAGTCCTGTCTTCATTCACAGACTTGGGGCAAAGAAATGATAGCAAACTAGTTGCTGCCTAACTGATTATAACTCATGGCAACCCCAAGTATGTCAGAGTAGAACTGCTCTCCACAGGGTTTTCAGTGACTGACTTTCTAAAAGTTGATCACCAGGCCTTTCTTCTGAGATACCTCTGGGTGGGCTTGGACCGCCAAGTTTTGGTTAGTAGCTGAGCATGTAAACTGTTTGCACCATCCAGGGATTCTGCACGGAGATGATGCCAGAGCCCTAAGTTACAGAAGACCTAAAATAGCTGTCCAATCATCTAACTGTCTGGTCAAAGTTCGTTTATCTCCTCTAAGAGGATCCTTACAGATGAGCTATCATCTGTGCATGCATGGCTAGCCTCATGTTTTCAAGAGGCAAGGAAGGCCTTCAATGCAAAGGAATGCAGCTCGGCTTTTACAGAAACTTCATTATATGTGGGTTGAAAGACACCTGTTTGAGAAGAGAGACTGTTGTACAATGTGGAATACATTGAGACCTGAGAGGGAGAGGCCACTGGGACCCCTTTTCTCTGCAGGTTCATGCTGGTGTCTCCACAACGCCTCCTGCTCTGTCCTGCTGTGATGTGTGGTTTTGTTGCTGATTCACCCTACTTCCAACTGCCAGAGAAGCTGCCATATTGCTCGGCAGTGTTTCAAGAGGGGACGCGAGCTCAAATGTGTGACTAGTTTCTAAAGACTTGATGAAAACTTGGAAGTGATTAGCTTCAAGTTGATGAAACTATGAATGTTGAGGGTCATGACAAAGTGAGTACCTGAAAAGTTGATTACAGTAGAGGGAATCGGATGTTCTCTAGCATGAACCTTCCTGAAGACAGGTTGGCCTAGCAAAAGGACAGGCAGAAAATCAGAAGAATGGATAGCATTGGCTTGGTGTCAGCACTCTGTGGAATTAGTAAGCTAAACATCACACCAGAAGCATACATTGCATGCAGCGTTAGTTTGGGATTTGAGGGATGTTAGGTCACCCCTAAATAGGTAGCAGGAGTAAGCAGAGTGAGCAGAGCTCAGGTGGACGTCACTGCCCACAAATGGGAGCAAGGTTCCAAGAGCCAAGCCACATGAAGTGACCCACACAGCCCATGGCATGAGTGTAGACAGACTCCTATAGATGCTGGGAATGGAGTCTCAAGTCCTTCGAGTTACTGCTTTCAGAGGCAACATCGAAGAACAGAAAGCACTCAAGGTGAGGACAGGAGGCCTGGTCTTGGCAATTTTAGGGGCCAATAATACAGCCATCAGCAAGCCACTTCTCCCAATTCTCTCACATGTAAAATAGGGTCGACAGTACTTGCTATGTCTATGCTGGCAATTTCTTAGAGGATCAGCTGATATGACACCTGCCAACACACTTACTACGGTTATTTCCTGGGCAGCCTGGGTAGGAGCGTGCTTTTATACCGGTGGGCTTTGCAAAGACAACTCATTGTCATGGCAACTGTCTGGATTAACCAGGCCTAGCGTTTTTACTGAAATCCAATTCAGGTTTAATACAACTACCAGTTCTACCTGCTGTTTGCTTTTACAAAAAGCTACCTGGAACTGACCTGAGAATCCTAAGACCTGGGCGTGAGCACTAATGCTGTCATCTGCTTTGTGTCTAAACTTGAGACTCGGTTTCCTCAACCAAAAAATGAAACTGACCTCAAAGGAGTTTTGCTCCTTTAATCTACATAGCAGAGTGATGCAAGTGTCTTCTGCTGTGAGAATTTCTATCCTAGGGTCGCCATGAGTCGGATCCGACTCGACGGCACTTGGCTTGGCTTGGCTGTCTTTCTTAAAAAGCTATCATGTGTTGGCTATTTCATGAAATACCCTATTAAGACTGGAAGAGTACCATTTAAGAGATACAATGAGTATTACACAATTTCATTAACTAGGGAACTGGATAGTTTGGTATCTTAGAATTTGGAGGATGAAACATGCCTTTATTATCTTCATTTTGGGCAAGAGTCATTATTTTTATTTTACAAATCCACATTTATGCATTTTAACTTCCCCCTTTTGGGATTCTCTTGATTTTTTTCTTAGATCAGAATTTTTACTGACTGCACTTACTATCTGTAGCAGCAGTTTGGATATAAAAAGGGTTTAATGTGCAATTTAAAAACACATGGGGGAGGGAGCTGGGGGAAGAAGGGAAGAGGAAGTGCTGGGATTAGAAGAGCCAGCACAGCTCTGGACTTGAAGTCAGAGGGCTTGGCCCTGGGTGGTGGTTTGAGGGTAGACTGCACAATCTCTTTGAACTTTCCCATCACCTGAAAGGCAAGTTATGCCTTTTGAATCATTCTGTCATTACACATTATGTCTAAAGAGAAGTGGAAGGCAGCAGCCCATGCTACCATGCTCATTCAGTAATGGGTCTGTGACAGAAATGAAGACCAACACATGCTAAGAGATCAGATGGAGAATGAAACTAAGGGCAATAGTAGGGGAAAGAAATCCCTATTCAGAAAGTTTCACTTTGGACAAATTGCCTTGGAGCTGCTTGGTCAGGAATTCATACTTAAAGTGGTTCAAGTTGACCCTAACTCCCGCTGGGCCACTGGCAAAATTAGAATTTTTAAAATTATTTTGTTTCTCAATACTTTTATTTGTAGCTCTAGTTTAAAAAGATAATTAGAGTATTGGTAGCTGCAACAATGTATCGGAAAATGTCATGTAGGATGGCCCTTAAAACCAAACCCACTGCCGTTAAGTCGATTCCAAACTCATTGCAATCCTGTAGACAGAGAAGAACTGCCCCACAGACTTTCCAAGGAGCACCTAGTGCATTTGAACTGCGGACCTTCTAGTTAGCAGTTGTAGCACTTAACCACTATGCCACCAGGGGCATGGCCCTTAGAGGAATCTATCCTGCAGCTTTAAATCAACCAGAGCTACCTTTCGACATTTATCTCCTTCTCTGTATCTGTGTAGATGACACTGAAAATATTTTAGACAGAAAGACTAGATGCTTCCTGAAATATGCTAGAAGATTGCTTCTGAATTGTGCTATGTAATCCAATCAACATGGGCTGAGCATCACTCTGAATTTAAATGTTTTAATCTTTCTGACCCACACCTTGAGTTTTTACAGAGCACTCTGTAATTCACAGAGCTCTGGTGGCACACACTGGTTAAGAGCTGTGGCTGCTAAGCAAAAGGTCAGCAGTTCTAATCTACCAGCTGCTCCTTGGAAACCTACAGGCAGCGCTCTGTTCCACAGGGTTATTTTGAGTCAGAATTGACTCAACAGCAAAGGGTTTAATGGGCCGCAATGCATCTCAAGTGGGATAAATATTCCCTATTACAAAGTTATTAATGCTAAAATCTAACTTCCCAAAGAGGGGCTCAGACTGGCTGGCAGGAAGTGGGAGAAGAAACTGTTCTATCCTTTCCCAACACAGCATTATCTATTATTAATAGGATCCCGAGGTAAGGTTTGGAAACCCTGGTGGCGTAGCAGTTAAGTGCTGTGTCTGCTAACCAAGACGTTGGCAGTGTACGTCCACCAGGTGCCCCTTGGAAACCCCCCAGAGCAGATCTACCCTGCCCTGTAAGAGTCACTATGAGTCGGGGTCTACTCAGTGGCAGTGGGTTGTGGTTTGATCTTGGGTTGTGTACCAATCTTGGATGTCAACTCCTATGTTCCTTTGAGGCCAGTGAAGAAGTGCACTCTAAAACCGCAGCTCTTGACATGACTGAAACTTCTAGCTAAGTTCTAGGCTAAATCCCCTTTTATCCTAAGTGGCTCCATTTTGGATCTTTTAAGTGCAGCTTCTGTCATACAATGCAGCTTGTCACCTCTGTAATCCGCTGTGCTGCTGATCTAGAAACAAGCAATTCCACAGAAAAACGTGGTCTTGCTCACACTTTTCTGCTTGTCTAAAAGTTCTAAGAAGATAAGTTAGCGGTTAGAAATGGCCAACGTAAATTCAGCTAGCAGAGATATTAAGGATATGACTTCAGTCATTGGTCAATTCTATAAATTCACAACTCTCAAAAAATGTTTTTCTAACTTGTGCCTGGGTCCGTAACAAAGCCCTGCACTTTTCCATAACCTTGTTCTAATCCCCCTTCTAAACTCTGTAAAGGTCAACAAATCACAAATGTTTAGCTATGCACTTCTGCTTGTCTTTTTAAGTCTCTGTCAGTGACTCAGTTTCCCTATTTTGAAAAATGCTCTCTTGCCACCATAAGCTCTTGGTTTAAAATTCTAAACAGACTTGTAGTTTTTCCACTATGCCACCAGCAATCTGTCTTCTCTATTCTAGTAGCACTCCACGGAGCAACTAGAAGGGCACACTGCACGTCACCAGAACGTTTGTAAACTGATCCGTGTCAAAATGGTAAGTTACGTGTTCTCCACACACACTCGTTGACAAATAAATACAACACACACGTTAAAGTGTAAAATATCAGCTGTGTAAACCAGAAGAGTACGCAACGTGCCATAACTAAATGTTAATACAAACAGTAGAAGACGTGGGTTTTGTTTGACTTTTAAGGGTATTTGGGAAAAATAAGGAACACTTTTCAAAATAAACCTTACCATACAGGTATTTTCCTTCATTAAAAGGAAATAAAAAAGGAGAAACAATTGTTTAAAATGTAATAACATCACGAGAAATGGTAGCAAAAGTGAAATTCAATGTTATTAAACCTTAAAAATTCATACCTGTTATTGTGAAGTCACCTAAAAAAAAAAGAAAAATAAATAAGTGTTACCATTTATTTAACTTACATTCTAAATAACAAATACCAGTAATAATCAGACTGCCTCTCTACTCATCCAGGGTATGAAAATTTCATAAAAATGCATTTGTAATTAGGAAAAGTATGAACACATCTGCTCGTGTTGTAAGCACTAATCATTCAAGACTATAGGATTGCATGCACAAACTTAATTGCTGTGCATACCTAAGAAATCACTGATTTTTAAAGGTTAAGCTAAACTAAAAACATAATATAAATTCTCTGACCATAACAAAAACAAGGCCCTAAGTAAGAATCTTGCCAGCAAATCAATAGAGAATTCTTTAAAAAAGAAAAATAAAGTCAGAAAGCTAGTAAATCATCCAATGGAAATGGAAAATAACCCAGAAAAATGGGAAGGAGATGCAAGAAATGGAATGCTTACCAAGCTCATTCAATAACAGGGCTGTGAAGGAAACAGACAAAGACAAACACAGAATAAAAGAGACCAGATGAATAATGAAAATAAGAGGAATATCAGCAGAAAGAAACCCAGGCAGATCCGATGACAGTGGTTGGGAGCCTCTGCTAACCATGGATGGACCCCAAGAAAATGTGACGTTGGGAATAGTTTCAAAGGAACAATCCCAACAGAACGTTCTTCAAGTGTATGTTATCAATTATACACATGTATACATACAAATCAGTTTTATAGTTGATAAGAGATTTCTACTATAATGTTTATGTACCCAAAACCCACTGCCATCAAGTTGATTTCAACTCATAGCAACCCTACAGAACAGAGTAGAACTATCCCACAGAGTTTTCAAGGAGCGCCTGGCAGATGTGAACTGCTGACCCTCTGGTTAGCAGATACAACATTTAACCACTACACCACCAGGGTTTCCTGTTTATGCAGAGTACATATTATCTAGTTGACCAAGTATAGTAGAAATGCCTTATGAAATCAGCGAGATTTATTTGAGTGAGTCTTCTTTATTCACCCTGTCTGGGAGTTGGTCAATCCAATATATGGAAGTCTTAACTCAGCCAGGATCTCAGGGATCAGACCTTTCGTTCAGGGAGTACAGATAAATATCTAGACAAGTTCCTTTGGCTGCTGTGCCTGGAAGGTGACTTGGGGGTTCTCTCTCTCTAGGGGTCCTGTTTTCTAGATCTTTTGGCCACTAAGAAATGGTTACTATTCTTTTATGTCTTAATGCTTAAGAGTCTCAGGAACCTGTTTGTGTATCCTAATATCTGACTTTCTGTATGCTTTAACTGGATAACAGAAATACTTCTAAAAAAACCCGATGAAACCCACTGCCATGGAGTTGATTCTGACTCATAGCAACCCTACAGGATAGAGTAGAACTGCCCCCATAGAATTTCCATGGAGTACCTGGTGGATTCCCATTGCCGACCTTTTGGTTAGTAAGTGTAGCGCTAAATCGCTTATGCCACTGAGGTTTCCAATATGCTTCTAGTGGACCAATAATTCCACATAAACTAACAGGGCAGGAGATGAGGTGAAAACATCCAATTTGCTTTTGAGGTTATGTGCTTTGAACTGAGACAGGACTATAGCATTTTATTTTGGCAAAGCTACCTGGCTAAACGTATCAAATGAATTGTTTCCCAAGTTGTAGATGGGAATGTTAGGTTTTCAGGCCCAGCTCTTGCTTGAATGCTAGTGGTATTAGAGGCTACTTTCAAACAAGTTAGTAATTTTATTTAGAGAGACAAGAATCCATCTGGTGGGTGTGAAAGCCTGGATAGCGTTATCAAGGAATTTTAATTTGTTTTTACATGACAGCATATTTTACTAAAATGACAGTTGAGAAAGCTGACTCCCAAATGCCCGTCCTTTATATAAAGACAGTTCTTTGGAGCATTACATTTAGAAGTGCACTTTCTTGTATGTTAATGAGGCATTTTTTATTCCATCTTTGTAAAGAAATCAGCTCCATTTTCTGGAGTGCCTTTTGCTGTCTGTCTGCTCCCTACGGAGCATATTGAACAGGCTCTGGGTGCCCGTACAGTGGCCTCTAGCACTCCCTTCTCCGTCACACCATCAGCTCCGGGCACCATTGTGAGCTTGATTAACTCAGTGACATTACTTTTTTTTTTTTTTTGATGGCCTCAGACTGATATTTCTAAAAATATGGAATTAGTTACGTTCCCCCAAATGCTGGGTCTACTGCGAATCAGTCCTATATTTCTCATTTATTCCTACACGCAAAAGTAAAAAGATAAACTTTTGCTAAGTGGTCCATCCAATCATTTACTAAACTGCTTTTCTCCAGTCATTTGAAGGCAGTTAATAAGAACTAAACAACACGTGGGGAAACCCTGGTCGCATAGTGGGTTAAGTGCTACCTCTGCTAACCAAAGGCAGTTCAAATCTGCCAGACGCTCCTTGGAAACTCTAGGGGGCACTTCTACTCTGACCTCTAGGGTCGCCATGAGCCAGACTTGACTTGACAGCAGTCGGTTTAAACAGTATATTCAGTGCTCATTTTACTTATCTGAGCAACAGGATTTCTTCTAAATGACCACTGTTCAAGGATAATTACAGAAAGTCCTAGTAGGAACTAAAAAAAAAGTTATCTACAAAGCTGACATATAATTAATGTTTTCCTTTATCAAATATGGACTACCTGAAATAAATCAAAATCAAAGATAGGAAAGTTGTATTTCCTATCTTCCTGTAAAAAATATTTGTTACATATATAAGTACAAATCAACAAAATCTAATTACAAGACACTGCTCTTTGCTTTTTTCTTTATATGATGTATGTAAAAAATTTATCACATCTGAAAGGATTATATGATCAAAAGATTTAGGAGCTTAATGCTGTGTGGGGCCTTAAGTAAGGGCTAACTTCTTACTGAAAGACCATACTCTACTTATTTAAAAAGAAAATGATAATGACAATAGTTAAATATATCATCCCTGTTGCTGTTGTGTTGATTTCAACTCAAAGTGACCCTGTAGACAGAGTAGAACTGCCTCATAGAGTTTCCAGAGAGTGCCTACTGGGTTTGAACTGCCAACCTTTTGTTAGAAGCCATAGCACTTAACCACTACATCACCAGGGTCTCTTAAATATTTATGGAATCATTTAAACGTCATCTTTGAGGACATAAAAATATTTTGTCAAAATGAACATCACCCATTGCCATTGAGTCAGGTCTGACTCATAGTGACCCTAGAGGTCAGACTAGAACTGCCCTATAGAGTCTCCAAGGAGCACCTGGCAGATTTGAACTGCTGACATTTCAGTTAGCAGATGTAGCACTTAACGCATTATACCACCAGGGTTTCCAAAATGAACATTAGAGTATTAATAATAATACTGATATTCTATCATCTGTCAATAGTCAATATTCTTTAAGAATATTGGCTTTTCTAAAATTTGATTATCTTTTAAAAAATCTGAGTGTCCTAAACCTGTTGTCATCAAGCCAGTTTTAACTCTGCCATCAAGTTGATTAAGCCTAATTACGGAATTCTTCTGAAATTTGCTTTTGGCTGCTATCAGACTCATCTATAGCCAATAAGAGGTACCAGGTAGTCTTCACCACTTGTGTCTTAGGGAAGATTTGGTGGCTGAAACCAAATTTCAGAATGACCCTGAAGTAGGGAAAAACTAGACACATGAACCATTGTGTTTTCATTGTCTCTTTGAAACTGTAGAAATATCTCCCAGCATTTATTAAATCTGGTGGCAACCAAGGTCAGTTT
The DNA here is from genome assembly GCA_028571685.1 of Heterohyrax brucei. Classification (NCBI taxonomy): domain Eukaryota; kingdom Metazoa; phylum Chordata; class Mammalia; order Hyracoidea; family Procaviidae; genus Heterohyrax; species Heterohyrax brucei. The sequence goes on from CM053149.1 coordinate 55,617,276, forward strand.
ACATTTCCTGAAGGAAATGGTCATGACTTGGTGCATTTGGGGGAAGGGAAGGGAAACGAAACTGCTGAAGCCTCAGAGGAAACGGAGTATATAGTTCTGGGGAGCCAAGGCAGAGGAGAGAGTCAAGCGTGAGAGTAGGGAGACATGGAGAGAGAAGAGCACAGTTCTCGCTGGTATGTCTTTGTTTACTCTCACACCTGTCATTCCTCTTCTTATCCATTTTGGCTCCTCAAGCACAAGGGAGAAACTGCACTCTTTCTCATATTCCTCACGATCAGATATTTTAACGGTAATGATCTTCCTGTGGGAACACAAGACAAAGGCAAAACAAATGGTTGGAGTCACACGCTCATGCTCTTGGTGTCCGCCAAGGTGAATATTACTGTGACATTATGGAGGGAGAAGTGGCAGCACATGGACCTCCTGAAGTATGTAAAAGGGCATCTGGGTTGATGTCGGTTGACCTCATTATGTTTTCTTGGCTAAATCATCAGTATCACAAATGGTTCCTGCATCAATCAGAAGTCAGGAAATCTGAAGGGAATCAGAAAGTTGACTTCATTTTGCAATCCATAACATCTGCACCCAGTTTTCCAGAAAGGGAGGCCTTGCTAGACTGTACCGACAGCATCTCAGGTCTGTCTGTAACGTGCAGGGGTGGCCCAATTTGGACAATGGAGCTTTAGATCTGGCCCACTATGCCCTGTTACATAGGTGGAGGGATGTGTGCATTGTAAGTCATGTTCTGAAGAGTGTGGGCATCCAGGGGTGGCACAGGCCAGCAGAAGCTGTTGGGCTCAGCCCTGGAGCAGCTCCCCCACCTTTCTTCTCACTCATCTCCACCAGGCGGGGTTCTCCAATCTCAAGGAAGAAGGTCTTGTTTTTCTCATACTCCTCATCATCAATTACCTTGACTGATATAGTCTTGCTGAAACAGAGAAGAATAGACATTGACGAACAAGGGAAAGCAGAAAGAGAAGAGAAGAAACATAGAAAAGAGGAAAGCAAGGTTAATGAGCAGCACTTGGAGACAAACAACAATCGAGAACTTTCTGTACCGCAAATCTTTTCTTCAAGAACTGGCTGAAAACAAAGGACAGCTCCATTGTCCAGGACCAATGGATTATTCAGAGCAAAACACAGCACTCAGTTCAAATAGGTTTATCACCGTGACGGGAAGGAAAGTCAGACAAACAGAAATTATGATAAAAGAAAAATAAACTTATTTAGTAATTGCACCACCAGTAAGATTGTCCATGCCGTGTCTTGCAATTCATTCCCTTAAAGGAAAAAAAAAATTACTAAGTCCTTTTGACACATAAACAGAAGTTACCTCCTACAGATTGGGTTATGGGTCATTTTTTATTTTCTTCTTTGTGCTTTGCTGTATTTCCAGAAGTAATGTATTTATCACAAAATTGCATTCACATAATAAATGTATGAAAGCATCACAGAAGAAAATATAGGATAATTTATCATTCCTGACCCAAGTGTCCTAGAATTAAACCCTGATTCAGATGGATCAGATTTTTTACCTACACAACAATGGGAACTTTTATTTGTTTCTCTAAAGATGGAGGCTGTCATCTCACAATAGCTGCTCTGAAAGTGAGGAGGGAGGACAGCAGTGTAAGGATGCTCTAATTCTCTTTTCTCTACCCTACACTCAGAATCAACTTTGAATAAATACGGCAATCACACTACTATAGAACTCTACCAATGTACCCAGCCAGATCAACAAGAATGCTTCCTCCAGTCCAAGCTTTAGTACTTTTTGCCCTAAGGCTCTATGGCTGTGGGTAACTGACAGGTAGGTAAAACAAACACAAACCTTATGCAAAACTCAACTCCCCATAAGCATCCTTGATGACTCTGAAAATAAATGTAGCATTACCTTCTAATTAATAAGTACTTAAACACTTCATGTGTTATATAACCTACTCAAAACTCAAAATCCAAATCCATCCCTATCAGCTGATTGTCACTCATAGTGACCCTACAGGACAGAGTAGAACTGCTACATGGGAATTCTAAGGAGTAGCTAGTGGATACGAACTGCCAGCCTTTCAGTTGGCAGGTGTGGCTCTTAACTGCTGTGACAGAACTTACTCAAAACCCCTTAAAATACTTATTTGTCCTTGAAAAAATTTTTCCAGTAACTCTGGCCAGGAACATATCTGACTCTAGTTTTTGAAACTGTAAGTGTCTTTAGACACAATATTTTAGTGGGATGCCAGTCTTTAGTTTTGGCAGAATTTTCTAGGTCCTCTGGAAGGAAGTTGATTTATAAACTTTTTTTTAAATGACCAAAGCCATTGGGTTCCACTTAGACCTATGCATTCCAGTGGCCATCAGTGTTTTCTGGAATCAAGGTGGAAGGTGGCTGTATGCCAAAGTTACTTTTAATTCTTTGAGGTTTCTAGCCCCCAAGGGCAGAGACTTTGGTCCCGCTTGCTTGGTTTAATTTAGCATTGTGAAAGCGAGATCAAACGATGGGTTTACATCTCCGGAGCCCCATAACCGACTGCCCCTCTGCTAAAGAACACTTCCACAAGGTTCCCCCATCCAGTTTCTCACTCTTAGGGAGCTGGAGCTCATGGAGGTGCCTTTTCTATTTCAGCTCTCTCTTCAAAGACTGAAATACTAAGGCTAGGTGAACAGCTGTAAATGACAAATCAACAGTCTTTTTTTTTAAGTGTATGATACTACCAACCCTGTCACAAAGAACCCTTGCCTAATTTCTGGAGCCCTGGTGATACAGTGGTTGAGATCTATGGATGCGAACCAAAAGATTGGCAGTTTGAATCTACCAGCTATTCTTTGCATATCCAACAAGGCAGTTCTTCTCTGTCCTATAGGGTCACTATGAGTTGAACTACCTTTTTTAATTCACCTATTTATTCGGTATTAAAAAAAATTAAAATCAGTCTGCTATATAAATCAAGATATCTGACCATTCCCTTAATATCCAGAAACATAGTAACTATTACAGAAAGCACAAAAGGATGAAAGGAGTAATGATACGTGTACTTTTCAGAAAGAAATCTGATGCCATAAGCCAGATAAAATCCACCTCACAAAAATCTACCAAATATCTGTCCTCTTTGTCAACAAAACATTGTATTTTAGGTATTACTTTCTATCTCATACCCTTGTAATCTTAAAGTATGGTTGCGAGTCTTTACCAAAGCCATCAGCATTAAGAGTCCAACTACGGGAAAGTGTTGATTGGCTCAGACTACTGTCCTCTGGGCCTCAAGGCCCAATGTTCATTGTCAAGATTACTTCACAGTACCAAACCAAAACCAAACGTACTGCCGTGGAGTCAATGCTGGCTCTCCGTGACACTACAGACAGAATAGAACTGCTCTACAGCTTCCAAGCAGTGCCTGGCAGATGTGAACTCTTGACCTTTCAGTTAGCAGAGGTAACATTTAACCACAGTGCCACCAGGGTTTCCTACTTCATAGTAGGGAACGTCAAATCACAACCCCTGATGACCCCCGACTGCGGGACTATCATGCTACAATGGTCTTGCTTGCACTGCTTAAAAACATTTGAGTTATTTTTCTCCAATTTGTACTCTCAGTCCAACCTACCAACTCATCACGTATTTCAAGGGAGCATATTAATGAAGAAGGTGCAGTGGAGATGGGTGAAGCAAGCTTGCTCATGGGGTCACTGTCTATTTAGGAAAGGCTAACAGTTTCACACTCAAAGGGCAACATAATTTATTCACAAACAGACTGAAACAATATATTGCTTGTTATGCTTGGTGAACATGGTATGGTTTAAAACTCTATTATTATAATAGCTTTTTTAGTCTTCTGAGTTTCTGATGAATGTAAGAAATACAGTTACATGGCCCTATGCAATTTGTCCAGTACGACAAGCATTTATAATTTTCTATGGTTAGGGTATCAATGTCCCTTACGTCATCATCATTAGAAAATAATATTTCAGTCTTGGGTAGCTACAATATTGGAAAAATCATAAAGGACAATAAAATGGCAGCTTTGTAGGTTCCTGGAAAAAAGATCTAAAATAGAGGGAATTTGCATAATGGCAAACCTTTTCAAAATCATTGTTAACAGAATCCTAGTGTCCATGACAGGAGGAGTCATTAAACTGTGTATTGATTTTGCATCTCTTGCACAGTAAATCTATTAATAGGAAAAATGATTGTCAGAGGACACTCAGTGGATCTAAAGTGGCAGGACAGAGTCATTTCTTAGGAATTAGCCTTTTAAATCAAGAGAGGTAAAATCAAAGGAGACTGGTGATATCTATCTTTTGCTTTAGGATAGCAATATTTCTCCCTCTGGCAAAGGTAGCAAAGGTAAAATGGACCAATATTACTTTGAAAGGAACATGTTCTAGGCATGCCTTCAGTACACCTTCTAGAATCTAATATACAGAAGAGATTGTCTTCACTGTATCCGTCATGGGGCACATTACATGAGTTTGGTGAAGACTGCAATACTGATAATCAAGTTTAGTAATTAGCAGAAGACTGCTTCTATTCCTCACAGTTCTGCAAGGGAAATGGGACTCTCAAGGACCTATGTAACCATAGATTCTTGTTGTTGCTGTTAACTGCCATGGAGTTGGTTCCAACTCACGGTGATTCCATGTGTGCAGACTAGAAATGCTCCACAGGATTTTCAAAGTTGGAATCTTTTGGAAGGAGATCAACAGGCCCGTCTTCTGGGTGGGTTTGAACCACCACCTTTTAGGTTTAGTAGCCCAACTCTTGACCATCTGTACCAGCCAGGGACTTCTGAATAACCTTAGAGGTCCTCAAATCTGGTCCTCAACCAATTCCAGGCTCACAGGGCTTTTTGTCTGTTACAAGCACTTCTTCCTTCTGAGAACATTCATGTTGGCTCTTATTTCACCCTTCTTAACCGATGGGAAGTAATCATCTATCTGTTGTCAATTCTTTAAATTGACAGATTAACAAAAACAGGACTGGAACAGCAAGGTGGACATAGTCTTTCAACCAAATACAACTCTTACACTATTATTGTATTGCTAAGGAACAGACAGAAAACGAGTCACGGAGTAATTCACTATCATAATTACTATGAAGAATGTCTCACTTGATACTCTACATCTCTTTAAAGTTGAACATCATAAATTGACTGTATCTGCTGGAAATTAGCAAAGCAAATACAAAACTTACAATAACACTAGGAGATTTCTTACTATGTACAGTTTTTAATTTTTTTTTTAACTTTAATGAAAAGTGCATTTTGGTTCTATTTCTATAAGAAAAGCTTTTGGTTAAAGAAGATGAACTTATCCAGTAGAAAAATATAGGTCATTTTTTTTTTGCAGCACCATTCATTTGATGATCCCAGTTCAACCTCTGGTGCTTACTTCTCAGTTCCTCTCTCTCATCTGAAGGGTCTCAAAGGGCCTGGAAACAACCTTCAAACAAACTAACAAGGAGTTGTTATACCTGGTGATGACTCACGCAGACAATGAGAAAGGAAGTGAAAGAGGTGTCTTTGTTAGTGGGAACTAAAAAAGAAAATCTTTTCAAAATAGATTTTCATCCTCATCATTAAGCCAAAGTAGCACCCGAGTCTCTTTTTCAATTTAAGCCCCGATTTGCCATTATGGGTTATCTTTCCCCCCTGGCTGCCCTTCACATTGGGATAAGATGAGAAAACAATGCATTGGAAGATTAGAGAGAAGAGATTCATCTTTTCTAAATCCTTACACGAAATATTTTAGTGCTGGCCTTATATATTTAGCTGCTGCCATGGCTGTTTAAAAAAAAAATAATAAAGTTTATCCTGTCTTTATATCTCAGGGGCCAACAGAATGAGTGTGAATTCTTCCGTCTGCTTTAGGAAAACATGTCAAGAGAAAATGCAGAGAATAGTCTGTCCTTTCTGAACAATTTCTTCATAACACATAAGCTGTCTGTGTACTTCCCCAGACTCTTCTTAACATATAAAATGATAAGTGCAGTTATTGTTTAGTAAATGATATTTTTACAGCTACTAGATAATTTTTAGACTGTGAATATTAGCTACCACTTGTTGGAATGTGTGCCAGGCACCAACGTGGAAGCGTTGCATTTATTTTTTAACTCATTGATTCTCATGATGGTGCTCAGAGTGACTCTTAACACCTATAATTTACAGAGAAAACAATGGTTCTTGGAAAGAGACAGTAACTTTTCCAGAACCATGAAGAGAGGGTAAATGATGAATGACATGACAAGCTGTGTCTGCAGCTCTTCAGTGGCACCTTTTCAAAACCAGTATCTTTTGATTATGTTACCCACAGCCTCATAAGGTCCTTTATCTTTTCACTATGAAGGATTCTTAAGACCACTTTAAAAGCACCTAGATAGTTACTTTATATTCATACAGAAGTGTATTGTTTCTTCTTTGCATTAACAAAGACTACCTATGTGAACTATGATAGAATTTCCATCCTAGTTACAAAAGGAGTGCAGCACATATGATATTCAATGGACGTCATCTTAAAAGGTTATCCAGAAGGGGATGAAGGTGCTGTAAGGATTAACTGAAAAAATGCCATGCATGTGTAGGGACTCTGTGACTCTGAGGACTTTGAGTAGCCAATCAGTAGCACTGGCTTTAGGACTGGAGGGCTTATTAGAAACACAAAACTTCATCCATTCTAGATTCCAGAATCAGAATCTTATTTTAATAAAGATGCTCTGATAACTCTTATACATGCTAACATTCAAGAAACACTGATTTAGGGTGGACAAACCAAACCCACTGCTGCAGAGTTGATCTCAGCTCATAGCAACCCTATAGGACAGGGTAGAATTACTCCACAGAGTTTCCAAGGAGCGCCTGGTGGATTTGAACTGTGGACCTTTTGGTTAGTGGGTGTAGCACTTAACCACTATGCTACCAGGGTCTCTAGGGGAAACACAGGGCCCTTTTATTAAGCTGGATAATCGATCAACAGTCAAAACGAGCCTGTGTTTCCAAACTCTGTCTGCACATTATTAGAATCACCTGTGGAGAAGTTCTGAAAACCAGAAACACGTGGGTCCCCCTCCAGGTCAGTTAAATCAGATTCTTTGATGGTGGGGCCCTGTGGATGTATTTTTAAGTCATTTTTCAGATGATTCGAACATGCAGCCAGAGTAGAAATAAAATCACTAGCTTACGGAAAACCCTAATTTATGACCTGAGTTTTAAAAGAACACATTAAGAATAGAAGTGTGAGGACACTACAGTCAATACTGAATCTTAGATCTCTTTTGCACTCTAGGTTGAAATATGGAAGGAACATTCTACTTTGTCCTTCACCAGTGTTCTCTGGATTTGAGAGTGTATGTCAAATTGTTTTTCTCCCTCAGGAAATGCTGGTCTCTGTAGTCAGCCTTAGAAGGGCAGGTGAGACAACACCTTCAGCACGCAGGCTGCACAGTTTACACCCACACAAGGTGATTTCCTTCCCAGACAAGGTGATAGGAACTCTGGTGACAATGTTTGTACACAACAGTGGCTGTATCTAGAGAGTGGAAACATCAAGGGTGTCATTTTCCACAGAAGACAATATTGCCTCCTGTGTTGTCTTAGGGAGCTTCTGATTTGCAGCCACTTTGGTTGAACGTGGAAACCCTGGTGATGCAGTAGTTACGTAGTAGGCTCCTAACTGGAAGGTCTTTAGTTCAAATCTACCAGGTGTTCTTTGGAAAACCTATGGGGCAGTGCTACTCTGTCTACAGGGTCACTATGAGTCAGAGTCAACACGACAGCTGTGGGTTGGGTTTGGTTGTTGGGCTGAATGGAGCCTTCCCATGAATAAGAGCGCACACTTAGAATCTAGACAGCAGCGACTCAGGACTGACCACATATGAAAGGAGTAGAAACTGAGACTTCTCTGAGCACAGAGTGATATCTGGAAAAGTGAGTTTGAAATTTGATCCACATTACACATGATGTTAAAAGTCAAAGGGCAAACTCCTACAATTAAAGAAGATTATAACCCAAATACAAAAAGTGCTGGTGAATACGGGGGTGGGGTGGGGGGGGAGGCATCATTAGCCAATAGGGACATGCAAATCAAAATCACAATGAGATCCCACTTCAAACTCACCAGGACAGGTAGAATCAAAAGACAGACAACAGTTAAGTGTTGGTAGGGATATGGAGAAGCAGGAACTCACATTCACTGCTGGTGGGAATGTAAAATGTAGAATCCCTTTGGAGAAGTCTGGGTATTCTTCAGAAAGTTAAACACAGTTACCATCCAGAAAAGCTACTGCTGTCAAATCAACTCCAACTCATAGCGACCCTATAGGGCAGAGTAGAACTGCTCCATAGCATTTCTAAAACATGTTCACACAAAAACTTGCACCCAAATATTCTTAACAGTATTATTCATAACAGAAAAAAAAAAAAAGTAAAAACCACCCCAAAGCCCATCAACTGATGAGTGGATAAAGACAATGTGGTATATCCATACATCCATCCAGTGCAGTATTCTTCAGCAAAAAAAGAAAAAAAAAGGCGTGAAGTACTGGTATAAGCTGAATTGTGAATGCGCCTTAAAAGCATTAAGCTGAGTCAAAGCGAGACACAAAAGGGTGCATATTGTTTGACGCTATTGACATGAATTGCCTGGAAAAGGAAATCCATACAGACAGACAAGGAAACAGGTGTGGCTGCTGAGGGCTGGGCAGCTGTTGGTAAATGGCGTTTCCAATTTTGCAGACGCTGCCTAACAGAAAACAAGGGTCCTACAAGCCAAGAGTCAGAGAAAGCCATCTGGACCAAAGCTAAATGCCACTGCTGTGTCTGTCACCTTCAATAACCCTCAGTCCGTTCCTTTCCTTAGGTCCTAAGAGGATACCAGCTGCCTCCTCCAAGATCCAGGGCTACAGATGTGCTTTGACATGCTAACCATTCCTGGTGGCTGTTACCTCAGGCCTGGATTCCCTTGCTTGTTTCTTTCCCCTAAATATAGTGCATTATAAAAATGCCAGAGACAGCATTTTTCCTGTGACATTTATTTACAAAGGAAAGGAAAGGAGTATAATCGCAAGTTAGGCCTGCTGCCCTCACAAGGCCAACAGCTCTCTTCTGTCACCTGGGGCATATCTAGCTCTCTTGCTGGCATTAATTTCTCTCTACTTACTGGGGATGATAGATACTGGCTTTGGGTTAACTTGGTTTCACTTGGGTTAAATTCTTGGTCTAGTTTAAGCTATTTTTCCTTTTGAAAATTGGTGTGATAGGTAGCTTGGTGATTTGGGATTAGGACAAGGAAGGGGCAGTCAGAGGAGACCACACATAGCCTTCTGTCATTTTCTAACAATTGACCCAACTCAACTCCTTCCACTAGTCAACACTGCAAGTAGGAAAAGAACAGACTGCTATTCCTATTATTCCTAATTCCATCTGTTACCAACACTTTTAGATTATTGGTGAGCTACTTTGGAAGTCACTTGGGAGTTGTTCAATGATCTCATCATAAAATAGCCACAGAAGATCATGATTTAAATCTATTATTTCCTGTGATGAAGTATTACGAGCACTAGATTGGGACTCAATACCTGCATTTGTAGCCTAGCTCTGCCTACTTCTAGCCGAGGTTTTCTCTGGGCAACCCTGGCGTCACAGCGGTTAAGGGCTACATCTGCTAACCAAAGCGTCCGCAGTTCAGATCCTCCAGGCACTTGATGGAAATTCTGTATGGCAGTTCTACTCTGTCCTCAGGGGTTGCTGTGGGTCAGAACCAACTCAGTAGCAGTGGGGTTTCTGTATTTTTTTTTTTTTTTTAGTTTTGGGTATTTGGGTAAGTTCTGGCATCTGTTTAAACGCTAGTATGACAGTTATCACATGGGATAAATACTAGTGCCATAGTTATCACATAGGATAAAATCCACTTGGGAGCAACTGCGATGTTCAGTGTGATGACCCAGTGATGAGTGTCATCATTTGTCATCTGCGAGTAATAAAACTCCCCTCACAGATTGTTGCAACAATTAAATATAAGGTATCTCAGATCATTTTGTAACGGGCTGGAGTTGGAATCGATTTGACAACACATAACAAAAACAAAACACCTTATTGGGTAGTGTTGTTATTATTCATTTGAAAAGGTGTGGTTCGCTTTGCAGTTATTACTGGTCTGTCCCCTCAGTCACCAAAAGAGCCAGTTGACAGAGGTTGAAAGTTGGGAGTCAGGACATATTTCATGGGGTAACTAACGGATGCTGGAGTCCCTAAGTAGTACAAATGGCTAATGCATTCAACTCCTATTCAAAAGGTTGGAGGTCGGAGTGCTCACAGAGGCAGCTCAGAAGAAAGGCCTGGCAATCTGCTTCTGAAAAATCTTCCACCGAAAACCCCATGGAACACAGTTCTGCTCTGACACACATCGGGTCACTGTGAGTTGAAATCTACTTGACAGCAATGGGTGGTTAATTGGTGATACCCTTAAAGCTACTTTTATAAACAGCTTGGGATTAGATCCCGTATCTAAATAAACCCCAGAACTCTAAGAAGCAAAGGGCGTTGTATTTAGCTTGCCAGCCCTACCTCTGCCAGCTGCCCTACTCACCATGTTAGCTGGATGCACAGCGGGATCTGAAGTCATAGCTTTCCTGCAGCTGCTGCTAGGAAGCAGAGCCTGACAAACTGGGATGGTGCTACTCTTAATTTAAATAGAATCCAAAGATGAGAGTTGCTAAAGTAGCTAAACCACAGTAATTCTCTAGAAGGCCTTGTCAGCCATGCACTGATCTCTTTGCATTGTCAAGTGGTAATTGAAATCATTGCTTCCAGCAGAGCAGTGGGCAGGGACGGATAGAGACCTGCCGTTCCCAGGGAGAGCAGGAGAATCTTGGAGAGCACTGGCTGGGAGCTTTCCAGTATAACTTTGTTCTATTTTAATTCCTCTGTTTGCTTTTGCAGCTGAATTGCAACCATTCCATCCTCCTCCCCTCGGATGTAAAACAAGAACAAACGTCAGCTCTGTCTCTCCCTCCTCGGCAATCAATAGTCAGCTTCAGTCTCAGAAGGAAAACCTATGAGCTCCCTTTCTGTTCCCAGAACATGCTGGTTGACCACTTGAAAGAGACGCTGCAGGTATCTTAGGGTTATTATTCCAATAAATGCAGTGATGGAGAGTCCAGTGTTCCCCCAAAGGTCTATCCTAGGACAAGCTACCAAGTAAAGCAAATAACTGAAATTTCCTAACAGCATGACACGGCTGTATTAAAGTCATACCATCATTTTTCAGTCTATAACATCTGTAAGAGAGGTTGGCAATGAGGTTAGCTCATTCCTCTGCAGTCAATTAAGTTTCAGTCTCAAGGATATTAAAATAATCAGGATCCTGGCTTTGCTGCTTATGTGTGCATGATGAGACAGGTGTCAATTCAGTGAAAAGCACTGGGTACCATGTTGAAATACATCCAAATGGATTTTGATCTTTTTTTTTGTAATGAGTAATATTGACATTGTGTAAGTTCTATGAGAGAGGCTCTTTGAATTAATTGATGAACGATTCTCAGCATGATAAAACTTATTTCTTAATTTGTCGTTTAAAAATAAAAGTTGCTGTCAAATCAACTCCAACTCATGATGATCAATGTGTATGAGAGCAGAAGAGCACTCCACAGGGTTTTCAATGGCTGATGTTTTGGAAGTAGATCACCAGGCTTTCCTCCATGGGGTTTTCAAGGCTGTAACCTTCCAGAAGTAGAGCACCAGGGCTTTCTCTACAGGGTTTTCAAGGCTGTGCCCTTCTAAAAGTAGATTATCAGGCCATCTTCCAAGGCACGTATGGGTGGTTTTGAACTGCCAATCTTTTAGCTAGTAGCTGAGTGCGTAATTGTTTGCCCCAATCAGGAAATCCACTTGTTGTCAAGGCCACATATTTGGCTATAATCTGAGATCTTTGCTGTACTTCTTGAAGGGAGCAAAAGGTCTTGAATCTTTAAGGTAAGGGGGAGGTGAGGTATTTTAACAAGTTCATCCAAGTTGAGGGGATTGTTAACAGTACTGTACGGTGAAGAATAACTTTCTATAACTTGGACACATAAGCATCTTTGGTTCAGTTTTAGGAACTTTCAGTGGTCTTCAATTTACCACTGCTGTTTATAAAAACACATGATTACACTGAAGTTGATACTGGCAGATTAAAAAAAAATTGTGAGTTTCTCAGCCTTTTCAAAACTTTCCTCATTCTGACTATTTTAAACATTCCTGGATTGTCATTAGACTTCAGAGATTATTTGTACTGCTGGTCTTTCCTCTTTTCTCAGGGGACTGTGTTCAAAAGTATAGAGCTTCTGTGGAAACCATAGAAGGATTTCACTAGCGGAATGTCACAGGGGAGCAGCTAGAATACTTGAAGGCAGCTTTCCCAGGAAGACGCTAGTTTAAAAAAAGAGTCTAGGAAACAGAGCTTGACTTTCATCAGAGTTTGTATTCGTATTTTCTTTTCTTTCTTTCCTTCTACCTCTCTCTCTCTCCCTAGCCACACAAATATATAATGGCAAATTCATCTCTGTATACATTCCTCTAAAATCCACCATCATCAAGTTTGGTCTGACCCATACTATGAGATGAGTACACTCCTATAGGTGACTCTCAAATACAATATGTCAGATATTTTCACAATATAACTGAAAAATTTCAGGAACTGGTGAATTGATATTGATATTTTAAGTGATGTTTCCAAAATCCAGTATTTTGTTCCTATTTTACATTAGATTAAGCAAAAATATTTGTGTCTTCACAGTGTATATTCTATATACATACCTAAATCTAGTTTTGCATTTCACAATGGAGGTCTATGGCTTATAAAAATTAAATAGTAAATATTTATTGACTATCGAGCATGTGAAATACAAGGTTGGAGAAGCAGGGCCTGTTGCTGTCAAGTCAATTTCGACTCCTAGCAACTCTACAAGACAGGGCAGAAGTGGCCTAATGAGTTTTCAAGGAGTGGCTAGTGGATTAGAACTGCCAATCTGGTGTGCAGGAGCCAAGCTCTTAACCACTGTGCCACCAGGGCCCTGTACTTTCTGGTACATAATGTATTTACTAAGGCTAGTCAATCTCTGTGACCATGGCTCACAATGGGTGAAATGCCCCCTTACAATGCTTTCTTTGGAGAAGGACTCAACTTTTGGAATTCTTGCATTGCCACTGACTAGCTTCCCCTTGTGCAGCTTTTTAGTATTCCCAAGACTCAACTCCTGATCTGTACAATGGGAATAATAGTGGTAGTTATCTCACCTGATTTTTGTGACTATTAGCAGTAATAATACAAAGTGCTTTACAGAGAGCTTCATATATGTTAGGTACTAAATGAATTAGTTGTTTGTATTATGGCCCTGAGCAATATCATGGCAGGTTAAGAGTTGGGACTCTTGGGGTCAGGCTATCTGTCACCTCAGGAAAGTGACTAATCTGTGCCTCTGTTACTTCATCTGTAAACAAGAAATATAAAAACAAACAAACAAACCCACTGCCATAAAGTCGTGTCCGACTCATAGTCACCCTGGAGGTCAGAGTAGAACCGCCCTGTAGAGTTTCCCAGGAGCACCTGGCAGGTTTGAACTGCTGATCTTTTGGTTCTCAGATGTAGCACTTAACCCACTACACCACGAGGGTTTCCCAAACAAGGAACACTATAATGATATCTCTACTGTGAAGCTGCTGAGGAAAGTGAGACAAAGAGTAAGAATGAGCATATTTACTCTGAAAGTCCTGACTATTCGGATTATGATTATGATCACAAGGAGAAGACAGGACAAGAACTAAAGTTTTTTGCTAGAGCTGATTTACTACTATCAAATCATAAGTCAGTCAGAAAGGGACAGACTTTTTTTTTTTCCTTCTTTTTCAAGTAAAATTTTAAACTTATTCTTTGGCTTTTGCCTTCCCTGTTCACTTAAACAAAGCAAAACTTGCATTCTACCCTGAACTAGCTTCTGTTCTTGTTTATGTGAAACACCACAGCATGATGGAAGAAACAACGGGGTGAATTACCAACGTTCTGTTTCATGGGTTCTTTCTCACTCGATGCAGCTCAAACAGTAAGCTTTGCTTTATGGATACTTGGTGTTCATTTTCTTAGTCTTTTCACCCTGCTGATTAAAGAAATGCTTGTTGACTGTAGAGAACTTAGTAAGTGCAGAAATAAAGAAAACATAAAAATAATCTCATATGACCATTTAAAATTTAAATACATTGGTTCTAGTTTTTGAACTATGTTGTCGTTTTGTCAGGTTGAGGGAGTTCCGACTCACAGCAATCCTCTGTACAACTGAATGAAACACCGCTCAGTCCTGCACCTTCTCACAGTCGTATGTTTGAATCTACTGAGTAACGTGTCAATCCAACTTATTCAGAGCCTTCCTCTCTCATACTAGGTCTCTACTTTACCAACCATACTGTCCTTTTCCAGGACTGATCCCTCCTGATAACATGTCAAAAGAAAATAAGACAAATGCTCACCATCTTCACTTGTAAGGAACATTCTGACTGTACTTCTTTCAAGACAGAGTTACTCATTCTTCCAACCGTCCATGGTATAGTAAATATTCTTCCCAACACTATAATTTAAATGTATCAGTTATTTTCTGGTCTTCCTTGTTCACTCTCTAGCTTTTGCATGCTTATGAGGCAACTGAAATATCATGGATTAAGTCAGGTACATCCTAATTCTCAAGGTAACATCTTTGCTTTTTAATACTTCAAAGATATCTTTCGTAGCTGATTTGTCCAATGTAACTCTTCGTTCGATTTCTTGACTGTTGCTTCCACAGACACTGACTGGAGATTCAACTAAAATGAAATCATTGGCAATCTCAATATTTTCTTTATGATCATGTTGCTTCTTGGTCCAGTAGTGAGACTTTTTGTTTTCTGTTACACTGAAGTATAATCTATGCTGAAGGCTACAGTCTTTTCATCAGTAAGTGCCTCAAGTCCTTTTCACAGTGAGCATGCAAGATTGTGTTGTCTGCATACTGAAGGTTGTTAATTAGGCTTCCTCCTATCCTGATGCTGTATTTTTCTTACAGTCATGGTTCCTGAATCATTTGCTCATTTTACAAATTGAATAAATGTGTTGAAAGGACATAGCTCCAACACACTCCTTTCCTGATTTTAAACCACTCAATATCCCCTTGTCCTGTTTGAATGGATTGTCTCTTTTTCTTTATACAGGTTCCACATGAGCACAATTAAGTGTTGTGGCATTCCTAGTCTTTGCAATGTCATCCATAATTTATTATGAGTCACAAAGTTGAATGTCTTTGCATAGTCAATAAAACACATGGAAACATATTTCTGGTATTCTCTGCTTTCAGGCAAGGTCCACTTGACAGGAGCAGTGGTACTCCTTTCTCCATATCCTTTTCCGAAATCAGTTTAAATTTCTAACCGTTTCCTGTCAATACACTTCAGCAACTGTCGTTTAATTATCTTGTAAAAGTTTACTTGCTTGTGATATTAATAATATCATTTGACAGTTTCTGCATTCCATTAGATCACCTTTCTTTGGAATGAGCAAATAACACGGATCTCTTCCAGTTGATCCACCAGGTAGGAATCTGTCTTCCAAATTTCTTGGCACAGACAAGCGAGCCCATCCAGTGTTGTATCCATTTGTTGAAACATTTTGATTAGTACTCTGTCCATTTCTGGCGCCTTATTTTTTTGCCAATGACTTCTGCGCAGCTTGGATTTCTCTGTTCTCTGTCATCAGTTCTTGATCACATGCTGCCCCCTGAAACGGTCGACCAGTTAATTCTTTTTGATACACGTGCTCTGTGTTTTCCTTCTATCTTCTCATGTGTCTTGTGTCATGCAATAATTTGCCCATGGAATTCTTTAATAATGCAACTTGAGGCTTGATTTCTTTCTTCTCAGTTCTTTCAGCTTGAGAAACAACGAGCACGTTTTTCCCTTGGGGTTTCGAACTCCAGGTCTTGGTTCATTTCCATCCTAATACTTCACTTGGCCTTCTCCAGCTGCCTTTGAAGTCTTCTGTTCAGCTTTTTACGTCACCATTTCTCCTATTCATTTTAGCTACTCTAGGATCAAGAACACCTTTCAGAGTCTCTTCTGACATCCATTTTGGTCTTTTTTTCTTTTCTAAACGATCTTTTACTTTCTTCATATATGATGTCCTTGATGTCATCCTATAATTTGTCTGGTGTTTGGTTTTTAGTGTTTGCCTGATCTTTGGTTACTAGTGTTCAGTACATCAAATCTGCTGCGGAGATGGTCTCTGAATTCAGGTGGGATATACTCAAGGCTGTGCTCTAGCTTGTAGATTTGTTTTAATTTTCTTCAGCTTCATACTGAACTTACATAAGAACAACTGATGCTCTGTTCCCCAGCTGGCTCCTGGCCTTGTTCTGACGGATGATATTAAGCTTCTCTATGTCTCCTTCCACAGATGTAAGTAACCTGCTTTCTGTGTACTCTACCTGGTGAGGTGTGCACATGCGTGGTCACCACTTGTGTTGAAAAAAGGTATTCGCAATGAAGAAGTCATTGGTCTGGCAAGACTATCATGTGACCTCTAGTGTCATTTCTATTACTAAGGTCATATTTCATTGTGAGTTGTACCACATCAGCAAATGAAGGTCCCTATACCTTACTGGAAACCCGGGCGGCATACTGGTGAAGTGCCACCGAAAGGTCTGTAGTTCAAATTCACAAGGCGCTTCTCAAAAATTCTATGGGGCAGTTCTACTCTGTCCTACGGAGTCTGTAAGTCAGAATCAACTAGAAGGCAGTGGCATATCTTTATTGCATCTGTGTCATTAATGCTAACCACTTTGAGGAGGCAGCTCTTCCCCAGTTGTATTTTAAATGCCTTCCAACCTGATCGGTTCATCCTCCAGCACTATACCGGACAATTTTCTGCTGTTACGCATAAGGTTTTCACTGGACAATTACTTTCAGAAGCAGATGGCCATGTCTTTCTTCTTAGTCTCTTTTAGTCTGGGAGTTCTGCTGAAATCTCTACCATAGCTGATCCTGTTGGTGTTTGAGACACTGTTGGCATCACAGCAACACTCAAGCCACCACAGTATGATAAATGAGTCATGGTTTGATGGACAGATGAGTGATGGTTTTCAAATATACAGTTGCATAATTTAGACCATATCATGTGTACGTGTGTATACATGTATGTGTATGCATGTGTATATCAAAATACATCAAATTTGGTGTCATGAATTTTCACTTAATAGTTTATTTTAAATATTTCCCATGACACAGGACATTTTCACAAACGCTCCCTTAGGATGATACACAATGCCCTATAAAGTGTGTTTCACCAAAACCAAATCACTGCCCCCTAGGGTTCCCAAGGCTGAGTCTCTTATGGAAGCGGACTGCCACACCTTTCTCCTGCTGTGCATTTGGGGTCAATTAACCACTGTGCTACCATGGCTCTTTGGCAAAGATTACAGCCTTAGAACTCCTATGGGACAATTCTACCCTGCCCTATAGGGTCATTATGAGTTAGAATCAACACAACAGTCACGAGTTTGAGTTTCTTTTGGAACCCTTATGGAAACCAATGGCTACATTTTTCTCCCACCAAGCGACTGGTGTGTTTGAACTGCTGACCTTCTGGTTAGCACCCATGAGCTTAACCGCTGGGCCAGCAGAGCTCCTGAAACATCTTTACCATAATGGATTGTAGTAAATCTTTACTGAATGAATGCATGCCACTTGTTTCCTGTCTACTGCCTCTAGCTAAACAGATGGATCTATATTTTATGGGGGAAAGAAATAAAATAACTTTTAAATATTACCAGGCATTAATCCTTTTCCGTGGATAAGCCACTTGGGATTAGCTCTTAGAGGTGAACGTTTCCTGTCATTGCTTCCCTAATCCAGGCAGTAAATTTATCTTCTTTTTCTATTGGCCTTTACTGAAGCTATTGTCTGAGTTCTGCCCTATGGAGAACTGAATGTCCATTTTTAAAAGGAGAAATTCTCTCCTAAATTACTAATCTTTGACTACTTTTGCTAGAAAAATAAAAATTCAGGGATCATTTGCCAATGTTGTTTCCTTAGAAGGGCATTCTGCCTATCTCACACATCTTCTCATTCATTCGGCCACACAGAATTCCTCACGCTGAGTCATTTGTAAATGCCAATTGTTAGCGACCTTCTACTATTCACAATTTCCAAGTTTGCTGTTAAAGCAGCACTAGACATTTTTCCCCCAAAGTCAGTCCATGACTTTCCAAACACTGAGAAGCATAACCAACCTCTCAACCCTTGACCACAGAAATCTCCTGTTCACCTGTTGTCATACAGATGAGCGAACTGAGACTCCGTGAAATTTGCCAACGTCTCAAAGTCTTTGAATGCCAGAATCAGGATTAAATCTCATCTCCAGACTCTAAATCCATACCTGGTATTTGTTTACTTTGCCTTTGATCCTAATGTTTCTTTTCTCTGGTGCTGCTGAATTCTAACTCACCATTCTTCATAGAGAACCTTTCCTTTTTCTTTTGAATTAAGTAAAAATTGACACTGGTCACAAAATGAAATGCATGTTCTTCTTTGGCAACTCATTTTGATATTTTGATGCTATTGTTCAGGATGGCAACAGATGTTTTGTAAGTTTAATAGCCCTTAGAATCTAAACATGGACTTCCTTTAGTCAATGTGGGCTCTAAAGCATCATGGCCTGGTGGGTCTCTGATGGGAAAGGCTTCTACAGCATTCACAGAAACACTGCCTGAAGAGCAAACGTAAAACAACAGACAATCAAAATCAACCCACAGTCTTAGAAGCATTCCCGTTCCTCTGGACATCACTTGGCAATTGTTCCTGTTGTACTTTTGTATTCTTCCTCCCTTCTTTGATCAAAGTCACCATGTACTCCATTCTACAGAGCTCTGCCACCAGAGATCCAACCCGATGACTTGTTTCCACTGAGGTAGAAGTGGCCTACAGTTGTGTGTGTGTTTCTCCACTCAGGACATATACTTCCAGTTTTAATGGTATTCTCCCATTTCTGTAGTTCAAAGCCTGTGTTTATTGAAGGGAATTCCCTGGTTGGTGCAAATGGTTAAAGTGATCAGCTGTTAAGCAAAAGGTTAGTGGATTAAATCCATCCAGATGTACCTCAGAAGAAATGTCCTGGTGATGTACTTCTGAAAACTCAGCCATTGAAAGCTCTATGGAGTAAAGTTCTACTTGACGGCAACTACCAACACCAAAAAAACCCCCCAAAAACAAAACTCACTGCTGTTGAGTCGATTCCAACTCATAGCAACCCTAGAGGTCAGAGTAGAACTGCCCCATAGAGTTTCTAAGGAGTGCCTGGCAGATGTAAACTGCTGATCTTTTGGTTAGCAGATGTAGCACTTAACCACTACTCATCTAGCTTGTTTTAATTACTGAAGGAATCTTAGGTTTGCAGCAATGTGGCAAGATTGTGGGAGCTCTGCAGAGTTTGCCTCTATCTTGTAAAATACTTCTTGAGCATAAAGTCACAAACAGGTAGCAGTTAAAACTGGCATAAACTATGAATCAAAAACGATCACCACCGAAACAGCATGAGCCTACGATGTGTTCGATTTTCTGTCGCTGCCTTCCATTGTGAAGAGCTCAACAATTTACTGACTGTGGACTCTTACTGAACTCTTCAGCACTGCACTTACCGGAATACTTAAATCTTTTCACAGAGCCCTACTTGGTTTAAAACTGCACCAAAGATTTCTATCATTTTGGAGCTCATACTCTTAACAGAAGGCACTCAGGCACTTTATAGATACTCATCACAAGCTGAAATCAGCAAGAAGATAAGGAAGCTTCATACGAATACTAGCAATTTAAAGCTTAAGATCAAAATTAACCAAAAACATAATAGAGGTTGTTGGCTTGGAATAGAAAATGCATTTTGCTTTTTTCCCCTTTTATGTTTCTTGTTGGTAATAGAAGTTTCACCAGTTAGACTTTATAAAACCATGCAGATTTACAGAATGCAAATAATGACACTGTTTAACAAAATTCATCCACTGGACCAAACACAGTGAGAGAAGAACTTGGCGAACAATTCTTGGATTCATTACAGGGCTTCTAAAGAGCTGCATTTAAAGTGCACATTGATTGCAGGTGAAAATCAGTAACTAGGCTTATATGTTTAAAAAAAAATTTATGGGTGGTAGGAAGTTTTCAGTTACTTCTCAAAAAGAAAATCCTCACCATTATTTTGGCTTTTGACAGACAGAAGTCTTCTTAAAGAAAACGGCTGTTGCTTTTGGAATTTGTGTTACATTAACAGATACTTTATAGAGTCTCCAGTTTTGTTCAGAGAATTTTGTGGGATGAAGGGCCACCGGGGGTTCAGATTTGCTTTTGCAGTGCTGATTTATAGCTTTTACCAGCATGACCTTCATCAAATCACTTTTTTCAAATCTGTTTCATCAAATGGAAAATGAGAAAAAAAAATTCTCCATATCCCAGAGGTTGATACAAAACTGAAACTATGAATACGAAAGACCTTTTCAAGCATTAAGCCTTTTTAAAGCAAAGGTATTTTCCTTTTTTATTGTCCGACTTGTTTCTTCTAGGAAACCCTGGTGGCATAGCAATTAAAGTGCTACCTCTGCTAACCAATATGTCAACAGTTCAAACCTGCTAGGTGCTCCTTGGAAACTCTATGGGTCAGTTCTAGTCTGTCCAACAGAATTGCTGTGAGTTGGACTTGAAGACAACGGGCTTGGTATTCCTCTCACTCTGCAGCTACTCACACTTAGGTTTCTCGATTCCAACCATCTGAGATATTTTTTTTTTTTTTGGTTACTGTGCTTTAGATGAAAGTTTATAGCTCAAGTCAATTTTGCATATATTATGTGACATTAGTCTCAATCCCTATAACACATGATAGCTCAAGTTAATTTTGCATATATTATGTGACATTAGTCTCAATCCCTTTAACATAACAGCACACTTCCCCTTCCCATCTTTGAGTTTCCCGCACCCTTTCAATCAGTTCCTGTCTCCTTCTGCCTTCTCATCCTGCCTCCCGCAGGAGCTGCCTGTTTGGTTTCATGTGTCTAACTTGAACGAAGAAGAACACTCTTCATGAATATTATTTTATGTTTTCTAGTTCAGACTAATCTTTTTCTGAAGAATGGGCTTTCAGAATGGTCTTAGTTCTGGATTAACAGAACATCTGGCTTCAGGGGTTCTTCTGGTCTGTCAGACCAGTACGACTGATCTTTGTAGGAGGACAGGAGTTCTGTTCTGTACTTTTCTCCTGCTCTGTTGGGAAGTCTCGGTTGTGTTCCATTTCAGCATGATCACTGATGGTGGCTGGGCATCAGTGGCCTCAAGCTGATGGACACTGGTTTATGTGGCTCTTTTTGTCTCTTGGCCTAATATGTTCCTTGGACCTTTAGTGTTCTTCATTGTCCTTTGCACCAAGTGGGCTGGAACCAATTGATGCTTCTTAGATGGCTCTGTGAGAGCTTTTAAGACCCTACACAGCACTCACCAAAGCAGAATGCAAAATATTTCTTAATAAAGTGTTATGCCAATTGGCCTAGATGTCCCCCCAAAACTATGGTCCCCAGACCTCAGCCTCAGCCACTCTGTCCCTCAAAATGCTTGCCAGCCATCTTTTTTGTAAACTAGGGCTTCCTCAGCACCACTCAAAAACTATGTATGGTATATCAATATCAGTATTTCAATATTTGTTTACTCTGTGAATGGAAAGGCAATACTATCTGACACCTACCCTTGGATCTGCTTTTGGATTTATAATTTATGTTTACATAACTAAAGCTTTACAAATTGTAGTAGCAGATGAAACTGAATGCTAGAACAGGAAGAAATACTTGATTAAATATTTATTATATTATCCAGGGGTTTTATATGGCAAATTGACCTGGACTGTAAACTATCACTTATTGCCCTCCATCAAAATGTTTATTATATCATTCTCTTGTATTTTAATATTTCTATTAACTTTAATTATATAGAATTAAAGTTCAATTAGTTATCATATATGGCACATTTAATTAAGTGGAGAAGAAGAAGTTTTGTAATGCATCTCAGGGGTAGATCTATGTATCCTGAATAAAACCTGTGAATTCAGTAGTTAAGAATTTTCAGTTTTTTTGTGCGAAGTTGCTTAGAACAGCGAGCTCTTCAAAAGCCATTTACAGATTTACTCCACATTAGTCATTCGCTGTGTTGCTGTCACACTCATAGATCCTGAATGCTTTTTCTATTGAGTTATCTTTGCATTTCTAGCTGGATGTCAAAATCTTCTTGAGACTTTTAAACTAAATTTCTTTCAGCTAGTCAGACTTCCTGATACAGATATTCAAAGGTTAGTGAGAGCAGTGACGAAGAAGAAAACAACTCATAAACTTCAATCTCAGACTTCAGAGACTCAAGAAAGTAAAACTCTTTGGCAATGCCACCTATGCTTAGCTGCATCCATGTCACTAAAGGTCAAATCATCCTGTGCAGTTCAGTGCACTCTTCACGACAAGGACACACTGCCAGTACATGGTGTTTGCTTAATAGATGGTGTGACTGACACCGCTCTTCTACCATCAAAAGCTTACACTGTTCTCTTGAGGTCTCTTGAATTTCATAGTTTAAAAGAAAAAATACAAAAAACACTGCTGTGGAGCCAATTTTCACTCACAGCGACCCTAAAGGTCAGAGTACAACTGCCCCACAGAGTTTCCAAGGAACGCCTGGCAGATTTGAACTGCCAACCTTTCGGTTAGTAGACGTAGCACTTAACCACTATGCCACCAGGGTTTCCATTTCATAGTAAAAAGCAGGCAGCCTGTTTTCAGATGATAAGACAGGCTTCTTAGTGTACATCTGGCCATGAGAATGAGCCAAATGAGCCATGTGTAGATGAGTCAAGCACATGACTTTGTCCTCATCCAGAAAGACCAAATGAACTTACCACTCGCACTCTGGATTTCCAAAGCACATTATTTTGTCCAGCCGTGCTACAAACTTTTGCTGAGTGCCAGCTATGTGGCAGGCCCACATAAGGAGCCAGGAGTATAAAAGAGGAATATGAACTCACAGCTTAGAATGGTGACAGGCACGTAAACAAAAGATTGCATACCTCACTGTGCTAAATATAAGTATAGGCACCACACTATGAGAACTCAGAGGATGCGAGAGTCAGGCAGCTTCACCAAAGGCAAGAAAAACCGAGCTGGGTTTTGACAAAAGAGTAGGAGAAAAAAGGCATTTAAGACTCAAAGATGCAAAAAATCAACTTGGTACAAAGGAACAGGGAAGTGAAAAACCCAGATACTTGGGGAGCATCGAGCTGGAGTTGATGGTGCATGTGTGTGGCAGAAAGGTGATGTGAAGTGAATCACAAAAAGGATCTTGGGGTCAGGGGAAATGAAAAGTTACGGGGGCATAACTTTGCAGGGAAGAGCCTCTGGGTCTTTCAGATTTCAGACTGTCTTGATTCATTTCGCCTTTTAGGATGATCACACCAATTGTGGGATAAAGCTTGCGTTGATGAAGAATAGAAAATCAATGGAGGCACTAGCCTAGCAGCCACGGAGAACATGCTGTCTCCAGGACTGCAAGACCCCAAAGTTCCCTGCCTGAACCTCCAGCCAGGGACCCCCCCAGACCATAGCAGCATGTTCTCAGGAAATGTTCAGTCCCCTGTCCTTTGTTTAGATCTCTCAGAGCTGAAGAAATAGAGAAGTTGCTTTAAATTCCTCCCTACAATTTCTCTTCCCTGAAAACTTGTCTGTGGGTTGGGGAAAACAAATTGAAATTCCGTACAAGGCTCTCTCTGACCTCCTTCTATAGCCGGCAAGGATCAATTTCCTATAGTAACATGGAGGTAGTGAAACACTGCAGAAACCACCATTGGACTGTAAAACTGACCTGATTTTCAGGAACAGAAAAATCTAATTATCTGCCCTAAATTCAGCTCAGAGCACATATTTCATCTTATTTTTATCAGCCGTGAGTGGTTTGAGTGGTTTTGGCCAGCTGGATGACAAAATGCGATCTGGGCGTGCAGGCGAAGTTTCTAATGAAATTATCAAAACTGGAGTCTTGAGTTCATGAACGACATGAGCAATTGCTGTCACATTACATTATCTTCTGCAGTATTGGCAGGAGGATGGGTGGGAGAATGACAGCCAATAAGATACAAAGAAAGGGAGATTTCCAAGTGGAGGTGTGGGAAAATGTGAAAGGAATATAATTCTCCCGATAGTGAGTAGGCACTAACATGGAGGATTCTTTGGTTACTTTCCAGGCACTGAGTGTGTGTTGTGTGTGTGTAGGCATGCACACACATGCAGAGAGAGAGAGGAAGAGGAATGTGGAACAGGGAAAATAAAGTGTCTTCAGGTTCATGATGAATGAGAAATGGGAGGCAAATGAGTTGTACAGACTGGAGGCATGACTCCCTAGCTCCTTGCCTTTCTCTGCATCATGCAGGAGTAAGAGATCGAAGGCAAAGGAGACAAGAGTTCAGAAGCAGCTGCTTATGTCATGTCCTAGAGTCACAGCTGGTTAATCACAGTAGGATGAGACAGACTGGAAGGAACTGAAGACTGGCACTTGATTTTCCTACTGGAATTGAGCAGCGCGTCGATATCTTGAAGTTGTAGAAAGCCCCAGAAGGTAAAAGAAGGTCTGTTTCAGAGAAGCAAAATGTAGTATCCAGAAAGAATGGGCAGATACAATAGTGGAAAGCCAGGTAACCCTCTGGGTAGGACGGGAAAGAAAACACGTCACTGGATGATTTGGAATCAAGGATCAAGCAAAGCAAAGGGAAACAAGGAAAAAGAGCTGCAAGCAGCATCCCGCAGGGTGGGCATTAGTCCTCCAAGGGAAACTGAGCCCAGGAAGGACATGTCTTCATTTAGAATGAACTGACATCCTAAAGGAAATCCTGGTGGCACAGCAGTTAAGTACTATGGCTGCTAATCAGAAGGTCAGCAGTTCAAATCTGCCAGGCATTCCTTGGAAACTCTATGGGGGCAGGTCAACTATGTCTGTAAGGTTGCTATGAGTCAGAATCCATTCAACAGCACTGGGTTTTTCTTTTCTTTTAACATCCTAAAACCAAGATAGGAAACCAGAAACCAGAGAGAAAACCATCCTTGACTTTCAGAAAGATTTCAGAAATCCAGCAGTTTATCATTGTTTCCTAAAGGCCTGGAAAAATATCCAGGGCACAAAGAAATTCTGTATTTGGTAAGTGACAGACAGACTGGACTACTGGAATTGAAGAACAGGTCTGAATCTGATACTCAATAGATTATCATAATGCTGGGCCCAGGGGGCTAAACTACCAAAAAAAATAAACAAACAAACAAAAAAACTACACCACTTCCACTGAGCTGATTCTGACTCACAGAGACCCTATAGGACAGAGTAGAATTGCTCCATAGAGTTTCCAAGGAGTGCCTGGCAGATCTGAACTGTTGACCTTTTGATTCTTTTGATTAGTACACCTGGCACTTAGCCACTGTACCACCAGGGTTTTCAAGGGCTGAACTAGTGGTTCTGAAATTGCTCCTACTGAAGATCAGGGTGGGTGGGGCTAAGTAAGCTGGCTGAGATAAGTGTGGGTTGTAGAAACCAAAAGAATGAGACACATCTGAGAAAGAAGAGGAAGAAAGGATTGCAGCCACCATGATGATGCTTTACCCTCTGAACGCTTACACCTGTTTAAATCTCTTTTAAATCTCTTCTGCAGGGTTATAGATGTTTTTTTTCTGAACTGCATATAACCTCTGTTAGATATTTAAATAAATGGTATCTCCAAGGGCCAGAACATGGGAGATAAGTAAGATAATAATACGGGAGGTTAAGAAATTTTGTGGGGAGAAAACAATGAACCCTGACTTTCAAATATACCAAGTGCTCCTTGGAAACTCTACCAGGCAGTTCTACTCTGACCTATAAAACTGTCATGATTTGGAATCAACTCGATAGAGGTGGGTTTGGTCTTTGTACACTTAATTCTAGGCCATGATTGGAAGCATCCTGTAGAATATATGAGATATCAATCTTCAGTGAAGGTGAAACGTTCACATTAAGAGCTCTCCATATGTTCTTCTAGCATCTGAGGTGGTGATTAAGGCCACCCATGTGAGATGGTGAACTTTCTCCAAAGAAATGAAATTAGGAAAAAGAAAAAAAAAAAGCCAAGGACCACAAATCCAGATCTTACAGTAATGTTGCTGGTAATAGTTTCAAAGGGGAAAGGAGCACATAAAGAGAAGCAGAGAAAGAGAGGAGAGAAGACAGTTACAAGAATGCTGAGAAATAACTGTAGGGTCCTTGAAGTTCAGGGTAAGATGTCCTTCAACTTGAAAGGCAGGCTCTAACATGTCAAAATCAGAAGATCCACAGTTGTAGGGGAAAGAAGAGGTCATGGTGTTTGGACTAAGGGAAGACTAGCCAAAAGAAAATCAGATTGATTTGTGAGGAGGCAAGGACAGATTTTGAAACTGTGTACTCAAGGAATTTTAACATAAAAGAGAATGTATATGAGATGGTATGTGTCAAAGGCAGTGGTACTGAATGGTGACTTTGAGAAAACTTAAATATTTGGTGGGGTGGAAGTGGGCTTCCAGAGAATAAATACAAGGCTTATGGTATCTGGAAGTACCAGCCTCTGAAGTTCTGAGGACCTGAGATTTATGGATGGAATACAGTACCAGACCAGTGGTCTTAGGTCCAGTTAACCACCAGAATTCACTGAGGGAGCTTTAAACACAAACATACAGATTCCTCGACTCTCCCAGAACAAGAAAGTCTAGATGTGTGGATGGAAGATAAGTTAGGGGAATCTATATAACTAAAAAGCTCTCCTAATACTTCTAATACAATGATACATTAATTGACATTAGATAAATATTGCACTAGAGTCTATGCCCCCTGTATTTTCTCCACCTTGGTGGCACAGTGGATAAGTGCTACAGCTGCTAACCAAAAGGCCAGCAGTTCAAATCCACCAAGTGCTCCTTAGACACTCTACGGAGTAGTTCTATTCTGACCTCTAGGGTCACTATGAGTTGGCCTCGACTTCATGATACTGGGTTTGGTTTTTTTGGTTTAGAATCTACATCTCCCTATATTTTCCCCAAGTCAAGAAGCTCACCAGCAAATATCAATCATTCTGAGATGTACCCAGAAAAATCCATCTCCCACACTGTCTCACTCCCCACATGTGCACAGTTCATGAAATTCACTCTTTTCCATCATAGTTTCTAAGACTGATCAGGTATCATTTTGTCTATTGCTCAGGGAATGAAAACAAAAAGTAGTTTTCTGTGGCTGTTTATAGATTCTGCCCATTGTATTTTAGCAAGTAAATTTTCTATCAGCTCTATTCTCATTACATTGATTAGTGAAAAAAATCCATTTATTATTTCATGCAGTTACTGAGTCTTAGAGCATGTTACAGAAGGGGGATTCCTTAGGGCTGATCGATTTGTTCTGCAGCTCATAGAATTTTGTAGCAGAAAATTACTTGGAAATGATCCTGTACATCTTCTGTACATCAGTGGTCACAAGTAAAACGAAGTTGGCCATTTATTACTGTGGGATTGGACCAGGTTTGTCTGATGCTACTCTTTGTAAAGCCATCTACCTCAGTTCCCATTTGGGAGCCAGATGAAATAATTTTGAATGCATTCCAATAATTATATCCCCCCTGATAAATTTAGCATTTACTGAGCCATCCACATCCCATGCATATGGGTAACGGTGCTGTTTTCTATGAGTCCAGAGATCACTGGCGGAAGCAGCGGCTGGTACCTGGGGATGGAGCTATAATTTCATGGTGTGGAGTGTAAGGCTGGAAATGGAACTAGCAGACCACAAATGCCAAAGACATCATAAATAAAAATGTTCCTTAGGAAGTATTTGCCAATTTCTGAGCCATCAATTATTTCCTAACTACACACTGACTATTATGAATGAAATAGTCTAAGAAATACACGTAATTAAGCAGGTAGTTACGATAAAATGAGGTGCTTTCTCTTTTCAGCAAGAGACTTCCCTATCGTGTCCTTCTCTGTCTGGCATCAGCACTATCGGGTGGATATGCTCTTTGTTTTACTCCCACTTCCCAAACTCTTTTTCAAAGACTCGTAAGTGAAACTCAACAAGAAATCAGTGTTCTTAGAATGGAAGACAACTACTAATTCAGAATGAAATTTATTATTTCCAAGGAACTTTGCTTGGAAAGTCTTTGATCTTTTTTATATACATATTTCCCCTCCATGCAGCCAAGAGAGTTGGTGTCATCAGGGAGGTTGAAGATTAGATTTATCACCAAAGTGGTAGGAGAGAAGGACTGCTCAGGAATGGTGTTTGGGGATGGCTTCGTGGAGGGAACACAGTGCTCCCTTTCCCACGCTTTGGATCTCGCACTTGCCTACTGCACTAAACTAAACCCAGGGAAGAAGGAACTCCATGAGTACCCAGGGGAATCGGCTAGATGCGGAGTAGCAGAGAACAAGCTTTAGGTGGGCCCCAACTTTATAGAAGGACTTACCAACTCAAGTCAGGCCTCTGGGTAGAAGGAAATATCAGGGATCTTTGAAACTATTTCTCTGTGGAATTTAGGAGGTGGAATTTCATAACTACAATTTATTTCTACCTTAAATTATTTAAAAAAATTGAGTACTTTCTCCTTCTAAAATAAATTTGGGGCATTTTATTTGACAGATATAAGTATAGTAGAATTATGTAAACTTCGATGAAAGGTAGAAATTAGGATACAAAGGAGGTGTTAGTGGCAGGAAAGACATCCCTAAATGATGGAAACCCTTTAACATTCTTGGCTGCCAATCAAAAGTTGGAAACCCTGCTGGTGTAGTCATTAAGTGCTACAGCTGCTAACCAAAAGGTCAGCAGTTTAAATCTACCAGGCGCTCCTTGGAAACACTATAGGGGCAGTTCCACTTTGTCTTATAAGGTCACTGTGAGTCAGAATCGACTCAGTGGCAGTGGGTTTGGTTGTTTAGCTTTTAATCAAAAGTTTAGAAGTTAGAGTCTGCCCAGAGGCACATCAGTGTAAAGGCCTGGTGATCTGCTTCTGAAAATCAGTCACTGAAAACATTATGGAACAGACTTCTACTTTGACACACAGGGGTTAGCCATGACTCAGAACTATCCATGGCAACCAGTTTTCTAGCGGTAGGGAAGTTAATGGCAGCAATCTTCACTTGTGAAAGCAATTGTGTTTGACCATCAGTCACGCTGATTAACTGACTAGACACTCTTTCATGGAATGATACCGACTACAGTTCTTCCCCAATTCTCCTAGCCTAAAAATAAGATAACATTCAGGCATCAACATGGTCTGTTGATGCAATGTGCTCCCTGAGATGTTCCAAAACATTCCAAGAGTTATTAATTTCATTTGCTGATTAAAATATATTGATTTTTTAAAATCATGTATTTAGTAAAATCAACTCACAATGTAAATATTATTATAGAATTTAACATCCAGTGGGAAATAAAATCGATAGTGATATTAAAAAAAAAGGAAAATAAAACCCTAAATCAGAGGTCTTGGTAGGTGAATCAAAGGAAAATAAAACCCTAAATCAGAGGTCTTGGTAGGTGAATCCTCCTTAGCTGTATGAAAAACATGCTTGGAGGCAAAAGTATGTTCACTAGAACCCTGGCGTGAGGGTGACGGTAGGTTTCCGCTTTAAGGCACTAACTACTCTGGGAAGGGACTCTAAAACTTTGCTCCCAGGGCCCTCAAGGTTCCCATCAGTTCCACTGGGAGGACCTTTCCCTATAGATGCAGGACTCAAGGCACTTCTCTGCCTTCAGTGTTTTTTGTTTTCAAAGAGATTGTACAGTTTCATAAAGTTAATGGAAGGAAGAAAAAAAAATCAAAGCAGTTGAACTGGGATCTGTTCTAAGTCTTACAGCCTGATTCTCCATTCTAAGTTTCTTGATGGAAGACATCATATTTAAAAATATATAAATTATGTATTTAAATTGATGAAGGCAGAAATTGGCTTTCATAGAAATTGGCTATTATAGAAAACTTCATCTTTAAGACTCTAAAAGTTAATACGATAACCACATCAAAGCGGGATACAAAACAATCTCTAGAGTTTTAGTCATCTGATTTTAGGGTATATGATGGGCTTATTTGGAATTGTGGAAAATGGAGGGATTAAAGACTATAATTTGTATTATACAACTCTACGGAAGTGGTGGGAATGGACTCTTAAATACATCTCCCTAATGTTTCTCTGTATACTGTCATGGAGAGGGTGAGCTAGATCTTTCCAGAGGACTTGCCAAAGCACACTCTACAGGAAGAGTTAAGATTTTCTCAGGGCACAAGTTGGCTTACAACCCATATAACTCTTTGGAGCAGATAAAGAATTTCAAAGAATTTAACTGCATTAACACAGGATCTCTGACCCACTTCAGATAAAGCAGAGGTCATAGGCTCATGCTCTTCTGAGAGGTGCCCTTCTAGGCCAACACATGGTACTCTTCATCCATCACGACTGGACTATGAAGGATAAATCAAAACCAACCAAACTGTTGCATTTCAAGTTGATTTCAACTCAACAGCCTTACTGAATAGAGCAACTGTTCCATAGGGTTTCCAAGGAGAGGGTTGCGGATTCCAACTGCAGACCACTTGGCTAACTGCTGAGCTCGTAACCACTGTAGCATCCTCTAAACATCTTACGTATAGTCTTTTTGCATAATATTGCAGGTGATGAGAATGCTGGCAGCCAATAGGATTTCTTTGTTACAGGGTAATAATAATTTGTTAAAGGGAATAATAATTAAACAACAAAGACAGGCTTTAAAGATTATGAAAAATTGTTTAAGGTGAAAATCCCACTTTATATTTGCAGGGCCATCCGAATTAGGATTCTGGAAGCAAGCAGAGCAATTTCTCCTCTGCCACTTGCCAGGACAGTATGTCCTCAAAATTCGTCTCCTCGTTTACAAACACACAACTACAAAAACTTAGCTCTATGCTTTATACTCCCTGCACATTTTGACACCTCGTGGTGAATTGTACACGGTAGGTGATCTCTTGGAAATGGATAGGACTTACATCAGAGTCTTGTTCTTACTTTTGGTCCCAACCAGGGAGCTAGAGAGCAATAAAGCATTCGTCATCAGTGGCCGTATTTGGAGAAGCCAGCTCTCTCTCCCCGCTACTATCATTCATCCTGAAAGAGCTCATGACACAGACCAGATGTCATTCCAAATTACATTGTTCTCATAACAAAGCCAGCTTACAGCACTCTTAGATACATCTCCCTAATGTTTCTCTGTATACTGTCATGGAGAGGGTGAGCTAGATCTTTCCAGAGGACTTGCCAAAGCACACTCTACAGGAAGAGTTAAGATTTTCTCCGGGCACAAGTTGGCTTACAACCCATATAGCTTTTGGAGCGGATAAAGAATTTCAAGTCACTGCGATACACAATATTCTTCCTAGTTAGTCCTTTGGCTTCTAAGGGGGAAATTACAGAAAGCCAGAAATTCCATGGGCTGGAGCTTTCTTGTTCCTGTCATTTCTTTGTTCTTCCTTCTTGGGTAAAACCCAGGCCATGGTGACCTTGAATTAATTTACAGTCCAAATGCTCAAGAGTTTCATTGTGCCCTATTTTCCCCATTTAACATCTGGAACTTGAAAGGTGGCAATTCTAAATCCAGAGTTGGAATCCATATGGATTCAGTACAGGCAAAACAACATTTTGGATGTTTAGTCCCTGCCCCACCTCCCTCCCATCCTGCTCTTCACAAACCTCACTTGCTTGGTTGCCTCTGTGATCCTGATTATAGGTTTAGGGGCTATACTCCTGCAGACACTAACAAAAAGTCATCCTCAGAGGCTCTTCCTGGGAAAGGGCTTGATAAGGATATTTTCTTGCAGATTAGGTCACCAAAACTCTTCAAGTTATTATAAGAAGGCTAACAACAAAGAACTTGCTATTTTTAGAGATTTTGCCGTTAGTTGATCTTATGTTTCTAATTATCTAGAAAACACATTTTTACATGATTTATCTATACTGGAATAACAATGCATTGATGTTCACTAATCTTGCTTAAAATCAATGATTTTCAGCAAGACTAATAAAACAAATAGCATGTTTGATATGAGAAAGAATGCCAGTATTTCTTTACTTGCAATACTCTCTTGTTTTATAAAAAGACTCAGTGTAAAAGGAGGGCATGAATTGCAAAGAAACAAACATACTCAGAAATATTATTCCTCTGTTGGATGAAGACCCCATTCTTTCAAAAAGAAGAGTAAAAATCATCTATGAACTCTCTCTCTCCTTCCAGATTATTAGGAGGCTTCAAAGTAAATGGTATTACCATTTCTCATGGGTCTTAGGCTAGAAGTTCTAGGACTTTTTCCATGTTTTAGTTTCTTGTGACTTAGCTAAAGTATGACAGGTTGGGGTCTATTCAGTGTTTTTGACTCATGCTATGCTCTTTGTCTCTATAATCAAAGCAAAATGGAAGATTATGGATTTATCTTTTGTGGTAAATTTCAGATGATCTATTTTTCCAAAACAGGTCTTTTAAGTTGGATATTTTATTTTAGGGAGAGATGAATGGAGACAAAGCTTAATTTAGAGGAAGGCTTTTCTGCTTCACCAAAATGGCCTTTAGTAGAGAACTCTGGATTTCCATCGAAGGTACAGGCAGAGAAGGAAAAATCATGCCATGGATGACTGCGTGGTATTTTTCTGAGCTTTAGCTGTGAAAATCTAAACTTAAGTTTCTGGGTATCTGAAGAAATTTGTGCTGAAGTTGGTTATATGAACCACAGCAAAGGGTCATACAGCCTTCAACATAGAAAGCTGTTTGGGTGCCAGAATGGTGAACATTTTATAAGAATGTGTATGTGTATATATGTGTGGGTTACACAGTTCCTAGATCTTTTTCTGCCACATTATCCTTAGAGGACTTGTTTCCAGAGATTAGATAAATGCCAGCAATGCAAAGAACAAGAAACAAAAACAAATCCAGCGTTGTGGTTCAGTGTAGTCAGAATAGATCAAAATGTTTAAGATTCTAATTAGGATCTGACTGAGT
Organism: Heterohyrax brucei; assembly: GCA_028571685.1. NCBI lineage: Eukaryota > Metazoa > Chordata > Mammalia > Hyracoidea > Procaviidae > Heterohyrax > Heterohyrax brucei. The sequence goes on from CM053149.1 coordinate 55,650,377, forward strand.
GATTGTCTTGATGGTACTCTCTCTACCTCAAACGTTCTTATTCCATGTCTTTGTGTGGTCAAAGCCTACTCAATCCTTCTGGACACAAAATAACCCATAGTTCCATATTTTAAAGTTACCTCTTTCTATTCTGAATCAAGCATCACACTTTATCTGTAAATTCAAGAGTCTGACTTGTATGGTGATTGATTCCTGTATAATCACCAATACTGTATTACAAACAGTTAGTGAATAACTGTCCATCTGCTTCAGATTTGCATTTGTGTGCATCAGAAGAAAAGCAATCAGTAAATATTTATTGAATCAAAATGTATAATAATGACCACACGTTATTATTATTATTATTTTTTCTTCTATGCTATCCTTCTAAGCATTTGTGTAAATCACCAAGACTCACAGCAGAATATTATCATGGTTGAAAAGTACACAGGAACTAAACTGAAGACTCCCACACAAGCAGGGAGAAGTTCACTTCATGGAGTCTGGGATTGTAGCTCTGCAAAGCCAGTATGTGATTGAATTATAAAGTTACTGCTGGTAATTTGCAATTATCCTTTGCTCTGAATGCGTGTGTTCATGATTAAGAAACTGTCTCTGGGCTCAGATATCTTTCTGACTTTTCTGGAGAAAACTAATGCCAACAAGAATGGTGTCTCTTTAAGCAACTTCAGGCATGATGAGCCATACAAGCTGACACATAGCGTTAAAGAACTCAGGGACTTGGCAGCCACGCTCTGCTTGCAGTCCACTCATACATAGACATGGGGTTGTTCTTTATAAGACAACTACTCGAATTCAATAAAACTAAGGAATAAACTTTAGGCAGTCTTCCTCCATTGGTACAAACTGGCTGATGATAGCATTGCTCAGCTCATGTTTACACTGTCCTACCCTCCTAAAGTGAGAAAATGTCTCTTATTAGAACTCCACCTCTTGATCCTGAAGGCATAAAACTTGAAGACACAGCTTTCATTAGCAAATATAAAGAAGTTCAAAGAATAACCAGAGATAAGCAAAGTAAAAGGCCTAGAAGATGGAGATGATTTATAGCCAAAGAGTGTCACTGTAACACACTACCCACTCCTCAGGTATCAACAAGGTTAGTTGGCAAAGACAGATTGTAATGCAAAAACTGGTGTTATATAAATGGAGGATGACCACATCAGATCACAAAACAGAGGATGACAACATTATTACACAACTGCCAAGTTACATCATCAGGTAACTGTCAAACTGCTAAGCATCATGGCCTAGGCAAGGTGACAGATAACCTTAACCATCATAGCTAGCATCCTCTTGCTCTGTACCTTGGCCTTCGTTCCTGGCAAATGTATATTGCTAATGAGCAAAATAGCTGGACAGTACATTTTTTTTACTATTGCTAAAAATGGGACACATCAGATAAGGGGATGGTTGATATATGAGGAGCAGGTGTATTCAGAAAGTGAGAATTCTTTTCCCCCATGACACTGCTCTAGTACCAGCAAGTTCTATTTATCAGGTTTGGTTGCCAGAAAAAGCTAAACAGAAAATGTTCCACATCCGTACACTATTGCCAAATCACTGAACATCAGAATCCACTGGATGACTACTTTTTTTAATAGTATGCCCACTGCTGAAGCTTCCATTAGTTGCCCAAGAGAACTGCAAGAGCAGTTCAGATGTGTCTTGGCCAAAAACAACATAGTAATTACAACATATGGCAAAGAGCAATAGAATAATAAATTGAAAAAGACTGGTTCAGCACTGTTCATGGAAGTTTCTTCTCATCTAAGTTCCTGCATTCTAGTAGGGTCGGGGTTAAAAACAACTTTAAAAACCATATTCAAAGAAGAAGGAAAAGCTGTAAAAAGATCTGCCTGTTCTTTAGATGACATTTGAAATACACATACAGGCTTTTAAAAAATCATTTATTGCAGTTACTTTTCAGGCAGTAGGCTTGAGGGTCTGTTCAGAAAACATTTTCAATTGGGGTTACATTATTCTACCTCCTAAGATTGGCTTAGACTGCTACTTTTTTAAGAATTGTGGAATTATTCCAGATGCAAAGTTGACGGAAAAATTCGAAGGTCAAAAAATTCCAACCTATAAGGACATGTTAAACATATTATTTTGCCCATGATCCTTTAAGAAAATCATCTACAGGTTTTCAAGTCATTTTTCTGTCCCCATCAAGGATAACCACCATAACAAGCATGTACTCCTGTTTTCAGCAGACGTGACTACACACTTCTGCCCTTAGCTGATGGGAAAACAACCATATGGACCTTGTTCTCAGCCAGAGCTTCATTAGCTAATTAAATTGACAAAGCCCAGCCAGTGAGACACCATGGATTAGCCCCATTTTAGTGACTCCATCTGCTGTGGATTGAATTATGTCCCCTAAAAATGTATGTTGTAATTCCTAACTTCTATGGCTGGTTATAATCCCATTCCAGAATGGGTTGCCTTTGATATGTTCATGAGACTGGATTTGCGTAGGGTATACCTTGAGTCAATCTCTTTTGAGATATAAAAGTGATGAAAAAAGGAAGTGAGAAGCAGAGACAAAGTAAGATAGAGGTGAAGGCACATGGAGATTTCTGAGAAACCAGGAAACAGCAACTGGAGAGACAAGGACCTTCCTCCAGAATCGATGGAGAGAGAAAGCCTGTACCTAGAGTTGGTGCCTTAGCTTCTAAAAGCGAGAAGATAAGTCTCTTGTTTGTTAAAGCCACCCGTTCATTGTGTTTCTCTTATAGCACGGCTAGATAACTAAGGCATCCTCCACCTGCCAGAACGTGTTTAAAATAAGTATTATTGTTAAAGTCTAGAATGTTCTTGGGGCAGAAGAAGGCTCAATCTTCTGTTGATCCATTCTGCAGCGGTGACTGTAATGATTCAGAAACCTTAAGGCAAGAGGTAAAATACTGATTTTCAATAGGTCTTCTTCAAAATTTTGTCAACTTCCTTTCAGTTTTGTTGTACACAGCTAGCCCAGGGAACAGCTATCATATATTTCTACCCCCTAATAGAAAAGCATGATCTGGTAAAGGCATTGCTTGTACCTATATCGTTTCCTGACTGAAAGATTTCACAAACCACAAACTGAACCAATTGCCATCAAATCAATTCTGACTGTGGTGACCTTATAGGACAGGGTAGAATTGCCCTTTAGAGTTTCCAAGGAGCACCAGGTGGATTTGAATTGCCAACTTTTTGGTTAGCAGCTGTACTGTTTAACCAGTACACCACCAGGGTTTCCAAAAGATCTCATAGAGGTATGGAAATAAAATATATCTAATAGGGAAATTTGATTGGAAAATTACAAAATGACATATAATCAGATTCTTCTCAGAATTTGCCAGACTCAGGGGGGATGAGTCTGAGTTATATTGGCCTCATAACAATTGTGAAGTAGAACTAAGTTCTACTTCACAATTGTTATGAGGCCACTACAAAGAGTGAGCTACGAAGAATCAACTAAAATGGAATTAGGTTGTGTCCTCTAATTTCTGGGATGCCAGAATGAATGAGTCTGTGTCAAAAGGAGCAGTACAATTGTGGAGATTTACTGAACACTAATCTTAAAATCAGGGTAGCTGCCACTTTCTCCATATCTACTTCTAGAATCAAAAGATTCTTCATCACCTTGGGAAATTTACTTTAATTTCTCCTGAATGTAATTATTTGATCAAGTTATTGTCACAAATCTTATTAACTCCAAAAGTGATTGCATTATTCGCTTATCACTCATTCCTTGGTTTCAGTCCTTGTTAAACTCAAGGTTTAAAGCAGCCCAAAGGAAGGATAATTTTAATGATTCTTCCTTTTGATTCTAAGAATTGTTTTCTACCTGAGCATGTAAACCTCAGACTCAAAATGAGAATAAGCTAACACTGTATTTGATCATAATGACATATCTAGGCTTTGGAAAATCAGCAAAGGCCTGAGGGCTTTAATAAACTTTGAAAAGATAAAAATAAGACGCATTGAATGACCCATCCAATATGTTGCTTTGTTTCTTTCATGTCCAACTATAAGTGATATTTTTAAAATCTCATTTGAATGGGCATGACCATGATGGAAAATTCAAAATTCAAAATTCTGTATGGGCTACAGAAGGAGAGTAACTCATCCATGAGAAGCAAAAGCAATGGACATTTATAGCAGAAGGACCAATCAGAGAAAAAGACCCTTTAATCCAATATAAATAATCCTTCACATACTTTAAAAAACAAAAAAAACAGACTCCATTCCTCTTATTATACATTAAAGCCTATGAGTGGTAAATCCTCATTGCACTCTCCAGCATCTCCCCTGTAAATGACTTTCTTTGCTTATCCTAAAAATAAATAAATAAGTAAATAAGCCTATAATTGGGAGAATGAACATTAAGGCTTAGAACAAAATGTCAGAGGCAAGAGTGGAGTGTTCTTTTAATTCCCAGGAATCAAATGCATAAGAGGAGAGTTGGAGGAGATGAAGAGTCAGATATTTACCACCTTTCCTGAAGTAGGAGTCAGAAGAAAATTAGCACTGTACAACTGAAAAGCTCCTCAAGAGCCCAGTGCCAATGGTTTTTAGTTCTTGAATGCAGTCCTTGTAAATATGCTGCCTCTGTGGCTCATGATGCCACAGGGGCTGTTGTCACTTGGAAAACACAAGATCAAGGAATATGAATTGCAAAATGATTCAGAGCTGAACTGTGTTGGGAAGATGCACCATCTTCACTTAATTTCAAATGTATTTTTCTAAATATGTATGAGTAACAGTGATGAGATAAAAGCATCCATTCAATTAAGATTTAAAAAAGTATCTCCAGTACACACAAAATAGAATTCTTACTTGGTAAGCATGCACTGTGTTTAATTTCTGGCTTTTTGGGGGCGGGGGGTAGACAAAACAATGGTATGGCCAACCGATACTGTCTCAAGTTCCATGACAGATGTTACAGACTCCTGATCCTACTTTGTTTACTAGTATTATTTCTTTTTTTCTCCAACTGACAGAGAGATGGCATCGAATGGAAGTCACCTTCATCAGGCCAGTCAGCTTGCTATTACCCCTCAAGGTATGAGATTTGATCATCTGAAAAGACAACTGCCAATGGAAAGAATTATTATTGATGGGGCATGGCCCCAAGAATGACAACACTGGGTAGTCTTGTCTGCGACTTTCTCATCTTTCCTACATAAATGATGGGATTCTGCTTCTTACATAAACTCCACAGTAGAAATGATTACAGTTTATTAAGTCAAAAAAGGGATCAAAGGTCTGATGGAAATTCTTCTGTTTTGGTTTTCTAGTGTAATTACATGAAATGACTTAAAATTCTATATAAATTATATTTATCAAATCAACTTCATTAAAAAGATGACAAGAAACTATCTAAGGATTGCTCAAGGAAATATTGCCCATCAGGCCCTCATACCGAAGATACTGCCTCTATGTTTCTAAAGAAAAATCTTAGGAATCATGTCCTTTGGAAAGCTTGGTTTGACAGCCTAGAGGGCCAGTCTCAGAAAATGCTCTAAGTTGGAGAAGTGTAGCTTTGGCATCTCCCTCTGCTATTAATCTCTCTTTTCTTCCTTTCATCACTCCCTACTGTGCTGTCCTCTTGGGCTGCCACCAGTTGCAACTTACCTTACTTCAAGGGTTTTTAAGACATGGTTAAAACACATATTTGAACACCTTTCAAAGTCTGCTGTAGCTCCTTTAAATTGGTCCACATCACTGGAAGACTGTCCTTTCTCATTTTAATCCAAGCTATCCAAGAACATTATTAATACACAGGTGAGGTGTCTCCCTCTGATACCCAGAGCTGAGGAAAAGAGTTCAGAACATGAAGGAGGACATAGGGGAGGGGACAGGGACAGAAAGGAGTAATAGCAGTGTCAGGCTTACAGAAAGACTCCAGTTCATGGACTCTGTCAAGGAAGTGCTAGAGGAAATTTGTAGAATCTTCCAGCTGTACATCTCTGTCCTTAGTCAAGGTTCCAAAGACCTATCTCCTCTCTCCTTATTAAATCAGTTTTACAAGACTAAATCAAAATCTCATTTACATTCATGACAGATCACTGTTGAAACCTCTCCTAGGAATTACTAGGTTACTTCTACTTCATCGGAAAGCAAAACCTGAAGTCCAGTGAGGCCCCCTTGGGTGATGGCTTTCAAGTACTACCGAGCAGGAAAGGGAGGCTTCCTGATTCTCAGAAATCACCCCAGAGGGACTAAGGAGCAAGCACACTCCCACCACGGTCCTCCACGGTACCGTGATGTACACCACTGAGACGGTCAAAGCAAATACAGATTAGAATTCTCATGGGCTATCTCGTCTGCTCATAAGAACCCTGGGCCTTTGTAGTATAGAGATAGGCAGTCTGACTGAGAATGCAGCAGGACTCCTTTTTATCTTAGGTATTACAAGGTGCGGGGAGTTGGGTTAAAATGCCTGGAAGTAAAATTATAGAAAGCAGTAGTCGTCTCCTGGCATACAAATCAATTAATTCTGCAAAGAATGTCCTATAATGAAAAACAGTTGACCAATTTGGGCACCAGAAGAATCCTTGGGGCATTCAGCAGTCCCTTCCTCTTACTTTGATGCAAAGCGAAAAGAGGATTGAAACGAGAAATCTGATGGTGAGGAGGGTATCCCACTTTCACACTGATACATCTATTTAAGCTTAAGTGTCCACTAAATAACTCAGACCTCTGAGCATTAAATGAATGCTCAGTTTTGAGCCAACAGTAATCTAAAAACATCACATTTGGGAGGTCTTTGAAATAATTTGGTACAGACACGAATACCTCCACACTTCCTTCTAATCCTCACGCCATGTGTCACTCACTCATTCATGCAACTATTATTTAAAAATGCCAATTATATGCCAGACACTTATTTGGAGGGGGATAGAAATCAGTGAAACAAAAAGAAGAAATGCAAAATTTAGTCCTTTCCTTGAAAAAAGACAAACATAAACTGAAAACATAACAAAGCAGCCACCAAAAAACAAACAAAAAAACTGTTGCTATTAAGTCAATTCCAACTCACACCAATCCTGTAAGACAGAGTAGAACTGTCCCACAGGCTGCCTAAGGCTATAATCTTTATAGAAGCAGATTGTCACATCTTTCCTACGTGAAGCAGCCGGTCGGCTCCAACGGCTGACTTTCCAGTTAGCAGCTGATCCCCTGACCACTGCTCCATCGGGGCCCCTACGGAAAGCATGCGGTGCGCTGAAAGTTCTATGGCAACGATACAGGAGAGCCAGGGCCACTGTGAGTCACAATCGATTCATGGCAGTGTGTCTGGCTTTTGGTTTAGGGAGGTGGAGCAGTGCTGGGATGCAGGGTAGCAGCTGTAATTTCATACAGGACAGTCGAGGTAGGCCTTATGGAAAACATGACATTTGAGCAAAGACTTAAAGGAAATAGCAGAACTGGCCATTCAGATTTTATTTTGTGGTGGTTAGCAGCAAGCAGAGAAGTGAAGACTACTCCAGTTACTGCACATGTCCTAAGCTGACAGCATGTCTCTGTAGTTTAAGATGTAAGGAGGTCACTGCACCTGGAGAAAAAGTGGTTCAGGAGGAAAGATGAGGGTACAGTGACAGGAGGGAGGAAGCACAGGAGGATTACCAAAAACACAGCACATGAGAGACACAGAGTCTTGAAAGCCAGCTCTGAGAAAAATGGGGAGTCACTGCAATAGTTTGAGCAGGGAAAGGATGCAATGTGACTTCAGTTTGGGGGATCATTAGTTCCCGCTCTGTTGAGAATAGACTCTAGCAGGGAGGCCACTGCAGTTTCAGGCGAGAGATGTAGGTGCCTCAGAATGGAACAGCAGCCGGTGGGAAGGTGACGTGTAGGACAGGAGACGAGGAGATTGGTAGGTGTGGCAGCGGCAGTCCGTGGAAAGTTCCTTTTGATTGTTTCTATTTTATTAGGGAGACAGGAAGCAAGGGTGAGAGTCAGGGTAAGGGATGGATGAAAAATTGGATATTTCAGGGAAGAGGACAGGACTTGACTGAGTCAGGTATGAGAGCGGGAGAGTGAATGGGCTAGGCAACACCGAACGACCAGTAACAACGTTAAGGACTCACACTCAACATGGACTTTGTTCTCTCTGGTCTCAAAATCCCTCTTTAGCCAGTGCTCCAAGCAGCAGATGAGGGAATGTCTGTGATCTCATACAATCCACTCCTTCAGTAACCCAAGGCCCAGAGAACCCATTCTAATCTCCCATCTTTGGGAACAGTTTGAATTACCACTTACCAATCAGCTAGAACTCTAGTAAGAAAACAATTAGAAGGCTATGTAAATATCATAGCACTGAGAGGGGCTGATAACTAAGTCTCTTGGGAATTCATGCTCTAAGGTTACGTGTAACAGGCGCTGCAGCTGAGTATCTGAAACATGAGATCTGTTAAGCAGCAGGAAGAAGATCCCTGCTTCCTGGATTTCCCTTAATCTCATAGCTCTTTGCATTTCAGCGCAAGGTTATGTCTCCTGTATATACTGGCTTCCAAAGGTCCCAAGGATATCAGCCAGGGTTTTGTCTTTTCACAAGACTGGCATGACATTTTACCCAAATCCAACCAAGTCACACGTAGTTCCAAGAAATTAATGTTTTAGGAATGGATTAGTCACTAAAAGTGCTGTGTACGCTTGCTTCTGTCATCTAAAGAGGGGAAAAGAAAACGATCCATTAAGTCACGTTAAAGGGTTCTAGTTGTGAAATGAAAGTTGGAGAAGGGGTAAGTCTGAACTGCTTCATCAGCAATTTAATACCACTTAATGAATGCTGAGTAATCACAATATTTATTTCTGTGTGCACTGACATTGGGAATTGGTCTGTGATCTTTAGAAGGCCTGTGATCTTTAGAACTGCTGCTCATCTGTTCTTTCTCTACTCTCATTCCCTCCTACTCAGCCTGCTTTGTGGAAGGCTCGTTGACCTTTACAGTCCTTCCTTTCTCTTACCTGAGCTTAGTCAGCTCCTAATTCTGTCCTTTTTGCTACTGATAGTTTTTTCAGAGTGGCTCTGCTTACACTATATCATTAATCCTGCAAGGCTACACCTTACCTAAGCAGATAGTAAGGGTGCGCTCACACACACGTCTCAGTTCTAGTTCGATTTTATCAGTACTTTCCTTTTCAAGTGGTATATTAGGAAAACTTGTGCCATTTTAAAGTAGATTTTTTATTTTGTCCTTATATTCTGTAAATAATTGTCATGTGTTACATGGAATAAGGCAATAGATGGCTAACACTGACTGAGGACCTCTGTGGGACACGGAAGTCTCTGGCAGGCTTCTCGCTAATTATCTTATAACAACCATGCCAACCTCATTTCTCTTGATTTTTTTAACTTAATTGTGATTAGATCTGAAGTGCACGTAGCTTGGTAGCTTTGAAATAACTACAAAAATTTCTAATCATAATTGGGGTTTTTAACTTCAGTTTTTAACACTGGTCTCAATGGGGCCTCTAGTTGGGCTTTTCCAATAGGCAGCAAATAATAAGACTAGGGGGCTACAGAGAAATAAAACCATCAACATTGAGACGAGACTCATATGTAGGTTTAGCAAGGGAAAGAGATCTTTAGAGGTACAAGAAGTGGCTGACAGCAGGATCTTGGGAGACTTCCATATTTAGATGGTGAGAAGAGAAAGAGCTAGAAAAGGATTCATTAAAGGCAGTGGGAAAAGGCTAAGCTTCAGACTTCTGGAAGTGCTGTCTAAGTCAGGAGAGTAGAGTTTTAAGGTGCCTCAAATGGCCAGTGCTAAAGGAGTCAAGAACAGCTGCTGTTTTGAGGAAACCAGTCAACCTTAAGGTGGGAATTCTGTAAAGTGCTAGTAAAAAAGTCAGATTTCAAGGAACAAATGTGGATATAATCTTGGGGGCAAATGGAGATATATTAGTCTTACAAAAGAAGGCAGAAGACATGACTTTTCTGAAGGAGTGAAAGGTGAAGCGACGCCTGAACGAAACCTAAAGGGTTGCATGAATAAAATATGGAAAGCATTGCCAGGTACTATGCACGTAACACCATGCTTCTGGACATAATCAAAGCCCAATTAACAAAACGTAAAGCAGTGAGAAAAGTAATTTTCAATGAGTTCATGGTATCTTCTCCAATGTGTTCCATCTGTCTTGATTTTTAAAAATCTATAAATATTTCATGACATTTAAACAAACAATGATGAAGAAGAAAGGAAGATTTTCCCCATGGTTCAGGAAGAATGGAGACGACAGAACATAAATTCTCAGCAACCTGAGGGAAGACCTAGAAGGGATAGCTCCTTATTCTGTTGATAATGTGAGAGTTACGGCCAGTGGTAGATGTCAGAAATGCAGTATCTTGAAGCATCAATAACACTGACAGAAAACAACAGTCCACACATCCTGTCTCACCTTTATTTCCTCCAGGAAATATTAAAATCCTTCAAGTTCTTGGGCAAGATGCCTATTTAGTACCTACATTTCCCTCCCTGCTCATCCACGGTCCAGCCACAACCCAGTGCTGTTGTGCTAACTCTTATTCATAGCTACCCTAGAAGACAGGACAGGACTGTCCCATGAGGTTTCCAAGGCTGGAATTTTACAGGGGCCACCTGCCATGTCTTTCTCCCATGAAGCAGCTTAACCAGTGTGTCACCAGGGCTCATTAAATACTCATACTTGCTGGTGAATGCTGTCATCTTTCAAATAAGGGCACAGCCACCATCAACAATCAACAGTGGGCTCCAAGTGCACTTACATGGCATGGGTGGCTCTTGTCCCTATTTTTTTTTGTAAGAGACAGGTAGATATTCACAGGTATGTGAGTAACTGAGCAGCGGACTCTCAGCAGGTAAGAGGGCAGAGGCAACGCTAGGTACTCAGTGTTTCTCCGTCTCTTCACAATTATGCTTAATACTGGTTCAGCATCTGGGAAACAACGCCAAATGCATTTTTTTTTCCTCCAGTTCACTTGTTGGCAAAGTGATCATTTTACTCTGTGGGCTTGAAGATAATGGAGGGCAGGTCCACTCTGCAGCTGGTATGACAGAAAAGAAAACCACATCAACAGTCTCCGGCTGCCAAACCTTTCTTTTGGCAGAAGTGCTGGGGAGATCACACTGGGGATAATTTATCATGCTTGCTTTGGGTGTTCCAGATTCATAAGACATGGCTTATTTCCAGAGACAGCAGGGCAGGAAACACCACTTTCCTAAAAGAAAAGCAGTAACCACAGCACCCTTCAGATGGGCCATGGAAAACAATAGCCATAGATGATTGCAGATTACTCAGAAATCCTCAGATAACTTGAGTGTGGCAGCCAGGAGTGGGCATGATTGTGGAGTTGGAGAAGGCTGGTTTGATGGCTGTTAAGAATCTACATATACATCTGTATCTGCAACTATTTCTCAGTGTACATTCCCATGAATGCTTGATGTGTACACATGTGTACACTTCAACCCTAACATGTTCAACACCAAGGCATAATTATTTGATGTCAGCTGAGTGCCTAATACTTCTCTGGCAATGAATCAGGTGGAGGATTTCCTCACAGACTCGGGGGTCTTCCCTTAATTTCCTCTTCAATCTCCAAGTGACCTCATGAAGACTTCTCGATTGCTCAACACTCCTGGGAACAAGAACCAAATAGTACCTCCGTCCAGATCAACAAGCCGTGTTAGGACTTGTCCTGAACTTCTCAATACTTCCCCGAAACAACTGCTGTCTTTTATCTTTCCCAAGTGCAGTGTTCCGACATTCTCTGAGCAGATCATGTCTTTGTGTGTTACCTCAAGGCATAAAACGGACTATACAGGGGATTTCTAGCCCATGATCCAAAGGCATAGCAGACAGTAAAATGAGGGATACTGGGGGGCTGATAGTGTCGCCACGAGTGTAAAGCCATTTTCTCGTATGCATAAAATGCTCCTATTACTTTTGTGTTCTAGAACTACCACCTGCTTCTCTGGACATCCCAAGAACCCATTCATTATAGAGTCTGGGCCAGGACCAGACTCAGTATCTCTAAGTTCAACACTGTGATGTCTAAGGGTCAGACATCTCAGAGATCAGCTTTCAGGTCACTGTGTCTCTTTGTTCTCCTGGCCACCTAGAGTAGGCTGCAAGCTTAATTTTTGTCTCTTCATTTTCCTTTCTGTGAACAGGTTCATGACTTTACAGGGTCAATTCCTGTAAGTTCCAGGGTCAGTCTCTAACTTCTAATGCAGGAGCACTGCAAAGTCAGGGAGAATCTTACAAGTTTTGTAATGCACTGGCAATATTCCTGATTTTTTTCTTTGTGACAAAGCATATGAACACTTCACTAGTTTTCCCTCCTTTGCACTGCTAAAACACTCACAAAAGTATCCACATAGAAAGAGGCCAGTACATATTACCTAGTATTCTTATCATCCTGTTTAATTCTGTAATTTGCTAAAGCTATCTTCCTCAAAACGTATTCCAATCTTAACCCAGCGTCTCTAGTTCTAAAACCAAAGGAGATTCTCTTTCATCTTGTATGCCAAGCCAAGTGCCGTCGAGTCGGATCCGACTCATGCTCCTACCAAACTCCTTTGTTCTGGGCTGACATTGGATAGAGTAACCTGAATGGGTGACGACAGCTGGATGCCCAAGCCTTCCTAGGATACCCTATTTCTTGACCTGGATCTCTCTCGTTGGCTTCGCCTCTGGCCTGATGGGTTTTTTTTTTTTTTTTTTTGGATTTTTTGTTGTTGTTGTTTCTGTCCTCAGTGTCTTTGTGGTCAGGTCACCAGGAGTCATCTTTTGGGAGGCTTCCTGATGTTGTTCTTGGTGTTCTTTTGGATTTAGACAATTCCCACTTTAGCATAAACTTGAACCTGAATGTCAACTTTACTGTAAACTATAATCTGATCCTCAACCCTAGATGATGTGCAAGAGCCAGATCAGATAGATCACAGTGTGCTGCAATCATCCTGCCCACCTGTCAGTCAACAAAACCACCAACTGGAAGATTTTATTCACAATGTTGACACATTTAGTGCTAACTGCCTCCAGTTTGGTAATTGAAGTGGTGGTCCTATCTGCATGACAATACCAGAAAAGAAAAAAAAAAAAACAAAAAAAAACCATTTACCATTTAGTCTAGTGACTGCTAGCAACCCTATAGAACAGAGTAGTACTGCGCCATAGTGCCCCATAGAGTTTCCAACAACCGTCTGGTGGATTTGAACCACCAAACTTTTTGGTTAGCAGCCACAGCACCTAAACAGTATAATACCATGGCTTTTGTGACATTAGAATTCACCAAAGTAAAAATATTGCCAAGTAATCAACGTTTCTCTTAACAAAGAATCCTTCTGTTTTCTGAAAGCAATTCCCCTATGGTGAACGAGTTGTGTGGAGTCAGGCATTCACATCCAGGCATCTAGGACTGTAAGAGGAAGGAGACAATTAATATGTCTCCATTCAGGTTGTGAAGAGACACAGCTTTGAGAATGTCACAGGAGGTTGGATTTCAATGACTTACAGTTCACCTGCAAATCCAGTTTATGCTGCCATTGTTATTAACCAAAGTTTCAACTCAGAACCATTTGGGATAGAAATTCTATGCTCTCAATACTTCTTCTCTCTGCTCCCCATTAAGACACCAGGGCTACGGGGCCTGCGTGGCAATGCCTTATTTCCAGTTGCTGGCTGTGCTTTGATAAACTCATTACCAATGGTATATAATTACTGCATTGTGAATGAAGGCCTGGCATCAAATTAGGCCCAACATTCGGAATCAAATAGAAGCAGCCAGAAAGACTTTCTGAATGACAACAAATTGGGTACGGCCAGATAGAGCCAACTGACCGTTCATTATACATTATTGAGTCTGACGTACACTGAGTGAAAGGGAAAAGGTCTAAGCACTTTCTAGGCTGAGGCCTGTGTACTTCTCTCATTGAGGGTGATTACATTTATCTAGGAGCTATCATGCTGTATAAAAGATGAACACATGCTTTGGGGAGGAAAAACTAATTAAAGTCCCATGCTCGCAGAGACTGGGGCCATCTATTTTTGCCTGCAGCAGGACACCCCCATCTTTGGATGAAAAATGCTGACTGGTGTGTTCTGGGAATCTTGGCTGGCCCTGAGACGAATGAGCCTGGGCCCCTGGCTGCATGCCCAGCTTTTTGTGGTAGGGAGTTACCCCGGGCTTATTTCACTTACACTGAAGTTTTGACTTAGAAAACAAGATCGTGCTGGTGTTTCCGAGGAGACTGGGCTTTCCCTCTGTAACCATCAAACCCCAATTCCTCCTGCAGCTCTGGTCTGGCCTCTTGGTGGCATAATCACCATATTCGTGAGACTCTAGGGGGAAGTCAAGAGGGTAGAGTGCCCATGGGATTCTTAGAGTTTGGGTTGGCTCAATCTACATACCTCGCTACCCTACTAGCACTTGAAGGATGTAGGGTGTGGTGATTAAGCCCAAGGTGTACACGTGCACACACAGGAGCAGACAAGGGGAAAGTCACAGAGACAAAGCAGCTCTCTGCTTTCCTGTACAGTGGTGAATTTAGAGACTGGCTGAGCCTCTCAAAAGAAGTACCCACGGCAGTTGCCTCTTCCCCTCCACTGGGCACAGGGCAAAGCTGGCTAGGGACAGGAGGACAGAGAGTTCTTTAAAAATATTCTTTGGTAACGTTGTCTTTAGTTTCTTACCAGCCCTTAAGAGATCACTGGTGACATTAGGAATTCTGGGTCCAACCAAAGGTTGGCAAATTATCCCAGAGAAAAAGAAATAGAAAAGCAGTTAAAAATATACCTTTGCAATCTCCTTTAGTGTTGCTGTCTAAATCATAACAGAACTTATCAATGTATCATGCTTTTTAAATAGGCTTCAATTACACCCACAATTGCAAGTTTTTTTTCCCTCCTCAGCCTTTCATTCTAATAAATTGTGAGCTCGTCTAACAAGGAAAGGTATTCTGAAATCACTTTAACTTACCAACAGCATTTTTTTTTTTTTTAAATAGCAATGATACAGCACTTCTAAGGGACTCATCTGTGCTGTTATTTGGTAGGGTTCTGAACGAAGTTTTAGAAATAAGCAGAAGGAGTCTCATCAGTATCTTAATTAGCATTCCCAAGTCCCTGAGAGCACTGTATTTACAATTCAGTTTCCCTTCCACAAAATGACTTGAAAAATGTGAGTGAGCCTCAGTGAAGCCTCCCTTCTAGAGGATGCTACTTCTCCTCTCAACACATCTCTCTGTTACAGTGTGGTTAGGACAAAATGTGATTGCAATTACATCCAGGAAACAAGATTATTTAAATTTTGCCTAGTGTTTCAGATTTTCGTCTCAGGCAAATGAGGCCAACATTTCCTGGCTCTTCTTAGATCTTGGAACTTGGGGCCTTGAAACTGGCTAGCAAGGAGCCTGAACAAGAGTCGAACTGTGGCTATGACTTAATACGTTTTTCTTTGAAGAAGAAAGAAGGCATACAAAGAGACAAAGGCAGAGATTTACTTATCTAGGGACTGCCATGCTTTATAAAAGATGAAAACATCCTCTGAGGAGGAAAAACTAACTTCTTTCTTGCGGGGACTGGTAACCCTGTGTCTTCTATCTTCAGTTTCAGGAGACTCAGCCCCATCTTTGAATGACAAAATACAAAACAAGAGATGATAAAAAAGAGGAGCAACGACGGAAAGAAGAAAAAAAATGGAAAGCAAAAGGGAGAGAAGACAGAAAGGAGGTAGATAAAGAGGAGAAAAACTCATGTGAGCATCAAGGCTTTCACACCAGGGACACCTCTGACAGCGGGGCCACCCTCACGTGGCTCCTGCACCTCCTGAGTGAGGAGACGATGGCCCTATATTCAAGGAGGTCGTTAGCAAGTCACACTGAAGCTCTGTGCTTAGCCATCATCTTCTGGGGACTCACCAGGAAGGTCCTAGGCCAAGTGGCCCATCCAGCACAGAGCTCGGGGCATTTGGCTTGTCACTTGCTGGCCACGTAGTCAGCTTATCTGGCCACTGCTGTAACCTTGCAGCTCTCCTGTTTTATCTTCCTGACAAAGCAGTGCTTCCATTTCCAAAAAAAAAAGGCACTCAGGTATTAATTTCTCTGAACTCTTAACCTAGCCAATAAAATAGAAGCATATGCAGTTTTGTGTCTCTATCTCAGGGCATGGATTTTCGGGAGGGGCTTAAGGCTGCTTGGCCCAGCGTGCCTGAATCCATCTGTGTCTTTCCAGCTCTGTCATCTTTGTTCATGCTTTGCCTGACAAGCTGCCTGATGGTTAGAAGAAGGACATACAATTGTCACAGGATCAGATCACTGGAGAAAGGAAAGAGCTTGGTAAAAGCTCCCTTTTTAATGGTTAAAAGCAACAGCATTTTCTTAAGAAAATGTCTGAGTGTTCTTATGTATGAGTCATGGCTATCTGAATACTTTATTTCTGGGTGGTGGTGAGAGAGAACTAAAACTCTGCCCTACTCCTCTGTTTCTCTTCTCTCACACTAGGTTTTGGAAATGACTGGGGGGGGGGGGGTAAACAAAGCCCAACTTGCAAACAATTTCCAGTACTCTCCATGTTATCCAACATCTGGGCTGTGGGCTTCAGGAAGCCAGCAGCAAGCACCAAGTAACAAGGCATGGATCATGTTTACACATGATTCGATAACTGTTTCTTCCATTCAATGACATAAATATCTTAACACAAGAACCACGTTTTCCCCAAGTTACTCGACTGTCAGTGTACTGAAGCAAGCACATCCTAGTTTAGAAGAAGAGAACTGGCTGAATGAGCAAGAGATTAGCTTTCTCTCAGGACCCATCAGGGACAAAGCAGCAAAGAGGCTCCAAGAATCTAAAAAGTACACAGGTATCTACCAGAGGGGTATGGGTCCGGTATAGCTTAGCCACAAGCATGTGTTCTACAAAGATGTTACAGGCCTGAGATTTCCCTTTGTAGGGACTCATGCCTGCTGTCATTTTGTAGGGAAATGACCAGTAATTATTTACTGAGATGGAATCATTTTAGTGGAGCATTTAGCCTTTACTCTGTACTGATCACCAAAGCTAGAGGCTCTATGCAGGACACAGGCTGTGAGGAAACTGTTAGGAGCCTCCTGCAGCCCTTGGCAAGTCGGAAGGAACTAAGACTATTAAGAGAAGCCTTCAAAGGACAGAATCAGAGAAGCCAAAAATGTACCCTCCTTGTCTTGCAAACATGAGGTCTGACAATTAAATTTGTGAACTCATCCTAGAAAGCGTGTTACATAACTCATTGCTGAATATCACTATGGCCACATTCGAAGCATTCCCTTTGGGAAGCCATGCACCGACGTCAGTGCCTAGTCCATCCTTAAAAGCAACTTTGGAACTCTTTTTTTGGAATGACCATCAGAGCCGTTGTCGTATTACTCTTGATGTCCTGAATGCCATCAGAATGTCTTCCTTTCAATATTTCTTTTATCTTCACATTAAAAAAAGTCATTGGGGGCTAGATCTGGTGACTAGGGAGTGTGTTCCAATACAATTATTTGTTTACTGGTTCAAAACTCCCTCACAGATCACTATACAACTAAGTTCATAAACTTTGCACTGTGCCACTGTGCACAATGGCCGTTCCAGAAAGAGTTCCAAAATTGCTTTGAAGGGTAGACTGGGTGCTGGCATTGGTGCATACCTTCCCAAGGGGAGTACTTTGCAAGTGACCATAGTGATATTCAGCAATGAGGTATGTAGCACTTGGAACAAGTAAGATCACTGACTCAACTGTCAGACCTCACATGCTAGGGGCTGAGTCTTGCTAAAAGCCAAAAATCTCCTAATTAACAGTATTCAGGACTGAGAGACACTCAGAAATACAACTCCAATCTTTATGTTAAAGAAAGCAGAACAGAGACTTGACTTTAAGCTGTATTTGCTTAGCAAATCCTTACTTTTTATTAGATGGTGCTTTGGAGGGGGTTGGGATGGCTGACAGTGATTAGGATCGGGGGTAAAGCCCCTCCCAAAGACACCTCTTGGCAACACCACTGCTGAAGCATCACACTTGACCTTGGCCTTGGCTGTATAAACTGATTCTTACGGTTGCAAATCTCTGTGCTGCTAGACACAGACAAGTACGTTTATCACCTGAACGGTGTGCTTTAGCATCGAGAGATGCTCTATTTATACTTCCCTCTGCAGACAATCCTGGTTCTTTTACATAACTGGTGAGTGCCACCAGCTTAGCAAACAAGTAAATACGATGATAAACAATGCTCTTTTTCCACACCATTTTACAATGAATTCACAAGCCAGCTTCCCTTCTAATTATTCTGGCTCACTCATCTGTTTTAAGTTACATGAGGTGACAGCTGATTTTATTGTTTTCCCTCTAAAGTCGGGCCTGGCTATGACAGTCACTTTACAAGCACAGGAGAACCTGCTGGGTGATACACAGGGCAAAAGAGAGCAAACTGGGTTTGCTGAACTCTTGAAACATAATCGCTCAAATCTAGCCTTCCGATGTCTATTCAACTCTTCGGTAATTATATAAGGTGCCAAGTCTCAAGTAAGGATGGTGTGGTTGCATTGTATCACATGTATGTTCTCTATACTGCACATATCAGTGATTTCAAAGATAAGCTTTGTGATCTATAAGAATTTGAAATGGAGACATGGAAAATTACACAGTGCACAGGGAGGTGAGGAGACCATATACTTGCTCAGGCAGGGGCAACCTGAGAGTAGCTGGGTTTCTTTATATGGACTTGACCTCTGTAATCGTCCTCCAGAGGAGTCAGCTGTGGTCACTTAGGATTCCAGACAAGGATCAGATCTTCCTACTTAACCCTTGTACTCCAGGGCACTGGGGAAGCAGCAGTGTAAGAGCTGTTAGACTGAAACTGAATTTTGTTTCCTCCTGAGATGAAATGCAAGGATCCTTAATGAATGCGTCCACACCTGGATGTCCACAGGAATAGCAAATGCAGGCACTCAACTGCAAATGAATGATCTAAAAGATGACTTGGTAGCTTTCAGCAAAATCCTGAAAGTAGTTACGGGAAGTGTCACTAATAAGCATCTGTTAACAGAAAGTGAGCAAAGTAACACTGCTAAGGTAATGGCCAGAAGGGACCACAAAGCATGTGGACTGAAGAAATTTAATACTGTGCTGGAAAACTTGGTGGCATAGTGGTTAAAGGCTACGTCTCCCAACCAAGCGGTCGGCAGTTCAAACCTGCCAGGCACTCCTTAGAAACTCTATGGAGTAGTTCCACTCCGCCTGTAGGGTTGCTATGAGTTGGAATCGACTCAAAGGCAGTGAGTTTCTTTTTTGGTATATCAAAATAGTTCTCTTGAAAAACTTAGAGCTAGAAAACAATCCCATCAAGAGAAGTTTCAACAACGGGGACACCAAGCTGTATAGGGTGTAGTAGATGACTGTGCTGCAACGGGTTGTCAAAAGCTCTGATCTCTTCTCAGAACTCTTATTATATATATAAACCAAAAGGGAGCCTATATCTTTTAGTTTAACACTTATGTTTGCATTTTGTTACAGTGTTCTATTTGGCAGGCATTAGGAGTCCCTGGGTGGCACAAATGGTTAAGCACCTGAAAGACTGTAGATCTGGAACCCACCAGAGGCTCTTGGGAAGGCAGCTATGGTAACTTGCTTCAGAAAGGTCACAGCCTTGAAGATCCTGTGGAGCATTTTACTCTGCACACAGGGGGTTGCCATGAGTTGAAAGTGACTCAATCGCAACTAACAACAACAAGAATGCCATAGTCTCCACAGTAAAATTAGCAACTGGAAAAAAACATTAAAAAATAAAAAATAAAGAGCAGACACCCCACCTATCATAGTTCATTCTATCTCTTCCTCTGGAGTTGAACGAACACCATACTCTGCAATTTCAGAGAGCTCTGCTCCCTTTGTTGACACACAATCCATACTCTCTGCAGGTGACTGTGAACTTCTCTGTCTCCTTGACAAGGTCATGAGGAATGAGGCATTGTGTTGCCCATCTCCAGGTCTATACTTGGCACAGTTGACATGGTAGCTCTGTGAGCAATGAATTAGCTGAGTTGGCTAGACTGTTCCTTCCTACAGTTTAGGAACTACAGACAACGATGAACTGCTGTCTGCCGTCAGAGGGATTTGAGTGTCGAGATGGTTCTTGCTTCCAGCTTATGGTCACAGAAATCAGATCAGCACGGCAGTCAAAGCCTGAGTGAAGACCCTCAAGAGGAAATGCATTATCTCCCCTTTTTATGTGTAAGCATTTCTTTAACTAAAAACAAACCACTTTGATTACAGCCCTTAGTAAATGAAAAGTGTTGACAAAGCCCCATTCCCTGCTATGAAATGCAGAACTACAAAAGTCAGCCCTTCTTCACATATTTTCACCTCAGTGTAAAGATGAGCCAAGATTTAGCATCAGATAAGTAACCGTTTCCCCTCTGCAGTAGGCATTAGTGTTCAGCACACTTCTATACAGACCACACAGACCTCAAGCAAGAACCAAATAAATACCTCAAATAACAACCCACAGATATAAAAAAAGCACAGACAGATCTAGTTTGGACTTGTAGGGACTCCTGAGGAGGAGGTGAAGGCCACAGCAAATGCTGCTGTCTGCATTGGCATGACCGGGAACTGTGGCCAGCTGGAGACAGCCGCAGCTGCCTAAGAAAGCAGGCTGGAGAATTCAGCAGCAGAGGCCAGCGGCTGCAGCCAAAATCCCTCGGTGTCAAAAGCCCTGCTGTGGGACCTGGCACAAGGCACAGGCCACTGGCTCCACTGAACTTAATTTAATGAAAAGACCCCAGGTTGGCACTGTGTGCCAGCTCCATCACTGCCATGGTCTAGTTTTGATCAAAGGCTTGGCTGGCAGGGTGTTTTCCACATCCAGCTGCTGTCTATGTGGAAAGCAGAAAGGGAGGGTGTAGCGACCCCAAATACCAAACCCATTGTGGTCGAGTTGGTTTCAATTCATGGCACCCCATGTGTTGACTTCGATTCACAGCATCCCATGTGTCAGGGGGCAGCATGTTTTTTCTTTTTTTTTTTTTTCTGGCTATAATCATTAAAGAAACAGATTACCAGGCCTTTCTCCCATGGTGTGTGCTGCTGGGTGAGTTGCCCTTTGTGCCACTGATTTTTATGCATAAACTGACACGTACCCATACATTAAGGAGACATGGTGGTGTTTGGCGGCTAACAGAAGGGTTGGCAGTTTGAATCTACCCAGTGGCACCACGGGAGAAAGACCTGGCAATCCACTCTTGTAGAGATGACAGCCTAGAACACGCACTGGGCAGTCATTCTACGCCACGTGAAACCACTATGAGTCAAAACTCATTCAATGGCAGCTAACAGCTCAAACATTGTCACCAAACCAATGGGGGTGGAGGAAGCAGACATCAATCTACACCAAAGGTCAAATACATGATTTGCAGAATGTTTTGTTTATGTACAAGGTACTCACTTCTCAGTTCTTGCAAATAATGTGTCTCGTCCAATTGTTTTCCTTTTCTTTAACTATAGGGTTGCTACGAGTCAGAATTGACTCGACAGCCCTGGGTTGGGTTTGGTTTTGGTTATAGCGAAGGGAAAACTTGGTGGTGTAGTGGATAAGCACTACAGCTACCAACCAAGAGGTCGGCAGTTCAAATCTGCCAGGCACTCCTTGGAAACACTATGGGGCAGTTCTACCTTGTCCTACAGGGTTGCTATGCATCTGCATCGACTCGACAGTAGTGTGTTTGGATTTTCTTACAGTGAAGGGAAAGCTGTCATCCTCTTTCATTTAGTTCTATGAATAAGTAAGTCATCTGAATAAGTTATGTCACAGACAAATCATTTACAGAGAGGCTTCTATGTGGCAGCAATTACACTTAATTGCATAATGGCTATATGAAGTGCTAAAACGTTCCTGTGCTAATAAACTGTATTTCTTTTTATACACAATAACCATAACCATAAAGCTGAACTAATTTCTACCTTTCACTTGGGCCATGTTCCAAAAAGCTCCTGACCTGGCTATTGCCCACAATAAATGGAATTTGTTCCCATGTGCAATTAAAAGGGATAAAAACTGCATAGAAAGGGTGCCAGTTACACATAGAAAATGGCCTATGCTCCATCCCTGTTAAGTTGCATGCATGCTATTTTCATAATGACCATACTAAAAAATAAGAAAACATAAAAATGGTACTGTTCAACAGGAACATAGTTTTCCCTAAGTCAAGATGTTCTCATTTAAGACAGCACATCACACGACTTGGGAACTAATTAAACCAAGAAAATACTTAAAAAAAAAAAAATCTATCTCAGAGAAACCCTTCAATTATTTTCAAAGGTCCTTTTCCTAATGCAGGACTTGTCCCTGCACTAATATCTCTTTTGGATCATCTATGAAAATGCAAGACTTCATTGGTTCAGATCAACCAAGAGTCAACACTGTTTGGAAGATTTCCACTGACAAGTCTCCCAAGCACATACAGCTCTGTGGATTGCACAGCCCTGTGCTTGTGTTGTCAGGCTTCCTGTCCACATCCTTTCTTGGGCAGGTTCTCTACAACCCTCTGAACATCACTGGATGGTTTCATTCTTCTAAAAGTCTCCAGTAAACAGCCTGGAAACATTTAGGTTGTGTGTCAAGTACAGTATCTTTTGCCCCACCGTATTGTGTTTGATTCTTTAAACAGCAGTTACTCATGGGTAAAATAAAGAGCATTAGGAAAAATACACAGGCTAAAGCTATATATAGTTTACTCCTCAGAGAGTTTGACAACGGATTAGTATGGTATTGAAACCCAAAGCTAGTTAAGTTCATGATGATAACATGTTTTTGTTGTTGTTGTTGTTGTTAACCTGTGAAAGCTCTTAAATCCACTGCTGCTGACTTGATTCAGACTCAAAGCGACCCTACAGGACAGACTAGAACTGCCCCGTAGAGTTTCCAGGGAGCATCTAGTGGATTTGAACTGCCAGCATTTTGATTAGCAGCCACAGCATCTAATGATTATATCAACAGAATTTCTGCGACAGCTCTTAGAGACCAATAAAACCAAAACTTATTCTTTAGATTTGGAATTGAGGTTCAGAAAAATGAACGGATTTGGTAGTATCGCAGATTTGGCATGCAAGCTGGAAGAACAGTGTAATTCTAGACCTCTTTGGAGCTTTCTCCTAGGATTCAGGCTGAAAGGTGAGCCATTTTATCATAAGAAGGATAACAATTTATCATGATGTCCTTTCAGTCTAGAAACAATGAGTTCATCTAAAGGCTCAGCTTCCGTAGGGTTCCTCCCATTGTTCTACAGACAAATCCTCAGCTCCCGACGAACCTTGGGCACCCTTGTCTTCCTGCTGCTATACCCTTGTCAGTGCCTTTTCCTGTTCCAGGAATGCTCTGACTCTCACGAGTTCATTCTAATTCTATTGGTGCCTGTTTTGGAGCAGTACAGGATACAGGTTTCACCTCCAAACCTCACACACTGCATTTCAAATCATGTTTAAATCTACATAGTAAAGCAAAATCAACACTTGGTTTTAAATCACTGGTTCCCCAATCTTACATTGATAAGATTATAATATTACACTTTAATAGTATCCACCTTCAACACCACCTGGGAAAGCAGTTTCCTTCAGGGATCTATTTTCTTTGGCTCAGCATTTCTATTTGAATGTGAGTATGACTCAGGCTGGTCTAGGCTGGTTTCAAGCTCAGTGTAGTGTGTCTATAATGTGGAAGGCACTGGACTAGGGACTGAGGAGAACAAGCGGAACTGAGCAGGTCTCCACCTGATCTAAATAATACAATCAATGACTTTCTATCTGAACTTTTTCCTCCTCACTGTAAATCATGCACATGAGAGGCAGGAATAAATTATTAATGGTTGAGTTAATAGAAAATGTTATTGTTCAACTTTACTTTTTAAATTACAACTCACTGACTCTTGCCTAGAATTAAGAAGTACATGCAGATCTTTATAATCAAATGTAACATAAAGTTTACGCCAATTAAGTTTGGCTCTGTACTGTATTTACTTCATAGCCTACAAGAATAGGAACTAAATGGATGTTCATAAACAGGTTCAAACGATGGCTCTGTTCACCCTGCACTTAAAGAGCCACTTTGTCCTGTTTTGAAAACTTGTCTTACATGGGAAAGCATGGTGGAGTAGTGGTTAAGAGTTATGGCTGCTGCCCAAAAGGTTGGCAGTTCAAATCTACTAGGCACTCCTTCGAAACACTACGGAGCAGTTCTACTCTATCCTGTAGGATTGCTAGGAGTTGAAATCAACTCAATAGCAGTGGTTTTGGTTTTTGTCTCACATGGCTGAAAAAACAGGAGTAGTCAATATTTCCAGAGAGGGGTAACTGCCACGGTA
The DNA here is from genome assembly GCA_028571685.1 of Heterohyrax brucei. Classification (NCBI taxonomy): domain Eukaryota; kingdom Metazoa; phylum Chordata; class Mammalia; order Hyracoidea; family Procaviidae; genus Heterohyrax; species Heterohyrax brucei. The sequence goes on from CM053149.1 coordinate 55,674,727, forward strand.
TTAGTTCTTGGCATATTTTTCTTTTCTTTTTTTTTTTCTGAACTAAAAAAGGGGCCATACAAGTAAAGAGTTAAATTTTGCAGTTAAATTTTGAAGTGTCTAATGTACATATACATGAACATAGAGATGGCAACTTCTTCCATTGTCCTTCTGGCAATTAATCTCTAACTACTGAGGGATAAACCTTGTGTACATCTATAAACTATCATGGTAGCTCAGCATTTTAACCTCTGTAGGAGATGCTCAGCAGGGATGGCTGCCGTAGTCCTCTAATTCACCCTCCCCTAAGTCAAGCCCTAACCCCTCACTCTTTCCTTCTAGAACCCTCTTCAAAGGACTCTTCCCATCGTTTGTGACTTCTGTTTCTTGCTCCTGTCTTAAGACTAATTTCTTACACAGAGCTCCTAACACTGATCTCCTTCTCTGAGCTTTGGGCAATTTTATACTTTTATTTTTTCAAGTAAATCTCATTTCGGAGACAAATCCCTCAGGTTAAGCTGCTATGAGAACACGCAGTTCTCATCAAGAGCCAGAAGCACCTACATCAATAACAGCCACCTTCACCATCCAGACCTGTGAGTGCAATGTAACTTTGGGAGCCTATTTTCTCTTCATCAGCATTCTTGTTTGAATGTGAATACGGCCCAGTGTATGGACACTGACCGGTAGCAGGCCTGGCTGTCTCTGGACTCTGCTACGATTCACCTGGATGAAGGACGAAGGGGACTGGGAAGTGGAAAAAACAGAGGAAGTAACAGAAAGTTTCTAATCTGAAGACCTTACAACTGAACAGAATAAAGCTTGAGACAGAAGGTCAAGGAAGCCAGGAAGATCTGAGCAATCCAAGTCAGAGAGTCAAGCAAGGCTGGAGACAAATAGCATGTCATTAAAGGTCAAGAACCTAGGTGGCCAAGTCATCTTACTCAACAGCTGGTGGAAGCAGAAATCTGAGGAAACCTTGGACTTTATCCATAAGATTATTTGTGCCCTGCCTTCTTTGAACCCTTCATGCTGGGCACTGGAGGTTGTGCGAGTGTCATGGAATGCAGAGGAGACTCTAATTAGAGGTGTTCTAATTACAGGCAGTGTTATTACAAGGGAGATGGAGCTTGTGGGTTAGAGACCCAAGGGCCAAGTCAGTGTGGTATATGTCTCTATTTTGCTGGTCACTAGGAAAGGTAGGAATCCCAGGTGCCATAGTGGTTAAGTGCTATGGCTCCCAACCAAAAGGTAGGCAGTTCAAATCCACCAGGTACTCCTTGGAAACTATGTGTCATTTCTACTCTGTCCTATAGGGTGGCTATGAGTCAGAATCGACTCAGCAGCAGAGGATTTGGTTTGGGTTTTAAGGAATGGTAAGATTCGTGGTGCTGCACCTTTTAGATGGCATCTATTTACACAAAGAAATTGGAGATTAGGATTTTTTTTTTTAAAAAGGATTCTGTTACTATCCAACTTCATCCTATTTTCTCACTGGCAACAGCCCAAATTAGAGCTATGCAACACATCTTCTAAATCCAGTAAATCTGTATAGACTATGAAGTGTGAGTTTCCATTATATAAAATAAGTCTTGTGTTGTTCAAAGATTTTCTTTCATGAATAAGCCTTTATGAATTTTTTTCCTCTTTAGAAGGAAATTAATGTGTATCATTAAGTATGGAAGCCACTCTCAAAAGTAACGACGTGGATTCTCAGATGCCATTTGCAATGAAAGTTACTTCCGCAATGATAACGGCAGTAACCTTTCCAATGAAGGTTCGCATGCACCAGAACTTGCACCTGTCACTGTTGCCATGGAAACGGTTCCAAAACATAGGATGTGATTCTATTATTGAGGCTGTATAGTTTCCCAAATGAATTTTAATGAAATTGTAGCAGGGGGAAAAAACAGTTTTATGGAGGCTTCTAAATTATTTAGTGAAGTTTGCCAACTAAAACATGACTAAAACCACACAGCAGTAACCTTCATCTGAAAAAGAAACAACAATCAGTAAATGTCAAGCACTCAAAAAGGAACATAAAAGTAGGTTTATTTAAAGATAAGCGAAGCGGCCAAATGCTAGCCAGCTCGGTAATGTTTAAGCTTTAACATTGCTGGTTTCCAACACTCTTCCTACTGCTGGCTTAAGCATTTTCGAGTATTAGCTGTCCAGGTGGTACATATCAAGATGACTGGCCTAGCTGATGATTTTTCCTAATTTCTGTCATCTTTGTGCTTTTCCACTGTTATAAGGTAAACAGATTTATGGCCCAACTGTTTTCCAAGTTAAGAGACCTGAAGAATGTCTGCTCTGACACTCTCACTTTACAAACAAAGAAGACATCAGGGTTAAAACAGCTAAGCAACTTGTCCCAAGTGCAAAAGTGAATGGGGTGAGGCTGGACTTGAACCCAAACCCCTGACACTTCTTCCTGCTGCAGCACTGCCCACCCCCCCCGCCCCCATGCTTCTTTGGAAAAGACAGCTTTTTTTGCTGCTGGTGAGAGGTGGTGCATGTTTTCATGGAGGGACACAAACAAGCTGTGAATCTGAATAGCTAGACTTTCCTTGGCCATTTATGTCTTCCACGGAGCTAAGTTCAATTTGTTAAATAAAATATAATTTTAATACACTCCTTAAAGTCTGTGTCTCCTTATTAAGTATGTTGATTGCACCTGGCACGACTTCTTACCAGTGAACACAAGACACTTAAATGCAGTAAAAGAGGGGGGAAGTTTTCCTGATTTGTGATTCTAACTTCATCTCTCTTATACTCTGAAGTCATGTAAACCAAATGTCCCAGGCTCATAAGGAAGCCAAATATGCTTCCTTCCAAGTCCAGATCCTGGGAAACAAACCTTTGGAGCATATTTAAAGCTATCTGATGATATTATTTTTCAGCACACTGTTATGGTATCTTATTCAGGGAAACAAAACCCCTTTCCCCTCCTTTGCCAAACTGTAAGGTGCGACTCAGAAGTGGGTGTCTCTAGGTGCAGCGAGCACTCATTATACAACTCTTTCTATGGGCTGATGGTGTGGCAGGCTCTTTGCTGAGACCTTGGCAGAGCTGAGGACTCCCTGGTGTCTAGGAGGTCCCTGAGGCAATGTTTCATACTCTGATGATGGACAGAAAATACTCTCCTTGTTCAAGAGGTGATTGTTTTGGCTTCTTTGGGTTTGAGTTCTTGGCACTTGAACTGGACCCAATGTAACACCACAGCTGGGAAATGACACTATTTGGATTGGTCAAGAGGAATATTCTAATTCAACTCTGCTGCAGCATTAAGGGGAACCCAGACGGTGCAGTGGTTAAAGCCCAGCTGCTCCCTGGAAACCCTAGAAGGCAGTTTTGATCTGTCCTAGCAGGTCGCTCTGAGTCAGAATTGACTCAAAGGTACTGGCTTTGTTTGTTTTTGTAGTACTAGAGAAAGAAAACATTTTCTGCTATACCTAGCAAGTTCCACAGGGATGGTCTCTCTATCTTTTGTATGTTTGCACATGAGTGTGTACTATAAACACATTGATGTATAAACCCAAAGACATACAAGATATGCAGAGTTATATAAAGCTCTATTACTTTGCTAATTCACTGTGTAAATATTGACTGAGCAGTCGCTAGGGGCCAGGAAGTATTTCAGTGTGTGTGTGTGTGTGTGTGTGTGCATGTGTGAATGTGTAACTAGTAACTGAAAAATGCTGACCCTTGGAAAGGCTTTTACTACTATTCATGTTAGGGTGACAAAGCGTCACTCCCAAGCATGTGTCACACGAGGCTGCTTGCTGGTCTAAGAAAATAATCTCATATTCTGGTTCTGCTATACATTTAACCTTTCCAAGTCTTAATTTTATCCCCTTTTAAAATAGAGACAATGAATTTGTTCCTCATGGGCCTGGAAAGACAGAGCATGAGTAAAGTATCTGGCCTATAGTAAGTAGCCAAGCCAAGCCAAGTGCTGTCGAGTAAGCAGGCTGTCATAAATATTAGCTCCTTTATATATCTTATCTGCCTTCCCCTGGCTGTGAGATCTGAACAACCTTCCTGTCCTTGCAAATTCTGCAAACCACCCTCTAGGGCAGAAAAAGAAGGGTATAGGTTTGATCATGAGAGCCTGTGACCAGTACCCATGCTAAACTTTCCACTTTTAAAGAAGAACCCCTTGAGTCCCAGAGTGACTCGTCACCTTTCTTATCTAGTAGAGACTGCACATTCAAAGTCATCATGAGACAGAATTGACTTGACAGCAATCAGTAACAATTTTTTATTTTATTTTATTTACCATAAATATCCGTAACTTGATATCCTAGGCATCAGTGAGCTCAAATGGACTGATTTTGGCCACTTTGAATCCAACAATCATATGGTCTACTATGCTGGGAATGAAAACTTGAGAATGAATGGGGCTGTGTTTATCATCAAAGAGAACATTTCAAGATCTGTCTTGAAGTACAATGCTATCAGTGATGGCATAATACTCATACACCTACAAAGAAGGTCAGTTAATATGACTATTATTCAAATTTACACATCAACCACTAAGGACAAAGATGAAGAGACTGGAGATTTTTACCAGCTTCTGCAGTCTGAAATTGATCAAACTTGCAATCAGGATGCATTGATAATTACTAGTGACTGGAATGCCAAAGTTGGAAACAAAGAAGAAGGATCAGTAGATGGAAAATACAGCCTTAGTGATAGAAATAATGCTGGAGATTGCATGATAGAATTTTGCAAGACTAATGACTTCTTCATTGCAAATACCTTTTTTAACCATCATAAATGGCAACTGTACACATGGATCTCACCAGAAAGAATACACAGGAACCAAACTGACTATATCTGTGGAAAAAGATGATGGAAAAGCTCTATATCAGCAGTCAGAACAAGACCAGGTGCTGACTGTGCTCATACGCAAATTCAAATTGAAACTGAAGAAAATTAGAACAAGGCCACAAGAGCCAAAGTATGACTTTGAGTATATCCCTCTTGAGTTTAAAGACCATCTCAAGAACAGATGTGATCTGATCACTAATGGTGAAAGACCAGAGCAATTGTGGAATGACATCGAAGGCATCATTCATGAAGAGAGCAAGAGGTCCTCAAAAAGACAGGAAAGAAAGAAAAAGCCAAACTGGATGTCAGAAGAGACTCTGAAACTTGCTCTCCAACATCAAGCAACTAAAGCAAAAGGAAGAAATGGTGAAGTAAAAGACCTAAACAGAAGATTTCAAAGAACAGCTCGAGAAGACAAAATAAAGTATTATAATGACATGTACAAAGAACTGGAAATGGAAAACCAGAAGGGAAGAACGTGTTCTCATTTCTGAAGCTGAAAGAACTGAAGAAAAAATTCAAACCTTGAGTTGCGATAGTGAAGGACTTTATAGGGAAACTATTAAATGACTCAAAGATCATCAGAAGAAGATGGCAGGAATACACTATACCGGAAAAAACTGGTCAATATGTAGCCATTTCAGGAGGTAGCATATGATCAGGAACCAACGGTACTGAAGGAAGAAGTCAAAGCTGTATTGAAGGCACTGGCAAAAAACAAGGCTGCAGGAACTGATGGAACATCAATTGAGATGTTTCAACAAACAGATGCAGTGCTGGAAGTGCTCACTCACCCATGCCAAGAAATTTGGAGGACAGCTGTCTAGCCAACTGACTGGAAGAGATCCATATTTACGCCCATTCCAAAGAAAGGTGATCCAGCTGAATGTAGAAACTACCAAACAATAGCATTAACATCACACACAAGTCAAATTTTGTTCAAGATCACTGAAAAGTGACTGCAATGGTATATTGACAAGGAACTTCCAGAAATTCAAGCTGGATTCAGAAGAGGACGTGGAACCAGGAATATCACTGATGATGTCAGACGGATCTTGGCTGAAAGCAGAGAATAACAGAAAGACATTTACTTGTGTTTCATTGACAATGCAAAGGCATTTGAATGTGTGGATCATGATAAATTATGACTAACATTGAGGAGAATGGGAATTCCCAAACACCTAACTGTGCTCTTAAGGAAACTGCATATGGATCAAGAGGCAGTTGTGCAAACAGAACAAGGGGCACTTCATGGTTTAAAGTCCAGAAAGTTGGGGTTGGATCCTTTAACTATAACTTTTTAATTTGTATGCCAAGCAAACAATCTAAGAAGCTGGTTTATGTGAAAAAGAGCGAGGCATCAGGATTGGAGGATGACTCATTAACAACCTTCGTTATGGAGATGACACCACCTTAATTGCTGGAAGTGAAAAGATTTGAAACATTTACTGATGACGATCAAGGTCAATAGCCCTCAATGGAGATTGTACCTCAGCATCAAGAAAACAAAAATCCTCGCAACTGGACCAGTAGGTAACATTGTGATGAATGTCAAGGACTTCATTTTACTTGGGTCCACAATCAACACCCATGGAATCAGCAGTCAAGAAATCAAAAGGCAGATTGCAGTGGGAAAATCTGCTGCAAAGGAACTCTTTAAGGTATTCAAAAGTAAAGACATCACCTTGAAGACTAAAGTATGCCTGACCCAAGCCATGGTATTCTCAACTGTATCATATGCATGTGAAAGCTGAACAATGAACAGAGACAGACAAGACAGGCAAGACTGCATCTTACATACTTTGGACACGTTGTTAGGAAGGATCAGTCCCTGGAGGAGGACATCATGCTTGGCAGAGTGCAGGGTCAGCGAACAAGTGGAAGACCCTCAATGACAGGAATGACACAGTGGCCGCAACAATTAGCTTAAGCATAAAAATGATCGTGGACATACAGCAAGACTGGGCAGTGTGTTCTTCTGTTGTTCACAGGGTCGCTGTGAGTTGGAACTGACTCCTAACAACAACAGCAACATCTGTACGTTTCCAAATCTAGTGAGACTGGATAGAGAGAGAAAAGTATTTTTCTTTTTATTAAAGTAATATATTTATGTATTCGTATATTTGGGATTCACTGTGGTGTCTGTCAGTTGTCTTACTATGGTAGATTTCATTTTACTTGGATCCATAATTAATTTTCATGAGGGTATGAGCACTGGGCAAATCTGCTGCAAAAGACCTCTCTTTAAAGTGTTAAAAAGCAAAGATGCCACTTGGAAGACAAACACGTGCCTGACCAAAATCATGATGTTTTCAATTGCCTCATATGCAATAGTGAAAGCTGGACAATGAATAAGAAAGAACAAAGAAGTATTGATGCCTTTGAGTTATGGTGCTGCTGAAGAATACTGAATATACCATGGGCTGAAGAAGAACAAATAGGCCTATCTGGGAAGAAGAACAGCCAGAGTGCTTCTTGGATGCAAGGATAGTGAGACTACAGCCCAGGTACTCTGGGCATGTTATCACGAGGGACCAGGCCTTGGAGAAGGACATCATGCTTGGTAAGGTGGAAGGTCATCAGAAAAGAGGAAGATGCGCAATGAGACGGAACCACATAGTGGCTGCAACAATGGGCTCAAACTTAGCAACGATTACAAGGACGGTGCATGAGCACGGTTCATTCTGTGTACACAGTGTCACTATGAGTTGGAAGTGACTCAATGACACCTAACAATAACAACATATTTAGGATAAGAGACGTAGAAAATACAACGGAAAATGTAATTATGAATAATCCCTAAATCTAAGAAATCTCCACTCAACATTTTGGACTATTTCCTATAGCTTACTAGTGACTTCATTTCTTAGGTAAACCACACAAATTTGAACACAGTGGGACTACAATATCTAGATTCTGACTACAAATATTGTTATGTATGGCAGCAATACTCTGACTGCCTGAAGCAGAAGAACAGATGTACAATGTGTGCGTGTGTGAGAGAGAGAAAGAGAATATTCAAGAGAAGTGAGTCCACTAGAATTCTACTGCAAGTCACAGCTGAAAACATCGAGTGTTTAAGACTGCCTAGTCCTTTGTAAACATCATTTTAGAAAATAAAAATACAGCATAAGGAGAAAAGTCTACATTTCATCTCATATTTGCAAATAAAGCTTATTTCATCAATCACAAAATTGCCTCATGTAATTTGTAACCTCATTATCATCCCAGAACCCCCTGCCATGCAGTCTGTGTTTATGCAGCTTCTTGCCATGGCATGAGCTCTGAGCAGAGAAGGGTATAATTATAAATCTCCACTCCACTAGCAGAACAATGGTTGCCCCCAGCAGCCTGATTCTCCCTTGTGAAGTTCTGCATTAGACACAGAGAGGTTCAGACAACATTCTGAATGCCAAAGGCATAAAAAAAAAAAAAAAAATTAGGAAAACAACTGTCACCAGTTCTTTGCATTCAGTGCCTTTTTCAATATTTACTCATGGTATCACTGCCATCAACCAGGCGGGAACAAACCAAGGGCCAAAGACTTTAAAGACATGTGCATACAATTACCCAGTAATAAGAAATCCTGGTGACACAGTGGTTAAACTCTTGGAGGCTCAAGGAAAAGTTGGTTGCTATTCTACAAAACAAAGATGTGGAGATCTGCTTCCATAACGATTTCAGCCTAGAAAACTCTATGGAGACATTCTGCTCTGTCCTATAAAGTTGTTATGAGGAAGAATTGACTTGATGGCACCTAACAACCAACAACTCAGCAACTGCAGGAAATCAAATAGGTATACAACCGTAACTTCTGTTTTAAGACTTTGTAGGCTTGCTTAGACAAAGGGACTAAATCTGTGTTCTTGGGAAAAGTTAGCCAGAGCCAGAAAGAAAACCCAAAACATAATGTATTGCAAAATATTGAAGGACACAGAACGCATCAAAAGAAAATGGAGTCATTATGCCAAAAAGAGTTGGTTAATATTTAACAATTTCAGAAGGTAGCATAAGATCAAGAATCAAAGGTACTGAAGGAAGAAGTCCAGGCTGCACTGAAGGCATTGGTAAAAAACAAAGCTCCAGGCATTGACAGAATACCAACGGGACATCTCAACAAAAGTCTGCAAAGATGGAAGTGTTCACTTGCCTGTGCCAAGAAATTTGGAAATCAGCTACTTGGTGAACCTACTGGAAGAGATCCAAATTCATACCCATTCCAAAGAATAGTGATCCAAAGGATCGTGGAAATGGGGGAAGCTTGCGAGCAGACTGGGACATATGTGAGTAGTCAGTAAAGGTAGAAGGTTCTAGGGTTGAGCAGCCAATTCTTCATTAGCATCCTTCCTTCTCTGACAGGAAAAATGAACACTTAAGCCATCTAATAGAGACCTATTCCTGTTGAGTAGATTCAGACTCATGGTGACCCTATGTGTATCAGACTACAAGGGTGTTCCAGAGGGTTTTCAATGGTTGATTTGTTTTTGGAAGAAGATCACAAAACCTTTCTTCCAGGGTGCCTCTGGACAGATGTGTCCTGCCAAGCTTTCAGTTAGCAGCTGAGCTCTTTAACTATTTGTATCACTCAGGGACTCAATTTAACAGAGAGCACTATGAAAACTCAGCTGCAAGCCTTATAACTAGATGACTTCCTGTAAGCTTTCCTAGGTGGAAATTTTAAAGCCCCTGGGCATCCTCACTAGGAGGATGTAGAAGCCCTAACCTTCTTAGGACTAGGAGTTAGTAGAAGTCATAAAATCTTGGGTTTAGGAATAGATGGTAGATGGGGAAAGAATCAATACAGAAATGAGAAGGTCCATTGGCTAATCACTGTCATTTACTGAGCACCTACTACGTGAGAGTCCTTTTCTAAGCATTTCATGGCTATTATGCCTTCAAAATTCATAACAATGGTAAGGCAAAGACAGCCTTTCTTGCCAATCAATGAAGTCCAGGCTGGGAGTGGTCCAACGACTTTTCCTGTATAATCTCACCCTCAGGGAAGATGTTACTCTGATTTTTCCACCTCGTGTTTTTCCATGGTAATTGCCGAGAGAAAATGTTGTTCTTGGAAGTGAGTAGGCAAGAGTTGTGCACGATATGAAAAAACAAAAAGAAAAAAAATCTTTCTGGCACAAAGCACTAGTCAATTTCAGACAGCCTACGAATAACTAAGGCTTTTTTTCTGCTGTTAGATATTTTGAAACAAGCAGATTCTACTTCAATTTTCAGTCTGACCCTCCCTAGACACTCAGGGATGTTGGATAAAGACAATGTTGTAGACGGCAACCCACGAGGGTTCCCCTGAAATTCAGAGGCTTCTTCCTTCCATGAAAAGATCACTTTGCTTCCAGCATAAACTTGTGGGTTTATTTAACAAAAAAGAGATGTCCAGAGGAGAAGTCTCAGTGCACTCACACTCTGGAAAATGCCTGTTCTACATATTTGCCAAGTGGTAAGGAATAGAGTCCATTAAAGACCATTTGACAATTGACAGTGTTCCAAAGGTAACTTCCTGGCTCTTGAAAGAGATATATAAATGGCTACATTAAAAGCAGGCAACCCATGGAAGTGAACAACTGATGATGGTCTATGTGATATGTACGCTATGCTATGGCCATGAAAGGGTCAAAAGAAGAAATTTTGTACAAATTGAGCATTGCCCCCCTTCCAAATTACATAGTCTTTTAGAAGTGACACACGGGAGAGGATCAGAATTCTACCACGTAACAGTTTTTCTCCCTGATTTGACGTCTGGCTCTTTAGGTTGCCAAGTCCATTTCAATTCCTCTGATATTCTTTTCTGGCTCTCAACACACAATATATAGTCACATTAACCAATATCTATTGCTGTGCAGTCATTTGGACTCATAGTGACACTAGAGGATAGAATAGAACTGTCCCATAGGATTTCTAAGGCTGTAATCTTTATGGAAGCAGACAGTCACATTTTTCTCCAACAGAGCAGCTAGTAGGTTCAAGTCACTGACCTTTTAGTTAGCAATTGGGCACTTAACCACTGAGCTATCAGAGCTCCCTTCTGGTCACATCCAAAAACCCGAAACCAAACCTGCTGCTGTCAAGTCAGTTCTGACTCATAGCAACCCTAAAGGACAGAATAGAATTGCTCCATAGGGTTTTTAAGGAGTGCCTGGTGGATTTGAACTCCTGATCTTTTGCCAGCAGCCATAGGACTTTACCACTATGCCACCAGGATTTCAGTGCCTTTTAATTAAGAAATATGTGCAAGTCATTTTTTTCTTGCAACGAAATTCACAAGAAAAGTTCAGAAGTCTATCTGGAAAGAATGATATACAAATCTAAAGTGAATATGTAAAATTTTCCAAGAGGAGGGTGCTTGGGAGGATGATTTGGCAAGCAGGGAATCTGACAAGGTAGCATTTCTTCACCTTCCAGATTTACGCCATACAGGAAAAGAACCATTGCTGAAAAGAACCATTAATGTACAAGATATCTCTTGGCCACCTAACTTAGCATAAGAAGCCAAACTGAATCCAGACACTTGCTTGCATTCATATTTTCATTTTGGTTTTATACTACTCCAAAAGCTGACCTGTAAAAAAAGATATTCCTCAATTATTTGCTGTTCTGTTGTGATCTATACTGTGATAAATGTTAACTAAACTTTTAAAAAGCATGCCAGACATCTCCCATTAAAAGATATGTCCAGTTTCTAAGCTATAATACCTTTCCTATTATAGTATTATGTGCCAGAGAGATGTGGAATGGTTATATATGTTATTTCATTTTACTCCTTCAAATCTACATTACAAGTGAAGAAACAGATGCCTACAAAGTTGAAGCAACTCAACCAAGGTTGCATACACAGTTAGAAAGTATGTAAACTTGGACTCTATAAATATCTGCAACCTTTGATGTTAATCATTATGTTATATGACGTTTCTTGGACCAGCTTATAACCATTCAATTGACCTCTGTTTAAAGTGTTAATACCTTTTAATTGCTTTTCTTCTCCTTTTTTAGGCAATAACTTAATTTTTAACTTTTATTCAGAGAAAGAAAAGGATACTGCTGTCCATAGGTGGTCAGAGCTCATGACAAGCACATGGTACATACTGTCTGAACTTGGCTTTGGGAGTATATTGTCAACACAAGAAACCTGAAAAATGCAAAGGGTGGTCCTGATTTCACTTAAAAAATGCCTGCTTCTTACTGGATTTATACTGTAGTCACTCAACTTTGGGTTACAGTCAAATAGGCAACTACATCTTTCTCCTTTTACTCAGTAGAGCTCGTAAATGCCTCCAACTGGTTCCCAAGTCAGACTGTGCACATCACAGTTCTTCCTGGAGTCTCATTCAAGCAGATCCTCTAACAAGCAGCAGTTCAGCCCAGAAACTAGACCAGTCAGTCTGTTCAGGAGTGAATCGCACTGCACATCAGCCTCCCAGACATGCCAGCTGAGGGTATGTTGTCTCTAATGTTGCCCTCAGAACAGAGAAAGTCACTACTTCATTCATCCCGGAAGTCAGATAGCCAATGTTTTGATATGCTTTCAGAATGAGGTTTGAAGTCTCCTGAAACTACAAATTTTTAAGCTCTGACTACTTGCCTGTGGGCTTCCATTATGACAGGTTAGAGGAAGGAACTAAAGGGTAACTTTTTCATTTAGTTTTACTTCTCTCGCTGTAAAGTAAAATGGCCAGATACGACTGTGGCAATAGAGGTTAGCTACAAGTACCTTGCCAAAAGTTCACTCCAATTGATTTCTTCTTTAAACTAAACACAAATTAATGTTCTCTCTTATCACCTCAGAGTCTTCTATCTTTTCCTACAGTCTCTGAAATGAAATGTCTGAAGGGTGAGAAATAGGCATTTTGATGTGAAATCACACTGGAGTGGAAAGGCCGGCATGTTTCCTATACACTAGTTTGGTCACTCTTTTGAGCAGAAGAGGGGAGCAGGTAAATTGGAATGAATTTGCACCATGCTAAGGCCTTCGTGAGCTTTCCAAGCACAGGGCACTGTTTTGCTGCAGGCTGGAATGGAGTTGTCCCCACTGTCCCTGGAGAGCCTTGACAGATGCTGGTGAGGCATTCCACTTGGCTCTAGCCTGCCATGCTGCTGACCAGTTGGACTACAGGTTAGGATCAATCCAGAGAGGCCTCATTTCACTCTGCCTACCATGTAATTGGAAGTGCTTTGTCTATGAACACAGAAATAGCCCAAACAAAGGAAACTGAGAACACACACAACAAAGGTATGTGTGTGTCTCTGTGTTGCACAGAGATAGGTTTAAGGCATGGATTTTATCAATGCTATTATTTAAATAAACTCTCCTATGTGCTACAACATCAGATGAGACTATAAAATTGAGGGGAAAAAAAGGCTCAGGACATGTATGTCACATTAGCTGCACTGGCCTGCCTTCAAATCATGAATATTTGAATCTTTCTAGCTTATGAGTCTATTTTAAAATTCCTCTTAATATGCTAAAAGCAAATACAAACTTACATATTGAATTCTAAAGAAAAGGCATAAATAATTGGATAAATAAGTGAATAAGCATAAATAAGTGAAAAGGACCTTAGGGATTCTTTCTTCAAGTCCCTCATGGAGAAAGCATGTCAACAATAAAGTCAAAATGCTGAAAAGTTGAGTGACTTTATAAATGTCTTACAGGTTTTCTGCTTCTCTAGGGAACACTGCCTTCCTGTATAGTGCTGTGGCCACTACCACCTGTAACAGACTTGGAGGCAAAAAGAAATGCATGTCAGTTGCACTCAGTTCTCAGTAGGGTGTTGGGACACAATCCTACAAGTGTGTTCACTGAACTCAAACCTGATGTGAGTTGGAGATGCCAAGTCCCTTAAAGCTAATTACTTGATTTTTTTTAAGGTTAAATTTTCTTTTACACTACGAAAGGCTTATAGAATTTTTAATTAATATCATTTCCAGGAATGAATAAATAAAATTTCCTAAATCTAAGGGTGTTATGTTGTTTCCAGAGAGTGGATAAAAAATAAAGCACAAGTTAGGGGGTACTGTGAGTCAGAACTGACTCAATCACAATGGATTTGTTTTGCTCTCGAGGGTGCATATTTCCACAGTCATTTGAAATGAATTTTAAAGTTACCCTATTTGTGTTCCATTAACCAAAAAAGACCCAAACACAGTGCTGTTGTCAATTCTGACTCATAGTAACCATATAGGACAGAGTAGAACTGTTCCACAGAGTCTCCAAGGAGTGCCTGGCAGATTTGAACTGCTGGCCTTTTAGTTAGCAGTCATAGCACTTAACCACTACACCACCAGGGTAGGTGTAAATAAGCTCGTGTTTGTACCTGAATTAAGATAATATTAGTTACGAGGAAAACTGAGACAGAATTATTGACCTTTCATAGTCAAGTTTTTTTCTAATCCTCAGAAATTTAAGTCACTTTGAATTTTTAAGGGTTGTATTATTTATGTTGAAGTCCTGATGGTGTAGTGGGTTAAGTGCTATGTCTGCTTGCCAAGAGGCCAGCAGTTCAAATCCGCCAGGCACTCCTTGGAAGCACTGTTGGGCAATTCTACTGTGACCTATGGGGTCACTGTGAGTTGGACCTGACTGGACAGCAGTACGTTTTTTTTTTTGTTTTCCCTTATTTCTTTACACACTGTAAAGTGACTATGGCCCAAAGCAATTAAAACAAAAGAAAAAGATTGAAAGAAAAACATTAACACAGAAATGAAACCCTGCACTATACTCAATGCCTCTTACTTTGATTCCATTTCACCACAGAAACTTTTTATTTTTAATTTTTTTTTTATTTCTAGGGATACTCAGTGAGGTCAGGATAACAAACAGACCTGAGCTGCAGATGTGATGGGTCCACCAAATGCTGCAGGATTGTGTCCCTGAGTCCTCTATTCCCACTGCACTAGCCAGCCAAACCCAGCAATTGAACGCAAAAATGAAAATCAACTAGAGATGAAATTATAGTTCCTTCCAGTTTTCCTCATCATGTTATAAGCTGTCAAAAAGTTGTTTTTTTTTTTTAAGAAAACAGTGACTACTGAAGGAGATCAACCCAAGATCCAACTGCATATTGAAAACTCAAATAGATTCCTCCTAGGGCTACCATTATCTCATTAGCTAGGTCTCAGTTATGGTGTCTACCAATCGGAAAATAGGCTTAACCCGCTGCCGTTGAGTAGGGTCTGTTGAGTAGGATCTGACTCATAGTGAGTCTGGAGGTTAGAGTAGAACTGTCCCATCAAGTTCACAAGGAGGGCATGGCAGATTTGAACTGCTGATCTTTCGTTTAGCAGACCTAGCACTTAACCCAGTACGCCACCAGGGTTTCTGGAAAATCGGCCTCCTGAGGTAGAAATGGCCCATCCATTCTTAAGTGCAGACGCTTTCAAGCCCTTTTGAAATAAACAGCAATTTCAACACTGGCTGAAAGTTTTCAAATAACTTTATTGTTAGTAACAAAAACAAAACAATGTGTCCCATTACATCAATGATTCTCAAAATTCAGTCTCTACACTGTTCCCTGCGTAATTTACTTTTTCCAGTGATGTTTCCAGAATGTTTAGTGTTTCTGGAACATGTAGGGACACTCACATGTGTGGGGACACATGCACCTTACTCTGTCACAGTCCCGAGCAAAGTGGGAGGTGTTTCTCTTTTCCCTGTTTTCACTCAGTTGAGAAGAATAGTTCTAGATGATGTCACCAAAAATATATGAAGCTTTTAAAAACTTGGCTTTGGTTTTTTTTTCATTCTACTGAAGGTCCCAGTGACTATTAACATTGCTTTGAATTATTCTAATGTGTTTCCCATGTAGTAGGTAATAAAAATTGCCAAAAAATCATATTTAAATACTGAGAGTACTGACAAACTATATTATGCCTTACTCAGTCTAAATATGTTCTTAGTCCAGTTATCTACTTAGACCTTACTCAGGACAACGAAGGTGGAGATTTCACTGAAAATGACTCATTGAAATGAACTTGGAGATTTTACTTGAAAAAAATAAGGTTCATATAAGAAGGAAACATCTAAATGAACTAACCTAGACATCTATTTCCAAAGCTATTGGAGGAGGAAGGTGATTTAAGTAATCTATGGCAAATAATTGTTCTATACTTTGATTTGACAAGCTATAAAACAGATCTCTAGGTAAACTGGTTAAAGGGACACTGTGATAATCATTAAAATATGTCATCAGAGTAAGAGTGGTGTAAGCGAAATTAAAAAAATATACTTTACTGTTATATTATTATTTGAGGAAGAAACTTAATACAGTGTAAGGAAAATAGACTGAGAATTTGGCTGAATTAAAGTTCTTGCTCTATCACTATGTGACATTAGACACATAACTTAAACATCTTTGAAGTTAATCTACAAAATAGGAACCGTATGTAAATGACAGAAATATCACCAGTATGAACTGGATAAGACAATATAAGAACTTAACAAAAACCAGCTGTTCAGTAATGTTTAAAAACAATGATCTAGATAAATTTTCTGGGTACATATGCCCTAGTCTCTTGACAGGAGAATCTAAATCAATAAATTCAGGGTGGGACTGGTGTGTCTGCCCATGATTCTGATGTACACCTATGGTCAAGAATGGCTGATTGCTAGTCAGCTTTAACTCTCTGCAATATTACTGAAAAGGATTTGGAATACTGAAACACCATTTGGTCACCATTACTGTGTCCTGCTATTAAAGAAACTCAAGGTCAAGAGTACCAGTATAATTCAAGACTCTGTAGGGCCTGTATTCACCCAAAGGGTTTTGTTAAATGTGTCTTCTGGTTCACTGAGCTATAATTTGGGGTTGTAGAAAGATTAACAGGATGTCTTTCCAGAGCACTTCGACACAACAGAGGTACAGCTGAAATAACTGAAGTCCGTACGGATGCTGCAGTCTCCGGGTGGTGCAAATAGGTGATGTGCTCTCTTGCGCACTGAAACACTGGAAGTGCAAATCTATCCATTGGCACCTCAGAAGAAAGGCCTAGTGGTCTATTTAGAATAAAGAAACAGGCCATTGAAAACTCCACTGTACACAGTTCCATGAGTAAAAGTCAACTCAGTGCAACTGGTTTTTTTCATGTGGATGCGAAAAAGTGTCTGTGACTATTCATTAGCTCCACTAACTGGAATACAGAACTACAAAAGGTAACGGTTTGATCCTCACTTAAGGTTTGAAGAATTTTCTCTGCTTTGTAACCTCTTTTTCCCTCTGCTTGTCCCATGTGGCATTAGGTAGGAGAGAGCTACAGAATTCTAATGAAGTTACCGAGAAAAGTTAAATACTATAAGTTCACAATGTAATGCCTAGAGTCTCAGAAGCTTGCTAATGACCATTCGGACTACAATCACCGGTCTCTACTCATGTGAAGAAACTGAGAAAGTAGGAGAGTCAGAATTAGGAGGAGAATATAGAACTCTGGCTAATTGTGTCCATGAACAACTGCCTCCTTTGCCATGAGACAAGAAGAACTGGATGACACCTGGCTACCATTACTGAATATGCTGATCAAAGGTTCCATAGAAGATTCCTGATCAACAGGGGGAAATGTAGAACAGAATTTCAAATTATAGTGGACTCTAGACTTTCTGGAGCCATGGACAGCAGATGGGTACCTAAAATTATTGCCCTGAGATCATCTTAAAACCTTAAACCAAAAACGTCCCCAGAAGTCATCTTAAAACTGAAGAGGAGTTTAGCCTAACTAGTCAAATAGATCTGCCTTAAACACTGAGTGCTTTCAAGAGCTATCTCTACACGGGATCAAAATGGCAAGAGCAACTCAAAAGATGTACAGCAATCTTAGGTGGCAATGAGTTTATGTCAGTGGGGGAGGAACAACCCAGAAAAGGAGGGGACAAATGGTTGTACAACTCAAACAGTGTCACTAAATTGTAAATGTAGAAACTGTTCAATAATGTATATTTTGCTGTGTATATTCTCAAACATGCAATAAATCAAGTTTAGGGAAAGAATAAATCTTTTAATTAGTAATCATTTGAAGGGATATTTTTTACAGAATCCCCTCAATACTAGATGTCTGCTAAACTCCCAGGATGTGACAATTATTCTCTTTAAAAACAAAAAGCAACTTACTAGAAATAACTCAGTGCAGTGAGGTGGATAAGCTTCAGACAAAGAGAAAATCAAATCTGCTAGTCAGAGATACAAAAAATATCAACTTCTACCTTATGTTGCCAAGGAGACTGTGTAAACAGAGTTAAACAAAGAGAAGCGGCTGGCTGGCAATAAGACTAATGTGGAAAACCTCTTCGGTGTTGCCTAGCAAGCTTCTTTTCAGAAGAGCAGAAATAGGTGGCCGGCAGGGAGAGAGAAAAACAAACATGGAAAAGTCTGTCTTCCATTGAGGGCTACCTGAGACCCCAAGAGATGAACCTAGAAGACACAGCAGCTGCCATTCTAGCACACTGTCAATCCAGGTCGGAAGACCTATGCATTTTCTCACTATCTTTTCACACTTTAACCCCTGTGCTTCGATCGGGTGCATGAGGTGGTCTCACAGGGGATATTTCCATTCCATGTACTCAACCAGTGTTTATTTTCTGCTTCCCGGGCAGGTGTGACACCTGGAAGTCAGGGGAAAGTTTGAGCATCTGAGTTTCTGACAGATGGAAATAACCATCTAATATGTAAATATGCACACTGTTTTAGTCCTCTAGTGCTGCTCTAACAGAAAATACCACAAGTGGATGGCTTTAACAAAGAGAAATTGATTTCTTTACAGTAAAGTAGGCTTAAAGTCCAAATTCAAGCATCCGCTCCAGAGGAAGGCTTTCTCAGTCGGCCTTGCTCCCCTGGACTAGCAGCAACTTGGCGCCGAGACCCTCAGTCCAAAAGACACCCTCTGCTCCCAGCACTGCTTTCTTAGTAGTATGACGTCCCTGGCTTTCTGTTCAACTCCCTTTTGTTCTATGTCTCAGGAGACTGCCTCAGTACAATATAAGTTTGTACACTGAAACCTATGTCAGTAACACAGACACTGCCCATTCTCCCTTATTAAAATCATAGAGGCAGGATTTACACTATATGGGAAAAATCACACAACACTGGAAATCATGGGCCAGCCAAATAGACACTTGAAGGGGCATAATTCAATCCATGATACACGCTAAAAACAAAGAAACAAACCCATTGCCTCCCAGTCGATTCTTACACATAATGACCCTACAGGGCAGAGTAGAATTGTCCCACAGGATTTATAAGGAGTGGCTGGTGAATTCAAATTGCTAACCTTTTAACGAGTAGCCTAGTTCTTCATGTGCACGCAGTAGGCCTCATACGACTTAAATCATGCTACTGTTTTCAAGCAGTCACTGGTGGTATAAATGGTTAACTAGCCACTGCTAACTAAAGGTTGGAGTTTGAGTACACCCAAAGGTGTACTCTGCAAAAAGCCCTGGTGATCTACTTCTTAAAAACCAGCTACTGAAACCCTATGAAAAACAAGTCTACCCTGACACACACGGAGTCAGCAGGAGCTGGAATGGACTCAAGGGCCATCTTTGTTTTTTTTTTTTTTAACTCTCCTATGAGGATACTTAATGTTATATGTCCAATTGCAATTACGGCTTTTATTAGCTTTGCCATCTCAACACACATACACACACAGTGGAATAGACAAATGAAGTGGACCTATGCATTTCTCTGCTTGTCAAGGTATTTGCTGACTATGACATATACAAATGGTTTTATTATAAAGTTTAGTGGGAAGCACTTGTGTTTTTCTACCACATGTAATATCTCTGTGTGGCATAAATGGTTTGCTCTCAACTATTAACCTAAAGATTTGCGATTCGAACCCAACCAACAACCCCACAGAAGAAATGATTGATAATAAGCTTCTGTACAGATTATAGCCAAGAAAATCCAGTGGAGCAGCTACTCCTGTAACACACAGGCCACCATGAGTGAGAACAGGTTGGATGACAATGAGTTTAATTTTTGCTTTACATGCAGTATAATTATAAACCTATAAAACTCTTTGACAAAGAACAAATAAATAATTCATGGCATTGCTGATGGATTAAAAATGATGGGGTAGTATTTTTCCCTCCTTTTAATTTTCCTGTACTGTCCAAATTTCCATGTGTCTATTTATTCAAATGATGAGAACTTAGTTTATTAATGCGCACCTGGTTTAAGAAGTTGGACACTGCTATCCATGCTTTTCCAGAATATGGGATGAGCATGAACAAACTTGACAAAATCTAGTTGTAAAACAGCAAGTTTTTTGGCAGATTTAAAAAAAAAAAAACTGTCTCATTTTATGTGTCTCTTCAAACTTGTCATCACAGAAGTTGCTTGTTTTGAGTGAGGATAAAATGAGAACCACAAATGAACTCTTACTTCATTGCAGTGTCCACTAAATCAGTAGGTGAGTATTAGTAACAGTAGTTAAAACCCAAACAAATCCACTGCTGACAAAGTTGATTCTGATTCATAGCCACCCTGTAGGACAGAGCAGAACTGCCCCATAGAGTTTCCAAGAAGTGCCTGGTAGCTTTGAACTGCTGAACTTTGGTTAGCAACCATAGCACTTAACTGATACCCTACCAGGGTTCCCAATGGTAGTTACTTATTAAAAATAAATACATACATAAATCTTTCTAATGGCTAAGTCCGCAAAAGATTAAAAATAGAAACAAGGTTGATAGGGGTCTCTAGTCATTTACTAACGTCTCAAGGGTCAAAAAGAGTGTGACAGTCTAAGAAGGCAGGTGACACTCAGGGCTGAGTCTGCAGTAGAGTTAATGGCGTAGTCTAACTAGAGTTGTTAAACATGGTTTTGCTCTGCAGGCTATTACCGTGCCACATCAAGTAGCCAGCCACTTCAGAAAGGTCATCAGGAAATAAGCTAAGTACAGCAGAAAGCTACTGTCTTCAACTCTGGACAGTATCTTTGCCGTACAGAACTGGGTTCCAAATCTGCTTGTTTTGTATTTCAAATTCCCTCCCCAAAATTGTCACCTTTAATTTACCATATATATATGTCACCCTCACCACCCCCAAAACCAAACCCATTGTTGTTGAGTCGATTGTGACTCATAGTGATCCTATAGGACGGAGCAGAACTGCCCCATAGAGTTTCCAAGGAGTGTCTGGCAGATTTGAACTGCCGACCTCTTGGTATGCAGCCACAGCACTTAACTACTACATCACAGGGTTTCCAAATGCCACCCTAATGCTATTTAATTGGTCTGGATAGTTAGTAAATGGATCAGATCCACCAAACTCTCAGGAGAGTGAACATCTGTCTGCACAGTGTTGGCTGTTAGTTTTCTCAAGATTGACAATCTCATTACAGTGATGTTGACAACTCCACTTGAGCGCTCATATTGTGCAATTGTAATTTTGCATATGTTAATAAGGAGACAATTGCGTCAATGAGAGGACCTCTGGGCCACTGTGAAAGGCACCACTTAATTATGTAACAGTGTAGAAGGGAGCCTTGTCACTGATTCTTCCATTTCCCCATCTTATCTATTTCAAACTTCTTTCTCTATTTCTTCCTAAGCCTCCCTCCTCTGTTTTTTCTCCTTTCTCCTCCCTCTAAATAAATGGCAGGCGTTTTCTTAGATGTCATCCCTCTGCGGCTGCATCTGAAACCAAATGTTTTTCCTCTGAGTTGTTGGTTAACGTCTGCAAATGTGAGAGGATTTCAACATGACAAACAAGAAAAAATCAGAAATAAATTGGAATGAAACAGCATCTTTTCTCTCCCCCACCTCCGTGGTGGAAACGATGATATCCTCGCCATCTGCGCACTCCCAGGCTGTGAGTGGGCAGAAAACCAGGTGGAGATGCAGCCTGTGGCAGAGATCCAGGGCCTCAGCTTCTGGGAGGTCCTAGAAGCCCACAGTGCTGCCCAGCTATTGGGTTATTGCCTGTTATATAGACTAAAAGGAGAAAAGTGGTGCATTCTCCCAAGCTATCAAATCCATCAGGTGCTCCATGAAACTCTTATGGAGCAGTTCTGCTCTGACCCATACGGTCGCTATAAGTAGGAATCAACTTGATGGCAGGTTTTTTTTTTTTTTGGTAGGCGAGTATTTTGCACGAGGAGTATTTCCTGCAACTAAAGAAGGCCAGGGAGAATAGTGGGAAATGTCCTGGAATGTGTTTGGGGATGCTGGTCCTTTGGGCTCTCCTTCTGCAATTGTGGGGATCATGGTCAGTCACTTCATGTCTCTGGAGTTTGGTCTCTTGTTTCTAAAGCAAAGGAATCCCGCTGTAAAATCCCATGGTTCTGTTATGGAAAAGATGTGCAGAATCATGAGAAGCACCAGAGGAGCGTGGTGCTGTCTCTTTTGTGTTGGTGACAAACCATGCTAAATGTAGACTATCACTGCACACTTCACACATGACCAGGAAGCAAAACTTGTGGCATAACAATAAGCAAAAGGTCATGTCCTCTTTCAGTCAATTCAGGCCCTGGGTGGGGCACGTGGTTTTCACTCAGCTGCAGACCTCAAGGTTGCTGGTTCGGGTCCATCACCAGTGCTGTGAAAGCAAGGGAAGATGATCTACATCTGAGAGTTATAGCTTGAAAACCCTAGAGAGCAGTTCTCTTTCGTAACATATGGGGTTGTCAGGAGTCTTGATCAACTCAACAAGAACAGGTTGGGCTATAGTTCCACCAGTTGGCTAAGAAAATGTGACTGCTTTGCATCCTTCCTGACTTCCACTATGAAGAAGGAGATAGGACTCCACTTGGTTGCGCCATCTCTGGCACCATTCTTGTGTTTTTCTGTGTATCAGAACTGAAAATGAAGGCTAGGGTAGAGTAACCCAGTTTGCAAACAAGGAGAGCTGGGCTGACAGGTCCTGGAAGTTGTTCCTGGTCTAATCAAGGAATTCTGGAAACCTACAAAAGTCACAGACAGATAACCAAATGGAATAGTAGCACGGCAATGTTTGCTGAGAAACCACCTTGCAAGAAATTTCCATAATCACAAGATACACAACATTGTTATTTGGTTCCTAGAAGGAGCACCTAATGATATTAATCCTTTTCTCTCTTACCTGAATGTCAACTCAAAAGGATAAAGTCATGTCACAATCCCTGTGGAAGAGGGCAAGAGAAACACAGGACACACAATTACTTTTTGGGGGGTGTTGCTTACGTTCTTTTGGGGCTACTCTAACATGTTTTAAAACCAACACCCATTGGTCAAGATATACTTTCATGAGTTGAAATGCCAAAATAAGTTTAAATGGCAATCTTCTCTTCAGTTCCTCTGTAATAAAGGTCATTCTATTTTTACCATCTAGACCATTCCACTGGAGCCATTTTACATTCTTGTTTCCTCTACCTTACGTTATATGTTCTCCCTAGGCACATTTTTTTGTTCTATAAATGTTCCTGGGTAACTTACCTATGTCTATCGTCTGTCTATCTACTATCTATCTATCTATTTTCATTACTTATATCACTTGATAATTCCTGATGCTTTGGCCAGTCAGTCGGAGGCAGGTGTAAAATGTCTGTAGAGGAGGCTGAAGGCCTAACCTTAGCTTCTAAGCTGGAACTTTCCCAGAGCGCATCTGAAGCATATTGGATATCTGAGTCCAGAAGAACTGTTCTATCCTCCAGTCAGCCCCCACAGATAGACTGTTACAGCCCTCTGGTTGCCTTTCCCTTTCTGTTGCCCATTGAACAATGCTGTTGCCATTGGAAACAGCAAGTAGGTCCACCAGCTGGTCTAGCCCCGTATCTCTGAAGCAGAACCCTCAAAATGTGTCATTGAGCTTATCAAGTGAAAAAAAAAGAGCATATGCATAGATATGTGTACATGTATACATGCACGTATATATACTAACCAAACCCATTGCTGAGAAGTCAATTCTAACTCTGAGCGACCCTATAGGATAGAGAAGAACTGCCCCACAGAGCTTTCTAGGAGCACGTGGTGGATTAGAGCTACTAACTTTTTGGTTAGGAGGTGTAACACTTAAAGACTACACCACCAGAGTTGCCATGTATGTATGGTGTGTACTTACGTGTCCAGATAAGGAGCCCTGGTAATGCAACGGCTAAGTGCTCGTCTGCTAACCAAAAAGTTGGTGGTTGGAACCCACTCAGCAGCTCCTTGGGAGAAAGACCTGAAGCTTTGATTCCATAACAATTATAGCCTAGAAAATTCTATGGGGCAGTTCTATTCTGTTACATGGGGTCACTACGAGTCAGAATTGATTCAGCGGCACCTAACAACAATACTAACAATAATCGTGTGTGCGTGTAAAATAATTCTCTGCCTGAATTTAAATATACACTCTGCTACATTCTTTTCAGTTATTTTTTAAACTAAACACAAGGTGAAAATTACTCCCAGATCCCAGCTCTTTTTAGATGAACTGTGGTGTACTATGGTGGCTTCCTAATATACAAACACACTTTCATGTATTTCAGAAATCCTTTTGAGATACACCACAGGGAGTTATCTTTAAACAGTTTCTCAATGTGCAGCTCTTAAAGAGATGATGGCATTGGACCCACTGTGTGCCATCCCTTTCCTATCAGCTGTTGGTGGATGAGAGTCCTAGTGGTGCAGTGGTTAAGAGTTACAGCTGCTAATCAAAAGGTCAGCAGTTTGAATCCACCAGCTGCTTCTCAGAAATCCTATGGGGCAGTTCTATCTAGTGAATATGCTATAGAATCAATTCGATGGCACTGCTGTTTTTCCTTTCCTAATTGGTGGAAAATTAGAAGTGATCATAAAACTGCAAAATTCAACAATACTCATGGAAATGAACTGTTTCCAGCTGTTTCGGTGACCTTTCCTTTTTTTTTTAAACCATCCTGACAGGCAGCCTAGTTTATAGCAGGAATATCACCAGCTAGGTCCCAGAGAAAGAAAAACAATTAGGGATGTAACCACTATTCCCAAGAACATATCAAATCATGGAAAGGCATACGATGTCAACAGCCCCCACCACATGATAATTCAGTCTTCACTGGAGTTAATTAAAGCTATTAATTCCCTTCCCTTTTCAAGCAAGGCAATTACACTAAAAAGATAATTTTCTAGCCCATACTCATAAGGCAAGTGTTTTCTCAGGACTTCCCTTGGTGCAGGTTAAAGAATCAAACTGAACTAAATTACCCTTTTCCTTTATATGACCTTTCAGAAAGGCTCCTTTTTTTCCTTCTCTGCTTTCCTATCATTGGATGGCAGAACCTGGACTCTGAGGTTAATTAAGGCTCTTGTGCAGCAAAGATTCATGGTGGCCAAGCTGTCTTCTGCTGTCAGAAACAGAGAGAAGAGGTAAGCCCGGCCAGCACACACCCCAACAGGCACCACTGAGTTCTTATCAACAATTTGCCAGTGTGGGTGATGCTGACAATAATTAGGAAAACGGAATGCCAAACAATTGTATGAAAAGCTGTCAAACATTTGGTGTTATTATTCCTTGCACAGGCCTGTGATTTATCATCACCGAAAAAGCAGATTTTTTTTTTTTTTTAATCTCTAAACAGTGACATTTTGTTCAAATTACAACCCCCAGCTTCCTTGACAGCCTGCAGGCTGACATTTCCAATGCTGGGTGCAACAGTCAGCAATTTGTTCTCTCATTAACCAGGCTCTAGGGTGGCTTCTGTAGCCAGTGGCAGGGAGTGCTGGTATGCTGAGAGCAAGAACAAAGCGCCTGTGAACACGGGAAGCCATGTGCCTGCAGACATCAAAATTAAATAGAATGACTGACAATCTATATTTCTTTCTTAAGATTCGTAGGGTCACGTTGTACCTAAAACGTGAAATATGATTTTGTACACCAAGTCTCCTGCTTTTTATCTCTTCTTCCCTCTCCACTCAAGATCCTATGTCTGACCTTGATTAATATATATTTTAAGGGACTTGATCTTTTCAATATAAAATCAATATTCCTGATGGCATCCCTAGTGGCAGTAATAGAGCCATAAAAAGAAAAAAAAAAAATAGAAGCAATGGTTTCTTAGTCCATTTTCCTTAAAGTTCAGTACAGCTCTAGAAATAAATGCTGGCCAATGGATAAAAGAACTGCAAGGAAATCTCCCTTACTAGTATTAATCTACTAGGTGGGAAGATTCTTACCGTGGAATTCGTAGGTGGTCTCTAACTTAGACTTCTAGGTTGTTAAGAGTTAAATGAATCCCAGAGGTCTTATAGCTCACCTTTGCCACTAACGAAAGAAATGCCATTGATGATACTTCTGGCTGACGTTCTGAGCTGACAGCCCTCTCATTATAAACATCTAGCTGCTAGGTGACCTAATATTTGAGTCTTGACTGTCTTCAGCAGTCTCTCCCACCTGTCCCCAAATCTAGATCCACTGAGCACCTATCTTTCAGATGCTGCCTTGCTTGAATACCCTTTCCTTTCTAGCCACTTGTAAAAAGAGCTCCTTCCCACTTTTTTCTTCATCCTCTTTGCAGTCATTACTCACAAAATCTTTTTCTTCTCAGGATCCTCTACTGTTACAATCTGTGCAGTTTTTTTGGCACATCAATATAGTAAATCTTCATTTTAATTAAACATATTTTGATGTTTTAAAATAGTCAGTAATTCTGTCTTAGTCAGCTAGTGCTACTCTAACAGAAATATCACAAAGTAGATAGCTTTAACATAGAAGAGTTTATTCTCACATGATCTGGTAGGCTGTAAGTCCAAATTCAGGATGTTCTGTCCAGCAGAAAGGTGTTCCCTCTCTGTCGGCTCTGGAGAAGTCCTTGTGTTGCATCAGTCTTTGGTCAGGGAGCATCTTGGCTCAGGAACCTCAGGTCTGAAGGACATGCTCTGCCCCTGATGGGGCTTTCTTGATGCCATGAGGTCCCCAACTCTGCTTGCTTCCCTTTACTTTGATCTCTTGTAGGATGAAAGGATAAAATGTGGTACTGGTCACGGTCCAGGGAAACCTCCCCTATATTGGAGTAGGAAGGTGATCTTATGAAGGGTTTTACGGTCCCAGCCAAATCGTCTCTAACATAATCCATACTATTAACCACAAGCAGAAAATAGAATTTACACTATAAGAACATCACAAAATAGGGGGTAATCACAGAATACATGAAATCCTGACCCAGCCAAATTACTGCATGTATTTTTAGGGAGAAACAACTCAATCCATGACAACTTATCCCAAGTTTGGCAGGTCCTGCGGCTTACCAAAGGTGCCATGGTAGAGCAGTGGTTAAAACACTTGGTCGCTAACCAAAAGTTCACCAGTTCCAACTCACCAGGTGTCCCATGGGAGGAAGATGCGGCAGTCTGCTTCTGTACAGACTTACAGTGCTGGAAACCCTATAGGGGAAGTTCTACTCTGTCCTGCAAGGTTGCTATGAGTCAGAATTGATTTGATTGCCCCATTGGGTTTGGGTCTGATGGCTTAGCAAAGGGAGTAAATGGGCTCCAGTGTCCATTCCATCGTGTCTCCTATTCTATTAATCTATTTACCAGACACTGAAAACTCCAGGTGGACTGCTACTCTCATACTAGGAGGATACTTAAGGGCTTTTCCAGTGATCTTCACTACCAAAATGTACATGTCCCACGTATCATACCTAAGAGGGCCTGTTTAATTCCATTAATCTGAACTAGGATGTTAGCAATTTACTTTGTAAATACTTTAATATACTGTACCCCAACTAGCTTTTACACATTCACAATAACTCATTTCCTTGGTCCAAGGAAGTGGACAGAGGTTTTATTCTCTCTCTATTACGCTTTATAGACAGCCTGTTCATCTAACCCCGGAAAGCCCTCTCTCAAAGACAAACTATAAGAAGGGACCACAGAAAACCCATCTGAGTTACAAAAGTAAAAACTCAAAGTGTTGTAACCTGTGGAAGGTTAGAGTGGTAACAGCTTTGAAGATAAAAAACAGTGTCTTCACCCACCTCCTTGCACTGGTTTTTATTTTTTTTCCCCCATGAGGAGCACTGGTGGTGAAGTGGTCAAAAATATTTAAATTTCTATCAGTTCTACGTGCAGTAGGAAACCCTGGTGGTATAGTGGTTAAGCACTACACCTCCTGACAAAAACGTTAGCAGTTCAAATCTACCAGGTGCTCCTTGGAAACTCTATGGGGCAGTTCTACTCTGACCTATAGGGTTGCTGTTAAGTCAGAATTGACTCGACAGCACTGTTTATTTTATTTTTATATCTGCAATCAATGGAAGAGAGGTCATATGAATGCAAATTTCCAGCCAAGGAAAGGATGTTACAAGTTCTGGTGCAATAATGGCTTTTCCTTTTTGAGTTAGGAAGAGAAACATTTATTTAGATCTTCAACACATACTCAGGAAACCCTGGTGGCTAGTGGTTAAGTGTTGTGGCTGCTAACCAAAAGGACGGCAGTTCAAATCCACCAGGTGCTCCTCGGAAACTGTGGAGCAATTCTACTCTGTCCTGTAGGGTCGCTATGAGTTGGAATCAACTTGACGGCAGTGGGTAACATATACCCACAGTCTCTGAAACAAAGTAGCTCATTTTATATATCTAGACTCATTCAGCCAAGAAAATTTGAACAAGTCCTGTCAAGTCCATGACGACTTACAGAGACTCGATAGAGCAGAGTAGAACTGCCCCTATAACATTTCCAAGGAGTGCCTGGTGAATTCAAATTGCCAACCTTTCGGTGAGCAGCTTCAGCTCTAAACCACTATGCCACTAGGGTTTCCAAGGAGGTTAGGGGTATACAGTTCTTACTCTCTGACAGTAAAACTGAAGACAGCATACATTATAGATTCCATGGTATCTTTTAAGAATTTTTTAATCTTGACTCCATCCACAAATACAGATGGAATTACTCAATGTAGCCACAACTAGGAAGAGAGTTAAGGGTGCTGAGAGCATAAAAAAGGTGACAGTAGCATGTGGAAGTGACCCAGCTGTGGTTTGGGAGATCTGGCTGTGAATAGCTTCTACAGTAGAAATGCAGGCTGCTCTGTCACACTACGCTAACAGGAAGGCCAGTCTGGGGCAAGCTCGCTGGATGTGCTGAGATCAATTACCCACAAGTCCCTAGGGAGTGTCTCTTCTGTAGGAAACTGGGAAAGCCCAGGCCATCAGCATTCTGCACACATGCTAACAGCTTGTGCTTGCAGAGGCAATAATTTTTAGCCTCTTTCAGATTCCACTTACTGGCTATTTTTCCCTGCCCCCCCTTGGCGGAAAAGGTTTTTCCTTTGTACTAAGTGGCACACCAATCTAACGGAATGTATTAGAAATGGCTTGATAGGGATTTTGCGGCTACTCTGCTGAGACTGAAATGACCAAATAAAACATGAGTACCTTTTTAGGGTATTTTCGATGACTGCAATTCCAAGGTCTCCCTTGGCTGACCTCATCTCTTTAGGGGCAACGCCAGTTTTAGCTAGGAGGTTTGGTACACCCCCAAAATGAGGCAGCTTTTACATCAGTCATTCAGTGATGGAAGAAACCATGTGATTCTGGATGTCAGGATGTTGTGATTGTTGGTGGCTGCCGTGGAGTTGGCCCTCAGTGCACAGTGACCCCATGTATTATAGAGCAGAGCTGCTATACAGGGTTTCTTTGGCTGCCATTGGTACAAAGGCAGTTTGCCACGCCTTTTGTCCATGGGTAAAATGCATTAATTTTTGTGCAGGTGTCAATCAGTAAGTTTTGGTCTACTGATTTTTCAACAAGTTTTAAACTATAATGTAGACACAATAATTCGTTTTAAAAGACAAACCATAATGTCATCTATTTATTCATTTAAGAACTAATCTAGAGCCCCTCCATTGTACCAGAAATTGCTATTGACTCAGGGTGGAAAGGACAGATGGGTTGCTCGTGGTA
The DNA here is from genome assembly GCA_028571685.1 of Heterohyrax brucei. Lineage (NCBI taxonomy): Eukaryota > Metazoa > Chordata > Mammalia > Hyracoidea > Procaviidae > Heterohyrax > Heterohyrax brucei. Next base: position 55,704,374 of record CM053149.1, read on the forward strand.
ATTTTAGTCTATTAATTGGCAGTACAGTGGTTAAGAACTCCATTTTAATGAAAGGTCAGCAATTTGAACTCATCAGCCACTCCTCAGAAGAAAGACCTGGTGGTCTGTTTCCATAATGATCACAGCCTAGGAAACTCTATGGGGACAGTTCTACTCTGTCATAGAAGGTCACTATGGCTTGGAAGCAACCCAATGACACTCAATAACAATAAATGCATATCATCTAGCTTATCCTGACAATCAACAGCTATTTGGATCCTGAAGTGAATTAAGGTCTTTTGAAAGTATGGCCAATATTCTGTTGTTGTTTTGCTTTTATATCAGCTTACAAATATACTCACTGCTTGATAGAAATAAAAACAACAACAACAAAAAACCAGTGAAGGTAATATCCTCTCCAGGAGAAAACTGCTCTTGTCCTTGACTAGGAAAAATTCTTTTTACCCACAAATATAGAAAGAGAGTACTCCAAGCAAAGGTCAATGTGAAGGTAACGAAAATGTGGGCAAGTGGTTGGCAGATAACCAAACTGATTGAAAAGAGCCATTAGTTTGTAGAACGCTGCATTTCCCTCAGGTTCACGACCTGGAGATTACATGGGATGAAGGGAGGCGCTTATCAAAAGCCTGTAACTCTGTGGCCACAAAATCAATTTTTAAGTGATTTATGTGTGTTGTTCAGGACCAAAGGCAGTAATTCATTCCCCAAGTGGCAGGCGGGGCTGCTGCTTCGATGTTGAAAATGATTAAATTTTATTTATAGTGTGCCTCCCCTCATACATTACTGGAAACAGGATTTGAGAGCACAGTATTTCTATAGCATGAAATTACTTGCTAAGGGAAGACCCAGGCCAAAAAAAAAAAAAAAAAGCTACTAAAAACCAAAGAGCTGAGCATGTACTGAAATAACAATTTTGAAAACCTTTCCAAGGCCAAACGCATCCAATCTCTGCCATTCGACCTGCCTCCCATAAGGGCCAAATTAATTTTCCAAGGACGGCCATTCTATCAAATCACACTTCTCACCAATTTGAACAACAGAATAAAGAATTTGTTGTAAGTCCTATGTTCCCCGTACACCCAACCCAGGAGATTAAGTCAACAACAGCTCAAAAATTTGGGGCACATAGCTTTTAGTTAAAATAAGTGCATACTTTTTAAAATTTCTCTTAAGGGTGCATTTTCTGGGTCACCATATGTAGCTCTTTCTCTCAAATGGATGGATGAACCACATTGCCAGGTCTCCTGCTCTTTACCTTTCTAGCCTGAGTGAAACATGTCCCACTCTGTCTGAAGACCAACCCTACCCAGTGCAGAGTTTGCAGAATGATCATTAAACACGTGGTCATAACCCGGGCTCACAGCACTTTGTGAAGGGGAGTTGCTTTTTATTTCCATGAAGTCTTGTGATCACTAAGGTTGGGTAAGGGTCTTGAACAGCAAGGAGGAAGAGAAGGAACTCTCCTGAGGTCCTTAGAAAGACAGCTGCTATTGCTTCTTGACATGAGAAAGTCAGAAGGCTGTAGCAAAGGTGCATGGTGGCAGCGGCTCTCTTGCCTTTCATCATTTTCTAGGACAAAATTTCCCAGAGGAACAGTTAGGAGAGGAAGCCCTCCATAACCGTCTCCACACAGAAGACCTCTCACGGACTTGGGTACACTTTGTCCCACATCCATCTCCTCGGATCGCTTCATACCTTTTCCTTATCAGGCTAATAGTGTCGGCTAGCTGCAGGTTGATGCCTGTGGACCACTATTCCCCGTGTCATTAAGCACGATGGTGTCCCTCAGTGGGTTCTGAATGAAATTAGTGCTCTGCTTCCACTCTCCCCAGCTTGGATTGTTTAAGAGGCATGACTAACTCATATGTAAATGGCTGGAACTACTATAATTAAGGATAAAAATGTTCTGTCATTGCAGCCTGTCATGGATTGCATTGTGTCCCCCCACAAAATGTATGTGTTCATTTGACTTGGCTATGAGTCCCAACATAGTGCAATTTCTCCCACATGTTGGGAATCCTGCTCTGTGATGTCAACGAGGGAAAATGGACAGCAGCCGTGTTGCTGAGGCAGGACTCAAGTTACCAGCTTGTGAGAGATAAGGGAGAGAAGGGAAGAGTAAGTTGGGAACCTTATACCACCAAGAAAGCAGCACCAAGAGAAGAGCATGTCCCTTGAAGCCAAGGTTCCTGTGCCAAGATGCTCTCATTGAATTTGGACTCAGCCTACTGGACTATGTTAATTTCTCTTACTGGATGGACTTGTAACTCATAAATGGATTTGTGGCTCACCAGATTCAGACAGTAAAGCTTCTCTTCATGAAACCATCCACTTGTGGTATTTTCTGTTAGAGCAGAACCAGATGACTAAAACATAGCCTATTTGCCTTCACTACTAACCTGAAAGCTGGAGGTTTGCAATCACTAAGTGAGTCAGGGAAGAAATGCCCAGCGATCTTCTGTCAAGATTACAGCTAAGAAAACCCTATGTCATAGTTCTGCTCTAACACATGCAATGGTAGTGAGCTAGAATCTACTCAACAGCAGGATTTGTTTTTGTTTTTTGAGGGGGAGGCAACTGAGGGCAAAGGGTGACAGCTTCCTCTCCCATCTGTAGTTTGCTTTGGGTACTGGGGGCAGGGGCATCTCTCCATGAGTAAAACTTGTGAAACCAGTCCATTCAGTTTTCTGGGGAAAGAGGTAGGGAGAGTTGCTTAAAACAGTACTGAAAAAGACGACTTCTTCTACCACCATCAGTGGTGAAATACTTCCATTAATTGAAATGTAACAAAGGAGAACAAAATAGCGAGGGCTTTGCTGATACTGGAAACCCTTATGTAGTGGTTAAGTGATACATCTGCTAACCCAAAGGCTGGCAGTTTGGATCAGCCAGGCACTCGGTAGAAATTCTTGGACTAGTTCTACTCTGCCCTATAGGTTCGCTATGAGTTGGAATCAACTGGACAGCAATGGGATTTCTGTATGCTTTGCCAACATATTAGCAAGATCCTGGATCCTTTCCTTGAGGGAGCACATTTCCTTGAGTCCCTCAGATGGGTCATGCATCTCCAAATAACTTTAGCCCATCAGCCATAACCCTTATCATTAGTAATTGACAGAAATAAAAGGATTTGGGCAGGGACAACATAAGCACTAATGTGCTGGAAACTCAGTAACATTTACATAACTTACGGGCTTGGAACAATACACAATCTACCAATTTTTTCATTAACATTTTCTTGTCATGCCACCATTTTGTGTATAAGGCTTTTCTTCTTCTTGGATTTATGTTCCCTCTTAGAATCCTAGTCTTCAAAAACACAGTAGTTACTCAACAGAAACAAGCGAACAATACACCCAAACCTATCTATGAAGTAGATTCCTACTCACATGACTGGCTGCCAACCTAAAGGTTGGCAATCTAATCTATTTCGCTGCTCTGCAGAAGAAAGTGTTGGTGATTTGTTTCTAAAAAGATCGCAGGCAAGAAAACCCTATGAAGCTGTTCTACTTTGTAACACATGGGGTCAGTATACAGTATTGTAATGGTCTGTTGGTCTCCACTCAGCCCCAAGCTCTGTGGAAACAGGAAACACATGCTGATCACCTATCTCCAGAAGCCACCACAGTGCCTGGCATGCAGGAGGTACCCAGCAACTACCTGTTGAATGAATTAAGTGAACGAATTAATAAGAAAAACATACAGAACCTGCCACTGGTTGAGCACCCACTATGGTAGATGAGCTAGGCATCTCACTAAATGCATTTTGAATTGTCGGAACAACTCTACAAAGTAGGTAATTTTTTTTTTCCTATGACAGCTTTGGTGAATGAGAAGTGTTTATCTAGTACACAAGGAATTACTCTGCAGATTCCCTTATTGGTAACTGCCAGGGTCCTTCCCATGGATCTCCCTGGGTGCTCTTGTACTGAGTCAGCAGGATGGTGGTAGGAGACTCCTTACTGAGAGCTCGCCTTTCCCATCGAGCACACACTTTGTGATTAGTGGGATGGGAGGAGGAAGACCACAATTCTTAAACTGTAATAAGCATTTTGCATACTTTATTACATTTAATCCTAAAAAAGCCCTATAATACTGACATTGAAAGCCTGGTGGCATAGTGGTGAAGTGCGGTGGCTGCTAACCAAAATGGTAGCAGTTCAGATCTACCAGGAGCTCCTTGGAAACTCTAGGAGGAAGTTCTAGTCTGTCCTATAGGGTTGCTATGAGTCAGAATTGATTCAATAACAATGGGTACATTTTTTTTTTTTACTGTGATTAAGTACCCATCTCTCTGCAACTCTATCTGCTCTCCTCACCCTGCAACAGCACACTCACCCCGTCCACTCTGTACTTCCAGTATCTACTCAACCAACACTTGTCCCTTCCTCTTCCCCCTCTCCTCTCCCCTCTAAAAAGAAACCAGTACAGCCTCATATATATATATTAAACCATAAAGGACACACACCATCTGCATCACTCTGTGTTCCCAAGTCCAGTCCATTCTGTCTGAAGTTTTGGCTTCAGTACTGGTCTCATGGTGACCCTATGAGTTGGATCCTTTTTGACAGCACTTGGCTGGTTTGACTGGTCTCAACTCTGGGCTAGCAGCAATTCTAGTGCCCATGTTCTCAGGGGACCCTCCAGGTTGTCAGACCAATTCTGGCCTTTTAATAGAGTTCTTAATCTGCACACCTCTTTTTCTTGTGCTAAGTCAGAGTATCTACATTGTGTCCCCTATCAGGACTGTTTCTGGCGGTGGCCGGGTATGCATCTAGTTCTTCCGGTCTCACGCTGCCAATCATGGGGCCTTTTGTCTCCTGGGTTCATGTTTCCTCATGTCTTTGATGTTCTCAGTTGTCATCTCTTTCTAGGTGGGTTGGTTCTAGGTGGGTTGGGACCAGTTGATGTCCCTCAGATGGCAGCTTGCTGGTTTTTAAGACTCCAGATGCCACTCACCAATATGGGGTGCAGAGGACTCTCTTAGAAAAAGTCTAGTTGTGCCAACTGACCTCGGTATCCCCCTAAAACATGGTTCCCAGACCCCTGTCCCTGCTACTCTGTCCTCTGAAATGTTGGGCCTTTTAGCTTACGGTGTAGTCCAGTAGTGCTGACCTGCCTTCTACTGCACGTCATCCCTTCCTTCACCTAGCTGAGTTCCTACTGATTATCTAGTCTATAAATAGCCCTCTCCCTCACTCCCCAAACTTCTAGCCATTGAAGAGCATTTTCTTCGTATATAAGTCCTTTCTTATGTCCTTATAATAGTGGTCTCATACAATATTTATTCTTTTGCAGCTGACTGATTTCCTCAGCATAATGTCTTCCAGTTGATTGCAGGTTATGAGATGTTTCATAAAATCATCATTGTTCTTCTTTATCATTGCACTGTGTTCCATTGTGCATAGAGGCCATAGTTTTATCTCTTCATCTGCTGATGGGCACTTAGGTTGATTTGGGTTTGTTTTTTTGTTTTTAATGTTGACACTGTTGTTGCTAGGTGCCCTCAAGTCGATTCATAATGGCCTCACGTGGCGGAGCACAACAGTCCCAAAGGGTTTTCTTGGCTGTAATCTGTACAGGAGCAGATTTCCAGGTCTTTCCCTCATGAGTCAGGATCAACTCAATGGCAATGGGTTTTTTGTTTTTTCGTCGTGGGTAGGTTCAAAACACTGACCTTCGGTTAGCAGTTGAGTGCTGGGTACTTAACTACCAGGGCTCCCTAATGTTGACATATGATCCTTACACTCAAATGAGTAATAAAAAATTAGGAGAGATGAAGGGAGTCTTCCCAAAGCAAACAGCCAGGATTCAAATGCAACTCTACCTGTGTGATTTGGTTCCTTCTTTCCTCCCTTCTTCCCTTCCTCCTTCCCTCCCTCCCTCCCTTCTTTCCTTCCTTCCTTCACACTTTTAGCGTCTTCTGATTGTGGTCCATGGACTGCCTTCACTGAATTACTGAGAGCACATACTAATGCTTCCTGGGCCCTGCTCCAAAGTCTCTAATGTGGAGTCCCTGAAAAGAGGGCTCACGAATTCCCATCTCTAGCTTGCTCCCTAGCTGGTTCTAGTGCATACTGATGTTTGAGAAACACTTTACTATGTCTAAAAACAAAAAAACTTGTTGCCATCGAGGCAATTCTAACTCATAGCAGCTCTATAGAACAGAAACCCTATACGGTTTCCAAGCTGGCTCATGGATTTGAACTCCTGACCTTTGGGTTAGTGGCCAAATGATTAACCACTGCACAACCAGGGCCCCTAGACTAGGTCTTTAAAAAAAAAATCCAAACCTGTTACCATCCAGTTAATTCTAACTTAACACGAGCCTATAGGACAGTGTAGAACTGCCCCACAGGGTGTCCAAGGAGCACCTGGTGGATTCAAACTGCCAACCTTTTGATTAGCAGTTGCAGCTCTTAAGCATTCCACCATCAAGGCTCCTGGACTATGTCTAAGCCAGAAAACCAAACCTATTGGTGTGAAGTCAAGTCTGGCTCATAAGGACCCTACAGGACAGAGTAGAACTGCCCTTTGGTCTCCAAGGAGCTCTTGCTAGATTCAAACTGCTGATCCTTCCATTAGCAGCCACAGCACTTAAGCACCATGCCACCAGGGTTTCTGGAATATGCCTAACCAAAAAATTCACTGCCACCAAGTGGCTTCTGACTCAAAGCGACCCTACAGAACTGAGCAGAACTGCTCCACAGAGTTTCTAAGAAGCGTCTGGCTGATCCAAATTGCTGACCTTTTGGTTAGCAGATGTAGCATTTAACCACTAGGCCATCACGGTCTAGCTGCCTCTCAGTGTGCATCCTTGGGGCAAGAAGGTTTTCACATGCTTGCACCATGCTAGGAACCAGATGACCTGTATGAATGGGTGGTGGGGTGTCCCTTTAGCAAGCATTAGCGTTGCATCTGCTGCTGAGAACACGGGGAATGCCTTGGTACCCCCCATTAATGTTAATGGCAATCATGTGGCCAATTCTCTGTACTCCATGCTGAAAATTGTTCCCCTTAGAACCAGGAGAGGCTATATTTAATCAGGCCATCTGGATTCCTGTGCACGTGTATAAGGGCGGAAAATAGGTCACAGTTGGTAAGCTCCTTTCTGGAAACTATTCTTTATTGTATCAGCACAGTCCTGAAAGAGCTCCTGCTCTTCTGATCTCCTCCATGAGTGACAGGCCCAGAGAGCTAAGCAGGGTCAGAGAAAGCACTGGATTTAAGAAAAAAAGAGTTCCCTTAGCAAAGAGCACACACAAAGTACAATAAGGCAAAAAGATAAAGCATGGCATAAACTTACGAAAACTATTCGTTTCCCCAAATAACACCTTTCTGCTCTAAAGTAACCTCACTTTCAGTTTGGAACCAAAACCAAACCCATTGCTGTCAAGTTAATTCTGACTCATTGTGATCATAAAGGACAGAGGAGAACTGCCCCATAGAGTTTCTAAGGAGCATCTGGTGGATTTGAACTTCCAACCTTTCAGTTAGCAGACATAGCACTTAACCACTACACCACCAGGGTTTCCTCAGTTTGGAAAGCAACGTGAAATTAGCAAACACAATTCAGAGAACATAAACATTGAGATACAAACTGATGATGTCTGGTGGCTTTGTAGACACTCGACCTCCAGGACAACGCTGAGGACGGTGGGCATATGAGACGCGTGTGAAACAGGAAACGTAGTGTATTAAGAGCAGTGAGCATCTGGTAGGGCTTCAAGGAGCCAACTCAGTTATTGACTAAGAGCTCCTCTTAGTCTTTCAATCCAAGCTTGTATTACAGAAGAGAAACTACAGAACCATGTGAGAAATTGTGAGAGCAGAAGAGGATTTATCAAGCTCAGTCTGGATATTAGTTTCTGTCAGGCCTCGATGGAGGGAACCACCCATCACCAGGCACCTGTGCCATCAGCCAGGACTGGCAGGTACTGTTCCCAGGAGAAGTGACACACTGTTGTTCCACATTCCCACACTGCCTTTTCGTTACTTCTCTTGGGTTACTTGGGCCATTTCTGTTTTTACAGAAAGCACTGAGTAAGCAGAGCCATCAGCAAGGGGGAAAACTAAAGCGTCACAGGGTGTGTGGCACAGTGGAAAAGTGGTGCATCTTATATCACTGGATTTTTGATACACGGGAGTGTCTAAAGCTCCCTAATTCAGGAAGATAATCTCAATCCCCTGAGTTCCAGGGGAAGACAGTGCCCTCGTGGAAAACTATGATGAGGTCCTTAAGCCAGCACACACACTAGCCCTGAGAAATACAGCAGGGTGCAGAAGGCTCGGCGTTACCACGACTCCACCCAGAGGCATATTCAAGAGCCCTGATGTCTTATGTTGGGGTCTTTTTACTTTCCCTACCTGAGGATTAGGGTCCTTCCTTCTTGCTTCAGCTTCAGAGCAATGCTAGGAGCTCTGCACAGCAGGATGACCTGGGCAGATGTATTAGTTTCCTATTGCCACTATAATAAATTATCCTAAGCCTAATGCCTTAAAATGACACTAATTTATTACCTTATAGTTCTGTAGGCCAAGAGTCCAATAGGGGTCACCAGTACTAGGCTAAAATCCAACAGTAGGCTAAAATCAAGGTGTCAAGCAAGACTGTGATCCTTTTTGGGGGTCTCCAGGGGAGAATCCATTTCCTTGTCTTTACCAGTTTCCAGAGGCCATCCACATTTCTTGGCCTATGTCCCCTTGTTCTACCTTCCAAGCCAGCAACATTGTGTCTCTGTGCATTCTTCCATAGCCACATCATTCTCTGACCCCAGCCAGGAAACGTTTTCAGTGTTTCAGGAGCCATGTGATTACACTGGGTCCTCTGAGATGATCCAAGATCATCTCCATTCAAGGTCCTTAATTTAATCACATCTGCAAAGTCCCTTTTGTTAAGCCAGGCTACGTACTCACAAATTCTAGGGATTAGGGTTTGGACATCTTTGAGGGCCTTTTTTTGCCTACCAAAGAGGATAAGAAATGGTGAGGATGAAGTTTCCCCAAGGCTGAAAGGATCCCAGGCAAGAAGCCAGCTGGGTGGGGAAGGGAGTGGTGCTCTAGAGTAGTGTTACCTTGCTTGGACCTCTTATGAAGTCCAGGCTGGTTTTCTAAAGTCCTCTTTCTTCCCATCATCGTCACTGTCACCAATGCCATTCTGGCTTCTTCCCTCCCATCTGAGCTATGCTCTAACAGCTCCTTGTCATACGACAGAGTAGCACTGACCCCGTAGGCTTTCCTAAGCTGTAATCTTTAAAAAAGCAGATCACCAGGTCGTTTCTTGTGCAGAGTTGCCAGGAGGTTTGAGCTGCTGTGCTTTTGACCAGAAGACGAGTGTTTAACCATGGCATCATGTAGTTCCCTATTGCCTTATTTCCAAAATTGTTCCTCCCTGGGCTCATTCTCCACATAAAAACCAGAGTCAATCTTAAAAACTAAAGTAATATATGCTACTCCCTTGTTTCAAACTCTTTGTTCTTGTTGCTGTCTTCCATTAAGCCAACCCATACGCAATGGAAGGAAATGATGCCAGGACTTGGGCCATGCCATGACCCATTGCTGACTGCATCACTGTCATTAGTAGGGGTTTTCCTTGGCTGTTATTCCAAAAGTACAATTTGCCAGGCCCTTCTTCCTAAAGATCGAGCAGTGTTGTTGGTCCACTGGGAGATCTCATCCTCTGAAACCTTCTACATTTTAGTGGCAGAGATAAATATTTGATCAGCAGAACAAGAAAATCAATCAATATATCATGCAATATCAGCTATTGGTAAGGAACATGCAAAAATAAATGGAAGTGTTCACTTAAGGAGACGGAGAGTGAAGGGAAGGCATTCTGTTCTAGGATGGTGTCTTAGTCTGGAAGCTCCTTGAAAACTTGTTCAGCATCACAGCACTGGGAAAGCCTCCACTGACACTTATGCTTGAAGTGTGTCTGCTGGGAATCAACCTGGGTCTGCCATATGGAAAGTGAGGATACTACCACTGAAGCATACTGCCACCCTTCAAACCTCCGTCAGAGCTTTCTGGCACTCTTAGAAGAGGCCCATTATGCCCCTCATTGTAGCCAAAAGGGCTCTGCATCACCTGGTCCCAGAGCTGCCCTGTGACCTTTCTCTCCCTTTATTCTTGGTCACTAGACTCTAGCCACAAGGCCTCCTGGCTGGTCCTTGTGCTTCCCAAGCTGTCTGTACCCTCAGTTCCTGCTGCTCCCTCCACTCGGATACTACAGCTTCGCCTGGTTTGTTCCTCTTTTCCAGGCGTAGATGAAATATTATCCTCAAGAGGACAGCTCTGCTCATCATAAAAAAAAGCCTTCCCTTTACTCACTATCACCATAACTGAACATTTGTATTTATTTTTCATGTTCTTTACCAATACCTGATACTACATGATATATTGATTCGTGTTCTTGTATTGCTGATTGAATATTTATCTCTACTACTAAAATGTAGACGATCTCAGAGAACAGGGAACTCCCAGGGGGCCAACAACAGTGCGTCACACATTTCCTAACCCCCAGTGCCGTCGAGTCATTTCTAACTCACAGTGACCTTTTGAGCAGAAGAGAACCACCCCATGGGGCTTCCAAGGAGTGGCTGGTGGATTTAAACTGCTGACCTCTTGGTTAGCAGCTGAGCTCTTAACCACTATGTCAACAGGGCTCCACTTCATGCACTAAAAACCAAAATCCAAACCCACTGCCATGAAGTTGGGTCTGACTCAGTGACCCCAGAGGTCAGAGCAGAACTACCCCATAGAGTTTCCAAGAAGCACCTGGCAGATGTGCACTGCTGACCTTTTGGTTAGCAGATGTAGCACTTAACCCACGATGCCACTAGGGATTCCTTTCACACACTAGAGGTACTTAATTATTTGTCAACTAAATGAATTCAACAAGTATTTCTTGAGTATCTACTATGTGAAAGGTACTGTGACAACAGCAGCGACAGTGACAGATGTGGTCTGCCCTGCACACCAGTTTTCCCATCCAGAGTCAACTTTTACTTACGACTAAAGTTCTTTGTAATTTTCCATTTCCCTTCGCAATTTTTGACACTTCTCATTGATTTATTTATTCCTCCATCCAATTATCATGCATTCATTTCTATATTGCTAAACTATATTCACAAGAGGTCTCTGTCCCCAAACGAGACCATCAGCAGTTTGGGAGATTTCTTTTGATGGTGGCCATGATGAGAAGCAGATACTGCCCTGCCCCCCATATCTCGACCCCTGGTATTTCTTTCTTGGTTATTCAGACCCTAAAGACACCAGTGGAGGCACCCTGAATTAATAACAGCTGGTCCAGAGATGAGCAAAGGATTACAGTGACACAGAGGTCAAGATAGAGGCCTTGGGCAAGAATTAAGCAGACACTGGGTGATACCCACTGGGCCAGGCCACTGCACCTTGGTCGCCCTTGCCATCTATGTACCAAGTGTCATACTAGCTTCCCACTGGCCATGTCTAAGATAGTATACATTCCTACTTCCTATCCCAGGCCAAGGGGCAACGCACCAGACAACGTCTTTTTAAAGTTGTTCATTTCTGCTCCCCATTGTCTTTGCAATGTCACTTTTTTTACTTACAGAACATATGCTAGCCAAATGGGTCCAAATTAGCCTGAGCTAATTTCAACGTGCATTCACTCTGCTGCCACAGGCTATGGAAAATCTGATTTGGCTTCTGACGACATGCCCTGTCTACACTACAGGACTGACTCGGCAGAGTTTGGGTTACGTGTGGGGAAATGCACATATACCTCAGACTTTTAATGACTGAGAAGTATAAGAGATGCTTTCTCTGGACAACTGAGCCAAGAAGTTAGGCTAACCCCAACCTGGCTTATTAGTTTGGGGGCGAAATGAGGAAAAGTCATTCAAGCGATAGTAGGCAAGCCGAGTTGTTTTGTGGGCACACGTATATAAAAGGTGGAGGACACTTGCCTACGCAAACAAGCACACAACTGATTTATAATTTACCTCCTTCAAGCATTAAACCAGTTTCAGTCAAAAACCAAAAAAACCTCCTGCCATTGCGTCAGTTCTGACTCACAGTTACCCTTTAGGACAGCATAGAACTGCCCTGTAGTGTTCAGGGCAGTCAAATTGACTCTAACTCATAAGGACCTAGAGTGGGTCATAGTAGAAATGTGCTCCCTAGGGTTTCCCAGGACTGACTTTTCAGAAGCACACTGCCAGGTCTTTCTTCCAAGGTGCCTCTTGGGGGAACTGAACCTTCTACTTTTCAGCTCTCAGCCAGGTCTGTTAAAAGTTTGTGTTACCCAAGGATTCCCCTTCTAACATTATTCTGCCTACTTCCAGATATACTTGCGATGTCAGAAAATAAGATGCAAATAGACCATAGATCAAAACTACTCCAGCTCTTTGGAACAGAGTAATATGAAACTAAAGGTTTTTGTCCTAAAGTCCTATACAAACTTAGACATGAACTTAACCAGCACAATCACTGGACTGTATTTTTTAGGCAAGATTCATAAATTCTTGTGTTTCTAGTCGGATCCGACTCGACAGCTCTTGGCTTGGCTTTCACTTATATCTTCCTCTGAGATTGGACAAGTGCATGCTGTCATTTCCTAGGCACAAATACAGCTCACTGAACCTCCGCCCGTCTCCCAGCCCCACCTGCAGCCTCTCCTCCCTCTTAGAAAGAAAACACGACACGGCTGCTATTAGATCAGTTGGTCACATTGGTTCACTTCCTCCTCTGAACAGCCTGGAGTGGAGTGACCAGACAGGCGTGCAGCAGACTCTCCAGATGTTAGAGATAAGAGTGCATTTTCAGCTGTCAGACTCCTGTGGTAACACTCCCGTATTCGTTTCCAACCACCTTAGGCTTCACATCTTACTACATTCATTACTGATGTCAGCTGCTGTACAGTCAACTTCAACTTACGAGGCCTCCATGGGTGCAGAGCAGAACCGCTCCAGGTTTTCAAAACTGTGATCTTACAGAAGCAGATCACCAGGCCTGTCGTCTGAGCACCTCTGGGTGGTTTCAAACCGCCAACTTTGTGGCTGTAGTTGAGTGCTTAACTCTTTGTGCCACCCGGGGACCCCTGTCATAGTTTTGGCCTCACATGTTGTATCAGTGAATCCAAATTGGCTGATTATGGAAATAAGCACATAATTTAGGATTAAAATAAACAAACTAGTTTAACAGCGAACCTCAGGTATCTAGCCCCAGGCTTAGAGACACTGCAAACTGTGCTCAAAACCAAAGCCAATGAAGAGAGGCACACTGTGAAAAATGAGAATATCAGAAAATGTTTGAACCCCCTCCTCATGGGGGGATATGCACATATATACTTATGGAACTCTCAATGATTGGGAATAAATGCTCACTGATAGACATTTTACTGGATTAGGTTATAATACATGCACTTCAACAGCCTCCCAGCTGTGCTGGAAAAAATCTGGATGTCAGGTTATCGTCAGTGGAAAAGTAACCCATCGCTAGCAGTAAGTCAAAAGGCTGCACACCAAACTCCATGCAAAACCTATTGCCACTGAGTCAGTTCTGACTCAGAGTAATCCTACAGGGCAGAGTAGAACTGTCCCATAGGATTTCCAAGGAACAGCTGGTGGATTCACACTGTCAGCCTTCTGGTTATCAGTAGAGCTTTGAGCCACTTCCCATTCAGGGCTTCACACATATTCTGAAGACTTAGTATATTTCAGAGGTGTAAGAGATGCTTCCTATGAACGGGTGAACTGAGAAGCAGCTGCACGGGGCACATACAAATCCTCAATAAATACAGAGGTCTAAAATTTCAGCATTGTGATAGAAGAAGAACAAGAAACACAAAAAATCAAAGGGCTGCTCCATGTCATATGGTTGCTACAGATGAAGTCTGGCCCTCCAAAAAACAAAAAACCAAATCCAGTGGAGCTGATTTCAACTCACAGAGACCCTATAGAACAGAGTAGAGTTTCCAAAGAATGCCTAGTGGATTTGAGCTGTTGGCCTTTCAGTCAGCAGCTGTGGCACTTAACCACTACACCATCAGGGTTTCCAAGCCTGGCCCACTGGAAGGCCACGACTGACAAGGACTGAAGAAGTTATGTTAGGCATTAACCATTTGGTGTTTTTCCTTAGATTTTATAAAATTAGGGCTATACGTAGGCATGAAACTACACAAACATTCAGCAGACAATGAAAATATAAAACTTCATTATTTTTCCCAACAGCTAAAGTTCCAGAGCTGAAGCAGTTTCACTTTATATATTCAGATTGATCAAATTAATACCAAAAATAATTGACAAAGGGTTAAAGTTTCCAATTTCATTTGGAAGAAGAATTATATACACCTACCAGAAACACTGGTGGCATAGTGGTTAAGTCCTACATCTGCTAATCAAAAGGTTGGCAGTTCAAATCTACCAGGAACTCCTTGGAAATGGTATGCGGCAGTTGTACCCTGACCTATAGGGTTGCTATGAGTCCAAATCTACTCAGTGGCAGTGGGTTGGTTTGGGTTACCTTATAAACTAGGGCACTTTGAAACTGAATTGAAACTACCAGGTGAAAACGCAACAGTAGTATAGGTAGAAGACCTGGGAGAATAGGTACCTACTGGTGCTGTTAAGTAACACACACTATACATGACTGCTCAACTTGTTACCATCTGATCAGAGGAGAAAACTGCTGTCTGTTAGGGATTCACTTGTAGCTGTTGGCTACAAGTGTCACTTGACCTAAATCAGCACATTATTTTGGGGGAAATGCACTACTGGACTTATGGAGAAGCTCCTTAAAGCTAGTCTCACAAAACAACATATTCTGTGTTGCTTTGGGTAGCAGATGGTTTGGAAGAAGCACAGAAGTGTGATTTGTTAGACCTAGGTCTGAGGGCTTTGTCTTTCCCTTGTGCTCATTTAACCTGGAGTAAGCTGCCACTTCTCAGGAGCTGCATTTTCCCTGCCTGTGAAAGAAAGTTAATGAACCTGCCCTGTCTACCTGGCAGGGTGGTTGTCAGGATCACAGGCAATCATTACAGGCAAGGTGTTCTGTAGCTGAGAAGTATTCTAACGAGGCAGGGCTCTCGGGCTGTCCAGACTCTAAATGTTGTGTGGGACAATCAGCTTGGGTGGGTGACGGTGGGCAGTAGGAGGTCACTAATTTCTCTGCATGGTGGTTTCCTGACCCAAGGTACAGAGGTAGAATCCCCTTAGGTTCAGACCAGGTACAACCACAGGGAAACTGAGCCATGGACTTAATGGACTCATGACAACCCCTCTGTGTTGCAATAAAACTGGGCTCTCTGTGGTGGCAGCGTGGTCTACTAACCAAAAGTTCAGCAGTTCGAATCTACCAGGCGCACCTTGGAAAATCTATGGGGCAGTTCTACTCTGTCCGTTAGAGTCGCTGTGAGTCAGAAGTGACTTGATAGCAGTGGGTTTGGTCTGGTTTGGCTACGGACTTCAGCTGTAGCTTTTCTGGAAGGAGATCACCAGGCCTTTCTTCCTAGATAACTCTGATGCATTTGAACTTCCAACCTTCTGATTAGTAGCTGAATGCTTAACCTTATATAAGCGCCACCTGTGGTCTGCATAGTACAATCAGACAGCTTGTACAATTCATTTGCCAAGGCTTGGGAAAGCTGTCAGAACAGCTGCTTGAGAACCAAGGACACTTCCATTCTAACTGAGAATAGAGCTCCAGAGCTGGCTGTAAAAATCCGACACTTGACATCTGCAGATCTAGCTAGCTGTCGCCCACTTGATTATATTGGCAAATACAGACAGCATTCCGTAAGAGTGAGCTGGGGAGTGTACTACCAATCACTTCACCTTCGCTTCCTGTTCTCCCTTCACCCCTGCTAAAAAAGCAAGAGAGAAGAGAAAAGGCAGAGTGCTCACACTCAACATTCCCTAGCCTCTCTCTCTTTAACCTTCTGTTCCATAAGGGGATGTCTTTATAAGGGAAGCAGGCTAAGTTGTTTTAGTACGTGGTCACTGATGGAGGAAACAAGAACTGAAGCTGTGTTCCCACTGCAACTGGGAGTGCTTTAAAAACAAACAAAAACACTGCTGCAGAGTACAATCTGATTCATAGCATAGAATTGCCCCATAGCATTTCCAAGGATCGTCTGGCAGATTTGAACTACTGACCTTGTAGTTAGCAGATGGAGCACTTAACCCACTATGCCACCGGGGTGAATGCTTAGTGAGAATAAATATTTCAAGGACAGTGGTCCTAAACTGAAGAGTCTTCAACAGATTTGAAATGTTTTCCTCATGTCAGAGAATGTCTATTCCCTCTTCATTATTCTTGACACAAGAGAAAGCAGCCCAGCTCATTCTTCTTCATGGATACTCTGGTTTTAGAGGACATAGACTCTGCTAGCAAAGTCATCTAGTGGGTTCTAATCAAACCCGGGCCAGTAAAACGGGAAAACCAAAGCCTTTGCCATGGAGTCAGTTTCAACTCACAGTGACCCTATTAGAGATGATCTAATAGAGGGGTTGCGGGGGCGGTGAAGGAAGGACAGCACTTTTTTCTCATTCAGTGAGTTGATATTTCAGGAAACTAAGACTTTTCTAATCTTTCCAATTGCATGTTGAAAGGAGGTTGTTGTTTTTACTGGACATTTTCAGTCCAGGATTCAAGGATTTTTACTCTTTATTTTTTATTTCTTTACTCTGTTTAAATCTATACTAGGCATTCTCACGGATGAAATGACTCACATGACAGGATGTGTTCTGATCACTGACAATTCCTGACTTATGCTGAGGATTTCGTGGAGGAAAACTTAGGCTTTCACGGCAGTTCCACTTGGAAAGACGATCCTGATTTCAGTATCTACACTGGAAGGTCTGAAGGGAAGGGTAATGACATTTTCCCAACAGCCTCCAGTTATGCAATGAAAAAACTTAAAAACTCCTGACAGTGCCTGGTATTAAGAACAAGAAGAGAGGGGGAAGAAATTAATCCTTTCACGCCCAGCAGTACCTTCAGTGACCATAAACTTTTTACGTCTTGGGTTTATTGAGAAGCTTCTGGACCACAGACAGGGCACGCTGCCGCAGCTTGATGTTCAAAAGTAAAGCAACAGGCATCTGCCACAAATTACAGTTTTTACAGAGTTTTGTCTGAAGTGTCTGAATTTGGGGCAAGAAAAATAGAAATTTTGAAAATGTTTATTTGTTCCACATATGTACCAATAGACACTAGCGGGGACGCTGGGTGTAATTTGCAGTACTTTACATGCACCACTAAACACTTACTATAAGCTTACGGGAGGAGGCAAGAAAAAAAAATCCATATTGCTTACCAAAAATTCAGATACACGCAATGGTTCTGCGTGCTTCCATTAACAAAAACACATAGTGTTAACAAAACATTCAAAGCAGAACCAGAAGAACCAGATGGCACCTGGCCACCACCAAAGACAGCCACGATGGGGCTCACAGTGCTGAGTTCTTGTGGTAACACGAGAAAAAGAGGGGTGCAGCTCAAGAACTCCACCAAAAGACCACAACTGATGGTCCGATGGCCTGGGGGATCCCCTGGAAGCATGGACCCTGGCCTGCTGCTGCCCTTACCCAGAAAACACAACTGAGGTCAACTCTTTGGACAAAAATGGACTGGACTCAGGGGTACAGTGTGACCATGTGGTCTGTGTACTTGATAGTTCTGTGCACCTACGGGATGCTGTCCTACTGGTCTTCTTCCAGATGAGAGAGAAGAGGGTAGAGAGGAGGGGACAGCCAATCATTGGGAGGATAAAACAAGTATAGCATGAAAAGGAGGAGTGTGCTGTCACCGGGCAGGAAGAGCAGAAGGAGCTGCTGAAAGGTGGGCATGCAAAATTGATTTGGATTGTATACTTTCACTTAATCACAATTAAAAAAAAAAAAAAACAAAAAACGAAAGCAGAAAAGAAGTGGGTCACCAAAGTGTTTGTATGATAAAAATACATATGCTTACGGTGATAACAATAATACCGAATATTTGTAGACTCTGGTTCTAGAACTCCCTAGCTGTGATATTCTTGCAAATGTACTTAAACCCTCTCTGTGCCTCAGTTTTCCTATTCTTAAAATAGGGATAGTAATAGTAGCTACCTTGTAAGATTATCTTCAGAACTAAGGGAAATAATCACTGTAAAGTATTTAATATAGGGTCTGAAATACTGTAAAGGCTCAGCAAATATCATCTACAATGGTATCAGAAGGCCCGGCAGCATAGTAGTTAAGTGCTACCTCTGCTAATCAAAATGTTGGCAGTTCAAATCCACCAGGTGCTCCTCGAAACTCTATCAGGCAGTTCTACTTTGACCTACAGGGTCACTATGGGTCAGAATTAACTGGATGGCAGTGGGTTTGTTTTATGCCAGTATTAATTGTACATACCGTTTGACTGCATAAATAAATAAACTAACCAAGAAATAAAAACAAATAAACAACGACAACAAAATCATTACAATTGATCACACATACAACAAAGCAGAACTGCTCTACCGGGTTTCCAAGGAGCAGTTGGTAGATTTAAACTGCTGACCTTACGGTGAGCAGCCTAGCTGTACTACCAAGGTCCAAAATATTAACACCACCACCATAATAAGCCCACATATAGGTCTTTCCTAAGTGCCAGACCCTGTCCTAAGAACTTTGTATCTACTAATTTATTTAATTCTAGCACTAACTTTATAATGCAGGGATGTCACTCTTCCCTTTGTGCTGACAGGGAAACCAAGGCACAGAAAAGCAAAGAAACTCAAGTAACTCTATATGACAGAGCCAGACTTGTCCAGGCATATAATTATCTCAGGGTTTCCTGAAGTGATTTAACAATATTTTGATTTTATGATATTGTTTATCACATCATTGTTTTCTTTTTTTTAATGCACTAGTTATCTTATAGCTGCCATCAATTCTATCATTTATTTCCTCATATCTCTGAAAATGAAGGCATCACAAAATGATGACATAGGAAAATTAGAGTAACTAGAATAGAATTCATTCACATGTGTGTAAAAATTAACTGATAGCAAGTGTGGGCAAAGCAATATGCTTCATTGTTAGCGTCAGAGCGACAGCTGGAAAGGAAGGGCAATCTCATCTTTCAACCATCACCTCTTACAAGGCATATATGGGGGGATACCTGAACTTACTACAAGACGACGTTTCATCTTTCATTTCTTTCTTCCATCTCTTGTTCCTATTCTCTTTGCAAAATACGAAAACAGAAATCCCCACTTACTAACTAAACTCTTAAAGATTTTGTAAGATCCAATCAAAATGTCAGCTTTTTTTCCCTCTCTGCTCTTTCTTTGTGGTGATTGACCAGAAAATTTCTGGCCTTGTCTCCAAAGCTCAGATGCTTAAATATTGGTTGCTCTGGAGCCTAATGGTTACTGTAAAGCCATGGAATTTTAAATTTGATCTCAGACTTTCAAGTCGTGACAACTTGATTACTTTACATGGCCAAAATCCTGAACCAAGCTATAATTTTAAGGTCTAAACTGCCTTCACATTGATGGAAAACCTTTGAAAATGTGTGGTCCACAACTATCTATGAGTGTAGTTTACAGCTGTTGCCTTTTATGCCTGAGATCATGGACAGTCCAAGAGCTGATCCTCCTGGGACTGCTATTAATATCACTCTTGTTTTAGACAGCTTTTCCTTCAACTAGCAATCTTCTGGCTTCCTGATACTACAATGCAGCCTCCCCACATCCAGGCAGTTGTAGGGTCCTTGGGATTTATCAGTGGTCTATAACACAGGTTTTTCACAACAAGCAGCTTATTCAAATACTGGT
Organism: Heterohyrax brucei; assembly: GCA_028571685.1. Taxonomy (NCBI): domain Eukaryota; kingdom Metazoa; phylum Chordata; class Mammalia; order Hyracoidea; family Procaviidae; genus Heterohyrax; species Heterohyrax brucei. The sequence goes on from CM053149.1 coordinate 55,724,163, forward strand.
CAAACAAACAAATGAGTGGCTCTTCATTAAAAAAAAAAAAGCAAGTGCCAGAAACTGAGAAAAAATTATGTAAACTAGAATTAGGAGTACAAAAAAGTAAAACTGACTGCTGTTGAGCTGATTATGTCTTATAGTGACCCTATACAGTAGGACAGAGCAGAACTGTTCCATAGGACAGAGCAGAACTGTTGCAAGGAAAACCTGGTATATTCAAACTACCAAACTTCTGGTTAGCAGCCACAGCACTTAGCCACTATGTCACTAGGGTTTTCAGATTAGGGATAGGTAACATTTTTTTTAAACATAAACCAAATCAAAACTAAAAGAAGTGCCATCAAGTTGAGTAGACTTGCCTCATACAGTTTCCAAGGAGCGCCTGGCAGATCTGAACTGGTGACCTTTTGATTAGCAGCCATAGCACTTATGCACCACGCCACCAGAGTTTCCAAGTGACTAATATATTATCAATTTCAGGTACCGGTATGTCTGAAACTTAACAAAACAATTCCTAACATTGCTTTAAGCAGCAAATCAAGGCCAATTTTTAGTTCATGTGGACATGATTTTGGAGGTGCTAAATCTGATTCCTCATTTGATAGGGTCTGCCTCATGTCTTCTCAAGTTACACTGGAAATCCTGTTCTAGTCCTTCTTTTAGGAGATGAAGTCACAACATCAGCCTTGAACATGGGATGAATCTAAATTTACTGGCACACAAAGGAAAATCTGTCACCAGAAAGCAAAGTCGCTAGATTGTGTTTCTCAGCTCCAATGCTTTCAACATCCAGACTGCACTAAAAATCTCTAGTTCCTTAGCTTCTATTGTGTCTGTCTGTTACCTACTGTTAGATTACTTATTCCTGAGCCTCTCACCTAACATTTTATTTGTTAGTTTCCTGATCTATAAAATGGGGATAAGAATATTAATGACATAGACCATTGTCATTAATTGTCTTTGAGCCAATTCTGATCTATGGTAGCCATACGTGTGGAGAAGAACTGCCGTATAAAGATTTGCCAGTTGGTGACCTGTCACAAGCAGATGGCCAAGTCTGTCTTCAGAGGTCCTTTTGACCTTTTGACAACCCAATATTTTGCATTGAGTAATTATCTAAAAATTGAATATGTATTTCCATATACTCATGTGAAAAATTCTCTTCAAGGATTTTCAGAAATAGATTTTTGTTGTTTTTCCATTAGAACAGATGTTTTATCCACAGTGGTCTTCAATTGATACATGTCATATATATTACCTGTCCCAAGCCACAGTGTGTATTCTCAATTGTCTCCTATGCATGTGAAAGCTAGGCAATGAATAAAGAAGACCAAAGAAGAACTGACATATTCCACTTACAAGGCTGGCAAACAACACGGGTGTACAATGGAAACCCTGGTGGTGTAGTGGCTAGGTGCTCTGGCTGTTAACTGAAAGGTCAGCAGTTTGAGTCTTCTGGCTGCTCCTGGAACCTTTATGGAGCAGTTCCACTCTGTCCTATAGGGTCACAATGAGTCAGAATCAACTCAACAGCAGTGGTGTTTTTTTTTTGTTGTTGTTTGTTTGTTTTAAAGAACTGCCAAAAGAATGAACATTGTTTAATGGACTGCCAAAAGCCAGCTTTCTGGCTGTCTCAAAATAGTCAGAAGGCTCTGCAGAAATGAGCATGGTGAGACTCTGTTTCATGTACTTTGGACACCATAGCTGAGAGGAACAGTGCCTGGAGACGGACATCATGCTTGATAAAGTAGAGGTGAGTGAAAGAGAAGACCCTTACGGAATTGGATTGACCCAGTAACTGCAAGAATGGGCTCAACGACAGCAAGGACTGTGAGAAAGGCAGAGTAGCTTGTGGCACTTCGTTCTGTCAGGCACAATGGGGCTATGAGTTGAGATGGCCCGGTGGCATCCTACAAACAACCTAACCACACACAGGCATACATATAACAATTATAGGACGGCTACAGTGAGTCAAACAGTTCTTACTGGTGAAATGCTGACATCTTGTCAGGCACAGACAAAACATTCTATGATATCTGACTGAAAAACAGAAATGTTTCCTGCCTTGTTTCTGATACGGTAACAAAAATTCTGATTAATATACATGAGACTCACTTTTTTTTTTAAAGAGTCAGACATTTCTGAATTGCCAGCTGCGAGGGCACTGAATGCTGCATTGAGGAGTCAGATGAGAACAAGAAGGAATTTTAGATCAAGGCCCTTTATGCAGTGGTTGCAATCTTTTAGGACTATTTCTGACTTATGTAAAGGCAGACGTGAATATTGACTGCATAAACATGACTACAATCAGAGCTTGAAAGAAGAATGCCTGTCATTATAAAGGAATCTAATGCCAGTAAAACCTGAGGAAACAGACATTAGAAAATAGCAGGTTATTTTCTCTTCCTTAAAAGTCCTGAAATTTAATTTCATATTCACAGGCGGGGGATAAAACATCTGTTCTAATGGAAAAACAACAAAAACCTATTTCTGAAAACCCTTGAAGAGAATTTTTCACGTGAGTATATGGAAATACATATTCAATTTTTAGATAATTACTCAACGCAAAATAGTGTGTGGTCAAAATATACACAGACCACATTTGGCTTCAATCATGAAATTCTGATGAAGTGCAGAAGTTATAATGTCATCATCCTTCATGAACTCATTTTAATATGTCCTCTGGTGCAGTGGTTAAGTGCTATAGCTGCTAATCAAAAGGTAGACAGTTCAGGTACACCAGGCACTCCTTGGCAACTCCCTGGGGAGTTTCCCTACTCTGACCTATAGGGTTGCTATAGGTCGGAACAGACTTGGTGGCAGTAGTTTGTTGTTGTTTTTTTTTTTTTAATTTTGAAAACAGATTGATACCCAAGTGCTGGTTTCGCTAGCTGCTATGGAGTTGAACTCCTCCCTACTAATGGTGACTCCAGGATCAAAGTACCGAAAGGCTGCCCAGTCCTGCATTATCTCCAAGGTGATGTGATCCATTGGATTTTCATCGGCTAATATCTGGAAGGTATTGCCAGACCTTTCTTCATAATCCTTCTTAGTCTGGAAGCTTGGTTTAAATTTGTTCAGCATCATAGCAACACACAAGCCCCCATGACAGGTGTGGCTGAGCACGAGGTACACCAGCTGGAACTTGAACCTGTGTCTCCTGTATGGAAGGTGAGAATTCTACCGCTGACCCACCACTGCCTGCTACCCAAACACTAGGAATACAATAATAAAACATTAATCCCTGCCTTTAAGAAGCTCACCCTTTAGATAGGAAGTTAAACATCTAACAATTAAAATATGACATAATAGCTCTGTGACAGAGACAAACATAGGATGGGATTGAGAGACACAGTGAATCTGGACCAGCAGTGCCAGGAGGAAGTGCCCTCCAAAGAATGTCCATGAAGGCCCTGTAAGAATAAAAACAAACCGAACTCACTGCCATCAAGTGGGTTCGACTCATAAAGACCCTGTAAGAAAGAGTGAAACCGGCCCACAGAGTTTCCAAAGAACATCTGGCAGATTCACACTGTGACCTTTTGATTAGCAGACACAGCATTGGCCTACTACACGACCAGGGTTTCTCTTGTAAGAATATCCAGGCAAGAGTGCTCTGGGCAAAAGGAATATTTGTGCAAAAGCAGAGAGTGAGAGAGCAGTCCCAAATTTCTCAGATGGAATTAATGATTCTCCACACACAACCTCTGTACTTCCGTTAGCATGAATGTCATGAGGATTCTTGCTGATCCACTGGTTCACCTCCCTGGGTAGACAACCTTTTGGAAGCAGGCAGATCTGTCTTTGCACTTCCCATTTTGTCCTGTGCATCTAGTTTGCCTTCATACATTGTGTAGAGTACATAGATGAATTCCAATGAGATTTCATAAGAATCTCTTGTAAAATATCGACTTAATCAAAAACACCCACTGTACCACTCATTAACAAGAGGGAAGCCTTTGGGTTTGGGAAAGATGATCCCTTCCTAAGAAGAAGGCAGGAGAAAGATCTTGTAGTCTTTTCAGAGAATCTCATCCTCAAGTGGTTTTTGTGGTCATGTGGGAAAATGAGTCTGGGAAACGTGCTCCCAGATGGCATGGCTGGAATGAGGAATGACAACTAGCTTCCCTTTTACACAGCTTCTGTAAAGGGCATTAGGAACAAGAACAACCACAACAAAAAGCATCAGTGTTGGTCAGCACTCTTCAGTGCCTGAGCTGAAAGATGCTATCAACAGGGAGAAGTCTCCTAAGGCATTTCTACTCGGATCTTTTGCCAAGAATAGCCACTAATTGGTGAGTCTCACCAGCCAAGGCTTGTGGGCTAAGCCTCACTAGCCAGAAGTCCCAGCCAGCACTTGTGGAAGTTTCCCTGAAAAGGGGGGCACCTCCCTGGGCACAGCTCAAGGGCCCTGGCATGGTCTGAAGGAGAAAGGGTCATGTCAGAGTCTATAAGAAAGGGCACTGCTCCCTGAAAACAGCTTACAATGAGAAGCTTTAAGTATACAGAACTAAGAATTTCTGGAAGAAGTGAAAGTCTACCATTTAAAAGTGATTTTTTAAAAGTTGTGGCACAAATACATAGAACAAAACTTTAGCCCATACAATTTTTTTTTAACATGGACAATTCAGTAACACTAATTATGCTCATCATTTTGTCTTCCTGTCACCACTATGCATTTCCAGATTTTTCCATCACCCTTAACACTAACTCAGAAATCTGATGGTAAACAGGGTTTAAGGGCTATGTCTGCTAACCATAAGGTTGGCAGTTTGAATCTGTCAGGTGCTCCTTGGAAACTCCATGCAGCAGTTCTACTCTGTCTATAGGGTTGCTATGAGTTAGAATTGACTCGATAGCAGTGGGATCTTTTTTGGAGGGTAACAGAAACTCAGTGCTTCTAGGCAGTGGGCTATCTCTTTCCCCTCTCTCCCACCCCTAGTAGCCACTAATAAATTTGGTTTTCTGTACATTTGCCAATGTAAATGCTTCACGTAGGTGGGATCCTAGAATATTTACCCTTCTGTGTCTTCTACTCCATTTAGCGTCACGTTTGCAAGTTTCATTCATGCTATAGTACTTGTCATACCATGCCACCTCTGCTAGGATGGCTGTGATGAGGAAAACACCACAGAACATGGGTTGGCCAGGATGTGCAGAAACCAGAGCCCTCATCCCTTGCTAGTGGGGTTGTAAAGTGGTGCAGGCCTGGGATTTCTTTAAAGGAAGCAGAACAGACAGTAGTGGTATTTCAAGAGGAATTCTCAGGGAGAATTGCTGTAAGCCAGAATAAGATAATGACCGTTATTAAAAGGTAAATGTTCTCTGAGCCTCAGGAAGTGATTCTTTACCCTGTTGCTTTTCGAGACTTTGACCTCACTTGAATGTTAGGTAGTAATAAAGTCCTTCTGAATTTATCCAAATCTAATACTCAAAATCGGTGATTCACAGGAGTCTATTTATTCTTTTAAGTAAGTGTCAACATAGTGGATTAGCTCCTGCCTCTTCTCCCTCCAATTCTGCTTCACCTATGTTAAGAGTTTTATGTCTACAGCTGCTCTGTCAACTTCAGCCTTTTCACCTTCTTTTAACAAAAAAATAATACAATGGAGTCAAGTGACACCTTTTTCTTGTCTTCCCCTTCCTCCCACTTCCTTTTGCTCTCTAGTCATGCTGGGAAGTTAAACCTAATCCAAAAGAAAAATGTTCTGGAAAGACATAAGAGTGAAGCAGTAGTGGGGAGTAATTTCTGATCTGGGCTAAGCTCCGCTAATCAGCTTTCTCACCCCAGATACAAAATACAACAAAACTACCCACCATTTGTCAGAACAAAAGAAGCAAGGGCTGCGATTATGTCTCTGCTCACACACAGCAAAGGGGAAACAGTACGGCATCTGTAGGCTCTGTCTGGCCCAAGGCATTGTGAAACGTCTTAGCACACCCAGAGCTGACATAGCTGTATGCATTCATGTACTCAGATACATAAGGAATCCAAGATTAAAAATCATAATGAAAACTAAGACAATGCCCTTGGGAGATCTTCCTTTCCCCAAGCTGCAAAGTTGGTCTAACCTCAAAAAGAAAACATGCCATAACTTCTCGGGGAGGGGTGGGATCCCATTCTTACCAGAACTAATTGCCAATAATTTTAAAGAAGGTTGTCATCCTCTCTCTGTCCAGTTTATGAAATAAAAGAGGCCATCCAGTAAGAGTACCCAAATGCTGACTGCAAGGGGAATGTGACCTGTGATCCAGCATATGTCCAACGGGCACAGCCAATTTCCCCATCAGTCTTCCCACATTCCTCTTCCCCAAGAAGGCCAAAGACCCAAGAATAACCTTGGGCATACATCTGTTTGTCCACTGAATGATGGTCTGGGCTTCAGCTCAATGGGTCCTGTCTGCTGAAAACTTCTTCCTACATGGATCAGATTTTCATTACTTCGCTCTCTCATGCAAGGTTTCATCTCAAAAAAGGCTAGATTTCTTATCAAGCCACTCATTTACTTTATCAAGGTGACCACTCTACTGTATTCCAAGACAATTCAGCAGTTATTGGGTTGCAACTTGTCAGAACAACTGGTTTTTACTACATTAAAACAAAACAAGATGAAATAAAAAAAAATTATTTTATTTTTATTTTTTGCAATGGGAGAAGGAGAATGGGAAAGTGAAGACAAAGCAAAACTAATGTTTCAAATAATTTCACATTTTTTTATTCCACTGTACTGGTGTTACACACAGAAAGAGTCTGATACTATCAGTTTCTGTTTTCGCTCTGGGATTTTTTGATAAAAACATGAGAAAAATGTTCAACAAATGGGAGGACATCTGGATCTTTGACAGGCTTATACCAAGCAGCTGTTTGGAGACTGTTGGGACCCAACTGATTCATTAGGGGCCACCAGAACAGTGTCTTTTCAGAGTGTCACTCCCAAGGACACCTACACCACAAGCACCAACAGTTGCCAACAACACTGAGGAAAACGTACATCTTCCCATCACACTGCCCTTCTGACGACCCTTTCCAAAATCACCAAGGAAAGCTCAAATAGCAAAACCAGATGTTGCTTTATTTTCTCTTGGGTCTAGTTCTTCAAAATGTCAAAGGCAGAGCTCCCACAGTATTCCCTCCAAGCTATCTCCTTTGCCACACCCGAAGTCAATGCCATGTCCTAGAAGACTCTCAATGCCCAGGGTCTTCTTAACAGCCTTCCTAAGAAGAGACATGTGAAGCTGAAATACAGTTAAACTCTTCTTGACAAGGAAGATTTTGAGAATAGAGAGCTGGGATGAGATAGAAAGAAAATATAATTGGAATAGATAGTGGTTTGGCATATCTCCTACTTCCCTCCTCCCTGCCCCCCCCTTTTTTTTTCTTCCTGAGAAACAAAGCTGTATGGTTGTTCACCAAGGGATTTTGGCAGAGATCAGGAAAAACAGGCTTGTAATTGTTAATGTAATTCTAGTGGTTTAGAGAAAGCAGTGGTCTTGGCCATATTATAGAATGCCTCTATAAATAGATAACCAGGATGCTTAAGAGGTAAATTTGGAAAACGTGCATCATGAATATGCATCTTACTGTTTCCATTCTTCCAAAACAGTTTCAATTAAAAAGAATATATATATATATCTATATATTTCCATACTGCTTCTCATGGCTCCTTGTGCAGTCTTATTCTGAACAGTTTAGTTTGCTCTGTCAATCTCTTTTCATGTGAAGTTTACCTTGAGATTATCAGGCTTGCAAAAAACTGCTTTCCAAGGACAAACACCGGCTTATGAAGCAGAGTAGCCAAGGATGCTGCCTCCATTTCTTCAAAGAGTAAAGTGGGCTGATTCCTGAACTCTCGGCAAGGAACAAGCCCCATGTCCATCTGACAATTATCCGGGCAGGCTATGTACTGCCCCCTCCCGCTCCAGGCCACACTCTCCTGTGTATTCACATTCTAGTTTTATAGCCAGAGAATGACAGAATTCCAAAGCTAATTCAAAGCCACCGACTTCAAAATCTTACAAAAGCATCACTGACAGATAGCCAACTACATTCTAGCAACAAGCAGATGACAATCCTTGTTCACTCTGGAGATATTTCTTAAGCTCCCATTAACAATTCTCCTGAAGTCTGAATTTTACACATAGATGAGGAAATGGGAACTCAAAAGGTTCACAGCTAGTAAGAGGCAAGATGGGATTCTGAACACAGGTCTGATTCCAATGCCTGCATTTCGAACCACTGTCTCTGAAAGACCTTTGTCTGTTTCCAGAATGTAAGAGGAGATTTTATGTAATGACAGGACATGTATTTAGTCAAGTCAGTAACCACTGAGTCAGTTCTGATTCATGGTGACTCCACGTGTATTAGAGTAGGATCAGGCTCCATGGGGATTCCAAAGGCTCTTTTGTCAGAAGTAGACTGGGAGGCCTTTCTTCCAAGGCACCTGGGTACAACCATTCAGTTAACAGCCAAGCTTGTCAAGCATTTGCACTATCTAGGGATTTCAATGCGTTCAGTAGTGCTCTACAGAAGAGAATAGCACCACAGTCTAAAAGGCTGGGGCTGGGAAGCTGATTTCTACGTTGGTTGGTTTCTAACAGGTTCTGTTTTTTGTTTTCTCCACATTGTGGCCACTTGGTGATACAAATGGTCAAGCAGCCAGTGGCTACCCAAAAGTCTACCCAGAAGCACCTTAGAGGAAAGCAATCTACTTCTGAAAAATCAGTCATTGAAAATTCTACAAAGCACTTACTGGCAATTGATTGTGAACTGATCTCTCTCAATAAACCTCAAAAAACCAAACCTACTACTGTTTGGTCAGGTCCGACTCATAGCAACCCTATAGGTCAAAGTAGAACTGCCCCATAGAGTTTCCACGGAGTTCCTGGAGGATTTGAACTGCTGACCTTTTGGTTAGCAGATGTAGCACTTAACTCACTATACCACCAGGGTTTCCTTAGTCTTTCTCAATAGTTAACATAATAAAGTTGGTCTGAAAATTCAGCTTTGCCACCAATACTGAAGGTGTTTCTACTAAGCCTAGGAAACAATAACAGTAGAGTGGCCCACTATCACTGGCAGACAAGAGGAAGGTAGCAGAGTTTGTACAAGAGATAATTTGGATTCTTTCCTGAGCTTTTGAGTCCAAATTCAATAATTAGTCTTGGTTAAACAAGGCTTAAGTAGTTTGCTCATACAACGTAAGGGCACTCACAGGTTTTTGGATTTTATCATTTCTCTACACTTGACTTTGATAGTGTAGATTTCATAACAACAACAAAAATAACATGTTAAACCCATCAATGGAGAGAGAAGTGAAAAATCAGTCACACTGGGTCCTCTGTTATCAGAAGAGAACTCGCTTATATGTGAATTTATTTTTTACTTTTCATTTAGCTTTTCCATTTGGTATTTAATATCAGAATATTTTGTCTGAGATTCTTTACAGGACATTCTAATTGGAGATTAACTGCCAAAATAATGTCCAAGATACCAGTAATACTGCAGAAAACCTCTCAGAGGAAAATATCAGAACCAGGAGAAGTGTTCCCCTAAGACCGTGAGCTCAGAACTCTCTGCTAGTTCCTTGTGGAGTTCACTGCTCAATACTCAGTGCCTGCAACAGTGTCTGGCACCCAGTGGACATTAAACAGACACACAGATGTCTCCTTGATGAATGAATGAATTCCCATTATGGCGCTCTCTGCTGAGACTCTTTCCTTCCATTTTCTTTATTTTGAATTCCATTATATCTTTGAAGAGGGGAAATCTGACTAAAGGATAATCCCAGGTTCACAGAGGGGCATCTTCTATTGAGCTTCAAGCTCATGAAGGATAGGTGGTGCCTCCCTTCCTTTGCTGCTGCCATGAATGCAATGTTTGAGAGGTAACCATGCCATAAACCTGCTCATGTAAAGACCGTTTCATGAGCTTTCTTTAAAATGAAATCACTGATTACAGAGAAGAGTTGTTAGGCTCATGAACTCCTTGGGGACCAGCTTTGATGGGTAAGTGAGGAAAGACTGAGTTGCACCTTAATGACTGGTTTGTAAGATGGGCAGTTAAGTAGCAAGGCAGCTGGCCAGAAGAACTAGTCTAATGAACTTCTTATCAGACAACTTCTACTGGTGGGTCTGTTCTGCTGCTGATTTTCTGAATGGTCCTGAGCTAGGATGGGCCATTCTAATGACACACAGACACTGTTCAGAACCATTCTGGAAGCAACTTTCAGTTGAATCCAAACAACCATGCAGTTGGAGCAAGTCATTGTTACAGTGCTCTACAGGTCACACTGTCTTTTGAGTCACATGATTCTAATTTATCTGACAGAGTTGTGATTGAACCAACTTTGCATCTGTATCCTTCTTTGCACTTTCAACTGAGACAGGGTGAAGCCCGTGCAGTCAGAAGTGGGCTGAAATCATGTCTTCAGGCCATTAGGAGTGTAACTTGAGCAATGCAGTCAGAATTTAAAAAGTCACATCCTAGAGTCCTTAAATAGATTCTGCCCCTTCCAGTGAGTAATAGGTCATCAAGACCCCGCCCCCTAATTAGGCATTGAAAGCAATTCAGAATGCAAGAAGTGGTATTATACTTAGCTTCAAAAGATTAGTTATCTAGCAGAAGATACTTAAATAGATAGAAGATTCACCATGCTACCAGATTGTTAGTAAATGTTCATCAAGCACTACCATCCTGAGACAAAAGCAAAATATAATATTTAGTGTTGTGGCATCTGGCTGAATAGACAAGACAAACACAAATACTGTAACTATAGATGGAACAAAACATTCCAGCCTATGTATAGAGTTAAAGGTTGATTGAGAGGTCAATGAATCGAGATCTTCTATGATGGTTGTTTCCAAAACATGTCGGTGAGTCAGCAGTGGTCTATACAGGTTCCCAGGGAAATAATGGGCGTTGAACACTTAGAAAGTTTGTATTACCCACAATGTACCTGAACCACAAATTGAAGAGCACAAGAATAGTCGCTCTTGCTCATTGACTGGTCAAGGAGGAATGGTGTCTGGCATGCCAAGAAAACATTGGCCCAGAAGCACTTTGTGCAGAGGGCAATCTTATTCCTGATTCTCCCAACCAACTAGGCATGGGAAGGCTGTATGTTTGTGTGCGTGTGTATCTGTGTGTGTACTGGGGGATGGTGGGGTCAAGAAGGATTCTTAACTGTGAGTCACTACATCAGGACAGAGCTGGAGGCTAAGCTGAGAGACAGGGGAACATGAGGGATGGAGCGCGAGCAATGGGGAGCGGAATGATGGCTCTTCAGGGAGTGAAAATGAAGAGCTCACTTGCTCAGTGGGAGAATGCCTTCCCTCATTTTGTCTTCTCTCTTTAGATGGGAAAAAAAAAGGTTGCAGTTGAGTTGATTCCAACTCAAAGCGATCCCATGTGGGTCAGAGTGGAACTGTGCTCCCCAGGGTTTTCTTTGGAGGCACCTCTGGGTGAAAGCAAACCTCCAGCCTTTCCGTTAGCAGCCAAGTGTGTTAACTGTTTGCACCAGCCTACCCACTATCCATCACAGTTAAGTCCATTTTGACTCACAGCCACCCTACAAGGCAGAGTGGAACTGCCCCTTAGGGTTTCCAAAGGGAGACTGGTGGATTCGAACTGCTGACCTCTGAATTAGCAGCCAAACTCTTAACCACTATGTCACCAGGGCACCCTTGCAAGAACCTGGGATTCCTAATTCCAGTATTATAGTATTGATTACCCCATTAATACTTCCTGCTCTACATAATTCACTGTGCGGCACTTAGCCAGGCATCTTACACCTCTCTATGAAGGCACTATAGTGAAGTGATCATGAGCCAGTTATTGGGACGCCACTGAAACACAGGCTCACGTTGGATCTTCATGCTTTACTAGCTCTGCAACTTTAGACAAGCTAATTTAGTTCTTTAACTCCTGGCTGGTTCTAGAGGGCAAAGAAGAAGAAGAAGGGGAATAAAACACACCGTCCCTTTGCTTTACTGCTCCTCACTGACACCACCGTGCCCCAACAATCCAAATTTCTGATCATCCCCCGTGCAGGGCTGCAGGCAGGGGGAGGAGCACACCTGAGCATACGGAAACGTCAAGGGTGGTGGTCTGCAACAGGGAAAACAAAAAGATGTGGGTTTGGCCTGAGAGCAGTTCCTCGCATTTCGGCTGGAAACCACTTCTGCATTTCCCTTGCCCTGTTCTGTACCCAAACGGTTCCCCTGCAGAATCTCTGCAAACCACATGTAGTGCTTACAGCAAGTTGGTCTGTTCTTGTAATAAACTGCCATAGGAACTGTATTCATGACAGTGTTTTCATACATCTTCGTCTACAAAACAGATAAATGGACCTGTGGCAAATTGCTCCTAGGGTGTCATGCATAACATAAAGCTTTAAGATGTACTTTTCATCTGCTTTGTTTTTATTTCACAGAAACAGACTTTAGGAGAGCTAATCATATGCAATTAAAAAATTCAAAGCAGAGATAAAGGTTTTACAATGAGCCTTCAAAGGGAATATGTACTCAGCAGATGGCAAAGAGAAATGAGATAGGTGTTCTGCTGTGGAAGGGACATTCTTATTGACTGCAACTTGACCAAAATTCCCCCCGCCACCCCTTATGAAGACTTTTGCCTTTGCTGAAACACGCAAGGCTAATATTAATGTCACAGTGGATACCACTCATATGTAGTGCTGGAGTTTCATCTTGGCTCTTGAAACACAGTTAAGTGTGTCTATTATCAAAGCTCTACAGTGGTTAACTGCTGTCTCTGCTAACCAAAAGTTTGGCAGTTCAAATCTGCCAGGTGCTCTTTGGAAACCATGAAGCAGTTCAACTCTGTCTTATAGGGTTGCTATGAGCTGAAATTGACTTGATGGCACAGTTTGGTTTGGTTTTCAGTTATTACCTAAGCTCTGCAAAGTGGCTTTAAATTGGTAGCTTGAAATCATGCAAGGTAGAAGTATTTAAATTATGGGAATGGGCAAATATTACATATCAGGAATTTTTTAGGGACAGGGAAGACGGTTTTACAAACTCACTACTGGGTGTAGGGAAACAAACACATTTTTTTAGTGAATCTTAAAAACTATTTCTAAGCTGTTTCTACTAAATTATCATCTCATTTGACTAAATAATATTATTATAAATTCAACAAAAAACAGAGTTGAAGAGCTACACTGAATGCTCAAATTCAGTGATTCTTTTCTTCATCCAGATGGTTCCTGACTCTTTTACTTTTTACTGTGTTACAAAACTTACTTTTTTCTATTGAGAAAAGTATAGGGAGGTCAGCTCTAAGAGAACACAAAGTAAGTAGATTAATTAAATCTTAATTTTTCAAAGAATAATTTGCTTTGGCAGAGACTTCTGAAAACTGTTGTTAAATTATTTGTAATAATGTCTCCAGTTGCAAAATGTGTCGATATGGTTTAGGCTGTAAGGCAAAGGACATATTTTCCTCCTTTTCAAGTTACAACATAATTTCTCAACTGGGGAGGGAGAGAGATCCAAAAAAGTCCTCTAACTTTCACAGCCGGGTTCCTTGAAGTCCACAACCCACCAGCTCACATTAACATTTTAACAAGTTGCAAGTCACTAATCATGCTGCTGCAGCCAACATAAGTCACCATCTGATACCTTATTAGATTCTAGTATCACATGGCTAGTCATGTAATCATTTATTTCATTTTAGTATTCATTTTCATTTTTCACATTTATATGCTGAGTTAGATATAAACCACATAGGGAATTTTGCAGTAGGAAGAGATTTTTAAAAAGAAGGGAATACTGAGTCATAAGATCAATACACAGGATTGTCTCTCTCTAACAAACACATGTTGTCATTACAACCTTGGCACAACCAAAAACCAAACTCACCAAAGCAAACTCACTGCCATCCAGTCAACCATAATTCATAGCAATCCTACAGAAAACACTTCTTTCTTGGACTTTTCTACCTATAATCCTAACACAGACTACAGGGGGAAAAAAAAATCATTGCCATTGAGTTGATTCTGACCCATAGGGACTCTATAGGACTGAGCAGAACCAACCTATAGGGTTTCCAAGGAGCAGCTGGTGGATTTGAACTGCCGACCTTTATGATGGCAATGAAACTTTTAATTACTGTGCCACAACCCCACCTAAAACAAACCCAAGTACCATCAAGTCGATTCCAACTCATAGCAAGTGTGCCGTTAGGCTCCCTAAAGGGACGTTCAGATGCCCGCTGCTGACCATCAGACTACTGACTCACCCCTTCTAGGGTTTGTTTCACCCTTGTCATCATCATTTAGTGGCCTTTCGGAGGGTCAGAAAATAAAAATGGCAGGTAACCAGGGAAACTGATGTGGAGCTGTCCCTTTTGAGTGTGGGGTCATGACGCGGTGGAACTGCTGCTTGCAGAGACATCCTTCTAGAGACACATTTGGTCACTCTCTGCTGTTCACCTGACTGTCCATCAAGGGGCCAAATCTACCCCCAAAGAAGGCTTATTTCAGAATATAATATGGTACTGGTTGAAGATCTCATAGAGAAGTGCACCCAAAGGAGTGATTGTGATCTTATAAATCAATAAAACCGTAGAAGTTTTCTGCAGATTGGCTTCACAAAACAGTAGTTCCCTTCATAGGACTGTGCTTTTTGACTTGTCTTTTGGTAGGTCATTTGGAGTGCATTGCTGGATCAGGACATTTTAAACTCCTTATGGCGCCAATAAGGGATACCAAGAAGGTGCTAATGGCTTGCCTGTTATCTTATCAAACTTTGTCATAAGAGTCCTTATTTCCTCATTTGGGGCTTTCAAGAAGCCCCAATAATGCAACAGTTAGGCTCTAGCCTGCCCTTCAAAGACTGGTAGTTCGAATCTACCTAAACACTCTGCAAGAGGAAAGACCTGGTGATCTGCTTCAGTAAAGATGATGACCAAGAAAATCCTATGGGGAAGTTCTACTCTTGTCACATGGGGTCACTGTGAGTCAGAATCAACTCAGTGGCACCAACAATGACAACATGTAGGACTTTCAGTGAGGGAAGAGAGAACAGGCACTGAGAAATTCATCAGCAGCTGACACTGAGAGAATGTCAATCACATAGATTGGTATAGAAGGTCCTATGTATCTTCCCAGAATAAGTGATACGTCTGCTAACCAAAAGGTTGGCAGCTAACCAAAAGGTTGGCAGCTCAAATCCATGAGGCACTCCTTGGGAACTCCACAGGACAGTTCTACTGTGATCCCTAGCACCACTATGAATTGGCCCTGACTCAATGGCAGTGGGCTTGGTTTTTTGGTTTGGTATATCTCCCCATCTTAATTCTGGACCATACTCCCTTCATTCCCCTCTAGCAGCCTTCTTTCCATTCTTTGAGTAGATATCTTTTTTTTTCTCTAGAATTGAAGCACTTAGTAATGAAGACTAAAACTACAGCCTTCAGTGTGATTACACCTCAACATAAAGTCAAAATCACCATAAAAAAAACCACAACTAGACCAATAAGCAATATCATGATTAAAGGAGAAACGACTGAAGTTGTCAAGGATTTCATTTTACTTGGACCCACAATCAACACGCATAGAAACAGCAGTCAAGAAATCAAATAATGATGTGTTACATTGTGCAAATCTGCTTCCAAGGACCTCCTTAAAGGGTTTAAAACCAAAGATGTCACTTTAAGGAGTAACGCAGACTGATCCTAGCCATAGTGTTTTCAATTGCCTTATATGCACAAGAGAGCTAGACAATGAATAAAGAAGTCTGAGGAACTGATGAATTTGGGTGATGATGCTGGCAGAGAATATTGAATATACCATGGACTGCCAGAAGAATGAACAAATCTGTCCTGGAAGAAGTACAGCCAGAATGTTACTTAAAAGTAGGGATGGTGAGACCTTGTCTCACCATGTTACGTTGGGCATGTTATGAGGAGGGAGCAGCCCGTGGAGAAGGACATCACGTTTGGTAAAGTGGACGCTTATTGCAAAAGAGGAAAACCCTCAATGAGATTGATTGACACAGTGTCTACAACAATACACTCAAACGCAGCAGTGATTGTGAGGATGGAGCAGGAGCACGGCAGTGTTTCACTCTGTTGTACACACAGGGTGGTTAAGAGCTGCAACTGACTCAAGGGCATTTAACAACAACAACATTAACACGATCCACTCAGAGGCCTGCGGATGCAGTCAGTCCCACAGAGTTCCCTACGGCATATTCATTTTCATTCCAGAGAGCTAAAAATGATAAATATACAGTTTCTTGACGTTATTGAGTCAGCTACAAAATAAGGTATCCAGATGTTACTTTATAAGCAGTATTGATTGGTAAAAAGAGTGCAAGACCTTTTCGATTATTACAAGAAGCTTGACACGGCAGCCTTAGTTAAGTCATGAGTATAGAAAATGTTAGGATCAACAGAATCCATGACAATCTGTTTGAAGTTTTAAATAAAACACAGAAAGATAGAAGAGAAATCAGCTAAAATTTGCTGTTCATTCACCTAAGACTAGAGTGAGATGCCTTTATGGTGAAGATTATCAAGGAGATTATTAAATCTCCGGTTTATCTTTAGGTCACTGGGACCCAACTCAATGGCACTTGACTTTTTGGCTGGAGAAAAATTTATCCAGTTTAGTAAAAATGATAATTGTCTAACTGATTTATGTGCATAAATAGAGACATATATGACAGTGAGGGAGACTGTAATTAGGAGACATAATGTGGGGGACAGCCAGAAAAATTTAATATATGTACACTGTTTCATCTGGTTGTTCTAGTTCAGCTTAATGCTTTACTGAATACCATTTAATGCATGTACACCGTTTCATCCAGGAGTTCCTTCTCCAGGAGTTTAGCTTACTGTTTCACTGAATAACATGAATTGGAATTGAGTATAAAATCCAGACTCTTTCCCTGCTGAAGGTCTTCATCATTCTCTTTATATTTACTCAATGTTTGTGTCCCTTCATTTATTAATTAACTTGAGATAGTACATGCATACAGTTTGCCAGACACTGTGCTGGGGCAATATGTTTCTAAACAAACTCTGTAGGGCAAGAGAGAACACAGTTCAATTGCCATCCTGTACCACAGCACAGATAACCTTCATCAAGTTTCTTACCTACTCTGAACCTAATTTGTCTCATCTGTAAAATGGGGGTAATAGCTCTTTCCATAAGGTTGTCTGAAGAACTGAGAAATTCATGTGGGCCTGAAATAAATAAGTACTCAATATGCAAATGAGTCCCTTGATGGCCCAACTGCCTAACTACTCAACAGCTAACCAAAAGGCTGGTTGTTTGAACCCAATTTGAGATGTTTCAGAAGAAAGATTTGGTGCTTTGTTTCCAAAAGGTCACAATCCTGAAAATGCCATGGAATGCAGTTCTACTCTGGAACACATGGGGTTGTCATGAGTCAGAACTGATTCACCAGAATTGACTCAGTTTGATTTTGCAATTGGCAACACACATGACAGTTATAGATGTCTCTATTTAATATCATAATTAGACAGTATGTAAGTATGGGTACTAACACTGTTACATGGAAACACAGAAAATGAAGTGAAAAAGTACTAGTCAAGTAAAAGAAACTTCTATCACAGTGCAGCACAAATTACATTAGAATATAAATGACTTGTTTCCTGGTCAGTTCAGCTGGTCCACTATAAATTCCTTGGTAACAGAGACCCACTCACAAATCTCTTATTCACCTAAGATTTTTATTGAAAAATCATATTCTTTCCAAATATAAATTAACTTACATTTGAAACATGGACTTTTGCAGCCACAAGTGATTTCTCAACTCAATTTATGATCACGAAAACAAGTTAAAACAACAATATTTTTATCTTCTTTAAATGAAAAGATAAAAGACTGATGATCTCCATTATTGTTCAGAGGTTAGGTAAATACACACTTTCTTACAGTGTGGGTGGGATCGTAATTAGGAGAGCTAATGTGGAGGACAGCTAGCAAAATTTAATACATGTACACTTTTTCATCCAATACTTCTTTTTCTAGGAGTTTAGCTTACAAAGTTTCACAGGTATGTAAAGATTCTTAATGTAGCATTATTTATTTTCTAAAAAGTTAGAAACAACTTCACTGCTCACCCATATGAATTTTCTTCTGACATACATCGATTGTTCGCTCTGAGCCAGAAATTGTTCTCAGCACTTTTTACACACTCACTGAGTTCATCTCCATGCCAGACCCAGGCAGGGTCTTCACTTTGATGAGGAGGCCAAACAATGTTGGGGAAGGCACAGAGCTATTTCGTGGCTGAGTTAGAGTTTGAATCCAGGAGAGCATTTAGGAAAATACAGTAGACCTAAATTTGCAGATGAAAATATGCAGCACATGTCTTTTAATTTAAAACCAAACAGAAAGTAAATTGAATAATAATACATACAACCCTTCCCCCTCCAAACATACTGCTGCCATCAGGGTGATTCTGACTCATAGCAACCCTACAGGACAAAGTAGAACTGCCCCATTGAGTTTCCAAGGAGTGGCTAATGGATTTGAACTGCCAGTCTTTTGGTTAACAGACAAGCTCTTAACCGTTAGAATACCAAACCGAAAAAAACCGAACGCAGCGCCATCGAGTCAATTCTGACTCCTAGTGACCTTACAGGGCAGAGCAGAACCACCCAATAATTTTCAAGGAGCCCTTGGTGGATTTGAACTGTTGACCCTGTGGTTAGCAGCTAAAGCACTTAGCTACCATGCCACCAGGGTTTCCAAGGTGGTACTAGTGCTCCACAAATACAACGCTAATAAAAATGGCACCATTTATGTACATACATGCCCAGAAAATGTCTAGAAGAGTTATCCAAGCCAAATAGTAATCACACGGTTGTTTGTAAGCAGAGGCTTAAAATAGAACTTCTTCACTTTTATTTTTTTTAAACCTCTGAATTGCTGTAAATTTATAATTTCCAATAGCAACAAAATTATATAAGTCATGTGATGAAAATAAAATTAAGTGCAACTTCCATTACCTCGTCCTAAAATCAACTATGAAAAGATATAGCACTTACTGGTCATATATTTGTTTCCTACTGATTAAAAACAAACTATTCAAGAAACCAATTTTACTTAATCACAGGTAAATAGAATTAATATGTAGCACATGTACTATAATATCTTTCTTACCACGTAACTTCTATTTCAGAAAGAAAAAAATAGCTGAAAAAAGTCAGAATATGTTAACTTCAGGAAGCTTCCCTGAGTCTCCCAAGAAACAGCATATAAAGACTGACAATTAAGGTTGCAAACACATCCTAGAAAAATCGCTGCATACTTCATTGTTGGATATCACTATGACCACCTTCCAAGTACTCCCCTTAGGAAGCTATGCATCGATCCCAGCACCTAGTTCCCCCTTCAAAGCAATTTGGGAACTCATTTTCTGAAATAGCCATCAGAGCTGTTGTTGTATTACCCTTGATGTCCTGAAGGTCATTAAAATGTCTTCCTTTCAATATTTCCTTTATCTTCAGGTAAAGAAAAAAGTCACTGGGAGTCAGATCAGGTGAGTAAGGGAGGGTGTCCCAATACAGTTATTGTTTACTGGCTAAAAACTCCCTTACAGACAACTATACAATTAAGTTCACAAATTTGCCACTGTCCCACCGAGTGCAATGGCCATTCTAGAAAGAGTTCCAAAATTTCTTTGAAGGGTGGACTACGTGCTGGCCATCAGTGCATAGCTTCCCAAGGGCAGTACTTTCAAGGTAACCATAGCGATATTCAGCAATGAGAAGTCATAAAGACAAATTTAGCAAACATTTCATTTAAAAAGAATAAACTGAATGTGAAAATCATGATGGAAGTTGATTGGTTGATACTGGCTGAATAATTCTAAAGGGACTCATGTTATTCACACATCTATTTATAGCCATGAATAAAGATGCGAGAATATTATATTTTTGTCTTTATTTATTTAGTGTTGAGTTATGAAGGTCATTTACATGATCACCAAGAAAAAGTAGACTCTTCCACTGGAATATTTAATAGCCCATATTATACAAGAAACATGAACTATTTCATGAAACTTGCAAATCATGAAATGTCATTGCTGAATTTTGGCAAGTCTTACATAGTGATGCTGGGATCCAAGGATAATGAATGCTCTATGTAAATTCAGTAAGATCTCAGATCAGTGCACTGTCAGTGGCGGCTTGGGTGTTGCTAAGATCCTCAACAGGTTTCAGCAGAGCTTCCAGGCTCAGACTAGCAAGAAAGGCCTGGCAATCTTCTGAAAATCAGCCAGTACAAACCCTACGGATCACAGTGAACCGATCCACAACTGATCACAGAGATGCACAGAACTGGGAGCATCTCCTTCCACTGCGCACAGGTCCCGAGGAGCTGGCGGCCGTCAGCAGCGACAACAGCAGCATCACACAAGGTACTGCACTGTGAGAGCATCCACAAGCAAGACAGCATTACAGTTCACCGCATCCAAAGGTTATAGCAAAATCCCCTTCTCCTGGCTCTTCTTGAACAACCTACCAGTGAGGAGAGGTGAACATAAGAACAGAGGGTGTGCCTGAGGAGAGGAGAGTGCCAGCAGCGAAGGCAGGAAGGCAGTCCTGGGCCCGCAGCCAGGTGGACGGAGCATCGCCCTTTCCACTTCCAGAACTCCTTAATGCCCTGCGGCCAGACAGCCTAATAATTGACTCAGCTTTGCAAGGAAATAGGGAATAGACCTTAATCCGCTCTCCTGAATTTATTTAGTTAAATCTGGTTTGCAATGAACATTAGCATTCCTTCCTTGGCAAGTGAAGAATATTAAAAATGATTCTAAAAAAAGATAGGCTAGAAGGTGCTTTAGGTATCTTTTACTTAACTAGGACAGCCCAAGGGCAGATAATGACTGTGTCCCCAAATTTCTAGGAATAACATTTCCTTGTTTCCAAGCAACCTGGTAAGAATTTCTAGTGATTCAAAAGAGAGAGAGGAAGGATACTACTGGCCAAACAGCAGTAGTAAACTGATTGCTGTTTCATGGGGATGTGATGCCTTATTTAAGGGATTTACTAGATTTCCAGTTAAAATGAGTATTTTGCTACTTTCTATGGATTTCAAAGCATCTTTCTATTTTTCTCCTAGTGATTATATGAAAGGGAAGAAAATGATTCATGGTCTCTTCAAAGTCTCCATTTACGGACTTTTGTAAACTGGATGTTTGACATTGTAACTGAATGCTAAACTGTACGTTTTCTGTATACATTTATCTGCTAATGACTGGACTCACTAGGAATCCTTAATATGTATTTAAAGTGGCTATCATTCCTTCTGAAGCTGTGTTGAAACAAAATATTGAATATACAAGTTTTGTTACCTAATGCACAAAATGCAAATGTCACTTTAAGACAAGCAGAATAAACACAGAATTTGTCTCTATTTAAACTGCTAAAAAGATTTTATTAGAAAAAAAAAAATAAGGCAAGTCATGGGGAACTGGACATAATTAAAATCAAGCTTTTGATTTATTATTATTATTTGTAATAAACTCACCCCTTTAAATACATTCCCAGTATAATTTTCCTAAACTCTATTTCTGGTTATTTTTCTTCTCTGTTTATCAAATGACATGAAATTAAAGACAAAACTCCATGCAGAATAGAAGTTCAATTTTCATGGACTTCAGACTTCGTGGAGCCAAAGAGGCTGAAGAAACTCCTAAAACTATAGCCCTGAGATAATCCATAAGCCTTAAACCGAAAATATCCCTTGAAGTCTCCTTAAAACTAAACAAGAGTTTAGCTTAACTAGTACAAAAAAGTCTGCCTTGAGCATTACGTTCTTTAAGAACTATGTGTATGGGATCCAAGTGCAAACAGCAAGTCACAAGTTAGATATGCCCCTTAGAGAGCAGTCAGTTTATGTTAATGGGGAAGGACGACTTCAAAAGGCAGGTAAAAATAAAGGGTTGTACAACTTAAAATGTGATCAGTGTCACAGAATTGTACATACAGAAATGGGTGAATTGGTCAATGTTTTGCTGTGTATATTCTCAGTTACAACACAAAACCAAATTCTACAAAGATAAAACTTTGAAACTAATCCTCAATAGAAAGAAAACTAAATCACTTAACCAAGACTTAGTTTGGACTTAATAATCCACAAAGCTGGGCTATGTGAAGAGGAATGCGGCAGGTCTCCTCTAGGACTCTAGGCCTACATTATGTTAACATCAAAGAACACACCTTGATGGGGTTGTTACTTGTTTTTGTTAGCTGCCATTGAGGAATGAGACGCGAGGAAGACTCATTAACAACCTGCTTTACGCAAAGGACCGAACTTTGTTTGCTGAAAGTGAAGAGGATTTGAAATACATGCTCATGTAGTTCAAAAACCATAGCCTTCAGTATGGATTACACCTCAACATAAAAAACAAAACAGAAACAAAAAAATCTCCCGCAGTTGGACCAATAAGCGACATCATGATAAAAGGAGAAAAGATTGAAGCTGTCAAGGATTTCATTTTACTTGGATCTACAGTCAACATCCATGGAAGCAGCAGGCAAGAAATGAAAGGTGATATTGATTTGGGCAAATTTGCTGCAAAAGACTTCTTTAAGGTTAAACAGCAAAGATGTCACCTTGAAGACTAAGGCGTGCCAGACCAAAGCCATGGTGTTTTTAATAGCCTCATATGCATATGAAAGCTGGACACTGAATAATGAAGACCGAAGAACCAGTATCTTTGAATTATGCTGTTGGTGAAGAATACTGAATACACCATGAACTGCCAAAGAATGAACAAATCTGTGTTGACAGTACAGCCAGAATGCTCCTTTTTAGCAAGAATGGCAAGACTTCTCTCACCATCTTTGAACATGTTAATCTGAAGGAATCAGTCCCTGGAGAAGGACATCATGCTTGGTAAAGCAGAGGGTAGGTGAAAAAGAGGAAGACACTCACTGAGATGGGTTGACACAGCAGCTGTAACAATGTGCTCACGCTTAACAACGATTGCAAAAATGGTGCAGAACCGGGCCATGTTTCTTTCTGTTGTGTACTGGTAGCTCTGAGTTGGAACCCACTCAAAGGCACCGGACAACAACAAGGCACTTACATCAACTGTATTTATTGCAAATTAGATGGCTAACCCTGGTGGTGGAGTGGGTTAAGTTTTCAGCTGCTAACCAAACTGTTGGCAGTTCAAATCCACCAGGCGCTCCTTGTAAACTCTATGGGGCAGTTCTACCCTGACCTATAGGGTCACATGAATTGGACTTAACCTGACGGCAGGGGAGTTGGTTTTGGTTTTCGGTTGTGCAGCATTTTATACTTTATTCCTGTTAAGTTTCAATATTTCATTTTTGACTCCTTTTCCAGGTTAACGCTGAAACTGTCACGTGGCATATTTTCTCTGTCTCCTTCCCTTGTGCTGTGACTTAGTTCATTAATGACAGAGCACTTGGACACAACTAGTTGACAAAGACATTGGACGGACTCAGCCAAGGACAGAGTTCATGTCTCTCCACGAGGGACTCTCCTCTAGGCCTCTAGGCCTACAGGCCTGCATTATGTTAACATCCAACAACATACCTTGGTCTGGTTGTTACTTGTTCTTCTTGCTGTTAGCTGCCATTGAAGTGGCTGGGACTCACGGAGACCCAACACACAGTGGAACGAAATGCTACCCAGTCCTGTGTCCTCCCCACAATCAGTTGCAGATTGGACTGTTGCAACCCACACAGCTTCCACTGGCTGTTTTTTGGAAGTAGTTTGCCAGGGCTTTCTTCCTAGTACATCTGTGTCTGCAAGCACCATAAAACCTGTTCAGTGTTCCTGCAATACATAGACCTGCACTAACAGACCAGTGCTGGCTGCATGTGAGAAGCACTGGCCAGGAATCAAACCAAGTCCTCCCATGTGTAAGGCAGGAATTCCACCATGAAACCACCACTGCCTCGGTGGTTGCTACTTAAGCCAAACCAGACCTACTGCTGTTGAGTCAATTCCAACTCATAGCAACCCTATAGGATACAGTAGAACAGCCCCACAGAGTTTCCAAGGAGCGCCTGGCAGACTGGAACTGCCGACCTTTTGGTTAGCCAACCTAGTGCTTAACCACTAAGCCACCAGGGCTAGTACTTAACAAATGCCTAATCCAGCCCCTCTTTGATCTCCTATTTCTCCATGTTCCCCACGTGGCTGTAACGAAGTCTTTCTTAAACATTTTGCTAAACAGAAGGCATATGGTGTGCGTGGCATTCTCTGGTTTTACCGTTGGGAACTATGTTAAAAGGCAATAAAAATGAGTTCTTGGGTAGGTGGGCAGTCACTGCATTTTATACATCTCTGAGTTGCCAGTTTTAGACTCAGTGCCTGCATGGGATAGAAATACATGCTCAATAACTGTGGGCTAGAAGAGTCTCAGGTTTCTGATGAAGCTCTTTTGCTATCCCAGCCATGCCATTCTCTAGATATGTCACCCTGGGACATTTCTTAGTATCTAAGAATCTGAGTTCTAAAACTGAAATTAAAAAAAGGGCTCAAAACTTCTGAACTCTCAGAATTTCAGCTACAAAACTCTGTCTACATTGATCATTCCCTGCCTGGTCACAAAGGAGGAGGGTGACCCATTTTCCTCATTCTGTGTAGTTTTTCTGAAATTAAAGAAAATTCAGTAACACATTTTCAGAATGTCAATACCTCCCGAGACAAACACACTGTGTACGCAAATAGTTAAACAGACCTGAAGACTGCATCTTTCTGATGCTAGTCATTTATAAACTTGGAAAGACAATGCAGATGGGATTTCTACCCATCCATTTAACATAACCCCCCCCCCCAATCAAACCCTCTGCTGCTGACTCAATTCCGACTCATAACGACCCTAGAGGACAGAGCAGAACTGCCCCACAGAGTTTTCAAGGAGCGTCTGGTGGATTTGCACTGCCAACCTTTTGCACTTAACCATTATGTTACCAGGGTTTCCTCGTTTAATGTAGGTAATTGTCCTAGATGGACAATTCCAGGAAATGAGTGAGCCTTTAATGACTCTCCCCCAGTCTGGTCAAGAGGAGGAGTTATTATTTTAATATGCGAAACTGAGAATTTCATGTACCAGTGAGAGAAAGGAGGGTGATGTTCAGTCTGAGCGTCACACAGGCGGGGAGCTTTCTGAAATGCATATTCTACAAACCCCAGTGTCTGCCTCCAAAGGCTAATTAGTGTGTGCGTGCTAGAAATGGGATACACACATCAAACACAAATTGGCTACTTTGTCCAACAAATTGCTTCCACTTGCCCTCCTACGGGGGAATCACACTGACTTACTGGCTATTTTCTTTCCATAAATGGATCTGGCCATAGGATTGAAACACTGGGTACACTGTGTTTCAACGGCTTTAATTAAATGGGATTTATGAATAAAATTTTTCTGGTTTGATATGGAAGGATAAATTTGCTAGGGGACTTTTGGTAGCGGGGACAAGCAAAAGGACAACAGATGAAGATGCTTGTTTCAGGGAAGGGAAAACAACAACAAAAATACACAGACCATAGCCACCAGTCTTCCACTGTCTGTCAAACTGATGAATTAGCTTAATCTTCTCAGATGAGCTCCGGGTAAGTCCCACCACTTTATGGTGAAAGAAATGAAAAGGCTCTGTTTTCGACGTTTTGTTCAATGTTTGCTAGCTTGTCAAATGGGAGAAACAGACAGGCCCCTGGAGTTCTTTTGTAACGATGATGCACTGTTTGGCACTGGAAAGAAATGATGAAAACTGCGACAATTTACATGAATGATAAACACGATTTTTATTAATATTATCATTATCGGTAGTGAAATAAAGGGGAGGATCCTGTATTTCATATTTAGAAGCACTTCTTGAGAATGGACACAATAAATGATTTAGATGTTCATAGAGTTATTGGAGTTAATCAAGCTCAGTGTTCTCTCTCCTGTCTTCTGCCCCACGCCCAGCTGCGTATTGTGAGTAAGCTGCATAACAGTGACTTTGGATTCAACCCGAGGAGAAACCTACGCTACTAAAAAGTACAAGAAACAAATGGCTTTTCTGACTCCTGGCACTCAAGCAAGGGTGCTGCCTGGGCACTCTCTCAGGAAGTGACCTGGATTTGGGCTGGACAACATTGTATAACCCGCCTTTCCAGGAGGCAGAGCCCTATGACGCTGTGCCAGGCCTACCCAGCTCATGTTTCTCTGGCTCTGTGTCATGAGCAATTTGTTTCTACATCTTCCGCCACCAGGACCTCAGGAAAGATGTCCACACTGATTACCCATGACAGGACTTGACTGCCTGAGTGATTTGCCTGCTTTCTTACAAGGTGGGGGAAAACTTATTAAAGACACTTTTCGTCACCAGATTGCATTGTCCACAGTCATGTTCTCCCCCTCTCTTTCTTCCCTCATTCTCTAATAGAACTTGAGAATAAATGCAGCCTCCTAAGTGGACCACTCACCTCACACCTTCAAGGAGTCCTGGAACATCCGCTAACCTGTCAATTCTGTCCTGAAACTGGCTATGACCTAAGAGACAAGCGATCCAAGACAGAGACAAATCGTGGGGTGACTGACTTCCCAGGAAGAAGCGACTGGGAGACACTGGGACTTGTAAAGGAGTGAATTCAGGGAATTTGAGGGCTGAGCTTCTAAATCCTCCTCCACCTTCCATTCTATTGCTCTGTATTGTACCTCCTGCCATCATCCATCTGTCAGTCTGTCACACTGGCATGGCTTGCGGGTTGCTGTGATGCTAGAAGTTATGCCACTGGTATTTCAAATACCTGCAGGGTCACCTAGAGTGCATGGATCTCAGCAGCACATCCACACTAAGACTAGGAAGAAAGGCCTGGTGATCTAGTTCTGAACATTAGCCAATGAAAATGCTATGGGTTACAACAGAGCGTTGTCTGATACATTGCTGGGAGATGAGTTCCCAAGGGGTTGGCAGGCACTGAAAAGACATCAGTGATCATGAAAATGGTGCAAGACTGGGCAAAGTTTCCTTCTGTTTGATAAGGGCTGGCCATGGGTCACAGCCAATGACATTACTGCACCCAAAACAGCTTCCCACCTGCCTTTGCCCAGGCGTCCTCCCGAGCTGGAAATGCAGTGGGGTGGAAGACAGCTTTGGCACAGTGTGCCCTGAGCCATATTCTGGGCTCATGATAAAAATAATTTCAGTGACCTGCCCAGAGGTCCACTTGTCTACATGCTAATTAGCTGAGGGCAGCGGCGACAAAGCCGTGACAAAATCTCCAGCAGAGTTTCTGCTTGAGCATTGCTGAGGCTCCTGCGCTCCTGTACACCCTGTATGTAGAGTGACCTCCATCACAGTCCTGGCCTTGCCAAAGGAGGTGGGCACGCAGCACCTTTGCCGCCGAAGGGGAAAGCCACAACACACTTAACAGTTTGTAACAGGCTTTGCTAAACATCATAGAAAGCAAGGGGGCTTTGCTCCAAATTCCCCAAGACAGCTGCATTCTAATAAATTTCAGGACATTTAAGCTCCCCTAGGATATGCCTTTGACTTGGCTAGGATATGCCAGTCAGTGTACTAAGCATACTGCCCTCAGGGAAATCTTATGAAGTCACTCTTCTCACTACCCCCGTTTTAAAGACTAAAAAAAAAAAACAGGTTTAGGGAAATCCCACCACTAACATAAGTGGGGCTGGGATTAGCATCCAGCTCTGGATGATCCTAGCTTCTGAAAGGCAGAGGCTTGAAATTTTGAACATTCTATTCCATAGAGAAGACATTAAACACTTTCAATTCGTTTCCTAGGCAGGCCCCTGATAACCAAGTATTCTTTCAGCCTCTGAGAACAGGGCTGAAACAAGAGCTGTGCAAATAAGGAAATTAAGTAAATAAATAAACACATTGCCATCAAGTCAACGCCAACTCATACAGCAACTCCATAGGACTCCTTCGTGGGGTTTCCAAAGAGCAACTAGTGAATTCGAACTGCTGACCTTTGGGTTATCAGTCTCTTAACCACTGCGCCACCCCTATGGACCAGAATACTTCAGAGTCCTCTTGTGCTCCTCTGAGCCCAGGGATTCTCTGCAGATCAGAGATGAGCTGTAGCCCTTGAGCCTTGAATTTGGGCCATGACCTAGAACCTGAGCTCAGAAGCTAGAGGCCAGAAGCCTAGCCCTTCTGATCTCTGAGTGGGACTGCAGTGGAAGAACAAGAAAAGGCTCTCCAAAGCAAAGAGGTCAGAGGAGATAACTCAAGGACCAGACTAAGACAATCAGCGACCTTCTGAGACCTTACTCCAGCAGCAGTAGTACTCATTCCTTATCTCCCATCCCAGAAAAATCTTTCTGCTGATGATCTTAAAGAGTTCTATGGACAAGCATTTAACCACATCAACTCCAGAATTAGGATGGGGTTACCAACATATGTCTCATAGGGGCAGGTTAAGGCAGCCATAATTCTAGAATCATAACTCAGTTCACATTTAGGTAACACCCATATTTAATTCTTCATTCCAAGATTAGGCATTTTCCAAGGTAAAGAGAGGCAGGAAAATGTGCTTGGACCCTATAATTTTATGGAGATAGAAAGCAAAAGGAGGTCTAAGAAGTTCACTTGATGGGGAGTCAGATGGTCCAGCATCATGTCCTGACTTTGACACAAACTGGCTCCATGACCCTGGACAGTAACCTCTGCTCCTGGAATTCCATGTGTGGAGCTTATGCTAAGTACATTATATATATCATTTCTGTTAAGATTTAGAACAAGCCTAGAAAGTATGCATTATAAGACCTCTCTAAGAAATGAAGACTCCAAGGTTAAAGGTATTAAGATAATTTGCTCAAGGGTACAAAACAAGGTAACGGTGAATGAAGCCAGTAACCAGAAACCAAACCAAACCCATTGCTATTGTGTTAAATCTGACTCCTACCGACCCTAAAGGACAGTACAGAACTGCCCCATGTGGTTCCAAGAGGTGACTGGTAGATATGAATTGCTGACCTTTTGATTAGCAGCCATATCTCTTAACCACGATGCCACCAGAGTTTCTGTGAAGCCAGTAGTGGAACTGAAATATGAATCTGAAAGTCAACCTTATCAGCTTTAGGCTATCTGCCCTTCAAAGTCTCAGTTTCCCCATCTATACAATCATGAAGTTGGGCCACAGGATCAGAAAGTTTTCTGTGAGCCCTGTGAACCCAAAGGAGATCTAAAAATCTGAAAGAGGAGAAACCATGAAGCATTTTCCAAGACCTTCCTTCCTCACTGGTTGTAAGCTGTAGCAAAACAAATTGAGTCTGTATACTGTGACTGCACCCTGCCAGAATCTGATTTATCCTGGACAAGTGGATATTTCCAGAAGTGTAATTCCCAGATGACCACACAATGCTACAATTAGTCAGTTTAAAAACATTGCATCACTCAACTTTTTGCTATTATTCTCTCCTCCATAGCACAGAAGGGTCTTTCCCAAGGACAAGGATATTTTATCTCAAGGATAATCACTTCATCACATGTAGAGTCTGGGAGCTTTGTGTTCAGTGGTTAGAGTTCTCATGGGGCCAACACTGAGGGAAGGAGGAGAAAGGAAGAGATCTTTGTAAGCACCCAATGATACATTTGCTATCAAACGGACTTCATGCAGAGTGTGCTGGGTTCTGGCAAGCCAGGTCGATAAACTAACGAACCAAATCCAGTGCCACTGAGTTGATTCTTACTCATAGTGATCTCATAGGACTGAATGGAGTGGCTGACGGAGTTTCCAAGGAGTTCCTGGTGGATTCAAACTGTCGACCTCCTGGTTAGCAGCCATAGCACCTAACCACAATGTCACAGGGGGTTAACAAAGTCATCCATTAATACAACTTTGCCTTTCTTGGACCATCTCAAATTTGGGGGACATAGACATGTCTGGTGTCATAAATTGCTATGTGCTCCTGAATGTACTGCAGGAACAGAAAAGTGTACATAGAAATGAGCTGACTGGCTAGGCCTGGTCATACTCTGAGATGAAGTTCTGGATATAATTCAAAAATATAATTTGCTGCAAAGCATCTTCAGAGGAAATATGGGTGATTTCCCAGAAGATTAAGCAACTTGTCCTCTTGCAACACACGGGGATTCTGGGCTCTCTAGGCCTCACACTGTTCCAAAGTGACTTCTCAGATAAGTTTGAGAGACTTAAAATGAACAAAGCTAACATGAGGCAGAAAAAGGAATGCCAGTTTCGTTATTAAGGGATTTGGAACTCCATCCAATCACTGTTTGTGTGGCTGACAACCTTCCTTCACTGAATGTCCCAGACCATGCTCAGATTGCGGCAGGGACCTCCATCAAGATGCCATTTACCAAGGCAGCTTGGTCAAGCCAACACCTCCTTCAGAATGGACTCCAATGGCTTTTGGACACATATAAAATATCAGAAGCATGATATTAAAGTTCTCTAATGCTTCCCATAAACTTTAATAACGTCACCATAGTCAAACCACATGGTGGCATTTTGACCACAGACAAAGACAGAGAAGCTGCTGGAAAATGTGGCCAATACTGCTAAACTGGTGCCCTAAGAGATGGCCTCCCACCCGTTCCTATTCGCGTGCGTGCTCTGCCTTTTCCTCCACTTGCTCTTGCAGGAAGGAAGGAAGGGCATGTTGGAATAGCAATTTTCAATATCCAGATTCCAGACCCATCAGCCAGCTGCAGACTGAACTCCAATCCAAGGCATTCCTGGAATCCCCATGTTAATTACCACATTATCAAGTCCTGGAAGGACTGGGAGCTATTGTATGAGGATTCTGAGTAACTTGATTCCTTGATGAACTCGAGCCACCCAGACAATGGAATGAACGGCCTGTAGCCAGACTGGGCTGTTGCACGTCACTCCCGCAGTCTCGGAGCCTTGGCCTCCCCTGGGCTTGGCATGTGGCCTGTCCTTTCCCACTGTCAGCCACTGGCTTGCATGCTTGGCAGCCCTCCTCTTCCTCACCAACTGCCCAGTGTCTTGCCCACCCTTTCCCTCTGCCACACTGCCACTTAGGCTGCAATATCTGCCCAGTCATGGTCATTCGTTGCTGGCTGCTGTTGGATCTGCCCCAACTCCCAGGGACCCCACTCCCAAAGGCATCAGATCGGCGTATGCCAGACGGTTTGCACTGCCCTTTCTTCCTAGTTGTTCTCAATCTGGAAGCTCAGCATCACAGTAACTTGTCATGTCCTCACTGACAGGTGGTGGCTGTCCATGAAGTACACTGGCTAGGAATCGAACCCGGGACTCCTACATGGAAGGCAAGAATTATCCCGCCAATCTACCACCACTGCCGTCTTTATACCACCGTGGCTGACTTGCAGTTGATCCACACTGCATGGTTTTACTGGGGTTACCTTTTATGGCTCTGAAGTCTCCGTTTCCCAGGCTACAGCTATGCTCACCTAGACTTTGTGTTCCAAGGATGAACCCTGGTGTAACTCCGGAGCTCAACTGCTGCCCCGGTGAACCTAGTCCTCTCTGTTCTGGGCATCTTTAGCTGACTCCACCCTTTAAACCTAAACTCTTTTTGGTCAGTGCTTCTCAACTTGAGTGTTCATGTGAGTCTTCTGAGGGTTTTGTTCAAGTGTTGATTCTGATTCGGGAGTCTGGGCTGGCGCTTGAGAATCTGCATTTTTAATAGCTTCCAGGTGACACCATGGCTGCTGGTCCACAGGTCACACTTTCAACAGCAAGGCTTTAGGTAAGGGCTGTGTCCTAGTCATCTCTGTACTCCTAGGACCACACTGTCATTGCCACCACCCGAGGAGGCATTCTAACATGTTAGACAGTGGAGATGTAAAAGATGATGGGGACAGTGCCTGCCCTTAGTTTAGGTTGGTATTTCTCAGTCTCAGCTCTATGACAATTCTTTGTTGTTGGAGGCTGTCTTGTGTATTATACAATGTTTAACTGAGTATCTGTCTCTGTCCTTCAGATGGAAATCCTACTGGTATGGTGGTTAAGTACTAATCAAAAGGTTAGCTGTTGAAATCCACCAGACACTCCTTGGAAACACTATGGAACAGTTCTACTGTTTCTGATAGGGTCGCTATGAGTCAGAATCGACTCCTTAGATGCCAATACCATTACCTTAGTCATGACAATCAAAAACATCTCCAGACACTGCCAAACAACCTTTCTGGGAAAAACCATCCCTGATTTAGAGCCACTGGTCTAGGGGGAGGAAACCCCTGGGTGTACAGTGCTTAAATGCTATGGCTGCTAACCAAAAGGTCAACAGTTTAAATCCTCCAGACGCTCCTTGGAAACTCTATGGAGCAGTTCTACTCTGTCCTACAGGGTTGCTATGAGTAGAAATGACTTGATGGCAGCAGGTTTTTTTTTTTTTCCTTTTTTGGTTTGATCTAGGGGAATAGACAGGTATGTGGATTAATACCTAAAATGATGGCTGGATCACGTTGTAGAAGCTTCTGCACATGGTGTCCAGGGAAAGGGATTACCAACAGTTCAAAATACAAGAAGACTATCAAGTAAGTGCTCCAGAAAACTTTATTATATTAATAAATGGACTGCTGATGCCCCCACATTCCCTGGTAACCACAGCAATTTACCTTCTGGCCTTATCTCATGGAAAAAAGATACTGGCATATTCCACGGACAAAGCCCTAACTTCTTCACTGATACAATGAATTGCCATAGATGTATTTACCAGGTGCAATACAAAGGCAGGAAGAAAGCTTATGTTTCAGAATAGTTCAGATGGAGTATGGATATCTGCAAAACAAAACAAATGAGGCTCTGACAATAGCAATTTTTTTGAAGATGGTTTATGCTGCTTTTTGGGGCATTAGATACAGATGCACATTAGAAACTAGTGAAAAGGAATGTGTGTAGTACATGTTGCTCTGAAAATGAATTTAAGCAGAATGGTGCATTTTGTTGCTTGGTGTGCCATAATGCACACTCCTCAGCAGCTGTGTCTTTTCCCCCACAGGGTTTGTGAAAGCGAATGCAATTGCAAGGTACTGTCTATTCTGGAATGCTCGGGCTCCTACACAGATGCATCTAACATCTGACCATGCATGAAAAGGACAGCAAAGCAGCCTGCAGAGAAGCTCATGAAACAGGAGTAAGAGGGAAGCCAGAAAGTCAGAGTCTATGTTTATAGGCTGGAAGTTAGGACCAGAGCTGCAGGCTAAGGTCTCCAAGTCAGACAGCAGGGCAAAGATACAAAGTTAACCTTTGAACTCTGTTATGGATTAAATTGTGATTCCCTACTTGTGACCCCATATACCTGTGGATGGAAACCCTGGTAGCATAGTGGTTACATGCTGTGTCTGCTAACTAAAAGGTCAGCAGTTTGAATCTGCCAGATGCTCCTCAGAAACTCTATGGGGCAGTTCTACTCTGTCCTATAGGGTTGCTATGAGTTGGCATCAACCAGACGCCAGTGGATTTGGTTTGGTTTGTTTACACCTGTGGATGTAAACTCTAGTGGGGTAGTGGTTAAGTGTTACATCTGCTAACTAAAAGGTCAGCAATTCAAAGCTACCACATGCTCCTTGGAAACTCTGTGGAGTAGTTCTACTCTGTCCTATAGGGTCGCTATGAGCCACAATTAACTCCATGGTAATGGGTTTGGTTTTTTTCAGATACCTGTGTATATAATGCTATTTGGCAATAAGATTTTCCTTGACATTTCTGAGGTCTAAGAAGAGCAGAGCCATCACAGATACAGGGGGACAGAGGGAAAGACCCGATGACAACGGAAGCAGATGACTCTACAAACCCAAGGAACTCCAAAGATCGCTGGGCTTTAGAAACCACACTAGCCAAGGACAGACCTCCCCCTACAACCACACTCTGAATTTAGACTTTTAGTGTCCTGAACTCGGAGAAAATCAATTTCTGTTCTTTGAACCCACTCACTTGCGGTATTTCTGTTACAGCAGCGGGAGCTACTTAAGACAAACTCTCAAGTTGCAGAGTTGTGGGTATTTATTCTCCTTTGTGGGTAAGAACAGAGTTGGGCATGGGCTTAAGGCAGAACCAAAGGCTCATTGGTGGTTGGAGAACACAGAAGGCACGAGGTCATGTGAGGACAGAGAAAAAGAGGAGGAATGGTGAAGGTGGGTGCAGAGCGTGGAACATTCCAGGGCAAACTTTTAGACATGTAGTTGGTAGATGCTATTATCCCTCAACATTCTGTAAATGGAAACCCAAAATAGGTCCACAGGGAAAGTTCTTGGAAACAAACGCTAATGGGACAGGGAAACCCACAGTCGCCAAAGAAAGTGTGACACTTAGTCCCCTGGCCAAAGTCTATAAATCTTTGCCCAAATGATGGCAAACCTTTCTTTCCAGAATCCAGTGTCTTAATTAAATCCCAATGTGAACTCCCACATATAAGGGGACATCCAAAGAGAAAACTATTGCTGTCCAGTCAATTCCAACTCATAGTGACCCTGTAAGTCAGCGTAGAACTGCCCCGTAGACTTCCAAGGAGCACCTGGCAGATTTGAACTGCCAGCCTTTCGGTTAACAGACATAGCACTTAACCCACTATGACACCAGGGTTTCCAAGGGGAGATCAGTGACTCTGAAATTGGGGCAATGCTCCATGGCTGGCTGGCTAGTGGGAAACAACAGTTTTGCTCCAATTTTCCTATCTGGGGAATGTGGAAGTTAGTATTTTCCATCAATTCAGCACTAAAAAAATAAAATTAAGGAAGAAAGAAAAAAACTAAACCCTCCACTGTCAAGTCGTGGACTGAGATGAGTCAGAGGATAGATCTCTGACTCTTCTAATGTAGTATTTCTGTGTTTACTGTAGTAAGAGCTTATTCTGTATTAACCCATATATTGGGAAAAAATACACACATATATCAAGAGTTTAATCAAAGGAAAAAAGTGTCTTCGTTATGCAGTGTTGCTATATCAGAAACACACAAGCTGTTAAAACCAAAAACCAAACCCAGTGTCAATCAGTAAATTCCAGCTCATAGCAATCCTATCGAACAGAGTAGAACGGGCTCATGGAGTTTTCAAGGAGTGCCTGGTGGATTTTAATTGCCAACATTTTGGTTAGTAGACATACCACTTAACCAGTATGCCACCAAGGTTTCTGCACAAGTGGATGGCTTCAATAAACATAAATTTATCCTCTCATAGTTTAAGAGGCTAGAAGACTGAATTCAGGGTGCCACCTCCAGAGAAAGGATTTCCCTCTCTGTTGGCCCTAGAAACTGGTCCTCATCATCAGTCTTCCTCTGGTGCAGGAGCTTCTCAGTGCAAGGACCCCTGGTCAAAAGGACACATTCCCCTCCCGTCACTACTTTCTTGGTGGTATGGGGTTCTTCTTCTCTCTATTTGACTCTCCTTTGTATTTCTAGAAGAGATTGACTCAAGACACAACTGGATTCTATAGGTGAAGTCCTGTTTTATTCCCATAACTGCCTCTAATCCTGCCTCATTAACATTTGATAGAAGTCAGGATTTATAATACAGGGGACAATCATATCAGGTCTCAAAATGGCAGACAACCACACAGTACTTGGAATTATGAGCTAGCCAAATTGATACCCATTTCTGGGGACAGAATTCAATCCATCACAACAAGAAACAAAAAAGCCCAAGAACAGTGTGTCCATTTGGTTTTAGTACTAGACACTGGTAGAGAGGGTGTAGCATCTGATTAGATTTCCTAGAACAGTTAGCCAAGGCTCCTCATTTCTAGGTGTGCTTGGCCAGTAAGGAAACCCCCAATTAACACCCCTTCCTGTCCTTTCTTTGTCTCGAGCAATCTCTTTCAGGAAATCACAGCAGAGAGTGGATCCACCCACTACCCCTGCCCAACCTAGACCTTGGAGCATGTGCAGATGGAAGCGATAATCTCCTTCTGCAGACCCCAGACCCAGTTATTACTGGACAGAGAGATATTTCCCAGTCAACCTTTCCACCTGAGCACCTGAGAGCATCCAAGACCTTGGAGTATGGACATGGGAGGGCTAAGGGCAGAGAGTCCTGGTACCAAACCCAATCCCTGGATGCCACCGGAAACAAAAAAAGCTCTTGAAGCCAATGAAACAATGAGCATGTGCCATTGTGGTCACTAGGCCCCTCACTGAGCCTTGTGCGTACAGATAATAAACTTGTCACTTTCTGTTTCCCTTGAAGCTGGTGTCCATCTTATTTCAGTCGGCTAATAAGATAAGACCAGAACCCGAGTGGCATTTGGTTATAGGAACACACTTGTCCACAGAAAGTAAACAAATCGTCAAAGGTTCTGGAACAATCCAGAAGGGAGAATGCATAGTTAATGGAGCTTGTGCTATCTGCCACCAGGGGAATCAGCTTCCACTAAAGAGGTAGCAACACTAGTTGGCAATAGTAATAACACCCTATTTATGATGTTAATGTCTCTGAAGATAATAATCAGTTCTAGATCATTAAGAGCCAAGAAATATAGAAAAAATAGTGGCAATGATAAAATAAAAATAAAACAAATGTAAGCAAACACTATCCAAGAGAATTTTTCTTCCAAGCCTTGGGAACTCATATTGGCCCTTCTATTTCCTAAGGACCTCTGGTGGTGCAGGGCTTAAGCACTCAGCTGCTAATGAAAAGACTGGAAGTTGGAACTCTCCCAGCAGTTCTGTAAGAGAAAGCCTTGGCAATCTGCTTCTGTGAACATAAGTGCCAAGAAGGTTTGAAGGGGCAGTTCTACTCTGTCACATGGGGTCACTGTAAGTCAGAATCTACTCAATGGCACACAACAGCAAAAATGGATTTTCTATTGCAACACCAGACTTTTCCTACTTTCTGAGTAGAAGATGCTTCAGGATTGGCTGCAGTGACATTGTCTTGATTCTTCCTATTGCGAAAGGAGTCTGACATTATTTGCAGTGGTAGGCACCTCATAAAACAGCAGGCCACATGTGGCAGACACTGAAGTAGAAGGCCTTCTAACTCACTCACTGCTTCCCTAGGTCATCCAGGCAAGTCTGCACCACACTGCAGTTTCTTCATCTACCAAGTGAGAAAACTGAGCTAGACTACCTGTGGAGACTGCCTTGGATTGACAGAGTGAAGCTTCAGTCACAGGATAGGCTGATGCAAATTTTGATGGAAAGTACCCAGTGAACCTGGGCAGTTTCTGGCAGATGGCAAGTAAGGTAAGAAGTTGGGCCGCAGGAGGTTTACCCTAAGCGATTCCCTAAGGCTCCCAGGCGCTGGGAACTGTTGGGAATTGCCAACACCTTGCCCTTCCTGTAATTTACTCAGTGAGCAAAAGGAATTTCTCTACTGCAACAAGTCAAAACAAAACCAAAGCAAACTTCTGAAGGTTTATTGGGCTCACAATTATTTCCGATAGCGGTTCAGCCCTGCGGGGATGAGAGAATCAAGTAGACACCAAGGAGATCAGACACCTGGCTGATTAGCTCCACTGGGAACTACTGCATAGGGCAAGGCTTTGTCATCTCATCTCTTTGAAGAAGCATCTTCTCTGGAGGCCTTTAAAAATAGGACATACTCTCAGCAGTTAGGGATGCCGGAATATATAAACCCGCCTGGGGGGAATGGACAGTGAAAACAGCCTTCTGAAATATGTGGGCCACTGATTCCTGTGGAGGGTCAGGCTCCCAAGCTAAGTGAAGGTACTGAGATTGTGTAGACTCAACCTAAAACTCTCACACATGGGAGAAACAGCCAGTCAAATCAATTCTCTTGCAGGATACATTCCACTAGTAAAATCCAACCTATTTCACTATTGTTGATATTCTGTTATTTTTACTGAACTTAGTGCGCTGAAAGCAAAGAGGACTTAAAGCACTCAGCAATGCAAGTCAAGGACTAGTTTTCAGCATGGCTTACACCTTAATGTAAAGAAAAGAAAAATCTCCACAACTGGACCAATCAGTAACATCATGATCAGAGGAGAAGTTGTCCAAGATTTCATTTTACTTGGATCCCCGGTCCATCAGTGCAGCAGTCAAGAAAACAAAAGATGCACACTGCATTGGACAAATCCGCTGCAAAAGACCTCTTTAATGTGTTAAAAAGCAAAGATGTTACTTTGAAAACTAAGGTGCCAACTCATGTATTTGCAGTCGCCTCATATCCATGCCAAAGGTGGACAAGGAACAAGGAAGACCTAAGAATTGAAGCCTCTGAGTTGCAGTGTTGGCGAAGAATACTGAATACATATGGACTGCCAGATTTGGAAGGACATTAGCCAGAATGTTCCTTAGAAATGAAGATGACGAGACTTCAGCTTTCACTGTTTGCACATGTTAAGAGGAGGGACCGGTCCTTGGAGAAGGACATCATGCTTGGTAAAGCAGAAGGTCAGTAAAAAAGAAGAAGATCCTCGAAGAAAACGAACGGACACAGCTGCTACAACCAGGGGCTCAAGCTTAGCAACGATTGTGAGGATGCACAGGACCCAGCAAGTTTTCATTGTGTATAGCTGTGAGCTGGAACTACCTTAATGACACCTAATAACAGTATCATCCATAGGATTGCTATAAGTCTGGATAGATGGCAATGGGTTTTTTGTTTGTTTGTTAAATAACAACACAGCAAAGTCATAGAGTTTCAGGCAAAAATTTCATTTCTGCCTTATTTATCTTCTCTGTCAAGGCGCATTCTAAAGTTTTGGACAAGAACGACCATCTCAACACAGGGAGATACACAGTTTGCAAATATTTCCTGTAGCTCCCTGCTGATGCTATCTCTACCGTGGAGAGAGGCCCCTCACTGGGGTAACTGGACTTAGGGTTTTAGAAGGAAGGCACAAGAGGTAAGGACCCCTGTGCTTTTTCAGTCTACCTACATAACCCCAGTATCTCCCTAAAATCAGTTCTTGAAATATCTGCAAGTGTCTAAGCAGTTCAGATTATACAGAACAAATGATTGCCTGAATATCTTATTTAATAAATATCTTTTTTATTAAGATAGATTTGCATGCCATAAAATCCATCCTTTTCAAATGTACAATTCAGTGTTTTTTAGAATATTCACAAGGCTGTAAAACTATTACCACTATCTAATTCCAGAATATTTTCTTTATCCCAAAATGAAATCCTAAGCCAATGAGCAAAAAACTCCAGCCCAGTGCCATCCAGTCAATTCCAATTCACAACGATCCTACAGGATAGTGTGCAGATACCCCATTGAGTTTCCAACGACCACCTCGTGGATTTGAACTGCCAGCCTATTGGTGAGCAACCGTAGCACTTAACCACGATGCCGCCAGGGTTCCCAATGATCATGACCAGCCACTCCCTATATCTCCCTCTCCCCAGCACCTGGTAAGCATTAAACTTTTTGCCTATATGGCTTTACCTATTCAGTATATTTCATATGCCTGAGGTTACTGAATGTATGACCTGTTTAGTTTCATTTCTTTTGCTTAGTACACTGTTTTTAAGTTCATCTGTGTGGTAGCATGTATCAGTACTAATATACATCTTTTAAGCAATTACTAAACATCTTTGAAGCAATTACTCTGTGTAAGGTAAGGAGTCTTGCTGGTGCAGTGGTAAGGTACTTGGCTGCTACCAAAAGCTAAAGTTTCGAACTCACCAGTAGCTACAATGAATAAGAGACCCAGCAGCCCACTCCGTAAGTACTGCAGCCGAGGAAGCCCTATGGGGCAGTTCTACTGTATCGTTTAGGGTCACCATGATCAGAATTCACTGACAGCACACAACAACCTGTGCAAAGCAGCTAGGTAGGCAGCCTTCCTTTCCTTCCACGTGCATGGAATTGATGCAGATCTCACTCTCATGATCAACTCTGGCTGTCACGATCACGGAGCAAAGGGCACCGGAACCACCAGGAGTGAGAAAAGAAGATGTTAAGACAAAAGGAGGTGTCTGTGGTCCAGTTAAGATCTGAGTACGGGGTGACAGGCCAAACCAGAGGGAAAGAACAGAGGATGAGACAAGTCTGTGGCCTGGAACACAAGCCAAGGAAGGAGAGGTCTGCGGTATCTGGCCATAGCTGTGCTTCTCACTGAGGGCACAGACCTCAGAGTTCCCTGTCACAGAAGCCCAGCAGGTCTGCCCAGGAGGAAATCTCTGAGCTACGTTCTCTAGAGCCGTTGTTTGGAAGATGAACGATTTGATCCCAAGAGAGGCTCCCCAAGCAAACAGACCTTAGTGGGATTACCTCATTAGTGTCCTTCCTCTCTCAGAAGGAAGTGTTTTCCACAACAGCTCCTTGCCAAGGCCCCAGCAGATGGACATGGTCACATGTTAGTGACAGCATGCAGCTTAGTTCTCTTTTATTCACATACCTCAGCTATGCATGTGTAAGTTGAAATGCTTAGATATTTTTGCGTTAGCTTCAAAAGGAAAGTTTAATATCCCTCAGTTAATCATCATTGGTTGTCTAAACACCCCAGATTCCTTTCCATTTTTATGACTCTCACAAGTTATAATTTATATGTGTACAACCCAAAAGATGTGAATGTGGTCCCCAAAGTTCAACTTATGGGAAAGTTCAAATTCTGTGCAGTAATTAGCACAGGGATATGCAAAATATGCATATAAATATGATATAGTCACCACTTAGGTTTAGTGCTAAATAGCATTCTGAAGTTAACAGTTCAAAAGGTGTAACTTCAAAGAAGTTTTATTACTTAAAACTGAGAACTATCACTTTTTAATCAATTTCTTCAACATCGTGGTATAGAAGAAACCTCTGTCCCTTTGCGAAAAGAAGGAAATCAAAATAAACAAGCCTTAACACCCTTGAGACTGTTTAAAAATTTTTTTCTTTCATTCATATAATAGGACAATTGAAGTCATTAAATAGTGGTATCTAGAACAAAAACAAAACACTGCTATAAAGTTGATTCCAACTCATACCAATCCTACAGGACAAAACAGAACTGCTCCACCGAGTTTCCAAGGAGCACCTGGTGGATTCAAGCTGCTGATTTTTTGGTTAGCAGACATAGCACTTAATCACTACGCCACCAAGGTTTCCGTGATAGATGGGTATTCATTGACATGGAGGGCGCCGTAATGAAAAAGAAAACTTATAAAAAGTGTTTCAAGTCATATAAATCTAGGTTTATATTTAGGCATAAAAAACAAAGTATACAGAAGAAAGCCCATTAGTGTATTGAAAGTGAGTTTTCTCCTCAATGAGTAGCATTATAAGAGAATTTAGTTTTCATTTTGGTTTCTGTTCTTCTCTTATCTCTATCCTTCAATTTTCGTACAATGAACACGAATTATTTGTGTAATTAAAAATGTTATAAAGAGACTTTGTTTAGAATATTGTGTTAGAAAGACTAGTTCATCATTGTCAGTTCTTACAACAAACAGCTTTTCAGTGATATTAGAAAAATAAAACCAAGTTGTCGACACCATCTTCTGAATCTCAGAAAACACTTAATTCTTCTACTTCAAATATTATACCCAGCAAAGCTTGTGAAAGGAACCGAAGGCCTGTTGCCTTGACCTGCTTCTCTGGCCCTCTGTCTTTGCTTCCATCTTCTGTGCCTCAAAGAGCTACAACTACTTTTTGCTCCTCTGACCCCTTATTAAGTCGGCATCTTCTCTCTGGGCTGAGCACATAATTCGAGGTTTAGAATTTACCTCCAAGTTTTAGGCTGCCTTCTTGAAGGGGGTGAGCTCCTTCCATTCGATTACAAAGCTGACAGAAGCATCACCTCAATAAGCACCTTACCCATCTTTGAGAGTCCCTGGGTTGCACAAATGATTAAATGCTGGAGTACCAGCCAAAAGGTTGGCTGGTCAGACCTACTCAAAAGTCGGCATCTCAGAAGTAAGACCTGGCAATCTGCTTCTGCACAGTCACAGTCTTAAAAGCCCTCCAAACTACAGTTCTACTGTGCACATAGAGGTTGCCAGGAGTTAGATGGACTCTTAGCAACCCACAACAACATGTCACAGGAAAGTCTTATTAATGGGAGACTTGGATCACTCTATTAACTTATTCAGGAAATGAGAACTCTGCTCATCAATCACATTTATCTTCCAAGAGACCATGCTACAAGGTTACTCTACGCACCACTTTGAGAGGCACCATTTCCCCGTATTAGGGGTACCTCTCGGAAACCCTAGTGGTGTAGTGGTTAAGTGCTATGTCTGCTAAACAAAACATCAGTAGTTCAGATCTGCCAGGAGCTCCTTAGAAACTCTATAGGGCAGTTCTACTCTGACCTATAGGGTCACTATCCATCAGAATACACTCGACGGCAGATTTTTTTTTTAATGTATACATTACATAGAGTAGAGCCTGTGTTAGTTGCACCCCTGGAGTAGTGCTATACACATCCTGAAACAGAGGTCTAGGAGTTCACTCTTTAACATTATAATCAAATACTGTCTTTCAGTTCAGTGCTTAAGTTTGAGGAATGTCTTCTTTACACACCAAAAAAAGCATAAAATATAAATATACAATGTAAATACTAATATGTATGTATAAATATATAAATGAATTGCACATTCACTTGTTGCCCCTCTTAAATTGTGTAGGTATATTTAAGATTGGACTTCCAATTTCAAAACCAAGGGACCAGATACATTGATAAATACAAGATAAGACTGGGTATCAAGCTGATCAGGAAAATCAACGTAGATATTCTTTGTCTTAGATCTGGAATGACAGCTTATCAGATATACTGCCGGCCTTTGGTTGAGAGCTATGGCTTCTAACCAAAAGACTGGCAGTTTGAATCCACCAGCCACTCTTTGGAAACTCTATGGAGCAGTTCTGCCATGTCCTATGGGGCATCTGTAGGTCAGAATAGATTTGACAGCAGTGGGGCAGTGGGTTGGCTTTTTTGTTTATCAGCTGTAGCAAATGTAGATTAATTTTACATCTCATATTTTCCACAATTATTCTTACATTCTCTAAGTCTGCTGTTCTTGTTTTTTTTTTTTCTTAACAGCTTTATTGCAGTATCATTGGCACACAATAAACACACTTAGTGTTCAATATGATAAAATTTGTCAAGTTTTGGGAGATGGATAAGCAGGTAGGTAGACAGATACTCTGTGAACTCATTGGCACAATCAATATAATGATCTACCACATTCAAAAGTTTCCTTGTACATCTACCTGTCCCGTCTCCAGTCAACTGGTAATCTTTCTGTTACTATGGATGAGGTTGCATCCTCTGTAGTTTTTTGTTTTTTTTAAAGGGATAATACATATTCTCTTTGTTTGGAAGGATGAGGCTTACCTTCTTTCAGAATAAATTATTTTCAGAGTTATTTATGTTGTTGCATGTATAATTTATTCTCTTTTATTGCTGAGGAGTATTCCAGTGTACAGACACAGCAGAATTTGTTTATTTTCCTCTGGATACACACTTGGATTGTTTCCAGTTTTTGCCTATTTTAAATAAGGCTGCTCTGGCCATTTTTGTACAAGTCTTTAAATGGACATAGTACTTTTTCTCCTGAATAAATACCAAAGAGTTAGAATGATATGGTAAGTGTATGTTTAACTTCTCAAGAAACTGCCTTCTGAGGTGATTATACTATTTTAAATTCCAACCTATAGTGTAGAAGAGTTCCAGTCATGTACTCACATAAATCTGGTATGCTGTTATTAACTGTCGCCATTCCACTTACTATGGAGCAGATATCTCATTGCAATTTTAATTTGCATTTCCCTAGTGTTTAATGATATTGAGCATCTTTTCATGTACTTCTGTGATAAACTGTAAATTTTCTTTGGTGAAGTATCTGTTCTAAATAATTGCTGAATTTTCAGCATTCTTTATATATTCTGAAGACATGTCTTTTGCCAGATAAATCATTTGCCGGTATTTTCTTCCACTCTGGTTTGTCTTTTCATGCTCTGAAAAAGTCTTTTGAAGAGCAGAGGCTTAATTTCTTTTTTTCCA
The DNA here is from genome assembly GCA_028571685.1 of Heterohyrax brucei. Taxonomy (NCBI): domain Eukaryota; kingdom Metazoa; phylum Chordata; class Mammalia; order Hyracoidea; family Procaviidae; genus Heterohyrax; species Heterohyrax brucei. The sequence goes on from CM053149.1 coordinate 55,768,014, forward strand.
TTTTGAATTATGCTTTTGGGGTAGGCCATGTAAGAAATCTTCACCTGACTGAAAATCACACACACATTTTCTTCTAAGTTTTATTATTTAGGTTTTACATTGAAATTTATAATCCATTTTGAATTAATTTTTGAATATAGTATGAATGATAGACAAAAGTTGGGTTTTTTTCCTTTACACATGGATATCCAATGTTTCCAGTAACATTTGTTCTGCAGTGAATTTCCTTTGGAATTTTGTGGAAAACAATTTTATTCATATATATGCAGGTCTATTTCTATACTTTTTATTCTGTGATGTTCATCTATTTCTGTCTTTATGTCACTGTCACACTACCTTGACTAAAGTCAAGCCAAGTGCCGTTGATACTGTAGCTTTAATACACATCTTGAAATAAGACAGTGTTATCCCTGATGTAATACTTCTTTTTCAAAGTTCTTTTAGATATTCTAGGTCCTTGTATTCCTATATGAATTTTAGGAAGAGATTTCCAATTATTTTTTAAAGGCCTACTGGATTGTCATTCTGCTTAGTTTGAATGTCCAGACCAATTAGGGAAGAACTGACATGTTAACAACATTGGGTCTTCTGACCCATGGAAAGTACATCACTCCACTTATTTGGATTTTCTTTAATTTCTCTCAGTAATGTTTTGTAGTTTTCAATGTACAGTCTTACACATCTTTCAGATTTATCTCTCTTCATATTGTTGATGATATTGTAAGTAATATTGCTATCCTGATGTCAATTTGCATTTGTTGCTAACAAAACAATTAATTTTTGTATATTGACCTTGTTAAATTCCATTAGTTTTAGCTTTTACTTTCATAGTTCCAATGTATTTTCAACATAGATGATTATGCTGTCTGTGAATATACAGAGGTTTGCTTCTTGCTTTGCAATTCTGATACTTTTTATTTCATTTTCTTGCTTTACTACATTGGCTAGAATCTCCAGCACAATCTTGAATAAAAGTGGTGAGATTAGTCTTGTTTCCGATCTTACGAGGGGAGACGGAATCATTTAGCCTTTCACTGCTAAACATGATGTTAATTTTAGGTTTCTCATTTTTATCTTTTACTAGGTTGAAGAACTTCCTTTCTATTCTTGGTATGCTGAGTGTTTTTGTAGGAATGAGTGTGGGATGCAGCAAATGTTTTTTTCTGTCTGTTGAGATGATCGTTTTGTTATTTTCTTCATTTCACTAATACAGTACATATCAGCATTATAATATAGTTAACAATGTATTATTTTTACTGCAGTTACAATTCAAAACAATTGCTAAATAAGCAGAAGGTTACTCAATGTTACTGTCTTGATAACATTAGTAAAGTAAATAAGTATCTGCCTTCCTAAGAACATTGGCTAAACTTGTTTATGACTGCCATTGTATGTGTGTATACTAGGCCTAATGGGGTTAGTTCTGAACTGGCATTAGGAACAAGAAAGAGGACAACTGAAATTTAAAGTCGAAATGTGGCTGCAAATGATGCTCTCTGCCAAAATAGATGAAGACAAATAAAAATGGATTACGTATCTTTAATGTCATTCTCTTGTCCAAAATAAACTTTCTGGAATACTTATCCAAAGTCTTTTCATGAAACTGGAGTGGCAATCATCTTAGCTATTTTCCAGTCACGTATCCCAGAGATTTGAATTTATCTAAATTTTACATTGCTTGTATGTAGCCTTTGGCACACAGTTAGAACGTATTTAGAAACAAAAGAGGAGAGATACTCCAAAGTATCTTGCCACGAGAACATTTGTCATTGGGCCGTATCATAAAATGAACCTGGGCATGCAACCAAGATAAGTAATTGTACTGGCTCCAGGCCAATTTAAATCGTGAATTATAAACCTCCTATGTATAAAAACCGTCACAGGTTTGTATTTAAACACTATATGGAAAAAACATGATATGAAAGTCTTTTGCTTTCCAAGCAGGACCTGAGTTTCTGTTGGCAAGACAACCTTTATGGGTACCTAGGTATGGCTTCTTGACATGGTACATGTCACGGTGAAAAGGGAAGTGATGCTTCGTGCTAACCAAGGTTAATAAAAATATCTTGACTCCTTGGGCCACGATCTATTCAGACTGCCATGGTTCTGGACTAAACTTGAGTTTCTTCTGCAGTTCAAGGATATAAAAAGACTGAAGAGTAGATTTGTCACTTGGATTTTAGATACAAGAATAATTTACTAAGACCAACATCATTTGAATAAAGTTAAACCGAACCCTGTAACTCAACAACGGCACTACAGGTCAGGGTAGAACTGCCTCATTGAGTTTCCAAGGAACAGCTAGTAGATTTGAACTGATGACATTTTGGTCAGCAGCCAAGCTCTTAAACACTATGCTACCTACATCGATAAAGCAATGTATTCCTTCTGTGGAAAAATACTTATAGATATACAAAGGGTATAAGGGACTGCAAAGACTTTTTTCCTATTAATTTGACCATTGTGTATGAACACAAAAGTTAATTGATGATGAATAAGTTTTGTATACAATGTCTGCTTAGTTAATTAAAATATTAAAGTTACAAGCATATTTTCTTCATTTAAGCATGATAATAACTTAGCTGAGACCATGAATTTTCCCAGGAAAACAGTTTTCCATCCTCCAATTTTGTTTTTTCTTCTTTAAAATAGCCGCAAGCATGAATTCAACATCATCAGCTCATGAAGAAAATATTTTCAACATTTTAAACTTAATTTTTAATGACTAAACAGTATGTCTAAATTAATTCATTACACGAAGTTAAACTGCTACATAGATTATAGAAGAATGTCAGTGAATAATAATAACAATAGTAATGCCTGCAATACTCAATAGAGACAAAAATGTTCAGGACTAGATCCATTTAAATGTTCACTGATAGTTATCCCAGTAACAACCCTAATCCTAACCCATCTGCTAATCTCTAGAATAGGATATTACAGAATTATAGAAGTCAACATCTTTACTCAAGTGATCATTAAAGCCAAACTAAACCCACTGCCATTGAGTCAATTCCAAGTCATGGAGAGCCCATGTGTTACAGAGCAGAACTGCTCCGTATCAGTTCCTTTGGTTGTAATTTTTACAGAAGTCAACAGCCAGCCCTTTCAACTGCAATCCCACCAGACAGGATTAAGCTACCTATGTTTAGGTTAGTAGCTGAGTTCAAACCATTTGTACTATGCAATGAAAACTGACCATTAATTCAGGAAGAAGTCTTCTTTGATATTCACTTTGACTTACATTCTCATCAGCTGACTACTTCTTGATGTACAAGCCAAGAACACCTGAGATATTACCTGGGTGTCAATGAAATACACTAAGACCAGCCAATTTATACAGGAATCATTGCAGCCAAGCCAAGTGCCGTCAAGTCGGATCCGACTCATGGCACAAGGCCAAGTAAAATTATTGTGAAATGCATGAGCAAGTAGCTTAACCTAAAGAGGAGTTGCTGTTCATTGTCAACTACTTCTAACTTTCTCGTTTTTGAGAAAGTATACTTTCCTTTCAAGTTTGGCAAAAGAACCTTTTTGAACTTGTATAGTCTCTATACTTTTAAACCACTTGTGAACATTAACGAGTTCAGTACAACACAAGTTCAAACACTAAAGAAAAAAACATCTGCTCCATAAATACTTTTGCCTAAACAAAAAATAAATTGTGTGACCCAATACTAGAATACCTGATCTGGAATACAGATGAGAAAAAACAAGTTTTATTTTGTTAGGATCGTCCTCAAGGGACTGAACAGCATTTTTCTCAGTATCCACTCCCAGCCCCTTCCCAATATGTCTGTAAATGGAAGTGTACCAGGATGAGCAGGTAATCCTTCAGGATGGTTTGAAATCCTGAAACTACTGATACTTGGAAAGTCCCGGTGGGAGGCAGAGACGAATGTCTCCTTTAATAGACAAGGTTAAAAAAAAAAAAAGACCAAGTTTGAGGCTAATAACTTCTGATCCCACCCTGCCCTGCACCAGTCATTATCTAGGTATTTGAATCAAGTCTTGTGAAGCTCTATAATACTATACAGCCTTGATTTTGGGGTTTCCACTCACTAATTGAATGAAAAACCTGGGTAACTCTACTTGAAGATGTCAGTGAAAATCTAAAGATAACCAGTGTATGGAAATACAGCAAAAATGTCACAAAACTGGAGTAAAATACAGGATGCTGCAATCCCAAAGACAAAGACAGGATCTCGGCATACCACTTGTAGGCACTTTAGAACGCTTTTCCTGAAGGTACCAATGCAATCCTCTGTGAAATGGTTCCATCTGCTGCACTCACAAGGCTGCTGTTTCAGTTTACGTCACTACAGACTGCTCGCCCCTTCAAATACAGCCCTAGGGCAAAGAGACTAATCTGTGTAATGTGGTGATGACAGACACAGGACAGCAACGTTGTTGTCAGGCGCTGTCGAGTCGCTTCTGACTCATAAGGCCCTTCTATGCAACAGACCTGAATGCTGCCTGGTCCTGCACCGCCCTCGTGATCAGTGCTGTGTCGGAGCCGCTGCGTCAGTCCATCTCATCAAAACCCAGGGCTGTATGACACAAACAATGAACCCTAATGCAGACCACAGACTGAAGTAAAAAACAAGGTGTCAATATTGCTTCACCAATGATAACAAAATGTACCATAGGAATAAGTCCACCATGTTACTAACGGGAGAAACTGTGTGTCAGGAGGAGGGATGTGTGGGAGCTCTCTGTGGCTTCTGTATGCTTTTTCTCTGAAAATCTAAAACTGTTTTTAAAAATAAAGTTTACATCTATCTGTCTGTCTGTCTGCCTGCCTATCTACCTATCTACCTACCTACCTACCTGTCTGTTTGTCTCTGTGTATCTAAGTACCTACGTATCTGCGTGTCCATTTATGTGTCTATCTGTGTCTCTATCTGTGAATCGATCTGTAATATGTACCAGTGCAAAGATGTGGCAACAGGAAAGAAGGAATGTGTGTGCCAGTGTACTGTTAAGAGCTAGGAATAGATAAACTAAATAATAAGTTTGAGGACCTCTCATTTCATTGGTCACAGAGAGATGTGTGATCAGTGTAGGCATGCAAAGTTGAACTTTCAGAAGAGAATCAGGCGAAAGGCTTGATAAGGTGGTGTTGAAGCCATACCTGGAAAAATGAAAAGGTGTTTACAAGGCAAAAAATTCAGAAGGCACTGGTATTTGACTTTGAAATGTGTTAATACAGAGCAGGAGTTCCGAATGCACAATCAGGAGTCAGAAGCATGGTCTTGGGGATGTTACTTAATTGTTCCAGCTTCAGTTTCCTCATTTATAAAAAAGGGGCTAATTATAGTACTTAAGTTCTGGTGATTAAATGACATAAATATTTAAGATGCCTACTACAGTGCTGAATGGAAAGCTGGTGGTATAGTGGTTAAGTGCTACATCTGCTAACCAAGAGGCCAGCAGTTCAAATCCACCAGGTGCTCCTTGGCAACTCTGTGGAGCAGTTCTACTCTGTCCTATAGGGTCACTACGAGATGGAACTGACTCGATGACAGCAGCTTAGGCTTTTTTTGCTTTAGTATAGTGCTTGCTATCTAGCAAGCTATCTAGCTTGCTATCAAGCTATCTAGCAAGCACTCAGCAGATATTCCTATCTCAATCTTAAATGTGACAGAATGTCCTTACAGCTGCTCCCATGTCCTGTCTTGTAAAGAAGAGATGATAAAACCACCAGCTTCTGTTGTGGAACAAGGATTTGGAGCCGGCCATTGGAGACCACAGCTTGTGGCTCTAGAAGGCTGCACTCCACCACCTCAAACACTGCCACAGTTCTCTGATGGGATCTGTGGAAGCTCACAGCCCTGTGTTCTGGAAACTTCTACCTGACTTTGGCTCTGTTGGTATTCTCATATCAGCTCATGTGACTGCTAGCCATCTGTATTCTTGTTTTTCAAATCCTTGGCTGCCCTTAATGCCAGCCAGCCAAGTGCCGATGGGATCCTCATTTTACTAACATCTGAGTAGGTTCTACTGCACTGTAAAGTGGAAAACTAGGTTTCCCTGGTCCTTACCACCCTTGAGGAAACCCTGATGGTGTAGCAGTTAAGTGCTACATCTGCTAATCGAAAGGTCAGCAGTTCGAATCCTCTAGGTGCTCCTTGGAAACTCTATAGAGCAGTTCTAATCTATCCTATAGGGTTGCCATGAGTCAGAATTGACTCGATGGCAGTGGCTTTGGGTTTTTTGGTTGTGGCTATTTCTGACCCTCGCTATGCCCTTTACTCTGCTACTCTGCAAGGAAGAGCTATAACCACACTCCAAGGAGAAGAGATTTTTCCCTATGGTCAGGTCTTCAGAGACCACAACATAACTTCAGAGAGCTATAACATCTTATTGAGCTGTTCCTGGGAGCTGGCTAACGGCTCTATTCAATGAAATTGCCCCTAGAAAAGCAGTGGGAAGGCAGTGTAAAGCTCCTTCTCTTCCCAGGAGCTCCCTGGAAAGTCAGGCTCTAGATTCTCCAGGGGGCCCTTCTCGCCTGCAGATGTCCTCATTCACTAGATCTCAGATGGGCCACAGAATTTATATGTTTAACAAGGTCTGCAAGTCAGGTTCCGGAACAAAGAGACACCTACTACAAAGTTAATACTATCACCTATGAGGTTAATGCCTACTTCCGTCCCACAGATTCTTACTCATAGCATTTCCTAGATGCCTCGCATCACTCCTTGCTTCTTCTCATAGTACTTCTCAGAGTTTCCACATGACCATCTTGTGTCGCATGCAAAGCCCTCGCACGATTGTCATCTAAAACATTCCCTCTCCCATTTTGTGTTTTTCCCTCACAGATGAGGTGGCTTACTTAGCAGCTCAGGGTGGCCCACGTCTAACTTCAGTCTCATCACAAGAATGGAAAATAATTACATTTCAGGACCTTTGCCATTCTTGGCACGATACATTTTACTCTGCCTCACGTATTCTATGGGAACCCTGGTGGCCTAATGGTTAAGTGCCATGTGTGCTAATCAAAAGGTTGACAGTTCAAATCCACCAGGCGCTCCTTGGAAACTCTACGGGACCATTCCACTCTGTCCTGTAACATCTCTGTGAGTTGGAATTGACTCAGAGGCAATGAGTTTGGTTTGGGGCTTTATTTACTCCACAGCAATTTATCGCCACTTGACTCATTTCCATTCAAAAGTGAGCTCTGTGAGAGTGTGGAATTTACTGTGCTCACTGCTTTTCTTGGCATGCAGTTAAGTGCCCAACAATAGTGACAACAGCAACAAGACCAAACAAGTTCCCACCGAGTCAACTCCAACACATGGCTACTACATCTATCGGAATACAGCTGACTTTCACGGGTTTTCAATGGCTAATTTTTTCACGCTGATCACCAGACCTTTGACGTGAGGTGCCTCTGAGTGAACTAGAACCCCCAAGTTTTGGTTAGCTGTTGACTCTATGAGTTGTTTATACTGCCCAGTAATGCCAACCAACAATTTTGTTAAATGAATATTTTTTTAGTATTAGTAACACTGACAACGGATCCTCCCAGAATTAAGGTCTTAGGTTACTGGAAAATTCAGTTTCTTTGGAAGTATCTTTGGTAGAGATAACCTTAGTTTCCTTGACTCAAGCAGAGCTGGAGGTTTCTAACTCCTCCTGTTCAACTGTTCTTTGCTATTACTCCAGATTGGAGACAGACTGTACTCTTCACTTCTCAGATGGATGCAAGGTGGCGCTAATACAATAAGCTCACCACATCATATAATCATACTGGTTTTATGATTCATATTTTACTGAGTTAGATAAAACAGCAGTTTCGATTTAGGTTAGAATAGAATCCTGAGTCATATCAACCAATCACAAACTAGGCACTGACAGGAATGAAATGCTAAAAAGCTGGTTTTATGAGAGAAAATTTGCAATAATTCTGCACAGCCACTGGGTCATTATATGTTCACTCAATATCCTTCAAAACAAAAATATACCTGGCTATATGCCAATAATCTAAAAAGGGAATATGTAATTAGAACGGGAGTATTGATTTTAAAAATGTTCTTCTGCATTGTGTTTTTTAAAGCTCGAAGCAACTGAAAAACGAAACATGCTTATGCTTTGAGTACAAAATTCATCAGACTGCCCTATTACTTTAGGTGGTTCTGATTTAAGAGAACTTCTATTTTTATCTAAAAACTCTGGCAGCCTGTAGATAAACCAAAAGCAAACCAAAATCGTTGCTGTAGAGTTCATTTTGACTCAACGACTTTGCAGGACATAGTAGAACTGCTCCATAGGGTTTCTTGCACTATAAATCTGTAGGGAAGCCAACTGGGTGCATCGTTCTCCCACAGAGCAGCTGACAAGTTCAAACCAGTGACCTTCTGGTCAGCAGCTGAGTGCTTCAACCATTGTGCCACTGGGGCTCCTTGCATGTAAATAAGACAGTGAATTTGTGATACTTCCTCATTTTTACTATTTCCTGAATCTGATTTTCACTATAGTGGGAAGTTGGTGCTGGCATCAGCTTCCTGTCCTGCAACGGTAACAGTGGGCTACCACGTCACTGCTGTGGGTCTTCAGCGCGTGCTGGCAGTGCACGCTTCCTGGACAGACCAAGGAAGTCAGAGAGCAGCGGCGTCAGACAGTATGATAGCGGACAGCATGGGTCTGCCTGCAAAGACTGCCTCACCGAGATGAAAGAAACCAAAGCCACTGCTGTCCAGTCGAGTCCCGACTCACAGCAACCCTGTAAGACAGAGTAGAACTGCACCACAGAGTTTTCCAAAGGTGCACTCGGTGGATTTCAACTGCTGACCTTTTGGTTATCAGCTGCATGTAGCACTTAGCCACTACATGCCCAGGGTTTCCAAGTAAAAGGGGGCTAAATATAGATTGCAGCCCTGATCATTAATGCCATTCTTTTTATGTTCTGTCACTGATGAAGACAATAATATATGTTGTAATCTAGACTTCAGGATGCTTCCTAATCTTTTAATCATGTGGACAAAATAATTATTTTTCTTTCTGTCTTCACCTCTTAGGGAAGTCAAGCATACCTGCTGGAACCAGCTTAAGTTTGGATGAGAAATCATAACCCCCAACCAGTAATTTTCCAGCACTGGGATACATGAGAATTTTCCTGGGGAAAATAGATTACTGAGCTGCCACTCAGGACTAATTGATGGAGTCCCTGGTGGAGGGATGAGGGCATTTCAATCTTTTGAAAGCACCTCAAGTGTTTCTGACGCTCAGAGCAGTTGAGAACTGTTGCCTGGGACCTCCACTTGCTATATAACAAGGGCTACAAAAAACCATTTCCATGTTCTGCACTAGTTTATTTAATCATCTTCATTACAGCCCCAGCTGGCATGTGTTATTATTCTCATCTCCATTTTACAAAGCGGGAAGCCCAGACCTGAGCTTCACCCAAAGTCACGTGGCCAGGAAGTAAAACCGTCACACCCATCTGGCTCCAGTTCTCAACTTAACCATGCTATGGAAACCTTGGTGGCAGAGTGGTTAAGTGCTATGGTTGCAAACCAAAACACCGGCACTTTGAATTCACCAGGTGCTCTTTGGAAACTCTGTGGAGCAGTTCTACTCTGTCCTATAGGGTCACTATGAGTCAGAATTGACTCAACAGGAGTCTTCTGTTTTGTTTTTTTTAACCACCCTATACAACTGCGTCTAATCACGTGGGGCACTCACCAAACCAAACCCACGGCTGCCAAGCAGATTATGACTCACATTGATCCCATAAGTTTTACAAGGCTGAAAATCTTCACCAGCTGACGGCCTCATCTTTCTTCCATGGAGAGGCTGAGAGTTTCAAACCACTGACCTTCCAGTTACCAGTCCAGGATTTAACCACTGTACTACCTGGGGTCCTTATGTGGAGTGTAAAGCCCCGTATAAATGTAGTTCACTGTTGTTGTCCTCTAAGCAAAACCTGGAGATATTTATGACATGGTCAGAAAACAATGCTACTTGTTTTATGTACTTCTCTGATGCTGAAAATAATATATGTTGTGTAACTCGGAGTTCAAGATGCTTCCTAATCCTCTAGGGAGGGCATGTTGACGTATAAACACACAAGTATAGAATTTGAAAAAGACCCTATGGATCTGCCACTACTATAAAGAGAAACGCTGGTAGCATAGTAGTTAGGCACTACGGCTGCTATCAAAAGGTCAGCAGGTCAAATCCACCAGGCACTCCTTGGAAACTCTGCAGGGAGCTGCTACTCTGTCTTATAGAGTTGCTACAGGTTGGAAATTGACTCGATGGAAAATTTTGGTTGTTGTTGTTATAAACATGCTCACTGAAAAGCTTTCAGCTTCCAAGAAACCAGACTTAGGAAGTAAGACCAGATGTGCAGCTGAGAAGGTAATACAGGTAGACTCACTGAGTAGGTCTTTAATCCCTGACACTCTCCTGCTTCTAGGTGGTGTGAGAATGGCTCTATTTCACATTGGAGAGAAATCACAGTGACAATTATTTTATACGATGCATGCAATTACAATGAGACTTCCCAGTTTCCTGAGTGAAATAATTAGCAGGGGCTTAGGACACCCTCCAGGAGGTCATACCATTTGGAAGATGACACAAATTGCCAGTACTGACTCTATTGAATTTTGCTTCCTTTCACTGAGCTCAGAGACAGCTGGACCAAGAGAGTCACCAGCACCTCTGTGTCAGCAGTCTTTTCTTGCCTTCCTGTAGCACGAGCTTTTACAATTGCTATTCACCTGGTTGCTGCAGCTTCCTTTGTCGCCTGGTCGACCAGGCTTTTAGCAGCATTGATCCCGCTCTCAGCCATGTGTTCTTTATAGGAGATGTTCAATTTATGCCTTCTGCACAACTGATTAAGTGAGTGAATGACAGACAATCTCACTAAGCAGTTCAGCTCATCACCTGGTACGTGAGCTGCTCTGCCTGCATGAAGCTCCTCCCTGCAGAGGGCAGAAATCTCCTTCATGGAACCTTTCTCCATCAGCCACACTCTGTCCCTCTGGAACTACAAATGCTTCCTAACGCCTTCAATATTCAAAAGCAGATATTATGAATTCCTAAATCCTGTCTTTTTCTCCACATTCTTCTCAAGTCTTTCTCTCATAATATGACTTGCAATATTTCAAATTTTTGATCAGTCTTCTTTAGGCAGATTTTGTTTTCAGTGTCCCTGGAACCGGTGGCATAGTGGTTAAATGGGCCATCTGTGAACCAAAAGGTCAGCAGTTCAAACCCACCAGGAGCTCCTTGGAAACTCCATGTGGCAGTTCTGTTCTGACCTATAAGATTGCTATGAGTCACATTTGACGTGATGGCAGTGAGTAGATAAGGAGCCCTGCTGCTAACCAAGAGGTCTGTAGTTCAAATCTGCCAGGAGCTCCTTGGAAACCCTAGGGGGCAGTTCTACTCTGTTCTATAGGGGTAATATGTGTAGGAATTGACTCAAAGGTGATTGGTTTCTTTTGTGGGGGTGTGTGCTACTGAAAAGTGGTACTGAGATTTGAACTCCATTCCTAATGTGAGCTGAATATCCTAGTTTCCCCTGAGTTATTACCTTCCTCCCCATCAGCATTCCTGGCCACTCTTAAAACAGCTGATGTATGTCTTTTCAGCATAGACGTCAAGAATGGATGAGTTTTTTTGGTAGAAAATAGCTTGCAATTGACAAGAATATCTTAATTTTTCATTGATACTGCACTTTAAAGTCAGGGAAAATAAATTCTATTTCTTGAATACCCATCTCCTGCCATGTACTATGTCAGGGGCATTTATATCAATGAAGAGACATGGTGAAGCAGGCCAGAACAACTGAAGAATTTACCCTGCTCACCCTGGTGACACTTATTTTTTTAATGTTTCTGTGGTTAAGCAAATACGACATTTTCAATCAATGTTACTTGCTAAGTGAAGGAGTTCTTCAACCCCCAGTAAGTAGTGATTGTGATACCTTTTTTGTAATGATGTAAGGATGCCACTATAAAAAGCTAAGCACAGAACCACTTACAGAATTACCCACTACATACCCACTGCCCTTGAATCGATTATTATTCACGGCGACCCTAGAGGACAGAGTAGAACTGCCCCATAGAGTTCCCGAAGAGCACCTGATGGATTTGAACTGCCAACCTTTGGGTTCGCAGCCATGGCACTTAACCACTGCACCACCAGGGTTTCCATTTACAGAGCTTGGGCTCAACAAACATTAGTATTTCATGTTGCCATCACTGCCACCACCACTATTGTCAAATGAGCAAAGTCTCTCCCACCCTGCATAGTTACAGGTTTTATTTCATTCTTTTCATTTAAGTGAGATGCTACATGTGTGTATATAATTATATATACATTCAGTTTATTCTTCCTCAAACAATTAGATACTTATCCTCTCATTCAATAAGACTTAATAAGCACTCAGTGTCTTCATCAAGATACTGATGGAAACAGTGGCCAGGCTCAACAGGGGTTAATCTCGCCCTCCAATCTTACATCATTCCCTAAGCCACTAGGTCCCATTGCTCTTCTTTACAGTTGGCTGGCCCCCTTTACCAGGGCTTAGCTGATGGTTTTCCAGGTATACAGTCTGCTTTCCTGGTATTTCTTATATGTTTCAAGCTATGAATAATGAATAGATTGAACCGTGCACCCCTCCAAAATATGTGTAGTAATTTGGCTGGGTCATGAACTCCAGTACTGTGTGACTCATTGCCCTGCATCTTGTGATTTTCTTATGGTGTGACTCCTGATCTAATCCTAACAGTGTGCCTGTGGTTAGTAGACTGGGTTATGTTAAAGAGAATTAGAGTGGGACTGTAACACCCTTCCTAAGGTCACTTCCCTGCTCCAATGTAAATGGAGTGTCCCTGGAATGTGGCTTGTGTCATCTGTTATCTTTTTATCTTAGGAGAGACAAAAGGAAAGTGAAGCAAGCAGAGAGTTGGGGACCTCATACCATCAAGAAAACAGCACCCAGAGCAAAACGCATCCTTTGGTCCTGAGGTTCTTGCACAGAGATACTCTCAGACCAAAGAAAGACTGATGCAACAGAAGGACTTCCTCCAAAGCCAACAGAGAGACTGAGAGCGCATTCTCCTGGAGCTGGCACCCTCCATTTGGACTTCTGGCCTACTTCACTGTGTAAGAATAAACATTTCTTGCTAAAGCCATCCACTCGTGATATTTCTGTTACAGCAGTACCAGGTGACTAAAACAGAGAAGTCTAAACAAGTCAAAATTAACCGTAATTTGATACTAAAAATGAGAAAGAATGGAATCTACCCAAGGCCAAAGATTTGTCAGACAATCAAAAAATAAAACAATCAATCAATACAAATAAGACTTTCAGCTGAGCACATTTAGGTCTCTTTAAACTTTTAACATTCCCACTTTGAATTCACTTTGATGTATATCTCATTGTTAAGGAAAGGGAGGAAGAGCTGGATATTAAATGCATCGTGTAACATAAGATATGACGCTTGAAAGGGAGATTTTCTTCCATTTTTAAATATGTTCCAAGCTTGATCTTTTAAAAGCTCCTCAAAGGAGGATTTGATGAAAGAGTGAAAAGGCATTAAAACTAAACATGGCTCACCTCTCCCCTTCCTGCGGGCTCAGTCACTCTATCAGTCACCGTCCAGAACAGAATTAGCCCACGTGGCTGTTAGTCATCACCAGCTTCAACCCTTTACTCTAATAGCCCTTCTACCTAGACTTCCTGGACTTCCCATTCTAACTCACGCCTTGCAGGTATGGGATCATGTGTGACAAAGAGCCACTCAAAGCAACAGCAAAAGGCTGTAAAAATTCTAAACTGGAAGATGGAAGAAACACTGAGTCAGGTTTAGCTCTGTGTATTTTTGAAGTTCATATGACGGCGGTAAGTCTACACATCTGCTAACTGGGTCACCATCTCAATTTCTCATCTACAAATTATAGAAGAAGAAATTTAATCATCTCCAAAGTCCACTGTATCTTCCTGACATACGAATCTAATAGCCATGTTTCCCTTTCAAACAGTTGCTTTCACAGCTCATGGAAAGCATTCTCTGTTAAGACACATAATTTTTTTTCTTTTTTTTTCGGATATATTTATGTTTTATTTGTACAAGCTATCCAAGACACTCTTGACCATTATAACCCTTTATACATCAGTCTTCTCTAAAACCTAAATCTACTGCCAGTGCATCAATTCCAACTCATAGCAACCTTATAGACAGAGTAGCAATGCCCCACACAGTTTTCAAGGAGCACCTGGTGGATTTGAACTGCTGACTTTTTGGTTAGCAGCTATAGCACTTAATTAACCACTATGCCACCAGGGTTTCCCCGTCCTATCTAGCATCCTGCTTTTCAGAAAAGAAACTGAGCCTCGAGATTCATGAGCTAAGGCAGGCAGTGATTTGCAACAGACCAGAAGGCTCTCATGAAGGCACAGAGTTGACCTGAGATACTGGTATATAAAGAATTCACAACTCATTTCACCAACTACATACATTTATTAAGCTTCAGTGTCTGCTCCAGCTACAGAATCTTGTCTGTGGTTCATCAGTCTCTTTAGCATTTACTACTGAATCTCCAAGACAATGCAAGGTCCCCGGACAACTGCCAGTTATAAAATATACATATTCATAGCCAAGAAATCAATTTACTTGCCTTGCTTTACTCTTGTTACACTTCACTGGCTGACTTAGGAACAGAATAAATATATCATTAGTGACTTCAGGGCTAACAACAGCTTCTTGAAAACCCTATGGGCCAGTTCTAATCTATTCTTAGAGGGTCGCTGTGAGTCTGAATGGACTGGAGGCAATGGGTTCAGCTCTGCTTTCATTGTCCATTGAGCGTTTCATTCCTAACAAGAGTCAGAAGTGACAGGACAGCACCTCACGACGACATCACTGGCAGAAGTTCCTTGTGGGAGTCCATGAAAGCCCTAAGTTCCTTCCATTTGTGTTTCAAATTCTCATAAGGAAAAATTGATGAAATTCAGGATGATTACGTATTACGGGGGCACTATGACAGAGATGTCAATACTGACCAAACCAATCCAAACTAATTCCACTGTCATCCAGTTGATCCACACTCTTAGTGACACTGAAGAGTAGAACTTCCCCATACAGAGTTTCCAAGGCTGTAATACATAGATTTTAATATTTTATTGTGCTTTAAGTGGAGGTTTACAATCCAAGTCAGTTTGTCCTACCAAAACTCGAACACACACAGCTACGTAACTCTAGCTGCTCTTCCCACCATACGACAGCACACGCTGTCTCTCTATCCTGTATCTTCCGTGTTCGTTCAACCAGCTCCTGTCCCCCTCCACCTCCTCATCCTGCCTCTGGACAGGAGCTGCCCAGTGAGCCTTGGAATGCATTTAAGCCAAGAGACACACTCATTCCCGGCATCACTGTACGTCTTATGGTCCAGTCCAATCTTCATCTGAAGACAGTCTGGGGGCCATGTCTTCCAGGGACCTTCCGCTTGGTTGGATCAAATCTGGTCTTTTTAATCAAGTTTAAGTTCTACACACCCATTTTTTTCCCACAAGTCTGTAATCTTTAAGGGAACAGACTGCCCCAACTTTCTTCCTCACAGTGGCTGGTTGGTTCAAAGCACTGGCCTTTTGAGTAACAGTCAAGCACTGTAACTACTGCCATCATGTCTGCTCTCAATACTGACAGTTCTTCAAAAAAAAAAAAAAGTTTATCATTAGCCTTGGAATCTGTGTGTGATAATGGTACTAGAAATTCTTGGGTGTGAAAGCATTATAGCAGCCTCTACAATGCTGCTTTTCGAAAGGTTAGCAATATTTCTGTGATCTTTACTCAAAATAAGTTCTGAGTCTTTGCATCATTAGTTCATTGTAACTGTCACTTTAATCAGTTGAGTTTTAAATCATAAAAACCCCCAAAAGCCACTGCTATCGAGTTGGGTCTGACTCATAACGACCCTAGAGGTCAGAGTAGTACTGCCCCACAGGGTTTCCAAGGAGCACCTGGCAGATTTCAACTGCCAACTTTTTGGTTAGCAGATGTAGCACTTAAACCACTATACCACCAGAGTTTCCTTAAATTATAAAAGCTTTCAGATTAAAATTTTAGGAACAATGATATGACTTTTTCATTAAGAAGTGCTACGTAAATCTCCAAATTTTTACCCTCACATGTGCATGGTAAAAGCTACCCAGTGCTGTTCTAAGGATTAAATGAGAATACACACCCACGCACAAACACCAACCCTGGTGGTATAGTGGTTAAGTGCTTAGTGTTAAGTGAAGGGTAACGAGAGAAAGACGTGATTGCCTCTGCGAAGATTACTGTCTTGGGAACCCTGACGGGTAGTTTGCTATGTCCTTCGAATCACTAGGAGTCAGAATAAGCTTGACACTACCAGATAGTTTTTAGACATATATATTCATATATATAAAACAACACATGATGGTAGACACTGTAAAGTGACATTTATTACAATTCGTTTTGATATTTTTTCAAGCTAGATTGATATTGTTCAAATTTGGCTTAATGTAAACTTTCTGCCTTAATGTGAAGGCATTAAAGGTGAGAAAATCTATGGATTCAACAAACTTATACATATCACCTACTAAGTTACACAGACCAAAATAGTTCCTTTGAATAAAGAAAAAAAAATGAATAAAGTAATTCTCAGATTCAAGAAGTTTAGCTGGTGAATCACGAGATACCTTTGCAAAGCTCTCTTTCTCCTTACACAAGGCCACAGTTGAAAGGTCTTGTAAATAGAATTTTCATTGAGTTTCACATTATTTCTTCCCCTAGTTGGTGGGGGTAGGGAGAAGCTAATTTCCCAAGCTAAAATTAACTCTGAGACTGATTAATCTATTCAGCTTTAAAACAAAAAAAAAAGAAACTGGATTTCTGGCTTACTTGTCTGTCATAATCTTCTTTTTAAAATTCTCGATTTTAAATTCTATTAACACCCATTCCACAAATAATCTGGATGGCCAAAGTCAAGCACCAGGATGCAACAAAACGTACAGTTAACAGAGTGCATTAGAAAGGGTCATGTGAGAAAACAGCTGCAGCTGGAGGCTGATTAATCCCCCTGCCCAGCTGCTGGAGGGGGAGCGCACCGAAGACAGACCCTGCTACCCACACAGCTTCAGGGAAGCTTAACTACATTCTAAATACAGCACTAGGTTTTCAATATCTTTCAAAATATTTAAGCGATCTACACTGATGACATAAAAAAAGCCATTGCTTTCAACTCAATTCTGACTCATAGCGACCCCATAGGTCAGGGTAGAACTGCCCCATAGAGTTTCCAAGGAGCACCTGGTGGATTTGAACTGCCAGCTCTCAGTTAGCAGATGAAGCACTTAATCACTACACCACTTTTGTTTCCAACTGATGACAGAAAGCTGGATTTCTTATCCAGGTGTTTGTTCCATCCTTGAACAGGTTGAAGAAAGTTATGAGACAGGTAATTCTAATTTCATGAGTCTAAATTTGTTGTCAAGATTTATTTGAACATAAAGAGGTCTGTAAAAACATTTCACTCATTTCCATGCATGCTTGACTTATAAACAGAGTTACCATATAAATGATCTCCCAACCTACGATGCTTTGTAAGGCAAAGAATGCATTACTAATAATTCTAATAGGTATAAAATAAACCAGTGTTGTCTCATGAAAACTGAGGTATATGGTCCCTCTGTTTATAAATACACAAAAAATATGGGTTCAGTCTTCTACATAGAAATCCACAGGATCTACAATGATGAGCATAAAAGAATCAATAAAGAGTTTTTAACTTTTAATCACTTATTGGATTGAAAGTAAACAGATAGCGTTAATTAATCCTGGGAGTGAGAAAAGGTAAGAAGGGTTCTCATTATTTATTTGTTTGTTTTGTTGTTGCTAAGAATATACACAGCATAACATACAGCAGCTCAATCATACACGCTGTCTGCAGGTACAATCACAGATCAATCACATACCGTGTCTATATGTACAATTCCATGACATGGGTTCCATTCTTTGAGTTGTGTCACCATTTCTGAGTTGCCCCTTCCATTAACATAAACTTACTTCCCTCCCTAAGGCTGCTATCTAATCTTTCAAGCTATTGTTGTAAATTTGATTTCATTTAGACAGTTCTTGAAAAAGCATAATGCTCAAGGCAGACAAGTTTTACTAATGAAGCTAAGCTATTGTACGGTTTCAAGAAGACTTCAGGAAGTATTTTTGATTTAAGGTTTCAAGACTATCTCAGGGCAATACTTTCAGTAGTTCATGTAGTCTCCATGGCTCTAGGAAGTCTGGAGTCCATGAAAATTTGAAATTCTGTTCATTATCTTCCCTCTTTTGATGAGGATTCCACAATAGAATCCTTGATCAATATATTCAGTAATAGAAGCCAGGCACCATCTAGTTCTTCTGGTATCATGGCAAAAGTGGCTGTTATTCATGGAGGCAATTAGCCACACATTCCATATCCTCCTCTTAACACTGACTCCCAAGAAGGACTTAAATTTTAAAAAGGGAGACATACTCCCTCCTCTCTTTTCTTTAGTTACACATCTAAATATGCAAATCTGAAGTTTAGCAGGAACATCCTGCTTCTGTTTTCCACAGAGGCCATTTCTGCCAAGCTCTTGGTTTAACCAGAAATCCAAATGCATTGTGTCTTGTTCTAAAAGGATGTTCACAGTTTTAGACAAAGCAGCTTTGGATTCAGGTGATAGTGGTGATCCCATCTTGCTTCTTTGCAGTTCCAGAACAACCTAAACAGGTCAGAAGGGCCACCAGGCCATCTGGTGAAGATGCGGCCTGGAGTCTGAGGCTCTGCTTCAGCTCCATCTTCTTTAAAATCTCATGCTGCTTCCACTGCTCTTCAAGCCCCTGCCACTGTGCTTCGAAGTCCCTCCCACTGCCCTTCCCAATGTGCCTCCACAGTGGTGTGTGGTGGTGGAACCCAGAACCCCCATCCACGCTCCTCTGTATTGGCAGGTGGTTCTCACCACACCCTCCCCACTTCCTCATTAATAAAAAAGGAGCCCATTTCTTGTATCTTTAAATAGTACCATCTTTTGTAGGTTGCCTAGGATAGGTGAGGAATGCCTAGGGGGCCAAAAGTTAATGTATTTGGCTATGAACTAAAAGTCTGAAGGTTTAAATCCACACAGAGGGGCCTCAGGAAGAGAATCAAAGGCACAGGGGAAAGACTGCTCCAAAGGACCAATGGACCACAACTACCATACCCTCTACCAGACTGAGTCTGGCATAAATGCATGGCACCCAGCTACCATCACTGACTACTCTGGCAGGGATCACAACAGTGGGTCCCAGAGAGAGCTAGAGAAAAATGTAGAACAAATTCTAACAAGGAAAAAAAAAAAAAAAAAAACGACCAGACTCACTGGACTGCAGAAATCCTGACAGTATGGTCCCCAGATGCCCTTTTAGCTCACTAATCCAGTCACTCCTAAGGTTTACCCTGCAGTCAAAGATTACACAGGACCACCAAACAAAAGGAGACTGAAGGGGCATACCAGCCCAGGGGCAAGGACTAGAAGGCAGGAGGGAACTGGAAAGCAAGACAGACAATTAAAGTGACTTCTGAGGCTCTAGGTTATAGTCCAGGGATTTATGGAAAGCACAACTCTGCTCCCCCTGGTGGGTGCAATGAAAGACTTGCCTTTTTGAGGTAGGTAAGAAGGAGAAGGCTTCATGGGAGGACTCTCAGGTCCTGGAACCAGCAAGTCCCAGCTCACCTCATGGATGCCGCTTTTCTCTTTCAAACCAGATCAATAATTTGGCTACTGGTACAACAGCAGGACAGATCCATGAGAGATGCTAAGCGTAATAACTCTCTATTAATTAATTTGTGAACAACTCAAGCATACAAGAAAGCTGTATCTACTATACATCACAGCTAGTTTAAAAATAACCCATTTAATTCCTTACAGATCCTGTCTTGAAGCTTGAATCAATCCAACAGGTGTTTGATTTGCTGCCATAAAAATAAACACTGATTCTCTCTGATATCTCTTTAAATGGTACCATCTTTTGTAGGTTGCCTAGGATAGGTGAGGAGTGCCTAGGGAGTCAAAAGTTAATGTATTTGGCCACAAACTAAAAGTCTGAAGGTTTCAGTCCACACAGAGGGGCCTCAGAAGAAAGGCCTGGTGATCAGCTTCTGAAGTATCCGCACTGAAATTTGCCTGGAGCACAGTTCTGCTCTTACACATGTGGGCTCACCATGAATTGGAACTGCCCCTAAGGTGACTGGTTAGAATAGGTAAGAAAGCAAAATGCTTATTGGAATCTGTGCTAGGATGTCCTACTGGGCATGTATGGTGTAAAAACCTTGCATGCCTTTGTTGATAGCCCAACAGAGATAAACTGAAACTCTGAACCACCCACAGCGAACTTACAAGCAGATCTACTATAAGTGGTGGGGGAACCCAGAACCATTGGCTTCGCCATCACAGGCAG
Organism: Heterohyrax brucei; assembly: GCA_028571685.1. Classification (NCBI taxonomy): domain Eukaryota; kingdom Metazoa; phylum Chordata; class Mammalia; order Hyracoidea; family Procaviidae; genus Heterohyrax; species Heterohyrax brucei. Next base: position 55,788,473 of record CM053149.1, read on the forward strand.
GCTAGGCAGCAGACGTCCAAGGCCATTCACAGGCACCAGCCTTCCTAAGCTCAGAACTGAAGACCTCAGTGTGGAAAAGGCTCCAGACTGCCTGGGAAGCACATCTCACACTTCCCTGATAAGCCTGTGTGCTCTCTCTTCTCTTCACTCCCCTGTATCCTGTGTTGACCCCATTATTTTGTACTTGCCTTTGCTTGTGATGCTAAACCTCCCACTTCTGCTGTAGTACACTCTTAAATCAAGACAGTAGGTCTCTTTCTTGCGCAGACCACCTTAGAATATTGATTAGGGGAAAGATCAAAAATAGTCCTAGCTTTTGAAACTATGTACTTCTGTTGGAAGGGCTCCATTGAGCAGCACGGGAAAGATGAAAAAGGTGAAGAAAGGAAACATCAGAGAGAGGCAGACACACTGATCTTACAGTTAAAGACCTTTTTTTTCTCTACCCTTGGTCTTTTCTTATGTCTTTCACGCCTATTCACTCGCTTCTTTCCCTTTTCTTAGATTTGCACCTTCCTAGTTCACCCCTTCCTTTCTGTTCAACCTTAGAACTGCCAAGATTTAAAGGGCCATGTGTCCTCTTGTCCAAAATGATGAGCTGAAACAAACTGCTTGTGATGATCAAGTGGCCCTCAAGTGAGAAGGAAGAGAACTAAAGGCACAGGGGAAAGACTGCTCCAAAGGACCGATGGACCACAACTACCACTGGCTCTACCAGACTGAGTCTGGCACAAATGCATGGCACCCAGCTACCATCACTGACTGTTCTGGCAGGGATCACAACAGTGGGTCCCAGAGAGAGCTGGAGAAAAATGTAGAACAAATTCTAACAAGAGAAAAAAAAAGACCAGACTCACTGGACTGCAGAAATTCTGACAGTATGGTCCCCAGATGCCCTTTTAGCTCAGTAATCAAGTCACTCCTAAGGTTTACCCTGCAGTCAGAGATTAGACAGGACCACCAAACAAAAGGAGACTAAAGGGGCACACCAGCCCAGGGGCAAGGACTAGAAGGCAGGAGGGGCCTGGAAAGCCAGTACTAGGGAACCTAAGACTGAGAGAGTATTGACATGTTGTGGGGTTGATATCAATGGCCCCAGAACAATACACTGTACTAATGAGAATCTTGTTTGCTTTGCAAACCTTCATCTAAAGTATAATAATAGTAAAAGACGACAGCCACCACCACCATAGCCTCCTAATTGTTCCTGAGAGCCTGGTAGTGGCTTCTACATTTGAAGAGGGACCCTTTTAGCCATTCCAATGGGGACTGTGCTTTAAGTGTTGCTCTGATCTAACAAATCCCTTTGAACTAAAAAGATGAGGTTAAAGATGAGTGTATGGAAGCAAGGATGCTGGCAGAGAAGGGTCCAACCAGAGCCCGGACGTACTGATCCCAAGGCAATGTCTCATTAAGAGAAAGCTCTAACAGCCCAAGTAGCCCTCCAAGGGTACTGCACAGGCCCTTCATAGAAAACAAAGTGTGGCTTTTGTTTAAAACAACTTAGAACAATAATAACGGTTCTCAGGTGGCACGACTAATTTGCCATCAGCTACTAACCTGAACACTGGCACTTTGAACCCACTTGATGGTGCCCAGGAAGAAAGGCCTGGCATTCTGCTTCTGTAAAGTTTGTTGTTGTTGTGCCATCAAATTGATTTCAAGTCACAGAGATCCTATAGACAGAACTGAACTGTCCCATAAGATTTCTTAGGCTGTAATCTTTTTGGGTGCAGCTAGCCAGGTCTTTTCTTGTGCAGTGCTATTGGGTGCGTTTGAACCGCTTTCCAAGAAACTCCTACAGAACACTTCTGTTCTGCAACATGACTTGCCCTGAGTCAGAATCAACTAGCCAACAATCAGCTTAGTTTTTTGATTATTATTTTTATAAAAATATCATAAGTTTTAGAAAGAAACCACTTGCAATTCTATTTCTGCCTTATAACTTATTATCATTTCAATCTTTCCCAATATTTTCCATGCAAACACTTTATACATTTGAAACTGTAACACATACACATAATTGTGACATTTTCAAAACATAATAATCACATTTCTAAATTGTTAAATAGTCTTCACAGTCAGTTTTTCAGCTGCATGTAATTCCCTCGCAGGAAATATTTTCACAAGTCACATAAACATTTAACCACTACAATAGTGGATCTCTAAGCTGTTTTGAATGTACAGCCATGACAAGCATGTTTGTGCATATGGTATTTTCATATTTCAAATTGCTTCTGGAGAAAATAGTCCCTGAAGAGGTATTAATATATCAAAAGAGGTAAACATTTTCATGACACTTAATAAATATTACCAAATTTCACATCATAGCATGTTTAAACCTAAAAAAAAAGAAAAATGGGGAAAAAAATCCCTGAAGTTTTGAGTACCTTTTCTTGCAAAGCATTCTGATAGACTTTGAGAAAAAAATGAATGCAATTAGAACATTGTTTTTGCCCTGGAAATCACGCTGTCCAGTTGGGGAAATGAGATGCACACTTGTGAAAAGAGAACTAGGCCTTCCTGCTGCAGTGATTCAGAGAAGACAGAATAAGAGTACCATCAGCTGGAACAGGGGAAGAGTTAGACTGCTCATTGCGTCTTGGGGCATGTGGAGATCCCAGTAAGTGAAGATGCGAGAGTATTCTAAGTTAGTAAAGGAGACGATGAGGAAGGAGAAGGAGCAATCTAAGGAATTCGGTAACTCAAAAGCACCAGGTGAGTTAGTTTAACCCATCAGCCTGACCCACACAGAATCCAAACTACAGAGGGTATTACTACCAAAAGTTACTCGTCCTTGCCCATGAAACCCCCTCTTCTTCCTCTGTTACATATGTCATGATTCTATACAGGCTGAATTCCTCTGTCTCTAAAGAGTACTTCTTTTCTCTCTTTTAAGTTCCGGTTCCTCCAATCACCCTTTAGAGAAACTTGCAAAGTTCTTCCCAACCTTTCTTTCTTTACAGCCTCTCTGTGAATCACGTCACCTGATCTGTTGGTTCCAGCCATGACTTCTGACTGATGACTCCCCAGTTTCTGTGTCAAGCTCTCACTTTTCCTTTTTGGTTTCATACTGTCTCTTGAAAGCACTGAAAATTCAACACATCCAAAACAGAATATCCTGTGCTCCCTAGATCCCTGAAGGCATCCCAGTTCAGAAGTATATTTGATGTCTCATCCCCATATTTCTCATTCAATCGGAATTTCATCCATGCTGCATAATGACCCCCAACTTCCTCTGCTGTAGGCCATCAAAATCTCTCCTCTAGACTGCTGCAAGGTTTCTTACCTGATCTGCCTGCCCCTGCCCTCATCCTCCTCAATCTAAGTTCCACACCATTACCAGTTACCTTCCTAAAGCACAGAGTAAATTTCATCAATTGTCTACTCAAAACTTCTAGAGGATTTCAGCCACAGCAAGAGTCAGACACAAATGCATTAACCTGTCTCTCCTGGTCCTTTATGACTTAGACCCAAATTACTTCTCTGATTTCATCTTCTTATACTACACACACATACACACCTACCTTGGACTGTTTAAAATCCACAGGCAACAGATTCAAAATTTCACCCAGCTGAACCTTCGCACTAGCAACTTCTCTTGAACTGAATACTCACATACACTGTGAACTAGTGGAACCTTCTACAATCTTTAGGTCCAACAAGAGGTTATCACTTCCCAAAAGTGTTCCCAGATCTCTGCCCAAATTATTTGTTCTTGTCTCCTTAATATGAATTCCTGTTAATTTATGGTATTCTACAATACAGAGTAGCTAACAATTCATGTCATGGAAGTCTATAGATTTGTGTGTGTCCCCAAGTGGTGCAAAATGTTTGCACTTGCCTACTAACTGAAGACGTGGTAGTATGAACCTACCTGGTGGTCCTGCAGAAGAAAGACCTGGCCATCTGCTTCTGTGAAGAGCACAACAAAGAAAATGCTATGGAGCACAGTAACACTTGGGGTCACCACGAGTCTGAAAGGACTCAATTACAATAGTTTTGTTAAATTTTTATTTTTTTTAATCTCTCTGGCCAAAGACAGAGTTTCCTCCTGATGCATGATACATGGTTATTAGAAGATCTCTAGCTAATCCTAAAGGGCTTTAAGAAAGTATTCAGCAGAATCCTCACTCAGCAGGTATGGAGAGGAAGAGGTAGAAGAAATGGGACAAGTTATCAACGATTTTATTTCTGATCAACCTAAGAGTACCCTGAAAGCAACGGAAGACGCTAAGCACTTGTTTTGTTGTTGTTGTTTTTTTTTAACTACCAAATTCTTACTACATGTTCCAGTTCTTCCACGAGGTTCTTCCTTGTCCCCATCTGAGGGGCCCTTCGTTATGTTTAAAGTGAGAGCTTTAAGTACAGAAGACTCACAGTCTGCAAGCGTTCTCAATCCCCTATCATTTCATGTCATGCTAACTAACATGCAGTCAACTCTCTCATGCCCTGGCATCACAATATATCTGAGGTAGGCAAGAGAGAGGAGAGAAGAAAAGAATTTACAATCAGTCCTCCAGCTTTGTGTATCACTTGCCCTGGGAAAGCATGGAGCAGCACAAAGAGGGGAAAGAGAAAAGGTACTTAGAAAGGAGAAGCTGAAACTTCAGAAACATAAATTGAAGAAGGTGTGGACCATGAGCTTTTTTTTTTTAAAGTAGATGTCATGTGTTAAGAAAACTGAATTTTAAAAGACATTCTTAGGTGGACCACACAGGCTATTGATAAAGGTTATTCCCAAGACCTATTCTGACTTTCTGGGTTCAGGTCATTAGGTGGCACTGTATTTTTTTCTATCTGCATAGCAGCAAAGCAGAGAATGGTGCTGGTATTGGCTTTGTGGTGAAGTAAAACACAGTAAGACGATGAGGGTAAATGGTCATGTCTCATCCAAAGTCTGTCCTCGCTGTCATTCTACAGGATAGACTCTCATAAAATTCAGTCACATCTGTTCAAAAATTACATGTTTTGGTGGCTTAAATATATGCAAAGAAAAATCATGACATGAATAACATAGGGAATATCTAAGACTAACCACAACCAACAGATTAAACTGAAATGGAACACTAGAACGGTATTTGATGCTTTCCCTGAATTAACAAATTAACCAATTATTTAAGCCTGATCTGGAATCTGATGTTATTTTGGTCACAGAGCAATAACATATTGTATACAGACAGCTCTGTACACAGACAGTTCCATACTGCTCCTCCATTGCTTATAGAGTTAATGTAAATACTGAAATAATTATTATTTGATGGTTAGCTCAGGAAAGAAAGACAGATTAAAAAACTCAGACACATTACTTTTCTTTCCTTCTTTCTTTTTTTTTTTTTGCATGGCCAGTTAAATAGTTGACTAAACATCTAAACACGATTGGGTAAATTGAGGCACTTTGGATAAATGACAGGATTTAATGTCTTTGGAATTTAATGAATGCATTTTCTAACTATAGACAAGTATCTGATCAAACACCATCAGCTTCCTTGTGAACCAGAGTCACATAAATACAGGGTGAAAGCAACTGTCTCAAGATAATAAAAAAATGACTTCTCTTCCTAAATAAAGTTTGCATGCTACAGTTCAGAGCAGTATACCTACCAATTAAGAGCGCCGGCTTTGCAAGTTCACATGTAAGGGTTCAAATCCCAGCTCTGCCAACCACTTACTTCTTCACTAGGTCTGTGACTTCAGGAGGTTAACTTATCCTCTCTAAGCCTCAGTTTCTATTCTAGGGAAATGTGGTTGATAATATCTATGCTACAGGGTTGCTGTAAGAATTGAGTGAATGCCATAAAATAGGCTTAGCTTAGTGTCTGACAGATAATAAACTCCCAAGACATGTGGCTTATTATTATTATTATCAGTGAGAGACTAAAAAAAAAAAAAAAACAACAGTCTAGACAGTGCACTGAACTTTATTTTCTACAGGAAATTCATTGGTCTAGTTAAAATACACATACACACAATAAACATGCTTCCCCCAAGGCCCCACTGTGCTTTGCATTCTCCAAGAACTGTCATACTAGATACAACCCTTCAGCAAAGAACTCCCAGGAGAATCAGAAAACGTCTGATACATTAGCAAAATGTCCCGTGCGTCAACTCCATTGAATGGTATGTATCTTGTATAAAAACTTCCCAATTATTTCCTTTTATGATGTCTTTTCTAAATATTTTCCTCTATGATGGCTTTTCTCAATGGAGGCTTATGGAAGGATTTCTGTAGTAATTTGGCAATACTATAAACATTTGATCCCTAAGCCTTTTGATGCCTTTCTAAAGGTTATAGACTGGGTATCTGTAATTTTCTTTGCAGCATGACATGTATCTGGCTGCTTAAGACGTGCTCTCTGAGGATGGTGAAGGGCTCTGGTTTTCATTAAGTGACTTTCAATGCTAGGACTGCAAGTCCTGACTTTGGACTGAGCCTGCACTTCAGCACATAATTCAATTCAATCGGCAAACTGATTCTCCTTTCTCTGGAGAGCGTGTGTTGAGGGGGAAGGGTGCTTCCTCTTCTGCATTCAAGTGTATCTTCAGCAAGTGAGTAAATTTTAAAGAAAGGATTTCATCCTGCCCTAAACGTCCCTCCTCTGACCCTTCTCTTAGCCTTTCAGTGCTATGTGATGACGCATGGTGGGTAAAGCAAAGAAACAAAGCAAAACAAAAATGGTGAGCCAAAAAGGGATTAGGAACATAATTCTTGACCAAACTGCAGAAAAGAGGAACAGAGTTGGTTTAAATCCAAAGGTCAAATATATACAGGATTTCTTATGGGAAAGGAATGTCAAGACCTGTTTTAAGCCTTCCGAAGTGAGTTTATAATCCCCGGGTACCAAAATTAAACATCCAGCCCAATCATTTTGACATCTGCATGAGTAAAGTTTGATTTATTAGCTTTTCTAGGCTTATCTGTTATCAGATAAACAAAGCAATATATTTCACATGAATACTTTTGACCAAAATGACAGGGCAGAGCACACGAAGACAGATGCCCTTGGGGATTCCCCAAGGATTTTCATAAAGACAGAAGCGGCAAATTAGCCACATTTATTTACTTTACAGGCACAGTACAAACCAAGACAAATAGACAGCCTTCTCCTCCCCATTCTCCTTTTTAATACTTTTAAATTATATTAGAATTTTCGGGCTTCCTATTGGATCAAACACTGGCTCAGTAGGATGATAAATTGTGAGAAGAAAAACAGAACAAAAATGCCTGCTGCGCTCTTTAATAAAAAAGTCTCTGCTTCCTGAGCTAGCTCTTGACTGGTAGAGTGACCAATATTATGAGGAAAAACATCAAGTCTATTTATTTCATTTAAGTTCCAGGCTTCCTAGGAACCTCACTCTGCTCTGTGGTAGAAAATCTACACATTATTCTAATATTCTTATCTTCTTATCAATATCAAGAAGAATGAATAAAACAAATTTGGCTTTAAGGACTCCTTTAATGTGGAGTCATTTGAGTACATAGTCACTTGTGCCCTGTTAACCTGACATCAACAGTCAGCATATTACAAAAATCTTAATAGGCAAACAACAAAGGCATGAGGGAAAAAATGCTCAGGAGGCAGAAAGACCCATGTGAATAGGAGACTGTATCAACATGTGACCAGAAGGCTAACATGGTACCTGGCCACCACCAAAGACAGCTATGATGGGGCAGTCAATGTTGAGTCCCTATGGCAACTTGAGAAAAAGAGGGGTGCAGCTCAAGAATTCTACTAAAAGACTACAGCTGATGGTCCAACAGTCTGGGGGATACCTTGGGAGCATGGCCCCTAAACCTGCTGCTGCCCTTATCCAGGTGACACTATTGAGGTTAACTCTCTGGACAGAAATGGACTGGACTCAAGGACGCAATGCGCCCATATGGTGTGTATACTTCCTGGTTCTATGCATTGATAGGATGCTGTCCTGCTGGTCTCTTCCTAGGTGGGAGAGCATAGGGTGGAGAAGAGCAGACGGGAGCTTGTTAAGAGGATGCTACAAGTAAAGAAAGAGAAGAGGTACGCTGTTACTGGGCAAGGAAAGCAGAAGTTGCTGCGGATAGGCTGGCATGCACAATTAATCTGGACTGTATACTTTCACTTAATCACAATAAAAAAAACGTATCAGTAGACATACACACAGACAGCCCATTTTGTTTGTCTACATTAACAATTCAGAGAAAAAAAATGAGTTATTTCAAAAGAGCCCTAGAGATTATCCAACTCCCTTATTTCAGAATAAGTAGAATGAAGTTAAGAGAGGTTAACTAGTTTCCCCAGAAGAGCCTGACCTTGAATCCCTTCCCCAGCCTGAGTTTTGGTCTTATGCAATACTCTGAATGGAAAAGAGAAAAATAAACCTTGTAGTGGGCTTTTTACATTTATTTGCACATTTAAACCTTCTCAACAATATAGCATCACACATATTTGTGATGGTTACGGTTGTGTGTTACTTTGGCTGGGCTGTGATTGTCAGGAGTTTGGCTGTGATGCTATAAATCCCAGCTGTGTAATGATATAATCAGTTGCATAATGAGATCTGATCCAACAGAATCATCACCATGATGAGTTCTGCTTTGAGCAGTCAACCAGCTTAAAAGAGTTTCCCTGGAGGTGTGGCCTATTGGATAATAGATGTGGAATTTCTGCCCAAGTTTGCTGGCTTTTGCCTATTCTGGATCCTGTAGCTGGCTCCCTCTCATCTTGAGATTCAGCCCCCACAGCCTATGAGACAGAGGCCTGCTGTCTGGTATGTTGATCTTGAATTTGCCAGTTCCCACAGCTACATGAGTCAAGAAAACCCTCCAGCCAAATCCACAGACTCAGGAACTCCTAGCCTCTACAACTGGGTGAGCTATTTCTTTAATCAAAATCTCTATATGTATACACACGTCTCACTGGTTCTACCAGGTGCTCCTTGGAAACTCTATGGGGATCTTGACTTCTAGGGTCACCATGAGTCACAACTGACTCAACAGCAGTGAGTTTGTTTTTTTGGTTAGGAAACTCAAGGTCAAATGACAATTTTTAATAGCCAATGTGCATATTTTTGGCACATTTTAGAAAACAAAATCTGTGAATATAATTTAGGTTAGAACATAATGTATATTCACTAAAATTCTTAAAAGCTGATTCTATTGATATCTATGTATATACATAGTCATGATTCTACCATGCAATGTACTCAAAAGGCAGAAATCACTCTAACAAGGATGCCCTTGAAGTGTCCAGAAAAAGATTTTTATCCAGCCATAAACAGAAATAACTTAGCAGTTGAGAGTGATAGTGGCATAATTCTCAAACCACTGATCAAGAAATGTCCTATTCTCATTCAGTAGCACCATAACCAAAAAAAAAAGAAAAAGATACGTAGTTTCTATTTGGGACACTTGCAATAAATATGGTAAGAAGGAACCCTAAAGCATTAGAGCTACCATGATTTATAGCAGTCCTTCTTCCCTGTCAGTCTTGCTTAGGCTGCTGGGGTCTGTTAGAGGATGTGAACTGTTTCTGAAAGACCATGGAGTCACTTTTAATTTTTTAGATTCCATTCCTTAGTTTCTCTCCTTAATGCAGTCGGTTGATCTGTAGTCAGTACATGTCAGGCCTTTAAAAAAGCATACATAGGCAAATAATTTCACGGAATGCATTTATGTATTCAATGAGATTGGCTCGGTGCTGGCTCGGTGCTTACCCGGTGTGGAAAGGGCATCAAGCACCAAGTCTGGTTTCGGCCACTGTTTTAGTTTTGAGGTAATGTGCAGACGAGTGAAGAGCTATTGCATTAATCTGAAAGAACTCGCCATTCAGTAGATTCCAAGTCGCAGTGACCCCGTAGGGTAGAGTAGCACCGCCCATAGGATTTCCAGGAGCAGCTGGTGGATTCAAACTGCCAACCTTTTGGTTAGCAACCAAGCTCTTAACCACTGTGTCACCAGGGCTCCACTGGATTAACCAAAACCCCAAACCCATTGCTATTGAGTCAACGATGACTCACAGCGATCGTATAGGATAGAGCAGAACTGCCGCATAGAGTTTCCTAGGAGCACCTGGTGTATCTGAACTGCTGACCTTTTAGCTAGCAGCTACAGTACTTAACCACTATGGCACTGGGTTTTCCACTGAATTAACAGTAATGTTTTTCATCCTCATCTTTGTTATCTGTACAATAACTACAATATCTATAAATGCACTGTCTCAGGCACTGACACTTTAACCCCTTGAAGCATGGGATGGGACAGTACTAGGTGAGTGTCCTTACTAGGTCAGGGGCATGGGGGTGGGGGAAGTGGGCAGCACGCTGCAGGAACTTCTCACCCTACAGGAGTAGGCTGGGAAGACTGTAGTGTCTGGTCAGACTAGTTCAAGGGAAGTAAGACGGACAAGACTGGTCTTTCTGTTTGTTAATTCGCGGCACGTGGAACAAGAGCTTGATTAATGTACTATTGAGCAAATGAATTCTTTATCTCCCAACTATGACATAGTACTCTTTTCATAGCAAATGTAATAAAATAGCTATTCACCTTGAGAAAGAGGTACACAAATATGACATACTCTTGGATATTAAGACTAGAGGCCAAACTGGGGAGAAGAAGAAAATGCCATCGTCACTAACACTGCACTGTACTGTCAGTTGGACCAAAGACTCCCAAAGTCTTCTGGTCAAACAATTTTTTCATTCTTAGTCTAAAATTAATCGCTCAGCCTGTGAGGGATGGGGGAGACAGACTTCATGCCATCCTGCTATTCCTGCCTCCACAGAGCTCTACAAAGGCCTTCATTAAAAATCAATCACCCTTACTTAGTCAACAAGTAAAATAATCTATTCATATCAACTCATGGATCTCAACCTCCACAGGGGTCATCAGTCTTCCCTTTTTGCAAACAGTCATATTCCAAATCCCAAATGTTTTTCCCAGCAATCAACAGAAGGATAACTAACTAATCAAATAGCTAGACAGACTGATGGATTGATAGATACATATAACATAAATATATACTGCATGACTATATATTCATTCTCCTGTAGGTGGTTTCCATTTTTTTAAAGAAATTTTAACATTGTGGAGGCTGAATACATAGACATATACACAGAAAAATTAACAACTTGTTTATGTATTTTTCTAATTTCCTGAAATATGAAAGCACAAATAACCACTGAAAGAGCTATGTCTACTGTATGTTTGATTTCTTTCAAATGCAGATTTAGCTTCATCTGGAAAAGCATATACCCTATAATTAAGTAAAAGTGGTAGGCCTAAAATTGTGATTAAATTTACATTGGGTTAGCATATTAAATTTGTGAAAAATCTTGTGTATAAGCAGGAAACCAGGATAAAAATAAATAATAATAGACTAACTCCTTTAAAAAACTGTAATGGACAAAATTTCCTTTTCCTTACTTGCATTAAAAAAAAATCCTAGCAAATAAACAGAAATACTTCTCTCCAAACTTCAAATTGGTAACCCTAAATGAAAAAAGAGCTAGTTCTTTTCCATGGTTCCAGGGCCAATCCAGGATCAGCCCGTCAGCGAAAGCACCAGCCTCACATAATTGACTAGTGAATAGAGATGAACCAAACCCAACCCATTGCCGTTGAGTTGATTCTGACTCATAACCATCCTATAGGACAGAGTAGAACTGTCCCATAGAGTTTCCAAGGAACACCTGGTGGATCTGAACTGCTGATCTGGTTAGCAACCGTAGCACTTAGCCACTACACCACCGGGATTTCCAATTTGAGTTAAGGAGATCTTTTTCCTAGTAGGAGAGAAAAATAGTTTGAGGTCCTGTCTTTTTAATGATTAGCTGTTTCTGTGTGAATGTAGGAAACCCTGGTGGTGCAGTATTTAAGTGCTACATCTGCTAACCAAATGTCAGCAGTTCGAACCTGCCAGGTGGTCCTTGGAAACTCAATGGAGTAGTTCTACTCTGTCCTATAGGGTCACTATGAGTCAGAATCCACTTGATGGCACTGGGTTTGGTTTCTTTTTGGTTGCTGTGAATGTAAACTCTTCAGGAATCTGACCTTACTGGTGTAAGTGGAATGGGCTTATGGGAAAAATATATATATATATCAAGAAAGAGATACATAAGTCAAGGCTGGAGAATACTACTGCTTGACTTGTCAACTAGGTGTTTGGGGTTGAATGGGGAGAAAGGAAATGTTCTGCAGATGGATAGAGTTACAGCTACACCCTGAACAGGTCAGAGAAAGACTGACTATTGTATTTCACTGGGCTGCCATACTGTTGTTTACAAAATAAATCTCAGCTTATAGCTAAGAGCCAGTGGCTGGTCTCAGAAATGTTCTACTCTCTTCAAATCTCAAGGATAACTGCGGCCTCCTTAGGATCATGCTGAGTGGAGCCCACAGATGTGTGAACACCTGCACTGCAGCAACAACTATACTGTATGTCTTCCCATCTGAAGGCAGGTCATTTTTTTTTTTTTAATCACTGTGCACTGTTTCCAATATATTCTATATACTCAAATGACTAATTTGGTCAATCAATAAATGAGGATTTAAAGGTCTTGCTGGGACCAATTCTTGCCTACAGTTCTTAATGACAGTCACTTTCAAAAAGCTCAAAATGTCCCACGTTGTAGGCGTTCAGTTTAGGGTACTAGTGAGAGGTTTAAACTTGTCCAGAGAGCTGGTCAGATTTCCAGATGAACCTTGCTTAACGAAGCCTCTCGTCTCTGAAAAATAACTTCACATCCCTGAGGGAGGTTGTCCAAACTGACCCTTTCCTTTGGAAGTCCTCCAGCTACTGGTCTAGGCTCCATTCCTGGAGATGCCAGCACAGACGTGTGCCGTCAGGTTCACTTTGGGTCATCACAAACGCAGGCACAAATCCCTGTGTCCCGCCAGCATATTCCATCTTAGGACACTTTAGTGTTTTTATTCCAGTGCTTTCTTTTTTTTCATGAAAATTGAGGAAACAACCAAGTCCGTGGAAGGGTCACAGACTTCAGTGTCAGAAACCCAAGTCGGTTCTGCCACTTTCTGTTTGACCCTGGCTTAGTAAATGCCTTGAGTCTCACCTGGAAATGGGGATAACGAAAAGTGGGGAGAACACCTCCTTCATAGGAGGTATTGTTATTCTTAGGTGTTGTCATCTTAGTTCTCACTCATTGTGACCCCACGCACAACAGGATAAAACTCTGGTCCTGTAGCAGCCTCACAACTCTTACTATGTTTCAGCCCATTGTTACAGCCGCTGTGTCAATCCATCTCCTTGAGGTTCTTCTTCTTTTTTACTGAATTTCTTCTGTGCAAGGCTGATGTCCTTTTCTAGGCACTGGTCCCTCCTGATGACATGTCTGAAGTGATATGAAGTCTCACTACCGTCACTTCTGTGGAGTACTCTGGCTATGCTTCTCTCAAGATAGATTCGTTCATTCTGGAAGTTCATGGAATATTCAGTGTTCTCCACCAACACCATAATTCATAGGGGGTAGTGAGCATAAAATCAGACTAATCAGGCATAGTGCACCAAGTGTGTAGTCAATAAATGGTGTCCTTAAAGATGCTTAGAAAAATATAAACATTACTGTAATCTACAAAAGCAAACTGATTATTCTCAAAATAGCTGAGAACAGGGCATATGTTATTCCTTCCATTACATATAAATACGGACATGCTTTTTGTTAATTATGACATTGGCATGTTTTTCAGCTGTTGTATATCTTTAAAAATGTAAAGTTGAGTGTTCTCTGCCTTTTACTTTAAGAATGGGAGAAAAAGGACACAAATTCAGTCTTGGAATGGTATTTTGATATTTATACTTAAATTACAATATCTGAATAAGAATGATCTTCTGAGACAGGATGCATCACTGTTAAACAGTGGTGCTGTTTTATAAATATCATAACGCTTCTCCAGACAGCAGATAAATACAGAATAGTTTTATTTTCTCATTTTATAAACATGAATTCTCAAAGTTTTAAGCAGGGACTTGACTCAAAAGAAATCAGGTAAAAAAGAGCAAAGAAAAAACAACAAATCATTCTCTCTGCCCAGCCCTTTCCCAGAAATGCAGCAGCAGTCAGTAGGTCCATATACTGAGTCTGTTCCACCAGGGCTGCAAATAGGGGGTCTTCTGATAATTATTCTGTATAGATTCATCTTGTACTCATTTGTCTCTTTTCCTAGAGACTTTTCCTCCAGTCTCCTGGACTTTTTTCATTCTGGTTTCCATTCAGTTTCTTTTTTGTGTTTATTGTATCCTTGTATTTCTGTTTTTGTCACTAGGAATATATAAAACGTATTTCCCCCCTCTTTATTGGAAACTCTGGTGGCATAGTGGGCTCAGTGCTACATCTGCTAACCAAAAGGTCAGGGTTCAAATCCACAAAGTGATCCTTGGAAACTCTATGAGGCAGTAATACTTTGACCTCTAGGGTCGGACCTGACTCAGTGGCAGCAGGTTTTTTTTTTCTTTGTCATTGTTTTTTATGGAGAGTTGTACTATACTGATAATTCTCCAAAGTTTTTTTCCCAGTTGTTGAATGTTTTCCAAAGAACTGTGTAAACTTTAAATTCCTTGAGTCTTCTTTCTCATCCGAGTCAGTTCTATGTGTAGCTTAATAATTATAAATCACCAAAATGCCATCTGCCTTGCTAGTATATGCTCCAAAATTACACATTTTGAGGCATGACTGTAGATTAATAGCATCATGAGTGAAGACATGTACTTTGTATGTGGCAGACATGCTAACTTGCTGTCCACCATTACTCCTTGGATGTTAATAGTAATAATTATTAAGTATCTACCTCTTGTGGAACTTCCTCATACATCCTGCTTAACATTAAAGTATGCATTATTTTTTTCTCCCAGGTGCCTCTTATGTCATATACCTAAACAGTTACTTCTCCACTGAAGATAATAAGGTATATGTGACAAATATAAAATGACTGCAATAATAAACAAGAATGAAAATTTAAGTTACGATTTTTTAAAAACTGAAAAAGCCACCTCTTTAAAGATGGTGAACTTTCTTGGAAAGCAACGATTGGCTTCAGAGGATGGGCTGCTTTTGTGTCCGCAAGTCAAACAAAATAACTAACCTTCACACAAATCACACACACATATGATGTGTCGGAATTTCAAGAACCAAGATGATTTACAACATTAAATAAGTACCAACCACGAGTTGCCAGAATTTTCTTCCATGCTTCTTTGTTTAGTTCTTAGTAAACAAGCAAACAATAAGTAACTGATGCCTCAGTTACCACTGCAGCAACCACTATTCTGCAGGCTCTGCTTGCCGTCTGTCAGATCAGAGTATCCAGTTTAAAGATACCCAGGGATCTGATAAAGGTAAAGAGCATTCTCTCATCTCATCTTGCTGGCAGTGGAAGGGGATACCAGGAGGCAGTCACGCTGTCAGCTACAGCAATCCAGTTAGAGAGAAAGGAGAGAGCTGTCCAAGCTGGGCAGAACCAGAATTCATTACATTATTTGGTTTTAGAGTTTGTTTTAGAAATCTGTCTCTTATTGTTTTCACTTCACCAGATTGCAAGTCAAAACTAAAACACAAGGCAAAGGAAGTAAGTTATGGACACATGAAAAGCTGTACAGTGTATATGAAATGAATAACATCAGTTACTCAGTTACGAAATAGAATGCAATCTATAATCCTTCCATCCATTAAGTGTTTTTCCTTCTTTAGAATACAAATAAAAGAAAATCCAGTGTTTTAAAAATATAAAGCCAAACTAATTACTGTGGCTTTCAGGTTTTCTGCTATTCAAAAAAATTGTAATACAACACTTGAAATATGAAATCTGGCATTTGGACCTGGATTCTAATGCTAGTTTGGTCAGCCCTTATCACCAAGACTTTGGGAAAGTTTCTTAACCTCTATGAAGCTCCCTTTTCTCATCTATGAAATACCGTTGATATTATTTATTTCCCAAACTTGTTTTAAGGATTCAAAAAAACCCACTGCTGTCAAGTTGGGTCTGACACATAGTAACCCTAGAGGTCAGGGCAGAACGTCCCCCTAGAGTTTCCAAGGAGCACCTGGCAGATTTGAACTACTGACTTTTCAGTTAGCAGACGTAGCACTTAACCCACTACACCACAGGAGTTTTGTATTAAAGATTAAGTAAGTTGATATTTAGAGTATAAATGGACTCATTTAAACCCTAATATTCTTTTTTAAAAATTATTATCAATGCCAAGCCAAGTGCCATCGAGTCAGATCCGATTCATGGCAACCCCAGTTTTGTTTCACATATGACTTCTGTTTCCAGCATTCAAAGGATGTTAATGATAACAGGTCAAATTTCATTACATGGACCAGCAAGGAAGAGAACAATTCTAATCTTTTAGAATAACTTCTCTTTAAGCAAATCCTGTTTAATTAAGTCAACATAGCTTGTCAGCCTGAAGGAAAGACACTGCTTGTGATATTAAGAAAAATCATTTAAAACTTTACAAATAAATCCAAAAGGTGTTTCACGTGTTCTTCCAATATCACGTCGGGGCCAAGGCTTCACCAAGGTTATTTAATCATTTAGGAAGAGTGCGTTTTATCTTGACTCATGTTAGTTACTGATTGACGTCTAATACTTGGTGAAATTTCAGGCTAACTTGGGAAGATTTGATTGCTAGAGACACAAATAAACTTTGTCTGATGGAAAAACTACTTCCAAGGTTGCAGTTTATCGCCCTAAAAATATTAACACCCTTTTATCTAACATAGCCAACATACTCTAACATAATCTTCAATACTCAGCTCCCAAAGACGGCCTCATTATCTTGCTTGATCCTTCACTAATAAGTAAGCCAAATGAACTATGTACTCATTTTATGTGTGAAAGCCATGTTTTTAATTTTTTTTAATTATAATTTAGTATTAATACAGAAATTTTCTTGTGATAGGGGTAACAATAGTGGGAACTGTTAGATATTTGCATATATGTGATGTATATACATATATATGTGATGCAGTGGTTAAAGTGGTCCCCTGCTAAACAAAAGGTTAGTGGCTGAAACTACCAGCCACTCACCAAGAGAGATGTGGCTATCTGCTTCTGTAAAGATTTACAGCCTTGGAAATGCTATGGGCCAGTTCTACTCTGTCCTACAGAGTCATTATGAGTTGGAATCAGCTTGAAGACAATAGGTTTAGCATATTTTCTCATACTGGAAAAAGGAATAACAGAATGTGAATGAGAGAGATGGATGGATGCAAGGATGCATGGATGGATACATGGATGCAAGGATGCAGGGATGCACAGATGGATGCATGGATGGATGGATGCATGCATGGATGTGTGAGAACAAGTCTCTTGAGTACTTAAATAAAAAAATGTTACAACTTGTTTTCTTTCTGCATTTGTCCTGCATGCCAATATCCTAATACACTGAGTGACAAGTAAGTTAGGGAACTTATTTGGAAAGTACCACCTTCTGACTAACAAGTGGAATAGACACTATTATAATTGTACTAAAAATAAATAATGTTTGTATACTAGAATCTAACATTTGGATTACATGTAACATGTGGAAATCGGGTTAAATCAATTTTCTACTTTGCTGTGAGATGCTCTATACAAAAATGGCAAGGTGAAAGGTATATATGGTTACACGAACTGGATATATATCTACTTAGAAAGAGAAACATACAGAGAGTAGAGCCTCTCCAAAGTTCTGCTGTAGCCAAAGCCAGCCAAGTGCTGTCGAGTCAGATCCGACTCATGGCGACCCTAGAGGCCAGAGTAGAACTGTCCTCTAGAGCATTCAAGGAGCACCTGGTGGATTTGAACTGCCAACCTTGTGGCTAGCAGTTCTGCTGTAAATAAACCCTTTATCTCTAATTATGCACCTGGTTACACAATGACTATGCAGCTATAGACTGACACCCTTCACCCTCCCTTTTTTTGCCCATTGCCAATGAATACTCTTAGAACTCAAGTTTAAGGCACACTTTAGGAAACTGAGGGACCCTAAATGGGGCAGCTTGCCCTTGATTACTAACTGAAAAATTTATGATTTAACTCCACCAAGCACACCCTGGAAGAAAGGACTGGCGATCTGCTTATGTAAGGTAAGAGTCATTAAAACTCTCTGGAACACAGTTCTCATCTGAACTACATGTAGAAACTCAACAACAATGCATTTGGTTTTTGTTGCCTGCGCCCCTACCCCAGGAAATTCTGGATTAGACCATCTCTGAGTTTACTTGAAATTATAACACCTTATCATGATCTGGCTAGGAAAACAATTTACTTAAAATTTATATAGCACTTGCTACTTGCTGGAATCTGTGTTATTCACTTAATAAAGAGCAATTTATTGAGATCAGGTGGACATGCTGGCCACTAGGACTGTCAACTTGCTATTTATTAGAGCCATTGGGCTTAAATATTCACATATCAACATTTGTTTAGGTATTTATGTGGAGGTGGCTACCATTTCTTGTTTGTTTTTTAAGGGCACAGATTATTATAATGAAATAGTGATTAAGGAGAAAGATATTCATGACAGACTGAAGAAAATACAGTTTTCTGGAGTGGAAGACAGAGTTGAAAAATTGTTTTGGGGGAATATCACACCTAATTTCCAAACCACTCTATTTGTCATTTAGAGTTAAACAAAAGAAAACCTCTAAGCATCTGCTAATTTCTGGATGAGCTTCAGAAATCCTCTTTTCCATATTTTTGTGGTAATGTTAGTTGCCGTGGCATGTAAATCCATATAACAGTCATTTGAGAGCCAACTATAAACCACAGTAAGATGCAAGGTTGGAGTCCCAGGAAGTTCACAGTCTTATGAAGAAGGCAGGGTGATGAAAGCCAGAAGAAGAGAGAGATAATCAAGGAAATCTTTCCAGGGAAATAACTGGAATTTACTTTAGAGATGTAATTCTGTGCGAAGGAAGAGGTCAGCGGAAGACATGACATAAAAGCAATCTCTACTGGGGTTATTTAAAATATTAAGGTATTACCAGTGGGGAATCAAAACTAATTCCCTTTTCTTGGAATGATTCAAAGAAATAATCTCCGGTAGGTTCTACCAATTCTTCACCTAAGATTTTTCTAAAACTCGATTAAGGTGTTAAGATCTGGGTCTATGCCAATATGGACATGGGGAAGACGCATCTGTAAGAAAACAAGCCCAAATGTGTAAAGGATTTCCATCCAAACCTTTCGCTACCCCCACAGACATAAAAGACAAGGCTAAGAAACCAGATCACCCCAGGTGTGTACTACAAATATGCAACAGCGGTTTCAGCACTGAGAAAATTCACTCACTATTTATTTTAAGGTAAGCTATTAGAAGTTGACAGCAGCAGGTTATTAGAGAAAAGATGTCTGGAAAAAAAATGCATTTCTACCAAAGTTTCTAACGCAGTTTCTAATGGGGCAGTCCTACTCTGTTTACCGAGTACCCATGAGTTGAAGTCTACCCAATGGCAATGAGTTTGGGTTTTTCTGGTTAGTAGACTTAATCCCACCCCACTCCAAAAAAGGCACCTGTTGCCATCAAGCCATCAAGTTGATTCCAACTCATAGCGACCCTCTAGGACAGGACAGGACTGTTCAACAGGGTTTTCAAAGAGTGCCTGATGTATGTGAACTGCTGACATTTGACTTTGGGTTAGCAGCCAAACTCTTAACCAGTAAGCCACCAGAGTTTCCTAAGGGCCTTACACAAAACCAAACCCATGCTGTTGAGTCGATTCTAACTTTTAATGACCATGTAGACCAAGTTCAAGGATTCTTGAATTAACCTGGAAATTGAGATCCTTCAAGGAACATGACCTATGCCTGGTTCTCAACAAGACCTTCCCATCAGGCTCATCCTCAAGACTTTAATTTGTGTACACTGGACTAGATTTATCAAGACTAAGGCCACTAAGAGTCTGAATTGACTCAGTGGTAGCAGGTTTGATTTGGGGGTTAAACGCACTGGGCTTAAACTCTTAAAACTTAAAAATTTCACATGTAGCAATTTCAGGCTACACACTTCCCATCCACTCTTTCTTTCCTTGACACCAATGTGGTAAACCAGTCAGTACAGATCAAGATTAGCAGGATGAAGAAGAGTGGGTGGAGAGAAGGGGAAAGGAGACTGTTGGGAAGATGAGACATGTATGGAGCAGAGAGGAATAGTGTGCTGTCACCGGGCAGGGAGAGCAGTGGAAGCTGCATATAGGTGGGCATGGGAATTTATATGGGAATGTACATTTTCACTCAGTGATATTAAATAAAAAAAAACAAATAAAAATAAAAATAAAAATAAAAAAAAAGATTAGCAAACTGTAGAGAACTCCTGGAATCACTTTCCACTCTTAATTTTTGTTTTCAAATATGGGTGAGATTTTATATTCCATGAATTTTAAAAAGGTAAAACTGGTTCAGTTTGAGTAGCCCAAGCTTAGAATGTCAAGAGGTCATCATTCTTGTTTTCCAGTCCTGTTTGCTCCTCCAGAGTCACGAAACTGAGTGGTATGTACTGGATGTACACACTTGTATTTCATAATGATGAGAATGAAGTGGATGCTTCAGTGTTCCTTCTCACTTGGCCAAGGTCAAAGCAAAGCAAAGGCCTCCACTGTGGGTCCCTTCAGATTCCTCACCTCTTCCCACAGGATTTAAACAGAACCGCTGCCTCAGAAATAGCAACATACCTATTAAAAATAAACGTGCTGGAAAAATATTAAAGCTGCTACATCAATTCCATTTCTCTTTATCTGTAAAGGAAATTGGAGTGTGTCAGATGTTCTACATCTGACGTATGTAGGAAAGAGGTCAAGAGGCTCCTGGGAGCCACAGAGCAGAGAGAGAGCTTCCACACCATCAGGAGCATCTGCATTGTCAAAAATTCGAATTGTCAAGAACATAAAAGATGCTACCTTCCAAATCTGAGTTAGGGCCACCAATTTATTTCCAGAGCTATCATTCAATAAATAAGCAAGGCAGGTTTGTGGCTGAGCATCTCCAACCCTAAACCAACGTAAATATTAATTTATAAAGACTAGAACATGTGCGTTGTAAAATCTCCAAAGCTCTGAACTGTACTATCTAGAATTAGCAAGAGTTGGCTTAGACCTTCAGATTGATTCAATTCTCCAAGAGTCTGTCTATGTAACTCATGCTTGGGTTCATATTAATTCCTCTGCTTTTTAAACTGTAAGCAACTGATGAAGTAAGTGATTTTTCCAAAGTTCGTCTTTTGCTTACTAGAACGATGACAAGCATTTGCTTGCCATATCACAAGAAAATGCACTTTAAGTCATCCTACTTAAAGTGGAGCCTTATCACTGGCAACTTGCTAGAAACATACATTTTAGGGCTCTAACCCCAAACCAACCAAAAACCCAACCAGCTGCCAGAGTTGATCCCACTCACGTGCAATCCCACGTGTGTCATAGCACAAGTGTATTCCGTAAGGAACTCAATGGATTTATTCGTTTTTCACAAGCAAATTGCCAGACTTCTCTTTTGAGGTGCCTCTGGGAGGATTCAAACCTCCAAAATTTTGGGCCCAAGCCCTTTGCTGTTATTCAGTGGCATCCGGTAGATTCCAACTCCCAGCAATCCCATGTATTCAGAATAGAACTGTGCTCCACGGTGTCTTCACAGCTGTGACCTGGCAGAAGCAGAGGCCCTCGCCTACCCTCTGAGGCACCTCTGGGTGGGTCTGGCTAGTAGTCAAGCTCCTAACTGTAGATGCTACCTAGAAACTGTTTAGAGTAGTAGGTCTAAGTTCTACTGAATTAGACTTTCCGGGGGCAGGGCCCAGCAAGCTGTGTTGGGACAAGCTTTCGTTTCTAGGTCTAGTCCCATTCTTCAAGAGCTACAGCCTGCCCTCAGAGTTATTCTGACCCTTCCTGTGAAAGAGAGCCTGCCTGAGTCAGTGTTTCATTCTATTCCACCAGCACTCTTGCTATAACGGGATTTACAAGTCTGGCCTTTCAAGTACAGTCCCCAAAATGGAATGCAGGACACAGGAAGGCAGAGAGGGAAAAAAGTCTGCATGCCAAACAGAGAAGAATGACCCGTGTGGCTAAAATGTTTTCCCTTCATCTGCATCTTGTCCAAACACACCAAAATTTACACAGAATAAACTACAGGAGGAAAAAAAAATCTTGTAGCTCAATGATCTTTCAAGTTCTGAACAATTTTAAATGGAGCAGTCTTCTGAGCATATCTGCAGCCAGCGTCTGTCTGTGTCCCATTAAGTTTTAGTCTGGCTTGTACTCCCCTGAGTAATCAGCCCACATAGAGGAAGGAGATTAACGGATGGAAAAAAGCACCTATTTCATTTTCTATTTTGCACGTCTCCTTTTGTGTACATATCAGTGTACAGCACATGACAGGAATGTTCCCACAGCCGCAGAGTAACGGCAGTTTGGATGGAAGGCTGGGTGCTTTTCTGCGCATGGCCTCCAGTGCTGGCTCTGGCACACACTGGCTATTTGCAGTGTGGCAGTTTACTTCATCTCTCTAGGAGTCATTCATGCAGTCTTTTAACAATTATATTATGAATGTCTATTATGTGCAAAGAACTGTTACAAATACTGGGACACACAGTGAACCAGACAGACTCCATAACTCCACAGAAGAAAGGTGCCTGAAGAAGACACTAAAAGAAAAATATCAAATAAAAGTGATGTATGTCATACAACGTCAATTTCATGAAGAAAAATAAAGCAGGATCAAGGATAAAACATGGTGCTGGTGAAGTCATTGTTTTCAATACAGTGATTGGTAAAGTCCTCTCTGTCAGAGCAGAGATCTTAATGGGATGAGAAATAAGAGACCACCTGGGAAAAGGACTATCCAAAGAAAATAGCAAGTGCAAAGGACCCTGAGGTCGGAAGGCACCTGGAGTATCTGCAACAGCAAGGAGGTCAGCGACAGCCTAATGGGGGAAGGGAGGAAGACGGTGGCGAGAGACACTATAAGGACAGAGCCGGGAACTAGGCATGTGGGGCCTTGCAGGCAAAAGAATTTCTTTTTCTGAGTCAGATAGGACCCCATTGAAGGTGTAAAAGCAGAAGAATAGTACTCTCTAACTTAGATAGCTAAGGCTCATTCCAGCTGCTGTGCAAAGATTTCATCAGGGAATACATAGGGGAAGCTGGACGGTTAGCAAAAAGGGAATTAGGGAGTTCAGAGAGGGGATGTTGGCTTGGGCAGGCTGTGAGGGGAGTGAGAGACAAGGCATTTTTTTCAAGGAGGAGATGATGAATTTACCAATTAATGAAGTCAGTAGTAATTATATTTTGTGAAATCAACAACCCAGGGAGAAAAGGAGGTTTGTGATAGAGGAATGAAACATAAACCAAGGCTACTTTGGATTTATCTTGTGATATTTCTTTCCTCATCTTTAAATTAACAGTAAATACCTCATAGGCTGTTTTGAGCATCTGAAGCACTCAGCACAGGGTCTCACAAGAAACACTCAGCAAATTAACAATACAGGAAGACATGGCATTTTAGTCCTTCAGGGGAAACCTGAAGGTTTCTCAGGCTGGAATAAGATCATTTAAAAATGAAGTAAGTAGGTGTTAAGTTTGCAGAAAAGTAAATAGTAAGAGAGTGACAAATAAGCAGTTCACAGAGTAAAGAAAATCACACTTCATTTTCGCAGTGTATGCATTTAAACCCTGAAGGTATAGGTTTAAGAGCTATAGCTGCTAAACAAAAAGCCAGTAGTTGGAATCTACCAGGAACTCCTTAGAAACTCTATAAGGCAATTCTACTCTGTCCTACAGGGTGACTATGAGTTGGAACTGACTCAGAAGCAATGGGTTTTTGGTTTGGTTATACATTTAAACACTTAAAAAGCAGAATCACTTCTGAAAGGCATGTTTATGTTTCCTTCTACCACAGGGCCTTTGCACATACTGTAAAAAAAGTTAGAATGGAACAATGAAGAGAATCCAGAACTTAGCACCAGATACCTTAGGTTCAATGCCTAGCTTTATATTTTGCTATAATATGTGCCACTGAAGAAGTTACTTCTCTCTGCACCTTAGTTTCTTTATCTGTGAAATGGCATAGTACACAATTTAGGAGACCCTGACAGCATAGTATGTAAGTACCATGACTGCTAACCAAAATGTCAACAGTTTGAATCCACCAAGCACTCTCTGGAAACTCTATGGGGACAGTTCTATTCAGAGTTGTTAGAAAAATTCAATGATAGAAAAGTATACTTCCTCTTTTAACGATATTAAAATTTTCTTTTAAGTGTGCACAACAACTATTGGTTTTAATGAAATGCTATACTAAAAATTTTAAATAAAGAATTGCAAGTTCCACTTTCAGTAGACATTTTTATCGGAGGCATTAGGCACAGCCAGGGTTGGGAGGGTTTCCACATCTACAGGGATGCATCTGTTAGTCTCTGTCATCTGAAATCTCAGGATCAGCAACGGCCAGAGAGAGTGAGGACATCAACAGGGCCATATTGTGAAGTGAGTGACTTTTCGTGGTTTCAGCAACAAACACAGGCAACAGAGGGCCATATCTGGTGTAGTCTGTATGACACTGCCATTCATGTAAGCATCATACTTAGCTGATACTGAGACATTTTTATATGTCAAGAATAAGCCCTCAAAAAATAAAACATATACATATTTAAAAAAATAAACTATCGTGGATTGAATTTTGTCCCCACAAATACACATATCAGTTTGGCTGGCCCATGATTCCTGGTATTGTGTGAAGTTCCAGTATGTTGTAAATCCTGCCTCTATGATGTTAATGAGGAAGGCTGAGGGGCAGTTGTGTTGGGAGGCAGGACTTAATCTACAAGATTTTACTGGATCTTGAGGCAATCTCTTGGGAAATAAAAGGGAAAGGAAGAAACCAGAGTTGGAGACTTCACACCATCAGTAAAGAAGAACCAGGAGCAGGATGCATTCTTTGAACTTTGGGTCTCTGTGCCAGACAAGCTTCTTGACCAGGAGAAAGTTGACAAGAAAGACATTCCTCTAGAGTCAACTGAGAGACAAAGAATTCCCCTGGAGCTGCTGCCTTGATTCTGGACTTCAAGCACACTTAACTGGGAAGAACTAAGTTTCTCTTTGTTAAAGCCATCCACTGGTGGCATTTTCTGTTATATCAGCACCAGATAACTCACTTTGCTATTACAGATTGACCTAATGAAGAGAGAAAAATGTCTTAGAATATATGAATTGTTTTTGATGACTGATTCCTGACATTTTTGGAGGAGGGCATGGACTAAGAATCTAATGAAAGCTATGGAACTTCTGCCCCCAACAAAATGCAGATAGGTTACAGGTTTTGTACACAATTTCAAGCCATTCATCGAATCCCTCAAGTGAGTTTCAGTTCTTGATGGATGGACAGGATAAGAATTTCTGAGTTCAATAAATGACAGACATCAAATAACTGACCTCACAGGGTTTCCAAGGAGTAGCAGGTGGATTAAAACTGCCAACCAATGGTTAGCAGCCTTGGCTCTTAACCACTACACCACCAAGGCTCTAATGATAGACATAATTTAGGTAAATATGCATGTTTTCTAAACTCATTTCACATTTTTTGTTTCACTGTTAATTACGTCAATTATAAAAGAAGAGTGACCATGTCTTAACAGATTTATAGTCTCAGCGCAACATCCAATCTACTGCATGAAGTTATACTATGATAGTTGTGGGAAAGAGACAGTCACTATGACTGAATGTATGATTTGGGTCATTATGAGTCAGAATCAGCTCTATGACAAAGGGGTTTGGTTTTATGGAGATGACGCAGAGAAGACAATATATGATTGACACCTAAGCTGCTTGTCTCTTCCAGTGCTCTCCTACTTTTTTTTTTACTCTCTCTAGTTAAATCAGCAAAAGCGACAGACAATATAATGACAGTGTTTGCTATGATGAGTTCTGAAAGACAGACGGGAAAAGCAGTAAGAAAAGGCTCTTTCATAGCACTTTCCTCTTCCACGGGGACCTCCTAGGCTGCCCATGACTTATCTCCTGATGTGTCTTCAGTGTCCTAATTTCCAGCTCTAGCATCTGTTCTTAGCAATACGGTATATTTGATTAGACTGGCTTCCTGAAAAATACATTCTAATGTTGTTGACATTTTATATTCTGGGCCAGCTCTTCCACCCTAAACAGCCCAAACATTCATCAATAATCGTCTGTATGCATTCCAATTTGCCCCTTTCTCAATAATTTATTTAAAAAAACAGACAAACCAAAAACTCTGATAGAGATGATAAGGTGCTTTACATACTTCAGCTAATGAGTGAGCTTATGACTGCTTGACGACTTGAAGTTGTAGAGATGACTGGAACGGAAGATTCAAGCCAAAATATTCAGGGGACTTCCCTGGACTTACAAAAGCAAGCATTACTAGTCCTAGCAGGAACACACAAGTACCTATCAAGAAATTTTCCAAGAAAATCTCTCCTCTACCATATAAAACAGGTATGGATGTATGTTCATAAAGAATTCAAGTATCATCCAAAAGAATCAAAAAGTCAACATAGGAAAGTGGAATTATTTTTAAATGGATGTTGCTGAAATCAACTTAAATAATTGTTATACTTAGCAATTTACAATAAGTTATTTCTTTAGGAATAGAGCAATGGTTTGTACTTGCCTCACTTATTGCTTGTTTATCTATGTAATTATTCCACAGAAATTCAAAGAAGAAAACTGCGGTTCTACTGGATCTTGGGGACAAGGCATTGTGTCAAAATTTCAGTTTAAAAACGTAGTCAGTTATGGAATCAAAGCAGTAGAAGCAAATTTAGCCAGGAAAATGAAGATTATTATCTCTGAAACAGCATTCTCCCAAGCTGAGAAGAATCCATTATTTTTTCTGGAGAGTGTCAGATTGCAATGGATGGCTCCAATGGCCACCTTAGATGTCCCATGTTGCACCTCCTGCTGGGGAATGGACCTTTCTATTCTTTACACGAAGGCTGGTGGAATTCTCTTTCTATGGGTGCCCTGGTGGCAGACTGGTGAAGCCTTCAGCTGCTAACCAAAAGGCAGTGGTTCATATCCACCAGAATCCACCCTTTCAAATCCTTGGAAATCCTACAGGACAGTTCTACTCTGTTCTATAGAACTGCTAATCAGAATTGACTCTATTCTTCAGAAATTCACAGAAGCCTGTGAGTCATCAGAATTCATTATCAAAAACAAGGGTGGAATTTCATTTTCTAGACATTAGAAAGAATATACTACAAATCTCTGGTCTCTATAAATCTGAATGTAATTCTGGCTATGGGAAAACAAATAGCTTAAATGATCTTTTGAGGTGGGCTTGCATGCATACTGAAAAGGACTGAAGCTTTCATGATTTGGCCTGCTCAATACTTCTGAGGAGTATTTCTAGTGTGGTCACATTTCAGCCAGAAAAAAAATTCAAGTCTTTTATACAGTTTGCTTTAAGAAGTAGAGCATTGGTTTAAATTAATATCAAGAGTCTAAGCTATTAAAAACAGGCTCCGGTGTGTGTCCAGGCGTCTTATCTAGCCTGTCTATGAGAAACAGGGAGGGTGTTAACAGCAGGCAGGGTGTAAAGCTCGTTTAAGGAAAGCCCACACCCTGCCTTACTTCTAAAGCCTTATCTTTGATCTCCTGCAGGGTGGAGATCTCATGGGCATGCCTTTGTGTTGAATTTCTGACTTACTCCCTCTGCGTCTGTGATTTCTGTCACCAATTGCAGTTATTGGAGAGTGATTAAAATCTTTTTACATTCTTGGAGAAAAAAAGATTTTTGATTCCTCCCCGCCCCCCACCCCTGACCCCCGAGGAAACATTCTCCTGCCTGCACAGATTTTCCCTTATTCAAATATGTGCTGCCAACTCTTGGAAGCTAGACAGGATGAACAGAACTTTCTGCTATGATAGCCCTCTTGTTACCACTCTCAGATCACTCAACCATGGACACTGGGTTCCCAAGGCCTCTTGACTTGTCTTAGAGCATAATGGCTCTAACATGCTATCAGATAATGTCCACCCTGATCTCCTTTCTTTCTCCTTTGTTCCACTACTGGCATCGCCAACATGTTGGTATCCAACCTTCTAGATTTTCCTGTAACAAACCTTCTCTGGAACTGGAAACAGAATGAAAAATCCCCAATTGTGGCAAAACTTTTGGTGTGTTATAATTGCAGGCCTGAGAACCAAAAGAGAAAAAAAAGGATAACCCCCAGATGCCTGCTTGTCCCTTAGTAACTCCCACACGCCTTTCCACTTCCTCTCTGAAAGTCCCCTTCTGCTGACTGCTTTGGAAACTTTCTTCCCATTTCCACGTCTCCCCGCTCCAGTCACATCCTGAAGGTGGTGCATGGGTCTAGCAGGTGCCACCCCACAACCTATACCCCCTTCAAGATAAGTAAGAGCCCTCAAGGGGAGGAAAGCTTCAAAACTGGAGCTCCCTCCTCACTGCCCGGCACACTCTTTCTGACATGCAGAATGAGAAGAGAATTAAAAACAAAATAGGAGTATCGTTTTACCAGTGAGGCTCTGGGTCACACAGTAAGTCACTGAACAATTAAAACAATCTTACATGTTAGTTCATACTGTGCAGATTTTTTTTTTTAATAGAACTGAATCACAGAAACGGGATTGCCAGGTCAAAGGATAAATACATCTCTGATTCTGTTAAATATTTCCAGATATCCCTCTATACCACTTCACAGTCCCCTGAGAAATGTTTTCTCACAGCTTTGCAATGCAGCGTGATGTCACACTCCTGGACTGGTGCCTATCTTATGAATGAAAAATGGTTTCTCAGTGCAGTTCAAATTTACATTATGGTGAATGAGGTTAAGTACCTTACCATAAGTCTAAGAGCCATTTGAGTTCTTTGCTAAATGTCTGTATTTGGCAGAATACACTTTGTAAGCTAAAGCATTGCTTCTTCACATTCAAGTCACACCCTACGGGCAGCATACGCATCAGTCAGACAGACACAAGGCCGATCCGTGCAGCTAACACGAGTTCTGCATCGGAATGAGGATGGACACGGCATGCGCGCGGAAGGAACAAAGGGTCTTCTAAGGCTTCAGCCTTCTCGTAGTCTTTAGCGACTTGTTTGGAAGAAGCTAGAGTGTGTGACAGCGACTCCCCAGAGTATGGTAAGGAGGGGTTACTTGCTCCATAATTTGTCTTCTTGCTATGTTGGGATCTTCCCTGGAAGACTTATATTCTATTTCTGAAGTGTAGTATTCATAGTGCTGTAAATTGTATGAATCTTCAGGAAAGAAAAGAAGAGAGGAAGAAGGGAGGGAAGGACAGAGGGAAGGAGAGAGACAAGCAGGAGGGGAAGAAGGAAGGACAGAGGAGCGGAGGAGGAGAGAAGAGGAGGGAAGAGTGGAGAGAAGGAGAGAAGGAGAAGGGGGAAGGAGGGAAGAAGAGGAGGGAAGGATGGGAGGATGGAGAGAGGGGAGGAGGAGCGGAGGGAAGGACGGAGGCAAAAGATTGGTTTTGAAATACAGAGAAGAAAAGTTCTCACATCTGCCCATTAGCAGCTTATGGAACTTCATTTCTAGACACACCTAATTAAACAGAAATGTTATCATGGCTTATTTTTGACAAACACGTGAAGTACTAAAGGCC
This sequence comes from Heterohyrax brucei, assembly GCA_028571685.1. Lineage (NCBI taxonomy): Eukaryota > Metazoa > Chordata > Mammalia > Hyracoidea > Procaviidae > Heterohyrax > Heterohyrax brucei. The sequence continues at coordinate 55,818,056 of CM053149.1, forward strand.
CCAAAGTCACTGTCTCTTCTGATCACCTCCAGAAGTGTCCCTGGAGAGCCCGAAGTTCAGGCAAACGGCATGGTGTAGGGTTCCTCCTGCCAGTAACAAGGTTTCCATTAGCTATTAATAAATATTTCTTGAGCACAAGAGCTCTGTTGTCAAAGAAGCATGGGAAGTGCTGGATTACATAAAAGTAAACAGGCTTTTTGATTGCAAGCGCTCTCAAAGCTTTCAGTATGGGGATGAGTGAGGGCAATCGGCATCTCCCGTCATGACTTGGCTGCAGAAGCCTCTTTCCAGAACAAAATTAATAAATAAACAAGACGGGTACTCACGGTACAAATTTGGGGACATGCTAGCGGCAAGAAAAAACAACATCTAACTGGTATTGCCTAGTGGGTTTCAACTCTGATAAAATGCTAATATGTACATGATTTTAGCCTCTGGATCTTTCTGGGCTCAGATTACCTGTCTCTAAGGTGAGAAAACCATCTTCTGGTCCCCACTCCCTTGACTAAGGTGGTTGGTAGTATACAGTAGTAGGTGGAACAGGCCACATAGCATAGAGGACATTCTGGAGGTCCTGTTCACAATTCAACAAGCAGGTCCCTTGCTCCCATCACCACCGGCATTCTCAAGGGTGTGAAGGACAACACTTGTCTAATGCCATCAGAAATCGCCTAGAAAAGATTGGAAATTTCTTTCACAAGATAGACCTTGAGTTTAATCACCCTTTCTTAAGTGGTAGAGACCACCTTCTTCCTATAGACCGTCACAGACTTACCTGGGTGGGTAGTGGCTGACCAAGGGTCAGGCCACCAAATAAGTCAGAACCCAACAGTAAGTCTGATTTGTGAATGCACACACATATCGAATGCTGGTCCCCCAGCTGAACTCACTGTTCAAACATCTGTATAAACTCATGGGTGGTGCAGGTCATTCTGTTTCTTTGGCTTCTCCCACCCCCCACCCTTGTATGTTGTGCTGTTTTTTTTTTTTAAACAATAGATAACCTGATATGTCGATATTGCAAAATGATTACATTTTCATCTTTACAAACCCATGAGGTGGGATGTATTGGACAGGCTTGATTCTCTGCTTTATCCCTCCACTTTTTCAGTTAAAAACGTTTTGAGCCTACAGCAGGTTTGTTAGGCATTCTGCTAAGGGCTAGAGGTACAAAGCCATTTCTGGTCGTGCATACGCTATTTAGTCTGAGTGCTCTGCCACTATCACTACAATACTCAGCTCAGATGCCCCCTGCTCCAGGAAGACTTCCTAGACTTCACCTTACCTCACTCTGGATGAAGCACCCTTCCTGGCCACCACACAGCTCTTTCTGCAGATATCCAACATTGCACCTAAAATACCAAATGCCCACCTCCCCCACCCAAAGTGTACATCTGCTATGTGGCAACAGGACTATAATGTCTCAATCTCTGTTTCCTTAACATAGAGTGCAGTGACATTTACGCAGGAAGTACTCAGATTCATGACTGCTTAAGTGAGTGAATCAAGATATGAAGAAAGAATTCCTGTTCACAAAGATCACATACAATCTAAGTCAGCTTTTCTATTTTATTTGAAGAACTCAACACATTTGTGATTTCTTAAATACAAACGTATAGAACAAAAACAAAAACTAAACCCACTGCCATCAAGTTGACTATGATTCACAGAAACCCTACAGACAGAGTAAAACTGCCCCAAAGAGTTTCCAAGGGGAGCCTGGCAGATTTGAACCACTGACCTTTTGGTTAGCGGACGTAGCACTTAACCACTACATCATCGGATTTTCCAAACGGAAATGTACAAACATCTCTAAATATTTTTGAACTACAAAGACACCATCAAGTTTACTTTTCAGAAATAATCTTGACTGTGTTAAAATAATCTGATGTTCATCTCAGGTGCGTCATTGTGTTGTGTGCTGTGTGCTGTGTGCTGACTTAAAGAGGAGGCAAAACTACAGACATAGGTAAGAGTGACAAAAGCAACTTGATTGGCTTGAATCCACCTCCTTTTTCAGGGTGCCGAAGCTCCTCGTCCCTCCCTCCACCTTCACCTGCTTTATTAATACAGAGAGAAACCAGTGTGAGGCGATAGCAGTCAAATTTCCAGTGCAATTACCGAAACACAAACCTTACATCTCTTAGGCCTCAATTATAAAGAAAAACAACAAGGTACATGTCATCTCTCCTCCGCTTCTCATCACTGCCCGTCTGACCCTAATGTAAACAAAGGCGCTCCACAAATACTCAGTGTACAATTACAGTCGACTTCAGCCAGTCTTCTGGTTACATGTGCAGAACATTGCCAGGAGAACTTTTACAAATGTAGCTATGTTGGGGTAGGTGACATATGTAAGAGGGAGTTCCTGCTACCTCTGAACATATAATCCCTGGTGAGGTATTATTTATGATAACCACCTATTATTGGAATCACATTTTAATAGACATTAAATGACATTTAAATGAAGGATGCAAACAGCAGTATTTCCGTGGCGAGCACAGAAGTAGCTGCCTCATGTTAATACCCGGTCTGCAAAATGTCAAGCTGTATCACTGAATCCGAATCAAATGGATTCAACACCCTTGGCCTATGTGCGGTTCTTTTGGTGTATAACCCTTAGCTTAAGGTATGCTAAGTTGATGATTTCTCTCCCTGGTTTCTCTTCTCTTCATCTCCTGACTCTTGTCAGACTTAAGCTGCTAAGAAGACAGATCTTTGTTTTTCAGTTGCATCCTTTTTCTCCACTGCGAGAAATCTTATCCTGATGCGTTTGTGTAAAGGGAATCCACCAGAAAATTATTTTTTGCTCAGTGCATGCCAAAAATATAAGCAACTGCAGCAAAAAAAAAAAAAAAAAGCAAGGCTGTTGGTTACTTAGCTTTCATCCCTGTCATGAATGGGAAACTGAAGACAGGCTGAAGAAAGCATTCATTCACCCATTCATCCCTCCATTCATTCATTCCTCCTTTAGATAAAATTCAGCCAATTATCTGAGGTTTTCAAATTATTCCTCAAATGCATATAATTTTTAAAACTAAAATCTTGGCAAAGGATTGAAAACAAACAGAAAGACAAAGCCATTGGGCCTACGTTTAACTAAAGCCTAAACAATGCGGGTGCAGAAATGCCAGCAGTTCTGTTAGGACAGATTGTCACAGACCTCCTGACAGACAAAGGACAATCCTATAGTTTTAGGCACTTGGGACTATATGTACGGCAATGCAGTAACCAGAAATTTCCCGAAATTTCGTTTTCTTCTTCAGTGCAGCACCAAGAAAAGCACAATGGATTTGCCGTGAGACAATTCTGAGTTTGAGACCAAGCCTTGTCTCTTCTTATTTATTCCATTGACCTTGGAGAACTCTACTGGAGATCAAATAAGCTAATTCATCCAGTAACCATTTGATTCATACACTTCTTTGTTCATTCATTCACTCAACAATCCCTACAATGAGCCAGGTACTATCCTAGTACTAGGAATACAAAGTGAGAAAAAACAGAGCCCCTACTCTCATGGCATTCTTTGTCTACTGGGCAGTTAGACGCCCATGTAATTACCCTCATGAAGTTTCAGAATCAGCCCAACAGTAGCAAGTGTTGGGTACAGTGAATTTATAATTACAAACTGAAGTCTGTTCTCTGATTAAGAAGTGTGTGTCTAAAAATTTCTTCAGGAACCACACATAGAGAGTGACATCAGAAGATCACCTTGAAAAAGTGATGAGAGATTACTGTGTGAAGAGATAGGTACGGGTGGGGGTGCAGAGGCCTCTTCCCAAGAGGCAACACAGTGGCTAGGACAAAATGAAAGGTCAGTGTGGTTGAAGAGCTAGAAATAGTCAGGAGCAAGGAGAAGGTGAAGCTCCAGGTAGGGACTGAGTATCCAGAACAACTGTGGCTACTGAGAGCTTAAATGTGATGAGTTCCAACTGAGATGTGCTATAAGTAAAAATACGCATTGGATTTTGAAGATTTAGCACGAAAAAGATGTTGAAATGATATTATTTTGTCTCTCTTGGCTTGGCTTGGCTGAGTTAATTAAAATCACTAAAATTAATATTATCTGTTTCTTTTTACATTTTTCAAGATGAATACTAGAAAAGTTAAAGTTACATGCAGATTACAGTATGTTTACTGGGCTGTACTGGTAGGATGCAAAAACCAAAAAGAAAAGAAAAAAAATTGCCACTGAGTCAGTTACAACTCATAGGGATTATGTGTTGGGGTCCCTAGTTCTCCTATAACAGAAATATTAAAAGTGGATGTATTTAACAAAGAGAAATTTATTCTCTCACAGTTTTAGAGGCTAGATAGTCTGAATTCAGGACACCAGCCTCCAGAGCAAGGCTTTATTTTTTCTCTGTAGGCTCTGGAAGATGATCTTTGCCATCAATCCTCTGCTCTAGAAGTATCTCAACACAGGAACTTTGGGTCCAAAGGACAAGCTCTGGTCCCAGCTCTGCTGTCTTGATGGTAGAAGGTTCCCATCCTTCTGTTCTCTTTTATATTTCAAAAGAGATTGGCTCAAGATACAACCTGACCTTATAGACTGAGTTCTCCATCCTTAACATCATTGAGGTTACATCACATAGGAAAATCACATCAGATGATAAAGTGGTGGACAGCCACGCGATACTGCCAGTCATGGACAAACCAAGTTGACATATATTTTTTAGGGGAGGGACACAATGCAATCCATAACAGACCCCACAGAGTTTGCAAGGAGCAGCTGGTGGGTTCAAACTGCCCACCTTCTGGTTAGCTCCTAACCACTGCACCTCCATGATTGCAGGCAAGGGTTTTTATCCTGACCACAGTAAGTTGCATTAAAAGGCTTTAAGAGAATGGATTGAGAGGCAGTTAGAGGGGGATACAGCGAAACTAGCTGTAAGGTTACTGCTTTAGATCCAATAAGAAGCTCCATAACCACTTGGTTCAGGCTCAAGCATGGAGATAGGAAAAACAGAGACTTGAGAGCCCTTTAGGAGGAAAAAAAAATCAGTGGGCTTTAGTAATGAACTGGATGTGGTATCCTGAATCTATCTGCATTACAGCAGAAGTTGTGATGAAAATACAAAGAAATATATGAGCATATGCACTGTGGCATCATAAGTCATATACTACAGATACACGTTCGGTTCACAGTGAGAGTACAAGACAGGAAGCAAGGCTGTGCTCTCTGCAGCACACAGTGCTACGGCTGCTTTTAGGTGAGCTTCATTATAAACCCGGTTAAGGGCTGTGTCTGCTAACCAGTTCAAATCCACCAGGCACTCCTTGGAAATTCTACGGAGCAGTTCTACTGTGTCCTGTAGGGTCACTGTGTGTAAGAATTGACTTGAAGGCAGTGTTTTGTTTTGTTTTTTTCTTTCTTTTAATATGAAGTCAACAAATTGCATTCTGGTTCAAACATTAAATATCTTTTAACCAGAGTTGAATTTGCATTACATTGAAATCAACAGATACATAATAATTATCAACTATGTACAAGGAGACCACTGGAGAGAGCACTGGGAACTAACACTGACATAGTATCTACTACCATGTGCCAGCAATTTTATACATTTTACTCATTTTGTCTTCTGACGAACCTTACAAAGCCACATGGTCATGTCTAGTTTTGAGATGAGCAATACGAGGCTCAAAAAGGTTTCTAAGTTGTTTTACTCCTCTCCATGAAGACAACAATTATTTTGATTTTGCTTCTCACTGAATCCCTAATGCCCAGCACACTCCCTAGCAAACACAAGGTGCTCAACAAATAACAAGCTGAATGAACAAAGGTTATACAGCTGGTAAGAGACAGAACCACTTTTCAATCGGTAGATTTAGACTCAGCATGTTGTGTCACAGTTGGAGTTCTATTTTTTTTCCTTTTTTTAAAAAAACAGAGTTAAGGATAGCTCATGTATTTATACAGTTAGGTTAGCACAGGATTACATACGAGCTCTGTACCTGCAGAAGACGGTCATCCAAAACTTTGAAGGGTAATTAGAAGAGCTAACATTTCCTGAGACTTCCTGCGTACCAGAAGTTCTTCTAAATGTGTTACTTATATTACCTTAATTAAGCCTCATTATTAGCAATGCTGTGGGATAGGTGCTATTACAGTTCTCACTTTACAGACTAGGAAGCAGAAGCATAAAGAAGTTCAGTCACTTGCCCAAGGTCACACCGTCTGTAAAGGCACTGAATCCAAGGAACTGACAAACTCCAGAGCCCACGTCGTAATATCGTAAGATTGACCCTTCTACTTGGTGAGACCCTAATTCTTGCAATGATCTCCCCAATTCTGGTAAAATGTCTTCATCTTGCCATTGGGATTACACAGTGTGATTGTTTCTCTAGAAACTGCCTTATAAATCCCCAAAAAGGACTGGTATCAGTTGCACATTTAGACTGTGCAAAAGTCATAAAAAAAGAGCCTGTGGATTTGGGGTAGATCTCGTTTGGATCTTGTGTGGATTTCATTCAATGGAAACAGTCCATTTATTTAGGGTCCTTATAAGTCTACTGACAGCAAAGCAATGGAAACAATCTCGATTGGACTTTAACAGTGAATTCAAGGGATCCTTGTTTGCTAATGGAGCTTAATAGTTAAGAAACTCACTTAGCACACCAGGTATCAAGTGTCGGCTAGCAGTTCAGTAATGAACTGGATGGTCATGGCCAGCCACCCAAGTATTTCATTTGTGCCGTTGACTTCTAGTGTCAAATTAGAAATTGATTATGTGATGCGTAAGAGAGTTCAAAACTCTTTGCAGAAGACCTGTTGGACCAATGCAGGCCACATATAAATACTTCATCTCTTTCAGTGCTTTCAAGTGATCATGCACAAGAGTAAAGACCCTCAAGGAACTCTGACTTTACTTCTTTTTTCTTTCCTCCTCTTTCTTTTAACAAAAGCAGTTATATTACCATTCAGGACCAGGCAGTTTAACACAAAAGTCATCCACCTGGTGTCCCATCAAAATGGTACGAGGTGCAGTCACGACCTCGTTCTATGCTTCTCAGTAAAATCGCAGTCAGAGCTAAAAACCATGACACAGGGAAAGAAAATTTATTCAAGAGAAGAATTTTAGAGAAAGTTCAAAATAAAATCTCATGTTAGGAAGTACTGAGTTTCTGTTTACGGTGATGAAAAATGCAGCACAGGCTGCTGAGATGGTTGTACAATCTGATTAATATAATCAGAACAAAAAAATTGGAAAACATTGTGTAAATGTTGTGTTATGATATACAAGTATGACCACAAATATATTAAATTAAAAAAACTCATCTAGTGTTTCTTATAGGTCTTCTCTCAGAAGATCAAACTGTTTGAAAGTTTCATTAACTTGGAAATACACAAGCTCTGACAATTAAGTCCACGAACTTAACTGTTCTTGGTGCTACATACCTCATTGCTGAATACCACCACAGTCACCTTTGAAGTACTCTCCTTGGGAAACTATGCACCAATGCCAGCACCCAGGCCACCCTTCAAAGCAATTTTGAAACTCTTTCAGGAATGGCCGCTGCACATGGTGGGACAGTGGCAAATTTGTGAACTTAATTGTATAGTTGACCATGAGGGAGTTTTTAGCCAGCAAACAAATAGTTGTACTGGAGCACCCTCCCCGTTCACCTGATCTGGCTTCCAGTGACTTTCTTCTTTACCCAAAGATAAAGGAAATGTTGAAAGGAAGCCATTTTGATGACATTCAAGACATCAAGCATAATGCAACGACAGCTCTGATGGCCATTCCAGAAAAGAGTGCCAAAATTGCTTTGATACATGGACTAGGCACTGGTATCAGTACATGGCTTTCTAAGGGGAGTACTTAGAAGGTGACCCTAGTCATATTTAGCAATGAGGTATGTAGCACTCTTCCTAGAATGAGTTTGCAAACTTAATAGGCAGTCCTTGCATGTAATGTAACATGTTATTATCTTTAGGCTTTATAAGGCATCTCCAGTATCTATGTTCTTACCTTTCAATTTTTATATGAGACTACTGAACATCTCTATCTAGATGTCTCTTAGATATCTGAAGCTAAACAGCTTCCAGACCCAGCAACCCTCACTACAAGAGTCCCCCAGACCTCCTCCCAATCCCGCGTCTTGTATTTTGATGAAAGGACAGTCCTTCAGGTGGAAACCCCAAATGTAGTTACTTCCATGTCTTTCTTACCCCTTCCTTTCACCTGTACATCCAAGACTGCCAGGTTGTATCGATTCCTCTTCCCAAGTACATCTCCTTTCCATGCCCACCTTTCCACTTCAAATACTACTGTCTATAACATTTAAATAACTATCTAAACTGTTTTATTTCTCACCAGTTGGCTTTCATCTCCAAACAGTTCTGCACATTAGATCAGAATTCACTTTCTGAAATAAATATCTCATCTTGTCACTTCCTTCTTTAAGCTCTCTGCCGCTTAAGTTTCGGTCATGGTTCCTAGAACCATACAATCCAAGTCCCTCCTGGTCCTGCTCCTCATGCAGTTTTCCAAGTCATCACCTCCCTTTCTTACAATTTACCTTGAACACGTATTCTCCTGCAACCAGACAAGTGTGTGACTAAAACACAGTCTGAAACAGGAAGACCAAGAAACATTTCTCTGGCTCCATTTCCACCTAATTGGAAGGAATGTTAACCTCTTGGAGCTTTTGGAGATTTCAAAGGGTGGATATATTTGTTCTCTATTGAACTAAGTCCAATTCAATTATCTTTTTATTACATTCAATACGAGTCTCATAATCTTTGTGAAAATTCTTACCTGAAAAGTGAATGAATGTTTAAGAGCTTGGTTCTAAATTAACAACAATTCCATACTTTTGCTTAGAATGCTGGTTCTCAGCCCTAGTAAGTTTCCCTTCATAACAAATATTTTATAAAATCTCTTTTTTTCTTGAAATGAGATCCCCAGATAAACCTTCTTAAAAACCAGACCAGATCTACTGCCGTTGAGTCATATCCGACTCATAGCAACCCTAGAGGTCAGAGTACACTCCTTAGAAATCTTAGATACCGAATTACAGAAATATATACAGGTTGTACATATTGCTGTAATGTAAGTTTTAATATAAGTGAGAAATAAAAGAAAATAATTTGTAATAAAATATATGTATGTGAACATGTAATTATTCAAAAATAATTATGAAAGCACGTTATAAAGTAGTCAGATGCCTATAAACCCAGATCCATTGTCACTGAGTTAATTTCGACTCATAGTGACCCTAAAGACAGAGTAGAACTGCCCCATAGTGTTTCCAAGGTGTTCCTGGGGGATCTGAACTGTCAACCTTTCAGTCAGCAGCCATAGCACTTAACCACTATGACACCACGTTTTGAGTCAGATGCCCATAATTGCCCATAATGAATAATACTGGATTTAGGAGAAAACATTGGAAGCCACCCTGCTTAAGTGGTTCAAGAGAGAGGAGGAGAACAGATATATATACATAACTTAATGCTGTTGTTGTTGTTAGGCACTGTAGAGTTGCTTCTGACTCATAGCAACCTTCTGTGACAGAGTAACACTGCCCATAGGATTTCTAAAAAGCAGCTGGTGGATTTGAACTGCCAATCTCTTGGTTAGCAGCTGAGCACTTAACCACTGCACCACCAGGGCTCCCTATCCTAAAGTTAGGATAAATAATAACAGACAAGATTTACTGGAATACTAAAAAAGAAAGAGAGAAATAATCTTAAGTGAGAATAATATATCTAAAACAAACGACTAACAGTCCAAGTGAAGAAAGAGAGAAAGCATTGTTTTGCTGCCTTTTTTAAAAAACAGGATTTTTTATTGGAAAAATATTTAGGGTAGAAAAATAGAAATATTTTAAAAAACGCTATGTAATTTAATATGTAATAATAATAAACACTCATGGCACAGTGGGTTAAGTACTACCTCTGCTAACCAAAAGGTCGGCAGTCCAAATCCTCCAGGCGCTCCTTGGAAACTCTAGGGGGCAGTTCTGCTCTGACCTCTAGGGTCAACATGAATCAGACCTGACTCAAGAGCAATGTTTTTTTTAATAATAAACAAGTCCCTGTTGCTAACAGTTAACATGCTTGGCTACTAACCCGGAGATGCCTTGGAAAACAGGTCTGGTGATCTACTTGCAAAAAATTAACCACTGAAAATCTCATAGCACACAGTTTTCTCTGATACACTTGGGGTAGCCATCAGTCAGAGGACTCAGTAGCAACTGGCAGGTTAATAAAACCACATATTTGCAAGTGACCGTGGTAATTACAGATTGATATAAATGTGCTGTCTTGGCAACTCACATAACACAACTACCTTTGCCTTGGGTGACACAGTTTTCCAAAACAGTAAACAATTCTTGGTAACTTTCTAAAACAGTCTTTCCTGATTTACATGACAGTTGTATTCCTCAAATATTCAAGATATATTAAAACCATCCCCCCAAAACTTTGCAATTTTATGTAAAACCAACTTAAGTTCCATGCGTAGATAATTACAACTTGAATTTTTACTTATGTGGATTTCTGGGCAGTACCTGCAAGTGACCAGAGGGCACAAGGAAACATTTAGTTATTTGAGACTATTGTGTGAAATGCAGTTTATCTGGTATTTTCGTCTCCACTCCCCATGCTCCTTCTCAGTCAAAGTGACAACTACTAGAGGCTCCACAAATATCTCAGATCATTCCACCTTCATTCCACTCAGGACACTGACTTTAGAATCTTTTGTATCAGATTCATGAACCTGACCTAGGGAAATAAGACAGTCCTCATTGGTATTAGAAGACTGTTATAATCATTCTTCCTTTTCCATGTAAATAAATCTGAGTGTGATGGTTAAATAAGTATGTCAAGCTGCCTAGGCTATGGTTCTCAGCTGCTTGGTCAAACACTACTCTAGTTTCTGGCATGGCACAGTAAAGGCGATTAAATCAATTGGTATTGGACAGAGCTGATTACTTCCCATAACGTAATCTAGTGTAATGTAATCAATCATCAGCTGAGACCATGCCAGTGTAGGGTGGATCCTAAACCAAATGTCTTTAGAGTTATAAAAAAGAGAATAACAGACACAGACCCAAAGGAATACTGGTGCCTTACAAGGACTGTCTAAGCCACAGAATGCCAACGAACCAAGGGACGCCCAGGGATTTTTGACAAGGAAGGAAAATCACATGACTGAGATCTTGATTTGGACTTCGAGCTCCCAAACCCGTGAGAAATAACTTTCTACCCTTAAAGCCACTGATTTGTGTATCTGTGTTACATTACAACAGATAACTATGCATGTAACTGCTGAGAGAAGAAAAGGGAGGCTGAAAGATTTACTGTAAGATTTGCTCAGGTATAACCCCAATTATGGGTATGGCGCAGGACCAGGCAGTGTTTTGTTCTGTTGCACATAGGGTCGTTGTGAGTTGGAAGCAATGAGACCGCACCTAACAACGACAACAAGATTTACTGTTAGCATACGTCTCTTTAATCAACAGATCAAGTAAAGAATTCAATGTCTTTCGTGATAACAGTGGAATGCGTGACATGTATTCTCTTCGCCCAGATACCACTCTAGGACTGGCCCACACTGGCCCAGTTCTCAGTGAGTTACTCATGTTACGTTAATATTTTTAGTGTATTTACATGCTTTGCCTCCTTTGGTCTTCAGAAAACTAGTAGGGCAGAAAGGGAAGGTAGCATACCCACACTTCGTTGTGGCTGGTAGTTGAGTCAGCTCTGACTCACAGTGATCTTACGGACAACAGAAGGAAAGGTGCCCAGTCCTGTGCCGTCATCATGATCACGGGTATCCTGGAGCCCATTGTTTCAGCTGTCATCCACATCTGACATTAAACCCAGGTAATGAAAGTGGGTCAAGAATTCAGACTCTCTACCACCCAGTTTGGAAACCCTGGTAACATAATGGTTAAGAGATATCACTGCTAACCAAAAGGCTGGCAGTTCAAATCCACTAGGTGCTCTTTGGAAACTGTATGGGGCAGTGCTGTCCTATAGCATTGCTACGAGTCAGAATCAGCTTGATGGGAAAGGGTTTGAGGTTTTACCATTCAGTTTGGTAGTCCTTCTGTCATATTATATGTTAACAGACCTTATTTTGATTTTCAGCTTAATGTAGATTTACTCCAGCTATTTCTTTATAAAGTCAAACATCTATAGAACATGTGGAAAATAAAAAAAAAAGTGATTTATATGTTTGTAGTTACCCAAATATGGGGCATTCCATGAAGCACAGAAATGATTAACTTCCTAGTTCACTTTTAACAAAAATATTTGTTGTCCAAATAGTTTGTTTTTTTTTTCCTGATCTGAAACTTAATTATACCACTCAAAAATCCCTGCAGTGGGGTGACTCTGAGTTCCCTTAGGAAAGTCTCTTCAGGAATACTCCTGATACAGAAGGCACAGGTCAGGATTCCTGTTTAGCTAATGACTACCAAAACACACAAACATGTCATTCATTTACGCTGAACTCTAGAATCTAAAAATCACTCTATTCTATTTTTTTTTAAATCAGAGTTTAAGCTAGCAAATGAGAACTTCATCTTCTCCCCAAGATATTATGTGCTGCTCCCAAACTGAGAACGGATACGCCTCATTTATGACTACAGTTCTTACGTGTAGAACAGTATATAACAAGAGTACCTGTCTCATAAAGTCACCATGAGATGGGCTAATAGAAAAAAAAAACTACCTCAAGCAATCAACAATAAGCACACAATAATATGCTTCTTAATACAATGCTGGACACTAAACCATTGCCATCGAGTCGATGCCAACTCACAGCAACCCCATAGGACAGAGTAGCACTGCCCCATAGTTTCTAAGGAGTGCCTGGTGGATCTGAAATGCTGAATTTTTGGTTACCAGCTGCAGCACTTAACTACCACGCCACCAGGGTTTCCAGAGCTGACATCCGATAGTCCTAAAATAAATGGTCACAGAGTTCCTGTTAAATGGATCCCACTTTGGCCAACGTGTGACTTTGGCGGAAGTTTCTTCCTCAGAAAAATGATGATATAAAATCAATAATTATGAAAACTACCTCAGAGCATGGCTAGCCTCCTATGGAACAATATATGGCAAAATGCTTTATAAATCATAACGCCTGGAATAAATGTTAATTGTCATGTTTATTCTCTCATTTCATCCTCTGAGATACAATGGCCTGCAGATGTGATTATCATTTCATACACCAGGCGACAGACTTATAGAGGATTATGCAGCTGAAGGTCAACCACATGGCACATGGGAATACTCAGACTAGAAAACACATCTCTTCCGTGTCTTCACTTCTGGTATCCCTTGCAGTGTTTCGTAGCTGCTCCATGCAGAGTTATGATTTCTCCATAGCATTATTCCCGCGCATTGCTGTTGCTTGTTTTTCAGAAACTATAGCATAAATGATTTGATAACAGTGGGGTAAACATAGTTTATACTTCAGGGATAAACAACCTCAATGAACAAAAAAAAAAAAAGGGGAGGAGGAGCATATTTCATAATTTTTCAATGACAGTAATTAACATGTTCCATTAATTTAACCCAAAGAGTCAAATCCATTGTTGTAGATTCTGAGTCGTGCTGACTCTCTGCACGTCAAGTAGATCTTGCTCTACAGGGTTTTAATGACTGATTTTCCAAAAGTCAGTTGTCAGGGCTTTCTTTTGAGGTGCCTCTGGGTGAACTCAAATCTCTGACTTTTTCAGTCAGCAGCTGAAACATGTTAACCATTTGCAAAACCCAGAGAGTCCCAATTTTCATTTACAGATATTCCAACTGAGTGTTTTATCATTCCACCTGAGACCAGGCTTTGGCATCTTGTTTTCAAGGGTAGAAGTCAAGGTTGGCAAAAAACAGAAGTCCACTGCTGAAGTGCTAGGTGATTTTACACAAAACTCAACTGGTAGACTCATGAAGTCTTGCTGTGTGCCATTGTCCAGGTGGGCTTTCATATGATAAACAGCCTTTATGACTCTTTCTTAACTAGATAGCTGACAGACTAGGGTCAGCAGTCCCAGCTCTCTCTCAAATCTTTGCATGCATAAAAAGCACTAAAGAAACACTTCCAGGTACACTAAAACATCTTTAACATGATAACATAGAATAATAACATTTTGATGCTTGTTGCCAAATAGTACTCACTGACTATTACACACTATTGTATGTATCCCCAATTTTTAAAATAATACCCTTTACAGGGGAGGGCAGGTTGGTGTGAAGCTACTTAAGTCAGAGCAGACGCTTCTAAAGCCAGGGAATTCCTGTATTGTTTTTTCTTCCCACACTCACACGGCCATCATCTAAGATAGGCTGTTTCTGACGTGTCTACAGCAGTGACAGTGCAGGACAAAGTACTGATGTCAACCACTAACTGAGTACATAAAACACTAAACTGGGAACAGAAGCACCAGCACACAGTGTCTGAACTGTGAATGTGCTTGAGTTTCAACAACGCCACTCTAGGAAACACTGGAATGTTCTGGAAATGCTAATCTTAAGAATTCCGTCCTGTTTTTCAGCCACCAGGTGTCTTAGGGTGCTTCACTATATGTACTTCCGTCAAATCTCAGTTTAGGTGATACTTATCTGGCCACGCCACGAGTCAGATCCGACTCGACGGCACTTGGCTGGCTATCTGGCCACAGATTAGCCAGCCCCAAAGCCACTGTCCCCCTCTCTTGGGGGTTATGGGTCATTTCAATACTTGTTCACACCAAAACTGAGAAGCAGACAGGAAGCAGCCTTCTGGCAAGTCTGTTTAGATTTTCTTCAGCAACTCTTGGAAATGCCTCTTGGGTTGAGATGCTCTGCCCTTAGCTGGAGCCAATCTGGGGATTTGCCTGTGGGTTGAGCCTAGCAGTCAATGTTGAAATACAAACATCATGAGAAGGAATTGTATATTACCTCTGCTGGTGTAGAAAACAAAAAAGAGGCATAAAACTTATCAGAAACGTTGAAGAAATAATTCAGAGTTTTTTTCCATTGGCTCAATTTCTTTTCAATATTTCTTTAACAATGAAGATCTATAAAATGAAGACTGTGGAAGACGTAGAAGAGTTGAGATAATCACAAAACCTTAGCTCTTGTGCCATCAAGTCAATTCCAACTCATAGCAACCCCCAGTACAACAGAACAAAACACTGCCCTGTCTTCATGCTGTGCTGGCAATCACTGTTATGCTGGAGAGCCCGGTGCTGGCGGTCACTGTGTCCATCTATCTCACCGAAGGTCTTCCTCTATTTTGCTGATCCTCTACTTTATCAAGCATGATGTCCAACTCTAGGGACTGATCCCTCCTAACAGGTAACATATTTATAGTATGTGACAGTCTCCCCATCCTTGCTTCTAAAGAGCATTCTTAGAAGACAGATTTGTTTATTGTTTTTGCAGTGCATGGTGTATTCAATATTCACCTCAAATACCAGAGTTCGAAGGCATCAAGTCTTCAGTCTTCTTTATTCATTACCCAGCTTTCACATACATACGAGGTGACTGAAAACACCATGGCTTGGGTCAGGCGCACCTTAGTCTTCAGGGTGACATATTTCCTTTTTAAAACTTTAAAGAGATCTTTTCTAGTAGATTTGTCCAATGCAATGTGTCATTTAATTTCTTGACTGATGCTTCCACGGGTACTGACTGTGGATCCAAGTAAAGTAACCCAAGTAGGTGGTGCTGTTAGTCCTAGCAAATGGCACAGAGACATGCAGCATTCAAATAAATGAACATCTGTACACTCTAGAACATCTAGATAACAGATTCAACACAGATGGAATACAGTTCAAAATTACAGAAAAAGGTGACCTTGCTCTATGCTGTTTACTGAGTCACCGTGTGGGCAGGAGGGGTAACCCTCTCAGAGTTTCTTCTAGAACCCTAACATATGTTAGAGAGCTAGGACAACTCAGAAAAGTTTACCTTTTCTAGCAGTTAAACTGGGAATAGGATACTGGATCCTTAGGAATAAACGCACATTTGTAATATTGACTCCAGTTCCATTCCCCTAACTTCTTGCTTCTCTAAGGCTCTTGAATGCCTCTTCTGTTTCCTCTTCATATTATCTCAAATTCACGTGCTGCCCTGACTTCTCCAGTGTTCTCTTTCCAGTGACTTTGCTTCAAAGCCCAACCTATCTTCAACTCCATGGTGTACTAGTAGTTGGACGGCTAAGAGCTGGGCTGCTAACGGCAGGGTAGCCATGAGCCCACCCAGAAGCTCCATGAGAGAAAGACCTAGTGATCTTCTTCACTACTTGGACAATCCCATGTGGCGTTTCTACTCTGTCACATGGGGTCACTCTGAGTCAAAATGGACTCAATAGCACCTAACAACAACATCTTCGAGTGTAACATAATCTCCTGGGGAAAGTTTTGGTTTTTAACCATTATTCTTTCTTTTTCTTTTTTTTTTTTTTTTTTATTATGACTGAGTGAAAATGTACATTTCGGTAAAAATTTACATGCCCACCTATATGCAACTTCCACTGCTCTCCCTGCCCGGTGACAGTACATTATTCCTCTCTGCTCCATACATGTCTCATCCTCCCAACAGTCTTACTAGACTGACCTAATGAGTTTCTGGCTTCATTTAACTTGAAGAATAAATTACTAAGTATGTCAAATTTACAAACTACACAAAATTAATGAATATATTACTATGAAAGGAGAGGAAGCTTCTACTGTACTCATGGGTCATAATATCACAAAACCAAAATCAACTCTGGAAACCCTGGTTACATAGTGGTTAAGCGCTACAGCTGCTAACTAAAAGGTCAGCAGTTCAGATCTGCCAGGCACTCCTTGGAAATTCTATGGGACAGTTCTATTCTGTCCCACAGAGTTGTCACAAGTCAGAATCGACTCGACGGCATGAGTTAAAACCAGCTCTAGTGTTTAAAGATGTACAAAGTACTTTCACCCTGAATTCTCATTGGATTGTCATAACCACCCTGTACAGCTGGTGGACAGACAAATATCATCAATACTGTATCACTGTCATTGTCTCCATTGTACAGACTCGATGACACCTGGCTTGACTGGCCATTGTACAGATGAGGAAACTGAAGGTCAGAAAAGTTAAAGTAAGTTAAGGTAAGCAGGTTCAAAAGTCATAATTCTAAGTTCTGTGCATTTTATTTACTGTGCTAGCTAGCACACTAGTTGTCAGCTGTCTTATCATCCACTCTCCTTGGTGAGTATAATGAACCAAATACAGCCTCATGTAAAACCACACACTTCAACTGACACACGTGTACTATTGCCTACATGGGTTGGGTTGTGTCCCTAGAAAATATGTGCATCAATTTAGCTAGGTCATTATTCCCAGTATTGCATCACTGTTCACTGCTTTGTCATCTGATGCCATTTCCCTGTGTGTTATAAATCTGCCTCTATGATGTGAATGATGGGGGGATAGATGAAAGTTACGTTAATGAGCCAGGATTCATTTTACGAGATTGGATTATGTCTTCAGACAATTTCTTTGGGGATATAAAAGAGAAGCCAGCAGAGATATAGGAAGGGGAAAGTCTCATACCACCAAGAAAGCAGCACTTAGAGTGTGTCCTCCAGACCTGGGGTTCCTATACAGAGAGACTCCTAGTCCATGGGAGGATTGAGAGAATAGATTTCTGTTTGCTAAAGTCATCCACTTTTGGTACTTCTGTTACAGAAGCTTGAGATCACTAAGACAGCCGCCTTGGGGTTGACCCTGACTCTTAACAATCCCATGTACAATGAGATCAGACCACAGTGATCCATAGGGATTTCACCAGTTGGTGTTGTGAAATAGGCTACCAGGCCTTTCTTCCTAGTCACCTTCATCTAGAAGTTCTGTTTAAACCTGGTCAGCATCATAGCAACACATAAGACTCCAGTGACAGGTTGGGGCTGAGCTTGACTGAGGTGCACAGGGCAGGAATCGAACCTGTGTGTCCCCCCCAGAGAAGGCAAGAATTTTATACCTGAAACACAAATGTTCCACTCCATCACTATAAAGCCCAAACCAAACCCAGTGTCATCGAGTTAATGCCAACTCATGGTGACCCTACAGGACAGGGTAGAACTGCCCCATAGAGTTTCCAAGGAGTGCCTGGCAGATTTGAACTGAGCACTTTTTGGTTTGCAGACATAGCACTCAACTGCTACAACACCAGCATTTCCCCATCGCTGTAAGAACTACCTAAATTTTATTTTCTGACTTGGGAGACCTAAAATTGCTTTCTCCCAAATTCTGAAAGATCTGTTTCCATGTTTTCAGGTTGCAAAGCTGTGCCTAGGGCTTAAGGATTTCCTTATCTGGCTCTGGTGGTCCCCAGCCTCCCTCTGGAATGGTTCAGTTCCCTTCCACTTCAGCATCTCACACTAGGGCCTGAATTTCCAGTTTCTCCTCCCAGCCTAGGAGTCAGCCTTTGATAAAACAGAAGAAAATGTCTCAAGTTGAATTTATTTTTCTTCCTTTCATCTAAACAAAACAGGCTGGGATCTGGAGAGAAAAAAGAGAGAGAGGGAGAGATAGGCAGAGATGCCTTAAGTAGCCCTTCTTACTCTCATGGGCCTGGCTGGGAAAGTCATATAGAAAACCAAACAGAAACGAAACTCATTGTCATTGAATTGATTCTGATTCATAGCAGCTCTGTGAGACAAAGCACAACTTCTTCATATGGTACAAACAGGAGCTTTGATATGTGGCAAAAAGCCTGACTTCAGTTTTACCCAGACCCCAGTTGCCTCATTCCTAAAAGAGAGATAATAATGATATATTTTAGGGATTTTGTGAAGGAGAGAATGAAGACAAAGTACAAGGCTTGTTGACTTGCATGTATGTAGTAACTGCTCAATAAATTTTAGCTTCATTATTATTATTATTATTATTAAGGTATTTGATTCTGGACCTAAGGCTAAGGGAGACAAAGATATTTAAAGAAAGAAGATGGGAAAAAAAAAAAAAAACAGAATTAAAGGTTGAACTCTGTTCCCTTGGGATGGAATGTGTGAAACTGTGAAACTGTCCACGCAGGCACACTGACCCTCTCTAGAAAGGCTCTCTCTGGCCCTCAGATTCTGAGCGTGTGACATCACTGGTTTCTCAGTTGCCATAGCAGCAGCCCTGCAAGCAGACAACACAGTGTTACAACAGAGCACTGGCCAGAGTCGGTCTTCCCATCGGTCAGGCACTGAGACCCAAAACCGAGGTTACGTTCACGTATATTATCAGCATGCAATGTCCTACCCACGTCTTAAAAATCCGACTCAACGGCACTTGGTTGGCATTCTCTTCAGAGCAAATCCAATGCTTTTGCAAGGTTTGACTGCAAAGGCCAACTAATTTCAAAAGAAGAAAAGGATGTTAAGTGCCTCTTAATGCAGATCGGATTAGGCAGCTTGCTACCAGAAATCAAGAAGTATTTATAGTAATCACATTCAACTCTGGACTTCCATGTACGAATCTAAACAGCAAACGTGAATCCGGCAGACTGTCAGCTGGTGCCATGACTATATATGGTCACAGAACTCCCAAGGGATAGGAAAACAGAAAAGAAAGGAGGGAGAAAAAAAAGATGCCATGTCTCTTATAATTTGTGTATATGTTCTACAGAGATCTGCTAACTTTGGCAAAATTTACAAGGAAGAATCATTAATCAGTTTTGCTCAAGTACATGTAATACTTTCCATTTTAAGATGACACAAGCTCCCTTTCCTTTGGGAAATCTCACTGTTTGTCAGAAAGAAGGTTTTTGTTTGTTTTTTTGTTTTTTCACAGATAAAATGGCTATGGCAAATATCAAAGACAGCTGGATTTCATACTCTGTGGGCTTGACCGCTACAAAGAGGACAAGAGAAAAGCATTTTTCTGGGACTGATTGCAAGCACTGCGTCCCCTTTCTTTTTGCCCCCACCTCTCTCTCTACCTCTTTTGGCCTCTAGTATATACAGGACATGTCTTGAAAGTGTTCAAATATTCTTGGAAATTTATCACTTTCCCGCATTCTTTCTAGGCTAAAGGAACCTCCAGAATTAGCTTGGACTGGAGAGAATCTCGTGCAAAATCCTTCCTTCAAGGCAGTTAACAAGCCATTGTTGGGAGGGTGATTTCTTTTTTGTTTGTTTCCTTCACCTCCCCAGCGTCACAATGGAAAGTCATTATCTTTAGCTTTGATCTGAACCTAGGAAGGGTTGGCAAATTGCCTCACCCACCAGTGAATGGAAGGAAAAGCCCTGGTGGTTTGTGGGGAGAGGTGCTGCGGGAACTCAAAGGTGGAAGAACTGTAAAGGGAGAAAGGGAATTCAGATAAAATACCACCACCAGTCTTAACGGTCCCCACTGAAGCTTGTTTGGCCAACTTAGGAAAGAAATCAGACTACGCCACCAATTGTAAACTGAGGAAGCAAATCTGGAAATGTCAAAATGTTTAATATTATCAGCATTAAGATGACTATTTCTTGCTTTGAAGGATGCCTCTTTAAAAGGCTGCCATTACTAGATTTTGTGTTCTTGCAGCACTAAGAGTGAGTTTATAAAAGGACAAATGTCAGTTGCAAAAACAAAGTTACAGCAGATGTGACTGTCCCTACACAGTTGTATCAAATGGTTTACACCTCCTTTCAGCCCTCAGTTCTCCTGCCTGGTCAATCTCAGTACAAGCATGGCTCTTCAAAGCTGATAATCACTTCCATAATTAAGTCTCCAGGCTCTGATGTATAGCCTACAAGTCAATGTCAGTGTGAGTAATCAGGAGACTCTGCTGGTGTAGTGGTTTAAATGCTATGGCTGCCAATCAAAGTTGGCAGTTCAAACTCACCAGGAGCTCCTTGGAAACCCTATGGGGCAATTCTACTTCATTCTATGAGGTCACCATAAGCTGCAACAGACTCAATGGCAGTACATTTGATTTTTATGAGTGATAATCTAAATAACTAATAACGTAGCTGTAGTTATTCTCTCCCTCCAAAAGAAAAAAAAAAAAAAAGACCCATGTTTGATTTATTTTGTGTGTGGCTGACAAGATCTCTTGAGTATTTATTTTGAGCTATCTCCAGTTTACAAGTTGTGTAATCTAGGCGACTTTATTTAACTTGCCCCAAAATACAACAGACTAGGTATAAGCATATTTAATTTGTAGGTAAGTAAACTAGGGTTCAGCAACGTAAGGTAAAAACTAAAATCAGATAGTAGCTCTAGAATTCAGACTTCCCATTGATCTTATCCATAACAAGACCAAAGGCCCAAATAAAACTAGTGGATCAATGACAAATGGTGTAGGAGTATTAGACTTCATTGTATGCATCTCCCTGTCTCCCCATCTCAAATTCAGTAGGTTTAGCTATCCTTCTTCATGTATCTTCAAATGAGTATGGGTCAAGGGGACTAGAAGACAATTTAATAGAGTAAGCAGACATATGTAATCTCCTAAGAAATCTCAGAGAGTGAGACTGGTCTATTTATACACATATTCCTTGCCTAACTTGAAGTGCCTTGGCTTTAACTTGAAGTGAAACACAGGGGACAATGACGTACAAGTCTGAAATTCTTCACCCTCAGGGCATGGGCAAATTTGCTGAGGATCCAAGACAAGCATCCAGAAAAAATGCTAAGTTACAGAAAAAGCTCTTTAAGTTCTATGAAAGCGGGAGGTCACCTGAGGCTCAGACGACTGAGATATTTTCAAAGAAAGAATGAATGAATCAAATTTAGAAGAAGAAAAGACCTAAGGCTTGTGTGTGTGTAAATTACAGACTGTGAATTTTGCCCAAGGGAAATCTGATAACAGCCAAAGCCAAAGAGCAACTGCCATCAAGTGGATTCCAACTCATAGCAACCCTATAGGTCAGGGTAGAATTGCCCCATACAGTTTCCAAGAAGCACCTGCAGGATTTGAACTACCGACCTTTTGGTTAGCACTTAGCCACTACAGCACCAGGGTTTCCTTGATCACAGTAAGATAGACTAATTAGACTGTGAGTAGGCCTGAAGGGAAAAGAACTGGGAAAAGAAAACTTTCGGAAGTTATTATCAGCCTTCCAGGTCACAAGAACATGAACCAAGACAGTGGTAGAGAGAACAAAGCCAATAATCTCCCTGTCTGATTAAACCTCAGGATCACTGGGCAAATCATTATTCCAGGCAGTTATAATAAAGCAGTTTCATTTGTTTTGTGAATGACTAAAGTTGACACTGCTTTTAGAGTTAACCAAAAACCAAGCCCATTGCCGTCAAGTAGATTCCAACTCACAAGACAGTGAAAATACGTGTACTAGGCATTTTTTAAAAGGGCCTCTTGCTACCCTTTAAGAAGAACTCTCTTGGATTCTTATGGTTCTTATTCACCAGACCTAGCTCCATCAGTATAAGAGAGCAAGGTAAACCCAGAACAATAAATCTTCCACAGAAAGTGCTGCACCTCTGGCTGCTTGATAATGAATTGAACCAGTCCAGAGAAAAGCCCTGTCATTTTGGATTAATCACCCAAGTTTCTGTTTGGGTAAGTTAATTGATGCTGTTCCTGTGGGCAATGGTGGTTAGAAGACACACTTGATTTTTTAAAGAAATTTCAAGATCAAAAGACTACACTGTCAGTTAATTAACAACCATAAAACACAACACCCAAATCAAAACCAAACCCACTGTCACTGAGTCAATGCCAACTCATAGCGACTCTATAGGTCAGAAGAGAACTGTCCCATTCAGTTTCCAAGGAGCGCCTGGTGGATTTGAACTGCTCATCTTTTGGTTAGCAGCCATAGCCCTTCACCACTATACCATCAGCGTTTCCATCAAACACAACAAGCAAACCTAAAAGGGAAAACCAAAGTCAGTTACAGAACAACATATACTCAGATATCTGTCTGGTTTTGGGTTTGATGAAATCTACTAGACTGAAAGAGCTGACTCAAAATATTGGTAGTGTTTCTACTTCTGTTAGTTTCTTTTTAAAATCCAGCTAGGGAATTTTTGGGAACCCCAGTGGCAAAGTGGTGAAGTGCCATGGCTGCTAACCAAGAGGTCAGCAGTTCAAATCCACCAGGCGCTCCTTGGAAACTCGATGGTTCACAGTTCTATTCTGACCTATAGGGTGGCTATGAGTCAGAAGAGACTTGACAACAGCAACAGAAAATTTTTAAAACGCGAGAGTCTGCAGAAGCCCCCAGGTGGTGCAAACAGTTAACTCTCAGCTACTAACCAAAAGGTTGGAGGCTCAAGTCCACTCAGACATGCTGCAGAAAAAAGACCCAGCAATCGACTTCTGACACACATAGAGTGGCCATGAATCAGGACAGATTAACAACAAGCAAATTTTTGCTCTTAGTTTGGAGCATAGATTTTTCTAGTCCACAAACTACAGCCTATACATTAAGCACAGTACAATCCATTTAAAAGAGAAATATCTTAGTTGAATAATTTATGAAGAATTTTACACTTTGTTTTCTGCATGGTATAAAATGCCATAACTCCATGCAGCATATATGATTCTAGGATAATCACAATAGACAGAAATACAGACAAGAGGTTCATCAAGTTTTCTAGTCAGTTCCTCCCTCAAAAGATACTATAGGCTTTAGATAAAGCTGTGACATGCCTCCTAGAAACTGGAGTAAAAGATGCAGTAATTATATTGAGCCAGAAGTCCAGGTTGATAGGTTGCCTCCTTCAGCAATATATTTAGAACACTGAATAAAGAGGCTGACTTTCCAACTTAAAAGTTGCCTCCAGAGTATATATTTTTTTCCCAACATCATTATCATTCTATTTTTAAGTTTCACTAATACCTTAGCCTGCAAGTATTTCTTGCCAACCTGAAATGTGTGACCACACAATGCAAACACCGTGATTATCTGCTTCTTGTTGAATGGACTTAAACCAGTTTGACCTTTCAATCTTTTGGTAACTAATCATGCTGTCTAGGGATGGAGGCAGGTGGCATGTATGGTCTCCGCTCCCATGACTCAATTATCAAATGCTCTTTTCCATGAAAGCCAAACTGCAGACTGAATCCTGCTAAGCCTTAAACATTTATTGATAAGCAGGCATTAAAGTAGTCATATGGCCAGTCAGTGTAAGCCCAAGGAAGTGTCATCGTCTGGGCTCAGACACGCTGATAAGCACCTCAAGTTCACAGAGAGGCAGACGCAGCCACGTGACAGCAGGCAAACTGCAGAGTTCCCCCTGAAACGGGAGACAGAGGCTCTGTGAGGCTCTCCTGTCAGTATTACTGCTGTTAAGATGTTGGGGAGCTAGGCTAGCAATTCCCCTTATATCCTTAAAGCAGGAAGAATGGAGCCCATCAAATCTCCCTGTAGGACAGAATACAACTGCCCCATAGAGTTTCCAAGGAGTGCCTGGTGGATTTGAACTGCTGGTCTCTTGGTTAGTAGCTGTGGCCCTCAAATCTCCCTAGAAAACTACATATCTTGTACACTTCTCATTCCCAAGCAGAGGTTGTATTTTACATCTCTTATGGCCATTAACAAGCCCTGTTATAGTAAGGTAGGCAAAATTCTAAGGTGACCCCCCCTCCCATGACTCCTGTCCATGGATAATCCTCTCACCCTCAGTTTTGGTGGCATCTGCAATTTGCTCCTAGCCAGCAGAATATGACAAGGCTGATGGGATGTCACTATCAAGATTAGGCTATGCTACATGGCAACTGTAAAGGGATTGTGCAGATAAGATTAAGGTCCTTAATCAGGTGAATTCGAGTGAACCAAAGAGGAGGTCATCCTGACTGGGCTCAGCCTTATCAGGTGAACCAACAAAGGGTTCGAGCTTCCACTGAATGGAGAGACTCAAAGCAAGCGCGTCTTGAATACACTTGCTGGTCTTGAATACACGAGCCACCATGGAGTTTATAGATGAACAGACACAAATTCTGCCAGCGACTCTGTAAGCTTTGATGAGGACAATGAACCTCAGATAAGACCTTGGACGTGGCTGACAGCCATAGTAATTCTGTGAGATACTGAGACAAAGACCCGGCCACCCCAGGAATGGACTCTAAACTTCTGGAATGAGGATTCTTGACGGTGTCCTTCAGATGCTAACAGCCCTGGAATAGAACTCAAAGAGAAGCTGCACGCACATGCACCACACAGTTTGTTACAAACCGAAACCTAAACTCACTGCTATCGAGTTCATTCTGACTCATAGTGACCCTACAGGACAGAACAGAACTGCCCCATAGAGTTTCCAAGCAGTGCCTGGTGGATTTGAACTGACGATCTCTTGGTTAGTAGCTGTGGCACTTAACCACTATGCCACCAGCGTTTCTGTTTATGAGAAAGCATCTTAAAATACATTACCCATAGGCAGCATAACACTCTGCTTGTCATACTTGGTCCGTGGCCTCTGCATACAGCATCACAGAGTATAAAAGCTGGAAGTGCCCACAGAGATTGTCCATTTATCTGCCTGCCCTTCCTAATAAGCCTCTTCCCTTATTATCCTACCCCATTAGAGACGACAGACTTCAGAAGTTTCAATGACTTCTTCAAGAACATGTAGCTGAAGACTAAAATCAAAGCCTCAGGTCTTATGACTGTTACCCCAAATTAAATATTTTTTTTTACTCGAAATCTACTTTAACTCTTCTTATGTTCTTAAAATTCCCATTCCAAACCCCATCTTCAATCCAAAGACTTCATAGAAAATTACTACCCTGTTCTCTTGTTGTTCTATCATTCACTCCTGAAATACTTTTTCAGCACTTCCTATGTGCTCAAAAGGAGTTGATGAGAAAGCAGTGAATAAAAGAGACCCAAGTCCTTTTCTTCAGAGAGCTTACATTCTGGTGATACGCAAAAGGGCCGTAAACGGGTTAAATAAAACAAATAGTATATTAAACCCATTACCATCAAGTTGATTGCAACACATGGAATTGATCCTGAGTCATGGAGACCCATGAGACAGAGGAGAACTGCTCCACAGGGTTTCCAAAGAGTGGCTAGTGGATTCAAACTGCCGACCTTCTGTGTTGCGGCTGTAGCTCTAACCACTGAACCACTAGGTCTCCCTATAGTATAGGAGATGCTGCTAAGTGCTAAGGAGGGGTATACGTGAAACAGGAAAGGGAAGGAATGGGAGCTTTGGTTTCCTTTCCCATCAGGAAAGACCTCCCTGAGTTGACTGATGGCCTAAGGAAGGGAAGGAGTGAGCCGCAGCGACACATGGAAGAAAGCTGCTCCAGGCAGGAGCAGGAACTAGCACAAAGGCCTCAGGCAGGGATCTTGAAGAGCAAATTTTAGCAAAAGTGTAAGAGGTCCGAGGGGCTAGAGCACAGTAAGTAATGGGGAGCACACTGGTGACATGTTTGGGAAGCGACAGCAGATGAGTACACAGCCTTGCGGAGCTTTGGCTCTGACGGTGCTGGGACGGTAGCAGAGGGTTATGAGCAGAGGACTAGCGGAGAAAATCACCATCCTTTCTTGGGAGTTTTAAACTAGAACCAGGTCGGAGTGAGCTTTGAGCTGCAAGTCACTTCTGCCTATCCCGTGAGGGCAGGAACAGAGTCTCCATTTGCAGAGGAAGAGAACTGAGTCAGACGTACAGAGAAAGGAGAGGTCGAGATGGGGAGAGAACTCCGCCTAGGGTCCCGTTCGTGCTGTTTGCCTTCAGTTCTTCTCCTGTCCCAGCTGACTCACAGGCCTCTTTGAAACAGCCCTCCCCGACCCTTCCTGGACGTTTCACTGAAACCTCTGCTGAAAAGTCGTTTGCTCAGGGAGGCCTTCTTGTACCACCTTTGCCAAGATAGCCACCCTTGACATTCTCCATTCTCTTATAAGTTGCCATTGAGTTGATCCTGACCCGTGGTGATCCCACGAATGTCACAGCAGAATTCTTCTCCATTGGGTTTTCAATGACTGGATTTCTTTTTAAAAGTAGATGGTCAGGCCTTTCCTCTGAGCTGCCTCTGGGTGATTTGAACTTTGCGGCCTTTCTGTTAGTGGTGACATACATACATTCACCAGGGCCGCCTCTCTTGCCCTACTCTATTTTCTCTCACAGTATTTATCCGTACACATTGCAACACTTATTCATTGGTTTGTCTCCCAGGCCAGAATGCAAACTTGAGGGCAGGCTGTTGGTCTTTTTCACATTTACCTCCAGTTTCCACAACAGCACCTAGTTCATAATAACAAAAAAGCCAAACCCACTGTAGTCTAGTCAATTCTGACTCACAGCAACCCTATAGGACAGAGTAGAACTGACCCAGATGGTTTCTAAGAAGTGGTTGATGGATTCAAACTGCCAACCTTTTGGTAAGCAGCTGACCTCGCAACAGCTAAGCCACCAGGGCTCCTGTTAATAATAAATGTTTCTGTTCTTTTTTGAGTGAGTGAATGGATAAATTCAAACATTATGAAGTCGTAATTCCCCATTCCTAGTTAGTTTATTGTCAGTGAGTTCTCCACTATCAGGGAATACACTGTAAAGGTCCCTGACATAGCACAAGAAAAAGAGGTGTGCAGATCAAGAACTGTATTAAAAGACCAAATTCATGGTCTGACAGCCTGGAGGGTCCCCTGAGAATATGGGGCCTAGACTTGCTGTTAGCCCAGACTCGAAACCAGTACAAAACCCACACTTCAGACAAAGAACGGACCGGACTTGGGGACACAGAATCGTGCATGTGGTGTGTGTACTTTATGGTTTTATATATACATATGTATACATCTATGTGTGTACATATATGTATACATCTATGTGTATATCTATGTGTGTGTATATATATATATATATATACACACACACATACATATATGAGACTGTCCTACTGGTTTCTTTCTAGAGGGGAGAGGAGGGGACAGGTGTTTGTTAGGAGGATAATAACAGTAAAGAGTGAAAAGCAGGAATGTGCTGTCACAGGGTGAGGAGAGCAGATAGAGTTGCAGAGGGGCAGGTATGCAAAATTGAATTGGATTGTAAACTTTCACGTAATGACAATAAATTTTTTTAAAAAAATTATGACTTATCTGTTCAACAAAGATATGTAATTAAAAAATAACTACTTATAGGATTATCACTGACCAAGAAAAGCCTATGATACAATGTTAAATATGGAGGAAGAACCAAAATTGCATATGATTTCACTTTGGAAGATCTTCACAAAATTAAAGTTGGAGAAAATTGCTTTTATTAATTTAAAAGACAGCATAGATCACTGGGTTCCCTCTCCAGAACTTCTGAGTCAGAAAGCCAGGTCTGGGACCCGAGAATATGACATTTCCGCAAAGCTTCCAGGTGTTCCTGATGCTGCTGGCCTGTGGAGCACACTCTGATACATACTGCTCTATATCAACTAGTTTCTGCTTTACATTATAATCAAGAAGTTTTCCCTAACAGTGAAGACTTGAACTATTTTATTTTAAAACACATTAAAGTCTTCAGGCTAACTCTAATGTAAAACACATATCCACAAGAAAACTTAACAGCTGGAGCTGTTGGCAAAGAGCTGTCATGGGCGTAAAGATGTTTGAGCTGCAGACATTAATAAAGCATTTCAAATAAGCAGTCTGTATACCTCGATACCATGCATCAGCATTTTGTAACATTATAATTGCACTGTAACATCCAGAGTGTCATGGAAAAATGACATTCTTAGTACTTCTAACTTTGCTAGTGTTAGGGATTGAATTGTGTCCCCTCCTCCCCAAAAAATACATGTCAAGTTGGCTAGGCTATGATCTCCAGTAGCACATGACTGTCCAGCATGTTATCTTCTAAAGTGATTTTGCTGTATGTTGTAACTCCTACCTCTCTGACGTTAATGAGGCGGTATAAGAGGCAGGTATGTTAATATGTTAATGACTCAATCTATAAGACTCGGTTGTGTCTTAAGTCAATCTCTTTAGAGATATAAAAGTGAGAAGCAAACAGAGAGACAGGGGAACTTCATACCACTGAGAAACAAGAGCCAAGAAAATGGCATGTCTTTTGGACCCAGAGTTCCTGCACTGAGAAACTCCTTGACCAGGGAAGATTGACGACAAGGACCTTTCACCAGAGCCAACAGAGAAAGAAAGCCTTCCTCTTGGAGCTGGCTCCCAGAATTGGGACTTCTAGGCTCCTAGATTCTCAGACAATAAATTTCTCTTTGTTAAAGCCATTCGCTTGTGGTGTTTCTCTGATGCCAGCACTAGAGGACTCAGACAGCTTGCAGCTTACAGAGTCTTCTTTTTCCATCTCTGTGGAGGAGGGCGGTGTAAGCAGGATGAGTATTCTTGTACTTGTTCTCCACATAACAAAACTGAGGCTTGGTGAGGTTAAGGGCTTGTCCCAGGCTATGCTTCCAGGCCATTGGAATTTGATGTAAATATATGCAAGCATGTCAGGTCCCTGCCTCCACAGCCAATTTGCAAACAGCCCCAACAAAGAATAAATCAATCATAAGAATTGTTATTAGATGCCACTCATTTAAGTACTGACACACAATGTAGGTTTGGATTATCAAATTACTTCACACTACAATATACTCTTCACAAGAATATTTCACAAGGAAAAAATTTATGTGTCATCCCACTTTTTTTTTTTAAACCAAGGGCCAGGAGACAGATTCTTGGATAATTCTTTGATTTGTTGGTGGAAGTGTGACTGAAATCATCACTAATTATTCCGCTTTGGTAGGTTCTGCCAGCTGCACTTGAAACACGCTTCATGATCCTAAAGCAAAATCCAGTAACTACTGGCAAGTGACGAGTGCCTCCATTACCTTACTGCCCCACTTAATAGGATTTCAATGATTACACTTAATAGGATTTCCTGAGGAATGGCAGTCCACACCAGATCTGCACAGACTTTGCAAAATTTCAGGGAAGTAGAAATTTCTTACTAATCTGGCTATGAACATATTCAGCCTCTATGAAATGAAGGTTAGCAGGTGTCCTACTTCCTTAGGGAATGTGCTATTTTTCAGCAAATCATCCTGTGTATCTGACCCAAACTGGGACAGTAAAAATGTCTCCTTTTCTGTGACACGCCAGATCCTTTTCCTCTTTCAGCTTTGACTCAGAGTTTTCATACCTTTCTGTGTAAGTTTAAAGTTGTTTCCTCCAGACCCCAGAAAGAAGGATCCCAGAACCCATGGATCTTGCAAACCTCTAATTTTCCTATGGGAGTACTGGGACCCCAGAAGAAAACTTTCCCCTAAACATGTAACCCAGTTTTCTGGGTTGCACCCTCACCAACGACCTCTGCACAACTCTCTGCACTCTGGGAATTTGAGTCAGTGGTTGACTGCTCTACAAACAAAAAAACCAGCCTTGGAAGTGGCTTCCCACAGGAATGTTGAACTGTCATCTCCTCCATGAAGTCTCACCGGGTTGGCACTAACCTTCCCATTTCTCTAACCCTCCATAACAATCTCCGCATACTTAAAGTAGATATAACAGGCTGCCCAGTATCTTAGAAGCTGCCATAGGGCAAAATTCTTCTCCTTACATACCTCCATAAATTTGCAAAATGTGAGCCTTTATTTCTAGAATGGAGCTCCCCCACTTTAAGAGATAAATTTTATTTTTCTTGAAAGATTCAGGTCAAATATTGTTCCATTTGGCCCACACTCCTTCCTCTACACAGTTAAATCCACTCAGTCTTCAAAATCTCACACCATTTTCCTGTTTCTCTATTATAGATACAGTATTGTAACTACTTCTTTATACATCTGTCTTCTTCAACAGGCTGTTAAACCGATGGCCTGATACAGAGCCTAGCACACTGTAGGCACTCAGTAAGACTTTCCCAAGTATAGTGGGGATAACTAGGAGCTCTCCTAACTCATTCTACTTGACAATAAACCCAGTGGTCTGCACGGAATACAGAACAAGTGGCCAGTAGATTACTCCCAGGGATGCCTGGACCATGTCAATGGTCAGTTAATATATTCCACAAACAATTTATACAACTTTTGTTACTATAATTACATAATTTTATTATATTACATGAACTAATAAAATACAGGTGTTTAAAAAGAAAACAGCTATTTGTATAAAAACCAAGATGAGTATTTCATAATTTCTCAGCCAGGACTAGCTATTATAAAAACAGCATTCCAATGTGAGGTAGAAAATGACAATTACTAAAGGATGGAGGCAAGAAATCTAGACAGACAATGGAATTAGAATTCCCTTGCATGGATCTTTAAAGAACGTGAAACTGAAAATTTTGCATCATGAGCAGAAAGTGCTAAACTACAACCAGGGGATTCTTACCTGAAGATAAACTTTACTAGCCAAGCCAATATCTATTAAAATATTAAGGAATAAAAGTACAGTTATATCTTTTAAGTTAAAATACAATGTTTATCTTAAGATCACTGAAAATGCATTGCCTTGCTGACATTCTGATCAAGTAACTATCAGACATGTAATAAGAATTCTTTAGCAATGATTTTATATCTATCTTGACTACTTATTTGATAGAATAAATATTTGATGAATGCTATATTTTCTTTGTTTTTATATTATTTAACATGGAAGTTATGAGTTAGAACTGCAAGTATGTTAGTACTGTGCATGTGTGTGGGACACTCAAAAGAAACCCAACCCACTGACATCACGTCAATTCCAACCCACAGTGACCCTACAGGCAGAGGAGAAGTGCCCCATACAGCTTCCAAGGAGTACCTGGTAGATTCGAACAGCTGACCTTATGGCTAGCAGCTGTAGCGCTTAACTACTGTGCCAACAGGGTTTCCATGTGGGACACACTGCCTGGCAAATGAGGAACTCAGAGACAATGATTAATGGATGCAGACTTGCTTTCCTTTTAATTCTTCTTATAAAGGTGTGTCCTCTTCTGAAACATCTCCCTTCTCAAAAAATGGATAAAATAAAAGATTACAAATCCAGTTTAGGTAAATAAATACAAATGATGGAGCCCAGGCCCACTGCCATGGAATCAGGTCCAATCTATAGCAGAGATTCATCAACTTTCCGCATTCCCTTTGAATTTTGGAGGTTTTGTTTGTATATTACTTAACACTTAACAGAGTTTACATATTTAGATACTTCCGAAGTAGATATACACACACACACATATATAAGATTGACATTTGTCCTCAGCTAACAGTAAATAACAAAGATCATGTTTTAGATCTGTTCATAGTCTCCAACAAGTCTGTAAGAAACACTTGCAATTAGTACCTGTTCCAGAGATTTGCTGACGTGTCATCCTATATTTTGGTGGCATAGAGCATTGCTTAAGCTTACGAAAACAACAACAGTGGCCATGCTTGCCGTATCACAAGGCCTGTGTTAAGTACTTTACAGGTATTATTTCCTTCTGGTTTCACAACTACGATAGTATTTCTCATACAATGTCAGCACTGGGATAATTCCCATTTTACAGATGCGAGAACTAAATCTTAGGTAAAATAATTTGCCCAAGGTCAAACAAACAACTGGTTGATACCTCATGAATCTGTTCGTCAGTTTTAGCCCATCTGTTCGGCAAGATGCTCTTCAAGAGTGGGAGCAGATCCATGGAAACCACAGGCTGTCCTGCGAGCGGCGTGTGCATGACATGGAGAAATAGATGTAACGAATAAGGGGATCCATTTGCCACTGAATCGATTCTGACTCCTTTGAGCAGAACTGCACCATAGGGGCTCCAAGGCTGTACTCTTTAAGCGGGGAGCTCTAGTGGTACAGTGGTTAAAGTGATCAGATGGTAATGGAAAGATTGGCCATTTGATTCCACAAGCCACTGCAAGGAGGAAGAACATAGCATTCTGCTTCCATAAAGATTAACAGCTTTGGAAATCCCGAGGGGCAGTTCTCATCTGCTCTATAGGGTTGCTATGAGTTGGAATTCATTCATTGGCAATGGACTTTTTTGGCTGGATCTTTACAGAAGCAGACTGCCACATCTCTCTCCCACAGAGTGGCTGGTAGGTTCGAAATGCCAACCTTTTGTTTAGTAGATGAGTGCTTAATACTGCACTACTAGTTATAATAAATAATTATCTGTAAAACTTATTTTTAATAAACACAATTTTAAAGGCACAGGTAATGAATGCATTCCTACATCCAAGAACCAATCTTAGGTCACCTAGAGACACAATGAGGGGTCATTTATAACCTTACAATTCACAAATGCCTTATACAACATATCACCTGAAATGAATGCATTTTTCATAAATGTTAACCATTATTGACCTATTTACTTTTTATTGCATTAACTCAAACACTTTTTGATTCATTCTCTGTTACTGGGTATGATCCTCTGTAGATGGTTGACCACTGATGAAAACATGATGAAGCAATCTATTTGGAAGGAACCCTTGAATTATGACTACAGCAGACAGCAATCTATATTTTTGAAAGAAGTCACACTATAAATCATCATCATTATTGTTCAAAAAGCATACAGAGAACAGAACTCAATTCTCCTATTAATCAAAAACATACTTGCTTGGCCTTTAGTTTGCTGTCTAAATGCTTTCCATTATGTTTATTTATTCACGGTATTACGGTTGTACTCTGTGAGTGCTTCTGTGCAGGAATGTAGACTTTTTAATCCTATAAACCAAAAAGACTAAGCCCGCTGCCATCAAGTCAATTCTGACTCATAGAGACTCTACAGGACAGGTTAGAACTTGCCCCAAAGAGTGTTCAAGGAGTTCCTGGAGGATTCGAATGCCTGACCTTTTGGTTAGCAGCCACAGCACTTAGCCATTATGCCACCCGAGTTCCCTTTCAGCCCTACAGCCAAGAGGTTTTGCTATAAATAGGGACCGAAAGTTCACATACTGGTTAAAAGCCTTTTGAAACCAAAAATACTAAAAACTATCATTTCTCATTAATTCCACAGGTATACACTTTTAAACTGAATTAGATTTGGAGGAGTAGCAGTCTTTCTCCTACTGCAATTACTACCTGGACTATTTCTCGTCAGTGATAACTCTGTGATCACTTTAGATGAGACCTTTACTTCCGTAACTTCATAAAGATTGCATAATCAAGGTCAAATCTCCCTCCAATTTCCTGTTTCTAGTTGTCTTTATTCTGACCCAGCCCTTATGATTTTAAGTGGTATAGTACTTTGCAGCAAAAGATATTTTACAATGTAAAATGATCAAAGATGGTATGTCACTATTCAATTCCAATAATACTCAAGAGGTTGTTACAAACAAGATAGTCATAAGTTAGTGTTGCCTCTTGAGGGCAAATACATTTTTAACTATTTCCACAAATAGAAGATACAATATTAATATGTCTGGTCTCCAGGAAAAACCACCTTTTTCTAATGAGGTCTTATAACCAACAGTCTGAGGCATACTACCCTAATTCGAGACCTTTCTTCTTCTCTTCGTCACTTGCTGCTGTTGGTGTTGACAGCTGCAGAGTCAGTTCTGACTCACAGTGACCTTTATAGCACAGCACAGAACTGGCCCATTGGGTTTCCCAGACTTCAATATACAGGAGCAGATGTCCAGGTACTCCTCCCTCTGAGCCAATGGGCAGTTTTGAAACATCAACTATTTGGTTAACAGTAGTTAACCACTATGCCCCAGGGGCTCCTTTTCCAGTGGTCCCTTAAAGAAAGTGGTTTTAAATACTGGATCTCAAACCATTAATTTCTTTCTCCTACGTTCCTTGTTTCAAATCAACATTTTTCAAATTACCCATATTGTTGGACTGTGTCACTTACTAAGTAAAGATGTAAGCAAAGTAAAATACACATGAGGAAATCTGTAAGAACGCCCAGTAAGTGATAATAATAATTCACTATACCAATATAGGAAACCCTGGTGGTATAGTGGCTTAAGTGCTACATCTGCTAACCCAAAGGTCGGCAGTTCGAATCTACCAGACGCTCCTTGGAAACTCTATGGGGCAGTTCTACTTTGACCTCTAGGGTCACTGTGAGTCAGACCCAACTCGACGGCAGTGGGTTTGGTTTTTTGGTTACATAAGCATACTGTAACAACTACCATAATAACAACTAACAAAACATGCTGTGGAAGCAATACATAAAATAGAATGTTTAACTTAGGCAGACTTAAGCCAAGAAAGCTTTTGAAGATTTAATGTACCACCTCTGGAGAACAGTTTGGCCATGTATACCAAAAACTTTTAAATATGTATGTACTTTGTCCTGTTAAGTCCCCTTACAGAAATCTATTTTTTCTTAATCAGAAACTTGACAGAGATAAATGTAAAAATATGTAATAACCAGAGTTTTTAAAGCTTAAAAACTTCTGGAAATAACATAATGCCTCCAAGTAGGAAAACTGCACCTCAAACAATGATTCACTTTATATCTGTTTCTGACTTCCACTGCTATACAGAATGTATAGCTATGTTTTCATAATACAACAAACTATGCTAATTAGCCTGAAATAGACTTTTGCCGTAGGATATTAACTTAGGGTCCTTGCAAAGGAGTTGAGATTGATGGGTCACTAACTAGGGCAACAACCCACACTAGCTAATTATAATTAATTCAGCCATCTAATGTATGTGAGCTGATAAAAGCATATCCACGGAAGCATCTCAGACTGACATCTCTAAATTGTTACAGAAAAATATATGATTCTTTTTCAAAGAAAATCACTGTGAAAAGAAATGCGTCATCTCAGGCCCAATAAATAAATGTTTGCATTATTGATGACTAGAACATCTTGGAAATCATCATGACTTGCTTTAGGCATTTCTATTAGGGACACTGATTAGTATACCACATTTCAGAGTGCATTTAGGAGCATAAAAAAGAAAATGCCATGCAGTCAATTCTGGCTAACAGTGACCCTTTAGGACAGAGTAGAACTGCCCAATAAGGTTTTCAAGGAGCAACTGGTAGATTCAGACTTCCAACCTTTTGGTTACCTGCCAAATGCTTAACCACTGTACCAGCAGTGGGATTTCCAGTTCAGTGCATAAGAGTGCTTAAAGTTGAATTTCTACAAAATACAGAAGTCATTCAGAAATGTTTCGCGGATCACGTATCTGTTCTCAATAAACACAAACTATGTACTCTTGTTGAATAATGCGTTCTGCTAGCATCTGTCTGCTGATCTTTTGTACTATGGTGGTTTACACCTAACTGTGATACCGGCAGTTACGACGTCAGGACTTCAAACACCAGTAGGGTCGGGTCACCATGCTGGACGGGTTCCAAGGGAGCTTCCATATTAAGATAATAAAAGGGACTCAGCTAACTACGTCCAAAAACCAAAATGAACCAGTGAAAACCTTAAGAACAGCAATGGAAGATTACGTGGTGATAGTGCTGGACGATGAGCCCCTCACAGTGCAAGGATGTGACTTGAAAAGCGCTGACTCCCAAAATAGAACTGACCTTAGTGACATGGACGGAATTATGCTTTCAGGATCTTTACTTGCTGATGCGCCATGACTCAAAATAAGAAGAAACAGCTGCAGAGGCTCATGAGTAATCACCACACTTGGTTTAAAATCAGAAAAGTTGTGCATCAGAGTTGTACGGTTTCATCATACTTATTCATTGTGCATGCTCAGCAAATAATCAAAGAAACTGGACTACCTGAAGAACTTGGCATTAAGATGGGCAAGACTAACAACGTGCAAAATGCTGAAAGTGAAGAGGACTTGATCCACTTATCGAAGAAGAGATCCAAGTCTACAGCCTTCAGTACGACTCCACTTCAACTTAACAAAAACAAAAATACTACCAGACAAATAAGCAACATCATGATAAAAGGGAAAATATTAAAGTTGTCAGTAACTTCATTTTACTTTGCTTTACAATCAACGTCCATGGAAGCAGCAGTCAAGAAGTCAAACAACACATTGCATTGCGCAAAAGACCTACTTAAAGTGTTAAAAATTAAAGATGCTACTTTGAGGGCAAAGGGGTGCCTGACACAAGCCATGGTGTTTTCAGTCACCTCATATGCATGTGAAAACTCGACAATGAATACAGACAACCAAAGAAGAATTGATGTCTCTGAATCACAGTGTTGGTGAAGTGTATTGAATAGGGATGGCCTGAAGAATGATCCGATCTGTCTTGGGAAAAGTACAGTTAGAATCCTCCTTAAAAGCAAGGATACCAAGATTTTTGTCTTACTTATTTTGGACATGCTATCAGGAGACACCAGTCCCTGGAGAAGGACATCTTGTTTTGTTTACACAGGGGTCAGCGAACAAGAGAATGACCCTTAATGAGGTGGACCAACACAGTGGCTGTCAATAAAGCACTCAAACATAGCACTGATTATGAGGCTGTCCGTCGCAGGTGGCACTGTGCCCTCTTGTACACCAGGTCACTCTAACAGCAGGGAACTACAACAAAATAATGTATCTGACTGCACACTTCACAGAAGGAGGCATTTTCCCCAGAATTATTTAATTCTTTCCATGATATTGCAATAAATGACCGACAATAGAAAAAATACTGAAAAATATCTCATTCAACATTGACTTTCAAGTTTTTAGACCACAGACAGTATTTGTTTAATAGACTTATTTACTGATTAAAGTGGGCAAAAACAAATAAATAAATACTCATGCATTTAAACACTAAACAGCACTGTGGGGTATCACAGTTAGCTTTTGTCACCTGGAAAATAGGTATGTTAGCTTACTTCTTACTCACAACTGGGTACACTGGGTATACTCTTTTTCTAAAATTGCTGTTTTATTCAGAAATGGACCAAATAAATTGATAACCTGAAATACATAATATTCTTTTGGTAAGCCACAAAGCGAAGGGAACCCTAACAAATTTTGTTAGTTTTAAAGAACTGCAATGACTTTGAATGAAAAACAAAAACAATACGAACCAGCTTGAATTCAAATATCCCAATCAGGGATATATTTTATGAAACTATTAAATCAGATAAAACCATTAAGCCGGATAACAACATTGTTTATTCTCAAACTTAGAGTTTGTGTTTATTTATTTTTGGGGTGGGGTGGGAGTTTGAGTTTATTAGTTCTACCCTGGCCCCTAGGGTCGCCCTGAGTCGGATCCGATTCGACGGCACTTGGCTTGGCCTGGCATTTATTCCTCATCTCTTAGATGAGGAATAAAACCGATCAAGTCAAAGTGAAGCCCAAGTTTAAGGAACGTAAGTTTTCACTGATCACGGTGTATAGAAAAGTGATCTATAGCAGATATGTAGAGATTTTTATATTTTTATACATACTTCTGCTAAATAAATGTATAAATGTGTATGTCTGAGTACAAGCAAAGGAAACACGATGCACAGTGGTTAAGGCCTTTGGCTGCTAAATGAGAGTGGCAGCTGAATCCACCGGCCACTCCACAGGAGAAAGAAGTGGCAGTCTGCTTCCATAAAGACTTACAGCACTGGAAGCCCTACGGAGTGCTTCTACAGGGTCCCTGTGGGTCGGAATCTACTCAATGGCAATTTGAGTTTTTTGGTTTGATTTGGTTTGGTTTTGGTTAATTTGCTGTGAAGGAGCCACAGTAGCTAGATTGTTAAGCACTGGGCTGCACACTGAAAAATTCTGCACTTTGGACCCTCCAGCCGCTCCATGGCAGACAGACGTGGCAGTCTGCTCCTGTAAAGGTTACAGCCTTGGAAACCCTATGAGACAATTCTACTCCATCCTGTAGGGTTGCTGTCAGTCGGAACTGATTTGAGGGCAGCAGGTCTGGTTTAGGTTTCTGGGTGTTATGTTTCCACAGGCCT
Source organism: Heterohyrax brucei (assembly GCA_028571685.1). NCBI lineage: Eukaryota > Metazoa > Chordata > Mammalia > Hyracoidea > Procaviidae > Heterohyrax > Heterohyrax brucei. The sequence goes on from CM053149.1 coordinate 55,856,683, forward strand.
GTCTGAAAGTTTTATTTAAAATGTTCCTACTGATTCTGTTGATAGGATTATTCAGCACAGAGAACATATTGACAAGTTGTGGTGATCAATAAACGTGTTGAAAAGAGAGTTCTTTCCCTTTATGTTTTATGTCTGAGCTTCTCAAAATTGTTATCTGAATACCCTATCCCTAAGCCCCAAATGTACTAACAGGGTATTCTGAACACTGGATTCCTGAAGTCTTGGATGCCAATCTCAAGCTGGCTATTTGCTATATTTCCTATTTATAACCTAAACTAAAAAAAAAAAAGACAAAACCAAACCCATTGCTATTGAGTTGATCTGACTCATAGTGACCTTATAAGCCTCCAAAATTTTCCTCACCCTGACACATACAGTAGACATTTTAAAATATTTATTGTTAACAGTAGATTTTTAGTAAATAAAATTTTGACAGTAGAGTTGAGAATAAATGTGGTTACAAACATCTGTATCTGTCACCCCCAATCCCCACCTGTACTACATTCACGCTTCAACAATAATGAATTGCCCCCGTGTCGTCTAGTTGAAGAAGGAGCCAAAGTTTCCTGTGTTATTCCTTCTCCAAGGAGCCCTGGTAGCAAAGCGGTTAAGTGTTTGTTTACTAACCAAAAAGTCAGCAGAGTGAAATCACTGGCCAATCCATGTAAGAAAGATACAGCAGTCTACATCTATAAATGTTTTAGCCTTGGAACCCCAGTCGGGTAGTTCTACACTGTCCTAAAGGGTCGCTATGAGTCAGAATCAACTTGATGGCAACGGGTTTGGTTAGGGTTTTATTCCTTTTCTAACTCTCATATTAGTTTATGAGATTCTTCACACAACTACATGCAATGGAACAAAGAAAAGTTTAAAGTATGAGAAATTATTTGCACATAAACTTTCTTACAGCAATCTAGAAAATGTGGAATACATAGTCATGTTGTGAGGGGCTGTCAAGTCGGTTCCAACTCATAGCAACCCTATGAACAAAGAGAACAAAACACTGCCCAGTCTTGCACCATGTCCACAATCATTTTTATGCTTAAGCCCATTGTTGTGGCCACTGTGTCAACCCATCTCGTTGAGGGTCTCCCTCTTTTTCACTGACCCTCCACTCTACCAAGCATGATGTCCTTCTCCAGGGACTGATCTTTCCTGACAACATGTCCAAAGGATGTAAGACACAGTCTTGCCATCTTTTCTTCCAAGAAGCACTCTGGTTGGACTTCTTCCAGAATACATATGTTTGTTCTTTCGGCAGTCCATGGTACATTCAACATTCTTCTCCAACACCGCAATTCAAAGGCATCAATTCTTCTTCTGTCTTCTTTGTTCATGGTCCAGCTTTTGCATGCATGTGATGTGATGAGAAATATCACAGCTTGGATAACACGCATTTCAGTCTTCAAGGTGACATCGTTACTCCCCAATGCAATGCATACTTTGATTTCTTGTCTGCTGCTTCCGTGTCATAGATGGAATTATGTCCCCTAAGAAAACACGTGTAGCAATTTGGCTGGGCCACGATTCCTAATATTTTGTGATTGTCCTCCATGTTGTGATTTTTCCTTTGCTGTAAATACTAATCTCTGCCTGTGGTTAATAGACCCAAATATGTTAGAGAAGGTTAGAGTAGGGCTGTCACACCCTCCCTAAGGTCACTTCCCTACTCAATATAAAGGGAGTTTCCGTGGAGTGTGGCTTGTACCACCTTACAAGAAATAAAAGCAAAGGGAAGTAAGCAGAGAGTGGGGACCTCATACCATCTAGAAAGCAGCACTGAGAACAGAGAACAGCCTTTCACCCACTACGCTGAAATGCCCCCTGACACAAGGAGGACTGATGTAACACAAAGGCCTTCCTCCAGAGTTGACCAAGAGGTTAAGGCTTCCCCTGGAGCCGACACCCTGAACTGGGACTTGCAGCCTACTGGACTAGGTGAGAGTCAACTTCTCCTTGTTAAAGGCATCCATTTGTGGCATTTCTGTTAGCACAGTACCAAATAACTAAGACAACACATAAAAGTATAACAAAGAAAGTATAACTCAATCACCCAGCCATCATCACAGCTGATAAACCTTTTTCCTTTCTTTCAGCTCACTGACACATGCAATTTGGTCTCCTGTCACATAACAACACGCCAGGAACATTTTTTCTTATCATTAAAAATTCCTCAAAATCATGCTTTTCAGTGGCAATATAATACGCCATCATAGGGGCACATCATAATTTGGTGTTGGACCTTAGTGGTGGAAGAGATGCTTTACTAGAATATCTGGATTACACAGCCCAGTGGCTGTGGTAAACTTACATGAGACTGTTCATTGTTGATTTAAGTTGCCATGGAGATAATTTCTTCTCACAGTGACCCCATGTGAGCATTAGTAAAAAGCTTAATGTTTCAGATGCTATTTGAGTGCTTTGGTGGCACAGTGGTTAAATGCTACAGTGAGTGATGGCTGCTAACCAAAAGGTTAGCAGTTCGAATCCATGAGCTGCTGCTTGGAACCCTTTCAGGTAGCTCTACTCTGTCCTCTAAGGTTGACTCAACATCAATGGGTTTTTCTTTTTTAATTTAAGAGACAGAGCTAGTTATCTTTGCCTGTCCTCTTCACTGACACTTCTTACAGGGGAGGTTCTATTCAGATTGCACTTGGCTTAGAATCATATAATTTTTCATCACTTTTTTTTAAAGTTTTCAGTCATGAGGAAGGAGTTATCTTAAATGGGGCTGCTTCACCCCAGCTCCAGACTCTGTGGCAATTTCTTAGTGATTTCCTACTAAGTATTCCAAATAGTTCTACCCATAACCCATTGTCACTGAGTCACTTCCAACTCACAGCAACTATACAGGACAGAGTAGAACTGCCTCACAGGATTTCCAAGGCCATAATTTTTTACAGAAGCAGATTTCTGCATTTTTCTTCAGAGGAGCTCAATCTGAACCACCAACCTTCTGGTTAGCAGTCCAGTCCTTAACCACCAGGCCATCAGGGCTCTTTTTAAATAATTATAGGAGCATAATTATGATTCCAGTGGTTTTCTAAGTGTGGTCCAGGGATCAGCAATATCAGAATTAACTGTGGACACAATCAGACCCACTGAATTATAGAGTCTGGAGATGGAGCTCAGTCATCTGTGTTTGAACACACTTCCAAGTGATCCCAATGTCTGCTCCAGTTGCAGAACAGTGTCACTATCTCAGAGGCAGAACTCTGTATTCAGAGTCTCACATTTTCACCAAAGGTTCACCTGACGTAGACATCCTCCATTTTTTTTTAACAGCCTAAAAGCAACATTTTGTTCTTGATGGTCTGTCTTTCTCTTAATCAGAACACTTAGCTGCAAGGACTCCAACGGAGATTCTTACGAAAATGAGACGTCAATTTCCTGAAGATCTCAACCAATCTGTTGGAAGGTTTCTCTTTTCCTGGCATTTCTAGTCTCAGATTTTTCATTGTTTGGCACTACCCATAACTGAGTTCACTTATTCTTACCTTCTCAAAAAAATAAAAATAAAAAAAAAACACCCACAGCCACTAAGTGAATTCTTACTCATAGCAACCCTACAGTTCAGAGAACTGCTCCATAGAGTTTCCAAGGAGTACCTGGTGGAGTTGAACTATTTCACTGCCATCGACGCGACTACGACTCAGAGCAACCCTATAGGTCAGAGTAGAACGGCCCCACAGAGTTTCCAAGGAGCACCTGGCAGATTTGAACTCTCAACCTTATGGTTGCAGCCACATCACTTAACCACTATGCCACCAGGGTTTCCATGCCTAGACGGCATTAATTACATGTCGTTTGTGCCTTGTGAGACCCTTAAAGATTACATTGTATTAGTGAATACAAACTGTCTTGAAGGAAAGAGTCAGCAGACAAACCAGGGGCAGGGGGTGTGGTACGCAGTAAGCATGGAAGCTATCACACGGCTCTTTACGGGTATATTATGAAGCAGGTCTGTATTCTGGGGAGGAGTTTCTAAATGGCTTCTTAAGAATAAACATTTTATGGAAAATGTTTTTATTTCCTTTATTTTTCTAACATGAAACATGTGGCTCTCACAGAGTGCTCCTCTTCTTTCTTGTCCTTTAAAAGAGTTATGTCTATAGACACACATTACACTTTAACACTGCTGTGGGGAAGAGGCTGCTTTGAGAAAAGTGACTTATTTATCATTCAGAATGGGAAAATAATGGTCCTGTGACATTAGGGACTGATGAATAAATGGGAATGCACACTCTTCTGGAAAGACAGTGAAGTATAGAACTTGGTTTATTCTCTGGAAGCTCTGATCTGCTATTTTAAGAAAATCCAACTATTCAGTTAATTGCAAACTAAGAGTTTACAGCCTGACTTCTCTCCCTGAATTCAATGCAAGACAGACATGTAAGCCATAAGATATCTGACACAAACCATGAAAGCTTCTCCTGTATATACCCCCTAGATTGATGACAGCATTATATGTCACACTCCTTATTTTCCAGAGTCTTTGTTTCAAAATCTTTGGGACTTGAAGAGCTCTTGATCAGTCATCCAGCATCCACACTGCAGAATTCCCATTTTTAGACCCTAGAATTACAAAACCTTAGAGGAAACCCTGGTGGCAAAGTGGTTAAGCTATGTTGTCTGCTAACCTAAAGGCTGGCAGTTTGAGACAGCCAGGCACTCCTTGGGAACTGTATGGAGCAGTTGCACTGTTGCCTATAGCGTTGCTGTGAGTTGGAATTGACTCAGTTGCAGTGAGTTTTTTGTTTGCTTCAGAGGAAAGTTAGACATCAGTGAAACCAAATGTCCTCACCTGTCAGATGACAACATACAATCAGGTAGCCAAAAAGGTTTAGCCACATCAGACAATGACCAGGAGCCAGGGGTGTCATTTCTAGGCAGAGCTCTGAGCTCCAGGTCACATTACTCCCACCACTAGTACCTGCCCCACCACTGGCACGTTTTTACACATAGCTACCTAAACAGACCATGATCATGTTCAATGTCATTTCCTCCATTTGATCCTCAAGAACAGACAGCAAAATGCAGACTATCTTTGATAACAAGTAGATCCATGTAACTGACGATTTTTTCCCAAGACTTTTATAATAGAGCTGCGAGAGAAGAAAATATCAAGAGGCCTTTTTATTTACCTGCTTGCCATTGGACATAACTAAACAGAACAGTACTAAAGAATTTCTTTTTACTTGCATCTACAATCAACACCCATGGAAGCAGCCGTCCAGAAATCAAATGGCTTATTGAATTTGACAAATTGGCTATTAAAAGATTTCTTCAAAGTCTTAAAAGACTAAGGTGTGCCTAAGCCACACCATGGTGTTTTCAATCCCCTCACATGCATGCAAAAGTTGGACAGTGAATCTGAAAAAACCTAAGAAGAATTGATGACTTTGATTTATAATGTTGGTGAAGAATATGAAATATACCATGGACTGCCAGAAGAGTGAACAAATCTGTCCTGGAAGAAGTATAGCCAGGATGCCTCTTAAAAACAAAGATGGTGAGACTTCACCTCACATACTTTGAACATGTCACCAGAAGGGATCAGTCCCTAGAGAAGGACACCATGCTTGGTAAAATAGAGGGTCAGTGAAAAAGAGGAAGACTGTCAGTGAGATGGACTGACACAGTGGCTGCAAAAACGCATTCAGGGACAACAATATTTGTGAGGATGGTGCGGGCCAGGTGGTGTCGCCCTCTGTAGTACACAGGATAGCTCTGTGTCCCAACCAACTCGATGGCACCTAACTCCAATGACAAGAGAGAACAAAACAGCCAGGAACCTCTTCTGTTTCTCTGGATTTCCAAAAAGAAAGAGAAACACTGGTAAGCTTAGGAAACATTCGTGTTTATGTTCTTTTAGTGATAAAAACAAGCAGAACCAAATCTTTCGAGGTACTTTAAAAAAGCACTATCATGAGCAGCTTGACGGTACAAGTTGCATCAATTGTTTTAGGTAAGTGCTAATTGCTGAAGATCTGGCTTATTTGCTTTGGGCTTGTTGCAAGCATCCTTAAGACACCTGTGACTTTTCCAGACTTTGTCTCCCCTTGTCCATCCCATCCTCCCTCCTCATTCTCTCTTGCTTATTGGTAATGAAATGCTGATGATGAAAGAAATGGAGAGGAAGATAGAAAAATGAAGAGGACAAGGATAATGTCCTTGATTTGTGGGGCAAAGGAGGACTTCCGTCATTCTGTTCACAAGTACAGGATGGACTACATTGTCTGACACTACCCAAAACTAGGTTCACTTATTCCTACCCTTGATGGAGTTAAAAATATATTGTTTGCACCTTGTGAGAACTCTACAGATTACATTGAACTAGCAAATGCATACTATTTTGGTGGCATGAGTTAGCAGATAAATGAGGAACAGAAGAACAAATGTTCAGCAGATCGGTGGCAGCACTGACTGACTTTTATTCATCTTTCTCCTAGAGCTCTCATTCAGATGAGTATATATATATATGTAAATGGTCTAATCTTCTACAATATTCAGTAACTTTTTTAAGGACTATAAAATGTAAAGAACCAAGTCACAAAATCCAAAACAAAGAAGTTATCCTCACCTATACTCTTTCTTAGTCCCTGAGTGGTGCCAACAGTTGACAAACTCTACTGCTAACCAAAAGGTTAAGGTTTGAGTTCCCCCAGAGGCATCAAAGAAGAAAAATCTGGCAATAAGTTTCCCAAAAATCTGCTACTGAAAACCCTATGGCTCACAGTTTTCCTCTGACACACATGGAGTTATTGTCAGTTGTAATCCACTCCCAGGCAACTGGATTTACGCGTTATATTCTTTCTGAAAATGCAACAGTTGTGCTGATTAGAACACATGTCTAACCTCATGGCCCTGTGTTCTTTAGTCAGGAAGGAGCCCAACAAAGATCCAAGAATCTCCGTGTGTGCTTTTGAGTCACACACAGTAAGAAGCTTGGCAGCCTTTGCTGTGATCACTTAATCTGGCATTATGGTCTAACAAAATCTCACGAGCAAAATTTCTAAGGTGACATTTATAGGATCAAAGAAGGGAGTGCTACTCCAAATGTTTGTCTGTCCTTGTAAAGCCCAATGGTTTTTTTCAGTCCAGGAAAACAATCTGCATTCCCATCTGCAGTAAATGGTTATTACATTCTGTTTTTATTTCCATTGTGAAATCTTCATTCCAAGTACACCTTCAAATCTACCTAAATCACGTCCAGTCCTATGTATGCCCACATGAAAATGCTACTAACCCAAACAATTGGGAAGACAACCGTAATACAAAGAAATAAAGATTTAGAATATTATTTCTGCGTTCTTTGATTTGTTAAAATTCAGCTTGCCACATAACAGGATATATCACAGCTGAAAAAGTGAGTTATTCTTATTTATATCACAGAATCCATCACTTGACCAAGAACGAATGTAATTTAAATGGGTTAAATCACTGATAGGCATCACCTACCTACATCACTTAATGAACTGGTAGCAATTCCATCCGCTAACCCCACCCTCCCTGGGACACTGAGCAGTGTGTGAGGATGTGTTTGGTTGTTCAAACTTTGGGGATCCCTAGTGGTGCAAGAGTTAAGTACTCAACTGCTAACCAAAAGGTCTCTGGTTTGAACTCATCAATGGGACCATGGGAGAACAAAGACAGGTGATCTGCTCCCAGAAAGGCTAAAGTCCAGGGCCCTATGAGTCAGAACTGACTCGGCAGTGAAGCTGGTGATGATGATGATATTGACAATAACAAATGCTAATGTTTGTTGATCCCCAACTCCAGAAACTCAGGTGGTGTAGTGGTTAAGTGCTACAGCTGCTAAGCAAAAGGTCAGCAGTTCAAACCTACCAGATGCTCCTTGGAAATTCTATGGGGCAGTTCTACTCTGTCCTATAGGGTGGCTATGAGCCCCAATCGACTCAACAGTGCTAGATTAATGGGTAGGGACCAGCAATGCCAGCATGCAACTACTTAAATGCCCTGTAACACACAAGACAATCCCCACAACAAAGAATTATCTGGTCCAAAATATTGTCAGTGCTGAGGTTGAGGACTCTCACCCTAAGTGTTAAGAAAAACTAGATACCGCAATGCAGTCGCAACATGTTATGCAAATCCCTACATTTTGATTTTGGAGCAGGGAGGAAAGCTGAGCTGTTCAACGGAGAGCCATTTGCTCAGATGTGGGTATTTCTTCACACAAACCTTACAAGACGTTTGCCTTCCCTTATGACAATTCATCTGGGCAGTGAAATTTAACTTTTATGTGTAAAATGCAGTGTCTGCCCTTTCTTTGTATTTCCTGTGAATTTCTGAAATAGAACTTTAATAAAGCCAAAGACCAACATTCTCTTTTTCAGATGTTTGGTAAGGCTACACAGAGCGCAAATTAGGTACTTAATATGTGTTTCTTGATTTGTGAGAATAAAGAAACCTGTGAGCCACTGCTGGCTGCCTTCTTTCCCAGAGAATGGGACTTGCATCTTTCCTCTTTTACCCCCTACATGTATAATTCCTGTTGCCATAGCAATCACTGATATAGTGCAACAACATGTTTTCTTTTTTTTTTTCTTTTGCTTCTTTTAAACTTTTAGTTTCCATTCCTGTCAAGCAGGAACATATTAATCTACCCATTTTGCTAATTTAGGGAAACTGAAGGCCACGGAAGTCGCATTTATGCCACTACTCCGAGAAGCGAAAGCCAAGCCAAATGCTATGGAGTAGAAAGTCAATTGTAATTATTTTTCCTGCTGAGAGCTCTACCCCAGGCTCAGGGGGAAATGGGGTGGAGAAGTACAGGGTCTTGATTCTAAGGAGCTAAAAGTCTCTCTTCTTCTCCACAAAGCCCCCCAACAGGGTACAAAGTCTACTTCTTGGTAGATTATCACACGTGTCTAAACAAAGGTAGTCGCATACTAGACATAGATTTTAAAGGGACCTGGAACTAGGTCTTATTCTTTCAGACAAAGACATACTTTACTCTATTTGTGGGGCAAAAATTGAAACAACAGAAAGAAGGAAACCAGTGAAAAACTCCCCTGAGGGATTTCATATAACAAGTAGAGAATCTTGTTGAAGAAATTCCAATCAACTGTTTAATTATTAAAAATACAAAAACTCCTGTGTGAGTTTTCTATTATCAGCTGCTGTAGTTTCTGACTTACGGAGATCCCACATATGTCGAAGTAGAACTGTGCTCCAGAGCATTTTCAATGGCTGTTTTTATTTTGAATTGATTGACAGGCCTTTCATCCAAGGTGTCACTGGGTGGACTCAAACCTCTAACCTTTTGTTAGCAGACAAGCACATTAACCATTTATAGCACTCAGGGAGTCCGCCTATAAGCACACCTATCCTGAATGTGGTTGGGCTTGTGACAGTGGCCTGTTAGCCTGTGCTAATCTGAATTTCTATAACCAACAGTTGAAGCTGTGTAGGTCATATTCTTCTCAAATGTTTCAGTCAAATCAGCTGGCTCCCTGACCATAGTGTCCCATAAACTTCTCCAATCCTTAACGGAAAATGCCACCTACTGGGGTCAAAGGATTTGAGTTAGCAGACAGAGCTCTTAAAAGGTTGACTGTGGGCTCCTGTTCGGACCTACCGAGCTGCCCTAAGAGAAGAAATGGACTCTCTAGGACGCACCAGATGGTGAAGCCTTGAACAGCTAATGAAGAGGTTGGAGCTCCAAACTCAGCCAGAGGCACTTCTGAAGTCAGGCCTGGCAAGCTGCTTCCAAAAGGTCACAGCCTTGAAAAGCCCTATGCAACAATTCCACTCAGCATGCCTGGGGTTGCCCTGAGTTTGAATTGACTCAACACCATCTAACAGTAACAAGAAAGACAATAATCAGGGATGGGAAACAAAAGTGGGACTGCAGGACAATCCAATTTTAAAAATGCCTGCTGATTATCAAAGTGGCGAGAGCTTGACATTAATCGGAAAGAAAAGATTGGAGATGCAGAGTTAAAATAGGTTTCAGCCTAAAGACTTTATAGGACTTGTAAACAGCTTATACAGCTGCCTCAGTGCAAGAAAACCAAACCAAATCCACTGCCAACAAGTGGATTCTGACTCACGATAACTCTGTAGATTCTGACTCATAGTGACCCTACACGTCAGAGCAGAACTGCCTCACGGGATTTTCAAGGAGTGACTGGTGGATTTGAACTGCTGACCTTTTGGTTTGCAGATCTAGTACTTAACTACTATGCCCCCATGGTTTCCTAATACAAGAAAGACCTCTCTAAGAGAGAACTAATGAATGTGAGACCCATTCGTTTTTACTGATAGCATGCATGAAAAGTCAACACACTGCTTTTTAAACAGACTCTTTAATTGGATCTGACTCAACAACACTTGGCTTGGCTGGCAATTGACCATATTATTCTATAAATTCAGTACATTTCCCATTGTTTTCTACTAGAAACAAAAACCTGGCTATACAGTTTCCTTTAAAATCATGGAAACGGCCAAGGGTTAAAAAGAAGAAAGATATTTCCTCCTTGGACCTTGAATGCTTCGCTGGAAGCTCCCTTAATGGAATGCATTTCTCTTTAAAAACAAAAGCATTTAATAAGATATTTTTAAAGCAATTAGTCTCTAAGAGAAAATGTGAAAAATGTGTAATTGGTAGGAAGTCAACATTCAACTGCACTAAGCACGACCATTTTTCTGCTTCAGGCCCCTGCCTGGGAATACGTCTTAATTAGAGAACAATTTAAGGAGCATCACCACCTCTGCAGAAGTCCACTGTTCACAAACCTCAAAGGTTACATGAGTTTAGGGATGGCCTACAAACCACTAATCCCCCCAGACTTCAATTCCAATGCCCATTGTGACAATTATAACAATAATCAGTTCCTATAGAGCCAATTCTGACTCTTGTCAATCCCATGTGTTTCAAAGTAGACCTGCTCTATGTGATTATCATGGCTGTGATCTTTCAGAAGCAAATCTCCAGGCCTTTCTTCCAAGGTACCTTTAAATGTGTTCATATCACCAACCTTTGGGTCAGTAGCTCAGCTCTTAACCTTTTCACAAACTCCAAATCAAAACTCAAACTCCTGCCATCAAATCAACTCTGACTCAAATCGACCCTGTATGACAGTGTAGATGTGCCCCATAGAGTTTCCAAGCAGTGCCTGGTGGATTTGAACTGCTAACCTTTTGGATTGCAGCCATAGCACTTAACCACTATGGCACCGGGTTTTACCACCCAGGGACTCCTAACAGTAATACTGTCATTCTACTCCATCTTATTCTATTGTAGTAGCCTAATGCAAAGTTAGGAACATTATAAAATCTGACAATGAAGGATCATAAAACAAGACTGTCTAAACAAAAGGATAACCATTGCCATTCAGTTGATTCCAATTTAATTAACTACAGAGCCTGGAAAAACCAGTTGACAAGGAAAAGGAAATGTGAAAAGTACCTGACAAACTCAGTCCATTTTTCTGAAACCTGATGCTTCATTAAGGAGCCTTTGTGGTGCAGTGGTTAAGTGCTACAGCTACTAACCAAACGGTTGGCAGATCAAATCCACCAGGTGCTTCTTGGAAACTCTATGGGGCAGTTCTACTCCGACGTATGGGGTCACTATGAGTTTGAGTCAACTCAGTAGAAATGCGCTTTCGTTTTCTGTACCTAAAGATTTGCACATGGTCACCATTATCTATCTGGACATATTCACTAAGCCTGATGATTGTACATCTATTTTCTCAACACTGGCTACACATTAGAATCACTCACGCTGCTTCATAAGCATGGCAATACCTAGGTGTCATTCTCAGAAAAGCTGAACAAAGCTGTCCAAAATGGAATCTCACCAGGAGAATCTCTAGTGAATTAACAGAAACAGACATCATGGGTCTAAGGAAAACATCCTCTTTCCCCTTTGGGGATCACCAGCACCTGAAGGGCTATCTACCTATGACTGGCCATATGACCCTGAGCACTTACTTTAAAGTGGGACACAATGTGCTCTGAATCAAGACCCGACACTGAATTCATCATGTTTGGGTAGATGCCACCTTTCAGAGAATGGCCTGTGGCCTGAACTTATACATTAAAGAGCAGAGCCAATGGATGCTGTGACTGCCAGGGAGACTACAGAATGAGGAGACCCTCTGTTCATCTGAAACGTGTGCCAGCTTGGCAGAAAGAGTTTATTTTTCCTGCAATCACTGAAAGAAAATTATCTAGCAAAACGTATTGCCTTTAGCTCTGAAAATACAAAGCCTTTTTCTTTTCCAGCTTATTTCAATCCAAAGCTGACTCCTGACTCAGGAGAGATACAAAGTGTGCTTCGGAATCCTGGTGGCATGGTGGTTAAGTGATCTGTTGCCAACCGGAAGATGGGTGGTTGGAACCCATCAGCTGTTCCTTAGGAGAAAGATGTGGCAGTCTGCTTCCATAAAGATTTACAGCTTTAGAAACCCTATGAGGTAGATTTAACTGCCATGGATAGGAAAGGAATGGACTGCAGCAGGTTTGTAGTGAGCCTGTTAGAAACTGAATTTTGTCTTCCCAAATAATGTATTGTAAAGCCTAGGACTACAACGCTGTTTGTGAATGAGTTGTATCTGTTATATCTGTTATATTAACAAAGCACAATTAGTTCATGTCAAGGATTAGGTTATGTTTATTACGTTAATGAGGCAGGGTTAGGGAATGTCATGAGTCAGTGTCTTTTGAGACGTAAAAGAGATTAAGCAAAGAAGAGAAGTAGAGCTAGAGGAAGAAAGATGTCATGCCTTATGAAGATATCCAGGAGTAGAAAATCAGAGACAAGGGCCTTTCCCCGAGACAACAGAGAGAGAAAGCCTTCCCCTAGAGCCAGTGAACTGAATTCAGACTTCTAGCCTCCGAAACTGTGAGAGGAAACCCTAGGGGATGACATCGTTGTCAAGTGCTATGATGGCTAATCAAAAAGTTGGTGGTTCAAATCTGCCAGGCACTCCTTGGAAACTATGGAGCAGTTTTACTCTGTCCTGTAGGGTCACTATGAGTAAGAACTGACTTGACATCAGCAGTGGGTGGATAAATTGTGAAAAAATAAATTTCGGTTTGTTCAAACTACCCCTCTGTATTTCTGTTAAAGCAGCACTAGACAGCTAAGACCTTGCCTGTCTTTAGTCTTGATTTTCTGTTTCAGGTCCTCTGACAGATCTGGCTCCGATCTGGCTGGCTCCAGAGAAGTCAGCGAGCACTACAGCAGAGGGGCCTGTTGAGCTAAGTTGCTAGCAAATGCATCAGCTCTTCATTTTTTCCCCACCATACGCCATGGTACTATCTTGTTGCTGGTTACTGGAGGTACTGGTTTTTGTTTTTTTTTCTATTCAATATTGTTAAATTTTAAGTAACTTAAGCAATTAAAAATAGCAATACAGGTTCACTATTAAAAAGTTAAAAAATACACAGATGAGCAGAAAAGAGGAAAAGTAAAAATAATGTAGATAAACAAAAAGAAAACAATACTCAGAATCATACGACCAAAAAAAAAGCTGTTAACAAAATTTATGAACCTTTTTTCCATGTCCATATCCTTTTTGATTTTTAAAAAATAAAAAGTATAACTGATTTTTTTTTCACATAATGAAATATATTAACATCTTTTTCTCTAAAATAACTCCTTTGGAATAGACTTTGTCACAGCTGTACAGTATCTCTTTTTGTTTTACACAGTCCTCCCCACGCTGACAAATATTTAGCTTGTTTTGAATAGTCTGCAGTCATGAACTGTCCTAGGATTACACTTGCAGCTCTAATGTAACTGTGAATAAACCAAAAAGGCACTTTGAATCTGTCAGCCACTGCTTGGGAATCACATGGGGCCGTTCTACCCTGTCCTATAGCACTGCTTTGAATTGGAATCAACTCAGTGGCAACAGTTTTGTTTTTACATCCTCATAAGACACTGATGTTCCAATTTCCTGAACTTAGGAAGAAAAAAAAATTATGATGTTTGCAAAGCCTGACACTGCAGCATATCAAGAAACAGACCTGCAAACCAACATGTATTATTATGACACATCACGTTCTTGAAAGAAACAGCCACTGCTGTTAACTGAAAGGTTATATATAGTGGCACAGTGGTTAAGTGCTATGGCTGCTAATCAAAAGTTCAAATCTGCCGAGGACTTCTTGGAAACTCTACGGAGTCTATAGCGTCGCTGTGAGTCACAATTAACTTGACAGCAACAGGTCTTACATATATATGCATATGTTTACACAAATATACTTGTTTTTTCAAAAGATTTTGAAAGCTAACTTTTACAACTGTGATGAAGAATGTGGTGAGACTATCACCCACAGACTCATCAGCTGGAATCAGCTATTGTTAGAAAGTCCACCTCTATTCGCTAACGATGCCTTGGACTTAAAAGAGGAAAAAGCAGGAAGGCATCCAAAGTTATCATTTCATCGGCTTTGATGGGGCTGGACCAGAAGTGCATAAATGATGAAAGCTTCTCTATTAGATACAGTTCACTATCAAGAAACCTAGAAGGCACTATGTGATTAACAAGAAGCCTTGAGGAGACCACGTGTGAGACTCGCTGTATCACCTTGCAGAGATGCTCCCTTGACACTCTTCTCAGCCACCTTAGCATCCGAGAAGTTCAGGGGACAGTGTCAATCAGAGCTCACGCCAGGTGGGGTGGTGGTCACTGGCGTCTTGCTCCCAATCAGGGTTGCCCTAGCATGACTTCCGCAGAACTCAAGCAGAAGTGAGTTGAAGGAATTCACTCAGGTCTGGAATGGCCCAATCTCTAGGCCTCTGGCTCCAAAATAAATAAATAAATAAATAAATAAATAATAAAAGGTTCTGATTTTTTTTTTTTTTAATCTGGCTCCCACCAGAACGCAAAACTATTCTAAATATTCCCTAAGGGCCATAAATTGCTATGTTTCCAAAAATGCTATGCTGTGGGAAACACTAATATTAAATAAATAGCCCCTCTCTCTTGTACCCAGGACAGGGTATTAAAAAACAAATAAATTGCTAAGGAAGAACTGTGAAGCTGGTTTAAGTTGCTGAAACTGACATTAAAAAATAATAATAATAAAATAAACACCATTTTTTAAAATTCCTCAGCCAGTTAATAACCTTTGCTGCTGATCACTACACACAATTCTGTTTCTAAAATAGGCACCTTCCACTGAAAGAGAACAGGGCTTTCCTGGTGAGGGTGGATCAGAGGCTGAAGGCAGGTCCCCAAATTGACAGATGAGGATGGATAAATTTGGAGAAGTATTATCCGAGAAAGAAAAGCGGCTACCTGAAATTTTGCAGGAGAAATTCTTGGCTATGCCACAAAATGTTCTGTCAATTTATCGAATTAATTTCAAATCCGATCCGATACATACTGGTTCTGGTTGCCAGTCTTTAGTTTCCTCTTTGTGTCTGAGATAAGTCATTTATAAAACTTTTGTCGGTCAGATGGAGGAGAAAGGGGAGAGCAAGAGGGCGGCAGGTAGGGAGGAAATGAGCAGGAATTCCTGCTGGCAAAAGCAGTGGTAGCTGAATGGCCTACTCAGAGCTAGAAGAGGTGGTGGGGCAGGGAACCCTGGGAGAGACAGGTGCCAGCTCCCCTGCAAGATGGGGGGAGGCTCTTCACTGAAAACTTGTAGAGATTTTAGTGGTGATGTCAGAAATGGAGCATCTGCCTTCTAAGGACTTCACCTGCCAACTGGCATAGGGGGCATGGGCCAGAGTGCCAATTCTCTATGCAATCAGCAAGGGCAGGAAGTGGGCAGGGAGTACGGAAAGCAGTAGGAAGAGCCACATTTGAAAGACGTTAAAGAAAGGGAGTGACATGGAATTCTGGTATCTTCAGCAAGGAATACATCTATATCGTACAGTGACACGATATTCTACGATTTGCAAACACATAGATCATCACATTCAAATCTTGTGACATGAGAGGCAAGCACAATTATTATCATTTTCCAGATGAAGACACTATGATCTTGAAATAAGTGATACACTTGGTCACAACTCTTCTTATACCAGCCTAATTTATTTTGTACTATACTTGAAAACTTCTCCATGGCAGATATGCACTGTATGAGTGGAATGAGGACTTTGTATACAGTAATGACTTCTTCGGATCCCAGTTATTACTATTAGCATTCTTATTAGACTAGTTGATGATTGGAACAAATACCAGGAAAATTTATACCTCCCATGGACAAAGGGGACAAAGACATCAAATCTGAATTTGGAAGGAAAGTATTTCCCCAAACACCATAACATCAAAGGCCTAACTTATCCATAGGTCATCAGGAGTAACTCCTCTCACTTTTAACCCAAGTTCTTTCAAAAAGCACAGATCTTGGCCTCTCCTATATTCTAAACCCACCTCCCACCTGCCAGTGTTATCATATTATGATGTGGTATCACAGTACGGTGCATTCTGCTGTGATGCTAGAAGCTATGCCAACAGTATTTCAAATACAAGCAATGGTACTGCAAATACCAGCACTGTCACTTATAGTAAAAAGGCTTCAGTGAAGCTTCCAGGCTGAGGCTAAGAAGGATGATCTGGTGATCTACTGTTGAAAAACCTGACAGTGAAAACTTTATGACCAGCAGCAGAACATTGTCTGATATAGTGCCCAAACATGAGCCTTTCAGCTTGGAATACACACAAAATACAACTGAGTAAGAGCTGCCCCTTCAAAGTAGAGTTGACCTTAATCACTGGATGGAGTCAAGCTTTCAGGACCTTCATTTTTTTTAATGTAGTATGACTCAAAATGAGAAGAAACAGCTACAAACTTCTATTTATAATAATAGGAACATGGAATGTACTATATATGAATCTAGGAAAACAGGAATTTGTCAGAAAGTGAAATGGAATGCATAAATATCAGTATCCTAGGCATTACTGAGATGAAACGGACTCGCACTGGCCACTTTGTGTCAGACAACCATATGGTCTGTTATTCCAGTAATGACAAACTGAAGAAGAATTATGTTGTATTCATCATCAAAATGAACATTTCAAGGTTTATCTTGAAGTATAACTCTGTCAGTGAAGGGATAACATCCAGTCCCCTACAAGTTAATATTCTCATTATTCAAATTTATGCACCAACCGCTAAGGCCAAGGATGAAGAAATTGAAGGTTTTTGACAACTTCTGCAGTCTGAAATTGATCAAACACATATGGTGAAGACACATTATAATTACTGATGATCGGAAAGCAAAAGTGGCAAACAAAGAAGAAGGACCAGTACTTGGAAAAAAATGGCCTTGACAGAAACACCACTGGAGACCATGTGACAGGATTTTGCAACACTGATGACTTCTTCACTGTAAATACCTTCTTTTGGACAACATACAGAGCATCTACACATGTGGACCTCACCAGACGGAATACACAGGATGTAAATCAACTCTATCTATGGAAAGCAACAACGGAGAAGCTCAGTATCATCATGTAGAATGGACAAGGCTAGGGGCCTACTACAGAAGACACCATCAGTGCTGACATACAAGTTCAAGATGAAGCTGAAGAAAATTAAAGCAAACTCATCAGAGTCAAATATATGACCTTGAGTATATTCCACCTGAATTTAGAGACTATCTCAAGAAAAATGTGATACATAGAACACTAATGACTGAACACCAAAGGAGCTGTGAGATTAGTAGCATCCATGAAAAAGGTCAAATTTTATTAAAATGAAATAAAAGAACAAAATGGACATCAGAAGAGACTCTGCAGTGTGTATAGTTACAGGACTGTACGAAATAATGAAGCAAAATAACTGAACAGAAGATTTTAAAGGACAGCTCACGAAGACAAAGTATTATAATGAAATGGGCAGAGACCTGTAGTCAAGAGACCAATAGGGAAGAACACGCTCAGCATTTCTCAGGAGGACAGAACCAAACAAGAAATTCAGTCATCAAGATGCAATATTGAAGGACTTTGTGGGAGAAGTATGGAATGACACAGGAAACACCAAAAGAAGATGGAAGGCATACACTGAGTCACTCTACCAAAAAGAATCAGTTCATGTTCAATCATTTCAGGTAGTGTACAATCAAGAACCAGTGATACTGGAGGAAGAAGTCAAAGCTATACTGAAGGCATTGGTGAAATACTAGGCTCCAGGAATTGACACAACATGAAATGTGATGTCTCAACCAAAGGATGCAGTACCAGAGATGTTCACTCGCCTATGCCATGAAATTTGGCAGACAGCAACTTAGACAACCAACTGGACGAGATCCAGATGTGTGACCATTCCAGAGAAAGATGATCCAACAGAATGTCAAAATTATTGAACAGCATCATTAATGTCACATGCAAGTAAAATTAAATAGGTTATTTAATTATAATAAATAAGTAGACAATTCAAAAAATAGTTGCAGCAGTATATCAAGAAGGAACTTCCAGGCTGGATTCAGAAGATGACATGGAAGGAGGATATCATTGCTTATGTCAGAGGAATCTTGACTGAAAGCAGAGAATACCAGAAAAGATGTTTATCTGTGTTTTACTGACTATAGGAAGACAATCAATTGTGTGGATCACTGCCAATTATAGATAAAGAATTATGGATAACATTGCAAAGAATGGGAATTCTGGAATACTTAATTGTTATCATGCTAAAACTAAATACAGACAAAGAGGCTGTTGTTCAAAGTGAAAAGGGGATAATGTATGGTTTTAAGCCAGCAAACTGTAAGTCTGGGTTGTATCCTTTCACCATACTTAATCTGTATGCTGAGCAAATAATCTGAGAAACTGGACTATATGAGGAAGATGCAGCACCAGGATTGGAGGAAGAATCATTAACAACTTATTATAAACAGATGACTCAATGTTAGTTGCTTAAAGAGAAGTCTTGATGCATTTACTGATGAAGAGCAAAGAGCCTTCAGTATGGACACACCTCAACATAAAGAAAAAAAAAAATTCTTACAACTGAACCAATAAGCACTATCATGATAAAGGAAGGAAAAAAAATGAAGTTGCCAAGGATTTAATTTTAATTGGATCCACAATCAATGTCCAAGAAGGTAGAAGTCAGGAAATCAAACAATGTATTGCACTGGGCAAATCTACTACAAAAGACCTCTTTAAAGTGTTAAAAAGCAAAGACATCACTTTAAAAACCAATGTGTGCCTAATCTTAACCATGGTGTCTTCGATTGCTTCAAACACATGCAAAAACTGGACAACAAAAGAACTGGTGACTTAAAATTACAGTGTTGGCAAATAATGGTGAATATACCATGGACTTCCAGAGCAATGAACAAATACATCTTGGAAATATAGCCAGAATTCTCCTTAAAAATGAGGATGGTGAGACTTCATCACAGGTACTCTGGACACGTCATTAGGAGGAAGAAGTCCCTGGAGAAGAATATCACATTTCATAAAGTACAGCATCAGCAAAGAAGACAACTCTCAACAAGATGTATTGGATACAGTGGCTGCAACAAGTAACTCAAGCATAATAGTTGTGAGTGTGATGCAGGACTGAGTGGTGTTTTGTTCCATAGTACAGTCGGTGAGAGTTGGAACTGACTCTAAGGCACCTAACAACAACGAATCTTCAAAATCGGACCGCTTTGTGTCATTCCAGCTGCACATTACAGGCATTCTCAACCCTCTTTACAAACGCTACAGAGAAGTGACAATTCTGTAGTTACAGTAAATACACCGTATAATACCAAATCAGAGTGTTTTATTGAACTGAAACATAGTATTGATTTTGGTATATGTTCAGATAGCTCTTTCAGTAAAGAATCATCTCGTTGGTCTTTGTAGCCTCATTTAACTTTATACTTCCCCAGAGCACACTGAGTTTACCGTTGAATTAGGTTCTGGTTGACTTGTCGGGTTCAGGACTTTTTGCTCTACCTGGACTGAGTGGGAGCAAGATGGTATCACGTACAGGCTGCTGGGTAAGAAGTACAGAGACCAAAATCTCACATCTCATTCCATCTCCAACTCCTAGTGACCTGCTAGAAAGTTGTAACAGCAGCTATCGCTAAGTACCTATGACATGACACAGGCTTTACATATATTACCTTAAACCCTCGAATAACCTGCAAGGTAGATTTAAATCCATTGTACAGATGAGAAACTAAAGCACAGGATAGATGACTTGACCAAGGTCACTGAATCCTCCTTGCACCTACAAACACAAACCTTCCAACATTCTCCATTATACCTGAAAACCGTTTTGCCTCCACGTACTTTACAAACACCAAAGGATTAATGGTGTTTTTTGAAGGTTGTCTTCAAAACCAGTTTGTGTACATAAAGTTCTACACACTTACCAATTTGTCAACTGGCTTTTTTTACATACATGATGAGAGCATTGCTTAGACTTTGAATCATTCTAGAGTGCCAGGGAAGAGTCTGCATTTGCTCAAACCCACAGAGCCACTCTTTCAGAAAAATATGTTCATTTCCATTGTGTCCTTTAATGCTCAAGTTCTGATCTGACTATTAAATTAGCTAACTCAACAAAGAAACCCATACCAAAGATCTGTCAGATTCATTTACCTAGAACAAAATGTGACATTATTAAACCACACCTAAAACATTTCAGTCACTTGCCCTCTGCATATCAGTTTACTTAATTTGGCATCTTAGGCTTTTGAAAGGTTGAACCCAGCTAACCTTTCCTGGTATTTTCCATACAATATTTACAGGCTCCTGGGTTTGGGTTAAAAACCCAAACCCAGTGCTATCAAGTCAATTCTGACTCATAGCAACCCTACAGGACAGAGTAGAACTGCTCTATAGAGTTTTCAAGGAGCACCTAGTAGATTTGAACTGCCAATTTTTGGTTAGCAGATGTAGCACTTAACCATTATACCCCCGGGGTGTCCCTGTACTTCAGGTAAAATACATTAGTGTCATTCTTCAAGCACACTTTGAGTTTCTCCTGTCTTTATGTCTTCGTTTATGTTATTTCTGCCACCTGAATTCCATTGCCTAACCTGGATTTTTGAAATGGTACGCATTCCATCCAAGGTCTAAATATCAACTACATTTATTTTTCTTCGATGATATTTTTTATCATGGTTCTTTTTATTATAGATACATTTCATCCTCTATATTAAAGGTGAAAACACTGATGGTATGGTGGTTAACAGCTACGGCTGCTAACCAAAAGGTCAGAAGTTTGAATAGACCAGGCACTCCTTGGAAACTGCATGGGGGCAATTTTGCTCTGTCTTATCAGGTCACTATGTGTTGGAATCTAAATGACGGCAATGGGTATATAACGAATATACTAAAGGCAACTCTGTATGCCTAGTAAACTCCTCGGTTCTTGCTGAAAGTGAAGAGGACTTGAAAGACTTATTGATGAAGATCTAAGACCACAGCCTTCAGTATGAATTACACATCAACATCAACAAAACAAAAGAATCATCACAAGTTGACCAGTAAGCAACACCACAATAAACAGAGAAAAGACTGAGGTTGTCAAGGATCTTATTTTACTTGGTTCCATGATCAACACCCATGGAAGCAACAGTCAAATCAAAAGACACATTTTCATTGGGAAAATCTACTGCCAAAGACCTCTTTAAGGCATTAAAGATGTCACCTTGAAGACTATAGTGCCCTTGATCCAAACCATGACATTTTCAGTAGCTCCATATGCCTGCAAAAGCTGGACAATGAATAAGGAAGACAGAAGAAGAATTGATACTTTTGAATTGTGGCGTTGGAGAAGAATATTTAATATGCCATGGACTGTCAAAAGAATGAACAGGTATGTCCCGGAAGAAGTACAACCAGAGTGCTCTTTAGAAGCAAAGACGGCGAGACTACATGTTATATACTTCAGGCATGTTGCCAGGAGGTATCAGTCTCTAGAGAAGGACATCATATTTGGTAAAGCAGAAGGTCAGCAGAATACAGTAAGACACTCAACAAGATGGACTGACACAGTGGCTGCAACAACGGGCTTAAGCATGACAACTACTGTGGGCATAGCACAGGATCAGGCTGTGTTTCTGCTGTACACAGGGTCACTATGAGTCAGAACCCACTTGACACACCTAACAACAACAACAAAACTCCTTGAAGAAAGAGTATAGGAACTTAGTTTTGAATAAATATCTAGTCAAAAATTATTCCTTTGTACCTTAAGTGAAAAAAAATTTGCCCAAAGTCAAAGCAGATTTATTCATACTTACAACAATGTATCACTTAACATCATAATACATCTGTAAAATAGGACATTATGTGATTTGGATGTTGTGTGAATACGCCTAGATCAAGAGCAATAGAATTCACTGATTTTCCACTTTCATGCTGTTTAATTAACTTTTGTTCCCTTCCAAATCAATAACTGTCCTTTGCCTGTCACAGCTGCCGTCACCTGCACTGGTTTTGTTGCATGTGGGAGCCATGACACACTTCATGGTAATATTTTTGGATGAAAATTAAACAGAGACAGATAACACTACAGCACCCAACAGGCCCATGACACACCAAGATTGGATGCTGCTGCCTACAATTCGAATTACACACTGTTAGATGGTGAACATTTTATTTGTACATAGAGAGAGTCCACATTGAAATATCAATCAAAAGTGCAGTGCAATACATGCATAAACCAGTAACACAGGTGTTGACTACGATAATTAAGACACTTATGGTAGGTGTACATGTACTGGACCATTTTACACATAGCAACGAAGTTGCTTTGTCTGTAAGAGACATGAGATGCTGCATTGCACGTGGGAAGCCGTTGCCATCTCTGAGTCAGGCTGCTTTCATTGTTTCCCATTCTCGGACCAGAATTTCTGAGCTCTGTTACAACCTCATGGAAACCCTGGTGGTTCAGTGGTTAAGTGCTATGGCTACTAACCCGATGTTCGGCCACTCAAATCTACGAGGTGCTCCTTGGAAACTCTATGGAGTGGTTCTACTCTGTCCTAGAGGGTTGCTATGAGTCGGAATTGACTCGACGGCAGTGGGTTTTGGTATTACAGCCTTATGGAACCATGGATATATGTGTAGTGGGCTGCTGCCTGAAAGGACATTATGCAGTGCAGGATTATAATATAAAGACTGCTTAACTGAATTCTAGATCCCATGTACATGAAGAACTATTCATATCTATTTGTACATATTGACATAATATGTGTGTGGTTGTGTGGCCATTTAATTTACTAAAATGAATGAGATAGTTGAATCTTCCTATCTTTGCTGAGATTCTAAGTCACATCTAAATGCACAAGTTAGTGCTCACTGAAAACTGTATGCAGCTGGGTCCTAAAATACACTTGAGCAGCCTGTCTCACAGCTGATTTTCTAACCCTTAATGCACAATTCCGGGGCTTCCATGATTAAACTGAGCTGCTAAACAGAACCTCACGTCTCGTTTTGACTTACATCATGACTGGCACTGATAGCAATTACAGCTGCCATGGTTTTTGTTCTAAAGAAAAATTGGTTTACCAAATCATACCGGGGGACTTCAATTCTATTTTCTCCCCCGACAGGAAGTGAGCAGAAAGCTTTTAAGCGCTGTCCTGGAGGCGTGCTTCAGGTAGTCACTGTGACTATGCCCCCCTTACACTGTCAAAACCCTGCGCTCAGTAAACAGGCTCTCTCAGATTAAAGCCTTTGTTGTTAGCTATCGCAGCAATGGCGACATACGATTTTTACTTACGTCGTTTTGCTCTGAGCTACAGTTCTCAAACCTAAAACCATGAATCTCTGCTCTCATTAGGCATTTGTGTCTTTAAGAAACAGCACTCAAATGTACAGGATGTAGCTTCTATGCAAAATACGCATCAGTGGCATTGCATGCAATAATTTTGGAACTCGTTTAGATTTCAATTGCTATTTCAAGTTAATCCTCACTGAATAGGAAATATTAAAAATAAGGCAAGCATGAAAAACACCACGCAATTTGCAGTTATTTAGGATAGCATGCCAATTCCTTTATTCCAAAGCAAACATTTTGCAAAGCAAAAATCCCCCCATCAAACCCAAGCATTAAGAGGAAAGTTGATTCCTAACACTTACTGAGGAAAGACACTTGGTCTTCGTTTAGCAGACCGGCAACATAGACAGCTTCCTATCTGGCTCCTCTCGCAAGAGCCGCAGCCTCTCCCTGCCATCCCTTCCCGCAGTAGGACCTAACACCTGTGTCCCTTAGCTGCACTTTTCTGTACAGAGGAAGGCATCACTCACCACCACGGGAGTTCTTCGGGCTTTGCCCTCATTTTACCCACTCAAGTAAATTCAGTTAAACCCTTTAATTGGTCAGAAACAAATCAAGTCCATGACTGTTTGACTCTGAGGGGTTTAAGACAATCTTCTCAGTAACCTGGAAAACCTTCTGATTGCCTCTCTCCATTCCTCAGCTGTTTGTGCACAGCTGACTTGAAGCAGTAGCTTCACACTAGTAAGACGGTATTTACTGTGCAAGATTCCAAAAGGACAGAACCTATTTATAGAAAACATCCGTGCATCCAAAACAAGTGTGTAACCAACGGCGACTGACAATAGCATTGTCTCTGAAGACAAGAGCAAGAAAACACAGGTATGAAGTAAAAAGAAACCTCTGATAGGGTGATACACACCTTAAAGGAAATAAGTGGACAGCTTTTGAATATTCCAAACACCAAACCAAACCTACTGCCGTCGAGTCAATTCTGACTCATAGTGACCCTACAGACAGAGTAGAACTGTCCCATACAGTTTCTAAGGAGGGCTTGATAGATTTGAGCTGCTGACCTTTTGGTTAGCAGATGTAGCACTTAACCACTGCACCAACAGGGTTAGCTGTCAAATATCAGGTGTTCACCCGATTATTTTTAAATGCAACTTTTCATACATTAAGATTTTTATGGATTTGCAGACTCTCTTGCATCTCAGAGAGAATAGTAGCTTTAGACAAAAGCTTCCACATTTTTCAATCATTACTAGAAGACATAATCCTCTTTTCTGCATATCTGAGCAGTCCCATCGGTGGCTCAAACAGGCATCTGACTACTTAACCAAAATATTGGCAGTACAAACGCAGCCAGAGGTGCCTGGGAAGAATGGTCTAGTGATCTACTTTCTGAAAAAATCAGCCACTGAAAATCCTCTGAAACACACTCCATTCTGACAACATTGAGTCATGAGGAGTTGGAATCAACTCCACCATGACCAGTTATACAAGTACATATTTTACAACAAATCTTTTATTTCTCTGATTTTTCTCCGTATGTGCATGTATCTAGGATCAACAAAGCTTACACTATTATTTTTATTCACATCCATACGCACTAAGACCACTTCCACAGTCTGTTTGTAAGACACTGCTTTTGTTAATGATGTAAAGAATTGTTATGGTATTTTGCAGTAGATATGGTGATTTGAAAAGGGTATAATAAAGTATAGGATTTTATGCAACAGCTATCAAGTTGGTAAAATTCAGTATGCTAAGGATTTGTACACACAGAGGATACAAATGCAAGGAATGTTTAACAGAATTAATGCATTACCATTAGTTCACCAGTCACTCATGTCCTAGGTTCCTAAGAGAAAGACAATCAGGCTGTAAGGACAACTGGTCTGACTTAAGGTGGCATTTATTGCATCTTCCTGATCTGAAAGTAGAACTAAAGTGTTTTAGCAGTTTCAAGGTGACACAAGCACATTGCCTCCTGGCTTGAAATATATAATTTATAAGAACAGTAGTTGATGAACAGCTGAACAGTCTGTCCACAAAAGGCAACATTGCTATTCAAATTAATGCAGAAAAATAGGGTGCCATGATGATTTTTTGTTTTATAGACAAGCTGCCTCCAGGCAATTAAAAAAGACTACTCTTTTTTCAAAGCCAATGAAAACTTACAGCTAACAGCAATTATCTCTGTTTTCAAGTACTTGCATCCAGAAGGAGATTTATAAGCCTGTGAAAATTCTGTAATTTACTGGACCAGTGAACAAGTCCATGTCACTCCTCTTTCCCTGCCCCACAGAATGGAACTCATTTCAGTGGAGGACCAGAGTCAATGGCCAAAATGAAGTAGTCTTCAGGAGGCAGAAGAGGGTGGGAGGACATTTCCATAAGAAATACCCCAATGGATGGAATTGTCAAATTTCAGGGCACGAGCAAATTCCATCATCAGTTCTCCATCGAGAACGTGCTGGAGCAGAATTAATGCTTTTGATTTAGGATGGGCTGTGTACTTAAACTTGCTAAAGCAATTACTGCCAGAAAACTATAAAATAAATATGAGAAACATTCTGGACCAAAGCCAGAGAATGTCTTAAATCTAGACATCTTAGAAAAAAAAATGCATGAATATTTCTGTATCTTGTACATGGTCGGTTTTTAAGAGGTTGTTTTTAAAATGGGTGAGTTATTATATACAAGTTATCCCTTTTTCAGCACAACCTACAAACTAGAATTCTTGGGAAATTCCAGGCCTAATTCATCTGCTAATTTCTACCCCAGAGAAGGTACTTCAGCTTTTCACATTTGTAATTGGCATGGCAGTTTGGTTCAGAAGTTTCACCTTAAAAAATACATTAGAATAGGAAGGATGACATAATTCTTCAAATTTCTCAATCATTACTGGTGTCTGTGAAAGACAGTGGTTATACTTGAACTGATAGATGTTTTCTTTCTTGTCTATTCTGATGTTTCCCCCTGCTCTGGTCAGTCCATACAGTACATTAGCCATAAAATTATTCAGATTGTATTAACAAGCTTTGATCCGCAATCAAACTAAAATTTTCATAAATTTGTCTTTTTCTTTGAAAATGATTAGCATGGGTTTAGAAGATCTGTTGGCTGAGTTCTCAAAATTATAATCTTGAGAAAATCATATGTAATCTATCACCCATTGCTGCATGTTACATATTCATCATCCTCTTTATACACTGAGATACTGGGCTTGTGAAGGTTTTCCACTTATGGAAAAACACAATTAATATCGGATTCATGTGTCATCTGTCACATTTACAAAATATGCATATTCACAGCTATATATACATATTCACATATGTATATATGGAGAGAAAAAGAGACTCATTTTTTAACTTATGCATATGCGTAAAAGTACCAGATTATTGTAAGATTGGCAAGATTACCATACCACACTTCACCATCATGGTAAGACTACCAGATTATGGTAAATATGACCTCAGCAACTATTTAGAGCATGCTGTCTCTGATAATGTAAAAATAATGGAAGAATCACTGCTTTAACAGCATTGTGGATTCTTGGACTTTCTAATTCTAATTATTGTTTCAAGAATGTCCCCCAAGCAATTTTAATATAATATTTGGATAGATAAATGCCAAAGAATTTGTAAACAGGCAAATGGGTTGTGCAGAGCTTTCAAGGTCTTTAATGCTTCTGCGCCAGACAGACAGGTAACAGTAGGAAGGGAGGTCCACCCTTGGTGAGCGGTGAGGGCTGAGTGGAGGAGAGTACGCCACTAACCTCAAGGAGTGCAGAGTCGGTCCAGATTCACTGATGGGAGTGGCCGGTGTCACGGTGGGAATCCAAAGCCCTAAGCTGCCCAAAGTTATGTGTCTGGTGTTGAGGATCTGGCAACATACACAGTGCCTCTCTGCTTTAGCATTTCCACCCAAACCTACAATCTAATCACTGTTAGTCAGCTCATCAGGGTCAAGTGCAAGGCAAGCTAATCTGTAGGTCACTTTTCCAAAACTCAGAGTCATCACTTGAAGGATTTAGCATCCCCTATTTGCTGCTTTTGGCTTCAACTTGGCAAGTCAGTACATGATACATATATGTATATATATCTCATGATATATACGATAAGCAACCCTGTATCTGCATCACAGATGAATGCGTACACATAACATAAGAAGAACGTAACCCCTTCCCCACTGTTGTCTTACTTTATTATAATAATATAACGAGTGAGCTGAGGGAGGACTAGGTGAAGAGGGTTCTAGACCTATTTCACTACTTCAAGTGGGATCCTATCAACCCATTCACTAGATTTCTTCTGGACTGACTTTGTGGATCTGTGAAACACAATGTTCAGCTAGATGATATCAATGGTTTCTTCTAGCTTTAAATGTTAATGGTTTTCTTTCTTGATGGTTTACTGTCTCTGCCTTTTATCTTCGCCCATTACTCCATTTCTATTTCATGCAATTTTAACCATCCATCTAGGAGGGAGCAGAACTGCCCCATAGAGTTTTCAAGAAGTGCCTGGTGTATTCAAACTGCTGACTTTTTTGTTAGCAGCTATAGCACTTAATTAACCGCTGCACCATCATGGTTTCTTTTCAGCATGCACCTCAGTGAAGAATTCTCTGCCCACTCCCCCGCCCCCAGCCTTGGGCAGACACCACTATTCTATAACTGGAGCTCCCACGGCTCTCAGTCTTGGCACACAGCAGTTCCTCTGTCTCCATAAACCATCAGTTTCACTCAAAAAAGAGTGGCGTCATGAACACCTGGTGGATTTGAACTGCTGAATTTCTGGTTAGCAGCCATAGCACTTAACCAGTGTGCCACTATGGTTTCGTCCTCTGTATTACATATCTTATTTCCCTAGTGTCCTAAAACTTAGCACTCATTCAATAAACACATTTTGAATAAAGGACATTTTACCCTTCTCTTGGAGGGTCCTATCAGGCAAAAGGAATGGACAAGGGGAGTCACATTTTGTCGTTCTGGCTGGAGTCAGACTTGTGTTCAGTCTCTTCCGAGGTGAGTTTTCTAGGCTGTAGGTCTTTACTGGGGACTGTAATAACTGACCACTGTGCATGTGACCACCAGAAGTGAGAGGAATAACTGTCACAGGCATCAACGGGTATACCTCATAAGAAATAAAGTCACAAATATGTTACCACTGTAACAATTTAATAATCATCTATCACACAAGACCACGAGTTTGGCCATGGTAGGGTCATGTTTTCTTCAGCCTTCTCTACTTTTCTCTATTCTTCTTTTCTTCTCTATTTCCTTCTCATACCAGTACCTAACATGATTTGGAGTAGCACACCTTTTTACTGAAAGTTTGTTGGGCTGTTTACTGCGCTGAACCAGCTCACGTCAAATCTAAAAGATATCTTCAAAAGTTTTTATTTCATCTTGCTCTATTTGATGCTCAACAGGTTTCAGTGGAACTGCTAGCCTAAGATGGGTAACAAAGCAAGACCTGGCGGTTTACATCCCAAAATCAGATGATCAAAACCCTCCAGATGACAATGGTCCAATAGGCAACCAGCTATGGGAATGACAAAGGACTGGGCAGCATTTTATTCTGTTGCGTGTGAGGTTGTCAACAGCCAGGGGCTGATTTCAGGGTAACTAACAACAATAACTCTGAAAGATATGGAATCATTCAGGTCACTCTCTCAGCCTTAATTTATCTGTATTTTCTTTTAGACTGCGGATATCTTCATTGGTGAAGGCATACCTCTGTTGATTCATACATATGAGGTCCGGCAATGAAGTCCATGAACTTAACTGTTCTAGGTGCTATATACCTCATTGCTGACTGTCACTAAAGTCACCACCCAAGTACTCCCCTCGGAAAGCTAAGCACTGATGCCAGTGCCTAGTCCATCCTTCAAATCAATTTTGGAACTCTTTTTCTGGAATGGCCATTGTGCATGGTAGCACAGTGGCAAGTCTGTGAACTTAATTGTATAGTTGTCTGTGAGGGAGGCTTTAGCCAGTAAACAAAGAACTGTATTGGAATACCTTCCCTGTCCAGCTGACCTAGCCCCCGATAACTTTTTTCTTTACCAGAAGATAAAGGAAATACTGAAAGGAAGACCATTTGATGACATTCGGGACATCATGGGTAACACGATGATAGCTCTGATGGCCATTCCAGAAAAAGAGCACCCACATTGCTTTGAAGGGTAGTGTAGGTGCTGGCATCGGGGTATAGCTTCCCAAGGGGAGTAGTTCAAAGATGACCATAGTGATATTTAGCAATGAAATATGCAGCACTTTTTCTGGGATGAGTTTGTGAGCCTAATTGTCAGACCTTGTACAAAGGCCAACGTGGAAGTAGTCATTGGCAAGAATGTCTTCTACATTCTATTCTATGCTTCTGAAATCAAATAGATTTGGGGTACTTTGAACATTTCATTTACACAACAGACATACACAAAAAACCATAATCGACTGCCTGAAATTGGAGGAAGGGCAACAGCAATTAGAAGGTTTGGGGAAGTAAGTAAGTAACAACCGGTAGCCTGATTAGGGGAACTGAAACTACAACGGCAGAGCTACCAGTGAACAAACCACTGCACACTGACTACGGAAGTGAAAAACATCACTGAAGACCCAAGGTCAGAGGAATCTGAGCAAGGTAACTCAAATACATGAACTTGATCTAGGTTTAATAATATAAATCACTTCTTGGGCTTAAGACATCTTACCATGATGTAAGCTACAACACTGGTGAGGATTTTACTGTTACTTAAAAGCACTTTTGAGCTAAAAAAGATGTTAATATAGGAAATAATTTCTTGTCTTTAGACTTTTTGAAAAAATGATTTTGCTTACTAACTGCAACTATGTAAGAATGGAAATTATATAACATGGTTTATATCAGAGGAAACCCTGGTGGTGTAGTGATTAAGCGCTACATCTGCTAACCAAAAGGTCAGCAGTTCAAATCCACCAGGCGCTCCTTGGAAACTCTATAAGAGCAGTTCTACTCAGTCCTACAGGGTTGCTATGTGTTGGAACTGACTTGATGGCAGAGGGTTTTACATCAGAATGAATGATTATATTGAAACATCATTCTTGATCTCTGGGTAGTACAAATAGTTAACATGGTCAGCTACTAACTAAAAGGGGGGAGGTTTGAGTCCACCCAGAGGCATGTTGGAAGCAAGGTCTGGAGATCAACTCTGAAAAAACAGCCACTGAAACACACACTGGATGACCATGAATCCAATCGACTGGGTAACATTTGGAAGTGAAGCTTTGATATTATTGTCAACATGCTAATTCATGAAAGACCTGTAAGATACTGATATTCCTAAAACCATTCACATATTTGAGACCACAAACTAAGAAATGCAGTGATTTCTACAAATAGAACAAATCTCTCTGAGATAGTCTCTGGTAAAACCAAAAAAGTCTATTAGCTGACTAAAATAGAACCTATGAGTATTCAATCATGTTTCGTCAAAGGTGTGTGTTCTGAATATTATTATTATTATCTCCTCCTATTGGGAAAACAAGTCTGCAGATTCAGGCTTTAGAAACATACATACTTGGAGTCAATATGGAAATCAGGGCTTCTACCCTGCCTCACAGCCAAAGGATAATGGATTTTTAGGCTCTTTGTCAAGAATTTCCTGCTTCAGAATTGACCAAAATAAACTGCTGGCCAGAAATAAATTTGAACCCTCAAAATATGTTTAAAATCACACACCTTCAGAAACGTACACAAACCATCACAGCCCAGCTGCTGCTGATCAGTAGTGAGGTCTGTCTTAGTGACCCAGTGCTACTGTAACAGAAGTACCACCAGTGGGTCACTTGAAAGGACAGAAATTTATCTTCTCACAGTTTTGACAGTTAAAAGCCCACACTGGGTTCTCGGTCATGGGGATTCCATCTGTAAGCCTTTCTCCCAGTTTCTGGATTCAGTCAGCTGGCCTTGGCCTTCGGTGGTGTTATCTGGCATCTGTCTTCCCCTGTGTGTGCCTCTCTGTATACTTCTCATCCATTTCTCTCTCTCTGTCTCCTTTCAGTAATTACATTCCATGTTATTTTTGGTAAAAATAGATACAGCCAGCCAAGCCAAGTGCCACTGAGTCGACAACAAAACATATAACCCATTCAACAATGCTTACATGTATAGTTCATTGACAAGGGTTACAAACTCAACATTGTCACACCATTCTATCTCTGCATCAATTGTTTCACTATCGTTAACTTATACTCGCTCCCGCTTAAAGTTCTCCCTGCTGCTTTACAATTTCTGCTGTCATGTCTGTCTGTGAAACCACCTCATGAACTCATCTCTAAACAACTTAGCTCCATAAATAATGCCTGCCTTCAGCATTGCACTCTATTTAAGAATTAGCTATATGCTTCTCTTCTTGTAATTCACAAATGATGGACTTAAGGACTCACTCTACTCTGTTAGGATCTTGTTAACGTAACAACAAACGTAACTGCATGACAGGACCATTTGTACAGGGACAGGGATGAGGATTTCAATACATCTTTTAGCGGCCACAATTCAATCCACAACAGATGTGTCATTATCCATTTAGAATACTTGAATTCTTACATCACACTCTTCACTCACCCTCTGGTTTGCTGAAGAGATGACGGCCAATGATGAGGCTGGCGAATGGAAAGGAATTAGAAAAATGAGATGTTCAGATCTGTAGAAAGTTACTACAACAGAAATCTTCTTGCTCAGAAATAGGGGAGATTCTGTGCTCTGAGGACACAATCTTCCAAAGGTCACTGTTATTAATGAATGAAAAGGAGAGAGGTTGTGATAGATCTCTGGCTAGTATAGTGGTGGTGTAGTGGTTAAGTGCTATGGCTGCTAACCAAAAGGTTGGCAGTTCGAATCCATCAGGCACTGCTTGGAAACTCTGTGAGGCAGTTCTAGTCTCTCTTACAGGGTCACTATGTGTTGGAATCAACTCAACGGTGGGGGATTTGGATTTTGGGGTTCTGTGATACAGTGGGCTCATGTGGGTATTGTCCTCTTTGTTCCTGCTGTGTCTACAATTTCACAAATGCATGTCAACACACACTAAGCTGCTTATTTTTTTAACGCTGCTATTTCATATCAACTCCTCCCATGCCACTAAAAACAGAGGTCTGAAAGGTATTTTAAAAACAGTCTAGTGAATAGGAACAACCATGGGCTGCAGAGTGGGAAACAGGAAGAGAAAGAAATGTAAGAGAAAAAAAAAAAGGGAAGAAGCAGTGGTTGGAAACAAAGACTAGGGGAACAGTAGACAAAGTTAAGCTGTCTGGTTTTACTTCTCAACAGATCAGGGTGCAGGAGGCAGAAATGCACTTTCCACTAAAGCTTTAGACTATAAATCTTAGAGATGGTTTGTCAGGTTATAATAATACCACTCTGAGGGTAATGAAATTATGTAATGAGAAAATCAGACCATCACAATACTAAATTATCTTGACTTACAGAAATCCATGCAAAGCCGTCAATTTAACCTGTTACTTACAAGCGGAATCAGAATGAAATCAACATCCTATACTAAGCATCATGCTGAAGGTGATTTTACTTGGCTTAGTTTAAAAGTTTCCTGGTAAAGGTGGGCAGTATATTCTACCTATATTGTGATGAACATGAGATTACAGGAAAGAAGGAAGTTTTATAGATCTCTATTTGTAGAGACAACAGTATACTAAAAGCAGAACTGCAAATGAGATTGCTGTCCTATAAAATATCACCATCATTGTAACTTTTACACGGCATTTTAAGGGCATATCTTTTCAGTCCTTTGAGCTCACCTACAAATTATCCTTAATATATGCTAATAACAATAATAATACATTATGTATCACTTTCTATTTAACAAAACATTTTCACATGACTTTTCTCATTACAGCACTCTGATTAAGGACACTTTCATCATTTTTTCAGAAAAGGAAACTGAGTTTTAAGAATAAAAAAGCCATTCCCAGAAAACCAGGAATAAGATTCAAAATGAGATTTTTCAACCCTAAGAGTGGTGCCCATTCCACAAAACTGCAGGAATACAGCTGCAAACTTGATAAATTATTTTGAAAATTGTAGCTGTTACGAGACTGGAATGAATTTTGGGAATCACCCAAAGTTTTCTGGCACTAAGACTTCCGAATAAAGTGAATGATCAAGGAAGACAATGTCATATGAAATTCGAAAATACTAACATTCTCTATGGCTCTCAAGATCATTACAGAAGAGGAGTTTAAGAACAGGTCTGGACGATAACAGCACTAGTTGGACACAGGCACAGTTACAAGCTGATAAATTTGAAGTATGATAACGACTGCAACAAATTCTGTGCACATGGTAGATACTTGGAAAATGCTAGCAGAAATATTTTAAAGGACACATTTCCATATGTACGTACTCTCGTGTTTTTCTTAAAAAGTAATTAATTGCATCCAAAAAATACAGACTTATGGATACAAGTTCTCTTAAAATAATTGGATGAAAGTTATTTAGAATTTCAACATATCTACACATTGTACTCTATTTATTCTGGTCTAAAGGTTAGCTTAAAGAGCTGACATAACATATGGGTTGAACCATTTTTCCTAAAAATTTTCAGGGTGACCTCATTTATGTGTGAGAATTGGAAAATATATGTCTCTCTCTATATATATATAGACAGCCAAACAAAAGCCAGTAATACAGACCTGATTAAGTAAAGTGTATTGTTATAATAAAGTACTTTGTACTCTGTCCTACAGGGTTGTTATGAGTCAGAATTGATTCCACAAGAACGAGTATATCAAGACAACAGGGGACATCTGGTGGCATAGTGGTCAAGTACTTGACTGCTAACAGAAAGCCGGTGGTTTGAATCTGCCTGCCCCTCAGATGGAGAAAAACTGCTTTCATAAAGATCTACAGTCTTGGAAACTTGAGGAGTGTTATTTTGTCCTATCAGGGCAGTGCCATTCTGTCCTATTGGGTCACTATGAACCAGATGACGGCAATGGGCTTGGCTTCTGGTTGATACACATACTGCTTTAGTTTTATTTATATATAAAAAAAAAGTGTTAACACAGCTCTGTGAGAAAAACAAAGATTATACATGCCAAGATGTAGAATGTAATCATCTCTGAGTTGTGAGATCATTCACAATTTTTTCCTTATCTCAATTTTTTCCTTATCTTTTAATTATACTTTGCATACAGTTTGCTCTTTTTATGCTGTTCTTTAAATTAGTTTAAAATCAGTCCTGAAATGGTCAACATGGATAAGTTTTTCATCCTGTTAAGTCATACCCACAACCTCCTTACACATGTTATCTCACTCACTTCTCAAAGAAACCTTGAGATAGGGCTATTATCCTTGTTTTCTCGATGAGGAAATGGGCAGAGAGACATAACTTACCAAGTAAATACATGAGCTGGGATTTGAATCCCGGCAGCCTGACTCCAGAGCCCATGGTCTTCACCCCTTGTTTTACCACCCATATGACACAGGCTGCTCAGTGACATGTAGGAATATAGTCATCTCACAGGAAAATGACCGCTTACAGCTGTAATCCCTCTGTCTTCTCTATGAAATGTTATGACTCTGCTGGTGGTACAGTCTGTGATTCTGATGGCCCGTTAAGTGTACTTACTTTACCATGTGCACAATCAGTGTTTAGGAGTGTGTTACTTCCCAACACTGCGAATACTGAATCCATTTAACATACTAAACACGCTGCCATCTAGCAGTTTTCAACTCATAGCACCCCTACAGAACAGAGTACAACTGCCCCACAGGGATTGCAAGTCTATATATAATCTTTACAGAAGCAAACCGCTACATCTGTCTCCCAGGAAGAGGTCAGGGGTTTCAACTGCAGACCTTTTGATTAATAGTACAGCACTTAACCCTGCGCTACCAGGGCTCCTCCCATTTAACAGAGAGGTATGTTTACATCCACTCACATCCATTTTGTGATCGTCTATTTACACTCATTTACAACATACCAACTACTACAGACTGGGAATAACTAGCCACTTACAGTGCTTACTGTCAGGTTACTATCTAACCCTACCTTGGAGAGAGTATGCCCTCTAAACTGAAGCTATTTCCTTGACCACAGGAAAGAAGAGGTACTTGAAAAGCAGGGTCATTCAGACTGTTTGTTTCCTTGCTAAAATGAGTTACTCAGGCTGTGTTGCCCATATAGATTAAAGAGAACACAAGCAATCTTCCTGCCTTCAGAAGACGCCTGTGAAACTCACCAGCTAGCGTTACACTAAGAAAGCCACAGCTGCTAAAATTGCAAAATAGTCAGTCACGATAACAAAAACACAGAGCACTGTCATAACCATGTCAACTAGGAGTCATGCTTGGTCAAACAGAGGGTCAGTGGAGAAAACGAAGACCCTCCACCAGATGAATCTGCACGGTGGCTGCAACAAAGGACATCAGCATAAAAAGGACTGTAGGCAGAGTACAGGACCCAGCAGTGCTTCTTTCTGCTGTGCAGCCGGTTGCTACGAATCGGAGTGGACTCAACAACACCTAACAACAGGAGGACACATTCGCAACCTTGTTAGGGATGAAAACTTTGGATGGAAACTTTCACTGTTATTGATTCCTTTTAAGTCTCCTCTGAAACATTAACCAAAGTCTAATCGTGTGTGTTTGTGTGTGTGGTTATTTTTTGGTGATTCCTAAAATTATTTCTTTTAAGTATCTTTACAGTCAGGTCCTTTTTTCTTCTTATTATTATTAAAAGAAAAAGTCCAAAAGAATTCAGAAGTTAGTGGTATTTATTTTACTTTCTCAAATAGAAACTTTCTGAACACAGTACTGTATTTGTTTCCTTTCTCCAAAAGCCATGTAATATCATTTCAAACAGAAGTGAAAACACGCCTTGTATTTAACTGAGGCCTTATTCTTTATCTATCAGTGCAAGGCCTGACATACATGAATGTCCTTTATACAAAGGTACAACGTATGGTGAGAAGATTTATTCAAGCTTGCATTTGTTTATAAGTCTGACCTAGCAATCTCTGGATAGATAGCAGGATGCTGCTATTGTTGGGAGCCAGTGGGTTGTTTTTGACACATAGCGACCCTGGGTACAACAGAACACTGCCTGATCCTGTGCCAACCTCACAATCCTTGCTATGATTGAGCCTCTACTGCAGCCACTGTGTCACTCTGCCTTTGTTGAGAGTCTTCTTTTTAACTGACTCTGCTTTAAGAAGCACGATGTCCTTCTCTAGGAACTGGCCCTTCCTGATAACATGTCCTAAGTATGTGAGAAGAAGTCTCACTGTTACATTCTAGTTGTATTTCAAGACAGATTTGTTCATTCTTCTGGCAGGTCATGGTATATTCACTACTCTTCACCAACACTATAATTCAAATACATCATCTCTTCTTTATTCGTTGTCCAGCTTTTGCATGCGCATGAGGTGACTCAACCCTGGGTCAGGTGCACCTCTGTCTTCAAAGTGACCTTTCATAGCAGATTTGCCCATTGCAGAATGCCATTTGCTTTCTTGACTGTCACTTGCATGAGTGTTGATTGTGGATCCAAGGAAAATGAAATTCTTGAGCACTTCAATGTCTTCTCCTTTTATCATGATGTTGCTTGTTGATCCATTTGTGTGGATTTTTGTTTTATGTTAAGGTACAAGCCATACTGAAGTTTTCAGTCTTTGAACTTCATCAGTAATTGCTTCAAGGCTTCTTCACTCTTAAGCAAGCAAAGTTGTGTTACCTGCATAACTCATGTTGTTAACGAGTATTCCTCTAACCATTATGCTGAGTTCTTCCTCATATAGTCCAGTTTCTTGCATTATAAAACAGGAGTATAAGCGATGTAAACAGAAGATGCTTTTTCTTTTTCTCAGCAGATCCACTATAAAACAACCCACTGCCGTTCAGTCTATTCAGACTCATAGTGACCCTACAGGACAGAGTAAAACTGCCCTGTAGGGCTTCCAAGGAGGGCCTGGTGATTCAAATTGCCCACCTTTTGGTTAACAGCTGTAGCACTTAACCACTTCACCACCAGAGTTCTCAGGTATATTATAGGCATGAGATAAAATAGGATGCTTCACTAGGTATTATGGGTAATAAT
This sequence comes from Heterohyrax brucei, assembly GCA_028571685.1. Classification (NCBI taxonomy): domain Eukaryota; kingdom Metazoa; phylum Chordata; class Mammalia; order Hyracoidea; family Procaviidae; genus Heterohyrax; species Heterohyrax brucei. The sequence goes on from CM053149.1 coordinate 55,894,453, forward strand.
ACAATCTAACAGCTGCTACAAAACCTAATCATTTCTGTGGTATCATACTTGTATCAACCAAAAGATAAAATTCATGAAAACTATCACAAAGAAATGCCAGCACTGAAATGGTCCCTTAACTGTATCATCGATTTAGAAACAGAAAATTAATGTCTTGATTTCCTTAACATAAAAATATTGCTGATATTCTTCAAGTGTTTAACAAAATGAAATACAAATCAAAGTGATTACAGAACTACCAATGAGTGAAATCGCATTCTTTGATGTCTCTTAAATGTTGATTTTCATCAGAAAGTGATATCCTAGATTGAAACGACAGTTCTGGGAACTGTTGAGGTTCTAGATCATAGGGAAGCAAAGATCTGTACACAAATACGAAGTCCCTCAAGACACTGCTGCAAGCTAGGATTTAATGTGACTGCTGAGTCTGACATGTCCTTAGCACACTGGGACTGTTATTACATGGTGTTCATTACCTATACATTCTGCTGAGCAGTATTAAACTTGTTCTTACTTTAAGTCTCAGTTTTCTGTCTACCAAAGAGTATTTCCAAAATGTGATGATTCTGATTCCGTACGTCCTTCCATGAGGGATTTTTCCTTGTCTAAACTCAATCTCATTCCTGCCATGACAAGTCAATGGTTACTTATCACTTTTAATTAATTAAAATATTTACTTCTTCAATTACTTTTCCATTCCAGCCACAAGTCATGTTCAAATTAAGTATTATTTTAGTCTCCTGAAAGCTTTTTTTTCCCCCCTTCAGAAACCCTGGTGACGTAGGGGGTTAAGTGCCACGTCTGCTAACCATAAGGTCGGCAGTTCAAATTCACCAGGTGCTCCTTGGAAACTCTACGGGGTGGTTCTACTCTGACCTCGAGGATCATTATGAGCTGGAAATGACTCAGTGGCAGTGGGTTTTTTGGGAAGATTTTCATTGCTCCTGTACTTTCACATCCTTCTTCCTCCTTTTTTTAAAAAAATTAATACAGAACCTTAATTCCCCCATAGCATTATAATGAGTCAATTTAATTATTATAAATATCACACAGTGCTAACTTGATGTGAACTGAGTTGGCTTACACTTGGAGATCAGCATTGTCCTTTTATCCTGCAACAACAAAAAGTTCCTGGGTAAACCAAGAAGACCAACGGCACTACTTGCTGTGAAGTTGACTCCGACTGGGCTATCCGTGTGCTTCAGAATAGAGCTGGGCTCCAGAGAGTTTTCATGGCTTTGGTAGCAGATCACCAGTCCTTTCTTCTGACGTCCCTCTGAGTGGATTCGAATCTCTGGCCTTTTGGCTAGTAGCCAAGTGCTTAACCACCCATGATAGAAGCCCTAGAGGCACAGTGGTTAAGCACTCAACTGCTAACAAAAGATTGGCAATTGAAATCCACCAGCCACTCCATGGAAACCTATGCGGGAGTTATATCCTTTTACAGGAATTGGTTTGAGTTTTAGCTGACTTGAAGGTAATGGGTATTTTTGGTGTATTTATGGTATGACAGTAAGTGTCAGTGCAGCAACGTCCTTTGCCGATGGCAGTGCAAAGCGAGAAAGGAGACAGATTTGAGCTATCTTTATCCGTTACTCAGATAACTGTTACAGACAGGAATGAGGGACTACTGTAAGGACAGGTCTTGGAGAGCGACTACAAAGCGTCACCTAGAAAGGCCCGCTGCTAGGGTTCGTTAGGTAGCTTAGGAGCATGCCAAGCACTTCCCCAGGTCTGGGTGAGAGTCAGATCAAGGAAGGTGAGACCAAGCAGTCTCAGAATGGCATGAGACTGCTAAATGATAGCATTTAATAGCTGGAAAGGACTTCAGTGACTCTTTTTTTAACACAGACATAAATTATGACTTTTTGAGAATTGCAAAGGCAGCACTCAAATTACAGTTCTACTTTAGTTACAACTGTAGAATTTTCCTGAAGACATAAAAGAAAAACCAATTGTTTTCATTCATTTGGGAGAAAAAACAAAAGGAAAAATTCTACCATTGTGGTTTGACTAACAAAGCATTGGAGCTGTGGTTTCGGCAGAATGGATTCCCTCTTCCATTGCCACTAATCTAATTAATGTCTCCTATTTGTCTCCATTCCAGCAGACATATTTACTAGCCACATTGTGTTAGGATGATTTTTGGAATAGTCTTGTTTGAAAAAAAAAGGGGGGGGGACAGATGGCGGATACATTATGTAAACACGAAGAAACTTCAAATACAGTCTCATTTCAGATGACCACTACTCTATTATTCTGTGTCTTTAATAGAAAAGAATTTTCTCTAGTTATCTGAGACAGCCAGCACATCAAACAAAAAAAGAACAACAAAATTAAATCACCAATAAGTCAATACTCACTCATGAAGCTCTATCATCCCACTGTTCTGTCTAGTGACAGAAGATGAGAAACTAGAGCACTTACTTACCTTTTCTGGAATTCTTGAGCTCATACTAACCATACTGCACCCTACATTAACCTAGAAAACTCAAACCAAACCACTTACCACTGAGTCGATTCCAACTCAAGGTTGGTCTGTAAGTCAGAGTTTTAACACATATTAGAACACTGATACGTGGCCACTATTTTGAACATTATTTAATTAAGTATTCCCCTGGCTCTGAATCTTGTCACTGACTTTAACACCAAAAAGGAGCAAGAATCTGAGGTGAATTGGCCAAAGGGGCATCACTGAGAATTTGGAGCTAATCTAAGCAACACATAAAAACCCAGTGCCGCTGAGTCAGATCCAATTCATGGTGACCCTAGAGGGCAGGGTAGAATTGGCCCCCTAGAGTATTCAAGGAGCGTCTAGTGGATTTGAACTGCTGACCTTTTGGTTAGCAGTGGTTGCTGGGTTAAGCAGCGCATGCCAAGCCAAGCCAAGTGCTGACTAAGCAACACGTAATCAAGTTATTTTTCTTAATATTCTATCCAGCACAAAGTATAACTGGATCTCAGGGAAAGTGTTAGGATTAGTTTCACCAGAAAATTTAAAGGTAAAAATTTTAAAACTACAAAACATATGCTTAAAATGATATACCTGTTGTGGATAGAAATATAGAAGAAAACCAATAGTTAAGGTGCTTTTATTTTCCTTCCCATCACAGATTTATTATCTACTGTGTTTGGTGTTTATGTTCAATTACAATCTGCTTTTACACTCAGGACAAGGCGTTCATTTACTAAATTTACCATATCAATACATCCAAGGGGCAGCAATCACTGGAACCGGATTTTAACACAATGGAACCTCATGGATGAAAACTGAATTTTACTTAGTAAAAAGCCATATTTGGTATCTACATCTACAAAAAGTTAGACAGAATCATCTAGCAATGAATCAGTGAACATGCAGTGAGTACCCAGGGCCGTCAAAATTATGAAAAAAAACTGATTGCCATTTTTGAATAGTTCAAACAACATTTTCATTTGTTTTTATCAAATTGCCAAGAGAATTTAGCTCTTTGTATTAAACTTACCCTGGAGTCATTAAATAATAACAAAAAAAAATGAAACTAGTGCTATTGTAGATCAGTTACTAAACTCCCAATGACACTTTAACCATGTCTCTATGATAGTGATAATATCACGTGGTGTAGTTAATTTTCATTCTTGCTACTAAATTCTACGCTTGGGAAAAAGGAACTGTCTTAAACTTGATCAAGTCTCCATATTAAACATAAAATAAGTCACAATTAAGAAAGTGACGCATGGTTCTGAATTTACTGATTGACTGATACATAGATGGCCATGGAATCAGAATCGGTATGGATTAAAGATTGGCTTCTCGGTAAGGACAAAAGTAGAATGACAAGTGTGACAACAACTCATAGGTAAGTTGCTCCCACTATCAGCTTTGCTTAAGGCAGATGTGTTAACAACCTGCAATAATGGAGATAACACAACTCTGCTTGCTGAAAGTGAAGAAGGACTTGAAGCACTGATGAAGAGCCAAGACCACAGCCTTCAGTGTGGATCACCTCAACACAAAGAAAACAAAAGTCTTAGAGCTGGACCAATCAGCAATATCAGGATAAATGGAGAAAAGATTGAAGTTATCAAGGATTTCATTTTACTTGGATCCACAATTAACACCCATGGAAGCAGCAGTCAAGAAGTCAAAAGATGCATTTCACTGGGCAAATCAGCTGCAAAAGATCTCCTTCAAGTGTTGAAGAGCAAAGATGTCACCTTGAAGACTAAGGTGTGCCTGACCCAAGCCATGGTATTTTCAATTGCCTCATACGTACATGAAATCACCTCATATGATGATGAATAAAGAATGCTGAAGAATAACTGATGCCTTTGAATTGTGGTGTCAGCTAAGAATATTGACTAAGCCATACAAAATACCCAATGAACTAATCTGTCTTGGAAGAAGTACAGCCAGAATGTTCCTTAGGAGCAAGGATGGCAACACTGTCTCACATGCTTTGTACCTGTTATCGGAAGGAATCTGTCCCTGGAGAAGGACATTATTCTTTGTACAAGGTCAAGGAAACAGACGAAGACCCCAGCGACATGACTTGACACAGTGGCTGCTACCAAGAGCTAAACATGACAATGACTGTGAGGACTAAGCAGGACAGTGCAGTGTTTGGTTCTCTTGTACCTGGGGTCGCTGTGCACTGGAACCAACTTGAGAAAAGCTAACAACAACAACCATGGAAGTAGATATTCCATTGTTTCAATGTTGACTGTAATAATGACTATTATTATTTCCATCCAAATCCATCCCCCAAAGTTAACTCCAAATGGTGCTATGTGTCTTGTAATAACTACTCAGGCCCACTAGTATCATTATCATGGCCAGCCACTCCTTAAAAGGCAAGGAGACGCAGAGTATAGAGAATCAAAATGCAACATCTTTTTAATTTAATTTTAAATTAGTCCAGCTAGATATATACTAAAATAGTCTTAGAAAGGATAATAACGGAAGTAACTGTTAGAAAAGTTGCATGGAAGATAATGGTAGATATCCAGACAGGCAGCATCTTCAGAGGCTTATTTGCTGACAGTATCTAAAAAAAGTCATTAAGAAAGTCCTACACCCAACACTGTATCACTTGGTCTAGTGTCAGGGTCACCAGGCTAGGGGTCAATGTACTTAGTTTCCAATTTGGGTTCTGCTGTTTCCAGTTTGGGTTCTGCTGTTTTCAGTAGCTTACTTGACTCTTCCTTTGAATTTAAGTTTTCTTATGTCTTTATTCCTTCTTTCTGTTATCTCTATTCGAAAACTATTTATTAAGATTCTGCCATATATTCATCAGGAACCCTGGTGGTGTATTGGCTAAGTGTCATGGTTGTGCTCCTTGGAAACACTATGGGCAGTTCTACTCTTTTATAGAGTTGCTGTGAGTTAGAATCAACTTGAGGGCAGTGGAGTTTTTTGTTTTTTCCGCGGTGGCTAATAACAGCGATGAACACAACGATGGAAGTACACACACACACAGAGTCCACATACAGAATTTGTTTTTTAAGAGATGGACAAAAAGGTGTCCATCATGTCTAATTTCCCACAAGACTGTCTCCTTCTCTTCACCCTCTTTCTTTTTTTAATGAGAGTTAACTCATGAGTTACAGTCTAGAGATTAAAACCCACCCACTGCCACTGAGTAGGGTACAACTCATAGCGACCCCAGAGCTCAGAAGAGAACTGCCCCGTAGAGTTTCCAAGGAGCACCTAGTGTATTTGAACTGTCAACCTCTTGGTTATCAGACATAGCACTTAACCAACTACGCTACGAGGGTTTCCCTATCTAGAGATTAGGTTTCTGTAAACACAGCCATCTGGAAAGTAACTGAAAGCAACAACAATAACACTTAACAGTGACTGAGTACTTACTGAAAGGCAGGTGCAGATCTCGACGGATTTAATCCTCTAACATAAGTACCATGATCATCATTCTACATACGAGCACAGGAGGTTAAACAACTTGTCTGAATTTGTGCAACTTGAGACAGAGGAAGGAATGAAAGCCAAGAGAGTTTCGCTCCAAAGCCTCTGCTCTTAATCATTATGTAACCACAGCAGATGCTTTGGACTGGCTGCAACCGCAGTACCAAAGCCTAAGTCTGCTGAACGTTCTGAGCACCTGACTTCCTAAGATTCACCACATACGTCCACCCTAAATGCCAAGCAGTCACTTTTACTGGTTGTGCAAGTTAAGGAAGAAGCAAATGTAAAGTGAACATCGACAGAATCAGGCATAGTGATAACATAGCTGCAGAAGAAGAAAAACTTAAAAAACATATTAAAAAGGCAAACACACAGACTCCTGAAATTTAATTGGGCTGGAAAAAGTTACAGAGAGGCAAAGACCCAGATCTACTGCAAAGTGTTCCACGTGCTTTAGAATTAATCGCTGTATTAATGACCAAATCATCAAGAACAGATTCATCTAAGAAGTTTACAATGACTATGGAAATCAAAGAAAATTAGGAATAATATTCTTTTCCAGTAATATTCAAACATAGAATAAAAAATTTAAAAAATCCATTTGACTTTAAACCAGTTCTGACTCACAGCAACCCATGTGTCAGAGCAAAACTGTGTTCCATGAGGCTTTCAAGAGCTGGATTTTGGAAACCGATTGCCAAGACTTTCTTCCAAGGTGCCTCTGGATAGACTTCACCCTCCCGCGTTTCAGTTAGCAGCTGAGAGCATGAACGGTTTGTACCATAAGGCACCCCAAACAGAATAAGTTTCAGTTAGTCAAACAAGCAAGTTCTGCAGGATAATTCAGCCCTATATGTTGCCAGATACATGTAAATAATGTACACTCTTCCATTCAGTTGGGTCATGTGTAGGTGGGAGAAAGCATTTCCCCTAACACATTAATTTACAGCATTTCTGAACTTACCCATGAAGGATTTCTGCTATTTTCCATGTTAATGAGAGATCAGAAAGACCTCCGTCTCTGATCATCTGTCTCTCCTTGAGAATCTAGCTGGCCTCTTTCAACTCTATGTCTCAATATTCTGAGACCCTGGGTGTCCTCGGCCTGAAATCTAAAGACACCAAGTCCACAGATTACTGACTTTCTAGCTAGATGCTTTCAATATCTGTCATGTTCCTGCTTGTGTAGGTTCACGAATACCTTATCATTTAAAGAGGGACTCATGTGTGAGTGACATATACTCCCCCCGGGAATGAACAGGGTAGGGAATGAACAGAGTGGCAGACAGACCCCTATTTGGATTCGAACCGAAGCTGCCTCCTTTCCTTATTTTACATCCCTCTGAGTTCATCATTTCCACAGAAAGAAAAAAAAAAGGAATCAGGAATTGTTCTCAAGCCTTCCTCTTCTGTCTCCATTAGAAAGGGCAGCCAAACTGTGACAGGAGTCATCTGGGGTGAGGACAGGGGAGGGGGTGAGCTGGGGTTCTCCTCCAGGGAACAGCAAGCACAGCGGTGTTGGCTATAGCCAGGGAGTGGCCAGCAGAGACGCTGACAGCCCTTCATCCATTCTCAGCCCTACCACCAATGGCAATGGCCCCAGCAGAGGGCACCGAGAAAGCCAGTGAGATGGGGACAGAAAGGGAGAGAAAGAGAAAGAGAGAAAGAACGCTGCCTAGCAAGGCACAGGAAAGCACAGAGTGACTGAAGGGAGTCTTGTGCTAAGAAGCACCTCAGATTTCAGTTAATTGAGAAACGCAAGGTCCCAGAGTCCTCAAATGCAAGGGGTTATGCAGGGCCCTTTACAGAAAGCAGACAAAACACCTCCCACGGGCTTCCATCACGGGCTGTCTGTTGTTTTAGGACTGAGCACCGGTGCATCTGTGTCCTCTGGCACAGGGAGAGGTCTCTAGGGCAGGGGCTATGCTTTGTGTCACCTCTGGAATCCCGGCATTCTGCAAGGGCCCTGACAAAGGATAAAATACACTCTCTCTCTCTCTCTCTCTCTCACACACACACACACACACACACACACACACACCACCACCACCACTGTCCAGTTGATTCCAACTCATAAAAGCAACTGTATAGGACAGAGGGGGACTGTTCATAGGGTTTCCAGGGCTGTAAACCTGTAGGGACACCGACTCCCAGCCTCATCTCTCTCCAGCAGAGCGGCTGCTAGGTTTAAACTACCGACCTTTCTTTAAGCAGCCTAGGATTTTAACCACTGTGCCACCGAGGCTCCTCTGCAGGACAGGGGATCATAAACATGGGCTGAATGCAGGAATCAGGGACTTGGGAGCCCACCCCAATGGAATCCACAAGCTACCTCTCTTTCCTCACATGTACTCAGGCACATACCTTTGATTTCAAGGACAAAGGTTGCTGCCTATTTTTAATAAAGTAGCAGCTTGTGTGACTCTCATTTCTATTTCTTTACTCTAATACTGTTTTTTATTTGCTTGAGAAAAAAATCTGGACTAAATCCAGGATTCATTTCATTTTAGTAATAGCCCAAATCTAATCACGGCTGCTTATTCTTTGTGGCATCTCTGCCCCTCCACCTGTCTCCCTCCTCTCTTCTCCCCTCCTCCTGCATCTCTCTACTTAACCCTCCTCCCCTCTGCTCTGCCTCACATTCCTTCCATCTTTGTCTTTCTCCCTCCCCTCTACCCCTCTGTCCTTCCTTCTCCATTTCTCCTTTCCTCTCTCCATTTCTTTTTTACTGTTTTGGCCTCCCTATCCACACCCCTCTCTTCCAGCCAATCTGCCCCTCATGCCACACGCCTCTCAGCCTTTGTCCCTCCACACTCCCTGGCAGGGCATCCCTGGTAGTTTCCTTCCTGGGTCCTGTATTTGAACTCCCTTCTCCCTTTTCCCTCTTCCTCCCCTTCCCCTCTCCAATTCCTCTGTCTCTTTCACTCTCTTTCAGCTATGTACAAAGCCAAGATACATAAATACACACACCAAACTGAATAGCTCACTTAAAAAACAGTGTCAGAGTAAGTTGGTCAAGTTCAGCGTGGGAGAATAAAAGCTTTCCTTAATACCCTGTGAACTAGTTTTGTTTCAGTGTGCCCTAAGAGTTAAACTGTATGGAAGTGGGCCTTAATTTCATTTTCCATTACAAGTTAAATTGTGTGTGTGTGTGCACACGTGCACACATGCGTGTGTGTGCTTAAGAAAACTTCTCTTTTGAAGGGAAAGAGTTGCAAACTTCTCTTTAAAGGCTATAATCCATTATATTTATGAGTACATTACCAATGAGTTTATTCCAAACAAGCTAACAAAAGTCAAAAAATATTAATGATAAAATTATTTTGCACAGAAACTAATTGTAGATACACTGGGACACTGATTCTGCACAAAGTGTATGCCAGTTGTCACTGTACAGTCACCTAATATTAGGTAGAAATTTTTTGTTAATCCTGTCCCCTGAAACCAAACCTATTGCCGTCACGTCTGTTCTGACTCATAAGTGACTCTGTAAGGACAGAGAAGAACTGCCACAGTGGGTTTTCAAGGCTGTGATCTTTACAGAAGCACACTGCCACATTTTTCTTCCACTGAGTGGCTGGGGGGTTTGAGCAGCTGGTGTTCACATTACCAGGCAAGTGCTTTAACGGCTGCGCCACCAGAGCTCCTCTCTCATCCCTCGGAGGGAATGTAATTCTGAAGCAAGAATGATTTGGAATCAGACTTGAAAATACATATATATGAAAATACATAATTCAGAAGCAAAAGTGACTTGGATTTGAACTTCAAATATACACATACATACATACATGTGCATATATATATATTCTATTTGCCATAAAGTTTGGAATTGTAGGTTTGTTTGTGTCAGACAAACTGTCGCATAAGCCATTTATTCTAGGAAAAGCTTCCAGCCAAGGATTCTTACTGTGAAATTACCTCTAGGGTCAGAGGAGGTCGCTTTTTAAACCACTTGCTACCACTGACACGAAATAGCAAGCATCCTTTGCTATTGCTTCTCTGTTGTCATTGATTTACACTGCTTATGACATACTTTAAAATTTAAAAGGATTGTTTCTGTTGTTAAGTGCCGTTGAGTCTGTTTTGCACTCACAGCCCTCCAGAGAGTACTATGTGACGTAGAGAAAAGCTGTACTTGTTGTTCAGCCACATAGAAAGTTAATAATGACAGAAAGCTCATAATAAAGAAGGTCCTTTTTATTTACCAACAAAGAGAAACAGACACTGTCATACTGAATAGAAAAGACAAAAATCAGACAGGTCTGGTCAACGGAGGGCAGGTAACAACAGCTCTTCTGGCATAATGGGTAGCAGCACGCAATGTGATGCACGCATGTTCAAGAACACCAGAAAAGAGAAATGTCTGCTCTAGTTTCTCATCTTCAAAAGCCTTAGGTATGGTCTTCCTGTGGAAGAAAATCATGAAGGGAAGACACCGTCACTGATGAGACACTGTGGGCTTCACCGCCACGCTGTCCACACTGTCGAATTCTAGATCCACCCCTTACTAGCTGTGTGATCTAGAGAGAGTAAATTCATCTCTGAAACCTTTTGTTCACCTGTAAAATGAATCTAACGGTTCCTACTTCATAGACTTGGTGTGAGGATTAGATCAAATGAGTATTTATAATAAAAACAGCGGGAGCCTGGCTCTCAATAAATCTCAGTACCATAATCACAACCATCTCCAGGTCTAACACCATTCCCACCACTACCACCACCTCCAACACCATCAGCTTCACCACCACTATCAACCAACTGCCACTACTGCCACGACCAATGTGGCCATCTCCAATACAACCATCGTGGCCATCGCCCCTTTTTCCAGAAACACCATCACCATCACCACTCATCACCGCCATCACCACCACTACCACCACTACCGTTCTTCTCAAACTTCAGGCAAGGGAGCTGACTCAAAGCTTAAGCAACTTGCTGAGAGTCACCAGACTGGTAAGCAAGAGAGAAGGAATTCAAATCTGAGTGTAGAATTCATGTGGAAGGTTCTTCTCAAGGCCTTCTGTATCTCAGAGAGTCTACCATTAACAAGTCAGTAGCTTTGGTTTCCAAAGCTACCACTAGGGATTCCAAGGTCATCAGAACCTCATCTCTCCATTTACAAGGCTGCCACTAAGTGAAACACGAAGGTAACATTTGACGGCATGTGTACAATTCAGATTGATCAGGACTTTATTACCATCATTAAATACGTATATATATGTATATATATACATGCATATATGTAATATGTAATTATGTAAAGAAATGTTATCTTGGCAAACGAGGAGAATTTATAGTTTAGAACATACCAGGGTGTTTAAATTATGGCCTCTTAGTCATTTTTCAAGGCTGCATACACACAGACTAATTGTATATATAGTCAGAAAACTAAATATACATGATTATTTCACTAATATCTGAATTACTGGGTATACTGGAATCTCCCTGGCTACTCTGTAATAATGACCAGCAGCCTGGGAGGCACAGGACCCAAGTTCTGCTCTTGGTTGTTTTTGCTCCTTGCCTCAATATCTTCAACTGAATCCAAAGAACACAATGCCTGTCCCCCTATCTGGCCCTGTGGACATAGTGTAAGAAGGAAAGAAAATGTCATCTACAGTACCGAGCGCCCAGGAGAAAGGCAGGAAATGAAAAGGCATTGTTTATTTAGCCTGGCTCAAGACTGAGACAGCTGTATAGGCCTGTGAAAAGAATGAGTTCTGGCTGGCGCAACCTTTGGCAAATGGATGAGTATTACGTAGGCAGTATGTTAAGCCAGGAGAGGAAACAAAGGAGAAGACTTCCTACACATTTGCCCATATCACTGATTTCTTGCTTTTCCTCTCAGGACCTTCTGGACTTCCTCCACTACCAGGGCAGAAACACCAAGGGAACGTGGGCTAAAAAGTCCATTAGCTGCCGCAGCTGTCTGCCTGCTCAGTCAGCACCTTCCACGGGCCATTCCACGTGCTGGCTCACCCAAGGCAGTTATACACATTATCTCTGGGGATCACTGATCCACTTTGCCTCAGCTGTCCTCTCACCCTTTCCTGCTACCTGGTCCCGAGCCATTCCTACTCAAAGTTAATACATAAAGAGTTGTTTGGCATTTGTATTTTAATAGGGACCTAAAAGCTTTCCCACTCCCAAAGAAAGACTCTCTGATGACAGGATCTCAGGCTTCACAACAGGACACAATGAGATATTTTTACAGCAAAAGCTCTACATCTCCCACTGTATTAGAATCCATATGGAATTTTCTATACCTGAGCTAGCAAGGGCTCCATAATCTGATCAACTGTGCTCTACTCTCAGAGATGGAAACATGGTGGGGTAGTGGTTAGGTGCTACATCTGCTAACCAAAAGATCAGGAGTTCCAATCCACCAGGTGCTCCTTGGAAGCTCTATGGGGCAGTTCTACTCTGACCTATAGGGTTGCTATGAGTTAGAATCGACTCAATAGCAGTGGGTTATTAGGCCAATTACCCTCCAAGATGCTCTCCTGAAGACAGTTAAGCATATTTGAATCTCCTTCCCTGAATTACCAATGTCCTCAAGGGGGGAAAAACAAAGAAAGTATTTTCTCACTGCACAATTTGGTGGAAAATCTGTTCAAGACGGCAGCAGTACCATGGTAACTAAGAAAACGGGGTAAAAGTGAAAGGCTAACTTAGTTCAGAATTTGCTCAAGGGGCTACAACATCAAAGTATGTCAAAACCATTGCTAGAAACCAAGGAATAATTTATAAAGTGCAAAATAAAACACAGACAACATTTTACCAGAAATCTTGTAAATTCCTTAGAAACTACAAGAGATAATATGGTACAGAGGTGTGAGGCTGTATAGCATGTGAGTCAGACAGGTAAGAGTTCAATCCTGAATCCATCACTTTATCAGTACCTTGGGGAAATGACTTAACCTAAGTTTCAGTCTGCTCATCTGTTGTATCACATACTGCACTGGGCTGTTACATATTCAACATGTAAAAAAATATTTGGGAAAGTTCTTGGAACGTAGGTGGTCCAACAGTAGGAGTCTTCGAAATTTTACTTAGAATCCACATAGAATTTTCTGTATAGAAATCTTGCAATACATTTCACCTAAGAGGATTCTAACACAATATAATGGACCTACTCAGACTGATTCAAACACCCTCATAATGGTTTAAAATTGCAGAAATAAAAACAAAATCATTAAGTCTTCCATTAATTTTGATAACCATCCTGTTATTCATACTCTCAGGCTTTCCAAAATATGACTTATCTTAAAGCACACAATTCATTTTTCTTTCAGTTATATCTTACATCCTCCAAAAGCAAATGCGAATATTTTGTCCAAAATTAAGGCCTCACCTACAACCTATGGGAACCCTGGTGGTGTGGTGGTTCAGGGCTACATCTGCTAAGCAAAAAGTTGGCAGTTCAAATCTGCCAGGTTCTCCTTAGAAACTCTATGGAACAGTTGCACTCTGTCCTGTAGGGTCATGTCAGAATCAACTCAACAGCAGTGGGTTTGTTGGTTACAACTTACACTAATGTCTTCATAATGATATTTATACTCACTGTGTGCTATCTTGTTGTTTCCCATTTTAGAGTATAAGAAGTATATCTGTTCTATTTTCTACATAATAATTAGCTCAGTGCTGGGCACAAATTAGTAGCTTATTAAGGAGTGCTGATTGATTGATAGGTAGAGTATCCTCTTGCCTAGAACTGGTGAAGCAATCAGCCTCTATATATATAGCCTTGAAGGATGACTAAGGAAAGAACTTGTAATTTAAACATACCACTATACCTAAACTGTAAATTCTCCTCATTTGCTAAGATAACATTTCTTTATAGAACTGTATTATTACTCTAAATACTAATCATTAGTCGGAAAACAAGATTACAACTGCAAACACAGCAATCTGGTTAACACGGGAAGCAACTTCTCTGCATGTAATCAATTCTGCCTCCTGGCAGCAGCAAACGAGAGTTTGTAGTGTTCCCTGGCTCCTACCTTGTCTTATTTTTATAATACCTGTGCATTCCTGAAAACATAAGCATTTATAAAACTGTTTCTTGGTGTTACAATTTCAGTTTTCAGATGACACTACATGTGTTTTGGTTGTAAGATAAAGATTCTGGACTAAATCGATGACCTGCCAAAACAGAAATCCATGAAACTTCTCAAATGATTCCATCCAAATTTCTGACATTACCATCTTGTCCAGGAACATGTTCTGTCAGGATAAAACATTGTGTTTCCATCATTTTAATACGGGGGGTCCCCAGTGCGTAACGTATTCCAGTTGCGGGGAATCACACTTCCTATGGGCGGTGTGTAACTTGCTAATGTCATTGTATTTACAAGTTTATGTAAAATGTCTCCAACACCCAAAGACCAGATTTATAAAGATTCTGATAATAAAAGGCAATAATAATAACAATTAAACAAAATGAGATATCTGATGTAAGTCAGCAGCCATGTAAGATGGAGTCATTCAAACTGAACCCTATTGCCAGTAGCAGATAAAATTCTTTGCCTATGAAGTAAGTCTTAATTATTTTTTCTAACTTAATTTTTTCTTCTATTTTTATCCTTTCTGATTTCTCCCTCACAGAACTGTTCTTCTGATTGTTTCCAGTTTTGTTTTCCTTTTTTAACACTTTGCTTTATTTTTTTTTACAGCTGACTCCCTTCTTGTATTACATATTTTGTTTAATCCTCAGACCAGAAATGCTATTCTCTACAGGTCAGTCTTATCCCTTGGAGCTCTACAGAAACAGAGAATAATACTGGTAATATGAAGAAGAAAAGCAAAATATTTATCTTCTTTGGAACATAATAATAGTATTCCCATAAACCTGTTGCTGTTAAGCTGATTCTGATTCAGCCCTATCAAGAGCACAGCTGTTAGGAGTTCAGTTGCTAAACCAAAGCTCGGCAGTTCAAAGCCGCATCTACTGCTTAAAACCTTATGAGGCAGTTCTCCTTCATCCCATGGGTTCGCTAGCAGTTGCTATGAATATTTCCATAGAACCTATAGAATAAAGACACTTTGTTTCATTACCATTCCTGTTCCTTAAAAAATATGACATAAATATTTAGTGTCAAAGGGCTACATTCGTTGAAATGTCCTGTGTATTATCTTTCCTCCAGTAAATAAAGTTACAGCTTAGCTTAAAAATGTAATAGTTGTCAAAACAAAATTCAGTTTGGACAGACTCACTGTTTTAATGAATTATGTTGTGGCTAGACAGCTCCAATAAACTGCTTTGCTAAGCGGCACATTATGTAAATTTTCCAATTACATACTTTGGTTTTTGAACTCTGCATTTTAGACACATAATAGTAAAACACCCATGGTCTTTTGAGTCTTCTTCCAAAAATGATATTATTATTAGACTATAATTAAGTAATTAAATTTGATTTGTATCTGCATAAGTTAATTAACCTTAACATTTTTCCCAGACAATAAAGCTAAGGTTAGAAGACTGAAAAACATCCAGTAGTAACTATTACCACTAAACTAGCATCATTAACAAAACAATCATTAGCAGCACTTCACAGTTGTGGCTCTCACCTACCAAACCACAAATCAACTTAACATATTCTTCTTTTCTTTTTTATTAGCTGTGAACATTAAGCAGAATTCCCTGCTGAAGTCCAGATTTGTTGGCATGGGCTTGGGATTTGTCACTGACTGAGCTTACATAAAAACATGTGCTAGCTGTTAATTATATCTATTGAACGGGCTTCTGCACTGTGATTTTAAATTGTTTTGTTCAGAGTACACTTTATTAGAAACTATAAGCACTGCAGATCACTCATCAGTATTTTTCCCAAATGCACATTTTGATCTTTAAAAAGGTCAAGTTGACATAATTCAACTCACTTACACAAAAACACGAAGGAACAACAGGTAGGGAGAAGCTTATATTATACATCTAAATGGCTTCTTCTACACTAAAAATAACATCTAAGATTAGGAATCTATCTTGTTCTTGAAGCCAGCATCCAAAGAATCAATACTGCTATACTGCTTCTTTGTTACCTCCCTGATCTGATCAGGCTCTATTTCTACTTTGGTTAATGGCCTCTTAAAATTAGATAACCTTTAAATCCAGGCTTTTCCAGGAATCTTTTTATGGTGCTATGGAAAGAACTGCAAATTCTGGCTTTCTGCACGGTGTTTTTTAGATACAATCTTTCAAATATTTAATAAAGCCTCATGGTTTCAACATCCCATCTAAGTAACGTAGGTTTTTAAGAAAGTTGTCTGGATAAAAACAGAGCAATTAGGTGAGATAGAAGCTCATAAAGACAAGCAGGGTCGTGTCTACTTAGTTCACTTTCGCTATCTGGTACTTGTAGCTGACTTGTGGACCTGGCATCAGAGATAACCACCAGAAGAATATGATCTATAACAAAATTATTAATGGTTTCTAATTTTCCAAGAGCTTAACACAACTCTATGTCTTTAATATTATATTTTTCTGGAAACACTGTGTATAAATTCTTGATACTTAGCAGAAGGTTAAGTCCCAGCCAACTAAATACGTTTATTCAATCATATTTAAGCACCTACAATAGTTTCTTAATGGTACAGCTTTAAGAAGTCAAGAAGAAAACCCTTTAAAATGACAATTATGTAAAGAAAAAAAAAGCATGGCCTTAATTTCATTCTACTTACAGATAAAATACTTTGCCTCTTCTAAAATATCACATACCAGCTTAGCGAATAAAAGATAGTTACAGTTTTATAGAACCACAGACTGGCACTTGACTTAGAATACTCCTAACTATATGCACACAAACATGGCATCTAGATGGTTCCATCGATGCTTACCAAATTTTCACAAGAAATCTAAATTTCTAATGCTACAGTTTGGCAACATTCCTTCCACAGCAAGAGTAAGATCCACTTTAATTGCATACAGTGAATATTTTAAATGGAGCTTGGCAGAATAAATTATTTCATCAAATCACTGTCAGTTTCGTCCCCAACCCCCGCCTTCTTCTTCTGTACTGTGTCCAAAAGAAGGTTATTTATTTATGGTTTGATAAAACTCCTGGACATCAGAGCAGATAGAGAAAGTCTGTTTCACAAGTAAGCAAGCACAGAGCCATTATTCTTAAGAGAAAGGAAGACCAAATTTCCATGAGAATATATCCTAAGTAAAACACCACGTTCTTGTATTTGGGAGTTACTCTTAAGAGTTCACTGAATAACATGCAATAACCCTTTAATGACCTGTGATACACCTTTATAGGAATTAAAAATGCTATCTGAAACAGGATTCATCAGTTTAAATTATTTTAGAAAACATAATGGGAAAGAATTCTCAGCAGGGAAATTAAGTTTGTGTCTGAACATGGGCAGAATCACATTCAGTACAAGCAAGTGTTTTGGAAAAATCCCCATGGGTTATGCAAGATGGCTGTTGGCTACAAAATCACTGTATTTCAATAAAATAAGTATCTCAATAAAATACATCTCCACAAGTGAAATATTAACAATGTAAGAACCAATACAAAATATATATGTATATATATGTATACAAACTGTCCCTCCACTACACACACACTTATACACACCAGAAGACACAATATTATCATCCCACTTCTGCTCAACTTCATTGTGATATCACATTCAGTAACTTTTCAGCTTTATAATCAACATGAAAGAGATGTGAAGACACTGTAAGCCTCTTTCAGGAAAATCTGTTTGCTCTGCCAGTCCCCCTCCCGCCTTTTGTTTGCTTTCTGAACATTCAGTGGGAAAAATTTCATGAAGAGCACAAAATTGTGCTCTGACACATTATATGCCATCCTTGTCCAGAGTTAACTCTTTTTAGAACTAGCTCTATTTTGAATATTTTTTTCTGAAATTCCTAAACTGCCAGAGATTCAACCAACAGAACTTTTGTTCATTTTAATGTCTTTTGCTGCACTGTAGACACTTTATAAAGAGTTTCATCCTTCCTTCCTTCTAGTTTGGACATGGCTCATGGGGTTTAATTTTCTGCCCTAGTTTAGGTGATAGAGCACAATGCCCTCTCCCAGGCACAGAGGAGGCTCAGCTCTCAGTGGAAACATCACTGAGCAATAACTCTGTGTTACAAGAAAATGCAGGCATGATATCACTGTCAAGTGCCAACAGGAAGATGACATTGTCTCCCACATCTCTCTAACCTATTCTGAGCAACTAAGATACTTGGACAGAACCTTATTTACCTCTCCATCATCACAAAGGTAGGATAAAAGAATTTACTTAATGATATAAAGAGAAGTGAAACGAGAACTATTAACAGCTCTATGGTTTTCCCAAGTTGACAAAAAGCTGAAAAAGAGTACGGTTGGACATTTTATCACAGTTAAGCATAAGCATTTGAGTAGAAACATGATCTTCCCCAAAATACAACATCAGATGAAAGCAGCAGATATATTTCCAGCCAGTTTTGGGAGTCAAGAAATTCTTTTCAGAACTGTTTGGTTCCTTTTTTGTGCTTTCTCAACTTAGTCAGCAATGAAGTCAGGGACCTTATTTCAGAGTCTTAAATGTGCCTTTTCTGGATTCATATTAAAAGAGAATACAAAGTTTTCAACCTATCTTAAGCAGTCTGATAAATTCTGTCACAGTGTTCGTTCTACTATAATGTACCTAAAATAGGTAAAGGTACAAATGCCAGTTCAAAGTCTGGATATCAAGTCAGCTGATACCAAGTCAATTATCTCTGTGGGTACAGCATATCAACAAGCGGCACTCAAGCAAGGATTAATATTTTGAAACAAGTCTTGTACCATTATCCCATTCCTCACTGAGTTTGAAAACCACATGTTCACACTCACAGCACACTCAACCACAAACAAGTATGAAAAAGAGAACTTACACAATTTCATCATTCTGAAACTCGAGCTCTCCACAAGTGTCCTCAAAGTCTTCTCCTCCACCTCTGGCTGTCCCTTCAATAGTTTTATAGGGAACGATAACATTTCCTCGTGCTCCAGATGTTCTTAATACCTTCACCTCCATTATGCCAATGCTCTCGCTCACATGAGTCACAGGTTCCTCAAAAGTAAAGATGCCGGCGTGGTCATCATCAAAAATCGTTACAGTAGCAGTAGCAGGAGATCCGAGGCAAGCGAGGGTGGACACGTGGTTGGCTTCCAGTATGCCATCTTCTGAAGGGTCAGAAGACACTTTGACGTTGCTGAGATGCACAAGGAAATTTTCATCCTCCTCAAAGATATCATCATCAATGATGCCAACTCTGATTTCCTTCTGGGTCTCACCAGGCTTAAAGACTACAGTTCCTTCAGTAAATTCATAATCAGAGCCAGCATTGGCTGTACCATCCTCTGTTCTGAAGTCAACAAACACAGTGTTGGTCAAATCGCCACCTCTGCGGATTATGGTCAGGGCCACGGTACCACAGTTCTCTAGACACTGATATGTCCCTTGCTCGAAGAAGATCTTACTGACAGGATCGTTTTCCGCAGCTTCTGCATTGACCTCATGCATGCTGACAGCCTTCCTTGCTTGGTCAGCAGCATGCCTCTTTAAAATATTGCCAGCCCCTGTCATCAAGCGAGTAGCCTGAATTCGGTAAAATGCTCGGCTCTTTTGCTGCTGGCTGAGGACTTGGTAGTTCGCTAATTCTATGAGTTGCTCTATTTCTTTGTCCGGATGCTTCTGCTTGAGTTCCTTCAGGATCCTTGCCATTTCTCGCCTAGCCTCTTCATCATCTTGGTCCCTCTCATCAACCTCCAGAACCAGAGCACCATCTAGGAAATTCTCAACGTGAGAATTGACCACTTTCCCATCCATTTCAATTTCAGTCTTGGAAGATGGCCTGTCTCCTTCATGTTCAATAATCATGCCCCTTTGCTTACCAGCCCGATACCTCTTGTAGACATATTTGTAAAAGAGAAGCCTCCTATCCGCTACCCAAGCAAACACAACACAAATGGGGAAAAAGAAGAAAGTAAGCAAGCCTTCCCAGACTTCCACAACTCCAGGAGAGATAACAGACAAAATAATGTAAAGCCAGGTATAGGCAAAGATGCTCCAGGCTGCTGTCACAAAGAACACACGCAAATGCTTAATCTTCCTCGTCTCACCATCAGGCACCACGTAAACACAAAGGGCGATAATGATGAACATATTGAACGCCGCGCTTCCCACGATAGTGCTAGGACCCAGGTCGCCTGCAGTGAAATTATGGCCACACACTTCGATGACTGAAAGGAGAATCTCAGGAGCAGAAGATCCCAGGGCCATCAAGGTTAGATTAGAAACTGTCTCATTCCAGATCCTTACAGTTGTCTTCGTGGTCTCTCCATTGGGTTTCTTCATGGTGATTTCTTTTTCTTGAGATGTAATGACTTCTATAGAGGACATGAACCGGTCAGCAATGATAGACACTCCGAGAAACATGTAGACCATGGCCACAAAATACACAGTAGCTCTAGCAATTTTGTCTCCAAAAGAAGGGTCTTGGGG
Organism: Heterohyrax brucei; assembly: GCA_028571685.1. Taxonomy (NCBI): domain Eukaryota; kingdom Metazoa; phylum Chordata; class Mammalia; order Hyracoidea; family Procaviidae; genus Heterohyrax; species Heterohyrax brucei. Next base: position 55,914,851 of record CM053149.1, read on the forward strand.
CTCCCAAATGGGTAAAATCACCCCTCTCTTACAATAATATGAGCCAGTACATTCACCAGTGTCATTTCCTTCTCCTTCCATCTCGCTCTCAGCATGTATATCGTCCACATGAGAAAACAGGAGAGCCACAATGGTTAACAGGTGAAATCCCATGGAAAAGGTGGGTGAGAGAGTTAATCGCAACATTTTGTATGATGACTTCCAACTGTCCCAACCTAATGGTAGAGATAAGACAGGGGGAGAGCGGAAAAAAAAATACCATTAGAACAAAATCCAGTGTATCACAAATTACTTTTTTTTTTAACTCTTACGAATAATTTCTTTACAGTTAGTTGATCATGACAGTCTTAGCATGAATCATCATTATTCTAAGAAACCGTCAGCTATTAAGCAATCCTTGGTCAATTCTTTGTAATCTCTGTGGGTTTCCTACATGTTATCCTCATCTTCTTTCACTGAGCCAGATACACAGCTGACTTATTAGAGAAAGTTTAGCTATAGCCTTACCTTACTGACTGCACATTTATGTGTGCTAATAGCCAATAAGATAAATACGTAAATTAACCTTTTGAAGCATTAAATAATTTTTGCTTCTAAAGAAGATTTTCTTTTAAATGTTGGCTAATACATCAGCTTCCTGTAACTATTTTGTTGCCAAAATCACATAACTCATATTGATGTATGGAAATTTAGACCCTTTGAAAAATTCTACTATCCTAAAGTCTGGTGAACATCTCAAATTCTGTAGTATACCTGGACTGTATTTCATAAAATCATGTCCTTTTGCTCCAAACTTCCTTGAAACACAAAGAAATCTTCAAGCTTTCCTGTCCTCAAAGCTCAGTGGTATTTGTACATGAAAAAATATTCTCCTATGATGCAATATTTCCACACATTAAGTACAGTTTTTCAAAGCACGTTTTGATGAGAGTACATTTCCTTCTCATTTTCAGCAAGTCAAGGTTTCCTGATACATTAGCAGCTGAACATCTGGTTCTTGATACACAGCCCTTCACATCTGTGTACAGACCCTGGTTTAAAAACTGTGGGTCATCCAAAAAAAGAAAGCAAAGCAGCCATGCCTGGACTTAGTTATAGAAAAGGGGTACGAGCCTGGTGTACTGTGGAATGAGCATTACCAGCCATAAAATGCTTCACCTCTGTGTGAATGCCACACTTTCCAAGGTCATTCTAAAACACATTTAAGCTTGAGAGAAAGCTCACGAAATTAAAAAAATAATAATAATACGGAACAATAATTCCACTAAATTAGCACATACAACATAAGGACAGTGACCACAAAGTCTACATATGCTGAAGAGCTGTTGGCAATCTGGAATACTGCAACAGTCACTGAGTGACACAAAACTTTGTGGGCAAAGCAGAGAACTGAGCTACCAGAGTCGTATGTTCACACATTAAGTTATCTAAAACTCAGCTGGGACCATGTACCATGTCCAGGATATAGGTATACAGTAGAGAGAAGAAACCAAAACTCAAAACCACACCCAGTGCCACTGAGTCAATCTAACTCATAGTGACTGTTTAGGGCAGAGCAGAATGGCTCCACAGAGTTTCTGAGGAGTGCCTGGCAGATTCGAACTGCTGACCTTTTGGTTAGCAGACATAGCACTTAACCACTACACCTCTTTGGAAACCAGGGTTTCCAAACAGAAGAAAGCATCCTCCAAGTCAGAGTAATTCTGCTCCACAAACTTCCCAGGAGGGGCCAGTTATCAAACTAGCTGAAGAGGTGATCCAAAGAGATCCGGAGTCAGAACACAGTTTTGTTGCCTGGCAAAGCGTTAAAAGATGAGCCACATTAGAGCCTGTCGTTGCTTAGGCTGGCTGACAGCTGCCTCCCATACTCCCCCAGTTCCTTAGCCGAGGGCCTATACTGAAAAGCACACCAGCACCCAGGAGAGCCTCCCAGCCCAGCACGTTCTGCCAGACTCTCAGAGACCACAGCCTAAAACATTATTTAGTTTATCAGTATTGGGAGATAGGCTTCTGTGGCAATTTTCACATATTAGAAAAACCAATGAAATTTTGAGAACTGCAGTGGTAGAATTCCAGTCTAAGTATCAAACCAAAATCCCATGGCCATCAAGTCAATTCCGACTCACAGCAACCTTAGAGAATGGAGTAGAAATGCCCCACTGAGTTTCCAAGGACCGCCTGGTGGATTCGAACTGCTGACCTTTTTGGTTAGCAGTGGTAGCATTTAACTGCAACACCACCAGTGTTTCCAAAACGATCTAAGTACAAGCCTGTAAAATAGAAGCCCATTTTTAAATTTGAAAATATTCACAGGCAGTGCGGCTGCTGGTCAGTCATTACTCAGCACGGCTGGTTTACGGGCTCTCTGCTGAAAATAAGGTCACCTTCAGCCAGTCTGTGAGAGCAATGGAAGACCTGTCTCCAGCCCTTCATTCACCCTTCTACTCCACAAACATTATGGATGGCGTAGATGGAGCTGAGAATGACCAGCTAGCCCTCTTTTCAGTCCTAAGAATTCATTAGTGAAAAAAAAAGCTCCTGTCTTCAGTGAGCTTATATTCTACTGGGAAGCAAGCAAAGAAATATAAAGGTCAGATGGTAAAAAGTGCTATCATGAGAGAGGAAAAAAAAAGCAATGTAAGGACAGGGTGTGTGTGGGTGGGTGGGTGGGTGCATGGGGGTGTATGCACAAGTGATATGCATGATTTTATTTTGGATGATTAAAGAAGGCCTCTCTGATAAGGTGTCATTTGAGCAAAGTCTAGAAGGAAGCAAGGGATCAGAACTTTTTGGTATCTGCAGGAAGAGAATTTCTAGCAAGCACAAAGTCCCTGATGGGAACTGTGTTTGACATGGCCTGGGAAGCACAGAGAAGCCAGTATACCTAAACAGCACTGCGGAGGGAGTGGGGAGAGTAGGACTCAGAAGCTAGGATGCAGTGGAGATGGACCAGAGGAGGTTTTGGGGCCACTTTCTCATGTTGGTTTTATCATAAAGATCAGAATCATCTGGAGCTTCTGATCAGAAGGGAGACACACTCAGATTTCCCTTTTAAAGGGGTATCTCTCTTCAGTGGATAAGAGACTGCGGAGTCAAGGCTTGAAACAAGGAGAGTAGCTTTTGCCTATTATAAAATAGACCTGATTTATAAAAAATCTCAAAGCCTAGCCTGTATACATAGTAATATAGGCAATACCTAATGTTTGTAATGGAAAAAGAAACATTTGCAGTGATCTTGGTGGAATATCAGCAACTTAAAACATTCTAGGGTCCTGTAAGGCTTGGCAGTAAATCCTGGTAGCATAGTGGTTAAGTGTTATGTGTGCTAAGCAAAACATCAGAAGTCCAAATCTGCCAGGCACTCCTTGGAAACTCTGGAGCAGTTCTGCTCTGATCTTGAGTGCCACTATGAACTGGAATCAACTAGATGGCAGTGGCTTTGGCCTTTAGCTTTATAGGTTGGAAAGATTAAGAATTAGATCTGAGAAAACAGGATGGAACAGAGATTCAAAACTGTGTCTGGCTTCAAGACTGTTATCATGGACCACTCCATTCAAATTACGGCCAAATCTCATCAGTCTATTCCTCACATGGTGGCTAAACGAACTCTCCGAAGTGCAGATCTTACCGTCCCACTCCACTCACAATTCCTCCCTGGTTGCCTACGGTGATTTGAGGACAAGCCCAAATTTCTCAATAGATAGCACAAGACTTTTCGAGACCTAATCGCCCCCCTGAGATCAAGAATACAGAAAGTCATTCTATTTGCTAAAATAGACAACCCTTGATTACTTCCAGACCTTCGAAGATTTTCGTTTTTTCTTCTTAGAGGCAAGTTTCAAAATGGCACAAGCACGTCACAGTCACACAGAGTAATGACTCTTGGTTCTAGTTCTTAAACAGTGTTGGAAACCATATGTTAATTCTTTATATATATCCTTATACCTCATACTTAAAGCAATCAGCACTCTGTTCCACAATTCCTTCTGCTGCCATTGCCATTACAGACTGTGTGACCAGCACTCTCTGGAGCTCTCCAGAGCCATCGTGCAAAGCACAACAGTTCTGTCTACAAGTCTCTGTAGCAGTTATTATTGGCCCATTTTTGAAGATGTGATAACTCAGGTTTAGGAAGGTTAAGAACATGTTAAAAATCATATAGCGAGTAAATTACTGAACTGAGATTCAAAGCCTATTCTGTTTTCAAGATGGATAATAATTAACCCTACCTTGTATTACCTTCTATCATGGGTGAAGTAATCTTTAAGAACCACTGGACTTTGGCTTGTGCTAGCTCATCAGAGCCCATTGGCTTCCAGGCAGGGACTTGTGAGCAAACGTCTTATGGAAGGTGTCCAAAAGCCTGGCTTTTCTCTGCTAGAGACTCCAAGAGTCAAGCATCAGAAACCGTGGTGTGAGGTGTGGGCTGCCATGCTGTAGAGACAACTGCCCTCAACTATATGGTCTTTTACTCAGTCACCTGGTAATCCCTTCATACACACCATTACCAGAAGAATCTCTTTGGTTGGCAAGACAAAGTTCTGCCTTTTGCCCTGCCGCAGCACACATCCCACAGTGTGTTCTTAGACAAAAGGGTACCAGAAGTACAACAATGAATGGATCAGTAAAAATCTATCATCATGACCAGAGAAAAAGAAGGTCTAACGAGGTCAGCTCAAAACCATCACAACTGTATTCATGAGCTGAAAGTGTTATCGTTTGAGAAATCAGTGAACATAAAACGCTGATAGGACTTAACTGGCAATGAAGTAACCGGAAAGACAGTATGCACAGATAAAACTGTGAGCTGTGTTCTTCTGGCTTCTGTCTCTCTGGGTGTTTGTTGTTGTTGTCATTGTTGTTTAATAAAAACAAACCCAATACTGCCAAGTTGATTCCAACTCATAAGGACCCTACAGGACAGAGCAGAACTGTTCCGTAGAGTTTCCAAGGAGTACCTGGTGGATTTGAACTGCTGACCTCTTGATTAGCAGATGTAGCACTTACCATATTACATCAGCAGGGTTTCTCTGTTTAGTATATTAATGTAAAATCCAAATGCTTGTGAGAGGATGGAACGTGTTCCGTCTAAATGTAAGTTTCAGTCTTCGTCTTACCACCTCCCTCCTCTTGCAGTCTCTGGATTCAATTGTTTCTACGTAACCAATCCCACTGTCTCCCTAAGGAGCCCTAGTGCTAAAACAGTTAACTGGTCGGCTACAGATTGAAGGATTGGTAGTTTGAACCCACTCAGTGGCTTTGGGAGAAAGACCTAGCAGTCTGTTCCCTTGTACAGATTACAGCCTAGAAAATCCCACTGGGCACTTCTACTCTGTCACATGGGGTCATTATGAGTTGGAATGAACTTAAAGGTACTTAACTACCACAACAACCACCATCACCACCCTCTCCTCAAATACATATATCACCAAACAAATTAAGCAGGAAGATGACAATCCTTACCTGTGTCTAAGGTTAACAGATTATCCCCGGAGTTATCCCTGGATTATCCCTGGAGTGTAGCTTGCACCACCTTTTACCCTTTTATACTACAAGAGGGAAAAGGAAAAGGAAGGAAGTAGAGAGTTGGGGACCTCATACTACCAAGAAAACAGCAGGGAGAGCAGAGCTCATCCTTTGGACCTGAGGTCTTTGTGCCAGGATGATGTCTGGCCAAAGACAGACTGATGCAACACAAGGACCTTCCCCCAGAGCTGACAGAGAGCGTGCTCACCTGGAGCCAACACCTCGAATTCAGATTTCTAGCATATTGGGTTGTGAGGGAATAAACTGATCTTTGTTAAACCATCCACTCGTGTTACGCATTACAGAAGTACCATATAACTAAGATAGTAGGTACCCGGAGACCAAAATTATTTTTCTGTGTGTGCTATTTACTTTAAAACAAAGTAAAAAACCTCATCACCCACTGATTACATACCTGAAAGGTACTGATAAAGGATGGCAAAATGATACCCAGCTGGTAGAAGTCCAGGCAGCTGTGTCACAGGGCGATGCCACAGCTACAAGGAATGGCAAGGCGTGGTATTTATCTCACTGCTTTGCAAAGGGGAGGAAGAGCCTCCAAAAGCAAGAGGACTAAAGGGAAGTTTGGCAGCAAGTGACCAGTGATCATGGCAGAGCAGCCTGTTCCCTGATGGACGCTACAGCTGGTTTTGACTACCAAGAGAAAAGGGATATGGCTGGCATCAAAACTGGCATCGCACTGGTGATGAGTCTTAGGTCATTCTGTTTGGTGACAGGCAACTCCTTGACTCTCGTATGGTCAGGACCCGGGATTACCTACTGTGTCACTCTTTTTGACCTTAAGTCTCAAAGCTAAGTAATTAATCTGTTCCTAAGGCAATGTTCCTTGGAAACTCCATGGGGCAGTTCTACTCTATCTATAGGGTCACTTTGAATCAGTATCAACTCAACTCGATGGCAGTAGGTTTGGTTTTGGCTTTAAGGCAATGTTAAGGCAACCATAGATCTGTACTCACTACTGAGGCAAATAGACCCAAATGCTCCTAAACAGAGGGATGATGTGATGCCACAGCAGGGCTGGGCTCCTCATGGACCATCGCCTCTATGAGGCAGGGTATTGCTCTGACCCCTAACCTCAAGCCATCAGACCACACCACTAGGAAGGGGGTCAGTTTTTCACCATGACCCTTCTGACTATATTTTATTTATTTATCTATCTATCCTTTTATTTATTTGCCTATTTATTTATTTCTCATTCATTCAGAGGCTTTCCCCATTGCTGCTGGATAAAATGGGGCAGGTTCTAGAGCAATGGGGCGGGAGGTCACATGAGGGAGTCAGGCCCTTCAGTCTGAACTTCCAAGACAACTGACTAGACTTGAGATTCTATGCCATGTCCAGAAACACCCACCTAACCTTTGAACAAAGGAAATAACTGGGTTAAGGATCAGGCAATGGGCCAAAATAAAAAAGATGGATTTAGATTTCAGAGTAATAAAGAAGTCATTGCTAAATCAGGAGACACACACCCTTGGTCCTTTCCCCTATTTTAGTTTTCTACATAGCACTTACAGGATAGAACCACCTGCATCGAGTTTCCAAGGAGCGCCTGCTGATCAGAAGGTCAGCAGCTGTAGCACTTAACCACTATACCATTACAGTTTCCTACTAATTCCATATGTTATATAAATTAATTAGTAATTTGTATAATTCACCTATGTATTAAACACTTATTTGATAACTTATTTAACAGCTGTGATGACTGTCCTCTATCCAGTAGAAGGCAAACGCTAGGACCTGTCTCATTTTCCGACATAGTCCAGTTCCTAGAGCAAGGCCTGGCACCAAGTTGCCCAGCACACACTTAATGAATGAATGAAGGAATTCTCAAAGGGTGAACTGGTGATTCACTGAACCCCTGGCAGTGAATCAGAATCTTGGAGTCAGGCCCGGACACTCGTATTTAAAAATGCCCCTTATATGATAAAATGGATGTCCTGTATGATGAATAGAGGTCAGTGTCAGACTAAAAAGCTAATGTCAGGGTTAGATGGAGTAGAACAGACACAGCCAGAGCACCACAGGATGGAAAAACTGATCCCAGAGTCAGCTTGGAGCCCAGACCTTTTCCTCAGCACCTGGTGTAGCTCCTTCTACACCAGTCCAGACTTGCTGATTCCTTCTAGAATGCCCAGATCATCTGCTCTGTAGAGAGGGTCCTAACATTTTAGACATTCTCAAGAAAACATATTTTCCTCTCTTTTCAATAAAATGAAAAGATAACTAGTTAAACGTCAACCAAAAGCCAAGTTTATTGCAAAAAAAAAAAAAAACTATGTCATCAAGTCAATTCTGACTCATAGCAACTCTATAGGACAGAAAAGAATTGTGCCATAAGGTTTCCAAGGAGGAGCTGGTAGAATGGAAGTGCTGACCTTTTGGTTAGCAGCTGAGCTCTTAACTACCAGGCCACCAGGTCTCCACCTTATTATAGAGGCCCCATAAAATGGAAAGTGTGCCAAAAAATTAAACTCTGCATAACCATTGTCTTTGAGAGTCAATTCCCACCCACAGTGATCAGATAGGACACAGGAGAACTACCCCATGGGGTTTCTAATAAATGGCTGGTGGATCTGAACTGCTGACATTTTGGTTCACCAAAAAAAAAAAAAAAAAAAAAACCCAAACCCATTGCTGCCAAGTCAATTCCAACTCATGGTGACCCAACCATGGCTCCTTAATTCTGGATAATGACATGTAAGTGTGGATAGAAAGAAGAAAACTAGAGAAATAGAAACTTCCAATGGTAAATAAAGGACTCATCACACTTTACTGAAGTCAGTTAGAATGACCCTCTGACCCACTACGCCAGAGTCACAGAGAAGGTTCTGGGCATTTATGACAATAATGACTGACACTGTTGACTGAGCATTTGCTATGCCCCCAGTAACCACACTAATCCCTGACCTTCCAGAAAATACTGTAGGAAGTTTCATTATCTTCATTTTCCCAATGAGACAAATAAATGGTTCATAAAAGCAACTTGGCTGAAGTCACACTGGCCTAAGTGACAGAACTAGGTATATACTGTCAACTGGAAATCTCGGTCATTTGTTTTCACTACATAGGGTAACTGTATTGTTCTCTGAAGCAAAGAGCACTGTATTGGGAATAACTTCCTCGGGCTGTTCCTCTTTCTCAGCTGAGTCTGAGGTGGCATTACAGCACCACAGAAGGAAGGCCTAGCGATCTACTCCAAAAATCAGTCACAGAAAGCCCCAAGGGCCACAACTCTCAGCTGACACACTTGGGTTCTCCAGGAGCCCCAGTGGTTCACACCATTTCCTCAAGGGGCTTTTAAGTTCTGCTAGCCTGCCTCCTACCAGCTCCTGCCCAGTACAAGGCAATGCTTTTACTCCCACTCAACATGTAGCAAGGGAAAGATGGGATACAATTAGTTGAAATCTGAGGTAGAAAATCATTTGAAAGTCATACATTAATCTCAAGGCATTCCCCCCCCCCCCTTTTTTTTAGGAGAAAAAAACCTTAGGCGTGAATGAAACCACAAAAGCCAAAACCACTGCCATTGATTCCAACTCATAGTGACCCTATAGGACAGAGGAGAAGTGTGTCACAGAGTTTGAAAGGAGCTCCTGGTGGATTCAAACTGCCAACCTTTTGGATCGCAGCCATAGCACTTAAGCAACTAAAATAAATGAGAATGGGCAAGGAGTGGAAAGCCAATGAGAAGGATACAGCATGCTGGGATAACAAGTTAGAGCTTTCTTTTAATAACAGTGAACCAAAGTTTTTATGTTTGTTTTTTGTTTTTCAATAATCTCAGCGCAATTTACAAATTAAGTGTGTTGGGGTCAAGTTGCTACCCTTTTCAACTTGATCAGTCATAAGAAGTCCACAGAAAGGGAAAAAAAAACAACACTGATTAACTTCAAGTTTTCTTTGCCAAGTTTTCCTGGATACTCTTGGATACTTTTAATGCACTGTATTAAAATATCAGGAAGATACAGCCCTGACACTGCTTGTGTTCCAGGGAAGTTTCAGCAGCCCATTGCACGAGCATCACAGATGAGGAAAGACTTTCCTGGTGGCCAGACAATGGGGACAACTTGCTTTACGCACAATGGACACTCTAGTTTCAGGGTAAGGCACTTGGGTTTTCCTGGGATCATCTTTTCATAACCCGATTATTCTCTCCACTTAATTTTTTGTTGATACTATGTGTTTTCACTAGTAGAAGGCAAGCTAAATCATTGAAGGGGTCTGAATCTTTGATACGTAGCATGGCATCTGCTTTATGCCTCATTCTACAAATCCTGTTCTCAGCATACAGAGGTATGTATCTGTACCACTTGTAAACACAATTTCTATCCCCAGAATCCAGAGGTATACATGTGTACCAAATAAAGTTTTTAAAATTCATGTTTTTCCTATCCAAAATTCAATGATTTGGCACTACTGCCTACAATACCCTGTAAAAACAGTCACTTGCAATGCATGCCTGTTTTGTCCATTTCAAACGTTTATGATAGGCTCTGCCTGTAGGTAGCACACACTGCCAATGGGACTGGAACTTCCCAATGAACCCCAGAGGTACAAAAATTAAGTGGTAGCTACATATACGGCCAGTTGGGAAAGCAACAGAGTTCCAGAAACATTTGACAGTGCAGGCTATACGCCTGCAACCAAGAGTTTCTAAGTGTAGTTAGCTCCCAGAAGCAGGGCATTGGAGGATTTTCTGTGTACACTGCAAGCCTCTCATAAGGGATGGTGATAACTATTTTTGATAAAATTTTGCTCACCCTCTACTCAGAGGATAAAGAACGGCTTTTCTAAGATGTTTGATCCTACACAGAAAAAAAAGATTAGGTCATATGCGTGTGCTTCTATCTGGGTCACCAAAAAAAGATTCCCTGCCTAAAAATATTTCCCCAGTAACCTGTTGATAAGAAGGAAGGACCTAGTGACACAATGATTAAAGAGCTCAGCTATCATCACAAAGGCAGGTGGTTGAAACCCACTAGCTACTCCATGGGAGAAGACATGGCAATTTGGTCTCCTTGGAAAACGTACAGGGTATTCTACTCTGTCCTATGGGGTTGCTATGAGATGGACTCATCTTGATGGCAACAAGGCAACCTGTTAATATTCTACATAAGAAATTTGCTTTTTAGAGAGTAAAGTACAGGTTTTTCTATGTTTCTAGTTCTGGGGAGAACTACTGAATGGCTTCTATGTTCAAATGACTGTACGGACACAAAGCTAGGGATTACAAAAGTGAGAATTACATATGGTCTCTTCAGCCAGTAAACATACACACTCCAAGTGGTAGTTACTGAAATGAATATTGATACTGGGAAGGATACGGAAAATTCCATGGAAGGAAGGGATTGGAAGTAGAATAGAGCTGGGGATAGGCAAGAATGCATTTCAGAAAGAAATTAAAAAAAAAAAAAAGTGATGCAAATAAAGGGAAAGAACAAAGATTTCTCAATTTCAATTAACCTAAGAATTTGATTAAACACTAATTACAAGGCAGATAAGTTGGCCCTATCACGAGATATTTAGTCAGTCCGAAGAGGAACCCAAGGATTTGAATTTTGTCAGGCACCACAGGTAATTCTGAGGTAGCTGGTCTTTGCTCTATCCCCTGAGAGATGTTGACATACCAGGTAGAAAGGCATAAAGGGCAGAACAGGGCAGAAAGGTAAAACTAGCTTAAGAGGCAGAGGGCACAGCAAACACACAATAGAGAACAGAACACTTTAAGTACCTGAAGGAAGGCAGGGGCTGAAAACCAGGTCAGAAGTTCTGTGTTTATTACAGTATCAGTAGCATGTTGGTGGGAAGTGACCGAGCAGCAGATAGGCTTTCTTTCCCACCAGCATCAAAATATCAAAATATGAAGCCTCTTGCTGACTGCTGGAAACCTTACTGGTGTGGCAGCTCAGTGCTACAGCTACTAACAGAGAGGTCTGCAGTTCAAATCCATCAGGCACTCCTTGAAAACTTTATGGACCAGTTCTACTCTATTCTGTATGGTCACTGTGAGTCATAATTGACTTGACAGCCCTGGGTTTGGCGGGTTTTTTTGTTTGTTTGTTTTTTTGTAATCTTTACAGAGGAAACCTGCTGGCATAGTGGTTAAGTGCCACATCTACTAACAAAAAGGTCAGCAGTTTGAATCCACCAGGTGCTCCTTGGACACTCTATGGGGCAGTTCTACTCTGTCCTATAGTGTCACTAAGAGTCAGAATCAACGTGACAGCAGTAGGTATGGGGGCTTTGGTTGTTGAGTCTTAGCCAGTTGGAGAGGAGTGGGAAAAGAGATGGTAGAAATGAAGAGATCCTAATAAGTAATCCCAGGGCGTCCCAAAGAGTCTCAAGTAATAGAGGTAGCCTACTTCATCATTTTGCCAAGAGTTAAGCTTTGCCTTCATGAAGCAGAAATAGAGGAGGAGTTTTAGAATACTACAGCTACACATGACCCAGGCTCAATGAAAGTCTTCAGAGACCTTCTCTCCAGTCTCCATACTTAACCCTTGGGCCTAAACAACCAGTCATCCGCCAGTCGACTCTGACTCACAGTGAGGCTGGGTGTGACAGGGAAGAACTGTGCTCCATAGGGCATTCGATGGCTGATTTTTCAGGAACAGATTGCCAGGCCTTTCTTCCAAGGTGTCTCTGGATAGACTCGAACCTCCAACCTTTAGGTTAGTAGTGGAGTGTGTTCCTGCACCACCCAGGGACATTCAAGCTCTGAGTACAGGCAGAAAAAGTGCAGGAACCTGTACCCCTCACCGGAAGCCTTGAGTGGTGAGGTATACTGCGCTTCTGAAATTACAGACTTGTATCACACGTCATCTACTTCCTCTATTCACCTCAACCAACTGTGAATCTTTAAGTCACTTTTTGCTTTCTGTTCTGCTACTTGGAACTGGGGGTGTTTAACAGAAGATCGAATTCCAATTCCAAGTTGTGTGATAGGAACATCCAGAATGCCTCTTTCTTTTTAACAGCAAAAATACTGGTTATGTGAGTACAGGCTGGTGAATTTCATCAGCTTTCTCTCTGAATCATTAAGCTTCATCTTCATGTAAATAGTTTCTCAGGAAACAGAATTCTATCAACTTGAGGTTTGCGAGTCTTTAAACTTTCCTGTATCACCTCAAATCATAGTCCTTGCAAAACAAGATGTTCTTGAGAAAAGCAGAAGTACAATGTAAAAAGAAATGTATTTAAAAAGTCAAGTAAGTAGACACTCACTTAAGAGTGATACTTCATCAGTCTTTGCTATGGAACTTCCTAAGTTCCCAGAAATACACTCAGTACTACTTCACGGCCCCCAAACAGAGTGCATATTAGCATAAAACCAATATATTTTAAAGGTAGAAGTCAGTTGAGAAAGGACCTACATAAATCTTGCTCTACAGAGGAGTAAATGGAGTTTTGCTTGCTTATGTGGCAACACAAAATTTTGAGACAAACTTATCCCGAGAAGAGTTTATGAAACCGACTCTCTATTACATAGGATATCCTACTGAATGCTCTTTCTAAGTCAATCCTGCATACTATGAGTTGAAGAAGCTTTTGTCCTTATTTTAAAATATTAGCTTAAATGTTACAGCTTTAATGCTAATAACTATGCCAAGACTATCCTATTGTTTGTTTTTACGATTGGGGAGGACTGTAATAGATGAGGACACATCTATCACAAAAGTAGTCTTGAATAGGATAATGGAAAAAGCTAGAGAAAACAAAAATCAGTAGTGAAAGAAATGCCAATCATTTATACAAAAACTGAAGATAGTAACATCTGCCTACTAAGTTTTGGCTTAAAGCCTGTTTCCACCAAAATCAATGGCTGATGAGAGAACCTCATTCATTCATTCCTTCAACAAATGCCTATGGTACCGAGATTGTGCTTGGAAAATACCAAAAGTGGTTTCTGTAATTCATCTGAGATTTTTCTCCTTTGAGGTCAGACTCACATCACTGTATTAACTACCTTCTGCCACCCTGCTGGAAACGCTGGTGTTTTAGTGGTTAAGAGATACGGCTGCTAACCAAAAAACTGGCAGTTTGAATCCACCAAGTGCTCCTTGAAAACCCTCAGGGCAGTTCTATGGTGTCCTATAGGATCACTATGAGTTGGAACAACTCCATGGCTATGGGTTTGTATGGTGTGTGTGTGTGTGTGTGTGTGTGTGTGTGTGTGTGTGTGTTTTAATCACACTGCTAAGGGCAATGTGGTGGATGGAACAGTCACAAGCTTGGAGCGATCAAAAGGAACCAGTGCTGGTCTCAGCTCTCACTGGCTAGTCATGTGATTGTAGCTAAGTCACTTTCCTTTTCTCGGCCACACCTATAAAATTGGAAAATTTTGCTAACAAAAACATAGCTGCAGAGCTATGACAATCTAATCCCTCATTTAGGCATTCAAGGTCATAAATCAAAACATAACACCTATCCAGCTTCTTAAGTTTACTGCTCCTGGTAGCCAGCTACTAAGTGCGTTACCCAAACATGCACTGTTTCTGTCTCCATGCTTTTATACTGGTTCTCCATGGTCCATCTCAAATGTCAAACATGCTTCTATTGCTACCTGCTGTCGTTAGGTGCTACAGAGTTGATTTCTATTCATAGGAACCCCTTGTGAGAGAGCAGAAATACCCTGTAGGGTTTTCTAGGCTGCAGTCTTTTCAGGAGAAATCCTGATGGCATAGTGGTTAAATCCTATGACTGCTAACCAGATGTTGACAGTTTGAATCCGCCAGGCACTCCCTGGAAATTCTATGGGGTAGTTCCACTCTATCTTATAGGATCACTATGAGTTGGCAGCAGGTTTGGTTTGGTTTTAATCTTCTCAGGAGTAGATCACCAGATCTTTCTCCAGTAGATGCTGGTTGGGTTTGAACTGCCAACCTGTCAGTTTCCAGCCAAGCACTCAACATCTGCATCACCAGGGCTCCTATGTGTTGCTAAGAAGCCCCCTAAAACTCATCTAACTTAGCTTTTCCCTCTCTTTTGTCTGAAAAGAAATCTCAAGTCCCAAGAAGTTAATAGACCTTTTTTTTCTTTCAAAGTCACACATCTCAAAAGTGACAGAGAGAGCTTTGACACCGAGGTCTGAGTTTCCCAGCCGTCTCTCCTTGCACTGCATCACCACCACACTGCTAAGATTTCCTGAGCCCACTTCTACTGCATTTGTAACTCTCACTGTCTAGCGTCTGTGCCAAGAGTTGGCAAACTCTGGCCCATGGGCTAAATTCAGCCTGCCTCCTGTTTGTGGAAGGCCAACAAGCCTACAAAAACAAAAACTGTTTTAGAATGATTAGAAAGAAAAGGAAACCATATTTCACAACACATGAAAATTATATGATGCTCAAATTCAGTGTCTGTAAGTTTTACTGGAACACTTTCCATACTGTCTATGGCTCCTTTCTGACTACAGTTGCACAGCTAAACAATAGCTACAGCCCTTAGGGCTCGAAAGTCCAAAAGAATTTTTTACTTTCCCTTTCCAAACAATTTTCTGATCTCTGGTGTATGTCATTATGTGTATACTTATACTCCTTCTTTATAACAACGCAGCTATGAACTACCTTATTCACATAAAGTCACCCCAGGCTAGTAAGGACACCCACTTTCTAGCCAACTCTCAAAAAATACATCAGCCTATTATGGACTGAATTATGTCCTCCCCAAAATATGTGCTGGAAAGCCTAAACTTTCTGCCTATGGGTTGTCTTTGTTACATTAATGGAGGAGGGTTATTAATGAGATTCGAGTCAATCTCTTTTGAGGTATGAGAGAGACCAAGGAAGCAGAGCAGAAATGGGACAAGAGCAACACCGAGTCGTATGAAGACTGACCAGGAGCAGACTCTCTGAAGAGACAAGAACTGTCTTCCAGAGCCAACAGAGAAAAGAAATCTTTGCAAATCTTTGCACAGCCATGGTGCCCTAAATTCAGACATCCAGCCTCGTAAACTGTGAGAAAATAAGTATCTATTTGTTAAAGCTGTTAACTTGTGGTATTTCTTTTACAGCTGCACAAGATAACTAAGCCACAGGCTTTCCTGAGCATGCACAGACCAGAGACCGTTCTAAGTGTTTAACAAGTACCGGTGTGAATTCACCTACTCTGGCTCACCAAAACTCCATGAGGTTAGTTGCTGTCTTAGGCTGGGTTCTTTAACGGAGCAAAACCAGTAAAGCATATACATATATGCAGGAAGAGAGATTTATATCAAAGCCATAGTTGATGTGGTTGTAGAGGCTGGAACGACCCGAGTCGCAGGGTCAGGATAGAGGCATCTCCTGACTCACATAGGTGCAAGGGTTGCCGAACCCCAAAATCAACAGCTCAGAGAACTGGGCTCTTACTCACGAGTTGTGAGGATCAACAAATTCCAAGATCAACAGGCAAAACGGCAGGTAAACTGCTGGCTCAAGTATCAAGAACCTGAGGTCAAACAGATGCCAGGTGCAGGATACAGAGTGAGCCAAAGCCCCCTAGCCTTGTCACATTTCCCACATCCAATGCAGGTGCCCTCTCAAGGAAACTCTCTTTCAACTGACTGGCTCTTCACTGCAGAGGCTATCATGGAAGTGATGAGATTGTCGTATGACTGTCAAAAACATCATAATTGCCAAACCACTTAGATTCACAGCCCAGCCAAGCTGGCACAACCTTAACTAACACAGTCGCTACTATCACTGCCACTTAATAACTGAGGAAAGGGACAAACAGAGAAGTTGAGTAATTTGCACAAGATTACATTTACCATCAGCTGGATTCAAATGTATATGGTAACTTCCATGACTACGTCTGCTGAAAATCAGAGAAGAAAAACAGGGTACATAGGTACCTATCCTTTACTAGCTCCGCTGACTACCAGGATCACTGAACTTAGGAAAGTGGACATATATTATTTCTCTCAGTACCCTAGAGTTCTTCAGTTTATTAGCTAATATTCTTAGTCTAGAAGCAAAAGTCTCAGTTCTCTTTCGGCACAGGGGAATTTTGCTAGACAAACAGAGATTCTTCAAGCTGGAAAAGGCAAGTATATTTCTGCTCCATCCAAGAAGGAAGGGAGATGTGATTGTGCCATCATGGACCCAGAACTGATCTCAGAGTCATATGCATGGGTTCTGCTGTTGTTGCTGTGGGGTCAGTTCTGACTCACAGCAACCCTAGGTACGATAAAACAAAACACTGCCCAATTTTGAGCCATTCTCACAATTGCTGCTATGCCTGAGCCCACTGCCACAGCCACTGTGACACGTATGGGTGCCACTGTGTCTTAATTCACTCTTACGAAGTCATTAAATTCAAATGACCTCCATTTGCTTTTTTAATAAGTAAATGAACAGATGATCTCTAATGCCCCTGGCAGCAATGGTTATGACTCTAAGCACAGGGAGCACAAATACAGAGGTTTTTAAAAGGGTCAACTGACAGCAAGATGTCCAAGAGGAAGAAAGACAGTGAGGAATTAGAAGAAAAGGGCCACTGACATGAATTTAACTTTGCCTAACATCAGTTCACAAAGTCCAGCTCTGGGAATCCAATATCACCCAACACAGACTACTTGGCAAGAGGGACTTGATCATTTTGAGAGACATTTGATGTATGACTGGTCCCTTTCTCTCCTGTACTTTCTCTCCTGACTGATGGTACATTTGGGGCACTAATGTAACCTAAGAAGATTTTGGTTTGGGTGTAGAGTAAGAGTTCAGATTCTCTAAGTCAGCAGTTAAGGACTAGATGCTATACGTGGGGCGGAGCAGAGCCAAAGGCTGGCCCTGGGCCTTGTGCTTTAAGGGAAGCAGAAGAAAGTGAAAGCTCGAGAAGCTCAAGGCAGAAAGCCGCATCAGAACCATGCAGTGCCCGCTCCCCATAGACTATATTATCCTAAAGTCCTAATCTCTACCACCTGTGAACCTGACCTTGACTGAAAAGAGTCTTTGAAGCTGTTATAAGTTAACATGAGGCCACGATGGAGTACTCATTGAATCCATTGCCACGAAGTCAATTCTGACTCATAGCAACCCTACAGGACAGATCAGAACTGCCTCACAGTTTCCAAGGAACACCTTGGGAATTCAACTCTTGACCTTTTGGTTAGCAGCAGTAGCACTTAACCACTGCATGACCAGGGCTTCCACAATGAAGTAGGTGAGTCTTAATCCAATCTGAATGGTGTCCTTATAAAAGAAGATAAAAGATAGATATAGAGAGACAGAGGGAAGGCAGCCAAGTGAAGATGTATCCACAAGCCAGAAACACTTAGGACTACTAGAAGCTGAGAGATATGAATCTTCCCCAGAACCTTCAGTGAGAATAAAAAAATCAAAACGCAACCCACTGTCATTGAGTCAATTCTGACCACAGTGACTCTATAGGACAGAGTAAAACTGCTGCACAGAGTTTTGAAGGAGCACCTGGTGGATTCGAACTGCTACACTTTTAGTTAGCAGACATAGCACTTAATCACTATGCCACCAGGATTTTCTCAGAGAGAAGGGGCCTTGAATATATTCTGAATTTCCACTCCTGCTCTCCAGAACTGTGAGACAATACATTTCTGACCTTAGAAGCCACCTAGCTTAGGGTATTTTGTTACAAACAACAGCTCTACGAAATGAATACAAGTGCTAAAGAAATTAACAGAAATACCCACAGTGGTTCCAGAAACATAATCAACAAGTTGAATGGAAGAACACATTGATATGACACGGGCTGTGTGCCGCACCCACTGCTCAGACTTTGGTTTACGGCCCTCCCTTTCAAGGCTGCCCCATTTGTTGACTTTGGTTTCAGTAAGAAATATACTCACACAATGGCTTCTGCTATCGTTTGCCCCAAGTCACTGTTCCTTTTGCCTGATGTAGCTGGGGTGAAACAGCTGATTTAAAGAATCTATAAATGGCCCTAACATCACTGAAAGGTTCCCTCTGTCATAAATTAGCTGGGGGCTGGTTTACATGTTTTCAAATGACCAGGAATCAACTAGACAGCAGATTTGACATTCCCAAGCAGCCAAAGGTTAACATACCCAGCTGCCGGTTGAAAGATTGAAGGTCCAAATCCACTGAAAAGGGTGTTGGAAGAAAGGGCTGGTGATCTCTGCCAAAACATCAGCCTCCTAAAGATTATATGGAATGCTTCTATTCACACATACATAGCACGGCCAGGAGGCCAAATCAACTTAACAGCAAACTGGTTATTGGTTTATTTGTCTATGACATCCTTCTCACTCTTTAAGGCTAACCCAAATTATTTCCTCCAGGAGTGCATCTTTTCAACTCCTCTTTTACTTTTCCTTTTAAATCCTACAACCCAGAGCTCACTGGCTGGATGCAATGCTGTGGCTTACTCTGCCTTGTCGTTCAACTTCAGAAGGTCCACGACAAGACTGCCAAGAATAGAGAGCATTGTGCACAGGGCATGGCTTTTTGACAGCCTCAAAAGCTGGTAATGTTACTTATTAGCTCTTAACTTGGTCAATTTAACTGAGCTATCGTTGTTTTTATTAAATCGGGATAATGACACTTCTTTGCAGATCACTTCAGAGCATAAAATGAAAAGACAGGTATAAAATGCCTAGGTCAGTCTCTGGCACATAACAGATCATCAACAAATGCCAACGAACTTCTCTTCAGGCTCTGCATTCTCTGCAAAGCCCCAAACAGCACTTTGTATACAATGGGTGCTTAATAATTACTGTGACTGGACTGAAGGAAATTGCTGAATCACTGCCCTGGTTGAAGGCATCCCACAGTAGATTCAACCAGGAAACTGTTAATCATCCTGACTTCACAGGTAATGACATCCCCCAAGCAACTTCTCTGTATCTTTTTTTTCTTATTAAGACACATTCTAATATTTCCATCTATTTTCCTATGTCTATTACGTGCAAGAAAAAATTTGTCTGCAATGCTATTATGCTAGCTAGCATTTTCTAGGTTACTCTTAGGAATATTCCAAAATGATACAGTAAAAATACTATTCAAAATTGTATTTTACTCTAGGGGAAATGAAATACTTTGCCCATTTCACAGCAGCTGTAAAATGGCTAAATTTTCAAGGGAGGATCATTTCTTTTTTTAATTTTGGCTGCTCCAACAATAAAATTTAGTGTGGGCATATCTGTTTGTCTCTGTCCCACTATTCTCCACATGCCCCTCCCATCAGCAGCCCCATTCTCAGGCACCCTGATCCCTGACGCCTCCCTACCAGAATGGTTCTTTAAGAGGACCAATAGTACAGCCATCTCATTTCAAATTTCTTCCATTCTGTCTGCATATTCCTATATTCCAGATCTTCCAAACTTTCCCACTGGCCAGCTGATCCAATAAACCAATTCACACACACACACACACACACACAAAAAGAACAGATGCTAATGGTTCACGTGGATTAATGTCAGGTCTTTACCAGGTAATATTATTGTACTCTCTAAGTGACCCACTAGAGTTGTTATTGTTGATGTTGTTAGCTGTTGTCGTGGCAGCTCTGACTCACAGCAACCTGTGCGTAACAGAACGAAACGTTGTCTCACCTAGTGCCATCTTCATGATCATTGCTATGTTTGTGTCCAGTGTCTTGGTCACCACGTCAGTGCATCTCATCAAGGGTCTCCCTTGCGTTTTCCAACCCTTCCCTTTCCGTCTACTACCTAAAATCCGTGATTGAAGTGGACAGCTCACAGACTGAAAATTTCAGACCCTATGTTGTCCGCTGGTTGAGTTCCGTGAGCCTGGAGAGGTAGGGCCCATCCTCAAATCACTTTATAGGCAGATCTCTATAATGCCACTAATGTACTAACCACAAAATTTGCCACAAAAACGTTTTCTGCACTTCAGCGGCCCATCAAGGCTGTTCTCCTCCACTTTCCAAGTATATTCATAGAACTGACCAGAACGGTTCAGGAAAAGAGGATTTGTGACTCTCTTGAACCTCTGTCTATCTAGTTATTTACTATACTTTTAGCTGTGCAGATCAGAGGACAATCACAAATACAGCTATGGAACACTTAGGATTCAAGACACAGCTCTCAGCAAACAACCTACAAAAAAGCCCTCAAGGCAGCATGGCCCATAAGCAACCGTCTACCCAACTGAGTCAACACTAAAGGTATCACATCTCGTTTGCATTTGGAATTCCTATTAACGCAAATGTACCAGTAAGAGTTTACTCGAGGAGTTTCATATTCAGGAGATGGGGTGTCTGATTTATAAACACTCCTGAGATACCAATCATTGATTAGTTTAAGTCTGCAAAATATATGAGGTATAAAGATATATTTTGCATGTGCGTGTATGCTACAGGAGGGAGGAAGCCAGAGGGGAGATAGGCAGACAGAAAGAGAGAGAGAAGGGGTGAAAAAAAAAATGAAACAATCCCACTGCACTAATGAGGTCTCACGGGGCTAACCCTGAGGCCAAGTCCCAAATTTCCAAGGCCAACTGTGAATACGCACATTTTCAGAATCTAGCCCATCACAGTAGGTCAGAAAGCATGTGACATTTACTTCCACTAAATCTCAAATATGTCTCCAAGGGACAGAGATCGAGAAAACGGAAACAGCTTGTTCAGCAAGTCTATGGCTTGGTTAGCTACAATTACTATTGAGACTCACACCAGGGAAAGACAGCTTGGGGATGCATAAGTGATGTTGGATAGGACTCCGGAATCCAGGGAAAAGGGAGGCTGAATATTTGCCACAAGAGGGAGCAGGAGAATTTGGTCAGATGGGAGGTTATTTGGCAGAGGTTCTTCTCAAGGGTCTAAGTATGAGGAATGAATGGTATAGGAAAATGTTTCAGCAGGAAACATTAATCCCTCCTAGGGAAAACAAACGAAAAAAGATCAGGACACAAGCAGAGAGAATGACACACTGACCCCAGAGGTCTTAGCAAAAATAAGTTGAGAATTTAATTTTTAGTTGAAGCACCATATGCACACTCAAAAATACAACACATACAACATACGTGATCAAACACTCCCTTTTAATTCTGTCTTTCTCCAGATTTGACTTCTATTTCAATGTGAAGCTTGTTTCTTCCCGGCCCGGCAGGGTAGACTCCTTCTTACCTGCTTACTGTTTTGGGCCCCTGAAGGTACCATAAAGAATGGGCTTGTGTCATTGAACTGTCACATGAAAATCAGCTGTGAAAATCATAAAATGCACATACTTTTGGACAACCACATCCATGAGCTAAATGGATGCCCAAGCTTGCTTTAAAGGGGAATGGCAACTTAAATGGTTCTGCAGACCTTTGCTCATTGCTTATTTTGTCAAGAGAAACGGATGAGCTACTAAGAGGCAAAGAACCTTGCGTTTACTTTGCAAGATAAATAAAAGCCTATTTTTGTCTGATAAAAACCATGTTAAACATAGCTTGCTAACAAATGCCAAGGCTCTCAGGGAGTATATCTTATTTTTTCAAAACATAGTAAACTTGGAAAAGCAATTAATGTAATTCCTACAAATAACCCTGTAGGTGTCACTGGCTATACTTCACCTTCCCCTTATCATTTTATTGGGAGCGAAAACACTACTCCTGTTACGCTCTTTTTTCCCTTCATGATCAACAATAGGGTTATACAGTTCTCAGTCTTAGCTCTAAGTAAATTGAAAGATAGGCAGACAGACAGACAGATAGGGCATAATCTTCACATTCTTTGAACTTATTCCTTCTCCTGTCCTCAGTTCTGTTAAGCTTTCAAGTTATAGCAGGTTAAGACTGATTGTCATAAATACTGTTAACATCCTTTGCAACCCCACACAAGTCAGCTGAGACAAATAGCTTACCCTAGCCAGTCTTTTTTTTTTTTTCTTTTCTAGGAATTACTCAAATTATTTTTAATAAAAGACTACAGCCATTTTAGGGGGAAAAATCATCAGTGCTCCTTTCAGTAAAGGGTGGGAGAAATCTTAGCTAAAGGGCTCTTAGATCTAAATGGAATCTTTCAAGGAGGCTAAATCTGTAAAAGGAAAAACATTTAAGGAAGTACATCTTGCTTCTTGATGAAATACACGGCTCTTCCCCCATCGTCTCACTCACAAGGCCCCAAAGATGGAGCTAGCTTGCCCTTCCCCTGCTGACAACACTCTGACCTCCCGTCAGCAAGTTTCGGAAACCCACAGAGCTAAACGCAAGTGACCCAGGATTTGAAAGTGGAACCCCAAACCAATCACCCTATTCTAGCTTTCTTTTCTTACCTAATATGAATGAATGTCTAGATCCCTTTGCCTTGCTCCTTTCCGGACTGGCTGTAGGGGTAGCTGCATGAGAGAAAACATGTGTGTGTGGTGTGTGTGCACGTGTGTGCACGGTGGGTGTTGTGTGTGTGCATGTGTGTGCACGGGGCGGGGGAAGGGGGGCGAGCGTTGGGGATGGGTATACTTTCCGAATCCCCTCTGAGTTGCGGGACTGTGGATGTTCCATTGCTCATATTTGGACATACTCAAAGGATGCCTTTCAGCAGATCTAATCAGAATCTCCACCTACTCAGCTGGCTCCTCCATGATCTGGATGTCTGCGCTGTCTTTACGACATCTGTCATTTTTTAAAAAGCTTCTTCCACTACACCTCCCACTGATAGCCTTTTCTCTCTTTTTTAGTCTTTACACCTCCAGCAGGACAAAGTTTGTATTGTGATATTCACAACCACTAGTGGCTGACTAGAGGGGGAGAGCGTTAGCAAGGCAAGCAGGATGGGGGTGGAGGTAAACCATCCGATGCCTAGTGCGATTCAGGAGTTTCCTTCCAGGAGCTGCAAACAACATGTACATTATCGTCTTCCAAAAACAACAACAGAAAAATCCCTATCTGATTACGTCTGCTCTCAACCTCACCGCGGCCACTTTGTCTGGAGAGGGAAATACGAATTGCCAGCCTAAGCCATTCATCAGTCAACAGAATCAATGGGGTGGGGTGAGGGGGAATTTAAAGAATCAAAAATGCACATAGACTGCATTTTTTTTAAAACCATCGCCTTGGGTGGAATTGATTTCTTAAACTAACTGTCCAGCCGTAAGACCTCCCTCTTCTATATGAAGGAGGAGCCAAGAAGAAGATCCTCGCATCACAAAACACAGACCATTTCCCCAATTGCCAGCAAAGCCCCAGAGGCAGAAAATGCAGCTGTAAAGTTCCCTCAGAATCTCTTGAGGGGAAAGATGCCTCTGTATGCAGAATCCCCAACGCACACTACAGCATAACGCCGAGAGACTTGAACCCTTCAGCCCACTCCCCGCAGCGTTTCTCCCTTCCCGGTCCTCCTGTCCGGGCCACACCTCCCTCCTCTCCGCAGTCGGTGGTGGAGGAACACAAGCACACAGGGGGACCCAACGTCCGCCAGAACAGAGGGGACTCGGAAGTGTGGCCTTGGGGAAGACCCCAGGGATTACCGACAGGAGGGCTGACCGCGGAGCGGCGGAGCCCAGTGGGTGGGGACGCCTGGCTCCCCAGCAGCGCTGCATTCCGGGTGGACTTAGCTCTTCGCGCCCTGAATGCTCGGCACCCAGCGCGGTGCAGGGTGCAGCATCCCTCGGTGGCAGCTCTTCCTACCTCAGGCAGCCGATGATTCCGGCAGGCACCCTCACGCCCAGACGCACCAGCCCAAGCAATTCCACTCCCCAAGAAGCGCAGACACCCCAGAAAATGGACAGACATACACTATTTAGGAGCCCGTCTTTTGCCAAAGCAGAGGGAAGTGCCGCCGCTGAACAGCAAATGGAAAATAGTGCGCGGTATCTGACCAAATCCCCTCAGCTTGCTCAGAATCAGGTCCTACCTGGGTCGGGGGAGTGGGAAGGTCTTCCTCCCCAGTCGCTCCGCGCTGGTGGAGAGCCGGCTCACTCCCTCTTTTCAGCTGGCTCTCGGCTGAGGAGAGGTGGCTCCCATCCTCTCCGGGCAGCACAAAGCCCAGCAGACTCGCGTGCAGCGCCGGCGCGTGCAGGAGCGGCGGCGGCGGCGGCGGGCAGCCGGTGCGCGCCGGGGGAGGCAGGCGCGGCGGCCGGGAGGCTGGGAGGGCCGGGGCCCGGGCGGCGCGCGCGCTCCCTCCCGCGCACACTCGCCCGCTCGCCGCCCGCCCGCCCGCAGCCAGCACTCGCTCACACGCGCGCTCGGCCCCGCTCCCGCCGCCGCCGCCGCCGCCGCCGCGGCCCCCTGAAAGCCGGCTCCTCGGCCCCTGCCCGGCCCACGGGCGCCCTCAGCTCGCCCCGGGGTTGCAGCCGGCGCGTTTCCGGAGCGCGCCGCGGGCAGGGAGCCTTCCCAGCCGCCCGGCCCTGCCGCTTGGACTCTTTTTCGATTTCCTCCGGGCGCGGGGCCCCGCAGTGCGTTCCGGCCTTGCGCTAGCGCTCTCTCTGGCACCCGGCCCACTGATTACACACGCAGACTGGCGCTGCAACTTTTCTTTTTAACCTTCCTAGTCTCACCACAGACAGAACCCCAACCCCAGCTCGCCTACCCGTTTCTCACCTCCGAAATTGTTAAGCCAGATATATCTTTCTTCTTCCACTTTCTATCCCGCTGCTAAAGGAAGCTTTCTTTTAGCAAAGGGATCTGGGGACATACCAAATGGCTTTTTTTAAAGCCCCACTCCATGTTTTTCCTACATACCAAGCATGCACAGCTCTACGCTACTAGATGCTGACACAAGCAGATGAGGATGTGTGGTGGGGGGAAGGAGGAGACTGAACTATTTCCCAGCCAAGAACTCCGAAAGATTCTCTGTGTTGGTATTTCCCTCAAAGATTGCAGCTCACCTGGGAATCAAGACCCAGAAACTGTTTAACGTGAAAGCTGTGCAGCTTTTAAACTACAGAGAGGAGTAAAAGCCGAGCGTTGGGGGTGCGTTGGGAGAGACCGAATGCAGCAATCTACGAACCATTCATTGCCCTTTCCAAGAGAAGCATTATCATTGCCAATACATCACTTCCACATAATTAATAAAGGAGCATTGCACCAGGCCCTGGATCTCTTGACAGCCCATTCATCCTTACAAATCCTTAATGACTTGGCAGCAGGAAAGGCTTACACCTCCTGTGGAGTTCACCAGTTCCCAAACCTGGCTGCACTTGGGACTCACCTGGGAAGCTGGTTTGAAAACAAACAATCGCATTTCAGCCTTCCATCTTGAAACTCTGATACGCTAGGTTTCAAGTGGGACTTCAAGTTAGTCTTTTAGAAGCATCTAGATGGCCTTTGCTACTGGTGTGGTCTGTCATAGTGTGTGGATGTGTGTGCGCGCTTGCGCGTGCTTTGGGGAAAGGGGGCTGCTCTACGGAGCCAGCGACAGAAGAAGGGAGCTCAAGAACTCTAGGAAGAAAACGCAGTTCTCCAGTGAAGTTCGCTGGTACTTACGGTGTAGCTCTGTGATAGTCAGGCCATGGAAAAGGAATCCGTCTCCAGGAATTGCACTTTTTGACTGTGAAGCAAAGAGGAGGTATGTAAGAAGGAGCCCTTCTCTGCCTCTAGGCCAATGGCTGGTAACTCTGACTGCCCTTCAGAATCACCTAGGGAGTTTTTTTAAAAAATCCGGGTGCTAAGGCCACACCCCAACTGATTAAATCTGAATATGTCAGCTTGAGGGCACGGGGTAGAAGGTTGCACGTGGGGGGTGGGTGGGGCCCAGAAGGTTTTTTCTTTCTTTTCTCCTTCTTCCTTTTTTATTTTATTTTATTTTATTTTTTATTTTATTTTTTGTGAGGTTCCCTGGATCAAGTTCTAGGCCAGTATTTCTCAAACAAGAACATGTATACACTTCCCCTCAGCTAGAATTGAAGATTATTATTCAGTGGGGCAGGCCAGGGCAGGGAAAGCTGCATTTGCAAACCAACTTCCAAGTGATGTGGACACTGTCTGATGAGGCCCACACTTAAAAAAAAAAGTAAATAACTCTTGCTGTCCAGTCGTGCCCAACTCAGAGCGACCCTAGAGGTCAGGGTAGAACTGTCCCATAGAGTTTCCAAGGAGCACCTGCTGGCTTTGAACTGCCTAAATTGCAAAAGCGTATCGGTGGCACAGCAGTTGAGAGCTACGGCTGCTAAGCAAAAGGTCCAGAGTTCTATTCTACCACTTACTGGTCGACAAGTCGTTGGAAAGCTCGTGGGGCAGCTTTCCTTTGCCCTGTAGGTTCACTAAGAGTGGGGATCAATGGATTTGTGTGGTCCACCCAGCGGTGGTGGACACTTGGCTTGGCAGAGAAAGCTTCAGACTTTTTCTAGTCTCGCAAACCCCCAGGAATCATTCTTTCCTGGGAGTATTTTCCTTTACTTGCTATGACTTAAATTTTCTTGGAAGCTACTCTGCACATAAACTTATTCTGTACTGACTAGTGAGTGTGAACCAAATGCCGTGGTGTGCGGCACAGGACACAGGAGATCGTGGTCTCTTGGTGACAGTGTATGTCAGCCCCAAATTACTCAGGGCCCCGACTTAGAGGGAGTGTGAAAGGCAGACATTTGACCCACACTCAGTGAAAGGGGTTTAGGGATGAAAGAGGCTGCTTTCTGACTGAGAAAAGGCATGTATCTCAAGTCCTGCCCTTCCCATACGTGGCAGGACAAAGCTGAATGAAGGAAGTGAGGTGAAGAGCCAGGTGCAATGAGAGTGGACTGCATTTCATTGCTGTATACTTTGTGGAGTGGGTGTGAGCCATTATCGCTATTAGAGAGCACTTAGAGAAAGCTGAGATTTACTTGCAAGTGTGAGCATCCATGTGACACGGAGTGTGACAAGGGCCCAGTTCTGCAAATGTTTATTTTCCATTGATGCCCAAAGTCCATCTCTGAGCAGCTGAGAAAGCATTAAGACTTATTACCCTTTCCTTTCCAATCTAGACTGACGTTCGCATTAACCTGCATGACTGGGAAAATCCCTACACGAAATGGCCTCTCTTTATCTCAAAAGGCAACCTAGTGCCCGGTGATTTGGCATCCCTTTCGATTTGTTTCCATTTCTGAACCCCTGATTTTCTTTACTCCTCATTTCTCGGGAAATGTTTCCTTGCACACGTTCAGGGCCCCAGGGTAAACCAAATTTGTAACTCTCTCCTAAATGTTGTACATAACTGAATTTTTATTGCAAGCATTATCAAAGGCTGCATCACTGTGGGAGACTGCTGCAGGTAAGGAAAGACTGAGGCTGCTGCAGTCTGTGGCCTTGGAAAAATGAAATCCTGTAGAAAGGAAAGTATTGATTTACATTCCAGTGGTAATAGTATTTCTTAATTGTGTTCTGGTGTATTGCCTGGCATTCTTTCCTTTGGACTTCGGATCCTGAGTTACAGATACGCACTGTTAACCACCCAAAGCAGCACAGCCAGCCATTTGGAAAGTTCAACGGGAACATCCCCGAGTGGTGCAAACAGTTAATGCACTTGGCTGCCAACTGCAAGCTTGGAGGTTCAAGTTCACTGAGAGATTCCTTGGAAGAGAGGCCTGGCAATCTGCTTCTGAAAAGCCAGCCATCCAAAAACCCTACGGAACACAGTTCTACTCTGACGCACCCTGAGTCACCATGGTAACTGGTACAGGTAGCTTGACAAGATTTGACATAGTGTAAAGATAGTTCATTTTTTCCAAAAAACCTTCGGGGAATCCTTTGGCAAACTTATTCTCAGACTGAGTTAGGCCCTACTTTTTTTTATCCTGTCAAATCTTGTCAGTCTCCACCCCAGGTTACTCAACAGAAAAATTGAAGGGGTAATCAGCAGTACCAAATGAACTTTTAAATATTAATATTTTGGTAAATACCCTAGAATGATTTTCCGTGATAGGGAAACGAGGTCTTTATTGTCACTTCTATTAGATACCCTGTGATTCAAGTTGATTTGCACTTTAGATTCCATAAGGTAGAGGTACCATCATTATTTTTTCACTACTTGAAGCTTCTTAAGTATCTTAATATAATGCGGGTCCTCCCCACCTTATTTTTTTTATCTCTGTGAGGCTTCGTCACTCAACCTAGCTGCTCACCAGGGGTTCAGTCTGATCTCTATGTAAGGAAAAAATTATTACAACACTTCCAGTCTGGCCAGGAACCTCAGGTGGACTAGGGGACCCATTTTGTCTTTTGAGTTTTATTCAGTACTCATTGGGTCCCAGTGTCTTTATTTCAGAGAAGACTGGAGGAATTCTTTGTTGGTTCCTAAGTATAGTCTCCTTTCTCCCTGGAATCTTGCTCCTGCATTGAAACCCCTGCTTCTCTGTTTTGTTTTGTCCAGTGGAACACCAATCAGTCACTAGGTCCTGCTACTATAGAGATGGCTTGGTCATTATACCCATAGACACAATACAACCTCTCCTGTTTCCTATAGGGACACCAACTTCCTCTGACTTGCCAGTGGGCTTATCATGGTCTTTGGGCACCAGAAGCCCGAATTTCCAGTTTTGAGCAATTTACCTTCAAGGGCTGCACCTGTCCAAATGACGTTTTGTTTTCCAATTCTGTCTAATATGTATCCCATGACTTTAAAGTCCATGATAAGTCAGCAGAAGAGTGATGATCTAGAGAAGCTAGCAGGTCAGTAGGAAGAATGACAGCCTGGTTAAAAGTCAAGGCTTTGGAGTCAGAATATGTGATTTGAATCCTATCTCTGGGTGTGTGACTGTGGACAAGTCTCTTAGTCTCTCTGAGTTTTAGAATCTCTGTCTGGAATACCTGAATGGTAAAATTAATCTTGGTCATAATAATTATTTAATGAAGTATACTATTCCATAAAAGATGATACCCATATGAAAAAAGCTTCGATGTAATTATTATGCTTAGCTGCTATTGAGTAGGTCCCAACTCAAGACAATTCCATGTACAATGAAATGCAGTCAAATCCTGTGCCATTTCTGTAATTAGAGACTCAACAGACCACTGTGATCCATAGGGTTTTCATTGTTTAATTTTTGGAAATAGAATGCCAGGGCTTCCTTCCTAGTCTGTCTTCCTCAATGTGATGATTATGATTCTCAGTATTATGTAATTATCTTCCGTGCTGTGATCTGATGTACAGGAAGTTTCCTTGGGGGTTATGGCCTGCATCAAATACATACACATAGAGAGGGAGACATTCAGGCAAAACCAGTGCACACCTGATCCTGCATCTGACATCCTCCGGTCTCTAGTTGCTGGAGGTGACTCCTGACCTGCTCTCACAAACACAACAGCCAGCAACCTTTTACCTGACCTGCTGAGTTTTGGTTCATCACCCCCTACAACAAAGTGCCATCTGACTCATGGATTTGGGACTTGACAGCCACCACAGTGGTGTGAGCTATTTCTATGAAATAAATCTCTTCTATATACACATTTCAGTGGATTTGCTCCTCTAGAGAGCCTGCACAGAAACTGTACTGACCAAGAGGCAGTTGTTTGAACAGAACAAGGGTAGCTTAAAGTCAGGAAAGGTGTGCATCAGGGTTATGTTCTTTCACCACACTTAGTCAATCTATGTGCTGAGTAAATAATTCCAGAAGCTGGACTGTATGAAGAAGAACAATCAGGATTAGAGAAAGACTCATTAGCAACCTGCGATATACAGATGATACAACCTTGCTTGCTGAAAGCAAAGAGGACTTGAGGCACCTATTGATGAAGATCAAAGACCACAGCCTTCTGTATAGATTACACCTCAACTTAAAACCAAAATACTCACAAGTAGACCAGTAAGAAACAATGTGAGAAATGGAGGAAAAGGTGAAGCTGATAAGGATTTCATTTTACTTGCATCCATGATCGACGCCCATGAAAGCAACAGTAAAGGAATCAAGGGGTCTATTGCATTGGGCAAATCTGTTGCCAAAGACCTTTTTAAAGTGCTGAAAACCAAAGATGTCAGTTTGAGGGCTAAGGCTTAACTGTCCCAAACCATGATGTTTTCAATGCAAAAGGTGAGCAATGAAGAAGGAAAATAAAAAAAAAACTGATGCTTTTGAATTGTAGTGTTAGTGAAGAATATCGACTACACCATAGACTACCAAAAGAACTAACAGGTCTGTCTTGGAATAAGTACAGCAAAAATGCTTCTTGGAAGTAAGGATCAGGAGATTTTGTCTCAGGTACTCTGGACATATTATCAGGAGGGATCAGTCCCTGAAAGGGACGTCATGCTTGATAAGATTGAGGGTCACCAAGAAAGAGAAGATGGATTGACGCAGTGACTGCAACAAGGGGCTCAAACGTAGCAAGGACTGCAGGGATGGCTCAGAACCGGTCAGTGTTCTGTTCTGTCTTACACTTGCTGAATCAGAACCGACCATGTGCACCTAAGAACAAGGAGAGAAGCCAGCGTAAGAGTGCCTGGAAGCTCCACCGAAACTTGTTTGGCATCACACATGCAGGCTTCCAATGACAGACAGCTGGCAGCTGTGCATCTGGTCCTTCGGCAGGGAATCGAACCCAGGGCTGTCATGTGGGTGTCAAAGGCACGACTTCTACCGCTGAATCACCAACGCCCCCTCTGGATAATCAGATTCTGCACAAGCAGGCCATCTCACTACCGATATTTATTATGCCATTATTTGGTTATATATAAATCTATACCATGCATAGTTAACGAAGATGGATGTTTTCTGTGGCGCCTGAGAGTTCTCCATCCCTGTGACAAAAGAGAGAGCCTGTGTGCATTCTGTTTTATAAGTACCGAGTGTGATCATGTGACCAATGAATGGGTAGCAACTTCTTTGCTGGTTGAAACTCATTTTTTTTTTTCTTTATGTCTTGACCTTACCTCAGTTACAATCTGAGGATACAATTTCTAAAAATAGAGTTATTTTAGCCAAAGTCCACTACAGGTCAGATTTTAGTAGTCAAACATTAATTTTGTGAACAGACGACTCTGTCTGTAGGACATAACCTTCTCCACTAAGTTTTGGCAAACTTTCTTAAACACTGTGCCAAAGACTCTCCATCAGTAGGAGCTCAGGGTGAACCCCATGGGTGCTCTGTACCAGACAGTTGTTTCTCTCAATGTAGTTCTGAAGCAGTGTCCCTGAGAGATTGCATTTCAGCCTTTTCAATAAATCTCTTTTCTAAGGCATCTTCTATGATCTATAGCTCCCTCACTGCATCTTCAATCGCCAGGCACTGATTAGAACTTTCCCGAAAACTGCCTATGTTTTAGTAGTTACTGCACTGCTCAGATAATATCCCTTGAAAGTGGTAGAAACAAAGATACCTAAGGGAGAGCAGACGGAATCTGTGGGTACCTTCATCTGTAGGTTTAACAATGCTGAATCTGTTACCACTGGAAGCATCTGGAAATAATAAAGATACATGCTCTTGTCTCTTTAAAAATCCAGCCCCCTCTAACATGGCCCAAAGGTCTGTAGTAATCATGAGTTAGTCAAGTTCACAAATGACTCTTTCAGTTTCTCTTTCTTTTACAATATTATCACGTCACACAAACAGCTAAGCCACCTTCAGATATGTTTCTGAATTAGAGATCTTAGAGCTATTTGTCATCTATAATTTAATTTTTGTGTTAAAAAATATCCTCACATGCTGGTTGGTAGAGCTATGATTATCCTTATCTTACAGATCCAGACAGAAAGAACAAAAGGGTTTGCCCAGCTCTGGCTGAAAACAAGTACCAGTTAGATTGTTTTAAAAATTGCTGAAGCCAGAGCGCTATCCCCAGAGATTGTTTCTGTTAGTCTGAAGCGGCATCTGGGAAGAAAATTTTTTTAATTCCCTTATTTGTTGTTAGTGGGAATGTGAAGTGGTACAGTTGCTGTGGAGAACAGTTTGGTGGTTCTTCAAAAAGAAGAAATAAAAGCAGGAACGCAAATATAAACCTGGAACCAGTGTCCATGGCTACAGCGCTCACAGTAGCCGAAAGGTAAAAACAACCCAAATATCCAC
Source organism: Heterohyrax brucei (assembly GCA_028571685.1). Taxonomy (NCBI): domain Eukaryota; kingdom Metazoa; phylum Chordata; class Mammalia; order Hyracoidea; family Procaviidae; genus Heterohyrax; species Heterohyrax brucei. The sequence continues at coordinate 55,947,232 of CM053149.1, forward strand.
CTACAGAGGGAGGAACAAAATGCAATATATGTACATATATAATAGAATATCACTGAGCCGTAAAGAAAAATAAACTTCTGATCACATGCCATGACATGAATAGACGTGGAAAACAAACATATGCTGAGTGAAATACCAAACAAACAAACAAAAACCCAAACCCACTGCCATCAAGTCGATTCCTACTCATAGAGACCCTATAGGCCAGAATAGAATTGCCCCACAGAGTTTCCAAAGGGTACCTGGGGAATTTGAACTACCAACTTTTGGTTAGCAGCCGCAGTACTTAACCACTAAGCAACCAGAATTTTTAAGTGAAATGAGTCAGACACTAAAGGACAAACACTGCATGATCTCATTTATATGTGAATTATCTAGAATAAGAAAAGTGAAAAATAAAATGAATGCTTCTCACAACTAGTGAGACACTGTTTCTGTTCTGCTGCTCCAGGAGACGTGAATATTTTTAATAGAATATAGAAATAAGGACTTTGGGAGGATGTTTACGAGATCTTACCAATGTTTCAGAGCCTGTTTCTGAGTTCCTAAATGGCTTAAGACTAGGCATAGTAATTCATCCTACAGAGATACACAGGCAGATTGGGAAACAGGCTCAAGAAGGTGAAATCCATGTCTGCAGGCCCTCTGTCTGTGTTGCTGATAACTTGATCTTCAGCACTAGAACTGCTTCTGGTACCTCGTAGATGAAATAACAACACACACATCAACCCCTCTGTGAGAATTGCCCTACGTGGAGTAAAGATGGACTTCAGTCCTGCTGTGAGGGAAGCTCTTCGGAGCCTGTCCAGGCTGAATTGCGATTTAATATCGGTCACCTCCTCCTACTTGCAGTGCAGACCCTTGTCAGCCTTGACAGCCTCGCCATATTCCCCCTGACAATCCCACTTGGCCACCTGCTCTGAATGACAGATTGCCTGTGACATTGCAGGAGGCCAGACCCTGGGAGATGGCAATCAGACTGAGCCTCTGCAGGAGCCTGCAAGCAAATCCTCTGTTAGTTTTCTCAGCGTTGCCTGTGAGCTCTTGTCTGTGCCTCTCGTAAACAAGCCAAAGATGCTTCAGTCAGACACTTTACTTGTATTATACTTGTCTTTTCATTTATTATTTCTCCAGAATAGTACCCGTGAACTTCCTCATAAGTTCAAAGCCAGTCAATTTCAATTGGCGCCCATAGCGTCAGAATTGTCGAACTTCAGGGAGGATAATTGGAATCAAGTGCAGCCCAAGGCTGGATCTCATGAGGTGGAGATCAGACATACGTGCGCTCTCTTAAGCTTTCTACCCATTCTGACAGCAGCCGTCCATTCTGCAGCACTTTCTCCTTTTCTGCTGGGTTTAATAATCTATCACAGTGTTGCACAGAACTCACAGTTAAGTGTTTTATGAAGAAGTAACAGGCTACAGCTCAGGAGTAGACTCAACAGGCTCTAACTCAGGATCTGGACCACGAAACTTATAGGCCAAGTCTGGAAGTTTCCACCAAAGCAGAGAGCATATCTTTCTCTTCTTCAGTGAGAGCTGTCTCTCTGGGCTGCTTTCAGCTGTGTAAACAAGCAGGCCCTTCTCTGCCATGTCTGTGCCTTCTCAGCCATGAGGGCCTCTCCTCAGCCATTTCAGAACAGGCAGCTCTCTCCTCCTTCAGGAAAGACTTCCTCTAGGCCCCCTCAGGACAGGTTTCTTCTTAGCCCCCTCAGGATGGACATTCTCTAGCACCCTCAAGACAGATCTTCCCTCAGCCACCTGAGAACAAGCTTCTTTTCAACCCGCTCAGGGTAGGCTTTTCCTAGGCCCCTTCAGGACAGGCCTCATCTCAGACCCCTCAGGCCAGGCATCTCTGTCTCTGGCCTCCCTACTGGTGGCCTCTCCAACGTTAACTGACCTAGCTCACAGCCCCGCGGGAGCTTTAGTCACCTCTCTTAGCTGCATCCTTAACAACCAGTTTCTGCTGTTGCGGTCGCTTCCCTTCCAGGGCCCCTTTTGGGGCTGTCACTGCTGGATCTGCAGCAGGACCACTCCTGGGCCTCTTGATGTCTTAAGCATTATAACTCTCAACCTGTGTGACAGCTCTTTTTTTCGAAGGCTCCTTGTCTCCTCTTTCTCTGTTTCTCTCTTCTTTCTTCCTTCTGCTCCTGCCTGCCAGTCTTTGTGGGGTTGGCTGCATATAAAAGTAAATTCCTCATCAGTTTCAAGGCACGGTTCCGCAACCAGGACCATGCTGTGACCAATCCCCCTTTAGTAGGCCACAGACACTTCATTTGCGTAGTAAACTGTAGTGATTTCATTTTCATAACCTATAGTCACTTCATCTACATAGTCTATTGACTGATCCCTGCAAGATGCTTGCCAGTCATTGGGTAGGCTGCAGCTTAGGACCAAACAAAATTATCAAGCCACGGGTTGCTATGGCTTATCCAGGAAATGCCAATCAAGCTAGACAGAAGCCAGAAAAATTCCGGGTTACAAAGTTAGGCTCAAGTTTGTTTTTCAAAAGAACCAAGGCAAAAGTCATATAAAAGACCTCATTTCACCACCCAAACCAAAAACCAAACCCACTGCCATTGAGTGGATACCGACTCATAGCCACCCTACAGATAGAGTGGAGCTTCCCCCTAGAGTTCTGAAGGAGCGCCTGCTGGATTAGAACTGTCAGTCTTCTGGTTAGCAGATGTAGCACTTAACCACTACACCACCAGGGTCAGCATACCACAGTCAGCGAAATAAACCTCTTTTTTTATAAAGGCAAAAAGCTGCCAGAGCAGAAACAAACAAGATTCAGTTGAGAATTCTTGTATTATTTCACTTGTTCATTCATTCTTTCAGTTTTCCATTCAACGTATATTTGTTAGGTGATCTTTGAAAAATCAACCATTGAAAACCCTGTGGAGCCCAGCTCTGCTCTGCCACACATGGGATTGTCATGAGTTAAAGTCAAATGAGTTGGTGTCAACTAGACAGCAACTGGTTTGGTTTTGAGGTTACTGTCGGCAAGGCACTGTCCGAGACATGGTGGAAACAGCAGTGAACTCATCAGCAGAATTTCACACCTTTCTGAGACATATATTCTAGTGAAAAACAAAAATATAATCAACTAATGGGTTCCCATACAACAGGGCATCAAATACAGATAAGGCTATGAAACGAAATAAAGCAAGAACAATGTGATAGGGTTCCAGAGGCAAGTTCCAGCTAAGGGATCAGTTTTGCAGAAAATGAAACAACAACTTCTTAGTAACAGTGTCATCCTTTTTTTAAGAGTTCCGAACAGGTATAGCATACTATTTTGCCAGATGGATAATTTGTTACTGTCCTAAATTGAGATTCTTTTAGGAAATTCTCATCTCAGAGTGACTAGGCTTCATGGCATGTGACACTGCATCCAAGTGCTTACTGACATCACGTATGTTCAAGAATTGTTAGGAAAAGATCACTCCCATGGATTACGTACAAGCTGGCTGCTTTCCTTCTAAAGGCAGAGCTCCGTAGAGTCTGCAGGGTTGCGAGATTTCAGAAGAGGATTGCCTGGCCTCTCTTTCAAGGCACCTCTGGGTGGGTTTAGATCACCAAAGTTTCAGCTAGTTGTTGAGCATTTAAATATTTGCACCACTCAGGGATGCCATTTAAAGGACAAATTCTTATTAAGGCAACTAGATGGCAACATTTTCATAAATTAACTCTAATGGATGAAATTTTTGTCACAAGTCAAGGGCATTGGAGAAATTGGGGGAATAACCACGTTACATAACTGAATAATGTTTCCAGTGCTTCTTTCTGTGAGTTTCAATCCACACTTCCTTTTTCCTTCTCCTTGTACTTCTACATGCAATTATACAACATACAGGCCATATATCTATCAGACACTTGTAACATGCACACTCACGCATGTACATACCCTCTTATGGAAACACACATTCACTCACATTTGTGGTTCTTCACTATGGTCAACCACGTAACTGATGAAAAACCACCAGTGATCAGTTTGCAAATAACACAAGGACAGCGTGGTCAAGCTCTTATTTATTTGTGGTCTTTTTGTGATTTTTGGAAAATTCTATATGTTTGTTTTCATCTACTTAAATGTTTATAGGCTTAAGCATATGAACCACACATCATCAGTCTCTTCTGAAATCATCAATGTCAGATTTGATGTCTGAAAACAAATCTGAATATGTGATGTCACTGTGTCTATACCTTAAGAAAAGTTTGTTCCCCTTCCTGCTTTATTCACACCTAAACAACAAACAAAAATATTCTAAATATAGAAGTTGCTCAAATAAAGGCAAAATTGGGATGTAGAATTATTCAACTCAGCAAAGAACCTACTTAACTTACAGCAGGATATTAATAAGCATGTTAACTAAAGGATGAAGAATAATTGAATCTGCTGGCTATTTTAATGTAACAATTCAAAGAAAAGTTTGCAGTGGTCTTCCTGTCTCAATTTTTTAATAGTTCAGGCAAAAATATTGAATGACTGCTCAAATAAGAGTAACGTATAATTATTTTCTGCTTCGAATTTTTTACCATGCTTCGAATTGTTACCATGTTTTCATTAGAGGAAGGACATGGAATCATTGAATGTTGTTAAATATTTGGTGTATAGAAGGGATTTTTCTTTCTTGCCCCTCTTACAAGCCTAACCTTAGAGTTAAGAGCAACATATATTTTCCCGTTAATTCTATCCCTCCAGAGTAATCTCCTGCCCTGAGTCTCCTGGAACATGCACATCTGAACAATATTCTTTCAGAATTTCTGCTTTTCTCACCAAATATGACATACCTCATACCACACTATATAGAAACTGTAATTTGTGTTACACACTCTTTTTTCTGGTTTTAAACAGTCATAAAGGGCTTTCATCAGCACGGGCTGTCAGTGGTAAAACAGCTTCCCAATGAACCAAGAGGCAGAAAATGTTGGTGGGCAACCAGTCGTGAAAGGGTTAGCAATTCAGAAACCGAGTAGGCAGGCGAGGCTAAGATGGCAGAGTGGACGCACCTACTCTCTAGGTGTCTAACAGCAAAGAAACGGAAAATAACTGTATGGATTATATAGGACATTCCAGGAGCCTTCAATATCAGGTGAAAAGCGGAATGGTCAGACTAAGTGACAGAGAGGGGAGAGCAGATCCAGAAGCAAGTAGTTTGGTGAGAATTAAATCCACATTCTGCAAAGGGAACTACCTCTGCCAGCCAAGGAGAGCCCCAGCACAGTGCCCAACCACCAAACAGAGCAACAGTGCTATGAGCAGAGCATGCCTTTCTTAGTGGGGAAGCAGAACTTCAGACAACTGCATTTACAGTACCTCAGAGGACTTTACCTGAGCACCATCAGCTAAGTGCTCACAGAATCTTCCAGATTTAAATCTTCCCCATATGTGGTTTCTTTCCCTTTCCCCAGCACTTCCTCCCTCTCTTCACTGCTTGCACCAAACACTAAACTCTGACTCACTATCTGGACTGGAAGTGGGGCATCTTATGTGCATGCCATGAACTATTCTCTGGTACTTTGAAAGGGAAATAAAGGGAAAGGGAAAAGGGGTGCTGGTTCTCCTGAACCACGAGCTTTCCCTACCTTTCTTAGGGCACTGGTAGCTCTAACCACCCAGTGACAAGGCACTGGAATTCTTAAGGCTCTAATAATCAAACTAGCTCAAAGAATCAGATTTGTTGGACTCTCAAAAGCTAAATTAAAATATGTAAGTCTGCGTATTAGAACACAATTGCCACACATAAGTAAATTACAAAAACATTCTAATGGCTTGGATACAACAATCAATTTCTAATAATTTAAAGAAGCAGATCACCATGACTCCAGAAGAACCCCTACATGAACAACTAATTTTCCAGATGAAGACTTCATCCAATTATCAGAGGAAGAATACAAAAGAGTAATGTTTAGAAGTCTTCAAGACATCAGGAAGGAGATTAGGTGAAGAGCAACAGAGCATAATGAAAAATTAAACAGGTTGCAAGAAATATTTGAGCAAGAATGATCTGAAATTCAGCAGATTAAGAATAAAATTACAGAATTAGACAAATCAGTAGAAAGTCAAAGACTGAGGTAATGGAATGCAGAACTACTGAGAGTGAAGATAAAGCGACAGATAGCAGCATTTATGGGGAAAAATCAGATGAAATGATTTAAAGAAAAAAAGAAGAATCACTAAGAATTATGTGGAACTCTACCGGGAGGAAAAATTTGCAGATGATTGGATTACCAGAACAAAGAGGCGAGAAAAGAAACTACGGAGAGAATTGTTGAAGATTTATTGACAGAAAAGTTCCCTGATATTATGATAAACGAGAAAATGGCTATCCAAGATGCCCATTTAATTCCATACAAGTAGATCCCATAAGAAAAACACCAAGTTATGTTACAATTAAACTTACCAAAACTAAAATGAATGAAAATCTTTTAAAGGCACCTAAGCTTAAGCATAAAATAACATTCAAAGGAGAGTCATTAAGACTGAGCTCAAATTACTCAACAGAAACTATGCTGGCACAAAGGCAATCAGATGACATATACAAAGGCTTGAAGAAAAAAAACTACAAACCAAGAATTATATATCCTGCAAAACAGTCTGTCAAATATGATGGTGAAATTAGGACATTCCCAAAGACTGAAATTGCAAAAAACAAACCAAAATTACAAGAAACACTGAATGAAGTTCTTTAACTAGAAAATCAATAACATCAGCTGTACATTCAAGGATGCAATGGATGACAGAGCATCCAGATATCAACATGGATAGGGAAATCACAAAAATAAATCAAAGCTAAAACACTAAAAATAGGACAACAGAATCTCAGCATGTGGATTATGACATTATACCACAAACAGGGACTAACTAAAGTATACACAAATTTTTCAGATGGAGGGGAAGTCAACACAATATAAAGAAGATAGAGAGTGGTTTAAACTCACAACGTTAGGGGTGAGTATTAAGGCAGCCATAGAGGAAATTAACAATCCTACACATCAAAACAAGAAACAAAATCAAGAAGTCTCAGGAAACATAAAACTAACAATGAAAAGGATGAGAAGAAAATCCATAAAGAAAAACAACTCATCACAGAAAATTAAGTGGAACAAAGAAATTCTCAACATACCAAAAAAAGACACCAAAATGACAGCATTAAATTCATACTTGTCAATAATTACATTGAATATAAATGGATTAAAGGCACAAATCAAGAGACAAAGAGTAGCAGGCTGGATAACAAAAAAGATCTGTCATTATACTGCTTAAAATAGACATACCTTAGACATAAAGATACAAACATACTGAAATTCAAAGGATGGAAAAATATACATCAATCTAACGACACTTAAAAGAGCAGGAGTGGCAATATAATTTTAAATAAAATAGACTTTAAGTAAAATCCACCATAGTGGACAAGGAAGGTCACTGTATACTGCTTAAAGGATCAACACATCATGCACCCAATAACAGAACTTCTAAATACATAAAACAAACTTAACGTCATGAAAGGTGAGATAGACAACTCCAGAGTAATAACAGGAGACTTCAACACACAACATTAGGTGACAGACAGAACATCCAGAAAGAAACTCAATAAAGACATGGAAGACCTAATGCCACAACCAACCATTCTGACCTTATAGACATACGCAGAACACTCCACGCAACGACAGACAGGTATATCTTCTTTTTCAGTAAACATGGAACAGGCCACATTATTGGTCATAAAATACACCTTAACAAAATCCAAAGCACTGAAATGCTACAAAGTGTCTTTTCAGACCATAAAGCCATAAAAGTCAAAATCAATAGCAGAGAAAGCAAGCGTAAAGAAATCAAATACATGGAAAATGGAAAACAACTTGCTTAGAAACTTCTGCATTATAGAAGAAAATAAGGAGACAAAAGGGGCTATATGATCTGGAGACTATATCAGCCCGAGACCAGAATAACTAGATAGTGCTTGGCCACCACCAATGACTGCCCTGACAAGGAACACAACATAGAGTCCCTTATGCAGTAGAAGAAATGGAGGTGGGATCTAAAACTCTATTAAAAGATTTGAGTTGATGGTCCAACCTTCTGGAGGGTCCCTAGAGGACACGGCCCTGGCCTCTGGGCTGGCCTAGAGTTGAAACCACTACCCAAGCCAACTCTCCAGACAAAGATTACAATGGACTGTAAGACATAGAGTGATGCTGAGGAAGTGTGTGCTTCTTGGCTGAAATATATATGTAAGGCTGTCAGAGCAGCTCTTGTCCTGAGGCAAGGTGGGAGGGTAGACAGGATGGTTAGCTCTTGGAGCATTGGGAAAACAGCTAGAGTTGCACAGCAGTGTATGTACAGGGTTTTATACGGCACATTGACTTGGATTGTAAACTTTCACATAAAGCACAATAAAATATTTTTTAAAAATGAAGTAGACACTACAGCATCTAGGAGTTTAATCTTGCAACTAGAATTAGACAGCTAAAGCTTTTCTGTCATGAATGCTGTGGTCATTTGGGTGTTTTATGGTCAAGAAGATGCATCATAGTGAGGTATATGACATATGTTAAAGTAGATATGCTTGGATGTAGACCTCTGAGGAAATGATTATAATTATCTTAAAAAGGTCTCAAGCAAGACTCTAAACATCAACTGCAAAGGGAAGGGAAGACTGTACAAGCATACCTCAGAGATATTATGGGTTCTGTTCCAGACCACCCAAGTGTAGGGCAAATAGCACAATAGACTGAGCCACACAAAATTTTCATTCCCCAATAGATACACAAGTTGTATATGAGTTGGAATTGAATCAACAGCTATGTTTGAATCAACAGCTATGTTTGTTTGTTTTTTGGCAGCCTACTATGTATACAACAGCATTGCAACTACACAAAAATGTACATACATTAATCTAAAAAAAAATACTTTATTGCTAAGGAAAAAATGCTAAGCATCATGTGAGCCTTCAGGATGTTGTAATCTTCTTGCTGGTAGAGGGCTTCAGGATTGTGGTTGACGGCTGCAGTAATTTTTTAAGATAAGACAACAAAGAAGTTTGTCACATGAAATGACTCTTCCTTTCATGAAAAATTTCTCTATAGAGTGTGATGCTGTTTGATAATGTTTTACTCACAGCAGAACTTCTTTTAAAATCTCAATCTTCTCAAACCCTCTTGCTGCTTTATCAACAAGTTTATGTAATCCTAGAAATCCTTTGTTGTAATTTCAGCGTGTTCACAGCATCTCCATCAGGAGCAGATTCTGTCTCAAGAAACCATTTTAGTTGCTTATCCACAAGGAACAACTCATCCATTAAAGTTTTGTCATAAGATTGCAGCAATCCACTTAGTATCTTCAGGCTGCAGCTCAAATTCTAGTTCTCTTGCTGTTTCCGCTGCACCTGCAGTTACTGTCTGCCCTGAACTCTTGAGCTTGTCAGACTCATCCATGAGGGCTGGAATCAACTCTTCCAAACATCTGTTAATCTTGATATCTTGACCGCCTCGCATGAATTATGAATACTCTTAATGGCATCCAGAATGGTGAATCCTTTCCAGAGGTTTTCAATGTACTTTGCCCAGATACACAGATGACAATTTATGGCAGCTATAGCCAATGTATTTATTAAATAATAAAACCTGAAAGTCAAAATTACTCTGTAATCTAAGGGCTGCAGGATGGATACTGTGTTAGCAAACATGAAAAACAAAGTCCTTGTACATTTCCATGGGAGCTCTTGGGGGACTAAGCATATCGCAAATGTGCAGTAGTATTTTGAAAGAAATCTTTTTCCCAAGCAGTAGGTCTCAACAGTAGGCTTAAAATATTCAGTAACTCATGTTGTAAATGGATGTGCTGTTATTTAGACTTTGTTGTTCCATTTTTAGAACTCAGGCAGAGTAAATTTAGCATAATTCTTAAATGAGCACTGTCATTGACTTAAAACCATCAGCTGCATTAGACCCTAACAAAGAGAGTCAGCCTTCCTTTGAAGCTTTGAAGATAGGCTTCTTTCTAGTTATGAGAGTGCAAGAGGGCATCTTCTTCCAGCATTAAGACTGTCTCACCTACACTGAAAATCTGTTGTTCAGTGTAACTACTTTTCTCAGCTATCTTGTTTAGATTTTCTGGTTAACTTCCTACAGCTTCTACATCACAGTTGGCTACTTCACCATGCACTTTTGTGTGATGGAGTTGGCTTCTTGTCTTAAACTTTGTAAACTACCTTCTGCTAGCTTCAGACTTTCCTTCTATGGCTTCTTTAGCTTTTTCAGCCTTCACAAGATTGAAGAGAATTAGGGCTTTGCTCTGGATTAAGTTTTAGATTAAGGGAACGTTATGGCTGGTTTAATTTTCTATCCAGACAACTAGAACTTTCTTCATATCAGCAATAATGCTATTTTGCTTTCTTATCATTCCTGTGTTCACTGGAGTAGAATTTCTAATTTCCTTCAAGCAATTTTCCTTTGCTTTTGCAACTTGGCTAACTGTTTGGTACAAAAGGTCTTGCTTTCAGTCTCTCTCAGCTTCCAGCATGCCTTCCTCACTAAGCTTAATCATTTCTAGCTTTTGATTTAAACTGAAAGACAAATGATTCTTCCTTTCACTTCAGTACTTAAAGGCCACTTAATGGTTATTGGTGTTAAATGCTGTCAAGTCAGTTCTGACCCATTGTGACAGAAAGAAACACCCTGTGTACAACAGAAGAAAAAACTGCCCAGTCTTACACCATATCCACAGTCATTGCTATAATTCAGCCCATTGATACAGCCACTGTATCAGTCCATCTTGTTGAGGGTCTCCCTCGTTTTCAGTGACCTTCTACCTCAGTAAGTATGATGTCTTTTTCCAGAGATTAACCCTCCTTCTGACAACACATCCAAAGTTTGTAAGATGTGGTCTCACCACCCATGCTTCTATGAAACACTCTGGTTGCACTGCCTCCAAGACAGATCTGTTCTTTTGACAATCCACAGTATATTCAATATTTTTTTCCAACAACACAATTCAAAATTCTATCTTCCTCTTTCATTGTCCAGCTTTCACATGTGTATGATGTGATTGAAAATACCACGCGTATGATGTGATTGAAAATATCACGGCTTAGGCCAGAAGCACCTTAGTCTTTAAGATAACACCTTTGCTCTTCAACAGTTTAAAGAGATCTTTTGAAACAGATTGCCCAATACAATGCTTCTTTTGATATCTCAATTCCTGCTTCAATGAGTGTTGATAATGAATCCAAGTAAAATAAAATCCTTTACAGCCTCAATCTTTTATCACGATGTTTATTTATTTATCATGATGTTTCTTATTGGTCCAGTTATGAGAATTTCTGTTTTCTCGATGGTGCGATATAATACTGAAGGCTGTAGCCTTTGATCTTCATCAGTAAGTATGTCAAGTCCTCTTCACTTTCAGCAAGCAAGGTTGTGTCATCTGCAAAATACAGGTTATTAATGAGGTTTCCTCTCCAGTCATGATACTCTGGTCTTTGTTCTTCTTCATATAGTCTGATTCCTTGGATTATTTATCTGCCATACAGATTAAAGAGGTATGATGTAAGGACATAACCCTGACCTAAGCTTTTTTGACTTTAAACCATGCAGTGTCCCCTTGTTCTGTTGGAACAGTTACCACTTGATCCTAATACAGATTCCTCATGAGAAGCGCTAAGTGTACTGAAATTCCCATTCTCTGCAACATCATCCACAATTTGTTATGATTTAAACAACAAAATGCCTTTGCATAGTCAATAAAACCCAGGTAAACATCTCTCTGATATTCGCTGCTTTTAGCCAAGATCCATCTGACATCAGCAACAGTACCCTTGGTTCCATGTCCTCTTCTGAATCCAGCCTAAATTTCCGTAGGTTCCATGGCAAGATACTGTTAAGACACTTTCGACTGATCTTTAACAAAAGTTTACTTTTGTGGGATACTAATGATATTGTTTGATAATTTCTGCATCCAATTGGATCACCTTTCATGGGAATAGGCATAAGTAAAAGGATCTCTTGCGGTTGGTTGGCCAGATAGCTGTCTTCCAAATTTCATATAGATGAGTGAGCACTTTTGGTGTTGCATCCATTTGTTGAAACATCTCAGTTGATACTCCAACAGGCTTGATTTTTGCCACTGCCTTCAAAGTGGCTTCAGCTTCTTGCTTTAGTACCACTGGCTCCTCAACATGTGTTACCTCTTCAAATAGCTGAACATTGACCAGTTCTTTTGGTATAGTGACTCTGTGTCCTTCCATCTTCTTTTGATGCCTACTGAGTTGTTTAATATTTCTCCTATAGAATCCTTCACTATTGTAACTCTAGAGTTGATGGTTTTTTTTTCAGTTCTTTCAGCTTGAGAAACGTGACACATGTTCTTCTCTTCTGTTTTTTTATCTCCAACTCTTTGCAAGTCATTATAATACTTGACTGTGTCCTCTCGAGCTGCCTTTTGTAATCTTTTGTTCAATTCTGTAGACACATCGTTTTTTCTGTTTGCTTAAGCTACTGATGTTCAAGAGCTACTTTCAGAGTTTCTTCTGACATCTAAGTTGGTCTTTTATTTCTTTTCAGTTTTTTTAATGACCTCTTGCTTTCTTCATGTATGATATCTTTGATGTCATTCCATAACTAGTCTGGTCTTCGGTCACTAGTGTTCAGGGAATCAAATTTACTATTCTTGAGATGGTCTCTAAACTCAGGTGGGATATGTTCAAGGTAATACTTTGGTTCTTATGGACTTTTTCTAATTTTCTTCAGTTCCAATTCAAACTCGCATACTAGTAACCAAAGATCTATGCTGCAGTCTGCCCTTGGCTTTCTTTTGACTGACAATGTAATTGAGCTTTTTAATTACTTCTTTCCATAGATATAGCAGATTAGATTCCTGTGTGTCCCATCTGGTGAGGTCCATGTGTACAGTCATCGTTTATGTTGGTGAAAAAAGATATTTTTAAAGAAGAAGTTACTGGTATTGCAATAGTCTATCATGTGATCTCCGGTATTATTTCTGTCATAAGACCATATTTTCCAATTACTAATCCTTCATTGTCCCCAACTCTAAGATTCCAATACCAATCATTATCAATGCATCCTTGTTGCATGTTCAATTAGTTTCAGTCTTCATCTTTGGCCTTAGCGGTTGGTGTATGTTTTAGTCAGCTAGTGTTGCTCTAACAGAAATACCATGAGTGGACAGCTTTAACAAAGGAAAGCTTTTTCTTACACAGTCCAGTAGTCTACAAGTCCAAATTCAGAACGTCTGCTCCAGGGGAAGGCGGATTTCCCTCTCGTGAGCTTTGGAAGAAAGTCCTTGTGTTGTACCAGTCTTTGTTCAGGGAGCATCTTGGTGTAGGAACTTCAGGTCTGAAGGACGCCCTCTTCTCCCAGTGCTGCTTTCTTGATGGTGTGAAGTTCCCAGTTCTCTGCTTGCTTCCCTTTCCTTTTATCTCTTGTAGGATGAAAGGATTAAGGGTGATACAAGCCATACTCCAGGGAAACTCCCTTTACAGTGAAGCAGGGAGGCGATCCTATGAAGGGATTTATAGTCCCACCCCAATTATCTAACATACAGCATAGAAAACTCACAAAATGGAGGACAATCACAAAATATTGGGAATCATGGCCCAGCCACATGGTTACACATATTTTGGGGGGACAGGAAGCACAAATCTTGCAAAGTGGGTCACTGAGGGTAACAGTAAGTGGTGCCACTCCTGTTTCCATCCCTTGATTCCTCGACCCATGAATCCTGGCTATGGGAGAAAGAGCACCATATATTGGATGATGGTTTAGAGCATATACAGCCTCCTGGAGAACATTTCCCCAACCCTGCAAGGTGCACTAGCTGACTGAAACAGCATGTAAACTTGAATAGTAGTCATACTCAGTGGTCTTCCTTGTAGTCATATGGATATTATTCTATAATGGGCAGCATTGTACTTCAGAATAGATCTTGAAAGTTCTTTTTGATGATGAATGCAACACCATTCCTCTTTAAGTTGCTGTCTTAGTCACCTGGTACTGCTCTAACAGAAAATACCACAAGTGGAAGGTTTCATGAGAAGAAGCTTTTATTGTCATAGTCCGGTGAGCTGCAAATCCATTTATAAATTGTAAGTCCACTCAGTAAGAATTTATCACAGTGCAGTAGGCTGTGTCCAAATCCAGTGAGAGCATCTCAGCACAGGAACCTCAGGTCCAAAGGATGTGCTCTGCTCTCGGTGCTTCTCTCTTGGTGGTGTGAGGTTCCCAAATCTCTGCTTGCTTCTCTTTCCTTTTATCTCTTGCAATATGAAAGGATTAAGGGTGGGGCTAGCCATACTCTTCGGAAACTCCCTTTACAGTGGAGTAGGCAGGTGATCTTATAAAGGGGTTTACAGTCCCACTTTAATCCTTTAACACACAGCTTAGGAAAACCACAGTATGGAGGACAGTCACAAGATACAGGGAATCATGGCCCAGCCCCATGGCTATACATATTTTTGGGGGGATATAATTCAATCCATGACAGTTGTCGTTCCCAGCACAGTAGACCATACGATTATCAGTTTCAAAATGGCCAGTACCAGTCTATTTTAGCTTACTGATGCACAGGATACCAACCTATGCATTCTATTTCATTTTTGATGATTTCCGGTTTTCCTAGGTCCATATGTTGCACATTCCATATTCCAATTATTAATGGATGTTTACAGCTGTTTTTTTCCTGTTTTCAGTCTTGCTACATCAGCAAATAAAGGTCCTGAAAGCTTGACTCCATCTACGTCATTAAGGTGGACTCTACTTTGAGGAGGCAGTTCTTCCTCAGTTGCCTTTTGAGTGTCTCCCAACCTAGGTGCTCATCTTCTAGCCTCATGTCACACAATGTCCCATTGCTACTTCTAAGGTTTTTGCTGGCTGATTCTTTTCAGATGTGGACTTCCAGGTTCTTCTTCCTAGTCTGTCTTAATATGGAAGCTCAATCTGGAAGGTCACCGTGGGTGACCCTGCTAGTATCTGATGCTTCCAGCATCACAGCAACAGATGAGCCCCCACAGTACAACAAACTGACAAACGTGTGTGGCTTATTAACTGACCTAATTTTAATATTGTTGTATCTTAGGAAACAGGGAGACTTGAGGAGGGGATAGGGGATGGCTTGTCAGTGGAGTAATCAAAACACACGTGATATTAATCAATTAAGTTCTCCATCTAACATGAATGAGGTTCATGGCACCTCAGAACAATTACAATAGTAACATCAAAGATCACTGGTCACAAATTACCATAAAAGAAATAATAATAATAAGGAAAAAGTTTGAAATACTGCAAGTACTATTAAACCGTGACACAGAGACACAAAGTGAATATATGCTGTTGGAAAAATGGTGCTCATAGACCTGCTGAAAACAGGATTGCCACAAACATTCAATTTGCAAAAACCCACAATGTTTGCAAAGTGTAATAAACTGAAGTACAATAAAATGAGGTATGCCTGTACTTATTTTTTACTTTGGCTCAATCCTTGGCACAGTGCCATTACCTCTTATCCTAGTAGTTTTTGAAAATACTGTTTTCACACTAATGATTCTGGACTGTTCCACCTGGAGTGCATATAGTTTATGTAAGTCTGTTGGTACCATAGGAATAAATCCCCTTTTAAGATTGCTATATTAATGTAAGAGGGGGATGATTTGGTCTAGAAAGTAGAGTATTTTATCACTGACATGGCACAAGAACAACTCTTTATGGTTTATTTGTTGTGTTAAACATTTCTACAGACAAGCTGCCCCACTCCCCTCTTGTACTTTTTACTTTAGGCTGACCGCTCCCACTGTCTGCTCCCACATTGGCTTGCCATCTCCTTTTGTAAGTTATAGGAAGCTTTAAATATCTAGTCTTCTTTATACTACATGGAGTTGACTTGTAACTAAGGAGCAGGTGATAAGATTCTTTCCAACCCTTACCCAAAAGGCCTACACCTCTATCCCTAGATCTCTAGACCTTTAAATCTTTTGTGTGGGAAAACTGGATTCAGCCCAGTTTGACAAAATGTGGACTAAAGCCTCTATGAAAAGCTTCCTCTAACTATAGATGCTTTTACTGTGAATTATTTTAGAAACATACAGAACCAGTGAAGGAAATCTAACATAATAGTAGCACTTAATAAAATAATCGTGCCCGTACATAAAATGATTAAAGCCGCTGCCACTGAGTCTGACTCAAGGTGACCCTACATATAGGTCAGAGTAGAGCTGCCCCATACAGTTTCCAAGGACTCACCAGTGGATCTGAAACACTAACTTTTTCGTTAGCAGACCTAGCACTTAACCATGTTGCTACCAGGGTTTCCTATACATACAGAATGATAGATTAGATAGATGTGCAGGTAGGTAGACAGATATCAATCCATCTATCCATATAGATATATTTATACATCTAGAGATAGATATATGTATGTAAATATAGACTTATTCAAGAGGAAATTATTTACTGAAAGCACTTGTTTTCTGAATGTCAGATTCAAAGATCAGTTCAACAGCTGTGATTTTGGAAGTGTATTTCTGATGTCTTTAATAGCACATCTTTACTCTGACACAATCTAAAAAATTATGCATTCAATTTTATGAGAAATTTAACATTACTTTAAAACTAACACTGCTTGACATTGTTAAATTTTAAAAATGGAAGATATGCTGAAGTTTTAGCTGTTTATTCCCTTGTTTCAATGTAAAATGTTATTTGTTTTATTTAATGTAAATACTAAAGGTAGGGAATGCCTAATGAATCTTCTGACAGATTTGGAGCCTCCTTTCCTTATTCTGTGACAGGAAGTATCTCATGGTAGGAAAGATTAGAGCAGTTACGAGCTTCAGTTATGTGGGAATGAACTTGAGTTTTGGCACTCTTATCTGATAATATACCATCATAGATAAAATTCACACATCCATCTGTTCACTGAATACTTTTTAACTCACTATGAAGTTATTGGGACCCTGGTGGCCTAGTGGTTAAGAGCCTGGCTGCTTACCAAAAGGTTGGCAGATCAAATCTACCAGCTGCTAACTGGAAACCCTACAAGGTCAGTTCTACTCTGTCCTATAGGGTTACTTTAAGTTGGAATCAATTCAATGGCAACAGGCTTTGTTTTGTTTTGGTTTCATAACGTTACGATGTTAGACATAAAAGAATCACTAGTGAACAAATCAGGCTTCCCTTTTAAGGAAGAAAACAGATAATAATCTAATTATAAAATTCATTATTTAATTAAAATTGTGGTAAGCATTAGCAAAAAGACACAGCATGGACTTTGACACTTCTGAATGGAGGCAGTTGATCTTTTCTAGTGAAGAATGCAAAAGTTACCTGCCAAAAAACTGAAACTAAACCCACTGCCATGGAGTCAATGCTGACTCAACCCTATAAGGCAGAGTAGAATTGCCCTACAGAGTTTCCAAGGAGCACCTGGCAGATGTGAACTGCTGATCTTTTGGTTGACATCTGTATAACTTAACCACTTTGCTACCAGGGTTTCCCAGCGAGAAGGAAGATTTAAACTAAGGTCTAAAGAATAGCTAGAATCTGGCTCAGAGAAAAGGAAAGTAGTGCTCACTATAGTTGTGGTGATACTCAGTATAGTATAACACCCCAAAACCAAACCATTGCTGTCAAGTCAGTTCCAACTCGTAGCAATATAGTAGTCAGGTGCAAAGTCTGAGCTGAGAAGGAGCAGTGAAGAACTGAAAGAGGAGACAGATAAAGCACAAAGGAGAGAGAATAGTATTAGCAGGGACTTGAGGCAGTCGGGACCATGCTGAACTTGCAGGTCTTGGACTTTTTGTCTGGTGCTTAAGATTAAAATGATTTATCTTCTTCATTCTGAGGGCTTGCTTTGATTTCACCATAGAACTACCAACCTTGCAGTTACTAAGCTCTTATGCCTTTTACCCACCTCCCCTGTGCACATAATTTACCTCAATACTCCCTAAATTCGGTATTAATGAAGAAGTTTGACAAACTAAAAATTAAAAACAAATTGAGTCATATTTTCTAGATAGGATTTTCCCACCCCTGCTGTGCCTCATGTGATGTTCAGTAATTGCCACTGTGACTAAAGTTCTTCACCAGATTGCTTTTGCAGTTCTTGTGCCCACATACTTTCCAGACAAGCTCCTCTAAGTCATTTTCCCCGATTTATAGATGAGGAAGGATGATTAAAGAGGAAATACTGATACCTAAAGTGAACAGCAACAACAACAAAAACTGACCCAATTCTGGAATGGAGACAGGTGTTTCATGCTTTTAATTGATTCCGACATTTCCACCTGCTTATTTGAAGTTAAAATATTTCCATTTTGGCATGCAAACAAAATAAGTATGCAGACTCAGTATGTTACTTTCTCTTACAGGATCTGGGAGAGTACCGAACTGGTTCCTTCTCTGGGATCTAAAAAGAGGAGGCCTCAAAAAAATTGCTTTGAAGATTATGAAAGAAGAAATTGACCTCTGATTTTCTAATCTTAAGAAGGCTAAGACTATTTCTCAGCATTAGCCTGCAGCTTACTTTTGTATCAAGCATTCCTAGAGAAGAAGAAAGACTACTGGAGAGAGATGAGGTGAGACAGGGCTTACTATGGAGGAAGGATTTACAGGGTGTCATAAGTGGAGTTGCAGAGGGAAATGAGATTGGGGACGCTGATCTGTCAAAGACCATCTGGTGGACGTCAGAACCTGACAGGAGATGAATTTTGCATGAAGCCATTTGCTGAGTATCAACAACAATAATGACAAAAACAAATACATCTATATAGTCTGGTAACACGTGAGTGCTCCAATGCCTTGGAGAGCTACTGAAAAATGAGTCCTTCCTTAGTGGAGAGGTTGAGTAGTTTAACCCGGTACAACAAACACTTAACCAGTGAGCTTGGTCAGCTTTGGTGAATGACATGAGGTGGCCATACAGGGCAGGTTAGGAGGTGTCTAGAGAAAGATGAATGTGTGAGAGGGTAAGCGCCATTTTTGTCTCCCCAAGTCTCTGGAGTAGTGGTTCTCAGTTAAAGTGACACTACTCCATAGGATGTCGTTTGGACAGTAGTCACAATAATATGACTGTTGCTATGGACATTTATTGGGCTTGGACACATCTGAA
The DNA here is from genome assembly GCA_028571685.1 of Heterohyrax brucei. Classification (NCBI taxonomy): domain Eukaryota; kingdom Metazoa; phylum Chordata; class Mammalia; order Hyracoidea; family Procaviidae; genus Heterohyrax; species Heterohyrax brucei. Next base: position 55,966,358 of record CM053149.1, read on the forward strand.
GTAATGTGTGGGGTAGTCTGATGGTAGTATACATGGTCAGTGGGAATGTCCCCATTCCATGTAACTTTCAAATGTTCTTTTGGACATTTGTGTATGTGAAAAGCCTAATATTTGAGCCTAGAACCTTACCCTTGTATATGCATGGGCAATTCATGGCTTGCACATGGAAGCCAAGGTACTAAGTAATGCTTCTGCATCTTTGTGTGCTTTGAGATGAAAGAGAGGGAGAAAAAGAAGAGCATTATGGGTTTGTTCCCAAAGGTTTAGATAACAGCTTTCTCTTTTCATGACAGTATCATGCTTATAATTTATTTTTTCAACTGTTCATTTCTTCTAAATATTGAAGTTTTATATATATATGTGTACATAGTTATGTACATATATACAATCTATATGTATATGTATATAAAGTATATTTTGCATGTTTTAATTTACCTTGATTCTTCCCCAAAAAGCAATTACTGTGTATATATTGAGGCAAGACTATAGAATGCTTTGTTTGAAATTCAACGAGCATTTTTCACTCTTTTAGAAAACGACTTCACTGATGGCGGTGTCACCCCGTTAGTCATGGTACAGAGCTGTTGCCCTCAAGTGGCTCCAATTAAGAGACGTGTCAGACTTTACAAATTAAGTTATAATATATTGCTACTTATTCTTCTTGTAGTAACATCATCATGAAGAATTTTTAAAATTTTTATGTGGAATGTGGTATAGTATCACTTTTATTTCAGATTAATAAAGACGCTGCTATAGCATATTTGTTGTAAAAGGGAGCAGTTGGGTCTGAGAGAATTGTAACCTCTCCAAGTTTGAGAGTTACAAGCATAACCTGCTTGGCAGCTGCAGAGAGTCAGGGGGAGGGGGCGTTGAATGGATTAGGAGATTGACGTTTAGTCAAGAATAAGAGTGAGTCAATTGGAAGAATGACTAAAAGTCACTTTTAATAACTCAAAGTGACTGAAAATGGTTGGGACTGCTGTGCTTGTCAGGAAGCTGCTTCAGGAACAGAGTTCTCCAGCCCTCTCCTGGAAAACATTCTTAGAAAATGAGTTAAAGATCTTCTCTACAACGGTCGTGTCCAACCGCATGGCTAACTACCCGCCACAGACCTGAAGAACTGAAACAGTGTCTGGTTTCAGTTATGCTACTAACTTGGCTGCTGTTAGTGGCCATCAAGCTGGCCTCTGGCACACAGCCGTCCCATGTACAGTGGAGGACTGTGACAATTCCATGGTAGAATTCTCTCCTTCCATGCAGGAGACCCAGGTTCAATTCCCGACCAATGCATTTCAAGCCCAGCTACCAAACATCTGTCAGTGGAGTCCTGTGTGTTGTTAGATGAAGAGATTTTGGCAGAGCTTCTAGACTAAGACAGACTATGAAGAAACATTTGGTGACCCACTTCTGAAAATCAGCCAGTGCAAACCAAATGGATGCCACTAACTAGCAGCTGGTAGACACACAGCTCCTCCAAGCTTTGCTTCCCTCATGAGCTAGTCTAAGATGCTGATAACGTTCTTGCTTCTTTCATTATTATTATAACAGTAATGTGATGCAGGAAATATAAATGTCTTCTGTAATTAAAGGAGTATGATTTTGTATGTTCTTGTACTCCACAGTGCCCAGGCCTGCACTTTACTTATAACAATGCTTAATGATTCATTTTGGCTGGTTGAATGGGTTTATTTATTTTTTGAAGGAGGTCAGATGCTGGAAATTGTGACTTGGATTTGCTCTTTCCAAAGGATGATGCTTAATTTCTCCATTCACGTGCATGAAGTACCTGGCAAGCTGTATGTCACAGTGACATCATTAATTCATTTATAAGTGATCCAGGGAGACATTAAATATAATAGGGTCTAGACAGTGAGATTAATTAATCATGTGTCTTATAGGGACTGGTGACCTGAAAAAACAAAAATGTGCTGAGAAAGAAAAAGAAGCTGGGTACAAATTTTAAAATGTGGATTAACTGCAGAGTGAAATCCCACCTTGTGCATGACCAGAGGCCGTTAATTAAATTCTTTGTAGAAAGTGCTAGAATGGACCCCTGAGGCTAGCTGGAAGCTAAGATGGCTAGAGCACAGTGCGTAAGTATGATGCCCCTTGGGGCACGTATCTGAACCCTAGGACAGCTGTTCAGCTTCTCTTTCATCCTGTCCAAAAATTCCGCTGTTAACCCTGCTGAAGTTTCCATCCTGAAAACACATCCTTCAGCACGGAGCTGCGAGGGTGTTAAGACTTGATGCAAATTCCGTCCCACTATGAAAGAAACAACTCTGAGTGAAGGTACTGACCCCGTGATGGACACTCGTAGTGCTTCTGTCCCTGTTGAAGGTCAGCGCTGTGACCCTTACATACCAGAGCTGACTCTAATGGGGGCATAACGACGCTGTTAACCGTGGAAGGAGCCTGTATCCAAGTCTAAACCGTTTCAGTCACATTTCCAAATTATCTTTCCCCTCTGAAGTAAAAACACCAGTAGATGACATTATTGTTTATTTATTTTTTTATTTTTCTACAGAATTTGTTGCCTTTCATCACGTTTTAAAAACAATTTGTTCCTTAATCAATGGTCACTTGATGCTTCTTTGTATTTGACATTCACATAAATAACTTTATGGTGTAGTCTTTCTATTCCCCTTCAGAACAGTGTCTGCTTTAATTAAATCCTGATTATTTTCCATTCATACTGAATAAAATAGTAGTGGCTGCCTGTGACACTTTGGGGTCCACTAGCATCTTCGTCATCTTTGTTTATTACAGCCATGATAATAGATTTTTTTAAGTGTTTATCACCTTTGTAATTTTCAGAAACTAATTTTTTATAACAACATTGGAAGCAAGAACCTTTTAGTATATGACCGTATGACTGTAGGTAACTATATCAAATTTTTCCACTGTTAAGGATGTGTGTAATTTTAATGCAGTCAGTTGAGTTCCCTAGGTCTCAGTTTGATTCTTATTGGGAATGTTGAACTCATTCTTCTTCCTTTTCCTCACTAAGACATTGAAATTCTATGATACAACTTTTCAACATTTACTCTTTTGGTTTCAACCTGCCTGCTGTTATTGGGTCAATTCTGACTCATGGTGACCCTATTGGATGGAGTAGAACTGCCTCATAGAGTTTCCAAGGAGCATGGTAGATTCGAACCGCTGACCTTTTGGTCAGCACCTGTAGCACTTAACCACTAGGCCACCAGGGTTTCCTTTGGTTTCAAACCTCATTTTGAACTATTTTGTCTACATTGTACCTATAAGCAAAGCGACATGGAATTACTATTATTAGATTATTAAAATCTACCTTATATTAAGTGTAGACATACATTTTCTCTGGAAAAATAAATTTGAGAGAACAGTAGCTTTAATGGCATTTACTTATTTAAAAACAAACAGTACTGAAGCCCAAAATACCAAATCCCTTGCTGTCCAGTCGATTCTGACTAGTAGCAACACTACAGGACAGAATAGAACTGCCCCGTAGTGTATTCTGGCTATTCTGTAAACCCTTACAGAAGCAAATTATCGCATCTTTCATAAATTGGTGCCTAGTGGTATTTCTTTATGTATTTTTTTTACTATTTATTATTATTGTCTTTTATAAAAATATACTCTTTAGTATATATTTAATAGTTTCTGTGAATGAAAACTCAGTTTATTTTGATTATATAAACATATTTTTTCCCCACATGGTTGTTAACCTCACCACTGATTAGACTCCTTTCAAAACAAAATTTTTAGACTATTACAAGTTCCCTCTTTTATTTTAATTTATAATGAATTAAAATATATTTTCTATATTTTGTGTATTCTTGTTGTCCATGTTAGGTGCTGTCTAGTCAGTTCCAACTTATACAACGGAACAAAGCACTGCTCTTTCTTGTGCCATCCTCACGGCCCTGGCTATGCTTGAGCCTGTTGTGGCCACTGTGTCAATCCATTTCCGTGGGAGTCTTCCTCTATCTTGCTGACTCTGTAGTCTACCAAGCACGATGGCCTTCTCGAGGGAATTAGTCCCTCCTGGTAACATGTCCAAAGTATGCTGTAACATGAAGTCTTGTCATCCTCCCTTCTAAAGAGCATTCTTCCAAGACAGATTTGTTCATTCCTCTGGCAGTCCATGGTATATTCAATGCTCTTTACCAGCACCACAATTCAAAGACACTGATTCGTCCTCTGTCTTACTTACTCATTGCCAACTTTGGCATGCATATGAGGTGATGGAAAACATCTTGGCTTGGGACAGGCACGGTTTGGTCCTTAAAGTGACATCTTTGCTTTTTAACACTGTAAAGAGGGCTTTTGTAGCTAATTTGCCCAATGCAATTAGTCATTTGATTTGTTGACTGCTGCTTCCATGGGTGTTGATTAAAAACTTAAGTAAAATGAAATCTTTAACAACTTCCAACTTTCCCCATTTTTCATGATGTTGATTATCAGTCTAGTTGTGAGGATTATTGTTTTCTTTGTGTTGACGTGCAATCTATACTGAAGGACATAGTCTCTGATCTTTATCAGTAGGATGAAGATGATCAGTGCTTCAAGTCTTTTTCACTCTGAGCCAGCAGATTGTTAGTCTTCCTCCAGTCTTGATGCTTCATTCTTCCTTTAGTCCAGCTTCTCTGATTATTTGTTCAGCATACAGATTGAATAATTATGGTGAAATGATACAACCTGACACACGTCTTTCCTGACTTTAAGCCATGCAGTGTTCTCTGGTTCTGTTCAAAAGACTGCCTGATAATCTATGTACGTGTTCCTCATGAGCAATGTTGTTCAAAATCTGTTAATGGTCCACACAGTTGAATGCTTTTGTGTAGCCCATAAAACATAGGTAAACATCTTTCTGGCATTCTCCACATTCTATAGGATCACCAGTCTTTTGATGTAGCTTAAATATGAATTTCTTTTAGTCACTTGGCCCGGTCTTACAAATTTATTGACATAGACGAAGGAGTACTTCCAGTGCATCTGTTTATTGAAACATCTGTGCAGTTTGGACTTCCTCCTTCAGTGTCATCAGTTCTTCATTTTATGCTATCTCTGGAAATGATTGAATGTTACCAATTCTTTTTGGTATGATGACTCTGTGTATTCTTTCCATCTTCTTTTGATGCTTCCTGTGTCAGTCAATATTTTTCCACAGAATCTTTCACTATTACAACTTGAGGCTTGAATTTTTCCTTCAGTTCCTTCAGCCTGAGAGATGCTAACTCCAGGTTTTTGCACATCTCATCATAGCACTCTTCTTTGTCTTTCTGAGTCAGCTTTCAGAATCTTCTGTTCATTTGTTTTACTTCTTTTTGCTGTAAGTTATTCGACATTCAAGAGCAAGTTTCAGAGTCTATTTTGACATCTTTTTGGTCTTTTTCTTTATTTCCTGTCTTTATACTGACCTCTTGCTGTCTTCACGTGTGATGTCCTTGATGTCATTGCACAACTCCCTTGGTCTGCAGTCATTAGTGTTTGATGAGTCAAATCTATTCTTGAGATAGACTCAAAATTAGGGTGGGATATAGTAAAAGTTGTAATTTGGTTTTCATAGACTTTTTCTAGTTCTCTTCAGCTTCAACTTGATCTTGCACATGAGCAATTGATGGTCTACTCCACAGGGGGCCTCTATCCTTCTGTTCTTGTTCTGACTGATGATGAGAGGTTTTCCATTGTCTCTTTTCACAGATGTAGTCAATTTGATTCTCCTGTATTCCCTTGGTTGAGGTCCACGTGTGTGTGTGTGTGTGTATACATAGTCACTCTTTATGTCATTGACAAAAGGTATTTGCAATAAAGAAGTTATTGGTCTTGCAAAATCCTATCATATAATTTCCAGCATTATTTCTACCACCAAATTTCACATTCTAATCTCCAGTAATTATCAGTGCATCCTGATTGCATGTTTGATCAATTCAGACTGCAAAAGTTGGCAAAAATCTTCAGTTTCTTCACTTTTGGCCTCAATGACTAGTGCATAAATTTCAGTAATAGTTGTATTAACTGGTAGTTCTTATAGGTGTATAGTTATTATCTTATCACTGACAGCATTATACTTCAAGGTTGATCTTGAAATACTCTTTTGGATGATGAGTGAAACAGCATTCCTCTTCAAGTTGTCATTCCTGCTACAGCAGATCATACAATTGTCTGATTCAAAAAGGCCAACGCCAGTCCGTTTCAATTCACTGATGCCTCGACTATCAGTGAGTTCCATTTTGTTTTTTGTGATTTCTACGTTCTGATTATTGGTGCATGTTTGCAGCTGTTTCTTCTCATTTTGAGTTTGTGCCACACTGGCAAATGAAGATCCCGAAATCTGGACTCTCTCCATGTCATTAAGGTTGGCTTTACTTTGAGGAGGCAGCTCTTCCCATCATCTTTTGTGTGCCTCCGAACTTGACAGGCTCATCTTTCTGCACGATATCAGACAGTGTTCCACAGCTTTTCACAAGACTTTTGCTGGCTAATGATTTTCAGAACTAGATTGCCAGGTCCTTGTTCCTGGTCTATCTTAGTTTGAAAGCTCAGCTGAAACTGGTAGAGTGATCTTGCTGGTGTTTAAATACCAGTGACATAGTTTCCGGCATCACCACCACATGCCAACCTCCACAGAATGACAAACTGACAGAAGTGTAAGAGTTTATATAGAGAGGTACAGACATACAGATGCCCACATAGAGAACCAATTTCTGAATGGAGTATCAGAGTAATTGGGGTAATTTTATGTTACTTAACAGACTTTCACTATTACATGGAGTTCTTAAACAATTAACAGTAAAAGATAAAATGCTGTTGTTTGTAATCATTAAAATGCTTTCAATCATCAGTTAAGAAGACACTTGTTAAATGATTTTTTTAAAAAAAAATCAGTATGAACTTTGGACATAAAGAAGATTCCCATTCACTGTCATTTATGTGTAACACACTACTGTCTATTTTTAGATCTCATGCTGCAGAATACAAACTGATGAGCAGCTTCACTATTACTATAATTTCTACAGTCTAACTGTTCAGACTTTCTTCTTCTTATAATCTGTGAAATCATTGCTTTTACATTGAAACGAGCTGTTGAAAACTCTACACTGAAGGCTTAGTTTCTTAGTCAGAAACCTTTGCCACTGTTAATACTCTGCAGTGCAGGAATGCTCTATACATATTGTCTTATTTAATCCTTAGGACCACCCTGTGACATGAGTACCACTAACCTCACCTTAGAGAAGAAAGAGAGGAAAAAAAACAAAAAAGGCTCAGGCTGACACTGCTATTATGTTCCCAAACCAGGACTTGGACTCAGGGTTTTGGTTTCCCAAATCAATTCCTTGTCTGTTTGACCTTTGCTTTCCCACATCAGTCTCACTTATTTCTTTTGTACGTGGAAAGTTTATCCAACAAGTCTTATCTTCTAAGAGAATATTTTGCTTAGTTCTCTGCCGACACATTTGTGTTGGGCTAGATTAACTTATCTATAGACATCTAAACTCTCGTGGCATTTTGTACAATTTCAATCCCTGTGAAACAGAGGCATGCTGCTTCCTCCATCAATGTACTGAGAAGGTGATAAATTACAGGCTAAGCACACTAAACTGCTTTTCATGTTTAAAGACAACATTCCTTTATTAAATCATACAGAGTATGCAAACCATTCATAAAAATAAGAAGTTACTGACCTCAGGTGTCTGCCTGAAAATACGCTATTCATACACCTCACATCAATGAAATTCATAGGCTATCTGAAAGAAATTGCAATGAGTTGAAACTTTTTTTAAGCACAGATGGTTAAAATATTAGATGACTTTGGCAAGACAAGGCAAGGTCCACCTTTAATTCAAAACTTTTTAAGACAAAAGTTTAAATCACATCCAATCCACAAAATATCATGCTGGCCAATCTTAAAATAATAATAATAAGTAAAGGAAAGTTCATTCAGCCAGAATGTACCATCTTATATATGCAAAGAGCAGAGCATAGAGCATGTTAACCAATGAATCAACACTGACTCACTGAGATTCCACACATGTCAGGGCAGCACTGCCCTCGTAAAGGGTTTGAGATAGCCCAGCCTTCCTCCAAGGTGTATCTGAATGGACCCAAACCTGCAACCTTTTGGTTAGCAGCCTACCATGTTAACCATGCCCACCACCTAAGGGCTCCTAGAGCATTTCAGGATCAAGAATTCTTTCTACTTAAGAAAGAAGTAGCCTGAGATTGACAGTGAACTAACTCGACCTATGTTTGAGCCAGAGGGATTGTAAACACAGGCTGTGGAAGCAGAGGAATGGAAACAGTATATACAGCCAAGTGCTGTCAAACATGACCTGCTAGGAGATATCTGTTTCAACAGATGACCATGCCGTAAACCTAGATGTGCAGAGTAGGGCAGAAAAACCAATGAGACAATCTGGATCCAAGCCCAGACATCATTTGTCACTCAAATTAGTGCTTTCATCTCTGTGATTTTCATGCAATTGCTATTTTTATGAAATGGAAATAAAGCATTCCCTCCTACCTACCTTATGAAGATAGTGAGATTAGATAAGAGCATACCTGAGAAGGAAGTTGATAAAGTACGAAGTGCTATGTTAACAGAAAACAGTGTTTTCAGAATTCTTTATCAACTACACAGTCCTACCTGTTGTTCCTAATGCTTATTTTGGCTGTCGCAGGATGTCCAGTCCCTCAGAAAATGTTTGAATGCCTCCACCCCAACCCTTCTTCTCCTTCTTATCCACTTAATTTTTGTGCACAGGACATATCATCTTCTGACTTAATATATATATATATATATATATATATATATATAATTTGTGATCTCCTTCATCCCCAAAGAATATTAGTCTTGTGAAGGCAGAGATTTTTATTTGTTTTGTTTATTGCTATATTTCCAGTTCCTGGAAGAGTATCTGACTCACTGGAAGTGGTCAGTAATATTTTTTGAATAAGTGAATGAGAGGTGTTTGAAACATGAAACATACTGCTGCATAGAGTAATAATGTGTCTATCACAGAAGATTCAAGGGTAGTGGGTTTATTGACTAGGGAATTTGCGAGAAGTGTAAAGAATTTAGTTAGGTGGACCTATGACTGGTTTGCAGAGTCTCTGGGCGACACAACATGGTTATGTGCTTGACTCTTAACTGTAATATTGGCAATAAAAACCCACCCAGAGATGCTTCAAAAGTAAGGCCTGACAATATGCTTCTGAAGCACCACACTCTTGAAAACCCTAGGGAGAACAGTTCTACTCTGAGCAACTGGTGTCACCACACGTCGAAATCAATCTGACAGTAACTGACAAGCAACAACAATTTATTCCTGGCAGAAAGAAGATTTGAACTTTTCCTTTTATCCGTCCTGTCATAAGCCAAGCCAAAATCCTGTCACGGGGAACTCATTACCTCAAACAAGATGGTTAGGCAACCATGAACTTTTGAAATTATTTCTTACATTGGACAAAATTCTGCCTCCCTGAAAACTCCACTTAATGATCTTAATTCTAATATGAACTGTTAGTCAACATAAATACAGAAAACTCTAGCTGCATAGTGGTTAAGTACTATGGCTGCTAACCAAAATGTTGGCAGTTTGAGTGTACCAGATGCTCCTTGGAAACTCTATGGGACAGTTCTACTCTATCCTAGACAGTCACTGTGAGTCAGAATTGACTCAACGGCACTGGGTTTGGTTGGTTTTGAAGCCAGTTTAAGGTTTAAAATGTGCAAAAAATGTAAATTCTGTAAGCCACAGTTGTTGGACAGTTACAAAAGTAACATGCATGATTTAGGACATTCCATTTGAGGCTGTTTCCACTGTAGTCCCTTTCATAGCACAAGCAAGGAAGGTAAATGATGAGGCCTGGCTCAGGCAACAACTTAGCTTCCTATAGGATAGGCTCATTGGCTCCCACAATGCTGTGTGATGGTGATTAAATATGGCGGCCTGGCTTGGGAAACGCTGTTATTTGGAGATACTTAGGGTCTAATCCATTGACCTTTCTATAGCCACTAATCTTCACAAAGTGCACGTGTCATTTTCTTCTCTGGGGCATATATTTAACCTGCACGATACAACTTCATAACATGGTTACTAGGCTGAATGCCAGAAGGTGGATTTACTCTTATAAAAAAATTGTAACATTTGTCAGAAAAATAAATTTCTTAAAGAGTAAGAATGAATTCACCTCCCAGTTTCTAATTACTTTGAAATCTCTGTGCTTTCTAAGGTTTTAATGTCAGCATCTCTTTTTGCTCCTTGAGTTCATGCTTAAATTTTGGTATTATTTTCAGCAATAATTACAATGGTAGATAACATTTCTTGAACACTTGCATGCCTAGATATTTACCTGTGTTTTATTGCACAGGCATTTGACTGTGTTGATCACAACGAATTATGGATCGTGCTTCAAGAATGGGAATTCCAGAGCACTTAGCTATGCTCGTGAGGAACTTACACATAGATGAAGAAGCCATCATTAGAGCAGAATACAGGGATACTGTGTGGTTCAAAGTTAGGAAAGGTGTGTGTTACGGTTGTATCCTTTCATCATACTTATTCAGTCTGTATTCTGAGTAAAATATCCAAGAAAGTAGATGCTGTGATGAAGACTGTGGAATCAGAGTTTGTGGAAGACTCATTAAAAACCTTTGATATGCAGATGACACAAGCTTGCTTGCTGAAAGTGAAGAGAACTTCAATCACTTACTGATGAAGATCAAAGACTGTAGCCTTTATTATGGATTGCGTCTCAACACACAGAAAACAAAAATCCTTACAACGGGACCAATAAGCAACATCATGATAAATGGAGAAAAGTTTGAAGTTGTAAGGATTTTATTTTAAATGATCCACAATCAGTGACCATGGAAGCTGCGTCAAGAAATCAAAAGATAGATTGCATTGAGAAACTGCTGCAAAAGACCTCTTTAAAGTGTTAAAAAAAACAAAGACAACACTTTGAAGACCAAGGTGTACCCAACCCAAGCCATGGTATTTTCAGTCATCTGTTATGCATGTGAAAGCTGGACAGTGAATAAAGAAAATTGAAGATGAATAGATGCTCTTGAATTACAGTGTTGGTGAAGAACACTGAATAGACCATGGACTGAGAGAAGGAAAAAAATGTGTCTTAGAAGAAGTAAATCTAGAATGCTCATCAGAAGCAAGGATGTGGAGAATTCGTCTCACACACCTTGGACATGTTATCAGGAGGGACAAGTGCTGAAAGAAGTACATCATTCTTGGTAAAGTAGAAGATAAGTGGAAAAGAGGAAAACCCTCAACAAAATGCGCTGACACAGTGGCTGTAACATCTGACTCAAGTATAACAGTGATCGTGGGTGAGGCACAGGAACAAGCAGTGTTTCTGTCTGTTGTATGTAGGATTGCTATGAGTGAGAACTGACTCACGGTGCTTGTGTGGATCACACAGGATCAGGCAGTGTTTCTTTCTCCTGTATATAGGGTTGCTATGAGTGAGAATTGACTCACGGTGATTGTACAGATGGTGCAGGATCAGACAGTGTTTCTGTCTATTGTACATAGGGTTGCTGTGAGTGACAACTGGCTGAAAAGCACCTAACAACAACACACGCCTAGCACTGTCCTAGATGTTTCACATGTATGGACTTATTTGATCTACTTTGCAGCTCAGTGAGATAGGTACTATTATTATCCTCATTTTAGATGTGAAAAAACTAAAACATAGAGGTGTCCAGTAAACCCTTGCAATCTAGCTTTAGAGTCTCTGCTCCTGACACAGTAGTAGATTTGAAACTTCCCATGAGTTTTCACTTGAATTCATGATCACAAAGCATATTGCTATTCATAGCAGCTTTTCCTTCAAACATCCTGTTCCTACTGCTTAGAACCAAATATGAAACCCAGTGCTATCAAGTTGAATCCAACTCACAGTGACCATGTAGGCCAGAATAAAACTGCTCATAGGGTTTCCAAGGCTATAATTTTTATAGAAGCTGCCTGTGACATCATTGTCCCATGGGGTGGCTGGCAGGTTTGAATCACTGACCTTTTGGTTAGCAGCTGTGTGCTTAACCACTGCATCACCAAGGTTCCTTGTTATTGCTGCTTAGCCTCATCAGATCAGTAGTTACTGATCAAGGACAGCTTTAGTTGCATATACATGCAAGTAGATCTCAACAGTTTTCTGGTTCCACACTGAAAACCTTTGTTGAAACAGGAGCATGTAACAAATGATGTACATATATATCTTGCATCTGGACGTGTGGTAATCTAGAGATCTCTATAAGGAGCCCTGGTGGTGCACTGGTTAAGAGATCAACTGTTAATGAAAAGCTTGACAGTTTAAATCCACCAACTGCTCCTTTGGAATCCTTTGGGGCAGTTCTACCCTGCCCTAAGGGGTCACTAGGAGTCTGAATTGACTGGAGGGCAATGGGTTTGGTTTAGATAAGCTGCATAGTCATAATAAGGTATATCTATAACAGGAGCCCTACTGGAGCAGTGGTTAGGGACGTTGGGCTGCTAACCAAAAGGTTGGCAGCTCTAATCTACCAGCTGCTCTTTGGAAATCCCATGGGGTGGTTCTACTCTGTCCTACAGATTCACTTCGAGTTGGAATCAATTCAATAGCAACAGGTTTGGATATTTTAGTATAGCTGTAATAAGGTGTGTGTATGTATACTCTGCCCTATAAAGTTACTATGCAGGTCAATGGCAGTGGGTTGAGTTACATATACTTTATTAAATGTAATAATTACATTATTTCCTGGTATATATTTATCTATAATATAAGCTATATATAGTTATGTAGATTACCTTATTTTCATATATATACTTTACTATAGATATACCTTATAATAAATATATAGACATATAGATTAACTTACAGTCAGATAAAGCTGGGAAATATATACACATAATCCATTGTGTTTTCCTATTTCCACAGAGGCTACACACACACACACGTACACAGAGATCACTTTAGTTAAAGTCCAATAATTAAGTAAATAAATAAAGTCATTTTATTAATTTCTCAGACTTTTGAGAAATACATTTAACTAAGGTGATCCATGCCAATACTGCTTTATTGTCTTTTGTGTACAAAATACTTTATTTTGTGATCATGTGCTGATTGTTTAATTTCTTAGAGCAGCTGTTTTCAAACTTCATGGTCTCAGCATCTCTTGATAATCCTACAAATGATGGAGGACTCAAATGAACTTTTGATTATGCATGTTATAGCCATAGATATATATTGTATTAGAAATTAAAACTGAGAATTTATGAAATATTTAGCAGCCATCGATTCACTTAAAATCATAACACATGCCCACTAGATATCAGCATAAGAAACACATTTTCTAAAATAAAAACATTTGGTCAGAAACATGGCCTTGTTTTCCATACTAATATTTGAGTTAAGAAAGGACAGCCAGATTCCTGTATCTGCTTCTGCATTCAACCTATTGCACCACCAAATGCTCTGGTGCCTGAAAAGCTCCAGCGTATGCTTGGGACAGAATAAGAATAAGCCAAATGCTGTCGAGTCAAATCTGACTCATGGTGATCCTAGGGGCCAGAGCAGAACTGACCCTCAGAGTAATCAAGGAGCACCTGGTGGATCTGAACTGCCGACCTTGTGGTAGAATAAGAATGAACAAAGAAAATATCTTTGTGTCATTATAAAAGCAGCCTTGACCTTGTGGCCCACTTGGAAGTGTACTGAGGCACTCGGGAGTTTCCAGATCACGCATTGAAAACTACACATGTTGAGTGACTGAATAAAGGAGACACAAAAGAAACTGTGAGGCTTCTGTTAAACGATTACACTAGCCTTGGATTCCCTCATTTTCACTTCTGTTTTCCCCCCATAGCTTAACTATGCATCAGATTTTTTAATAGGTTTGGGACAATTTCCCTAACATAAGCAATTTTCTATTCAAAAGATAGTTAACAACTTTAATGTATTCCCAAACTTGTTGTTTTTCCTCTTGAATCTTTTGTTTTGGTAAAAAGCATGGAAATACACAAGTCAAAACACATTAAGGCATTATTTATAAGTCATTGAAAGCATTTCACATTTAACTTTGGAGCATCTTTTTTTTTAATGCAAGTATAAAGCTGTCTTTCAGGAGAGAAGAATTTTTCCTAGGGACATATTCCTTTTGAATAGAAAATTGCTTACAGCAGGGAAATTGTCCCAAACCCGTTAAAAAATATGAGGCATAATAAAAATTTAGTTGTCTTCCTCAAAGAGGCCACTGTAAAAACTCTGGGGCTCAAAGCCTCGAGAGGAAGGCTGGCTCCACTTCCCAAGGTCAGCTTGCTGTATTGTCCAGATCCCTGTACTTGACTGCATTAAAAAGGGGGCTCAATTCTTGATGCTTGCTGGAGTCAATCCATTTTATTTAGAGATATAGAAACAAAATTTTAACCATATGAAGCTTGCCTTCAGTGGGGAAGATGGAAAGTGAACAAATAAAGGTATGAACTAATTTTACCAGAAAACAAAAACAAAACAACTGTTGTCCCTGAGTAGATTCTGAGTCATGGGGACTCCAGATGTGTCAGAGCAGAACTGCTCTCCATAGGATTTTCAAAGACGGATTTTTTTCAGAAGTCTATCACCAGGCCTTTCTCCTAAGGTCCCTTTGGTTAAACTCAGACTTTCAACCTTTTAGTTAGTAGCTGAATGCATCAGCTGTTTACATCACCCATGGACTCCTAATTTAATGTTAGGCTGTAAAAAGCCCTATAAATGTTAAGCAAGTTATGTGGGTAAAGAGAGATGGGAGGTAGGGTTTGGCCAAGGGAGATGGTTTAAACAAGGTAGTTAGGGCAGGTCTCACGGATCAGGTAACACCAGAACAGAGACTTGAACAAAGTGAAGTGTTTGCCATTTCTAGGGCCACAGCAGAGGCCTTGGCAGAGGCCATGACAAAAGCTAATTCCTTGAAGGCAGAAGGAATCTGGCTTATTTAAGTTTGTGGAAACAATAAGCACTACTGTAGCTGGAACCAAATAGGCATGTGGTAGAATTGTAGGAAACAAGGTGAGAGATGGTAATCAAGGCCTGGATCATATGGGATCTTGTAGACCATGAATGGTATTGGAAATTCATTCTGGGAGTGCTGGGAAGCTACTGGAAAGTTTTGAACAGCAGAGTGTCATATTTAACAATAGTCACTCGGTGTGACCAGTGGAGACTTAGGGGCAAAATGAAAGTGGGGACACCAGGTGGGGAGAGAGTGTCAATGCCTTTCAGTGGGATGTTAGCAGCGAGGAAGAAAGGATCCAATGTGGGATACATTTGGATGGTAGAGACAACAGGATTTGATGTTAGATTGAAAGGACACATGTAGAAATGGAAGTAATCAAGGAGTCCTGGATTTTCATACTCAGCTATTAGGTAAATTCATTTTCTGTTTTCTAAGGTACAGAATTCAGAGGATAGAAATTGAAGGGTTTTTTGTTTTTTGTATGTATTAAGTTTGAGACGCCTAATGGCTACCAAAGTGGATATCTTGGCTGTTCAGTTCAATATGTGAGTCTGGAACTATTGGTCATGGTTGAGGTAAAGCACTGAGACTGACTGGCAGACATATCGTAGTTAAGAAGCAATCATGCTGGGTGAAACTGAGGAAGGTAGAACTGTAGAAAGAGAGCAGATGGGGTACAAGTTTGAGCCTTACAGAGCTCCTACATATAGAGGTTGAGAAGAAGAGAAGGACCCAGCAGACCAAAGCAGGACAAAGTGACCGTGGACTTAGGAGGAGAACAATGACAGTGTTATGATGTCCTAGAAGCCAAGTAAAGTCAGAAAGTCCTTATAGGTACCAGGTATACTAGTTAACAGGCTCTTTGCTTGCTCTAGACTTTTAAATGTCACCTGTGTGCTTAGCGTTGAGTTCCATTTATCCTTCTCTGTGAGTATAGTTTCTATAACCCTTGCCCCGTAACAACTCAACAGCTACCTCTCCTCCCACACGACACTTAGCAAAGAGGTTACTAACAATAAGCTTGGAAACAAATTAATTTGCTGTATTCAGAAATCTCAAATACACACACACACACACAAGAATAAGATTATTTATTGTTAAGAAGCTATTTCCTGGAACACTACTTTAACTGGTATTTTTAATAGTTATAGAAAAATAATAATTAATGTTCATAATGACATCTCTGAATTAATACAAGGTCCCAACAATGTCTTCTAGATTGTTAATGAAAAAAAATGTTGCACTCAGTGCCCTGTAGGGTTACACATAATGTCTTATGTTCTATTTCCTCTAGAACTAGAAATTAATGTGCAATAATAGGGCAAGGCCCTATTGGCTTGGCCTATTAACCTGGAGAATTGATAGGCTGGAGAGTAGTATCTTCTGTCACAGCTAGGACAGTTTACTGTGAATTAAATCCAGAGAAGTGAGAGGCAGGGAAGACTTTAGTTCTGGGCTGTACTTTGCTGTAGCTTGTCAGAGTGAATCAATGAGAGTGAGTGAGGCTTCAGATCTCAGCCCACGCAGGGAATTGGAGTCAGAGTTGGGCTGAGTAATTCCTGCTTCAGGGCAAGAGCTGTCAAGAGAGTCTCTTGACAGTTGAAGGAAAGCAGACATTAGAGAGATGGAGGGCATAGATGATGCGGGGAGTGCATGGTAGTTAAGCCCAACACACATGGATCAGCCCAGAGTTTTCTTATCCTAATGGGCAACCAGTATGTGATACAAATGACAAGGTGAGGGTTGATTCTGATTTCAGACTGTGAGAGGGTAAGCTATACTGCCATGTGAGTGATTTACACACCTCTGCTGCGGTTCTAACCCCTTGTCATCCTGTTGATTTTGACTCAGCAACCATATAGGACAGAGTAGAACTGCTTCATAGAGTTTCCAAGGAGCTCCTGGCAGATTTGAACTGCCTACCTTTTGATTAGTAGGCCTAGCATCAACTCGATGACAGACAGTTTGATCTGGGTTTTGGGGCTGTGGTTCTGGAGTCCCTAGGTAGTGGAAACAAGTAACATACTCAGCTGTTAACTGAAAGGTTGGAAGTTTATTTCCACTCAGAGGCGATTTTGTAAAAAGACTTGATGTACTTCCAACATGTGAGTCTTGAAAACCCTGTGGAGCACATTTCTGATCTGATAAACATGACATCCCCCTGAATCATGACTGACTCGATGGCAACTGGTGTTTCCTTTTGGTTGAGGTTCTTTGCGGACAGAGAACTGGCTCTGGGCACGTCTGGAAAATAGAAGGGGAGCTTCAGAAGTTGGTCCTGGCCTATGCTTTCACAGCAGCATTGAGTATAAAGCATATCCAGTATATGATCAGCCTTCTGGCTCTAGTAGAAGAGAGTGGTGATAGAGAAGCTGAAGAAAAGTCCATTCTCAACTTTCAAAGCAATGGCACTCTTCATTCCAGTTTTTGCTCTATTAGTCAGTCAACTGACATTTACTGCCGTTCTCCTGCATAGACCTGTGGAGACAGGCAGAGGTGAGTGAGTCAAAGTCTCCGCCTTCCGTGAGTCTCCAGCTTCGTGTGGAGCAAACAGATGGCAGGCAAGCAAAGGCATGATACAGGTGTGTTCCAGGTGAGTGTTACGGGAGTAGGGAGAAGCTGGCTCTGCAGGGAGAGAAGGGAAATGAGAAGGATCAAACGGACCCTTCCAAAGAAGCTGCTGGCTAACCCCAGAGTCCTAAAAGACCATCAGAGGTTTTCTAAGAAGACATTCCAGAAGTAAGATATGACATGTGCAAAAGAACTGTGGCACGAGAGATCAGATTGCTTTGCAGAATGACAAGAAGCTTGATGTGCTTAGATTCCTTGACAGGTATGGTAAGTGGTGAGAAATAAGCCCCGAGAATAAGTGTTCACCATGCCAGGACAATTTGAAGCTGGGATTTTAATTGTGGCCTCAGAACCAAAAAAGAAATACAAAAAGCATTTAGATTATCACTAATATTTCATCAGTATACACGTGGAAATGCTGGTGGCATAGTGGTTAAGTGCTAACCCAGAGGTCAGCAGTTTGAATCCACCAGGCGCTCCTTGGAAACTCTATGGGGCAGATCTACTCTGTCCTATAAGGGTTGCCATGAATCAGAATCAACTAGATGGTGGCAGATTTGGACTTCAGTTCTAGACCCCTATCATGCATCTTGTGAACTGAGCATAAAATGTTAACTCTTGCAGTGTTTCATCTATACTCAACTAGGCTCACAGCAGGGTTCATTCCAGCAACTACTACAAAAACTTCTAGAATTCAGACAGAGGCAGAACTCTCTTTACACAGGGTCACTGTAAGTCAGAATTGACTTGAGAACAGTGAGTAGACAAGATAATTCAATCATTCATTTAAAAAAAGTTGATTAACCACCTACAATGTACAAACAATTTAATATGTTTTGGAAACCTGTATATGCGTTGAGGTCAAGCTCCAATATTAACTCCAGTCCTGATCATATGTGTATGTCAAGAAAAGTAGAAAATGTTATTATGGGAAATGCCCAAATTTATTTTCTCCCTACTAGGGAATATGATAGAGATACAGGGATCTTGATTTCTGGGGCCCTAGGAATAGTTACTGCTCATTTTGAATGGCCTTAAATAAAATCGTCTTTCCAATAACCTATCCTCTTTATTCCTCTATTTACAGTGCTGAAGCGAATGCCTATTACATATGAATAAAAAAATTCCATTGCCTTTTAGTTGAATTTGATTCACAGTGACCCTATAGGATAGAATAGAACTACCCCATGGACTTTCCAGGCTGTATCTTTATGGAAGCAGACTGCTGCATCTTTCTCCCATGGTGCAGCTGGTGGGTTTGAACCTCTGATCTTTCAGTCAGCAGCCTAGTCTTAACTACTGTACCACCAGGAACCCTTGCATATTGATTACAAATATTTGAAGATATGAACATATCAGTGAATTAATAAACAGGAAGTAGTAGATTATTTGCCCTGATTTTTGGTCTGGAACATATAGTTGTGATTATTCTACAGGTGCATTTTTCCTATAGTAAATATAATGTTGGCTACCACCACGCCATGTTTTATTTGTAACATTAAAAACATACAATGGCATTTTCTGAAAATGGGCACAGAAGACACATGGAATAAATACGCAAATTTCTTTAGTATAAAAAAAATGTCAAGCCAAACTCACTGCTGTGAGGTCGATTCCGAATAATAACGACCCTATAGGACAGAGTAAAACTGCCCTATAGAGTTCCCAAGGAGCACCTGGCCAATCTGAACTGCTGATCTTTTGGTTAGCAGATGTAGCACTTCACCACAAGGTTTCCTTCCTTGGTAAAGTGATCTTATACTTTGTTTATTGTGTAGGAAGCTGGACTACCTTGGAGAATAAGGAAATGCAAAGTTTCTATTCTCTTAAAAGGTCAAAACCCTGGTAACAGTCTTAAATTAAGAGCTGAGGCTTGGTAGCTTTCTATTGCCAGAAGTGTCTGAATGTATCAATCAATGTAGCCCTCTCTGCTTCAAGCTGTTTATCAGGGAAGTGATCTACCTGGTCATTTCCCTATTTTTCTGTCCTTCATTGTTAAAACAGAAGCTGCTTTCTTGCCCCCTAAACAATGCTTTAGAAATGATTCCTTAGTTGTCAGGCACCATCTCAATACAAAACTCTGTATCCTAAAAGAAGAAAAGACGTCAGTAGGTACCAATGGTTTTCTTTCCTCTGGCTGAAGATGCACCCAATTGTTTTTTTCTTCCTCTGTAGGTTTATAACGCATGAGTCATTTGTTCTTCAGTTGAACTGGTGAATTTCAATAAAAATGTGTGTCAGTATGTGCGCATGAACTGTGCGAGTGTTTGTGTGTGCAGCAACTGCAGGCAAATACACAGAAAAGCAAAGTTTCAACAGGGCAAAGAAAATGTAAAGCCCATATCTGAGTAAGCATAACTAGACATGAGAATTTCCTTTCAGAATGGGAGGTCTGACAATGAAGTCTGTGAATTTAATTGTTCTACATGCTACAAACCTCATTGCTCCATAGCACTGTGGTCACCTTCCAAGTATTCCCCTTAAGAAGCTATGCACCAACACCAGCACCTGCTCTACCTTTCAAGGCAAGTTTGTAACTCTTTCTGGAATGGTCATTGAGCACGATGGCATGGTGGCAACTTTGTAAACTTCATCACCTGGTTGTCTGTGTGGCAGTTTTTAGCCAGTAAACAGATAACTGTATTGGAACACCCTTTCTACTCACCTGATCTGGCCCCCAAAGACTTTTTTCTTTATCAGAAGGTAAAGGAAATATTGAAAGGAAGACATTTTGATGACATTCAAGACATCAAGGGTAAAGCGACAGCAGCTCTGACAGCCATTCCAGAAAGAGTTCCGAAACTGCTTTGAAGGGTAGACTAGGTGCTGGCGTCGGTGCATAGCTTCCCAGGCGGCGTACTTTGAAGCTGACTGTAGGGGTATTCAGCAATGAGGTGTGTGACACCTTTTCTAGAATGAGTTTGCCAACGTACTGGCAGTCTCCATAGTTGTGACTCAGTACTTTTCCCAAGCTGCTCAGGGGAAGATAGGTGAGCAAAGGGTAGTATCCAAAGCACCTCAGCCTCGGAAAAAAAGACACTCTACATCAACATCTTTTTAAACAAAGCCCAACTAATGTCAAAATCTGCATTTTTTGTATTTAACTTCTGAATTTAATTTCTTTCAGTCTAATTATTCTGTTTATGGCATATAGCCACAATGAAGTACACTTTCACTAGAACCTGAACTCTAAATTGATGATAAATTATTTATCTTCTGATCATGAGTTTTTCCAGGTTTAGGGAAATCATAAATATTCTTTAAATTCAAAAGAATTTTTCTCCTGGTCACTGGCTAGATAATGCTTTTTCTTTCAGGGTATTCTGATATCTAGATAGTGGTGATAAATATTTCATCCATTGTACAGAGAAGGAAGCACAGACATTTGTAGTCACGGCTAGAATGAGAAAATGTTCCAGGAGCAATAACTAAGCTTTCCACGGTCCTATCGACTATAACACTGGGTTTATTTTTAACTGGAAAAAACAACTGCTGAAGTTTTAACAATGAATGAATATTCCCATTTCAGCTTTGATCAACAGAGTCTTTGACATCCTAATACTTCTGGATTTGTGGAAATCTTTGTTGTTTTTTAAGAAAAAAACATTACTATAGAGAGAGAAATGCAAGTCTACTTTCCTTGTATCTTGTATCTCCTCCTCGCAGTCCGGTTAATAGCTGCGATGTGCTTATCCAGAGCCCTGCCACATGGCTACTAATTAATGCACCAGGCAATTTCTTCCTGATGCCACAATCTGTTGTTTTAACTAAGAAAATCGATTGAGGGCCCATGATAAGGTTTCCATAGTGACTTGATTTTACTGCAGGGTGAGAGAAAACACAGGGCAAAGAACGACGATAAGAAAAAAATTTCAGTAGTTTTGTTTGTGTTTTTTCAAATTAGATTCTGATTGTCTCTGGTACTAAACATTTAGTCTTTAACAACAGCAATTAAAAAAAATCTTATGAAATATGGAAAAATGAAGCCAAAACTTGCTCTCTTACCCCTAACTGTGAGCTGCTTTTAGCCAACCAAGAATTAGGCTACCTAAACTTTGGGGGGGTGGGGACCATTGCACCCATGTGAATGGGAGGCTGCATCAACATGAGACCAGAAGAACCAGATGGTGCCTGGCCACCACCCAACGCAATGTAGAGTCCCTGATGCAACACTAGAAAAAGAGGTATACAGTTCAAGAACTATACTAAAAGACCAGAACTGATGGTCTGACAGCCTGGAGGGTCCCTTGGGAACATGACCCCTAGATATGCTGCTGGCCCTGACTGGAAAACAGGACTGAGGTCACCTCTTCAGACAAGAATGGACTGGACTCAGGAAAACAGCGTGAGCATGTAGTGTGTATACTTTATGGTTTTATACATTTATAGGAGGCTGTTAGGCTGGTTTGTTTCTAGATGGGAGAGAGGAGGGTGGAGAGGAGCGGACAGGTGCTCATTAAGAGGATACTAGAAGTGTAGAGTGAAAAGGAGGAATGTGCTGTCACTGGGTGAGGAGAGCAGACGGAGCTGCAGATAGGCAGGCATGCAATACTGTTCTAGATCGTGTATTTTCACTTAATCATAATTGGAAAAAAATGCCATTTTGAACCTTGCTTGAATGAAGAGGTTGAATGTTGTCAGTGAGACCTTGTCAGCAACTCTGATTGAGGTGGAGGAGCTCAAGTATATAGTTTTTCAGTTTCTGCTGGGTGGTCTGACCTCTCTAAAAGACACTTCTGTCCTGATCCGCATCTTGTTAGCAATGAAGGAGCTCAGTGTCAGTGATAGAAGATGAAATCATGGTGTCCTGCAGGATAATACCGGACCCTGCAGCTTCTGAGACCAGTAACCCATTCATTTATAAAACACTGTATCTAATCGAATGCTTTCAAGAGGTTTGTCAGTATCTATAGCTGCACCAATGTTTAAGCACCAATGCTTACGAATACAAAAAATGACAACTATGGTCTTTCAATTATGGTGATATCCTTTGATGTGGAAGGAGGAAAGAGTGTGTTCTTTGTCCTTCTATACTGGTCTATCAGAAAAATAAGACATTATCCGTAGAGTCAGTCTCCCAGAGGAAGAAGATGTTCTTCTGTGTGTGCACGTGTGCATGCTTACATGTATTAGTGTTTTAAGAAATGTGAGATTCCATAGGGAGAAACAAATATAAAGAAGAGGGTAATTAATTGATTCTGAAGAATATTATAGCTTCTCAAAGTTCAACTTTTGAATGTCACCTCATGTAATGAATGGCAAATTCCTTTTTAAGTAGCAGAGTGTTGAGGAAGCAAAAAACGCCTTCGAATTTAACAGTAACTCGTACCCGTTGCCCTAAAGTTAATTCTGATTCACAGCAACCTGAGTTTAAATCTGATCGGCATGTTAAGTGTGTGCTTTCAGGCAAGATTGTTTAACCTCTTTGAGCTCTAGTATACTTACTCATAAAAACAACAGAACATTCATCGAGCATCTATCAGTGTGCCCAAGAAAGGGTGACTGTCACTAACTCGGATCTTTTTCCTCTCCTCATTAAGAACTTGATTTGGGCTAATGCAATCTCATATTGCAGAGAATTATCATAACCACTACCAGTAGGCTTAAAATGGATAGCAGGAGGACACGAAATACTTAGTCTTGAAAATGTACCTGTGGATGCATAACTAATGGCTTATTAAGTCTTAATTCCTGTGGGGGAGTCTTTTGCAGATAATGAACACTGGGAAGCAAGCCCTCCTACCTTTAATCTCTTCTGCTCCTCTCCCCTAAATCAGAGCACTGCCATAAACCATAAACAGTCCTGCAAGAGAGGAGGCCAAGTTTCTAATTCTTCCACAGCCGTCTGTGTGGCAATTTCTGAATCTGGATCTTTTAGTCTAAATTCAGAATTCCAGAGTTGAAGAAGATATTTAAACCCAGTGTTTCCAATTTTCATGTACAGGACAATCACTTGAGAAGCTTGATGAAAATGGAGATTTGCAAGACCACCTCAAGAGATTCTAATTGTGTAGGTTTGAGGCCCAATTTCCTGCATTTTTGAAACAAATGTTCGAAGTATCTCTGATGGCAGGTACCTTCCTCTTTAAACAGTGTTTAATTCATCTTCCCAGTCAATAGTGCAGTGTCACTTACAGCCTAAGACTCAGTGCCAGACTGCCACGGAAGTCTTCAGGTTTTGTAGGGACATATGATTATACAATTTGGGTGCCTACTTTAAAGAGGCAGAAGAAAAAAATATTTTACTTTAGCAATTTTTTCCAAAAGCATGTGTCTATGTGAACATATTATAAGACTTCCTTCAAAGTTTCAACAGGGTGTCTGTAAGTGTGAAGCCCAAAGCTGAACTTTCATAAGCTATAGTAACCTCACTCCTGAGTACCACCTAGGACAACCCTTCTCATAATTTTCTCTACTTGACATAATGAAGAAACTGAGAAAATACAGTAACTTGCCTGTGGTCACACAGCTAGTGAATGGCAGAGCTAGGATTCAAATACAGAGCTAGGATTCGAATACATGCCCTTTCTGCCGTGACAATATAATGCCTTTTGTAGATGCTTCCTGTTTTCTGAAAGCCATAGGAAGTCACTACTTCTCCTTGTTTCCATTACAGGGGCCGCATTTGGGCTCTTAATGGATGAAACAATTAAAGTGCAAGTGACAATAGATAAAATGATTCGCTGACTGTTGTTGAGTAATGAGTGACTATTAAATGCCCATATTTATTTGTGTACTTCTTCTTTAAAAAATCTAAATTTAAAAGTCAATCACTCAACAATACATTGAAAAATATGTGTATCATAAATATTTGATGAGCTGCCTGATTGATTAAAAAAATAAGAAGATAGAGTTCTGACTCCCCAAAGTTTATGTTCTAATAAAGACAGGAATGTGCACAAAGTGAGGAGGCTGGGTGAGACAGCAATAAACAGAGGAGCAGCATCATGCTAATGAAATCAGAGCCTGAAAAGCATAGGGCAGGGCAGCGGGAGCTGGATGCAGGTCCTAGGAACAGGGCCCGAAAAGCATTGTTTCAGATCCACCACTCCCAACCCACACGGAAAACATGACTTCCACATTCCACAAGCCCTAGGTGGGGGTGTTAGAGTGGGGACCTCAGAGGTGCCACCATAGATTTAGTAAAATTATAGGCTATGAATGACTCCTCTTTTCTTGGCTCTAACCAATGATAAAAGAATTAAGAGGGAGGTCAGGGAGGACAGGAAAATAATTTGTCTCTGAGCGTTCTTCTTCCAGATTGCTGGCCAGAGGATATCTAGCATCACTTTGTTTTCCTTGATGACCTGTGAGATTGCGAATTAGGTGATGCACTTATCACCTGGATGACCTAGAGAGATCAAAGGACTGAAGGAACCCAGCCTCGCCTCAAGCCCCCATTGAACCTCTACACCAGTACATAGTCTCTCCCTTGAAAAACCCTGACCTTGCCTGACAAATGCAGACAGGCTTTGAGGACTAGGATGCCCCCTTGCCTGTTTGCATGCTGGCGTTCAAATAAACTTTTGATTAATTCACCCAACCTCCAGTCTCAGACACTGGCTTAGCAGCAGGTGGCATGAAATCAGGTTTTTCTGGTAACACTAACACCTACTAATGAATAGCTGCATTAAACAAAAAACAAGCAAAAGGAACAAACAAAAATATAGAAACATACACTGCTAATTGACTACTCCAATATTCTGTTGGAACAGAACTCCCAAACTTCAGCAGCGTAGGATGAAGGCAAAATGTGGACTGAATACCACTTGATGGAATACAAACAAAAGTGTGTGTGGTTACCTCTATGAAACCTTGTTAAAAGAGAGCTGGCATATTCCCTGTCGTGAAATTAATTGTGTCCCCCTAAAAACTGTGTGTAGCAATTTGTCTTGGCCATGGTTCCCATTATTGTGTGGCTGTCCTCCGTATTATGACTTTCTAAAATTGTAAATCCTAATCTCTGCCCGTGGTTAATACAAGGACTGCCAATTAAGTTCACAAGCTCATCTGAGAAAAAGTGCTACATATCTCATTGTTAAATATCATTATGGTCATTTTCAAAGTATCTCTTTTGAGAAGGTATACAGTGCCTAGGGCGCTCCCTTTGTTTCTTAATCTCTTTCTCCAGCTGGATGGAATGTAGGTTGATGGCTGGAATTTGAGTAGCTATTTGCATTCATGAGACACAAGAAAGCTGGCAACCATCAAGATTGAAAGAGCCAGGGTCTTTAGTGATGATGGAAGTCCTACGTTAGCCAGAAGCAGCTAATCTCCAGATTGTGCTCATGAGAGAAAGACAGACTAAACAATCTTATTTAAGAAATAATTACTTTGAGCTTCTGGTATTTATGCAGCTGAACTGATAAAAATCTGTATTGAGAATCCCAATTCCAACTGTCATCCTCATGAAAAAGAATCTACTATATAGAAAAAATATAGCTCTGACTAGCATGACAATATATTTTTAAGCAAATGCATCATCATCATCTATATTGTTATTATTATTACACATTCAAATGAAATGATCCCTTACAAAATGGTGACTTGGGGAGAAAACATGATTATTTTCCCAATTATACTGCTGTTAGTGAAATTGGATTTACAGATTATCTTTTGGAACTGTATTCACATGATTACCATAGACACTCAACATGTAAGTTAGGTGCCTTTAGTGAATATTTGGTGGATTATGTAGGCTGTCAAGTAGTATTTGATCCTCTCCTTACGTCTGAGAGTGTCCCTACATGTGAATTGTGGCAACTCCCCCTGCTCATCCTCCAAATTTCTTTCATGTTTTACTACATTGTTTCTTCTTTGTTATCTGCTGCATCACTTATTAACAATATCACATATCTTCCTCCAGAATAGAAGTTACATGAGGGTAGAGGCTGTATCTTACTGTCCTGCTCAGGTCCAGGCATTAGTGCATCACTGCCTGAGTTACATAGAAGGGGCTCAGTAATTATTATCAAACATCAAGTAAGGTTGAGATGCTTGTTTCCTTTGCATTAAGAAAGCTAAAGCATGGGTACATAAGCTACAATCAACCAAAATGATTGACTTTTTGACGGACACTCCTTGGACAGAGAAGTAGCAGCAATGGTGGACCCATTCTGGTAGTGGTGTTGCTGGTGGGAGTAGCAGCATCACCCAAATTGTGGAGGCACAGTGACCATGTTCCATTGGAAAGAACTTGCTTCATCCGGCATGGGAGGAGTGGTGGCACAAGCTTGGCACCTAGCAGTCTGCACTGGTGGCAGTGTCTTTACCAGACTACTTGGATAGGGTCAGGCTGCCCATCCTCTTTTCCTTATTTGTATCCATGTTCCCAGCCTGCTTCCCAGTCTTCCCAGGGATGCTATGAGCTTCTCCACATCCTTCAATAAATTCCTTTTATGTAACCTGTACAAAGGTCTTCTACAACGATCCTGTTTAAATTACACCCCCTACCATTCCCTTTTCTCATTACACTGCTTTATTTTGTGTTCAACTCTATTTTTGCTTGTCTCTCTCAACTCCAATAAAGGCTTCATGATGAAAGGGGTTGTTCTCTGGTGTTTTCCCATTGCATATAGCAGGTACTTGACATGTATTTATAGAGTGCGTGCTTTCAGGAAAGTAAAAGTAGCCAAAGTCAGTAACCAATAAACCTCCTAGTACATTTCCTTTGACCCTGGTTTCTGTAAAATATTGTGCTTCTCCACGATTCTCATTATATATTCCAGTTCTTTTTCAGTGGTTTTCCTCCAATAATGTATGGTTTAGGGGTCAGAACGATTGTCTCATTTATCACTGGAATCCCTGCTACTATCACCCAGCCTAACTTCTAATTGATGCTTAGGAGATGTTTGTTGAATAAATGAATGTGTTCCATGGATTATGACTTAATCTCTAGGGCCTGATGTTTTCACTTACTCGTTAGTCAACAATCTTCTACCAGTAACTTCTAAACAATTGCCCAAGGAGGTGAGAAGCATGTTGTAACTGTTTCAGATGTTTCTTTGTCAACCAAAAAGTTGGATGTCCAAGGTCACCCGAGGTACTTTGGGAGAAAGGCCTAGTGATCTGTTTTCAAGAAATGATCCATTGAAAGTCTTGTGAACATATGTCTACTCTGACACACACGGGATGACCAAGAGTTAGAATCAGCTCCACTACAAATGGTACTGGAATTATTAATTTAGTTCAGGAATCAGTTTGGCTAGAATCACTGCTTAGTGCAAAAACAGCAGTAACAATCCAACAAGCAAAACAAAAGAGAACCCAAACTAACATGCAAAAGAAGCTCATGGTCTAGTGGGAGAACTAGTTGTGTCAACAGAGTGTTGCCTCATTGGAGGGAAAGTGGAAAAATAGTTTAATTCTGTTGGTAGAATTTTGCAAACACAGAGTGCCTGAGCTGTGTTTTCAAGAGCATACTCATAGGGAGCAGAGGGCAGGGAACAGCAGGGCCTCCAGTTTCTCTAGAGAAAAAGCATGGAAACCAGAGACACAGAAAGGGCCACATTAAGCAGGGCTTAGGCTTTCAGGTATGGGCAACAGAGGTTTGACTGGGGATCTTGTGGCTAGAAGAGGTTAAGTTGTAGACAGAGGGCTTAGGCAACAGAATGAAGGAAGGACTTGGGTGATAGTTACAGATCAGCTGACAACTTGAGAAACTATTATTTCAGTCCAAAGGAGAAGTGACGGGGCCTACATTGGGGAAGGAAACACTGGTGGCATAGTGGCTAAGTGCTACCTGAAAGGTTGGCAGTTTGAGTCTGCAAGGCACTCCTTGGCAACTCTACGGAGCAGTTCTATTTTGTCTGAAAGGGTTGCCATGAGTGAAAATCTACTCACTGGCACTGGGTTTGGTTTGGATTTTTTTACACTGGGGAAGGAGCCCTGGTGTCACATTATTTAAGAGCTCAGCTGCTAACAAAACGTTGGCAGTTCGATCCACCTTAGAATCTCTATGAGACAGTTCTGCTCTGTCCTACAGCATCACTATGGGTCTGAATTCAAAGCAAATGAAGGTAGACTTCAAAATACATGAAGCTTATTTTAACTATTTAAAAACATATTAAGCCAGAAGGCTTTCTTTAGTATGCCTTTGAGGCAGTCCCTTCAAAGATTATTGGCTTGAGAAATGAACTTTCAGCTCCAGAAGTACTACTTCAAAAATCTCACATGTTCTTTGGTCACATCAAGCAGTTGGTATTTGTCAAATGAATGAATCAACAAATACACTGCTCACATACAAACAACAGAGTAGGAGGATATGAGGTGTATGCAAACACCTGAGCTATGGAAGAAGTGGGCCGAGAAATGTAAAGCAAAGATCTCATTTAGGGTAAGAGGAAAGAGTGTAGTCCAGAGAAGCAGATGTCTGATCATTGCAAAATCATCCAGCTCGTGATTATAGAATCAATACTAACCACGGTAAGTTAGCCACATTTTAAAACAATTACCTTTTGGAGGCAACTAATAACAATTAATTAAATTACTAAGCATTGTTTTTCAAAAAGAAACCCTAGTGGCTTAGTGGTTTGCTAACTAAAAGGTAGTCAGTTCAAATCCACCAGGCCCTCCTTGGAAATTATGGGGCAGATTCACTTTGTCCTACCATCATCAGGAGTTGAAACTGACTTGACGGCAATACGCTTGGGACTTTTTTGTTGTTGCTGTTATCTTTCAAAAAAGAGAAAACTCAGTTTTGCTAAATAGAGTACTAGAGAAAGAATGAATTGCTCAACAATTATTTAACAATTATTGTTAAATGCCAGTAATGTGGAAGATTACGTAATCTAAATATGCTTCAGTACTACACTTAAATAACTTGTGTTTTCAACGCTAATGATTCACATGCAAACATATTTGACATTTCTCTTAGTCAACTGGATTTTCACTTGTCTCCTAGACATCATAGTTTTCAACGTGGAAGAGACTTATTATGTTTGTTCTATTATCATTCATTTCAAATTTTGCTAAATGAAATTCCGCAACAGTTGGACATGTATCCTTATTGTAAACACATGTTTTGATAATTACTCTGCTGGAAAGTAAATTACACATGGTGGTGTAACACATATTATCATGTCTATACAAAATGTGACTTATAAATGTTTAAGGTGTCCTCAAATAGTATTACATGTTTGTCTATTGTCTAGATTTGTAAATTTTCAAGTACAGAACTGTTGTGTTCATTGTATGAAGTCTCTATCTTCAATGGTTACTAGTAGATAAACCTGCCACTCAAATTTTCTGCACCTTCTGGGTCGTCGCACGGGTATGTAGGGTGGGAGACATTCTTCATGGAATATGGTACCCATATAGCCCACTCTAAATCAAACTGATAACAATCTTAAGTGCGGCAAGTACAACAATTTTTTAGTATCTCATGTATATTTTTGGAAAGTTCAGTAAGATAATTTATGACATAAGTGTAACCAGAAAGAGTGATGTACTTCCTGGGTTGTGGTACTGATAAGGCACTGCTTTTGTGATGTACATAATGGAACATGGTACCAATATGGCCTGCTTGCAATAGACATATTACTTTTTCAAACAATAATAGACTGCCAACAATTAATGATTCAGCATCCATTAATATCACTAGAAATTCCCTCCCCAAAAATTCATCCATGAAACTGTTAAAGATTAGTGGCTATTTTTTCCTCAGCCTTCAAGAACTCAGCTCAAATGTCACTTCCCTACAGAAACTTCCCTTGGTTGCTCACATCAGGTTGGGTTCCCTGTTACACATTCGATAATTCTAGGAATAGCACTTACTACAACTGTGATTACAGTTATAATTGCACTGCAATATAAACTCGTCAATGACAAGAACTAGTCACTCCAGTGTTCCCAGAATCTAGCAAGAGTGCCTTGCACAAAATAAGTACACATAACACATGGTCTGACCTACATGAGGTGTTCAGTAATGATTAAATAAATGAACAAGCTTAGTAAAGTATAATTGAACACTGACTTTGAGCTTCCCTTGATTATGAAAATTGCAGATTAGCCAAAGTTTGATTTGAAGCCATTTTCACCGCTATTCATGGTCAAGTTGCTATTCTGCCTTGTCTGTGATTGTCTACGTATTTCAGGCCCTTTAATGGTAGTTTTATTTATTCAAGTGTTTGGTATGTATGAAGTTGAACTTGTGAAGGTTACATTTCTTTGGCACCTGAGTGTTGTTGTTAGGAGCTCCGACTCACAGTGACCTTATGTATCACAAAACCAAACGGTTCCTGTCCTGCACCTTCTTTATAATTAGTAGTGCGAAAGAGTCCCTTGTTGTGACTAGTGTGTTAGCCCATCTCACCAAGAGTCCCCTTGTTTGGGCTGTCCTTTTCTAGCGATTGGTCTTCCCTGATAATTTCCCAGAGACAGTGAGCCAAAGTCTGGCAAAGTGACCTTTCTGGTCACTTTTCTTCTAAGACTGATCTGTTTGTAACTTACCACCTGTCAGCCAATCAGAAAGCCTGGAATCAGTTGAGGTGGAGGACACTTGGAGACTCTGTAGTCCTCACTCTTTATATACTGAGCACTCGGTTCTTTTGACACACCTGGGCACTGTTGAGGACCTCCAGTCATCCTGAGGATGCTCACTTCTTGGTAAGCAAGCCCAGCCCTTTGTCACGGCCCTCTAGTTGTGGGGAGTTTCTTCTCATGCAAAGTCCCCTGTGTGTGCTGCTGCTGTCTGTCTTCTGAAGAAAACTCTCAACTAGCCTATGACGGACCTCAATAAGTCAGAAGGAAGCTTTTATGCCTTCTCAAAGGAATTTCAACATTCGTCATTCCCTCATCTCTTCCCCATTTAACACACTTCTCTAACTGGTCATGTATGTGTGTGTGTGTGTGTGCGTGTGTGTGCACATGTGCGTGCTCACACCCATATATGTGTGTGTATACATACATATGTATGTTGTATGTATGTATACACATACACATATTCTTCAAATAATCTAATTTGTAAATTACATAGTTATATATTATATAAAAATAGATATATCTATGTGTGTATATATATTATCTAATACACACACACATATATATACACACACATATATAACTAACTCTTAAAAAATGAGCCCAGATTATTCAGATAATCCAATTAGATTTTTTAACAGTGGAGATGTTGGCATCTATGAGGTTTTTAAGGATCTCAGGATTCAATGTTAACTCTCCAGCAGTTGGTTCTAAGATCGTAGAATACGATAAAAGCACTGATTTTATTAGTTAAACTGTATCCAATGCCACAGAAAAAACAGATAGCCTAATTATTGGCTGGAGCACAGTTATACGTCATTAAATCATTTCCTTCATGATTGTCAGTGTTTTATGAACCTATAGCCACTGCTTTGGATTGAAATGAGTACCTGCTACACCTCCTAAACTTTGAAGGGCTGATGATAAAAAATAGAATTAAGCTATAGTTTTTCAAACAAATGATCAGCAAATGTATTCAAACTCAACTTCCAGAAATACATACCCACTATACAGGGGAAATAATATAGGCCATGAGAGAGAAGACTACTGTCCCCTGATTTATCCTGAGTATTAAATATGATGGCTCATATTTCAGGACGTCTCTGGCTCTGGATGTGTAGTCAGGGCACATCCCCTGAAACACAGTTCTACCGTTAGGCAACGCCGTGTAGATTATTCCCAAACAAATAATTCTCCTACTTGATAAGGTTTTACATAACTGCCAGTCTATGCATGATCTTTAAATTGCTACATTTTTGAAAAACACCACCAGGGTTTCCATTCGGATGGTATTAATAGTGTGTTCTTCAACGTGTCTTCCCATTTTCCACATATTTTTTCTACACTTAGGTCATTTATCTGTTATGATAAATTGCTGCATTTTTAAATTGCTACATTTGAAAAGCGTTTGACTTCAAGGCTTCCCTGAGCTGGTGGCATCTGGGATGAAATACATAAAATGGAGAAATCCGTATTACTAAGTACTGATTTATCATTACTTTGGTTTTCCACCTGGATATTTGACAATTTCCAACACTTTACAGCCATGATATGCGCTTTCTCCAACTACCCTACAAATTGCATTTGTTATAAAAGATAACTGACTGATGATATTTGATAACATACAAATGACTAAAGTATAGAAAAAAATTATGTAGAAAATGGGAAGGCATGTTGAAGAACACTATATCAATGAGGTTTCCTGTTAATACTATCTGAATTGAAACCCTGGTGGTGTAGTAGTTAACTGCAACATCTGTTAATCAAAAGGCTGGATGTCCAAATCTACTAGGTACTCCTTGGAAACTCTATGGAGCAGTTCTACTTTGTCTATCGGGTCACTAGGAGTCAGAATCAACTTGACAGCAGTGTTTTTTTTTTTTTTTTCCTGACCTATTGTATATAAAATACATGCTTCAATGAAGTTGCATTATATCCTTTTTGAACAGGAATGGTCATAAATAATACAAAAATAATTATTATTCAATTTGTTTCTTCAGCTATCCAGTCAACAAAAATTCCTGTATTTAGGAGATATGCCAAGCTATAGTGTGAGTCTGGTAAAAAACATTTAACTTCCAGGCTTCCTTGGGTTGGTGGCATCTGAGATGAAATACATAAGATGGAGAACTCCATATTACTAAGTACTGATTTATCACTACTTTGGTCTTCTACCTGGATATTTGACAGTTTCCAACACTTTACACCCATAATGTACATTTTACCCAACTATCCTAGAAATTATATTTGTTTTAAGAGATAACCGATTGACAAAAATATTCCCCTTTCTTCAGAAAATTCTCAGAGTCTGGTTTGGACTTCCTTTATAAAGTTAACATCTCAGATCTCTTAACCATTTGGTTTTCTTTTCAGTAAAACCATGTACAGACCCTTCACAATCCCTGCAGCTTTGAAGATGAAAACTAGATATATTGGCCCAGTAAATGGAAGGAACAAAATTAATTCCCGCTTGAAATAGAACCAGCAGCTCAACTGAGATACTTCCTTAAAAATAACAACATTGTCAACTCTGACTCCAATGGTGCTTTACTTGACCTCTGAGGAGAGGGGGGCAGGACTGAGAGAAGCCCTCTGCAGTGCCTGCTGACTCAGACTGGTTTTCCTACTGCTGCTGAAATGACACAATTGGGTTGCATAACCAGGACAACTTAATGGCCAGCCATGGCATTGAAACAGACACTTGTGCTTAAGCACTTTTTTCATGCTCCAGTAAGTAAACTGTTAATGGACAGAAAACACCTTATTAATCTCTGATACTACTTCATGGAAAAATGACATGACCCGTTCCAAGGAAAGGCAATAAAAAAATAAAAACTAAAAATAAGTGAGGTTAAAAATTTTCCAGCCAGCTGACTGTCTATCTGGCATTGAGGAGAGCATTAACTTTCAGATGGGAATAGGTGTTTGTATAAACATTTACCTGTTTAGAAGCCAGAGCTATTTTAAGAGCGCGGAAAGATGGAAGACTAAAGGTCTTTACACATGTGTGAAACACCCAAACATGACATGCCAGTCTCACTTTTGCCGTTACCACAAGGGGGACACCTTCTGAGGACAGAAAAATGCAGACCAAGGACAGCGAATGCTTTCTCATTCAGCCCCTTTGCTAGTCTTGGTGAGAAAGCTGATGGAAAGCTGTAAAGGGCCAGAAATTGTTAAGAGATGAAATTTAGGAGAACTACGTCCATTCACATGCCCTCAGTACTGACTCTTGCCATCTGTTTTCATGAACATGCAGGCGGATTTTCTTGAAACACGATTCCTGGTGCTGCTCACCCTTATTTCTCTCTTTATTTTAACAGTCTGTTCAGTGGATGGACAGAATGGGCATGTGTCCTTTTAACTGCCAAAAGGGAAGTTTCATATGACAATGTAATTTTGAACAAAACCAGCCTTTTTTCTTCTTTTGAAACACCCACTCAATACCACCGAGTTGATGCCAACTCATAAACAGTATCCGAAAAAAGGGGGAGGGGGAGAGCGTGGGAGGAACAGTTTTATACTAGTGCAGTAAGTTCAGATTCTATTTTCTTCTCAACCAAGAATGTCGTTTCTTTTGAGGGTTACTTAAGTTCATACTAGAAACCCTGGTGGCATAGTGGTTAAGTGCTGCGCCTGCTAACCAAAAGGTCGGCAGTTTGAACTCAGCAGACACTCCTTGGAAATTCCATGGAGCAGTTCTACTCTGCCCTGTAGGGTCACCATGAATCAGAATTGACTCGATGGCACTGGGCTTGGTGTTGGGTTTTAAGTTCATAGTAGTCCTTTCCTCCTCTCGTTTGGTCATGATGTACAATGTGATGTTTTAGCTTCACTGACTTTTTTCAGGACATTGTTCATGCCTTAGAACTGTTAATATCTTCACAGAATATCCACTCACTGTCATACTTCAATAAAAACTCAAAGAGTCTGTACAATGTTAGGTAGCTGAGTTTTCTATCTGCAGTGAGAGCTTTGTGAGGTGGGCTGTAATGGTCACTGAGACAATGTCTCTATTTTTAAAAAATATTTTATTATGACTGAAGGATGTTGACAATCCAAATCAATTTGTCACATAATGTGGCTCTGTTTTAAGAGAAAGAATGTTGGATTTGGAAGTGGAGGATATGTGTCAGAGTCCCACCAGGTAATCATAATTATAGTAGCAACAATACTAGTATTTTATCAATAGTAAACCAAACCAGTTGCCTTCGAGTCCTTTTTGACTCATGACAAGACCATGTGTGTCAAAGTAGAACTGTGCTCCACAGGATTTTTAAGACTGTGACCTTTTCTAAGTAGATCGCCAAATCTTTCATCCAAGGTCCCTCTGGGTGGGTTCATACCACCAAACTTTCAGTTAGTAGTTGAGTGCTTAAACAATTGTGCCATCTGGGGACTCCTTATCAATAATATATGCCATTTATTGACTAATTACTCTGGGTCAGTATCTCATTTGACTAACGAACTAACCACAGGGGGTTACCAGGGTCCTTGATTTATAGACAGGACACGAGGGCTTAGAGAACTAGAGAAAACTCCCTAAAGTGACATCTAGCTAATAATTTATAACAGAGGCATAATTAGAAGCCAAATCTGTCTGCTTGGTTTCACAATTTGTAAAACAAGGGTAATCTGCGCCTGAAATTCTGCTGTTTTTAAATGGGAGAATGAGAGCCTTATAAGTCAAAATACCATATGTATGTATTGAATGTATTCCACATACATACACATACACACACATATCTAAGCATATGCATACACATATACAGTTACACTTATACACACACGTACCCACACATGTGCACACATACACACATACATGAACACACACATACACATATACTTAAAAAAACCCACTGCTGTCAAGTCTGACTCATAATATACACTTACACATATGCACATGCATATACACATACACATATACATATACACATATACATATCTGTATACACATATACACTTACATATATATATACACACACACTTACATACACATATACAGATGCACACATACACATACACATATACACTTACACATACACATATACACTTACAGATACACATACACACTTACATATACACATATACACATACACATATGCGTATACACATATACTTACACATACACTTACACATACATATACACATACACATATATGCTTACATATACACATACACATATACACTTACATATATACACATACATATTCGCATATACACTTACATAACACATACACATATCCATATACACACATGCATTTACATATACACACAGATACACATATACATGTACATATACACTTACACATACATATACACATATACATTTACACATACACTTATGCATATGCAATACATATATATACAGATATACATATATACATTGCATATGTATATGTGTGTATATATAGACACATATACAGACACATACATACACTTACAATGCACATACAAACACATACACATATGCACTCGCACATATGCATACACACTTACACATACACATGCACACACACACACACAATCATTTATTTGTATCAAGGTCAATGTGATCAAGGGGAGGATCAGAAATGAACTACTGTCAAAGCGGGGAAGAGGCAGAGGAGAGCCAGAGGACCGCACTTCTTCCCAGGAAATTGATTCTGTGTCTTTTTACTAACCTAAAAGCCTCTGCTCTCATTTTTTACACCCAGTATCATCCCTTGAAGCTTCCAAAACAGCTTGTTTTCTGCACTGGAGGCAAGATGACTGAGGCCTGTCCCTGAAAGGGAAATGGGGTGGAGACTCCCTTTCACTGTGGGATTAAAACATCTCGGTTGGAGGAGGAGAGGGAAGGGTAAAAGCTTGAGGGCGAAAGCATAGATGACTCAGACAGACTCAGTCCTCAGACTTGAGCCCTCAAATGACTTCTCGACAGCCTTCAAAGATAATTGGTTGCTGAGCAGGAGTAAGGATGAGAATGGACCCTGGCAGAAGTCTAACAAAGCAACAATCTGAGAATTGTAGCCAATAAGATACTTTTCTAAACCTCTAAGGAGCCACTTACTTAGTGTCACTGTTTTTAAAAAAGCCCCTTCTTGGACCCTTCACCCCGACCCCCCGAACCAGACCCATTGCTGTCAAGTTGGCTCTGCCTCATGGCGACCCTGTAGGACAGAGTAGAACTGCCTCCTTAGAGTTTCCAAGAAGCTGCTGGCAGATTTGAACTGCTGACATTTTGGTTAGCAGCCATAGCACTTAACCACTATGCCACGAGGGTTTCCTGGTCCACTGCAAAAGGAGAGAGCTCGCTAGCTCTTACTTGAGACACTTCTAAACATTTTTATACTGTGCCATTAAATCTGTACTTAAAACAGAACAAAACAAAAGAACCGCTTTGAAAAATGAAGTCTTTTTTTCCCCTCAAGAAACATCTGTGAGAACTTCAATGGCATAAAATATTTATAAGTCTTTCTTCTAGCAAGACACTGGGGAAATTTCACGGACATTTTGCTTATTACCCTGCCCTCCAAAAATCTAAATAGCATCAATCACTAGGAATTTGCAAATCACATATTTATGAGGACAGATGCAATATGCTTGACTTTAAAACTTGTGGCCCATTAGAAGTCATGGCCAGATAACTTGGTTGTCTGGTTATTTTGTTAACAGTTGCATATTGATGTGGATTCCAAAGAAACTTCAGTGTTTCAGAAGGTAGTGAGTACAGAATAATTTTGTTGTGAAGTTTTTGAATCTCCATGACTCGACAGCACTTGGCTGGCATATGCTCTAATTCTTTGTTTTACCAGTTCTTCTACTCATATATGGAATGAGTAAAGTATGTTTCTTTATATAAATAAAAATTTATTAATTTAGTCAAAGTTGATTACAACCTACAAAATACCTAGCATTTTAATAAGTTTTGAGGAAACAATGATGAGAAACTTTCAGGTACTTATTGAATCTTAAATGAAAAATTGTATGCACGTGCCAGAGTTGAATATGGCATGGTAATCTTTTATGGTTATTTGGGAGTGGGGGAGAAGTGGACTTAAAACCACCTGTTGATAATGGAAACCCTGGTGGCGTGGTGGTTAAGTGCTATGGCTGCCAACCAGAGCATCAGGAGTTCAGATCCTCCAGGCACTCCATGAAGACTCTATAGGGCACTTCTGCTCTGTTCAGTAGGCTTGCTACAGGTCTGAATTGACTTGACTGCAACAGGTTTGGTTTGGCTTATTCAGATAACACGGGCTCAGACATGCCAACAATTCTGAAGATTGTGCAGAGCCAGGCAATGTTTTGTTCTGTTACAGAGACAGCCACTATAAGTTGGAGGTGAGCAGATGACAGTTAATGGCAACATTTAGATAAACAAGATATTCAGGAATAAAGCAGCCTCAAAATGCAAGATTTCTGGTGTCGACTTGGCAAAAAAAGTATTAAACCTAAGATATGAATAACAGAAGTGAAAAGGACCAAAAACATAAAGTAGAGTAAGATTGTGTGCTGACTTATATCTCCTTGGAACATATGGGCAAATACGCAAATCATACCATAGACTAGATGCAGAGAGAGAAGACCTACAAATCTAGTGCAAATTGATAAGAAATGT
Source organism: Heterohyrax brucei (assembly GCA_028571685.1). Classification (NCBI taxonomy): domain Eukaryota; kingdom Metazoa; phylum Chordata; class Mammalia; order Hyracoidea; family Procaviidae; genus Heterohyrax; species Heterohyrax brucei. Next base: position 56,004,982 of record CM053149.1, read on the forward strand.
TTTATGAATCCTGGATTTGAAACTCTGTCATTCACAGTTTCTTTTACTAAATGTGTCTTCCTTCAGTGTAAGAACAGGAAAGGAAAACAAAACAAAAAACACAACCATGTTAAAACAATGAATTTCTATTTTAAAGGTATAAAGCCTAAGACAAACCAACACAAGAGATGTTCTCTCTCTACAAAAAGACGATTTCCTAGCATCATCTATTGCTTTGTCCTTATGTAAAATTTATGCATGTTAGAGAGCTTAGAGTGTCATATAATTTAAGCCCGCATCTTACAGTCAAAGCAGTTTAGCTCCAGAAAATTAGGATGAATTTCCCAAGATCACAGAACTAGGGGACTGGAGAACCGAGCCTAGAATCTAGGTCTCCCTCCGTCATAGTCCAGCCATCTTTCTGCTATATTACCTCTGTTAATGTTCAACCAGTCAGCAGAATGTTTTTGCTCTGTGGTGGGGCTTGGTTTCCTTCTTCTTCATTTTGTCTTTGTCCGCAGTTTTTCTTTTGAACTTGATACTGTCTCCTCTCCAAAATATTGCAGCTTTGAGAAAGTTAAGTTCAGACCTGTTGGACTCTGATGCATTTGTGCCTTCTCCCCTCTGGGGGTCTCTGCATTCACTACAGTCAAATATTTGGACCATTTGTCACATATTTTAATAACAAACGGACCTGACAAATCTGTTTGTCACACTGCCTTTTGATGGCTCGGTTATTTAACTTTTAAATTTCCTTTTAACTACATGGACATTTTTGTACTTAATCCAATAGCTTTTCTGAATAACATTTTTAGTGAAACCACTAAAAATTAATCACATCTGAGTTTAAAAAACAGATAAGACACAAACATAATAAAAAATGAATAGCTATAAGGAACCAAGAAATGCTGAAAGGGACTAATACTTTCCCTCCCAAGAGAGGACCTTCCCCCATAGCTGGTGCTACGTATTCAGGCTTCCCTTCTCCTAAACTAGAAACCCTGGTGGCATAATGGTTAAGTGCTACAGCTGCTAACCAGAAGATGGGCAGTTCAAGTCCACCAAGTGTTCCTTGGAAACTCTGTGGGGTGGTTTTTCTCTTTAGCATAGCTATGAGTGAAAATTGACTTGACGGCAGTGCATGTGGTTTGAGTTTTCTCATAAATTTCTCTTCTTTAAAGTCACCTACTTGTGGTATTTCCATTAATAGCAGCACTAGAAAATCGAGACACTGAGGTTCAGAAAAGTTCATGTCATTCATTCGTGAATACAATTTGTGTCATCCAGTGACAGAGCTGGGAGAAGCAGGCATTCTGCTTTTCTGCCTGGTGATCTTAGTTGTATTTCTAACAAAAAGGGGAACACTTCTTGTGTATCATGTTTCTACACTTTCTCATCCATTCAGCTGGTCACACATCCTAAATCTAGGGAAGTTTACACTATTACTGTAAATTTACAAACTAGGAAACTGAAACGGAAGCTAAAAATCAGACTGCTGTGGGCTGAGATTTGGTACGAGACTTGTCCGGTTTGTCCTGTGTCTTACCTTTACCATAAGCACTAAGAAAAATCCCAAACCCATTGCCACTGAGTCAATTTTGACTCATAGCGACCCTATAGAACAGAGTAGAGCTGTCCCGTCGAGTCTCCAAGGAGTCCCTGGTGGATTTGAACTGCTGACCTTTTGAATAGCAACTATATACTTAACTTCTATGCCACCAGGGTTTCCACCATAAGCACTGGAGATAAATGAATTTGAGAAAGCCGGTATCAGTTAATCTGCCCTTTTATAATTATTCATAGACATCCTTTCTGCAGCACTCATGCTGTCGTTTTTCGTAATTATCTAAGTCACAAGACATAGCATTGATTTCAGAGTCAGACAGACATGTGTTCAAACTCTGCCCTCTCTGCCTACAATCTAAGGGTTCAATAAATGACAGGTATAATAACAATTGTTATTATTCTTAGGTGCTCCAGTGGTGCGATGGTTAAGCTCAAGGCTGCTAATTGGAAAACGGAAAGTTCAAGTGCAGCAAGCACTCTGCAGAAGAAAGATGCGACAGTCTGCTTTTCCAAAGATTACAGCCTTAGAAATAGTATAAGGCTGTTCTACTTTGTCCCATAGGGTCACTGTGAGAATCAACTGGACAGCACTGGGTTTATTTATTTTACAGAACTTTGTACTTTCTTAACAAGTCTAATACTCCATTGTCCCACAAAACTTCATAGCAAGAAGGCATTCCAGTGGTCATGAAGCCCAGCCTGCTCCTCTTACAGAGCAAAAAGAGGTTGGGAGAAGATCAGCACTTGTTAACTGTTTATGCTGTGGTAGAATTCGAACAGGAAGCCAGGTCTTGGGATCCTTTGAGCCTCTAGACTTTGAAACTAGTCCTTACTTAAAGGCCTGCGTTTCCTTTTTGTCAGGCTGAGCTTTTGTCTTAAAGTACTGTCAGCGGTTTTCCAGTTGTTAAGCTGTCAAGAATTATCTGGTTCTCAAGGGGTGTTATTTTTACCTTTTTTAATTAACAAAGTTGACTCATTTAGAGCTTTGAAGAAAAACCTTTTGAGCTTTTAAAAGGTATCCACACCTTGTCACCATTGTCTCCATGCTGGCAGAAAACTATTTGACTCTAATAAATGGAATAATGAAAAGCCAAGTTCAACTGTAGATGCTGTATGAATATACATATAGAACTGACTCTCACACCTTTGAGTTGTTCACATAGCTCTAAATAAACAGAGTATTTCAATATCATCCTTAATTTGTCTGCTTGTGAACACTGATAAACAGAGACAAGTTTAGATGTCCAAAAGGGATGTTCTTCTCAAGTGGTGAAAACCCACCTGTAAAAGCATTACCCCAAACAATTTCACAACTATCTGGAAAGAGGAAATACCACTGAATGGTAAGAACTTCAAACATTTGGACCTAGGTCCTGATATGTTAAAAATGTTAGTAGAATCTTCTTGCTACTACTACATAGGTGCTGATTTTGTTTTTGTTATTTGTATTTTTTTTTTAAGTTAAAAAACAATATTTGGCATTGTAGGTAAGTCCTAGGTCACTAGTCAAAAAGTAGGTCTTTGAATCCACTCTGTGGAAGGACAATGGAGCAATCTGCTTCTGTAAAGGTTACAATTTCAAAACTCTATAGGAGAGTTGAACTCTATCCTATAGGGTCGCTGTAAACTAGAATGGATTCAACAATAACAAGTTTGTTTGTTTTCTAGTCTAAAAATATTCAGTGGGGAGGAGGGGACAGGTGAATAGGAAGAGTGAATAGGAAGAAAGTGTCGTAGGGTGGGGAGAGCAGATACAGCTGCAGAGAGGTGGGTATGCGTAATTGACTTGTATATTTCGTTTAATCATGATAAAAATTTCAAAAGAATATTCAAGAACCTTAAAAAATAGAATTGTTAGAAAAGATAATACTGGCTTAAAGCAAAAATGTTTCAATTATCTGCTCTTCTGTGTAGGTCCTCTCATTTTGATAGCTTGTATGATTGATGAGTTCAGATCGCCTTATAATCAATAGCCTGCATATTCTGGAGTTAAGTAACCACCAAAGCCCAGACATTGTTCAATACATGAATGAATTATGCTCCAAAAGATCTGTTTATAAGTCTGTGCATCAAAATGTAAAGAACAAATGTGTTGTTGTTTTTGTGTGCCATGGAGTTGATTCGGACTCAAGGCAACCCTAAAGGAAAGGGAACTGCCCCATAAGGTTTCTAAGGACTGGGTGGTGGATTTGAACTGCTTACCTTTTCCAGTTAGCAGCTGAACTCTTAACCAGTGCACCACCAAGACTCCAAAGAACTAATTGGACTCTAAACATTATGTTAAGAGCATAAAGCTAAATAAAGAAGGGCTAGACTTACTGCTTGGGACTTGCAGAATATATAAGAAACCACATCTTTGCTTCCATTTTTTTTCTAACTCCTAATTCAAAGAATATTATTTTGGTATATTTGTTTTGTTTTTCAACACACATTTACTGGGCACATCCACAGTATGTCAGACACACTGTCAAGCCCTGAAGATGAAGATAGATAAAGTAAAGCTTCTGGGAGATGTAAATGGTTAAGTATGACTACTAGTTGACAGGTTGGTGGTTTGAACTCACTCAGAGGTACCTGGGCAGACAGGCCTGTCAGTCTGCTTCTGAAAGGTCAACCCCTTGAAACCCTGTGGAGCTGTTGTACTCTATACACATGGGATCACCATGAGTTGGAATCTACTTAAAATCAGCTAACAAGAAAACAAGAAAAATGCATGTCCTCAAGGAGCTTCGAGTCTAAAAAAAGCAAACAAAATCCACTGCTGTTGAGTCAATCCTGACTTACAGTGACTCTACAGGACAGAGTTGTACTACCCCACAGGGTTTCTAAAGAGTGCCTGGTGGATTTGAACTGCCTGTGTTTTAGTCAGCAGACATAGCGCTTAACCCCTGCACCACCAGGATTTCCATTACATGAAAAGAGAGAGGAAAAAAGATACTAAAGAAAATCGTAAATACAAGTATGTGTGAAATAACAGCTCTGAGTCACTCTGACTAGTTCAATGAATGCTAAATAATTTAGATAACGGGGACAAAGAATGTTTGTTAAGAGATCGTGAGAGACTAGCTTAGGGACACAGGCAGCACTGTAATTTCAAGGGTCTTTTGTACCAAGGTAATGAATTTGGATTTTATCTTAAGAGTTATGAGAGAGTATTGAACAATTTTAAGCTTGAGCTGCTAGAAAAAAAACTGAATTTTCTGAATACCACTTTGAAAACAACGGGAAGGACTGTGTGGAGGAGCAAGGACCGGGACAGAGTATCTCTTAGCAAGCTACTAAAGGCTGTAAGCTAGGAAACTGAGTGGTGATGATACAAGAAATATTCAGGAGATATCCAATATGGCATCTGATGGCTGATTTGATGTAGTGGGGATGTAGCAAGCCAAAGAAAGGAGTCAAAGTGGGTCTTCTGGTTTCGTTTAACTCAGATAGTTTGAAAAATCTAAAGCATTAGTCAGGTCATCTTCATCTAGTGAAGATGATGAGTTTAATTTTGAAGGTATTGAGTTTGAGTCAGCGTGATCTTTGGAAATGGACTGACTAGATAGATGAATGAGTTGGAAGATGGACCAAAACCAAATCAAACCATTGCTGTCTAGTCCATTTCAACTCACAGTGACCCTATAGGACAGAGTTTCTAAAAGCCCCTGCTGGATTCAAACTGCCAATCTTTTGGTTAGCAGCTACACGACTTAACCACTGTGCCACCAGGGTTTCTGGAAGATGGACAGTAAATGTTAACAAGGAAAACTAGAGTCAAAGGAGAAAGTGATGGTAAAAAAGTGCCTAGTGGCTCTGAGACTTGTTGAGACATTTTGCATAGCAAATTATGTCCTAATGGGGAAAACCTCTGTGAACAACAAATCCAGTCAGTAGTCTTAGAGAAACTCTGGAGATTGCAAGACGAGCCATAAGATTGCAGGTAAGCAAATATAGACTCAACGTTCAAAGTCAAGTTACATTAACTTCATAATCATTATAGACCTTAAACCAGTCAGACATGGAAGTGCTGTTGGCAAATGGTTTCTGACCTTCATTAAGAGAACTAATATAACTAGACAAAAGTATGTAGGGACCAAGTGGAGAAACATGGACTGAATGATAAAGCGTTTGGGTGAAATCCTTGCTAAATAACCACACTCCAAGATTGTTGATTCTGGATGGCTAACGAGTGCTGTGATGCCTGACTCTGTTGTCAGCTATGCTTGCAACAGATGGAAAACTTTAAGAGTGAAAGCACACTGAATGACGTTTAGGATCCATAAAGACTTTTGGAGCAGAAACTTAATAGACGTAAGTTTCTAGGTCTTCAACCTGGGGGTCTCAAAATCATCTGCAAAGTACTGCTTGGCTGCTTTGTGGCTGTTAACCCCCTTAACACAAAAACAGAACAACTACCACAGCTAACAGATACTTACTAAAGAGGACTGAGCCATATAAAATATTTTGGGGACAAAATAACAGCTCTGGGTCTCAAAAAGGATCCCTGGCAGCATAATGGTTAAGGTACTCAGCTGCTAAGTGAAAGATCTTTAGTTCACCTCCCCTTTCCCCAGCGCCAATCTCCTGGAGAAAGCTATTCCATAAAAATTACACCCTTAGGAACTCTATAGGAATGAAGTTCTACTCTGTCCTACATGGTCGCTATGAGTTGGAATCAACTTGATAGCAGTGAATTTGGTTTTTCTGGTTTGGTCTTCATTGACTTCAAGGTTGTCAGGAGGGATAAGAACTGTGTTCTGGATGATTTTAATGAGTAGCTAAAAAGAGAGTTAGCTTACAAGGATGAAACCAAAACCAAACCCAACCCAATGCTTCCAGTTCATTTTGACTCATGATCCGGTAGGGCAGAGCTGAACTGCCCAATAGAGTTTCCAAGGAGTGCCTGGTGGATTTAAACTGTCAGCATTTTGATTGGCAGTCATTGCACTTAACCACTACACCGCCAGTGTTTCTGATTACAAGGATAGGACTAGATAGAAGAAGGTGCTTCTCATGGTTAATCTCTGGGCTACATTTGCTTATAGAGAGGAGTGGTGAAAACACTTACTGTGGATTCCGTCTGCTCCGAGTCTACTATTTGTTAGCTCTGTGACTTCTAGACAGATTTTTGTGGCCTCTCCCTGACCATTTTCCTCACCCAAAAATGGGACAAGCACAGGATCTAGTTTACAAGGTATTCTCAGGATTGACTGAACTCATACACATTTAAAAAAAAAAAAAAAGCAAACTAAACCTAGTGCCATTGAGTTGATGCTGACTCATAGCGACCGTGTAGGACAGAGTAGAACTGCCCATAGAGTTTCCAAGGAGCACCTGGCAGATTTGAACTGCCAATCTTTTGATTAGTGGAAACAACATTTAACTGTGACACCACCAGGGTTTCCAATAAATTTAAAAGCACTCAGAAAAGATGCCTGGCACATAGGAATTGTTGCTAGCTACTGTTGCGATTGGTGCTAACTGAAAAACATAGGGCATCTGAGGAAATACTGGTTAGGAAAAGATGTCTAGATAGGTACTCAAGAAGCTTTATAAAATGTCTAGACAACTTGTAAGCCGCTGTCTGTATGTGACTGTTCTCAAGTATTCTGATTAATTGCTGGCTCACCAACATGCAACACATCAAGCAGTATGGAGTGAGCTCTAGACAATGGGACCCAGGACAACTCTCTCCTCAGTGACCTGAGAGCCCAGGTGGTCCTTTGGTTTCTCAGTCCATGTTTTGCCTTCATAATTTAATTTTTCATATATGTTTCTTGGCTCTATGTCAATGGCCAACTTGGAATCTTTTTTTTTCTCCCCTGTCCTCTGCTCAGACATCAAACCCTAGTTGGAGGAGAAGGACAGAACACCCAGAAGTCTCCACATAAAAAAATTTCCCAGGCGGATCTTAAAAGCCAGCAGGACACCAACATCAATTGGTCCAACTCACCTGGAACAGATGACAATTGAGAACATAAAAGACACAAGGAAAAATGAGCCTAGGACACAGAAGAAGCCATACGATTGCAAGATTATATCAGTACAAGAATCAGAAGAACCAGATGGTGCCCAGCCACCACCAAAGACAGCCTTGACAGGGAACACAGTGTGAAGTCCCTGATATAGCACAAGAGAAAGAGGTATATAGATCAAGAACTCTATTAAAAGACCAGAATTGATGGACCAACAGCCTGGAGGGTCCCCTGAGAACATGGCCCCTAGACTTGCTGCTAGCCCAGACCTGAAACCGGTACTGAAGTCAACACTTCAAGGAATGGACTGAAAGTGGGGACACAGAGTGATGCATGTGGTGTATGTACCCTACGGTTTTATATATATATGTGTATATATAGTTGGATCTGACTCGATGGCACTTGGCTTTGGCTTGGCTGTGTATGTATGTATGTATGAGACTGTCCTACTCATTTCTCTCTAGAAGGAAGAGGAGAAAGTAGAGAGGAGGGGACAAGTATTACTTAAGTGAGTACTGGAAATAAAGAGTGATAGAGAAGGATATGATGTCACAGGGTGAGGAAAACAGAGTTGCAGTGAGGCAGGTATGGAAAATTGATTTGGATTGTCAACTTTCCCTTAATGCTAAACAAACAAACAAAAATAAACTCCAAGACAAAAGCTAAAGTCCACAGAACCCCAAGCACAAATCTATTGGAAAATGGGCGAAGTCTTCTTTCTATCTCAAGATAATAATTATCTCAAGATTTTATTAGACATTAATCAGCAAGTCATTGCTGCTAAACCATAATTTGGACTTCTCTGTGGTTTGCCACTGAGTTATTTATCCAGAGACCTATCTAAGTTTTCTGGAGCAAATGTTACAGTGACATTAATCACCCATTCTTCTCTATCATTGGGTCTTACCTTTCTCCTGAATTAGTATTCTCCATATTGAGTTCCATGAAAGGCTGGAGTAATGAAGTATTAATTAGTCCTTAAAATATGGTATCTATGGACAAAGGACTTAGAGAAACACTGCATACCATAACCCAGATACATTCACAAGGCATGTTTAGATCAGGTTATCAAAAGTCCTAAGAAGTCCCTTGACAAAGAATCAGTTTATATGCGTTTAACCACCACCCTGCCCCCACCAAAAAAAAAGTTGCTGTTGAGTTGATTCAGGCTCCATACCATGTGTGTCTGAATGGAGTTATACCTCATAGGGTTTTCAATGGCTATGTTACTTCAGAAGTGGGTCTTCAGGTTTTATTCGCGAAGACACTCATGGCTGGACTAGAACTTCCAATGTCTTGATTATCAGCAGAGCACATTAAACATTTGTATCTCCTGGTCCAGGAGATAATTTCATTTGAAAGAATTATTATTATTTATCTATCGTTGATGAGTAACTTGCAAATCTAATACTTGATGCAAGAGTTTGTTAGCTATTAGCTATAGCTGCCTTCATTAAGCACCTATTCAGTATTTTTTAAAACAACCCTTTGATGAAGGCAAGAATATGTCTCAGTTTGCTTGGGACAGTCCCATTTCATTGATGCTAACCAAATATTCAAATAATGGTAGAAACTCTTCTTTGGGGAAATAATATAATAAATGATATTGAATTTGTGATGGAGTAGATGGAGAAGTGATGGAGAAGTAGCAGTCTACTTCTGTGGATTGTTAGAGGGTGAATTTGACATCGGTGTTTCTACAACCCAATCAAAAAACCAAACCCACTATCATTGAGTTGATTCCAACTCCTGTATGGTTGCTATGAGTTGGAATCAACTCAATGGCAGTGGGTTTGGTTTTTTGATTGGGTTGTAGAAACACCGATGTCAAAGTTTTCGAGGAACACTTACCGGGTACAAACTGCTGACCTTCTGTAAACAGTTGTAACACTTAACCACTGTGCCACCAGGGTTTCCTGTATATAGATGATAATGAAGAGAGACTAGAACAAGCTTCCAATACATTCTGCTTGCAAGAAAATAGGCGACCAAGTTCTCTACAGTTGTATTACCATAATTAAAATATATTTTCCTATATTTTTCATGAAACTAAATATTCAATGTTACAAAATTGTATGTTGATTTCCCAAAGGTCCTGTGTCCATAAGCATAATCTAAAATGTAAGTTTGGAAGTCAAGTAGAGTTTAGTTTTTTCCACTAAATTTTAGATCTGTGAATTGAATTTTAAATGCAGTTTAACATGATGGTAAGGTATGTCTCCTAATGCGTTACTTTCATGTCTGATTTTCGGTTCATTTTCTAATTTTGCCCAAATTGTCTTTGTTACATAAAGGTGAAGAATTGGAGGAGCAATTAAAAAATTCAACACAAACTTACTGAACTATCAGCAACATGAGGTATAGAAAGGGTTCAAGGATGGAATACAGTCACAAAAACATTTTGTTTCTCTTTCTAAAGAACGGTTGCTTCATAATTTGGAAACATTCTTTTATGAGGAAAAATTAATATAATTTTTTCCATACAGTTGGTATTCAGAGATACCATTTCAAATGATTAACTTATACATTAAACTCACTGATGGCTATTGTGAATTACTGTCAACTTGACTACAATTTAGGATGGTCTTATTTATAAGAAGATGAAACATTGTATGCTCTGTATCATCTTCATGAATCTATACTGAAAGCTTTCCATATGTTCATTTTGATATTCCTGCTGTAGAGATAGATACCACTATTGTTCCCAATTTTAAATGTGGAGAAGTAGATTTGAGACACTGTAACACAGTGACTAAACTTGCGTTTCAGTTCCCTCCTTCTCTACTTTCTAGCTCTGTGACTGTGGCAGGGTTACTTAACCTCCCCATTTATCAGTGTCCCTGCATGTAAAGTGGTGGTGCTTTACCTTCGGGGTAATGACATAGGATCAATATGTTAATATACATAACCTGTGCACTAGTATGCTTAGAACATAGTAAGAGCCCAACACATGTCAAAACCGTTATTAGGTAACTTCTCTGCCACGGCCGTAATAGTCATAGCTGAGATACGAATTTGCCTGAATCGAGAGTCTTTTTATTTTATGGAATGTATTTTATCCACATGTGTAAAGCAGTGACAAAATTAGTTAAGATTTAGAAATTATTTCAGTTAAATTTGTATTTTTTTAAAGGGAATTCAACTCTAGTTCACAATTAATTATTTCATGTGTGACTGCATCATGTCTCTCAGCATAAGCAGTTGGAAAGAAGAAGAAACTGGAGTTATTATATTATCATGGATTGAATTATGTCACCACTCAAAATGTGTGTAGCCATTTGTCTAGGCCGTGATTCCTGGTACTATGTGGTATTCTTATATGCTGTAAATCCTGCTCTATGATATTAATGAGGTAGGATGAGTGGCAGTTGTGTTGGTGGGACAGGACTCAGTTTGTAAGATTATATTGTGCCCTGGGGAAATCTCTTGGGATACAAAAGGATGGGGAAGCAAATAGAGATTTGAGGACCTCGTACCACCAAGAATGGAATGCTGGGAGCAGAGTGCAGTATCTGGAAAGGACATGTGGTCCTGTGCCTCAGAAGCTCCCAGTCCAGGAGAAGATAGACAACAAGGACCTTTCTCTAGAGCCAGCAGAGAAAGAATTCCCCTGGAACTGATACCCTGAATTTGAACTGATGCCCTGAATTTGAACCTGTAGTCTACTAGAAAGTGACAGAATAAAATTCCTTTTTTTAAAGCCATCCGCGTGTGACGGTTGTTGTAGCACCACTAGATGACTTAGACAATACGTAATTATTACTAACTGGAATCTAATGTATTGATCTGAATAGAGTACATATTTGATAGACTCTTTTATCCTACTTATACCACATCTTATTCAGAAAATAACTCAAGACACTTCTGGTTAACTGGTCTCTTGCGCTGCTACTTACAGTCAGACTTCAGTTTTGTAATAGTGTTTCCATATGCCTCATAACCACCAAGAATGGATATACGTCTGGTTTATTTTCATGTAGAAGTGATTTATTTGGGGGATCGCCTTCATGACATGGTTTAGAATAAGCAGGTAAATTCATAATCAATCAATCAAAAAGCATTTAATCATTATCTCCCAAATGCTGAACATTAGTACTTGGTTGATTTCAGAAAGTTAGATTTGAAAGCCCTTTTAGAATTCCATTTGTACTGTCCTTAAAATGTGGTTATTCTTCTGTAAACATCTCTAGAAACAGAAGAACTAGTCACTTAGGGTAATATTATGTAGTATTTATAACATTGCCAAGTGCCGTCGAGTAATACCCAATTATTGATCATCGTATTAAACTCTTGGTTTGCATTCTGCACCTTAATCTTTTCAACAGTGATCATTGCTGCTATTGTACACACTTTATAGATATAAAAACACAAACAAAACTACCAACAACAAACAGAGGCTGGAAAGGTCAGTTTCATTGTCCAAAGTCTCCCAGCTCTCAACACATTGAAAATCTATATTGAAACTCAGGCTTTTTGATCCAGCCAACTTTAGCACTCAGGACTCTGCTGCCTCTACCAACTGATTTGAATAGTCTTGTTAACCCCCAGCTGAAACCTGAAAACAAAACCAAACCCACTGCCACTGAGTCGATTCCAACTCTGTAACCCCAGAGGGCAGAATAGAATTGCTCCATAGAATTTCCAAGGAGAACCTGGCAGATGCAAACTGCTGACCTTTTGGTTAGCAGTCGTAGCATTTAACCACTATGCCACTGAAGGCATTATTGATTGTACTTCCGCCATCATCTTCTCCTTAAATGGAAGGGATGTACCATAAACCCTAAGTATTGGCTGATGTTAGTTTCTGACCCACATATTATTTTTGTGCGTGATAAACTACCCTGGCCCCTAGGGTTGCCAGGAGTCAGATACGACTCGACGGCACTTGGCAAACTATCTTTTGCATAAAAATCACAAACTCTTGCTTCAAATTTCTGGACATTTACTGGAAAGGTAAAAGGTAAAAAAAAGAAAAGCAAAGGCATGATTTGCCTATTCCTTAGAAAACCTGTTGCTAAGCAAAATTAATATGCCTTTTCAAAAAGTCTGTTTGATGTTTTGGTAAAACAATAATAAAGTCACATTTGGCAGCTGTAGTTAAGAACTATAATGCCACATATACATATTTTACACCTTTCAGTAATTGTGGCTACCATCCACATAGCATTCAGGCTAAGGAATCTGAGAGACATAAAATAAATCTAAATAGATCCCTTATTACAGAGAAAATACCTTAAATATGCTTAAACTGTTAAATGGGAACTACCTGTAAGCAAAGATTATATCTATAAGACTTCCAAAGAAATTACCTTTGTATAAAAGAGCACTTAAAAAAAAAAAATTAAGCTGTGATTGTTTTGAATTTCCCTGTTGGAATTCACCGGACTGGTTACCATGATTTTTATCGCAGCAAGGAATGGTGCTCCTTTCTGACTGCACATCAGAATGTCTCAGCGTGGATTGAAAAATCAACTACCTTCTCTAGATCCCTCTAGTATTTTCAGTTTATCAGATGTGTGGCGTGTGCATCAGTATTTTTAAGCAGCTCTCAGTGATTCTGTCTCGATGGCAGTGGTTTTGCTTTGGTTTGGGTCAGTGATTCTAACAAAAACCCTGGTGGCGTGGTAATTAAATGCTATAGCTGCAAATCAAAAGATTATAGGTTCGAACCTGCCAGGCAGTCTTTGGAAACTCTACAGGGCATTTCATCTCTGGCTATACTTCTACTTGGTTGCTGTGAGTCAGCGTCAACTTGACAGCAGTAGGTTCTTGGTTTCAGAAGTGATGCTAATGGAAACCCTGGTGGTGTAGCGGTTAGGTGCTGTGGCTGCTAATAAAAAAGTCAGCAGTTTGAGTCCACCAGGTGCTCCTTGGGAAACCCATGGAGCAGTTCCACTCTGTTCCAAAAGGTAGTTTAGCAGTTGGAATTGATTTGATGGCAACGGATTATTATTATTTTTTTTTGGTTAAGTGATTCTAAAGAATCCCTGGTGACACAGTGGTTAAGTGCTGTGTCTGCTAACCAAAGGTTAACAGTTTGAATCCATCAGGAGCTCCCGGAAACTCTATGGGGCAGTTCTACTCTGTCCTGGGTAGCTATGAGTCAGAATCGACTTGACATCATTAGGCTTGATTTTTGGTAAACCAAAACTACTTTTAGCCCGGGTGATATATTGGTTGAGCTCTAGGCTGCTAACTGAAAAGTCAGAAGTCGGAAGCTATCAACCACTCCATGGAAGAAAGCTGTGACAGTCAGCTACCAAATTATTACAGAAACCCTCTGAGATATTTGTACTCCATCTTATAGAGTTGCTATGAGTCAGAACAGACTCAAGAATAACAAGGGTTTGGTTGCTTTGTTTGTTTGGTAAGCACGTCAGAGTTGAAAACTGTGGGACCACTCAGTGGGATGGGAAACACCGTTTTCTCCCCAGCAGCACTAAATACCCGGTGAGTTTGTTTCTCTTTCATGACGTATAGGCCGCAGGTGGCACAAATGGTGAAGTGCTCAGCTACTAACCAAAAACTGATGGTCTGACTCCATCCACAGACACCTGAGAAGAAAGGCCTGCCAAGCTACTCCCCCCAAAATTAGTCATTGACACCCTATGGAGCACAGTTCTCCTCTGACACATGAATGAAGTCACCAGCTGTAGGAGCTGACTCGAAAGTAACTGAGTTCTCATTATTTTCAAATACCCTACAACTACCTTCAAAGTTTTCTGAAGTGGACTGTTTCTGAAATACATTTTCATGACACTTGGAAATGTCATGAATTTTAAAATGAAGAAACTGAAAGAGATGCAGCCAGATCATGCAGGTCAGTTCCCATCAGAAAACCAGATGCTCTGGATTCTGGGGGACCTTCTACTGATTGAGCACAGAGAAAGCCTGTCATCTCTGTGGTCTCCAAATTTCTCACCACCACTTTGCTCTAACCTCATGCCTTCTTTTAAAAAGTTTTAAGTATTCTTGAAATCTTCAATGTTCTGCTGGGACTGCTCAAAGTCCCATAGCTTTTAATCACATAAAAAAATTTATTTAAGATCTTTAAGAAGGACTCTATTTACTTATTAGGATAACCAATATGATTTTTCCCTTGAGTCTTCATGACCTATAATATTCCTAAATTGTCTTTCCTGAAGACCAAAAACATTCCTTTCTTCTAGAAAAGTAAACCCCCAGTTTCTTTCATACAAACTCTCTCCCAGCATTCCAGAATATTCTTCCCTATTAAGACTCCCAAGAACTGCTTGCTGGTTCTTAAATTATAGTGCAGAGGAATAGTGGATAGGGCCCTGGAGCTATCCAGTCTGGCTCCATCACACACGTGACAGCCCCAAGCCTGTGCTTTCTGCTTTGTGGACCGATTTCAACATCTCTATCATCTTTGGCTACCATGAATTTGCGTCATACCTCTCCTGACAATGGTACTGAGTATCCAAGTCATGCTTCTCTTTTTTTTTTTCTTTTGGTCATTGGTTTTGCTTTTCATGCCAGACTCTTGACACTTTCATTTCTCCAGTATGATGGCCCCAGGATTTTTCACATGTACCATTGTCACAGAATGCTTACCAAGTGTCCAATTAAAAGGGCACATTGCCTGACTACATTTATCATTCAATTTCTCCCATAAATGTTGACACACTACATGCAAAAACAGCAATAAGTCATTCTCTTTCTTACTTTACTCTCCTTAAATTTGTTTGCTAAAGTAAAAACAGGAGCATTTCTCATGAGGAGCACACACTTGAAATGTACTTGGCAGTGAGCAAATAGAAAACAGCAGATGATGTCATGCGTGCATTGCATCTGTTCACAAATACTGGCGTCTCTGATATGAACCTTTTGCATATTGCAATTTGCAGAGACTCATGCTGTGCTGTTACTTTTGGAAAGGCTGCTGGTATGTAGCGTTTAATTAAGTATTTTAAAATCATCCTTTTGTAGGTCTGTTCCACTTTAGCTAAAGTTTTGACAGCTTGTCTCAGTTAGTTTGAAAAAAAGAAGGCATAGTTTACTCTCTCTCTTTTGCAGATATAGAATAGTAGTAGTTTTAAGTGAAGTAAAATAACATGTCTTAGAGATGTAGACAGGGAACATTTGAATGTGTCCTTAATGTGTTGTCAATTTTAATGGACTAGACACGGAAAAGAATAATTTGATATAAAATTTTATTTTCTAGGTTTATAGTTATTTTTAATAATGTGTTATGGT
This sequence comes from Heterohyrax brucei, assembly GCA_028571685.1. Taxonomy (NCBI): domain Eukaryota; kingdom Metazoa; phylum Chordata; class Mammalia; order Hyracoidea; family Procaviidae; genus Heterohyrax; species Heterohyrax brucei. The sequence goes on from CM053149.1 coordinate 56,020,704, forward strand.
TTCAGTAACACTAGGTTTTCTTTTTCTTTGCCAGCTTTTTGTGTTACGGAAAATTTACCGGTTGGAAGAAACCATCACACAAGGAAAATCATCTATATCCCTTAAGTGAATTGGTTTTCTCTGCTATGTAATTTCCCCAAAGAACATTTTCTTGGTCTACATTATGCCGTGTTTTTATTCTCTTCTCACACTTGTTTACTAATCATTTTTCATACCATATTTTGTCATCAGTAAAGGAAAACCACATTCAATTTTTATTTTCTTTGTCTTTCCCATGTTTTATCTTAAGGTGGAAAATACACAGCTGAATAATTTATCTTTCTTGAATTAAAGACACATTATTTTTATCAGGAGAAATCTTAAATTTGAGTTTTATTATTTTGTTGAAAAGTTCTTCTAATTCAATCTTGGAAATCCATATATATTTTATAGATATGAGCTACCTAATTTTTCCCCTGAGACTTAATGTTTGGCAGGAGTTCATAGACTTTGCTAGCTACTAACCCCCATCCCCACCAGTTTTAATTATCCAATAACTGCATTTCAGTAACTAGAGCAGTATTTCAAAGTGTAACTGATGTAATGTGGCAGTGTTAATTAGCATTCTAGAAAATACAGTAGAGTCATATACATATTAATATTATTGCTCTTATCTTTACATCTATACTTTTACCACAGCCTCCTTAGATAATTTTATTATTCTGCCCAAATCTGCTATCCCTCAAACATCACTGCTGGCAAGGCCATACTAATCCTTGGAAACTTTTCTCCTCAAGTCTGTAAGTTTTCCGTCATTAACGAAAAGGAAAGAAAGAAGAAGACATGTCTTAAAAAGTACTGAGGAAAGCCCGGTGCTTACAGCTGGTTTCAACAATTTCAACTTTCGCAAGACCTCATGTTTATGAAAACAACCCAGAAATCTTTGAACAGGATGTAATCGACCTCCTATCTTCTGAGAAACTCTGCAAAAACGACTTCAGTTGCCACAAAAAAAAAAAAAAAAAAAAGTCGTTTACAAGCCACTCTGCCTGTCTCAAAAAGAGCTTCTCACAGATGCCAGCCTGTGCCGGCTTCTGAAGGCAAAGCAAGAAAAAGGGCGAATTCCCGGGCCCCACCCTCCAGCCCACAGTTGCCGTCAGATCCCCGAGGAAGCTGTGGCGCATTCCCAAAGATGCTGACAATATTGAGACAGACTTGTATTCGCAAAACTCCCGATGGTAAGTGACCTGGGACAAAAGGGTGTTTGGCGGCAACTCTGCGTTGTCACTTCCAATGACAATGAAAGGAAGAGCCTTTAACTGCCGTTCATTCACCAGTTCCAGCCCAAATCTTTCTCTCGCTCTCTCTCTTTCTCTCTCTCTCTCTCTCTCTTTTTTTTTTTGCAAAATATTATCTGGCAGCTTCCCTCAGGGGACACAAGGCTTCGGAGGGAGTTACATGTGAAGGATCCTTACGGTAAGTTTCATCTCAAAGTCACGCACCTACCTGTGTCAAGGCTTGTCTGGAGGATCTGCGGGGGCTGGATAGAAAAAAGACCCGGTGTGATGGCTTCTCCAAATTTACCAGAAAGAAAGGACCTGGATACTTGTCCTTTAAGTGTCTCTAAACATGGTTTGCATAGCTGGATCTCTGCTTATCTGTGCCTTTCGGCTTTCGCTTCCATACATGGATCTGTTCCCAACAGTAACTTCAAGCTGTCGAAAAGGAGCTATCTGGCAGCTCTCGGCTTCATCCAACACATGGATGATAAAAATACACATATAGCGATCCTTACAGCCAGCCTGCTTGCCTCCCATGATCCTGCCACTAAGCCTTTCAGCAAACACACTTTGGAGATCCGTGTTCCCACTTTCCAGATGTTTAGAGTATGATCAGTTTCTCCATGATTCGCACATAGAGCTTTTAGGGTTTGCTGTTTGCTTGACTTCGTGAAAACAGACACAGATAGGATTCCCTGCCAGGGTCGTTACCTTTAAAGACTATGGGGATAAGCTATGCGTAGAAACTGCAAAACATTTAGTGAATGAATCAACGTCTAAAGCAATGGCTGAACAAAGGGGGAAAAATCATATGTGAATAAATATGTAGATACAAAATGTAATTAGGAATAGTTATTAAGTGGAAGACGCTGAATTCTTGGCCTGAAAGGCTGAGGGAGCACAGAGACAAGTAATTAAAATCTCTGAGAAAAGGAAAGGACGCGTTTGTATTAGAACAGTTTCTCCTTTAGGAAACGGTGCCAGTTTCTGCTAAGTTACTAATCTAGCACATGTCTTGAGATTTATAAAACACTTTTTAAATGGTTAAAGAATGTAAACCTGAATTACATACTAGAATTGTCAGTGACCTTTTTAAACGACGAAGAGCTATTACCGAAATCTTAAGCTCTCTGCCGTGGAGTCAACTTCCGCTCATTGCAACCCTGTAGGTTGGAGTAGAATTGCCCCATAGAATTTCCAAGGAGCACCTAGTGGTTTCCAACTGCAACCTTTAGGTTAGCAGCTATAGCACTTAACCACTAGGTTACCAGGGTTTCCACCCAGATCTTAGTGGGAATAAGTTCTGTTCTGCAGAATAAAAAAGTACCCGCCTAGGGAGTGCTGGAATTTTGTCTGGCCCGTGAGTATTTGTTGTTGTTGTTGTTGTTAAATTTGGGTTCCCAGTTTTTTTATTTAACCTTCTTTTCAATTTATTGTCATACTTGTCTGAAAAATATGTCTAGATAAAGAGGAGACAAAGAAACAGAAAGAGAGAGACAGAGACATAAAGAGGTAATTTCTAAATAACGTTTCATTGGTTAGTTTTTTTTAATATCATATTGATGTTCTTGCAGTTTCTCTTGTTTTGAGACGCCAAGAAATCTGAGGCTCCTGTAGACTTTTTCAGGAGTGCTTGATGGATTTGAACTACCGACCTCCTGATCAGCAGATGCAACCCTTAACCACTATACCACGAGGGTTTCCAAACAGAGTGAAAAAGGAGGAATAGATGATATTGGCAGAATGATTATTGTTGCAACAGGCTGAGAGGTACAGGGCGTTCAGTATACTGTTTATTCTACTTTGCAGCCTTTTAAAATTTATGTTAATTAAAATGAAGGAGAACGAGAAAGAGCAGAGCACAAAACAGACACAAGAGGACTGCAACTAAGCGCACCAACTGACCCTAGAAGAAGAGCTGTATATCTCATTGCTGAGTATCACTGCTGTTACCATCTAAGTGCTCTGCTTGGGAAGCTACGCACCAATGCCAGCACCTAATCCACCCTTCAAAGTAGTTTTGGAACTCTTTCTGGAATGGCCATCAGATCTGTCATTGTATTATCCTTGATGTCCTGAACGTCACCTGGATGTCTTCTTTTCAATATTTGTCTTTGGGTGAAGAAAAAAGTCATAGGGGGCCGAATCAGATGGTAGGGAGTGTGTTCCAACACAGTTTTTTGTTTGCTAGCTAAAAACTCCCTCACAGACAACTGTACAGTTAAGTTTACAAACTTGCCATTGTGCCACTGTGTGTAACGGCCATTACAGAGGGAGTTCTGACTTTGCTTTGAAAGGTGGACTAGGCGCTGGCACTGGTGCGTAGCTTCTCAGGGGAGTACTTTGAAGTTGACTGTAGTGATATTCAGCAATGAGGTATGTAGCACTTAGAACAATTAAGTTTGCAGACTTAGTTGTCAAACCTTGTATTAATAGCATGTATGAAGAATTTTGGAGCCCAAGTGGCACAGTAGAACTGCTCTGTAGAGTTTCCGAGGAATACCTGGCAGATTTGAAATGCAGACCTTTTGGTTAGCAGCCATAGTATTCAACCACTGTACAACCAAACTTTCTGTTTTTAGTGGCACACGGGACAGACAACCTGGTGTCACAGTGGTCAAGCATTCATCTACTAACGAAAAGGTTGGCAGTTAGAATCCACCAGGGGCTCCTTGGAAATTCTATGGGGCAGTTCTGCTCTGTCCTGTATGGTTTCTTTGAGTGGGAAATGACTACTTGGTATCTGTTTGGGGGAATCTTGGATTTGACTCAGTATAAAAGCACCAAGGGTAAGACCAGAAGAGGTAAATTGTGTATTTTTATTCAAAATATTCTGGAAATTTCACCACCCCTCTCCCTAACTCCAATCGAGGATATTCTGTATAACAACAATTTATACTCTACAGAAAATTAATATGTACTTTTTAAAAAGTTTACTTACTATATCCCAGTGATGGGCATAGCAGATGGCTACCCAGGAGCTCCTTAATGACTCTTCTTGGTTTTTTCTCCTTTACAGGTCAAAACTCAAAGTCTTTGGGTTTTTTCTTTCTTTTTGTTTATCCCTCCTTGTAGCAGCAGGGATGACTGTGAGATATACAGGGTTCTGGCCCAAGAGGAGTGAACAAGAGCCCCCTGGGGCTGCGGCTGGGGAGCTTTCCTGAAAGGTTTTATTTATCGGCTAAAAAGGGACAGAGTCGGCTTTTACCCTTTTTGTGGGTTTTACTCCTTTCATCTGTTGCTTTCGCAGAAAACAAATGCAAAGCCTAGAATTATGGCAGGCCATTCATGACCAGAGAAACCCTGGTGGCATAGTGGTTAAGTGCTATGTCTGCTACCCAGAAGGTCAGCAGTGCAAACCTACTAGGTGCTCCTTGGAAACTCTATGGGGGAAGTTCTACTCTGACCTATAAGGTTGCTATGAGTTGGAATAAACTCGATGGCAGTAGGTTTTGTTTGGTTTGGTAGGTTTTGTTTGGTTTGGTATTTGTGACCGGAAGGCAACAAGCAAAAGGACAAAAGCTGCAGATGAAGGAAGACGAAACAGAAGACAGAACTCCAGTTCTTGCCAACATCATTAAGTAGCTGTACCAACCCTGAGCCACACATCCCTAAATTAATTGCTAGATGAGAAAACTGAAATCATAATTAACACAGAAAGCAGATTCTAGAGTATGAGCTCTGGACTCAAATACAAAGACTGTTCTCGTGCTGGCTCCGTTAATTAGTAGTTGTGTGACATTAACGACATCAAGATTTCCTCATCTGTTGGTTAGGATACCCTGGTGGCTTAGTGGTTAAGTGCTAGGCCTGCTTACCAGAGCCATGGCAGTTCAAATCTGCCAGGTGCTCCTCGGAAACTCTATGGAGCAGTTCCACTCTGTCCTATAGGGTCACTGTGAGTCAGAATTGACTCAGTGGCAGTGGGTTTGGGTTTTTTTGGTTTGGTTAGGAAAGAGAACACTTAATCTCCTTACCCAAGAATTATTCCATAAGTGAATGTAGATGACATGTCTTCATAGATTGTCCTTGGGTGGCATAAATGGGTAAACACTCAACTATTAGCCCAGAGATTGTTGGTTTGAATCCACCTGTAGGTTCCTCTGAAGACAGGCCTGGCAATCTGATGCCAAAAGATCTCAGCCTTGAAAACCCTGTGGAGCAGTTCTGCTCTGTTCACACACGGTCACCAGGAGTCACAATGGACTTGATGGCAATCACCAACAACAAATCATATCAGTGTACAAACCCACTGCTGTTGAGTTGATTCCAATTCATGGTGACTCCACAGGACAGGGTAGAGCTGTTCCATAGTTTCCAAGGAGCACCTGGCAGATTTGAACTGCAGACCTTTCAGTTAGCAGACATAGCACTTAACGACTATACCTCCAAAGCTTCCGTATCAATATATTACTTATTTAATAAGTAATATTAAATATATGACATGTATGTCATCATAAAAATATGACATGTATGTCATCATAAAAATATGACATGTATGTCATGCATTGCATTGTGAGCCCCCTCCAAATGTATGTACTGATTTATTTGACTTGGCTATGAGTCCCAGTATGGTGCCATTGCTCCCATGTGTTGTGAATCCTGCCTCTGTGATATTGATGATGGAGAATGGGCAGCAGCTGTGCTGGTGAGGCAGGGCTAAAGTTACCAGTTGTGAGATATAAGGGAGAGAAGTGAGCATAGAGAATTGGGAAACTTATAGCACCAAGAAGCAACAGCGAGAGTGGAGCATGTCTTTTGGACCTGAGGTTCCTGTGCCCAGATGCTCTCACTGGATTTGGACTCAGCCTACCAGACTGTGATAAATTCTCTTCTGAATGGACTTACAATTTGTAAATGGATTTGTGCCTTACTGGGCTCTGTCAATAAAATTTCTCTTCATGGAGCCTTCCACTCACGGTATTCTCTGTTAGAGCAGTACAAGGTGACTGAAGCAGTGCACATTGTTTTGGGTGCCATTGAGTCGATTCCAACTCATACTGAGCATACAGTGCAAAGTAAAACTGTCCCATAGGATTTCCTAGGCTGAATCTTTGTGGGAGCTGATTGCCAGTTGTTTTCTCTCTTGGGGTGACTGGTGGATTTGAACCATTGACCTCTTGGTTCCTAAATGAGTTCTTAACTATTGAGTCACTGGGGCTTTGGTTGTTACGTATAATCCAGTAATTCTACAGTTAAATACACAGAGTTTAGTTGTCTGCTTTCTGCTCAAAGAAGAATTTGCGGACATTTTAGTTTGACTGGCATAACTTTAAACCTTTTGGGAATTCTGCCCTGAAGTTAGGACTGCCCAAGTTATGGAAAAAAAACAGTCTAAACCTGTTGCTGTCTAGTTGATTCTGACTCATAACAACCCTATAAACAGGGTAGAACTACCCCAGAGAGTTTCCAAGGAGCACTTGGCATATTTGAACTGCTGACCTTTTGGTTAGCAGCCATAGCACTTAACCACGACATCACCAGGGTTTCTGTTCAAAGTAAGAGAGCTTGTAAGTTTCAAAATATACTTGCTTGTGTTGGTTCGGCCACATTTGCAACTCCATGTTCATGGTGAACTTTGCTGGGTGTGGGCCAGTTTCCTGCTTTATCTCCAAGGGATAGTGCTCTAGGGGAAAGACAGACTCAGGAGACACATTTGCATTCTGATCTTTCCCAGCACTGGAGAATACTCTGGAGTTCACGTATAGAAAAAGACCTCCTGATAAAGTAGTTAGAAGGCTTCCAAATTTCCAAAGAATTGGATTCAATTTGTCTCCTGTGAGCACTGTAAATGGGGATTGCTGGGTATATTGTTATCAACAGCGACTTGTCTAACTCTGTGGAGAAGGAAGGCAACTCTGGGTACAGTAAATGGTTAACACAGTTAGTTGCTAACTGAAAGATTAGAGGTTCGAGACTACACAGTGATGCCACAGGAGGAAGGTCTGGCCATCTACTTCTTAGAAATCTGCAATGATAATGCTTTGCAGCACAGTTCTGCTGACAATAGAGTCAACATGAGTTGGAATGGATGGAAGCTTGTTTTTCTTCAGTGAGAAAGGACACGTATAATGTGTGTGCTATTTCTCCATGAGAGACTCTCCACAAATCGTTTCTTAGAATAATTGATACCACACCCCTTGCCAAAAGCATGTGCATTTTTCCTTTTCTTCTGATGCAAGAACAAAGCCTCAATTTTTTTTTTTTTTTTTTTAAGGTTCAGCTCAATCTCACATCCCCTAGGAAGTCTTCCCTGATTTCACCATCAGGTATTGTAAAGCACAAGTGACAGACGATCACTTTGCTTTTTCTGTCTGCTTTTGGCCATCAGACCGAGCTCCTAGAGGGCAAGGACTGTTTGTACCCTTGTCATGGTGTCCATGTTATTGTGTCCCTTGGCTCCAGTGTGTGTCCTAAAGTAACCAAACTTTAACACAGGTTTGGTGGAAGAGTAAATACATCCATAAACAAATGAAAAACAAATAAATGATAGTTAATTCTCATTACTGGCCATTAGCTTAAAAGCCCTCCCTGCTGTGTGAGTTTTAAGACCCTCAAACCTCCTGCTGTTCATGTGTATAGAGACTGTTAAGTCACAAGGAAAACAGCATCAAAAACTATTGACATTCTGATTTTGCTGGGCAGATTACCTAAGGATTCCAGTTACTCAAAGCAGAGTTACATCAGAACAGACCTAATAGAGGGGGCACCCGACCCAAGGAGACCCTGGTGGTGTAGTGCTTAAGTGCTACAGCTGCTAACTGGAAGGTCGGCAGTTCAAATCCACCAGGCAATCCTTGGAAACTCTGTAGGGACAGCCAAAGCCAAGTGCTGTCAAGTCGGTTCCAACTCATGGTGACCAGTTCTACTCTTATTAGATTGCTATGAATCAGAATTTACTCAAGGGCAGTGAATTTAATTTTGAGTTCTGACCCAAATGACTGATATGGATGAGTGAGGTAAGAATTGTAATTTTTAAAAACAGTATTCATTTTTTGGTGGTATTTTTTTCCTTATATTTCTCTAAGAATATGAGGGTAATCATTTATGAAAGACTCGTTGTGTACGTAGCAAATTTTCAAAGGGCACACAGGCAACTGTATTAACCAGATAGGGAGGATGAACACAGGTCAATTTCTCTTTTTTTAAATTTGATTTCTACCAGTACTATGAATTAGTGACTAATTCTAAGAGAAAGGTACTTTATCTTCAGAGTTCAAGTGCAGAGAGAAAAGACATCAAGACTAGGAATGAGAAAAAGAGTTAAATGGGACTCCTACTTATGTTTGAAGAACCAGCTCACCCCTCACCTCCTCTGGATGGATTTTCCTGGCCTGATCCAGCACCGCCATCATTGGCACCGTAATTAAATTTAGTCTCCTTTGGCTTCTCTTAGCACAACTCCGGAGTCATTTATAAGTCATTTCCAGCTGTGTATACCCAAGTGTGTTTCTCAAGTACTTAAACACATCATCTTTACCTTTAGGCCTTAGATCCTAACAGTCCCTAGAACACACTAAACCAAAATCGCACTGCCACCACATCAACTCCAACTCAGAGCGACACAATATGACAGAGTAGAACTGCCCCATTAAGTTTCCAAGGAACGCCTGGAGGATTTGAACTGCTGACCTTTTGGTTAACAGACATAGCATTTAACCCCTACGCCACACTAGAGTTCAATAAATGTTTGTTGAAGTAAATTGAAATAAGCGAAACAATGTCTTCATTTCTAAAAGATTTGAATGTCTTTAGGGTGATAACATTTTCATTATGCAATTACGTCACTATGTTTTATCCTCTTTTATGAGCCAGCATTTAGTCAGAAGAAGAAAATGATTTACCTGTCATTACAGTGAATGCTCTGAACTGACTCATTTTTTCTTTCGTTGTTGTTAGCTGTTCTTCTAATCCTGTTTATCCTTAAGATAAATCGTGAGTGGAGAAATCTGTTTTGCAATCAGTAGGAGCACTAGTGCTTGCTATAAGTAACCAGGCTAAAATTTAGCTTTTGTTATCATAGAGTTCTAAGGGAGACTTTTACTTTGTTTTTTTAAAAAAACATTTTACTGTGCTTTAAGTGAAAGTTTACAGTTCAGGACAATTGTCCTACAAAACCATGTACAAACATTAGTGCTCTTTCTACTCTGCACTGGTCCTTTCCTCCTTTCCACCCTATATTTCCCGTGTCCATTCAACCAGCTCCTGTCCACCTCCACACATGCATCTTGCCTCTAGACAGGAGTTGTTCAGTTAGCTTTATATATCTCCTTAAGAAGCACACTGTTTGCCAGTATCATTTAATGCCTTATGCCAAGACAGCCAAGCGCTATCAATATAGTCCACTCCAATCTTTGAAGTGTGGGCTATGGACTGGTTTCAGCTGTGGGTTAACAGAGTCCAGTGGTCATGTCTTATGGTCCAGTCTGCTGGCCCATCGGGTCTGGTCTGTTAATAGAATTGTAGTCCCGCACAACAATTTTTCTCCCACTATGTCAGGGACTTTGCGTTGTATTCCCTGTCAGGGCAGTCATTGATGGTGGCTAGGCGCTTTGTAGTTCTTCTGGTCTCAGGATGATGTAGTCTCTGGATTCTATGGCCCTTTCTGTCTCTTGGCCTCATATTTTCCTCATGTCTTTGATGTCTTTGAATCTCCTCTGCTCCAGGTGGGTTGGGATCAATTGATGCTACATAGATGGCTGTTTTCTAGCTTTTAAGACCCCAGACAACACCAAAGTGAGATGCAGAACATTTTCTTATAAAACAACTCTGTTATGCCACTTCACCTGTATGTTCCCTGAAACCATGGTCCCCAGACTCCTGTTCTTACTGCTCTGTCTTTCAAAGTGTTGGGTTGTATTTAAGAAACAGCTTTTGGTTTAGTCCAGCTGTGTTGACCTCCCTTCTACTATGTTCTGTCACTTCCTTCACCTAAACTCAATTCTTATCTACAATCTAATCTATGAATACAACTCACCTTCTGTCTATACCCTTGTAACCATCAAAGACTTTTCTCCTGTGTTTAAACATTTTCTGGAGTCCTTATAATAGTGATCTCATACAATATTTGCCCTTTTGCAACTAATTTCACTCAGCATAATGTTTTCCAGATGACTCCATGTTATATTTCCTAAGATCATTGCATAGTATTCCATTGTGTAGATGTACCATAGTTTACCTATTTCATCTGTTGATGGGCACCTATGTTGAATCCATCTTTTTGCTATTGTGGCAGTGCTACAGTAAACACTGCAGCATATGTATCTATTTATGTGACAACTTTTATTTCTCTAGGATATTCCAAGAAGAGGGATTCCTAGATCATATGGCACTTCTGTTTTTAGCTTTTTAAGAAAATACAAAATTGATTTTCAAAGTGGTTTTACCAATTTGCAGTCACACCAGCAGTGTAGAAGAGTTCCAGTCTCTCCACAACACCTCCAGCATTTATTATTTTGTGTTTTGCGGATTAATGCCAGTCTTGTTGGGATAAGATAATACCTTATTATAGTTTTGATTTGGATTTCTCTAATGGCTAATGATTGTGAGCATATATGCATGGATCTGTTAGCCACCTGATTTCTTCTTTGGGGAAATGCCTGTTCATATTGTTTGCCCACTGATTAATTGAGTTATTTGTCCTTGTTGAAGTTTTGCAGTATCTTGTAGTCTATGGAGATTTGACGCTGATCAGATTTGTGGTAGTCAAAAACTTGTAGGTTGTCTCTTTACTCTTTTGGTGAAGTCTTCGGATGAGCATATGTGTGTTTTTTAGAAGTTCCCAGTTATCTCTTTTCTGGTGTTTGTACATTGTTAGTGGTGTTTTATAGTCTATTTATACTATGTATTATGGCTCACAGAGTTGTTCCTACTTTTTCTTCCATGATCTTTGTTTTAAATTTTATATTTAAGTCTTTGATCTATTTTGAGTTAGCTTTTGTGCACGGTGTGGGATATGGGTATTATTTCTTATTTTTGCAAGTGGATATTCAGTTACGACAACATCATTTGTTTAAAGACTATCTTTTCCCCTGTTTATGGGCTTTAGGGCTTTGTTGAATATCAGCTGCTTATAGGCAGTTCTGCTGTGACCTCTAGGGTCACTATGAGTCACACCCAACTCAACAGCAGTGGTTTATAACTGGATGATGTTGCATCTGAATTCTCTATTCTGTTCCACTAAACCATGTGTCTATTGTACCAGTACCATGCTGTTTTGACTACCGCAGTGGTATGATAGGTTTTAAAATCAGGTAATGTGATTTTGTTCTTCTTCAGAAGTGCTTCACTAACTGAAGGTTTCTTCACTTTCCATATAAAGTTGATGATTTTTTTTTCTCCATCTCATTAAAAAATGCAACTGGAATTTGTATTAGGATTGCATTGTATCTATAGTTTGCGTCAGGTAGACTAGACATTTTGACAATGTTGAGTCTTCCTATCCATGAACAAGGTAGGTTTCTCCACTTACGTTAGGTCCCTTTTGGTTTCTTGTAGTAGAATCTTGTAATTTTCTTTGTGTTGGTGTTTTATGTCTCTGGTTAGATTTATTCTTAAATATATTATTTATTGTAAATAGTATTGTTCTGATGATTTACCCTTTGATATTCTCTTTGTTGATATAAAGGAAACCAACTGCAGATTTATCCTATATCCTGATACTTGCTGAACTTTTCCATTAGTTCCAATAGTTTTTTTTTTGTGTGTGTGTGTGTGGATTCTTCAGGGTTTTCTCTGTACAAGATCATGTTATCTGAAAATAGAAATACTTTTATTTCTTCCTTACCAATCCTTTATTTATCTTGCTGATACTCCAGCTAGAACTTCCACCACAATGCTGAATAAAAGTAGTGACAAAGGGTATCCATCTCATTTCTGTTCTCAAATGGAATGTTTTTGGACTCCATTTAGGGTGATATTGGCTTTGGCTTTTGGCTTTGTATAAATTCCCTTTGTTATGTTGAGGAATTTCCCTTCTATTCTTATTTTGCTAAGAGTTTTTAACATGAATGGTGTTGAACTTTGTTAACTGCTATTAGTTGATAAAATCAAGTAGTTCTTTATTTTGTTTGTTTATGTGGTTGATTGCACTGATTATTTTTATAATGTTGAACCAATGCTGCTTCCCTGGTATGAATCTGACTTGGTTATGGTGCATTATTTTCTTACTACGTTGTTGAATTCTATCAGCTAGAATTTTGAGGATTTTTGCATCTAAGTTTGTGAGAGACATTGGTGTGCAATTTTCTTTGTGTTCTCTTTGATTTTAGTATTAGAGTTATACTGGCTTTATAGAATGGATTTCTGAGTATTCCATCATTTTCTGTGCTCTGGAATACCTTTTAGTAATAGAGGCATTAACTCTTCCCTAAAAGTTTGATAGAATTTTTTTTGTGTGTATGGCTAAGTGATAAAAGTTTGGCAGAATTTGGGAGAGATGCTGCTCAAGAAGTGGGAGAACTCCCAAAAGTGGAAACAGGAAGGATTTCCTTTAAAAAAAAGTGCATTTTCCCATTTTTCCTGACTACTGACTTCTTTCTCCAATTGGAACTTTTCTGTGTTGCTCCAGTGCTGCTATGATGTTGGAAGCTACCGCATGTATTTTAGGTATCAGCAGGGTCACCTATAATCAATGGTTTCAGCAGAGCTTCTAGACTAAGACAAACTAGGAAGAAAAACTCCTGCAATCTACTTCTGAAAATTAGCCAAAGAAAATCTGATGGATCACAGCAGAATGTTGTCTAATATAGTGCTGGCAGATGATCCCTCTAGGTTGGAAAGCACTCAAAATACACAGTGGCTGCAATAACACATGCAAGTATACCATTTATCTTGAAGAAAATACAGTTGTTTTGTTATACATGGGTTGTCATGAGTTGGAGTCAACTAAATGGCAACTAACAACAACATACTGTTTTAAGAAGGGTTGGTGCATGTAATCAGAGAAGATTATAATCAGTAATCTCACTCAATTCAGATAAACAATAGAATATAAGTTGAAAAGGATGGTCAGAGGGTCTGCTTTCATCAGAACCTACCAGGAAGAGAAAGAACAGATGGTTATTTAAAGCTGAGCTAAAGTGGTACAGATGTTCAGAGCCTACAGCTAGCTGGCCTTATGACTACCTGAGGAAACAATGTGGTCAAGGCCTTTATTGCATCTGTCTGCATTATTACAATGGACAATTAGCTTTAAACAGGTGTCCTGTTTCCCTTGTATAAAGCACAAGGCTGTCAGTTTAAATCTCCAAAGAACCTTGAAAGATATGCTTTCATCACGGTACCCCAACTTTTCCAGATTATGGTTATTTCTCACTCCTCTCAAATTTGGCAGTGAGTTTTCTTTTTTTTTACTCATATTAAAATTAATCTTGTATTGCGTGATATTTCTGGCCATAGCTCTTGAAATTTTAAGCTTTTCACGAATAGGACTCATGCTTATTTGTAAATTTTGATCTATTTACCCCAATTCTAATAGGATGATAGGGACACAATAAATAATCAATTCATAAATTGAATGAAAAGAAAACTAATGGAATATATAGAATGTTAAACTGCAGTCGTGAATGGACTCTAAATACCTACTTTAAGGAAAACTGTATAAATGGCTGGGCCTCTAAACTGTGCTGCCCTTGAGTTGATTCTTACTCATAGTAACCCTAGCCTATAACTCTCCCCATAGAGTTTCCTAGGCTGGGCTCTTTGACTAAGCTCATTGCCACATCTTTCTCTCACAGAATGACTGGTGAGTTCAAACTGCTAATTTTCGGGTGGTCGCTGAGCACTTACCCAATGTGCCACCAAGGCTCCTACATATATGTATATGTGAATGCATTCATAATCATTTTTAAGAAGAAAACTTGATTGAAAACATCATTTGTGAAACTGGAGTGTTTTTAGTTAGCTAGTGCTACTCTGACAGAAATGCCACAAGCAGACGGCCTCAGCAAAGAAATGTTTATTCTTACAGTCTAGTAGGCTACACATCCAAATTCAGGATGTCTGCTCCAGGGGAAATGCTATCGCTCTTTGTCATCTCTGAAAGAATGTCCTTGTGTTGCTTCAGTCTTTGTTCAGGGAGCATCTTGGAGCAGAAACCTCAGATCTAGAAGTATATGCTGTACTCCTGATGCTACTTTCTTCATATTATGAGGTCCCAACTCTCTGCTTGCTTCTCTTTCATCTCTTGTAGGATAAAAGGTGATGCAAGCCACACTCCAGGGAAACTCACTTTACTTAGTTCAATCCATGACACCTTTCACTCACGACCTCAATAGCCAGAGTTTTCTGTGGATAGATAGCAAAAGAGTAAGTATGCACTTTTCAAAGAAAAGATTCGAGCTGTCTCTGATATACCTTCCTTTTGGTGGTCAGGCTGTTTGGGAATTCAGTGGAGGTAATGCTGGCAAAGACTGCATCTTTCCTTTTCTTTTGACTTAAAGTGAGTTTATTTACTTCCATACCAATGGTTAAGAAGAATAAAGCATTCTATTCAGATTAGGTTCAATTACTCTGTCTTTAATAAAAAACCCAAACCAAACCCATTGCAATAGACTTGATTCCAACTCATAGCAACCCTATATAGTACAGCCACAAATATTATATACAAAAGAGATATACCTATGCTAATCCTGACCTAAGCCAAAACCAAACCAAACCAAACCCACTGCCATCAAGCTGATTCTGACTCATAGCAACCCTACATACAGTAGAACTGCCCAATAGTGTTTCTAAGGAGGGCCTGGTGGATTTAGACTGCTAAGCTTTTGGTTAGCAGCCATAGCACTTAACCATACACCACCAGGGTTTCCAGTCCTGACTTACAGCCTACCAAACTTGTGAAAGCCGTTTGGAAATCTCCTTTCTATCTGAATTTTATTCTTGAAATAGCTGTTAACAGCCTATCTGCACTTGGAACCATCAACTGAATGCTAAGCTTCACCTGAGCAATTAGTTATAAATGCTTTCCCTATCACACTGTAATTGTCAGTTATTTCGAGATGATTAATCAGCAATATTGCACTGACAGCTTTCACAGCTCCTCCCATCCGTTTTTTTTATCTCCTTCAGTTTACTGAAGTATATGGCAGATCGCTACACAAGATGAGTGAAAGAATGTGATGTGGGTGGAGCTGTGCCAACAACCATGAAGCATCTGGGATTTGGCGCCACTTGCTTACTCACAAGTTTGCCTGCCATAGTTTCAACAGCTGCCAGAAGAAGACACGGGGCTCCTGGGTCAGAGAGAAAAGACTCAAGGCACAGCAAGGAGCTTGAATATTGGCACATCTGTGACAGTTCCTCTTGTCTCAGTTCTATGGGGACAATGTCAATGGAGCCAGGTAGACCTGCTCATGCAAAGTTGCATTACAAGATCAGTACCCTGAACTGAAGGGAACTGAGTCTTTTACAAAGGGCAGTAAGCATGACTTCCCTTTTCTCTGAAAGGAAACCATAGAATTGTACAGTGGGTATGCCAGCTCTGTGCTCCAGAAGAAGACACTGTTTCTGTCTTCCAAGGCTCGTCATTACAGGAACGTCTCTGAAAAGATAGTTCTGAATACAGGGCAGTCAGTGTTTCTGCTGGCCAGATATATAGACATGTGAAAACCAATGGAGATGTACCTCCCAATAAGCTATATATATGAGTATGTGGTAATTATAGGCTGAAGTACATGATTTGAAGGATTTTTATTGTTTTTATTATCTTAAATTTTAATAGCAATTTTGAAAAATAAAAAAAGGATAGTGGACAGATGATTTGGGTACAACATGCCTGAAGAATGGAAATGAAGACAGTTTACCAGCCTTCTTACTACTCAACAAAAAGACTGGGGAAAGAAGCGGAGAGGGAGAAGAGACTTAGCTATTGGCAGGATTAGCTTCTCTTCTTTCAGGACTACAGGCTAGACATTTTTTTTCCCCCTCCATTCTTCATAATCAATTCACGCAGCACAAGGAATCCAAAGAATATAATTGGAAAGAACGTGTTTTTCATGGGCCCTGGCAGAGCAGTGGTTGAGCGCTTGATGGCTAACCAAAGGATTTGCTGTTCAAACCCAGCAGTCATTATGAGAAAGAAAGATGTGACAGACTGCTTCTCTAAAGAACTACAGTCTTTGAAATCCTACGGGGCAGGTCTACTCTGTCCTATAATGTCTCTGTGTGTTGCCACCTACTTGATAGCAATGCTTTTGGTTTTGAACTGTGATTTTTGGACAGAAATCACAAAACAATGTGATTTTGCTGAACTTAAGGTCAATATCAAGTAAATATAATATTTTTCTCTTACTACAACTAGACAGGTTTGGATGCAAATGTTCAACACAATTATGAAGACATTCCTTGATTACAGTTATACTCATGTATAATAATTATAAAATAACACATGGATTCATTTTACAGAAGTGGTAGATCTACATGTTCATAATAAGATCTGCAAAGAATTGTGAATGAGAAAAAAATGATAAAAAATCTTAATATTAAGAAGGTACAAGTGACAAGGCAAACGAAAAGAATATTTGAAATAGAAATTGGCTTTTTTCCTTTTGAAACATCTGTGACCCACTGACTGAGCCAACTATATTTTTTATGTCTAGACTTTTTATTACATTATTTTTAATTGATTTTTTAAATTTTGGTATAATTGTAGATTCACATACAGTTGCAGAAAACTTCTATGTTACTCTTCACCCAGTTTCCCAAATCTTTGTTGTTGTATGCTGTTGAGTTGATTTCCCAAACATAACTACCCTATAGGACACTAGAACCACCCGTGGGGCTTCCTAGGCTTTATACATTGCAGAAGCAGCTCCCCAGGGGCTTTTGCCTTTTGGAGCCTCCACTGAGTGGGTTAGAACTGCGTATCTTGCCATTAGCAGCCAGTGTCTTACCCACTGAGCTTCTAGGGCTCATTTCGTAATGATAGCATCCTGTAAAAGTAGAGTACATTCTTACAACCAAGATATTGACATCGACAGAATCAAGATAGAGTACATTTCCACCAGCACAAGATTCTTCCTGTTGCCTTTTATAGACGCATCCATTCCCTCCCACTCTGCTTCCTACTTAATTCCTGGCAACTGCTGATCTGTTCGACATTTCCGTAATTTTATCATTTCAATAAGATTATATAATTGAATCACACAGTATGTAACTGTTGTGAGGCGATATTTTCACTCAGTATAATACTCTGGAGACTCATCCAGGTTGTTGAGTGCATCAGTAATGTTTTCCTGTCTCCCACTGAGTAGCATTCCCTGGTATTGGTATACTATACCCCTAAAAGCTCACTGCCATGAAGTCGGATCTGACTCATAATGACCCTGGAGGTCAGAGTAGAGCTGCCTCATAGTTTCCAAGGAGAGCCTGGAGGACTTGAACCACCGACCTGTTGGTTAGCAGATGTAGCACTTAACCCACAACAATACCAGGGTTTCCGGTATACTATAATTTCTTTAAATATTCATCAACTAATGGACCTTTGGGTTGTTTCAGTTTCGGGCCCTTGTGAATAAAGATGCCATGAAAATTTGTATGTAAATATTTATGTGAACTTAAGTTTTTATTAAACCAAACCAAACCCATTGCAGTCAAGTTGATTCTGACCGTAATGACCTTGTGGGACAGAGTAGAACTGCTTCATAGAGTTTCCAAAGAGAGCCTGACAGATTTGAATTGTTGACCGTTTGGTTAGCAGCTGTAGCACTTAACCAAGTTTTCATTACTTGGGCGTAAATATCCAGTAGTGGCTGGATCATACGATAGCGAAATTTTTAGTGTTTTTAAGAAACTACTGATCTGCTTTCTAGAGTGGCTGGACTATTTTACATTCCCTCTAGCAAGGTTATGATTCAGTTTCTTTCAGTCAATGTCATCGTTTGGTGTTGTCATTTTTTATTATAGCCCTTCTGATACATCTGTAGTGATATCTCATTGTAGATTTAATTTGCATTTCCTTAGTGGCTAATGGTATTGACAGCCTTGTCATGTGCTTACTTGTGATTTGAATATCCTTTATCTTTTTTTTTGTGAAATAGCTTTTCATGCCTTTTGCCCATTTTATAATTGGATTGTTTCTTTTTTAGCTGTTGGATTTTGAGAGTCCTTCATCAGATATATTGGTTGAAAATATTTTCTCCCAGTCTGTAGCTACTCTGCTTGGTTCTTACACAGAGCGAGTCTTTAATTTTGATAAAGTCCAATTCATCAAATTTACTGATGAATCTATGCTTTGAACTCAAGTCTAAGAATCTTTTGCCTAACTGTAAATCCTGAAGATTTTATCCACCTTTTGTCTCTCTCTTTCCCCCTTGGGACTTCTATAGTTTTGGATTTTACATATAAATCTGTTATTCATCTTGAGCTAATTTTTGCATACGTTGTGAGACTTGAGTGGAGGTTCTTTTTCTATTTATGGATGTTGTCATGGACTGAATTGTGTCCCCCCGAAAATACATGTAGCCATGTGGCTGGGCCATGATTCCTAATATTTTATGATTGTCCTCCATTTTGTGATTTTCCTACGCTGTATGTTAAAGTATTAGGGTGGAACTGTAAATCCATTCGTAGGATCACCTCCCTGCTCCACTGTAAAGGGACTTTCCTGGGACTATGTCTTGCCCAACTCTTAATCCTTTCATCTTACAAGAGATAAAGGAAAGAGAAGCAAGCAGAGAACTGGAAACCTGACACCATCAAGAAAGCAGCCCCTAGAAAAGAGCACATCCTTCAGACCCGAGGTTCCAGCACCAAGATGATCCCTGGACAAAGACTGATACAATGCCAGATTTTCCTCTATAGCCGACAAGGCAGAAAGCCTTCTCCTGGAGCGAACATCCTGAATTTGGACTTGTAGCCTACCAAACTATGTATGAATAAGCCTTCCTTTGTTAAAGCCATCCACTCTGTGGTATTTCTGTTAGAGCAGCACTTAGCTGACCAAAACAGATGTCCAGTTGCTCTAGTACCATCTGTTGAAGAAGTAACCTTCTTCCATTGAACTGCTTTTTCTCTTTCATCAATGTATCTTGGTAGCTGTGTTTCTTGGTTTTCTTTTGTGTCGTTAATTTCTGTGGCTGTTCTTCCACACAACATACAACCTTGATTACTGCAATATTTTAATATTGTGAAATCTGCTAGACTGACTTTTCTCATTTTATTCTTCCTTTCACAAAATTGTTTAAATTGTAGTTTTTTGTCTTTCCATGTAGATTTTGGAGTAGTCTTGATTTTTATCTACAAAACATCTTGCTGACATTTTGATAGAAATTCTGTTAAACCTGCTTATTAACCTGGAAGAATTGTCATATTTACTACATTGAGTCTTCCAATCGTTGACTACAGTACATCACTCCATTCTTTAGTTTTCTTTAATTTCCTTCATCAATATGAAATTTCTGTGTTGTGTTTGATTTACACTTTTGAGGAATTTTAAATGATATTTCATTTTTAGTACTGGGTGTTCAGTTTTTGTTTGCAAGTTTATGGCAATAACTGAGTCTCGTATGTTTATCTTAGGTCATGAAAACCCTAGTGGCGTAGTGGTTAAGTGCTATGGCTACTAAGCAAAAGGTTGGAAGTTGAAATCCACCAGGTGCTCCTTAAACTCTGTGGGGGCAATTCTATTCTGTCCTACAGGGTCACTATGAGTCAGAACTGACTAAACAGCAGTGGGTGTGGTTTGGGTTATCCTGTATATTACTTAACTCATTTTTTTCCTAAGACTTTTTTTTCTGTAGGTATCTTGGGATTTTCTAAATAAATAATATGCAACTTTTACCTTTTTAATCTGTATTCCCAGAAGCCCTGGTGGTAAAGCGATTAAACTGAAGTTAGTGGTATGAAGCTACCTTAGAGAAACATGTGACATTCTACTCTCTTAAAGTTTATATCCTTGGAATCATTTCAGGTCAATTCTATTCTGCCCTATATGGTTGCTTTGATTTGGAATCGACTTTATAGCAATGGATTTATCTACAACCTTTTTATTTCATCTCCTTGATTTATTACTTTGTCTAGAACTTTCAGCATTCTGTTGGATGAGAGTGATGAGAGTGGACATCCTTGCCTTGTTCCTGGTTTTAGGGGCAAGCACTCAGTCTTTTACCACTAAGTCTAAGTATAGGATCTTCACAGATGCTCTTGATCAAGTTGAGCAAGTTCCACTGTATTCCCATTTTTGTAAGAGTTAATTTTTTTAAATCATAAATGTGTTGAATTTTCTCAAATGTTTTTTCTCATCAACTGATATAAAAATGATAATTTTTCAGTATCTTATTGATATGGTGAATTATATTGATTGATTCTGAACTAGCGAATCAACCTTGAATATCTTGAATAAACTGTACTTGGTCATGGGGGATAGTTCTTTGTGCATATTGCTAAATTCTAAAACTTGATTTGTTAATATGTTGTTATGGGTTTCTTTTTCTATATTCATGGGGTATATTGCTCTGTATTTTTATCTGTATCTTTTTTTTTTTTTTTTAGTACTGCTTTTGTGTGGCTTTGGTAACAGGGAATACTAGCTTCATACAATGAACTTTAAAATATTCCCCTGTCTTCTATTTTTCTGTAAAAGATTGTTTAGAGTTGATGTTAATGTTTCTTTAGATGTTCGGTAGGATTCTCCTTTGAAACTATCTGGGCTTGGAGAATAGTTTTATTTATTTATTTATTTTAAAATCACGTGTTCTGCTTTCTTAGGAGTTATAAAAAACATTTTTTGGCCCCCAGCACTACTCCAGTTGGGTCCGAGAAATTTTGATATGTTGTGTTTTTATCCATTCCTGCCTCTTTTCTAAATTATCATGAGAACTGCTTTACGACCCATAAATTACTTAGAAACACATTTTTTAGTTTTCAAGTGTTTGGAGACTTTCCTGTTGTCTTTTTCTTATTGATTTTTAATCATAAGACACACTCTGTATGGCTTCAATTTTTTTCTTTTTAGTTTGTTGAGGTTTTCTTTTTAAATGGCCGAAGATAATTTCTATCGTGGTAGAACAGGGTCCGACAACTAAGTCTGTGAACTCATCCACTCCCTAAACGTACTTCATTGCTGAATATCACTACGGTCCCCTTTGAAGTACTCCCCTTGGAAGCTATGCACCAATACCAGTGCCTAGTCCACCCCTCAAAGCAACTTGGGAACTCTTTCTGGAATGGTCATCAGAGCTGTCGATGTCCTAAGTGTGATCAAAATGTCTTCCTTCAACTATTTCCTTTATCTTCAGGTGAAGAAAAAGGCCACAGGGGGCTGGATCAGGTGAGTAGGGAGGATGTTCCAATACAGTTCTTTGTTTACTGGCTAGAAGCTCCATCACAAACAGCTACACAATTAAGTTTGCAAAATGGCCACTCCAGAAAGAGTTCCAAAATTGCTTTAAAAGGCAGACTAGGCACTGGCATCAGTGCACAGCTTCCCAAGGTGCACTGTAGTGACATTCAGCAATGAGGTACTTAGCACTTAACAATTAAGTTAACGGACTTAATTGTTGGACCTCAAATATTCTCTTGTTGGGTGTAATGTTTCACAGATGTTAAGATGCTTTTGCCTGAAGGTGATGTTGGTTTCTTCCATTTCCTCACTGATATATATGTATATATATATATATATATATATATATATAGTCTAGTTGTTCTATTAATTGCTGAATGAGAAGGTTTTGAAGTCTGTAACTATAGTTGTTGATTTGTCTGCTTCTTTCAGTGGTTTCAGTTTTGGCTTGACATATTTTCCAGGCCTGTGATTTGGTGCATGCATATTCAATACTTCTGTGTTTTCTCATTGGATTTATCCTTTTATCACTAATGCCTCTTTCTACCTCTGATAATTTGCTTTGAATTCTACTTTATAGGAAAGTAATATAGCTATTGTGTTTTTCTTTTGTTTAGTGTTCGCATGATACATTGTTTTCCACCTTTCAACCTTTCTACACCATTAAATTTGAAGTGAGTTTCTTACAGACATGGTATAGTTGGATGATGTTTTATCTCCTCTGCTAATCTCTAAACTTTTAGCTGGTTGTATTTAGACTGCTTACATCATTAGTTGGTTAGAGAGATGTTAAGACTTAAGTTTGATATTTTTATTTTTTCTTTTCTATTTGGTCTCTTTCTTTTCATTTTCTATTTTCTTTTTCTTGTCTTCCATTGCATTACTTAAAAATTTTTTTTAGAATTCCATTTTGATTTAGCTTTAGTGTTGTTTAATGTATCCTTTTAATTAGCTTTTTTTTGATTGTTATAAGTATGACATTATGTATACACAACTTATCAGAGTCTACTGGTGTCATTAAACCAGTTTCAGTAAAATGTAGAGAACATTTCTGTACACACACTATTTATAATATAATTGTCTTAAATATTTCCTCTACATACATTGAGAACCAGCTAGGAGAGTATCGTAATTTTTTATAATTTCCCACCCAATATAAGTTAGAAAACAGAAGAGAATGAAAAAAACTGTATATATGTATATTCATATCTGTATCTAAGTATACAGATAGATATAAACCCATCTATATGTACCCACATATATTTGCTTGCCATATTCTTTCTTCTTTCCTTCTGCTCCAAGTTTACTGCTATTATCATTTCCTTTCTATTTAGAGAACTTACTTTAGCCATTTTAGGCTAAAATGGATAAGATAAGTCTGTTGACAATTTTCCTTAATTTTTCTTCACTTAAAAATCTCTTATTTCTTTCCTTCTTTTCTGAAATATCTATTTTACCAGATATAGGATTCTGGGTCCTTCCATCCCTCCCTCAAAAAGTGTTGTGTCATTCTCTACTGTTCTCCATGGTTTCTTGTCAGAAAGCAGTTGTAATTCAAATTGTTCTACCCTTGTAGGTAAAGTGTTTCTCATTACTTTGAGGACTGAGTGTTGTCTTTAGTTTTTAGAAGTTTGACTGTAAAGCATCTTGGTGTGCAACTTCTTTTTGAGGGGAGGGTTATTCCATTTGAATTCCCTCGGTTTATTGAAACTTTAGTTTTATGCCTTCTGCCAAGTTTGAGGAGTTTGGGACAGCTGTTTCTTTGAGTATTTTTTTCAGTCTCATTCCATTTCTCCTATCTACTACTACTGCCATGACGTGGATGTTATACCTTTTGTTACAGTTTCACAGGTTTCTGAAGCTCTATTCATTTTTTTTCCAGTTTATTTTTCCTCTGTTGCTTAGTCTAAGTTATTTCTACTTTTCTACTATCTGCTACTAAAGTGTTGGGAAACAAAGATGTCACCTTGAAGGCTAAACGTGTGCCTGACCCAAGCCACGGTATTTTCAGTTGCTCATATGAATGCAAAAGCTGGACAGTGAACAAAGAAGAGAGAAGAAGAATTGATGCCTTTGAACTGTGGTGTTGGAGAAGAATGTTGAATGTACCGTGGACCACCAAAAGAACAGACAGATCTGTCCTGGAAGGAGTACAACCAGCGTGCTCCTTGGAAGCAAAGAAGTCAGGACTGTGTCTTATATACATTGGATATGTTTTCAGGAGGGATCAGTCCCTGCAGAAGGACATCATGCATGGGAGAGTGGAGGGGTCAGCTAAAAAGAGGAAGCCCCTCAAGAAGATAGATTGACACAGTTGGCTGCAACAATGGGTGTAAGCACAAAAATGATTGTGGACGTGATGCAAAACCAGGAAGTGTTTTGTTCTGTTGTGTGTAGGGTTGCTGTGAGTCAGAATCAACACGACAGCACCTAACACAATAACAACATCTGCTACACTGACTTCTCCCTTTGTCCATTCCTTTCTAGAATTGAGCCTATCCAGTTAGTTTTTATTTCTTTTAATATATACGCAGTTCTGAAATTTACTGTTTTTTTTTTGCTTACATCACTTTCTTCGCCCAGGCTTTCTGTTTTCTTCTGAAGCTCTCCATTGTTTTCTTTGTTTCAATCATATTTCTAATTACTTATTAAAACATTCTCCTAGAATATTTCTCAGATGATTCTAACTTATCTGTCATCTCAATCAATATTGCCTCTCTTTTATTCAGTTTGAAATCTCTAGCTTTTGGTATGACAATTTATTTTTGACAGAAATCTTGACATTTCAAAGTTCGTGTTATGAGACCCTGAATCATGCTTCAACTATTTGTTTAAATTCCTTCCTCTGACATTACTCTGGCCTTGTTAGTGCCAAACTAGGGTAGAAGTCCAGGTTCCTTGTGAGGCCTCCAGTGATACCAGAGAGGATGGCTTATAATAACTGCTTATTGTGGATGTTTGTCAAGCCTCCACTCATGCCGTCTTCTCTAGGAGACATTGCAGTAACCTGATAACTATTCCCCATGGGGCGCTCACTGCTGCCACAGGGGAGGAGTGTACTTGTTACTGCTGGTCAACAGGGACAGTCCTGCCTCCCTGCCTGGCCTCCTCTGACACCACTATAGGAGGTGATGGAGGCGGAGAAGAAGTATACCTTATTACTTCCGGGTAGGAGTGAAAGTGGTCTTCACTAACCTCACCAAATAAAAGTTCCAACTCTCTACCTGTTCTCTCTTACACCACTTTGGTAGGGGGCTGGAATACTTCTTTATAGCTCAGCTTGCTAGGTTGATAGGTTGCCTCTTTTCTGAATCTTTAGCTAAAGGTCAGGTTTCTGTTGAGGCTATTATTTTGTCTGCTTCCGTTGCCATTTCTGGGTTGTATCTTTTTCATGTCCAAATTTGGATTATATGAGAGAACAACAACAGCAAAACCCCAGGAACTCATCACCGTGCTGTTAAATGGATCCCAAAGCCCTCAGCCAGTGTTTCTTTGATTCACTGTTTTTCAGAATTTCATTTATTTATTTTTTATGTCTAATGTACAAAGTTTATAGATTATACTTAGTGACAGAAAAAGAGAAAAGTATACTACTCCATCTTTCTGGAAACCAAACTCCAAACCAGCTGTCTCTTGAGTGGTACACTACCATTTACCTATTAGCAGGTACATTGACGGTGAAAATCAGTTGTGTTTGTCCTTTGGCTGGGTAACCAAGTGTCTTAGTCTTTTAGCTAGCATAAACCAGAAGACGCACGGCCATACAGTGAATTTCAATTCATAGCATTAACACTGCCAGTAAGGAAACGAAAAGCAAATTACAAACAAATAAAATAAAAAAAACAATAAAATAGACATATGGCAACTTCAGAAAAACAATATGTGAATTTGGACATCAGAGAAAGTATTAGAAATTTAAGTTAAAAACATTTACAATTTCTTTTTTTTGGTTTTGATTTTTTTAATCCACATTTTTCGTTTGTTTGTTTGCTTTTAAATGTACTTCGTTGAAGTTAGTTGGGAGTGATGTATCAATCAGGAGAGTTTGTAAAAATAGATGTCTATCACTATTTTAACCTTACAGTAGAAACATACAACTTACATTTTAGTATATTAACTTACATTTTAGTATATCCTGAGGGCTGGCTTGGCTGAGGGTTGGTAATTGTTTTCACTGAAACACATTTTATTAATTATCTTAAACCAAGTGCAGTTTCAATGGAATTTTTCAATTCTGTATTCTTCAATGGTAACATTCAAGGTTAAATTCAACTTTTAATAAGAACTACCTATCAATTTACTTCAGTTAGCTCCTAAGAAAAAGTTCTTATTAAGTGTGGCCAAATCTATCTCATTATTTTAAAAGACAATCATCAATAAAATTATAGATTGGCCACATTTTTGGACGTCTTCCAACTTTCAATTTTGCAGTTTTATTGAAAGACAATTGGGTGTCTGTTAGAAATACTAGGGATCTACTGAAGCTTCTCATCCATTTTTTTCTCTCTACTCTTCCTGAGCTATTTATTCCACTTCCACACCATTAACTATGTGTAACACACAACCCACTGATTTTCAAACACCAGTCTCTTTTCATGACATCTTTCCTTTTATTTTCCCTACATATTTTCTATTTGTATTTGATGTTTTTTTCTTAGATATCCTATTAAAAAACAAACAAAACAAAACAAAACAAAACCCATTGCTGTCAAGTCAATTCCAACTCATCTCAGAGCTATCTCAAGCAAAACATGTCCCTGAACTGAACTTCGTCACTTCCTTCCACTCCACTCCCTCCTCCGCATACCGATAAGCTTCCTGGAACATGGTGGTGTCATCCCTCCAGTCTCTCAAACTATATTTGTTCTTTCTTTGTCTATCCTATATTTAAATCAGTCCTCATTCCACGAGGTCACCTCAAGTATCTCTTGAATTCAATCCTTCTTTTCTGTACTGTTCCCATGACCTTTGTTATTTCTACCCTGGAAAGAGTTTCTTAACTTGATACATAAGTCCATTTTCCATTTCAGTCATATTCCTGAAGTATAAATCTGAAGTAAAGTCATTTCTAATAATAAATCTCCACACTTAATCTGTGTTTAAAACCATCTGTGGTTACCCAGTGATCACAAGTACACTTCCTTTTTCACTGATGTCATCCCTCCTGTCTGGTTACATTTTTTGCTGTTCCCTCTTTTGTAACTTATTCTTTAGTTTTAGCAAACTCTTCACTATACCTCCAACACATCATGACTTAGGATTAAGTCTTTGTGCATGTTATCATCTTCTCTTGGAATTCCTTTCTTTTCAAAGTACCACTCACCCTTCAAGATTAAACTACAAACCACTCCCTCTGTGACATCTTCCTCAACCTCTCACTCATTTTTAAATGAGTATTACTAATGCTGCTTATACTACCTATGGCATTACATTTGCTATTCAATTACACTATGAACTCTTTGAGTGCTGAGGCTTTAGCTTATTTAATAATGTGTCTCTAGCACCGTGAACAGTACTGAACACTTAGTAAGCACTGTGAAATATTAAGAAGGGCAGTATACAGTGGCTAAGAGGGGTGAAACTTAACTAGTCAACAGAGCTTGAGGGACTTTGCAATAGCCAAAAGAACAGCTAGGGTGAGCAGGGGCTTCCTATTGTCTTTATACAGATTGATAACCTAGTGAACATTATAGTTACTTTGCCATTGAACATCACTAGCTCTCTTTTACCTAATAAGGAGTTGACTTCTAATCTTGTAATATAGTAGTTTTCAACGATGCCTTGTAAGCTTGTGATTTAATGGAAGGATACAGCTCTACAAGCAAAGTTCTATGAGCTTAATATAGATCCATGGCTAGTAACAGTCTAACTTGTTTCAGGCTCTTACAAATCTGCACGGTGGAGATAGCAGCCTTCCCTTTCTCCCCTGCCCTCCTGTGAAGGACAGCATTCATGGAGATACACTCCCCCACTTCCTGTTTGAGTCTTCTAATTTTTTTCTTTTGTCAGCCAACATGCTGTCTGTCTGTCCCCTTTCCCCCCAGACTGACTGAATAGCTTTCATTTGTATTTTTTCATCTCGGCTGTGGTGCCTCCACAGATTCATGTCTGTATAATCACACCCTGATTTTCTAGCACAACACAATCTCCCTTTCTATCCATTGCTCTTATAGACAGTCCAAGGATTGGGGTTCTGAAGACAGCAGTGATAGCACTAGGAACTATGCAAAACTGGCAAATGAACTATCAAGCCATGAGGTGCATGTTAGCACAGTCTAGTCCAGAACATAGCTTCTTATATAAAATGAGAGATTTTTGCGGTCT
Source organism: Heterohyrax brucei (assembly GCA_028571685.1). Classification (NCBI taxonomy): domain Eukaryota; kingdom Metazoa; phylum Chordata; class Mammalia; order Hyracoidea; family Procaviidae; genus Heterohyrax; species Heterohyrax brucei. The sequence continues at coordinate 56,048,568 of CM053149.1, forward strand.
CATCGTCTGTCACTGCCTGCCCTAATTCTTACAGAAATATTACATCTTTGGTATTTGTCTCTGTTTTTGGTAGAACAGGTTGTCTTCTACATCAGAAGTGGAATAGCAGGTGGAATTTGAAAATAACTTTGTGTTATTCTGTGATAAAGTGTTGAAGTCACTGGAAGGAAAAGGAATCCTTGAATTTTGGTGGCACTCTCAGATCCCAGTTTTATAAGTTTAAAACATTGAACTGGTCTGTCTACTTGTTGGTGCTGCTCTGCTCCTCCCTGAGATTCTAGGTGTTTCCTTTTCCCATTGGACAGAAATAGTTCTCAGTAGGAGCCAGACCTCTACCCAGTCAGCAGGCTGTTTTGAGTACAAGAACTCTGTCAGGTATTTCTTAAAATTACAGCTCAGTTTTGACCTCAAGCTTGTATACTATATTGATATATTGAACAGAATCACCAAATGATGGCAAATTGTCTATCTGATGGACATTACTTCTGCCTAAACTTTATCCTTTTATTTAAATTGGGCATCTCAGTTATGGTTACACAGAGTAACTCAAACTGGGACATTATAATATTTCTTGTTATTGTCAATTATGTACAACATTATGTACAATAGAATGAAATGCTTCTTGGTCCTGTGCCATCCTCAAAGTTATTGCTATGTTTCAATTCATTGTTACAGCCACTGTATCAATCTATCTCATTGAAGGTCATCTTCTTTTGCTGATCCTCTACCTTACTAGGAAAACCTGGTGGCCTTGTGGCTAAAAGCTGCATCTGCTAACCAAAAGGTTCAAATCCACCAAGTGTTCCTTGGAAACTGTGGAATGGTTCTGCTCTGTCCTATAGGATCATTATGAGTTGGAATCAACTCAATGGCAGTAGGTGGGATCTACCTTACTAAGCATGATGTCCGTGAGAAACTGGTGCTCCCTGATAATATACTGAAGGTACATGAGATGAAGTCTTGCCATCCTTACTGCTGGGGGGATCCTTGCTGTACTCTTTTCAGTTCAGGTTTGTTCATTCTTCTGGCAGTCCATGGTATATTTAATATTGTTCACAAACACCATATTTCAAACACATCTGTTCTGTTTTGGTCTTTCTTATTCATTGTCTAGCTTTGCAAGCATGTGAGGTGATTGAAAACACCATGGCTTGGGTCATGTGCACCTTTGTTCTCAAAGTGCCCTTTCCTCTTTAACACTTCAAAAGAAGTCTTTTGCAGCAGATTAGCTCAGTGCAGTACATCTTCTGACTTCTTGACTCCTGCTTCCATAGGCATTGATTGTGGATCCAAGTAAAATGAAATGTTTGACATCAACATTTTCTCCATTTATGATATTACTTATTGATCCAGATGTGGGGAAGTTTTGTTTTCTTAATGTTGAGTAATCCATACTGAAGGCTAGAGTCTTTGACCTTCATCAATAAGTGCTTCAAGTCCTCTTTGCTTTCAGCCACCAAAATGATGTCATCTGCATATGGCAGGTTGTTAATGAGTCTTTCTCAAATCCTGATGTCACTTCTTCAGACAGCCCAGCTTCTCAGATGACATTCCTTAGGGCATGATTATTGTTATTTCTTACCTTTCTGCTGTAGAGGGACTACCATGGTATCATTTATTATTTTATTCTGCTTTCTAGCCTATGCCATAAACACCTTCTTTCACTCAAAGCCTTAGAGTCACTCTTGATGATGTCACTCTATTAAAAACTGAGGAAGCAATGTCTCCTCAGCTGATTGAAAAGATAGTTTCTATAAATCTTATGGAAACATTGATGGCCAGGGGTAGAATTCCCATTTTCCATATGGGAGACCTGGGTTAGTTTCCCAACCAACGTACCTCATACGAAGCTAACACCATCTGTCAGTGACATCTTCCATGTTGCTATGAGGCTGAATGTATTTCAGTGAAGCTTCAAGGTTAGTGCACACTAGGAAGAATGACCTGGTGACCTGCTTCTAAATATCAATAATAAGCCCTATGGATTGTAAAGTTCTGATCTGCAACTGATCATGTGGATAACACAGAATCATGTAGCATTTCATTCTGTTGTGCAGGGGGTCACATGAGTTGGTGGCAGACTCTGTTTAAGTCTCCCCTCAAATATAAAATTCCAGAAATGGTCTTCTTTGATCAACTTATTTAGGGTTAAGTCAATAAAGTGTTTCCAGCAGATGTACAATATTATCAGATTTAGATTTTTAATGGGTTATTTATGCCATTGTGTAAATGGTAGATAATATAAGGCTATTTAGGACATTCTTGAGAATATGTCGATGATAGCTTGGTTGATCGTGAAATAAGGCTATGGCAGCAGAGGTGAAAAAAGTACATATTTAATGTTGGACTCTGGGACATGGTAGATTAAGAGTGAGAAGGTGAGAGAGGGGGATCTAATATGGGTACCTCTTAAATTTCTTGTTTATGTACTTGGGTGGGTGGTGGTATCATTCAGTACCAAACTCTCATCTTGAACCGCTTGCTCAGTACTTTTCAATACTTCCCCAAATTGTTCAGAGAAAATTTCTTAACTTAGCTTCCCCATTTTGTCTTCAAGACCTAGCTCTTGTCTATGTCCTAGTACTGTCTCTAGTCACATACCAAGTTCCTTCAATATAAGCCATTAATAGCAACTTGCAGTTAGCACCCTAATAACTAGGAACACATTGGTTTTCCTTGAATGTATTACAGTATTTTCCTTATACTCCCCCTTTTTAGCTAATTCTCCTTCAATTTCAGTGGCCAGATCAGCCATTCTGTCTTGCTAGAAGTGGGTGCTGACCCTTTCAGGCTCCTGTATATATGCCTCTACTTTTGGATTTCTAATTGTAGCATAATTGCTGCCTTGTTGGTTTGCCTTTTAAATTAGGCTTAAGCTCAGTAAGGTCAGGAAACAGATTTCACTTGTAGTTGTACCACAAGGACTTAGCACACAGCAGGTGTTCGATACAGTTATCTTGGCTGAATTAATGTCTGAATGGATAGATGAATAAATTATGTCTGATAAGGACAAAGAAAGGTTTCATAGAGTAGTTGTGTGGCTTTGAATTATACTTTCAGCTTTTGAAACAAAAATAGGATTTAGACACACAAAAATACTTGTACAAATCAGGTAATAAGTATACTCAGGTCACTATAAGTCTGAATTAACTTGACAGCAATGGGTTTGTGTCAGTAAATGGTAAATTAAAACAAAGTCCAAAGCTGTCGAATTGATTCCAACTCACAGCAACTCCATAGGGTATATTAGAATTGTCCCATGGAATTTTCAAGGAGTGCCTGGGAGGTTGAAGCTGCTGGTCTTTTGGTTAGCAGCCACACAACTTCACCACTATGCCACCAGGGTTTCCACTTAGAGTTGGGGGAAATTCCAACAGGCAGAATAGTTTGATTACTGGCTGAGAAGCAACCCAATGCAGAATCTGGCTAATTGTGAGGAGTTCTTGGCTGATGCTTAGAGGGGTAGTGGAAGCACAGAGGGCCTTATATGTCATGTCAGGCATTTCAACTTTTGGCATGTTAAGTTTGAAGATTCAGGGTGCTGTGACAATCATTGTTAGCTGTACGAGTTAATTTTCCTGCTTGGTGGACTTTGATAACAGAATATAACCAAAACCACTAAAACCTATTGTTGTTGAGTCAGTTCTGACTCTAAAAATGACCCTGTAGGACAGAGTAGAATTGCTCCATAGAGATTCTAAGGAGCGCCTCTCAGATTTAAACTGCTGACCTCTTGGTTAGTGGATGTAGCACTTAACCTCTGTGCCATCAGATTTTCCAAGAAACGCTGCAACAGTCACAAAATCAAATATTTATAGAAACTGTCAGGCCAGTTGGTTATCACTTGGAACCCTCTAGAAGAAAGTACTTAATGTTTTCATTGTTCCTAACAGGATGTCTTACTTCCTAACTGTTCAGTCTAACACGAAGCAGATTAGAAGAGAAGGCAACAGCTAGTTTAAAAATTGATCTTCTGTGCTTATATGCTCACTTGACTTTTGCAATTCTGCCTCGAGGACCGAAAAATAGGATCATTGTACTTAATCATTAGAGACGGCATCTAGGACTTCTCTTAAAGAATTTTTAAAAGCCTTAAATGAGATAAATATTTGATTTGGTGTCTGTATTTTAAAAAGTCTTTGATTCTATGTGTTATTTGTTACTTCAGTTTAAATTGCATGGTCTGGAGGTTTCAACTCATGACTAGGATTCTGGGTCAGAGCTATCATTATCTAGGGAGGTGATCTCTGTTCCCTTCATAGGGTTTAATTTTGCTTTTTTGTGTCACTGCAAATGACAGATCCTCTTGCCTACAACTCATTCCAAACTCATGTCACATGATGTGCAAGAAATATTTTCTTCTCGTTTGCAAAGAGATCATTGCAGCTTCTGCTTATGAGCCCTTAAACAACAGAACAGAAGAGAATTTGCAAGTCTCAAATTCCTTCTGGCTCCAGGGACTCAGACTCATCAAAGCTGCCCAGTTAGATGCGTTAACTTTCTGTAGCACAAGGATTTCCCTTCAGGAGACAGCTATGTAGTTATGGGTGGCACTTGATCATTGTGAAGAATCTATTGCTATACATAATCTGAAAAACAAACAAAAGAGGATTCAATTATTTCTGTCTCTGTGGGGTGGGATCTTCTCATTTTTAACTAGACTAAAATCTTCCTGAGCTCAGGAACTGTGTGTATTATGTACATGATAATCTGTTTGTAGTATCTAATACAGTGTTCTATACATACCATTTCTAATTAATAGGGGAACCGATGCTTCCCTTAACCCACTCAGATTTGGGTGTCATTAACTGCCCTCTCAGGGAACACGAAAAAGAGTCCTTGACAAAGCAGGAGAAAAAGGTGGTGTAGAACCTGACTTAAAAGACCTACTCAATGGTCCCCTAGACTGTAGGGTTCCTGAAAGACATGGTCCCTAAACTCTCTGCTAGCCCAGAACTGAAATCATTTCTGAAGCCAACTCTTAAGACAAAGATTGGACTGGACTATAAAACACAGAATGATATTAGCAAAGAGTGTGCTTCTTGGCTGAAGTAGGTGCAGGAAACTAGCTGGGCAGTTTCTGACTGCAGGTGGGATGAGAAGGCAGAGGGGGACAGGAGCTGGTTGAATGATCATGGGAAATACAGGGAGGAAAGGAGCAGTGTGCGGTCACAGTGTGGGCAGATCAGCTAGAGTTACATAGCTATATGTGTAGGATTTTATATGACAAATTGACTTGGATTGCCAACTTTCACTGAAAGCATGATAATAATAAGTTGCTGCACAACTGAGTGGAGAGATAATCTCCTAAGAAATTTCAATGCCAGCAACATTCTCTCTCAACACCCTAGCTGGATCTCAGAAAGTGTCTTTATTTATCTATTTATTTATTTGAGTAGGTGTGATGGAAAGACATTGGTAAATGAGGAGGTTGCACAGAGCCAGGTCAGTACTGTTGGGAGAATTGAGTGGTGGAGATGAGATGGATAGCACAGGGGTACATTTTCCCAAATACACTTGGTCACTGGTTCCAAAGGAAACCAAGAGATTATTCAAATACTGCAGGCAAAAAAGTGAATGTATTTTGAAAACCCTGGTAATGTAGTGTAACCAGAATGCTGGCAGTTCAGATCCACCAGTCACACTTTGGAAACTCTATAGGCAATTCTACTCTGACCTGTCGGGTCACTGTGAGTCAGAATCAACTTGACAGCGGTGGCTCTTGGCAAACATCTGGATGTTTGTTGCAGCCCTTGATGTCCACAAATTATTAAATATCTCACCTGTGCTATTCATTAACACAGGGAAAACAAAAACAAAAACACAGCAAGTATCTAGAAAAATGTACAAACGTTACAGAGAGATAGTTTTCCAAGCCAGCATTATCTTATTGGAGATAGTTTAGAACTATCCACAAGCTAATGAGACTGCATTAGGAGGGAAAGCAAGCTCAATAAATCACTCTGCCTTTCTTCTGTCTTTTCATCTTGTGTGTAAAATTTTAGCCACAGTGAGCTAACCCCAAATGCCCAGCTTTTTTTTTTTTTTTTGCCCATAGGTACAGGCAGAGAGAATCAACAGATCTTTACTCAGTGACAGCGTTATTGTTTCTTGTCATTGGGTGTGCAAAATAGAAGTGCTCCATCAAGCTTTCAAGGCTGTGACCTTTTGGAAGCAGACTGCAGGCTTGCATTCCAAGGCACTTCTAAGGGGTTTGAGCCCCCAACATTTTGGCTAGTAGCTAAGTGCATAACTATCGGACTGTTTGCCCTACACAGGAAATCCATGGTAGTGTTAGTGATTGAGATTTGTTTTTAACTTGTTATAGGACCAGAATAGAATGCTGAAGACATGGTAAGATGGTTCTCAGCATCCTAACTGTGTCATCTCCTGTGCTGGTGTATTTACTTTAAGGACATAAAGAGGCAAAACTTAAGGCAACATGTTCTGATCTCAAAACAGCTGGAAATAGCAGTAACCTGAAACGGAGCAATCAAGAACTGAAAGGTTTATTTTGAATGAGAGTCACTGTCCAGCTGTGAGCCTGAGTGATCGTAGCTGAGTATAAGTGCAAACACAATCAATCGTGACTCCAGGTATGAAGTTATTGAGAACCTGTGAGGTTTCAGATCTCTTTCTACTGCCATGTTCATATTATGTTTCTAGATTATGGTGATGTCTGTGGAGGAAAAGCATCTGCAGTTAACTCTGAATTTTTTATCTTTCCTCTCGGGAGTAGGATCCGACTCGACGGCACTTGGCTGGCCATATACATATATACATATATACATATATTCCCATTGTGTTTTAAGTGAAGGATTACAAGTCTAGTCATTTCTCATGCAAAAACTTACACAGACTCACCATGTGATCCAAGCAGTTCTCCCCACACTGTGACAGCACACTACTCTGTTCCACACTGTATTTCCCATGTCCGTTTAACCAGCTCCTGTCCCCCTGTCCTCTCATATTACCTCCAGGCAGAAGTTGCCCAGTTAGTTTTGTTTATGTAACGAAGCCAAGTATACTTTACCAGTATGGTTTAATGTCTTACGTACCAGCTCAATTTTTGTCTGAGGCATTAGCTTCCAGAATGGTTTCAGTAAGGGGCTGAAAGAGATTCTAGGGGTTGTGCCTCCAGGCCTTTTTTACATGAATTTGAGTTCTACATCCCACATTTCTCCTGCTGCATCAAAGACTCTTTGTTGAGCTCCCTTTAAGGGCAGAATTTGGTGATGGCCAGGAAGCATCTAGATCTCCCAGTCTCATGTTGATATAGTCACTGATATATGTGGTCCTTTCTGTCTCTTGGGCTCAGATTTTCCTTGTGTCTTTGATGCCATTCTTTCTCCTTTGCTCCAGGTGGGTTGAGAGCAATGGAAGCTTCTTTGATGACAGTTTGCTAGTTTTAAAGACCCCAGATACCACTTACCAGAGTGAGATGCAGAACATTTGCTTAAAAAACTTTAAGTCGATTGACCTAGAAGTCCCTTAAAACCACGGTACCCAAACCTGTGACTGCTCTATTCTATCCCTTGAAGTATTTGGTTTTATTTAGAATACTTGTTATCTCTGGAATTAGTCCATTTGTACTGATTTCTCCTCTACTGTGAGTTTGCTGCCTTCCTCCCTCCCTACCCCAGAAGCCTTCAAAGAATATTTTCTTCTGTGTTTAAACCTGTTCTTGAATCTTTATAATAGTGGTCTCAGACAATATTTGTCCTTTTACAGTTGATTAATTTAACTCAGCATAATGTTTCCCAATTTTTCCATGTTATGAGATGTTTCCCAAATTTCTCGTTGTTCTTTATTGTTGTATAATACTGCAATATGTGACTACATCATAGTTTATCCATTCTTCTGTTGATGGACATCTAGGTTGATTCCATCTTTCTGCTATTTTGAGCAGTGCTGCGATGAACATCTGTGTGCGTATATCTAGTTGTGTGGCAGCTCTTAGTTCTCTAGGATATATTCCAAGAAGTAGTATTGTTGACTCATATAGTATTTCTATTTCTAGTTTTTGAAGAAACAACCAAATAGACTTTCAGAGTTGTGCTATTTTGCATAAGCACCAGTAATATTTAAGTTTTCCAGTCTCTCCACAGCCTCTCTAACACATACCATTTTGTATTTTTTGGATAATTGCCAGCCTTGATGGGGTGAGATAGTAACTCATTGAAGTTTTAATTTGCCTTTTTCTAATGGTTAATGATCATGAGCATTTTCTCGTGTATCTGTTGGCTGCCTGAATTTCTCTTTCAATGAAGTGCCTTTGCCTACAATTTTATTTGGGTAATATCCTTTTTAATTGAATTAATTTGATGATATCCTTGCCAATTTTTTAGTTGGATTATTTGTCTTTTGGTTGTTGAGGTTTTGCAGTATCTCGAATATTTTAGAGATATGATGATGATTGGATTTTGTTTCTCAATCAACACTTTTTTCCCTGTCTGTAGGTTTTGTTTTTATTCTTGTAGTGAAGCCTTTTGAAGAGCATAAGTGTTTGCTTTTTAGGAGGACCTAGTTACATATTTTTTTCTCCTGGTGTTTGTGCATTGTTAGAAATGTTTTGTATTTTGTTTGTGCTTTGTACTAGGACTCCCAGTGTGGTTTCTATTTTTTCTTTCATGATTTTTATTATTTGAGGTTTTGTAATTAGGTCTTTGATCTATTTTTAGTTAGTATTTGTGTTTGACGAGAGATATGGATCTTATTTCATTTATAATTTCTTTCTTAATTTTTATAAGTGGATATCCAGTTATGCCAATACCGTTAGTTAAAGAGACTCTTTTCCCCAGTTTGTGGGGTTTGGGCTTTTATCAAATACCGGCTGCTCACAGGTCGATGATTTTGTGTGCATACTCAGTTCTGTTTCATTGGCCTATGCACCTGTTTTTGTATCAGTACCAGGCTGTTTTGACTACTATGGTGGTGTAACAGGTTCTAAAGTCATGTAATATGAGGTCCCCCACTTTGTTCTTCTTTCCCAGTAATGTTTTACGTAAGTGGGGCTTCTACTCTTTCCATATAAAGTAGCTGATTTATTTCTCCATCTCATTAAAAAAATGCTATTGGAATGCACTGTATCTAAAGATCGCTTTGGGTAGAAGGGACGTTTTTATGATGTTGAGTCTTCCTAACCATGAACAAGGTAGTATTCTTTACTTACACAGGTGTCTTTTTGTTTCTTGCCATAGTGATTTGCAGCTTACTTAGTATAGCTTTTTTTACCCTCTCTGGTTAGATTTACTTACAAGTATTTTATATGCTTCTGCACAAATGTAAATGGTATGGATTTGGTGATTTCCTCTGACATTTTCTCTTGGTGTAGAGGAATCTGACTTTTGAATACTTATATTGCATTCTGGTTCTTTGTTGTACTCTTCTGTTAGTACCGGTAGTTTTACTGTGGATTCTTCAGGGTTTTCTGTGTATAAGAAATAGAGACACTTTTACCATTTCCTTACCAACTTGCATACTGTTTATTTCTTTTTCTACCCCGATTGTTTTGGCGAGAATCACAACAATGTGAAATGAAAGTGGTGGCAAAGGGCATCCTTATCTGCAAGCCACTTAGCTTTTTTTGATGATCAAATGCTGCTTTTCACTGATTCTGGAGGCATGAGTGGGCCTTCTGCCATTCAGTTTCTCCCACTTCTTTGCTCACCATGGTGGCTATCACAGATTCTCCTGCAGGGTGCCAGTTCTGGCTGGATCAGTTCTGGCCAGTCCTCTTACAGATCTGCTCTCCCCTCCCTATTGCTCATTATGAACTTTCAACCTTCTCTTTGATGTTCAGGGCTCCTAGACTGTTGTATATCATCAATTCATTGTTTTTCTTTCTTGTTTTGGGGTCTTTGTTGTTAGAGGGATTGCAGGAAGCATCTGATCACTCTTCCACCTTAGCTCTGCTCCTCTAATTCTGAGTCTTCGCACATATTTGGATTATACTTCCTGACAATTTCTGATGTATAATTATTTGAAATCTCGATGGTAAAATTGCTCTTTCAGAAAAAAGAACTAATGTTCCAAAGTTGAATTTTATGTTGCACATATAAGAATATATGATCCCTGAAGGGGATTGCCATCAATCTGTGCTTTGGTTTTTCTCCTTCTATGCATTTGCATAGCTATGGACAAAGTCTTTTTATTCTTTATAGTCTCTATGAATCTAGCTGTTTTGCTGGTACAGATGAATTTGCTTTGAATATTGGTTTAGGTGGTATCTTTGCCCTTCTCATATATAAATATGTATCTGTGGTGTATTAGGGGGTGTTTGCAAGTATTCTGGTAGTTCTCTCTGAGTCAAGTGCATTTTGGTAATTCATGATTCTGTGATGTATTAAACAGTACCATTATCTACTACATGAAATCTTGGCTGCAATTCTTCCCTCTCTTCTCCTCCTCTCTCGCCACTTCCTCCTATTCATGTATCTCTTTTCTCCCTTTCTTCTCCTCTTCCTATTCCTCCTCCTATGCCTACCACCTCTGCCACCAGCATTACCACTGCCACCAGCATGATTTCTATGTCAGCACTACAGCAAATGTTACCTAATGTAGTCCCTGATACAAACAAACTGCTCAAAAGTATTTGTTGAATAAACTATAATGGCAATATTTTATATTTGGGTACCACTTTATAGTTTGCCAATCACTTTAGCATACCTTATTTGACTAAACCTCACTAAAACACAAATGTATTATACAATATGTTTTTAAATTTTATTATTTTATAGCCTTACTTCATATAAACATACCACAGACACATAAGGACACTCAAACAGACACATGGCTATGGAAGTAACATTTCCCAACCTTACACTTTGTATTTTATTTGGAATTTTCCCACCCATATAGGGTCACTGAAAACCCTAGTGGCACAGTGCTTAGGTGCTACGTTTGCAAACCAAAAGATTAGCAGTTCAAATCTACCAGGCACTCCTTGGAAACACTATGGTACAGCTCTACTCTGTCCTACAGGGTTGCTATGAGTAGGAATTGACTAGACACCAACTTTTTTTCTTTCCATTCATATTATAAAAAAGAAGAGATCACTTGGCAATTCCAGGACTTCTTTGTTGTCACTCTTATAGCCATAGAAGATACTGATCAGACCAGTCACCAAATGGAATACAAACATGAGTAAGATGGAGCTTTTGAATTCAGGGAGATTAAAATTCACTTGCTTTCATCCCACTACCACCAACTAGCATTCTCACTAGACAATTTCAGTTTGTTTTTCTTTTCTTTCTTTCTTTTTTTTTTAATAAGGAGACACTTAGCATTAGAATCTTGGGAGGCAAACTAGAGCCTGGGCCAACTTTGTAGTCTTTGAAACTGTTCTGTCTGTTTGGATGTATGTTCCTTCTCATCTGGTTGTCTTTATAATGCAAAGAGCAGAGTCAAATTGTTCAGAGCACAAATCAGTGGGTCCAAAGGATTGGAACATTCTTCTTGACAATGTCAAGTTACTTTATTTGTTCACTGGGTACTTGACAAATGGAAAAGAACAGCAGGTCTTCAAGAGAGAACAAAGAGTTGGCTTCAAGTGCTTTTATTACTGAGAGCGGGTGTTAAAATGCATAGAAATGTATTTCCACTAAAACAAAATCAATGAATGACACCTCTCAATTGCAGCTCACTCAACCCTGAGTTAACCACCATTTGAGATCTTACAAGGGAATAGTTCTGAAGCATAAAAACTATTTCAATTTCACCCACTGAGAGTGAATGCATTTGAAACACTGAAGGAGCCATCAAAGGGAAACAGAATCTCTGTGTCACCACCTACATGCTATCTCAAATGCAAATTACAGACGTGGTCGTATGTGATATTAGGTCCAACAATCAAGTCCATGAACTTAATTGTCCTAAGTGCTACACACCTCATTGCTGAATATCACTATGGTTACCTTCCAAGTACTCTCCTTGGGGAACTATGCACCAACACCAGTGCCTAGTCCAGCCTTCAAAGCAGTTCTGGAACTCTTTCTGGAATGGCCATTGCACATGTTGGCACAATGGCAAGCTCACAAACTTAATTGTATAGTGTTTTGTGAGGGAGTTTTTAGTCAGTAAACAAATAACCGTATTGGAACACACTCACTACTCACCTGATTCATCACGCAATGACTTTTTTCTTTACCAAGAGTTAAAGGAAATATTGAAAGGAAGACATTTTGATGACATTCAGGATATTAAGGGTAAAACAGCGACAGTTCTGATGACGGTTCTAGAAAGAGTTCCAAAATTGCTTTGAAGGGTAGACCAAGCACCGGCTCTGGTGCATAGCTTCCCAAGAGCAGTACTTCGAAGGTGACCATAGTGATACTGAGTAATGAGGTAGGTAGCAGTTTTTCTAGGATGAGTTCATGAACTTAGTTGTCGGGCTTATAGGCTCTTAGAGAACGACAAGCTCTGGGCTATTGCTGTAAGCATAAAAACAAGGGAGTGAGGAACCCTAACCCTACGCAGCTCATACACCAATGTTTGCCAGTTTTGATAACCTTGTGTGTGCAAGGACATTACTCAAAGCTCTGCTCCTGCATCCTTCCACTCCATTTCAGTGCTCTGCCAAGAAACAAATTCAAATGGACAACTTTAACTCAATCACTTCTTTGAAAAGTCCAGTGGCCTTTACCCAGAGATGCCTAGAGTTTATTCCAAAATGAAAACCAAGAGACTAAGGAGCTACATAAAACCTTCTGAAACTACAGTACCATTTTTACAAAGAGCGCTGTTTAAAATATTCCTATTTCACAACAAAATAGCTATTTTAAGGCCGAGATATCATATTAAGGAACCCCGGGGTCCTGATGATATTGGAATTTATTATGTGATGAAGTACATTGTTGCCATGGGGATCAGTAAAGAATACTGATCTAAGGCGCTGGTTCCCACTGCCAAGACATGGGTGGGAGAAGGTGGTTCCCACAGGCTCTGTTTGCTCTAGACTAAAAATACAGTATGATTTCTATTAAAGGGCAGTTCAAAACAGTTCTCAGCCTAAAGAAAATATACCCTGTCATTTTTTGAACAATTAAGCAGTGAGCCCGCTATCCAAAGCTTTGAGATTATACTTGTATGCAATATTAATTATGCTCATGCTCCACCATGTCAAAAGTGCTGCTACAACTGAATTTTTTCAAAACTCTTGTGTCATATGATATGTGGATTGTTTTGGAGGAATATGTGTTAGGGACATAAATCAGTTCTCTTTAAAGGCTGCAATATAAGCTACAAACACTGATGTTAACTCTTAAGATTGTTCTGGCTTGTGAGACATTGTTTCTAATGGTTGGGATAAATCTGAATTGAGTTAATACTGATTTTATGGCTTGCAGTGAAGAAACGGAGCCTTAGTGGTAGAGTGATTAAGATCTCAGTTGCTAACTGAAAGGTCAACAGTTAAAACCTACCAGCTGCTCTCTGGAAAAGCTATGGAGCATCTCCGTTTTGTTCTATAGGGTTGCTATGAGTCAGAATGGACTCAATGACAAGGAGTTTAGTCAAGAAATCCAAGGATTACTTTTTTCAGATGCTTATTCTTCAATAATATCTTAACATAAAGATAATTAACCCTTCCACTTGTAGAGTGCTAGATGATATGTAAAGGCAACCAGGTGAAAAGAAACTCGCACCTAAACAGAGACAAGAGTTTCAACTCTGAGCATAAAGCTGGCCCAGATGATGTGAATAACACTCTGTAAGTGTAAAGGTTAATTTTTATGTTGAGTTATTGTTCAAGAACAAGCATCTGAAAAAAACGTAATGCTTTGGGTTTCTTGACTAAACTCATTGTTGTTGAGTCGGTTCTGACTTACAGCAACCCTATAGGACAAAATGGAGCTGCTCAATAGACTGCTATACATGTCACTGGAGACCCTGATGGCATAGTGGTCAAGTGCGACATTTGCTAACAAGGGGTTGGCAGTTGGAATCTGCCAGGCACTCCTTGGAAACTCTACGGAGCTGTTCTACTCTGCCCTCTATGGTTGCTATGAGTTAGAACTGAGTTGGCAGGACTGGGTTTGGTTTGGTTTTTGTTTTTATACATACCGTCATGAGTCAGAATTGACTTGACAGCAACTTGTTTATACAGTTTGTAAGGTGTTTTTACTTCCAATCAATTCTACTCATGCTGTTCATGATCGTGTGACATAGCCAGAGCTTGATTAGCCTCCCCATGTAGTGAAGAGAGCGCAGATTAATGTGGTTGAAATGCTAGTCCTAAGCTGCATGGCTAACACAATGGATCACCAGTATCTGCATGGAGAATACTTTGTTCATTCTACTGTGGCTTTAGGGATGCACAGCAGATATCTTCACAGGCAACTGTCTTTAAAACTTGATCATTGCATCACCAAGACTGAAAGATTTAATTCTCTTACAACACTCAAAACTTGAACATCATCTGAAACTTATACGGAAATGTACATTTTCACTCATTCATAATTAAAAATAAAGGAGAATTCTGTTGAACTGAACAGCTAAGAAATTATTTGTTAGGTGGGATTTGGAAGCATCATAGTCCTACAAAGGGTATGTCTTTTAATAAAATTTCACATGCATTGTTGTTACTTACTCTCAAGATGGTGCCAACCCATACAGACTGACGTGTCATGCAATGAAACGTTGCCTAGTCCCACGCCATCTTCCCAACTGCTGGTATATATGAATCTCTTGTTGGGACCACTGTATTTTGACTATCCTCTGGCCTAAGCAGTTCATTTTCCAGTGTTATAGCAAATGATATCCTGTTGAGATCCGTAGTATTTTCATTAGCTAATTTTTGAAAACTAGGCTTCTCTTCCTGGTCTTTCATAGCTTGGAGCTCCACTGACATCCATCTATCCTGTGTGAGCCTGCTGGTGTTCAAAATACTAGTGACATATTTTCCAACATCTTCACAATAAACAAGCCTCCAGAATATGACAAACGGACAGATAGGTGGTGGTGGCACACATTAAAAGGGACTAGCTCTGAAGTCAGCGTAAGTTTTGCTCAAGCCAAGTTCCATTTTCCCACTTAATAGCTAGGTTTTATTCCTTCCTCTTCCACTACTTCTGTGACTGATTTTCCATCCTTAGCAAGTTAGTTTATCATTGCATACAGTAACCTATACTTTTTTGCATTATTGTGAGTCACATTGAGGCAGCACAGCAAAAGATTTTCTTTAATTCCAGATCCTGTCTTCCTTTAAGGGATTTGTGTGTGTGTGTGTGTGTGTGTGTGTGTACATGTGTGTACATGTGTGTACATGTGTGTGTTTGTATAGGATATTCATTGGGCTGTTTCCCATTTTGGATGAGTATAATTCATCAAAGGATTCACTCTAACTGAAGCATACGCTTGTTGACTGGCTGCTTCACGAGTTCTGAAGTATGCGTTTCCTCTTAAACATCACTCTTTGTCACACAGGCTCATTCTTCCCCAAAAGTCATTTATAAAAGTTGTCAGTTGACTTTATAAGGAGCTCGTTTATTTCTGCTTCCCCTGAAGAGACTAAGTTTATTCCCACTGCTTAAATCCCCAGAGCTAAATATTTCACATCCTTCCTCAGCTTCTTTGCTGTATTATCCTTAATTCCTATGAAACACCCCACGACCTTCCACAATTTTTATGTTCTGCTTAAATTATAGAGTTGGTTTCTTGTGCTAACAACCAAAGAACACTGCCTGTTACAGAAGTATAAAAGGGAAGTATTATAAATGTTTTCTCGTGCCATTTGAGCAGCACATTAAAATAACGAGAGTTGTCATCGAGTGTTATTTATTATATAGTTGTTATATTATATTGTCCTCAAGTAGACTTTCATTTACTGAGCTACTATACATGTTTTTTGACCTCACAATGTTTTTCCCAGTTTGTTAGCAAAACCTCCCTTTTGGGTGGGGATAAATGAAATATTTTTGTTTAAAAACCCTCTCTAGAATCTTTTTATTTAGACCAGTGGTTCCCAAACTGCATCAGATTCACCTGAGTTGGAACTCACTCTTTAGGTACCATACAACTCGCCAAGCTCATTTAGGAGACAGAAAAAAAGAAGTGCTGTCTGCCTAAGTGATTTATTTAGGATCAAGGGCAAAAGTTGATTAGCCTTTTCTCCAGTCTAGGAACCTGTTTGCTCAGCTAATTGAGCTCCCATCGTTGGATCAATAATGTCCCTCATGTGCAGTGACTTCTACTTGTCTGCCAGATTGTTGTACTGTGGGGACTTGGTTATTGCTGAGATGTTGGAAGCTATGCCACCGGTATTCAAGTATCAGCACTGTCACTCACAGTAGACAGATTTCAGCTGAGTTTCCAGACTAGACAGACTAGGCAGAAGACCCTAGCAGTCTACTTCTGAAAAGATTTAGCCAGTGAAAACCTTATGAATAGCAACAGAACACTGTCAGATATAATGCTGGAAAATGAGCCCCCCAGATTGGAAGACACTCAGAAGACAACTGGGAAAGAGTTACCTCCTTGAAGTAGAGTCAGCCTTAGTGGTGTGGATGTAACAAAGCACTTAGGTCCACCTTTTGCTGATGTGGTATGAGTCAAAATGAGAACAAACAGCTGCAAACATCCATAAATAACCAGAACATGGAATGTACAAAATATGAATCTAGGAAAATTGGAAATTGTAAAAAATGAAGTGTAACTCATAAATATCAATGTCTTAGGCATTAATGACCTGAAATGGACTGGTACTGGTTATTTTGAATCAGATAATCATATGGACTATTATGCTGGGAATGAAAACTTGAAGAGGAATGGTGTTGAGTCATCATCAAAAAGAACATTTCAAGATCTGCCCTCAAGTACAATGCTGTCAGTGATAGGAAAATATCCATATGCTTACAAGAAAGACCAGTTAAAACAACTATTATTCAAATTTACACACCAACTATTAAGGCCAGAGATGAAGAAATGGAAGATTTTAACCAGCTTCTGCAGCCCAAAATTGATGGAAAGTGCAATCAGGATGCATTGATAATTGTGGGTGGCTGGAATGTAAAAGCTGGTAACAAAGAGGTATTGGTAGCTGGAAAATCTGGCCGTGGTGACAGAAATGATGCTAGAGATTGCATGATTGAACTTGGCAAGACCAACCACTTCCTCACTGCAAATACCTTTTTCACCAACATAAATGGTGACTGTACACATGGACTTCACCAGACGGAGTACACGGGAATCAATTCCACTACATCTGTGGAAAGAGATGATGGAAAAGCTCAATATCATCAGTCAGAACACGACCAGGTGCTGACTGTGGTGCAGACCATCAACTGCTCATATGCAAGGTCAAATTGAAACTGAAAAGGAATTGGAAGAAATCCATGAGAGCCAAAGTATGACCTTGAGAATATTCCACCTGAGTTTAGACCATCTCAAGATGTGTTAAACAGTAATGACCAAAGTCCAGATGAGATGTGGAATGACATCAGAAGCATCATCTGTGAAGAAAGAAGAAGTCATTAAAAAGACAGAAAAGAAAGAAAAATTTGATGTCAGAAGACAGTCTGAAACTTGCTCTCGAATGTCAAGTAGCTAAAGCAACAGGATGAGATGATGAAGTAAAAGAATGAAGTAAAAGAACTGAGCAGAAGATTTTAACAGGTGGCTTAAGAAGACAAAGTATTATAACAATGTGTGCAAAGAGCTGCAGGTAGAAAACCAGAAGGGAAGAGCACACTGTGCATTACCCAAGCTGAAAGAACTGAAGAAATAATTCAAGCCTTGGATCATAATGCTGAAAGATTCTACAGGGAAAATACTAAATGGCTCAGGAAGCATCAAAAGAAGATGAAAGGAATATAGAGTTATTATGCCACAATGAATTGGCCAATGTTCAACCAATTCAAGAGATATATGATCAGGAACTGATGGCACTGAAGGAAGAAGCTGAAACTGCACTGAATGCATTGCCAAAAAATAAGGCTCTAGGAATTGATGGGATATCAAATGAGATGTTTCAACAAACAGATCCAACACTGGAAGTGCTCACTCATCTATGCCAAGAAAGCTGGAAGACAGCTACCTGGCCAACTGACTGGCAGAGATCCATTTTTATACCTATTCTCAAGAAAGGTGATCCAATAGAATATGGAAATTATAAAACAATATCATTAATATTACACACAAGTAAAATTTTGCTAAGGATCATTCAAAAGCAACTACAGCAATACACTGGCAAGGAACTGCCAAAAATTCAAGCCAAATTCAGAGGAGGATGTGAAACCACAGATATCATAGCTGATGTCAGAGAGATCTTGGCTGAATGCAGAGAGTTCCAGAAAGATGTTTACCTGTGTTACATTGACTATGCAGAGGCACTCGACTCTGCGGATCATAACAAATTATGGATAACATTGTGGATAATAGGAATTCCAGAATTTTTAATTGTGCTCATAAGGACTCCGTACTTGGGATCAAGTGGCAGTCACGTAAACAGAACAAGGGGGCACTGCACGATTTAAAGTCAGGAAAGGTGTAGATCAGACAGAGTTACATTTTTTCCTATATCTTTTCAACCTGTATGCTGAATAAACAATCCAAGAAGCTGGGCTATATGAAGAACAAGGCATCAGGATTGGAGGAAGGCTCGTTCACCGCATGATGCAGATGACGTAACTCTGCTTGCTGAAAGAGAAGAGGGTCTGAAGCACTGATGAAGGTCAGAGATCACACCTTTCAGTATGGACTGAACCTCAACATGATGAAAATCCAAATCCTCCCAAGTGGACCAGTAAGGAGCAAGGATTGAGGTCTTGAGGGATTTCATTTTACTTCATTCCATGATCATCATTAATGGCAGCAGCAGTCGAGAAATCAAAAGATCCATTGTATTGAGCAAATCTACTGCAAAAGATCTTCTTAAAATTACAAAGATGTTTTTAAAATTAAAGATGTCACCTTGAAAACTGTTAACGCCTGACTTACGCCGTAGTATTTTCTGTTGTATCATATGCATGCAAAAGCTGGAAAGTGAATAAGGAAGACTGAAGAAGAATTGATGCCTTTAAATTGTGGTGTTGGAGAAGAATATTAAACCTACCAGGGACTGCCAAAAGAACAAACAGATCTGTTCTGCAGCAAGTGCAAGCAGAGTGCTCCTTGGAAGCAAGGATGGTGAGATTACACCTTGCATACTTCGGACATGTTGTCAGGAGGGATCAGTCCCTGGAGAAGCGCATCGTACTTCACGTCCAGTAGAGGGTCAGCGAAAATGAGGAAGTGACTGTAACAATTGGCTGATGAATAAAAATGATTGCTGGCATGGTGCAGGACCAGGCAGTGTTTTGTTCTGTTGTTCATAAGGTCACTAGGAGTCAGAACCAATTTGGCGGCACCTAACAACAACAATAGCAAGACGTGCAGCGAGACAGGTAAGACATCCATTCAGCAGTGGAGAACGAGCTACTTCTCTCCCGCTTGTCACCAGCTAATGTGAATCTTGGTATAGCAGACACTATTTGGCAAAGTTGAGTGTACAAAATTAAAAATTACTGTTCTTCGTGAGTTCCTTCATTCGATCAGAGACGTAAGTCTTATAGTCAGTGTAAAGTGGTGCCTTCTTATAACTTCAAATTATACCAGGGTGTCATGGACTGAATTGTGTCCCCCAAAAAGTATGTTTAGTAATTCGGCTGGGCCAGGATCCCCTGTATTCTATGATTGCCCTCCATTTTGTGATTTTCCTATGCTGTATATTAGAGAATTAGACTGGGACTGTAAATCCCTTTATAAGATCACCTCCCTGCTCTGCTGTCAAAGGAGCTTCCCTGGAGCATGGCTTGTACCATCCTTTATCCTTTCATCCTACAAGAGATAAAAGGAAAGGAAAGCAAGCAGAGAATTAGGAACCTCTCACCACCAAGAAAGCAGCACTGGGAGAACAGCATGTCCTTCAGACCTGTGGTTCCTGTGCTAAGATACCCCCAGAATAAAGGCTGATACAACACAAGGATTTTCCTCCAGAGCCAACAGAAGGGGTAACCCTTCCCCCGGAGCAGACACCCTGAATTTGGACTTGTAGCCTACCAGACTGTGTGATAATAAGCTTTCCTTGGAAACCCTGGTGGCATAGTGGGTTAAGTACTACGTCTGCTAACCCAAAGGTCAGCAGCTCAAATCTGCCAGGCGCTCCTGGGAAACTCTATGGGGCAGTTCTATTCTGACCTCTAGGGTCACTATTAGTCAGATCCAACTCTGCAGCAGTGGGTTTGGTTTGGGGTTCTTTGTTAAAGCCACCCACTTGTGGTATTTCTGTGAGAACAGACTAGCTGTCTAAAACAAGAGGGCTAATCAGAAAAGGATGAGAATGGGTGATGGCCACTACCGTTGTCCCTGCAGACTAAAGCTTACCTTCAGCTTTTGTTCTTCTGTGTAGTTAGAGCAAACGCAGTTGCCTAGAAGCCTATGTTAGTAAAGGAAGAAGAAGTACAGGCAGGCACAGTCATAGTCATAGACACCTTCATTGCCAAGCCAACGCCAAGTGCCGTCGAGTCGGACACCTTCATTAGCCATAGGTATATTTCTCTTCTTGTCCTTGTTAGCATGTTAAAAGGAAGACGATGAGAATCTATGGGAAAGTAATGAAGTTGACCATATCTTACTTTCTCGGATCCTGTCTGCCTCTCTTCCTATGTTGCCTATCTCAGTAATTCTCACAGGCATTTGTACAACCACCCAAGTTTGGAAATAAGATCTCTACAGTACTCAGCACCTCCTGCCTCAGATTCCTCCTACAACCTTTCCACACTGCAACTACCATGGCCTATACTCAACTGGGAGCTGATTTTATATCACTGAGCTGAGAAAAATCTTTCAGTGGCTTCCCACAGTTTTGTGGTTGAACTTAAATTCCTTAGCTTGGCGTGTAAGCTCCTTCTTGATTTGACAACTCCTGTTTCTTCTGTCTCACCCTCCACCACTGTCCCCTTCATTCTAAGTGTCGTTCATCCAACTTGGAACCTACTTACCTATGAGGTATGACATTTAAGTCTGCGAACTTAGTTGTTCCAGGTGCTACATACCTCATTGCTGAATATCACTACAGTCACCTTCGAAGTACTCCCCTTAGGAAGCCATGCACCGATGCCAGCACCTAGTCCACCTTTCTGGAATGGCCATTGCACACAATGGCACAGTGGCAAGTTTGCAAACTTAATGGTACAGTTGTCTGTGATGGAGTTTTTAAGCAGTAAACAAGTAAGTATTGGAATACTCTCCCCACTCACCTGATCTGGCCTACAGTGACGTTTTTCTTGTCTGAAGATAAAGGAAATATTGAAAGGAAGATATTTTCATGACATTCAGGATACTAAGACTGGACGGCACTTGGCTTGGCTCAGGATATTAAAGGTAACATAACAATAGCTCTGATGGCCATTATAGAGAAAGAGTTCCCAAATTGCCCCTAAGGGCAGACTAGGCTCTGGTGTCTGCATAGTTTTCCAAAGGGAGTACTTTGAAGGTGACTGTGGTGATATTCATCAATGAGGTATGTCGTACTTTTTCCAGGAGGAGTTCATGAACCAAACTGGCAGTCCTCATACCTATGTATGTAAGTACCTGCTTACCTATCTGTGGATCTATTATTTCTTTTCCCAGTTAATTCTTGTTTTTGAAGATCAAGTTCTTCAAATGGAACCCCCTGACCTCTTAAATGATATAATTTTTTCCTCCAAGTTGTCAAAGCACCCCTCCATATTATCTGCACCTGTCATGTAGGCTTACACTCCTAGCTCATGGTTCTGCATCTCCCACCAGATCTAAAAGTCTATGAGTGAAAAAAAAAATGAGATATTTTGTTTTTATAATCCACAACGTCTAGAAGTCTGGAAGGAATGAGGAAAAGGCTCAAATCATCTTTCAGAATTATATAGGCAATTCAGTGAATCAATAAAGCAAGTAGGTAGCTGATACAAAAAATCTGAGATTTGCTAGAAAGGCAGACTTGCAAAGCCCACTGACATGGATTGACTTATGTCCCCCCAACAATGTGTGTATCAATTTGACTAGAGCATGATGCCCAGTATTCTTTAATTATCCACTATTTCACCATGAAATTTTTGTAATGGGATTTTCCTATGTGTTATAAATTCAGGAAACCCTGGTGGCATACTAGAGAAGTGTTACAGCTGCTAATCAAAAGGTTGGCAGTTCAGATTCTCCAGACACTCCTTGGAAGCCCTATGGGGCAGTTCTACTCTGTCCTATAAGGTTGCTATGAGTAGGCATTGACTCGATGGCAATGGGTTTTTCTGTTGTTGTTATAAATTCTAGCACTATAATAAGATGGTTTAGCAACAATCATATTATTGAGTTCTACAAGATTGGATAGTGTCTGAAACCCACCTTTTTTGAGATATAACAGAAAAGAGAGCAGAGAACCATGGGTACCTCGTATCATGAAGAAAGCAGTGCTGGGAGCAAAACGTGTCCATTGGACCTGAGGTTCCTGTGCTGAGATGCTCTCAGACCAAAGAAAGACTGGTGCACTACAAAGACCTTCCTCCAGAGCCTTCAGAGAGAGAAAGACTTACCCTGGAGCCTTGAATTTGAACTTATACCTTACCGAACTGTAAGAAAATGTATTTCTCTTTGTTAAATTTTGTTATAGTAGCACTAGAACGACCGAGACATCCACCTTCCTGCTAACAGTTCCTCATGGCTAGATAGCAGCTTTTGCAGTTTCTCTCATAACATTTCTTTTCTGCTAAAGCTATGCTTTTCAGATTCAGCCTGCTGGTTATGAACATCTCCTAGGACTCAATGTGAGGCTCATTTCTTTCTGTAATAAACACTTGTTAAGTATTATGCATTCTCATTTAACGAAGCCATCTCAAGCAGTTCAAAAATTTCTTTCTCTTCAGGTATTTAGGTAATCCCTAAATAATTTTTAAAGAAACAAACTTCCTGCTAGTACTCCTATATCTCAATATGGAACTTACCAGCTGTTTCTTTAGTCAGCTATG
Source organism: Heterohyrax brucei (assembly GCA_028571685.1). NCBI lineage: Eukaryota > Metazoa > Chordata > Mammalia > Hyracoidea > Procaviidae > Heterohyrax > Heterohyrax brucei. The sequence goes on from CM053149.1 coordinate 56,071,541, forward strand.
GTTAGCTGCATTGCTTCATTCAGCTATGACATGCAGAGGAAAGAATGAGATCCAGAGTCAGAGACTTGAATGTAATCCCCAGTCTTCTCATATCCTGTCTGTGCCACACAGGACGCGCGACCTGGTGCCGTCCAGTCGAACCTACTTCTTTAAGACTCAGGCTCTTCTCTGGGAAGTTACGGGTTACTACACCTACTATCAAGGTTTTGTTAGTATGAGAGGATAAAATCTGAAAGTTTATCTAGCTCCTGCCCAATATACAGTAGACTCCCTATAGATGATATATCAATACTGATTATGTATGGTCATAAGAAGAGTCTTTCAACTGACATTAGATATGGATAAACTTAATTTCATCTGGTTTTACACACCTAGGTCATAAAGTTTTCAGTATTAAAATCCAATTAAATAGAATATAAGAGTTCTCTGAATTACATATAGGAAAAAAGTTGTTTTTTTTTTTTAACATTAAGCTTTAGTCACACCCTACCTACTTACCTGATCTGGCCCCCAATGACTTTTTTCTTTACCCAAAGGTAAAGGAAATGTTGAAAGGAAGACTCTGTGATGACATTCAGGACATCAAGGGTAATACAATGATAGCTCTGATTGCCATTCCAGAAAGAGTTTGAAAATTGCTTTGAAGGGTAACCTAGACACTGGCATTGGTGCATAGCTTCCCAAGGGGTGTACTTGGAAGGTGAACATAGTGATAGTCAGCAATGAGATATGTAGCACTTCTTCTCGGACGCATTTGCAAACTTAATTGGCAGTCCTTGTATAGATATTTTACCTTCTTATGCATGTAAAACACTTAATGAAACTCTCCCCAGCTGTGCAATGTTTTTTTTGAATATTATAAAACAGTGTTATGTGTTCAGTATTATGAACCATTGTATTTAACTCAAATTTTTAATGCAGTAGAGTTTATGTCAATCCATTCTTAAGGATGAGTTGTCCGTAAGTCAGACTTGTAACCCAGGGACTGTTGATACAGAAAACTGACGTGATTAACAAGGTCACCTTACTTATTAATGAGAAAGATTTGTGAGACATCACAGCCCTTCAAAAGTACATATGGCTATAAATGTGAAATGAAACTAGTGTTCTGGCCTGAGCATTTGCCTAGATTGTCCTCCCTTTTGCCATCTGCTTCACCATTTCTTGCCATTCTTTCCACGGTTCTGTAACCCTGTGTCTGAGTATTCCGGGTCCTGCTTTCTGCTTATATATGCCCCTTCCTCCCAATTATGATTTAGGAAGTTTTCTGGATTCACTTGTTTGGTTTATAAAATTCACTCTTTGTTGGTTTCTTTTAGATACTCTGGTGACATAGTGCTTAACCAAAAAGTTGGCAGTTAGGAGCTACCAGCCAATCCTTGGATTCCCAACGGGGCACTTCTGCTCTGTCCTATAGGGTTGCTATGAGTCAGAATCAAATTGAGAGCATTGTTATTTTGTTTGTTTTTAATGGTTTCTTTGTAGAGACCTTTTCTTCTGGTTCTGTCTGTTGTCCGTTTGCCTTTCTAAATCCATGCTTTGCCTTTCTGTCTCTTGCTCTTTGGGAGATTAACATTAAGAACAGAATCAACTGAACTTTCTTGCCTTCAAGTTTTCACATGGGCTTGGACCATAACATTAAGCACTAGAAATACATTGAAGGCTGGCAGAAGAGGTGTATCAAAACCCTAGATCGCTACCACCCTCTGATTACTCCCTGTCTGAACATGGTCTTGGCAGTGTACTTTTCTTCTTGCCGGGACACTTATTGGGCAGTCTCACTTTCACAGCTTTATTCCTTAGCAGGCTCTATTACTACCGTTCTTTCCTTTTAATTCTCAAGATTGGGTAGCAGTAAAACCCCCAAACCAAACCAATTTCCATCAAGTTGCTTTTGACTCAGAGATGCCCTATAGGACAGAGTGGAACTACCTCCTGGAGTCCCTAAGGCTACAAACCTTTACAGAAGCAGACTGCAGTCTCTCTCTCCTCTGGAGTTTCTAGTGGGTTCAGTTATCAGTCATCTACTGTAGTGACTGTACCATCAGGGCTCCTAAAGGTAATAAATCTTCCTATATTGGAGTTTCTGGACAGCTTATCCAGCTTTGTTGCTCTCTGAATCCCGCCTCCAGTCCTATGGCTATAATAAATTCCTTTATTAAGCCTTCTTCAGTTAAATGGTTTCTCGCTATGGTCTGCCTGATGGAGTTTCAACGTATTCCCAGAGCCAGGGAAAAGATATTTGTTTGCCTATGTTTGAGTCCGAAGGTTCACAAGGGACATGAAGATGGGGTTATTTATTAAATAGTGAAGTCGAGATCCATGGACGTTAAAATACTTGTCCAAGATCACCCAGTCAGTTCCTTCAACTGATTATTGAAATATAGAATGAGTCAGACAGTAGAGATAAAATGACAGATAAAACACAGCTTCTCCCCTTAGTGATTTATGTTCCAGTAGAAAAGAAATACATATAAGCAAATATTTTCAATGTGGGAAGTACAAATGCCCAGTGCTAAGAACAGGAAAAGCCAATTTAATCTGGACCTTGTAAATGAAACCAAGAGATTCTAGGGAGAAGAAAGACAGTCATTTGAGTAGGGCCAAGAGGAGACCTTGACTTTGTCCTGTGACCATTTTCCTTGCTCTGTTAGTCAATGCCATCTACTCTCTCACAGACTGGTACAGTGGCCTCCTGTAAAGGCCTGTAATATTTATGCTTCCTAGCCTTCAAATCATTTCCTACATGTTCATCAGAATAATCTTATAAAATGTGAATCTAAGATAATTCTATTTACAACTATTTAATAATCCTAAATATTAAATACCTTCAGATAAAGAAGAATACTAACTGTGGATAATAAGCTCTTACATGGCCTGCTTTTGCCTAGCAAATTTTTCTATGTTCATCCTTTTTTGTTTTAATCTAGCTTTATTTTTTTTTAAAGTGTCTTGAAGATGTTATTATGTTCTCACTGAAAAGTCTTTGCACATCCTGTTCCCGCCTTTTAATTCTCTTCTGACTCTCTGACTGCTTATGTTGGTGATTATTATCCAAACTTTAGGAATTAAAGTTCCTGCAGGAAACTGTCCCTGAAAGTCCGCTAGATGAGACCTCTGTGAATGTTCTCATACCAGTTTGAACTTATTCTTCTAAATATTCATCCCACTTCTTATTAAATTAGGTTATGCTGGTTGTTTTTGTATGTTAGTTGCTTTTATATTTTTTCACTCCCATAAGAATATAGCATGGTTGAGAAGTGGCTTCGTTTCCAGCTCTGCACCATCTTATCCACAGTGTTAGGTCTCATGCTGTACCCAGAAACCCGAACCCACAGCCATCAGGTCAATTCCAACTCACAGCAACCCTCTAGTACACGGTAGGATGACTCCATAGGGTTTCCAAGGCTGTCATCTCAACAAAACGGGTTGACACAGTGGCTGCAACAATGGGCTCAAACATAACAATTGTGAGGGTGTCACAGGACCAGGCAATGTTTTGTTCTGTTGTGCACAGGGTTGCTTTGAGTTGGTGGCATTTAACAACAATATAACGGAAGCGGACTATCACATGTTTCTCTCACAGAGCAACTGATGGGTTCAAGCCACCAAAGTTTCAGTTAGCAGCTGAATACTTAACAGCTGTGCACCAAGGTTCCTTCTTGGGCAGTACAGGTGAAGAGACAGCAGTAAGCATTTTCTGAACGAATGTGTGAATATGGCAAAGACTCAGACTTTGGAAAGCATTTCAGTGAGGGTAATGGACAAGTAATTTTGTTGATGATGGGTGTACTGATAAAAATGTAACTGGAGAATACTATAAAAGGTAAAGCCTGAAAAGCTTTAAATGAATGCCAACAATTAAAAAGATAAAAAGGACTTGTTCTTAAATGTAACAAACAGCCATTATTATTATTTAAGCTGGGACTTGTTCAGGTTTGGTGACTGGGGAGGTTAGATTGTGAGGAAAGACAACCGTCAGGCAGATCAGTTAAGAATCAAATGCAGTTACATAGCTGAAGAACAGGAAGAGCTCAAGCTGAAGAGTGTTGCTCGAATTTGGTATCTATCACAACCGTCTGGAGAAGCGATAAAGAGGACAGGGGCCCAGGCTCCTTAAGATAGAATTTAAAAAGAAAAAAAAAACCTACTGCCACTAAGTCAGTTCTGACTCGTGGCAACCCTAATCTACCCCGTTACCACCAAGTCGATTCTGACTCACAGCGACCCTATAGAACAGAGTAAAACTGCCCCCATAGAGTTTCCAGGGAGTGTCTAGTGGATTTGAATTGCCAACCTTTTGGTTAGCAGCCATAACATTTAACTGCGATGCCACTAGGGTTTTCCATAGCAATCCTAAAAACCAAAAAGCAAGCCCACTACCGTTGAGTTGATGCTGACTCATAGCAACCCTAGGACAGAGTAAATCTGCCACATAGAATTTGCAAGGAGCAGCTAGTGGATTTGAACTGCCAGCTTTTGGGTTAGCAGCCATAGCTCTTAACCACTATACTACCACAGTTTTTGTTTTTTTTATGAAGTACTTCAGGGGATTCTGATGCCTACACAGGTTAGAGAGCCTCTGAAATGGTGAAGGCAGGAAAGACAGAGGGCTGAAATATCTGAATGACTGGAGAGCGGGGAGATGGACTTGAGAGCGTTTCATACTAACTTGCAGGTTATTGCCAATGGTGACCATCTGAGCCACTGGCCAAGAGAGGGAGGGATACTCAGCTCTGCAATTTTATTACTGGGACAAGAGTTAGCAGTAATATCCTCATTTGGCTGGTATCTGGACTCTGTCCCTGCCGTGGCTATTCCAGTTGGCCAGTGAAAAAACTGGAGCCAGGCTCCCTCCTGACATGATAGGCTAGATTATAAGAGAACTTGGTTTTCGAATCACAATTTCATGACTGGGTCTTAAAAATCACAGCTAATAAATTGCGTGACTGTTTTAGAGAACAGTTTTCACTGTAAGTACGTTACTTCTCAAATGTCAACTTGATTTATCCATGAAAGAAAGCATGTGAAACTCACAGTACTGGTGTGCTATTTTTAATTTTGCTGGTTTATTTGCTTACTTGTTGCCAGTTTTTTTGTGATTCATGCAAGTTTAGCTTTAGCACCCAAACTCTGGATAATATTAAATCTTGTGAAAGATCAACTGAGGAAGTATTTGTTCATTAATGAAATTTGAAGAGGAACCACACACACCCTAACATGATGTTAATATTTACTTATCATTAGTGCTGCTACTGAAATTTTTTTTAACTGACTGTTTTTGAAAATTGTGCTTTAGAAGGTTTACAGAACAAATTAGTTTCTCATTGAACAATTAATACACATACTGACTTGTGGCACTGGTTGCCAATCTCACGAAATGTCAACACTTTTTCCTCCTCAACCTTGAGTTCTCCATTGTTAGGTTTCCTGTCCCCTCCTGTCTTCTTGTCCTTGCCCCTGAGCTAGCATGCCCATTTATTCTCGTTTTGTTTTATGGGCCTGCTTAATATTTGGCTGAGGGATGAACCTCAGGAATAACTGCAACACTGAGCTAAATAAAAGGGTGTCCAGGAGCCATATTCTTTTGAGGTTTCTCTGGTCCCTGTCAGACCAGTAGTCTGGACTCTTTTTGTGAGTTAGAATTTTGGTTTATTGTTGTTGTTGTTCCAGCTCTATCCAAGACCTTCTTCTTCTTCTTTTTTTTTATTATGATTGAACAAAAATGTACATTCCCATATAGATTCACATGCTCAGCTATATGCAGCTCCCACTGCTCTCCCTGTCCGGTGACAGCACAGCCCTCCTCTCTGCTCAATACACGCAGGAGCTTCTTGAGTGATTGCTGTCAGAGGAGTCAGTGTTGGTAGCTGGACCCCATCTATTTGTGCTGGACTCAGTTTTGTGGAGGCCCTGGAAGTTGTGATCTGTTTGGACTCGTCTTTCCCTTGTGTCTTTGATTTTCTTCATCCTCCCTTGCTCCAGATGGAGTGGGACCAATGGGATATCTTACTTGATGACTCAGAAGCTTTTAAGGCCCTGGACACTACTCACCAAATTGGAAGTACAACATTTTCTTGATAGGCTAGGTTATGCCAGTTGAGCCAGCTGTGTCCTGAGACCATAGTGTCCAGCCCTTAACACAGTAATTCAGTCTTTTAGGGAATTTAGTTTTGCCTATGAAGCTTCTAGAAACCGTTGTGGTGTAGTGGTTAAGTAATACAGCTGCTAACCAAAAGGTTGACTGTCTGAATCAACTAGATGCTCCTTGGAAACTCTTCGGGGCAGTTCTACCCTGTCTGAGAGGGTTGGTATGAGTTGGAATTAACACTACAGCAGTGAGTTTGGTTTTTGATTATGAAGCTTCCATGACCTTGTTGTGGCTAAGTAGTGCTGGTTTCTCTAGTATCGTGTACTTTCTTACCCTTTACCATAGTTAAGAATTATCTACCATCTGTTTAGTATTTTTCCATCCCTGTCCCCCCTTCCCTCCTAACCATCAAAGATTGTTTCTTTCTATGTGTAAATATTCTGGTGTAGAGCAGAAAAGGTAAGTGGAAAAGGCTTGCAATAGGGTAAAATAAGCACATGGGAAAGGACTGAACGCTTAGCTTGAGAGGATCATTAGAGTTTACCTGGGGCTCTGGGCTGCAGCTCAGGGGAGGGAGTAGAAGTTTTCTTTTGCACTTTCCTTTGTTTCCTACTCCATGACCAGAAGAAAAGCTCAGCGCACAAGTACAACACCAGTTCTGGTCCAGGTAGTGCACCAGAATTTAGTCTCCAATGCAACTCAGAGAAGGACAGGGGGAAGGGCATTGTTATACTTGGCATCCAGCCACTGCCACACTCTCCAGGCATGGCCATCCCTAGCTCAGCCTCTTGGTTGAAAGAGATATTCTTCTGTCAAGTGCCTCTGCTCAGTATGTTAATCAGGCCCAGCCATGCTCCCAGGGCAGCAGTCCCAATCCTAGCCTCCCAGCTGACAAAGATGGCTTCTGCACCTGCGCTGTCCCTCTGCCATGTTAGCAGAAGTGACACGCTTTGTGTTGCCAATTTGCCACTGACAAAGGTAGTTGTTACCCTTTCTGTTACACCGTCTGATCTAATAACTTTCCATCTGAACTTGGAGCTCCTAAAATGTCCTTTAAGTTCTATTGAGTAGTTTTTCAAGGCCAAATTTTTTAGAAGGACCAGAAGAAATACGTGGCATCTTGGTCCTGCCCTTGGTAATTTTTCTTTCAGTTATATATGTCATCCTATTGCCCTATTGCCTTCTTGCCCACGTGGTTTCTGCTGAGTAATCATAGCCTTATTGTTTACCCTTTGTGAGTCTTTCTTGAGGTGCTTCTCAGGATTCTTTCTTTGCTTTTGAGTTTAAGGAGTGTGATTATGAAATGTCTTGGTGGTTTTCTTTTGTGATTTACCTTGTATGGGGTTTGTGGATCTTTTTGGGTGGCCATTTTTTCATCTTCCATGTAATAGGCAAGTTTTCTGTTAGCAAATCTTCAAATGATCCTCTCTGTGTTTTGCATTATCTCCCCCTGTTCTGGAACTCTGATCACACGCAAATTTTGAATTTTGATTTTATTCCACATCATTCTCAGTGTTTCTCCATTCTTGTCTCTGATTTTTAACTGGAACAAGGGTATCGATGAATTTGTCTTTAATTTTGCTGATCCTGTCTTCCACTGTTTCAGATCTGTTACTGAATTCTTCTATTGCGCTGTCCATTCTTGAAATTTTGTTATTCACTTTTTGAATTTCTAATTGCTATTTTCATATGATTTTATTTATTTTGATATGTGTTCCTGTATTATTTTTCTGAATTCTTCCATTGCTTTGTCTATGTTTTCCCTGATTTTGTCTATATTTCCCATGAGTTCTTGTCTGCCTTTTCCTTCATCTCTTGGAAAGCCCTGAATACTAGGGTTTTGAATTTCTCATCAGCTAGTTCTGGTGTCTTTTCTTCTACTGGAGGCCAATTCATGTTTTATTTTGGGCATCTAGGGTTGCCATGAGTCAGATCCGACTCGACGGCACTTGGCTTTGGGTCCATCCTGACTTTTTTTGTCCTTTTTGGTTGGTAAGTGTTGATGTTGTCTGCTGTCTTCAGGATATTCAGAAATTATTTATTGATCATAGATGCTTTTGTTTTGTTCTGCCTTTTTGTTTTAATTGGTTATGTCTGGGGAGGCAGACTGGACCAGCTTTGTTGCTTTCTCAGCTGTGTGCAGAGTACTTCTCACCAGTTCTCCACATGTATAAGGCCAGTTGTCAGCTATGGTACAGCAGGGCAAGTCCATGGTGGGAGGTAGGGGGAAGATGAGCCATTTCGGACTGTGTCACTCAGTGCTTGGTGCAGGTAGGCAGGGAGGAAACAAGACTTTGTAATGTGTGAAGTGGATATGCTGTCTACTGTTGGGAGCCCTGTGAATTTCCCTTCCTATACTCCCTGTCTGCAGTTCTTGGTGGCTGAGTTCCAAAATGGAGAATACATTTTATATTAGCTGACAGAGGACTTCCATTCTGTAGTTCTCATTCTCTGTTCTATGTCCATTTATTATTTCGTTCAGTACTTGACCAAGTTCTTTATTCCAGAATTGACGTTTGTGTCCATTTTACTTAATTTTTCAGGTCTTTGCTGTAGAAGGACAGCATAGTGCTTCTGTCTATAGCCCCACTTGCTAGTGAAATTTTAAACAGAAGTATGTTGGAGATTTAATACTAGTTTGACACCTCTGTTCAACTCCTGATGCATAATAGCACTCTCTGGGATTTTTAACCTTAAATAAAAATATAAAATTGGGTGGTATTCAGGAGAATGAATCAAGAAATGTTCAAAGACTGTAGTGGCCTGTTTTATTAATATTACTATATCTCATACTACCATATGAGACAATTTCCCCTAAATATTTTTTTAAGTAAAAATCTTAAAACAACCCTACATTTTTCACATGAGAGAGACAATTTGGATTAGTAGAAAGAACTTAGATTCTAGTGGAGACAACTGCTAACCCACTGTGGGGTGTTAGATGAGTCATTTAACCTCTTTGATTGTCAGTTTCCTCAGCTTTAAGAGAATGATTCTTCTGGTTCTATAATTTTGTGATTGTAGCTTCTATTAGCTGAGCATTTCTACAGTCTTTAACAGAAATATGATTTAATCTAGAAATGTCTGTTACAGTCTATACAGTCTATATCATATTTTGCCAAGTCCTTGACCTCAAATGTTAATACAGACATCAGATGTCTCTCACGGTTTCTATTTTGCCTTTTTACCAAAGGAACATTAATTATGCTTGTGTCTTGAGTAGTGTCAATCTGACTCAGAAAAATGCCAGTTTTTTAACATTATCATTAAAAGACTTCTTAACTGAGGTTTTCCACACCAAAGGCTGACAAAGTTCAGTTCTATTTTTGCATTGAAAATTACATAAGTATTTCTTTTGCCTTGTTATTTTTTAACTTACTGCTGAAAAAAAAAGCAGTCTTGCTAAGGGCATCAAATTTTCTCCAAATAACAACAGGTTTAAAAATAAGTCTGTGGCACACATATTAGTTGACAAACATGCTGATGTATTATTTCTCCTAATAAATGGATATTCCATTACTCATAACTACAACTACTTTTGTCAATTTATCTAAAAAATTTCTCCCACAAAGACATTTTATTTTCCTAATATCCTAGCTATAATAAGAGGAATTGGAGTCACAGAAGCCCTCCAATACTGAGTTATTAGAACCCAAGCTGTACACCAGTTACTGGTTCAAAAAAAAATCACTTCTGACTTATGGCAACCCCACGTGTCAGAGTACACAGTTTCATAGTTTTAAATGGCTGATATTTTGGAAGTAAATTGGTAGACCTTTCTTCAAAGTACCCGTGGGTGCACTTGAACTATGAATTTTCAGCTTACAGTCAACCACATCAACCATTTGCATTACCCAGGGACTAAGACCCTCTCTCTTTGTGTATATAAAATACAGAGTGTGAGAGAGGGAAAGTAAAGATACTCTGTGTCTCATACAGAGTGAACGTCTTTACATACAGTGTCAGAAATCATTTTTAATCTGAAATATGTACATTTACTATTTGCCAAGAATATAGCTCATTCAAATAAAAGTACTTCTTTCTGTGATCAATTATTAATCCAAGAAAATCTTTAATTTGGAAGAAAAAAATTACAAGCAGGAAATAAACAAGCAAATAATCCACTAGATTTTTCATTTCATTGCTTAGTCTTTCTTAGGTGGTTTCCCGTTATGCAGATGATAGTGGATAGTGGAGGCATGAGAGGTATCACCACGTGAGATGTAGTGCTATTATTTAATGTAATAAGTACCATTCTTGGCTCATATTGAACAGTCAGCAAAGAATACTACTATTTCATGATAAATTTAATATAGTGAGTAAAATCACATGAGAAGGTTCCCTGGGACCATGGTATTTTGAGATTACATGTTGGAAATATACTCATCTTGTCTGCTATTTCTTTCAGAGTTAGTCGTACAAATGCCAGTAAGTATACTATGCTGCTTAATGCTAACTCCCTAACTTCTATTGTTGTTACTGTTAGGTGATCCTATTGTTGTTGTTAAGAACTGGTTCTGACTCATAGTGACCTTACATGCAACAGAATGAACCAGTGCCTAGTCTTGTGACACTCTCATAGATCTCATAGTGGAAAAAATTGTTACAGGTATTGTGTCAATCCATTTCATTGAAGATTTTTGTCTCTTTCATTGACCCTCTACTTTACCAAGCAAGCTGTCTTTCTCCAGGAATTGGTTCCTCCTAATAGCATGTCTAAAATATGTGAGATGAAGCCTCACCATTCTTGTTTCTAAGAAGTGTACTGTTCGTTCTTCTTCTAAGACTTGTTGGTTCTCTTGGTGGTCCAGGGTGCATTCAACATTCTCTGCTAACACCGTAATCCCAAAGGGCCAGTTCTTGGTCTTCCTTGTTCATTGTCCATTTTACACATGCGTATAAGGTGACTGACCACACCATGACTTCAGTCAGGTGCACCTTAGTCTTCAAAGTATCATCTTAGCTTTTCAACATTTTTTCAAGTGTTCTTTAGCAGAAGATTTGTCCAAGATAGTGCATCTTTTGCCTTCTTGAATTGCTGCTTCCATGAGTATCGATTGTGAATTCAAGTAAAACAAATTTTTGACAAATTCAAGCTTTTCTTCTTTTATCATTGCGTTACTTATTGGTCCAATTGTGAAGATTTTTGTTGTCCATTATGAAGGCTGTGATCTTGGATTTTCATCAAGTTGTCTTCACTTACAGCAAGCAATTTTGTACTATCTATATAACACATGCTGTTAAGGAGTCTCCTTCCAATTCTTATGTCTAGTTTTCCTTCATGTCACTCAGCTTCTCATATTATTTGCTCAGCATGCAGATTAAGTTTGGTGATACAACCCTGACACACACTTTTCCTGATTTTAATCCATGCAGTATCCCTTTGTTGTGTTTGAATTTCTGCCTCTTGGTTTATGTACAGGTCATAATTGGTTTTATATTTTTATTATCTGGGGATCAAGTGTTCATTTTTCTTTTCCAAAATTATTTAGCCTGTTTAATTTTTATTGTTGCTTTAGTTTCCTGGGTTAAATGTTACCTCTGCTAACCAAAAGGTTGGCAGTTCAAATACACCAGGTGCTCCTTGGAAACTCTATAGAGCAGTTCTACTCTGACCTCTAGGGTCGCTATGCGTTGGACTCGACTCAAAGGCAGTGTTTTTTGTTTTTTTTTTTTTAAGTTTGCAGGGTGGTGCAAACAATTTTCTGTTGACTACTAAGCTAAAGATTGGTGGTTTGAAGCCACCCACCAGCACCATGGAGAAAAGTCCTGGCAATCTGCTTTGGTAAAGATTGTAGCCAAGAAAACTGTAAGGAATTTAGTGCTCTGACACACACGGGGTTGTCACAAGTTGGAATTGGCTAGATGTCAACAGGTGTTTTTTTTTTTTCTTTTTTGGCTCATTGAAGCTTTTTAAAGGTGTTGTTCTTATTCTTTGAAGCTAGTGATAACTCCATAAAATAAACTTAAAAACAGCATCAATCATGTATTGTTACAAGAAATAATTTTAATACTTTGCAAGGGATTCGGGAAAGCATAGTGAGACATGCTTTCCTGTGCTCTGATTCTTTCACCTGCTCTATCACTGTGTGATCTGTCCTCTGATTCTGAGGATATATCTCTGGCCTCAGCCTGTCTGTTCCAGGTATCTTTCTCAGCCACTTGGGGGCTTTTCCCCCAACAGGGTTGTAGCCTGTGGTGCTGGCCCTTGGAGAGTCCAGTTACCTCAGGGAGAGGGATAGAAATAAGTGGGAGAGGGAAGCAGAACACAGACATCCTTTCACACTAAAACCAACCCAAACTCAGTGCAGCCGAGTCAATTACAACTCATAGGACAGAGAAGAACAGTGCCATAGAGTTTCCAAGGAGTGTCTGGTGGATTTCAACTGCCTACCTTTTAGTTCATAGCTGTAGCACGTAACCATTACATCACCAGGTTCTCCCCCTTTGCATTATACTTTGTAAAAAAAAAATTTTTTTTAAGTACTTTACTAAAGACTGCGTTTTATGTGCTTAATACCTCTTTGTGGTCTGGCCATCTCCCTGTTAAAGTAATTGAGACTCACAATGGTTAAATGACCTGGTCAAGGTTATGCATTTGGAAGCTTCCAAGGCTAGTTTTAGTCTGTATCTTCTCCAGAATTCTTTCCACTAGTCGAGTACAACACCTCTATTTTTGGCACTTTTATCAGTAGTGCCTGATTGGTTGCTGGGAATTCCCATCATTCATTCAAATGCTTGATGAGTTACTTTGATCATGAAAACTGGAAAAATTTCATCCTAAGGCTTTGCTATGATGCCACCTAAGAATGTTAACAGGTTATTAGAATACAGTGTGAGAAATTAGGGAGACAAACTCACACTGAATCTCCTCAAAAGCTCCCCCATAGTAGACATGAGAAAATAGTACTAGTAGGTAATTCTGTCTATGAAATAGTTTTCTTTTACAAACCCAGGAGAAAAGGATGAGATTATTATAAGCTCAATATTTACAGATTTTCACTCAATACAAATAGCATAGAACCAGTTGTGGGAAGCAAGATAGGAAAATGCCTTTTGAAAAGTGCAGTGGAAGAGTAGAATAGGCTTTGAGTTCAGGCAGACTGGAACTTGTTGTAAGGTTGTGGTTAAAACAAAATGAAGGAAGATGCAAAACGTTTTTTACACAGTTCCTTGAACATAGTAGACGTTCAATAAAACTTGCTCTGTTATCAAATTAAGGTGATCAAAATATTCAGGAAACACACCAGGATTTCAAGCTATATAATAGTTTGCAACATTCAGAATCAGTTATTTCAAGAGTAAATAAGCCAGCAGCACATTTGGGAAACTTTTCCTTAGTAATGGTGGGCCTACATTCTAACCCATATTACAATAACGTAGGAAATAGAAAAAAAGAAAAAGAAAAATGAAGGCCTACTTTAGACCAAATTAAATATGAATCTCTGGGTTTGAGCTCAGGAATTTCTTTTCGCAAAAGCTCTTCAGTTCATGTGATTCTAATGTGTGGCTCCAGTCAGGAAACACTGGATTGTAACACTGATGTCTCCTGGTGACCTATGAAGACTGCCAATTAAGTTCACGAACTCATTCTAGAAAAGAGTGCTCTATATCTTACTGCTGAGTATCACTATGGTCACCTTCGAAGTACTCCCCTTAGGAAGCTCTGCACCAGCGTCAGTGCCCAGTCCACCCTTCAAAGCAGTTTCGGAACTCTTTCTGGAATGGCCATCAGAGTTGTTGTTGTGTTACCCTTGGTGTCCTAAATGTCATCAAAACATCTTCCTTTCAATATTTTCTTTATCAGTTCTCCATTTTCTCTTTATCTCCTTTGGCTATTTTCCTGTGCATCTTCCTTTATTCTGTTTCACTTCTCGGAGAAGATATAACATTTGATTGAGAAGACAAAAGTTAAACTGGTTTAACACTAATGCTGACATGAATGTATATTAATGACAATTAGTCCTACAAGCTGCATTTTGGTTTTTGGTTCCATAGCCATTTGGAGGTGACAGATACTCGAATGATTTCCAGACATCTCAGATTACTATAGCATAGGTTAGCATTTTATCAAATGTCATGTGCAAAAAATACTTAACAAACTCCTCTGGAATTCTTAATTTTTAATATTCTTAATGAAAATCATTTCCTATTAGTTTAAATTCCTAAAAACATCATTGATCTGGAATTCAAGGAATGGAAAACTTTTCAAACAAGATTTCTCATTATCTTAAAAGCCATTGTTTAGTCTCCACTGTCCAAAAATAAAATATCAGACAACTATTTTTGCAACAGACTTTTAAGCTTTTCTCTGTGATCCAAGATGCAGAAATTCAATAGTCATTTGCAAACATCATACACTAGAAATGGTCACAAAATCAAGTTAAAGCCATTTATTTTCTTCAATATTTACGTTTGCATCAGTACCTGTGTTTGAGAAGTACACAGATTTTCTTGCCATCAACTCGAAGGAAGAATTCAAGATCACTTCTGGACGCTTCTTAATTCCTGCCGTTCATGTCAGACTCGGCAATGCTGAGGAGCCAATACTAGCTTCTGCCTCAATGGAGTTTTTCTCTATGCACGTATTTTCATTTTGTAACTCACATTAAATGCAATACCTGCATGTCCAGTAACTCATTTGTTCATCTGTAGTCTGAGTTCTTGTTATACCCGGAACATTTTCAGTTCACTATAGCATGCTGTTGTTGTTACTTGTCACTGAGTCAGCTCCCCTTCAAGGCAAATTCTTCTACGACAGCAGAAAACACTGCCTGGTCCTGGGTCATCTTCCCTATTGCTGCCATGCTTGAACCCGTTACTCAGCCACTGTGTGTTTGAAATGCTTTCCTACCTTCGCAGGCTCACCTTCAAGCAATATTCTGTTGAGATCCCTAGGGCTTTCACTGCTTAATTTTTAGAAAGGAAACCAACACATTTTTCTGCCTAGAGGCTGCATCTGGAAGCTCCGTGGAAATCTGTCCATCATAGGTGACCTTGCTGGTTTTGAAATGTTAGTATCGTAGCAACATGCAAGCCACCGCAGCATGACTAACCGATAGACGGGTGGTGAAATAAGCAAGATCAATTATATTCTTACACAGAAAGTGCTATCACTGAGACTACAGGAGAAGACAGGACAAATGCTGCTTGGAGAGGTCATTAAAAAAAATCACAGCAATAACTTTTGAGATAATTCTTTAACTGGTTAAGTCCTACTTATCTCTGAAAGATAAATAAGAAATGACTAGAAGAAGAATATGGGAACAGTAAAGCAAGTGGAGGGAACAGCATATGCGAAAACTCACTGGCCTGCTTGAAGAGTGATAAGTGGGCAGATCAGATGTTCACAGTGAGAAAGTGTGAGTGGAGGGAGGGATGAGTCTGAAAAGTTTGTCGTGAGTCAGATTTGGAAGGGCTCTGCATGCTAAATTAAGGACTTTGGGCATGATTCTTTATGCAACAGGGCAACGACAACAGAAAAATTTAAAGCACAGAAGATTTGTGAATATTTGTTTCTCATGGTTAATTCTAACAGCATGTGGAAGATTAATTAAAGGCCTGTTGCAGGAAAAACAGTCCATGAAAACAGTGTCCCAGCCTTGGTGGGAAGATGGAGTAGAGCAGTGCTTTGAAGGTCGTCATGAAATGTAATTGAATATCGGCTGGATTTAAGAGGTGCGGCTACCAGAGGTATTTAACAGGTCACTAAAACCGCAGGTCTGTGGTTTCAGAGAGTGGACGAGAGAAAGCAAGAGTGTTGTTAGAATGGGATGAGGAATTAACCAAGGGAAAAACTCCAGTGGCAGAGGTTTCCTTGTCAGATTTCAACCAAGTGTGTTTTTAATAGACTCCACTTTGAGTGTTTAGCAGGATTTCTGCTGGTTAGACTGAAGGAAATATATGCTGACTCTTCCTGTGTTAATCATACTTTACATGCCCCTTGAGTCTCTGGGCAAAGAACAGACTTGATTTGTAATACATTATTCTCGCTCTCTCCTTTTTTTTTTTTTTTTTAAAGAAGTAAAGGACTTAGTACAACACTGATATGTTTAATAATAATAACTAATCATTTTAAATGTGTACTAGGGGAGAGGTCCAGTGCTAAGTGTTATATTCACAGTCCTGTAAAGTAACAATAATTCATAGAATCATTTTACAGATGAGGAAAATGAAACCTAGAGAAGTTTAATGACTAGGATTCTAATTTAGGTACTATGCCCCCAAAATCCCATGCCTTAAACCAGTAGCTGTAAGAAAATCATTGATTCCCAGGTCTACCGCCCACCCTTCCATCACTTCCCCTATTCCTTTGCCCAGAGAGTTTCATTTAATTACCTTGAGTGTCTCTTAGGCATTGATCCTAAAAGCTCCACTGGTGATTCTAATCGGAGCCAGAATTGCAAACCACCGCTTTAAGCCCTATGACTTCACTACCTTCTTTTGTGGACGATACCACCACCTTGCACAATCTCAATGGCTCCCCCTGGAGCACGATGTAGGTAATGCATGGTGAGGTTGAGTAGCGCTGCAGGTATCTGTGAACACAGACTCATCCTCTGAAAAAATCCTCAAATACATGGGTTTCAGAAAATGTAATTAAGTGGAGTTCTTTGCTTATAGTAAAAATATCAAATTCTGGGAAAAGTTTCCAGCTCTTTTGGGATTATCTGATAGTGTCTAAAAACTGAAAAATTCCTGTACGTTGATTAAGAGTAGATATAGGTACCATAGTGTTTTGAATGACTTTAAATACAATCAATCAATAGGACCACAGATTCAGAATAGTCTGATTTTTGAAATGGAGCAGCAATGTCATTGTGTCACCATTCAGAGCAACGCTGTTGAGAGAGGGTAGGAATGATAAAGGCATTGAAGAAGGGAAGTTAGAATGAAGAGTCACTCTCAAAATTTGTAGTTCTCTTCTTTTGAAATCCTCTGGCTTCATTTTTTCATAAGAGGCCATCACAGAGCTACTGACCAAGTGAGGGCCTATGGGAAAACAACAACAGTAATAACAACTAAATCAAGGGAACATGGGCAAGACAGACCTAGGCGGAAAGTCCGGACAGTGTTGGTTCTGTCATGGTTCTGAGAGGCCCACCAGATGCCACCCAGGAGATGCTTGACTGATGATGGTAGGAATGAAGCCAAGTGCCGTCGAGTCGGATAGAATCACAGCAATATAAACACTTGCTTTTTTGAAAGGAGAATGGACAGTGAAAACTATCCAGTCTAACTTGACAGGTCACTAGCTGTGTGATTTGGGGTAAAAGGATTAACCTCTCTGAGCTTCAGTTTGTTCATCTATAAAAGGAGGCAGTAATACTTCTGTCACAGGTTTTATGGGAGATTCTAGATGCAGAAGCACAGCTGTCCCTAGGTACCTGCGGAGAATCAGTTTCAGGACCTTATAGCCCTCTTCAGCAAGTGACATGCCACTTTCCAAACAACAAAAGGTTTTACTTTTCTTGTAGAGATAACACTTCAGGCTTCCATCCAACCTTTGAGGGATTGCTTTGAATACTTTGTCGTTTTTTAGGAGCCATTTTTTCCTAGAAACGAAGAGGTCGCACAACATAAATAGCAAACAAACCAGATGTTAGGTGAACAATGCCCAACAACAGTGCTGGAGAGAGAGCACAGGTCTGTGAGACGAAGAGAGGCTACAACCGGGGATGTCTGCATGCCACTGCTCAAGTGGAATCAGCAGTCCACACTGTGCAGCAAATTCAGGGTTTGCTTTTTGGAATTTTCTTCTTTTTTCTGAATGTTTTCCATCTGCAGTTGGTTAAATCCACAAATGGAAAACCCGTGGATACAGACGGCCCAACTGTGCCTAGCTCATGGTCCCTTTACTGATTTCTTCTCCATGCTGATTTCACCTTAAAGGCCGTGACAGTGATGGAATAAAAAGGCAGAGAAAGGCCGATGTGCTGGGGGAAAGTCAAAGGGGTGGAGGGCTCAATGTGGAACACAGCATAGGACTTTCAGCCTCTATTCCAACCAAAGCAGCACACAATCGGGCTCTCCGGGTGGCATTAATGGTTAAGCACTCCACTGCTAACTGAAAGGTTGGTGGTTCCAATCCACCCAGAGACAACTTGCATGAAAGGCCACAGGGACTTTATTTTATTTTTATTAAGCACTCAAGCAATTACATGTTTGCAAAAAAAGAGATTGCCACTGTGATGCTACAGCCTCTTTCTCTCCTGGGAAGAATTCAGCCACCCTGTTCTACGCAGGACCAGCTGGATGTAAAGTCTCGTCAAACAGGCTCCATTCACTTCACTTTCTGATACCACTGTCTGAGTTTCCATTCAATGAAGAATGTTGATCTTTAGAAAGTGAGCTTGTTTTATCTCTTTCTTTAGCTTAGTTTGCCGTGATGCTAATGGACTGAAAATCTGACAGTAAAGAGGGGTATGTTTTCACTGATAAGGCTTACACATTATTTCCATCCTTACAAAGAAATTAAGTCAGTGTAATTATAGATGCCGAAGCCCGAATCCCTTTCAGATACATCACAAGTCAAGCAAGGGAGCAGGTGGAAATATGAGGCAATGAAGGCTAAGTTCCAAAGAATGTACATCCAAACCCATACCCCATGTGCCAAGAAGCTGAGTCCCTGAGAACACACATTCTTGTAATTAGCCTTTATGCAAAGCAAATTAAAGTCAGATTCTTTCTTGATTCTTTAAGCCTCCGGTTATGGACATGTAACTGCTTAAAGCCTCCCGTGTGTGCGGCATTTCAGATGATCTGTAGATAGAATAGATCTCTGGTGTCCTAAACTATTTGCACTCAACTACTAACCTAAACATTGGTGGTTTGAACCCACCCAGCAGCCCAGCAAAAGAAAGTCCTGGTGATCCACTTCCTTTAAAGGTTACAGACAGGAAAACCCTATGGAGCAGTTCTACTCTGTAGCACATGAGGTCACCATGAGTTGGAACCGATGGAACAGCAGTGGGCTGGGGTTTTGAGCTTTGGATAGAACAAGACAGGAGGGAGCTACCATGTGTTGTGCTTTTGTAAAATGTTGGTGATGCTGTTTTTGTTGTTAACTGCCACTGAGTCTGTTCCAACTCATGCTGACCCCATGGATGCAGAGTAGAACTATTTCATGAAATTTTCAAGACTGTGAACTTTTGGAAGCAAATTACAAGGTTTGTCTTCCAAGGCACCACGGGTGAGTTTGAACTGCCAAAGCTTCAGCCAGTAGTTAAGTACTTACCCATTTGCACCACCCAGAGAATCTGATGATGCTTTACATATTAGCAAGGCCATAAGTACCTACAGGCTCTGATGGAGCCTGGAGGATACTCTGGTATTTGGTCTGCCCAGGATTCGTCTGCAAGTTTCTATGAACCAGTATCTGCTTAGGAGAGTTCCTGACGGTAACTATATCAGCTGCTGCTCCTATATTCATGTTTTCTTCTTTGCATCCTTTTATCTTTCATTGGGGAATACATTTTCTTTTTCTGGTCTTCATGGTGATCATTCACCCCAATAATGCAATGTTTTCTGTTAAAATAGAGCTCCTTTCTGGTCTGTGTTTGATGATTGAATAAGTGCCCCACTTTCATGAAGTGTGTAGTACTGTACAGCTCTCTGAGATGATGAGCTTATGCTCACACAGTCAATAACACTCTTTTCCCAGGTTCATCTGATTGGTTAGCAAGTTCTCTCTGTCAAGGATCTTACGCTTATTGACTTAAAAAAGCAAACAAACAAACAAATAAAAACCAGAATCACAACATGTCTGGTGGAACACATGGATCCAGAAAAACCGTGAACTTTGTGTTTCCTTAACTGTGGACACTTTAGTTGTGTATCCTGACAGGAACAAGTGACTATTAGGGATAGAGTTAGCCAGAGCAAATGCACTGTTGTTGACTGGACTCAGTGTCTCTGTGAAACCAAACCCACCACCATCGAGTTGATTCCAAGACACTATAGGACAGAATAGAACTGCCCCTGCAGAATTTCCAAAAAGTGCCTGGTGGATTCGAACTGCTGACCTGTAGGTTAGCAGACATAGCACTTAATGACTATACCAAGAGGGTTTCCATAGTGTCCCTGTAGGACACAGTAAAATGCCCCATAGGGTTTCTAAGACTGTAATCTTTACAGAAGCAGACGATGACATCTTTCCTTCGTGGAGCAGCTGATGCATTCAGACCACTGGCTTTTAGTTAGCAGCTGATCACTTTAACTGCTGTGCCACCAGGCCTCCCCAGAGCAGGGTGGGAAACCTAGAGCCTCTTGCTTTTGAGACTTCCCAAATATTACATAGATAATGGAGCTAACAAACAAACAGGCACAATGATTGAGATCTTTAAATAAAAACTATTAGAGCTATGTATGTCCTTTTGGAGGCCCAGTGGTACAGTGGATAAGAGCTCCACCATAAATCAAAACGTTGACAGTTGGAATCCACTTGTCACTCATTGAAAACTCTACAGGGCAGTGCGACTCTGTCATATAAGGTTATTATGAGTTGGAATCAACTTTATGATAACGTGTTTAATGGGAGCTGTGTCCTTTACCACGTTATCCTATCCCCTGATTTCCTTGGCAGTATTAGTACAACTAGTAAATCAGCATGACTTTCCCAAGTTCATTGCCACTGAGTCGACAGAATGTTTCTCATTTTTCTGATTCAATAGACTTGCTCCTGGTGTAGGCATCATTTGAAATGAAAGAAAGGTCAAAGGTCTACGAGGCAATATTCAATGTCCCATTTAGGGTATATCTTTCTACCTACCCAGCTGTCCCCCCAGCCATGGGTGTTTTTATTCCATTAGACATGACCCGATAAGAGCCCACATAATTTGCTGCATATGAGGCCTGACAATTAAGTCTGCAAACTTAATTTTTCTAAGTGATACACTCTACATTGCTGAATATCACTACAGTCAGCTTCGAAGCACTCCCCTTGGGAAGCTATGCATTGACACCAATGCCTAGTCCACACCTCACAGTAATTTGGGAACTCTTTCTGGAATGGCCATTATGCACAGTGGCACAGTGGCAAGGGCATGAACTTAATTATGTAATTGTCTGTGAGAGAGTTTACAGCCAGTAAGCAAAAAAAGGTGTTGGAACAGCCTCCCTACTCACCCAATCTGGCCCTCAATGACTTTTTTGTTTACATTTTGATGGCCTTCAGGACATCAAGGATAATACATTGAGAGCTCTAATGGCCAATCCGGAAAGCGTTCCAAAATTCCTTTGAAGGGTGGCCTAGGTGCTGGTGTCAGGGCATAGCTTTCCAGGGAGAGTACTTTGAAAGAGACTGTAGTGATAGTCAGCAATGAAGTATGTAGCACTTTTCTTAGGAGCATTTGCAAACTTAACTGTCAGTTGTTGCACATGAGTGCTCTGTCAGAAAGAAAATCTGTAAACACAAACTGACTTTCTGTACCTACTGTTAAATACATATATACATACATACACTGTTGTCGGTTCCAACTCACAGCGACCCTATGAACAATAGAGTGAAACACCGCCCTGTCTTGTGCCATGTCCACAATAGCTCTTATGCTTAAACCCATGGTTGCAGCCACTCTGTCAGTCTATCTTGTCCAGTGTCTTCCTCTTTTTCACTGAACCTCCACTCTACCAAGCATGATGTCTTTCTCCAGGGACTGATCCTTGCTGACAATATGTCCAAAGCATCTAAGATACAGTCTTGCCATCTTTGCTCCCAAGGAGCACTCTGGTTGTACTTTGTCCAGAACAGATCTATCTGTTTTCTTGGCGGTCCGTGGTATATTCAACATTCATCTCCAACAGCACAGTTCAAAGTCATCAATACTTCTGTCTTCTTTGTTCATAGTCCAACTTCTGTCTTTGTTCAATGTCCAACACACACATGCAAGTGTTCTCATTTTTAATGTATCTAAGAAATAAAAGTTATTGTTCAACTTAATGCTTTAGTGTACAATACATTTCTTCTCCAAATCAGCTCATCGTACACGTTAAACAAGATTCTAGGCCCAACAATAACCCTTAAACCTTACTAGTCCTTTCTCACAACAACAGTGGTATGGAAGATTTGATTTTTATTTGAGATGGCCTGGGCATTTACATAACTTCTCATGCAAGATTGTAAGTCATTTTACACATCACAGCAGAAATAAAATCCGCCCACAGAGAAGGTGCCAGATAGAAGTGGCATATACTTTACAAACGGCTCTGGGGAGAACTTTTATAAGTATTTTCAGTATGACAGATATTGTCTGATAGAAGGATTTGTCACCTTTTCTTTCTTACCTATCCTTTTTTTCCCTGATACTAATACCATCTGTAATCTTCAGTTGATGTTATGGTCCACATTGCTGATAGAAGATAATGCCTCTCGGTTGTCTAAACCGTACCAAGGAAACGCAGCTTTGCACACACCTCTTTGTGTATCCTCCTGCCTCTGACTTCTTCTTCCAAAGGGTAGATCTATGAAGGTAAGTGAAGCTGAAAGTTATCACTGCTGTCCCGGAGGACTGCCACTGGACAGCTTTCCTGGAAACCAGCTGCATCTATTGAAAATGTTCTTAAAGTGAGTGTGGGGGGCATGTTTGCTAAATGGAAAGACTCTTAGTAGAATGCAGTATTCTGTTTAACAGTGGCACCCTGGCCTTAAAGGTAGAGGTCAAGAGTTCAGGTTTCTGTAGTGTTGTAAACGAGAGATTTGGATGCTACAGTGGACTGCTTTGCTTCTGTGTCTGTATAACAGATTCTATTTTCCTTTCTTAATAAGGGCTGAGTGTGAGCTTGGACACACGGAGATGGACACACAGGTGGCAAATCACAACCCCAAGGAAAGTTCCCTTGACTGATTTTCTTTTATAAACTAGAAATCTGAACTGATCATTTATAATGAGAAAGATCCCGTTTCTACCATCTATTTTGGCTCTATTTATTCTTGCATTTAAAAAAAATAAAATAAAATGGTGATTTCAAGTCTTTATCCAGTCCATATAGGTTCCTCTTGGCTGGTAGAGGAACGGGGAGAAAGGGAGACGCAAAAGCCAGTGACAGAAGGTAATTGTGGTAATATGCTTTCAACACAGTGTGTATTAATGAGAGAAAAGATTGTAGTCAGCAGAGAGAGACAGGTTCTTCTGCAGATACACCTATGGAAGATAAGCGAACCAGACAGAATAAAAAAGTAGTATTTTTTTCCCCCCACCAAGGTTATAACAAGTAGTTCCAGGCTGTACCTTTACCATGGTACTATAAAGGGCTGTAAAATGCACTCATGAGCCTTGCAAAGGCAAGAGGGATTAGTTTCTGGAACAGTCTGTTGGTGTTTTCCCATTCCACCACTTAGGCAATATAGTAACAGTATGTTTGGTCTTCTATCTCCCTTAGCAGACCACTTGAGCTTATCTGTCTCTGTCCACCCACAGCCAGTAGAGAGCCTGCACATAATAATTATCTAACAGGCAATTATTAAATGTTTGTTTGAAAAACTAGATCAAAATAATTTGTTCTTCTACAACTCTAGAAGACAAGACAATGCAATTCAAATCCTAGACATGGGGCTTACCCCAAAAGATGGCCTTGCCTTTCATGAGAATGTTTTCTGTACTGTTGGGCAGGGAATTGGGAAGAAATTTCCCTGGCTGCTCTGTGTCAGGAAATAAAAAGAAATTACTAGAGACAAAGCACAAGGATTTGTTCAGGAAGGTGGTGATGGAAATAGGAGACTGAGAAGAGAAGAAAAATCTACTTACCAAGAGAACAAAGATTGATTCAAAAAAAGACAAGGAAAGAAGGGGAGAGCCTGAGAAGCTGATACAAGATTCCTGAGTGTGAGGACAAAAAGTCTGAAAATACTTGCCCATCATCTGAGGAGGAAAAACATCTGTCTACAAGGTCTAACAATTAAATCTGAAAACTTAATTGTTCTAAGTGTTACATACCTTATTGTGAATATCACTACAGTCACCTCCACAAAGTATTCCCCTTGGGAAGCTATGCACTGATGCCAGTGCCTGGTCTACCCTTCAGAGTAGTTTTGGAGCTCTCTTTGGAATGGCTGTTGTGCATGGTGGCATGGTGGCAAGTTTGCATGCTTGAGTGTATAGCTGTTTGTACAGGAGTTTTTAGCCAGTAAACAAATAACTGTATTGGAACGCTTGCCTTACTCAGTTGATATGGCCCCCAATGACTTTTTACTTTACCCAGAGGTAAAGCAAATATTGAAAGAAAAACATTTGGATGACATTCAGGACATCAAAGGTAATATGACACCAGGTCTTACGGCTATTCTAGAAAAACAGTTTCAAAACTGCGTTGAAGGGTGAACTAGGCACTGGCATCAGTGCACAGCCTCCCAAGGGGAGTACTTCAAAGGTAACCATAGTGATATTCAGCAATAAGGTACGTGGCACTTTTTCTAGGATGAGTTCAGGAACTTCACTGGCCATCCTTGTATGGATACGTACAACTGATAAGTATTATTATTTTGTATTTTTTTAAACTTTATTGTCGTGAGGTGCTGTTGCATTGCCTCTGAATCATAACCAACCCTACATACAACACAGAGGAACACTGCTTGATCCTGTGCCAGCTTCACAATCCTTGCTATGTTTGAGCTTATTATTGGCAGCTAGTGTGCTAATCCGTCTCTTTCAGGGTCTTTTTCTTTTTTTCCAACTGTCTACTCAGCTTGAGGTCCTTCTGCAAAGACTAGTTCTTCTTAATAACACGTCAAGAGTACCTGAGACAAAGTGTTGCCACCTTCCATTCTAAGGAGTGTTGTGACAGTACCTCTTCAAAGACGGATTTGTCCATGGTATACTGAATATTCTTCATCAACACCATAATTCAGTAGCATCAGTTTTTCTTTGGTCTTCCTTATTCATTGTTCTGTTTTCATATTCATATGAGGCAAATGAAAATGCCATGGAAAAATTTAAGATGCACTATGTTATATACACTTTAATCTCGAACGTATCCGCACAGGACACCTTAGTCTTCAAAACGGCCCCTTTGCTTTTCAGCACTTTAAAGAGGTCTTTTGCAGCAGATTTGCCCAGTGTAATACGGCATTTAATTTCTTGACTTCTGCTACCACTGGCATTGATTATGGATACAAGTAAAATGAAATCTCTGACCACTTCTATCTTATCTCTATTTATCGTGATGTTGCTTATCAGTCATCTGAGTATGCCAGGTTGTTAATCTTCTGGAATTCCCATTCTTTGCAATGTTATTCATAATTTCTTAATGATCCACATGGTCAGTGTCTTGGCATAGTAAATAAAATACAAGTAAACATATTTTCGTTATTCCCTGTTTTCAGTCCACATCTATACAACACTAGCAATGATGTCCCTTATTCCATGTCATCCTTTGAGTCTAGTTTGGATTTCTGCTAGCTGCCTGTCCGTGTACTGCTGCAACTAGTTTCAAATGGTCTTCAGGCAAAATTTATTTGCATGTGATAGTGATGATATTGTTCAAGAATTTCTGCATTCCGTTAGGTCACCTTTCTTTGGGATGGGCATCTATATGGTCCTCTTTTAGTCAGCTGGCCAGGTGGCTGCCTCTAAATTTCTTGACATAATGGATAACACACTGCATATATCCTTCTAGAACCTGTTTTCTCACTTAACATTGTCATTAGGGGATTTATCTGTGTGATATGTGTATGTACAGCTCATTTTATAATGGATGTGTAGTATTTCACTATATAGTATATCATGGATTGTTTATTCATTCTTCCATGGATGTGCATATATGTTACTAATTTTTTCAGGCAAAACTGTTGCTGTTCAGCTTATTTCCTTGTGCACGCGTGTAAGTGGAGGCTTTTGCTCAACTACTGCTTTCCAAGGTGGCTGTGCTGGTTTACCCCATTCCCAAGGGTATGTCTCCACATCATTGTCAGTACTTTTTTGCCAATTTTTTTTATGTTGTACTCTTCCAATAGATGGTGGCATAGTGGGTTAAGTGCTATATCTGCTAACCAAAAGGTTGGCTGTTCAAATACATGTTCTTTGGAAACTCCATGGGGGCAGTTCTACTCTGACCAAAGGCTCACTATGAATCTCCATCGACACGATGGTACTGGATTGGGTTTATAGGAGTCACACTTCTTTGTTTGGTGAAATAGAAACCTAATTTACTTTTCTTTGACTATACCAGTGTTAACTCTTTCTTTGTATGTTTGCTAGCCATTCAGAGTTCTATTTCTAGCAATGCACATCATTTTTGTAGTAAGGATGTTACTAGTTATTGGCTCACTGGGTTGCAAAAGCATTCTCCAAAGGTGTGTCATATATTTCTCGATTCAGAATATTTTGCTTTTAAGATTGTTGATTCTTTTTTGTATTTTCTTGGCACCTTTAGGCAAGGGGGCATGTGGAAATGGCTTTGGGGCTCCTCAGATTTGGGGGATTATGCAACCTGCTCAGATGCTGCCTACTGCTGCCACTGTGGGCTCATCTCCACAAAGCATGAAAACATACTTGGGTTTGGGTTCCTCATCATTTTCCAGTATTTGATAAAACATTTAACCAATTGATAGACTGATATCTGTCAATTTCCTTTCTGACTTCCTCCAACTCAGTTTCAGGTTTCTGATTTCCATGACTGACACTTGTGATATCTCTGATTCTACTGGGCAATTGGCTGTTATCACATCTATAGCTCTGTTGAAGTGTCTTTTAAATTTTTTTCTCTATCTCTTGGTTTTTAACCTGCTGTCATCTGCTTTTGGTCTTGAAAACTATCCCATCGCTGAACACAATTCTTTCCACCATCCACTCTCTGTCAGCTATTCTCTTTACTTTTGTGTATATATTATTCCTTTTTGTACTTTTAGGCACACACGCATACACATGCCAAACAAAACCAAAACCAACCCCAATTCTGTCAAGTAGATTCTGACTCATAGTGACCTTACAGACAGAGAGGAATGGCCTCAGAGTTTCCAAGGAGCACCTGGAAGATTTGAATCACCAGTTTTCTGGCTAGCAGCTGTAGTACTTAACCACCATGCCCCCAGGGTTTACACACACACATATACACAGCTGTTTATATGCACATAAATTTGACATCTGATGCAATAAGACAGACAGGTATGTGCCTGACCTACCGTTCTGAATTGGAAGCCATTCTAATCTTTATTCTGTTCTCTTCATTGCTGACCTTGTTGTACATCAAGGGATCTGAGAGCCACAGACTCACATCCATGTGAATACAGTTCCCGTGTTCCGTGTTTACCACTTGGCAGCATCCAGAATAATTTACCATTCCCATTTACCTGGAACTATTTAAACTTATCTGTATCACAATTTTGTAGTTTGCTGTCTGTTCTTTACTGGATTTTCCTTCTCAGTGTCAGTTGCTGTCTCTCTTTCCTAACAAATTTATAACTACCAGATGTTCACAGGAATCAGGACTTGTTTCTTTTCTCTTCCCTTCCCTTTCTTTACCTTTCTTCCCATCCTTACCTTTCCTCTTCTTTTCTTTCCTTCTCCCTTCATTCCCCACACCACCATTTATTCTCCTTGCCTACTTATTTTTTATTTGCCTCTCTCCTGTCTTCACTTCCCCTACGTAATCCCACACAAGGATCACATGACTGTACATACTACCTATGTATACCCACTGCCACTGAGTTGATTCTGACTCTGAGCGACCCTATACGACAGAGTTGAACTGCCCCACTGGGTATCTAAGGAGTGCCTGTCGGATTTGAATTGCTGATGTCTTGGCCAGTTTGAGTCTGCCAGACACTCCTTGAAAACTCTGTGGGGCAGTTCTACTGTGTCCTATAGGGTCGCTATGAGCCAGAATGACTCAATGGCACTGCTTTTTGGTTTTGTTTGTATATACATTTGTAACACCAGCCCATTCTTCTTTGATCCACAGAAAGATTCACATCCATTTGCTGACTGATTGTTTTTCAGCTGGTTTATCTGGCTGAGATCTCAAATTTAACATTATAAAAATTGTATTTTATCTCCAATTTCCCATAACCACATCCTCATTCATATTCACTTAGTCACAAAGCAAAAATAAAAGCATAAAAAAACAAACTGACAAATAAAATGGGCATTGTGATTTATTTGTTCATTAATGAGTCATCCACATCCAATTTCTAGATAGCGTTTGCATCCAAATTTAGGTACACACAGCTTCATGTCTTTGCTGCTATCCTAATTCTTATCACTTCCTTTTGTTTCCAGTACAACTGCGATTTTCTCTAAGCTTAAAATCTAAATTTCTTAACTATATTTCCACTTAAAATAAAGTCCAAACTCTTCACCCTGGTCTTTAGGACCTAGCACGCTGTGGTCTCCCATCACTTTCAACTAACTTCTCTGATTTTAGTTCACGTCAATATTCCCCTGGCCCTCTATGCTCAGGCATCCTGGCTTTCTATCACTTCCAGAAAGGATTAAATTCTTTCTTGCCTGAAGGATATTAAACTTATATTTCCTGCTCTTAAAATGTTTTTCCTTTAACTGCGATGATATCTTAAATTCTGCATCCCTTTAAGTGGGTTTTATGGATTGAGCTGTGCAACCACTGCATATGTGTTGTAGTCCTGACATCTATAGCTATGGACGTAAGCCTGTTTGGAGATAAAGCTTTCTTTGTTATGTTAGGATACCCTGGAGACAGAGTGGTTAAGTGCAACATCTGCTAACCAAAAGGTAGGTAGTTCAAATCCACCAGGCACTTCTTGGAAACTCTAAGGGGAAATTTTACTGTGTTCTATAGGATCGCTATGAGTCAGAATCAAATCAACAGCACTGGATTTGACTTTTTTTTTTTTTTTTGTATGTCAATAGGAACGTACCAGTATAGGATATGTCCTAAACCTAATCATTTCTGAGTTATAAAAGACATAGAGACAAGAAACACAAATCAGGAAACAAGTCATGTGAAACAAGGAATTATCAAAGAACCTAGGATGTGCTCTGCTCTCAGCACTGCTTGTTGGTGGTACGAGGTCCCTAACACTCTTCTTGCATCCCTTTCCTTTATATCTCAAGAGATTACCTCAATGCACAGTCCATTGTTACACACTGAGTCCTGCCCCGCTGAAAGGACTGTCACCCATAGTATTTCATTAACATCACAGAAGGCAGGGTTTACAGTATATAGGAACATCACACAAGACCAGGAATCATGACGCAGCCAAATGGCTGCATACAAATTTGGGGGGAAACAATTCAATCCATGACACTATGTTTTGTTATTTTGATTACTGTTTATTGTCCAAATTACTGAATCTAATTTACATAACAGCAGAGATAATATCTGCATGTCATTATCTCCTTAATACAGTTTCTAGAGTGTAAGAACTTAAGAAATAATTTCTCAGGTTCTTTGCCTTGTTCATTTTCCTCCTTGAGTCCTGCTATCACTTTTATACAGCTGTCACTCACCACAAATTTGAAGGACAAATTGTGAGTTTCTCTTATTTTAGTGCAGAGACAGGATGGGAATGAGAGAATGCAGACTAAGAATCTGATAACTGACAGCAATACTAGCGCATTCTAAGAGGAGGAGGATAACCTTCCCTAGCGCTAAAAAAATCTCACCTCTTCTAATCACTGTTAACCAGGATTGGCTGCTATGGACAAAATTGAACTCTAACATTTTGAAATGGATTTGGCGGTGATTGAGACAGAGGAAAGAGAAACTGAGAGACACGGTGATCTAAGGCTCGAAATAAACCAGCCTAGTAGCTTCTAATTTTGGAAATCCTCAAATTTACTTTACAGATTCAGCACTGGGAATGTAAAAATAATTTGAAGATACACTCAAATTTGAAAAACATAAAATAAAGCAGCAATCAACACAATTCTGACTTTCAAGATGCTGACTTATTTTAAAACTGTTTATTGATTTTTTTTAAGTGAATTTTGACTAACTTAAATGAAAACATATCAGATTATCTAAGAGAGTGGTTGGAAAGAAGCTGCATTCCAAGAAAATGAACAATAAAGTCACTATTGCTAGCATCTAACCATGATGGACAGTAGAAAAGTTCTTCAGAAATTTTGAGGCAGACATAAAAATCTGCTTATCTCTAAAGCTCATATTGAGGCATCCTAGACTTTTTGGATACTTAAGATAGAAAAAAACGTGGAAGAAAGTTTCTCAGGCTCTTCTTGTCCTGCACCTAAAATATATATATATACCTAAGATGTAAATGAGGATTATTATGTAATATTTTCTTAATCCTCTTTGAATTCTAGAACTATCCTTAAAGCTAACTCATTCTCGTTCAAATAAAAAGCATATAATTCAATCATAATTGTAAAAAAAATCTGTGTATCTACCAACTGACTATTATAATTACAAAAGCATCACATTTATCTCTTATAGGTAAATTAAACAGATATCTTTCTGGAGGGGTTTACAAGGTATTGAAAGGCCTGTTTACCTCAAAACCAAAAAAAGAAAAAAACAAATTAATATTGGAGACAAAAATATGTACATTCTGAACAAATTTATATTGACCTGGAAACAATTATCAAAAGTCACAGAAGAAATGTGAAGAAGACATAAACTCAGTTGTGAAACTGGAGGTAGAAGTCAACTGTGCCACTTGTGACATTGAAAGTTAAAGCTGAAGATGGTAATAGGAAACGAGAGCTATTGCAAGATGCAGAGCAAGCTGTATCACCCAGAGTTTTCTGCTCTGAACTTCAGTAAGGGTACAGAAGGGCAGTCAGTATATGGAGTAAATCACTGCAGTGACAATGATTGAGAACTTGATTCGTTAGGCTATAACTCTGGAAAAACAACTGTAGTTCAGATTTTTCACTCCCATTTCTACCTTCTAAGTGCAAAAAATAATTTTTTTTCATTAAACAATATTTATTGAGTGCTTACAAGCCCCAGCACTGTGGATAGCTTTAGTTTGGACCAACTGACTTCTTCTTTGAAGGTCTATGAGATGCCATCAGCAAGGAAGACAGTAACTGTTTGGCCACACAGAGGTTCAGGGGCCATGGCACAGAGTTTGGGCTTCAATCAAAACCCAATAGGAAACTGTTAGGTCTGTGTTTGTGCATTTAACTTTGGAGGAAGGTTAAGAGAGCAAATTAATTTCTCACTAAACAAATAATGCACATATGATTTTGTGATATTGATTGCCAACATGTCCACAATCTCCTCTTCTAGGCCTTGGGTCTCCCATTGCCAGCTTTCTTGTACTGTTCTGCATTCTTCCCTTGCCCTGAGCTGGCACGGCCATTTAGCATAGTGAGAATACTTTTAAACAAGAAAGTATGGCTCTGTCAGGAAGGTGGATTCAAATTAGAAGAAAACATGGATCGTATTTCCTAGACATAGCTCTGCATCCCAGCAAAGAGGAATTTGAACTGTCCCTAGAGAGTGGTTCAGTTGGGTGATCCCTGACTGGCCATGGCTTGCTCTTCATCTTGCCTACTTACATTTTCAGGCATTAATTCCCAGGTAAAATAAAAACATGAAGAGAAGATTTAATGAGCACTCCTTTTTTAGAAAGAGAATGATATTTAGTCTCTGAAAAAAATGCATCTTTACTGTGTAATAACAATTGTTCAAGGACACAAGCAATTTCCAGACGCCTGTAGTGTGAGGATGAGTGGAGACAGAGGCGACACTAAAGAAAATTGGGTGTTGGAAGAGGCAACCTTAGAGTTAGATCCATGTACTTTATAACACAGGGTCATACATTTAATCACACTAACTTCTTTTTTCCAGTTGTACTCATCTCTATATCTGCTTCTATGTCTATTCAGTCTGATCTTTTAACTTAAGCAATTTAGCTATTATATTTCATTTACCATATTTAAAAAGAACTCAAAACTTTCTTTCCTTGATTTACTGAATCTATGCCGTCTTGGTTCTCTAGTGTTGCTCTAACAGAAATATCACAGGTTTATGACTGTGACAAACAGAAGTTTATTCTCTCAGAGCTTAGGAGGCTAGAAGTCTGTATTCAGGGCACTGGCTCCAAGGGAAGGCGTTTTTTTCTGCTGGTTCTGGAGGAAGGTCCTTGTCGTCTCTCTTCTATTGGTCTAGAAGCTTCACAGCAAAGAGACTCTGGATACAGAGGATGCCCTTGATCCTATCTCTTCTTGATTGGCAGTAATGAGGTCTCTCTTCTCACTGCCCTTTTCTCTCTTTCCTATCTCAAAAAAGACTGACTAAATTTACAGTCTAATTCTGTAGTTTGTGTCTTACCTTATTAACATAACTGCTTCTGATTCTGGCTCGCTTCCGTCATTGAAGTTAGGATTTGCAACACAGGTAATTAAAACAGATCTCAAAATAGAGGACTACCACACAGTACTGGGGATCATGGCCTAACCAAACAGACACACACATTTGAGGGTCGCAGTTCAATCCAAAGCATACGCCCATAAAATTACACTAAATCTTCACCTAAATTTTTATAATATAAATATATTTACATTTTATGATTTTTTAAATTCCATTTCCTAGCTCTTGGCAAGTTCTATTTCCTTCATTATACAAGAGTAAAATTCATTCGTGACCTTTTTATAGTGGAGTTACCATAGAGTTTTCACTTTGGTTCTGAAAATCACTTCTCTACTAAAAAATCAATCTAAACCACATTACCTCTTTATGACTAATTTACCTTTTAAACAGCATGGACCATTGGGAAACCAATTGCCAAAATATGTTCTTTCCCTTCTCAAGAACAGTTAGTGAGAAGCACTAACTGAAGCACTCCTAAATGGTATCAGGATGGTAAAAGAATATGAATGAAGTGTTCTGAACTGATTTTAAATCAGGTAAGCTTTGAGAAGGTTCAAGTAACCCAGCCCTAGCAAAGCATTGATTAAGAGCTCACTTGCTAACAAAAAAGTCAGCAGCTCAAATCCACTCCTTACTCCTTGGAATGGGACAGTTCTGCTCCATCCTGCAGGGCTGCTATGAGTCAGAATGGACTCGACTGGGATGGGTTTAGTTTTGGGTTTAAATACAACATTAATTGCTTTAGTTGTGCTGATTGCCCTCGGTTAGCTTTGTCCATTATGCTAATAAACTATCTTTCCTTTTCAATAAAACCAAATGCAGTATGTACTCTTAGCAGCTTACCATCTGTCTCTACTATGAAGATACGACAGGTAATAGAATTTTGGAATCCTCTGTGAATTTACCTGGCATTGCTGTAGCTTAAATAATGAAGCACTTGAGGCTCAAAAGTTTTGAAATGAGAGATTACTCCTAGTGTTAAAGTTTCATATTTGTTCTTTTTCCTTTGAAGCCATAACCATTTTCTGCTCTGAATTTTTTGTTGACATTATGAGTTTTCAATAGTGGAAAGCATCCTGACTTGTCCAGTGGGTATAAATATTTGGTTAGTAATAGACATTTTGAGAAACATTGTGTAACAATACACGACAGTACATGATGTGTGGAAGTCTGTGGCTCACGAGTCTTGGGTAGCAGTCTTCAGTGTGGGACACATTCCATTTGGGTACATGGGACACCACTGGTTTTGCCTGATATCCCAGCTATTTTGCTTCAATGAACGTTTCTTTCTCCTTTCATTGTTACACAAGTCCCTGCCTGAGGGGAGCAAATACTTTCAGCAGGGAAAGCATGCTTCTCAAGAACTGCAGAGACATAAAAATAGATAGGCTGTCCATGCTCCACTAGTCAGGAGCAGTTTATCCCACCCAACTCGATTCATGTCCTGTGCATTTCATCAGGCTGTTTGTTAACAGCTAGCCTCTGTTCTGGAAGAAAAAAACAAAAAATCAAAAAATCAAAAAAAAAAAAAAGAAAAGAAACAGCTAACTTGGAAAGTTACGTAAAAATCTACTCCTTGATTAATTTAGGTTTTGTCTTGTTTCATTTTTTATGAAATAAAGTTTGCAAGTTATTTCACAAGTAACTAATATTCTTTCCCAAAATGAAACAGAAAGCTCTTCTCTTTGGCTTAGGGACAATTTTTTTCTTTTTTTTTAGCAATGGAATGCAGCCTTAGAACTAACATTTTGAATAAATTACTCTTTTTCTTAATTTATTTCATAAATAATCATACATGTTTAAGCATTCTTAAAGCATTTGAAACTCACTACAGCATTTGGCTAATGTGCTTGTTTGTTTTTTTAGTAACAATGCCCAATCCTTTTTAAATAACCTTTTTGAATCTTTTCACATGTTCCACTTGGCACGGTTTTTTTCTCTGTCCTCATTTGTGTTCATCATTATTGCCACTATGAACTTTAATTAATTTCACATGAAAGCTCCCATTTAAAATTGTTACAAAGGTCTATGTTGATATCATAGAATTAATGAGTGTTATGTTGGATTAATAAAAATGAATTCATCAGGATACAGTTATTGAATGCAATAATTAAAGAAATTATTGTTGAAACATCCCTATGAATGCCAGCATCACTGGTGAGTGTCTCAGCCATGAGACCAGAGACTCATTTCAGAATGAAAGGATAACAGACTTATACCGAGATGTATAGTTATTAAGAACAAAGTTCTGTGACAGTGTCTCATGTCCTATTTGAACAATATCAAATGGTTTACATTCAGCTACTAACCGAAAAGCCTGTGATGCAGACCTACTCAGTGAAACCACAGAAGAAAGGCCTGGTGATCTGCTTCCATTAAGATTATAAGACAAACCCACCACCATTAAGTTGATTCTGACTCATAGCTACCCTACAGGATGGAGTGGAACTGCCCTGTAGAGTTTCCCAGGAGCTCCTGCTGAGTTTGAACTGCTGACCTTTTGGTTAGCAGTCAAAGCACTTAACCACCAAGCCACCAGGGTTTCCAGAATTATGGTCACGGAAAGTCTATGAAATTGTTCTACTCTGTAATACATGGGGTCACCATGAGTTGGAATTGACTCAAAAGCAATGGGTTACTGTTACAAATGAAGTTTTGAGCTTTTTTTACCTACTAGATTTTAGTTTGGGGAAGCTCCTATCTAATCTAATTACAGCATTCACAAACACATCATGTTAAGTTTGGATATGATAAAATAAATTCAGGAAAGAGGAGCCACAACAAATAGTTTGAAAGCCTAAAAGGAGTCAAAAAAAAAATTAGACATCCTCTTCTGAGTTTTTAAAAGGATCTTTTCTATTTAGTCTTTTCTTGTTTGCAAAGACTCCTATGTTTGTTGTTGCTGTACAGTCAGTTTGTGGTTGTGCTGATGTTCACTCCAGTGTGAAGTCCAGATGTCATGGTTCTGCAGTAAACGAATACATTCTGTAAGTGATTGTTTGACAAATGACCAAGGAAATGAAGGTGTATGGGATTGTGAAAATATTTGGTATATGGGACTTTTGACTGCTTTTACAAAAATTTGTTAGGTATCATACATAGATAGCATAGCCAATACCCTTTTCCTGAAGCAGCTTTGTGAAAAAAATACAAGGTACTTTAGGGGAATGCAGAGCCCTTGTGGTATAGTGACAGTTTAGCTGCTAACCAAAAGGTCAGCAGTTTGAACTCACCAGCCACTCACCAGAAATCTTACAGGGCAGTTCTGGTCCATCCTACAGGGTTCCTGTGAGCCAGAATCAATTTAACAGCAATCGGTGTATAGGTATATGGAACATAATACATAAAACCCACTGTCATCAAGTCAATTCTGACTCAAAGCAACCCTGAAGGAAAGAGTAGAGCTGCCCCGTAGAGTTTCTGAGGAGTGCCTGGCAGAGTCTAACCGCCAACCTTTTGGTTAGCAGGCACAGCCCTCTACTGCTACACCACTGGGGTTTGCCAGCCAACACACTGAGATATCAGTAACAACAATGCTATTAAGGCAGACCAGGGCTTAAGTTCAGGGCAGGTAAGATCCTGACGTGGCTGGAATGGATAGCAAGACTTAGGGTGACACGGGAACTTAAAGTTCATTTTTCAGTAAAGGTAGAGCTTTGAGTAGGTGGGAAGTACAGAACACATTTCAACAGGAAAAAATATGAATTTGGACAGTCTGACAGGAACTTCAGAGGCATGGATGGAAAACTTGAGTTAGTACACTTGGATCCAGGATATAAGTCCATGAAGCCAAGGCAAGATGGCAGTAGAATCAAATGTTAGAAAAAGGTGGTAGTTCATTATAGAAGGCAAAGTAGAAGGCTCAGCTGGACCTTGAACTTTGTTCACAGCTTTGTTACCATAGATAGTGCTGGACCTCTAAAGGGTTCTGAGCACAATGATTGGTTTATATGAAATAGTGTTTAGGAATATTAATGTGTCAGTATTCTACTGATGTCTTTGAAAAGGGAAGAAAAGAGGCAAGGAGCTTAGTTAGGAAAATATTCAATAATCTAGGCACAATAGATACAGGCCAAACATACCATGGTGGAGTATAAAAGATAAAAATTCTGAAATGTGGTTTTAGATTTTTCAGTTCAGGGCTAAGCAGAGAGCTACCTCATGAGATTATGTCTGTTTTAAAATACACCTTCCCTCTTTTCTTTTTCCAATCCGCCTGGTATTATTCTGACCTCAAATTCTGAAAATGTCTGTCTCTCTCTCTCTATATAGGTATTTTTCTCTATGCCTTTTATCTTCATAACAAAGAAATAACCCAGTGATTTCTGTGATGCCAGTAAAGCACTTAGCTGATGTGAGGACAAATGAATCATGTTCAGATGAAGAGAAATAATCCATTTTCAGTACATTTTAGGATGCCTAGGGTAGATCAGTGGTTAGGCATTTGACTGCTAACAGAAAGTTGGGGTGCTCAAATCTGCCACTGCTCTGTAGGACAAAGATGTGACAGTCTGCTCCCATAAAGATAGCAGCCTTGGAAATGCTATGGGGCAGTTCTATGCTGTTTTATAGGGTCTGTATGAGTAGAAACTGATTTGATGGCATTTTTTTCCCTTGGTTTATTTATCTGAATGTGGCACAACAATTCATTTTTAATGGAGTATATATGCGCATAAAGACTAGGGAAACCCTAGTGGCACAGTGGTTAAGTGCTTCAGCTGCTAACCAAAAGGTCAGCAGTTTGAATCTAACAGGTGTTCCTTGGAAACTCTATGGGGCAGTTCTACTCTGTCCCATAGTGTCACTGTGAGTTGGAATCGATTCCATGGCAGTGGATTTTGGGAGTTTTGTAAAGACTAGTTGTATCACTTCTCCAAAAGGAAGGACTGTAAGTCAGACTTTCTGTGTTCAATCCCAAATGGACTATATTGCATAGGCAATTCTGATAAGTGCATTTAACCTCACTAAGCTTGGGCTTGGTCTTCTCTGAAATTGTCTGTCATAATAACAATATTTTATGAAGACAAAATGGGAAAACATACATAGAACACTTTATACAGTGTCATAAAAGTATTAAGTATTCAATAAATGTTAGCAATTGCTTAAAATCAAGAAAGACGTGTGTCAGGGTTGTATGCTTTCACCATATCAATTCAGTCTGTATGCTGAGCAACTAATCTGAGAAGAGCTTGATGTAAGGACTGGTGGAAGACTCATTAACAAACTATCATATGAAGAGGACATGACCTTCCTTGCTGAAAGTGAAGAGGAATTGAAGCTTGCACCGATGAAGATCAAAGACTGTACAGCCTTCAGTATGGATTACACCTCAATGTAAATAAAACAAAAATCCTCACAAATGGAGGATCCATAGAAAATATCATGATATGAGACAGAATCAACACAGAACCCTACACAGATGTTTCATGAAATCCATTCCTCTTCAGCAAAGATATAAAAAAAAAAAAAAAACAGATACAAATAGCAATCCTGGAACCCCAAAGATCAAAGAGATAACAAAATGGACCAAACACTGAATAGAAGAAGAAACTGAAGGAAAACAGGAAACAAAGAGAGAGATGGAGTAGAGGTTACTCGTCACTTAACATGGCACAACGCCACTATCTTTGAGCCCAGTCAACAGCAACCCTGAACATGCAGTATGGGAAGGCAACTTCACCAAGTTTCCAACAGGAGACAGAGTACGCAGTAACCAGAGAAACAGTTTCTCATCCCTCCCTACTCTGCCCTGTATATCATCCCTGCTCTACCCGCTCCTGACAGGCCACGTTGTGTTGCCTGGACAGAGACCTAATGGCCTGCTATCCGGCTGAGTTCAGCCTGCCTCCACCTGCTGGCTCCCACCGGGCCCTCCCCCCACTTCCTTTTCTTTCTCCCTACCACCTAATCCTGTGCTCCATCCTCACCCTTCCCCATGGGC
The DNA here is from genome assembly GCA_028571685.1 of Heterohyrax brucei. Lineage (NCBI taxonomy): Eukaryota > Metazoa > Chordata > Mammalia > Hyracoidea > Procaviidae > Heterohyrax > Heterohyrax brucei. The sequence goes on from CM053149.1 coordinate 56,109,823, forward strand.
CATGCCATGCCACTCAGCTAAAGAGCTCCTGACCCGCCATTTCTTTGGGTCTGCTCCACCCCAGCTTGACAGCTACCCTTGTTTTTTTCTTTCTCTCTTTTCTACTTTTTACTCCCTCCATCTATCCCTGTACATCATTGCCCCTTCATGCAGACTACTGCCAGGCCACGGTGGCTAGGGCTTCCCACCGCCACACTAACCCTGCACTGCCCTCATCTCTCACCACTTGGCCAGCTGTTGAAAGTAGGAAATGAGCCCGTGCCACTTGTCATCTGACCCCGCCACCCTCTGCCTAGCTGATGAGGAGCTCTGAATGCTTCCACGTGGGTGGGTCGACATGAGGAGGGTGACAGCACCCTACCATGCCACTGCCTCACTCACCTTGCTAAACCAGTGTACAACAACGTGGGCTTGCCCTAGCTGCTGATACCCTACCCACACGGACAAGTTAGTGAGAGCTGTCATACTCGTAGATGAGCAAGCACCAAAGCAGTCCTGCCCTGAGACCCCTGACATATCAAAACAAAACAAAAAGGCAGGATGAACAAAATAAACACAAAATAAATAAAGAAAATATCTGTCTTAGATACAGTAGATAATATCAAAACATATAGAAGAAAAGCAGGATAAGATGATTCTAGCAAGTGACCAAAATAGAAGATCAGATGAATTTCTGGTAGAAGAAAAGACAAAGGAAAAATTTGATATATCAGCAAAAACCAAAGACAAACAATACAAAGCGATAAAAGAATTCAGAAAGATAAAACTAAAACCAAATGTCAAAATAAATAAACTACTAGAAATCATACAAAAACAGCAACTAAAAATCCAAAAGATAAAACAGTAAAGTTTTAGAAATGGGCAACTCAATAGAAAGCTTTAAAAGGAAACTTGAAAACACAGAAGGCAAAACAGCAAAACTGAAAACAAACCATGAATGCCACATCTCGGTTATCTAGTGTTACTGTAGTAGAAATCCCACAAGTGGGTAGCTTTAACACAGAGAATGTCTCTCACAATCTAGGATGCCGGAAGTCTGAATTGAGGGCACTAGTTCTGTCAGAAGGCTTTCTCGCTTGTCAGATCTGGTCAATTGTCCCCCGGTCTAGAAGCTTCTCAGCAGGAGAACCCCAGGCCCAAAGGACACGCCCTATTCCCGGCACTACTTTCTTGGTGATATGTTTCTAGGAGTGAATTTGCTGGATCAAATGGTATTTATTTCTGGCTTTCTAAGGAAGCATCATATCACTTTACATAGTGGTTGCACCATTTTGCATTCCCACCACAAATGTATGACATTTCTAATTTCCTTACAATCTCACCACCATTTATCATTTTCTGAATTTTTGATCAGTGCCAGTTTTGCAGAGGTGAGTCAATTTTCTTATTGTAGCTTTGATTTATATCTCATCAGTTTCTAATGATTGTGAGCATCTTCTCATTTTCTGTTGGCTGCCTGAATGCCTTCTTGGGTGAAGTGTCTGTTCATGTCTTTAGCCCATTTTGTGATTGGATTGTTTTGTAATTGATGAGCTATTGAAGTTTCTTGGCTGTTTTAGAGATTAAATCTTTATCAGACAGGTGTTGCTAAAGATTTTTTTTCAGTCTGTAGGTTCTTTTTTTACTCTCAGAAATGTCTTTTGATAATTATTTAAGTTTCAGCAGGTCAATTATCTAGTTTATTTTCTGGAGTCTGTGCATTTTCAGATATGCTTTATAATCAGCTTATGCCAAAAATTAGTCTCTCTACCATTGTCCGTATGTTTTCTTTCATGGATTTTATAGTTTCAGATTTAGCTTTCAGGTCCTAGATATATTTTTAGTCCGTTTTTTGTGTATGGGGTAAGATATGGATCCTCATTAGTTTTTAACTTCAGGTTTTCTTTTGCGTGTATGAAAAGTGTTAATATATTGACTCCAGCAGCAGAAGACTTTGGCAAAAATAAGAATCATTCTATTCAAGTAAGAATATATTCATTTCAATTTTAAAATTTAATTCTTAGGTGAAAAATTATGCTTTCGTAAGTTCATCTGTTAATAGGTGAAATGTTTAAAAATTGTTAGTCATTGTTAGTTGATATTGCTAGTTTTGGAAAATAGAACCCTTGAATTTTGGTTGCATTTGCTTCAAAAACCATTTGGAAATATTTAATGAAAGGATTTAATGACTAATGTACCAAAAAAACTCCAGCTTTTGAATCTTTGGTGAATTCCAATTACATACAATAAAACAAACAGAAAGATACTAAAATATGCTCCTATAAAGACCAGCTAACAGTGGAATAAATTTACCACTGACATTGCAAATGATATATAAGATTTAATTCTAAAATTACCTAATCATGCTTTGTGGTATCTTGATGTGGGGAAGATCTCTGAATGCAACTCTTAGTTTTAACTACATCAGTGTATGTTCTGAGAAGGTCTTTGATTTTGTGGTATCTGATTTATGCAAAGTATTCAAATGAATCGTATATAATTATAGCCGAGCCAGCCAAATTATAAGTCACTTGGAAAAAAAACATGTATCTGTGAAAAAAAAAGTACTTTGTGTTGACGCAGAAGATAGTACCTGTGAAAATGTTTGAGCTAGGATATTTACTTATTTTAAATAAAAACTGAATTGAGGATACTCGTTTTAGCACAAATTGCTCTGAGCTTATTGGTATCAGCATCTTCAGAGAGAGAATTTCACTTAAAAACTGTTATGCTGTATAGACAGGAGTCAACTGAAAATTCCAACAAATAATATAACATTTACTAATTATAAAATTCAACTTTGAAAACTGGTGTACCAGTGTGACAGAAAATGAAGAATAATTACATTAAATAAATAAAATTGAATAATGTTCTTTAGAAAAATAATTCCCATGTTGCAGTATGAGAGAGTGATATAGCTAAGAAACTTATTTAAAAGCATTATATGTGCTAAGATTATGTATTGTGCTTATATAGTTTTAAAATATTCAAATAACATTATTTTTTATTTTATGTTGTACAGACTATTTTTGTAATTTTATTGTCATGTACATCGTATTCTACATCTATCAACACAAACTGTTTTTCTGTTCATAAATAAATATGCCAACAACTGAACACTTTTCACTGTCTTTAACGTGTTTAATGCATTCTTTCATTCTCAAGCTAATAATAAGGTAATTATTTTGGAAGATAAATTGAGCCTCTGGAGTCCACCTTCCTGGCCTTACAATCCTGCTCCACCTGTTACCTATCTCTTCCCCAGTTCCTCATCTGTGACATGAAGATAATGACATTTATCTCTACAAAACCCTAGTGGCATAGCGGTTAAGAGCTTGGCTGCTAACCAAAAGGACGGCAGTTTGAATCCACCAGGTGCTCCTTAGAAACCCTGTGGGGAAGTTCTACTCTGTCCTATAGGATTGCTATGGGTTGGGATTCACTTGAGATGACAATGGATTTTCTCTCCTAAGGCTGTGAGGATTAAATGATAAAGAAATGACCACTAGTTATCACAATTATCAAGATCATTTTCATTGTATTCTAGAATTTCTATCTAGGTGGCCCAACTTACTACCTATTCAAAATGACTGAAAATCTCTAATGTTAGAACAAAATGAGGGAACCGACAAAACAAGCACGCTGTCATCAAGTCGATTCTGACTCAGAGGGACCCTGTAGGACCCAATGGAAGTGGGAGCAAGTAGGGAATTTGAACCGCTGACATTTTGGTTAGCAGAAGCAGCACGCAATCACTCTGCCACCAGAGGGGAAGAAAAAATTATACTAACTAGTATAAATAAAATAGAGAAAAACATCATTTATCACTTTTATAGCAGTTAAGTTAGTGAGTAAAAAAAATGAGTGCTTCCTATTTAATAAACTGAGTTTCTATTTTTTCTCCATACTTGCCAAATGAGATGCTTTTATGTAGAAATAATCTGTAACAACGACAGAAGACAGACCCAATGCTATGAGAAAGCCCAAACAGCCTAAGAATTACTTTGAAGCAACATTGATGCAAAAACAATTATTTTATCTACCAAAAAAAATCAATTTTCAAAATTAAAATAGCAAATGCATGACACAGGCTAGTCTTTGCCTAAAGGAGGACAACTTGAGTAACAGCATTTGGGGGAAATAATCAGTGTTCCTGATAAGAGGTATAAAATTATGAAAGTCATACTTCTTTCTCCACATTGTTTGCAGTAGAAAGGGACATTTAACAAAACATTTCTTTTTACAGAAGTCTCAGTTCAAAGTCAGTTTCTTTTTGCTCAAAGAAGAGTTTCTGTTTCTTGGTCTCCATTAGGATTGTAATTGTATTTTTTTTAAAAAAAATTTGATTCCTAAACATTGATATAAGCTTGCACTTTTAATTTAATGTCTTAATTAAATCTTTAAATAATCAGTCTCCAAAGCAAAAGTGTGAACAAGATGAACTTTAATTAGATTCTTTACTTGGAGCCTGGTGGCACTGTGGTTGAGACCTCCACTGCCCACCAAAAGATCACCAGTTCAAATCTACCAGCTGCTGCTTTGAAACCCTCTGCAGAAGTTCTCCTCTGTCTTCTAGGTCACTGGGATTTGGAATTAACCAGACAGCAATTTTTGTTTGCTTGTTCATTTGCTTTAGATTGTTTACTTCTCTACTACTTTACGGACAGAGGCATACATTTCATTCCTAGATGTGTTTATAGAGGGAAAGACGTTACGGAAAAGTGCTTATTTATATGAGAAAGGTGTTAGAGAAACGGGTAATAACTCGAAAAACCCAGTGCCATCAAGTCGATTCCAATGCACAGTGACTCTACAGGTCAGCGTAGAATTGCCTCATAGAAATTCCAGGGAGTGTCTGGTGGATTTGAACCGATGACCTTTTGGTTAGCAGATGTAGCACTTAACCCACTATGCCACCAGGGTTTCCCAGAGATGTAATAGAATTTTTAAAATCAAATCTCTAATAAACAACTTTTTTCTGCTGATTGCCAGATTAAGCAAACAAACAAACAAAAATTCCTGTTAAATTTGATTTCAACCAACTTCTAACTTTTTTGGTTGAGTATGCCCCGAGCATAGTATGGGACATGCTTATGCTTATACTTAGGAAAAAAACAAAGTTTTTATCCAAAATGTATATTTTGCTGACAATCTTATGTTTATGTAAAAACCCTTCCTCATCGCGTGTGTGTGTGTGTGTGTGTGTGTGTGTGTGTGTGTATTTCAGATTATTTTAGGCCAGAAAAGTTTGATGCAAGGCGTTCTTTAAGGATGAAAATTTGCTTTCGCTCAGTATTCCAATATTTATAAAATAAAAATAGGACAATGACAACACAAGAACTTGTTTAGTGACCACCAAATTTGTCCACCTATAATTTTAAAAATTTTAAGATTTCAGGTTATTAAGCTCACAGCTTTAACCTATGCAAAGAAAACAGATAAATTATTAACACCGAGAGCATAACAAAAGCAAAGGCCACTGTATAAACTACTACCGAACTGCAATCCTGCATTTACTAGAATATTTTTTAGCTAAATGATAATATGAAACCATGTATACTTTCGTTTATCAGAAATACCAATATTTTAAAAATAAAACCATGGAGGAATATAAATAGCATACTTTTTCTAGTCCCCCATGATTGAGATTTCTCCTATTCCCAGTTGACAAGTACTCAGTTTGTTTATATAATAATACACCTAGTTGCTATTTAAGATGTATGGTGTCACTCTAAAACAAAACAGTTTTCAAATGAACATTTGATGGAGTGTTTCAAATAAAGGCTAATTTCGAAATTCACACATTTCACCACAAGATTTAATACTCACAAAAATATAGTTTTCTAAATCATAGTTTTTTTAATCTCTTGCAGATGACTTGACTACCTAAAAAAGAGAATTAATTTTAAACGAAGTTTTAAGAAGAAGACTTAAATGTTACATTATTTTGATTTTTTAATATAAATATCATAACTTCATATTTATCCTCATCAACGTACGGGTACTGGGAAAAATGCCTGAAGTTCACAGTTCTGGGAATGGTGAAACAAGAGAAACTCATAGAATAGTATCAGTGACCTCAAAATTAAAATGTATTTGGGGAGTAAAAAGGCTTCTTATGTATCAAACCTCTGAATTTACAGGTAACTTTACAAAAGTTAAGGCAAGAGAGCGATTTCTAAGGATGATGTCTAGAGTCCAGTCCTCAGTTTAGATAGAATGTCTGAGTCTCTTCTCACTTCTCATTGAAATTGTCTTCCTTGTTGAGAGTCATGCTGATTTATATGCACTCAGCTGGTTGGGAGGTTCCCCCTGGCTTCTACAGGGAAGCCCCAGCATCCAAAAATAGAATGGTTTTATACTTAAAAGCAGAGTAGTTCTGGGAATATGGTAGACACTTGAGGGTGGATTAAGTTTCTTTATATGGTATCCATTATTTTATTTACTAACAATGTTAGCGCAACTCTGCCAACATTGAGAACATTACTTACTTAAGTAGCTAATTAACAATGAATGAGTAGAGTTGATAGAGATGTTATTACATAAGCAAATAGAACAAATCTTTATAGGTATAATGCCAGGCTACATCGTTTATTATACATATCTCAATTAATTTTTCATGTGCTATTAGGGCATGTGGATCTTGCAGAACACATGGTAATGTTTCAGAAGCTCTTTATTTAGCACGCTAGTAAACCTGAGACAGCAAATCAATAGAATATTCAAGTCAAGCAAGAGAGCCTCAGACAAGGACAAAGTATTAACCTTAAATGTGAATGTATTTGCATTTATAAATTTAGCTTAAATCAATTTCTGTCTAATCTCCTTGTAATTACATACTGGTATTTAGAAATCATAAATACACATCAAAAACTCTTTCACTGACATGGTAATGATCCAAATTTAATTCCAAGTGGCCTTTATTATATCCTTAATGCTGCGATCTGAGCGTAGTGATTACACACATTTGCTCAAATACAGGGCAGAGTACCAGTCATGGAGACTCTGTTTATAAATGGTTCAGCTCTCTGGGTGTACCTTTTCATTTTGGCTTTCCAAAGGCTATTGTTCCTTTTTTTTTTTCCTTTTTCAAAAACTTCAGGAGTAATTAATATACCATAAACCCTTTTGCAGTATACAATTCAGGGATTTTTTTGGGTAGCACAGTTGTTACCACTACATATTTTCAGAAGGCTTTCATTAGCCTTAAAAAAAAAAAAAAGAAAGAAAAAAGACTCCATTACCAATAAGTCCTCATTCCTTCCTCCTCCCGCCCCTAGCAACACAGTTATTTTCTACATCTTTGCATATTCTGAATATTTCACATAAATGGAACAAAATGGTATGTGGAATAAAATAGTAAGGCTTATTCCACTTAGCATAATGTTTTTTAAGGATCATCTGTGCTGTGTCATGTATCAGTACTTCATTTCTTCTTATGATTGAATAAGAGTCCATGGGTTTTACTGTACTACATTTGTTAGAGAATTCATTAGTTGATGGATGGTTTGGTCATTTATAATTTTGAACTATTTTGAATAATTCTGCTATGAACGTCATCTATACTTTGTTGTATGGACATATACATCAATTTTCTCAGATGTATAACAAGGAGTAGAATTACTAGATGGTGTAATATGGTGTAATTGGTAGTAATTCTATGTGTAGCTTTTTGGAATTCTCAGTTTCCCGTGTGGTTGTGCTATTTTACATTCATACCAGCAATGATCAGAGATCCAATATCTCTATGTGTTCATCAACCATGGTTTTGTCTGTCTTTTTTATTACTGTCGTGCCATTTTTCATTCTTACATAAAAAAAATCAAATTAGCACATCATATTATCGTTTTTCACAGTGGACTTTAACTACTCAAGACAACCCAAAAAAACCCACTGCCATCGAGTCAGGTCTGACTTATACTAACCCTAGAGGTCAGAATAGAACTGAGTTGCCAAGGAGCACCTGGTGGGTTTGAACTGCAAACCTTTTGGCTAGCAGATGTAACACTTAACCCACTATGCCACCAGGGTTTCCAATGACAGTTCTCAGTAATCAAAGCCTTTCTCTTGACTATTTACATTATTTTGACCAAAAAAATATAGTAGACCCTTATTTTATTCACAACTGGATTATTTATTTTATTCGTTTATTATTATTATTTTTATTATTATGACTGAGTGAAAATGTACATTCCCGTATAAATTTACACACCCACCCATATGCAGCTTCCACTGCTCTCCCTGTCCAGTGACAACACACTATTCCTCTCTGCTCCATACATGTCTCATCCTCCCAACAGTCTCCTTTCCCCTCCTCTCCACCCACTCTCCTTCTTCCAGCCAGAGGTCAGCAGGATGATATCCTATAGATGCATAGGACCATAAAGTGCATCCAATATGGTCACTCTGCATTGCCAAGTCCAATCCATTCGTGTCTGAAGAGAAGACCTTCGTTATAATTTATGGGCAAGGGCAGCATGAGGGCCAGGGGCCATGCTGCCAGGGGAACCCCGAAGCCGCTGGACCATCAATTGAGGTCTTTCAGTGGAGATCTCAGGGTGCACCCCTTGTTATTCTTGTGTTGCCAGTGAGACTCAACTTAGTGAGCTCCAACATGGCTATCACTGGTGGTGGCCGGGCACCATCCGATTCTTCCGGTCCCAGGTCCATGTAGGCACCCACTCACGTGGGTCTCTCTATCTTCTTGGTTGTCTTTACCCCATGTCGTTTTGGTCCTCAGTGATCATCTGTTCCTGCTGAGTTGGGACCATCTGCTTCTACACTCACTTAAGGAATGAAAGGTACCCAGTTATGTATTATACAAAGCCCACCATACTGAGGTGACTGGAGAATATGTCAAAGTTCTAGGCTTAATCTTGGTTTTGCTGTTGACTGCTTATGTGATCCCTGGTCAGATACGCAACTGTAAATTGTTCTTCGCCTCAGTTTTGATGTCCGTGAAGTGGAGAAAATGCTACATATTTGAAATGACACTTGTAAGAATGGTCATGAGCCTTTTAGCTCTCTATTGCTGCAGCTACAAATTAAGGCCAGCTTAGTTGCTTAATTAGAATTCTGACACAAGTCTCATTGGTATGAAGTGCATGTGTGAGCTGAGCTGAAGCCTTCCTGTAGGCTCTGGGTAGACTCTGTTTTGTAACTTGTCCCAGTTTCTAAAGGCCATGCACGTTTCTCATTCTCAAAGTCAGAAAGAGAAGGCAGAGTCTTCCTCATGCTGCCATCTCTCTGTTTCTCTGAGAGCAGCAGGGAGACACATTCTGCTTCTAAGGACTCATGATTAGAATGGGCGCACCCAGTCAGGATCCACTTGGTGGCAAAGGGTTTGGTTCGATTTTATTTAACCCAAACAATCCAGTGTGATCTCTCCATACCAAGGTTTTTAACATAACCACGTCTTCAAAGTCATTGTTGCCATGCAAGGTAACATGTTCACATATTCTGTGGATCCAGATGTGGCTTTTTTTTTTTTTTTTTTGGACGTGAGTGCTATTACTTGACCTCTCACAAGGCAATGCACATATTCTGACAAGAGCAGATCTGGGACACAGCTGATGATAGATTAATATCAGTTTCCTTTTTAATTGTTTAAAATAGTACATCATGATGAAATAACAGTGGACTGCACTTTGACTGTGTCAAGGAGATGAGCATCCACATTTGAGGAAGCTATGCCAAAGATTCAGAATACAAATGCTGTTGTTCCCCCATGATGATTTCTCTCTTGGGATGTGAGTAAAACTATGTATTCTTTTATTTTCCCTCAGAGACTCTTGGCTTTCATCACTTAATGTATACTCAGTACAAGTCTCACCATTTCAATGGCCTGGCCATCTCAGTGCCACTTCGATTGATTTTATTTTTGTGATCTTATCATCATACTCCTCACCGAAAACTGAAGAGACACTAAAGAGACGTTAAAAACCAAACTCAACCCAACCCAGTGTCACTGAGTCAATTCTGACTTATAGTGACCCCGTTTGGTAGAATAGACCTGCTCCATAGTTTCCAAAGAGAACCTAATGGATTTGAACTGCTGACCTTTGGGTTAACAGATGTAGCACTTAATCACTACACTACCAGGGTTTCCAAAAACCCACTTCTGTCGAGGCTTTTCCTACTCATAGCAACCCTGGAGGTCCAAGTAGAACTGCCCCATAGAGTTTTCAAGGAGTCCCTGGTGGATTTGAACCACTGACCTTTTGGTTAGCAGACACAGCCCTTAACCCACTACGCCACCAGGGTTTCCAAAGAGACATTAATAAAGGACAATAATATTGCCACTATTCTAGGAAGTGGATTGTTGGCTTAGTCTCTTGTGAAGGCTTGTACCTTTCCTTCCTTTATGCCCACCTGTATACCAGTAACTTCTAGATCTGTGAGACTTTATGTATAACCACAACTGTCTTTTGATATGGGGATGGTAGGCACACTATCTAGGGAACCAAGATGTTACCCACAGTTTTAAGTTGCCCTTTATGAAGTCAGTTCCAGTTTCTCACATGCCATTCTGCTATACACATAGATCAATGACGTCTTTAAGGCACCAGGTTTGATGGGAGAATGTTACTGCTTGAAAATGGAAAGAACACATATAGAGTTAATCAGGTAAATATTTTAATAACCTTCAAAACAGCCACCGCTACCACTTCACCACTATCACAAATGGGCCTCTCCTAATAAAGTCTTGGGCTGCTAGAAAAGCTGAACTGTCCTTTTGTTGAGGGAGATCAGAGCAAAAACTAACTCACCTGTTTAACAACACTGGAAATATCTACTTTCTACCTCGGGATTGTCTTTCTTCCCTTTAGCCAAAATCACTTAAAAAAAAAAAAAAGAATTAATTCTGAAGTTCGGTATAACAATTTCGTACCTACTTTTCTTTCTTTGGTCAAAACATGTAATCATCTTCTGAATTTCAAAATATTTTGGATTGTTTTTAAAGCAATTCTGGTACAAGACGATTTAAAACTTTCAGTCCAATGCCACCAAATTATCAGTAAAATTGATGTATTGTCAAAAGTGGCTATCAAGAGCTTGTTTTCCTCATTTTCAGGACAATTCCCAAACATCTCTAAAAGCTTTGCCAATGTTTGTCAATTTCAAGATACGTTCTAGAAGAAATTCAGATGGAGTTATTTTAAGCAAATCCTGATTAGTGAGTGTTTATAGATCAGCGATCAAAACATGAGATGAGGAAGTTGGCATTTAATATAATACTGTACATTTATGTAACACCTTTTCCTGAGAAGATAAAAAGCATACAAATAAGCAGTCAATAGAAGTGATTGTTTAACATAGAATCTTGAAAATGGATACACGGGACCCTGACATTTCTAGGTAGTGCTATGCAAAAGAATTGCATCTCAGAGTTCTTTATATCTCCCTCACACAAGTGGCAACACAAGGAGAGGCTTTTTTTTTTAGTGGGGAAAAAGTATACGCCCAATGTCATGGATTGAGCTGTGTTCCTCCTGAAATGTGTGTGGCCCTTTGGCTGAGCCACGATTCCCTATATTTTATGATTGCCCTCCTTTTTGTGATTTTCCTACGCTGTATATTAAAGAGGATTATGGTGGGACTGTAAATGCTTTCTTAAGGTCCCCTCCGTACTCTACTGTAAATGGAGTTTCCCTGGAGTGTGGCTTGCACCACCTTGTATCCTTTCATCGTACAAGAGATAATAAGGAAAGAGAAGCAAGCAGAGAGTTGGGAACCTTACACTATCAAGAAAGCAGTACCAGGACTACAGTAAGTCCTTCAGACTTGAGGTTCCTGTGCCAAGATGCTCCCCGACCAAAGACTGATGCAGCACAAAGACTTTGCTCCAGAGCCAACAGAGGGAAAGCCTTCCCCTGGAATGGACACCATAAATCCAGACATGTAGCCTACCAGATGTGGAAGAATAAACTTCCCTTTGTGAAAACCATCCATTCTGTGGTATTTCTGTTAGAGCAGCACTAGATGATGAAAACACCCAGGAACGGGTCAATATGCAGGAACAGACAACCTTGGTTCAAGTACTGTCCACCTCTGAAATCATAGCCGCTGGATACTACCTTCCATCTTTTATTGCCAATTTCTTTTTTTTATTTGATATGATTGAGCGAAAATGTACATTCCTGTATAAATTTATATGCCCACCTATACACAGCTTCCACTGCTCTCCCTGTCTGGTGACAGCACATTAGTCCTCGCTGCTCCATACATGTCTCATCCTCCCAACAGCCTCCTTTCCCCTCCTCTCCACCTACTCTCCTTCCTCCAGCCAGAGGTCAGTAGGATGATATCCTATAGATGTGTAGAACCATAAAGTGCATCCAATATATGGTCACTCTACATTGCCAAGTCCAATCCATTCGTGTCCAAAGAGTGGATCTTCGTTACGATTTATGAGCAAGGGCAGCATCAGGGCCAGGGGCCATGTTCCCAGGGGAACCCTGAAACTGCTGGACCATCAATTGAGGTCTTTTAGTGGTGGTCTCAGGATGCCAATTTCTAAAACAAATAAAGATTTTTGTTCCCTCAGGAACACAACTGAAATCCATGTTTCAAGTGAATGATCAAAAAAAGTCTTCCAAAAGCCCAGTTTCTGAAATATTGCCCTAAAAAGATCCTAAATAGAAGAATATGGAAGAAAAGTCTCAAACATATCTAGCGATGTTGTATTTTACTGTAGTTCGTGAGCTAAAGCTATGATGTTACTGAGTCCAGGAGGGAGCACTACTCCTATGTCCACTACTTTTTCAAGTGGTTATTTACAACCTACTTCTAAAAGGGAGGTGGGTATGGTAAGACGAAGGAAGAAACTAAATATTGGCCACAACCTCAATACCAACATAAGATACCATTTAAAAAAATTGTTTTTATCATGATTTATCAAAGTTTGTAATCAAAGTCAATAAAACTTCAAATACCTGCCTCTCTGCAACTCTATCTGCTCTCCTCACCCTGTGACAGCACACTCTCCTTTTTTAACTCTTTACTTCCAGTATCCACTCAATCAACACTAGTCTCCTCCTCTCCATCCACCAGCAGGACAGCTTTATACATATATATATATATATATATATATATATACAAAGCTGTAAATTAGTTCACTCACTATGTGTGTCACCCTGTGTCCCCAAGTCCCATCCAATCTTTGTCTGAAATGTTGGCTTCATCACTGGTTTCAGCTCTGAGATAGCAGCAAGTCTAGAGGCCAGGTACTCAGGGGACCCTCCAGGTTGTCAGACCATCAAGTCTGCTCTTTTAATAGAATTCTAGATCTGCACACCCCTTTTTCTTGTGCTACATCAAGGTGTCTACATTGTGTTCCATATCAGGGCTGTATTTGGTGGTGACCAGGCACCATCTTTTCTTCAGGTCTCTTGATGATGTAGTCACCCAATCATAAGGACATTGTTATTATTTTGACAATAGTATTCACTTCGTTTGTTTCTTCAAAAATTATTATAGTTGTCTGCAATTATTTTGATATGATTTCAAACTTAAGGAAAAGTTGTAAGGAATAATAGTATCAGGAATTCCTTGATACCAGATTTACTAACTGTTAAACTTTGTCCCATTTGCTTTATAACCCTTGTTCTCTTCCTGTTTCTTTTTCTTTCTTCCTCTCTCTACATATGTGTCTGTATAAATGTAAATACATATACATGGACATGTGTACATGTAATCATGCACATCAATGTGAGTGCATTTTTTCTGAACTACTTGAAAGCCTATTGGATGTATCTTTTCCCTTTATCCCCAAGTATTTAAAAAAAATCAAAAGTTGAACTCTTGTTAGAATCGATGATCAAATTCACAGTTGATATTCACGTTCTGTGGATTGTCACAGGACTATATTTAGCATTTCTTCCCCTCTCTATACAAGATTTAGTCTAGATCACATGTTGCATTTATATGTCATTTCTAGTATGTCTTCTTGAATCTTAAATAGTTTCTCAGCCTTTTTGTCTTGATTTTGACATCTACTGAAAAGGGCAGGCCTGTTACATTAAGAAATTGTACTCACTTTTGATGCAGTGTTTCTCATTATTTAATTCAGATTGTGTATTTTTCTCTTTTTTTTTTTTGCAGAATGTTACTTAAATATCACTTCTCATTACAAAAGGCACATAATGACAGTTTGTTCCAACATTAGTAATGTACATCTTGTTTACTTGGTTAAGATGATGCCTACAAGAATTTTTCATTGTGTTGTTATTAAGTGCCATCGAGTGGGTTTGTTTCATATCAGCCCTGTGTGTAATAGAACGAAACACTGCCCACTCCTGTGCCTTTTTCACAATGGTTACTGTGGTTCAGCCCATTGTTTCAACCACTGTGTCAATCCATGTTGTCAAGAGTGTTCTCTTGCTTGCAAACCCTCTGTTTTACCAAACTTGATGGCCTGCTCTAGGCACTTTTCCCTCCTAGTAACACATCAAAAGCATGTGGGATGATGTCTCACCATCCTCCTTCTTAAGGAGCATTCAATTGCACTGTTTCCAAAGTAGATTTGTTTATTTTTTTCTGGAAGTCCATGGTATTGTCAATATCCTTTGTTGACATTATAATTTAAATGCATCAATTCTTTTCTGGTCTTCTCTATTCATTGCCCAGCTTTGGAATGAATATGAGGTAACTGAAAATATCATGGCTTGAGTCAAGCTTACCTCAGTCCTCAAACTGACATCTCTGCCTTTGAACACTCAAAGTTAGAGCTAGGTTCTAGTATCACTGATAAAAAATATACTAGAAAATTGAAGAAAATTCTAGAATAAGGAATATTTTACAAAATAAAGTCTCCCAGTCTGAGCAGTAGTGAAGTGCAGTGGTGATCATAAGCAATACTGAGAACAAGTTTCATTTTTAATTACTTATATTGTAGAACTCTACTTTCATATAATCGTATTATTACAGATACAGCAAATTGTAACATTTAGGTACATTAGTGTAACTGTATATGTTGTTAAAATAACGAAGATGACCAAATAAACTCTATTTCACTGGAGATTAAATTCTAGCTTCAGCTTAATTAGGCTAGTCCTGCTACAGTGTTGGTGAGGAATATTGAATATACCACAGACAGCCAAAAGAATGAACTAGTCTGTCTTGGAAGAAGCATAGCCAGAATGTTCCTTAGCAGCAAGGCTGGCTTCTACTTAACTACTTAAAATGAGTTAATAAATCAGTTTAATTCAATAATAGTTTTATTTACTTTTCAATGTACTGAGGTCTCGTGAGAGGTGTCAAAAAAAAGATATGGGGAATGTGTAATACTCTTACGATGCTTACAAACTCATTCGAGTGGTAATAAAGACACAATATTATCTCCTTTATTAGACTGTGTTTTCCTTTATCTATTATGGTACCTGGTAGAACACCAATAAAAATGATTAAATTCTTAATTGACTGTACTGTAAGCCAGTCCTCATGTGTGTTCTGTGAGAAGTAAGAGATATGACTGCAGCCTGCAGTGAACACACCGTCTAACGAGAGAGCAGTGACACATTGCATGGTCAGTGCTATGTACTGGTGAGGAGGGATCACAGTGGAGATAAGATTTAGGCAAAGTAACGGAAAGAGGAAGACTAGAGGAAATCTCTCTCAAAATCTGATGAGGGTTATGAGCTAGAAAGAGCAAAGTCAGGAAAAGACCCTAAGAGAAATATTTAGAGCACAGCAAGAGTCAAAAGTGTGCATGTAATAGTTTGGATGTGATCCAGAAAACCACTCTTCAGACAGAGAAATATCTGTTTATCTTTTTTTTTTTCGAATTATCAATGTGGAAGAATGTAAAAAGGATTTGAAAGTGGCTGTGATACTGTGTTTCAGAAAAATACGACATGTTTCCTACTGTAATGGTGTATTTTTCTGTCATCCTAGATCTATCAAGTCATGGTATACTTATTTGTGACTAGCACAAAAATTCATGATAAATACGTGTGCATATGTGTGTATACACATGCACATGTGTGCACAAACACATACACTTATATAATATAAATATATATTCTTTCTCATACTATATTGTATCTGATATTAGTATTGTTGTTATATGTTTTTATTTTTTTAGTTTGTGTTGGTATATTATTCTATCCTTTATTTTTTATTATGATTGAATGAAAATGTACATTCCCATATAAATTCACATGCTCACCTCTATGCAGCTCCCACTGCTCTCCCTACCCGGTGACAGCGCACCCCTCCTCTCTGCTCCATACATGTCCTATCCTCCCAAAAGTCTCCTGTCCCCTCCTCTCCACCCACTTCCCTTCATCCAGCAAGAGTCCAGCAGGATGACATCCTATAGACGCATACAGCCATAAAATTCCCACAAGATATGATCACTTGGCATTGCCAAGTCCAATCCATTGTTGTCCGAAGAGTTGACCTTCATTATGATTTAAGGAAAGGGGTAGCATTAGTGCCAGGGGCCATGCTCCCGGGGGAACCCGGAACAACAATTGCAGTCTTTTATTGGAGATCTCACTGTGCACCCCTATTTATTCTCTTGCTGCCAGTAAGACTCAACTTTCTTAGCTCCATCGTGGCTATCACTGGTGGTGGCCAGGCACTATGAGGTTCTTCTGATCACGAGTCGATGTAGAGAACCACTCATGTGGGTCTGTCTGTCTTCTGGATTCTCTTTTCCACATGTCATTCTTCGCTATTGTGGACTGTGATCATCCATTCCTGTTGAGTTGGGACCACTTGCTGTACCCTCAGATGGCAGTTTGGCAGCTTTTAAGACCCCAGACACCACTCACTGATGTGGGGTGCAGAAAGTCCTTGTTAGCAAAACGCTAGCTGTGCGAATTAGCCTCGATTTCACCTGAGAGCAAGGTCCCCAGCCCCCCGCCCCAGCTACTCTGTCCTTACAATACTGGGTTAAGATGGGAGAAGTACTCAAATTGTGTTGAAGTAAAGTTATTGTTGATCTTCTTTCTAATGTGTGCTGTCACCGATTTCACCCAACCAAATTTCTGTTAACTATCTAGTCTAAACCTTCCCCTTCACCCTCCCTCCCTCTCTCCCTCCCCACCCTTGCAGCTGTTGAAGAGTCTTTTCTTCTATGCATGAGTCTGTTTTTAAGTTCCTATCGTAAGGGTCTCATATAATATTTGTCCTTTTGTTGCTGACTGTTTTCACTCAGCATAATGTCCTGCAGTTGAAACCAGGTTAAGAGATGTTTCCTGCTAACATCGTTGTTCTTTATCATTGCATAGTGTACCATTGGGTATATATACCATAGTTTACCTATCCCTTCCTCTGTTGTTGGACATCTGGGTTGACTCCATCTTTTTGCTATTGTGGACTGTGCTACAATAAACATTGGTGTGCATGTAACAGTTAGTGTGAATGGCCTTGATTTTGCAGGATATATTCCAAGCAGTGGAATTATTGAGTCAAATGGTATATCTAGATCCAGCTTTCTAAGGAAGTGCCAGATTGCTTTCCAAAGAGGTTGCACTATTTTGCAACCCCACCAACAGTGTAGGAGAGTTCTAATCTCCCCATAGCCTTTCCAGCATTTACTGTTTTGCGTTTTTTGGATCGTGGCCAAACTTGTTGAAATGAGATGGTATCTCACTGTAGTTTTAATTTGAATTTCTTTAATAGCTAATGATCATGAGCATGTCAGCATGTGTTTTTTGGCTGCCTGGATCTCCTCTTTAGAGAAATGTCTGTCCATCTCCTTTGCCCAGTGCTTAACTGGATGATTTATCTTTTTCTTGGTAATATTTTGTAGTACCTTATAGATTACGGAGGCTGGGTGTCAGTCTGACATAGAGTTGCCAAATATTTTTTCCCGTTCTGTAGATGGCTGTCTAATTCTATTAATGAAGTCTTTGGATGAGCAAAAATGATTGATTCTTAGTAGTTCCCATTTATCTATTTTCTCTTCTGATGATTGTGGTTTGTTTGCCAGATTTTGAAGTCTGTGCATGTTGTGTCTTAAACCTTCCATTGTTGTTCCTACTTTTTCTTGGATGAGCTTTATCATTTTAGATTTGATATTTAGGTCTTTTATCCGGTTTGAGTTGGTTTTTGTATAAGTTGTAAGATATGAGTCTTGTTTTAATTTAGTGCAGATGGATATCCAATTTTGCCAGCACCATTGTTGAAGAGATTGTTTTTATCCCAGTTTAATGTCTCAGGGTCTTTGTGGAATATCAACTGTTCATAGGCAGATGATATCATCTCTGGGGTCTCGATTCTGTTCCACTGATCTATCTGTATGTTTCTGGACCAGTACCAGGCTGTTTTGACTACTGTGGCAGTGTAGTAGGTTCTAGTGTGGGGTAATGAGAGGCCTCCCAGTGTGTTCTTCTTCTTTAGTAGTACTTTACTTATTGGCAGCTTCTTCCCTTTCCAGACAACGTTGGTGATTTGTTTCTCCATCTCATTAAAAAATGTCACTGGAACTTGTATTGGGATTGCATTACATAAATAGATTGCTTTAGGTAAAATAGACATTTTGACAATGTTAAGTCTTCCTATCCATGAGCAGGGTAGGTTTCTCCATTTATGTAAGTCTCTCTTAGTTTCTTGCAGTGTTTGCAGTTCTCTTTGTAAAGGTCTGTTATTTCTCTGGTTAAATTTATTCCTAGGTCTTTATCTTCCTAGGGGCTATAGTAAATGGTATTGACTTGGTGATTTCTTCCTTAATAATCTCATTGTTGGTATAAAGGAATCCTACTGTTTACTTATGTTTATCTTGTATCTTGAGACTTTGCAGAAGTCTTCTATCAGTTTGAGTAGCCTCCTTATGGATTCTTTGGGATTCTCTGCATACACAATCATATTATCTGCAATTAGGGAGATTTTTAGTTCTTCTTTGCCAATGTAGATGCCCCTTATTCCTGGGTCTTGCCTAATTGCTCTGGCTAGAATTTCTAGTACTATATTGAGTAGGAGAGGTGAGAGTGGGCATCCTTGTCTATTTCCTGTTCTCAAGGGAAACTGTTTCAGTTTCTCTCCATCCAGGATGACGTAGGCAGTTGTCTTTGTATAAATGGCCCTTATTGTATTGAAGAAACTGTCGTCTATTCCTATTTTGCTGAGAGTTTTTAGCATGAATGGGTGTTGGACTTTATCAAATGCCTTTTCTGCGTCAATGGACAAAAGCAGGTGATTCCTGTCTTTTGTGTTATTTATGTGGTTGATCACATTAATTGTTTTTCTGATGTTGAACCAGCCTTGCATCCCTGGTATGAATCCAACTTGGTCATGATGGGTTATTATTATTATTATTATTTTTTGATATGTTGTTGTATTCTATTGGCAAGAATTTTGTTGATGATTTTTACATCTAGATTCATGAGTGATATCAGTCTGTAGTTCTCCTTTGTGATTGGGTGTTTCCCTGGCTTTGGTGTCAGGG
This sequence comes from Heterohyrax brucei, assembly GCA_028571685.1. Taxonomy (NCBI): domain Eukaryota; kingdom Metazoa; phylum Chordata; class Mammalia; order Hyracoidea; family Procaviidae; genus Heterohyrax; species Heterohyrax brucei. The sequence continues at coordinate 56,129,198 of CM053149.1, forward strand.
TTATGCTAGCTTCATAGAATGAATTTGGGAGTATCCCTTCCCTTTCTATACTGTGAAATATTCTTAGTAGTATTGGAGATAACGCTTCTCTAAAAGCTTGGTAGAATTCTGCAGTGAAGCCCATCTGGGTGTGTAGTTTTCATGGTTGGCAGTTTTTTGATGACTTTTCCTATCTCTTCCTTTGTGATGGGTTTATTAAGTTGCTCTGCTTCTCCTTGTGATAATTTAAGTAGGTGATACAAATCAAGGAATTTGTCCATTTCCTCTAGGTTTTCAAATTTCTTGGAATACAGTCTTTCATATTATTCAGCTATGATATTTTTTACTTCTGTTGGCTCTGTTGTGACCACTCCCCTCTCATTTCTAATTTGGGTTATTTGTTTTCTTTCCTGTTTGTCTTTAGTAAGTTTAGCCAACAGTTTGTCAATTTTGTTGATCTTTTCAGAAAACCAGCTTTTGATCTTTTCAATTTTTTCAGTTGTTCTTCTATTCTCTAATTCATTTAGTTCTGCTCTAATCTTTATGATCTGTTTTCTTCTGTTGCCTGAGGTTCCTCTGTTGTTCTCTCTCTACTTGTTCAAGTTGTCGGGTCAGTTCTTTGATTTGGTTTCTTTCTTCCTTCCAGATGTGTGCATTTATGGAGATAAACAGACCTCTGAGCACTACTTCGGCTGTATCCCATAGGTTCTGGTAGGAAGTGTTTTCATTCTCTTTGGAATCTATAAATTGCTTTATTTTGTCTTTGATTTCTTCTATAACCCATGTTTTTTTGAGCAAGGTGTTGTTCAGTTTCCATGAATTCCACTTTCTATGTTTTTTTTCTGCTATTGATTCAGACTTTTCTGGCTTTATGATCTGAGAAGATGCTTTGCATTAATTCAATGGTATGGATTTTGTTGAGAATTGCTTTACATCCTAATACATGATCTATTCTGGAGAAGGTTCCATGTGCACTGGAGAAGAAGGTGTAGTTGTCCGCTCGTGGACAGAAAGTTCTGTATATGTCGATGAGTTCTAGTTGTTTAATTGTGGCAATAAGGTCTTCTGTGTCTTTATTGAGTTTTTTTCTAGATGATCTGTCCAATATTGAAAGTGGAGGGTTGAAGTCTCCCACTATTACTGTGGAGTGATCTATCTCCTTTTTGAGTGTAGCCAGTGTTTCTTTGATGTATTTAGGTGCTCTAATATTAGGTGCATAAATATTTAATATTGTTATGTCCTGCTTGTGTATTGAACTTTTCAGCAGTAAATAGTGTCCATCCTTCTCCACAATGGTGGATTTTACATTAAAATCAATTTTATCTGAGATTAGAATTGCTACACCTGCTCTTCTTTGTTCATTGTTAGCTTGATTTGTATTGTGCCACCCTTCAGTTTTCAGTTTCTTCCTATCTTGAAGTCTAAGGTGAGTTTCTTATAGGCAACATATAGATGGGTCATGTATTTTGATCCAAGATGTCACTCGATGTCTCTTTACTGGAGCATTCAGTCCATTCACATTCAGTGTAATTATTGATATGTGTTCAGTGCTAGCCATTGTGATATGTTTATTTTTGTGTTGATGTGTTCTCTGTTGTTCTTAATTTGTTCTGTGACCTTTGTGAGTTTATTTTTCATCTTTTTCAGAGTTGCTTTTGTGATTGTTGAGACTCCTATATAGCATTTCTTGTTATGGTATGTTGCTTCTTGATTGTGCTTTACAGCTAACCCTGTGATCCCACTTAATAAACTATATATAAACTCAATTTTGATTGCTACCAGTCTTGTCAACTTCCTCTCCATCTGGAAGGACTATAAGGACTATAATTCATTCCCCTTTTTAATATGATGATATCATAGTTTACATGATATGATCACTAGATTGTTTCTTTCACTTTTATAGCTTTGATTGTGTTTGGAGCCCTCCCTAACTGAGTAGGATTCTGGATAATGTGTCCTTCTAAAATATAAAGTTAGCAGTTTTGTTCTTCCAAGCCAAGAGATTCTTTCAGTATTTCTTGTAGCTTTGGGTTGGTTTTTACAAAGTCTCTGTGTTTCTGTTTACCTGTGAATATTTAAATTTTGTTTTCATGTTTGAAAGATAGTTTTGCAGGATATATAATTCTTAGTTGGAAGTTCTTTTCCTTCAAGGCTTTGAATGTGTCATGCCACTGTTTCTGCGCCAGGATCATTTCTGCTCAGAAATCCAACAAAAGCCTACAGGGTTTCCCTCTGAATGTTAGCTTTGCTTTGAGTCTTACTGCCTTTAAGAGTTTCTGCTTATGTTTCATTTTGTTGAGCTTGATTATAATATGTTGTGGAGTCTTTCTTTTGAGATCTATATTGAGTGGTGTTCGATATGTATCTTGGATATCTATATTCTCTTCTTTAATAATTTCTGGGAAGTTTTCTGTCAGCAGCTCATCAACAATGCTCTCTGTGTTCTCAGGTGTCTCTCCCTGTTCAGGAATTCTAATTAATAGCAGATTGTTTTTCTTAATAGAGTCCCACATGCTTCTTAATGCTTCTTCATTTTTCTTGTTTCTTTTTTCTGATTTCTCCTCATAGATGCTGGAGTCAGTAGTTCTGTGTTCCAAATCAGAAATTCTCTTTTCCCTTTGTTCCATTCTGTTTCTTGGCTTTGAATTGAAGTTTAAGAAAAGCTTCTTGATCTGGGAAGTTCTGAAGTGGTTTCTTTTGGGGGCCTTCTGATACCACGGGTGATTTCCTGGTTACTATCTTCTCCAAAGTTTGTTGCGTTTTTGGCTTCATGTGGGTCACTAGAGGCTGGGAGAGATGCTGTGAAGATGGACCACAGTTGTTTCTCTAGGCTGTCTTAAAATAAGAAGTAAAAAGTATTTAAGAACTTCCAAAGTCAGTCAGGTTTTCAGGTGTATATGTCCCTCTTCCCAGATGGCAAAGAAGCACCTCTATATTGAACCCCAGATGTTATAAACTAGCTCAAAATACAGAAAAGCTACTGGCCTGCTGGCCTCTGCTGTTGGGCCCCCTCTTTAGGTAATACTGTGTAGAATTCTGATTTTCTGCTGGAAAATGAGTCTCTTATGGGTAGGCATTGCCTCCCAGCACAGGAATTACATCCAGCTGTGGCTTCTGTATGGATGGCTCCACCTCCCAGCAACACAAGATGGCGTCCTCAGAAGCTTGCCAGCTTGCTGGGACGAGGCTCCCGGTGGAAAGAGAGACCAAGAGTGCCAAAATGCCCAGAGTCCACAGTCTGTGCTGCTGGGCCCAAGCCCCAGGTGGCATTGTGCAAAACACAGCCTCCCTGCTGGAAAATCATTCTCCCTCCAGCAGACACCACCTCTCTGCCTAGGAACCAAGTCCTGCCAGGGTCGCTGCCTGGGCTTCTCTGTCTCCCAGTGGATCAAGATGGTGTCCTGCACAAGTGCATCTACACGGTTACCACATGGCGGAGACAGAAGAATAGGCAAGAGGAACCGAGAGGTATAGAGTCCAATGCTAGGCTCTCAGAACATGGCAATTATGTTTGCCGGTCCCACCAGCAGTACGTCCGAGACCAGCAGCTAGTCAATTCCCAGCTCTGCCCGCCAGCCAAGACAGATGAAAAAGAATCAAAATGGTGAGTTACCTTTGGTCTGTGCAAGCCTGTGTTCAGTGGTATGAAGTCCAAATTAACAGCCCTATGCTGCATCCCAGGCTCACATGTGTCCAGAAGGCTCTGTTTAATTATCATATCAGATCTTGGTTTCCAGAGGGATTTAGGGGGATTTGCATTTAGTCTGCCATCTTTACTCTGCCCCCCCATTTTTTGTTTTCTTATCAATTTTATGTATATTTCTTAAGATGAATATTAGCCTGATAATGACTTTTTGTCTATTTTTTATTTAATCTCAGAGTCTCTTCACTGTTCAGTTGCTAGGTTTACTACACTTAATGACATGGGCTGTGCTTACTCCCATCATCTGCTTTATGCTTTTTATTCATCATGATCTTTTAGGCTCTCTCCCTCCATTGTTTCTTACCGTTGTTAAATTGATTTAGTTTATTGAAACTCTTTTTGTCTTTAGTGGTTTAAATAGTCTGTATACCACCTTTTTTGTTCTTTTAAAAGGATAGCATAAGTAGTTAAACATATCTTTATACTTTCATTAGAATTAATAAGAATTTATTTTCTGCTGTCAAAGGAAATTAAAATCTCAGTACATTTTCTTAGGTCAGCTTTCTTCAAGATTTTTGCTCCATTACTTGATCTCTGACTTAATCTGGTCATCTCAGGTTTCTCTCCCTTACCAGGAAACTAGCTAGATATTTTCCTTTCTATCATGTAGCAATGAAACAAGCATTGTGCTTCAGTGTAACTGCGCACTTCGGTAGTCATTATTTTTCCATGTTTAAGTGTCAGAACCCAGAGCTGGAGATCTTCTCTTTTGTGATTCTAGCAACAACTAGTTGTTTTGTAGACAGCTGGATATTTAGAGTATATAGATTCTTGGGTGTTAACAGTCAGAATCAACTGATGGTAGTGGGTTTGAGTTTTTTTGTTTTTATACTTTAAAAGCCAAGCCAAGTGCCGTCGAATACTTTAGATTGTTAATAAAACTTGTATTTATTTTCATCGTACTAGAATATACCTCCATTAATTGTTTGAGAGAGACTCTGTGTCTGATGAACTATATCAATCCTCAAAATACTAAAAATGTCTTAACTTTGTCCTCACGTGTGAATGTTTAGCTGGGTATAGAATGACTTACTCAAAATTATATTCCGTCAGTTTTTGGAAGTTATTTCTGCCCTCAGTTTTTACATTCAGTGTTTATCGATAAAAGAGCCAAAAACCAAACCTGTTGCTGTTGAGTCAATTCTGACTCAGAGTAACCCTATAGGACAGCATAGAACTGTCCCATAAAGTTTCTAAGGGTAGATTTGAATTGGCAGCCTTCAGGCTATCAGCTGTTGCTCTTAACTACTATGACACTCATGGTTTACTATCGATAACAAGTGTATGTCAAATTGATTATATTACTTTTGGAAATATTTTTTCATATCTTTCATGATTTCTCAAAGGAATAGATTTAGTCTGAAATATTGAGTTTTTCCTTACTACTGGAAAATGGATATTATTTCTCTATTCTTTCATGAGCATCTTTTACAAAGAAACTGGAAAGTCTGAATCTGACTGACTTCCAAATCCATGAAATTTTGATAGCTGGCATTTGTTTTTCTATCCTCCTCAGCAATATTGTATGAAAATTTGCTTCTTGATTTTGTTTTTTAGTTCACTGTTTCTTTCCTCAGCTGTATTTATTTGACTTTCGATTTCTTTTTCCCACAAGAGTGCACATTTATTTCTAGGGTCTTATTTGATACAATTTTAGCAATATTCTTTGATTCTTCTTTATTATACCGAACTTTTCTTATTTTATAAATATGGCCTACCCATTGTGTCTCCAAGTGTACCATTTAGGTATACTTATTTTCAGTTATTATGTGTCTATCACTACACTTTCCTCTAGCATCAAGTTCTTCCATTAGCTGAGATTGACTTGCTTTCATGGTATTGGTTTTTTATGTTTGCTTATATACTTCACTGGTTAGCTGAGATACCCTTACACAATATCTACTGTTTTTTATTTATATATCCTATTGAGATGAGGTCATTATGAATTGGAAATGCCTCAGCAACATGTAACAGCAGCAGCAACAACACTGAGATGGGGGTAGCTACTGTAGCAATTGCAAGAGATAGAAGAGTGAGGTATATGCTAGGTGACACAGCTCAGTGTCAGGTCTTATGAGTCTAGGTTCTCCTCATTCCTATCAGAGGTAGAAAACCATATTGGGTGCTTCTCTATTTATAAGAAAGCTCCCATGCTAAGTGCTGATGCCTGGTGATAAGCACTCTTTCTCCCTCTTTTTAAGCTGATGCCCTTCTACTTGAGAGCAGAATCATTTTTCCTTACTTCTTCCATGTGAAAGGAGCTTTACTACCATAGCTCTCCAGACTCCTTCACTCATTACTCTTCAGGAAAGAAAAAATGCCACATCCAGTTAATTTAGGGAAAGAAAATGGAACTTCATAGCTCTACCTCTTCCTCTTTCCTCTTCTTATGGATGAACATATTTGTATAAGTTGGCAGTTTGTTTCATTCCTTCATATTCTAAGCTTAAGAGGACCAAGACTAAACTCTGCAATTGGGCCTTATCATTTGGAAGACTGGGCTGAGGCACAGAGAAATCATTTGTGTAGGAAAATGCTCATAAGGTAATTGGAGGATCTAGGCATCCCTCTTAATTTTTGCTGACACTGTGTGAAGCATTGGCTGTATAATGTTTTTGCCTTGACAGTGTTCAGTAGCCTTTTGGCCACAAAGCTTATATTTACTGTTATTTGATTGGCTTTTAACTATTGTAACTTCATCACGTAGCTCTAGCTCTTATGAGATGTGACTTTGAAAAGTCAGTAGCTTATTGCAGGTTTGTCCATAGGGAGGCAAGCTGCATAAGCTGAGCCTTAACAAATAAGCAACAGGCCTCCTAAAGAGATATGAGTCCTCAAAGGCAAGTGACTAGGGGAGTGTTTTCATGTTCTAGAGTTCTGACGTTTGTCATTGAACTATGCAGGTGCTGTTGGGCCAGCTGTTGGTGATGTTTTGAGGCAGGAACAAATAATTTAAACATTAATGGGCGGAAAAATGTTTGTTGTGTTTCATTTGTTGAAAAGCTGAATTGTATGTGCATTGCACAGCTGTAATGGGCATCTATTTCTAAATTGTTAGAACTAGGCCTGAGAAGGCAATGCTAGGTCTACTATAGCAAACTTCTCTTGTTTTCAGAGTCCAAGAGGATGGACTGATCCAAAATTCATGTGCTTTGTCCACAGGCTCAAAAAGCCTGAAATATTCACAAAATATTGTATAAATTTCTTGGTGATAGCTACTGCACATGGTTATTGCATTGTAGGTTGTTGTGCAGGTTTTACTTGTATTCTAATAGAACAAACCTTAGAAATATATGCAACTAAGACTCTAGGGAAGGAATCGGCAAAGTTTTATGTAAAGTTTCAGATAATAAATATTTTAGGCTTTGTAAACCATATAGTTTTATTGCAAATACTTCACTCTACTGTTACAGCACAAATGAAGTCATACTAGTAAACAAATGTGTATGACATGTGACAATTAAGTTTGTGAACATACCCCAGAAGAAGTGCTATGTACGTCTTTGCTGAATATCACTATGGTCACCTTTGAAGTACTCCACCTGGGAAGCTATGCACTGACACCAGCATCTAGTACACATTTCAAAGCAATTTTGGAATTTTTTTTCTGGAATGGCCATCAGAGCTGTCATCATATTCCCTTTGAGGTCCTAAATGTCAACAAAATGTCTTCCTTTCAATGTTTCCTGTATCTTCAGGTAAAGAAAAAAGTCACTGGGAGCCAGATTAGGTGAGTAGGGAGGGTGTTCCAATACAGCTGTTTGTTTACTGGCTAAAGCTCCCAGACAGTGCCATTTGAACTGGTGCACTGTCGTGATGCAACAGCTATGAGTTGCTGGTAAAATGTTCAGGTCGTTTTTGCCTAACTTTTTCACACAGCCTTTTCAGCAATTCTAAATAGAAAACTTGGTTAGCTGTTTCTCCAGTTGGTACAAATTCATAATAAACAATCCCTCTGATATAAAAAAAAGGTTAGCAACATTGTTTCGACTCTTGATTTGAAATGACGGAATTTTTTTGGTTGTGGAGACTTGGCTGACTTCCACCGTGCATTTTGATGCTTTGTTTCAGGGTTGCCTTGGTACACTCATGCTTCATTATCAGTGATAAATGGCCCAAAACATTGTCTTGCTTCTCCAAAAGGTCTTGACAAACTTTGATTCTCCTTTGTTTTGTTCATCTGCGAGCTCTTTTGTGACCTGTTTTACGTACACCTTTCTCTTGCCAAGATTTTCAGCTAAGGTTTTCCTATTTCTCTATCAATGTTTACTTGGTCTGCTATGCTTCTCATAGTCAACCAACAATTTTGATGCACAATTGGATGAATTTTTGCAATGTCTTCATCAGTTCTGCTCATTAATGGCCTCCCCGACCTCTCCATCAGTGGCACTTTGTCTCCCTTCCGAAAAATGTTTAATACATTTGTACGCTGCCTTTTTCTTCATGATATTCTCCCCATAAATCTGGACTAACATGTCTCTGGTTTCACTTCTACTCTTGTGAAGTTTAACAAGCAATTTATTGTTTGTCCATTGTTCTAATTCAAGCTTCAGCATTATCATGGCCACTCACAAAAACATGCAACAACAATAATGAACACCACTCAGCAAGATACTGCCATATATTGACATGAACGCAGCTGTGTGACACTGATATACCAAGGCTGTGAAATCTTCCTGAGTTGCTTGTACTGCCAACGTAAGTGCATAGTGGCAAGTTAGTGAGTTTTGTTGTCAGGTCTTATATGAATGTTTTCCAATAAAGCTTTATTTAGAAAATCAGGCAAAAGGTTGGATTTGGTCTTTGAGCTGCTGTTTTCCAACTTTGGCTCTAAGGGAAGGCCCAGCAAAGAGGGATTTGTTAACAGCAATCCAGAGATAGGCAGTAAAGAGCAGGGCTGGGTTAAATGATAAACTCATGGCACAGTAGAAATAGCCAATTTAGAAAATGATATATATATATTAGAAAGAGATATATTTGAATAGTGAATAATTTTTTTTTACAGACCTGGAACTCACTGATTGATAAACATATTAGATAAACAGATGTCTTATTCAGGAAACAAAAGGAAACTTAGAAGACTCTCAAATAAAAAAATGTCATTGTCACATATGTGTTACAGATGGAAAGACACTAATCTCAAGAAGAATTTCATGTTCTAAAATTCAGCTAAGTTTTTCTGAGAGGCAAAGAGTAATATGCAGAGTAAATAAAATACTAAGAGAACTGTTAATTATGAGGGAAAGGTGAAAAAGAAGAAGGAATGCCATCATGTCCTTGAATTGCAAAGGCTTCTTGAAGACAAGATGACATAGAAATGAGATGTAGGTAAGTTATACCTCTTAGCTGCATCTCCAGATGCTCCTGTTAGGAAATTTGGTAATGGTGAGTTTTTCTACAGAAGCATATATGAGGAAAATATGTAAACCTTCCCAGAAAGCATGTTTCACAGACTGAAATAATTCAGTAGTTGGTGTAAAAAAAAAAAAAAAGAATTATCCTTGAGCTTGTTCCGACTTGTGATGATTCTGTGTATGTCAGAGTAGAACTGCTGCTGGTGGCTCATTTTTCTTAAATATATCACCAGCCTCTTTTTTTTCCAGGACACTTCTGGGTGAACTTAACCAATCTACCTCTTGGTTACTACCAAACCCATTGATGTCACCATTGTGATAAAGCAACGAAAACACCTGCTTGTTAGAGATAGTGGCAGCTCTGTCACTGATCACAAGCCATCTTCAACATAGAATTGGGACAAGAACAATCTGAGGTTTGGGAGAAAGTGAAAAGTGTAAGGCTTAATTATGCTTTGTGAGAAAGGTAACCTGGAAAAAGGACATAGAAAATTTATGACTATGTCAAGGAGGCAGCAATGTCTTAACTACCGTTCTCTGAGTTGAGGATCTCCTTCCTAAAGATGGTGACCACAGTGGCAGGAATGCTCTGGTGGACCTGAATTGTCTCTCACAAGTGGAACAGCAGCGTCCTCAGCTGATCATTGGTTTAATGGTTAACATCAGAGGGTTTGCTGGCTGAACAAAGAGTCTGGGAGATCTGGGTGGGAAGTACACTTCTTCCTTTTGCCTGACGCTTCTTCTCAGGTGGGGGAAGTTGTACCAGCATGAGAATCTGGAACTCTCTCCATGCCCTCAGTTGCCTTTATCCCAGATAAGAAGGAATTCACTGATAGGGGAATTTGGGTCTAGGAAAGGGAAAGGAGTGGGCATGCCCACAATAGCAAACGTTCTATTTTGTTCCTTCATGCTGTTGAGGTTTGTTGAGTTTGGGGAGTCTGTCCCAGTCAGTAATGCCTGTGACAGCCTAAATCTGTGAATTGGTATTTGGAGCTCTCTTCCTCAAAGATGTTAGGTACATTCTTCACACTTTTTCCCCATTTGCTGTTTTTTTAATTTTCATGTTTTCCTTGTTTTTCAACTGATGCAATATTTGAGGAAGGAAGAGAAGGGTTATCATTGAATCACCTCAATCCACCAATGCCTCACACTTGAGGCCCAGATTACTGTAATCTTTCTAACACCTTTCTAGCGCCATTCACTCTTGACTTTCAAAGATAATGCTAAGGTTTTTGTCACATTATTATGTTTTATAATAACGAGCATCTCTACAATGACATAAAAATATGAGTGGAAGCTCCATGCTTCTGCTACTGATCTGGGAGCCTGCAGTGTGACTGGTTAAAATTGGAACTCTCCACCTTTTATTTATTGTTTAGCTTTCTGTGAAAAACCAAAATTCTAATATTATTTTTAAAATTCTATTTCTCATTGATGACAGTATTATTTAAAAATTCCTTGGTTTTATTATCACATCTCATCCTGAGTTGTAAAATACTTTTTACTTAAATTCTAGATATTCTTAATTCTTTCTTGTACCATATAATTTAAATCTAATTACATCTGTGTATTTTAAACATGAATTAGAGGAACTTACCAGTGAAATATAATCTTCTCTGATTTCTGACATTTGTCTTCATTCTCTTCCTATGTCTGTGTTTTTCCTTATTAATTTCTTTGAAAAAGAAAAATACAATAGTGGCAGGTGGAACCATGAAAAAAGAGAGTTTATTCTTGTTTTTCCTCCAATGTTTGGGCTATTTCCCTTGACAACTCTGGGTATTCTCAAGACAGTCAATTAATGATATAAGTAACACACATTTCATACAAAGCAAGACATAAAATCTTTAGGAACACAAAAAACAGGGTCACAGTCTCTGTTCTAAAGTGTCAGGTTTCTTGTTTTTAGAAATTAGAAATTAGACCCTTAAAAGTCAGTTCACAAAAGAGATGAGTTCGTTTATGTAGATTAAATAGGCACAATCACTTTGTGGAAGCGATTTTTTAAAATCTTTAAAATATGCACATATTTGATAGTTTCTAGAACATTATCCCTAGTAAAGAACCTTTGATGTTTTTAAAAGACCGTATGCACTAAGCTTTTTGTGGCACTCTGTTTCTAATCATAAAAATTGTAAAATAATCCAACTGTTTAACTAGAATAATAGTAAAATAAAGCCTGCCGTACAAATGTCATAGAATACAATAAAGCTATTAAACTATGTTAATGAGCACATTTTATTATGTAAGACACGTAAACCCTAATAATACAACAAAAAAATGCATAGTCACTATGAAGACAAGAGTTTAAAACTGAAAAAAATGTCCAAATCTGTGAAGTAAAGAACTACATAGAAGGAAGAAGGAAAGCACTTTTTAGTAACTGTCTTAATCCAGTTGCTGTCTAGTTGATTCTGACTCATGGCTGCCCCGGACAGGTTTTCAATGACTGACTTTTCTGAAGCAGATTATTAGGCCTTTCTTCTGAGGCACCTGGGAGTGAGCTGGAAACTCCAACCCTTAAATTAGCAACATAGTGCTTTAACCATTTGTACCACCTAGGGATGATGTGGTGGTCCCTAGGTCCCTGGTCCCTGATCTCTAGGTCCCTGGTGGCATGGTAGGTTAAGTGCTACATCTGCTAACTGAAAGGTCAGCAGTTCAAATTCGCCAGGTGCTCCTTGGAAATGCTACGGGGCAGTTCTAGTCTGACCTGTAGGGTCACTATGAGTCCGACCTGACTCCATGGCAGTGGGTTTGGGGGGCTACTTACTGGCTGCCTTAGTCTGAGAATAGTAGGTAGTATCTTTCTTGAATCTTATATTCTTTCATCGCAATTTCAATGACTGTGATGTGTTGTCTAATAACATGTGTAATAAAAAAAGTGGTCTGTAAACAATAATGTATATATACTATAAAATATACATATTCCAGAATTAGTATATATGTGATATGTATTTTTTTTTTTTTTTAGTTAATCCATGAAGGCTGTCAGTGCAGCTGAGTTTTATTTTAAAATAGAAGTGGAAAATGATCCAGAGAGCTAGGAATGAGAAAGAAAGAGCCAGTTATTCTGGTTGTTCCGAACAGTCTACATGTTAGGTTGCTGCAGCCTGCAGGTGTGTGGGAAGGGCGGTATGGCCAGACTATCACTATTCAGCAATATGAGTTAGAAAAATAATTCCATCTCCCTCCCAAATACCTTTACAAGTGAAGAATCTATTCAGCCATAACTATCAGTTCTTACCTGCCTTTTTAAAACCTTGTTTATAGGGCTTGACATGCATTTTTCCGCTTTCTTTGAACACTGCATTTTCTATTAAATTCACTTTTTTTTCCTTAAGTATTTGACTAGCCAGCATCTTTGAAAGAAATGAAACAGTAAACAGAATCATCTTAAGGTCCCCCAGAAGTAAGAGAGTCTGAGGATTTGCATTTCTAAGAATTGTTTTACCAGTTACATTGTTTTCTAAATGCTAGAACTCCTAAAGAATTCCTTGGCCGGTATTTAAAATATATTGTTGGAAGAACATACTCTTTCAATGAATTGATTAGTTTTTTTCCAGGACATCTTTAATATGTATCTATTTACATATATTATACATAAAATATTTAATTTGTTGGTTTAAAGATAATAAATGTGCATTTATTTTAAAAATACAAAGAATTCAGTAGGGTATGAATTTTAAGGAATGCTCGTGGTGTTGTGACTAAGCCCTTGACAGCTATCTTCAATGTCTGCAGTTCGACTCTGCTAGCAGCTCTCTGGGAGAAAGCTGCAGCAATCTGTTCTTGTCAAGATTACTGCTTTGGAAACTGAATGGGGCAGTTCCACTCTGTCCTATAGGGTCGCTATAAGTTGGAATGGACATCAAGTTTGGTTTGGGGGATTTGGGATTGAAATATAAAGTACTCTCTATTCCCTCAAGCCAGGGATAATCTTTATAAACCCAAACTAAACCATACCTACTGCTGCCCAGCTGATTCTAACTCATAGCAACTCTATGAGACATAGGAGAACTGCCCTATAGAGTTTCCGCGGAGTGCCTGATGGATTCAAACTGCCAGTGTTTTGGTTAGCAACCATAGTACTTAAACACTACACCACCAAGGTTTCTGTGATTTCTATAGGATAAGATTGCTTTACATAATATAATTTGTACTTATAACTATCTTACACAGTATACACACTATGTTATATATTATACATCTCATTATATTTAATTTGAAAAAATCAGTTGTATTGCAATACACATGAAGTCCCCAGGAAGCAAACATGGTTTGTACTTGACTACTAACCTAAAGATTAGCAGTTCATACCTACCCAGTGGTACTATCAAAGAGGAGACCTGGCACTCTGCTTAATTCATTAAGGTTACAGCCAAGAAAACCCTATGAAGCTGTTTTATTCTGTAAGCAGCCTTATAGAAAGAATCACGAATAAGAATTCCTTGAGAGTCACTGAGAGGAATTGCGTGGCATGCATATTCTTCTCTGAAACATTTTTGTGCATTAAATATGTCATAGGCCTTTTTTTCATGTCAAAGTACATAGAGCATCCCCCGCTCCTTAAAAATTATAATGTGTTCTCTTGTGTGAGTGCATCTTCATTAGTTTCATTAATCTTCTACTGATGTAAATTTAGATGATATACAAATCACAGATTTTCTCTGTTGTAAACCACGTTGCAAAGACTATGTTGTTCCATTGTCTATACGTCTCTTTTTGTATCAGTACCAGGCTGTTTTGACTACTGTGGCAGTGTAATAGGTTTTAAGATCGGGTAGTGTGAGGCCTCCCACTGCACTCCTCTTCTTCACTAGTGCTTTACTTATCCGTGGTTTCTTCCCTTTCCAAAGTTGGTGATTTGTTTCTCCAGCTCATGAAAAAATGATGCTGGGATTTGCATTGGGATTGCATTGTATATGTAGATCACTTTGGGTAAAACAGGAATTTTTACAAAAAGTCATCCTGTCCATGAGCAGTGTAGGCTTCTCCATTTATGTAACTCTCTGGCTTTCTTGCAGGAAGGTCTTGTAGTCCTCTCTGTATGAGTCTCTTCACTAGCTAGATTTATTCCAAGGTATTTTATCTTCTTGAGGACTATAGTAAATACTATTGATTTAATGATTTCTTTTTTGACGATCTCTTTGTTGGTATAAAGGAATCCTACTGATTTACTTATGTTTATCTTATATCCTTATACTTCACTGAACTCCTCTATTAGTTCCAGTATTTTATTTATGAATTCTTTAAGGATTCTCTGCATATACGATCATATCATCCGCTAATTTTAATTTTCTTGTACGTCTTTTAAGGGAAAGTTTACAATTTGAGACAGTTTGTCATACGAAAATCTTACACACACATGTCTGTGTGACGCTAGCTTCTTCCTTCACACCAACAGCATGGTTCTCCATTCTGACCCACATTTCTCAGGTCTATTTAAGCAGTTCCTGTTCCCTTCTGTCTGCTCATCTCTGGACAGGGGTTGCCTAGTTAGTGTCCTGTATCTATTTAAGCTGAGAAGCACTCTTCACCAGTGTCACTTTTTATCTCTTGTATTCCAGTTGTCTGGGAGTTGATTTCTGGCATGGTTTCAGTGCTTGGCCAACAGAAGATCTAGGGGCTGTGTCTTCTGGGGAGCCTCCAATCCATCATGCCTGGCCTTTTAACTAGAACTTGAGTTCTGCACTCCACATTTCTCCTACTCCATCAAGAACTTTTTGTTAAGTTTCTTGTAAGGGCAATCTTTGGTAGTTGCTGGTTTTTCTGGTCTCATATAGTTATATCAAATACCAAATCCACTGCCTTTGAGTCAGTTCTGACTTTCAGCAATCCTACAGACAGAGTAGATCTGCCTCACAGTGTTTCTAAGGAGCAACTGATGGATTTGAATGGTCTCTGGTATCAGTGGCCCTTTCTGTCTCTGGGACTCACACTTTACTTGTGTCTTTGATACTTTTCTTTCTTTTTTGTTCTAGGTGGGTGAAGACCAATTTATGTTACTTAGCTGGACACTTGCTGCCACTCACCAAAGTGGGATGAATGTTTTAATAAACTTTGTTATGTCAATTGACCTCAGTGTTTCCCAGCAGGTAGATTTTTTCATAATTATGCAAACTGTGCAGAGTAAAGCCCTTGGCCAAGCAGACTCTGTTTTTCCTACACATACTTTCATTCCATTTGAAAGGAACCCATTTTGAACTTCCTGTTGATCTCTCCATTGGGACTTGTCATCTTACTGGGAAGGAGGCAGATGTTACCACACAAGGAAATGAAAGAGCCCACTGAACCTACCTTTTTGGAATGGCTGGTGGTGTCTGGGCTTCAGGCCATGACTGCCATAAAAGGCAAACTATTTTATAAAAATGCCTGATTTAATCTGTCTTCAAGGATCACATCCCTGCATTGTCAAGGGACTAAAGAAATTAACTATGACCTAAATATAGGTAGATATATTTTGTAGCAAGAAACATCTTAATTACAACTTTCAATTTATTTGAAAATGTCATGAATTGAAATTGCACTTTGTTCCTCAAACATTAACGCAGTTGGAGGTGAATGAACGATCCTGACATGTGTGGAAATTTAGGGAGAGTATACATTGTGCTATGAGTTGGAATTGACTCAATAGCACTGGGTTTTGGTTTCACTGTATACAGTATGTACTTGCCAGTAATATATATATAGACAGAACGATATGTTTCCAAGAAACTAAACCAAACCCACTCCCATCAAGTTGATTCTGACTCATAGATACCCTACAGGACAGAGTAGACCTGTCACATAGAGTTTACAAGGAGTGTCTAGCAGGTTTGAACTGTAAACCTTTTGGTTAGCAGTCATAGCTCTTAACCACTACACCACCAGGGTTTCCACATAGAGGATCAGCACTCAAGATTTAGGCTGGCGTAATCCATACAATGATTATGAAGGGAACATATTGATTCAGTGACCACATCTTAGTTTTTATTCCCATAAATCTTGTAATAAAGTCAGGGACTACAACCTGATGGCAATTAGCAGAATTTTTTTCTGACTGATTATTAGGGCTTTTGCAACACAAATAGGTTACTTTTCTCCATTGACCTTATAATACTCTGGAATGTCCTTGAGCTTATAAGTGCCTGTTCAATCAGAAAGATGTTAAAGACTCTTAGAGAGAGAAGTGGGAAAGGAAACACCCCACCACTTGATAGCCTCTGATATTTGACCTTCTAGCCTTCAGAGAAGGGGAGATTTCCCCTCAGGAGGAAACTTCACTTTTATTTAGGAAAATATCTTTGTGAGTATGAAAAGATTGATTTTTTAGGACACTGCCAAAGAAAAACAAAAAGATGACACGGGGGGAAAAAAAAAGATTTGGAATTTTGGATAACCTTGGTGTAGTGGTTAAGGGCTATGGCTGCTAATCAAAAAGTGAGCGGTTCAAATCCACCAGGTGCTCCTTGGAAACTCTATGGGGCAGTTCTACTCTGTCCTATAGGGTC
This sequence comes from Heterohyrax brucei, assembly GCA_028571685.1. Taxonomy (NCBI): domain Eukaryota; kingdom Metazoa; phylum Chordata; class Mammalia; order Hyracoidea; family Procaviidae; genus Heterohyrax; species Heterohyrax brucei. The sequence goes on from CM053149.1 coordinate 56,145,727, forward strand.
ACTATGAGTTGGCATCGACTCTAAGGTAGTGGGTTTGGTTTTTGGATAGGCCAAAGTACTGGAAGAACTACCAAAAGAGGGATTGAATGAAGGGTTAAAACAGTACTGCTAAAACCTGGCTGCATGTTATGTTAACAAGGGGAATTTTTAAAACATATCCTGGTTCCGTTCCCCTCACATTCTGTTTTACTTAGTCCAGGTCAGATCTGGGAAAGAATGTTTTTCAAAAGTTTCTCCATAGGTCCTGATACTCATACAGGACACAGAATAACCAGACAGAAGGTGACCATAAACCAAAACCCAAACCAAGCCCAGTACCATCAAGTTGATTTTGACTCATAGCTGCCTTATAGAACAGGGTAGAACTGGTCCGTAGAGTTTCCAAGGGGCGCCTGGAGGATTTGAACTGCTGACCTTTTGATTAGCAAATGTAGCACTTAACCACTACTCTATCAGGGTTTCCAATGTGACCACAGTCCCTAACAAATGTTCCAGGATGATGTTTATGGGAGGAGAGGGGAAGGGAAGAAATTCTCAAGAGTAGGAAGAATAGGAAAGTTTTAAAATTAGATTGGAAAATAGTTGATCATTTGCTGTTCTTATCTCTTCCTACCCCCGAGCTAGTTAGTGTTCTATCGTCAGCCAAATGTGTTACATGCAGCAATCTTCCACTGATGTGGCTTTGGGAGCGGAAAATGAAGGCCTGGTCTTGATTACAAGTGGTGATGAAAACCAGTCCCCTCTGTGAGAATTAAAGTGACAGCTTTGCAGAGATCAATCCATTAAGAACAACAGCTATCACAAGAAGGTAGGATTCTCCAGGAACCTCAGAAACCTTGTCAGGGCTCTGGGCTTGGGGTCTTGAGTTCATTATTTGGAAATAATTGTCTTAAAGGAATGGAGGATTTGGAGATAACCTCTTAACAGTATCAAGAGTTGATTCAAGTGTGATGAAATTCTTTGGGCCTGTTAGGTGAGATCACCTCTAAATTGCTGCATGAGCTTGAGCAAGTTAATTCTTCTTCTTCTTTTTTTTAATGTGTAATGTGGGGATAAATAGTACACTTTAGAAGGTTAGTTTCCCCATAGGTCCTAATACTCACAGAATAACCAGACAGAAGGTGACCACAAACCAAAACCCAAACCAAACCCAGTACCATCGAGTTGATCTTGACTCATAGCCACCCTATAGAACAAAGTAGAACTGGTCCATAGAGTTTCCAAGGGGTGCCTGGCAGATTCAAACTGCTGACCTTTTGATTAGCAAATGCAGCACGTAACCACTACTCAATCAGGGTTTCCAAGGTGACCACAGTCCCTAGCAAATGCTCCAGGATGTCTGTAGTGCAAACCCACTATTGAAATTAAAATTGAGGCCAACAGTTTTCCTTTTACAGATTACCTTGAGGAAATGATCACACAGGTTAGTGTAAGTGTAACGAAGATATTGATGCTTCCTTTATAACAGAAACAAATTTGAAATATTTTATATATTCAACAATAAAATATATGTCAAATAAATTATAGGCATACATTTATCGTGAATAACAACGCACAGCTATATTTAATGACAAAATCTCTATGTTGTTACATGAAAGAACTTTATGAAACAGTCTAATCCCTATTTTTGTGCATGTTCATATGTGTGTGCACATGTGCCAATAGATAAATGTCTGGAGATATACACAGAAATGAAAGCTAATTATTTATATCAATTTTCTAACTTTTTTTGTTGCTTTTCTTTCTTTAATGGATGATCTACGATACCATCACGACAACCCTGTAATGGAATCATTCATGATTGTAGCACAACAAATACCTAAGTATAGGTTTTAAAAATTTATTGTGTTGTTGAGAATATATATAGCAAAACACATCAGGTAACTGTTTTTATGTGTGCAATTCAGTGACACTGATCACATTCTTTGACTTGAGCAACTATTCAAACCCCCATTTTCTGAGTTGTTCCTCCCCAATAAAATAAACTCATTGCCACCTAAGAGTCCCATCTAATCTTTCCAGTGGCTATCGTGACCTTGATCCTGTATCAACCTTGTGTGCGTTTTTGAAATGCAGTTATTGAAGATGCAGATATGTCAGGGTGATGACATTTTGATGAGTTAATTTTCTTACTTCTGTCCTTCTATATTGGAAAGGCCGGTGGCATAGTGGTTAAGTGCTATGGCTGCTAACCAAACACTCAACAGTTCGAATCTGCCAGGTGCACCTTGGAGACTGTATAGGGCAGTTGTACTCTGTCCTATAGGGTCTTTATGAGTCAGAATTGACTCAATGGCAATGAGTTTGGCTTTTATTGCTTTATCTGTCTATACCGTGTACTTTAAAAATGGGTGACCATAACCATGTCTTATTTTTATGGTCAAAAAAGAAGCTTAACATATTTTTCAGCTTGAAAAAATGATATAATTTTCAGGCCTGGCAAGTCAGCAGACCTTCCAATAAATAGATGTTGTTATATTTACTATAGCTAACTAATAAATGAGTGGTAATCTACCATCCTGTTTGTCTATCAGTATATGGAAGTAACAGTGTTCACTTAGCACATTGTTAAGCGTAAGGTAGCAAACCTGTCCTGCAGCTATAAAATGTAAAAAAGAGCACAACATTAGAGTAATACAAATATACATTTCATTTACTTTTGTCTAGGAATATCTCATAAGAATTTTGTTTTCAATCAACCGAGAGCTGTACAGTTAAAATATTTTCCCAAACACTCTGACATTCTCCTATAAATTATAGATTCATGTGGAATCATAATAATATAGTTTCCCAAAGGTATCGTGAGGGCTGGTGTCATGATCACAGCCTTCTTGGCTGTTCAATAATTCAGGATTACAGGTGCACTGGGCACCGTCCACAATGCCTGTTCTGTCTCAGTCTCAACCATGCTCACCAAAGAAACCAGCCTAATAATAGCAGATGGAGCTGCTCTGTACTTGTCAGGTGGTTGCCCTGTACTTTGAAAAATGTACGGGAGGGTGGCATTAACAGACATACTGTCTGTCTCTTTAACTGTGTGTGAGGCGAAGGGAGAAGAGGCACGGATGTCTGAGACAGGAACTAGCTGCTCTTTTATCTAGAAAGGGCTCTCTTCTGACGGCTGGATTTCAGGTGCATGCTTTGCAATCATAGTTCACTTTTCTTTAAAACTGCCTTGGCAACACAAGAAAAAGAGGGGTGCATCTCAAGAACTCCACTAAAAGACTGCAACTGATGGCAGCCTGTGGGGTTCCCCTGAGAACATGGCCCCAGACCTGCTGCTGCCCCTGACCAGAAAACATTACTGAGGTCATCTCCTGGGACAGGAATGGACAGGACTCAGGGACACAATGTGATCGTACTCACAGTGTGTTTCCTTTATGGTTCTATGCATCTATAGGATGCTGTCCTACTGGGCTCTTGCCAGAAGGGAGATGAGATTGACCCCAGAAGGGTCAGGAGACTGTTAAGAGGATAGGACATACAGAGAAAACAAAGCAATGTGCTGTCACAGGGCAAGAAGAGCAGAAGGAGCTGCACATAGGCAGGACATGCAAATTTAGTTTGGACTGTACACTTTCACTTAATTACAAAAAAAACAAAAACAACTGCCTTTCAGGGCATGGATGGCACTGACTGATTGATCTTGCATTTAACAAAACACTAGACAACTAGAAAAACACGCTACATGTACTCTGTGCCTCAACCCACATGCCATTTAGGGATTCAGAGAGCATAGCGGGGTAGACCCCAGTCTTTTCCATGGGGGAGTTTGTTCCGAGGGTAAAGATGAGCCAGTATTTCATTTTGGGGGGAGGGGAGGTCTCTTGCTTTGACATAACAGCTGAAAGCAGACTGAGATAATTTGAAAGATATAAATGATGGGCCTCTGAATCTGACTGCAAGTGATTAGCACATAGAAATCTTTAAAAAAAAATCCAAGACCTTAAAGATGCTGGTTTTCATAACCTAGTGAAGCCCTGGAAACGCCGGTGGTATAGTGGTTAAGTGCCACCGCTGCTAACCAGAAGATGGGCAGTGCCAACGCACCGGGCTCTCCTTGGAATCTCTGCGGGGCAGCTCTACTCTGTCCTACAGGGTCGCTAAGAGTCAGAACCCGCTATACGGCAGTGGGTTTGGTATGGGGCTTTAGCGAAACCTTCTCAAATCAGAGTCTTTTGGGGGACAGGAAGACTCGGAAATGATTTCATTTAATATAAAATAATCAAGTATTATTTTAATTATTATAATAATATCTTAATATTAAATATTCCACTGATTCCGATGTGCAGTCTGATTTAGAAATCATTGTTTTAATTCATCATTGAAAAAACAGTTGTCATAGAGTTAATTCCAACTCATAGCAACCTTATACATTGTGACCCTATAGGATAGAGGAGAAGTGCCCCATGGAGTTTCCAAGGAGGTCCTGCTGGATTTGAACTGCCGACCTTTTTGGTAAGGAGCAGTAACTTTTAACTGCTTGGCTACTGGAGTTTCTTTAATTCATCACAGTTTGGTAAATTGAAAAAAAAGAAGAAAAGACGAAAAATTACAAATAAGAAGAGAATAAGGGAAGAAGAGAGAGTAATGAAGAGAACGTGGGCGAGGGGACACTGAGAATAATAATAACAGGAAAAGTAGAAGAGACAAACTCTGAATAGAGGAAATACTCAGCGGTGCCCCAAGAAGCTGCCAACTGTGATTTGTGCTGGTCGGGAAGAAATGAACCAGGAGAACAACGTTTCCTAACCCACAGGGGATGCAATTACTCCTGAAAGTAAATTAATTGTAATAAGACATTGTCCCGAATAAACGACTGCTGCTTGGAAAATCAAGGCTTCCGCTTGGCTCCTCCTTTTCTGTTCTGGCAGGAGAGCTGAACGTTACCTTGCGACAATGTTCTCTTCTACTGACTTTATCTTTTAGTTATATCGCCATCACATCCAGCCTTCTAAGCTTTCAATGAGGTAGTTTTCCTAAAAGTACGTACAGGAGCGTGTGAAATAGTAAAGCAAAAGTGTTTCCAATCTGTGTGACTCAAAAGGCCGTCTCATCTTACCAGCGCCCCCCAAGAAAGAACGAAGTGTGTCCGTTCATTCCTTCGGAAGACAAGCTAGTTAAACTTTCAGTCTGAAAATACTGCGAGATGGAAAAACATTTTTTCGGTATAGAATATGTAAGACATGGAAGTGCTCTCAGTTCAAACGCCAAAATGAGAGAAGAAAAAAAAAAGCTAAAATTACTTTTTTAAGTATGATGAGATAATTCACATATAAGAAATAAAATAGACTCGATGGCACTTGGCTTGGCTTGTCTGCTTGAACTTCCAGGTGTTCATTTCTTTTTTCACCAAAAGTTTTGTTTCCTTTTCACCAAAACTACCTTGAATTTTAATGTTGTCATTGCCAAGAAATCTATGCCTGTTGATGACTGAAAATCAAGAAGCCCTCTGGGTCTCTGAATGTGTAGAGTAGAACAGAGGAGACATTCTTTCCCTACGAAAAGGGCAAAATAATGATAGCTACCATTTGAGGACTGAAGGAGTTCATGTGCAAAGCACTTGGCAACAATATCTGGCCCTTTGTAAACAGTGCACTCCTGTTTCTGGGCCTATTATAAAGGCTAGGATTTCCTGACATGTTTTCAAATTCCGTAAACAGTTTTCCCTCCACAGTTCACTATTTCTTCCTGTGACACTGCCTTGTAACAAAGCATTCTGAGTGACACAATGCCCCATGGAGTAATAACGAACCAGGCGTTTGTCAGGGGGGAGTTCCAGAGATCAGTCAGTGCCTCTTGTTCTTAATGTCCCCTGATTGATTTATGCCAGAAAAAAAAATTGCAAGTAGAAATGCAGTGATAACCTTCAGTATGAAAGAAACTTGAAGATAACAATGGAAAGATAAGAGAAGGGAGAAACGTCTGGAGAAGACACAGAGAGAATGCGCCATTACTGAAGCCCCCCGTGCTGAGCTGGAGAATTCTGGAATAAACCCAAACTCACTGCTGCCAAGTCAATTTCAACCCACAGTGACCCTATAAGACAGGGTAGAATTGCCCTATAGGTTGTTCAAGGAGCGCCTGGTGGATTCGAACTGCTGACCTTCTGGTGAGTAGTATGTCACCAAGGTCACCAACAACAAGGAGGCTTCCCCAATTTGTATTAACCAAACCAACCTTGGTGCTAAAGAAGGACAGACACTGTAATCGTATCACTCTCTCTTTCAGAGGTTATAGAATTTGCGTGGGTGTTCTTCCATCCTTCAGCTGTATTTTGTATTCTTTACTGTCTTGTACAGACTTTCTCCAACTCCAGCACCGCTTTGGGATGACTCCCTCACTGTGTATAGTATCCAAACACTTTTCTCTTCTTAAGCACTTGCTACATAGACTAGGTTTTCATCTCATAAATAATTGAACTTACTATTTGTAGCACCAGAAACAGAGGATGTGAAATGTTTGTATTAGGCTCCGGCCAGGATCTCCATTTTGTTGTGTCCTAAATATAGTACAGGCAGTGTTTCCTAATGACTTCATTATGTTTAAATAGTGTGTGCTTTTTTTATTTTTTCTTTTAAAAATAAGTAATATCCTATTACAATTTTTATTTTCTTTTCCCCATGCCTTTCCTCTTTTATTTGACTTCTAAGATGTCTGTCAGTTTTGACTTTATCATTTTAAGCATCAGTTGTCTTCTCAAAAATGCATCTATTCAACAGTATCTATTACGTAGAAACCCTAGCGGTGTAGTGTGTTAGGTGTTGCATCTGATAATTGAAAAGGTAGGCAGTTCAAATCCTCCAGGCACACCTTGGAAACTCTATGGGGCAATTCTACTCTAACCTCTAGGGTTGCTATGAATTGGACCCAACTCCATGGCAGTGGGTTTGGTTTTGGGGTTTTTTTTTTATTATTATTACATAAATGGAAACCCTGGTGGCTTAGTGATTAAGTGCTACATCTGCTAACCACAAGGTTAGCTGTTCAAATCTGCCGAGTGCTCCTTTGAAACTGTGGGGCAGATCTACTCTGACCTGTAGGGTTGCTGGATGGCAGTGGGTTTGGTTTAGCTATTAGATAATAGAATTTAAGAAATCCGTATATATCAAAGAGACAACTAGAGAGTAAAAGGGAGATAATATTTACTTTTAAAGGAGTGATTGTAGCTAAACTGAAACTTTCCTGTTTTGTTGAAGAGAACAAGTCTTTTCCCTCAATAACTGAGAGTATTAATATTTGTCTTTTGTTTTGACCTCAACATTTTTCCCCCAAAGGAACAAAGTCCCTGGTTTAGTTCTAAGACAAGAACATATTCTTCAGATAATTTCTGAAGCAAATAAAATGATCTGATTTCTCCTCAAAACGCCAAATGGAAGAGTGTTTGATGTCGTGTGAGGAAGAATCAACCAGAACTCTTGATCAGCTGTGACCATGGCATCAGTGACAAGACACACTTGCAATGTGTTATTTGGGGGCATCTTGATACTGCAGTTTGAGCACTGTGGCTTACCCCATGTCAACCAGCAAGCTCAGAGCCTGTATCCTAGGTCTGTTTGAGTAGTTTCTTTCTATGTGTGAGTTACTTAATAATTCTGATTAGAGTCTTTTTCTTCTTCTTGAAGTCAATGAGAATTGACAGCGTTCTCTTATATTAGCAAAAAGAACAGAAAACTAATACGGAGTAGGTGCAAATGCCATTGATTCCTCTTCACGGTGACCTCACAAATGTCAGAATCGGCTTTCAGTAACTAATTTCTTGGAGGCAGATTAGCAGGTCTTTCTTCAGATACGTCTCTGGGTGAGTTCGAACCACAAACTTTTCAGTTAGTTGTAAGGTGCTTAACTGTTTGTGCTGCCCAGGGACTCCTAAAGACCTTGTTAGTTAGGTCTTATCAGCTCTTGACAGAGTCCTGTGCAGTTGTTAAGCCTGTGGCTACTAACCAAAATATCAGCAGTTCAAAACTACCAACCTCTTCACAGAAACTCTATGGGGCACTTTTACTCAGTCCCATAGAGTCACCATGAGTTGGAATCAACTCAATGGCAATAGGTTTTGATTTCTTTTTTAATGGCAGATGGAAATAGAATTTTCATAATGGGAATCATGATGGACCAAGAATCTGAAGCTGAAATCTATTTTCATTATGCCAAATTTTAAGTTTGTACACTGTCCAATCAGGGCATTAAAAGGGAGAACTGTGCAGTCAATAACCTGATTTTCTACATGAATAGGCTGTTTTCTGATAATTAATAAGCCCACATTTTTTAAAATTATATATTCAGTGTGTTTTTATGCCTAAAACTGTTAGTGAATCTCTTGTCTGGTATATTGCCTACTTTTTATTATATAAAGAATCATGCAGTTAACCTCAAACCACTTATTTGCTCAAACAACAAGTATTAATTGAGAGCCTCCGTGGTAGGTGATCTTTAGGTGGCATGAAACTATCACTGTCAAGAGAAGCAAAATCCCTTCCCTCAATCATCCTAATGGATGGGAAAGGAAGTCCACAAGTGAACAAATCAGTAACAACCATAAAAAAGCTGACCTCACTTGATGTCCTGCCAAACTTCCTTTCTGTCAGGTAATGAGAGTTACATAGCTTATTATATTTCCATTTTTGTTTGGCAGAATTAAGTTTAAAATCTTTGAGAGGAAGAATGATAAGGCAAGAGAACAGACAGGAAACGTAAGATACGAGTTTGACTCTGACTCCTTCAGCTCCTACTTCAGAGATCTTGGGTTCAGCCACATCTCTGAACCACTACTTTCTCAACTCAGTGTGGAATAACCCCAGACCTACCCTCCTTATCTCATTAGTTTCAGAAACTAAAAAGATCATGTCTAGGAAGGGCAACGTAAGTAATCTATAAATACACGATATTAAGGAATCAATATTTAATTAAAGGAACAAATTGCACCAGATTTTTTTTCTCCCCCTTAAAGCTATGGCTGATCCTTTCTCTTTTTTTTGGATATACAAAAGAAAACGTTATTTAACTGTTTTGTTAAAGCCTCCTGAAATCTTTTTAAGTAACTGATGGGAAACTCAGAACTTTACTGAAATAGTCCATTCCAACTGTTAAAAATTAGGACTGTTAGAAATATCTTTCTAATATGGAGCTGGAATGTCCCCCCAGTCACTTCTGCAAATGGTCCTAACTTTCAAAGTCATTGGGTATGGTTCACATACTGTACAAGGGCACTAATCTAATGGGACATTGCTTCTTTTATATTTATTATAGATTTGATGGCTATTATTAAATTTTATGGCTAATGGAAATAAAATGAATTAAGGGAGGTATACTTTTCTGAAGTTCTCACAAAGCTAGTCTGTATCATTTGTAGTTAGATTCCTTTCTCTTCACAGTGGCATTGAAAATATTCTGTTTAGTAGTTTCAAGACTCTCAGATAAATTCCTTCTATGCATCAAAATAATAAAATAGAAAAACTTGAAGTCTCAATGAATACAAAATGACCAGTGTTAAAACAGATGGAAAGAAATTATATAAAGAAAAAAGACTCAGCTCAGAAAATTAAAAGGAACAAAGAAATTGTCCACAACACATACATAAAGACATCAAAATGACAACACTAAGCTCATACCTGTCAACAATCTTGCTGGATATAAATGGACTAAATGTACCAATAAAGAAACAGAGTGGAAGACTGGATTACAAAACACAACTCATCCATGTGCAGCCTATAGGAGACACACCTTGGACTTAAGGATGAACAAACTAAAACTCAAAGAATGGAAAAACATACATCAAGCTAACAACATTCAAAAAAGAGCAAGTGGGGCAATATTAATCTCTGATAAAACAAACTTTAAAGTAAAATCCACCACATTGGATAAGGAAGGGCATTATACAATGATTAAAATATCAATACTAAATAACCATATTAAATATCTATACATCCAATGACAGGACTCCAAAATACATAAAACAAACACTAATGACAATGAAAAGAGAAACAACCCCACAATAATAGTAGAGGATTTCTACACACTACTCTTAGTGTAGGCCACACTGTCTAGAGAAAAGCTCAATACAGAAAAAAGCCAAAAAACTAAATCAAACTGAATGCCATCAAGTCAATTCTGACTTGTAGCAGCCCTATAGGACAGAGTAGAACTGCCCCAGGCAGTTTCCAAGGTATGCCTGGCAGATTTGAACTGCAGATCCTTTGATTAGGAGACATAGCACTTAACCACTACACCACCAGGGTTTTCTGACACAGACAGGGAAGATCTGAATGCCACAATCACCCAAACTGACCTCACAGACATACACAGAATGCTCCACCCAACAACAGCCAAGTGTACTTTCTTTTACAATGCACATGGAATATTTTCCAGAATTGACTACGTCTCCGGCCACAAAGCAATTCTTAATAAAATTCAAAGTACTGAAATATTACAAAGCATCTTTTAAGATCCTAAAGCCAGAAAAGTAGAAATTGATAACGGAAAAAAGAAGGAAAATCATGAAACTCATGGAAGCTGAACAACACCTTGTTTGAAAACAATTGACTTATAGAAAAAATTAAAGATGGGATACAGAAATTCACAGAATCAAATGAGAATGAAAACACATCCTATCAGAATTTACAGGGTTCAGCAAAAGCAGAGCTCAGAAGTGAATGCATCTCATTAAATGCACACATCTACAAAGAAGAAAGCGCCCAAATCAAAGAAATAACTCTGTAACTAAAAAAAGTAAGGAGAAAAAAACTCTTGCCCTGAAGGCCCTCAGTCTTTCCTGGAGAGAGCAGATACCCTCAGTGCCAATTCTACATGGCACCCAAGCTTGTCTTGTTTCTCATAGTAATTCACTCTTTATGTCAACTCAGTTGAATTTTGGTAATGGATTCAAAACTGGTTTCTGCGCCCCGTCTCTTTCCTTTCTCTTTCACAGGTTATTTTCCATGCTGGGGATCATGGGTGGGGACCAAGGTGCGCTTCTCTTTGCTCCTTTGCCGCTTTCTCTTCTGACATTCTGTGATATGGAAAAAAATTCTCAAGTTAACCTGCTGGCTGGTCTAAGGCTCTAGATTTCATCCTTTCAAGAAATGAACTATTGGATGGCCTTCAGGATGCTACCATTATTTGTAGACATGCACTCTGCTTCATATGTACAGGTGCGGTATAGGATTTTGCTAGCCTTCCTGGATACGGATGAATTCTGACACGTATTTTTCTTTTCTTAGCTGTTTTCTCGCTTGCTTTTAAAAAGACATTTGAAAAATTATTCCTATTTTTTTGTTGTTTTATAGAAATTATAGAGCAAATTCTCATTTTCTCTGCAGAAGTTTGCTAGGTTTCTGTAATTTGGTAATTCTTCAGAATCCATGTGTTCTTTCTCAAGAAGAGAACTCATTTTTCACCAAGCAGAGGAAGCACATTTCAATTTCTTGACCTCTTTTCTATACAGATACACACATTTGCTTCCTCCTGGGCAGTATCTGTGCTAGCATTTTACATGCATCGTTTTGTTTCACCCTGCTTCCCTGTGGAGTAGGGATTATTATTACTAACGTGCTGATGAAGAACTTGCGGGTCAAATACATCAAGTAAATGTCTTAAAGTTACACAGTTAGTGATGAGATTGGAAATTGAGTCCAGATTTGAAACGTAACTAATATAATGTATGCACCACAGTTCCCCGGGTGGTATAAATGGTTGTTGATGCTGCACAACCAATAAAAAGATTGGCAGTTCCAACCCACCCAGTGGTACTGTGAAAGAAAGACCTGGAGATCTGCTTCCATAAAGATCACAGCCCAGAAAACCTTGTGAAGCTGTTCTACCCTGTAACATATGGAGTCATCGTGAGACAGAACTGAGTCAAAATCATGACTTTAGTTATATTTACTCATACATTTAATTTAGTTATATTTACTTATATTTAATACAATTGATTATTAAACAGAAAGTTGTATAATTAGTGATACCTGTTTTAGGGGGACACTTACACAGTATGGTATACTGAGGAGAAGATTGGCTTTAGTACTTATTACATACAAAATTTTGTTTCATGTAAAGTGTTACGGCTAAATAAGATAAAGTATGAGTTGTATGGAATTGCAGTATGTGTTCAGAATGAATTTGTTTTGTCACTAGTCAAAATCATGCCAAATATGATTGATCAAGGTAAAATCACACGGGTTGATAGGGACAGCTGCTAACCAAAAGCTCAGCAGTTCTAGACCACTAGCTGGCTCCTTGGAAATCCCAGGGGCAGCTCTACTCTGTCCTATATGGTCACGGTCAGTTGGAATTGACTTGGTGGCAATGAGTTTGGCTTTCTGGTTTTGGTTAAATGCACTAAAGAGCCTCAGTTTCCCAGTGGTTAATCCTTTCACTGCTAACCAATGCAGACCATCCAGCAGAGAAAAGGGCTGGTGATCTGCTCCTGTAAAGATCTGCAGCCTAGGAAACAGCATGGGGCAGTTCTACCCTATCGTGCCTGATTGCTATGAGTTGGAAGCTCTCTGACAACACATACATTGATGGAATATTCATCCATGGAATTCCCCATAAGGGTGAATTTGAAGTTATCCTCACATTTTCAAATGTTTTCTTTTTTTTTCACTTTTTCATGACTCCTACGCAAAATCCATACAGAAACAAGTAAGTTATTGAAGGGTAAGGATCATATTCTGAATTTTGAAAATCAGCGTGAAGTGGATGTAATAGGCCCTTTGGGATTAGTTAGATGTGGGTTTGAATTCCACATGTGACATTTACTAATTTTTTTTAACTTGGAAAACTTGACTTTTCTGTGGTTCAATATTCTCACTGCAATAGAACTTTAAGAAATATTGTAAGATTGACATGAGAATCAAGTTGTATAAGGTGTGTGCAGCTGGTATTCAAGCCCCTTTAATCCATTGTCATTGAGTCAATTCCAACCCACAGCAATCCCGTGGGACAGAGTAGAACTTGCCTCATAAGTTTTCTGAGGAGCAACTGATGGTTTCCAACTGCCGACGTTTATGGTTAGCAGCTGGACTCTTAATTGGTGATCTGAGGTCCAACTAGTTTCTATTTATTTTCTATGCACTTACATTGTATCTTTCACCATACAAGCCAATGTCTTTTTTTTTTTTTTTTTTCACATCTAACACACACTAAGTTGATATTAATATTTGGTACTTTACTATCATGAATTAATAGTGAATTCTAAAAGACTGGGAAACTATGATACAAGAAACATTTTACTCTATAAGAAATACACCAAACTCTTTGTGCAGAGATGTTTTAAACCTTTAATAAAAGTTTAGCAGTAAAGACAATTCTGTAGACATACATTCAAGTTATTAACTTAGCTAATAATTCAACTCAATTGTCCAAAAGGAGACTTTTGACAGTGGAGGAGAAAAGAAGACAGTATTTGAACACTTCTTTTTCCCCTGAGAAATATAGAATTTACTTAATGCCTTTCAAAGGGCAAATCTAAGAACCTTTATCAAGGAAAGCTACTTCTCTGCTTAAAGAATTTGTTATAAGCTCAGTCAAGGAGAATGAAAAGAAATGTTAATACATAAAGACTTGAAAGAAAATCTGTGAGATAATGCATGATTGCAATTTTTAATTTAATATTTAAGTGAAAGCTATGTCATATTCGTAACTCTTATATCGATGAGAGAAATAAAAGTTACTGAACTAGTAAAGAATCTACCATTTGGGTGGTTGCCTTTCCACGTAGCTCCAATCAGAAATGCTTAGGGTACAAAATGACAGCCTTTAGTTTGCAGGGTGTGCTAGCGAGCACAAATCTCATGTGAATGTCAGAGGACATGTGTCCATTGGAGCATCCAGCTACCTCATCTCAATTCTATGTTGCAAGCCCCTGATGCACAGTAGGGCAGATGGAAGTTCTAGTAAATGCAAAGAAAATGAGCTTCCTGAAGGCTTTCTTTGTTAAACAAAATTGCATGTAAATATCTTAGTGACTCATGTTGAATACCTCTCTCCTTCATGTTGTGAACACATCTCTGGCGGGCATCCTTCATCTCTGGGGCCCATGAAATGTCTAACAGGCTCCCTTTGGCATAATGTGTCCATAGCTCATCTCCAGCCTGGCTGCTCAACCAGGGAGCTCTCCAGACTGGCTTCTACTAATGTGTTTGCTTAGCTGCAGCCCCATGTATCCACTTAACCAACTAGCACCCTCTTAATCATTTTGGATACCTGGAACTCTCTTTGACTACCTTATACATATCAATAGGAAGGATTAGTAATTTCTTGTGATCTGTCCAGGTATTCAGAACAGTGAGAAGAGCCCTGGGCTGTGTAAAAGTTCTCACTCTGCCTTTTGTTGCTGTGTGGTCTTGGCAAAGCAGTCTCTCTGCACCTGTCTCCTTATCTCTGAAAAGAGAGTGATTATGCCTTTTCTGTAGGGTGCTTATATAGGGAATAAACAAAATAACTCATAAGAAAGAGTTATTTGTAGATTACATACCACAGTATTCATAGGGTTAATAGCTGTAGCAAAATTCTTAGCTAGCCTCTTTCTTAATAGTAACTCCCCTTTTTCCTCCAAGAATGCCAACACATAAAGAAAATTGTAACCTTCATTCTGACTGGTACTCATAAAGATTTTGAGATTGGTTTCCCAGACTGTTCTTGAATGCTGACCAGACAGAGTGACACCAATTTGCAGCCCACAATGCAGATAAGCAACACAGTTCCTAAGAAAAAACCCTAGACATCCGAGACAACTTATCTTGAAATAAAGAAATTATTTCTCCACCACCCTCTCCTCTGAATACCCACATGCTTACCCCCTTCCCTTCCCTGGCCCCTCTTATAAAATTTGCATGCCTGAACTGAGATGTTAGACCATCTTAACCAAGATGTTAAAATGGTCTTATAAAGTTCTCTTAAAGGATTAAATGCCTGTCTCTGTGTTTGGCTTAGTAGTGACAGGCAGCATGAGTCTGTGACTGGGTTTTTCTCTGGTAACAATATAAAAGCCACTTTTCAGTAAGAACATTAACAAATTCTTCCAATACTCCAAGCCATGGGGTCCAGCCAATTACCGAGTATCTCCCTCTGACGTTTGTTCCTTACGCTTATGATTTAGCCACCTGAAACAAACGTAGAGATTCATTTTCTCCTCAGAGGGTAACACATTGTCTCTTCTTTGGGCTTATTTAGCACTCAGAAGTATTGAACATCTGCAGATAATGGAACTGAAATTTTACTCCAGCTGTAGGAATGACTATAGAAGAATGAGTCCTTCTAGATCAAAGGCTAGCAAGGTTTTCCAGTCCACGATGAATCATGCCTCTTTAGATACTGAGTAATAGCAGTTAAAACCGCTTCCAGTTACAAGTGTTAGACACTGCCTCCCAGTCCTCTTCCCATTCCACATTAGCCCCATACTTTGTAGCAACAAGAGTTCATGTCCTATGCTAAATTTTCCAAAATCTGAAAAGGAATAAATTAGAGCTCACTCTGGGAGAAAGAATTAATAAGGCAAACAGAGCAAAAACATAGAAACCAGTATGTCCTCCAATCTCCAGAGACAAAAAATAGATTAGTGGTTGCCTAGGGTCTGAAAGGGTAAGAAGGGGGTTGGGAAATGACAGCTAAAAGGTACAGAGTTTTGTTTGGGGGTAATGAAAATGTCCCAAAGTTGAATATGGAGATGGATGTACACCTCTGTGAGTATACTGTCACTAAATGGTGCACTTTAAATGGATAACGTGCAAGGAATGTGAATTACATATCAATAAAGCTGTTAAAAAAAAAGAATTGGCGTATGTCAGAAGAAAAAAAATGCTACAAAACCCGACAAGGTTCTATACTGAGCAAAGCTCAGACTATATTCCTGTAGCTATGTGGATCCATTTGCACCTGATTAAATCTTTATTTTTTGGAAAACAAAAGCAAAACCCTTATCTCTCTTTCTCTCTCATCTTGCTCCATCACCACTTTCCTTCAAATTCAGAGTGTAAGAAATCAAGAAAGCTCTTGTTTCTCTTATTTTGGCAATTATTCCTGAAACTGCTTAAAAAGAGATGGAGGTGATCTGAGTTCTGCCACTCTGAGCAACCCTGCCTTCTGTAGCCATTCTCTGCTTGCCAGCCGCAGTGCTGTGGAATGACTCAGGAGAGGTTTCTAGCATTTTGTTTCTTTGCTCATTGATTTTCCTGGGTCTTCCTTCTGTGTTAGACTCTCTTTCATGCCTAGAGAACCAAGAAAGTATCTCCTTGCAGTCCAAGACCAAGTCAAAGAAAACTATAACTCTCCCCATTGGACTCTTCATGTGCGTGCACGATTTTGCTCTTGTAAGCTTCTGTGGCATTCACACCTGTCTCTGTGGCAAGTCTTTAATACACTGTCTTCTAACTTAAGCAGTTTATCCTTCCATTAGTCTTTCTGGTTGAGGCAAAGTGTGTGACTTTATTTATCTTGATCTCCCTGGTCTTTACTACAGTACTTGGGAGACAGATTGTTTTTAGAGGCCATGTAGTTGGCTTGGACTCATAAGGACCCTATCTACATACTATAGAAGAAAACACTGCCTGGTTCTAAGTCAACCCCATAATTTTTGCTCCATTTGAGCCCTTGACTGCCAGTCATTGTGTCAGTCCATCTTGTTCATGGTCTCCTTCTTTCTCCCTGACCCTCTACTTTAACTGGAAAAGAAAGGGTGCTTAATAAAGCTAAAGACATACTAAATCCACTGTAAGGCAATTTTTGGAATGAAGATTAAAAGTTCCTGGGTGGCACAGATAGTTTGTTTGACTATTAACTGGAAGGAAACCCTGGTGACATCATGGATTAAGTGCTACATATGCTAATTGAAAAGGTCAGCAGTTCAAATCCACCAGGAGCTCCTTGGAAACTCGATGGGGCATTTCTACTCTGACCTCTAAGATTGCTATGAGTCAGAACCCACTTGACAGCAATTGGTTGGATTTGAGTTTATTAACCTAAAAGTTGTGGTTGAGACCCACCTAGCAGTGTTAGAGAAGAAAGGCCTGTTGATCCACTTTTTTAAAGACTATAGTCAAAAAAACCCTGTGGCGTAGTTCTATCTTATATCTCTTGTGAGCAGCCCCCACTTGTCTGTCAGTGGAAACTTGCCTGTTGCTGTGATGCGGGAAGTTATGCCACTGGTATTTAGGTACCAGCGGGGTCACCCATGGTACACAAGGTTCACCTAAGCTTTCAGACTAAGACAGACTAGGAAGAAGGACCCGCCAGTCTACTTCTGAAAGGAATTAGCCAAGGAAACCTTATGAATAGCAGCTGAACATTGTCAGAAGTAAGGATGTCACCTTGAAGAATAAAATGTGCCTAACCCAAGCCATAGTATTTTCAGTTGCATCATATGCATGCGAAAGCTGGGCCATGAACAAAGAAGACAGAAGAATTGATGCCTTTGCATTGTGGTGTTGGAGAAGAATGTTAAACTTACCATGGACTGCCAAAAGAACAAACAGATCTGTTCTGGAAGAAGTACAACCAGAGTGCTCCCTGGAAGCAAAGATGACAAGAATGCGTCTTACGTACTTTGGACATGTTGTCAGGAAAGATCAGTCCTTGGAGAAGGACGTCATGTTTGGTAGAGTGGGGTCAGCAAAAGAGAGGAAGACTGTCGAAGAGATGAATTGACACAGTGTCCACAACAATGGGCTTAAGCACAAAAACAAATGTAGACATGGTACAAGACTGGGTAGCGTTTCATTCTGTTGTTCATCGGGTCACTATGAGTTGGAACTGATTCGACGGCACCTAACAACAACATAACTTTTGTGGCTGCCATGGGTTGAAATTCACTTGACAACAACAGGTTTGTTTTTTAAGGAAAAATATAAATGCAGAACAGACTCCATGTATTTCATTTAAATTCAGTGCTATGTTCCTAATTTGAAAATATATTGCTCTGAGTTTAGGCATTTAGTTATTAAAATTTAGTTTTATTGTACTAGATAATGTAAACGCAGAAAAAAGAGACACTTCAGTTGTATAAAAATAATCATTGTAAAATGTCACAGCTAATGATCTTTTAGTTGCAGAACTGACTTCCAAAAATTGTAATATTATTCACGAAAAATTCAAACAATTCCTTTTTAAGAAAAATAATCCTTTCCCTTGAAAATCTTTACACAGTTGTTCTCCTTCTGAAATTGTACTTTTTAAAGTAAAATAAATATCTTCATAAACTATTTTTAGCAGTCCTTTCAGTATTTTCATGGATATACTGCATTATTCTTTATATTTTTATAAAGAATTTTATACTTTATTCTTTATATTTTTATTGGATACAGATATCTAATATGCTTCATACACCTGCTATTTCTTTATTTTAAAAAGCACCAATTTACGCACTAATGATTTTGTTCATTTTTAAAGCCTGTGCTAACATAAAGAAGCTTTAGAGAGCAGTGATTATGAATATGAGCTGCAGAAGTAGATCCATTTAGGCTGGGTGACGCCGGTTAAGTCAACAGACCTATCTGAATGTCACTTCCTTGTAGGTGAAATGTGGATGATTACGTCTTCTTGCAGAGAAGTTATAAAGATCAGTATGAGATAATGTACGCAAAGTCCTCAGTTTAGTCACTTAGTAACTGTTTAACGAATGGTGCCTAACTTTGGTGGTATAGTGGTTAAATGCTGCTTCTGTTAACCAAAAGGTCAGCAGATTAATTCCACTGTGCACTCTTTGGAAATTCTATGGGGCAATTCTACCTTTCCCTATAGGGTTACTGTGAGTCTGAATCAACTCAATGGAAATTTTTTTTTTTTTTCGGTTTTTATTCTAATTGCTGGAAACCCTGGTGACATACTGGTTAAGAGCTGCCTGCTAACCTTAAAGTCAGCAGTTCAAATCCTCCAGCTGCTCCTTGGAAGCCCTATAGGGCAATGGTACTCTGTCCCATAGGGTCACTGTGAGTCTGAATCAGCTTGGTGGGCAACAGACTTTTTTTTCTTCTGTATTCTAGTTGCTGTTCTTCATCATCATCTGTTTCCTGGAATACAAACTCCAAGAAAGTAGAGATTATGTCTGGTTTGTATACTTGAATGACTAGTGATTAGAATTGTTAGACTATTAATTAATACCTGATGAATGAATGAAGAACTGAATACTATTATAATTGTGTCAGAGACAAAAAAAGTCAGTTAAAAAATTATAAGTACGCATCCTTATGGTTAGTACATTTAGGAGAGCAAAGTATTTCTTTAAGTAATCTGTGTTGAAACATAATCACTGACCCGGTTTACACGGACTCTTGGATAAAAACCTGAAGTTTCCCAAGTGGTCATCAGAAAAACAACGAAGTCATTAATTTGATCAGAATAAGGTTGACTTGGAGTTCCTGGGTAGTAAAATGACGAACACACTCAGCTGCTAACTGAAGAAGTTTGGAGGTTTGAGTTCACCCAGAGATGCCTTGAAAGAAAGTTTAGTTGTTTGTTTGTTTTAAGGTTGTTCTGTAGAATAATTATCTCCTCTTTGTCAAATGATAGCCAAGTAAAGAAACAGATTAAAGAGTAAGGAAGGAAGGAAGGAAAAAGAGTACACAAAGAACAAGGAAACATGTCAACTAGTAAAATTAGCATAAGACTTTAACTCTTATTTGCTGTTTTCTTTAATCCTATTATAATATCACTCAATAACAACTTAAAAATTAAAAAAAAGAATTAAAATGGACTTTGAATAAAATCACTTTTTTAAAAAGTGGAAACCTTTGAATTTCCAGAAAAGGAGAGAAAAGTTGTTACAAACCAAAAGAATACATAGTCTGAGAAGAAAGGTGGAGTCAAGTAGCCTGATTTAGAATTCTGTTCTTACTGTAGGATCTTGGGAAAGGTGCTTAGATTTTGAAAGCAGTCTTTCACCAATGAAGTTAAGGGTTCCACCTGTCTCGTAGACTTGATTACTGTGAGGTTTCAATAAGAAAGTGAAAATAGAAATATAATTCATTGCCTGAAACACTTGGTTTCAAGTGCTGGTTAAAATCATTATTAATATTGCCAGTCAGGTTATTTTCTTCTGATTCTGTATACATTCTTGACTGCAGGTGAATTCTACTCTGATTTTGCCCAACTACCCTTCCTTTACAACTTCAGAGTCTCCACATATAAAGAAGTAGGTGGCATAAATATTGGATCAATGTATACTAGTTACCATTGCTAACACCAGTCACTGGCAAGTCCATTCTGTCTCAGGACAAACTCATGTGTATCAGAGCTATGCTATTTGGTTTAGAAGGTATCTCTGAATTAATCTCACTGTTTCCACTGTGGATGATTTTTCAGTCTTGGAGAATAAGAGACATGTTTGAAATAAATTAACTGAAAGACAATGAAAAATTTAAAACAAAGTTTCTATGTAACAGGTCGTCTTTACTGAATTTAGAGGGCTGTGGCATCTCTGAAGATAGCGATAGAACCTGTGTCAAAAATCCCTGTGAAAAATTAATTCTCAAGCTTATACTCACGGAAATTTTTTAATTAAATTCTGTTTTGTTTTGTTTTCCGTGTCAGGTAGCTTCATACTTTCGTCGATGAAAATAAGAATATTCCAACCTTTTGTTGCTGATAGGCGCTATCGAGTTCTGCCTCTCAGCAGCCCTACGGACAATAGAGAATCTGGCTGGCTCTGGTCCTGAGCCGTCCTCACGATCCTTACTGTGTTTGATCCAATGTTTTCCAGCTCCTGTGTCAATCTGTCTTACTGAGGACCTTCTTCTTTCTCACTAACCCTCTCTGCTTTACCAAGCCTCGTGTCTTTCTCCAGGGACTGGTCCCTCCTGATACCCAGTCCACAGTATGTGAGCTGAAGTGATGCCACCCTTATTTCCAAGGAGCATGCTGGCTGTATTTCTTCAAAGACAGATTTGCTTATTCTTGTAGCAGTTCACAGTATCTTTAATATTCTTCCCCAGCATCCTAATTCAATGGCACCAATTCTTCTTTGGTCTTACATATTCATTGTCCTGCTTTGGCATGTGTATGAGGGGATTCAAATATCATGGCTTGTATCAGGCATGTCTCAAAGTGATATAATTGCTTTTGAACAGTTTAAAGTGGTATTTTCCAGTAGATTTACCCAACCAAATATGTTATTTCCTGACAAGCGCTTCCGTAGGCATTGGTTGTCGATCCAAGTAAAATGAGATCCTTCCACTCTACCACGTGATAAAATTGTGGTCAGTTAGTAAAGTTGCAAAGAAAAGAACATGGTGGCAGAAATTTAGTTTACTATTCAGAGCAAATCTGAAAGAAACAAGAAAATCTACTGAAAAGTAAAAATCATTGAGATAGTTTATCTATTCAACTATTAATTGAGTCATCCACTCATTCATCCACTTGTCTAGAAGCAGATTTATTGAACATCTGCTATGTATCAGGCATTGTGATGAGTTTCTGGGATCAAACAATGATTTTAGGACAATCTCTACAGGCAATCAGGCCAAAATGTTGCAGGAAGGAAAGACACATAACAATATATAAGATATTGTTGTTATTGTCAGTTGCTGTAAATGCCTGGAATTACGAAGACAGAGGAGTTCACAGAATACTGTGAGAATATGTGTTGTTGCTGTTATGTGCCATTGAGTGGGGTCTGACTCACAACGACCCTGTGTACAGCAGAATGAAACACTGCCCACCCTGCACCATGCTCACAGTCATTGTTATGCTTGAGCCCATTGTTGCAGCCACTGTGTCAGTCTATCTTGTTGAAGGTCTTTTATTGACGACCCTGCACTTTACCAACCATGATATCCTTTTACAGGGACTGATCCTTCCTCACAATATGCCCCAAATACTTACAGTGTAACCTCTCCATCTTTGCTTCTAAGGAGAATTCTGGTTGCCCTTCTCCGAAGACAGATGTGTTCATTCTTTTGGCAGTCCATGGTATATTCTTTGCCAACACTGTAATTCAAAAGTGTCAATTCCCCTTTGGTCTTCCTTAGCCATTGTCCAGATCCTGCAGGCACAAGATGGGATTGAAAATATCATATCTTCAGTCAGGAACACCTTAGTTTTTAAGGTGACATCTATTCAACGCTTTATAGAGGTCTTTTGTTTTTCCCAGTGTAATATGTCTTTTGATTTCTTGACTGCTGCTTCCTTGGTGTTTATTGTGAAACCAAGTAAAATGAAATTCTTGACAACTTCAATTTTTTCACCATTAATCATAATGTTGTTTATTGGTCCAGTCTTGGGGATTTTGGTTTTCTTTACACTGAGATGTAATCCATACTGAGTGACAGCTGTAGTGTTTGATCTTCATCAGTAAGTGTTCCAAATCCTTGTTACTTTCAGTAAGCAAGTTTGTATCATCCGTTTAACACAGGTTATTAATTAGTTTTCTTCCAATTCCAATGCTTCATTCTTCTTCATATTGTCCAGCTTCTCAGACTATTTTCTCAGCGAACAACCTGAATAGGTACAGTGAAAGGACACAACCCTAATGTTCAGACTTCCTGATTTCAAACTGTACAGTATCTCTTGTTCTTTCTGAACAATTGCCTCTTAATCTATGTCCAGGTTCCTCATGAGCATGGTTAAATGCTCTATAATTTTCATTCTTGGAAAAGATATTCATAATTTGTTATGATCCACACAGTCAAGTGCTTTCGCATAGTGAATGAAACACAGGTAAACATCTTTCTGGTATTCTCTGCTTTCAGCTAGGAGCCAGCTAACATCAGCAATGATATCTCTGGTTCTGCATCTTCTCCCAAACATGCCCTGATTTTCTGACAGTTTTCTGTCAATATACTTCTTTGGCCACTTATAAGTGATCTTCAGGAATTTCACTTGTATATTATTTTAATGAAATTGTTCAATAATTTACACATTCAATCAGATCACCCTTCTTGGGAATAGGTGTAAATACGGATTTCTTCCAGTCAGTTAGCCAAGTAACTGTCTTCCAAATTTCTTGGCATAGACAAGTGAGCACTTCCAGCACTACGTCCATTTACTGAGACACCCCAGTTACTATTACAGAGCCTTGTTTTCACCAGCATCGTCAGCACAGCTGCAGTTCTTCCGTCAGTATCATTAGTTTCTCATCGTACACTGCCGGTTGAAATGGTTGGACATTGACCACCTCTTTCTGATATAATGACTCTGGGTATTCCTTCTGTCTTCTCTGGTGTTTTCTGTGATGTGTAGCATTTTTCCCCATGGAATACATAGATGAGAATACATAGATGCATTTTATTAAAAAAAGTCTACTTAACATCTTTAAATGTATAACAAGGGTAACTGGAAAGGTGAAGATAGGCAATGCTGAAAGAACAGTCAAAATAATTTTTATATTGTTGAGATCCTTTTCTAATATGACTCTTAAACTACATAGATCTCACTTCTAAAAATCTAAGCTGATAGTATCTATTATTTTCTTTAAAAATTATGCTACTTCATTTGTTGAGATGATGACACTAGACTTATTTTCCTATCATTTTATTTTATTGTTTCTTTATTTTTCCTACTATTAGACTTCTTTCTCCCTTCTTGCTTGTGTTATTTTGATTGGCTCTGTCCTTTTCCTTTAAGTCAGATGTTTCTTTCTCCTCTTTTGGAAATTTGCACTTTGTCCTAGTCACCTGCTACTGCTCTAGTGGAAAGTACCACGAGTGGAAGGTTTCATGTACAGAAGCTTTTATTGTCTCAGTCCAGTAAGCCACAAATCCATTTACAAATTGTAAGTCCATTCAGTAGAAGAATTTATCACAGTCCGGTAGGCTAAGACCACATCCAGTGAGAGCATCTTGGCACAGAAACCTTGGGTCCAAAGGACGTGCTCTGCTCTCGGTGCTTCTGTCTCGGTGGTGTGAGGTTCCCAACTTCCTCTGCTCACTTCTCTCCCTTGTATTCCACAAGCTTGTAGCTTGGGTCCTGCCTCACTAACACAACTGCAAACCATTCTTCATCATCAGTATCACAGAGGCAGGATTCACAACACATGGGAGGAAGGGCACCATGTTGGAACGCCAAACCAATTCAAATCAACACATACATTCTTGGGGGGACACAATTCAATCCATGACACACTTCATTTCCATTCCGTCTGTGTTTTGCTAGACATTTTGCATGTATACTTAATAAATTTCAGTTTTGAAAGTAGAAACTGCATTTTGCCGTTTTGATAAATAGGGCTATTTTTCTTCCTGTAAAGTATTATATACATTCAACATGGCTGTCATGTGACATTGGTCTCTTTAGGTTGATTAGTTGATTATTTCATAAAAGCAGGATTGCTTTCCTTTCCCCTGGATGTCAAACATACAAAAAAGCAAACATACAAAAGCAAACTCGTTCTATGAGCTGACCCAAATGTATGTCCCTGAGATGAATATGCACTACCGAAAGTCTTAGTCCATAATTTAATGTGCTACCCAAACAACATCAACAGCAGTTAACAAAAAGGAGACAAATATGAGGCATTGCTGAAGTCAGGACAAAACAATAATAAGCTGGTATTAAAATAATCATCCAGATAGTCACCTGGGACCATAAACATAAAGCAAATAAGTGTAACTGTTTTGTTTGAAGCAGTGCCCATGTAGCATCTCTGGAGCTTCAAAGAAAATCATTTGAAAAATCATTATGTGTAGACTTTAACATGAAAAGTGTCTATTACAGCAACAGTTTGAGCACCCTGATTTGCCTACTACTTGACTTGTGTTTCTAATTGAGAATTCAGTGAAAATTTTAACATTTTCACCTAAAAAGTGATTAATCTCCATTTTTTCCTAGAAGATGAAAATGGCAAGTTCTCAAAACTGACTCAACACTTGTGGGTTTGGTTTTTGCATAATCAATAAAAACATTCTCAAAACTGAAATTTCTTTATGAAAAAAAAGATTAAAAAACAAAAAGAAGGAATAGTCCAGTAAAGACAGTGTGCTTGAAACTGCCTAAAATAAAAGATAGCCAAGAGATAGCTGGCCACATAAAACAGTGAAACTGGACAGCAAATGTGCTTGCTGTCCTATTGGAACAAAGAATAATTTATTTTCTTTCATTATTTCCTAAAATTCATTACTGGTTCTTCAAAAGTCTTCTTACTGAACAGTACATCTTACAGCAACTCTTCCGTTTATTCTCCAGCTCCAACTGTTCCTGCAGTGAGGTAGACCGGTGTTCTTCTAACCCAGCTCTCTTCAGTTGACTTGGCTCATTGAGGATATCCTTTTCCTCTCAACCCAAATTATTCTTATGCTTCAGTACTTTGTTCAAGCTTCACCTTCTTCTTTAATTCTCATAAACCCTGTGGCTTAAATCACAAAGAGAGTATTTAATAACACCCAACCCAACCCAACCCACTGCCATCACAGTGACCCTATAGAACAGAGAACTGCTCCGTAGAGTTTCCAAGGAGTGGCTGGTGGATTTGAACTGCCAACCTTTCAGTTATCAGACTAGCACTTAAGCACTATGCCACCAGGGTTTACATTTAGTAGTGATTGCTAATGCTTCATTCAGAAAGATAGTGATTACCAAAATTTAATTCTATAGCTTTGGGAACATTTTCCTGAAAATTTGGACTCAGTTTACTTATTTGTAAAATGAGAGCAGTAATTAGAAAATAACCTTTAATCTCTCACCTTCTTCTGAGAGATTAAGACTCTGTTATTGATGGTATATGTCTTTTCATTAGGTTGTAAAATCTTTGCTATGTTATGTCTCACTTTACAAGATTCCCTTTTGTTTCATCCTTCTTTCTTCTTTTCTAGAACCAAGCAAATGACATAACAGATATGAAATACTACATAACTGTAGGTAGGGAAACAGCCTGGTATTCTAGATCTATCTAATTAAAGAATTAATCTTCAGTTAAATGAAAAATAATAGTTCAAAAGTTTTTGCTGAATATTGCTGTTCAATTTAATTTATACTAGAAAATTTACACAAGTCTTTAAGTAGGTAAAGTGTGGTAATACATGTGTGATTAATTCAGGCCAGTAAATCCTCATCTTAAAGAATTGATATCCCAGAGATGTGGAATGCTTCCTTTAACCCATTTCACACTGACGCTACAGCCGCTGAAAAGCCTGTGGAATGCTTCTAACGTGACGAGGAATACATTATGTCAATGTGATCAAAATCAGAATACCATACACTGTGTTCTTTCTCTAATCTATCCTGGCAGTGGATATTACATATATTATATCCTATCCTAAAAAATTAGTGATTGAGGTAGCTTCTAATTTTTTTTTTTTGTATTTTAAGTGGATTTTATTTTGACCTATCATTATAAAACTTTGAAAAGGCAAATTATAGAGAATTTATCTAATACCGTTTCCTAATGCCTTTGGGTAATATATAGCTACTGAAATGTGAAAAAAGAAAACCATTGCCATCAAATAAAGTCTGATTCATACTGAACCTACAAGAGAGATTAGAACTTCCCCACAGAGTTTCCAAGGAGCACCGGGCGGAGTCAAATTGCCAATCTTTCGATTAGCAGCCATAAGCTGTAGCCACTGTACCACCGGGGTTTCGTGATTTGTAATTGCCTATTGTCCTTTCTTACAGATGTGAGCTGTAGAGTGAAAGGGACTCTCGGTCTGGTGTCTGAAGCTGGTGACTATAGCTGAATGTGTCCTCTCTTCTCCATGGCAAGCCTCTGAATTCCATTGTTTGTTCTCTGAGATGAACACTAGGCCATCCACAATAGCACATCAAGTGTCAGTTAGGGTGCTTAGGGAAGGTGATGAAATTCCACTGCAGCCCTCACAAGCTGGCATCTGTCTTTGCTGATTCATTCAATATGGGGTAGTGATTTTTGCCCTAGTGGTACAATGATTAAGAGCTTAGCAATTAAGAAAAAGCCCAGCAGTTCCAATCCATCAGGTTCTTGGAAACCTGATAGAGCAGTTCCATTTTGTCCTATAAAAACCCAACCTAACCTATAGCTACCGTTTAGGACAGAGTGGAACCGGTGATGCACTGGTGGATTTGAACTGTAAGGTTTCCCTTTGTCCTATAGAGTTACTATGAATCAGAATTAGCTAGACCACAGTGGATTTGGGTTTTGTCTTTTTGGAGATTTTTGCACCAACTGTATGACTTTAAACAAGCTGTTTACTCTTTCACTGGCCCGTAACTCTTTTTCTCAGTGTTTTTATGGGAATGAAATGAGATGGTGTAGTTAAATTGCTTAGCATAGGACAAGGGAGATAATAATGCAATAAATTACATGTATATGTCTTTATGTGTATGTATTAGAAACCCTGGTGACGAGGTGTTTGAGTGCTATACCTGCTAACCAGAAGGTTGGTGGTTAAAGTCTGCCAGGCGCTCCTTGGAAATGCTATGGGGTAGTTTTACTCTGTCTTATAGGGTCACTGTGTTTGGATTAACTCAATGGCAGTGTTTTTTTAAAACACATGTATTCACATATTTTACAAAAATGTGACCATCTTAAAAAGTATAATGCTTAATACCAAAGTTACTTAAGAACTTAAAAATACATGGACATACCATCTTTTGAAGACACTACTAATTATTTCTGTAAATTTGCAAATACATCACTCTTAAGTCAATGTGTTACACAGACCACAAAAATCGTGCTGCCTGCAGCCATGTGAAGGAAAGGTGACACAAACAGGTCGTACAATGCGGTATCTGAGGATCCTGCTGACAGCTGTTCCCAAGCCAGGTTAACGTGCCTGCTGCTGTAAGTAGGATGCTACCTGGTACAGCAGTATGGAAGGCTTTCCTCAGGGAACTCTGAATTATACAAGTGACCACATTCACCTGGAAAGTAAAAATATCAGAGACCTCCTGTAGCTGGGGCCAAACCCACTCCGCCACTTTCTCTAAATCTATTATTTGTGTCACTGTGTTTAGCAAAAGAAAGAACAAACAAACATGAATGATTTGTTTACAAAGAAGATGTTGTTAGGTGCAGTAGAGGCAATTTTGACTAATATACCTTCCCTGCCTCCCTCAATCAGGCAACGCAGAAGCTCATGATAAGATTTTTTAATCTATAATTGTATGGGAGCAGGTCACCAATTTTCTTTCTGTCCCACAGTGCTGCTAGGTGGATTTCCAACTATGAATTTTTCAGTTAGGTCCAGGGCTTAATCATCCTGCTGCCAGGGATCCTTAAATAAGACATTAACTTATTCAAATTCTTTATTTGTTCTGTAGTCACAAAACAATATATTCAATGAACTCCAGCACAGCAACACAGGAAATTAGAAATTGAAGGGTAATACTAAAATTTGGTGTCTACAATATGTCCACATATCACAATAATTTCTGAATGATAATTTTTTGAAAAATCAAAAAAAAAAAAAAGCTGCAAAACCCTCATTGCTATTGAGTTGTTTCTGACTTACAGCAACCCTGTGGGACAGAGTGTAACTGCCCCATACAGTTTTCAAGGCAGATTTGAACCGCTGACCTTTTAGTTAGCTGCCTTAGCTCTTAACCACTATCCCACCAGGGTTTCCAAATTTTTGAAAGCAATACATAAACATAACAATTAATAACTGAGTTAAGAGAAAACAATTACCTATTATACAGAAGGCATAGTTTTGAAAATTTCCCTTTGGTTTTGAATAAGTAATGAGATGAATGCCAATTTGCATAGTCTAGTGAAGGTGTTGGGTCAAATACTAAATCTAGGCCTAATCCCTGGATAGCTGGGCAGGAGATAGGACAGGAGACTGTCTTGGTGCATAGAGACCTCTCTAGGGTACATATGTAGAAAGAGTACACACACATCTAAACTCACACACTCTCAGTCACTCACAAGTCCAACAATTACATCTGTGAACTTAATTGTTCTATGTGCTACATGATTCCTTGCTGAGTACCACTACAGTCACCTTCAAAGCACTGCCCTTGGGAAGCTATGCACCGACACCAGCACCTAGTCCACCCTTCAAAGCATTTTGGGAACTCTTTCTGGAATGGCCATTGCATGTGGTGGTACGGTGACAAGTTCTCAAGCATAAATGCGTAGTTGTCTGGGAGGGAGTTATTAGCCACTAAACAAATAACTGTACTGGAACACCCTCCTACTCACCTGATCTGGCTGCCACTGACTTTTTCTTTACCTGAAGATAAAGGAAATACTGAAAGCAAGACATTTTGATGACATTGAGGGCATCAAGGGTAATATGATGACAGCTCTGATGGTCATCGTAGAAAAAGAGTTCCCAAATTGCTTTGAAGGGTGGGCTAGTCACTGGCGTCAGTGCACAGCTTCCCAAGGGGAGTACTTGAAAGGTGACCATAGTGACACTCAGCAATGAGATATGTAGCAGTTTGTCAAGGATGAGTTCATAAACTTAATGGGCAGTCCCCATATATATACATTTATGTATATCTGTATGTATAGATATAGGGGTATGAGTGTATGTGTATACTTCCTCTATATATTTTTGTAATTGCCCTGGAGTAGAATCGTTGATCCTATAGGACAGAGTTGAACTGCTCCATGGGATTTCCAAGCAGCTGGTGCATTTGAACCGCAGATCTTTGGGTTAGCGGTAGTAACTTATCATAGTCTTTAACCACTGTACCACACAGCCCCAGGTAAGGCTGTTTAGAAGTAGAATAAGGCTTGGGAATGATATACAAGTGGCAACCTTACGGGAAAATACTGTATTTTCCTTCCTTTGTTATAAAACCAGTTACCGTAATTTTACGGAAATAATGTGGGCTTTCTTCATTTGTTTACCCACTGCCACTTCCCTCAGAGAAGTATTTTCATAGGCACTTCTATGTCATTTTTTTAAAAAGTTACTGTGAAGAAAAATTAGCATAGTGCAGTTGCATAAATGCCTCACTGCGAAGGGCCAAGCTGGCAAAAATATGCTTAATACGCACCTTACAGGTGTACAAACACAGCAGTTAATATGTGAAGACCAGCTATGGTTTTTATTATTGGTTTAGAAAGAATATTTCTCATTTGACTCCTGAGAACCAAGTATTGTTTGAAGAGGGAAAAAATTGTATTTCTATTTTAATATCTACTAATAAAAACCTTAGATCGCTGGTTTGTTTCCTGAACAAAGGAAAAAAAAAAAAAAAAAAAAAACAAAAAAACCCAAACCCGCTGCATCAAGAAGATCCCAACCCATAGCAGCCTTACGGGACGCAGTAGAACTGCCCCATCGAGTCTCCAAGGAGTGCTTGGTGGGTTTGAACTTCCAACCTTTGGGTTAGCAAACATCACTCTTAACCACTACGCCACCGAGGTTTCCCGCTAATAGAAAGGCGCAGTATGATTTGAAAACCCTGGGGGCTAGTGGTTAAGTGCTAGTCTGCTGGCCAGGAGGGCAGCAGTTCAGATCTGCCTGGCACTCTTGGAGACTGTAGAGTAGTTGTACTCTGTCCTACAAGGTCACTATGAGTCAGAATCGACTCAACAGCAGTGGGTTTGGTAATAAAACACATAACATCTCTCTTTTTCTTCTCCCTAAAATGACTAACTTGTGTTTTTTTATTGCTGTCTACCGATCTCAGTTTCCTCATCACAATTCACATTTTCATACTGCCGTTTTATCAGATTATTAACAAGAAGGAAGTGAAAGGTAGAACTTTGATGTTGCCACAAGGGCTCTGTGAGTTAATTCCTTTTTATCCGCTTTCTTTGCTTAGAGTCTCAGCGCAGCTGCTTCAGTTTGAGTTGCTTGTTACCATATTCCTGAAGCTAATTTGCTGTCACTATCTGAGATGTAAAACAATTCTTCAGATATTTGTGAAGGTTTCAATATTACTAATCGCAATTCTCATAATCCTATTTAAATAACAATCAGCATTTTGGTCCCAGTTTGTTTTCCAACTCCAGGTTGCAGTTTCAAGAACTGCCACACACTCTGTATTTATATCATTCAGGTTTTGATTCTGTTAGCATTTTTATACTTCACTTTCCACAACTTTTATGAAGCCTTTGTATGCTGCTTTATTTTGCTCTTGGTCTATGCACTTGGCTGTTATTAGTTGCAGAATTTGTGATTGTATCATTACTATGTTAGGAATTTGGTAGATGCAACCTGGTGGTGTAGTGGTTAAGTGCTACGTCTGCTAACCAAATGATATGCAGTTCAAATCTGCCAGTTCCAAATCCTTGGAAACTCTATGGGGTAGTTTTGCTCTGTCCTCTAGGGTCACTGTGAGTTAGAATCTACCGGACAGCAGTGACTTTTGGCCTTTGGACACTTGTGGCCCAACAGCTGTGGACTCTTTTCTGCCTGTGGTCCACAGTCATGCAACCATTAAACCGAATTAGGCTAAGGTTTTTTCTCTGTTCATCATTCCAACACTTCTTTATTTCTCATCTCTCCTTTGTCAGGGGTTAGAAACCTTGGTGGCTGAGTGTTTAAGTGCTACATCTGCAAACTAAGAGGTCAGCAGTTCAAATCCACCAGGTGCTCCTTGAAAACTCTGTGGAACAGATAGGGTCAATATAGAGTGGAATCGACCTATCATAGTGCTGTTGTTTTTTTAAAAACATACTTCTCCTTTAGCTAGGAGTTAAATGAGTTCAAATAATGATTTACTACAATATCGTTAAGCTCTGCCTTGTACTATGATGATTGGGCTGTGTCATGGGTCAAAGTGTGTCCTCCAAACAATATGTGTAGTAATTCTGCTGGTCCAGCATTCCCTGTATTCTGAGATTGCCCTCTATTTTATGATTTTCTTACGTTGTAAATCAGAATCTCCACCTGTGGTTAACAGAGTGAGTTATGTTAGAGAGGATTAGAGCTGGCATGTAACACCCTTCCAGAGATCATCTCTCTGCCTCAGTGTAGGGAGGGTTTCCCTGGAGCAGGGTTTGCACTACCTTTATCCTTTTATTCTATGAGAGATGAAAGGAAAAGGAAGCAAGCAGAAAGTAGAAACTTCACACCATCAAGAAAGCAGCAC
The DNA here is from genome assembly GCA_028571685.1 of Heterohyrax brucei. Lineage (NCBI taxonomy): Eukaryota > Metazoa > Chordata > Mammalia > Hyracoidea > Procaviidae > Heterohyrax > Heterohyrax brucei. The sequence continues at coordinate 56,177,623 of CM053149.1, forward strand.
AGGGAGCAAAACGCAATCTTCACACCTGAGATTCTTGCATCAAGATGCACCCTGAACAAAGACTGATACAACACAAACACTTCCCTCTAGAGCTGACAGAGAGAAAGCCTTCCCTGGGAGTGAACATCTTGAATTCAAACTTGCAGCCTACTGGATTGTGTAAGAATATACTTTTCTTTGTTAAAGCCATCTACTTGTGGTATTTCTTGTTAGAGCAGTACTAGATGACTGAAACAAGTTGCCTAGAGGAGCAAAACCAGATACATATGTATCTACATCCATATCTATCTATGTATCATACATGCATTCAAACATAGAGAGAGAGGGGATTGAGAGAAAGGAAAGGAGACAGAAGGATTTACTTCAAAGAAACGGCTCATGCAATCATGGGAGATGGCAAATCCAAAATCTACAGGTCAGGCCCCGGCTGGAGACTTCTGCAGGCTTAAGCCGCAATATTAGGATGTCAGACAATAGGAAGAGCACAGGGCCGAGAGAGAGTGACCTCTGCCAGAAGATCCATTTGCATTCTGGAGACAGGTCACATCCTCAAAGATACTCCACTTTCAAGGACTGGTTGATAACATCAGACCATGTCATGGTAGGTGACCATATTACGTTACACTATGAATGGCAACCTGTCCAATATCCAGCCAAATCCTCACCAGCAGGAGTATTAGGGAAATCTGAAAAAAAGAAAAATAGTAATAATCAGTTTAAAAAAGAAAGTTCAAAACAAATTTTTGGTGAAATACATGCATGTATACACACACTTTACTTTCACATGTTTCATTAAATTTTTCAGTTGACTCGACAGCAGTGGCAGCAGTGGATTCTTGATAGCCCTAGAACTCCATTGATTACTTGTTTTAACATTACACTAAGTATTATAAGCTCGTGATTTTGGCACAGTTTAAACTACTCATAAGACCTATCCTAGAACACTGTCAAACAAGTATCTGAAGTCATAAAAGTATTATCCTGATGTTAAGTCTCTTGCACACCTCATTTCTATCCCTTAATTATCGATATCATGGTCAAGTTATTTAAATTCTTGGGCTTCAACTTATTCATCTCTGAAGTAAGAATAAGAATACATAATGCCTATCTCATGGTAATGTAAAAAATGAGTTACAAATTATGTTTGCTGTATAATAATTTTTTCAAGAGATATTGGCTTATATCGTTTTAGTATCAGTTTGATTTCATGTCATTTTAAAACCTCACATATGGGGCTACCTTTTCGTTGTGACTTTGTAATAAAAACTAACCCTGCATAATTAATTATCAGATTAAACATCAAACCCAGCTATTCATAAACTTTCTTTATCTAAAACATAAAAATGTCAATTTATTAGTGTGTAGGGGGATATTTGGTGAAATAAATTATAGGCCATGTTAACTGTGTAAAGTTAGCTGTTTGGATTCCTCAGATTATCTCAGACCTATATGACGTCTGCTTTGAAACAGTTGAAACTAAGGTAGAGTAAGCTGCCATCTCTCCAGACCCACCCGGACTGGCATGCAAACCCCTCCGGATAGGCTTTATGTCTCTGTTGTCCACTGCCATGTGCCAGTGCCTGGGAAATTGCTAGATTCATAATGAGTGATCATAAAATATGTGTTGTGTAAAGAATGTGCAGTGTCATTAAGGCTGTGCACTGAAAAGTCATCTGTAGTTTGAAATGTGAACCCCAAATCAAAGTTTTATGAGTAGATGCTATGAACTACAAGTGCTATTTTCTTTCTTTTTTTTTTTCCTTTCCCGAGTCTGCTTTTCAAAGAGAAAGCTCTCAGTCTAATATGTTCCAGGTTTAGTGGCAGTGTGTGCCCATTTCTTTAACAATTTTTAAGTATGATTTTTCCAAAAGACATTACAAACAGAAGACATCACTCTAATAGTAGTACCTCAGTTTTTTAATATTGGCACTAGGAATAATAGAAAGACATTCTTAAATTGCAAGAAATAGGCTAAAAAGAACTAGGCAATCTGGATATTTTGAGATGTGTAAATACGATTATCAAATAGGAGAAAATGTTTTCATTTTTTATGCCAAGAGAAGAAAGATTAAAATGGGAATGATTGGACACCACAGTAATGGGGAGTTTCTTATTGTATAATGCCCTCCGACTATATTTTTCCTCTTGAAAACTAGTCTTTATTGTAGAAAATAAAACTACAGAAAATAGAACTTTAAAAATCTTCATTTGTGCCCATTTTAGGTATTTGTGGAGAAGTATAAGCAACCTTGGATGATAATTTTTTTGTCTTGTGTGGATTTGTAAGCACTAATATTTTCATGGGTGTCATTTTATTTTCCTCTTTCTTTCACTACCTAATCCAAAACTTAACAGAAAAAAAAGAGAGTTAAAAATAAACTCGTCACAGAAAACACCAAAAACATATATCAAAAAATTGATCTAGATCACAAATCAGAAAGTCTACGCATAGTAATATGTTTCATGCTTAACAACTTAAGATTTAAGGAAACAATATTTAATGTAATAAACAATATTTAATGTAATAAAAGGTGATGACACACACATTTATGGGTTTTCTGCATGAGTGTGAATTCGTACACAGTTTTTGGAAATCTATTTGAGAACACCCGTGAAAAGCTTGAAAAATTATGCTTTTATCTAGAAAATTCATTTTTACTTATACATTACTAAGGAAATATTCAGGAGTGATAAGAAAGTTTCTTGTGCAAAGATTGTCATTATAAGTTTATATTGATCAATACTTAGATGTAACCTAAAAGATAACTATTGTTTTATTTATTACTATTTATTACCACTACTGGCATTACCACTACTTTTACACAAAGGATCTAAGGAAAATTTAAGTTGCCATTAGTTGGACCCAACTCGATGGCACTTGGCTTGACAAGCTGAAACTGTACATAGCTAATGCACAGGATTGCTGTTGTCCCTGTACCTTAGGAGCTAACAGTCCAGGGGAAGACTGATGACAAGGCCCTTACTTCAGAGTCTACAGAGAAAGACTTCTGCTAGAGTTAATTCCCTGAATTTGGACATGTAGCTTACCAGACTATGAGAAAATAAGTTTCTCTTTTTAAAAGCATCCACTTGCAGTGTTCCTGTTACAGTAGCACTAGATGGCTAAAACACTGGCCAAAACAAATTAGTGATCAGTAACAGAAATACATCTGAAAACTTTATAAATATTGGAAACTAAGTGAAAAGTGTACAAATAATCTATAGGTCAAAGGGAAAACTGGAAAATATTTGAAATTAAATGCCAATAGAAACATGACATTATATAATTTCTGATATGCAGGTAACACAGTATTTAGAAGGAAATTGATAACATTTCATTCCTATATTGAAAACCAGGAAAGTTCACAAATCAGTTATGTTATTTTCCAACTTAGGTAACTAATTTTAGAAAGCAAATAAAATACAACACAAACAGAAAAAATGATACAGTAAAGGTCAATGGGAAATTAATGACCATAAAACAGAAAAAACAGTAGAGAAAATCAAAGGAACCAGTATTTGGTTCTTTGAAAAGATTAATAAGATTAATAAATCTCTAGCCAGACTGATAAGATGAGGAAAAAAAGAGAGAGAGCATACAAACTCCCAATATCAGAAATGAAAAGATGACATCACTACAGATTCTACAGACATGAAAAAGAAGATCTAAAAAACTGGAAAGATACACCACGTTTCTAAATCGGAAAAATCAATTTTGTTAAGCTATCAAGTCTCCCCAAATTGATCTAAGGATTTGATGCAATCTCCTACCTCATTCCAGTTTTATTATAAAATTGCAGTAATCAAGGCAATATGGCACTGATATCAAGATAGATAAAGAGATCAATCCAGGTGAATCCAGAAACAAACACACACTATAACCGTAATTTTTTATAAATGTTTTAAGGCACTGGTGGAGAAAGGAAAATCTTCTCAACAACAAAATACCTATTAAAAAAAATCTGTTCCTACTTATACCCAAACCCAAGCCATCAACTTGATTTTGACTGATGGCAACCCTATGGACAGACTACAACTGCCCCACAGAATTTCCAGGAAGTGTCTGGTGGATTTGAACTGCAACCTTTTGAATAGCAGCCATAGCACTTACCTACTACATCGCCAGGGTTTCTTCATATTTTATAATAAATACAAATGAATCACAGGCTTATATGTAAAACCTAAAATTATAGAACATATAGAAGAAAGCAAAAGAGAAAACACTTGCAAATTAGGAAAATACTTTTCAGATAAGACATTAAAAAGAGTTATTTGTTAAATAAAAAGTGATAATTAGACTTCATGAAAATTAAGAACTACTCTTCAAAAATTATTGTTAATAGAATTAAAAGTCAGAGCACAGAATGGGAGTTAAATATTTGAAAATTCCCTATGTCATAAAGGACTTTCACAAAGAACACGTGAAAATAAACTCAAAACATTGGAGTACTACTCAGCAACGAGAAGCAAAGAACTATTTACGCAAAGATCATGAACCTCAAAACAATTATGCTGAGCAAAGAAGCCAGAAAAAAGGAGTATATGATATATGGTTCCATTTGCATAAAATAAGATTCTATAAAGTGCAGAGTAATCTATAATGACAAAGCACAAATTGGTATATATATGTACATACATATATAAGTATGTATACATACACACGTATATAAATTATTAAATGACAATCTAATTCCCTGTGTAAACTTTCACCAAAAGCACAATAAAATAGTTTTCAAAAAGTTACTAGTCCAGCTCTGTATAAGAAAAGATATTTTCAATCAGTTAAGCTGGGGCATACTATCTTTATAAGAATAAAAATGAAAATTGGCTCCCACCTCATGTCATACATAAACATAGATATTATGTGGGCAATAACTAAAAATATGAAAGATAAAACAATAAAGAATTTGTCAGACTGTAGGGAAGTATAATATGTCTCAATGGGAAAATGTAAAAACTTTAATCAGGAGATTCTTATAAATAAATTTGACTATATGAAGATCGATAGTGTTCACAAAAGACTTTACTGAGAAAATAATAAAGCAAATAACTAAGTGAAGAACTTTGAATATGTAAAACTTTATGTATCCAATCTATCTAAGATCTTCTAAAATCAGTAATAAAAAATAGATAACTAAGAAAATGCCTAAATAATTTGAAGAGGTATGAGAAGATTGCAATTGTTGTATACTCAAATGAAAGTGTTCAAAATCATTGGTAATCAGAGAACTGGAAACTAAAACCATGATGAGATGCTGCCACATAACTCCTAGAATGGCTGAAATTAAACTGACAAGAGTAAGAACCAATGACAAAGTAACACACACACTGCAGGAAATGGTGTAAATTGGTACTGTTTTTTTTTTTTTTCATCTTTTTTTATTATGGGTGAATGAAAATGTACATTCCCATATAAATTTGCACACTGGCCTACATGCAGCTTCCACTGCTCTCCCTGCCCGGTGACAGCACTCTTCCTCTCTGCTCCATAAATGTCTTATCCTCCCAAAAGTCTGCTATCCACCCCTCTCTACACACTCCCCTGCCTCCAGTAAGAGGTCAGAAAGATGACATCATATAGATGCATGGAAACATAAAGGTGCACATGATATGGTCACTCTGCATCGCCAAATCCAATTCATTCCTATCCGAAGACCTCCATTATGATTTATGGACAGGGCTGCATGAGGGCCAGGGGCCATGCTCCCAGGGGAACTCAGAGGCTCATGGACTGTCAACTGCAGTCTTCTAGTGGAGATCTCAGGGTGCACTGCTTTTATTCTTGTGTTGTCAGTGAGACTCAACTTTGTGAGCTCCATCACGGCTATCATTGGTGGTGGCCAGACGCCATCCAGTTCTTCTGGTCACAAGTCGATGTACACACCCATTCACATGAGTGTCTTCTAGGTTCTCTTTCCCCCACGTTGTTTTGGTCCTTGGTAATCATCCATTCCTCCTGAGTTGAGACCATTTGCTGTACCCTCAGATGATAGTGTGGCAGCTTTTCAGATCCCAGATGCCACTCACCAATGTGGGGTATTGAATGCTGTCTTAGCAAAATGTTACTTGTGCCAATTGGCCTCCATTTTTCCAGTAAGCATAGTCCCTGGTCCCCTGCCCCAGCTACTCTGTCCTTGAAATATTGGATTAAAATGGGAGGAGAAATCATGTTACGTTTAAGTCCAGTTAATATTGATCTTCTTTCTAATGTGTGCTGTCACAGATTTCACCCAACCAAATTTCTATCAACAATCTAATCTAAGCTCTCGTGCCCCCCCAACCCTTTCAGCCATCAAAGAGTCTTTTCATCCATGCATGAGTCTGTTTTTAAGTTCTTATCATAGGGATCTCATACAATATTTGTCCTTTTGTTGCTGACCACTTTCACTCAGCATAATGTCATCCAGTTGAAACTAGGTTATGAGATGTTTCCTAAAATCATCATTGTTCTTTATCACTGGAGAAGAAGGTGTAGCTGTCCACCGATGGACAGAAAGTTCTGTATATGTCAATGGGGTCTAGTTGGTTAATTGTGGCAATAAAGTCTTCTATGACTTTACTGAGCTTTTTTCTAGATGATAGGTCCAATACTGAGATTAGAGCACTGAAATCTCCATTTTAGTCAGCTAGTGCTGCTCTAACAGAAATACCACAGAGCAGATGGCTTTAACAAAAGAAAGTTTATTCTTTCACAGTCCAGTAGGCTACAAGTCCATATTCAGGGTGTCCACTCCAGGGAAAGGCTTTCCCTTTGTCGGATCTGGAGGAAAGTCTGGTATTGCATCAATCTTTGTCCAGGGAGCATCTTGGCACAGGAACCTCAGGTCTGAAGGACACACTCTTCTCAAGGTGCTGCTTTCTTGATGATATAAGGTTCCCAGTTCTCAGCCTGTCTCCTTTTCCTTTTATTTCTTGCAGGCTGAAAGAATTAAGGGTGGGGCAAGTCATACTCCAGGCAAACTCCCTTTACAGTGGAGCAGGGAGGTGATCTTATAAAGGGATTTACAGTCCCACTCTAATCCTTTAATATACAGCATAGCAAAACCACAAAATGGAGGACAGTCGCAAGATACTGGGAATCATGGCCCAGCCACGTGGCTACACCTATTTTGGGGGGGACAGAATTCAATCCATGACTTACTTCTTAATGCTTCTTCATTTTTCTTTCTTTTTTTGACTTCTCCTCATAGATGCTGGAGTCAGTAGCTCTGTCTTCCAAGTCAGAAAGACTCGTTACCATTTTTTCCATTCTGTTTTCTTGGCTTTGAATTGAAGTTTCTATGTCTTTAATTTTGTTCTTGATCTGTTGAATTTCAGAGTACTGGTGTTCCATCAGATCAAACAGCTTGCTTAATTTTTCATTTTTCTCTGCTGCATTTTGTATAAGGTCTAGAAGGGCTCTCTATATAATCCTTTTGTATTCACCTTCACATGCACGAGTTGGATCCAACTTGACAGCACTTGGCATTCAGCTTCCAATAGTTTCAGAAAGGTTTCTACATCTGGGCAGTTCTTTTGTTCATTCTTTTGGGGGCCTTCTGAAACCATGGGTGATTTCTTGATTGTGCTTTTATCCAGAGTTTGTTGCTTTTGGGGCATCATGTGAGTCAATAGAGGATGGGAGAGACGCTGCGAGGATGGGAGAGATGCTGCGAGGATGGGCCGCAGTTGTTAGGTATCTGACAGCTTCCAAAGTCAGTCAGGTTTTAGGTGTACAGGTCCCTCTTCCCAGCTGGCAAAGTAAGCACCTCTATATCCAATCCCAGATGTTATAAACTAGTTCAAAATACAGAAAGGCTACTTCCCTGCTGGTCTCTGCTGTCAGGCCCCAGCTGTAGGCAACATTGTGTAGAATACTGCTCTACTGCCAGAAAAGCACTCTCTGAGCAGGCGCTACCTTCCAGCCTAGGAATTAGGTCCAACTGAGGCCTTCATATAGATATATCAACCTCCCAGTGGAACAAGATGGCATCCCACACAAGCTCCCTGCCTGCCCTGGCACTGGCCAGTCAATGGCAGAGGCAGAAAGAAAGGCCAGAGGCACTGAGATGCACAAATTCCAAAGCTGGGCTTTCAAAATATGGCAGTCTCTCCTGCCAATCCCACGAGCAGTGTGTCACAGACCAGTCACCAGTCAAGTCACATCTCCACTCACTGGCCAAGACAGACAAAAAAAGTCAAAATGGAGAGTTACCCTTGGTCCATGAAAGCCAGCTCTCGCCAAAAGCCGGGGTCAGTGAAAGAGAGGAAGCTTTCTGCTCAGTGGTATGAAGTCTCAATTAACAATCCTATGCCACGTGCTAGGGCTCACCAGGTGTCCAAAAGGCTCTGTTTAATTACCATTTCAGGTCTTGGTTTTCAGAGGGATTTAGGGAGATGTGCGTTTAGCCTGCCATCTTGATTCCACCCCTTTTGGTACTATTATTTTTGGAAAACTATTGGACATTATCCACTAAAATTGATCATGTATGCACTGTATAATCCTAGGAATTCTGTATACCCAATGAGTGGTATGCTTGAACCAGCTCTTACATACTTGTAACAACACATTGTTATCCAGTTCTGACCCTAGTGTTAGCTTGAAATTGGTCACTATAGTTGTTTTCATACTAGAACCTTATCAAAAAGTGTCAGCCTTTTCTTTTTTCCACCCCTGGAAAATTGATATACATTATGGGCACCAAGGTACATCTAAAACAATGTTTATAGTAGTATAATTGTTAGCAGTCTTAACCTGGAAACAACCCAAATGTCCGTTTAGGATGGAATTTATAAATAAATTGGTAAATATATATTTCTTACACATGTTATAGTCATTATAGGTATTATGTATGTGAAATAATAATGATTATAATAAATAAGAGCTAATAATATTAAGTGCTTATTATGTGGTACCAGGCCATATTACAACTAATATGCATGTTTTGATTTATTTAATCCTCACAATAAACACATGAGGAGATGCTATTAATTCATAAGGAAATTGAGGCATGGACGTAAAAGCAATTTGAAAAGTATCACTCAGCTCATAACGCAAAGGCACCACTTGAATTCTGAACCTAGAGAGCAGACATTGTCTTGTGCTCTTTCTTAACCACTACTTTATATCTCTACTTCCATTAGGTATCTATCTATTTGTGTGTGTGTGTGTGTGTATCTTTAATGAAAACCCTGGTGGTGTAGTGGTTAAGTGCTATGTCTGCTGACTCAATGCTCGGCAGTTTAAATCCACCAGGAGCTCCTTGGAAACTCCATGGGGCAGTTCTACTCTGTCCTATAGGGCCACTGAGTTTGAATTGACTCAACAGCAATGGGTTTGGCCTTGGTGGCATATATTTAGGAAATATACAGTCACTCTTGAGGTTCACCCTTTAGAGAAAGATTGAATAGACTCATAAAGCAAAATGACACCAGAGGGGTTTGCAAGCCCAGGGACAAGAACTGGCAGGCAGGAGAGGACAAGAAAGCTGGTAATAGTGAACCTGAGGTTGAGAAGAGAAAATGTCAACCTCTTGTGGGGTTGTAAACCATTGTCTTAAAGCAACATATGTGCTATTTAATGAGAAATTAGTTTCTTCTATAAAGCTTCATATACAGTAAAGTAAAAATATAAAACAAAGTTACATTCTTAAAAAAATAAATGTTATCAAATATGATCATGATCATGGGGGTGTAATTTTTGAAATTGCTAAGGTGATGATGATGTAGGTGTTGGGGTAGAACTCAGCTGTGTGTCTTATAAGATACATAACTATTTCTTTCAACCATGAAATCAGAATAATAGTATGTCACATACCCCAAAGGATAATTGTGAAGATAAAATGACATATGCGTTTTGAACAGTGACTGGCATAGAAGAGAAGTACAATATGTTTCAGTTACTATATTCTTTGTTATTCAGAAATCTATAAGACTATGTTTTTGGATGGTAAGAAAAATTTAAAACCTTTATAATTAATAAGACCTCACTATACTCCCACTGGCAACCCTGGTACACAGTGCTTAAGTACTATGTCTGTTCACCAAAAGGTCAGCAGTTCAAATCCACCATGCTCTCCTTAGAAACTATATGGGGAAGTTCTTCTCCAACCTATAGGGGTGCTATGAGACTGAATTGACTCAATGGCAGTGGGTTTTAGTGTTCCTTTGGAAACCCTGGTGACATAGTTGTTCTAGTGCCACAGCTGCTAACTAAAAGGGTGGCAGCTTGAATACATCAGCTACTCCTTGGAAACTCTATCAGCCAGCTGTCCTCTTTGCCTATAAGGTCTGAGTCAGAATTGACTTGATGGCAACTGGTTTTTGTTTGTTTTGTGGTTCAGCTCACAGGCACAAGTGATGAGATTTCAATGATAAGATTTCAGAGTATCAAAAGAATTTGTTCAGGAATCCCTGGGCAGAGAGAGTGGTTAAGTTCTTGATTGCTAATAGGAAGGCTAGTGGTTTGGACCCGCCCAGAGGGACCCCATATTCCTAAAGGTCATTACCTTAAAAGTCCTAAAGTGGCCAGTAAGAGTTGGTAATTGACTCCAAGGCGACTGATTTGTTGTTGTTTTGTGCTTATCCAGGGACTTTGCCACCTTGTAAAGTGGGTCTGTGGTTTATGTGTCTGGTTTAACTAATCCTTAGAAATGTAGGACAGAGTGACCACCGAGACTTACCTACAACTCTTAGAGGGCTGAGACAGGTTTCTCTGTCAGCTCAGTCACAGTGGCTGATGTTTTCCTTTTTCTGCACTCTCCATAGCCTTCTATTTTGAACAGGCGTAGACCACTGGGTTGGCTGAGTTTACTTATGAAGAGAAAGTTACTCAGCACAGTATGTACAATTTAATCTTGTAAGTAGAAGCTCTGACTCATTAAATGCCACATCCATACTTAAATGAGAGAGTGTATTTAACTTTGACTCAGTCGAGTAATTAGACCTCCTTGATTTTTGTAAGGGACACATCCCACCAGGGTCTGTGACTCTTTTGATTGCTTGGAAGGCTTTACATTGGTCTTACTGTTACAGACAGCACTCGACTAACCACATTAATGAGGAAAAAAAGAGGTGGTGTAATGTATGTATGAATATGTAACCATCTGTGTCTGTCATCAAAATGAGAATTCGGAGATGATGGAATGGAAGCCGATTTGGGAAGACGAGCACAGGAAATGTGGTTTAGACTTTTGCCTTATTTTATTCATTTTATGGTTGCTTGATATCACCTTATAAACAATTAGAACTTCATCTAGGCTGTTTTAAAGAGCGCAAAATTTTAAGGGACACTACAAATTAATGAACAAAAAGAAATTCGGAAAATAACAAGTGTTGACAAGGATGTGGAAAAATTAGATTCCTCGTATTTTGCTGTTGGGAATGTAAAAAATTTCAGCCATGATAGAAAACAGTTTGATGGGTCCTCTAAAACTTAAAAATGAAATTACCATATGACACCAATTTCCACTTCTACAAGAATTGAATATCCTAAGAAAATTGAAAACAGGTCCTCAAACAAGTACATGTACACAAATGTTCACAGCAGATTTAGTTGTATATAGTCAAAAGGTGGAAATTTACATACACATTTAAGGGAACGTAAATTTTCAGGCAGAAAAAAATGAAGTACTAATATGTGCTACAACATGGAAGAACTTTGAATACACTGTGCTAAGTGAAAGAAACCAGACACAAAAAGTTACATATTGTGTGATTTCATTTATAGGAAATGTTCAAAGAAGACAAATACATAGAGACAAAAAAACCAGTCATACCAAATGTAGATTGGTAGTTGCCAGGTGTTGGGAGTAGGGATCTACTGTCTGAGAAGAGTTTTGATGGAAATGAAGTGACAGAAATGTCCTGAAATTAGACAGTGAAGGCGGTTCTCACAACGGTGAGAATACACTAAATGCCCCTGTGGTGGTCAGGATTGTGTTAACTTGGCTACTCCATGTTTGGCTTCTGTATTAAGTGGCAGGACAGGGCCTGTGGTGGCTTCCCGCCCCTTAGCTCTCTTCTCTCCACCTTCCACCACCTACTGCTGGTCTGCAAAAGTAGCCAGCAGCTCCTGCTCTCTTCTGGCATCTGGTTCCTGGACTTGAACTAGCATCTGTTGGGTTCATCAACCGGTACAGATGACGATTGAGAGTCCTGTTCCCCGACCTGCCAATCCTGGGTTCGCCAGCCTCTGAGGCTCCATCTCGCTGCCAGCCTGGGATCTACCAACTTACACAAGCGGTGATCTAGAACTCTGGTCTCTGACCTGCTGACCTTGGGTTCACCAGTTCCCATGGCCACATGAGGCTTGTGCCAGGACTTGGGAAGTTCAGCTTCTGCAATTGCGTGTGCTGTTTCCTATATCTATCTGTCTATCTATCTAAAGCTTTCCTTGTACTTTATACATAAAAATCTTTCCTTGTATGCCCCGGCCCGCGGGGCATTTCAGCGGAGGAGCGGGGAGAAACCTGTGAAAAGGAAAACAGGGCAAGAGACGCGAAGAAATGGAGGCAAGACAAAATTCTGATCAAGCCTCAAAAAAATTTTATTGCAACAGAGGAATATATACACACTGAGGAGGGGAGGGGTTTGGAGTCAGGCGAGATCTGGTGTGAGGTGCTTGGCATTTTATGCTTGGTTAGGCAGTATGCTTGGACAGTGACGCTGGGCAGTGACGTGCTGGGCAGTGACGTGCGGGCAGTTTTCGCGCATGCGCGTTTTCAGGGGCTTTCCAGACTTCCTGTTTTTTGGGGCCTGAAGTTTTTTCATGGCCCCCGACACTTGTACGTAAACGTGTTACTAGTTTTGCTTCCCTAGAAAACCCAGCCTAAGACAGCCACCAATTTGTTCACTTTAAAAGGATTAGTTGTAAGCAAATTTGAACTCGAATTATATTTTTTAGTTTAGTTGATACAAAATATAAGCTGACTTACAGACATATATTTTTTTTTATTTCACACTAGAAACGTTCATTAAATACTCCTTTTATTTAATTTTTTTTATTATGATTGAATGAAAATGTACATTCCCCTATAAATTCGCATGCTCGCCTATAAGCAGCTAGCACTGCTCTCCTTGCCCGGTCACAGCACACTATTCCTCCCTGCTCCATACATGTCTCATCCTCCCAACAGTCTCCTATCCCCTCCTCTCCACCCACTCCCCTTCCTCCAGCAAGAGGTTAGCAGGATAACATCCTGTAGATGCAGAGAACCATAAAATTCCCACAAGATACAGTCACTCTGCATCGCCAAGTCCAATTGTCCAAAAAGTTTACCTCCATTATGATTTATGGATAGGGGCAGCATCAGGGCCAGAGGTCATGCTCCCAGGGGAACCCCAAGCCCCTGGACAATCAATTGAGGTCTTTTATTGGAGATCTCAGGGTGCATCCCTCATTAAGTACTTAAGCATTTATGTTGTTTGGTAGAAAGAACACCTGAATATGTGCCTGGGAAAGTCATCAAACAGAATGACTTTCAGGTCTAAGCTATTCCCACTTACTTGATACCTGAAGAAGAATATACTGCCCCATTAGCTAGCATTATTATTATTGTTATTTAGTTCTCACTGTAACATTCTTTTTAGTCATTATTTTGAGATACGCTGTTCATTAATGTAGTGATTTGAATTAATTTGCTTCAGTGTGTATGTTTCCCACAATACGCTATCTTTTGCCTAAATTCCCAAAGAAGTTCAATGAGGTACGTTTAATCTAGTTGTTCCTCTTAAAGGGAGATGCCTAATGCCCCCTATCAGCCTGACTTTGTATGTCACAGGTCAGAGTTTTTAAAAACTCACATTTATTATTTCCATGCTATCTAAGTGTTAGGAGACCCTGGTGGCGTAGTGGGTTAAGAACTACATCTACTAACAGTAGAAGTCCGCAGTTCAAAACTGCCAGGCGCTCCTTGAAAACTCTATGGGGCAGTTCTATTCTGACCTCTAAGTTTGCTATGAGTTGGACTGGACTCTACAGCAGTCGTTCTTGTTTTTTTTTTTTTAAGTGTTAACTATTTCAGTAACTAATTCACATAATTATCCTTTGAAGAGTTGCTAAAGTAGAGCACTGATCATTTTTCTTTTATTTTTAAATTGTTTTTAATTCTGAGATTTAATGTAATTCATGATTATAAGGATTCCTTGAGGTTTTCAATCATCTGTTCTACCAGTCTTTTTCATCATATTATCCTAATCAGATGTTTGGAGAGAGTTTACATAATTCAGAACTGTTTTATAAACTCCTGTGTGCATTTTCCCATAACTTCCTCCCAGGGAACAAAACAAAACACAGACAGTTTTAATTGTGGTTCCTTATAATTTAAACATGTGGTAAGTTGAGGACTACCTGTGTATGTGTGTCTCTCTCTCTGTGTAAATATAAATGCATATATGCAATATGTATTATATAAAAATACATATATACACACAATACAAGCCAAATGAATATATACATTAATAATATGAAGTTAAAAGAATAATAAAATGATGGCACTTGGTACTTGGCTTACTTTAGAAACGAACTGAAAAGTACAAAATTATTAATTTCAACATTTTCATATAGTGACATTGTCATACTATAACAAATTTAGTTTTGCACCGTTGTTATTTCAGTGTGTGTGTTTGTTCAATTTATGTAAGCAGAACAATACTTTAAGTGATCCTCTATGTCTTAGTCACCTGGTACTGCTCCAACAGAAAATACCACAAGTGGAAGTCTTCACAGGGAGAAACTTTTATTGTCACAGTCCAGTATGCTGCAAATCCATTTATAAGTTACAAGTCCGTTCAATAAGAGAAGTTAGTTATCACAGCCTGGTAGGGTAAGGCCAAATTCAGTGAGAGCATCTCAGCACAGGAACTTAGGTCCAAAAGACGTGCTCTGCTCTCAGTGCTTCTTGGTGGTATGAGGTTCACAACTTCCTCTGCTAATTTCTCTCCCTTATATCTCGCAAGCTTGTAACTCAAGTCCTGCCTCACTAACACAACTGCAGCCCATTCTCCATCATCAGTATCACAGAGGCAGGATTCACAACACATGGGAGGAATGGCACCATACTGGGACTCAAGCAGAGCCAAATCACTACATACATTTTGGGGAGACACTATTCAATCCATGACACTCCGTATCTTGCTTTTTGTGTTCAATGACACATTTCTGCTATTCACTCACATTAGTGTTTGTAACAGAACATTCATTTGCCATATACTAATATGCTAATTAGTTCATTGTGTGATTACACCAAAATATATTAACTATTCCCATATTTATGGACATCTCGGGTTTTTGCAATTTGGAGTTTAGCTTTGCCATAAATATTTTTTATAGGTCTCCTGATACACATAATCTAGAATTCTCTGCGGTATTTACTTGGAAAAAACTGATGAGTCTTGAATTTACACATCCTTAGTGGTACAAAATAAATGCTAAATTTCTGATAATTTACTGTACTGTAATAATTTACACTTCTACCAACTATATGCCAGCTGCTATTGCTCCATATGAAGGCTAACAGGTGGTATTATCAAATCTTCATTTAAAAAAAAAAGAAAAATTTCACAGACATAAAATGTAATTTACTATGACTGAAATTTGCATTTCTCAGATTACTAATAAGGCAGGTTTTTTGTTTGTTTTAGTATTGGCCTTAAATTTTAATGTTGGCCTTCTATGAAATATTCGATATTCACAATCAGAATAAAAGTAATATTCTAAGTCTTCTCTATTCTTTTAGACTATATTTATGTGTTCTGTTTTAAGACTCAAAACATTTCTAGATGACAAAGCACAGATACACAAAATTTAAATATGTTGGGATTATTTTCAGTAGTGAAGGACTTTTAATATTATGCATTAGTGATTTTAAAGAGAACACCTAAGCTTTGCATTATAGTGTTGAGATATGACTAGCTTACATTTCTAGGAATCTGGATTTATCTGTGAATAAAATACAGAGTTCTTTTTTGGCTTTCTATGATGCTCATTGTAGAGTGTATTTTTTATCTTGGAAACAGACAAGAGCTTGATTTAAATGGCACTTTTTCTATTGTCTAATATTGTTAAGGTAGTTTTGTGGGTACTGACTTAGCCCAAAGAACTTAGTGTGACTAGGCAGGCAACGGGAAAGGTAACTCATCTGAAGAGTGAATTGAATAATTGAACATCAAGATTCATATCACTAAGGTATCAAATCTGAATATCCTCATATTTTCTCCTATGTGATGTGAGTCAATGCGAAATTGTACCATTCAGTAATATTATAGTCCATCTTTAGCAATTTCACATTTAAGCAGTCTATTAACTAAATTCCATGATTTGATGGGATAAAGTCGTGTCTTCATTGTTTCATGTGTCTGTGACTCAAAAACAGGTCTCAGCAACATTCTTTTGTGCATATAACCCCTTAAATTATAGTGACAAATTATTTTTCTTATAGTGGTAGAATTTATCACAAATAACAAATTATCACAGTGAAACAATTTATCACAAGTAAATTTTATTTTTAGTCTGTCAATGAAGGTTGCGTTTGGGGGTTAAGAATAAAAGAAAGACTGGATTACCATTATATCTCTAATTTTTTATTACAATTTTTTTCACTGTATTTTAAGTGGGAATTTGCAATTACAGTTTCTTAAGCGAGAACTTACATACTCCTTGCCATGTGACCCCAACTACTCTCCTCACACTGTGACAGCACACTCCTTCCTCCAAGTCGTATTTCCTGTGTCCATTTAATCGACTCCTATACCACTCTGCCTTCTCATCCAGCCTTCGAACTCTGAACTGCAGGGTTAGTCTCCTGGATCTGCCCAAGCCAAGAAGCACATTCTTCATCAGTGTTGTTTTATGTCTTACCTGCCAATTCAATCTTTGACGAGTCACCTTCTGGAATGGTTTCAGTTCTGGGGACCCTCCAGTCAGTCAGACCATCAAGTCTGTCTTTCTTGCTCTCTCTCTCTCTCTCTCTTTTTTTTTTTTTACTTGAGTTTGAGTTCTGCATCCCACATTAATCCTGTTTCATCAGGGAATTTTTGCTGAGTTCCCTGTTAAGGGCATCTTTGGTGGTGGCCAGGCACCATCTAGTTCCTCTGGTCTCATGTTGATGTAGTCTCTGGTTTATGTGGCCTTTCTGTCTCTTGAGCTCACATTTCCCTTGTACCTTTGTTACGCTTCTTTCTCCTTTGTTCCAGGTAGGTGGAAACCAATGAATGCTTCATAAATGGTTGCTTGCCAACTATTAAGATCCCAGATACCACTGATGAGAGCAGGATGCAGAACACTTGCTTAAAAAATTGTTATGCCACTTCAGACAAAGAATGGAATGGACTCCGGGACACAGAGTGAGCATGTGATGTGTTTACTTTATGGTTTTATACATATATAGGAGACTGTCCTACTGGTCTCTTTCTAGAGGGGAGAAGAGAGGGGAGAGAGAAGAGGCCAGGTGTTCATTAAGTGGATATTAGAAGAGTGTAAAGGAGGCATGTGCTGCCACAAGGTGAGGAGAGCAGAGTTGCAGAGAGGTGGACTTGTGTAATTGACTTGGATTGTATATTTTCACTTAATCATCATCACAATAAAGCAATGTTATCCCAGTTGACCTAGATGTTCCCTGAAGCTGTGCTACCCAGATGCTTCTGCCCTAGTACTCTCTCCTGGGAAGTGTTTGGTTTAATTTAGAATACTTCTACGATTTGGGTTTAATCTATTTGTGCTGATTTCTCTTCTGTGTGTCGTAGCTCCCTTCACATAAAATAATTGTCAGTTATCTAATGAATACTCGTCTCCCTCCCACTCCCCTTGTAACCATCAAAGAATCATTTGATAAGTGCTTAAGCCAACCCTTGGTCTCATACAATATTTGTCCTTTTGGAATTCAATAATTTTACTCAGCTTAATGCCTTCCAGATTTTTCTATGTCATGAGGTCTTTCCCGAATTCATCCTTGTTCTTTATCATTGCATTCATTGTATGAATATCCTCTATTTTGTTTATCCATTCTTCTGTTGATAGACACTTAAGTTGATTTTATATTTTTGCTACTGTAGACAGTGCTGCAGTAAACATTGGTGTGCAAGTATCTATTCATGTGACAGTCCTTGTTTCTCTAGGATGTATTCCAATAAGTGGGATTGCCTGAATCATGGAATTTCTATTTCTAGCTTTTAAGAAAACACCAAATCGATTTCCAAAGTGGTTGTATCATTTTACATTCCCACCAGCGAAGTAAAAGAGTTCCAGTCTCTCCACAACCTCTTTAACATTTATTATTCTGCATTTTTTTGATTGATGCCAGTCTTGTCAGGGTGAGATGGTATCTCATTATAGTTTTGATTTGGATTTCTCTAATGCCTAAAGACAGCTAGAATTTCCTCATGTATCTCCAAGCTGCATGGATGTTGTCTTTGGTGAAGTCCCTGTTCATATCTTTTGCCCACTTTTTAACTGTGTTATTTGTCTTTTTCCTGCTGAAGTTTTATGATACCCTGTAGATTATGGAGATTAGATGCTGACTGGATTTGTGGTAGCCAGAATTGTTTCTTCCAACAGTAGGTAGTCTTTTTACTCTTTGTGAAGTCTCTGGGTGAGCATAGATGTTTGATGTCTGGGAGTTACTAGTTATTTGTTTTCTCTTCTGGTGTCTGTGCATTTCTGGTAATATTATAGTCTGTTTATGCCATGTATTAGGGTTCCCAGCTTTGTCTCTCTTTTTTCTTCCATGATCTTTATTGTTTTATATATTATATTTAGGTCTTTGATCAATCTTTAGTTAGTTTTTGTGCATGGTGTGAGATACGGGTCTTGTTTCATTTTTTTGCAGATGACTATCTAATTATGCCAATACAATTTATTGAAGAGATTGTCTCTTCCCCAGTTTACAAACTTTGGACCTTGTCAAAACTCAGCTACTCACAGGTGGATGATGTTTCATCTGTATTCTCAATTCTGTTCCATTGGTGTATGTATCTGTTTCTGTACCAGTACCAGACTATTTTGACAACTACAGCAATGTAGTAGGTTCTAATGTCAGGTAGTGTGAAGCCTCCCATTTTGTTCTTCTTCAGTAATGCTTTACATATCTGTGGCTTCTTCCCTTTGCATATGAGGTTGGTGATTTTTTTTTCTCCACCTTTTTAAAAAATGCCATTGGAATAATCACTGGGATTGTATTTTATCTATAGATTACCAAGTAGAACAGACATTTTCACCATGTTGAGGCTTCCTATCTAAGAGCAAGGTAGGTTTCTCCACTTATGTAGGTTTTTTTGTTTTCTTACAGTAGTCTTGTACTTTTCTCTGTATAGGTCCTTTACATCCCATCCATTCTTAAATATTATGTCTCCTTGGGAGTTATTGTAAACAGTATTGAATAGGTAACTTCCTCTTGGGTGGTCTCTTTGTTGGCGTAAAGGAATCCAATTAATTTATGTATGTCTGTCTCGTACCTGCTACTTTGCTGAACTCTGCTATTAGTTCCAGTAGTTTTTTGAAGATTCTTTAGAATTTTTGCATATAAGATCATACTATCTGCAAACAGAGATACTTTCATTTTTTCCTTACAAACTTGGATGCCCTCTATTTCTTTATCTTAACCAATAGCCTTGGCTAGAACCTCTAGCACAATACTGAATAAAAGTGATGACAATGGCATCCTTGTCTGGTTCTCTTGTTCTCAAGGGGAACACTTTCAGACTCCCTCCATTTAGGATGATGTTAGCTGCTGGATTTGCATAGATGCCCATCTACTTCTATTTTGCTCAGAGTTTTAAACATGAATGAGTGCTGGACTTCAAATGCCTTTTGTGAATCAGTTGATAAAATCAAGTGCTTCTTGTCTTTTGTTTATGTGGTTGATTACAATAATTCTTTTTCTAGTTGAACCACCCCTGCATCCTTGTTATAATTCTCACATCATCATGATGAATTATTTTTTTGATATGTTGTTGGATTTTATTGGCTACAACTTTGTTGAGGGTTTTTACATCTGAATTAACTAGAGATATTGGTTAGTAATTTTCCTTTTTTGTACTGTCTTTACCTGGTTTTGGCATCAGTGTTATGCTGGCTTTATAGAATGAATTTAGGAGTATTCCATCCTTTTCTGTCCTGTGAAATACCTTTAGTAATGGTGGTGTAAACATTCTCTAAAAGTTTGCTAGAATTCTCCAGTGAAGCCACCAGAGCCAGTCATTTTATTGGCTGGAAGCTTCTAAATTATCTTTTCAATCTCTGCCTTTGTGATGGATTTATTCAGTTGTTCTATTTCTATTTGTGTTAGTTTTGGTAGGTAGTGTGTTTCTAGAAATGTGCTTGTTTCCTCCAGGTTTTCAAATCTATTAGAGTACAATTTTTCTCAGTATTTTGTTGTTATTCTTTTAATTTCAGTTGGGTCCATTGTGATATCATCCATCTCATTTCTTATTCAAGTTATTTGCTTCCTATCCTATTTTTCTTTTGTCAGTTTGGTCAACAGTTTATCCGTTTTGTTGATATTTTCAAAAAATTAGCTTTTGTTCTTGTTAGTTCTTTCAGTAGTGTTTCTATTCTCTAAATTCATTTAGTACTGCTTTAACTTTTATTATTTGCTTTTTTCTGTTGCTCAAGAGATTCTTTTTGTTGCTTTCTTTCTGTTTGTTTGAGTTGAAGGGTTGATTCTGCAACTTGGGCCTTTCTTCTTTTCGGATGTATACATTTATTGAGACAAATAGAACTCTGAACACTGTTTTTGTTTTGTCCCATAGGTCTGGTAGGATGTATTTTGATTCTCATTGGATTCTTTGAATTTCTTCATTCCATCCATGATTTCTTCTATAACCCAGTGATTTTTGAGCACGGTGCTGTTCAGTTTTGATGTGTTTGATTTTTTTCCTTTATTTTCCTGTTACTGATTTTTACTTTTACAGCTTTATGATTTGAAATGGTGCTGTGTAATATTTGAATACTTTGAATACAGTTAAAGGTTGCTTTGTGACCTGGAGAATGTTTGACATATGATGGTGGAAAAGAAAGTATGCTTGGCTGCTGTTGGGTGGATTGTTCTGTACATCTCTATGAGGTCAAGTTGATTTATTATGGCATTTAGATCTTTGTGTTCTTTTTGAGCTTTTTCTGGACGTTCGGTCCTTAACTGAAAGTGGAGTGTTGAAGTCTCCCGCTATTATTGTGGAGCTACTTAGGTTTTCAGTGCATCTAGTGTTTGTTTTACATAATTTGGAGCCCTGTGTTTGGGTGCATAGATACTTAATATGGCTACATGTTCTGGAACACTGATTCTTCAATCATTATAGTGTCCTTCCTTTTCTATGTGGTGAATTTTGCATTGAAGACTATATTATCAAAGATTAATATTGCCAGTCCTATTCTTTCTTGAGTGCTGTTAACTTAATGTATCTTTTTTCCATCTTTGTGTCTTTGAGATTAACATGTGTCTCCTTTGGGCAGAATTTAGATGGGTCTTGTTTGTTTTGTTTTGATCTGATCTGCCACTCTCCATCTGTTTATTGGTGCATTTAATCCATTTACATTCAACATGATTACTGATGGATATGAGTTTAAGTCATTTTGATGACTTTTTTGTGTTTAGACAATTCTTTTGTTCCATTTAATTTTCTGTGCTGAGTCTTTTGTCTTTATGTGTTTTCTTTTGATCTTTTCCAGTGTTGGTTGCTTTGTATCTGCTGAGACTTCTTTTTTATTTTGATGCATAGGATTGACACTTTTTTTTTGTCTCAATATTTACCCTTATTTCTCTAAATTTAAACTAGTCCTTAATTTCTTTATAGCACCATAGCTGTCTCTCCATATGAGAGATCTGTGACTACATTTTCTTTTAAGTCCCTTTATTTGTCTTGTGTTTACATAATGACATCTTTGTTGGCCAATTTACTTTTGTGATTCCCCTATTTAAGTTGATATCTGGTTGCCGTGTTCTGTGTTCTAGTCTTGGGTTGTTACCTGACATTGTTGATTTTCTAACCAGATGACTCTCTTTAGTATTTCTTATAATTTTGTTTAGGTTTTTGCAAATTTCCTTCATTTCTCTTTACCTAGAAATGTCCTAATTTCACCATCGTATTACATGGAAAGTTTTAGTGGATATTTAATTCTTTCCTGGCAATTACTTTCATTAAAGATTTAGTATATGTCTTCCCATTGCCTTCCTGCCTGCATTGCGGTTCTGTTGAGTAGTATGAGCTTAGTTTTGCTGTATTTCCCTTGTAGATTATTTTTGTTTATCCCTGCCACTTGTGTAGTTACATCTTTAGTTTTGGCAAGTTTATCAGCTATAGATTGTTTCTCTTGATAGAGTACCACATAATTCTCAGTGTTTCTTGATTCTTTTTAATTCTTTTACCTGATTTTTCCTAAAACATGTTGAATTCATGTGCTTTATCTCCAGTCTTATTAATTCAGCCTTCCATTCAGTTCTGCTCATTTGGCTTTTGACTGAGTTATTGAACTCTAATTTTATTTTTAATTTTCTGAATTCCTAATTCTTGCTGCTGTAAGCTGCCTTGCAGCCTGTTCAATTTGTCATTATGCTGTGCTGCATTTTGCCTCATTTCCTTCCTGATCTTTTGAAGAGCTCTAAATACTAATCTTTTGTATTCTGCCTCTGATAATTCCAGGAAGTTTTTGTCCTGTGGAAAAATTGAATCTTTGATTTGGGAGCTTTCTGAAGTCATAATAATCGGCCTCTTTAAGTGCTTTGTAATTAATTGTTGTCGCCAATCCATCAGTAAGGCGTATTTATTTTATGTTTACCTACTGTGTTCTGGCTTCTTATTTTGTTTGCTTTGAAATGTCCACATAGGCTCGTCACATGAGATAGTATGGTTATTGTTGCTTTTGAAGCTATAATGTCCTGTCACCAGGTGATCAAAGCTGTTAGTGGACATTTGAGCAGAGAAGTGTGTTTACTTTTCTTGTTTGAATTCGTCTCAGCTCTTGAAGTACTCATTCATCCAGTGTACAGTGCAAGCTCTTGCCAACTGTCCTAACTGGGCAGGTGAATGCTGTAGGTGTAGCTGTCTGGCTGCAGCCACTGAGAAAGGAAGGGGACTAGTAGCCTCCTCCCTCACTCACCCCAGGGGGCCCCGGGGATGGTGTGTTCCTTTATGTGTGGATCTAGGCAAAGGAACAGTTTCAGCCCTGAATTTCTGGTTCAATGAAGTCAGTAGATTTTTTTCCCTTTTGTCCCTGTCTGTTAAATGATTCCTTTCCTGAGTCTTGGAGAACGGTTCAGGGTGGGCTTAAGGAGTCCTACTTCCAACTCAGTTAATGGTGTCAGGCTACAAAGCTGGGTGCAGTGCAGAGAAGGTAGGTTACGTGTAAAGACTTACCCTTTGATGATCTAGTGCTGCGTTTTACTATTTCTTGAGGCATATGTGAATTCCTTCCATTTTTCCTGGGGAGAGGATGCTTTCCTACCACCATGCTCAGCTCTCCATGCTGTCATCAGCTGTTTTCCACAGGATATTGTCTGGTGAATCCTACTGTCCCTTCTCCACTGTTCAGTGCAATTTCTCAGCTTTCCCTTAGATGTTCTGGGCTCCTAGGATATCATATGTGATGGATTTATTTGTTCTTTTGAGTCTCTGTTTTTAGAAGAGTCAGAGGAAGCATGTGACTACTCCGTCTTATCCCTGCCTCTCCAAAATGTCCTTTGCTCATTTTCTAATTGGATTATTTGTCTTTTCGTTGTTGAGGTTTTGTAATATTTTGTAGATTATAGAAATTAAATGCTGATCAAATTTGTCATTGGCAATTTTTTTTCCCAGTCTGCAGGTTGTATTTTTACTCTTTTGATGAATTCTTTGGATGACCATAGTGTTTGAATTTTAGGAGTTCCTAGTTATCTGTTTTCTAGTGTTTGTGCATCATAATTAATGTTTTGTAATCTGTGTATGTTATGTATTAGTGCTCCCAACAATATTCCTATTTTATTTTTCCATTGTCTTATCATTTTAGATTTTAGATTTAGGGATTTAGGTCTTTGATCCATTTTGAGGTGGTTTTTGTATATCACTGGAGTTTCTGATGATTCAGTTTTCACACCCTTCTCTTATTTTCCACAGATACAGTATGTTAATAATATCAGTTATCAGACTCCCTTTTTGAGAGATTTGGAGTATACACACTTGATATTTTTTAAGCATCTGGAAGTTAGGCAAATGACAAGTGTTTTAAGTTCAT
This sequence comes from Heterohyrax brucei, assembly GCA_028571685.1. Classification (NCBI taxonomy): domain Eukaryota; kingdom Metazoa; phylum Chordata; class Mammalia; order Hyracoidea; family Procaviidae; genus Heterohyrax; species Heterohyrax brucei. The sequence continues at coordinate 56,201,801 of CM053149.1, forward strand.
AATAAGAATAAGAAATGCTGGTGGTACAATAGCTAGGTGTTCAGTTGGAGACTGGCCTGCAGCTCTATGGTAGAGAGGTGTGGTTGTCTACTTCTGTGAAGATTACAGCGTGGGAAAACCTATAGGGCTGTTCTACTCTTCATATAGGCTGACTATGAGTCAGGGTAAACTTGGTGGCAGTGGGTTTGATTTTTGGTTTTATAGTAAGACAAAATCATAATAACAGCTGCAATAACCTACTGATGGCTTTTAAACTTGCACATCTCAGAAATTTCAAACTAGATGACAAAGAATTTCTTGGCAGTTTACAAAAGGACACTCAAAACCAAAATCATTGCCATCAAGTCAATTCTGGCTCATACTGACCCTATAGGACAGAGCAGAATTGCCCAAAGATTTCAAAGACTGTAAATTTTTACAGAAGCCAACTGCCATATCCTTCTGAAGAGCAGCTGATGTGTTAGAAATCTTTCAGTTAACAGGTAAATGCTTTAGCCCACTGCACCACCAGATTTCCTTAAAGAAAAGGAAGATAATCTTTATTTTGCTTCTTGAAAGTAGGATTCAACAATTAAAACCAGCTGTTAACAAAACTTTTCCACTAGGTTCTAACTTCCAGAAAATAGCTTAAGAAATGTTCAGCTTTGCTAGTCGTTTTAGATGAAGTAAATTTGCTTACAGGTCTGTGGAAACTTTTTTGAATGTAGTCTTTTGCCGGAAGCTCAAAATTATTTAGTGCTGACTGTAATTGCATCTTGGAGGAGGTAACTGACAGCATGTTGACTTCTATTGCCAAAAATAAAGCTTTTAGGTTTCCTGAGAACACATTTTAAAATACTGGTTTTTGCTTGGAGATTGTCTAGCTTGCCAAAGAAATCCTTGGTTTTTCTAATGTATATGGTTAAAAATGTATATGTATATGTATGTGTGTGTGAGTGTGTGTACACGGACGCATACATGCATGCACCTATGTATGTATGTGTGCATATGTATGTATGTATACATACATACAGATATTATATTACATGTGTGTATATATATACACACATGCATACATATATGTTTTTTTAGAATAATGTGAGGGGTTGAGTTTTCTTTTCACAAAGTTTTCAATGACCTGACTATAGGAAAAGTTAGAAGAAAAGGATGTAAGGTAATGTAAAACATTTTTGATAATGTTGAGATGCTAATTTCCTTTGAACATCACTCATGACAAACCTTTTCACAAAGAAAAATTATCAAGTCATCAAAATATTCAGATTTATGCAAACACAAAAATGGTAACAACTTATTTTGGCATAGTTCTTTTCTATATGCAAGTAAAATTCATAATTTTGTTTGTTTGTTTGTTTGTTTGTTGTTTTCCCTGATAACTGATTTGGTTTTGTCTTGGGAAACTAATTAATGTCTCATGTTAATAAGCTTGTGCTGTGGTTTGCATTGTATACTCAAGTTAAGAGAAAAAAAGACTTATATTCCTTCAGTAGGTACAGAAATGAGTTGATTGCATTTTGTCTTTATTAAGAAGATTAATTCTGACTTAGGGACTTGAAGAAAATGAATCATCTTTCATCATCTTTTTCATGTAAATAAGTATATTCCAACCTTGAAACCGTTTAAGCTTTCTAGCTGTAAGTCATTCCTGATAAATATTTGGTAGACAAAAAGTCACAGAGATCAGCTAAGGATGGAAACACATTCATGTCTGTAAAACCAGGCCCAGAATTGGAAACTAATCATCCAAGAGGCATTCTATACTTTTGTACTTTAGATTCATATCAGATGATGAATTTTTTTATTTTATTTTACTATATCAGCTCTCTCTGCTATCTCAGAACTACACATAATTTATGCATAAATTCATTACTTGAGAAAGTACAAAACTTTGACATTCTGGTTTTATAAGGTTCCAAAAGTGTTTTACATAATCACCACTAAATTATGCATTGGTTACTCACAAAAAAATTGTTAGCCTCACTTTATTGTATTTGTGTATGTGTGCGTGTGTAACTAACATTCTTGTTTGTTTTCTATTTACCATGGTCATTTTGTGAGTGCTTAGAAAATATATGAGACAAAATAGGAGGGCTGACAATCAAGTCTGTGAACTTAATTGTTCTGAGTGCTGCATGCCTCATTACTGAATATCACTATGGTAACCCTCAAAGTACTCCCCTTGGGAAGCTATGCACTGACACCAGCACCAAGCTCATCCTTTAAAGCATTTTTAGAACTCTTTCTGGAGTGGCCATCGAGCATGGATGCATGGTGGCAAGTTAGTGAACTTAATTGTGTAATTGTCTCTGAGGGAGTTTTCAGCCAGTGGACAAACAACTATATTGGAAAAACGCCCCCTATTCACCAAATCTGGTCCCAATGAATTTTTCGTTTACTTGAAGTTAAAGGAAATCTTGAATGGAAGACATTTTGATGCTATTCAGGACATCAAGGGTAATACAACAGCAGCCCTGATGGTCACTGCAGAAAAAGAGTTCCAAAATTGCTTTGAAAGGTGGACTAGGCACTGGCATCAGTACATGGCTTCCCAGGGCGACTACTTTGAAGGTGACCGTAGTGATGTTCAGCAATGAGATACATAGCACTTTTTCTAGCGTGAGTTCACAAATTTAATTGTCAGACCTCCTAAGTCTAAGCAACAACATAATATATCCAGTCTCACGAAAACTTATTATCCAACTTTTACATTAAAAAATATATATGTATGAGATAATGCTAAAGAAAGCCCTTTAATTTGCATTTCCTAATTGAGATTCAATTTATCCCAACTGTAGATTAAGCTTTTGTTGTATTTTAAAATTTTTTCTTTGGAGTTAATTTTCTGCAGTGTCGCTACTAACTGATCAATGACTATCTACTTTTATTTATTATGCTGAGTATTTTTAGTGTATTTTTAAAATCTAAAGACAATTTCTTATTTTAGTTCCAGGCTGTCACTATTTTGTCTTCAAATATTTCTTTAAGATATGCCTGCTTTTTTTCCTTTTTTCCCAAAAACTATTTCGTGAGAAATATTTGATAGCCTCAAACCATGTCCATATTGCTTATTTACTCTTTCAAATGTTGATCTCTTTTTTGGTACAATGTGATGGGTAAGTTCCTCAGAACTGTCTTCTAATTACTGGTTTCCTTTTTAATTACTCTTAGTCTATAGCTGACTTTTGAAGGGTTTTGTTGTAGTTTTATATTTTAAGCCCCAAATTTCAAATGGATTCTTGTGCTTCACTGACATATAGTATTCTGTGTTTTCATGTGTTTATTCTACACTTTCCCTAGTTGTAGGTGACCATCATTCCTTCATTCTTGTAGCATCTGAAATAGCATGAATTTTAAAATCTTTTTTGTTATTCCATAAATTTACTTTAATATGAAATGAAATTGTGATCAGTTATGATGCTTTTGTTTTTATATGCATATTTATCTTGTCTTTTTTTACCTTGTCAAAAATCCCTTACACGCTGATGCATACAGAAAATCATATAAATACAAATATGCAGTTTAAAGAATTTTTTTAAAGCACATAGCCATAAAACTACCACTCAAGAAAGAGAAATAATGTTTTAACTTAACTTCCCTTGGATTACAGTGGAAAAGAAGTATCTTGTAAGAATGTGTAACCATAGAAATACTCTTACATCATTTGGGGTTTCCTCTGAAGCCTGATATGTAGAATTGGATTTTGAAGGTATTTTCTTGTGTGTACCAAAAAATATTATGTTAGAGAATTTTGTGTGTCTTTATACTGAAACTTTTTAATCTTATAATTAAGATCCTCTCTCTCTTGAGTTTTTTCTTTTATTTTGTTTCCTTAATTTTTTTGGCCTTTTTCTCCATATGTGGGTTTCTAGCACTGAGTCAAAGCATTCTCTTGCTTCAGTCAAGTTATCTATACGTTTTCTTGAAGTTCATGCTTTGTGTTAGTGGATGTCACTTGTCACATAGGAATTAATGACAATTACAGATAATATCTTTTGTTCTCATTCTTGCTTTAAGTCTCAGGCTTTTGCTGGTTTTAATCTTAGTTCTAGAAAACTTAGTATGCTTGTGTAGACTTAAGGGTTTAGGCAAAATGATTTGCTGAATGGATCAAAAACACAGATTGAAGAACAGTCTTTTTCAAGTATGATATGAGATGACTTATGAAGTGCTTGTTGGACATTCTTCACATGTACTATCACAAGGAAACGGTATGGCTTCACTACTCATCCTTGCAATTGACGGTGACCTTAAGCTTCAATCAGTTCCATCTGCTCACTCTCCAAAATTGCATGGCTAGCTGAAGGCAGCTGCAGACCTGTGGAATTTGCACTGTATTTCGCTGAACCACAAATCTGCAAGACTTGCCTTAGTTTGCATTATCAAGCTATCAAATCCTTTATTCTACTTATGATGAACATGGAGGCTGCTCCGAGATATTAAATCTTTTCTTTTAAAGGACAAGTTCTCCTTGACCTCCCTCTCATTGCCTTTTTTTTTTTCCAATAGTTTCAGTTTGAAGACTCTGGTCTGTGTGCAATTGCCCTGCCTGCAAATACAAAGAAGGGAATTAATTTCTTGGCTAAGATTCTTGGATGTTTGTAGTTGGTGAACTTGGTCTTGATTTTCTCTTATGAATTTGGGTTTAAAACCTTGTACTGATGTTCAGCAGACTCCTGTTATGTTTGTCTTGGTAGGCACCTCAAGCTTCCAGTAATTCTTCCTAATCCAAAATGGAATTTCCCCAGTTAGGGATGATTGACCTCAGGTTTTTAACTTCTCAGTTCTCTACCTGTCTTACCCAAGGTGCTGTTCCAAGATCTTTTCCAGTCAAGTGAGCAAAATGATAAATCCGTGGCTTTTGGCCATAACATTGACCTGTCTCAGAGAAGGATTTCCTTTGGTTGTGCAACTAGCTCACCCATCTACCTTGCAGTCGTGAAGAGAATTTTATCCTTTTTTTATTATTATGATTGAGTGAAAATATACAGTCCTATGTAAATTTTGCATATCTGCCAATGAGCAGCTCCCTCTGCTCTCCCTGCCCAGTGACAGCACACCCCTCCTCTCTGTTCTGTACATGTTCTATCCTCCTAACAATCACAAAGCCCCTTCTCTCCACCCTGTCCCCTGCATCCAGTAAGAGGTCAGCCTGATGACAGCCTATAGATGCATAGAACCATGAAGTGCACACATGATATGGTCGCTCTGTGTCACCAAGTCCAATCCGTTTCCTTCTGAAGTGTTGATCTCCAGTATGATTTATGGACAGGGACAGCATCAGGGCCAGGGACCATGCTTCCAGGGGAACCCCGAGGCCCCTGGACCACCAACTGTGGTCTTTTAGCGAAGATGTCAGGGTGCACTCCTTTTTATTTTCGTGTTGCCAGTGAGACCCAAATTGGTGAGCCCCATCATGGCTATCACTGGTGGTGGCCAGACACCATCTGGTTCTTCTGGTCACATGTCGATGTAGTCACCCGCTCATGTGAGTCTCTCTGTCTTCTGGGTTCTCTTTGCCTGCTGTCGCTTTGGTCCTTGGAGATCATCCATTTCTGCTGAGTTGGGACCATTTGGTGTACTTCAGATGGCAGCTTGGCAGCTTTTAAGACTCCAGATGCCACTCACCAATTTGGGGTGCAGAAGACTCACTTAGCAAAATACTAGTTATGACAATTGACCTCCACATCCCCTGAGAGCATGGTCACCAGACTCCCATCCCAGCTACTCCGTCTTTGCAATATTAGGTTAAGATGGGAGGAGTAATCATGTTATGTTGAAGGCCAGTTAAAATTCATCTTCTTTCTAATGTGTGCTGTCCCAGATTTCACCCAACAAACTTTCTATCAACTGTCTAATCAATACCCCCATCCTCACCCTCCCTCCCTCATCACCCTTGCAGCTGTCAAAGCAATCTGGCACTTCCTTAAAAAGCTGGAAACAGATATACCATTTGACCCAGTAATTCCACTGCTTGGAATACGCCCTACAGAATCAAGGCCATTTGCACCAACTGATACATGCACATGAACGTTCATTGTGGCACAGTCCACAATAGCAAAAAATGGAGTCAACCCAGATGCCCAACAACAGAGGAAGGTATAAACTACGGTATATATACTCAATGGAACACTATGCACTGATAAAGAACAGTGATGATTTTAGGAAGCATCTCATAGCCTGATTTCAATTGGAAGACATTATGTTGAGTGAAAGCAGCCAGAGGCCGAAGGGCAAATATTGTATGAGACCCCTGCTATAAGAGCTGAAAGATAGACTCATGCATAGAAGAGAAATTTATCTTTTATCACGAGATTTCTTTGAATTTTCATTGTTGTTGTTGTTCACTTCCCAGGATAATTAGCTCTGGGCAACTAAGATAAGCAGACCTTTTCCTTCTAGCTTGCTTCCTAGTCTAGAAAAATAAAATGGCAAATTAAGGCAGTTTTCGGTTCTGCTAAATTGTTGAATTAATCTAGCACTGCTTCTCTGCTATAGGATTAATGTGAACACTTTTCCTAAACTTTCTTACGCCCTGTTTAGGTGGTCTGCAAACTGGGGCGTTGTTACTGAGATGTCTTTTTCGGGATCCATGCGCTTCTCTTGACTTTAAATATTCATGCAGTCTTTCCTCGAGAAGTGGGAGAAGTGTGGTAAACTGAATTTTCTGTCGCTGGTTTTCCTTGATGGATGTGTTTCCAAGATGATAGTATGAAAGTGTTCTTTCCTTTTATTTTCCTGCTGAATCATAGTAATTATAATTTTACTTTTTTATTTTCCTTTATCATCAAGAGAGACTTTGCTATGTGGAATTATAAATGTGATGAGTGAACTTTTAAAAATCTGCCTTTCTGAAGTTTAGTATACGTGTCTGACAACGCCCAGTCATCAAAACTCCAGCGGGTATGTGGTAGGCAGAATATTAAGAATGGTCTCCTGTCCTCCACAGTGATCTTTGCCTTTGTAGAATGTCTTCCTATCTGGAATGATGGGACATCACTCACATGTTTGTGTTACATCATGTTACATCAAAACCAAACCCAACCCAGTGCTGTTGAGTGGAGACTGACTCGTAGCAACTCTATAGACAGAGCAGAACTGTCCCATAGAGTTTCCAAGGAGCACCTAGTGGATTTGAACTGCCTACCATCTGGTTAGCAGCCATAGAACTTCACCACGATGCCACCAGGGTTTTGTATATTACATTCCATTATAGCAAAAACAATTTTTCTGATGTTATTAGGATTACTAATCAGTTGACCTGGTCCCCTGGTAAATTGGATAGGGAAATTATATGGGTGGACTAGGCCTAATTAGGTAAACTTTTTAAAAACAGAGAGGTTTCTGTAACTTGTGACAGAAGAAAAAGTTAGAGACTGAAATCATGAAAGAGACCTGATGTGTCCTTGCTGGCTTGAAGATGGATGTAACCACATAAAAAGAAATGTAAGAAGAATCTAGAAGCAGGGATCAGCCACTCCTCTGACAGACAGCCAGCAAGGACACAGAGACTTCATACTTACAGCCTTTGTGGATTAGATTTTATCAACAACCTGATTCAGCCTGAGGGTGGAGGCTTAGTGGGCTAAGTGCTACATCTGCTAACCAGAAAGTCAGCAGTTCAAATCCTCCAGTCACTCCTTGGAAACTCTGTGGGGCAGTTCTACTCTGACCTCTAGGGTCACTATGAGTCTGACCCATCTCAACAGCCACGGGTTTTTGTTGAACGGGTGACTTAAAAGGTTAGGTAGGAAGTTTAGGGGCAGTGAATTTAGGTTAATGGGAGAGGAAGAATTCAGAAAAGGAAGGTGAAGCAGTTTTACAATTTGAAAGATATAATCAATATCACTGAATTGTACATGTAGAAAATGCGGAATTGGCACATATTCTTGTTATATGTGTTTTTAACTACAACAATAATAGAATAAATTATTATAAAAAAGAAAGATGCTGGCCACCAGAATTTAGATTGAACTCTCTCTTCTGTAGTGGTTCAGTGCTACATCTGCCAACCAAAAGGTGAGCAGTTGGAAGCTGTCAGGCGTTCCTTGGAAACTTAGGGACTCTATGAGTTGGAATCGACTCAACGACACTGGTTTTGGATTTGCAACTCTCTCTTCCAGGAGAAGCTTCTACCACATTTGCCTGTAGTGCTTATTAACTTCCAGACCCTTCATTGATTCTGTTAACAAGTTTCTCTCATTTAGCTCTCACTGCTCCTGTTCTGATCCACACCCTCAATTCCCTTTGGCCCTCTGATCAAATGTGCAGCTTACTTACAAACTGAACCACATTTTTTCTTTTCATTTTCTACCCATTTGCACACTCCTCTTTCTGTATTGCTTTTGCTGACCTCACAGCCTTGGTGCATAAACAAGCATACTATGTTTAACTTGTACTATTTTTACAAGCTTCATCTCTTTTACAAAAATAAATCTTGTACTCTGACAATATATACAAGTGTTTAAAGAAAATTTTCCTGAAATCAAGCACATACCACTTCAACAAACAAGTAGATGTTTTTAGCTTCAAACAAGCATTTCTTGTGATAGACAAGTACATTCAATTTTCTTCAATGAGAAAATATTCAAATTCATCCAATTCCAGTCATCGGCAGCTTCTGTATCTCTGTTATTAAGGGTTATCATTGCTTTTTAACTGATGCAAATATTGTACCCTGCAAAAATGTTTCTGAGTAAGAAAGAAATTGTAATTAAATCAAAAGAAATAGTAATTTACTATAGCCCTAAACCCCTTTCTTTCCAATAAAACTGAGAGCAATATTTGAACTGGGAGTACAAATTTTAAAAAAATCCTGAACAGAAATATGGGGAATAAACAAAGAAACTTGGGAGATAATACTTTCATTTACGACCAAGAAATTATCATACCAGATCTAAAGGAAAACCTTCCTTTTAAAGGGGGGAAAAATGTCTGATAAATAAGTAGGAGTATGGGGGAAAAAAGGGGTTTCTTTCAAGGTGACTCATTTTTGAAATAAGTTTTATAATAAACTTTATTTCACGTGTTTTTGATTCTTAAAAATTAATTTTTAACCTTTGTACAGTCAGGTAGGTATGGAAATGCAGCTGATTTAAAGCAGCATAGTTAAGTGTTAAAAAATATTATCTTAGTATTCTCTGTTCTCTACCATTGTGTGTTGCAGTGACAGAGTATTACAGATAATGTGAAGCACTATTTGAAATATTTTATAGAAATGCACATTGACATTTTTATTTCTCTACAATACGTTCTGTATTATCCGGATACCAACCCTAAATAAAAATTCACAAGGACAGACTGTGTAAGCAGAATGGTAACTTGAGAAGGAAGCTATCACCTGTAAAGCACAGTTTGTCTGGAACAAAGACATTGCTTAAAATGATTTTAGTTGGTATCCAAAATGAGACAAGTTGACAAACTTATCTGGAAGACTTCTATTTTGGAAGGATGGATTAATGATGTTGGAGGTCTTAAGAATCCTTAGATGTCAGCTTCTGTATGCGGGCAATCTAAATTACATACAACAGACCACTCACAAATGAAAATCCCTCAAATCCAAAGTAATGCATCATGTCACGTATTATCAGAATTGCTTTAGTACCCTTTAAAGATCTTTTCCAAAACCATGAGGTAGTGTCTCCCATGCCAGTGTACACCAGTTTCCAAATGGCAGCAGAAGTCACCTAGGACACTGCAATAACTCACTTATCACCCCATTTGCTCCATCTGTGTCAGCCACGTAGGGCATTATGGGAGCAGTCTTCTTTTCATGAGTTTGTAATCCTAGCCTTACTTAAATACACCGATTTTCTTTCTATTTTAGATTAAAAGTTCATGGGAATAAAGAACAGTTGATTCAGGCTTGTCTGTAAACAAAACTCAGGTTTTTTTGTGTTTCCCTTTGATATTATTCTGTTTTCTTAGCAGATCTTTAATCATTTATTTTAAGTTGTTTTTCATCATCAGCCTCGAACCCACTAACGGGCAGAGATCACATTTCTGTATTCTCCTAATTACAGTGTCATAAGGAAATGAAATCTCAGTAAATGATTTTATTGCTATTCGTGTTATTGTATTTATTTGTAAATGTTAGTCTGCGTTTTGTTGGTGATGATAGTTTTACAAGCAGGAAAGAATGTCAACTAATGAACATTTGCCAGTGTTTGCCTCTGGATAAAAGTCATATTTTACATAAGAGGTTATTTAAGTTTATTGGGGATTTTCATATTTATCAAACAAATACCTCACAATATTTCTGTCATCCTACTTGTGTCTATCCATTAGCTACAAGCACAGAAATATTTTTTCCCTCAATTCAGTACTAACGTATTTCTCCTAATGTATCATTATGCGGACGACGGGCTTACCTGAGGCAAATGGAGTATCATTTTTTCCCTTGAGGAAAACACTAATGGCAAAAACAAACAACTTAATATAATATTAAGGAAAAAAATGGACATTTTTCATGGAGGACTAAATCTTAAAATCTGAGCCACTGGAAAATGTGTGTTGGATAGAACAGCCAATTTTCTATCTGATTATGTATGTTTCACCTATTGTAAGTACTTTATTGCTGCTGTTCAGCTTGATAAATTGAGAATACATATCTTTAAACTCTCTAGAACCAATGTTCATTTTTAATGGGCATCAAAAGTCTCAGCAAAAATACTACATTTCTTGAGACTATAATGGCATTTAATGATGAGTTCCTTCTCCCAATAACTAAAGCAAACCCATGGCCGTAGAGCCTAGTTTGACTCATAGTGACCCTACAGGACAGAGTGTAACTGCCCCACAGAGTTTCCAAGTAGCATCTGGTGGATTCAAACTGCCTATCTTTGGGTTAGCAGCTGTAGCTCTTAACCACTAGACTACCAGGTTTTCCAACTTCTTACATTCCTCGATTATTCTCAGTGTAGTGAACTTTCTCATCTTGAAGCATTAGGTCAAAAGACTATAGCCAGACAAAATTAATATAAAACCACAGCTCTTATATAGCGGATATTTTATCAATTACCACATACCTCAATATTTCAGCAGATTTATCATTGAAATTCATCACAGCTCACTGGCTATGTTGTTGATATCAAGGAAATAACTCAAATGCTTTCTTCTTTCTTTTTCTCACTCTCCTTCCTTTTTCTGCCTTTCTCTCCTCCTCATTTCATACAGGCCATTTTTAAGTCCTAGGAAAAACTCTTAGCTTGCCTGACTCTGTTATAAATCTCAACTCCTTCTCCTTCTTTGAACACAATTATACAGAGAATTTTCTCCACTGTAAGTCAGGCAGACTTCTAGCACTTGAGTGGTAGGAGAAATAAAGGTCAGCTGAGAATAAAAAAGACAGGGGTTTAAATCTCCCCTTGGTCACTTGTTTCCTCTGTGAGATGCACAGAGTAGAATACTGGACTCTGCAGTGAAACTGCCTGGGTTTTAATCCAGGTTCTGCAGTGTGACCAGTTAAGTGACCTTGGGCAAATACTATCTGTATTTGTCTCAGTGGAAACCCTGGTGGTGTAGTGGTTAAGTGCCACATCTGCCACATCTGCCACATCTGTCAGCAGTCTGAATCTGCCAGGCGCTCTTGGAACCTATTGGGGCAGTTCTATCCTGTCCTATAGGGTCACCATGAGTCAGAATCGACTCAGCAGCAGTGGGTTTGGTTTGGTTTATTTGCTTCAGTGCCTCCATCAATAAAATGATTATAGTTATGCCAATGAGATTGATAAATAAATAAATGTAAATTCCTTAAAATTTAGTCAAAACACTATATGTATTTGTTAGTAATATTAATCAGTTGCTGTGGACCTGATTCCAGCTAATGGTGATCTCGCCAGGTATTGTTGGATTTCAACCTCCAACCTCCTGGTTAACAGCCAAGCACGTTATCCATTTGCACCATTCAGGCACTTTAAACCAAAATAACAAAACCCCATGCTGTTGAGTCATTTCCAACTCAGAGACCCTATAGGACAGAGTAGAACTCTTCCACAGAGTTTCCAAGGAGTACTTGGTGGATTTGAACTGCCAACCTTCTGGTTAGAAGCCATAGCACTTAACTGCCACCAGGATGGGTAATATTAGGCTATTATCATTTGACCTTTGACAAGTAATTTTAATTTTGTATCTCTGAAATGACAAGTTTTGATATCTACACTGAAAGGCAGCTAGTCAATACAGTTGAACTGCCCGTGAAGTCAGGCTCCTGGTTTAAAAGGCATAGTGTATTATACACTACAGGCTATTGGTACGCTAGTCCTGGGCCATGCAAATTAAATTTCATTGCTTAGTACAATAAATCAAAGTTTCTTGAGGCTACAAAGTAAACTTTAATTTTTAAGGGTATGCCTTATTCAAAGTGAAGATGATTTTACTGAACCATTTAGGTTGTCATTCTTCTCCAAAGTGAATTCAGCATTTTTGAATTACCAGCTCATCTCCCTGAGAACTTGATTGTTGAGAGGAGAGGCTTTTACTGAGAGGAGGACTGAGCCTCAGGTAACGTCAGACATCTGCTCCCCAGTTGGTACATTTCAGAATCTGTTGCAGGTTGTCAAGATGAGTGAGAGACTCTGAAATCTTGTCACAAGCTTCCAAGAAACTGCCCTGGTTATTATTGATAAATCATTCAACAATTAGAGTGTCTCTCATGTTGCACTCCATCTATTCAGCCACAGAAGTAGAGCAGATAAATTGAATCTTCTGGCCGAGAAAGATCTATGATAAACCATAAGTAATTAAATTTAACAAATGAGGAAAAGTCATGAGAGGCATGAAGGCAGCATATGGACTGTAAGTTTACAAATGTAATACTGAAATACGCTGGATCAGTTCTACCCTGGCCCCTAGGGTCGCCATGAGTCAGCTCCGACTTGACGGCACTTGGCTGACTGGCTGTCTAATAAGGTAATGTTTTGGCAGAGATCTGAGGGAAGGAAGAGTCATTCTGTGCGTATTGAGAACTGTCCTAGGAAAGGGAAAGAGCAAGTGTAAAGGCCCTGAGACAGCAGCAAAATTAACATATCTGAGAAAATTTCAATGGGACCAGAGATGGATAATCCAGAGAGGAGTGGTAGGAGATGAGGTGAGGGACCTTAGCAGGGTCTGGACATGCTGATTGCATATGCCATTGCAAACCCCTGTTTCTAATTCAAGTGAGGTGAGAACCCACTGGAGGATTCCCAGCAATGAAGTGATGTGATCTGATTTCTGTTTTGAAAATTCTTATGCTCCAGGCTCCTCCCTGGGTGTAGAAGTTTGAGTACAGAAACACAGGGATACAGTAGGAAGGTATCACAACAATCCAGGTACAGTTTATTTTCTTTCAGGCTAAGCAACCCATTTCTTTAAATCCTTCTTCCTGTGCAATGGTTGGGCCTTTTATGTTTGTCTTCCTTCGGATGACAAATTCAAGTTCTCAACACTTGTGCTCTGAGAATTTCAAAACTATGTACACAAAGGAGAATGGTTTTTCAGAGTTAACATATGGTAAACCACATTCAAACTTTGTCATCAGTAGAGTTATAGAAATTTAAATTGTTTCTTATTGTAATATGCAGTATATTTTCTGGAGTAGGAACAGATAGACTACTGATGTGTGTTGTCAGGAGGACAAAGCCCACCTCCTCAAATAGCGGTAGAGTGAAGCTTTACAACTGATGCTGCTATTCCTCCAACTTAACGGTGTTCAAGGACAGCAGTCTATTGTTCTGAGATTATTTGATCTAGTAGATTCTTCTTTGTATTAAAGGAATAGCAATGGCAAGAAAGTTTTGGGTAGGCTTCTGTGAATAACAGATGTATCAGGAAGCAAATACTGTATGTTGGTTTGTATCCCTGATCTCTTTGATGTCTGTTGCACTGGTTCAGCTGTAATTGAGTCAAAAGTCATTATTTTACTTACTCTTTCCACCTGAACCAGATTATGTGGTCTAACTTAACTCAGCACCATGTAATAAATGAAGGCCATGTTTTCAAAAACTGGTGAGTTGATAGGTCAATGTTCGCCAGGTAAACTTTTTTGTCACGTTGTCACTTTTTAAAATGATGCTGTTACAGAAGAGTTTGCAATAATGAGATAATACACCAATTAAAATGATAATGAACAACAAAGACATTCCTTAAAATAGAATTCTGTTTTAACATAGTTTAGATGCTTAACTCTTTGTTGTCATCTCAAAATTCCAGAAGTAAAAGGAGCAGAATACCTTTGCACAGTGTTGTGGCAAAGACTTTGTGAAACAGATGGACTAAGATTTTCAAATTTACCAGAACTGGGGATGCTGAGAAACCCCTGGAGAAAAGAACATACTGAAAGATGCAGTTATGGAAGAGGCTGCCCACAAAAGCTCCTTCTGTCAAACATGGTCTAGCTGATTCACAACCATAGACTTTAGTACCTAAAACTTTTTTTCCCACAAGTGAGACAAATAACAAAGACAGCAAGAGTTCTGTTTACTTTCTAAGCTAGTTGTTTAAAATATAAGATAGTGTGACTTATTGTTAGCTTAAATTTCAGTGAAAGATGGAAAAGGATGGCTGTTAAAGCATTTGCTGTAACTGCCTTCAAGGAATTGAGCTGCTGCTCATAGGTGGACCTTGTGGAAATAGTTTTATTTTTCTGTTTTTATTAGGAATTGTTTCAGGATGCTAAGAGACACCTTTTTATTTCTATTTGTAAGACAATATTTTTCTGTTTTATTTGGTTGATACATTTAGTTTATCGATCAATTTCTTGTTCTATCCCTTACACTCCTGGAACCAGCCCTACCTGACGGCACTGTAATAATTGGCAGATACTTTGCTGGATTTTACTTGGAAAAAGCAATTTTTAAATAGTTTCTCCCTGTATATTCATAAGAGAGCTATGTATGTAGCTTTCTTTTTTTATACTATGACAGGTTTTATTCTGAGTTTCTGCTGTAGCTTTCCATTTGTCTTTGAAGAGTTTTAATAAATTTGGAATGATCTGTTCTTTCAAAGTTAAAGTTCAACTGTGAATCCATCTGGCTCTGATTTCTTTTCCAGTGTTAGGTGACTGGAAACCCTGGTGGCACAGTGGTTAAGTGTCATGTCTGCTAACCAGAAGATAGGCAGTTCAAGTCTGTCAAGGGCTCCTTTAAACTCTGTGGGGCTGTTCTATTTCTGTTCTGACCTGCAGGGTTGCTATGAGTCTGAATGAACTCAGTGGCAGTGGGTTTTGGTGTTTGTTAGGTGATTCTTCAATCTCTCTTTCAGATTGTTTATTGAAATTGACCTTTCTTGCTTTGGTTTTATTTCTTGGGTTAACTTTTAAAACCTTTCATTTGGCTGGCAAATTATTTTTTAGGTTTTTGAAGAAATTTGTTTGCAACACTTTCATCTAGTTCTGTTTTGCCATTTTCTATGTTGTACCTTAAAAAAATTATTTACAAACTTGAGTACTATTTTTCTTAATCAGATTAAGAGGATTATATATATAATATTTCTAATTCAAACATTGACAACAGTTTTTAAATTCATTAGCCCTTTTTCTAGTTATTTTAGTTCTTAGCTTTATTAACTTCATTTATTTATGTTGTATTACTTTCATACTTTTCCCATTAATACTAAAGACTGGTTACTATTTTGTCTGTATCTATAGGTTTTGAATATAAAGCTTGAACTGTTGTTGATTTTTTAATTGATGTCTACGTATTTTTAAATATCTAAGAAGATGTTTCTTAATTTCCAGTCATTTAAGATTTTTTGGTTAAATTTGAAATTATTTTAAAATATAATACTTACTAAAACAATTTAGCAAAATCCTATCTTGCTTCTTGTGTCTGATTCCTACTGCTGAAAATTTTGCAGCCTCTTTGCTGCAACTTAATTCAATATTTCGACATTCTTTTAGAATCTACTACCCTGGTATGAAAACCCTGGTGTAGGGGTTACGTGCTGCAGCTGCTAACCAAATGATTAGCGGTTCAATTCCACCAGGCACTCCTTGGAAACTCTACGGACAGTTCTCTGTCTGTAGGTTCCTATGAGTCAAAATCAGCTCCATGGCAGCAGGTTTGGTTTTGGTTTACCCAGGTATAGAAGTAGGTAAGTGCTGTGGTTGGTAAACAAAAGGTCTGCAGTTCAAATTCAACAGGTGCTCCTTGGAAATCTATGGGGCAGTCCCTCTATGTCTCACAGGGTTGCTATGAGCAAGAATCAACTGGACAGAAGGGAGTTTTGTTTTTAAATAATGAAGAACTTCTATGATTGAGTTATGCACACACATCATATGACCTGTCTCTTTATCATTTGGTGGCTGACCAATAATTAAATCTAAATACTCCCTAGTTTGACTAAGACCTTCTGCTTCATTCTGATTAGGCCAAGCCACTGATTAAGACATAAGAACATGTCCAACATCTGTAATTTAGGAGGATGCTAGCTGGAAAGGGGAAGGAAGCAACATTTCTCTACATAAATTTTCTGTGATTGCTATTTTCTTCCTACTTGGTTGTTCATATCCTCAGTTTTGAGTGATTTTGAAGCAAAATTCAACTAACTGAAAGTCTTTATTTTACTCTTGGACAAGTGTTGGGACACAGGTTCCCCTCCACCAGGGAGATTTGATCTTACTATCTCTGTGTTTCAAAAGTATATGATTTTGGCAAGTGAACAGGGAAACCACAAACAAAGTAGACACTCATATTATTATCATATTTCACTGTAAGGCCAAAAAATACAAGAAACCTGATGTTTTTTTGTCTTCAGATTTTAAACATGGGCATAGTTACCTTGAAGATAAGTGATCTTGATGGTGATCTATTTTTTTCCTAAACTTTTTTCTTTTCCAAATCCTGTGGAGTCAGCAATCACTTCTTGAAGACAGAAGGTTGTTCCAGATTTTCTTTTTGGTAACCAGCCTTTGCTGTTTTTATTTTGTGTACAATACTTTAGTTAAAAAAAAAAAATCTTCAATATGAAAACATTAGCCTAGTTCAAGCACAGATCCTGACTCTGAAAACTGTGCTTTGCTGCAATAATCTCTTATTGGTAAAAAATCTTGCAGAGCGCTTAAAAAATACATTGCCATATGGTGAACTTGACCCAGTTTCATTTGATCTGAGGTTTTCCAAAGTAATGTAATATGTGTTTTATTAAGATTCAGGGAGAATCGAGGTTTATTGCTTATTTGGGTCCAAGTCACACAAGAGACACAAAGTGAAGAAGGATCAGCAGCTCAGCCAAATTCTGCTTGACTGCGATGAACCCTTTTGAAACTTTGGATCCTTTGGTCTGTGTCATTTGTTGTATTTCTCAAAAGTATCTGTTCTTTGCTATTGTTGTTGCTGGGTGCCATCAAGTTGCTTCCAATGACACTACGTACAGCAGGAGCAAACACTGTTTAGTCCTGGGCCATGCCACAAGTGGTGATGTGCTTGAGCACACTGTTGCAACCACGCACCCAACACTTCCCCCAATTTTCTGTAGCAAATGAAGTTTGTATCTGCAAACAACTTATATAATCAGTTAAAAGGCGATGCAGCCATATAAAGATACAATTATTACATTATTGCATCTGTGTTTTAAAATTATGATCTTTATTTTCTTCACTGTGACTCCTACACTCCTCAAATTCTTAATGACCATGTACTATTTTTGTGATCAGAAAAATGTAAATATTTTGAAGCATTTCATTTTAAAAAAGAAGTTAATTTATTTCAAAATATTTGTATTTCTAAATGGCATCAGTGAGAGGGTGTGATGATTTATAATATGCAATTAATAAATTAAAAACAGTTGATTTGTCTCATAAGTTAATATGAAACCAGCTTCACACAGTAGTTACCAGGTATACATTTATGTAAGAAAAAAACCCAAAACTTTCCTTTCACTTACACTGATAATGTTAATGTTTTACAAGGAAAATGTAACAAATATGTTTCAAGAGAAAATTATTATCACAAAATTGTTATAAAGCAGCAGCAAGTTTATTTTAGTCATCTGTTGCTGCTGTAACAGAATTGCCACTTTAACAAAGAGAAATTTACTTCCTCACAGTCCAGTTGGCTACGAGTCAAAATTCAAGACGTCGGCACCAGCAGGAGGCTTTTTCTGCGGACTCTGGAGGAAGGTCCTTGTTGTCAGTCTTCCCCTGGAGCAGGAGTTTCTGAGGGAAATGGACTCTGGGTCATTTCCAAAGGATACACTGTGTTCCTGGCACTGTTTTTTGGGTGGTATGATGTCCCCAAATCTGTCTGCCAGCTTCTTTTTTTTATACCTCAAGAGATCATCTCAAGGGAGAACAAAATCTTATACTCTGAGTCCTGCCCCACCTACACAACTGCTGGCCATCCTCACTCATTAACATCATAGAGGCAGGATCTGTGGCATATAGCAACATCACACAATACCAGGAATCATAGACTAGCCAAATTGTTATATACACTTTAGGGGACACACAAGTCAATCCATGACAACATTTATTAGAGATGATTTTTCCTACATCTATTAAAAATCATCTAAGTGTCCTCATTGATTGGAAAATAACTTTTGAACATGTTTTCTGCATTGTCCTATTGAACCTAAATTATATTTCCCCAGCATATCATCTTAAATGGTCTTTAGTATGAATTTACCATTATATCACATTTCCCAGGCCATTTACAAGCACAAATTTACAATAATAATTTAATAAATTTCTTATTAATGACACTGAAAATTAATCACACCTTGTCATCTTTGCCTTGAAATACCAACACCTCTATCCTCTCTTTTCATCTTAATGGCTTTGTTTCTTTTTCACTGAGCAGCTAGAAGTCATTAGAAGAGAATTTCCTTCCCTTCCCAGACCTTCTTCATAGGAATGTTTGACTTTACTCCTCTAATAATGGGTAAACTCTCCACACTCCTTGTTAAAGTCAGATGCTTCCACTTTACACTGGATCCCATTATCTCTCTGATATACACAATTTCTGCTGCAATTGTCCACTCCTCTTACATACAAGCACAGCAGTTAAGTGTTGTGGCTGCTAAGCAAAGGGTCAGCAGTTCAAATCAATGAGGCACTCCTTGGAAACGCTATGAAGCAGTTCTACTCTATCCCGCAGGGTTGCTGTGAGTCAGAATTGACTTGACAGCAATGGCTCTTACATACACGTCATTAATTGTTACCTCTTTATAGTAATAATTGCATTAGGAACAAACAGGAATTGTTTTCATTTTTAAGTATCTCCTTGATAGCAAATCTCCAGTGAATGCTCCATTTCACTTGCCAATAGGGGAAAAATAGTTGAAATGATCCTAGAGGTTAAAGGCTTTATTCATCTACTGAACTTGGGGGAGTATCTGGCAACAGACTAACACTCTAGGTCAATGGAGGATTTTAGAGGGGTAAAAGAAGAGATGGGAGCATGTGGTTTGGCTCAGGTAGATGTTTTCCTCTCTGACTTCTGGGAAACTTGCTGTTGGAATGGTTGGAAGTTTTTCCAGTTTTTCATTCCTCTTGTTCAGGATCATTGGCTAAATGACATCCTGAGAAATGTCAGACAAGGTCTTTCATGAGAGTTTTGGTAAACCTAGTTTTGTTGTATTCGTTTATTTATTTTAGTTAGGTGAACCTTACGGGGAAAGGAGGTAGCAAACAGGGGGGACAGGAAAATAATGGACAAGCATTGAAGCAAAAGAAGCTGGGGACACTTTATCACATCTGTTTTAACCCTCTTACACAATTTTACGGAATAGTTTTCCAGGATGTTTATTACCCTTAATCCTCACAGCTAAAGAAGAAATTAAAGCTGTCAATAATTTCATTCTATTTGAATCAGTAATCAATGATCATGGAAGCAAATATCGAGAAAGAAAAGAATGCATTGTATTGAGCAAATCTGCAGCAAAAGGCCTTTTTGAAGTTTTAAAAAGCTAAGCTGCCCCTTTGATGACTAAAGTGCATCTGAGCCAAGCTATGGGTTTTTGAATCACCTAATGGGTGTTTGAAAGTTGGATAATGAGAAAGGAAGAAATTAAAATTGATGTGTTCAAACTGCGGTGTTGGTGAATAATAGCAAATATACTGTGGACTGCCAACAGAATGAGCAAATCAATCATTGAAGAAATACAACAAGAATGTTCCTTAGAGCGAGAACCGTGAGACTTTGACTTGCTTACTCTGGATGCCTCCACAGGAAAGACTTCTTGCTAGAAAAGTACATCGCATTTGGTAAAGCAGAGGGTCAACACAAAGAAGGAAAATTCTCAGTGAGGTATATTGACAAAATAGCCACAACAGTGAAATCAAAGATACCAGTGATTATAAAAAATGGCATAGGACCAGGCAATATTTCATTGTGCTATACATATAATCAGTATGCATTGGAAAAAATTCCATAGCAACTGACAAGATCGTCTTTAAAATACCAATTAATTTCTTTCTAAGTGCCTTGATATTTTATATCACAGTGGGTGTTAATCTCCTTCTGGAAAAGGAAAAACTGATAGATCTAAATTAAAATAAGAAAATTTTGATAGATGTTTTGAATTTGGAGTCAAATTAAACAAGATGTATTTATGCCTTTTTAAAGTATATTTTATCATCTTGGTGTTACTTGTATGCCTCCACTGCCTTTGAGTCCAATCCAACTCGTAGTAACCCTATGAGGTCAGAGTAGAGCTGTCCCATAGTTTCCAAGGAGTGCCTGGCAGATTTGAATTGCTGACCTCCTGGTTAGCAGATGTAGCACTTAACCCACTATGCCACCAGGGTTTCTGAGGCCCCTGAGTCTCTTTGCTGGCTTCTTTCCTTTATATCTCAAGAGACTGCTCAAGGCACAATACAATCTTACATACTGAGTCCTGCCCCACTCAATGTGTGAGTCTGTTCAAACTGACTTTATGCTGAGAGAAAGAGAGAGAGAATGTCATGGATTGAGCTGGGCTCACCAAAAAAGATGTGTAGAAATTTGGCCGAGCCATGATTCCCAGTACTGGGTATGCTGTAAGCCCTGTCTCTGTGATGCTACTGAGGGTGGGCAGGTGGCACTTGTGTTGGCGAGTAGAACTCAATGTGTAAGACTGTTTTGTGCCTTGAGTAGTCTCATGAGATTAAAGGAAATAAGCCAGCAGAGAGATTTGGGGACCTCATACCACCAAGAAACTATGCCAGAAGTTGAGCATGTCCTTCAGAAAGGACTGGAGTCCCTGGGTCTTTGAGACTTCCAGTCCGGGAGAAGATTGACAGCAATGACCTGCCTCCAGATCCCACCCAGAAAGTCATCCCCTGGAGGTGATATCCAGAATTTGAACTTTTCCCTATTAGACTGTGGCAAAATAAAATTTCCCTTTTGAAAGCCATCCGTTTGTGGTATATCTGTTACAGCAACACTAGATGACTAAGACAGAGGAGATTGGCAAGAACTACATCAAAATAATAGTGGCTTTCTGTTATGTATTTTCAAGTTACATACAAATTATCTTCTGTGTTTTATCATAAAAACATATTAATCTACATCAAAAGAGAAAATCCAGAGCTCCCAAGTCTTCAAAACAACTATTACAGTTAGTTGTCTCAGTTTGACATCACACTTTGCATTGTTTTTGCCTTTCATTTGGAAGTTTTTCTCCTCCTTCCCATAAGAAGAATATCATAGTGGAAAGAATATTGAAAGGAGAATTTAAGGGTCTGAGTCCTGTCCTTGTTTTGCCACAAACTATGAAGCATTAATAAAGGGCTCCACCTTTCTGGCCATCCACTCTCCATTCTGTGAAATGAGAGGGCTGGGACAAGTGACCTCTAAAATTCCTGTTGGTATGGACCCATGGATTCATTTTCAAAATGCTGCTGCAAAAGCTATTTTGGAGCATGTTGGTCAGCTCAAATAAAGTCAAGACTACTTTCATGCTTTTCTTGAAATAATGATCTGAAAGTTTCTGCAACATAGACAATTTATGGCTCTATAAGCTACAGGGTGATAAACAAGGCAGAGGTCAGCAGAGTCTTGAGTTTTTTGTAGAAAATTTCTCATTTCACGGTTTCTTGAGAATACCAGCCTTTAATGGCATATTTGTCCTCTTATCAATACTTGTTTCAGTTTTGATTCTGAGTCTTCCTAGGTACAAACTACAGTTAAATATGTATGGGAGGAAGATAAGTTTGGGACAGCATAAATGTAATTTCCAACACCTGGGGGGAAAAAGAAAACAAGGTAAAAGCTTGTTAACGAAATGGGCTGTCTTAGGTATGTAGATACAGCAAGTGTTCCAAATTGTGGGTGAATATGTTAGAACAGGAACAATTGATAGGCATTCATCACACAGCCCAAGGTAGGTGGTTAAGAGGACTCTGGAGGAATTGAAAGAATGCCTGGAGACAATTTAAAGTCTGTGCCAGCTGACACCTTTGGACTCCTGCAATGTGTGGGAGAGATGTACAGTAATGAATGTGTGCGAGAGCAAAACTCTGTTAAAGTCATTTTACCACGAGCTAAATCCAGTTATTTTTACTGAAATTGCTACTTTGATTTGCTCTTCTGAGATTTCCTGCCTGATTGTCTCCCTCTCTGGGGATTGACCTTCTGTGGGAAATGGGGAGGGGGAGCTCTTTGAGAAAGCTAAGAAACAAAAAGCAATAGAACTGAGGTCGACTGTGAAAAGGAAAGTAGGAAAGATGCTAAGTGCTTCTGATGGGGGGGAAGTGGGCTGCTGCTCACCCACTGCCTCCAGATATGCATCAGCTAAAATCAGGGCTCACGCTTTAATAATAGCTTTAATAATAATAGTATTTATAAAACATATCTCTCTAAAGGACTCAAAGCACTTCCCACTCACAGTTTTCTTGTGCCTGGGTAAGCCGAGCTACTCTACCTCAGTTATGCAGGGAGTAGAAGAAAATCCTGAGTTTTAACTTGCAGGACCATTGCTCAGTTATAGCTGCAGAACACAGAACACAGGGAAGCAGAAAGCACAGGAGGCCCTAATAACTTCCTCCTCAAGATGAATTTATTCTTTGCTGGTTTCCTTTTTCTTTCTCACAATATGAAAGCAAAAAAAGAAAAAGAAAAAGTGACAGAGAGGAAGGAAAACAGGGAGGGAGGGAAGGAAAGCAGGAAGGAAGGAGAACACAGTACTCTTAAAATTTTGGCACTAATTCTGCAACTTTGAGAGAAAATTTTAAAAGTCTTCTCAGTCTATTTTTTCCCTTCACGGTAAAACTCTTATTTTCCTGGTTTCACTGTCCATTGCTTTTCAACCTTGACCTCAGACATGTAGGCTGTGCCTTATAAGACATTCATAGACCACTTGGATTTTTAATTTCAGGTGGTTTCCCCCCCTTTAATCTCTTAATTGTAATATACACAATACCATATCTATCACTTTTCAATTACGAGTGACTGATAGAACTGAAGGAAAAGTCAATCTTAAAAACAGTTGATTCCTTCTAAGAACTAAGGTCTATAAAAACAACAGAACAGAACAAAATGGACGCTTTCGGAATCCCAAGATCAGGCAGAAAGTTGTGAGATTGGACTGTGTGACAGGAAGGGAAAAAACTGTCTTTGTCAGAAGTGAGATGGTAGCACAAAAGGTCTTCTGCTGGTGCAGCAACAGAGAGGCTGCACAGGTACAGATGCCATCTTTGTCAGCTGGCAGGCTAGAACTGGCACTGCCATGCCTGAGAGCTTGGTCATACTGAGCAGCAGTGCCTGAATAGACAGTGTCTCTCTCAGCATAGAAGCTGTGCTCAAGACAGCTGCACCTAGAGAATACAGTAGCAGCTGGCAGCTGAGTACAGCAGTGCCCTTTCTACCCCTGTTCTCTGAACTACACAATTCTGGTGCACTACCTGGGCTGGAATTGGGATTGTATGTGTGTGCTTTGAGCCTGGCACTCAGGAGGGAAATGAAGAGAAGAGTAAAAGTAAACCTCCACTGAGCCATCAATCACTGTATCTACAGAACATCATGGGAATTACCTTTGTTTCAAAATAAGTGCTAGGGATACCTTAGAGCTCAGTCCTTTCCTACTTGCTGACTTCCCTTCCTATCTTCATGAATTGCTAGAACAACAATGATTTGAAATTCAGGGGATCAATAATAAAATTACAGAGTTAGACATCTCAATTGAAATCCAAAAGAGCAGAACAGAGGAAATGGAATGGACAATTGGTGAGACTGAAGACAAAGCAACTGACACCAGCGCTTATGAGGAGAAATCAGGTAAAAGAATCAAGAAAAATGAAGATTCACTAAGAGTTATGTGGAATTCTATTAAGAGGAACAATTAATATATATTTAGAGTACCAGAACAGGGAAGAAATCAGAAAATACAGACAGAAATGTTGAAGAGTTACTGACAGAAAACTTCCCTGACACTGCAAAAGATGAGAAAATACCTATCCAAGATGCTCATCAAAACTCCACAAAGGTAGATTGCAAAAGACAGACACCAAGAAATATTATGATCAAGTTTAACAAAATGAGACCTAAGGAGAGGTTCTTAAAGGTAGTTAGGCTTAAACCAAGACTAACTTAAAAATGAATGTTCTTTAGACTGGGCTCAGATTATTCAGCAGAAACAATATTAGCAAGAAGGCAATAGGATTACACATACAAAACCTTGAAGGGAGAAACTTCCATCCAGGAACTGTATATCCTGCTGAATTGTCTCTCAAAAATGACAATGAAATTAGTACATTCTCAGATAAACAGAAGCTTAGAGACTTTGCAAAAACCAAACAATAATTACAAGAAATACCAAAGGAAATTCTTCAACTAGAAAATCAATTATACCAGACACCCAAAGCCTGACAAGCTCGTGAAGTTAATTGTTCTAAGTGCTACATGCCTCATTGCTGAATATCACTGTGGTCACCTGCAAAGTACTCCCCTTGGGAAGCTATGCACTCACACCAGTGCCTAGTCCACCCTTCAAAGCAATCTTAGAACAGTTTCTGGAACTTAATTGTATAACTGTCTGTGATGGAGTTTTTAGCCAGTAAACAGATAAATGTTTTGGAATATCTTCCCTACTCACCTGATCTGACTCTCAGTGAATTTTTTCTTTCCCTGAAGATAAAGGAAATGTTCAAAGGAAGACATTTTGAAGGCATTCAGGACATCAAGGGTAATATGGCCAACGTGGTCATTCCAGAAAAAGAGTTCCAAAATTGCTTTAAAGAGTGGACTACTCATTGGCATCAGTGCATAGCTTGCCAAAGGGAGTACTTTGAAGGTGACCATGGTGATACTCAGCAAAGAGGTATGTCGCACTTTTTCTAGAGTTAATTCATGGACTTAATTATCAGAACTCATATATTCAAGGATGCAGTGCAGTACACAGCATCCAGAGTCCTCCTTGGTCAGGGATCTCACAAAGCTCAACCAAAGCTAAAATATTGAAATTAGGGAAACCAAAATCCCAGTGTGTAAATTATGACAGTATTACACTATTAAGAGGGACATGCTAATGTACTTATAGACCTTTCAGATGGAGAGGAAGTCAAGGAGATACAAAGAAGTTAAAGACTGGTTTCAATTTAGAATATTAAGGGGAAGTAGTTGGGTAGTTGTAAAGTAAACTAACAATACTGTACATCAAAACAAGAAATGTCATATAGAAGTCTCAAAAGATACAAAACCATTTGATCCCGTAATCTTACTGCTTGGAATATATCTTACAGAATCAAGGGCAGTCACACAAACAGACACATGCACATGACTGTCTATTGCAGCACAGTCCACAATAGCAAAAAAATGGAATCAACCCAGATGCCCACCAACAGATGAATGGATAGACAAACTATGGCACACATACTCAATAGAACACTATGCAATTATCATTGCACACTCACCTGATCTGGCACCCAATGACTTTTAGGAAGCATCTCATAACCTGATTTCAATTGAAAGACCTAGTGCTGAGTGAAATCGGTCAACAACAAAAGGACAAATATTGTATAAGAACCTTACAATAAGGACTTAGCAATAGACTTCTGTACAGAAGAAAAGACTCTTTGATGGCTGCAAGGGTGGAGATGGAGTGAAAGGGTTGGTCATAGATTAGATAGTTGATAGAAATTTGGTTGGGTGAAAACAGCGACAGTACACAGTAGAAAGAAGATCAACTTAACAGGACTTCAACATTAACTGAAATCCCTTCTAATTGTAACTCGATATTTTAAGGACAGAATAGCAGGAGTGTGGGTCTAGGGACCATGCTGTTGCGGGACATCAAGACCAGTTAGATTAGCTAGCCTATTGTTAAGAGAGTCTTCTGCACACCATATTGGTGAGTGGCATCTGGGGTCTTAAAAGTTAGCAAGCTGCCATTTGAGGTACACCAAATGGTCCTAACTCATCTGGAAAAGATGATCACCAAGAACAACAAAGACAGGAGGCAAAAAGAGCCCAGGAGACAGAAGGACCCATGTGAATGAGTGACTGTATCAACATGTGACCAGAGGAACAAGATGGTGCCAGGCCACAACCAAAGACAGCTGTGCTGGGGTACATAATGTCAAGTCCCAGTGGTAACACAAGAAAAAGAAGGGTGCACCTCAAGAATTCCACTAAAAGACCACAACTAATGGTCTGGCAGCCTTGGGGATCCCCTGTGAGCTTGGCCCCTAGATATGCTGCTGCCATGACCAAAAAACATTACTGAGGTCAACTTTTCGGACGTGAATGAACTGGATGTGGGGACATAATGTGACCATAACGTGCATGTACTTTATGGTTCTATGCAGCTATAGAATGTTGTCTTATTGGGCTCTTACTAGAAGGGAGAGGAGACAGTTGGGAGGAGCAGACAGGAGATTGTTAAGAGGATATGACATAAATAGAATGAAAAGGAGTAGAGTGCTGTCTCCAGGCAAGTAGAGAAGAAGGATCTGCAGATAGTTGGGCATGCAAATTTAATTTGGATTGTATACTTTCACTCAGTCACAATAAAATATTTTTAAAAACACACAGAAAACAAGCATTGAAAAAGATGAAAAAGAAAAAAAAAACCTGAAAGAAAAACTACTCAGAACAAAATATTAAATGGAATAAAGAAAATGTCAGCAACACAAAAATAGAGGCACCAAAATGGCAGCATTAAATTCATATCTATCAATAATTACCTTGCTGGCATCAATAATTACACTGAATATAAATGGATTGAATGCACAAATAAAGAGACAGAGAGTAATGGTTTGGATCAAAAAAACACAATCCGTCTATATGTTGCCTACAAGAAACATACTTTAGACTCAGAGATATAAACAAACTGCAAATCAAAGGATGGAAAAATATATACCAAGCTAACAATATGTAAAGAAGAGCTAGAGTGGCAATATTAATCTCAGATAAAATAGACTTTAAAGTAAAACCCACCACCATGGGCAAGGATGGTCACTATTTATTTGCTTAAAGATTAAACGCATAAGGAGAATATATTAAGTATTTATGCACCCAATATCAGATCATCTCAAGGTATCAAACAGACACTGAAAACATTGAACGATGAGATGGATCACGCCACAATAATAGGAGCAGACTTCAACACTCCACTTTCAGTAATTAATAGATCATCCAGAAAAAAGCTCAAGAAAGGTACAGAAGCTTTTCTTGTGACAATCAGCCAGTACAACTTTATAGACATATACAGAAGTCTCCACCCAACAACTCAACACCCAACAACAAAGAAGTACAAATTCTTTTTCAACACACATGGAACAATCAAATAATAATGAAAACATATCCTACCAGAACCTATAGGATACATCAAAAGCAGTACTCAGAAGTCAATTTCTCTCAATAAATGCACACAACCAAAAGAAAGGGCCCAAACAGAAGAATTATCCCTACAGCTTGAACAAGTAGAAAGAAAACAACAAAAGAACCTCTTAAGCACCAGAAGAAAAGAGATAAGAAAAATTAGAGCAAAACTAAATAGTGAATAGAAAGCAATTGAAAGAATTAATAAAACCACAAGTTGGTATTTTGAAAAGATCAACAAAATTGATAAACCACTGGTTAAACTCACAAAAGAAAAATAGGAGAGGAAACAAATAATCTGAAAAAGAAATGAGATGGAAGATGTCACAACAGACCCAAACAAAATTAAAAGAATCATGACAGAACAGTGTGAAAAGCTGTATTCTAATAGATTTGAAAACCTAGAGGAAATGGACAAATTTCTAGAATCACATTACCTACCAAAAGTATCGCACAAAGAAGTAGAACAGCTTAATAAACTCATCACAAAAGAGAGATTGAAAAAGTAATCAGAAAATTACCAAACAAAAAAAGGCCTGGCCCAGATGGCTTCATGGGAGAATTCTACCACAGTTTTAGAGAATAGTTAATTCCAGTACTACTGAAGATATTTCACAGCACAGAAAATGAGTGAACATTCCCAAGTTCATTCTATGAAGCCAGCATAACCATGATACCAAAGCCAGGTAAAGATAAGGGTCACCATGAGTCAGAAAGATACCACACAAAATAAAATTACAGATTAATATCTCTTATGAACCTAGATGCAAAAATCTTTAGCAAAATCCTAGCTAGTAGAATTCAACAACATATTCCCCCCCCCAAAAAATTCATCGTGACCAAGTAGGATTCGTACCAGGGATGCAGTGTCGCTTCAACATAAAAAAAAAATATAGTTAATGCAATCAACTGCATAAATAAAACAAAAGAATCACCTGATTTTTATCTACTGATGAAGAAAAGGGGTTTGACAAAGTCCAACACCTATTCATTTTAAAAACTCTCAGCAAAATAAGAATAGAAGGGAAATTCTTCAATGTAATGAGGTGCATCTATGCAAAGCCAACAGCCAACAGTCATCCCAAATGGAAAGAGCTGCAAGAATTCCCCCTGAGAACAGGAACCAGATAAGAATGCCCATTCTGCTTTTATTCAGTGTTGTTCTGGAGGTTCTAAACAAAGAAATCAGACAAGATAATGAAGTAAAGGGTATCTGTATCAGTGAAAAAGTAGTAAAAGTAGCCCGTTTTGCAGATGACATGACCATACACCCAGAGAACCCTAAAGAATCCATAAATAAACTACTGAAACTAATAGAAGAATTCAGCCAAGTTTCAGAATATAAGATAAACATTTAATAAATAAGTCTGTAGGATTCATTTACACCAAAAAGAGACCATCAAAGAGCAAATTAGCTCCCAAGATGAAATACCTAAGAACGAATCTAACCAAAGATTTAAGAGACCAATACAAAGACAATTACAAGACTCTACTGCAAGAAACCAAAAGTGATTTACATAAGTGGAGAAACCTACCTTGCTCATGGATCAGAAGACTTAACATTGGAGTCAATCTAGGTCTCCATCAACAGACGAATGGATAAGCAAACTATGGCATATATACACAATGGAACACTGCGCAATGATAAAGGACAATGATTTTAGGAAACACTTCATAATCTGTAATCAACTGGAAGACATTATGCTGAATGAAATCAGTCAGCTGCAAAAGGAGAAATACTGTATGAGATCACTGTTACAAGGACTTAAGAATGGACTTATTCACAGAAGAAAATACTCTTTTATGGCTACAAGAGTGGTGAGGTTAGGGAGAAGGTTATCCATAGATTAGATAGCCGATAGCAATTTGGTTAGGTGAAGGGAGGGACAGCATGCAGTACAGGGAAGGTCAGCATAACTGGACTATACCACAAGCTAAAGTGTTTTCAAAATTCAACCCAACATTTCTAAGGACAGAGCAGCTGGTACAGGAGTCTGTTTTCAGGGACATGAGGTCAACTGGCATAGCTAGTCTTTTTCTAAGAAAGTGTTTTGCATCCCACATTGGTGAGCGGTGCCTAAGGGTTTAAAAGCCGTCAAGCTGCCATCTAAGGAACATCAGTTCATCTCAACCTACATGGAAAAGATGACGACCAAGAACATCAAAGTCAGGAGGAAAAATGAGCCCAGGAGACAGAAGGACCCGTATGATTTCGAGACTACGTCAGCATGAGACCAGAATAACTAGATAGTGCCAGTCACCACCAAAGACAACACTGATAGGGGACACAACATAGAGTCCTTGATGTAGCACAAGATAAAAAGGTGTGCAGATCCAAAACTGTATTAAAAGACCAGAATTGATAATCCAGCAACCTCAATGGTCCCTGTGATCATGACCCCCAGACTTGCTGCTAACCCAAAGCTGAAACCAGTGCTGTAAACCAACACTTCAGACAAACAACAGACTGAACTTGGGGACACAGTGTGACACATGTGGTATGTGTACTTTATTAATATATACGTGAGGTTGTCCTGGCATCTTTTTTGAGGGGAGAGGAGAAGGTGAAGAGGAGGGGACAGGAGTTGGTTGAGTGAATACTGGAAGTAAAAAGTGGAAGAGTATGCTGTCATTGGGTGAGGAAACCAGCTAGAATTGTGGGGGAGGGAAGTGGGGAGGGCCCTCAGAGTTTTATATGGAAAACTGACTTGGATTATAAACTACTTAATCACAATGAAAAAATTTTTAATCAGTCACAGTGATCTTGAACAGTGTTTAACACGACCTTCAGGTTCTTTTACAAATTCCCATTGTATTCAAACAATGTTCAAGGATAAAGAATCAAGTATTTTTTTGATATTCATTCTCTTTTCTTTTTTTTTTATTGTGATTGAATGAAAGTGTACACTCCAGTTTAAATTTGCATGCCTACCTATGTGCAGGTCCTACTGCTCTCCTTGCAGGGTGACGGTACACTCCACCCTTCTTTTCTATAAATGTCATAGTCTCTTAATAATCTCCTGTCCCCTCTTCTCCATCCTCTCCACTCCCCTCTAGTAAGGGATCAGTAGGATGACACCCTATAGATGCATAGAGCCATAAAGTACACAAACGATATGGGCATTCTGTGTTGCCAAGTCCAAACTATTCCTGTCCGAGGGATTGACCTCGGTAATGATTTACGGACTGGGGTAACCTCAACTCTAGGGGCCATTCTCCTGAGGCCTTCAGACCATCAATTGCAGTCTTTTAGTAGAGTTATCAGGGTGCACCCCTTTTTATTCTCATGTTGCCATTGAGACTCAACTTGGTGAGCCCCTCATGGCTGTCACTGGTGATGGCAGGGCACCATCAGGTTCTTCTGGTCGCAGGTTGATGTAGTCACCCATTTGCATGGGTTTTTCTGTCTTCCGGGTTGTCTTTCTCCCATGCCATTTTACCATTTGGTGTACCTCAGATGGCAGCTTGGCAGCTTTTAAGACCCAAGTGCCACTTACCAATATGGGGTTAAGAAGACTCTCTTAGCAATACACGAATTATGCCAATTGGCCTCAATGTCCCCTGAGAGCATGGTCCCCAGACTCCCACCCTAGCTACTCCATCTTTGCAATATTGGGTTAAGATGGGAGGAGTAATCATGTTATGCTGAAGTCCAGTTAAACCAATCCTCTTTCTAATGTGTGCTGTCACTGATTTCACCCAACCAAAGATCGGATCTAAAACCAGCCCTCTCCCTCCCTCACTTCCTTCCTTGCAGCCATCAGAGAGTCTTTTCTTCCATACATGAGTCTGTTTTTAAGTCCTTGTTGTAGGGGTCTCACACAGTATTTGTCCTTGTGCCGCTGACTAATTTCACTCAATACTATGTCTTCCAATTGAAACCAAGCTATGAGATGCTTCCTAAAATCGTCATTGTTCTTTATCACTACATAGTGTTCCATTGAGTATGGGCACCTGGGTTGATTCCATTTTTTGCTATTGTGGACTGTGCTGCAATAAGCATTCATGTACATGTATCTGTTTGTGTGAATGCCCTTGCTTCTGTGGAATATATTCCCAGCAGTGGGATTACTGGGTCAAATGGTGTATCTGTTTCCAGCTTTTTAAGGAAACACCAGATTGCAATCCAAAGAGGTTGTACCATTTTGCAATCCCACCAGCAGTGTACGAGAGCTCCAATTTCTCCACAGCTTCTCCAGCATTTGTTGTTTTGTGTTTTTGGGATCATGGCCAACCTTGTTGGGGTGAGATGGTATCTTATTGCAGTTTTGATTTGGATTTCTTCACTAGCAAAGGATCATGAGCATTTCCTCACGTGTCTTTTGGCTTCCTGGATATCCTCTTCAGAAACGTGCCTGTCTATTTCCTTCACTGGTCACTTAACTGGATTATTTGTCCTTTTCTTGTTGATATTTTGTAACACCTTGGAGATTATGGAGATCAAACGTCTGTCTGACGTATAGTTGCCAAATATTTTTTCCCATTCTGTAGGTGGTCTTTTAATTCTTTGGATGAAGTGTTTGGATGAGCAAAAGTGTTTGATTCTGAGTAGTTTCCACTTACCAATTTTCTATTGATCATGATATGTTTGTCAGATTTTGAAGTCTGTCTGTGTTGTGTATTAAAATTTCCATTGCTGATCCTGTTTTTTCTTGGATGAGTTTTATCATTTTAGATTTGACACTTAGATCTTTTATCCAATTTGAGTTGCTTTTTGTACAAGGTGTGAGATATGGGTCTTCTTTCAATTTATTGCAGATAGATATCCAATTTCACCAGCATCATTTGTTAAAGATAGTGTTCTTACCCCAGTTTAAAATCTTAGGGGCTTGGTTGAATATTAACAGTTCATAGGAGGATGGTGTCATCTCCAGGGTCTCAAGTCTGTTCCTTTGATCTATATGTCTCTTTTTGTACCAGTACCAGGCTGTTTTGACAACTGTGGCAGTGTAATAGGTTCTAAAGTCAATTAGTGAGAGGCCTCCCAGTGTATTCTTCTGCTTCACTAGTGCTTTACTTATCCAGGGCTTCTTCCCTTTCCAAACAAAGTTAGTGATTTGTTTCTACAACTCACTTAAAAATGTAGGTTGCTTTTTTAAAGTAGGCATTTTCACAATGTTAAGTCCTCCTATCCATGAGCAGAGTAGGTTTCTCCATTTATGTAAGTGTCTTTCAGCTACTTGTAGTAAGGGCTTGTAGTTCTCTTTGTAAATATCTCTTGTTTCTCTAGTTAGATATATTCCTAGGTATTTTATCTTCTTGGGGGCTATAGTAAATGGTGTTGATTTGGTGATTGCTTCTTTAATCATCTCTTTGTTGTTATAAAAGAATCCTGCTGATTTACTTATGTTTATCTGGTATCCTGATACTTTGCTGAACTCTTCTATTAGTTTGAGTAGTTTACTTATGGATTCTTTAGGGTTCTCTGTGCATACAACCATATTATGTGCAAATGGGAAGATTTTTACTTTTTCTTTACTGATGTGGATGCCCTTATTTCTTTGTCTTCTCTAATTACTCTGGCCAGAATTTCTAGTACAATGTTGAACAAGAGAAGTGACAGTGTGCATCCTTGTCTAGTTCCTGTTCTATAGGGGAATTGTTTCAGTCTCTCTCCATTCAGGATGATGTAGGTGTTTGGCTTTTTATAAATGGCCCTTATTGCACTGAGGAATTTGCCATCTGTTCCTATTTTGCTGAGAGTTGTTAGCATGAATGGGTGTTGGACTTTATCAGATGCCTTCTTTGCATCACTTGACAAAGTAGTCAGTGTTTCTTCAAAATATTTTGATGATCTAGTATTGGGCACATAAATATTTAGTATTGCTAAGTCCTTCTTGCATGTTAAAACTTTCAGCAATAAATAGTGTCCATCCTTGTCCATGATGGTGGATTTAATGTTAACATCTATTTTATCTGAGATAAGTGTTGCCACAACTGCTCTTCTTTGTATATTGTTAGCTTGGTATATGTTTCTCCATCCTTTAACTTTCAGTTTGTTCATATCTTTAAGGCCAAGGTGAGTTTTTTGTAAGCAACATACAGAAGGGTCGTGTCTTTTGATCCAAGATGTCACTTGTTGTCTCTTTACTGGAGTACTCAGTCCATTCACATTCAATGTAATTATTGATAGATATGTGTTTACCCAAACCACCCACTGCTGTCACGTAGCGGTATGTGTTTAGTGTTGTCATTTTGCTGTGTTTATTTTTGTGTTGAGGTTTTTTTCTGTTGCTCTTGATATTCTGTTCTGTGACATTCTTCTTTATGCATTGATTTTTACCCTTTTCAGTGTTGATTTTATGTGATATGTTGCATCTTTATCATATTTTGTAGCTACCTTATGATACCCCTTTGTAACCTATGATTAAAACCAATTTTAACTTCTACAGAGTTGGATCTGACTCAACAGCACTTGGCTGGCATATCCTATTAACTGCCTCTCCATCTGGAAGGGCTATTACTACTGTAGTACATCTCTCTTTTTAATGTGATGATATCACAGTTTTCATGATATGGTCACTGGATCACTTCTTTTAATATTAAAGTTCTGACTGAGTTTTGTTCCTTCCCTAACTGAGTAGGTTTCTGGATGATGTGTCTTGTATTGCCTCCTAAAATATAGAGTTAATGGTTTTGTTCTTCTAAGCCTAGGACTTCTTTCAGTATTTCTTGTAGCTTTGGTTTGGTTTTTTACAAAGTCTCTGAGTTTCTATTTATCTGCTAATGTCTTGATTTCATTTTCTTATTTAAATGACAACTTTGCAGGATATATAATTCTTAGTTGGAAGTTTTTCTCCTTCAATGCTTTGAATGTGTCATCCAGCTGCTCCCATGCCAGCATCGTTTCTGCTGAGAAGTCAGAAGAAAGCCTACAGGGTTTCCCTCTGAATGACAGCTTTGCTTTGAATCTCATTACCTTTATGAGATTCTGCTTATTTTTCATTTTGTTAAGCTTGATTATAATATGGCTTGGTGTCTTTCTTTTGGGGTCTAGATTGTGTGATGTTTGATACACATCTTGGATATCTATATTGTCTTCTTTCATAGTTCAATAATTTCTGTCAGCAGCTCAACAACAGTCCTCTATGTTTTCAGGTGACCCACCCTGTTCAGGAACTCTGATTGTAGGTTGTTCTTCTTGATAGAGTCACACATGTTTCTTAATTCTTCTTCAGTTTTCTTGTTTCTTTTCTCTTATTTCTCCTCATAGATGCTGGAGTCAGTAGCTCTGTCTTCCAAGTCAGAAAGTGTATTTTTCAGTTGTTCAATTCTGTTTTCTTGGCTTTGAATTGAATTTTCTATTTATTTTATTTTGTTATTGATCTCTCAGATTTCAAAATGCTAGTGTTTCATCAGTTCAGACAGCTTGCTTAATGTTTCATTTTGCTGTGGTGCATTTTTATAATGTCTAGGAGGGCTCTAGATAAAATCCTTTTGTACTCAAACTCTGATAGTTTCAGAAAGGCTGCTTTATCTGGGAAGTTCTTTGGTTCTTTCTTTTGGGAGCTTTCTGCAGTCATGGGTGGGTTTTATTTAAGTGTACGGTCAAAGTTTGTGGATTTGGGGGCATTTAAAGGTTGTTTGGTTTCTCTGATGTTACCTTAACAAGATATGAAGCACAGTCTGAGAAGGAAGGTGATCACCAGTTGCCTCTATGCACTCCAGTGACTGAGCCCAGTGTAATCTCTGGAGTAGCAGGTCCCAGCTCCTGGTTGACAAAGACACAGCCCTACTTACGGAGTCACCTGGGAGCAGCCAGCTGACCCTATGCTGTGGGTCAGTAAAGGCCGGAAGAGATGCCATCAGGCTGCACCACAGTTCTTTCTGTACATAGTTGTATTTTGAAAGGTAAAAGCTATCTGACAGCTTCCAAAATCAGACTGTCAGATGTGCAAGCCCCCCTTTCTAGTTGGCAATGTAGGCACCTCTATATCTAATCCTAGATGCTGCAATCTAATTCAAAGTACAGATAGGATACTGCCCTGGTGTCATCCTCTGCCAGGCCCTACCTGTAAGGCTACACTGTATAGAACATAGCTTTTATTTGGGGAAAGCAATCCCTGGACTGGCACTGCCTCCCAGCCTGGGAATTGGCCCCCGCTGAGGCCTCTGTTTGGGTAACTCTGCCTCCCAGCTGAACAAGATGGTGTCCTGCACAAGCTCGCCCACTCACTGTGAAATAGCCGAGTAAATGGTGGAGGTTCAAAAAGAGGGTAGAGAGGCCAAGGTGCTCAGAGTCCAGAACCAGGTTCTCAAAACATGGCTATTCTGCCTGCCAATCATGACAGCAGTGCTGCTGAGTTTTGCTGCCAGTTAAGGGCTTGTTTTCCAAGCTGTTCCTGCCAGCTAAAACAAAGGAAAAAAAGTTAAAAATGCCAGTTACTTTAAGTCCACCAGTGCTGGCCATTTAGCAATGGTAGGAGTCAATGAAAGAGAAGACATTTCCTGTTCAGTGGTATGTGGTCCAAATTGACAGCGCTATACTATATCCTGGGGCTCACTGAGCGTCCAGAAGGCTGTGTTTGATTTTCAATCCAGGCCTTAGTTTTCAGAGGAAATTAAAGAGATGTGTGTCTAGTCTGTCATCTTGACTCTGCCCTGAGACTCATTTTTTGATAGTAATTAACATGCTGTTAGATTACTTTGAAAACCAACATAAATCTGTCTGTTTTCTCCAACTGATGTGTTCTTTTATTCTCATCCATCTTCCTACCTTGATCCTGTAGAATTTAAGACCATCAGCAGTAAGGAATCACCTCAAAGACACGATTCTAAAATTTTCAAGTACATAGCAAGGCATGAATACATTCAGTGAAGGCTGTTGTGGAATAGTGAGTAAATGATAGTTCCAGAAAATGTATCGTGTGCGTACATCTAAATGAGGGAGGTAGTATCAGTGAGTAGCTTGGAAAAGAACCTATGACAAATAAAAGGCACTTTCTGATTATTTCATTTGTTGTGAGCCAGGAAGAGAAAAACTGGAGAACACGGAATAAAAGTAAGATTGGAAAATGTATGCACTCAGTAATAGTTTGAAGTGTAATATACTCCACTGGTTTTGCTTAATCTGAAGCAAGCTAGGATGAAGAAAACTAAAGATATGAGGGAAAGATTAGCTCAAAGGACTAATGGACCACAACTACCATGGCCTTCACCAGACTGAGTCCAATACCAGTACAACTAGTGTCTTGCTGTCACAGTGATCACAACAGAAGGTCCCAGACAGAGTGGGAGAAGAATGTAGAATGAAATTTTAACTCACACACAAAAATATGACTTACCAGCCTGACAGAAACTGGAGAAACCCTGAGAGTATGACCTCTAGATATCCTTTCAGCTCAGTAATGCAGTCATTCCTGAGGTTCATCCTTCATTCGAAGATAAAACCCACTGTCAAACCCATTGCTGTCAAGTCAATTGTGACTCATAGTGATCTTACAGGACAGATTAGTAGAATTACCCCACGGAGTGTCCAAGGAGTGCTTGGTAGATTTGAACTGCTGACCTTTTAGCAGACATAGGACATAACCACTTTCAATCCTGACCTCAGACACACAGGTAGTATTTTATAGAACCTGCCTAGACCACCTGATTAGACCACAGTTTCCATCCAAAGATAAGACACTCCCATAAAAGAAAATGAGACTAAAAGGACACACCAGCCCAGGAACTAGGACTAGACAGCAGGAAGAGACAAGAAACCTGGTAATAGGGAACCCAAGTTCAAGAAGGAAGCGTGTTGACACATTGTGAGGTTGTTAAACAATGTCATAGGACATCATGTGTTCTGTTTAATAAGAAGCTAGTTTGTCCTGTAAAACTTCATCGAAAACAGAATTTAAAAATAGGCTGTTCCCGTTACTTATTTTCAAATTAAGTATACTGTCTATCATTTAAATTTATATTGAAAGGCAAATGTTATTTTTTTGCCTAAGTAATACTTTCAAGCGTGTCACTTTGGAACTAGAAGAAGTTTTGAAAACTCATCGTGTAGTCTAATTTTGTGGAAATTTCAATGTCTTGCACAGAAAAACCACTTTTGTGATAGAAACGTCAACCTTACTACATTCCAAATTTCTCTCTGCCCTCAGTGTTCTGATTTTTGACACAAGCACAGGAATGCTGGTGTGAAAATATAAAGTTATATAATGTTTGATATACTGAGCCATCTTGGAGAATTTTATATTTTAATTTTTATTTATTTGTTTCTGAATATTTTTCCCGGATGCTTGTCAGAAGTCATTGTTAGAGTCAAAGTTGTCCTTGTCTATAATCAGATCTTGACCAGTTTTCAATAATCTCCAAAATGTGAGCATGACTTTTCACATTCTTAACCCATTTCCTTGAAGCAAGGAAGCAAGGATGGAAAAGAAAAGTGAGCAAAATTGCTCCAATATGTTAGAGACATTCTCATCTCCATGTGGAAATTCTTGAAGAAAAACACTGGAGCTGTATTTTTTTGCTAAAATAAAAGAGAAGCAGATGTGTCAAAATTCTCTTTTCTTGATTATGACTTTAGAAAATACAAGTAACTTTCATTTTTTGATACAGCTTCAAATCATGGTTCTTGAACTGGATTAAAAAAATATATCTTGAGAGTTCAAAAAGGAAAACAAATGCTTGCTTTTCTCTTCAAAATATGTAAAATGTAGTGTGGTTCTCCAAACAAGATCATGGTAATTTCTTGGTTTTCATCACATTTATACTTCTGTGTCAATAGCAACAGCACATTTCTAGGCACTGTTTTCACAGCACAACTTTTCCAAAACACTTGCTTTTGTAATAACTTAAGAGAGTATCTATAGTATCAATTTACCACTTTTTTTCCTTTTCTCTTTCCTTCCTGTTCCTGGAAACCTTGGTGGTGTAGTGATTAAGTGCTACGTCTGCTAGCCAAAATGTTGGCTGTTCAGATCTGCCAGGCGCTATATGGGCAGTTCTACTCTGTCATGTAGTGTTGCTATGAATTGACATTGACTCAACCGCAATGAGTTTGGTTGTTTTTTTGGTTCCTTCTCCTAATTTCCTGACACACAGTAAGAGACATTTCATTAATATTCTTTTCATTTTTTTATCTTCTCTCTCACACATACGCAGACGTGTATATATGTACACACATATATACACAAATATGTAAAGACACCCAAAACAAACAAACAAAAATCTAGTGCAATTGAGTTGAATCAAATTATAGTGACCCCATAGGACAGAGTAGAACTGTTCTACAGAGTTTCCAAGGAGCACTTTGTGTATTTGAACTGCTGACCTTATGATTAGAGGCTGTAGCACTTAACCACTAAGCCACTGGTGTTTCCAAACACACACATATATTGTTATTGTTATGCAGTGTTGTGATGACTCTGACTCCTAGAGATGTTATATATAACAGAACAGAATGTGGCATGATTCTGTAACATTCTCACAATCATTACTAAGTTTGTACTTATTGTTGCAGCCATAGTGTCAATTCTTCTTGCTGAGGATACTTCTTTGGTGACCCTCTGCTTTATCAAGCATGATGGTCTTTTCTAGGGACTATTCCCTCCTGATAACATGCTCCGAGTTCTAAAGATGAAGTCTTTCCATCCTCACTTATAAGGAGGGTTCTCGCTGTACTTTTCATAGACAGATTGATTCATTCTTCTGGTAGCTATGGTATATTAGATATTCTTCACCAACATCACAATTCAAATGCATCAATTTTTCTTCCATTTTTGTTACTTGTTGTACAGCCTCTTTGCATGTATATGAGGAGATTGAAAATATCATGGCTTGAGTCAGGAGCATGCTAGTCCTCAAAGCGACATCATTGCTATGCATGATAACTATACCCTACATAATAGTTAGAAAATTATGATTTTGAACAACTTTCTCCTTACTAAATCACTGATTCTATTATTGTTTTTAAATATTTTATGTTGAATATTAAAATCTTGTGAAATAGTTGTAGCTATCTAGATATTTCATTACATTACTTAGTTATGTGTTTTAAAGTTAAGTTTGGAAATAAATTAGAACTCTATGAACTTTATGTGACTTCCATGATCTGCCTGATGTTAGATTTATGATTGAAAATCTTAAGAAAAATATTTATGGAATGCAATTTACATCAGACGACTGTAGAGATAACCTAAGCCAAAATGGAACCGAGGAGAGTACAATCCAACTTTCTCAATTTAAAAATAAGAGAACTGAGATCAAGTGAAGTAAGCAGACAGTAAGAGGTAGAACAAGACCTAGAATGCAAGTCTTTGGAATGTGAATGAAAAGTATTGATCTTATCACTTAGAAAAATGAACTACTATATATGCTAGAAATAAATCTCTTGGCTTTCCTTTGTATTGGGCTGATGCAGCTTTTACATAATTATATGATTTTTGTTTTTTAAGGATTTATGGCTTTATTTGAAAATGTAAAAAACATTAAATTTTTAAAAATATCCAAAGGTTAATGTTCTATAAAAACTCTCTGTACCTTAGTGTATAAGTTTCCACCATTTTTAATGTCTTAAGTTATTCTTCCTAAAATTTATATACATATTGTGCACACTGCTACACTATTATTTTTATTATTATTTAACTGTAATTCACACTTAAAATACAATTATCTGTATGGATAAATTTCTATAATTATTATAAGTAAAAAGAAAACCCAAAATCATTGCTGTCACGTTGATTCCAGCTGGCAGCAACCTTACAGGTCACACTGAGACTACCTATAGAATTTCTAAGGAGCTGCTGATGAATTGAAACTACCAACTTTTGGTTAGCAGCCAAGCTCTTAATTAGCCACTTCACCACTAGGGTTCTACATACATATTATGTGTTATACATATGATATATCATAAACCAAAACAAATAAACAAACCTGTTGCTGTCAAGTTGATTCTGACTCATGGTAACCCCACAGGACAGAATAGAACTGCCTCATCATGTTTCCACGCAGTGACTGGTACATTCGAACCACTGAGCTTTTAGTTAACTGATGAGCTCTCAACCACTGAGCCACCAGGGCTATGTAATATACGATAGTGAACATTTATTCAGAGTAGATATACAACCTCATTCATAACTGCCATTTAACATTTTAAGAGTATATCCTTCATATATTATTTTTTCAGTAGATTACATAAAATTAAGGACAACATGGATGGTCTTACCAAATATACCTTGTATGCTAGCTGATAACTGTGGGACAGTTGTAACAATCAGATACAGGCCATAGTTTCAATATATCATCAAAGAGCCCTACCAGCATCAATTTTTGATATCCAAGATGAACAGAACTATCAACTAATTCACAGGCAGGACCATGGAGAGCTCTATGATTTGTATTCAGCTTGCTCCAAACTGCAGCTGGGTTGATTTCATTCACCTGATGTTAGACTCTACAAACTTAAAGATATGCCAACTAGTTAATGGAATTACTGGGATTATTGAAACAGACAACAAATCAAAGAGTCTTCCATTAACCCTTTCATAACTGAATTTGTGCTGCCAATTTTTTGGTGATGGCGTGTTTTCAGTAGTGTAATACATACAGGTTAATAAAGTGTATTTAAATTTATGGTTGGTAATACGGGTTTTGAGAAATGTTATGCAGGATTACATATCCCCTTCAGTTGCTAGCATGAAACTATGGTTTGTGACATGAAATCTGTCCCAATGATCCTGGGAGGTATGATTTGTTATAAGAACCTTCCATTTTGCTACACTGGACTCTTCTGCTTTTCCAAATATGTCACAATAATTAAAATAAAACCCTTCATCACTCCCTAGCAACAACACAGGAAATCACAAATCTGCTCGTAAGACTAATCTTGCTGTACAGAACTCAAAATAAACAAAAGTTTGACCCAGTCACACTTCCTGGGTGCACTACTTCATACATAAGCATTCTACCCCAGCTATTTTGCACAAGAGAAACTTTCTTTTATTATTCACCATTACACAAGCCCCCATAGGAGGGCTTTAAATATGCTTAGTGGGAAAAATAGCCTCCCAAGAAACCTGAGAGGTGGAAAATGTGGGTAGGTACCAGAATATGTCAAATATGATTAATGGGTTAAACTCTGAGTTGCTCCAGAAATGAACTATTTGTGCAAAATCATTTTAAGGAGGTGAGACAGGCAATCAGAATGCAAGTAAATCTATGTAAAGCTGTAAAAAATGTGTTGTGTGTAAGTGTATAATGCTATTCCTACATACCTAAAGCTAAAATTTAGGAATAATTTGAAGTCATTTTCACTTCTTGCTTCCTAGAAATTTTTGAGAATACACTTATTTTGTGTTTTTTTTTTGTTAAAGAAGATGCTCCAAATCTATTATTTTTGTTGTTGGAAAAACAAGTTTTACTATTAACACCTTTATGCACACTTCATATCCTTCATCTTTCATGCCCACCTTATATGCTACTTCCTCTTCTGCTCTCCTAAAAAAGGAGACAATTGGCATCAGGGAAATCTTTGATCAACCTTCTACAAGGCATGTCTTCATTATCACCAAAAATAATTTCTAATTCTCCCTTTCTGCTTTAGAGAAACACGCCACATCAGAAAATAAGGAAACTGAAGAACACGAATGTCAGCCTAGCTTATACATGACCTTTACTACTGGGTGTTTCATGAATTATTTGCACTGACTTTGAATTTACAAAAAAGTCTAGTAATAATCTGTCTAGTAATCATTAGAATTAACTAATTGATCTTTGGGAGTAGGGGATGGCAGTCACATTATTAAAGTACTTTTTGTGTGCTTGGCATTATGCAACACATACTTTGTTACATCATTGTATTTATTAAAAAAGAGATGGGAGGCATTGGACAATTTTAAGAAGGGGAATGATATGGGTATAGTGGCTTATGGAATGTGTTGGTATAGTGGCTTATGGAATGTGTCCTAAAGTTAGGCTGCCTGGGTTTGAAGTACTGCTGTACAACTATTTGACCTTTATACACTTGAGATTCCACATATGTAAAATGGGAACAGCCAAAAGCCAAGTGCCACAACGTATCTAATAATAGCATTGTTTAGAACAGTTAAAATAAAAAAAAGTTAAACACTTGCGATAGCATTTGTCCCACAGTAAACACTCAATAACTACTAAATATTATCATATAATTAATATTTTAATATTCTAGGGTCACCTTGAGTTGGATCTGACTCGATGGCACTTGACTAACATATCATCTGATTCCTGTATGGGGAAGAATGAAGCAGAGAGACCTGTTAAAAAACTAATGCATCTTAATCCTATTTGACACTGGCTTGCAAGAATAGTGAGGAGAAGTGGAAGGTTCAGAATGTACTGTAGAAATCACAAGATTTGCTTCTGAATTGGATAGGGGATCGTGGAAGAAAAGAGCCAGATCAAGGTTGCAACATTTTTTTTTTTTTGGCTACAGAAGTTGTGTGGATGATAGTTTCATTTTCTGAGACACAGAAGATCATAGGAAGAATAGGTTTTCAGAAGAAATAAAAGATTTCTTTTGGACCTGGTGAAGCTGAGATGCTAGTTAGGCACATAAACAGCATCTAGAGATTTCAACTCTAGAGATAAAGTTCCACTAAATAAGAGCAGAAGGGTATGCAACAGTCAAATGTTTGGCTGCTAACCTAAAAGTTGGTGGTCTCAACCCACCCAATAGCTATGTGGGAGAAAGACCTGGTGATCTTCTTCCATAAAGATTACAACCTAGAAAATCCTTACAGGGCAGTAGTACTCTGTTACATAGTGCCATGGTCACCCAGAAAATGATTTGACAGCACCCCAAAGCCAACAAAAGTAATGACTGTGATTATTTCAAGAAAAATATCAGAGCCTACTTTGTTTTTATCTCTGTGTATGTATACAACTATTTTGAAGTAGTTGAGAAAAATAGGAAGCTTCTCTTAACATAATAACCCCAAATTAATATTTTATAGCTCTTTAAAACAATGAGCCTTCAAGAAAAGCTTAGGTAGAATCATCTCCATCAGCATACTATTTTCCAACCTAATTAATTTTCACAGAAACCGTTATTTTATGATTTAGGCAATTATTTTGTGAACCTTTGAAGCAAATAAATCACATGAAGCACTTTGACATGTGTAATAGGAATATATGATGCAAAATTTACTACTACTAGAATCATTTTTATCTTCTTTGCTTTGGTTTTCAGGAGTGTGAAAGCAGTAGATCATGGAAGAACCAGATTTGTCTTGAGAGTTTTCTACATCTTCAAATCTAGACAGCTAGCAGAATATATACATAAAAACTGACTTCTATTCTTTAAGTTAATATTCATATGCTGGTACTGTATTTTATTTCCAGAAAGAGACAGATATGTTTTTCTCTTAGAAGTAGGCTTCAAATGGAAAGCTAAGGCTAGTAAGTGGCATCAGAAATTCAAGCCAAGATCCATTGGACTCAAGACTTGGGGGTCTTCATGACTAATCCTAATGCTCTATACCCTTGCTTTTCACTGAAAAGAAAATACTTGACCTAGGGCTTGTTTTCTCACAAATTTGGTTGAATTGTTCCTGGTTCTTCCCTCTAGATTATCTCACAAGTTATTTCTTATTTTGACTTAACATATTATTTTATTAGATCGACCTGGATATAACTGAATGCATGCAACCATTCGTTCATTTATTAAATAAACATACATTAAACACTGTGTGCACAAACTATTCTATATGTCTCAAATGCAATCGTGAGCAGACAATAACCTCCTACTATGATACTGAGAAAGACAAAAACAGAAAAAAATTATTAAAACACCAGATAATAATAAGGGCTAGGAAGGAAAAT
Organism: Heterohyrax brucei; assembly: GCA_028571685.1. NCBI lineage: Eukaryota > Metazoa > Chordata > Mammalia > Hyracoidea > Procaviidae > Heterohyrax > Heterohyrax brucei. The sequence continues at coordinate 56,246,305 of CM053149.1, forward strand.
AAACCTAGACAGTTAGCTGAGAAGACATAGAGGTCCTATCTGGCATAGTGGTGAAGTGTTGCTCTGCCAACCAAAAGATCAGCAGTTCAAATGTGCCCAGTGCTCCTTGGAAAGTCTATGGGGGGCAGCTCTACTCTGATCTATAGGGTCGCTATGGTCAGAACTGACTCACTGGCAGTGGCTTGGCTTTATTTGTGGCTGGTGGTCAGGAAGGCCTCTGTGACTAGTTGATATTTTAGAATGAATTAATACATATAGCAGAGCTTCCCAAACTTGAATGTGCCACAGAATCATTTGGAAGTCTTATTTGAATACAAATCTCTGGGCAAGACTCCAAAGTTTTTTTGATGTGCTTTATGATGGAGTCTGAGAACTTGTATTTCTAACAAGTCCCAGAAAACGCTGATGCTGCTGGCTGGGGGACTACACTTCGAAAAATACTGACCAAGTAATAATCTTTTCAAAGAGAGTGACCAGATCATCAAGGATAAGGAGAATGTTTGGTACTTTTGAGAAATGGCAAAGCTTTGAGAATAGCTTCAACTTTGTAATGAGCCAGACCATTTAAGGTCTTGTGAAATCCTGGTGGTTTAGTAATTAAGTGCTGTGGCTGCTGATCAAAAGTTAGCAGTTTCAATCTATCAGGTATTCCTTGTAAACTCTATGGGGCACTTCTACCCAGTCCTATAGGAGCACTGTAAATCAGAATTGACTCAATGGCAATGGGTTTGGATTTTGGTAAATATTAGGGGGTTTTAGTTATCTGGTTCTGTTGTAACAGAAATACTACAAGTGAATGGTTTTAAAAAGAGAAATTTTATTTGTCACAATCTAGTAAGCTAAAAGTCCAAGTCAGGGTGTCAGCTCCAAAATAAGGCTTTCCCTTTTTGTCAGCTCTGGAGGAAGACCCTAGTGTGGCATCAGTCTTTGGTCAGGAGCATCTTGGCGCAGTAACCTCCAGTCGGCAGGATGCACTCTAATCTTGGCGCTACTTTCTTGATGGCATGAGGTTCTCAAGTCTCTGCTTACTTCTCTTTCCTTTTCTCTTGTAGGATGAGAAAGGTGGTACGAGCCACATCCCAGGAAAATTCCCCTTACAGTGGAGCTGGGAATGTACCTTACCTTAGGAAGGATGTTACTTTCCCACTCTAATCCTCTCCAATGTAATCCACTGTGTCAACCACAAGGAGAGATTAGGATTTACAGCATAGGGAAAGCACAAAGTGGAAACCAATCTCACAATGGTGAGAATCATGGCCTAGCCAATTTGCTATGCCTATTTGGGGGGGAGAGACACAGTTAAATCCATGACAATTAGTAAGAGTTTTCTATTTTTCACAAAAAAACCTCTGGAAATATTTGAAAGGAGCAATGACATTAAAAAGATTGTTTCTACTTTTTGTGTGTCTAGAGTAGTTTCTAGTACAGCAACATAGAAGCAGCGTAGACTACTTTAGTCTACACCAGAGAAACTGGTGAGTAGACTAGCATAAAAGTGTTGGGGATGGTGACAGTGGTTGGATTCTGTACACATTCTGAAAGTAGAGCTGATAGGATTTGCTGAAAGATCACATGTGGGAGGTAAGAGAAGATTTGGGAATGGCTCCAAGTTTGGGGACTGGAGGCATGAATGAATAGTGGTATCAGTGGAGCCTGAAAGCACTATGCTGAGAGAAAGAAGTCAGTCCCAGAAGTTCAAATGCAGTGTGACCTCAGTTGCATAAAAAGTCAAGATCAGGCAAATGTATAGAGACCATTCAGAGTGATGGAACACTCACCGTGACTAAGGGTTAACGTAAAGCCGAGAATGTAACTGACATCAGTAAGTTGTACACCTGTAAAAATTTGACTTTTTGTGTGATATCCCCCTCCCCCACACATAATAACAACAACACCATAAAAGAGAAAGTGATGAGGCTGTTTCTGTACAAGCAATTACCTTACAGAACATGGGTTTTGGGATTGGAAGTCTAGGATCATGGCTTTGTAGGTTATGCCAGTTACAAGTCTAAATCCATGTTTAGTCCTTCTGTTCTACCTCCTAGCTAGTTGTATGGTGGCTGGGGTCACAGACGGTCGCAGGCAGTCATCGAAGATAGGGCAACTGGTCATTATTTACTTGGAGCAAGAGAAGGAGAGTCAGGAATAAGAGGAGGAAATGAAATGCGTGGCTAATTATCTCCATGAATAACTACTTCTTTGCCATGAAATCAGAACTCTGTGGTACCTGCTACCACTGCTAAATATTTGATAAATGATTCTATAGAAGAATCCTGATCAAATGAGTGACATATTGAAGAAAATTTTGAGTTTTCATGGTATCCAGACTTTCCAGATTCATTGAAGCTGGACAAACTCCCAAAACTATTTTCCTGCATATTTGAACTTGAATCTAAAAATATCTCCTGAAATCTCCTTTAAATCAAACAACTGTTTAGCTTAATTAATTTCTGCCTTGAATGTTGTACTCTTTTTAAGAACTATCTGTATGGGATGAAACTGGCAATAGCAACTTGAATGATTAAATAGGAAACTTATGGGAGTGAGTTTACTTTAATGCGGAGGTAACAGTTCAGAAAAGGAAAGTGAGAACGGTTATACAACTTGAGGAATATAATCCATGTCACTGAATTATACATGTACAAATTACTGAATTGGTGTATGTATTGCTGTGTATATTTTCAACAACAAAAATAAAATATTAAAAAAGTCATAGAGAAATGAATGTTAACTGACAAGCGATTTGAAATCAGATTTCATTGCTTGTAAGACAGCATTGCAGGAAAGGACAAGACATGGGTGCACCAACCAGTGGCTAAACATCACTGCGTATGACTTCTCAACTCATCAAAATCGTTACCGTTTGTTTTTTATAACTGATTTTCTCCAAAATTTATCTTGTGGTTAGCAGGGGAGGAGAAGCTTTATGCAGGGAAAATGAAATAGCTTTTATTTCATGAGAAAACTAGACTTTACAAATTAGTAAATTTCAAAGGGGCTATTTCAAAGGATTGTCTGACAGAGGCCTAAGTATGCATTTGAAAACAAAAGAGTCACAACAACACCAGAAAAGAAGAGGGGAATTAAGATATTGAAGAGCTGGGAAAGGGTCATGATGTTTGTTAGAAGAATTAACACACTAAAGATCTCTTGGATTTTAAACTTTTTGATTACAGAACTTCAAATTGTGTTTTGGAGGGGCTGATTTTAGTCTCAAAACCTGATACACAGGAAGACTTTAAAATTTTTAATTGCCATGAAACTTTTGAAGGCTTTAAAAGTCCTGATGCGTTTCAGTATATCAGTATCTCCTTTCACAGGCCATGGCCAGACTTGTTACAGGGCCGTTGACACAGTAATCAATGTGGGCCAGTGGATCTGTGGCTCAGTAAGGTAACAACAACAACAACAACAAAAACAAACCCACTACAGTTGAGTTGATTCTGATGCATAGAGACCCTATAGGACAGAGTAGAACTGCTCTATAAAGTTTCCAAGTAGTGCCTGGTGGATTCAAACTGCTGACCTTTTGCTTAGCAGCAATAGCACTTAACCACTACACCACCATGATTTCCAGCAGCTTGAAAGGTAAGAGAAATAAACTTGTAATTTACAGACACCCTGACTCCTAACCACTCAAATCAAAGGTTTTAGGGTAGGTTCTTCATCTGCCCTGGTGAATTTCATGGTCAGGCCTGGCAGCTTGCCCTCTGAACTGCACGCACAGCTCCATGGGAAACCTGGGGAGACAACAAAGGGCTCATTACAGTATGTACTCACTCCTACCCTTGAACTGAATTCAGACCAGCCTAGGTGGTCCATTCCAGCTCATAATTTCTGACTGCTTCCAGGTTATAAAAATAAACACCCGTCTGGTGCTTTTTATGGCTTCATTTGTTCATGTTTACAACACTAAAATATTTGGGCATAGAGTATGAAGTTAGGACCTAACTTTATCTTTAGTGGTTAGACAATTATTTCAATATAGACTATCAAAAAGTTTATTTATTTACTTATTATTTTGTTTAAAATTTTAATTTATTAACATTTAATTAATTGATTAATTTCTAAGACTGTTTGTCTTGCGAAAACCCTGGTGTCGCAGTAACCAGGAGGTCGGCCGTTCAAATCCATGATGCTCTCCTTGGGAACTCTACGGGGGCAGTTCTACTCTGACCTGTCCTTTCACTATGAGTCACAATTGACTCAACAGCACCTAACAGCAACAACATTTGTCTTCCAACTGGTAGGGACCTTATATTCTGTCCTACCAATCTACCTTTGTATTACTGCCTCTGTATGATAACATTTTTATTGTTATAGTTATACAAGATATCACAACAAAATGCACTTCTTAGAAACTGTTAAGATCTTTAATGACATCTCATGAACTCTTTTTGAACCAGCCCTAGAAATTCTTAACTTCTGTTGTCTTAAAACACAAGCTTGTTTTCTTGGTTGTGTGCTTCGTTTCACTAAATCAAAATTGGCAGAAAAACCCAGAGTCTCCTTGTGTTAATTCCAGTTAGAATACCTTCCAGGTATATCAATAAGCAGTTGTCAAATGAACTAATTTAGGTTAAAATACCTTGCCAACAAAAGCACTTAACAAGCTATTGCTATTGTTTGTGATTTGTCGTATCATGTTTCATCAATGACACAATGAAAACATGACACTTTTCAATGATGGTGTCCACGCTACAGATCTTAGCACTTTTATTTTATTTTTTTAATTTTGAGTAAATCTACTTGTAGAAACACACAGCCACCACACAAATTGGGGGAATAAATTATTGCAATTGGATTTTGATAATATTAATTTGATGAGTCACTCTAATGCTACAGTGTTTAACATAGGTCTAAAACCAATTGATTGGAAATGCAAATAAGCTGTACCTCGTTATGGAAAGAAAACTGTACTGATTGCCAGTTGGCCTACAGATAATTTTGAGTACTTATTGCTGGCATGTTCTTCTTTTGGCACAGTAAAATAAGATCTGTGAGTGTTTAAAATTTTATTCTTTGTTATTCTGGACAATTTTCTTATTCTCTCAGCCTAATTGTGGTTGTCCACAAAATGGGGATCAGTAAACACAATACGTATAATAATAGTAAAGATTACATGAGAAAATATGCAGAAAGGTGCCATCCTTGGTAGATTCTCTTTTCTCACTTGGTAGATTCCTGCATACACCCTTCCCATCATCCCATCTCCTGTACCTGTCCCATTTGCACATCAAGAGAGATTCTAGTACTGTTTGCAATTCAACTCTGGTTAGTAGGTAGTCTTGGAGAATGGGCATGAGTCCTGCCAGGGCAGAGGCTTGGGCCTACAACATTCTGTGAAGTGGGGGAGATGTGTTCCTTATTTTACTCTGTATCCCAGAATTCCTCCCCATTTCTTCACTCCTTCTCAGGCGCACACTGGAAAGTCCTCTTCTCCATCCTGCTTAAATCAGTATGTTGACTGGGCAAAAGTAATTCTGTTATACACCAGGGGTCACCATGAGTGGAAGTCAGCTTGATGACAGCTAATGACAACATGCTATTGCAAAATTGCAATGATGACTTAAGACAGCAAAGACTCCACTTACGTTCCATTTACATTCTAATAGAGAACAAGGTATCATGGGAAGCCGTATTCAACTGACACCTGTCATTCTAATGGGTATCGGTTTCTCATTGGTGGAAAAAAGAATACTTACCTAGTTGTGGGGGTGGAGGCATGATTATACTGTTTTATTACCTTGATGGAAAGAATAGGCATCTAGCAAATATGATTATTTAAAAAGATTAGAAAGATACTGATTATAGCAAATTATATTTTATAATTTCTGTACTGTCTGCATTCTGCAGTAAATCTTTATAACCTCTTCTGGACCAAGATTTTACCTGCTTTACTTGGGAATTAATCCCCAACATGGGAAATATAGGTACAAAATAATCATTTATGAAAAAGAGTAATGAATTTTCTTATACATTTACTCGTATGTATAACCAGTGAGCCAATAAACAAAATAAAATCTGTGTGGGATGATGGCTGTTCGGTCTTTTTGCAAAATTTTAAACTGTCGCCTTTCTTTTAATGTTTTAAAAGATGACAGTAAAACGTGGAATGGAGTCTGAAATCCATTCCAGCACTAAAATAGCAAGCTGAGATATTTTGGAGGAGAGAAGTCTTTTACTACAAGCTTCACAATCACGCTGCAAGGCTCAAAAGACTTTATCACAGAGGTCAGGCACCTTCCTTCTCCACTAGTTGCGATGATGTACCTCCTAAAATGAGACTCACCTCGCCATCCCAAGGCTGCATATTCTCCAAATTGGTATGCAGTCTAGACTTAACAATTTAATTTGTTTTCTTACATAAACTCTTCAAAACTTCAGCTTTGCCATTTCTTCACTTTAAGCTTTCACTGATGTAATCGGCCTGATGTTTTATGTAGGCATTAACTAAGCACATTTAGATTGCGTTAATCCATTGTAAAATTTGAGGAGTGCGGGGAGAACACTTTTGTTTCTGTCTCGTTTGGTGTGTTGTTTAGGCCCAGAAATTTCTTGACTGTTTCTACAGTAAAGTATCACCCAAAAAGGAGAGGAGTGCTGACGTAAGCCTTGCTTCAGGCCAGTGAGTTACTAGCCTTGTAAAAATTGTTGATTCTTTGAAATTAGTTTTGAGTTCAAGCAGAGTTTATTATTACTGTTTTAAGAAAATCACCAAGAAAAGAAACATCAAAGACATGAAAATTCGAATTTATTAAGGAAATAAATTGGTGAATGTTTCAACTTGTAATACTACTTTGAATTAGTTTATCCTTCTACAGATGTTTTTGAATTACAAAGCATTCTATTTGTAAGGAATTCATTCTAAAGTATTAAAAATCAAAGTCTGCTTTTTTTTAACAACCAAAATGTTGTTTGTTTTGAATATGTACCATTCAAAAAGCAGAACAGAAATCTGAAACTAGGATATCAATTAAAATAAGTGATTTAAAATGCATTTGCAATTAAAATGTGTCTATTTAGGAAAAAAATGAGACATTGATTTGGAGCTGTCTCCAATAATCAGATGTTACCTTAACCATCGTATTTACTGGGTTACAGGGTGAAGTTATTCTGGACACCTGTTTTTACTTAGATAGAGTATTACTTTTTCTGATATAATGGAACACTATTAAATGATAACCACCCCCTAAAAAACCCAGAGCTGTTGAGTCTTCATGATGGCTACATGAAAATCACGAAGTGAGTTTGGCTTGGTGGCAATTACGTGTTTATACAGACAAGTTTGTCATGTGTTTTACTATTTTGTGTTAAATGTGTATACTCTTACTAGTAGGTAAAATACTTATGGCCTATTAAGTAATTTGCCCATCCCTATGGCACTTGGCTGGCTGGGATCTTTAAATGCGTACCAAACTGAAAACCAAACCCGCTGCAACCGAGTCAATTCCAACTCATAGCTACCCTATAGAACAGAGTAGAATTGCTCCGCAGAGTTTCCAGCGAGCGCCTGCCAGATACGAACTGCCGAATTTTGGGTTAGAAGATGTAGAACTTACTCATACACCACCAGAGTTTCCATTAAATGAATAAGCCAAGTGCCGTCGAGTCGGACCCGACTCATGGCGACCAAAAAAACAGGGCAAAGGTGTTCTTTAAAATTGCTACACTAAGAAAAACATGGTAGATCAAAATATACTCTTTTGGGAGGAAATACATCACTGTATGCAGAGTAAAGATCACTCTGACCTTAATAAATTTAGTTTAGAGGAAAAGGATTAGTAAAAGAATACAGTTACTGGTCGATGATGAGAAAGTTTTAGACTAGTAAGCAACATTTATGCTACATCTGTGTTTCCTAGCTGCGTACGGTGAACAAAATAAATACTATTATTTTATTACTTTTATGGAAAGCCTGGTGGTGTAGTGGTTAAATGGTATGACTGCTACCTAAAAGGTCAGCAGTTCAAATCTGCAAGGCCCTCCTTAGAAACGTTATAGGGTAGTTCTACTGTATCTTACAGGGTTATTATGAGTCAGAATCAATCCAATAACAGTGTTTTTCTTTGTTTTACTCTTATAAATGGATCACTATAGAGTAACAAATTGTCACTGAATATCTTTAAAATTGTTACTCAGACTCAGACTACATTGATATGAATTTGTAAAGCCTGTATCTTTGCCACACACCTTTCCAATGAAAATGCTTCCATATAATCTGTCAGTCAGTACTATTTTGTACTACAAAGCAGTATTTTCCATAATAATCAGAGAGAACAAAGAACATGCTGTGATTAGCTTAGATTAATTTAAATTGCTTTTATAGTTAGAAACCTTTGTAATATTACATTAGTTAAAGTGGAATCAGAAAGTGGAAGTTATGTTGTTGTCTTTTCCTTGAATTTTTATTACATTGATTTGGTAGGGAAGTGAGGGAGACTTTTCCTTCTTCGCAGTAAACTCACTTTAAATATTTTATTATGCCTGAAGGCTATTTTTAATCCATGGTAACTTACCCATTTTCAGATGTATTTTGGGTAAAGAGTACATTGTTTTACATTTCCCTGTGATCCATATGGAAACACTGGTGGCATATTGGTTAAAATGCTACATCTGTTAACCAAAAGATCTGCAGTTCAAGTCTGCCAGACTCTCTTTGGAAACTCAGTGGGGCAGCTCTGCTTTGTCTACAGAGTCACTGTGAGTCGGAATTGACTCCACAGCAGTGGATGATGATCCATATAATTTATTTATTTGAAAGGAGTATAAGAGCAAGCTGGGCAGCGAAGGTCTAGGCAGAGGTATAAAAGATAAAGGGCCAAAGAAAGTGGAAACAGGAATCTCAAGATACTGCTTCATGACTTAGAGTGCACCAATACATTCAAATAGTGCATTTATGGTTCAGCAGTAGAATTCTTGCTTTCCATTCCAGAGACCTGTGTTCAGTTTCTGGCCAATGCACCTAAAGCTCAGCTGTCACAGACGATCAATGGAGGTTTTATGTGTTGATTGCTATGATGTCAAACATGCGTCATCAGAATTTCCAGACCAATTCAGACCAGGAAGAAAGATGTAATTCCATTGTGCACGCGACCACCGTGAGTTGGGGGCCGACACCAAGATAGCTAACGCCAAATAAGAACAACAACTCATTCAAAAGTAAATCAAATACTGGCTGTAACGAACTCCTGGTGGTCGGACACTCCTACAGACTGTGTCCATAAATGTTGGTCTAGTCCCATTATCTTAAAGGCAGCATTCGTGTGTTTTCTCTACTGCAATCTCCTACCCCGAGGCTGAGCAGGTGTTGTCTTAGAGACTTAGTTCTAGCACTAGCCAGACCCTCCCAGGAATTGAGAGATAAATTATAATCCCTTACATTGCCCACAGACAACAACAATAATAAAATGTATAATAAAAGCGCTGAAGATTCTGAGGGGGGTCATATACACTGGATATACAGGTTCCTTAAAAATCTTAGCGAAGTAAGATTGAATTATGCTATATGACAGGAATAAGCACAAGACAAAGTTTAATTATCACATAATTTAGCCAGAATTAGAGATGATGCTGTGAAGATGATAGATTATTTCTAGGGTAGTTTTGGAAGCAGATGTTCAAAATATCAGATTTTGTTTGTTAATGTAAGGATTTCTTTACACTGTCCTTTCAGAGATGTATGAGAACAAACTAAAATCTACTGTGCAACTTTCAACTATTATATTTTTTATTTATTTTTTTTATTAATTAAAGTAAAATAATAAAATTTCTAACATCTATCAATTATCTCATCTGTGATAAACCCTCAGCCTCCCACCCATCTATGTAGCCAACAGTTGTTTTCTTCTGTGGATAATTCTCTTGTTAAGTCCTTATAACAAGGATCTCATACAAAATTTGTCTTTTTGACACTGAGTGATTTCACTCAGCATGATCTCTTCCAAATGAGACCATGTTATGAGATGTTTTCTAATACTGTCATTGTTTTTTAGCGTAGCATAGTGTTCTGTTGAGTATATGTACCATAGTTTGTTTATCCATTCATCTGTTGATGGGCATTGGGGTTGACTCCAACTTTTTGCTATTGTGAACTGTGATCCAACAAACATTCATGTACATGTGTTTGTTTGCGTGACAAACTTTATTTCTGAAGAATAAATTCCAAATAGTGGAATTACAGGATCAAATGGTATATCTATTTCCAGCTTTTTAAGAACCAGACTGTTTTCCAAAGAGGTTGTAACATTTTGCAATCCCACCAGCAGTGTAGGAGAGTTCCAATTTGTCCACGGCCTCTCCAGTATTTGTTGTTTTGTGTTCTGGGGATCATAGCCAACCTTGTTGGGGTGAGATGGTATCTCATTGTAGTTTCAATTTGAATTTCTTTAACAGCTAAAGATCGTGAGCAATTCTACACTTGTCTTTTGACTGCCTGGGTATCCTCTTTAGAGAAATGTCTACCTCCTTTGCCCATAGCTTAATTGGGTTATTTATCCTTTTCTTGTTGAGATTTTGTAATATCTTACAGGTTATGGAGATCAGACGTCAGTCTGACATATAGTTGCCAAATATTTTTCCCCATTCTGTAGGTGGTATTTTAATTCTTTTGGTGAAGTCTTTGGATGAGCAAAAGTGTTTGATTCTTAGTAGTTCCCATTTATCTATTTTCTCTTTGGTTGATCGTGCTTTGTCAGATTTTGAAGTCTGTCTACATTGTGCATTAAAACTTCCATTGTTGATCCTATTTTATCTTGGATGAGCTTTATCATTTTAAATTTTATATTAGGTCTTTTATCCAGTTTGAGTTGGTTTTTGGATAAGGTGTGAGATATAGGTCTTGTTTCAATTTTTTGCAGATGGATATCTAGTTTTGCCAGCACCATTTGTTGAAGAGCCGGTTCTTAACCCAGTTTAAAATCTTGGGGCCTTGGTCAAATATTAACTGTTCTTAGGAGAATGGTGGCATCTCTGGGGTCTCAAGTCTGCTCCATTGGTCTACATGTCTTTTTTTCTACAACTACCAGTATTGGTACCAGTGTTGTCTTCTAAAAACTTCTTTCTGTCTGGCCAGAAGATAGCTGTGAAATTTACATTTCTATGTACTGAGAGTGAATCTTTGGCCTGGAGATGCCTTACAGGGTTTGCAATCAAATAAGTCAAAGTGAGAAGGTGGTCAAGAATTACTAGTTTCCAGCACAGTCTCTGTGAGAGTGTGTGTGTGTGTGTATGTGCGGGCATGTGTGTGTGTGTGTGCATGCACCTGCAGGTACTTGCACATATACAATAGAGAAATAGAAATCATACAAGCAAAAACTGTAGAGGTAAAATGTAGTTAAGTGCTTATTGCCTGTGGCTTTTAAAGAAATAAGAGTGGTAAATATGAAAAACAGACAAAAGTTACTGTTGAGCTTCAGCACAGAGTAGAGCTAGAAGCATACAGTAGCAACAAATCTTTCTACCAAGTCTAGTATCACAGCTGTAAAGAGATGCCATAAGTCTTTCAACACATAGGAAGCATCAGCAAAGGAAGACATGTAGGGCTGAACCAGTTCCACAAAGAAGGAAAATGAAGACCAACCTATAATAGAAAATACATGCAATCTGATTTCCCTGAAGTACAAATCCAAGACTGGATTTCAGGAGACCCTGATCTGCTCACATTTTTCAGTAGGGGGTCACTATAATTATCAGACTCCTGCAAGCCTAAATGACATTTGGGGGTCTTCTAAGCTTGTCACTTTATTTCTAGGGAAGCTATGTTTTTCAGATTGCTCAGGTTAATAAAATTGACCACGAATATTGCAATTTAGAGACTTTATTCCAAAAGGTCAGCTGTTGACCTCTGCCAGGCACTCCTTGCAAACTCTTAGGTGCAGTTCCACTCTGTTCTATAGGGTCTCTATGAGTCAGAATCAACTCAACAGCAATGGATTTGTTTGTTTTTTTTGCTTGTTCTTTATTTTTCCTTTATTACTTAAGGTTATTTTTATTTACACTCAGTTTTTATAAACATTATTGGAACATGGTGATCATGTAGGTTTGATTTGTATTTTCTTTGGCTACAAGATACCTTCATCTTCACTGTCTATGGTAATTCCTTCTCTGGAAATAGTTTGCTGTTATTGAATGGCACCATTGTAGAAGGACAGACCAGCTATACTCAGCAGTAAAGCTGCTGTTCTTGGGTAGTCCTCCCTGTTGGTTCTGGTTCCCTACTTACGCTTCCTTCCAGTGTGCTAGGGCAGCAAGGCCAGGTGTGGTGAGTGGAACAGATGAAAAGCAGAAAAAGAAGGAAAATACAGTATAATACTTCAGACCGTGGAGGAGGAAATGTGCAAATACACCATCTATGCATTTCAAATGGAGCCCTGGTGATGCAGCAATTACGTGCTCAGCTGCTATCTGAAGACTGGTGGTTCAAATTCACCAAGAGGCCCCCGTTTCCCTTCTGGAGGCTCTGTAGGAGTAAGCTCCGACCATCTGCCTCCATAGAGATTATAGCCTAAGAATGCTTTGGAATGGGTCTACTCGGTCATATAGTGCAACTATGAATCAAAAATCTACTTGAAGTTGCCTAACAACAATTAAATGATAATTTAAAAGAACAGCCATCGCTATAAACCCAACCCAAACAAACCCAACACCATCCAGTCGATTCTGACTGACAGTGACCTTACGGGCCAGAGTACAGCTGCCCCATAGAGTTTCCAGAGTGCCTGGTGGCTTAGAACCGCTGGCTTTTTGGTTAGCAGCTGCAGCACTTAACCACGATTCCACCAGTGTTTCCATTCATCAGTATTGCTTTAGTCAGCTAGTGCTGCTGTAACAGAAACACCACAGAGTGGATGCCTTTAACAAAGGAAAGTTTATTCTTACACAGTCTGGCAGGCTACAAGTCCAAATTCAGGATGGCTGCCCCAGGGGAAGGCTTTCCCCCTTGTAGGCTCTGGAGGGAAGTCTGATATTGCATCAGTCTTTGTCCAGGGAGCATCTTGGCACAGGAACCTCAGGTCTGAAGGACGCCCTCTTCTCCCGACACTGCTTGCTTGATGGTGTGAGGTTCCCAATTTTCTGCTTGCTTCTCTTTCCTTTTATCTCTTGTAGGATGAAAGGATTAAGGGTGGGGCAAGCCATATTCCAGGGAAACTCACTTTACAGTGGAGCAGGGAGGCGATCCTATGAAGGGATTTACAGCCCCATCCTAATTCTTTAACATACAGCACAGGAAAATCACAAAATGGAGGACAATCACAAAATACTGGGAATCATGGCCCAGTCACATGGCCATACGTATTTTGGGGGACACAATTCAATCCATGACATCTATATTTAATTTAAATTATTTGCTGTGTGTTGGTGTTGTTAGGTATGATTGAGTCATTTCTGACCCATAGCAACTCTATGCACAATAGAGCAAAACACTGCACGGTCGCATGCTGTCCTCACAATCATTGCTAACCGTAAGCTCATTGTTGTAGTCACTGTAAATCTACCTTGTTGAGGGTCTTCCTCATTTTCTCTGATCCTGTACTTAATATGACATCCTTCTCCAGGGGCTGATCCCTCCTGATAACAGGTCCAAAGAATGTGAGACATAGTCTCTCCATCCTTGCTTTCAAGGAGTTCTCTGGCTAGGCTATACTACTTCCAGGATAGACCTGTCCATTGTTTGGCAGTTCATGCTATATTCAGTATTCTTCATCAACACTGTAATTTCAACTTGAAATTCTTCTTTGGTCTTTTTTACTGATTGTCTAGCTTTCTCGTTTTTGGAAAAAAAAATGGTAAAATAAGATGCTATCTAAGTTTATAAGATGGGAACCCTCAATCTGAGAGGTTGTTTCACATTAAGGTGTGTTATGAACAGTAGCAATAAATAACACAGAAGTGAAATGTGGGAGTTGAATAGTTAAAAAACTCATGGGATTAAAAATGAATGAGATTTCAAGGACTGTGTGTCCTACAAGTGTCTTGATACACAACACTGTAATTTACACAACTAGAGGCAGAAAAAAAATCATAGCATTGAAGAGGTGCCTGAACCAAGAACACACTGAAAGTGTAGCTATATTTACTAAGTCACATTACCATCAAAACCTTTCAGTGTAGTGAGTTCAGATTACCCTGTTGGGTTTCTCTAGCATTTATTAATGGATTATATAACAAAATTTCATCAGACAATAGAGTTTACTTACAAAAATTTGGTATATCCTTCGAGTTTTTACATACAAAATTCACCTACAAAATATGATATTAATAGTAGTAAAGCTAGCTAAACACAAAACCAAACCCAGTGCCATTGAGATGATTTTGACTCATGGCGACTCTATAGGACAGAGTAGAACTGCCACATAGAATTTCCAAGGAGCGCCTAGCAGATTTGAACTGCTGACCTTTTGATTAGCAGATATAGCACCTAGTCACTATGCTACTAGGGTTTAAGGCTATCTAAGGATTAGAGAAAAATATTTGTCAGATAATCATATTCTGTCTTTGGAAAACTGGTGGTGTAATGGTTAAACAGTATGGCTGCTGACCAAAAGGTCAGCCGTTCAAACCCACTGGGTGATCCTTGAAAACTCTGAGAAGCAGTTCTACTTTATCCTACAGAGTTGCTATGAATAAGAATGGACTTGATGGAAATGGGTTTAGTTTTTGAGTTATTCTGTCTTTCCTCAGCATGTAGCCAGAAGTTGCCATTAGTTGTCATAAATTTAATTGTATACATCAGGAATCTGTCCAGCTCCTTGAAAGCTGGGAATGTATCTTATCTTCCTAGGGATTACATCTCCAGTACCTAGTTCAGTCCCTCATATGCAGTGCTCAGTACACGTTCTAGCAGATGAAAACATGAACTCCAAGTGAAGGAACAGTATGTTTTCATCCAAATATGTCCCAAATTTTAGCCCCCTGTGCATCCAGTGTTAAGTACTGATTTTTCAGCATTAAAACAAACAAATCCACTTTGTATGAACCGATTCCAACTCACAGTTACCCTATAGAGTAGAGTAGAACTATCTATAGTTTCCAAGGAGCGCCTAGCAGATTCAAACTGTCAATCCTTTGACTAGCAGACCCAGCACTTACCAATCACTCCATCAGGGTTTTGTCCAGTATTAAAAATGCTTAATATAAAATGCCCCTAAGTAAATCAGGCAAGAGGTAAATAAATATGGTTTAAATTAAAACAAAACAAAAACCCACTCTTCAGAAAACATTTTGATTTCAGTGAAATTCTCAGAACCCAGAAGTGCAGGAATGTAAGCAAGTTAAGGGAATCTTTCTTACTGTCTTTTTCTTCCAGGAACTTACTCTTATCCCACCAACATTCTGCCCATCCTATCTTACTCTCCAACTCAAATTAGTGAGATTGATAAAATGTACTTCATTAATATATACAGATATGCTAATTACCCTTTGATAAAATGTCTAAATCATTCTGTGTAATGCTAGGAGAGAAATCTGTACAACCACATCGGCTGAGCTGATATTAAAATTGTACATATTACAGAAACACTCTTTGTACACACATCCACACCCAGACATCTGAGTTATAGTATGGGCCAATATCAAATTAAAATATTTTTAAAAATTATCTCTATTATATTTGGAAACCCTGGTGTATAGTGATCAAGAGCTACAGCTGTGAAACAAAAGTTCAAGAGTTCGAATCCACCATGTACTCCTTGGAGATTCCATGGGGCAATTCTAATCTGTCTTACAGAGTTACTATGAATTGAAATTGACTCGATAGCAATTGGTTTTGTTTTCCATATTATATGCATACATATATGATTTACATAATTTTCCAATAAAGAAGGTTACTAAATCTTTATTAATACTATATTCATTTCAGAGATGTTATCAGTCACTACTGAACATCTCTGCTGTACATAAGTTCAACATCCCATCTTGTGATGTTCAAATTTTCCTTCGAATAATATGTACATATTGCATTAAAATACCCATTATCTTTTACAGCCAGCAAATTTAAAACACTACTATTTCATTGTGGATTTCTCATATTGAAATAAGAATACTAAGATTTCATTTCAGTTATGAACAGATGTCCTTAAGGGTTGGCAGGATTGACTGTTTGAATCACAGACTTTTAATTCAATGCTCTTTCCTGTTTCCATTCCTGCTCTTCCCTTGTAAAGGGGAGATGCTCTATAATTGAAATTAGTACCTGACCTGTCACAATGAAATCCATGCTACCAATATGCAAAAGTCTACTCTCAAGAAAACAAAGATCAGACAAGGGACTCATATAGGCTCTGTAGTCATTTACAGAATTGGAGAAAGCAAATGCACTCATTTGTATTCATTTAAACCTATTACTGTTAGTGGGCCACTAGCTTTGGAATTTAATATGTTACTCATACATCTTTATTTTTCCTTCTGGTACTTTGTGAGAGAAAGAGAAGAAGGGAGGTTGGCAGACATGATATAGAACGGTAAAACGAGATTGTAATTCAAACACCTATGTCCCTTTAATTATTGAGGATAATCACGTTTGTAAATGACTAGCCCAAATCCACTGCTGTCAAGTCAATTTGACTCGTAGCGACCCTATAGGACAGAGTAGAACTGTCCCATGGAGTTTCCAAGGAGCACCTGGCAGATTTGAACAGCTGACCTTTGGTTAGCAGCTGTAGCACTTAGCACTATGACACCAGAGAAGAGCGAAGACCTAACGCATGAGTGAGACAAAAGCAGACCTTACCTGTGGCTCAGTATGTTGGCACATGAACACATAAGCATATGTCCGTTGTTAGAAGCTTGAACCAAGCAAGACTGTTTCCATCAGCGGTTAGTAAACTTCTTCTGTAAAAAGCCAGATAGTAAATATTTCAGGCTTTACGGGACATAAGCTCTCAGTCACAATTACTCATTTGCAGGTGTAGCATCAAACAAGCCACAGGTGATGCCTGAACAAAGGATGTGGCTGTATTCCAGTCAAACTTTGACAAAAAAGACAAGTGGCAGCCTGAGTTTGACACACAAGCCACAGTTTGCCTGTCCCTGGTTTGACTATATCATTAAATTTCCTATTCATACTCCATGCTCCTCTATTTTACTCCTCTCAAGAGTTGTAACAACCATTAACAATCTCCTATATGACCATTCAAGCAGGTTCTTTGCGTTTAGACCTATAGTGTTTCTTTGTGTAAATGAAAACATATTATAAGCTTATTTTTTCACAGGACTTTCTTTTTTTTTTTTAACTTTCCTGTTGATAACATTGCTATAGAAGTATAGAAAAATCTGCTTTTTTAATAAAAAAATCAGTTTTCTGTCATTCTACTGCACAGCTGCTTTGTAAGGTTTATTTTAAATCATTCCCCTACTGACAGAATTTTAGATTGTTTTAGTTGGTGGTTCTACAAATCATGCAAACAATACATCTTCTCATCTGATGTCTCTGAACCTCTGTTAGCTACTGATGCTGCATTACAAATCCTCCCGTGATTCAGTGACTTGAATCAATTGCAGTCATTGTATAAGCTGTCACGTTGTCTGTGGGTCAGGAATTCGGTGAGGACTTTGCTGGCTGGTTCTAGCTCAGTGTCTCCAGCAGCTGCAGTTGGACAGTGGCTGGAGCTGGGACAGCCAGGGAACAGAGAAGTTGGGGACTAGAAGGGAACTGTTTTTTTGTGTTTCCTTAAGGCTCATTTATGTGGTCAAACCACAGATCTATTTGCAAAGTGCTTATAGATTGGTGGCTTAGGCTCCTCAAGTGCTTACATGACAGTCGTAGACTCTAAAAGCTATGGTTGTGGCAAGTAGGGTAGGTGCTGTATCATTTTCATCACCTATCTTTGAAATTCCCATAATTTTACTTCTGCCAAAATTAAGAATGCACAGAAGACCATGCAGTTTCATAAATTCTTTCTACAAGCCTTGCCTTTTAATTGTCAGGTTTTGCTAAACATGTTTTGCAGGTTCCACTGAGATTAGAGTTGACACTGTTTTCTGCAACTTTGGGTCTTTCCATGTATGAATATGTGGAATTTCTCTGTTTGTTTAGCATTTTGTCTCTAATGCTTCAAATAAGTGATTCTATTCCTAAATGCACATGTTTTGTTAGACACTTTCCTTTTATCAATGTGATAAAATAGATACAAAATTTGTCATTTTTACTATTACAAGTGTACAATTTAGTGCTGTTAATTACATTCATAAAGTGTTCAACAATCACTATTTCAAAACTCACTACCCAGTCCAAACAGAAGGTCTGTACCCAGTAAGTTATGACTTGCCCTTCCTTCTTTCCCTCAAGCCATGGTAAGCTCTAGATTTGTTTTTAATCCTTTATAATGTATTTTCATTATAAATTATATTTCAAGCAACATATTCTCACATCCATTTTTAGAAATCTGATTGAAATCTTTTTTTTTATGATTGAGTGAAAATGTACATTCCCATATAAATTTGCATGCCCGCCTATATGCAGCACCCACTGCCCTCCCTGCCTGGTGACAGCACACTCTTCCTCTTTGCTACATGCATGTCTTATCCTCCCAACAGTCTCCTATCCCCTCCTCTCCACCTACTGCCCTGCCTCCAGTAAGAGGTCATCAGGATGACATCTTATAGATTCATAGAACCATAAAGTGCACACATGATATGGTCACTCCATGTCACCAAGTCTAATCCATTCCTGTCCACAGAGTTGACCTCCATTATGATTTATGGACAGGAGCAGAATCAGGACCAGGTGCCATGCTTCCGGAGGAGACCCAAGGCCCCCAGACCATCAACTGCAGTCTTTTAGTGGATATCTCAGGGTATACCCCTTTTTATTTTTGTGTTGCCAGTGAGATTGAACTTTGTGAGCTCTATCATGGCTATCACTGGTGGTGGCCAGGCACCATCCAGTTCTTCCAGTCACAAGTCAATGTGGTCACTCACTCACACGGTTCTCTCTGCTGGGTTCTCTTTCCCCCATGTTGTTTTGGTCCTTGGTGATCATCTGTTTCTGTTGAGTTGTGACCATTTGCTGTACACTCAGATGGCAGATTTTAAGACCCCAGACACCACTCATCAATGGGGGGTACTGAAGGCTCTCTTACCAAAATGCTACTTGTGCCAATTGGCCTTGATTTCTCCAGAGACCGTGGTCCCTGGCCCCATGACCCAGCCTCTCAGTCCTTGCAATATTGGGTTAAAATAGGAGGAGAAATCATGTTATGTTGAAGTCCAGTTAATACTGATCTTCTTTCTAATGTGTACTGTCACGGATTTCACCCAACCAAATTTCTATCAGCTATCTAATCTGAACCCTCCCACTGCCCCCAACCCTTGCAACCATCAAGAGTCTTTACTTCTATGCATGAGTCTGTTTTTAAGTTCTTATCGTAGGGGTCTCATACAATATTTGTCCTTTTGTTGCTGACCACTTTCACTCAGCATAATGTCATCCGGTTGAAACCAGGTTATGAGATGTTTTCTAAAATCATCATTGTTCTTTATTATTGGAGGAGAAGGTGTAGTTGTCCACTGATGGACAGAAAGTTCTGTATATGTCAATGCGGTCTAGTTGGTTAATTGTGGCAGTAAGGTCTTCTGTGACCTCACTGAGCTTTTTTCTAGACGATCGGTCCAATACTGAGAGTGGAGTGTTGAAGTCTCCGTTTTAGTCCACTAGTGCTGCTCTAACAGAAATACCACAGAGTGGATGGCTTTAACAAAGGAAGGTTTATTCTTACACAGTCTAGAAGGCTACAAGTCCAAATTCAGGATGTCTGCTCCAGGGAAAGGCTTTCTCTCCTGTCAACTCCACAAGAAAGTTTGGTATTGCATCAGTCTTTGTCCAGGGAGCGTCTTGGGTCAGGAACCTCAGGTCTGAAGGACGTGCTCTTCTCCCAGTGCTGCTTTCTTGATGGTGTGATGTTTCCAATTCTCTCCTTGCCTCTCTTTCCTTTTATGTCTTGCAGGATGTAAAGATTAAGGGTGGGGCAAGACATAGTCCAGGGAAACTCCCTTTACAGTGGAGCACGGAGGTGATCTTACAAAGGGATTTGCAATCCCACTCTAATCCTTTAATATACACAGAAAAATCATACAATGGAGGTCAATCACAGGATACAGGGAATTATGGGCAAGCCACATGGCTATACCTATTTTGATGGGGACACAATTCAATCTATGACAGTCTCCCACTACTACTGTGGAGTGATCTATCTCATTTTTGAGTGTAGTCAGTGCTTCTTCGATGTATTTAGGTGTTCTAACATTAGGTGCATAACTACTTAATATTACTAAGTCCGGCTTGTGTACTGAACCTTTCAGCAATAGTCTTGTCCACAATGATAGATTTTACATGAAAATCTATTTTACTTGAGATTAGAATTGCCACATTTGCTCTTTGTTTATTGTTAGCTTGATATATATTCTTCCATTCTTTAATTTTCAGTTTGTTCATATTGTTAAGTCTGAGGTAAGTTTCTTGTAGGCAACATATGGATGGGTCATGTCTTTTGATCCAAGATGTCACTCGATGTCTCTTTACTGGGACATTCAGTCCATTCACATTCAGTGTAATTATTGATAGGTATGTGTTTTGTGCGGTCATTGTGATATGTTAATTTTTGTGTTGATATTTTCTCTGCTGTGCTTATTAATCTGTTCTGGTACGTACTTCTTTGTGAGTTGATTTTTCACCTTTTTCAGGGCTGGTTTTGTGGTTGTTAGACTCCTGTATTATCTTTCTAGATTTGACATGTTGCATCTCTATTGTGCATTGTGGCTGCCCCTGTGATCCCCCTTCGTAGTCTATGTTTGAACCCAATTTTAACTACTACAAGTCTCATTAACTTCCTCTCCATCTGGAAGGACTATATCAACTGTAGTATATCCCTCTTTTGATTATGATGACTTCATAGTTTTCATGATATGATCACTGGGTCATTTCTTTTAGTATCATAGCTTTGATTGAGTTTGGAGACTCCCCTATTTGAGTAGGTTTCTGGGTGATGTGTCCTGTACTTGTCTCTACAATATAAACTTAGTGCTTTTGTTCTTCTAAGCCAAGAGATTCTTTCAGTGTTTCTTGTAGCTAGGGTTTGGTTTTCACAAAGTCTCTGAGTTTCTGTTTATCTGTGAATGCCTTAATTTCATTTTCATATTTGAAAGACAGTTTTGCAGGATGTACAGTTCTTGATTGGAAGTTCTCTTTCAGGGCTTTGAATGTATCATGCCGCTGTCTCCATGCCAGCATTGTTTGTGCTGAGAAATCCAATGAAAGCCTACAGGTTTCCCTCTTAGTGTTAGCTTTGCTTTGAGTCTTGCTGCCTTTAAGAGTTTCTGCCTATGTTTCTCTTTGTTAAGTTTGATTATGATACATCTTAGAGTCTTTCTTTTGAGATCTATATTGAGTGGTGTTCAATATATATTTTGGATATCTATATTCTCTTCTTTCATAATTTCTAGGAAGTTTTCTGTCAGCAGCTCAGCAGCAATACTCTCTGTGTTCTCAGGTGCCTCACCCTGTTCAGGAACTCCAATTAACTGTAGATTATTTCTCTTAATAGAGTCCTACATGCTTCTTAATGCTTCTTCATTTTTCTTGTTTCTTTTCTCTGATTTCTCCTCAAAGATGCTGGAGTCAGTAGCTCTGTCTTCCAAGTCAGAAAGTCTATTTTCCATTTGTTCTCTTCTGGTTTTTTGGCTTTGAATTGAAGTTTCTGTATCTTTGATTTTGTTCTTGATCTGCTAAATGTCAGAGTAGTGGTATTCCATCAGATTGTACAGCTTGCTTATATAATCCTTCTGTATTCACCTTCTGATAGTTTCAGAAAGGTTTCTATATCTGGGAACTTCTTTGGTTCATCCTTTTGGGGGCCTTCTGAGGTCATGGGTGATTTCTTCGTGACACTTTTATCCAGAGTTTTTTCTTTATGGGCATCATGTGAGTCAATAAAGGCTGAGAGAGATGCTATGAGAGTGGATTGCAGTTGTTTCTCTATTCTGTCTTAAAATGAAAGGTAAAAGGTATCTGAGGACTTCCAAAGTCAGTGAGGTTTTCAGGTGCACATGTCCCTTGTTCCAGCTGGCAAAGTCAGCACCTCTATATCCAACCTCAGACATTATAAACTAGTTCAAAATATAGAAAGGCTACTGCCCTGCTGGCCTCTGATGTCAGGCCCCAGCCATCGGCAACACTGGGTAGAACATTGCTTTTCTATCAGGAAAGCACTCTCCTCCAAGCAGGTGCTGCCTCCAGCCTAGGAATTAGGTCCCCCTGAGGCCTCCATATGGGTAATCTGCTTCTCAGTGGAACAAGTGGCATCTCGCACAAGCTCCTCACCTGCCATGGCACAGACCACTTAGTGGCAGAGGTGGAAAGAGAGGCCAAAGATGCCGAGATGAGCAGGGTCCAAAGCTGGGCTCTCAAAGTGTGGCACCTTCACCTGCTAATCCCACCAGCAGTGTGCCCAAGATCAGCTGCCAGTCAAGTTACAGCTCTACCTGCTGGCCAAGACAGAGAAAAAAGGTCAAAATGGTGAGTTACTCTCGATCCGTGAAAGCCAGCACTCACCAAGTGCGGGGGTCAGCAAAAGAGAGTTTTGGTTCAGTAGTATGAAGTCCAAGTTAAGAGCCTATGCCATGTCCTAGGACTCACTAGGTGTCCAGAAGGCTCCATTTAAGTTATCAGTTCAGATCTGGGTTTCCAGAGAAATTTAGGGAAACTTATGTTTAGTCTGCCATCTTCACGCTGACCCTGGTTGAAATCTTGTATTATGTTTTTAAATGACAATAAGAGAAAGACAGTATAGCCTAAGATAAGAAGATTTGGGAGTCTGACTGCCTGGGTGCATATCTAGGCTGCTCTACACGTGATCCTGTTGCTAAACTTCTGTCTTCAATGGATTACTTATTTGTAAATGGAAAAAGGAAATCATTATTATAAGGCGGTTATGGAGATTAAGTATAACAAGAGATGTAACGTGCTTAGAATAGTACCTTGTCATAGCATAGATTCTATGGACATTTTAACTATTTTTTTTAACCTGAACTGGTTCTCTGTTTCCCCTAGATGTACAGCCATGTCACCTCCAAAAATAAAAGTTTTCCTCCTCCAATTCAATTTTCACATCTTTTATTTGTTTCTCTTGTTTCCGACTCGACAGCACTTGGCTGTGGCTATGTGTTTTGTCTCCATTAGATGAGTGGCATCCTTGTCTAATTTCTGAGTCTAAGGGGGATGCCTCTTATACTCTGTGAAGGGTGATGCCTACTGTAGGTGTTTGGAAGATTGCTTTCACCTTGTTCTGGAATTTGCCTTCTTAAGAGATTTTAAGGCTTTTTTTTAAATAAAAAAAAATATATTGAATTGCATTCAATTTGGTCACTACATGGTTAACTTTATCAAGGCACTAATGAGTGAATGGCAAGGTTTTTTCTCTTTGTTGCAATGATGAATTACACTGATACTTTTATGTTTGTTGAGTCACCCTACTCCTTTATCATGCATTTTTAAAGCATTAATTCTTTTTGTTTAACATTTATTGAATAATTTTTGGAATAATCTCCATAGGTATAATATTCCTTTCCCATCCTGCTTTTGTCTGACTCAAGATTATATTAGCGTCATAAAGTAAAATTTCAATCTCTGCAAACACTCAAACCATTAAAATGGAAAACAAGAGGCAATAAAGTAAAACAGATAGTTTTAAATATTTATGCTAGAAATAAAAAGTGGATTTACAGAGTGAGTTAAGTCTCTAGTATAAGAAAATTTAAAGTATCAATAATATTTTAATCTAGAAAAAGTCCAAGAAAGAAATTAGTACAGAAATAGGATGTAAACAAAAATTAATGAAATAGAACTCTAAGAAACATTAGTGAAGTGCAGCAAAACCAACACAAATTCTTTGAAAAGATTAAACAAATTGACCTTCAGCAGCACTAACAATAAAGCAGAATAAGGTACAACAAACAGTCTTGGAAATAAACAATAGAATATTACTATATCTACGACAGTGACGTGTTTAAAACAACAAAGAAAAATTCAGCAGTTTTGTGCAAACAAATTTGAAAACTGAAAGAAATAGTAACTAGAAGAATCAATCATTGTCTAAGAAAAAAATCTATAAAACTCATTTGTGAAAATAAAATAAAACCAAATAGTGCTAAAAGTCGTCGATATATTAAACAACACTCACATGCCACACACCTGGACATTCACACACACACATAAACACACACTCAAACTTTATGGTTGTTGAGGAACTGACATCACTGATTTTTGTTTGTGCCAAAGTTGACTTGTATAATTTGTTTCATTGTGTATTACATCACTACAGTTTTGTATTGTAAACTCATTTGTAGCTGCATTAAAAAGAAAAAGAAAAAAGCAGAGTTGTCTGTGTAGTGCAGGCTGAGAATCTTTTCCTTCAAACTAATTTTGTGTTTGCATTGTCAAATGCCAGGTAAGAATTATCAGTCCCAAAGTAATTTAATACTATTAACGTTTTCTCATGAGATTTCTTGAACCTGGAAAGTATAAATTTGAACTGGATACCTAGGTGAGGGGATGTCTGTGTAAAACAAGTCTCAGAAAGGATTTTTGACTTTAAGTTGCAGAGTCAAGCATGATTAAGGTACAAACAAATACCACCACTAACAAAACCCACTGCCGCTGTGGAGTCGATTCCAACTCAGAACGATGCTATAGACCAGAGTACAACTGCCCCCAGAAATTCTATTGTTAAATATTGACCAGGGAGCTACTGATTCCAACCAATGTGAATACAATGAAAACTTGTGAATTACTCAGGAGATTATTATTTTTATTAACCAAAATTAAAGCAAAAACAGGCACTCTTTCTCACTGTCATGCCTCATAAGTGATTGAATTTTCCTTATCTACACTTTCAATTAAGTTGCAGCCTTTGAGTGATCAGGTTTCATGAGGAAGTTACCGTTCTCTGCTTCCTGATGAACATACAACCTTGTCTCTTCTCTGTGAAGTTTTTAAAACCCCATCCCTGTGATCATTCCTCTGTGCTGGCATACCTCCCCATAGGACTGCTAAGACATCTACTACAACTAAGTGCCCCGTTTTCAACTTTCACTTCAGTTTTGACCCCTAAGGACTCGCTTTTAAAATGTAATTAAAATCTACTACTGCTTCTAAGTTAATTCCATTCATAGCTACCCTACAGGACAGAGTAGAACTGCTCCATAGAGTTTCCAAGAAGCATGTGGTGGATTTGAACTGCTTACCTTGTGGCTAGCAGACATAGCATTTAACCACTATGCTATCAGGATTTCTTGGAAAGTAATTATATATTGTAAAATCATTATTAATATGCTTTTTCCAAGCATTTTCCAGGAGTTTGTTGTTGTGGTTTTCATTTTTTCTAGTACACAGAATTGCCATAAACAGCAAACTTCATCCACTCTTCAAATTGTAAGTTTTAATAATGTTACCAGAAGTGTGGTGGAAAAGAGCAATACAACAAATGAAATTTTAATGTAACCTCTATTTTGAAGCTAGAAATTCTTGTGTCTTCATATATGTTAGGAATGCAAAGGCTGTTACAATTTTTTGAGTATGAAAGCTGGTACGGCAACAAATTTGAGCCACAATTGTGTGGCTTATGGCTTTTTTACATACTAAACTTCACAAATTAAATGTTTGCAAAACTGTATTTTCATTTTCACATAAGAAACTTCTGCATAGCATCATGACAGAAAATATTTTACAGTTATTTTTACTGATCATAGAATTATAAGCAAGTTCCCAGCAACGGATTTTGTAATACTTCACAGAGAGGATGTATAATAGTTTATTTCACTATCGTCAGATGATTAATTTGCTTTTGATATTTTAATATCACAAACAAAACTACACCAAAGTATACCAGGCCTGTGAAATCCATATTTGAGTAATTTCTTAGGATACTCTTTCTAAAGTGATTCTCATATTGATTTCTAAGAAGGCTGTCAAGAAAATTCTGACTCATGGTGACTCCTGGTAATAAAGAAGAACTGCCTGCATAGGGTTCCCAAGCTGTAATCTTTATGGAACCAAACAACTAACCTGACTATATCCAAACTGAATTTGGAGACCATCTCAATAATGTATTTGACACATTGAACACTAATGGCCATACAAGTTGTGTGGTGACATTAGAGACATCACACATGAAGAAAACAAAAGGCAGTTATAAAGATGAGAAAGAAAGTAAATGCCAAAATAGACGTCAGAATAATTCTGAAACTTGCTTTTGATTATAGAGTAATTAATCAAATGGAAGAAATGATGAAGTAAAAGAACTGATGACCTTTTCAAAGGGTAGCTCCAGACAACAGATCTTGAGTTAGAAAACCAAAAGCGAAGAATATCCTTAACACTTCTCAAGCTGAAAGAACTGAAGAAAAAATTCAAGTCTCGAGTTGGAATTTTGAAGACTTCTATAGGAAAAACATTGAACAATGCAAGAACCATCAAAAGAGGATAGAATACACAGAGTTGCTATACCAAAAAGAAATGGTCTATGTTCCACCATTTCAAGAAGTAATATATGATGAGGAACCTATAGTAGCAAAAGAAGAAGTCCAAGCTATATTGAAGGCATTGTTGATAAACAAGGCTCCAGGAAGTGATGGGGCTTATGTCCTTTCACCATACTTATTCAGCCTATATCCTGGACACATAATCCGAGATGCTAGACTATATGTGAAGGAAAATATGCTATTAGGATTGGCAGAAAATTCAATAACCATCTTCCATACACAGAGGACACAACTTTGCTTGCTGAAAGTGAAGAAGGCTTCAAGCACTTACTGATGAAGACTATATAGCCTTCAATATGGATTATACCACATCATAAAGAAAACAAAAATCCACATAACTGGACCAGTAAACAACATCATGATAAATGGAGAAAATACTGATGTCAAGAATTTCAATTTACATGGAGCTTCAATCAACACCCTTGATAGCTGCAGTCCAAAAATCCAACAACATATTTCATTGGGCAAATGTGCTGCAAAAGACTTCTGTAAAGTGCTGAAAAACAAATATGTCACTTTGAAGACTAAGGTGGACCTTACTCAAACCATATTTTCCATTTTGTACGTACATATAAAAGTTGAACGATGAATAAGGAAGACTGATGAAGAGTCGATGCCTTTAAATTACGGTGCTGGTGAAGAATTTTGAATGTACTGTGAACTGCCCAGAAGAAAAAACTAGTCTGTCTTGGAAGAAGTGCAGCCAGAGTGATCCTTGGATGTGAGGATCGAGATATTTAGTCTCATATAATTTGGATGTATTATCAGGAGGCACCTGGAAAAGGACATTTATGCTTAGTAAGCTAGAAGGTCAACCAACAAAAGGAAGACCCACAATAAGATGGATTGACACAGCGGCTACAAGTAGGAAAGCAAGCATAGTAATAGTTGTGAGGATGGTTCAAGATTGGGTAATATTTCATACTGTTGAAAACAGAGTTGCTATAAGTTGGAATTGACTCTACAGCACTTACAACAACAGTAAAACTTTAACAAAGTGGATTGTCAGTTATTTTCTTCTGTGGAGTAGCTGGTGAGTTCAAACTGCGTAATATTAGAAGTCTCTCTAGCTTTCTGCATGCAGCAAGTTACAGTTAGAATAAAAAGCAAAAGAATGACTTTATCATACTTTATCATACCTTTGAAAAAGAAGCAATATGAGTCTTTTGAGAGTCTTATTTTGTTTATTTGATTTTCTACTTTTTTTTTCCCCCTCCAGGGGAAAAACCTATTGCATCTTTTGTGGTCAAAGAGCACACACAAAATAAATTTCCTTTTATTTTCCCATTCGACCCTGAGTTCTGCTGCCTGGTAAAAATAAAATCTACCATCTGTGGAGAGCATTTCCTCTCATCCCCCAGACAACCTGGCAAAAACAAACTGAAGTAATTGAAATAGAGATTTTCCTAGAGGAGGGCAAACAGGGTCTAAGAGGGGATCCAGGAGTGATTTCCTGAGAAGAGAGGAACTGTTCATTTTCAGCCCAGAAAAGAATAAAAGAGAGTTCCTAACCTTATTAAAAAGTGCTTTCAGGAATGAGAGACATATTTCAGAACCGCTGTCTTTGAACTATGAATTCAGAAAAATGGCATTTACAAGGCCCTTCCTAACTCTACGGTTTTATGAACATGGAAAGCACTAGGATTCACCAGTTCAACCGAGATTATCAAACTATGATGCCCATCTTGGTTGGGCCTACACAAGCAGCTGATTAATCACTGTGTAACAAATCCTTTGACATTCAATGGCTTACAACAATTTATTTAGTTCAAGTACAGTTGTGGGTAGCTTAGGTTGAGCTCAGCTGGGTTTTCAATTCTGTTTCACTAGTCTGTGTTTGTCATTCTACATGTTTGTTCTCACTACCTTAGCTACATAGTAGGTTCTGAGATTGTGACATGGGAGGCGTCTTGCTTTCTTCCTCTTTTTCAGTAATGCTTATCCAAGCCTCTTTCCTTTCCATGTAAAGTTTATAATCAGTTTTTCCATACCATTAAATAACACTGTTGAGATTTTGATAAAAACTGCATTTCATCTATAGATAACTTTCGGTAGTATTAACATTTTTAAAATGTTAAGCCTTCCTATCCATGAGTATGGTATGTTTTTCCATTTATGTAGATCTCTTGGTTTCTTGCAGTAACATTTTGCAGCTTTGTATAAGTCTTTTATAGCACTAGATACTGTTATCTCTCTGTATTTTATCTTTGGGG
Organism: Heterohyrax brucei; assembly: GCA_028571685.1. Classification (NCBI taxonomy): domain Eukaryota; kingdom Metazoa; phylum Chordata; class Mammalia; order Hyracoidea; family Procaviidae; genus Heterohyrax; species Heterohyrax brucei. Next base: position 56,275,050 of record CM053149.1, read on the forward strand.
GCTACTGCAAATGATTCTGTGTTCCTGATTTCTTTTTCAAGATTCACTGTTAATGTAAAGGAACCCATTACTTTGTTGAATCTTTTGGTTCATTCCATTAACATACTTGTAGAATCTCTGGGATTTTCTACATATTATCACTGCAGACAGTGATATTTTTACTTCTTCCTTACCAATTTAGATGTCTCTTATTTTCCGTTCTTGCTTTATTCTCTGTAGGACTTCCATTACAATACTGAGGAAGAGTGGTGATAAACATCCTCAACTGGTTCCTGTTCTCACATGGAATGTTTTCAGACTGTCTCCACTGAGAATAATGTTGACTACTCATTTTATGTATATGCCCTTTACTATGTTGAGCAATTTCCCTTCTATTCCTGTGTTTATAAGAGTTATTTTTATTTATATTTTTCTAAATCAGGAATGGGTGTTGAATGTAATTAAATGCCCTTTGTACATCAATTGATTTGACAGTGTGCTTTTTTTATTTATGTGGTAAATCATGTTGATTTATTTTCTAATGGTAAAACATTCTTGCATACCTCATATGAATCCCACTTGGTCATGGCATATTATTTTTTTGATATGCTGTTGGATTCTATTCGCTAGGATTTGGTTGAGAATTTTTCTGTCTATGTTTATGAGGAATATTGGTCTATGACTTTCTTTCATAGTGACATCTTTGCCTTAGTATCAAGATCATTCAGGCTCCATAGAATGTACTTGTTCTAGAATAATCTTGAGTAGAATTGATGTCTGCTCTTCTCTGAGTGTTTGGTAGAATTCTATAGTGAAGCAATCTGGTCCAGGGCTTTTTGTTGTTGTCGTTGTTGGGAGTTTTTTAATGACCTCTGCATTTTCTTCTTTTGTTATGGGTTTAATCTTTATTATTTCCTTTCTTCTGGTGACTGTGGGCTTTCTTTGCTGCTCTTTTTTCTATTTGTTGAAGTTGTAGGGTTAAGGTACTGATTTGGAGTCTTTCTTCTTTTTGATGTGTGTATTTACTGCTACAAATTGACCTCCGAGTGCTGCTTTTTTCTGTGTTCCAAAGGTTTTAGTATGTTAGGTTTTCATTCTTGTTTGATTCTAAACATTTTTTTAATTTAGTTTTTATTTTTTCTATTATTCAGTTTTTAAGGTATTCTTTGTTTTCTATGTATCTACTTTTTTTCTTTAGTCTTCCTGCTACTGATTTTTAATTTTATACAAACACTTCGATCAGAGAAGATGCTTTGTGTTATTTCAAAGTTTTTGAATTTATTGAGGTTTGCTTTGTGTCCTAACATACGGTCTATTCTGGAAAAGGATCCATGTGTACTGCAAAAGAACATGTACTGCACTGTTGGTGGGTGGAGTGTTCTGTGTATGTCTATGAAATCAAGTTGTTTGATGCTATTATTTAGATTTTCTGTGTCTTTGTTGAGTTTCTCTCTAGCTTGTCAGTTTTCTGAAAGTGGTGTGCTGAAGTGTCCTAATGTTATTATGGAGTTCTCTATTTCACTTTTAAGTTTTGTTAGAATTTGTTTTATGCATTTTGAAACTCACTGCATAAATAGATATTTATTATGATTATGTCTTTTGGTGGATTGACACTTTAATTATTAAATGATGTCCTTCATTGTCTCTGATGCTAGTTTTTGCCTTAAAGTCTATTTTATCAGAGCTAATGTTGCCACTTCTGCTCTATTTTGGTTATCATTTGCTTGATTGTTTTTCCCCCAACCTTTGATTTTTAGCATACTTTTATCTTTGTGTCCAAGGTGCCTCCCATAGGCAGTATATTAATGGTAATGGTTTTTGTTAATCCACTCTTAATGTTCTCTCTTGGCTTATGCATTTTAACCGTTTGCATTCAGTGTAATTACCATAGTTATGAATTTACTGCTGTCATTTTGCTTTTTTTTCCTTGGTGTGGTATTGATGGCTTCTTTGTTCCATATACTTTCCTTTGCTGCATTCTTCTTTGTTTATTAATTTTATTTCATTCCATTCTTTGCTGTTGATTTTGTGTTTACTGAGTATGACGTACTTCTTCTGTACATTTGTGGGAAGTTTTATTAAATTTTCTGTGGTTACTTTGCAATTCTACTATCGTAAGTATAAAATCATATGTCATGTCTTGATATCATCTTGATTTCCTAGCCATATCAAGATCTGTAACTATGCCATTTATTCTCCCTTCTTGTTTTGAAATTGTTGTCATTTATGGATTGACTTTCTGGCTGCCTGTTTTCAGTCTTGCAGCTTTATTTTATTTTTCGGTTTTCTTTTTTGAACTGGTATCATGGTGATGTATCATGGTGATATTGTCATTTATCTTAATCTTACGTTTACTTTGTTGGCTCTCTATCCAAAAGACCTCCCCCCTTTAATATTTCTTATAAAATTGAACTAGATTTTACAAATTCTCTTAATTTCTGTTTATTTAGAAATGTCCTAGTTTTGCTATAGTATGTGAGAGAGAATTTTACTGGATATGCAATTCTTGGTTGGCCCCCTCTTTTTTTTCCCCCTTCAGGGTTTTGTATGTATGGCATCCTATTACCTTCTTTACTACATGGTTTTTCCTAGGAAACCAGAGCTTAATCTTATTCTTTCTTCATTGTAGGCAACATGTCATTTTTCATGAGCTAGTGGAAGGATTCATTCTCTGTCTCAGTATGCATATTGGTGATTTTTCTTTGGGCTATATCTATAGGGTTCACTGAGTTTGTTGGATGGATATCATCTTATCTTTCATAAAATTAGAAAATTTGCTGCCAGAAAAATCTTTGAAAATTTTCCCTGTGCTTTATCAATTGTAACTGTTTGTCTCTTCCTCTTCTGGAATACTGATCACATGTAAATTATTTCTCTTGATAGTGTACCATGTAACTCCTGGGCCTTTGTTTTTCTTCATTCTTGTTTCTCTAGCAAATTAATTTCAAGACATGTCCTCTGTTTTATTGATTCTATCTACTGTTGGTTCAGTTTTACTTGTTTGTCCTTTCACTGAGTTATCTATTTATGAAACTTTAATGTTAAACTTCTGGATTTCTAGTTACTGTTTCTATATCTTTTTTGTTGCCTATTTATGTTTTTCATTTTGTTCTCTTATTGTTTTCATGAATTTTTCTATTTTATCTATGTTTTCTTTCTTGTCTGTTTTCCCTGATCTCTTCAAGGATTCTTTACATAAATCTTTGATTTTCCAGTAATGTAAGTCAATTACCATCTATTTCTCAAGTAAGTTTTCTAAACCTTTATTTTAGTCATGACTCGACGGCACTTGGCTTGGCAGATTCAGCTATCTTGTTCTGTTTCTTTATGTGTGTTAATATTGTCTGTTGTCTTTGATGCATTAAGGTGTTATGATATTTACTTATTGATTTTATTTGTTCACTTTGTTCTCATGTTTTGCCTTGATATATTGCAGGTGGCAGGGCTTCTGTGCTGTATTGATCTCTGGTCTGACACCACTAGGATGCTCACCATCTGTCTCCTGTTGAGTGGGGTAGCGAGTGTTAGTGCGAGAGCAATTCTCTTTTAGTCCTGCAGAAGCCTGGGCAAGTTTGGGCTGTAATCCGTCAGCTGATCAGTGGCACAGGAGCAGGAAATGGCTGTCACTCACTGAATGAGTAGAGTGGGCAGGTGTGATTGGTATGACAGACAAGCAGAATGTAAGTGTCATCAATCTTCAGATCAGAGAAGAGAGGGGGTAGATGGCAGGAGGAATTGAATAACAGGGGTGAAAGTGTGTGGGATTGTGGTCATTGCCACTCATCGGTAGTGGGGTGGGTGGGTTAATGTATGGCAATGCAGCCACTGCCACTCACCCAGTCTGGGGTGGTGAGTGGCAGGTGGGTTAGTACATGAGTGTGCAGGTTTGGGGGGACCTCTACTAGTCAGGTTGAGAAAGTGGAGGAGGTGAATGACTGGTGGACTATCATGCAGATACACATTTATTGTCACTCACTGGTTATGGGATGGAAAAAGGGCAAGAGCATAAGCATGTGGTCACAACCACTAGCCAGGTCAGAGAGGAAGTGATTGGTGGGCAGATACAAATGTAGTTGCATGCTATTGCTACTTATTTGATGGGCAGGGACATGATGGATGGGCTAGTCAGAAGGGGTATAACCTTTTGGTATCCAGTCAGGGAAATTGTCTGGGGTATGAAAATTTGTTAGTGAATTCCCCTTTCTTTTCCATACCACCCATTACGTTTAAGACACTGTGCGAACTTGGCTGAGCCATGATTCTTAATATTTTGGCAGTTGTATAATGTTAGATCACTTCCCTGTTAAAATTTGATATGTGATTCTTCCCCTGATGGACTCTGCTGAGTGGTACTAGAGAGGGTGGGGCCCATAGCTGCTTACCACCCTCTCAGGCATCATCTCTCCACCTCCACCAACTACTCACTTCCTGCTCCCTTTGTTTTTGGACTGTTCTGAATTTTGCAGCTGCCTCTTGTTCATCCGACCTCTAGCTTTGGGACTTGAGTTAGCAACTGACTTGCTGATCCTCTGATTTGTTGATCTTCACAGCCTATAAACAAGGGTTCTTCCAACCTGCAGATCTTGGATTATCAGCTCTTGGGTTGAATGAATCCAAAGAGGCCTCTATCCAGATCCTGGGACTTGGAATGTTACAGTCTCTCTAATTGCTTGAATTGTTTCCTTAACATAAATCTCTCTATATAAACTTTCCTTATTTTGCATCTCTAGAGAACTTAGACACTACCCTCATAACCATAAAGAATGTTTTCTTATGTGTGTAAGCATTTCCTTGAGTTCTGGCAATAGTAGTCTCATACAGTATCTGTCCTTTCAAAGCTGATTAATTTCACTCAGCACAGTTCATCGGTGTTGTGAGATGTTTGCTGGATTCTTCATTGTTCTTTATTGTTGCCTAGTATTCCATCGTGTATATGTGTGTGTGAAGTAGGACTTCTCCTAGTTAAATGCTGATGAGTTTGAAGACCTGGTGGCTGAAAACCATCTCATCCTATACGGTTGTAGAGTTAAATATATCCTCAATCATGACTCCTCGGACAACTGAGTGGCCCTGTATTCACGAGGACCTTGACTGCACCACACTGCCTGACCAAGTGTCCACTAATACAGTGACCTTCTTGTCTCAATATTGCCCATTAGTAAATTGAACTTCCTGTCAAAAAAAAAAGAACTCTCCGATATGTTAGGTTTTATGTTATATTTTTATTTCCTAGGGAGGAAAATAAAACACACTATTCCACTAAAGCATATCTATTTTGACTTTGCCTTTTTCTAGATCTTAGAGAAATTATTAATTGTTTAACTACGTTAAAAATAGTTTCCTGATTTTGATGGATGTAAAATTTTATGTGTCTGTTGAAAGGGCATTGTTATAGAATCTGAATCTCCCAGAGATTCCAGTTGCATATTGGTGCTGACATATTTTGGCTGAGAGCAATTACAGATGTTGGTTTCAGCATACTGTGAATTCACCTACTCTGGAGCTGCTAGTTGTGTCCTATAGAGTCCTCTCAAGGGCATGAGTTTTACAAACACATGCCTGATTCTTCTTTATTTGTATGATAGTTAATTATTTTTACTCTGTACTTCTTAAACCAGTAACTTTATATTTAAATATACAAGCTTCAAAAATTGTTTGATAAGCATGTATTGATGAATTGTTACATAGCCATGCTTCTTTTTCTTGTCTCCTCTGATTTCTCCAGATATAATTTGAAGCAAAGAAACCCAGCTAGGGAAGTGGTTAAGAGCTATGACTGCTAACCAAAAGGTCTGCAGTTCAAATCTCCCAGGTGCTCTTTCAAAATGCTATGGAACAATTCTATTCTGTCCTATAGGTTGTTATGAGCCAGAAACCACAGGGTAGTAATGGACTTGGGTCTTTTTTTGTTACATTTTTGCCCCCTCTAAACAAAACACCGACTCGATGGCACTTGGCTTTGGCAAACAAAACACTGACAAATTTTAAAAATCAAACGATTTTATCAGATAATGAAGAACTTAGAAACAATGCACTATATACAATACCTTACTCTCCTTGGAAACCCTGGTAGCATAATGGATAAGCGCTGCAATGCTAACCAAAAGGTCAGCAATTTGAATCTGCCAGGTTCTCCTTGGAAACTCTCTGGGGAGTTCTACTCTGATCTATAGGGTTGCTGTGAGTTGGAATCAACTTGACAGCAGTGGGTTTGACTTACTTTCATTATACAATGCTGTCACTCTCTGTCTTCAAAAGATTTAACTCCTTGGCTACCTTAATCCTTTAAAAACTTGCAAAACTATTTTCTGCACTGATATCCTAATTTTATTTCCATATCAAAATATTTGACATGGGTGACTGGATCAGCAGAACAGGATAATTGCAAAGATAAACTCAGTTGAGTCAAAGTCAACCCATTCTAAGGGTGTCAATCAACTTTTGAATGCCCTTGGATTAAAAGGAGCAAAGTGCTGATGCTTCAGACTGCCAAGGGATATTAAGGTAGAACATGAGCTATCCAGTCAAGGCCAGGATCATTTTTGCATACTGATTATCTGACTAAAATGTCTGAAATTCAGAAAGCTCTTATTTAATAATGAACTGGCTTCCTGATATTTTTTTTTAACTCTTATACCTTTGAAATAATTCTTATTTTCTCTTGGAATATATTTTAAAATAACAAATGAAAAGATTTCCATTACTGGATGTAATAAATTATAAACCAAAGGCAAAATGATATTTAATAAGACATTTCTGATCATATATTGACTATACTTTTCATGAAAATAGCCATATTCACAGTAATAGCAGTAGCAGTAATTGTTTCTTTCAAAGTGGGACAAGATGAAATCACTGAGAATGAAACATGTAGAAGACAAGAAATTGAATACTTTACATCTGTTGTTTTCTCTAAAGAAATGATCATCTTTAAAGTCTTACAGATTTGAATACAGGAAATTTTTTTAGTAAATTTGAGATCTTTTTTTTTGTTGGTCATGACTATCTGAACAATGTAAAGCAGTGGAAGAATCAAGTTTTTGGAAACCATTAAGACAATTTCAAACCTCTCCTTGAACTGTGACCTTGGAGCTCTCTGATCCTGTTTTTTCATCTTTAAAATAGATGCTGCTATGAGGGTTGGAGGAAACCCTGGTGGTACAGTGGTTAAGGGCTACAGCTACTAACGAAAAGGTCGGCAGCTCAAACCCACCAGGCACTCCTTGGAAACTCTATGGCACAATTCTACTCTGACCTATAGGGTCACTGTGAGTCAGCATCAACTTGGTGACACTGAGTTTGCTTGTTTTTTTTTTTTTTTTTTGTGTGTGTATATGATACTTGAAAGTAAGATTATATTTAAAGCACCCCAGCTGGGAAACAGAAGCTGAAAACCCTGATGGCATAGTGGCTAAATTCTATGTCTGCTAACCAAAAGGTTGGCAGTTTGAATCCATCAGGCACACCTTGGAAATTCTATGGAGCTGTTTTACTCTATCCTTTAAGGTCACTATGAGTTGGAATTGTCTTGACAGCATTGGGTTTGTTTTATTTGGGGGGGGATGTTAAACATAAATTGGGTTATAATGAATCTCAGTCACCATTAATAAATGAGGCATTCGTAGTTCGATAGTAAAAGTTTCCTTTCCATGTAGGATACCTGGGTTTGTTTCCTAACCAAAGTGCTTTGTGCATACCCCCAACCCATCTCACTGGAGGCTTGTGTGTTGCTGCAATGCTGAGCAGGTTTTGGCAGTTTTGAGACTATAATGTACTGGGAAGGAAGCTCTACTGATCTACTTCTAAAAACTTGCCAGTGAAAACCCTGTGGATCATAATGATCAGATCCATAATTGATCATGGGGCTGGCCCAGGGCTGTGCATGGGGTTGTCTTGAGTTGGGCCCAACTCCATGGCAGCTAACAGCAGTAACTTCACTGGTATATCTATACTGGCAAGTATGTGTATATGTTTTACATCAACAATTGATTCTGTAGACAGCATGAGTTTCTGGGACTGCTTATACTATTCCAACTGCTGGTATTTTCTCTCTTCTGGGGAAACAATATGTATGTTGAGAAAACAGTGTGTGTTGCACCTTTGTATTAGCTAAAAAACCCAAAACTCACAGCCCTTGTGTCGATTCGAACTCATAGCAACCATATAGGATGGGGTAAAACTGCTTCATAAGGTTCCCAAGGTGTACCTGGTGGATTTGAACTGCCTACCTTTAAGTTAACAGCTGCAGTTCTTAGCCCTTACACCAACAGGATTGCTTTTTAGCAGTGAGTATTTATGTTGTGTCTAACTAGAGTTAACATACTGTCTTAGGCATGCAGGCAGCCACAGACATGAATCAGATTCACAGTCTACCTTGACAGAGTACAGTGAGAAACATAATATACATACAAATATAACTCTCATACCAAGTGTGAGAAGATGAGCTTAGTCACTGTCAGATAAAATGTCAAGGAGAGTCAGCACTGAGGGACAGTACTTCTCATTTGGTACAGAGATGAAGGTATCTAAGTTTATGAATGAAGACGTTTGAATGCGACCTTGAAGTAAAGTTAAGATTTGAGCCTGAGTTGTTGGAGACTGGGGAGAGTGGGAGCATTCTAGATACATAATATGAGTAAAATCAAATAATGTAAACAATATAAATTATACAGGGTCTGTTACCAATACCAGTGCCAGTTACCATCTAGTTGTCTCCAACTCATGACAACCCCATGTGTGTCAGAGCAGGACTGTGCTGCACAGGGTCCTCAATGGCTGATTTTGGGGAAGTAGATCATCACAGTTTCCTTTGAAGGTACTGCTGTGTTACCAAACAAAACTCCAGATTCTTGTTACCTGCCCACAAAAGCCAATCTCTGAGATAGGTATGAGGATGAGTGATCAAAAAGTAGTTTATTCCTGTGTGCTAGAAGACACAGGGAGAAGGGAGGATTCTCTCCATCAAAAATCTGTTCAAAAATCATCAGGTGGTTTGGGCACATATATAAACAAGCAGAGTTAGATTTAAAATGTAAACACAGGTATTGGTGCCAGAATGAGGAAAACAATGTGATTGATTAGGGGTGAGAAGAATCCATTCAAGGTCCTCTGTGGTCCTCTGAAGATATGTATCAGGAGCAGGGATCTGGACTGCTTTTGGTTGTCATGTGAAGTAGGGAGGCCCTGACTGGCGCCTGGTATCTCCCGTCTGTTTTGATGTTTCTAAAAAGCTGTCAAAACTGCAAAGACATTATTTCCATGGTTCCTGCCAGTTAATGTGTGACTTCCTGCCAGGGACAGGAATTTTTAAGACAGGAGAAAAAACAAGTCAGTTTTACAAGAGAATTAAATCATTGCTGTCTCTTTTAACTTCCTTTTTAAAATTAGGGTGTCTAAAACTTCCCTCTTGTTTCATCTGGGTGGAATTGAGCCTCCAACTTTTACAATCTTTCCACTAACTGTTAAGTATATTAACCATGCTCCAAACCAAGAAACCCAACCCACTGCCATCAAGTTGATTCTGACTCATAGAGACCCTATAAGACAGAGTAGAACTGCCCTGTAGAGTTTTGAAGGAGTGCCTGGAAGATTCAAACTGCCAGTCTTTAGGTTAGCAGACTGTTTACCAGACATAGAACCTAACCAATATACCATCAGGATTTTCAACTGTGCTTCAGTCCAGGGCTATTAAGTATGCTTAATTTATCCAACACTAGGATGCAAGGAAAGCATTAAAAAAAGATTGGAAGGCTACACTGAGTTCAAATTGGGGTGGAGGGTGGGGCTTGAATATTGGATAAGAAGCGTAGGCTTTTTCAATCTATTCATTAAATAAAAACTTTTATTTTTATTGACTCCTCTGCATATTCAAAATGACTCCCCCAAAATCGCTCAGTGTCTTCCCCGGCACTATCATTACACTATTGCAGTATCGGATGGGTTCATGCTTTCCTTTGCATGTCCTCTGTTTTGTCTTTCCTTGTGTCCTTCTGCTTTAGCTCCCAGGCTCATTCTGTAGCACTAGGGGACCCTGACTGAGTTAGGGCTGGTTTCTCTTTCTTTCTGGACCCCATTGCCTCACAGAAAGTTAGGAAAGAGACAAGAAGGATGTGGAAACACAAGCTGTGCCAGCAAAGCAAATGGTGCAGGATAGGTGTGTGGAGTAAACAACTAAACTAAAATGCATTTAGTATAGGTCACCTCAGTGCTTCTGTTTTGCTTCCCAGAAGCGAACAATTTTGCCAGCTTTAAATGCTTGAAGCCAGACTTCAGGGTAAAGCAAACCAGAAACAATAATGGGATGTGATGAACACTTAGCTGTCCTACATGTGCATAAATATCTGAGTAAATATCATTCTTTGTAATGTAAATTTAGAAAGTCACAGCGGACAGATTGAAAACACCAAGGGCACAGAGGAATCATCTGTTGCAGAGAATCTCAATCTGACTGCTCACTGAAATGCCCAGAAGGCATTTAGAGCTAGTGATGCTGGTGCCACACCAGAGATGCACAACTTACTGGTTTAGTGACAAAGCCATTATATGCACATCTACACATACTTGTAGGAAACTCTGGAGGCATGATGGTTAAGTGCTAAAACTGCTAACCAAAAGATCTCCATTTCAAATCTGCAGGTCATCCTTGAGTCAGAATTGACTTGAGGCAGTGGGTATGTGCTTATAAAGCAGGCCTTGGGCTGTCAAGAGTTCATTTAGCTCCTAACTGAGAGGGTGGTGGTTCCAATCCACTCAGAGATGTTACAATAGAAACACTTGGTAATCTGCTTCTGAAAAATCAGCCAGTAAAAAACACTTCCGGATCACAATTCTACTCTGACACACGTGAGGCCTCCATCAATCACTGTTGTTTTGACTCTAGGGAGATAAGTTTTTTTTTTCTTTTTTTTAAAACTTACGATGTCCACCAGAGTCGAGAGCCATTTAACCATTCTGAAGTCCCTTGTTCGGATGCTCAGAATCCTCAAAGATGATAGAAATTTGTTCACACCACTAATTTGTCGAAAAATAAGCAAAAGACCCTGAACCTAAAGCAGAATCCTCCAGAATCTCAGTCTCTAGAGTCTAGGGATTTCTTATCATTTATTTCTAACATTCCTGTATTAATTGAGGCAGTCAGTTGACAAACATCTAGGCATTGTGTTCTCTTCTAGGTAAAGGGAGCATAGCAAAGAACACAATCCCTGCGATCCAACAGTGGATGAAGGAAAGGAGGAGAAGATGTGTGCAATGAAAGGAAATAAAAAAATGGGAAAATAAATCCAGAATGTCATAGGCTGGAAGGGAACTTGAGCCCTTTTCAGCTAGACAATGTGCTAGATGTCTTATATTTGCTAGAAAAGGATGTTAAAAATAATTTCATGATGCTAAAGAGCCAGACTGGAAGGTGGAATTAAAATTACCAGGAAATAAATATGGAAATGAATTTCAAGCAGAGGGATCAGCTTGTGCTGTTAATAAGGAAAAAAGAGACTAGAAAAAATAGCCTTAGATCAGATCATGAAAAGTGACGCATGCCCTGTTTTCCAAATGTGGGAAAGTTTCTCAAGGTTTATTGCGTGTTTATCTCACCTGAGTGTGCAGGAAGCAGTGATTTTCCTACTCTACTCTCAGGATTTCTGATCTAGTCATTCTGATGGTCTGTGCCATTTTGAAAAATATTGCTGGAAATGATAGCAAAGTAATAAAGACATGTAACGTGGGGAACACCATTTGATTTTCATGTTGTAGCAATGAATGCTAGACGATGTATGGAAAGTATCTTGAGAACAGAATGATACATTCGATAGGGAAGTTTCAGCACTATCGAAATAGGGAGCTAATGAGGACCTTTATGAGCACATCAATAGAAATGAATGGAGAGTAGGAAATGGATAATTAAAACATTTAAAAGCTGGAGTTGACAGATGACAGGACTCTGGAGTAAAATTAACAGAGGGAAGAAAGAGAGTGGAACTTACTTGCAGACATCTGATCTGCAAAACTGAGTGGAGGGTATTGTCAGCATCTTTCTAGATGGAAGAGAAGAGGGTGGAGAGGAAGAGCTACAGACAGGCAGGCATGCAAAACTGATTTGGATTGTACACTTTCCCTTAATCACAAGACCAAAAATAATACAAAAAAAAAAGTTTTTTTAGACTTGGGCTCAGACATTTCTACATGAAATTCAGCTTCACCTCAGTCCAGTCATATACATTGACATGCAGCTTGGGAGAGAGGCTATCCAGAGACATTGATGTGAGAATCATCAGTGTAACGCTGGAGCAAACCAAGAACACCAACAAGAAATGATGGGAGGGATAGAGAGATGAGAAAGGAAGGGAGAATTTCAAGAAGTAAGTGCTCATTTGTAAGACATGCTCAAAGAGGCTGAGAAAAATGTTTTGAAATGGGCAGTTTAAAACTCCCTGGTGAGAGCAGTTTTGCATGCCCACCTGTCTGTAGCTCCATCTGCTCTCCTCACTCAGTTACAGCACGTTCCTCATTTTCACTCTATACTTCTAGTACCTCTTAATGAGCACCTGTCCCCTCCTCTCCACCCTCTTCTCTCCCATCTAGAAAGATGCTGACAACACCCTTCATTTGATTTGGCAAATCAGATGCCTGCAAGTAAATTCCACTCTCTTTCTTCCCTCTGTTAATAACTGAACTTTTGTGTACTGGTATTTGAAAGGGAAGATTAGAGGTGTTGGCAGCAAAGCACATGTCTCCAGTTAGGAATGGGAATTTTTCAGGCTCCAGACCCACGCCCACACACACCTTTCCATTGCCTATTTTTAAAAATATTCTTTATTTATACATACATGAAAAGCTGAAGGATGGATACTACAGGCAGAATGAAGGAAAGAAAATTTGAATGATGGAGCTAAGTCTGATAATCCAACAGAATACTAAGATTTCTGTTAGAAATTTGTGGACTTACAAAAGTGGTTTGAGATACTTAAAAATAAACAGGATCATTAAATTGTAAGCTTATTTTCAATGCTTAATTCCAGTTTCTATTCTTGATGAAATAGAGCAAAAACAAACAAACAAAAAACTGTATTAATTTCCGATACATAATGAAAAGCCCTCCATGGTTTTTTCAGAACCATTAGAAATTTTTGGAGAAGAAAGAAACTATATGGGAGGATATGTTTCATGTATCTCAGCAAGAGCAAACAAATATTCAGAATGTGTTTAGAACAGTAATGCCAAAGTTTCTATAAAGGTAATAGCATGTGTAACATTTTCAGATTTTGACTCAGGTTCTCTGTGATTAGATTCAGCAAAGCTTACCTTTCTAGCTGAATTTCTCCTATTTCTGTTTGAGCAAAAGGGTAAAATTAGCTTAGGCATTTTCTACTACCACTCTATATTTTAATAGTAGATTATATTATGAAAGGACTAGGGAAACACCGTCCAACAGAAGCATAATGTGAACTGTAGCTTAGAGGCCATATTTCATACTTAAAAACAAATAGGCAAAATGAAACTGCAACAGTATATTTAGCACATCGTGTCTAAATGATTAGCATTTCAACGTGTAAGCAATGTAAAAGTTATGGAGATAGTTTCCATTATTATTGTCTTTCAAAATCTTCAAAACATAAATGTATTTTGCACTGACCACATGTCTAAATTCTTGCAATCCACTTTTCAAGTGTTCAGTAGTCACCTGTGACAATTGATGCCATGTTGGACAAAGTTGGCTCAGAGTATTTGCTGTGTCGTTTGTGTGTCTGCTATGGATTACTCAAACTCAATCACAGAATTGCTAGTTTTCACTCAAGATAGTTTATTTCTTCTATTTTGACATAAAATTCCTCAACGTGAACACCTAACGTGACAAGATTCTTGTTGTCAGGCCCAACTCAAAGCAACTCCTTGCACACCGGAATGTAACCATTGTGGTCCATGGGGTTTTCACTGGTTGATTTTTAGAAATATGTCTCCAGGCCTTTCTTCCTGGTCTATCTTTGCCTGGAAGCTCTGCTGATATCTATTGAACATCAAGCAACATGACAGAAGGTGATGACTACACTTGAGGCTCACCGGCCAGAATTGAATCTGAGTCTTTGGTATGGAAGCCAGTCGTTCCACCAATGAACTGCCATTGCCCACTGCGAAAGTACTAATACTCAAGAATTTGTTAATTATTGAAAAATAGCTATGTACCATCTATGATATGCCACATTCTTATTAGGGATTTTGGATGTATGGGGTAAAGAAAACACAGTTATTCCTGCAAAAGAATGTACATTCTATTGAAGAAGGATAAAATGTATATACAGTACTTGATTTGAACAGAGGAAATTGGAAGTGGCACATTAGTAACCACTGCTTCCAAAATTATATACTAGTGGTTTAGACTCAAGTGCACTGGATCATCTAAAAAGAAAAGATTCATTTTTGGCAAGAGTCAGAATAGTTGTGAAGATGGCAGGCTTTGAACTGGGCTTCAGAGTGCAAGCGGCATTTGGAGCAAAGGGTGATCTGGATTCAGGTAATAAAACTAATAAGCTTCTGGAAATGACAATGAGCATAGCAGGGAAAGTGACCAGAAAGGAAGTCAGCTGCATGGAGAGGAGCCCAAATGAAAGAAAAATAAGATCTTAAACATGGTAAATGCTTGGACAAAAGAGACACTTTTCCTTGAATGGAAACCTGTTGTAATACTGTTCATAAAAGATTTCATAGAAAATGATAATGTGGAAGCTTTCATGCAGTTACCTTGAATAAACTCATGATGGAAAAATCTCATGCCAAAGGCAACACACTTTAAAACAAATGTATTTGAGAATTTAAGTGCAGCAGGAGGTAACTTCGTGTTTATACCACCTTCACTGATTTTATTTTATTGTGCAGAAGATAACCTGGAGATACAATCTATAGAGATTTCTACTTTCTCCAAGGCAATTTGTTAATACACACCAAGACCTAAAAAAATGGTAACTTTTCATTAAACATTTCCATTTCTGTAGTTTTATTTTTTAATGATAAGAAATAAACACAGAAATCCACACTGAAAAATATTCACAGTATTTATAACGATAGCAAAATTAGAACACTTAGTAGTCAACATTTGGATATTAATTAAATATATTTTGGTCTACTAGTACAATGCTGGAAACCCCCGTGGTGTAATGGTTAAGTGCTACATTTGCCAACCTAAAGGTCAGCAGTTCAAATCTGCCAGGTGCTCCTTGGAAAGTCTATGGGGCAGTTCTACTCTTGCTCTGAGTCGGGAATCAGCTTGATGGCAGTGGTTTTTTTTTTTTTAATACAATGCTATTATAAAAATAAGCATAATATTTTCAATAAATATTGGATTATATTGGGAAATCGTATTTTTATTTTATTGAAATACAGCTTAGGCACATAAAATCACACAAATCATAAAGGAATAACCAAATTTCTACAACAATAAAATACTCATGCAATCAGTGCCCACATCAAGAAAAAACTAATACCAGTACTCCGGAAGCCCTTCTTATGCTCCCGTCATCCTGATTCTAACGGTGTAGATAATTTTTTTTTCTTGTATTTCAAGATTTTATAATGAAAACGATGCAGAATACGTTCACGTGCTTCTGTTGTTTTGTTGTTTAATATTATGTCTTTCGGATTCATCCAGTGATACAGATGATTTAGTTTGTTACTTCTTATTACTGTCTAGTATTCCATTATTTAATCTTAGATAACCAAAACAAAACAAACCCATGGTTACTGAATCGATTCCAACTCACAGCTATCCTATAGGACAGAGTAGAACTGCCCCACAGAATTTCCAAACAGCACCTGGGGGATTTGAACTGCTGACTTTTTGGTTAGCAGAGGTAGCACTTAACTACTACATCACTCAGAATTTTCAAATCACCTCTAGATGGCTTTAGAGTACCAGTCTTGGAACTGGTAACCCTGCTACCCAGGACATTTACGTCGCTCAGAGATTTCTTGTTTTGGTGGAGAGGAACTCCTTTTGTGTCGTGATCTTATTTTGAATTGCCCCTAATAGCTAATGAAGTTGATAATCTTTTGAGAAATCTACTAGCCTTTGTGAAACCAGTCATGTGAAATTTCTGTTGAAGTATTTTGCCCATTTTGCTGCTGAGGAATCTGTTTTGTCCTTGCCAAGCCAAGTGCCGTCGAGTCGGAGCCGGGTCCTTAGTGATCTATTTATTATGACTATAAGTTGTTGGATATGTGTATATATTGCCATATTACCATTGTCCTTTTTTTAACTTTTTTAAAGGATTTTTTTTATATCAGTTATGTAGGATTGGGTGTTTGAAAATACAATTATTTTACATACCACAAAAATTCTGTGATTTTGTTTGAATATATATTAAATACAATTTTAACATAAAATATATACATTTTTAAATATGTAAAAATATTGTGAAGTACACTCAGGTATTTTTTTAACTTTAAACCAGTTCTGTGCCATTGGAAAAAATATATTATGATGCATTATTCTTTCTACTTATTTCTGGATTTAATTTTAATTTTATTTGCTTAAACATTAATATTCTTCCTACTTATTTCTGGATTTAATTATTCTTTTGTGTATGACATTTAATTTGAAAAGAGTCATTGGGCTTGGATTTTCTTGGCTTGTAATGTCCTTTCCAGGTTTTATCGTAGAGGTATGTTTGACATTTATGATCCTCCTTGTTCTAGTCCCTATA
Source organism: Heterohyrax brucei (assembly GCA_028571685.1). Lineage (NCBI taxonomy): Eukaryota > Metazoa > Chordata > Mammalia > Hyracoidea > Procaviidae > Heterohyrax > Heterohyrax brucei. The sequence goes on from CM053149.1 coordinate 56,291,717, forward strand.
GTGTTTGCAAAAGACTTCCTCTTTATATCTTCCATATTTCACTATGTAAGCCATTTGGATATACTTTCTTGGCTTGGCTTCTTTGTGAGAAGATTTTAAACAGCAGAATCATTTTCTTTAGAAGATTTATGATTACACAGAATTTTCACTCCTTTTCCTGTTTTTAGTAAATTGTGTTTTCATTGAAATTGGTCATTTTGTCCCCAAATTTTCAAATACACTGACATAATGTTGTTCATAACATCTTCATATTTTCAATGTCTCAGAAATCTGAAGAAACACTCCCTTTTAAATGACTGATACCGGTAGTTTGTGTTTTCTTTGATTTTGTTGACAAATCTCAGCTAGAGATACCGATTTATTTGGGAAGTCAATTGAAAAAAATAATTCATGAAAGTCAGATAAGCAGCTCTGTCAGTGCTGCTGATAAAACAATAACAACAAAAAAACTCAAACCCACTGCCATCCAGTCATGTCTGACTCACAGAGATCCTAGAGGTCAAAGTAGAACTACCCCATAGAGTTCCCAAGGATCGTCTGACAGATTTGAACTGCTGGCATTTTGGTTAGCAGATACAGCATTTAACCCGCTACACCGCCAGCCACCACAGTTTGCTGCAGATAAACTGGGTGAAAGCAGAGAATCAACCACTGACTTGGACTGAAGTCACTAGGGATATGATCTCCTTCAGTAAAATAGGGGTGAAGGTTTGATTAGAGGGAGTTGAAGATAAACGTGTGAGACGAGAAAACCACATGAATATTTCTTTTGGAGGTTTTCTTTCTTCTTACTTTTGCAAAGAGAAGCTGAAGTATAGGCCGATAGCTAGAGGGAATCTAGACTCGGAGTTTCTTTTTCCTTCAGAGAGGAAATACACAGTATATTTGTCCTCTGACAAATGATTCATTAGTAGGGAAATGGTTTTATGGAGGACTAAGATGTGATGAAACCAACGAAGTAAATTAGGTACAATAATAAGCTAAGATCTCAAGTCCAAGTTATTTAGGAGTCAGTGAACTTGTTCAGTTGAATGAATAATTAATTACTTTTGTCTCACATTTAATATAATGCCCTGACGTCTGAAAACTTTCAAATACAATTGCGGGCTACAGCTACAGTAGTTTACAAATCCATCACTGGCTCAGAACAAAAGCAGCAAGACTACCGCATTATTTTTAAACTCTGCATCTATATATCCTACCTGGCAATTTGAGCTACCAAATGTAATATTAACTTGTGAAAATGAAACCATACAAAATTTGTCTTTCAGTTTTGCTGGTCTTTATGTTTAAGGGTTTTTAAGTGTTTTGTTGTTTTCAAGGATTGTTGACAAATCTTTTTAGAAATGATACCTGTTTTCATGGAGGACTTCCATGTTTGCCCTCGGGTCATATCATAAAAGCGTCTTGTACCCATCATTTCGTCTTTTTAACGCATGCAAGGCAGAGCTAGAAAAGACCAGGAAGGTAAGGGGTGAAGAATCTTTGCAACACTAGCAAAATCTTTGTTACTAATGGTCTTCCAGGTGACATAAGCAATTTTTTTGCTTTAAATTCACAGAAAAAGAAAATTTAGGGAGGAAATGCCAAAGACTGATCGAAGGGTAAGAAAAGCCCACCATTTCTTTTTTCTTTTTTAAAAAAATCAAGTATGCTCTGTTACTGCTAAAAGGCAGTCTGGGTTATATGTACAAGAACCAAAACTCAGAAAATATCCCGAGGAAAAAATGATACTCAAGAGTAATTCAAAATGAATTAGGATGACTTGCATTTTTCAGGTTCTTCTTTAAAATGTCTTCTCTTAAGTAACAAGTTTCTACAGTATGCTTCAAAAGGACTCTGAAGCTGTCAAAAATGTTTCCTTTTTTCTTTGTGTACAGTAAGCCAGCTTGTACCCCTTTTAGTGTCTGCCACACTTCTGTGGATATACTAAACCGTCATCAACTCTCTTGTCTTAGTGTTTCACAAAAATGTAAGAGTTTCTTGCGTTTTTATTATTTATGTTTTGTGTGTGTTCCATCTTGATAGTTTTTTTTTTTAATACTACTATATTTAGTACTTTGAAGAAAACATTTGATTTAAAGGGTAGTGTCATGGATTGAATTTTGTCTCTTGAGAATGTGTGTAGCCATCTGGCCAGGCCATGGTACCTGATATTGTGTGGTGTTCCTCCGTGTTGTAAACCCTGCCTCCGTGATGTTAGTAAGGGAGGGCGGGAGGTGGCTGTGTTAGTGAGGCAGGAGTCAGTCTATCAGATTGTCATGTGTGTGAGACAGTCTATGGGAACATAAAGGAAAGCAAGCAGAGAGCTGGGAACCTCATCATTAGGACAGAAGCAGTGTCAGGGAGTAGAGCATGTCCCCTTGGGTTCCTTGTAACTCGGAAGCTTCCAGTTCAGTGGAAGAATTTCCTCCAGAGTCAACAGAGAAAGACCTCCCTTGTTGCTAATGCTCTGAATTTGAACTGTGAGACAATAAATTTCTCTTTGTTGAAGCCATCCACTTGTGGTATTACTATTACAGCAGCGCTAGAGGACTCAGACAGATAGTATAATGGGACACATGTTAGTCTCTGATCTTTCAAATTTTAAAGCTGTGTTTGGTAGCCATAGGGCTTTCACTACCATTCACTTGGTGGCTGGTTAAGCCTAGTTGTAGGCAGAGTTCTAAAGGCAAATAAGTGGATCAAGAATCATGAGCTTGAAAACCTATTAATTGTGACATGTCCATAACTCAGAAGTCTTTTCATTATCGCCAGTAACCAACAGAGTGGCTGTGTTGCTACTTGATCACAGCAGGTCTCTACATCCTCTATTAGTTGTTTTTAATATCTTACAGTCTTTGTTTACTTCTTAAATTGCTTTTCCCCGAGTCCTTTGAGACTATGGCATTAAATCTAATGAACAACTCAAATGACTAACAATTACGGATCGTATCTCAGGGTCTGTTTCATTTATTTTTGCTTCACATTTATTTAGGACACTGACGAGGCAGTGGTTAAGAGCTCAGCTCCTAATTAAGAAGTGCAGCAGTTCCGATCCACAAGCCTCCTCTTGGAAACTCGATGGAAAGTTCTGCTCTGTCCTATGGTGTCTCTGTGAGTCAGAATCAGTTTGGTGGCAACAGTTTTGGTTTATACTTAATCACTTATAAATTCCATTATGCATTTCTAAAAGGTAATGGGGATCTAATCCTTGCCAGGCAAAGTTCTAGGTCTTGAGGAGATAACAAGGAGCAGAAGAGACACATGTTCGTGTCTGTATCAAGTTTACATTCTAGAAGAAAGGGTGTAGAACAGACACTCTCAAGGAAATAAATTTAAAAAAAAGGTTATACGTGCTATGGCAAGAAAAGGAAGGGGGAAGGTGAGGAGGGTTGGGGACAGAAGGAAAAGGGAGGGGAGCAGATCGGAGGGGAGGGGAAAGTGGGGTTAGAAGTTAGGTATGAATGGTGTCATGGATTGCATTGTGACCCCGAAAAATGTGTCGGTTTGGCTGGGCCTTGATTCCCATTGTTGAGTGATTTTTTCCCATGTGTTGTGAACCTTGCCTCTGTGATGTTGATGAGGGAAAACAGGCAGCAGTTATGCTGGTGCAGTGGGACTCAATAAGCTTATGGGATAGAAAAGAGCAGGGAGCAGAAAGTGTTGGGAACGTCAGTTTTGACGGCAGAGCATGTCCTTTGGACCTGAGTTTCCTGATCCAAGATGCTCTCATATTGAATTTGGACTCCTAGCCTGTTGGACTATGATAATGTTCTATACTGAATGTACTTGTAACTTACAAATAAACTTGTAACTCACTGGACTGTGATAATAAAATTTGTCTTTGTTAGAGCCATCCATTTGTGGTCTATTTCTGTTATAGCTGCACTAGTTGACTGATACAGAGGGGTGACATCTTCAAGGTCCTTGTAAACAAATGAGAACTAGATCTCAGGTAATATAAAACAGAACTGGAGTTAGTGTGAATGTCTCAAGAGTGAAGAGTGGTGGAAGGATTGCGAAGTGTTGAGGAAAAGGAATGGGAAACCCTTTACCAAGAACTCAAAGAGTTTTGAGGTGGCCTCTTGTCTCCTGCCAGAGGACATACAGAGAGCAGTGAGACCTACTCCTTCCCATAACCGGCTGACCTCCTCCACTTCCCCTTTGAGTCTGTGAGAGAAAGTGGGAGGAGAAGCAAACAATATATGTTCCAATATCCACAGTGTTTAAACTTCATTTACATACTTCTGTTTTGCTACTCACTATTTTATGTGTATGCACATAAAAGTGTACCTTTGCTTTGAATTTTTACCAAATTGTGGATCTCTCAGGGCACATGAGCTTCAGGTTTTTAGATGACATGCGCTTGGTGAAATCCAAATCCCTAGATCAAAATTTCTGTGAAGGAAATTTATCTCTTTCACAGGAGAAAGAAAAATCCTAGGAGGTCGGTCAGATGAGGAAGACACTTAGAAGATCATCACTGACACGCACACAGAGGTGTGCTGCAGCTTGGGAAGAGATGATTGTTGTTGTCATTAGGTGCCACTGAGTCGGTTTCGACTCATAGTGACTGTAGGGTAGACTAGAATTGCCCCCTAGAGTTTCCAAGGAGCGCCTGGTGGGTTTGAACTGCTACCTCTTGGTTAGCAGTGGTAGCACTTTAGCACTACGCCACCAGTGTTTCTGGGAAGGGACGATGCTAGCCATATGTGTACAAAATATTTATTGCTCTCCATTTCCTGAGTTCATAGTTTGTTTTGATGTTGTTGCTGTATAGTAAATCATCCTAAAACTTAGTGAAGTAAGACAACAATTTCATTAGGCTTACTACGTTGTGAGTCAGGAGCTCAGACAGGACACAGGGAGCAGGATAGTGTTCTGATGATCGTGGCACCCACAACTGTGCTGGTTTTAGTGGCTGCCTGTGGCTGGGATGACGTAACTGGAGCCGTACGGCTGGCTCTGCAGCTCTGGCTGTTGGATGAGTTCTTCAGCTCTTCTCCGTATTATGGCTGTTGGAGCTGGCCAGGCAACACCTTCCATGCAGCTGTTACATGTGGTTCACTTGGGCTTCCTCATATCACAGCAATGCCCAAGTAGTCAGATATCTTATTTGGTAACTGGCTTCCCTCAGAGGGGACATTCTAAGAGTAGGACATAGAAGGTTTCATTTTCTTTAAGTCAGGGTCTAGAAATTGGTATAATGTCATTTCAGTAAATTCTGTTGGTAAAAGCAGTCGCAAAACCCATCCCAATTCACGGGACCCTAGACCCAACTTCTCAAGTACAGGGATGTCAAACAATTTCTGGCCACATTAAGACAGTTTTTGAACCCCTTAAAGCTATTCCAACGAGGTTGATTACACATGTTTTGAGAAAGGAATGAACATCTCTGACCCACAAAGCTGCAAAGCTCAAATGAAGATTCCTTCTCAGTTTCAGGTTAAAGGAGTCTAAAGAGACTTGACTGAATGCAGGAACTGTGGGACAGTATCATTAATATCAGAAACCCTGTTGGTGTAGTGGCTAAGTGCTATGTCTGCCAATTTCAAGGTCAGAAGTTCAAATCCACCAGATGCTCCTTGGAAACTCTATGGGACAGTTCTACTCTGATCCACAGGTTTGCTATTAGTCAGAATTGACTCAGTGGCAGTGGTATCATTAATAGCACATGCATGCAAAATTTTACTAAACATCAAGCAAAGAGGACTAAAACAGTACACTGACAAGGAACTACCAGAAATGTAAGCCATATTTAGAAGAGGATGTGGAACCAGGAATATCATTGTTGATGTCAGATGGATCTTGCCTGAAAGCAGAGAATACCAGAAAGATGTTTGCCTGCGTTTCATTGACTACGCAAAGGCATTCAACTATGTGAATCATGACAAATTATGGATAACATTGCAGAGAGTGGGAATTTCAGAACACTTCATTGTGCTCTTAAGGAATCTGTACATGAATCAAGAGACAGTCATGTGAACAGAACAAGGGTGTGTTGCATGGTTTAAAGTCAGGAAAGTTGTGCATCAAGGTGATAGTCTTTCATCATACCTTTTCATTCTGTATGCCAAGCAAATAATCTGAGAAGCTAGACTATGTGAAGAACAATATGGCATTAAGATTAGAGGAAGATTCACTAATAAGGCACATTATGCAGATGCCACAACCCTGCTTGCTGGAAGTGAAGAGGATTTAAAACACTTAGTGATGAAGAGCAAAGACCACAGCCTTCATGACGGATTGTGCTTCAAGAAAACAAAGCTCCTGATAACTGGACCAGTAAGCAACACTGTGATAAATGGAGAAAGGACTGAAGTTGTCAAGGATTTCATTTTCCTTAGTTCCACAATCAATGCCCATGGAAGCAACACTCCTGAAATCAAAAGATGCATTGCATTGGGAAAATATGCTGCAAAGAACTTTATTAAAGTACTGAAAAGTAAAGATATCACCTTGAAGACTAAGGTGCACCTGATCTGAACCATGGTATTTTTTTCAATAGCATCTTATACGTGCAAAAGTTAGGCAATCAATAAAGAAGACAGGAGAAGAATTAATGTCTTTGAACTGTGATGTTGGAGAAGAATACTGAACGTACCACAGGCTGCCAAAAGAATAAACAGATCTGTTCTGGAAGAAGCACAACCAAAATGCTCTTTGGGAATACAGATAGTGAGACTGCATCCCACATTCTTTGGAAATGTTTTCAGAAGGAATCAATTCCTGGAGAAGGACATCATGCTTGGTAGAGTGGAGGGTCAGAGAAAAAAGAGGAAGACCCTCAATGAGATGGACTGACTCAGTGGCTGCAACAATGGGATTAAGCACACAACTGACTGTGGGCACGGTGCAGGACGGGGTGGTGTCTCGTTCTGTTGTGCACAAGGTCACTGTGAGTCAGAACGGACTCAACGGCACCTAACAACAACAAAAAAGAGACTTGACAATTCAATACAGTGCATGATCACAGGTGGAGTGAGGGATGACATTGCCATGAACAACATTACTGTGTTAACTGACAAAAACTGAATAGTGGCTATGTGATAACAGTATTGTGTCAATATAAGATTCCCTGAATTTGGTCATGATACTGTGGTTATGGAAGAGAATGCTCTCCTTAGGAAATATAAGTAAGGGGTCAGGATGTTTACAATCTCAAATGCTTTAAGTAGGAAGGGGGAGGAAAGAGAGCTCTCGATGGTACAAGGTTCCCAATTCTCTGCCTACTTCCCTTTCCTTTTATCTCTTGCAGGATGAAAGGATTAAGGGGGGGCAAGCCATACTCCAGGGAAACTCCTTTACAGTGGAGCAGGGAGGTGATTTTATATAGGAATTTACAGTCCCACCCTAATCCTTTAACATACAGCATAGGAAAACCACAAAATGGAGGACAGTCACAAGATACTGGAAATCATGACCCAGCCACATGGCTACACATATTTTTGGGGAAACACAATTCAATCCATGACAGCAGGTATCTTTTCTCACCAGCATAAATGACACCTGTAAGTATGGACCTCACCAAATGAAATGCACAGGAATCAAATCTGATAGATTTGTGAATACAGATGATGAAAAAGCTCAATATCAGCAGTCAGAATAAGACTGGGTGCTGATTGTGGCACAGAATATCTGTTGCTCGTATGCAAGTTCAAATTGAAACTGAAGGAAATTAGACCAAGTCCACATGAGTCAAAATACAAACTTGAGTATATACCATCTTAGTGTAGAGACCATCTCAAAAACAGATTTTTTTCATTGTGATTATGGGAAACATATAGTCCAAATCAATTTTGCATGCCTGCCTTTCTGCAGCTCCTTCTCTGACATGGCAAAATGTTAACAGTTGTTCAATTTTGGTGAAGGGTATAGGGGAATTCTTTGCACTATTTTTGCAATTCCCATATTTCAAAATAAAAATTTAGCCAAGACACATGCATTAAAAAGGTTGATTGCACTGTGACTAAGTACTTGGAGTTCTAAACCCACCAGCTGTTCAGATGTGGCAGTCTACTTCTGTGAAGGTCTCAGGCTTGGAAACCCTGGAGAGTGTTCTGCTGTGCCCTCTAGAGTTACTCTGAGTCAGAATCAATCCAATGGCAATGAGTTTGGTTTTTATAACTATTTCTGGTCAGTGAATTGTGACAAGTTAGGGGTACCTTCCCAGCAAATGTTCTGTGTTTATATAGCAAGCAAGAGACCGCACAGAACGAGTTTCATCAAGTCCCTCAAGACTTGCCTTTGTCACTTCAAGGTAAGTGCATTTTCTTTCTAATGCAGGATCCTTCAAAAGTCTCTTTCCCTCAAATATAGCACCTGATAATACTTGGCATATTAACTAAACTGAGTCTCAAGTCAAGAGACACAAGAAAGAGGCCCCAATCTTTAAGTCGTGGTATGAACAGAAAGGAAACTGGTGATGTGCTATGGCTGCCAACCACAAGGTCAGCAGTTCAAACCCACCAGATGCTCCTTGCAAAGTCTATGGGAGCAGTTTCACTCTGTTTGTAGGGTCACTATGGGTTGTAACTGACTCAGCAGCAGTGGGTTCAGTTTGGTTTTTGGTATGAAAAGAAAATAAAATATATTGCTTTTGAAAAATTATTGAAATTTGGGGATTGCTTGTTATGTATGACAACCTAGTTCATCCTGGCTGACATACAGTCTATGAATCAACCTTACTGATTACCCTCCCTAACTATTGAACTATGCTAATCTTATCATCCAATAGAAAGTTTCAATCTCCTTTTTCATCTGGGAATACATTCATTCAAATAAAATTATCATTGTTTCCTAAACATGGAAACGCTGGTGACGCAGTGGTTAAGTGCCATGGCTGCTCACTGAAAGATCGGCAGTTTCAATCTACCAGGTGCTCCGTGGAAGCTCTGTGGGGCAGTTCTATCGTATCCTATAGGGTCGTTATGAGTAGAAGTTGACTCAATGGCAGTGAGTTTAGTTTTTTGGTTCCTAGATGTATCACATATGGTAAAATAACCAGAGAAAGATTATTCCAAATACTTATTCCATCCCCTTTTTGTGGAAGCTAAGCAGAATAGACAGAGCATTTCAAGCAGAATCTATTTTGAATGTCACTTGTTCTCTTGGCAATTTCATATTACTGTTGCTGCCTGACACTGTGTTTTCCTTTTAATCTTCCCCACGTGTTCATGTACTTGAGTTTGTTTAGTCCAACAATCAACCTCTAAAGTTTCTACTTCAAGTTAGCTTCGTGGACTTTACAAGAAAGTTACTTCAGTTTTACATGAAAAGTCATTTTCCTAAATAAGCACACAATCGAGTGTTTTCAAGGTCATGTTTTATGCTTCAAGTATTTAATTTCTGAAAAAAGATAGGTACATTGTCCTTCCCACATTTTTGCAGTTGAATTTCCTGCGCGTAATTGATTTAAGCTGGAAGTTTTGGTCTATAGGTGGAAAGGGTACCCACTAGATGGCAGCACTCATTGCCTTTGTCTTTTTCAAAGTGTCCAAAAGTTGTAGTTCTTAGGGTAAAGATGAGAAACTAACCAGTAAACCAGGGGTTCAAATCCTGAACAAGTTAGGGCCACATCCCCAGCAAATGTTCTCTTTACACAGCAAGCAGGAAAATGTACAGTATGAGTTTCATCAAGTCCCTCAAGCATGGTTAGAACATAAACTTTGACTTACAAGATTACAAAATGTCAGAACAAAAATTCACAAAACCTAAATCTTCACCCAAATCTTAAATCCTCTCCATAGTTCTTCCAACTGAAATCATCTAGCATCTGCTTGACTTCTCATGTAATCCAACCAGTGCCATCGAGTCGGATTCTAAACACCTGAAGCAACCATTTCATGTCTGGATAATTTGAAGTATTAGAAAACACATCCTTGCCTTGGTCGGGAATCCTCACCACTGTCAACGTGTACCTATACACATTACGTCTCACCCTTAATAGCAGTATAGAGCAACTATGTCTGTCTTGTGCATTTAACATCTGAGATTACCACTGCCTTATCTACGTGATCCCAACAGATTTTTTAATAAGAAATGTAACATACAGATAGAATAGTATACATACAGTGGTTACATACAATTATATAGTGAATATGCAAGTAACCATCATACAGATCCAGAAAGAAAGCTATTAGCAGTCAAAGAATATCAACCTGCCACTGAGTTTCTGTTAAAATCAGAAAACTAAACCTGTTGGCATGGAGTTGATTCCAGCTCATGGCAACTGTATAGCACAGAGTAGAACATCGATAAAGGTTTTAAGAATAGGCTAGTGATCTGGAATGTTGACCTCTGGCTTAGCAGCCGTGGCTTAGCCGCTGTTCTATCAGGGCTCTGAGTTTCTGTTATGGGTAACAAAAATCCTTGGGAATGGATAGCTGTGATGGTCATACAACCACATAGCATAACTAATGTCACTAAATAGTACAAGTAAAATAATGTTTAAATGGCAAATGTTTATATGCCAAGTGCCGTCGAGTCGGAACATATACATATATACGAGGTGTGATGATTAAGTCCACAAACTTAATTGTTCTAAGTGCTACATATCTCATTGCTGAGTATCACTACAGTCACCTTTGAAGTACTCCTCTTGGGAAGCTATGCATGCAAGCCAATGGCTAATCCACTCTTCAAAACAATTTTGGAACTCTTTCTGGAATGGCCATGTGCGTGGTGACAAGGTGGCAAGTTCGTGGACTTAACTGTATAGTTATCTGCAAGAGAGGTTTTAGACAGTGAACAAATAACTGTTTTGGAACACCCTCCTTACTGTCCTGACTAGAAGATAAAGGAAGCAGTGAAAGGAAGAAGTTTTGACGACGTTCAGGACATCAAGTGTAATACAACAACAGCTCTGATGGTCACTCCAGAAAAAGAGTTCCCAAACTGCTTTGACGGGTAGACTAGGCCCTGGCAAGGTACATAGCTCCCCAAGGGGAGTGCTTCAAATCTGATCGTAGTGACACTCACCAGTGGCTTATGTAGCAATTTTTCTATGATGAGTTCGCCAACTTAATTAGCAGGCCTCGTGTGTGTGTGTGTGTGTGTGTGTGCATGTGTACATACATACACACATATATATGCACATATACACACTTAAAATGAACAAACCAACCCCTTGCCACTGAGTTGATTCCAACTCCAAGTGACACCATAGGACTAGACAGAGTAGAATTGCCTCTTAAGGCTTCCAAGCAGTGAGTGACAGGTGGGTTTGAACTGTCAAACTTTTGGTTGGTGACTGAGCTCTTAGCCAGTGTGCCAGCAGGGCTTCTTGTATAAGCTTACTGCAATAATGATACTGAGAAAGATGCCTGTGTATTCCTCCCTCTAGAGGTAGTGGCTATCCTAACTGTTTTATGATAAGAATTCCCTCCTCCCTTTTTGTTTAGTTTTAATGTTTCTGTAAACAATATGATTTAGTTTTGCATCTTTGAATTCATTTTAATGAAACCGTTATGTCTGTATGATTTTGTACCTTGCTTTCTGGAGTCCTGGTGGGCATGGTGGTTAAGAGCTATGACTGCAAACCAAATGCTAAGCTATTCAAATCCACCAGCTGCTCCTTGGGGCAGTTCTACTCTGTCCTATAGGGTTGCTATGAGTCAGAGTTGGCTTGTTGGCACTGGGTTTGACTTTGACTTTCTTGACTCAAGCTTGCATTCTTAAAATTTAAACTGATTGTGTAACAGTTTGTTCAGTTCTACTGCTTGACAGTATGCCTTTGTGTGACTATATCACAATGAATTTGTTTTCTCCCCTGAAAGTTGTCAGATATTCTTTTACATATCTCCTGATGCACGACTGCTTTCACTTTTGAGATATACAACAGACCTAGAGTTTCTCTGTCACAGGAAACATGCATCTTCAATTTTACTAATATTGCCAAAATGTTCTCTAAAGTGAATATTTTAATCTATACTCCCACAAGCAATGTACTAACGCTAACATCCTCCCCAACATTTGTACTCTCAGTTTTCATAATTGTGGCCAATATGGTGTGTGTGACTTTAATTTGTGTGTCATTTGTGATTACTGGGAGCCCTTGTGGTGCAGTGGTTGATAGCTGGGCTGCTTACCAAAAGATCAACTGTTTGAATCTACCAGCTGCTCCTTGGAAATCCAATGGGGGCAGTTCTATTCTGTCCTGTAGGATTGCTGTGAGTCAGAATCAACTGAAAGGCAACAGTTTTGTTTTTCTCTTTTTTTGTGGTGGTGGTTATTCAGGTTGAGTATTGTTTGTATATTTCTTAGTTTTTCAACTTTTATCTTCTGTAATATGCCTTACTGCTTCTTCTATATGAAAGATTCTTTTTAAAATGAGAATAACTTCCATGTTTCTATAGTCCTTATTTTTAATGTTTCTCAAATCATGTAGTTTCTAGGATCATTTCCTCCCCATGGGCCTTAGATTAGTCCCTTTCTTGTTTTAATACAGCTCTGTGAACAAAACTCAATACTCTTTATGTTATCTGAACAATGCAGAACAAATCATAGCTCTGTCCCCTTAGTCTGGAGACTATATGTCTATTATTAAACTTAGATTTGCATTAGCAATTTTAGCTGCTTTGGTAGCAAGTTATAATTTAGCCCATATCACTGAAAGCCAGTGCTTGTTAAGCTTGGTGGTATTCTCAGAGTGTGATCTGAATAGGGGGATTAATTTCTTCTGTCCCCCAGGGTCACTTGACAGTTGTTACAGCCTGCCTATGTATTTAGCATAATGGCTTTTAAAGATATTTGAGGCAAAGATATTTTTCCTCTTTGGCCAAGAGGACTCAGATAAGAGTAAACATTTTCTGGTGTACAAAATTTGGACAAATTTTGAAAGGGAAGTAATTGAATGCTGGTATGACATTCCTGATGGTATGATGCCTTATATGCCAAGGAAACAAAGTATATTAAAGTGATTATTTTCAATAAGGCTGTAGTGTCTGTGTTCTCACTGACTGTGTAACAAGAGCAAAACCAAACCAAACCCACTGCTGTCAAGTCTATTCCAACCCAGAGCAACACTACTGAGAGAGTAGAACTGCCCTATAGAGTTTCCAAGAAAGACCTGGCAAGGATTTGAACTGCTGACTTTCTAGTTAGCAGCTGCAGCACTTAGTCATTATGCCACCAGGATTGAAGAAATGTCTCATGGGTTGTAATTAGTAGAAATTTAATTTTTGATTCTCACTCTTGCTTAAAGTTTACTTTATAGGGTTAGGTGTCCTCCATCCTGGATAAAATTCAGAAGATTCCCAAAATTACTAGGCTATTTTCAGCTATTAAAATGTTTTTCTGTAGTTTATAGACACATTAATAGAATAACCGAAGGTTAACATTTTCTATCCTAGCTTCTTGTCAGTCCCAGTCTGATCCTGCCACAGACCTCACTAGAAAATGACACAGATGGAAGGTTCTGTCTTTCCCTATCTTGGGAATTACCTTTCCTTCGGCATTTTCTCAACAGTGGTTTCTAGCCCTTCCATGGTCAATGAGGGAGAAGAGGTGAGAGTGGAAACTGGGCAGAAAAGTTTTTGAAAGATTGCATTTAACTCGGTTCCAACTAGTAGAGACCTTGTTTGTCAGAGTGGAAGCGTGCTCCGTAGGATTTTACATGGTTAATTGGTTGGAAGTAGACCACGCCTTTCTTCGGAGGCATTTCTGGGTAGATTCAAACTGCCGACATTTAGGGTTACAGTCGAATGTATTAACCATTTACATAATCAAAGGAATATCTGGCTGTATTTTTGTGAGTGATGGTAATGTCCTCTGAGTATGAACATATGTAAAGCTAACACTATCTGTGGGACACTTTCTTGGATTCTTGTAAGAGTTCCTGTGACAGTTCCCCGAAGATGTGTGATATACTCTCCACTGATTGGTTGCTTAGTGGTGTACTTCTACACCATCATCTCTCTCTGGGGCCCAGTGGACTCTCTTGGGTAGAGTTTCTCTAATGAGTTTTTAGCTGGATTTCTCTTTTGTTCACACGCTCCAGCTTTAGCTCATATGCATCAGGATTGCAGTTATTTAGGCTGCTGCATCCTTCTGAGACGGAAACATGCTTCTGCGAACTTCTGTATTTCCAAAGTCTACAGGCAAAATTAAAGCCCTTCATGGTATCCCACTAACTCTCCAGCTGTCTTGTTGAAGCCTTTTTCTCGATTTTGAGTGGAAGTACAGATTGTTGGTGATTGTTGGTGATTGTTAATTTTATGTGTTCAGGTGACTAGACTGCCACTGTCAGTGGTTAGGCCGGATACCAGACTGGTTGCCGGTCTATAAAGTAACGCAATGTAATTGAATGCAATGCAACGCAATACAATGCGATACAACACAGTCACTTCCCGTGATGCAATCTTATGTGATCAGTCAACGAATTGAACGGAGAGTTTGCTTGGGAAAACTCGAGAATCTAAATTAAAACTCTGGCAGAAGCTGCTCTCCCTCAATCCAGCATTCTTCTTGTCATCTGACCTAAAGATCTTGAAAGAAGATCCTGCAGAAGGCTCTGACCTGCTTCCTTGTTGTTGTGATTGCTGTTAGGTGTCATCGAGCCAATTTAGACTCCTAGTGGCTCCATATATGACAGAACGGAACACTGCCTGCTCCTGCCCCAGCCTCTCAATGGTTGCTACACTTGAGCACATTGTTTCAGTCACTGTGTCAGTCTACCTTATTGAGGACCTTCTTTTTCAATAACTCCCTGTTCTACCAAGAATCATGTCATTTTCCATGTCATGCTAACATGTTCAAAGTATACGAGGTGAGGTTTCACCACATCTTTGTCTAGGGAGTATTCTGGCTGTATTTCCAACATAGGTTTGCCCATTTTTCCGGCAGTCCAAGGTATAGTCATCGCTATTCACCAACACCATAATTCAAAAGCATCAGTTCTTTGGTCTTCCTTATTCATTGTCCAGATTTTGCATGCAAATGAGGTGATAGAAAGCATCATGACTTGGGTCAGGAGAACCTTACTCCTTAAGATGACACCTTTGCTTTTTGACTTTTAAAGTGGTCTTTTGCTGTAGACGCGCCCAATGCAATGCACTTCTGACTGCTTCATTTCTTGACTGCCACTTCCATGAGGACTGATTGTGGGTCCACGTAAAGTGAAATCCTTGATGTTTTCAATCTTTTCTCTATTTTTCATGATGTTGCTTATTAGTCTAGTTGTGAGGACTTTTTGTTTTCTTCATGTTGAGGTATAATCCATTCCAAAGGCTGTGGGCTTTGCTCTCCATCAGTGTTTCAAGTCCTCTTCACTTTCAGCAAACAAGCTTGTGTCATTTGCATAACACAGGTGACCTGTCACCTGTCTTGCAGATTTTGGAATTGCCAGCCCACTACAATCTTGTGAGACAGCAGAAGCTTCCATCTTGTCGCCGACCTAAAGATGTGGTACTTGACATCCCACGATTACACCAGCCATTTTCTTGCAGTAAATCTGTGTGTGTGTATGTGTGTGTACATACATATACATATCTTTACTATTGTATATAATTTTTCATTTCTAGATTGTCCTGCTAGGGTTATTTTTGTTCTTCAGATACTAATTTTTTTCAACCAAAAATGATGATTAAATCATGCAGTAGGCCTTAAAAATACTGTAGATACCTCATGATTTTTATCCAACTACTATTTATCCACATATATTATTTTTTTAATGTACCAACCACCGTTTTAGGAGCTGGGATTACACTCTAAAATAAAACAGAAAAAGAAGTTAATGTCATCATGAGCCTTTTGTTTTAGTTTAAGCTAAAAAATGGAAAGATAAAGAAATAATTAGATAGCATATGAGATGATAATAATTGTTAATATTAGAAAATATTAGCAGGAAAAATGAGAAGGTAATAAAGCCAGCCAGGGCACTGTAATTTCAGTTAGTGTCCAGGAAAGGCCTCACAATGAAGCTTACGCTGGAGCAGACACACAGGAGATGAAGGTGTGATCTATCCAATTGGTTATGTGCAAGTGACTTCAGGAATAATAGTGACATAGGTGAACTGTCCTAAAATAGCAGCACACCTGGCTTAATTGGGGAAAATATGGAGGCAGAATAGCTGGCTAAGAGTGATCCAAGAAGAAAGTAGCAGGTGAGAAGGTCAGAGAGGAAAATAGCAAGAGGAGGTTAGATTATTCAAGGCTCGTATACCATTGAGAGAATGCTGAGGACATAGTGGTTAAGTGCTATGGCTGCTAACCAAAAGATTGGCAGTTCAAATCTGCCAGGTGTTCCTCAGGAACTCTATGGGGCAGTTCTACCGTGTCCTGTAGTGTTACTATAAGTCAGAATTGACTCGATGGCAGTGGGTTTTTTGTTTTGCTTTTTTAGACCATTGAAAGCACATTGACTTTCACCTCAAGTATAATTTTAGAATCATTGGGAACTTGGAGCAGGAGATATCAACTCATTTATATTTGAGCAAATGTTTTAGCCTCATCGTGACTCTGTGTGAAGACTAGACGCTAAGGGCAGTGGTGAAGGCAGGTAGCCATTTGGGAGGCTACAATGGTCACCCAGGTGAAAGGTGGTGATATTTTGGAAAAAAGCCGCTAACGGAAAAAGTAGTTGGAATTTTAGATACATTTAGTAGAAGAGTTGACAGGAGTTGCTGATGATTTGCATGTATAGTTGGACCAAAAAACCCAAAATGAGTCAAGGGAGAATACAAGATTTTTAGATGGAGAAATTGAAAGATGAGAATACGCATCATTTACTGGGACAAAGACTAGAAGGGATTCAGCTTTGAAGACGGACATTAGGAGCTTAGTTTTTGGACATGTTTAGATAAACATATCAAGAGTAAATTCAGTTACACAGTCTAAAGTTTAGAGGAAACTTGTAGTCTGGAGATACACATTGGGAGTTATATCCATGACAGATTTACTTTTGCTTTCACACATTTCTTAAATAAACAATTAACAGCAATTAGAAACTACCTATAAAGGTTATTTTTGGTAACTGTTATTCTTAGACATACCCAAGAAACTTTCATAGTAATAAACATGAATATTTAAAAAGCAAAAATTATCCTAGTAGGATAATCCAGGAATGAAAATTCACGCAAATTTCAGAAACTTATAAACCCTTTCAAGACCTGAGGGACTTTCTGTGCCTCTGGAGTTCTTTAGAAAGGGGATAGCCTGATTTTAACACGTATAGCTTAACGTAGAAAGTTTTTAAAATGTGTGAAGCAAAAATCTTCAGTGGAAGCCTCATTCCTGTGTAGATTGAATGTTGCCTTACATGATCCTTCCAGATGTGCAGATTTTTGAAAATTTTGACAGATTTGTTTTTATTTCCGTTAGATAAGCCTCCTTACTGTGTTTCCCAGCTATTATGTTCATGTGAAAATGAATGTATTTTATCACAAGTGTAAGCTATTGCCCGTCTTCATTCAGTCATAGTGGCCATTTTCCCCTTTATGTCATTCATTTCTTTCAGGTATTACTGGTTCCCTTCTTTTCTAGCTTCTGAGCAGTAAATAATACCTTTCCAGTAAAGATAATTCATTGCAATGGTACTTACTAAAGGACTGAAACTTCCATAAATTATGCTTACCCTGCATTCCATCTTAAGGCCTAATTGCTGCTCCCAATGTGTAGCAGGTAATTAGTTCTGCAGTATTCCAGAGCAGCTGTTTTTGTTTCTTAGCTGTTAGGACTGAGTTTGTTATAATGAAAAATAGATCGCAGTGGTGATTTCTCTGAGATTTACATTATTTTACTTTTATTTGTTTTGCCTCTAGGTACTGATTTGAAGTAATGAAGGATGTATTGTGGTAGTAATTTTCCTGAGATAAAAATCCCTTGGCTGTACTTATTTGAGCTTTAAGCACAGCTTTTGCAATACGGAAGACAGCATTATAACATTGTAAATTACGTCTATGATCGATCATAATAAAAGGGTTTCATGAAAGATAATAAAATGGCTAAGAAGAAAAGGACACTAGAATAAAATGTATGCACAGCCATTGCTAGGTGCCTTCATGTTTTATCTCATGCTTTGCTAATTTTCAAGAAATAAAATAGTACTAATTTTAACAGCGACTCCTATCAGCAGGGTTACTTCATCTGGGGTCTATGGGATGATATGAGATCCTAGAAAATGAATATCAAAATCCACAACTCCTAACAAAAATTCTTAATTGGCCCTTTAATCAGCAAACCCTCATTACAGAAAAAAACGCAGTGTCAACAACAAAATTCCATAAAGAAAGCAACTGGGTCTTTAAAGAGTTTCAATTTTTTGAAGGTTAAGAGCTATAAATGCTCCTTGCTGGATTCTTTTATTCCTTAATAGTTAAAATATCATCCAAATATAAGTCCTGAGCTGCTTACTGGGGATTCAAAGGTGATAGTGTGGCTCATGTCCTAAGGGAACTCATACTAAAAAGACAGATAAATACCTATGATGTTTTATACTAAGGATTAGAAGCAAAAAAGTACCACCATTTTAACCTGAAGTAGGGGGCTGTCTCCATCCAGGTGTATCCAGGGAAGTGTCATCTTAACGGACCATAAGAATTTCAGCGAGCAGAAAGAGAAATCTGAGTCTTAATAGACAGACCCACATGTGAAGTCAAGGTATACAAGGACATGGCATTCAGAGAGCAGGAAGCAGCATGGCTTGCTAGCATTCAGTGTATGAGCTGGGGAACAAACAGAAGAGACAGAGGAAGAATAGCTCAGAGGCAGGTGGTAAGTTAGAACATTCTCCGACTCGACAGCACTTGACTTGGCCTCCAAAGCAAGACACTGAACTCTGAAATATCAAAATGCCTTGCTGTTACTGGGAGGCAGTCCTGAAGCCTTTCTCTCAGTGGGTGCTGAGTTAGTGTCTACCATCAGCCATAAGGGGGAGCATCCATGCTCTCGATGACTCAGCCTCCCACGCATCAGCTCTTATCCAGTCCCAAGCTGAGTATGAAAGTCCAGCTGGGTGAAGGTATCAAGGTAAATGAAGTCTACCCAACTTTAGGCACATAATCATGGGAATCAATGCTTCCTTCCTATGGCCTCAGGAAACTCTGTGGGGCTCACCACTGTTGATTGCCTTTCCAATTCAGACAGTGTTGCTGAATGTTCAGAGATAATTAATGCATGAAGTGACCTTTGTAGCCAAGTTCTCAAGATAGGTATGTGTTTCTGCTACTTCATTTTGGAGAAAAAACTTCTGTCTTCCAGGCCTTGGTCGTTAGTGCCACTGACTCCAAAAGTGATATCAAGAGACTATGTTCCATAGACACAATCATGTTGCAGAGATGCTCTGGAACCAGGTTAGCATGTATATCAGTTATCTCTGCTGCTTACTAGCTGTGAAATCTTCCATAGGTCAGTTATTCTTTTTTTTTTTTTAATTATGACAGAATGAAAATGTACATTCCCATGTAAATTTGCATGCTCACCTATATGCAGCTTCTGCTGCTCTCCCTGCACTGTGACAGCACACTCTTCCTCTCTGCTCCATATATGTCCTATTCTCCCAACAGTCTACCTCCTCCTCTCCAGCCACTCACCTTCCTCCAGTATGAGGTCAGCAGGACAACATCCTATAGATGCATAGAACCAGAAAGTGCCCACAAAATATGGTCACTCAGCTTCGCAAAGTCCAATCCATTGCTGTCCAAAGAGTTGACCTTCATTATGATTCATAGACAGGGACAGCATCAGGGCCAGGGGCCGTGCTCCCAGGGGAACCCTGAAGCCCCTGGACCATCAATTGCAGTCTTTTATTGGAGATCTCAGGGTGCACCCCTATTTATTCTTGTGTTGCCAGTGAGACTCAACTTTGTGAGCTCCATCACAGCTATCACTGGTGGTGGCCGGGCACCATCTAGTTCTTCTGGTCACAAGTCAATGTAGACACTCACTGATGTGGGTCTGTCTGTCTCCTGGGTTCTCTTTCCCCCATGTTGTTATGGACCTAGGTGACCATCTGTTCCTGCTGAGTTGGGACCATAGGTCAGTTATTCTTGATGCGGCTCAGTTTTCTCACCTCTAAAATAGAGCCAATCATAGGAACCATCTCATATGCTTTCTGTGAAGATGAAATTACCAAACTGGCTTCTGTCCAGTCGATTCTAAGTCACAGCAACCTATAGAACAGAGTAGACCTGCCCTATAGAGTTTCCAAGGAGCACCTGGTGTATTCGAACTGCCAATCTTTTGGTTAGCAGTTGTAGCACGCAGCCACTACGCCAACAGGAGTTCTAAGACTAAGTTCGCTAGATGAAAACAGTTAGTTTGTAACAGGGAAAATGGGGGAAAAAATTGACTGTTAAGTAACTGATACCTGAATTCAACCAAATTCATCAAACTCTTCTGGGGGGAAGTAAGCAGAAAGAGCAACTCCATCTATTTCCTTGTTGATAACTGTTAAAAAAGGAAAAAAGAAGTCATCTAAGGGGCCGTGTGTGAATTCTTCAGGGCACTGGTCAAGAGAAGTGCTAGTTGAGTGTAACTTCTGCTTGTGGGATTTGTTTGCTGGACACATGGAGATGCCATAGAACACTCCTTTAATGGGACACATCCCTGGAGGCCCCAAGACTCCTATCCACCAGCAATCTAGTTCTTCCAAGGTGGTACTTTATGACAGGAGAAAAAAATGAATGGGAACACAAAGACAGTGGACACTCCCACTCAGCAGTCCCAGTTCCAGACAAAGTGACAGCCAGGTAAAACAATAATTAACTCAGTAACTTCATGATGCTGGCAACTGTTAGTTCAATTCTGGTCCATAACTTTTGAATGTAAAATATTTAAATCATCATGATAAAGGGATTTATTTGCTGTAATTCTTCTGTTATTATTAATTTCTTTAGGCTATCTTGTGGTATGAATTTTCATAGATCATACATTCAAAATTATCTTGAAAAGAAATTGCCTTCATTCAGCTTCATTTTTTTTTTTATTTGTCAGATTGTTTTTTCTGTTGATTTTCAGAAAGCATGTATCTGGCAATAATAAGAAACATATCAGATAGGCTATGTCCCTTTGAAATTGAGGAAACGCAAGTGCCACTGCCAATAGCATTCCTAATATTATACCAAGGGTGTACACGCACACACACATAGACAAACACAGAGGTTCTTTTTCAAATGTGAACATACACACCCCAATGCAGGTATATAAGCAGACTGTGATATACAGTGATAGTGTTTTGTGTTTCCTGGGTTTCTTTCTCTCTTTCTTTCTTTCCTTTTCTTTCTCTCTGTCTGTCTGTCTCTCTTTCATTCTCTTTCTCTTTCTCTCTCCCTCCTTCCCTCTCTCTTTCTCTCAGCACTTTAGAAGAAGAAATCATTGACAAGGTATGAATGTAAACTGTACCACTTAATTCTAATTATCATTCTAGCTCCAAATATTTCTCTTTCTGTTTGTTTTGACATAATAATCGCTATTCTGTGCTACATCAGTCAAGATTAAAAGCATCTGATGGAGCTGGTCTTCTTCTCTAACAACTTGTGCTCTGTCACAGAGGACCTAAGCTGTCTGTAATCACAGGGTAAACTGTTCCCTCAGGAGAATGGCCATGCCAAGTAGGAATAGCATACACAGAAATTATTACATTTGGGAAAGTTGAACTATATGACCCAGTATGTAAGACAGAACAAGTCTGTCTGCACTTTTTTACAATCAATAGATGTCAAATAATAGGTGGCATAATGGTTACATGCCTGCTAACCAAGAGGTCAGCAGTTTGAATCCACCAGGGAGTTCTACTCTGTCCTATAAGCTTCCCATCCATCTAAATTGACCCAATGGCACTGGATTTTTTGTTTGTTTGCTTACAGAGTCATAGAATTGTATAACTTAAAGGAATATTAGAAGTGTTTCAGGTCACAGATAAGGAAACTAAGAGAGTAAGTGATTTTCCCACAGTTGGGCAACTGCATTCCAGTTGAGCAGGGAGTCTGACACAAGTGAAAACAGTGTCTTAGAAAAGAGACTGGAAAATAACTGCTTTGTAGCTTGGTTCTACCTTTAGACAAAATATCCGAACCAGAACTCTGAAGCTACGGATGGGAACAGTGGCAAGTTTCGGTGTCAGTGATAGCCCTGTTTCAGGAACTAAGTATTCCGTGGAGAAAGCTCAACAGCCACGACGGAAGCGACACTGCAGAAGACTGCCCGACCTCTCAGTTGCACTTGCCCTTGCCTCACCATGTATGCAGGGAGCAGGGTGAGAAATGCTGGTGTCTCTGTTAGTCTGACCTAAAGAGGTTCTGTAGGTGTCTTGGATGGTCCATCTAGGATTTCTGTCACAGAAAACCCATATGAGTTTTGCCTAGAAGGGCCAGTGACATAGCTAGAAGAAATACAGTGGCATTACTGTGGGTTTCCTCTGCTGCGACTAGGCTATTCCATCCTCATTACCAGTTATATTAAGTTTGACCTAAAGGGGACTGTTGGTATCCTGGATAGTCTGTAATGGAAGAATCACGAGGCATAAGAAAGTGAGATTTATGAACACAAAAAACAAACAAACAAAACATAGAATTTGCCGTGCGCAGACCTCAGAGAGGCAACTACAGCATGACTCTCCTTGGGGCCACTCAAGGGGTTGCACTGGGAACATAGCAACAACAAACTGGAATTGTAGGAAAGGACTTACGTATGGCAAGTACAATGGGCGTCTAGTGGGCACTGAAGTCTCACTGGTCAGTTTAAAAGCTTCTAGAGCATTAGCTTGGAACATGCAAATTTTGAGGCCTTAACCCCATACCTGCTCAAGTAAGCTTAGAGATGTTTATTAAACTCCCTCGGTGACGTGAATGAAGTCCCTGGGTTGTACAAATGCTTAATGTGCTCAGCTGCTTATTGAATAGGTGAGCTGGAGTCAACCCAGAGGCACCTTAGAAGAAAGACTGGCAAAATATTACCATTTAAAACTCTATGTAGCTCTGTTGTGTTTCTGACTGTCATGGATCAATTTGAGATGGTAATCTACTCAATAGCAGCAGTGGACTGGTAGTGATACTTACATACTCTAAGCAGCTAGAAAGTTACTGTGTTAGCAGAATGATTTAGTGCTTTTGTCCTTTGTTAGGCCAAATCCACTAAAAATAATATTTGCAACATTTTATTGAACAAGAAAGAGCAGCAATGGCATTCATCTATATTTTAGTCATGCTTCCTCAGATAATGGCAACTTTCATTACAAGTTGTTTTGAATGGATTTTTCCTCCTCTGTTCGTCTTTTTAAATTAACAGGGTCACTATGTGTCAGCATCGATTCGACAGCACTGGGTTGGGTTTGGTTTTTGGAGTTGTTCATTTTCATTATAAACTTTCACCCAAATAAGGATAAAGCCAGGTTGTTGCAGTCATGATTTTCTTGGTTTCCTTAGCAATTCCTTAGAGAGAACATATAAAATTACCCTTTGACATTACCACGAGCTCTATCCGCAGAGACACCCACAGAGAAAGCACACTTCACCTGGCATGTAACAGTTCTCTATAGCAGGTAGAACACCATCTCACATCAAAATGTCTCTCTTGAAATTCAAGGTGCTATGGTAATCTGATGCAAACTAAGATTCTTGTAAGTTTCAAACAACGTTGTTGCTCAACAAGAAATTCTTCATGTTCATATGCTCTACAATACATGAACCATCCTGCTCAGAGTTCTTAAAAGGCACAGAAAATCAACAGATTTGCTGTTGTTGCTGTTCTGTTGCATACATATATATATAAAATTCCAATCCCACTGCCCTAAACCGGGACAGATACACTGTCTAAGGGAAAGGTGACTAGGATCTGAGAATTCCATTTTTCTTCCTTTTCTATTAGAACTCATTTATTGATTAGAATTTTTTTTTTTTTTTTTTTTTTTAAGGCTTGTATTTTTCCAGTTTCTACAGAGAGAGAAAACGGTGAGTCAGGGGCAACATAAGGTAGCGATGCTGTGGGTAGGAGGCGGAAGCCGTGACTGCTGTGGTTACGTATTTCCTCTTTGACCAGCATGCCCCAGGAAGAGAGGAAACTGTGATGTATGACCAGCAGGGAAATCTGACAATACTTTTTTGTCCAAGGTCTAGTAAGAACAAGAGCATATTTCTTTATCCATTGTCTTTCTCATGAACATTTTGTTTCTGTTTCAATTAAATCTAGGGACAACAATACTTCTGTTTTCAGATTGTGTTTGATAAGATAAACGCTTGCCGGAATCGGATCTCTAATCTTAGAAGGAGCCAGAGTCCCAAATATCAATGGGACCGTTTGCATTTCACAGATTTTCTGAATGCATAAATACAAGCTTCAGCTGTTCCTGGAGGTTGCAGCAGGGAGAGCAGTGGAAGCTGCATATAGGTGGGCATGTAAATTTATATGAGAATGTACATTTTCACTCAGTCATAATACAAAAAAAAAAAAAGAAAGAAAAAACTCCCAAGAAGAATCAGTAAATTCAAAAGAAAAATAGAGAGATAAAAGTCAGGGGAAAATTTTTTCATAATGGCTGAAGAAAGAGTGGCCTGGTACAAGAGTAAAACAAAAATTCTTAGGAATATTTACTTGGAGATATTTTCTGGCATTTAAAAATGATTACCTGAGGAAATGTATAGTAACATGAGACATGGTCATTACAGAATTATATATATTATATTATATATAATGGTGTGTGTTATATATTAAATAATATTAATATTTTATTGCATCATTATACATGTTATTTAAATAAAGCATTGTACAATATTACTACATGTGTATTATTTAGTGTCATAAGTTATACTATTTTTTATAATATAGTTTGTTAGTAGGCAAAAGTGCATATATAATAGCTTGCAGTTGTTTTGTGTATGTGTAGAAAAAAATGATACTACGTCTCCATGGTAGAATTATGGACAGTTTTATTTCAATTTTCCCACTATGCCAGTTGTTCAACAATGTGCTATATTGTTTTTGTAAATAGGAAAATACATTCTAGCAACAATTTTTTGCAAAGGGAGTAAGATCGGAAAATAGGAAGGTAGCCGGGCAGAACTGGCGAAAGAGTCAGTCAAATGCCACCGACGCCAGGCATGATGCAGTTCTTTGCCCACAAAGTCTACATGATACCAAGTCGATTTGAGGTCATTTACTGTTGATGTGGCAGGTAGTATATCAAGACTTCTGGTGCGCAAGAAGAAAAGAGTGAATCCAGAGAATACTTCACTCTTTCTTAATTCTGTAAACTAGCTAGACCAGAATTTTCGATTTATCAAAGAACTTCAAGAATTTGGGTTCCATTTTAAAATGTTTTCCTGGACCTCCTTGCTTGTCCATAATAATGAGAGATTAATGCAAAAGCCACCATCACTAACTTCATTGGCCTAACGTGTTTGGCAGGTTCTTTGTTAAAATTTTAAAAATTTACCAGCCTATTACAAATATCCCATAAAATGCCTCAGAAATAGCTATTAGTATTCCCATTGTATTGATGAGGAAGTTGAGGCTCAGAAAAGTTAATCACAGTAAGCAGACAGTATATGATGGAAATGAAATTCATGCTAAAAATAGTATGTTTCAAAAATAATGCACTTCCTTCAGAAATATAAAAGTGTACTATTTGGTATCTAAAAAGAATAGGGAACATATAACATATATATAATATACATGTGATGTGAAACAATCGGTCAGAATAAAATATGCAATTTAGGAACTAAAAACTCATTTCCATAGAGTTGCTTTCAACTCACAGCCACCCTAGAGGACAGACTAGAGCTGTCTCACAGGGTCTCCTAGGAGCAGCTGGTAGATTTGAATTGCCACGCTTTGGGTTAGCTGCTGTAGCTCTTAACCACTATGCCACTAGGGTTCTTAGGACACTGTTGTTCCCTCAGCACCTACCCGTGTGCTCCTTTCTCAACCCACCCCTCAGCCTCACTGAAGAACTAATTACTTATGTTTGTGTTTGTTAGGACCTTATTTTTGTTTCTTGGGGTAGGTTATTCTATTAGGTATATATACTAGTTTTCTCCATGTTGAGTTTGATTAAAAAAGAATCTAACAGTAAAATGATCTGTTGTTACTTGTTTATCTCACTTTTAAAATTTATCTCTGTTGATGCAAATTTCTTAGTTCATCCATTTCCACCACTCTGTGGCATTTTGTGGAAACCCTGGTGCCGTAGAGGTTAAATGCCATGGCTGCTAATCCAAAGGTTGGCAGTTCAAGTCCACCACGTGCTCCTTGGAAACTCCATAGGGCAGTTCTCCTCTGTGCTGTGAGTCAGAATCAACTTGACAGCAACGAGTTTATAGGTATCCACTACATGAATGTATTACAAAGTATTGACTGTTATTTGCTTTTCTAATTCCTGTATGTTTTTATTGGCTTCCCTGAGCGAGGTTCTTGATAGTGTAGGCCTTAGATATTTGTTTTTAGTTTTGGATATTTATCCTTTCTCATGTTAAGTAAGATGATTTGCTCCTTTTTTTATTTTAAATCACAAGCAAGTGCTGAATTTTTGTTAAAAACTTTTCTCCTTCTAGTGAGATGATTACTTTTTCCTTCTTTAATCTGTCAAGCAATGAGTAACAATTTCAGATTTTACAGTGTTGTACTATCCTAGAATTTGTTAGTGACAAACAACTTGAACTTTGTTTATATATCCCT
Source organism: Heterohyrax brucei (assembly GCA_028571685.1). Taxonomy (NCBI): domain Eukaryota; kingdom Metazoa; phylum Chordata; class Mammalia; order Hyracoidea; family Procaviidae; genus Heterohyrax; species Heterohyrax brucei. The sequence continues at coordinate 56,318,306 of CM053149.1, forward strand.
GAATTTAGTTTGGTAAATTGTTTACAAATTTTTACATAGGCTTCCTGGGACATAGAATATAATTTATTCTTGGATTATTCTAGCCTGGTCTTTACAGAAAGCATAAAATGGGAGAAGTGCTTCCTCCAGTCCTACTGTGGATTATCTTTGATTGATTACTGATTTCTTGAAATGCATTAGAATTTGCTTTAGAATTCCTTAAGCTTAATGTACTAATCAAATTAAATTTCATTAGTGCATACAAAATTATGTAGGCATACTTTTTCTAATTTTGAGTAAACTTTGGTAAGTCGTATTTTTAAAAGTATTGGTACTTTTATTTTACATTTAGGTCAATATTCTATTCTGAGTTACTTTTCATATATGGTCTAAGATAAGACTTAAAATTTATTTTTGTCTGTGATTATCCTTGTTCCATGGCCATTTGTTAAGAAGCTTGTCCATTCTCTCCTTTGTGGACTGCAGTAGTGGGTATGCTAGGTGTCTTGTGGTTGTATATTGCTTACTAGTGTGATACTCCTTTGTCAGTTTCTGTTACGTATTTTTGGGTGTGTTCCTTTTCCATAGCTGGCACTGCTTTGTCTTCTAGTACACTGGTGTTTTCCTCTGTAGTGTCTAATATACTAGCATACCATCCACTGTATTTTTTTATCTCTTATGTTTTTAATTCCTAGAATTTTGATTTGAACCTCTTTTACGTCTTAGAGGTCTCTAGCTATCATACTCAAGTTTCCCCTACCTTCTTGAATGTAAATAATAGAACCATAGGAGCTTTTTATCTCATTGTCTAATAGTTCTATTAAATGTATCTGTTTTCAGTCTATTTCTAGTTGCTGATTTTTACCCTACTTATTGATTTATTTGTTTGCTTTTTTCATACTTTCAATACCTTGACTGGATGCCAGACACTGAAATGTTATCTTAGTGTCTACTCAATATTTTTGTGTTACTATAAATATTCTTGAGCTTTCTTCTGGATGTGGTTAACTGTCTTGGAAATAATTAATCCTAGGAAGGCCTGCTCTTAAGATATGTTAGGCAGGATCTGAGCAGCCTTTGTTGTAAGACTAATTGTACTCCATTCCTGTTGTGATACTCTTCTGAGTACTTGACACTGTATCCATTGTATTATACAGTTTTCCAGTCTAGCTGGTGAGAACACCAACATTTCTGGGCTCTGTGTAAAACTCAAGGAACTTTTTCTTCATTCTTGGTAGGTTGCTAACTCCAGGCCCTCAGATACCCTCGTAGATGTGCACTCACCAACATTCAGCTGAAGACCAGTGAAGACCTTGTACACATCTCTAGTCTCCACTGTTTTGCTCTACAGACTCTAGCCGCCTTATCCTCTCCCAGTATTATCTCTTCAGCTCAGGTAGATTGTGCTAGCCTTCCATTCTTTTCCTTCCCTGTGTGACAAACCAACCAACCAACCACCCAGCCTACTCATTGCCATTGACTCATTGCCACTGAGTCGATTCTGACTCATAACTACCCTATAGGACAGAGTGCAACTCCCCCGTAAAGTTACCAAGGAGCACCTAGCAGGCTTGAACTGCCAATCTTTTGGTTAGCAATCATAGCACTTACCTACTACCCCACCAGGATTTCAGTGGCCTGGAAATTCTCCCTAGGCCAGAGCTATGACAATCTTGAACTTGCTCACCACTTTTGATCTCCTTCTTTCAAAAATCATCCTCTTGTACCACCTGATGTAAAATGTTGGCAAATTACTGTTTTTGTATATTTTGTTCACTTGTCTTAGTTGTATATGTTCTCTCTCTGAGTCAGTGCCTTTGATTGACGTGCTATTGTTTTGCTGCTGAGTTTATGCATTTCCCATAACATGACCAATGCTATTTAGAATAGCTGTGAGTTAGAAGGCTTGATATCAATGCTTTAAAAGATGCTAGTGCTTTTGCATTGTGGATTTCTATATTTATGTTTTCATTTTCCTTCTTTATGATTTTTTCATAGGGTAAAGGGCTCTTGTCCTCTGCACTCTTTATTTCTGCATGAATACAACTGAATAATTATGATTTTGAGATATTTGTTTATGTCACTCAGTCATCCAGATTAGTAAATACCAGATTGTGAATCTTGAGCCTAATGCATGATTAAGAAACAAAACAAAAAACTTGTCTATAAGTGGGGATTCTTACTCTGTATCCTATGTTTAATTCTACTTTTTTCAGACATTATCTATGAGTCAGAATGAATTCTCTGGCAAGTGCATGAGTTGGTGCTCTGTTATCTCAACTTCCTGGGAGCTTATGCAGTGGGATTAGTTACATTTCTGTAGCCCTTCTAGGCATGGTCAGGTGGCTTCTATCTGGTGACTGGACAGGACTGTGTGATAGGGTAGTTGTGGGCCACCAAGGAGACTGGTCAATTTTTTCTTAAGAGAGAGCCAATTCCAAAACGCAGAGGAGGAGAACTCCAGTATGACTGCAGAAGAACAGCCAGGAGCAATGCGTTCCCAGTCTAGGAGACAGAAAGCTGAGTGCCTTTGGGACAATGTGTCACCTCGTCCAAGAGAGAGAAAGCTGAGTGCCTCTGGGGAGAGACCTAGGGCCAGAGAGAGGCCTGCTTGTGAACACAATAGGAAAGAGGTTCTCCTGACAAAACAACTATATCCTGAGTGTTCTTGAGTCTGAACTATAGTTGTTACTTCCTTTGCAGTAGACCTCATAATCATGGGTATGGCCTTTGAGTTCTGCGTAGCCATTGCAGTGAATTGTTGAACCCAGCAAAGAAATAGAGAATGCTGTGTAAGGGCCATTTGGTGTTACAATTAGTAAAGATAAAGGATGGAAGAGGCTTGTATGGCCTTCACCTCAAGGGAATCAGCCTTGTGCTGTTGAACTTGGTTTTCTTTCCCCCTTGTGAGTTTGGAGGAGGTCAGACACTGCCCTGATGCCATTTATATAGCCTAACTAGATTAGGATTCAGATCCCTTAGTAAGATTCCTATTGACAAGACTGGGCCGTGGCTCAGATCTTGCCAGTTTCCTTAGCTCTTTCTAATTATATTTAGTAGCAGTGTTAATTAAGACCTGTGTAAGATCTCTGTTTTTGACACCAACAATAACTAAATGCAACAGTGTCTTAAACAAAGGATTTTCATAAAGATATTATATTTCTTTGTTTGGAGAAATACTATCTAGGAAATCAAGTCCATGGTGCAGACCTACAAGTAAACCAGTGTATGACTAACACATTTAGAATCTCTCTCTCTTGAGAATGCCTTTTTACTCTGCTTGCTTTTTATATAAGCACATTGCTGTGGATTGAATTGTGTCCCTCAAAAATAAATGTCAACTGTCTATGGCATGATTGTCGGTATCATCTGATATGATTTTTCTGTGTTGTAAATCCAGTCTCTGTGATGTTCATGGGATGAGATTAATGGCCGTCATTGCAATGAGGCAGAGCTCAACCCACAATATTAGGTTGTGTTTTAAGCTAACCTCTTATGAAATACAAAAGCAAGCAGAGAGACTTGGTGACATCATACCACCAAGAAAGCAGCAGTGGAAGCAGAGTGCATCTTTTGGATCCAGGGTTCCTGTTTGGAGAAGCTCCTAGACCAAGGGAAGATTGATGAAAAGGAACTGTCTCCAGAGCCAATAGAAAGAGAAAGCCTTCCCCGGAGTAAGAACCTTGAATTTGGACTTCTAGCTTACTAGACTGCAAAAGAATAAACTTCTTTTTGTTAAAGTCATATACTTGTATTTCTGCTACAGCAGGACTAGATGACTAACACACACAAACTTTTAAGAGCAAATTTGATGCCTTCATTCAAATTAGCCTGTTTCTACCATGCTAGTTTTTTGTTTGTTTTTAATATTCTGCATTTATTAGAAAGAATATGGAAAATTTATTCTGGGTTAGTGTTATAGACTAACTATGAACACCCTCAAGAATGGGTAGAATCAGAAAAACAACAACATCAACAAAAACCAACCACAACAGAAACTAGTCCTAAAGATCTTAAAAACCCTCATAACTCAATAAAACTTCTAGACCTACACTGTCCATTATAGTATCCACAAGCAGTACACAGATATTTAAATTAAAATTAGATAAAACATAAGATTGAGCATTGCGCTTATGTTGGCTCAATATCAAGTGCATAAGAGCCATGTGAGGCTTATGTCTAACATACTAGACAGTGAAGATACAGTATCTATCAGTTGCTGCTGCAGAAATTCTGATAGAGCTTCTCTACTTCATTTGTGTCTGAGAGAATAATTGGTACTCCAGCAATGTCACAGAATTACAAATTACAGTATGGTAGATTCTGTATATTTCATGATAGAATCTAATAAAACAAACAAGATATTTCAAAACATCTGTCTCAAATATTGAAATATTGAAAGCTTAAGAATTTAAAGGGATTAGTTAGATTTTACTTACCTGAAAAAATTTGTCCTACTTGCTACATGGTGAGAAATATGCTTTTATATTCTTAAAAGGCTTAATAGGCAGTTTTATGGTATAGTGGAACATGAAGATTTTCTCATAAACAAACAATAGAGAAAAATGTTTTCATGCTATAGTTTGGGTCAAAAATTTCTTACAAAATTTTGTCCATCACACTATGAAACTGGCCAAGTTGATTATAGATCTGGATATAATATTAATATCTTTTTATTGTATTAAAGAGGATGAATTCATTTAAAATCTGCCCACACAAGATGGTTCAAAAGACACTAAAGTCCTTGCCTTACATCAGCAGTGTTCTGATACTCTCCCGTGACACTCTTCAGACTTGTGATGATGTTTATTATAGGTAGCTATGAACACCTAGCTTTTCTCACTTGCCAGTGCAGTCCAGGAGTTTGAAGTCGTACTCATCTTTGTATTATTCCCGTTCATTACTTACCTCTCTGCTTTGAGGAGGTAAGTAATCAACATTTGTTGAACTGAATCAAATTGAATTAAGATATTGGCATAACTTCATTATCATGACTTAGGAGGAAAGAAATAGTATACAAAATGAAATTTAAAAAGATGATACAAATCTTTTAGTTATGAAAAATTTATCATGTAGCAAAATCTCATAACTTGTTAATACATAGCAAGTTATTTTGTTTTCATAAAATTTACATTTTCTTGCTTAGCTGCTGTTATAATTATTGCCCTCAGCTAACACTCAAAGAAAACACATTACTAAATTTAATTCTGCTTGTCAGAATGAAGAGCATTATCTCCATTTGCAAATCACAATAATAAAGTTTCAAGTCCTCTTTAGATCTATTTGTGTTCTATAAGGAGAACTCTACATGAGAGCTCCCTGGAGTATCTTGTATGATAATAGCTACTATTTGCTGAGCACTTTATGTGTTCCAGGTCTTGTGCTAAGCAGCTGAGGATCAGGAATAAACTAGTGATGGTGGTAGGAATAGTGGTCTTAACAATAGCAGTAGAAGTAGAAGAAGAGCAGGAGGAAGAAACGACAGCAGCTATTGAGTTTTTACTATGGGATAGCACCATGCTAAATATCTAACAACTTTGTTTAATATACGTTATGGAAACCCTGGTGGTGTAGTGGTTAAGGACTACAGCTGCTAACCAAAAGGCCAGCTGTTCAAATTCACCAGGTGCTCCTTGGAAACTCTATGGGACAGGTCTTCTTTGTCTTAAAGGGATGCCATGAATTGGAATCAACTCAACAGCAGCTGTTTTTTTATTTTAAAAAAAAATACTTTCCATGTTTGTAATTATACAAATTATATTTGTAGTGATACTTGATAATTTAATAACTTATTGCCAGTTACCTTTGTTTTGATTCCTACTCCTGGTGACCCCTTACGTGTGAGAGTAGCACTACTCCATCAGGGTCTCAGTGGCTAATTTTTAAGAAGTAGATCATCAGACCTTTCTGCCAAGGTGCATTTGGGTGAGTTCAAACCACCTACCTTTTAGTTAGCAGTCTAATGCTTAAACACTTATGAATCTAGAGAATCCTAACAACCTTTATTAGGTAGTACTATTAACATTTCATACATACTTGGTGGTCCAGTGGTTAAGAACTCTGCTGCTGACAAAAAGTTGGTGGTTCAAATCCATCAGCTGCTGTTTGGAAACCTTATGGGGCAGTTCTACTCTGTCCCAAAGGGTTGCTATGAGTCAGAATTGACTAGACAGTGGCATGTTTGTTTTTTTTGTTTGTTGGTTTCATTAACACATGATGGAGGAGTTATCTTAGAGGGTAAGTGACGTGATTAGGTTTACAAACAAGGCATCTCTTATTAAAAAAAATAGGCATCTTGATTCTTGAGTCTATAGTCTTCTTGAGAACTACATGAATAAATAAAAATGTCACATTTTCCTCGCTACCTAGAGAGAGGGATGACAGTAGAAACAAAATTGTTGTTGTGCTGGACTGGGACGAACACATCTCCAGCCCTAAGTCCTAAGTAGAAGACCTCCCTTTCTGCACCAAGGCAGGATTCTGAAGTGATGTACGCCGTCCGTGAATTTTTAACCTACCTAGTTAAGAAGATTACTCGTTAGTTTGTAGGGTCACAGATCAGATTACCGATGCTTCCATTTAGTTCTCGTTCATTGCATTGTAGGCACTGTTAGCACTGCTAGCCTGTGAGCTAGCTGCTGTGCTTCTCAAAGGGAAAGGAGCATCCCATGCTCATCTGTGTATTCACGGCTATTTAATTCCTGATATTTTGTTAGTGCTCAAAACACTGTTCCTAAATACACACAACAACACACACACACACACACACACACCACACACATACACACATACAAACACAGAAGTACTATTTGTTTGCTGTGAACATAAAGGGCTCTTTAATAGCCCACTGTTCGTTACTGTACAGCTCTCTGAAACATGTAATGTGAACACAAATTTTTATCAAAAGTATAGGGTTCACAATGCTGGAAACACTAGCAGTCAAAACCGACTCTCAAATTTTCTATCTGTTTTATAAGAAATAAGCAAAAAGCACTGTGTTTGATAATAGGGAGGAGAAATACAAAACAGAGAGAAACTTCTTACATAAAAAATAAACAGAGACTGTTTATCATTGAAGGCTTCATGGTCAACTCTGAATTTATATTATTGTGAAGGCTTAAATTGTGTTGTTCACTCCACAATGAGTCTTTATAAAAACAAGCTTACTGTGGGCCAGTGGAATTACCATAGGCCTATGTACACAGTCAAGATTGCTTCCAGCTGCATATTATGCAAAATACAAGTTAAAGAGGCTTTGGAATGATAAAAGTTTAATTTTTTTCTTACATAAACGGTAAAGATGAGGATTTCAGGGCTTGTATGGCAGCTTCATAGACATCAGGGCTTATTGTCTCCTTTTATTTGCATCGTCTTTCTTACTAGTAAGTGGTTTACTTATTTCACGCTGCCTCACGGTACATGAAGACTGTTGTACCACCAGATGACATATTTGTATTCCGGGAAAGAAGAATGAAGAAGCAGGTAAAGCTAAGGAAGAAAGTCTCTCAACTGAGTTAGCCAGCTCTTAATCACTACACCGCTGGACATTGTGAAGTACATCATGCCATTCTGTAATGGGAGAAGAGAAATTCTTAACTTTCATGCCAACCGTGACAGAAAACCATATCCTATCTCTAAGAGTCTATTACCCACAGGCACATTCAGTACCAAATACTTTGTCATGAAAGATTTAGTTTCAGTTAACAATGCTCTCTGGGCATTTTAACTAGTAGAATATTTGATGCTGGGTAAAGACATTCTTATTGTAAAGTCTAGAGGGGAAAGCTCCAGGGTCATGCCTTGGAAATGACTCCTTGAATAGCACTTCATAGAAGTGGACCTCCATGGGAGATTTCACCTCTGCTGGACTCAGAAAATTGCTGTCCCAAGTCGTGGTTCCAAGATCAGGCTTCCACAGCCACATGCCAGGATCAAGAAACTACCATTGTGAGCTTTGGCTCAAGTGTGCTGCTGGGACCATTTCCCAGGTGCCTCAATTTTTACCACCTTTTACTCCATTGAACTCGGTTCTGAATAGAAGACTAGTATGTGTCCAACTGATTGGAGAAGTTTAAAATACATCTGAAGCACTGTAAGAGAAGTAGAGAAATCTTTCTAACTTGAGTTCCAATATAGGAAGGGTAAATGTTGGAAAAAGCTAATCTTCAGTATCTGAAACATTTATCCATTGTGTTTTTTCTGTTCTTTCTGTTGAGAAACCTGTTTACAATTTATTGTTCTTCTTTTATACATTAGAAAAAAGAAAAGAAAAGAAAAGATTCCTGGAGCACTTAAAATGCTCAGTATTATGTTTTTATCTATTATTTATCTCTTATTCATTCTAACATCACCTTATGAATTATCTGTTGAGTAGATGTGTAGTTTTGTTTTTGTTAGCTGCCATCAAGTTGATTTCAACTCACGGTGACACCATGTGTGCAGAGTGCGACTCCACAGGGGTTCCAAGGCTGTCACCTTTCAGAAGCCTATCAGCAAGCTTTTCTTCCAGTGTGCCTCTGGGTGGTTTTGAACCACCAACCTTTCATCTAGTAGTTGAGCACTTATCCCTTTGTGCCACCCGGGAACACCTATACCTATGTACATGCACATACATATAAAAAAAATAGATAAATAGATGATAGATAGACAGACAGACAGGGAGAGAAGGAGCCCTGCTGGTGCAATGGTGAAGTGCTTAGTTGCTAACCGAAAAGTTGGCAGATGAAACCAACTGTGCACTTCGTGGGAGAAAGGCCTAGGCAATACATCCCCCATAAAGATTACAGTCTAGGAAACCTTAGAGGCAAGTCTCTTCTGTCACATAGCGTTCTATGAGTCAGCACTGGCTTGATAGTACACAACAACAACACACACACACACACACACACACACACACACACGAGTATGTGTGTGTACTGGTCTATCCTTTATGTCTCTTCTTTCAATCTCTGGATAGTTTTCTCATATATATTATCCAGATAACTAATAATCCCAGCGGTGTCTAATTTGCTATGTAACTCATTCATAGATCCTTTTTCATCTCAATGGCTGTATTATTTATATCTAGAAGTTCTGTTTTAGTCTTTTGAAAAAAATAGGTTACTTTCCCATAATTAGGTTTCCTTAATTTTCATTTCCTTTATTAAGGAATGTCGTTATTTTGAATAAAGGTATTGTAACTTTCTATTGGTTCTATTATCTGAAATACTTCAGAGTGTGTAGTGGATTCAGCGGTTTGCCCCTACCAAAAAGACAAGTCAATGTCCTAAACCCTGGTACCTGTGAATATCAAAGGGGAATTGCAAAAATAGCTAAACTAAAAGAGTTTTGAAATGAGGAAATATTCTTGATTATGTGGATGGGCCCTGAATCCAATGACAAATGTTCTCATGAAAGACAGAGATGAGAGATACACGAAAAGAGGAGGTCTGGTAGTGATGAAGGCAGAGACTGGAGAGACACAACCGTAAGCCAAGGTATGTTGACATACACTAGAAGCTGGAAGCGGTGAGTAATGGCAGAATCTCCCTTAGAGAATCCGGGGCCTTGTCATAGAGTTGATGACATCTTGATTTCGGACTTCTAGCTTCCATAATTGTGAAAGACTAAACTTTTCTTTGTTTTAAGCCACCAAATTTGTGGTAATGTGTTTCTGCAGCCACAGGGAAGTAATACAGAGTACTCTCCTTTTCAAGTGTTTCTGTCTTCTCTTGTTCATAGATGATTATTTCCTTATGTTCTTAGTAATTTTGGATTATGAACTTTTGTAAGTATTTTGTGTAGTCTGCCTTACCAATATGTCCTTCTATATTAAATTATTTTGAAGCTTGAGAATTGTCACTGATTTGGGTAAAATTTTATGCTAGCCACTTATGCTTTCAAGGCTCCTGATTTGTCCGGAGATGGTAAAAATATGGGTGGACACAGCAGTCGATTGAATTCTTGGAGGATCATTTTTTCCCTGCTATGCCCACTCACTCCCCCTTTGCTGCGTTTAATCCAGCATTTGTAAATATTTTCTATGTAAACATTAGTTAGAGTAGGTATTTGACTTAAGTTTATAACTAATACACAGATGTTCATTACAAACAGGAGCAGTTCTTTGAAAAAAAAATTATAGTGGACACCTGAAACTTGCAATCTCTTAGTTATTGTGATTTTGTACTGTGGTCAGGAAATGTGTTGCCACTGGTGTAAATGGAGTTAACCATACACTAGAACAATTTGGACAACTGTATGTGAGTTTATAAGCATCTCAAAATGTGTATTTAAAAAATTAATTTTAAAAATCACCTGTATTTGTCCCTTGTGGAGTGTTATTATGAAAGCTTGCTGGATTTTGTCAAATGCCTTTCTATATTAATTAGTATGATCCTGTTTGTTCTATAAATGTGGTATATTACTTTGATTTTCTTATACAGAAAGTCCTTGCCTTCCTAGAATAAATCCTACTTGGTCGGATGTATAGTCTTTCTAATATGATGTTGATTTGATGTCATGGATTGAATTGTGTCCCCCCAAAATGGGCATAGCAATTTGATTGGGCCATGGTTACCAGTGTAATGTGATTGTCCACCATGTTGTGATTTTCTTATGCTGTAAATCCTGATCTCTGCTTATTGTTAATAGATATAAAAAGGAAACCAAACCCAGTGCCATAGAGTTGATGCCAATTCATATAGGATTGTGTTAAAAGACAGTTCGGGCAATACTGCAATGTTCTTACTAAGGGAGTTTCCGTGTAATTTCGCTTGAACTACATTTTATCCTTTTATCCAACAAGAGATAAAAGGAAAGGGAAGCAAGCAGAGAGTAGGAAACCTCACACCACCAAGAAAGTGTCACTGAGCATGTCCTTCAGACATGAGATTCCTGTGCCAACATGCTCCCTGACCAAAGAAGGATGCAACACAAGGACTTTCCTCTAGAGCTGACAAAGAAGGAAAGCCTTCCCCTTGGAGTGGACACCCTCAGTTTAGACTCATAGCCTACTACACTGTGTAATAATAAATTTTTCTTTGTTAAAGCGGTCCACTTTGGGTATTTCCATTAGGACAGCTCTAGAAGACTAAAACATCTAGTTTGGTGGTATTTTGTTGAGGATTTTTGCATCTACGTACTCAAAAGAGATATTGGCCTGTATTTTTCTTTTGTTTTTTGATGATGTCTTTATCTGGCTTGGAAACGCTGGCAGCTTAATAGTTAACTGCTACAGCTGCTAACCAAAAGGTCAGCAGTTCAAATCCAACAGGTGCTCCTTGGAAACTCTATGGGGCAGTTTTACTCTGTCCTGTAGGGTCAATGTGAGTCAAAATGAAACTCAACAGTAGTGGGTTTAGTTTTCCTGGTTTTCTCTGGCTTCGGTAATAGAATGACACTGGTTTTGTAGAATGAATTAGAAAGTGTTCCTTTCTCATCTGCTGTTTTGAAAAGTTTCAGAGGGGCTGGTGTTTATTTTTCTTGAAATGTTGGGTAGAATTCGCCAGTGAATTCCTTTGGTCCTGGACTATTCATTGGACTTCTTCTTTCAGTTAGTTTATAGTGTGTTCTAACTCTTTCATTTCCTTATTGATCTTTGGTCCAGATGTTCTTTGCGTTACTGAAAGCAGCATGCTGAGCTCTTAGAGAACTCTGTATTTCTCCCTTCAGTATATTTTGGGGCTCTTTTAAGATACATATATATTTATAGGTATGTTTTCTTGATTAATCGACCAATTTATCTTTATATGCTTTTCTTTGTCTCTTGTTTGATATATCTTGACTTAAATTCTATTTTTTTCTGATATTAAATATTGTCACCCCAGTTCTCTTTTCACTGTTATTGGAATGGAAATTGTTTTTTCCATTCTTTCACTTTTATCCATTTGTGTCATTGTCTGTAAAGTGGGTCTCTTGTAGAAAATAGATAGAGGCATCATGCTTTCTTACCTATTCTGTAAATACTTTCATGATTAGAGAATTGAAAATTATGGTAAGCCCTTATTTTTTAAGGTAAAGGATTTAAATCCATTTAATGTTATTGCCTATAAGGAAGGACTTATTTCTGTCATTTTCCTTGGTGTTTTCTGTGTATTTTATATCCTTTTCTTTGATCTCATTTCTTCCAGTACTGCCTGTTTTTGTGTTAGGTTGATTTTTTTGTAATGAACCATTTTGATACCCTTCTTGTTTGCTTATGGGTATTTGTTTAGAGGTTTTCTTTGTGATTATCATGGAGATTACATGCAGAATTTTAAGTTTACAGTTTCTTTTCTTTCATTTTAAATATACCATCCTACTGCCTTCTGTATTCCATAGTTTCTGGAGAGAAATCAGTGTTTGCTCTTACTGAAGATCCTTTGTAAGTGAGGATCTGCACATCTACTGCTGCTTTCAGAATTTTCTCCTTGTCTTTGAGTTTTGGGAGTTTGATTGCGATGAATCTCAGTGTGGATCATTTTGATTTTATCCTACATAAAGTTCTTCTTTTTCCTTGAATGTGTTGAATCATGTCTTTCATCAAATTTGTGATGCTTTCTAACATTATTTCTTCAAGTATTTTCTCTGCCCCTTTCTTTTCTGCTTCTGGTACTCACATAATGTATATAAATAATGGTGTCCCACAAGTTCCTTAGTGTTTTGAAGAAGAAAGAGTATCATGATTACCTAGAAACTTCTTCCATGAGAGAGTTTTTAGGTTATGCTTTCCACATATTATCAAGTCTCTTTTACTATCTTTTTGGTATTCCAAATCATAGAAAGCAAATTCTATCAAGTCATACACATGGGTTTGCTTAAAAAAAATAATTGGGTTCCACCACATAAAATACTCTAACAGAATGTATATGCTTGCTGGATTTACTATATCATTGTTGTTAGCTATCATTGATTCAGTCCCTAACTCATGGAAACCAGATGCAGAACAGAGAAAAACTCTGTGCCTTCCCATGATTGATCATGATTCAGAGTGCTTTCGTTCATGGATTTTTTGAAGCAGCTTGTCTGGCCTTTTTTCCTAGCTTATCTTAACCTGGAAGGTTTTTGGAAACCTGGTCAATGTCATAGCAACACAAGCCTCCACAATCAGTTGGGTGGTGGCTGCATATGAGATACATTGGCTTGTGACTGAACCTGGGTCTCCTGTATGGAAACCCTAGTGGTATAATGGTTAAGCAGTATGGTTGCTAGCCAAAAGGTTATATATATATATAGATGCATGTATATATACACACACAAACATATATTAATTTATTGAAAATAATTTATGGGAGCAAATATTCAGAGTTAAAATGCTTGCCAATGGAGTTAGGAAGAGGTGAACCTGATGGTAGAGGAGTGAACTCCAGGTCCTGCTATCTTTTTATCATGTGCAAGTTCATAGATAAATATACTTTCCAGTTTCTTAGTCAGAAAATCTTTTCACAAGTAAGGAGAAGCTAACAAAGTATCTACTTTAATGTCAAAAACATACATACACAATATTCTGGCCTTTCTCATCACTGGTGCAATTTGGATCTCCATTCAAAGGAACATTCAAGTTTAAACAACAGGTTATATGACTCAGCCTGATGGTGACAGTTTTCCACTCTCTTTGAATCTTATTTCCCCACATATTTATAAGTGTCACTGAAGTCTTATCTTAGGAGGAAAAGCATTTACTCTTAATTCACCTCTTTTCTTTTTCTCTTGCATGTATGTGCACACAGGTGTGTATCATTTGTTATTTAGCATGTTGATAAAATTGTTGCAACCACCACTTTTTAAGGTAGAGGGTTTAAACACGTATTAAAATGAAGTACATTTTCTTTATCAATAGGACTACCTTTCATTATTGGTAAAATAATTACATACAAATATCTGTTCACTGTAAAATGGCCTGCTTAGGCACTTGACAGATCACAATAACACGATTTTACTTAGAGACAAGTTATGATTTAAAAGAACTTTATTGCCCAGTTTTCAGCACAATGTGAGTTAATAGATATTTGAAATTTAAAACATACCAAAAATCCTACAGAGACATGTCTAGCGTTATACTAAGACACTTGGGAAAAGTGTTTCAGGAAAGTTGCTGTGTAAGACCTAGTCCATTATTGCAAAAACGGTATTTATCTCCTGAGCTGAAATGACAATAATATAAGCTGAAAGTTTTTCTTTAACTCTTGAAAAGGAAAGCCTGAATTAGGAGTATCCTAGTTATAGAGTAATTTTTAAAAATATAAATTTCTACTGAGCATACAGAGTATGTGATCCAGAAACAAATTATACTTCCTTTAGTGGAGAAATTACTTTTAAAAATAAAACTTTGTCCTTTCTTTGTAGTATTTCTTAGCAACTATTAAACTATTTGCACCATTTTAAATTTATTTTACCAAACATATGAGTACCAGATGTCTGCCATGTCTTTAAAAACAAATCACTGTCTCTATTATTTCTATTATCTTTAGTATTTCTGAGATTCCTGAGCTTAACACAATGTCATAACATTCAACAGATAGTCATCATTTGCAATGCTGGGCACACCCTCTTTCACTTTATTTATATAAATTAATATATACATATATTTATATAGTTCAGAATTAAGTTCTAATGGGACTGCTTTAAATAATGAAAAGGTAATTTAGTGAGGTAAAATAATCATTAATAAAACCAAAAAACCAAACCCACTGCTGTCAAGTCAATTCTGACTCCTGGCAACACTATATGACACAGTAGAACTGTCCCATAGAGTTTCCAGAAGTGCCTGATGGGTTCAAATTACTGTCTTATCATTGAGCAGCCCTAGCTCTTAACCACAACTCCACCAGGGTTTCTAAGCATTACTATACTCAATACATTTTTTATGTAAATTTGATAGATTGCACATAATAAATTTTGATTTGTTGAACTCTCAATTTTTACATCCTTCTTAGTACTTAAGAGCTCATTTCCTAGGTAACCAAAAGGTTAGCAATTTGAATTCACCAACCACTGGTGGGGCAGTTCTACTTTGTTCTACAGGGTCACTATGAGACAGGATCACCTAGATGGCAGTGGCTTTGGTTTCATTTTTTATGATCTTATCATTAAATGTGAGTGGAAAAATCTCAGAAATGGGGAGCCCCACTAAAGAGTGCCCTAATATATTCTTTAAGGGCTTCTGAAACTTTGTTTTGGGATACAGAAAAATACAAAAGAGAAAATAATACACTTATGTAAGTTAAGAATAAATGACAGCATTACTGTCCCCTCAGATTTCAGAGGAAAACATTTTTGCAATCAATATTTATTTAATGCCCACTATTTCTTAAAATAGGAAGCCCAGGTGTTGTAGTGAATAAGCTACATCTACTAACCAAAAAGTCAGCTGTTCAGATATGTCAGGCACTCCTTGGAAACTCTATGAAACAGTTCTACTCTTTCCTATAGGGTAGCTGTGAGTTGGAATCAACTTGACGGCAGTGGGTTTGTTTTGAGGGTTGTTTCTTAAAACTATGAGACATTCAAATATGAAGAACAAAACAACATTCTGTTTTAAAGAAGGGACATGAAATGCACACAACATATTATCATATAGAAAGCAATTATAACCCTGAGAGCAGTGTATGTAAACTTTGTGGTAGCAATAAGGTTTAAGTATTATTTTTTGAGATAGAGGAGACCCCATAAAGTAGACTGAAATTTACGTAATGTGTTATCTATAAAATTTTGAATATTTTCGTACAGAAGTAATTACTGTGTGTTTTGAAAAGAGTCATCAGCAAAAGAGCTTTGCCTGTATACTCCAGAAAATCATGATGATAAAAATCCTTACAGCTTCAGATGGTACATTTTGTATGTAACATTATTCTTCTGAAACTAAGGTTTGTTTGGAAAGAAAGGAAACTGCTTTCACCGTGGGACCTTAGCAATTTATGTTATCATTCACCATGGCAACTGAAAGGAAACAATAGCCAACAGCAAACTCTGGCATTCTGTGGGCAGCGAAGAGGTGGGAGGTCCATTTTCTTTCTCTGTTGGAATGGATGTGTCCCAAGGGCTAGTTTCGTTATTATCATATTTCAGATAGATTTGTTAGGCGTGTTTTTAAAAAGAGAAAGAAAAGTTGGAGTATGGTGGCCTAACATTTACCAATTTCTAAAGAGAAACAATATAGTCACAGGGCTTTTATGCTCTTCCTCAAACATGGCTCAAATGCAAAGAAATATCATCCCATCATCTCAAACATGGCAACATATTTTCTGATTTCTTTTTCAAGCATGGCACAGTAAGGGTAGTACATATAAATATTTCTTTTTGTTCATGAATTTTTATATCCCTTGAAGATGTCCCAGAAATATACTTTACAATTAAAAATACTCTGTTTAAAATGATGCCTTGTTTAATACAGCATATAAAGAGAATAACATATAAATATATATATATTTATACACACACACGCACACGTATATTATTTTAGTCACCTGGTACTTCTCCAACAGAAAATGCCACAAATGGAGGACTTCATGAAAAGAGATTTTATTGACACAATCCAGTAAGCCACAAATCCATTTATGAGTTACAAGGCCATTCAGCAAGAGAAATTATCAGTCTGGTAGGTAGAGTCCAAATCCTTTGAGAGCATTTCAGTATAGGAACCTCAGGTCCAAAGGACATCCTCTGCTCTTGGTGCTGCGGCTTGGTGGGATGAGGTTCTCAACTTACTCTGTTCACTTCTCTCCCTTACATCCCGCAAGCCGGTAACTGGAGTCCTGCCTGACCAGCACAGCTACTGCCCATTCTCCCTCATCAACATCACAGAGGCAGGATTCACAACATATGGGATGAATCACACCATGTGGGGACTCATAGGCAAATCAAATCAATACATACATTTTGGGGAGAGGGGACACAATGCTATCCATGATGTATATTTACATATATAACACAGTATGTACATATACACATTTTTTTAATTGTTTTCCCCAAATTTATTTGTTTTGTATGCCACCATTCAGAGGTATAAATTCCAGGCTGTGGGAGTAAGTATATATATATATTCATACATATGTATGTTTTTTTATTTTTGATGTTCTACCCACCTGAAAGTTTCTTATCCTCATTCCCACTTGCCATGTTATCAATTCTCATTTCCAATTTTTCTCCCAAGGGAAATAATTCAATATTTTTTCTTTATATGAATTTTTTGCAAGTTATTTTCTTTCTCACCTTTTTGATAATTTGATTGGGTAATATACTTTTGATAGTTTTTCTGGATTGCAACTCTTTCCTTCTCAACCTGATTTGAAGTTTCCTTCTTTCTTTCTTTTAACCACTCCCTGGTAACCATTAAACACTGTTTCTACATGGGGTTTTTTTCAGGAGGTGTATGGCAGTGGTCTCTCACAACACCTGCTGCTTTGTGACTGACTTATTTCACTCAGCATAATGCCCTCCAGTTTGCTCCATGTTTTGCAGTGACATCCAGTTTTGCCAGTGGCATCTGCTAAAAAGACTGTCCTTTTCTCATTTGGTGATTAGAAGACCACAGGTGGATGGATTTACATCTGGGTTCTCAAGTCTAGTCCATTGATCAGTGTATCTGTCATTGTACCAGTAACACACAGTTTTGCTTCTAAAATGTGTCTCTTTTAAACAGCATATTGATAAGTCCTGTTTTTAAATCCAATCTGTCACTCTCTGTCTCGTTATGGATGTATTTAGGCCATTTACACTCAGTGTAATTGTTGATACTGTGAATTTATTGCTGTCATTTTGTAGTGCTTTTATTGTAGTGCTGACATTTCCTTTATGCTTCTTACTCTTCCTGTGTTGAATTCCTTTAGTTTGTGGATTTCTTTTGTTTTTGTAGATGTTGTTTTTATTGAGACTTTATGTTTTATTTCTTTATTTTGATGAGTAGGTTTGCTAACTTTCTTTGTGGTTACCTTGAAATTTACTCTTGTCTTGCTGGATTTGAACCAGTCTATGGCTATATGGTAGAAGCTTCCCTTTGACTCCATTACAAAGTTCTGTTATCTACTGTTAATTGTGTCCTTTTTGTTCCAGTGTCACTGTCATTTACAGATTTACCTCTCCAGTTCCCTAAGGTAATTCTTTTGCTTTTGAATGATCATTGAGAGCTCATTTCCTAGGTTGGTATTTGGCTGGTAGAATATTGCATCCTAGACTCAGACTAGCTGATACTGTTTATTCTCAGACAGAAAGACTCCCTTTAATAATTCTTGGAGTTTGGCTTGGTTTTTACACATACTCTTAATTTCTGTTTATCTGCCTTAATTTCACTACCATATTTAAACAAGGGTTTTTAGGGTACGCTATTCTTGGTTGGCAATTATTTAATTTTTAATTTTTTTAATTTAATATTACTGAGTGAAAATGTACATTCCCGTATAAATTTACATGCCCACCTATATGCAGCTTCCACTGCTCTCCCTATCCAGTGACAGCACACTATTCCTCTCTGCTCCATACATGTCTCATACTCCCAACAGTCTCCTTTCCCCTCCTCTCTACCCACTCTCCTTCCTTCAGCCAGAGGTCAGCAGTATGATATCCTATAGATGTGTAGAACCATAAAGTGCATCCAATATATGGTCACTCTGCATCACCAAGTCCAATACATTCATGTCCGAAGAATTTTTTGCTTTCAACGTTTTGTACATATTATCCCATTGATTGCCTTGTTACCTGCATAGCTCCTGCCAGATAATCAGAGTTTAGTCTTATTGTTTCTCCTCTGTATGTGTCTTTTGTTTGTCTTGAGCTGTTCTCAGATTTTTTTGTCTGTCTTTGGTTTTAGTGAGTACAATTATTATATCCCTTGGTGATTTTTCTTTAGGGTCTATGCTACAGAGGTTCATTGAGCTTCTTGGATGGCCAGCTGTTCATATTTTATGAGGTTAGGAATGTTTCTGCTACAATTCTTCAATGAATCTCTGTGTTTTCTGTTTTCTCCCCCTGTTCTGGAACTCTGATCACTCATGAATTTTTGTTTTGATTGTATCCTACATAATGTTTCTTCATTCTTTTTTCCAGGTTTTCCTCAGAAATGTATCCAAGTGTTTCCCTTCAATCTTGATTATCTTGTGTTCTGTTATTTCAAACCTACTCCTCAGCTCTTCTATGATACCATACATTTCTGATATCCTGTTGTTTATCTTTTGTATTTCTAATTATTGTTTTTATATGACTTCTAGTTGTGCTTTTCTTTTCTGGCATTTTCTTCCTGCAATTCTTGCATGAATTCTTCTTTGTATCTGTTGACCTTTTTCATAGGTTTTTCTATTTTCTCCTTATTTGTATCGGTTTTTTGCTTCAACTCTTGGATAGCTGCAAATATTAGAAATTTCAGTTCCTTGTCAGGTAATTCTAGTGCTTTTTCTTCCACTGGAAAGTCATCTGGTATTTTATTTTGTACAACTACTAGAACCTTCCTGTCCTGTTTTTCTTTTTCTTTTTTTTTTTTTTTTAAATGCTTTGATAATGTTTTCTGTCTTTGGGCCATTCAGTAGTTATTTTCTTTGTTTATTAGTTGTAGATCTGTTTGCTTCATCCTGCTTTTTTATTCTATTTGTTTATGTCAGAGAAGGCTTAACTGTGCATTGTCTATTGCTTGTATGTGGCCATGGTATTTTCTATCTCTTTGTCCAAAGGTCAGGCCCCATCACTCAGCTATGGTGCAGCAGGGCAGGTCCAGTGGATGATCTGTGCCCTGCTGGGAACTTCTGAAGGTGCTTTCATGTATGCCCTGTCTGCCAATGTCCAGTGAGATGTGGCAAATCCAAGTGGTAAGGACACTGTACTTCTTGTCTGTCTGAGCCACCACAGGTGGCCAGGAGACATCAGAGGTAGAGTAGCAGGAAGAAAATGGGAGATGGGAAAATGTGTCCTACTTGTTACCAGGTGCTTTGTCTTCTGCTGAGATTTTTCTTGACTCTGCTGTCCTGTGATGGCTGTCTGCTTCTAAGCATGCTTCCAAGATAGCAAATCTGTGCTGGGTTAGCTGACAGGAAACTTTCTGTCATATCTCTTCTCATTCTCTGTTTGCTGCCAGTTTCTTATTCTATTCAATTTTGGTCTGAGAGTTTTATCTCTTTATTTGACATTTGGAGTTCCAGATTGACATTTGTCTCTGTTTTCCTTAGTTTTTCTGGTCTTTGCTGTGGTGGAATGGTGTGGTTCTTCTGTCTATGTTGCATGTTTTCATAAAGTATATACAATGACTATATTTAAATGGCAAATTACGCATAAGATGTCAGAAATACAAATACTGAGCATCTTTTCGTAGATCATTTATTCAATACAGTTAAATGCTATTTTATTTGATCAACTGGAGCCTCACTGAATTCATTTGATACATGAAATATGTTCCTTATTCCGTAGTAAGATTCTTCCTTTATACTCCTGAAAATTTTATGTCTAATTCCATCACCTGTCAAAATAAGAACTGAAACTCCATAAATCTGCATCTAATATATTCCATGCATAATATTTCCAGATGTAAGCAAATATAATTCCATACATACTTTTGAAAAATAGCTCCTTTATGAAATGCTTTTAGATTAATATCTGGAAGAAAAAAACTTACATTTTTAGTGGTGGTTTTAATTTCATAATTCAGTCTACATGCTGTTTATAGTTAAATGAATATTAAAAATCAGGATTTGGGGTGAAATTAAAATATATTTTATCCTTTAGGTAGTACTATTGCAATCAAGTTTAATTTCCTGAAGTTCTTAACTGTATTATCTCAACGTAAGGAAATTTTCTTACTGTTGGGAAATATACAATTAAGTATCAATGGGTAAATGGAAATGACATATGTATATTACCCTGAAATGTTGCATAAAATTATATATATTTTTATATTTAAATTTCTGACATTGTTTTTATCATATGCTGTTGAGTTATCTCCATCTCCTAGCTACACAGTATACAAAAGACCAAAATGCTGCATAGTCCTACATCATCCTAACACCCATTGCTATGTTTGGACCCAATCTGCCAACAAACCAAAACCAAATGTGTTGTCATCAAATTGATTCTGACTCATAATGACTTTATAGGACACAGTAGAACTGCCCATAGAGGTTTTAAGGAAGGGCTACTGGATTCGAATGGCTGAACCTTTGGTTAATAGTCAGTCTCTTAACTACTGCTCATGGTGACCCGACTCGACGGCACTTGGCTCTTTGGCTTAACTACTGCATCACTAAGGATCCATTCTGCTGCAAAAGACCTCTTTGAATTGTTATAAAGCAACACTCTCCCTTTGAAGACTAAGGTGCATCTGACCCCTGAACCATGGCATTTTCAGTCACCTCCTATGCATATAAAAGATGAACAATAAATACAGAAGACCAAAGAAGAATTGATGCATGCCAAGAGCCAAGTGCCGTCGAGTCGGATCCGATGCATATGAATTACAATATTGGCAAAGAATATTGAATATACTATGGACTACCAGAAGAATAAATATGTCTTGAGAGAAGTACAGCCAGAGTGTTCCTTAAAAGTAAAGATGATGAGGCTTATCTCGTGTACTTTGAATGTGATATCAGGAGGGACTAATCCTTGAAGAAGGAGGTAATGCTTGAAAAGCTAGAAGCTGAATGAAAATGGAAGATCATCACAGTGGCTGTAGTGATGGACTGCCTAGAACGTAGAAAAAACTGAGAAGAAAGTACAGAACTGGCGGTTTTTACTTGTGTTGTGTGTGGAGTTTCTATGAGACAGAACTGACTTGAAGGCACCTAAGAACAACAACAAAAAAAGTGAGAACCAGATCAGGAAAATGACATTATTTAATGCCATGAGGGCATCACGGGTAGAGGTAGGAATAGGAAACAGGTGCTCAGACTTAACAGTAAAGGGCAACTGGACTACTCTGAGCTTTATCTGCCCAGTGATTGTGAAAAGAAGGTTTGACAGGTACTATTATTTCTAACTACATATAAGAAACACGTGCTAAAATTATGTAAATTTATTTTTTTCAGTAATATAACTAATGGTAGAGCAATAATTCTATCCCAGTGTTTTTGTATGTGAGTGCAAACATTTTTTTTCTCCTTAAAAGCAGGATACAAATAGTAAAATTATATCCTCAGAGATTTTTAAAAAATAGTTTCTTCAGAAACAACCAATGTATGTGAACATAGCAAAATACATTATCATAATATTCTTTCAGACTAATCAGCAAAAGAATTAAGGTCAGATTACATTTGTGTTTTGTATTATATTCAACATATATTAGGAACTAATATTGTTCATTTTGTGAGTAAAAATTACTGCCTATTGATATTGAAAGGGAAATAACAAATAATAAAATTGAAGTCATACAATGACTAATTCTAAATTGTATTTCATTTGTATTAATTTCATTCCACATTTTATTTTTGCTTATGTGTCTCAGAAGGAAAACTCAAAGAGCTAGAACAAAAATTTTGCATTATAAACACGGCTTCCTAATTGCTCTGAGTTAAAAGACAGTGAGTTCTATTTCCCTTCTATGCTGGGGACAGTAGCCATCAAATCCTATTAAATATTATTTGTATTTATTTCCTTTAGCACAAGTTGACTATTGTTATTTACTCAAATCCTCCTGTTCACCCTGTATTGTGATTACATTGAGTCAAATACAAACCTACCTTATCAATTTTGAGAACATTTATATTTGAACTAGCATGGAAATCCTGTTTGTATAGCAGTTAAGTATTATGGTTGCTAATGTGAAAGGTTGACACTTCAAATCCATCAGGTGCTCCTTGAAACTCCTGTGAGAATGGATCCCTAGTGATGCAGTAGTTAAGAGATTGACTGCTAACCATGGTGATTTTTTTTGTTTGTTTGCTTGTTTTTAATAGTTTTGTTTTGTTTTGTTTTTATGCCAAAGCCACATATCTAGCATATATATTGGAGCCCTGGTGTGGTACAGTGGTTAAGAAGCAGCTTGGCTGCTGACCAAAAAGTTGGCAGTTTGAATCTACCACCTGCTCTTAGAAACCCTGATAGGCAGTTCTACTCTGTCTTAATAGGGTTGTTATGAGTTGGAATCGACTTGATGACAACAGATTTCTTTTAGCATATACTAAGAAAATGAAAAATATTGCAACTGTACACATACCCGTAATGAAACCCACTGCCATTGAGTTGATTCCAACTCATAGCAACCCTATAAGACAGAGTATAACTGTCCCATAAGGCTTCCAAGAAGCACCTGGTAGATTTGAACCATCAATCTTTAGGTTAGTAGGCATAGTTTTTAACCATTACACTACCAGCAATTCCATAATTATACTTGTACATATGTATGTGATGAAGAAAGTGGAAAACTCAGAGTAAGATAGCAGTTGCATTATATGTTAATTAGAATAACATTATTTTTAAGGAGAAATTTAATTTTAACACTGGGGAATACTAAATGTACCATCCACATGATAGAAACAGAGGGACTTTTGCTAAGTGTAAAACTAAAAATTTGTTGCCATAGAGTCTATTCTGATTCCTAGTAACCCTACAAGATGGAAGAGAACTTCCTTACAGGTTTTCTAATCAGGGCTGGAATACTCAATAAGCAAGGTACATACGGTCCCAGTTATACCTTCTTAAAACCATGTATCTTTCAGTTTGTCATACCGTGGTGGCTCATGTGTTTTTGCCACACTTGAAGTTTTTGCTGGTAGCATTTCAAATAACATCAGGGTCACCCCTGATGGACAGATTTCAGCAGAGCTTCAAGACAAAGAGGTGCTAGGAAGAAGGACCCAGCAGTCTACTTTAGAAAAAAAATTAGCCAGTGAAAACCTTGTTAATAGCAGTAGAATATACAATACTGGAAGAACAGGACTGTCATGTTAGAAGGCACTCAGAAGACAAATAGGGAAGAGCTGTCTCCTCAAAATAGAGTCAATCTTAATGATGTGATTGGAGTCGAGCTTTCAGGGCATTGATTTCCTGGTGTGGCATGACTCACAATGAGAGGAAATTGCTACAAACACCCATTAATAATTGAAATGTAGAATGAACAAAATATGAATCTAGCAAAACTGGAAGTAGTCAAAAACGAAATGAAATATGTTAAGGTTGATGTCCTAGATATTAGTGAGATGAAACAGACTAACAACCATTTTGAATCAGATAGTCATATGGTTTATTATGCTGGGCATGACAAATGTCAAAAAGAACCTTTCAAGTTGTATCCCAAAGTACAACTCTGTCAGTGATAGGATAATATTCATATCACTACAAGGAAGACAATATGGCTATTATTCCAATTTATGCACAAACCACAAAGACCAAAGATGAAGAAGTGAAAGATTCTTACCAACTTTTGCAGTCTAAAATTGATAAAATATGCCATCGTGATGCAGTGATAAGTGCTGATGGTTGGAACGCAAAAGTTGTAAACAAAGAAGTATTGGTAGTTGGAAAATATTATTTTGGTAACAGAGACCATACTAGAGATATCATGATAGAATTTTGCAAGACTGACTAATTTTTCATTGGAAATAACTTTTTTCCAACAATGTAAATGACAACTGTACACATGGACCTCACCATATGGAAAACTGAGGAATCAAATTGACTACATCTATGGAAAGACACAATGGGAAAGCTCAATATCATTATTTGGAATCATGTCAAGGCCTGACTGTGGAAGAGATCATCAGTTACTCACATGCAAGCTCAAGATGAAGTTGAAGAGTATTAGAACAAATCTACAAGAGGCAAAGTACAACCCTGAGTATATACCATCTGAATTTAGAGATCATTTCAAGAACAGATCTGATACACTGAACACTATAATGACTGAAGACCACACAAGTTGTGGAATGACATCAAGAACATCATTCACGAAGAAAACAATGAATCATTAAAAAGACAGGAAAGAGAAAAAAAGACCATAATGGATGTCAGAAGAGACTCTGAAAGTTGTATTTAAGCACTGAACAGGTAAAGCAAAAAGGAAGAAATGGTGAAAGAGCTGAACAGAAGATTTCACAGGACTCTCAAGAAGACAAAGTAAAGTACAATGAAATGTGAAAAGACCCAGAAATGGAAAACCAAAAGAGAAAATCACGCTCAGCATTTCTCAGGCTGGAATAATTGAAGAAAGAATTCAAATCTTGAGTTGCAATATTCAGGAATCCATACAGAAAATATTAAATGCTGCAGGAGCATAAAAAGAAGATGGAAAGCATATATATAGTCACTGTACCAAAAAGAATTGACTGACATTCAACCATTTCAGGAAGCAACATCTGAGCAAGAGCTAGTGGTACTGAAGACAGAGGTACAAGTTGCAATGAAGACACTGGTGAAAAATAAAGCTTCAATAACATAATACCAGTTGAAATGTGTCAACAAATGCATGCAGACTGAAGAGCTCAATTGTCTACGCCAAGAAACCTGGAAGACAGCTGTCTGGCTAAACAACTGAAAGAGGTTCATATCTGTATTCATTCCGAAGAAATGTAATCTAACAAAATAAAGAAACTATAGAACAATGTCATTAATGTCACATACGTTGCTTTCTCAGTGTATTTTTGTTGTATTTATGAGGAAGGTTTGAACTGATGTTTGTTTATGCTGCGATCTTCCAAGTAGCCCCTCATATTGGGTCTTGAAGTCAGTGTCAGTCCAATGACTTTACTCTCTTTTGTTATCATGTTGACAATTCTAGTTATTTTACCTTTCCATATAAACTCTAGAATCCATTTATCAGTGCTCAAAAACAACTTGATGGGCTTTAGAATGAGATTGTATTGGATATATAAGTATAGTTAAGAAGAATGGATTTCTTCATAATAGTAAATTGCCTATCCATGAACATGGAATGTCTTTCCTTTTGTTTAAATATTTAATTTCTTTCATCAGAGTTTAGTAATTTCCCTCATATAGACCATGTACATTATTTTGTTAATTTATATCTGTGGTGGTTAACATCGTGTGTCAGCTTGGCTTGGCCGTGATTCTCAGTGTTTTGGCAGTTGTGTAATGCTGGGATCACTTCCTTGTGGAGATCTGATATGTGCTTACCCCCATGATGGAATCTACTGTGAGTAGACAATCAATTGAAATGGAGTTTCCTTGGGCATGTGATCTACACTGAACATAAGTGAATATTTAGGCAGTCATTGGAGTCTTTCACTTAAGCTGGTTCCTGCAGATCATTCCTATCTATCTGACTTCTGGTTCTTAGGACTTGAGCTAGTAACTTACTGTGGTCTTGCTGTCTGTTTTGGGATTCATTCACATTCATAGCCAGTGAACAAGTACTTTGCTCTCTGACCTACAATTTACGGATTCTCCAGCCCCTACAGCTGCTCAAATCAGGAGAAGCCTCTAACCTGAACCATGGACTTGGGACATTCCAGCCTATGAAACTGCATGAGCCATTTCCTTGATATAAATCACTTATGTGCTTTACTGGTTTTGCTTCTCTGGAAAATGTTATCTAAGACAACATCTAAGTGTCTTAGGTGTGTGTATATGATGTTACATTTTTAATTTCTGATTCCAATTGTCCATTGATTGTATATAGGAGAACAGCATATACGTACTCTTCACTAGTCAAATAGCTCATTATCTGATGTTTCATACTACAACAGTAATAAAAAATGTACTATCCAGTTATTTTGTGCAGTAACAACACCCTTTCGGCAGTACAAATGCCAGGGTACAAGGTGAGAGTAGTTCTGGCTAAAATTAAGTGTCAGCTTGGCTAGATCATGTTTCTCAGTGGTTTGACAGTAATGTAATGATATAATTTGGCAGTTATGTAATGATGTAATTTGAAAGTGATGTAATGACATAGTAATCCTCCATTTTATGATTTAATGTGGTCATCTTCCTTTTTGCATAACATCAATTTTTACTTAATGATCTATTATTTGGAACTTTTGTATATAAACCTTTTATCTTGCAAACTTCCTAGAAGAACTTATTAGTTATATGACTAGTTTTGTCTATTCTTTGGGATTTTCTCCCTGGCCAATATCACCTCTAAACAAAGACAGTTTTATTCCTTTCATTTTCTGTATCTTTTATTATGGTTTTCTTGTACTACTGAATCACCTAGGACTTTCATCATAATGTTGAAAAATAATTGTTAAATAACTGGGTGGATACACTATTTACAAGGTTTGGAAGATAATATTATTTTGTTTGTAATACGGGTTCCTTCCTAAGTAGATGCATGTACTGAACACAAATCCAATGAACATCTCAGAATAATTTTTTGTAGAAATTTACAAACAGATTTTAAAATTTATATGGAAAACCATAGTGACTGGGATAGCCAAAATCTTTTGAGAAAGAACAGCAAGGTTGGATGTCAAGGAAGCTGTTGCAAGTGCAGCTAAGTAATCAAGACAGTGTGGTAGTGAAGAAATGGTAAATACATAAATTAATAGAACAGGATGGAAAGTCTTGATATAAAGCAGTGTGGTATATATGATCAACTGATTTTGACCCAAATCCAAAAGAAATTCAACAGAGATAGAATAGTCCTTTAAATACTTTGTGCTAGCATACTTGTGCAATCCTATGATAAAATAATTTTTGTTTGTATCTCACACGACATATAAAAATTAATCCCAAATAGATATAAACTGAAAGCTATAAAATTCCTCAAAAGAAACATAGCACAAATATTGCTGGCCTTGTTTTAAATAAATACTTTCTGGATATGATAACAAAAAATGTGAGCCATAAAAGAGAAACCAATAAATTGGACTTGATCAAATCTAAGGAATTATATCTTTTAAAATACGTAATAAAGAAAATGTAAGAATAAGAACAAACTGAGATAGATAATTGCAAATCATATTTCTGATGAAAGATTTGCATGTAGAATGTATAAAGAACTTTGAAGAGCAGAAAGCGATAAGCCAATTCTAAAATTTATATAAAATACAAATGATGATAGACAAAATGATTTTTGAAAATGAAGTGTAAAGTCACACAGTAATAAAGTCATTAATACCTACAGAATGTAAAATAATACATTAATTTTAGAAAAGAGTTTGACAGTTTCTTATAAACTTAAACACTGAAGTTAATATTTGACCCAGCAATCTCTTCTTACGTATTTACCAGAGGGAAAATAAACACATCTTCAAATATTTGTGTATTAATATTTATGACACCTTTATTCATAATAGCCCCAAATGGGAAGTAGCTCAAATGTTTGTCAGTCTGTGGATGATAAACCAAATATAGTATATCTCTACAAAAGAATGCCACTCAACAATAAAAAAGAATGACCATGAGACAACATGGATGGATCCTGAAAAGATTACATTCAGTGAAAAAAACCAGATACTAAAGACTTTATGCTACCATTTGCATTAAATCCTAGAAAGTCAAAATGATAGGCTAAATGGATCACTGCTTTCTAGGGACTGGGGTTTGGGAAGAAGGTTAGCTGAAAACAAGCAAGAGGAGACTTTTTATGGTGTTGGGAATTTTCTAAATTCAGACTATGGTGGTTATACAACTCTATATATTTGCCAAATTCATGAAATTATGCACCTAAAACTGATAAATTTCATAGTATATATGCTTAAACGAGGCTGATTATAAAATATATATATTGTTAAAGACCTGTATGAAATGCCAAGCCAAATTGGATCCGACTCATGAAATACATACAATAAAAATAATTGTCTTACATAGAACAGGTTACAACCTTACACACCTCATTGAGTTTTTCTAAGCACTAAATAAGATTACATACATAAGGCCTTAAAACAATGCCTGGAAAGCAGTAAGTGCTCAATCAATGAGTAAAACAAGTACTTGCAGAAAAGCACTTAATAAATGAAATTGTTTTATACTTAGGAATATGTCTGAAGACATACTCCATGAAGAAAGCAAGAAGAGGTCATTAAAAAGACAGGAAAGAAGGAAAAGACCAAATTGGATGTCAGAAGAGACTCTGAAGCTTACTCTCAAATGTCAAGCAGCTAAAGCAAAAGGAAGGATGAAGCAAAAGAACCAAATGCAAGATTTCAAAGGGCAGCTCAAGAAGACAAAATAATGTGTTACGAGGACATCTGCAAAGAGCTGGAAACAGAAAACCGAAAGAGAAGAACATGTTTCGCATTTCTCAAGCTGAAAGAACTGAAGAAAAATTTAAAGAGTTGCAATAGTGAAGAATCTTCAGGGAAAGCATTAAACGACTCGGGGAGCATCAAAAGAAGATGGAAGGTTTGATATTTAGGTCTTTTATCCAGTTTGAGTTGGTTTTTGTATAAGGTGTAAGATATGGGTCTTGTTTTAATTTAGTGCAGATGGACATCCAGTTTTGCCAGCACCATTTATTGAAGAGATTGTTTTTACCCCACAATCTATAAGGTACTACAAAATATCAACAAGAAAAAGATAAATCGTCCAATTAAGTGATGGGCAAAGTAGATGGACAGACACTTCTTGAAAGAGGAGATCCAGGCAGCCAAAAAACACATGTGGACCTGCTCATGATCATTAGTTACTAAAGAAATTTAAATCAAAAGAAGATGGAAGGAATATAGGGAGTCATTATACCAGAAAGCACTGGTCAGTGCCCAACCATTTCAAGAGACAGCATATGATAAGGAACTGAGGATACTGAAGGAAGAATTCAAACCTACATTGAAGACATTGGCAAAAAACCAAGCCTCCAGGAACTGATGGAATATCAACTGAGGTATTTCAACAAATGGATGCAGCACAGGAAGTGCTCACTCATCTATCCCAAGAAATTTGGAGGATAGCTACCTGCCCAACTGACTGGAAGAGATCCATATTTATGCTCATTCCCAAGAAAGGTGATCCAACCGAATGCAAAAATTGTCTAACAGTATCCTTAGTAACACATGCAAGTAAAGTTTTGTTAAAGATCATTTGAAAGTGCTTGCAACAGTATATTGACAGGGAACCGACCAGAAATTCAAGCCAGGTTCAGAAAAGGACATGGAAACAGGGATATTATTGCTGATGTCAGATGGATCTCAGCTGAAAGCAGAGAATACCAGAAAGATGTTTACTTAATGTTTCTTTGACTATGCAAAGGCATTTGGCTCTATGGATCACAAAAATGTATGGGTAGCCTTGCAGAGAATGGGAATTTCAGAACACTTAACCGAGCTCATGAGGAATCTATAAGCGGATAAAGAGGCAGTTACACGAACATAACAAGAGGACACCGTATGCTTTAGTCAGAAAAGGTGTGCATCAGGGTTGTATCAATTCACCATACCTTTTTAATCTGTATGCTGAGCTAATAGTTCAAGAAATTGGATTATATGAAGAAGAATGAGGCATCAGGATCGGAGGAAGGCTCATTAACAGAATGCATTATGCAGATAACACAACCTTGCTTGCTCAAAGTGAGGAGGATTTGAACCACAACCACAACTGGACTAGCAAATCATGTCATGATAGGAGGAGAAAGGATTGAGGTAGTCAAGGATTTCATTTTACTTGGCTTCAGAATCAACAACCATGGAAGCAGCAGTCAAGAAATCAAAAGATGCATTGCATTGGGAAAATCTTCTGCTAAGGACATCTTTAAAATGTTGAAATGTGAAGGTGTAACCCTGAAGACTAAGGAGCGCCTGACCCAAGACATGGCACTTTCAACTGCATCATACGATGTGAAAGCTGAACAATGAATAAGAAAGACAGAAGAAGAATTGATGCCTTGGAACTGTGGTATTGGAGAAGAATACTGAATGTACCATGGACTGCCACAAGGAAAAAAAGATCTATTCTGGAAGAAGTACAACCGGAGTGCTGCTTGGAAGCAGAGATGGTGAGACTACATCTTACACACTTTGGACATGTTGTCAGGAGAGATCAGTCCCTGACAAAAGACATCATGCTTGGTAGAGTGGAGGGTCAGCGACCAAGAGCAAGACCCTCAACCAGATGAACTGACACAGTGATTGTAATAGTGGGCTTAAGCTTAAACACAATGTGGGTGCAAGGACTGGGCAGTGTTTTGGTCCATTGTGCACAGGGTTCCTCTGAGCTGGAACTGACTCGATGGCACCTAACAACAACAACACATTATGCTATGGAGCAGAGAGGAACAGTGTGCTGTCACCGGGCAGGGAGAGCAGTGGAAGCTGCATATAGGTGGGCATGTAAATTTATATGGGAATGTACATTTTCATTCAGTCATAACAAAAAATAAATAAATAAAATAATGTTCTTCCGTAGACTAAATATGTAATTTCCTAATTATTATACAAAATAAAATGCCGATCATGTTTATTTTTTAAGCATTTTAAATTTATTTCTGAAAATTTTACTTAAATTAGTAGTTCAACATGATGACAGGTTTTTATTCCCTGTAATGTGGCTTCATATGATAGAAATTATGAGCACATAACCTTCTTTAGCCATAGATTGCTCTATGTTTGCCCAATGTTACTGTTTCCTGCAGACACTAGGTGCACTGATGAATTAAGTCTCATAAATGCAGGTTCAGCTAATCTGGAACTGTCTTGCTGAGTCTTTAAATACATATTACTCTTTGCACCTTTGCCAGAAAAAGAGACAAAATAAATAATATTTACCATCTTCTCCCTACAAGAGATATTACATAGGAAGGAATGGAAACAGCACTGACATATTCAGAAGTTTTAACCAGTGTCATGGAACAAACTGTGTATGAATTGTGAAATGGAAAAATAATTGGTTCTTTAAGCTTTCACCTAAACAATAATTGTTCCAAAAAACAAGGTGGGCGGGGGGAACGTTGCAGGAATTAATGAATATGCAGAACGTTGTGGAGAAAGATGCAGTGTTTACAGTGTTTACACTTTCCCCCCCTATTATTATAAAATCTTCTAGCAATTACTATTATAAGATCTCTTAGCAATCTAATGAAATGCCCTCTACTGAAATATTTCATCCTTGGGCTACATCCAACTCCCCACATCCAATTAGGATATAAATTTGTGTTGTTACTGGAAACAACAATAGTGTGGACAATGTAGACTCATTTTGGACTCTGTTCGTTTAGACGTTGAAAACACTAGAAAGCCTTCACTATAATATGATTCTTTTGAGATGGTTTTAGTACCAGCTGCCAATGCACTAGATCCTTCAGTGGGGTAAATGGTTTGCCTTTGGAGTTCTGATGGCATGGTGGATAAGAGCTTGTCTGCTAACCAAAAGGTTGACAGTTTGAATCCACCAGGTGCTGCTTAGGAACTCTGTGGGGCAGCACTACTCTGTCCTACAGGGCTGTTATAAGTCAGAATCTACTTCACAGCAATGGGTTGCTTTTTGGTTTTTGTTTTAACTTACAAGTTGACAGTTCAAACCCATTCAGTGGTGCTGTGAGCTTCTTATTTTGTGTCATGTCCCATCAGCAAATGAAAGTTCTCAAAGCTTGATTCCACCTACGTTATTGTTTGGCTCTACTTTGAGAAGGCAGCTCTTTTTCAGTAATCTTTTGAATACCTTCCAACCTGGGGTAGGGGTTTCAACTTCCATTACTGTAGCAGTGCTCTGCTGCTATTCATAAGGTTTTCTCTGGTTATGCTTTTTGAAAGTAGACTGCCAGCTCCTTCTTCCTAGTCTATCTTAGTCAGGAAGCTCAGCTGGAATCTGCCTTGCCATGGGTGACCCTGCTGGTATGTGGACACAGGTAACATAGCTTCCAGCATCACAAAAACATTCATGCCCCTGCAGTAGGGCAATCTGTCCTTGTGAGAGATAGTATAAAATGTTCTGCCACTCTTTCTTCTGACAGAGCTTGATATAAGGTATACACCCCAGTTTTAGTCATCAAATTCTGCTGTAACAAAATGATTTCAATAAAGAGAAATTGATTTCTTCACAGTCCGGTAGGCTACAAGGCTAAATTCAAGGTCTGAGGTCCGGAGAAAGGATTTCTCTCTGTGTCAGTCTAGTGGAATCCCTGTTAACAATACATCAGTCTTTCCTTGGTCTAGGAGCTTCTCAGCACAAGAATCTTAAGTCCAAAGGATGCACTTGCTCCCAGCATTGCTTTCTTGGTGGTACAAAGTACCATGTCTCACTATTCACTTCTCTTTTTTATATATCGAAGGAGAGTGAGATAATATACAATCCAATCTTGTAGAGCTCTTTAGTATAACTGCTGCTAATCCATCTTATTAAATCATAGTGACAGAATTTATGAACATAAGAAAATAGCATTAAATTGCGGATAATCTTATGATCATAGCCTGAGTTGATGCGCATGTTTCTGGGGGGACATCTTTCAATCCATGACAATCCCTTTGCTCCTTGCACACGTGCAGTGAACACTGTTCCTCCCTCCTCACCTTGAAGTGTCTTTGACTTTTGTCTTTGACTGACAAAAAGCCAAACCAACTAGAACCTCCTTTGAGTAAGAGATTCCTCCTCAGTTTGTAAGCATGCAACACACATAGATACCCCCTTTAGAAATACTACCCCTTGACAACCTCATTTCTCTCCTTCCTTTCAATTTCAACCTAGTGAAAGAGTGGTCTTCGTCTTTGACTTTCTTTTCCCTTTCTCTCGCTCTCAAAATGAAAAATACCCTTGCTCCTACCCTCTTTAATTTACTGATACAATTGTATGAAAGTTTTCCAGTGGTATGATGTGTAAATCTAGAATTTGTTTAATGATCTTGTTCTTATCCTTATGTATTGCATGCATTTTTCACTACTGAGTCAGCTATGCTTCTTGATATATTCTCTTTGTTTATCTTCTATTAAATGTATTCCTTTCTATTTATTTCTTATTTTCTCACTCTACTCTGCCAACTCTCTGTGAAGTATTGCCATTATGAGTAATAGCTTCTCAGAAGGCCTGACCTTCTAAGCTGACCACATTGGCGCTAAAATAATTTAAAGCTCATGTTTTTACATCCAAGATGGTATCCATGAAATATTTTATTTCTCATGTCAGTACCCTGATTCAACACTTCCTTAGACTACATTATATCTTTTCATTTATAGAGTCTAGGTGAGAACATGGTATATAATAAGCATAAAAGAAATGTCTATTAAATAGATCACTCTGTTGGTGTAGTGCTTAAGTGCTACATACAGCTGCTAAACAGAAGGCTGGTGGTTCAAACCTGCCAGGCACTACTTGGAAATTCTATGAGACATTTCTACTCTGCCTGGAGGGTCACTATGAGTAGGAATCAACTCAATAGCAGTAGGTTTGGGTTTTTAAATAGATCATGTTTCTCTGATGCTCACCTGCTTATATCAATTTTTGTCAATTCCCAAATTGTTTCCATTACCCTGCATTGTTTATCCCATTAAGCATCTGAAACTTTATACCAGTATCATAATAGACTTCAGAATTACATCCTAACCCTCTCTTCTGGGGTTGAAAATAATCAAAACTCACCAAAACTTGAACATAAGATGCCCAACAAGAGAGGAATGGATGGGTAAACTATGGTATATATTCTCAATGGAACACTATGCAGTGATAAAGAGCAACGATGACTTCAGGAAACAGCTCACAACCTCGTTTCAACTGGAGGACATTATGTTGAGTGAAAGTAGTCACTAATAAAAGGACAAATATTGTACGAGACACCTATGATAAGAAATTAAAATCAGACTCATGGATAGAAGACTCTGAGGTTGTAAGACTGGGAAGGGGGAAGGGTGGGTAGGAGGGCTTAGATTAGACAGTTGCTAGAAATTTCACTGGATAAAATCAGTGACAGCACACATTAGTAAGAAGAGCAATATTCATTGGACTTCAACACAACTTGAGTACTCCTCCCATCTTAACCCAAGATTGCAAGGACAGGATAGCTGGGGGGGGGGGAGCGGGGACATCTCTCAGGTGAAATCAAGGCCAGTTGGCACAACCAGCATTTTGCTAATGAGGACTCTCTGCATCCCACATTGGTGAGTGGTGCCTCGGGTCTTAAAAGCTGTCAAACTGCCATCTGAGCGTACAGCAGATGGGCCCAACTCAACAAGAATGGATGATCACTGAGGTCCGTAACAATATGGGGGAAAGAGAACCCAGAAGACAGAGAGATCCACGTGAGTGGGTGTCTACATTGACTCACGACCGGAAGAACTGAATGGTGCCTGGCTACCACTGGTGATAGTCACGATGGAGCTCACAAAGTTGAGTCTCACTGGCAATGCAAGTATAAAAAGGGGTGCACCCTGAAATCTCCACTAAAAGACGGCAATTGATGGTCCAGGGGCTTCGGGGCTCCCCTGGGAGCATGCCCCCTGTTCCTGATGCTGCCCCTGTCCATAAATCATAATGGAGGTCAACTCTTTGGACAGCAATGGATTGGATTTGGTGACACAGAGTGACCATATTTTGTGGGCACTTTATGGTTCTATGCATCTATAGGATGTTGTCCTGCTGACCTCATACTGGAGGAAGCAGAATGGGTGGAGAGGAGGAGATAGGAGACTGTCAGGAGGGTAAGACAAGTACAGAGTAGAGAGGAAGAGGGTGTGCTGTCACTGTGAAGGGAGAGCACTGGAAGATGCTATAGGTGAGCACGCACATTTATATGGGAATGTACATTTTCATTCAATCATCATAATAAAAAAACTTGAATACAAAATTTAGTCTGTGGTGTTGTCTGTATGCGTATAGGGATTCTTTTTTGATTCCAGTAAAAGGAAATGACTTGAAGTTAGGCACAATGAGGCTTATAAAAGGGGAAGAAAAAAATCCATTTCTGCCAAGTTGATTCTGACTCATAGCGACCCTGTATGACAAAATAGAACTGCCCAATAGTTTCCAAAGAGCATCAGTGGATTTGAACTGCTGATCTTTGGGTTAGCAGCAGTAGCTCTTAAGCACTCTTGCCACCCACGTGCAGCCAAGAGACTGTCTGAGATTAAATTAGAAGGTAATGGTTTAACAACTATTCTTTTCTATCAGGCTAACACAGATTAACATTTCTGTAGAGCAGTTTCTGGCAGGCTTTAGCAGATTGGATCAGGCTTTCTATGATTAAAATTTAATTTCATGGATAAGAAAAACCTTAAAATTAAGTTAGATATTGGCTATTAATTTTCCTATTCATTGCTGGATAGCACTTAAGTATTTTTCCTCTTTCTGTGCAAATGAATATTTGATTCAGGGGTGAACAAGGAAATCTTGTTCACCAGTGCCTGTTCCAAATGTGTCAAGGTGTCAGGCCACCTCTGCATGTGTTCCTACCTCTGTTGTACTCTTCTAAGTGTGTGATATATTGATCTAATACCAAACCAAACCTACTGCTATTGAGTTGTTTCTGACTCGTAGTGACCCTACAGGTCAGGGTAGATCTGCCCCACAGAGCTTCCAAGAAGCAGTTGGTGGATTTGAAATACTGACCTTCGGTTAGCAGACATAGCACTTAATCACTACGCCACCAGGGTTTCCGCATTGATCTAATGGAGTGTTGTAAATAGGGAACCAGAAAGTTAACATAAACACCTAACATGTTCTGTCCCTGCAGACTGGACTCAAGTTGATTAAGTGGTAAGAAGAACTGATGTGTTCTACACTAAGGATATCAGCTCCGTGTCACTGTGTCCTTAGCATTCCTTTCACAGCCATTAATGCCCCCCTCCCAGAGATGATAGCCTACGTATCATCTCTTGATTTTTCAGCAGATAAGACCTTCTCTGTGTTTCAAGACTTTGGTCAGCCTTATTCAAAACATGCCTTGTAAGTGAAGTCTCTTTTCAGCAGCTGAGAACCCTCATAACACTTTTAAAAAGAAAGTAGAGTCCAAAACTTGCAGGACCCAGCAAAATGTGGGAAGGAAAGTGCATGGTGCTAGTACGTACTTGGGCTAAACAGAACCACTTCAAAAGTCTCTTAAAAGCCAACACTTGTAAAATTCTTACCCAGTACAGCGTGTAGTCTAGAGAGACAAAGATCAAATTTTAACTGATTTCATGAAAAGTTCCCCACGTTCTCCGCCCCTCTTGTTCTGGCACATATTTATGAAACGTTAGATCCGTGGCTGTCAAGCCAATTCTGACTTACAGTGACCCTATAGACAGTGTACAACTGCCCCACAGAGTTCCAAGGAGTGTGTGGTGAATTTGAACTGCTGACCTTCTGGTTAGCAGCCTTAGCTCTTGACCACTATGCCACCAGGGTTTATGAAATCTTAGGGGAGTGTATAATTCTGAAGTTTACCCTGTGATGAAAAAATGGAGACAACAGTCTCAATACTCTATAATTCAGTTATTGTGGGACCAGCTGTAATTTTTCTTGATTTCTAAATTGTTTAATGTTGTATAAACTGGAGGGATTAATGGTATGATTATCTACGACAACATATTAACATATTCAGTCAGCTATGTATCTCTTTATACTTGTGGTCATGAGGAGCTTGACAGAATAAGAGGTAGTAACATTCTTGGATTTTTAACTTATTGAGTTTTAAGTATTCTTTGTACATGCTAGGCATGAATTCTTTGAAATATATATGTATTGCAAATAATTCTTTCTCATGTAGTGGCTGATGTTTTTGTTGTCTTAATGGTATCTTTGTAAGAGTGGAAGAATTTAATTTTAATTTTCATAAAGACCATTTTTTGTGTGTTTTTTGCCTTTGGAGCCCTATCTAAGAAAATGCTCCTAGCTCAGAATTTCAAATATTTAGTTCTGGAAATGTTATGGTTTTAGTTTTACATGTAGTCTATTCTTCTGATCTCTGAGGAGAGGGGTGTGAGCATGTACTTGAATTAACCAACCATGTTAAGATTAACCAATGACTAATGTTTTATTCCGCTTGCAGCTCTTCCCCTTAAAAAAAAAACTAATTGTAAAGAGCCTGTCTTGAGCCATTAGCTTTTTTTTAAGACAAAATGATCTCTGCACGCATACACATTAACTGCTGAAATAAATCCTATATATTTGCTTCTCGCATTGGTTATATTTTTAACAAGACCATTTTAAATAATGTGAATTATTGTACGCCAGGGGTTAAATTCACTGTCTGCTTATTTACTTCCTATTCTTTGCATCTTTGTTTCTTTCTCCCTCTTTATTGTCTTTCTTAAAAAAATTAACTGAGTTTTTGTTGCTTCATTTGTCTGCACTGTTTACTTATTAGCTATGCATTTTATTTTTCTAGTGCAGCTTTAACATTTATAGTATTGTCTTAAATTACCCCAGTTTACATTCATGTAATGTGGTGAATGTGTAGAACTAGTATGTAGCTTCACAGATAGTATAAGAAACTTATAATAGTATACTCTTCTTTCTGCTCTCCTGGTCTTTATGTCATTGTTGATGTAAATATACATACGTTGTAAACCTCCAAATCATTATTACTTTTGTGTTATTTTAGACAATCAATTATCTTTAAATAAATTTTGAAAACAAATGTCCCCAACCAGTAAGTTATCAATTTGCAACTTAAGTGCCTTCCAGTTGAATTTTTAAACAGTAGACTCTTTCCCTGGTGACATAGTAGTTAGGTACTAAGTCTGCAAATCAAAAGGTTGGCAGTTTGAATCTGCCAGGTGCTCCTTAGAAACTATGGATCAGTTCTACTCTGTCTCATAGGGTCACTATGAGTTGGAATTGACTTGATGGCACTGGTTTTTTCTTTTTTTTAGACTCTTTCTGGGTCACTCGCTGTTCATTATGTTGACAGGTCATGTCATCACTTCACACCCTTAGTGGCATAGCCACTGTGAATATTTTAATCTTAAACACTGCAGGATCCTGCCTCCCAAGCATGGCAAATACAATTGGATTAAATCTTGCAAACATTTCTCATGAAAAAGTGAGAAACAAGGAAGGAAACTACTCAAATATGATTTTTAAAAAAATTGTTCAAATTAAAATAGTATACACATTAATTGAAGGAGTGGTTTATCGATTCTATCAAACTCAAGGAGAAAAAAAGAAAGGCTCAAGATTGCTACTATTTTTCAGAATTACTTAGGAAGCTCTATCTCAGTCAGTAACACCCATTGACCAAACCCATTGTCTTTGATTTGATTTGCATTTATGGAGACCCCATAGGACAGAGTAGAACTGCCTCATCAGACTTCCAAGACTATAAATCTTCATGGTAGTAAATTGGCACACCTTTCTCTCTGGGAGCTGCTGGTGTGTTCCACCCACTAACCTTTCAGTTAGTAGTTGTGTGCTGCAACTACTGTGCAAAGAGGGGTCTTCTTATTCAACAGTACAAAACATAATTAGATGCCAAATACTGAAAACAAGATTATTTCTGGATCAAGGAGTGGCTTACCTATGTACTTTAAGAGACTTCAGTCAAAAAATACACACACAAACACACAACACACCTGGGGTACATAGGTACCTACATAAATGTAATAATATGTTAGTTACTGTCTATATGACTAGTGATGCACCTTGGTGGTGACATAGTTAAGTGGTTGGCTGCTAACTGATGAATCAGCAACTTGAACTGACACCGTGGTTTCTAGCAGAAAAGTGACCCAGCTATCTGACTGTTTTCTTTACCTAAAAATAAAAGAAATATTGAAAGCAAGACATTTTGATGACATTCAGGACATCAAGGGTAACACAACAACAGGTCTGACGGCCCAGAAAAAGAGTTCCAAAATTTCTTTGAAGGGTGAAAGGTGAACTAGGCACTGGCATCGGTGCACAGCTTCCCAGGGGGAGTACTTTGAAGGTGACCATAGTGACATTCAGCAATAAGGTATGTAGCACTTTTTCTAGGATGAGTTTGCAAACGTAATTGCTGGACCTCGTATTCCTAGATTCAGCTTTTGCCTGCTATTCCAGTCTTAGATGGATGCTCAACTTAATCCCATTCTAAACTTTATTCCCAAAATAACTTTTAAAAGGAAACAGAGTAGTGAAGAATATTTCATGTGGTAAATGTGTAGAACTAAGTCAAAACAACATCATGTGAT
Source organism: Heterohyrax brucei (assembly GCA_028571685.1). Classification (NCBI taxonomy): domain Eukaryota; kingdom Metazoa; phylum Chordata; class Mammalia; order Hyracoidea; family Procaviidae; genus Heterohyrax; species Heterohyrax brucei. The sequence goes on from CM053149.1 coordinate 56,358,121, forward strand.
TACAATGACAATTGGCTGTACAACCAAACATTGGGAAAAAAATGAAAGAGAATTACACATTTCAAATAAGCAGCCATTTTATGTCTGCCATGTAGTTTTGCTTTTGTAATAGATAGCAATAGATATTATTCCTTTGACTTTCAAGAGAGGCAAAACAAATTTGCAAAATCATTTATGACATGAATAGGAAGTTACAATCCAGTTTCCTTACATTTTTTCCTTATCTTTCTGGAAGGATCATTTGAGTTTTGAGTTTACAAAACAGAATTCAGACCTCATCTCCTCCAGTGCAAAGGTTTTTCAAATCTATTTCAAATGCCAGCTTCACTTGTTTTATTCTTCATTAATTCTTCAAGTCAGAATTGACCATCAAATGCTTAACGCACTGAGAAGTATTTGTTTGACCCTTATTACATGTTCTGTCTCACCTTAGAGTGGTAAATATTTCACTTCTGTATCGAGTCTGAGTTAGAAGTATGGCTTACATATTACAGTGACTTCCTTATATTGAGTTCCAAACTTGAACAGAGCTTTCACATAAGCAATTAAAACCTGTTGAATTACCTGTGTTCCAGGGTAATTTCCTAAATACAGTTCTTCATGAGTCTTTCAACTTTAGGAGACAAATATAATATTCAATAGCTCACTAGAAAACTTGTGGGCATAGCACAAGACCAAGCAGTGTTTTGTTCTGTTGTGCGTAGGGTTTGCTATGAGTTGGTACTGACCCAATGGCACCTAACAACAACAAGAAAACTTAGCCAGATAATACCATAACACACTGATTCACTCAATGAACAGTTTTTATAATGAAACAACAGATACACATTATAAAAAAATGCAACAAGTTCCTTTTGATGGAGATGAAAACCAAATTCAGAATAAGCAATTATCTCTCTGGCATAGATTTTTATTCACGTAATCATTGATTTACTCAGCAACTATGCAGTGATTATATGCTGTATAAATTCTCCGTTACAAAAGGTGATAAGTGCCCAAGTGTTGGGTACCAGAAAACCTAAAAGTTATTTTTCTTGTCAATCCTCAGTAGATGGCAATTTATATAAAAACTGTATTATTTTATACAATAATAATATAATACATTTTATCTGGACATATTTAAGAATTTTTTTCAAAGACATTTTGGTATATGATGTCGGTTCAGTGTTATCTAAGTTAACACGTAGATGTTAAACACAACAGAAAGAAGAAAACATGACCAGAAAAAAACGCAAACCAATTTGGAGTCAGGCCTTCAGTTTTTCAGACAAGTTTAATCTTTCTTACAAATGACAGTTGAATTTCATTATATGTTTATGACTATTTTGGATTGTACCAGAAAAACAGTTTTTCTTTTTTTTCATGTAAATGCTTCAAGAGGATCCTGCATGACTCAACAGAATGAAGGTGACAGGTCAATTCAGAAAGTGTTTCTCTTGATGAGCTCTACTTACAGCTAAAGAGAGAACACATTATTGTGAAAATGAATTATTAACTGGGCATTAATAGAACAGAATTCTAGGTCTTGGATTTGTTCATGACAGACATTCTTTAATTCTCAATATTCTTATCTCTTAAACAGAAATAATTGTCTGACATCCTTATATTGTCAGGGTTTTTATACTCATAAAAATCCAAAGATAGTACATTATTTAAGATAATGAGAATTATTCACTACATTTATTTTTTAAATTTCCATTATTGTTCCTCTTGAAGATTTATTGTCATAATTAGGTAGGACAATTTCAAGAAATGCTCTAGTAGATGACTGGAAGCTGAAAATATTCATCTGTGTCCACACTGTACAAGTTCTACCTACCACTGTCATCATCATATCTGCTGGACTTTAGCTTGAGGGGTCTGTTGTGCCTTAGTGACAGACTTGACCTTGCAGTTCAATGGAACTTTGGTATACATCTTGGAAAACACAACCCATGGATTTACAATTCTATAGCTGTGAGGACAGAAATCACAATTCCTCCAAATGTGTCACAGACAGGGGTGGTAAGCTGAGCCACAGCTTCCACCTGTTGGGTTCTGGACCCATAAATTCATTCTGTCAAGGCACAACACCAAATAAAGGCTTTCATTTAAAGAATATATACTGTTATGTCGAAAGGAATTACTTGCCTTTGCAAGGTAGAATTAGTCCAATCTAAGTGTAATCAACTTACTACCAAGTAGACTGTTGGTCTCTTTGAAGGATGGTTCTGAGAACTCTTTATAACTCTCTGTTGATGCCAGTTTAATATTTAGCTGTAGCAGTAGTTAGACGAGTATTTAAAGGAAAATCTGTGCTTTTAGATCCAAGCATTGAGTATTCCTGGTGATGCAATGTTTAGGGCTAGGGTACTAACTAAAAGATGACTAGTTCAAACCCATCTAGCAGCTTCACTCTGCAGGAGAAAAACACAATGATCTGCTTCCATGAAGATTTCAGCCAAGAAAAGCCTATAGTACACTTCTACTCTTTTACTTGTGGTCATTATGGGCCACGAGTGAACTGGATGGCACCTACATGATGACAACACAGCCTATTGGGCCAGAAGTGGGGTGATTAGTGACTGAGGAAAGTTAATTGCACCTGGCTGAGTAGTTACTTATTTTTAATAAAATGAAGTTATTTTAGAGATTTCTGCTGAATTTATTGGGGTACAACTTGCATACACTAAAATTTACTCTTTTTATGTGTACACTGCTTGGCTGGCAATGAATTTTGATGAAAACATACAGTTTTATAACCAGCAGGGTAATCAGGACATAAAGTAGTCATATAATTTCCAAAATTTCCCTTGTACAGGTTGTAGTATTTCCTTCCCTTCAAACTTAGCTTCTGGAAACTGCTTCTATCTTCTTACTCCTTGAATTTTCCACTGTGTTGTAGTTAGTTGTTTTCATGTTGCCTCCAGCTCATGGACATGTTATGTGTAAAAACAAACAAAAAAAAATCCACCACTGTTGAGTCATTTCAGACTCACAGTGACCCTTTATTCCAAAGATCACCTGGTAGATTTGAACTGCTGAATTTATGGTCAGCAGAGGTAGCACTTAACCACTATGCCATCAGAGTTTTCATGTTATATGTAACAGAATGAAAGGTCATCCAGTACCAGGCCACCTTCACAATCTTTGGTGTGTTTGAGATCTTTGTTGTGGGTCTTGTGTCTATTCACCTTCTTGAGAGTTTAATTTGTTTTTGGCTGAGCCTCTACTTTATCAAATATAATGCCCTTTGCTGTAGATTGGTCTTTTCAGATGATACATCTAAATACAGTAAGTTAGTTGAAGTCTCTCCATTCTAACTTTGCTTTAAACTGTACTTTAGATGAAGTTAGTGCATGTATTGTTTTATGACATTGGTTAATAACTTCACATCAGGTCACCACTCTTCACCACTCTCTCTTTGCTCAAACTTGGGTTCCCTGTTTGAGCTTTCTAGTTCTTGCCTTTGGGCTGGGCTGCCCTTTTAGTCTCCTTTTGCTTTGTGTGCCTGTCCCATTTTTGACTGAAGAGTGAAGCTCAGAAGTGACTCCATTACTGAGCTGGAAAGGTGATTAGGGGCATACTCTCAGGATTTCTCCAGTCTTTATCAGGCCGGGAAGTTTGGTCTTTCTTTCTAAGTTATAATTTTGTTCTATGTCTTTCTCCTGCTCTGTTCAGGACCATCTGCTGTGAGCCCTGTGAGAGCAGTTAAAAGTTGTAGCTGGGCACCATCTAGTTGTATCGGAGTCAGTCTGCTGAAGGCTGTTGAAGATGTATTCTATTAGCCCTTCGGACTAATCTTTCCTTTGTGTCTATCTATGTATATATTATTGCTTTCAGTCGGTTTCTTGAAGCCTGTCCACCTTGTGGAAGGTAATCTGCTTTACGTAAGGCTAATTAGTTTAATCACATGTAACTACTTCATAGAGGCATCTAGACTAATATTTAACCAACCGAACGTCACAGCCTAGCCAAGTCAACAAATAAAATTAACGATTACAGAAATGGCATCTCATTATGTTACTAACTTAGATTTTACTAAAACCCTGGTGAGATAGTGGTTAAGAGCTACAGCTGCTAACCAAAAGTCTGGCACTTCAAATCCACCATGTTCTCCTTGGAAATCCTATGAGGCAATCCACCGTGACTTATAGGGTCGCTGTGTGCGGGATTGACGACAACAGTGGGTTTGTTTTTTGATGAATGTTTACATGGAACATCTTGTCGTAGGCTTCTTTGCCACTGTCACATCTACTTTGGTGAAGTGCCTGTTGAAATAACTTGTCTATTTTTTTAAAAATGTGTTGCTTTGTTTTTCTTTTTGGAGCACTGACAGCTCCTCGTATATTCTGGGATAACTTCTGATTTCAGATATGTGTTTTGTTGATGTTTTTCTCAAGTTGCAGTCTATTTTTTCATTTACTTAACAAAAACTTTGAAAGAGCAGAGATGTTTAATTTTGATGAAGTTCAATTTCTCGAGTTTTTATTCTTTCATAGTTGTGGTTTCTTTGTCCTATATAAGTGATTTTCTAAACCTTCATAAAGATTATCTTTTTTTAACTTTTAGAAATTGGTTAGCTTAAGATTTTATGTTCAAATTTGTGATCACTTTGGGTTTCTTTTTTATGTGATGCAAAATGTACATCAGGGTTTTTTTGTTGTTTATCATATGGCTATCCAGTTACACCAGTTTTATTTGTTGAAAAGACTATATATATGTATATATATATATTTGACATTGAATGGTCTGATACCTTTGTAAAAAACAAATTAACCATGTAGGTATGTTACATTTTTGGATTGTCGACGGCACTTGGCTGGCATTCTGCCATATTGATTCATGTGTTGATATTTTCACTTCTATCACTATCTGAATAATTGTAGCTGTTTTATAAGTTATGAAATTAAAAAATGTTAGTCCTCCAACTTTGCTCCCTTTCAAAGTTGATTTGATTATTTTGTTTCCTGCAAAAATTTTAAATATGTGTATAACTCTGTATTTGGGTCCGCTTTGACATCTTTCAGTAACATTTGTAGTTTTAAACATGCCATTCATGCAATAGTTGGTTATGATCATAACAGTTTTATATTTTGGGTTCTATCATAATTAGTGTTTTTAAATATTAATTTTGTATTTGTAATTTTATTACATAGAAATACAGTTTTTGTACTGTCTGTGTGTTTTATAGTTTTCCTAAGCTCACAAATAATATTTGTTCTAGTAACAGTTTTTGAAGATTCTTTTGAATTTTCTACAAAGGAAATTATGTTGTCTGGAAATATAGATGATTACATGTATATATATACGTGTGTGTGTATATATGCATATATATAAACACACATAGAACTGAAATGTGTGTGTGTATATACTCAGTTCTTCTCAATGCTTCTAATTAACAAATCTCTCAAATGACTGATGAATTACATCAGCTAATTGTTTACCTTTTACTGCTATCCCTTTGTGGTTTACCACTGGTAAAATTTTAATAATTGCACTGTACTTTATGCCAAAGGGTGTCTTTGTTCCATCTACCACCAGTAATGGAGTCCTCTTTGCCAGCTTGCTAATGTGTAATTTAGTTTTAGGAAACCCTGATGGCATAGTGTTTAACTGCTACATCTGCTAACCAAAAGGTTGGCAGTTCAAGTTCACCAGGAGCTCCTTGGAAACCCTATGGAGTGCTTCTACTCTGACTTACAGAGTTACTGTGAGTGGTAATTGACTAGATGGCAATGAGTTTGGTTTGGTTTTGGAATCCAGTTTTATAATCCCATTGTATTAGCGACTTACTCTCAAGGTTGGCTTTCTTGGGAAACAGGCTCCGAGACTGGAGATAAATACACAGGGATGTTTAGTAAATAATACATTTAGAATTAGTGCTCGTGAAGAAGAGAAATGAAGTTGGTCAGCGGAAAAGGTTCAGCTAAGATGTGTTGTGAGTAAAGGCCTCAGCTAGCTCCATGGGAATTTCTGGAGTGGAGAGACTTTACAAGTTGGCACTAAGGCCCCAGAGTCTTTATAGCCTCGTGATGATGAGATGTGACTGACTTGGAGAAAATGTAAACTTAAGTAAGACAGGTTTCTTCAGTATGGGCAATTCAATATATCCTGGCAGCATTCCCAAAAGCTTTAGGAATAATTCCTTCCTTCCTGAAATGGGATGTGGATAGCATGATGGTATCCACCACAGCTGGATAATATGTAATGCATTCTATCCTTGCTATCTCAATTAATCTCTTAATAGTCTTGCATAGTGCATGTAATTCTTATTTTATAGCCACCTAAATTAAGTAATTTTCCCAGGGTATTTAACAGTATAGGGATTCAAACTTAAGTCTGACTATAAAGCCATGCTAACTCTCCTGCACATAATAAATGCCAAAATGATAACATAATAAGTGCCAAAACCATAATCCTCTTTCCATCACTGAGTAAGTAAATATTTCTGTTTCCTCTTTAGAATTAGAAGAGTTAGAAGAAACCAACTGATGAAAGAATGTTGTCAACTAAGAAAAAAGGAAGTGCGACAACCGTAAGTGCCCATGTTTATAATCAGGGGATGTAAGAGCCTGATGGGACTTTAGGGATGATCTATTTCAACCTTCTCGTTGTACATTGTAGAAGTTCATGTTTCAGAGACAGGAAATGACTACTCATTTGAACTGATCCAAGATAAATCTACTCCCTGGCCTGATTTTCATAGGATGAAACACTTAATATCTGTAAGTTAGTTGTTTCTAGACCTTCAGAATTCCTTTAGAAGAGCTAAATGTGCCTTGATTAAGTGAATTTTAAAATGAATATGCTACTTTGATGTTTAAGAAAAGTTACATTAAGCAATTGTGTGAGAAGCATTGACATTTCTTTTCCAGAAAGTTCTAACGTGAAAGCCTCTGATGGTGATAATTTAAATTTCCACCCAGATTTTAAGTAAAACAGCTAACTTTCCCAATGAAGAATTTTGAACTAAAATCTGATCAAGTCATGCATGTGAATACAAAGTTTTAAGCCCTCTTTTTTACTTGTAATGCGACTAAATATCACTTTCCATAGAAGAGGTGCTAAACAATCAAAAAGACTGAATGAATCAGTCCTCTGATGTCACCCAACCACTGTTAGGCCACATCTGCCCACTGAATGCAAGCACAAAGTAGTCCTGAAGTTGGAACGCAGGTAGCGCATCGACTCAACAGAAGCAGCTCCCGCTCACGAAATCACATACAGCTCTTGTTGCTGTAGGAGACAAACGAGTCACTTGGTAGGAGACTGATGGAGACTGATTCCATTGGGTCTCTTACTCTGTGGAAGTGACGAGGATTCACTGTGTCTGGAGTGAACCTATGATCTTCATTTTAGTGTGGCAGTTTGCTTCCAGCACCTCAGTTAACATCAGTATCTACCAGTGCACTTAGTCCCTTCACGTGAAAAACTGCCTAATTTTACTTTGGAATAAAGAACACTTCTGGAGGAAAACAAGTGTGACAGAGAACATATGAATATTAGTTACAGTGGTTCTATTGTATATTAAACCTCCCAGAAGCTGCTGGCTTGATTGAGCTGTGGAAGGGTTGTTTGCAGGCAGAGTTGAGAAACCAGCTCACATGTGTTACCTGCCGAAGATGTGGAATGTTGTCCCTGATGCAGAATATAAGCCTAAATTAACAAACACTATACATAGTTCTAGAAACCCTGATGGTGTAGTGGTTAAGTGTTGCATCTGCTGACCGAAAAATTGGCAGTTCAAATCATCTAGGTCCTCCTTGGAAACTCTGTGGGGCAATTCTCCTCTGACCTGCAGGGTTGCTGTGAGTTGGACCTGACTAGATGGCAGCTGGTTTAGTTATATGTATCTCTGGTGGCATTCTGGTTAAGTGCTACATGTACTAACCATATGGTTAGCAGTTCAGATCTACCAGGTGCTCCTTGGAATCTCTATAGAGCAATTCCACCCTGACCAATGTGGTCACTGTGAGTCAGAATCGACTCGATGGCAGTGAGTTTGGTTTCTTAATTTTTTATATGTATCTGCAGTTTGTAAAATAAGGAGCCTGGGGCCTAGGGTGTGGGGTGCTAGGAATGGTCATGTTTATCACTTCCAGTGACCAACTTGGAAAAGACAGGTTTCCTAAATACCCAAACTTTCACCTCTGTGAGTCTAAAAGTCTTAATTCCCACAACAGCAGTGTTTCCATCAGTGGAGACCACCAGTGGAGCAAAGTTCTACACCATGCGGTAGTTACTGACCAGTCACTTCAATCTCTCAGGCCAAGTTAACAACAACAAAAACCCACTGTCATCAAGTCAGTTCCAACTCATGTAGAACCAGCTCATAGAATTTCCAAGGAGCACCTGCTGGACTTGAACTTCTGACCTTCTAGTTATCTATGCCACCTGGGTTTTCAGGACAAGACAGCAATAACAAATGACTTTCAAGTATAATTGGCCTTGATTATCAGGAATGCTTTACATGCTAGCAAACCAAAAACCAAACTGCTGTCAAGTCGGTTCCAACTCATAGTGATCCTGTAAGACAGAGTAGAACTGCTCCACAGAGTTTCCAAAGAGTACCTAGTGGATTTGAACTGCCAACCTTTTGACTAGCAGCAGTAGCACTTAACCATTGTGCCACCAGGGTCTCCATGAACCACCAGTGGGGGAATATGTTTGGTATGTAGATGATTCACAATGTCATATTTTTAGTCCCTCATTCAATCTGGATGTAAAATTGACAAGTGCAACAACCACGGTTTTACAAGGGAATAGTGAACAGGAATGAAAGATTGGATCATAGCACCATGTATTCACCTAGATCAACTGAAGTGCTGGTTAATAGGGAAGGGTAGTGGAAGAAGGAGACTATCATTCATGACTACTTATATATTACTATTAGTAGCTTCAAGAACAGCTTCAGCTGCAGGGGTACAGTTTTCCATATTAACTTCTATTGAGATGAGATGAGGTGAGATGATTCTCCAGATAAAATGATTCTAGTGGAAAAAAATAAAAGAGAGCGCTAACTGTAGTGGTTGTTAGTCTGTGTCACTCAGATCTCTCTTTTAAAACAGAGGCACTCACTTCCCAGTTGCCAGGAATATTGACTGATAATTGAACATGATTGAGTCTGTATCCAGGCCTTGCTATCCTTGGATGAGGAGAGTTCCTCATTCCATTTTTATTCAAGCCCCTAAGGAGAGGCCAAAGTCCTTGGGTGGTATCGATTATTGATGGTCAACATGTTCAGCTACAAACAGAAAGACTGGATGTTTGAACCCACCCAGAGGTGTCTAAGAAGAAAGATATTGTCATCAACTTACGAAAAATTAACCACTGAAAACTATAGTTTGAAAGACAGCTGGATGGATGCTCACGGGATGTAAGATTAAACAACCTCTTTGAGTAATTTTAATAGGATTCTATAAACAACGACAACGACAAAACCTCTGGAGCAAAGTTCTACTTTGACACATGTGGCTTTGCATAAATTGGAGTCAACTTCACGACAACTGGTTGGGCACACCCAAAATCAATGATTGGTCAATTACAGAGTACAAAGCCTGACACGCTTAATTCAGGATAACTTCAGAGCTCCCATATGATTGACTGAAGACTGTGGCAACTGCAGCACTGTTCTACTTACCCGTCAGCCCTTGTCTGCTTCCCTCACTCTTAATGATGCTTCTAACCATGCTTTACGATAACACCATTATTACTCAGTAATCTCAGTATCTCTCAGATTCTGACTCCCTAGGAATCCAACCAAAGACAGCTAGTTTCTTTTGTTTATCTAATCAGCCATTATGCACTCTAAGAATATATGGTGAATATGACTTTAGGAGGGAGGGAAATATTATAGTAGACAAGAATAGTAGATGTTACATGGATATTTATAGCAGTCTTACTCATACTAGTCAAAAACTGGAAACAACCCAAATATGTTATCAGTTGATTGATGGGTAAATAAAATGTGATATGTCACTCAGTGTAATATTATTCAACAATAAAAATAAATGACATACTGATATATGCTATTAGATGATGAATTTAAAAACAGAAAGTGAAAGGCCACAAAAGAACCCCAACGTATTGTATGATTCCTCTGATGTGAAATGTTCATCTTAGAAAAATCCAGAAATACAAAAGAAGCCTGTATTTTCTTCTTCTCTAAGACCATGTGGGAAGGTGAGGGAAAACAGGAGAATCTGTATTTGAGAGAATCTGGCATCTCTCCCTGTACTGCATTCTTAAAGTAAGAAAGTAATAAGATTGGTTGAAAGAAAAGGTGAAAGCAAGGATGATCCTGCTTTGTCAGTTTGGATACCTGAGATGAGATTGCCATCCAGAGTGTCACATGTCAGCATGGAGGTGATAGTGAAGCAGCTGAGGAGGGACAGATGAGGCTGAACTGGAATTTGGCTCTTGAAGCCATACACAGTATCAGTATCAGAAAATTTAAAACTTAATTTCTCATTTTTTAAACTTAAATAATGCATTTATTCAAGGAAGGAGGACATAGTTGGCAAACAAATGTGGAAGACTTGTGTTACTTGCATAAAATGTGGATAGTTCTATAGATAATAAGAGGATGGTGAGGAGATGAAGCAACTGGAATGCTCAAACCCTGTTGTTAGAAAAATAAAACAGTGAAGCCACTTTGGAAAAGTCTCATGATTCTTTGAGAGATTAAACAGAGCATCACCATCTGATCAACAGTTACACTCCTAAGCCTATAACCAAGACAGGAAAACATACACTCACTGAAGGTTTATAGCAGTATTATTCATACTAGTGAAAAACTGAAAACAATTCAAATACATTATCCATTGATAGATGGGTAATGTGGCACATTCACTCAATGGAATATTATTCAACAATAAAAATAAGTTACATACTGACACATGCTATGACATGATGACCTTAAAAACATACTCAGTGAAAGGCCACCATATTGTGAGATTCCACCGATGTGAAATGTTCATCTTAGTAAAATCCAGAGATACAAATAGTAGATTACTGGTTTCATGGGATTGGGGCAGTAAGGAGAAAATAGGGTAGTGACTGCTAATGGGTATGAACTATCTTGTGGTTGTGATGGGAGTGTTCTAAAATTTATTGTGGTAATGGTTACCCAACTCTGTGAATACCCTAAACACCATTGAATTTTACACTTTAAGTGTATGAATTGTATGTCATGTAAGTTAAACCTCTATAGAGCTGTTTTTAAAAAATTTGTCTTATATTCCAATGAGCTATAGAAATAACACAGATACATCGTGTCTCCTCATCAAAGTAATAACTTCATAAATTATTAACTTTGATAATCAGTAAAGGGCAGAGTTATGATTCAAGCTAGATCTGACTCCATTATCTGTGCACTGATATGCTTTTTATAGAATTGACCTTAAGGTGCAGTTGAATGTCAGAAAAATATTACTAATTATAAAGCCTCAGATAAAAGCTGTACAGGTAAAATTTTAGCACGAACATATCAAGTGTGTAGTCTAAACTTTTCTACAATAATATACGTGCATATACGTATATTTCAATCACCTCATATGCATACAAAAACTGGACCATGAACAAGGAAACCCTAAGAAAAATTGATTTAAATTATGATGTTGGTGGAGAATATTGAATACAAGATCTAACAATTACATTTGCAAACTTTCCACAGTACACTTTGGCAGAACTGTACAGACAAGGCTGTAAGGTGTGATAATCTTGGTATATCACTGTGTTAGTTACCTTAGTGGTGCAATGGGTAAGGAGTGGACTGCTGACAGAGGTCATCAGTTCAAACCTACCAGCTGCTCCATAGAGCTTACAGCCTTGGAAGCCCTCTGGGGCAGTTCTCCTCTGTCCTATGGAGTCTCTTTGAGCTGGAATCAGCTCCACCACAGTAGGCTTAGTTTTCAGGCTTTTCGTGATATTGCTCATTGGTCCAGTTAGGAGGGCTTTTGTTTTCTTTCTGTTGAGGTGTAACTAGTACTGCAGGCTATAGTCTTCAATCTTGATCAATAAATGCTTCAAGTCCTCTTCGCTTTCAGCAAACAACATTATGACATCTGCATATTGCAAGTTGTTAATCAATCTTCCTCCAGGCCTGATGCCATGTTCCTCGTCATATAGGCTATATAGTCTAGCTTCTCAGATTATTTGCTCAGCGTACACAAAGAATAAACATGGTGAATGGACACGACTCTTATGTATGCTTTTCCTCTTTTGAAACCACGCAGTATCAGCTTTTTCTGTTTGAACAACTGTCTCTTGATCTATGTACAGCTTTCTCATGACCAGAAGTATGTGTTTTGTTAGCAGCCAAGCATTTAACCTCTGTGCCAAGAGGGATTATGAAATTTCTAGACCTAACAAATTGCTTTTAGTTGAGGGACATTAGTATTACCATAACTACAGCGATTTCACATCGGTTGGGAAACATTTAATCATCACAAAGACCGTCATAAATTATCAGCAAGAGGCTATTCATCTTTCAGTGTCTGCTGGAGCAATCTGGCTAAAATTCAGTCTCTCTTTTCTTTCAGCATACCCCAGTTGATCACACAGACCTCCTCCACTGGGAGCCGTGGTAGGAGGTAGCAATCTGTGTTGAGTCTCTCATTTACCGCCACCTCTTGGAAACCACTTAACTTCTTACAGTTGCAATTTTCCTACATGAAAATTTAACATACACTCCTCTTATAGGCAGTTGGAAACAGCAGGTAGAAGAAGTTATTTCAAAAATGTTTCAAAAAATCAGCAGAGGCTTTGAACAATGTTCCAAGTGTGAACAAAAAAGGTTTGTGTGCATTTTGAAGAAGAAAGTAATTTATATAGGCCAACAGGAAAGTGCACTGGGGAAAAAAAATTGGTCTCGAGACATGAAAAATCTCTCAATCTTCAGAGAGAGCAAAACTGAGTCAATATCACATGGAATACGTGGCAAAGGTGCTCTGGGAATCCTCCAGCTCTCTGAAAGAAAATGTTAATTCAAGGTCACTCTGTAGTTGTACTTTAGGTCAGCCTCGGTTCTTTCCGATGTGCAAAAGTACATGGTTGGATTTGCTGATTTGTGAGGCTTACTTGCTACTCAGAAAAGGGTCTGAGACAGTGGAGAACTCTCAGCTCTGACATGTGAGTTAACACAGGAAGGCAGTCTCCATCTGAGACACTGGCAGGTAGTTAAAACCTTAGACCACAGAAGACGGGAAGGCATCCCTTGTGCAATCTCTGAACAAGATGTTTTTCATTAAATCAGTGTGTTATGGAAACTGATGCCGAGGAACTAAGATTTGATACATAAGGAATAACTATCAATTATTTTTGTCAACTTATCACTAAAATAGAAACTTGTGCTTGGAAGTTATCATAATCTAGTGCAACGAGGCATAGAATCATCTAATAGAAATTGAGAGGGGGCATCAGCCAGTCGTTTACCCCGACACGGAAGACTCAACCCATAACTGTTTCTCAAATAACTGATTGCTAACTTTGAATTCATATACACAAACCTCTTTACCAAACATGTTTAATTTTATATTTCTTTCTTGACAAATGTTATATTCTATTATTCTGTTTTCAAACAAATTTTTCAATTTCGTTTTTGTCTTTCTTACTGTAATTTCTCATCAATGTATTTTCTGCTCTCACCCTCTAATGTGATTATGTTTCGGAACATGAAATAAAAGAGGTTTTTCGTTTGTTTGTTCTTTTTTTAATGATGAGACTTTGACAAATTATGTTATTAGAGAAAGATAAAGAAGACCGTGTAAAAAAGACGGATTACCAGACTAACTTTGTGTTTCCCAGGGACTGTGGGGGCCTCGAAGTAGCATTTCTAAAGTGATGATTAAAGTTGTGACTGTCCTTCTAAGTGTATACTGACTGATTCTTTTGGTTTGTTGCCCTAAATAAGTGGGAACAGAACGATCTATCATACAGCTGCATACGACTTACACAGAGTGCTTCCAGTTTCCTGAATTATAAAACTATTGAAGCATAACTAAGTCTTGACTTTTAATATTTTCTGCATAGGTTTACAAAATGGGTAGCTTTATTTAGTGAAATACATGAATATATATGTGAATACGTGCAATATGCTCCACGAAGGATTATGAATATTTGCTAAAGCAGCACGTACTCCCCCCACAAAAAAAGAAAAAAACCCTTGTCATCAAGTTAATTCTGACTTATAGTGTCCCTATGGTACAGAGCAGAACTGTCCCATAGGGTTTTCAAGAAGCATCTGGTGGATTCAAGCTGCTCACCCTTTGGTTAGCAGCCACAGCAGGTAACCACTGTGGTTTCCATATGCAGCATATAATTCACCCTTATTTATTTATTCAAGAATGTATTATTATTATGTTTTTCTGTTACCTCAAGTACAAACCTCATGTGTAGTTGGCACTCTTTTTTTATTTTTTTTTAAAAAAGAAGGAACTTGAGTTTCAATATTTTCTAACAAGAATCTAGTTTAAAAATATAAACCCTACACATTACACTTTGGTATAATGGAGCAAAGATGGAGTTCCATAGAAATTGAAACTCCTTTAAAGCAAAATCTGAACAGGGAAGTTAGAGACTTTATTATTGTCATGATTCAATGCATTTTAATACTGCAACATGTACAAGTAAGTAGTAAGTGGCAGGACAACCAAGCTCTCTTTGAATCCTTCATCCTATCGCTAGTACTTAGAATTAGCGTAAATATAAGCTGTGCATATGTAGGTATAAAACAAATTGCATCAGAAGAGCAGTTGAGGTAGTAGCCATTTCAACCTGAGTTCAAGGGCTAAAAAGTCTAACCAAATTTCTAGCTGCAGTATTTTCTCAACAGTTCTTTCCTTCCCTAATTTTTATGTCTTATTCATAATTATATTCATTGATTGTATGGGTATTATTGATCTGTTGGAGGCCTGGTGGCACTGTGTTGTAAAAGCTCAACTGCTAACCAAAATGTTGGCAGTCCTAACCCACCAGCCACTCCTTGCAAACCCTGATGGTGTAGTGATTAAATTCTATGTCTGCTAACCAAAAGGTCAGCAGTTCAAATCTGACAGATACTCCTTGGAAACGCTATAGGGCAGTCCTACTCTGACCCATAGAGTCACTATGAATCAGAATTGACTTGATGGCAGTGTGCTTGGATTTGAGTTACATAGATTAGTTGCTTGGAGGTGGGGTAGATGGTAGCGGGTTTGGTTTGGTTTGGTTTCATTTTAATGATCCATTACCAGCTGCTTAAGTATGTGCAGATCTGTGTACCTGGAGAAAATGTGAAAAAAAAAAGAGAGAATGCTGATTGACAGCATTATGGGAGAGAATAAAATCTAACGAATACGTGTGTGGTGTGTGTGTGTGTAAGAACATGAGTCAGTGAAGATGGCTAATGGAGTCTAAGGGTGATCACAGGTAAAATTAAGATTTTATAAGATATGTTCACCAGTAATTGAGAACATGGAGCTGAAAAGACAGGAAGAAAGGAGGCATATTCAGGTTACCACCCACCAGACACAAAGAAAATTAGTAAAACTTTTAACAAAGTGGGTTTTAAATGCTGTTATTTTTTATTTTGAACATTTAAGACTAATATCTCTATGGAAAACCAAGTTTCCATAGAACTCAGTTTGACAACTTCTTAGTCATGGTTTAGGTAGAACCTCCACCTTGAAAATCAAAATGTGAGTAGATCACCAAATCTTACAACTTAAAGATAAGTGAAAGTTGGGCATTTCTCAGAGAATATTTCATGCAACCTAGAAGATGCTAGCATGGTAGACAGTAATTCCACATGTATGCCATTTCGCCATAGAGGTGATGATAATAGCAACATTTAATGCCTCAATAAATGTGACACCTCAAAGTGTATGGTCAACTATTCAAATATGTGTATGTTCAGAGTACATGAACAAAATTAATTTAAGTATTAAAACTGGTGTCATAAGTCAGCTATCACTTCGATTCTTCCTCTCAAATTATTGTCAGAATCTTGGACCCTAACATGTACAGTACTTTTTTTTCTCCCAGATATGTTTACTCTAATTTACCTTTATTTCTTTATGCTTTCCGGGTGGCTGTGAGTCAGAACTGACTTCATGGCAATGAGTTTAGCTTCTGGTTTTTCTTTATGGATTCTTCTCGTGAACAACTAAAGAGGCACCTTTTTGCAAAGTGAGATTGCAGGGAGGCAGTGAAATTGAGACTGAAGCCAAACACAGCTGGAGTTCCAGGGGAAGCAGTGATTTCGGTGGCATTACCAGAGAACATTAAGTAATGATTGCACTATGTGTCCCATGAGAAATTATTTGTAGTTTAGATATCTTAAAAGAAGGGGTTAGGAGAATACTGCCAAGGCAAAAATATGCATTAGTGGCCTTTTTTGGTGTGGGTCCCTAAACCCAGAACAGATCGATAAAGCCAGATATCCATATTTACATAGTGTGTTTTCCAAACTCTTAGATACTAGTTACTGCCTAGCTTCTGAAACTGGTTAGACGCCAGGTGATCTGGTTCGGTTTGAGAGATAAGGGTAGAAAGTCTGGTCTAATAAGCGACAAACTGGGATCCTTCTCCCCTAAGACACGAGGACACAACCTTTTTGGTGGCAAAGTATGCTTTGGAAAGGGACTAGGTCAGTCTCCACTAGAGGAGAAAGACCCTGTAGAAGGCTTATGGATTTCCTTATATAATCAAAAGCAGTGGGTGATGTCATAGATGGGGAGAGGGAGGTAGTGACATCTCTGGTTTGAGGTTCAAAGTCAGCAACCGCATGACGGGCCTCCTCCCACAGACTCTGGTAATGACACAGAGATGGAAAGGAAGTAAGGGCTAGGTCATTTTTAGGTCATCCTTCTGAGGTGGTGGCACATGTGGCCGAGTTGCAATTGCCAGGAAAATTGTTATATTTGCATCACAACTTCCAGGAAAGAACTATTATTTCTGCAACTACCCTCCTTCACAAGTTAAGGCAGTATGTGACGGAGATCAGGTTCCCTTGCTAATGTGGGGAACCGTGCACCACTGTTCTGAATATTTCAGGGCTATTAATTTATGCAACCCTAATGACAGTCCTGTGTCACAGGTACCAATATTAGCTGTATGAGGATACTGAAGCACAGAGAAGTTAAACTGCTCACCTAAGAATATACAGCTATTAAATGGCAGAGCTGCGGGAACGTAGGCAGCCCGACACCAAAGTTTAGGCTATTTTTCCTTTTCTTACCCACCTCTCGAATTCATCTGACAAGTTTAAATGGTAAGCTGCAAAGTTCACCAAATACTTGTCTTTCTTACTAGGCTTTTCTGGTAGCTGAACTGATCCTGTTGTCACACATTTGAAAACTCTCAGTGGTTACAGGTAGCCCTGGTGGTATAGTGATTACAAGCTCAGCTGCTAACTAAAAGTTTTCCGGTTTAATTCCACCAGATACTCTTTGGAAACCCTATGGGGCAGTTATACTCTCACCTACAGGGCTGCCATGAGTTGGAACTGACTCAATGGTAATGGAATTTGTTTGGGGGGTTTTATAGCTACCGTTTGTAGCATTTCCAAAATTTGTTTTGAGGAACTTCTTGGAAGATGTACAGCAAATTAAGACTCTTGTTCATATGTATTTGGGAAATACTACAAAGCATATTCTACTCTTCGAAAACTGTGAAAGTCTTCTAATAAAGGAAGTTTGTGTAATACAGGTTTTCAAGTTCTGTGAACATGTAAATATTTAAAACATTTAAACCCATATAAACATTTTGGTAACTCCTCATAAAGATAAGAACTCAAGATGGAAGGAAGGCAAGGAAGATTCTATTCTTAGACTTTTGGCCAGAGAAGGGGGGAGAAGTAACGGTACTAACCTCTCTAATCCTCATTTTTTAAATTTGTAAAGCAGAAATCGGAACAGTTTCTTACTCATAGATTGCTAGAATTACAACACAACTTGGTCTCTACATCACATATAGTTTGCTACAAAATTTTCTACAAAATGGTTTTTAGATTTTCAGTTAGCAGTCCTAGTGCTTAACCACCACACCACCAGTGTTTCTCTCCATTCTAACAGCAGGTTATATTTAATTCTCACCAACAAGCATACCAAAAGGCAAACTGTCACTCTTCTTTCAGAAACGAGGAACGTGAACAACCCCTGGTACATACTCAGAAAAATCCATTTAACTCAATTGTTACTGTTGATTTGAGAGTTGAAAATCCACTTACATGTCCTAGAATAGCGTTCAGGTCTCAACAGTAATTGCGCACAATTTCTTGGAGGAAATTATGCAGAACATCAAAAAGCTTCAACTTTATTTATTTTTAAATCCCTCTGTTCCCTCTTTATTTCCTCCTTTGATATTTTTTGTTTAAATGCTAAGCCTACCAAATCACCTTGAGAACCATTAAACAATAGGAGAGGGTATTTTTTGTTTGTTTTCTCCCAAAGAAATTAATCCCAAGGTGACAACGAAATGCTACTCTCTCCAAAGCCAAATTCTTCTAACAAAACAAAGCAAATCTTCAGGGTTTCTTCCCTACTATGACCCTTGATAGACTTGATCTCTGGACATCAAACTGTGTGTCCACTTCTTTTTATCTTCTTCACTACATTGAACCTGTCCCTAAATTAACTGCCATTGAAGATTGACAAAACTCATGTTTTTCCCAAGAGAATTTCCATGAAGCTATAGAAACCTTAGGCACAAGAAGAATTTTTTGATTCATCATGCAGATTCTGAAACATCCATCAAATGGACGCAATGATCCAATATACCCTACAACCAAAATAACTAGAAAATAATGTGGTATGGATGACACCAAGGGAGAGAAAGCAGGGTTATTATTTATGGCCCCTGGCTCAGAAAGAGACAATACGTACACGCTACTGCTCCTGTCCCCACTTGCTTCATTACTTTCTGCTTTTCTCTTCTTATCTTTCTCCTCTATTCCAAGTACAAGGTCTGTGGGAATGATGTGAGGCCACAAAAACACTTTAATCTTTCTAGTCCTTCTCTCATGCATCCTGTAATTATTTTAGTGCTTGCTCCTGTAAAAGGGCCTCAGCTGAACTGATTCATATTCAAAAGGACTATTTTAAATGTATGCAACTCAAACCAAAAAAACGAAATAAATCCACCACTGTCGAGTCAATTCTGTCTTATGGTGACCCAGTCTGACAGAGTAGAACAGCCCCACAGAGTTTCCAAGGAGCACCTGGTAGATTGGAACTGTCAGCAACTGTTAGCAACTGTAACACTTAACCACAACACCACCAGCGTTTCTGTGCATCTCAGACTGGATGTTACATGTGTGTTGGAGAGGAAGCAGGGCCTCTTTCATATGGCACAACTCTCTGAGTCAACAGTTCTCCTGTAAGATTTAAGGAAAAATAGGCAGTTATTTTTAAATAATTTGAAAAAAAAATGCAGCTTACAATGAACTTATAAAATTCCACTGGCCTTTTCAGATAAAATTCCTTGAACTTGCAAGACTTCTAGTCATCTACCCAAACTCACTGCCTTAGAGTCAATTCCAACTCACAGCGACCCTATAGGACAGAGTTGATCTGCTCCATAGAGTTTCTAAGGAATGTCTGAAGATCAGAACTTTCAGCTTTTTGGTTAGCAGACAGTAACAGCACTTAACCACTACACCACCAGGGTTTCCTGTAGTCATCTAAGAAAACCCGGATGCCATCCAGTCTATTCTGACTCATAGTGACCCCAGAGGTCAGAAAACTGTCTCATAGAGTTTCCAGCGAGTGTTTGCAGATTCAAACTGCCAAACTTTTGGTTAGGAGATGTAGCACTTAACCACTATGCCATGAGCATTTCCTCTAGTCATCCAGTGAGGGTCAATATCAGGAACAGATCAACTGCAGACTCTGCTGTCTGGTAATCTTGCTCCCTCATTTAATTGTTACTTCATCATAGGTATGTCACTGAGCCTCTCCAAGCTTCTTTCTTGGCCATAGGTGTGAGACATAAATAAAATTAATACCTACATCCAAAGAGTTGGTCAGGATTAAATGAGATAAAACATAAAATCTTTGAATAGTTAGCACACAACAAATTTTTTTGTTTGTTTTTATTTTTATTTAACATAACTGAGTGAAAATGTACATTCACGTATAAATTTACATGCCCACCTATATGCAGCTTCCACTGCTCTCCCTGTCCGGTGACTGCACACTATTCGTCTCTGCTCCATACATGTCTCATCCTCCCAACAACCTCCTTTCCCCTCCTCTCCATCCACTCCCCTTCCTCCAATCAGAGGTCAGCAAGATGATATCCTGTAGATGTATAGAACCACAAAGTGCTTCCAATATATGATCACTCTGCATTGCCAGGTCCAATCCATTTCTGTCCAAAGAGTGGACCTTTGTTATAATTTATGGGAAAAGGCAGCATCAGGGCCAGGGGCCTTGCTCTCAGAGGAACCCCAAAACCGCTGGACCATCAATTGAGGTCTTTTAGTGGAGATCTCATGACGCACCCCTTTTTATTCTTGTGTTGCCAGTGAGACTCCTCTCTGTGAGCTCCATCGTGGCTATCACTGGTAGTAGCCGGCACCATCCGGTTCTTCTGGTTCCAAGTCGATGTAGGCACCCACTCTGGTGGGTCTCTCTGTCTTCTCGGTTGTCTTTACCGCATGTCATTTTGGTCCTCGGTGAGCATCCATTCCTGCTGAGTTGGGACCATTTGCTGTCTCCTCGGATGGCAGCTTGGCAGCTTTTAAGACCCCAGACGCCACTCACCAATGTGGGGTGCAGAGAGGTCTCTTAGCAAAATGCTAGTTGTGCCAATTGGCCTGGAATTTGCCTAAGAGCATGGTCCCCCGCCCCCTGCCCTAGCTACTCTATCCTTGCAGTATTGAGTCAAGATGGAAGGAGTACTCAAGTTATGCTGAAGTCCACTTAATGTTGTTCTTGTTTCCAATGTGTGCTATCACCGCTTTCTCCCAACTAGATTTCTAGTAACTATCTAAACTAAACCCTCCTGCCCTCACCCTCCCTCCCTCCCCTCCCTTGTAGCTGTCAAAGAGTCTTTTCTTCTATACACAAGTCTGCTTTTGAGGTCTTATCGTAGAGGTCTCATACAGTATTTGTCCCTTTGTTGCTGACTACTTTCACTCAACATAATGTCTTCCAGTTGAAACCAGGTTAGGGGATGTTTCCTAGAATCATCGTTATTCTTTATCATTGCGTAGTGCTCCATTGAGTATATGTACCATAGTTTACCTATCCAATCTTCTATTGTTGGGCATCTGGGTTAATTCCATCTTTTTGCTATCGTGGACTGTGCTGCAGTAAACATTCTGGTGCATGTGTCTGTTGGTGTGAAAGGCCTTGATTCTGTAGGATATATTCCAAGTAGTGGAATTACTGGGTCAAATGGTATGTCGATACCCATTTTTTTAAGGAAGCGCCAGATTGCCTTCAAAAGAGGCTGGACCATTTTGCAACCCCACCAACAGTGTAGGAGGGTTCCACTTTCTCCACAGCCTCTCCAGCATTTGTTATTTTGTGTTTTCTGGATCATGGCCAATCTTGTTGGGGTGAGATGGTATCTCATTGTCTTGATTTGAATTTCTTTAATAACTAAAGATCGTGAACATGTCCGCATGTGTTTTTTGGCTGCCTGGATCTCCACTTTAGTGAAGTGTCTGTCCATCTCTTTGCCCATGCTTAATTGGATGGTTTATCTTCTTCTTATTGATATTTTGTAATATCTTATAGATTATGGAGATCAGGTGTCGGTCTGACATAGAGTCGCCAAATATTTTCTCCCATTCTGTGGGTGTTCTTTTAATTCTATTAATAAAGTCTTTGGATGAGCAAAAGTGTTTGATTCTTAATAGTTCCCATTTACCTACTTTCTCTTCTGTTGATTGAGGTTTCTTTGACAGATTTTGGAGTCTGTCCTCATTGTGTATTAAAACTTCCATTGTTGTTCCTACCTTTTCTTGGATGAGCTTTATAGTTTTAGGTTTGATATTTAGGTCTTTTATCCAGTTGGAGTTGGTTTTTGTATAAGGTGTAAGATATGGATCTTGATTGAGTTTACTGCAGATGGATAAGCAATTTTGCCAGCACCGTTTGTTGAAGATACTGTTTTTACCTCAGTTTAATGTCTTAGGGCCTTTGTCGAATATCAACTGTTCATAGGCAGATGGTGTCCTCTCTGGGGTCTCAATTCTGTTCCATTGATTGATCTGTCTGTTCTTGTACCAGTACCAGGCTGTTTTGACCACTGTGGCAGTGTAGTATGTTCTAAGGTTGGGTAATGAGGGGCCTCCCATTGTGTTCTTCTTCTTTAGTAGTACCTCACTTATCCGGGGCTTCTTCCCTTTCCAAACAAAATTGGTGATTTGTTTCTCCATCTCATTAAAAAATGATGCTGGAACTTGTATTGGGATTGTATTATATAAATAAATTGCTTTGGGTAAAATAGACATTTTCACAATGTTAAGTCTTCCTATCCATGAGCAGGGTAGGTTTTTCCATTTATCTAAGTCTCTTTTAGTTTCTTGTAGTAAGGGCTTGTAGTTCTCTTTGTAAAGGGCTGTTGTTTCTCTGGTTAGATTAATTCCTAGGTACTTTATCTTCTTAGGGGCTATCGTAAAAGGTATTGATTTGATAATTTCCTCCTTAACAGTCTCGTTGTTGGTATAAAGGAATCCTACTGATTTACTTATGTTTATGTTGCATCCTGAGACTTTGCTGAACTCTTCTATCAGTTTGAGTAGCTTACTTATAGATTCCTTGGGGTTCTCTGCATATACAATCATATCATCTGTGAACAGGGAGATTTTAACTTCCTCTTTGCCGATGCAGATGCCATTTATTTCTTCGTCTTGTCTAATTGCTCTGGCTAGAACTTCGAGCACAATGTTGAATAGGAGAGGTGAGAGTGGGCATCCTTGTCTAGTTCCTGATCTCAAAGGAAAGTCTTTCAATCTCTCGCCCTTCAGGATGATGTGGGCAACTGGCTTTGTATAAATGGCCCTTATTGTGTTGAGGAATTTGCTGTCTATGCCCATTTTGCTAAGAGTTTTTAGCATGAATGGGTGTTGGACTTTATCAAATGCCTTTTCTGCATCAATGGACAAAATCAGGTGATCCTTGTCTTTTGTGTTATTTATGTGGTTTATCACATTAATTGTTTTCCTGATGTTGAACCAGCTTTGCATCGTGATATGAATCCCACTTGGTCATGATGGATTATTTTCTTGATGTGTTGCTGTATTCTGTTGGCAAGAATTTTGTTGAAGATTTTTGCATCTAGGTTCATGAGTGATATCGGTCTGTAGTTCTCTGTCTTTGTTGGATCTTTCCCTGGCTTAGGTATCAGGATTATGCTGGCTTCATAGAATGAGTTTAGGAGTACTCCATCCCTTTCTATACTGTGAAATAGTCTCAGTAGTATTGGGGATAGCTCTTCTCTAAATGCTTGGTAGAATTCTGCCGTGAAGCCATTTGGGCCCAGACTTTTTTTTGGTTGGCAGTGTTTTCATGACCTTTTCAATCTCCTCCTTTGTGATGGGTTTATTAAGTTGTTCTGCCTCACATTGTGATAATTTGGGTAGGTGGTATGAGTCAAGGAATTGGCCCATTTCCCCTAGGTTTTCATATTTGTTAGAGTACAATCTTTCATAGTATTCTGTTATGATATTTTGGATTTCTGTTGCATCTGTGGTGACAACTCCCCTCTCATTTCTGATTTGGGTTATTTGTTTCCTTTCCTGCTTTTCTTTGTAAGTTTAGCCAATAGTTTATCAATTTTGTTGATCTTTTCAAAAAACCAGCTTTTGGTCTTTTCAATTTTTTCAATTGTTTTTCTATTCTCTAATTCATTTAGCTCTGCTCTAATCTTTATGATCTCATTCCTTCTGGTGCCCGAGGGATTCCTCTGTTGTTCTCTTTCTAGTTGTTCAAGCTGTAGAGTTAGTTCCTTGATTTGGTTTCTTTCTTCCTTCCAGATGTGTGCATTTATGGAGATAAACAGACCTCTGAGCACTACTTTGGCTGTATCCCATAGGTTCTGGTAGGAAGTGTTTTCGTTCTCATTGGAATCCATGAATTTCTTTAATTCATCCTTGATTTCCTCTATAACCCATGTTTTTTTGAGCAAGATGTTCAATTTCCAAGAGTTCTACTTTCTATCTTTGTTTTTTCTGCTACTGATTTCAACTTTTATGGCTTTATGATCTGAGAAGATGCTTTGCAGTAATTCAATGGTATGGATTTTGTTGAGCATTGCATTATGGCCTATCAGATGGTCAATTCTGGAGAATGTTCCATGTGCACTGGAGAAGAAGGTGTAGTTGTCTGCTGATGGGTGGAAAGTTCTGTATATATCAATGAGGTTTAGTTGGTTAATTGTGTCAATGAGGTCTTCTGTATCTTTAGTGAGTTTTTTTCTAGATGATCTGTCTAGTAATGAGAGTGGAGTGTTAAAGTCTCCCACTGTTATTGTGGAGTCATCTAACTCTCTTTTGAGCGTAGTCTGTTTCTTCGACATATTTAGGTGTTTTTGCATTAGGTGCATAAATATTTAATATAGTTAAGTCTTGCTTGTGTACTGAAACTTTCAGCAATAAATAGTGACCATCTTTGTCCACAATGGTGGATTTGACATTAAAATTGATTTTGCCTGAGATTAGAATTGCCACCCCTGCTCTTCTTTGTTCATTGTTAGCTTGATATATATTCTTCCATCCTTTAATTTTCAGTTTGTTCCTGTCTTTAGGTCTCAAGTGAGTTTCTTGTAGACAACATATGGATGGGACGTGTCTTTTGATCCAAGATGACACTTGGTGTCTCTTTACTGGAGCATGCAGTCCATTCACATTCAATGTAATTATTAATAGGTATGTGTTCACTGCTGCCATTGTGATATGTTTATTTTTATGTTGATGTTTTCTCTGTTGTTCTTATTAGTCTGTTCTGGGACACTCTTTTTTGTGAGTTGATTTTTCACCTTTTTCAGAGCTGGTTTTATAGTTGTTGAGACTCGTGTGTTAGATTTCTTGAAATGGTATGATACATCTTTGTTGTGCTTTACAGCTGCCCCTATGAACCCCCTTAATAAACTATTTATAAACCCAATTTTAATTACTACCAGTCTTGTCATCTTCCTCTCCATCTGGAAGGACTATAACGACTGTAGTACATCCCTCTTTTTATTATGATGACACCATAGTTTGCATGGTGATCACTGGATTGCTTCTTTCCATATCAAAGCTGTGATTTACTTTGGAGCCTAAATGAGTAGGGTATTGAGTAGGTGTAGTTGTAAAATATAAAGTTAGTGGTTTTGTTCTTCTAAGCCAAAGCCAAGAACTTCTTTCAGTATTTCTTGTAATTTGGGTTTGGTTTTTAGAAAGTGTCTGAGTTTCTGTTTATCTGGGAATGTCTTAATTTCATTTTCATATTTGAAAGACAGTTTTGCAGGATATATATAATTCTTGTTTGGAAGTTCTTCTCCTTCAAGACTTTGAATGTGTCATTCCACTGTCTCCATGCCAGCATGGTTTCTGCTGAGAAATCTGACAAGACCCTACAGGGTTTCCCTCTGAATGTTAGCTTTGCCTTGAGTCTTGCTGCCTTTAAGAGTTGCTGCTTATGTTTCATTTTGTTAAGCTTGATTATAATATGTCTTGGAGTCTTTCTTTTGAGATCTATACTGGGTGGCGTACGACATGCATCTGAGATGTCTATATTCTCTTCCTTCATGATTTCTGGGAAGTTTTCTTTCAGGAGCTCAGCAACAATACTCTCTGTGTTCTCAGATGTCTCACCCTGTTCAGGGACTCCAATTAATCGAAGGTTGTTCCTCTTAATAGAGTCCCACATGCTTCTTAATGTTTCTTCATTTTTCTTGTTTCTTTTTTCTGATTTCTGCTCATAGATGCTGGCATCAGTAGCTCTGTCTTCCAAGTCAGAAATTCTTTTTTCCATTTGTTCCATTCTGTTTTCTTGGCTTTGCGTAGAAGTTTCTATGTCTTTGATTTTCTTCTTTATCTGTTGGATTTCAGAGTACTGGTGTTCCATCAGATCGAACAACTTGCTTAATTTTTCACTTTGTTCTGCTGCATTTTGTATAAGGTCTAGAAGGGCTTGGTATATAATCAATTTGTACTCACTTCCTGATGCTTTCATAAAAGTTTCTTCATCTGGAAAAGTCCTTGGTTGCTTTGTTTGGGAGCCTTCTGAAGCCATGAGTGATTGCTTGTATGCCACAATTGTCTGTTGCTTTTTGGGTCCCATGTGAGTATACAGAGGCTGGAAGAGGTACTGTGAGGATGGATTGCAAATGTTTCTCTAGGCAGTCTTCAAATGTAAAGCAAAAGGTATATGACCAGTTCACAAGTCAGTTAGGTTTTCAGGTATAGAGGTCCCTCTTCTCATTTGACAAAGTAAGCGCCACTACATCCAACCCCAGATGATAACAAACTAGTTCAGAATACAGCAATGCTACTGCCCTGTTGGCTTCTACTGACAGGGCCTAGCCTTATCTAACACTGCGTCGAGTACTGGTTTTGTGACAGAAAAGTGCTCTCCTGTGGACAGGCTCTAGCTCCCAAGCTAAGAATTAGGTCCAGCTGCGGCCACCGTACCCAAGATGGCGTCCTCCACACAGGCAGCAGACAGCGGGGCTAAAGGTGTCGAGAGGTAGTGATTCCTCTGCTTCTGTTGCAGGGCCCCCAACGTAGGGACCACTGTGCAAAATCACTACTTTTCTGATGGAGAAGTGCTGTCCCATTTGCAGGCGCTGGCTCCCAGGCTAAGAATGAGGTCCTGCTAAAATCTCGGTACCAACATGGTGTCCGGCACCCTGACCGCGGAGCTCCGCACAAAACCTGCTGAGGCAGCTACAAAACGAAAGGCTCAACGTGGCTAGAGTAACAGAGTCCCGAGCCTGGCTCTCAGAATATGGGAATTTTGCCTGCCTATCCCCCAGCATTGCGTCTTTGTCCAGCTGCCAGGCAAGGCCCAGCTCTGCCCGCCAGCCGAGACAGAGGAAAAAAAAAAGTCAAACTGGTGCGTTTACCTTCCGTCTGTGAGAGCTGGGGCTAGCCAGGAGCGGGAGTCAGCGAAAGAGGGGAGGTTTTTTGCTGAGTGGTATGAAGTCCCAATTAACAGCTCTGTGCCGTGTACTGAGGCTGATTAGGTGATCAGAAGGCTCTGTTTGATTGTCAATTCAGGTCTTGGTTTCCAGAGGGATAGAAAGAGACGTGGGCTTAGTCCGCCATCTTGACTCCACCCCCCCCCAAAAAATCAGCACACAACAAATTTAATCCATGTTATTACTTGCCACCCGACTTCTAACTTCTTGAGCTCCCTTTCTTCTGATTTAGGTTGATTTTGTTTAGATGAACTAGACTTGGTTCACTGATTGACTTTTGGTTGGGTGAACAAGTGTCCTAAAGCAGGCCGCAGTATTTCCTACTGTTCCAGGAAGAAAGAATCCTCTCCCCACAGTGGGCCCTGATATATTTGTGAGGCTTTGATGGTGATCAACACTGGTGGTGGGCTGTGGATAAGAAAAGAAATAAAGGTAGAGAAAAATTTCAAAGCTGCCTTTTATCACTGAGAAATTTCAATGCTGCCTAGTTTAAGGATGTTATATTTGGATTGCTTAAAAATATAAATTCATTTCTATCTCTTCTAACTTGTTCAGATTTGTTTATCTGTTTGTATAGGCCTACTGGAAACACCCAGAATTGTTGTGGATGCCTGACAAATTCTTAAACTAAGGGAACCACGATATCATGGTCTATTAAAATACTGCAAAGAAATCCTTGTGCTATGAACTTTACATTCCATTGTGCTGATCACATTCTTTTTCTTAATGAAGGAACATTTCCACTCAAGGCTTCCCACAAGAACAGCAATATAAATTTCAATTTTTCCTGCTGGGTACAAAATCAAAATGTCACCTCCAGAAACTAGTGGAATATAAAATGTATTAACTGTGCTTTGCATATTTGAGAGTCTATTCATTACTATGCCTTCTCATTGAGAATAAAACAAACTAGAAAAATACAGAGCTGAGAATATCCAAAAGTACGTACAATTTGTGTTAAAATTGGTTTGAGTGAGAGTATCAAATTCACAGGACCTAGATCAAATCATTAGACCCCACTATAAAGATGTAGTTCATTTGAATTTTTCTTTTACTGTCTTGTCTGTTTTCTCAAGCTGAAGGATAAAAGTGTTTACTGCTTCATAACACCTAGGAAGAAGAATGAAAGCCCTCTTCCTGATCATCTCTATCTGTCTTCTTGTTCATATTTTCCTTAATACTGAAAGAAAATTGTTCTGATTTAAAATGTGTGTCTACCAACACTTATTAGAGCAAATAGAGCATTTCTCTATTATTAAGGCATTGATCTTCCACTTAATAGTTTAATAAGACCCTTCATTTTGTACTTTTTCACAGTTCTTAAAAAATTTCATGTGTTATCACAGGTTATCCTCAGAGGAATGTGACAGGCTGGATAGGGTTGTTGTTCCCCCCCACCCCCAATTAAGAATATTGAGTCTCAGAAAGGACAGGAAATATGGCTAGACTCACCAGGCAAGAGAGTCTAAAGAGTCCAAATTCTAGTTTACTGCTTTTTGCACTATCTTATGTTTCTTCCATTTTTTTGTTGTCAAACTTTTATATAAATGATAATATCTAAAATCTTCCATCTGTTATTCAAGATATTTGCTAGTCTAACTCATACTTACCTTTGGCTGTGAGTCATCAAATTTGGTTACAAGGGTCTACTATTGCAAAAATATCCCCTGTCCATACTTGTTGTTGCCTGTAGCTGGGAGTCTTCTTGCCGTTCCCACACCCAGGCAGATCTCCCCCCGTCCTGCCATGCTCAGCTGTAGCCAGGATGCCACCTGCCTCTACAGAAGTTTCACTACTCTGTTAGCAACAGATTTGTCTCTTTTCTGAACTCTCATGATTGCACTAGCTAATACTGATCATTTGTCACTTAAAAGGTAATTTCTATTAGACTTCTTGTTACATAACGACTTATGATGACATTTGGGCATGAGTGTCCCTATGCAGATATGCCCTTCACACTCTGATAGACATTCTATATTCCTTTGGTGGAAAGGGTAGGTGTTATTCTTCTCCATGTGGCAATTTTTCCATGCTAACCCATTTTCTGTATATTCCTGAAAAAAGAATAACTTGTAGACAAGATAAAAAATACACCCTGCCTTAATGAAAACTCAAAAGCAAGATTTGCTATAAATCCAGCCAAGTGCCGTTGAGTCAGAGCCAACTCAAGGCAACCCTAGGGGCCAGGGAAGAACTGACCCCCAGAGTATTCAAGGAGCACCTGGTGGATTTGAACTATAAATGAGTTTTAATTATATTCTAGAATATCAACTCCTATTCTTGACTTACTAGCACATTTTACAGTACTTACATAAAATATATAGAATTGCATGGATTCACAAGACACTTTGAAAAAATCTACTTAACATAATTTATAGTCCATGCTTTAGGTATAAGTATAGGTATAAACATTTTGCATAAAAAATTACCTGTTAAGCTTTACTCCTCCAAAGATACTCATGTCTTAGTCTCTACAAACTATGAATATGCTACTACGAATGCCTGGTAAAAGGAACTTAGTTGATGTGATTCAGTTAAGGATCTTGAAATGAGGAAGTTATCCTGTATTATCCAAGGGAGTTCAATGAAATTACAAGGGTCCTTATAAGATGGAGTCAAACCTGTTGCCACTGAGTCAATTTCAACTCATAGTGACCCTATACAGAGCGGAGCAAAACTGCCCCATAGAGTTTTCAAGGAGTGCCTGGTGGATTTGAACTGCCACTCTTTAGGTTAAAAACCATAGTACTTAACCATCACACCACCAGGATTTCCAGATGGAGTCAATTAGGGTCAAAGAGAGATAATGAAGATGCGAATAGAACAAAAATTGGAGTAATGCACTATGAAGTTAGAGAAAGGACTACTGGTTAAAGATTGCAGCTGACCTCTAAAAGCTAAAAAAGAAAAGGGAAAAGAAAAAAAATCAAAGAAACGTATTTTCCCTTGAAATCTCCCAAAGTAACATAGTCCTGC
Organism: Heterohyrax brucei; assembly: GCA_028571685.1. Classification (NCBI taxonomy): domain Eukaryota; kingdom Metazoa; phylum Chordata; class Mammalia; order Hyracoidea; family Procaviidae; genus Heterohyrax; species Heterohyrax brucei. Next base: position 56,388,196 of record CM053149.1, read on the forward strand.
CAACACCTTGATTTTAGGCTCCTGGATTGCAGCACAGTAACAGGAAAAACTGGGATTGCTTTAAACCACTAAGTTTGTGGTGATTTGTTATAGCAACAAGAAGAAAACAGTACAATGAAGATATTCTCTCTAAAACAAAGCCAAGTTGAAACTGAAATCATTTGCATAGAATGATGTTTACCCTTTATCAGTTCTGGTCCTTATTGTGTAGCTCATTGACCTTGAAACCCAGAGACACTGAGCATAAACTAACCTTTGCAAAATCTAGATAATATTCTCAGATCACATCCTTTAGTTGTTTTTAAAATGTGGAAAACCAGATGTTACTTAAAAAAATTAGATTCAGGATCTCTGAATAACATTCATAATTAAACAGGCTTTGGATTTGCTTGGTTTATATTCATCTGGTCAGCTTAGTGAAACATCAGGTAACTCTGTTTGTTACTGATTAAATACACAATGATTAGGTGCTTACAACTCAGTGGCAATTATGTCTGGTATTTCCCATTAGTTTTTCCCTATAACAATTATTGTATGAGTTCTGTCAGAGCTGATAAGAAAAACGGCTGATTAAGGACTGACTTTCTCTTTTCCTTCCATAACTTTATGGTTATTGAATTTGCTCAGGAAATCAACAGAGTAATAAAACTCCAAGTGAAATAAAACAAACTGACCGTACTCCACAGTGGAGGCCATGCTGAAAATCTGGTCCTTACGTATTAAACAACCTAACAGAGGATAAGACGGTAACTGGCAACCGTACTCCTCTCTTCCCAAAGGGAGCATACTGCAATCTGTGGATAGTTTTCCTGTTAATGAATGATCCCCTCTCAATTAGCTTAAATAAATGTGGTACATTTAAACAATAGGATAATGTTCAGCCATATAAATTGGATTTGTAGATGGGGACATAATGAGAAGACATGGACAAATGTTTCTGATTTATGGTTAAGTAATGAAAAAGCACATTGCAAAACAATTTGCAGAGCATCAGTTCTCAAATGTTTTGGTCACAAGATTCGTGTATACTCTTAGAAATTATTAAGTACAGCAAAGATGTTTTGTTTCTGGGGTGTATATCTATTAATAATTATTGGAAATCAAAATTCAGAAGTTCAACTAGATAAGGATGCTGGCTGTCACCTCTCCTATTCAACATTATACTAGAAGTTCTAGCCAGAGCAATTAGACAAGACCAAGAAATAACGGGCATCTGCATCAGCAAAGAAGAAGTCAGAATCCTCCTATCTGCAGATGATATGATTGTATACCCAGAGAACCCCAAAGAATCCATAAGTAAATTACTCAAACGGATAGAAGAGTTCAGCAAAGTCTCAGGCTACAAGATAAATACAAGTAAATCAGTAGGATTCCTTTATAGCAACAACAAGATTATTAGTGAAAAATCAATACCATTTACTATAGCCCCTAGGAAGATAAAGTACCTAGCAATAAATCTAACCAGAGAAGCAACAAAAAGAACTGCAAGTCCTTACCAAAAAAAAAACTAAGAGAGACTTACATAAATGGGGAAACCTACTCTGCTCATGGATAGGAAGACTTAACATTGTGAAAATGTACCCAAAGCAACCTACTTATATAATGCAGTCCCAATTCAAATTGCCGTGACATTTTCTAATGAGATGGAGAAACAGATCACCAACTTTGGAAAGGGAAAAAGCCCAGGATAAGTAAAGCATTACTGAAGAAGAAGAACACACTGGGAGGCCTCTCACTACCCAACTTTAGAACCTCTTACACTTCCACAGTAGTCAAAACTCAAAAATCCATAGTAGCTAATTTAAATCAATGATAATGAAGCTAGTACATGTTTACATGAACATGTTTTTGTGGCAAATGATTCTGTATTATGAAAGACCTAATAATGAGAATAATAGTATCATTTTGCATTTTGCAAATCTCTTTAGTGTTTTAAGTTACAGAGCGTAGCTGGATTCTCAAATCTGCTTCTGCCTTCAGTCTGCCCTAGCAGCGCATGATGTGTGGTCTCAGAAAGCCTGATTCTACACTTGTGAGAGAATGAGAATGAAAAAAGCAAATAACATCCTAGAATTATAATGAAAATAATCTTGACTTCATGGACTCCTGAGAGGATATTGGTAATCCTCCATATGTCCTTGTACCGTTCTTAAAGTGTGATCTTTCTTTCTTTCTTTCTCTCTCTCCCTCTCTCCTTCCCTCCATCCATCCGTCTACATATCTATGTAGCTGTCTGTCTGTCTGTCTAATCCACTCACCCACCCACCCACCCACCCACTATCTGTCCGTCCGTCCGTCCATCCATCCATTATATTCTTTAAAGAAGTTCTGGATGATTTCCACCTTTTAGCTTTTAGAATAATGCCACAGTAAACCATTGGTATACAAATATTTTTTGTGTTTCTTCTTTTCCCAAAAGACCTGTGCCTTCAATTCTTTTGGGTTTACTCCTAAAAGAGAAATTGCTGGCTTTGCATATGGCAATTAAACGTTTAACTTCTTGATGAACTGCCACATGTTCATCAATAGACTAATAAATAAAATGTTGTACATATACATATATAATCAAATATTACTCAGTGATAAGACGGAGTCCTGATATATGCTACAGTATAGGTAGACCTGGAAAAATGTTATGCTTACTGGAATAAGTTCATCACACACACATGCAACCCTGTTGTCACCTAGTCAATTCTAACTGATAACAACCTCATAGGACAGAGTAGGACTTCCCCACAACCCCATAGAGTTTCCAAGGAGTGTGTGGTAGATTCAAACTGCTGACCTTTTGGTCAGCAACTGTAGCCCTTAACTATTATGCCACCAGGGTCTCCAAGTTCATCACAAAGGAACAAATATTGGATAATTCCACTTAGATGAAGTATTGGGGGGAAGGAGCAATGGAGACCCACTGCTTAGGGGACACTAAGCTTCTGTTAAGGGCAATGGGAAATCTTGGCAACGGATAATGCTGATGGTTGCACAAAACGTTAAATAAGGCTAATGTTAATGAATTATACACATGAGTGTTAAAATGGTTAATGACTTACTAAATATGTGTTTACCATACAAAAAATGTTTCAGATAAATTTTGACTTCACAAAACAATAAGAATAAAAATCACAATGTAGTTACAACAATAAACATAAGTTACTTTTTTGAGTGTTGATTATGTTGCCAACACTAGGATAGACTCTTAAAAGTATTGCTTTGTTCAACTTCACCATAGCTCTGCCAAGCGTGGAGTCGGATCTGACTCATGGCGACCCTAGGGCTACGAGGCACATAATCTTATTATTCTCATTTTAAGTGAAGAAACAGATAAGCTTAAGAATTTTGACATTTGATTTGTCTGGAGACAAGATTTTACTCCAGTATGCCTCAGACTGGAGCCCTTATTGTATGTTATAGAATCTAACAGAAAACTCATAAAACAAAGTTTGTGCCTACACAAGTGTGTGTATGGGTGTGTTTGTGTTCCTGAATACTTGTAAGCATTCATAGCTTCGCAGACTTAAGTCCTTTGAGGGCAGGAAAATGTCCAATAATAAATAGCATTTCAAATGGTAAGCAAGTACGCCAAGGCCAAGCCAAGTGCCGTCGAGTCGGTTCGATTTTCCCTAATAAAATGGTATGAAAATATTTTCCCTTTCCACACAATACATGGAAAAGCTTTTTGTTTTAAACTATGTTTTAACTATGAGACAAGTATTTATTTGTTTAGAAGAAAAATATTTTAAACTCTGGGACTAAAAGAATATAAATACATCTATGGACACCTTTGTACAACTCATTGTAAAATAAGTCATCTGTGTCTCGTTTTTCCAATAGGAATTCTGGATTGCAGAATATTTATTATACATTTTAATGTAACTAACAAATTTTCTTAATTAAGTAACTCTTAAATAATTTAGAATTAGTTATTTTAGGCTTTAATACAATCCAGATAAACTATTAAATAAGGATGGCAATTGTCAGATTCTACAATTCATTTTAGAAAACAGAGTTGACTTTAAATCAGTTCTAAACAGAAATGTAAATTGGTGCTTGAGTTTTATTCATAAGCAGTATGTGTATGCCAGATGTAGACGTTTATGTATGTTTTTCAGAGGAGCAGGTATATGAGTTTACCAGATGTACAAGAGGAACAGTGATTTAGAAAGTTTAAAAATTACTTCCTGGATTAAAATTCTGCTTGAATAGAAGTGTACCAAATTTCTTAAGTAGTATAATTTTTAGCTCATTATCAAGACTAAAATATCCCTTAGGAGCAAAAATAAGATCAGAAATAATCGGATAAATTTGTAACTACCAAACCCATTGCCCTCGAGTCAATTTTGACTCATAGTACAGAGTAGAACTGCTGCATAGAGATTCCAAGGATTTCCTGGTGGATGCGAGCACTTTAACTGCTAAGCCACCAGGGTTTCCATATACGTAATAGTTAACATATGTATACTTGTTGTTGCTGTTAGGTGCTATACAATCAGTTACACCTAAAGACGACCCTGTGCACAGCAGAATGAATCACTGCCAGGTCCTGAACTATCCTTACAATCATTGCTCTTTAAGGCCATTGTGTAAAGCCACTATGTCAATCCGTCTCATTGAGGACCTTCCTCTCTTTCGCTGATCCTCTATACTCCTAAGCATGGTGTCCTTCTCCAGGGACTGGTTCCTCTTGATAACAAGTCCAAATCAGGAGAGACAAAGTCTTGCCATCCTTGTTGATAAAGAGTGTTTTGGCTGTACTTCTTCCAAAACACATTTCTTTATTATTCTGTCAGTCCACCACATATTCAACATTCATCACCAACAACATCCGTGGAAGATATCAATTCTTCTTTTCTCCTTCTTCTTCCAATGCAGATGCTGAATTCTTCTCCATGTAGTCCACCTTCTGTGATTATTTGCTCAGCATATAGATAGAAGTAATTATGATGAAAAGATACAACCCTGACTTAACACCTTTCCTGATTTAAAATTGCACAGTATCCTCTTGTTCAAACAGAGTGATTGTAGCTTGGTCAATGCACAGGTCCATATAAGTGCAGTTAAGTGCTCTGGACTTCTCATTCTTCATAACGTTGTCTGTAATTTGTTATGATCCCTGGAAGTGAATACTTTTGCACAGTCAATAAATCAGAGAAAAACTTCTTTCTGATATTTTCTGCTTTCAGCCAAAATTTCTCTGACATCAGCAATAATGTCTCTCATTCATTGTCTTCTGACCCTGGCTTGAATTTCTGGCAGTTCTCTGTCAGAAACATTTTTTAAATTATCTTAAGCCAAATTGATATGTGCATTCTATATTAACAATATTGTTCTACAGTTTCTGAATTCTGTTGAACCACTTTTCTTAGGAACAGGTACAAATATCAGTCTCTTCCAGTTGGTTGGCCACATATCTTTCTTCCAATAATCATATTTCCTGGTTTTTCCTGTAGGTATATGGGTAGTATCCCATCACTGACAGCATTGTACTTCAGGATAGATCTTGAAATGTTCTATTTTTCTTCAATTTGTTATTCCTGGTATAGTAGATCACATGATTGTGCAATTCAAAATGGCCAATACCAGTCCATTTCAAATCACTGATGCCTATGATACTCATCTTCATGCTTTTCATTTCATTTGTGACAATTTCCAGTTGTCTCAAATTCGTACATCCAGCATTCCATATTACAATTATTAATGGATGTTGGCAGCTGTTCTCATTTTGAGTTGAGCCACGTTAGTAGATGAATGTCCGGAAGACTTGATTCTATCAAAGTCATTAAGGTCAAAGTACAGTTGACCTTAATGACTTTGATAGAATCTGGTCTTCAGATATTCAGCTCTCCTTTAGGGGTATCTTGAGTATCTTCCATTCTGAAGGGCAAACCTTCAGGCACTATGTTAGCCTGTGTTCCACTGCTATTCATAAGAGTTTCACTGGCCAATTTTTCTAGTAGTAGACCAATATAGTCTCTTATATTTCTTAGTCAGGAAGTTCTTCTGAAACTTGCTCACCAAAGGTGACCTTGCTGTTATTTAAAATCCTGGTGACATTGCTTCCAGAATTAGAACAATATGAAAGCAACCACAGTATGACAAACTGACAAGTGTGTGGTGGCTGTCAAGTTTACAGCCTAGGAAACTGTGTGAGACAATTCTACTGTATCATGTGGGTCCCTACAGGTCAGAATCGCCTGGGTGACGCACAACAACAGCACAAGTCTCCAGTAAGTTTGCACTCAGTTAACTAGGTTTTGCTCTCCTTGTATTACCTCGTGTATTTTGATAATAAACAACTGAAGTATCTCACATCAACTGAGTAGTGATGTGTTCGCATGTGTGCACGTGTGTGTATGTGTATACTCATACATACACAAAATTATTCATCACAAAAATTTATTTTATTAAAAAGAGGAAAATAAAAGAAAAATTATCTAAATTTTAAACTATGTTAAAAAACTGAATTAAAAGCTAAATGTGTAAAGATCTGAGATCAATTTCTATTTTAATTTGAAACAAATTACATTTCTTCTCATGTAATGAACTTGGGAAACATTGCACTCAGAGAATCAATATTTCACAATCGTTTTTATGAATCCCTTTGCTTTGTTGCTGAAATAAGTTTTTAGTTTTAGGTAGATAAATATTCTAATCTAATTGTCATGGATTCAATTGTGTTCCCTAAAAAATCTGTAGCAGTTGGCTGGACCATACTTTCTGGTTGGTCTCTTGAGATATAAAGAAGTGAAGCTGGCAGAGACAGCTGGGGACCTCATACAACCAAGAAAGCAGAGCCAGGAGGTGAGTGCATCCTTCGTAAATCACTGGGGTCCCTGCACCTCGGAAGCTTCCAGTCCGTGGGAAGATTGACAACAAGGACCTTCTTCTAGTCCCAGCAAAGCAAGCCTTCCCCTGGAGCCGATACCCTGAGTTTGGATTTTTAGCCATTTAGTCTGTGTGAGAATAATGTTTTCTTTGCTGAAGCCATCCACTTCTGGTATTTCTGTTAGAGCAGTATCAGCTGACTAAAACACTAATTTTGAAAGAAAGTGTTATTTCAAGGTGCTTATACAAATACCCTGCCTTAAAAAAAAAAAAAAAGTTCCATTTGTTCAGTTCAGAAGGGTGAAATTAGAGGCAAACACTTTTGATCTAGTTTAATCTTTTATCTATTTTAATAAGACTAATTTAGAAACAGACTTGGTGATACAGTGGTTGGGCACTCAGCTACAAACCAAAAGATCAATAGTTCAAAGCCACTAGCCACTCTGTGGGAGAAAGATGTGGAAGTCGTTGAAGATCTACAGGCTTGCAAACCCTCTGCGAACAGTTGCATCCTGTCCCATAAAGCTGTTATGAGTCAGAATCAATTCAAATATCAACGAGTGTGGCTGTACCTCAGTCAGAGAAGGCAAACATTTCAGCTTAGAAATTAACGATGAAATGTACTGGGATAAATGACTTAAGGCCACTGGTGTTACTATTTCATTACTTGCAATGAAATGTCCCTCATAAAATTTCTAAATAACTATTGTAGTTATAATCCAGATTTCCATTATTATTGAATCTATTTTCATTGCTAAATCATATCCAATGACATCACATGAATCTTTACACTTACAGAAAATGTGGAATAGTTGACTCTTATACCTGGACCTGAGTTTCTCCTCCACACTCCCATTCGAAGACAATATGGAAATGATAGGCATCATTTTGTCCTCATATTTACAATTGCATTGAAAGAAAGGGTAATACTGTACATGTCTATAAATAATTTATGCTTTTAAATTAAAAAAAGTACCCGTGTTACGGCTTTGGTTTGCCACCTGCCTAACCTGAAATTACAATAATTTTAGGAGAAATAAATATGCAAAATTATTAGATTCAGAATACTCTGAAAAGCAAGCATGGAGTTGGTGCCAAGAACTCACTTTCAGACTCCTGTTTATGTTTGTACGTTGGGCATTTTCTTTTGCATTGTCAGGTTCAGGAACGGGAGGGAAGAGGGTCGTTGCGAATATCTTGGGTTCACAGAACTCCATGTTCCATCTTAGATGGAAGACTGAAATTGTCTCACCAGGAGTCCATATATAAAAATTTGCGGTTGACATTCAGGAGTCTTACAGTTGGAGTAAACCACGCTGATCAGACATAAACAACAGATTGATCTGTTTTAAATGAGGGTGCAGGAGACGTGTGTATGTGTGTGTGTGTGAGTGTGAGAGTGCAGGAGGGGTGTGTGTGTGTGTGAGTGAGAGTGTGTGTGACTTAACATCACATTCATCAAAGCTTATAGAAAAGAATTCTCACCTTCAAGCCTTAGAGTCTGGGCACCTGTGGCTAAGTCCTGCCAGGGAAGATGCTTGGAAAATTAGACTCAGAGCATCAGCATCACTGCAACAGTTTTTATAGGGTAGATGTTCGCCTGCATCAATCTATCTCTCAGGTGAATTTTACTAAGATGAAATAAAGGATGTTTTAAAAATTCTTTCCCTAGTGACAAAGATCAGTCACAGTAATTCCTGTTATTGCAGTCAATGAACCTATTATATTTTTGCATTTCTCTTAAAAAAATTTATTCAATCCTATGCTTTATTTGCAAGTATGCTACACTTTAGAGAACTGTTTTTCACTGGTACCCACCACCTTAGGTTCTCAAAGACAAAATATGACTTCAGTGGGATATTTTCACTTCCCTGTATTGCTCTAGACACATTCCAGGGCTACATTTTTCATTACTAGATAAAACAGCCTTTGTTTAGTTAGTGTTTCTACTCTTTAAGGTGACATGAAAATTTTTCTAAGAGATTTGGGCTCTCTGTTTGCTCATCTCCAACAATATTATACTGTTTCATAGTATTTCATATTCACAAATCACATACCATTAGAGATAAAAAAAAATTTTTAATGTGCCATATATAAGGCACAAATATGAGTACCTGGGTACAGATGTCAGTTTTATTCTGGGCTTCTTTGAGCTGCTCACCCTAAATATCTGTGAAAACATTATGTATCTTCTTCCCATGAACATTATAATGAGTATTTTCACGTTACAGTCCATAAATTGAACCCAGTTCTCTAGTAAATGAATTGTCCTTACTTCTTGTAGCTTTCAGGTGAACAAACACTTTCCTTCAAACTCAATTTAACAGAATATATCACCGAATTAAAGTTCTGTCTGGCTTGAGTTATGTGAGATGCTAACCCATTTGTCACTTTATAGTTATCATGTAATGGTGTCATGGATTGAATTATGTCCCTCCAAAAATGTGTGTATCAATTTGCTGTAGTCATGATTCCCAGTATTGTGTGATGCTCATATATGTTGTAAATCCTGCCTCTATGATGTTAATAAAGGAGAATGGATGGGAATTGTGTTAGTAAAGCAGGATGCAATCTAAGAGATTGAATGTGTCTGGAGGCAATCTGTTGAGATAGTAAAAGAGATTGGTGAGCAGAGAGATAGGACAACCTCATACCAAGGAGAAAGCAGTGCCCAAAGCAAGAGTACAGCCTTCTTGGGAACAGAGGTCTCTGTATGGAGAAGTTCCTCATGAGGGATGATTGATGAGAAATCCACCAGAGAGAGAAAGCCTTCCACTGGAGCCAAAACCCTGAACTCAGAGTTCTAGTCTACTTCACTGTGAAGATATAAGTGTTTCTTTGTTAAAGCCATCTTCTTGTGGTACTTCTGTTATAAGCCAGTGCCAATGAGTGGATTCTCACTCATAGTATCCCTACAGCACTAAATGAATATGACAAATGGAAATATGATGATTTTTCAGAAACAAATTCATGGGGAAAATAAAAAAAGAAGAGGCTGTGTAAATATTTGATACAGAATAGATTTCAAAATGACCTGGACAAGCTGTATCTCTTAATTGAAACCAGTAAAAGGGACTTGATTGCACAAAAACTCTCAGGTAACTCCAGGTGTTAGGTGCTTCTATGGTACTTCTCCTGTTGCAGTGTGTTAAACTAAGGTAGCCTTCTGATGTGGGCAACAACAGAGGTTGTTAGCCAGAATGGGGACTTCTTTAGATCAGCAACTACTTTAAAAAATGTGTATACCTCTACTCTATTTGCCTGCATATATTACAGCCAGAATCAGAGATGTCAACTTGTTACACCACATTTGAGCCCAGGGCACAACCTTGGGTTTGTTGTCTATTAATTTGCAGGCTTGGTTTTGATGCATTGCCTAGTGGCCAGCCTCAGTTTAATGTCTGCTTCTTTATAAAATGTAAGAATGTAGGGTTGGTGTTGAGATGGGGACAATCACTCCTTGCTGCAGGCTGAACCAAGGTTCGTCTCCATAGTACCAGTCATGATACCTTTATGTAGGCAGAAAACAGTAAACCTAAGTACTTTGGAGCTGGATTTGCTTCTCTTGGCCTTCTGTCTTGTTTCTGCTGGGGTTCCTTCTTTCTTGTTTTCTCTGGGATAGAGCTTTGGCTTTTCCAATCCAGAATATACAAAAATGATGAGATTCTCAGTCAAATTGGGTAACAGATTATATTCACCAAAGGCTACTTTAGCTGAGATATTCGACATCACAGTAAAAAATAAACAAAAAACCCAGATCCCTGTAGGACAGAATAGAATTGCGCTATAGGGTTTCTAAGATTTTCGTGAAAGTAGACTGCCACTTATTTCTCCCATGAAGCAGCTAGTGGGTTCAGACCACTGACATTTTAACTGGTAGTTGAGTACTTTAAGCATTGCACCACCATGGCTCCTATGTACCATAATGATCAACTTTAATACAAATGTATTCTGGCAGTCCTTCCTTCAGTTACCAGCACAATCCAGCATATTGAAATTCTCGCTCTAAATATATTAATGCTGTAGCTTGGTAGCATGTGTTCAACCAAATAAGGAATAATAAATCACACTCTGAGAAAAATGATTAAATTAATAGAAAATATGGTCAACGGTTTAACCGACAATATTCACGTTACTGTTTCCTCTTAAATGTATACTCTTGCGTAGTTGGGGTCTATTACTGTGAAACACTCTACTCTCTTGAACTGAATTCTGTTAGTACCTGGGGCATATTTAGTTATAATTAAAAGATATCTCCACACCACAAAATAATAAAAGGAATTTAATTATTCATTACGGTGCCATGTTAAGCTTCAGGTATAATTTGATCAGGATTCTGACTCTTGTTGAATGTTTAGTTCTTTGCTCTTCTCTCTGTGTTTTCTTCATAATAAAATATGACTGTAGTTCCAGGCCTCCCATAGGTTCTGGACACTATGTAGAATGAGAGAGCATCTGTCTCTGAGAGTTACCAGAAAAAAAGCTGAGTCATCTTGAATGGACTGACAAGTGACATGCGTATCTCTGAACATATGGATCTCTTTAATTTAGGTCACATGCTGCCTTAGTCATCTAGTGCTGCTTTAACAGAAATATCACAGCCAAAGCCAAGTGGATGATATTAAAAAGAGAAATTTTATTTTGTCACAAGTTCAAATTCAGGGCATCAGTCCAGGTGAAGGCTTTCTCTGCTGGCTCCGAACAAAGGTCCTTATCGTCAGTCTTCCCATGGACTTGAAGCTTCTGAGGCACAGGGACCCTGGTCCTTTCCCAAGGATGCACTCAGCTTCCAACACAGCTCCTTGGAGTTCTGAGGTCCCCAAATCTCTCTGCTGGCCTTTTTCTTTTATATTTCAAGACAGTGCCTCAAAGGCAGAAAATAACCTTACACATTGAGTTCTACCCCACCAACACGACTGCCACCTATCTAATGATGTTCATTAATGTCATCGAGGAGGGATATACAGCATGGTAGACTTCACACAATACCATGAGTTACAGCCTAGTTAAACTGCCACATACATTTTTAGGGGAACACAATTTGATCCATGACACAAGCCCTTCTCTTTAAGCTTCTCTGGAATGACATGGAGCTACAGCAGATATCTAGGTCGGGGCGAAGAGTGGAGCCTTGAGTGGTCAGGAGGCAAGAGACAGCAATCTGTATAATGAGGATCTGCACACCGTGTTGTATGAGGACAAAGTCAGTTTCAAGGGAAATGATAAATCTACCATGTGAGAACAGGATGGAACACCTTGGCTAAACAATATTATCTATGAAAACTGATTAGTTCATTTCATTGAATGTAAGCACAGTAAGAGACAATTGTAGAGTGAAGTTATAACACATGTTAATATTGTCTCAGGCAATGTTCATAAAATACAAAAGAGAGAAGGTTCTAGCTTTAGTTTTAGTTTATCCTGGTTAGACTCAACTTGAAACTGTATTTCTAGGTCTGAGTATTGCAATTTGTAGGTGATATTACAGGCATTACAAAGGAGAGCAAGTGAATTTAAAAATGTCATATAGTGACCAGGATGTCATATTTTAACAGTAACTATATACTCATTTATGGAAATCTATTCTCCAATAACCGTGAGAGTGTGTGTGTGTGTGTACACACACGTGCATGCACACATATACTGTCCCATAGAGTTTACAAGGAGTGACTGGTAGATTCCAACGGCTAGTCTTTAGGTTAGGAGCCGTAACACTTACCCACTATGCCACCAGGATTTCTATCTATCTATCTACATACCTGTCTATCTATCTATTTCTATATAAGTTTAATTATATACTTTTGAAAGTAATTATAAAATATTCTTACTGTAAAATTCTAGTAACAGTAAACCCTATAAGCAAGGAACCCTCCAGGTACAGTGATAAGGAGCTCAGCTACTAACCAAAAGTTAGCAGTTCAAATCCACTGTCTCCTTGGGACCTCTGTAGGACAGGTCTACTCTGTCCTACAGGGCTCTGTGAGTAGCAATTGATCAAATGTCAATGGGCTGGGTTGGGTTTTTGGCTGTATTAAATAAGATTCACCTTTGACATCATAATTCTTTTCCTTTAAGTATAATGTGTGTATTCACTTTTTTGTTAACAATAAAAATTATTAGTTTGCATCAAAATATATATTTCCATCTTAAATTAGTTTTCTTTAACATTTTATGCACAGTGGTACCGCGCAAATAAACCAACATTGCCTGACCAAGGAGATTGGTCAGTTGTGCTATCACACTAGGCTTAAAATGAGCCAGCCCAGGGGTGGGATGAGAGGATCTCCCTACCACCAAGGAGCAAGAGTCAAGAGCAGAATGTGTCCATCAGCCCTGGGATTCCTGCTCTGAAAATCTCCTAGGACCAAGAGATGGAGAGAAAGATGCAACATTGCAGACAGTGAGAAGTGGTGACCATGAAGTGACATCAGGAGAGACCAACAATATGGGCTGGCAGGAGAGGTTCTCGGACCATGGAGTGAGAAAGCTGAGTGCCTTTCCAGTGGGAGGCTTGCTAGTGGAATTCGGTGCCAATGGGCACTTGGTGGAGTTAGGTTTGCTAGCCAGCACAGCTAGAGCAGAGTGCTCTCAGGCCAAGCTTTATTGGCAGAGTAGGGTTGTTCAAGGTCCTTAATGTCAGAGCTAAGAGGCCTTTGTAACACTTGCCTTCGTAGGACAGAGGCCAAGGGCTACAAAGAGGCATGACTGCAAGAATGCTAGAAGAGAGGGTCTGATCAGGGAACTGCATCCTGGGCATTCCTATACCTGAACTGTAACCTGTTACTCATCTGATAAGTACCATAATCACGAGCATTGTCTGTGAGTTCTGTGGCATCACTGAAATGAGTTACTGAACCCAAGAGAGAAGTAGAGAGTCCGGGGAGGGGACGGCTGGTATCAGAATCGGCAAATGCAGTGAAGAAAGTCTGCACGTCTGATCTCTCCTCATAGGAATCAGTCTTGGGATGTTGATCTTTATTACTTTCATCCTTATGAGGCTAGACGAGTTCAGATACCACTCCCATGGCCATCTGTACAGTTAGTCTCAGAGGCAGGATTCATTGCAGTGGCTTCAGACTTACTTAAGCATGGAACTTTGTAAGAGAAAAAGTAAAGGGGCATGGGAAGTGGAACTTTTGGTTCTTAGATGGTTACTTTGGTTATTAGCTGTAATGATTGAGAGGAAAGTAAGAGATATGCTGCACCTGAAGGGAAAGAGATACTCCTGACCTGACTTGGGGTGGAAGCCTCGTCAGATAAGCAAGGTGATCGCTAGTGGTCCACGATTTATTGGGGTTCCACTCAACCAGAGACTCAAGGTCATATGCATATGAATGTGATATAATTAAAGTGTGGAGAAGAGAAAAAGAAACTGGAATGTATAAAAAGGATTATGTGTTTGGAATATTCAATGTTTGTCCTATCTACTGTTGTAAAACAGACATAAAATTATGATGTAAATAAATATTAAAATGAAAAACCAAACCCAGTGCTATTTAGTTGATTCCAACTCATAGTGACCCTATAGTGACTCTATGAGGCAGAGTAGAACTGCCCCATAGAATTTTCAAGGAGCAGCTGGTGGATTTGAACTGCTGACCTTTTGCTTAGCAACTGTAGCACTTATTGTTGGCAGCTATAGTACTTAACCACTACACCACCAGGGTTTAGGTATTACAAATTCCAGAGAACATGACTGAAGGTGGTGACCTTCAGTCAATATTTGACTGGATATGCTGAAAGGGGAACTAGAATTAGCCTGAAGGAAACACAGGCTGTTCGTTTGAATGCAGTAGCCCTGTTGTTGTAGACTAACTGTGTCTCCCAAAATGTGTGTCACCTTGGCTGGGTCATGATTCCCAGTATGTGTAATTGTCCACCAGTCTGACATCTAATATGATTTTCCTATGTGTTGTAAATCCTACTTCTATGACGTAAATGAGACAGGTTATGTTAATGAATCAGGACTCAATCTGCAAGATAAAGTAGTGTATTAAGTTAATCTGTTTTGAGATATAAAAGAGAAAAGCAAGCAGAAAGGCAGGTGGACCTCATACCACTGAGAAACAACATCCTGGAGAATGTCTCTTTTGGACCTGGGATTCCTATGCTGGGAGGCTCCTTGACCAGGGAAGAAAGAGGATGATGATCTTCCCCCACAGATGAGGGAGAAAAAGCCTTCTCCTAGAGCTGGCACCATGAATTCAGACTTCCAGCCTTCCAGCTATGAGAAAATAAATTTCTCTTTGTTAAAGCTATCTACTTCTGTCATTTCTGTTATAACAGTGCTAGATGACTAAGATACCTAAGTGTACCTGAACTCCACCAGAACCCTTCTGGAGTCGAGGGATTTCCATTTGAAACCATATATAGACCTACCTAGAACTGCTGAGAGAACAGAAGATTTACATTTGTAGGAAAGACCTTCAAAATAAAAAGTTGCTATTCAGCTTTCTGAATTTTGAGCTATCAGCTTGCCTTTTAGATGCATCAAAGGAGGAAAAAGTCAGTGCCCATGAGCACTCTCTTCTAAGCCTTGCAGTTAAGGGGAGCTGGTGAGTAGATAGCCTGGTATGGTCATCTCAGGTGGCCACCTGCGTCCACTCATGGGTGAAAGTCGGGGAGGGACTTTAACGAAGGGACAGGCCGGGCTTGGACATGTTGTGTTGGCACCTTCTGAACTAGCCCATGGGAGCCAGGGTTGAGAGAGTGAAATATAGGGCTGGCTGATTAGTAGTGCAGGGAGTTGTGTGGACTCCTGATTTTATGTGTGGAGCCTGTTGACCTAGTCCAAGAGTATAGAAATGTGGTTGAGAGAGACTTCTGTCTGATCTGAAGTTCCAGGAGATGTGTGTGAACTCTTGAGCCTTAGGCTGGTATCCGTTGTAATGTAGCTTAGGTGGCTAGTGATAAGATGACCAGAACCAGAGAAGGATATTTGACACTGTAAACTGTGTAGATTGCTGCAATTCAGAGACTTGGACTGGACCAGACTTTTCTTATGGATACAAATTCTCAATGTTCCAATCAGAACAGAAGATTCTTTAGATAAAGGAACATTTTTGTCTCCTCAGAGTCCTGGTTTTTGATATGGCCAGGCAAGTTAAACCATGACTATCTAAAGTGGGCATGACAGGGATGGCTGACATGTTTTTGCTGGTATGCTTACACTCAAAATGACAGGGACAATGGAGGACGCCCACTGAACACACTCCTCTTTTCCTGATAGATCTGGGGAAGAGAAGATAGAAGAAAACACTGATAGGATTATATTATTCAGCTGTGAGCATTCATTGCTAGCAGGGTTCATTATGGTTGTAAAAATTGTAATGGTATAACCTGCCAGTGTGACAAAGAGACACAGACAGGGAGAGACATCTTCTCACTGAAGATGATGAGAAGCAGTGGCAGGCAAATGTCAACAGGTGAGACTGGCAGCAGAGACACGCAGGAGAGGGTACACTGGGCTTTCCAGCCTAGGGAGCGAGAAACCACAGTGCATTAAGGCAAGAAGCTTGATGGCAGAGTAGAGTGCCTTGAGACACTTGATAGAGATATGTTTGCTGACCCCTGCAGCTAGAGCTAAATACCTCCAGGCCGGGGCTAACTGGTGTAGTGGGGTGTCTCCAGGAATTTACTGGCAGAGCTAAAAGAGCTTTGTAACACTTGCCTTAGCAATGCAGAGGCTGAAGCCCTGAGAGATGAATTCTTGAGGTCATGGCTGAGGCTTAGAATAGGCTGTTCTGATCAGAGAACTGTGTCTTAAGCATTCTTGAACCTGAATTGTAAGCCATGACTTCTCTAATAAATCTCATAATCATGAGTATTGTCTGTGAGTTCTGCGTGGCCCATGCAGTAAGTTATTGAAGCCAGCAGAGAAGTAGAAAGTGCCATCAAAGGGACAGCAGTTGTCAGAACTGGTAAAGATGACAGAGAGAGGAGGCCTGGCTGACCTTTGTCGCTTAGGAAATCAGTCCTTGGGCTGTTGCTCTTGGTTATCCTTACCCCATTGTGAAATTAGAGGAGATCAGATGCTGTCTCTATACCATTTTGACATCATATTTATTCTGAAAGTCTTTAGAGATTGAGTCTAAATTAATAGTACATCAATGTTTAAATTAGCTACCATCAAGTCAGTGCTGACTCATGGCAACCCCATGTGTGTCTGAGAAGAATTGTGGTTCACAGAGTTTACAGTGGTTGATTTTTTCAGAAGTAGATTGCCAGGCCTTTCTTCCAAGTCATATATTTACATTTGTAATTATATTGTTTTGAAGTATCTGTGTTAGAAAACATTTCCAGTGTATAGAAGAAATTACAGAATAACTTGTTAAAAATTTACACAAGTTTTATACAAACCACCATTTGGCTTAAATAAATTTTTGCATTTTCAGTATTTCTCCAGATATAATTTAAAGACATAAGAAATTCCAGATACAGATGCAACCTTCTTTTAGAAGGTCTTCTAATACTCTCCTGATGCTAGTCACTAGCCTCTGCCTTAAATTAATTCCTTCCACAAAAGTTTAATACCCAGTGGCATAGTGGTTTAATACTATGCCTGCTAACCAAAAGGTCAGCAGTTCAAATCCACCAGGCACTACTTGGAAACTCTGTTGGAAGCTCTGCTCTGCACTACAGGGTCGCTATGAGTCAGCAGCAACTTGATGGTGTGGGTTTGGTTTTGGTATCTACACATGTGGTTTAAAATGTAAATATGTATTTTAGTCAATATTATTCATAAGATTTAATGACATTAAATGTAGAAAACTTTGGCACCTTTATTTTAGCTATTGTAGTATAGTTACCTTTGCATTACATCATAACAGATGTTCTTACTCATTAATCAATGTTTACATCATTTTAAATATTTAAAAAAAAATTCACTGATACAAACGATTCAGTTTGCTTAATATTTCAAAATTGCTCTCAAAGCTGGTGTACCAACTGATGTTTGTGCCAGCAGTGAATGAGAGCTACTGTTTACTCCTGTTACTGATCTTTGGCATGTCTTTTTACAAATATAATGGATGTGATTTTAATTAATTACATTCCATTTTCCTTTTCACCAGTAAAGTTGAGCTTCTTTTCCTAGCAGTTTGAATGGCCTCCTGTGAATTCAAAACCCTTCTTGGTTTCATATTGGATATTTTAAATTTTCCTTACTGATTTATATAAGTTTTATGCATTTGTTGATTGCTATGCTTCACAACTTCCTGCACTACAGATGTTTTATCCAACATACAACTGATTTCATCTTTGTTTATGAAATCCTTTTTATGAAATTTACTAGTGCTTCCTTGTTGGACTGGGTCTCTTTTGATATATGACCTACGGAGTCTTTATTTCCTTTTTTTTTTTTTGGTTTATCTTTACATCTTGCTTACAATGCCTTTGTCTTTTCTCCCTTCTTATGGCAACTCCCAAGGACAAAACTACACTCAAAATTCATTTCTTTTTCATCTTCGTGTAACTTTTCCTGCTGCCACGTGTCATTGGTGAACTTCAAAGAGTTACACCTGAGGGTAAAAATAACATCTAAATAAAACCAAAAGCATGCTCACTATTGGTCAACTCCGACTTACAGCAACTATACGGGACAGAGCAGAAATGTCCTGCAGGGTTTGCAAGCACGGCGTCTGGTGACTTTAAACTGCTAACTTTTTGGTTAGTAGCCGATGTCTTATCACTATGCCACAAAATTCCTGATGTACGTAGGCAGAAAACAAATATATTCTAAGCGGCAGAAAAAGAGGTTGAAGTTGTTGATTTTGATTCCCACATTGAAACAAAATCTAGGCTTGTAAGTTAGTGTTGGACTGCAGTGTTGGAACTGGGCAGCTAAGCACAAGTGGAGAAATGATTCCCAAGTTCTGCTGATGGAAGGCTCTTGAATAATAAGAACTTGGAGACAGTAAGAGGTGATTAAAGAAACCAGTGATCTTTAGTGCTAGGAAAATGGCAGTCTTGGAGGCGGTGAGCCTTCAATCCTTAAAGTGATTGCTGTCGTGTGAAAGGGGGGTAAGAGTTTTTTCTATGTATCCTTAGAGACCAGAGAATGCATCAGTGGGTGGAACCGGTATCAAAGAAGCTTCCAAAACAGTATAAGAAAAAAGAGCCAGCCAAGTGCGGTCCAGTCGGATCCGACTCATGGAAAAGAGGCAACATATAAACCCACAATGAAAATGGGTGATTTAAAAAATATCACTGGAAATATTAAATCTAAAGCAAGATGACTGTTTTTTTCTGGAGGACTATAGACTTTGGACAGAATGTCTTCTTATATCTTTTTTCCATTTGGTATTACAGAAGAATGAATGAATTGCACCACTTAACATACTACCTGGGGAGGTTGAAAAACTCCCCATATTTCAAGTGTGAAAAACGAATAACTGGAAAATGCAGCAAGAAGTTTCCATCTAGATTATAGGGTGCTTTAATCAATATGTTAAATATTTCTTCCAACTCTACTTGTATGATACTCCATTGAATCACTAAAGAAAACAATTATTAATTGTGGATAAGATGAAATTTTGAGAAACATATGTGCATAATAAACCATTACAACCTATTATAAAATCATGATGCCTGGACTAAGTTGAATCCACGTTTTGTTTTATGTTAACTACATTACTGATATTAAGCAATGACTAGAAAGTGGTGTGAGTCACTTCATATTGGATTTATTCCCATCATACTGGGTTAGCTCCTTCTTGAATATAGATTCCTTTCAACACAGTCTTCAATAGGTACTGGGAGTTTAAATAGTTATAGGTACTCCAATTTCTTACTCCAAAACGAGAATCTTACCTAAATTTAATTTCTTAAGGAGTGATTTAGTTGAATTAGACAATGTACGGTGAAATATTCCTTCAGAGATTTGTCGTTAGTAAGAGTCTGTATGGGAATTCTTTACATTCTTCTATCAGATCTTTAATTCATAAACAGGTAATTGTAGGCTTTCTCTGTTAAAACTATGAAGGCTTGTCTCTGATGGGTTTGATCTAGTACTTAATCAAACAAACATTGCAAACCTCTTATTGTTAATTAGGTGTCTTTTTTAACTGAGAATTTATCTTCAGATACAAATGTATTGTAATTTCTGAATTCATGAGTATCTCCAAAGTTTATTTCCAAAGAACACAGTTATTCTAAGTATCCAAATTTCTGGATGCATGCCTATTATCTTTAACTCATTTAAAGTATTCCCTCAGTTTAACATTAAAATTTCTTACAAATTATTTGGTTTCTTACTTTGCTCAATCTGTTTGCAAAGCCCCATTTTCCATAGATAACCATAAAAAAATTATTTATCCCTCAATGTCTACTTCAAAGTAACTTCTATTAGGAAATAAAGCTATTTATTAATATGAATGTCATATAGTCATGTAGTCATGTAGTCAGACATACATTAATTACTGTGTGCATCTACACACTGATATAATTTATTATTTTAATGAGCTTAAAATCAGATTTTAGTTGATGAATATGAATTCCTGTTATCTTGTCTTTTTTGTCTTTTCTTGCTTTTAGATAGCTCCCCTATTCTCAAGTGAAAGCTAGCACTGCTCACTGACTCTGCAACCTGGTCAGGATTCCCATGATCATAATCTATTAACTCATTTTTCTTTTATTTTTTAATTAATTACAGTAAAAGAATAAAATTTCTAACATCTATCAGTTATTTCATCTATGATAAACCCGCAGCCCCCCACCCTCCCTTGTAGACAACATAGTCATTTTCTTCTGTGAACAAGTCTCTTTTTAAGTCCTTGTAACAGGGATCTTATAAAAAATTTGTCCTTTTGACACTGATTGATTTCACTCAGCATGATCTCTTCCAAATGAGACCATGTTATGAGATGTTTTCTAAAATCGTCATTGTTTTTTATCATAGCATAGCATTCCATTGAGTATATGTACCATAGTTTGTTTATCCATTCATCTGTTAATGGGCATCAGGGTGGAGTTCATTTTTTTGCTATTGTGGCCTGTGCTGCAACAAACATTTGTGTACATGTGTCTGTTCGTGTGACAACCTGAAGGATAAATTCCAAGCAGTGGAATTACAGGATCTTTTAAGTCAAAACATACAAAAAACACAGAGCTATAAGTGTTTAGCCACATTTTAACAAACAGCAAGCAGTCCAGCCCCTCTCCTATGAAGAAGTTGTGATTTGGTCATCTTAGCCTATTCAATTGTCTACGTGACCTTCTGGCGAAGGTTGGGGATGGCCACTCCTTACAGTATGACATGTTCAGAAAGTTGCACAGGGAGTCATGAAACTCCCAATGGAACACTTTCTAAAGGAAACTATGATATGGAGAATTAGTTACTCAAGAGTTCATCAGATTGCATGGGTAAGGACAGATTTTAATTCTCTGTGGTGCTCTGATATAGTCTTGAATCTCTAGTGCTAGACCTAGTGTACCAATGTATAGAAGATAGTTGATATTTTGCATATTCCTCATTTGGGAGAAATAGCCCGTTGAATAAATATTGATGAGACCCAAAGTCCAAATGCACCATAGCAATTGGATATAGACACATCAGCTAGGAATAGCCAATCAGATTGGTGCCCAGAACATCAGAACTAGGAGAGTGCTGAAAAATTGAACTATTGAGAAGTTATTCACTCGAGTAGACAGGTTTAGGAATAAATACCACCAACTGTAAGAAAATATTCTGCTAAACAGGTGGGAATGGTAGAATGTAGGTTAAGCATCCAACTGCTGAAAGCTTGGTAGTTCTGAACTGCCAACACTTTTTGTTAGCCGCTTAGCTATTGTGTGCCACTAGGGCTCCTTATAACACCAGGAAGTGCCATGTAATCATTAGCTATTATTTTGAGGGAAACTAGAATGAAACTGCATACATAACTTGTTCATAATCACCTACCTAATAAGCTAATAAGTACAGATTAGAATCCAATTTCTAAGCATAATGCTCTATTGTCTTCCTACGGAGATGGTGATCCCATGGACAGGGTCATCACAGTATTGCACTTGCTACCTTTATCTGTTAACTTTAATGCAAGTTCTGATGATCCAGAGTTTTATGGAGTGAGTTATGTCTCCCCAAAATGTATTGGATTACTAATCCTTACACACACACACACACACACACACATAATATATATATATATATACACAGATATATGTATATATATATTTATGGCATCCTTATATATATATTAGGGAATAGAGATTTTTGATATGTCTGTGAGGCCAGGTTAGTGAAGTGTATGTCTTAAACCAATCATTTTTGAGCTATAAGCAGAGCAGATTATGCACAGAGTCAAGGAAGAAAAGTAAAGACAGATGACACTCCATATGAAAATCCCCCAAGGAACCAGGGAATAGAAGTGGCAAAGAGACAGGGATCTTCCCCTGAGCCAACAGACAGAGAAAGTCTTCCCCCAGAGCCAGTGCCCTGAATTAAGACCTTTGTCCTCCTAAACTCAGAGAAAATAAGTTTCTGTTCATTAAAACCACTCATTTATGCTATTTCTGTTATAGCAGCACTAAGAAACTGAGACACAGACTCATGTTAAATGTCTGTCGTTACTTCCCAAAGAAGGGATGTGATGGTTTACTTTGCCACTCATACAGCCCATGAGACATCTACAGGATAGCCGAGGAAATTTTTTCAGATCCCATGTAAGCATGTAGGGTTGCTATGAGTTGGAATAGACTCAGTGGCAGTGGGATTGGTCTTTGGGGTTAAGTAAGCATATTAGATTGCAGGTACATTTATTGTGAAAAGTGCAAACAATTGTGCCAAGCCAAGCCAAGTGCTGTCAAGTCAAATTGTGGGGAGTATTTAACACTGCATTTAGATGTATTGCAGTCTATTGTGAAAACGTTGGTGGCATGTTGGTTAAGTGCTATATCTGCTAAGTAAAAGGTAGGCAGTTCCAGTCCACCAGATGCTCCTTGGAAACTCCATGGAGCAGCTCCACTCTATCTTATATGGTTGCTATGAACTGGAATCAACTCAGTAGCAGTGGCTTTGATTTGGGTTTTGCAGTCTATCATATGTGGTTGACAATCACTTTGCAAGTTAACTAATTCAAAGAGGAGACCATTTACTCAGCAGCTTCTAAGCTAGTTCACCTTCTTAAAAAATGTTACCAATATAAAATGCCATTATCCGTTCTGTCTATTTGTTATGGTCCATTTTTGTGTTCACTGGAAATGGATACTGTTGAGAAATTTCTCACCATAATCTCAAGGCAATTAATGCTTGATATTGTAAAGCTTTCTTGCTACCTGATCAACCTTTTGTGCTTTTCTGTATTATGTCATTTAGCCTAAAAATTTCCTTATTTTCAACTGTATTATACATGCATTTTTTTAGAAATATAAATCACCACCCCTTCACCCACATAATCTCTCATTAAATGAAGAAAGCATTCTTTATGGCATAAACTCCATCTGCTAATTCATGTTTGTTTACTATAATAAAAAAGCTTCTGAATATACCAATACACCATTTATCCTTCATTAATATGGTTTCATATTAATTTTTAAGGAATTTTCCACTTTCTTTAGTTCCCTTTCTTAAGTCACTGTGTATGTGCTCATAAAAGAAGTCAAATCAGCAGGTTAGTTTCTAATTATTTCTCTCTGGTCTTCCCCTCCTCAAGACATTATAATGAGCACGAAGCTTATTAAGATAGGGCAGCTGAAACAAGAAAGACCAGAGAAAATTTATTGGCTAATCCAGTTGCTAGATGATCCTGGAGACCAGTATGAATCAATACAGGTACAACATCACTAGAAAGACTCATAAAAATAAATGACTTTAAAATAACATTCCAATATCTTATGCAATGGGAAAATAGCTTCAAAAGATGATTCTGGAGAACTCAACTAACCTAAGACTGTGACTTGATTCATTTTATTCCCCGTTCACTAGAGTACACTAAAATAGCTTCTGATAATAAGACTTTTAATTACATGAAGAATCCCTAATCATATTGCGATAATATCTTCTGGTTTTATTTAGTGTTTCCTGGGGAAGGAACTGCCTTAGACAGCAGGGCGCAACTTCTTGTGATGGCCTCTCCATAGAGACTCTCTATCTCCCAATCTTCCTTAGTCATTTGACTCTTTGATTTTTCAAGCATAAAAGTTAGCGCATCTATGAAAGGTACTACGTTTATGGGTTCCTTATATCACACCCAAACTTTTATAAATAGGTCCTTCATTAACTCTTTTTCAAATTACCTAGCTTGAGTACAGTCTTCTTGCTGGGACCTTGTCTAATAATGCTGGCTTCAAGACTTACTAGCTGTGTGAACTGGACAAATTACTTAGCCTCTTAGAGTCTTGAATGTCTCCTATGAAAACAAAAATGACAAAATTTTCCTTGTTATGGTGGAATGAGGCTTAAATGAGATAATACAGGTAGAATGTTTGGCCAGTTTCTTAAGGCATTGTATGTGCTCATTTCATAGAATTTCTTACCTCCCTTTCCTACATGAATAATATGCCATGGCTAAACAAACGATGGGCCAAGGAAAATGTTGTCACAGAAAAGAAAAGTTTCAAACAACTTGCTTTTCTTTCACTACAGTTATGAATACTATTAGTTATGTTGGAAACGCTGGTGGTATAGTGGTTTAAGTGCCTTGTCTTCTAACCAATAGGTCAGCAGTTCAAATCTGCCAGGCGCTCCTTGGAAATTCAAGGGGGCAGTTGTGTTCTGTCCTCTAGTGTTACTCTGAGTCAGAATCAACTCAAGGGCACTAGGTTTGTTTTGTTTTGTTATTAGTTATGTCTGGTTTTTATTCCAGGTAAATGGTTTTACTGCTTAACAAGCCCAATCTTTGGGACTAAGACTGTGTGTGTGTGTTGAATGTTTAAATTACCACAAAATGTAACCTTTTCTAACAGTTTAAAGCTAAGGAAAAAAATCAGAGCAAAAAGTGAGAGTTTTTCTTTGCTCTTAACTATCTCCCTTTCCTCTGCTGAGGCATTATTGTTAAATTTTGGTATGTTTGTAAACACAGACACTCATGTTCATAAAAATAACAGTCCTGTATCTTTTTGTTGTTTCAGTAGGAGTAGAGGCTAGCTGAATGCGATTCTACCACATAAAGTGTAGTGACTTGCTTTTTTACTGGATAACTGAATTTTTTTTCTTGTCAATAAAATAAAGGCACATTAGGCATATTACTTGCTTTATACTATTCTATAAAACAGATGCATCATAGTATATTTAGATCTCCATTTTGATGCACTTTTACTGAAAAAAATAGTGCTGAATAATAGCTTTGTACAAATGTGTTGTTTTCTACAGTGTACATTACTCCCACTAGAATTCTTGAGCAAAATGATATATATATTTTAATTTTTGATTTACACTTCCAAATTGTCTCCATAAAATTCGATCAGATTATACTTTTAACATTAGTACAGGAACATGGTAATGTTTCCACACTTTTTCAAAGTATAAATATAATCAGTATCTCAATTTGTGTCCATTTGAGTGAAAAATGTCGTGTATTTTGTTTTAAATTGCATTTGATTATTTTGATAAATTTATAAATCAGTTATATTTATTTTCTATAAGATGTATGTTTACACATTTTGCTGTGATGTTGGCTAGAAGTCTCGTTGGTGTTGATTTATCAGAATCATTTACAAGTTATAGGAAACCCATAAGTGTTAGGACTGCTAACTAGAGGTCAGCAATTCGAATCCACCAGGCGCTTCTTGGAAATCCAGTGGAGCAATTCTACTCTGTCATTACAGGGTCGCTATTGGTTGGAATCGACTCTTCGGCGGTAACTTTTTATGTGTTATAAATAAACCTATATTCATTATTTATATTGAAGAACTCTCTCAGTCTATCGTTTGACTTTTGACTTGTTTATATCATCTTTTGATGTTGAACTTTTAAATTCTTTTGTATTCAAATTTGGTCATTTGCTCATTTTTTTAAGCCTTCTGAGGTTGAACATTTTGGTGAGGAAATCCTTCTCTAAATAGAATTTGGTTTTTGTTTATTTATTTTTCCATTTTTCATAACATTAAGCCACTAGGAAACTTTAAAATTATTTCCTAGAACCCACGCTGTAACCTTTGTTTTCGTATTTTTCTCTCATGTATAGGGAAGATTTGTATAGTCAAAAAAGCAACAGATTAGAAATATCTGTGCTGATACACAGTAGAGAAAAACCAGACCAAGCCCACTGCCGCTGCCACCAAGTCCATTCCAACTCGTAGTGACTCGAACTCATAGAGTAGAACTGCCTCGTAGAGATTCCAGGCAGCCCCTAGCGGATTTGAACTGCCGACCTCTGGTTAGCAGCCGTAGCACTTAACGTATGCATAATAGATTGTTGAAAATATTTATTACGTCAATAAAATGGAATGTGCTTTACTCCAAAATAGCTAAGTGTTTGTTATTAACTTCCAGTTGCTGTAGCCTTGAGAAATCATTGCATGTCTGTGAAGTTTGTTGGTAAAGGAAACCATTGTTCTTATCAGTGATTTTAAAATGCATGATTTGCGATAGAAATCTTTGTTCAAAAGAAAATTTGACAAATCCCTAGAGTGGAAAAAAAAGGTAATTGTGACAGACACCTGATTAAAACAAGTGAGCGTGAATGGATAGCAAGTGGAAAACATCAGAGCTCCCACACCAGTGCCCCATTTTCATTCTGGAACAGTCTCTAAGGCACCCCTGTAGACATGCTTGTGGCTCCTCAGAGCCTATTTTAATTAAAAAGACTTGTCCTAAATCATTGATCCCCAAAGTCTATGTCAAGGGTAAATCTATCGGGATATAGAGAGAAAATATTACAAATTCCATTCCTTTCTAACTTTGTTAATATAATTTCAATCTTTTGTATGCCTTACGGTGTACATAAAATATTAGTGCTGTAGTCAGATATATAACAGATACCTAAATTCACATATATTGGGATTTATAATTTTTTTTAGTCAATTCTGATATAAAGTTAAATAACCTATATCTTGGAATAACTGATAAATGCCCATTTCTGTGTTAAGTGCTGTGTCATCAATCAAACAAACCAAAAGGGGGAAAAAAGCACAATTAAGTAATGTATTCTCTGCAGCTAAAGAGTCCATCTGCAATTTGGAGGCTAATGTTCACCTAGCTGAAAGCACTCAGAGACCCCAGGATATATGCATCAGCAGAATGGTGCTGAATGTATGTTCTTAGGGTTGGGTAGACAGATAGAGACCAGTGAGGTCAACACAATGTGGGAGATTTAGAGAGAAGCTGGTACTTGATGGGGATCTTAAATAGTAAATAATACTGAAATTGCAAGAAAGAACCAGGAATAGTAAAGAAACTTCCAGGAAGGTAGGGATAAGCCCTAAAAGGCCAGGGAAAAGAAATGGAATGTTTAACATCTCTCTCTTCAGAATAAGGATGGATTTACCAAAGAATAGGGAATAGAGGCAGTGACTCAGTTTCACCTGTTTGTTGGTTTCTTCATCTGTATTGCATGAGTAGAGACTCGAATTTTCTGGAATTCATATTTAGCTCCTCAGAAAGACATTCATAGACTGTAATCAGGATCACTTTCCCATCTGGGAGAAAAGGTCTAATTTGAGGGGTTAGATAAGAGGAGAGAAGTAAGCCAGCTAACAGTAACACTGAGTATAAGTTTTTCTAATTTCAGTTGAGAAGACAAAATTTTGCTAGAATATTGAGCTAATAATACAGCTAAATTTTATCTTCCATAATTTTTGCTATCTAGATAAAATGGCTAAAGATAAAACTTTTATGTTGTGATATAAGAAGGAAATAATTGTCGTGCTAATAACTGTCTTATGATTTTTAGAATTTAACTGATCAAATGAAGGATTGCTTTCCAGACTGTTATAGAGAAAGACATTACTCATCTATGATGTCACATAGGGCTAGTCACTAAAATTCATTGAACTTGACATCAAAGTCTACTATTTACACAAAGTTTTTCTTAGCAGTCCCATGCATTAAAAAGTTTGTCACTTCATTGTATTGAACACTTAATTGTTGTCTTCAGTGCTACAGCATCTCAGTAGGTCTCTAGCTTTAAAACACATGAGTAGTTCCAGAATCAAGTTCATTTCAAGCTCCGGGGAGCAGAAACTAGCTCATAACAGCACTCTGGTGTATTGGCTTGTCTTGATGCAGCTGTTGTGGAAACCCTGGTTGCATAGCAGATTAAGTGTGATGTCTAGTAACCAAAAGGTTGGTAGTTCAAATCTACCAGGCGCTCCTTGGGAACTCTATGGAGTAGTTCTACTCTGACATCTAGGGTCGCTATGAGTCAGGCACAATTCAATGGCAATGGTTTTTCTTTTTTTACCCAGTCCTTAAAGAGTTCTCCCCTTTTTGAAGTTCTTTAGGCAGTTGCTAAGTGGACCTAAGATAAAAGATAACTGATGTATAAATCTTGTGTATTCTGGACTAAAACAACTCTGGCTTTCCTGATCCAAGAAACCAGAAACTTCTTAGACTTGTCATCTAAAAATTAAACAATTTATACAGTAATTTTTGAAAACTCTTAACTTAGAAGTACTAATACTAACTTGGGAAAAAAAACTAGAAACAGATAATCAAATCATAAATATGGACTTATCCTCAACAAAATACATAAGCCTTAAACATTTTTATTGGAAATGACAGGAACATTTCCATGGCAAAAATGTACCAGAATTTCGACATCTTTCTAATGTAAGTTTCATGGACCCTTAAGGATTAAACAAACACAAAACAAAAAAACTTGGATATACTAAAAAAAAAAATTCTGGGTTTAGATAAAGCTATATACTCTACAGGTGAAATCGTGCATCTACCAGCAGCACAGTGGTCATCTAAAGCTTAGCTGCTAAATAACAAGGTTGGTGGGAACCCACTGGCTTCCACATGGGAGAAAGATACGGCAGTCTGCTTCTATAAAAAATTACAGCCTTGACAACCCTATGGAATAGCTCTGCTATGCTCTACAGGGTCGTTACGGGTCAGAATTGACTTGATGGCCTTTTTTTTTTTTTTTGGAATACATCTGTAAATAAGAACTTCTGACCCTATCATATAAGTGCTTCTTTAAGGGGAAGGGGAAAGTGCTGTAGACTGAGTTTCTCTAAGGGCGCTTGCTTTTCACTTTGACACCTACCATCAGTCTGTAAGAGAGGGTGGCAACTGGATATAACATATGGCTCTGGCTCATGCAGATATTTCAAATTAAGGCTTTTAAAAAAGAGGAGACAGATCTCATTAAATCCAAGCAATTTGAGGGCATACATGTTTGGGGTCCCTGGGTGTGACAAACAGTTAAGTACTTCACTATAGCAAAAAGATGAGATTTCAAACCCACCTCGAGGCCCCTTGAAAGACAGTCCATGTAATCTGCTTCTGAAAGGCCAGAGCCTTAGCCCTATGAAATGGTCCTACACTGTACACACGGGGTCACCATAAATCAAAATCAGCTCAGCCACAGTTAACAACAACAACTGTATTTGAGGATAGAAAACAAATGAAACCAGACAATGTTACAGGAGAGTAAGGAGCATTTTATAAAATATTTCTCATGTGGAGAATTCCCTCCTGAGCTAAATTTGTAGGAATCCAGAGATACTTAAACTGACTGCATCTGAATCATCCAGAAAGATGGTTTGTAGTCGACTCATTTCTGCCTGTACCCAGGAAATCATAATTCCTGGGTAGAAACTTGAGAAGTCTATTGTAAAATTTTCCCCAATGCTTCAGATGAAGCTGGTTCAGGGAACAGCATTTATGAACCATTTCAGCTGACACATTCCAGGATGTAGGTGCTTGCTGGAGACTCTCCAGCCACCCTTTGTCAAAACCACTGCAACACCATGTAAAACTTACGTCTTCACATAGCCCTCTCCTTTCTAAAACTTGGGAACTCTCAAACTCATCTGATTGAGAAAGCCAGTTGTCTGATGGGGTCCATTGGGCTCTCTGGTTTCAGTAGAAAGAAAGTAGCCAGTTCTTTCATTTTCAATTTTTTTTGGTCTGGCAAATGAAGAAACTGAAGCCCAGCTATCTGTAAACATGTCAGGGTCAGGTACCAAGTTAGTGACAGATCAGGAACTGATATCCAAATCTGTGTGTAACAGTATTCTAGATTGGAAGAACATAGAGGAAATCCTATACGACATAATGATATTACATGGGAACATAATAGTGTAATCTAATAGTATAATAACATTATACGGAAAGTACAATTTTAGGTATTTCCTTTAGCTTTCTTCTCCCATCTATGGACCCAAGGAATGGCAAGGCATTTCTACATTTTTTGGTTATGAAACAGGTGTTACAAAACACCTTTATCCTCTATAAGTAAAACACATGGAACTTGTGCTGTCAGCTTGCTTGTGTTGTCTTTTAATTAATTCCTAAAATTGGACTGGTGTCCTTATGGTTCTAGAGTTGACTGCACACAAATCTGAAAGCTCTATTATGACGTAGCTTAAAGAGATTCGCAGTGGAAGCTGCATACAGGTGGGCATGTAAATTTGTACGGGAATGTACATTTTCATTCAGTCGTATTAAATTTAAAAAAGTCAATAAAGTACCCGTTGCATTATTTTTTATTTTTATATATAAAAGGAACTTATTAACTACTGACGTTTTCTTCTTAGGCAGTCCTCAGTAGCCGTTATGACTTTTTGGTAAGAAGTTAAATTCCGAGCCTTCTGTGAGTCCTAATATCTTTCACCATTCTGGGTAATAGGCTACTCACTGCCGTCAAGTAGATTTCTACTCACGCAGACCCTATAGGACAGAGAACTGCCCCATAGAGTTTCTAAGGCTGTAAATTTTATAGAAGCAGACTGCCACATCTTTTCTCCTGCAGAGCTGGCCGATGGGTTTGAACCACCAATCATCTGGTTAGCAGTAGAGAGCTTAACCACAGTACCACCAGGTCTCCTGGGAAACAATCTAAAAAAGATAAATTCTATGAATTTATCAAATAGATGCAGAGAAAAGCACTTTGACCCATTTAATACCCATTCATATTAAAAATTCTCAGCAAACTAGAACTTAAGGGGAGCTTCTATAAGTTGATAAAGAACATTTTTTTAAAAAAGAACTACCACAAACATTGCACTTATTGGTGAGAAATTAGATGTATCTCTAAGGCAGTGGATTTTTGCCTGGGAAGCATATCTGTGGACCTTATGATATATATCTTTAGTTTTCTGAGAAAAACTAAGGTTAAGCAACTGAAAGGGGTTGCAGAAGGTTTACTGACAATAATTTTTATGATGAGGTACGGTGAGCTTCATCCAGTCAAATGCCAGTGGAATAAAATATCTGTGGTTGGCTGACAACTGATAATCTACCAACAAATCCTCAAAACATGCTAAGTAACAAGTGTGATAAGTTCATAGAACCTTAGCAAAAGCCATTGGAGCCAGAAATATTTAAGAATTTAGGTTAGTGGAGGGGTAGTAATTTGTTTCTCAAAGTTTGGTCACTCCACGCTATTGCTAACTGTTATCCTTTTTAAAAAATGCAGATTTCTTGGCCGGTCACAAAATTAACTGAATACTCATTTTTTATTCTTTTTTTTTAAGATTTCCAAGTCAGTATTATGCACATTGAAATTCGACAACTAGTATCTCAAAGATTGATGAGATGCTCTAAGAATCGGGAAATTGAGGCATTCTAAGACGGAGGAAAACTAAAGGTGTTTGTTGCCAATAGATCTAGCCTAAAAGAATGACTAAAAAAGTTCTTCAAACCAAAAACAAATGATAAAAGAAGGAATTTTTGAACATTCCTAAGAAGAAGGAGCGCAGAAAGTGAAAATAAATGAATAAAAAGTACACTTTCATTTTCTTGAACTTTTTAATTGTGTTTGATGAGTGGAGCAAAAATAACTTATAAAAAATCACAAAATGGTTCTTAGCATATGCAGAAGAAATATTTAAGACAAGTATAAATATAGGAAGATAAAAGAAAGTAGGAGTCACTGGGAGGAACAAAAGTTGAACCTATGAACTACTAACCAAAAGATTAATACGAGTATATTCTCCTATGTCTTTTGGCTGCCTGGATGCCCTCTCTAGTGACGTGTCTGCCCGTCTCCTTTGCCCATCACTTAATTGTGTTATTTACCTTTTACTTGTTGATATTTTGCAGTGCCTTGTAGATTATGCAGATCAGACAACAGCTCAAGATGTAGCTACCAATATATTTTCCCATTTTGTAAGTGCCATTTTAACTCTTTTATATATATATGTACATATATATATATGTATGTATGTATGTATTGTGACTGAAAGTGTATAATCCGGTTTAAATTTGCATGCCTGCCTACCTGCAGCTCCTACTGCTCACCATGCCCAGTGACAGCACAATCCTCCTTTCTGTTCTGTACAAGTCATGTCCTCCTGACTATCTCCTGTCCCGTCTTTTCCACCCTCTCCACTCCACTCTAGTAAGAAGCCAGTAGGATGACATCCTATAGATGCACAAAACTATAAAGTGCACACACAATACGGTCACTCTGTGTTGCCAAGTCTAATCCACTCCTGTCCGAGGAGTTGACCTCAGTAATGACTTATGATCAGGGGCAGCATCGAATTTAGGGGTCATGCTCACAGGGGGACCCCCAGGCCTTCAGACCACCAATTATGGTCTTTTAGTGGAGTTCTCAGGGTGCATCCCTTTTTCTTTTCGTATTGCCGCTGGGACTCAACTATGTGAGCCCCATCACAGCTGTCACTGGAGATGGTTCTTCTGGTTACATGTTGATGTAGTCACCCATTCACATGGGTCTTTCTGTCTTTTGGGTTCTCTTTCCCCCGTGTCAATTTTGTCCTTGGTGATCATCTGTTCCAGGTGAGTTGGGAACGTTTGGTGTGCCTCCGATGACAGCTTGCTACCTTTTAAGACCCCAGACACCACTCACCGATACAGGGTGGAGAAGACTCCCTTAGCAAAAGGCTAGTTATGCCAACTGGACACTATGTGCCCTGACAGCATGGTTCTTGGACCCTTGCCTGTGCTACTATGTCCTTGCCATACTGGGTTAAGACTGGAAGAATTTTCAGGTTATGTTGAAGTCCAGTTAAACTGATCTTCTATCTAATGCATATTGTCACTGATTTCACCCAACCTAATTTCTATTAACTATAATTTATAACCAACCTTTTCCCTCTCTCCCTTCCCTCCCTTGCAGTCATGAAAGAGTCTTTCTTCTGTATATGAGTCTGCTTTCAGGTCCTTAAAGTAAAGGTCTCGTACAATATTTGTCCTTGTACTGCTAATTAATTTCAGTCAACATGTCTTCCAATTGAAACCACGTTATGAAATGCTTCCTGAAATCGTCATTGTTCTTTATCATTGCATAGTGTTCCACTGACTACATATACCATAGTTTATTTATCTATTCATCTGTTGTTGGGCATCTGGGTTGATTCCTTCTTTTTGCTATTGTGGACTGTGCTGCAGTAAACATTTGTGTGCATGTTTCTGTTCATATGCATACCCTTGCATTTATAGGATATATTCCAAACAGTGAGATTACTGGGTCAAATGCTATGTCTATTTTCAGCTTTTCAAGGAAACTCCAGATTGCTTTCCAAAGAGGTTGTACCATTTTGCAATCCCACCAGCAGTATAGGAGAGTTTCAATTTCTCCACAACCTCTCTAGCATTTGTACTTTTGTGTTTTTTGGATCATGGCCAACCTTGTTGGGGTGAGATTATACCTCATTGTAGTTTTGATTTGGATTTCTTTAATAGCTATTGGTCATGAACATTTCTGCATGTGTCATTTGGCTGCCTGGATGTCTTCTGTAGAGAAGTGCCTGTCCAACTCCTTTGCCCATCACTTAATTGGATTATTTATCCTTTTCTTGTCGATATTTTGTAGTGCATTGTAGATTATGAAGATCAGACATCTGTCTGACATGTGGTTGCCAAATACTTTTTCCCATTCTGTAGGTGGTCTTTTAATTCTTTTGATAAAGTCTTTAGTTGAGCAAAAGTACTAGATTCTTAGTAGTTCCCATTTATCTGTGTTCTCTTCTGTTGATAGTGCCTTGTTTGACAGATTTTGAAGTTTGTCTACATTGTATATGAAAATTTACATTGTTGATCCTATTTTTTGTGGATGAGTTTTATTGTTTTAGTTTTGATATTTAGGTCTTTTATCCCTTTTCATAAAGTCTTTAGATGAGCAAAGCTGATTCTTAGTAGTTTCCATTTATCTATTTTCTCTTCTGTTAATCATGCTTTGTTTGTTAGATTTTGAAGACTGTCTAAGTTGTGTATTAAAACATCCATCATTGATCCTATTTTTTCTTGCATGATTTTTATCATTTTAGGTTTGATATTTAGGTCTTTGATCCATTTAGAGTTAGTTTTTGAGTGATGTGTGTGATACGAGTCTTGTTTTAATTTTTTGCAGATGGATATCCAATTTTGCCAGCACCATTAGATAGAGAGACTGTTTTTACCCTAGTTTACAATCTTAGGGCCCATGTCACATACCAACTGTTCATAAGAGGATGGTGGCATCTCTGAGGTCTCTTCCCTATTCTATTGGTCAATATATCTCTTTCTGTACCAGTACCTGGCTGTTTTGACTACTGTGGCAGTGTAATAGGTTCTAAGATCAAACCTATTGCACACGAACAGACAGATGTACATGAATGTTTATTGCAGCACAGTCCACAATAGTTAAAAGATGAGATCAATCCAGATGCCCATCAACAGATAAATGGATAAATTACGGTACATATACTCAATGGAACACTATGCTATAATAAATAACAGTGTAGATTTTATAAAACATCTTATGACGTGGTTTCAGTTGGAAGATATGTGTCAAAAGGACAAATATTGTATGAGACTCCTGTCATAAGGACTTAAAACTAGAATTATCTATAAAAGAAAATCACTTCGTTGGGTATGAGGGAGGGGCAGGTCAGGGTTTATCATAGATGAGATAGTTGATAGATGTTAGCAATTTTATTCTTTACTGTAATAAATAATAATAATAATAAAAGATTAATATGAACAAATCCACTCACAGGCACCTCAGAAGTAAGACCTGGTGACCTGCTGCTGAAAAGTCACAGCTTGAAAACCCTGTGGAGCAGTTCTACTGTAAAAATGTAGTCACTGTGAGTTGAAATTAGCTTGACAGAAGACAACAACAAAAGAAAGTCAAGGGGACACTTGCTGTATTTTGCTGAAAACTGCAAAACATTGACACTAGTAAATGATGATAGATTATGTTTCTGTTATATAATACAAAGAAAACCACAAAAACACTGTAAAAAGACATACATTGAAAAATATTATGGATGAATGAAAATAGAAATCTGGAAAAACATTAAAGTAAGGAACACTAAAATAGGAAAACCAAGCAAAGAAATGAAAAACAAGAAAAATGAGCAGGAAAAAAACAGCCAACTGAAGCCTAAATACATAATTATATTAAGCAAAAATGATCTCAATATACCAGTTTAAAAACAGATGTTGATTGGCAGGATGGATTTGAAAACACAACCCATAAGAAACTCACTTCAAATATGACAATATAGGTAAATTGAAAGTATAGAAAAAAATATACCATGTCAGTATTAATGAAGAAAAATCTTAACAGACAAAGTAGATTTCATAGCAAAGAAAATTAACCAGGGATGTGAAGGACATTACATAATAATAAGAGGGACAATCCACCAAAAATGTATAAATATATATCATAATCTTAAATGTGCATCCACCAAAATCAAAGCTGCAAAATCAGTGATACAAACATTGATAAATCTGAAAGAAGAAATAGAAACATTCCAAAAAGTGATGAAATGTTCCAACAAGTGATAAAACAACTAGACAGAAAATCAACAAAAGGTTAGAAGAACTCAGCATCATCAACTAAGAAAATGTAGTTGACAGTTGTGCAGGGTGGATTATCTAATAAACAATGTAAGTGTGGTACTTATCTTGCTTGCCAGATCCTCTGCAGAGAACAACTTTGTGCACCCCATCAAATATTCTGCTTCTAAACATGACTGGCATCTGTCTCTCTGCTGACCTCACAGCATCTTCCTGCAGAATCAAAGCCTCTTTTCACATTTACAATTCCTGACAGGGCAGATTACTTGGTGAGGGCTCACCTTGTTGACTGGTAGCACTCCTGCATTTATAAGACATTCTACCCTACAATAGCAGAATACACATTGTTTCTAGGGCTATAAAAGCAAATTTAAAAGAACTGAAGCCATACAGGATATGTTGTCCATCACAGAATCAAACTAGAAATCAGTAACAGAAAGAGAAAAATAGCTAAAAGTTTAAAAACTAAATGACACAAAGGAAATCAAATAATACATTTAACTGAAGAGAAATGAAAATAAAACAGACTAAAATTTGTGGAACACAGCTGAAGCAGTGTTGAAGGAGAAATTTACAGCATTGAATGCATACATTAGAACACAGGAAAGATCTCATATAAAAAACCTAAGCTACAAGCCCAATAACCTAAAAAAATAAAATAATTTAATGAGAAAGAAAGGAAATAATAAAGATAAAAATAGAAGTTAATGAAATTGAAAACAAAACAATAGAGAAGAGAAATGAAACAAAAGTTTGTTCTTTGAAATGGTTATTAAATTGCATGCACCACTGGCAAGACTGACAGAAAGAAGACTCAAATTATTACTAACATCAAAAATATGAAGTTCCAATCACTACAGATTTTGCTGACATCAAGAGTTTACCAATGGAATACCAAAACAACTCTATGCATATAAACTTGACAACTGAAATGAAATGGAGCAATTTCCTCAAAAAGTACAAAATACCACAACTCATACCTATGAAAGAGATAACGTGAATAATTCTGTGACTATTAAGGAGTGAATTTATAATAAAAGCTCTCAAAAAGTAATTCTCCATACCCAGCTGCTATCCCTGAAGAATACTACCAAATCTTTAAAGCAAAAGTGACACCATTATATATAATTTCTTCCAGAAGATGAAGGAAAAAGTCTCAAGTCATTCTGTGAAACTAGAATTATTCTAGTAGCAAATGCAGACAAAACATGTAAGAACAAAAACAAATAAATAAAATTTCAGATCATTATTCTTCATAAATATAAATGCAAAAACTCTCAAGAAAATTTTAGAAATTAGTAAGTTAGTAATATATGAAAAGACTTACTTCATGACCAAGTGATGTTTATCCTAGGGAAGCAATATTTAAAAGTTAATTAATGCATCAACTATATAAAAATGATTATATCCATTGATACTCAAAAAACATTTGACAACATTTAACTTCCATTCATTATAAAAACTCTCAGAAAAGTTGAGGAAAACTTCCTCTATATTCTTGATGTACATCTATAACTAACATTGTGCTTAATGGTTGAAAACTGAAATATTACTTCCTAAGACTGGGAACAAGCAATGATGGCTACTCTCACACAGCTATCTAGGAATTGTAGCCAGCACAATAATTACAGAAAAGACATGTAATTTGGAAAGATGGAAATAAAATAATCTTGATTTGCAGACACCATGATGGTGATATAGAAAATGCCAAGGCATCTACACACAGCTCCTGGAACAAGTAAGTGAGCAGCGAGTTTGCAAGTTATAAGAGTAACATACAAAACTATTGTATACATATTTTTTGTGTATGTGTGATTGAATGAAAATTTTCATTCTCATATAGATTGGCATGCTCACCTATATGCAGCTTCCACTGCTTTCCCTGCACAGTGACAGCACACTCTTCCTCTACTCCATACATGTCCTATCATCCCAACAGTCTCCTATCTCTTCTTCTCCACCCACTCCCCTTCCACCAGTGTGAGGTCAGCAGGACAACATCCTATAGACGCCTAGAACCATAAAGTGCCCACAAATATGAGCACCCTGCATCGCCTAGTCCAATCCCTTGCTGTCCAAAGAGTTGACCTTCATTATGATTTATGGATAGGGGCAGCATCAGGGCCAGGAGAACCCCAAAGCCCCTGGACCATCAATTGTGGTCTTTTAGTGGAGATCTCAGGGTGCACCCATATTTATTCTTGTGTTGCCAGTGAGACTCAACTTTGTGAGCTCCCTCATGGCTATCACTGGTGGTGGCCAGGCACCATCTGGGTTTTCCGGTCACAAGTCAGTGTAGACAGCTACTCACATGAGTCTCTCTGTCTTCTGGGTCCTCTTCCCCCATGTCATTATGGACCTTGGTGATCATCCATTTCTGCTGAGTTGGAACCACTTGCTGCACCCTCAGATGGTAGCTTGGCAGCTTTTA
Source organism: Heterohyrax brucei (assembly GCA_028571685.1). NCBI lineage: Eukaryota > Metazoa > Chordata > Mammalia > Hyracoidea > Procaviidae > Heterohyrax > Heterohyrax brucei. The sequence continues at coordinate 56,426,310 of CM053149.1, forward strand.
AGACCCCAGACACCACTCACCAATGTGGGGTGTGGAAAGTCCTCATTAGCAAAACACTAGTTGTGCCAATTGGCCTCGATTTCCCCTGAGAGCACAGTCTCTAGCCCACCACCCCAGCTACTCTGTTCTTGTAACATTGGATTAAGATGGGAGGAGTTATAAAGTGTTGAAGTCCAGTTAATGTTGATCTTCTTAGTGTGTGCTGTCACCGAATTCACCCATCCAAATTTCTACCAACTATCTAATCTAAACCTTCCCGCCCTCCCCACCCTTGCAGCCATCAAAGAGTCTTTTCTTCTACAGAAGAGTCTGATTCTAAGTACTCATAGTAGGGGTCTCATACAATATTTGTCCTTCTGTCGCTGCCTACTTTCAATGAACATAAAGTGCTCCAGTTGAAACCAGGTTATGAGATGTTTCCTGAAATCATCGTTGTTCTTTATCATTGCGTAGTGTTCCATTGAGTATATATACCATAGTTTACCTATCCATTTCTCTGTTGTTGGGCATCTGGGTTGGTTCCATCATTTAGCTCTTGTGGACTGTGCTGCGATGAACATTCTTGTGCATGTGTCAATTGGTGTGAATGGCCTTGATTCTGTAGGATATATTTCAAGCGGTGGAATTACTTCAAATGCTATATCTAGATCCAGTTTTTTAAGGGAGCACCAGATTGCTTTCCAAAGAGGTTATACCATTTTGCAGCCCCACCAACAGTGTAGGAGAGTTCCAGGTTCTCCACAGCCTCTCCAGCATTTGTTGTTTTGCATTTTTCAATCATGGCCAAGTTTGTTGGGGTGAGGTGGTATCTCACTGTAGTTTTGTTTGATTTTCTTTAATAGCTAATGATCGTGAGCATTTCCACATGTGTTTTTTGGCTGCCTGGATCTCCTTTTTAGAGAACTGTCTGTCCATCTCCTTTGCCCACTGCTAATTGGATGATTTATCTTTTTCTTATTGATATTTTGTAGTACCTTATGGCTGACTATATATCCTGGAGATAAGACATCGGTCTGATGTATAGCTGCTAAATAATTTTTCCTGTTCTGTAGGTGGTCTTTTATTTCTATTAATAAAGTCTTTGGATGAGCAAAAGTGTTTGATTCTTAATCGTTCCCATTTATCCATTTTCTCTTCTGTTGATTGTGGTTTGTTTGACAGATTTTGAAGTCTGTCTACATTGTGTCTTAAAACTTCCACTGTTCCTACTTTTTCTTGGTGAGCTTTATTGTTTTAGATTTGATATTCAGGCCTTTGATCCAGTTTGAGTGGTTTTTGTATAAGGTATGAGATATGAGTCTTGTTTCAATTTATTGCAGATAAATATCCAATTTTGCCAGCACTATTTGTTGAATATATTGTTTTTACCCCAGTTTAATGTCTTCGGGACTTTGTCGAGTATCAACTGTTCATAGGCAGATGGTGTCATTTCTGGGTTCTCAATTCTGTTCCATTGATCTATCTGTCTCTTTTTGTATCACTACCAGGCTGTTTTGTCTACTGTGGCAGTGTAATAGGTTCTAAAATTGGGTAATGAGAGGCCTCCCAGTGTGTTCTCTAGTAGTGCTTTAATTATCTGGGGCTTCTTCCCTTTCCAAACAAAGTTGGTAATTTGTTTCTACATCTCATTGAAAAATGTCACTAGAACGTGTATTGGAATTGCATTATATATGTAGATTGCTTTGGGTAAAATGGACATTTTCACAATGTTAAGTCTTCATATCCGTGATTAGGGTAGGTTTTTCCATTTACGTAAGTCTCTCTTAGTTTCTTATAGTAAGGGTTTGTAGTTCTCTTTGTAAAGGTCTGTTATTTCTCTGGTTAGATTTATTCCTAGGTATACTTTATCTTCTAGGGGCTACAGTAAATGGTATTGACTTGGTGATTTATTCCTTAATAATCTCGTTGTTGGTATAAAGAAACCCTACTGATTTACTTATGTTTATCTTGTATCCTGAGACTTTGCTGAACTCTTCTATCAGTTTTGAGTAGTTTCCTTATGAATTCTTTAGAATTCTCTGCATATACAGTCATATCATCTACACATAGGGAGATTTTTACTTCTTCTTTACTGATGCAGATGCCCTTTATTTCTCGGTCTTGTCTAATTGCTCAGGCTAGAACTTCTAGTGCAGTGTTGAATAGGAGAGTTGAGAGTGGGCATCCTTGTCTAGTTCCTGTTCTCATGGGAAAGTGTTTCAGTCTCTCTCCATTCAGGATGACGTAGGCAGTTGGCTTGTATAAATGGCCCTTATTGCATTGAGGAATTGGCCATTGGTTTGTATTTTACTGAGAGTCTTTAGCATGAATGGGTGTTGAACTTTATCAAATGCTTTTTCTGCATCAATAGACAAGATCAGGTGATTCTTGTCTTTTGTGGTATTTATGTAATTGATCACATTAATTGTTTTTCTGATGTTGAACCAGCCTTGCATCCCTGGTATGAATCCAACTTGGTCAGGATGGATTATTTTTTGGGTATGTTGTTGTATTCTATCGGTAAGAATTTTATTGAAGATTTTTGCATCTAGATTCATGAGTGATATCGATCTGTAGTTCTCCTTTTTGCTTGGGTCTTTCCCTGGCTTTGGTATTAGGGTTATGCTGGCTTCATAGAATGAATTTGGGAGTATTCCATCCCTTTCTACACTGTGAAATACTCTCAATAGTATTGGAGATAACTCTCCTCTAAAAGCTTGGTAGAATTCTGCAGTGAAGCCATCTGGGCCTGGGCTTTTGTTCGGTGGCAGCTTTTTGATGACCTTTTCAAACTCTTCCTTTGTGATGGGTTTATTAAGTTGTTCTGTTTCACCTTGTGATAATTTTGATGGTGATATGCATCAAGGAATTTGTCATTTTCCTCTAGGTTTTCAAATTTTTAGAGTACAGTCTTTCATGGTATTCTGTTATGATATTTTTTATTTCTGTTGGACCTTTTGTGACAACTCCCCTCTCATTTCTTATTTGAGTTATTTGTTTCCTTTCCTGTTCTTCTTTAGTAAGTTTAGCCAATGGTTTGTCAACTTTCTTGATCTTTTAAAAAAATATAGCTTTTGGTCTCTTGAGTTTTTTCAATTGTTATTCTATTCTCTAATTCATTTAATTCTGCTCTAATCTTTATGATCTGTTTTCTTTAGTGCCTGAGGGGTTCCTCTGTTGTTCTCTCTCTACTTGTTCAAACTGTAAGTTTACTTCTTTAACTTTGCTTCTTTCTTCCTTTCAGATGTGTGCATTTATGGAGATAAACTGACCGCTGAGCACTGCTTTGGCTGTAGCCCATAGGTTCTGGAAGGAAGTTGTTTTAGTCAGCTAGTACTGTTCTAACAGAAATATAGCAGAGTGGATGGCTTTAACAAAGGAAGGTTTAGTCTTACACAGTCCGGTAGGCTACAAGTCCGAATTCAGGATATCCGCTCCAGCGGAAGGCTTTCCCCCTTGTCAGGTCTGGAGGAAAGCCCAATACTGCATCAATCTTTGTCCAGGGAGTATCTTGGTGCAGGAACCTCAGGCCTGGAGGATGTGCTCTTCTCCCAGTGCTGCTTTCTTGATGGTGTGAAGTTCCCAATTCTCTACTTGTTTTTCTTTCCTTTTATCTCTTCTAGGATGCAAGGATTGAGGGTGGGGCAAGCCACACCTCCAGGGAAACTCCCTTTACAGTGGAGCAGGGATTTATAGTGTAGAAGGGAGTTACAGTGGAGAAGGGATTTACAGTCCCACCCTAATCCTTTAACATATAGCACGGTAAAAACACAAAGTGGAGGACAATCGTAGAATACAGGGAATCATGGTCACATGGCTACACTTATTTTTGGGGGGACACAATTCAATCCATGACGGAAGTCTTTCCATTCTCACTGGAACATAACTTTCTTTATTTCACCCTTGATTTCTTCTATAACCCATGGCTTTTTGAACAAGGTGTTGTTCAGTTTCCATGAGTTCCACTTCCTATTTATGTTTTTTTGCTATTGATTTTTACTTTTATTGCTTTATGATCTGAGAAGATGCTTTGCATTAATTCAATGGTATGGATTTTGTTGAGAATTGCTTTATGTCCTAACGTATGGTCTATTCTGGAGAATGTTCCATGTGCACTGGAGAATAAGGTGAAATTGTCCGCTGATGGATAGAAAGTTCTGTATATGTCAATGAGGTCCTAGTTGATTAATTGTGGCACTACGGTCTTCCATGTCTTTACTGAGCTTGTTTTCTAGACGATCTGTCCAGTATTGAGAGTGGAGTGTTGAAGTCTCCCACTATTATTGTGGAGTGATCTATCTCCTTTTGGAGTGTAGTCAGTGTTTCTTTGATGTACTTAGGTACTCTAATATTAGGTGCATAAATATTTAATATTGTTAAGTCCAGCTTGTGTATTGAATCTTTCAGCAATAGTGTCCATCCTTGTACATGATAGTGGATTTTACAGTGAAATTGATTTTATCTGAGGTTAGAATTGCCACACCTGCTCTTCTTTGTTCATTGTTAGCTTGATATATATTCTTCCATCTTTAATTTTCAGTTTGTTCATATCTTTAAGTCTAAGGTGAGTTTCTTATAGACAACATATGGATAGATCATGTCTTTTGTTCAAAGATGACACTTGATGTCTCTTTACTGGAGCATTCAGTCCATTCACATTGGTTCACAACTATTGATAGGTATGTCTTCAGTGCTACCATTGTGATATGTTTATTTTTGTGTTGACGTTTTCTCTTTTGTTCTTATTAATCTGTTCTGGGACATTCTTCTTTGTGAGTTGATTTTTCACTTTTTTCATATTGGTTTTGTCATTGTTGAGACTCCTGTCTTACATTTCTTGATATGGTATGTTGCATCTTTATTGTGCTTTATGGCTGCCCCTATGATCCTGCTTAATAAACTATGTATAAACCCAATTTTAGTTACTACCAATCTTGTCAACTTCCTCTCCATCTGGAAGGACTATAACGACTGTAGTTAATCCCTCTTTTTAATATTATCACATCATAATTTTCATGATATGATCACTGGATTATTTCTTTCACTATTACAGCTTTGGTTGAGTTTGGAGCCTTCCTTAACTGAGTAGGATTCTGGATGATGTGTCCTTCTACAATATAAAGTTAATGGTTTTATTCTTCTAAGCCAAAGCCAAGAGATTCTTTCACTATTTCTTGTTGCTTTGGTTTGGTTTTTAAAATGCTCTGAATTTCTGTTTCTCTGCAAATGTCTTAATTGCATTTTCATATTTGAAAGATAGTTTTGCAAGATGTATGATTCTTGGTTGAAAGTTCGTCTCCTTCAAGGCTTTGAATATGTCATGACAGCATCTCTGTGCCAGCATTGTTTCTGCTGAAAAATCTGATGAAAGCCTACAGGGTTTCCCTCTGAATGTTAGCTTTGCTTTGAGTCTTGCTGCCTTTAAAAGTTTCTGCTTGTGTTTCATTTTGTTAAGTTTGATTATACTATGTCTTGGGGTCTTTCTTTTGAGATCTATATTGAGTGGCATTCGATATGCATCTTGGATATCTATGTTGTCTTCCTTCAAGATTTCTGGGAATTTCTCTGACATCAGCTCAGTGACAATACTCTATGTTCTCAGGTGTCTCACTCCGTTCAGCGACTCTAATAGGTTGCTATGAGTCAGATCCGACTCAGTGGCACTTGGCTTGGTTGGCTTGGCTTGTTCCTCTTAATAGAGTCCCACATGCTTCTTAATGCTTCTTCATTTTTCTTGTTTGTTTTTTCTGACTTCTCCTCATACATGCTGGAGTCAGTAGCTCTGTCTTCCAGGTCAGAAAATCTCATTTCCATTTGTTCCATTCTGTTTTCTTGGCTTTGGATTGAAGTTTCTGTGTCTTTGATTTTGTTCTTGATCTGCTGGATTTCAGAGTACTGGTGTTCCATCAGATCGAACAGCTTGCTTAATTTTTCGTTTTGCTGTGCTCCATTTTATACAAGGTCTAGGAGGGCTCTCTATACAATCCTTTTGTATTCACCTTTTGATAATTTCTGAAAATTTTCTTTGTCTGGATAAGTCTTTGGTTGTTTCATTTGGGGGGCTTCTGAAGCCAAGGATGATTTTCTTGTTACTGCTTTCTCCAGCATCTGTTCCTTTTTGGGCATCATGTGAGTCAGTAAGGGCTGGGAGACATGCTGTGAGGATTGATCACAGTTGTTTCTCTAAGTCATCTTAAAATGAAAAGTGAAAGGTATCTGACCACTTCTTAGGTCAGTCAGGTTTTCAGGTGTACAGGGCCCTCTTCCCAACTGGCACAGTAAGCCCCTCTATTTGCAACCCTAGATGTTATGAACTAGTTCAAAATGCAGCAAGGCTACTGCCCTGTTGGCCTCTGCTGACAGGCCCCAGCCATAGGGGACTCTTCGTAAAATACTGCTTTTCTGCCAGCAAAGCACTCTCCTGTGTGCAAGCACAGGCTCCAAGCCTAGGAATTAGGTCTCACTGAGGCTTCTGTACTCAAGTGGGAGTCCTACACATGCTCTCAGCCCAGCATCTCCATGCAAACTGCACCATGGCACAGGTGGAGATGCCAAAGGTGCCAAAATGCATGGAATCCACAGTCTCTGCTGCTGGGCCCCAGCTGTAGGCAATACTGTGTAAACTACTGCTTTTCTGGAGGAAAAGCACTCTCCTACAGGCAGGCACTGCCTCCCAGGCTAAGAATTAGGTCCAGCCAAGGCCTCCATAACCAAGATGGTGTCCAGTACAAGCTTACCACCTGGCAACTCTGTACAAGCTGTACCTTGGCAGAGGCAGAAAGAGAGGCCAAAGGTGGCCATATGTACCGAGTCCCAAGCGGGGCCCCGCATATATGGCAATTTCACCCACTGATTCCACCAGCAGTATGTCTGAGACTAGCTTTTAGTCAAGACTCAGCTCCACCAGCCAACCAAGACAGAAGGGGGAAGAAAAAGTGAAAATGGCGAGTTACCTTCAGTCTGTAAAAGTAAGGACTAGCCAGGAGCAGGAGTCAGTTAAAGAGAGGGAGTTTTCCGTTCAGTGGTATGAAGTCCAAATTAACAGCCCTGTGCCGTGTCCTAGGTGACCAGAAGGCTCCGTTTAATTATCACTTCAGGTCTTGATTTCCAGAGGGATATAGGGAGATGCATACTTAGTCCACCATCTTGACTCTGCTCAAAACTTGTATTTTTATTTACTAAAAATGCACAAAACTTTTGCTGGCACTGTGATTTAAGAGGTTGTCAATGGTTCCAAACCACCAGCAGCTATGCTGTTAAAAGATGTGGCAGCCTCTGTCTATAAAGATTTCAGCCTGGAAAATTCTATGGGGGCAGTTCTACTCCATCATATGGGGTTGCTAAGAGTCAGAATCAACTTGATGATAACAGCTTTGAGTTTTTTGGTTTGCTACTGATCAGCTGGACAACCAAATATATATATATATATATATATATATATATATACTATTTATCATTTCTTCAAAAATGATTTATTCATAAAAAAGACACCAGAATTATTGGCTTGATAGAGACTAGGGAAATCATAAGAGCATGGAGTATGGCCCTGAGACACCCTTTTAGCTCAGTAACAAAGTCACTCTTGAGGTCTACTGTTCAGCCAAAGATTATACAGACCGATAACACAAAAGGAGACTGGAGGGGTACACCAGACCAGGGGCAAGAATGAGAAGTCAGGAGGGGTTAGGAAAGCTGGGAATAGGGAACCTAAGGTGAAAAAAAGAGAATGTTGACACACCATAGAGCTGGTAACAAATGTTACAAAACAAAATGTGTACTAATTGTTTAACAAGAAGCTAGTTTGTTCTGTAGACCTGCATTTAAAGTCCTTTAATAAAAATCTAAAAAGCAGTGCTTTCTTCAGACACAGAAATCAAAACTGTAATATTGGTAGTGTGTTTTCTACTTTATTCTTGAATATCCATGATGATAAAGATGACACATGACAAGGCAATAATTCCATCTGTTAGATTAAGATCTTCGTGTTCTAGAAACAGGATGGCAACTAACAACAACAACAGCAGCAATGGCAACTAGACTTAGTCTTGAACTCAGAGCCATCAGCTACCAAGAATTTCACATGTTCTCTTCGAGTTCAAACATGTCAAAGACAGAGTCTACACAGAATCATTTACTTCTCACTTTTTCTGTCAAAGCTGTCTCTTTCTCTGTATCAAGAAACCAACTGAAAGTCTCACTTAAAGAAAACAGTTCTAGAAACAACTGATTTTTACTTTAAAAAGAACTAATCAAAGGATGTTCACAACATGTATTTGAGAAGCAAGCCCAAATCTTTGCATAGCCATTTTGATTGTATTTTTACAAGAGAGAATCTGTGAAGTATATATTAGCTATTTCTAATCGGATAATTCTAGAAAACAGTAATATTTACTATGATCTTGGCACTCTCAACACATAGATATCTTTTTAATAGTGGGTTATTTAATACTGCCCTTGAAAGTCTGGACATGTCACAGCCAGTTTGCAACAGACTTGTGGCTGACTTGGTGTACAACTGTGGTGGCCTCTCCACAGACAACAAGAGCTTTTCTTCAAACCACTTCACACTGAGAGGTGGTTCCCTAGTCACCAACAAGAAGATTCTTAAAGCATCTCTTGAAAAGAATGTGCATCAAGTGAAAACCAGAGGTAAGGCAGGATTGTGAAAGAGCTTTTCATGAGAAAGGGGCTCTATTAGTGTTGAAAAAAAGGAAAAATATCTAGTTTGGAAGCTGACAAATAGAAAGAGTTTTCTGCTGTCAAATAGGCTTTCTAACTCAAATACTTGAGTACTTGGTGTATCTTTACAATGAAGAAGTAATTGCCAGATAAAGCTGTAACTGAATCAAGGACCTCAGGGGTATAACTTAATTCAATGCCTGAATGACATGTCTTTGACCCCTTCATCCAAATCTATGTGATTTTATCTTGGGCACAATTTAGTTATTTATTGCTGCTATAATTGAGCCCAGTAGAAGCCATGATTGAGCCCAGTAGAAGCCATGTAATTTAGATTATATTTGATTTAATGATGTGAAAGTAAGAACAGATACATCTACACAACAGATTTTGCAGCTGTGTCCTATAGGGTCGCTATGAGTCAAAATTGACACGATGGTAGTGGGTAGCTGTGTATGATAATCATCACTTTGGAGACCAGCAGAAAATGGTGTGAACCTGCTGAATTTTTTAAAAATGATCAATGAGTAAATATTTTTTGGATGATATATATTTGTTTTTAGCAAGTGCATAAAACTAAAACTAGACCCACTAGTGTGGAGTTGATTCCAACCCCATAAACCAGAGTTGAACTACTCCATAGGGTTTGCAAGGAGCACCTGGTGAAGTCAAACTGCTGACCTTTTGGTTAGCAGCCACACCACTTAACCACTAGGCTGCCAGGGTTTCCAGGAAGTGTATACATAGAGATATTTAAAATTGGTGATTTGTCAGCACCAAGGGTGCCTGAGGGATTTCAAGCTACTGTGCATTCCTGAAGATGATTTACAGGCATTTTGTATGTTTGACAGAGGTCACTGTATTTAATGAGAAAATAAAAAATGTTAATAGTGGAATATCCTTTCTCAAAGTAGATATTGGACTATGATGATCCTACAATTTTATTGAGCAATGGTTGGTCAATGGGCATCTTCAGAGAAGAATTATATTTACATGTATTTTTTTATGTGAAATGTAAATTAATCTTAATATTTTTATATGATTAAGTGAAAGTTTACAATCTAAGTGATTAAGCAAAAGTTTACAGTCCAAGTCAGTTTTTCATACCCGCCTCTTTGCAACCTTATCTGCTCTCCTCACCTTGTGACAACACACTTTTCCTTTTCTACTTCCAGTATCCGCTCAGGCTACACTTGGCCCGCCTCTCTACCCTATCTTCCACCCCCTAGAAAGAAACCAGTAGGGCAGCCTCATATGTATATTAAACCGTAAAGTATACATACCACATGCATCAGTCTGTGTTCCTGAGTTTAGTCTATTCTTTATCTGAAGTGTTAGCTTCAGCACAGGCTTCAGGTCTGGGCTAGTAGCAAGTCTAGGGGCTGTGTTCTTGAGGAACCCTCCAGGTGGTCAAACCATCAGTTCTGGTCTTTTAATAGAGTTCCTGATCTGCACACCTCTTTTTCTCATGCTACATCAGGGACTCAAATTGTGTTCCCTGTCAGGGCTGTCTTTGGTGGTGGCCAGGCACCATCTGATTCTTCTAGTCTCACGCTGATGTAGTCTTCCACTCACATAGGTTCTTCTGTCTCCTGGTCTCACTCTTCCATGTGTCTTTAATGTTCTCAGATAACATCTGTTACGGGCAGGTTGGGACAAATTGATGTTCCTCAGATGGCAGCGCGTGGGCTTTTAAGATGCCGTTCCCACTCTTCAATATGGGGTACAGAAGACTCTCTTAGAAAAAGACTAGTCATGCCAATTGACCTCAATGTCCCCTGAAAACATACTCCTTAGACCCTTGTCCCTGCTGCTCTGTCCTTTGAAATGTTGGATTGAGTTTAGAAAACCTTTTAACTTACAGTGTAGTCAAGTTATATTGGCCTGCCTTTTACTGAGCGCTGTCAGTCCCTTCACCTGGCCAAATTCCTATTGACTGACTAATCTGTGAATAACCCTCTCCCTCGCTCCCAACCCTTTTAGCCATCAAAGAGTATTTCCTTCTGTGCATAAGTCCTTTTGTAAGTCTTTATAATAGTGGTCTCATGAAATATTTGCCCTTATGCAACTGACTGATTTCACTTAGCATAATGTCTTCCAGTTGATTCCAGGTTTTGTTTCTTAAAGTCATCATTGTTCTTTATCATTGCATAGTGTTCCATTGTGTACATATACCACAGTTTGTTTATCCATTCATCTGTTGATGGCCACCTAGGTTGATGCCATGTCTTTGTCTTTGCAGGCAGTGCTGCAATTAATATTTGTGACATTTTCACAAATATTTGAAAACATTCATATTTTTAAAAGTTAGTTATCTATTTACGGGTCTTCATAGAATAATTTGTCCTTAGTAATATTTACCTTAATGGGTGGGTTTATTTGTGGGCACATATTTTTGTTTTTGTGTTTCTATTTAGATGTTTAAAATTTTCATTGCTTTTGTGTTTCACAACATTCACAAAACACGTAAGTGGATAAATCTATTAAGAACAGTTCTTTGAAATGTAAAAGGAATTATGATAATTCTGGTATGATGTCAACTTGAAATGAAATCATAAGTACAAAGAATAAATAGAAAGATATGTACAGATATAAAATTTAGATATGTAGAGGAAAAGCCTAGAAGTCAGAATAGTCAGAAGCTTCAGTAGTCAGAAGCTTCACGTCTTACAACAAAGAAACACAAAAACAAATGAATTTGATGTGTATAACAATCTATGAAAGCTAACCATTAAAGACAAAGTTGAAGAATCAGACTGGGCAAGAGATGAAAAGAAAGACAATTCAAAAACAGCAGAAATGGAGAAATGTGGATCTCTGAATAGCTGATGTCTTGCTAGCTAAATCCGTACAATGTAGACACAACGAGACAGGCAGCAGCAGCCCAAGCCAAAAACCCATCTGGCTCAGCTTAGCAGGAGTGACTTTGCAGGCACCTACAATGTCAAACAGGAATGACAAGTACTTGGAAAGGTTAAGCACATGTACCCAACCCAACACGCACACCACAGCTCCCTCCCTCGCCATAGTCCCAGGGCTGAGGAGCCCTCCTACACCCTCCGCCTTACCCCTTCTTGCTCCAACAGCAGACTGGCAGCATTCATGCCATGGCTCGAAGCTGGGAACTCATAGTACCAGTCTGAAGATGCAAATGCCTTCACCCAGTCACAGGTCCAAGGGTCCAAGGGCTTGCAACAACTTCCAGCCTTCCACCCACTGCAATCACCTGCACCAGTGTCTTGCTGGCAAAGCCAACATAGCACATACACATTGATATAAGGCAGGCAGAGTTCCTAACAGTAGCAGCCCAGGGGGAGCTACAGGTCTGTGACATTCAACACTGTGCCACTCTCTAAGCTGGTAACTCTTGGGCTGGTCTTGGGCATCCAACCCTTTGTGCAACCACTGGCCTGACGGATCCATGGACTTGCAATGCCCTTCGCTGCCCTCCTGTTACTCATAGCGGTGCTTCACTGGCCAAAGCAGCACAGCACGTCTTCATTAGGTCAAGGCAGGTAGGTCTCCCAACTGAGGGCGATGTATAGCAACCAATCAGGAGCTGCAGACCTGTGGCATTCATCATAGCCCCAGACCCTAAGAGACCTCAGCCATTCACGCCAGGGGCCTGAGGGCCGGCAGCATCACCTACTCAGTCTGGAGCCTCATCTGAAGACCAGTGGCACCACTTAATCCCTTCAGCCAATTTAGGAATTCATCTTAACTAGGGACATAAAAGACCCACACAAATAAAACTACAAAATAGTACTGCAGAGAAATAGAAGAGACCTATATACAAGAAATACATATGCTAATGGATAGGAAGACCCAATATTGGGAAAATGTCAGTATTACCCAAAGTGATTTATAGGAATGATGCAATCTTTATTCAAATTCCACTAGCACTCTTTAACAAGATGTACAAAAAAATATCAGTTTTATATGGAAAGGTAGAAGGCCAGGGATAAATAAAGCATCATTGAAGAAGGAGGACAAATTGAGAGGCCTCACTCTGTTTGATCTTAGAAACTATTATACAGCCTGATACTGGTACAACAGACGCATAGGCCAAAGGAACAGAACTGGGAATCCATATATAAATCCATCCATCTATGAGCAGCTGATATTTGCAAAGGACCAAAATGCCTTGAATCGGGAAAAGGCAGTCTCTTTAACCAATAGTTCTGGTATAACTAAATGTCCATCTGCTAAAAAAAAAAGCAGGACCCTTAATTCACACCGTATACAAACACTAAATAGCTCAAAGACCTAAATATAAAACCAAAATGATAAAGCTCATGGAAGAAAAAATAGGGACAATTCTAAGGGGTCCCAATATATAACACAAATGGAATGCAAATCACAGTTAATAATGAACAAACTCTAGAAGGAAAAACTGGGAGCTCCTAGAAATTAAGCACTTATGCTGAACTAAAAACTTCAACAAAAAAATGAAACAAGAATTTATGGACTGGGAAAAAAAAATTGGGCTGCAACATACGACACAAGGGCATAATCTCTAAAATCTACAAAATACTTCAGCAACTCAACCACAAATAGTTGAATAATCCAATTAGAAAATGAAGAAAAGACATGAATAGACATTTCATAAGCACTGTGTAAACATGCATTCTGTGTTCTGGGCCAAGAAAAAGACAACACATATATGTAGACAAAACGTGTACAAGGACTACCAGTTAAATTAGCGAATTCATTCTAGACACAGCGCTACGTATCTCGTTGATGAATGTCACCACCGTCACCTTCAAAGCACTGTCTTCAGGAAGCTATGCATCAATATCTAAGCCACCCTTCAAAGCAGTTTTGGAACTCTTGTCTGGAATGGCCATCAGAGCTGTTGTCATATTGCCCTTAATGTCCTGAATGTTATCCAAATGTCTTGCTTTCAGTATTTCCTCTACCTTAAGGTAAAGAAAAAAGTCACTGGAGGCCAGCTGAGGTGAGTAGGGAGGGTGTTCCAGCACAGTTATGTGTTGACTGACTCCCTCAGAGACAACTAGATGATTAAGTTTGAGAACTTGTCCCTGGGCCACCATGTGCAACAGACATCCCAGAAAGAGTTCCAAAATTGCTCTGAAGGGTGAACTAGGTGCTGGCAGCGGTACAAAGCTTCCTAATGGAAGTACTTCAAAGGTGACCATAGTGATACTTAGCAGTGAGGTATGTAGCACTTACAACAGTTAAGTTTGCGGACTTAGTTGTTGGACTTCATGTGTAGATCCTTCTGTGAAAACTCTGCTTTAGAGGTCAGGTCTAGGGTGATGGACCCCTAGGATTCGCAGGGGCACCGTGCCCAAAGCAGGACCTCTGTTCCGTAAGTGTAGGCTGGCAGAAAGGTAGGAGCCTGCACAGTAGGTAGCTGGTAGCAGTTTGAGAATGCTGATGTACTGGAGGGATAGTTCTCTGGGAGTCAGAGGGAGAGGGAGCCCTGTATTCCTGTCTGCAGCAGTGTGGGGTGGAGTTGAGAGAAGGAGAGCATGTGTCTCAGTACAAGTACCACAAATTATCTAATTCAAGTGATTTGAATGGTCAATTTAAAAGAGCCATCTGTGTAAAAGGATTAAAAATGATCCTCACTTCGCTAGTAGTCAGAAAACTAAAAATTATAGTGAGAACACTGCCAAAGTTGTAATTCTTGAAATTAACCAAATTTGGAAAGAAATGTGGAAATAGAGACTTGCCTGCATTACTAATGGGAATTTGAACTGAAACAGATGTTCAGGGGAATAATCTTACAGGAATTACTGAATTTAAGTCCATATACTGTACAACCAGAAAGACTAACAATTGCATCAGGACAATCTGCGTAAACTAAGATTTTCCTGAGTATACTACAAGATGTGGCCACCTTTGAGCTACTAACTTCAATCTGGGGGATGATTACCAGAGAGGATCTTTTATAGACCTCCAAAGAGGACAAAATATTAGGTCTTTAACCACAGAAATGCTGGTTAGAGACCATTCTGAAGTCTAGCCATAAAGAATGGATATGAAAAATGTCATTGATATAAACCTATGCTATGGGTTGCATAAGGCACGTGTTTGGGGTTTTTTATGGCATGTTGACTTGGATTGTAAACTTTCGCTTAGACACAACAAAAAGAAAACTAAAAAAATGCAGTTGCTGAAAGTCATGGATTGACTGTATGCTCAGCATCATGCAGGCATTTGGGAAACATTTCCAAGTGGCAATAATTATGATAAGAGAAAAATCCAGCAAAATGGCTTTCTTCTTAATTTAAGTATGTATAATTCTATACGTATGAGTGATGTTATGTGTATGAACAGCTAAGGACATGTATCAAACACATTAGGACAGGGAAGGAGTAATGTGAAGGAGCTCAGAAAGAACTAAGAAAAAAGAAAATAATCCCAAGTGTGTCATGAGTAGAGATGTACAGTTAATACACCTCAAGTACCTCTCTGAAAAACAAAACAAAAGTCAACATGAAGCATATTCAAGCAAATTATTCCTTGTTACATGGGACATTAAGACAGGTTCATTCATCAAATTGCTTTACATCACTTTCCGTGAGTGCTGATGGGGTAGTAGTGAAGTCTTATGGCTGTTAACCAAAAGGTCAGCAGTCCAAATCTACCAGGTGCTCCTCGGAAACTACATGGGACAGTTCTACTGTGTCCTGTAGGGTTGCTCTGGTTGGGATCGATTTGATAGCAACGGGTTTTTTTTCCTTGAGCCGGATACTGTTCTAGGTACTTAGAACACAAGAATGGAGAGCCCATGTGAAGTCCTGCCTCTTATGATGCTTATCAAATAGAAGTGACAGGCAAGCAAGTACATGACCGATTAACTAAACATATAAATGCTACATGAACAAAGCTTTGATATGACAAGAGTTTCAAAAACTAAAGCAAGATAAAAAAAGAAACAATCATGGTAAGAGGAGTAGGTTAAACACCAAAGACTAAGCTCCTTGTTATCTGATCAATGACAGCCAGCAAGCCAAGTGCCAAGATTTCTGAAACATAAAGCAAGATAGAAGAAGAAGCAGTCCTGGTATAAGGAGTAGGTTAAACACCAAAGACTAAGCTCCTTGTTGTCTGATCAATTTTTTCTCACTGTGACACTACGGCAGGACAGGGTAGAACTGCCCCAGAGGGCTTGTAAGGCTGTAATTTTTAGGGAAGCAGACTGGGGCATCTTACTGCTCTGCATCTTTCTCCCAGTGGAGCAGAGGATGCATTCCAGTAGCTCATCTTCCTGTTAGCAGCAGAACACTTAACCACTACATCACCAGGACTGTGCCATGCAAAAGTCGGGGTACAAAGTGCTCTGCATAGAGAATACTAAGGGCTGGCTGAGGACTTGCATAGTTCTTAACCATTATGTAAACTACACTTACACCAAGAAGAATATGACAACTAGTTTGTTGGAACCAGCAGAGAAAAGAAGGAAGAGTTGTAATTCTATTCTAGTTTATTACAGCAAACAGACATAGATTTTTTCCACACAGATTTTGTTTGGACATAGTCAATGAATTTGTTGAGTTTGTTATCATATTTCTATATAGTTCTTACTGTTATGGGAAAGCAAACATTTTCTTGGCTTGATTATATGATTCTTTTCTTTAAAACATAAAATAAAATCATGGTTTATTGCATGTATAATTCAGTGCAGTCATTAATCATTTTTATTTCTTTAAGTACTTACAAAGTGATAACATATGGAAGAATTATTGGTTCTGTAATGCTGGTTAACTCTAGTCAGCAAAAAATCCAGAATCTCAACCCAAGACTTTTGACTCATTTCCAACAATGGATTACCACTTCTTGCCCATGTATTTTTTATTATGAAGCTTTAACACAGTCACTTACTTCTGAGTACTTACTTTATTAATAAGAGATGATCCTTGGAATTATGGGAAATATAAGAGATTGAACTCCAGAAACAATAGATAATAAATATCACTGGATTCAGCATCAGTGAACCATGCAAAAAAGATCATTTAAAAATGTATATTGAATGAAATGTTAGATGACACCATTACAACTTGTTGTATGTCTTCCAAATACACAATTAAATAATTTTTATTTTGTTGATACTAAAATATTTTTAAACATTTTAATGTTTATACATTCTTGAATACATATACTGACACAAATAACACATGGAGGGTCTTGTATGGGCCATTCTTTACAGTTATGTGGGCCCACCATTCTCCTTCCCTCTCTCTATCCACACACAGGTGCACACATAACACACATATATATATCCTTTCCTAGATGGTACAGTTAAGTACTTGACTATTGGCCTAAAGGGTGATGTTTTGAACCCACCTAGAGGAAATCCTGGTGGTGTAGTGGTTAAGAACTATGGCTGCTAACCAGAAGTTTGGCAGTTTGAATCCAGCAGGCACTCCTTGGAAACTCTATGGGATATTTCTACTCTGTTCTGTAGAGTCAACAGGAGTCAGGATCAACTCAATAGCAATGGATTTAGTTTTTCTTTTCCAATAGGTGCCGCAGAAACCCTGGTGGCATAGTGGTTAAGTGCTATGGCTGCTGACCAGAAGTTTGGTAGTTCAAATCTTTGCACTAGCTTCTGTGTCATTTTGAGATGTCTCCACTCTTTTTGGAGCATTTCCTTATGGTCTGACTCAACAGGATATTAAAATTTCATCTTCTGCTTTTCCTGACACAACACTAGATTTCCTAATAAGAAAATTGATGCTATTAAATGGAGAATATCATTTGGGTTAAGTGGGTTAAGTGCTACATCTACTAACCAAACAGCCAACAATTCAAATCTTCCAACTGCTCCCTGGAAACTCTATGGGGCAGTTCTACTCTGTCCTATAGAGTTACTACGAGTTGGAATTGACTCAACAGCAGTGAGTTTGGTTTTAGTGGCATCTCGGAAGATAGACCTGGTGATCTGTTTCTGAAAGTTGCCAGCCTCAAAAACCCTATTGGAGTAGCTTAACCCTGTACACATAGGGTGGCCATGTATCACAGTTAACTTGACAGCAGCTGACAACAACAATATATGCATACTCTAAATTTCCATTATTAATGGTATCTGTTAGGGCCTTCTTATTAAATAAAGAAGAGACACAGATACAGAGTGAAAATGGCCATGTGAAGGAAAAGGCAGACATTGTGTTTGTCCTGTCACAAGCTGCAAAGGGCAAGAAAGTGTGTCTTCAGAGCCAGCACGGCTCTGCTGACGTCCTGAATTTCGACTTTGTAGCTCTGAGTCAGAACAGACTCAATGGCACACCACAAGAGGCTTTAGAAGTGTGAGAGAATGAATTTCTGCTGTTCTAAGCCACCTACTTTGTGGTGATTTTGTTCCGGCAGGCCTAGGAAACCAATGCAGAGATCAAGGTTCACTGTTTGGTTTCCCTCACACAGACAATTTATTCAGCATCATTTATTGAAAAGATAATTCTTTCCTTACTTATTTGTAGTATATATATACATCTGTAGTATGTATGTATGTACATACATATGTACGTTTGTAGACATACATCTTTGTTGTATGTCAATGTGGTGGCCATGTGTGTTGCTTTTGTATCTGAACATCCTATTTTGTCTGAATAGGACCTCTATTCAATGGTTTAATCTGTAATTCTTTGGATAATGATGCAGTGCCTTGTTTAACAGACCTGTTTAAAAAAACCACTGCTGTCGAGTTCGGTCCAACTCATAGCAACACTAGAGTTCAGAATAGAACTACCCAATAGAGTTTCCAAGGAGCACCTGGAAGGTATGAACTGTTGACCATTTGGTTAGTAGACATAGCACTTAACACACTATGCCACCAGAGTTTCCAAAGGACCTATATAGGAAATCTTAACCCTATAGAGGCAATTCTGCTATGGTTTTTAGGGATTCTGTGAGTTGAAGTCAGTTTCACAGCAACTGATTTAGTTTTCTGGTTTTATAGTAAATCTTGGTATCTAGCGCTATAAAACATTCAGTTATTCTTCTTCAAGAATTGTTAATCTTCTATATCGTCTGTATTTCTGTATACTTGTAGAATAAATCAGTTTAGTAATCACCCTCCTAAAAAGAAAAATTCAACTGAGATTTTGATGAGAGTTGCGGTAAATTTACATTAAGAACAATTTAAGAGAAATATGAATCTTTATAATATTGAGTCTTTTAACTCCTAAATGTGATGAATATGTCTTCATTTATGTAGGCTTTTGATTTCTTTCTTTTATAGTATTAGTGTAGTAGTTTCCATGTTTTTTGGTTAGGTTAAATCTATATATTTACTATTTTTATTTGCTGTTTGCTGCTAGTCTATGCTAATCAAATTGAGCTTGGCACATTTACTTGTTTATTTAAACACTCTGCTAAAGCTGATAATTTACTTCAGTTTACTTGAGTTTTTATGTACAAAGTCTTGTTATTTGTAAATAGCAACAATTTTACTTCTTTCAGTCTTTATATATTATCTACTTATGTTTTATTTTCTTACTGAACTGAGGTGGAAACTTCGGGTTAATGTTGGAAAGACAATGAAATAATAGAAATTCTTGTTAGAAAATGGTCAGTTATTAACAATAGTGTTAGTAATAAATTGTTTTACAGACACATTTCTTAGATTAATAATTTTTATTAGTTTACAGTTTTGTTACTAGAAATAGATGTTGAATAGATCAAACACTTTTTCTGTGCGTATTTAAATAGTTATATCTTATCCATTATTATGTTAATGGTAATATGTCTTTGCTTTCCAAATACTAAACCAATCATGCAATTCTAGGATACGTCACTCTTGGTCAGGATATTAGAACGATTTTATATACAAGGGATTTGATTTTGCTGAAATTGTATTTGGGAGTTTTGTGTCCTAGATTTTCAAGGATGTTGTTCTTAATTAAGTTTTCTTATATTGTAATGCCTATTTTCAGATTTTAATATCATAATTATTTTGCTGTTGAGGTTAGGTGTCGTCGAGTCGTTTCCGACTCATAGTGACCCTGTAAGTAACAGAACGAAACACTGCCCACTCTTGCACTGTGTCCACAACCGTTGTTATGCTTAAGCCCAGGGTTGCAGGCACTGTGTCAATCCATCTCGTCGAGGGTCTTCCTCTTTTTCGCTGACCCTCCCCTTTGCCAAGCATAATTACCATAGTTTCATAAAAGGAGTTTGTTAAGAATTCCCTGTATTTATAATTGCTGGAAGACTGTGTATAAGTCTGGTATTGTTTCTTCCTTAAATGCCAAGAAATACTGAGTAGTGAAGCCAATCTGAGAAGTGATTTTATGGATAAGCAATTTTTTATAGATTAAAATTCTGTATTAGATACAAACCATTCAGCTTTGGAAAGTTTCAGAAAGGTTTATTTTTGAAACTATTTATTTCATCTACATTTTAAAAAATAAATCACTAATATTCTCACATGTTTTTATTACTACAGGATCTGTAAAGATTTACCCTTTTTAATTGCTGATATTTGTCTTTGTTCTTGAAGTCTTGCTATGAGTTTATCATTTATATCGATCTGTGAAAAAAACTAGATTGGGTGATAATTTAATCTTCTTTATTTGCCATCAGATTTCTATTATGTTGACTGCTGTTGCCTTCAATATTGCATATTTTTTTTTTAGCTCTTAGTTATTTTCTTTTATAAGATGGCTAATTAGGTCCTTGATTAAATCTTTCCTTAGATTTTCCCTTTTTCTTTTATACTCAAAACATTATTTAATTGGACCCTGTGAATACTGTAATGTAGTTTCAATATCATTCAGTTCATAATATTTTCTAATTTCCATTTTGATTTCTCTTTTGGTCTATGAGCTACTTAAAAATGTTTTCCTATTTTCGCATGTATTTAAGTATCTCCAACTCATTTCTATTATTGATCTCAATTCCGTTATAGTCTGCCTACATACTCTGTAGAAATGAAAACCTCTGAGATTTAACAGGACTTATTTTTGGTCTGATGTGTATTCTCTCTCGGTGAATGTTTTGTGTGTAAGTAAATATATATGTAAACTGTGATTTTTACTCTCTGTTTGTAGATTAGGTCAAAATTAGGTCAAGTTTCTTAATTTGTTTTTCAAATCTCCTATAATTTCACTGTATGTTTTCCTACTGTTCTGTTAATATTCATAGATTTCTATTAGTTGCTAGAGTAGGGGCGTTAATCTTCAAATATAACTGAGAGTTGGTCAATTTCTAATTTTAGCACTGTCACTTTTGTTCTGTATATTTTGAAGCTGTATTAATACCTCATGTGGTATATAGAAAATTAAAATAATTCATCTCCCTGTTTACTGGACTCTTTCATTATTATATGATAAATTCTTTTTCCTCTAATAGTACTTTTTTCTATAAAGTTTAATTTGCTGTCATCAACATAGCTGAAATCTTTCTTTTTTTCCACGTTATGTTTCTACATGCTTTAAACTTTCTGTAGCTGTATACATCTTAGATATTTCTTTTAAGGAGCATACAATAGGGTCTTCTGTATTTGAGCATAGATTTGTATATTAATTTGGCATGTTTCAGAGAGTTGAAATAAGGCGTCTTGCCGTTGTTTCTCTTATTTTTCCAGTGTGTTCTTCGTTATATTCTCTTTTCCTTCTTTCTTTGTTTTGGATTAATCATGTATTTATTTTTATTTTTCTCTTCTATTCACTGTTTGTTATACACTTTTTGTTATTCTTCTAATTGGTTACGCTTCAGTTTAACACAGGCGTACTAGAGTTGAAAAAACTTACTATAAATTCCTGCTTTTGTTTATTCTCAGTGTAAGAAGACTTTCACCAGGTTCATTCTGCTACCTCCTCTTACTTTTGCCACGTATTCAGCTTTTAAGTGTACGTACATTCATTCACACAAAACTTTCAGGGTATTATTGCTGCTTAAAAGACTCACAATTTCTTAAGAGTTACTTATATCTTTACCCTTTTGCACATTTGTGATTTTTTTCTTGCAGTCTTTTGGTACTTTGCTACCCTCTTCAATCATTTTTATTCAGTATAGGGGGGAAATAAAGCCTCCAATAAGAATTCCTTGTAATGCGAACCTGCTGTTAATAATTTTTTGAAATGTTATTACCCTGAAAACATTTTTATTTTGCCTTCAAGTTTGAAGAATAGTTTTGGTTTGTATAAGATTCTATATTGAAGAGTTTAAAAATTAATTTTAATAATTTCAGTAATTTCAAATTATCATGAAATTATCCCCTGGCTTCCATTAATTTTGTTAAAAACTCAACCATTATTCTTAACTCTTGAACCCCCAGCAGTAATTTGCATTATTTCTTTGCTTGCCTTTGTTGTGTTCTTCCTCTTTGTCTTCTAATTTTTACTACTTCACTGGGTTATAATTGGCACACAATACCTTAATGAGTTTTAACACACCTGTGAAACTCTCGCTACAGTTAATGTAACTGTACTCATTATCCCCATTAATCTCCTTTCTGTCCTGAAAGTATTATATGTAAATGCAGTCAAATAGTATAGATTATTTGATATTCATTCATGCCTCATGAAACAATAATTAATTCCTTTTTATTGCTAACTGGAAACCGTGATGGTGTAGTGGGTTAAGTGCTACATCTGCTAACCAAAAGGCTGGCAGTTCAAATCCTCCAGATGCTCTTTGGAAACTCTATGGGGCAGTTTTACTCTGACCTCTAGGGTTGCTATGAGTCAGACTGACTCGACAGCAGTGGGTTTTTGGTTTTATTGCTAATTAATAAAATAATGTATAAATGCAGCTGAGTTTGTTTACTCATTCACATTTTTGATGTTCGAAGCTACTATAAATAAACTTTTTCATGAAAATATGATCCTATTAATTTTGTTGAATGTCTAAAAGTGTAATGTCTTGGTGATATCACGGGTATGTGTTTAGGAAATTGTCAATTGTTTTTCACAACGTTTGTAATATTCTACAGTCTCATCAGCAGTATAGAGAGTTCCAGTAGGTCCAAATAGTTGCCAACACTCAACAGCTATGGTTAGGATTTCTGTTGTTTAATTATAGTTGCATAATTTTGTGTAGTAGTATCTTCTAGTTGTATTTTTACCAAACAGAACAGAGTAACAGTTTTTTTTATTATTATTACTGTGGTTAGTATATGTGTAACAAAACATTTGTCATTTCAACATTGTTTATATGTGTAAAGAATTGACAATAATTATTTTTACCATGTTTTTCAACCATCACCATTATTCATTTCCCAATTTTCTTCCATAACCTTTTACAGAGGTACATGGTCCCCTATGTGTTTCCCTCTCTCATGCCCAACCCTCGTAACAACCCACCAGCTGGTGTCTCCATACACTTACCTATTCTAGGTATTTTGTGTACGTGGGGTCATACAATATTTGTCCTTTTGTAACTGACTTATTTCACTCAGCGTAATGTTTTTGAGATTTATTCATGTGGCAGCATGTCTCAGGTTTTCATTTCTCTTTAAGGGTGAGTAACACTCCTTTGCATGTTGCACTACATTTTGCTGTCTCCTGATGGACGTTTAGGCTATTTGTTCCTTTTAACTACTGTGAATAATGCTGCAGTGAACACTGGTGTACAAATATCTGTATTCCTCTTCACATTTCCTTTGAGTATATACTTAGGACAGCAATTACTGGATCATATGACGACTTTATGTTTACCTTTTATGTGGAACTATCTACCTACTTCTCTCAGGGACTGTACCATTTTGCTGTCTCACCTATTGTTTTCTGATTTTTAAATCATGGTCACCTTCATGGGTATGAAATGATAACTTACTGTGGTTTGGGTTTGCATTTCCTTAAAGACTAATGAGATTGAGCATTTTTCCAGATGCTTGTTGGTCATTTGTAGCTCTCCTTGGTGAAATGTCTACTCAAGACTTTTTCCCATATTTTGTAATGATTTAAGCAATTTTTTCACGTGCTCCTTTGACATTCACATATCTACTATTTCATAAAGTGTCGGTTCGCATATTTTGCGCACTTAAACAAAATCATGCCATATGTCTAATCTTGAGCTATAGGATGTAGGTAGGTAGGTAAATAGGTAGGTTAGGTAGGTAGGTATTCTGGATATAAGTTCTTTATCGAATATGCTTTGAAAATATTTTCTTCCTGTATCTGCCTTGTTTTTCATCTTTCATCTTTTTTTTTAAAAAAAATAATTCTATGTTTTGAAGAGTCAAGGCTTCTAGTTTTGGTGAAGTCAGTTTTACTAATTTTTATCTTTAGTGGATTGGGTTTTCCATGCTCAATTTAAGAAATTTTGTGTAGCCTTAGGTCACTAAATTAGTTTACTGTTTTAGTTCTTGCATTAGGTCTAAGATTTCTGTTTGGGTTAATTTTTCTGTATGACTTGAAGTAATAAGAGCTGAGATGAATTTGCGTTGTCTTTGTCACAACATCATTTCTTTTAAAGATTATTCTTTCTCCACTGAATTATTTTGATGCTCTTTTGTAGAAATTCATCATATATTTCTGAACTCTGCATTCTTTTTTGTTGACCTGTGTACCTTGAAACCAATATCACACTTGTTGGAATGACATGGAAACCCGGGTGGCAAAGTGGTTAAGTGCTGAGGCTGCTGATCAAAAGGTTGGCAGTTCGAATCCACCAGGTGCTCCCTGGTAACTCTATGAGTCAGTTCTGCTCTGTCCTATAGGACAGCTGCCAGTCAGAATTAACTCGATGTCAGTGGGTTTTTTTAATAAGACTTAAAATCAGACAACAGAACGCCTCCAGTTTTGCTCCTCTTTTTCAAAGTTACTTTGATTAATCTAGGTCCTTTTAATTTCCACATAAATTTTGGAGGCAATTTTTCAGTTTCAATAAAATTGCCTGCATGACTTTTGATAGAGATTTCTTTGAACCTGTAGATTAATTTGGGGCAAAATGACATCTTATCAGTATGAATTTCAGTATATGAATGTGATATATTTCTCCATGTTCACTAAATATATTGTATTTTGATGCAATTGTAATTTTTTAATTTTCATATTTTTTACTAGTATATGGAAGTGAACTTACTTTTGAATATTGATCATGAATTCTGAAATCTCTCTAAATTCACTTGTTAGGTCTCATGGTTCTCTTTGAAAGTTCCATCTACACAAACCACCGCATCGGAGAGTAAAGGTAGATTTACTTTTCTAGTCTCTGGAAGCTATTTGCTGTGTCATGGTTCAGCATGTTATTACATCACTGAAATTGCTGTCTCAGCTTATCACTGAGACATTTTAGATGCTGCTGTCCATACTATTCAAATTTTTGACATTTTCCATCACAAGTTACTTACATTGACAACAAAATCCAGTTCAGATCCAAATGTAGAAATTAAACTACTGAATCTGTTGAACCTGCCATTAAATTTATTTCTGATTTTATTTTGTGTAATATGCAATTCCTAAAGTGTCACCATATGTGTGTGTATATATATATATATAATAGGACTAAGAAAATAAGATCCTTACTTTCCTCACAATTGCCTCTTATTTTGTTATTATGCATTCTCAGTCTTGTGACCAAGACTTACTTTTGAATAGAGTGACACCTGTTTGGGCAACCTTCATAAGCAAATCAATTCTTCTATGCAAATGAAACTGTAGACTGTATTTAGAAATTAAAATAAAAACCACTTATAAATATCTCATGAAAATTAAAACATATTTAGAAATTAATGACTATATAACTATAAAACTATAACATTTAAAACCTTCAAGGATTCAGCCACAGCACTATCTACTGTAAAATTTACGGTCTAAATGTATATATTAGAAAGGAAGCAAGACAACATTTTATTGAGCTAAATATGCTATGAAGAATGACTAGGAACATGTAAAGCACCCTCTGTAAAAAGGAAAAGTAATAAAAATAAAGATAATTGAAACTATATTGGACACATATATTCTGGAGAGAAAGTGATACAGCCATAAGTTGAGTTTTTTTGTTTAAAGTGCTGTCAATCAATTCTGACTCATAGCAACTGTCTACAGCAGAACTAAGCACTGTTCAGTTCTGTAGCATCATCCTCACAACAGATGCTTATTTTTAAGTCATCACTGAAACCTCTGAGTCAGGTCCATCTCATCAAGCATCCTCTCTTTTCATGACCTTCTATATTACCAAGCATGATGTCCTTCTCTAGGGACTGATCCCCCCTGGTCACATGTCCAAAGTATGTGAGATGAAATCTCACTATCATCCCTTCTAAGAAGCTTCTGACTCTATTTCTTCCAAGGCAAATTTTTTCGTTCTCTAGCATCCGGTGATATATTCAATAACCTTCACCAACATTGTAATTCAAAGGCATCAATTCTTCAGTCTTTCCTTCTCCTTGTCCAGCTTTTGCACGCATATGAGATGATTGAAAGCACCATAGCTTGTGTGAGGTGCACCTTAGTCCTCACAGTGACGTCTTCGCTCTGTAAGAGGGCTTTTTCAGTCAATTTGTCCAATGCCATTATATTGTGTGATTTCTTGACTGCTGCTTCCACAGGCATTGATTATGGATTCAAATACAATGAAGTCCTTGACGACTTGAGTATTGTCATTGAAACAGCTACAAGTGAATATTAAACCTCTCACAAGAGAAGATTGAGTAAGTGAACATTATTAGGATAAAAAGGGCGGTTATAACCACAGATGCTGCAGATAATTCTATATATTATTTAAACAGCCTGTAAATCAATTTGAAAACTTTACAAAATAAACAAATTCAGAAAAATACAACTAGCCTGAAAAGTTACAGCAAGTCTGAATATTTAACAAGTGTACATATAAACACTGACAAACACAGTGAAAAATATCCCACAGATGACTCCATACTCAGTTTTATTGATGAGTTCTATCAAACACTTTAGGAATCTAACTTCATTTCTATGCATGTATTCCATAATACAGAAAAAGAAGTGATATCCTTCCCTTTATTTTATGCCGCCATTGTATCTTCATTTGAAAATTCAAAAGGAGCACTAAAAAACAAAAACAAACAAAAAACCCAAACTGAACTCATGGCCATCGCGTCCGTTCTGACTCAGCACTGCAGGGAAGAGAACTCTTGAACTTTTGACTTCTGGATATACATGCAAACTCCCTGAATAGTTTATTATTAAGCCCAAGAAGGAAATGTACAAAAAATGTAATATAGCTTGATCTCTGATAAGTGCATTACAAAATACACAAGACTGTATTAGTATAAACAGCCCAGTATATTTATCATATTAAAGATTAAAGTGGAATAATTATATAGTTATCTAAATGTATAAATGTCAACATTACTTCACGGCTAAGAGACATAAAGTTTGTGCATCTGAAGAGGATCTGCAATTGGTGAACTTCACTGTAAGGTCATTCAGTCATTCAGCAGAGATTGGCTGTTTTTGTTTAGCTTGCTCAAATCAGTATCCATATACTTTTCCTCCTATGCCAGATTTTTCACCAGGAAAAATAAAATACATTCACAGTACAGGCCAGTGTCTTAAACCTGGCTGAAGGAACTCTCAGACAGCAGACTCTTACTGGAATTCGTTGTTTTTCCAGGCAGCAAAACATCACCAGTCTACCCCACACCTTGAGTCCTTAAATCCAGTGTCTCTCTGGTTCGGTTTTTCCAGTGAGTAAGCCCCACTGAAGGTTTGTTAGATTTTTGGTTGTTTTTTACATTTTGTTGTGCTTCAGGTAAAAGTTTAAGGCACAGATTAGTTTCTCATTCAAATATTTATGCACTTCTTGGGGTGGATACGTGACTTTGGTGGCAATCACAACATTGTATCAGCCTTCTCCTCCTGTCTCTTTCACCCTTGGCTCCTGTCTATTTGTTCAGGTTTCCTGTCCTTTGCTGCCTTCATGAGTCGGATCCGACTCGACAGCACTTGGCTGGCTGGTAGCCTTTGCTTTTGAGAAAGTGTCGCCTGTTAGATGTCATATACTTGGTTGAAGTAAGATGCAAGCTCCTCACGTGAGTTATTGTTCGTTGTTTAGGTCTGTTTGACTTTTGGCTGAGAGGTGGACTTGGGGAGTGGCTTCCCTTCTGAGTTGTCAGTGTCCAGAGGCCGTAGTCTTAGGAGCTCTTCCAGCTGCTGTCAGATCAGTGAGTTCGGTCTTGGTTTTCAATGTTTTTGTTTAAACTTTTAGTTTTGAGATAATTTCAGATTCAAAGGCAGTTATAAAATACACAAGGAGATCTTGTATATCCTTTACTGACATGTCTGCAATGGTACCAACTTTCAGAATTATTGTACGATACCACAGTCATGACACTGACATTGATTTAGCCAAGAAATAGGACATTTCCATCACAAGGTTCCCATACATTGACCTGTTGTAGCTACCCTTACTGTCTTCCTTCCCATCCTTTCTTCAACCTCTGGCTACCATTAATCTATGCCCCATTTTTCTAATTTTGTTATCTCAGAAGTGCTATGTAACAGAAGCATAGAGTAACCAATCTTTGTAATTGGCTTTTTCAACTAGCTTATTTCTCAGTAGATTCAACTAATTTGTTCCATGTTTCAGTACTGTTTCCTTTTATTGATCAGTAGTGTTTGATGGCATTGATTATTTTGTCACTGAGTCTTTGAAGGTCATCTGGGGCTATTATGAATGAAGTTGCTGTAAACATTTGTGTACAAGTTTTGTATAAATGTAAGCATTCGTTTCTCTGAGATACATGCCCAAGAGAGCAATCGATGGGTCTTATGATAATTTCATGCTAAGAAACTCAGACTTTTTTCCAGAGTGACCGTGCCATGTTACATCCCCACCAGCAATCTGTGAGTGATTGACGTTCTCTACATTCTGCTCAGATTATCGTATTGTCATTATTATTATTAATTTTGCATTTTGATAGGTGTATATGGATGCTTAGTGTGGTTTTCATGAATACTTTCCTATTGAGTAATGGGGTTGAAAATAATTTCATGTACTAATTGACTATCTATATGTCTTCTTTGAAGAAATATTACTTCATGTCTTTTGCACATATTTAGTTTGGATGGTTGGCTTTTTTCACCATGGAGTTTTAAGACTTTTGTATATATTCCAGATACTAGTATTTGAAGGACATGTGGTTAGCAAATATTTTCTTTGTCTGTCGATCATATTTTTATCTTTTTAATAGTGACTTTGACAGACAGAATGTTTTACATTCTGATGAATTCCATTGTCAGTTTTTAGTTTTATGGATTGTGCGTTTGGTGTCAGGTCTAGGAACAATTTATTTAGCTCTAGATTGCATGGGATTTTCTGCATAGACAGGTTAAGTCATATGCCAATTTGAATAATTTTTTTCTTCCCTTCTGATCCATATGCCTGTCCCCCCACCCCTACCTTATTTCACTGGCTTCAACTGTCTGCGCTGCTTTTTTAATAAGAGTGGAGGGAGTGGATATCCTTGTCTATTCCCAGTCATATATAGAGGGGGTGTAGCAATCAGTCTTCGATTACTAAGTGTGGTGTTCACTATAGGTTTTTTATTTTGTTTTGTTTTTGATACTCTTTATAAAGTCTGCCTCTATCCTGCCTTTTATGAGACTTCTTGTTATTTATGGATGTTGAATATTGTCGAAAGACTTTTTCTGCATTAACTGTCATGCCGTGGGATTTTTCTTCCTTAGTCTGTTAATATGGTAAATTATATTGATTGGTTTTCAAATACTGAACAAGTCTTATACTTTTAATAGAATCTTCATCATGGAGTAGAATAAAACCAAAAAATCAAAGCCACTGAAGTCAAGCTAATTCCAAATCACAGCAATCCTACAGAACAGAGTAGAACTGCTCCATAGGGTTTCCGAGAAGCATCTGTTGGATTTGAACTGCCAGATTTTTCGGTTAGCAGCTATAGCACTCAACCACTATGCTACCAGGGTTTCCCGATGAAGTAGAATACTTTTTACGCTGCATTTTATTTGGTAATATTTTGTCAGAGGTTTTATACCTCTGTTTGTAAGGGATATGGATCTATAATTTTATTTTATTCTAATGTGTTTGTCGACTTTTGGTGTTATGGTAATGCTACGTTCACCAAATGAATTGGAAAGAATTCCTTCACCTTATAGTTCTGGAAGACTGTGTATATTGTTGCTTTTAAGTCACTCCTGACTCATGGTGACAACAGTGTACAGGTAAAACTGTTCCATACAGTTCTTAAGGCTATGAGCTTTTTTAGAAGCAGATCACCAGGCCTCTCTTCCACCCTGCCTCTGGAAGGGCTTCAACTGCCATGTTGAATGCTTAACCTCTTGTGCCATTGAGCAACTCTGGAAGACTAGGTATAATTGATGTAAATTTCTTAAATGTTTGGAAGAATTCTTCATTGAAACCAGCTTGGCACACAGATTTGGTCTTGAGAATCCCCCAGTTACTTTAAAGGAAACACAGTTACTTGAATTTGTGTTGTGTTGTTGTTAATTCGGATTCTGACTATTTATTTATAAAATATTTCTACCAGTATTTCTGTTTCCATCCTCATTAAGACACCATGGGTGTTGAATAAGCTCAAGTTCGTGATGTTCTGAGGCATTAATTGGCTTTTTTCTTTTTCTCTAATATTTTATTGTTTTTCTTTTTCTTTATTTTTTTTGTGAATGTGTACACAGCAAATTAGATTTCCATTTACAATTTCTACACAAGGTTTTGGTGATACTGGTTACATTTCACAATGTGTCAGTGAATTTTTACTAATTCCACTTTTTTTTGTTCTGTTTCCAGTAATCTAGTTTCCCTGCTTCCTTACCTCTCATCTTTGTCGTAAAGAAATTGGTTACCCTTCAGTCTCACCTAGACTTTTTATTTTTTTTATACTATGATTGAATAAAAATGTACATTCCCATATAAATTTGCATGCTCGCCCATATGCAGTTCCCACTGCTCTCCCTGTCTCGTAACAGCACACCCCTCTTCTCTGCTCCATACCTGTTCTATCCTCCCAACAGTCTTCTATGCCCTCCTCTCCACCCACTCCCCTTCCTCCGGTAAAAGGTCAGCAGGATGACATCCTATAGATGCACAGAACCATAAAGTTTCCACAAGATATGGTAACTCTGTGTCACCGAGTTCAATGCATGGCTGTCTGAAAAGTTGACCTTCATTGTGATTTATGGACAGGGGCAGCATCAGGGCCAGGACCATGCTCCCAGGGGAACCCCAAAGCTCTTGGACTATCAATTGCTGTCTTTTAGTGGAGATCTCAGGGTGCACCCCTATTTATTCTTGTATTGCCAGTGAGACTCAATTTTGCGAGCTGCATCATGGCTATCACTGGTGGTGGCTGAGCACCATCTGGTTCTTCTGGTCACAAGTCGATGTAAAGACCCACTCACATGGGTCTCTTTGTCTCCTGGGTTCTCTTTTCCCCATGTCATTCTTGTGCTTGGTGATCATCCGTTCTTGTTGAGTTGGGACCATTTGCTGTAACCTCCTGAGACCCCAGAAGCCATTCACAGATGTGGGGCACAGAGAGTCCCCATTAGCAAAACGCTAGCTGTGCCAATTGGCCTCAATTCCGCCTGAAAGCATGGTCCTCTCCCTGCCCCCCGCAGCTACTCTGTCCCTGTAATACTGGGTTAAGATTGGAGGAGTACTCAAATTGTGTTCAAGTCCAGTTATTATTGATCTTCTTTCTAACATGTGCTGCCAACCTAGACTTTTTAAAAAGAAGCACAGTACTCACAGTTGATATTTTTTATTTTATGAGCCAATTTATTATTTAACTAAAGGCTGATCTCAGGGGACAATTTCAGTTCAGTGGTTTAAAGAGTATGTCAGGGAAACAGTCACCGCAGAGTTGTCTAGTCTCAACTGGTCCAGTAAGTGTGGACTTATTAAAAAATAGAACCCTCTTTCACATTTTTCTCCCTTTCTTTTAGGATCTAGCTATTGTGGCCCTAATTAGATGGTCAGTAGTGGTGACTCAGCACCATCTATTTTTCCTGGCTTTAGGATAGATGAGGCTATGGTTCCTATAGATTATCAGACTTGTACACCAATTTCTCCTCTGAGTCTTTGGCTTCCTTTTTTCTTTTTTGGTCCAGAAAGTAAAGATCAGTGGTTTGTATCTTAGATGGTCGTGACTGCAGACAATACTCAACAAACTATTAGGTAGAACATAAACTTTATAAATTATGAGGTCTGACAATTAAGTCTGTGAACTTCACTGTTTTAAGTGCTACATACCTCTTTCTGGAATTTCCATTGCATACAATTGCACCGTGGCAAGTCAGCAAACTTAATTGCCTAGTTGTGAGGGACTTTTCAACCAGTAAACAAATAACTGTTTTGGAGTACCCTCCCAACTCATCTGATTTGCCCCCCGTCCCCCACAATGACTTTTTTCTGTACCCGAAGATAGAGGAAATATTGAAAGGAAGACATTTTGAAGACATTCAGGGCATCGAGGGTAATACGGTGACAACTCTACTGGCAATTCTAGAAAAAGAGTTCCAAAAATACTTTGAAGAGTGGACTAAGCCATAGCATCGGTGCATAGGTTCCCAACAAGGGTACTTTGAAACTAACCCTAGTGACATTCAGCAATGAGGTCTGTAGCATTTTTTCTAGAATGAGTTTGAGAACTGTCAGTCCTTGTATGTTATGCCAGTTGACCAAATTGTCCCACGAGACTTTGGTCTTAAGCCTTCAAATTCAGAAAGCCAATCTCGAAAGATTTTTGGTTATGTCTCAGAAATATACATAAGTGTGACCCCTATGTGGTTTATTCTATGTATATGAATATACATGCGCACACACACACCCTGAGAGATGTATCTATGTCTGCATACATATACATACACATATGCATATATACATACGTATATAACCATACATACATTTTTTGGTTTTTGTTGGTAATGTTGCCAAATTATGTTTGTCGTATTCTTTACCAAAAACATCTTTTCCTCTTGTGTGTTTTTTTGTGACATAGTTTTCCTTGGTCCAGTTCTGTGTACTTCACCCACATTCCATGTTACCTTTCTTGTTACCAAAGTACAAATTGTTTACCATCTAGAGAGTGATTGGGCCTCCTCTGCTCATCTCTGGAACTCACCAATGAATATTTGTATATATACCTATCATGTCTTATTATAAACGTGAGAACATATAATATTTGTCCTTTTGTTACTGACTTATTTCATTCAGCATAATATCCTCCAGGTTTATCTATATTATAATGTGTTTTGAGAACTCATCATTATTCTTCATGGCTGGGTAGTATTCTGTTATATGTATGCACTGTGTTTTGTTTATCCATTCATCTGTCAATAGGTAGTTTGTTTCTTTTTTTTCTATCACGAACAGCACTGTGATGAACATACATCCGTTTGTGTATCTTCTGCTAGAACCCTAGGGTATATACCTAGAAGTGGGATTGCTGGATCATAAGATAGTTCTGTTTCAAGTTTTTTTGAACAAGTGTAAAACCGTTTTCCATAGTGGTTGTAGTTTTACCATCCCATTAGTATTTTGTCAGGTTCCAGACTCCCAACATCCACATCATGATTTGTTGTTTTCTTGCCTTGCTTTTTACTAGCTTCTCCCACTGAAATCTCCTGTTTTAGTTTTCTTTTGTCTGCCTGGTGATATGCCACTTATCCATCTGGTTATCAATAACCTCTTAGCATCTATCATATAGCTGCGATTGACTCTGCCCAGTCCTTTTCTTTGTAGTCTTATGCCATTTTTTAAAGAAATAAATGCCCATCTATGTATATAACGAGGCTATAAAATTTCATAGCTAGAAGAAGTTTGTAGTTATTCACAGGGATTCTCTAGTGAAAACGATCTTCCTATTTATGTATGGAATGGACAACAGTCAGGACTAGACACCAGGAATTCCACCACTGCCACTCAGCTCAGACAGATAACTTTGTGATTATATTTGTCACATAATAAAAGTCTTACATGACCACCACTTTATGTAGATCATGTCTAAATTCAAGTTTCATGAACAATGCATCTTTTGAGCAGAACTGGCTAGAATATGATGAGCAAACCTAACTACCATCAGATGCTAGCCTCTTAGCAGAAGCAAATCTAAAAGTAAGATTTTTTTTCTCTTACGTTATTCTCTGGAAATCATGGTGGCACAGTGGTTATGTGCTACATCTGGCAGTTCAAATCCGCCAGGCACCCCTTGGAAACTCTATGGAGCAGTTCTACTCTGTCCTACAGGGCCACTATGGGTAAGCACTGACTCAGTGGGAGTGGGTTTTTTTTTTTCTTGGTTTTGTTCTCTGTTTCTGTTTCAAAAGGATAGGACCCAAAATGTGGAAAAATTAACAACCCATGTATATACCCAGCCAAACCAAGCCCACTGCCATTGAGTTGATACCAACTCATAGTGATCCTAGAAGACAGAGCATAACTCTGCCATAGAGTTTCCAAGGCTGTAATCTTTAATTAGCAGTTACAACTTTGGCTGCTAACCAAAGGTCAGCAGTTCAAATCTACCGGCTGTCCCTTGGAAACCCTATGGGACAGTTTTACTTTGTGCATAGGGTTCCTATGAGTTAGAATCAATTTGGTAGCAACAGACTTTTTCATCTTGATAGAAGCTGAGCACCACATCTTTCTTCCATGGAGTGGCTGGCAAGTTTGTATCACAGAACTTTCAGTTAGCAGTCGAGCACTTAAACCAGTGTGTCACCAGGGCCCCTAACCAACACAGAGAGCACTTAATAAGTAGTTCTAGATATCAAACGCACACCAAATTTTCTGTTTCTTGCCCTATACTTCTAATTTCTACTATGTGCAATTTCCTTATTTAGTGTAATATAAGAGTCGTAGACTAGTAATCGCTTTTGATAGGCATGCAGAGATGGTAGATAGGATTATATTGGCTACATCCATATGAGATTGTAGATTTTGAAGAAGAGGAAAAGATGGGAAATAAACAATCCTGTCTGGTTATTGTGATAAGCACTTTATAAATATCTTATGGATTAGTCAACGTTCTTTCACTATGTTATCTCATTCAGCCTCATGAATTTAAATTAGCCCCCTCCTAAATTTTACCTCTAGCCTTGACTCTCCCACTGAGATACAGATGCATGTTTCTAGTTGCCTGCCTTCTGTATCCACTTTTGGAAGTTTAACAGGTACCTTAAATTTAACAAGGTCAAAGCAAAAGTCTTTCTTTCTTCGTAACATTCCATTCTTCTGCCAAACATACGTGTTGTCTGTATGTGAGACCAGGAATCAAAATCATCCTTCAGTCCTCTCATAAACTCATCTGTCCTCAATACAACAAACCCCAAATACATCCATTTGCCATTTTTCTACCTCTGGCCATAGTGGTTAAATTTGCCAAAATGTCTTCATGAGACTATTGCAGTGACTTATTGTCTTCTTGTCACTGCCCTACAATCAGTCCACACATCAACAGCCAGGTTGGTATTTGAATTATGGAAATGAGACCTCTTCTGACTTTGTGATGGCTTTTTATTGCATTTAAAATGCAAGCCAAAGTTCTAACTTTGACCTGAAGGACTTGGCTGGACCCCTGCTGACTTCTCCATATTTATCTCTTGCCCTGTCTCTGAGCTCCAGCCCATCTAGATTTCTTATTCTTTATTCCTACCATGGTGGCTTGGTGGGTTAAGTGCTACATCAACTAACCAAAAGGTCGGCAGTTCAAATCCACTAGACACTTCTTCGAAACTCTATGGGGAAGTCCTTCTCTGACTTATAGGTTCACCATGAGTTGGATCCAACTCAACAGCAGTGGGTTTGGGTTTTTGGTATGATTATTCTTGCCATATTCACTTACATTGCGAACTTTTAAAAATACGTATATATTCTCTAAAATGTCTTCTCCCCTGCATTTCCCTCTCAGGTTCCTTCTTGTCACTCAGACATCAGTTCAGATGTGACCCACCTCCCTAACTACTCTCTCTGAATCACAGTACCTCCTGCTCTTCCTTCTGTGTTCCAAGAACTGCTTGATGATCTTCGTGGAACTCACTGCTGTCTGCAATAACCTTGCTTATGTATCTGTTTAATTTTTTTTAACTTCCCCTTCCAGTGAATGCATATACACAAACACACACAAATACACACACACACACACACACACACACACACACGATTGTGAGCTCCTCCATAAGAACAGAAAGAGTTCGTTGACTTCTTGACCTCTATATCACTAACACCAGGAAAACACTCTCACCCAAATAGTACTTACTACATATTAGTTGAACCAATGAATAAACGATCTTCACAGTCAATGATTACAGTATGTCGATTTACTTGTTTCATTTTTAGATAGAAAAGGTGATGCTCAAATGATTTATGTGTGTGCATACCCATTACTTGCTGCTGCTGAGTTGATTTCCACTCATTATAAGTCTAGAGGACAGAATAGAATTGTTCCATAGGGTTTCCAAGTGGTGGTTGGTGGATTAGAGATGCCTACCTTTGGTTAGAGGCCATAGCTCACTCTAGTTCTTAATCACTGTGCCAACAGGGCTCCATAAATATGTGTGCATACATATAAATCCACATCTGCAGTCCTAGTGGTTTAATGGTTAAGATAAGCACACACACACACACACACACACACACACACACACATACACAAAATACATACACACTTACATTTATTTGTAAGTATTTGGGTACTTAATGATCAAGCTTAAACTAAGCCCAATCTTTGCTTTACAAGATGCTGAAAGTCTGTATGTCTGTGTTATTTTTGCTATAAATTGTTCAGTTCTGCTCAGACACAATGGAATCACCATGAGTCAGAATCAACTTGATGGCTACTGGTACCAACATCATTAAAAGTTTAATTATCAGCTGAGTTAACTATGTATCAAGACACAGAAGACTGAGGACATGGTACACAGGAGTGGTAAAATTTTTATGAGTAGAAGACATGTAGAAAATGCCCAGAGGTAGGGCTTGTGTTTAAGAAACCAAACCAAACCAAACACGACATACACAAGTGGACACGTAAGTTCAAAACCTCATCCTAGACAAAGTGCTACATACCTCATTGCTGGATGTCACTACAGTCACCTCCAAAGTATTCCACTTGGGAAGCTATGTACCAATATCAGTGTGTAGTCCACCCTTCAAAGTAATTTTGGAACTTTTTTCTGGAATGGCCATCTGAGCAGTCATTGTATTACCCTTGATGTCCTGAATACTCTCAAAATGTCTTCCTTTCAATATTTCCTTCATCTCTGGGTAAAGAAGAAAGTCACTTGGGGCCAGGTCAGGTGAGTAGGGAGGATGTTCCAACACAGTTATTTGTTTACTGGCTAAGAACTCCCTCGCAGACAACAACACAATTAAGTTCACAAACTTGCTACCTGGCTACCGTGCACAATGGTCATTCCAGAAAGATTTCCCAAATTGCTTTGAAAGGTGGACTATGTGGTGGCATTGGTGCACAGCTTCCCAAGGAGAATATTTCAAAGGTGACTTTAGTGATACTTAGCAGTGACCAGGATCTGTCAGACATCAGCAATGGTATCTGTGGTTCCTTGTCCTCTTCAGAATCTGGTTTGAATTTCTTACAGTTCCTTATCAAGATACTGTTACAGTTGTTTTTGAATGATCTTAAGAAAAATTTTACTTACATTTGATAATAATGATATTGTTTGGTAATATCTGTGGCTAGTGGATTTGAACTGCTGACCTGTTGGTTAGCAGCTGAACTCTTAACCACTGTGCCACCAGCATGAGGTAAGAACCCATAAAATGTGGGTCTGAAATGCAGGAAGAGTTCTTAGAGCAAGACAGAGGGAATAGCACTACATGACGATTGTTTTCCTTATTTAACTCACTGCTCTGTGATGTTCAACTCAGGCGCTTGCTTTCCCCACCATTCCTCAGTCTTCAGCATTTTCTGTTTCCTTTCTGATTGTGTTAATAACTCAGGAAAAGCCCGCCCCTTTAATGAGCACACGTGTCTCTCTTCTTGTCCTTCTGTTTACTACACTCTGTGCTACCCCACTGAGTAAAACAGCGAGCTGCTGCTTTTCCTGGTAACTTCTAACGTTATCAGTAAAACCTTCCCACTCCGTTTTATCAAAGGTAGACTATCCAATCCAATACGGGTTTTCTGTTTATTTGCTTTATGCCTATAATGATGATTTAGCATGTATTCTGCTAAAAATTGTAATTCAATTTGTTAATTTGAAGTATCATTCGGGAGAATGTCAGCACCTAGAACATATGCATTGCATGATGGCAGGCACCAGTGAAGCTCTTTTTCTGACAGTGGTTATTAAGACATCCTGTTTCACCAGATTTATAGGGACTTTCTTATTTGTAACCCCCTGCATTCAATATCTGTTTACATGCTGCCCCTGTCCATAAATCATTACTGAGGTCAACTCTTCGGAGAGGAATGGATTGGACTCGGCGACACAGAGTGACCATACCGTGTGTGCACTTTACAGTTCTGTGCATCTATAGGGCGTCATCCTGCTGGCCTCTTACTGAAGTGAAGGGAGAAGGTGGAGAGGAGGGAACAGGAGGTTGTAAGGGGGATACGACATGTATAGAACGGATAGGAGAAGTGTACTGTCACCAGGCAGGGATAGCAGAGGGAGCTGCACATAAACAGGTATGCAAATTTATACTGAATTGTATACTTTCACTCAATCACAATAAATTAAAAAAAAGAAAAAGAAAATACTTGTTTACATCCAGCCAGGTCTAACTTTCAGGTTCACTCTTAGTGTGGAATCTAGGGTCAACTCTCTCCTCTGTTAAAGAAAATTTGAGACGCTAGCTGAATACTAGCTAATTTAACCTCAAAGCATCCTTATTCCTTGATCTGGGTGAAGACAATTATACTGTTGCTTTATTCTTTTATGTAGATCTCTACCTAGCATTCCATTTCTAGCATCGAGGGCTCTGTTTTACTGATCTGTGAAGCAGATTAATC
Organism: Heterohyrax brucei; assembly: GCA_028571685.1. NCBI lineage: Eukaryota > Metazoa > Chordata > Mammalia > Hyracoidea > Procaviidae > Heterohyrax > Heterohyrax brucei. The sequence continues at coordinate 56,464,837 of CM053149.1, forward strand.
TTTATGATTGCTGATTAGTCCATTTGTCTCCCCAAGACACAGACCTAACTGCCAAAGTGTTTCAATTCTTCTGAATCCCAGTCCCTGAAATTGATGCCTTTCTTCTTACTAGAATTCTCTGACACAAACCAGCTACAACTATTTGGATCTCCACAATGCAACTTAATTCATTAAGTTTTTCCATCAAGTGTATATGCTATAAATTTATTGTCTTTTACTAGGAATTTCTAATGTTGTGTTATCTAGCTATTACTTCAATGATGCTGCATAGCAAAACAACACCACTAGTATTTATTGCTTCCACGTAAATTTGTTAGCTGGTGATGACTCCATTTGCATGACTAGAATTCCATGACTTGAGTTCAGATATTTTGTCTTTCTCTCCTCGTTCTGCAGCCACTGTTACCAGGCAAAACTCCAGGTTCTCGTGACCAGTCCCAAATAGCCAATCTCTGAGACAGGTTTCAAGTTTAGTGACCAAATGGAAGTTTTATTCACTGTATGTTATCAGACATAGGGAGCTAGGACATGTTCTTCCTTTAAGGTCCTGCTCAAATTTGTCAAGGCCTCGCTCAGTGGCATCAAGTCAGATCCTACTCATGGCGACCCTAGAGGCCAGAGTAGAACAGTGCCATAGGGTATCAGGTTGAAGTATTTAAAGGGAGCAGGAGTTGCATGCAAAATGTAAATCCAGATGTTGGCACCATTGCCACAGAAACAATGTGATTGACTAGGGATGAAGAGGGAGTATCCATTTGTGAGGCTCAGGAGTCCTTCAAAGTGTTGGAATCTGGACTGCCTTCTGCTGGAGGTCCCAACTGGCTCGTGGGTCTTCTATGAAAAACTGTAAAGACATTATTTGCATATCCCTTGTCAGTGACTTCCTGTCAGGGACAGGAATTTTTGCCCAACTTTTTTACTTTTTATTAATTACAGTAAAAGAATAAAATTTCTAACATCTATCAGTTATCTATGATAAACCCTCAGCCCCCCACTCACCCGTGTAGCCAACAGTCATTTTCTTCTGTGGAGAATTCTCTTGTTAAGTCCTCATAACAGGGGTGTCATACAAAACTTGTCCTTTTGATACTGATTGATTTCACTCAGCATGATCTCTTCCGAATGAGACCATATTATGAGATGTTTTCTAAAACTGTCATTGTTTTTTAGCATAGCATAGTGTTCCATTGAGTATATGTACCATAGATTGCTTACCCATTCATCTGTTGATGGGCATCGCGTTGATTTCAACTTTTTGACGTTGTGGACTGTGCTGCAACAAACATTTGTGTATCAGTGTCTGTTCATGTGACAGCCTTTGTTTCTGAAGGATAAATTCTGAGCAGTGGCATTGCAGGGTCAAATGGTCTGTCTATTTTCAGCCTTTCAAGGAAGCGCCGGGAAAAAAGACAAGTCAATTTTACAAAGAGACTTAAATATTTGCTGCCTATTTTAACTTCCCTTTTTATAATTGGGGTGTCTAAAAGATTCCTTTCTGTTTTACCAGCATATTCCAGAATGTTCTTTCCCAATGGCAAATGGCAGATGTACCAGACAGCCTAAGAGAAACATGTGATATCTCTTAAGGCCTAATTTTGGAACTGGATCGTTGCTGTTTGTTGTATCATATTCTATTGTCCAAAGCAAGTCTCATAGACAATCCTAATATATGAGAGGCAGAAAAGTCCACTCTGTCAAATGGGAACAATAAGATGGATAGGAGGGAGTAAAGAACTGCAGACAATTACAGTTCACAATGAAGTCCCACCATTTAATTAGATTGATGAATTGGGTCACCATGCAGTTCAAAGGCTGTAGTACATTCATTTATATAACTAAGATATCCACTGAATATTTATTATATACCAAGCACTTGGGTTTAATTACTGAATAAGAAAGTGTGCCTGTTCTCATAAGTATCTTTTGGGAAGCCCAAAAGATAATTAGGCAATTGCAGTGTCTTGTTTGCTAACACTGGGGGCCTTGCTGGTACAGTGGGTAAGAGCTCAGGCTACTAACCAAAAGACCAGAAGTATGAATCCACCAGCTGCTCCTTGGAAACACTGTGCAGCAGTTGTACGCTGTCCTATAGGGTCACTAGGTATCATAGATTGAACTGTATTCCCCAAAAAATGTGAGTATAAATTTGGAGAATTCCGAGAGTGCTGTGTGTGCCTCTGTGATGTTAATGAGGGAGGATGGGCAGCAGCTGAGTTGGTAAGGCAGGACTCAAGGTGTGGGCTTACACTGTGCCTTGAGGGAATCTCTTGAGATATAAAAAAGAAGCTAGCAGAGAGATTTGGGGATCTTGGACCACCAAGAAAGCAGTGCTGGGAGCAGAGCTATCCTTTGGAAAGGATTGTGGGATCCCTGGAAGCCTCAGAAGCTTCCAGTCCAGGGGAAGATTGACAAGAACCTTCCTCCAGAACCAGTAGTGAAAGCCTTTTCCTGGAGATGATACCCTGAATTTGGACTTTTAGCTTACTGAATTGAGATAAAATAAAATTTCTCTTTCACCATGAGTCGGTCCGACTCAAAGGCACTTGGCTTGGCTTTTTAATGTCGTCTATTTGTGGTATTTCTGTTAAAGCTGTACTAGATGCCTAAGACACTAATTTTACACATAAGTTACCCTGAACTCTTAACCCAGTCTGGTTGGTTACAGAAATCTCTTTGGGAAGTGTATTTTCTCATTCATAAAAATTCCTATACTTCAAATAGATTTTTATACACTCTCTCCCTACCCCCGGGCATTTAATCCCCACCAGATTCCTTACTTCTTAGTCAGATCTGTTCTTCAGATGTGTCGTGTGCTGAAACTTTTGTTCTTGTTTTCAAATATTCCATGGTTTACCCTTATTCACAGAAATGATATCAGGTTGGCATTGAGTTTTCTTTGAGCATAAGATTCTGCAGTGAATTATATGACCATAATGAATACAAAATTAGTCATGTCATGCAAAATATACACTTTCTAGAAGCAATGATGTAAGAGTATTTTTTAAGTTGACTCTGCCACATAAGAAATTCAGCTGTTTATTCTACAATAATGTATTATTTGCTTAGTGCTTCTATAACAGAAATTCCACAAGTGAGTGGCTTTAAAAGAAGTTTATTTTCTCACAGTTTAGAAGGCCAGAAGCCCCAATTTAGAGTACCAGCTATAGCATAGTTCTCTCTCTGTCACCTCTGGGGAAAGATGGTGTCTCAGCTTCTGTGTTCCCATCACTCCTCAGTTCCTTGGTGATCATAACACTCTTCCTTGCATTCATGCTAGCATCTATGTGTAATCTGCTTTTTAATGCTCAGAGGTAATTAAATTTAAGATGTACTCCGCATTGGTATGGCCTCATTAACATAACAGAGAGAATTCTGTTACCAAAACGGATTGCATCTATAGATGTGTTAAATACATCTACAGACATGTTAGAATTCCAACATGTATTTTTGAAGAACACAGCTCAGATGACACTGCAGAAAAATTAGACATCATAATTACATCTAAAAATTAAAGACATTTTTTAAACTACTCAAAAAATTAGTTCCATTTATATCATAAGAAATAAAAGATTAGTATCAGGAACACTGCATTTGGATACCTTTTATATAATATGATAATTACATATCTTGCTTCAAAGATAGCCTTAAGCCAGATTCTTAACCTCTGCAAGGTTCATTTCACTCACTTACAAATTCATAAATAATACTACCACTCAATTGATAGAGTAGCTGTTGTTGTTGTCAAGTAATTGGAAACTTCTAAAGGGAGGGACAACTGCAACAACAACTTAGCAGCAAATGTTAGGAAATTCAGAGCAGAAGACAGATTATTCACCTTACTGTGAGAATATTTTTTGGAATGTGTCTAGCCATCTTCACTGCCACTGAAAGAAGATAGATTATTAGTTGTTTATTATTGTTCTTACCAGAGTAAATTGCTATCAGCTGATGTACATGAAGTCTGGTGGGAGTGAGGGCCTAGAAAGTCTAGGTGGTAGCTTGAGACATTATGAAGACCTTTAGACTCCCAGATTATAGCAGTGGAGTGATGGTACTGCATACTTCTACGGTGGATTAGCTGATAGTCTGTTTCTTGTCGGGATAACAGTTAAGTGCTGTGGCTGCTAATCAAAAGGTCAGCAGTTCAAATCCACTAGGCCTTCCTTGGAAACTCTATGGGGGTAGTTCTACTGTGTCCTGTAGGGTTGCTATAAGTTGGAATTAACTGGATGATGCTGGGTTTGGTTTCTTGATTTTCCCAGCATAAAAATTAGATGTAGCTAGATCAAATTGAGGCCAATTTTGAATGGATCAATCTTGTGTTCAGTCATTTCTTAGGTGCAATTAATATGCTGTTTGGGCACTATGCTTTGTACTTTCATGACGTAAATTTACATTTACTTACAAGCATTATCTACACTTGAAGAATGTTAGATCTCTAGGGAGACTTCAAATTAATTGTCCAGTTTCCACGTGTTATGTGTGAGGAATTTTCTTTTAATACGTGTCATGAAGTACCATTTATCATTTTAAATGGTGTTCTAATGGTACAACTGCACGAGTCTCCTCCTGCTCCAGTCATTTCCTATCACCAGGATTCCTTCTTTCTTCCTTTCCCCCACCAAATATCCAAACCAAAAAGCAAACCCATGGCAAGTTCTCTGCAGTAAATATTGTTACAGCTTATAGAAGCTATGCCGTTATTTACACTGAACAGTCTCCTCGTAGTTCAGCCCTCTCCTATCACCATGACAACCCAAGTCACATTTCAAGCAGTGAAGCATTATCAGAGAAGCAAACCCAGAAAAGGGAATGACTCTGAATTCCGATTTTTACTTTTGATCTTATCTATTGATCTCAAAAGCCATTCAGCAATCATCTTTAAAACCCCAAAATCTGTTGCTATAAGGCTGACTGCAACTCCTAACCTTATCTGACTCTAGGTGGCCTTGAACTTTGGGCGTCAAGGCTTCAACTGAGAATCACAGAATTGTGATTATCTCAATATACGTGAGCAAAATTCCTGGTTTAACATTACTTCATAAAAACAATAGAAATCATGGTGAGTAATGTGTTAATTTCATTGACCATTAAAAGGTAGAAACACTTAAGGTCAAGCGGTTAAGTGCTACGGCTGCTAACCGAAAGATCGGTAGTTCAAGTCTGCCAGGAGCTCTTTGGAAACTCTATGGGGCAGTTCACTCTGTCCTATAGGGCTGCTATGAGTTGGAATTGACTCAACAGCAATGGGTTTGGTTTTTGTTTATTACGCGGTAGCATATTCTGGTTTCTTCCTATACCTGTGAATGATAGACATCCTGGAAGGAGACTCTGCCTTCTCTGCTGGTTCTAGATCCACCACTCTGGCTCATTAACCACCTCCGAGGAGGCTATCTAGTCTATTCTCTGGCTTCTTATTGTTCGCTACTGCCTGGTAAGGCCCCAACTTGTGGAATCAGACTATTGTGATCCATAGGGTGTTTACTGGCTGATGTTCAGAAGCTGATCACCAAGATTTTCTTCCTATCCATCTTACCCTGGAAGCCCTGCTTGAAACCTACTAAGCCTCATAGCAATATATAACCTCCCGTGACAGACAGGAGGTGGTTGTATACAAGGTGTATGGGTTAGGAGTTGAAACCAGATGTCCTAAATGGAAGACAAGAAGTCTACCAGAGGGTTACCATGGAAAGGTCTACAAACAACAGGAGACTTACCGGGACTCTCTTCCAGTGTCCCCAGCTTGGAGAAATACCAATTTTTTCTGTGGTCCTCGTTATAAATTTCTCTTTCATCTGCTTTTCTCTCTCAGCTATTGTCGTGTCTCCCCTCATTGAGTTCTCCAAGGGCCTCTCAGCTTCTCAGCTTCCCAGAGTCTTTTCATAGCCCACTCCTAAATTCAGGGCTTATACAAAAGAAAACAAGGATACAGAGGAGCCTAGAAAGGAAGAGCAATTCTCCTTAACAATTGAGTATCTATTCATGTTTCTGGGCCATTTAGAATGTTTCACAATATGTTCTCTTTGGCTGGATTTTATATTGACTGAAGTTTCATTATACAAAGTAACTACTACTGTTACCAAGCTGATAGGTCTAAGAATAACCAATTTGGTTTCATCCTGAATCTTCCAAACATTTAAAATTTATGTTCAGTGATAAGAAAATTTAACTTTTAAACTGAATTTTGCTGACAATGTGAGGACATGTGAATACATGCCAACCAGTTTTGATTTCTTACATTATGGAATACTATGTGATGAAAAAAATTTCCAGTAAGCTTAGTGAACTTTTTCAAATAGTTATCTCAGAAAATAAAAGCCAAAACCTGTTGTCAAGGCTGTATTTATACTTCTTTCTTTCATATTATTTTTAAGTTTTCAAAGGGCTAATAGCAGATATTCCTTAATGAATTTTGACTCAGAAATTGCCTAGTAACCCATATGATTGGGAGACTACATCAACATGAGACTGGAAGACTTAGATGGTGCCCGGCCACCACAAAAGACAGCCCTGACAGGGCACACAGTGTAAAGTCCCTGGCATAGCATGAGAAAAATGAGAATTCCATTAAAAGATCAGGCTCAATAGACCCACAGCCTGGAGGGTCCCCTGAGAACGTGGCCCCTGGACTTGCTGTTAGTCCAGAGCTGAAACCAGCATTGAAGCCAACACTTCAGACAAAGACTAGACCAGGGTAATGGACACAGAATGATGCAGGTGGTGTGTGTGCTTTATGGTTTAATATATATGTAAGGCTTTCCAACTGGTTTCTTTTTAGAGGAAAGAGGAGAGGGTGGAGTAGAGGGGACAAGTGTTGGTTGAGTAGCTACTGGAAGTAAAAAGTGGAAAGGAAGAGTGTGCCATCTCAGGGTGAGGATGGCAGATACCATTGACTGGGGGAGGGGCCTGGGGTTTTATAGGACAATATTGATTTGGTTTGTAAGCTTTCACTTAATCACAATAAAAAATATAAATAAAAAAATGATTTTGCCTGGTAACATCCAAAAAGAGTTTTCAGACTGATTTTTCCTCCTTGCTACCAAATTTAGAGTCCACTGGAATAATCATAGATATCACCTTCGAGCTGACTCAGTCACAGACAGTGAAGCCTGAGAGAGCTGGAACTCAGTGGGACTGCTTGCTTTTCCGGTTCCGGTGAGCTTTTTCCCTTTAACGGGGTACAGGATCACCTTTCTCTATCACTTGTGTTAATGGAAAATATTTGCGTTTTCTTTCTCTGCTAATGGAAACACTGGTGGCATACTAGGTTAAGTCCTACATCTGCTAACCAAGTGGTCAGCAGTTCAAATCCACCAGGTGCTCCTTGGAAATTCAATGGGGCAGTTCTACTCTGACCTGTAGGGTTGCTATGAGTCAGACCCGACTCAATGACAGTGAGTTTTTTGGGTTTTCTCTGATAGGATTCCACCTTCCACAAGTTCTGCCTTCCACAAGTTTCACCATTTAATAATCTGAGGGAACCTGCTAGGTGAATGGGAGGTAAATGGAAGACAAGAGCATCTGACAAATCAAAACAATGGGAGTGGGAACTCACTCAAGTAACTTATACCAACACTCTCCCTAGACATTCCTCCCCAACAGCTTTCTGACCTTCCACAGGCCACCTCAATCCACAACTTCTACCAGGGAAGTCTGCATATTTAAGCTTCTTGTTACCAATTTTTAATTTTGTTTTTTCAAAATTTTTAATGACACCTGTTTTCAGTGTAGGGATGCATACTTTCTAATTGGGTGTGTATAAATTTGGGTTGGTTAATGTGAATTCTGAGAAATATCATCTGGTAATACAATCCACCAGTGAGGCCAGTGGCACTTTGGCACTGGTGGTAGATACATATGACAGTATTCCAGTAGAAACTAAAAAACAAACAGCTAAATTTTTTGCCATCAAGTCAATTCTGACCAACAGCAACCTTATAGGACAGAATAAAACCGCCCCAGAGGGCTTCCAAGTTGCAGCTGGTGGATTCAAACTTTTTACCTTCTTGGTTAGCATCCAATCTCTTCACCATTGCACCACTAGGGTTAATTTATTGTGTGTGCCTTTTCATTAGGTTAGCTGGGAGGTCCTAGGTTTTCCAAATGTGACACAGGAAAACCAAAACAAACCATTCAGGGGTCCCTCACTGTTACATAGGAATGCCATAATTGTGCTCGCAAGCCTTATCTCATAGAAATAAAAGGAAAACAGGCAAAAGTTTGCTAACTTTACACATCCAAGAAGCATCATCTAGTACAATGTTCAACACACACAACAACGAGGCTCCGATTCCTGACTGCTAAGCTTCACACATTTCAAAAGGGACCCACCATGATGCAAAATGCTTTAGAACTGGAATGAAGTACTACTGGTAAGGTTTAGAGGTGTGAAAAGTGGCTGGTATAACATTATACCAATGATAATAGGTATATGTTTTTAGATTAGACAGTTCAAATGCAAATTTTAATAAAATAGAGTGTAAACTAATGAAATGTTATGGAAGAAAGAAAAATTATGTTGGATATGGGAAAAATTCAACAAACATGAATTAGCTAAAATAAAATAGCCAGCCAAGTCGCCAAGTGCCGTCGAGTTGGATCCGACTCATGGATAAAATAAGTATTTTAAAAATTACTGCCATAGTAGTCTGGATAGAAAACTGAAAATGATGGAGGGTATTTGGAAAATACTAGGATTCTGTACTTGGAATGCTTAACAAATGCCTTTACATTTTCACTCCACTTTAAAGAACGCAAGACTGGAAATCATAAATAATGCATTGCAAGTGTGGTTTTTGAAAGAAGATGATGTAGACCTCTGTTTAGAGGAAGTACATGCAAAATGACTTCAAATGAATTGGGTGCTGATTATTTACATAAAAATAAAATATTTGTTTTGACATTATATAGATGATACTGGTGTGTGTATACATATTATATGTATGTAATCTGTGTATGTGTGTATGTATATATGTACACACACACACACTCTCATCTTCAGTTGACCTTGGAAACTTTGGTAGCATAGTGGTTAAGCACTACACCTGCTACCCAAAAGGTCAACAGTTTGAATTCACCAGGTGCTCCTTGTAAATTCTATGGAACAGTTCTACTCTGTCCTATAGGATCACTATAAGTTGGAATTGACTTGACAGCAGTCTTTGGGTTGGTTCAGTTCATCTTCTTTTTCTTTTTTAAAAAATTATTTATTACAGTAAATAAATAAAATTTCTATCATCTATCAACTATCTCATCTATGATATACCCTCACCCCCTACCCTTGCAATCAACAAAGTTATTTTATTCTGTAGATAATTCTATTTTTAAGTCCTTATAACAGGGGTCTCATACAGTATTTGTCCTTTTGACACCGACTGATTTCACTCAGCATAATATGTTCCAATTGAAACCATGTTATGAGATGTTTTCTAAAATGTACATTGCTTTTTATCATAGCATAGTGTCCCGTTGAGTATAAGTACCACAGTTTGTTTATCCATTCATCTGTTGATGGGCATCTGGGTAGATTTCATCTTTTAGCTATTGTGGACGGTGCTGCAATAAACATTCATGTACATGTATCTGCTCATGTGACAACCTGTGTTTCTGAAGGGTAAATTCCAAGCAGTGGAGTTACTGGATCAAATGATATATCTATGTCTGGCTTTTTGAGGAAGTAGTAGATTGCTTTCCAAAGAGGTTGTACCAACTTGCAAGCCTACCAGCAGTATAGGAGAGTTCCAATCTCTCCACAGCCTCTCCAGTATTTGTTGTTTTGTGTTTTCTGGATCATGGCCAGCTTTGTTGCAGTTAGATGATATTTCTTTGTTGTTTTGATTTAGATTTCTCTGATAGCTAATGATCATGAGCATACTCATATGTCTTTTGGCTGCATGGATGTCCACTGTAGTGAAGTACTTGCCTGTCTCCTCTGTCCATTGCTTACTTGGATTATTTACCTTTTTGTTGTTGATATTTTTCAGGACCCTGTAGATTACAGAGATCAGACAACCATCCGAGACGTAGTTGTCAAATTTATTTTCCCTTTCTGTAGGTAGTCCTTTAATTCTTTCTATAAAGTCCTTGAATGAGCAAAAGTGTTTGATTCTTAGTAGTTCCCATTTATCCATTTTCTCCTCTGTTAATTGTGCTTTGTTTGTTAGGTTTTGAAGTCTGTCTAAGTTGTGTATTAGAACATCCATCATTGATCCTATTTTTTTCTTGCATGAGTTTTAGGCTTGATATGTAGACCTTTAATACATTTAGAATTAGTTTTTGTGTCAGGTCTGAGATATGGGTCTTGTTTCAGTGTTTTGCAGATGTGCTAAAGAGACTGTTTTTACTAACTCTGATCATGTCAGGAAACAATGTAAAAAGGTATCATTTATTGAGCACACATTCTGTGTCATATAAGAAAATGTTAACTCAGATCATCCTCACAGAAAGCCTGTTATTGTCCCTTTTTGCTGATGATAAAAGTAAGACCAGCCAACCAGCCAAGTGGCATCGAGTCGGATCCAATTCATGGCGACCCTAGGGGCCAGGGTAAGGCAGAGAGAAGTTAAATAACTGGGTTAAATTTTATGACTATTCAGTGGTGGATCTTGATTCAAACATGGAGACTCTGGCTCCAGAGTTCATGAACTGAACATATTTCTATGTTTTATAGGTTTCCAAGTAACAGTAATGATAAACAATTGCAATTTTTAAGGTGACATATGTGATCAACATAAACAATTGAATCATATATTTACTAAATTGTCCCAGGACCCATTGCCATCATAACCAGTGCATCACAAGGGCTCCATCAGTCACCACTGTGCTGTCTACTAAAAGTCATCACTAAGGTTGTATTCTCCTACAAATTTGTACTTGTGTTCCGAGTTCAGTTAATTTGCACAAAATAGTTTCCTCATTAAAATGTTCCCAAGCCTATTTTGACTAATGACTCGTTCTTACCTCTCCTTGTTTACCACTGGACACTTCTCAACTGCCTCTTCTGAAGGGTTGAAATGTGCCTGGTATATCAAAGCTCTCTCCTTTCTCCATAAAATTCAACCTTGCTTGAAGCATAACTTCAGCTGAGCTCTTCAGTACAGAAATCCACATACTGCCAAGGGAGGACATAAAATAAAAGCAGCTTGATTCAAAATATACCAATCAAACACGGTGCAGCTCAAGGAAGTTTGACTGAGCTCAAGAAAGTTGGTGACATGTGTTTTCAGTATAAGAATGCATGCTTTCTAATTGAATGTGTTTAAATTTGGACTCAGCCTACTGATCTCCCCAGATTCTTCCTTCTGATCTTCTGACTATGAGGCCATTAAGGCCAATAGGGTACTGGCATGCTTGCCATAAATTAATTAGAAGGAAAAAAAGGTTTTTATTTCATCGTTCTAAAATCCAGAGTTAATCATTAAGAATCCCTAGGGCTAGACTTTGTATTGACACCTTATATGTAATGTCTCACTACCCTGCTGTCAGTTTGTCATATTGTGGTGGTTTACATGTTGGTGAGAAGCTGACACCTGTATCACTGATATTTCAAATACCAGCAGGGTCATTCATGGTGGACAGGCATCAGTAGAGCTTCCAGAGTAAGACAGACTGAGAAGAAGAATCTGGTGACGTACTTCTGATAAAAGTTGGCCAGGAAAATCTAATGGATGACAGTAAATCATTGTCTGATATAATGCTTGACAACGAGCCCATCAGTTTTGAAGGCATGCAGTATAAAACCAGGAAAGAGATGCTTCCTCAAAATAAATTGACCCTTAATGACGCAGATGGAGTAAAGCTCTAGGTACTTTCATTTACTGAAGAAACTGTACTCAAAATGAAAAGGAATGGCTAAAAACATCCATTAATAGTCAGAATGTTAAATGTATGAAGTATGAATCAAGGGAAACTGGAAGTTGTCAAAAATAAAATGGAAAACTTGAAGATTATTATCCTAGGCATTAACTACCACCATGTGAAAAGAAGAAAACAAAAAGTCATTGTTATCAAGTCAGTTCTGACTCACAGCAACCTTATAGGACAGAACAGAACTGCCTCATAGGGTTTCTAAGTGGGTGACAGGTAGATTTGAACTGCCAATTTTTTGTTAGCAGCCAAGGTACTAACAGCATTAGTGACATAAAATAGACTGATATTGGCCATTTCCAATCAGAGAATCACATATTCTAGGAATGATAAATTAAAGAGGAATGACATCCCATTCATAGTCAAAAAGAACCTTTCAAAACATATTCTGAAATATAATGCTATCAGTGATAGGATAATATCCATATGCCTATGAGTAAGACCAGATGACTATTATTCAAATTTAAGCATCAACCACTAATACCAAACAAGAAGAAACCAAAGATTTTTACTAACTTCCACCATCTGAAACTGAGCAAATAAGCAATCAAGATGCATTTATAATTGCTGGTGAAAAGAATTAAAAAGTTGGAAACAAAGAAGGATCTGTAGGTGGAAAATATGGCCTTAGGGAGAGAAAGAATTTGAGAGATTTCATGACAGAATTTTGTAACAATAAGGACTTATATATTTACATTGGAAATACTTTTGTTCAACAATGTAAATGTTGACTCTGCAAGTGGACTGTACTGGACTAAGTACATAGGAATCAAATCAGCTACATTTGTGGAAGGAGGTGATAGAAAAGCTCATTGTCATCAGTCAGAACAAGTCCAGGGTCTGACTGCATAACAGACAGACCATTAATGGTTCATATGCAAGTTCAAGTTAAAGCTGAAGAATATGAAAAGAAATCCGCAAGAGCCAAAGTACAACACTGAGTACTCAGTAACTGAATTTAGAGACCATCATAAAACATTTAACATTAATGGTGGAAAATCAGATGACATCATACACAAAAGAAGCAAAAGGCAGAATAAAAAAAGACCAAAATGGGTGTCAGAGAACATTCTGAAACTTGCTGTTGAATTTAGAGTAGCTAAAGTGAAAGAATGAAATGGTGAAATAAAAGAGCTGAACAAAAGAGTTCAATGGTGGACTAGAGAAGACAATGTAAGATAACAAAATGAGAAAAGTCCTAGATTTAGAAAGTCAAAAGAGAGAACATACTTAACATCTCTCAGACTGAAAGAACTGAAGAAAAAATTCAAGCCGCAAGTTGCAATATTGAAGGATTCTATGTAGAAAATACTGAAAAACACAGGAAGCATCAAAAGAAGATGAAAGGAATACGGAGAAATGCTGTACCAAAAATTACTGATTGACATTTAAACATTTCAGAAGGTAGCGTGTGATCCAGAACTGATGATACTGAAGGAAGAAGTACAACTTACACAAAGTTACCGGTAAAAAATATAGAGCTCCGGGAATTAATGGAATGAATGAATACCAACTGAATTATCTCAACAATCAGATAAAAACTGGAAGTGCTCACTCATTTCTGCCAAGAGATTTGGAAGACAGCTATATAACTGGAAGAGATCAAACTTATGCCTATTGCAAAGGAAGGTGATCTGACAGAATGTGGAAATTATAGATCATTAATATCTGTCTCAGTTATCTAGTGCTGCTATAACAGAAATAATAGAAGTGAACAGCTTCTCCACAGAGAAATTTATTCTCTCACAATCTAGGAGGTTAAAAGTCCAAATTCAGGGTGCAGCTTCAGGGGCAGGCCTTTCCTCTGTGTTGGCTCTAGGGGAAGGTCCTTGCCATCAATCTTCCTTTAGTCTAGGAGCATCTCACCACAGGGCCACTGGTATCAAAGATGGGCTGTGTTCCTGGCACTACTTTCTTGGTAGTATGAATTCCGTCTGTCCCTCTGTTGCCCTCTCTCACTTATATCTCAAAAGAGATTGACCTAAGGCACAGCCTAATTTTGTAGATTGAATCCATCCTTATTAACGTAACTGCCTATAATCCCTCCTCTTTAGTATCATAGTGGTAGGATGTACCCCACATGGGAAAAATCACACCAGATGACAAAATGGTGGACAATCACATATTACTAGGAACTGCGGCCACCCAAGTTTACACATAATTTTGGGAGACATAATTCAATCCATAGCAATATCACATGCAGGTAAAATTATGCTAATGGAAACTCAAAGATGTTCGAAGAGGTACAACAACAAGGAACCACCAGAAATTCAAGTCAGATTAAGAAGAGGATGTGGAAGTGTGGATATCATAGCTGATGTCAGTTGGATCTTTGCTTGGAGCAGAGAATACCAGAAAGATGATTACTTATATTTTGTTCACTTTGCAAAGGTATTCAACTATGTGGATCATAGCAAGTTATGGATAACATTGCAAAGAATGAAAATCCCATAACATTCAACCATGCTAGTTAGGAAACTGAATTACCAGAAAAGCTAATCTGATTCAAAGGGCCCTTGTCTTCCCCAAGTGAGAATACACAAGAAAGATCAAAATTAGTTCCACTTTAACAAGCTTTCGTTTTACTGTGACACCATGCAAAAGGAGTTAGTGGGGTCTAAGCCTCTCCAAAGTCCAACTCAACTGGAAGAAAGAAATTGCAGGCTTCAAAGTCTCATTGCTAAGCATTCAGCTGTGATTATTCAGGAGCTTTTGGAGAAAGGGGCATAGTTTCTAAAGAAGTAGGTAGGAACAGGCAATGAGGTTGTATGTGCACCTGTGCACTTGTACATAGACCAAGAGGTAGTTGCTCAAACAGAATAAGGATATACCACGAGGTTTAAAGTCAGGATAAGGGCATCAGGGTTGAATTCTTCCACCATATTTATCCAATTTGTGTGCTGAGAAAAAATTCTGAGAAGCCAAACTATGTGAAGATGAACATGCCATCAGGACTGGAGGAAGCCTCACTAATAACTGCAAAATGCAGATGACATACACTTACTTGCTGAAAGCTAGAAGAACTAGAAGCATTAATTGATGAAGATAAAAAATTATACAGCCTTCAAAATGGACTGTACTTTAACAGAAAAAAAGCAAAATCCTCACAACTACACCAATAAGCAGTATCATGCTAAATGGAGAAAACATTGAAATTGTCAATGATTTCATTTTACTTGGATTCACAATCAACACCCATGGAAGCAGCAGTCAAGAAATCAAGTGATATATTGCACTGGACAAATATGCTACAAAAGACCTCTCTGAACTGTTAAAAAGCAAAGTAACATCGAAGACTAAGGTGCTCCTGACACAAGCCATGGTAGTTTCAGTCTCCTCATTTGTTTGTGAAAGCTGAGCAGTGCATGAGAAAGACTAAGGTAGAAATGAGAACTTTGAGTTATGGTGTTGGCAAAGAATATTGAATATTCCTTGAACTGCCAGATGAGTGAACAAATCTCATGTAATGTATGCTAGAATGATTCTTGGTAGTGAAGATGCGAAGAGTTTGTCTTACGTACTTGAGACACATTATTAGTGGTCCCTGGAGAAGGTCATCATGCTTGGTAGAGAGTCAATGAGATGGACTGGAACAGTGGCTGCAACAGTGAGCTCAAACACAGCAATGATTGTGAGAATGGCAAAGACTCAAGCAGCATTTTCTTGTGTTGTACAGCGTCACTATGAGTCACAACCAGCTTGATGGTACCAAACACCAGCACAACAATTTTAACTCCATTAAATTCAAAAAGCTAGCAACAAGTTCTCCTGTCATTGTTATACTCTGCTCTGGAGAAGGATCTTCTAAAACCTTTAAGATATTTTGATTATGAACAAAGGAAAAGGACCAGATTGTCTCATATGTTGAAGGGAGTGATCGGTCCATTAGCAAGTACTGAATTTAGAAATACTAGTTTTTGTGATCTAAAATATAACTTTAAATAGTTATAAGGAAGACATTTTTCTTCACTAACTATAGAGGTGCTGTTAGTCCAATATGCTTAATGTAGCAATTTAAGAAATAAGGGAGTCACTTCATTAGTGATCTATAGAGTCATGTCAAACCTTTCCCAACTGACGCTTGCAGAGAATACAGGGGAAATTTTCTTCTGTAAGAAAATTACGTGGTTTATATCAAGTTTTCTTATGATGGCAGTTTCTATCTCTTTGACCTTTTCCACTTTAAAGTTAATGACTGTTTACTCTGATGAGCTTATTTGAGCAAAACTAAAGATGGATTACGTTAGCTAGATTTTCCCCCATATAACATGTGTTATTTAATATTAGTCTTCAAACTGCTCAAAGAAATAATTAATGGTAAGTATTTTAGATAATCTTCTAATGTCCATTCTCCTAAGCTCTTGTCTATTCACTTGTTAACATTTCCATGTACACAGCATGCATGAACACATCATCATATGTACCATGTATAATCAATTTTTGTGCTAGTATCAAAGAAATTGCACTTACCTTTTCATAGTAGTTGTAAATTTTTCAAATTTATTTTAAATGTGCACATTTAAAAACCAATTCTGAATATTTTGGTTGTACCTTGCATCTCTCTTCTGCTATTATACATGTCCAGAGAATGTTCTGTTTTGGTCATTTTGATACTTTTTGTTCTCAAATTTCCTTTTGGCAATATGAAACATTGGGCAGACAGCATGTAGTAGCTGTTCAAGGATTGTGTAAAGTAAATCACAGTAGGCAGATTGAGGAAGAAGACCTGAATTTGAAATTCCATGGTACCAATAGAGAGGCTACCATTTATTTTCTTCTGGTATCTCCAAGCTTGAACCCAGCATACCAGATGTGGGGAACAAGCCACAGACAGAGAGTTCTAGAAGAATCTCTGTATTTCAGGCTTGAACACTGGAAAATGGAAATACTTACAGCAAGAACAAGTGTGAAGGTTGCCTGTTTCTATGTTTTCTTTTCCTCTCTTGGTTGTATCAATCCTATGAGGTCACAAACAGTGGCAATGTGATCCTGCCAAGCCAAGTGCTATCAAATGTGATCCTACAGGAGCCAAAATTCTGAGGCAGAGAACAGTGGACGCTCTGTTTCTAATAGTGTTGGATCAACTTCAATTCATTTTCCTGTCTCTATCTTTCTGCTTCTTTATATCAGATACCAGTATGATTTCAGATTGCAAAAGGAAGTGGAGTAATAATAAACCTCAATCTTTAAGTCAGATGACCAAAACTAAGAGCTCCAGGGAACAGAAAACTACCAAGGAGATCACAGGGAGGAGAAGTTCTAGAAAGAGACCACATAAAGATGTTTATGAACTTCTAAGCTCACCCCCAATCTGTTTATGTGTCGATCTGACTATTCCTAAAGTTCGTATCAAAGACTTTGAGAACCAACATGTCATACAGACAACTTTCAGTCTCTGTAGGACTCTACTATGATCCAGATTCTCATAATATGATATTCAAAATGTCCAGATTCAATCCAAAATTACTTGACATGTGAAAAATTAGAAAAACCTCATTCTATATGGAAAAACATAATCAATGGACCTCAACATAAGATGATACAGACTAGAATATTCTGACAAAAGACATAACAATGCTTCAGCAAGCAGTTGTGGATAATGTCAAACCAAATTAAAAACAAGAATTCTCATAAAAGAGACAAAAAATACAAAGAAGAACCAAATCAAATGTAAGACATATGACCCAACAAAATTACATCAATCACAAACTGGAGGACAACCACACACATTAGGAATAATGGCCATGCCAAGGGGACACACATTTGGGGGAATCGTAAGTCAGTCCTTAGCATCTATTTTACCAGTTTATAGAGGGCAAGTCTTGTTTGGTAACATCTCACTTAGCTAACACATTGTTCTGGTTCAAAAAATGAAAAGGCCTTTTACATAAGTAGAATCTGAATCCCACAAGAATGTCGGTTATTTGCTTATTGTTTTTGTTTGGTACCATTGAGTCACTGTCAACACACAGCAACGCCATGTGTTCATGAATACAATTGCCCCATTTATGTGTCATGTTACTTGTAGTGTATAACCATCTAAGACAATTCTTACCTAAACTAAATCATTCACTTCACTCTCATGTCACTGGGTCTCAGAATCTTAGTTCTGAAAACTATTTATTAGTTTTTTAAATGGTAAGAATGCACCTCTTTGGATCACTGCTCTCTATCTCCTATTCACGTTTCACCCTTACATACTCCATTGGTGTCTCAGAGACTAGAATCCCTCTGGGCTTTGGATCCTCAATTCCATAGGCTAAATTTGTGTCTCAGCAGCCCAACAGAAACAAGTTTTGACCCTACGTTAAATGAAATCAAGTCTCAGAAAGGCATATCTACTCCAAGTCTTATCTAGACTGTGATATTTTAGGAGTTGTCTGGTTTGCTGGGCAAGGAGTTTTCAAGAAATATGATATAGAGATTTTGCTCTCTTTGCTGATTTTGTAGCTTTGTCAATTAAACCTTTAACAACTTTTTATATTAGTGGTTCATTTCTAATATTTATGGAAACCTTGGTGGCATAGTTGTTAAGTGCTACATCTGCTAATCAAAAGGCTAGCAGTTCCAATCAGCCAGACACTCCTTGGAAACTCTGTGCAGCAGTTCTATCCTGGTCTATAGGGTTGCTATGAGTTGGAATCTACTCAACAGCGGTGAGTTTTTGGTTTATGCTTCAACGCACACACAAAAAACCCCAAATCCAACTCACTGCATCAAGTAAATTCTGACTCATAGCAACCCTATATGACAGAGTAGAACTGCCTCATAGGGTTTCCAAGGAGTGGCTAGTAGATTCAACCAACTGACCTTATGGTTAGCAGCCATAGCACTTAACCACTGCACCACAAGTGTTCCTCGACTTTAACACAAAGCACTGTAAAAAATAAATAAATAAAATAATGGTTTATAATTTAATACAATAACTTTTCTTTGAAGACTTATTTTGCTGCTTTCTGTTTGGGCTTTACTCAAAACTCCTTTTGCAAATCTCAGATTAGTGTTTGCCATTGATCTCAGTATGTCAGCCTTACATTTCAAATGTATTTCCTCTGATTGCATCTTCTTCGCTAATCAAGAGATTTCTAAGGCTTTTATAATAAATGTTTATATGATGATAATCTCAAAAACCAACCAGAGAATGAGTTATGAATTCTAACTGCACTGCAACAACATGTCACATGAAACAATGGGTTTTTCTTTGTTTTCTGATAATTTTTCATTCCTTGTAGGTTCTTGAAAGCTCATTTCCAAGTAACAATAGTCCAGTTAGAAACAGAAGCTCTACTTTTGCCAGTAAGTAATCATTAGTGTTTTCATGGCAGGTGCTTGAAGAGTTTTGAATATTTTCTAGTGCACAAACCTGCAGAATTAATGTGCTTCTCCTGCTGCCCTTCCCTGGCTCTGTCAGTGATGCACCAACCTGTACCAATAGCTCCTCAGCGAAAAGTGCTGCATCTGGGGAATCTGCAGTCCTTTGTCACACTCTGCAGTTGGCTTAGGAAGCCTAAGTGATGTCAGGATGAGCAATGGAGAGCACTTGGAAGGAAATAATCATATACAGAATTGAAGGTTGAATTTTAATTTGTATTTATTTTGTTAGAGCGAAAAAGTTATTTGGGTTGTTCATTTCTTAACAACAACAAAACTCCCAGCCTTATTACATCTCCAAAATCAATCCCCACTGTTGAATATAACGTTACTATCCACACAAATTCTTTAGAGTGGTGATTCTCCTACTATGGTTTTCAGATCACATTCGCCAGAGTCAACTGGATCCAATTTCAAAACTGCTAAATCATGATTTTCGTGGATATGACCTGTGAATTTATACATTTTACACATGTTCAAGGTGATTCTTATGCCATGAGTTAGAGAAGCCCTACTCCTGCATAAGGAAAAATCAGTGTTTCAAGACAACAACAATGATGGCTCAACACCATCCCCAAACCAAACCCACTGTCATTGAGACAATTCCGACTCAGAGAAACACTAACAGGACAGTAGAACCACTCCACAGTTTCCAAAGAGGACCTGGCAGATTCGAACTGCCAACCTATTGGTTAGCAGACGTAACACTTAACCACTATGCTACCAGAGTTTCCAGCACCATCAGAGTTATGTAACTAACAACTGGAAAACAAGAATAAGCATCAGAGACTACGTAAAAGCAAGAAATGACCTAAAATTTTGGTAAATATTTCACGTCTAGTCACAAAGCTTCAAAGGTTTAGAGCCAAAGGGATCTTAGGTGTCACATTACAAGTCTTAAGTTGCTTGTCTGGGGTAATTGGTAGCAGCTACTGTTACTTATTGAGCACTTACTGTGTGCTAGACATTGTGCTAAGCATGTTACGGAGAATATTCTATTTAATGTCTGTTGCTTAGAATGTTGAAGAGGATTTAAGGTTACTAAGTAAATTTTTTTTAACAAAGATGGTATCAGACTCTAGATCTCAGCTCAAAGCCACGTTCTTATTTCACCTCAAAGCTTCTTGTCTTGTTACTAGAAGAAGGGTGAATTCCACCAATTTCTTGTGTCCATAAAAGACGGTGTAGGTACTTACATTGCAAGTTACACTTTCCAAAAAGTTTGTCGTCTACTTCTACATTTTTGACTAGATAATGAAGAAATAGCAGTCTCTAAAATACCTTACCTTGGTCTGTTCGTGTTCCAAGGTCAAATCATATTGTATTGAAATTAAACGATTAGAAAACATTGGAAGGTTTTATGTCAAGAGCACCAAAAATGCTGGAGTCAAGTTCACTCTCAATAACTGATGCTTCACTTTCTAAGACTTATACATTGTGGTCTTTAAGAAGCAATTTAATTGTACATTCAGGATTGTGTAGGATTTTGGAGCAGGCAATTTGCTTGCTCATTATCTCTAGGGATCTGTTTATGTGTGGGCTCTGTACATATGCTTCATTCAGCCATTTGTCCAAGCATCCTTATACTCCTTCATGCCTTTTCTATTTTCTATAAACCTTGTCACTTATTTAAGCTTGCCTGCAGTGTAAAGTCAAAAACTGCATCCTTCCCACGTAGTGTCTTGAGGCAGACCTCAGACACGGGTCTTATTAGTTCTGTCTTTCTCTCTCCCATTCCTTTCAGCAAAGAGGCCAAAATAATTTACTATGGCCAAGCTTCTGAGTTCCAGTCTTTGTCCATTTTGTCAGCTCAATTTCTTAGCACTTTCTCCATTCTTCACTCTGCACTGCAATAATTCTTGAACTTCCATGGCCATGCAACACTATTTCACTCACCAATGCTTTCTTCCTCCAAGCTCTGGTGGCACAGTGATTAAAGCACTCAGTTATGCATCAGAATGTTGGCAGATCAATCCCACTAGTGAATGGAATTTCTCCTCCTCTGTCTTAACTCTTGACCTTGTGCTTACCACTTTATTATTGCACTTGTCGCCCTACAGTGTTTTTCTTTGTTAATTTTTATTGTGCCTAAATATATGTAAGAAACATTTCAACTACTTTCAAGTGCACAATTCAGTGACATTAACTGCATTCAACCTGTTGTGCAACAGTTAACATTATCGGATTCCAAATTCTTTCATCATCCTTAGCAAAATCTCTGTGTTGTATAAGCAACAGATTGTACATTTTAATTGCTTGCTTATTTACTGGTTTCAAGACTTAATTCTGAATTACTTGAGAAGATATTTTGCTTATTTTTCTACATTTCTCCAGAAGCCAGAATAATACCTGACCTAGAAAATAGCTAATAAATTATTATTTAATAAAGGAGATTGAAATTCCTTTCATATTAGTGTTGTTAAAGACCTATATTTTTTCAATACATTTTTGTTGATAAACATATAAAGCTGTTAACTGAAAAAACACCCATTTGAAGACACCAGGATGACGACAGCACATTGAGCACCAATGATGTCAGTAATTAGAATAACTTGTCATTGAATATGAGAACCAGTATTTCTGTAGAAGCTCCATAGGGTTTCACAATGTCTCACAAATTGTCTCAGACTTGAATTTATCTTGGTGCTGAAAAAAGTTCTGGAAGAATTTATTACAGTGGAATAAATGCAAGTTACAAAAATGTGAGTGGTTTGTTCAACGTTTGCTTGTCTTCAACTTCAAGTTTTATGCTCATTCCAATTGTAAAGAGAGAAGTTGTAAATGAATAGCTTAGGAAATTATTTCAGAGAAAATAGATAACATTCTTTTTACAAAAGTCCTAAAATTGTAAATTACTTGTGTTTTCTTAAAGGTTTCCTTAATTATTGTTCAAATTGAATGGGAGGTCATATGCATTTATCTCCCAAAACTGTATGCCATATATCAGGTGCTGAGTGATAGGGCATAAGACTAATGTTCCCTATTATTGTTGCAAAATTCCAGAAAGATTGTAGAAAGGAAGCTTTGCAATCATTTTTTAATGATTTTCTTTCTTTTTTTTGAATCAAAAAGGAGTAGAATGATAGATCTGATTTTGTTCCAATACTTATGGATAGACATATTAATAACTTATTTGCACTTGTTAAAAAATTGCTGTAGAAACATAAAATCTGGTTTATAAGTAGGACTTGCAATGGATAGATGATTAATAATACTAGAAATTGCTTCATTATCATAGTTGCACATTATTCTCTGGCTTCTTCAACAATAAACCAGGAAAACAAAACATATTTCCTACTGCATATTCACTCCATGTATCATTTAAACCAAAAGAAATCTTCGTTAATTACTGAGAGTTTTGTAGTCCAAAAAGCTGTTGTTTTTCTCCCCCCACTTTCTCATTTCTTTCTGTAATCACTCTCTGAATTAAAGGCTCTTGAACACATCTAGGAAACCCCAGTGGTGTAGTGGTTAAGTGCTACATCTGCTAACGTTTTTGTTTGAATCTTCCAGGTGCTCCTTGGAAACTCTATGGGGCAGTTCTACTTTGTCCTATAGGGTTGCTATGAGTAGGAATAAACTCTACAGCACTGGAGTTGGGTTGAAATACATTTAAAAGTATGCAGTCACTTGCCCACTCTGCAACTATATCATATTGTCTGAGACTGTGGACTAAAGCTGTATTTTCTGACAGTTACTGTAGCCAATTATTAAATGAGAATCATTCAATGCAATTAGTTTGATTCTCATTACTAAATCTGTACCAAGGAGTATTGCCAAAACCAAAGTGAACACACTGAATAATTGGTGAGTTCTTCATCAGGTTGTGTAATTGACTTAGAAGATCTGTATTCTGAGCTATCTATTTGGTACTCCAGGGCATTTCATCAAACCAGTAATTTTACTGTCCATTTTTCTTTCAGAAATATAATTTTTTTTATTATTTTTATTTAACATAACTGAGTGAAAATGTACATTCATGTATAAATTTACATGCCCACCTATATGCAGCTTCCACTGCTCTCCCTGTCCGGTGACTGCACACTATTCCTCTCTGCTTCATACATTTCTCATCCTCCCAACAGCCTCCTTTCCCCTCCTCTCCATCCACTCCCCTTCCTTCAGCCAGAGGTCAGCAAGATGATATCCTATAGATGTATAGAACCATAAAGTGCTTCCAATATATGGTCACTCTGCATTGCCAAGTCCAATCCATTCCTGTCCAAAGAGTGGACTTTTATTATAATTTACGGGAAACGGCAGCATCAGGGCTAGGGGCCATGCTCTCAGAGGAACCCCCAAACCGCTGGACCATCAATTGAGGTATTTTAGTGGAGATCTTATGATGTACTCCTTTTTATTCTTGTGTTGCCGGTGAGACTCCTCTCTGTGAGCTCCATTGTGGCTATCACTGGTGGTGGCCGGGCACCATCCAGTTCCTCCGGTCCCAAGTCGATGTAGGCACCCACTCTTGTGGGTCTCTCTGTCTTCTCGGTTGTCTTTACCGCATGTCATTTTGGTCCTCGGTGAGCATCCGTTCCTGCTGAGTTGGGACAATTTGCTGTGTCCTCGGATGGCAGCTTGGTAGCTTTTAAGACCCCAGACGCCACTCATCATTGTGGGGTGCAGAGAGCTCTCTTAGCAAAACTCTAGTTGTGCCAATTGGCCTGGAATTCGCCTAACAGCATGGTCCCCTGCCCCCCGCCCCAGCTACTCTATCTTTGCAGTATTGAGTTAAGATGGAAGGAGTACTCAAGTTATGCTGAAGTCCACTTAATGTTGTTCTTGTTTCTAATGTGTGCTATCACCGCTTTCTCCCAACTAGATTTCTAGTAACTACCTAAACTAAACCCTCCCCCCACCCTTCCTCCCTCCCCTCCCTTGTAGCTGTCAAAGAGTCTTTTCTTCTATACACAAGTCTGCTTTTGAGATCTTATCGTAGAGGTCTCATACAGTATTTGTCCCTTTGTCGCTGACTACTTTCACTCAACATAATGTCTTCCAGTTGAAACCAGGTTAGGAGATGTTTCCTGGAATCATCGTTATTCTTTATCATTGCGTAGTGCCCCATTGAGTATATGTACCATAGTTTACCTATCCATTCTTCTACTGTTGGGCATCTGGGATGATTCCATCTTTTTGCTATCATGGACTGTGCTGTGGTAAACATTCTGGTGCATGTATCCGTTGGTGTGAAAGGCCTTGAATCTGTAGGATATATTCCAAGTAGTGGAATTACTGGGTTAAATGGTATATCGATATCCATTTTTTTAAGGAAGCGCCAGATTGCCTTCCAAAGAGGCTGGACCATTTTGCAACCCCACCAACAGTGTAGGAGGGTTCCACTTTCTCCACAGCCTCTCCAGCATTTGTTGTCTTGTGATTTTTGGATCATGGCCAATCTTGTTGGAGTGAGATGGTATCTCATTGTTGTCTTGATTTGAATTTCTTTAATAACTAAAGATCGTGAACATGTCCGCATGTGTTTTTTGGCTGCCTGGATCTCCTCTTTAGTGAAGTGTCTGTCCATCTCCTTTGCCCATTGCATAATTGGATGGTTTATCTTCTTCTTATTGATATTTTGTAGTATCTTATAGATTATGGAGATCAGGCGTCGGTCTGACATAGAGTTGCCAAATATTTTTTCCCATTCTGTGGGTGTTCTTTTAATTCTATTAATAAAGTATTTGGATGAGCAAAAGTGTTTGATTCTTAATAATTCCCATTTATCTATTTTCTCTTCTGTTGATTGAGGTTTCTTTGACAGATTTTGGAGTCTGTCCTCATTGTGTATTAAAACTTCCATTGTTGTTCCTACCTTTTCTTGGATGAGCTTTATCATTTTAGGTTTGATATTTAGGTTTTTTATCCAGTTGGAGTTGGTTTTTGTATAAGGTGTAAGATATGGATCTTGATTCACTTTACTGCAGATGGATAACCAATTTTGCCAGCACCATTTGTTGAAGATACTGTTTTTACCCCAGTTTAATGTCTTAGGGCCTTTGTCAAATATCAACTGTTCATAGGCAGATGGTGTCATCATTGGGGTCTCAATTCTGTTCCATTGATCCATCTGTCTGTTGTTGTACCAGTACCAGGCTGTTTTGACCACGGTGGCAGTGTAGCATGTTCTAAGATCAGGTAATGAGAGGCCTCCCAGTGGGTTCTTCTTTTTTAGTAGTACCTTACTTATCCGGGGCTTCTTCCCTTTCCAAACAAAATTGGTGATTTGTTTCTCCATCTCATTAAAAAATGATGCTGGAACTTGTATTGGGATTGTATTATATAAATAAATTGCTTTGGGTAAAATAGACATTTTCACAATGTTAAGTCTTCCTACCCATGAGCAGGGTAGGTTTTTCCATTTATCTAAGTCTCTCTTAGTTTCTTGTAGTAAAGGCTTGTAGTTCTCTTTGTAAAGGTCTGTTGTTTCTCTGGTTAGATTAATTCCTAGGTACTTTATCTTCTTAGGGACTATTGTAAATGGCATTGATTTGATAATTTCTTCCTTAACAGTCTCCTTGTTGGTATAAAGGAATCCTACTGATTTACTTATGTTTATCTTGTATCCTGAGACTTTGCTGAACTCTTCTATCAGTCTGAGCAGCTTACCTAGAGATTCCTTGGGGTTCTCTGCATATACAATCATATCATCTGTGAACAGGGAGATTTTAACTTCTTCTTTGCCCATGCACATGCCCTTTATTTCTTTGTCTTGTCTAATTGCTCTGGCTAGAACTTCTAGCACAATGTTGAATAGGAGAGGTGAGAGTGGGCATCATTGTCTAGTTCCTGATCTCAGGGGAAAGTCTTTCAGTCTCTGTCCATTCAGGATGATGTGGGTAATTGGCTTTGTATAAATGGGCCTTATCGTGTTGAGGAATTTGCCGTCTATGCCCATTTTGCTAAGAGTTTTTAGCATGAATGGTTGCTAGACTTTATCAAATGCCTTTTCAGCATCAATGGACAAAATCAGGTGATCCTTGTCTTTTGTGTTATTTATGTGGTTAATCACATTAATTGTTTTCCTGATGTTGAACCAGCCTTGCATCCCTAGTATGAATCCCACTTGGTCATGATGGATTATTTTCTTGATATGTTGTTGTATTCTGTTGGCAAGAATTTTGTTGAAGATTTTTGCATCTAGGTTCATGAGTGATACCGGTCTGTAGTTCTCTGTCTTTGTTGGATCTTTCCCTGGCTTAGGTATCAGGGTTATGCTGGCTTCATAGAATGAGTTTGGGAGTACTCCATCCCTTTCTATACTGTGAAATAGTCTCAGTAGTATTGGGGATAACTCTTCTCTAAATGCTTGGTAGAATTCTGCCGTGAAGTCATCTGGGCCCAGACTTTTTTTGGTTGGCAGTGTTTTGATTACCTTTTCAATCTCTTCCTTTGTGATGGGTTTATTAAGTTGTTCTGCTTCACGTAGTGATAATTTGGGTAGGTGGTATGAGTCAAGGAATTGGTCCATTTCCCCTAGGTTTTCAAATTTGTTAGAATACAGTCTTTCATAGTATTCTGTTATGATACTTTTTATTTCTGTTGCATCTGTGGTGACAACTCCCTTCTCATTTCTAATTTGGGTTATTTGTTTCCTTTCCTGCTTTTCTTTAGTAAGTTTAGCCAGTGGTTTATCAATTTTGTTGATCTTTTCAAAAAACCAGCGTTTGGTCTTTTCAATTTTTTCAATTGTTTTTCTATTCTCTAATTCATTTAGCTCTGCTCTAATCTTCATGATCTCCTTTCTTCTGGTGCTCGAGGGGTTCCTCTGTTGTTCTCTTTCTACTTGTTCAAGCTGTAGAGTTAGTTCCTTGATTTGGTTTCTTTCTTCCTTCCAGATGTGTGCATTTATGGAGATAAACAGACCTGTGAGCACTGCTTTGGCTGTATCCCATAGGGTCTGGTAGGAAGTGTTTTCGTTCTCATTGAAGTCCATGAATTTCTTTAATTCATCCTTGATTTCCTCTATAACCCTTGTTTTTTCGAGCAAGATGTTGTTCAGTTTCCAAGAGTTCCACATTCTATCTATGTTTTTTCTGCTATTGATTTCAACTTTTATGGCTTTATAATCTGAGAAGATGCTTTGCAGTAATTCAACGGTATGGATTTTGTTGAGCATTGCATTATGGCCTATCATGTGGTCAATTCTGGAGAATGTTCCATGTGCACTGGAGAAGAAGGTGTAGTTGTCTGCTGATGGGTGGAAAGTTCTCTATATATCAATGAGGTTTAGTTGGTTAATTGTGTCAATGAGGTCTTCTGTATCTTTACTGAGCTTTTTTCTGGATGATCTGTCTAGTAATGAGAGTGGAGTGTTAAAGTCTCCCACTATTATTGTGGAGTCATCTAACTCTCTTTTGAGCGTAGTCAGTGTTTCTTCGACATATTTAGGTGCTCTGACATTAGGTGCATAAATATTTAATATAGTTAAGTCTTGCTTGTGTACTGAACCTTTCAGCAATAAATAGTGTCCATCTTTGTCCACGATGGTGGATTTGACATTAAAATTGATTTTGTCTGAGATTAGAATTGCCACTCTTGTTCTTCTTTGTTCATTGTTAGCTTGATATATATTCTTCCATCCTTTAATTTTCAGTTTGTTCCTGTCTTTAGGTCTCAAGTGAGTTTCTTGTAGACAACATATGGATGGGTCGTGTCTTTTGATCCAAGATGACACTCGGTGTCTCTTTACTGGAGCATTCAGTCCATTCACATTCAATGTAATTATTGATAGGTATGTGTTCACTGCTGCCATTGTGATATGTTTATTTTTATGTTGATGTTTTCTCTATTGTTCTTATTAGTCTGTTTTGGGACACTCTTTTTTGTGAGTTGATTTTTCACCTTTTTCAGAGCTGGTTTTATAGTTGTTGAGACTCGTGTGTTAGATTTCTTGAAATGGTATAATACATCTTTGTTGTGCTTTACAGCTGCCCCTTTGAACCCCCTTAATAAACTATTTATAAACCCAATTTTAATTACTACCAGTCTGGTCATCTTCCTCTCCATCTGGAAGGACTATAACGACTGTAGTACATCCCTCTTTTTATTATGATGACACCATAGTTTTCATGATGATCACTGGATTGCTTCTTTCCATATCAAAGCTGTGATTTACTTTGGAGCCTTCCCTAAATGAGTAGAGTATTGAGTAGTGTGTCGTTCTAAAATATAAAGTTAGTGGTTTTGTTCTTCTAAGCAAAGCCAAGAACTTCTTTCAGTATTTCTTGTAGTTTGGGTTTGGTGTTTACAAAGTCTCTGAGTTTCTGTTTATCTGGGAATGTCTTAATTTCATTTTCGTATTTGAAAGATAATTTTGCAGGATATATAATTCTTGGTTGGAGGTTCTTCTCCTTCAAGACTTTGAATGTGTCATGCCACTGTCTCTGTGCCGGCATGGTTTCTGCTGAGAAATCTGATGAGAGCCTACAGGGTTTCCCTCTGAATGTTAGCTTTGCTTTGAGTCTTGCTGCCTTTAAGAGTTGCTGCTTATGTTTCATTTTGTTAAGTTTGATTATAATATGCCTTGGAGTATTTCTTTTGAGACTTATATTGGGTGGCATACAACATGCATCTAAGATGTCTATATTCTCTTCCTTCATGATTTCTGGGAAGTTTTCTTTCAGGAGCTCAGCAACAATACTCTCTGTGTTCTCAGATGTCTCACCCTGTTCAGGGACTCCAATTAATCGAAGGTTGTTCCTCTTAATAGAGTCCCACATGCTTCTTAATGTTTCTTCATTTTTCTTGTTTCTTTTTTCTGATTTCTGCTCATAGACGCTGACATCAGTAGCTCTGTCTTCCAAGTCAGAAATTCTTTTTTCCATTTGTTCCACTCTGTTTTCTTGGCTTTGCATGGAAATTTCTATGTCTTTGATTTTCTTCTTGATCTGTTGGATTTCAGAGTACTGGTGTTCCATGAGATCGAACAGCTTGTTTAATTTTTCATTTTGTTCCACTGCATTTTGTATAAGGTCTAGAAGGACTCTGTATATAATCAATTTGTATTCACTTCCTGATGCTTTCATAAAAGTTTCTTCATCTGGAAAAGTCCTTGGTTGCTTTGTTTGGGAGCCTTCTGAAGCCATGAGTGATTGCTTGTATGCCACAATTGTCTGTTGCTTTTTGGGTCCCATGTGAGTATGTAGAGGCTGGAAGAGGTACTGTGAGGATGGATTGCAAATGTTTCTCTAGGCTGTCTTCAAATATAAAGCAAAGGTATCTGACCAGTTCACAAGTCAGTTAGGTTTTCAGGTGTAGAGGTCCCTCTTCTCATCTGACAAAGTAAGCGCCACTATGTCCAACCCCAGATGATAACAAACTAGTTCAGAATACAGCAACGCTACTGCCCTATTGGCCTCTGCTAACAGGGCCTAGCCTTAGCCAACACTGCGTCGAGTACTGGTTTTGTGATAGAAAAGTGCTCTCCTGTGGGCTGGCTCAGGCTCCCAAGCTAAGAATTAGATCCAGCTGCGGCCACCATATCCAAGATGGCGTCCTCCACACAGGCAGCAGACAGAGGGGCTAAAGGTGCCGAGAGGTAGTGATTCCTCTGCTTCTGTTGCAGGGCCCCCAACGTAGGCAGCACTGTGCAGAATCACTACTTTTCTGTTGGAGAAGCGCTGTCCCGTTTGCAGGTACTGGCTTCCAGGCTAAGAACGAGGTCCCGCTAAAATCTCGGTACCAACATAGCGTCCCGTACACTGACTGCGAAGCTCCGCACAAAGCCCGCTGAGGCAACTACAAAACAAAAGGCTTAACGTGGCTAGATTAACAGAGTCCCGAGCCTGGCTCTCAGAATATTGGAATTTCGCCTGCCTGTCCTGCCAGTAGCGTGTCTGAGTCTAGCCACTAGGCTAGACCCAGCTCCACTCACCGGCCGAGACAGAGGAAAAAAAAAGTCAAAATGGTGCGTTTACCTTCAGTCTCCGTGAGAGCCAGAACTAGCCAAGAGCAGGAGTCAGAGAAAGAGAGGAGGTTTTTCACTGAGTGGTATGAAGTCCCAATTAACAGCTCTGTGCCGTGTCCTGAGGCTGATTAGGTGATCAGAAGGCTCTGTTTGATTGTCAATTCAAATGGTTTCCAGAGGGATATAAGGAGACGTGGGCTTAGTCCGCTATCTTGACTCCGCCCCCCAGAAATATAATTTTTAATGTAAGGGTTATGTTGACTCCAGGATCCCATAAGAACTACAAGGGAACATGTAAAAAGCAATACCCTAACTATACCTTCCTGCTTTCTGTTTTCCCTCCAGCACTCCCCAAGTGATAGGATTAAAATAATGGAATGGAAACTGCTCTTTTTTTTTTTCCCTGAGGCTGCCTTCAGGTCTTTCCTTTCCTCTCTCCTGTGTTTCCCACTGTTCTCCAGTTGATTCTGACTCATAGCAAAACCATAGTGGTATAGTGGTTAAGTGCCTCGACTGCTAACCAGAAAGTCAGCAGTTCAAATCTACTCCTTGGAAGCTATAAGGCAGTTCTACTCCATCTTTAGGGTCCCTGTGAGGTGGAATTGAATTGACAGCAATGCATTTATTTTGGTCTTTATTTCCTGAGTTACCACCCCAGTTTCAATCCTTAGTGTCTTCTACCTGAGTCATTGTGATCATTTAAACATAATATTTATAGTCTCCTTCTTGTACTTTTTAAAGGAATGCATTATTACTATGCAATATTCTGTAAAACAAAGAAAAGGAAAATTCACCTATGATGCCACCATATACAGTTGCTCATATTTTGACCTTATCTAAAACTTACTGTCTTGGGACTAGGTGACTGTTATCTTAGTATTACTCAGAATTTGCCAACCCATTAATATAAATATAGGTCAAGATGCCTTCTTATACCAAAATTTCTATGTTCCAGACACCACTATCTCATAGTTTGATATTCCACTTCAGTGTCACCCAGCCATCTCCTCATGAGATAAACACCTTGCAGGAAAAACATTCAGGCTTTTCTGATGCTATTCATCACCTTGCAGCCCTGTGTGTGCAAATGGTGTGAACACCTTGTGTGTTCTCAGACACCTCTCTCTGCCATCCTCTGTATTAAACTGCCAGCCACTCACCCCCTGTCTTCAGTGTCCAAAAAATCATGTACTCAAACAACTGAAACCATGTGATATGTATTAAAAGGGCTTTACTAAAGTTTGGGGACTAATAGAAGGGGAGTACAACATAAAGCCTAATTTAGAGGTACCCTACTTGTCTCTTACTGAGCTAGTTCTTTGCCTAGGTCTTCAGCCATGTTCCTCTCAGTCTGACTCCATCCTCTAGTATTAGAATTGCTTTATTCCTCTCTACAACCCAGAATGTGGCCCTCAACAGACACTCTGGCCACAAAGAGAGGATATCTTCCCCCAGTTTATCTTAGCTTCTTCCCCCCACCTGATTCCTAATTGTCTTCATTTGATTTATTCTCTCTTTAGGAAGGTTGAGACTGGGAACATCCATAATATTCCAGCTGAGCTTAACCACATTCCTCTTCTGATGAGTCTATAGTCCTGTTTCTTACTAATTCCTCCAAGATATATAATATATAAACACTTTCTAAGCAATCTAATACAAAATAGTGTTCACACTATCTCAAGACAGTTCTATATTATATATATGTATGTATGTATGTGTACATGTCATAGTATACACAAAAATACCAACAGCCAACCCAGCCCATTGCCAATGAGTTGATTCTGACTCATAGTGACTCTATAGAACAGGGTAGAATTTCCCCATTGAGTCCCCAAGAAGCACTTAGTGGATTAAAACAGGCACCTTTTTGATTAGCTGCTGTAGTTCTTAACCATTATGCCACTAGAGTTTCTACACACACATACATATGTGCAAAAAAATTGGCAACATGTCAGATGTAAACAAAGGAAAGCAAGAACACGTTTATTTCAATTACCCCCCCCCACAATTTATGCTCCTAGTAGAAGACTCATGCAATTCTGTGCAAACGTTCTTCATTTCTCAATTCAAAAGTCATTATATTTTCACACCAACCTATTTATATTCTCATTCTGACCTAAATTTTGAAGCTTATTTTTCCTGGTCCTCCTAAGTCCTATTCAATCTTATTAATTAAACAAACCATCTTTGTACTTCCCTGGAAGCCTGGTGGCACATTGGTTAAGAACTTGGCTGCTAACAAGAAGGTCAGAATTTTGAATCTACCAGTTGGTCCTTGGAAACTCTGTGGGGGAAGTTGTACTGTGTCCTAGGGATCATTATGAATTGAAATTGACTTGATGGCAATGGATTTGACTTTGGTAAGATCCCAAACTTGTACCACTGCAACTCCTTCCTCATAGAAATTTTCTCTCCAAGAATGAAGGACATCAAAGGAATGAGGAAAATATGAGCCCAAGAAACAGAAGGGGCCATATAATCCAGAAACTATATTTGCATGAGACCAGAAGAACTAGGTGGTACCCAACCATCACCAGTGACTGCCTTTACAGGGATTATAACATAGATGCCCTGATCTAGTGGTAGAAAAATGGGTGTGTAAAACTAGAACTCTATTGAACGAGCAAACTTCGTAGTCCAATGGACTGAAGGGTATTCTGAAGAAATGGCCCCTGAACTTCCTGTTAGCTCAAAGCTGAAGCCAGTCCTGGAGCCAACTCTTTAAACAAAGATTGGAGTAGACTGTAAGGCCTAAAACGATATGAAGAATGTGCTTCTGTCTTAAGTATAGACTTGTGGCTAACTGAACAGCTGTTGTCCAGAGCTGAGACAAGAAGACAGAGGGGGAAAAAAGCTAGGTGACTGGACGTGGGAAATTCAGGGTAGAAAGTAGAAGCATGCTGTCATGAGGTGGGGAGAGCAGCTAGAGTTACATAGCAGTGTATGTACAGGATTTTGTATGACAAATTGACGTGGACTGTAAACGTGTATTTAAAGAGCAGTAAAATATTAAAAAAGAAATCTTCCCATGACTAATTAGGAAGCATTGGTAGTTTGTGAGCTGAAAGGTTCAGAGTAAAACAGTGAGCAATGCAGCTGCAGCTGATCAAGCCAGTGACCACCATGTGGCCTATGAATCCAAAGGACGGAAATGAGAATGAGTAATGGCTGGTGAAAGGGTGTTAAGACGTTGTGCTGGCACCAAAGGAGCCCAAGTGGAAAGATGACCAACAAAAATCCTCTGATGTCCCTTTGAGATTAAAATTTGAACACAGGTGAAGCTGATGTTGCTACCACAAACCACTTAATTTGACCATCAGCAGACAATGCAGCCACAAAGAGATTTGTTAATCAAATCTGTTATTGTAACTATTTCAGTATTTATATTTCAAATAGTCTTGAGAATGTTTGGAAAAAGACACTTCCTCTACCTAAAATTGCTGTTACCATCAAATTTTAAAATTAATCAAGGTTCAGTTTATCTATTTTTACAGCGTTTTTAAAAATTTAATTCTGTTTAAGTAAGGGTCATGAGAGCGTGCAGTTAACTATCCTTCTAAATGAGTCTATAGTCCTGTTTCATAATCATTTCACAAAGATAAAAAATAGATAATAATTTTTTAATAAACACAGTATAAAATAGCATTGCTACTACCTTAAAGCAGTTCATCTGAAGTTTCCATCCAAGGATAGAGTTGTTTTTTTTTTTTTTTTAAATCTTCTTTGCAATTCAGTTATTAACAAAAACCTGCCATCTAGTTGGATCTGACTCATAGTGATCCTATAGGCCAGAGTAGAACTGCCGTGTAGAGCTTCCAGGGAGTACCTGGTGGATTTGAATGGCCAACCTTTTGATCAGCAGATGTAGCACTTAACCCATTACACCACCGGGACTTCCCAATTATTAACCAGACATCAAAACTTAATGGTTATCGGACAAAGCTCTGGATTCTCAGTACTTGCTGCCAAAGCCAATCACTGAGACAGGTGCTTTGGGTAAGAGGTCAGAGGTTTTATTTCTGTGTTGCCAGCACACAGGGGACAGGTAGCATCTTCGTTCTCAAAGCCTGTCTGAAGCTGCCAGGCAAGCTCTGGGTTTTTATAGGGAGAGGCTACCTGCCAGTACAGACGCAGGTGTTCTGGGAGAAACAGAGAGAGCAATTCAGGGAGGGACATCAGCCCAGGGGCAGGCCGAGCAGAATATATATTGGAACTGAAGTCCGGGAAGCTCTCAGTTGTCACTGAGCAGGGAGTCCTAGACCTGGCACCTTCACTGGTGCTTTCACTTTTTTATGCTTTTAAAGAAGAAGCTGTAAAAGCCTGCAGAGATTTTATCTCAGTGGCTCCTGCAAGTTAATGTGTGGGTTCCTGAGCTAGGTAGTGCTAGGGAGCCAGGAGTTTTAAGGAAAGCAAGTGAAGAGGCAGTTCTGTAAAACAGGTAAAGAATTAGTCCTCACTGCCTATTTCAATTCTCTCTGTTGTTTGAGAAAAATGGAATTCCCAGTTTCACAACCAATGAGACCAGACTTTTTACACTCACTGTGAACTTGTGTGTTTGTAATAGAAGTTATAAACCCACTGCCATCAAGTGGTTCTGAATCATGGCGACCTCATCAGACAGGGCAGAACTGCCCTGTAGGGTTTCCAAGGAAGAACTGGTGGATTCAAACTAACCTTCTCTTTGGTTAGCACCAAACTCCTAACCATTGTATCTCCAGGGATCTAGTAGAAATTATAGTTAACTTTTATAGTAAGAAAAGAAATAAAACAATTGCTACAGGCTCTGCAAAGGACAATGGGAACTTGACTTTTCAAGTAAGAAATGTTTGTAAGAAGTGAAATTCTGGAATAATGTGATAGCACCATCTGAACTGAGTGACTGACAAAGGTGAGCTGTGGGGAAGGTTCAAGGGTGGGAGAAGCCAGGGTTTTCTTCTCTAGGAACTGAAAGGAGAAAAGTATCATGGTGTTTGCCTATTCAGGAGAAAATAAGAGGCTCCATTCTACATGATTGGGTGTGAGATTCATAAAAGTCATAATCGACTGCACAGATTTTTAAGAAATACAGTTTAGAGAAGACTTCTAAAAGTGCTCTCAGAACTTAAAAGAATGCCAACTCAAACATTTAGAGACATAAACAACAACACTATAAATCGACAACAGTACTTATCTTAGGAGTAAAAGAATCAAACAACAGTGCCTTTTGTTCTCACTGTTTGTTTCTAACAGGTCAGTATCTATGAATTGCAAATAATCCAAGTGATCTGGAGTCAGCTGATAAGTGGTAGCTCTAAGAACAAGGAAAAGTGCTCCATAGAAGACATTATATTATATACATTAAAAGAGGAGCAGGAGCTAAGATATTCACCAGCGTTTTGCCTTTCACCCAGTAAAAGCAAACTTACTGCTGTGGAGTTGATCTTGACTCATAGAGACTCTATGTGACAGAGTAAAACATAGTTTCCAGTTTCCAAAACTGCCCCATAGTTTCTGGAGGATTTGAACTGCTGACCTTTTAGATTATCAGCCATAGCACTCAACCACTACACCACTAGGGTTTCCACCCCACCCAGTAGACCTACTGAAATCATCCCCAATGCAATGTCATATATGGCGGCATCCAATTACTGCAGAAAAGATTCGCTGTGCATGGAAAACTAATCATCTCATAGTCTGGAGCTTCCCTAAGCGAAATCAAATCTAGTCAAATAGTGCTGTGCTGAGGAAAGGAAAACCAGGTTAACAAAATAATACAAGGGGGATGGGAACAAGAAGAAAAGAAACAGAGTCAAGCGGATGAACAGTGCCATAATGATAGCGATCTGCACGTGTTGGAATCATAGCATAGTCTGGACTGTGGTTGCGAACAGATTTATGCAACTGAAATGTATATTGTTCCTTCATCTGCTAAATGTGCTCTTGTTTATAACAACACCTTTATCCCTTGCTGATACTAAAGCTGTCGCCCCATTATCCAAATTTACCGAGGGACATCTTTATTGATCACTATCTCTGCAATGGTTAAAATTAATTATAAGATAAAATAGTTAATATCTATCTGAGCAGGAACATAGGAAAAGAGAAGACCTTTCCAAATAACTGAGAAAATTGGAAGTTCCGAATATCTCTTGCAGAAGGAAACAGAAGGTGGTTAGATCCTGGCAAATTCATGGAAGAAAAGAACTTCTAATCTTGGAAACCACTGAGAACAGGAATAGTTATCATTTCATTTTAATATCTACATTATGTGTAGCAGAGTTTGCTATAAAGAAAAATTGTTATTCAGTCAACACTGACTGATGACAACCCGGTGTGTGTCAGGGAACTGTTTTTTATCAGGCTTTCAATGGCAGTTTTCTTAGGAAGTAGATCATCAGGCATTTCTTCTGAGGCAACTCTAGTTGGACTCAGATCTTTTAGTCTTCAGTTCAGTACTTAAATGGTTGCATCACCTGGGAAGGGGATGAATAAGCGTGTGTTGACAGAATGCATTTGCTGTTGCTACCTGTGTTTCCTGCATCTTGAGTTATAATTGCTCACCTGTGCCCAGTTTACTGATGTTTTGTGCCATTGAGTTGCCATTTTTCTTCCCTCCTCTCACATCTCTTCCTCCACTCTACTCATTCTCCTTTTCCTCCTTTGCACTTTTGATACACCAGTTAATGATATTGGCTAATTAGTTTGACCCAGTGTCTTAGTTATCTAGTGTTGATGTAGCAGAAATATCACAGGCCAATGGTTTGGGAGAAAAAATAAATGCATTCTTTCACAGTTTAAACCAAAAGGCAAACCCACTGCCATCAAGTCAGGTTCAGCTCGTAGTGACCCAGAGGTAATGGTAGAACTGTCCCATAGAGTTTCCAAGGATGGCCTGGCAGATTTGAACTGCTGACCTTTTGGTTAGTAGACAAGTGCTTAATCCACTACACTGGTAGGGTTTCCTCTCACAATTCACAGAGGCTAAAAGTAAAAAATGAGGATGCTGGCTCTAGGAGGAGGCTTTCTCTCTCTCTTGCCTTTGGCAGAAGGTCCTTGTCATCCACCTTTCCCTGGTTTGGGAGCTTCTCAACACGTAGACCCAGGGTCTAAATTATGCATTCCACTCCTGGCTGTTCCTGCTTGATTGTCATGGCGTCCCTTTCCTCTGCTGCTTCTCTCTTTCATGTCTCAAAAGAGGCTTACTCAAAACATAACCTCACTGGACTCAGGGACACAGTGTGACTATATTGTGTGCATAATTTGTGGTTCTGTGCATTTAAAGGAGGCAGTCCTACTGGTCTCTTTCCAGATGGGAGAGAAGAGAGTGGAGAGGAGGGGACAGATGCTTGCTGAGGGGGCACTAGAAGTATGGAATGGAAAGGAGGAGCATGCTGTCATCAGGTGGGGAGAGCAGAAGGAGCTGCAGATACATGGGCATGCAAAACCGATTTGGATTGTATACTTTCACTTAATCACAATTTAAAAAAAAACTAATCTTGTAGATTTCTGTCCTGTCTCATAAACATAACTGCCTGTAATTCTGCCTCACTAAACGTCATAGAGATTAGGATTTACGACACATAGGATAATTATATCAGATCATGAAACTGAAGAAAACCGCACATTATTCGACATCATGGTCTGGCCAAGGTGATGTATTCAGGAGGAATACAGTTGAATCCATGACACCTACAATATGATAGTAGTAATTGATGCTGATGAATAATGGATTTATTTTATGTTGGAAAATGAGTTTCTGTTTATTGAGAGACTGAATATACAAACAGACAACAGCCAGGTCATATATGAAAATAGAATTCTGGCCCATCACTTCTATAGCAATCAGCCTGAGAATCTAACAAATGACCTCTGAATTAACTGGCTCAGAAAAGTCAAGACTTGTTCACTAACTTTCAGCTTGCCTAGTTTTATCCTGCCCCACCCCCACTGTCTTAAACAAATCGTAGCAAGATGCCCCTCTTGTAATGTGCTCGCTCACAGTTTTACCATGCAACCCATCTCCAGTTAGGGCATAACTGAAATCTCCCCCTTTGTACTCTCCTGCCTGCCTTTGAGTTTCTGCCAAACAAAAGTAATACTGGCAGGCTTCCTTGCTGTAGGGAGCACAGAATAAACAGCCTCTATTTGTTTTCACTTGTACAGTCTTTATTTATCCCCACAGTCTTACCTCTACCAGTTTTTGTACTAGTACTTAACAGAAGGACAAATATACTTAGTGTTTCTAACGTGTGAAATAATGTGTTAAAAAATAAAAATCAATCAATCAATCAAACAAATGGGGCAGTTTTTCATGGGAGCAGTTAGCCATACATTCCATTTCCTCTTCCTTTTTTTACTTTCCTATTGCTCCAGGGGAACAGAGACCAGTTGATGTGCTTTGGATGGCACCTGCTAATAGTTTAAGACTGTAGGAACTACCCAGCAAACTGGTAGGTACTACAGAGAGACTGAATGTGATGTTAGACCAATTAATTGTGATGTTCCATGAAGACATGACCCAAACCCTCCAAGCCAAGAATCCACCTCCATGAAATGTTTGGTTGCACATCAGCAGTCTCAACAGCTGCTCTTATTTCACTGTTGTGAGTATATCTATCACAACATTTGTCAACTCAAGTACTTACAGGTGTACAGCTTATCAACATGGATGATGTTATAAGGCTGTGTAACATTTCCATTTAATGTAATTTTTCCATCACTGTATACTGAAGCTCTGTGCTCCATAAGCAGTAATTCTCCTTTTTCCCTTCCTCCTCTATTAGCCACTAATAAACTAACATATTTACTTGTTCTTATGTTTTTATAACCAAAAAAATGTATGGTCACTATGAGCTGGAACGCACTTGAGGGCAACAGGTATAGTTTGGGAAACCCTAGTGTAGTGGTTAAGTGCTACATCTGCTAACTAAAAGGCTGGTGCTTTGAATCTGCCTGGTGCTCCTTGGAAACTCTATGGAGCAGTTCTATCCTGATGTATGGTGTAGCTATGAGTCATAATCGACTCTACGGCAGTGGGTATTTTTTGGGGGGGGTATAATTTTATACACATGAGGTCATGAGACCAGGAGAACCAGACAGAACCTAGTTGTCATTACTATTTTGATCAAAGATCTGTGGAATAATTTTGACTTAAAAGAGAAAAATTCAAAGCAAAATTTCAAATTCTCATGGAATTTATACATTTTAGAGCCACAGAGGCTGGATGAACCCCTGAAACTATTACCCTGGAATAATCTTTGTATCTTGAACCAAAAATGCTCCCTAAAGTTTTCTTTAATCCAAACAACATTAATGTTATTGTTATTGTTTTTCTAGTTCTTGGGTGCCATTAAGGCGTGTCCAACATGTAGCAACCCTATGTAAAACAAAAGAAAGCACTGCCTGGTCCCGTGCCATCCTCACAATCATTGTCGTGTTTGAGCCTGTTGTTGCAGCCACTGTGTGAAGTGTGTCTCCTCTTTTCACTGACTGTCTACGAAGCATAACGTCCTTCTTCAGGGACTGGTCCCTCCTGATAACATGTCCAAAGTAAACGGACTGTGGGACAAAGTTTTACCATCCTCTCTTTCAAGGTGTTCTCTGATTATACTTGTTTCAAGACAGACTTTGTTTATTCATCCTGCATTCCATGGCATATTTAATATTCTTTATCAACACTGTAATTCAAAGACATCAATTCTTCTTCAGTCTTATTACTCATTGTCCAACTTTCATATGCGTGGGAGGCAATTGAAAACACTACGGCTTGGGTCAGGCTCACCTTAGTCTTAATATATTTGTTTTTAACACTTTAAATAGGTCTTCTACAGCATAGCTGTGCAATGCAGTAAGTCTGACTGCTGGTACCACGAATGTTGATCGTGGGTTCAAGTAAACTGAAATCCTTGAAACTTCAGTATCTTCTCCTTATATCATAATGTTCCTGTTGGTACAGTTGCAGGATTTTACTTTCTTTGTGCAGACATGCAAGCCACACTGAAGGCTGTGTCTTTGACCTTCATCATCATGTTCTCTCCACTTTCAGCAAGCAAGGATGTGTCATCTGTGTATCAGCAGCTTTTAATGAGTCTTCCACCAGTCCTGATGCCAAATTCTTCATATTGTATAGCTTCTCGAATTATCTGATCAGCATGCAAGTTGAATAATTATGGTGGGAGCATATAACCCAGACACATACCTTTCCTGATTTTAAACCACAAAGTATTCCCCCATTCTGTTCAAAAAGCCGCATCTTGGTCTATGCATAGGTTCTGGACATGACAAGTAGATGTTCTGAACCTATGTTTCCAAAATTATCCATATTTTGTTATCATCCACGCAGTCAAATGCTGTTACATAGCCAATGAAACACAAGTATACATCTTCTCGGTATTTTCTACCTTCAACCAAGATCTGTCCGACGTTAGCAATGAGACCCCTCACTCATGTCCTCCTCTGAATCCGGCTTGAACTTCTGAAAATTACCTGTCACTGATTGCCGCAATCACTTCTGAATGATCTTCTGCAAAATTTTACTTGTGTGTGATGTCAGTGATAGTATTTGGTAATGAAAAGTAAAGATGTCTCCTTGAAGACTGATGTACCTGACCCAAGCCATGGTATTTTCAATCACATCATATGCATGCAAAAGCTGGACAATGAGCAAAGAAGACAAAAGAATAATTGATGCCTTTGAATCATGGTGCTGGAGAAGAATGTTGAATGTACCACGCACAGCCAAAAAAGACAACAGATCTCTTCTGAAACGAGTACAACCAGAGTGCTCCTTGGAAGCAAAGATGGCAAGACTGTGTCTGTCATTAGTGTTCAATGCTTTAAATCTTTTCTTGTAGTGGTCTCCAAATTCTGGTAGTATACCCTCAATGTTGTATTTCGATTCTCATGGACCTGTTTTAACTTGCTTCGGCTTCATCTTAAACTTGCATGTGAACAATTGATGATCTGTTGCACAGTCAGCCCAAGGACTTGTTCTGACTGATACTGAGCTTTTCTATTGTATCCTTCCACAACTGTAATCAACAAAGGGGAAAGCTTTCCCCTGGAGTGGACATCTTAAATTTGGACTTGTAACATACTGGACTGTGTAAGAATAAACTTTCCCTTGTTACAGCCATCCACTCTGTGATATTTCTGTTAGAGCAGCACTGGCTGACTAAAACAGAGGGGAAAAGTGAAAAAAGGAAGAAAGCATAACCAAACTGTGAGTATTTATTTTGGGAGATTCTTGAGAGATGATAGAGTCAAACAATGGGCTAGCTCTAATTTCTGCAAACAATTTAGGAGGACTGAAATGGATTTTGGCAACCACCTAAACTCTAGTTTGCTGAAAAGACTGCTAAAATTGTATCTTATTCCTTGTCTATTGTAAGTAGAAGAATTTTTTACTCTTCTCTTTCTGTCCAGGATTCAAAGTATGTACCAAATTTTCTTGTGTAATTATTTTATGTTTAAGATTATATGAGAGTTTTCACTTTCCTTAACTAGCATTGTGGGATGTAACCATCAGTGAAGAAACTGAGACTCAGAGAATATAATCATTTAACTAATAACCACATTTGGTAAATATCAAATTTGAGGTCTGAACCCAGATTGTTCTGCCTTTAAGCTCATTTGCTTTTCTCTGTATTATAGCACCATTCACATAGCTATCCCCCCCCTTTTTTTTTAATCTCACATACAGATAATTACCTCTTTTGATGAGCATTGCTTGAAGGATTTGGATTGCAGATATTTAATATAGGTTTAACGAATGACTAAAAGGTTTTGTTTTTTGTTTGGTTTTAAATTCAAAACGCTTTTAAGAACAGACCTGATCTTCTTTGTTTATAAGACTAGAAAAACCCATAGTCTATGCATTGCTTTTCTAATGTAATTCACATCCCAGCACTTTAACACAATTCAAGTCAAGCTGTGGCATTCATCACAGAGCATGTACAAATGAACCAAACGCCAGAAAGTATGTATCCAAAATGCATTAAAATAGGCTTATTGGGAAAGTTCAGGAGCAGCATGATGCACATTCTGTTTATCCATAGATACATATTCTCTTCATTCATATTTAGAAAGGACAAGAAGAATCACTTATTGTGATATCACTGATTGGGTTAATGAATCCCTATTCAAAAGTTATGGTTGAGGCAGGACAGCTACAGGCTCAGTTAAAAATGCTAGAGAAGACTCTTCCCTGAGAAATTTGAAAAGAGAAAAAACATGGCTGATTACAAAAGGTACATTTTTCTTTTGTAAAAAATATAAAAATGAAAGGGAAGTGGACAAATACAAACAAAAATTAAAAGATAAAAACAAACACTGTACAGAAAAAATCGTGGTGGTGTAGCATGAGTTTTCCACTGACAAATTGGAAGTAAAATTGCAGAGCTTACTAGGAACACATCTGCATACAGAAACACTAGTTGTTTGGTATAAAGAATTATACCAAAGTTGTTACCTGCTGTAACAACTACCTAAAATGT
Source organism: Heterohyrax brucei (assembly GCA_028571685.1). Taxonomy (NCBI): domain Eukaryota; kingdom Metazoa; phylum Chordata; class Mammalia; order Hyracoidea; family Procaviidae; genus Heterohyrax; species Heterohyrax brucei. The sequence goes on from CM053149.1 coordinate 56,507,458, forward strand.
GGTATTGATTTGGAAGACTGGTTAATAGGTGGAAGCTGGAAGGCTTTGAAGGTACCTAATAGTAAAAAGATAACTATGAGTCATAGTCATCATCGACTTGACTGCACTGTGTTTGCTTGTGTTTGGAATAGTACAAGCCTAGATTGCCTTGAAGAGGCTGTTGGTCAAATTATGGATGTCACAGGTGAGAGTGCAGGAGGAAGTGAAGAGAGCAGCAGGCTCCATCTATTTAGAGAATACTTATGGCAACAACAAGAGAGTGTTGCTGGAAGTGTGGACAAAAATGTGCTCCTAGTAAGATTTGAAAAGAAAATGATGAAAAGATAGTTGGACAATGGACAAATGATAATGCCTTTTGTGAAGTGGTAAAGAATTTGCCTGAATTATGTTCAAATACTTGGTGGAAGGTATCAGCCAGACATCTGGCTGATGATTTTTATAAGCAAAATTCTAAGGAGGTCATGTGGTTTGTCCTTTCCACTTTATAGTAAAATGTGAGAGGAAAGTGATAGACTCAAAGGGAACTCTGCAAAATGAAAACAAAATATGCAGATTTGGAAGATTTTGCATGAACTCAGGACGCATGTCCTAGAGTGTTCACTAAGGACCTGGCTACACAAACTTTAGTAAAAAGATTAATCCTTTGGCTGATGGACATATCACAGTGGAAAACTGTTTGGCTTAGACTGAACGAGACAAAGAAATAAAGGTAAAAAGGCTGTCCGCCTTTTGGAACTCTACAGGCAGGAAACAGGTCAAAGCAGATACATCTGTTGAAACCCTCAAAGAAAAGAAATGTACTAACCCTGGAGAAGCTTGGAGATCAGCAGAACTGTTTGAAGGAGCATGGGAAGCAGAGTCTTCTCAGTTTCAAAGGGTGGGCCATAGTCTCCTGTGTCTCAAAAGGTGGGATCACAGCCACCTAGGTTTCAGAGTCAACTTTCATCAACTTCTTTCTAGTGTTTGGGGTTGTTGTCATGGTTTGTTAGAGGGATGGGGCTACAAGGAGAAGAAGAATGATGCCTGCTGGGGCTGAGGAGAATAGGCTTACCACTCAGATGAGGAGATTGGTTTTGCTTGAAGCTTGGGGAGTAGTGTTGCCATACCAGATGGCCTGGAAGGCGGAGCTAAAGAGCAGGGTAAGAGGCTTTCATCTAGAATCCAGAGGGCACGGTCAACACCACAATCACGAGGGTGGTGTACTTGTCCAGATGGTCTCAGAGAACCAAAATATTACTTTCAAATCTTAACAGCTAATGTATATTGTTCTGCTGGGTTTTTTACTAACTTGATGCCTGTGCGCCCTTTTTTCTCTCTGATGTGTCCCATTGGTAATGGAAATGTCTACCTTTTGCCTGTTCTACCATTGAGCTTTGAAGCTGATAACTTGTATTCTGGATTTCATGCATTCATAGATGAAGAAGAATTTTGCCCCAGGATGAAATATGCCTAAAGTCTTATCCGTATTTGATTTAGATTATGCAAAAGATGAGATTTGGGACTTGTAATTGATTTAAGACTTTTGAAATGATTTGATGGGGTGACTGTGTTTTACATATGTTAAGGATATGGATTTTGGGGGGCCACTGAATGGAATGTTATGAACTGAATTATGTCCCCTCAAAACACGTGTTGTGAATTCTAATTTCTATGCCTGTGGTCATAACTCCATTTGGAAATTGATTTTCTTTTAATGTTAATCAGATTAGGCAGAATTAGTATCAAGTTTGTCTTGAGTCAGTCTTTTTTGAGATGTAGAAGCAGTTACCTAAGTAACCAGAGCAGAGATGGAGAAAGAGATAGAAAACCATATGAAAATTACCCAGGAACAAAAGCTTAAAGAGACAAGAATCTTCCATAAGAGCTAGCAAAGACAAAAAAGCATTTTCCTAGAGCTTACACCCTGAATTCAGACTTCTAGCACCCTAAACTCTGAGCAGATAAACTTCTGTTTTTAAAGCAATCCACTTGTGGTATTTCTATTACAGCAGCTCTAAATAGCTAAGACACTTGTTTATTTGCTCAAAACATGTAATGGCCAGCAATGACATTGTTAAATATCAAGTACACTTGGCCATTAGAGGGCTGCATCAACACAAAAGCTTTACTTTAATAGTACTTTCCCTCTGCCCCGAGGACTGAGGTTGACTGTTATTTTACAAATAAACAGTTCTATGTATTTCAATTGGCTCCAAAGCCAGCAAAGAAAATCTATTTAATAATCTCAGCATCGTTGGTACCAGTTGACATGTAATTTTTCTTCAGAAAAGAATGTATGTAAGATGATAATGTGGGAAAATATTAATAACAAAAAAGAAACTAGAAAGTTTTTCATTTTAATTAAACCATATGGCTTAGCTAACATCTAGTGACATTATTAAAAGTTCACAGTGTTAATAATCTTGACTGTAAATAGAGCTTTAATCCTTTAAACATTGATAGCCACATTATTTCATTTCACCTTTTCATAGATTCAGTGAAATATATATCAGTGTAGTATTCTTTGTCCTTTTAATGGTAAATGAAATGAGGCTAAAAGAAAGTGGTTTATGCCCTAAATTCAAACTTCTAGCACTCTGAATTGTGAGAAAATAAACTTTCAAACTCACACAACCTGTCAGATTAGGACTTTTGTGTCTCCAAGAGCCTGCCTCTACAAATTTACTACATTAGATATGACCACTCTGCAATATTAAGTATGACATTAACTTAAATCCCAGGTTATTACACCAAATCAGTGAAGGCACTTGTAGTTTTGTGTGGTAAAATTAATGTGATGATTATAATTAATACATATTATAGATAGTGCTAAACTGCATAAGTGTTGTCCAAACTGCTTTGAAAGAATCACCCAGATGCTCATTTCACAAATGGGTGGGGTGGGGGGGGGCGGAAATAGTTTTCCAGTCCTAACAACAAAACCAAACACGACTGACTAGATCTAGTGAGTTTAAGTGTCCAAAACAGAGGCCTGCTGACCTGTAAAGCAGTATGTCCCTGTCTTGGATATGGAGTGCTGCTGTACCAGAAATACCACAAGTGGATGGCTTTAACAAACGTAAGTTTACTCTCTCATAGCCTAGTTGGCTAGAAGTCCAAATTCAGAATGCCAGCTCCAGGGGAAGTCTTTCTCCTTTTATTGGCTCTGGAAGAAAGTCCTTGTCATCAGTCTTCACTTGTGTTGGAAACCCATATGTGCAGGAACCCCAACTGTCATGGTTTGAATTGTGTCCCCCCCAAAATATGTGCAGCCACATGGCTGGGATATGGTTCCCGGTATCTGGGAACTGTCCTCCATTGTGTGGTTTTGTTAAACCGTATGTTAGAGGATTAGGGTGGAGCGGTGAATTCCTACATAGAATTGCTTCCCTGGTTTGCTGTAGGGGGAGTTTCCCTGGAGTGTGGCTTGCCCCACCCTTAACGCCTTCAGCTTGCAAGTGATAAAAGTAAGAAACAAAGAAGAATTGAAAACCTCCCCACCATCAAGCAAGCAGCACCGGGAGCAGAACGCGTCTTTCAGACCAGAGGTTCTTGCATCAGGACGCTCCCTGGACAAAGACTGATGCAATACCGGACTTTCCTCCAGAGCTGACAAGGGGAAAGCCTTCCCCTGGAGCGGTCACCCTGAATATGGACTTGCAACCTACCAGACTGTGTAATTACCCTGAATACGGTCTTGCAACCTACCGGACTGTGTAAGAATAAACCTTCCTGTGTTAAAGCAATCTACTCTGTGGTATTTCTGTTAGAGCAGCCCTAGCTGACTAAAACACCAACCAAAGGGTGCATTCTGCTCTTTGGACTGGTTCAGGGCTGCTTTCTTAGTGGTATGAACTTCCCTTGTCTCTCTTCTCACTTCTCTGCTTTGTATTTCAAATGACACTGACTTAAAAAATAGCCTAATCTTGTAGATTGAATTCTCCTTCATAACATAACTGCCACTAATCCTGCTTCATTCTCCTCATAGAGGCAGGATTCACAACACATAGGAAAATCACATGATGACAAAATGGTGGACAGTCACACAGTAATGGGAATCACGGAATAGACAGCGGACAGACACTTTGGGAGGAACCAATTCAATTCATGACAGGATGCTTAGCTGCAAAAAGTGCATTTCTGTGTGTGAAATTAACAAAAGTCCTTTGAGATGATTATATAAATAGCAAGATAGAATGCATGCAACAAAAAATGTATAAACTTTCACCCAGTTGGAAGCATGGGTTGTAAGAGATATAAATCATAGTTCAGAAGAGGGATTAGGATGATGAAGAGATACAACTTTATATTATAATAGTTGACAAGTAGTTAAATTCTAATGCTTAGATGGGAAAGCAAGAAACTCATAGCTTCCTTAAAATACATGTATTAGGGTCCTAAGGAAGAGAGGCAAACTTGCACTCTTTAATGAATCGTAGGCACCTATTAGATGCCCAATGAATATTAATGAAATGAATGAATGAGCAATTGAGTTAGTAGACTCAGTGAGTAGAAGGAGACACAATGCATATAAACTACAGGGAAAGAAATAACTCCTCAATGTAAGGATTAATGTTCTCTTAAATAGGGCTGCCCACAGAGGTTCAAAATCAGAAAACTGCCGTAGCTGAACTGAGAAATCAAATGGCAGTTACTAATTTTTTTTCAATAGAATGGAAAAGATTTTTAATTTTTACTCAATTTCTATGTCTTGCAGCTTTGTATTAATATAAAAGCCACCCTTCAAACTGCAATTTTCTTTGCAACTCTCTTATCCAAATTGTGAAAGCAATTTTTAACATATGGAAGCATTTTCAGGATGCAAGTTGTTCTGAGAGAGAAAATGTCAAATATTTTCTACTTAAATATGCATTTCCAACTGTTCCTAAGATGAACAAACCAATATTCACAATCATGCTAATAGCTATAGTTTATTGTCTGTCTACTCACATCTAGCAACTAAGCTGGGAGTCTCTTATCTCTCTACTCAACACCAACACCAAACCAGGTCTAGCAAACCGAGGAAATGGGGTTAGGTAGCTTACCCTGTGTCATGGCTACCTGCTACTGCCACAACAAAAAATGCCCAAAGTGGAGAACTTTAATGAACAGAAATACAATTTCTCATAGTTCTGAGGGCTAAATATCCTAATCACAGTTTCAACCATGATGATGTCTTGTGTGAATCATCTTCTTGTGACTGATGGTAATTCTTGACATTTCTTTCCTTATTCTACATGTGTCTGTGGAATTTTCCCCTTTGTGTATGTGTCTGTGCCTATGTATCTTCTACTCTTTGAAAAGGTATCACCATCACTAGGAATGGATTAGGTTTAGGACCCACTCTGCTCCTGAATGGACCCTCATGGCGTACGGGTAAAATGCTGTGTCTGCAAACTGAAAGGTCGTCAGTTTAAATTTGCCAGGTGCTCCTTGGAAACTCTATGAAGCAGTTCTACTCTATCCCATAGGGTAGCTATGAGTCAGAATCAGTGGGGATGGGCTTGGGCTCCTCCTGAATGACCTCTTTAATGTAAACAAAAACGTCCCTACTTCCAAACAACGTGGTACTTCTAGATGCAGGGATTAAAACTTCAACATTGCTTTTTCAGGGGCTTAATTGAAGCCATAATACACACACAGACACATATATATATGTGTGTGTATATACACACACACACACATTAATTTGTGTTATAGGGATTTAGATATGTGCCTGTCTTATCTTTTCATCATGTGTATGTGTTTTTTTATTTTTGTACTAGGTGATTTTCCTCTGTAGAATATTGTCTTTCTATGATTGTTTTTCTGAATTGAATTAGTGTCATTACTATGTATTGCCTAATCTGCATCCTTCAGCAAGCAGATAACGCACAACTTACAGCAAAACAAATCTTCGTGGTTTCATCTGAGTTAAATGGTCTCAGAAGTTAGTAAGAACTGAGCACTTTCACTAGGAAAACTCTATACTGATATGCCATTGTAATTTTTTTTGTGAAAATGGATACTGACAGGAAGTTTTATATTCAGCTGCAGGTATTCTTTGAAGAGAGCTGTAATTTTGAGTCAGAACATAATTCTGAATGGAATCATAGAAGGAAGAATCAGTGAAAGGCTTCATTTGGTGTTATGGACAGAGATTTTTAGAATGTTAATGAGCTTTGAAATAACAACACTTCATCCAATAGTTTTTAAAATTATTGAAATGGAAGAGAAGAAATAATACCATTTATAAAGATGGAAAACCTTACTGAAAACAGGAAGATTTTAAGTATTTGCTTTCATGAAGAAGACAAGATTTATTTGCATGTGAGCGGTCTTACCTTTTTCTCTGTACAAATGGAAAGGAATTTCTCTTTATACAGTAGATTTGTCTGCCCTCTTCCCTCTGCAGAGTCCCTGAGTGATGCAAACAGATAACATACTTGGCTGCCAATGGAAAGATTCAGTGTTCCAATCTTCCAAAGGTGCCTCAGAAGACAGGCTTGGTGATCTACTCTGGGGAAAAGAAAAAAAAAAATATCAGTCATTGAAAACATTATGAAACATAGTTCTATTCTGACACACATATGGTTATCATGATCTTGGGTCCACTCAAGGGCAACCTTTTATCCCCTGTATGCTCCCTGAGTTCCACTCTCTCTCCCCAACATTACCTCTATCCTGAATTCTCATGCATTTTATTTCCTTCGTTGGCATTTTAGTTTTATCTCATGATAATGCATCCCTAATAATTTTGCTTTTGGGGCAGAAACTCATAAAAGTTGCACACATTTAGACATTCCTTAATGACATGTGGGACTTTGACACCAATCCATATTAATATATATTGCTATAGTTCTTTCATTTTCAATGCTGTACAGTGGTCAATTATGTAACACTAAATTCATTTTCCGCAAGTGACTCTTCCAATTAAAAACACTCCCACCAGGAGCATATGGGAGTTTTATTACTCATTTGCTTTATAAAATCTTTGAAGTCAAACTTTTGTATTCAATATGGTAGGTGCAAAATAGTATCTCCCTATCTTTTTGAATTTGCATTTCCCCAATGACTAATGAAATTGATCCTCTTTTATGAGTTTATTTTATCTTGCTTGAAATATCTGTAAATGTCTTTTGCTAATATTCTTATTTGCTTAAATGAGTTTTTATTCACTATAGGCTTTCTTTGACTAAACTGGGCACAAAAGTTTGGTGACAATATACATATAAATATCATTTTCTAGCTTTGTGCCCTATTTTGTCATATCTTTTGATAAACAGATTATTCATATCTCCAAATTCTCCACTTGTCAGGTTTATTAATCATATACTTTTTTGTCTAATTTAAGAAATCCTTTCATGTAACAAGGTCATAAAGGCATTTTCCTAAGTTCCCATCTAAACTTTCAAGCATTTGAGTTTCGCAATTGCTTTATGCAGCTAGTGCTGCTCTAACAGAAGTACCACAGAGTATATGGCTTTAATAAAGGAAAATTAATTCTTACCCAGTCCAGTAGACTACAAGTCCGAATTCAGGTCCAGGGGAAGGCTTTCCTTCTGTCGGCTCTGGAGGAAAGTCCTTGTGTTGCATCAGTCTTTGCTCAGGGAGCATCTTGGCGCAGGAACCTCAGGTCTGAAGGAGGCACTGTCCTCCTGGTGCTGATTTATTGACAATGTGAGGTTCCAAATTCTCTGTTTGCTTCTCTCTCTTTTTCTCTCTCATAGGATAAAGCCACACTCCAGGGAAACTCCCTTAGCAGCCAAGCCTAGTGCCGTCGAGTCGGATCCGACTCATGGCGAATTATAATCCTACCCTAATCTTCTTTTAACGTGATCATCCTATCTATTAGCCACAGGCAGAGATTAGGATTTCCAGCACAGGAAAATCAAAAAATGGAGGCAATCAGAGAATACAGGAAGCATGGCTCAGACAAATTACTACACATTTGGGGGAAGACACAATTCTGTCCATGACATTTAAGTCTTTAATCCATTTCATTTTATTTTGTGTATAGTGTTAATTTGTGTCACAAATGCTATTTATTAAAATCTGTAGTTTCCCAGTTAATCTAAATGACAATCACTGACTAATAGATATACATACGTATGTATACACACACACGTATATATGTGTGACTATATATGCATGTATATATATGTATACACGCTTATATATAACTGTATGACTAACGGTTCCAATGGAGCCTTGGTAGTGCGGTAATTAACAGCTACAGCAAGCTAAGGCTGCTAATTTACCAGCCATTTTTGGAAACTCTAGGAGCACTTCTACTCTATCCTACTGGGTCTCTATGAGTCAGAATCAACTTAGCAGCAATGCATTTGGGTTTGGTTTAGTGGTTCTACATTGAAAGGTCAGCAAATTATAATAAAACAAATTATAAAACACACACACATGTGACGTATGGCAATTAAGTTCACAAACTCATCCTAGAGAAAGTGCTACAAACTTCATTACTACAGTCACCTTTGAAGTACTCCCTTTGGGAGGCTATGCACCAATGCCAGCACCTAGCGCACCTTTCAAAGCGACTTTGGGACTCTTTTTCTGGAATGGCCATTAGACTGCCGTTGTATTACCCTTGCTGTCCTGAGTGTCATCCAAATGTCTTCCTTTCAATATTTCCTTTATCTTCAGGTAAAGAAAAAGAAGTCATTAGGGGCCAGATCAAGTGAGCAAGAAGGGTGTTCCAGTACAGTTATTAGTTTACTGGCTCAAAACTCCCTCACAGACAGTGCGATGAGAGCTGGGGCATTGTTGTGATACAAGAGCCATGAGTTGTTGGTGAAAAGTTCTGGTCATTTTTGTCTAACTTTTTCATGCAGCCTTTCAGCACTTCCACACATTAAACTCGGTTAACTGCCCAGTCATGTACAAATTCATAATGAACAGTCTCTCTGACATCAAAAAAGCCTAGCAACATTATTTTGACTCTTGATATGGACTGACAGAAATTTTTTGCTTGTGGAGAATTTACTGACTTCCACTGTGTGCTTCAGTGCTTTGTTTCAGGACTGTATTGGTGCATCCATGTTCCACCACTAGTAATAACGCAGCCCAAAACATTGTCATATCTCTCCAAAATGTCTTGGGAAACTTCAACTCTCCTTTGCTTTTGTTCATCAGTGAGCTCCTTTGGGACCATTTTTGCACACAACTTTCTCATGTCAAGATTTTCAGCTAAGATTTTCCTGGATCTCTATTGATATTTACTTGGTCTGCTACACTTCTCACAGTCAGCTGATGATTCTGATGCACAATTTGGTGAATTTCTGCAATGTTTTCCTCAGTTCTGCTCATTACTGGCTACCCTGACCTGTCTTCATCAGTGATGCTTTCTCTCTCTCAAAAAATGTTTTAATCCATTTGCACACTGCTGTTTTCTTCATGGCATTATCTTCATAAACCTGGATTACTATGTCTCTGATTTCATTTCCACTGTTGCCGATTTTAACAAGTAATTTAATGTTTTCCTTTGTTCTAATTCAAGTTCTGACATTCTCATGACAGCACACAAAATCACGCAACAATAATGAATGGCACTCAGCAAAATGCCACCACACATCAACAGGAACGCAACTGTGAGACACTGATATACCAAGGTTATGAAACCTTACTGAGTTGTTTGTACAGTGCTGCCAACATAAGTGCGCAGTGGCAAGTTCCAGAACTTTATTGTTGGACCTCATATATGTACATAAGCACATATATATACATATATATGTACATATATCATAGTACTTGAGCTCTCAATTTATAACTATTAGTTATTTTTATCCATCCCTGTACTTACATACTTACACCATACTGCAGTACTTACAACTTCATAACCAAAACAAAACCTACTGCTAGTGAGTCAGTTCCAAAACATAGCAACTCTAGAGGACAGAGTAGAACTTATCGTAGAATTTCCAAGGAGCACTTGGCAAATTTGAACTGTTGACCTTTTGGTTAGCACTTAACCACTACACCACCAGGGTTCAAACCATAATGTCAGGCAGGACAAACTTTGATCCTGCTTGTTTTCATGCATGCCTTAGTTATTTCCATCCATTGGCTCTTCCTTATAAACTACAGAATCTAATTATTAAATCTCACAAGTAATTTTATTGGAGTCTTAGCTACAAAACATTAAATGTAGATGATTTTAGAAATAGCTGATGAACTTAAGATATTGATGTTGTATACCTTTAAATATGGTACATTTGCACAATTTATAGGTCTTAATTATTTTGCCACAGAAAACATACCAAACCTGTTGCCATCAAGTTAATTCAGTGTACTTCTTCTCTCATCATCCCCGAGAAGGCAGGGTGCAGATAATCTCTGACAAATACACACCTACGTTTCTTGAAACAAACCATGGTGTCACATGGTTAAGTGCTTAACTGCTAACCTAAAGGTTAGCAGCTCAAATTGAGCAGTCACTGTGGGTTCTGCTTCAGTAAGAGGTTATAGCCTAGAAATGCTATAGGGGCAGTTTTACACTGTCCTATAGGGTCTCTGTGAGTTGGATCCTACTCAACAGCACACAACAAAAACAATACTTCTTGACACCTGGTGTTAGTGCCTAGTCATGAAGAATATACTTCATTTATTTTCACCTCTCCTTAGGTATATCTTGAGAACTGCCTCACTTCGGTTAAATTTTGATAACAAAGGATTTATGAGCATGCTAAGTTTTTAAATGCAAATAACCAATAGAATCTAAAGTTCACACTTGATTTGTTTTATGGCTTTCCCCCAAAAGATAGTATCCAGTTCTGATAGTTATTTCCTCTCTCAAGAAGTAATTCTGTGGCTCAGATATTTCCATAAAATCATATCAAATTGTGAATAATTATAAGACCATTAAATGAATGTGCTTCAGTCCAAAGAACACAATTTTAAAAATAAAAAAAAGAAGATAAAAAGCACCTGTTCTACATTCTTGTTCCATTTTGTCAGCATGACTAGGGAATAAAAACATTTTAGCCTTTTTAACTTACTCATTGTGCCAGAAATACCGCACCACAGTTTAGGGCTTCAGCCCTAACTTCACACTTCATTGAATGGGCTGCAGTTTCATAGATTAAATGAAATGTAGCTTATCTCAGACTATTGAAGGAGGAAACCTCCACAAGCACATATAAGGTATCAGATACAAACACCACCAAAGCCATGCATTTTTTTTATATTTGCAAAATCATTAAAAGAGAAATGTTAGGCAGCCCCAGCTTAGTAACATACACTATATACATTAATGTTCCTTGACTGAATTTCAACTAACTAGCATTATTTCCTAATTTTCCCAAGAAATTTGCATTGCCAAATGTATTATTTAAAATTATGGCAGGAAACTTTGTGTGAAGTTAGACCGTCTTCCTACTGAGTAAATCGATGTTCTCATTTCTTTTAAATGTTAAAACCATTCACAGTTTCCTGCCCACCAGTCTATCTCTATAAAATTATAAATAAATCTCAATGTCATTCCTGTTTACATAATATAACAGTGCCTTCTGTGACTCTCATTGCATCATAAATATATGGAAAATGGTCTCATGTGTTCTAATAATTGTTGGTCACTAGATTGTCTTTCTCTAAGAAGACACATTTGGAGCCTCTCAATTCAGGGTCTGAGAGTCCAGATCTGGTCCATTAGAAGCATAAATTTGGGTTGGTGCCTAACCTCTTTGTATATAATGGTGTTCCCATCTCTCTGATAAAGAAAAACTAATCTCAAAGGCTATTGCAAGGATGAAATGAGATAAAGCAAGGAAACAGGCATATAATGAAAACTCAGTAAGTTATAGCTACCTTAGTCACCAGTAACAAACTTCTGAAGAGTAGGTATTACGTTTATTAGATGAATCATTAATATGTACAAGAAGGTCAAACTGGTGCAAAGTGTTGCCATCTGACCACTCTACCCTTTTGTCAGACATCAGTGATCCTCTCTTATTACGTGAGATACGTTCTCAAGCTCATCTTCAGTACTGTACCACAAGAAAATTCCTTCAAGCCATTTTTGTCTCCTAGTCTATAAAATTATAGCATGGCCTTGGAGTTTAATTTTACTAGGCAGACGTGACACCTAGATTTGTGAACACTGGTGCAGCAGAAGAGCAGAGAGTGGGCAGCAGAAGATTAGCATGGCAATGTTACATATTAGGTAAGTGACACCTGAAAAGGAGGTAAGGACTTCTATGATTATCTAATTGAGTCACTCTGTAAGAACTGCTAAGTTGTGTGCTATTTGAAATGAGCTTTAGCTGATAAGGAATCTACTAACCTTAAAAATATATACATTAGACATGTAATAGTCACACAAGACAAAGACAAAATCTCAAAAACAGCAAAAAAATGTGTATAAGAGAATCTCCTTAAGATTAGCAGCTGGTTTCTTATCAGAAATAATGAAGGCCAGTGGGCAGCAGGATGATACATTAAAGGAGTTGAGAGAAAAAAAATACACAAAACAAAACAACTATCAACTAAAAAATTTGATAGTTAATGAATAACTTGGGTAAAGACCTGCCCAGAAAAAGAAAGACTGAGAACATGTTGGTAGCAGACAACTCGTACAAGAAAGTCCTTTAAACTGAAAGGAAATGGCAACAGGTAGTAACTCAAATCCACATGAAGACATAGAAAGCATATAATTATATAGGTACAATTAGACAATGGTATAAACACTTTTTGTCTTTACTTTTCTTAAGTGATTTAAAAGGCTTGACATATCTAATAATAATTGTGAAAATGTATTGCTGGACTTATAGCACATGAACACATCATACACACAAATTTAATCTATGTGTATATTTTAGGAAACCCTGGTGTTATATTAAGAGCTGTGGTTGTTAACCAAGAGCTCAGCAATTCGAGTCTACCAGGCACTCCTTGGAAACCACATGGGGCAGTTCTACTCTGTCCTATAGGGTCTTTATGAGTTGGAATCAACTCAGTAGCAATGGGTTTGGTTTTCTGGTTTTATAGGACCAGCAGAACAAAATGCATTACTGTGTTATATAACAATAAAAATGTATATATATCTTTCAGGTGAGTGGGGGAGCCGTGTTAGACATTGGCGTATATTCTTACACACTACCAGAAGTAAATCAACAGCAATCAGAAGCAGACTGTTCTAAATCAAAATGCATGTTGTCATGTCCATGTCAACCCCCCCCAAAAAAGCTGAGCATATAGAAAACAAAGAGCAAATGGCAGAAACAAATCCAGCTGTGTCTATGATTACATTTCAGTGTATGACCACTCCAGTCAAAAGACTGAGACTGTCAGAGATCATTAACAAAACACGATGAGGAAAAGTAAAAAACAACAGGACGTAACTATAACACAGTCTATAAAAGATACTTTAAATTCAAGACACCAGTAGTTTGATAGGGAAAGCATGGTAGAAAGATAAACCAAACAGTAAACCTAAGATGGCATTTCTTCACAAACTGATCTACTAATTCAGAAAAAAAAAAATCTATTTTAATTTTGGCAGATTTCTTGTAGAATTTAACAAATTCATGCAGAGATACAATGGACTGAGAATAGTTGAAACAATTTTTAATAAGAAAACTGAGAGGATTCTCACTTCCTTGTTTCAAAGAGTTAGAACTATAAACATACAGTAATTAAGACAGCTTAGTGGCTTGGTACTGGCTTAAAACATAAAGACTACACGTGAAAGAAAACTGAGTCCAGAAAAGCAAAATGAAAAGATGAAATAAACCTATTTACAGTCATTTTTTTTTCTAATGGTGCTAACAAAATTCTGTTGAGAAAAGATAGACCATCTTTTCAACAACTAGTACTGGGACCTTGAGTATCCGTGAGAAGAAGGATCTGGCCTGTCATTTCATAACTGTCTTAGTCACCTAGTGCTGCTTTAACAGAAAGTAGATGGCTTTAAAAGAGAAATTTATTTTCTCACATAAAAATAAGACAGAGCCCAAATTCATGGCATCAGCTCCAGGGAAGGCTTTCTTTGTTTGCTCTGGAAGAAGGTCCTTGTCATCAAAATTCTCTTGGACTGGGAACTTTTGAGGCACAGATATCTTTGTCTAAAGAATGTACTCTGCTCCTGGCATTACTTCTTTCTTGATAGTATGCAGTCCCCAACCCTTTGATTGCTTCCCTTTCCTTCTCTGTTGTAGAATAAAAGTTGGAGCAAGTCATACTCCAGGAAAACTGCCTGATTTAGGGTATTTCAGCCCCACTGTAACCCTCTTTAACATAACCTAATCCACTAACCACAGGCAGAGATTAGGATTTGCAGCACAGAAAAACCACAAAATAGAAGACATCACAAAATACTGAGAATCATAGCCCAGATAAATTGCTACACTTGTTTTCTGGGGGAACACAATTCAATTCAAGACAATAGCATAGCAAAAAATTAACAAAAATGAAACAGAGACCTAACATACGAGCCACACTCAGTAATGGCATGTAATTATAGTTCTGACATTCAGCTGACAGACTTTAAAGAAATATTTCCACTTGGATGCAATCTTCTTTCCTCCTAGGTTCAGGATTTGAAGTGGTGTATGTATTTCTCAACAGCGTCCCTGGGTGGTAAAACTGTTGGATATGCTAAGTTGCTAACATAAAGGTTGGAAGTTTGAGTCTACCTAGAGCCCTCTAGAAGGAAGTAGCAATGATCTACTTCTAAACCTATAGAGCACAGATCTACTGTAACACACAAAGTGTTGCTATGAGTCAGAATCCACTTGGTGGCAACTGGTTATTCCTCAACTATCAGTGATGCCTTATATGAATCACACACTGGAAGTAAACACAGCACTTCCTGTGTCGTATAGTTGGCGACTACATTCTACCCATAATCTAAATGTGGTCTGAGAAAAACTGCTATGACCACAGACTGTGGTCACTTTTCAAAGTCCAAATTCTGATGACTGAATCTGATTCTTCAGTCTGCCCAAGCAGAAATCTTTCATTCCTAAAAGTAGCTCTCCATTGTTTCTGAGTGGTAATTCAGTGCAGTCAATTGCAATATCTGTTATGTTCTTCCTCTTGCACTTGGCTTCCTGCTGCTCAGAGAGTCTCTTCGGAAGCCTTCGTGCTGCCAATCTTCACAGTAGTCGCTACAGCAGGAGAGCCAGCAATAGCAGTAAGGGCAGTTTCATGTTAAGTATGCTATCTATGAAAACTTTCCAAAGCTATCAGTCTTGAAGATGCCAGAGTAACCTGAGTTCCATGCAGGAGCAGAATGAAAGACCTCTTCTCTTTTCAGGACCACTCAAAACACATGAATACATCCTTTCTGTGCTCAGTAATTTCTAAAGGTACTCTTGCATAGCTCCATCATTCCCTCTCTGTAGATAATTGAACTCAATTCAAGGAGATGGTGGTGAGTAAACTGTATTTACACTTTTCTCATTCTTTCTGTTCAAAAGTGACAACAGCTTCCTTCTGTCTTCTCTAATTATTGGCCATAAGTTTACACGTATCAGTGAAAAGAAAACTACGGGTATTGTCTATACTGAGGCTTTCCGATTATTGACTTAGTCAAAGTAGTCAATACACAAGCCTTGCTTTCTTTTGTTTTTTTTAACTGTTATTTTGCAATATTTTTGAGGCTATACTATTACTTTAGGTGAAAAATGAGAAGGGTATATTTTAATGTTTATATGTACTCAGCAGTGACAATGTTTTGTCCTTTCAGTTATGACATTTTGAGCGTACTTAGGATTTGGTACAATTAATTTCTTCCAGCTTTTTGTTTTGTTTCATCTTAGCTCTCAGTGTAGTTTTAGGGGTAAAGCAAATGCATGTATGATCTCCACAACTGGTGTAAGGGTGATAAAAGCTGGAAAGTCCAAAGGGCCTTTCCTACCATTACCATGAGTTGAGGGGATACAAAAGCTTCATTAAAGCTTTGAAGTCCCCTTAGATAAAACAGAAATTTCAGAAACGTTTTCCTCAGGCAAAAGGAAGGGATGAGAAATATGTATTGGTAGTCTTGTGATTCTAAGTATGGTAGTAATTTCACACATGTGTTCATTTTCTTATTCTTTGTAACTTTATGAATTTGTCAAATATTACATTAAATATTTATACCTTGCTGTAACATTGGCATTGAAGTTAACATTCTGTAATTCCTTTAAGTAATCATTCTCTTCAGTCAAAGAAGCTGGGGCACCTTTCTTTGATGTTTTTTCTCATCTAAAAATACAACATTTTGAGATTATCAGGATAATTCTAGGCAAGGAAGGTAATAGCATCATTGTTTCTGAAAACAAAAATCCCCACAACTGCACCAGTAAGCAGCATTGTCATAAACGGAAAAAGGATTGAGGTTGTCAAGGATCCCTTTTTACCTGGGTCCACAATCAACACCCATGGAAGCAGCAGTCAAGAAATAAAAAGATGCATTGCAATGGGAAAATCTGCTGCTAAGGACATCTTCAAAGTATTCAAAAGTAAGGATGTTACCCTGAAGACTGAAATGTGCCTGACCGAAGCCATGGTATTTTCAGTTGCATAATATGCATGCAAAAGCTGGACCATGAACAAAGAAGACAGAAGAATTGTTGCCTTTGAATTGCAGTGTTGGAGGAGAATGTTGAGTGCACCATGGACCGCCAAAAGATACAACAGATCTGTTCTGGAAGAAGTACAACCAGAGTGCTCTTTGGAAGCAAAGATGGCAAGACTGTGTCTTACATAATTTGGACATGTTGTCAGGAAAGATCAGTCCCTAGAGAAGGACATCACATTTGGTAGAGTGGAGGGTCAATGAAAAAGAGGAAGACCCTCTATGACACGGATTGACACAGTAGCCGCAACAATGGGTTTAAGCATAAAAACGATTGTGGACTTGGCACAAGACTGGGCAGTGTTTCGTTATTGTTCACAGGGTCACTATGAGTTGGGGCAAATTCGAGGGCACCTAACAACAACAACCAGGTAATTCCATTCAACTGTCAATTCAGTCTTCTCCTAGTCAATGGATTCTTCTACAATCTATCCATTCTTCCAATGTGAAATCCACCGTACTAGTTAAGACTTTCATCATCTCCCGCCAAGACTATTAAAACAGTGTTTTAATTGCTGTTTCTTTCTTCATACCTAAAGCAGATCTTTAAGAAGCTAGCTGTCACGGAATCAACTGCCTCATACAGACGCCATGTTTGTCCAAGTAGACCTGTGCTCCACAGGGTTTTCAATGACTGATTTTTCAGAAGTATATTGTCAGGCTTTTGTTCTAAGACACCTCTGGGTAGACTCAAACTTGTAACTTGTTAGCTGAACACATTAACCATGTACACTACTGCCCAGGGATTCCCAAGTAACCCATACTTAGTCCTCTAAATACACAATTTAACTATGCTACTCTGAACTGGATCTCCACTGCTTGCCATACAGGATACAATAAAAAAAATTCTGAACTTCAACTTCTTTGTCACTGTCACTAATGGTTAATTTTAAGAGTTGAGAATGTTTATAGCAATTTTCCCAATAAACAATGAAACCCACTTATGCATAAATATTCTCTTAAATATAGTATGTTTGAAGACAATGTCTTCAACACAGGAAAAGACATGCTCTAATGCCCAGTATTTGCATTAGCAGTTCACAAATATCTGTCATAAGTGAAAAATGAGACTAACAAAACAGAATGGTAAGGGCTGGCAGTGAATAAAATTGTGAAGAGAAACTTGATTTTTTAATATAAACTCATGTCCTGATATCAGTGAGGAATCAAGGTGGAACAGATTACAGAAATTATATCAACAACTAAATAAAAGATGAAAAGTAACAAGAAACACATAAAGGAACTACTAATAGCAATTTTGAATAAAACTGTTGGCAGTTCAAAATTGATTTTAATAGTAGAACATTCTTTTAAACTGTCATCTTTATATCAAATAATATTGGCCTAACAAACTGTTCAATGTGAAATGATGAAATTTTGTTTAACACTTTGAGGGACTTAATAGCTGGGACAATAGTCTTTGGGTACATCTAGGTTAACTGGCATAACATAGTTCATAAAGATAGCATTGTGCATCCTTCTTTGGTGAGTAGTGTCTGGAGTCTTAAAAGCTTGTGAGTGGCCACCTGAGATACAACTATTGGTCCTGTCTTATCCAAAGCCAAGGAGACTGAAGAAAACCAAAGACACAAGGAAAACATTAGCCCAAAGGACTAAAGAACCAGAGAACCAAAAACTCCATAGCCTGAGGCCAGCAGAACTAGATGGTGCCCAGCTACCACCAAGCACTGTGACAGGGATCACAACAGAGAATCCCAGGCAAAATGGGAAAAAATATAGAGAACAGAATTCAAACTGATGAAATAAAACCAGACTTGCTGTTTTGACAGTATGATGGCTAAGACTGTGTGTCACCATGGCTGCATCACGATTCTCAGGGTTTGTAAGTGATCACCCCCATAATGGGATCTGCTGTGATTAGGCAGTCAACTGAAACAGAGTGTCCTTGGGTATATAGCCTGCACCCAAATATAAGTGGAAGTTGTGGCTTTGGGTCTCTATGGATGCTGCAGCTGCTTCCTATTTGTCTGACCTTCTGTCCTTAGAACTTGACCTAGCTAGCCTACCTGCTGATCTTAGGATTCATTGACATATACAGCCTATGAGCAAAAGCCCTTCTCTCCAACATGCTGATCTTTAGTTCATCAGCATCTATGGGTGTGTGATTCAGTAGAAGCTTGAATGTTGATCTGTAGACTTGAGATATTCCATTTTATACAATTCTGTGAGTTGTTTCCTTGATATAAATCTCTCTCTATGTGTGAGTGTATACATATACACATATACACACATACACACATGTATGTATACATACATATATGTATGCATATACACGTATGTATGTGTGTACATATATATACCTATATGTATTTATCTATGTACCTATATGTATAGAGAGAAACTTAGCCTAAGAGAGACAGAGACTGAGTGAACCTCCAATAATATGGTTCCCAGACACACTAAACCACCCAAACCAAACCCATTGCTACTGAGTGAATTTGGACTCATACTAACCCTATAGGACAGAGTAAAAATGCCCCTTGAGGTTTCCAAGGAGTGGCTGGTGGATTCAAACTGCTGACATTTTGGGCATTAGCCAAGCTCTTAACTTGGATGTCCACTTGTTAGACAAAAATTAGACCTATAAAACAAATAACAACGGACATGAGGAAGGTGCTTTTTTAGTTCCATTAAATATGAAAGACCAAACTGGCAACTCCTATCTAAAAGCATGACAAGAAGACAGGAACGGATAAGAACTGAATGAATGTAGACTGGAATCCAGAGTGGAAAGCGGAAGAGTGCTGTCAAATTGTAGGGGTTACAGCTAATGTCAGAAAACGGTATGTGTGTAAACTGGTAAATTTTTAAAAGAGATATTAACTTGTGCTTTAAACTTTCATTTGAATAAAATTTTTAAGAAGGAGAAAAAACAATTGCCACAGAAAAATTGGGGTGAATTCAATGGACTCAGAGTTTTGATAGGCTGGGAAAGAACAGACAGAGTGCATAATGGTTTCATGACACGTAGATAACTTGGTACGAGAACTAGGCTAGCTCTTCCCATTAATGGCCCTCTGTCCGTCCTGTCCATCCTCAAAAAACTTGTACTTTTATGGCATTAGGAAGTCAGAAAACCCTGTAAGGGCAAATGAATATGGGGAGAAGAATACAAGGGAAAGGCATTTGCCAGAAAACGTAGAATGATACTACCTGGCTTTATGTTTGTTTGTTATGGACCTTTTCCAAGGATCTTAATTCAAAAAATTGCTGAACAATCAAAATGTAGGACTCAAGAATCATCAATAGCCCCCTCAAACAAAAAAGTTATATCCAGTTTTTGAAATGTCAGGAAGTGAAGAGAATTCTTCACCTTCTCTACTCAGAAAGCACATCTGATTCTATTCTAAGGCTCTCTGCCTTCTTGACTGCCCATGATCCATTTAAGGGACTAATGCCACAAAGTAACAAGTCAAATCTAGAGATATCATAGGGAAACAAGAATTTTTTTTTTAACAAGATCGTTGTATTAGTGTAAATTGTGGTGTACTAAATTACCTCACAATGTAGCAGTGAGATAAGGATGCTCAGTATGTTCAAAAAATAGCACACTGACCGGTATACCTACAGCAGAATGAAGAGGCAAGAAAGTGCTAAGCCCATGAGTTTAGGCATACGGGAAGCAGCTTGACCATTTAGCATCTCTGATCATTTAGCATCTCCGTAATTGAGATGTGGAGTTATTGGAGGCAATTACAGTTGTCCAAAATTATAAAAGAATGATCTGGCTTCTTTATGGAGCATAGGCTGTGTATGTGTATGTTTTGGGGTTGGGATAAAGGCAAGCCATGAATTTGGTTAGGAAATTTACTGTAGTTCAGATGAGTGACAGTATTGTCCAAGGTTTGGCTCATAGTTTTGGAATTAATGAGAAGCAATCAGACCCTGAATATTTCTGAAAGGAAGTGTCATAGCTTTTGAAAAAATTAAAAGCACATCTTGTTAAGCTGTTCAGATTTACCTATACACTTAATAAAATTAACTTTGAAAGAAATATTAGCCTACATAACAAATAAGACAACAAACATTCAGATGAATTTACTGACCATAAATATTACCAGCTTGAGTATGAAGTGCAGGGAGCAGCCAAAAATGCACTGGGGTTTGAAATGAGGGATAAAAATAACAAACTGAAGAGGTTATGTTCTCAATCTTTGGAGATTTTTTTTTTTAATGTTTATCTTTGGTAAGGTAATCTGTGCCTGCAGGACCAATTTTAGTGTTTTTATACAACTCTTGAACATAAACCACACAGGGATCCAACAACTGTTCTGTTACAATTCTGGAAACTACATCATCATTCTTAGTGTAAGAACTTCTGGAAAGTCAGATACTCTTTTTGGTACTTGTGAGATAGAATGAATAAAGAAAACAAAAATTCTTGCCTTCCAGATCCTAAATATATACTTTTGGTGGGTTAGTGATAAAGCATTCTCTCTCTAAACTTGACATTATTAACATTTTTAACATCTTGTTGTGCTTTAGGTGAAAAGTTACATACAAAATGCATTTTACATTCAATAATGCATTTAAAAAAATGTTCTCTGGCATTGATTACAGTCCCCACACTGTTTCAGCACACTCCTCCTGTCTATCCTTGTTCCCCATTTATATTCATCTGGTGCTTCCCTTGCCCCCCGCTGTTTTCCTACTTTTAATTTTGGGTAAATATTTGGTCTCATATAATTTATTGTTCTACAGAATACTTTCCCCAGTAATGTTGTTATTTATTTTGTAGGCAAGTCAGTTATTTGATTGGCTGAAAGGTGGGCTCTGGGAATGGCTTCCCTTCCAAGTTAGAAGAATGTTTTTGGGAGATAGTCTTGAAGGCACCACTAGACTGTCAGATTGATTAAGTCAGGTCTTGTGTGTGTGTGTGTGTGTATGTGTGTGTGTGTGTGTGTGTGTGTGTGTGTGTGTGTGTGTGTGTGTGTGTGTGTGTGTGTGTGTGTGTGTGTGTGTGTGTGTGTGAATTTTTAGTTTGTTCTACGTTTTTCACCTATTCTAACTGAGACCCTCTACTATGATCCTGGTCAGAGCAGCCAGTAGGGCTAGCTAGGCGCCATCTGCTCTCAGTCTAAAGGAGACTGTGATTCTTGCAGGCCATCAGCTAGGCCTTTGGACTAGCTGCTTGCTTCAGTCTTCAGTTTTCTTTACTTTCCTTTGCTTCAGACAGGAAAAAGCCAATAGCTGTTCTTAGATGGCTGCTTGCAAGGTTTTAAGATCCCAGCTGCTACTCACTTAATAAGAATGTTATATTTATGAACCATGTTATGCCAGTTGACTAGACATCCCCCAAAACTATACTCCTTAGCCATCAAGTCCAATAAGTGAGCCCTGAGAGGGGTTTGACTATGTCTAAGCAGTTTTCACTGTGCTGTATTAGATATGTGAACATACATAAAGTATATGTAAATGTTTATGCAGAAAGATATAACACAATACCAGAAATAAATCCACTCATCTACGAACAGCTGATCTTTGACAATGTGTCAAAGTCCCTTAGAAGAGGAAGAGGTAACCACTTTAACAAATGCTGCTAGTCAAACTGGACATCCATTTGCAGGAAAATGAAACAAAGTTCATTCCTCATACTATACACAAAAAACAACCCAAAATGGATCAAAGACCTAAATGTTAAACCTAAAACTGTAAAGTTCATTGAAGCAAACACAGAGAAAAAGCTAGGGACCTTAATTTAGGGCATAAATAGACTGCCTGCTTGGGAAAATATTATTCGCTATGATACACATAACAAGGGTTTATTGTTGTTAGGTGCCGTTAAGTGGGTTCTGACTCAATGACCCTATGCACAACAGAACGAAACACTGCCTGGTCTTGTGTCATGTCCATAATCATTTTTATGCTTATGCCCATTGTTGTGGCCACTGTGTCAATCCATCCGTCTCATCGAGGGTCTTCCTCTTCTGTGCTGACCCTCCACTCTACCAAGCGTGACGTCCTTTTCCAGCAACTGATCCCTCCCAACAACATGTCCTATCTTGCAAACGAGGGTCTAATCTCTAAACTTTAAAGAAAACTTCAACATCTCAACAATGAAAAGATAACCACATTTAAGAAGGTGAGCAATGGACACTAATGGACACATCACCAAAGAATATATCCAGGTCACTAATAAACATGTGAAGGGATGCTTGTGATTAGTGGTTATTTAAAAAAAAGAAAATTGCTATCAATTTCATTCTGACTCATAGTCACTTGTATGACAGAATAAAAATTCCCTGCAGAGTTTTCAAGGAGCAGCTGGTGGACTCAAACTGCAGACTTTCTGATTAGCAGCCATAGCACATAACCACCATGCCACCAACACTCCTGTTAGTCATTTAAAAAACCAAGTGCCATCAAGTCGATTCCAACTCATAGTGACTGTATAGACAGAATAGAACTGCCCCACAGAATTTCCAAGGAGTGCCTGATGGATTTGAACTGCCAACCTCTTGATTAGCAGACGTGACACTTAACCACTACACCACCAGGGTTTCACTGTTAGTCATTAGAGAGATGCAAATCAAAACTATATTAAGATACCATCTCACCCCAGCAATAATGGCACTGATCAAATAAAACAAAAAAACATAAATGCTGGCAAGGTTGGAGGAGATTGGAACTCTTATATGCTGCAGATAGGACTATAAAGTGGTACAATCACTATGGAAAAACAGTCTGATGCTTCCTTAAAAGGCCAGAAAAAAAAATACCTTAGAATGCAGCAACCCTGCTCCTAAGTGTATATCCTAAAGCAACAAGAACTGTGAAAAGAGTACACGTATACGTATCTGTGATCATTGCAGTGTTATTTACAATAACAAACGGATGGAACCAGCTTAAGTGTCCATCAGTGGATGAATGGATAACCAAATTGTCTTACAAGCATACAATGGAACATTATGCAATGATAAAGAATAATGATGAATTTGCAAAACATGTCACAATCTGGATGACTTTAAAGAACATGATGTTGAGTAAAATAAGTCAATCGTGAAAGGACAGCTACTGTATGAAACCACTACTATTAAATGTCAAGGATAGGTTTATACACAGAAGGAAGCATTCTTCCATGACTACCAGGAAGAGGAAGAGGAAGATGAGTGAAGGAGAATCACTAACTACATAGTAGACTCGTGTTAATTCTGGTGAAGGGAAAGACAATACACAACATGGGGAAAGTCAGCACAATGACACAAAGGCAAAGGAAGACTCTGAGCGATGTGCAAAAATAAAGGGCAAGTATGGTAAATACTAGAACATGTACAATTCTGCAACAAAATTATAACAAAAAATAATTGGTCTATGTGTAGACCAGTACCAAGCTGTTTCGACTACCATGGTTGTATGCATATAGTAGGTTCTGAGATAGAGAAGTATGAGGTCTCCTACTATGTTCTTCTTCTTCAGTAATGTTCTTATCTGGGCGTTTTTCTTTTCCACATAAAGTTGGTGATTAACTTTTCCATCTATTTTAAGAACATTGTTGGAATTTAGATCTATATTATATTTCATCTATAAAGATTTTCATAACATTAAGTCTTCCTGTCCATGAGCATGGTATGTTTTCCCATTTTTTAATAGGTCTTTTTTGGTTTCATGCAGTAGTAGAGTTGTGTAATTTTTCTTTGTATAAGTCTTTTATGTCCATAGTTAGATTTATACATAAGCATTTTATCCTCCTGGAGGCTATTTTAAATGATGTTGTCTTCCTGATTTCCTTTTCAAAGTTATCTCTGAGAGTAGAGGAATCCAACTGATTTTTGGTATGTTGAACTTGTACCCTGCTGCTTTGCTGAGACTTCCACTAGTTTCTGTAGCTTTCTGTGAAGTCTCTGGGATTTTCTATACATAAGATTGTGACACCTGCAAACAGAGGTAATTTTACCTTTTCCTTACCAATTTGGATGACCTTTGTTTCCCTTTTTTGCTTTATTGCCCTAGCTGGGACTTTCAGTGTGATATTGAATAAGAATGGTGATACAAAAACATCTTTATCTTGTTCACATTCTGTGGGGAAATGTTTTCAGTCTATCTCTGTTGAGAATAATGTTGACTGTGGGTTTTGTATACATACCCTTAATTCTGATCAGGAATTTCCCTTTTACTACTATTTTTCTGAGTTTTCATCAGGACATGATGTTTATTTTTATCAAATGCCTTCTCTACATCAGTTGAGGTAACCATCTGATTCTTTTGTGAATTATGCTGATTGGTTTACTAAGGTCAACTAGCCTTGCATTCCTGGTATGAATCCCACTTAATCATGATGTATTTTTTGGATATGCTGTTGAATTTTATTGGCTAAAATTTTGTTGAGCATTTTTGTGCTCATGTTCATGAGGGCTATGAGTGTAATTTTCCTTTTTCGTTGTGTCTTTACCTGGCTTTCATACCAGAGTTTTACTGGCTACATAAGGAGTACCTCTTAGGGAATAGTCTTTCTTTTTCCATGTTCTTGAAATAGTTTGAGTAAAACTGGTTGTCTCTTCTCTAAAGATTTGTTAGAATTCCCCAATGAAGTTTTTAGAGCTGAAGACTTTTTGTTATTTACTTCTGTTTATTAGTTCTGGTAATGCTTCAATTTCTTCTTTTGTTATGGGTCTGTTCAAATTTTCTACCTCAGTTTTTGATAGTTTGGCAGGTAGTATTTTGCTATAAATTTGTCCATTTCTTCTAGGTTTTCAAATTTGTTGGAGTACAATTTTTTCATATTATTCTGTTGTGATTCTTTTTGATTATCCCAGATGGTTCTGTTGTACTGTTTCCCATCTCATTTCCTATTTTTCTTATTCTTTTCCTTTAGTGGTTTAGCTAGTGGTTTACCAGTTTTGTTGATCCTGTCAAAGAATCTTACTGGTTCATTTCATTGTTTTTTGATTTTTCTGTTTCATTTATTTCGACTTTAATCTCAATTCCTTTCTTCTGGTGGCTGTGGACTTCTTTGATTGCTCTTTTACTAACTGTTCAAGTTGCAGGGTTAAAGTTACTGTTTTGGCCCCTTCACCTTTTTTGATGCTTGCTTTTATTGTTATAAATTCTCCTGCAAACGCTCGTTTTGCTGTGTTCCTAAGGTTCTGGTATGTCGTGTTTTCATTCTCCTTTGACTCTAGGAATCTTTGTTTTCATTTTTAATTTGTTCTGTTTCCCAGAAGTTTTTAAGCAAGGTGTTATCAGTTCCCACATAATTGATTTTTTCCTTGTTTTTCCTGTTTTTGTTTTCTTGTCTTACAGCACTGTGATCAGAGAAGGTTATTTGTATTATTCTGACGTTTTGAATTTAATGAGACTTGTTTTGTGGGTTAAACTGTGATCTATTCTGGAGTATGATCCATGTGCACTGGAGAACAATGTATGCTCTCCTACTATTGGGTGGAGTGCTCTATATATGTCTGTGAGGTCACACAGGCTAGTTGTATTATTTAGATTTTCTGTATCTTTGTTGAGGTACTTTCTAGTTTTGTCTGTCATCAAAAGTGGTGTGTTAAAATCTCCTACTATTATTCTGGAACTGTCTGTCTCTCTTTAGCTACTGTTAGAGTGTTAGAGGTTTTTTTTTTTTCCTTAATGTGTTTTGGTGCTGTGTCTCTGGGGGCATGACGTTTCTCATGGTTATGTCCTCTTGGTAGGATTGAGCTTGTAGTCACTATATAATGCTCTTCCTTATCTCTTGTGAAGAATTTTGACTTAAAGTCTATTTTATTAGAGATTGATACTGCCAATCCTGCTCTTTTTCAGTTATTTTTTGCTTGATATATTTTTTTTCCAACCTTTAATTTTTAAACTATGTCTTTGTATCTAAAGTATGTCTTTTGTAAGCAATATATTGATAGGTCATTTTTATTTTATTATCCTTTCTGTCATAGTCTGTTTCTTGACTGGTACATTTAAATCATTTACTGACATCACTAACATTTAATCTTAAAAGCAAGGTGACCAGTTAGTAGAATATCAGACTGTAATCTTGGTAAATAGACCATTGGGCTATTTTCTTTTATACCTAAAGTTTAATGCTAAAATATAAATAAGCTAAAAGCACATTTGCATTGTACCAATAATTTGACTTCAAAAATCATATTAGGGAATGCCAAGCCAAGTGACGAGAGAGTTCTATTGTACCTTTCTTTATTCATATTTATGTAGGTGAAATGGCTCCAATTTATCACAAATCATATAGACTTAAAGGAAAATTTAACAGATAAATAGGACAAGTAACACTTAGGTTAATGAAGGAGCTTTAAAATATGTGTACCTTAAATGTCACGTTTAATAGATAATAAATGACTAAATCACTAAATCACACATCAGTAATCAACTTTCCAATAACTGTTCATACATAGATCTCCTTACCACTAAGTATGGATTTAAATATGTATTTGCAACCAGAATACTAAATGTATAGGGTCAGAGAAGCTGCACAATTCCAGACACTGTGGGTATATAGGTACATAGACAGATACATAAGCAGGAATATAGATAGATGCCTTGTAACAAGTTGAAGATGTATGTAAAACTTTGTATGTTACCTACCAAAAAACATTTTAAGTAAAATTGAAACAAAGGCTAGGACAGGCTATAAGTAGTCATGAAAGAAATCCTGTTGCTGTCAAGTAGATTTGGGCTCATGGAATTCCATAAGTTTCAGAGTGATATTTCTCCATAGGATTTTCTTGGTTGTAAGTTTTTCAGAAAGAAATGTCAGCCTTTAGATTAGTAGATGAGTGCAAGCCCATTTGTGCCACTTGGGGAGGTTCTACTGTAAATATTTTCTCTCTGTTTCTCTCTGGGCAAAGTAAAGGATAACAATCCCTTCAAATGTGTTTTCATGACATGAATTTAGAATTTTATAAAATATAAGGATTTGGGGAGAATATATGTATTTTTTAAAAAGTCATGAGTTGCAATATATAGGAAGAAATGAATTTTCAAAGCAGGGGCATCAGATACAAATATTAGCAACATCAAAAACAAAATGACTTTACTGATATAACTTCTACCCTTTTGGACATTCTTGTACTGAATACCCAATACAGGCACTTTGAATGTTATCTCATGACAGATTCAATTCTGGAGAAACCCATCACTTCTTCCAGTTATGCCCCAGCACTCCAGTCTATCTATAAGTCTGTTATGCATCTATTCATATTCTAGTTCAATACAGGAGACTCTTCTACTAAATGCTGAGGATTTCTCCTAACACCTCCAATCATCCTTCACTCATAAATAGTCCTTTAATTTGCTCCATTTAGATACGCTTAGGATGTCTAGAACTAGAATTTATCTCCATGGCCTATGACACACTAACAGCCATTTGGTTGGTTTATTCATTAGTTCCACAGATGCAGTCAATTTAATTCCTGTGTATTCTATCTGGTGAGGTCCATGTGCATAGTCTCTGTGTTGGTGAAAAAAGGTATTTGCAACGAAAACATCATTGGTCTTGCAAAACTCTATCATGTGATCTCTGCCATCATTTCTATCACCAAGGCCATGTTTTCCAAACTCTGATTCATCTTCTTTGTTTCCAACTTTTGCATTTCAATCAGCAGCAATTATCAACACATCCTGATTGCGTGTTTGATCAATTTCAGACTGCAGAAGCTGGTAAGAATCAATTTCTTCATCTTTGTTCCTAGTGGTGGGTGCATAAATACAAATAATAGTCTTATTAACTGGCCTTCCTTGTAGTCATGTGAATATTATCATATTGCTAACAACATTGTACTTCAGGATAGATCTTGAACTGTTCTTTTTAATGGTGACTGAAGCATCATTCCTCATTGAGTTTTCACGCTCGGCATAGTAGACCATATGATTGTCTGATTCTAACTGGACACTATCAGTCCATTTCAGCTCAGTAATCCCTAGGATCGACGGCACTTGGCTTGGCAGTCCCTAGGATATCAATTTTTATATGTTCCATTTCATTTTTGTCAATTTCCAATTTTCCTAAATTCATACTTTGTGCAGTCCATGGTCTGATTATTAATGGATGTTTGCATCTGTTTCCTCTCATTTAGAGTCATTCCACCTCCACCCCACCACATCATTAAGGTTGACTCTACTTTGAGGAGGCAGTTCTTCCTCAGTCATCTTCTGAGTGCCTTCCAACCTGAGGGAGGATAATTTCCCAGCACTATCTGTGACAATGTTCTGCTGTTATTCATAAGGTTTCACTGGCTGATTCTTTTCCGAAGTAGACTTCCAGGTCTTTTGTCTTAGTCTGGAAGCTCAGCTGAAACCTGTCCACAATGGGTGACTCTGCTGGTATCTAAATACAGGTAGGATAGTTTCCAGCATCACAACAACACACAAGTCTCCACAACATGACAACTGACAGACAAGTGCAGGAATCAAATAGACTACTTCTGTAGAAAAAAAGATAATGGAAAAGCACCATATCCTTAGCCAGAACAAGACCAGGTGTTGACTGTAGTGCAGACCACCAGTTGCTCCCGCACAAGCTTATATTGAAACTGAAGAGAATTAAAAATGGCCACAAAAGCCAAAGTATCAGCTTAAGTATATAATGTCTGAGTTTATAAACCATCTAAAGAACAGATCCAATGTGTTGAATACTAATGGCTGAAGACCAGATGAACTGTGGAATGACATCAAAGATATCATCCATTAAAGACAGGAAATAAAGGAAAGACTAAACTGGATGTCAGAAGAGACTCTGAAACTCCCAAACACTGAGCAGCTAAAGCAAAAGGAAGGAATGACAAAGTAAAATAACTGAACAAAGGATTTCAAAGGGCAGCTTGAAAAGACAAAGTATTATAATGACATACACAAAGAGCTGGAAATAAAATACCAAAAGGGAAGAACATGATCCACACTTCCCAAGCTGAAGGAACTGACGAAAAAATTCAATCCTCAAGTTGCAATAGTGATGGATTCTTCAGGGAAAATATTAAACAACTCAGGAAGTACCAGAAGAAGATGGAAAGAACATACAGTCTTTATAGCAGAAAGAACTACTCATTCTTTTGAAGAGTTAGTATATGATCAGGAACTGATGTCACTGAAAGAAGTCGAAGCTGCATTGAAGGCCCTGGCAAAAACAAGGCTCTAGAAATTGATGAAATATCAAAGGAGATATTGCAGCAAATGGAAGTAGATGAAGTGCTCATTCATCTAAGCCAAGAAATTTGGAGGACAGCTACTAGGCCAACTGACAGGAAGAGATCTATATTTATGCTTATTCCCTAGAAAGGTGATCCAACCAAATGTGGAAATTACCAACAGTATCAAGAATATCACACTAAAGTAAAAGTTTACTAAAGATCATTCAAAAGTAACTGCAACAGTATATCGACAAGGAACCACCAGAATTTCAAGCTGGATGCAGAAAAGGATGTGGAACCAGGGATATCATTGCTGATGTCAGATGGGTCTTGACTGTAAGCAGAGAATACCAGAAAGGTGTTCACTTGTGTTTCCCTGACTATGCAAAGGCATTCTACTCACCTAATCTGGCCCCCGATGACTTTTTCTTTACCCAAAGATGAAGGAAATACTGAAAGGAAGACATTTAGATGACATTCAGTGCCCCAAGGATAATATGACAACAGCTCTGATGGCCATTCCAGAAAGATTTCCCAAATTGCTTTGAAGGGTGGATGAGGTGCTGGTGTCAGTGCATAGCTTCCCAAGGGGTTAGGGGTACATCAAAGGTAACCATAGTGATATTCAGCAATGAAGTATATAGCACTTTTTCTAGAATGAGTTCGTGAACTTAATTGCCAGGCTGTGTGTGTGTGTGTGTGTGTGTGTGTGTGTGTGTGTGTGTGTGTGTGTGTGTGTGTGTGTGTGTACTATGGTTTTAAGTGAATGTTTAAAGTTCAAGTCAGTTTGTCATATGAAAATTCACATACACATTGTGATGTGACCTTAGTTCCTCCCCCTGCACTGTGATAGCACTTTCCGCTTCTCCAACCTGTATATCCCATGTCCATTCAACTAGCTCCTGTCCCATTCTATTTTCTCATCTTGCCTCTGGATGGAAGCTACCCAATTAGTCTCATGTATCTGCTTGAGACAAGAAGCATATTCTCATCAGTACCATTTTATATCTTATATGCCAGTTCAATATTTGTCTGAAGAGTTAAATTCAGGAATAGCCTTAGTTCTGGGCTAACAGACAGTCCAGCAGCCATGTTTTATGGGTACCCTCAGTCTGTCAGACCATCAAATCTGGTCTTTCTAATAGAGTTGGAGTTCTGCACCCTGCGTTTCTTCAGCTACATCATGGACTCCTTGTTACATTCCTTGGCAGGGTGGTCATTTGTGGTTGGTCGGCACCACTTAGTTCTCCTGGTCTCACACTGATGCCACTCATCAAAGTGAGATGCAGAACATTTTCTTAATAACTTTGTTATGCCAACTGACTTAGATGTCCCATGAAACCATGGCCCCCAGACACCCACCCCTGCTACTCTGTCTCTCAAAATATTCAGTTGTATTCATGAAGCATCTTACCTTATGGTTTACTTAAACTGTACTGTCATCTCCTGTATTTTGCATTGTCCTTCCCTTCATCTAAAATAATTCTTGTCTACTATCTAGTTAGTGAATACTATTCTTCTTCCCCCTGATCTGTATAACCCTCAAAGAATGTTTTCTTGTGAGTTTAAACCTCTTCCTGAATTCTTATAATGCCAAGTGCCGTCGAGTCAGATCTGTATTCTCATAATAGAGGTCACATATAGTATTAGTCCTTTCGAGATTGACTAATTTCTCTTACTATAGTGGTTTCCAGATTTATCCATGTTATGAGGTATTTCACAGATTCATCCTTGTTCCTTATTAATGCAAAGTATTGCCTTGTGTGAATATATCAATTTGTTTATCCATTCATCCATCGATGGGCACATAGGTTGTTTCCATCTTCCTTTTTTGCTACAGTGATCAGTGATGCAGTGAACATGGATGTGCATATATTTACTGGGGTGTCAGCTCTTATTTCTCAAAGATCTAGTCCAAGGAGTAAAATTGCTGGATCATATGGTATTTCTATTTCTACATTTTAGGAAATGCCAAATCAATTTCCAAAATGGTTGTACAATTTTACATTTCACCAGCAGTGTTTACATATTCCAGTTTCTCCACAGCCTCTCCAACATCCATTATTATGTATTTTTTTTGATTAATGATATCATTTTTGGAGCGAAATGTTATCTCATTATAGTTCCAATTTGCAATTCCCTAATAGCTAGTAATTACGAGTGTTTCCTCACACATCTACTAGCCACCAGAATGCCTTCTTTGGTAAAATACCTGTTCATATCCTTTGCCTATTTTTAATTGTTTTGTCTTTTTGTTGTTGAGAATTTACAGTATCTCATAGATTTTTAGAGATCAGATGCTGATCAAATTTGTCCTATCCAAAAATTTTTTTCCCACCGCATAGATTGTCTTTTTACTCTTTTGGTACAGTTATTAGATGAACACAAGTCTTCGATTTCTAGGGGTTCCCAGTTATCTATTTTCTCTTCCAGAGTCTGTACTTTATTAGTAATATTTTGTATTCTACCAATGCCATGTATTAAGTTCTTAGCACTGTTTTATCTTTATTGTTTTACATTCCATTTTTAGATCTTTGATCCATTCTGAGTTAGTTTTTGCATGGTGTGAGGTAAGGGTCTTGTCTGATATTTTTCAGATTATACTTACACCACTTGCTGCAGAAATTGTCTTTCCTTTTTAGTGGACTTTTGGACTTTTGTCAAATATCAGATACTTGTAGATGAATGATTTTATTCTGTGGTAAAAGGCATTCAAAGTCTATGGACCTCTTATGCCTGTGTCTAGTCAAAGAACTGTTAATTCCCTGTCTTCTCAGCTTTGGGAAGATGGCAAATTACTTTTTTCCTGTTTGTTAATTTGTTCCATCTCCAAGGCTGGGAGAATGGTGCAGGGCATGTGGGAAGGTGTTAATCTTGGAAGCCAGCTTGAATCCAGTCCAGAGAGGGTAGGGGCATGAAAACAAGAGAGAGGTCTTCCCCAAGAGATATTTTTGATCTGTGAGACAGGATAGATGCAAGTTACTTGTCTTTACCTGTAGAGTGTTGCTTTTCACTGATTCTGGAAGCATGAATAGACTCTGCACTGCAAAGTCTCTCCAAATGGGGAGAATACATCCTGAATGTCATTGTTTGTCTCACCACTCTTGCACATGTGGATCTGCCTAAAGAGTGTCAGTTCCAATTGCATCAGGTCTAGCAACCCCTTCCTGCTTCTGAAGCATCTCTCCCTTCTCCTGCCACTTATTCTAGTTCCTCAGCTCTGCCTCTGATGCTCAGGGAACCAGACTGTCACACATAGTGGATTCATTTGTTTTCAGGTCTTTATTGTAAGAGGTATCAAGGAAGCACTTGACTCTAACATCTTGGCCCCAATTCCCATCTTTTCATTATAAATCTCCAATGCCCAAAGTAGGCTCCACATTTATCCTTTTTACAAAATCATCATTACTTTGACCATATGTGCTTGAGTAATGGTTGCATGCTAGACATATTTAAGGTACTGGTATTGTTTAGATGCTAAAGATTATTTTTAAGACTTAAAGGGCCTTCTTTTCTTCTTTTATTGTACTATCTCAGGCCTTAGTTCCTGACATCATAGTCATTCTTAGGGACGTGGTTATAATGGGATCTTTTGGACAGAATGACAGTGACAGGGGAAGCTTCAGATTCACATTTTATTGATATTAACAATAATTGAATTTATACTATTTACAAAGCAGTCACATGTTTTCTAATTTAATCCAAACAACTAAGGCTGCTTTAGCCCTGCTGTTCCAAGAAGGGAACTAAAACTTGGAGAGGTAAAACAAAAATCCTCACAGACTTAGGGTTTAGATTTAGGTTTTTATTCAAAATCTATTACTGTTTTGTCATACAACACTCACTCACCTCTTATTCTGTGAGAATAGACTTATATCCTTAACCTTTGGTCTTAAACACCTGTGACAGTTATCATCAGAGACTGTCTGCTAATCCTATTGCATACAAGGTTGCCAGCATACAAGGTTATTGTTTCTAAAATTTCCTTTCAGTCTGCAGCCAAGTAAGCACCCAGGTAAATTTAACAATTAATGATTCAACATCCACAGAATCAGCTTTATTTTGAAACGACTTTCTTTTTGTTTGTTTCAATTTCTCAGGAGTTTGAACAAAAGCCAAGTTTAGAGTTTAGTTTTCTTCAAATTAGGCTAGATTAAATTATATCTTGTCTTCATTCTGTCATGCAGTGGTGTGGAATTATAAATAGTCCTAATATGATTGCCATTGTTCACTCTGATATACATATGCCCACTAAAGCCAACCTAAATTAATTAAACAAGTTTCATTTGATTTTCAACCTTTTAAGCAGTCTAAAATAAGGGAGAAGATCTAATTTGGAAAATAGAGTTGCCTAAGATGCCAGATCAAATACAACTTCTATAACAAGTCAGATATTAACTTGACTGGAAATACATTCTGTGGACCAATTTGTGACATAAGTGAAATGAAAGATACAAATCCTGTACCTTAGAGATTTTGAACTAGGAAATATTTACTGACATACCAATAAACTTGGGTCCAAATGCAGTGGATAATCCTTCTGCTCAGGACATGCAGCTATTTTCTGTAACAACTCATCTAGCTTTCTTGTCTTTACTTTTTACTTTGTGTGTGTGTGTGTGTGTGTTTGTATGTCTTGGTAGATATTTTTAGTTGTTGTACTGGGGGAATAATAGGGCTTGATAAAGTGTTTTGAAATGCTTAAAAGGAAATAGATGATCCATTAATATAAGTGATAATGATGATGATGATGATGCCAATGTGTATTGAATGTTCATAATATACCAGATCTTATTTTAAGTTCTTTAAACCTAGACATTTATTTAATCCTCATAGCAGTCTTAGGATATAGATTGCCAGTTGTCTTACTCATCTAGTGGCTTTAATAAAGAAAAATTTATTATATCACAGTTCAGTATGCTACAATTGCACATTTAAGGTACCAGCTCCAGGAGAAGTCTGTCTCTGTTCTGGAAGAAGGTCTTTGTTGTCAATCTTCCCCTGGACTGGGAGCTTCTGAGTTACAGGGACTTTGGGTCCAAAGGACATCTTCTGCTCTTGGTACAGCTTCTTTCTTGATGGTGTGAGGTCCTCAACTCTGCTTTCTTCCCTTTCCTTTATATCGCAAGAGATTGCCTCAAGGCACAATACAATCTTATACATTGAGTCTTGCCTCGCTAACACAGCCACTGCCCATCCTCCTTGATTAATATCATTAAGGTAGCATTTACAACGTGTAGGAACATCGCACAACACTGGGAATAATGGCCTAGTTGAATTGATGCATGTCTGGGGAGACACAATGCAATCCATAACACTAGT
This sequence comes from Heterohyrax brucei, assembly GCA_028571685.1. Taxonomy (NCBI): domain Eukaryota; kingdom Metazoa; phylum Chordata; class Mammalia; order Hyracoidea; family Procaviidae; genus Heterohyrax; species Heterohyrax brucei. The sequence continues at coordinate 56,542,408 of CM053149.1, forward strand.
ATCAGCACTGTTTTAGTAATGAAGAAACTGAGGGACAGAGAGGTTCAAATATCTTCCCAAAGGTCATGTAACTAGACAATGGTGGAATCAGGATATAAATTCAAACTTTCTGGTCCCAGAAATGCTAGCAACACTTCTCAGTGCTTATCTATGATTTTCAAAGTCAGTATAGGAAAGATTGGTAAAAACTTCCCTTGAAACCAAGGAAGACTTACCCATTTGTAACTTTTCCCCTCAAACCAAATTAATGGGTAAAGCTGTTATCTTCCTACCTTTTAATTTGGTATCATCTAGTGCAATCAGCTATACAATAAATGTCTGCTGAGACCTGGTTCTAGATGCACAAAGGTAGACATGACATATACTGTATCTCAAGACGATGATAATTGAACAGCCAGTGAGTATAAATAACAATAAATTGAACTTAAAGAGAGATCTGTACGTTTCTATGAAGAGTCCACAGAAGGAGCTTAGAATATCGTCTTTGTGAGTGTGTGCAAAAATGACGCTGTACCCTTCAATAGTTGAAACATCTCACTTGGTATTCTGTCAATTTGTACAGCCTTTTTTTCACCAGTGCCTTCAGTTTAGCTTGGACATCTTCCTTCAGTATCATCAATTCTTGTTGATGTGCTACCTCCTGAAACAGGTGAACATCAAGCAAGTCTTTCTGGTGCAGTGACTCTGTGTGTTCCTTTCACCTTCTTTTGATGCTTCCTATATCATTTAGTATTTTGCCAATAGAATTCTTCAAAACTGCAATGCTTGAATTTTTCTTCAGATATTTCAGCTTCTTTGGTTTTCTAACTCCAGGTCTTCGTACATTTCATTATAATACTTTGTCTTGTGGAGTTGCCCTTTGAAATCTTATGCTCAGTTGTTTTACTTCATCATTTATTCCTTTATTTAGCTACTCTCTAAAGAGCAAGTCTTTTTTGACATCTCTTTTGTTTTTTTCTTTTTCTCTTGTCTCTTTAACGATCTCTTGCTTCCTTCATCTATGATGTCATTTCATGATTTGGTCTCCCATCATCAGTATTCAATGCATCAAATCTATTCAATGACTTTATTTAATACTTTTGACACAATATGTTCCCTATCCCAGCAAACTATCTCTCAAAAATTTAATAAAGGCTAGATATCTATGTGAAAAAAATGAGATTTGGCCCTTGTCTCATGGCATACCACAAAATTAACCCTAGATGGATAATAGATACACCTATAAGTTTAAAAAAATATGACTTACAGGAAAAAATCTTCACATTCTTAAAAGCATGGCATTTTAAAGCGAGACTCACAAAGTATAATCCATTAAAAATATGATGAAACAGAAAATTTTAAAAAATAAATGTACTTTCTCCTCAAGACCCTAGAAAATGAAAAGACAAATATATGAGAAGAAATGTGAAAGTGTTCATATGTATATAAAATGTTATCTAGACTATGTGAAAAGCACTCAAACATAATAAGATAAAACCTAATTTAAAAAATGAGCAATAAATGAGATCTGACAATTAAGTTAGAGAACTTGTCACTGTGCACGTACACTGGCAGCACTATACAAACAATTCCATAAGGTTTCATAAGCTTGGCATATCAGTGTCTCACAGTTGTCTCCTGTCTATGAGTGGTGGCATCTTGCTGAATAGCATGCATTATTGCTATTGCGTGATTTTGTGTGCCATTGTGAGAAAGTTGGAGCTTGAATCAAAACAAAGAAAAAACATTAAAGTTCTTGTTAAACTTGGCAAGAGTGGAAATGAAATCAGGGACATGTTAGTTCAAGTTTTATAGGAATAATGCCATGAAGAAAACGACAGTGTGCTAACTGATTAAACATTTTTCTCAGGGTATAGAATGTGTCACTGATGAAGACATGTCTGGGTTACTAATCATGAGCAGAACTGACAAACACATGACAAAAGTTTGTTGAATTGTGCCTCAAAATCATCAGCTGACTATGAAAATCATAGCAGACCAAGTAAACATTGATAGAGAAACAGGAAAACCTTAACTGAAATTCTTTACATGAGAAAGGTGTGTGCAAAAATAGTTCTCAAGGAGCTCACTGATGAACAGAAGCAAAGGAGAGTTGAAGTTTGCCAAGACTTTTTGGAGAGGTAAGATGACATCTTGCTCCATATTATCACTGGTAACGAAACATGGGTGTACCAATGTGACCCTGAAACAAAGGATCAAAGGGCACAGCAAAAGTCAGCTGATTCTCCACAACCAAAAATGTTCCGTCAGTCCAAATCAAGAGTCAAAATGATGTAGGTAACCTTTTTTTGATATGAGAAGGATTGTTCATTATGAATTTGTACCAACTAGACAAACAGTTAACCAAGTTTACTATTTGGAAGTGCTGAAAAGACTGTGTGAAAAAGTTGGACAAAAACACCCTAACCTTTTCACTAAAAACTCATGACTCGGATCATGACAACATACCAGTTCACAAGGCGCTGTCTATAAGAGAGTCTCTAGCCAGTAAACACAAATTGGAATACCCTCCCTATTCATCTCATCTAACGTCCAGTGGCTTCTTTCTTTACCCAAAGATAAAGAAAATATTGATAGGAGGACATTTTGATGACTTTCAAGACATCAAGAGTGACACAATAACCCTGACGGCCATTCCAGAAAAAGAGTTCTAGAACTGCTTTGAAGCGTGCACTAGGTGCATAGCTTCCCAAAGGGAGTACTGCAAAGGTGACCATAGTGACATTCATCAATGAGGTATGAAGCACTTTTTGTAAGATGACTTCACAACCTTGATTGTCAGACAATGTAATCACATAACTGTTTGATTCCAGGTGTAGAGTTACATACCACACACACACCCTCTGCTGTCAAATCAATTCTGACTGACAGCAACCCCAGAGGACAGAGTAGAATTGCCCCCATCAAGTGTCAAAGTAGTGACTGATGTACTCAAACTGTTGACCTTTTTGGTAGCAGCTGTGGCATTTAACCACTATGCAACCAGGCCTCTTTTATATAAGAGAAACCTGGTAAACCTAGCTATTGATTCTAGAAGCTTAGGAAATGAGAGCTCTTGAGGATCCTGTGCTGAAAATAATGGGTACCTACTCTAAGTATCATGAGTGAAGAAGAGCCAGGTAGCATTATTACCTGGTGATCAAAGAGATTGAATTTGTCAGTTGCTCCAAGTGATTATTCTTTCTCTCCTCCTTCATTCCTGGTTTCTATGTCTTTGATCTTAAAAAAATAAAGTTTATACTTCATGACAAGTGATACTTTTATCATTTCTCCTATAGGGACACCTTTTACTCTACTATTAACCTCTAGCACCTAGAGGCTGAGACTCTACTAATTCAAAATGAAATTCGATCTAATTTATTTCAATTGAAGATCATTTTCAGAGTATCCTAAAAGACGAAGCCTAAGTTATTACCTTGCAAATGCCTTGTAGTCAGTTTAGTCAGTTGCAAAATTCACATAACATTCCAGCTACTTTGAATAATTTTATAATAAATCAATTAAATTTTATAATAAATAATATTTTATAATAAATTAAGTTAAAGTGAGTATGCTTGTTGATTGTACATTAATGTAGCTTTATGAAAATGGTGATTCAGGATGTCCTGGTAGACAGGGCAGTGGGTGCAGAGCTGAGTTACTTTACTGGTAGAGCTTATCTGAAGGAAGAAATATTCTCAAAGCTGTGTTCTTCAGTTTAGCTTTCTCAACTGAAGTGTTACTAATAAACCCCACACATGTTTCCCTTCTGTGTGTGTGTGAGTGTGTGTGTGGGTGTGTGGGAGAGAGAGCGAGAAAAGCATCCATTTTTTTAATGTGTTTGCTGTGTTACTCTTTGGAGAAAAGACTTAAATAGAAGCCTTAGGATGTCTTTTTGTGTAATTATTTATTTTATTTCATTTTGGTTCTTTTGAAATAAAGGTAAATTATTGACCCAAGGGTTGTTGTTGCTGCTAGATACCACCAAGTTGATTTTGACTGATAGAGACTCCAGATCTCAGAGTAGAACTGCTCCATTAGCTTTTCTTGACTGTGATCTTAATGAAAGCAGATTGCCAGGTCTTCCTTTCCCTAAAGTAGAGCTGCCTTGTGGGTTCAAAACAAGAGCCTTTCAATTACCAGCCAGGCACTTGACCTTTTGCTTCCCTCAGGTTCCTTTAGACTCTGGGGGCAGGAGGTAGCATGTACAATTTGATGACCACACCACTTCTATTTACACCTCATAGCACACAGCTCTGCTATAGTTTATAGACAACAGTAGGTATTCGTTTTCAGTTGTAGTGGCCTGGATTCAGCAGCAGAAAATGCAAATTTTATACTTAAAGGCTGTGTTTTTTAAACACGCATCCCAGAATTAAAATTGACATGGAAAGAGGTCATCTAATTCCAGACTCCGACATTAGATAAATCTTTACCTAAATCTTTTAAGGTGGAAAACTGGTTATGTAGTTCTCAACGAGACCAGCAGGAGAGATTTGAAGATGTCTTTCTTTGGTGCTCTCTTAAAAAGTCAGTGTCCACACTAATCATTTCCCTGCAACTTTTCTGCTTTTGATAGTTTTTCTTTTCCTAAATTACAGAAAGCTGTTATTACCAACCCACCATGTGGTCAAAGGTAGTGATTATATTATCATTTTGTCTTAACTTGTTTTTTTAAAAAGAAATCTACCGCCTTTGATTTTTCCTCCTAGGAATGATTTTTCATTCACATTAATTGTGATGCTAGTTCTCTTGATTACACTCTGATCTGAGCTACTTTAAAGATCATCTTTTATCCCAGATCTATGGCTGACTCATGTGGAATGTTAGATGAGTGTGATTTAAAATACAAAACTATATTTGTCTTTTTTACAGGCTGGTTGTGATAATGATGGGCCAGCATGGATTCCAACTGATCTGCCAAATGATCATTATGTAATGTTTTATTCCTCATATTTCATTTATTTTGTGCCTAGAATTCTGATCACATTCTTCCTTCCTTGAGAAGGGTTAACCAATGCAGAAGGTAGTGTTTTGATTCTCAATTGCTTAGTGACAGACAAACCCACAACTTAGTGTCTTAAAACAAACCATCTCAAATCTTACCACGCTAAGAATAACAAGCCATCCTCAAAACTCAGTGGCTTAAACAAGAACTGTTTTATTGGCGTTATCACAATTATATAGGTTGACTGGGGTTGGCAAACTATGACCCAAGAGATAAATCTGGGCTATCGTCTATTTTTGCATGGCACACAATCTAACAATGGGTTACATATTTAAAAATATATTTTTTACTGTGCTTTAAGTGAAAGCCTTTACCTAAATTTTTAGATAAATCCAAGTCAATTTACCATACACACCTTAGCACCCACACCACTGTGCAATGCTATGTTGTATCAACACACTCCTACTTTCAACCCTGAACTTCCCATACCCATTCAACTAACTTCTGCCCCTCTCTACACTCTCATTTTACCTCTGGACAGGGACTGTTTAGACAACCTTATGTACATAGTTAAGCCAAGAAACACATGCTTCTCCAGCATCACTCTATGTCTTACAGTCCAGTCCAAACTTTGTCTGAAGAGCTGGCTTTCAGACTGTTTTTAGTACTGGCTTCAGCTCTAGGATAACAGAGAGTCCAGGGGCCATATCTGCAAGGGATCCTCCAGTCTGTTAGACTATCAAGTCTGGTCTTTTAGTAGAGTTCTAGTTGTGCACACCCATCTTTCTCCCACTACTTCAGGGGCTCTACATTATGTTCCCTTTCAGAGCAGTCACTGGTGGTGGCTGGGTGCCATCTAGTTCTCCTGGTCTCATGCTGATGAAGTCTACAGGTCATACAGTCCCTTCTGTCTCCTGGGCTTTTATTTTCCTTATATCTTTGCTGCCCTTCATTCTCCTCTGCTCCAGGTAGTTTGGGACCAACTGATGCTACTTAGATGGCTACTTCCTAGCTTTTAAGACCCAGAAGCTGCCCACCAAAGTGGAATGCAGAAGATTTTCTTAACTTAGTTATGCCAGTTGATCTAGATGTCCTCTGAAACTATGTTATTCAGACCCCTGTTCCCGCTACCCCGTGTTGTATTTAGGAAACCTTTTAGCTTTTGGTATCGTCCAGCTGTGCTCACCTTGCTTATTGTCACCTGCTTATCGTCACTGCTTTTACCTAACCCAATTCCTATCTACTACCTAATCTATAGATAGTCCTATCCCTTTCTCCCTACCCTTGTAACCATCAGAGATTATATTCTTTGCTTAAATCTTTTCTTGAATCCTTATAATAGCGGTATCATACAGTATTTGTCTTTACGCATATGACTAATTTCACTGAGCATAATGTGTTTCAGATGAGTTCATGCAATGAGATGCTTCTTAAAATCATTGTTGTTCCTTACCATTGCATAGTGTACCATTGTGCAAATATATCATAGTCTGTTTATCCATTCATCTGTTGATGGGCACCTAGCTTGAGTCCATCATTTTGCTATTACAGACAGAGCTGCAGTAGATATTGGTGTGCATTTATCTCTTTGTGTGAAAACCCTTATTTCTCTAGGATATATTCCAGAAAGTGGGATTGCTGGATCGTATGATATTTTTAACTTTTTAAGAAAGTGCCAAAACAATTTCCAAAGTGGTCGTACCATTTTACTTTCCCACTAACAGTGTAGAAAAGTTCTAATTTCTCCACAACCTCTCCAACATTTATTATTTTGTGTTTTTAGATTAAAGCAAGCCTTGCTGGGTGAGGCAGTATCTCATTGTAGTTTTGATTTGCATTTCTCTAACGGCTAATGATCATGAGCATTCCCTCACATATCTGTTAGCTTCCTGGATGTCTTCTATAGTTGAGTGCCTGTTTGTATCATTTGTCATTTTTGAGCCAGGTTATTTGTCATTTTCACACTAAGATTTTGCAGTGTATCAAAATTATGAAGATTAGATGCTGATCAGATTTTTGGTAGACAATTTTTTCCCCCAGTCTGTAAGTAACCTTTTTATAGTTTCAGTAAAATCTTTGGGTGAGCATATGTGTTTGACTTACAAGAGTTTCCCATTATCCGTGTTTGTGTACTACTGGTAATATTTTCTAGTCTATTTATGACTTGTACTGGGGATTCAAGCATTTTCCTTCTTATTTTCATGATCTTTACTGTTTTAGATTGTATATTTAGGTCTTTTATCCATTTAGGGTTGGTTTTTGTGAGTGTGATGAGGTAAGCAACTTGTTACATGTTTTGCAAATGGAGATTATTGTGCCAACACCATTTATTAAAGAGACTGTTTTTCCTCCAATTTATGGACCTTGGAACTTTGTCAAATATCAGCTGCTCACATGTATATCATGTTATATCTAAATCTCAGTTGTGTTCCATTGGTCTACTTTATTTATTTATTTTTTATTCCAGATGCTGATCTGTTTTGACTACTACAGCAGTGTAATAGATTCAGTGTGAGGCTCCCCGTTTCGTTCTTATTCTTCAGTAATGCTTTCTTTATCTGGGGCATCCTCTTTTTCCATATGAAGGTGATGATTCTTTTTCTCCATCTCATTAAAAATTGTCACTGGAATTTGTATTAGGATTGCATTGAATCTGCAGATTTTTTTAAGTGGAATTGATATTTTCACAATGTTGAGTCTTCCTAATTGTAAGCAAGGTAGACTTCTCCACTTACCTTGGTCTCTTCTGGTTTGTTGCAGTAGTCTTGTAATTTTCTTTGAATAGGTCTTTTAGTTCTCTGGTTAGATTTATTCCCAAGTGTTTTATCTTCTTAGGGGCTACTGTAATTTATATTGTATGCATGTTTATCTTTGCTGAATTCTTATATTAGTTCTAGGAGCTTTTTTTTTTCTTTTGAGGATTCTTTAGGGTTTTATTTGTGTAATATTATATCATCTGCAAATATACTTTCCCTTCTTCCTTATCTATTTGGATGCCCATTATTTCCTTATCTTGCCTAATTGCTCTGGCTAGAACCTCCAGCACAATGTTGAATGAAAGTGCTGACAGTGGGTGTCCTTGTCTGTTCTCAAGGGGAATACTTTCAGACTTCCTCTAGGATGAAGCTGGCTATTGGTTTTGCATATATGCCCCTTGTTATGTTGAAGAATGTCTTAGTCGTCTGGTACTGTTCTAACAGAAAATACCACGAGTGGAAGTCTACATGAAGAGATGGGCAATATCACAGTAGACTCAATAGAAATTAAAAAAATCATAACAATATTATGCAAAAAATGTACACTAATAAAATTGAAGACTAAGGTACACCTGACCCAAACCGTGATATTTTCAATGCATCATATGCATATGAAAGCTAGACAATGAATGAAGAAGACAGAAGAAGAACTGACACCTTTGAACTGTGGTGTTGGAGAAGAATACTGAACGTAACATGGACTGCCAAAAGAACAAGCAGATCTGTTCTGGAAGAAGTACAACCAGGTAAGCTGTAAATCCATTCATGAGTTACAAGTCTATTCAATATGATGAATTATCACAGTCCAGTAGTCCAAGAGTCCAAATTCAAGGACAGCATCTCAGCACAGGAACCTCAACTCCAACGGATGTGCTCTGCTCTCAGTGCTGCTTTCTTGGTGGTGTGTGGTTCCCAACTTGTTCTGCTCATTTCTCTCCCTTGCATCCGACAAGCTTGTAACTTGAGTCCTGCCTCACTAACACAACTGCAGCCCATTCTCCACCAGCAATATCACAGAGGCAGGATTCACAACACATGGGAGGAAAGGAACCATACTGGGATTCCCAGCCGAGTCAAATCAACACATATGTTTTTGGAGAGACATAACTCAATCCATAACAAAGAATTTCTCTTCTGTTCCTATTTTGCTCAGAGTTTTAAACATGAATGGGTGTTGGACTTTGTCAAATGCCTTTTCTGCTTCAATTGATAAAATCAAGTGGTTCTTGTCTTGTGTTTTATTTATGTAGTTGATTAAGTTAGTTGTTTTTCTAATGTTGAACCATCCCTACATCCCTGGTATGAATTCCATCTGGTCATGGTGAATTATTTTTTTGATATGTTGTTGAATTCTATCAATTAAATTTTGTTGAAGATTTTTGCATCTACGTTCATGAAAGATATTGGGCCGTCATTTTCCTTCTCTATGCTGTGAAATACCTTTATTAATAGTGGTGTTAACTGTTCTCTAAAAGTTTGGTAGAAATTTCCAGTGAAGGCATCAAAGCAAGAGATTTTTTTGGTTGGGAATTTCAATCTCTTCTTTTGTGATGAGTTTACTTAGTTGTTCTACTTCCATTTGTTTTAGTTTTGGTAGGTTGTCTATCTAGAAATTGGTCCATATCTTACAGGTTTTCAAATTTATTGTTTTTGTTGTTAAATGTCATTGAGTTGGTTCCAACTCATAGTGACACTATGCACAACAGAGTAAAACACTGCCCAGCCTGGCATCATGCTCACAATCACTTTTATGCTTAAGCCCATCATTGCAGCCACTGGGTCAGTTCATGTTTTTTCATTGTCAATCCTCTTTTTTGTTGAATGTTCACTCTACCAAGTATGATGTCCTTCTCCAGGGACCAATCCCTCCTGAAAACATGTCTGAAGTATGCAAGACACAATCTCACCATCTTTGCTTCCAAAGAGCATCCTGGTTGTACTGCTTCCAGAACAGATCTGTTTGTTCTTTTTTTTTTTTTTTAACATGACTGAGTGAAAACGTACGTTCACGTATAAATTTACATGCCCACCTATATGCAGCTTCCATTTCCCTCCCTGTCTGGTGACTGCACCCTATTCCTCTCTGCTCCATACATGTCTCATACTCCCAACAGCCTCCTTTCCCCTCCTCTCCGTCCACTCCCCTTCCTCCAGCCAGAGGTCAGCAAGATGATGTATAGATGTATAGAACCATAAACTGCTTCCAATATATGGTCACTCTGCATTGCCAAGTCCAATCCATTCCTGTCCAAAGAGTGAACCTTTGTTATAATTTATGGGAAAGAGCAGCATCAGGGCCAGGGGCCTTGCTCTCAGAGGAACCCCAAAACCGCTGGACCATCAATTGAGGTCTTTTAGTGGAGATCTCATGATGCACCCATTTTCATTCTTGTGTTGTCAGTGAGACTCCTCTCTGTGAGCTCCATCGTGGCTATCACTGGTTGGGGCCGGGCACCTTCCAGTTCTTCCGGTCCCAAGTCGATAAGTCGATGTAGGCACCCACGCTTGTGGGTCTCTCTGTCTTCTCAGTTGTCTTTACCGCATATCATTTTGGTCCTCAGTAAGCATCCGTTCCTGCTGAGTTGGGACCATTTGCTGTGTCCTCGGATGGCAGCTTGGTAGCTTTTAAGACCCTAGATACCACTCACCAATGTGGGGTGCAGAGAGCTCTCTTAGCAAAATTCTAGTTGTGCCAATTGGCCTGGAATTCGCCTAAGAGCATGGTCCCCCACCCCCCGCCCCAGCTACTCTATCCTCGCAGTATTGAGTTAAGATGGAAGGAGTACTCAAGTTATGCTGAAGTCCACTTAATGTTGTTCTTGTTTCTAATGTGTGCTATCACCACTTTCTCCCAACTAGATTTCTAGTAACTATCTAAACTAAACCCTCCTTCCCGACCCTCCCTCCCTCCCCTCCCTTGCACCTACCAAAGAGTCTTTTCTTCTATACACAAGTCTGTTTTTGAGATCTTATCGTGGAGGTCTCATACAGTATTTGTCCTTTTGTCGCTGACTACTTTCACTCAACATAATGTCTTCCAGTTGAAATCAGGTTAGGAAGATGTTTCCTGGAATCATCGTTATTCTTTATCATTGCGTAGTGCTCCATTGAGTATATGTACCATAGTTTACCTATCCATTCTTCTATTGTTGGGCATCTGGGTTGATTCCATCTTTTTGCTATCATGGACTGTGCTGCAATAAACATTCTGGTGCATGTGTCCATTGGTGTGAAAGGCCTTGATTCTGTAGGATATATTCCAAGTGGTGAAATGACTGGGTCAAATGGTATATCAATATCAATTTTTTTAAGGAAGCACCAGACTGTTTTCCAAAGAGGCTGGACCATTCTGCAACCCCACCAACAGTGTAGGAGGGTTCCACTTTCTCCACAGCCTCTCCAGCATTTGTTGTTTTGTGTTTTCTGGATCATGGCCAATCTTGTTGGGGTGAGATGGTATCTCATTGTCATCTTGATTTGAATTTCTTTAATAACTAAAGACTGTGAACATGTTCGCATGTGTTTTTTGGCTGCCTGGATCTTGTCTTTAGTGAAATGTCTGTCCATCTCCCTTATACATCACTTAATTGGATGATTTATCTTCTTCTTATTGGTATTTTGTAGTATCTCATAGATTTTGAGATCAGGCGTTGGTCTGACATAGAGTTGCCAAATATTTTTTCCCCCATTCTGTGGGTGTTCTTTTAATTCTATTAATAAAGTCTTTGGATGAGCAAAAGTGGTTGATTCTTAATAGTTCCCATTTATATATTTTCTCTTCTGTTGATTGTAGTTTGTTTGCCAGATTTTTATTTTACCCAAAGCAATCTACTTATATAATGCAATCCCAATACAAGTTCCAGCATCATTTTTTAATGAGATGAAGAAACGAATCACCAATTTTGTTTGCAAAGGGAAAAATCCCCAGATAAATAATATACTAATAAAGAAGAAGAACACACTGGGAGGCCTCTCATTACCCGACCTTAGAATATACTACACTGCCACAGTGATCGAAACAGCCTGGTACTGGTACAAGAACAGACAGATCGATCAATGGAACAGAATTGAGACCCCAGAGATGACATAATCTGCCTATGAACAGTTGATATTTGACAAAGGCCCTAAGACATTAAACTGGGATAAAACAGTATCTTCAACAAATGGTGCTGGCAAAATTGGATATCCATGTGCAATAAACTGAATCAAGATCCATATCTTATACCTTATACAAAAACCAACTCCAGCTGGGTAAAAGACCTAAATGCCAAACCTAAAATGATAAAACTCATCCAAGAAAAGGTAGGAACAACAATGGAAGTTTTAATACACAGTGTGGACAGTCTCCAAAATCTGTCCTTCCTGATTTCTTGAAGAATTATAAATATCAATCTTTTATATTGTATCTATGACAGTTTCAGGAAGTTCTCTTCCTCTGGAAAATTTGATTCTTTGATTTGGGAGCTTTCTGAAGCCATTATAGCCTGCCCCTTTAAGTGATTTGTTGTAGACTCTTGCCTCTAAACTGTCAGTTTTTGATTTATTTATTTTATGTTTGCTTACTGTGTTCCAGTTTCTTATTTTCAAATGTCCAAATAGGATGGTTGTGTGTGATAGTTTGGTTATTGGTGTTTTTGAACCTTCAGTGTTCTTCCACTAGGTGATTAGAACTATTACTAGACATGCAAGTCCATGAGTCTTTGTACTTTCTTTGTATAGATTTAGCTCAAGTGTCCAGGTAGTCAGTCACCAGGTATGTGGTGTAGGCTCTCTTCTAATGCCCTAGATTGACAGATGTTGAAGGCTGCAGCCACTGAGAAATGAACAGGGCTAACAGCCAACCCTGAGTGTCTGTGAGGATGGTGTATCCCCTTATGACCTAATCACGGTGAACAGTTTCTGTCCTGAATTTACAGCTCAGGGGCGTCAGCAGATTTTTTTTCTTCCTTTCCTGTTTGTTAAATTGCACCCCTCCAAGTCTCCAAGAAAGGTTCAGGGTGGGCTTAAAGGGTCTTACTTCCAGCTCAGTGAATGGCATCGGACTTCAGAGCCAGGTGCAGTGCACAAAAGGGAGGGGGAAGCAGTGGGAGAAGGGGGAGGTATTTCATGAGGGGAAGATTCAGATCCACGCATGATTGGTTACACATAAAGATGTAGCTTTTGAAGATCTTAATGCTGTTCTTTACATGTTCCAGAGGTGTGAGTAATTTCTCTGGCCAGTTTATCCTGCTGGGGAGGGTGCACTCCAACCACCACACTAAGCTTGCCACACTGGCTGTAGGCGTTTTCTAATAGGTCAGGTCTGGTGAATACTGCTCTCTCTTCCCTGTTGTTCAGTCTGATTTCACAGCCTTCCCTTGGATGTTCTGGGCTCGTAGGATGTTACATGTGATGGATTCATCTGAGCTTTTGGATCTTCATTGTTAGAGTGGTCAGAGGACGTGCCTGAGTATTCAGCCATCTTGGCCCGGCCTCCCAGATTACACATTTTAAAGTAAATAAAAGAATAAAAAGATATTTGAAAATATATACTAAATTAAGATTTCATTGTCTACAAATAAATTGTACTGGAGCATAGTCACACTCATTTGCTTATGCTTTATCTATGACTCGTTTTGCACTATAACAGCAGAGCTAAGTCAGTGTTCCAAGGAGCATAAGTTTTACAAAGCTAAAATATTTAATCTGTGGAACTTTACAGAAGAAATTTGCTCAGTCTGGTCTGACATCAGCTAGATGGCTTTTCTGCTAGCTCAGCATGAAGATTCTCATGACTGCTGCCAGCTTTGGGGCTTACATGACTAGTATAGCTTTACTATCACCTTGTCAGAGTGAGGTGAAAAGCAGCACTGATAGAATGTTAGGTCTATCCTTCTCTATGTGTCCTTTTCATGTGGTCTCTCCTCATGGTCTCTGTGGTAGTATAGCCACACTTCTTACATGGTGACTTATATCTCCCAGAGGCAAAGTTGGAAAATGCCAGGCCTTTGTATCTCTTAGGCCTGGAACTGTTACAGTGTCATTTTCCCCATAGTATTGTGGATAAAATAAGTAAAAGGTGTGCCAGAGGCCAGTTTGAGAAGGAATAATAGAAATGCTCACACATACTAGGTGTCATGGATTAGACTGTGTCTTGCTGTCCTCCTGATTGTCTGTCAACTTGACTAGGTCATAATTCCTGGTATTGTATGATTGTTTGCCATTTCATCATCTGATATGATTCTTCTATGTGTTGTAAATCTAATCTCTGTGATATTCATTACATGAGATTAGTGGAAATTATGTGAACTCAATCTACAAAGTTAATCTACAGTTTAAGCCAATTTCTCTTGAGATATTAAAAAGAGAAATAAACAGAGAGACAGGGGTATTTCATACCAGAAGCAGAGCATATCTTTTGAACGTGGGGTCTCTGTGCCTGAGAAGCTCCTAGTCTGGGGGAAGGATGGTGAGAAGGACCTTCTAGAGTGGACACATAGAGAAAGACGTTCCCTGGAGCTGACATCCTGAATTAGAACTTTTAGCTTACGAGACTGTGAGAGAATAAATTTCTGTTTGTTGAAGCCACCCACTCACAATATTTATGCTACAACACTAGAGAACCAAGACACCAGGAAAAGAAGCCTTGGTGCTAAAATGGTTAAGTGCTTGACTGCTAACCAAAAGACTGGCGGTTCAAACCTACCAGCCACTCCAAAGGAGAAAGATGTGGCAATTTGCTTCTAAAATATTACAGCCAGTTCAACTCTGACCCATAGGGATAGCGTAAGTTGGAGGAGACTAGACTGCACACAAGAACAACATACATGCTAGGAGGCATGGCTCACTGGTTCACCTCTGATAGGGAGAAAAATAAGAAAAGTGCAATTTGAAAATAAAAGTTTATAAATGCTAAATGAAAAGGAGAGGTTTTCAAGAGTAGATAAAGTCCTCTGAAATTAACAGCTAATTTTATTCAGAATACTGAAATAATAAATGACTCAAAAAGAAAAAGCAGACATCACTATTGTTTAGTAAAACTACATTATGAACTTTATTCTGAGACATGTCAGACAAGCATTTCTGTCTAGACTAAAATTCTTAATAAAAATGCAAGAATGTTTTTTATCATCTTAATAAGTTAAGAAACTGAAGAAAATAATTTTGTAGAAAAACGTACATCTCCTCTATGTCCTGCGTCCTTTTTCACAAGGAATATCTTCATATTAGGGTTTATGTATGGAGCTTCCCCTGGTGGTGCAGTGGTTAAAAATACTTGGTTGCTAACCGAAAGGTCAGCAGTTTGAAACTCTGTGAGAAAAAGATGTGGTAGTCTGCTTCCATAAAGATTTACAGCCTTTGTGTGCATGGATCAGTTTATGTGACAGCCTTTTTTTCTGTAGGATATATTCCTAGTAGTGGTATTACTGGATCAAATGGTATATCTATTTCTAGCTTTTTAAGGAAGCATCCCTGAACAGAAAGCACTAATGAAGTCAACTCTTTGGACAAGAAAGGACTGGATTCGGGACACACTGTGACCATATGATGTGTTATACTTTATGGTTCTATGCACTTATAGGAGGCTGTCCTACTGGTCTCTTTCTAGGTGAGAGAGAAAAGGATGGAGAGGAGGGAATGGAAGCTTCTTAAGAGGATAGGACAAGTACAGAAAGAAAAGAAGGAGTGTGCTGTTACTATGCAAGGAGAGCAGAAGGAGTTGCAGATAGGCAGGCACACAAAATTGATTTGGATTGTACACTTTCACTTACTCAATTAAAAAAAAAGACAGCCTTCAAAAAACAGTGAGGGTAGTTCTAATTTGTCTCATAAGGCAGTATGAGTTGGTACTGACTCAATGGAAGTTTTATCTTTATGAAACCATTTTGACAGTGTATTCCCCAGATCTAAACAGGCTATCCAAACCTCTTATTTCTTTTACAATAATAATATACATAAAATGATGACACAAGGAAAAGATAAATCCAATTGACAAATGGATCACAGTTATCACAGTCTCTACCAGACTGAGTCTAGCACAACTAGATGGTGCCTGGCTAACACCACTGACTGCTCTGACAGTGACCACAATAAACGTGACAGAACTTGAGAAAAAAGTAGAGCAATATTCTAAGGCACAAGAAACAGAGACCAGACTTACTGGTATGACAGAAACCAGAGAAACACTGATACTATTGTGCCTGGACACTTCTTTTGCTCAGTAATTAAGTCTCTCCTGAGGTTCACCCTTTATCCAAAGATTAAACAGACTCATAAAACTAGCTGCAACTAAATGGGGACACGAGCCCAGAGGC
Organism: Heterohyrax brucei; assembly: GCA_028571685.1. NCBI lineage: Eukaryota > Metazoa > Chordata > Mammalia > Hyracoidea > Procaviidae > Heterohyrax > Heterohyrax brucei. The sequence continues at coordinate 56,558,385 of CM053149.1, forward strand.
AAGGCCTAGAAGGCAGCAGGGGCCAGGAAAGCTGGTACTAAGGGAACCCATGATTAAAAAGAGAGTGTTGATGCTGGAATTGGTGTCCTATGGTACCAAACAATATGTATACCAATTGTTGACTAAGAACCTCATTTGCTCTGTAAACCTTTGTCATCATAATAAATTATAATAATGTCTTGCTTTCTATTGGTTATTCTTTATTCTGCTTATCTACTTGTAGATAAGAGAAGTTTTCCAAAAAAACAAAGTCAACATTTCCCTATGCCTTAAATCCCCATCCTAGCTCCTAGTTACTAACCTTGAGCAAGATTTTCAGCAGTGATTAAAAGTGTTTCTCTGGTCATTTACCAGTGAAATTTATCTGTTGCTGTCTTATTTCTGGTGTAGATAATTGAATCATATAATGAAAGAGGATTCTCTGGATTGCGTCAACAGTCAGTGTTACACTGCTGTAACTGGAAGGCTGGAACACATGCAGTGGCACCACAGAAGAAAGACCCAGAGATCTACTGAAAAATCAGCCACGGAAGACCCTACGCAGCCCAGTTCTGTTCTGATGCACGTGGAGTCACCATGGATGGGAATGAGTTCTGTGATAAAGTGGTACACGATAGAACAAAGTCTTCTAATCAGAATCACAGGTTGGAGGTCTTTGGGATGGGAGTAAGGAGTTGAAGAGACAGGGTGTGTCTAGAATTCCCAACAAGGAATAGAGGGAATTTTACCCGGTTTGGTTATTATTACCAGGGAATAGGAAATCTGTCCCCTCTATTCTACTCTAGCTCCTGTTTTCGTCCTTCATATCATTGCCCTCTTGCTGTTATTTTAAAGAGGTTCCTGATAAGAAAACTGAAAATGTTTGCCCATCATTAGACAATGATGAAAGCTAGTTTACAGTTGTTATGGTACTTCAAGAACTGTTCGAGCTTTTAATTCTGAGAATTACGCCTTAGTTATTGCGTGGTTAATCTTTATGCCTTTTGCAGTGGAAGACACACAAGTAATTAATCAAAAGACCAGAGCTTCCTGTGGTTCAATGATAGATTTAGCTCTCTAATTTGCAGTACTCAGAACAAATCAACCAGCTCATATTTGCAAAGTTGGAAACAATAAAATACACAGCTCTGATTTTCAGGGCTTTTTTATTTTTCAGTTTTGCTTTCAAATACCCTACATGGAAAACTAAGTACTTTAGGCTACAGTTTGCTAGAAATAATTCCCTTAAAAAAAAGTAAACCCCATTGTACTATGGACATTTGTTTTTAACTTTAGGGTAAAATGTTCTAAAGACTGGTAAAAAAATAATATTTGCCAAATTGTTGATGATTTTCTGTCACATGGAAGTCAAAGTCTAAGTAGATCATGTATTTCAGCACTAAAAAAAAAAATGTTGAAATGATCGTGGAAAATGTTAACACTTGCTAACAAAATTATTTTAACCCTTAAATAGTCAATCATTTCCAAATCATGAGATTTCTGTTCCAATCATATTTTTTGCTGTGTCTTTGCTTAGGTAAAAATACTATATGAGTTTCAAAGCAAATTTTAAAGGTAATCAATCTGCTTACACAAACAAGGAAGAAAAGCTTAAAATCTTTACATTAGAGATAAAAAGGATAGGTTTGCAATCTGCATATATGATTTTTGTACGCCATCAAGTAGCCCAGCAAAAAGTGGAATTTCCTGACCAAAGAAATAGAAATTGCTCAGAAGAAACTTAAAGTGTGGGATGTTTTGTTGGTTGTTACATTTTGAAAAATCAGCTTTAATTTCTATTAAACATAAAGACCTTGAGTAATAAATGCAAAGATCTATTTGCTCTTCTTTAATTATAAAAGGAAACAGACTAACACTCTCTGAATATCTCTCACAGACTAGGCATTTGGTGTAAAATTTTTATTTTATGACTCAAAAAAATCCTGTGAGACAATATGTTACCCCTTTCCAGATAAATGTTACGAGAGGATGTCATTTGACCAAGTTACCTCAGGTAGTAAGCTATAGAGTGAGCTGCTCACTCACGCTATGACTCATGAAATGCTGAACTTCATAATCACTCTTGGAATTTCTTCTGGAACTGACTCTTCCTACAGTCTCCTTTGTTCTCTAGACGTCTTCAATTTGTCTGAATTTTTAAAAATAATTGTTTTTAGCACAGAAATAGTTTTCAGACATCATAGTTCTTGCTAATGTGGATTTTTGGAACAGACAAAAACAGCAGTTGGTACGCACAACCTACTGAAGGTCAAATCATAATTATCTTGAGCTGGATACTTCTTTAACACCTAGAGAGTTCTGAGAGTTAAAGAATATGGTTTCATATACATTTTGGAAAAGTTCATACATTAAAAGATATAGAATGATATGATGAACTTGTCTTTATACAAGGCAGTTTAAATGAAATACTGCAAATAAAACTGAAGGCCACTGACTGTTGTCTTTTTCCTTTTCACATTTAAGACTTTGACCCAGCTGGAATTGTGTACAACGTTATGTAGCTCTCACATTTCATAATATGTGAACAAATTATAGAGCAATAGAAATAGTCTGATAGAGATATGTAGATGACTGATAATCCCTGTGCAATATATTGGTTACTTTACCTTTTATCTGCTACTCTTTAATGCTCAGACTCATTGCTGTTGAATCAGTTCCAACTCATAATGACTGCGTAGAACAGAGTAGAACTGCCCTCATAGAGTTTCCAAGATTGTAAGTAGTTTTGAAAGCAGACTGCCACATCTTTCCCTGACATAGAAGCTGGTAGATTTGAAATGTTGAATTTTCAGGGAGCAGTTGTGAGCTTAATAAACCACTGTGCCACCAGAGTGCCTTTCTTAAATGCTAACATACACGTGCACGTGCGCGCGTGCGCGCGCGTGCACACACACACACACACACCCCTACATAAGTCTGACCAATTCTAGGTTCTCTTTGGTCTTTTGTTGATCCATTTGCCTCTGTGTCAGTATTACGTATTTTCAGTTGCTATTGTGTTACAACAAAGTCTGATACATGATACCTAATCTTACGTTATTATTGGTATTTGAAGTTCTATTGGATCAACCTATTGAATCAATGTCTTCTGTTGATAAGTATGACATATTTGGATCTATTTTGTCATCTTTCAATATACTTCAGTAGACTTTTCCTGCAAAATTCTTTTCCATTTTTTTCTAAATTTGTTCTTAGGTACTGTATCTGCCCCTGTTCTGTACAGAAGCAGAACAAATAAAGTGTATAAATTAAGCCTTTGTGAGTTGACACATGAAACTACTCTTCATAGTACCTTATAGTATGTGCTGCCATTTATGTACTATCACTTAAAAACACATTTTTATTATTTGTTGCTAATGTGTAAGGTTACAATTGACTGTTTAGAATGATGATGATATGTTTCTCAATGCTCTTGTCTTTCCCCAAACCTGGAATCATCTGATTTTCTTTCTTTTTCTATGGTAAATATATATGTAACAACATTTGCTATCTCACCATTCTTCACTTGTACAGTTCAATGACAACAGTTACGTTCATCCATCACTGTATCTGTGTCTAAATTTGCCCATCACCCTCCTTGGTGATTCAGTGTTTAGAATTCGACATAATGTCTGCTTTTCCTGAACTCTCCTTACTGCCAAAAGTATTTTTCAGAGAATGACAATTATTTCTTCATTCCAGTCTTAAAACTTGATGCCTGTTTCCTATCTTACTGAGTTGGATGAGTTCTCCAGTATAGTATTAAATCCCCCTCCAAAAACCCACTGCCAGCGAGCTGATTCTGACTCGTAGCAACCCTATAAACAGAGTAGAACTGCACCACAGAGTTTCCAAAGAATGCCTCTCAGATTTGAACTACTGACCTTTTGGTTAGCAGACGTAGCACTTAAGCATTACGCCACCAGGGTTTCTGTAAGATTAAATAGATAAACTGAAAAGAGGCATTTTGTTTTTCTTGCTGATTTCTGAGAGCATGATTTCAACACTTTAGTCATAAATATGGTGATGAAACTGTATTTCAATGAGGTCTGTTATGCATTTTTGATAAATATTCTTACCAAGTTAAATGTGTTGCTAAAGGATTTTAAATTTTATTTCTTTTTGCCTTTAATACGAATGAGATTTGAACATTACTAAGTGTCTAAGAAAATCCATTGTGTTGTATGGAGACCTTGGTGGCATAATGAGTAAGTGCCACAGATGCTAATCAAAAGGTTGACAGTTCGAATCCACCATATGCTTCTTGGAAACTCTATAGGGCAACTCTACTATGTTCTCCAGGGTCACTATGAGTCACTAATGACTTAACAGCAGTGGATTTCATATTTTTTATTATGTTGTATAGCTTTTTTGTTAACGATATGTTTACATAATTACATAAATATATTTTCTTATGTCCAAGTATCCTTGCATTCCTTATATGAAATTATTTTATAGTAGTATAACTTTCTCACTATACATTGCTAGATTCTAATGATTAATATTTTATCTAGAATGTTTGCATCTACGAAGTTAAGTGAGAATTATTTATACATTTGCTGCCTCAATGTCTTTAGTATTGGTATCAATGTAATTATATTTTGTACATCTTCCCTGTGAAAATGACTTAGATCAGATATAATTTATGTGTATTTACAAGTACATTTTTAAACTATGATGCAACCACTTCAAAGGTTACGTATTTATTATTGCTCCTTGAGTAAGTTTTGAATTACATATTTTTTAACTGCCCATTTTGTCTAGAACTTTAAATGTATACACACAGAGTTATACATAAAATTCTCATTTATTTTCTTACAACAGAGTTTCTCAACCACTTTTTATCACTTCTACAAGGAGTTTTGGAAACCCTGGTGGCACAATGTTTTAGAGCTACAGCTGCTAACCAAAAGGTTGGTAGTTCAAATCTACCGGGAGCTCCTTAGAAACTCTGTGGGGGTGGTTCTACAGTGCTGTATAGAATCACCATGAGTCAAAATCAGCTCGACAGCAGTAGGCTGGGTTTTGAAGTACAACAAGTTTTATCTCTTGTAGTTCTTGGTTGGCATAAATAGTTACGAGAGCACTTGACTATAAGCTGAAAAGATAGGGTTCAGATTCATCGGAGGTACCTCAGAAGATAGGCCTGATGAACTGCTTCTGAAGGTCACAGCCTTGAAAGGCGTGTGAAATAACTCTACTTGGCACACATGGAGCCGCTGTGAGTTACAGTGACTCAATGGCCACTAACAATAACAAGTAATTTAAGATTCAACTGATCCATACCACAGCATTTTTCAGTTGCCTCGTCTGTATACAGAAGCTGGACAATGGTACAAAGAAGATGAAAGACCAACAGATGCATTCAGATTGTGGTATTTCTATTGTTGTTTTAGGGGCCACGAAGTTGGTTCTGCCTCATAACAACCCTATGTCCAACTGAACAAAACACTGCCTGTTCCTGCAGCACCCTCACAATCATTCTTGTACTTGAGTCCTTTGTTGTAGCCTTGGTGTCAACTCATCTTTCAAGGATCTTCTCCTTCATTGATCTTGTAATTTATCAAACACAATGTTCTTCTCTCATAACTTGTCCCTCTTGATAACATATCCCAAGCACCTGAGACAGTCTTGAACCTTCATCGCTAAGTAACATTCAAGACATACCTTTTCCACAATAGATTTTTTTTCTTCGTGCTTCTGGTATTCCTTGGTACACCCAATATTCTTCACCAACACCCTAACTTATCAGTTCTTCTTTAGTCTTTGTATTCATTGCCTGGCTTTCCTGTGCATATTAGGTGATGGAAAATACTGTGTTTTGGTTTAGGTGCACTTTTAACCATCAAAATGATGTTAAAAACAACAAAATCACTTTAAAAGGGTCTCTTGTGGTAGATTTACCCAGTGCAATGATTTGATTTCTTGACTGCTGCTTTCATGGGCATTGACTGTGGATACAAGTAAAATGAAATCCTTGAAAACTTCAATATTTTTTCTACTTGTCTAGATGTTGCTCACTGAATCAGTTGCAAGGATTTTTGTTTATTTAACGTTGAAGTGTAATTCATACTGAAGGCCATGGTCTTTGATCTTGATCAGTAAGTGTTTAACGTCTTCTTCACTTTCAGCAAGGATGGTTGTTCTATGTGCATATCACAGTTGTTAATGAGCATTCTTCCAATCTTGATGCCCCATTCTTCTTCATATAGTCCAGGTTTTTGGATTATTTATTCAACATACAGATTTAATAAACATGATGAAAAGATATAACCTTGACACACACCATTTCTGATTTTAAAACACACAGTATTACCTTGTTCTGTCCAAATGATGACTTTTTGGTCCATGTACAGATTCTTCATGAACACTCTGAAGTGTTCTCTAATTCCCAGTCTTCTTAATGTTACTCATAATTTGTTCTGATCCACACAGTCAAATGCCTTCGCGTAGTCAATAAAATGCAGAAAACATCTTTCTGGCATTTTCTGTTTTCAGTCAAGAACCAGCCAATGTCATCAACAGTATCCCTCATTCCATGTCCTCTCCTGAATCCAGTTTGATCTTCTGACAGTTCCCTACTGATGTACCACTGTGGCCAAGCCATATGTACCACTGTAGCTACTTTTAAATAATCTTCAGCAAAATTTTACTTGCGTGTCATGTCATCAATTTGGGCAATACTTCCTGCATTTTTTTTTTTTTTTTTGGATCACTTTATTTAGAATACACACAAATACGGATATTTTCTAGGCCCTTGGCCAGGAGTCTGTCTTCCAAATTTCCATCTACAGCACTGCATCCTTGGTTGGAACATCTCAGTTGATATTCCGTTCGTTCCTGCAGTCTGTTTTTTTCGCCACTGCCTTCATGCAGCTTGGCCTTTGCTCTTTTCTACCGTTGGTTCTTGATTATGTGCTACCTCCTGAAATGGTTGAACATCAAACAATTCTTTTTGGTACAGTGACATTCTGTACTCCCTTCATTTTTATCAGTGCTTTCTGAACAGCTCAATATCTTCTCCACAGAATTATTAACCAAAGATTTGAAAGGGCAGCTCGAGAATACAGAGGGAAATGTTATAACGAAATCTGAGAAGACCTAGAGTTGGAAAACAAAAAAGGAAGGATACATTCAGTATTTCTCAAGGTGAAAGAACTGAAGAAAAAAATGAAGCCACGAGGTACAATACCGATGGATTTCAGGTTCTGTTGATTTCTTTCTTTCTTTTTTTTTTTACCATAAGTGGGTGGTTTTATTTATTTATTTATTTTATTAAATAAAAAAATGAAAGTGTACATACTCTGTGCTTACAATATTGGGTTAAGAGAGGAGGAGTACACAAGTTGTGTCTAAGTCCCACTAATATTGATCTTCTTACTAGTGTGTATTGTCACCAATTTCACACTACCAAATTTCTAACAATTATCTAATCTAAACCCTCCTCCTTTACCTTCCCGCCATCCCACCTTCCCCATCCTTGTAGCCATCAAAGAGTCTTTTCTATTATGTATGAGTATGCTTTTAAGTTTTTATCACAGGGGTTTCATATAATAATTGTCCTTCTGTCGCTGACTAGTTTCACTCAACATAATGTCCTCCAGTTGAGACCAAATTGAGAGATGTTTCCTGCTATCATCGTTGTTCTTTATCAGTGTATAGCACTCCATGGAGTATATATATACCAAACTTTACCTATCCATTCTTCCGTTGTTGGGCATCTGAGTTGATTCCAACTTTTTGCTATCATGGACTGTGCTGTTGATTTCTGCTGATTCTGCTTTTCCACCAAATGATCCTGTTTACTATTCCTTTCATTGGTAATTCTAACAGATTTTTAAAGAATATTTTAATGCACTTTAAAGGAAAGTTTACAGGACAAACTAGTTTCTCATTAAACACTTAATACTCATATTGTTTTCTGTTATTGGTTACCAATGCCATAACATGTCAACATTCTCTCCTTCTCAGACTTGGGCCACCCATTATGATACTAGTGAAACCAGCACAACATGTCCAAGGCAAGGCTACAGAAGATTCATTGACTTAGCCAAACTCTGAGGGAAAAAATTGCTGAAATGAAGTCTTAAGAAAAATGGGCTCAGGGAACACCTAGTTCAATTGGCATAGCATAGTTTATAAAGAAAATATTCTGCATTCTACTTTGGTGAGTAGTAGTGTCTGGGGTGTTAATAACCTGTGAGCAGCCATCTAAGATACTCCACTAGTCTCACTCTGTTGGTGTCAGGGGAGAATGAAGAAAATCAACTCACAAGGGAAAGACTAGTCCAAAGGACTAATGGATCATGACTACCACAGCCTCCACCAGACTGATTCCAGCACAACTAGATGGTGTCCAGGTACCACCACGGACTTCTCTGATAGGGATAATAGTAGTGTCTCAGACAGAGCTGGGAAAAAATGTAGAATTCTAACAACAACAACAAAAAAAGACTTTCTGGGCTGACAGAGACTGGAGAAACCCCAAGAGTTTGGTCCCTGGAAACCCTTATAGCTTCCTACTGCAGTGACTTCTAAGGTTCACCCTTCAGCCAAGGATTAGACAAGTCCATAAAACAGAACGAGATTACATGGATACATCAGCTCAGGGGCAAAGAGGAGAAGGCAGGAAGGGACAGGAAAGTTTATCTGTTGTCTACATAGTGTTTTCCCCTAACATACCTCCCTTTCCTCATAATCATTAAACAATTTTTAGGGGGATAAATATTTTCATGAGTATTTACAGTAGGGGTCTCATACACTGTCGTTTTTGGATTGACTTCATTTCATTTAGCATAGTACCCTCTAGTTTCATCCGTGTTGTCAGATGTTCCACAGATTGATTCATCATTGTTCTTTACTGTTACACTGTATTCCATTGTGTGTCTGTACCGTAGTTTATCCACTCATCTGTTGATGGGCACCTGGGTTATTTCCATCCTTTTGCAATTGCGAACAATGCTACAATGAACATGAGTGCGTGTATGTCTATTTGTGTGAAGGCTCCTATTTCTCTAGTATACATTACCAAGTGTGGGACGACTCGATGATATTGTATTTCTGTTTATAGCTTTTTAAGAAAGCACCTTATCATTTTCCAGAATGGTTGTAGCACTTCTCATTCTCCCCAGCAGTGCACAAGAATTCCAATTTCCCCACATCCTCTCCAAGATTTGCTATTTTCAATTTTTCTAATTCATGCCAATAATGTCAGGGTGAGATGTTATCTCATTGTAGTTCTGATTTGCATTTCTCTAATCGCTAGTGATCACGTTCATTTCCTCATGTGTCTCTTAGCCCCCTGGATGTCTTCCTTCATGAAGTGTTTGTTCAAGTCATTGCCATTTTCTAACTGACTGTTCGTCTTTTGTTGTAGACATATTATATCTTCCTGTAGATTTTAAAGATTTGAACTTTGTTAGGTTTGTAGTAGCCAGTTTTTCTCCCCTAGTCTGCAGATTTCTGTTCTCGGGGTTTTGGTAAATTCTTTATATGAGCATAAGTGTTCAATTTTCAGAAGATCCCTGTTCTCTACCATATCTCCTGTTGTTTGTGCTTTGTTAGTGATGGTTGATATCCTATCAACCATCTAATCCTATCTATCCTATAAATCCTGTCTAATGTGTTAGAACCTCTAGAGTTGACCTTGTTTTTTCTGCTATAGTCTTTGTATTTTTTGGTATGTATTTAGGACTTTGAAACATTTTTAATTAGTTTTTGTGTATGGCATGTGGTATGGGTCTTGTTTCATTTTTTGCAGATGGACATCCAGTTTTGCCAGACTGTCTTTTTGCCATTTGATGGACTTTGGGCCTTTGTTGAAGATAAAGTCACTGTAGATGGATAGATGTACATTTGGGTTTTCAATTCTATTCCATTGGTCAAGGTGTCTTTCCTTGTATCAGTAGCAGGCTGTTTTGACTACCACAGCTGTACAGTAGGTTCTAAAGTGAGGTAGTGAGAGTTCTCCTGCTTTCTTCTTCTTCCATCTAGTGCCTCTTCCCTTTCTGTATAGTTACTGATTAGTTTTTCCATCTCCCTAAATAATGCCGTTGGTTTTTGAAGTGGGATTGCATTGTATTAGTAGAATGCCTTGGTTAGAATTGACATTTCCACAATGTTAATTCTATATATCCATGAGCAGGGTTATGTTTCTCCATTTATGTAGGATTCTTTTGTTTTTTTGCAGTAGTGTTTTGGAGTTTTCTTTGTACAGTCAGTCTTCTACATTCCTGGTTGGATTTACTCCAAAGTGTTTTATTTGTATCCACGGGCTATTGTAAATGGTCTTCCTTTCCTGATTTCTTTTTGCCATTCTTTTTGTTGGTAGATAGGAATCCAAATGATTTTTTTCATGTTAGTCTTCCATTCTGCTATTCTGCTGAGTCTATTAATTCCAGTAGTTTTCTTGTGGAGTCTTTTGGGTTTCTTATGTCTGGTATGCTATCATCCACAGATAGGGACAGTTTTATTTCTTTGTTACCAATTTGATGTCCTTCATTTGCTTTGTTGACCTTCTCCTCTATCTAGGATTTACAGCACAGTGTTAAGTATGAGTGATTATAAAGGACATTATTGTCTTGTTCCTGGTCTCAAAAAGAACGTTGTCAGACTCTTCATTATGAATGGTGTCGGTTGTTGGTTTTGTACAGAGGTCCTTTACAATGTTGATGAATTTTCCTCTCTATTTTATTGAGAGTTTTTAAATCAGGAATAGGTGTTGAACTTTGTTAAGGGCTTTTTCTACACTGAATGAGATGATCATGTGATTCTTTTATTTATGTGCTAGATTACATTAATTGGACCATCCTTGAACCATCCTTGAATACCTGCTGCTGCTGGGTGAGAGTTTCTTTCTAGATATTCTGTCCTTTACCAAGCATGGTGTGTAGAAATTCCCTACTATTGTGGAACTGTCATTTTCTTTTTTCAGTGCTGTTACACTTTGTTTTACGTATTTTGGAGCCCTGTCATTTCCAGCATAGATTTTTATTATGGTATGTCTTTATGTTGGATTGCCCCTGTCATCATTATATAATGTTCTAATTATATTTTATGGTGGATTTTGTTGTAAAATATACTTAATCTGAGATTGATATTGCCACACTTACTCTTTTTTAGTAGCTGCTTGCTTGTTATATAATTTTTTTCCATCCTTTAATTTTTAATCAATTTATGTCTTTGTTTCTAAAGAGTGTTTTGATAGTCAACATATTAATGGATCCTGTTTTTTAATTCATTCTGTCACTCTCTGTCTCTAAATAGATACATTTAACACATTTATGTTCAGCATTATTATTAATAGCTGTGAGCTCATTACTGTCATTTTGTAGTGCTTTTTCCTCCCTTTGTTTCCCTTACTTTTCTGTGCTGAATTCCTAGTTTATTTATTTGTGTATTTATTGTAGAGTTTGCGTTCACTGAGACTTTTGTTTTCTGTCTTTATTTTGCTGAGTAGGGTTGTTATATTTCTTTGTGGTTATCTTGAAATTTACCCCTAACTTTCTAAGTTTTAACCAGTCTTTCATTACTGAATAATGCCTTGACATCTTTCCATTGTTGTCATTTACAGATTTCTCCATTCCCTATTGTAAATTTTTCAGTTTAGTGTTATCCTTGAGAGTTCATTATCTAGGTTGTTATCGAGCTGATACTGTCTTATGTTCTAAATTTAGGTGGTTGCCTGATGTTCGTTCTCAAACTGAAGGACTTCCTTTAACGTAAGTTTCATTTGACTTTTAAATGTTCCCTGAATTTCTGTTTATCAGGAAATGTTCTAACTTTGCCATCAATTTAAACAACACTTTTTGCGGGAAATAACATGCTCAGTTGGCACTCTCATTCTTTCAAGATTTTATATGTGTCAGCCCAGTGTCAGCTTGACTTCATGGTTTCTGGCAAGAACTCAGAGCTTAGTCTTTATGTTTCTTGTTTGTATGCTACTTCTTATCTCTCTCTAGCTACTTTCAGGATTCTCCCTTTGTCTTTGGACTATGATTATGATATGACTTGTTAGTTTTCTTTTGACATCTACTCTATATGGGATTCATTGAGCTTCTTTATCTTTTCATCTTTCACAATATTAGGGAAATTTTATGACAACAATTCTTCAGTGTTCCTCTCTGGTCTTCCTCCCTCACACCCCCACCCTCTTGTTCTAGAACTCAAACCACAAGTAAACTTTTTAATTTTGGTTGCACTCCATATCGTTCTCAGTGTTTCTTCATTCTTTTCTCTGATTTTTTTTCCTCAAAGTGGCATCCAATGGTTTGTTTTCAGTTTTGCTGATCCTATCTTCCATTGTTTCAAATTTGATCCTAAAAACCTTCCATGACACTGTCCTTTTCTGAAATTTTTTTGTCTTTAGCACTTCTAAGTGCTGTTTTTGTATGATTATTAGTTGTTTATTTTGAAAATTTTGTCCTGTACTGTTTTCCTGATTTCTTCAACTTTTTTGTCTGTCTTCTCCATGAATTTGTCTATTTTTCCTTATTTTTTGTCTGCATTTTCCTTTATCAGTTGGAGAATCCTGAATATTTTTAGAGTTTTGAATTTTCTATCAGGTAGTTCCAGTGCCTTCTCTTCTACTGAAAGGTTGTCTGGTGTTATGTTTGGGTCACTTAATGGTACCATCCTCTCCTGTTTTTTTAATATGTTTTAATATTGTCTACTCTTTCTGACAGAGTAGAACTGCCTTATAGGATTTACAAGGAGTGCCTCATAGATTCAAACTGCTGACCTTTTGGTTAGCAGCCGTAATTCTTATCACTGTGCCACCAGGGTTATAGTGATGATATTCAGGAATTTCTAGTTGGCCCTTCAAAAATAGAACTAAAAGTGAAAGTTGGAAAAACTTTTTTATTGAAATGATGAAAGTCTCAATTTACATCTCCAAAATTGGGCTAACAATGCTTACTTTTTAAGCTTGTGTAAATTAAATAAAGATAAGGAGATTAGATTTGTGAGAGCAATTAGCCCATATATGGTAAATGCTTCACACATTCTAATAATTTTTTTTCATTATTAAATTTTGTATTTTATTTATGTTAGATGCTGGGAACAATTGTTACCTGCATGAGTCTATTTTTAAATGGTGGAAAAAAGGATTATAGTTCTAATAATAATAGTAATATATTTAGTATTAACATTCAAAGCACTCTCTAGTAGGATTTTGCTATCAATTTTAGTGAGTAATTGATATAGCAAATATTTCTATTAAGAGTCCAAATAAGTAAAAGTAAAAAAAAAAAAAAAAAAAAAGAGTTCAGCTTAACAGGAACTGCTATTACCTGATGTTGGCTCTCTAGTAAAACTAGCCAAGTGCTAAGTGCCATCGAGTCTGAAAGAGCCAAATATGGCAAATATTGACACTTTTAATCACACACATCTTAGCAAGCACATAATAATGCCTTCTAGAGGGAATAAAAGGAAAGCAACTCCTGGCCAAAATACATATATCATGCATCTTTGTAATTGAGTGTAGAATGGCAGAGGTAATGTACATATTATATAGTATTTTAGTCACATACACATGTACACAAACATATATTGGCTAGAATACTGAGTCACATTAGTGTGTGTGTGTGTGTGTGTGTGTGTGTGTGTGTGTGTGTGTGAGTGCTCGCACGTGCTCCTGAGCGTGCACTACATGGGAACACATTTTTATCCAAGACTGTTAATCATCTGTATGATAGGGATAAAGCAAACTTTCTTGATACACATTAGCACCTGTTAAAACAAATCTTTCAAGGCAATTTAAACTATTTGGGGACAAACCTATGCACTTCACATTGAAGAAGAAAATAAAGAACAAATTATGTGCATATATCGACGGCACTTGGCTGGCACTTGGCATATTTAACTTACTCTCAATTAAAGACAGAATATTTTGAAAGGTGGAGAGAGGTAGGAGCAGGGGAACTTCTGATCATCTTCAACATCTTCACTTCTCCTCAAGAAAACCCCAAACCCACTGTCTTTGAGTTGATTCCTACTCATAGCAACCCTATAGGACAGAGTAGAACTGCTCCGTGGAATTTCCAGGGAGCACCAGGTGGATTCAAACTGCAGACCTTTTGGTTTAGCAGACATGGCACTTAACCACTGCACCACCAGGGTTTCATTTTTCCTAAACATGTAAAAATTTTTTTTGATGAGTCAACATTGACATGTGCATTTTAATTCTGTTTACAGCTGTGACTGACCTATTTTATCCATATTCTCTTGTTCAGAATTAACCACCTACTTTATGGGAGATGTAGATAAATGTGACAGTAATAGTCATGCAAACTTGATTCTGGGATGACCTTTCTCCATCATTTATTTCAAATTGGATTAGTCTGATGATGCTGGAGAAACAAACTGAGAATTGAGTTAACTCTGGTTTCCTTCCACAAAATCTCTCTGTAGGTATTTAACAATTTACATTCACATCAAGACATCCGGGAAGATGAAATATGATTTAAGAAAGATATTTACATGTATTACTGTAATTTATGTTTCTTACCTGATAGGTTAAGTGAACAGAACTGTAATCTTCAAAAAGTTCTCCACTTATTTCTTTCTCTAGTCCAGTAAAATGAGAAATTATACTTTCCTCTTGACAGCAATAAAATGAAGAAAATATGATTAATGTTTATCAGAAGGAGACATTGCTATGTTGTATGTTTCTGTGGTTCTCTTTTGTATGACAAGTCCCTGTGTATCCCTATCTTGCCTCTTTTTCCTCTGATTACTGAGTATCCAAAATATTCCTTTTGCTGAGTGCATGTCCTCTCTCCCAGAAGGGATACCTTTCTGAGATCAGAATTTCCGTTCCTGAACACTTAATTTCTTTGCTGTTATCTGTGCTTTGATCCATCAGTGTCTTCCTTTAGTACTTTTATACTTAGGGTAAGTTCTCTCTTTCTGGGGATAAATTTGTCACTCCTTAGACCCTCTGCTGTGACTTTCTCTCTTCTACACAATCTTATCAGATTTCCAGCACTCTTCACAAAGTCTAGTAGAAGAAAATCTAGAGATTACTCTGCTGAAATATTGTTTTCTCTCTTAAAAAAAAATTTTATTGGTAATCTGAATTACTGAACTTGTTAGTTTTTTTCTTTTTCTACTTCTGATAATGGAGGAGATTATATGCAGAAGCTTTTGTTATAGTTTGTATGTACAGCAACACTCTGTTCTTAATACATTGGTTTTGAAAGATTTGGATTTAGATGGTTGCTATTATCCTGCAGATACTTTTTTTGTCTAATTGATCAATAACTATAGTTGACTTTGATAAACATCTAGTATTGATGATTGATATCTTTTTAGGCTAATCTGCCTTTTCTACATAAACTAAAAACCAAGCCAGTTGCCATTAGCTTTATTCCTACTCATAGAGACCTTATGAAACTATAACTGCCCTGCAGAATTTCCAAGGAAGAACTAGTGGATTCTAGCTGCTGATCTTTTATGGTTAGCAGCTGAGCTCTTAACCACTGTACCACCAGGGTTCCTTTCCACATAGACCTTTCAGAAAAATTACTGAGAAACCCATGTTATTGTTGTTAGGTGCCACTGATTTGGCTCCATCTAATAGCAACCCTCTGCACAACAGAATGAAACACTACCTGGTCCTCTGTTATGTCCACAATTGTTTTTTGTACTTAAACCTATTATTGCAGCCACTGTGTCAATCCATCTTGTTGAGGGTCTTTCTTCTTCTTTTTCACCTACCCTCTACTTTACCAAACACGATGTCCTTCCAGGAATTGATCTCTCCTGACAACATGTCTAAAGTCTGAAACATTTATTAAGAGCTCAAAAAAAAAAAAAGACCTATACTTATAAATGTCTGTTGTTACAGGTTATGCCACATTGTAACAGTTCTCCCAAGGTCAATAAATAGATAAATAAACTGATATGTAGTTGCAGTCTAGATTAGAGATTTGGTGTTTATTTATGTTGAAGAAAAGGTGTTTCTCAATATCTTATATTGCTTTTGAATCAAAATAAACAAACAAACAAGAAAACCAAACTCAGAGCTATCAAGTCAACTCTGACTCGCAGTGACCCTACAGGACAGAGTAGAACTCCTCTATGAGTAGACTACTCGTAGAGCAGTTTCCAAAGAGCACTGGCAGATTTGAACAGCTGACCTGTTGGTTAGCAACCACTGCACTTAACTACTATGCCACCAGGGTTTTGCCTCAATATAGATAAAGAAAAAGAGAGAGAGAGATTTTTTATCATGAGGTTCAGAATATCAACATCCTTTTTCTATGTGTTGTTTGTTTTTCAGCTGGCTTTCTTATTTAAAGTCACATCGAAAACACTTTCATTCATTACCACAATCTTATTCTTTCATACTTCTCTAGGGAAGGGTATACATTTCAGTATCGTTATTTCAGTTATATATTTTTCCAGCTAATCTATATTCATCTAGACTATAACTAGGAATATGATGTTTTCTAGGTTTCTGACTCAATCAGAAAATGGAAAAGCATGTAAAAATTTATTTTAGCAGACACAATATGAGATCTGAAATGCATTAAATTCTTAACAGATTTTGTCCTTGACTGAAGTTCTACTAAACATTTATTTATTTATTTATTATTTATTTACTGTGATTGAGTGAAAGTGTACAATCCAATTTAAATTTACATGCCCACCTATGTGCAGCTCCTACTGCTCTCCTTGCCTGGTGACGGCACACTCCTCCTTTCTGTTCAGGCTATGCTGAAGTCCAGTTAAATTGATCTTCTTTCTAATGTGTGCTGTCGCTGATTTCACCCAACCAAATTTCTATCAGCTATCTAATCTATAACCAGCCCTCTCTCTCCCTCCCTTTCCTCCCTTACAGCCATCAAAGAGTCTTTTCTTCTATACACAAGTCTGTTTTTAAGTCCTTAGGATAGGAGTCTCAAACACTATTTGTCCGTCTGCTGCTGACTAATTTCACTAATCATGTCTTACAATTTAAATCAAGTTATGAAATGCCTCCTAGAATCATCATTGTTCTTTATCATTGCATAGTGTTCCCCTGAGTATATATACCATAGTTTACCCACTCATCTGTTGTTGGACATCTGGGTTGATTCAATCTTTTTGCTATTGTGGACTTCAATAAACATTCATGTGCATGTATCTGTTAATACAAATGCCTTTGCTTCTGTAGGATATATTCCAAGCTAAACATTTTATAACTTATGGTAAATGGAAGGTAAAATGTTTTCTAGTCTTACTAAACTATATAACCAACATAAATTACTGTATCCCTCTTTCTATCTTTCTTTCTTATTTCTTCCTCTCTTTCTACCTCACTGCTATTTAGAAAACATTTAGTTCCTCTATGAGAGCTTGGAAACCCTGGTGACACAGTGGATTAAGTGCTATGTCTGCTAACCAAAGGTTAGCAGTTCAAATACACCAGATACTCCTTGGAAACTGTGGATCAGTTCTCTTGGGTTGCTACGAGTCAGATCTGACTCAGCAGCAGTGATTTTTTGGGGTTTATGCGAATTTATACCAGAACGTTTGACATACGCATAGTTGAACATATATATTTTTACTTTTATTTTGCATTTGGATTTTGAAATAATATTAAACAAAACATTGGGGGGGGGGAAGCAGAGACTTAAAGTTATATAGTGTGCCAAAGAAAATGTGTCTTCTTTAACACTTCCTAATAGAAGAGCTAACTGCTGCATCTGAATCCCAACTCCTTTCCTCCATTTTACATTGGTAACAGAAAGTTTTCAGAGAAATACAACCCTCCAGTCATAATCCAATTTACTATGCCTTCTTTTAATGTTTTATAGATTTCTTTTAACATTTAGATATTTATATCAAGATTTTTATGCTTGATAAAATATAATATGAAAATGAAATTTCATCTTCTATCTGAAAATATTTTATGATTTTTGATTATATAAAATTTTATCTAAAGTGCTGACTTTTAATTGATCAACCTTAACATAAAACTATATCACATGCTAGTCTGCTACTATTTTTTATAGTCTTAGGTTTAACTTAGAGAACTTTGATACTCAGATCATGAGAAATAACAATCCAACAACCCTCAGCATTGACACACCAGGGGGTTGTTTTGATTTGTAGTGGACATGTTACTAGGATTAACTTTGTACAGTGGAGAAGACTGCACATACTGATGAGTCACATGCTAAAGGGAAGACCTGAAACTTCTAGCCTAAAGAAGACAAATTTCAGATGATTCATCAAAACTATCTTTAAATATTTTAAATAATGTCATGTTTAAAGAGAATAGGTCAGTGAATACAAGCTAGAAAGATGCAAAATTTGTTTTAATGAGATAGAGAACTATTTAATAACTAAAATCACCTAGTTTCTGATCACTGAAGAAATTTTAACACAGGTTGGATGGCCATCTTTCAAAGTACGCAAAAGGAAATGGGATAGAAGAGTAGGTGAAGGCTGAACTAACTTATCTATAATTAATAAGGTGTTATTATTTTACTTTGTGGTAAGTCACACTTGGAACTTCCATAGTGTAATAGAAAGTAAATTATGGGAATATGAACAGAGGAATTTTCTAATGAAATGCACATATAGTGAAGGACTTGGAAACACAAGGGTGGCATTTTGTGACTTCTGTAGATTGCCGCGGGATGCCTCTAAATGTAAGCAAATGAAGGAAAGCAGGTACAGGAGCAAATCTAGGAGGCAAGGAGATGGAGAAAAGGATGGTTTACATTTCTGAAACCAGAAGCCTTTGGGTACTTTGAAGGTCAATTTGCTGAATTAACCTCTCTGTGCTGTTAAGCTATATGTTGGGCTCTCGGGACATTAAAAAACATCATCCTGCTGACCTCTGGCTGGAGGAAGGGGAGTGGGTGGAGAGGAGGGGAAAGGAGACTGTTGGGAGGATGAGACATGTGTGGAGCAGAGAGGAAGAGTATGCTGTCACCAGGCAGGGAGAGCAGCAGAAGCTGCAAATAGGTGGGCATGTAAATTTATATGGGAATGTACATTTTCACTCAGTCATAATAATAATAATAATAATAATAATAAAATGTAAGTAGCCTGTATCTATGAGTATATATTGCTTTGATCTTTTGATCCTTGTTTACAGATGTTCTTACACTTTTTCAGTTTAAAAGTAGATACCCTAAACAAAACATTGGAAACAGTTTTAGGTCACATCATATCAGTTGTCTAAGCTAAGCAAACTTAATAAGGTTATGCACATATATTTTCCCAAAGCCAGCCATATGCTGTCGAGTCGGAAAAGGGCTAGGACAAATACAGGGACTGGAAATTCAATCTTATAGTGGAAATGGAAACTATGAGAGTCTTATTAGTTCACCTAAAATCATGCACGTCACGCTAATTCATTTCAAGAACCTAGTACATGCGTTTGCAAGATAGTATAGCCATACTCCTTTGTAGACACTAATAATGTTTATGAGGGAGTAAATATGGAACACACTAGGTATTTGAATTTATAACATGGGAAGATAAGGGCAGGATTATGTAATGGGGATTTCAGGGGATCAAGAGAAGAAGAAGAAAACCAAAATAACTGCTAGAGCTTGGACATAATGGGAGCACATTGACAAAAGCAGTGGGGGTGGAGAAGGCAATAGATTTTACAAAGAATACTCACAGCTAATGTTGTCACTGACATTTTCATATTAAGAAACACAAATTCAGAAAGGTCATTCATTTGCCAGGAACAGATACCGACTCTTAATTTCCTATATTATCTCTTTTCACATAACTCAGGCTGTCCAACGCAAGACAGGGCAATAGAAAGAATGAGACAGGAAGAAAACTGTGTTCAGTTCTTCACTAAGAGTCCAGAAAGGTCAGAAAATGACAAGAACAGTTTTAACATGTTTCCAAAAGACCATATGGAAGGCACACAAAGAAAAACCATTTAGCCTCAATTAACAAAGAAAATGAGGAGAACAGAGGCTACGCCTGAACCTTTGTCACTTGGGTTTCTTGAATGGCATCGACTTGAAATATTTCTTCGCTCTCCCTTCCATTTCTCTCCCTTCATCCCTCTTTCCCTCTTTCTTTGTCTTTTCCTTTCTTTCTTCCTTCATCCTTTCCACCCTCTTTTATTTTCATAAATTCTTCCCTGCTGATTTGCTTAAAATATAAAATGTTATTTGCTTAAAATGTGAACATAATAACACCAAAGCATAAATGTTGGACTCTAGTTCAAACTATGGATAAATTCCTATTCTGGGAAATAAGAGAAAGCTTCTAATTGTTCCTCTACCCTGGTTGTTAGGACATTAGGCTGGTTGAAGGGCAGTTTGCTGAATTATATAATCTTTGAGCCATCTTTTAACTAAATGCCAAGCATGGGACTCCTAGTACTGACTGTTTCATTGGCTATTTTTACCCTCTGGAGCGTGGAATAAAGATGATGATCTTATTTTCCAGACATTGTTAACACTGTTTGGCATTTTCATAATAAAGGTACAATGCTCCTGGCCTTTCATCATAGCTTTCCTGTAGATTCTCCAAATCATTTTACCATAATTATGATATCCTGGAAAATTCCCCTTCTACTCTTAGCAAGTTTTACTGAGCAATCGGCAGTTTGCTGAGCTGAACGATGACTGTGTTATTTATCCCGGACTTTGATGTCGCCAGACATCTCTTAAATCAATTTCACTGTCTGCCCAGTCTTTGAGGGACCGTGGTAAGGCTGCTATTTCCAATTTTCAGAGAGCAATCAGAAGCACATAGTAGATATGTTTCCAATGAAGAATTAATTATCATGTCCGTTAACCTGTGATCTAGAGCTGGGTGAGAAGCTGGGTGAGAAAGTGCCCATGCAGACTGAAGTCTCCTCTCCCCAAAGGCAGGCCACTGAAACAGTATTTCATGAGCATTAATGTCCCTCATTTCTTATTTCTGCTTTTATTTTTATTGAAGTGGTAAAGAAATGCTTTAGGAAATTGAAGTAACTGGTCCCTGGGAGCTGTGCCTATAAGTCAAGACACTGCCATTCTTCCTATTAACCATTAATTTTTCCTTAATAAATAGGTAACAGGGGACCTCTTTGCAATGGTATTTCCTCATGGACTCAAATAGGCAATATTCAGACTCAGTGAATTACATACAGTAAAGTCAGTTTGGGGAGCACTGTATTATGAGTATTTCCCTTGGTAAATAGAAGATTGCGAGGAAACTAGAAAGAACTTTGAGTTTGACAGGTACAAAGTGATGTCTCAGAGGAGAAGTGTGGACTGCGCACTGAGAAGAGCAGGAAAGAGCAGCTACTTCCATGAGGAAAGGTGAGATAAGAGGCTAACAATTACTCTCCGCAGGGAAGTAGGAAGGAGTACCACTACCCAAGTCAATACTCCTCTAATGAATGTTGAAAAGAAGGTGCTTACCTAGTGTTTTTAAGAGTCTAACATATAATAAGCATTTCATTTACTTTTGGAAGAAAAATTATTTGATTTCACAAGCTGAGTCCTAGAAGACATTTCCCCCAAATTGCACAGCCAGTAGGCAAAGATCTGAGATTACTGGACTCTGAATCCTTTGCTCTGTTTGCAAATGGACTTAAGGTAAAAGGTAGTTAGATGTAGAGATAAAACCACGTTCAAACATGGCTACATGAGTCCTCAAAACCCATGGTGACGTAGTCGTTAAGTGCAGTAGCTGCTAACGAAGGGGTTATCAGTTCTTATCAACCAGGCTGTCCTCAGAAACACTATGTGGCAGTTCTGCTCTGTCCTACAGGGTTTCTATGAGTAGGAACCCACTCAACAGTGATGGGCTTCGGTTTTATGTAAGTTCTCGCAGAGAGCTGGAATTGATTTCATGGCAAGGGGGTTCGTTTTGCTTTTGGTTTATGGTAAATTTCTTAAAGAGAGAGTTATAATTTTTATTTAAGTTGCATGATCAATCATTTGAGGTGCCTACTGTCTCAAATGGTTCGAGGTCAATTAAAAAAAGAAAAGAAAAAAAAACTCATTACTGTGGAGTTGAATCTAACTCGTAACAACCCCATAGGATTAAGTAGAACAACTCCAAGGAGCACCTGGTGAATTCAAACTGAAGATGTTCTAGTTAGCAGCCAAACCACTGTTAACCACTATGCCACCAGAGTTTCCAACTATTAACCTATAAATAGCCCTCATAGCACAATGGTAAAGTGTTTGACTGACAGCTGAAAGGTTGATAGTTTGAATCCACCTAGTGACTTTGGGGGAAGGACCTAGCTGTTTGCTCCCATAAATATTGCACTGTAGAAAACCCTATGGAGCAGTTCTACTGTCACATGATGTCACAATGAGTTGAACTCAACTCAATGGCACCTAAGAATAACCACGACATTAACCTAAAGTTGACACTTTGTACCCACTCAGTGACATCACTGAAGAAAGACCTAACAATCTGACTCTGTGAATATTATGGTCAAGAAACTTCTACAGAGCCATTCTACTCTGCAATATGTAGAGTTGCCATGAGTTGGAATTGATCTGTGACAATTTTTTTTAAACATTCATAATATATATGTATATATATTTATCAGGGGAACTATCTACCTGGGGTATAAAAATAAAAGTAAACAAAATGTGGCTTTTAGGAAACTTGAAGAAATAGAAAGAATTCATTTTGTCCAGTGAACAAGCAATTATTAGAGTGCTGAATGTTCTGAGTGTTCTTGGATTCTGTACAAGTGTGTAATGCCCCATCTATCTTAGTAGAAGTGCATAAAATTAACTGGGCTTCTGTAACACTGGAGAAAGAATTGGAGATTAATAAATTATGTGAAAATATCAGAAGATATAATGAAATCTATTTACCGACAGGCTTTAGCATGAGAGTAAATTCAACTCAAACTGGCTTAACACAAAAAAAGAGAATTACTTGACTAATTATCATGAATATGTCATGGTTACTCTTGTTCCAGACATGAGTTGATTCAGGACCAAAAAGATGTCCTAAGGATCTCTGAGTTCTGCTTTTCTCTGTCTTGGCTCCATTCTTATTCTAGGCAGCTTGAGGCTTAAACCATTATCTCATGAACTAACACAAGAGAGATTAGGGTGCTTCTCCCAAATTGCAGACGTACAGTCCACCAGATGAGAGCTGAAACAAGTACCACAGCTGATTCTCAAGAGCTATGATTATCCTGTGTGGAGTAATTAGGCTATGAACAACTGATGACTGTATTTGGAGACAGAAATTATTGATTGATCCAGACAATTATCTAAAAATAGAATGAGATTAATCCAGAGGCCAATTGGTCTACACCTAGTAGTAAGGACTTAATGGATGCTAGAAAGCAAAAAATAAAAAAAGAAAGCAAACAAAAAAATCTCCAAAAACAGAGTTAGTAAACATTCAGATTAATATTGCAAACTACTTATTAATACAATAATATTTAAAGAACAACTTTGTAAGTAAGGCTTTTTGCTTAAGCCTAAAATGTCCCAAAGATGCATACATCCTTGCTAACAGAAATCTTACATTCTAATATAGAAGCTGTGATACAGATACATAAATAAGAATGACATAAGGCAGGGTAATATATATATATGAACATTAGTGTATAAGTTAGCATTTTTATTTTCTTTCTGGAAATTATTAAAAGCAACAAGAGACAATTTTAAAAGAAAACTTCATTTTCTCAGTGGATTTGGGGGGCTTGAATAATTTGTAGACTCCAAACTGCGAGTAATGTCTTTGCCAAAAATAATGATGATTGGGTAAGGAGCACAGAAAAGGCAGAGGAAGAAAAAAGATTCAGAGAAGGTCCAGAAGCGTTAACTCAAGAAACACTAGAAAATCATATTTCCAGAATGTTTCAGTTTTCTATTGTGATACAACAAATCATCACAAATACAACATCTTGAAACAACACACAGTTTTCATGGCTCAAGAATCTGGGCAGAGGTCAGCTGGGTCTTCTACTCAGTACTGCAAGTTTTCAGTCAGTGTCAGCTTGGCTGTGTTCTCATCTGAAGGCTACAGAGAAAGAACCTCATTCTGATTGGGGGCGGAGTTCTTTTCTTTGTGACTATTGGATTGCAGTGCCTGGCTGCTTGCTGGCTGCCAGCTGGAAGGTACACTCATATTCTAGAGGTTGCTAGAGTTCTTAGACACTACTCTGAGTTCTTTGCCTCTTGGGCTTTCTCAGCAAGGCTGCATGTTCCATCAAACTAGCAAGAATAGTTTCTCTTTTCACTGTGCTAAAAAACCAGTTTTATATAATTCAATATAATCATAGGAGTGAAATCTCATCATCTTTGTCAAATAACATAACCTAATCTTGTCATATTTATCACATTTTAGCAGCAAGCTACAGATCTCACCCACATTTAGGGGAAGAGGCTACACAGAGGTGTGAACAGACTCAGGAAGTCATTGGAGGTCATCTTATGGTCTATCAGTCACACCTGTCTGTCTAATCCTTATCTCAGTGGCACACCCATCGTATCTTTTGCAATCACAGATGCTGGAGCTGAGATGAACAAAAATATACTACCCATTGCTGTCAAGTCAATGCTGACTCATAGATTCTCTATGGGACAGAAGAGAACTGCATCACATTGTTTCTAAGGAGTACCTGTTGGATTCAACCTGCTGACCTTTTTGATTAGCAGCTAGGCTCTTAACCACTGTGAAACCAGACTCCAAAAGTGAGAGACATGGAAGAATTAAATGTGAACAAAGAATTTTGCACAGAGGGCTGTAAGAATGCTTTGAGTTCCTGTGGAAGCAGAAAGAATGCTTATGAGTTACAAAAACTCCCTAGTCTTCAAGACTGCTCTTCAAAAAACTCTGGGTCAATCAAAGTGTTAAAAGTATCATTTACTTAACACTTATACTACTGCTTTGTATTTTCCAACTTTTCTTACCTATCTTGGGGACTTTTGACTACTTATAGCCAATAGGCTGTGAATAAAATTGACTGGTGTCATGCCAGGCTAAGGCAGTTACAAGCCAACATGACTTTTTGAGTTTCATTGGAATGAAGCTGTTCTAAATGAAGAGGAAACCTGGATCTTTAAGTACTATAGATATGAGGTCTGACAATTATGTTCACGAACTCATCCTAGGAAAAGTGCTACATACTTCACTGCTGAATATCTCTACAGTCACCTTCAAAGTACTCCCCTTAGGGAGCTATGCACCAACGCCAATGCCTAGTCCACCCTGGAAAGCAATCTGGGAATTCTTTTTCTAGAATGGCCATTGAAGCCACTCTGCATGTCCTGAAGGTCATCAAAATGTCTTTCTTTCAATATCTCCTTTATCTTTGAGTAAAGAAAAAAGCCTCTGGGGGCCAGATTAGGGCAGTAAGGAGGGTGTTCCAATGCAGTTATTTGTTGACTGGCTAAAAGCTCCCTCACAGACAACTATACAGTTAAGTTCACAAACTTGCCACCATGTGTAATGGCCAAAATTGCTTTGAAGGGTGGACTATGTGCTGGCATCTCAGAGCATAACTTCCTAAGGGGAGTACTTTGAAGGTGACCATGATGATGTTCAGTAATGAGGTATATAGCACTTAGAACAACTAAGTTTGTGGACTTAATTTTGGACCTTGCATTCCTCAGTACCCCACAGTCAGGGTCTTCTGGACAATAGTCATTGTCATAATGGTCTACACAATGTATGTGCCTGTGCCACATGGACAGATATACCAGATTATTAAAAATCCTTTTCAAAACCCTTTCATGTTCTATTTTGATTTTTCTAAGTATGCATATATGTGGATTTTTTTTATTATGACTGAATGAAAATGTACATTCCCATACAAATTTGTATGCCCACCTATATGCAGCTTCCACTGCTCTCCCTGCCCAGTGACAGCACACTATTCCTCTCTGCGATTTTTTTGAAACCATGTGTCTTCATTAATGGAAGGATGCTGAGTCACGGAGTGTTTTTAAATTTTTGTTTAGTAACATGGATTTTGAGTAGTGTTATTTGGAAGTACGTGTTTCCCACAAACTGTCAGGGGTTCTCAGGTTCCATATTAGTGGGTGCCCATCTCTCCCATTGATCATAGGTTGCAGAATATATTGCAACACACACAGACACACAGACACACAGACACACACATGCCAAATCCACTAGGACTCCTTGACTACCACAAGGAAACCATAAATATGCTTATGGGGCTTATCTAGATGTACAAATGTCAAGAGACAAAATTTTTACTGAATTATACTTCATAGAAGTATTACCTCACACTTAAAGTAGATATCCCAGATATTTTGTATCAATGAATATTTCTTTCACCTCTCATCGTTACATAAGTCCCCACTGGAAGGCGACAAATAATTTTATCAGGAAGAGTCCCAAAAAACCTGAGAGTGGCAGAAAGTGGATGGGATAGGCTGTGCCCCAGGCATTATGAAAGTAAATATCTGATGTAAAAGCCCATTGAATATATTCAACACTGCTGCTTTACTTTAATTAGAAACAATTTTCTAATTATACTCAAATGCAGTTGTCTTAAACCGAATAAAAGGTAAGTCCCACCTTCACATTTCAGTCTATTTTATAATTGTATTTTTCAGAGAAATTACTAAATTACTAAATGTATATTTTTTTCCTCAAGACTTCTGTTAATGTGAACCAGTCTTCCTGACTTTGATTAACTTAGGGATGCAGATAAATATTATAACCCCATAAAACTGAAGACTGGGTTCAGAATCAATATGCTACCACCAAGGTATTTGCAGAGGGCATTGTCTGTGTCATCAGCCACTGTCACCCTTGATATTACCCTATGATACTACAAAAAGAAGGAAAATGTCACCATCAAGTTGATTCCAACTTAATCACAGCCCCATATGGGTCACAATAAAACTGTGCTCCATAGGGTTTTTAATGACTGAGTCTTGAGAAATAGATTTCCAGGCATTTCTTTTGAGGTGCCTCCAACTCGACGGCACTTGGCTTGGCTGGGTGTGCATAAACCATCAACCTTCTAGTGAGCTGTTCAGCATGTTATCCATTTGCACAAACCACGGACTCCTCTTCCCACTACAATGGTCAATGAAGGTAATGAGCTAGAGCACAACAGAGGGAGAAGAATTTGGTGACTGAGTTGAAATCTAGTGTATTCCAGCTTTTTACATGCTTGTGAGATGAAGATATGAAAAAACCTTCCACATTACCCTAGAATAAGTAACCATTAATGTATTATATATATATATATATATCAACTCCTATTCCATAAATGTACTATCATGAAAAATACCATTAATGAACTACCAAGCAGGATAACCTTCACTTACAAAAACCCAAATCCCCATCTTTCTCCATTGCTATGGAAATAAAAATTGATAAGAAGTCCCATGTCCCCTTCTGTCAACAACCACTTACAAAATGAGAAGCCAACACCACCTACAGTACCACATTTTTCAAAGTATGGTTATTATGACTAATAGATTTCTTTTAAGTATGGAAATTAAGGAAGTGGAAAACTTACAAGAACATTATTCTAAAACAGTCTCCAATTATTCAGACAATTTTCTTCACTTTTTAAATTTCATTTCCATTTAAACTATTGTCCCTGACAGTTTTTCTTTTTGACTCAGATGGGTAATTTTCAGTGACGCAATATTTATTGAATACTGAGCTCAGAAAAGAGTAAGCACCTCCAGATATCTCTGTTTTGGTTCCTATTTGTCCCTTTGAGACAAACTCAGTGGTAAGCTATCAAGAGGCATTACCTCTGGCGGCTGGGTAAATGTGTGCCTCTGCCTTAAAATTGGGTACTTGGTTGGCCCACTTCAGCATTCACTGTATCTGACCTTTCCTTCTCTCCTTGACATGGTATCCTGGGTTCTGTACAGATTTTTGTCTGTTTCTGCCTAGGATCATAACCTGCTTGAATCCTGCTGCTCCAAAATTGATTCAGGGTCTGTTATTGTTGTAGGATGATGATGAGCCAATTCCTACCTATCGTGAGTCCATAAAACAGAGTGAAACTTCTCCATAGGGTTTCCAAGGCTCTGAATCTTTACAGCGCAGAAAGCCACATCCTTCTCCCATGGAGCAGTTGGGAGGTTGTAACCTTTGACCTTTCAGTTAGTAGCCGAGTGTTCAACCACCAGGGATCCTTATTCATGTCTTTTTTGGAACAAAATGCATGGGATCTCTGTGCACAGTGGTCACATATTTGGGTTTCCCAACTATATATATATATATATGTATGTATATATAAATCCTTGATCAAGGACTGATTAAGATTCACAAAATTCCCCAGAAGATAGAACTTATTCATTATGCAGTCTTCAAGATTATCTGCTTGCTTCGTTTGCTGCCATTGGCTTTGTTTGCATCCCATTTCCTTGCATCAAACATTCATCCTACTACCTGCCATTGTATTTTTTCTCATTCACACTGCTATTATCATCAGAGATGACAGGATGATTTATACCCCTAGCAACTCCAGCCAAAGGGAGCTTGATTCTCCCCAGCCCATTCCTCTTTTCACTGCTGAAACTGTCAACGCTCAGCTGTCTCATATCTTCATTGAGCTTTGGCCCAAACTACACTTCGATAAACTTCACCGATTTCAGCTTTGGCTTTGTGACTTGTAAATCATTTCTGCCCTTACTGAGATTTATGCTCATTTTGCCATGGGGATGGGGCTGAATTAGTAGATTCTCCAGAGGTTTGTGATGCCAGACAGGTATACTTTGAAAATTTTTATCAATATTTATTACCACCTACTTTGGTACTTACAGAATGCATGAGAAACGTTTTCCTAACAAGCTACAAGAAAGCAAAGCTCCACAAAAGTCATCTTGACTTGTGGTGAACTGTTTTAAAAACACTGATAAGACCGGCTTAAAGACACCTGCCCAGCTGGTGCTGTGAAATTTGACACTGGGAGTCAAGATTCAGCTGGCGGGTCTCTAATTTACCTTTTTTCCTACTCGCTTGTAGTTCCTTCCTGGTTATTTTTTTTCCCTTCCGAAATCAGACTTCCCATTTTAAAACTGAAATTTGGCAGAATATTTCCAACGTGAATGCTGACATTTTAGAGAACGGTTTAATTGGCTAGAGGTTATTATCACTGATGGGTAAGTTGCAGGGAGAGTGAGGTTGATTAAGGAGGATAAAAAAGATGACTCATGTACTGTGAATAGCTGTGAAGAATGCGGCCATAAGGCACAGTAGAAGGGTTGCGACATTGTTTTGCAACATATTTTTGGCTTTAATAATTAGGTCTTTAGAGTAGAAAATTGCTGGGGAGAAAAGCCAGATTGCAGGGGTTTAAGGACTAAGGACGGAGCCAGCGGAGAGGAAATGGTAACAGCTGGCGGAGATCACTTAAGTGTGAAGCTACTTTTCTAAGATTAAAAGAAAGGATTAAAGGCAAACAGCAGAGAGAAAAAAATGTGTTGAGGCAGCGGACAGAGCCAAGGGAAAACAGAAGTATTTATGTGCAAAAGCATAAAAAAATAAAAGGTAAAGTTAACTTTCGTAGGTAAAGGTTGAATAAGAAATAGTTTGGGGAATAAGAAGAGTGAACAGATCATTTTTTGTCTTAGCTTTGTCAAAATGGAGATGCAATCTGCATTACTGACGTAGATAAAAACACCATGACAATAATTCAATTTTGACCCACTAAATATGAGTTAGGACAAACCTAAATCCTACGGTCCTCAAATGTCAGTTTGGTCATCCGAGAACTGACTCTTCATTTAGAATCTTAAGTACTGTGTTCCTGCTCCTGCTGTTCCCCCGCCACATCCTTCTCCCTGACTTAGATTTTCTGCAACCATTACTAACATCTTTTCGTGTCTGTACCTTTCCAGCAACCAGATTCTTCCTCCCTTGTCAACCAGCAAGTCTTTCTCTTCACATTTTCAGAGTTTTCTAATTGGTGCTGAGCCCCTGAAGATAATTAAAGGCATGGAGCTATGCTCATGGGGCTTCTGAACGGGCTTTGTGATAGGTAACATTTTCAGGCCCCACCCTTGAGTCTTGTCAAAGTTGGTGATAATTCTCAGAGTCCCTATGAATCTATGAAACATGGATAGAAGCCAGTCACTCGAAACACACACACTGCAGCAAAGTTGGGACTGGCAAGGGGAACGGTTCCAGAGTGTGGAGTAGCCACACTGCAGAAACAAGCATTGTGCGCCGACTGTATTGTGTAACTACAGGAGCAAGAATTGTTTTGTCTTAGTAGAAAGTAACACTGTACTGGAAGCATGGGGATCTCTGCCCAGGCCCTAAATGTGCTAGAATCAGCTAGTAGTCAGCTAAAAACATGAGAACGTTTTAAGTTTTGTCAGATGTGGGGACAGCAAGGAAGGTTTTTTTGCTCAGGCCTTCTCACTCTGTACAAGGCCTTCCAGCCGGGACTAATTCAGCTGATTCACCAGTACTTGTATAACTTGTTGACGACCTTGCAGCTCAAATCCGGCAGCTAGCCACCTTTGTGTAAAACCTCTGTAGAAGGCCACTATGCCACAAGGCGCTGCTGCCTAGCTAGTGTGAGCTGCCTACTGCATGCCGAATGTTGTACCTGCCTCAGCCATTGTACCATTGCCATGACAACACCAGCTGTGCCTCCATCATTGGTGCATCTGCCCGAGTCACAAACCTGCATTCCTGATCTGGAGTACGTATATTCAGACACAGGTAAATATGTAAAAGGGTAAAGTAGAATTGTAGAATTATAACAGTATGTCGGTTTAGTACTGTAAGAAACAGATTCTTGTTGTGTGACCTCCTGAAAATTATGTAGTATCTCTAGGCTTTTCTGCTACGAATCAAGGAAGATATCGTCCATTATTTTAAAAAGATAATGTTATTCTTTGAGTCAAGAGAAGACAAAATATGACCGTGATTAAGAGCTACTATAATGTTAATCACTCACAAATTAAGTTTTGAAGTTTATTTTCTGCCAATAAAAAAGTCAAATGGTTGTAAACGTGAATTCCCCAGAAAAAGGCAATCAGAAGGGGTAATGGTGGGCATATTGTGGTAGCGATGTATTCCCACATTTCTCATTAATTGAAAAAATCACAAACATACGCTTATAAAATATAAAATATCATAAATTATGTATTTACTTACATACATACCCCAGGTTTACCTCACAGATGCATCACTGTTAATTATTCTTTAATATATGAAATCCTCGAACTTATCTATGTAAAATTTAAGCATGTACATGAATATGTAAGCTGTTATTCTGAAAGAAATTAAGTTCTATGGCTGCTAGCTGAAAGGTCAGCAGTTCAAACCCACCAGGTACTCCTTGGAAACTGTATGGGACAGTTCTACTGTGTTCTACAGGGTCATTATGAATCGTAAGTGACTCAGTGGCAATGGGCTTAACCAAACTTACATATCTACCTCACTCTTATGATTTGCGTGATGTCCTTGTATGGATATTTCTTAATTTGTATAACCTGCCACTTACTACCTGTCGTTCATGTTGTCTCCAGGCATCGTACCAAAATATTTAATTGCACTGGATACTGACAAATCAGGTTAGATTCCAGATCTCTTAGAATTATATCTACCTTATACTCCATTAGTATGTAGGGGCTGTTTATGAATTCTTGTTGCTATTTTAAACAATGCTGCAATCGAATATTTTGGAATATATTTCTTTACACACTTGTATGTCTGTAGATTGACTTACTGACCAAATGTCATGAAAATACTCTTCGTTATTCACTTCACCAGGGTATAATTTATATTAAGTAAAATCTATAAAACATTTAAGACAAGGTCCTTTACAACCAATATTCCCACCTTTCACTCAGATTGATTTGATTTCTATCACCATCTTTTCTTTTTCCTGTTTTACAATATCACTTAAATGCAAACATGCAGAATGTACTCTTTTATGCCTGTTTTCTTGAAGTCAACATAATATTTATTATGAGTGTCATCCACATTTTTGCTTTTTTCAATAGTTTGTTCAGGCTTATTGTATGAGTATCCTACAGTTCTTGATTCATTCAAGTGTTGATAGACATGGGATTTTTGTAGTTTTGGTCTACTGTAAATAAAGCTTCTTAAATTTTCATGTACAACATTTTAGCAAAGTCATATTTTCATTTTTGTCAGGTAAATCCATAAAAGTATATTTTATACTCTATAGGAGACATGTATGGAGTCTCAGATGCTCTACACCTTCAGTGACACTTGACACTTTGTCATTTTAATTTTAGTGATTCGAGGAGTATAAAGTTGTATTTGATTTTGACTTTAAGTTACAATTACCTGATGATTAACTTGTTGAATACATTTACAGGTTATTACTGGTCATATGTACATAGATTTCTGTAAAATATTTATTCAAGTTCTTTTGCCCCTGTAAAAACACATGGGTTCTGTGGCTTCCTTTTGTTGAACTCTAAGTTTTCTTTATATATTCTAAATACAAATCCTTTACCAAATGTATGTATTGTGAATATCATCTAACAGTCTAAGGTATGCTTTCTCATTTTATTACTAAGATCTTTTGAAGAGAAGTTGTTCTAATTTTGATAAAGTCCAAACTTGCATAAATTGTACTTAAACTTTTTACTAAGTACTATTACTAAATACTACTGTAAATAGATTTTTTTATCTCTTATGAAGATATAGAAGTATTTTTTTTTAATTTACCTTATAATCTGTGGCACTGATAAGTTTGCTTGCTAATTCTAGGCATTATATTTGCAGATACCTCAAAAGAAAATGTTGCACTGTGTGAATGAAGATCTTTAACTGTTCCTCTCTAGTCTATAGGTTTTTCCGCCTTATATACCTGGTTTATATACTACTGTCTTTTACATCAAATAAAAACAACTCAAAGTATCCCCCTGTTTATTATATTGTAGATTTTCCTAGATGCCTTCAGATTCTGAAGGTTTTCTTTTTTCAATTCTGAATAGGTATCGGTTTTAGCAAGTGTTTTTTTTCTGAATCTTTTGAGAGGATCATATTGAGTTTCTCCCATTCTTTCTTCCCTCCTGTTGTTTGTAGTGGCTTCTATTGTGATTTATGAATGTCAAACAAAACCATTCCAAGGATAAATGCTAAGTGATCATAGATTTTTTAATATCTTTTCACAGGTTGCTAAATTTTACTTTACAGTCTTTTGTTGTTGATTTTTCTCTATGTTCACAAAGGATAGTAGTCTATCATTTTCTCTTTTTTCCATTCTTTATAATATTTTTGTATCAGAGCTTTATTATCATATAAAATTAGTAAGTACTCACTTATCTTTTACAATCTGAAATCATTTTGCAAGTTAGGCATTATTTTATTCTTAATGTTTGGTATAATTTGTCAGGGAAATCAACAGAGAATATATTTCATGAATGTTCTACATGTACTTGAGAAAATGAGTGTTCTGCAATTGCTAAGGGTTGTTGTGGTGGTTGTTGCCAGGGGCCTTGGAGTTGATTCTGACTCAGTGACCCTACATACAGCAAAAGGAAACACTGTTTCTGTGCCATCTTCACACTTATAACTATGTTTGAGCCCACTGTGCCAGTTTCTGTGCCAATTCATCTTATTAAAAATTGGTCATGGATTGAATTTTATCTCTCCAAAAGTATGTGTATCAATCTGGCTGGGCCAGGATTGCCAGTATTGTATGATTGTCTATCATTTTGCATTTGATGGGATTTTTCTATGTGTTGTAAATTCTACCACTATGATTTAATAAGATGGATTGGTGGCTGTTATATTGATAACATCTACAAGATTGGGTAGTGTCCTAAGCCAGTCACTTTTGAGATGTATAAGAGAAGTCATCAGAAGGATGTAGGGACCCCATATCATCAATAAAGCAGTGCTGGGAACACAGCACATCCGTTGCACCTGAGGTTTCTGGGCTGAGATGGCCCTAGACCAAGAGAAGACTGATCTGTCACAAGGAACTCCCCCTAGAGCTGATGGTGAGAAAAGGCCTTCCCCTGGAGCTGACACCTTGACTTTGAACTTGTAGTCTACTGGACTGTGAGAGAATAAATTTCTCTTTGTTAAAGGCATTCTCATGTGGTATTTCTGTTATAGCAGTACTACATGGCCAAGACAAGGGTCATCCTCTTTTTTCCTAACTCTCTATTTCAACATGCATGATAGCCTTCTCCAAGGACTGGTCCCTCCTGATAACATGTACAAAGTATGCAAGATGAAGTTTTGCCATCCTCACTTGTAATGAACATTCTGGGTGTATTTCTCTCAAAAGAGATATGTTTATTCTTCTGGCTGTCCATGGTATGGTCAGTATTCTTCACCCACACCGTATTTCAAAGGTGTCAATTCTTTTTCAATCTTCCTTGTTCATTGTCTAGCTTTTACTTTAATGTGAGGTGGTTGAAAATAATATGGCTTGGGTCAGGCATACCTTAGTCCTTAAGGAGTCAGCTTTGCTTTTTAACACTAAAGAGATCTCTTACAGCTGATTTGTGTGCAAAAATGCATCCTCTAATTTCTTGACTGCTGCTTGCAAGTGTGTCAGTTGTGCATCCAAGCAAAATAAATCCTTGATAACCTCAGTCTTTCCTCCATTCATCATGGTGTTGCTTGTTGGTCCAGTTCTGAGATTTCTGGTTTTCTTTTATGTTATAGTATATTCCATATTGAAGGCTGTGGTGTTTAATATTTATTAGTGAGTGCTTCAAGTTTTCTTCATTTTCAGTCAATAAGGTTGTGTCATCTACATATAGCAGATTGTTAATAAGTGACTTTCTTCCTCATATAGTCCAACTTCTGGGATTATTTGCTTGGCATACATACTGAATATGTATGATGAAAGGATACAATCTGATGCATGCCTGTCATGATTTTAAGCCACAC
Organism: Heterohyrax brucei; assembly: GCA_028571685.1. Taxonomy (NCBI): domain Eukaryota; kingdom Metazoa; phylum Chordata; class Mammalia; order Hyracoidea; family Procaviidae; genus Heterohyrax; species Heterohyrax brucei. The sequence continues at coordinate 56,593,155 of CM053149.1, forward strand.
AGTATCCCCTTGTTCTGTTCAAATAACTACGACCTGGTATAAGTATAGGTTCCTCATGATCACCATGAAGTATTCAGGAATTCTCATTTGCAGCAGTGCTCTCTATAATTGTCTATATCTACATAGTCAAATGTATTTGCATAGTCAATAAAACACAGGTAAACATCTTTCTGGTGTCTGTTTTAAGCTGTAATCCATCTGACATTAACAATGATACCCCTTGTTCTATGACCTTTTCTGAATCCAGCCTCCTTTCCTATTCCCCTCCACTGTGCTACTGTAAATGGCTGAATGTCAGCCAATTCTATTTGGTGTAATGATTCTGTGTATTCATATCTGTTCTTTTTTTATGTACTTTAGATGAAGATTTATAAGTAGTGCACATATTGTTTTATGATACTGATTAACAACCCCACACAACTAAACACCCTCCCTTCTCACCTTGGTTTCCATGTTACCAGCTCTCTTGTCCCATCCTGCCTTTTAATATTTGTCCCAGGTTAGTGTGCCCCTTTAGCCTTTTTGTTTTATAGGTCTGTGTAATGTTTGGCTGAAGGGTAGACCTCAGGAGTGACTTTGTCAAAAATGTGTCCAGAAGCCATACTCTCAGGATTTCTGTACTGTCTGCCAGGTCAGTAAGTCTGACCTTTTTTGCTTTCATCTTCTTTTGATAATTCTTGCATTATTTAACAGTTTCTCTGCAGAATTCTTAAATATTACAACTTGAAACTTGAAGCTTGAATTGTTTCTTCAGTCCTTGCAGCTTTAGAAATGCTGAGCGTGTTCCTTCTTTTCAGTTTTCTGTCTCTAGGTCATGATACATTTTATTGTAATACTTTGTCTTCTCAAGCCGTTCTTTGAAACTCTGTTCAGTTCTTTCACTTCATCACTTCTTTCTTCAGCTTTAGCTACATTCAAGAGCAACTTTCTATGTCTTTTTGACATCAGTTTTGGTCTTTTTTTCCTTGTCTTTTTAATGACCTCTTGATTTCTTCATGTATGATGCCTTTGATGTCAATCCACAACCCATCTAGTATTCGGTCATTAGTGTACAATGCATCAGTCTGTCCTTGCGATGTCTCTAAATTCAGATAAAATACATTGAAGGTTGAACTTGACTATGCTTAGCTGAATGTAGTGTGTCTTAAAGGTAGTTGTTTAGTGCACACTGTTTTATGACATTGGTTAACAGCCCCCAAACAGGTGAACACTCTCCCTTCTCAAACTTGAGTTCCTTATTACCAGCTTTCATGTCCTCTCTGCCTTCTTGTCCTTACTTCTGGGCTGGCATGCCCCTTTAGTCTCATTTTGCTTTATGGACCTATTTAGTCTGTGGCTGAAGGGTTAACCTTAAGAGTGGCTTCATTACTCAGCTGAAACAGTGTAGAGAGGTCATACTCTCAGGTTTTCTCCTGTTTGTCAGGCAAACAAGTCGGGTCTTCCTTTTTGAGTTAGAATTTTGTTCTACATTTTTCTCTAGCTCTGTCAGAGAACTTCTGTTGTGATTTCTATCAGCACCATCTATTTGTACTGGATTCAGTCTGATGGAGGTCCTTGAATATGTAGTTCATTAGTCCTCTGGACTAACCTTTTCTTGTTTCTCTAATTTTCATCCTTCCTCCTTTCTCCCAAAGGGATAAGACCAGTGGAGTATCGTAGACGGCCACTCACAGCTTTTACGACCTCAAACACTACTCACCAAAATAGAATATAGAACATTTTTGTTACAAATGGTGCTATGGCGGTAGAACTAGATATTTCCTGAGATAGTGGTCCCCACATCCCTCAGTTCAGCAATTCAGTCCCTCAGCATATTTGGATGTGTCTGTGGAACATCCATGAACTTGCTTGGTACAAGTTGTGCAGGCTTCTCCAGTAGTGTGTACTGTCTTGCTGTTCATCAAATTTACCAGTTATCTAATGCCTATTAAGTTTTTTTCCACCCCTACCCTGGGAACCATCAATGACTGTTTATTTTTATGTATAAATCTTTTCATGACTTTTTTACCAAAGTGGTCTCTTACAGTGTTTATTCTTTGGTATTTGACTTATTTCACTCAGAATAATACCCTCTAGTTTCCTCCATTCTATGAAGTGACATCTAGTTCCCTTCAGCATTATTTGTTAAAAAAGACTGTCTTTTCCGCATTTGATGAATTTGGGACCCTTGTGGAAGTTCACGCGACCGTAGGTAGATGAAGTTAATGTATGGATTCTCAGTTCTGTTCCATAGGTCAACATATCTGTCACTGTAGCAGTACCACGTGTCTGTTTCTAAGGTGTGTCTCTTGTAAACAGGATCCTGTTTTTTTTCAATCCATTCTGTCAGTCTCTGTGTATTTATGGGTTCATTGAGGCCGTTCATAGTCAGTGTAATTATGATGGTTGTGAGTGTATTGCTCTCGTTTTGTAGTGTTTCCTTGTATAGGTGTGTGTGTGCTAATGTTTTCTTTCTTCCTCTGATTGTCCTGTGCTAAATTTTTTTTGGTTTGTGGTATTCTTTGGTTTTTGTAGATTTTGTTTTTATTGAGACTTTATGTTGTCTTTATCTTGATGAGTGGTTTTGTCGACTTGCTTTGTGATTACCTTGAAATTTATCTCTATCTTTCTAGGTTTGAACCAATCTATTATTCTTGGTATTATCTTGCCTTCCACACCATTAGAAAGTTCTATAACTTGCATCATATATTCCCTCTTTTATTGTTCTGACATTGCTAACATTTACAGATTAACCTCTCTGGTTTCCTGTAGTAATTCTTTTGGCTTGGGGTAGTTTTTGAGTGTTCCTTTCCTAGGCTTATAGCTGGCTGATACAATCTTGCATCCTAGTTTCAGGCTGTGATCTGATATTGTTTATTCTTAGGCTGAAAGACTCCCTTTAATAATTCTTGTAAGTTGTTTTTTACATATTCCCTTAATTTCTGTTTATCTGAAAATGTTCTAATTTCACTAATGTATTTGAACAAGAGTTTTGCGAGCTATTAGATTCTTGGTTGGTACTTTTTTTTCTTTCAAGGCTTTATATAAATCATCCCGTTGTCTTCTTGCCTGAAAGGTTTCTGCTGAGTAATCAGAGCTTGGTCTTATTTTTTCTCCTCTGTATTCGACTTTTTGATTTCTCAAGCTGCTCTCAGAATTTTGTTTTGTCTTTGTCTTTGGTTTTAGTGAATGTGCTTATGATATGTCTTGGTGATTTTCTTTTAGGGTCTATCATACCTGGGGTTCACTGAGCTTCTTGTATGGTCACCTTTTCCTCTTTCATGATATTAGGGAAACTTTCTGTCAGCAATTATTAAATGATCTTCTTTGTGTTTTTCATTTTCTCCTCCTGTTCTGGAATTCTGACCACTCACAGTTTTTTGCTTTTGATTGTATCCCATTGTAATTCTTGTGGTTTCTTCATTTTTGTTTGTTCCTTTTTCTGCTTTTTCCTCAGACTTCAAGCCAAGTGTGTGTCTTCAATGTCACTAATTCCTGTCATCCATCATTTCAAACCTGCTTTTCAACTCTTCTGTGACACTGACCATCTTTGAAATCTTGTTTATGTGTTGGATTTCTATTTATTTTTGTATGATGTCTAGTTGTGAATTTGACATTTTATTCGTTCATTATTATACTGATTTTTTCCATGAGTTTGTCTGCCTTTTCTATAAATTTGTCCGTTTTTCCTCACTTTTGTCTGCTTTTTGCTTCAACTCTTGGATAGCTCTGAATATTAGAGATTTCAATTCCCTGTCAGGTAGTTGTGGCGCCTTTTCTTCTACTGGAAGGTCATCTGGAGTTTTAGTTTGGAACCTCTCAGAACTGTTCTGTCCTTTTTTAAGTATGTTTTGATATTTTCTACTGTCTTCAGGACATTCAGTAGTTATTTTCTTTGTTTATAGATTGTAGACTTGTTTGTTTCTTCCTGTTTTGTTGTTGTTGTTTCTTTGGTTATGTCAGAGCAAGTGGACTGCTCATCTGTGATCATGATATTTTTCACCACCTTGTCCCATGAGCAGGGCCAGTGGCTCAACTGTGGTGCAGCAAGGCAGGTCCAAATGAGGGGCAGGGACTGGCATAAGTTGTTGGCAACCTCTACTTGGGCTGATGGGCAAGTGCTGGACAAGTGCTTGACAAGTACCAGTAGACCATGGCTGTGTTGCCCAGAGTTTTGGTGTGCAGCTCATAGTTAGGGTTGATGGAAAGGAGTGGGGAGTTTGTGATGTGTAGAGCTAAGATGTGTATGGGAAACAGAAGTAGGGCAGAGAGAAACAGGAACCAAAAAACAAACAAAAAGAGTGCTAAGGCAGCTTGCCATTGGAGTGGAGAAATGAGAAACTGAGAGATGGAGGAAAGCAAAAATTTCAAAATGAAAAAGGAGAAAAAGGAAAAATAACTAGTTAAAAATTTGAGAAACAAAAATGACCCTTAAAAGCTAGGTACCATGGGGTCCTACTGGTGCTGCTATTAAGACCAGGCTGTGTAGCATAGCCTAGCTAGAAGGTATATAGATATCACACAGTATCAGGTATTCAGGGGACAGGAAAAGAAGGTAAATATAGAGAGACTGGGATTGAGACATAGAGAAAGACTAGAAGCACAAAAGAGAAAAAAAGGGAAAATAAGGGGGAAAGAAAAAAAAGAAATGTCCCAGAAGCCCACTGACAGGGATGTCTGGACTGGGTATTTGTGTCCTAAGCTGTGCAGTACAGCCTGGATAGAAGGAACTCCAAGGTTGTGAGAAGGAAAAGAAAATAAACAGACAAAACAGGATACAATAAAGAAAACAAAAATTAAAACAAACAGAGTATTCCCCCAGTGATGTATGATTGGCCCAGGGAATGGTTATCCAGTTTTGTGACACTTTATAGTCTTTCAATAAGAGGCCAAGATGGCACATGGAGCCAGGTGTTGGTGAGAAAGGGGTGGGGGGAAGCGGTGGGAGGCACAGAAGAAATCAAAGAAACAGAAAACAGGAACACCAATCAGCTGCAGACAAATGGCAGCTGGCCAGTGTGGGCTGGTTGAATCCAAGAAGCTGAGATAAAGGAGTTTCCTCCTCACCAAGAGGCTGCAGACAGAAAGAAGCAGATGAAGCTCAGGGTAGGAGAAAGGGTGAGGCTAGGAAAGTACATACCACTGGTTTCCAGGTGATCTGTGTCCTGCTGGGAGCTCCTGAAAGTGATTTCATGTACTCCAAGTCTGCTCATTTCCTCTGTGAGTGGGGCAAATCCAAGTGGCACAGATGTTGTGTTTCCTAGTCACCTGAACCACCACCATTAGCTAGGAGGTATTGGACACAGAGCAGTGGGGAGAAGAAGAGGGATTAGAAAACATGTATAACTGATTACCAGGTACTTCGTCTTCTGCTGAGATTTCTGTGAATAAGTTTTCCAGTGCTTCTTGTCTGCCAGTCTCTGACAGGAGTCCAAGATAATGAACCTGTTCTATGTTAACTGACAGTGGGCTTCCCTTGTTTCTTTTCTCTCTCTGTTCTTTGTCAATTTCTTTTTCCATTAGTTGTTTGACTGAGATTTTACCTCTTCATTTGACACTTGGGGTTCTAGGATTGACCTTTGTCTCTGTTTTACAGGTTTTTGCTGTGTACGGATGGCATGGTGCTTCTGTCTGTTAAGATATTTTTACTGATTTTATTGTCAAATTTTCATATCCATGACTGAGAAGGTGATGGTAAAAATCTACATGTATAAATATGAGTTTGTCTCTTTGATTTTGTCAATTTTCCTACATGTGTTTTGAAATTGTATTATTAGCACAAATTTGTGTTTTTATACTTAAAGTAGAGATGTCATGTAAATTGGGATTTATGCTTTAGACCCTCTGATAATCCCTTTCTTCTGTTTGGACTGTTTAAACCTATTTCTATTATCAATATCATTTGGCACTAACTTGCCACAAACTTGAATATATTTCCTATTTCTATTGGCCTTTTTAATTCCTTTCATTTTCTTTTCTAGTCTTTGTTTTGTGTAAATGGGTGTGTATTGTGTAGCACTGCAATATACTTTCTCAATTAGCTTTTATCAATCATATTTTTATGTAAATAAGGTGTGCCTTCTACATTTGTGTGTCAACTGCTCCCTCTCCCACAGGTATTTTTGGAAGGATGGTATCTTAATTTTCTTACAGAAACAGTAATATAGAAATGGCATAGTGGAACATATGCAAATACCTCTTGATGGAAGGTTAGTATTGTCAAAGAAAAGTAGAAAGTATGAATTATTTGCATAAAAAGTTTTTTTCTGCTATTCTGACTCCTGAGATTACAATATGCCCTTTACTTTTTCATAGAATACTTAGTGTTAATATTGTTCTTTTCACTGTTCATTTTACCACTTAGTACTCTTATCTGTGCCCACTTATTATTTCTTGTGTTCATCATTTCCTCTTATACTGGTATGGGAAGTATTTGGTATAATTCCCATTCAGAGCTGCCTTTGATTATTTCTTATAACTCAGGTCTGTTGACAACAAATATTCTCTGTTTAATTCAACTGAAAATTATCTTAATTTCACTCTTTATGAAGTTTATATTTTATGTGTGTAGAAACTTGTTGACTGTTGATGGTTTATCTTTTTTTAAAAAAATATTTAGAGTGTGCAGCTAGCCCCAATATCAGTTATTCCTTCAAGACCAAAAGCAAAAGTTTAAATTAGATATATCACTTCTAATAAATAATGTTAAAATACCCTTCAAAAAGTTACACCAATTTCGATTTCCCAATTCTATGTATAAACGTGTTAATCCCTAACCTTAACAATATAAAGCATTATAAATCTTTGCAATCTTAATATTTTAATAGATTAAATACACACATTTTTTAAATTTTCATTTCTGTGAATTATTTTGTGGGTTTTTTCGTTACTCATAAGAATTCTTCTGTGAACTGCTGCTTTCTCTCCATTTTCATTGATTTCAATTAAGCTACTTTATTAAAGTCCATCAAGACCTTCTGTACTTTAAGAAACTTAGTTTTGTCAGCATGTTTTGTAAAAAAAATTTCATCAGTGTTTTATCTTTTAAATTTATTTTTAGTGTTTAGTTAGTAGAGAAAGTTGCAATATCTAACTTTAGCAACCTTTCTGCAAATGACGTTTGGTCAGGCGTCCTTTTAAAAAAAGCCTTCTTCTCTCCAATAATTCTTACATTTCAGCCACTTTTTTAACTTCTAGTAATGCTATTGGTTTTATATTTAAATGTCTTATCTACCTGTATTTCTTGCAGAATAGCTAGTGAATTATGAATATCCTTATTTCTTTCCTACTGAAGAAGGCAAGACATTTTTTAATTATCTTTTAGAGAGTAAATTATGTTCTCCAATTCATTAAAAAGCCAGTTTCACTGAGTGTTAAATGACTATTTGCACTGAAATTTATTTTTAAAACTATAGTTTTCTCTCAGATCTCTGTCAGTGTATTCCTTCTTCAGAATTCAATTGTTTTAATTATAGAAATTTATATAGTGTTTGCAGGAGCCTGGTGGCACAATAATTAAGTGCTCAACTGCTAATCAAAAGTATTGTGGTTCTAACACATCCAGCAGCTCAGTGGCAGTGTCTTAGTTATCTAGTACTGCTCTAATAGAAATACCACAAAGAGATGGATTTGACAAACAGAAGTTTATTCTCGCACAGTCTGGGAAGCTAGAAGTTGGAATTCTAATTCAGGGTGCAGCTCCAGGGGAAGGCTTTCTCTTCATCTTGGCTCTGGGGAAAAGTCCTTGTCATCAATCTTCACCTGGTTAGAAGAGTTCTCAGCTCAGTGACCCCAGGTCCAAATGACATGCTGTGCTCTTGTCTCTTATTTCTTGGTAATATGGGTTCCCCGTCTCTCTGCTCATTTCTTTTGTATCTCAAAAGAGATTGGCTCAAGACACAACTCAATCTTGTAGATTGAGTCCTGCCTTATTAACATAACTACTGCTAGTTCCAGCTCATCAACAACACAGAAACAGGATTTGCATCAAACATGAAAATCGTATCAGACGACAAAATGGTGAACAATCACACAATACTGGGAATCATGGCCCAGACAAGATATTTTGGGGGAACACAATTCAATCCATGACTGGGATGAAGACCTGGTAATCTGCCCCTGTAAAGTTCAGCCTGGAAAACCCTATAGGGTAATTCTACTCTGTCACATAGCATTGCCACAAGTTGCAATAAACTTGATGGTACCTAACAAGAACACCATATTACATTTAAATGTGACATGTTGCTTCTCATCACTCCTCTTTTTAGAATCTTCTGGATTTCTGTAAGAGGAGGGAAGAAAACTTAAGAAATGCTGCATGAAACATAAAAGGAATTTCATTTTTTATACTCTGTTGCTCTTTAGAAAGATGGCATTATTTAGAGTGACAAAAATCACCCAAACTTCAGGATGGTGCTAAAAGAAACCAGTTATGAACTTCTTTCCACAAGAGGGTCCACGCTTGATAATTAGTCTCCTTGTATATTTATCCTTTTAGAACCACAGTTGACCTGGTATTGTTGGAATCTGACCACATTTTGCTATTGCCACTTAAATGAATATACCATACTTTTACACAAATAATGTGTGTTTTCTACATTTCCTGTCAAATGCACCATCCCATGCTAATTAGTTTTGTAAGCACAACTATAGTGGCTATTGCAATTTTTTTTTTTACATGTTGCTATAAAAAAGAAACAAAAATTAACATAGCCATTTTTACAAAAATATCATTCAGGGGGAAGAAACAGTCACCAAACAAACATAGAAGGTGCACGTTATTTGTGTAAAAATAGTATAAGGAGGCAACAAATTTATTTTAAAGTCAATTTGTAAACCATTTGTTGAAATATTAACACACAATCTTATAGACAATCGTATTCTAATGCTATTTTTCTTTAAATATTAGATATTCCACTGAAAATTTAAAACAAATACCAGATAAGAATATGCTATGTATATTAATTGACAAGGTTTTCCCAAGTCACAAACATTGCCTTTCAGAGCTTAATCAATCTTAATGCTGTTAGTTTCACATTGTGCTCTAAAAATCTTCAGTGATTTGAATAAAGTCTGTCATAGCTGCCTATAGGGGAGAATGAAGGAAGAGTGAGTAGAAATGATGTCTCCAGTCTTCTCGATATTCGTGTCATCTTAGAAAAGCTGAGAAGCTTTACACTGGGTTTTTACTTAAGTTTTTTTTTTTTTTTTTTTTTTTTTTTTAATGTCATGCCTTAAGAAGAAAGGAGAAAAAAGGGATTTTCTTCTGCTTTACAAAGGTTTTTATGAACTAATGAGCCAGAACCATTGACCTACTATCTTTTATTTAAATAACTCACTTAATTTTATATATCCTCTTGAGAATAAAATCTTGGTTTGAAATGTTTCTTTCCTTATTGTCATTTTGCACAATATTATGAACTTCATTTTCCCAGCCCTGTCACCACCACTTACAGACACTAACGTTCTTCTCAAAGACAGAGAGGGCCAACAGGATATGAAAGGGCATTTGATCACAAGAGCAGTTCCCTGCAGCTGGCTGTAATTTCAGTTTAATAATACTATTTTTGCTATTTGAATTGAGAAAATGGCCTTTTCATTCAATGCTCTTGTGCTGGGGATGGGGTTATTAGTGTTTTCAAAAGGGGAAGAGTCTTCATATGACATATGGGATAGACAGGAGGAGTTACAGATCATTTTCATCTGGAGAGACAATCACCAGATTCAGAGAATGGATCCTTGAAGAACATAATGTGAGCTCAAGAAGAGAGTCAGTGAGGAGATGAAGTCTTAACAACATTTAGCAGAGGAATTTGGCAGTTTGGTACAAGGTGGCTTCAACAAATGAGAGCCCAGAGTATGGGGGAGGCACTACAAGTGACTTTTTATTAAAGTGTTACAGTTCCAATACAGTTTGGTTTATGTACTTGGCAAGAGATCCAGGACTCTTAAAATGTGAAGAAAAGAATGTTGAATGCCATCCAAAGCTTCAATTCAAAATTTAACAACATTTACTTGGTCTGTGGAGAAAAGAATGAGATATTCAGAAGTTGAATTTTTTATTCAGCATCTGTTGTTCTTGCAAGTAGTAACTTTGAAGGAAACATACTTCTGATATATATTTAATGGGCCATAGCACAGCAGAGATAGTCCTGTAAACTTGAGTTTAGGGATCCCAAAAAGATTTTCGGTTTCAAAGGATATCAAAAAACCAAAACCAAATCTGTTGCCACTGAGCCCATTTGGATGCACGGCCACCCTATTTCACAGAGTAGGACTGCCCCATGATGTTTCCAGGGAGTACTGTCAAGTTCAAACTCCCAACCTCTTGGTTAGCAGCTATAGCTCTTAATCACTATGACATTAGGGTTCCATAAGGGCTTTCCTTTCCAGAATAAGCACAGTTTTGTCCCTAGGTCTCTTCAAAATTCTCACATCAGTTGACCCTTGCACATTTGTACTGGTTTGTGTGATTTTTTTTTTTAATGTATGTTATTAACTGCCATGAGTTGGCCATTGAGTCCTGATGTCCCCATGTGTTACAGACTATGACTAATCCGTAGGGTTTTCTTAACTGCAATCTTTGTGAAGCACTTTGACAGACCTCTGTTTATCAGAGCTACTGGATGGGCTTTGAACTGACAAACTTTGATTTAGCAACTATCAGCAAGCTTCTTGTTCCACCCAGGCTCCTTACTCTATATACATACTATCCAAAGAAAGAAAGAAAGAAAAACAGTGACCTGGATCATTTCAGAAAACCCACTGAAAGCTATATGCATTGTCTATAATGGATAAGTTATTATTAAGACCCATATAGATAGCTCCTTGGGTACCTGTAGCCAGTTTTATATTCTTCCATTCCGGGTCTGCCTTCATATAATGATTTCTCCTAGAAAGTATTTTTGTTCTTCTGCATATCACTTCTGTTCTACATCTTCAAATCTTCTGAAGGTTTGTAGTCTCTGGAGGCACAGAAAACACAAAAACACATCTTTCTCTAATATCTTGTAATGAAAATCATAGTGTTCTGCACACGTCTGGCAAACCATAAAGATTTTTCTTGGACAGACTGGCACTCCATTGTAGGTGTGCTTCCTAGGCTATCAAGGTTGCATGGAGCAAACATGTGGCATATAAGCACATTTTTTTAAGGTACCGTGTAGCACCGGAAGGGTGATACACATCATACTAGAAATAGATAAATCACACTTTGAAAGTGAATTTACATCAAGATTTATTCTGTTGTTGTTTTTGCTATTGTAGAGGGTAGGAAGGGAATGAAGAGGAAGGACTATGCCTGTTAATAATATTCTGGAAACCTGTCATTTCTGTGTGGATTCAGCCCTTAAGTTTCAGTTTATAATTTTTCCAACCCCAGATTCAAAATGTAATGTTTTTATTTTATCTTTTGCATCATAATGGTCCTTGGAGCTAATGAACGGAAAATCTCATCAAACACTGCATAAATTGCAACTAATTCATTAAATCATTCATGAGCCTCTTTGGACTGGGGAAATCATAATGAAAAGCTTAAATACTGAGGAAAAAAAAATGCTTTTGAAACTCCAGACAGTAAGTTTTTATTGATACTTCTTGATGATGGCCACATTTTCAACCATCTAGGAAACAAATATGCTGTCAAAGATTTAGTTTTTTTCAGGAAAACATTTTTCCAAATATGTATAGATCCACAAAAAAGTCTTTCTTCAGTGCATTCTAAGAACAAGTGGTCTTTTTAAACGGGTGTCTAGAGAGTATTAGTTTTCTAAATCTAACTGATTAAAAGAACAAAAACAAATGCCAAATGTGTTGTCATAGAGTCCGTTCTGCAGCATGGTGACCCCAAGTATCTTGCAGCAGAGATGCTCCATAGGGTTATTGTGCTGTAACCTTCATGGGAGTGATTTGCCAGTCCTTTCTTCATAACACTGCTGAGAAAGTTCCAAACCTCCAAATTATTTGCACCACCTTAAAAAACAAAAAAACAACCACTGCTGCCAAGTCAATGCTGACTCATAGTGACCTACAGACAGAGTAGAACTGCCCCATTGAGTTTCCAAGGAGCACCTGGCAGATTTGAACTGCTGGCCTTCTGGTTAGCAGCCATAGCACTTAACCACTACACTACCAACGTTTCCACCTAGGGGCCATTCAGTGCAACTAATAATCTTTATCTTCATTTGGGGGGGCTGAGATACTGTTTTCAAAAAAAGGAAAAATATTTCAAAGTTCAAAACCCTTTGTAAACTCTATGTTACTGCTTTCAGGAAAGATGTATTTAGCTCTTTCACAGATGCAGATCGTGTTGCAAAAAGAATTAAGTAGCTTGGCTGAGTCGCACTAGGCCTGTTCGTATGTTACTTATTCCCCAGCAGAATCCTGGCTCCCTTTCTCTATGATGTCTTGAATTAAGAAATAGGATTCTACATCTGGCTTAGTTCTATAGATATTCTTTTCTCAAAATCAGTCACTGCAGCAGTAAAATTCGAGAGATTATATTTTTAAGGTATCCTTCAGACAGTATAGGAGAGGTAGAGGAAATAAAATGAGCTTTCAAATGAAGCTAAAGACCCTGTGTGATCAAGGTATCTTGTTTACTGGGAGCTCCGCAATAGCAGAGTCATGTCTATCTCGTTAGCAATTTATCGTCAGGCACTTCTCATTGTATGGGGCTAGATTAATATTTCTTAAATACAAAAATAAATGAATTAAAACCTCTTAGGTATGCACACACTAGTGGAAGTAACATGAGTCTTTAAAAAGGAAAATGATACCATGATTCTCAAACCCAAGGGCTGACAATCAATTGGCAATAAAGAGGGAGGAGCAAAGAGAGAGTAAAGGGCTAGTGACCTTTCTTTGGGAATCAGAAATGGACATTCAGTGTTCCCTCCTTAGACTTAAGAGATCGTCTCTGAGCACATATAGTCTTGCTATTATAAAAATATTCTTTTGGATGTCCAAGAGTTTATTTCTGTCTGGTATCATTTCAGTTGTCGGAGCAAAAAATTCTTGCAATGGTCATGACTTTTCTGTTTTCCTCACACTCTACATCTGATCCATTAACAAATGCTACTGGTTCCAATTTCAAAATATACTCCAAATTTTAACACTAGACCTTCTATGCCCTAATCAGAGTTATCGTCCTCTCTTGCCTAGATTATTGCCAGATCTCTACTACTTCTGCCCCCTGCTATGACCCTGCTGCATCGATGTCTATTCACTCAGCAAGTAGGGTGATGCACTGTTTCAGTCATCTGGTACTGCTCTGATACAGCTACCACAAAGTGCATGGCTTTAATAAAGAAAAGATTATTCTTATACAGTTTGGTAGGCTACAAGCCCGAATTCAGGGTGTCTGCTCCAGGAGAAGGCTTTTCTTCTTTGTTGGCTCTGGAAGAAGATCCTTGCGTTGCAAGTCTTTGGTCAGGGAGCATCTTGGCTCAGGAACCTCAGGTTTGAAGGACGTGTCCTACTCCTGGTGCTGCTTTCTTAATTGTGTGAGGTTCCCAACTGTCTGCTTGTTTCCCTTTCTTTTTATTTCTTGTCGGGTAAAAGAGGGTACAAGCCACACTCCAAGGAAACTCCTTACGTTGGAGCAGGGTGATGATCTTAGGAAGGGTTTTACAGTCCCATCTTAATCCCCTTTGACATAAATCCAGACTATTAACCAGAGGCAGAAATTAGGATTTACAACATCAGAAAAATCACATTATGGAGGACAATCACAAAATATTGGGAATGAAGGCCCTGTCAAATGGCTATATGGAATTTGGGGGGACACAGTTCAATCCATAGCATACACTTAAAATATAAACCATATGGCATCTCTCCAGTGGCTCCCCCTTTTGCTCTGAGTAAGTGCCAGCATCCTTACCATGCCCAATAAGTCTCTCCCTGCTCCGGCCTTCAGCTACCTTCCCCATCTTGTTGGCGCTGACCGAGACACACTGGTCACCATGATGGTCCTCAAACATCGTAGACATGACCCTGCTTCACAGGCTTTGGCCTATATGTTCCCTCTGCCGAAACACATCATCATCCACATACTCACTTGGCTCACTCTCCCACCTCACAATTGATGCTTTTCTGTTTATTTTCTGACTCTCCCACCAGAAGGTTATTTCTTTGAAAGGAGAGATCTTTGTCTGTTTTATTCACTGAAGTATCTTAGGATCTAGAACAGCATTTGACACAGTGCCTAGTCCGCCCTTCAAAGTGATGTTGGAACTCTTTCTAGAATGGCCATCAGCGCTGTTGTCATATTACCCTTGATGTCCTGAATGTCATCAAAGTGCCTTCCTTTGAATATTTTGTTTATCTTTGGGCAAAGAAAAAGTTACTGGGGGCCAAATCAGGTGAGTACAGAGAGGGTTCCAATACAGTGATTTCTTTACTGTCTAAAAACTCCCTCAGAGACAACTACACAATTAAGTTCATGAGCTTGCCATCTTACCACTGTGCATGACAGCCATTCCAGAAACAGTTCCAAAATTGCTTTGAAGGATGGACTAGGTACTGGCATCACACGGTTTCCCAAGAGGAGTACTTCAAAGGTGACTTTAGTGATATTCAGCATTGAGGTATGTAGCACTTAGAACAATTAAGCTGATGGACTTTGTTGTCATACATTGTAGTCTATACTCAATAAATAGATATTGCATGTGATGGCTAAGGTTATGTGTCAATTTGACTGGGCCATGACTCTTAGTGGTTTGGCAATTATGATATAGTTTGGCAGCTATGCAATGACGTAAACACTTCTGTAATGACATCTGATGTAATGCAGTCTCTTCCATGATGAGATCTGCTATGAGCAGCCAATCAACTGAAAAGGAGTTTCCTTGCAGGTGTGGCCCAAACCCAATATATGTGGACTTTCTGGCAAAGCTCCCTGGCCTTTGCTTGCTCTGGATTTCACCACTGGATTCTGTTCCCCTGACCTGTGGTTCTTGGAACTTGAAATAGTAGCTTACCTGCTGATCTTGTGACTCTCGCCTCCAAAGCCTGAGGTCAGAGGCCTGATGTCTGAACTGCTGATCTAGGGTTTGCCAGCTCTGCAGCTACACGAGTCAGGGAAATTTCCAGCTTCACCCACAGACTTGGAACTTTCTAACCTCTACAGCTGTATGAGCCATTTCCTAGATATAAATCCCCCACTGTATGTACATATATAAAACCAAACTCAGTGCAGTTGATTCCAACTCATAGTGACTCTATAGGACAGAGTAGAACTGCTCCATAGAGTTTCCAAGAAGTGACTGGTGGACTCAGACTGCCAACCTTCTGGTTAGCAGACACTGCATTTAACTATTATGCAACCAGGTGTTCTATATATATATACATATATATGTGTGTGTGTGTGTGTGTGTGTGTGTGTGTGTGTATTTCATGGAAACCCTGGTGGTGTAGTGGTTAAGTGTTACAGTTGCTAACCAAGATGTCAAAAGTTCAAATCCACCAGGTACTCCTTGGAAACTTTATGAAGTAGTTCTACTCTGACCTATAGGGTTGCTATGAGTTGGAACTGACAGCACTGGGAAGAGTTATATATATTTCATTAGTTTTCCTTATTTACAGAACACAGCCTACAACACTGCAAAAGGGAACAGCAGAGTTTTACCTAATTCTATTGATCTTTACTAGGAAACCCTGGTGGTGTAGTGGCTAAGTGCTATGGCTGCTAACCAGAAGGTCAGAAGTTCAAACCTGCCAGACGCTCCCTGGAATCTCTATGGGGCAGTTCTACTCTGTCTGTAGAGTCGCTATGGGTGAGAATCAACTTGATGGCAATGGGTTTGGTTTTTGGTTTTATTGACGTTTTTTAGAGAAAGAAAGACACACACACACACACAAGAGACAAGGGACTTTTACATGATGGATATAATCAGCATTCTGTCACTCTGGGCATAAAAATCACCTTTGAATACAGAAGACCTATTTAATCAGCAGATATTTATTGAGAGCCTATTGCATATTTTTGTACATTTATTTAGATTCTTGGTGGATATAGAACAAATAAAGACAGGTCTTACCTAGAAGATAGTGGTGACTGGTTAATGAACAAGTCTGATTCATATTAATTAGTAGAAAAATTATATGGCTTTATACCATTGTTACACAAATGCGAGTAGGCATCAGAATCACCTAGATGTATGTTAAAACACTGGTTTCAGGTTGTACTCCCAGAGTTTCAGTAGCTCAGGGCAGAGACAGAGAATTGACATGTCAGCTAGTCCACAGGTGGTGCTAAAATTGCACACACTATGAGAACCTCTGTTCTTTGGTAATTACTCTCAAATTTGCATAAAATAATCTGCATATTTTTAATTAAAAAATATGTGTTGATGACCAGTCATCTAACTCATACATTTCATGAGGGTGAGGTGATATGCGGCCAATTTGTACAAGGGGCAGAGGCAACTGTAACAGATTATCATCTCCATCCACCGGAGAACAACTGCTCTATAATATCCAATTAGAACTTCAATATTAAAAGAATTAAACATAGAAAGGCTTTTCAAGATGGGGAGATATTTTTTAGTGAGCAATGTAATATATCAGTCAATTGATCTTGTTTCTTTCTAGAATAATTCATAGATTTTAATTTCAGGAACTAATTAGGGTACTGTATTCTTTCAGCTTCCATTACATTTCTAACTTGTAAAAGACAAGACTAGAAAGGAAAATATATACCTACCAATTAGAGTATACTTCTTATGGGATTCAATTATCCTGTGAATACACACAGACAAACACACTCACACATCGGCCACCTATTTGTCAGCACCGTGGTGGCTTGGCCACGTTGCTACAATGTCCAAAGTGATGCCACCAGTATTTCAAATACCAGTAAAGTCATTCATGCTGGACAGGTTTCAGCAGAGCTTCCGTACTAAGACAGAGTAGGAACAAAGGCCTGGTGATCTACTTCTGAAAATTAGCCACTGACAACCTATGGATTACAACTGTGGACAAGTCATGAGAAGAGATCAGCTGTTGGTGGATCACATGTGTGGTGAGGCAGAAGTACAACAAGAGTGAGGAATCCTCAGTGAGGTGGGTTGGCACCAAAGCCACAACAACAGACTTAACTTTGCAATGAGATTGGCACAGAACCAGGCAAAATTTTGTTCTGTTGTACATGAAGGTCACTACGAGTCAGAGTCAACTCAATGGCAGCCATGTACGTAGGTAGGTATCTACCTACCTACTTATCTGGATTAATAGTTCCACTACCCATCCAAGTCCAGCATCTACTTCTGGATTGTCTACACCATCAACCTATCTTTTTTGAAATTCTTCAGGGTACACACCTCAAAGGAATAGTGTTTCATCCCCACACTCTAAGGTGACTATATTCTAGACACCGTTGCTACTGTTGCAATAAAAGATATTCCCTGTTGAAAACTGATGCAGCCCTGCCCAGTGCCCAGTGCCTCACCGGTATCTTCGCTTCTCAAGGTCTCCATACAGATTGTAGAAGGATCTCGTGGCACTCTATGCTCTCAAGATTATAGCTCTTCATAATTACACTAATAGGCTCAGACATCTACTTAAAATGAGACTCATCTGTCAGTGTGGATAGGTCAGGTTGAGCTAGTTCAGGTAGTTAAATAGGATGCCTGCTAGAACCAGCTCTGACTTATGAACAGTTAGGGTCTGGTGTCACTTTTTAGGATAAATTTTATTATGAGTTTGTTTACTTGAAAGCAAACACCCATTTGGAAGATTCCAGTCTATGCCAGATGCTCTTAATAAAGTACATGCTAAAACCACTGCCATCAAGTGAGGTCTGACTTACAGCAACCCTCGAGGTCAGAGCAGAACTGCCCCAAAAAGAGTTTCCAAGGAGCACCTGGCAGATTTGAACTGCCGACCTTTTGGTTAGCACTTAAGCCACTATGCCACCAGGGTTTCCAAGTACATGCTAAAAAATTTAAAAAAATAAAAATAAAAAAAATGGAAAGAAAGAAAACTAGATTCCCTTTCTCTCAAGATGCTCCTTGACCATTTGGCAAACTTTTTTCTCCTCACACTCCAGGTATCACCTCTTCCTGCAGAAAAAACTTAGGAATAATAGCTGTGTGTAGTTTCTGCAGGGTAATGGGTTCTACTAAAATACTATCAGTTGGCATAATTAGTGAGGGATGGTTCAAATCACCACTGTCCTAATAATAAAAATGTACTGTAGATTGATGAACCATCTGTACTATGCAGTCATAAAAGGGCTAGCTTTTTCTTTTTTAAATTTCTCCTTGAGGGAAAATTGCTTTTTAAGGTGGTACTTTCCTCTCTAAACATCCTGAGGAAAGAGACTGTTTTCTTCATTCGATACGCACACCCACCCTCCCCTGTCTAGCATAGAGAAGGCCATATGGAAAATATTGATTGAATGTTGAATTGAATTCTTCCCATTCATCTTATTTCCAGGTACACAAAATATGTCTCCCTAATGTTTTGCTTCTTTCCACTAGAGAGATGCAGAATAAATGTAATTGCTAAACATGAATATTTTAAAAAATATGTCATGGCAGCTATTTTGTTCCAAGCCTCTGAGCATTATTTACTCCAGATTAAATATCAGTTACTCGAAATGTCTTTACACCTTAGGAAATCAATAATCCTCACCACCTAACCACTTGATTATCGATCAAACCAAAACCAATCCCACTGCCACTGAGTTGATTGCAATTCACAGTGGCCCCTTAGGACAGAATAGAACTGCTCCACAGGGTTTCCAAGCAGCGCCTGTCAAATTCACTTTGCTGACCTTTTGGTTAGCAAATGTGGCACATGACCATGACGCCATGAAGATTTCCTCATGAACATAGATGCAAAAATCCTCAACAAAATTCTAGCCAATAGCATAGATCAGAGCTCCTTAAACTGAAGTCCACAGAGATTTAGGAAATTCATAGAGGGGTTTCAAGGAAAGCTCTACCTTTCTGAAATTATGTACGCAGTTCTGTGAATAAGTAACTACACACATTTTTGTCATGATGTATCGATAGTTTCTTTTAGCTTCTCAGGTAAGAAGCTAATCTTAATCTTCCCAAAGATTAAGAATCACTGTTGGAAAAGATACTCAATTTGACACAAAGTCTCTATTAAAATATAGTCCTCAAACTTGTATATAGTATGTGGTACAACCAGAAAAAGTAGTGAGGAACTGGTGGTCCCTTGGTCAAGACACAAGTTTTCTGTTAACGTGTCTCAGGAAAAAGAAAATGTTCACACAACCAATGAGACAGGGACATGATATGCCAACCATACTATCTAACTTTAGTCTGCATTGCTAGACTAACAGCTGTGTTTTTATGAAAAATATGTTTCTGCTTGGTGGTCAAAACCAGAATGTGAAACCATATGTTCCAAAGGGTGTCGACCAAGTGACCATCTGCACCCTCATAATACATACACTCAGGAACAGTGCTGTTTAGGTGCTGCTGCCAACAATGTATAATACCAGGTTTAAAAAAAAAGCAAAGGCTTGCTGCTGTCGAGTCAATTCCAACTCACAGAAACCCTATAGGACAAAGTAGAACTGCCCTATAGAGTTTCCAAGGACCACCTGATGGATTCAAACTGCCAACCTTGTGGTTAGGAGAGGTAGCACTTAACCACTACATCACCAAGATTTTCTTTTACAAGCTAAAGAAAATACATGTAAGCTTTTTGTGACCATGATTAAAACATCCTGCAAAATTATTTGTAATCACCTTAGTGCGGCAGATTGGTGCAATAGCCACAACAAGACTTAAACCTGCTATGAGAGTGGCACAGAACCAGGCAATATTTTGTTTCGTGTAAACAGCACCACGTGTAGCAATCAACCCAACAGCAGCCGTGTATGCAGGTGCCTGTCTACCTATGTACCTATCTTGACTAATAGTTCCACCATCCACCAAAGTCCAGGATTGTATTCTATTTGACTCCACAATCAACACCCACAGAAACAGCAGTCAAGAAATCAAGTGACCATGGAAAGGGTGGAGAAGAGGGGACAGGAGATTGTTAGGAGGATATGACTTGTGTAGAACAGAAAAGAGGAGTGTGTTGTCATCAGGCAAGGAAAGCAGTAGGAGCTGCAAATAGGCAGGCATGCGAATTTAAACTGGATTGTATACTTTCACTCAATCACAATAAATAAATAGGATAGATAAATAAAAAAGAAGTCAAGTGACACTGACCCTACAGTGGTTAAGAGCTCAGTCTGCTAACCAAAAGGTCAGCAATTCAAATACATTAACCACTCCTTGGAAATTGTATGGGACAGTTGTGCTCTGACCTATAGGGTCACTGTGAGTTGGAACTGACTAACAGCAATGGGGTGAACTATGTTATTAGTAATCAGTAACCAGTCAGAATGTGAATGTTACAATATGCATTGATTTTCTTATAATTGGGAACTCTGGTGGCACCGTGGTTAAGAGATATGGCAGCTGACCAAAAGGTCTGAATCTACCAGGCCCTCTTTGGAAACCCTATGGGGCATACTACTTTGTGATACAGGGGGTCGCTATGAGTGAGAATCAACTTGATTGTAATGCGTTTCATTTCTGATGCAGGGGAGCCGTGTTTTAATTGCCCTCCCTTTGTTATGGTTTGCTTGGAAAGCCTGGTGACTTAGTTGTTAAGGGCTAATGTGCTAACCAAAAGGTCAGCAGTTCAAATCCACCAGTAACACTTTGGAATCTCCATGGGGCAGTTCTACTCTGTCTACAGGGTCGCTATATGTCACTTGACAGCAGTAGGTTTTGATTTGGTTATACAGCATTTTGGAACCCTGGTGGTAGAAAGGTTAAGAGCTAGGTTTACTTTCCAAAAGGTCAACAGTTCAAATTCACCAGCTGCTCCTTGGAAATGCTATGGGTCAGTTTTGCTCTGTCCTATATGGTTGCTGTGAGTCAGAATCTGCTTGATGGCAATGAATATATGTTTATATGCTTTGCTGGTTTTTCTTCTCTAGATAACCCAGCCTACTAAATGCTGTTTTTCAGTGATGTTATGCCATTTGAAAACCAACTCATTGCCATTGAGTCAATTCTGACTTAAGATGACTCTATATATTACAGAGTAGAATCGTTCTGTAGTGCTTTCTTGAGTCTAATCTTAATGGAAGACTAATCAGGCCTTTCTTCCCTGATGCCTCTGGATGCCTTCAAATCCCCTAGCCCTTAGGTTAACAGTTGAATGCCAATTGTTGGTTGGCACCATCCAGGAACTTGACCATCACTGATACACATTTAAAGGCAAACACACAAATGCTCACTCATCATCAACCTAATTTCTTCTGCTATAATCTTTTAGTGTGAAATCCCTAGTTTATCTTTACAGCTGTCAAATTTCATTATATTGCTTGAGTTTATTATTGTCATAATTCTTTGCATGTTATTTCTGGTATTAACCAACTTCTCTGGATTCCAATAACTTAAGAATTGGACAACCATGCCTTCTTTCACATCTTTCAAATTTTTCAAGAAATATTGACAGCCCTATAGCAGCCTATTAGAGATCTCCTTGGGTTGCTATTAATTTATTGTTTTAGTCAGCTAGGCCTGCTGTACAGAAATACCACAGAGTGGATGGCTTTAACAAAGGAAGGTTTATTCTTACACAGTCCAGAAGGCTACAAGTCTAAATTCAGGCTGTCTGCTCCAGGAGAAGGCTTTCCCCCTTGTCAGCTCTGGGGGAAAGTCTGGTATTGCATCAGTCTTCGTCCAGGGAGCGTCTTAGCACAGGAACCTCAGGTCTAAAGGATGTGCTCTTCTCCTGGTGCTGCTTTCTTGATCGTGCGAGGTTCCCCATTCTCTGCCTGATTCTCTTTCCTTTTATCTCTTGTTGGATGACAGGATGAAGGGTGGTGCAAGCTACACTCCAGGGAAACTCCCTTTACAGTGGAGCAGGGAGGTGATCCTATGTAGGGGTTCACAGTCCCATCCTAATCCTTTAACATACAACATAGGAAAACCACAAAATGGAGGACAGTCACAAGATACTGGGAGTACTTCATCCCTTTCTATACTGTGAAATAGTTTCAATAGTATTGGGGATAACTCTTCTCTAAATGCTTGGTAGAATTCTGCCGTGAAGCCATCTGGGCCCGGACTTTTTTGGGCTGGCAGTGTTTTGATGACCTTTTCAATCTCTTCCTTTCTGATGGGTTTATTAAGTTGTTCTGCTTCACGTTGTGATAATTTGGGTAGGTGGTATGAGTCAAGGAATTGGTCCATTTCCCCTAGGTTTTCAAATTTGTTAGAGTACAGTCTTTCATAGTATTCTGTTACGACATTTTTGATTTCTGTTGAATCTGTGGTGACAACTCCCTTCTCATTTCTAATTTGGGTTATTTGTTTCCTTTCCTGCTTTTCTTTAGTAAGTTTAGCCAGTGGTTTATCAATTTTGTTGATCTTTTCAAAAAAACCAGCTTTTGGTCTTTTCAATTTTTTCAATTGTTTTTCTATTCTCTAACTCATTTAGCTCTGCTCTGATCTTTATGATCTCCTTTCTTCTGGTGCCCGAGGGGTTCCTCTGTTGTTGTCTTTCTACTTGTTCGAGCTATAGAGTTAGTTCCTTGATTTGGTTTCTTTCTTCCTTCCCGATATGTGCATTTATGGAGATAAACAGCCCTCTGAGCACTGCTTTGGCTGTATCCCATAGGTTCTGGTAGGAAGTGTTTTCGTTCTCATTGGAATCCATGAATTTCTTTAATTGATCCTTGATTTCCTCTATAACCCATGTTTTTTTGAGCAAGATGTTGTTCAGTTTCCAAGAGTTCCACTTTCTATCTCTGTTTTTTCTGCTATTGATTTCAACTTTGATGGCTTTATGATCTGAGAAGATGCTTTGCAATAATTCAGTGGTATGGATTTTGTTGAGCATTGCATTACGGCCTATCACGTGGTCAATTCTGGAGAATGTTCCATGTGCACTGGAGAAGAAGGTGTAGTTGTCTGCTGAGGGGTGGAAAGTTCTGTATATATCAATGAGGTTTAGTTGGTTAACTGTGTGAATGAGGTCTTCTGTATCTTTACTGAGCGTTTTTCTCGATGATCTCTCTAGTAATGAGAGTGGAGTGTTAAAGTCTCCCACTATTATTGTGGACTCATCTAACTCTCTTTTGAGCATAGTCAGTGTTTCTTCGACATATTTAGGTGCTCTGACATTAGGTGCATAAATGTTTAATATAGTTAAGTCTTGCTTGTGTACTGAACCTTTCAGCAATAAATAGTGTCCATCTTTGTCCACGATGGTGGATTTGACATTAAAGTTGATTTTGTCTGAGATTAGAATTGCCACTCCTGCTCTTCTTTGTTCATTGTTAGCTTGATATATATTCTTCCATCCTTTAATTTTCAGTTTGTTCCTGTCTTTAGGTCTCAAGTGAGTTTCTTGTAGACAACATATGGATGGGTCGTGTCTTTTGATCCAAGATGACACTCGGTGTCTCTTTACTGGAGCATTCAGTCCATTCACATTCAATGTAATTATTGATAGGTATGTGTTCACTGCTGCCATTGTGATATGTTTATTTTTATGTTGATGTTTTCTCTGTTGTTCTTATTAGTCTGTTCTGAGACACTCTTTTCTGTGAGTTGATTTTTCACCTTTTTCAGAGCTGGTTTTATAGTTGTTGAGACTCGTGTGTTAGATTTCTTGAAATGGTATGATACATCTTTGTTGTGCTTTACAGCTGCCCCTATGAACCCCCTTAATAAACTATTTATAAACCCAATTTTAATTACTACCAGTCTGGTCATCTTCCTCTCCATCTGGAAGGACTAGAACGACTGTAGTACATCCCTCTTTTATTATGATGACACCATAGTTTTCATGATGATCAATGGATTGCTTCTTTCCAAATCGAAGCTGTGATTTACTTTGGAGCCTTCCCTAAATGAGTATTGAGTAGTGTGTCGTTGTAAAATATAAAGTTAGTGGTTTCGTTCTTCTAAGCCAAAGCCAAGAACTTCTTTCAGTATTTCTTGTAGTTTGGGTTTGGTTTTTACAAAGTCTCTGAGTTTCTGTTTATCTGGAAATGTCTTAATTTCATTTTCATGTTTGAAAGACAGTTTTGCAGGATATATAATTCTTGGTTGGAAGTCCTTCTCCTTCAAGACTTTGAATGTGTCGTGCCACTGTCTCCGTGCCAGCATGGTTTCTGCTGAGAAATCTGACGAGAGCCTACAGGGTTTCCCTCTGAATGTTAGCTTTGCCTTGAGTCTTGCTGCCTTTAAGAGTTGCTGCTTACGTTTCATTTTGTTAAGCTTGATTATAATATGTCTTGGAGTCTTTCTTTTGAGATCTATATTGGGTGGCGTACGATATGCATCTGAGATGTCTATATTCTCTTCCTTCATGATTTCTGGGAAGTTTTCTTTCAGCAGCTCAGCAACAATACTCTCTGTGTTCTCAGATGTCTCACCCTGTTCAGGGACTCCAATTAATCGAAGGTTGTTCCTCTTAATAGAGTCCCACATGCTTCTTAATGTTTCTTCATTTTTCTTGTTTCTTTTTTCTGATTTCTGCTCATAGACACTGGCATCAGTA
The DNA here is from genome assembly GCA_028571685.1 of Heterohyrax brucei. NCBI lineage: Eukaryota > Metazoa > Chordata > Mammalia > Hyracoidea > Procaviidae > Heterohyrax > Heterohyrax brucei. Next base: position 56,617,689 of record CM053149.1, read on the forward strand.
GCTCTGTCTTCCAAGTCAGAAATTCTTTTTTCCATTTGTTCCATTCTGTTTTCTTGGGTTTGCATGGAAGTTTCTATGTCTTTGATTTTCTTCTTGATCTGTTGGATTTCAGAGTACTGGTGTTCCATCAGATCAAACAACTTGCTTAATTTTTCCTTTTGTTCTGCTGCATTTTGTATAAGGTCTAGAAGGGCTCTGTATATAATCAATTTGTATTCACTTCCTGATGCTTTCATAAAAGTTTCCTCATCTGGAAAACTCCTTGGTTGCTTTGTTTGGGAGCCTTCTGAAGCCATGAGTGATTTCTTGTATGCCACAATTGTCTGTTGCTTTTTGGGTCCCATGTGAGTATATAGAGGCTGGAAGAGGTACTGTGAGGATGGATTGCAAATGTTTCTCTAGGCTGTTTTCAAATGTAAAGCAAAAGGTATCTGACCAGTTCACAAGTCAGTTAGGTTTTCAGGTGTAGAGGTCCCTCTTCCCGTCTGACAAAGTAAGTGCCACTGTATCCAACCCCAGATGATAACAAACTAGTTCAGAATACAGCACTGCTAGTGCCCTGGTGGCCTCTGCTGACAGGGTCTAGCCTTATCCAACACTGCGTCGAGTACTGGTTTTGTGATAGAAAAGAGCTCTCTTGTGGGCAGGCTCTGGCTCCCAAGCTAAGAATTAGGTCCAGCTTCGGCCACCGTACCCAAGATGGCGTCCTCCACACAGGTAGCAGACAGGGGGGCTAAAGGTGCCCAGAGGCAGGGATTCCTCTGCTTCTGATGCTGGGCCCCCAATGTAGGCAGCACTATGCAAAATCACTACTTTTCTGATGGAGAAGCGCTGTCCTGTTTGCAGGTGCTGGCTCCCAGGCTAAGAACGAGGTCCCGCTAAAATCTCGGTACCAACATGGCGTCCCGCACCCTGACCGTGGAGTTCCACACAAACCCCACTGAGGCAGCTACAAAACGAAAGGCTCAAAGTGTCTAGATTAACAGAGTCCCGAGCCTGGCTCCCAGAACATGGGAATTTCGCCTGCCTATCCCCCCAGCAGCGTGTCTGAGTCCAGCCGCCAGGCAAGGCCCAGCTCCACCCGCCAGCTGAGACCGAGGGAAAAAAAATTCAAAATGGTGCGTTTACCTTCCGTCCGTGAGAGCCGGGGCTAGCCAGGAGCGGGAGTCAGAGAAAGAGAGGAAGTTTTTCGCTGAATGATATAAAGTCCCAATTAACAGCTCTGTGCTGTGTCCTGAGGCTGATTAGGTGATCAGAAGGCTCTGTTTGATTGTCAGTTCAGGTCTTGGTCTCCAGAGGGATAGAAAGAGATGTGGGCTTAGTCCGCCATCTTGACTCCGCCCCCCCACAAGATACTGGGAGTCATGGCCTATCCACACGGCTACACATATTTGTGGGGAGGGGGGGCGGACACAATTCAATCCATGACATCTAAGTTCTGTTTTAGTCAGCTAGGGCTGCTCTACATTTATTAATCCACATTCTTGGGGAGTTTATCAATTCGGCATACTGCTGTGCTATGCAATGGTTATTTCCCCAAGGCTTTAGAGAGAATACCATGAAATGTTTTGATAATGACTAAATGAAATTGCTCTACCAACAACATGCAGTTTGCTAATCCTATCATCAGAGAAAATAAGGTTAGTATAGTCAAAACAATACTTAGCATAATATACTCAGTATTCACTTAAGTACTCTTCCTTTTAATTTGCTCTATGATATTAAAGAAACATTCATTTTAAGACCAATGAGAATAACTGACTTACCTTGGTACAGTAAAAACTTACTGTGATTCTTCAATTGCAGAATAAATATTCTTTATCTGAAAACATTGCAAAATATACTCATTATAAAATTATAGAGATATTAGATCATCTGTTTTAAAAAGCCATAATTTTGATATTTTCTCAAAAATAAACTTCTTGTTTGAATGGAATAGGACTAGAATAAAATGATGTGAAGGAATGAAGTGTTATGGATTGACCAGATCAAATATTTTAGTTATTAATTTAATATACAGACAATAATACTTTTAGAAGCTCAAGAATTACATATTTGTGTGGCATTTTAAATTATAGATTCCTCATTAATTTTTTAAATACAGTTTTTACTGATTTTCTATGTAATCAATTCATCTATAAAACTGATTTACTTCTAGAATTAAAAACATTAAGAATGAGTGATCAGGATGTTTAGGGGTGACACAAGTGAAAGAACAAGTAACTCAATACATCATAAAACGGGGAGCCAAACTGAACATTTTTAAGTGGAAAATGCCTGCTATTAGTTTAAAACTTAAGGTATTGATAATAATCTCTTCCCATTTTAGAAATAATAAAAGTACACAAAAACAACACACTAAGGAATAAAATTAATGTATGTTTTAGAAGACATTTTTTTTCTACCAAAGCTTTTAAGATTTTTAAAAAAAGAAAAAATCTTCAAAATTACCTTGATCTTACACAACATACAATTGTGTTTGTTGAGATGGGGTTATCTTCTAGGCCCCCAGCACAGGAGAGAGCTGGAGGTATTAAGGCAACAGAGAATGAAACATGATACATTCCTCAAACAGAATATGATTCTCATGTTGATATTTTAGAAAGTTATTTGAATTGTTTGGAAAAGTCATGAGTATGTTTTTAGAACAAAAGACATACAGCTTTGAGTTTCTATTCCATCAAGAGTGGAAGTGGTTCTCCGAACTCAGTAGTTTGACTACTCATCAAAATTATAATGTAGAGAATAAACAGATAATGTATTATCCTAGTGCATAGAAGATGGATATTTTCCACTTTTGGTCTTACCACTAATGCTGTTCCTTTTGAAATTAGTGATAGCAAAAGACACTACGGAAGACATGTTTTTATCACCTGTGTAATAGGACCATTTGGTGTAGTGGCATAGAACTACCTCTGCTACCCACAAGGCTGGCAGTTCAAATCCACCAGGCACTCCTTGGACACTCTACGGGGCAGTGCTACTCTGTCTTATAGGGTTGTTATGAGTCGGTATCAACTCAACAACAGTGGGTTTGGGTTTGGCTTTTGGTACTAGGACCAAGAGACTTGGACCCCTGGCAAAACTAGCATGTTAAGATAGATTAGAGTGCGTTTATCTGAGACATGCAGAGTAGTGACTGAGACAGCAGGAATGAAACCTTTGAGCTTTTGGAAATATTCTTTATCTGTAATCAGCTGGTGGTTACCCGGGAATGTGGACATGTATACCTCAACCTGCCCTTCACTATTTTATACTTGAAAGACAAACTTAAAAACAAGGAATATCATTGCAAACAGATCATTCAGTATAAATCTGCATACCTCATGCTTGTATATGAATGTGCAAAGTTGTACCAATTTTTTGTCTGTCTTTTGATTTAGCTACTTTAGTGACTTGCCTACTTAGCTTAGCAACTAAGACACTTTTAGTTTTAGTTCTATTTCTCCCTAATAGCTAAACTATTGCTTGTCTATACTTTTCATTCCACTTTTAATTGAAATCATCTCTTTTATGCTTCATAATGCAGTCTGTCTTATTTGAGCTTAAGTAAAGTTCTACATGAGTGTAGTTGGGATAAATTTTATGAACAGTCTGTGTTTCTTCATAAATAGAATGTTAGAATTCTTACTAAGTCCTCTATTTACAAACTGGATTAATTTCGATAGAGTATAGAAGACCATTACCTGATCTTTGAGTTTCTAGAAGCCACGGTTGTTATGACTGGGAAATGAAGACTAAGAATTACAAACATTCTATATAGAATATCTTAGATAAGAAAAATAAGCAAGATAAATTAATAAAAAAATTGTTAAGTAACTTTTTAAGGATGCTAGTATTGAAAATATTTAATTTAAAAACAATAATTCAAGTATGTAATTTTTCACACATATAACCCCCAAAACCAAACCCACTGCTACTGAGTCAATTCCAACTCATAGTGACCCTATAGAACAGAGTAGAACTGCTCTCTAGAGTTTCCAAGGAGCGCCTGGCAGATCCAAACTGCTGACCTTTTGGTTAGCAGATGTAGCCCTTAACCACTATACCACCAGAGTTTCCTTCACACATATAAAAAGACCAAACCCAACCTACTGCTGTCAAACCTGTTCCGACTCTTGATAACTCTATAGCATGTAGATAATGAGCCAAAAAAACAAGGACATTGAAATTTCTGATGAAGAAACCTCCTAACTGCAGTGTCTTTCCTGTCCAGTCACTTCTGGCTTCTACAGAGGATGAAAAAAAAGAGAGAGAGAGAAGGAAGAGAAAAGCAAAATCCAACAATGCACTGACATTGCCAGAAGTCCATGTTAACATTTTGTTAAGAAAAGTCATACTTGGCTGCTTGGTTTTACTTTCCCAGAAAGGGGAATCATTTTTATTTTCCTTCTGAAATTTATGTTTCCAAGAAACTGTACAATTTCTTGAAATTAAAAAAATCTAATCAGGCCATAATTTTCATATACCATACCACCCCTGTGTGTATTTTTTGGTGATGTCTTCTCCAGATGATACAGAATTACTCTGTGAATTAACATGCTGACATCGAAATGAAATCTCTGCCTAGAAGAGTATATACACCTTGCTAAAAATAATTGCTTAGGAATTACACTGCTTCAAATGTTTAAAATCTTGTGAGAATATACTCAAGTTTTAATTTCTTTTCCAGAGAAATTTGTGCTGTAATAGGGGATGAGGGGATTGGAAATCTAATTTTGTTTTGTAATTGTAAGAACACACTAAAACATTCTTATCACAAATGGAGAAGGGAAGGAATTTGCATATGTGTGACTGGTTAAAGAAAGAAGTCCTTTATTATATATATATAACACATATATATTTAAAATAACATATATATATATATATTACTGTCAAATCATCCAACTCATAATCCTATAGGACAGAGTTTAACAACCAATAGGATTTCCAAAGAGTAGCTGGTAGATTCAAACATCCAACCTTTTGGTTAGCTTTTAAACTCTTATAAATATGTCCCCAAATACTTATATTAGTGATGAACATGAACACAGTTTAGCTAACAATGTTTCTTCAAAAATGTAAAGTTTCAGAATATCTGCAGAGTGCTATTGTTGTGAGGTTTCACTGAGTTGGTTCTGACTCATAGTAACTCAATATGCACAGCAAAATCTAACACTGCCTGGTCCTGTGTCATCCTTACAAACATTGCTATGCTTAAACACATTGTCACAGCTACTGTGTCAGTCTGTCTCATTGAAGGTTTTCCTCTGTGTTGCTGACCCTCCACTTTACCAAGTATGATATACTTCTTCTGGGGTCAATCTGTCCTGACAACATGGCCAAAGTATGTGAGATGCAGTCTCACCATCCTTGATTCTAAGGAGCACTCTGGTATGCAGATAAGCCAATGTTTATTAAACTTTAGGTTAGAATGCTCTTATTACTCTAGGCATACTCTAAGCATAATAAGATGGAATTTCTGGTTTTCACAATCAGGCACATGGAAACTAAAATCTTGGGAGGATGACCAATTATTCTATTGTTGGAAGGTCAAGACACATATCAATGCTTCCAAAATATACAAACATCTAAGAACTGAGTTTGGTGAACATAGTTTTATAGAAATCATTATGATCATTTTTGAAGTATGTCCAATTTATTCATTATATTGAAAAATATACTAATGAGCCATGAATTTAGTCTGGAAATATTCCAGCTTGTGAAATAGATGTTTACAAAGGGTACTGAAATCATATTCTTATATGACAGCTCTAGTTAAGTGTAGCTAATAGCATTCAAAACGACTACATATTTGTAGTTTGCCTGAATTATACAGGCTGTACCTCAGAATTTCATGCAGCAGTAAGACTGCTAGGAATAAGAACTTGGCCCAATGATATCAATGGCTTCATGGGTGCTTGCCCTAGCGCCGCCAGCTACTCCATGGGTGCTATTCATCCAGTGTAATCAAGCTGGACACAGGAGGCATGCATACAATGTTGGCAAAGTGAGATTCATTATTATTATTTATAGAAAGGAAATGGTAAACAATAGGAACAGATCACTTATGATTAATGGATCCCTTCCGTCTACTCATGACCCACTTTGTAGGAGAAGGACCTGCTTGCATTTTAAAGAGGACCTACTTACCCTTTCTCCAAAGCTGATGCTCATTCTTATATCACCAGGCAGGCACTCTGTAGTTTGGATGTCAGCAGGTGTGCAGGAGTTCGGGTGCTCCCACCACACAATCATGAGGATGCTCAGGCATCTGCCCTGGCGGGCAAGTGTTGTAACTCTCAGCTCAAGCACACCATCTGCCCCGCTCAGCAAGTTGCCCACATGGGCCAGGATGACAACTTCTTTCCATTTTCAAGATGCCCAGCTCCACTATTAATCTCCCACCTAGAGATGCCCAGCTCCTCTTTGTGGGCCGACCAGCTCACTACAGCTGCCTCCCTCCATGGGCAGACTGTACCAGCCATCTTTCTCAGTCTCCAGTGTTACAGCCCGTGATATACATTGTAGCTGTTTTCTCTGGGTGTAGGTGGTTCTCAGCACAGGGATCCTGGTCCAAAGGATGCACTCTGCTCCATCTTTTGTTGATCGTCAGGTGAGATTGACCACTAAGATAGGAAAACACCTTACAAGTTTTAAAGGGTTTGCTTTCCTAGCAGGATCATAAACCCATCAGTTCTCTAGGTAGCTGTAAGCCACTTGATCCTATTACATAGATTACAAGACTTTCAGGGAGCTAGCAAATGACCAAAAGCTACTTCTGCAGACAGTAAATAGGCCAATCACTTGGCAGGTTGTGGCCTGACCAGTCACTTTGGTGGCATTACAAACCCAGAGCCAGAAAGGGAATCCAAGAAGAAGCCCATGGAACAGTGTATTGTTATTGAATCAACTATCTAGATATTTAGATTATTTTCCTAAATATTGTTTTTATGAGTCTTCATTTATTGAACCTTCACACCTCAAGGAGTTTGAAAGCATGTAAGCATTCCATGACTCTTGATGTAATTCTTCCCTGAATTATAAGCAACTGTTGGTTAAAGATAAAATCTAGGATGGTTACATGGCAAAAGTTACTGTCACTGCATTTTGTTGTTGTTTCTGATCTTTAACACAAGATCTTTAGGCTTTAGCTTGGAGTGGGGTGTCAGGATTTAAATGGTTTTGAACAAACATCTCATTCTGAGTCAAGTTCAACAACCATTGGCTTCTTTTTAAAATTTCACTGTCACCATGCCAACGTCTGTAAAGAGCTATCTCCCAGATCATGCCTCTTTCAATACTTTCTAAAGACCAGGAAGGTACTAAAATAAATATCTCTAAACTCGTTTGTTTTCAAATACCAATTAAAAATAATCATTAAAAAAAAACCTCAATTCACAGTATTTTTTCCTGAATTTTAACTGCAGTTTTTGTGAGATTATTTTTCTCCACTCTCCTTTATTGACAATGGACTGCTTTTACCTTGGTAGTTCAATTCATTTTTCTTTTTTGCAGCTAGCTTAACTGCTTCACCTTAAAAACCATTTCTTTGGAAAAAGGCTTTCCATCTCTCAAAAAGGCAACTTATGAACAAATGTGTGCCTCCCAAGCTGATTGTAAGCAGAGAACTTATTATATTAAAACCATCTGTTTTGGGCGACATGCAGGTGTCATTATTAACAGTAATAACAGGTTTTGTGAGCTACTTTCCTTTGCTAGTGGGTTTAATTACTGACGTTATAAGGCATCATAGAGAAAATCCATTCTAATAGTTACAAGCACTTAAAAACATATCTAGACTTTTTTTTTTTCTTTAAAAAGATGTTCTAATACTAAACCTACTACAGAAATACCTAACAGGACCATTTTCCTGTTGAATGGGTGTAGAGGGCGAGGAGAGATAGAGCTGTTCAGTCACTCTCCTTGTTTGTCCCCAGGAGCCTCTATAGCGTATCCATGGAAGATTTACCTTAAAAGTGATATATCTAGTCAATCAGTTTCATCTATATATACATATATGTAAACCCACTGTCATTGAGTCAATTCCTACTCATAACAACCCTGTAGGACAGAATAGAACTGCTGCACATCGTTTTCAAGGAGCGCCTGGGTGGATTTGAACTGCCAACCTTTTGGTTAGCAGCTGTAGCACTTAGCCACTACACCAGCATTTCCATACATGTACATACATAGAACAGTTGAGAAAAGAGAAATTGTTTACAGAAGTTGATACATGGGTCATAGGAAATAAAGCTCTGAGTTTGATCTCCTGAATCATTAAGTGACTCTTCTCACCTTGGATGGTGATAGCTTATATACTTTCTTCAAGTAGTTAAGTCAGACAATGTAGCTCAAGTGTGGTTTATATTTATTCTACTGTGTGAGCTCTTTTACTGTTATTTTCCTGAAAACTCTGTAAAAATTAGTCTTAGGCAGATTTTTATTTACAAATGCAATAAAGATATTATTAAATATATTCCTAGGTTAAGTTCCTAAGCAGCTTTGATTTAGCTTTTCCATACAAAGGAATCAGCTTCTTCCTAAGCCGTTCATCTTAAGGATTTGATTTCGAAAACTTTTGTTTCTAAAAGTCATGCGAGCCTTGTGTTGGCTGTAGAGCAAAAGTATCTCAAGATTGCAAGGGTTTGTGACCTGTTGGGAACCCTGGTGGCGTAACAGTTATGTACTACGTCTGCTAACCAAAAGGTCAGCAGTTCAAATCCACCAGGTGTTCCTTAGAAACTCTATGAGGCAGTTCTACCCTGACCTACAGGGTCGCTATGAGTCGACATTGATCTGTTGGTAGCTGGGAAGAGGTGAGAGGGTAGCAAGAGCAGACTCAGGTTCTAGTTGTTGTGTATATTTTTCCGTTAAACAATTGGATTGTCTCTAATGGGCATTTTTTCTGGTTGTTTTTCCTCTGTGTTTCAAGGATGGAAGATTCTTCAGCCAGTCTGTTTTCCTCTAATGAAAGCAGGCACTGTATCTTTCAGGTTTATTGAAATGGAGAGGTATGAAGAGTCTTCAGGCAATGCCCTTGTATTGGTTTAGCAGTAGCTCTAACAAGTGGGCTAAGCTGGCATTTTTCTACATCTTCAGTTTTCTCAGTATGTGCCCTAGTTGGCAAGGAAAACATAGTTGCTTTAAGCATAACCAACCAGAAAATTATCAGTGTTATCTTTTAAAAAAATATTTATAAAAAGGAAGAATACCTTGATGTTACTAACTCCTCAAAAATCATACCATGCATATCACTAACCTTAGGTTTTGAACTGATAAGGTTCTAATAATGCATTTGATAAGTTGTTACTTACAAATATCTTTTCTTAACTGTCTGGAGTCACAGTTTTTCATGAAGACATATCAGTAAGCCTTGCTTAGTTTAGAATATCACCAAAATATTGGATATTTACAGTGAACATCCAGAGGGAACATTATAGCTTCAAAAGCACAATATATCTGAATTGCATCTTAGTGACACAGAATGTTTAATAAAAACATCCATCCCAGATGTACAGTTTAAGAAAATAATATTTTCAAAGTGCTCTCATCATGTGTTTTTCAAACTTGACTAATAAAATTCTTCTAAAGGAAAAATAACCTGTAACTATCTTATTATAATATTTAACCTATGTAAACATGAACTAAACACGTATGAGGACTGACAATGAAGTTCAGAAATTCACATGTCATTCCTGAATATTGCTATGGTCCCCTTTGAAGTACTCCATTTCAGGAGCTATGCACTAATGTCAGCACCTAGTCTACCCTTCAAAAACTTCTAGAACTCTTTCTCTGGAATGGCCCTCAGAGCTGTCATTGTATTACCCTTGACTTCCTGAATGTCATCAACGTGTCTTCCTGTTAATGTTTCCTTTATCGTCATGTTACAAAAAATGTCATTGGGGGCCAGATGAGGTGAGTAGGGAGGGTGTTCCAATACAGTTGTTTGTTTCCTGGCTAAAAATTCCCTCACAGACAACTATATAAACTATAGATCATGAACTTGCCACCATGCCACCTTGCGTAATGGCCATTCCAGAAAGAGTTCCGAAATTGCCTTGGAGGGTGGACTAGGCACTGGCGTTGGTGCAGAGTTCGAAAGCAACCATAGTGTTTTTCAGCAGTGAGGTATGTAGCACTTAAAACAATTAAGCTGATGGAATTAATTGATGGATCTCTTCCGTTACATGTTGATAGTTCTTATGCATCTGACAGAAAAGAAAAAGACAAACAATGAAAGAATAAAATAAACATTTTTTAAAATTATTTTCCTCATTGTAAGAGTATGGCTAGTGGCTTGAATTCAGATAGTGACAGCATGCCTGCCTTGTGGAGGTTTACTTTGTCCTTTTAGAAGGGACTGAAAATCTTTCATGGGTTGATGTAGAGTCCCACAGTCACCTAATGGGAATCCATAATTTATATATAAAAGCTGCCTGATTCTATTCACATCATATTGCCAAGCCAGGCCATTACAGTGATTAAAATACAATAGCACTGCCATCGTACCAAAAGGTATACCCGCAAATGTGACAGGACTCTCTCTAGTAGCACATGACAGAAAGTAGGACGGAAGTCGTCATCTGTGAAGAATGCTTAGTCTTTTTCGGTTTTAATTGTCTTCTAGAATTCAGAAATGAAAAATATTTGTCAATATGCTGTAAAATCTGCAAAATATCACTTGGCTCCTCTAGAATGAGGTATAATTGCTATCTTCAAAACTGTGCAGTGCTCAGTACCCATGTAAAGCACACACTTTGATGAGTCCTGACAACAGTTTACACCCAAGAAACCACCACCACACTCAAGATACAAATGTTTCCACCAACTTCAAAAGTTGATATAACAAATGGGTATGCTCCTTTGCAGCCCATTGCTCCCTCCAACCCCTGCCCTAGGCAATTACCACCTGTCTTCTATCACTATAGATTAATTCATGTTTTCTAGAGTTTTCTACAGTGAGTCTTTGCTGACTTGTTTTGCTAAGAGTAATAATTTTCAGGTTCATCTATGTTGTTGTGTTTATCATTATTGCTGTTTTTTTGCATCACACTTTTGACAGATGATTCACTGGCGTTTAACCACTGTGCCACCAGGGCTCCCAGAGACTTTCTGTTTCAGCCTTGCTAAGTCACCAAACGGCATAGGGGAGTTTTCCTAAATCAGGTCATTCTTTACCACGCACTTTGTTCTTGTTACTGTAGATATCTTTGTCTTACTCAGAATTGATATTACAATCAAGGTGGTGAAGAGTTTTCCATAGTTGAAGAAAAGCAAAAAAAAAACCTCTAATCAAAATATCTTTTCTTTATTATTGAGACATTAATGTCTCCAGTAGAATGATTATACTCAGACAAAGATGCATACATCCATTTCAAATTAGCAGCTGAAACTCTAATCATATTATATATTTCCAGTCATTACCCTGCATGGTAATGCAGAACCATACAAATGATTGTATAATCTGAAACTGTACAAATATTCACAGCTGTATTCACCACTGTACAAATATTCACTTTAGTAAACAATAACAAAAGATATAATTGTTCCATGCCCTTTAAAATGTTTGCCAGAACATTCAGTTTTGTACACATATAGGAATGTGAAAAATAATTGGAAAAGTAATTTATTTAAGTGCACTATAGTTTATAATATCAGTACCATTGAGAATAAAAGTATTTTATTTCTTTGCAAAAAACTTACCAAGGACAGTTTGAAAACGGCCTGACTTGTTCTCATAGAAGTTATAACATAAAGCAGATTTCTTTTCTGTGTCTTAGTTGGTTGTTGTACTCCTTTCTCAGTTTCGATCAGCTTTCAATGTCATGCAGTGTCTCCGAGACTTCCTTTAATGTAGCGTATTTTGCTGGAACTGCTTTCTCTGGAGTACCTTCATTCTTCTCATCACAACCGGTTTCTTCATTTGTTTATAGAAGTTTGCCTGCAGGGGTCTAGAGACCATAGTTTCAGGGGATGTCTAGGTTAATTGGCATTTCTTTTTAAGAAAATATTCTGCATACCACTTTGGTGTGTGGCATGGGGGTATTAAAACTAGCAAGCGGCCATCTAAGTCACATCAACTTGTCCCAAGCCACCTGGAGCAGAGGAGAATGGAGGGCGTCAAGGACAGGAGGAAAACATGAGCCTGGCAGACAAAAGGTGCCATGTGATCCAGCGACTACATCAGTATGAGACTGGAAGAACTAGGTGGTGCTTGGCCATCACCAATGACTTCCCTGACAGAGAACACAACACAAAGTCCCTGATGTAGTGGAAGAAAAATAGGTGTGTAGAACTAGAACTTCATTAAAAGGCCACACTTGATGGTTGGTCAAATTGGAAGGTCCCCTGAGAACATGATCCCTGGATTGTCTGTTAGCCCAGAGCTGAAACCAGTACAGAAGCCAGCTCTTCAGAAAAAGACACAGAGTGATGCAGGTGAAGAATATGCTTCTGACTTACATACATAAATGAGGCTTTCTGAACAGCTGTTGTCCGGAGGCAAGATGAGAGGGTAGAGGGGAAAACGAGTTAGTTGAGTGGATATGGGAAGCTAAGGATGGGAAGAAGACATTGCTGTCATGGGGGCTGGGGTGGGAGGCAGTTAGAGCTGCATAGCTACTTGTGTTTGGAGTTCTATATAGCAAATTGATTTGGACTGTAAACTTTTACTTAAAGCACAACAAAATATTGTTTACAAAACTTTGCCTATATTAAGTTCCAGTATGTATCTCCAGTATCTCAGATGCCATCAGCCCCTGGTGGTCAGCTGCCATTCTGTAACTCTGCTTATGCCAGCCTGCTTATGTTCAATTCAAATTTACCTTCCAGTGGTATCACCTTTTCTTTCTTTGGTGGACCTTCTTCTTTGTTGGACAATGCCTTCTTTTCATTACCGAGTTTTGTAAAATGTCATATAGCTTTGTCACTGCACGATATGGAGACAACACAGGTAGTTGCTTTTTCTCCCCTCCCCCGTGAGTGAATTTTATGAGAGAAGCACAGTGAATAATCACCAATTTTGAAAGATGAGACATGATTGGTTATTGAGTGTGATGCACATCAATTACTTACATAGTGATTTGTGGTCTGATCAGCTAGGGGTGAAATTTGTACTTTATTATAGACTTTGTCAAACGTATTCACAGAACATACTGTGGGCATTGATATTTAAACTGTGTTACAAGGCATTGGTGTTATTTAACCAAACTACAGTAACTCATATCCATATATATCAGAACTGTGCAAAGCAAGAACTAGCTGTATATGTATGTATGTTTGTGTGTTACCTTTTATTTATAGTTACATAGCATATGAGGTTAAGACTCAGAATTTCTTTGCATTTTCTAAATATTTCAATAACAAGCAATGTTCTCTTTTCAAATATACTGTGTTTGGAGGTGAGGTCCTGTTGTCATAGTGGTTAAGAGCTGTGGCTACTAACTAAGAGGTCAGCAACTCAACTCTGCTAGGTGTTCCTTGGAAATCCCATACGGCAGCTCTCCTCTGTCCTACAGAATTGCTGAGTCAGACTCAACTTTAGTGTAATGGGTTTGTTTGTTACTGTAATGGGCTTGTTTGGTTGTTACTGTAATGGCTTTGATTTACTTTTTTGGTACACAGAGGTAAATCTTTTCCAAGTTAAGTTAGTTTTCATTTTCCTACATAGAGATAAAATATGTAGTCTTTGGCACATTCTTGATATGCAAAGATAAGTCAAAAATATTACCACTAGAGTCCAGTTTATACATGCACAGTTTTATTCCAAACAAAACATATCTCAGCATGTCTCAGTGATCAAGAGAGAGTTACAGAAAGTTATCTCAGAAACACACTGTCAGTCTCACTAGGGTGCCTTCAAAAAGAAAATATATATATATATTGTGCCATGGATAGCAATTGTTTTGAAGTTCAGGGCTAATAACAACTTTCTAGCAATATTCAAGTGGACATCTTCCCAAATGACTAAAGTTTTGGAATAAGTTTATGTGAATGTAGCCTCACGTGAAACAACAGTTCTAGATGGATCAAGCACCTTAAAGAAGGTTGGGTAGAACTCAAAGATAATGCAAGAGGGGCAAAACTGCTTAGACAGTTACAGTAACTGTGTTTCGGGGAATACCAGAGAAAGAATCTTGATAGATTGTCTCAAAAGGGCGGGAAAGTCGTAGTAGCTTCTTATGATGGGGTTTTGAAAAAACTGAAAACTGCATTGGTGATAAAAGGAACAGGAAACTTACATGGAGACATTTTTTGTCTATCCTGACAATGCACCTGCTCGTTTCTCAAGAGGGGCAAAGGCTGGCCTATGGAAATTTCATTAGCACATCTTATCTACCCTAGAGCCCTGATCATGTCCCTTCAGACTTCTTTTTGGGTACAAAACTCAAAGGATATTTAAAAGGCACACTATTTGTGTGCCTCGAGGATGTCAAAATAGCTGTTTTGATGAGTTGTAGATCAAAGTCTGCAGATTTCTCCGGGAAAGGATTAGAGACCTGGAAACAGTGTCTCTAAGTGTATAGGCCTAGATGCCAGGCATGCTGAGAAACAATATATTTACATTGTGACATATTTTTAATAAAGTTTGTATGATTCTATAGCAAACCTTTTAACTTTCCTTACTAGTGGTAAAGAGCTGTGACTGCTAACTAAAAGGTCAGCAGTTTGTATCCAACAAGGGCTCCTTGGAAACTTTAGGCAGTTCTCTGTCTTACAGGGTTCTTATGAGCTGAACTGACTTAACAACAATGGATTTGATTTGGTTTTGGGGGGGTAGTATATACGGCATTTCAGATAGTTCAAAATTGAAATTCTCCTATGTATATTTGCATAGAAACTCAATAATAAAATTTTTTGTTTCTTTTTTTTGTTGTGATTGAATGAAAGCAGCATATGATCCAAGTTAAATTTTCATGCCTGCCTATCTGCAGTTCCCTCTGGTCCCCTTGCCCAGTGACAGCACACTCTTCCTTTCCATTCTATGCATGTCATATCCTGCTAACAATCTCCTATCCCCTTCTCTCAACCTTCTCTTTTCCCTTCTGGTAAGAGGCCAATAGGGTGGCATCCTGTAGATACACAGAACCATAAAATGGACATGCCATATGGTCACCTTATGTTCCCGAGTCCAACCCATTCCTGTCTGAAGAGTTGACTTCAGTAATGAATAATGATCGTGGGCAGCAGCAGGTCTAGGGATCACACTCCAGGGGAAGCCCCAGGCCATCAGACCATCAACTGCAGTATTTTAGTGGAGTTCTTGAGGGGTTCTCCTCTTTTTTTGTGTGTTGCTATTGGGACCCGACACTGTGTGCCCCATCATGGCTGTTATTGGTGGTGGCCAGGCACCCTCTGGTTCTTCTGATCCATATACATGGGTCCTTCTGTCCTCTGGGCTCTTTTTCTCTTATATCTTTGTTGTTCTTGGTGATCAATGTTCCCTGAGAGCATGTTCGCCAGACCCCTGCCCCTGCTTCTCTATCCTTGTGATACTAGGCTAGGAACAGAAGAGTTTTCAGTTTATATTGAAGTCCAGCTAAGATGATTTTCTTTCTAGTATGTGCTGTCACTACTTTCACCCAACCAAATTCTGTCACCTTTCTAATCTATATGCATTTCTCTCCTTCCCTTCTCTCCTCCCTCTTCCCCTCCCTTCCTTGTAACCCTCTGTTTTAGTCAGCTAGTGCTGCTCTAACAGAAATACCACAAGAATGGATGGCTTTAACAAAGAAAAATTTATTCTTACAAGGTCCAGTAGGCTACAAGTCCATATTCAGGATGTCTGCTCCAGGGGAAGGCTTTCTCCCTTGTTGGCTCTGGAGGAAAGTCTGGTATTGCATCAGTCTTTGTCCAGGGAGCATCCTGGTGCAGGGACCTTGGGTCTGAAGGACACACTCTTCTCCTAGTGCTGCTTGTTTTATGGTGTGAAGTTCCCAATTCTCTGCTGTTTTGCCTTTCCTTTTATCTCTTGTGAATGAAAAGATGGAAGGTGGGGCAAGCCATGCTCCAGGGAAACTCCTTTTACAGTGGAGCAGGGAGGTGATCTTACAAAGGAATTTACAGTCCCATCCTAATCCTTTAACATACAGCATAGGAAAATCACAAAATTGAGAACAATGATAGAATACAGGGAATCATGGCACAGTCACATGGCTAGACATATATTTTTGGGGGGTACACAATTTGATCCATGACACTGACAGTCTTTTCTTCTGTACATGTGTCTGTTTTTAAGTCCTTACAGTAGGGGTCTTGTATAATATTTGTCCTTGTGCTGCTGACTAATTTTACTCAACATAGTGTCTTCCAACTGAAACCAAGTTATGAGATACTTCCTAAAATCATCACTGTTTATCCTTACATAGTGTTCCACTGAGTAGGTATTCCATAGTTATTGGACATCTGGGTTGATTCCATCATTTTGCTATCATGGACTGTAGTGTAATAAGCATTCATGAGCATGTATCTGTTGGTGTGACAGTCCTTGCATATATAGGATATATTCCAAGCAGTGGCATTACTGGGTCACATGTTACATATATTTCCAGCTTTTTAAGGAAGATTGCTTTCCAAAGAGGTTGTACCATTTTGCAATCCCACCAGCAGTGTAGGAGAGTTCCAATTTCTCCACAGCCTCTCCATCTTTTGTTGTTTTATCTTTTTTTGGATCACGGCCAACTTTATTGGAGTAAGATGATATCTCATTATAGTTTTTATTTGAATTTCTTTAGTAGCTAATGATCGTGAGCATTTCTTCATGTGTCTTTTGGCTGCCTGGATGTCTTCTTTAGTAAAGTGTCCCCCATTGCCTTTGCCAATAGCTTCATTGGGTTATTTACTTTTTATTTGTTGATATTTTGCAGTATGTTGTAGATTACAGAGATTAGACATTGATCTGATTGTTACCAATTTTTTTTTCCCATTCTGTAGGTGGTCTTTTAATTCTTTTGATGAAGTCTTCGGATGAGCAGAAGTGTTTGGTTCTTAGTAGTTCCCATTAATCTATTTTCTCTTTAGTTGATTGAACTTTGTTTGCCAGATTTTTAAGTCTGTCTAAATTGTGTTTGAAACCTTCCATTGTTGATCCTACTTTTTCTTGCATAATCTTTATCGTTTTACATTTCACATTTAAGTTTTTCATCCAATTTGAGTTTTTGTGAAAGGTGTGAGGCATGGGTCTTGTTTCAATTTTTTGTTGATGGATAACCAATTTTGCCAGCACCATCTGTTAAAGAGACTGTTTTTATCCCAGTTTAGAGTCTTAGGGCCTTTGTCAAATATCGACTGTTCATAGGAGGATGGTGGCATCTCTGGGGTCTCAACTCTGTTTCATTGGTCTATGTCTCTTTTTGTAGCAGTACCAGGATGTTTTGACTACTGTGGCAGTGTAATAGATTCTAAAATTGGGTAGAGAGGCCTCTCACGTTGTTGTTCTTCTTTAGTAGTGTTTCGCTTATTAGGGTTTTCTTTCCTTTCCAAACAAAGTTGGTGATTTTTTTCTCCATCTCTTTAAACAACATCACTGGAATTTGTATTGTGATTGCATTGTATATGTAGATGGCTTTGGATAAAATGAGACATTTTCATAATGTTGAGTCTTCCTGTCCATGAGCAGAGTAGGTTTCTCCATTTATGTAAGTCTCCCTTAGTTTCTAGCAGTAAAGTCTTGTAATTCTCTTTGTATAGGTCTCTTATTTCTCTAGTTAGATTTATTCATAGGTATTTTATCTTTTGCGGGCTATAGCAAATGGTATTGATTTGGTGATTTCTTCTTTAATCTCTCTGTTGGTATGAAGGAATCCTACTGATTTGCTTATGTTTATCTTGTATCCTGATACTTTTCCAAACTCTTCTATTAGTTTGAGTAGTTTACTTACGGATTTGTTAGGATTCTCTGCATACACAATCGTATCATCTGCAAATAGGGAGATTTTTACTTCTTTGCTGATGTGGATACACTTTATTTCTTTGTCTTGTCTAATTGCTCTGGCCAGAACTTCTAATACAATGTTAAATAGGAGAGGTGATAATAGGCATCCTTGTCTAGTTGCCATTCTCAAGGGGAATTATTTCAGTCTCTCTGCATTTAGGACGATATAGGTAGTAGGCTTTGCATTAGATGCCCCTTATTGTGTTGAGGAATTTGCCTTGTATTCCTATTTTGCTAAGAGGTTTTTTTTTTTGTTGTTGTTGTTTTTTCCGCATGAATAGGTTTTGGACATTGTCGAATGTCTTTTCTGCATCAGTTGACAAAATCAGATGATTCTTGTCTTTTGTGTCATTTATGTGGTTGATCACATTAATTGTTTTCCTGATGTTGAACCAGGCTTGTATCCCTGGTATGAGTCCAACTGATCATGATGTTTTTCTTTTTTCTTTTTCTTTTTTAGATATATTGCTGAATTCTATTGACTAGGATTTTGTTGAAGATATTTGCATCTAGGTTCATGAGTAATACTGGTCTGTATTTCTCCTTTTTTGTGGGATCTTTCCCTGGCTTTGGTATCCGGGTTATGCTGGCTTCATAGAATGAATTTGGGAGTATTCTATCCCTTTCTATCCTGTGAAACAGACTCAATAGTATTGGAGTTAACAATTGTCTAAAAATTTGGTAGACTTTTGCTGTGAAGCCATCTGGGCCAGTGCTTTTTTGGGTTGGTAGATTTTTGATGACTTTTTCCATCTCTTCAGATCTGACTCGACAGCACTTGGCTTTGGCTCCTTTGTGATGGGTTTATTAAGTTGTTCTCCTTGTGGTAATTTGGTAGGTGATAAGAATCTAGGAATTTGTCCATTTTCTCTAGGTTTTCAAATTTGTTAGAGTACAGTCTTTTATAGTATTCTGTTACAATACTTTTGATTTCTATTGGATCTGTGGAGACTTCTCCCTTCTCATTTCTTATTCAGGTTATCTGTTTCCTCTCCTGTTTTTTTTGTGGTAAGCTCAGCCTACGATTTGTCAATTATGTTGATCTTTTCAGAAAACCAGCTTTTGGTTTTATCAATTTTTTCAGTTCTCTAATTTGTTCTTTCAATTCTCTCTTCTGTTCTCTAATTCATTTAGTTCTGCTCTATATTATATTTTCTTCTAGTGCCTGAAGAGTTTCTCTGTTGCTCTCTTTCTATTTGTTCAAGCTGTAGGGCTAATTCTTTGGTTTCGGTGCTTTCTTCCTTCCAGCTATGTGCATTTATAGAGATAAACTGACCTCCGGGCACTGCTTTGGCTGTATCCCATAGATTCTGGTAGGATATGTTTTCATTCTCATTTGAATCTATAAATTTCTTTATTTCATCCTTGATTTCTTCTATAACTCATGGCTTTTTGAGCAAGGTATTGTTCAGTTTCCATGAGTTCCAATTTCTATCTGTTTTTACTGCTACTGATTTCAAGTTTTATGGCTTTACGGTCTGAGAAGATGCTTTGCAATAATTCAATGGTTTGGATTTTGTTGAGATTTGCTTTATATGATCTAGTCTGAAAAATGTTCCATGTGCATTGGAGAAGGTGTAGTTATCTGTTGATGGATAAAAAGTTCTGTATATGTCAGTGATGTCTAATTGGTTAATTGTCACAATATGATCTTCTGTGTCTTTACTCAGCTTATTTCTAGATGATCTGTCCATTACTGAAAGTGGAGCGATGAAGTCTCCAAATATTACTGTGGCAGGATCTGTTTCATTTTTCAATGCAGTCAGTGTTTGTTCAATGTATTTAGATACTCTAGTATTGGGTGCATAAATATTTAATATTGTTAAATCTTGCTTGTGTGTTGAACCTTTCAGCAATAAATAGTGGCTGTCCTTGTCTACTATGGTGGATTTTACATTAAACTCTATTTTATCTGAGATTAATATTGCCACACCTGCTCTTCTTTGTACATTGTTAGCTTTGTATATATTGTTCCATCCTTTAATTTTCAGTTTGTTCATATGTTTAAGTCTGATACGTGTTTCTTGTGAGTCAAATCCGACTCGATGGCACTTGGCATGTGTTTCTTGTAAGCAACGTCTAGATGAGTCATGTCTTTTGATCAAAGATATCATTTGTTGTCTCTTCACTGGAGCGTTCAGGCCGTTTACATTCAGTGTAATTATTGACTCGTGTATTTAGTGCTTTAATTTTGATGTGATTATTTTTGTGTTGGAGTTTTCTCTGCTGCTCTTAATATTCTGTTCTGGGTCATTCTTTTTTATGCATTGAGTTTTCACGTTTTTCAGTGTTGGTTTTGTGTCCGTTGAGACCCCTGTATTGCAGTTCTTGTTTTGATGTGTTGCATTGTTATTGCGCTTTGCAGCTACCCCTATAATCCCCCTTAATAATGAGTTTAAACCCAATTTTAGCCTCTACAAATCTTATTAACTTCATCACCATCTGAAAGGACTGTAACTACTATAGTATATCCCTCTTTTTATTGTGATGGTATCTTTAGTTTTCACGATAAGTTTGCTGGTTCCCTTCTTTTAATGCTGTAGCTCTGATTGAATTTTGTGCCTGTCCTAACTGAGTGGTTTTCTGTATGTCGTGTCAAGCTTTGCCTCCTTAAATACACAGTTGGGGGTTTTGTTTGTCTGAGCAAAGAGCTTCTTTCAGTATTTCTTGTAGTTTGGTTTGGTTTTGGCAAAGTCTCTGAGCTTCGGTTTATCTTCAGATGTCTTAATTTCATCTTCATATTTGAAAGACAGTTTTGCAGGATATATAATCCTTGGTTGGAAGTTTCTCTCCTTCAAAGCTTTAAATGTGTCATCCCACTGCCTTTGTGCCAACACTGTTTCTGCTGAGAGGTCAGATGAAAGCCTACAGGGATTCCCTCTGAATGTTAGCTTTGTTTTGAATCTTGATGTCTTTAAGAGTTTCTGCTTATGTTTCATTTTACTAAGATTGATTATAATATATCTTGGTGTCTTTCTTTTAGATTCAATTTTCTGTGGCATTTGATACAAGTCTTGGATGTCTATGTTCTCTTTCATAATTTTAGGGAAGTTTTCTCTCAGCAACGTAACAACATTCTCTGTGTTTTCAGCTATGCCTCCTTGTTCAGGGATTCAAATTAATTGTAGATTATCCCTCTTAATAGAGTCCCACATGTTTCTTAGTGCGTCTTCATTTTTCTTATTTCTTTTCTTTGACTCGGACTCGATGGCACTCAGCTTTCTTTGACTTCATAAATGTTTGTGTCAGTAACTTTATTTACAAGATCACTAATTCTAATTTCCAATCTGCAAAATCTGGTCTTTTGGCTTTGAATTGAATTGTCAAATTCTGAAATTTTGTTATTGATCTGTTGGATTTCAGACTGTTGATGTTCCAGTTTTTCATTTTGTTCTGCTGCATTTTGTTTAATCTGTAGGAGAGTTGTAAATATAAATCTTTTGTACTTGACCTCCAATAGTTTCAGAAAGGCTTCTTCATCTGGAAAGTTTTTGAGTCTGTATTTTGGGAGTTTTCTGGGCCCATGTTAGGATATTTGCTTAAATGCTGGGCTATGGTCTGTTGCTTACAGAACATCTAGAGGCTGTTTAGTTTCTCTTTTGTTGCCTTAACAGAAGCTGAGTCATAATTTGGAGAAGGAGGTTGGTCACCAGCCACCTCTTTTGTTCTCTTGTGACTGGGCTCAATGGACTCTCTGGGGTGGCAGGCTCTGCCTCCTGGCTGGCAAAGACACTGCCCTTTCTTGTGGAGACACTCGCAGGCCGTCAGCTGACCCTGTGATGTGGGTCAATGAAGGCTGGAAGAGATGTGGTAGGGCTGCACAGCAGTTATTTCTCCAGACAGTCTTATTTTAAAAGCTACCTGCCTGTTCACCAAAGTTAGGTGGCTAGGTGTGTCAAGCCCTGCCTTCTGGTTGACAAAGGGGCTCTTCCCCAGCTGTCAGTAAGGCTGCCGGGTGTGGCAGGCCTCTCCTTCTGGTTCACAAAGGTGGCTGCTGCCCAGAGATTCTGTACTGTAGATCACAACAGGGATGGGCCAATGAGCTGCAAATGCCTCCCGGGCAACACCCATGAGGCAGCATCACATTAAACACAGACCCTCCACTGGAAAAGTGGTCCCTGTGCTGGCACTGTCTCCCAGCCTGGGAATCAGCCCCTGGTGAGGCTTCTGATTGGATAACTCCACCTCCCAGTTGAGCAAATTAGTGTCTTGGTCAAGCAGCCCCTCCCACTGACAAAGAGGAGAATCTATGGTGGAGTTCCAAAAAAGGAGGGTGGAGGTGCTGTGGTGTCCCCACCACAGGGTTCTCAAAATCTGGGTATCCCACCAACTGTCTCTCAGCTGCAAGACACGCAGTTATCTTCAGGACTGCATTTCAGAGTAGTCCTGGCCTATGCCAACAAAGGGAAAATAAAAAAGCACCAAGTTCCTTCGAGTCACGGGAGGTTTTCTCTTAGCCAAAGTGGGATTCAGTGGTAGAGAGGAAGTTTCCCACTTAATGATATATATTCCAGAGTGACAGTCCCGTGCTGTGTCCTAGGGGGTCACAGGGTGCCCAGAAAGCTCTTTCAATTATCAATCCAAGTGTTAATTTTCAGAGGGAATTAAAGAGATGAGTGTCGACTCCCCCATGTTAACTCTGCCCCTGGCAAATAAAAATTTTATGAAAAAAAAGCATATTAAAATGCAAAAGAAAGTGTTTGTTGCATAATTAAATTCATAGCCAGATTAACAGCAGTAATTTTGCTGCCCATTCTGGTGTTCTTCTGCTCGGGAAGAGTCACCATAAATTGTGATAACTTGAATTCCATGAAGTCAGGGAAGAAATAAGGGCTGATGTGCTGGGGGTGGGTGAATAACAAACAGCTGCATGTGCTCCTCTTTAAATATTGGTTAAGTTCTAATTTTCAGCCCAGAATAACTTTCTCCTTACCTTTTGCAAATAAGTAAATTTAAAATCTATATATTTTATATCATCTGGTATGTACATGGAACCCTTAGTTTCCTTGTGGTGAAGTCATTAAGTACTATGGCTGCTAACCAAAAGGTCAGCAGTTCAGATTTACCAGACTCTCCTTGGAAACTCACTGGGGCAGTTCTACTTTATCCTGTAGGGTTGCTAGGAGTCAGAATCGATGGCAACTGTGTTTTATTTTGTTTTTTCTTTTAGTAAGTTTAAAGGTGTAAATAGTCTAGAGGGTAATTTCTACTCATCCTTGCTATTTTTCAAATGCCTAGATAAAAAGTAATAAAAATAAAACTTTGTGAAATATTCTCTCCTTTTATTTCTTACTGTATCAAATGATAAAATGGAAATAACACTAATTTAATCCCAGAATTCTTAATTTTATAAACAAAACAGATCAACAAATATTCAAAGACTTTACATGGAGTAGCAGAAAGCTATGAATTCCCTCAAATTATAAAATTTTCCTGGTTTTGGTGCACAATTAAAGGATCATCAATTTTTTCTTCATTAGCATAACACAAACTATCTAAAACTTGAGGAATAATGAACAGATGGAACAGAAAACCCAAGACAAAGTAGGAAAGGACATTTCTGACTGACAGTTCACGTGAGTTATATAAGGGAATGCTAGATTTGAAGTGCCTAAGAAGATCTGAGAAAATGCTAGTTGTATAGTGGTTAAGAGCTACAGCTGCTAACCAAAAGATCAGCTGTTTGAATCCACCAGATGTTCTTTGGAAACCCAATGGGGCAGTTCTACTCTTCCCTGTAGGCTCTCTATAGAGTCGCTATGAGTTGGAAACAACTGAGCAGCAAAGGGTTTGGTTTTCATTTTTTGGAGAAGAGCTGAAGTGGCCAGCTTGAGGTTTGAGTTCAACAGCTCTGTAGCCAGATCCATCTTCACCCTAGCTACAGCCATTTTCCATGCAGACACAATCATGAAACTAAGAAACGTCCAGCAATGATGATGTAATTACACTATGACTCCCCTGAAAGTCTGATGTCCAGTAATGATGATGTAACTACCCTGTGGTGCCCTCTATCACATGCCCTTATGATTTCTACATTGTATTCAACCAAAGAAAAACATGTACATTCTTTTGAGCTAGTTACTTCATGAGCTTCTACCACAAGAAGTCCTGTATTATGAGGTCATTCCTCAGGAGGTCCCACATTAATACCTACTATAATTGAGCAATGTCTTTTGATGATCTGCAATTACCAATCAAGTAATATCTTCCAATAATTTATATTTGTAAATACCAATGAAATACTCTATTTCATGTCTTTTGTTTCCCTTTTATAAAATGTAACTGAAATACTGAGTTCCACCACATAGAATTCAGTCCATCTCCAAGTAGACTTGTTCTTCCAGTCTGAATAGATCTCTCAGTTTTACATTAATCACAGTAGGGATGGTACTCTATGATCTTACAATGGCACAGATGGCAGGATTCTGAAGGAATATTTATAACTGGTGTTCCCAATAAGTCATGAAACTGGCTTGCTCGGGTACCAGCAAGGGCCCTTTGTGCCCAAAATTGTCACCTCAAATTCTCAGGGTCTTCTGGAGGTCAGCGTTTCAGGTTGAAGCCTCAACTTATGAAGAAGATGGCTCTTTGAGAGATTTATTGTCTATCTTCTATGCCTTCATTTTTTTTTTTTGGTCATCTCCTGAGTGTCTTGCTGGGTTCATAGCTGATCTCTTTCTTTCTGGTGCGCTGTAAGGTTTTTGTGCACATTTAGGTCTTCAGTACTTGCAAGTTTTTCAGTAAGATTAGGAATGTCACATCCAAGACTGGTGCAGGACCCCCTGTGAGACTCCCACAGTTCCTTCTGGCCTGATTCACTCTTGTACTCAGGCCAAAGGTATGCACTTGTTTAGAGAAATGTAAAAGACCAATGACTATTGTAGCGGTCATTTGATTTAACTAAATACGTGCAGTAGATTGATGTCAAGGGGTCTCATATCAAACAAAGCAAACAGGAGGCATTTGTTTTTTATTAATACTTGGAAGCTTGCCCAGAGAAACCAAAATATTAAATTCTCCTTTGTACAAGAGACCATTTAGAAGCAAGCTAAACATATTAAAAGTCAATGTCAAAGCTCTGTAATGTCACCATCTAATTATCCAGTAACAATTTTTACATCCTGCCTTTCCCAAAGTGGTGGAGGAAATGAAATGTATACTCTTCCCTGGCCTTAGATGCCAGTTTCCTGCCCTTCCCTCCACTCTCTTAGCTCCTACTCCTCTCTACTCACTTTATTGTCTTACCCCACCCCCAAAATACTTTATCTGCACTTTCATACTTTTCAGAAGGATCTTTAGAAGAAGAAAACCTTTTTTCTGAAATGCTGTTTAGCCTTAAATATCCAGAAAAAGCTGAGGCGTCTCCACATGTTGCATTTATTTCATGGTCTGAAGCAGAACTTCACATCATTGTAAACAAGTTTCCCAATTAACATAAGAATCTCCACAAAGTAACCCAAGAATTTAAAATTTCAGCTGAGACTTACAAACCTGGCCTGGAAGACTTATATAATTTAGTAAACACGTTAAATAGATGAAGCAAATGTGAGCTACCTTTGACCCATCTTCCAGTGGCTGTGCTGATTAAACTCAGAGAGAGTGCCCTGGAAAGAACATGTCTCAGCAGCTCCTATGTGCTCTGGGTGGAAACTGCTGCCATGAGTGGTAGCACTCTCCAGGCAGAAGGGAAGGAAACTGCAGGCAGGCTGTGCACTGGCTTCCTCTCCTTGTTCTCTTTGCACTGGCCCAGGAGGGGCTAGCTAAGCAAGTCCAACGTGATGGCTTAAGCCCCAGCAGCACCTCCTTCTCTTAGTTCTAGCAATGACAAGCAGCCATAGTCCCAATAAAAGTAACCCCTACTTTATGTAAACATAACAAGTGGACCAAGATTGACAGCAGCTACAATTGCCAAGGAAAAAAAAACAAAAACACTAGGTACAGGGTCCAGGCTGGTGTAAGGATGAGGATGGGGACACAGCACCCCTCAATCTTCCTGCACTCAGCCCAGCTATTGTGCTGAGTGCTGTGGCAGAAGTTCAGGCAGGCCCTCACCCCAGTGCCTTGGCTCCTTGGAAAGTTTTACCTAGTACCTTTTGTTGACTATTGCAAAAAAGAACTTCCCCCCGTCCCCTTCAATGGGCTAGATCATGGGTGTCTCGGAGCCCCCAGTGGTAATTTCCCTCAAAGTCTACTCCTGTTAGCAAGATAACAGGATACAAGGAGCATGACAGTTGATGCACAGCAAAAGACATACATTTGACATTGAGTCCTGGGATTTAAAAGACTAGACCAAATCCATTATCCCAGCTTTCATAAAGAAGCCTTGAGTAAGAAAGCAGTAAAATGCTAGTTTTTCTTTTTGTCTAGTTGAATCTCTGAACATACAGTGGATTTATGTTGTTGCAATAGCTTAGTAATTTACTGGACAGTTCTGTCAACAGGCATGTCTTACCAATTGTCTTCTGTTGTTAGAACATTTGGACAGAGAAGGTTACACAGTTTTCAAAGAAGTATCAGGCCAATATTCTGTTAAGAACTTGAGACATAATCTCAGCAAAAGGAGTCACTGTAAACCCCCAAATTAAGAGACTGTCTTAGCTTATCCTATCCCTACTACAAAAATAAAGAAACAAAGATAAAAGAAAAAGAGACCAAAGGATTTTTAAACTCTACAACTACTATGGAACTTAGATATAGAATATTTCTTTACTGATTCAATCTTTTTTGCCATTAATTTCAAGAGTTCAAAGCTTGGCTCTGCTAAACCAGCAAAGAATTGTCAAAAAGCTTACCATTCAAATAAAAGAAGCATTAATTAACACTCCTAGTCTAGGGGCTTCATAACTATAACTTAGATTCTTCACTTTTTGTCCATAGGACTTTCTAAAACTATTTGAGGAGTCCTCATTCAAAAAACACAGAAGACAACACAAACTCCTTGGTCGTTACAGTATCCAGCTGAACACCATAGCAAGGGGCTACCCTCCTTGTCCTAGAGAAGCCACTACAACCTCTAGACTAATTGAGATCACAGTAGTCATAGTTTTGAGTAACTCTATTAGCATTTATGTTCCTCAGGTGTATGTTGAATTCTAAATTCAATATCGATTCAATATCTTTCATCCAGCAGCCTGACTTCTCTCATTCAGTTACATATTGTAACCTCTCGGGATGAGTTACCTGGTTACCTTTACCTAATGATGATAACCATCCGCCTCATGAGTGTCTAAATCCCACCAAACAGCTTTTCCCTGCTATGCAGATTTACAAGAAACTCTGTTATCAGATTTTGATTTAATCCTGTTTAACGATGGGCCATATTTAAAGGCTAAACTTATAGCTCTAATAACCACGGAAGATATGTCATGGACAATTCCATTAAGGTCTTTGAAAGTAGTACTCTTTCTGATGTCCTCCTTTTAGCTCAGTGAGCTGAACTCATTATACTCCTACAAGTTTGCAAACTGGTTTCTGGATGGTCAGTAAATATTTTTATGGATTTATGTTCTTTTATTATTATTATTATTATTGGCTTGGCTTATTATTATTATTATTGTGAGTGAAAATTTACAATTCAAATTTGCACTCCCACCTATCTGCAGCTACCTCTGTTCTCGTTGCCCAGTGACAGCGCATACCTCCTTTCCATTCCATACATGTCATATCCCCTCAAAAATCTCCTGTCCCCTCCTCTCTGCCCGCTCCAATCCCCTCTAGTAAGAGGCTAGTAAGACAACATCTTGTGGAAGCATAGAACCATAGAGTGCACACACGATATGGGCCCTCTGTGTCCCCAGGTCCATTCCATTCCTATCCAAATAGTTGACCTCAATAACGATCGACCATCAGGGGCAACATCAGGTCTAGGGGACATGCTACCAGGGGGACTCTCAGGCCTTCGATGATTAACTGCAGTCTTTTAGTGGTGTTTTTAGGGTGCACCCCTTTTCTTCTCATGTTGCCACTGGAACCCAATACTGTGAGCCCCATCGCAGCTGTCATTGGTGGTGGCTGGGCAGCATCTGCTCCTTCTGGTCACATGTTGATACAGTCATCCATTCACGTGGGTCTTTCTGTCTTCTCAGTTCTTTTTCCCTCATGTCATTGTTGTCCTTGGTGGTCATCTGTTCCAGCAGAGTTGAGACCATTTGCTGTACCACAGATGTTGGCTTGCTAGCTTTTAAGACCCCAGATGCCACTCACCGATATAGGGAGCAGGTGACTCTCTTAGCAATAGGCTAGTTATGGCAATTGGCCTAAATTTCCCCTGAGAGTATGGTCCCCAGACTCCAGCCCCTGCTACTCTGTCCTTATGATACTGGGTTAAGATTGGAAGAGTTTTCAGGTTATGTTCAATACAGTTAAACTGATCTTCTTTCTACTGTGTGCTGTCACTGATTTCACCCAACCAAATTTCTGTCAACTATCTAATCTATAACCAGACCTCTCCCTCCTTTCCTCCCCTCGCATGCAGCTGTCAAAGAGTGATTTTCTTCTATACATGAGTATGTTTTTAAGTCCTCACAGTGGGGGTCTTGTACAATATTTGTTCTTGTGCTGCTGACTAATTTTACTCAACATAACGTCTTCCAACAGAAACCAAGTTATGAGATGCTTCCTAAAATCATCGTTTCTTATCATTGCACAGTGTTTCACTGAGTATGTATAACGTAGTTTACGTATCCATTCATCTGTTGTTGGATATCTGGGTTGATTCTATCATTTTGCTATTATGGACTGTGCTGTAATAAACATTCATGCGCATGTATTTCTTCATCTGACAGCCCTTGCATCTATAAGATATAGTCCAAGCAGTGGCATTACTGGGTCAAATGGTATATCTACTTCCAGCTATGTAAGGAAGCACCAGATTGCTTTCCAAAAGGGTTGTACCATTTTGCAATCCCACCAGCAGTGTAGGAGAGTTCCAATTTCTCCACAGCCTCTCCAGCATTTGCTGTTTTGTGTTTTTTAAATCATAGCCAGCCTTGTTGGGGTGAGATGATCTATCATTGTACTTTCAGTTTGAATTTATCTATTAGCTAACGATCATGAACCATTCCATATATGTCCTTCTGCTGCCTGGATATCCTGTTTAAAGAAGTGTCTGTCCATCTCCTTTGCCCATCACTTAATTGGATTATTTATCCTTTTCTTGTTGATATTTTGTAGTACCTCATAGATTATTGAGATCAGATGTCAGTCTGAGATATAGTTGCCAAATATTGTTTCCCATTCTGTAGGTGGTCTTTTAATTCTATTGATAAAGTCTTTGGATGAGCGAAAGTGTTTGATTCTTAGTAGTTCCCATTTATCTATTTTTTGCTGATCAAGCTTTATTAGATTTTGGTCTGTCTGCATTGTGTATTAAAACTTCCATTGTTGATCCTCTTTTTTATTGGATGAGCTTCATCATATTAGATTTGATGTTTAGGTCTTTTATCCAATTTGAGTTGGTTTTTGTATAAAGTATGAGATATGAGTCTTGTTTCAATTTTTTGCAGATGGCTATCCAATTTTGCCAGCACCATTTGTTAAAGAGAGTGTTTTTATCCCAGTTTAAAATCTTAGGGCCTTTGTCGAATATCAACTGTTCATAGGAGGACGCTGGTGTCTCTAGGGTATCAACTCTGTTCTGTTAGTCTATATGTTTCTTTTTGTACCAGTACCAGGCTGTTTTGACTACTGTAGCAACGTAATTGGTTCTAAAGTCTGGCAGTGAGAGGCCTCGCAGAGTGTTGTTCTTCTTCAGTAAGGCTTTAGTTATCCAGGGTTTCTTCCCTTGCCAAACAAAGTTGGTGATTTGTTTCTCCATCTCATTAAAAAATGTCACTGGAATTTGTATTGTGATTGCATTACATAAGTAGATTGTTTTGTGTAAAATAGACATTTTCACGATGTTAAGTCTTCCTATTCACGAGCAGGGTAGTTTTCTCCATTTATGTAAGTCTCTCTTAGTTTCTTGTAGTAAAGTCTTGTAGCTCTCTTTGTAAAGGTCTGTTATTTCTCTAGTTAGGTTTATTCCTAGGTATTTTATCTTCTTGGGGGCTATAGTAAATGGCAATAATTTGGTGATTTCTTCTTTAACAGTCTCGCTGTTGGTATAATGGAACCCTACTGATTTACTTATGTTTATCTTGTATCCTGATATTTTGCTGAACTCTTCTATCCGTTTGAGTAGTTTACTTATGGATTCTTTAGGATTCTCCGTATATATAATCATAACATCTGCAAACAGAGAGATTTTTACTTCTTTGCAGATGCGGATGCCCTTTATTTCTTTGTCTTGTCTAATTGCTCTGGCAGAACTTCTAGTACAATGTTAAATAGGAGAGGTGAGAGTGGACATCCTTGTCTAGTTTCTGTTCTCAAGGGAAACTGTATCAGTCTCTCTCCATTCAGGATGATGTAGGTGGTTGGCTTCACATAAATGACCCTTATCACACTGAAGAATTTGCCGTCTATTCCTATTTTGCTGAGAGTTTTTAGCATGAATGGGTGTTAGACTTTATTAAAGGACTTTTCCGCAACAGTAGACAAAATCAGATGATTCTTGTCTTTTGTGTTGTTCATGTGGTTGATCACATTAATTGTTTTTCTGATGTTGAACTAGCTTTGTATCCCTGGTATGAATCCAACTTGGTAGTGATGAATTATTTTTTTGATATATTGTTGAATTCTGTTGGCAAGGATTTTGTTGAAGATTTTTGCATCTAGATTCATGAGCGACATTGGTCTATAGTTCTCCTTTTTTATTGAGTCTTTCCCTGGCTTTGGTATCAGGTTTATGCTGGCTTCATAGAATGAATTTGGGAGTACTTCATCCCTTTCTATACTGTGAAATAGTTTCAATAGTATTGGGGATAACTCTTCTCTAAATGCTTGATAGAATTCTGTGGTGAAGCCATTTGGGACTTCTTTTGGTTGGTAAGTTTTGGATGATGTTTTCCATCTCTTCGTTTGTGATGGGTTTATTAAGTTGTTCTGCTTCTCCTTGTGATAATTTTGGTAGCTGATATGAATCAAGGAATTTGTCCATTTCCTCTAGGTTTTCAAATCTGTTAGAGTACAGTCTTTCATAGTATTCTGTTACGATATTTTTTATTTCTTTTGGATCTGTGGTGACATCTCCCATCTCATTTCTTATTTGGGTTATTTGTTTCCTTTCCTGTTTTTCTGTAGTAAGTTTAGTCAATGATTTGTCAGTTTTGTTGACCTTTTCAAAAAAACCAGCTTTTGGTATTTTCCATTTTTTCGATTATTCTTCTATTCTCTAATTCATTTAATTCTGCTCTAATCTTTATGATCTGTTTTCTTCTGGTGTTTGAGGGATTCCTCTGTTGCTCTCTTTCTACTTGTTCAAACTGTAGGGTTAATTCTTTGGATTGGGTACTTTCTTCCTTCTATATTTGTGCATTTATAGAGATAAACTGACTTCTGAGCACTGCTTTGGCTGTATCCCATAGGTTCTGGTAGGAAGTGTTTTCATTTTCATTTGAATCCATAAATCTATTTCATTCTTGATTTCTTCAATGACCTGTGGCTTTTTGAATAAAATGTTGTTCAGTTTCCATGAGTTCCAATTTCTGTCTATGTTTTTTCTGTTAGTGATTTCTACTTTTAGGGCTTTATGGTCTGAGAAGATGCTTTGCAATAATTCAATGGCATGGATTTTGTTAAGATTTGCTTTATATCTTAACACATGGTATATTCTGGAAACTTCCATGTGCACTGGAGAAGAAGATGTAGTTATCTGTTGATGGATAGAGTTCTGTATATGTTGATGAGGGCTAGTTGACTAATTGTGGCAATAACATTTTTCTAAAAGATCTATCCAATATTGAGAGTGGAGTGGTGAAGTCTCCCACTTTTATGGTGGAGTGATCTATCTCCTTTTAGAGTGTAGTCACAGTCAGTGTGTCTTTGATGTATTTAGGTGCTCTAGTATTGGGTGCATAAACATTTAATATTGTTAAGTCATGCTTGTGTATTGAACCTTTCAGCAATAGTGTCCATCTTTGTCCACAATGATGGATTTTAATTAAAATCTGTTTTATCTGGGATTAGAATTCTCACACCTGTTCATCTTTGTAGGTTGTTCACTTGGTATATATTCTTCCATCCTTTAATTTTCAGTTTGTTCATATCTTTAAGCCTAAGGTGAGTGTCTTGTAAGCAACATATAGACGGATCATGTCTTTTGATCCAAGATGTCACTCATTGTCTCTTTACTGGAGCATTCAGTACTTTTACATTCAATGTAATTATTGATAAGAATGTGTTTAGTGCTGTCATTTTGATGTATTTGTTTTCGTGTTGATGTTTTCTCTGCTGCTCTTGATATTCTGTTCTGGGACATTCTTTATGGGTTGATTTTTCACCCTTTTCAGTGTTGGTTTTGTGGTTGTTGAGACTTCTGTATTATTTCCTGGTTTGAAATGTGGCATCTTTATTGTGCTTTATGGCTACCCCTGTTATCCCCCTTAATAATTTATGTTTAAATCCAATTTTAACTTCTACATATATCATTCACTTCCTTTCTATCTGGAAGTACTATAAGTACTGCAGTATATCCCTCTTTTTAAAGTGATAAGTTATAGTTTACGTGATATGACCACTGGATCACTTCTTTTAATATTATAGCTTTTTTTTTGAGATTTGTCCCATCGCTATCTGAGTAGGGTTCTAGAAGACGTGCCCTGTATTGTCTCCTAAAATATAAACTTAATGGTTTTGTTTTTCTAAGTCAAGAGATTCTTTCAGTATTTCTTGTAGCTTTGGTTTGGTTTTTACAAAGTCTCTGAGTTTCTGTTTATCTGTGAATGTCTTAATTTCATTTTCACATTTGAAAGTTTTACAGAATATATAATTTTTGGTTGGAAGTTTTTCTCCTTCAAAACTTTGAATGTGTCATCTCAGTGCCTCCATGCCAGCATCATTTCTGCTGAGAAGTCAGACAAAGCTTCCAGGGCATTCCTCTGAATGTTAGCTTTGCTTTGAGTCTTGCTACCTTTAAGAGTTTCTGCTTAGTTTTCATTTTGTTAAGCTCGATTATAGTATGTCTTGGTGTCTTTCTTTTGGGGTCTACATTGTGTGGTGTTTGATATGCATCTTAGATATCTGTGTTCTCTTTTTCATAATTTCAGGGATGTTTTCTGTCAAAAACTCAACAGCAGTGCTCTCTGTGTTTTTAGGTCTACCTCTCCATTCAGGAACTCCCATTAACTGTAGATTGTTCCTCTTGATAGAGTCCCATATGTTTCTTAATGCTTCTTCAGCTTTCTTGTTTCTTTTATCTGATTTCCCCTCATAAATGCTGGTGTCAGTATCTCTGTCTTCTAAGTCAGAAAGTCTGTTTTCCAGTTGTTCAGTTCTGTTTTCTTGGCTTTGAATTGAATTGTCTAATTCTTTAATTTTATAGTTGATTTGATGGATTTCAGAATGCTGGTGTTTCATCAATTTGAACAGCTTGCTTAATTTTTCATTTTGTTCTGCTTCATTTTGTATAAGGTCTAGGAAGACTCTCTATATAATCCTTTTGTACTTGACCTCCAATAGTTTTAGAAAGGCTTCTTCATCTGGGAAGTTCTTTGGTTCTTTCTTTTGGGAGCTTTCTGGAGCCATGGGTGGATTTTTTGTTTAAGTGTCTGGCCAGGGATTGTTACTTCTGGGGCATCTAGAGGTTGTTTAGGTTCTCTGGTGTTGCCTTAACAGGATGGGAGGCACAGTCTGAGAAGGAAGGTGATCACCAGTCACCTCTATGTACACCAGTAACTGGGCTTAGTGGAATTTGTGGGGCAGCAGGCTCCAGCTCCTAGTTGGCAAAGACACAGCCCTATTTATGGAGTCACTGGGGGGCCATCAGGTGAGCCTACGTTGTGGGTCAGTAAAGGCTGGAAGAAATGCCGTCAGGATACACTGCAGCTATTTCTCTAGGCAGTCTTATTTTTAAAAGGTGCAAACTATGTGACAGCTTCCAAAATCAGTCAGGCTGTCAGGTGTGCAAGTCCTTCTTTCCTGCTGGCAATAGAGATACCTCTATATCTGTCTCCAGATGCTGTAATCTAGTTCAAAGTATAGACAGGCTACTGCCCTGCTGTAATCTGATGTCAGGCCCCACCTGTAAGCCTACACTGTGCTAAACACAGCTTTTCTGCTTGTAAAGTGCTCCCTGAGCCGGCACTGCCTCCCAGCCTGGGAATTAGCTCCTGCTGAGGCCTCGTTTGGGTAACTCCACCTCCCAGTCAAACAAGATGGCATGCCACACAAGCTCTCCTGCCAGCTGTAAAATAGCTGAGTCAATGGTGGAGGCTTGGAAACAGAGGGTGGAGGGGCTGTGGTGCTCAGAGTCCAGAGCAAGGCTCTCAAAATATAGCTATTCTACCTGCTGATCATGTCAACAATGTTGCTGAGGTTTGCTGCCAGTTAAGCTCACGCCTGCTAGTTAAGACAAAGAAAAAAGAAATGCCAGTTACCTTCAGTCTGCTGAGAGCTGGCCATTTAGTAAGGACAGGGGTAAGTGAAAGAGAAGAAGTTTCTTGTTAAGTGGTATGTACTCCAAATTGACAGTCCTATGCCGTGTCCTAGGTCTCACTGGGTGTCCAGAAGGCTCCATTTAATTGTCAATCCAGGCCTTAGTTTTCAGAGTCGATTAAGGAGACGTGTGTCTAGTCTGCCATCTTGACTCTACCCTGAACTCTAAGTCTCAATGACAAATTGAAATATTTTCTTTTTTGCACTATGCCCTCAGTTCTTCAATACTTGACATTTGTCAAGTCTTTGGTTGAAGTTTTTTTCTCCAGAGGCTATTAGGTTTATTCTTGAGCACTGTCCATGGGTATACTGATGCACTGATGTATTACAGCATGACTTTAATTGATCAGAAAGCAAACCAAGTCTATAGGAGTCACAGAGGAACATGCTGGCACCTCAAAATTAAATAATGACTGTCATGGATTAAATGATGCCTCTCTCCAAAAACATGTGTATCAATTTATCTAGGCTATGATACCCAGAACCATGTGGTCATCCTCCATTTTGTTATTGTAATTTTATGTTGGAGAGGTTTAGGGTGCAATTATAATACCCTCACCCAGATTTGTCCCTGATTGAATGAAAAGGGAGTTTTCCTGGAGTGTGGCCTGCAACACCTTTTATCTCTCAAGAGACAAAAGGAAAGAGAGCCAGCAGAGAGTTAGACAACTTATACCACCAGTAAAGAAACATCAGGAGCAGTGTGTGTCCTTTGAACCCAGCTTCCCTTGAGAAGTCTAAGAAGCTTCTCAACCAGGGAAAGACTGATGAGAAGTACCATCCTTCAGAGCTGACAAAGAAAGAAGTCTTCCCCTAGAGATGAAGCCCTGAATTTGAACTTCTTCTATTTGACTTTACTATGAAGAAATAATCTTCTCTTTGTTAAAACCATCCACTTGTGGTATTTCTGCTAAAGTGGCACAAGATGACTAAGATAATGACCTTGTGTAGTGGAGACATATGTTTGTGAATGTGTTTACAGGGAATTATTTTTAAAAGGACCACTGTTTCAGAATAAAATCTCTTCTTGTTCTTTATGTTCAGCAAAATGCTTTTTGCACAGTTGAACAAAATTTCTAGAAATCATTCATCTTTTGTATTGAAACAAAAGATGTTTGAAGTCTCAACTGAGCATCATAAGGTGATGTCAACCAAGAAATTACATGTCCCAGTTCACTTTCCCTATAATAACTAATATTTGTAGAGAAGTTACCATGCTTCAGTTAGAAAATAGAAGAATAACATGAGAAAATTGATATCATTCACAAAAATTGAAAAGAAATTAAGACGAATTCATTACAATAACCTCACTGTTCAACTTTTCCACAAAGCTGTATATATGAATTATATAAAAATATTTCTAAATAACATTGGCTTGAGTAAAAAGTACTCAAATCCATTTACGAGTCTACAAATTT
This sequence comes from Heterohyrax brucei, assembly GCA_028571685.1. NCBI lineage: Eukaryota > Metazoa > Chordata > Mammalia > Hyracoidea > Procaviidae > Heterohyrax > Heterohyrax brucei. The sequence goes on from CM053149.1 coordinate 56,653,557, forward strand.
TGACTTTTTTTTTTTTTTTTAACAGATAGTGGCTATTGTTGTTAGGTGTCCCTGAGGTTAATTGCAACTCAGAGCAATCCTATGTGCAATAGAATGAAACTCTGCCTGGTCCTGCAACCTCCTCACAGTGGTTGCTATACTTGAGCCCATTGTTGCAGCCAATGTGCCAATTCACCTTGTTGAGGGTTTCGTCTTTTTCTATGGGCCTCTACCTTACCATGCCTGATGTCCTTCTCCAGGGACTGGTCCCTTCCAATAAGATTTTCAAAGTATGCAATATGAAGCCTCCTATCCTTGCTTCAAAAGTACATTATGTCTACACTTCATCCAAGTCAGATTTGTTTGTCATTCTGGCAGTACATGGTGTACTCAGTATTCTTCACCTACACCATAAGTCAAAGACATCAGTTCTCTGTTGGTCTTCCTTAATCCTTGCCCAGTATTCACATGTCTAGGAAGAGACTGAAAACTCTATGGCTTGGATCAGGTGCACCTTAGTCCTTAAAGTAATGTCTTGCTCTTCAACACTTGAAAGAGTCCTTTTGTAGTGCATTTAGCCAATGCAATGTGCCTTTTGATTTCTTGACTGCTGCTTAAGTGGGTGTTGATTATGGATCCACCAGAAATGACTTTACTCTTTTCTCCATTTATCATATCCATATCAATATGGATTGTATCTCAACATAATGAAAACAGAAATTCTCACAACTGGACCGTTGGTAATGAATTCTCACAACTGGACCTTGGTAATGAATTTTCCTCTGATCTTGATGGTCTGTTCTTCTCTGTATAGTGCAATTTCTGGAATTACTTTCTCAGCATAAAGACTGAGTAAGTATGGTGGAAAGATGCAACTCTGACCCACATCTTTCTTGACTTTCAACCATGTAGTTTCCACTTGTTCTGCTTAAATGACTGCCTTGGTCCACATACAGACTCCTCATGAGCAAAATTAAGTGTTCTTGAGTTTCCACTTTTCCCAATTTTGTCCATAACTTGTTATGATCCACATCATTAAATGCCTCTGCATCATCAATAAAATACTGGTAAATATCTTTCTGGTATCCTATGCTTTCAGCCAATAACCAGTTGAGATCAGCAATGATAAGAGGTCTATTAATTTCTCTATTATAAGAAACCCTGGTGGTGTAGTGGTTAAGTATTATGGCTGTGAATCAAAAAGCAAGCAGTTTGAATCTGACAGGTGCTCCTTCAAAACTCTATGGAGCAGTTTTACTTTGTCCTATAGAATTGCTCTGAGTTGGAATCGACTCTACAGCAGTGGGTTTTCTTTGTTTTTATGTATGTTAAGGACAATAGATATACATGGCATCTACATACTCCTAAGATCACATTCATCAGCCTGCCTGTATCTTTGTTGTTATGGTCAAAGCATCCACATACCTATGCACTGCATTTTATCCCCTGTCTTCTACTCATTTTTCCCTCTTTTCTACAATCTCTTTTCCCCTCTATTTTGTGAATGATTTCAATCAGAAAAAATCCTGCTGTAATATATGCTGTATTAAAAATACGCCAACATGTACAAAATTAGCAAACAACCATAAAGCTTGCAGTTTATTTTGGTAAAAATATGGCATGTATTTTTTATCACAATCTGCTCAGATTAATGCCTTATTTCTTTCTTCTTATCTATAACAAAACTTCTACCACACACTGCTTCCACTTAATCTTTTTCATTCACTCTTTACATCAGTGTGATCAAGTCTTCTTCATCCTTCCAACAAATAGCTATTGCCAAGGTCAACATTAACAGACAACCATGACATACTGAGGACATGCATGGGTTTAAACCACGACTTTGATCTAGTCACTGTCCTGGCACAAAGATCCTAGTCTATTAAGGGAAGCATTTAGATGAAATTCTTTAAATACACGAGTTTGGCATAACAAATCATTATTTAACTTCCTCATTAACATTCTTAAAAATGATTTGGGGTGTCATAATGGAATATTAACAATTGAGAAATTAGTTGTTGATCCAGTTTACAGAATGCAAGGTTAAACAGCTTAAATATGATTATTTTCTTTTGATACTCTACTTCTTAAATAATGTAATCTCACCTCAACATTACTCTTTCTTTTCTTTAAATTGGAGCTGCCTATCTGCTATTGTAAAACAAACAAAAGGAGTTTTAATCATTTAACCTAGCTATATAATTTAAAACTCAATGTGAAAAGTGAGAGTTCAATATTGAAATTATAACAAGATTTTTCTCTGAAGAATTAAAAAGCTATAGCTCAGAGAAAGTTAACTTTGAGAAGTACAAAGTATCCATTCCAAGTGATGTTATTTCTCTCATGCCAGAAATTCCCTTCCAGGTGTTGACAGCGTTTTTAGTACCTGTAGGGACATATTGTCTCCACTGAGCAGTTTTTGTTTCTTGTTTTTTTTTTTTAAGGTACTGAGTAGCTGTTCTTTTTAAACACAAAATAGCAAATAATTTGAGATCAAAGGTCATGATTTTACCCTATTTCTTTTTTCTAAGGATTAAATTTTTTTTTTTTAATGTCAGCTGAATGTGCAATCACAACCATTCACTCAGGATAAAAAGAGCCTGCAGATTGGAAAATGGTCCAACTTAAAGGAAAGTTCATTTTGACATTCAAACACCAAGTAAAAAATAAAACTATGCCAATATTATTGCATTAAGGAGAGGATCTTTTTAAAAGCACAGTGGTAGGATACAAACAACTATGAGTCAGTTATATACATTTTTTTCAATTTATCTGAATTTTACATTCTCAAGACCAATTACAATTGTGCTTCAAGTTCCAAAACAATAGAATTTTGAGTACACTGAATATCCTGAGGAATTTATTATCATTGCTATTTGGATTAGAACTATTGTTCCACTAAAATTGTTTTGCACTGGTAACAATTTGAGACTGTTACGTATACTATCTAGTCTATTGCTATAAAGAAGACGACCCTGTCATTGTCATAGAGGATCCACATGACAAGGTAGAACTCCCCCACAGCACTTTCTTGGATATAATCTTTATGGAAGTGTATCACCAGATCTTTGTCCCATGGAGCTGCTGTGTGGGTTCGAAGTACCAGGGCTTATACACACATGTTTTTGTGTATCTGTGTATTTGTTGTTGTTCTTAGGTGCCTTTGAGTCAGTTTCAACTCATAGTGACCCTATGTACAATAGAACAAAAACACTCCCTGGTTCTGTGCCATGCCCACAATCATTTTTATGCTTATGCCCATTGTTGCAGCCACTGTTTCAGTCTATCTCACTGAAAGGCTTTCTCTTTTTAGCCAACCCTTCACTTTACCAAATACAGTAAGCATTTCAAGGTCTCTATACCTTCAACAAGCAAGTCTGTTCAATCTGCATAATGCAAATTAAGCAGTGATGAGTCTTCATCTAGTCCAGATGCTCCATTTTTCTTCATATAGTTCACCTTGGATTATTTGCTTACCATACAGATTGAAAATATATGGTGAAAGGGATACAATGCTGACCCACACCTTTCCTAACTTCAAACCATGCAGTGTCCCCTTTCTCTGTTTGCATGATTGCCTCTTAATCCATGTATAGATTTCTCATGAGCACAATTAAGTGTTCTGGCATTCCCATTCTCCACCATGTTATCCATAATTTGCTATGATCCATACCGTCCAGTGCCTTCATATAATCAATAAAACATGAGTAAATGTCTTTCTTGTATTCTCTGCTTTTAGACAAGATCCGCCTGACATCATCAATGATATCCTTGCTTCCACATTCACTACTGAATGTGGCCTGAATTTCTGGCAGTGCCTTATAAATAAACTGCTTCAGCTGCTTTTGAATGACCTTTAGCAAAATTTTACTTGTGTGTGATATTAATGATATTGTTAGATGACTTTCACATTTCGTTGGATCACATTTCTCAGGCATAGGCACAAATATGGACGTCTAAGTTGGATCTGACTCGAAGGCACTTAGCTTGGTATCACTTGGCTTGTCAGGTAGCTAGCTGTCTTCCATATTTCTTAGCATAGACGAGTGGGCAATTCCAATGCTGCAGCCATTTGTTGAAACATCTCACATGATAGTCTATCAATTCATGGGACCTTGTTTTTCACTAATGCCTTCAATGCAGCTTTTGCACTTCTTCCTTCAGTACCATGGGTTCTTGATCATATGTTACCTCTTGGAAAGTTGAAATTAGACCAATTGTTTTTGGTATGATGACTTCCACCTTCTTTTGATGCTTCCTGCATAGTGTAGTATTTTCCCTGTAGAATCCTTTGCTATTGCAACTTGAGGCTTGGATTTTTTCTTCTATTCTTTCAGCTTGAGAAATTTAGATTAGAGAACGTTCTTCTCTTTTGGTTTTCTACCTCCAGCTTTTTGCATACCATTATAATACTGCACTTTGTCTTCTAGAGTCACCCTTTGAAATTTTAACTTCCTTACTGCATCAATTCCTCCCTTTGTTTTAGCTACTCAACACTGAAGAGAGATTTCAGAGTCTATTTGATATCCCATTTGGACTTTGCTTTCTTTCTGGTCTTTTTAATGACCTCTTGCTTTCTTCTTGTTTGATGTCCTTGATGTCATTCTACAACTCATCTGGTCTTTGGTCATTAGTGTTCAGTGCATCAAATCTGTTTTTGAGATGAGCTCTAAACTCAGGTGAGATATACTCAAGATACTCAAGGTCATACTTCGGCTCTCATGGACTTGTTATAACTTTCTTCAGTTTCAGTTTGAACTTGCACATGACCACATGCACCACAGTCAGACCCGAGCCTTGTTCTGATTGATGATATTGTATTTTCCATCATCTCTTTCCACAGATACAGTTGATATGATTCCAGTGTATTCCATCTGGTGAGGTCTATGTATGAAGTCACCATTTATTTTGGTGGAAAGAGGTATTTGCAGTGAGGAAGTAGTTGGTGTTGCAAAATTCTGTCAGGTGATTTCAGCATTACTTTTTATTACCAAGGCCATATTTTCAACTGCTGATCCTTCTTTGTTTCCAACTTTTGCATTCCAATCACCAGTAATTCTCAAGGAATCCTGATTTCATGTTTGATAATTTTTGGACTGTACGAGCTAGTTAAAATCTTCAAATTCTTCATCTTGGGCCTTAGTGGTTGGTGAACAAATTTGCCAAATAGTCATACTAAATAGTCTTTCTTGTAGATGTATGTATGGATATTACCTATCACTGATGGCATTGTACTTCAGGATAGTTCTTGAAATGTTCTCCTGAAGATGAATGCAACACCATTCTTGTTCAAGTTGCATTCTTCGCATAGTAGACCAGATGGTGTCTGACTGGAACTCGTCCAAATGGCCCATTTCAGCTGATGAAATGATCAGGAAATGTATTTTCTCTTCCTCTGACTTTCTCTATATTACAAGCAGGAAACATTCAGCAGCCTTTCCCTTCCTATAATGAGAATTGTATACACGTAACAAATTTTTAAATTAAAAGCATGGAAATCAACAGGACATCCTAATGGGGGTTTTTACCCTGTCAGTGTATTCCATACAGCAATATTTTCCTTGCCAAATCCCATACAAACCAAACTAATGGCCACCAAGTAATTTCTGACTCATACCAGCACTACAGGACAGAGTAGAACTGATTCATAGGGTTTCCAAGTAGCTGCTGATGAATTTCCACTGCTGACCTTGCAATTGGTAGCTGAGCTCTTCACCACTATGCCTCCAAGAGCTTTTGTCATTGTTGTTAGTTGTTGTTGAGTGAATTCTAACTCACAGAACTGCTCCATAAGGTTTTCATTGCTGTGAATCTCTCAGAAATAAACAGCCAGGCTTCTCTGAGATGCCACCTGGATGAATTTGAACCGCCAAGCTTTTGTGTAGCAGTTGACCACTTAATTGTTTGCAGTACACCAAGACTTCATTATCTAATAGTAGTTTATCATAATGAAAGTGCCTCTATGCTATGATTTTAAATGCAGAACCAAATTCTCCAGAAACAGTAAATATAATACTTCCATAATACATATAATTAGATATTTTTTGTGTGGTATTTTTCTACAAATGTTCAAATTTGGTGGGTTCACTTTATAAACACATCAAACTGACCACTTTTTCTTTTATTGTGACTGAGTGAAAGTATACAATCCAAGTTAAATTTGCATGTACACCTATCTGCAGCTTTTTCTGTTCTCCTTGTCTGGTGACAGCACACTCTTCTTTTCTGTTCTGTACATGTCATATTTTCTTAACAATCTCCTGTCCCCTCTTCTCCACCCTCCCCCTCCCTTCTAGTAAGAGGCCAGTAGGACAGCGTCTTGTAGATGCATAGAACCATAAAGTAGGCACACAGTATGGTCAGTTTGTGTCCCTGAGTCCAGTCCATTCCTGTCTGAAGAGTTGACCTCAGTAATGCTTTATGATCAGGGGCAGCAGCAGGTCTAGGGACTATGCTCCCAGGGGACCTCCTGGGCCTTTGGACCATCAATTGTGGAAAGTGACCACTTTTTAACGTACAACCCGTGCTGTGGCTGGTTTCTCCTGCATCCTACTAGAGTGTTATCAGACACTATCGTTCTAAACGAAATATCTACAACTGTCTAAAACGTTTTAGACACTATATTAAAAAAAATTGCCACTGAGTCAATTCCAACTCATAGTGACCCTGTAGACAGCAGAACAGCTCCACATAGTTCCCAAAGAGCACCTAGAGGACTTGAACTACCAGCCTTTTGGTTAGAAGACACAGCACTTAACCACTATGCCACTAAGGTTTCCAGAAACTATATACTCCAATAAAATCCAGTTGTTTCTTGTCCATAAGTCCTTTTGTCAGTCTCCTACGCAAACACTGACTCAAAACCTATTGAATATTCTTTTGAACATAGATTAACAACTCATTTCTTTATTAACAGCCTCATTTATTATTGGGTAAACAAATATTATTTGCAAAATCTTTAATGAAGGGAGGGCAGTATGATTTAAGTTATTTGATCTTATTATTGATTCTATTCCTGTAATTCTAGAAAAGTAACAATTATGCATTTGAGTTATGCTTGTTTATCCATTTAAAAGAAATTTATTCTCTTACTAAATTTTTATGCATTGTGAGAAATAAATGTTTCAGAAGAAACATATAGTTTGGTGAAATAAGAAGGGCTGGGCTGAAATCCCCAATTTCCTGTATACTCAAAGAACACATTATTTAGAACAGAAAGTAATACTTGTAAAGAATGAGCTTCTCAGTTCAAGCAGGAGACCAAATGAGTAGGCAGGATGGGAAGGCCGAAAGGAACAGGAACCAGAGGGATGAACGTAAGACAATGGGATGGAAAGTGGGGGTGTGGTATTATATTATAGGGGGTTCACCTAATGTCCCATAAGAATGTGTATAAATTTTTGTGTGGGGAATTAGGATGAGCTTTAATCTTTCACCTAAAGCACAATAAAAATAGATAAATGAATGAGAAATAGAAGAATACTAAAAAAAAGTTATGGTGACTCTTCCCTAAGCTAACCAAACCAAAATTTACTGCTATCAAGTTAGTTCTGACGCCTAGCAACCCTACAGACAGAACTTCCCCATTGAGTTTCCAAGAAGCATCTGGCAGATTTGAACTGCCAACCTTCTGGTTAGCAGCCATAGCACTTAACCACTACACTACAAAGGTTTCTAAAATCCAGTTTTAATCTGGATTCTAGACTGTTATGTGTATTGAGAAAGACATGTTTTCTCGGTGGTAAAACCAAAATAAGTCAAATCGTATGCCTTGAGGGGTCTTAACCAAGTGATGATCTGTACCGCTCAAGACACCCATACTTTGGAAAAGTGCTGAGTGCTGCTGCCAGCAAGGCATTTTTTTCTTTTCACAAGATCGAGTTAATTCTGACTCACAGCGACCTTGTAGACAGAGTAGAACTGCCCTGTAGAGTTTCCAAAGAGTCCCAATTGGATTTGAGCCCCAGCACTTAACCACTATGCCATCAGGGTTACCTTCACAACATGGACAAAGAAAATACATGTAAGTATCCTGTGATCATGCTGTAAGAATCCTCTGAAACTATCTGGAATCAGTAATTTTATTATTAATAATCAGTAGCTAATCAAAATGTGATTATTAAACAATATTCATTGATTTTCTTGTAATTGCTCTCCATGTGGACTGGTGGTTCTTCTTTTTACCCCGTTACAATACTTGTATAACAAAACTGGCCAGTACTACCCAGTTTCATTTTCAGTGGTCTACGTAGTTTCCCAGTAGTAATTGTTTTAATTTTTTTCATTTTTCTTTCTTTTTTTTTTATTCTAATTGAATGAAAATGTACATTCCCATATAAATTTGCATGCTCACCTATGTGCAGCTTCCACTGCTCTCCCTGCACGGTGACAGCACACTCTTCCTCCCTGTTCCATACATGTCTTATTCTCACAACAGTCTCCTATCTTTTCCTCTCCACCCATTCCCCTTCCTCAAGTATGAGGTCAGCAGGATGACAACCTACAGATGCCTAGAACCATAAAGTGCCCACAAAATATGGTCACTCTGCATCGCAAAGTCTGATCAATTGCTGTCCGAAAAGTTGACCTTCACTATGATTTATGGACATGAGCAGCATCAGGACCAGGGGCCATGTTCCCAGGGGAACCCCGAAGCAACTGGACCATCAGCTGTGGTCTTTTAGTGGAGATCTCAGGGTGCACCCCTATTTATACTTGTGTTGCCAGTGAGACTCAACTTTGTGAGCTCTGTTGTGGCTATCACTGGTAGTGGCCGGGCACCATCTGGTTTCTCCGGCCACAAATCAATGTAGACCCCCACTCACGTGAGTCTCTCTGTCTTCTGGGTTCTCTTTCCCCCACGTCATTATGGACCTCTGTGTTCATCAGTTCCTGCTAAGCTGGGATGATTTACTGCACCCTCAGATGGCAGCTTTTAAGAATCCAGACACCACCCACCAATGTGGTGTGCAAAGAGTCTTCATTTGCAAAACGCTAGCTGTGCCAATTGGCCTCAATTTCCCCTGAGAGCACAGTCCCCGGCCCCCCACATCAACTACTCTGTCCTTGCAAGATTGTATTAAGGTGGGAGGAGTACACAAGTTGTGTTGAAGTCCAGTTAATGTCCTTACTGATGTGTGCTGTCATCGATTTCACCCAACCAAATTTGACAACTATCTAATCTAAACCCTGACCTCCTCACCCTCCCACCCTCCCCACCCTGACAGCTGTCAAAGAGTCTTTTCTGTTATGCATGAGTCTGCTTTTAAGTTCTTACTGTAGGAGTCTCATACAATATTTGTCCTTCTGTCACTGGCTACTTTCACTCAACATAATGTCCTCCAGTTGAAACCAGGTTAAGAGATGTTTCCTGCTATCATCGTTGTTCTTTATCATTGCATAGTGTTCCACTGAGTATATATACCGTAGTTTACCTAACCATGCCTCTGTTATTGGGCATCTGAGTTGATTCCATCTTTTTGCTATTGTGGACTGTGCTGCCATGAACATTCATGTGCATGTATCAGTTGGTGTGAATGGCCTTGATTCTGTAGGATATGTTCCAAGCAGTGGAATAACTGGGTCAAATGGTATATCTATGTTCATTTTCTTAAGGGAGCCCCAGATTGCTTTCCAAAGAGGTTGCACCATTCTGCAACCCCACCAACAGTGTAGGAGAGTTCCAGTCTCCCCACAGCCTCTCCAGCATTTGTTGTTTTGCCTTTTTGGGCTCATGGCCAACCTTGTTGGGGTGAGATGGTATCTCATTGTCATTTTGATTTGAATTTCCTTAATAGTTAATGATCATGAGCATGTCCACATGTGTTTTTTGGCTTCCTAGATCTCCTCTTTAGAGAAGCAACTGTCCATTTCCTTTGCCCATCACTTAATTGGATGACTTATCTTTTTCTTACCGATACTTTGTAGCATCTTATAGATTATGGAGATCAGGCATCGGTCTGACGTACAGTTGCCAAATATTTTTTCCCATTCTGTAGGTGGCCTTTTAATTCTATTAATAAAGTCTTTGGATGAGCAAAAGTGATTGATTCTTATTAGTTCCCATTTATCTATTTTCTCTTCTGATGATTGTGGTTTGTTTGACAGATTTTGACGTCTGTCTACATTGCTTATTAAATCTTCCATTGTTGCTCCTACTTTTTCTTGGATGAGCTTTATCATTTTAGATTTGATACTTGGGTTTTTTATCCAGTTTGAGTTAGTTTTTGTATAAGGTGTAAGATATGAGTCTTGTTTTCATTTAGTGCAGACAGATATCCAATTTTGCCAGCACCATTTGTTGAAGAGATTGTTTTTACCCCAGTTTAAAGCCTTATGGCCTTTTTTGAATATCAACTGTTCATAGGCAGATGATGTCATCTCGGGGGTCTCAATTCTGTTCCACTGATCTATCTGTCTGTTTTAGTACCAGTACCAGGCTGTTTTAACTACTGTGGTAGTGTAATAGTTCTAAGGTCAGATAATGAGAGGTCTCCCAATGTGTTCTTATTTAGTAATTCTTTACTTATCCGAGGCCTCTTACTTTTCCAGACAAATTTGATAATTTGTTCCTCCATCTCAATAAAAAATGTCACTGGAACTTGTACTTGGATTACATTATATAAGTAGATTGCTTTGGGTAAAATAGACATTGTCACAGCGTTAAGTCTTACTATCCATGAGCTGGGTAGGTTTCTCCATTTATGTAACTCTCTCTTAGTTTCTTATAGTAAGGGTTTGTAGTTCTCTTTGTAAGAGTCTGTTATTTATCTCATTAGATTTATTCCTAGGTACTTTATCTTCTTAGGGACTATAGTAAATGGTATTGACTTGATGATTTCTTCCTTAATAATCCCATTGTTGGCATAAAGGAATGCTACTGATTTACTTATGTTTATTTTTTATTCTGAGACTTTGCCGAACTCTTCTATCAGTTTGAGTAGTTTCCTTATGGCTTCTTTGGAATTCTCTGCATACACAATCATATCTGCAAAAAGGGAGATTTTTAGTTCTTCTTTTGCCAGTGCATATGTCCTTTATTCCTTGGTCTTATCTAATTGTTCTGGCTGGAACTTCTAGTACAATGTTGAATAGGAGAGGTGAGAGTGGGCATCCTTGTCTAGTTCCTGTTCTCAAGGGAAACTGTTTCAGTCTCTCCATTCAGGAAGATGAAGGCAGTTGGCTTTGTCTAAATGGCCCTCATTGCATTGAGGAATTGGCTGCCTATTCCTATTTTGCAGAGTTTTTAGCATGAAGGACTTTACCAAATGCTTTTTCTGCATCAACAGACAAGATCAGGTGATTCTTGTCTTTTATGATCACATTAATTGTTTTTTGGATGTTGAACCAGCCTTGCGTCCCTGGTATGAATCCAACTTGGTCATGATGGATTATTTTTTTGATATGTTGTTGTATTTTATTGGCAAGAATTTTGTTGAAGATTTTTGCATCTAGATTCATGAGTGATATCAGTCTGTAGTTCTCTTTTTTGGCTGAGTCTTTCCCTGGCTTTGGTATTAGGGTTATGCTAGTTTCATAGAATGAATTTGAGAGTATTCCATCCCTTTCTATACTGTGAAATAGTCTCAGTAGTATTGGAGATAACTCTTCTCTAAAAGCTTGGTAGGATTCTGTGGTGAAGCCATCTGGGCCCGGGCTTTTTTTGGTTGGCAGTTTTTTGATGACTTTTTCAATCTGTTGTTTTGTGATGGGTTTATTAAGTTGTTCTGCTTCACCTTGTGATAATTTTTGCAGGTGATATGAATCAAGGAATTTGTCCCTTTCCTCTAGGTTTGCAAATTTGTTAGAATACAGACTTTCATAGTATTCATAGTTAGAATATAGACTTTCATGGTAATTTATTTCATAGATTTCTGTTGGATCTGTTGTGACAACTCCCCTCTCATTTTTTATTTGGGTTATTTGTTCCCTTTTCTGTTTTTCTGTAGGAAGTTTAACCAATGGTTTGTCAATTTTGTTGATCTTTTCAAAAAAACTAGCTTTTGGTCTTTTCAGCTTTTTCAGTTGTTCTTCTATTCTCTTATTCGTTTAGTTCTGCTCTAATTTTTATGATCTGTTTTCTTCTGGTGCCCAAGGGGTTCCTCTGTTGTTCTCGCTCTACTTGTTCCAACTGTAGGGTCAGTTCTTTGATTTAGTTTCTTTCTTCCTTCCAGATGTGTTCATTTATGGAGATAAACTGACTTCTGAGCACTGCTTTGTCTATGTTCCATAGGTTCTGGGAGAAAATGTTTTCGTTCTCGTCGGAATCCATAAATTTCTTTATTTTACCCTTGATTTCTTCTATAACCCGTTTTTTTTTTTTTTTTTGAGCAAGGTGTTGGTCAGTTTCCATGAATTCTGCTTTCTCTCTCTGTTTTTTCTGCTATTGATTTTGACTTTTACGGCATTATAATCTGAGAAGATGCTTTGCATTAATTCAGTGATATGAATTTTGTTGAGAATTTCTTTATGTCTTAACACGGGGTCTATTCTGGAGAATGTTCCATGTGTACTGGGGAACAAGGTGTAGTTGTCTGCTGATGGATAGAAAGTTCTGTATATGTCAATGAGGTCTAGTTGGTTAATTGTAGCACGAAGGTCTTCTGTGTCTTTATTGAGCTTTTTTCTAGACGATCTGTTCAATATTGAGAATGGAGTGCTGAAGTGTCCTACTGTTATTGTGGAGTGACCTATCTCCTTTTTGAGTGTAGTCAGTGTTTCTTTGACGTATTTAGGTGCTCTAATATTAGGTGCATAAATATTTAACATTGTTAAGTCCTGCTTGTTTGTTGAACCTTTCAGCAATAAATAGTGTCCATCCTTGTCCATGATGGTGTATTTTACATTAAAATCGATTTTATCTGAGATTAGAATTGCCACACCTGCTCTTCCTTGTTCATTGTTAGGTTGATACATATTCTTCCATCCTTTGATTTTCAGTTTGTTACTATCTCAAAGCTTAAGGTGAGTTTCTTGTAGGCAACATATAGATGGGTCATGTCTTTTGATCCAAGATGTCACTCGATGTCTCTTTACTGAAGCATTCAGTCCTTTCTCTTTCAATGTAATTATTGATAGGTATTTATTCAGTGCTGCCATTGTGATATGTTTATTTTTGTGTTGATGTTTTCCCTGTTGTTCTTATTAATCTGTCCTGCAACCTTCTTCTTTTGGAGTTGATTTTTCACCTTTTTCAGAGTTGGATTTGTGATTTTTGAGACTTCTGTATTACATTTCTTGATATGGTATGTTACAAGGACCAAAGGTAACTCACCATTTTGATTTTTTTTTTTTTCCTCTATCTTGACCGGTGGGCACAGCCAGGACTTGACTAGCTGCTGGTCTCGGACACACTGCTGGTGAGACCAGCAAGAGTAATTGTCAGGTTCCGAGAGTGCGGCTTTGGACTCTATGCACCTTGGCTCCTCTGGCCTATCTTTCTGTCTCCACCATATGGTATGTTGCTTCTTTATTGTGCTTTATGGCAGCCCCTATAATCCCGCTTAATAAACTATATATAAACCCAATTTTGATTGCTACCAGTTTTGTCAACTTCCTCTCCATCTGGATGGACTATAATGACTATAGTACATCCCTCTTTTTAATATGATGATATCATAGTTTACATGATATGATCAATAGATCATTTCTGTTACTATTATAGCTTTGATTATGTTTGGAGCCTTCCTTAACTGAGTAGGATTCTGGATAAGGTGTCCTTCTGAAATATAAAGTTAGCAGTTTTGTTTTTCCAAGCCAAGAGATTCTTTCAGCATTTCTTGTAGCTTTGGTTTCATTTTTACAAAGTCTGAGTTTCTGTTTAACTGCAAACGTCTTGATCTCATTTTCACATTTGAAAGATAGTTTTGCAGGATATATAATTCTTGGTTGGAAGTTCTTCTCCTTCAAGACTTTGAATATTCATGCCACTGTCTCCAGGTCAGCATCGTTTCTGCTGAGAAATCAGACGAAAGCCTACAGGTTTCCTTCTGAATGTTAGCTTTGCTTTGAGTCTCACTGCCTTTAAGAGTTTCTGCTTATGTTAAATTTTGTGAAGCTTGATTATAATATGTCTTGGAGTCTTTTTATTGAGATCTATATTGAGTGGTGTTCGATGTGTATCTTGGATATCTATATTCTCTTCTTTCATAATTTCTGGAAAGTTTTCTGTCACCAGTTCAGTAACAATACTCTCTGTGTTCTCAGGTGTTTTGCCCTGTTCAGGAACTCCAATTAGTCGTAGATTGTTCTTCTTAATAGAGTCCCACATACTTCTTAATGCTTCTTCATTTTTCTTGTCTCTTTTTTCTAATTTCTCCTCATAGATGCTGCAGTTGTGGCTCTGTCTTCCAAATCAGAAATTCTCTTTTCCATTTGTTCCATTCTGTTTTCTTGGCTTTGAATGGAAGTTTCTATGTCTTTGATTTTGTTCTTGATCTGTTGGATTTCTGAGTACTGATATCCCATCAGATCAAACAGCTTGCTTAATTTTTTGTTTTGCTCTGCTGTGTTTTATATAAGGTCTAGGAGGGCTCTCTATGTAATCCTTTTTGTATTCACCTTCTGATAGTTTCAGAAAAGCTTCTGAGGTGGTTTCTCTTGGGGGCCTTCTGATGCCATGGGTGATTTCCAGGTTACCATCTTCTCCAAAGTTTGTTGCTTTTTGGGCTTCCTGCAGGTCAGTAGAGCCTGGGAGAGATGCTGTGAAGATGGACGGCAGTTATTTCTCTACGCCATCTTAAAATGAGAAGTAAAAAGCATTTGACAACTTCCCAAGTCAATCAGCTTTTCAGGTGTATACATCCCTCTTCCCAGCTGGCAAAGTAAGCACCTCTATATTGAATTAGCTCAAAATACAGAAAGGCTACTGGCCTGCTGTACTCTGCTGTTGGACCCCAGCTGTAGGCGATACTGTGTAGAATTCTGCTTTTCTACCAGAAAAGCAGTCTCTTCTGGGTAGGCACTGCCTCCCAGCCCAGGAATTAGGTCTAGATGAGGCTTCTGTATGTATGGCCCTGCCTCCTTGCAAAACAAGAAGATGTCACAAACAAGCTCGCCAGCTGGCTGGGACCAGGCTCCTGGCAGAAAGAGGGGCCAAGAGTGACGAAATGCCCAGAGTCCACAGCCTCTGCCTCTGGGCCCCAGCCCCAGCCAACACTGTGGAAAACACTGCCTCCCTGCTGGAAAAGCACTCTCCCCGAGGCAGGCACCACCTCCCAGCCTAGGAACCAAGTCCGGCCAGGGCCTCTGCCTGGGATTCTCCATTTCCCAGTGGATCAAGATGGCATCCCTCGCAAGTGCATCTGTACAGCCACCACATGGTGGAGGCAGAAAGAGGCCAGCAGAGCCAAGGTGCATAGAGTCCAAAGCCATGCTCTCAGAACCTGGCAATTACTCTTTCCAGTCTCACCAGCAGTGCGTCCAAGACTAGCAGCTAGTCAAGTCCCAGCTCTGCCCACTGGCCAAGACAGAGAAAAGAAAAATCAAAACGGTGAGTTACCTTCAGTCTATGCAAGCCTGTGCTCACCAAGAGTGGGGTCAGTGAAAGAGAAAGCATTTTACATTCAGTGGTATGAAGTCCAAATTAACAGCGCTATCCCACATCACAGGGCTCACTAGGTGTCAAGAAGGCTCTGTTTAGTTATCATTTCAGGTCTTAGTTCCCAGAAGGATTTAGGGAGACATGCATTTAGTCTACCATCTTGGCTCTGCCCCTCTTGTTTTAAATTTTTAATAAACCTCTCTGTTTTAACTTGAGACAGCATTCATGATTTTTCTCTACAATGCTGGGAATCAGCAAATAGGATTACCAAGGCCCTAACTGTCTCAAATTTAAAGCTGCTACAAACCTAGCTGGTTGTATTAGGTAGTAACAGCACCTCAAAAGTAATCTAGCTGCATATCCTTCCAACCACTAAAAGCAAGTTCAGTGCACAGTTTAAGGAAAAGTTCTCTTAGCTATTGATTGATAAATCAGCTATTTTCTACCCAAATTAGAAATGAGAAGATGAAAGAATTGACTTCCTCAAAAACCTGACACCCATCCAGCCCTTTCAGTGAGCAAGAGAAATGGGTCTGTTTTTTTTAAATTTCAATTTCCTATATTATATTCTTATGTACAATCTGTTATCTTGATGGGGTGAAGTGATTGTATATTTTTCACTGTTTTTTTTCTTATTGAAATCCATTTAGGAAAACTGAGTCTTTCTGTAAATTATTTTTCTTTAGTAATGTTTATAGACTAATACTTTACCTACTTACAATAGAATGGAAGAAGGGAATTACTGTGAGACATTTGCTTTGTTATGTAAAAATTCCATGTAAAGGAACACCCACAAGTTGAGAGTAGAACACCCTGATACCTAGTGTCCACCGAAACTTTTGAGGACTAAGGTGTGCCTGACCCAACCTGTGGTATTTTCAAGTCTCATATGCATGTGAAAGCTGGACAGTGAATAGAGAGGGGTGTCTTTGATTACAGTATGGATGAAGAATATTGATCATACTGTGGACTTACAGAAGAATGAATAAATCTGTCTTGGAAGAAACATAGCCAGAATGTTCCTTGGAAACAAGAATGGTGAGACATCATCTCATACATTTTGGAGATGTTATCAGGAGGGACCAGTTCCTGGAGAAGGACATCATGCTTCATGAGGTAATTGAAAGAAGAAGATTCTCAATGAGATGGATTTACACAGTGGCTGCAGCAATGGCTTAAAACATAGCAAAGATTGTAAAGAGGGGAGGGGAGGAGAGGGACAGTGTTTTGTTCTGTTGTACACAGGGTTGCCTCGATGGCATCTAGCAACAACAACTGCATATATTTTCTATGTTATTTAAGCTGAGTGACCTAAGGAGAGTACCACTCTGATGTTCTTCATTCAAGCAGGGAGTGAGGATATAGACATTCGATGAATTAAAAGAAGACCTTCTCAAGGATTTATGTTTAAGGTTTAATAAAAGATTTCCTCTGAGCTATCAGAGAAATATCACATTCTAGAAACAAACACTAAAATGAAGAATTTAAAAATTTGACTCACATTTACAACTGTTCTCATTGTTTTGGGTTATTTTAAATTAAGTCATTAAAATGAAGGCTGCTATGAAATTTCTGGAAACCCTAGTGGTATAGTGGTTAAGTGCTACAGCTGCTAACCAAAAGGTTGGCAGTTCAGATCCACCAGGCACCTCTTGGAAACTCGATGGAGCAGTTCTACTCTGTCTTATAGGGTCACTATGAGTCAGAATCAATTTGAGAGTGGTGTGTTTGGTTTTCTAGTTGTATGAAATCTCTGCACTTCTAGAAAACAGCCATCCTACTAGAAGGCATGCATAGTCCTTGAAACTCCCCCTAGCCTCTTTGCTGAGAAATCAATGACATCATTCTAAAAATATTATCAAACAGATGTCTCTTTAATAGAAAAGTCAGAAAACAGGCTAACATAGGTGAGAAATAATGAGGGGTTTTGGAAGGGAGAATGAGGAGATGTGCCCCATCTTTCATTAACATATAATGTTACAAAAACTAAGATAGGAACAGAAAGGAATTTAAAGGCATGAGCTGAAATAGGAACATTATAAAGTTATGTGAGTACTGCATAAGGCATAAGGGTCCATATGTGTTTGGAGAGTGACTTAAAAAGTATACAAATTGTACATCTCTAACATAAGGCTTCCATGTGGAAGCAGAGCTCTGCTCCCATCAATTAAAGAAAAACCTGCTGCTCTCAAGTCTATTCTAACTCATAGAGCCCCTATAGGACACCGTAGAACTGCCCCATAGAGTATTTGAGGAGCAGCCTGCAGATTTGAACTGCCAGCCTTGTAGTTAGCAGCCGTATCACTCAACTACTACACCACCAGGGTTTCCATTAATTAAAGAGCTCTGTAAAAAAACTGTGATAGAGATGATGAATTAAATGGAAGCTTCTCAGAGGATGACTCAGCACAACAAGTTGCTTTGTGTGACCTAGGAGGATTACCACATTCTCTCTATGTTGCACAAAAGCAAAAAGAAATCCTAAACACATTAAAAAAGAAAAAGAATATTTTCCAAAAAGGGAAATTACTTACAAAAGTCAGATGACAATGACTAAAAAGCCACTGCCATCAACTTGATTCTGACTCATAGCAACCCTGTGGGTCAAAGCAGAACTACCCCACAGTTTCCAAGAAGCATGTGGTGGATTTAACTGCTGACCTTTTGGTTAGCAGCAGTAGCAATGAGCCACCACACCCCCAGGGTTTCCAATGATAATGATAACTGAAGTTTATTAGGCATTTGGCATATCCCAAGAATATTATACAACTTCAAAAAGTAAGGACTACTATTCTTCAGGTTACAGAAAAGGACAAGAAGATAGACATTGTCAGCAACTTACAGCAAAAACTGAATAGAGGCACTGAGATGTGAATGAGGGTGTTGAGCTTCAGAGATTACTGTAGTTCAGAGACAGGGAACTCTTTTGCCTCTTAGGCAGGTAGCTGTCTTTCTAGTGAGAGTTAGTGTACAATTTAGTCACTCAAAAATCTGAGTTTCTTAAACCCACAGCATTCCAGAGTACATTCCAAAAAATTCCTGATTTACTAAATGCCAAAGAAATGTATGAACATATCCAAGAATAAAGAAAGGTATTTCTCCCGTAGTTTAATGAATCTTAATAGTTTTGAAGCCAAAATTGTGGGCTGCACATCAAAGCCCGGAGCTCAGTTGTAACCTTCTCCCTGTGTTTAAATTTTCCACTGGTGTACTAGAGATAATTCATATAGGTCACCAGAGCAAATTGTTAGATTTTCAAAAATTTTTGAGCCAGTTTTTCACACAAACAATGTTGTTGTTAGGTGGGCTTCCAGAAATGCAGGGGTTTCATACAACCAAACAACCAAACCCACCACTCAACAAAATAACAGGGAAGTGTATGAGCAGCAGCACATGGGGAGGAATCCAAAGATCATTGCATTGAGGAGCCTTGGTTAAATTGGAGGCAAATGAGAAATGCTGGAAAAATAAAGACTATTTAGCTTTTCAGGAGTGGTTTCAGTTCTGGGCTAACAGAGAGCCAATGGGCCATGTCTTCCAGGGACCCTCTAGTCTATTAGACCATCAAGCCTGGTCTGTTTAATAGAGTTTGATTTCTGCACCTCATTTTAACCTTCCTATCTCAGGAACTCTTTTATGTATTCCTGTCAAGGCAAGCACTGGTGGTAGCCCAGGCACCATCTATGCACAACAGAATGAAACACTGCCCAGTCTTGTGCCATGCCCATAATTGTTCTTATGCTTAAGCCCATTGTTGCAGCCACTGTGTCAATCCACCTTGTCAAGAGTCTTCCTCTTTTTCGCTGATCCTCCACTCTACACCAAAAATGATGCCCTTCTCCAGGGATTGATTCCTCTTGACAACATGTCCAAAATATGTAAGATGCTGTCTCTCCATATTTGCTTCCACGGAGTGCTCTGGTTATACTTCTTCCAGAACAGATCAGTTTGTTCTTTTGGTGGTCTGTGGTACATACTATATTCTTCTCTAACACCACAGTTCAAAAGTGTCATTTCTTCCTCGGTCTTCCTTCTTCATTGTCTAGATTTTGCATGCATATGATGCAATTGAAAATACCATAGCTTGGGTCAAGCGCTTTTTAGTCTTCAAGGTGACATCTTTACTTTTCAGTACTTTAAAGAGGTCTTTTGCAGCAGATTTTCCCAACACAATGCGTCTTTTGATTTCTTGACTGCTACTTCCATGGGCACTGATTGTGAATCCAAGGAAAATGAAATCCTTGACAGCCTCAACTCTTTTTCAATTTATGATGATGTTGCTTACTGGTCCCATTGGGAAGATTTTTTTTTTTCTTGATGTTGAGGTGCAATCCATATTGAAGGCTGTGATCTTTGATCTTCATCAGTAAGTATTTCAAATCCTCTTCACTTCTAGCAAGTAGTGCATAACACAGGTTGTTAGTAAGTCTTCTTCCAATCCTCATGCCTCATTCTTCTTCATGTTCCAGCTTCTCAGATTATTTGCTCAGCATATAGATTGAAAAGGTATGGTGAAATTATACAACTCTGATGCACGTCTTCCTAACTTTAAACCATGCAGTGACCTCTTACTTTGTTCTCACTACTGCCTCTTTCTCCATGTACAGATTCCTTAAGAGCACAGCGAGTGTTCTGGAATTCCCATCCTCCACAATGCTATCATAATTTGCTATAATCCACACAGTCGCATGACTTTGTATAGCCAATAAAACAGGATAAACATCTTTTTGGTGTTCTCTGCTTTCAGCTAAGATCCACCTAATGTCAGCAATGATATCCCTGGTTCCACATCCTCTTCTGAATCCAGCTTGAATTTCTGGAAGTTCCTTGTCAATATACTGTTGCCATCAGTTTTGAAAGCTCTTTAGCAAAATTTTACTGGCTTGTGATACTAATGATATTATTCCATAATTTCCACTTTTGATTGGATCACCTTTCTTGGGATTAGTCATAAATATGGATCTCTTCTAGTCAGTGGGTCAGGTAGCTGTCATCCAAATTTTTTGGCATAGATGAGTGAGTACTTCCAGTGCTGCATATGTTTGTTGAAATAACTCAATTGATATTCTATCAGTTCTTGAAGCCTTGTTTTATGCCAATGCCTTCAATGCAGCTTTGACTTCTTCCTTCAGTACCATCAGTTGCTGATCATATGCTACCTCTTCAAGTGATAATTATCAGTGATTGGAATGCAAAAGTTGAAAGCAAAGAAGGATCAATAGTTGGAAAATACAGTCTTGGTAACAGAAATGATACTTGAGATTGCCTGACAGAATTTTGTAAGACCAATGACTTCTTCATTTGCAAATAACTTTTTTAACTAACACAAATGGCAACTATATGCATGGACCTCAGCAGACGGAATACACATTTGTGGAAAAGATGATGGAAAAGCTCCATATCAGCAGTCAGAACAAGACCAGGTGCTGACTGTGGCACAGATCATCAACTGCTCACAGGCATATTCAAATTAAAACTGAAGAAAATTAGAACAAGTCCATAAGAGCCAAAGTATTCCACCTGAGTTTAGAGACCATCTCAAGAATAGATTTGATGTGTTGAACACAAATGACCAAGGACCAACAAATTGTGAAACGGCATCAAAGACAACATCCATGAAGAAAGCAAGAGGTCACTAAAAAGACAGGAAAGAAAAAACCAAATTGATGTCAGAAGAGATTTTGAAACTTGCTCTCAAACACTGAGCAGCTAAAGCAAATGGAAGGAAAGACAAAGTAACAGAACTGAGCAGAAGACTGCAAACAGCAACTCAAGAAGACAAAGTATTATCATGATATTCACAAAAAATTGGAAATAGAAAACCAAAAGGGAAGAACAAGTTGAAGAAACTGAAGAAAGAAATTCAAGCCTCAAGTTGCAACAGTGAAGGATTCTTCTACACACAACTATTAGTAAAATTTAAATTATATAAGTGTGTAATTAAATTACAGTCAAAACAAAAAAAACACATGACTGCCTCATTGTTTTGCTGCATTTTACCATTATGTATGCCCTTGAAGTTATTTATATCCCTTATATGTATATGGTGGAAATATCATAGAGTGGTGAGCTGCACTGCCTGTCTCTTCCCAAATCCCCATTTATGATATCAAACTGTTTGCTAGAAATTAGCCAAGGTTGAAGTATCTGTACCATAGAAGTCTGAAAATGGCATAAACTAGGGCTTTCTCCCACCTTCAGAGCTCTACTTGTTGAACATTTAACAACGTACCCCCTTCAAGGCATATTTCTTTCCACTCTCACCACCCACCTACCCACCCACATCTAATTTTATTTAAAGGAGCATAAAAATTTCAAGGCATCCATTGTGAAAATGAAAGAACTCAACAAAATAATAGGGAAACGTATGAGCAGCAGCACATGGGGAGGAATCCAAAGACCATTGTATTGAGGAGCCTTGGTTGAACTGGAGGTAAATGAGAAATGTTGGAAAAGTAAAGATTTATTTAGCTTTTACATATCTATTTGATTAGATGCTGCTTGAGGAAATGAACACTCTTTGAATCCACACTGCCTCTAAACCTACTCCCCCTAGGTGAAATCCTTTAATTTTAAATGCAATTCCCCAAAGTTAAATTGCATTTATAAAACATATGAGTTGCCACAAGATTCAATTTTATTTTCATGTAATCAGTTTCAGCATGTCATCAGAGAAGTGTGGGAATTAAGACTCTGAAGAGTAATCATTTCAGAGTAATGGCAATAACTATATAAAATAATCAACAGAAGAAATCCCCCATGTTATAGCTTCAAGGAAAATCATTGTTTTAATTTTATAACGTGTTTCTTGTTGAGTTTCCTAATGTGTTTCTTGTTGAGTCTCCAGGTGCATTTGCACAATTTAACATTCTCACAAATGGAGCTTTTTTCCCCATGAAATTCTTTTGATTCGATGGCCATCACCTTTGCTAGGGAGAAAAGCCTCAAGCTACATGGAGGATGTACAGCTCACGCTGGAATCACATATGCATATGAAAGTCTTTTTTAGAATGTTGGAAATTCCATTGACTACTGGGAGGGCTGTATTCAGTTGAATAAGCCACTCACTTAACACTGTGTAGAGTGAAACCTACTAAAAAAGAATTTGTATTGAAACTCTTAAATGAAATGTATTCTGATTATAGAGATGTTTTGCTTTATAGCATCTTTGCTGTGCTGACAGTGCTCCCTTCTCCTCCTTACACACACAGGAGACCTGTGAAACTATTCACCTAAAGAATGTCAGGTCAAACCCACCCAGCAGCACCACAGAATAAGGCCTGGTGATTTGCTTCAGTAAGGATTCCAGACAAGAAAACCCTATGGAGAAGCTCTGTAACACAAGGGATTGCCATAGTCGGAGCAGACTGGACTACAGTGTTTCATTTTGTTTTGTTCCCTCCTTTGGGTTAAATATACGTACAGCCATATTAATACCATTCCCTTAGTTGAGGCACTAGGTCATGATATCACATACAGGGAGACTCACGTTCTTCATTGGGTATGAAACCAACAGGCTGTGTATCACTGCTTCCCCATGCTGTGAATGAAGGCATCATTCACACCACAAAATTTATGAGCACAATTACTCCTAATCCCGAAACATCAACTACAGGACTCAGGAAGTATGTGTGAATCAAGTGAGGTACCAAAATGATTGGATCACTACCACAGTTTCATGGGATTATTCATATAGACATGGTTTTTCCAGTTTGAGTAGCATCAGCCAAATAAATCTAATCATATACATGTTACAAGCTTTACAAAGGGCTTCCATATACATGTTATGCATAAGTATCACACGAAAGAATATATTTAGTAGTTTTTATTGCATTTGATGTATTTCACAGTTACATAAAATTTGGATTTTTAAGAGCTGTGATAGGTTGGTGTTCCCATTAGCTGCCCAAGTGCTTTTCCTTAATGATCTGTTAGCAATTCTACTCGGCTTTTACAAAATCTGACCACATATCAAAAAAAAAAAAAAAAAAAAGGCACCCAGCGTGGTAAACCATAGGTGAGCAGCCTTCAGTCTAACAGTATGTGTTCGGCTTTTATGTCTTTCATAAGCCAGAATTGATTTCAGTAATTACCCCAATTTTCTATCAGCCCCAGTCTGTGGGCTATTTCTGCTTTCATAACTGTTTTCATCTTTTTTTTCTTCCCATTTTGGTGATTTTGGAGCCCTCCCTATAAAATGTCAATAGCATGTCCCCTACTTTAAAGTCATGTTGCCTGGATACAGGCATTTATATTCATAAACATCATATGCTTCTCTAGGACATTGACTTTAAAAATAAAAACATGTCTGGATTCCATCAGGTCTGTTGGAAAGATCTCACAAAGATATTTGCTTCTGAGAGTAAGCACCATTCAGACCCTTCTTGAATGTGCTATCTGATCAAATGCAAATGCAACAAATACCTTTTTTTTTTTTTAAGTGAAACCTAACAATTGTAAAGCCTCAGCTGAGTCAGGTAACACTCAGGTACTTTCAAATTCATTGCATTCACTCTTTACATCTTCTAGGAAGAACTTCAACCATCTCTGGTCCAGCAGGTACATGCCACTGCTCTGAGCATTGCTAATTTGAACTCCCATACGGCTTTTTCAGGTTTGATGCTAGCAGTGTAAGTCAGGCCTACAAACAGCCTCAGTGCTGGGCTTGTACTTTCTCTGCTAGTTGCATGTTGTGTTTGTTTCCTTTTTGTTCTCTTGTGTGAATTATTTAGTCTATAATCCCGCTGTCATCCAGTTGTTTGCATCTCATAGTGACCCTACAGGGCACAAGAGAACTGCCCAATAGGGTTTTCCAAGGCTGTACTTTACAGGAACAAGTCTTGATGTGTGGTGGTTAAGCACTCAGCTGCTTGTTGAAAGATAGGCCGTTCAAATCCATCCAGCCATTTGATTGGAACCCACCAGCTGCTCAGCAGGAGAAAGATGTGGCAGTCAGCTTCTGGAAAAGTTACATCCTTGGAAACCCTGTGGAGCAGTTTTACTCTGTCTTACAGGGCCATGATAAGTTGAAATGAACTCAGTGGCAACGTGTGTGTGTGTGTGTGTGTGTGTGTGTGTAATCTTTACAAGAGTCGACTAGCACATCTTTCTGTGGAGAAGGAGCCAGTAGTTTTGAATCACAGACCTAACCTTTTGGTTAGCAACTGAGTGCTTTAACCACTGCACTACCAAGGCTCCTTGTAGTCTGCAATATTACAGTCTAAATCCCTTTATGTTAGGGATGAGCTGAGGGATTTATACTCTACGTATTGCTTTTGTGGTGGAAACTTAAGTGGTGTAGTAGTTAAGAACTACAACTGCTAATCAAAAGTTCGGCAGTTCAAGTTTACCAGGTGCTCCTTGGAAATTATAGAGCAGTTCTATAGTGTCCTATAGAGCCACTATAGAAGAGTAGTAGGAATTGACTTGATGACAGTGAGATGTTTTCTTTTTTCCATTTTCTTGCTTCTGTTAGAGCATTTGAAATACTTAACAAATGGGTTGCCTTGGACAAATGTACATATAAATGAACAAGACCACAGCTACCTGCTAGACAATTAATGTCTATTGTCGATGCCATTCAGGCAAAGATCATGACTTGTAATTGAGTAAGTTGGGTTTATTTCTCATTGCTGGGGGAAGAACACACAACATGGGGAAACGTGGACCATCTCAGTAAGAGGATGTTAGGACTCAGGCTTTGGTTTGCTGCTTTTTGAAAAGGTCCGAGGTAGGGGGGATTAACTTGAGATTGAATGATGTCAGACAGTGGGTGCAATTTTAAGACCGAATATCCCAGTAAATATTTTCTTTAGGGAGGGCAGACTAGAATGAGGCTAAAGCTGTACGAAGTAAGAAGCAGGTGTCACCACAGTCACTCATATTGATGGCGGGGAAAGTTCAGTATTTCATGGATTAGACAAGGTTCAGTTTTCTCTATGGTAGGACTAGAGTTTATAGAGTGGTCTTGTTTTTGTCTCTATCCATTGTGCTTGCAGAGTGGCCTCATCTGATGTTCAAGTTCTGTGAAATTATTTATGTTCTGTGGGAACAGCAAGGCTCAGCTGCAAATGCAGGGCCAGCTTCTGAATGTAAAGCACTGCTTTTCTGTTTCTCACTATTAATTTATTCATCCCTGGGAGCAGAGAGGTTAAGCATTTGGCTGCTGCTAATAACTAAAAGGCTGGTGATTGAAATCGACCCAGCTGTTCTATAGGAGAAAGATCTAGTGATTGGCGTCTGTAACCTTTAGCATATTGCCATCAAGTCAATTCCAACTCATAGCAACTCTAACCAAACCAAACCCATTGTTGTTAAGTTGATTCTGACTCATAGTGACCCTATAGGACACAGTGCTGCTCCACAGAGTTTCCCAAGGAGCACCTGGTAGATTCAAACTGGAGACCTTTTGGTTAACAGCTGCAGTGCTTAACCAGTGTGCCACTAGGGTTTCCAAGGAAGAGCTGTTCTATAGCCTAGAAAATCCTATGGGGGCAGTTCTCTGTCACACGAACTCACTAGGAGTCAAAAATTGACTTAGTGGCACACAAGAACAACATATATGATCCTCTGAAGAATTCTTAAAGGTAACACTATACCAAAACTGTTAAAATCAAACAAAACAAACAGACTGGGATGAAATGAGGTATGTCATTTGCACATGGCTGCAGAGCAAGTTTCTAGCAGAGTCAGAATTTGAATTCAGATCCATATGATCTAAATGCTATTGTTAATAACATTAATGTTAATGTTCCATTTCTTAAATTTAAGGAGATTATAGTTCATTCTAAATATCACCAACGTGTTAGTATAACCAAGCTATTTAGTAGAGACTATAGTGTTATTTTCTTAAAACGTTGTTAAGTAAATATGTGTTATTGCAATTCAATCAGCCTGTAATGCAATGCCTGCATGTGTCTGACAATGTTCTGTAATTAAAGGGCACTGTAATTAAAGGAGTGACTAAGATACTTCCTTTCCAAAACTGCAGGAGGCATTACCACTTGTTGTTTATCTAAGGGCTTATTTATTGAATCTGGAAACAATGCCAGAGTCCTGAATATCGCACGTTTGCTTTCCACATAAACGGGATGAATTTTGATCACCTGAGAATTAGGCAACTGAAGCTCTTATTGCTGTTTGCCTATCAGAGGCTGAGTAACTAGAGTCCAGGCTTTGGACTAGATTCTGATAATGCTGAACTTGACCCATACTCTAAGAACCTGGGAAACAGTGATGGTTAACTGCCCCTCGTCTACCACCACCCTTTATATTCTGGGAAACAGTTTACTACAAAGAACCACTGTCTCTCATGTGACCTAATGGAGTTCTAGAATTACCCCTTTATTTACTTACGAATAGGCCAAACCTATAGGGTTGCTATGAGTTTGGAATCCCCTCAACAGCAGGGGGTTTGAATTTCTTTTTCTTCTTCCCTTCCTCTATTCCTCCCTTTCTCCTTCTGTCTCTCTCTCTTCCTCCCGTCTTTGCTTACCAAATATAAATCCTCCAAATTCTCATTTTTTTAATCTCATGAAAGATTGTCTGAACTGTTTGTTCCCATTGATGAGTTGGAATAACACACATCTTAACTTGGCCAAACTTGAGTTAAGCACTTCTTCTCCCCCTGTAACCCCAAACTTCGAGCCACCTTCAGCCTGAACCAACATCAGAATGAGAAACAGCTTGTACTTTTCTCCCCTTCCTAATCACAAGAAGGATTCCTTGCTGTCCATCTAGCTCTTTTTAGTCCGAATCAACTCAACGGAAACTTTTTTCTTTTTTTGATTAAATGAAAAAAAGGGATCTCTGTTAGCCAAGTGGAAACCCTGGTGGAGTAGTGGTTAAGTGCTATGGCTGCTAGCCAAAAGGTTGGCAGTTCAAATCTACCAGGTGCTCTTTGGAAACTCTATGAGGCAGCCATTCTGTCCTATATGAGTGAGAACTGATCTATAGCAATGAGTTCTTTGGTTGGTCTATTAGCCCAGTGGTTAGGTGACCAAAAGGTAGCAGTTTGAACCCACTGGTTGCTCTACTGGAGAAAGCTGCAGAGTCTGTTTCCATAAAGATTATAGCCTTGGAAACCACATGGTATAGATTTACTTTGCCCTGTACAATCTCTATAGTTGGAATTGACTATTTGGCCTTTGAGATGCTTGCAGACTGTTTGATTCGTGTTCTTACACAACCTTTTTTTTTAAAAAAAAAAATATAGTGTCTCCTCATTTAAGTTACAGCCTTGGTGGTGTAGTGTTTAAGAACTTGGGTTCTTACCAAAATGTCAGCAGTTCAAACCTATCAACCACTCCTGGAAACTCTGTAGGGCAGTTCTACTCTGTTGTATGAGGTTGATATGAGTCAGAATTGACTCAACAACAATGGCTTTTTTACCTAAGGCTTTACTTGTTTTTATTTTGTATTTTCTTTGTCATAAAATTTTAACATTGTGCTGGCTACTGACATACCTATTTATGTAATTAACTATCTTAAATCTTATAATGATATGCTGTCCCATATTAGTGTAAAACTAAGGTTCAGAGACCTTGCAATTAGAATTTCCAACTAAAATCTACCAGAGACAGACCATGAATTCAGGACTTCTGATATCATGTCCATAAACTTTGTCATACTTATAACTTTTGCGATACCACCAAAAGATGCCTCTAAGAAAGACCTGATGACCTATTACCCCAAACTCAGCCACTGAAGTCCCTGAGGGGTACAGATCTGCTCTGATGCACACGTAGTTTGTCATGAGTTGGAGTCAACTTGACAGTGATCAGCATCTCTCCACCAGCCTGAATAAAAGCAGACTTAAATTTTTCCACACTGCCATATTATTTAGAAAAGTTAACACTTTACTCACTTGATAACTGATTTTAAGGCACAAATTCTGCAAAGAATACAGACTTTTGTCAACAATTTAAATGAGATTTTTGTTTACTTAAATGAATGTGAAGAACACATATATCCTGTAAGTTAAAGCTACCTCAAATACTGAAGTAATGAAGAGAAGGGTGGCTTTCCAAGTCAAAGAGAAATTATGACTAGAACTTTCTATTTCCGGATTTATTCGGTTCAAGATTTCAAATGCGCTCTATGATACATAATCTGACTTGAAAGGAGCATAGCCTTTACTGATTGTAAAGAAATATCTATGTCCTTGATTACTCCAAGAGCTGTTATTTTATATCACATAAATTTCTTCTTAGGATGAAGCTAATCGTTGATGAGTAATATTCTGCAAAAAGTATCTTCTTATGTCATGCTGCTCTTGTTGTTAGGTGACATCAGGTTGATTTCAACCCTGGTAACCTTTTGTAACAGAGTAAGACTGTCCCTCAGAGGTTTTTAAACTACATGGGAATAGATCACTAGGTCTTTCTCCTGTGAAGCCACTGGATAAATTTGAACCACCAATCTTTTGATTGGTAGCTGAGTGTTTAACCACTATGCACCAGGTCTCCTCCTATAAAATGAGGATGCTGCTGCTACTGTTGAGTCTATTTTCAACTCATAGCAACCCCATATGATAGACTAGAACTGCCCCATAGAATCTTTTAGTTTGTAATCTTTACGGGAGTAGACTGCCAGGTCTTTCTCGTTCTTGTATATAATAGCAGTAATAAAATGAGGACATTAATGTAAATCTTAAAAAAATGTAAGAAGACCCTGAGATAAAATTCAGTAAAGACTTACGATACCTGATGGTCATACATCTTCATTACCTATGTTTACAAACATTTGCTAGCGGTAGTTAGTCACCACCTCCTTCTTTTGGTCTTAGTGTAGAAGAGGCTGTTTGTGGTTCATGTGGATAATTAGTCCTCTATCCGACTCGACAGCACTTAGCTGGCTATATAAACTGGAGCCTTCTCTGCATCCTGGGTTTCCATCTTTCTTTCTTTTTTTCTCCAGATGAGCAAAGATCAACAGTCATATCTTAGATGACCACCGACAAACCAAAGACCTCCAGATGCTACTCACTGGACTGGGACATAGAACAGAAACTTTATGAACTATATTATGCAATTGACCAGTTGTCCCACAGGCAATGATCCTCAGTCTTCAAGAAAATTAATCTTATGATGTGATTGGCTGTGTCTAAAAAATACTAGTTTCTGTGATCCTTATTTACTATATTTTCACATTTAGTTTTCACTTGAAATGTCTTTATGCTCTCCAGCAAACGGTCCCAACTCAGCAGGAACGGATGCTCACCGAGGACCAAAATGACATGGGTTAAAGACAACCCAGAAGATAGAGAGACCCACATGAGTGGGTGCCTACATCAACCTGGGACCGGAAGAACCAGATGGTGCCCGGCCACCACCAGTGATAGCTGTGATGGAGCTCACAAAGTTGAGTCTCACTGGTAACACAAGAATAAAAAGGGGTACATCCTGAGATCTCAACTAAAAGACCTCAATCGATGGTCCAGTGGTTTCAGGGTTCTCCGGGGAGCATGGCCCTGGCCCTGATGCTGCCCTTGCCCATAAATCATAATGAAGGTCCACTCTTGGGACACGAATGGATTGGACTTGGCGATGCAGAGTGACCATATATTGGATGCACTTTATGATTCTATACATCTATAGGATATCATCCTGCTGACCTCTGGCTGGAGGAAGCAGAGTGGTTGGAGAGGAGGGGAAAGGAGGCTGTTAGAAATATGAGACATGTATGAAGCAGAGAGGAATAGTGTGTTGTCACCCGATAGGGAGAGCAGTGGAAGCTGCATATAGGTAGGCATGTAAATTTATATGGGAATGTACATTTTCACTCAGTCATATTAAATAATTTAAAAAAAAGAAATGGGAAAAAATTGAAATAATTTTAGATTTACCACAATATTTTTATGCTGTTATAGTTCTGCTATACCCTGCACCCTGCATCCAGTTTCTACAGTGTTAACATTTTACATTACCATGTATCTATCAAAAGTAAGAAACTGAAATTACTACTACTAACCAATCTCCAGGTTTTATTTCAGTCTCACCAGTTTTTACATCAATCTAAACAAAGTAGATAAAACATAAAAAATAATAATAATCAAGTGAATTAGAAAAAGAGGAAACATGAAACCAAGCCCAGAAGAAAAATTGAAACCTACTGCCCTCTTTTACACAAACAACCTGTGCCTTCTGTGTTTGTACCATATGCTAATTTTTGTAGCAATATGTTTTTTTAAAAAATTGGCATAGCAGTGGTTTTGGAAATATCCTGTGGGTAAAGAAGCAATTTTGCAAACAAATGTAGAAGGTACAAGTTTTGGGGTAAAAATGTATAAACATGCAATAGTGAAATGACAAAATTAAACTTAGGCATGTCAATAATGTGTTAAGTATAAATGTCATGCACAGGACATCACAAAGGCTGTATTCATATCGAAGACCCTGAGAATCACAAGATGGCTTGAGATATATTCTATGCACTGTATTGTAGAAGATCAAAGGGAAAGAAAGCACAGTCCTGAGTCAATTTTGACTCACAATTATCCCAAGTTCTTGAGTTTCAAATTTCTCATTTTTAAATTAGCTTTATTAATTCTCTCACCTGTGGAGCGGGTGTGAATATCAGATGTGATGAGTAGAAGGTGTCTAGTGTTATACCTGGTCTTTAGGAGACCCTTCTGCTAATAGCAATTATTATTTTTAGCTTTCAATTTTATCAGTATTAGAAAATCACATACACTCAAAATATTATTTTTAATTCAACTCTAGACTGTGCTCCTTGAATACTCTGGGGGTCAGTTCTACCCTGGCCCCTAGGGTGACCATGAGTCGGATCCAACTCGACGGCACTTGGCTTGGCTTGGCTAGATTGTGACTCTAAGCCATCTGAAAATTCACCTACCCCAAAGATCCCCTTATTGAAGAATCTGGACAGCCATGGAAACCCTGGTTGCATAGTGGATAAATGCTATGGCTGCTACCCAAAGAGTCAGCAGTTCAAATCCACCAGGTGCTCCTTGGAAACTCTATGAGGCGGTTCTACTCTGTCCTATGGGGTCACTATGAGTCAGAATCAACTTGATGGCAGTGGTTTTGTATTTTTTATAGTATACCTGGTACGATTTTAGGCAACCTTTTGAAAAATACACTTTCCTATAGAAAGCAGAAGTACACTAGTAAACAAACAAGCAAATGCATATATGTTAGATGGCAGGGCAGTGGAACAGAGTAAAATAGGACAAGAAGAGTAGAGGGTGATTAGGGTAGTGGTTGCTTTTGTATGTAGGTGATCACGAAAGGAAGTTCCTGAGTGATGAAGAAATAACAAGCATTACTTCTAACTAAAAGATGAGAAGTTCAAGTCCACCCAAAGGTACCTCAGAAGAAAGGACTGGTGCTCAACTTCTGAAAAAGCAGCCATTGGAAACCCTGTGGAGCACAGTACTATTCTACTTACATTTGAGCAAAGAACTGAAGAAGTGAAAGAACCACCATAAGAAAATGCCTATTTGGTAGAAACAGTATAACGGCAAATATGAGGATGGAGTGTTTGAGGAATGAGGAGAGGAAGCCAGACTGTGGTGAGTGGCCAGGTGAATCAGGGCTGTGGAGCCCTTATAAGAAATTTGGCTTTTATCCTTAGTAAACTGGGAAGCATTTAAGGTGAGGGGCAGGGATCTGATGTGATCTGACTTGCGTTATGAAATGACTACTCCATCTGCACTGTGAACAGCAGATCATCAGAAGGAAAGGCTGAAGAATAATAATAATAAGGTAGAACATTTTAAAAGATATTGCAATAACTGGGTGGCCTGAACAAGTATGGTAGCGGTAACAACAAAGAGTCATATTCTGCATATATTTCATTTGTAGGACCACGAGAATTTGCTGTGGTATGGTAGTTGTTAGGGATTGAATTGTGTCCCCCCCCCAAATATGTATCACTTTGGATATGTTGTAAGGAGGGTTCAGTCCCTAGAGAAGGACATAATGCTTGGTAAAGCAGAGGGTCGGCAAAAAGAAGGAAGACCCTCAGTGAGACGGATCAATGCAGGGGATGCCCCAATAGGCTCAAGCCCAACAGTGATTATGGGTGTGGTGTAGGACTGAGCAGCGTTTCATTCTGCTATACACAGAGTCACTATGAGTCAGAACCGACAAAACCATGCCTAACACGAATACGTATCAACTTTGTTAGGTCGTAATTCCCAGTATTGTGTGGTTGTTCACCATTTTGTGACCTGATGGGATTATCCTATGTGTTGTAAATCCTGACCTCTGGCAGGTAAGGCCAAGATGGCAAAGTAGTCATACCTTTTCAGTAATTACACTTACAACACGGACCTAGTAAAACAAATCAATTGATTATTTACGACTTTCTAGGGGTTCTGAACCTCAAAGGCAAAGTTGAGAAATTGGAAGTAGTGAGGACTGGCCAGACCCGACCCACTGCGAATCAGCACTGAATAAGGAGAGCCACTGGCATCAGCACTGTGAGATGAGCAGGGCCATTCAGAATGTGTTTTCTACATCAGGAGACACAGAGCAGTGGAGAGTCCATCCTTACCTCCAGAATTACAGAAAAACACCACTCGATTGTCAAAAGTTATGTAACTGTCATCTAACCCACCACATGTGGATCAAAACATCCTCCCTTTGAGATAAACTTCTCTCCCTTGCCCTCCTCCTGCTCTGCACTGGGCCTCAGCTGACTCCAGAGACCAAGGCATCCCCTGAAATAGAAGTAAGACCCCTTGTGTATCCTAAGCCATTCTTCCAGCCTTGGAGAGGGAACAAATTAACAAACAAGAGGAAAAATATATTGCAGCATCTCCTAAGCTGGGAATTCAGGGCAGGAAGGGTTCCTTTCTCAGCAAAAGCATAAGCGGTCCGTGGATTCTGATGACTCTTATCCTTGCATAGACCTGTGTAGGCCCACTAGAACAGCATAGGCCTTCCTTAGCAAAGTAAAGCAGTGTATATAACTGAACCCTAATTTTATTGTATCGGCTAAAGGGTGGAAAGACAGACTCCTGATATTTGATACTACCCTGCCTATACAGCAGCATTCTCACCTACCAACAGCAAGGGCCTGAGGACTACTGGCTCAACCTGCATCCACTTAGCAATTTGTGAAAGGGGTTCCCAGAATAAATGATGCCTCGTAGTCTTTACAATGAACAGCAGTGGGCACCCATGGTCTGGCTGTAAAACCTACCCACTTACGCACTCTAAAGAATAGGGACATACTTTCCACACACTCAGAGGCAGCTGTCAGCCCCCTGCCTTGCTCAGCACATGCAGCCAGACACATGCCTACAACAACTACCTAGATACTTGAGCTAAATCCATACAAGAAATGTAAATGGAATCCTGGGTTTATACACCTAGTTATAGATCTAACCACCTGGATACAGAATGTTAGGGTTTCAAAGGCAACAGTAATCAAACTAGCTCACACAATCAGGCTCTTTGGGCTTATCAAACCAAAACCAAAACCAAACGAAACCAAGCCAGAAGATAGGACACAGTGAGCAAACATAAAGTAAATAAATGCAATAACCTATTGATGGCTCAGAGAAAACATCAAATCACATAAAGAAGCAGACCACAATGAAATCTAGCAGAAGAAGAGAACTTCCTGAAACTATCAGATGTAGCACACAAAAGGTCAACTGTTCAAGAGGTCAGAAAATGCAGAAGGCAGAAAAGACAAAGACACACAGTTGAGGAACTTAAGACATTCAGAGCAAAGCACAGTGACAAACTGAACAGGCTGTAAGAATCCATAGAGAGACAGAAAACAGAAATTCAGAAAATGAACAACAAAAATTCAGAAATAGACAACAGAAAGTCAAAGAAGCAGAATCGAGGCAATGGAATCCAAAATTGTTGAGACTAAAGATAAATAATTTAATATCTACATATTTGAGGGAAAATTTTTAAAAAATGAATAAACTCTAAGGATTATGAGGTAGTCTATCAAGATAAATAATCTACGAGTGATTGAAATATCAGAACAGAGAAGATAACAGAAAACACAGAGAGAATTGTTGAATATTTGTTGGCAGAAAACTTCCCTGATATCATGGAAGATGAAACAGCACTAAACTCATACCTATCAATAATTACACTGAATGTAAGTGAATTAAATGTACCAATAAAGAGAGAGTGGCAGATGGGATAAAAAACTAAATAAAAATGATCCATTTATCTGCTGCCTACAAGAGATATACCTTAGCTTTCAAGACACAATCAAAACATGAAGGATGAAAAATTATATATACCAAGCAAACAACATTCTTAATAGAGCAGAAGTGGCAACATTAATTTATGATAAAATACTGTTAAAGTAAAATCTATCACAGTGGATAAGATATTACATAATGATTAAAAGATCAATAGACCAGGAGGATATAACCACATAAATATCTACCCATACAACAACATGGTTCCAAAATACATAAAACAAGACTGGCTTGAATCCAAAAAGCACAAAATAATAAATGTTGGAGATGCTGTGGAGAGACTGGAACACTTAAACACTGCTAGTAGGACTGTAAAATGGAACAACATTTTTGAAACTGATGAGCACTTCCTTAAAAGCCTAGAAGTAGAAATACTATGCCACCAGCAATCCCACTGCTTGGAATATATCCTGGAGAAATAAGAGCTGTCACACCAAAAGATACATGCATGCCAAGGTTCATTTCAGCACTGTCCACAGTAACATAAAACAGAAATGACCTAGGTGCTCATCAACTGTTGAATGAATAGACAAGTTATTGCACATTCATATAACAGAATACCATGCAATGATAAAGAACAATGATGAATTTGTGAAATATAACCTGGAAAAATCTGGAATGCATTGTACTTAGTAAAAGTTATCAGTTGCAAGAGGACAAATATATGAGACCACTATTATAACAACACAAGAAAAGATTTAAACACAGGAGAAAACAGTCTTTGATAGTTACGAGGGTGGCAAAGGAGGAAGAGCAGTACTCACTACTTAGATTGTAGACAAGAATTATTTGAGGTGGAGGAATAAACACACAGTACAGGAGAAGTCAGGAGAAATAGACTAACCCCAAAGCCAAGAAGTTTCCTGAATACAACCAAACACAGAGAAGCAACAGCAGGCTTCTGGGAACCATAGAACATCTAGGTCAACTGTCATAACAAAGCTCATTAAGAAAGTGTTCTTCACCCCTGTTTGGTGAGTGGTATCTGGGATCTTAAGAGCTAGCAGCAAACTGCCATCTTTGAAGCATCAGTTGATCTCAAACTACCTACAGCAAAGGAGAACAAGGAACACTAAAAAGAAGAAAATATGAGCCCAAGAGACAGAAAGTGTCACATAAACCAGAAACTGCATCAGCATCAGACCAGAAAAAGTGGATGGTGCCTGGCTAGCACCATAGTGACTGTCCTGACAGGGAATACGACAAAAGAATCCCCGATGGAGTGGGAGAAAAGTATTGTGCAGAGCTTGAAAAAGAAAAAAACAGATGTGATGGTCAGACAGACTGGGAGGTCCCTGGAAGTCACCCTCTCCGGACTCTGTTATCCCAGAACTGAAAACATTCCCAATGCCAACATTTCAAAGCTTGGACTAGACTACAAGACCTAAAATGGCATTGCTGAAGGGTGTGCTTCTTGGCTTAAGTAGATACATGAGACTAGCTGGGCAGCTCCTATTTGGAGGTGGACACAGGGAAGACAGTGTGAAAAGGAGAAGTGTGCTGTCCCAGTGTGGGGAGAGCCATAAGGGTTATGTAACTATGCATGTGCAAGTTTTTATATGAAAAACTGACTCAAATTATAAGCTTTCACTTAAAAGACAAGAAACATAAATAGATTTAAAAAAATCCTAACCTCTGTGATGCTAATTTGGCAGAATTAGAGGCAATTATGTTAATGAGGCAGAACTCAAGCTACAGATAAGATTGTATTTTAAGTCAATCTCTTTTGAGTTACAAAAGAGAACTGAGCAGAGACAGTCAGGAGCTCATACAACTAATACAGAAAATCCAAGGAAAAAGCATGTCCTTGGGATCCAGGGTCCCTGTGCTAACAAACTCCTAGACTTAATGAAAGATTGATAATAAGGACCTTCCCCCTTTAGCCAACAGAGAAAGAAAGTCTTCTCCTGGAGTTGGAGCCCTAAATTGAGACTTGCATCCTCCTAGACTGTGAGAGACTGAATTTCATTTTGTTAAAGTCACCCACTTGTGGTATTTCTGTTATAGCAGCACTGGGTAACTAAGATAGTATTCAAATGGAATGTCAACTAATTCAGCTTGAGCAAATGAAAAGTTACTGAGTTGTCTTTGATGAGGAAGGAGCAGGTTATAAAAAATAAGAGTTTGGAATGTCTTAAATTTTAAATAATTTATTGAGAGTCAAGTGGAAACACCAAGAATTTGACAATTTAGATCTCAGTAAAACAACCTGGACCAAAGACAGAAGTTTGGGGTTAAAAGTGAATTGATGGTGTTTTAAAGACTTGATACTGGAGATGACCCAAAGGACTGTCCATATTAAGAAGAGAGTAGATATGATACCCACTCTCCAAGATTCTCTAACAAGTATGATTTAGAAATATGAAGAAGATCCAGTATTAGAGAACAAAAATTAGAGGTTGCAGAATTTGAGACCATCCAAAGAAAAGAGTGGTGTCCCCAAGGAAGAGAGTTAAGAACATTTTTTAAAGAAGGATAAAATAGTCAACTCTTCTTACTATCAGAGGAGCTAGCTAATAGTTGGACCTAGGAGATACTCTTTGAGAAAGAAGAAACATAAACCAAAAAACTACACCTACTGCCATTGAATCAATTCTGACTCATAGTGACCCTATAGGGCAGAGTAGAACTACCCCACAGAGTTTCCAAGGAGGACCTGATGAATTCAAACTGACAGCCTTTTGGTTAGCAGTAGCACTTAACTCTAAAGTGCTCCTACTACTGACTGGTAACTGAATCTCAAATATATTAAGAGACGTTATTCATGTTCTGATCAATGTCACCATCCGTATCACACACACGCACATGGTGCAAATGAGATTAGCAAGGCTGAGGGTGAAGTGCTTGGTAGAGTGCCTGATACATCTTAACTCTCATCATATAGTAGCTGTCACAAACATTGGAATCATTGTATCTGCTAATAAAGGTAATGAAAAGTTTCAAAAACTGCAGCAAAATAGTGAGTTATTTGAGCCAGACAGCCTAGGTGTGAGTCCTAACTCAACCTTTTGCTAACTGTGTTGGCCTGGAAAATGACTGAACTGTTCTGAGCTTCCCTTATTCCGCAATTCAGCGACAATGATAACTCACTGCCATCGAGTTGATTTCGGTTCATAGTGACGCTATAAGTACATAGTAGAACTAGTCCATAGAGTTTCCAAGCAGTGCCTGGCAGATTTGAACTGCAGACTTTTTGGTTAGCAGACATAGCACTTAACCACTATGCCACCAGGGTTTCCAGAGGCAATGATAGCTACGTGCAATTTCTCTTAAGAATACAGATGATTACTATAATTAATATAAAGCACCTAATACAGAAATCCTCATGTACCAAGTGCTCAATGAATGGTACCTATTGCTATTAATACAGATTACTCTTCTGTGTTAATGGAAACATAGGCACTTTATCTTCCCCTCTAGTTTCCATCAAAACTATTGGAAGCTAAGCAGCTAGAGATTTCAACCTAGACATAAAGAGAAAGAGGCATCTAGTGGACTATTTTACTAATGTATGACAGACAGGTTGGAAAAAAAAAAGTGTTTAGAAACTGGGCAAATGGTTGATTCTGGAACAGACAGTGTCATTCTGACAGATAATGCAGAGTACTTAGCACTGTGACTAAGCCTCGAAAGCCATTACTGAATGGAACAAAGAGTGGAATCTCTGACCCATCAGGAAATGATGGCAGCCAGCATCTTCCTGGGGATGGGGTGGGAAAGGAGACAAAGGAAATGGTACAAGAAATTGGTTTTAGGAACACAAGCTCATTTACTGTCCTTATCATTACACAGTACCAGAATTTTTTGTGCAGATGTGTAATTCACAACCATTTAGACTATACAGTTCTGGGAATTCTCAGAGGCCTCACTAATCAGGAGAGTTCCGATTACATCTTGTCTTCAGCATACACACACTGTACCAAAATCTGGCTTTTGATTTCTTTGTTAAAGATCACTAAGATCAGCAGTAAGACACTGAGATTCTTTTTCAGTATCCAGTTGTGTTCCAGTAATGAAACATTCTAGTTTCATCATTCAGAGGTAAGTACATTCTTACCACTCCAGATCTGCTGCCCAAGGGATAACATGTTAAGTTTCCTTTGTGGACATGGCACAAGACCAGGCAGTGCTTCATTCTGTTGTTCATAGGGTCACTGTGAGTCGGGAACTGACTCAACAGCACCTAACAACAACAGCTCCAGGGGAAAGGCTTTTCCTCTATGTCGGCTGTGGAGGAACATCCTTGTGTTGCATCAGTATTTGGTTAGGGAGCATCTCACTGCAGGCATCTCAGTTCTGAAGGATGCACTCTCCGTGCTGCTTCATTGATGGTATGAGGTCCCCAACTCTCTGCTTGCATCCTTTTCCTTTTATCTGTTGTAGAATGAAAGGCTGTAAGATGGTGCAAGCCACACCCCAAGGAAATTCCCGTGTTAAGGGTGTTGTAGTCCTATCCTAATCCTCTTTTAACACAACCCTGTCTATTACCCAGATAGAGATTCAGATTTACAGTGTAGGAAAATCCCCAAATGGAGGGCAGAATATTGGTAACCACAGCCCAGACAAATTTCTATATGTATTTCTAGGGGAACACAATTCAATCCATGAGAGATCTCGGTGTGCTACAGCCTTCAGTCCATCAGTCACCCCTTTCTGTGTGGTGAACTCTACAGGTCTTAACCTGAAACACTTTTTGAGGCGGTATGTTTCACATTCCTGAATCCATGTAGATGTGGAAATGGACCATTATTCTCTAATCTAATGAAAGACAACGACTGTTTTGCTGTCCTTTTTCCCCTCCAGGCACCCAAGTTCAAGTCAAAGAACATTTATAGTCCTATACTAGTAGCCACTTCTTCTCATACACTCTACTGAGATCCCTCTCTTGTGTGGACCAAAATATTCTGACAGTTCTCCCTGCCTTTTTTCTTCTTCCTTCTCATCTATTCTCAATACAAAACACAGATGATCATTTTAAAACCTGAGTGAGATCATGTCACTTGTGTCCTGAAACCCTGCCATGTTTTCTTATCTCACATTCCCCTGGGCACTCTGGACTCCTTGCTGTTCTCCCATATCACATTTACTCTGCTGTCTATTCAGAAAGCTCTTTTATCAGAAATCCTCATGCCTCACCATTTAACTGGAAATAGTTCTTTGTTCAGATAGTTTCCCTTATAAAGTAACTTTCCAGCCAAAAAAAAAAAAAATTTAAAATTGAACTTCCCTTGGGTGACTGTCTTATCACAATTTATGATCCTTTATACAGTTATTACAATCTGTTTGTGTACTGTCCATCCTGCTGAGCTAGAATACCCCAAAACAAACCTACTGCCATCAAGTCAATTCTGCCTCATAGCAACCCTACAGGAAGAGTAGAACTGCTCCACAGAGTTTCCAATGAGTCCCCCGTCTATTTGAACTACTGACCTTTTCGTTAGTAAACATAGAACTTAACCCAGTACCAGCAGGGTTTCTGAGCTAGAATAAACTCTGAAAATAATGATTATTTCTGTCTTTTCCTACTCTGCTCACAGTGTTTATCACAGTGCCTGGTAAACTAAACATACTAAAAAAGTATGTGTTAATAAATTGGTAACTATATTGGCTCAATCTAAAGCCATGAGTGACTCTGATTTATCCTGGAGCTCTCTATTTATGAGTGCATCAACACTGCTCAAAGAGGAGGGTGGTGAGATCTTTCAGGTACTATGGTCAGTAAAGTTCCTAGGATACCAATCCATGTT
Source organism: Heterohyrax brucei (assembly GCA_028571685.1). Taxonomy (NCBI): domain Eukaryota; kingdom Metazoa; phylum Chordata; class Mammalia; order Hyracoidea; family Procaviidae; genus Heterohyrax; species Heterohyrax brucei. Next base: position 56,694,025 of record CM053149.1, read on the forward strand.
CAGGGCTATTTAAGTCACAATTTGCCATATTCCCTTGGTTACATTAGGTTCACTAGCCTCATGAGGTATAGTTTTACCATGTCAACATTTAGGGTTCATTTTTAAATTGGGGTTCATTTGCAAATTTGACTTTATAGGTAAACATAACCTATTAGAACAAGTGGCTAGCAGAGAACACTAGCCAAGTGCCATCGAGTCGGAACACTAGACTACATTAAATAAAACAGAGTCTCTATGAAAACTGTCATGAGATGAAAGGCGTAAGTCTACTGTCAATGTGCCTGACTTGAGTTCCTGGGCAGAGAAGGGACAGTCGAGGAGATGTGAGTCCAAAGTGAGGCTTTGCTTAGCCATTTCTCTAGCTAAGCGAGCCCTCTTCTCCTTACAAAATGCCTCCATATCCCAGAAAGAAGAGTGTGGAGGGAAAACATGAAATAACTCCATCACTCTGGGCCCATATATCTGAGCTCTCCATTTCTCTCCAATAAAGACTTTGCAAGACTAGTGGAAGGTACTCATATGTCTCCCAAACCCAGAGAAAACTGACTGTCAACTATATGAAGGTAGACAGCAAAGACTTTCAGACACTCCAGATTACAGGAGGTACTTAAAATAGATGGTATGACCTTGCTGCCATGTAGGAAATTTAAGACAGACATTGAGAGACTGGCCAATGTTGGCAGCCATAAGCAGCCACCTGGGCAGGGGTCCAGGGGTGCCGAGTACATGGATAGTCTGGAGGTGATGGTCAAAAACAGATACTGCTTAGAAGGCACTGATTTTACGTTAAGGTTAATTAAAGAAAAATTAGTTACAGTAGTGAAGACTATACAACATGATGAAAATAATTAGTCTCCCTGAATTGTAATGCAGAATATGTTAAGATGAAAAATGTTATCTCTGTGTGTGTGTGTGTGTGTGTGTGCATGCGTGTGTGTTTATCACCAAAAAATATTACGGAGAATAAGAAGATTCAAGGAGCGAAATCACAAGCAATGGAGCACATCTGATACTTCCTGCAGCTGTCAGACAAAGTGAGTTTAGCTTTGAAACTTTGTCGTTAGCACTATTGATTTAGTAAGTCTAGAGAAAAACTCTTCAAGTGATGTTAACCAGGATTGGTTAAGTAGGTATGATTTTGCAGGAAATCTGGCATATATATATGTTGATATTAAAAAAATAAAGGGTTAGAGAGACTTAACTGACTTGCAAAAGGTCACACAACTTATTGATCACCAAACTATGTCAGATAAAAATGCACATAGACACACACACACACACACACATACTTTTCACATGCTATTTCAACTCCTTCAGTTAAAATTACCGTATTTTGGAGCTGTGTTACATAATCCTAACCTTTCCATCCTTCTTTTACTCGTCTCTGTTCCCATTATGTTTCATCCTGTTGTACACAGGGTCACTACGAATCAGAACCAACTCAATGGTACCAAGCTAGCAACAATCACATTCTCATGCTGCATCAGTCACACACACACGCACAGGCACCTCCCAGAATAACCCAAACCCGTTACCACTGAGTTGATTCCAATTTATAGTGATTCTATAGGACACAGTAGAACTGTCCCCCAAAGTTTCCAATGAGCTTTTTGAACTGCCTACCTTTTGGTTAACACTTGTAGCATTTAACCACTATGCCACCAGAGTTTCCAAATAGTTGTCATAAATAAGAGTAAAATAAACATCTACAGCTCGTTGCAAATTATTTCTTGTGAGTCAAAATTGTTTTCATTGGGCAGTTTGTGAAACTGTAAATGTGTAGGTGGGAAATTGAGTAGATACTGTACAGTGACTGTACATTATTGGAGAAATGATGGTGTGGCTCTCATGCTACAGCACTTCAGAGAATCACATTTCTGAGAGACCACAAGCTGATGTAGGATATCAGAAGCAATGTTTTCAAAGCACTTATAAAAATGAAAAAAAATAAAATGAACACATTAACCTTTCAAGCTCAATTGTTTGTGAGTAAATCATTCACCTCTGATCAGAATTTGTTTTCCTTTCCAATTATCCTAAAGTAAAGATGAAATGCACGGCTTTTATTTTTCAGGACACACTGAATGTTTTGAAAGACCTTACTTTTCTTTCTTTCTTTCTTTTTTCTTTTTTTACATTCCCAAAGCATCCACCTTGCTACCTTTAACAAAGAAATAGTAATTTTACAAACTTGTTTTGGCAACGAAATTCCTAAAACCTAACTGGTTTCATGTTAGTGGATAACTAGTACTCCCAGTTTCCCAGTCAGTTAAATGCAAAGTGATGATCACACAGCTTCTAACTCAACTCAGTAGACGAGTGTATTCCTTGCCCAAGCACCGAGACACACATTTTCTGGTCCTTTATCCTTTGTCAAGTAGTCTTTATTGCCCGCGTTCAAGTGCCCAGCCCACCTAAAACCTTCCTACACAGCATGGAATCACAGAGAGAAATTGCTTCTTGCCCTGAACTTTATATTTTGAATTTTTACTTAGTTTCCTTTCCCTTTAGCTCAAACGTTGAAGTGTGTAATTATTGAGTACTCATGAGATCTGTTCTAGAAGAAGTACAACCAGAGTGCTCTTTGGAAGCAAAGATGGCAAAACTGTGTGTTACATACTTTGGACATGTTGTCAGGAGGGATCAGTCCCTGGAGAACGACATCAATGAAACAGAGGCAGACACTCAATAAGATGGATTGACACAGTGGCTGCAACAATGGGCTTAAGCATCAAAATGATTGTAGGCATGGTGCAGGACTGAGCTGTTTCACTCTGTTGTACACAGGGTCGTTAGGTGTCAGACCTGACTCAATGGCACCTAACAACACCATGAGTAATAAATATAAATAATAAATATTGATTATTGTGTCTGTGTAAACTGAAGTTGGCTGCAACCAACAGAACACCCAAGTTAGTGTGGTTTAAACCAGGAATCTATTTGACTCGTCCACTGAGGTCCAGAGCTAGCTGGACTGCGGGACGTAAAGCAGAGATCAATCAGACCTTCTTAGCTCCCGATCTGCTGCTTTTATGCTCCACCTTCATCACGTTTGTCTATTTGTGGTTAACAAATGGCTGCTTAACTCTGGTTACCGGTCTATTCTCAAGGCAGAAACAAAAAAAAAAGGAAGAAAGGAAGCATGTACCAACTATATAGAAGAGACTAGAAAGTAGAAAAGCAAAAGCTTGTTAGGTAAAACTCAATAAATTTGCACTTATGTCTCATTGGTAAAATTGCATTTTAGGGCTAACCCTACCTGCTAGAGTAGCTAGCAAATAATTGCTTATCTCCAGCACTTCAGCCTCTGCAAATTTACTCAAGAGTATATTAGCAAGAAAGGGAAAGTGAATGTATATTGCAGAGGCAACCAATATATGGTGCTGTGAATCCCTTGGACAGACCAGCTATTGGGCTCAACGATGCACAGCTTTCCTTGTAAGGATCGTTTTTTTTTTTTTTTTTTTTAATATTATGACTGAGTGAAAATGTACATTCCCTTATAAATTTACATGCCCACCTACATGCAGCTTCCACTGCTCTCCCTGCCCAGTGACAGCACACTATTCCTCTCTGCTCCATACATGTCTCATCCTCCCAACAGTCTCCTTTTCCCTCCTCTCCACCCACTCTCCTTCCTCCAGCCAGAGGTCAGCAGGATGATATCCTACAGATGTATAGAACCATAAAGTGCATCCAGTATATGGTCACTCTGCATTGCCAAGTCCAATCCATTCGTGTCCAAAGAGTTGACCTTTGTTATGATTTATTTCAAATGAGACAGCATCTTTTGTTTACTCACTGCACTTGGCCCATTCTATCTAGTTTTTGATAATTGGAATTTCATTTTCACCATAATGTTCTAACTTGATGGAAAATGTGTTTGGATTTTCAGACACTAGAGCCATGTTAAAGCAATTATGGGCATCAGTAGCTTCTGACTGGCACCGCTCTTAAGGAACCTAGGTCCCTTCTAATTGTTTTAGCGTCATCTCCCCTGGCCCATGAAAGGGTCCAGAGCTTGGGCTGCTAATGATTTCTGCAGGTCTTAAATATGTCAGTTAAGAGGGTTTGTAAAATCATTTAAACATATGCTGAACTTTACAGCTTTAAAGGTCATCTCTAGGACAGAGAAATGCCCTAAAGCCCTGGCTAGTGGTATGTGGGACAGATGGCAACATTGAAAGCCCAGTTGCCTAAATACATGCAAAGTTTAAGCCTGGACAAGTGACCCTGTCCCTGTAACTACAGAAAAAGTGTACTTAGGTTATTTTTAACAAAATGGATTAAAAAACATTTTTATAGAGTGATTCTAAGTAAAGAGAAAACGCTTTTACTAAACACTCACCTGTGTAGAATTATCAAACTAGTACACTTCGGGCAAGCAGTTAAATAGGAATCATTAAAGAGAAAATTTCCCAAGATCGGTATATTGTTACTCACGTTTTCCCAGTCTCTTCATTTCTATGCATCACTTCCCAGAATACAGAGCATTTTGAGTGGGCAAGACTGTTGAACATGTTCAACTGTAACCCCTAAAAAGACAGAAATACTTTCCTGAAAATGATTCAGGGCTTCACTGTGAGTCGTTCTGTGCGTGTCGGTAATACTGTGCCTACAGCTTTTCCCGTGATGAGGAGAAAAAGTCTTGCAACTTTTCCAGACTTTGCCCTGGGCTTTCACTATCCTAATTTCAACCAAATTTTATAGACTGCCTAGTCTGTATCATGGTTACAATAAACTGGGGATATAAATGTGAATAAAACAGTTTCCCTGCCCTAAAGGAGCATAAATTTTGAGGAGAGTGAAAAGATAAGGTCACATATACTGAGGATAAAACATAGCAAGAGGACTCTGGGTAATAACATGTAGTCAGTGGATAGTTACAACAGGAGGTAATGTCAGTAAACAAGAGAAAATAAACTTAGAACCTTGTCACAGTCTCAAACCACATTTTTTTACTTTGCTTTTCATTCTACCATTGATTTCAAAATAAATGTGCAATTTTAAGAGCCAACTCAAGAGCCAGCTACTATATCTATGAAATTATTCTTAAACTCCACTGTAAGAATTACTTCTTCTTGAGACTTTATGATTTTCTTATAGTTTTTAATATTTCTTGTATTCTTTTGTAGCCATTCTTTGGTATTACAGCCATGTGCTCTGCAGTGTTCTCGACTGTACTTAGTCCAGGTATGCAATACAGATTTGCGTTCATAAATACCTCCTGATCTTACCTCCTACACTCCATTTTTTTTTATTTAACATAACTGAGTGAAAATGTACATTCACATGTAAATTTACATGCCCCCCTATATGCAGCTTCCGCTGCTCTCCCTGTCTGGTGACTGCACACTATTCCTCTCTGCTCCATACATGTCTCATCCTCCCAACAGTCTCCTTTCCCCTCCTCTCCTTCCACTCCCCTTCCTCCAGCCAGAGGTAAGCAAGATGATATCCTATAGATGTATAGAACCATAAAGTGCTTCCAACATATGGTTACTCTGCATTGCCATGTCCATTCCATTCCTGTCCAAAGAGTGGACCTTTGTTATAATTTATGGGAACGGGCAACATCAGGGCCGGGGGCCATGCTCTCAGAGGAACCCCAGAACCGCTGGACCATCAATTGAGGTCTTTTAGTGGAGATCTCATGATGCACCTCTTTTTATTCTTGTGTTGCCGGTGAGGCTCCTCTCTGTGAGCTCCATCATGGCTATCATTGGTGGTGGCCAGGCACCATCCGGTTCTTCCGGTCCCAGGTCGATGTAGGTACCCACACTTGTGGGTTTCTCTGTCTTCTCGGTTGTCTTTACCGCATGCCATTTTGGCCCTCGGTGAGCATCCGTTCCTGCTGAGTTGGGACCATTTGCTGTCTCCTCGGATGGCAGCTTGGCAGCTTTTAAGACCCCAGACGCCACTCACCAATGTGGGGTGCAGAGAGCTCTCTTAGCAAAACGCTAGTTGTGCCAACTGGCCTGGAATTCGCCTAAGAGCATGGTCCCCCACCCCCCGCCCCAGCTACTCTATCCTTGCAGTACTGAGTCAAGATGGAAGGAGTACTTAAGTTATGCTGAAGTCCACTTAATGTTGTTCTTGTTCATAATGTGTGCTGTCACCGCTTTCTCCCAACCAGATTTCTAGTAACTACCTAAACTAAACCCTCCCCCCCTCGCCCTCCCTCCCTCCCTCCCTCCCCTCCCTTGCAGCTGTCAAAGAGTCTTTTCTTCTATACACGAGTCTGTTTTTAAGATCTTATCGTAGAGGTCTCATACAGTATTTGTCCTTTTGTCACTGACTACTCTCACTCAACATAATGTCTTCCAGTTGAAGCCAGGTTAGGAGATGTTTCCTGGAATCATCGTTACTCTTTATGATTGCGTAGTGCTCCATTGAGTATATGTACCACTGTTTACCTATTCATTCTTCTATTGTTGGGCATCTGGTTTGATTCCACCTTTTTGCTATTGTGGACTGTGCCGCAATAAACATTCTGGTGCATGTGTCCATTGGTGTGAAAGGCCTTGAATCTGTAGGATATATTCCAAGTAGTAGAATTACTGGGTCAAATGGTATATCGAAATCCATTTTTTTAAGGAAGCGCCAGATTGCCTTCCAAAGAGGCTGGACCATTTTGCAACCCCACCAACAGTGTAGGAGGGTTCCACTTTCTCCACAGCCTCTCCAGCATTTGTTGTTTTGTGTTTTCTGGATCATGGCCAATCTTGTTGGGGTGAGATGGTATCTCATTGTTGTCTTGATTTGAATTTCTTTAATAGCTAAAGATCGTGAACATGTCCGCATGTGTTTTTTGGCTGCCTGGATCTCCTCTTTAGTGAAATATCTGTCCATTTCCTTTGCCCATCGCTTAGTTGGATGGTTTATCTTCTTGTTATTGATATTTTGTAGTATCTTATAGATTATGGAGATCAGGCATCGATCTGACATAGAGTTGCCAAATATTTTTTCCCACTCTGTGGGTGTTCTTTTAATTCTATTAATAAAGTCTTTGGATGAGCAAAAGTGTTTGATTCTTAATAGTTCCCATTTATCTACTTTCTCTTCTGTTGATTGAGGTTTCTTTGACAGATTTTGGAGTCTGTCCTCATTGTGTATTAAAACTTCCATTGTTGTTCCTACCTTTTCTTGGATGAGCTTTATCGTTTTAGGTTTGATATTTAGGTCTTTTATCCAGTTGGAGTTGGTTTTTGTATAAGGTGTAAGATATGGATCTTGATTCAGTTTATTGCAGATGGATAATCAATTTTGCCAGCACCATTTGTTGAAGATACTGTTTTTACCCCAGTTTAATGTCTTAGGGCCTTTGTCGAATATCAACTGTTCATAGGCAGATGGTGTCATCTCTGGGGTCTCAATTCTGTTCCATTGATCAGTCTGTCTGTTCTTGTACCAGTACCAGGCTGTTTTGACCACTGTGGCAGTGTAGTATGTTCTAAGGTCGGGTAATGAGAGCCCTCCCAGTGTGTTCTTCTTCTTTAGTAGCACCTTACTTATCCGGGGCTTCTTCCCTTTCCAAACAAAATTGGTGATTTGTTTCTCCATCTCATTAAAAAATGATGCTGGAACTTGTATTGGGATTGCATTATATAAATAAATTGCTTTGGGTAAAATAGACATTTTCACAATGTTAAGTCTTCCTATCCATGAGCAGGGTAGGTTTTTCCATTTATCTAAGTCTCTCTTAGTTTCTTGTAGTAAGGGCTTGTAGTTCTCTTTGTAAAGGTCTGTTGTTTCTCTGGTTAGATTAATTCCTAGGTACTTTATCTTCTTAGGGGCTATCACAAATGGTATAGATTTGATAATTTCCTCCTTAACAGTCTCGTTGTTGGTATAAAGGAATCCTACTGATTTACTTATGTTTATCTTGTATCCTGAGACTTTGCTGAACTCTTCTATCAGTTTGAGTAACTTACTTATAGATTCCTTGGGGTTCTCTGCATATACAATCATATCATCTGCGAACAGGGAGATTTTAACTTCCTCTTTGCTGATGCAGATGCCCTTTATTTGTTCCTCTTGTCTAATTGCTCTGGCTAGAACTTCTAGCACAATGTTGAATAGGAGAGGTGACAGTGGGCATCCTTGTCTAGTTCCTGATCTCAGGGGAAAGTCTTTCAGTCTCTCTCCATTCAGGATGATGTGGGCAATTGGCTTTGTATAAATGGCCCTTATTGTGTTGAGGAATTTGCCGTCTATGCCCATTTTGCTAAGAGTTTTTAGCATGAATGTGTGTTGGACTTTATCAAATGCCTTTTCAGCATCAATGGACAAAATCAGGTGATCTTTGTCTTTTGTTTTATTTATGTGGTTAATCACATTAATTGTTTTCCTGATGTTGAACCAGCCTTGCATCCCTGATATGAATCCCACTTGGTCATGATGGATTATTTTCTTGATATGTTGTTGTATTCTGTTGGCAAGAATTTTGTTGAAGATTTTAGCATCTAAGTTCATGAGTGATATCGGTCTGTAGTTCTCTGTCTTTGTTGGATCTTTCCCGGGCTTAGGTATCAGGGTTATGCTGGCTTCACAGAATGAGTTTGGGAGTACTTCATCCCTTTCTATACTGTGAAATAGTTTCAATAGTATTGGGGATAATTTTTCTCTAAATGCTTTGTAGAATTCTGCCGTGAAGCCATCTGGGCCCGGACTTTTTTGGGTTGGCAGTGTTTTGATTACCTTTTCAATCTCTTCCTTTGTGATGGGTTTATTAAGTTGTTCTGCTTCACGTTGTGATAATTTGGGTAGGTGGTATGAGTCAAGGAATTGGTCCATTTCCCCTAGGTTTTCAAATTTGTTAGAGTACAGTCTTTCATAGTATTCTGTTATGATGTTTTTGATTTCTGTTGCATCTGTGGTGACAACTCCCTTCTCATTTCTAATTTGGGTTATTTGTTTCCTTTCCTGCTTTTCTTTAGTAAGTTTAGCCAGTGGTTTATCAATTTTGTTGATCTTTTCAAAAAACCAGCTTTTGGTCTTTTCAATTTTTTCAATTGTTTTTCTATTCTCTAATTCATTTAGCTCTGCTCTAATCTTTATGATCTCCTTTCTTCCGGTGCCCGAGGGGTTCCTCTGTTGTTCTCTTTCTACTTGTTCAAGCTGTAGAGTTAGTTCCTTGATTTGGTTTCTTTCTTCCTTCCCGATGTGTGCATTTATGGAGATAAACAGACCTCTGAGCACTGCTTTGGCTGTATCCCATAGGTTCTGGTAGGAAGTGTTTTTGTTCTCATTGGAATCCATGAATTTCTTTAATTGATCCCTGATTTCCTCTGTAACCCATGTTTTTTTGAGCAAGATGTTGTTCAGTTTCCAAGAGTTCCACTTTCTATCTCTGTTTTTTCTGCTATTGATTTCAACTTTGATGGCTTTATGATCTGAGAAGATGCTTTGCAATAATTCAATAGTATGGATTTTGTTGAGCATTGCATTATGGCCTATCACATGGTCAATTCTGGAGAATGTTCCATGTGCACTGGAGAAGAAGGTGTACTTGTCTGCTGAGGGGTGGAAAGTTCTGTATATATCAATGAGATTTAGTTGGTTAATTGTGTCAATGAGGTCTTCTGTATCTTTACTGAGCTTTTTTCTAGATGATCTGTCTAGTAATGAGAGTGGAGTGTTAAAGTCTCCCACTATTATTGTGGAGTCATCTAACTCTCTTTTGAGCATAGTCAGTGTTTCTTCGACATATTTAGGTGCTCTGACATTAGGTGCATAAATGTTTAATATACTTAAGTCTTGCTTGTGTACTGAACCTTCCAGCAATAAATAGTGTCCATCTTTGTCCACGATGGTGGATTTGACATTAAAGTTGATTTTGTCTGAGATTAGAATTGCCACCCCTGCTCTTCTTTGTTCATTGTTAGCTTGATATATATTCTTCTATCCTTTAATTTTCAGTTTGTTCCTGTCTTTAGGTCTCAAGTGAGTTTCTTGTAGACAACATATGGATGGGTCATGTCTTTTGATCCAAGATGACACTCGGTGTCTCTTTACTGGAGCATTCAGTCCATTCACATTCAATGTAATTATTCATAGGTATGTGTTCACTGCTGCCATTGTGATATGTTTATTTTTATGTTGATGTTTTCTCTGTTGTTCTTATTAGTCTGTTCTGGGACACTCTTTTTTGTGAGTTGATTTTTCACCTGTTTCAGAACTGGTTTTATAGTTGTTGAGACTCGTGTGTTAGATTTCTTGAAATGGTATGATACATCTTTGTTGTGCTTTACAGCTGCCCCTATGAACCCCCTTAATAAACTATTTGTAAACCCAATTTTAATTACTACCAGTCTTGCCATCTTCCTCTCCATCTGTAAGGACTATAACGACTGTAGTACATCACTCTTTTATTATGATGACACCATAGTTTTCATGATGATCACTGGATGGCTTCTTTCCAAATCAAAGCTGTGATTTACTTTGGAGCCTTCCCTAAATGAGTATTGAGTAGTGTGTCGTTGTAAAATATAAAGTTAGTGGTTTCGTTCTTCTAAGCCAAAGCCAAGAACTTCTTTCAGTATTTCTTGTAGTTTGGGTTTGGTTTTTACAAAGTCTCCGAGTTTCTGTTTATCTGGAAATGTCTTAATTTCATTTTCATGTTTGAAAGACAGTTTTGCAGGATATATAATTCTTGGTTGGAAGTTCTTCTCCTTCAAGACTTTGAATGTGTCTTGCCACTGTCTCCGTGCCAGCATGGTTTCTGCTGAGAAATCTGACGAGAGCCTACAGGGTTTCCCTCTGAATGTTAGCTTTGCCTTGAGTCTTGCTGCCTTTAAGAGTTGCTGCTTATGTTTCATTTTGTTAAGCTTGATTATAGTATGTCTTGGAGTCTTTCTTTTGAGATCGATATTGGGTGGCATACAATATGCATCTGAGATGTCTATATTCTCTTCCTTCATGATTTCTGGGAAGTTTTCTTTCAGCAGCTCTGCAACAATACTCTCTGTGTTCTCAGATGTCTCACCCTGTTCAGGGACTCCAATTAATCGAAGGTTGTTCCTCTTAATAGAGTCCTACATGCTTCTTAATGTTTCTTCATTTTTCTTGTTTCTTTTTTCTGATTTCTGCTCATAGACGCTGGCATCAGTAGCTCTGTCTTCCAAGTCAGAAATTCTTTTTTCCATTTGTTCCATTCTGTTTTCTTGGCTTTGCATGGAAGTTTCTATGTCTTTGATTTTCTTCTTGATCTGTTGGATTTCAGAGTACTGGTGTTCCATGAGATCGAACAACTTGCTTAATTTTTCATTTTGTTCTGCTGCATTTTGTATAAGGTCTAGAAGGGCTCTGTATATAATCAATTTGTATTCACTTCCTGATGCTTTCATAAAAGTTTCTTCATCTGGAAAACTCCTTGGTTGCTTTGTTTGGGAACCTTCTGAAGTCATGAGTGATTGCTTGTATGCCACAATTGTCTGTTGCTTTTTGGGTCCCATGTGAGTATATAGAGGCTGGAAGAGGTACTGTGAGGATGGATTGCAAATGTTTCTCTAGGCTGTTTTCAAATGTAAAGCAAAAGGTATCTGACCAGTTCACAAGTCAGTTAGGTTTTCAGGTGTAGAGGTCCCTCTTCCCGTCTGACAAAGTAAGCACCACTGTATCCAACCCCAGATGATAACAAACTAGTTCAGAATACAGCACTGCTAGTGCCCTCGTGGCTTCTGCTGACAGGGCCTAGCCTTATCCAACACTGCGTCGAGTACTGGTTTTGTGATAGAAAAGCGCTCTCTTGTGGGCAGGCTCTGGCTCCCAAGCTAAGAATTAGGTCCAGCTGCGGCCACCGTACCCAAGATGGCGTCCTCCACACAGGCAGCAGACAGGGGGGCTAAAGGTGCCCAGAGGCAGCGATTCCTCTGCTTCTGTTGTAGGGCCCCCAATGTAGGCAGCACTATGCAAAATCACTACTTTTCTGACGGAGAAGCACTGTCCCGTTTGCAGGCGCTCGCTCCCAGGCTAAGAACGAGGTCCCGCTAAAATCTCGGTACCAACATGGCGTCCCGCACCCTGACCACGGAGTTCCGCACAAACCCGGCTGAGGCAGCTACAAAACGAAAGGCTCAAAGTGTCTAGATTAACAGAGTCCCGAGCCTGGCTCTCAGAACATGGGAATTTCGCCTGCCTATCCCCCCAGCAGCATGTCTGAGTCCAGCCGCCGGGCAAGGCCCAGCTCCGCCCGCCAGCCGAGACCGAGGAAAAAATAAGTCAAAATGGTGCATTTACCTTCCGTCCGTGAGAGCCGGGGCTAGCCAGGAGTGGGAGTCAGCGAAAGAGAGGAGATTTTTCGCTGAATGGTATAAAGTCCCAATTAACAGCTCTGTGCCGTGTCCTGAGGCTGATTAGGTGATCAGAAGGCTCTGTTTGATTGTCAATTCAGGTCTTGGTTTCCAGAGGGATAGAACGAGACGTGGGCTTAGTCCACCATCTTGACTCCGCCCTCCTACACTCCATTTTAAGGAATACCTGCCACTTTTTCACCAACCCCCTCCACTGTCATCAATTCGATTTTTATTCATGTTGACCCTATAGACAGAGCAGAACTTTCCCCATAGAGTTTCTAAGGAGCATCTGGTAGATTTGAACTGCTCACCTTCTGGATACCATCTGTAGCACTTAACCACTATACCACCAGGGTTTCCCTGGTAATCATTTATAGGGACTACACATGGCCTCACCTTTCCTAACTCTGCTTTGCTTATATTTCTTCCAAGGCTGGTATTTTTTACCTTGTTGACTAGAATTACAATGACACTGATATTGTGACCTGCTGAAATCCTATGAAATTAATTATTTCAATTGCAGGATAAGAGTACTAAGAAATATCTACATGATTCAGTGGATAGTTAACATTAGGTGGGCAGTTTGAGTCAGCCAGGTGATCCTTGGAAACTCTTTGGAGCAGTTCTACTTTGTTCTGTAGGGTTGCTAGAAGTCAGAACTGACTCAAAGGCAGTGGATCTAGTTTTTCAGGTTTGGGCTGATAGAAAAGTCTACTTTGAATGTTCTCCAGATCTGAGGTTAGATTTAGATTTTTAAATTCACTGTAAGTGTTTTCATTTTGTACTTATGAAAACCATAAATAATCTTGACTCAGCAGGAGTGGGTTTGGTTTTGGTAGATAATCTTGATGTTTTCCCATGAAGGATTGGCTTCGACATGTTGATATCCTCTTGTACATAGGAAGCTGTGGATTTAACTTTGTGCAATTTATATCACGTGCATGAACCACGTGATATACTTTGATACAGCGAATTTGTAATTTGCCCCAATCAGAGCACAGTCTCAAGATGATTATCATACTTTCATGCAAGACAATAAATTTTTAGAGAAAGAGAAGCTCACATTATAATTGCAATGTGTTGATAAAATGAAATTATCCAAGTGTATGTATGGAAATGGAAACCCTGATGGCATAATAACAAGGTGCTACTGTCTGTTAACCAAAAGGTGAGTGGTTCAGATCTACCAACTGCTCCTTGGAAACTCTATAGGGCAGTTCTACTCTGTCCTACAGGGTCACTATGAGTCGGAATCCACTTGATGGCAGTGGGTTTGGTTTTTTGGTTTATGTATATAAGGCAATTGGTTGGCATGTAAATATTTGTAGTCATAGGCATGCATGTACATATATACACATGCTTATGTATACCAAAACAAACTTGTTGCCATGGAGTTGGTTCTAATTCACTGCAACACTATAGGGACGAATGCATAACAGTGTACAAGGACTGCCAATTAAGTTCATGAACTCATCCTAGAAAAAGTGCTATATAACACATTGCTGACTATCACTATGATCACCTTTGAAGTATTCCCCCTGAGAAGCTATGCACCAACGCCAGCACCTAGTCTACTCTTCAAAGCAATTTTGGAACCTTTTTTCTGAAATGGCCATCAGAGTTGTCATCGTATTACCTTTGATATCCTATTCCGTTTATCATCAGATAAAGAAAAAGGTCACTGCGGCCAAATCAGGGAAGTGGAGAAGGTGTTCCAATACAGTTATTTGTTGACTGGCTAAAAGTTCCTGCACAGACAACTACACAGTTAAGTTCACGAAATTGCTATCTCACGTCTGTGTGCAAGGGACATTCTAGAAGGAGTTCCAAAACCATGGTAATATTCTGCGATGAGATATGTAACACTTAGAACAATTAAGTTCTTGGAGTTAATTTTCAGTTTATTGCGTGTGCAAAAGTTGGTGCCCATGTATTTCTTGGAGCCATTTAATTTAGACAGATTGTGTTAGATCATTCTGTTTTATTCCTGTCTTTTTATTATTATTATAGTGACACACAACAAAACACACAACTCATCAGTTTCTAGGTGATACATTCTTCAAGTTATACAATCACTCTCATAATCTTTTTCTAAATCATTACATCACTGTGAACACGTATTCAATACTCTCCAAGCAAAGACTTCCTTTCTGTCTCTCTCTTGCCCCGCTGCTATTGTTTGAAGGCACCTAGAGTCAGTTCTGACCCACAGAGACCCTGTGTACAACAAAACTAAATTCTGCTGGGTCCTGTACCATCCTCACAGTCATTGTGAAACTTGAACCCAATGTTGCAGCCGTTGTTTCCGTCCATCTGTTTGAGATTCTTCCTCCTTTTCTTTTACCCTCTACTTTACCAAGTGTGATATCCTTTGCCAGGGAGTGGTCCCTCCTGATAACATGTCCTAAGTATGTGAGATGTAGTCTTACCATACTTGCACCATTCATGGCACAGACAAGTGAACACTTCCGGCACTGCCGTGAACACCTCAATTGTTGAAACACCTCAATTCGAATCTGTCAATTCCTAGAGCCTTGTTTTTATGCCAGTGTCTTCAGTGCATCTTCTACTTTCTTTTTCAGTATCATCAGTTCTTGAGTATCTGATGCCTTTTCCTTCAACATTCAAGTTGTACTTCTTTTAAAATAGATCTCTCCTCTCTTCTGGCAGGCTATGATATATTCAGTATTCTTCATCAATAGCATAATTCAAAGCCAAGCCAAGCATAATTCAAAGGCATCATGTTTTTTTCAGTCTTCTTTATTTATTGTCCAGTTTCCGCATACATTTAAGGCCATTCAAAACACTATGTCTTGGGTCTGCCAAGCCAAGTGCCATTGAGTCGAATCCAACTCATGGCGAGGGTCAGTTGTATCTTAATCCTTAAAGTAACATCTTTGGTTTTAAACAATTCAAAGAGATGTTTTGCCCCATGCAATCCATCATTTGATTTGTTGACTGTACTATCCACACGTGTGGGTTGTGGATTCAAGTTAAATGAAGTCCTTGACAGACTCAGTCTTAACTCTCTGTTTATCATGATGTTGCCTATTGGTCCAATTGTAAGGATTTTTGTTTTATGTTGACATGTAATCCATAATGAAGAGTGTAGAGTTTTATCTTCATCAGCAGCAAGTGCTTCAAATCCTTTTTACATTCACCAGGTGAAGCTGTGTCATCTGCTTAACACAGCTTGTTAAATGTGTCTTCCTCCAATCCTCATGCACTATTCTTCTTCATAGGGTCCAGATTCTCTAATTATTTGCTCAACATACAGACTGACTAGGTCTAATGAAAGGATACTACCCTGACACATTTTTCCCTGGCTTTAAACCACACATCATCCCCCTGAGCTCTTTGAACCACTGCCTCTAGATTTATATATAGGTTTCTTTATAAGCACAGTTAAGTGGTCTGAAATTCTCAGTCTTCACAATGTTATCTGTAGTTTGTTATAATCCACAAAATCCAGTGTCTTTGCTGTCAATAAAATACAGGTCAACATCTTTCTGGTATCCTCTACTTTTGGACAAGATCTGTCTCACATCAGCAGTATACCCCTCATTCCAGATCCTCTTCTGAATGCCACTTGAATTTCCAGCAGGTCTCAGTTGATGTGTTGCTTCAGCCACTTTTGAATGATATCCAGCAATATTTACTTTTGTGTGATATTAATGATATTGTTCAACAGTTTCTGCGTTCACTTGGATCACCTTTCTTTGGAATAGACTTAAATATGTATCTCTACCAGTAGGCTGCCTGGGTAGCTATTTTTCAAATTTCATGGCATAGACAAGTGAAGACTTACAGCACTGCATTTACTTGTTGAAACATCTCAGTTGGGAATCTGTCAATTTCTGGAGACTTGTTTTTTCACCCATGTCATCAGTGCGTCTTGTAATTTTTCCTTCAGTATCAGTTCTTCAGCATCTGCTACCTCTTGAAATAATTGAAATGTCAACCAATTCATTTTGATATACTGACTCCATGGTCCTTTAACTTTCTTTTCATGATTCTTGCATCATTTATTATTTTCCCTGTATAATCCTTCAGTACTGAAACTCAAGGGTTGAGGAGTTTGGTTGGTTGGTTGGGGTTTTTTTTTAGGCCTTTCAGCTTGAAAAATGCTGTGTTCTTCCCTTTTGGTTTTCTAACTCCAGATCCCTATACATGTCACTATTATACTTTGTTTTCCAAACTGCCCTTTGAAATAGGCGCAGTCCTTTCATTTTATCATTTCTTCTCTTTGCATTAGCTACTGTACGTTCAGGAACAGGTTTCTGAGTCTCTTCTGACATCCTATCTTTTGAATGACCTCTTCCAACTCGAGGGCACTTGGCTTGGCTTGGCTTGTTTATCTACTTGTTTTCTCCTGCTTGCGCTTTTATTGTTCTATCTAGCAGCCCATTAGAATAATCTAGTTCCCACAATTTTATCTCTACATTTTCTTCTAGAAATTTTATGATTTTTGTTTATTCCATTTAGGTCCTTCATCCATCTTGAATCGCTTTTTTTATGTATGGTACAAAAAAGCTTGGACCTTGATTCATTCTTCTGCATGTGGAAAGCCAATTTCCTCAGCACTGTTTGTTGAAAACACTGAGTAATTCTTGTTCCCCCAAAGGCGCATTATCTTTGAAGTACTAGGTGGGTATTTGTGTAATAATCACAAAACAATAGAATATTTTTCCCATACTACCTCTAGAATATTGAAACAGCAATGTATCTCTTCTAATACTTTCCCTTGCAAGTAAATGGCCCCATATCTAGGAAAAGGGGCTCCCTGGAGCTACAGATGGGACAGGTATGTGGGACAGAAAACAACTTTTCAGCCCAATTCCTAAAAATTACATACAAAGTTTGATCATGTGCACCTTACCTAGATGCAAAATCCCATCACTATTGACACTTGTAGGGGTGGGATGTCATGAATTGAATTGTGTCCCCCCAGAAATGTACGTGTTGATTTGACTTGGCTGGGAGTCCCAGTTTAGAACACAACACACAACATGTGTTGTGAATCCTACCTCTGTGATATTGATGATGGAGAATGGGCAGCAGTTGTGTTAGTGAGGTAGGACTCAAGCTACAAGCTTGTGGGATACAAGGGAGAGAAGTGAGCAGAGGAAGTTGGGAACTTCATACCACCAAGGAACCAGCATGACTGAGAGCAGGCACATCCCTTGGACCTGAGGTTCCTGTGCCAAGACGGTCTCACCGGATTTGGACTCAGCCTACAGGACTGTGATAAATTCTCTTACTGAATGGACTTATAATTTGTAAATGGATTTGTGGCTTACTGGACTGTGTCAATAAAAATTTCGCTTCATAAAGTCTTCCACTCATGGTATCTTCTGTTAGAGGACTACCAGGCGACTAAGACACAGGACAATTCATGATTTGGGGAGAGCTTTGCTGTTGATTGTGGAACACTTATAAGCATCCTTGTCCTCTCCCTACCAGCTGCCAATAACAACCCCCTCAGTCACAGTGATCAAAAATGTATCAAAACATTGCTAAACATTCCTTAAGGGACAAAATACTCACCCTTTTATCCATTTTGGTGAATAGAATTGTGCTTTAATAAGCTCTATTCCACTACATATAAAATTATGCTAGATTAGTCAATGAAACTGACTGATCATTTATATCTTTATCTTTAAAAGTGAGCATAGTGTACTATTGTTATTAGTGTGGAAATGAGAAGTAAAAATAAATGTCATAAATAAAGACAGTTGTATCCATGAAAAGCATTATTCACTTTTCTTCTATAACATTAAAACATAATTTAAGCCAGAGGGCTAAATTTGTCTCAAACAGGCATATGATTTGAGTGGCTTAGCCTCATAATGCTAAGATACTCAATCCTTTCTGGCATCCTGCCCTTAAGAAATGGGTAGGCACACCACTGCACTCAAATGCTGGAGCTGCCCTTGTCTTAACAGCAGTGAAGGACAAAGCAGTACATGTCCTGAGGCCGCTCCAGCAGCTTGTGGAAAGCCATTTCACAGCCTGGGAGATTTCTGAGTTTCCAGCCTGCTTGTCCGTGGTTCTGATAGTCCCTACACAATTCCCTTCAGCTGCTATTCTCAGCGTGCTTAGCTGTCACCAAATTAAGTTAACAAATCAATTTCAAGCTACAGTTACTCTCAGTGAGGAGAACAAATGACTGCCAGTTGACTGGCTCTATGATACACCACAACATGACAGGCATGGAAATTCTACCATCGGCGACACAGGACCAAGTTCATACAATCGAAACCCTGGTTAAATGTAAATTCAACTGTGGAAAATCACTCTGCTATGCCTAATCACAGCTGTGCTGACCTCCATCCCTTAGTCCATAAAAACAGACAAAACCTTCAAGTGTTGCCACAAAACTCTTTAAGTGTTCCACAAGCTGTGTTTTGAAGAAAAATAATCAATGATTCCAAGTCTGAACCAACAATCTTTTTCTAACACACACACACACAAGTCATTTCCCACTGAGTTCCTTGTTACAGCATGGTTGCCAGCCTGGTTACTACAGCAGGGAATGTAGCCATCCGCCTCAGCATGTCTCTTGTCCTTACTCCCCTTGTCAGTTAATCCAACAGTCGCTGCAAACTTTTTATTTCAGCATTTAAGTACCTATGAAATCCACCCGCTTTCCTACATTACCACTGCCATTCCTTGTCAGATACTCATCACTCTTATCTGGATAATCAGTGTTCTTCTTCTTTTTTAAATTTTTTTTGTGCTTTAAGTGAAAGTTTACAATCTGATTCAATTTGCCATATAAAACCCTGCACAGACACCTCTCTACAACTCTAGGGGGTCTCCCTACCCTAATGACAGCACACACTTTCTTTCTACGCTGTACCCCCTGTGTCACCGTTTAGCAGGCTCCAAGTCCAAATTTGGGACCTCAGCTCCAGGGGAAGGCTTTCTCTCTGTTGGCTCTGGGGGAAGGTCTTTGTCATCAATCTTCCTCTGGTCAAGTAGTTTCTCAGTGTGTAGGAGCTCCAGGTCCAAAGGACATGCTATTCTCCTAACTCGCTGCATGGTTGTATGAGGTCCCCAGGTCTCTCCATTGGCTTCTCTCTTTTTTGTCTTAATACACACCACACCCAGTGCTGTCAAGTCAATTCTGACTCCTAGAGACCTTATAGACCGCAGTAGAACTGCTCCATAGAGTTTCCAAGGAGCATCTGGCAAATCTGAACTGCTAACCTTTTGGTTAGCAGATGTAGCGTTTAACCACTATAGCGTTTAACCACCATGCCACCAGGGTTTCCATTGTCTTAGAGGTTGGTTTAAGAGGCTATAGGCTGAGCATTGCCTTACTAACGTAACTGCCACTAAGTCCATCTCATTCATATCACAAAGATAGGTTACAGCATATAGGAAAATCACATCAGAAGATAAAACGATGGACAATCACACAACAGTGGGAGTCATGGCCTGGTTAAATTGATACAACTGTTTTTAAGGGACCCAAGTCAATCCATGACACAGGGTGACAAGAATGACTCATTTATGAAAAAGCAAAACCAGAGACATTTGTGTTCTGAAACCCAACATATACTATAGTCGTAGAATAAATTTGGGGAATGGTTTCTAGAGGACGAGCCACAAATGATAGTTTATGCACAAGCCATACTAATAGAGATTTAGGGTCAGAAGTTAAGTCCTCAAGTTTCAGTTCTATTGGTTATTAACATTAATTTTGGATAAATCCCTTAAATTCATTTCATTTTCAATTTATGTACAGAAAAATGAACATTTTGATAGCTCAGGAACAGTAAGATTTAAGTGATAAAATAAATGTAGGTGTTTTGTAAAGCATAAAGCATACTGAAAATGCAAGGTAATTTAATAATATTGTCAAAGTGTCTTTTACCACCTACACAACTGTCAATGACATACATGGACATTTAGGAAGATGTATAAAAAAGCTAATGTCAAAATTAGCAAGTGACAGAACTTTAGCCATGGCAACCTACACAGTCCAGCTATTGCCTGAGTAAATCAGTTGTCATGGTAAACCAGAACATTTTGCAAGTTACGTGATTATACCATCTTTGGCATTTTCTCTTTGTTTGCTTAAAAAAGAGAAAGAGAGCATTCACAAGTCATGAAACCTCTGGGTTTGGTTTCAATTCTGGTTTCGTTTGAATTTTGATAACTGTTTATACTATTAAGCTGCCATCCCAAACAAGAGTTAGAACATTTCCACTATGCCCTAAAGTTCCTTCTGTGAGCTATTTAATGTGTCTACTCTAGCAGAGGCAACCATTTCTGAGTTCCATCATTGTATATTTTTTTCTTTTACTTCAGCCTTATGCTACTTTTTTTTTTTTTTAATCACTGACTCCTTGCTCAAGAAAACATTTCGGAGATTCATCTATGTTATAGATAACAGTAACTTATACATTCCTTTTAATTGCTGAGTAGCATGCCATTGGATAAACATATCAGATTGCTTGTACCCATTTGTCTATTGAAGGCTATTTGACCATTACAAATGACTTTGATATGAACATTCTTTCACCAGTCTTTTTTTGTAGACATGTGTTTTCGTATCTCTTGAGACGTGAACTTCTTCTGGCATGTGATTTATCTTAGGGTGTTACTTCTCTGGGAGTGGAATTGCTGACTCAGAATAGATGCTCATATGAGCGTAACATAGCATGATTCCACTGGAATTGCTTGGCAATATATATATTTTTTATTATGATTGAATGAAAATGTACATTCCCATATAAATTACATGTCCACCTATAATGCAGCTCCCAATGCTCTCCCTGCTCAGTGACAGCACACTCTTCCTCTCTGCTCCATACATGTATTACCCCCTCCCTAACAATCTCCTGTCCCCTCCTGTCCACCCACTCCCCTTCCTCCCGTGAGAGGTCAGCAGGACGACATCCTACAGATGCATAGAACATAAAGTACAAGCATGATACGGTCACTCTGCGTCTGCTTGGCAATATTTTATAAATGTAAAAGTGTTAGTCAGAATCTACTCCAATGGGTTTGGTTGGTTTATACAATATGTACAGTTGTCAAAATTTTTAAAAATTCGGAACTGTTCTCTAAAATGTCTGTGAAATTTTTACACATTCACCAGTAAAGAATGATAATTTTAACTGCTCCGTAGCTAACCAATTGTCTTTATGTTGGTAATTCTAAAGGATGTAGAACAAATGGAACTATCCAAATGCTAGTATAGTTGTAAATTCGTACAGATAATTTTGGTGAGATGTTTTGTGGATTCTTACAAAGGTAAGTAAACTTGTTGTTGTGTGCCACTGAGTTGATTCCTACTCACAATAACCCATGTGAAGGTAGAAGTACCCTATTGAGTTTCCTAGGCTATAATCTTTATGGGAACAGAGCACTCATTCTTTCTCCTGTGCACCTCTGAGTGGTTTTGAACTGCCAACCTATTGGTTAGTAGCCTAATGCTTAAGCCTTGTACCACCAAGGCTCGTTTTAAACACCTGAACTAGGAATTGGCAAGCTAGTAAATATTTTAGGCTCTCCAGGTCATGATTTTTATTGTAATACCTCAAATTTCCCATTTTTTAGCACTAACGCAGCCTTAAACAATATGTAAACAACATAATCATATTCTAATAAAACTAGTTACAAAAATAAATTCTGGACCTAGGGATTATAGCTAGGTGACCCTTGCTTTAAACTATGAAATACCAACCCAACTGTTATAGAGACCTGAAAATATTAATTGGGAAGGTGTGTGTAGTAGCACACCACAATATAGTGTTATCATCATACAGATACGGTAGATGTAAACATTCTTATGGCCATGAATAATGGTACAGTGTAATGATATGCTGGGAACCAATACATTTTGGTAATTATCTTTGTTGATTTAATTTTAAAGTTAAATTTTATTAATCGTTGTGTTTTACAACCAGCATGTAAAATTTCTAAAAATTCAAAAATCTATTCTTGTGAAATAGAAGCAGCTGGGTCCCACAAACCATTGTCTGTGACCTTTGTAATTCTCTTCTTAGTCTTATCACTCAATTGTAATTTTTGTTTATTGGTTGGTTTGTTTATTGGTTTTCATAAGATTTCCTACATAGACAATCAAGTTATCTGTCAAGAATGACAAATTTAAAAGCAAAAGTACGTCGTCTTTTTCAAATGTTATGCCTTTCATGTCCTTGTCTTGACTAAAAGTTCCAGTACGAAGTTTAATAGAAGTGGTGAGAATATGTATGTTTCCTTTGTTGCCAATCTCAGGTTAAAAGTTTTAAAGTCCTATTAAGTGACATAAACCATCAGTTTTTCTTGGATATACTTTATCAGATTGAAGAAATATCTCTTTATTCCTATTTTCATATAGATTTTGTTCTTCTGCTGTTTGAATGAACCACTATTGCACTTTGTCCGATTCTTTTTCATCTACGGAGATCACCATATGGATTTTTTTCCATTACTCTGATTTTACAACTACATTGATAGATTTCAGAAAGTTAAGCCAACTTTGAATTGCTAGGATAAATATCAGTTGTTCTTGATGTATTAAATTATACTTTATGCTTTAAAAGATCTGATTTTTTAAATATTCTATTGAAGAAGTTTATGGCTATGTGCATGAGGGATATTGATCTATAATTTCCTTGTTAAGTTTTTGTAATCTTATTTTGTCAAAAGGGTAACCTGAGACTTGAACAAAAAGATGGGAAATTCTTGCCTCTTCTAATTTCTGAAAGACTTGATGCAAGATTGGTTTTGTTTTCCCATTATTTCATAGTATTCCCTTGTGATGTCATCTGGGACTGAAATTTTTGTTTGATGATTATTTTTGTGGTAAAATTTTGATTTTAATTTAAAATGACTTTACTTCGTATAAGATCATTTAAATGCTCTGTTTCTTCTGTTGTCAATTTTGCTATATTTTACAAGGAATTTGTTCACTGCATCTAAATTGGCAAAAAAAGTTGCTAAAATCTTTATTTTTCTGTTTTTATTTGTATGTTCAATCTTAAGATTTGTCAATTCTCTTGATCTTTTTAAACTACTAGCTTTTGGTTTTTTGATTTTCTGTGTCGATTTTTTGCCACTTCTTTCCACTTCTACTTTTAATATTTGTTTCGTTTTCATTCTTTTGATTTCTTTTGCTCTTCCTCTTTGAATTTCATGGGACTAATTTGATATAATGCTTATCTTGCAACATGAGCGTTTAAAGGTACAAATTCCTTCTCCATACTATTTTAACTGCAACATATTTTGGTATATTGTATTTTGATTATTATGTAGAATGTCATAGTTTCTGAATTTCTTGTAATTTATTCCTTGAGTCTAGATTATTGACTGGTTTTGTCCCTTTAGTTTCAAAATACCTAAGAGTTTCCAGATAACAGATTTTTATTGATTTCCACTTTGATATGTCATTGTTGCTAGAAAACATACTCTATACAACTTCAAGCCCTTGAAAATTATTGAGACTTTTCTTTTTATGAACTAACCATGTCTAATTTGATGATGTTTTATGAGCACTCCAAAAGAATAAATTTCTGCAGTCTTTGGATGTTATCCATATAAATTTCAGTTAGTTCAAATTATTTCCCAATGTTGTTTAAGCCTCTTATATTATTATGAATGATTATGTCCACTTGTTTCAACAGTGATCGAGAGAGGGATTGTACAATATCCAACTCTAATCATCCTGTTTTCCCTTTAACTGTATTAAAAGTGATATAAACTTAAAAGTTCTGTTATCTATATATGCGTGCAGGATTATAATTTTTATTATTATTATTATTTTTTATTATGACTGAGTGAAAATGTACATTCCTGTATAAATTTACATGCCCACCTATATGCAGCTTCCACTGCTCTCCCTGCCCGGTGACA
This sequence comes from Heterohyrax brucei, assembly GCA_028571685.1. Taxonomy (NCBI): domain Eukaryota; kingdom Metazoa; phylum Chordata; class Mammalia; order Hyracoidea; family Procaviidae; genus Heterohyrax; species Heterohyrax brucei. The sequence goes on from CM053149.1 coordinate 56,718,192, forward strand.
GCACACTATTCCTCTCTGCTCCATACATGTCTCATCCACCCAGCAGTCTCCTTTCCCCTCCCACTCTCCTTCCTCCAGCCAGAGGTCAGGAGGATAATATCCTATAGATGCACAGAACCATAAGGTGCATCCAATATATCATCACTCTGCATTGCCAAGTCCAATCCCTTCGTGTCCCAAGAGGACCTTCGTTATGATTTATGGGCAAGGGCAGCATCAGGGCCAGGGGCCATGCTCCCAGGTGAACCCCAAAACCACTGGACCATCGATTGAGGTCTTTTAGTAGAGATCTCAGGGTGCACCCCTTTTTATTGTTGTGTTGCCAGTGAGACTCAACTTTGTGAGCTCCATCATAGCTATCATTGGTGGTGGCCGGGCACCATCCAGTTCTTCCGGTCCCAAGTCGACGTAGGCACCCACTCATGTGGGTCTATCTTCTGGGTTGTCTTTAACCCATGTCATTTTGGTCCTCAGTGAGTATCCATTCCTGCTGAGGTGGGACAATTTGCTGTGCCCTCGGATGGCAGCTTGGCAGCTTTTAAGACCCCAGATGCCACTCACCAGTGTGGAGTGCAGAGAGTTCTCTTAGCAAAATGCTAGTTGTGTCAATTGGCCCTTGATTTCGCCTAAGAACATGGTCCCATGCCCCCTGCCCCAGCTACTCTGTCCTTGCAATATTGGGTTAAGATGGAAGGAGTAAAATCTGGTTGGGTGAAATCGGTGATAGCACACATTAGAAATGAGAACAATATTAAGTGGACTTCAGGATTATAATTTTTAAAACTCGATTAAGTATTTTGTCATTATGGGACATTTATCTGTACCTCTCATAACACTCCTTGCCTTGAAGTCAAATTTTTTCTGTTATCAGCATAACCACATGAACTTTCAAAATTTGCTGTCAGCAGGTGACATCTTTTTCCACTCTCGCCCATTTAGCAGGAGGCCTGCTGGTACAGTGTTTACTGTGATTTGGTTGTGTAATTTCAACTTATCTGTGTCTTTAAATTTGTCTAGTTAAATGATTTATAGTTTGGTCTTGCTCTTCCATGCAGTCTGACCATCTCTATAATGGGTAGGATTACTCATTTTTTTTCTTTTTTTTATTAAATAAAAAATGAAAGTGTACATACTCTGTGCTTACAATATTGGATTAAGAGAGGAGGAGTACACAAGTTGTGTCAAAGTCCCATTAATATTGATCCTCTTACTAATGTGTATTGTCACCAATTTCACCCAACCCAATTTTTAACAACTATCTAATCTAAACCCTCGCCCCTTGCCCTCCCGCCCTCCCGCCCTCCCACCCTTCCACCCTCGCCACCGTTGCAGCCATCAAAGAGTCTTTTCTATTACGTATGTGCATGCTTGTAGGTTTTTATCGTGGGGTCTCATATAATAATTGTCCTTCTGTTGCTGACTAGTTTCACTCAACATAGTGTCCTCCAGTTGAGACCAAATTGAGAGATGTTTCCTGCTATCATTGTTGGTCTTTATCAATGTACAGTACTCCATTGAGTATATATACCAAAGTTTACCCATCGATTCTTCTGTTGTTGGGCATCTGGGGTGATTCCAACTTTTTGCTATCGTGGACTGTGCTGCAATGAACATCCATGTGCATGTATCGGTTGGTGTGAATGGCGTTGATTTTGTCGGATATATTCTGAGCAGAGGAATTACTGGGTCAAATGGTATATCTAGATCCATTATTTTAAGGTAACGCCAAATTGCTTTCTAAAGTGGTTGCACCATTCGGCAATCCCACCAATTTTTATCCAGTGTAATATCGATATAAAAAGAAAAACCACTACTATCGAGTTGGGTCCGACTCATAGCAACCCTTTAGGTCAGAGTAGAATTGCGCCACAGAGTTTTGAAGGAGCCCCTGGCGGATTTGAACTGCCAACATTTTGGTTGGCAGACTAGCACTTAACCACTATGCCACCAGGGCTTCCAAATAGTTAAGATTTTGTCCACTACCTTTCTATTCATTATCTAATACACAAGTTTGTTATTCATACGTTTCTTTCTCATTTTCTTTCAATTCTGTGTGAAAATACTTGATTTAATCTTTTATTTTATGTGTTTAGTTTTACCAACACTTCTTTCTGTTTTGGAGGGTGCAATTACAGGAGCCTGGGCAGTCTAAGCAGTTTGTCATCAGCCCTTAACCTAAAAGTTGACAGTTTGAGTATAACTAGCAGTACCGTGGAAGAAAGGCCTGGTGATTTGCTTCTATAAAGATTATAGCCAAGAAAACTGTATATAGTAGCTCTACTCTGTAACACATGTGGCTCCCATGAGTTGGAATTGCCTCAACCCAGGCTTGGTTTTATAGGGGGGAAAGGAGAGGGATTTTATTTATTACAGTATACATCACGGACTAAGTCACTGTCTGCTGATCTGCCAGCGGAGTATGTGAAGTGGTGATGTGTCAAGCACTGCTGATTAGACTACTCAACCATCATCAAACATAATTAATTAGCGGTGAGATCTGATGCGACTTTAATGGAGGTGGGAACCGAGGTTGGTTTAATCAGCGGAAGCTAAGTGGAACCAAACTGTGACTTACACCAACCACACAATTAAGCCATGAATTCCCCAAGGGTAAGCAATGATCACACAAAGAACAGCACCCACCAGCCAGAGGAGAAGAGGAACGGACATGAGCACCTTGAATCTCTGCTCCCCAACAAGTCAATGAGTCACACTCTGATCCCTTCTGTCATGGATTCAATTATGTTTCCCCCAAAATGTGTGTGGTTGTATGACACAGATTCCCAGTATTATGTGATGTCCCTTTGTGGTGCAAACCCTGCCTCCATGATGCTAAGGAGGGTGGATGGGTGGTGGTTGTGTTGGTGGGGCAGGACTCAGTGTGGAAGACTGTGCCTAGAGGCAGTGTCCCAAGACATAAAGGAGAGAAGCCAGCAGAGAGATTTGGGCACCTCATACCACCAAGAAGCAGTGCCGTTGCTGAGCACATCCAATGAAAGGACCAGAGTCCTTGTTTCCAGTCCAGGGGAAGACTGATGACAAGGACCTTCCTCCAGAGAGCCGGCTTCCTCCAGAGCTAGTGGTGAAAGCCAGTCACCTTGCCTTGGAGTTAACACCCTGAATTTAGACTTTAAACCTACTGGACTGTGACAAAGTACAATTTTTCCTTTTAAAGCCCTCCTCTTGTGGTATTTCTGTTATAGCAGTACCCGATGACTAAGACACCTTCTCTGTGTACATTCTGACCCCATCCTAGGGAAAGAACAAAAGGAAAAGGGAAGCTCTGCTAAAGATTGAAAAATGTTACTCACAATAGAATCTAGTCTCAATTTCCTTTCTTATTCACCAATAAGGGGAACTTGTAACTGAGAGAAGATTATAGGCTATTTATAATTACTTATAGAAGATTATTTAAGATTACTTATTCTCCTTACAAAGAGAATACATTTTTCTCATGTCTGAGTTATAGTGTGAGTTTTGAATTCTGATATATACGTATGTATATATGCTTATGTGTATATAACGATAAATCAATATAGCTAACACTTTTTGAGTAAATAAAATATGCTATTATAGTACCATATAAAACTAAACTCATTGCCATGGAGTCAATTCTGACTCATAGCAACCCTATAGGACAAAGTAGAACTGCCCCATAGGGTTTACAAGGAGTGCTTGGTAGATTTGAACTGCTCACCTTTTAGTTAGCAGCCATAGCACTTAACCACTATGCCATCAGGGTTTTCATAGTACTATCTAGTAGGTGTAATACAGAAAAGTTGCTGTCAAATAAATTCCAACTCATAGCAACTTCATGTCTGTCAGAGTGTAACGGTCCTCCACAGGGGTTTCAATGCCGACTTTTTGGAAGTACACAGCCATGCCTTCCTTCCGAAGTGTCTTTGGATGGACTCAAACCTCCACATTTTTGTCAGTTAAGTATGTTTGGTTATCACTTAAGTGCACCACCGAGAGACTGTAGGTATAATATTGAGTAAGTATATAAGACATATACTGAGGCTAGTGTCCCATGTGCATCACCTTATTTAAATACCAATGATTTTTTTTTTTTTTTTTGTAGTCTATGTACTAATACAATCTTCTTTATAGACAGGAAATGTGAAACTTGAGGAAGTGGTTAATCTCAGGAGAAAACAAAGGCAAAGTCCTTAGTATATAACCTCATCCACCCACAGAGTAATTACCGCCACACAGAGGAATCAGTTCTAGGGCTGGAAAGGTTACTGCATGTAAACGGTGTGATATTTTAAAGAGGCACAGGGCTTATTTCTAATTGTGATTCATCTACTCCTAGCTGAGCAAATCTTGTCATATCATTTAAGCTTTCTGACTTATAATAAAATGAACTTCACTTCATCTTACTGAAAATTAAGAGTGTGTAAAAGCACAACTTGAACAAAGATTTTTTTTTCCCTTCCAGGCATATAGAAGTAGAGTATGATAAAAATATTTTAGTTGTTTGTTAAATGTGATTAATATCTGTAGTATAGAGTCTATAGTAATAACTATACATGTGCCTTTTGCTTTTTTCATGTGTGATGTCCTAGATGCCAGTTCACAACTCACCTCTCATGGATTTAATTTTCTTCATTGAACTTGAACTTGCATATGAGTAACTGATAGCTGTTTTGCAGTCAGGCCCTGACAGAAAGACAGTAAGACAAGTGTATATTAGAAGAGACTCTGAAAGCTAAAGGGAATGAAAGAAATGATAAGCTCAACAAAAGACGTCAAAGACCAACTCAAGAAGACAAAACAAAGTCTTATAAGGAAATGTACAACCACCTGGAGTTAAAAAAACAAAAGGAAAGAACACATTTGGGATTTCCCAAGCAGAAAAAACTGAAGAAATAAAAACAAGCCATGAATTGCAATAGTGAAGGATTCTGTGGGCAAAATAATCAAAGACACAGAAATCCTTAAAAGAAGATGGAAGGAATACAAAGAATCACTAACCAAAAAGAACTGGCTAATGTTCAACTATTTCAGCAAGTAGAACATTGTCAAGAACATACTGTATTGAAGGAAGAAGTCCAGGTTGGACAGAAGGCAGTGGTGAAAAACAAGGCTCCTGGAATTGTCTACATACCAACTGAGATCCTTCAAGGAACAGATGCAGTGCTGGAGGTTCTTACTCACCTGTGCCAAGAAACACAGAAGACAGCTACAACGCCAATCAACTGGGAAAGAGCCATACTGGTGTCCATTCCAAAGAAAGGTGCTCCAACAGAATGCAGAATTTATTGCACAATATCATTAATATCACATGTAAGTAAATCTTTGCTGACAATAATTCAAAAATGGTTACAGCAATACATCAACTGGGAACTGGATTCAACAGAGGACTTGGAATGAGGGATATCATTGCTGACATCAGATGGGTCTTGGCTGAAAGTAGAGAATACCAGAATACCAGAAAGATGTTTGTGTTTTATCAACCATATAAAGGCATTTGACTGTATGGAGCATAACAAATGATGGATAACACTGCAAAGAATGGGAATTCCAGAACACTTAACTGTGCTTATGAGGAATCTGTACATAGACCAAGAGACAGTGATTTGAACAGAACACCAAGACAGCACATGGTTTAAAATCAGAAAAGGTATTATCAGGGTTGTATATTTTCATCACACTTACTCAATCTGTATGCTGAGCAAATAATCCAAGAAACTGTTCTATATAAAGCAGAATGTGGCATCAGGACTGGAAGAAGAAATGTTAACAACCTACATTATGCAGACGATACAATCATGCTTGCTGAAAGTGAAGAGGACTTGAAACATTTGCTGATGAAGATTTTAAAAAACAAAAAGCACAGCTTTTAGTATGGATTGCACCTCGACATTAAGAAAACAAAAGTGCTCACAACTGGACCAGTCAGCAACATCATAATCAATGGAGAAAAGATTGAGGCTGTCAAGGATTTCACTGAGCTTGTATAACAGTCAATGCCTATGGAAGCAGTAGACAAGAAATCAAATGATGAATTCTATTGGGCCAATCTGCTGCAAAAAAACACTCTCTAAAGTATTAAAAATCAAAAATAGAAAAAAAAACAAAAAGTAACAAATGCTGGAGAGGTTGCAGGTAAATTAGAACCCTTATGCACTTCTGACGGGAATGAAAAATGGTGCAACCATTTTAGAAAACAATACGGTAGAAATAGAAATACAGTAAGACCCAGCAATCCCACTCCTAGGACTGTATCTTAAAGAAAACATGAGCTGTCACATGAATAGACATAAGTGCATACTGACATTCATTGTAGCATAACTGTGGGTTGACAACCAATATCACAAAACAGTTGTGTGTGTTAATTACTTAATGAGAAACTAATTTGCTCTGTAAACCTTTATCTAAAGCACAATTAGAAAACAAAAGACAAAAAACAGATGTCACTTTGAAGACTAAGGTCTGACACAAGCCAGAGTGTTTTCAATTAACTTTCTGCACACAAAAGCTGGACAATGACTAAGGAAACCGAAAAAAAAACTGACACATTTAAATTACGGTGTTAGCGATAAATATTGAATATACCATGGACTTCCAGAAGAAAGAATACACTTCTTTGGGAAGGAATACAGCTGGAATATTCCTTTGAAGCAAAAGTGGCAAGATTTCATCTCATATGCTTTAGACATGTTATCAGGAGAGACCAACCAGTTCTTGTAGAAGTACATCATGCTTGGGAAAATAGAAAAACTACAACAAACCCCTTGTTATCAAGTCAACTCTGATTCACAGAGATCCTATAGGACAGAATAGAGCTGCCCCCACAGAGTTTTCGAAGAGCAGCCTGTGCTATTAACCACTGACTCATTAAAGCAGAAAGGTCATCAAAAAAAAAAAAAAAAGGAAAACCCTCAATGAGATGGATTGACACAGTGCCTCCAACAGGGGACTGTAATATAACAATGATTGTGATGACTCTGTAGTGTTTCACTCTGTTGTCTCTAAGACAACCAACTGGATGCCACCTAACAGCATATGTGGGCGGATAATCATAGAAATTTTAAATACATTGTTGGTTGTGATTGAGTCAGCTCTGACTCATACCAATCTTTTGTACAACAGAAACAAATATTGCTCAGTCCTGTGCCATCTTTCTCATTCGCTACTGATACTTTCAATTCCACTGTGCTGGCTCCTTCATCTGTCCGTCTCATTGACAGCATCCTTTGTTTTCCCTGACTGTCTGTTTCAATAACAGTGGTGTCATTTTCTAGCACTTGGCCTTTCTTTTTTTTTTTTTTTGGACATGTCTAATAACATGTCCAAAGTTAGGGAATGGAATCCTTGCTTCCAAGGAACATTCTGGTTCAATTTCTTCTAAGATTGATTTGCTTTTTTTTTCTAACAGTACAGTTTTATTTAATAATGTTATTCAGTAATGTTTTGCAATATTCTCATTAATTCATTAATGAACATCAGAGCTTGAATGCATCAACCATGTTTATTGCCTGAGACTCATTAAATCCACTTCTATTTCAGAGTTAATCTCTTTCCTGTGAAAATAACCCATTTGTTTTAAAATGAAGTGTTTTAAGTCACTAAAAAAACCCACAAAAGCAAAAACTAGAGACATTGTTTGCTTATGTAATGCATTATTAGATAGGCTTATCTGTGGAACATATTGCTTATTGACACATTTTTGGTAGGTTGTAACTTTGATTTCTGTAGAAATAATTACTTGCATTTTCTCCACAGGAGGAAGTCATAATAATAACCTTTACAATGAATATAAAGTTGTGTATGTAAAAAAGGTTTGGCAGAAATTTCTGGAAACTTTATAAGCTCAACTTCTTAGGAGGCTTCTTACTCAAAAATCTGCCTTCCTCTCAACATTTTAACAGGATGAAATCCCTAATTTCTCTCACAGCTAGTGTTTCAGAAAACTACTTGAGCAGTATGTTGTTGAAAATTTCTAAAAACAGTCTATAACTAAATTCTCCCAGCTTTTTTCATCTTCTATTAATGTTAAATTATAAGACGTTAAAGTTACCTGTAAAAAACTGACTTCCAAGAGCTCTTTTCAAACTGGATCAGAGGCCATAGAAAGAATCAATGTACCCGAGAATGGGGGAGGGGGAGGATGGAGTTTCTTCTTCTTTTTTAACTGAATAGAAAGAGAAAGCTCTTGGTCAGTTTCAAGCTTCCCTACAGAGGTTACCGACCCCCTTTCATTTTTAACATGTTTTCCTTCCCATTCAGAACTCTCTTTATCAGCCAAGCCAAGCCAAGTGCCGTCGAGTCGGATCCATAAGTGGGTTTTTAATGGCATCACTATTTATCCAGTGCAACTCAGGTAGAAAACTGTAGAGCTGAACTATGAGAGTTTACATGTGAAAGCCTTCTTCTAACTCTACACATGTGGTAGAAGATAGGGCAGTGGTCATGATTATTAAATAAATTGAGATGATTATCCTGACAGTGTGCTTTCTCTTCCCAGCCTGGTGTCATGCTCATACCTCTCCAAACCTTCCCCAACCAGGCAGGGGTCAAACACGGTCTCAAATTGAGGTGAAGGATTCAGAGAGGCACTCTCACTGCGTAGCCAAGTAAGATGCACACAAAGGCTAAAGGTATAGAGATGTCCTTCCACTTGCATGAAGACTATAATTTATGGTGGAAGTTTCTGATCTCAAGCAAGTGATGTGTGCCCTAATGTGATGATTAGATAAAGGCATACACACACAAGCACGACACACACAGCTCCCCCTGGCCTGAGTTGTGCTTGGGATAAAAGGCTCAGGTTACTTCTCAGATCAGTGCCCCATCTGGAATTCCTATGTACCCAGCAGTCTATCCATATTCCTTTTCACCCACTCTTGGAGCAGCAGACCCTCCATACAGCCTCTGGCAGCAGGGCCCCAACCACATTCTAGTCCCAAATTAGACAAATTGAAATTTCAAATCTAGCTGTGTTGTTTGTTAATTGTGCAACCTTGGATTTGCAACCTCTCAACATTACAACTTCCTAATGCAACAAAGTAGAAACTTTGCCACTTTGTTTTAGAGTTGAATTCAATAATACTTGGTACTCAGTAAATTTTAAATCTGGTTATATATCAGACTAACCTAATTAATTCAACATAGTTGGACCGCCTATCAATACGTTAAGTTGTATCTTCTTGTTGACTGCCATGGACACCTCTAAGTTAGTAACCATTCTCAATTTTACTTTACTAGCTCTAGATTTGGAAACCCTGGTGGCGTAGTGGTTAAGTAGTATGTCTGCTAACCAAATGGGCAGCAGTTCAAATCCACTAGGTACTCCAATTCTAAACTTATTCATGTTCTTCAGGATGACTGCATTATAGCTGTTAGTCCTGTATAGCACTGTATCCTTGTCACCTTGGATGTCTGACATAAGCCTATGCAGAAATATATCCAATTTACCAAAATTCACTTTTAAGGAAAAAAAGAAAAGAAAGCGTTGCTATTATTTTTTCCTCTCAACATATGAGGCAGGCCTGTCTTCGCAAAAATAAACGAAAACTTTTGCATGGTTATGATTATTAATAAAATGGAATAATTTTCTTCTTCAAATCTGTTTTTTGGGCTAAGTAGATCCTACGACGTTATCTCTGTGTGAAGGTTAAAGTTGTGTGTCAACTTGGCTGGGCCATGATTCTCGTTGGTTTGATGGTTGTATGATGGTGTGATCACTTCCATAATGGGATCTGCTGCGGGTAGCTAATCAGTTGAAAGGGAGTTTCCTTGGGTGTGTGGCCTGCACTGCACGTAAGCGGATATGCTGGCAAGGCTTGTGGGCTTTTTCTTTTTCTGGGTCCAGCAGCTGTCAAATGTTGCTCTTATCTCTGAGTGCTCATACCCATGGGCTTGCCTGCTCATCTTTGGTATTTGTCCGTCTTCACAGTCTGTGAATAAGATCTCTGCTCTGCAATCTGCCAATCTTGTGTTTACCAGCCCTGGTGGCTACATGCATCAGAAACAGCTTCATCCTGGTCCGTGAACAGGGGACATTCAAGCCTCTATGTCCTAGTAAGTAATTTCCTTGATATAAATCTCTTTCCCTCTGTATGTATGTATATAAGGTCCAACAATTAAGTACACCAACTTAATTGTTCTAAGTGTATGTTACATATATATATATATAGTATACATATGCTTTCTTGGTTTTGGTTCCCTAGAGAGTCTAGCCTAAGACACTCAGCAAGGCTGTGCCACTGATCATCAAACCCCAACCCCCTTTCACTTTAATGCTATTACTAAGAGAGGTCTGGCGTGTTTAGTTTCTGATTTATTGCAGGAGCATAGCTGGACTCAACAACCTGAGGAAACATTTCATTTTTTAAGTGGAATTATTGCTATATTAGGTTGTGTAGAATGCGCTGTGGAATATGTCTTTTTAATTAGAATTGCAAGGAGATTTGCAGGAGGTCACCATGAACCTCATTTAAGGAGTAATTACTCACTTCATTTTCCTCTTTTGTCCGTAGTCCTTGAGAAAGTGTGGTCAGCTGAAGCAGCATGATTAGTTTTATCATAGCCCTGTTTCTCAACTCTATTTTATGCTCAGATTTTAAACACTGTGAATCTAAAATTTGATATTCAGGCAAGAGTTAAGGTGAAAAAGTAAGGAAATAAGGACTATCTAATTGATGTGACATTCTCCATCCTAGAATTCTGTTAATGCCTCAGAAACAATTGGTATATTTTAACAACAACAACAACAACAAATTCCTTTTCTACTATACAATCAAACTTGAAAAGAACTGATTGCCATAAAAAATATTCGGCCACCATGTCACTACCATAAATCTCTTACTGAGTGGGACTAAACGTTAGTAAATTATACCACTCAAACTGAATATTATTCATTGGAGTAGGAACAAATCATTCAACTTAATAAAAGCATGCACAGCTCAGAAAAAATGTTCTCAGGCACTATTGCTCTCATGCTGTATATGTGTTTCATACATGTTTCTAAAAAACTTCAGTTCAGCAAAATCTCAGAGTTTATGAAAAAATAGGACTGGGGAAGACTACTCAAAACTATGGAACTTTGTAATCAGATCATGGATGAAAACTACAGTCATCTTCGTGAAAGTTTTAGCACAATGAAATCTCTATCAGCATTTGCATTGGCTGCTCAGTAGCTAGTCTTTTGCAGCTTTAATCAGGAGCTCATTTGTTCTAAATATTGATCCAAGTCTGAATGAGATGTAGCTTTCTTTGTTAATCCATTTTTTTGATCCAGATAGGAATGGTGTGACAGGTTCCTCACCTGCACTGGCAGCTTTTACTGGTGGCTTCCCATAGCAATTCTTGAAGCCAAGCCAGACAACACTATAACTAAGGAAAACAGTTTCACAGGTCTCTTGAGCGTTTCATATAGTAGAACTTCTTTATAATTGTAACATGTTGATCTTGATTATTTAAGATCATTGATGAGCTCGAAAAAAACATGAAAGAACAAAGATGTTTCCTCCGTTACCAGTGGCACAGGAAGACGTTTGCACCAAAGAAACATACATTGCAGCAAAAGAGACTGTATAATTCTGTGAGATTAGGGGATTCCTGCTATTATGGATTGAATTTTGTCCCTCAAATATGTGTTCCAATCTTAACCTCCATACTGGTGGAAAGGAACTTTGTGACATGGCGGTTAAGAACTGAGCTGCTAACTGAAAGGTCATTGGTTCAAATCCACCAGCTGCCCCATGGGACAAAGATGATAGTCTGCTCTTGTAAAGGAAACAGCCTTGGAAGACCTGTGGAGTGGCTCTACTCTGCCCTACACTCTGCCCTATAGGGTCACTATGACCTGGGATTGACTTGAAGGCAAAGGGTTTGATTTGGTTTGGCTATATCTGTGGATATAATCCCCTTTAAAAAAAAACCAAACCCATTGCTATTGAGCCAACTCAACTCATAGCAATTCCACAGACAGAGCAGAAGTATCCCTAGGGTTTCCAAGGAACATCTGGCAGATCTGAACTGACTAGCTTCTGCTTGGTAGCAGTAGCACTTAACCACTGTGCCACCAATATTTCAATGTTTGGGATAGAGGTTTTTTTGTTTGTTTACGGATCAGCATATAGCATAGGGTTTATCCTAAACCTAACTACTTCTTTTTGTTTTCTTTTTTTATTATGATTGACTGAAAATGTACATTCCCACATAAATTTGCATGCCCGCCTCTATGCAGCTCCCACTGCTCTCCCTGCCCTAATTACTTCTGAGTTATAAAAATGTCAGAACAGACACAGAAACATGCACAAACAGGGATGGAGTAGCATGGTGGGAAGGGAACTAGAGGGTTACATGCCATTACCATTCAAAGATCCCCAAGGAAGCAGAGAATGCCAGCGCTGCAGACAGTGTAAGAGAAGACCTCTGCTTGTGCCAACAGAGGGAGACTTCCCTCGGAGTCAGTGCCCTGGATTTGGATTTTTAAGCTCTTGCAGGAAACCCTGGTAGCTAGTGGTTAAGAGCTATCAGTGCTAACCAAAAGATTGGCGGTTCGAATCCACCTGGCCCTCCTCGAAAATTCTACGGGGCAGTTGTACTCTGCTCTCTTGGGTCTCTGTGAGTTGAGATGGACTGGATGGCAGTGGTTTAAACGTGTTATGGCAAGATACAGCTGCTGACCAAAAGGGCAGCAGTTCAAATCCACCAGCTGCTGGTTGGAAACTGTATGCGGCAGTTCTGCTCTGTCCTGTAGGGTCGCTATGAGTCAGAACAGACTCCACACCAGTACAGGCACTGGTGTTCAGTGCTACACATGCTTACTAGCGGGAAAATGAACTAAGCCTGTAATGTCCAAGGCTGCAACTGGAAGTGATTTTTTAGTAGCTGAATTTAGCATTTTCTATAAGAGAACATAATGTCAAAAGGCTGTAGTGTTCCCCTTTAGGAAACAGGCGAAGCTTTTTATCCCCCCTGTTCTGGCTGGGCCCAGCCTGAGTGGCAGAAAGACTCCATGTCCTAGGAACATGTTTTGCGGCAATTTTTCCAAAAGAAGGTAGCTTAAATGGCATCAGCTACCAGGCATGCTGTTCTCTGTTTGCTGTGTTGTGTGTGAGTGGGGGGATGGTTGCTTTTGGAGTCAAGATATGTATAAAGTCAGTAATGATGAATTATTTTTTGAAAAAAATATAAAGACAGCAATTAAATAAGGGCTTGGAACAAATTCATATATCAGGGAATCCTTTCTGTGTGAGCACTTCATATTAAAGAGAAATTCTACCAGGATTTGCTTCACCTATTTGGGGAGGATTTATGCATAAAGGGGAAACCCTGGCAGTGTGGAGGCAGAGTAGTTAAGCTCTTACGGCTGTCAATCAAAAGGTCAGTATTTTGAATCTAGTAAGTATTCCTTGGAAACTCTATGGGGCAGTTCTACTCTATACTATAGAATTGCTATGAATCAGAATTGACTTGATGGCAATATGGTTTTTTTGTTTGTTTTTAAAATGTGCACAGGATAGGAGAAGAGTGGGGCTAGGTACATTCGAGATTTGATTACACCTTCTTGTTTTCATAAATCCACATGCTGTATTACTCAGAATTCTCACTTTTTGAATTTTAATGCATATTAAAATAGAGTGTTCAACGTTTGTCTTTCAGATTGTTGAGTGTGTATTAAAAGCAGAAGAGGCTGATGATATTTTCATTTATGCTGCTTTCGTCAAGTACTGTGAAGCTGCATATAAACAGAAATGTTTTTGAAATGTAAGGGGAAAACCTGCCACGTGGCCCACATTCTCCTAGTCATCAGCACATGGGTTATGGAAGGATTCTGTGAGATAGTGACGGAAGAGCCTAGAGAGAGTTGTCCTTTGGGAGATTTGAAAGAGGAACGAGCATGGAAGAAAGGAAGGAATCATATGATCCGGAGACTACCTTCGCTCAAGACAAGAAGAACTAGATGGTGCCCGGCCACCACCAATGACTGCCCTGAGTGGGAACCAAACTGACAGCACCTAACAACAACAATACAATCTTTTTTTTTTTTTTTTATTTAACATAACTGAGTGAAAATGTACATTCACATGAAAATTTACATGCCCCCCATATGCAGCTTCCACTGCTCTCCCTGTCCGGTGACTGCACACTATTCCTCTCTGCTCCATACATGTCTCATCCTCCCAACAGTCTCCTCTCCCCTCCTCTCCATCCACTCCCCTTCCTCAAGCCAGAGGTCAGCAAGATGATATCCTATAGATGTATAGAACCATAAAGTGCTTCCAACATATGGTTACTCTGCATTGCCAAGTCCATTCCATTCCTGTCCAAAGAGTGGACCTTTGTTATAATTTATGGGAACGGGCAGCATCAGGGAAGGGGGCCATGCTCTCAGAGGAACCCCAAAACTGCTGGACCATCAATTGAGGTCTTTCAGAGGAGATCTCATGATGCACCTCTTTTTATTCTTGAACAACACAATCTTTACATAAGCAGATCCTCAGTATTTCTTCTGTAGCACCCCTAAAGCAAACCAAACCTACTGCAATTGAGTCAACTCTGACCCATAGCTATCCTATAGACCCTACAGCACGGAGTAGGACCCTATAGCCCCACGCAGTTTCCAAGGAGTGCCTGCTGGATTCGAACTGCCAGCCTTTTGGTTAGCAGCTGTAGCACTTAACCATTACAACACCAGGGTTTCCATGGCACCACTGGATCAGTTCAAACCACTGACTTTTAGGTCAGTAGTGCAGTGCAAACTGTGCCATCACTAAAATGACAAAGAAAACACACGCACGCACACACACACAAAACAAAACAAAACAAAACAAAACAAAAACAACTCTACAGCACTGTGGAATTAAAGCAGATCAGATTTTAGCATTTTTTTTTTGTTTTGGATTTATATTCAACCGTAATTTCCTAATGCAACAGAAATACCACAAGTAGGTGGCATTGAAATCAGATTTCTTTTTAGGACTTTAGGCAGTGTCATGGACTGAATTATGTTCTCCCAGAAATGTGGGTATCAACTTGGGTAGGCCATGATTCCTACAATTGTGCGATTGTCCTTCACTATAATAAAATTACTGATTGTAATTTTATATTAAATATGATTAGGGTGGGATTATAACACCTTTACCCAGGTCATCTCCCTAATCCAAAGTAAAGGGAATTTCCATGGAGTGTGTGGCCTGTACATCTTTCATCTTGCAAGAGATGGAGAAGAAAGGGAAGCCAAGTAGGGAGCTAGGGACCTCATACCGCCAGGAAATAAGCACCGAGAGCAGAGCTTGTCCTTTGGACTCGGGGTCCCTGCCCCTGAGACGCTCCCAGTCCAGGGAAAGATGGACTACAAGGATCTTCCTCCAGAGCCAACAGAGAAAGACTTCCCACTAAGAGCTAAGACCTGAATTTGGACTTTCAGCCTACTTTTCTTTTAAAAGATAAATTTTTCTTTGTTAAAGCTACCCACTTGTGGTATTTCTGTTATAGCAGTACTAGAGGACTAACACAGGAGGTTTGAAGCCTGAATGCAGGATTCTGAGTACCAGCTACAGGAGAACACTCCCTGCTTGCACAGCCATGCCATTCATTAGTTCCTTTGCAATCTTCAAGTGGCATTTATAACTCAAAATGATAAGGTTTAGAAAAAAAATTTACTCTGATATAGTCTTGTTAGTATAATAAAGAAAATCCTATTTCCAAACCAGATTACTTCCACAGGTATACAGGGTTGGATTCTAACATGTATTATTTGCAGACACAATTCAATCCATAAGCAAAAGCAAAAAAAGCAAACCCACTGACACTGAGTCAATTCTGACTCATCACAACCCTTTATAAGGACAGAGTAGAACTTCCCCATAGAGTTTCCAAGGAGCGATTGATTTGAACTGCCAACCTTTTGGTTAGCAGCTGTAGCATTTAACCACCATACCACCAGGGTTTTGGTTCAGTCCATTACGTATACTCATTCTTGTTTCTTTTTTTTGAGGTCTTTGTGTTGAATCTTATGCTAATAAGTTTCCCTTGTTCTCCAGCAGGTCATTTCCCCTAGTTACATACACATGGATAAGAAGCTAGCCCAGTAAAATCACTTTACATTCTATAAGACACAGCCACATAATCACACATAGTGGGCACTGGGTAAATAAGTCCCCTCACGTAACTAAAGAAACTAGAAAAAAATTCACACTTGTAACATTTTGTCCAGTTTGATTAATTATATCAGATGATTTCCTTAACACTAGTAGCTAAACTGGCAGTCATCACTGAAATCAGTGCCACATATATCAAATGCATTTCTACTCTTCATGGTGTTAAAAATCATAGATGCTAGGCCATTTATCAACAAAATTATTTTAAGGCACTTCAAACTGGCTATTTTCCTGGAACTAATCAGGGATCTATATTTAGCTTGTGAAGTCTAGGTATGAATGTTCCTAGAATATTCGGGGAATATCTCAGTAATAGGAGCTAATGATTTCACCACTATCACAATCAACTGCTTTACAGCAGCACCGTATGCTAAGAATTTGTTCTTTAAACAGATAATAAGATTCCCCCATCTTCCTCCATTAAGAAAAGCTTCCTTCCTGGGAAAAAGTGAGGCAGATACATCAAGGGCATTGTGGAAACAGAGAGCTAAGTAATAAGACGGATACTCACATGATACAAAACTTGGTCAAATAGCAAACATGGATAGTACACAGGATATGAAGTTTAATTTCTGGTGATGTTGAATTTTAATTCTCAGATAACACTTTGGAACCACAGTACTATTTTATAAGAAGCAACATTTTAATTAAAAAAACTGCAGGAGAGGTAGGGATTATTCATTTCATTTACTAAATTTGATGGTAAATGGCTCACTCTACTTAAATTAGTGCTTTTTCTGATGCTACAGAAATTTGTTCTTGAACTTAAGAATTTCTGTCTTTTTTTCTAGCGCAAAGTCTCACCAACAATTCTAAGGCATGCTTTCTCTTACCAAGTTATACAGATGTTAAAAACAAAAGAACCAGAATAATCAGCAGTAATAATACTACATCTTTTGGTAGAAAAAATCAAAAGTTTTAAATTCAGATTTGAAGAAATTTTAGACAGCTATTCACAAACCTTTATCCAACCCATCTTTTCTAGGTACTCTGCTCCCATTAAAGGATAATGTGTTACAAAACAATATCTTCGTGGATGAAATGAGGACACTTTTCAGGAAATAAGTCACCAGAGAGGACGAACCAGGTCTATGTTTTTGATTAGAAGGTAAATTTTGTAATTTTCTTATTCTGAAAGTATTACTGCTTCTTCCTAAGGTCAATACTTTAACAATATTTTCATAAACTACTCAAAGCTTGTCATTGAATGAATCATGCCCCCCACCAAAAAGCTGTGTATACCAATTTGGTTGGACCATGACTCCCAGTATTGTATGGTTGTCCTGTGTTTTGTGATTTTCCTATGTTGTAAATCCTAATCTCTGCCTGTGGGTAATAGGGCAAGAACTGAATTGTGTTCAAGAGGGTTAAAGGGGAGACTGTAACCACTTTCCTGAGATCACCTATCTGATCCAGTGTAAAGGAACTTTCCCTAGGATGTATCTTGCACCATCCTGTATCCTTTTATCTCTAGTAGGAGGGGAAGCAAGCAAAGATGAGGACCTCATACCACCAAGAAAGCAGCGCCCAAAGCAAAGTGTGTCCTTTGGACCTGAGGTTCTTGTGCTTCTAGACCGAGGGAAGACTGATGACAAGGAACTTCGTCCAGAGCTGATAGAAAAACTTTTCCTGGAGCCAGCACCCTAAATTTGGACTTGCAGCCTACTGGACTGTTAGAGAATAAACTTCTTTTTGTTAAAGCATCACTTGTGGTATTTCTGGTCTAGCAGCACTAGATGACTAAGAAAAGGCCCATTAACAAAGGTGCATTGTTAGCATAGAGATTATCTTTTTCCATGTAAGTGAAGAAAGTTAGGAAAATAAACAACAACAGTGATTTGCTCAATTTATTCTGGAAATTGGGTCTTGAACTCAAGAATTTCTTCTTCACAACACATAGTTTTTATTTTGTTTTTCATAACTGGGAATATTTTAGGTATCATTTGGCCCCAAATACCATCTTTTCTAAAAAAAAAAATATTACAGTAAGTGATTGAGGTAATTGATTTAAAAAGCTAATGAATCTTCCTTGTGAACTTTTCCACACAGAAGAAATTATAGAATGCTCTGGAGACCTGTGAGAGATCTGAGAATGATGGCTGTGCTCCAGACAGAAGTTTATCTTCATTTTAAGGAAACCTAGATTAAGTGATCATAGTTCAAAGATGACTCCATTATTCAGAGACCGGTTGGTTTCCCAACAACTTAACTGACAGATCTTAAAAAGAGATTTGGCAACGTAAAATGACCATATTGCTAGAGACATCACCAATATGGTATAGAAAATTTACACCTGTCTAACATGACGCCCAAGTGTCTTAGTGGTTAAGTACTACAGCTGCTAACCAAGAGGTCAGCGGTTCAAATCCACCAGGCTCTCCCTAGAAATTCTATGGGGCAGGTCTACTCTAACTTACAGGGTTGCTGTGAGTCAGAATCAACTCAATGGCAGTAGCTTCTTCAAACAGAGAAAGTAAACATGAAGAAACGAGGCTATAGTATGTGGCTGTTAATATTCTAGTACAAATGGCTAAAAAAATTAGTCTTCCATGGGCCAACCATGGCCAGAGTTTGTGAAGTGCTTCCTCTTCCAACTAGTCTACATAGCACAGCAACTATAATCTCCTTAGTAGCTATGGATTGAGTCGCTTCTCTTTTTATACAGAATTGGGAGAATAGACAACATAGCAAAATGAAAACTTGTGGGTTTTGTTTTTTTAAGACAGGATCTAGCTTGAACACTTACTTGCTAACTTACCTTACAAAAGTGATTTCACTGTTTTCTCTCTTATCTATTTTGACATTTCCTCAGTATGTTTTATCTTCTACTGTCTCAACCATTGCTAGATTTCTTTCTTTAAAAATCCATACTCATTTATTCCCTTTATTCCTATGTATTCAAAGATTTTCAATACTTCAATTTTTTTTCCACCCGTAGTCTAGTTAGATAAAAATGATTTATTTGCTATTCTGGTCTTTGACATCTCTAAATTCATTTCTGTCTTATAAACTTTATCAGATATAGTCTATTATTTAAAATATTCTTATCTCCTTTGCTGGCTTATAGTTTGCTTAAGGGCAAGAAATATCTTTTTATCAATTTCCTATCACCATTGTATCTAGCAAATTATAAAAATTATAAGTAAATTATCATTATTATAAACAGTTGAAGTATTATAAACTCAACAACATTACAGTAGCTAAAAGATACTATTCTAGGTGTTCATTTACATATGTGTGTGTGTGTGTGTGTGTGTGTGTGTGTGTGTGTGCATATATACATATATACACATGGCCCTGATGGCACAGTGGTTAAGCGATATTGCACAGTGATGGTTGGTTAAGAGATGAGGCGAGATAGACATGGCACAGTGGTGGTTGCCTAAGAGATGAGGTGAGACGAGAAGAGACGAGACGAGAGAGATATGACACAGTGGTGGTTGCTGATGAGATGAGAAAAGATGAAATAGACATGGCACAGTGGTGGTTGCTTAAGAGACAAGACAAGATGAGGTAGATGGCATGACACAGTGGTGGTTGCCTAAGAGATGGGACGAGACAAGACAAGATGAGATAGATGACATGCCCTGCTGAAACCCTGGTGGTCTAGTGGTTAAGTGCAATGTCTGCTAACCAAAGGTCAGCAATTCAAATCTGCCAAGGGCTCCTTGGAAACTCTATAGGGTAGTTCTACACCGTTCTGTAGGCTTGCTATGTGTCAACAGCAATGGCTGTGGGTTTTTTTTTGTTTGTTTGTCCTTCATGGAGCCTCAGTTTCACCACTACAGAAATTCTTTATGGATTTCTTTTAGGAAATGCATGCAGTGTAGGCCCTTTGGCTGGGATTATTAACCATTCCACCTGTTCTCTAAATACCATTCATTCTTTGTCTCCTGAAAACCAACATCTCTACTATGTCTCTGCCTTTACTTTGTCTTCAAACCAGCCAACTGTCATCTTACTATTTAAATCCTCTAGAGGTAATGATATTTATTGTCCTTACAGAGAACCCTGGTAGTATGATGTTTACGTACGACAGCTACTAACTGAAAGACTATAAGTTTAGATCTACCAGGCACTCTGGAAATTCTATGGGCAAGTTGTGCCCTGTCCTTTAGCGTCACTATTAGTTGGGATGGCCTTGACAGCAATGGGTGTTTGAAGTTTTCATCCCTACAACAACGCTAATGTGTTGCCCCTGTTTTCCAGATGAAAAAGTGCCCTTTACACAGGTTATTGCAAGGCCAAATTTATGGCTACTAACTGATGGAATTGAGGTTGAAATGACTGTTTACTTCTGCTCCCCGTTCTTTGTACAGTATCAGCAGATGATTTTCTTACATTTCTGACATTCTGCTAGTTACCATCCACTTACATTTCAATCTCTCAGTTCTTTGATCTTTGAAATTGAATTTATATTCTCTTACTGCATTTTCTATCAGTCTTGAATCCCCTGTAGATTTCCGTCTGACTCATGACTGCACCAGTACTCTTCTCTTATAGGCTAGTCAGTTCTTCCCTCTAACCCTGATTCAATTATCGTCCTACAGCCATTAATTCTTTCCAGGTTCTGTCACAAATGCAGTGTTTCCCACTCACTCCTCAAAACCTTTATTGCTTTCATTAACAGGACATTGCTATTTCCTTATTCATTCCCCCTCCTAACTATAATTATTTTTGAAGCATCCTTCCCTGGCTTTGGCTGCAGTGCATTATTGGTTAAGTAATGATCTCCAACAGGATCAGATTTGATTCTCAGTTCTAGCACACATAAGCTGTATTACCTTCTCCAAGTTATCGTGATGCTTCTGAGGCTCAGTGGCATTGTCTCGTAAAGGTGCATTTGAGGGATCAAGGACAGTGTGATCACAAAGCACCAGCACACAATAAGGACCAAACACATGGTGGCTCACAAAACTATTCACACACACACAAAACATTTCAAATGTCTTAATAGTTTTCTACAGTATAGAGATATGTGCCATATCAATTCAAGAGAGTCTTTTAAAGGCAAACAGCCTACCATGCAATCATTCCTATTGGCACATAGCATACTAACCTTAAAAAATAGATAACTGGAAGCATAATAATGGTCATATTATTAAAGCAGAAAGCACTTTTAGAAAACCAAAATAGAAAATATCCACTTATTCTGCTTATTTAATCCTTGCTGACTAATCCCAATAATTTAAAAAATAATCACTATACTATGGCTATGAAGAACTGGGACCATGAAATATGGAGTCCTCAACTCAAAATTCCCATTAAGTATTAAGACAATAATATCAAGGAATATGGGCAGTAGAAAGAATTTTGGTGTGACCTTCCTCTGAAAGTTACCACGAAGGAAAAATATTCTTCATTAATTATTCTTCTAGGCAAAAAGAAATGCCACCCCTCCCCCAAAGATGTCTTTGTCTTAATCTCTGGAATGTGTAAATGTGTTAGATTCCATGGTAAACAGAATTAAGTTTTCTGCTGAAATTAAGGTTGCTAATCAAGTGATTCTACCCAAGTCATTCAGGTTGGCTTTACTTTGAGGAGGCAGCTATTGTCCAGTCATCTTTTGAGTGCCTTCAAACCCGGGTGGTTCATTTTCCAGCACTATATCTGACAATATCAAGCTTTTAGGACCTTCATTTGCTGATATAGCATGAGTCAAAATAAGAAGGCACAGCTGCAAACATCCATTAATAATCAGAACATGGAATGTATGACATATGAATCTAGGAAAATTGGAAATCATCAGAAATGAAATGGAATACAATAAACATCAAAATCTTAGGCATTACTGAGTTGAAATGGTATTAACTGGTGTTAACCTTTTGAATTGGAAAATAATATTATCTAGTATGCCACAAATGATAACTTGAAGAAGATTGGTGTTGCATTCATCTTCAGAAAGAACACTTCAAGATCTGTCCTGAAGTACTGTGTGTTATTAGTGAGAGGACAATATCCATATGCCTACAAGGAAGGCCAGTGAATACGAGTATTATCCAAACTTATGCACCAAACACTAAAGTTAGAGCTGAAAAAACTGCATATTTTTACCAACATCTGCAGTTCAATATTGACTGAACATACAATCAGTATGTATTGATAAATACTGGTGACTGGAATACAAACACTGGAAATGAAGAAGAAGGATCGGTAGTTGGAAAATACAGCCTTGGTGATAGATGATACTGGAGATCACGTGTCAGAATTTTGCAAGACCAACAACTTCATTACTAATACCTTTTACCACAAACATAGAAGACAGCTATGCACATGGACCTCACCAGATGGAATACACAGAATGAAATCAACAACATCTGTGGAAAGAGATTATGAAAAACTCAGCATCAGCAGTCAGAAGAAAACCAGGTGCTGACCGCAGCACAGACCATCAATTGCTCATATGCAAATTCAAACTGAAACTGAAGAAAACTAGAACAAATCCATGACAGCAAAAGTACAACCTTGAGTCCCACAAGAGTTTAGAGAACACCTCAAGACTAGATTTGATGTGTTGAGTACTAACACCTGAAAAACAGATGAGCTGTGGAATGACATTAAGGACATCACACATAAAGAAAGCAAGAGGCCATTAAAAAGACGGGAAAGAAAGAAAAGAACAAACTGGATGTCAGAAACTTGCACATGAATGCAGAATAGCTAAAGCAAAAGGAAGAAATGATGAAGTAAAAAAAGTGAACAGAAGATTTCAAAGGGCATCTAGAACAGACAAAGTAAATTATTACAATGACATGTACAAAGAACTGGAGATAGAAAACCTGAAAGGAAAAACATGTTCTACATTTCTAAAGCTGAAATAAATGAAGAAAAAATTCAAGCCACAAATTGCAATAGTGAAGGATTCTACAGGGAAAATATTAAACAACTCACAAAGCATCAAAAGAAGGTGGAAGGAAGACACAGAGTCATTACTCCAAAAAAGAAACAATTGACATTCAGTCATTTCAAAAGGTAGCAAAGCTGTGATCAGAGGTCAGTTTATCTCTATAACTACACATATCTGGAAAGAAGAAAAGACCCAAATTAAAGAATTAACCTTATAGCTTGAACAGGTAGAAAGAGAGCAACAGAAGAACCCCTCAGGCACTAGAAGAAAACAGATCATAAGGATTAGAGCAGAACTAAATGAATTTAGAGACTAGAAATACAATTTAAAAAATTAACAAAACCAAAAGCTGATTCTTTGAAAAGATCAATAAAATTGATAAACCATTGACTAAACTTACAGCAGAAGATACAAATAACCCGATTAAGAAATGAAGTCAGAGCTGTTACAACAGACCCAGCTGAAATCAAAGCTATCATAACAGAATACTATGAAAGTCTGTACTCTTAACAAGTTTGAAAACCTAGGGGAAATGGACAAATTTCTAGATTCATATGACTCACCAAGATTATCAGAAGGAGAAGTAGATCAACTTAATAAATCAATCACAAAGGGAGAGATTGAAAAAGTCATCAAAAATCTACCAACCAAAAAAAGTACTAGACTCAAGGGCTTCACCAGAGAACTATACCAAACTTTTAGAGAAGAGTTAACTCCAATATTGTTGAGGCTATTTCACACCATAAAAACGGATGGAATACTCCCAAATTCATTCTATGAAGCCAGCATAACTCTGATACCAAAACCAGGGAAAGATCTAACAAAAAAGGATAACTACAGACCAGTATCACTCATGAACCTAGATGTAAAAATCTTCAACAAAATTCTAGCCAATAGCATTCAAGAGCATATAAGAAAAAAACATTCATCATGATTCATGATCAAGTTTGTTTCATTCCAGGATGCAAGGCTGGTTCAACATCAGAAAAACAAATCAACCACATTAATAACACAAAAGATGAGAATCACCTGATTTTATCAATTGATTTTGACAAAGTTCAACATCCATTCATGCTTAAAACTCTCAGAAAAATAGGAACAGAGGGGAAATTCCTCAATGCAATCAGTCACATCTATGCAAAGCTAACTGTTTTCATCATCCTGAATGGTGAAAGACTGAAAGAATTCCCTTTGAGAACAGGAACTAGACAAGGATACCCACTCTCACCACTTCTATTCAACGTTGTGCTAGAAGTTCTAGCCAGACTAATTAGACAAGACAAAGAAAGAAAAGGCATCCGTATTGGCAATGAAGAAGTGAAAATCTCCCTCTTTGCAGGTGATATGATTGTTTATACAGAGAATCCAAAGTAATCCATAAGTAAACTATAGTAACTAATAGAGGAGTTCAGCAAAGTATCGAGATACAAGATAAACATAAGTAAATCAGTAGGATTCCTTTATACCAAAAATGAGATTATTAAAGAAGAAATCACCAGATCAGTTCCATTTTCTATAGCCCCCACAAAGATAAAATATCTAGGAATAAACCTAACTAGAGAAATAAGAGATCTTTACACAGCAAACTATAAGACCTTACTACAATAAACCAAGAAAGACTTACACAAATGGAGTAATCTACCCTGCTCGTGGATAGGAAGACTCAACATTGTGAAAATGTCTATTTTTCTCAAAGCACTCTTCTTATATAATGCAATCCCAATACAAAGTCCAGCGACATTTTTTTAATGAGACAGAGAAACAAATCATCAGCTTTGTTTGGAAAGGGAAGAAACCTCGGATAAGTAAAACACTACTGAAGAGGAAGAACACACTGGGAGGCCTCTCACTACCTGACTTTAGAACCTATTATACTGCCACAGTTGTCAAAACAGCCTGGTACTAGTACAAAAAGAGACATATAGACCAGTGGAATAGAGTAGAGACCCCAGAGATGCCACCATCGTCCTATGAACAGCTGATATTTGACAAAGGCCCCAAGACTTTAAACTGGGGTAAGAACAATCTCTTTAACAAACGGTGCTGACAAAATTGGTTATCCACCTGCAAAAAACTGAAACACCTTATCTTATGTCAACGGCACTTGGCTTGGCTATCTTGTCTTACACCTTATATGAAAACCAATTCAAATTGGATAAAAGACCAAAATATCATATCTAAAACAATAAAACTCATTCAAGATAAAATAGAATCAACAATGGAAGTTTTAATACACAATGTAGGCAGACTTTCAAATCTGACAAACAAAGCACATTCAACAGAAGAGAGGATAGATAAATGGGAATTACTAAGAATCAAACACTTTTGCTCATCCAAAGACTTCATCAAAAGAATTAAAAGACTACCTACAGAACGGGAAAAAATATTTGGCAACTCTATGTCGTACTGGTGTCCGATCACCATAATCTACAAGGTATTACAAGATATCAACAAGAAAAGGATAAATAATCCAGTTAAGCGATGGATGAAGGAGATGTACAGACATTTCTCTAAAGAGGATATCCAGGCAGCTGAAAGACACATGCAGAATTGCTTACAACCCTTAGCTGTTGAAGTTCAAATCAAAACTACAATGAGATATCATCTCACCCCAACAAGGATGGCCATGATCCAAAAAACACAAAACAACAAATGCTAGAGAGGCTGTGGAGAAATTGGAACTCTCCTACACTACTGGTGGGATTGCAAAATGGTACAACCTCTTTGGAAAACAGTCTGGCACTTCCTGACAAAGCTGGAGATAGGTATACCATTTGATTCTGTAATTCCACTGCTCAGAATTTATCCTTCAGAAACAAAGGTTGTCACACAAACAGACACATGTACACAAATGTTTATTGCAGCTCAGTCCACAATAGCAAAAAGTTGGAATCAACCCCGATGCCCATCAACAGATGAATGGGTAAGCAAACTATGGGACATATATTCAATGGAACACTATGCTATGATAAAAACAATAACAATTTTAGAAAACATCTCATAACGTGGTCTCATTTGGAAGAGATGATGCTGAGTGAAATCAATCAGTGTCAAAAGGACAAATGTTGTATGAGATGCCTGTTATAAGGACTTAACAAGAGAATTATCCATAGAAGAAAATGACTGTGTTGACTACATGGGTAGGGGAGCTGAGGGTTTATCATAGATGAGATAATTGATACATGTTAGAAATTTTATTCTTTTATTGTAATTAATAAAAAATTAAAAAGTTATATAAAAAAAGAGGTAGCATATGATTAAGAACCAATGGCACTGAAGGAAGAAGTTGAAGCTGCATTGAAGGTATTGGCAAAAAACAAGTGTCCAGGAACTGATGGAATACCAACTGAGATATTTCAACAAGTTGATACAGTGCTGGATGTGCTCATTCATGTATGCCAACAAATCTGGAAAACAGCTGCTTAGTCAAATGACTCGAAGAGATCTATATTTATGCCTATTCCCAAGAAAGAGATTCCAACCAAATGTGAAAATTATTGAACAATATCATTAATATCACATGTAAGTAAAACTTTGCTGAAGATCATTCAAAAGCAACTGCAGCAGTATATTGACAGGGCACTGCCAGAAATTCAAACCAGATTCTGAAGAGGATATGGACTCACAGATATCACTGCTGATGTCAGACAGTTCTTGATTGAAAACGCTGCATATAAGAAAGATGTTTACCTATGTTTTACTGACTACGCAAAGGCATTAGACTGTCTGGATCATAACAAATTATGGACAACATTGCAGAAAATGGGAATTCCAGAATGCTTAATTGGGCTCATTAAGAATCTGTATATAGCTCAAGAGGCAGTTGTTCAAACAGAACAAGGGGACACTGCATAGTTTAAAGTCAGGAAAGGTATGCATCAGGATTATTTGCATTCACCATACCTTTTCAACCTCCACACCAGGCAAATACTCTAAGAAGCTAGACTACATGAAGAAGAATGAGGCATCAGGATTGGAGGAAGACTCATTAACAACCTCTGTTATGCAGATCACACAACTTTGTTTGCTGAAAGTAAAGAGGATTTGAAACACATACTGAAGAAGATCAAAGACCACAGTCTTCAGTGTGCATTGCACCTCAACATCAATCAAACAAAAATTCTCACAACTGGACCAGAAAAGAACATCATTATAAATGGAGAAAGGATTAACGTTGTCGAGGATGTCATTTTACTTGGTTCTACAATCAACACCCATAGAAGAAACAGTCAAAAAGTCAATACAAACATTGCATTTGGAAAGTGTGCTGCAAAAGACCTTCTTAAAGTGTTGAAAAGTGAAGACGTCACCTTGAAGACTGCGGTACACCTGAATCAAGCCATGGTATTTTCAATCGGATCGTATACATGTGGAAGCTGGACAACGAATAAGTAAGATAGAAGACGAACTGATGTCTTTGAATTGTGGTGTTGGAGAAGAATATTGAACATACCACATACTGCTGAAAGAACAAATAGATCTGTCCTGAACATAGTGCAACCAGAGTGGTTCTTTGAAGCAAAGATGGCAAGACTATGTTTAACATACTTTGAACTTGTCAGGGGGAATCAATCCCCAGAGGAGGACATCATGTTTGGTAAAGTGGAAGGTCAACGAAAAAGAGCAAGATTCTCAATGAAATGGATTGACATAGTGGCTGCAACAACAAGCTTAAGCATAACAACGATTGTGGGCATGCTGCAGGATCTGACGGTGCTTCACTCTCTTGTACATAGAGTCACTATGAGTTGAAACCAACTCAGTAGCACCTAACAACAACAAAAAACAATCAACTGACATTGAAACGGGAAAATTACACCTGATTATCTGGTTGGGCTCATTATAACAACACGAATTGCTTTAAGTGAAAGAGGAAATCAAGAGAGTATGGTTGGTTGTTTCCCAGCCAGCCAAGTGGCCAAGTGCTGTGGAGTCGAAAGTAAATCAAAAGCTAAGGAGTGCAGGCAGCCTTCTAAATGGGGGGAAAGGTAATAGAAACGGATTCTTCTCTAGAGGCTTTAGAAAACAATGTAGCCCTGACAATATTTAATTTTAACACAGTAAGATCTATCCTGGAATTCTAACTTCAGGGCTTAAGGCACAGATTTTACGGTAATTAGTTACAGCAGTTACAGAAAACCAACACAATACTTAAAGTTATCCTTGTAATAAACTTCTCTGTATAAAATACCATACAAAGCTGTTGCTCTTGAATTCATTCCAGCTCACAGAGAACCTGTAGGACAAAGTAGAACTGTCCTATAAGTTTCCAAGAAGTGGTAGGTGGATTTGAACTGCTGACCCTTTGGTTAGCAAGTGGGCTCTTTACCACTGTACCACCAAGGCTGCTTGCACAGAAACAAACAGAAAACAGAGGTGGTTTTTTTTTTTTTCTAGAGAATAAAGATGGTCCTTTGAGAGTGCTACATAAATGAAGATGGACAAAGCTTCTAAATGGAGCATCTGAATATTTGAAATACACAAGAGTATCAGTCAGAATAATTGCAAAGAAAAAGTTACTACAATTTGATAATTTAAAAGCAACTATTTGCCAGCTTAAGCTTATTTCCTCCCTCATCTCAGATCATTTTGACAGAAACCCTAAAAAGCAAAGCCATTGCCGTCAAGTTGATTCCTACTTATAGTGACCCTATAGGACAGAGTAGAATTGTTTCATAGAGTTTCTAAGAAGCACCTGGTGGATTTGAACTGCTGACTTTTTGGTTAGTAGATGTAGCACTTAACCACTACGCCACCAGGGTTTCCATTTTGACAGAGCCACTGCCGTCGAGTCGAGTCCGACTCATAGTGATCCTAGAAGCACTGTAAAACTCCATGAAATGGAAACTGGTCAAGGGTTCATCCTCAGAAGGAAATGTTGCAGGCCTATGCCACTTGATTTATTTTTCCTACAAAATAAATTTTTTAAAAAAAATCTGTGTTTTACTTAATTGCCAGTTTCCATCAAGTCGATTCCAATTCATGTCGACTCCATGCATTTCCATGTAAAACGTCATTCCATCAGGTCTTCATGACTGTGATCTTTCAGAAGCAGTTTGCCAGTCCTTTATTCTGGGGTGACTCTAGATGGATCTTACTTGCCAAACTTTTGGTTTATAGCCTAGCACTTTAACTGTTTGTACCACTCAGGGATTCCTTTTACTTAATTTGATCACCTTAGCTGAAGGTTTTATAGGCAGCTGTTTAAGTGGTTCTGTACCTTGCTGTGGTTTAAGAATTAGTTCCAGTTTGTAGTTCCAGGAAGTTACAACTTTTTAATCCCATGAGATTCAAAGTTCAAGTGAGAAAAGTGTTATTTATACACCCAGACACCCATCTGTGGGAAGTCTCTAAAATAAAATGTTATTCTTTCTTCTAGTCAGAATTGCTGTAAACAATTAGCTAGTAGGTCACATGAGAACCTTAGCAAAGGACATATGTGTGCCATCTGAACATCTGGAGGCTGTTTCTCCTCCTGGCTTGAGGAAAGTCCTCTGCTAAAAGTGGTATTTTACTATCATTCTTCATCCATCCTCAATTAAAGAGGACATGGTTTTATGCCATTTGTGGTTTTGAGGTTTTGGCATTGCTTACACATTTGAGGTTGGATCCTTTTCCTACATTACAACTATTTTCAGTGCAAACCCTGAAAACTATAAGAAATGGATTGAGCATGCTGAGTTTTGCAGAATTTTGACTTTTTCTAACACTTGCCAGGTGACTTGCTGTTGATCAATCCAAAATCATTCTTTCAATACCTCAAGTTTCCTGTCACAGTAGATGCATCATGAGTCACCTGTGTATCTGTCACCTCTTTACAAGAAATGCATTTGAGTGTTTAACTACAGATGAGTGGCTTAGATCATGACAACCTTTAACAAATGAGAATGACAAACTTTAGTGAAGCTATCTAAGTTGATACGATGCATGCATTATCACATGAGTGAGTCTGGGTCTCCCACACCTTTCTCAATCTCAGTAGGATCTCAGAGGGCAGATTTTGTGTGTGGAGAAAGAAGTAACCAGATAGTCACAATGGTATTAAGTTTCCGATTGCAAGAAATTTAGAAGAGAAATATTTTAAAATTGTAAGTATAATATTTTAGATTTTGTAAATGAAGACCTCAGCTATAAAATCTTAAATTAGGAGTTAAATAAAGACCCAAAAAATGTTGACAGCAATGATGATGATAATAACTAGGAGTAAAGGTGATTTAATTTTTTGGCATGTATTAAAATGGCAGAGTCCTTTTATGCATGGTGATTTTTTTGAAGTCGGTGAAGCTGGCCAAGCAGTGTTATTAGAGATTTTGAAAAACAGGAAAACCCAAGCCCAAGTAAGTTAAATGTCCTGTGAGATAACACTTCATGAAGTGGAAAATCGTGGTTTCTTGGACTTCACCCTGCAGCCTTCTCTGTCAGCAACTCTTGACGAGTATCTCCTGTGACTAGAAGTATGATTTGGACACCTTTGTACCAAACTTTTTTGGAAAGCATTAATGAACTTGAAAGGGATTTCTGAACACAGTGTTATGCCAGGACTCAATTAGAGAGTGATATTTTGGAGTCTTGTCATCCAAAGAGCAAAACTATTCTTAGTGGGAAAACTAAAAGGAAACCGAACCCATTGTGGCTGAGTTGACTCCAACTCATAATGGCCCTATAGGACAGAGTTTCTACCCCATAAGCTTTCCAGGGACAGCCTGGTGGATTTGAACTGCTAACCTTTTTGTTAGTATACGTATCTCTTAGCGACTACACTACCAGGGTTTCCACACTTAGTGGAAAACCAAAAAACCAAACCCATTGCCACTGAGTCAATTCTGACTCATACTGACCCTAAAGACAGAGTAGAACTGCTCCATAGATTTTCCAGTATTTCCAAGGCAGTAGAAGCATAAGAGTTTCCTCTGGCATACATTAATGAGAAAAAGTCATTAGTGGGTGTCTTTGGTGGGGTAGTGGTTAAGAGCCTGGCTGCTCACCAAAAGGCTGGCCATTCCAGTCCACTAGCCATTCCTTGGAAACCCTGTAGGGCCGTTCTACTCTACTCCTATGGGGTCTCTGTCAGTCACAATTGACTTAATGGCAATGAATTTGGTTGTGATTTTTGATTTGGATGCTTTTGAGCATGTTCAATTTCCCAGCGGAAAGAAGCGAGGTATAATCACAGATGCCTAGGAGTTGTAAAAGAAATCACAAGTGACAAGTCAGAATAGAAATTAATCTACCCAAGCTAAGGAACCTCAGGTGTGGGATCAAGGTGTTGGGGCAAGCTCAGACAATCCTAAACTCCTCTGGAAAAAAAAAAAATTGTTGCTATCTAGTCAAATCTGACTCACAGTGACCCTAGAAGACAGAGCGGATCTGTCTCATAGAGGTTCTAAGGAGCAGCTGGTGGAATCCAACTGATCACTTTGGGTTAACCATCAAGCTTTCAACCACTGTGTTACCAGTGCTCCTTGAGAGGGTTCTACATCTCCACAACAGTGACAGCTGTTAGAAACATTCCTACCTCCATTTCTCCCTCTCTCTCCCAATGTTCCAATTCTAACATGCCAGAAAATTATAATTAATAATACTGAAGAAGAGAAGTAAAGACATTTGATGGGAAGGAGGTTAAGAATCTGTGTATTCCTTGCTCCATCTTCCACATGGGCATAAGTTTTAACTTGAAAGCAAAATTGAAATTAACTCAGCCAACTGAAAGCAAAATTGAAATTTACACAGGCCTAAATTTACTAAACTGAGACTATACTATGTGAATTGAAGTGGCTCGAGAAATGCAAAGCCCCTTAACATTGTATGTAGCTAAGAATCTCTGCTATCTATACTTACAGTCACCACTTGGACAAAAAGGAAAAGACTTAATTTTCTTACAGTTTTCATGGGTGGAAAAATGAAGTTTTCATTTTTATTTCTAAATGCACTGACTGATCCTAGCTGGGTTCACTTCTCCCAACTATAAGCAAGCCAGGCAGCAGAAGATTAAAATAAAGTCTTTAAATGGCCAAGCCAAAAAGCCAAGTGCCATCGAGTCGGAAACAGCCAACTGTTCTTTTATTTTCTGTAGTCTTAATGGTGGTGATAAGAACCTCCACAAGCCACAGTTATCTTTTGCTCTCACTCTCTCAAGGGTCAAGCCAACTCTGTATTCATCAACCTTCGATCTTGATTAAGTTTTGCTGGGAACTGATAAAGCTGAAGACTCGAAAATGCAATAACCCATTACTGATAGAATCTTCCTCTAAGAGTGGTGGGGAAGGAATGACGTGTTCCTTTACTAAACAATGTTAAGTTAGTGGGTCTAACTTGGTTAAGCTGCAGGGAACTTGAACATAGTGTAAATATAGCAAGAGTATTAATACAGTGATAGGCCTTGCTAACTAATCTTACTGAATGGCATAGCTACTTCAAACCCGACACTCCTGAATCTTGACTATTTTATCCGATAATATCAAACAAGACATCATCTTGTTGCATAAATAATAAACTATTTTCTTTTTACAGACATCAGTTAGTATATCAGAAACCCTGGTGGCATACTGGTTAAGTGCTATGTCTGTTAATCAAAACGTTGGCAGTTCAAATCTACCAGGTCCTCCTTGGAAACTCTATGGAGCAGTTCTATTCTGTCCTATAGGGTCACTCTGAGTCAGAATCAACTGAATCAACTTGATGGCACTGAGTTTGGTTTTTTGTTTAGTTACTGTATCATAAAATTATGGAAAATTTCAATCTACTAATAATATGTTTTTCTTAAATTTTATGTTCACATTTGGTTGAATTTTTGGCATCATTGAACAAAATAATAAAAGAAGCAGGTTTAAATTTCCTGCTATAATTGCAAACTTGACTATTACTTTCTTTAGATCAGTCTTTTTTTTTATTTTTGTTCTTGATATTTTGTGAGTGATATTAGACACACACAAATTTTAAATAGTAATAAATCTCTGGTGATTTGTATCATTATGAGTGCCTCTTCTCTCTAGCATACTTCTACATTAAAGTTCAGTGTATCTAATGTTAACATGGCTGTATAATCTTTCTTTTCAATGTGGTTTCTAAAGTGTTTATTTTACTTCCAATATTTTGCTATCATTTCTTATGTACGTCTTTTATACACAGTTCATAGTAGGATTTTTTTAAAACTTTAAATCTAGTCTGGATTTTTTTTTTTTCTTGTAAATGGAACTTTACATTTGATGTAACTACCAAATTATTTGGGTTTCTTTTCTGCCGTCTTAATTTTCTGCTATGTGGCCTCCTTTTTGTCTTTCATTTTACTCTTCCTTTCTGCTTTATCTCAGGTTGTTTTCTATCTTTTTTTATTTTACTAGCAGTATAGTTTTAGAGATGAAGAAACTAACTGATATGAAGGGTCACACAAGACTTGAACACCTGCTGTCTGTCTACAGAGACAACACCCTCATCCATTATGCTGTTGATCCAGAAAACAAACTGAGATTCTAATTAATCCCATTTCACCTGACAGTATTCTATACATAAAGCTAGTTACTTTAAAACAAATTCCTCCATTTGAATTTTTTTCTCTTATTTCTTTTTTGTTATTTAAAACTTTAGACCACCATTCCCATGTTAGGAATGAGGGGAAGAGCTATCAGTTCAAGGATAGATTATAGGTATACTCAGTACTGTGAGCTACAGGTGGCCTTTGCAGTTTCATGTTTTCAAGGAATGTGTTTGGAATGTCATAATGGTAAATTAAACTACTTTTCAAAATATCTTTCTGCAATCTTAAAGCAATGCAAAAATTCAGTATCATTAATGCTCAGTTAATTTATATTTGGTACTATAATAAAACCAAGCAAATGAGGAACCAGAAAGGTGTTTAAGTGGTGCTGTATATCTCTGAATTAAGGTATTTAAAAATAGTTTTTAAGGACCGATTTTACTTACCAGTTTTATTAACCACCCTCAATTCAGTTTCTTAGTTAAGATGAATTTCTACATAGTTATACGAAGGGAATTACAGGGTACCTAAGCAAAAGCGGACGATAACCCATTTTAATTCTTCAGGATCCAGATTTCCGGGTCTATGGAGTTGTGGGGGGCCCACCCACATCATTTGCCCTTAGGTGTTCTTTTGAATGTTGAACCTTTAAGGAATTAGTGCTCCTGGAGTCACCTGCAGGTCATACAACAACTTAGTAAGCATCTTAGTGGACTCTTCTGCCTTAGACATTGAACTCTTTGCATTATGTGTACACAGTCTGTTTCAAGAAGCAGGATCCAGGGTCAGATTAGAAGCTGTTTTGGGGTAGATGGTTTGTCCTGAATGATTCCGTATTTGCAGATGACTGAACCTGAAATCCTGCATGGGCTCTGACTATATCGCCTGAGAATCCAACATAAAGGATATTTATGATAATGTTCAGAAGACTACCCTGCCTGTCCCCTCCTTGCAGCACTTTCTAGATACTTTCAGTTTGAGCTTGCCTGATTCAAACTGCATCTACTCACAACAAATACAGTTCAAATTCACCAGGCGCTACTTGAATACTCTGGAGGTCAGTTCTACCCTGGCCCCTAGGGTCACCATGAGTCGGATCCGACTCGACAGCACTTGGCTGGCACAACAAATATAGTCTGTTAAAATAATTGCTGATGTTTCTATGTGCATTTAAGTTTTATAACATAAAGAAGCTTATCATATAGACTTGCTGTTCGTTGCCTTAAACAATGAATAGAAAATTATTTAATTTCTCCTTTATTTTAAACAGATTGTATAATTATCATGCAATATCATACGGGCTGAAATTGACTTTTACATTCATATGTATATATATTTATGTATTATATAGGTCAATTAAAAAAAAAAGAAAGACCCTCAGCAAGGCGGACTAACAGAGGACTCACAACAATGGGCTCCCTGGCAATGACTGTGAGGACGGCACGAGACAGGGTGACATTCTGTTCGTTGTATGCAGGGATCTAAACCAATTTCACAGGAACCTACAGCAACATCAATACATATTAGAAATCATGAATTAGAAAATAATTAGAAGAAAATGAGTTTTGTAAACAGCTGTGAATCATTTACAAAGGGTGCATATAAGTAAAATAATGCAAAAATGTTAGAAATACATTGAGAAAGTTACACTTTGTTGTTGTTGTTACCCACTGCTATCAATTTGATTGACTCACAGTGTGACTCTATAGATCAGAGTAGAACTGCCCCATAGAGTTTCCAAGGAGTGTCTGGAGGATTTGAACTGCCTACTCTTTTGGTTAGCAGATGTAGCACTTAACCCATTACTCCACCAGAGTTTCTGCTGTTGTTGTTAGTTTTACCTCATCAAGAACTTTATTGTACAACAGAAGGAAATACTGCCTGGTGCTACTGCAAACTCACAATCATTGCTACGCTTGAGCCCATTGTTGCAGCCACTATGTGAATTCGTCTCATTGAGGATTTTCCTCTTTTTCACTGACACCCTACCAAGCATGATGGGCTTCTGCAGGGAACGATTCCTCCTGACAATATGTCCAAAGTATGTAAGATCTAGTCTCTACATCTTTGCTCCAAGGAAGACTCTGGTTGTACTTCTTCTGAGACCAATCTGTTCATTCTTTTGGTAGTCCAGGGTATATATTCATTAATCTTCTTGAACTACATAATTCAAAGGAATCAACTCTTCTTCTGTACAGCTTATTCATTGTCTAGCTTTTGCATGCATACAATGTAATTGAAAACACTGTGGCATGGGTCAGGCACATCCTAGTCTTCAAGGTGACATCTTTGCTTTTAATACTTTAAAGAGGTCTTCTGTAGCAGATTTGCCCAATGCAACATGTCTTTTGATTTCTTGACAGCTGCTTCCATGTGTGTTGATTGTAGAACCAAGTAAAATTAAATTCCATCTTTTCTCTGTTTATCATGATGTTACTTATCGATCGGTTCCTTGGTGAGGAGTTTTGTTTTCTTAATGTTGATAAAGATGTAATTTGTGACATCTACAACATAAAGGCTAAGGGAAGAGCAACGTAGGAACAGATTTTGTATGTTACTGAAATTAAGTCTGTATCAAATCAAACCAGGCTGTCACAAATCTACAATCATATATGTGATCTCTATAGCAACCGCAAATAAAATTTCATAGAAACAAAAAACACATGAAGAATAAAAGGAAATAAGAAGGGAATCAAAATGGTCTACCATGAAAAATCAACTAAACACACAAAAAAGACCAGTACATGAGACAAATAAAGGCCCCCCCCAAAAAAAAGATATACATAAAAAATAAAAACAAATAGCAATATGACAAGAGCATTTACGAACCTCTTGTAATGGCGACATGAGTTTTACCCTAATTCCAAAGGTCATACCTCAGCCAAATTTTCACATAATTTTGGTGGTGCAAATATTTTATTTTCACATCTAAACCCACATGTGGAAGCCCTGATACTTCATCAGAGCTCTTTTTCAGGAGATTATGATGAGTAGAACTACAGTGCAATGATCTTGCTCAAAACTGGCTCATCAAACTCATGTCAACTGTAAACCAATAAGTGAAATTCCAAGGACTTTTAAAGTGAACAGAAACACCACATTTGCCAAGGAATGTGCTGCAAGTAAATGAAGCATAACATAGCATGAATGAATTTGAGGAAAATCTTTCAGATATGCAGATAATAAGAGTTTGTAAACAGCTCAATTTTTTGCAACAGATAATTGACATCTCTGTAAAAACAGAAGGAAACTTACAAAATATATTGCTATTTTCCAGACAGTATCTGAATACACCTCTCAAGTTCTCAGGATTAGCATTCCCAGTGATAGGAGAGGATTGACACTGAATGGAGAAAATTACAACAACAAAAAGAATTATATGAAACACTAAGGAACTACAGAAGCACAATGAGTGGTGTACGTTATCTTCACCATCTTCAAAATACACTGCAGACTACCGAGACACACCTGCAGACCAAGTAAAACACTGGGGTCCTTAGAAAACAACCAATCTGAGACAATCTTCTGTCTCCTTACACAAACACCGCATATTCCTGAATTTCTCTAACAAATGGCACAATCACTTACCTTAAAGGCTATACAGTATTAGCTTATGTTTTCAGTTAATATGTTATTTTACTCAGACTAACATTTTCTTTCCATGAAAACATTTAATAATCCACAGTGATGCCCCTTTATACGTTATAAATATGTTCCTCCCTTTTTGTGGAATTTGCTAACTTTTAAATTCTTTGCAGACAATCCTTTTCTTCTTAGTTCTTTATCTCTTTTTGCCTGTGGAATAAAACCAGTCAGAGTACCATTAGCATAAAACTTTATTCCAAAAATGCCAAGCATGAGAAAATCTTTAAAGAAGCATTTTCACATGGGTAAGGAAAAGTGAAATGGCTTCAGGGGCTTAAGCAGGAGCCTGTCACTGGCGGTTCTGCTAGTTTTGAGAATAATTAATCAAAGATGGTTCACAGAACCAGGAGCAACTTTCCTTTTGGATTATCAGCCATTGTTTGGACAATTTTAGTTTCAATAAGAAGAACTGAGAACAAGAGTTAAGGGGTAAAGTCTTGCACAAGAGTTTACACGAGGGATGAATGCACAGCTGTGGAGGACCCCACAGTGAAAAGCTTTGCCAACAGTGGAAATGTCTCAGTCCTTCAGTGACTCTACCATGCCTTTATAGTCTTTATCAGGCCATGGTGCAATACTGTAGAAAGTATGAATAAAGAAAAACACTTGATTTAGTCAATTCTCATGGTCACTACACCACTGTCTGATGTATTGACAATCTTAAATTATTGTTACTGAATTCATTCACATGCTATATATCAGATGTTTGTGTTATTAATGTGTGAGTATCATGATGCTTACTTTCCAAAGCCCCAAATTATGCTGGAGGAAATCATATGTACATATTTTTTATGCACATATTTAAGGTAAACCCTGGTAGCACAGTAGCTAAGTGCTAGGGCTGCTTACTAGAAGGTCAGCTATGTAAATCCAACAGGTGCCCCTTGGAAACTCTATGGGGCAGTTGTACTCTGTCTATGGGGTCACTATGAGTCAAAATTGACTCAATGACTGCGGGTTTTGGGGGTGTATGTATATCTGTGGTGTGTGTATATATGTATGTAGAGAGAGAAACAAAAAGAACCATTATTTAACAATAGACAATACAGACTATTGTATTATTAAAAAGTAAAGACTGTAAGACTACTCCATTCCTCATTTTACCTAAAACAATACCTTCTTTCATGTCCCTGCTAAAAAGCTCTTCTGAAAAACCTAGTCTGCCTGTTTAAATTGAGTTATACAGCCCAGTGGATTAAATGAATAAATAAATGAATTGCATGCTTTTGAGGGTAACAGGAAAGATAACATGTTTCCGTGAAGGATTTGGCCCAGTAATTTGAACTGTTTGGGCTTGTTACATTGATATTTCTGTGCAAGTAAAATTAATGCTCTAAATAATGAATCTAAAATTCTGCAAGATCTTCAGTCTTAAATGTGGTATTCTCTCCTTTCTGGTGTTGTTGGGATGAGTATACAAAACACTACAAATAGATCAAATGCCTAGCACAATACCTAGGACACAGGAGCGGCACATGACATGAATATAAACACACTATATCTATGCACTTTATATATGCTTAGATGACAGTCCCTTAACTAACAGCTCCTTCACCATAACTGTATTTATTTACAAAGTGATCAGGATGGTGCTGACATCACTACAGGTAAAATTTTTCAAAATGTTACAACTTGAAAACTTGGCAAAGAGACACTTGTCAAAGCAAATGCATACTCCTGATTAAAAAAAAAAACTACAAATTTATCAATTGTCTTGGGCTTAGAGCTTAAGACACAAAAGGAGAATTATGAGTGATGTTGAAAGTACATAAAATCTGATGAGCCTTACCCAAGCCAACAACCGAGACTTAAACATTCCGTACTGCTTAAAAACATCACAGGCATTCAAAAAAAGAGAGTATCTAGTGTAATTTGGGGGGTCCAGAATAGGACCTAAGAAAGAAATAAATTTTGATGTCACTATAAAGAAACTATAAGTTGAATGGCATTTCTGGTTGCAAAGAAGGGCTGAGACCATCCGGAGAATGAGGATTTCACATGCTAACAAGAAGAGTTACATACTTAAAAAGGTAGGAAGAAGGGGGGAAATAGATAATTGGATAAAATTTAATATTTAGAACAACAGGGCTATTTTAACATCTCTGATGAGTCAGGTAACCTGAGGAAACAACTATGTCTTAAGATGGTTGTTCTGAAAGTGTTTGGCAGTATAGACTTGTGTGTTTAAGATGAAACTGTTGAGGAGAGTGCTACAGTCACCTTGTGCCTCAGTCCTAAAGCCCTGGGCCGTAGTAAAGGAGTCAGTAGAATCAAGTTGAGCTCAACCTTTAAAGGCAGAAGCTGTGACTCTTCACACGAGTATTCAAGATGAAAAGACAGATAGAAAAGGAGATTTCAAGGGTTTTCACTGGAATGTTAATGAAATGACTGTTACCCTCAAACAAGAAGCTTCAGCTACAAAGTCAGAGGTTTCTGGGGTCAAATAATTTTTTCAGTTTAGCCTCTTTTGTTTCAACTGCAATCAAATGGATTATTTTATTGTTGTTATTTGAATGCTTCATTTCAGAAATGAAACACCTTCCAATCAGTGACAGAAGAAAGAAGGACAGGGACCCAGACAGGAAGTCTGATTTCATTTTTCAAGTAGTTTAAAATATTCCAGATTGAAAACTTTTAAATGTATGCATGTGTCAGTGATTTTCCGTCTCACAATGAACTACAACGAATAATGAAATCTTTTAAAGTAAGGAACAACAAATTTGCTATATTTAGGAGCTAGTTGTGAGGATAATCAGGAGATACATATTTTTTCAAGGCTCGAGTTCTACATAAAAAAATAATGACTAACTGGATTGATAACCATGTCAGAAGACTGAAAAAAAAATGCTAATGGTTATTCATGAGTATAATATTTGTTTCACAACATTAAAGCAAAAACGAAGTTAAAATAGTCTGTGTTCTTACATCCTAACTCTAAACTGCACAGGACTTGAGAAGCCATGGTTGCATAATGGTTACACAATACGGCTGCTAATCAAGAGGTCGGCGGTTCAAGTCTACCAGGTGCTACTTGGAAACTCAATGGTGGCAGTTCTACTCCTAATCATAAGATCACTATGATTTGGATTCAACTCTAAAGCAACAAATTTGTTAACGTCCATAGTGGTGAGGTGGGAATTACAGGAGAAGAAAGAACCATGAGATGTAAATTTGACCTGTTTTGAAAAACTATCTTAAAAATTGATTCAATATTTATATTAAAGCAAAATATCAGTATTAGTAGAATAAAGCAGGCTTTAAAGACAATAGATCCTGAAATTAGGTTATCTGAGTTTGGATTTGGGAGCTGTAAATTATGTCTGCTAGTTTGTTTTTAACTCACTCTTACAATTCTGTCTTTAATGAATGTATTTAGACCAAATAGGTAGCCCTGAGTGGGGCAGATGCTTAAAGATTTGACCATTAGCCAAAATGTCTGCATTTCAAAGCCACACAGACACCCCTCCGAAGACAAGCCTAGTGATCTGCCTCTGAAAGGTTAGCCTTAAAACTTTATGGAGCCATTTTGCTCTGCACAGGTGGGGTTGTCTTGGGCTGGAACTGACTCAATGGCAGCTTGCAATACTTGATATAATTATTGGCATATTAAGGCTTATGTCTGTGATTTATTTTTTCTTTTCTGTTTCTTTTTTCATTTCTCTGCTTTCATTTTCCTGCTTGAAGCTGAATAATTTCTAGAATTCCATTTTTATCTATCTATAGTATTTTTTGGAAACCCTGCTGGGGTTGCAGTTAAGTGCTGCTCTGCAACCCAAATGTCCGAGTTTGCACCCTCCACGCGCTTCTTGGAAACTCTACGGGGCAGTTCTACTCTGACATCTAGGGTCACTACGAGTCGGAACTGACTTGACAGCCGTGGCATAGTATTTGTGTATTGTATATCTTTGTACAGTTTTTGTGATGACTGATCACACTATACCCACACAACTTACCCAACAGTTTACCGTTGTCAACCTTACCACTTCAACTAAAGTGTAAAGATGTTATCTTCTTTATGTCCCTTTACCCTCCCATGTCAATATAATTTTCTCAAATATTTTCTCTGCATATATGAGAATCACATTAGACAGTGTTAGATTTTTTCTTTTCTTCAAGAAAACTCATGATGGAAAGTCTACTGTATTTATGTAAATTTGTGCTATTTTTATTCTTTATGATGTTTCTTTTATCAGTTTTTTGTTTAGAAAAATCCATTTGCTCATTTTTTTCAGGTAAATATGACAATAAATTCTATTGTTTTTTGTTCATTCCAGAATTTCTTAATTATTGAAAGATTATTCTTCTGGATATGAAACTCTGGTTTGACAATTTTTCCAGTTAACACTAGCAAGATGCAGTACTGCTTTTTTCTGACCTCTGTGGTTTCTGATTAAAAAACCTGCTGTTCTTTGAATTAGTTTTTTCCTTTTACACATTAAGTGCCATTTCTTGCTTATTGCTCTATTTCATCACTAGTTTTTAGAAGTTTGCCTGTGGTATATGCTGGCAGATCTTATTTTTTTATCCTCCATGGTGGCACGGTGGTTAAGTGCTGCATTATTAAAACATTGGCAGTTCAAACTTACCAGGTGCTCCTTGGAACCTCTGTGAGGCAGTTCTACTCTGTCCTGCAGTGAGTTTATCCTCTTTGGGGTCTGCTCACTTCTTGAATCTGTGGGTCTGTTTCACTTGCGGAGTTTAAGAAAATTTAGGGGATTATCTATTCAAGTGCTTTTTCAAGCTTACCTACTTTCGCCTTTCCTACTTGGATTATGATTACATGCATGCTAGCTCTTTTTCATAGTCTCACAAGTCCCTGAAGATCTGTTTATTTTCTTTTTTAGTCACTTTTATCATCCTCTGTTGTTCAGGTTTGGTAGTTTCTATAGTTCTGTCTTCAGATTTGCTGATTACTTTTTCTCTGCCTCTTCCATTCTGCTATTAAGCCCATCCAATGAATTTTTTTTTAATTTCAGATATTTTACTTTTACTTTTGAAATGTCCATTTGATTCTTTATCTTCAACGTTTTTCTTAAAATTTCTATTTTTTGCTAAGATTCTATGTTCTCATGTTTCAACCAGCAGCCATAGCATGCAACCATTAGGCCACCACAGCTGCTTTAAAATGCATTTTAGATAATCAGAACATCTGTGTCATGTTCCTGTTGCCATCTTTAAATGTGCCTTTTCTCATTGAAGAAACTCTGGTGGCACAGAGGTTAAGTGCTACATCTGCTAACCCAAGGGTCAGCAGTTCAGATTGGCCAGGCGCTCCTTGGAAACTCTATTGGCAAATTCTGCTCTGACCTACAGTGTCGCTGTGAATCACAATAGACTCGACGGCACTGTTCCGCCCCCCACCCCCATCAAAGTTTAAATTTCCCTGGTTCTTGGTGATAGAAGTAATTTTCAATGAAAACATGGACATTTAGGTGTTATGAATGTGACTCTGGTGGTGTAGTGGATTAAATACTGTGTCTGCTAACCACAAGGTTGGCAGTTCAAATCCACCAAGAGCTCCTTGGAAACTCTAAGGGGAAGTTCTGCTCTGACCTGTCTAGTCACTAGGAGTCTGACCCAACTCAATGGCAGTGGGTTTGCTTTCTTTTATTTCACATGTGACTCCAGATCTCACTTGATTATTTTGTTTTAGCAGTCTTCCTCTGATACCTCTTTTGCAAGGGATTGGAGATGTCCCCCCATTTCTGCCAAATAGGATTGGAAGCACAATTTTCCACACAGCCTCCACTTACACACTGGAGGAGAGAAGCTCTTCATTATTGCTCTAGATGTGATACATGCTGATCAAGCGGTGGTGATAGTTGTGTCTCTTCTTAAACCATCTCAGTGAGAAGGCAGTGGGGCACCTCACTGCCAAACATACAAGGGTTGAAGTTCAAGTTCAAGCCTCAACTGAGACCATGGCGAGGGGCCTTGCTTTACCCGAGTGGAGGCTAAAAGTTCTACCTCTCTACTCAGACTCATCTGATATCATCCACCTATGAATGCTGGATACCTTGATACAGCATGGTAAGGATGGAAGAATATTCTCCCAACTTAGCCTTTGCTGGTGGAGATGGTGATGAAGTTACAGATCTTTCTGCCACATTTGGCTAGACAGGAGTGGTCATTTTCTTTTTTGCCAAACTGCATTGATCTGGTCTTTTGGCTAGAGAAAGCAGAATCTTGTTTGGCCTTCTCAGTGTGCATCCGTTGGCATTTCCAGGTTCCAGATTTTCCAGTTCTCAGTGCAAGTTCCACAGGAAAAAAGAAAACTCAGGAAGCTTACCTCCAGGTCTTTTGTGAGATCCTTACATTGTCTGCTTTCTCTCCATCATTAAGAATCTTCCTTAGGTTTGTTTGTTATAGCCAGGGCTTCATCTGTACTTAACAGGAGGTTGGAAGAAAGCTTCATCAGTATCTGTGGGGTAGGACACCTGGAGACCCATGCACTGTGAGCTTTTGCCAGTCAGACTAGTGAGACCAGAAACTATACCTGGCACTATTTGAACTGCAGAGATTGTATTGTCTGTTCCTATCAAGTGATTCTTTCCCAGCCTGAAATGCATGTGCTGATCACAACTCAACTGAGAACCAGGAGAACCCTTGACAGATCTCTAGAAGCTTACTTTGTGCATCTCTTCCCTTTTGTCGGTATCCCAACTCTGTATTATTCTTCCTTGTGAATTCTCATGGCTTTGACTTCCTCTGATTTTCAACCCTGTTATCTCCCTGTACTATGCAAGGAAAATCCTGCAAGACAGTAAGATGGGATAACTGAAGGAGTCATGTTGTGTTTGTTTCACTTCTACCAGGAATCACAATCCTGTACTGAATTTGTTTCAATGTCTGAAAACCACAGTTTCATATATTTTTTGCAAATTTTATTTTTTTCGGGTACAGGGACAGAAGTCCCAGTTACTTCTTCATAATCAGGCATTCTTATTTTTCCTCTTCAGCTACATCTTGAGTGTTGCCTAAAGCATCACACAAGTTTACTTACATCTCCCCACATAAACTTCCTGAAAAGCCAGTTTCCAATGGAAAAATGGATTCTGAAATTATATGACATTCATTACAACCACCAGGTTATTTTCTTTTATTATCTTATAAAGTTCAGGTAAAAAAAATAAACAACAACAAAATAACATATTGTTAATACACAAAACAGAAAAAAATAATTCAGGAGATCTAAGAGTATCTACCAATGCACTGATAATCTTTCTACTTCGGAGATGAGAATCTTACGTTCTTATCACCACCATCAAATCCTGTGACATTTCTATGATGACAGACTTGGTTTTACTTTATTAGTAAACCTAGAATTTTTACTTCAATCAAGTAAAAGAATTAGGTTGTATATTATCTGAGGTTTTAATGAAGGATCTCCAGTTGGTGAAAAGAATTATTAAAGACAGTGTGAGTTTTCTCCAAAAGAAACATTTTCTTAATTTAGGAAAAATCAATGAAAGCTGGTCCCACTTATGTTACTACTAGCTAAAAAGTCTCCTGATATTATTCCAAACCTTGAATAGGCTTTAAAATGCAAGATGTGGTTATATATACTAATTTGTTAAGCTAATGGAAAACTGAGCAGTCATCAATATGTATCTGCACTTAAATTACTTTACATATACCATCTGCCCCAGTAAAATTACTCCATTACTGGACTACTTTATCTCTTGTCACAGGTATTTTATGTATACTAATGGAAATAAAGGTTAACCGTGATATTGCTTTGCAAATTGGCGTAAGAAATTGCTTACTTTAACAA
This sequence comes from Heterohyrax brucei, assembly GCA_028571685.1. Lineage (NCBI taxonomy): Eukaryota > Metazoa > Chordata > Mammalia > Hyracoidea > Procaviidae > Heterohyrax > Heterohyrax brucei. The sequence goes on from CM053149.1 coordinate 56,763,053, forward strand.
ATTGCAAATCTTTCCCAGTTTATTCTGGACACGGCCATTTTAGAAGACTCTACAACAAGAATGATGTTGAAGAATAAATGTCTCTTCCCTATGTAGATGGCATAAATTTAGAAAAATATTTTGATACTACTAGTTGTTTTACAGGCTGCATCAAAGATGGGTTGAGAAAAGTTGCAGCAGGAGAGTCTTTTAACTCATTGTATTCTCTTCAGTTACTTTATTCAAATACTGAAAAAAATGAAAGCAGGGAAATACGTTTCCATTCTTGTAAGAAACACAAATGCCCCCAAAACCAAACCCACTGCTATCAAGTTGAATCCGATTCATGGCAATGCTACAGGACAGAGTAGAACTGCCTCATAGAGTTTCCAAGGAGCAGCTGGTAGATTCAAAGTGTCAACCTTTTGGTTAGCAGCTGTAGCACTTAACCACTTTGCCACTAGGGTTTCCATAAAAAACATAGTGTAAAAACTATCTTTTGTATAAATTAAATTACAGTTACACCTACAATTACTTGATTTTTTTTTTTTTTAAATCACAGACTAAGGTAATTAAGGCTGCTAAACTTTCTACCCATTTCTTGTTCATCAATGCCAGCATTTTTTGAACCAGAACAATATTTTTCTACCCAGAATGCATTAAAGGTAAAGGCTGGTATCAAGCATCTCTTCTCCATTGCTAGGTTAAGCCCAATTCAACAGTTTCCTTTTTCCCTTCAAGGTAGAGCCTCACTTATTCTAAGTTTCATAATCTCCAAGAGTAGAATGAAATATGTGCCTTTTCCCAGCTTTAAGGAGTGGAAGTGATTTTTTTGTCTTCTCTGTGAATAGCTCCGAAAGAACACATCCCTTGGAAGATCAGTTGTGAAATGCTATGCTCAACCGCCTTGGAAAGATACAAACCATAACACAAGATAGTGTCCTATCATATATATTCAAACAGATTCAGTATCTATTATTATGCCATAATTTGATATTGATGTATTCTTTATAGATCACAAACTGTCCCCACTTGGAGATATGTGTATATATATATATCCCTTTGCAATCTCACCTTACTGATTATTCCATACAATGACGGAGACTTTTTCTTCACTATCTAAAATCTGCATTAGCCTAGTGACTTGTTTTGGTTAATGGAATAGTATAGCATAAGTCTTGTTGTAGGAGTCATGACACCTACAACCCTAAGACGTCAAGAAGTTTGAAGCTTCCTCCTTTACCCCCTTGGAATGCTGTCCCGAAATGAACCAATAAGGAAGCCAGTCTACAGATAAGAGGTTGTATGAAGCAGTAACATGCTCTAAATATGTGACTGAAGCCATCTTAGATCTTCCAATCTAGTTGAGTTTTCAACTGAATACAGACACTTGAGCTCAGATGTCATGGATAAAATTGTGTTCCTTCAAAAACATGTAGCATTTGGCTAGGCCATAATACCTGGTATTGTGTGATGTTCCTCTATATGGGAATCCCTGCCTCTATGAGGTTAATGAGGGCAGAGGAGTGCTGTTGTGTTTGTGGAGCAGGATTTATGTGTGGGATAGTTTTGTGCCTTGAGGCAATCTCTTGAGGTATAAAAGAAAGAATCTGGCAGAGAGACTTGGGAACCTCCCACAACTGAGACAGGAGCACGGAGACGTGTGTACTTTGAGCCTAGAAACTGAGGTTCTTGTGCCAGGAGGCTGTCATATTGAATTTGGACTCTTAGCCTACTGGACTGTGGTAGTGTCTCATAACGAATACGGACTTGTGACTTATTGGACTGTGACAAAATAAAATTTCTCTTTCACAGCTGTCTACTTGTGGTATTTTTGTTAAAGCAGCACTAGACAACTAAATCACCAAGTGAAACCACAAAGGAACCCCTAACAATGAACTTAACAAATTATTTAAAAAATTATTAAGAAAATTATTAAAAATTATTATTAATTATTCATTATTAAAAAATTATTAAGACAATAAGGTTTTGGGTGTCTTTCTATGGACTAACAGATAACTGACATAACACTAGAATAATATTCTGAAAATTATAGTTCCTGATGATTGAGAGTTTTATAAATTTTGGAGATAGATTTGGTTCCAAGTCCCTTTTGGTATTCTTGACACTTTTTTTACAGAAATTATAAGAGGTAGAGAAGGAAAGTGCTCATGGTTGTAAATTGTACACAATGCCTCCTTCTTGGTAGCAAAATAGAATGCTCTTCAAAGAAGAAAATGGAAGACCACCAGAAAAGCTGTCCTCCTGATGATGAAGTGTTCAGAATAATCTGGGCTCACTCGGGGAGGCAGCAAAGAAGAGGAGAGCCATGTTAGAACTCTGACAAGGCAGCAAAAGGAAGAAAATGTGCCTTACAAATCCACAAAGCCCCTAGATGTAGAGTTCTCAGACAGATGAACACCTTGTCTCTTTATCCGAATTCTATTATGGAATAGAACCTTAGCTGGGCCTTCAACAGCTCTTGAACTAACATCTATTACTAAGACAAGACCTACCTTGTGCTTATTACTTCTTTTTCCCTACTGATGGGAAAAGAGAAAAATTATTCATCTCTTATGGGACATTATCTGTTACAGATCTTTAAGTCTCATTAGTACTCACTATAAAATTGTTACTAAATGAGTTATCAGGATTAATGACTCTCTAAATAATCAGAAATTTCATCTTTTTACTAATACCTCAACAAAAAATCAAATCCACTGTCACTGAGTCTATTCCAATTCACAGTGACTCTATAGGACAAAATACAATTGCCCCATAGAGTTTAAAAGGAGCACCTTGCAGATGTCAACTGCCAACTTTTTAGTTAGTAGTGATGGCACTTAACCACTATGCCACAAGGGGTAATTTAATACAAAGTAAATGCAAATACCAGTGAAGTGAAGACCAGGCTAAGATGTACTACTATACAGAAATAGTGTGAACTACTGTAGTAACAGAAGCCAATGTGGCATATGGTTTGTGGCATATTTTTAAATGTTACTCATTTTAATTTTTGGAAAAAAATTCATTGCTGTGCCTGTTTCTTCACCTCTTTTATTTCCCCCCCTTGAAAATGACTCTGCTCTCAGTAGCTGAAGAATGTCATTTGAAGGACGTCAGTAATGTCAATGTTGGATTAACTGGCATCCTTGAATAGAATATTTTGATTTAGATAAATATTGGGGTACATTTTGAAGAGTTCTAAAATTATGGAAGGCTGCAAATGTGTAGGCATGTGTGTGTATGTATTTGTATTTCACAAATTTAGGTAGACACATAAACATATACGTGGATATGTCAATGTACTGTACACATCTTCCAACTAATACCACAGGATTGTTTCCATTACTTTTAGATAACAAACAACCCCCAAACTTACAGACTTAAAGTAATTTACTGTTTCTCATGATTCTACGGCTCAGCTTTGCAGTCTCACTCTGTTGCTTTTTCCATACAGAATGGGAGTTCTCTTACCTGATCTGTGCTAGCTTGCCTGGTATCTATGGATAAAAGGAGTCTCAGCTTGGGCTAGTTACCTTAGAACAGCCTCACTCACCATCCTTTGATTGATTAGCTGGTTAATCTGAAACGTTTAGCTATAATGATTTGTGTCTGCTCCACACATTCTCTCATCCTCCCGATTTCTTCACATGGGATTCTCAAGATCCCAAAGAAAAGCAAGAGAAGATGAGTCCCAGTGATTAAGAAATTTTCACACGTGTACTTACGTCATTCTTGTTAATGCCCTGTTGTCAGAGCACGAACACAGTTCTACCCCAAACCCAAACCAAACCCACTGCCGGTGGATCGATTCCGACTCATAGTGACCCTATAGGACAGAGAAGAACTACCTCATAGACTTTCTAAGGAGCGTCTGGTGGATTCGAACTGCCAATCTTTAGGGTTAGCAGCTGTAGCGTTTAACCACTATGCCATCAGGGTTTCCACAGTTCTGTCCTAGTGGTGAAAAAATATACTCAGTTTCTTGTTGGAGAATTGCCAAATATTGTGACAGTCATTATAGTTGCTGACTTAAAAGTACAACCATCGTTATATAGGCCCATAATGTTAACCATACTTCCCCTGCATGTGAATATAGACATATGAAAATAAATTTGTTTTTGTTTGTTTTCATTTGGAAAGGGATATGATTATTCATCTGTTGTTTTACCCCAACATCTATTGTTTGGGAGTCAGTTGTTACTTTATGACTGCTGAATTTATAATCTATCTGACTTTCAAAAGTATCAGATAAGCTTATTATAGTGTGTTGTCAAACCATGGCATGTGATTGTCTACCTGTTTTTGTAAATAGAGTTTTATTAGAAAAAAGCCATACCCATTTATGTGCTCTCTATGATTGTTTGTTGCACTACAGTGGCAGATTTGAGTCATTACAACAGAGTCTGTATGGCTTGCAAACACAAAATTTTTTAGTATCTGACCTTTAAAGAGAAAGCTGACAATTACGCTACCTGAATATTTGAAACCATTTCTTGGTATAGCCCTTTCATTGATCAATTTCCTAGTATCTAAAATTAATATTCCATTTTCATTGACTGTATCATGGAATATATGCTCTCAAATATATCGAGTTCAATTCCAAATATTATCTCCATCATCATTCTCATTATGGTCTACATTACCAATATGTTGCTCTGATTGTGATAAAATACTCACAATAACCCCATAAAACTCCCAAACTCACTGCCATTAGGTCAATTCTGACTCAGCAAACCTATCAGAGAAAGTAGAACTGCCCCATAGACTTTCCAAGGAGTGCCTGGTGGATTTGAACTGACAACTTTCTGATTAGCAGCAATAGCACTTAAACACCACGCTACCAGGATTTCCTGTAAGTTATATATTTTTAAAATTTTCTGTCATAGCTAGTATATAGTACAGCTGAGAATGTAAATCAGCTTTTTAAATTTCTAATATGTGCTCTTAATCATTGTGCTATACTGATAGCTAGAATGGGGAGTCAAAATCGAAATTCATTAAATGATTATCCCCAAAAGAAGTCCAAGTCATGCAAGCATGGCAGGCAGCATGACAGAAATTTTTTGTTGTTCAACAGACACATTCTAAAAATGAGGGGAAGTTCTGAAGAAATACAGATGCAGGAGTGAGAACAGGAAAGAATAGTTACCTGTGAAATAAAACCAAGACTTGCAGTCAGTTGTGTGAGAGATGTTACATTCTGACAACCAGCTAGAACACTCTAAGCAACAAGGCTAACAGAGAGTATGAAGCACTTCCATTGGACTCAAAACCAAACCCAAACCTACTGCCGTCAAGTCAGGTCCCACTCATAGCAACCCTAGAAGTCAGAGTAGAACTGCCTCCTAGAGTTTCCAAGGAGCACCTGGTGGATTTGAACTGCTGACCTCATGATCAGCAGACATAGCATTTAACCCACTATGCTACCAGGGTTTCCCTGGATTCAGTGTTGACAAATATGCTTCTATACCCTTTCCTTAACATTCTGAGTGAGGGTGGAGGTATTGTGTGCACAACCTTCTCTGCTTATTCAGTTAAGTTATAAGCATGCAGGAATTGAATTCACAAAATTACCTTTAGCACTAAAAAACATACAAATAATCTGTAGACGAACAACTCGACTGCTGAAATGGCAATACAATATAGTCCATGCAATTTAATAGTATCCTAATAGTATCCTCCATGGCTGCTAACTGAGAAGTTGAAGGTTGGAGTCAAGTCAGAGGCATCTCAGCAGAAAGGTCTGGCAATCTACTTCTGAAAACTCATTGACTAAAAACCCCAAGAAGCACAGCTCTACTTTGATGAATACGAGGTTACCATAAGTTGGCATGGGCTCAATGACATTAGGTTATTATCATTATTAATAATATTCCCGGATGAAATTGACAGATTCTTAGAAATTAGAGTAGGATGGCCTCCAACACAAGAAAGCCAGATGGATGTTTATAAGGTGTAATCTTCCCCCTGAGCATAATTATTTCATTAAAATAAGAAGAAACAGAAGCGTTAATTGGTTCAATTGTAGCTCTGGGTAAAAACTGAGCATACAACATATACCCGATGTGGAATTTCTAGATGTTAACTGAAAATCGTGATTTTATATGTCTTTCTGCTGAAGTACCTCTGACTTGACTCGAACCTTCAACCTTTCAGTTAGCAGCTACCCAAGGACCTGGGATATTATTAGGTTATATGGGTTACTACTGTATTGTGATTACAACAGTCTAGTTGTTTATCTATATATTCTCCATACATTTTTTTAGTGTTGAAAGTTATTTTGTAAAGACCAATTTCTGCATACTCATAAATATGAGTATATATAAATGCACACACACACACGCGTGTGTGTGTATATATATACATATATAAGTATGTGGTAGACAGATTTAACCTTTACTGCCTTGCTTGGTGTGACTTGCTTGGTGTGACTTCTACAACATATATCCATTGGATCAAACATGGTAAAACAATGAAAGGATTCAGAAATTTCATAAATTTAAAATGCTATGTTATCTGTTTTATTTTCTTTTCAATGGTTATAACAAACACACATGCATACACACACACACACATACACAAAATACTGACACTTATTTAATATTTATTATGTGCTAGGCATAGTGTGGAAACCCTGGTCACATAGTGGGTTAAGTGCTACATCTGCTAACCAAAAAGTCAGCAGTTCAGATCTGCCAGGTGCTCCTTGGAAACTCTATGGGACCAGTTCTACACTGAACTATAGGATTGCTATGAGTCGGGCCCAGGTGGACGGCACTGGGTCTGGTTTAGGCACAGTACAGAAACCCTGCTAGCATAGTGGTTAAGTGCTACATCTGCTAACTAGAAGGTCAGCAGTTCGAGTCCACTGGGAACTCCTTGTAAATTCTATGGGGCGGTTCTACTCTGTCTTACAGAGCCACTATAAGTCCGAATTGACTGAAAGGCAGTGTGTTTGGTTTCTCGGGTACGTATAGTTCTAAGTGTTGTAAGTGCGTTAACTCATTAAACTTCGAAACAACGTTCTAAGAAATTTCCTGTTTTATACATGTGAAAAGAAAAACTTAGACAGGTGTACAACTTACCTGAACTTACACAGCTATTGCCAAGTAAAAGTAGTCCAAATCTTTTTGAGTTCAAGTTCACAACCAGACATGTGTTGGACATGAAGATGATTTAAAAGACGATTGTTTCATTTGGTCCTAAAACTCTACTTAAATATAGAAATCAGCTCTATAAGACTAGGTGTGAGCATCATGTTATTTAATTCTCAATTCTTCTTTTGTGTTTGTGTTTCCCAACTAATTGATGAACTGAAGAAATTTTAATTTTTTGTTTGCCTCCATGGCATTAAACATCCCAAAATCTTCCCATCGACAAACACTACCCATTGTCAGCATAGCACTGCCCATTACCACATAGCACAATTATATAGTGTTCAGTCAAGCTTTTACAATTATGTAAAAAGAATGGAAATTGTTACACTAATATACACACAAAAAAAAATTGGATTCCAAAGCAATAAATCAGCTTGCTTATATCCACATCGTTTATTAATGGCCTAATTAATATTCACGCTAACATACCTTTATCCCTAGTTCTCTTTTAGCTAGACTGGTTCCAAGAATTTGCATTTTCTGTATCTTGTGAAGATGCCCCTGGGTAGTCTTGATTTGCACTTACTGACAGCAGTACTGTGCAAGAAAGCCCAGGGATTTTCTTTCATAAAAATTATAGCAAAGAAAATTCTCCTGAACAATTCTACTCTGTAACACGTGAAGTTACCTGAGTTGAGACTGATGGTACTGTTGCTGTCATTGCTTTCGTTTACTTTGTTATTGTTTTTCTTTTAAAACTTCCCATACCCATATTTATAGTTGACACCATTCTCTCTTACAGTTTTTTCTGAGAATCACTTTTGATATTATTGTCATTGTTATGTGCCATTGAGTCAGTTCCAACTAATAGTGACTTGATGTGTAGAACTGAACAAAACATTGCTCAATTCTGTAGCATCCTCACAACCATTGTTACATTTCAGCTCATTTGTTGTAGTCACTGTGTCAATCAATCTCATCAAGAGTCTTCCTCTTTTCCCATGACCCCCTATTTTACTAAACATGATGTCCTTCTCCAGGGAATGATCCCTTTTCATAACAAAACATGTCCAAAGTAGATGAGATGAAACCTCACCATCCTTGCTGCTAAGGAGCATTCTGTTTAAATCGTTTCAGAGTCAGGTTTGTTAGTTCTTCTGGCAGTTCATGGTATATTAAATATGGCTCACCAACACGATAATTCAAAGACACTGATTCCTCTTAAGTCTTCTTTATTCATTGTTCAGGTTTCTTGTGCATGTTAGGCAAAGGAAAATATCATGACTTGGGTCAGGTGTAACTTAGTCCTCAAAGTGATATTTTGCTTTTTAACATTTTAAGAGGTCTTTTTGTAGCAGATTTGCCCAGTGTAGTATTTGTTTGATTTGTTAACTGCTGCTTCCGTGAAGGTTGCTTGTGGCTCCAAGTAAAATTAAATTCCTTGACAATTTTGATCTCTTCTGTTTATTATGAAGTTGTTTATCAGTCCAGTTGTCAGGGTTTTGTTTCCTTTAAGATACAATCCACACTGAAGGCTGTAATCTTTGATCCTCATCAGCTAGTATTTCAAATCCTTTCAGTAAGCAAGGTTGTGTCATCTGCATACTGCACGCTGTTAGTGAGTTTTCCACCAACCTTGATGCCAGGTTGTTCTTTACATAGTTCAGCTTCTCAGATTATCCACTCAGCATACAGACTGAATAAGCAAAACCAAACCCACTATCACTGAGTCAATTCCAACTCATAGTGACCATATAGGAGAGATAAGACCTGGCCAGTAGAGTTTCTAAGAAGTGCCTGGTGGATTCGAACTACCAACTTTTTGGTTACCAGCAGTACTATTTAACTACTACACCACAACTGAGTAAGTTTGGTGAAAGGATGTAACCATGATGCATACACTTACTAACTTTGAACCACACAATATCTGTTATTCGGTAACAGATTTTATATTACTCACTCAACGGCACTTGGCTTGGCTTCCAAGTGATTTAATTTTGACATTCAAAGCTATTTTAACTAATCCACTACATTCATTTTGTCCCATCATCCACCTTTGCTGGACTAAACATCACCGCTCACTCCACCCATCATGGACCCATTCATCCTCGCTGTGAACCCATCTCTGTTGGTCTTTTACCTCCAATCCACCTCTCTTTGTCTTAGTCATTCTACCACCTCTGCAGTCAGTTTAATCTCCTATTACTTCTAGAATCAAATAATATCAAATTCAGAAAATTTACTATTTCAAATTCCCATTAGATTTGTTGTTGTATCCCAGATCTGATTTCTTTATATTTCCCCATCCTATTTCCTTTCTCAAAACACACTAGACCCTTGGCTTTTAGTGGCTGTCACTATTTCTGTATTCACAGACAGTAGCTTCTATTTCCCAGTATGTAGCTGAGTGACCACTGGAAATGCATCAGGGTTGGAGAATTTTACACCACACTTGCCAACTTGAGGATGCAACCTTCTTACACCACTTCCTGGGCTTTGCTAGAAAATGATGATGTTTATTATGTTCTGATAACAAAAAATCCCTATGTACCCTGTTGCTAACAGCTGTTCTGTGAATGGAGCAAAGTGAGTAGGAGGAAATAGCAATTTTTATAAAACCAAACCCTTTTCCTAATCCAAGAACAAATTGCACTTAGTATGATAAGTCTCATGAGAGCCAAATGAAATACCAGAGAACTGGTTGTTTTTGTTTTTTTTGTTGTTGTTGTTGGGTTTTTTTTTTGTTTGTTTTTGCTTTTCCCTCAGTTTTACAATCAATTTTAAACACTTGAAAACTTCTATGTGTGTCTCCAGTCATGTCACTTTATAGAACAACCGACAAGAAAAGAAGTGTGTTTCAGTTTTGCTTTCTTAAACACATTACCTTATGAAGCTGAGGTCCACTACCAAGGTCAACAGCTGGATTTGCATTTTCTATGAATCAGTTTTCCAGATCTTTAAATTTAAAAGGAAGTGGTTTGCTGGCTTTTTGTCAGGACACATGGAAGGAGGTTGGTAGAACAGTGGCACAGCTCTCTTCCCTGAGCACCAAAATCTAAAAAAAAAAAAAAAAAAAAAAAAACCTGTTACCTTCAAGTTGGGTCCAAATCATAGAGACCCTATAGACAAAATAGAACTGCTCCATAGAATTTCCAAAGAGTGCCTGGTGGATTTGAACTGCCGACTTTTCAGTTAGCAGGTGTAGCACTTAATCCACTATGCCACCAGGGTTTCCAAGCACAGTACTTTTAAATACACGCTACAGTAAATAGTACGGGTAATTAGGTGAAATTTGCACTTATCAAAGCTCCAAATAACATAAAATTTCAGGATGTACTGCATGTGGTAAATCTAGATAACTTGTAAGGTGTAATTATGCTGCTTACATCTAATGTATACTGATGAGGGTGACGGCTTGATGCCATATCACTGTCTCACCATCTGCCAGTTTAGCAAATGACATATTAGTCCCACTTGATTGATCCTGTATTTAAATGATAGTCATTTCTTGCTTGCGTCAGTGAACACTGAAGTTTCCTTAGTATTATTTTGGTAACAGTGTCTGGAATTTAATTGGTGCTGGAACACTTTAATATACTGTGGAGCATGAGCTTTAGTCACCATTTCAGAGAAACAGATGGACTAGAAAGGGTTAGAATTGAAGCTATATTCAATATTTCAGGATGACTTCAAACAGAAAGTAAAAAGTAACTATTTCTTGAGAACATTAGTATTTTTATTTTATTGTTATGCCATTAAATGACAGAAAAATCAGTCTGAGAATTAGCAGAACTGCCTAAGGCTGTATCTTGATTCATCCCCTTGAAATCTTTCTAGAGGTTCATGAACTTGGATTTTTCCAGTGCTCACCACATGCTAGTATATTTTTCTTGCACCAAGATAGCCAAATGTAGAAATTACTCTCTCAAGCTTCTCATGACTATCTAAAGAGGGAGGCACTTCCTATAGACTAACAGTATTTATAAAATCAAATACAAGGAAGTCATTTAGCAGCGATCTCAACAACAATCACTTAAAAAGTAAAGTAAGGAACATTTCCAAGGGTTACCATATACCTGATAACTATCTAGGTGTTATATGAAAGTTATCTCTAATTCTTACAAAACTTCTCTGAGTTTAGAACTATTATCATCATTTTACTTACTTTTAAGGATGAAGATCAAACAAGTTAATTGACTTTTTGCCAAGTTATTCAGCTAAGATATTCAGCTGATATATTCAAAGCCATTTGTACTTTGAAATCCCATCTCCTTACCACTATAAATAGTTACCAAGCACCTGCCATAAGCAGGACAGATGCGGATGCTGCCAGGAATTAAAACTGTTCTCAAATATCTTACCAGGTAGAATAAATAATAGGAAGAGATATATTCTAGAAGACACTATAATGATAGCCCAAAGAGAAGTATAATCACGGGACTCAGAGGTTGATAAAAAATAGGGGTGGACTTTGTCCTTGGAAGGGCTTTTGGAAAACACAGGTCTAAGAGTGCTATCCACAGGTTGTGAATGTAGTAAAAAGTGTGGAAAGGTGTTACCAGACCCTAGTACTATAAATTGCCCAAGTGCTTACCTGGTACCCTTCAAGAATGACCAGCAAGGTGTGGAGTCTTTCTTCAAGAGCAAGGTTTACTTAGGAAAAAGTATATGAGACCTGCAGGTGGAGGTGGAGGTGGCCTGGTGGGCAATGTTAGCCTCTAGCTAGCCGAACAAAGGGTTTATCACAGTTTTAAAAGTTTTGAGATGGGAAGGGGAATTGCGATTTATTGGTTATACAGCAGGGAAGGGGAAAGGCAAAGCCAGAGCAGTAAAGGGCTCAGGCAAGTGGATTTCAACATGGCCTCCATAGTGAGGACTTCTGGGACTTGTAGTAGGACTTCCGGTGCCATGTTTTGTCTGCACACTTTCAAGGTGGTTTCCGCAGTGAAGCCTTCTGGGACTTGTAGTAGGACTCCTCATGCAGTATTGTGCCTGATTCCCTGTTCCTCATTTTAGCCCTCTGGCCCAGTTTGCACTTTCTGAGTGTATCCCCAGAACTAGTGTTACTTGATCCCTTCTGAAAAACAACTCTGAGGAATTTTACACAATCCTGTGAATGATTTGTCTCAGTGTCCCAGGATGTGTTTACTCTTTAAGTCATTTTCATCTCTTTAGCATGTTTGTAGATTTCCACACTGGTGACTGAAAGGTACCCATATCAAAAGACATTTATGAGGTCTCTTGTTTTTTCTCTGTCTCTTTCACTGTCAGGTGTGGTTCAGCATTCTGTTTTACTTGCAAAGAACTGAAAAGGTTTCAAAGAGCCTTCCCAACTCCCTGTCTCAAAGGCTGACATTCTGATGTTGCAAAAAGTGTTCTCAAAATGCTCTACTGAAAGTGTTGCCTTTCTAAGTCTCTAGACACTTATGATAGCTCACTGGGCATCTCTTAACTATCAATATAATTTCACAAAGAAAGTTGTAGATGATATTCAAGTGACTCAGTATGAAGGCATACACTGAATAATGATGAATGCATGGAAACAATTAGACCTCTGATAAGTGATATCCTGTAAGCAAGTTATTTTTTTTAGTATTTATTATTTTAGCTGTTTATTTTAGACCTCTAAGAAGAATACAAGTGGTTGATACTGTTAAGCTAATTGATCTGGCTGTTGAACTGATAAGACAGTGGGCTGGATTCCCACTACAAAACAACTGATCTACTTTTGTTAGTTTCCTACATTGGGATACTTGTAGACTTAATGTACACTTAAGTTGAAAAAAAAATGTGAACCACTTATAAAACAAAAATTTAGAAATGATTTTCCTAAAATTTAAGTGTTTAGTCTTTTCTATTTTGAATAAAGTTCTCCTCATCTAATGATCACTAGAAATTGATGATAATGATTAGTTTGCAATGGCTGCTTTCCAAGTATCTCAATAAATCAACAGAGAAAATTATCTGTCACTCCGTTTACTTTGGCATCACTCTCAGCCACACATTGATTTTGTTTTCCTCATTTCCACAGATCTGGTTCTTGTACAGTTTCTTGGAGACAGGAACACTATTGTTGTGAAATACATCAAATTTTTAGTTTTCTCCAGAAGTCCCAGGAAACCAAAGCAGAATTCATTCTGACACCAAGGTTCACACACTGTTAATTAAATATCTCCTCTAACAGATCAGCCTTCCTATTAATATAAATTAGAATACAATAATCCAAAACCCAGTGATAACTTCCAAATCAGTGGAAACATTCAATGGAAATTAACAAAAACAAAACTGCAGCAATAAATTAAGCCTTTGATAAGGTCATACTCTGAAAGAAGTTTCCTATATATTCACTCCACCACCAGTCAATATTTTCACTTAAGGCATTTAAAATAAAATGTACCACATATATTAAAAAGCAAAGGAGGAAAATACTATATGGCGAATAGTCTTCTCCAACTGTGCACATGTTGGCAAAATAATGTGGAGAGATTATTTTTCCCTCTCTTCCCAAGGAAAAAAGTGTCTTGAGTTTGATTTCAGCCATAGGGTGAAGTTTTGAATAAGTACTTGAAAACCAGTGTGTGTGAAGTATACAAAAGGAGGAAGGAAGTAAACATGGCTCTACCTGGAAGAAGAGTGACAAGACAGAGAAAGGCACTCACATCCTAGGCTCACAAGTACTGATGAAAATGAGATAGAACTATAGCTTTGGGAATAGGCATGAGCATTCTTGCTCTCTATAAAGAATGAGTCTATGGAGATCATCTCTCTGTTCCACCTAGAACGGCACTGCCTCACCAATGGCAGAGAAACAGAATTTAGTCTCAGACTTGCGGGGTTTTCACAGTAGCTCCTAAGTTACTACCAGCACTTCAGACTTCTAGTTAAACTCAACGTCATTACAGAGTCCTAGTGGTGCAGTAGTTAAGGGCTTGGCTACTAATCAGAAGATTGGCAGTTCAAATCCACCACCTTTGCCTCAAAACCCTAAGCGGTAGTTCCACTCTGTCTTACAGGGTCGCTATGAGTTTGACACATTGGTAACATGACATCAGGATTAGAGAAAGATCCATTAGCAACCTGCTTTTTGTAGATGATACAATGTTGCTTGCTGAAAGTGAAGAGAACTTGAAATACTTACTGATTAAGATCTATGACCACAGCCTTCCCAGATTACATCTCAACATCAAGAAAACAACTGGACCAATAAGCAACATTATGATAAACAGAAAAGATTTGAAGTTGTCAAAGATTTCATTTTACTTGGATACACAACATCTACAGAAGCAGCAGTCAAGAAATCAAAAGATGCATTGCATTGGGCAAGTCTGCTGCAAACAATTTCTCTAAAAAGTGTTGAAAAACAAAGATGGCACTTAAGGACTAAGGTGCATCTGATCCAAGTCATGGTGTTTTCAGTCATCTCATATGCATGCAAAAGTTTAATAATGAATAAGGTAGACCAAAGAACAGATGGTATGGGCAGAAAACAGTGAATATACTATGGACTACCAAAAGAAGAACAGATCTGTCTTGAAAGAAGTACAACCAGAATGTTCCTCAGAAGCAAGGATGACAAGACTATATCTACATACTTTAGACACGCCATCAGAAAAAAATCAGTCGCTGGAGAAGGACATCATGTTTGGTAAAGTAGTCAAAAAAGGAAGACTCTCAAGGTGATGAAATGAGTGACATAGTTGCTGCAACAGTGGGCTTAAGCATAACAACCATTGTGAAGATGGTATAGGGTCAGACATTGTTACCTTCTATTGTACACAGGGTCACAATTAGCTAGAACCTAATTAACTACAAGACAGCACTAACAACAAAAACAGTATTGAGGTAAGAGGCCATGATGACACAGTAGTCAGGAGCTCAGGCTGCTAACCAAAAAGTAGGCAATTAGAATATGCTAGTCACTCCTTAGAAACTCCACAAGATAGTTTTCCTCTGTTCTGTAGGGATCAATTTGACAGCAGTGAGTAATGTCCAAATAAAATGATAGTCGTGTGCTTCATTACAGGATACACTGAAGAGAAGCTCCACTTAAGTAGTATTCCTGTCAAAACCACAACCTGACTTCAATGCTAAACAAATATCAGAATAGCAAAATCTGAGACTTTTGCAAAAATATTTCTCTAATACTTTTTAAAAACATAAGGTAAAGAGACAATAACAAAAGACTGAGAAACTAAATGCAAAATGTGAAACTGGCCTCCGAAGTCAATATGATCCTGGATTATCTCCTAGACAAGGTAAAAATAACTATAAACCACATTACTAGAATTTGAATATTGGTTCAAGATTAGATAATTTCTTTTGTCCAAATGTGAAATTTCTGATTTTGTTAAATGTGCTTTGTTTCTATACTGGAGTGTTCTGTTCTTAGGAAATATACAAAATTAGAAAAATTGTATATAATTGTTATATATTATAAGTTACATAATACATATGATTATAAAAATATATAAAATTATGTAATCAGATATACACACACGTATGCATATACATAAAAACATACATAAACTAAGCAATATATATAGCTAAAGAGTTAGATAATAAAAGCAATAAAGCAATGATAAAGATAAATTTCATGTAAATAGAAAATCTGGGTAAAGAGATTGTGAGTTTTCTTCATATTATCCTTATAACTTTTATGTTTGAAATGACATCAAAATGAAAATTACAAACTTGAAAGGTTATAAAATTTAGGCAGAAAATGGATTTCTATAGCTGTTACATTTTTAAAAACAGGCTTTACAACAAAACATTTTCAGAGATATAGAGTGCCACCACATGATGATAAATGATTCAGTTCACCAGGAAGATGCGAAAGTAACCATTCATGCACTTAACAAAACATCTGAGAGTAGTATCAATCCATATAACATCAGCATGAAGGATTCAATACACTCATCTCAATTATTGATACATCAAAGAGACTAAAGATGAACAAATATAGAAGATTTGAACAACAGTATTAAATCAGTTAATAATGCACACATCCCTCACATGTGTCTGTTTCTCCATTGTGGGGATAGTGTGTTGCTATGATGCTGAAAGCTATGCCACCAGTATTCAGATACTAGCAGGGTCACCCATGGCAGACACGTTTCAGCTAAGCTTCCAGACTAACAGTGACTAGGAAGAAGGACACTGCAGTCTACTTCCACACAGAATTAGCCAGCAAAAACCTCATGAATAAAAGCAGAACACTAACAAAGTGCCAAAAGGTGAGCACCCTAGACTGGAAGGCACTCAAAAGGTGACTGAGGAAGAGCTTCTGTCTCAAAGTACAGTTGACCTTAATGACATGGATGCAGTCAAGCTCTCAGTATTACATTTGTTGATGTGGCACAAGTCAAAATCAGAAGAAACAGCTGAAAGTATCCGTTAATAATCAGAATGTGGAATGTACAAAGTGTGAATCTAGGAAAGCGAGAACTGCTAAAAATGAAATGTAATGCATATAGATCTACATTCTAGACATTACTGGGCTGAAATGGACTGGTATTGGGCCATTTTAAATTGGTCCATTTTCCAAGAATGACAACTTGAAGAGGAACAATGGTGTATTCATCATCAAAAAGAACATTTCAAGATCTGTCCTGAAGTACAATTCTGTCAGCAATAGGATATCAATTCAACGACAGGGAAAACCAGTTAATACTACTATTATTCAAATTTATGCACCAACCACTAGGGCCAAAGATGAAGAAACTGAAGATTTTTATCAGCTTCTGCAGTCTGAAATTCATCAAACATACAATCAGGATGAGTTGATAATTAATGGCGATGTGAATACAGAAATTGGAAACAGAGAAGAGGGATCAGTAGTTGGAAAATATGGCCTTGGTGACAGAAATGATTCCAAAGATCACAGGATAGAATTTTTCAAGACAAATGAGTTCTCCATCACAAATATCTTCTTTTCTCCACCATAAACGGCAAGTAACTATACACATGGAACTTGCTAGATGGAGCACACAGGAATCAGATCAATTACATCTGTGGAAAGAAATGATGAAAAAGCTCAATATTATCAGTCAAAACAAAACCAGGATCTGATTCTAGCAGAGACCTTCAACAGTCTCCTTCCTCACATGCAAGTTCAAATCAAAACAGAATTAGAAAAAGTTCATGAGAGTCAAGGTATAATGTTGAGTACATCCCACCTGAATTTGGAGATTGTCTCAATAGATTTTTTAAAATTTTTTATTTATTTATTTATTTTTTATTTAACATGACTGAGTGAAAATGCACATTCCCGCATGAATTTACATATCCACCTGTATGCAGCTTCCACTGCTCTCCCTGTCTGGTGATAGCACACTATTCCTCTCTGCTCCGTACATGTCTCATCCTCCCAACAGCCTCCTTTCCCCTCCTCTCCACCCAGTCTCCTTCCTCCAGCCAGGGGTCAGCAGGATGATATCCTATAGATGTATAGAACCATAAAGTGCATCCAATATATGGTCACTCTGCATTCCCAAGTCCAATCCATTCCTGTCCAAAGAGTGGACCTTCATTATAATTTATGGGTAAGGGCAGCTTCAGGGCCGGGGGCCCTGCTCTCAGGGGAACCCCGAAACCTCTGGACCATCATTTGAGGTCTTTTAATGGAGATCTCAGGATGCACCCCTTTTTATTCTTGTGTTGCCAGTGAGACTCAACCTAGTGAGCTCCATCGTGGCTATCACTGGTGGTGGCCGGGCACCATCCAGTTCTTCCGGTCCCAAGTTGATGAAGGCACCCACTCTTGTGGGTCTCTCTGTCTTCTAGGTTGTCTTTTCAAGAATAGATGTGATGTGTTGAATACTAACAACCACTGACCAGCTGAGTTTTGGAAAGACATTAAAGACCATTAATGAAGAAAGCGAAGAGAACATTAAAAACAAGAGAAAGACAGGTAAGATCAAACCAGATGTCAGAAGAAACTCTGAAACTTGCTCTTGAACTTTGAATAGCTAAAGCAAAAGGATGAAATGATGAAATAAAAGAACTGAAGGTTTTAAATGGCAGCTTGAGAAGACAAAGTATTACTGTATTATAATGACATGCAAAGAGCTGGAGATAGAAAACTAAAAGTGAAGAAAAGGCTAAGTTTTGTCAAGTTGAAAGAACTGAAGAAAAAAAACTCAGGCCTTGAGTTGCAACAGTAAGGGATTCTACAGGGAAAGTGTTAAGCAATGAGGATGCATCAAAAGAAGATGGAAGGAATACACAGATTCATTGTACCAAAAAGAACTGGTCAACATTCAACCATTTGAGGAGGTAGCATATGATTGGGAAACAATGGTACTGAAGGAAGAAGTCAAAGCAGGATTGAAGGAACTGGCAAAAAACAAGGCTCCAGGAATTGATGGACTATCAAATGAGATGTTTTATTTATCTATGCCAAGAAATCTGGAGGATAGCTACCTGGATAAGCTACTGGAAAAAATCCGTACATATGCCTATTTCCAAGAAAGGTGAGTCAACCAAATGTGGAAATTATCAAACAATATTATTAATATCACATGCAAGTAAATTCTTGTTAAAGATCATTCAAAAGTGGC
This sequence comes from Heterohyrax brucei, assembly GCA_028571685.1. Classification (NCBI taxonomy): domain Eukaryota; kingdom Metazoa; phylum Chordata; class Mammalia; order Hyracoidea; family Procaviidae; genus Heterohyrax; species Heterohyrax brucei. The sequence goes on from CM053149.1 coordinate 56,781,693, forward strand.
TGCAGCCTTATGTCAACAAGTAACTACCAGAAATTCAGGCCAGATTCAGAAGAGAATGTGGAACCAAGGCTATTGTTGTTGAAGTTAGATGGATTCTGGCAGAAAGCAGAAAATAACAGAAGGATGTTTGCCTGTGTTTTATTGACTATGTAAAGACATTCAACTGTGTAGATTTTAACTAATTACAAATCACATTGTGGAAAATAGAAATTCCAGAACACATAACCGTACTCATGTACATAGATCAAGAGGCAGTCATTTGAACAGAACAAGATAACATTGCATAGTTTAAAATCAGGAAAGCTGTATATCAAAGTTGTATCCTTTCACCACACATATTCAGTTTGTATACCCAGCCAATAATCCAAGAACCTGAATTATATGACAAACAATGGGGCATCAGGATTGTAGGAAGACCCATTAACTACTTTCATTACACAGATTACACAACCCTGCTTGCTGAAAGTGAAGAGGACTTGAAACACTGATGAAGATAAAAACCACTGCTTTCAGTATGGATTACACCTCAACATCAAGAAAACAAAAATTCTCACTATACCAACAAGCAATACAATAATAAACAAAGAAAAGACTGAGATTGTCAAGGATTTGTTTTACTTGGATCCACAATCAACACCCATAGAAGCAGCAATCAAGAAATCAAAAGAGAGATTGCATTGGGAAAATCTGCTGTGAAAGACCTTTTTAAAGGATTGAAAAGCAAAGATGTCACCTTGAAGACTAAGGTGTGTCTGACAAAGCCATGGTATTTTCACTCCTACATTACATATGTGAAATCTGGACAGTGAATAAAGTACAGAAGAATTTGGTGCCTTTTAATTGTGGTGTTGGAGAACAATACTGCATATACAATGAACTGCCAAAAGAACAGATCTGTATTGGAAGAGGTAAGACCAGAGAGCTCCTTAGAAACAAGGATGACAAGACTATGCCTTACATACTTCAGGTATATTTTCAGGAGGGTTCAATCCCTGAAGGATGTCATGCTTGGTAATGTAGAGGGTCAGCAATGAGGAGGAAGACCCCGAAGGATTTGGAATGACACGGTGGCTGCGACAGTGGTATCAACCACACCAATGACTGTGGGTGTGGCCCAAGATTGGGCAATGCTTCATTCTGTTGTACAAAGGGTCACTAGGAGTCAGAACTAACACAACAACAATGACAATTCACAGAGGGAAAGTATAGTGGTATAGTTACTGGTTAAGTTCTACAGCTGCTAACCAAAAAGTCAGCAGTTCAAACGCACAAGCCACTTCTTGGAAACTGTATGGGAGAGTTCTACTCCGATGTTGTAACCTAATGAATTTCGATTTTTTGACAAAATTCACATATGCTAAACTCTGCACACCATAATTTGAAAGTACATGTTATTCTCAGATAGACAGAAACACTTGTAAAAATGGATCAAATCTGAGATATACAATGTTCAAAAAAATTTTAAAAACTTGGTTTGACATAGTGATCACATCTTTTGAACATACTTTTAAATTAGAGGTTAATAACAACAGAATTTTTAAGGCCACATATACTTGGAAATTAAGAATATAATTCTAATTAACTTATCAATAAAAGCAATCATTGAAACCTAGAAAGATCAGAGAAGACTTGATGCCTTTGACTATAGTGTTGGCAAAGATTATTGACTCTTGTCTGAACTTCCAAAAGAACGAACAAATCTGTCTTAGAAAATGTAGAGCCAGAATGCTCGTTAGAAGTAAGAATGGCAGGACTTCTCACACACTTTGGACATGTGAACAGGAGGGACCAGTCCCTGGAACAGAACATTTTGTTTGGTAAAGTATAAGGTAAGCAAGAAAGTAGACTCTTGAGGTGACAGACTGACACGGTGGCTGCAACAAGAAACTCAAACTTAACAATGACTGCAAAGACAGTGCAAGACAAGCAGTGTTTCATTCTGTTGTACATGTGATCTCCGTGAGTTGCAACCAACTGGCTGCCCAAAAAAACAATAGCCAAGCCAAGTGCCGTCGAGTCATATCTGACTCATGGAAAATTAAAATACTTAGAACTCTGTGAAACATGTGCAATTTAGTGAAACTTGTTTATAAACAACACTTTATAACCTTAAATATTACATACTAAAAGGAAAAAATGGTAAATTAAGGAAGTCAGCATGCAGAAAAATACAAGATAATGCATAAAAATCAAAAACAAGAGTAGTAATCAGTGAAATAGAAACAATGAATAAACAGATCAACAATAAAGCCAAAATTTGGTTCTTTGAGAAGATGCACCAATAGATGATAATCTAGCTCCTTGGTTAGGGAAGGTGAGGAGGAGAAATCAGTATTGCAAATGTATTTAACTATGGACTCAGCATGGATTAAATAGTTAAAAGAGAATAGAAAATACGAAAAGAACAAGAAAGGATAGACTATTCCATAAGTTATTCTTTGTAGAGCTACTTTGATACAAAAATGATAATGATAATAAAGGAAAAGAATATTATGGCAATTGAAATGAACTTTAGCAAAATAGCAAAAGATTAATTTTGATGATCCACAGACACCAAGTTGATTCCAACTCAGTGGTTCAAACTCACAATGATCGTATAAGGCAGAGTAAAACTGCCGCATAGTGTTTCCAAAGAGAGACAGACGGATCAAACTAGTGAGTTTTCGGCTAGTAGCCAAGTTGTTTTACACATCACCACCTGGGCATAAAAATTGTAATAAAACATAACAAAGTTAGGCTTGTTTTAGGGAAACAAGGATGGTTATTACATGAAAAAATATATTAAGTAATGTAAAACTATTTGATAATCTCAATACATGCAGAAAAAGCATTCAGCAGAAATCTGATAAAAATTCTTAGTGAGCTAGATACTAAGGAAACTTTCTTAACCTAATAAAAGTTATTCAAAAGATTAATCTAAATGGATAACATTAAAAATTAAATTAGCAACAAGAAAAGGCTCATTATCACATTTTTAATGCATCATTATAGTCAGTGACCTGAATAACTCAATTAGAGAATAAAATTTAAAGTACGTGAGGATTAAAAGGAGAAAATAAATCTCATTTTTCTGCTGACTATGATGGTTTACATGAAAATATCTTCATATAATTAGAAATAATGAAAATTCTGCAACTTGGTTGTAAATAAGATGAATATCAAAATCAATTAGATTTTTATGCAGTAAAAATAAAAATCAGAAAAGGTAATATTTTAAAAATATCTGTTCATATTCTCTTTGATGTGATTGCTAGTTATGCAGCTCTGATCAGTTAGCTGAAATTCATTTAGCTGTATACTTTCTATATGTATATTTAAATAAACACTTTAAAACTAGTCACTATTTACAATGACATTGAAAAAAATCAAATTCAGTAAGATTTTACTTGCACAAATGTTAATATTCCCCTAAATATGATAGATTCCATGTTAGGCTAATAAAGACTTACTGTCACATTTTTTGTGAAATTTGATGAGAATTTTAATTTCAGATATGCATAGGAAAGTAAATAGCTATCAAACTTTAAGATACTTGTGAAAAACAAAAGTAGTGGACAGGTTCTGCCATCTCAGATATTACCACTTATCACATTGTCATACTGTGGGAGTTTCTGTGTCGCTGTGATGCTGGAAGCTATGTCACTGATATTGAAGTAGCAGCAGGGTTACCCAAGGCAGACAAGTTTCAGCTGAGCTTCCAGACTAAGACAGACAAGGAAGAAGGACTTGGCGCTCCTCTCCTGACAAGAATTAGTCAGTGAAAAACTGGTGAACAGTGGCAGAACATTGTCAGATATGGTGCCCCTATATGGGCCCCCCAGGTTGGAAGGCACTCTCAGATGACTGAGGAAGAGCTGCCTCCTCAAAATAGAGTTGACTTTAATCGTGTGGATGGAATAAAGCCTTCAGGATCTTCATTTGCTGATGTGGCACAATTCAAAATGAGAAGAAACAACTGCAAACAGCCATTAATAAGTGGAACATGGGATGTAGAAGTATAATTCTTGGAAAACCAGAAATCATCAAAAATTAAATGGAATGCATAAACATCAATATACTAGGCCTTAATGAGCTGAAATGGACCAGTACTGGCCATTCTGAATCTGACAATCATATGTTCTACTATGCTGGGAATGTAAACTTGAAGTAGAATGGTGTTGTGTTCATCATCAAAACAACATTTCAGTATCTGTCCTGAAAACAATTATGATAAAATTCATATGCCTATAAGAAAGGCCAGTTAATATGACTATTATTCAAATTTACACATTAACCCCTAAAACCAAAGATGAAGAAAATGAAGATTTTTACCAGCTTCTGCAGTCCAAAATTGATCAAACAAGCAATCAGAATGCATTGATAATTACTTATGATTGGAATGCAAAAGTGGGCAACAAAGAAGAATGATTACTAGTGGGAAAACACGGCCTTGGTAATAGAAATGAAGCTGGAGATTGCATGACGGAATTTTGCAAGACTAACAACTTCATTTGCAAATACCTTTTTTCACCAACACAAAAAATGGTTCTACACATGGAGCTCACCAGGTGGAATACACAGGTACCAAATCAACTACATCTGTGGAGAAAGACAATGGGAAAGCTCTGTATCAGCAGTCAGAACAGGACCAGGTGCTGACTGCAGCACAAACCACCAATTACTCATATGCAAATTCAAATTGAAACTGAAGAAAATTAGAACAAGTCCATAACAGCCAAAGTATGACCTTGAGTATGTCCCTCTGAGTTTAAAGACCATCTCAAGAACAGATTTGATGTGCTGAACACTAATGACTGGAGACCAGACAAATCATGGAATGGCATCAAGGCCATCATCCATGAAGAAAGCAAGAGGTCATTTTTAAGACAGGAAAGAAAGAAAAGACCAAACTGGATATCAGAAGAGACTCTAAAACTTGCTCTTGAATGTTGAACAGCTAAAGCAAAAGGGAGGGATGACGAAGTAAAAGAACTAAACAGATGTTTTCAAACGGCAGCTCAAAAAGACAAAAATAAACTATCATAACAACATGTGTAAAGAAAGACCTGGAAATGGAAAACCAAAGGGGAACACGTTTTGCATTTCTTAAGCTGAAAGAACGGAAGAAAAAATTCAAGCCACGAGTTGCAACAGTGAAGGATTCTACACAGAAAATATTAAATGACTCAGGAAACACCAAAAGAAGATGAAAGGAATACATCAAGTTACTAGTAACTGGAAAGAACCAGTCAATGTGCAGCCACTTGAAGAGGCAGCATATGGTAAGGAATCAATGGTATGGAAAGAAGAAGTTGAAAGTGCGCTGAAGGCATTGGCAAAAAACAAGGCTCCAGGAACTAATGGAGTACCAACTGAGATACTGCAACAAATGGTTGCAGTGCTGAAAGTGCTCACTTATCTATGCCAAGAAATTTGGAGGACAGTTATCCAGTCAACAGACTGGAAGAGATTTATATCTATGCCTATTCCCAAGAAAGGTGATCCAACTGAATGTGGAAATCACGGGACAATATTGTTAACATCACACACAAGTTAAGGCTGTTTTGTACATTTATTTGGTGCATGTATCGATTAACAGAATTAATGGACAACTCAGAAAGTAATCTACAAAATTATGTAAGTTTGGTATGTAACAAGTGTTTGACTACAGATCAAAGAGAAACAGAGGTTATGAATTTGAAAGACAAAGGAATTAGATCTAGACTTTATACACAATAACTAACCTCATATGGATTGCCAAACCAAGTGCCATCGAGTCAGATCTGACTCATGGCGACCCTAGGGGCCTGGGTAGAACTGATCCCCAGAGTAGGACTTACATATCAAAAGCAAAATTTTTAGAAAGTAGTTGAGAAGAGTGTCTTTCTTGATATGTGAGCAAGGGAATAACTCCTTAAATAAGAAACAACCACTTGACATTAGCAGTTATACTGTTAACCAATTTAAAAATAAGACATTTAGTACATTAATAACAGGAAAAACTGTGTGGTTCTGTGGAAGGTCAAACACTGTTCTCTAGACAATTTTTCCATATATCTGAAGTTTCTCTAAAGATCATATTAAAGTTCTATTAAAAAAAACCTAAGAATTGCTATTTCTTAAATTTCATCTTAAGAAAATAAAAATAGATGTAGGATAAGGTGTTTGCAACACACAAAAATGACAAAGAATTGATAGCTATTTTTCTTGTTGTTAGGTGCTGTGGAGTCAGTTCTGACTCACAGCGACCCTAGGTACAACAAAACAAAACACTGTCCACTCCGGCACCATACCCACCATCAATTTTATGTTTAAGCCCATCATTGCAGTCACTGTGTCAATCCCTCTTGTTGAGGGTCTTCCTCTTTTTCACTGACTCTACTTTAATAAGCATGATGTCTTTCTCCAAGGACTGATCTCTCCTGACAACATGTCCAAAGTATGGAAGATACAGTCTCACCGTCTTTGCTTCCAAGAAGCACTCTGGTTGTACTTCCAGAATCAATCTGTTTTTTCATCCAACGTTATGCTCCAGCATCACATTTCAAAAGCATCCATTTTTCTGTCCTCCTTCTTCACTGTCCAGCTTTCACATGCACATGACGTAATTGAAAACACCAGGGCTTGGTTCAGGTGCAACTTAGTGAAATCTTTACTTTTCAACACTTTAAAGAGGTCCTATGCAGCAGATTTTCCAAACCAAAGCATGTTTTATTTTCTTGCCTGCTGCCTCCATGGGCATTGATTTTGGAAACAAATAAAATGAAATCCTCGACAACGTCAATCCTTTCTCCATTTATCATGATGTTGCTTACTGGTCCAGTTACGAGGATTTTTGTTCTCTTGATGTTGAGGTACAATCCATCTTGAAGGCTGTGGTCTTGGATCTTCATCAGTAAGTGTTTCAAATCCTCTTCACTTTCAGCAAGCGAAGTTATGTCATCTGCATAATACAGGTTGCTAATAAGTCTTCCTTGAATCCTGGTGCCTATTTCTTCTTCATATAGCCCAGCTTCTTGAAAAGTTCTAGAATGTAAAAGAACTGTAAATGATTGGAAGAAGAGAAATAATATATTAGAAAAATGGACAAAAGACATAAATAGGCATTTATTAAGAAGTAAAATATATGTGCCTAATAAATACTGAAGAGAAATACCTAATCTTAGTATTTATGTAAAGGTAAATCCGAAATAAGACACAATATTGCCCCATTGAAAAGACTAAGATGTACCTGACCCAATCCATGATATTTTCAGTAGCATTATACACATGTGAAAGCTGGATGATGAATATGGAAGACAGAAAACGAATTGATGCCTTTGAGTTATGACGTCAGAAAAGAATACTGAATGTAACATGACCACCAAAAGAACACACACATCTGATCTGGACGAGGTATAACCAGAGCACCCCTTGGAAGCAAAGCTGTCAGGATTCTACCTCGTATGCTTTGGACATGTTGTCAAGAGGGATCAATCCCTGGAGAAAGACATCACGCTTGGTACAGCAAAGGGTCAGTGAAAAAGTGGAAGACCTTAAGCAAGATGACAGACACAGTGGCTACAACGATGGGCTTAAGCATAAAAACCATGGTGGGCGTGGTGCAGGGCCAGGCAGGGTTTTGTTGTGTTGTGCATAGGGTCTCTATGACTTGGCTCTGACTTGATGGCCCATAACAACAAAATTCAGTGAATGCGACACTGGTTCAAGAATAGACAAAAATGACCAAAGAAACTGAACAGATATTCCAGAAATAGACTCACACAATGCAATTTATTTATTTTTTTAAATAAAAGACAGCAAGAAAATTCAATGGGAAAATAAACATCTTTGAAAAAATGACACTTTAGAGGTTAGGTATCCATCTATAAAAGAGAATAAATTTTAACTCCTAATTCATGAATCACGGACCTTCCCATAAAAACTGTAAAGCTTCTTTAAAAAAAACTGCGTATTTCACTATAACTTTAGGATCACGAAAAGCAAAAATTTCACAAAAAGGCAAAAAAAATCATAAAATAAAATTTCAGAACATGAGAAGAAGTCTGATCACTCTTTACCAAACAATATGACCAGATGTCAAGGACACATTGAAACATTTTTACTATCATTAGTGATTGCTGTTAGTTGTCATTGAGTTGATTCTGATACATGGTGACTCTTTGTTGATTAGTCATTAATGCTACATACCTCACTGCTGTATACTGTTACGGTCACCTTCGAAGTACTCCCTTTGAGAAGCTATGCATAGATGCCAGCTCCTAGCCCACCCTTCAAAGCTAGTCGGGAACTCTTTCTGGAATGGCTGTTGTGCACAGTGGCAAAGTGGCAAGTTCATGAACTTATAGTTGTCTGTGAGGGTGCTTTTTTAGCCACTTAAAAATAACTGTATTGTAACACCCTCCCTACTTAGTTGATCTGGCACCCAGTGACATTTTTTCTTTACCAAAGATAAAAGAAATATTGAAAGGAATACATTTAGATGACATTCAGGACCTCAAGGGTAATGTGACAACAGCTCTGATGGATATTCCAGAAAAAGAGTTCTAAAATTGCTTTGAAGTGCAGACTAGGTGCCGGTATCAGTGCATAGCTTGCCGGGGGGAGTACTTGGAAGGTCACTGCAGTGGTATTTAGCAAAGAGGTACATTGCACTTTTTCTAGGATGAGTTTGAGATCTTAGTTGGCAGTCCTCATACACCTACCAGATTTTTCAGCATCTTTACTGCCAAGGATTTACCCAAGGTAATGAAAACTTATGTCCTTTTAAGACTTATACATAAACTTTATAGCAACTTAGTCTATAAGAGCCTAAAACTGTGAACAATTAAGGTATCAGTTAATAAAACAATGGATGAACAAATTATGGTTGATGCATGCAACAGAATACTAATCAGGAAAACAACAAAAGAAAATTACTGATGCATGCAACATTGACGAACTTCAAATAATTAAGCTGAGTATAAACACCCAGACAAAAAAGTTTATATATATGATTACATTTATATAAAATTCTAGAAAATAGAAACTAATATGTCTGCACTACAGACCTGGGTACTAGCTGTATAGAAAATGTCCAGAAGGCTCCCTCATCCCCTCAATAGGAACTTTTAATAGAGGTGTTTGGGAAGGCCTTCACTGAGGGCCCCCGGGAAAGGAGGGCCTTAAATGGAAGTATCTGGGCTACAAATGCAGAAATGCATTAAGAGCAAGCCTACTGAAGACTGTGCCTGAACACTGAAGCACATAAAACGTCTCAGACATTAAAAGGACCTTCACAGAACAGCATTTTCTGGTTTACTTAATTTTAGACTGGTACTGTTACAGGCCAGGGGAAACTGCATCCTGGACTGCAATTCCCTTTAAAGCCTTCAATGCATTTATGATTTTCATCAACATTTCTCCATGGAAACCCTGGTGGCATGGTGGTTAAGCACTATGTCTGCTAACCAAAAGGTCAGCAGTTCAAATACACCAGCCGTCCCTCGGATGCTATGGAAAGCAGCTCCACTCTGTCCTATATGGTCACTATGAGTCAGAATCCACTTGATGGCAATGATTTGGTTTGGGGGGATTTTGTCTACACTGGATTGAAGGTCACTGAAAATCTTGCCACTGCCAATGGAGCAATTACCCCTTCTGTCTTGTTTATTTTTGCAATACATACTATTTATTAAAAAAGAATTCAATAAATATTTTTAATTTTGAAAACCACTGTCAATTTAAAATAATGCTCCAGCACAATATACATATAACTTTCAGATCACTTTCTCGTAGTTTGCACCACTAAGTTCATTCAAAAGCAGTCACCACTGAATCCCCTTTGAGGACTCACACTTTTTAACTCTGTAGGCTTAATTTTATTTGACAGAGTGACGCAGGAGTCATAACTTATCTCCGCTGGCCTGTGATTACCCTACATCTAAAATCAAGTAAGTCAGGGATGTTGTTCTTCCAGGAAGGTCTTTCAAAACCTAAAAGCTTCTATGTGCTCCAATGCTCCTGATTTAATTGAAGAAATAGAGCCCAGTTATAGCTTTCTATGTATAGAAGACAATCTGCATTGTTTAATTTCTAAGTGACATTTTCTGTTCTTAAAACACAGTTTCTTCTAAATGTCCTCTTTATAGAAAAATACTCATAATTAAGTTATACATTGAAGGAAGCTATAATTCTAATTTTAAAAATTTTTTAAATATGGATAAATGTTTGACTTCTTTTTGCTCCTTCACTTATTCCTTCATAACTTAACTGGATAGTGAGTTTAGGATAAGAAACAGGGCATGTCCTTTCTTCATTTGTTTCTTTAAAGGCAAACTAACCCTTAGAAAAAGGCTCTGATCCTTCATCTTCTGGAAGAATCTGAAATGTTTAACATGTTTGGTCCTGGGAAGCACTGTATTTGGTTTGCAGAAATATGCATCTTGAAAAAAATAGGTGAAGCTAAAATTTCAGTGAATAAATTCAATGTGTGTGAATTACAACTTCTGGTCTCATCAGTTAATGCACTTGAACTTGGATATGCTGAACAGACTGTCTTAACTGTGATTAGCCCTGGTAGCTGCTTATCCTAAATTCACTTTTCAGTTAAGTCATCAAGGAATAAGTGAGGAGGCATAGAGAAATCAAGAATTTATCTGCAATGGTAAGACTGTTTGTCAAATTCACTGGGCTTTCTCAGTGTTTCTGTGTGATCACTGTCATGATGGGGTCTGCTGTGAGCAGCCACTCATCTGAACAAGAGTTTACTTGAGGGTATAGCTTGAATCTAAAAACAGGTGAATACGTTGGCTTTTGCTCTCCCTGGATCCTGCAGCTGCCTCGTGTTCATCTGACCTCTGATTCTTAGGACAGGAGCTAGCAGTTTATCTATCAATCTGGGGATCTGTCAATCTTCCACAGTCTGTGAGCAGGAGCTTTGCTCTTCAACTTTCTGATCTTGGCTTCATCAGGCCCAGTAGCTATGCAAATCAGCCAGCCAAGTGCCATCGAGTCGGATCAGACTCATGGCAAATCAGCAGAAGTCTCTATCTTGATCCATGAATTGAGGCCTTCCAGTCCCTATAATCACATGAATTAATTCCTTGATACAAATCTCTCTCTCTGTCCTTGTGTGTACACACACACATGCACACTCTTTACTGGTGTTGTTTCTCTAGACAACCTAGCCTAAGACATCCATGTAAAAAAATATTAGAACATGAAAGCAGAATTCCATCCCCCTTGGTGGTGCAGTAGTTAACATTTCAGCTGCAAACAAAAAGATCAGCAATTTAAATCCATCAGCCACCCCTTGGAAACCATTACCTGGCAGTTCTGGTCTGTTCTGCAGGGTTGCTGTCTTAGGCTGGGTTTTCTAGGGAAGCAAAACCTTAACCCGTGTAGGTACAAGGAAAGATTTATAATATATATATAGAGAGAGACAGATAGATACAAATATAGGAAACAGCTCACGTAATCACAGAAGCTGAATGTCCCAAGCTCTGGCACAAGCCTCACGTGTCCACGGAAGCTGAGGAACCCAAAGTCAGCAAGTCAGAGACCAGAGTTGCAGATAACCAGTTGTGTAGGTCAGTGGATCCCAAGCTGGTGGCGAGACGAAGCGACAGAGGCTGGAGGTCGGTGGGTCCCAAGCTGGTGGCGAGACAAAGTGACAGAGGCTGGCGAACCCAGGATCAGCAGGTCAGGGAGCAGGACTGGGCAGAGGCTGGTGAGCACAGGATTGGCAGGTCGGGGAGCAGGACTCTCAAGTGCCGACTGTAAGGACTGATGAGCCCAACAGCTGCTAGCTCAAGTCCCGGAACCAGATGCTGGAACAAGAGAGCAGGAGCTCCTGGCCACGTGAGCGATCAGCAGCTGTAGTCCAGGGTCACGAGATGAGAGCCGAGGGGCAAGGAGCCACCACAAACCCCGCCCTGCCACTTAATACGGCAGCCAAATAGGTAGTAGCCAAGTTGACATAATCCTGACCACCACAATCCACCCCTTGTCAACTTGACATCTGCACACATCTCACCTTACCATGCACAGTCTCTGAAGGGGTACAGTTACAAAGGCATACTTATGTCAACATGATATAACTAACACATGTACAACTGAAAATGCATTAACCCATTTACATCTTTAAGTTTCATAAGTAAACAAAATATCCAATACACACATACAAAGCAGGAATACTCATAGCAATTACAGTCCTCGTTTCTGCAACTGGTCTTGTGGCCGTAACTGATATTTAGAACTACCTTCTTCTACAACCCATTCTGTATTCCCTTTGCCCTCAGCAAGTACCTCAGCTGGTTGTGGTTCCTTGCCTGGTGAGGTGACCCAAACCTTCATTCCTGAAGGGTCTGGGCTATTATCACTCATTTTGGAGTTGGGTTGCTGTAGTTTTCCATTGACCTTAATCACAGGACATTGTAGTACTAGGAGACGTCCTAAGGGATCTCCTGCATTCCAAACATACTCTTCTTTACTTTCGTTATGTAATGTCAATCCAATTTCATCTTCATAGTCAGGATCAATCACACCGGCCAGTATTGTAACTCCCTTCTTTGTCTGTTGATCCAGAGGCACAAGGAGCCCAAAATGGCCTGGTGGCAATTTTAGCTTCCAGTTCAGTGGAATCGTTGATGTGTCTCCAGGCGGCAGCATTCCTCCCTTCGGAACCAAGACATTTAGTCCTGCAGAACATAATGTCATGGTTGGAAGTGTGTCCCCCCAAAAATGTGTGCAGCCACGTGGCTGGGATATGGTTCTCAGTATCTTGGGACTGTCCTCCATTGTGTGGTTTTGCTAACCTGTATGTTAAAGGATTAAGGTGGGGCTATGAATTCCTGCTGTGGGGGGAGTTTCCCTGGAGTATGGCTTGCCCCACCCTTAATGCTTTTAGCTTGCAAGGAATAAAAGGAAAAAGAAACAAAGGACAACTTGAGAACCTCGCTACCATCAAGCAAGCAGCACCGGGAGCAGAGCGCGTCCTTCAGACCAGAGGTTCTTGCGTGAGGACGCTCCCTGGACAAAGACTGATGCAATACCGGACTTTCCTCCAGAGCCAACAAGGGGAAAGTCTTTCCCTGGAGCGGACACCCTGAATATGGACTTGCAACCTACCGGACTGTGTAAGAATAAATCTTTCTTTGTTAAAGCCATCCACTCTGTGGTATTTCTGTTAGAGCAGCCCTAGCTGACTAAAACAGTTGCTATGCATAATAATTGACTTAATGGCAGTGGGTTTGGTTTTTTTGTCTGGTTTCAATGTATTCCTTAATTACTACTATAATGTTTTGTTTTGATAATTATGGTATGTGTCAAAGGAGGGTAAAGCTCTATTTTTTTTTTTTTTTTTACATTTTAATTGTGGCAGTCTGAAACTTTACATGAGGTCATGTATATTTTTACAGATATACACATAAACTTCACCATTTCAACCAGGACAAGAATCTTGAAGCCATCTGCTCCTTAATTTTTGCATCTTATGATAAAACAGCAAAGAAACAAAAGAAACAGTGAAATTTACTGAAGAGTCAGTTCTAACTTAATGACAACCCCATCTGTGTCAGAGTATAACTGTTCTCCGTAAGGTCTTCAATGGCTGATTTTCATAAAGAGATTACCAAGTTTTCAACCTTTTAGTTTACTATTACCCATAATCAAGGACTCCTTGGGGAGGAGGATTAAGGTTTACAGTGATTGCCCAGAGACAAGTCATTGTTTGTAGAATGGAAAGAATATAGGCAGAATACCATCAGTAAAGATACAGCCAAGTTGTACAGGCCTTCACAATGACAAGGACCTTAAGCCACCTTAAGCCACCAACCTCTGTTATAGTTGAGGCAAAGCTATAACTTCTCCAAGAAGGGATACCTAAGACAGAGATTTGAAGAAAATCTTTTTGTATGTAGCACTTACAGATTTTAAAAGGTAGGGAAAAAATTCTTAAATTTGATTAATAAAGCAATTGTGTTCCATATGCACCCTGCAAACCAAACCGAAACCCACTACTGTCAGGTCGATTCCAACTCATAGCTACCCTATAGAACAGAGTAAAAGTGCCCCTAGAGTGGTACCGATGTTCTAATTTTAAATTGATTGAATGAGGCATAGAAAGACAGCCTTGGATTGGCTTCCCGAATGTCTTTGTACTTCAAGAGCTAAAAAGAAACCATAGAGGACTAATGCCAGATTTATGTGTCTTGTCTAAGAACAGGTATCACTTCCCACTAAGTGTTCTCAAGTTTGACTCTGCTCTGGTTAATCATTTTTGAGAGGGAAAATTCTAGTTAGGTAGCAGGATTCACAGATCAAAGCAAGTCCATAGTGTTGGACAGTGAAACTAATGGCAAGAAGGCGAAAAACAGAATTTCCAATTACTCAACACCCTGCCATTGAGTTGATTCCAACCCATAGTAACCCTATGCACTCCCTTTTTAACTAAGGGCAAAAGACTTAACAGGACAATGGAAATTAAGAGGTTTTAAATAAATTTGTGAGAAGGAGTGGCACCTTAAACGAGACCTAGTGGCTAGGACTGTTAAGACATTATTCAAAATTTTGCATCAGTTCAAATATCATGCTCCCTGTGTACCTTTCCCCCCTCAAATACAGTAAATGCTTAGTATGAATATTCAATCACTTGCTGAGAAATTTCTCCCAATGAAGATTTTCACCTAATGATTTCTGAATTTCTGCCATAGACAGATGAATGATGAAAAAATAAAACAATTTTACCAACACAAGGTCCTTCTATACTAACATAAATGAGAAAGAATAGAGTTTATTTAGTAAGCAGCACTGCATGTAAATGTTAACACAAAACTATCTGCAAATTCTGGCCAGAATTTCATGCAAATTTGAGAAGAAGAGGGGAAGAAAGAACAAGTAAAACTTCTTTTATTTCTTTTTTCTTTATTTTATTATTTTTTTATTATGATTGAATGAAAATGTACATTCCCATATAAATTTGGATGCTCACCTATAAGCAGCTTCCACTGCTCTCCCTGCACAGTGATAACACACTCTTCCTCTCTGCTCCATACATGTCTTATCTTCCCGACAATCTCCTATCTTCTTCTCTCCACCCATTCCCCTTCCTCCAGTATGAGGTCAACAGGATGACCTCCTCTAGAAGCCTAGAAGCATAAAGTGCCAACACAATATGGTCACTCTGTGTCACCAAGTCCAATCCATTGCTGTCCGAAAAGTTGACCGTCATTATGATTTATGGACAGTGGCAGCATCAGGGCCCGGGGCCATGCTCCCAGGGGAACCCCGAAGTCCCTGGACCATCAATTGTGGTCTTTTAGTGGAGTTCTCAGGGTTTACCCCTATCTATACTTGTGTTGCCAGTGAGACTCAACTCTGTGAGCGTCATCGTGGCCATCACTGGTGGTGGCCAGGCACCATCTGGTTCTTCAGGTCAGAAGTCGATGTGGACATCCACTCACGTGGGTCTCTCTGTCTTCTGGATTCTCTTTCCCTCATGTCGTTATGGACCCCAGTGATCATTCACTCAAGCTAAGTTGGGGCCATTCGCTGTACCCTCCGATGGCAGCTTGGCAGCTTTTAGGACCCCAGATGTCACTCACCAATGTGGGGTGCAGAGAGTCCTTATTAGCAAAACACTAGTTGTGCCGATTAGCCTTGATTTCCCCTGAGAGTACTGTCCCCAGACCCACCACCCCAGTCACTCTGTCCCCAGACCCACCACCCCAGTCACTCTGTCCTTGCAATATTGGGTTATGATGGGAGGAGTACACAAGTTGTGTTGAAGTTCCATTAATATTGATTTTCTTACTGTGTGCTGTTACCAATTTCACCCAACCAGATTTCTAACAGCTATCTGATCTAAACCCTACCCCCCGTCCCTCCTGACCTCCCCACCCTTTCAGCTGTCAAAGAGTCTTTTGTGTTATGGATGAGTCTGCTTTTAAGTTACTGTAGGGGTCTGATACAATATTTGTCCTTCTGTCACTGACTACTTTCACTCAACATAATGTCCTTCAGTTGAAACCAGGTTAAGAGATGTTTCTTGCTATCATTGTTGTTCTTTATCATTGCATAGTGTTCCACTGAGTATATATACCATAGTTTACCTATCGATTCTTCTGTTTTTGGGCATTTGGGTTGATTCCATCTTTTTGCTATTGTTGACTGTGCTGCAATGAACATTCATGTGCATGTATCAGTTGGTGTGAATGGCCTTGACTCTGCAAGATATATTCCAAGCAGTGGAATTACTGGGTCAAATGGTATATCTAGATCCATTATTTCAAGGTAGTGCCAGATTGCTTTCCAAAAAGGTTGCACCATTTTGCAATCCCACCAACAGTGTAAGAGAGTTTCAATTTCTCCACAGCCTCTCCAGCATTTAGTGTTTTGCGTTTTTTTTTGGATCATGGCCAACCTTGTTGGGGTGGGAATATATCTCATTGTAGTTCTGATTTGAATTTCTTTAATAGCTAATGATAGTGAGCATGTCTGCACACGTTTTTTGGCTGCCTGGATCTCCTTTTAGAGAAGTGTCTGTCCATCTCCTTTGCCCATCACTTAGTTGGATGATTTATCTTTTTCTTATTGATACTTTGTAGTACCTTATATTATGGAGATCAAGTGTCAGTCTGACATAGAGTTGTCAAATATTTTTTCCCATTCTGTAGGTGACCTTTTAATTCTATTAGTAAAGTCTTTAGATGAGCAAAAGTGATTGATTCTTAGTAGTTCCCATTCGTCTATTTTATCTTCTGTTGTTTGTGGTTTGTTTGACAGATTTTGAAGTCTGTCTATGTTATGTATCAAATCTTCCATTGTTGTTCCTACTTTTTCTTGGGTGAGCTTTATTGTTTTAGATTTGACATTCAGGTCTTTTACCCAGTTTGAGTTGGTTTTTGTATGAGGTGTAAGATATGGGTCTTGTTTTAATTTAGTGCAGATGGATATCCAATTTTGCCAGCACCATTCTGTTGAAGAGACTGTTTTTCACCCCAGTTTAATGTCTTAGGCCTTTGTCAAATATCAACTGTTCATAGGCAAATGATGTCATCTCTGGGGTCTCAATTCTGTTCCACTGATCTATCTGTTTATCTTTGTATCAGTACTAGGCTGTTTTGACTACTGTGGCAGTGTAATAGATTCTGAGGTTGGGTAATGAGAGGCCTCCCAGTGTGTTCTTCTTTAGTGGTGTTTTACTTATCTGGGCTTCTTCCCTTTCCAGAGAAAGTTGGCAATTTGTTCCTCCATCTCATTAAAATAATGTCACTGGAACTTGTGTTGGGATTGCACTATGTAAGTAGATTGCTTTGGGTAAAATAGACATTTTCACAACGTTAAGTCTTCCTACCCATGAGCAGAGTAGGTTCTCCGTTTATGTAACTCTCTTTTAGTTTCTTGTAGTAAGGATTTGTAATTCTCTTTGTAAAGGTCTGTTATTTCTCTGGTTATATTTATTCCTAGGTACTTTATCTTCTTAGGGGCTATAGTAAACGGTATTGACTTGGTGATTCCTTCATTAACAGACTCATTGTTGGTATAAAGGAATCCTACTGATTTACTTATGTTTATCTTGTATCCTGAGACTTTGTTGAACTCTTCTATCAGTTTGATTAGTTTCCTTATGGATTCTTTGGGATTCTCTGCATATACAATCATATCATCTGCAAACAGGGAGATTTTTAGCTCTTCTTTGCCAATGCAGATGCCCTTTATTCCTTGATCTTCTCTAATTGCTCTGGCTACAATTTTTGGTACAATGTTGAATAGGAGAGGTGAGAGTGGGCATCCTTGTCTAGTTCCTGTTCTCAAGAGAAACTGCTTCAGTGTCTCTCCATTCAGGATGATGCAGGCAGTTGGCTTTGTATAAATGGCCATTATTGCATTGAGAAATTGGCCATCTATTCCTATTTTGCTGAGAGCTTTTAGCATGAATGGGTGTTGGACTTTATCAAATGCTTTTTCTGCATCAATAGACAAGATGAGGTGATTCTTGTCTTTTGTGGTATTTATGTGGTTGATCACATTAATTGTTTTTCTGATGTCGAACTAGCCTTGCATCCCTGGTATGAATCCACCTTGGTCATGATGGGTTATTTTTTGGATATGTTGTTGTATTCTACTGGCAGGAATTTTGTTGAAGATTTTTACATCTAGATTCATAGGTGATATCAATCAGTAGTTCTCCTTTTTGGTTGGGTCTTTCCCTGGCTTTGGTATCAGGGTTATGATGGCTTCACAGAATGAATTTGGGAGTATTTCATCCCTTTCCATACTGTGAAATAGTCTCAGTAGTATTGGAGACAACTCTTCTCTAAAAGCTTGGTAGAAATCTGCAGGGAAGCCCAAGCTTTTTTTGGTTGGCAGTTTTTTGATGACTTTTTCAATCTCTTCATTTGTGATGGATTTAAGTTGTTCTGCTTCACCTTGTGATAATTTATTTGGGCAGATTATATGAATCAAGGAATTTGTCCATTTCCTCTAGGTTTGCAAATTTGTTAGAATACAGACTTTCATAGTATTCAGCTATGATACTTTTTTATTTCTGCTGGATCTGTTGTGACATCTCCCATCTCATTTCTTATTTGGATTATTTGTTTCCTTCCCTGCTTTTGTTAGTAAGTTTAGCCAATGGTTTGTCAATTTTGTTGATCTTTTCAAAAAAACAGCGCTTAGTCTTTTCAGTTTTTTCAATTGTTTTTTTACTTTCTAATTCATTTAGTTCTGCTCTGACCTGTTATTCTCTCTCTACTTGTTCAAGCTGTAGGGTCAGTTCTTTGATTTGGTTTCTTTGTTCCTTCCAGATGTCTGCATTTGTGGAGATAAACTGACCTCTGAGCACTGCTTTCACTGTATCCCACAGGTTCTGGTAGGAAGTGTTTTCATTCTTGTTGGAATCCATAAATTTCTTTATTTCATCCTTGATTTCTTCTATAACTCATGTTTTTTGAGCAAGGTGTTGGTCAGTTCCATAAGTTCCGCTTTCTATCTATGTTTCTTCTGCTATTGATTTTGACTTTTATGGTGTTTTGATCTGAGAAGATGCTTTGCACTAATTCAATGGTATGGATTTTGTTGAGAATTGCTTTATGTCTTAATACTTGGTCTATTCTGGAGAATGTTCCATGTGCACTGGAGAAAAAGGTGTAGTTGTATGCTGATGGAAAGTTCTGTATATGTTGATGAGGTCTAGTTGGTTAATTGTGGCGATAAGGTTTTCTGTTCCTTTATTGAACATTTTTCTAGACAATCTGTCCAGTATTGAGAGTGGAGTGTTGAATTCTCCTACTGTTATTGTGGAGTGATTTATTTCCTTTTTGAGTGCAGTCAGTGTTTCCTTGACGTATTTAGATGCTCTAATGTTAGATGCATAAATATTTAGTGTTGTTAAGTCCTGCTTGTGTATTGAAACTTTCAGCAATTAATAGTGTCCACCCCTGTCCATGACGGTGGATTTTACATTAAAATCGATTTTATCTGAGATTAGAATTGCCATACCTGCTCTTCTTTGTTCATTGTTAGCTTGATACATATTCTTCCCTCCTTTGATTTTCAGTTTGTTCCTATGTTTAAGTCTAAGGTGAGTTTCTTGTAGGGAACAAATAGATAGGTCATGTTTTTTGATCCAAGATGTAACTCAATGTGTCTTTACTGGAGCATTCAGTCCGTTCTGAATACGGCCTAGCAAAACAACTGTGGTGCATTGTCACAGCATCTCTCCCAGCCTCTATTGACCCACATGAAGCCCCAAAAGCAACAAACAATGGAGAAGACAATAACCCAGAAGTCACCCACAGCATTAGAAGGCCCCTAAAGAAACCACCTCAGAACTTCCCAGACAAAGAGGCTTTTCTGAAACTATCAGAAGGTGAATACAAAAGGACTGTATAGACAGCCCTCCTAGACCTTATACAAAATGCAGCAGAGCAAAGGGAAAAATTAAGCAAGCTGTTTGATCTGATAGAATACCAGTATTCTGAAATCCGACAGATCAAGAACAAAATCAAAGACATAGAAACTTCCATTCAAAGCCAAGAAAACAGAATGGAACAAATGAAAAAGAGAATTTCTAATCTGGAATACAGAGCCACTGACTCCAGGATCTATGAGGAGAAATCAGAAAAAAGAAACAAGAAAAATGAAGAAGCATTAAGAAGCATGTGCAACTTTATTAAAAAGAATAATCTACAACTAATTGGAGTCCCTAAACAGTGTCAGACACCTGAGAACACGGAGAGTATTGTGGCTGAGCTGCTGACAGAAAACTTCCCAGAAATTATGAAAGAAGAGAATATAGATATCCACGATACGTATTGAACAACACTCAACATGCATCTCAGCAGAAAGACTCCAAGACATACTATAATCAAGCTTAACAAAACGAAACATAAGCAGAAACTCTTAAAGGCAGTGAGACTCAAAGCATAGCTAACATTCAGAGGGAAACCTGTAGGCTTTTGTCTGATTTCTTAGCAGAAACAATGCTGGCACAGAGACAGTGGCATGACACATTCAAAGCCTTGAAGGAGAAGAACTTCCAACCAAGAATTATGTATCATGCAAAACTATCTTTGAAATATGAAAATGAAATTAAGACATTGACAGATAAACAGAAACTCAGAGACTTTGTAAAAACCAAACTGAAGCTACAAGAATTACTCAAAAAATCTCTTGGCTTGGAAGAACAAAACCACTAACTTTGTAGTTTAGAAAGACACATTATCCAGAATTCTATTCAGTTAGGGAAGGCTCCAAACACAATCAAAGCTATAATAGTGAAAGAAACCATCTAGTGATCATATCATATAAACTATGATATCATCATATTAAAAAGAGGGATGTACTACAGTCGTTATAGTCCTTCCAGGTGAAGAGGAAATTGACAAGACTCATAGAAATCAAAATTGGGTCTATATATAGTTTATTAAGTGGGATCATAGGGGCAACCATAAAGCACAGTAAAAAAGCAACATACCATATCAAAAAATGTAATGCAGGAGTCTCAACGACCACAAACCCAACCCTGAAAAAGGTGAAAAATCAACACACAAAGAACAAGGTCGCAGAACAGATTAATAAGAACAACAGAGAAAACATCAAAACAAAAATAAACAGATCAGAATGGAAGCACTGAACACATACCTATCAATAATTACATTTAATGTGAATGAACTGAATGCTTCTTTTATTTCTTGAAGGACTAGAGGACATTTGAGATTTTCCCCTGTGTACTTTGAAACCCCTGAGATAAACCCAGATGTAAATATTTGCATTTCTAAGTGTTAGAAGACCAAAGATTTCCACTGTAAAATAAAATGGTGCAGCCTTCTATGGTTCTATTAAGTTTTTAAGGAGAATCATGAGGAGAAGAAGGTGGGAAGCCAGTGGCTCACCTTCCTTTTTATTAAACAAAAAAGATGGATCATCTTACCCCTCCATTAGCATCTTTGGAGAGAATTAAACCAGGAATATTTCCCTCATCTACACTTCCGCACTTGCACTCATACAAACTGCTGCCACAGACAGTTTATATACTCTTTACTAAGTTCTTGTTGGATGGTGCTGACTGAGGGCTCCATACTGGTTCACTCTCCAAATGTGATGAGTATGAGTACAGTGATTTGAGAATTTTTCATGTCTTATTAATTCAGTGGACACTTTCAACAGCTAACACAAGTACCTAAACATCTAGGCATTTGAAGAATGCCTGGAAAACGAGTCTGTGTTAGAACAAGCATGACAAAAATTCCAGAAACTTAAGGAATAGGCACTTTCTAGACTAAAATCCTTTTCTGGCCAGCACAACTCATGGGTTGCTACCCCACACTTCTTGCTATGATGCTGAACAGGTTTCAGTGGAGCTTCCAGACTAAGATGAACTAGGAAGAAAACCTGGCAATCTGTTTCCAGAATCGACCAGCGAAAACCTATGGATCACTGCAGTCAGATTTGCATCCTATCCGGGAGATGGTGGTGGACCAGGCAGCATTTGGTTCCATTATGCAGAGGATTGACATGATTTAGGGGCTCAGGTGATGGCAACTAACAACCACAAACTGTCCTTTCTAATGAAAAACAACACAGATGGTTACTGTCAAAGGAACACAACTCCACTGCAAGCATTAAGAACCATCTGAGGGAGGCTTCCCACTGCCATCCAGTGGATTCTAACTGATAGAGACCCTACGGTTCAGAGTAGAACTTCCCCACAGAGTTTCCAAGGAGAACCTGACAGATTTGAACTTAGCTTAGTAAAATATGAAAGTATAAGCTGGGATCCTAAATTTTGTTAACTTCAAATACCTTATTTTCTTGGTCTTTCCACCACTATCTTAAGTATTCACAATAGCCTGGCTGTCACTCCACATTCAACCAAGGAAGAAGAATCATGTCAACCACACTTATTTATTTTTATCCAAAAAGTCATTTTCCCCCTCAAAACTTCCAGAGGAAATCCATTTGCAACTCCTTTGTAATAACTTTCAAATGACTGTCTTGTAAGTCAGAGTCTAGGAAGTAAGTAAGAATCATCAGCCTTAATAGTAAATCAGGAAACCCTGGTGGTGTAGTGGTTTAGTGCTACATCTGCTAACCAAAAACTCAGCAGTTCAAATCTGCCAGGTGCTCCTTGGCAACTCCGTGCAGCAGTTTTACTCTCTCTATAGAGTCAATATGAGTCAAAATCAACTCCACGGCAGTAGGTTTGAATTTTTTATTTTTTTAAAACCAAAATCAGTAGCGGAAAAAGAAATCAGAACTTACTATGGTATTAATTAACCAAAATGTCACTCACAATCTTATAATATAAATTCCTGAGAAAGAAAATAGGGTTCTCTCATTTTCTTCCATGTTGTTGCTGGTTGAGACTGATTGTTTTTTGACTCACACACTTCAAATGTAATGGAGTAGAATTGTCGCATAGAGTTTTCTAGACTGTAGTCTTTACGGAAGCAAACTGCCAGGTGGTTATCCTCTGAAACTGCTGGGGGGATTAAATTGTTAACCTTTTAGTTAGCAGTTGGGGACCTTTGTGCCACCAGGGCTCATTCTGTAAGTGATAGGTCATGATAGATTGTGAACGAACTCATTTCAAGTCCGGTTCCCATACCTCTTTTGAGCATTCTGAGGCAACAGTTTTGTGGTCTTTCCAGAAGGGGAACTGGAGTTTCTGCTGGGGAAAAAAAAAACAAAAAAGACTGCTATCTCTAATTAAGCAGATTTCCCAGAAGTCACACAAACCATTTCTACTTCCACATAATTGTTCAGAACTCATCATTGAGTTCTATTTAATTACAAGAGAGAAGGAAGACTGACATATATAAACCTTTTTGGATCCAATGCTACGGTGGATAGACTTAATAATTACATTATGAACAAAGGTTAACATTAAGGGGAATTAGTTTCTGTGATTGTCATAATTATCCGTAAGAAAAAAATATCCATTCATTATTTTTACAACTTAACAACTAATTCGAGTTTTCTAAAACTCTCTAGATCAGGACTGTAATTCTTTTTTTTTCCTTAAAGAGCCAGAGAATACCTATTTTGTGCTTGCTGTCTATACAACCACTTCTGCCACTGCTCAGTCCTACCCTGGTCACATGAAATTAGTCACAGATAATTTGAAAGCAAATGAACAAAGCTATGCTCCAATAAAGTTTTCTTCACAAAAGTAGATACCCTGCCTGTGAGGCCATAGTTTGCCAACTTTAGCCCTATATCATAAGTTTCATGAATTCATAGAATATACTTGTTTTTGCTGATTTTAATCATCTAGCACATTGACCAAAATTAAAAACAATAATCTAAAATATTTCTAACATATTGACCAGTATTTAAAAAAAAAATCAAGTATGAGAATATAACAAAACATAGGGAAACAGAGGATTGGATTTAAAAGACAGAATGTGAAATTAATTTTTTCACCTTACATATTATGAAGACAAGAGATTTATGTTAATATAACAGAAAATAGAGGTTTAAATATACTAATTTTACAGACTAAGAAGAGCACCATCATCAACATCATAAAACAATCAAATATTAGAAGCAGTAAAGAGGGAGATGTGGAAAATATATGTCACCTACTTTTCAGTTATTTGGATTGATGAATCACTGGAGGTGTTTAAATTCTTTACATTGGAGATAGTGGTATTTAGTTAGTAGTTATGCAGGAAAGTATCACTGGAACAATTAGTACAATTAAAAGTGATGTTTCTGGAGAGTGGGGCTATGGTTAGGATAGCTTTATAGAAATTGATGCTTACCTATTACAAGGTAAGTATTTTTTGCTATTTTATGTGTTATCATGTTCATTACTCTCAGAAGCAAGTTTCTTTCTGTGTTAGAAACCTGGCTATTATGCAATATATGCCATTATCAAAATGAGTTGATCAAAAATTGAATAATAACTGGAGGTTTGCAAATCTATATTTATTATGCCAATTGTCGCTGTTATGTTACTCCAAACCCATCGCCAGAGTTGATTCTGTTATATGCGGGTTGCTCTGAGTAGAAATCAACTTAATGTGACCAAATGACATAATAGAAACCCTGGTGGCATAGTGGTTAAGAGCTATGTCTGCCACCCAAAAGGCCAGCAGTTTGAATCCACCAGACACTCCTTGGAAACACTGTGAGGCAATTCTCAGGATAGAGTATAGAAGAAAGAAAAGGACTGGATTTAGAAGGTAGAACAAGAAATTAATCTCATAGGACAGAGTAAGAACTGCTCCACAGTGTTTCCAAGGAGTGGCTGGTGGATTCAAACTGCTGGCCTTTTGAGTGCCAGATAAGCTCTTAAATACTACGCCACTCAGGGTTTCCATTATGTCATTAGGTAACATCAAGTGGATCCCTACTCAGGGCAACCCCCATAAAACAGAGTAGAACTGTCCTAAAGTGTTTTCTTGACTGTAATATTTACAGAAGCAGATTGCCAGCTCTTTATCCCGCCCAGGCACAGGGTGTGTTCAAACCAGCAACCTTTTGCTTAAAAGCTGACTGCTTAACTGTTTATACCACCAGGGCTCCTTGACATATCAGTAGGCTAAAGGAAACAAATCATCATCTTTCTAGGTATCTTCGGGTCATCAAATCCATTTTTGATTCTTCATAAAAATTCTTAAGGGTATTAACAATTGGAGAAAGAAATTATCATAAAAATATCTGTAGCTACCTAATGCTTACAGTATTAAAAGTAGAGGCCCTCCTTTGAAAATTAGGAAACAAACAATACTTTAAACTTGTCTGTCTCTTTACTGAATCTTGGAACACAATGTACCCAGGTTCTCGGGTTTCTTAGGAGGCTACTTTTCCCACTAAAAGTACTTGCTGCCTTGTTGTAAGTGCTTGTGTAATGGTGAGTAGTGAAAGAAACGTTATTCTTCAGAAATTCACCAAGGTAGCAGGCTTATGAAGGAATCTAGGAAATACGACTGGGTCAAATTTTTTTCTCTTTTGGCTTTTGAACAGCTAGAAAATCCTTCTAAGCTTCCTTGTGTGATAGGGAGCCCTGGTGAAGTTTTGTTTGGTTGCTTGATTGCTTGGTTGTTCATATATGCTTGGTTGTGTCATATATGGATAGCCAGAAATGCCCAATGTAACAACATGGAAAGTGTCATCCTCCAAAGATCTTTGGCACAAATAGAGGCCACTAACACAGCACCACGATATCACCATCATTTCATGGGCTAATGCATGCCCACATGCTATTTCTCAAAATCCATATTACCAATAAAAAATTTGAGAACACATAATTAGTAAGCAAGATTTCCATTACTGAAAACAGAGTATTTAAAATAAAAACAGTTCAAAGGGGAAAGTAATAAGATTTCAGGAGGGCTATTTGGAATTTATGTTAATTGCCAAAAAAATTCTAAAGAAAACAATTATAGATATTGGCGTGGAAAGAAAAAAATCCACTATTGTCATCATTAGCATAAATGATGGTATAATAAGAAAACTGAAGATCATGAACTGCAAACAAATTTTTTACTTATAACAAGGAAGGAGAGTATAAAACCAGCCCACCACTGTCAACGTGATTCTGACTCATAGCAATTCTAAAGAATAGAACAGAATTGCCCCCAAAGTGTTTCCAAGGCTATAAATGTTTGTGTAAGCAGACTGCCACATGTCTCTTCTACAGGGCAGTTTGTGCTTATGAACCATTGATCTTTCAGTTTGTATGAGAGTGCATTAACCACTGAACCACTAGGGCAACCCTTGACTAAGACAGTTAGACAGTGATAAAATACAGAATGTAAAGTGATAGGTTTTTCTATGTGTTATTAATACAAGCAATGAAAAACATGTCCCCAAGTAACAGAATTCATCAACATTTTGTAACTCAGGACTTCATGAGAACTCAACACCATATTCAAGCAATTCAATAGTTGAATAAAAATATGGTAATACGTGAGGTCTGACAATTAAGTCTACAAACTTAATTGTTCTAAGTGCTGCATACTTCATTGCTGAATATCACTACAGTCACCTTTGAAGCACTCCCATGGGAAGCTATGCACCAATGCCAGCACCTAGGCCACCCTTCAAAGCAATTTTGGAACTCTTTCTGGAATGGCCATGGCACACGGTGGCAAGGTGGCAAGGTGGCAAGTTAGGGGGATTTTTTAGCCAGTAAGCAAATAAATAACTGTATTGGAACCACCTCCCCCTCCCCCACTCACCTGATCTGGCCCCCAGTAACTTTTTCCTCTACTGGAAGATAATGGAAATATTGAAAAGAAGACATTTTGATGACATTTAGGACATCAAGGTAATATGGCAACAGCTCTGATGCCCAGTCCAGAAAAAGAGTTCCAAAATTCCTTTGAAGGGTGGACTAGTCACTGGCCTTGGTGCACAGACTTTGAAGGTGACAGTAGTGATATTCAGCAATGAGTTACGCAGCACTTTTTCTAGAATGAGTTCTAAAACTTAATTGACAGTCCTCCTGTCACGTTTATTGATGGAATTGGTTTACTTCACAAAGATGTCAGTTCTCTTCAAGTTTTATGTAAAGTTATGTAATACTGATAAAAATACAAAACATATTTCTTTTCAAGTTGATGAAAAGAAATGAAGGCTTCATTTTCAAACAAAAGCATGGCAGAATAATTAAGCAACATTAAGAAGAAAAACAATCAGATGGAGAACAAAGTAAAACCTTTAAAAATCTACAGTAATTAAACCAGTATGATATTGTTTGAAGAATGTATAGCTATTTTTAGAGAACTTTTAAACAATGAGAAGTGTTTCTTTTGTTAGGCACAAGTGATACTGAAACATCTGCTAGGATTCTTGTGAAAGAAGTAAAGCCTCCAAAGAATTGTCACTTTGCTGACAATCCTTTCAATTCCTACCTATAGAGATAAAAATAAATGCTAGATCATTACAGTTGTATTTATTGTTAGGTGCCAGTGACTGGGCTCGAATGCGTAGTGATTCCACATACAACACTGCCTGGTTCTTGTCAAGCTGGAGCCCGCTGCAGCAGTCCCTGCGTCAGTCCATCTCCCTGAACGTCTTCCTCTTTTTCCTGCCTCTACTTCATCAGCCATGCTGTTCCTCTCCAGGCACTGGCCCCCCCTGATAACTTGTCCAAAGTATGTGAGCTCATTACAGCAAAACATTCTAAAAACAAATCCCAGTTTTCACCTTTACACAAAGCACTCTGTCTAATCAAAATGGCACATTAACCTGAAAATGAAATATGGAGAAGCTTAATGAAGTTACAGGTGCAAACCTGAAAAGTACAGTAGAACATATGTCATGTGTGGGCATCAGTGTGTTTCCCCTCACCAAAAGAACCTGCAAACAGTCCTGAAGACACTCAGGTACAATGTCTAAAGCGTGGCTATCTGTATTTCATGTCGTACAGATGTGGGTCTACTTGAAGTCTGCCTATTTATTCTAATATTCATATTGTAACACTCTTGGGTCCTATATTAATCACCTCATTCTATCGCTATAGATGGAGGTGCTTATAGCTATAACAATATGTGTTAAGGAGATATTGCCTGTCCATCTCTATCTGAAAAAGACAAAAATCAGCAATGGAATGGTGACAAGTGATCCTTAGGAAATACTGTTTTCTATCT
Organism: Heterohyrax brucei; assembly: GCA_028571685.1. Lineage (NCBI taxonomy): Eukaryota > Metazoa > Chordata > Mammalia > Hyracoidea > Procaviidae > Heterohyrax > Heterohyrax brucei. The sequence goes on from CM053149.1 coordinate 56,809,760, forward strand.
TTCAGAGTTCTTACTGATTTTCAGGTTTCTTATATTCCTTGGGCCATTTGCATCCTTAAAAAGTAAAAAGATCCAATGGCCTGGGGAACCCCTTGGAGCATGGCCCCTAGACCAGCTGCTGTCTCTGTCTAGAAAGCACTATTGAGGTCAACTCTTCAGACAAAAATGAACCAGACTCAGGGACACAATGTGACCACACAGTATGTGTACTTCACAGTTCTGTGCATTTATAGGATGCTGTCTTACTGGTCTCTTTCTAAATGGGAGAGAAGAGGGTGGAGAGGAGGGGACAGGAGACTGTTAAGAGGGCATGACAAGTACAGAATGAAAAGGAGGAGTGTTTGTCACTGGGCAAGGAGAGCAGAAGGAGCTGCAGATAGGCGGGCATGCAAAATTGATTTGGGTTGCATACTTCCACTTCATTGCAATAAAAAAATAAAAAGCAAATGCTGCCCTTGCCCATAAATCATAACAAAGGTCCACTCTTCGGACACAAATGGATTGGACTTGGCAATGCAGAGTGACCATATATTGGATGCATTTTATGGTTCTATACATCTATAGGATATCACCCTGCTAAGCTCTGACTGGAGGAATGAGAGTGCGTGGGGAGGAGGGGAAAGGAGACTGTTGGGAAGAGGAGCCATGTATGGAGCAGAGAGGAATAGTGTGCTGTCACCGGACAGGGAGAGCAGTGGAAGCTGCATATAGGTGGGCATGTAAATTTATATGGGAATGCACATTTTCATTCAGTCATATTAATAAAAAAATAAAAATAAAAGGAATCTTCATAAATAAAAAAATCTTAAAGAGATAAGTGTAGCACAGATAAATTAAACTTTCAATTCGTACTGGCCTTGGTTCAAATTCTGCCTTAGACACTCATCTATGTAGATTTTACCAAGATTCTTAAAGTTCTTGCCCTCAGTTTCCTTATATATAATTTTAAAGCTATAATTACAGGCATGTCTAATTATTGTCAAAAGGTAAAAGGCAACTACAGATAACATAATAAATATAACCAATGGTAACTCATGTATCAATACTATAAATTATGTGCCTATATATATATACACACTTACGCAAAGCATAGCATGATTTTAAACACCATGTCTTCTGTTTATGCTTATGTAGAATATGTCCTTTTTGTACATGGTGGATATGACAGCATACTGACTCCACATATTTCTGGAATAGCAGCTCTCAAACACTGTTAAGTGCTGTCTGGTTGGTTCTGACTCATAGCAACTCTATGTGCAACAGAAGGAAACAGTGCTTGATCCTGTGACATTCTCACAGTCCTTGTTATGCCTGAGCCCACTGTGACAGGCCACTGTGTTGGTCCGTCTCATTGAGGGTCTTCTTTTTTGAGGACCCTTTACTTTATCAGGCACAATGTCTTTCTTCAGGGACTGGTCTCTCCTGATAACGAGTCCAAAGTATATGAGACAAAGTGTCACCATCCTTGCTTTAAGGAGCATTTGGGCATACTTCTTCAAGACAGATGTCTTTGCTCTCAGGCAGTCAGTTCATGGTACATTCATTGTTCCTCACCAATACCATAATTCAAAGGAGTCAGTTCTTTAGTCTTCTTCATCCCTTTTCTAGCTTTCACTTGCATACAAGATGATTAAAGATACCATGACTTGTTTTAGACACACCGTAGTCCTCAAAGTGACATCTTTGCTTTTTAAAACTTTAAAGAGGTCTTTTGAAGCAAATTTGCCCAATACAACACATCCTTTGATTTTATTACTGTTGCTCCCATGAGCATTGACTGTGGACCCAAGCAAAATGAAATACTTGACAACATCAATCTTATTGCATTTATCACGATGTTGTTTAGTGGTCCAGTTGTGAAGATTTTTGTGTTCTTTACGTTGAGATGTAACCCATAGTGAAGACTATGGTTTCTAATCTTCCTCAGTAAGTGCTTCAAGTAGACTTCACTCCAATTAAGCAAGGTTGTGTCAGCTGCATATCACAGGTTGTTAATGAGTCTTCCTCCAATCCTGTTGCTGCACTTTTCTTCACATAGTCCAGCTTCTCTGATTATTTGTTCAGCATACAGATTAGAAAACAAAACCAATGAGCAAACAAAAACTAAAAACCCATCGCTGTCAAGTTGATTTCAGCTCACAGGGACCCCATGAGGTTTCCAAGGCTGTAAATGTCTACATAAATGTCATATCTTTCTCCCACATGGCCACTGGGAGTTTTGAACCACTGAGCTTTCGGTTAGCAGTCAATTGTTTTAATCACTGGGCCACCACGGCTTCTTATAGATTGAATACATACGGCATAAAGATACAGCCATGAAGCACGTCTTTCTGGATTTCAACCATCAAGCATCCCCTTTCTCTGTTTAAATGGCTTTGCTCTTGGTCTGTGCATAGGTTCCTCACGGGCACAATTAAGTCTCTGGGAATTCCCATTCTTTGCAATAGTACCCTTCATTTGTTATTTCCCACACAGTCCAATGCCTTTGCATAGTCAATAAAGCACAGATAAACATCTTTCTTGTATCCTCTGATTTTGGCCAAGATCTATCTGACATCAGCAACAATAGACTTTATTCCACATCCTTTTCTGAATCTGACTTGAGCTTCTGGCCATTCCCTACCAGAGTGCTGGGACATCGCTTTTAAATGATCTTTAGCAAAATTTTACTTGTATGTGATATTAATGATATTTTGGGGAATTTCCTTGTTCTTTGGGATACTCTTTCTTTGTAAGGGGCATAACTAGGGCTGTCTTCCAGTCTATTGGCCTGGAATCTGTCTTCCAAATTACTTGACATAGATGAATGAGCACTTTCAGCTCTGCATCTGTTTGTTGAAGTATCTCAATTAATATTCCATCAATTCGTGGAACTTTGGTCCTTTTGCCAATGTTTTCAGTGTGCCTTGGAGCTGTTCCTTCAGTACCATCAGTTCCTGATGATGGGCTACCTCTTGAGATGGTTGAACACTGAAGCAGTTCTTTTTGGTAGTGACACTGTATGTTCCTTCCATCTTCCTTTGACATTTGATGAGTCATTTAACACTTTCCCTGTAGAATTCTTCAATGTTGCAACTCAAGGCTTAGCCCTTAACTACCCACAGGGTTTCCCTTCCTTACAGATGTATGGATATTATTCTGTCACTGACAACACTGTATTTCATGATAAATCTTAAAATATTCTTTTTGAAAACGATTGGAATGCCATTTCTCTCCAATTTGCTGTTCCTGGTGTAGCACACCATACACTTGTTGGATTGAAAATGGCAACTATCAGTCCGTTTCAGCTCACTTCATTTCATTTTTTTTCTTTCATTTATTTATTTATTTTTATTAAATAAAAAAAATGAAAGTATACATACTCTGTGCTTACAATATTGGGTGAAGAGAGGAAGAGTACACAAGTTGTGTCAAAGTCTCATTAACATTGATCTTCTTACTAATGTGAATTGTCACCAATTTCACCCTACCAAATTTCTAACAATTAACTAATCTAAACCCTCGCCCCTTGCCTTCCCACCCTCCCACCTTCCCCATCCTTGTAGCCATCAAACAGTCTTTTCTATTATGTATGAGCATGGTTTTAAGTTTTTATCTTAGGGGTCTCATATAATAGTTGTCCTCTGTCACCGACCGGTTTCGCTCAATATAATGTCCTCCAGTTGAGACCAAACTGAGAGATGTTTCCTGCTATCATCATTGTTCTTTATCAGTGTATAGTACTCCATGGAGTACATATACCAGAGTTTACCTGTACACTCTTCTGTTGTTGGGCATTTGGGTTGATTCCAACTTTTTGCTATTGTGGACTGTGCTGCAATGAATATTCGTGTGCATGTAGCAGTCGGTGTGAATGGCCTTGATTTTGTAGGATATATTCCGAGCAGAGGAATAACTGGGTCAAATGGTATATCTATATTCATTATTTCAAGGTAATGCCAAATTGCTTTCCAAAGAGGTTGCACCATTCTGCAATCCCACCAACAGTGAAGGAGAGTTCCAATCTCTCCACAGCCTCTCCAACATTTATTGTTTTGCGTTTTTTGGATCATGGCCAATCTCATTGGGGTGAGGTGGTATCTCATTGTCGTTTTGATTTGAATTTCTTTAATAATTAATGATCATGAACATGTCTGTATGTTTTTTTTTGGCTGCCTGGATCTCCTCTTTAGAGAAGTGTCTGTCCATCTCCTCTGCCCATCGCTTAATTGGATGATTGGTCTCTTTCTTATTGATATGTTGTAGAACCTTGTAGATTATGGAGATCAAGCATCGGTCTGACATAGAGTTGCCAAATATTTTTTCCCATTCTGTAGGTGGTCTTTTAATTTTTTTGAAGAAGTCTTTGGATGAGCAGAAGTGTTTGATTCTTATTAATTCCCATTTATCTATTTTCTGTTCTGATGAATGTGTTTTGTTTGTCAGCTTTTGAAGTCTGTCTATATTGCATATTAAAACATCCATTGTTGACTCTATCTTATCTTGGATGAGCTTTATCCTTTTAGCTTTTATATTCAGGTCTTTTATCCAATTTGAGTTGATTTTTGTATAAGGTGTGAGATACGGGTCTTGTTTCAATTTTGATGACTTCTAATTCTTCTAGACTCATACTTTGTATATTGCACGTTCTGATTGTTAATGGATGTTTGCAGCTGTTTCTTCTTATGTCGAGTTGTGTCACATCAGCAAATGAAGGTCCAGAAAGGTTAACTTCATCTACATTATTTAGATTGACTCTAATTTGAGAAGACAACTCTTTCCCAGTTGTATTTTTAGTGCCTTCCAACTTGAGGGGCTCAGTTGCCAGCACTGTACCATATAATGTTCTGCTGATATTAATAAGATTTTCACTGGTCAATTTTTTTTTCTTCTAAGTAGACTGCGAGGTCCTTCCTCCTAGTTTGTCTTTAGTCAGGAAGCTCAGCTATAATATGTCCACCAGTGGGTGACCATGTAGTATTTGAAATACTGATTGCATGCCATCCGGCATCACAGCAACTTACCATCTATCACAGTATGACAAACTAACAAATGTGAGAGATCTCAAACATTAGCATGGATCAAAATCAACTAGAGGGCTTATGATAATGTAGACAGTGGAACTACACTCTCAAAGTTCATGATTTAATAAATCTAGAGTGGAGATTTGCATCACTAACAAATTTCTGAGTAAAGGTGATGCTGCTGGCCTTGGTTGTACTCTTTGAGATCCATGTTCTAGCCTAACACTAGTGTAAGAAGAACTAGGAGTGTAGCACTAAGATAAATAGTCTCTGTGCAGTGAAGAGCTAACTCACCAGGCCCAGGTTGTTCATGCCCTATACTTCATAAAGACAGGTCTCTTTTCAAGAAATCTAGTCTTTGAATAGCTCACTGGAAGGAATGCTTTAGTTCCTCTCATTATTTTTTTATGTGGTTGCAGAGTGACTTTTCCTTAGGAAACAATGTTAGGCAGAGGGGAAAATGCTGATTGTTTTTGCTCTAGGCCTGTCGGGGGCGAAAAGAAACTGCGCCATAAAGATGGCGCCTGTTATCAGGAGTTCCTCCCCGAGACACTCCCGGTCTGATGATTAGCCTGCTGACGCAGTTCCTTGCTGGCGTGTGAACAGCTCGTGATCAGCTTTCTGATTGCTTGCCTCTAGAGCCCGTAGCCACTCAGCTTCTCTTTGCAATGCTATGTTCTGCTCATGCGCTACACATGAATCAGCTGTGCCTTATGATTGGTGGGATTGGACTATATAATGGGTGAGGGACATTATAGTGGGGGTACAAAGAAGAACATAGGAAGTAGAATAGGTAGTAGAATAGAAAGTAGAATAGGAAGAAGAATAAAGCAAGCAACTTGCAAGGTGGCTCATATCTGTGTGTCCTGTCTTCTTTCCGCGGGCGGATAGTTAGGCAGCGACATAGGCCATCATTGCACATGTTTATATCCAATTTTTTTAATTGCTCATGTATATACTGCTTAGAAGTTCCATCTGGGTTATTACATTTAGAAGCTGAGAATAATGCTATATTTATTATTTTGTTAGACAAAATCACAGATCAATATGTTTTTGAACAAAAGTGATAGTTAAATGGGATCTCTATGAAAGGATGGTGGAAAATTTGTCATGGCCTGGATGGAGAATGTGGTATTAGGGAGATTAATGAAATTTTGACAGCCTTGGCGAAGAAACACCCGTTGCCTCGGTTGGAGCTACGACATGAAGGAAACTGCTGAGCTTTCATTTCAATGGAAAACTGAAAAAAGTTCTCAGTCTTCTTAGCTTTTGATAACAAATTCTATTTGTTGAGTTCTAATTATCTATTAGAGACATATGTAGAGGAGTAGATTTAGGAGTATGACGCCAATCTCCTTTCTGGGTGGAAATACCAATTAAATAATCAATAAATTTATATAAATGCATTTCAGGATGAGTAAAATAGCCATGTCAATGGTAATTGCTTCACTTTACATTTAACAGAGTAAAGGCAAAGCAAGTTTAAAATACAGTTAATACTTGAATGCATTTGCATTAGTCTTGTGACTACATGCATAGATTAATGCATACACAGACATACACCCTGTATATATATGTATTTATAAGCCAAGCATATGTGAATATGTGTGTGTGCACATGCATATTTATAATAATAATAAACACCTAAATGGTACTTACTAGTTACCCAGGTGCTAGTACTAGGTACTAGTACTGTACTAAGTTCTCTACACCTATTAATTCATTTAGTCTTCATCATAACCCTATTAAGTATTATAATGATTTACATGCTCATCTTATAGTTAAGGAAGTTAAAACCCAGAGAAGTACAAACTGCTCATCACTCAAGCAGTCCAACTCCAAACTTTGTGCTCTTTAACCATTATACACCTCTTAGTTCTGTATACACACATATATGTGTGTGTGTGTGCACACTCAAGAAAAATTATGAAGAAAATGAGACATTTCGTTGTAACAATCAAAACAATTAGTACTAGAATAGAACCATGCACCAGAAGGTTCTTGGGTCACGCAAATGGTTTGAACTGAAACTCACCCAGCAGATTCACAGAAGGGCTGGCAATCTGCTTCCGTAACAATTATAGCAAAAAAAAAAAAAAAAAAAAAATCAATATGGGGCTCAGTTCTAGTCTGTAAAACAGGACGTCTCCATATGTAAGAATCTACGCCCCAATGTTCTAGATAATTGTTTTGATAAAACTAATTTTTGAATTCAAATTTTCTTTTTAATGAATTCCATGAAAATAAAATTATAATTTTATTTTGATTCAATTGTAAAGATATTTTCCTTAAATGCAGCATGAACTAATCTTAATTCTTCTTATTTAATACTTCTATAGAATGAATGTGTTCCCCACCCCTCCTTGGAGATAAATGACTACATTCATTTTGAACTAAATTTTCAGTGACTGAAATTTCCAAATTCATTATCATAGCCAGCAAATTATTTTAGTTGATAAGCTCAGTTCTAAAAAAATCTGAGGGAAATTACTGTAAAAATTTATTTAGCCATTTCTGAAAATTTTGGGATGTTCAATTATGCCAATACATTTTTCCATTTAAATATTTGTTTAGTTACAGAATGTCATTTAAAGTTATAAATACCCATAAGCATATTTACTCTATCTTTTCATGTATTTATCAACCAAATTGATACTAAATTATTTATAAACAGTGACGTCCAAGCCACTCACTAATGAGTTAATTAAAGGTTTATATCCATTATTTTTTTTAAGTTGCTCGTCTACATACTGCTTAGTAGTTGCTCTTGGCATTACATTGAGGAGTGGAGTGAACAACCAAACCACACCGAACTACTGCAATTGTTTCTGACTCACAGGGACTCAGCTGCATTTATTACTTAATTTGACAAAAAGCACAGTTAAGTACGTTTAGGTAAAATGGAAGTGCCCTGAAATTGAAGGAGATATACGAAGACGGCCAGTTAAGTTCGAGAACTCATCCTAGAATAAGTGCTGTATACCTCATTGCTGAGTATCACTACAGTCACCTTCAAAGTGCTCCCCTTAGGAAGCTATGCACCGATGCCAGCACCTCGTCCTCTCTTCACAGCAATTTTGGAATTCTTTTCCTAAAATTGCCTTCACAGTTGTCGTCGTGTTACCGTTGATGCCCTGAACGTCATCAAAATGTCTTCTTCTCAATATGTCCTTTGTCTCTGGGTAAAGAAAAAAGTCACTGGGGGCCAGATCAGGTGAGTGGGGAGGGTGTTCCGATACTGTTGTTGATTGGCTAAAAACTCACTCACAGTGTTCCCAAACTTGCCACTGTATGCAATGGTCGTTCTAGAAAGACTTCCAATATTGCTTTGAAGGGTGGACTAGGTGCTGGCATGAGTGCCTAGATGAGTGCCTAGCTTCTCAAGGAGAGTGCTTCGAATGTGACTGAAGTGATACCCAGCAATGCGGTATGTAGCACTTAGAACAATTAAGTTTGTGAACTTAGTTGTCTGACCGAATATAAAAGAGCTCCTTCTTTTGCATAGGAAAACAAAAAAAGTTCTGTTAAATTCCTTGCTGATGTCATCGACTGGCTTTTGTCTTCTACTTTTATTTATTTTTTTAAGGCTGTTGTTACCATAGTGGTCATTCTGTCAGCTCTGACTCCTGATGATCTGAGGTATAACAGAACAAACTGTTACCTGATACGGGGCCATCGCCTTTCATGAGTGTTGGTGTGTTTATTGTGAAAATAAAACAAATGCAAAATCATGTCTAAGTTCACACCATACTTGTTTACATACCGGCTTTGGAGGTGATTAATATTGCTCCTTCAAGTCCACTTTGCCACTCTGGCCACAAAGCGGAATCCGTGAACTTTTTCATATTTCAGTACTTACTCATCTGGAGTACGCAGAAGTGAGTAGGACACTAGAGACACACAGGCCATCTTTTCACTTCTTCATACTCTGCTTCTCCGCAATAATTAGAATGAACAACAATCATTTGGAAAAAAATTGAATTTCTACAGCAAAACAAAATTGTAGGACTAATAGTATATATTGGCTTTATATGTAAAAGCTATTTTATATATGAGAGAACGAGACTCTGAAATCTCTCTAACTTATGTAGTATATATACGCATGTTATTAATTGCTGCCTATAAAATGAATTTCCTGGTTTTCATTTAAAATTTTCAGAGCTGATGATGTTGAACAATGTGATAACTTTAGATCTTGGAATCTGGGATGCGATGTCACTGACAGGCTGCAACTAAGAATAAACAGCCATTACATAGAATTGAGCTGAAATATAAAAAGCAAACTGAAATCTTAGTACTTTCATGGCTCCCTTATAAACATTGTTTTAGACTGCCCTTTTGTCTCAAAAACTCTACAGGGAAGTTCCATTCTCTCCTATAGGGTCACCACGAGTCAGGACTGACTCAACGACAGTGCATTTGTTTTAATTTTTAAAATCACCAGAAAATCAGGAAAGGAAAGAAAATGAAAGTTTAAAAATTAAGTTGAGCTGAAAATTTGGATGTCCTCCCATTCTGTACTCTCTTTAAACTTATGAGCCTGTATGATTTCCCAACTGCCAGGAACAAAAAAGAAAAAAAAAAAAAAAAATCCTCTTCATCCAGGCTACAAAGTAGATATATTTAGAACTGTTAAGAATGTGTAAAGAGATTTAAAAAAAAAAAAAAAAAAAAAAACTGAGATAAACTTGAGAAGATCTGAAATGGTCTCTTGGAGCAGATGAAACTTCTTGGTTGTTGGTTCCATTTTCACCTCACGGTGGCTGTCCGCCAAACACCAGGGGCACGCAGTAACGGTGACACAACGGCACTGTAACTCCAAAGGAGGCGTGTCTGGTAATTATGACATAATTCACTGTGACCCCCCTTCATCACACATGTATACCCTTGTAATTACTACACTGTAACTAGTCTACCAAGGATACGTGCATCCTCTTAAGTCAACTGCCTTATGTGCTTGCGTTACAGGAAGTCCTGCCTTACCAGTTCCTGCTAGCGGATGTCCTGCCTTATCATCTGTTTCTAGTCAAGTCATGTGTTCCTTTGACTTAAGTGTCTGTAAGTCAGAATAGACCTGAAGGCCGTTCAGTTTGTTTTTTTAATGCATTAAGCCTGTTATTACCAATCAAGTAACAGTTTTCAATAATTTAAGTCTGTAAATACCAATCAAGTAATGTGCTTCACATTCTGCATGAAACGTCACTGCTGAGCTGCCATTCTAAATTATTAATTTATACCTCATGGATTTCAGTCTATCTCCTCCCTAAGCTAGTAGATACTTCAATTTTATATTACAGTACAGATGGCTATTCTATGACATTTAGTGGCATAGTTAGCAGATTCTGAAGAAATATTCTTTGGCACCAAGAAGTTATAGAACTGGTTCACCCTGGTACCAGTAAGGGCCCTTTATGCCCATTTCCATCTCCTGGAATTCTTCAGCTCCCGCCTCCCAGATCTAAGCCTCCACTTGCTGTGAATATGGTTTCGTGAGAGGTTTATTGGTTATCTTTTCACTATAATTTCACTTTCTATTCATTCTTTGAGTATCTCAATGGATTTGTTTCCAGATCAGTTTGGTGGAATTGCTAACTTGCAGACAGTCTATGTACTGAATTCCTTTTTCTTTCTGAGGCACCACCGGTTTTTGTATGCAGTTAGGTCTTCAACATTTGCGAGTTATTCCAGAAGATGCGGAATGCCATGTCCAAGACTGGAACAGGATGCCATAAGGGAATTCTTGCCAATTATATGACTAAGTATTAAGGTCTCAGTTCAGCCTTGTCTTTAGATCAATGGCATGTACTTACAGCTGGAAATTTAAAGAATCAATGGCTATTATAGGTATTATTTGCGTTAGCAAAGCTAAGCTTTCTGCACAGCAATTTAGAGCCTAAGGTCTTATGAACAAGATGAAAACACTGGCAGTTATGCAGTAATCGGTACTTGGAAGCTTCCAAAAGAAATCATGATGATAAATTTGTATCCTTGTTAAAGACTATCTCAGAATGAGCTAAACAAATTAAAGATTTACATTGTCAGAGCTCTCTAACCTCAGTGACGACTGGTAGCAGTCACTGTACCCTTCCTTTCCCAAAATTGCCCCCTTTCCCAAAATTGCCCCCTTTCTCCAAAATAGCTCCATTTCCCAAAATGGCGACCTTCCTGGCATCTGTAGTCCAACCCCAGCCTCTGATGCCAGCTTCCCTCCTTTTCCCATGTTCCTCCAGCAGTTATTTCCCTGTACCTTTCTTTGCCTACCAGTTCCACTGAAAACTCCCTTACTGAACCTCCATATTATCTCAAGGGACTTCTAGAGAAATTAAAAGATGTTTGTGAAATGTCTTTTAATTAAATATCCTGAAGAGACTCAGAAGCCATCACAAGTTACTTTTACTCCCCTGGCCAAAAGTAGAAATTTGTGGTATTGTTAAGGAATTTCCTAACTTTCCTGAATATCCTCACATATTCAATTAGGAAATCACAGTCTTGGCTGATACCTATGAATCTTATCTGATAGACTTAAATAATTTAATAAATTCATCCATAGGGCCAGGTGACACTCAAAGTTGGATGGAAAAGGTCAGATGGAAAACTCCTGCAGATTTCCAAGTCACCTGGCTGAATATTTCTGACATGGAACTAATAGCACAGACCAGAGCTATTGTCACAAACCTTATTGAAGGAATCCTGAAAAACTGATTGGGCTAAGATTCAGGACTTCAAACAAAATGAACATGAAAATGTTTATGATTATAGGGATCATTTGACTAAACATTTTTCAGAACAGTGATGTAAAGTTAGAAGAGCCTGGATCCTACATTGCTTTCATTTCTCTTTTTGTTGATGGCCTCCATCTGGAGCTTGCTGAGTTAGTGAAACACCACAAATTAGACTGGGAAAATGAAAATACTTCACAGTTAGCCACTCTAGCATATAAACTGTCTCAAACTTTTAAACAGTAGGAAAAGGAAGCTAAACAGAGAACTAAAACAAAATCAAAATAACTTGTGAACCTGCAGTTACAGTAGTTGCAGAACCACCCTCAAAATAATTTTCCCAAACAGAACAGGTTCAATTGACATATGCGTAAAACTGAGCCTAGTAATGTGTCCCTTGTTTGTTACTACTGTAAAAAGTGTTGACATTTTAAAAGGGAATGTTCAAAACTAAAAAATAAGCTGGGAAACCTAAAACCAAACATAACCCAGAAGTACACAGAATGAAGGGACTCCAGGGAGAAATTAGGGGCTTCACATTTTGCATTGGGGAAATCGGTTAAGAAGATTTCTTTAAAGTGGCCATGAAAGATGTCATCTTGAAGACCAAGGTGTTGCTGATCCAAGCCACAGTGTTTTCAAATGCCTCACATGTATCCTATAGCTGAATAGCTGAACTGAAGAAAAACTGACATGTCTGAACTATGGTGTTGGCAGATATATTGAATTTTCCACAGAGTGTCGAAAGAATGAACAAATTTGTCTCAGAAGAAATACAGCCAGAAGCCTTCTTAGAAGCAAGGATAGCAAAACCGTGTCTCACCTACTTCAGACATATTTTCAGAAAGCATTAGTCCCTGGAGAAGAATATCATGCTTGGTAAAGTACAGTATCAGCTAAAAAAAGGAAGACCTTCAACAGGATTGATTGATACAGTGGCTACACCAGTGTGCTCAAGCATAACAATCACTGTAAGCATGGTACAGGACATAGGGTTACTGTGAGTTAGAACCAACTAGATGGCACCTAACCAACAACAATATGATGATATGGTCACTTCCATGATGATATTTGGTATGATGTGATCACGTTTGTGATGGGATCTACTCTGAATATCCAGTTGACTGAAGGGAAGCTTCCTTGAGTTTGTGGCTGGCATAGAATACAGTTAGATGTTCTGACAAGGCTCATGGGCTTTTTCTCATTCTGAATCTTGCAGCTCCAGTCTACTCATTGACATCCAGTTCTTGGGACTTGAGCTAGCAGCTTATACATGGTTTTCCCAGCCAATTTTGGGATCAGTTGATCTTCATAGCCTGTGAGCAAGAGCCCTAATCTCTGTCCTGCTAATCTTGGATTCACTAGCCCCTGCAGCTACATGAATCAAGAGTAGCCTCTGTCCTCACCCAGGGATTTGGGATGTTCCAATCTCTATACCTGAAGAGCCATTTCCTTGATATAAATCTTTCTATATCTATACTTATAAGCATGACTAGTTCTGATGCTCTAGAGAACCCAGTCTAAAACATACTTTATCACCAATAAACCCATAAATTTATAAAAGTCATTGTCTCAATGTAAGAAAGCCTCAAGAATTGTAGGAGTTACTAATCAAGAACAGATTTTAACCCACTCCTGGGCTGATTCTGTCTCTTTACGTCTTACAGAAGACATGTATCCATTTTTGATATGTCCATAAATTTTCTATGAAGATGTCTGTTATCCACATGTAAATGCCAAATAAAACTCTCAGTAATTGGAAAATGTTATTAAATTTACTTGAAGGGAATCAACCTAATCTATGGTAGGAAATACTTTAACTGAAGAAGCCTACTGCTATTTACAAGCACTCAGCTTACCACTGAAAAAAAGATCATTCCCCTACTTTATCTAATTCTATGGAATTTCTTTCTTATACTCCTGGAAGTTTATGGGTTACTACTTTGACACATATTGGTTAGGTCCTATCACCTGAACCAGCTAAAGTTCAAATAGACTCATTTAAATCCTTACCTATAATTTCTCAGTACCCTTTAAAATGAAGAGCTAAAGAAGAATTTGCTTCTATAATTCAAGACTTTCTGGCTAAAGTCTTAACAATCCCTCACATCAGTCCTTGCAACAGTCTATTTTCTGTTCGGAAACGCAAGAGTTAGGGCTGAAGATTTTTGCAATACTTGTGTGCTATTAATCATATAATAATTCTAAGATTCCATGTAGTTCCTGATCCGTCACCTACTCCTTTTTAATACTCCCCAGTAAGTGGCTAACTTTATAGTAACTGATCTTTGTAGTACTTCTTTTTTAGCATTTCAGTTCACCCAGTCAATATTTGTTTGCCTTCATTTGAGTAAGACCAAAATTTTATCTGCATTGTCATGCTCCACAGTATTCCTGTAACATAAGAATAACAACAGATGAACTAATTGGGACTGTAGACATTCATTGGTAGGGAGAGTTTTCTGTTACTGTAGTCCATAGTTCTTTTTTGTCTCGTAGTTTTAAAGATCAAACTCCCTTTTTTCAGTCCTATTAATGTTCTTTACAAGCTTTTAACAGTTATATATGTGATCCACCATATAAAACAGTTCCTATATAACAACCATACATGAACTGTTTTAGATGAAAAACTTTTTTAAACATACTTACAGAGAATTCCTATAGGCCTAGAGAAATCAGATTAAAGGATTTATTTGAACATTAAATATCAGACCCAGGTGCCAGGGCCAAGATGGAAGAGTAGTCAGACACTACTTGTGGTCTCTCTTACAACTAAGACTTTAAAAAAAACTAGTGAATCAATATATGACAATCTAGGAGACCTTAACATCAAAGGCAAAGTTGAGGTATCAGACTGAGCAGCAGGAGGAGGCAGAGTTGGTTCAGAAGCAACCAAACCTTGCCAGACATGACGTAGCAGAAACTGGTATCCTGCAGGCCAAATCAGCTGGTACCAGCAGAGAGACAAACAGTGGTGTTCAGGATGCATTTTCCACTGAGTAGCCTCCATAATTAGTAAAAAGCAGTAATCAGAAGAAGATAGACTATTATATAGAATTATTAAGAGATCAGGAAAGAGATCAGGCCAAATGCAGAGCAAAGCAAGAATACACAGAGCAATAGAAGAACTTAAGAAGACTATGGAAGAGTGTAATAATAAACTTAACAGGAAGCAAGAAGTCACATGCCTTGAGCCGTTCTCCAGCCTTAAAGAGGGAACAAGCATAGAGGAAAAAATAATCTCCTGGCTCCCCTAAGATGGGAATTCAGGACACAAACACTTCCTTTGCCTAGGCACAGGTATAAGGGATTCACAGACTTTGCGTGACTGTCACACCTGCATAGATTTATGTGGTCTCATTTCAACATCATAGGCCTCACTAGCACAGTACAACAGGGTTTATACCTGAAGTCTAACTTCAATTCCATCAGCTATAAGGTGGAAAGGTTTGTAAAAGTTGATACTGCTGTCTTTTGATGGGGATTCTAACCTATCCACATCAGAGGCCAAGGACTAGTGACTCCATCACCTACCACCTAGCTACCTACAACAGGGTCCAAGAATAAGTGGTACCTGTCAGTACTTACAACCAACAGCACTGGGTGCCCATAGTCTAGCTACAAAACTCACTTACCTATACAGTGTAGGGAACATGGACATGCTTTCCTTAAAAACACTCAGAGCCAACTGTCAGTCTCTTGCCTTGATCAGTGTGCAGCAGTTACTATAGCCAGAAACCTATGCCTACACCAATGGCTCTAGACTTTCTAAGACTGTAGGTGAAAATCTGCACCTCACACTTGGTGATCAACTACCTGGATACCACAGTTGAATCCATACAAGAAAAGTAACTGAACTCCTTACTTAGGCTCACTTATGTAGTAACAGGTCTGACCACCTAATAAGAGAATGTTAGAGCTTCAAGTACACCAGTAATCAAAGTAGCTCACCCCCAAAGCCTATTTGGGCATAACAAATCAAGAAAAAGAAAGCTAGACACAGTAAGGAAATATAAAATAAATAAATACAATAATTTATTGGTGGCTCAGAGGCAACTGTCCATATGAAGTTATCTTAAAGAGGCAGACCATGAGGACTTCAGCAAGCTCCAAAAATGAAAAATGAAGAAACCTTGTGCATGAATAGAAATTTCTGAAATTACAGGATGGAGAAAACAACAGATTATTATACAGAACTCTTTAAGAGATCAGGAAGGAGATCATGTCAAATGCAGAAGAAGGCAAGAGCACACAGAACAATAGAGGAACTTAAGAAGATTATAATCATAAATCTAACAGGCAGCAAGTATCCATAGAGAAACTGACAAAAGAAATTCAGAAGATTAATTATAAAATTTCAAAATTAAGCAACTCCATAGAAAGACATAGGAGTAGAATTAAGATAATGAAAGTCAAAATTAGTGAGATTAAAGATAAAGCTCTTGACACTAACATATTTGAGGAAAAATCAGATTAAAACAATTTAAAAATGGAGAAACTCTAAGACTTATAAGATTCTATCAAGAGACATAATCTACTAATGATTATAGTACCAGAACAGGGGTAGGGGTTGACAGAAAATAGAACCGTTGAAGATTTATTGGTAAAAAACACTTTCCTGATATTGTGAAAGATGCTATGTATCCAAGATGCTCATTAAACCCCACACAAGGTAGACCTCAAAAGAAAATCACTAAGATAAACTGGCCAAAACCAAAGATAAAGTGAAAATTTTAAGTATGGCTAGGTATGAACGAAAACTCGTCTATGAAGAAGAGTCACTAAGATTAAGCTCGGACTACTCAGCAGAAACCATGCAGACAAAAAGGCAGTGGGATAAAGTCTATGAAGTTCTGAAGGAAAAATATTGCCATCCAAGATTTATATACCCAGCAAAAGTCTCTCTAAAATATGATGGCAAAATTAGGATATTTCCAAATAAACATAAGTTTGGGGAATTAGGAGAAACCAAACCAAAATTATAAGAAATACCAAAGGGAAACTTTCAGTTTGAAAATCAACAACATCGAATAATAACCCAAGACTTGAACACAGGACAGAGCAACCATATATCAACCCAGACAAAGAAATCAAAATAATAAATCAAAGCTAAAACACTGAAAATAGGGAAATAGAGATGTCATAATGTGAAAGATAATAATATTAAAACAAAAAAGTGGGAATACAAAATATAGTCATGCATCTTTCACAGGGAGAAGTTATAGAAATACAAAAAAATAACAAATTAGCTTACACTCACCAAATACAAAATCAACAGTAATGAAAGAGAGGAAAAGAAAGTCAGTAAACCAACACAGAACAGAAGATTAAGTGGAACAAAGAAACTGTCAAGAAAACACACACACAAAAAGATATTAAAATGACAGGACTAAACATATACCTACCAATAATTATGCTGAATGTAGACAGACTAAATGTACAATAAAGAGACAGAGAGAGGAAGAATGGATAAAAAAGTGATCTGTGTATATGCTTCATAGACTTAAAGTCATACACGAACTCAAACTTACATGATGGAAAAAATTATATGAAGCAAACAGCTATCAAGGAAATCGAGTGGCAACATTAATTTCTGACAAAATAGAATTTAAAGCAAAATCCTTCACAATGCATAAGAAATAACACTATAATTAAAGCATCACTACATCAGAAAGGCATAACCATGTTAAATATTTACGTCCTCAATCACAGGGCTCCAAAATTCATAAAACAAACACTAACAGCACTGAAGAGAAAGACAGACAGCTCCACAACAATAGCAAGAGATTTCAACACTCCACTTTCAGTGAAAGACAGAACATCCAGAAAGAACTCAATAAAGATGAAGAAGATCTAAATGCCACAGCCAGCTCGACCTCATAGATATATACAGAACATTCCAGCCACGAGTAGCCAAGTGTACATTCTTTTCCAATACACATGGAACATTCTCTGGAATAGACCACATATTAGGCCATAAAGCCAGTCTTAACAGAATTCAAAGCATCAAACATTCCAAAGCATCCTTCTGACCATAAAACCATGAAAAGAGAACTCAGCAACAGAAAAAGTAAGGAAAAATAAAAAGTCAAACACACGGAAACTGAATAACACCCTGTTCAAAAACTGTTGGGGTTATACAAGAAATTAAAGGCAGAATAAAGAAATTCACAGAATCACTTGAAAACATCCTGTCAGAACCTTTGGAACACAGCAAACGGAACACTTAGAGATCAACTTACAGCAATAAATGCACATATCTAAAAAGGGCCCAAATCAAAGCATTAACACTGCAAGTTGCATAAACAGAGCAGCAAAAGAAGTCCTTGGGCATTAGGAAAAAACAAATAACAAAAATTACAGCAGAATTAAATGAAATGGAGAATAGTAAAATGATTGCAAGTATTAATAAGACTAAAAGTTAGGTCTTTGAAAAGATCAACAGAATCAAAAAGCATTAGACAAACTGACAAAAGAAAAACAGGAGATTAACCTGAGTAAGAAATGATATGTACATTATCACAACAGACTCAAGTGAAATTAAAACAAACAAAAGAAAATACTGACAAAACTGTACTCTAGCAAATTCGATAACCAATTAAGATAGAAAGAGAGTGGACCTTCGTTATGGCCAAGGGCAGCATCAGGGCCAGGGGCCATACTCCCAGGGGAAAGGGATTGGACTTGGCACTGCAGAGTGACCGTATATTGGATGCACTTTATAGTTCTATACATCTATAGGATATCGTCGTGCTGGCCTCTGGCTGGAGGAAGGAGAGTGGGTGGAGAGGAGGGGAAAGGAGACTGTTGGGAGGATGAGACATGTATGGAGCAGAGAGGAATAGTGTGCTGTCACCGGGCAGGGAGAGCAGTGGAAGCTGCATATAGATGGGCATATAAATTTATACAGGAATGTACATTTTCACTCAGTCATATTAAATTAGCAACAACAAAAAAAAGATAGAAAGAGAAACAAAGGGCATTCAAACTTGTAAGGAAGAAGTAAAAGTATCTTTATTTGCAGATGATATGATTTTGTATACAGAAATCCCCCATAAATCCACAAGAAAGCTAGTGGAACTAATAGAAGTTCAGGAAAGGATCAAGATTCAAGATAAACATACAAAATTCGTTGGAATCCTCCACACTAACACAGAGAACTTCAAAGAGGAAATCACCAAATCAATGCCACCAATAATAGTCTCTAAGAAGGTAAAGTCCTTAGAAGTAAGTCTGACTAGAGATGTAAAAGACATATACAAAGAAATCCACAAGACACCACAGCAAGAGACCAAAAGAGACATATATGAGTAGAAAAACATACCTTTCTTACAGATAGGAAGACCCAATAGTGTAAAAATGTCAATTCTGCCCAAAGCTATCTATGGATACAGTGCAATCCCAATACAAATTCCAATAGTATTTTTTAGTGATATGGAGAAATAAATCACCAGCTTCACCTGGAAAAGGAAGAAATCCTAGACAAAGTAAAGCATGACTGAAGACGAACAAAGTGGGAGGTCTCACACTACCTGATTTGAGAACCTATTACACCAGTACAATAACAGATACATAGACCAACAGAAGAGAACTGAGAATCCAGACATAAAATCATCCACCTACGAGTAGCTGATACTTGACAAAGGCTTAATGTCTGTTACCTGAGGGAAAGGTAGTTGCTTTGAAAAATAGTGTTGGCACAACTGGATAACCATCTGTAAAAAAAAAAAAAAATGAAATTAGACCGATGCCCCATGCCATGCACACACAAAAAAGGAAACAGCAACTCAAAATGGATCAAATACATAAACCTTAGATGATAGAGATCGTGGAAGAAAAAATCAGAGGCAATGCTAGGAGCCTTAATACATGGCATAAATGAATATAAAACATTACTAACAATGCACAAACACCAGAAGAAAAACTAGGAATATCTAAAAATCCAACACTTCTGCTCTCCCACAGCCTTCACCAAAAGATTAAAAGGCCAACCCACAGACTAGGAACAAAATTTTGGTTTTAACAAATCTGATTAGAATCCAAACTCTAAAATCTACAAGATACTACAAAACCTCAACTACAAGACAACTAACCCAGTTGGAAAATGGGCAAAGGATCTGAACAGGAACTGCAAGAAAGGAGACTTTCAGGTGGTTAACAGACATGTGAGGAAATGCCCATGATCATTAGCCATTAGAGAAATGCACATCAGAACTATAATGAGATATCATCTCACCTCACAAGGCTAGCGTTAATCCCAAAAACACAAAATAATAAATATTGAGGAGACTGTGGAACATTGATAATGGGAACATATAATGGTACAACTACACGGGAAATTGATCTGACATTTTCTTAAAAACCTAGAAATAGAAATACTATATGAGATATACTATATGAGATATATATTATATGAGATATACGAGCCTTCACACACATAGTTGCATAAACAGCGATGATCACTGCCGCACTGTCCACAATCAAGAATAGGTGGAAATAACCTAGGTGCTCATCAGTGGATGAAGCGATATACAAATTATGGCATATCCACAAGATGGAATGCTATGCAATGATGAAGAACAGTGATGAATGTACCAAACATTACATGGAAGAATCTGTACAGTATTACACTGAGTAAAATTGTTGTTGTAGGTGCTGGCAAGTCGGTTCCAACTCACAGCAACCCACGCACAACAAAACGAAACACCATCTGGTCTTGTGCTATGTCCACAAGTGCTTCAAGCCCATCATTGCAGCTACTGTGTCAATCGTCTTGTCAAGGGTCTTCCTCTTTTTCGCTGACCCTCCACTCTACAAAGCATGATGTCCTTCCCCAGGGACTGATCCCTTCTGATAGCATGTCCAAAGTATGCAAGACACAATCTGGCCATCTATGCTTCCAAGGAGCACTCTGGTTGCACCTCTTCCAGAACAAAACAGGTATGTTCTGTTCATTTTTTTGGCAGGCCATACTACATTCAATATTCTTCTCCACCACTACAATTCAAAGTCATCAATTCCTCTTCTGTCTTCCATGTTCATTGTCCAGCTTTCACATGCACATGATGTGATTGAAAATATCACAGCTTGGGTCAGGTGTACTTTAGTCTTCAAGGTGACATTTTTAGTTTCCAGTAAAGAGGTTGTTTGCACCAGATTTTCCCAATGCAATACAACTTTTGGTTTCTTGACTGCTGCTTCCAATGGGTGTTGATTGTGGTCCCAAGTAAAATGAAATCCTTGACAACTTCAATCCTTTCTCCATTTATGACAGTGTTGCTTACTGGTCAGGTTATGAGGATTTTTATTTTCCTGATGTTGAGGTGTAACCCATACTGAAGGCTGTGGTCTTTGATCTTCATCAGTAAGTGTTTCAAATCCTCCTCACTTCCAGCAAGTAAATTGGTGTCATCCTCCAATCCTGACGTCTTGTTCTTCTCAGATTATTTGCTCGGCATACAGATTGAAGAGTATGGTGAAAGGATACAACCCTGATGCACACCTTTCCTGACTTTAAACCATACAGTGTCCCATTTTATTTGCAAGACTGTCTCTTGATCCACGTACAGATTCCCTAAGAGCACAAGTCAATGTTCTGGAACTCCCGTTCTCTGCAATGTTAGCCATAATTTCTTATGATCTACACAATCAAATGCCTTTGCATAGTCAATGAAACACAAGTAAACATTTTTCTGGTATTTTGTGCTCTATTTGGACCTCACAAACTGACTCCCCTTGAAATTATCAGTGAATGGTCAGCAACTCTCCTTTATTGGACAACATTCCCTTATGCAAATTTAGTTCAGTCTGATTTGTTTCAGTATTATAAACATTTGATCTAGTATTCTAGGGAATACTTTACACAAGTTAAGGAAGCTTTTGATAACCAAAAGCAAGAATTATATAAATTGCTTAATATTTAGCCTGGATATCATGTTTACTAGAGAAGACACCAACTAAAAGATTCTCTTTACCCTCTATGGAAAGGACTTTATTTGGTCCTTCTCACTAAGCCTTGTGCTACTAAATTATAGGGAAGTAATTTATCCCAAATGAAAAAGTCACAAATCCCAAATGGACTGTTGAGCCTCATGAAAGTGTGAAATTAAAATCCAAATACTGCCAGGAAGAGAAACAAGTAAGAGCTGGGTGGATTGCTTTATCCAAGATCTCGGGACCTTACCTGAAACTGTCTCTGCCCTCTGCAGTAGAAATTAGACTGGCTGTCTTTTTCTTTATCATTTTTGATATTTTAGTATTGTTAGCTGTTATGCATGGTTGTAGAATTATATCCTGGCAATTTTGGTGCTTGTATTATGTTAATTGCTATCTTTGAAATGTGTTACTTAAATGAGGGCTTTAACACTTTCTGACTTTTTCTTAGTCAACAGAATCATTCTTTTTGGTTATCAGTTATTTGGTTTTAATCATCTAATTCTTCTGCAGTGCCACCTTCTGACCATTACAGTCATTTTTGTTTAATTTCAATTGATAACTTGACATTGTTTTGAAATTACTCTTTATTTTACTACCTCGAGCATTTAGGATTAAAAAAATTAACTATAGAGGTACTAAGAATTTGTCTTTTGGTTTCACTAATCGTTTCAGCTGTCACTGGACTTCAATTGTGGAGCATTATTACTTGTTTTAACATTTGATTCTTCCTCTGAGAACTCAAAATTCCTTCTATAATGCTACTTTTAGAGAACAGTTATATCTCTTAAGAACTGTCTGGGATTAGAATCCATATTATTTTGCTTTACATTCTAATCATATTGTTGCCACTTGTAGTCTATCAATCCCATGCTGTTGATGCTAGTTACAGATTGATTTACAAAGACTCGTGAATACTGAAGTAACATTGTTTCTTTTTATCATTAGCATTCTAATTATATTTGTGTTTTATTGGTCAATATCCTGTTTATTCTCCTTTATTTTGTTATCATTATTATTTGTGTGCTAGTAGCCTTGTTGATCTGTTTCTGACTATAATTCTCCACTAGGAATCCCCTCTGAAATGCTTCGTCCATCACAGCTCCTGTAAAGTCTTGGCATGGGAGTGCCTTGGTTAAGTTTCCTCTGGCAGTTAAACAATCCACACATTTGACTGCCTGCTGAATTTGTCATCTTTTACCTAAAACTGTACATGAGAACTCAGATTCGTTAGCTATCTTAATACTGAATTATAGCTATCATTAATTGTGACATCATTCTAGGCAAGCCATACATGTAAGATTGTGGTACCTTCCTGAGATACCACTTCAGCTCTAAGTCTTATGCTTCAATCTGACTTGGATTAGAATTAAGGAATATTCCAAAATACCTTGGATCTCCTTTACAGATTTTAAAAATGAGCCCTTAATTTCATATAATGTGCCTCCCAGATATTGGAACATGGTGTTTTCAGGGAATTTAAAAACATATCTGTAAGGAAAAAAGGCCTTCTTGTGTCCAAATGTGAAACCAGCTAAGGTGAGCACAACCATCTCTTTGTAACAATTTCTTGACAACTGACTTGAACAGATGAATGAAGCAAACAAGCATCCCTTTCTTGGGTAAAAACTCCAAGACCAGCAAAACACATATTTTTACGTGGAAGATCAAGATATCCCAACTTTGCTGATTCAAATCCAAATAATGAGTTCCCTACCTGGGATTTATCCTGTTAGGATAGTTGATATATGATGAGCCAAGGTACCTCAAGTACCTATTCTTATGATGAGAGTTTACATTGGACTGACCATCCAAAATTATTAGACAGAAGAAAGACAAATAGTCAAGAGATGAGCCAGGAGGAGATGGAGGAAACCCCTTGAACGAGTTTCCTGGTTTATGTTATAGTATTTGAGAATATTATTTCCTTGATATGGAGTAGAAGATCTAGAACACCCGATTCACAACATCTCAGAATCATGGAAGGAAAAGCAGGCAATGTTACCAATGATACCACTGCTCAAGACAAATCACTGAGCAAACTTACCAAAGTAGATTTGAATAATCTAATTTCCCTAGAGTTTTCTGATAACCAAGCAAGGAGAGTCTATGGTATAGCTAACACTTGTTATTGTACCTAGATTAATACCTCAAGAGAGACAGAACAAGATATTAAACTAATTCACCAGAAGGTTGCTTGGTTCTTGGTTCCACCAAGTAGGCTCCCTTTTTCTAAATATTTTTCATCTGATTCCCTCAGGCACTGGATCATGGATTAAGTCTATATTGTCATCTTGGGTAATAATAATCATTGTGATTATGATAACAAAAAAAAAGTAAAACAAAAAAACACCCTCATTCCTGTTAAGTAGATTCCATCTCATAGCAACCTTATAATAATCACTATGGTATGACTATGGTATGACATTTGACAAGTGCTATTACCCAAAAGACCCATATAATCCCTATAAAAACAATAATGCACATTGTCAGACTTATATTTCAGACGGACTTGAGCCTATTCCTTGAG
Source organism: Heterohyrax brucei (assembly GCA_028571685.1). NCBI lineage: Eukaryota > Metazoa > Chordata > Mammalia > Hyracoidea > Procaviidae > Heterohyrax > Heterohyrax brucei. The sequence continues at coordinate 56,833,945 of CM053149.1, forward strand.
TAAGCCATAAGATGTCAGGTTATATCTCTAATGTGGCCTGCTGTGCACCAAGCCTCAAATAGTAAAACAAGAGAAGCAATAGCTTAAAGCTGTGGCATAGAGAAGACATCAAATAGTGCCCAGCTACCTTTCCACAATGTTCTGTTGCTGTTCATAGTTTGATTTCATTTTTTTTTAAAATACACAGTTGACATCCATTGAAGTGACAGTCAAGGGGTCAGAAGACATGTTACATTTGGGCAAATACACTTCAAAACAACTTTTTTAAATGGTAAAAAGCACAACATGTCACAGTGATGACTAAGGTGCGCTTGACCTAGAATATAGTATTTTCAGTTGTCTCACATACAATGTGACAATTGGATGGTGAATGAGAAAGACTAAAAAATTTATGCCTTTGTGTTAGGGCCAAGAATACTGAATGTGCAGAGGATTGCCAAAATGACAAACAAATCTATTGTGAAAGAAGTATTGGCAGGGGTTTGTTCTGTTGTGTGTGATGTGACTTTGAGTTGGGGCTGATTCTAAGGCACCTAACAGTAGCGACAACTTTTTCACACACATAGCACTAAAGGTCTTAACGATATTTTTAATAAGCAGCCATCCACAATTAACATATGCTTAAAGTCTATACAGAATAAACTCATTTTTCAGAATAGTGGTCAGTGAAATAATCAAAGAATTTCTCTTAAAATCCTTGATCCAAAGGAGGGAATGTGTAAGAGAATATTTTTCAAATTTAGATACTTGATAAAATCTGAAATGGCCAGTTTGAGAATTAGGTGCAATTCCTTGATTACTGATTATGTTTTCACCCTAGTGGCAGCCATTTTCCACTCTGCTTCTAAGATAAAGATTTCCAGTAATAGTAACATAACTACAGTTGACCTCCCCTGTAACATACACTTGTAATTATCACAATCATGTAAGAAAAATATCTTTCTAACCAATCACCTTAGAAGCTTGCATTACAGGAAGTCCTGCCTTATAACAATATACTACCAATCAAGCAATGTCTTTTGATAATCTAAGACTATAGTTACCAATCAAGTAATGATTTAAGTTTGTAAATACTGACTGAATAATATGCTTCACATCCTTTGTTCCTCTCTTATGAAAAATGTCACTGTTGGATGGCCATTTTGGATTACTGGCTTCTACTACATTAGTTTCAATCTGTGGCTACTTGAGCTGATTCTGTATTTTCAATTTTACATTGATCAGAGTATAGATGGCTACTGTATGACAAGGCTACGCTATAACATGGTGCTGGTAAGACTCACTCGATGGCACTTGGCTTGGCTGATAAGACTCCAATTCAAGTCTACCTCACATGTTTTTACTCCACTCTAAATATGCAACCCTTACAGTACTTCAACTTACTACAGAGGTTTTCTTGAACCTGATATCCCCTTTTGAGTTATTTTAATGAAAATAACTGCCTTATCTATTCAAATTTACAAAGTCAGTGGCATTAGAGGTCATTAGCATTAAAATCAGAGAAAGAAATAAGTGTATGCGTCTTGTCACATCTTTCTGTTTACTGACTCATGACTTATCAATGAAGCCAACTGCTGAGTATACCAGTGGAACTCATAAAGAGAGAAAAGGTTCTGAAGTCAACTTGGTTTCATGTTTAGAAATACATAAATATAACTACCAAGTAAGCTAACTTTTTATGTAGTTTTCCACTATTAGAAAGTCATAAGGTGATAATTTTTTGAAAGAGTATGAAGAATTTAAAACATCTCTACTATAGTTTATCAGATTAATAGTAAGGTGTCAAAACTCATATGTGTATTTTTTTTCTTTAAAACATCCTATTTAATATGATTCAAGAACAGTAATGTAAAGTAGACACTATTCTACACAAAAGTATTTAGCAATAAAAAGCATGACCCATATATATATTTTAGTTTAGACAAATTTGTATTTTAAAAATTCAAACTAATTTATCTGGCAAAAATTACAAAAGCATTTATCACAGACCAGGAAACCCTGGTGGCATCGTGGTTAAGAACTATGGCTGCTAACCTAAAGGTCGGCTGTTCAATCCCACCGGGCACTTTTTGGAAAACCCGTGAGGCAGTTCTATTTTGTCTTTTAAGGTTGCTATGAGTTGGAATGGACTTGATGGCAATGAGTTTCATTTGTTTCTTTTTAAGGGTAAGTAACATACAGATATAGGAGGTGGTACATGAGAACTGATAGTTGCAGGAAAAGTAAGTAGGTGTGTAGGAAAATGTCATCATGCTCAGTTAAAAACAAGTAAAGTCAAATTATAGATGTTATTAGCAATATATGTAGTAGAAATGTTAGTATGCTTTAGAAAATAACTTCTTTTCTTCTGTATTTTTATGTAATTAACTTTAAAAATATGCGCAGTCCTAGATTTACAGGAAAGTTGCAAATATATCATAGAAATTTCCCACATACTCCCCATCTAATTTCCCCTATTGTCAATATATTATTATTTGCCACATCTATTATCCAATATTTGATTACTAACTGAAGTCTCTAACTTATTCGAATTTGATTAGTCTTCACCTAGTGTTCTTTGCTGTTTCAGGCTCCCACCTGGGATATGACATATTTAGTTTTCATGTATCTTTAAGCTTCTCTTGGCTGTGCCAGTTTCATTTTCCCTGTTTTTGATGGCTGTTATTCACTGTATTGTGCTCCCCATGAAAAGGAGAGAGAGAGAAAATGAAGTCTTTAAACTCTGGTACCTGTCAATATGACCTTGTTTGAAAATAGGGGCTTTGAAGGTTAACATGAGGTAATAGTGGAGCAGGGTGGGTTTTAATCCATTATTAGTGTCACCCTTGCAGAAGAGGAAAAGAGACACAGAGAGACACAAATAGAGAAGAATGCCATGAAAAGGGACAAACAGATACTGAAGTTATGCAACTAGAAGCCAAGGATCACTGATTACCACTAGAAGTTAGAAGGGAGGCAGAGAACAGATTCCCGCTTGGAGCTCTCAGAAGGAATCAAGACAGCTGAGACCTTGATTTTGAACTTGCAGCCCCTAAAACTGCAAGACAATAAATTTCTGTTCTAATAACCACACCCGTCCATTCATGGTACTTTGTTTTGACAGCCCTGAGAAACTCTAATAGCATTATTATTACCAAGAAATAGAGTGTTGCTGTAATAAACAATTACAAATGTGAAAATGGCTTTGCAATTAGGTAATGAGTAGAGACTGGGAGAATCACAACACAGATGCTAGAGATAGCCTATAAGGCTTTGATGAGACTTTTGATAGAATATAGGAAGTTAAAGGCAATTCTTTTGAGGTCTCAGAAGGAAGCAAAAAGGACTGTAGCGAAAAGGTTTATCATCTAACAGAATACATAAAAGACCATAGGCAGGATGCTGTTAAAAATGTTAACACTAAAGATGTATCCACTAAAGCTTAGAAGGAAATGAAGAGATGTCATTACCTGTTGTTATCAAGTGGAAGCTTCGGCAGATTGGTCTGCTGTCTGTGGGGCACAGAAGTGGTAAGATAAAAACTCGGATATTTAGCTGAGGGGATTTTTAAGCAAAGTGTGAAAAATCCACCATGGTTTCTACTTACTGCTTATAGTAAAGTATGAGAAGAACAATAAATTGACAAATGAACTGTCAAGCCAAGAACTTTAAGATTTGAAAAATTCTCAGTGTGTATATATTTTATAAATTGAGAAAGCATACTCTGGAGAGTACTCTTAAGGCTGTGATGGGATTTGCTAAAGAGATTAAGTGTGTGACTTCTAGATCCAACTAACCAACTTAACAGAAATGCTACTACCCCAGACTGAAGGGGATAGAGTCTAGATGAAATAACAGAATACTATTAAACTCTTGGAAGTATGCCCACAGGACATGGGCTGATGCAGCTATTCCTCTGCAAACAAGTATTATCGTTCAAAAAAACGGGACTGAATGACCTTGATAGCAATTCCAAAGCCTGCAGGGCTATACTACTACTGGAAAAATCCCAGAGGATACAGACTCAGAGGCGGGGCTACCACATCCAGATTACAGAGAGTGAGTGACCACCTAGGTTATAGAGTTCAGAGCCACCTCCTGGGTTCCAGAGCATAGGGCTATTGTTTGGGGCCAATGTGATGGGACTGCCACTTAAGGCTGTGTGTAAGTTCATGTCTCAAATGGACCTAGAAGAGAGAGGGTAATCTTCAAGCCTTGAAATCTAGGAGAATTTTCCCTGTGGGGTTTTGGCTTGTTTAGATCCTGTGATCCATTTTTCCCTTCTAATTTCTTCTGAATGGGAATATCTATACTGTGCCGATCCCATCACCATAATTTTGGAACAAGATAAATTGTCCTCTAGGTTTCACAGGTCCAGAGATGGACATAAATTTTGCCTTAGGATGGACCATATCCAGAGTCTCACCTCCAGCTGTTTTAGACAATTTCAAAGATGAGAATTTGGACTTAGAGCTGAACTGAAATGATTAACAGATTGGGGAATGCAGCGATGGGGTGAATGCATTTTGCATGTGGGAAGAACATAGATTTCACGTAGTAAAAGTGAAGACTGCTATGTGTTGAACTGTTCCTCCCAAGAAAGATATGTTGAAGTTCTAAACCTTGGTACCTGTACCTTGTACCTTTTTGGAAATACGTAATTTGATAATATACCAGTAAAGTTAACATGAGATCTTACAAGAGTAAGATGGGTCTCAGTCCTATCTAAGTGTCATCCTTATAAAAGAGGAGAACAGAAAAAGAAACATAGGTGGAAGGGAGACAACCCAAGAGTCATCATCTATAAGCAAAGGAATGCTAAGAAACAGCTGGAGAGACCAGAAACTGAAGGAAACATGGAAGGATCTTCTTCTAGAGCAGAGAGAAGATAGCATGGCCCTGTAGCTGTCCTAAATTAAGACTTCTAATCTCCAGAAGTGTAAGTCTAATGTCCTTACAAGCTTAGAGTTTTGGGTATTTTGTTACGTGAGCCTTAGGAAACAATAGAGATATATGTTGTCATCATGACACATCATACTGTTGATGTCTACTTTGATCGCTTCATGGAAGTAGTGTTTGTCAGTTGTCATGGATTGAATTGTGTTCCCCAAAGAGTATGTATAGACATTTAGCTGGGTCATGATTCCTGGTGTTGTGTGTGCTGTAATCCCCGCCTCTGCAATGTTTATGAGGAAAGACAGGCAGCAGTTGAGTTGGTGAGGCAGGACTTAATGAGTGGGATTTTATTGTGAGTTGGGGCAGCCTCTTGGAATATAAATGAAAGGGAGGCAAGCTGAGATTTGAGGACCTCACACCTCCAAGAAGCAATGTCAGGAGTTGAGTGCGTCCTTTCGAAAGGACCTGTGTCCCTACACCTCAAGAGCTTCTAGTCCAGGGGAAGACTGACGACAATGAACTTCCTCCAGAGCCAGTAGAGAAAGCCTTCCCTTGGAGCTGGCACTTTGAATTGGACTTTTAATCTATGGTATTGTGACAAAATAAAATTTCTCTTTTTAAAGCCATCCACCTGTGGGTTTTACGTTAAATTAGCACTAGATTACTAAGATGCCAGGTTGCCCCACTATAAAGTTGTAACATTCTATTCTTAGTGCACAGATTATTTCATCACCAGTTTATCTCCATGCAAAAGTTGTTTTGTCAGTGGGAATAAGCTGTTCTCATCTAGTTCAGTATGATTTATTACCTGTAGCTGAGTTCTACTGAATAGATTTTAACTAATTTTCTTAATCATATGACATAAGTTCTCAGGAAAAATGTAGGCAATGAGCTTGGTCATTCAGCCTGAAAATTATAGTTATGTTTTTTCAATAATATTAATTTAACCTTGAACTTTTGGTTGCCAATGTTTTCTCACATTTATGTTTGCATAAATATGTATCAGGAAAAAGTATAAGGTGACAATTTGAGAATTTTGGAAAATATTTTCTGATAAGAAAGTTACTTCTAGCTAAGAAAATTGTGGTTAAAGTAAATACAGTTAACTCATATAGGATGGTTATGAGTTGGAATTGACTTGATTGCAGTGGGTTTGGTTTTATTTTAGGCATGAAAGTGGTTTTGTTTTTGTTTTCCAAAAAAGAAATGTTTTTCTCATAGGAAACAGGAAAACTTGAGATGACTTCTCTCAAAGCATTCTCATTAGAGAAGACATAGTCGGTAATTTGTATTAGGTTATGGTTTTCTACAGGGAAAGAGAACATAGAAAACTCTTACCATATGGGTTTCTAAAAACTCTTCTGTCCTTGGTATCACTCATGAATCCAGATGAAAAAATCCTCAACAAAACTTTTGCCAACAGAATATAACAACATATCAAAAAAAAAAAAAAAAAAAAACCATCATGATCAAGTTGGATTCATACCAGGATGCAAGGCTAGTTGAACATCCAAAAAACAATTAATGTGATCAATCACATAAATAACACAAAAGATAAGAAAAACTTGATTTTGTCTATTGATGCAGAAAAGTCATTTGCTTAAGTCCAGAACCCACTCATACTAAAAACTCTCAGCAAAATAGGAATAGACAGCCAATTCCTCAGTGCAATGATGGCCAGTTAGACAAAACCAACTGCCTGCATTATCCGAAATAGAGAGAGACTGAAACAGTTTCCCTTGAGAACAGAAACTAGACAAGGATGCCCACTCTCACCTCTCCTATTCAACATTGTACTAGAAGTTCTAGCCAGATCAATTAGACAAGACCAAGAAATAAAGGGCATCTGCATCAGCAAAGAAGAACTAAAAATCTCCCTGTTTACAGATGATATGCTTGTATATGCAGAGAATCCTAAAGAACCCATAAGTAAACTACTCAGACTGATAGAAGAATTCAGTAAAGTCTCAGGATTCAAGATAAAAATAAATAAATCAGTAGGATTCCTCTATACCAACAAAGAGCTTATTAAGGAAGAAATCACCAGATCAATACCATTTACTATAGCCCCTAAGAAGATAAGATACCTAGGAATAAATTTAATCACAGAAATAACAGATCTTTACAAAGAGAACTACAAGTTCTTACTACACGAAACTAAGAGAGACTTACATAAATTGAGAAACCTACCCTGCTCATGGATAGGAAGACAACATTGTCAAAATGTTTGTTTTACCCAAAGGAATCTACTTATATAACGCAATCTCAATACAAATTCCAGTGACATTTTTTAATGAGATGGAGAAACAAATTACCAACTTTGTTTGGAAAGGGAAGAAGCCCTGGATAAGTAAAGCACTATGGAAGAACACACTGGGAAGCCTCTCACTACCTGACTTTAGAACCTATTACACTGCCACAGTTGTCAAAACAGCCTGGTTCTGGTACAAAAAAAGACAGAGAGATCAATCCAACAGAACTGAGACCCCAGAGATGACACCACCTTCCTATGAACACCTGATATTTGACAAAGGCTGTAAGACATTAAACTGGGGTAAAAACAATCTCTTCAACAAATGGTGTTGGAAAATTGGACATCCATCTGCACTAAATTAAAACAAGGCCCATATCTTACACCTTTTACAAAAACCAACTCAAACTGGATAAAAGACCCAAAGATCAAATCTAAAACCATAAGGCTTACCCAAGAAAAAGTAGGAACAACAATGGAAGTTTTAACACACAACATAGATAGACTTCAAAATCTGTGAAACAAACCACAAGGAACATAGATAAATGGGAACTATTAAGAATCAAACACTTTTGCTCATCCAAAGACTTTATTAATAGAATTAAAAGGTCACCTATGGAATGGGAAAAAATATTTGTCAACTACATGTCAGACTGACACTTGATCTCTATAATCTATAAAGTACCACAAAATTTCAATAAGAAAAAGACAAATCATCCAATTAAAGCGATAGGCAAAAGAGATGCACAGACACTTCTCTAAAAAAGAGATCCAGGTGGCCAAAAAACATATGCAGATATGCTCACGATCATTAGCTATTAAAGAAATTCAAATCAAAACAACAATGAGATACCATCTCACCCCAACAAGGTTGGCCATGATCCAAAAAACACAAAACAACAAATGCTGGAGAGGCTTTGGAGAAATTGGAATTCTCCTACACTGTTGGTGGGATTGAAAAATGATGCAACCTCTTTGGAAAGCAACCTGGTGCTGCCTTAAAAAGCTCGATATAGATCAACCATTTGACCAAGTAATTTCACTGCTCGGATGTATCCTACAGAATCAAGGCCATTCACACCAACTGATACATGTACACAAGCGTTTATCAAAGCACAGTCCACAATAGCAAAAAGATGGAATCAACTTAGGTGTCCAACAACAGAGGAATGGATAAGTAAACTACAGCATATACACTCAGTGTTACCACTGCAATGATAAAGAACAAAGATGATTTTAGGAAACATCTCATAACCAGGTTTCAATTTGAGGACATTATGTTGAGTGAAAGTAGTCAGCAGCAAAAAGACAAATGTTGTATGAGACCCTTACAATAAGAATTTAAAAACAGACTCATGCATAGAAGAAAAGACACTTTGATGGCTGCAAGGGTGGGAAGGGAGGGAGGGTGAACAGGGGAGGGTTTAGATTATTGATAGAAATGTGGTTGGGTGAAATCAGTGACAGCACACATTAGAATGAAGATCAATTTAGCTGGACTTCAGTATAAGATGATTACACCTCCCATCTTAACCCAATATTGAAAAGACAGAGTAGCTGGGGAGGGGGACTGGAGACCATGCTCTTAGGGGAAATTGAGGCCAATTGGCACAGCTAGCATTTTGCTAGGAAAGCCCTCTCCACCCCACACTGATGAGTGGCATCTGGGGTCTTAAACGCTGCCAAGCTGCTATCTGAGGGTACAGCAAGTGGGCCCAACTCAGCAGAATGATCACCAAGGACCAAAACGACATGGGGGAAAGAGAAGACAGAGAGACCCACATGAGTGGGTGACTCCATCGACTTGTGACCAGAAGAACCGGCTGGTGCCCAGCCACCATCAGTGATAGTTGTGATTGAGCTTACAAAGTTGAGTCTCACTGGCAACACAAGAATAAAAAGGGGTGCACCCTGAGATCTCCACTAAAAGATGGCATCTGATGGTCTAGGGCCCTCGGGGTTCCCCTGGGAGCAGGTCCCCTGGCCCTGATGCTGCCCCTGTCCATAAATCGTAATGGAGATCAACTCTTCAGACAGGAATGGACTGGACTTCGTGACACAGAGTCACCATATCATGTGTACACTTTATGGTTCTATGCATCTATAGGAAGTTGTCCTGCTGACCTCTTACTGGAAGAAGAGGGGTGAGTGGAGAGGAAGGGATAGGAGATTGCTGGGAGAATAAGACATGTATGCAGCAGAGAGGTAGAGTGTGCTGTCACCGGGCAGAGAGAGTAGTGGAAGCCACATATAGGTGGGCATGCAAATTTATATGGGAATTTTCATTCAATCATAATAAAAAAATAATGAAAAAAGAAAAAAAAAAAAACCCTTCTGTCCTAAATTCACACATTTTTTTAATTCAATTGCTTAATACAGAGGATAAGCCCAAAAGCCACCGCCGTCAAGTTAATTCTGACTCATGGTGATCCTAGAGGTCAGAGTAGAACTGCCCCATAGAGTTTCCAAGGAGCACCTGGCGGTTTTGAGCTGTTGACTTTTTGGTTAGCAGACATAGCGCCTAACCACTAAGCCACAAAGGTTTACAATTAGAAAAAAGAAGATGATATCGGAATTGAGCAATGGGAGACACATAAAAGAGAGAAGTGATATAATTACATACTGGCTTCAAGAGGATCTTAGAGAAACAATGTCATAGATCGTCTGTATCTTCCCGAAAACATATGTGGCAATTCAACTGGGCCATGATTCCCGGTATTGGGTGATGTTCCTACATGTTGTAAAACGGGCCTCTGTGATGTAACTAGAGAAGGATGGGCTGTAGTTGTCTTAGTGAGACTGGACTCAGTTTATAAAGGTGTATTTTACCTTGAGGCAGTCTCTTGGGATATAAAAGAAACTGAAGCAAGGAGAGAGTTGAGGACTTCTTACCACTAAGAAAGCAGTGCCAAGAGTAGGGAGCAGAGCCCCCCTTTGGACTCTGGGTCCCTGCACCTCAGAAGTCCAAGGGAATATTGACGCAAGGACCTTCCTTCAAGAGTCAGTCCCCTGGGGCTGATGCCTTGAATTTGAACTTTCATCAGCTTTTCCATGAGGAAATAAATTTCTCTTTGTTAAAGCCATCCACTGGTGGTATTTCTGCTACAGTAGCACTAGAGGATTAAGATAAACACCAAACTATATTTTAATGTCTCATGAAAATACCTGAGGAATACAATTTATTAGTTTCATGATGAAACACAGATTTAGGAAGCTCGAATATCCTTGTTTTCCCTGTCAACAGATCTGAGTAAAGCAATTAATATTTGTGTATTTACTTACAGAATAAACCAGCACTGTTGAGTCAATTCTAACTCATAGGGACTCTATAGAACAGAATAGGACGGCCCCATAGAGTTTCCAAGGAGGGCCTGGTGGATTTGAACTCCTGGCCTTTCAGTTAGCAGCCATAGCACTTAACCGCTACACCACCAGGGTTTCTCTGCTTAAAGAGTAAAGGATACAAAATGGAAACAGAGAAATAAATAATATCCACTGACAGTTCCCTACATTTTTATTTCTGTGGGTATGTGTGAAAAGAAAGTTATCCCATTTCTTCTGCCATTTTTTTTAAGTTACAGGTTGACATCAGTATATGAAAAAATGTATGTACAAAAAGAAGATAAGATTAAATCCGTGCAAGACATTTTAACCTCGGAAAAGCCTTTAAAGCGGCAGTGCCACCTGAATGCTAATGCAAAGCACTGCTTTTCCGGGCTCTTTCTAGAAGGATTGCCAAGGGGCTAGGCTTAGAAAATCAGGCAGGTCAGCAAATAGTATGTAATTAGACCAAAGCAACCTTCAAGTAATCTATTTTGGACCCTGAATTTTTAAAAATATATTTATTTTCTGCTTAAATCATCAAGATTTTGGCTGAATTTAGACGGTGAACATTTTCCCAGAATTTCCTCCCACACACCATGCCTCCTTTCTGAGGGGAATAGTATTTGCCCTGGTTTCTGTGACATTTTTATGTTTTCTCCGGGCAAAAATCTCCTTAGTCTGTGCACAGTGAAACTATTTGAAGTAAAAGTAAGTGTAGTTAATTCTGCCTTGTCAGAAAAGGACTTAGCTCTCTTCTCAGTTCCCTCTTCCCTGCAAATCACTATGGTAAATACAGCCTGTGTCATGAATTATTATATAATGTCCAAAAGGCAAGGGACCCAGAAGCTGATTTATGCTCATACGTTTCTTTAAAGCTCACTGTAATTATTTTTTCCTCACTCTTTCTGGGAGTGTTGTCAAATACAGCTGATTCTATACTTCACAAAACTTTAAGAGACCACTTTTGTTTTGAAATTTCAGTTTATTTTTGCTGTTGTTGAGAATATACAAAACACACTCCAATTCAACAACTTCTACAAGTAGAATTCAGTGACACTGATGACATATTTCGGGTTGTACAACCATTCTTACCTTCCTTTTTCAAATTCTCCCCCCTCTATTAACACAAATTCACCGAATCCTAAATTGCTTGGTTGCCATTGTCAATTTAATCCCATATAGATAGTTCTTTATAAGAGAACAGTGTTCAAGGCAGACATTCTTCACAGATTTAGCTAAGCTACTATTTGGTTGGAAGTGCTGGTAGCACAGTGCTTAAGAGCTCAGCTTTTAACCAAAAGGTTGGCAGTTCAAATCCACAAGTTGCTCCTTGAAAACCCTATAAAGCAGTTCTACTGTGTCCTATAGGGTCACTATGAGATGGAATTGACTAGATGGTAGTAGATTTGGTTTTTGCAATGGGTACCTGTTTGGGTTAAGGAAGACTTAAGGGATATTTTTGCTTTAAGGTTTAAGGTTTAAGGACTAACTCAGGATGATACTTTCAGGAGTTCTGCCAGCTTTCATGACTAGAAATAGTGGATTCCATGAGAATGGAAAATTCTCCTCCATATTCTCACCTTTTTGAACAGGATTCTCTTATAGAAATTTTGATGAACATTTTCAGTAGTGGTGGTTGGGTACCATCCCATTCTTCCAGTCTCACAGAAAAGGGGGCAGTTGTTGATGAAGGCCATCAGCTACACATCATTTTTACTTCCTATTTCCGACTCTTCTTGCTCAAGTCAGTTGAGACCAATTGTTTCACCTTGGAAAGGCTAGGATGTGGAGTTACAAAGTTAAAGAGAAAATGAGAGAGACAGAGACAGAGGAAGACCCCACCAAGAAGGAGTTGCCATGTTGGCCTGTGCTGTAACACATTTTTGACTCATGATGACCCCCTGTGTTACAGAACTGAACTACTCTATAGGGTTTTCTTCACTCTAACCTTTATGGAAGCACATCTCTTGGCCTTCTCTTCCACAGTGCTACTGGGTGGGTTTGAACTGGTAGCCTTTCAGCTATGAGCCAAATGCAAATAAATTGTGCTATCTACTAACTTGTACTAATACTACCTACGGCAATTAAATGAGGGGCCACTGAAATCCATTTATTTGACAACTGTTTATCATGTGCCTGGGAATGTTCTAGGTTCAGGGGTATAGTATAAGCAAAACAATAAACTGTCACTGTCTTGAGATCTTTAATTCTGGAGATGAATGATAAATAAAATGAATAATGCTGTAAAGAAGAATAATAAAGCATGAAAAGTGTAGGGCAGCAGATTGCAACCTTGCGAAGATGGCCCACTGAAAGCCTCTTTGAAAATGTAGCATTTGCATAACATCCTCAAAGGGAGGGCGTAAAGCAAGTAGATATTTGGGGACAAATTCCAGGAGTGGATGGCTTTAAAAAGAGAAACTTTGTTTTGTTACAGTCCAGGAGGCTAAAAGTCCAAATTCAGGGTATAAGTTCCACAGAACTCTTTCTCTACTGGCTGTGAAGAAAGATTCTTATTGTCAATCTTCTTGACTGGAAGCATTCAGCATCCAGCACTGCTTTCTTTCTTGACTGCATGAGATCCCCAAGTCCCTCTGCTTGCTTCTTTCCTTTATATCTCAAGAGACTGCCTAAAGGCACAAAACAATCTTGCACCTTGAATCCTGCCCCACCAACACAACTGCTGCCCACCCATTCTCATTAACATCGCAGAGGGAGGGTTTACAGCATGAAGGAACATCACGCAATACCAGGAATCGTGGCCCAGCCAAATTGCCACACACATTTTTGAGGGGAACACAACTCAATCCACAACAGGACAATGTGCTACAGGAAAAGGGAAGAGGAAGTGGACAGGCTCTGAGATGGGAGGATGGCTGCCATATTTAAAAGTGGAAAGAACAGTGGAATGAGCAAGGTCAAGGCAGAGGCTAATGAGGTAAGAAAGGACATGGGAGCCTCCATCCTTGTATTACAGTGTGACTCTTTAGTGTTCTCTCTTATTGGGATATATAACATAATAGATGACTGTTAGCGTGCATCTTTCTTTCCCTTGTGTCCTTGAGTAAGTGGAAAAAGACGTGATATCTTAACTAAGGACCAGAATGAGAATGATGATCACAAACTAACTGCTCATTGGAATATAACCATTATTGTCATTAATGTTGCAGATATTCTTACTGACTTAGTGGAAACGTTGTTTATAATTACTTTTTCATGATCCTCACACAAGCAAGTTTTAAAACTGGAGGAATGAATTGGTTAGTTCTTTTATTTTTCTATGACTGTGGAAAAGAACAACATGAAACAATTCAGTGGAGGGAGGAAAATTCTTAACTAAATGCATAGTTATTCTAATAAAGGTGAGGTAGCCCCTCTGTCCTTTTTATTCAGTTTAAGGTGGCACCTTTTTCAAAGAAAATACTTGGTAAATATTTGTGAGTTGAGTGACTTAAGGAAGCCATGTTTTAAAATAATGGATCTGTTAACCGGAAACCTTCGTGGTATCACGGTGAGTCAAAAAGTCTGCAGTTCGAATCCACTAAGTACTCCTTGGAAACTCTATAGGACAGTCCTACTCCATCCTATTGGGTTGTTATGAATTGCAGTTGACTTAAAGACAATGGTTTTATCTTTTTTTTTAATTATTAAAGAAAATGATGACTAGGAAATAGTTGGGATAGATAAAATTAGATAGTTGTCATTTATAAAACTTAAGTATTCCTGGTTTCAAACACCTTTCACTATTTCATCAATGCTAGCATATACCTACACCTAAGTTCTGACGTAGATGTCAGAAAAGGGATTCACTTGTCAGACTGACCACTGGGTCATTTATTTCCGGAAGTTACAGTGTCACAAAGCCACTTCTTGGGATTATCTTTAGTACTATGAAGATGCCCTCTCTTTGCTGGTCTTCCACAACTCTGTACTATCTTTGAGGTTTTAAACTGTCCTCCTTGAGTGTCAGTATGGAGTAGAGAAAAAATAGATATTATTTTGGTGCTTTGAGAACAATGAAGCTCTTATTGTGTGGTGGTTAAGCAGCTTGGCTCTTAACCCAAGGGCTGGTGCTCCAAACCACCAGTGGCTCAGCAGAAGAAAGATATGGCCATCTGCTTCCATGAAGACTTACAGCCTTAGAAACTCTATGGAGCAGTTCTATTCTGTCCTGCAGGGGTGCTATGAACTGGAATCAGTTCAGTGGCAATGGGTGTGACATTTTGGTTTAGGGGAACAGCACTAAACAACAATTACAACAAGAAAATCCCTGTCTTATTCTTTGCATTCTATTTGGACACAGCAGACTAGAAATAGAATAAATAATATTACCAATAACATCACGGAAAGATTTGATGGCAAGAGGTTAGAAGAGAATAGAAAGATTCAAGATTCAGAAGTAAGGACTGCCATTGTTGTTGTTGTTGTTAGGTGCCTATGAGTCGGTGCACAACAGACGGAAACACTGCCCCGGTCTTGCTGTGTGTTCACAATCATTGTTATGCTTAAGCCCACTGTTGCGACCACTGTGTCAATCCATCTCACCTCTTGTCTTCCTCTTTTTCACCGACCCTCCACTTTATCAAGCATGATGTCTTTCTCCAGGGACTGATCCTTCCTGAAACATTTCCAAAGTATGTAAGATGCAGTCTTGACATCTTGCTTCCAAAGAACACTCTGGTTGCACTTCTGGAACAGATTTGTTCTTTGGTGGTCCATGGTACAGTCAACATTCTTTTCTGACACAATTTGAAGGCATCAATTCTTCTTCTGTCTTCTTTGTTCACAAATTGCTATGTTGATGTGAGTTGGTTAAGAATTTCAACACAGGTTCTTTATGCACTGAGATTAAAAATAATGCATTGTTGAAAAAGAAATGAGAAGAAAATGTGGAAGAAAAATATTCACATTGCATTTTATACCAAAACTTTTCAGAAGCACATTTATTCTATTCAAATTTCTTGGAATTAGCAGCAGCACAGACAGTAATTTAAAAGTCAGTTATTCCATACATTGAAAAGAATCCCCCCCCCAAAATAAGATCCTTATAAGTCCAGTTATATCTGAAGTGATTAACAATATCTCACCTATTCTTGGTGGCAAAATAATCTTTGTCTCTTCAGCTTCCACAAGGATGTCCAAGTCCTAATCCCTGAAGCCTGTGAGCATGGTGCCTTTCCATGGAATTAAGGTTACAAATGCGATTACATTTGCTAATCAGCTGTGATTCGGAATCAACTCAGTGGCAGTGGGTTATCAGTTAACCTGGATCCCTGGTAGCACAGTGGTTTGTTTATAGCTTGGCTGCTGACCAAAAGGTGGGCAGTTCAAATCCACCAGCCACTCCTTAGAAACTCCCTGGGATCGTTCCACCCTGCCCTGTAGGATCGCTGTAAGTCAGAGCTGACTCAACAGAAATATAGTTGATTTAATCAGATGGGAGGATTGTTCTTCATATGTGGACAGAACCAATACCATCACATGGGTGCTTAAGACCAAGAAACTTGCTCTGATTTGGTCAGAAAAACAGAGACCAATGACAGAGAAGTATAAGAAAGATGTCATATCACTGAAGGAAGTGAGTCAGTAGCCGAGAAACACAAGTGGACCCCACTCCAAAAAACCAATCTATTGCTCTGGAGTCAATTCCAGCTCACTGTGGCCATATATGACACAGTAGATCAGCCCCATAGAGTTTCCAAGCCTATAATCTTTATGGATGCAGACTGCTGTATCTTGCAGATGGTCACATCTCTGACAGCTGAGTGCTTAACAGCTGTATCACCAAAGCTCCATTAGTGGACTCAAGAAACTGGAAAAGGCAAGGAAATGGATTCTCACACACAACCTCCAAAAGGCCAGTGATCCTTTGATTTTAGCCCAATGAACCAGGTGATTTGAAAGATAATAAATGTGTTATTTTTAGATATTAATTACCACTAAATACGTGCTACTCTGTTGCTGCAACAATAAAAAAAAAGTTTTTTTTTTTTTTTTTTTTTTTACAGTTGCTCAGTCTTTTCTATACATCTCACACATGATAATTTCCACACTGATAAATATGTTTACATTTCTAGCTCGGTAGAGGGAGACTTAGAAGTTAAAAAATTTGAGAGTCAGAAGCCATTTATCTCTTCACATAGAACAGTTGAAAAAACACACATATGAGAAGAAATCTACTAATTTTAAAGGAGATGAAAATATAGGCAAAATTATTCTTGAGACATTGGTCTCAAACAGAGTAGAGAAAAGGTCTTTACTTGCTTCCATGGTTCATAAATATTTTCTCCCATTTAGGTTTTCTTATCAGAAAAGAGGAGGGATTTGCAGCATAGCATCTAAACTTTGGGGAAAAAATACATAATATATACCTGTTGTTGTTGTTAGGTGCTGTTGAATCAGATCTGACTCATAGTGACCCTATAGGTCAAGAGTAGAACTGCTCTATGAAGTCTCCAAGCAGCACCTGGTAGATTTGAACTGTTGACCTTTTGGTCACAGTCACAGCATTTCACTACTACACCACCAGGGTTTCCAGTATATACCTAAGTTATTTAATTTATTGCCTCCTTTTAACTAAATATGGCTCCTTTTTAAAGAGAGATATATTTCACTTTTTGTGTTTTTTCTTTTTCATAAAGTAGCTCATGCTGTGCTTGGCTCATTTAAGGTCTCAATATATGTTCATTCCTAACTCCAGTTCTTCTATCTGGCCATTCCTTAAGTTGGGTCCTTGACTTCTGTGTCAGCTTGGATTATGGTTGATTCAGCCAATGGGAAAATAGGCAGCAGCTTGAAGGGTGAGGGAAAGAGAAAAGTCAAGATGCTTCTTCTCCTCTCTAGATTGGAAGGCATTCCCTGTAGCAGCTGTATCATCCGTCTCCTGCATTCCCTCAGCTCCAACCCATGCTGAACAGTCTCAGCTTCTGGGGTCAGGGAACATCAACTTCTCCCATCAGCTTTAGGGTACTAATGCATTTCTGCTGTTATTAATTGTTAAGTTCTCTTTCTTGCTCACATTTTATTTCTCAATTCATAATCAATTACCTTTGTAATCACCACTGCAACCAATTTTTCATATTAACTCCCTCTGTTAGAGAAACTTAAAAGTATTTTCTTGTCACTAATTCTTCGGCCACAAGTGGATTGTGGTTGGATAAAATAATGAAGCACAGTTTTCCTCACTGATATTTTTTCCTGTAATCCAGTCTAAAGATTTTACTCATAAAAAACTTTTTTCATAAAATGAAAATACGTTTTCATTTTTTTTCTGATTATTGAATTAATGTATACTCACAAAACTTCAAGCAGAAAATGAAAATAAAGAGACAGATTTCAAACCTAAGATCCAGTGGGAAAGATGACATCTCAGGAACAAAGACAAGAAATCTAAAGGCTAAGTGACACAGTGGAGACAGAACAAATGAATAAAGAGGTCTAGTAAAGGAGGGGGAGTATAACAGATCAAAAGGGACATTGACAACAGAAGACCTTGAAGGAGGTGTTCTTTTTCATGATTGTCTTCAGAGTGCATGCCTGCTTTGGGCTACTAAAAAAAAAAAAATCTTCTGGTCACATGCTGGGTTATTCATTTCTACTTTTTATGCTTTATTTAGAAAGAGAAGTGCCCTATCAGAGCACACATTGAAGTTTTGTGACGGACAGAAAGAAATAATCTTTGGTAGCTATGAGAGAGGGAAAAACACTAACTAGACAGTAGATACATCATAACTTTGATGAAGGCTAGGATAGTGCACAGTGCTACGGAAGTCAGCACAACTTGACCAGGAAAAGACATAGATGCTTTACAGATGTCCAAATGCCCTGAAAGACTGAGCTGCTACAGGGCTGAGGAGTAGGACTATGGTCTCAGGGGATATCTAATAGCTCAACTGGTATAACATCATTTATATAGAAAACTTTCTAAATCCGACTGTGGTTGATTGGTGACTAGGGTCTTCAAAGTTCCTGAGTGGCCATCTAAGATAGATCCACTGGTCCATTCTGGCTGGAGCAAAGGAAAATGAAGTATAACAAAGATACAAGGGAATGATGAGCTCAAAGGCTTAATGGACCACAACTACCAGAACCTCCACCAGAACAAGTAGACACTGTCTGGTTCTCACCAGCAACTGCTCTGGCAGGGATCGCAACAGAGAATCCTGGACAGAGGGGGAGAAAAATATAGGACAACATTCAAATTTATAAAACAAACAAAACGCAGGCATCCTGGTCTGACAGAGACTAGAAAAACCTCAAGAGCATGTTTCTCAGACATCCTTTTAACTCAGTACTGAGGTCCACTCCCGAGGCTAATCTTTCAATCAAAGGTTGTGTGGGTATACAGGAACCAACAGCAACACACATGAGGAACATGTTTCGTAGTTCAATTCATTTATAGGATACAAATGGGCACACTAGCCCAAAAGCAAAGATGAGGAGGCAGGAAGGGCCAGGAAAACTGGACGTAGAGAAACAGGGATCCTGGGATGGAGAAGGGAGAGTGTTGACAAATTGCAGGGTTGGCAATCAATGTCACAAAACAATCTGTGTGTTAACTCTTTAATGAGAAGTTAATTTGCCCTGTAACCATTCACCTAGAGCACATACACACACACACACACACACACACACACACACACACACACACACACACACACACACCCAGGTCTATGATGGAATTGCACAGAGTAATGGAATCTTTGTGATGACTACACAGGCCATAGAGTTAAAAGATGAGTATTTTTCAATACCCCGCACTATGAACAAATGCCTTCTTCCTAGGCAGCATGTGAAAAAGGTGAGGCCTGGAAACATTTTCTCAAATTATATTCTTAGTTTCCTAGAGGGAAAAAATAAGCAAACATGTTTTATTGTTTTCAGGAGAGATAATCAAGATAGCACTATTTCATCCACTGAAAAATGAGATGTCTTCTAGGTGTTACCATGTGCAAAATTCAACAAAATTACAACCATTCCACCCTTCTTCTTTTTTTTTTTTTTTTTACTTTTTTTTTTATTTAACATAACTGAGTGAAAATGTACATTCACGTATAAATTTACATGGCCACCTATATGCAGCTTCCACTGCTCTCCCTGTCCGGTGACTGCACACTATTCCTCTCTGCTCCATATATGTCTCATCCTCCCCATTCCACCCCTTCTTAATGCATTACTAATGATTCAGTTGTGGTAACACAGACACTCATGCATCATTCCCATTAAACGCGCTTGACAAATAAATATTAGTTTTCTGTGTGACATAATCCTTGTATCTGAAGTTACACTAAAAAGCAAAAAACAAACCTAGTGCCATTGAGTCAATTCTGCTTCATAGCTACCCTACCTAATGACTTTTATTTCTTAGAGCAATCTGTATAGAATCAGTTACCTACAATAGGAAATTTCAAAAGTAATACCACAAATCTTGAAAATTTCTCCTCTCCCCACTTTCTTTGATACGAAAGGACTATATTTTCATTAGGCATTTTTCTGTAACAGGGCATAGACTCTATATCATGCCTCAGTTTACAGAAAGCTACTCATTATAAATGAAGTCTTAAGTATTGAATAAAAGGAACCCAATCAACACAACGATGTCCAACAACGACAACACGACCATAAAGACCCGAAGCTAGCCCCTCAGAGATCAAGTGAGACAGCAGAAAACTGGTTCCCTCAATTATAAATAGCTAAATATATTACTACTGCAATCACGTATAGTTTTACTAAAAGGAAAAAAAGAAGGAGCTAAATCCCAGTAACGTATCCAGAAGATCTCTTCTAAACTCTTGTAATTGCAGGTAGAAGGCACATTTCTTAACATGTGACAAGAATCCAGTTTTAAAAAGGGCAGGGAGGTTTGAATTTCTTTTCTGAGTGACTCTGGCTTAGAACATTTTCTTTTCAAACCTAAACTTGTGATGATTATAAAAATATTACCATCTGAATTTTAGAACAAAAAGACATTCTATCTTTTTCTTCCCCCTCCAATGGGCATTTGTGGAACCAAATTATACTAAACTTGAAACTTGAATTTAGCAGGTCCAACAAGTATAGTAAAATAGGAGAAACTGTGTTGTCAGGTGCCATCAGTAGGTTCCAACTTACAGACGTCCTATGTACAACAGAATGCAACACAGCCCTGTCCCGCATCGTCCTCATAATCATTAAACTTGAGCCCATTGTTTTTAGCCACTGTGTCAATCCATCTCCTGGAGGGTTTTCCTTTTTTTTTTTTTTTACTGACTCTCTATCAGGCGTAACATCCTAATCCAGGAACTGGTTCCTCTTGATAAGATGTCCAAAGTAAGTGAGAGAAAGAAACAAAAATATTGTTTTTGATACAGTGACTCTGTGTATTCTTTCCATCTTCTTTTAATTCTTCTTGTGTGGCACTGTTTAATCTTTTCCCCATAGAATCTCTTAATACTGCAACTGGAAGTTTGACTTTTTCTTTCAGTTTTTTCAGCTTGAGAAATCTCAGATGTGTTCTTCCCTTTTAGTTTTCTATCTTCAGGTCTTTGCAGGTCTTTTCATTATAGCACTTTGTCTTTACTCAACAGCACTTGGCTGGCTGGCTTTTCTAGCTGTCTATTGAAACCTTCTGCTCCTTTTCGTATTTCTTTCTTTTTCTGTAGCTACTGGACATTAGACTACTTTTTCCAGCCTGCCTTGCAGGTAGGTGATAGAGTTCAGACCAACTCAGCGTGAACTGAAGTGGTATGGGCAATATTCAGGCTGATGCCACCCCCCACACTCTCTTTCCCATCATGCTGTCCACAGGATACATGTGATGACAGTACCCTACGGGATGGAGAGCTACATCAGGAAATGAGCACTGAAACACCACCAAACGACCTGTCATCTATTCATTTATAATAGGCAGATAAACCCCTATAGTGATAAATTCATTATGCATTTTCCTTCCGTTTTTGTTTTAATCACAGACCAACCTTCCTTAATATTGCATTCTAATTCTTTATTTAACTTGTCAAGGTACTATGTTTTTTCTTACAAGTAAAATTATCAACTTTTTTTCAGAAATTACCATTTATGGCTCCAAAGAAGTGCTCATTCCACACTCAGAATGAGAATGTGATATAATGTCTTACATTGTGTTTCCTGGAATCAGACTCCTAGATGGAGAGTGTGTGCAGAATGTTTGTTGGGCACTGTTTTGGGGAGATAACATTCAAAGGGTAAGGACAGCAGGCTTGGACAGAAGGAGAAGCTGTTCACGATGTGACAGCAATGGAAATCTTAGCCTTCATTCTACAGGGAGCTGTGGACTTGGATGACGATCCTTTGGTGATATCGCAAACTGATGCAAGGGAGTCAGGCCTTTGTGTTTCCACATCAGTCATCGGCACGAAGGGCCTGCCCCATCCCCTCCTAGGAAGGGTCATGACTGTAGAGACAATAGATACGTGTGACCTAGTGAAATCCTCAGTGAAGGACACAGCTGAAAGCTCTTAGTAGCTGTGTAAAAATGGGACAAGGGCAGTGTCCAACTCATCTAACGTCACCAAGGGGAAGGAGAATCAAGATCAATAGCCCAGGGATGATACCTATGAGGCACAATTCGGACATCATTGTTCTTTCTGCCGTCTTTAGCACTTCTGACATCAGCTACCCCTCCCGTGGCACTCTCTGTGTCTCTGCTGGGTTCGGTGACTCATTGCAATGGCCACACAGAGCTCACAGACTGTACTTACGAGGTTCTTTAGGGAAAAAAAGGTTAAAAATCAGGTTCTGGAAAGTTCAGATACAGTTTTTCTATCAGAACAACTTCTTCCCAGTTGTGATCAAAGCCATTCCTCTCCCTGGCCCTGGGCCTCTGCCCATAGATTGTCAGCATTCTTGCTTCATGGACTGGGAATCCCAGTGTATGTCTCCTGTTGGTTTCTCCTGCTGCCCATTCCTCTGTCTCTGAAAAGCTCTCTTTCTCTGCCTCCTGGGTCCAAGAGCTTCTCAGTGCAGGGATCTGGGTCTAAAGGAATCCCTCTCCTCTTCTGGCTGCTCTTACTTAGTGGTGCTAGGATTTTCTCTTTCCTGCCTCTGGACTGGCTCATTCAAGCCCAGAAGAATGGCAAAACTGGCCGGTTCAATTTTGGCAGACAAAGTTCCGTCTGATCACTAAGGTGAAAGTTAGAAGACTGTGACCAGAAAAGTAACATAACAGCAATTCATCGTATCACAAGCTGATATTTACAACACTTAGGAGAGATAGGTGCATTGGCCTTGAGGTGGCAGACCCCCCACAGTATCTAGGTTATGGAGATAATAATTTATTGCATGACTTCCTTTTAAGAAGCTAAATTTGTCACTTTAACAAACATAAACGAATGAGTAGCTGACTTAAGAAAAAAAAAGAGGTTCTCTAATTTATAGCTGTATGCATTACAGGAACTGGACTCCATCAACCAGGGACATAGAAAGAAACACACAAACACACACATGTGTGTATATGTAAACACACTTCATACTTTTCTATACATACTATGTAATAGTAAAATATTAAAACATTTAACATAATACAAATAAATAGTACATTATTGTTTATAAATGTATAATATGCCATAATATCCCATATTTCACGTAAGAACATTTAAAGATCTAACCCTAACACCGTCAGTGATGGAACATTAGCTATACACATACAAAGAGGACCAATTAGTATAAATATCATTCGAATTTACAAACAAACCATTAAGACCAAAAAACTGAAGAGAAATTGAAAATGTATACCAACTTCTGTAATCTAAAGTTGATTAAATGTACAATCAAAATACATTTATTTCACTAGTAATTGGAATATGAAAGTTGGACATAAAGAAAATATGGCCTTGGTAGCAGAAACCATGCTAATAACTTTATGATAGAATTTTGCAAGACCAACGACTTCTTCACTCCAAATACCTTTTCTCACCAACATAAATGATGACTATACATGTGGACCTCACCAGAAGGAATACATAGAAATCAAACTGACTGTACAAGGTATTTGTGGGAAGAGAAAATGGAAAAGCTCAGTGTAATCAGCCAGAACAAGCCCAAGGGCCAACAGCAGAGCAGACCATCAATTGCTCATATGCAAATTCCAGTTGAACTTGAAGAAATTAGAACAAGCCCACCAGAGCCAAAATATGACCTTGAGTATATCTCACCTGAATTTAGTCACAATTTCAAAAACAGATTTAACACAATGAATACTAACAGCTAATGACTAGAAGAGCTGTGGAGTGACATCAAGGATATCATACAAGAAGAAAGCAAAAGCATCAAAGGAACAAGAAAAAAAGAAAAGACCAAAATGGGTATCAGAGGAGACTCAGCTCTAGTAAAAGGAAGGAATGATGACATGAAAGAGCTGAACAGAAGATTTCAAAGGGTGGCTTAAGAAAACAAAGTAAAATATTATAATGATGTGTGAAAAGTCCTGTAGTTAGAAAACAAAAAAGAACACATTTGGCATTTCTCAAGATAAAATAAATGAAGAAAAAATCCAAGCTATTAGATGCAATATCGAAGGAAAATACTAAAGGAAGTAGGAAATGTTAAAGTAAGGTGGAAGGAATACACAGAGTATCTTGTACCAAAATGAACTGATTGACATTCATCCATTTTAGGAGGTAGAATATAATTGAGAATTTATAGTACTGAAAGAAGAAGTCCAAACACCACTAAATACATTGAAGAAAAATGAATTTGCAGGAGTGTTTGAAGAATCAATCGAGAGGATTCCACAAACACATACAGTGATGGAAATGCTCATTTATCTATTTCAAGAAATTTGGGAGACAGCAAGCTACCTGACCAACCAACTGGCAGAGATCCACATTTGTATGCATTCCAAAGAAGAATGATCCAAAGAAATTATAAGAATGGTGCATGATAGAATGTGGAAGTAATTAAATGACACCATTAATATAACACAAGTAAAATTTTCCTGAAGATCATTCCAAAGTAGTTGAAGCAATACTTCAACAGGGAACTGCTAGAAATTCAAGCTGGATTCAGAAGAGGATATGGAAAAAGGGATATCATTGCTGATGTGGGATGGATCCTGGGTGAAAGCAGGAAATACCAGAAAATTGTTTACTTTTTATTGACTAAACAAAGGCACTGGACTGTGTAGATTACAACAAATTACACATAACATTGTGAAGAATGGGAATTCCACAACACTTAATGGTGCTTATGCAGACTTGTACATATACCAAGAGTCAGTAATTCAAACAGAACTTGATTTGAAATATTGCTTGATTTGAAATCAGGAAAGATGTGCATCAGGATTGTATCATTTTACCACACTTAATCAATTGGTACGCCAAGAAAATAATCCAAGAAGCCAAAATGTCTGAGGAAGAACATGGTTTCAGTATTAAAGGAAGACACATTAACAACCTGGTATGTATGGGTGATAAATCATTGCTTGCTAAAAATGAAGAGTACTTGAAGCACTACCTGATGAAGACTGAAGACTACTGTCTTCAGTATGGATTATATCTCAACGTAAAGAAGACAAAAATCCTCACAACTAGACCAATAAGCAACATCACAATAAACAGAGAAAAGATTGATATTGTCAAGAATTTCACGTTACTTTGATCCAGAAGGCATGTCCAAGAGGGCAGAGTAGTCAGATGCTTCCAGTGAGCCCTCTAATGACACTAATGACAAAGATCCAAAAAAAAAACAAATGAATTAATTACATGTAACAGTGTAGGAGGAGCCCTGAATATCACAGGAAAGTTGAGAAATCAGTCTGAGAGACAGGGAAGGGACAGTAATAAGTCCAGAAGAATCTAGTACTGGCCCGATCTGAGTGGGCTGGAGTTGGCAGCCCACAGTAGGAATAGTAGCCAGCATGGTAAACAGAGCAGTGGTGTTGGGAACACATCTTCCTCAGTAGGAGAGACCAAGCAGCAGAGAGTCCATTCAGGCTCCAGAATCAGTGAAAAATGCATTTAATCATCAAAAGTCAAGTGGCATGCCTCTAACCTACCATGTGTGAATCAGAATAAACTTCTTGCCCTTTTTCCTGTTCTTCTCTCTTCTTTGCATGACACCAGCTCTAAAGTCTGATGCAACCTCTTAGCAATCAGTAGGATTATTTAAGCATATTCAGAGTCATTCTCTCAGATTTGGAAAGGAAACAGTTTAACAAATGGGAAAAAAAAGAAAAAACAATTGCCTGCTCCCTTAAGGTAGGAACTCAGCGAAGTCATAGGTCCCTCATCAAGGCACAGGCATAAAGGGTGAACAGACCTTGAAAGCCTTTCAGCACTGCATCCAGCATCCAGCACCCACCACCCTACAGCAAGAGCCATTACTTAGATTAAGGAACAGGGACAATCCTTCCTCAGTGACACTCATGAATAGCAGTCAGCTCCCTGCCTTTCTCAACGTGAGCAGCCAGATATCTGTGACTACATCAATCACTCCTTCCTATCTAGGACTATACGGGAGAGCCTACACCTCACATTTGCTGACTGACTGCCTGAACACCCAGGTTGAGTACTTGAACAAGAAAAGTAAACAGATGCCTGAGCTCATATACCTAATATAGTTCTGACCACCTGGTAACAGGACATTAGAACCTCTAAGGCAGAAATAATCAAAGTAGCTCACACAACTAGCCTATTTGGACATTTTGAAACAAAACAAAACAAATTAGAACACAGTAAGCAAACATAAGCAAATACAACAACTAACTGATGGCTAAGAGACAACAGTCAATATCAAATCTTTTAAAAAGGCAGATCACAATGACTTTAAAAGGTTCCTAAAGCAAAGAATTGAGAAATTTTTCAAATGAAGAGAACATCCTGGAAATATCAGTAGTAGAACAGAAAAGATTCAGAATTACTCAAAATATCAGAAAGGAGATCAGATGAAATGCAGCAAAGGATAATGACAAACTGAACATGCTGCAAGAAATCTTTGAGAGACAGCAATCAGAAATTCAGCATATTAGCCATAACATTATGGAATTAGATAATTCAAAAGAAATTCAAAATAGCAGAAGTGAGGCAATGGAATATAGAATTACTGAGATTTAAGGTAAGGAACTGACACCAACATATGTGAGGGAAAATCAGATAAAGGAGTTTTAAAAAACAAAGGAACACTAAGAGATATGTGGGACTTTATTGAAAGGAATAATTCACAAATGATTAGAGTACCAGACGAGGGAGGGATAACAGAAAATACAGGGAGAATTAATGAAGATTTGTTGACAGAAGACTTCCCTGATATCACAAAAGACAAGAAGATATCTATCCAAGACCCTCATCAAACTCCACACAAAGTAGATCCCAAAAGAAAGACACCAAGGCACATTATCACTGAAATCACCAAAACTAAAGATAACATAGAATTTTGAAAGTGGCTAGGGATAAACAAAAAATAGTCTACAAAGAAGAGTCAATAAGACTAAGCTCATACTACTCAGAAGAAACCACAAAGGCAATAAGGCAATGGGATGACACACAAGAAATCTGGAAGGAAGAAAACTGTCAGCCCAGAATCATATATCCGGTAAAGCTGTCTCTCAAATATGATGGTGAAATCAGTACATTTCCATATAAACAGATATTTAGGGAGTTTGTGAAAACCAAATCAAAATTACAAGAAATACTAAAAGTAATACTTCAGTTAAAATATCAACAATTTCAATATAATAATCCAAGACTAGAAAGCAGGACAGAGCAAAGAAAGATCAATTCAGATAGAGAAATCACAAAAATAAATTAGAGCTAACATTAAAAATAGGGAAACAGAGATGTCATTATGTAAAAGATGACAACATTATAACAAAAAAGAGGAAGTAAAAATAATGTAGTCATAGACTTTTCATATGGAAGGAAGTCAAGGTAATACAAAGGAATTAAAGATGGATTTAACATGAGAAAAATAGGGGCAAATATTAAGGCAGCCTTAAAGGAAATTAACAATCCTATACATCAAAATAAAAAACAAACAAAAAAGGAAGTCTCAGCAAATACAAAACCAACAACAACAAAAAGATGAAAACACACACAGAAAAGCAGCTCGGCACAGAAATTAAATAGAACAAAGAAACTGTCAACAATGCCAAAAAGAAAAGGCATCAAAGTGACGTACTTAACAATATTTACACAGACTGTAAATGGAATAAATGTACCAATAAGGAGAAAAGAGTAGCAGAATAGATAACAAAACACGCATCTCTATGTTGCCTATGACAGACACACCTTGGACTTAAAGATAGAAACAAAATAAAACTCAAAGGTCTGAAAAAACATATATCAGGCTAACAACATTCAAAAAACAGCAGGAGTGGCAATATTAATTTCTTATAAAACAGACTTTAAAGTAAAATCTACCACAGTGGACAAAGAAAGGCATAACATAATGATTAAAAGGCCAATAAATCAGGAGGACATAACCATACTAGCTATGTAGGCACCCAATGATATGGGTGCTAAGTGTATCAAACAAACTTAACAGCACTGAAAAGGGAAATAGACAGCTCCATAACAATAGTAGACTTCAACATCACATCTGGTGAAGGGTAGAACATCCAGAAAGAAGCTCAATAAAGACAAAGAAGACCCAAATCCCACAGTCAAACAACTTGACCTCATGGACATATACAGAACACTCCACCCAACAGCAGCTAAGTATACTTTCTTTTCTAACACATATAAAATAGTCTCCAGAATAGACCATACATTAGACCATAAAACAAGCCTTAAAAAAATTTGAAGCACTGAAATATTGCAAAGATCTTTTCAGACCATAAAGCCATAAAAGTAGAAATCAGTAACAGAAAAAAAGATGGAAAAGAAATCAAACACATGCAAACTGAACAATACCTTACTCAAAAACTACTGGGTAGTGCAAGAAGTTAAAGATGGAATAAAGGCATTCACAGAAACAAATGAGAATAAAAGCACACCCTACGAGAACCATTGGGACACAGCCAAGGCTGTGCTCAAAAGTCACTTTATTTCAATAAATGCACACATCTAAAAAGCAAAAAGGGCCCATATCAAAACATTAACCCTAAAACTAGAACAAGTAGAAAGCAAGCAGCAAAATAACTTCTTGGACACCAGAAAACAGCAAACAATCAAAGTTGGAGCAGAAGTAAATTAATTAGAGAATAGAAAAGCATTTGAAAGAGATAAAAAGAACCAAAGCTGGTGATGTAAAAACATCGAGAAAATAGATAAACCGTTGACCCTACTGACAAAATAAATACAGGAAAGGAAGCAAATAATCCAAATAAGAAATAAGATGGACATTACAACAAACCCAACTAAAATTAAAAACATCATAACAGACCACTATGAAAAACTGTACTCTTCACAAATTTGATAACCTAAAGGAAATGGACAAATTTCTAGAGATATACTACGTACCTAAACCAACACAGAGGTAGAACACTTAAATAAATCTGTCACAAAAGAAGAGATTGAAACACTAATTTAAAAAATCCCAGCAGAAAGAAACCTCAGCCCTGATGGCTTAACTGGAGAATTCTACCTAACTTTCAGGGAAGAGTTAACACCAGTATTACTAAAGACATTTCAGAATACTCCCAAACTCATTCTATGAATCCAGGATAACCCTAATACCAAAATCAGCTAAAAACAACTCCAAACAGAAAATTACAGACCAATATCTGTCATGAAATTAGATGCAAAACTTCTTAACAAAACTGTAGCCAATGAAATTCAGCAACATGTCAAAATAATAATAGTTCACCATGACCAAGTGAGATTCATACCAGGGATGCAGAGATGGTTCAACATTAGAAAAGCAATCAATAAAACAAAACACAAAAACGACATGATTTTATCAACTGATACAGAAAAGGCATTTGACAAAGTCCAACACCTATTAGTGTTAAAAATTCTCAGTGAAATAAGAATAGAATGAAAATTCTTCAGCATAAAAAAGGGCATTTATACAACGACAACAGCCAACATCATTCTAAATGGAGAGAGTCTGACAGCGTTCCTACTGAGAATGGGGACCAGACAAGGATTCCTTTGTTATCACTTTTATTCAACATTGTGCTGGAGGTTCTAGCCAAAGCAATCTGGTCAGAAAGAGAAATAAAGAACGTGCAAATTTGTAAGGAAAAAATGAAATATCTATATTTGCAGATGATAGAATCTTATACACAGAAAATCCTAAAGAATCCACAAAAATAACTATTGCAACCAACAGAAGAGTTAGGCGAAGCAGAAGAATATAAGATAAACACAAAGAATCAGCTGGATTTTCCTACACCAATAAAGAGAAAGTCAAAGAGGGAATCACCAAATCAACACTATTTGCAATAGCTTCCAAGAAGAAAAAATACTTAGGAACCAGTCTAATCAGAGACTTAAAAGACCTATACAAATAGAACTACAAGACACTGCTGCAGGAAAACAAAACAGACCTACAAAAAAGGCCTAGCATATTTTCCTTACGGATAGAAAGCTTTAAAGTTGTGAAAATGACTATTCTATGCAAAGCAATCTACAGATAGAATAAAATGCTGATCCAAATTCCAATGACATTTTTAAATGAGTTGGAGAAACAAATCATCAACTTCGTATAGAAAGAGAAGCAGCCTTGGATAAGTAAAGTGTTACTGAAGAAGTACAATAATGTAGGAGGTCTCACACTACCTGATTTTAGAATCTTTTATACTGCCACAATGGACAAAACAGCCTGGTACTGGCAAAACAAAGGATTCATAGACCAATGGAAAGGAATTGAGAATCCTGACATAAAATAATCCACCTATAAGCAGCTGATATTTGATAAAATCCCAAACTCCATAAGTTGGAGAAAAGACTGTTTCTGTAACAAATAGTGTTGGCATAACTTGCTATCCATCTACAAAGAAATAAGACTCATGTATCTCACCATGCACAAAAACTAATTGAAAGTGAATCAAAGACAAATATAAAATCTCAAAAAACAAAGATCACTTACAAAAAAGTAGTGAAAATCCTGGAACTCCTATTACAAGACATAAACAGAATATAAAACATTACTAACACAGCACTTGAGAAGAGAAAGAAAATAGGTAATTGGGAAACCCTAATAATCAAACAATTGTGTTCATCCAAAAACTTCATCAAAAGACTAAAAAGAAAAACTACATATTGGGGAGAGGTGGGGGAGAAATTGGCTATGACAAATCTAGTCAGCATCTATCTCTAAAATCTACAAGATACTGCAAATTTCAAAGACAAAGAGACAAATAACCCAATTAAAAATGGAGAAAGCATATAAACAGGTACTTCACCACATAAGACACTCGGGCAGCTAACAGACATACGAGGAGATGCTAATGATCACTAACCACTAAAGAAATGCAAATTTAAAGCTACAATAAGATACTAGCTCATCCCAACAAGACTGGTATTAATACAAAAAATACAAAATAATAAATGTTGAAGAGGATGTGGACAGACTAGAACAATTACACACTGATGGTGGGATTGTAAAATACTACAATCACTCCTGAAATCTATTTGGCACTTCCTTAAAAAGCTAGAAATAAAAGTACCATTGGGTCCAGCAATCCCACTTATTAGAATATACTGTAGAAAAATAAGAGCTGTCGCACAAATTGATACAAGCACATCCAAGTTCACGCAGCACTGTTCACAACAGCAAGAAGACAGAATCAACCTAAGCACCCACTAACGGAAGACTGGATAGACAAACTATGGCACATTCACATGATGGAATATTACGCAAGGATAAAGGGCAGTGATGAATTTTGGCAACATCTCAAAACATGGAATAATTGAGAAGGCATTATACTGAGTGAAATTAGTTAATTGCCAAAGAAAAAAGTATACAAGACTGGCATTATAAGAGCTTCAGAATCAGTTAAACACAGAAGAAAGTATTCTTCAAGGGTTACAAATGTAGGTTGGGAAGGAGGGGTTATTTACTAATTAGATAATTGACAAGAATTATTTTAGGTGAAAGCAGAGAGAATACACAGTGGAGAAGTCAGCATAAAAGGACTAATGTCAAAGCTAGAAGTAATCTAAATTAAAAACAAATGCTTCAAGGGTCAAAGTAGCAGGGTCAGCGGTCTGGGGAACATGATTTCATGGGACATCTAGGTCAGCTGGCATAGCAGCTTACTAAAATGTCTGTATCCCTCTTAAGTGATTGGTGTCGGGAGTCTTAAAAGCTAGTAAGCGGTCATCTAAAAAGTATCAATATTTCTTCTCTATCTACCTGAAACAAAGGATAAAGAAGAGTGTCAAAGACACAAGGAAAATGAGAGTCCAAGAGATAGAAAGGAGAACATAAACCAGAACTTACATCAACAAGAAACTGGAAAATCTAGGTGGTGCAAGGCCATGAGCATAGAGGAAACTCAATGAAGAGTCAATGATGCAGTGAGAAAAATGTGGAGTGCAGAACTTGAACTTTAGCAGAAAGACCATACTTGATGGTCTGAGAGACCGGAGGATTCCCAGAAGACATGGGACCTGGATTCTCCGCTAGCCCAGAACTGAAACCATCTGGGCACCAACTCCTCAGACAAAGACGGAACTGGTATATAAGACATAAAATGTCAGTTCTACTCTGGCCCCTAGGGTCGCCATGAGTCGGATCCGACTCGACGGCACTTGGCGCTTGGCGGTGAAGCATGTGCTTCTTGGTTTAGATAAATACAGATGACTAACTGGACAGCTCCCATCTAGAGCAAGATAAGAAGACAGAAGAGTACAGGAGCTGATTAAATGGACCTGGAAAACATGAGGTGGAGGTGACAAGTATGCTGTCACAGTGCGGGGAGAGCAGCTAGGGCCATATGACAAAGAGTGCTTAACTTTTTGTTCAAGAAGCTGACTTACATTGTAAACTTTCACTTAAAACACAATGAAAAAATTTAATAAAAAAGAATTTCATTTTACTTGGGTCCACAATCAATGCCTATCTTAGGCTGGATTATCTGAAAATGAAAAAAAAAGAAAAGTAAAGCATATAAATATATTGATATACAGAGAAAGTTCTATATCAAGATGTTGGATCGCATGGTTGTAGAGGCTACAATACCCTACATCCATGGCTCAAGATAGAGGCTTCTCCTGGTTCACATAGCTGCAGATGCTATTCAAAACAGAAATACTCTCCCATAAAAAACAGGCTCATTAATACACAAAGTCAGCAGGTTGGAGAGCAGAGGTCTTGCTCACAGGATGCTAAGATCAATGAATTCTCCGATGGGCTAGCGAGACCTCAATTAAGCTGCTAGCTCATGTCCCAAGAATCAGAGGTCAAACAGTAACAGGATCCAGAACAAGCAAAAGCTCCTGGACTTTGCATTAATGCCTGTTCATATTGGATGCAGACAACATGCCCAAAGAAACTCCCCTTTGACTAATTGGCTACACCCACCAGATCTATCACAGTGATGATACATTAAATCTCAACAGACAAGTAACAGCGACATCACACAACTGCTAAAACACAGAATTACGGCTTAACCAAATTCACACACAATTTTAACCATCATGCATCTATAGAAGTAGCAGTAAAAAATCAAATCATGAATTGCATTGTGCGGATCTGCTACAAAAAGGCCTTTTTAAACTATTAAAAAGCAAAGATGTCGGCTTGAAGCCTAAGAAGTGCCTGACTCAAGCCAGGGTGTTTTCAGTCACTTCACATACATGCAAAAGCTGGACACTTGGAAGGCCAAGGCAGAACTGATGCATTTGAACAATGATTTGGGTGAAGAATATCGAATATGCCATAGATTGCTAGAAAAAGGAACAGACGTTGTCTTGGAAGAAGTACAGCTACAACATTTCCTTAGAAGAGAGGTTGGCAAGACTTTGTCTAACGTTTTGCATATGTTATTAGAAGGGCCAACCCCTGGAGAAGGATATCATGCTTGGTAAACGACAGGGTAAGCAAAAGAAAGGAAGACCCACGGTGAGATGGAATGATACAGTGACTGCAGTGATGGACTCAAATACAGCAAAGGGTTTGAGCATGGCGCAGGACCAGGCAGAGTTTCATCCTGTTGTACATCAGGTCACTGTGAGCTGGAACTGACTCCATGATGCCTAACAACCACAACACATTTCATATCGACTAAAATGAAATCAATCTAACATTTACCCTTTTGGTAACATTCAAAGTGCTGCTGAAACAAATCCTTTGACAAGCTATATAAAGAGTCCAGAATGATGCTTATATATTCACAGCAGACTTCTGTTGCTTTGCAATTATTTTAATCCAGTCTAAAATATTTTACATTTTTGAGTTGTCATCAGTTACACTACTTCATGTTTTATAGAAAGTTTTTAAAACATGTAGCACAGATTCACCCACTTATAAATATCTTATTTGCTTACAAAGCACAATGTATTTCATTACTTTGTAAAAAGTATAAAATTGAAGTCATTCTTCCAGTGACAAACACTTGCTTCACTTTTAGTGAATTTGTGCCTTGCCACCCTGTTCTTATGCTTTTCTGATTACACAATGACTTTTTCTTTCAGTGTTCAATCACAGGTAATTATTTTGAAGGCCTTTTAAAATGACAATTAGACTCAACTTGCAGAGACATCAGTGTATATGAGTGACTCTTTGCCAGTGATTATAAAATGCATTTTGATTTTGGAAATATCATAATGTGAAAAAAAATTGCATTTTAGGGTTTTTGGAATATGGTGTAGTTATGATTTGTTTTTTAAACTGACGAATACGCACAATAAAATGAAACTGGAGAAAATGTGCTAAGTAGTGGCTTTGTAAACATTGTTCCTGCTTTGCTTATTGTTAAATATGTTAAATAACATTTTAATTAACTCTGTTAGCAAAATTGCTTCAAGAAAAGATCTAAATCACTCCTGAATTCAGTATTCACTCAGAGAAAATACTTTGTTTAAAAACTCCTACACAAGAAAGATTTTTGTTTGTTTGTTTCTCAAAATGTTCAGATTGGTTCCAGAACTAGAAACTCTTTTCTCCATCATATTCTCTCTCTGATAATCTTATAAAAAACACTGCATTTTAGCTGAACTGGCACTTCTAAACACTGGGCTCGGAAATTGTAATTAAAATCCATCTAGAAGATTCATTTCAGTTTAATTGTGAGAAGAAGCACAGCGTGTTCTAGTTTCATTCCTGAAGAAACCTCCCACACAATCACTAAGAAATTTTTAAAGATCATCGTTGAAGTTAAGCACCTGCCTTTTTTGCAGATAGCTTGTGCCACCAAGAAGTCACCACCGCATGCCTCGGTTACATCACCAAACTTGTTTCTTGAAGATAGGCTCGAATCATCCTCTGAATTCCTTAGCAGGTTTTAGATTCAATCTCTGTGAAAAGACATATTAAACTGTAATAAATACAAACTCTAAACTTGAGTATATGACTTGGCAATCTAATCATCCAGCTGCTTGGCTATTAATCTCTTCCAAACTGATGTCACTAGCTGTTTTGGTGCCATCAATACTAATAGAATGATTTTGAACATGATGTGCAGTAAAAGCATACCCAGAGCTAGACAGATGGCAAATCCTAAAAGAAATAAACTAAATGGTGTTAGATTGATTCTTTTAAGACAAGAAGAAAACTGTGGTAAAAGGAAATGGCAAAAGCAGTAGGATTAAAATACACATAGCTGTAATTCTAAGAATCAGAAAATAAAAGATGCAATTCTGACTCAAAAAGAAAGATTTGCTGGCCTGGCAGAGAGTAGAGTAAACCTGAGAACATAAACCCCACATACCCTTTTAGCGCAGTAATGAAGTTATTCCTGAAGTTCAACTTTCTATGAAAGATTGGACAAGCCCATAATACACACACACACACACACAAAAAAAAAGACTAAAGGGGCACACCAGCCCACAGGCAAGGACTAGAACGCAGGAGAGGACAGGACAGCTGGTAATAGGGAAACCAAGTCTGAGAACAGAGGGTATTAACATGTTGTGGGGTTGTTGACCAATGTCATAAAACAATGTATATACCTTTTAAGGAGAAACTAGTTTGTTATGTAAACCTTCATCTAAACTACAACTTAAAAAATTAATATTCATGTTAATCATCTGAAAAAAAGAAGAAAAAGAAGCAAATAAATGCAAAAGTGAATGGACTGGACAGCACAAAACTTCATGTCTTAAGCTTTTCTCTATTTAGTTTCAAATTTTTATTCCCACTTAAGTATTCACTTCTTAGAACTGTCCTAACAAAGTATTATAAAATGAGAGGCTTAAAATGTCATAAATTTATTTTCCTTTAGTCCCAGAGCCTAGCAGTATGAGTTTGGGCTTTTAGTAGAGTCATGATCTCACCAGAAGCTCTAAGGTGAGAGACTTTCTTATCTTTCTCAGTTACTGGTAGCACCAGATATTCTTTGACTTGCACATGCCATCTTTCCTGTCTGTGTCTCTTCTCTTTTATAAGGAAACCATTCACTGTTCTGCACAATGACTTCACTTTAACAGATAACATCTCCAGAGACTCTGTTTCCAAAGGAGTTCATGTTCACTGGTACCCAGGGTTAGGACTTCAACATATCTTTTTAGAGTATGCTAGTCACCCTAAAGTAGTCTATAAAGGGGTGCATGTTCCTGAGAAAAGAGCTAGCTCTACTAGTTCTAACATCTCCTGGCTGTTGGCAGATAAGACATTTGTGCATATTAGCTCACCAAACTCTATAGACCGACTAGTCATCAGCATTCCCAAAAGACGAAATAATTAAAATGTTACAAATAAGGAAGATTAATAGAGGGTCTTTACTGATTTATAAAAACAAACAAAGCTGTTGCCACTGTGTGGATTCTAACTCATAGTGACCCCCATAGGGTTTCCAAAGAATGACTGGTGGATTCGAGGTGTCAACACATTGGTTAGCAGCCAACCTAACCAAATTGTTGTATTTAACAATTAAGTGGGTAAATATCATATGTGAGAGAACTGTCAGCAAATTCACCATCTATAGGCAAATAAACAGATCCAATAGACACAGGAGAAGCCACATTTCTATTTTTAATTTGTTATGGTGTTAATACATTGTAATCCTACCTTTATAAGTGGTATCTTAGTGATTAAAAAGGTTCAGATAGCTAATTTACTCCCCAAAGTAGTTCGTATACAAGAAATTAAAGAGTTGTGCTGAAATGCTACAATAGAACTACTGTTACCTATATTTAACTCCAGCCTAACTAATAGAAAGTGCCACTATTTATTTGGCATTTGATTATTTGCCAACTGTTTTCTTAAATAATTTATACAAATAACTTGCGCAGTTATAACATGTATCCCGCAATGCTGTTGCTATTTCCCCTTTCAACCCCCAAAACAAGCCCACTGCCACTGAGTAGGTTCAGACTGACAGTAACGCTATAGACAGAGTAGAATTGCCCCATAGACTTTCCAAAGAGTACCTGGTGGGTGTGAACTGTCAACTTTCTGGTTAACAGCCATAGCCTTAATCACTAAGCCACCAAGATTTTCTCTTTCCAGGTGAGAAAATGGAGCTTCTGAAGGAAGAAAATAACTTGCCTATTGTCATACAGTCAGTAAGTGGGAGATCATTTTAAACCCAGATCTGTGCAGTTACAAAATACATGGTCTTAACCATTATAAAGCCCAAAAAGCCAAAACCACTGCCATCCAGCCAGTTCTGACTCATGGCAACCATATAGGTAAGAGTAGAACTGTCCCATTGAATCTGCAAGGAGTGCCTGGCATATTTAAACTGCTGACCTTTTGGTTAGCAGACATAGCACTTAATCACTAACTACTCTATGAAGATTTCCTTAACCAGTGTAATAACCTTATAGTTCTTCTGTGTGTTAGGGATGTGGAAATAATAAGGCAAGAGCTCATATTCTAAATTACTGTAGCTAAGTCCAGTTTTAAGATCTGTTAGCAGCTGGATGCAGTGTGACACTGTGGAAATCAGAATATATTCATCTTACGAAAATAAAGAAATTGTGGGAAAAAATCTGGGGCAGAGTCAAGATGGTGCACTAGGCACACGTCTCCTTAACTCACTCCAAAAACTAAGGCCAGGAAGGACAATTAAATGGAGGCTTCTAGACACCCAGTGAGCCCTAGGACATGGCACAGGGCTGTCATTTTGGACTACATGCCACTTAACAGAAAACTTGTTTTCTATCGATGACCCCCACCCTTGTTGAATGGCCAGCTCTAGTGGACTGAAGGTAACTACCAGCTTTGGCTTTTTTCCTTCTTGTCATCCTGTGGCAGCAATTGGGCTTGACTGGTGGCAAAGTACTGCCACAGTGCTGACACAACCACCAAGTGGAATGGGCACACTTTGAGAGCCTGGCTCTGGACTCTGAGGATCACGCCCCCCCACCCCTCTTTCTGAACCTTTGCCATTGATTCAGCTGTTGCCCAGCAGACAGGAGGGCCCCTGCGGGATGCCATCTTGTCCAACCGGGAGGTATAACTACCCAAACAGAGGCCTCAGCAGGGGCTGATTCCCAGGTTGGAGGCAGTACCAGCCTTCGGAGTGCTTCCCCAGAAGAAAAGCTGTGTTTTGCAAAGTATACTCTTTGGGTAAGGCCTGGCACCTGATGACAGCAGGGCAGTAGCCTATCCATACTTTGAACTAGATCACAGCATCTAGGGACAGATATAGTGGTGCCTCCATTGCCAGCTGGAAAGAGGGGCTTGCACAGCTGACAGCCTGTTTATGGAAGCTGTCAGATAGCTTTTACCTTTCAAAATAACACTACCTAGAGAAATAACTGTGGTGCAGCCTGATGGCATTATCTTTCAGTCTTGACTGATCTGCAACATAAGGTCAGTTGATGGCCTCCCAGTGACTCCAGTAGGGTTGTGTCTTTGCCAGCCAGGAGGTGGAGCCCGCTATTACAGAGAGTCCACTGTGCCCAGTTACCGGAGTACATAGAGGTAACTGGTAATCAATTTCTACTTAAGCTCCTAATAAGGCAACACTAGAGAAATTAAACAACCTCTAGATGCCCAAAAAGCAACAGATCTTGGCCCAACACTTAAGGAAAAGTCTAACCATGGCTCCAGAAAGCTCCAAAAATAAAGAACCAAAAACTTCCCAGATGAAGAAGCTTTTCTGAAACTTTCAGAGGTCAAGTACAAAATAATTATATAGACAGCACTCCTAGACATTATACAAAATTTAGCTGACCAATATCAAAAATTAAGCAAGCTGTTCGAACCGATGGAACTCCAGCATTCTGAAATGCAACAGATCAATAACAAAATTAAAGAATCAGAAAACTCAATTCAAAGCCAAGAGAACAGAATTAAACAAATAGAAAACAGACTTTCTGACTTGGGAGACAGAACTACTGACACCAGCATTTTTGAGGAGAAGTCAGACAAAAGACACAAGAAAAATGAAGAAGGATTAAGAAACACGTGAGACTCTATAAAGAGGAACAATCTACGATTAATTGGAGTTCCTGAAAAGGAAGGGACACCTGAAAACACAGAGAGGATTACTGTTGACTTGTTGACAGAAAGCACCCCAGAATTATGAAAGAAGAGAACATAGATATCCAAGACATGTATCAATCACCATACAATACAGACCCCAAAAGAAAGACTCCAAGACATATTACAATCAAGCTTAATAAAATGAAACATAAGCTGAAACTCTCAAGGCAGTGAGACTCAAAGCAAAGCTAACATTCCGAGAGAAGCCATGTAGGCTTTTGTCTGACTTCTCAGCAGAAACCATGTTGACACGGAAGCAGTGGGGTGGCAACTTTAAAGCCTTGAAGGAGAAAAACTTCCAACCAAGAATTATATATCCTGCAAAACTGTCTTTGAAATACAAAAATGAAATTAAGACCTTCACAAATAAACAGAAACTCAGAGACTTTGTAAAAACCAAACCAAAGCTACAAGAAATAGTGAAAGGAGCTCTTGGCTTAGAAGAACAAAACCATTAACTCTAAATTTTAGGAGACAATACAGGACACATCATTCAGCAACCTAGTCAATTAAGGAAGGAACAAAACCCCAACCAAAGCAATAATACTAAAAGAAGTGATCCGGTGATCATATCACAAAAACTACAATACCATCACATTAAAAAGGGGCATATATTACAGTAGTTATAGTCTGTCCAGATGAAGAGGAAGTTAATAAGATATTTAGAATTTAAAATCAGATTTAAACATACATTATTAAGGGGATGATAGAGGTAGCAGCAAAGCATAACAAGGATGTGACATATCAAAACAAGAAATGCATATAGGAGTCTCAACAAAACAAAACCAACACTGAAAAGTGTGAAAAATCAACCCATAAAGAATGTCCCAGAACAGAATAGTAAGAACAACAGAGAAAACATCAACATAAAAATAAATACAGCAAAATGACAGCACTAAACAAATATCTATCAATAAATACATTGAAGGTACATGGACTGAATGCTCCAGTAAACAGACAACAAGTGACGTATACCAAGCTAACAATACAGAAAGAAGAGCAGGTGTGGCAATACTAATCATACTAATCTCAGATACAATATACTGCTAGAAAAACAAAGAAAAAAAACTCAGTAAAGACACAGAAGACCTTACTGCAACAATCAACCAACTAGACCTCATCAACATATACAGAACTTTCTATCCACCATGTTGGTCTGCTGCTTTTTGGGCATCTAGAGGTTGTTTAGTTTCTCTGATGTTGCCTTAATAGGTGCTTAAGTAGAATCTGATTACCAGTTACCTCAGTGTTGCCCAACTGGCCTCTTTCTAGAGGGGAGTGAAGAGGGTCGAGAAGAGAGAACAAGGGATTGTCAAGAGGATATGACTTGCAAAGAACAGAAAGGAAGAGCGCCCTGTTACCAGGCAAGGGGAGGAGTAGAAGCTGTACACAGGAAGGCATGAGAATTTAAACCAGATTGTATACTTTCACTCAATCACAATAAATAAAAAAAAAATTTAAAAAAGAAAAAAGAAATCATGGCCGAACTTATCAAATTTATAGCCAACTAATTCAGAGACTTTCCAGATGTATTGAAATAGCTCCCAGTATTTGAAATTCCAACCAAATGCAAATAAGATCTTGTTATCAACTTTCTGTGGCAATGTAAATGTCTTTGTGCTTCTGTGACTTCAAATTTGCTGCTGCATTTAGCCTACAGTGCAGTCCGATTCAATTTGGTGACTGCTACTCTGAACATCTTTGATGCAGTATTTCTTCCAATCCTGGTAGATGCATAAAGTCAGCTGGAGCCGTGGCAATGTGATTAAAGTTTTCAATCCAATTTGTCCGTATTAAGGAACCCATAAACAGATCAATGTGTATTGTGGACAGAAGATATGCTTAGGTAGTTTTGTGCATTTGTCAAGAGCAATGGATATCAGAGAAGAAAACAATCTGAGTAGAGAAATAACTATTTCTGAAAGAGTTCAAGTCCATAAGCGTCTTATAATTCTGGTAAATGGGAAGATTTTGAAAGACTAATAGGGGGACTTGGAATGTTTTAACTCTGTTCCTAGACATGGGTACCATGAAACCATTGTGGAGTACTTTGAAAAATCTCTTCTCACCTTGAATTCAGGAGGCCTCTACAGCACTAGGAAACCCTGGTTGCTAATCGAAAGGTTAGCAGTTCAAATCCACCGGGTACCCCTTGGGAGCTCTATGGGACAGTTCTGATTGGTCCTACAGGGTCACTATGAGTCAGAATTGACTCGATGACAACTAGTTCTTTTGTTTCTACAGCACTGCAACTGATTTAGTTATTATGAGTAAAAAGACAAATAGCCAGATGTTCAAATGAAAATTAAAAGAAGGAAAACCTGCATGTTTCTATATGAGATTTTGTTTAAAGTGTAAATGCTTTTCAAAGCAGATTTCTACAGTGCTACCAAGATACGCCAAGGCATAACTGGGAAAAAAGAGGACTCCAGTAGGAAATGAAACTCAATGGGCTATATTACAGTCTCCAAACTAAGGGACCGTGGCATTTAATCTCATCTTCTAAGTAACCACTTAAATGTGGGCAAATCGGGTCACTTTAGTTTCCCTTCATGAAAGAATAAAAATGCTTAAGAAAAGTTGGACAAAGAGTGACTTATGAAAATAATCACAAAGATTTCGAACACCTAAATATTTCAAACATGAAGCTAAAGAGCGGCAAACTGACATTTAGGTAGACAAGGGCTTTTTAAAGAACTTGCTTCAGGTTATAGTAACGAACAGTCTCAAGTTAATATGAAGAGAAGATTGCCTTGGCGTGATTTATCAACAGAAAAGTGTCTATTTTCTGGTGGCCAAAGTGAGTGAAAATCTGTGAAACAAAAATGTGTGCATGCTTTTTCCAAACCAAGAGAAACAACTTGCATTTCTCTGATTAAAGAAATGTTCTCTTTCCTTTGAGGATACTTCCGTTCTTTGTCTGCCTGGCTATCTGCTTCGATACCCTAAATGGGGTCTCTTCTCAG
Source organism: Heterohyrax brucei (assembly GCA_028571685.1). Lineage (NCBI taxonomy): Eukaryota > Metazoa > Chordata > Mammalia > Hyracoidea > Procaviidae > Heterohyrax > Heterohyrax brucei. The sequence goes on from CM053149.1 coordinate 56,875,858, forward strand.
CCAAGTACCACCTAATACCCTAGTCAGTTGCAATCTCCTCTTTGATGTTTCCTGGGCTTTCTCTGAGCCAGTCTTTTCTAATTTATTCTGCACCAAAGTATTAATTTGCATCTCTGCCTCTTTTAAGGGAAGAAGACTCCTTTAAGTTCCAGCATTTTGTTTTAATTGTCTTCATTCCTGCTATCTAGCACATTTCTTAGTGCGTGACAGGTAGTAGTGAACAAAGATAGGAAAGAAAGAAGTTAGAAGGAAGAGAAGGGAAAGAAATAGAAGGAAAAAAAATTAAAAGATCTATAAACAATGGGAGAGACTAAGCCTAATCTCGGATGTTTTATAACAACTATAATTCTTCTGAAATAAAAGGAGAGATTTAGGTTCCAAGGTAATTTCTCACTCTTTTTCCTTGGATCAGAAGTTGCAGAGTGCACATAAAAGGAATGTGGTAATTTCATTATTACTGCAAAAAGTGTTTAGTCCTCCAGCAAGCATGCAGCAGGCCAATTTATCACTTAAGTCTCATACAAACAACAGACTAATAGAACATGTGATAAATTTGTAATACCTTTCATTTAAAGCACTCAAATTAAACAGTGGTCAGGAATGAAAATACGACACACAATTAATATAAATATGTGTAGTGTATATGTCTAATTGAAAACCTTGGCGGAATAGTGGTAAAGGGCTATAGCTGCTAACCAGAAGGTCAGCAGTTCAAATCCACCAGGCACTCCTTGGAAACTCTATGGTACAGTTCTACTCTGTCCTATAGTGTTGCTATGAGTCAGAATCGACTTAATGGCACTGGGTTTTGACTCGACGGCACTTGGCAAATTATAGGTGACTGTACACATATATATATTTATATATGAGACACATTGGTATTAATATGAGTCAAGTATAAGTCACTAAACAAGAGATTTTAGTCTGTACGTGTTAGGTAGATCTTTTATGATATGATAGCATATTTGGAAAACAGGTATTTCACATATTATTTTTGGCGAAGGGCAAACTGAAATAGTAGCACTGTATAATCCTGTATTACAATCCTAACATAACATTTAGAAAATTTGAAAAAATATTTGTCTATCTATCATCCACATAGAAATCACCTTTCTGCTTTCTGTAAATAAAACAAAGAGAAAATGATCAAAATCAGATAATGCTTAACTGGAAACAAAACACATCTCAAGCTTACCACTTGAGAGACGAAACAAAAATTTAAACGTTCCAACTAATTATTATATTTCATCTCTCTTCAGGTGAGGTATTAGATTCTCTGGACACTACTGCATATTTTTGCCTAAATTTTTATGTTCCCTTCTGCAGAATTGAAATGGGCAGCTGGATGCTTTTTGAAATTAAAAACTAATCTTCAAAAAGCAGTCTTAGTACGTTTGCATTGTCACAGTGTAGAGAGCTCTAAAAAATATCCATGAATCTGTGCGAAGTGTTGTACGTCTCTTTCCTGTGTGTGGATCTAGACCCACAAAATGGCATCAACTTTTTCTCAGAATATGATCAATTCATCATCTCAATGTCTTCCTGAATATTTCCCATTTTATCTTTGAATTTATGTAATAAATTGACTAGTTGGAGGCTCCTCTCTTTAACGATATTTGTAAGACTCTAATGTTCAGTTGGAAACCCTGGTAATGGAGTAGTTAAGTGCTATGGCTGCTAACCAAAAAGTCGGCAATTGGAATCTATCAGGCGCTCCTTGGAAACTCTGTGTGGCAGTTTTACTTTGTCCGGTAGGTTAACTGTGGGTTGGAATTGACTTAACAGCCATGAGCTTGATTTTTTTTTTTTTTTTTTTTTTGAGTTCAGTTAGAGAGACAGTGCAGTGACTCAAACTGATCCAGGTAGACTGTGAGGTTGGGATCTAAATGGTAGCCCTGCACACCTCATATACATATCAAAACTTCAACACTTATCCTTGGTGACACCACCAGTTTAATGTGATGTTGATTATTGGTCCAGTTGTAAGAATTTTTCTTTTTTTTTTCTTTCTTTTTTTTGTTAAGGTGTAAGCTGTACTGAAGGCTGTGGTCTTTGATCATCGTCAGTACGTGCTTCAAGTCTTCTTCATTTTTACCAAGCAAGGTTGAGTTTATGCATATCACAGACAATTAACAAGTCTTCTTCCAATTCTGATGTCATATTCTACTTTACACAGGGCATCTTCTCAGATTATTTGTTCAACATGCAGGTTGAATAAGCATGGTAAAAGGATAGAACCCTGACACGCATGTTTCCTGACTTTAAACCAAGCACCATTCCTTGCTCTGTTCAAGGGCTGCCTCTTGATCTACGAGCACAATTAAATGTTCTGCAATTCACAGTCTTTGAAATGGTGTCTGAGTGTGAACTGTACTAAGTAGACAGTGAAACCAAAGTGACAGCAAGTTAAAAGTGTAGAAGGATCAACTTTCTCGGGTCTACTTTTCATTCTAAGGTGATATGACTCATTTACCTTGTTACTGCTATTCCTGTCTGCGTCCATGACTTTTGAGACTGATAGAATTTATAATCTTGTTTCCTGCCTGCCTTGTTTTCCATTTACCTCATGGTCAGTGGTTCACCTGTAACCTCCACTGTGCAGAAGCCTCGCCCTGCAATCTAGTATCCCATCTAGGCCCGGGTTTTGTACTGTCATGTCTACAGGACACAAGTTAAGGGAACTCAAGGCTGTTCGAAATGAAAACTTAACCTATGTCTGACCATGCTGTGCTGTCAAATTAATTTGAACAAAATTCCTGTTCTGAGATCCAAACAGAAAACAACATACATGTTCTGTATTCACTGTTATCAGTATTTACCTAAGGCAGAGTCTCCTCCCTGTTTGATCTCAGAGAGAAGAACATCAAGACATAGATATCTGACCAATCTATTTTCCTCCTATCCATCTTTCCTAAACCAAAAACCAAACCCAGTGTTGTTGGGTTGATTCCAACTTATAGTTAACCTATAGAACAGAATAGAACTGCTCCACAGAGTTTCCAAGGAGCACCTGGTGCATTCAAACTGCCAACCTTCGGGTTAGAAGATGTAGGACTTAACCACTCTACCACCCGGGTTTCCATCTTTCCTAGGGCCCGACAAAGGGTGGGCTTTTGTTTTCATCCCTGTCAGTCATATCCTTCTATCTGTAGGTACAAAGACTCACTACTTACCAAGTAAGAGTTTCTTTTCTAGACTACTGAAGGACTGCTTTCTCATGACTGGATGGGGATAAGGGTGCCTAAAAGGGTTTATAAAATCCTGCCTCAGGATAATAGTTTCATCTGCCAAATTGTTGTCTAAAATATAAGTGACAAGACAGTGATTTCTTTTAAAAGTTATTGTTTCACAATCACTTTGCTTTGTCACTTACATTTTAGGAAAAATTCACATGCTGTAACTCCTATTTCAAGGTCAATCCTGTTGCTTTTGAATCAGCTCTTGACTGAGAACTCATTCCTCTGCAGTATCACCACTGATTTTTCCAATATCAAGTGCCTGGAAGAACTGGGGCTATAAAAAGACTTTCACACCACATTTAGGCTGGCCAAAGTCACTACAACATCACATGGGATAGCTGTTCTACTCAATTCTACAGCAAACTATAGAAAAGATACTAGATCTTTCTGAGTTACCAAACAATTTAACCAACTGTCCAGTTTTCTTCTTCCTTAAGTCTATACTCTCTCAAGACCTCTTATAGCCACACATTTTGCCCCCACCTGAAAACATGCACCAGTGATCATGGGGAAGGATCTTTATCTCACACACAAAAGATGGGAACAGACCTACAGAAAGCAAAGAGGCTTTTCTGCTTTTTAAGAGTTACTAATGTAGTTTAAATATTTCATGTCCATTAGCAAGATTTTTGGATAGAAAAGAAATACACCTGGTAAACTCCAAAACTTCTCAAAAACAGCCATCAAAAAAGCCAAAAGAAGATGAATGCTGACCCTTACTAAGCATCTGTCACGGGCAAGGTGGTGCTGGATAAACCATTGGTGAATCCTTAGGAATGCTTAATGTCCTTTGAAAGGAGGATCAGGTAAAAGCATACTAAGTCACATGTTTAAGAGACAGTGCAACAAGAACACCAGGTCTAAAGATTGGCTGGATGACAGTAGCTCCTACCAACTGTGATGAATTGAACTGGGTTATCTGAAAATACATCTTGAAGTCCTAAACTCTCGTACATGTGAACAAGATCTCGTGTGGAAATAGAGTTTTGAAGATGGTATCAGTTAACATGAAGCCATAATGTTGTTGGGTGAGCCCCTAATACAGTCTGAGTGGTGTTCTCATAGAAGGCAAGAGACAGAGATAGGCAGACTGAGGAAGGAAAGCCATGTGAAGATGCATCTAAAGGGAAAGGGAATGTCTGGAGCCACCAGAACCTGGGACAGACCAGAGTTTTCCCCTCCACATTCGGGAGGGAATGGCCTGGATATTAAATGTTGAGTTTCAATTTCTCACTTTCAGAATTATGAGATGATAAATTTCTGTTGTTATAAGCCACACAGTTTATGATATTTTTTTGTTATGGAAGCCTAAGAGCATGAATATGCCAAGCCTCTATCTTTCTTATTTTTACAACTCTGCAATTATCCCTACTCCCACTTTTTCTACTTTCTCTTTTTTTTCTAGTTCCATTGTCATCTTTTTGTCCATGTTTCTCAGCTGTTGCATCCTTTGACTCAGTACTTTCTCTCTCACATCTGTATATGTCTTGATACTGTCTCAACTAACCATTATTCTTACGACCTCTGTCTCTCTGTCTTAAATTTTTGTTTCTGATGAATCCCTGCCATCAAGATGATGTTCTGAAGAGCAACAATCCCCAAACTGCCATGTGATTCTTTTCCTAATTTTAATAAAAATCCAAAAATTCTCATTCACATGTCAGTTCTCTCTAATTCGTGACATAATCCCCAATTTTAACTGTCACAGATGCCTTGTGTCAGAAACCCTGGTGGCACAGTGGTGAAGTACTAGAACTGCCAACCAAAAGATCAGCAGTTTGTATTCACCAGACACTCCTGGTGAAACTCTATGTATCAGTTCTATTCTGTCCTATATGGTTACTGTGAGTCGGAACTGATTCAATGGCAATGCATTTTTAAATACTTTATTATTACATTAAATTGCAATTATGTTTCTGAATCATTATGTGGAATTACAAGGGGTCCCAAATGGTCAAAGAAATCTTGAAAAAAAGTATTATAAAACTACAGTTATCAAAATAATATGGTATGGCTATAACGACAAATAAAACAATGGAATATAACTGAAAGTCCAGAAATAAGCCCATACATCTTTGGTCGATCAATCTTCAACAAGGGTACTGAACCCAACCACAGGAGGAAAGAGCAATCTCTTTAAGAAACAGCACTGCAACAGGATTTCCACAAACAAAAGAATGAACCTGGACCCATACCTCACACCATATATGAAAAGCAACTCAAAATGAATCAAAGATCTACACGTAAGATCCAAGAACTATAAAACCCTTAGAAGAAAACAAGTAATGCTTGGTCTTCTGGTCTTCAAAAGTGATACTTACATATGACTCAAAAGCATAAGCAACAGAAAACAAAATAAATGAGACTTCATCATGATTAAAAACTTTTCATCATCAAATATTGTGTAATTTCACTTATATGAAATGTCTAGAAGAAATGAGTGGAGACAGATCAAACTTTATTAATGGTTAACAGGGGAAAGTGTGAAGGAGAAGGAAAAGAAGATTTATTGCTTATGAGTCACTGAGTTTCTACTAAGCATGATGGAAAATTTGGGAAACAGATAATATCGATGGTTGCACATTACGAACAAAATTAATTTCAGTGATTTACACATGTGAAGAATATTGAAACGTCAACTATTTTATTACATACACATTAACAAAAATAAAAAGCATTGAGTTTTTTTTTTTTAAATCCAGAAAATGACTTAAACAAACTGGTTAATATGTAATATTTATCCAGTTTGCTCACAGCTATAGGCTTCTTACCATATTTTTTGTTTGTTTGTTTTTCTCTTCTTATAAATTTCTAATAAATTAAAACTAACAGCTTCACATTATTTTTACTACCACTTCTACTGGTCTTATAGAAATAACTGTTTGTTGGTTGGTTGTTGATTCTTTTGTTGTTGTTTAATAAAACAGATACCAGTCTCATCTATCTGCTATACTTTCTTACGTGAACTTTCTATAGCAAGATTCTTGACGTAAACCACATGTTCGAAAAAGTTCTTCTAATTGTTGTAACAAACAGAAAAGCCCACTAGCTAACAATAACGTTTTTACCAAAGAAAGTACAAACAACTAAAATTTAAAAACAAACGAAAAGCAAGCACCAGTGGCTAAAACAGGCTTACCAAAGCCGATTACTGTTGAGTTGATTCCAACTAAAAGAGACAGTTGAACTTCCTCTTGGGTTTCGAAGGCTGTCACCTTTAGGGAAACTCTGGAGGCCTAGTGGTTAAGTGTTACAACTACTAACCAAACAGTCAGCAGTTCAAATCTATCAGGTGCTCCTTGGAAACTGTCTGGCAGTTCTACTTTGTCTATAGGGTTGCAAAGAGCTGGAATGCCCTTGATGGCAGTGGCTTTGGCTTCCTTTGAGGGATCACTCTTCACGGAAGCTGACTGTCATTTCTTTCTCCCACAGAAGGGCTGGTGAGTCCCAACCACCAAATTTTGGTTAACAGCAGAGTATTCGACCACTGCACCAACAAAACAGACTACATATTGCTAACTCTTAGTGTGTAAAGTAGCTTCAAAACCAAATTATATCTGATATTCTCCACTTGTAGATTTCTATGAGCCATGGGCAATATGCCAAGTGCTGTCGAGTTGGATCAAAAATTGCAGGCAAACTGTTCCCAGAGAACACAGTTCTTACCATTTTAATTTGGTGACTTACTCTAGGAGAAAAGTTCATTTTGTAACCATAGTGCACTTTTAGGTATGGACAAAACACAGGTTGGTACTCCTGACAAAGTAGTGTTGTTTTTTTCTTAGCCAACAGTGAATGGGTCTGCAAACTAACAGTTATATGATCATAGTCAAAGATATACTCCTCCAGCAAGGGATGCCTTGCCTCAGCATATTTAAACAATGAGTGCGTAATTTCTACTGATCATAAAATTACAGCATAGCACAGTTCTTTGACAGTAATGTCAGAGCTTCTTTAAATGTGAAGGTCATAACACAAAATACAAGATGACAAATCAATTGGAATCTCTTTAGTAAACATTCCCACAGCACTTCACCAAGATCTGAATACCCATCGAAATGCTGCTATATTCAAATCAGATCCATTAACTGAAACTTAAATATGTATTGCCTAAAAATAACTTATTTAATCATGCCTCATGAGTTAATACAGTAATTTTATCTTTTATGTCTAATATCCAAGCCCTTCAGATGTAGTTAACATCAGAATAAAAGAGAACTTTTATTCTCTTTAATCAAAGAACCAGGAAAGTGAGTTTCTCTCGTCTCCAGAATAATTATTGGTCTGTGAGTGAGTGTGTGTGTGTGTGTGTGTGTGTGTGTGTGTGTGTGTACTTGCATGCATGATTGTATTAAGTATGATCATCACTGGAAGTAATCAAGACTAGTTTGCAGTCACCACTCAGTATGCAACAAAATTAGTAAGGCGAAATCATTTATGTGTTATCCTAAGCACAACAAGATCCTGGTGGCACAGAGGTTAAATGCAGTCTACTGCTAACTGAAAGCTCAGTGGTGATTTCAACCCATCAGCTTCCTGCAGGAGAAACCTATGACAGTCTAACTATATGAATATATACAGCCTTGGGACACCATGGGGCAGTTCTATTCTGCTTTAAAACCCAAGGGACAGTTCTACCCTCCTTGTGAGTTTGAATCTACTAGGCTGCAGTGTATTTAGTTCAGTTTGACGGACAAGTGGAATTCAATTTAAAACCTGCTGCCATAGAGTCGATTCCAACTCCTAGTGACCCTACCAGTTAGTGTAGAACTTCCCCATAGAGTTTCCAAGGAGCACCTGGTGGATTTGAACTGTTGATCTTTTGGTTAGCAGATGTAGCACTTAGTCACTATGCCTCCAGGGTTTAGCCAAGGTTTTAAAAAACATAACCTATAATGTATACACCAAAATTACAAACATTTATTGATTTATTTACGGCTTAGCCATATCATTAATTTAAATCTTAATAGGCAAAAAAGAGAGTTGGTTTTGCTATGTACATGTTTGTGCTCACGTACCAAAAAAGACTCTGTAATAAACAATTAGGTTGGAGACTGCTTTTCCTAATGGGGATTAGAACATTTGTTCAGAAAGCTTGTTGTTGTTAGATGTCATTGAGTCATTTCCAGTTCATAGTCATCTTATGCACAAGAGAAGGGAACACTGCTCAGTCCTGCTCCAACTCCATCATCATGCTTGAGCCCATGGTAAGAAAACTTAATGGGCCTATAAAGCAAACAGCAACACACAGGAACTTGCCTCTTAGTTCAATCGAGTATATGAGACCAAGCGGGCAATACCCACCCCAAAGCAAAGATGAGACAGCAGGAGAGGACAAGAAGACTGGACAAATGTACAGGAGAAAATAGGGGTGGAAAGGAGGAGAGTGCTGCCACATTATGGGGACTGAAACCAATGTCACAAAATGACTTGTGTGTAAATTTTTGAATGAGAAACTAACTTATACTTTAAGCTTTCAGCTAAAGCACAATAAAATTTAAAAAAGGCTTACTGAGTTTTCTAAAGCACAATAAAATTAAAGAAAAAAGCTTACTGGGTTTTTTAAAGCACAATGACATTAAAGAAAAATGCTTACTTGGTTTTAAAACTGGTGCATAATATTTAGGCACAGCACAGGCACGCTTATTAACTCAAATACTTTTAATCAGCATTAATGAATGAACAAACACCCACAGAAAAGAATCCCTTTGCTCATTTTTCTTAGATGAGAAGATGGCTTCGTTAATTTTAACATCAATGCTCTCCTGTCATGTATGTGGCACTAATAGTTAATAACACAAGGACAGCAACATTGCCACCAAAATGTCTTCCCACATTCATCCTGCAACACTAATTGCTACCTAGACACTAAGATAGTTTGACAAGAAAATCGCAGGTGTTTGTTTCTCTTAAGCGAAATTTTTTGTTCTCCTATTTTTCCTCCCTTTTTTAATTCTGGGAGAGAGCACTGAGTTGCACAATTCTTAGGAAGAACTGAGCAAGCCCAAATCAACATATTCAAAATCCCAAACCCACTGCCAATTCATAGTCACCCTACAGGACAGAGTAGAACTGTTCCACAGGGTTTCCAAGGGTGTAAATCTTCACAAAAGCAGACTGTCACATCTTTCTCTTGCAGAGTGGCTGATGGGTTGGAACAACTGATCTTTCAATTACCAAGTGAGTGCTTTTAACCACTGACCACTAAAACCCACTGCCGTTGAGTCGGGTCTGACTCACAACCAACCTAGAGGTCGAAGTGGAACTGCCCCATAGAGTCTACAAGGAGCACTTGGTGGATTTGAACTGCTGATCTTTTGGTTAGCACATACAACTTTTAACGACTACACACCAAGGCTTCCACTGACCACTAGGAATCCCTAAAATCAACATAAAAAAACCCCAAATCCACTACCATAGAGTCAGGTCTGACTCATAGCAACCCTATAGGTCAGAAGGCACTCAATTATTATTACATCTAAAATTTTTGGAGTATTCTTTCAGCATTGATAAAAGGAAATCAATCCTTATTATCTCTGTTATACACAGTCTTTGATCTCTAACACCTAAAACTGTGTAAATGTGTTTTCAATTGTGAACATCAACAACTCTTAACAATGGATTTAAGTTTCACAACTTTAACTTGGTTTTAATTTCATTCCAAATATTAACGATAAAGAACTAAGGAATCCAGGATGAAATGAGTGAAGAAGATCAATCATACGGTAGCTTAGGTTAGTCAGCTTATACCATATTTGTCTTCTTTGCAGGCAGAGATGACTGCATGATTAAGATATGGCCAATGAAATACGGAAGAAAGCAGTTGCATGGGGATTCTGGGAGAGCTTTACAAAGCAATGAACTCAGCTAGCATAGGACTTTGACTTTTTCTCCTTGGCACTGTATACTTTTACTGCCAAGCCAGCCAAGGAGATCTTATATTTTCTCTTTTCTCTCCATTACCCATCTCCAAAATCAGATCAAAATCAATGTAAGCTCTGAGTCTGGCATGCTTGGGAAAGCAAGTCCAGCGGATTCAGACTCACAGGGAGTGTGGAACTGCTCTGTGGGTTTTCAAAGCTGAACAGAACTGCCTGATAGGGTTTCCAAAGTCTTCACCAAGAGCTTCAGGTTAACAGAGTAACAGATCATTACTGTTTTTTCTCACATCAGCGTCTGGGTGAGTTACAGACTGAAATGATTTCTTGCAATAGAACCTGTACCTCTCTATACTAGACATTCATTCATAAGCTCTTATCAAAGTTTCTGGTGCCTGGCTCTATGAAGTTGTGGAAAAAGGAAACAGAACTATGATTCTCAATCATGTACGTGCATTAGAGATAGCAACGGGTACTTATTTTTTAAAAAATAATGTCTAGGCTCCCCCCCCCCATCTGTGCAAATAAATCAAAATAAATGATGAGGCACAGACCTCGATGTTTGTTTGTTTTGCAGGTAATTTTCAAAAGCAGATAAGATTGAAAAACACTAAGACAGAAGCTAGGAAGGTTACACAGGTTAGGAATTTTTAGCACTGGGCTAGAAATATTGAAAAACAAACAAACAAAACAAAAACATTGGTGTCAAGTTGATTCTGACTCATAGCAACCCTGTAGATAGAGCCAAAGGACCCCACAGAGTGCCTGGTGGATGTGAACCGTCAACCTTTTGATTAACAGCTGTAGCACTTAACCAGCAAGCCACCAGGATTTCCTGGGCTAGATCTATAGGTACAGGAATTACATTTTGGAGTATTATACTGCTTATCTTTTAATAAGTGTTTCCTTTCACAGCCTACTTAAAAATTACCAAGTTACACCTATCGCTTGTAGTATAATCAAATTCTAAGCATGATTTTCCAGCCTGTTCATTCTCTAGTGCTATTTCACATTGCTTTTTGTCTTATTCACCTTTCCCACTAGACTGTTAGCATCTGGATAGTATGGCTGTGCTTTTTTATCTCTGTAGCTCTGGGTAGAATCCAATGCCAGGTATAAAGAAGGGACTCAAAAGGATTCTAGAACTGAGTGGTCATCTCAGTTGATCAGTATACCAGTCTGAAATGAATACATATGTCTTCATGAGCAACTTGATAGACAGATGGACAGATATACAGAAGATAGGTAGGTTGATTGACTGATTGATTTACTCATCCCAATTATATTGTGAAATTTCCACGGTCCAAACATTATGAAAAGGCCTAAGTTCACAGGATGAAAGGGACTTCAGGAAGCACATATTTTATTGATTGTCATTTATAGCTGCTGGAAAACACATAAAATGGTAGTAGAAACATGATCTAGCTCACATAGAAAATACTAAATATAGATATAAAGCAGTAATAGCATCAGATAAGGAGGATAACAGCACTGGCTAAGCAGGATGACAGCATCAGATACGGGGATAACAGCATCAGGTCAGCAGGGTAACAGTGTCAGGTAAGGAGGGGAACAGCAGCAGGAAAGGAGGGTAAAGGTAGAGTGAGCAGCTCCCACTTCCTTTTCAGTGAAGGCTTGCTTGTTGCTGTGATGTTGGAAGCTATAATGAAGATCAAGCAGTACAGCCTTCAATATAGACTGCATCTCAATACTGAAAAAATAAAAGTCCTCACAACCGGACCAGTAAGCAACATCATCATAAATGGAGAAAGAATTGAGGTTGTCAAGGATTTCATTTTACTTGGGTCCACAATCAACAGTCATCGAAACTGCAGTTAATAAATCAAGACACACTGCATTGTGAAAATCTGCTGCAAAGGATCTCTATCAAGTGTTGAAAAGTAAAGAGGTCACCTTGAAGACTAAAGTGCGCCTGACCCAAGACATGGTATTTTCGATCATAACATATGTATGCACAAGCTGGACAACAGACAAAGACAGAAGAAGAATTGAGGCCTTTGAATTGTGGTGTTGGAGTAGAATGTTGAATGTTCCAGGGACCACCAAAAGAACAAACAGATCTGTTCTAGAAGTATAACCAGAGTGTTCCTTGGAGGCAAAGATGGCAAGACTGCATCTTATGTACTTTGGACATGTTGTTAGGAAGGGTCAGTCCCCAGAGAAAGGCATCACACTTGGTAGAGTGGAGGATCAGTGAAAAAGACGAAGATCCTCAATGATATAGATTGACACAATGGCTGCAACAATGGGCTTAAGCATAAAAACAGTTGTGGACATGTCACAAGACTGGGCCATGTTTTGTTCTGTTGTGCATAAGATTGCTCTGAGTCAGAACAAACTCAACAACAATAACATACATATAAACCCCCAAACCAAACTTACTGCTGTCAAATTGATTCTGGCTCATAGCAACCCTAAAAGACAAAGTAGAATTGTCCCTTAGAGTTTCCAAGGAGTGTCAGAAGGATTTGAACTGTCGACCTTTAGATTAGCAGCCATAGCACTTAACCATTATGCCACCAGAGTCTCTAAATGTAGCTATACCCACTGCCGTCGAGTCAAGTCCGACTCATAGGGACCTTAGAAGTCAGAGTAGAGCTGCCTATAGAGTTTCCAAGGAGCGTCTCGCAGGTTTGAACTGTCAATCTTTTGGTTAGCAGATATAGTACTTAATCCACTATGCCACCAAGGTTTCTAATATAGCAACAGAGATTGTTAAATGTGTATCACATTGACTTTGTTACAAGTCTTTTGTCATCACGGCACACATTCTGCCAACATGGTTTTAGTGTTTTATTCTTCACGTATCATGGATGCCTGCTGAAAAACTGATTTCACAATTTATTCCATGGACTTTTCCAGACTTCACATTGAGAGTTTGATCCCATGGCTAAGAAAGAATATTTCAGAGGGGTTAAATCAAAGAAGGAAATATTAATGACCTAAAGTAACCCAGGATGAAAAATGTATTTGATAACAATTTAAATAACATAGGCATAAAAAATATAGATTTAGGCCAATTAGGAATGGAAGCCAGAAATTATGTGAACACATGCAACACACTTTAATTTCATATAAAGACACTCCATGAGCAATTAAGCTGAAGCGCCCGTTGCCGTGGAGTTGACAGAATCACAGTGACACTATAGGGCAGAGTATAACTGCCCCATACGGTTTCCAAAGCTGTAACCTTCACAGAAGCAGACTGCCACAGCTTTCTTCCATGGAGCGCTGGTAGGGTCAAATCACCAACTTTCCGATAAGTGCTTAGCCACAGTGCCACCACGCTTCCTTATACATTATTGAGAAGAAAGAATATTAAAGGAAAAATATTTCTTCTTATCATTAATTACTCTTTCTCCCCTTCTCTTTGTAGCCAATATACCATAATTAAAGTTCACAACTGACTCAGGATGACTCTGAATGAATTGCAGAGAAAGGGACAGGATAATTAAACGTACTACTAAAATATTAAAGCAAGTTCAAGAGAGGCAGCTAAAAGTCATAGTTGTCTCCAGCAGGAAAATAATTTATAGCTACTCAGAGTCATATTATGTTTAACAATCTGAGGGATGCGATGCAGAGTTCCCAGAGGAAAAACACACCACCTCATATCTTATTAAAATATGCATATTTGGGGATCTAGAGGTTTTCTGTAAAAGCACCTAACACTTTAGGACTCCTATCTCACTGAATCAAAGTTCTGGATAAATAGGGAGTGTAGAATAACCCTGGTGGTGTAGTGGTTGAGCACTACATCTGCTAACCAAAAGGTCGCTAGTGAAAATCCACCAGGCACTCACTGGAAACTCTGACCTATAGGGTAGCTATGAGTCAGAATTGACTGAATGGCAGTGGGTTTTTTTGTTTGCTTGTTTTTGTTTTTGATAGGGCAGAGAGTAGACGTAAAGGGAGGAGAGAACAATCCAAAGCTGAAAGTCCTTCATTTGGCCAAGAACTGACCTTGACCTGGAGAGAGCTATCCTCCCCTGCAGCTGCTGCTTGCTACACTTCCACAGATCAAAATCATGAGCTGAACACTCTGTAATGAACTACCCCAGGCTGTCACTCTGTGCCCTCCCAAGACTGCTTGTCATTGAAATGAGTGCAATTTAAAGAACAAAGAACATGGCAGACATCCTTGTCCCTGATGTGGACAGCACGGCTCCAAAAGTTGAGCTTGCTTGGGGTCTGGTCACTGGAAACACACGACCCAAGAATAAGAAATGAGCACATACAGCCCCATCTCACACTGAATAACAGGATTTACTCTGTGGGAATCACAAAAGTAAAATCAGAGGAAGAAATGAAATCTTTGATTAACCTGAGAAGCTTGCCTGTCCTTCTGGTTGATTGGCTTGCTTTTCATTTTCTGAAATAGAACATACAGCCTTATAACCAACTTGTTGTTTCAGTTGAAATATGTTCTTGTCACTAGAAAATGTATTTCCAGTCCCAAACAGAACTTACTAGACAGTAGTACAATTACATTCCAAAGCAACTTACATATTTGACATGTTGCAAGTCAAAAGAGATGGATATTTTACCCTTTTGTATTAAGATAGAATGGAAAACTAATATAAATAGAAGTTAATATATTACCACAGAGAAGAACATGATAAAAGTCTTGTCCTTCCCACAAGATTTATCTTGGGAAAAAGACTTTAGAAATTACTTTCTTCCCCAAGAGGGAAATGGTGATTTGCGGAATTAATGTATTTTAGCACAATGAAGTGTAAAATCCATTCCTGTGATGCACATCCACCACTTGTCAGTCAGTGTGTCATACTGTGGTGGCTGATGTGTTCCTGTCGTGTTGGAAGCTATGCCACTAGTATTTCAATTACCTGCAGGGTCACTCATGGGGGATCTTTCACACTAAGGATCTTTCACACTAAGACAGACTAGGAAGAAGAATGATGTGATCTACTTCTAAAAAAAAAAAAAAAAATGGCTAGTGAAAACTTTGTGAATAGCAGAGGAACGAGACCAGTCCCTAATAATGCACATCATCCTTGGTAAAGCAGCAAGTCAGCAAAAAACAAGACTTTCAATAAACTGAGCAGACACAGTGGCTGCAACACTGGGATCACACATAGCATTGATTGCTGGGACCAGGTGGTGTCTTGTTTTCTTGTAAATAGGTTCACCAGAAGTCAGAATGGATTGGCTGATACCTAGCAACAGCATCAATACACATCTAATGGATGTAGCTTTCCTGACACAGGATGGGGTCTCAAGAAGCATTATCAAGTGACATGGACTCAGATTTTATTTGACTTGTCCCTAAGAGATCCACTTTTAAAAGTGAAGATTTTAGAAAACCCTAACACAGACTACCTCATCCAGGTGGTCAAGATTCACATTAAAAGTGATAAGTCTTGTTGATAGACTGTGCCCTTGGTATGACAAGAATGACTTTTCACCTCTGTGATCTTTCTCCCAAGAACCCATAACACCAGTCCAATCATGAGGAAGATGTCAGACAAATGCCCAGCTGAGGAGCACTCTACAAAATAAATGTGTGATCAGCACTTCTCAAAATGTCAAGGTCATTATTAAGCAAGGAAGTCCCAGAAACCATCACTGAGAAGAGGTGCCAAAGGAGACATGATCACTAAATGTAATGAGATCTCCACGATAGGATCCTGGGACAGAAAAAGGACATGAGGTAAAACTAAGGAAATGCAAATAAAGTAAGAATGAAGTGAATGACAATGTATCAGTATTGGTTTATTAATTATGACAAGTGTAGCATTACTATAACATGTCTGAGGTATATTCAAACTTGGGACTATTCACAAGTTTTCTTTAAATGAAATAAAAAATATTAAATGTTAACCCTTTCTTTTCCCCCTCTACCATGAAGACCAAGGAGCCCTAGTGATGCGGTAGTTAAACACTCAGCTGCTAACCAAAAGGTCAGCAGTTCAAACATACCAGCTGATCAGCAGGAGAAAGGCAGTCTGCTTCCATGGAGATTACAACCTCAGAAACCCTATGGGGCAGTTCTTTTCTGACCTATAAGGTCTCTATGAGTTGGAACCTACTCAATGGCAATGATTTGGTTTTGGCTTATGCTCATTTTACAAATGAGAAAATTGAGAATCAGACAATTTAATGATTTCAGCAGGATGACCACACATATAGGTAGGAGAATACCAAAAAAAAAAAAAAAAAAAAACAGTTCCATCAAGTTGATTTTGAGTCACAGCAACCCTATAGGATAGAACAGAACTGCCCCATAGAGTTTCCGAAGAGCACCTGGTGGATTTGAACTGCTAACCCTTTGGTTAGCAGCCCTAGCACTTAATCATTACGCCACCAGGGTTTCCAGGCAGTAGAATAAGTACGTGGAATAAAGTCTTCTGGTATTCAAGGCCAAAGCTCTTTTTATCAAGTTCAGTATCTGAACTTCTTATGAAAGTTTAGGCTCACCTTCTGACTAACAACTGGCCGGTTGGTTTGCTCACTGACTGAATTCCTTGTTTACTTAAACCTTCTCTCTCCGGTGAGTCAACTCTTACCACTCTATTTAGGCTTAGGCCTTAACCATTGCACAACCAGGCTCCTGTGACAGCACAGAACTCCTGATTCCCCTTAATGTGTTCTACTTTCTTTATCCTGCAACACTTCTCAGCTTCTTAGGTGATGCCACAGATTGAACTGTGTCACCCCATGTGGCTGGGCCATGAGTCCCAATATTTTGTCGTTTTCCTCCATTTTGTGTTTTTCCTGTGCTGTGGGACTATAAATCTCTTCATAGGATCTGTAACACTTATTTCAGTAGTAGTAACTTTTATTTATTTCATATGCATTCAACAAGTACTTACTGAGAAAATACCATGTAAAAGACAATGTGAAAAGCAATGTGGAAGACATGCAGATTAAACAGTAAGAAACTTGTCCTCAGGTAGCATATATTCTAAAACTCTACAGCTAATACAAGTTAAAGAGTAAAGCATCGTAAGAAAGAATGCAATAGAGGGTTTTTCAGGAGAGACAGGAAGAAGCATGGACTACTGGAGGAGCTTGAGCAAGACCCTGAAAGACAGATAGGACAGGGTCAAGTAGAGGGCAACTGAAAGCTGAACATTTAAACATCAGTGTTTAAAAGATTGATGAAATAATAAGATAGAAGGGACAAAAGCAAAATCAGGAAAAATTAATTTCAGAGAAATCAGAGGAAGAAAGAATTTAAAGCAATAGATCAGCTTTGCCAGACAGAGGTCTACATGGTCAGCATTGCATCTGTGATTTTTACTCCACCTGTGGTCTTATCCAGATCAGCTTCAGAATTAATGACAAAAAGAAATCTAAGCTGAAATGATGAATTAAATGTACTAAAGAAGTGGCAACTAATGGGAAGCCTAAGTGATGTGTCAGCGGTGAAAAGAAACAGATGGTGATTGTTTGGGTGCAAGATTAAGACTGAAATAAGTTTTACAAAGGATGAAGGCAGTTTTAAAAACAGAAGCATGGCACCTAAAGAAGAGGGAAGAACAAGGGACAAGATGCAAGGGAAACTCCGAACTGAGGTCTTAGCAATTAAGATGAAAGACACTGAGTGCACAGGTGGATTTAGTGTTTTTGAGGTCAGAAAGTAATCCATGCATATTCAGAGTAATATAGATGAATTGACTTTTACGCAGATTACTTTCTTTTATTGTGATTGAGTGAAAATGTACAATCCAGTTTAAATTTGCATGCCCGCCTATGCGCAGCTACTACCGCTCTCCTTGTCCAGTGACAGCACACTCCTCTTTACATTCTATACATGTCATATCCTCTTAACAATCTCCTGTCCCGTCTCCTTCACTCTCTCCACTCCCCTCTAGTAAGACATGTGACCAGAAGAACCAGATGGTGCCTGGCCACCACCAGTGACAGCCATGATTGGGCTCATGAAGTTGAGTCTCAGGGGCAACATGAGAATAAAAAGGGTTGCACCCTGAGAACTCCACTGAAAGACTGAAATTGATGGTCCAAAGCCCTCGAGGTTCCCCTGGGAGCATGGCCCCTACATCTGATGCTGCCCCTGTCCGTAAATCATTGCTGAAGTCAGTTCCTCAGACAGGAATAGATAGGACTCATGCAGATTACTTGTAATGTGTCAGCATGTTGCAGCAAAGCTTGGGAAAATGGCAAAGAAGGTAGGCTCCACAAAGACTAGACTTCGAAAGATGCTGAGACTCCTATGGGAGTGATATGCTCAGAACTGTGCTCTGGCATGATTGTGTCTCAGCTATATGTACTATGAGATCAGCACAAATCAACTGGAGGGTTAAGTGCTTCACTACTAACTGAAAGTGTGGCAGTTCAAATCCATGAAGAGCCACCCGAAAGAAAGATCTGGCAAAGTGGTTCTGAAAAGCCACAGTCTTGAAAGATCTATAGAATGCAGTTCTACTCTGACACATGTGGCATTGCTTTGGTTTAGGTTGGAGTTGATTTTATGGGAATCTTTTAATTTTTTTTGCTTTTGTCGGCAAGTTAGGAAATTGCTGAAATAGTTCAGACAAAAAGATGCAGCATATTTTATTTGGAGTATTAGTAGCAGTAAAAATTTTAAAAAGAGCCAAAATCAAATCATGCAGCATTTGGCAAATATTTTCTTTTCCAAGTTTTTACGTTTAATGTTTTGGTTTTTCATTATGAGTCTAAAATTCTGATAGTGAATTTTAGATGATCCCATCAGATAAGTAACAAAATAAGTAAGAGAGGTTAAGTAACTTTCTAAGGCAACTCCATAGTGATCTTAAACCAGCACTAGGACAAAGTTTCCTTACTCTTTGTCCATAAATTCTATCTTTAAGCCACATTACGGTCAGTAGCGTCATAAAAGTCACAGTTCCCCATAGCTTAAATAGAACATTTAACTCCATACAGCACTCATTTTACAGTAACTAGTGTGAACCTGTTCAAAATTAATCTTAACCTCATGTCCAGTTTTAGACATGGAGTCATTTGTCATTTCTTTCTTTTTATAAATTTGACCTTTACCATAAATTCTTATATAAGAAACTAAGCATTTTTTTTTTTCTTTAAGCAGAAGCAAAAGTGATAAATCATTTCAGGCAATTGAAGAAACATCAAAGAATTCATCTCAGTTCAGAAGAAAAATTGTAATTATATATAACAACCTGGAACCACAACTGAGCTTCGAAGACATCAGTTTGAGTTCTACCTTTCCCATCAGACAACTTGCAAAGAATCTCAGTAGTCTTCTGTATCTTGTGAGATGCATGGACTCAAAGCAATTGAGACTGTAAAGTTTTGGGCAAAGTTACCAGTTCTTACCAGTTTGCTAGGAATGTCCAACATATAACCGATATATTTAACCCCTACAAATGCGAATAAATTTTCTTCTAAGCACAATACATTGAGGTTATGGCACTTTGGAGTATGAATAAAAAGCCACTGCCATCAAGCCAATTCTGATTCAAAGCAACCCTATATACCTACCTGTTTTGTTTATTTATATTGTCATTAATTGCAGAGTCTGTTCAGAATTTGTTTAAACGTTAGACGAAAATAAAATTATAGATCTGAGACTTTTGGATAAATACTATTTGATCTACAATGCACAGAAACTGAAAGCAGTTCAGATAATCTCAGTGAGTATTGCTTCCTTCCCTGATGTTCCTGAGTATTTTCTGGTAATAAATAGTATCCTACCACACCCTCACCCTTGGAAGGGACTGTCAAGTTATCTAAGCTGAAACAATTAGACTCCCTTTGCTAATTAGGAAGTTCTCTTTGCCTTACGTTTGTGAATGTGTGCTTGGAATGCTAGAGTGTGTTTCAAAAAATTCAAGACTGAGAAGGAAATATCAAAGACAGAAGCACATAATGTTGTAGACATTCAGTTCTTAGTCTGAATCATCTCTCAGTTCAACTTCTTGTTTCCTTTGAAACAGCTGGATGCATTTCAATTGCTTAAGCAAACTGAAATTTATATTAGTTAGAAGTAGTCTTATGTCTGCGGCTTAGCCTAAATCTCTCTTTTAAGAAATGAGTGATCTGTACCTTCAGAAAAGTTAAATTCATCTTTTGCGATCAGATTAATATTGTCAATTTCATATAATTTATGTGATAATGCCAGGTGGTAAATATACCCATATTTCAAATCTCTTTAAACCCTTTACAGAAACCCTGGTGGTGTGGTGGTTAACTGCTACTTCTGTTAACCAAAAGGTTGGTAGTTGGAATCTGCCAGGCCCTCCTTGGAAACCCTATGGAGCAATTCTACTCAGTCCTATAGGGTCGCTGTGAGACAGAATCAACTTGACAGCAGTGGGTTTGGTTTTTGGTTTATATTCTTTACATTCACTGCAGGAAGTCAAATGAGTCAGAAGATTTTTGGAAAACAATACTGGTTAGGAATAAAAATCTGTGTTTGAATCCAGGCTTCACTACTTACTAGTTAAGTCTTCAGGTTAGATATTTCAATTCACAATCTCCAGCCCACTCATCGATTTAATGAGGATAGTAATTTGTGCTGTACCAACTCCAAAGGCTTTGCCTGAGATGTAACAGAAATTATGATTGTGAAAGTGCTCTGTATGCTGATGGGCACTGTAAAATGTAAGGCAAATTATTTTTATTCATGTAAAAAAGGAGAGTGGGTAATTATTTACAACTCTAAAAAGGCAAAGGGTTTTTTACTTATTAATGAGATACTGACACCAAGAACACATCCCATGGTTCCTTGACCAGTGGCTTTGGCAGCGTTCAAGCAAAGCAAGAGTTGAAAGAAGTAGTCATGATAAGCTCTGTTATCCCAGACATTAATCTTGTTCTCAGAATGACCTCTTCATCTTCTTTACAACTTGAAGTACTACAAGCAATTAATGGCCAAGTCCAGATTACTATGCCCCTGAAAAATCTGTTGAACTTTTTCAGCATTTCTACATTACTATTATTCTAGTTCCATCCACCACCATATATCCTCTGGATCACTGCCTAGCTTCTCAGCTCATCTTCCTGGTCTACAGGGGTGTGTCACTGTATTAAAGCCAGAAGTACTAACTAAACTTATGATGTTGTCTTCAAAATATAATTTCTTCTTTTTGGCTACCTTCTGCTGGTTTCTATCACTTATAGACTACACTCCCACCAGTCTGAGTTACTTCTATTTCCCCCCAATATTATGCTCTCTGTAACATCACAGTTTCTCTATAGCTTCAGGGATTTTTCTATAACTCTTTTCCCCATACTCTTTCTAGGACATGCATTGCACTCATCTTGCCCTTTCTCTAAGAAGACACCTTCACTGACTCCCCAAGTCAAAAGGACAGTCCTCCCCAAAGTAATATCAAAGAACTCTGCAACTGCCCTCGATATAGTGCTGTTTGTTGAACTGCATCTCACTCTTGTCTGAAAATTCTCTGTAACCAAGGACTCTTCTTCATAGCTGTATCCTCACTGCCTAATGCAGTAACTAGAACACAATATATGCACAATAAATACACATGCAAGGGGAGTTGCGTGAACATATCAGAAACTCAGATTGCTAGATTCAAACATTTTCAGCATAGAAATCTTTTATGTCTTAAATGATTCTGTTAGTCCCACTTTATGATTTTTTAAAAATCATTTTTATAAAAGTATAATATACTTTCCACTTTTATAATAAAGCTATTGATAATATAACTCAAAGTTTATCATTTTTATAAGCAATATCACTCACAGAAGAAGTCACTGTACTTCTGGAACAATTTTTGAAGAAAAGACCTAATGGTTTTCAATGAGTTTGGGTAGTCTGAATATGGATATATGTATAATTTCTAGAGGTTTTAAAAATATTTAAAGAAGTTGATAGAAAGACAAACGTAATTCTTTGGCATACACTACTCTGCTAGGTTTGCTATCTGTAAAACAATTTAACACGTCCATGTGGCATGTGTCATAAAAGAATGTGTGACTGTTGATCCATCAATTATACTCCATGCATTTATCTAGGGAGACTTGGCCACACAGCAGTTAAGGGCTCAATTGCTAACCAGAAAGTCGGAGGTTCGAATCCACTAGCTGTTTCACAGGAGACCATAAAGATTACATCCTTGGTGCAAATCTCCTCTGTCCTATTGTGTCACTATCAGTCAGATTGCCTCCACAGTAGTGAGTCTGGTTTGTTTTTTATGTATTTGTCTGTAACAAAAATAAACTAGAGAAACGAATAAATAGGTACAATTGCATTATATAACATAAAAAATAGAAAAAAAATTAATTGTCCAAAAGAAGAAAACTAGTTGAATAAATTACTGTACAAACAAAATAGTAGCAACGGCAACACCAAAAAAAAAAAAAAACCACTGCCATCAAGTCGATCCTGACTCACAGCAGCCCTACAGAGCAGAGGAGAACTACCACAAAGAGTTTCCAAGGAGCACGTAGTGGATTGTAACTGCTGACCTTTTGACTAGCAGCTGCAGAACTTAACCACTACACCACCAGGGTTTCTCAAATATTAGCAGAGTTGCTAAAAGGCAGGCTGCTACATCTTGCACCCATGCAATAGCTGGTAGGTTAGACTATCTGACCATTCAGATAACAGCTGAGTAATTAACTACTGTGCCACCAAGCTCCTCAGAAAGAACTTAAAGATGTGATAATGCTCATCAATAATATGCCAAGCCAAAACCAAGTGCCGTCGAGTCGGATCCAACTCAGGACGACCCTAGGGGCCAGGGTAGAACTGACCCTCAGAGTATTCAAGGATAATACATATATATATATATATACACACACATATATGTATTATGATGATGATTGAATGAAAATGTACATTCCCATATAAATTTGCAAGCCCGCCTATATGTAGCTTCCACGGCTGTCCCTGCCCGGTGACAGTACACTCTTCCTCTCTGCTCCACACATGTCCCATCCTCCCAACAGTCTCCTTTGCTTATCAATAATATTATGCAAAAACCCAACATTCTGTTTCAGAATCATGCAAGACGTCTTTTTATTTTTTACCTTTTTTTTTATTGTGATTGAGTGAAAGTACGCGATCCAATGTAAATTTGCATGCCTGCCTCTCTGCAGCTCCTTCTGCTCTCCTTGGGGGGTGACAGCACACTCCTCCTTTCCGTTCTATACATGTCATAACCTCTTAATCTCCTGTCCCCTCCGTTCCTCCCTCTGCACTCCCGTCTATAGTAAGAGTCCAGTAGGATGACGTCCTATAGATGCACAGAACCATAAAGTGCACACACGATATGGTCACTCTGCCCCCGCGTCCAATCCATTTATGATCAGGGGCAGCACTGGTCTAGGCGCCATACTTTCAGGGGGACCCCCAGGACTTTGGACCATCAATTGTGGTCTTTTAGTCAAGTTCTCAAGGAGCACCCCTTTTTTTCTCATATTGTCACTAGACTCAACATTGTGAGCCCCATCACAGCTGTCATTGGTGGTGGCTGGACACCAGCTGGTTCTTCTGGTCACGTATTGATGTAGCCACTCATTCACGTGGGTCTCTCTGTCTTCTGGGTTCTCTTTCCCTCCTGCTGTTTTGGTCCTTGACGATAATCCATTCCAGCTGACTTGGGACTATTTTGTGTACCTTAGACGGCAGCTTGCAGGCTTTTAAGACCCCAGATGCCACTTAACAATAGGCTAGCTATGCCAGTTGGCCTTGATGTCCCCTGAGAGTAGAATTACACAAGTTATTTTTTGTTTGTTTGTTTGTTTGTTTTTTAATGGCATGACAAATATCTCAACTCTCCACTGAGGATTTTGAGTGATTTTTTTTTCTTTGTACTACATATGTTTCCAAATATTCTCTAGTAAGTATTACTTTCTTAATCAAAAGGAATAAAAGGCTGTTTGAATTTCATTATTATCTCCATATTCCCTGGAGAGGGAGTCATTGATTTATTACAAGTACCCTTGGATGCCGTGTTGGAGTGGGTACTCAGCTAACCCCTCCTGTTTTCAATTTCTGTCTGAAGAGTGCTTTTTTACCAATTGCACTCTAGTTATGATGAAAACATCTGCAGATATAGACTGACTCTTCTTCATTTCAAACAATTGGAGAAATCCTAAATACAAATGATCCTAAACACATTTATTCAGAGCTCTGTATTTCAAGAGATCTGTAAGACTAGAAAAACTGTCAAATGAATGATCCCTTCGGATTCATTCCATAGGAAAAAGTGATGATAAGTTTGTTGAAATTTAAAGGTGAATTTATTGTACCTTGTTACTGTTCTTATCAATTCCATAAAAGACGATAACGGTAAAAAAAAAAAAATGCGTATTGGAGTTCTTTACATATAAATATTTAATAAAATTTAGGCATCATTTCTATTACTGGCTTCTACTATTGTTTCTGGTTTTGCCATTATTGCTCTTGTTAACAAATGAAGAGAAAATTATAATTATTCAGGAACTCTTATTACCATTGCTGCAATAGAGACGGTGTAGCTTTGTGCTGGGAATTGTAATCCAAATACTCTCTTTATAGCAGTCACATTTCACAGAAAAGACACATTGTTGAACGTTTCAGTGTGTCTTTGTTTTAAGTATGTTAAAATCTAAGTGCAAAGTATAAAGAAAATAAACCCTACACAATCTTTTTTTGTAATAATTTTATTCAAAAATTTTGTTTATTTAAAAAATAGATATACCTCTTTCTGCTGACCTGTATAAATTATATATACTCGCCTGAGTACTTTTTTAGAAATATATATACAAAATAGCTTTTCACACACTATTGGTTCTACTTTTACTATCTTAATGGTACACTTTGATAAAGAGAAGATCTTAGTTTTATTGACAGCAGTTGATCAATCTTTCTCTTTATTATTATTGCTTGCTGTGTCCTATTTAAGAACTCCTTATGTAACACAAAGGTAAGAAGAATTATACCTACTACTTTCTACAGGCTTTAATTTTTTTTTAATCTTTAATCTGTTTTCTACCATCCACTTGGAAATAATTTTGGGGGAGTGATGAAGCGTGATGTAGGGTTTAAAATTCATATGTTTCCGTATAGATACCTAATCTATCCAGTAACATTTTCTGGAAGGACAATATTTTCCACTGACTTGCAAATCAGATGGCTACATAAATTTGAACTTGTTGCTAAAGTCTCTCTATTTGCATATCTTAGTACTAACAATTATACACTGTTTCAGTTAACATAGATTTATAAGCTCTTATATCATGTAAATTATGTCATTCAGCTGTGGTCATTTTCAAAGTTTACTTGGCTCTTATTTCTCAAATTTCTGTATAAATTTTAGAAAGATCTTACTAGCTTTTGTTATTAAAAAAAAAAGTCTAACTATTCCGAATAGAATTGTAGTGAGTCTATAAGCAACTGAGGTCATTGTTATCTTCCAATATTGAGTTGTTCAATCCATGTACATGGTATAGCCTCCACTTATTTAGGTCTTGTGTAATTACTCTCATTAATGAGGTACAGTGGTTAGTGTAGAAATCCTGCATAAATTTTGTTGAATTTATTATTGCATAATTTTATTTTCTTGGTGGTAGTGTAAACAGTGTATTTGCTAAATTAGTTTTTTCTAAGTGGTTTATTGCTGTTATATGTAAATGCATTTAAATGTTTATATTGACCTTTGTCTTGCTTATTTCATAAAATGATTCATAACAGAAATAATAGAAGTGAGTCACTTTAAAAAACAGAAATCTATTTTCTCATAGTTCTGGAAGAGGCTAACAGTCCGAGTTAGTATCTCTTCCACATCAATTTCTTCTGTGAATTCCCCTAGTTGCCACATCTATGCTAAATACTTGTAGTTACCATTAAGTTGCTTGTAGCTAGGTTGGCACACGTCCTCTGTCTTCCCCCTTTTGTGTGGATGTGCCGTGTTTATTTTGGTCTTTTCATAACTCCTGAATTACTAGGTTTGGGATTCAGCGTATACTGGCACTACCTTAACTGACAGTTTGATCACATCATTTTAGATTCCTTAAGGAGGTGATTGCATTACACTAGATTACATTACAGAAGATAATTATATTACTTTACATGAGATGTGAAGTCTACATTGCATTACACAACACTACGTTCCTTGTTCTGTAGAAGGTAATCCACCACACCACAGCTGTCTATTTTAATCACATGTAACTATTCCGTCACAGTAATTATAATAGTGTTTTGCCAAGCCAAGATGACACACGAAATACTTGTTACAACTTTGTATTTAATAACATCATAAACTAAGAGCATATCTGTAGATTTAAGTGAAAAACGATAATTTATCAAGTAACTAAATTGCGAATCTAAGAGAAAAGCAGAAAAGAGCCTGGCATACCTAGGAGACATTTCAAACTCCGCTTTCTCTTGCTCTTGTACACTCCTCTGGAGACGCAGCAGTATTTCCGATGTACAATCTAGTAATCATCTGTGACCTCTCTTCCCCTCATTTTTCTATATTCAGATATCAACATTTGTAGTAACTTCCCCCCCCCCACCCCCCAGGGGTCAAGCAGTCTCTTTTACTTCTTCCTCCACTCTTCTTTATTTAGTTTAGATCCTCATCATCTCGGTCAGACAAAATAAATTGGGCTTTAAATGAATTTCCTGCTCTTCAGTTTCATATTTCCTTTTGCAAATCTTGTCATGATATGCCTCTGTTTGTAGAAGATGTATGAAAAATTAACATGTACTTTTACACTGATTATATTTATCTGAATGTGTATTTCTAATTGATAACTTATTTCCTGACTGAGAATGTCATTTTCCAGAAGACTGGATTCAGGAACTGTTGATTCATACCACTATCCACAGAAACAGTTGTGAACTATTTTTCTCTGCCTAGTATGTCAAAGAGAGTGCTGGTGGTACAGTGGTTAAGAGCTTGGCTGCTACCCAATAGGTCAGCAGGTCAAATTCACCAGCTGCTACTCGAAAACCCTATGGGGGCAGTTCTACTGTGTTCCATAAGGTCCTACATTGAAGCGTAGAATGTACATAGAAATATAAGCAAAATTCTTAGCACTTTTTATGAATTTTAACTTTTACTTATAACCTAGTTTGAATAATCTTGATGATCAGTTCAGGTTAGATTTTCTCTTAAAATAAAGAGAATTTCCCTTTTTATGGCCCTGTCATGCAATTGCAGTGTCCACAGGGAGAATGCTTAAAATACATAATATTTGCAATAATCAGTTTTACAGTGACATTCTAAGTATTCTGCTATACTTAGTAGCAAATTCCTGATCCAGTCAGATGAACAGTGTTAAGTTTTGAATAACTGCATTAACTGAGCAGAATGAAAGCCTTGGATTCGACTCATGTTTATCTTAGAGTGCAGAGTTCTGGTATTGTAATTCCAAAGGTGTAAGTAAATGCAGTTGCCTTTAGAATGCTAAACCAATAAATACAGCTCAGTCTATTCCGTGCTTTGACAACAAATTATCAATGTCCTTGGTATTTTTGCCAAATAAATGTTAAAGGAGGATTGTTGAGGGGAGGTATCTATAAATAAAATACCGAGTGTTTCTCTTCAGTGAACACTATGAACATAACGTTCTCAACTTGTAGCCTCTGAGGTATCACCTGGGGCAATCTCATCTGATAGTAATTTGAGATATGTTCAGTAACAACAGAATTCACTAATAACTTCACTAATAGCTGAATTAAAAATAGTTTATGGTCCTTGGCACAAAGCATTAATGTGACCCAAATAGAGTAACCTGGATTGCCCTTGACTTGATCATGGAAAATTTTATGACTTTACTCTTTATGACCTTTCTAGCGCAATTGAGAAACAAAGTAGACAAAGATTAACACTGGTTTTCCAATTAGTAAAGTTTCTGAATTAACTTGGCAGAGGCAAAATCACCATGTTCACAGGGACAGCAATTGTCATTGCTTCACTCCCTCTTGATTGATTAGAATTCCTGAGATGACACAGAGAATACTCTTCATATTCTAGGTGCAGGTTTTTCTGTTGCATTCGTTATAACTTACTCCTCTACAAAGAAAAATATATACATCACATCGGAGCAAAAGGCATTCAAGAAAACCAGAGTTGCAAACTGACATATTTTCAGCATTTCTTTGATCTTAAATCTATATTTAAAACAGAAGTCCCTTAGGCTTCCATCAAATCAGTGGAAACTGGCTTTAAAGACCAAAGTGAAGTTTATAAAATCAGAGGCTAAATGAACTGCCTGAAATATAACACAGTGTGATGGACAGCAGTACAATTTTTCATGTAAGTCAGTCAACTTTCCCCTATATTATATGCGGCAAGAGCTATAATGCTTTACATTATTTTTTTGTTAATACTGAGGGATTATAAAATGTTTTTGGAAATGTTGACAATAACAGAACTTATAGAAAGGGCATATCTCATTGCACAAATATATAACAAATACATCCTATAATATGCATATTTATGAACTCTATTTTACTTCCTCCCATTAAAGTTTTCATTTGAGTCAAGTTTTTTCAGTGTGCCAGCTCTATGTGGTTTCGTGTTGCAATATTTTTCTTTTATCTATGAGTGCTTCACATTGAGTTCTTCAGAGTTCTTGTCAATTTAATATGCTTGTAAGAGGTCAAATTGTACAGATTCCCCCCAGCTGTCTGACTTTGGAGACGTTAATCTGTAGAACTAGGTTATATACATATATTCATACTTACCAGCTATATATGTATGGCAAAACCTGGCAGTGTAGTTTCTAGTGCTACAGCTTCTAACCAAAAGGTCAGCAGTTCAAATCTGCCAGATGCTCCTTGGAAATTCTATGGAGCAGTTCCACCCTGTGCTATGAGTCAGCATCTACTTGACACCAGTGGGTTTGGTTTCTTTCATATATGTATATTTTCCTCCACTTGTCTGTCAGTTTTTCATGCTACAGGGGCTCAAGACTGGCTGTGATGCTGGCAGCTGTTCCACTAATATTTAGATACTAGCAGGGCCACCCATGGCAGACAGGTTTCAGCTGAGCTTCCAGACTGAGACAGACTAGGAAGAAGGCGTTGACATTCTACTTTGGCAAGAATTAGCCAGTGCAAATCTTATGAATAGCAGCAGAACATTGTCTGACATAGAGCCAGAAGATGAGCCCCTCAGGTTGGAAGGCACTCAGAGATGACTGGGAAAGAGCTGCTTCCTCAAAGCAGAATTGATCTTAATGATGTAGATGGAGTCAAAGCTCTCAGGATCTTCATTTGCTGGTGTGGCATGATTCAAAATGAAAAGAAACAACCACTAATAATTTGAACGTGGAATGTACAATGTATCTATGAAAACTGGAAATTGTCAAAAACGAAATGAAACACATAAACATCAATATTCTAGGCATTAGTGAACTGAAACAAACTGGTATTGGCCTTTTGGAATCAAGTAATCATATGGTCTACTATGCTGGGGGTGGAAATTTAAAAAGGAATGGCTTTGCATTCCTCATCAAAAAGAACATCCTGAAGTGCAATACTGTCAGTGACAGGATGTCTATACACCTACAAGTAAGGCCAACGAAAAAGATTATTATTCAAATTTATACACCAACCACTAAAGCCAAAGATGAAGAAATCGAGGGTTTTTACCAATTTCTGGAGTCTGAAATTCACTGAACTTCCAGTCAGGATTCATTGATAATTACTGGTGATTGGAATACAAAAGTTGGGAACAAAGCAAAAGGATCAGCAGTTGGAAAATTTGGCCTTGGTGATCAAACTGATATTTGAAATTGCATGATAGAACTTTTCAGGACCAGCAACTTCTTTGCAAATGTCTTTTTTCACCAACATAAACAGTGACTATACATGTGAATCTCACCAGATGAAATACAGAGGAATAAAACTGACCACATCTGTAGAAAGAGAACATTGAAAAATCTCAATATCACCACTCAGAACAAGGCTACATGACGATTGCTGCACAGACCATCCACTGCTCATATGCAAGTTCCAACTGAAACTGAAGAAAATTAAAACAAGTTCATGAGGGCCAAAGGATGACCTTGAGTGTATCCTTCCTGAGTTTAGAAACAACCTCCAGAATAGATCTGATATGTTGAAAACTAGTGATCCAAGACAAGATGAGGAGTGAGATCAAAGACACTGTAGATAAAGAAAAGGTTATTAAAAAGACAAGAAAGAGAAAAAAATAAATCAGATGTTAGAAGAGACTCTAAAACTTACTTTGGAATGTCAAGTAGCTAAAGCAAAAGGGAGAAATGATGAAGTAAAACTGAACAGAAGATTTCAAAGGGTGGCAGGAAAAGACAAAGTATTGTAGTGACACGTGCAAAGAGCTGGAGATAGAAAACCAAAAAGGAGAACATACACTGTATTTCCCAAGCTGAAAGAACTGAAGAAAAAATTCAAGCCTCAAGATGCAAGAGTGAAGAAGTTTACAGGGAAAATATTAAACAACACAGAAAGTTACAAAAGAAGATGAAAGGAATACAGTTACTATACTAACAAGAATTTGTTGATGCTGAGCCATTTCAAGAGGTAACATATGATCAGGAGCCAATGACACTGACAGAAGGAGCCACAGCTGCATCCAAGTTATTTGCAAGAAACAAGGCTCCGGGAAATGATGGAAAATTAACTGAGATGCTTCAACAAGTGTATGCAGCACTGGAAGTGCTCACTCATTTATGCCAATAAATTTGAAGGTTACCTGACCAACTGACTGGAAGAGATCCATATTTATGCCTATTATCAAAAAAAAAAAAAAAGGTGATCCAACTGAATGCAGAAATTGTTGAGCAGTAGCATTAACAGCACACGTAAGTAAAATTTTGTTGAGGATTATCCAAAAACAACTGTAGCAGTATATTGACAAGGAAACACCAAAAACTCAAGCCAGCTTCAGAGGAGAATGTGGAACCAGAGGTATCATGCCTGATTTCAGCTCGATCTTGGCTGAAAGTAGACAATACCAGAAAGATGTTTGCCTGTGTTTTATTGACTATGTAAAGGCATTTGACTGTGTGGATCATCAAAATTTATGGATAACATTGTGAAGAATAGAAATTCCAGAATACTTAATTGTGCTCATGAGAAATCTTATATGAATCAACAGGCAGTTGTGTAAACAGAATAATAGGACACTGGATGGCTTGTATCCTTTCACTATACCTTTTGAATCTGTATGCCAAGTAAATAATCTGAGAAATGGGACTATATGAAAAAGAGTTGGGGATCAAGATTGGAGGAAGGTTCATTAACAACCTGTATTATGCAGGTGAAACAATCTTGCTTGCTGAAAGTAATGAGGACTTGAAATACTTACTGGTGAAGATCAAATACCACAGCCTTCAGTATGGATTACACCTCAACATCAAGAAAACAAAACATCTCACAACTGGACCAGTAAGCAACATCATGATAAACAGAGAAAAGGTTGAGGTTGTCAAGGATTACATTTTAATTAACGTTCATGGAAGCAGCAACGAAGAAATCAGAAGATGCATTGTTTGGGAAAATCTGCTGCAAAAGTCATCATGAAGATGATTTAGGCCTAACCCAAGCCATGGTATTTTCAATAGCATCATATGCTTTTGAAAGCCGGACAATTAAGAGGGAAGACGGAAGAACTGATGCCTTTGTGTGTGGTGCTGGAGAAGAATATTGAATTTACCATGGGCTTGTAATATGGACCGCCAACAGAACAACCAGATCTGTCATGGAAGAAGCACAACCAGAGTGCTCCTAGGAAGGAAGGATGGTGAGACTGTGTCTTACATATTTTGGACATTGTTTTAGTCAGCTAGTGCTGCTCTAACAGAAATACCATGAACGGATAGCTTTAAAAAGAGAAATTTTATTTTGTCACAGTCCAGGAGGTTAAAAGTCCAAATGTAAGGTGTCAACTTCAGGTGAAGGCTTTCTCTGCTGGCATTGGAGGAAAGTCCTAGGTGTCAATCTTACCCTGGGGTGGATGCTTCAGAGAAGTAGGGACCCCAGTTCTCTACAAAAGACATGTTCGGCTCTTGACAGTTTTCTTAGTGGCATGAGGTCCCCAAATATCTCTGCTAGTTCCTCTTCTTTATATCTCAAGAGACTGCCTCAAGGCACAAAACAAATTTACACACTGAAGCTTGTTCTACCAACACAACTGCTATCTGTCCACCT
The DNA here is from genome assembly GCA_028571685.1 of Heterohyrax brucei. Classification (NCBI taxonomy): domain Eukaryota; kingdom Metazoa; phylum Chordata; class Mammalia; order Hyracoidea; family Procaviidae; genus Heterohyrax; species Heterohyrax brucei. The sequence continues at coordinate 56,908,077 of CM053149.1, forward strand.
TCATTAATTCATAGAGGCAGGAATTCCAACATGGAGGAACATCACATAATATCAGGAATTACGTCCCAGTGAAACTGCCACAGATTTTTTTAGAGAATACAGTTCAATCCATGACAGACATGTTGTCAGGAGGGACCAACCCCTGGAGAAGGACACCATGCTTGGTAGAGGGTCAGCTAAAAGGAGGAAGATGTACTGGCTGCAACATTGGGCTTAAGCATAAATACAAATTTGGGTATGGCACAGGACCAGGCAGTGATTCACTCTGTTGTATGTAGGGTTACTGTGGGTTGGAAGTAATTTGACAGCACCTAGCAACAGGTTGATGGTTTTCATGTGTGTTTTCCAAACACAAGCTGAGGATATTTTCCTTAGCAACTCGCTGAAGATTAACAGTAAATACATAAGGAAAAATGAGTTCAATGTCTTGTGTCCTAATTACTCAGATTCCAATCCCTAGTTTTTTTAATGTAATTCTTAAGGCACCACATGACAAACCAGACACTGTACATCAGATGTTATCTGACTGAAAAGGAACAGAATGAAATGATTACCCTTTTCAAACAGTTTGCTCTAGCTTAAGATGTAGGATTTCATTATCTTTATTAATAGAAGAATAGAATTCTTTACTCATATATACTTAAATCTTCTTTTAGAAAATAAGCATTTTTAATTTGTCACCTCATTCCATAGTTAGGAAAACGACTTTCAATCTAATTGTAGGAATTTATATTTATCCCTGTTAAGTTTTCTAGTCATTATTTTGTTTACCACCCGCGGAAGCAGCAGTTAAGAAATCAAAAGATGCACTGCATTGAAAAAACGTGCTGCAAAGGAGCTCTTTAAAGTACTGAAAAGTAAAGATGTCACCTTGAAGACTAAGGTGGACCTGACATGGTATGTTCAATTGCATCATACGCATGTGAAAGCTGGACAATGAACCAAGAAAATAGAAGAAAAGTTGACACCTTTGGATTGTGGTGTTAGAGAAGAATACTGGACTTACCATGGACTGCCAAAAGAACAAACAGATCTGTTCTAGAAGAAGTATAACCAGAGTGCTCCTTGGAAACAAAGATGGAGAGACTGTGTCTTACATACTTTAGACACGTCAGGAGGGATCAGTCCCTGGAGAAAGACATCATATCTGGTAGAGTGCAGGGTCATTGAAAAAGAGGAAGGCCCTCAATGAGATGGACTGACACAGTTGTTGCAACAATGGACTTAAATATTAAAACAACTGTAGACACTGAGTAAGTCCAGGCAGTGTTTTGTTCTGTTGAACACAGAGTTACTATGAGTTGGAACTGACTCGACAGTGCCTAACAGCAATAACCAGTCATTATACTGCACACTTTAGGTCAGTGAGTTGCAACACCAAATAAATTCATTTTAAGTAAGACAGAACTGGAATACAATTTTTGTTCTGCCACTACAGATACCATTTAGTTTTTCTAAGCCTTATTTGCAAATTGAGCTAATAACATCTCCTTTGCTGGGCAGCTGTACTAATCAAATTGGATGCTATGTATAAATGTGCCTGGCTTGCACATATTAGTACTACAAAATGTGATCACCAAAATTAGAATTACATTTCCTGCTCAACATTTTTGAAACCTTGAGATTGTTATTTTATGCATTAGCTAGCTTCCTGGCTTTGCCTCAGTCACAAAGTTCACGACCATGCTTTATTCTGGTCTACATTTAGGTGACAGGTACATTTTTTTTTTTTTGACAAAGTAGATAACTTTTTGCAATAAAGACTTCATTCTAGCTGAAATCAATGCATTAGCCAATAATTGGTTACAAATAATCAACCAGCTACGAGCTAAACTTCTCAATTATTTAGCTCCGTATTACTTGTAAGATATCAAGAAACATTCCTCAACACACACAGATCTACGTGTATAAATACACACACACAATGTGCACCAGCATCCCCATACCAATTGTTCTAGTCATCCAGTGCCGCTCTAACAGAAATACCACGAGTGGGTGACTTTAAAAAGAGAAACTCTGTTTTGTCACAGTCCAGTAGGCTAAAAGTCCAAATTTAGGACGTCAGCTCCAGGAGAAGGCTTTCTTTGCTGGATCTGGAGGAAGGTCCTTGTTGTTAGTCTTCCTATGGACTGGAAGCTTCTGATGTGCAGGAACTCCTGTCCTTTCCAAAAGACATGCTCAGCTTCCAGCACAGCTTTTTGGTGCTACGAGGTCCCCAGGACTCTCTGCTAGCTTCTTTCTTTTATATCTCAAGAGACTGCCTCAAGGCACAAAGGAATCTTATACATTGAGACCTGCCCCACCAACAGGACTGCCTCCCATCCACCTTAATTAACTTGACAGAGGCAGGATTTACACCATGGAGGAACAGAGCACAAAACCAGGAATCATGCCCTAGCTAAGTTGCTACATAGGTGTTTGTGGGAACACAATACAATCCATGACACCTGCTTTCACATAAATTATCAAACTGTCTAGAAAATCTTTTCCCTGTTGAGCCTACATAAACTCCTGATGATTCCCAATTTTGTCACTAATTGCTCACAAAAATCTGTTTATGCATCTTCATTTGTCATTCACTATTCTTATCTTGGAAACCCTGGTGGGGCAGTAGATTAAGTGCTACATCTGCTAACCAAAAGGTCGTCAATTCAAATCCACCAGGCACTCCTTGGAAACTCTACAGGGCAGTTCTACTCTGACCTCTACGGCTGCCATGAGTGGGGCCCCACTCAATAGCAGTGGGTTTAGTGGGTTTGGATACTTACCTTTTTCAAAGTTGCATACGTGTTCATGTAATTTTTTGTTTGTTTTATTTTTAACTCTTAAGGCCATTGGGATCATGTATTCAATGTCTATTCTTCAGAGGGATTTTAATTCACTGCAGCCTAGAAATTTAAACTCACCCAAAAGAGTTTATCACTCTCCTTTCATCCTGTCCCCCAAACTATACTTACTCCACCTTTGCACTTCAGTCTTATTGTGACTAGCTCCACTATATGTGAAAGCTGGACAACAAATAAAGAAGAGAGAAGAAGAATTGATGCCTTTGAATTGTGGTGTTGGAGAATATTGAATGTACCACGGACTGCTAAAAAAACAAACAGATCTGTTCTGGAAGCAGTACAACCTGAACTCTCCTTGGAAGCAACGATGGTGAGACTACATCCTACATATTTTGGACATGTTGTCAGGAGGGATCAGTCCCTGGAGGAAGACATCACATTTGGTAGAGCAGAGGATCAGTGAAAAAGAGGAAGGTCCTCGACAACATAGACTGACGCAGAGGCTGCAATGCAGGGCTTGAGAATAAAAACGATTATGGGCATGGCGCAAGTCTGGGCAATGTTCCCTTCTGTTGTACATAGATCCACTATAAGTCAGAACTGATTCAATGGCACCTAACAACAACAACAGCTCCAGTATTTTTGTTGTTGTTGTTGGATATCATAATATTGAAGGATATCATAACAATTTGGGGTAAAAAAGATTTCTTAAAACTGAACTACTCATTCATTCAACATTTATATTACAATTCATAATACTGTCCATTAACTTTTCCTCTACACATCTTTTATTTTGTAGCACCTGCTGTATGCATCTTGAGCATACACTATAATTTAAAAAACAAAATTTGTTAAGAGGGCTACATTGATAAATTAGATAATTGCACTCTGACTCATCTTTGGTAACTTAAGAGCCATGAAATATCACTGGGTCTCTGTTTGCCAGTCTATAAAATGTTGGACTACATGAACTTCAAATATCTCTTTATATTCTATCTACTCTGACTAGTACAGTACCCTGTAAGCACTATAAAGCCAAGAGACATATATATCCTCTCTGCTATTAACTCCCTGAGCACATAATACAATGAATAGCACCTATTAATTTATTCACTGAACACATACTCATTGTCAGTAAAACACTTGTCAAGGCACTTGGGCTTTAGAAGTAAACAAAGTAGAGAAAAACGCCTTCCCTCCTCAGGATACACAGCTAAACTATATAATACGTTAAAAGTTTATACCTACTATAGATACAATAAAGCAGGAGAGGAGAGTCAGGAGTGTCAAGCTGGGGTTTTAGTTTTCAGCATGTGGGTTGTGTAGACCTCACTGTGAAGACTGCACTGGACCAACGCTCGGAAACATCTGAGGGCTGATCCATGCAGGTTATGGAGAGAAAGTGGTTCTGGCAATAGAAGAGTCAGTGTGATTCTTATACTGGCATTGCTTAATTAACCAGGAGGGGAACAGGGTGGCTGGAGTCAAAGAAGTAGTAAGAGAAATAGCAGGGGAGCAGTATGAAGATACTTGTAGGCCACCGTAAGATCTCTGACGTTGACCTTACATAAGATGAAAAGCCCTTGGATAGTTATAGTCAAGAGCTTGTATGATGTGATTTATATTTGCAGAGGTTAACACTAATAGCCAGGTTTAGATTACACTGTAGAGGAAACAATGACAACAGCAGGGACACAAGTAAGGAAGCTGCCACAGTAACATAGGCAAAGAGAAGACGGTGGTTTGGGCAAATAGCGAGGGAGTTCTGAACACATTTTGAAGGTAGAGGCAACACTATTTATTTCTAGAAACAGAAAAAAAATACAAATGACCCCAAGCATTTTGTCTGGACTAGAGGGACGAAGTCACTAGTAAGTGAGAAATAGTGCAAGAAGGTTGCAAAGAAAATCCAGAAGGCAGTGGAATGTATTATATTTGAGATGTCTGTTGGGCATCAGTATTTGCTCAGTAAATGTTTGTTAAATGATTATATGCAACATTAATTACACAAATACTCTTTTTTATTTTTCAAATATTGTATAATTTGAATAAAACTTGCTGGAGCTTGTTTTCAAAGTCATTCTTCATTCTAGTGGCCCAGTGGGGAAAAAAGAAACCTCAGATCTAAAAGAGTAGAGAATTTGACATGCAGTGGTTGATCAAACATCTTATGCAAAGCTAAGGGAACTTCCATTATAGCATCGATAGTAGACACCGACATCCAATTGAGATGAATTGCCATTGGAATGCAAAGTCTAAATATGTTTCTTAAATTTAAAATTGCAGTGGATGAAAGAGCTGCTATGGTGATTTTTACTAACTTCTTTAAATGTTGAAAGCACAGTAACATTCTGTTTCAAGGAAGGCAAAAGTAGTTACAAGTAGTGAAATACTTTATTGTGACAAGTCATTATTTGATTAAACCTGATAACTTCTAGTAAGCAGATGTTTTCCTAGACCTAGACTTGTGAATTCAGTCAGTGGGTGAGTATGTTCATAAAGAGTTCCAACAACTGAGCCTGTGAACTTAATCATTCTAAGTGCTGTGTAGCTCATTGCTGAGTATCACTACAGTCACCTTCAAAGTACTCCCCTTGGGAAGCTATGCACCAATGCCAGCACCTAGTCCACCCTTCAGAGTAATTTTGGGACTCTTTCTGAAAAGGCCATTGTGCACCGTGGCATGGTGGCAAGTTTGCAAGCTTAACTGTATACTTATTTGTGAGTAAGTTTTTAGCCAGTAAACCATTGTACTTCAACACACTCACTACTTACCTAATCTGGCTACCAATGACTTTTTTCTTAACCAGAAGATAAAGGAAATATTGAAAGGAAGATATTTTGACATTTAGAACATCAAGGATAATACGATAAGAGCTCTGATGGCCATTCCACAAAAAGGATTCCAAAATTGTTTGGAAGGGTGTACTAGGTGCTGGCATCAGTGTACAGCTTTCCAAAGGGAGCACTTTGAAGGTGACTGCAGTGACATTCAGTGATGAGGTACATAGCACTCTTTCTAGGATGAGTTTGCAAACTTAATTGTCAGACCATACACCTTATACTTAATGGTGTGAATTGTCTCAGTGTTGGTAATGGTGGTTCAGATGAGAGTATGCACAGATATATACAAATACACACAATGAATATTTGTGCAAACATGTATGTGGAATATGTGTGTGAGTCATCAATACATTACAGAAGCTTTTCTTTCTCAGGATTTTGGCTTTAGGTCTTATTTATAGTTGTGCTAAAGAAAATCTGGAGAGGAAATATGTAAACAGATTAGGAAAGCTTCAGGCAGAGAATTCCTAGAGAAAGAAGAAAAGAGGGATAAGAGCTATAAACCAAACCAAAGTATTATAGTGTATATCAACAGGAGACACCCACAATTAATCCAAGAGTTACAGAGAAAGAAAAGTCATCAGTTTTACCATTCAATGTTAGTAAGTTTTGAAAGTCAATATTTTCTTTTGTGTTTTTAGTTTTTCAAGTTTTTCTTAGACTAGTTCAAAGTGCTTTCTTTATATAAATCAAGTCATCAAGTTGCATTTATTCAAAACATTTTAAAAGGCAAAGAGAATAATAAGAATTATCTTGCTTTTTGATTACATATAAATTTTTAGGCTTAAAGTATCTTCAGAGTATACTTGGTCATTGGAAAATTTTCAGAATTAAAAGAATACTAATTATAAAATATTCCAAAATTCAGCAAGATAAACACTGAACACTCCTCTATTAAACTATAAGCATGTATGTACCTAGTTTTCCTACCTAGTAAATATGAGTTTTTCACAGCAAGTAACACTCCATTAATCCCCATCTAATGCCACTAAAATGCAGAAATATAGTGTATTATACATATCTATCCAAGACAGTAGGAATCAATTTAAACAACGAAGTTGTTAGACACTTTTTAAAGCAGACATTTCTATGTTATAGTGAAACTCATTTCAAATGCATAAAACACACATATATTTATTAAGTAAGCTAATTAGAGGACAATAAAAATGTGTTTCTCTCCAATAATGAAATCAGTCTTTGTCTTAGGTCAGAGGTCGAGAGTAAGGGAGTCGAGACTATCTGGGGGGTGGAGTCAAGATGGAGAATATCTGGGCATTCTTTAGTTTCTTAGTACCACTTAAGGGATCAAAAAGAATCCTGGGGGGTAGAATCAAGATGGCAGTCTAAATATACATCTCTCTAAATCCTTCTGGAAACCAAGACCTGAAATGATAATTAAACAGAGCCTCTGGAAACCTAGTGAGCCCTAGGACATGGCATAGGGCTGTTAATTTGGATTTTATACCACTGAGCAGAAAGCTTCCTCTCTTTCACTGACACCCTGCTCTTGGTAAATGCTGGCTTTCATAGACCAAGTGTTACTCTCCATTTTGACTTTTTTTTTCTCTGTCCTGGCTGGCAGGTGAGACTGGGACTTCACTGGCGGCTGGTCTCGGATACACTTCTGGTGGAATCAGTGGGCAAGATTGCCTTATTGGCAAGATTGCCTGGCTTTGGACTCTTGGCAACTTTGGCCTTTGTTTCTGCCTCTGTCATTGACAGGCCTGTGCTGGGGCAGATGGGAAGCTTGCATGACACCATCTTGTTCTACTGGGAGTACCCATACAGAGGCCTCAGCAGGACATAATTCCTAGGCTGGGAGGCAGCGCCTGTCCAGCGGGGACCACTTTTCTGGCAAAAAAACCCAATATTCTACACAGTGTGGCCTATGGCTGGGGCCTGACAGCAGAGGCCAGCAGAGCAGTAGCCTTTCCGTATTTTGAACTAGTTTATAACATCTGGGTTTGGATACAGAGGTGCTTACTTTGCCAGCTGGCAAGAGGGACCTGTACACCTGAAAACCTGACTGACTTTGGAAGCTGTCAGATACCTTTTACCTTTTGTTATAAGACAGTCTAGAGAAACAAATACAGTCCATCCTCACAGCATCTCTCCCAGCCTCTAATGATTCACATGGTGCCCACAAACCAACAAACTCTGGATAAAAGCATAACCAAGAAATCACCTATGGCTTCAGAAGGCACCCAAAAGAAACAAATAAATAACTTCCCAGACAAAGAAACCTCTCAGAAACTATCAGATGGTGAATACAAAAGGATTATATAGATAGCCCCCCTAGATCTTATACAAAATGCAGGAGAGCAAAATGAAAAATTAAGCATGCTGTTCAATCTGATGGAACACCAGTACTCTGAAATCCAACAGATCAAGAACAAAATCAAAGAGATGGAAACATCAATTTAAAGAAAAGAAAACAGAATGAAAGAAGTGGAAAATAGACATTCTGCTGTGGAAGACAGAGCTACTGACTCCAGCATCTATGAGGAAAAATGAGAAAAAAGAAACAAGAAAAAAGAAGAAGCATTAAGAAGCATGTGGGACTCTATTAAGAGGAACAACCTTCGATTAACTGGAGTCCCTGAACAGGATGCGACACCTAAGAACACAGAGAATATTGTTGCTGAGCTGCCGACAGAAAACTTCCCAGAAACTATGAAAGAAGAGAACATAGATATTCAACGTGCATACCAAACACCACTCAATATAGATCTCAAAAGAAAGACTCCAAGGCATACTGTAATCAAGCTTAACAAAATGAAACATAAGCAGAAACTCTTAAATGCAGAGAGACTCAAAGCAAAGCTAACATTCAGAGGGAAACTCTGTAGGCTTTCATGATGCTGGCATGGAGACAGTGGCATGACACATTCAAAGCCTTGAAGCAGAAGAACTTTCAACCAAGAATTATATATCCTGCAAAACTATCTTTCAAATATGAAAATGAAATTAAGACATGTCCATCTTTAGTTATTAAAGAAATTCAAATCCAGACTACAATGAGATACCATGTCACCCCAATAAGGTTGGCCATGATCCAAAAAACACAAAACAACAAATGCTGGAGAGGCTGTGGAAAAAGTGGAACCCTCCTACACTGCTGGTGGTGTCGCAAAATGGTCCAGCCTCTTTGGAAAGCAATCTGGCGCTTCCTTAAAAAAATGGATATTGATATACCATTTGACCCAGTAATTCCACTACTTGGAATATATCCTACAGAATCAAGGCCTTTCACACCAACAAACACGTGCACAAAATGCTTATCGCAGCACAGTCCACGATAGCAAAAAGATGGAATCAAACCAGATGCCCCAAAACAGAAGCGTGGATAGGTAAACTATGGTACATATACTCAATGGAGCACTATGCAATGATAAAGAATAACGATGATTCCAGGAAACATCTCCTAACCTGGTTTCAACTGGAAGACATTATGTCGAGTGAAAGTAGTCAGCGACAAAAGGACAAATATTGTATGAGACCTCTACAATAAGATCTCAGAAACAGACTTGTGTATAGAAGAAAAGACTCTTTGACAGCTTGAAGGGAGGGGAGGGAGGGAAGGAGGGGGGGAGGACTTAGTTTAGATAGTTGCTAGAAATCTGGTTGGGTGAAATAGGTGATAGCACACATTAGAAACAAGAACAATATTAACTGGACTTCAACAGAACTTGAGTATTCCTTTCATCTAAATCCAATATTGCAAGGATAGAGTAGCTGCAGCAGGGGGCAGAGAACCATGCTCTTAGGTGAAATCGTGGCCAATTAGCAGAGCTAGAATTTTGCTAAGAGAGCTCTCTGCACCCCACATTGGTGAGTGGTGTCTGGGGTCTGAAAAGCTGCCAAGCTGCCATCCAACGGCACAGCAAATGGTCCCAATTCAGCAGGAATGGATGCTCACCCAGGACCAAAATGACATGAGGTAAAGACAACTCAGAAGATAGAGAGACCCACATGAGTGGGTGCCTACATCGACTTGGGAGCAGAAGAACTGGATGGTTCCTGGCCACAACCAGTGATAGCTGTGATGGAGCTCACTAAGTTGAGTCTCACTGGCAACACAAGAGTAAAAAGGGGTGCATCCTGAGATCTCTACTAAAAGACCTCAATTGATGGTCCAGCGGTTTCAGGGTTCCCCTGGGAGCATGGCCTCTGGTTCTAATGCTGCCTTTGCCCATAAATTATAACGAAGGCCCACTCTTTGGACACAAATCGATTGGACTTGGCGATGCAGAGTGACCATATATTGGATGCATTTTATGGTTCTATGCATCTATAGGATATCATACTGCTGACCTCTGGCTGGAAGAAGGAGAAAGGGTGAAGAGGAGGGAAAAGGAGACTGTTGGCAGGATGAGACATGTATGAAGCAGAGAGGAATAGTGTGCTGTCACCGGGCAGGGAGAACAGTGGAAGCTGCATAGAGGTGGGCATGTAAATTTATATGGGAATGTACATTTCCACTCAGTCATATTAAATAAAATAAAAAAGACATTCCCAGATAAACAGAAACTCAGAGACTTTGTAAAAACGAAACCAAGCCTACAAGAAATACTTAAAGAATCTCTGGGCTTAGAAGAACAAAACCACTCACTTTATATTTTAGAAGCAAATACAGGAAACCTCATGCAGAAACCTGCCTAGTTAAGGAAGGCTCCAAACTGAATCAAAGCTATAATAGTGAAAGAAACAATCCAGTGATCATATCACTGGATGTTATCATATTAAAAAGAGGAATGTACTACAGTTGCTATAGTCCTTCCAGATGGAGAAGAAATTAATAAGACTGGTAGTAATCAAAATTGGGGTTACACATAGTTTATTAAGATCATGGGGCACCCATAAAGCACAATAAACATGAAACATATTAAATCAAGAAACATAATACAGCAGTCTCAACAACCACAAAACCAACCTTGAAAAGGGGGAAAAATCAACTGACAAAGAAGAATCTCCCAGAACAGATTAATAAGAACAACAGAGAAACATCAACACAAAAATAAACATATCACAATGGCAGCACTGAACACATACCTATCAATAGTTACATTGAATGTGAATAGGCTGAATGCTCCAGTAAAGAGACATCCAGTAGCATTCTGGATCAAAAGACACGACCCATCTACATGTTGTCTACAAGAAACACATCTTAGAATTAAAGATAGGAACAAACTGAAAATTAAAGGATGGAAGAATATATATCAAGCTAACAACGAACAATGGAAAGAAGGTGAGGCAATTCTAATCTCAAACAAAATCAATTTTAATGTAAAATCCACCATCGTGGAGAAAGATGGACACTATTTAATACTGAAAACTTCAATACACAAGCAGGACTTAACAATATTAAATATTTATGCACCTAATATTAGACCACCTAAATACATCAAAGAAACAATGACTGCACTCAAAAAATAGATACATCACTCCACAATAATAGTGGAAGACTTCAACACTCCACTCTCAGTATTGGACAGATCATCTAGAAACAAAGCTCAACAAAGACACAGAAGACCTCATTGCCACAATTAACCAACTAGACCTCATCAACATATACAGAACTTTATCCATCAGCAGAAAACTACACCTTCTTCTCTAGTGCACATGGAACATTCTCCAGAATAGATCATGTGTTAGGACATAAAGCAATTCTCAACAAAATCCATAGCACTGAATGAATGTAAAGCATCTTCTCAGACGATAAAGCCATAAAAGTCAAAATCAAAAGCAGAAAAAACCTAGAAAGCAGAACTCATGGAAACTGAACAGCATCTTGCTCAAAAAGCATGGGGTATAGAAGAAATCAAGGATGAAATAAAGAAATTTATGGATTCCAACGAGAATGACAACACTTCCTACCAGAACCTATGGGATACAGCCAAAGCAGTGCTCAGAGGTCAGTTTATCACCGTAATTGCACACATCTGGAAGGAAAGAACTAACCCTACAGCTTGAACAAGTAGAGAGAGAACAAGAGAGGAACCCCTCGGGCACCAGAAGAAAACAGATCATAAAGATTAGAGCAGACCTAAATGAATAAGAGAATAGTAGGACAATTGAAAAGACCAAAAGCTGTTTTTTTGAAAAGATCAACAAAATTGACAAACCACTGGCTAAACTTACTAAAGAAAAACAGGAAACAAATAACCCAAATAAGAAATGAGAGGAGAGTTGTCACCACAGATCCAACAGAAATCAAAAATATCACAACAGAATACTATGAAAGACTGTACTCTAACAAATTTTAAAAACCTAGAGGAAATGGACACATTCCTTGGTTCATATTACCTACGAAAATTATCAGAAGGTGAAGCAGAACAAATAAACAAACCCATCACAAAGAGATTGAAAAAAGTCATCCAAAGACTACCAACCAAAAAAAGCCCACCACAGATAGCTTCATCACAGAATTCTACCAAGCTTTTAGAGAAGAGTTATCTCCAATACTACTAAGACTATTTCACAGTGTAGAAAGGGATAGAATCCTCCCAAACTCATTCTGTGAAGCCAGCATAACCCTCATACCAAAGCCAGGAAAAGACCCAACAAAAAAGGAGAACTACAGATTGATATCACCTATGAATCTAGACACAAAAATCTTCAACAAAGTTCTTGCCCATAGAATACAACAACATAGCGACAAAATGACAAATATTGTATGAGACCCCTACAACAAGAATTCAAGAACAAACTAATGCATAGAAGACTGATGGCTGCAACAGTGGGGAGGGAGGGAGGGCGGGGTGAGGAAGGTTTAGATTAGATAGTTTATAGAAATCTGGTTGGGTGAAATCTGTGACAGCACATATTGGAAAGAAGATCAATATTAACTGGACTTCAACATAACGTGATTACACCTTCCATCTTAACTGGATAATGCAAGGACAGTGTAGCTTGGGTGGGGGGCTGGCGATCACGCTCTCAGGTGAAATCAAGGCCAATTGGCACAACTAGCATTTTGCTAAGAGAGCCTTCTACACCCCCAAGAAGAATCCTGGTGGCAGCTTTTAAAGCACTCAGCTGCTAACCAAAAGTTCAGCAGTTCGAACCCATCAACCAATCTTTGGGAGAAAAATGTGTCCATTTGCTTCTGTATAGATCACAGAGAGAAAGCTTTCCCCTAGAGCTGATACCCTGAATTTGAACTTGAAGTCTAAATTTCTCTTTGTGAAAGCCATTCACCTATGGTATTTCTGTTATAAAACCCAGTGCTGTCCAACTCATAGCAACCTTACAGGACAGAGTAGAACTGCCCCCCAGAGTTTCCAAGGGGCACCTGGAGGATTCGAACTGCTGACTTTTTGATTAGCAGACATAGCATTTAACCCACCATACCACCAGGGTTTCCTTTTCTGTTACAGTGGCCCTAAATAACTAAGACAAATATCAGTTGAGATGTTCAGAAAAATGAATGCTACCCTGAAGGTGCTCAATCATCTATGAAAAGAAGTAGTTTGGAAGACAGCTACCTGGTCAAGTGACTGGAAGAAATCCACACTTATGCCTATTCCAAGAAAGATTATCGAAGAGATTGTGGAAATTGTTGAACAATGTCATTAATATCACGTGCAAGTAACATTCCACTGAAGACAATTCAGAAAGGAATGTACCAAAATATTGATACTGATAGGGATATACTTGAAATTCAAGCTGAAATCTGAAGAGGACATGGGACAGCGGGTATCACTGCTGATATGAGATGGATGTTGACTGAAAACAGAGAATACCAGAAAGATGTTTACCTTTGGCTATGCAAAGCCATTTAACTATACGGCTCATCGCCAACTAAGGAGAACACTGCAAAGAATGGGACTTTAAGAACACCTAGTTGTGCTCAGGGGAACCTGTACACAGACCAAGAGACAGTTATTCGAACAGAATAAGATTACTCTGTGTGATTAAAAATCAGGAAAAGGGTACTTCAAGGGTTGTACGCTTTCACTGTACTTATTCAATATGTATCCTGAGCCAATAATCTGAGAAGCTGGGCTATATGAAGAAGAATTGGGCATCAAGCATGCAAACAGCTGAAAGGATGCTGCAGCACTAGGCAGTGTTTCTTCCTGTTGTACAGCGGGTCACTGTGTTTCAGTACAGACCCATGGGTACCCAACAACATCGCCAACAAAAATGGATGGATACTGCCTTTAATTTGTGTCCCTGCTGAGAGGTGCTGTTGAGCATTTTTCGCATGTTTATAGACCTTTTCGAAACCCTGGTGACATAGTGAGTTAAGTGCTATGTCTGCTAACCTAAAGGTTAGCAGTTCAAATCCACCAGGTGCTCCTTGGAAACTCTGTGGGGACCTCTAGGATCACCACGGATCAGACCCGACTCAGTGGCAGAGGGGTTTGTTTTTTGTTCTTGTTTTTGTTTTTTACGGACCTTTTGTGAAATGCTTATTTAAATTTTTACCAATTCTTTATTTGATTGTTTTCTTATTTCACTTATTCCATGGCACATATGACAAAAGCAGCATTGAGAAAATGAACTTAAGAAACTAAAGATCACTTCTGATTATAAACAAAAATAAATTGAAGAAAAAAGACCCACTAAGACATTCCAAGCTTCTCAAACCTGACCGCATGTTAGAATCACTTGGAAAGATTTATAAACCTACCTATGCCTGGGTCCCTGCAAAATCCAGTTATATCAGAAGGCAGTATGTGTGTGAGCTTCAAGAGTTTTTAAATCTCACTTGACTCACCAGGGCACAGTCCACTCTTCAAAACAATTTGGGAACTCTTTCTAGAACAGTCATTGTGTACAATGTCATGGTGGCAAGTTCACAAACTTCATTGTGTGGTTTCTTTGGGGGAGTTTTTAGCCAGTATACAAATAACTGTAGTGAAACACCATCTCTACTCACTTGATCTGGCCTCCAATGACTTTTTTTTTTGAACTGAAGATAAAGGAAATATTGAAAGGAAGAAATTTTGATGATATTCAGAACATCAAGGGTAATGTAATGCAATGACAGCTCTGATGGCTATTCCAGAAAGAGTTCCAAAACTGCTTTGAAAAGTGGACTGGGCAATGGCATCAGTTTGTTGCTTCCCAAGAAGAGTACTTCGAAGGTGACCGTAGTGATACTCAGCAATTAGGTATGCAGCACCTTTTCTAGGATGAGTTTACGAACTTAACTGGCAATTCTCCTAACATTTTCACAGTGGTGGAGTTCACAAAAGGATTAAAGCCAAGACATAGCTTAAGAAGAACTTTTAATTCCAAGTTAAGAAAACGCATTAGATTTTATTAGAATGTAGAAAGGAATGTCTTCATCTTGAAATAAAATTAGCCATTACAGCAGATTGTTAAAAACACTGATTAATGAGAAGATAAATTGTACTCAGAAGATTATTTATTTTTGTGTTACTCTGAACATAAATTCTCTTTCAAATGCAGTGTTCTTTAAAGTTAATATGTCTAAGTATTTTAATGAACAATACTATTCTGGCACATATATATAATTCAATGGAACATGAAGCAATCTCTCTATGTACCAAGTATTTAGTTGTTTGGTTCTTGAAAGTCATGATCAATGGAACCTTAATTATGAACTAATATCAAACAAATCCATACCCATTAGTGGAGATTAAAATAAGATGGATGCGATGGTGGTTCTGTTGTAGAATTCTAGCCTTCCGTATGTGAGATATAAGTTTGATACTAGCCTAACTCACTTCAAATGCAGTTAACCACTTACTTGTCAACGGCAGCTTGAGTGCTACTATGATAAACAGGTTTCGATGGAGCTTCAAGACTAAGAGGAACAAGGAAGAAAGGTCTGGCAATCTACTCCTGACAAATCAGCCAAGGAAAACGTGTGGATTACAATGTTCTTATCCCACTGTACAAGGGATCAACATTAGTCAGGGGCAAACCTGACAGCAGCTAACAACAATAATAAAATGATAAATTTAGACAAAATTTAGTCCATTGTATAACGAGAGGACTATTTCCAAGACATGCCCTCCCAATACCTAATATATAAACTCTGGTGGCTTAGTGTTAAAGTGCTATGGCTGCTTTACAGAAGGTCAGCAGTTCAGATCTGTCAGGCATTTCTTGGAAACTCTATGGGGCAATTCTACTCTGTCCTGTAGGGCTAGTATGAGTCAGAAGTGACAGGATGGCATTGGGTTTGGTTTCTTGTTTTTGTTTATCATATCTCCTAGCATTGTGTCTGTAGCATACACAACACTCAAAAATATTTTGAGTATAAACGGATGCTCAAGGAGGAAACAGACTCCCTACCTCTATAGTTTATTTAAGCAGAAGCTGGATGCTGATCTGACAGAGCCTGCTGAAAAGAACTCCCAGGGAGAATAAAATTGGTGAAGGTGACCTTGAAAATCTCCTTGACCTCTAACATTATTTGATTCCACACTCTCGATATATTGGCAACTACATGAACTTCTTGATACCCAGCTCATCCATCTTCCACCCGCTGTGCAAGAATCAGGCTGCTTTAATAGAAGAGCTCTTAAATTCAGTTCTTCTCTCATCTTTAAAAAATTCTTATTAGCTTTTCTAAGGAAGAACAGATGTGTGTAAAGGCATGCAGGCTTTGAAAATTGAATTGGCGACACTTTATGGGAAGTAAAGTTGGCTTCACAGTGAAAGTTCAATACAGAGAGGAGGAACTTTCACAAAAGCAGAACACTGTCCCAAACATGCATGAGTTATTTATTGTGCTTTATTGTGAAAATGACACATTTTTCTCATTTTGTTTAAGCACGCCATCCTTCCCTACCTTTGCCACTGAGTTGGAGTAATTTATTGCCTATTGCCTAAGCTCATTTTATCAGTCCTCCATCACCTCAGGAAACAGAAGCCTGGTCTAAATGTGACATTATTCTAACAATGTTTAGCATACTAACTATTTGATTTATTACTTTATCCTTTGTTACTGTATTTCCCAAGCTTTATTTAAGAAATAATAAATCAGCAAAATTGTGGAAAATTGTTTTTACTTTTCCTAATACAGTTTTTCACAGAAAAGTTCTGTTTTCACAGAATTGGCTGAAATAACAATTCTTAATTTTTGTTGCATTTTAGATGAAAGTTTACAGAACAATCTAGCTTCTCATTAAATAAGTATATACATATTGTTTCGTGACTTTGGTTGTGAATCCCTTGACATGTTAACACTTTCTCTTTTTCAACTTTAGGTTCCCTAATTACCAGCTTTCCTATACCCTCCTTCCTTCTCATTCTTGCCCCTGGGCTACTTAGACTCATATTATTTTATCAGCCTGTTTAATCTTTGCTTGGGAAACACTGATGACGTAGTAGCTGAAAGCCACATCTGCTGAACAAAAGGTCGCCTGTTCAAATCCACCAGGTGCTCCTTGGAAACTCTATGGGGCAGTTCTATTCTGATCTATAGGGTCACTATGAGTCAGAATTGACTCAACAGCACTCTTTATATTTCTAATCTTCGACTGAAGGGTGGACCTCAGAAGTGACTTCATTGCTGAACTAAAAGTGTCTACGGAGGTCACATTCTCAGGGTTTCTTCAGGCTTTGTCGGGCCAGTACATCTGGTCTTTGTGTGTGTTTGTGTGTGTGTCAGAGAGAGAGAGAGAGAGAGTAACAATTTTGTTCCACGTTCTTCTCTAGCTCTGTCAGAAACCCTTTGTTGTGATTTGTGTCAAAGCAATCTGTGTTGGTTGCTAGGCATTATCTAGTTGTGCTAGACTCAGTCTCGCGGAGGCTGAGGTAGTTGTGTCCCTTTGGTCCTCTGGACTAATACATCACTTGCATCTTTAGTTTTCTTCATTCTCCCTTGCTTCAGATGGAGTGAGACTACCAGAATATCTGAGATCGCATCGCACAAGCTTTTAAGACTCCAGATGTTATTCACCAAAGTATGGACCATTTTCTTTATAAACTGTGTGGTGACAGTTGAGCTAAATGCTCCCTGGGACCACAGCCTTGAGAGCCCTTGACCTGGTAATTCAGTTCCTCAGGGATTCTGGATGTATCTATGGAGCTTCCTTGACCTTGTCATGTATAATTCGTGCTGCTTCCCCAGTACTATAAGAGGCCTGACAACCAAGTTCGTGAACTCATTCTAGAAAACGTGTTACATACCTCACTGCTGAATATCATTAGGGTCGGTTTTAAAGCACACCCCTTGGGAAGCTATGAACCAATGCCAGCACCTAGTCCATCTTTCAAAGCAATTTGGGAACTCTTTCTGGAATGGCCATCAGAACTGTCATTGGATTACCCTTGATAATCTGAATGTCATCAAAATTTCTTCCTTTCTGTATTTCCTTTATCTTTGGGTAAAAACAAAAATCACTGGGGGCCAGATCAAGTGAGTAGTGTGGGGGTTTCAATACCATTATTTGGTTACTGGTTAAAACCTCCCTTACAGACAACTGTCTGTGAACTTGCCACCATGCTACCGTGTGCAATGGCCATTCCAAAGACTTCCGAAATTGCTCTCAAGGGTGGACTAGGCACTGGTATCTGAGCATCACTTCCTAAGTGGAAAACTTTGATGGTTACATGGGGATATTCAGCAATGAGGTATGTCACACTTAGAAAAATTAGGTTCGCAGATGTAATTGTCAGACCTCGTATACCATCTTAGCATTCACGAAATTTATCTCTTATCTATTGTCTATTCATTGTTTTACTCTCCGCACACCTTCCCTCCCTGATAACCATTAACAATTGTTCCTTTTTGTATGCAAATCTTTTCACAGAGTTTTTATAGTAGTGGTCTCATACAATATTTGTCCTTTTGAATTGACATTTTTAACTCAGCATAAGGCCCTCCAGATACAGATTCATTACTGTTTTCTGTTGTTGCACAGTATTTGTTCCATTGTGTGTATATACCATTGTTCATTTGTCCATTCATTTCTTGATGGCCATTTAGATTGTTTTCATCTTTTTAGTACAGTGAACAATGTAGCAATGAAAACAGGTGTGCATATGACTAGTGACGTGATAGCTCTTATTTCTCTAGGATATGTTCCTAGGGTTCGGATCGTATAGTATTTCTATTTCTAGCTTTTTAAGGAAGCACCATATGGTTTCCCAAAATGGTTGTACCATTTTGCATTCCCACCAACAGCGCATGAGAATTCCAGTCTCCCCACAGCATCTCCAACATTTGTTACTTTTTTTCATTCATGCCAGTAATGCTGAGATGAGATAGTATTACACTGTGGTTTTGATTTGCATTTCTCTAATGGCTAGTGATCATGAGTATTTATTTCCTCATGTTTCCTCATGTTAGGCTTTGGCTTGGCTCCTCATGTTAGTCACTTAAATGTCTTCTTTGGTGAAGGGCTTGTTTCCTTTGCCCTTTCTATTTGGATTATTTATATCTCTATTGTAGAGGTGTTGAATTTTCCTACAGATTTTAGAGATGAGCCAATTTTTTTCCTCTAAGCCTATAGGTTCTCTTGTTGTCAAGAGGGATCAGTCCCTGAAGAAACACATCATGCTTGGTAATAAATAAAGCCAAGTGCCGTTGAGTCAGAAACAAATAGGGTCAGCAAAATAAGGAAGACCTTCAACAAACTGGATGAACACAGTGGCTGCAACAAAAGGCTTAAGCAAAAGAAAAATGATTGCAGGCATGGTACAGGACTAGGTAGTGCTTTATTCTCTTGTACACAGGGTCAGTATGAGTCATGACTGACTCAATGGCACCTAACAACAAGTCTCTTTTTACTCTCTTAATGAACTGAAGTGTTTAATTTTTAGAAGATCTTAGTTACCTAGCTTATCTTGTGGAGCTTGTGTGCTGTTAGTTTGTGTCCTATCAGTGCAGATTTTTAAGAACTTTAGCATTGATCTTTTTTTTCCCCTCTACATTCTTTGTAGCTTTTAGCTTTATATTTAGGTCTTTGATCCATTTTGAACTAGTTTTTACATATGGTGTGACAGATCAGTCTTTGTCTTAGTCAGCTAGTGCTGCTCTAACAGAAATAAAGTGGAGGGCTTTAACAAAAGAAAGTTAATTCTTACACAGTCCTGTAGACCACAAGCCCAAAATCAGGATGTCCACTCCAGGGAAAGGCTTTACCCCTTGTCAACTGTGGAGGAAAGTCCTTGTACTGCATTACTTTTTGTTCAGGGAGCATCTTGGTGCAGGAATCTCAGGTCTGCAATAAGCGCTCTTCTCCCGGTGCTGCTTTTGTGATCGTGCAAGGTTCCCACTTCTCTGCCTGCTTCCCTTTCCTTTTATCTCTTGTAGGATGAAAGGATAAAGGGTGGTGCAAGCCACACTCCAGGGAAACTCCCTTTACAGTGGAGCAGGGAAGTGGTCCTATGAAGGAGTTTACAGTCCCACCCTAATCCTTTAACATACCACATAAGAAAATCAAAAAATGGAAGACAATCATAAAATATTGGGAATCATGGCCCAGCTACACGGCTCCACATACTTTTGGGGGGACACAATTCAATCCATGACAGTCCTGTTTCTTTATTTTTTTCTTAATGGACATCTAGTTTTGCCAGAACTTTTTATTAAAAAGACTCTCAAATGGATGTTGGGCCCTTTTCAAAGCTCAGGTGACCACAGGTGGATGGATTTACCTCTGGGTTCTCAATTCTATTGCATTGGTCAATGTGTCTGTCACTGTACCAGGATCAGGCTGGTTTGACTACAGATTCTGAGGTCAGACAGTACAAGCCCTTCCAGTTTATACTTCTTCTTCAATAGTACTTTATTTATCTGGGGTTTCTTCTCTTTTTATATAAAGTTAATGATTCATTTTTCCATTTTTTAAGAGAATGCTCTTGCATTTGGATTGGGATTGAAGAATACTTATTTTCTTAATTGCTTGTGAAACATTATTTCTTTTCATTTGTTTAGAACTAAAGGAAAATTCTGGATCATAAATGTATTTTTCTGCTGTTCCACTATCCCACTTTATTTGCTTTCAATCTTTTCCCTACTTCCTTCCTCAAAAAAAAAAAAAAACAACTAACCCCAAAACCCACTGCTGTTGAGTTGATTCCAACTCATAACAACCCTATAAACAGTAAAACTGCTCCATAGAGTTTCCAAAGAGTTCCTGGTGGATTCAAAATGCTGACTGTTTGGTTAGTAGCCTTAGCACTTAACTACTATACTACCAGGGTTTCCTTCCTTCTTACTATTTTCTAAAATTACATTTTCCCACACATGACAAACATAATATTACATTGCCTCCAAGAGCTTCATTCATGTAACTTTCTTCATGTCACAAGGTTTGTGTGGTTGTTGTTAGCTGTGTAAAGTTGGTTCCCAACTCATGGTGGCCTCATGCACAACTGAGGTAAATGCTGCCTGATCCAGTGCCATTCTCGTGATCTCTCACAGAGGGATAACTGTGATCCATAAGACTTTTATTGACTGATTGTTGGAGACAGTAGAAAGGCCACTTCTTTCTTCCTAGCTCAGCTTAGTATGGAAGCTATGTTAAAATCGGTTCAGCGTCAAAACAACACACAAACCTCCACTGAAAGATAGGTGGTGTTACACATGGGGTGCCTAGGGTAGAAACAGAAACTTGTTCTCTCACATGGAAGGCAAGAATTTCACCACTGAACCATCAATGCCCTATACAAATTCTGGGTATTTGAGTTTATACATATATTCATTATGTACCCATCATGCAGAAAGTTCTAGAATAGGCATAAAAGATTCAAACTTGTTTTTACACAAGTCATGCACTCAGATTGCTTATAACCATGGAACAATAAGATAGATACAGTAGTAAATGATGAACAGTTAGTTACATAAGACAAAAATAGTGTACAGAATAGATTAATTATTGACATCAAGGAGTACACACCTGCTATATTGCTCAGTTTAAGCATTGCATGGGATGTCAAAACAAGAACTGAAAGATAGTATATGAAAATTTGAGGTTTTACATTAGTACCTGCTCTAGCTCTGGTAGCACAGTGGTTAAGTGGCTAAGTGCTGTGTCTGCTAAACAAAAAGTCAACAGTTCAAATCTACCAGGCGCTCCTTGGAAACTCTGTGGAGCAGTTCTGTTCTGTCCTATAGGGTCACTATGAGTTGAAATCAACTCAATGGAAGTGGGTTTGTTTTGGGCATATGTAAACAATCAGCAGGCATCTCACTAGGTCTTTGTAAAGGCCAGACAGTTTGCACTGGAACAACATACTTTAGATTCCAAAACACCGAAGACAGCACAAGCCACTCCAGCTGCAGCTGCACTTAAACTCAGCCCTCCCTTCCCACTGTCCATTCTGGAAATGGTACTGGGTTTGGTTTGGTATGGTTCTGGACATAGGAGCCTCTGACATCTTCATCATACCTCTTTTCCTTCCCAAAAACATTCTTCCAGCATCCTTTTCCTCACATCATTCTCCTTTAAATCAAATTCTCATATGTGTCTGTTGATTGACAGCAAACTGATCATTTGTCTGTAATCTGATTGAAGGAAGTTGGGGAAACAAACTCAGGCTTCTAAGTTGACTAAGGCAGTTGATTTTCCTAATATAGCATGACTGTTCAAAGGTGCTAGACAGCCACAAGTAAGTGAATAAGCACTGGGGATTGCTGGCTGGCACAAGTGGTTTTCACCTGACTATTTACTAAAAGTTTGACACTTCGAACATATCCAGTAGCTCCATGGAAGAAAGGTCTATCTGCTTCTATAGTGATTAAACCCAAGACAAAACTCAAAGCCAAACTCACTGCAGTCTAGTTGATTCTGACCCATGGCAACCCTGTAGGACACGGTAGAACTGCTCCATAGAGTTTCCAAGGAGCACCTTGCAGATCTGAACCACCGACCTGTTGGTTAGCCACCAAGGCACTTAACCATTATGCCACTAGGGTTTCCCCTTAAAGACCAAAGCCATGAAAACCCTATGGAATAGTTCTACTCTGCAATGTGTGTAGTCAGCATGAGTCAGAATCAATTTAATGGCAATGAGTTTTTGTGATTGGGATATGTTGTTTGGGGATGTTAAAACAGACGTTAGACATAATGTTTGTAAAGAATTTATCACAGTCTGGTTATACAGCAATCACACGTAAATAAGCAATGAATGGTTAGGAGAGGATTTCAAGTTAAGGAAGAAAATAATACCTCTAAGAAAAAATCATTTATGAGAGAGGGAAGTGGGAGCCTCTAGGAAATAGGTAGAGAAAATATTTCAAAACAATCATCTGCTGCAGGAATATCAAACATACTATTTAAGTGGTTTGGACTTCTTAGCCCTCATTTTTTGAAATGCATTCAACTGAAATTTTAAGTTAGGCTTTGGAAAACCAGAAACCCTGGTGGCATAGTGACTAAGCACTACACTTGCTAACAAGAAAGTTAACAGTTCTAATCCCCCAGACACTCGTTGTGAGCCCGATGGGGTAGTTCTCCTCTGCCCTATAATGGCACTGTGAGTTGGAATCAACTCAGTGATGCTGGGTTTGATTTGGGTTTGGAAAAGCCAGCTGGGCTTCTATAATGGAATTCAATGGGAAGAAGTTACTCACCTGATAGACATTTGCTTTGTTATGCCTGAAAACCCTGGCAATTTTTAGCATGTATCCAAGCATGCCACACAGCTCTTTCCTACCTGCTAACAGTTTTACATAAAGGAAACTGGGCTAAGGATTCTTTTACCCACTGCTGGAAACTGACAATATGTTGAATGGGCTTTATTCAGCAGCAGGAACTAAAAACCTTGTCAAAATCACGCTGTTTAGGAGACAGGCTGGCATGACTTTCACAGCATTAACAAAAGCTGCAGTGCGGGGCTGATCTACTGCGCTTAAGGAAGCCCTAGCCATCTGACACAGTGGCTGACTCAGGGGCCCATGGTACCCTCCTCGTCACAGAGTACTGGTGTGGCACACAGCACCCTTCATGTCACTTCTGCAGCATTGTCATTCATCAAATGAGGTCCCAGCAGGTGTTCTGCTGGGGCAATTCCTAAATACTGCAGGAGGCAGAGCACAAGAAAAAGGTGCTGCTACAGAGCCTGCAAGTGACAAGGGAAATGCAAGTTCTAGAAATTTCTGATTTTGCCTCTAATGAACATTTGCTTACATTACCCTTTTTTACCATCATCTTTTTTGTTGATGGGTGACATTTGACATGAGAAGTTCTCTGAAAGTACTATAAAGGATTTTTGTTTGTTTGTTTTTAATTTTCAGAGCTTTTTTGTTTGTTGTTTTTAACTCAGACTTTCACCAACCTTACTAACGACATAGATGCCAGCTACCTGGGCATAATCAATATGTGCTTAGTGCTTAGTATGGTGAAACAGATAATTGTTTTCTTGGCTTATTTAAGCATCTAAAACCAAGAACCTTAGGTTGAAAACTTAACTCTGTTGCTTTTTTTGTTCTCTGTTTTAGAGTATCAGTTACCTCTCTGAACCTGAGGATCCTCTTCTATGTCATAGAGAAAGAAAACTCAAACCTAACTAAATGCCTCCATCACCACAAACCAATTTAGGTCACAAACCCATTCCTCTCTACTTGATTCCAACTCATAGATACCCTACAATACAGAAAAGACACACCTCATAGGGTTTCCAAGGCTATAAACCTTAAGAGAAGCAGAACGCCCCATCTTTCTCCTTAAGAGCAGCTGGGGGTTTGGTCTAAATCCACAACACTTCAGGTGGCACCTGAGCACTCAAACCATTGTACCATCAAGGCTCCTTCACAGGATGGCAAAACCAAAACCATACCCATCACTTTCCAATCAATTCTACAACTGCCCCATAGGGCCTACAAGCAGGAGCTGTCAGCCTTCTGGTTAGCAACCAGAACACTTAACTACTAGCCAGCAGGGCTTCTCACAGGACTGCAAACCAATCCAAACTCACTGCAACTGAGATGATTCTGACTCATAGCAACCCTATAGGACAGGGTAGAACTGTCCCCACAGGATTTCTAAGGAATGCCTGCTGGATTCGAACCGCAGATCTTTCAGTTAGCACTTAAGCACTATGCTACCAGTTTCTCACAGAACTAGGAAAAAAAAACCCATTGCCATGAAGTCGATTCCAACTCTTCAGAACCCTACAGGACAGATCATAGTTGTTCCACAGTGTTTCCACAGAGCTTCTCATGGATTTGAACTGCCAGCCTCTTGGTTAGCAGCTGTAGTGCTTAGCCACTACATGGCCAGAGTTTCCCACAGGCCTACCAAAATCCAAACTAAATCCACTGCCATGTAGTCAATTCTGACTTATAGCCACACTATGGGACTACCAAAAAAAAAAAAAAAAAAAATCACTGCACCACTGCTGTTGATTTTGACTCACTGTAACCCTACCAGCAGAGCAGAACTGCCCCAGTTTCCAAGGAGCATCTGGCAGATTTGAACTACCAAACTTTTGGTTAGCAGATGTAAGACTTAACCACTATGCCACCAAGATTTATTAAATAAGAAAGCAGAAATAGAAGTAGCTGACATCAGGATTCCACTACATACAGATGTATTTCATTATCGAATTTGTATAGACCAAAACCCAAAACCAAACCCACTGCCATTGAGTCAGGTCTGACTCATAGCGATCTTAGAGGTCAGAGTAGAACTGCCCCATAGTTTCCAAGGAGCATTTGGCGGATTTGAACTGCCAACTTTTTGGTTAGCAGACATAGCACTTAACCCATTACATCACCAGAGTTTCCTTTGTATAGACGGGAGCATAATACATATAAAATCAGAAAACCTTGGTCAAATAACTTACTGCGGTTTATATACGAGCCAACAGTCTATTTTAATTTCCCTGAAGTCCTGAAGGCTCAGGCACAGCATGTTTGTGAAGACGGCACAGACCTAAGCAGCATTCCCTCTCTTGTGCATGCGTTTGCTAGGAGTCAGACAAACTCAACACACCTAACAACATTAACAACAAATACCTATCTTGCATTTTCTATTTGAGAATCAAGAGGCCTCCACAGCCGCTGTGTTTTCTGCATGGTCTCTGCCTTCCATGCTGTTTGCTTGTCATCATTGTTAACTGCCTTCCAATGACTGCCACTCGTGGTGACCTCGTGTTTTTGCATAATAGAGAGGAATCTAAACAGTTGTGGCTCCAATTGCATTCAAAGGTGTCTCCTCAGAGGAATTATTTTGAATATACACAATAAGTTAAGTAAATGTTTTCATCATACTTTAATATTATATACCGCGCATAGTTTTATGCTTTACTATTCTTGAGATTGCAATATTATGAAGAGCTTTATAAGTCTAGTTCATCTTAAGGCAAAATAACTGCCTTTTTTCCCTCCAAATTTCAGTTTGGCTCCTGAGAGCTCTGAATGTCCTTGGAATAACTGGTGATTTGGGGCTTAAATATTGCATTGATAATTAAGGAAAAGCCTTGGCAAAAAAAACCCCAAAAAACAAAAACCCTGAAATGCAAACAACAGAAACAACAAATAACTAAGTGACTAAAATTAACAGGTTACTCTAACTGATTTTTATCATTTTTCAGATCAGATGTGAAACTGTAGCCCTGATCTGCTGTAGAGACAGACCGGCTACAGGCATGTCTACCAGGTGGAGCAAGAATGTAGGCTACCAGATGAAATCCAATTAGGAAATGTCACTTTTTCAATATAAAATATTCAAGTTACTTTACTTATTTTTTTCCATTTTCTTGTAGTCTCTTTTTGCTTTCACTTCCATTTTTTATTTCAGATTTTTCTTGGACGTTGAAGAGCTATTGCTTTGTTCAGAAGATCTGCAACATCATTTTAGCTGCAGGAGAAATGATTCCATGATGTGTGGTATGAACCTTACAAATAGGCTCCTGAGCTGAAACACTGATTGACTATCAAAAAGATAAGTAAAATTAGGAAGAAGAATTCCAAACAAGACGGCAGGAGCCAGGCTTTATATATACATTGTTGTTGATGCTAGGTGCCACCGAATTGGTTTGACTCACAGCAATCTGAGCCACAACGGAACGAAACACTGCCTGGTCTTGCACCGCATCCACAATCGTTTTTATGCTTAAGCCCATCCTTGCAGCCACTGTGCCAGTCCAAATCATAGAGGGTCTTCCTCTTTCTGGCTGACCCTCCACTCTACCAAGCATGATGCCCTTCTCCAGGAACTGATCCCTCCTGGCAACGTGTCCAAAGTATGTAAGATGCAGTTTCACCGTCTTTGCTTCCAAGGAGCACTTTGGTTGTGCTTCTTCCAGACCAGATCTGTCTGTTCTTTTGGCAGTCCATCGTACCACAATTCAAAGGCATCAATTCTCCTTCTGTCTTCCTTATCCATTGTCCAGCTTTCCCAAGTATATGATGTGATTGAAAATACCATGGCTCGGGTCAGGCATACTTTAGGCTTCAAGGTGACATCTTTACTTTTCAAAACTTTAAAGAGGTCATTTGCGGCAGATTTTCCCAGTGCAATGTGTCTTTTTCCTTCTTGACTCCTGCTTCTGTGGACAGTAATTATGGAATCAAAGGAAATGAAATCCTTGACAACCTCAATTCTTCCTCCATTTATCATGATGTTGCTTACTGGTCCAGTTGTTGAGGATTTTTGTTTTCTTGTAGTTCAGGTGCAATCCACACTCAAGGCTGTGGTCTTTGATCTTCATCAGTGTTTCAAATCCTCTTTACTTGCAAGAAACAGGGTTGTGTCATCTGCATATCTCAGGTTGGTAATGAATCTTCCTCCAATCGTGATGCCTCATTCGTCTTCATATAGTCCAGCTTCTCAGACCATCTGCTTAGCATACAGACTCAAAAGGCATGGTGATAGGATGCAACCCTGAGGCATACTTTTCCTGACTTTAAATTATACAGTGTCCCCTTGTTCTGTTGACATGATTGCCCCCTGATCTATATACAGATTCCTCATGAACACAATTAAGTATTCTGGAATATATATGCTATAAAGAATGTTTTATACATATATATATGATATACATAAAGTCAAATCCACTGCCATAGAGTTGATTCCAATTTATAGCAACCTTATATGTCAGAATAGAACTGCCCCATAGATTTTTGAAGGAGTCACTAGTGGATTTCAACCACCAACCATCTGTCTGTCTCTGTCATCTCTATCTCTGTATCTATCTAAAGAGAGAGAGAGATGGATTTAAAAAACCTGTTGATCTCAATTCATCTCAATTCATAGTGACCCTGTAGATACGCATATCCACAGAGAGAGGGAGGAGACAGAGAGAAATGTGTATTTTTAACTTAAAAAGTTTTACATTGAATATATGGAGGAGGGGAAAGGATACTGTTGGGAGGATGAGACATGTATGGAGCAGAGAGGAATAAGTCACCGGACAGGGAGAGCAGTGGAAGCTGCATATAGGTGGACATGTAAATTTATATGGGAATGTACATTTTCACTCAGTCATATTAAACAAAAAAATAAAAAAAAATGTTCTACATTGAAGGAAGACTATGTTACAGTATAGTCTACTAGTCAGTAAAATTTTTGCAAAGGGCCAGCTGGTAAGTATTTTTAGCTTAAGAACGAAAAGCTCTCTGTCGTAATTACTAAACTTTCATTGTAGACAGAAAGCAGCCACAGGTAATACGTAAATAAATGCATGTGTGTTCCAATAAACTTCGTTTACAAAAACAAGATTTGGCCTGTGAACCATAGTTACAATCTAATGGTCTAATCTAATCTCTTTATTTTAGAGAAGATGAAAATCAAGTTCAAAGTTGTTAACCACAACTCACAAACTTTGTAGTGAGCTCATGTTGCAGCTGAGGTTCCATGTACCCTAAAACCTGCCACTTTTTCTAATATATCATGAAAGCAAAATAAGAAAACAAATGAAAAAATATTTTAATTCACCTTCAGATTGTTTTTGTAGCTCTCAAAATACACTTTTCATAGGGCAAATGGCTTATATGAAGTGCAATTCTCAGAAATTCATTTGTTGTATGGGTTTAAGCCTAAACCATTAGAAGAATAAGTTGCTATGTGTAATCTCTATTACCAGGACTTTATTCCTGTGGAAAATTATGAGAAATATCAAGAGGAATTAAAACTGATAAACTTCTGCAGACAGAAACTTTTTCTTTATCGTTTATGCCTACCCTTTGTGAAGAGAAGTGGTTTTAAGTTCCGACTCGACGGCACTTGGCTATGACAAGATGTTAGAAATAAGATACCTCAATGACTCCCTAAATATGTGAATGCTTTTTCAAAAAAGAGTGTGTTTCCACTGTGTAACTGAAACTTTATGGATGTGGCACCAGTGGAGTGCATGGGAAGCCTGGTGACACAGTAGTTAAGTGCTATCACTGCGAACCAAAACATCGGCAGTTCAAATCCACCAAGAGTTCCTTGGAAGCTCTACTTTGCAGTTTTACTCTGAACCACAGGGTCACTATGAATCAGAATTGACTCAGCAGCAGTGGTTTTGGCTTTGGGTTATACTCCAGAGTAATGTACTAGATAAATATTGTTGTTGTTCTAGCTATGTGCCCTCAAGTTGATTCTGACATACAGCAACCCATAGGGCAGAGCACAACTGCTCCTTAGGGCTTCCGAGGCTATAATCCTTACAGGAACAGATTGCCAGATAAGTTCCAACCTCTGACTTTTTAATTAAAAATTAGTGTTCAGATAGTATTCCCTTTCCAAGACCGCAATACACACACAAGTATGCACTTCCCACCCACTCTGACTTGGAGTTTGCCATGTGACTTGTTTTGCCCAGGAGACATGAGTAAATCTGATACGGGCTTGTACAGTTGGGTTAGGTCCTTTGCACAGTCTTCCACTATCGGAACATGTCTTGGCAGCTGCTGGTCCCAGTCTGATGTTTGGAACCAAATTGAACAGAACTTAACCTAGCTCTCTAAACCCAAGTCAACCCACTGAAGACTGGCAGACAAGCACAGGCATACCTGTTTTATGATGCTTCACTTTCTTGTATTTTGCAGATAATACATTTTTTACAATTGAAGGTTTGTGGCTAAGCTACAGCAAGCACGACTATCGGTGCCGTCTTTCAGACAGCATGTGCTCACTTCGTCTCTGTGTCACATCTGATAATCCCTGCAATATTTCAAACATCATCATTATTATTATATCAGTTATGGTGATCTGTGGTCAGTGATCTTTGATGTTACTATTGTAATTGTTTTGGCCACCACAAACTGTGCCCATGTAAGACTGTGAATTTAATCAATAAATGTGTGTGTTCTGACACTTCCAACGAAGATGAGGCTGAACTAAGGGGTACTGAGTGATGCAGGGTGTGTGTGTGTACTTTATAGTTTAATATATACATGATGCTGTCCAACTGCTCTCTTTTTAGAGGGGAGAAGAAAGTGTGGAGAGGAGGGGACAAGCATCAGTTGAGTGGATATTGAAATTAAAGGGTTGAAGGGATGGTATACTGTCACAGGGTGAGGAGACCAGATAGAGTTGCATAGAGGTGGGTGCTCAGGGTTTTGTATGGCAAATTGACTTCGATAGCAAACTTTCACTTAATCACAATAAAAAATTAAAAGAAACAATGTTACATGTGTTCTGATTGCTCTGCTAACTGTTCCCCATCTCTCTCCCTTCTCTCACGTCTCTCAATTCCCTGAGACAACAATATTGAAATTAAACCAATGAATAACTCCACAATGGACTTTTAAGTGTACATGCCAAAGGAAGAGTCCACGACTCTCGCTTTAAATCAAAACCTAGAAATGGTTAAGCTTCATGAGGAAGGCGTGTCAAAAGCTGAGTTGGGTCTCTTGTATTTAGCAGTTACCTGTGCTGTTAAGTCTTTGGGGTGGTTTGGAAATGGACCTACAGTGTTTCCATGGTATGCCTGTGAATGCTTGTTTTTGAATGCTACTGATTTTTGCTGGTTGCTATGAAGAATTTTTATACTAATAGCTGTTACAAAAATTGCCACTGAGAAATGGGGTACTGTTGTAACAAATATCTAAAATACATGACATTGACTTTGACATCACAGAGCAAGTAGTGAAAAAATAGAGAAGCCTGAAAAATAACGACCCATTATTACGTAGCGGTGAAACATTTGGTAAATGTGTTGCCTCAACCTGAAAACAAGAAATGCATCCAATAAATTTGTGAAATTGGATGGTGATGATTTGCAACAGAGTGTTGAAAGTGCCAATTACCACTAGTTACATTTGTTTAAATGGTATCAGAAAGCAATGAGCTCAGACAAAGGACTGACAGGTTTACAAGAAAATCTAAAAGTAAAATAAAGAACGTAAAAATGTTATAAACAGAAATTTTAAGTGTTTTTCACCAAATTGAAAGTGTGGTACTAAATACAGCTGCATGGAAAGATTCAAACTAGCATATGACCAATCAGAATTGAGCTCAGGGTGAAGACCAAATCAAGGGTTAAGGCTGTAACTTCATTTGTTTAACACTTTTGAAAGTTTTATCTAGTAGGCGTTTCTGTTAAATAGGACGGCCTCTAAATATTAAATGCCTTGTCACATACTATCTTGATGCACTCAAACCTCAGCTGTATCTCAGAAAGAATTGTGAGTGTGAGTTTTGGAAAAGAAGTTGATCAGTTTTTGAGAAAGCGATATATTGGCAAAGCACTGCCAGCTGACTCTCCAAGACTGAAAAACTTGAGATACAAAAATATGTGTAGGCTCCAAGTTTGTAAAACACAAGTATAGGCTGAAAAATCCCCTTGACTGTAAAGAAAGGCCTGTTTTCTAACTCTGAAGATACAGCTGAAAAACCAAAAACCAAACCTATGAGTCAATGCTGACTCATAGTGACCTTATAGGACAGAGTAGAACCGTTCCATAGAGTTTCCAAGGAGGGCTTGGCAGATTTGAACTTCCAACCTTTGGGTTAGCAGCTACTGCTTAACCACTAGCCACCAGAGTTTCCAGATATAGCTAACCAAAACCCCAAACCCATGCCATCAAATCAATCCAACTTGTTGCAACCCTATAGGACAGAGTAGAACTGCTCCATAGGCTCTCCAGGGAGTTCCTGGTGGATTTGAACTGCCAGGATTTTGGTTAGCAGACTAGCACTTAACCACTACCCCACCAGGGTTTCCATGACTAAGGAGACAATGAAAACGAAAGTACCTCCGAGAGGTGGAGTCAAGAACTGGAAGAAGCAATGGACTGGTTGTCATTTTCAGGGAGAAAAATGAGCTAGCCAAGGCCTATCCTTGAGGTAGGGGAGGCTGGTAGTATCTGCCCCATGGGATTTCAGAACTTATATGGACCTTGGACTGCTATGTGTCTTGTATTTTACACTTTTGTCAAGAGAGGGTATTCTACCACTGTATATTGGGTATATGTGATGTAGGAAAAATATCTTTTAGTCCATAAATTAAGAGAATTAAGAGAAACCACATCAAATCTGACATTCGATCAGGATTATCTGGATTTCAAGTCTGATACTATGATTAGATGGCACTTTTGATAAGGGTATTTATGAGCAAAAGGGCAGACTGTTGTAGATTCAATTGTTGTTCAGCAAATATACAGCACCCCCACCCCCACTCTCTACAACCTTTGTGAGGTGTGTATTTCTCTACATTTTTGATGTTGGGCTTGGCTATGTGATTTACTTTGGCTGATGGGATCGTGGGAGAAATTTGAGGTATGTTCACGTGCTTTAACTTGGTACCTCGGTCTTTCTCACCCTGCCTTTTGCCAGAGAAGAACATTCCCATCACTACGCAGCCAAAGATAATCCTAACTCTCAAAAGACCAAACCCACCACCATCGAGTCAGTGCCATCTCATAGAGACCCTGTATGACAGAGTAGAACTGTCCCATAGGGTTTCCAAGTAGCACCTGGCAGATCTGAACTGCTGACCTTTTAGTTAGGAGACATAGCACTTAACCACTATGCCCAAGGTTTTCAAGCTTATGATAACCAAAACCAAACCCACTGCTGTTGAGTTGATTCTGACTCCTTAGCAACCGTATAGGACAGAGTATAACCATCCTACAGAGTTTCCAAGAAGTACCTGGTGGGTTCAAACTTCCGACCTTTTGATTAGCAACCATAGCACTTAACCGCTACACCACCTGGGTTTCCAAGATAATGATAGGTCTACGAAAAAGACAAAGTCAGTGAAGTCTGGCCTAAACCAGCTAAACCTCAGGAAACCTGTAGACATGTGAGCAAGAAAGAAATGCTAATTGTTCTATGCTAGAACGCCCGGTGGTGTGGTGGCTAAGTGCAATGGTTGCTAACCAAAAGGTCAGCGGTTTGAACCTGCCAGGTGCTCCTCGGAACTTCTGTGGCAGTTCTACTCTCCTACAGGATCGCTACAAGTTGGAAATCAACTCAACAGCAACTGTTTTTTTTTCTTCTTCTTTCTTTCTTTTCTTTCCTATGTTAGAGACTTAACCGTGGTTTGAAAAGCAGCATTATGTGGCAATAGCTAGATGATACTGACAGCTGTACAGATATATCACAAAATTTATAATTATGTTGGTATAAATTTCCAATATCATTTAAATATCTGATGTTTTAAGGATTTTAAAATGTAAGTTTTCCAAAGATTAATAGTACTTGATGTAACATAAATAATACAGACATTCATGAGAATGTCACCTTAGTTATGCGTCTGTTAGAAAACAAATGATCTAACCGATCTGTGATCTAGTCCACAAAGCATAGCTATTTATCTAAAATATCATCACACTAGAAATATTGCTTTCTGAGGTTTAAAGAGTAGTATATTAATTTAATCTGTTTTAAAATAATTTTTAAAAAGCTATCATCTGGAATTTTTAACAGTTGGTAAAAGTGATTATTAAGGTGCTCCGTGGTGGTAAGAACAATTAAGTGCTTAGACTACAAATCAAAAGATGGGTGGTTCGAACCCACCTCAAGATGCCTTGGCAAAAAAGACCAAGCGATCTGTTTCTGAAAGCTCAGTCAAGAAAAGCTTCAGGAGTATAGTTTTATCCTTCAGCATACAGCTTTGCCAAGAGTCAGGAGAGAGGTAACTTGTTCAGTTTGTGTCTTGGTTAGTGTTTAATTGAAAAGTTTCCCCAATATGTTTTAGCAATTTCAAATCAAGGGATTGTTGAACAAGCTGAGGTCAACAGTAACATCACACTAAACATAATGCTATGTGCATCTCTAACTTTTCCCTAGAAACAATGGTTTCATTAAACCAAACAGAAAACAGGTTAGCTGGCATGGCAGTAATGAGTCTTCTGACATACTGATCCTATAAGTTATAATTTTCTGTGATAAACTCAAAAAGTCCAATTTTAGTGAACCCTTTCAGGCTATTGGAAACACTGGTAGCATAGTGGGTAAGTGCTATGGCTGCTAACCAAAAGGTTGCCAATTCAAACCCACCAGGTGTTCCTTGGAAACTCTATGGGATAGTTCTACTCTGTCTACAGGGTCACTATGAGTCAGAACTGACTTGATGGCAGTGGTTTTGGTTCTTTTTGTTTTTGTTTCTTGGTTATCAGGCTATGCGAAGTTAGTACGCTGGCTTTCCACTAAGTAGGCTTTACACCTACTTAGAGATGAAAATTTTAAATATTCTGTTTTTAAACTCACCTGAACTACCAAAAATTGTTCATCTACTAAAGCATAAAGAAAATTAAAATAGTAATAATTGTAAAGAATTAACGTCATATAGACTACATTCTATAAAAATAATGTTAAACTAGAAATCAACACTAATATAAATGGTTCAAAACAAAAGCCAATTGTGTCTTAAAAGTCAAACTTCCCAAAATTATTCTGAACCAAAACAAGCTGCTGAGTACTGTGTGCCTCCCACTTGTGTATTTTTTAATTCAAAGTTTAAAGGGAGAATAGCCTGCATTAGCAGATTCTGCAGACTTTAATACAAACAAAAGCCCTGCATGTTAAAGTTTCAGGGATGCAGTTGTAGTTACAGAAGCTAGTGATGGAATTATACCTTTACATACATTTAATTAAACGAGATTGAAAATAAATGATCTAAATATTTAGCCTGAAAAGTCTCCTTACCAGGAATGGCTTCTTTCTCGGCATGTCTGTGAAATCAATCCACGTTCCAGATCCTTCCTTTGCATTGCCCTGATGAATACCATTGTAGAATTACAATTTTCCTGTTGATGATAAACTTGAGTTCTTTCTAATTT
This sequence comes from Heterohyrax brucei, assembly GCA_028571685.1. Lineage (NCBI taxonomy): Eukaryota > Metazoa > Chordata > Mammalia > Hyracoidea > Procaviidae > Heterohyrax > Heterohyrax brucei. The sequence goes on from CM053149.1 coordinate 56,942,802, forward strand.
TTAGCTGTGGTGAATGACGTTGCTATAAAAATTCAGGCACAACACTTTCTTGTAAACATATATTTCTAGCTGTCTTGCATTAATACTTTGGAATGACACTTCTGGGTGTCAAATGTCAGGTGGAGTTTTAACTCTCTAAGAAGCTGTCAACCATCTTATTATCCCTATAGTTTGAAAGGAAAAATACATCTATCACTTTCTGGTGAGTGATATGGCTGGATAACAAGAAAATTATCTGAAACCATGAAAAGTTTACAGATTAAAGTTCAGTGTTTTGGTGTTTCCCTACAAATCAGTACGTGTCATTTCTGAAAATATAACAAAAGAAGGCACTCTATTACAAAACAGTAAAAAAATGAATGAAACATATACATTGCATATATATACATACATATCCGACTCGACGACACTTGGCCATATATATATGAAACATACTCATTACAATATAGTCAGCAAAACATTTTTTAAAAAGTATGAGTACCGTGTGAATGGGATCATGAAATCTTAGTGACAAACATAAAATACAATAAGTGGTAAAATGTGTGTTATATTCCAGGTCAGTGAAAATCTCAATGCTAGTCAAGTAAATAAATCAATGTACTGAAATTGAAATTAAAACTGGGGTAGGAAATTAAAAATTTCTATTAACACTTACATGGAAGATTACAAATCAATTTAAATTTCACATGGTGGAATGTATACGGAAGAATAGATAAGACATTTCAAAATGATAAACACAAATCAATGCATAATAGACTGAAATGATGCTTAGTTGAGTAAGCATATTAAAGAAAATCATATTGGTGCAAGAACTGATGGATATATGGGAATGGTAGTTATTAAAATAATTGCATTGGAATAATTGCTTGCCTACTTATTCACAAATGATATTAAAATTTACCTCAAATCATGCACAATAATAAACCTCCGAGGAAGTAAATTACAGAGAGATTAATCTCAGAATTTATCTCAAGGGTTCTGTTCTCTTATTCAATCACTGAGTGCCAAATTATTATATAGGAAAACCTGAGAGAATATTTTGTTTTACATATATATATATATATATATATATATATATATGCCCAGTGTTTAAGAGCTATAGCAGCTAACCAAAAGGTTGGTAGTTCAAATCCAGCAGGTGCTTCTTGGAAACTCTATGGGGCAGTTCTACTCTGGCCTATAGGATCACTATGAGTCACACTTGACGTGATGGCAGTGGGCTTGCTTATTTATTTATTTTGTTACATGCACCCAAGACAAACCTGCTGCCATCAGGTTGATTTTGACTCATGGAAATCCTATAGGATAGAAAAGAACTGCCCCATAGGGTTTCCAAAGAACTGATGGCAGATTTGAACTGTCAACTTTTTGATTGGCAGCTGAGCCCTTTACGAACCTCTCTACAGGAGTTGCACGGAAGGTTTCATTTTTAAAAACTTCAGCTGCAGATAAGTGGATCCTGTTAGCCACCTTTGAGTTGACTCTGACTCATAGGAACTTCTGGACAACAGAACAAAACACGGCCTGGTTCCACGTCATACTCGTAATCACTACCACTGCAGCTAGTACTGGAGTGCACATCTCCCTCACCCTTGTTGGCTCTTGTGTTACAAATAGGATGGCCTCTAGCCATCAAACCCTTCTGATAATGTGTTCAAAGCAAGCAAGTCAAACAACATTCTGTTGTGTTCTCAAGTTTTCATTTTGGCAAAGTGTTGGGAGTAAATCACCAGGCCTTTCTTCCTAGTCTATCTTTATCTAGAAGCTGCAAACAGTTTCCTATGAGTGACCCTGCTGGTCTTTGAAAGAACAGTGGCATATCTTCAGCATCATAGCAAAAACCAAGTCAATGTGCTCTGATTTGTACAGTACGGAAAACTGACACGTGGTGGAGTTAAGTAGACGGGTATGTGGAAGGTCAGAGAGATGCATGGACAGGTGGGTGGGTGGGTGGCTAGACAGGCTGAACATTCTCTGATCTAATATACATTTCTAATTTTTCAGTTGCAGAAATGGAAATTCAAAGGCTTAAGTTGGTTTCTTATAGACACCCAAGCTGGAAATCAATGACATCAGAATTTGAAAGTGCTACTTTTATTACTTTAAATAAAAGGACCTCTTTAAAGCATTCAGAAGTAAGCATGTCACCTTGAAGACTAAAATGCACCTGACCCAAGGAAAGGTATTTTCAATAGCATCATATGCATGCAAAGGCTGACCGTGAACAAAGAAGATAGCAGAAGAACTGATGCCTTTGAATTGCAGTGCTGGAGAAGAATGTTGTGTACCACGGACCGACAAAAGAACAGATCTGTTCTGGAAGAAGTCCAACTAGAGTGCTCCTTGGAAGCAAAGATGGCAAGACTCTGTCTGATATACTTTGGACATGTTGCCAGGAAAGATCAGTCTCTGGAGAAGCATATCATGCATTGTAGAGTGCAAGGTCACAGAAAAAGAGGAAGAAGCCGGATGAGATGGATCGACCCAGTGGCCACAACAATGGGCTTAAGCACAAAAATGATTGTAGACATGGCGCAAGACCAAGCAATGTTTCGTTCTGTTATTCATAGGGTCTCTATGAGTTGGAGCCGACTCGAAAGCACCTAATAATGACAACTTTTATTACTGGATACCCTGGTGGCAGAGGGGTTAAGTGCAGGTCTGCTAACCAAAATGTTGAGAGTTCGAATGTGCCAGACACTCCTTGGAAACTCTATGGAGCAGTTCTACTCTGTCCTATAGGGTTTCTCTGAGTCAGAATAGACTTGACAGCAGTTGGTTTGTTCTTTTGGTTTATTTTTATTACTAAGGAAAGAACATTTTCTGATAAACCACCCTGAGTGAACAGAAGCTATGGCTTGCCTTGAGTTTCCTCCAGCTTGCTCTCAAATGTCCTTAAGGTCAACACATGCATTTTCATACGGCTTATTGTAGAGACTGCTATCGTCGGCACACCAGCCTTCTTCATGAAAAACTACCTGATCTGTATGAAAGGGAACATAAAGAACACACACATGCACTCTCACCCACTACCCAGCCAAGTGCCTTCGAGTCGGTTCCAACTCATGGCTCACCCACTACAGGGCAGCAAAACACGCACAGCATTTTCTCCAAGCCATGTTTGCCCCTTTCTACCTTTTTTTTTTCATTTCAGGCTGAGAATATGATCCTGGATTCAAATGAAATTTTGACTTCCATAAAACGGTTTTGTTACTATATGACTGGATATTAAAAATGCATAAATGTTTCTAAGTGAATTGCCATATCGTCTGCAAAGCACAGCCATAAAGAATTAATACAATTATAGCCATACTCTATGGAAATGTGGAAATCAATGAAATACCCAATGTCCGTATATCTTTAGTAATAATTTAACACAACCACAAAATTAATGTGTTTGAAGTTACGGCAAGCAAGAGGCCAGTAGTCCTCCTCCTGAGCTAGCAGGAGCAAATCCATTAGAGTGTAATGACTACTTTGCATATCTATTGAGTAGTCTTATGTAACTTTTGTAGTTTAAATTGAATTCCACCTTTTATGAAACAAAGTTTTACCACTCACTTGCATTTTCAATTGAGGGGGGGAAAGGGTCTTTCTAAAGAACACCAATCAATACCATATCACCTGTAAAAATGCACTCCAATTGCCTCTGGAATCTGTAGAAGAAATTGCATCCTCAGGCCTGCCAAAAGAGAAATTAGGATCAAATCCCTGCTCAAGGATTTGCTAGCAGTGTGTGCCAGGGCACAATTCAAATCCACCAGCCACAGACTGGAAATCCTAAGGGCAGTTCTCCTCTCTTCTACAGTGTCATTAATAGTAAGTCAAAAGCTACTTGACAGCAATTGGTGTGGTTTGGTTTTTTAAGAGGAACTATGACAATGCAATGACAGGCTGTCTATAAAAGTACTGTGTAGACCAGAAAACACTCCACAGGCTTTGGTTGCTGCAATAACTGGGGGGCAACTAGACGATATACAGGTATATTCTTAATGGGGCCCTGTGGGTTGCCCTTGACCTCTAACTCAGAGAAGGCTCCCAGCAACTATACCAAAGGGGTTTCCATCTGACAATCACTTTCTGAAATATCTTTTTGAGTAGCTCATGTGCAACACAGTTTAGAAAATAAAACACAGGGACATCATGATAGTTACATGTCTTGAGACATTGTTGATGAAACTAGAGGAAAAATAATCTAAACTTGAGTGAATGTGTAGTATTCTTGAAGAAAGACTACTATGAAAGGCATTTATGATTTCCGTTAGCATGTCTATGTATAATGGGAACCGTTTTACTAAAGTGGATTCTTCTTTTTCATACAATGCAGAAGTGATGGTACTGAGTTTGTGCAGGAGGGAGAGACAGAAGAAATGGTCTAGGAATTAGAAGAACTGTGTAGTAGTGCTGGAGTAACCAACCACCTTAGCCAAGCCACTAATACACTCTCATTTACCAATCCCATCACCTGAAAACATAAGCATTGAGTACAAAGCTTGCCAAACATTGTTACACTTAAAAAACAAAATGGTCTGTAGGAGACAGATGAAATAGTCAAACACAGTATGTGCTCCAAATATGTAAGAAACATTCTGTACAATGACACGAAGGTATTAACTGACTAAGAACCCTGGTGGCACAACGGCTAAGTGCTCTGGCTGCTAACCAACAGGTCAGCCATTTGATCTACCAGGTGCACCTCCAAAACTCTAAAGGGGCACTTCTATTCTGTCCTAGGGGGTCACTACGAGTCAGAACTGACTCGACGGCACTCGGTTGGTATATTAACTGACCACAAATGAAGTCTATCCATAATTTTCAAATTTTGTATATATCAGAATCACTCGGATGGGAAATTTTCTAAGTATGTGGATACATTGGCAGCTCAGAATTTTCACTTTAATATCTTTCTTTCTGTCTTGTCCCCCCATGATAAACTCATTGAGCACATTCACTTGTGTCCCCAGTGCCTGGTATATTTTCGGCCCAATAAAAGTTCACAGAATAGTGAATAATGTTATTATGAGCCTTTGTTGGGAGACAGCACGTAAAACATATATCCCTGTAACTCTGGGTCCATATCTACATCTGTAAAATCAATTTCTAGACCATACTGACTTTAAGTATGGTTGTCGAGAATGGAGTAAGTGAGCATCAGAAGGATGAGTTCTAACCTGTACCAAAAATGGGGCTTATTTAGGTCTTTAGGCCATAAAATCCAGAATTACAACAAGTTTGCTGTTAGAGCCCGCGAGTACACTTAGACTGCATGATCAATGTGAGCTGCAGATGGAAACAAGCTCAAGTTAGCAGCCACTCTTGAATGTCATTGCAGGCACATTGTCTTGTAGGCACAAGGCTTTCAAATGTTTTTGCTTTGGGGTTATGAAATGCTTTTTTAAATATATTACATGTGATGCTTAATTTAAGCTTAATCTGAAATTTTCAGTTTAAGTCCACAAATCAGATTTTTTAAAAAGACTAGTAACTCTGAAATAAGGCTTGTTGTTGCAGCCAGGAGCCATCAAGTTGATTTAAACATGCAGTCATCCCACGGGACAGTCTTTGTGACAGAGAACAGTCTCATGGGGTTTCCTAGACTGTCAGCTTTCTAAGAGTGGATTGACAGTACTTTATTTGTACAGCTGCTGGTGGGCTTCAACCTCTGACCATTCAGACAACAGCTGAGTGTTTAACCACTGAGCAGCCAGGGCTCCTTCAGAAGTATGGCTTAGGCCCCCAGAACCCTCCAGATGTAAGATGGCAGCCTATCTTCTGTGATACTTTCATGGATCCAGTATGTGTTCCACCAGGTACAGAGTGAAGCACACTGATTTAGAAGACATGGCATCCTGATGACAGAACTGACTTATCAACCACCTAGTGTTATTCACAATGCCAAGAGCAGCTGGAGCTACGAATACGAGAAAAGCTTAACACTGTTGTCCCGGAAGTTGCATCATCAATGGTATGAGAACACTGACTCTTCAAAGAGGAAACATTCCCCAATTTTGCCATCTAAATAGTCACCTAAATGTGAATTATCACATGTACAGCAAACATAATGGCTAGGCCAAAAACTGGAGATGATTTCAACAAATACTAATTCTTTTTAGTGCTGGGATTAAGGAAGATGGAGCTTCGTCATTGTAATTACTATGCAGCACCTCTGGTCTCCAGGGGGTGGCAGTATAGCACTGCAGGCTGTTAAGGTTCAAGGCCTCATAACTGCATCCCTCTCTTAGACTTGGGCAAAAGTTCTTGATTATATGTCAATCAATCTGAGATTCTGCAAGCGTGTACCAGCTTGAAAATGGCTGTCAGGTGCCAGCCTCTATGGGCACTACTGGTACTCCACAAGCGTTGCTTTTCATGCTGATGTGAAAACACCCAAACTTTGGCATCATTTCATGAAAAATGAAATATAACTCCAGATTCTAGTAAAGAGATTTTTTTTCTTCTATAGTAATTATTCGTTACCTATAACATCCCATAGTTCTTTCAGAGCTAGGACAAGATGGCACTCAGTGTTTACTTCTTCTGCCTTGACAGGCAGAAGATCATGTTAGGTAAATTTTTTAAACATTGATCAGACGACAACAGTGTGCACCAGTGAAGCCCATTAAATTAGCAATAACATCACAAGAGTCTTTCTCTTTATTAAAACCAGAATGTATCACACTGGGCATGGAATAATAAGCAAAGTAAGTTGGCCTATATGTGTATCTTGGGAAATATTCTATGCTCAGATTTCATACACAGGCTTCATTTAAGAAATACAATGAGGGGGGGCAGAGTCAAGATGGCGGACTAAGCACACGTCTCCTTATATCCCTCTGGAAACCAAGACGTGAATTGACAGAGCCTTCTGATCACCTAATCAGCCTCAGGACATGGCACAAAGCTGTTAATTGGGATTTCATACTACTGAGCAAAAAACCTCCTCTCTCTTGCTGACTCCCGCTCCTGGCTAGCCCCGGCTCTCACGGACGGAGGGTAAACGCACCAGTTTGACTTTTTTTTCCTCTGTCTCGGCTGGCAGGCGGAGCTGGGTCTTGCCTGGCAGCTGGACTCAGACACGCTGCTGGGGGGATAGGCAGGCAAAATTCCCATATTCTGAGAGCCAGGCTTGGGACTCTGTTAATCTAGCCATTTTGAGCCTTTCGTTTAGTAGCTGCCTTAGCGGGGTTTGTGTGGAGCTTTGCAGTCAGTATGCGGGGCGCCATGTTGGTACTGAGATTTTAGCGGAACCTCGTTCTTAGCCTGGGAGCCAGTGCCTGCAAACGGGACAGCGCTTCTCCGACAGAAAAGTAGTGATTTTGCACAGCGATGCCTATGTTGGGGGCCCTGCAACGGGAGCAGAGGAATTGCTGCCTCTCGACACCTTTAGCCCCTCTGTATGCTGCCTGTGTGGAGAACGCCATCTTGGATACAGTGGCCACAGCTGGGCCTAATTCTTAGCTTGGGAGCCAGAGCCTGCCCACAAGAGAGCGCTTTCCTATCACAAAACCAGTACTAGACGCAGTGTTGGATAAGGCTAGGCCCTGTCAGCAGAGGCCACCAGGGCAGTAGCATTGCTGTATTCTGAACTAGTTTGTTATCATCTGGGGTTGGATAGTGGTGCTTACTTTGTCAGATGAGAAGAGGGACCTCTACACCTGAAAACCTAACTGACTTGTGAACTGGTCAGATACCTTTTGCTTTACATTTGAAGACAGCCTAGAGAAACATTTGCAATCCATCCTCACCGTACCTCTTCAAGCCACTATATACTCACATGGGACCCAAAAAGCAACAGACAATTGTGGCATACAAGCAATCACTCATGGCTTCAGAAGGCTCCCAAACAAAGCAACCAAGGAGTTTTCCAGATGAAGAAACATTTATGAAAGCATCGGGAAGTGAATACAAATTGATTATATACAGAGCCCTTCTAGACTTTATACAAAATTCAGCAGAACCAAATGAAAAATTAAGCAAGTTGTTCAATCTGATGGAACACCAGTACTCTGAAATCCAACAGATCAAGAAGAAAATCAAAGACATAGAAACTTCCATGCAAAGCCAAGAAAACAGAAGGGAACAAATGGAAAAAAGAATTTCTGACTTGGAAGACAGAGCCACTGATGCCAGCGTCTATGAGCAGAAATCAGAAAAAAGAAACAAGAAAAATGAAGAAACATTAAGAAGCATGTGGGACTCTATTAAGAGGAACAACCTTCGATTAATTGGAGGTGAAGAACAGGGTGAGACATCTGAGAACACAGAGAGTATTGTTGCAGAGCTGCTGAAAGAAAACTTCCCAGAAATCATGAAGGAAGAGAATATAGACATCTCAGATGCATATCGTACGCCACCCAATATAGATCTCAAAAGAAAGACTCCAAGACATATTATAATCAAGCTTGCCAAGCCAAGTGCCGTCTTAACAAAATGAAATATAAGCAGCAACTCTTAAAGGCAGTAAGACTCAAAGCAAAGCTAACATTCAGAGGGAAACCCTGTAGGCTCTCGTCAGATTTCTCAGCAGAAACCATGCTGGCATGGAGACAGGGGCACGACACATTCAAAGTCTTGAAGGAGAAGAACTTCCAACCAAGAATTATATATCCTGCAAAAATATCTTTCAAATATGAAAATGAAATTAAGACATGCCCAGATAAACAGAAACTCAGAGACTTTGTAAAAACCAAACCCAAACTACAAGAACTACTGAAAGAAGTTCTTGGCTTTGGCTTAGAAGAACAAAAAAACTAACTTTATATTTTATAACGACACACTACTCAATACTCTACTCATTTAGGAAAGGCTCCAAAGTAAATCACAGCTTTGATATGGAAAGAAGCAATCCAGTGATCATCATGAAAACTATGGTGTCATCATAATAAAAAGAGGGATGTACTACAGTCGTTCTAGTCCTTCCAGGTGGAGAGGAAGATGACAGGACTGGTAGCAATTAAAATTGGGTTTATAAATAGTTTATTAAGGGGGTTCATAGGGGCAGCTGTAAAGCACAACAAAGATGTATCATACCATTTCAACAAATCTAACACACGAGTCTCAACAACTATAAAAGCGGCTCTAAAAAAGGTGAAAAATCAACTCACAAAAAAGAGTGTCCCAGAACAGACTAATAAGAAAAACAGAGAAAACATCAACACAAAAATAAACATATCACAATGGCAGCAGTGAACACATACCTATCAATAATTACATTCAATGTGAATGGACTGAATGCTCCAGTAAAGAGACACCGAGTGTCATCTTGGATCTAAAGACACGACCCATCCATATGTTGTCCACAAGAAACTCACTGGAGACCTAAAGACAGGAACAAACTGAAAATTAAAGGATGGAAGAATATATATCAAGCTAACAATGAACAAAGAAGAACAAGGGTGGCAATTCTAATCTCAGACAAAATCAATTTTAATGTAAAATCCACCACCGTGGACAAAGATGGATGGACACTATTTATTGCTGAAAGGTTCAGTACACAAGCAAGACTTAACTATATTAAATATTTATGTACCTAATGCCAGAGCACCTAAATATGTCGAAGAAACACTGACTACACTCAAAAGAGAGTTAGATGACTCCACAATAATAGTGGGAGACTTCAACACTCCACTCTCATTACTAGACAGATCATCTAGAAAAAAGCTCAGTAAAGATACAGAAGACCTCATTGACAGAATTAAGCAACTAAACCTCATTGATATATACAGAACTTTCCACCCATCAGCAGACAACTACACCTTCTTCTCCAGTGCACATGGAACATTCTCCAGAATTGACCACGTGATAGGCCATAATGCAATGCTCAACAAAATCCATACCACTGAATTACCGCAAAGCATCTTCTCAGATCATAAAGCCATAAAAGTTGAAATCAATAGCAGAAAAAGCAGAGATAGAAAGTGGAGCTCCTGGAAACTGAACAACATCTTGCTCAAAAAAACATGGGTTATAGAGGAAATCAAGGATGAATTAAAGAAATTCATGGATTCCAATGAGAACGAAAACACTTCCTACCAGAACCTGTGGGATAAAGCCAAAGTAGTGCTCAGACGTCTGTTTATCTCCATAAATGCACACATCCGGAAGGAAGAAAGAAACCAAATCAAGGAACTAACTCTACAGCTTGAACAAGTAGAAAGAGAACAACAGAGGAACGCCTCGGGCACCAGAAGAAAGAAGATCATAAAGATTAGAGCAGAGCTAAATGAATTAGAGAATAGAAAAACAATTGAGAAAATTGAAAAGACCAAAGCTGGTTTTTTCAAAAGATCAACAAAATTGATAAACCACTGGCTAAACTTACTAAAGAAAAGCAGGAAAGGACACAAATAACCCAAATTAGAAATGAGAGGGGAGTTGTCACCACAGATGCAACAGAAATCAAAAATATCATAACAGAATACTATGAAAGACTGTACTCTAACAAATTTGAAAACCTAGGGAAATGGACCAATTCCTTGACTCATACCACTTACCCAAATGATGACAATGTGAAGCAGAATAACTTAATAAACCCATCACAAAGGAAGAGATTGAAAAGGTCATCAAAACACTGCCAACCACAAAAAGTCCGGGCCCAGATTGCTTCACGGCAGAATTCTACCAAGCATTTAGAGAAGAGTTATCCCCAATACTACTGAGACTATTTCACAGTATAGAAAGGGATGGAGTACTCCCAAACTCATTCTATGAAGCCAGCATAACCCTGATACCTAAGCCAGGGAAAGATCCAACAAAGACAGAGAACTACAGACCGATATCACTCATGAACCTAGATGCAAAAATCTTCAACAAAATTCTTGCCAACAGAATACAACAACATATCAAGAAAATAATCCATCATGACCAAGTGGGATTCATACCAGGGATGCAAGGCTGGTTCAACATCAGGAAAACAATTAATGTGATTAACCACATAAATAACACAAAAGACAAGAATCACCTGATTTTATCCATTGATGCCGAAAAGGTGAAAAGGCATTTGATAAAGTCCAAAACCCATTCATGCTAAAAACTCTTAGCAAAATGGACATAGGCGGCAAATTCCTCAACACAATAAGGGCCATTTATACAAAGCCAATAGCCCACATCATCCTGAATGGAGAGAGACTCAAAGACTTTCCCTTGAGATCAGGAACTAGACAAGGATACCCACTGTCACCTCTCCTATTCAACATTGTGCTAGAACTTTTAGCCAGAGCAATTAGACAAGACCAAGAAATAAAGGGCATCTGCATCAGCAAAGAGGAAGTTAAAATCTCCTTGTTCGCAGATGATATGATTGTATATGCAGAGAACCCCAAGGAATCTATAAGTAAGCTACTCAAACTGATAGAAGAGTTCAGCAAAGTCTCAGGATACAACATAAACATAAGTAAATCAGTAGGATTCCTTTATACCAACAACGAGATTGTTAAGGAGGAAATTATCAAATCAATACCATTTACGATAGCCCCTAAGAAGATAAAGTACCTAGGAATTACTCTAACCAGAGAAACAACAGACCTTTACAAAGAGAACTACAAGCCCTTACTACAAGAAACTAAGAGAGACTTAAATAAATGGAAAAACCTACCCTGCTCATGGATAGGAAGACTTAACATTGTGAAAATTCTATTTTACCCAAAGCGATTTATTTATATAATGTAATCCCAATACAAGTTCCAGCTTCATTTTTTAATGAGATGGAGAAACAAATCACCAATTTTGTTTGGAAAGGGAAGAAGCCCCGGATAAGTAAGGTACTACTAAAGAAGAAGAACACACTGGGGAGGCCTCTCATTACCCGACCTTAGAACATACTACACTGCTACAGTGCTCAGAACAGCTTGGTACTGGTATAAGAAAAGACAGATTGATCAATGGAACAGAATTGAGACCCCAGAGATGACACCTTCTGCCTATGAACACTTGATATTTGACAAAGGCCCTAAGACGTTAAACTGGGGTAAAAACAGTATCTTCAACAAATGGTGCTGGCAAAATAGTTTATCCATGTGCAATAAACTGAATCAAGATCCATATCTTACACCTTATACAAAAACCAACTCCAACTGGGTAAAAGACCTAAATATCAAACCTAAAACGATAAAGCTCATCCAAGAAAAGGTGGGAACAACAATGGAAGTTTTAATACACAATGAGGACAGACTCCAAAATCTGTCAAACCAACCACAATCAACAGAAGAGAAAATAGACAAATGGGAACTATTAAGAATCAAACACTTTTGCTCTTCCAAAGAGTTTATTAATAGAATTAAAAGAACACCCACAGAATTGGAAAAAATATTTGGCAGCTCTATGTCAGACCGATGCCTGATCTCCATAATCTATAAGATACTACAAAATATCAAGAAGAAGAAGATAAACCATCCAATTAATTGATGGGCAAAGGAGATGGGCAGACACTTCAGTAAAGAGGAGATCCAGGCAGCCAAAAAACACATGCGGACATGTTCACAATCTTTAATTATTAAAGAAATTCAAATCAAGACAGCAATGAGATACCATCTCACCCCAACAAGATTGGCCATGATCCAGAAAGCACGAAATGACAAATGCTGGAGAGGCTACGGAGAATGTGGAACCCTCCTACACTTTTGGTAGGGTCGCAAAATGGTCCAGCCTCTTTGGAAGGCAATCTGGCGCTTCCTTAAAAAAATGGATATTGATACACCATTTGACCCAGTAATTCCACTACTTGGAATATATCCTACAAAATCAAGGCCTTTCACACCAATGGACACATGCACCAGAATGTTTACCACAGCACAGTCCACAATAGCAAAAAGATGGAATCAACCCAGATGCCCAACAATAGAAGAATGGATAGGTAAACTGTGGTACATATACTCAGTGGAGCACTATGCAATGATAAAGAATAACGATGATTCCAGGAAACATCTCCTAACCTGGTTTCAACTGGAAGACATTATGTTGAGTGAAAGTAGTCAGCGACAAAAGGACAAATACTGTATGAGACCTCTATGATAAGATGTCAAAAACAGACTTGTGTATAGAAGAAAAGACTCTTTGACAGCTGCAAGGGAGGGGAGAGAGGGAGGGTTGGGGGGAGGGTTTAGTTTATATAGTTACTAGAAATCTAGTTGGGAGACAGCGGTGATAGCACACATTAGACACAAGAACAACATTAAGTGGACTTCAGCATAACTTGAGTACTCCTTCCATCTTAACTCAATACTGCAAGGATAGAGTAGCCGGGGCGGGGTGCAGGAGACCATGCTCTTAGGAGAATTCCAGGCCAATTGGTACAACTAGCGTTTTACTAAGAGAGCTCTCTGCACCCCACATGGGTGAGCGGCATCTGGGATCTTAAAAGCTACCAAGCTGCCATCCGAGAACACAGCAAATGGTCCCAACTCAGCAGGAATGGATGCTCACTGAGGACCAAAACGACATGCGGTAAAGACAACCGAGAAGACAGAGAGACCCACAAGAGTAGGTGCCTACATTGACTTGGGACTGGAAGAACCGGATGGTGCCTGGCCACCACCAGTGGTAGCCATGATGGAGCTCACAGAGAGGAGTGTCACTGGCAACACAAGAATAAAAAGGGGTGCATCCTGAGATCTCCACTAAAAGACCTCAATTGATGTTCCAGCGGTTTTGGGGTTCCTCTGAGAACATGGCCCCCGGTCCTGAGGCTGCCCTTTCTCATAAATTATAACAAAGGTCCACTCTTTGGACAGGAATGGATTGGACTTGGCAATGCAGAGTGACCATATATTGGAAGCACTTTATGGTTCTATACATCTACAGGATATCATCTTGCTGACCTCTGGCTGGAGGAAGGGGAGTGGATGGAGAGGAGGGTAAAGGAGGCTGTTGGGAGGATGATACATGTATGGAGTACAGAGGAATAGTGTGCAGTCACCAGACAGGGAGAGCAATGGAAGCTGCATATAGGTGGGCATGTAAATTTATACGTGAATGTACATTTTCACTCAGTTATGTTAAATAAAAATTAAAAAAAAAACTCACTGCTGTCAACTCAATTCTGACTCATACTGAACCTATAGGACAGAGTAGAACTGCTCTATAGAGTTTCCAAGGAATTCAAACTGCTAGCATTGTGGTTACCAGTCATAGCACTTAACCACTATGCCACTAGGATCTTCAGGCTATACAGATACTTATTTATTCCTATCCTATTTAGGGAAGAAGGAGGAAAAGAAAGAAAAGAAAAGAAAAACTTCAATCACAAAGCCATACACCCTTATCTAGACAGTGCTCAATGACTTTTCTGTCTGACAGAAATGTTTTATTTGCCATTATTCGTTTTCCTTGACTGCTTTAGGAATATAACCCTCAACATTTAACTGGACACATGGGCTACCTGGTATAAAGAGTAAATGTCCCAGACTCCTGAGAAACTGTGTTTGGCCATAGGAGTAAGCATTTTATCACTAGAATGCAAACAAAGAGATGTGGCAGTGTTCAGGAATCATCCACACAGGGATACAACCACAGGTATTTCATCACTTATGCTGTGTAAAGTGGTTTCAGAATTCCTATTTAATTGCTAAACTTCCTTTGGTGGGTCTTTTTGTTCAGCTAAGCTATATAGCAGTATATAATGGATAGATATCTAATCTGGAAAAGATAACTTAAAGGTAGAATGAGGTCTGGGCCATTATTTACTCAGATTCTCTTCCTAAGACAGCTCCTGATAGAGAATGCTTATGGACCAGTGAAGTCTGAAAGGCAATCTGTGATTGTGATGAGGGAGGTGCTGGTGGCTGTTCTTCTACTGAATGAGTGTATGTGTCACACAGTTTGGCTTCAGTTATCTGGCAGCTTTGGGAAGAAGCAGCCGAATGATAAAGCCAGAAAAGATAATACGCAAAACAGAATAAGGGCAGTTAGAGACACCGTGGAAAGGCAGAGAAGGAAAGAACCTAGGTCTATGATGACACTTTTTGCCCAAGCCCATTGCTGTCCTGTCAATCCTGACTCACAGCAATCCACAGGACAGAAGGGAGAGTACCCAGTGAACTTGAACCCAGCTGACCTTTTGGTTAGTAGCTGCTACACTTAATCAGTATGCCACCAGGGTTTCCATGATGACATTGTTGAGCCACTGAATTAACCAGCTTCAGAATCACACTACCTCTGGACCTCCAGTTCTGTAAGGAAAGACATTTTTACATTGTTTGAACCAATTTACATTCAACTGTCTGTTATGCTAAGTCAAAAGCATCCTAACTAATGCAGGTTCTGTTTTTCTACACTTGGAAAACCACTATTGGTGGCACTGGATTTGAAAATGATATATCAATCATACTGTTATAATATCCTCCCAACTGACATTGGAAACAGTAAAGTGTCGTACATGTAGTGTTTTATTTTAGTTACAATGCTTAGAAGTGATTAACTTGTGAGATAAACTAGAATGGATTTATGATTATCCTTACAATAATTTGACTCTTATTTCCATGAAGACCTCATTATATTCCAACTTCGTTAATAAATGGATGGATCTCCCCACTGCAAATTCTGGAAACCATGTACTCTGCTTCCTTAAGTGGGAGAGAAAGGTTAGGTCTTAGTGGTTCCAGATTCTAAGTGGTTCCTGCACGTGATTATTATCTTCCATGGCTTGTATCTATAAAAATGGTTGAAATGCCAACTCTAAAATGTCCTTGGAAGATGGCTAACCAGCTGTTGCTCTATAGCTTCTGATGAATGTCACTAAGGAAGATTAAAAAGCTGTGAAGGTAATTAAGATACAGAAAGAATCAAGACTCTAAAGCATTAAAAAACAAGTATTACAAATAAGTTAACAAAAATAAGTAATAATACTTGTTAAAGTAAGCATTAAAAGTAAGCAGGTATTAAAAACAAAAAAGACATCCAAGAATTCTTCAGTCACTGGAATACCATTGTTGATGAATGTCATCGAGGTGATGTTGACTCTCAGAGACTCCACGTGACAGAGTAGAAATGTCTCTTGGGTTTTCTGGGCAATAATGTTTATGGGAGCCAGTCTTTCTCCCGCTGAATGAGTTCCAAAAGCCAAATTTTGGTTTAGCAGTAGAGCCTTTAACCATTGTGCCCCTAGAAATTCTTAGTGCAACATTTTAGGAGCAATTTTTGCACACCACTTGGCTAATGCGACACAAATAGATTGTTCTACTGATCCACTCATGCCCTCACACCTCCCGCAAAAAACTCCACTGTGGAGTTTTCAGACTCATAGCGACCCTATACGACAGAGAAGAACAGCCCCACTGAGTTTCCAAGGAATGTCTGGTGGATTTGAACTGGAGATGTAGCACTTAACCACTACGCCAGCAGGGTTTCCCATTCTACTAACAGCGGGCTGTGATTCATGGAAAATTCTCCTTTCAGTAAGTAGATATCAGACGTTCTTCAACTTATCCACATTTACCTTCTGAATGAGGTCGTCTCTTACTACATTTAAAATAAAAATAAAAACCACTGCCATTGAGTAGACTCTGACTCTGAGCTGATAGGCTCAGAAGACAGAGTAGAACTTTCCCATAGGGTTTCCAAGGAGTGACTGGTGGACTCGAACTACTGACCTTCTGGTTAGCAACTTTGGCTCTTAACACTATGCCACTAGGGTTCTGCTACGAAAGTAAACGAAACCAAACCCAACCCACTGTGTCAAGTTGATTCTGACTCACAAGTGACCCCCTAGGGCAGAGCAGAACTGCTCCAAAGACTTCTCAAGAGAGCCTAATAGATTTGAACTGCTGACCTTTTGGCTAGCAGCCTTAGCTCTTAACCACTACACCACCAGAGCCATTTAACTAACTGAAAGCAGCTACCATTCTCCTTCTCATTCCAGTGTTTCTGTTCTCTACTGTCTTTATGCTGGAGGTGCAGAAGAGGTAGTTACCTTTTCATTTACAGACCACAGGGTAACACGAGGACAATGTCATTTTCTTTTCTAGGTGGTATTAGCATGGCAAACACAATTTTCTATCTCTATTCACATAATGCATTTCCTCTTTCTTCTTTCTCCTACTCAGAGAGAGATTAATACACGTGAAGTTCTGATATCCATTCTTCTCTAATAAAAACCCAAGCTGAAGCCAATCAATGACTGAAAATGATCCCAGAGAACAGAGTAGAACTGCCCTTAGGGTTTCCAAGGAGCACGTGGTAGAACTGAACTGCCAACCTTTTGGTTTGCAGTTGTAGCACTTAACCACTATGGTCCTAGGGTTTTGTCTTCTCTAGTAATCGGTATGAAAATCCTTCTTTAACCTTAGATATCCAAGCCACACTCTTATACCCAATTTAAAGCTGTGTGCTTTAGATAACGAATATGAGATGTATGAGATTAAGACAAATAGTATCACTACAAAATCATAGAAACCTTCATTAAACAAAAATACCAAAATGTGGAGTTATTGTTTCTCATCATATACTTCAACTAGGTCTACACACTTCTGAACACAGTGTTTCCATTTTTCTAACACTCCCCTGAAGAATTCTAAGTTCTTCCATTTATACCATGGTCAAAACAGCAGTTTTCACATTCCTGAGGGACTCAAACCACATCACTTTTAAGTGTTCTTTGAGTTTGGGGAGCAAAAAGAAGCCTGAAGGGACAAATCGGGGCTGTAGTGCAGATGAGATGAGGTTTCCCTAAGAAATTCTCATAGGACAACTCTCATTCCATCGAAGAATGATCAGGTATACTGTTGTGATGGGGAAAAAAAAATTCCTAGGCACAGCTTTCCTGCTCTTTTTCTCAGCAATGCAGTTTCAGTTTCTTTCATAATAACCCCCCATGATCATCTTGTGTTCTTCCAGACAATTTGTCACGATTTCTCCTAGGGAATTCCAAAAAAGTGTCTCCAAACCTTCTGAGCAGCCTTCTAACTCATGCCTCATCTTTGAGGTTTCACTGACCTTCCTTACAACACTCGATCCATCTAAATACTACTGTTTTATGTGGGACATCATTCCCATAAACTTACTGCAAACCTTCAGTGATTTGGGAAGATGTCTAAAGACGAATTGCATTTAAAAATTTGACATCAACCCTGACCTCAAAATCTAGTTTTTTTTTTTCATGGCACAGAAAAAAGAATTAATGCCTCTGAATTGTAGTGTTTGAGAAGAATGTTGTATGTACCATGGACTGCCAAAAGGACAAACAGATCTGCTCTAAAAGAAGTACAACCAGAGTGCTCCTTGGGGGCAAAGATGGAGAGACTGAGTCATATATGCTGTAGACACGTTGTCAGGAAGGACTGGTCCTTGGAGAAGGACATCATGCTTGGAGTCAGTGAAAAAGACGAAGCCCTTCAAGGAGGTGGATTGACATAGTGGCTGTCACCACGGGCTTAAGCATGAAAGCGACTGTGGACCTGGTGCAAGACTAGGCAGTGTTTCGTTCTGCTGTACACAGGGTCGCTATGAGTCAGAACTGAATCGTCGGCACTTAACAACAATACCAAAAAAGTATCCTTTTCTTTCCTTTTTTTTTATTAAATAAAAGACTTGATAATGAGACTAGGACAAGTATATTGCTAAGAGACCTTGACGCAGACATCCGCTGAGTGCAGAGACATGTTTAAACATATTTTATTTGCAATAAATCCATGCATGCAATGAACTGGAATCCTAGTCGCAATACCTTTTAACTAACTCTCCTAGTCCTCTGAATCTTTGCATTTCATCTGGAATGAAGCTGGGTATTACTCATAGATAGCAGCTCTGTCATGAGGATTCTACTTCTTTCAGTTTTCCCTCTGGCATGCTGCCCTGATTCCTTCTCCATTGTGTTTATGGTCTCTGAATATTCTCTAGTGGTTTCAGTGCCTTTTGCAGTTGCCTTCATGGCACCAAAGCACATTGAGGCAAAATTGAATTGAATTGAATTAGAGCTTTGGTGGCATCCAGGTTTTACTGGTTACTAGATATGAGACCTGTGACAGAGCATTTAGCCATTCTGAGTCTCAGGCTAGGCATTTTAAACGAGAAAATGTTGATGGTGGCATATACCTGACAGAAGTGTTCAGTCTTGAGACAAATGAGATGCCATTTATGAACTATTTACCATAGGGACTAATACACATTAGGTCCATGAGAAGTGTTCCCTTTTCTTTCAGTGCTTCTAAACAAAATTGAACCTATTTTAATATATTGGTCAAACTGACACATACTTGAGAAGTCTGAAAATTCAACAGATCTGGATATTTTGAGAGTTTTATTTCCATTTTAATAAAAGACATACAACTTTTTATATTAGGAAGTTGTACCTCCTCAAAGTATTTCCTCATTGTGGTATAAAAATAAGGCAAATTTAGCCTTCTTTATAGGCCCTATAAGTACTTATAAATATCACCTTTTCTGTGAAAATTTAAATCTCAGCAGAATCAAATAATTCGATTTGCTTTAGACATGTCTTGCACCACTGATTATGTTCTGTATTTTTCAATAACTGTTATTGCATAATCTGTAGTGCATTGTAAATTCCTGTGAAATCAACCTTGGCATTGTGGTATTGATCCATAACAGAATGTCAGTCCAACATTAGAATCTTGTAGAGGTCAAAGATCAGTGTGAGTAAGGAGATCACATCAGGTCTGTGCTGATGCAAGGTGCTGAGATTTCCTTGCAGGCAACAGAGTAAAACAAGTGATGAAGCAGTTTTACGTCTCCTTTTTGGTGTGGCTCTGTGCCAAATTAGAGGAGCTATGAGTTGGCAAACAAGCCCAGGGCTATGGTCTAAAGCACCAATGGGAAAAGCAGCTGCAACCTTCTGCAGGTCAGAGTCATCTATACACTCTTTAGTCGTCAACCACAGTGGCCACACAAGCCCCAAGTACATGAGGAGACAAAAGAAACTGTATGCCGGTACCTGTCAGCCTTAATGAGTTGAAGATGCTGTAACTGCTATAGTTCCTACCTTGTACCATTCTATAAAGCTAATTAATTACAGTATTAAAGACTTTTTGTCTTATGAGTCTGATTGACAATAGGAATCCTTAACCATAGGTCTACTCCTGCAGAGAGTCTATTATAGCCTATTTAAATAGTGGTATAACCAATAAAGCATATTAAATTATCTTATGTCATCAGAAACATAGCCCTGGAATTTGTAATTCTTTCAAGATCATATTAAAGGTAGGGGTTAACAACTTTGTAGTGTATAATAACCAGTGAGTAGCTGATATGACTACTTTTTAAGATGGATAGAAGGAAAACATGCAACTATAATCAGTGATGCATTACAGTGAACTAGTGAATCCCTCTGAAAGTGTACACATTATTTTTTGTGAATAGGCAAATGTATCTTTCCAAGAAATTCATAATTAAAAAAAAAAACTTGAAGAAAGATGACTCCATAAAAGTTAAGAGCCATGGCTTATGTTTAGAGAGTGTCTGAATTCTTCTTTGAGATGAATTCAGACAACTTACAAGGAAAGTTGCTTCTTGGAGGTCTCTAGGTTACTATTTAGCAAATTATTCTTCCACTCTACCATGTAACTTTCACTTGCTAATAGTTAAGGCTCATTTTAATTTCCGGAAATGTCTTGCTCGTCCCTGAACAGTTACTCAAACACCTGCTTAAGGGGAAATGTTCCCCAAAGTTCAGAACCATAGTTGAATCCATTATACTACTTCTTAAGAAGTTTAACAGAGCTCCCTCCTTCTTCCCCTAATGCAAACACAGCATATTATTTGATTTGACGACAAGATTCTCAAATAGAACCAAAGTTGATAAGAAAACAAGGAAGCTTTCTTCTGTAATTTCATTGGTTTGGGGGCCAAAATAGCTATGTTGAAGTAAAGCACATGCACACCCACTAACAACAAAGAAAAATACATGAGGTCTAAGTCCAAGAACTTAATTGTTCTGAGTACTGCTTACCACATTGCTGGACATCACTACAGTCACCTTGGAAGAACTTCCCTTGGGAAGCTGCACACCAATGCCGGTGCCTAGATCACCCTTCAGAGCAATTTTGGAACTCTTTCTGGAATGATCATTGCACACGGTGGCACGTTGGTAAGTTTGTGAACTTAATTGTATGGTCTGTGAGGTATTTTTTCGCCAGTAAACAAATAACTGTATTGGAACACCTTCCTTACTCATTTCATGTGGTGCCCAATGATTGTTTTCTTACCTTAAGATACAGGAAATATTGAAGAGAGACATTTTGATGACATTCAGGACATCAACAGTAATACAACAGTAATACAATGACAGCTCTGATGGCCATTGCAGAAAAAGAGTTCCAAAATTGCTTTGAAAAGTAGACTAGGCGCTAGCATCAGTGCATAGCTTCCCAAGGGGAGTACTTCGAAGGTGACCATGGTGATATTCAGCAACAAGGCATGTAGCACTTTTTCTAGGATGAGTTTGTGAATTTAACTGCCAGTATTTGTACACTTCTAGTAATAGAGATATGCATTCATCAAAGATCAATTCAAAGCAGTACAAACACAGGTGAAAAGAATTTCTAAATATTTGCTACTATTTTGAGTTATAGTGCTTTCCTTTTGACCTAGAGGTCTTCTTCCATGTCTGTGGTATCACAGTCGGGAAACGTTACAGCTGAGAGCAAGACAATACCTGAGCAACAGCAATCCGACAAGAGGACTGATTTATTTTTTCTCTCACCTAATAAGTAAATGAGAGGTTAATTTTCATAGTTATGTGTTAAGCCAGTACAAAATGTTTACCACGGGCATCACATTGCAATTTCTAAGCCTGTCTTTCAATGTTGCAAGATGGTCGAAGGCTCTCGTTACACAAGAGAATTGAAAGCACTCATGCAAACAGACACATGTACACCACTATTCACCAAAGTGCTAGTCACAGTAGCCCGAAAGGGGAAAACCAGTGTCCATAAACAAATGAATAAACAACACGTGTTATATACATAAACTGGAACATTCGTGAACCATAAAGACAAATAGTCCTGATGCTTGCTACAACATAACGAACCTTGAAAATATACTAAGTGAAATAAGTCTATCACAAAAGGGCAGATGTTGTATACTCTCCATTATATGAAGCACCTGGAATAGACAAAGGCATAGAGAATAACGTCTTGGTCATCAGAAGCAGGAGGTAGAGGAAAAGGCGGAGTCAGCAAGCTCATGGTGGTGAAAAGCTGGCAACAATTGTTAATAAGGCTTGCACAATGTGATTAACGTCATTGATGTCACTGAACTGTACATGTAAAAAACACTGAATTGGCAAGTGTTGTATTTTATATATATATATATATATATATATTGCAAGTTAAAAAGCACACCAAAAAAACAATAATGAAGGAAGTGACATAACCAACTGTGAGGGCTTCTTCCTAGAACCACAGTAACTTTGTACTACACAGGAATATGTTTCTGTGCGCCCCTTCCCACACATACACCTACAGCTATCAAAAGGCCTATTTACCTTCCCACATTTGCCGATGTTGGGAAGTCATTGATCAACACAAACACACAAACAAGAGATGGTAGTAGAGAAAAGTGGTAGGATTGGCCTTGGGGTAGGCAAATGTGTTTTTATTTTTATTTTGTTTCAGTTTGTTCACTGTTTGTAGCTCAGTCACTAAGGTTCGAGTTCTTTATATCCCTTAATTACAATTACACTCCAATCAAATAGCCCATGCACATCACCTTTTTTTTTTTTTTTTTTTCCAATCATTGTCTATTTATTGCCTTCTAGGCACTTGGCTGGCTGGCTGGCATCACTACTTTATTTCCTTCACAGTGGAAAATCTGCTAGCATAGTGTTTAAGTGCTATGTCTGCTAACCAAAATGTCAGCAGTTTGAATCCACCAGGTGCTGCTTGAAAACTCTATAGGGCAGTTCTGCTCTGTCCAATAGGGTCGCTATGAGTCAGAATCAACTCAACAGCAGTGAGTTTTTGTTTGTTTGTTTCTTTTTGTCTGGACAATGGGTTTGATCATTGCTACTGGATTTAATGTTGTTCAGTGCTACATTAAAAACAAGTGAACAAACCCATTGACCTCCTGTCAGCTCCAACTTACAGCAATCCTATAGGAAAAAGTAAAACTGCCTTATAGGATTCCCAAGACTATATACGTTTACAAAGAATTTTGCCACATCTTTCGCCCTTGGAAATCATGTCAGTGGTCAGAAATAAGACATCTGTATGTTTGGAGTTAAAACACACCATGAGTTCCTAGTGATCATGTCATTGAAAATACAGCATCATAGACTTTTTTACGTAGTTTCATTAATCCCACAATTGTACCTAATTTTCTCCACGCCAAAAAAAAAAAAAAAAGAAATCTCAGTTTCAAAGACATGAACATAGTTATTCACATAGTTTATACCACAAAATGGGGGGAAAAGCAGTTTTAGAACAATATCAGTACAGTCACCAATTGCATAATTACTGAAAAGCATTTGGGCAGCTCTGTTGTTCCCATCAGTCAAATACAGACAAATAGCTGCTTTCTATCACTTGAAATAATTCCTCGCAGGGTGGTTATGCCACCAACTGGATACAATTTTGGTTTATTTGTTTCATTTTACTTAGAATTTTATTGCTCTTCTTAGCCCTTCATTCACTTTTATGACTTCCTTGTGGATTATTTTCTTTCACTTTCTCATGTAAGCTAGAACATACAAATGGAGCCTACCTCTGCCTTTTCAGAAAGCCCTTCTATCTAGGAAGGCGCACTTGTGCATGGAAGACATCTTACTGATGACCTGTAAGGGAGACTCACAGTAATCCTATCAGACAGAGTAGAACTGCCCCATAGAGTTTCCAAGGAGCACCTGGTAGATTCAAAATGCCAGTCTCTTGGTCAATAGATGTAGCATTTAACCAGTATACCACCAGGGTTGGAAGTGACTTGATGACAGTGGGGTTTTTTTGTGGGGAGAGGGGGGTATCAGGGAAACAGACACATAACAAATGCACTGATGCCCATAACAGTTTTCATCTAAAACCTAAATTACAGCACTCTGTGTTTCCTTTCACTCTCTAAATGCCCCCTGAAAAATGTCATTTTTGTATACTGTTCACTAGGAGCCAGTAGGATTGTTATATTTAAACGTTCATGACTACAGTACTGAACTACATTGTCTCTTAATGGACTGAAAAAAATAATAAACTATGACTCGACGGCACTTGGCTACTTGGCTTTTTAGGTTGTTAGCTCACCAGTGGGAAGGGATCTGGGTTAAAGATCACAGAGCCCAACACTTGCATAAATCTAAAGCCACAGCAGAGGAGATGGGATTCCAGACTCCATTGATCCGGACTTCTCTAGTGGACTCTTAGACTGTGTTTCATGATGTTGATGAAAATAAGAATTAACTTTTATCCTTAGGGAAATAATATTTTTATAGCTACTCACAATCTTCCCTATAAAACTGTCAATTTTACAAATGCTGCTGGCAACAGAAATATAAGTTGCAATGCCTCATAATAATCCTAAGTGCTCTACAATAAAAACAAATGCCTATATCATGTTCTTTATGGGGACTATTATTTCTGGTTCACACTGGTGTGAAGTTAGTTGCTAATATTATTATTGGTTAGATTTATGTTCTTCTCCTTGTATCCCCTCCTTGTATTCCCTGAAGATATAATAACACCTATCTGAAAACCGTTAGAGTATTAATAACACTGTCAGTGTGACCCATAAGACATAGCCAGCAGTAACATCTGTTTATCTTTACTCAAGCTAATTTAAATGAAAATGCACCCCCACATCTTTAAAGGGAGTCCCACAAATAGTAAACACACTAAAGATAGGGCATATACTATGGATTGGTAAATACTTTTCATTTTGTGAATAATTTTCACTTCTCAAGTCTGCTCATCCTATTAGCTATAGCCACCGCCATGGAGTTGATTGTGACTCACAGTGACCCTGTGGGACAGAGTAGAACTACCCCATAGGGTTTCCAAGGGGCTCCTGGAAGATCTGAACTGCCACTCTTTTGGTTAGCAGATATAGCACTTAACCACTATGCCAGCAGGGTTTCTATTAGCATTGCTGTTGTTGTTGCTGTTAGGTGCCTGTCAAGTTAGTTCCAACTCATAACGACCCTATGAACATCAAAACAAAACACTGCCAGTCTTGCGCCATTGTCCACAATTGTTTTTATGCTTAAGCCCATTGTTGCAGCCACTGTGTGGATCCATCTCATCAAGGGTCTTCCTCTTTTTAACTGACCCTCCACTATACCAAGCATAATGTTCTTCTCCAGGGACTGATCTTCCCTGACAACCTGTCCAAGGTATGTAAGACATAGTCTTGCCATCTTTGCTTCCAAGGAGCACTCTGGTTGGACTTCTTCCAGAGCAGACCTGTTGGTTCTTTTGGCGGTCCATCGTACATTCAACATTCTTCTCCAGCACCAGAATTCAAAGGCATCAATTCTTCTTCTGTCTTCTTTGTTAGTAATCCTTAACTTTTGAATACTTTGAAGAGGTCCTTTGTAGTGGATTTTTCCAGTGCAATGTGTCTTTTGATTTTTTGACTGCCGCTTCCAAGGGCATTGATTGTGGACTCAAGTAAAACAAAATCCTTGACAACCTCAATCCTTTCGCCATTTATGACAATATTGCTTACTGGCCCAGTTGTAGGGATTTTTGTTTTCCTGATGTTGAGGTGCAATCCATACTGAAGGCTGTGGTCCTTCACTTTCATCAGTAAATGCCTCGTATCTTCTTCATTTCCAGCATGTAAGATGTTGTCTTCTGCATAACGCAAGTTGTTAATGAGTCATCCTCCAATCCTGATGCCCTGTTCTTCATATAATCCAGCTTCTAGGATTATTTGCTCGGCGTACAGATTAAAAATGCATGGTGAAAGAATACAACCCTGGTGCATGGCCTTTCCTGACTTTAAACCACACAGTGTCCCCTTGTTTTGTTCACACAACTGCCTCTTGATCCAGATATAGATTCCTTAAGAGCACAATTAGATATTCTGGAATTTCCATTCTCTGCAACGTTTGCCATAGTTTAGTATGATCCACACAGTCT
Organism: Heterohyrax brucei; assembly: GCA_028571685.1. Lineage (NCBI taxonomy): Eukaryota > Metazoa > Chordata > Mammalia > Hyracoidea > Procaviidae > Heterohyrax > Heterohyrax brucei. The sequence goes on from CM053149.1 coordinate 56,968,814, forward strand.
AACGTTTTTGCATAGTCAATAAAACGCATGTAAACATCTTGCTGGTCTTCTTGCTTTCAGCCAAACTCCATCTGATATCAGATATGATATTCCTAGTTACACATCCTCTTCTGAACCCAGTTTGCATTTCAGGAAGTTCCTTGTCAATGTATTGTTGTAGTCACTTTTGAATGATCTTGAGCAGAATTTTACTTGTTTGGTAATTTCTACATTTGGTTAGATCACCTTTCTTTGGAATGGGCATAAATATGGATATCTTCCAGTCAGTTGGCCAGGGAGCTGTCCTCCAAATTTCTTGGCATAGACAAATAAGTACTTCCAGCACTGTATCTGTTTGTTGAAATATCTCAGTTGATATTCCATCAATTCCTGGAGCCTTGTTTTTTTGCCAATTTCTTCAGTGCAGCTTCAGCTTCTTTCATCAATACTATTGGTTCCTGATCATATGCTACTTCCTCAAATGGCTGAACATCAACTAGTTATTTCTGGTATAATGATTCTGTGTACTCCTTCCATCTTCTTTTGATATTCTCTGAGTCGTTTAATACCTTCCTTACTGGCCCCTAGGGTCTCCATGAGTTGGCTCCGACTCAACGGCACTTGGCTTGGCCAGCATAGAATCCTTCACTGTTGCAACTCGAGGCTTCAATATTTTCTTCAGTTCTTTCAGCTTGAGAAATGCAGAATGTCTTCTTCCATTCTGGTTTTCCATTTCCAGCTCTTTGCACATGTCATTATAGTACTTTTTTTTTTGTCTTCTCCAGCTGCTCTCTGAAATCCTCTGTTTAGGTCTTTTACTTTGTCACTCCTTCCTTCTGCTTTAGCTGCTCAATGTTCAAGAGCAAATTTCAGAGTCTCTTCTGACATCCGATTTGGTCTTTTCTTCCTTTCCTGTCTTTTTAACAACCACTTGTTCTCTTCACGGATGATGTCTTTGATGTCATTCCACAATTCATCTGGCCTTTAGTCATTAGTGATCAACACATCAAATCTGTTCTTAAGATGCTCTTTAAACTCAGGAGGGATATACTCAAGGTCATACTTTGGACTTGTTCTAATTTTCTTCAATTTCAATTTGAATTTGCATAAGAGCAATTGATGATCTGTGCCACAGTTAGCACCTGGTCTTGTTCGGATTGCTGATATGGAGCTTTTCCATCGTCTTTTCCCACAGATGTAGTCAATTTAGTTCCTCGCTGTTGTTAGATGTCATCAAGTGAGTTCCAAATCATAACGATCCTATGCACAACAGAACAAAACACACTTGGGTCCTGTGCCTAGTTCCACATCTTCTTCTGAACCTAGACATTTCTGCAAAGAAAAACGATTACCCACAATCCTTTTTATGCTTAAGCCCACCGTTGCCACCACTGGGTACTCCATTAGCATTAGTGAGTATATTTTTACGGTAGTGCTTCCTAGGTCATTCCACCCACTTATAAAACTGGAGATAAAAAGGCTTTGTTGTCTTCTCAAAATTCTGATATACTTGAGAATGTCTTCTGTTGCCTTTGGACTTGAAGGGCAGACCATCTTCTTGGGACACTTTTTACACGCTGCTTCACAGGTCTCTGGAATCTGAGTCGGTTTCTTTCCCTCTAACATGCAACTTGTTTATCTTCCTGAAGACACATGTTATATTTTATTACTTTAGGGCAGGAAGTCTCATAATGACCTTTACCAAAGCATCTCCAGCACCCCTCTGAGCTGTTTTTACCCTCATTTCTCCTTTGTTTCTTTAACCTTACTTTCTTTATTTTTTCTTTTCTTTTCCAAGTCATATGCTCCTTGTCAGCCTATTATGGCTGCCTCTGCTTGAGAGTGAGTGATGAGTCCAAGTCATGTGTGTCGCACATGTGTGTGACTATCAGTTATTCACTAGACTGTATGTTGTGTTCTGGGGGCTGATAGAACACATTCTGTTTATGTAACAGTATTTCCTCCTTCTAGGTGAAAAGGTGTTGTATTAGTGAGTTGTTTTGTTCTGTTTTGTTGTTGTTCTTTCAGCTACTATAACAAATGATACAAACTTCATGACTTCAAAACAATGATAATTTATTCTTTCATGCTTTAGATGTCACAAGTCTGAAATCAAGCTGTCAGCAGGCCCAAACTCTCTCTGGAGGCTCTAGGAAAGACTTTTTCCTTGTTTCTTCCAACTCTGCTGGCTGCTGGCATTCCTGGGCTTGTGGTGGCATCATTCCAAACATATTCCATCTTCACACTACTGTATGCCCTTGCATCTATGTGTCTGCCTCCAAACTCCCCCTGTGTTTTAGTCAGCTAGTGCTGCTCTAACATAAATACCACTGAGTGGATGGCTTTAACAAAGGACGGTTTATTCTTACACAGTCCAGTAGGCTAGAAGTCCAGATTCAGGATGTACACTCCAGGGGAAGGCTTTCCACCTTGTTGGCTCTGGAGGAAAGTCCGGTATTACATAAGTCTTTGTCCAGGGAGAATCTTGGTGCAGGAACTTTGGGTCTGAAGGACACACTCTTCTCTTGGTGCTGCTGCCTTGATGGTATGAGGTTCCCAATTCTCTGCTTGCTTCTCCTTCCTTTTATCTTTGCAGGATGAAAGGATTAAGGGTCGGACTAGCCATACTCCAGGGAAACTCCCTTTACAGTGGAGCAGGGAGGTGATCTTGTAAAGGAATTTACAGTCCCACCCTAATCCTTTAACATATAGTATAGGAAAACCACAAAATGGAGGACAGTCACAAGATAACGGGAATCATGGCCCAGCCACATGAGCTACACATATTTTTGGGGGGACATAAGTCAATCCATGACACCCTCCCTCTCTCCTACAAGGATACACGTGAATGTATTTATATCACACCCGGAAATCCTAGTTGTGTAGTGGCTAAGAGCTACAACTGCTAAGCAAAAAGTTGGCAGTACAAATCCACAAGGTACTTCTTGGAAACTCTATTGAGCAGTACTACTCTGTCTTTTAAGCTTGCTATGAGTTGGAATTGACTCAACAGCAATGGGTTTGGGCAGTCTACTATGAACTCCTCCATTCAAAATTTTTAACTTAATCACTTCTTTGCCATATGAAATAATATTCATTCTTTTGTAATAGAAGTTATTACTACAGCTTCCAAGGATTAGGAAATGGATATGTCATTTTGGGAACCACCATTCAGCCAACTGCAGAGACAAATGATAAATCCAAAAAAAAAGAAAGAAAGAAAGAAAAACCATAGAAGCCATGTATTTGTTAAAGTAAGAAGTGTCATTGCAACAATTAACAGAAACATGTCATACACGATAGGCTTAGCTTTAAGAACACAGTTGCTAAGATAACTTAATTGATTACAGCAGACAATGTAATTTCTGTGATTTTGAAAATTCATCTCTCTTTACCTTTGAGGGCTTTTTGTCAGTTTAACCCAAAGGGAAAACTGAGCCTTTTTACTGTTGTTCACCTAAATTTAGGATTTTAACCATCTTGTTTTCCAGGGAAAATTAACTTCCTTCCCATAGAGAACACAAAAATTCAGATGAATTATCTTTAAATTTGGGGATTCGGAGTAAGGAAAGTATGATAGCCAATTTCAGAGACATCTGAACTTCCAAAGGCAACATAAGAAAATATTTACCTCCTTTCTATAGAGTTATTACTGTTTTCCCTTTTCTCCAGACAAAATAGCTTGCTTTAAAGTAAAATCCTTATTAAAACGGTATCCTGCAGAAGTTGTATTTCAGACTGAAAGACTCTAGTCAGAAAATAGCCTATCAACACATTATCGAAACAGTGTGAAAAATCCAATGCCTTATTCAGTGTATATTTATTGACTGCTAAGTATTTATGATACTTTATACAAATACACAGTTTCCATCCATGATTTAAGAGGAACACAGAAATAGTAACACAGAAGTATCAGCTGTTAATGTCAAAGCAAAGCAAAGACCTAATTCTGTAAGACTACCAAGTGCAAGAGTCCACTTCATCCTGGACAGCCAGAAAGAGGGGAGCCATCCCAGAAAATCACAAATGCAATGCCTGGAGGCAGACTGTTACAATGGATACGTCCTTCATCCCCCAGGGAATGTCTTATCTACGGATAGCTGTGACCCTTTAAAGTGCTTGAAAATTACAGAGCTGTTCCCCACACATCAGTAGTTTTACAAGTCTTTCTGGCAACAAATAATAGGAAATTGAATTGTAAGTGATGTTGTAATTCTTACTAGGTCAAGATTTAGAGAAGAAGGTCAAGTTTAGCCACAGAGTGAATAGTAGAACAGGTGGTTTATGTTCAGTGTTTCTTCAGTCATTCCTCATTTATGATTACCCCAGCACACACACATACACACACACACACACACACACACACACACACACACACACACACACACACTCACACTTTCTCTCTCTTATATCCTAACAACCTAGACCTTGAGGTTAAGTTCCAATGCGTTCATATGTCTGCCCCCATCTGACTCTCCAGATTCTCAGTGTCTGTGGTTGAGAATTGTAAAGAGACACTCCTCTGTAATTTTACTATGTTCTAAAAAGTTCATTTTTTACCTTCCATGAGACTTCATTATTGCTATATTCTTAGTGCCTGGAATACAATGAATACTTGATAAAGAGTTGTGTAATGGACAAAAGATTAATTGAATGGTAGACCACATGACAAACTGAAAAGGGATTATTACATCCATTCTAGAGATAGTTAGCTCGCTGAGACCAAGAAAGGTTAATTGGTTTACTCAGTGTGAAAAATCAAGACCTCTAACCCTTTAATTTATTCTCATTTTACCTGAGACATGTTCTCATCCGAATAATGATTACTGATGAAAGTCTAGAAACCTTGCTGGGGGAGTGGTTAAGAGCTATGACTGCTAACCAAAAAGTCAGCAGTTCAAATCCACCAGGAACTCCTGGGAAACCCTATCAAGCAATTCTACTCTGTCTTATAAGGTCGCTATGAGTCAGAATCAATTCAATGGCAATGGTCTTTTGTTTTTAATCAAGTGGAAACCTAACACTGGATAGAACAGCAAAACCAGAGTGATGTTTTATGCACATAGAACCTACCATACTATAGATTCTCAAGTCATGCTATATCAATAGCTGTCTTCTCTACTTGTTCACATAGGAAATCCAGAGAGTGATGGATGTATCCAATGTTGTGGCATGGGCAACAATTAATAACATATGAGTTGTCAATTTTTTTCCAAACCTCCTGCCTTCTAACTCCATCTTTGCCCACTCAACTTCTCTTTTTTCATTACCTGGCATATTAAGAATTGCATCATAATCAACTGGGTTCCGTTTGTTTGTCTGCAAGGAAAATTATGGCAACAATAGGAACTATACTAGAACAGTGAGGCATTTTCATTACAAGGAGATAATCTATAGACAATACAGAAATAGATTGAGGCAGAACTAGAGAAAGAAACAGAGAGACAGAGACGGAGGTAGAGACATAGTGCCAGGAAAGAGAAAAAGGATAATCAAGAATGACATGGTTGAAATTTGCGAGTTTACATTAACTACATGAAGTGCCCTTGGGAAATGTTTGTAACAAACCAGTAAAACAAAATTTAGAAATGTTTACATGTTATCTGCAAAAGTGAGAAAAACTGTGTAGAAAACAAGATTTTGAGAAGCTTTGCTCTGTGCTGAAATGGTTCTTTCTGAGGAAATGTAATAAAGATTCCAATTGCTTGTAATTATCTTTTGGTTGCAGGCACGTTGCTTCTGGAAACACGGTTTTACTAACAGCTGGATCATCAGGCAGCTAAAGTGCATGGTTTACACAGGGATCTTCTGATTTACTAGGGAATGTTACAACCACAAGTAACAGGGATGCACAGTGGCTTAAATCTCTAAGGATGATTGTCCCCTAGCAACAAGTCCAGAGTAGTAGCCATGTTCTTTCTCCTTCACTGCTCTGCCTACAAATGATGAACACTAGTAAAACGTGTAACCCTAATACCTTGCAACATGCTTTCTCCTTTTCAAAATGGGTAACTGAGAGCTTCACATAGCTAACGCCGTAATGATACTCTAAATAATCTGTAAGTGTTTTTTACTGCACCAGCTCCTCTGGCCCCTGCACTGACCTCTTTCCAAAGGCGCAGAGAGCCCCCTCAGCTCCTGTAACCTTGGTCTCCCTCCACTTCTTTGCTCTCTTGAGAAATGGCCTTCAGCCTGGAAAACAGTGGCTAGGAAGGTTGCCTGGCATTTTGCGTATCCACACCTTTCTTTCTTGCTCCTTATCTCAGACTGAACTTGGCAGGCTAGTTTCACCAGCTGAGGAATTTTTGTGTAAGTTTCATCTCTGCCTGTTACATACATGCAGATTAGCGTCCATGTGTCTGACATACATGTCTGTAGTTTAACAGAGTTTGTTGTGACTTTTTTGTGATGTATACTATTGTCTGTGGGCTATGTGCTTAGAAACATGAAGTATTTCTTGCTGAAGTGATACATAAGTTCTGATGTAAAAATTGTCTTTTGAGACTCCATGGTGAAAAGTTTGTGTTGCTGTCAAGTTTCTGGTGGTATCATATCCTAATAAATCTTCTTCCTCTTTCTAACTTGAAGTTATGTTTCACTGGCTCAACCACCCCAGGGCATGAACCCAAATTGGGTAACAAAGTCTTCATACATGTACCAAACTACATGTATATATTTGCAGCAATATATACAAAGTATTTGCAAGAACATACTTAGCTTTGCTGGCATAGTTGTTGGTCAACCAAAACACTGCATCTACTCATCTCCATAGCCTTTCATAGCCCTTATGCACTATATTTACTTTTTCAAATCTACACTTTCTCCATCAGAATAAGAAGCAAAAAAGCACTTCATTCAAATGAACACAGGTATTCTGTGTCACTATTCAAGGCTTGGAAACTCTGGTGATATGGTCAGTGGTTAACAGCTACAACTGCTAAGTAAAAAGGTGGCAGTTCAAATCTTCCAGACACTCCTTGGAAACTCTACAAGGTGGTTCTACTGTGTCCTATAGGGTCACTACAAATTAGAATTCACTGGATAGCAATATTTTTTCTTTTCTTTTTTTTTGGTACAAGCCTCCATCTGATGTATTTATATATCAGTGTTGTGTAATACAAATCGATGACAGTTCATAGGAAGCAAGAAAGAGTCAAAGAATCAAGGACTTGTACAATATGTTTTGGATGAATAATTTCAGAATATTCATTTCTTCTATAAAAGCATGACAAAAATTACAGACAAAACCTAAGAATCGAAGCAAGCAGTTGAGATATGTTAAACATAAAGTAAAGCATATGTAATTTCAAAGATGAGGATAGAAAGAACAATCAGATATTAAAGACTCATAAATAAAAATATCATGCCACCTCCAATGTGTAGCTGTATAGTCTCGGAATCAGGCATCTATAGGTGACACCCACTCTGATCTTATGTGTCTATGATAGTTAATTTTACACGTCAACATGGCTAGACTATTGTGCTCATTTGCTTTGCCAAGTTAAGATGCTGCTGTCTGAAGGACCCATGTGAATGGAGACTGTACCAACATGTGATCAGAAGAACCAGATGGTACCTGGCCACCACCAAAGACAACTGTGATGGAGCACACAACATTGAGTCCCTGTGGTAACATGAAAAAAAGAGGGCACAGCTCAAGAACTCTACTAAAGATCACAATTGATGGTCTGATGGTCTGGGAATTCCCTGGGAGCATGGCCCCTAGAACTGCTGCTGTCTCTGTCTAGAAAATGCTAGTGAGGTCAGCTCTTTGGACAAAAATGGACTAGACTCGGGAACAAAATGTAACCATATGGTGGGTGTACTTTACGGTTCTACACATTTATAGGAGGCTGTCCTACTGGTCTCTTTCTAGATGGGCAAGACGAGGTTGGAGAGGAGGGGGGCAGGAACTTGTTAAGAGGATACGACAGGTACAAAATGAAAAAGCAGAGTATGTTGTCACGGATCAAGAAGAGCAGAGGAGAGGTAGATAGGCTGGCATGCAAAATTGATTTGGATTGTATACTTTCACTTAATCACAATAAAAAAATGTTGCTGTCAAAGTATTTCTGTTGATACAATTAGCATTTATAATCAGTTGACTCTAAGTAAAAGAATTCATCTTTGATACTAAGGATAGGCCTAATCCAATCAGTTGAAGACCTTAAGAGCAAAGACAGGTTTTCGAGAAGGGTAAGTCCTCAGTAAGACTGAGGTTCTCAGGAGGAGGAGTCTATCTCAAGACTGTATCCAAGATATCCTGCTGGAGTTTCCAGCCTACTTGGGCTATGGATTCTAGACTTGACAGCTGTCATAGCTCTATGAGCTAGTCCATTAAATAGATCATATAGCTAGCTAGCTAGTTAGCTTGAAAGAGAGTTGGCTTTCTCATTTTTTATAGGTTTTGTCTTTTTGTTGTTAGGTTACAGTTTTTTTATATACATAGTTAATGTATTAGACTTTTATCATATATATGATTTCTGAATATTCCTTTTCTAGCTTTAGGTCATCACTTCATTGATAAAGTCAATGAAAATATTTTTTAATTGTTATGAAATGCCATTTATCTATTACGTCTTTTGCTGCTTGTGTTGTTGCTGTCCTTTCTGATAATTCAGCATTACATCTGGGCCCTGTAGTCATACCCTTTATATAAATTTTTAACAAAATTTAAATTGAAGTAAAAATTCTTTTTTTAGAGGTATAAATGTTGTCTGATGACAGATATGGAACATCAGTTACACAATGCCATGTAGGTATACGGGCCCAAAGTCTATCTACTCTGAAGAAATGGTAGAACTATTTTTATTTCATATTTTTACATTATTCTTGATTTTCATCTTGAATATTAATTTATATTGTGTGATGGTTATGATTGTATGTCAGCTTGGCTGTGCCATTATTCTCAGTGTTTAGGCAGTCATAGAACATTGTGATCATTTTTCTGTTGATATTTTATATGTGATTGCTCCTGTCATGGATTGAATTGGGTTCCCAAAAAAATATGTGCAATAATTTGGCTGGGTCAGAATTCCCTGTATTCTGTGATTGCTCTCCACTTGATGATTTTCTGATGAGGTAAATCTTAATCTCTGCCTGTGGTTAACAGAGTAGATCATGTGAGAGAGGATTAGGGTGAGACTGTCAATCCCTTCCTAAGGTCACCTCCCTGCTCCACTGTAAAGAGAATTTCTCTGGAGTGTGGCTTGTACCACCTTTTATCCTTTCATCTTATAGGAGATAAAAAGACAGAGTAGCAAGCAGAGAATGGAGAACCCTCACACCGTCAAGAAAGCAGCAGCAGGAGTAGAGCACATCCTTTGGATCTGAGGTTCCTGCATCAAGATGCTCCCTCACCAAAGACTGATGCAACACAAGGACTTTCCTCTGAAGCTGACAGAGGGAAAGCTTGTTCCTGGAGTGAACACCCTGAATTCAGACTCATAACCTACTGGACTGTGTAAGAGTAAACTGTCCTTCGCTAAAGCCCTCCACTTCGTGGTATTTCTGTTAGAGCAGCACTAGCTGATGAAAACAGCTCCCATGATGGGATCTACTGTAACTAGCCAATCAGTTGAAAAGGAGTTTCCTTGGGCTTGTGGCCTGCATCAGATATAAGTGGATATTCCGGCAAGGCTCAGGGGCTTTTTTTCCTCCTGCATCCTGCAGCTGGCTTCTGTTCCCCTGACCTCTAGTTCTTGGGACTTGAACTGGCAGCTTACATGCAGACTTGCCTGCTGATCATGAGATATCTCAGCCTTTACAGCCTGTGAGCAAAAGCCTGTTCCTAGACTCATCCATCATGTATTTGCCAACTTCTGTAGCTACCTGAATCAGGAAAATCCTCTATCCTGAACCATAGACTTGGAATGGTCCAGCCTCTGTAACTGTGTGAGATATTTCCTTGATATAAACTCCCTTACTGATTTATATTTATATTTGTAATTTATATGCTTTACTGGTTTTGCTTCTCTGGAGAACTTAGCCTAAGAAACTGAAAAAAAAAAAAAGAGTAGTATTTTCCATTGAAAGCATTTATACTTTTTTGTGATTTTCTGATAATTTTATAGTTTTGTTTCTAAGTATCTATATGCTTAAAGTTATATGCGTTAACTGGTTATTTCTTAGTGGTTGTGTGTTAGGTTTATTTTTAACTTTCTTTGCAATTTCTATAATGATCTTTCCTTAGAGCATTTCTACAATGTTCAACAAATAGTATTTAATGTATCAATTAAAAACACATATCCACATAAATACACATACCACATTTTGTATTACACCCACCTGAAACACAATTTTTATTTTTCTCCTGTAATTAAATATATTTTCCCTCATGATGAAATACGTATTTTTTTAAAAAAAAGGAACAAAAGGACCTTAACAATTGCATCCTGATATAAACAGACCAAAACGTCACCATTATTGAAAATATAAGACAGAACACTGATGCATTTTGTATTATGAGAAAATTATTTATAAACAGAATTATTTTAATGATGGTTATACAAGTCAAAGAGAGAAAATGTCTTCAAAATCTGCAGAATATTTCCAATTTCACTCCAGATATGTAAATAAATTAGCAAGGAAAAGCTACACACCCACATATGCACACAATATTGTGGGAATGTCAAAGGGGCACAAGTACCAAAGCTGGAACAACTTGTGTAATAAAATAAACTAAAAGTAATAATAACCCAAAGTATAATGTAAATACCTATACTGATATAAAATACTTGATTGAATAAATAAACAGGAAATATCCTCAAATCTCCTATAGAAAAATATTCTAAATAATTTCTATAGTTAAACTGTATTCTCAAGAATGCAAAGCTTAATTTCCCACTTAAGCGTGACTTCCTTTCAAGAAATATATAAAGGATTAATAAAAATAAAAATAAAAGAGTAACTTCACAGTGGAGAAATGTCACAAACACTACTTTAAACAAGCCATCAAGGTTAACATTAAGATGTTACGTTAACCGTAAATATGATTGACATAATGTGATGAAAATGATATGGTACCACTGTAGTTTACTCTCAGAAACATATATGCAAAATATAACCATGAAGAAAACATCAGACAAGTCCCAAAGGAGGGATTGTCTACAAAATACCTCACAAGTTCATCAAAACTATCCAAGGCCGCAGGGCTAAGATGGTGGAGTAGTCAGACTTCCTGTAATTCCTCTTACAACAGAGAACAAATAGTCAGCCAAGCCAAGTGCCGTCAATTCAGATCCAACTCATGGCGACCTTAGAGGCCAGAGTAGAATAAAAACCAAATTAATCAGTTATATATGATGTTCCAGGTGCCATGAACATCAAAGGCAAAGTTGAGAAATTAGACTGAGTGACACGGAAAGTGGACAAAATAGCCAGAAATACCAAGGACTGAGACAGAATTGACACCCAACAGGCGAATCAGTTGCAGCCAGCATGGTGAGGTGAACGGTGGTGTTTGGAAAGTATTTTCCGTATCAGCAGACACTGAGTAGTGGAGAATCTACTCATACCTTCAGAATCAGTGAAAAAAATGGAATACAATCGTGAAAAGTTAAGTAGCTTTTGTCTAACTCACCACATGCAGATTTAACACTTTCCTTCAGGATGACTCTCTCTTCCTTTTACCTTCGCTCTCCCCTTCCCACTCTGCACTATGCTTCAGCCAGCTCCAGAGACTGACACATCCTCTGGGCAGGATGAAGGACACCTTACACACCCTGAGACATTCTCCCAACCTTGGAGAGTGAACAAATTAGCTAACAGGGAAAAAATAATCTGCAGGCTCCCCTAATCTGGGAATTCAGGGCACAAACAGTCCCTTTACCTACTCAAAGCTTTGTCTTCACCACTACTACAGCTTAGACCTTCATTAGCACAGTACAAGAGGTTGTATTCCTGAACCCTAACTTCACTGTATCAGCTATGTGGTGGAAATGAGGGCTTCAGACATTTGACACCACTCTACCTATTAAGCCCAGTCCTCACCAACAACACAAAGCCAGGGGCTAAGGACTCCCAGCTCCACCTATGCCACCTACACACTCATGACAGGGGTCCAAGAAAAAATGGTTCCTTTTAGTCCTTACAACTAACAGCACAGAGGACCCATGTTCTGACTGCAAAACCTATCCAATTACGTGCTTTAAGCAACAGGGACACATTTTTATCATAGATACATAAGGGCAGACATCAGCCCCCTGCCTTGCTCACCATGTGCAGATAGATAACTGTGCCTACACCAATCATCCCTCCTGCCCATCTAGGACTGTGAAACAGAGCCTGCGGCACACGCCTGATGGCCTACTGCCTGTACACTACAGCTGAACACATGCAAGGAAAGTCAACAGATTCCTGAGTGCACATGCCTAGTAATAGGTCTAACCACCTAGCGACAAAACAATCCAGAATTAAAGTTGACAATAATCAAGTTTTTTTTCACATAACCAGCCTATCTGAGCATTTCAAAACAAAACAAGAAACTATAATACAATAAGTAAACATAAAATAAAAGTTTAGGGAATTTGAAAAAAATTATAAGACATACTACAGGGAATCCTTTCATTAGAAAACCAATACTGTCAGATACCAACTGAAGACTAGAACACAGGGCAGAACAGCCAGATATCAACCCAGGGAACAAAATCACACAAAAAAATCAAAGGTAAAACCCTAAAGATATGGACTAGAGATGCCATTATGTAAAAGATGACAATATTATAACAAGAGAGGTACTAAAAATGAAACGTAATCATAGATCTTTTACATGGAGAGGAAGCCAAGGTGAAACAAAGAAATTAAAAACTGCTTTCAATTTATAAAGAGTAAATATTAAGGTAACTACAGAGACAATTAACAGCCCTGCACATCAAAATAAAAGACATAAAGTCTCAGAGAACACAAAACCAACAAAAATAATAAAGATGAAAAGAAAAAAACTTAAACAGCGATTCAGCATAGAAAATAGAGTGGAACAAAGAAACTTTCAACAACACAAAGAAAGACATCAAAATGACAGCACTAATTTCATAAGTATCAATAATTACACTGAACATAGATGGATTACATACACCATTAAAGGGAGATTGGCGGGATGGATATGCAAACATACATCATCTATGAGGTCTGACAATTAAGTCCGTAAACTTAATTGTTGTAAGTGCTACTTACCTCATTGGTGAATATCACTACAGTCACCTTTGAAGTACTCCCCTTGGGAAGCTATGCCCAAAAGCCAGTGCCCAGTCCACCCTCCCATAGTGATATTCTGCAATGAAGTATGTAGCACTTCTTCTAGGACGAGTTCCCAAACTTAACTGGCCGATCTTGTAAGACACAGAATATTGAACATACCATGGACTGCCAGGAGAAAAAATAAATCTGTCTTGGGAGAAGTACTGCCATAAGGTTCCTCAGAAGCAAGAGTGACAAGACTTTGTCTTATGTACTTTGGACATACATTATTGCATGGGATCAGTTTCTGGAAAAGTACATGATACCTACTAAAGTAGAGGGTCAGTGAAAAAGAGGGAGACCCACAACAAGCTGGCTTGACACAGTGGCTCAAACACAGCAGTGATTGTGAGGAGGGCACAGGACTGAGTAGAATGTCATTGTACCCAGCATAGGGTAGTATCTACAAGCATGGGATCTTTATGAGTTAAAACTGACTGAATGGCATATAACAACAACGTGAGAAAATTTACACAGTAAGAAAAAATATTTGGTGATTACATGCAATAAAGATTTGATACTCAGAATACATTCTTACACCTCAACAACAAAAAACTAAAACTCTAACTGAAATGGACAAAAGACAATGAGAAATTTCCTCCCAAAAGATAAATGACCAATAAACACATGAAAAGATATTCAATATCTTCAATAATTAGGGAAATGCAAAGCAACACCACAGTGAAGTATCAGTTTACCTCTACTGGGAATGCTATTGTCAGAAAAAGTGGAAATTACAAGTAGTGTCAAGGATGTGGAGAGGCAAGGATGTAGAAAGTGACTTACGACAGCTGTCAGAGCAGAACACTATAGTATGTTGGAAACTACTTATATATATGTGTACCTAGCAACGCTTTATAGAACAGAGTAGAACTTCCTTATAGGGCTTCCAAGGAGCAACTGGTGGATTCAAACTGCTGACCTTTGGTTAGCATCTGAGCTCTTAACCACTGTGCCACCAGGGCAATATTTAGGTATATGCATATTTAAAAATAAGTTACCTAAAACCTAAACTTCGTGAACAAATGTTTACTGTCCCAAATGGTTTTCAAAAAAAGACCTTTGATCTAAGTACCAATATTTGTTGATAAATTGAAATAAATATAAAATTTTTATTAAAAAATGAGAAGATGCTAATAATAGTGAAATATACTTGTAGAATACATGGAAAATCTAAGCAGTCTTCAAAATTCTTCCATAAATCTAAAACTATTCTAAAATAAAAAAGTTATTTAAAAATCACTGGTTCTAATTTCTAAAACTGTTCTAAAATAAAAAAAGTTATTTAAAAATCATTGGTTCTAATTTCTTTTAACAATTTTTAGCACAGGAGAATTTTGAAAGCTAGATAATGACAAAGGAACAGAGAAGAACTGACGGCTTCAAATGGTAGTGTTGTTGATGATTACTGAAACTGTCCCAGACTACCAAAAGCACAAACAGATCGGTCATAGGAGAAACACAACCAGAATGCTGCTCAAAAGTGAGAAGGATATGACTTTAACTCATTCACTTTGGACACATTATCAGGAAAGACCAAATACTAGAAAGGAACATATTTCATAAAGTAAAGTTTCAGTAAAAACAAAGGAAAACCTCTCCGAGGTAGATCGATGGAATAATCTCAACAATGAACTGCAACATACCAACAATCATGAGATCTTAAAGATGGCACAGGACCAGTTGATGTTTCGTTGTGTTATATGTAAGCTTCTCACAAGTCAGAGGCAACTCAGTGACAGCTAACCACAGCAAATAAGGAAAAACAAAGCATTGTTAATAGTTATAGTGTTCAAGTGTTTATTCCATGATATAAGTGGTTTTCAAAACCCATTTCATTTGTACCTGAGAAATTTCTTAAGGTCCATTTTACTGAAAGGAGGTATTACAAGCTTGTGTTTGTTACCTGTAAATATATTCTTCTTGCTTCTTTATTACCTAGAAATACGTTCTTCTTGCTAGAATAGGGAAAATTGTCATGCACCCAGCTCAGGATTGGCTTCTAGGTTGGATGCCCTTATATAGATCCTACAAATTCTTGACAAAGGAAGAGAATGAGCTCTGTCTTCCATGAAGTACACTGGTCACAACAGTTTCTGGACCTGATCCTGCTGGTGGTGTTGGCAGATGCTTTCTGGTTGGTACCAGCTCGTAGTGACCTTATGTATAATCAAACACTGCTGGGTCCTTCACCAACCTCCTAAGCATTGCTATGTTTGATACTATTTTGCAGCCATTGTGTCAAGCCAACTGGTTAAGGAACTTTCTTTTTTTCACTGACCCTGTGCCAAGGGTGATATCCTTCTCCAGGAACTGTTTCTTTCTAATAACACTGACAAAGATCATAAGACAAAGTTCCACCATCACCTCTTCTAAGGAACATTCTGTCTGTACTTCTTTCTTTTGGCAGTCTATGGTATGTATATTCAGTATTCTTCACCAGCACCAGAGTAAAGATGCCAATTCTTTTTCAGTCACCTTTATTCATTCTCTAGCTTTTGCATGCATACGAAGCAATAGACAACACCATGTCTTGGGCCAACTGCACTTTAGTCCTCAAAGTAACGTCTTTGCTTTTCAGCACTTTAAAGTGTCTTTTTCGTAGACTGGCTCAGTGCAGCATGTCATTTGATTTCTTGATTGCTGCTTCCATGGGCAGTGATTGTGGATCCAATAAAATGAAATCTTTGATAACTTCAATGTTTTCTCCATTCACCATGATGTGGCTTATTGACCCAGCTGTGAGGAATTTTTTTTTCTTTATGTTGAGATGTAATCCACCCTGAAAGCTGTAGTCTTTGATTTTAATTAGTAAATGTTCAAGCCTTCTTCATTTTCAGCAAGCCAGGTTGTCTTATCTACATATAGCACGTTGTTAATGAGTCACCTTTCAATCCTGACACCTCATTCTTCTTCAAGTAGTCCAGTTTCTCTGGTTATTTGCTCAGTATAAAAACCAAAAAAAAAAAAAAAAAAAAACCCAAACCTACTGCCATCAAGTCCCTTCTGACTCATAGCGAACATATAGGACAGAAAAGAACTGCCCCGTAGAGTCTCCATGGAGCACCTGGCAGATTTGAACTGCTGGCCTTTTGGTTAGCAGACATAGCACTTAACCACTATACCACCAGGGTTTCCTTGCAAGGTATACAGGCTGAATAAGTACGGTGAAAGAATATATCTCTGCCACACACCTTTCCTTATCATTCTGTTTGAACAACTGCCTCTCGGTTTATGTAGTAGTATGGGCACAATCAAGTGCTGTGGAATTCCCAGTCTTCACAATGTTATCCATAATTTGTTATAACCCCTACAGTTGAATGTCTTTTCATAGTCACTGTCTCAGTCATCTAGTGCTACTATAATAGAATTACCACAAGTGGATGATTTAAAACCAGAAATTTCATTCTATCACATTGCAATAGTTTAAAAGCCCAAATTTATGACTTCAGTTCCAGGAGAAGGCTTTCTCTGTTGGCTCTGGAGGAAGGTCCTTGTCATCAGTCCTCCCCTGGACTAAGCACTTCCGATGCCCAGGGATTTGGGGTATTTTCCGAAGGATACGTTTGCTCTTGCCACTGCTTCTTTCCTGATGGTATGAGGTCCTCAAGGCTCTGCTGACTTCCCTTTTCCTGTATACCCTAAGGGATTACCTCCAGACACAATACAGTCTTTCACATTGATTCCTGTCCCACCAACACAACTGCCACCCATGCTCATCTGCCATGGTTAGCATCACAGAGGTAGGTTTTACAGCATGTGGAAATATCACACAATATCAAGAATCAAGGCCTAGCCAAACTTCTCCACAGATTTTTTGAGGGGGGCACAGTTCAATCCATGACAGTCAATAAAACATCTGTGTGGTGTTCTCTGCTTCTGGCCAAGATCCTGATGGCATCTGTAGTGATATCCTTCCTTCCAAGTCCTCTTCTGAAGCTGGCTTGATTTTCATCAGTGCCCTGATAATGTATTACTACAGTCTTTTATTTGCTTACGTATTAACTTCAGCAAATTTTGCTTGTGTGTGATATTAATTATAATATTTAATAATTTCTGCATTCTGCTGGACTACCTTTCTTTGGAATAAGCACAAATACAGATCTCTTCCAGTCAGAATCTGATGCTAGGTTCCAAAAATCTGAGTTTAATAACAAGGTGAAGAAAGAAAGGAGAAATACCAGGAGACAAGATTGAAGGGAAAAAGACAAGGGGATAGGAGGTGTTTGAGTTGGTGCAGAATATACCAAAATTAAAGACCAGGACCACATAAGATTTCATGTTATTTTTGAACAAATACATGTTATGTAAATGTATGAAAATATTACTATTAGCATCTACTACCAAGTAGTAGATAATGGCTATTTCTGAGGAGTAAGACAGGGCATTTAGAAAGACAGAGTGACATAAGAAACTTTGATTTAATTTCTGAGTTTTATTTCTGAAAAAGGATGACAGTTGGTACCCAGGTATTCACTGCTCTGTCATTGAGTTTTGAAAGCCCAGATATTTCACATGGGGTCATTATGAGTTGGAATTCACTCCATGGCAGCTGACAATCGATAACAGATATTTCAGAAAAGCAGGTGATGTCTTTCTAAACTGATTTTTTAACCTTTCCATTCATAATTCTTTCCGTTGTTTCTTGGACTTTCGTATGAGAGTAATATTTTAAAGAAGGTGATGTGTACAACTGAGGATATGTGAAAGTGCTCAAATAATTCACCCTTTTAAAGTGTGTGTTTCAGTGGTTTTTAGTATATTCACAAAGGTTGTATAACCATCACCACTATCTAATTGCAAAATCTGTCTATTACCTCAATAAATAAAACAACAAAGCCACAAAAAACAACCTCTACCCATTTGCTCTCCATTGTCTTTTCCCCTCCCCAACCCCTGGCAACTACCAAAATATTTTTATCTTTATGGATTTGTTTACTCTGGACATTGTAGCTAAATGGAATTCTATAATGGTGCATGTTTTGTGACTAGTTTCTTTCCCTTGGCATGTTTTTGAAGTTCATCTGTGTAGAAGCAAGTATCCACATCCCCTTCCTTTTTATGGCTGAATGATTACAGTCTTGTACCAGGCTGAACAGCGTCTGTACGGACTTCACACTGACCTGCCTGAGGACGTATGTGCCCTCTTGGAGGCATCACGCTGGTTCTCCCCCAGCCCCCACTTTTACAATCACCTTTGTTATGCTCTATTTAGCACTAGAATTACCTATCATTCAAACTGAATCTTACTATGGCACCTGACAAACACAACTTACAGGGCCTAACAAATTGCTGCAGATCCTCCATCGATTTGTCACAAAAGACATACAACGTAACTTTTCTTTTTATGTTCAACATTTAAATTTACATATTTTGTATCTCATTAATAATTGCAATGACGAGACTACCAAGAAAACAAATTACAATAGAAATTTATATAGTCACAATATACAGTTTTAATGTAGAGAAAAATGAAAGGATGCTTGCTAAAAGCTGCTTGTGTAATAACGTAGGAACCAAACTACACTGTATTAGCATAAAATTCTGTGGAAGAAGTAGGTGAAAATATGAATCCAGTGAAAAGAGAAAATAATGTAGAATGTCTAACAGGAAAGAAGAGAATTTATATACTGGGATTAATAGCAAATTGCTCTTGTATTAGTGTTTCACTGGAAAAATTTAAAGGAATTATATGTGCCAGCTGCTTTATTTTAAACCTTAGTATTCGTAACAGGCCAGAAATTATATTCACTTCAATTGCTTAAATTAAGGGTGTAGTTAGAACTAAAAAAAACCTACATGTAACATACAAGGTGTATAAAACAACACGGTAGGAAAAGAAATAGATTAATCTAAATGTAATAAACAGATTAAAAATTTTAGCTTAGAGAAAGAATATGAAAATAGTAAAGGAAGAAACAAAACCCAGACATTTCTATTTACCTGAAATATATCTAAAGTAAAGGAAAAATATTTCGCAAGTGAATACTAACTTTAAACAAAACTTATTACATTAACTTAAAAACTATTCTTAGCAGCATTACTGATAGCAGCAAAAATAAAGGAGAAATAAAGCTGTGACTCAAAGAATCTATTAACAGAACACAAGCAAATTTGTGATACAGGCATCTAACGACATGCTTCACAACACGTGTTGCTGCGTGCACCGCCGGAGTCAGCTCACAGAGACTCTGTAAACTGAAAACCAAACTCACTGCCGTCAAGTCGATTCTGACTCATAATGACCCCGTAGACAGAGTATAACTGCCCCATTGAGTTTACAGGGGTGGGGCTGGTGGAGTTGAACTGCCAGCCTTGTCATCATCAGTTGCAGTACTTAAAGGCTATTATCTCACCTGGGTTTCCAAAAACACTACAGTGAAATATAAATAAACTAGATCTGCATGTTTTAAGATGGATGAATCTCAAAAAGTGCAAATTAACAGAAGAATACTACTGCATGATTAAGGGTGAAATAAGCAAATGTCTGTGCAAAAATTATATAAATGATTATAATCAGGATTATTGTCATCTCTGAGGAAGAGGATAAGAAAGTAACTGGGAAGAAAACACAGTGAGTTTTTTGAGAAATAAACAATATTCCATGTTTTCAGTGGAATGAGGAGCGTTTTGGTTTTAAATTATTCATATTCTTTCAACTTACATGTGTATTATGAAGTTGCAAGGACTAAACGTAATGGAATTTATTGTTCTTATGAGAAAGCATCAAAGGTTGTGTGTAAATACAACCACCTAAAGTCAAATATCTTTCGAGACTCAGTTCAAGTCATTCAAATCATCCCTTCATGACTTCCTCATAATGTATACCTTTGCCCCTTGGAATCACTGAATTATTTCCTACTGTAGAATTTAAGCCTCTATAAAGAACTTCTTTAAAAAAAATCTTTTTGTTCTTTTAGCTCTTTTGCTTTCAATTAATACTCCTCATGTTTTCAATGATACTTGATATCATTTTTGACCTCTCAGTGGTGTTCATAATCTTCTTTTCAGTGAGACCTCTTCTGAGTTCATTCTCCAAAAGATGATTCTACAGAGATTGTCATGTGCCTACATTTCACCTCTTCCGAGATACTTTCTCTGCTAGTCCCCGAATATCTAGTGAGGTGAGGGCTAGAAGAATGTGTCTCCTGAGAAGACTGTTATTAACATAGAATGGCATGGATACTTAATGACCACTGTACTTAAACCAATATGGTTCATAATTTTTTTCATATTAAAGTATGGCAAATAATACCTTGGTTAATTTCCTAACTATTTTCAATTTACATTGCCTACTGTTTTGCAAATATTTTTCTAGGTTTCATGATGAATTCATAAAAAGGTAATTTTGTGAGAAATTTTATTTCTCTTCAATTTTCTTTTGGTTTTCACTGGCTCTAGATGTGTGGAAATGAGACTCAGACTGTGTCCAAATAGTTTCAAAATAAATAACAACGTCAGTGAAAACGTAAAGCTACTCATTCATTGTGTAAAGTTCATAGGGATACATTGTCATGTTTTATGTTGCGGCTGTTGTTAGCTGCTGTGGAGTTGGTCCCGACTCATGGCGACCCTATGCACAACAGAACAAAACACTGTCTGGTCTTGCCCCATGTCCACAATCATTTTTCTGTTTAAACCCATTGTTACAGCCACTGTGTCAATCCATCTCATCGAGGGTCTTCCTCTTTTTCACTGGTCCTCCACTCTACCAAGCATGATATCCTCCAGGGACTGATCCTTCCTGACAACATGTCCGAAGTATGTAAGATGCATCTTTGCTTCCAAGGAGCACTCTGGTCGGACGTCTTCCAAAAGTCCGTGGTTCATTGAACATTCTTCTCCAGCACCACAATTCAAAGGCATCAATTCTTCTTCTCTCTTCTTTGTTCACTGTCCATCTTTGACGTGCATGTGATGCCATTGAAAATACCATGGCTTGCGTCAGGTGCACTTTAGTCTTCAAGGCGACCTCCTTACTTTTAAATACTCTTTTTTTCACTTTTTTTTTATTATGATGGAGTGAAAATGTACAATCCCGTATAAATTTGCAGGACTGCCTATGTGCAGTTCCCACTGCTCTGTGCTCTCCCTGACTGGTGACAACACTCTCCTCCTGTCCGTTCTATACATGCCATATCCTCCTAACAATCTCCTATCCCTTCCTCTTCACCGTCTCCCCCGCCTCTCGTAAGAGGTCAGCAGGATGACATCCTATAGATGCATGGAACCATAAAGTGCACACACGATATCGTCAGTTTGTATTGCCAAGTCCAATCCACAATTGGAGGACATTATGTTGAGTGAAAGCAGTTAGTGGCAAAAGAACAAATATTGCATGAGACTCCTACAATAAAAACTTAAAAACAGACTCACACACAGAAGAAAAGAGTCTTTGATGGCTGCAAGGGTGGGAAGGGAGAGAGAACAAGGGTGGGGTACAGATTAGACAGCTGATAGAAAATTGGTTGGGTGAAATCTGTGATAGCACATATTAGAAAGAAGATCGATTTTAATTGGACTTCAACATAACTTTTAAATACTTTAAAGAGATCCTGTGCAGCAGATTTTCCCAGTGCAATGTGTCTTTTGACTTGTTAACTGCTGTTTCCACGGGTGTTGATTGTGGACTCAAGTAAAATAAAATCCTTGACAACCTTAATCATTTCTCCATTTATCACTATGTTGATTACTGGTCCAGCAGCAAGGGTTTTTGTTTTCTTGATCTTGAGCTGCAACCCATATTGAAGACTGTGGTCCTTGATTTTCCTCAGTAAGTGTTTCAAATCTTCTTCACTTCCAGCAAGTAAGGTGGTATCGTCTGTGTAATACAGTTTGTTAATGAGTCATCCTCCAATCCTGTTGCCTCATTTTTCTCTGTATAATCCAGCTTCTCAGATTACTTGTTCAGCATACAGGTTGAAAAGGTATGATGAAAGGATATTACTCTGACACACACATTTCCTGATTTTCACCATGCAGTGTCCCCGTGTTCTGTTTGCACGACTACCTCTTGTTCCATATATAGATTCCTTAAAGAGCATGTTAAGAGTTCTAGAATTCCCATTTTATGCTTTCACTTAATTAAGTTCTAGCATGGTCCATACAATTTCCTGGCACCCATGTGAAAACTGGAGACATTGGGCCCTTCCTCCAGGCTTTCAAATCATTGTCTCAGAGCAGCCAGGGACAGAGTGCTTTGAAGAAGAGAGAGGCTGATTAATTACGAAGATCTTCTGCAGAGCAGATACTGGGGCCCCAGCCTCCAGATACTCTGATGGCAACATTTGTAGAGGGACCAAGACACGGACTGTTTTGAGATCCTGCAACCAGAATGGCAAAATACCACTAGATGGACACTTGGATTCTGTGGTTTGGTAAACAAAAAAAATGGGCAGCACGTGAGAGTTAGCTGCCTATGAGGTTCCAATGGGAAATGTCATGGAACAGCAAAAAAAGTTGCCCCTTGGAGGATTTTTGGCATATAATTAATTACAGAGATATTAGCAGTGAGCATTAATACAATGAGCACTATGGCTGCTTCTTTTTCATTACATTTGCATCAGAGTTGATCAACCATTTCTCTCTGGAGTCCAAAGCCACTGGAAGTTAATCTCATTATAGTACAGGGTTCATTTTCTGCCTGGTGTATGTTGATCAAGGACATTTTCTGGTCAAGAATTCATTTGGTTGCTTTGCTGCGTGCACACAGGAAATGACTGTGCTCTTTCCAGCCTGTAAGGTTATGCATTTTCACTGGCGGCACAAAGCCAGCCCCTCCAAATGCAAGGTACAGATGACTGCACTCTATTCTCCAGGGGCACACTGTTGCTTGCATTGTTTAATCACATTCAGCAGGTCTGGAGCTGCACATCATTCAGAATACCAGACAGGCAGGAGAGTTGTGCGGATTCAATGGAAACCCTCAGTGAGAAGCAAAGTTGAGAGCCGCCTGTTTTTTCAATGGATGTGAGCTTACTTTCAGATGTTGTTCTTTCTGTGGGCCTCTCTTCCACATCTTACTCCAGCCCAAGTACACATTTTTACTATAGATTTCATAAAAATAAAAACAAAAAATCATTAGAAAGACCAAAATTCGTGGTCTAGACCACCTATAGGGTCCCCTGGGAACATGGCCCCTAGACTTGCTGTGGCTACAGACCTGAAACCAGCACTGAGATCAACACCAAAGCACGGACTAGACTTAAGTGAGTATGTGGTGCATGTACTTTATGGTTTCATACATTTATAGGGGACTGTCCTTTTCTTTCTAGAGGGGAGAAAAGAGGGTGAGGAGGAGGGGACAGGTGTTCATTGAGAGGATGCTAGAAGTAAAGAATAAAAAGAGGGGTGTACTATCACAGGGTGAGGAGAGCAGATAGAGCTGCAAAGAGGCAGACATGCCAAATTGACATGGATTGTATACTTTCACTTGATCACAATTTTGAAAAAGAGGGAAAAAAACCATTAAATGCCTCCACATTATGTATAGAAAACAAGTAAGGTTCAGTACCTCACTTAAGAAAGCTCACAATCTAACATACACTTCAGAAAGATATGCCTGAAGCCTCCAGGTCCCAGTGGCTCCTGTGTTTACCAGTGTTATCTGAATGTTGATACATGTCAGCTCAAGAATAAAGCAGACCTCCTTCATTTGTTTATGAGTTCTTTTCTCTGTGTTTCTCTTTCACTTTTTCTTTATTTCTCTCTCTCTCTGTTAGACATATATATACATACAGGCACATGTGTATATGTGCTCATGTATATAAACATGGAATACTTACTCCAGTTACCCCAAATATTTTGATGGTTTAACTATAGTTCTGAGAACCCACTGGGAGATCACATTAATTGCCAATTTTCTGGTGTAGGAAAAGTGCTTGGGTAGGTATTAAGGTAATAAAAGATCAGGCATAATCAGGGTATTTAAGGGTATTTGATGAATAGCTGAAATGCTCTTACATTATGTTCCTGGAACATTTTGTGATTCAGCTAATCGAGGCTCATATTAAAATATTTGTAATTGTTTGCCTAACTTGGCTGTCTCCCCACAGCAAGCACTCAACTCACTGAGGACAGATTCTGTACCTCCATCATTATTCTATATCATCAACATTGAGAACAGTGTGTGATACAACATAACCAATCAATTTTAGATTGAAGGAATGACTTGAACTACAAGGACTGAGAAAATGTAACTCCACAGACTCCTGAAGTAACTATCCATGGTGCTGGTTGCATCTAGCCATTACAACACTCCTAACAGAGTATCTACTCAGCTCGTACACTGCACCTTAGAGACTGACCTCGTATGGCAATCTGAAATCCATTACAATTCACCATCAAGATCAAAACTAGCTTGTATTTGTGTAACCCTTTATAGTTTTTACATCAGGTTTTGTATCTCATTTTATCTACAATACATTTTTATGAGCCAAATAGAAGATGTATTTCTCACTTTACAGGTGAAGTAAGTGAAACAGGCTTCTGAGTGTCTTTTCCAAGAACACATAACACATCAGTGTCAGGAGAAGAAGCTATTGCCTGTTTTCTGACACCAGTGCACATACCACACTAACTCTACACCATCCTACATGAAGTGATTCCCGCAAACCGATCTTATATATGGGATCTTCAGTGTCACACCACGCACCCTAGCTATCTGCATAAGAATATATTTTAGTTATCATTCCTTATGAACTGATGAAATGTATGATTATGTATGCCATAATTCACACATTCATATTTCTTCCAGAGCTCACCCCGCAAAGAAAGAAGACAAGTATTCTGACACAATTTTGTCAAAGTATTTTGTTTCACTTTTATATTGTGAGAGCTACTATTCTTGGACTTCCCAGATAGCTGGAATTAACCAGAAATTAAAGTAAATCTGTTAGAAATACTTATTTTCTGGCTCACTATGCCCAAAGATTACTTTAACAAAGACTACACACATTACTGTTCAGGTTGAAGGAATCTGATAGCCACCTCAGTTTGCAAGTTTATGTGGTTTACTTGGAAGTTAGCTTGCATGGAGTTGACATTATTAGCATCCATCAGAACTGAGAAGCCATCCACATGATGAAAGTACTATGCTGCCATTAAAAAATATGTTGACCAGAGGTGGAGTCAAGATGGCGGACTAAGCACACATCTCCCTATATCCCTCTAGAAACCAAGACCTGAACTGATAATCAAATGGAGCCTTCTGATCACTGAATCAGCCCCAGGACACGGCACAGGGCTGTTAATTTGAACTTCATACCACTGAGCGAAAAACCTCCTCTCTTTCGCTAACTCCTGCTCCTGGCTAGCTCTGGCTCTCACGGACTGAAGGTAAATGCACCATTTTGACTTTTTTTTCCCTCTGTCTTAGCTGGCAGGTGGAGCTGGGTCTTGGCTATTGGCTAGACTCAGATGCACTACTCAGGGGATAGGCAGGTAAAATTCCCATATTTTGAGGGCCAGGCTTAGGACTCTGTTAATCTAGCCACTTTTGGCCTGTCTTTTCATCACTGCCACAGAAGGGTTTGTGCAGAACTGCACTGCCAGTATGCGGGACACCATGTTGGATATGTAGATTTTAGCGGGACCTAATTCTTAGCCTAGAAGCCAGTGCCTGCAAACAGGACAACACTTCTCCAACAGAAAAGCAGTAATTTACACAGTGTCACCTACAGTGGGGGCCTGGCAACAGAGCCAGAGGAACCACGACCTCTCGGCACATTTGGCCCCTCTATCTGCTGCCTGTGTGGAGGGCGCCATCTTAGATATGGTGGCCACAGCTGGACTTATTTCTTAGCTTGGGAGTCAAAGCCTGCCCACAGGAGAGTGCTTTTCTACCAGAAAAGCAGTAGTTTACACAGTGTCACCTAAGGCTGGGCCCTGTCAGCAGAAGCCAACAGGGCAGTAGCATTGCTGTATTCTAAACTAGTTTGCTATCATCTGGGGTTGGATATAGAAGTGCTTACTTTGCCAGTTGGGAAGAAGGGCCTCTACACCTGAAAACCTGACTGACTGACTTGGGAAGTGATCAGACACCTTTTGCTTTACATTTTAAGACAGCCTAGAGAAGCATCTGCAGTCCATCCTCACAGTATCTCTTCCAGCCTCTACTTACTCACATGGGACCCAAAAAGCAACAGACACTTGTAGCATACAAGAAATCACCCATGGCTTCAGAAGGCTCCCAAACAAAACAACCAAGGAGTTTTGAAGATGAAGAAACTTTTCTGAAAGCATCAGAAAGTGATACAAAATGATTATATACAGAGCCCTTCTAGACCTTATACAAACTGCAGCAGAACAAAAGGAAAAATTAAACAAGTTGTTTGATCTAATGGAACACCAGTACTCTGAAATCCAACAGATCAAGAAGAAAATCAAAGACATATAAATTTCAATACAAAGACAAGAAAACAGAAGGGAACAAATGGAAAAAAGAATTTCTGACTTGGAAGACAGAGCTGACGTCAGTGTCTATGAGGAGAAATCAGAAAAAAAGAAACAAGAAAAATGAAGAAACATTAAGAAGCATGTGGGACGCTATTAAGAGGAACAATCTTCGATTAATTGGAGCCCCTGAACAGGGTGAGACACCTAAGAACACAGAGAGTATCATTGCTGAGCTGCTGACAGAAAACTTCCCAGAAATCATGAAGGAAGGGAATATAGACATCTCAGATGCTTATCATACGCCACTCAACATAGATCTCAAAAGAAAGACTCCAAGACATATTATAATCAAGCTTAACAAAATGAAACATAAGCAGCAACTTTTAAAGGCAGCAAGACTCAAAGCAAAGCTAACGTTCAGAGGGAAACCCTGTAGGCTCTCTCCAGATTTCTCAGCAGAAACCATGCTGGCATGGAGACAGTGGCATGACACATTCAAAGCCTTGAAGGATAAGAACTTCCAACCAAGAATTATATATCCTGCAAAACTATCTTTCAAATACAAAAATGAAATTAAGACATTGCCAGATAAACAGAAACTCAGAGACTTTGTAAAACCCAAACTACAAGAAATACTGAAAGGAGCTCTAGGCTTTGGCTTAGAAGAACAAAACCACTAACTTTATACTTTAGAAAGACACACTACTTGAAACTCTACTCAGTTAGGGAGGGATCCAAAGTCAATCACAGCTTTGATACAGAAAGAAGCAATCCAGTGATCATGATGAAAACTATGGTGCCATCATACTAAAAAGGGAGATGTACTACAGTTGTTATAGTCCTTCCAGATGGAGAGGAAGATGACAAGGCTGGTAGTAATTAAAATTGGGTTTATATATAGTTTATTAAGGAGGTTCATAGGGGCAACTGTAAAGCACGACAAAGATGTATCATACCATTTCAAGAAATGTAATACAGGAGTCTCAACAACTACAAAAACAGCACTGAAAAAGGTGAAAAATCAACTCACAAAAAAGGATGTCCCAGAACAGACTAATAAGAACAACAGAGAAAACATCAACATAAAAATAAACATATCACAATGGCAGCAGTGAATACATACCTATCAATAATTACTTTCAATGTGAATGGACTGAATGCTCCAGTAAAGAGACACTGAGTGACAGCTTGGATCAAAAGACATGACCCTTCCGTATGTTGTCTACAAGAAACTCACTTGAGAACTGAAGATAGGAACAAACTGAAAATTAAAGGATGGAAGAATATGTATTAAGCTAACAATGAACAAAGAAGAATAGGGGTGGCAATTCTAATCTCAGACAAAATCAATTTTAATGTAAAATCAATGATCGTTGACAAAGATTGACACTATTTATTGCTGAAAGGTTCAGTACACAAGCAAGACTTAACTATATTAAATATTTATGCACCTAATATCACAGCACCAAAATACATCGAAGAAACACTGACTACACTCAAAAAAGAGTTAGATGAGTCCACAATAATAGTGGGAGACTTCAACACTCCACTCTCTATACCGGACAGATCATCTAGGAAAAAGCTCTGTAAAGATACAGAAGACCTCATTGCCACAATTAACCAACTAAACCTCATTGATATATACAAAACTTTCCACCCCTCAGCAGACAACTGCACCTTCTTCTCCAGTGCACATGGAATTTCTCCAGAATTGACCGTGTGTTAGGACATAATGCAATTCTCAACAAAATCCATACCACTGAACTACTGCAAAGCATCTTCTCAGATCATAAAGCCATAAAAGTAGAAATCAATAGCAGAAAAAACATAGATAGAAAGTGGAATTCTTGGAAACTGAACAACATCTTGTTCAAAAAATCATGGGTTATAGAAGAAATCAAGGATGAAATAAAGAAATTCATGGATTCCAATGAGAACGAAAATACTGCCTACCAGAACCTATGGGATACAACCGAAGCAGTGCTCAGAGGTCTGTTTATCTCCATAAATGCACCCATCAGAAAGGAAGAAAGAAACCAGATCAAGGAACTAACCCTACAGCTTGAACAAGTAGAGAGAGAACAACACAGGAACCCCTCAGGCACCAGAAGAAACCAGATCATAAAGGTTAGAGCAGAGCTAAATGAATTAGAGAATAGAAAAACAATTGAAAAAATTGAAAAGACCAAAAGCTGATTTTTTGAAAAGATCAACAAAACTGACAAACCACTGGCTAAACTTACTAAAGAAAAGCAGGAAAGGAAACAAATAACCCAAATCAGAAATGAGAGGGGAGTTGTCACAACAGATCCAACAGAAATAAAACATATCATAATATAATACTATGAAAGACTGTACTCTAACAAATTTGAAAACCTAGGGGAAATGGACAAATTCCTTGACTCATACCACCTACACAAGTTATCACAATGTGAAGCAGAACAATTTAATAAACCCATCACAAAGGAAGAGATTGAAAAGGTCGTCAAAACACTGCCAACCAAAAAAAGCCCAGGCTCAGATGGCTTCACTGCAGAATTCTACCAAGCTTTTAGAGAAGAGTTATCTCCAATACTACTGAGACTACTTCACGGTATAGAAAGGGATGGAGCACACCAAACTCATTCTATGAAGCCAGCATAACTCTGATACCTAAGCCAGGGAACGATCCAACAAAGGAGAACTACAGACTGATATCACTCATGAATCTAGATGCAAAAATCTTCAACAAAATTCTTGCAAATAGAATACAGCAACATATCAAAAAAATAATCCTTCATGACCAAGTGGGATTCATACCAGGGATTCAAGGCTAGTTCAACATCAGAAAAACAATTACTGCGATTAATCACATAAATACCACAAAAGACAAGAATCATCTGATTTTGTCCATTGATGCAGAAAAGACATTTGATAAAGTCCAACACCCATTCATGTTAAAAACTCTTAGGAAAATAGGCATAGACAGAAAATTCTTCAATGCAAAATGGACCATTTATACAAAGCCAATTACCTATGTCATCCTGAATGGAGAAAGACTGAAAGACTTTCCCTTGAGAAGAGGAACTAGGGAAGGATGCCCATTCTCACCTCTCCTATTCAACATTGTACTAGAAGTTCTAGCCAGAGCAACTAGACAAGACCAAGAAATAAAGTGCATCTGCATCAGCAAAGAAGAAGTCAAAATCTCCCTATTTGCAGATGATATGATTGTATATGCAGAAAATCCCAAAGAATCTATAAGTAAACTACTGAAACTGATAGAAGAGTTCAGCAAAGTCTCAGGATACAAGATAAATATAAGTAAATCAGTAGGATTCCTTTATACCAACAATGAGACTGTTAAAGAAGAAGTCATCCAATTAATACCATTTACTATAGCCCCTAAGAAGACAAAGTACCTAGGAATTAATCTAACCAGAGAAATAACAGACCTTTACAAGGAGAACTACAAGCCCTTACTACAAGAAATTAAGAGAGACTTAGATAAATGGAAAAACCTACCCTGCTCATGGATAGGAAGACTTAACATTGTGAAAATGTCTCCTTTACCCAAAGCAACCTACTTATATAATGCAATCCCAATACAAGTTCCAGGGTCATTTTTTAATGAGATGGAGAAACAAATTACCAATTTTGTTTGGAAAGGGAAGAAGCCCCAGAGAAGTAAGGTACTACTAAAGAAGAAGAACACACTGGGAAGCCTCTCATTACCCGACCTTAGAACATACTACACTGCTATAGTAGTCAAAACAGCCTGGTGCTGGTACAAGAACAGACGGATCGATCAATGGAACAGAATTGAGACCCCAGAGAGGACACCATCTGCCTATAAACAGCTGATATTCGACAAAGGCCCTAAGACATTAAACTGGGGTAAAAACAATCTCTTCGACAAATGGTGCTGGCAAAATCGGATATCCATCTGCAATAAACTGAAACAAGATCCATATCTTGCACCTTATACAAAAACCAACTCCAACTGGATGCCAAAGCCAAGTGCCGTCGAGTCGGATCTGACTCATGGTGACCCTAGGGGCCAGGGACCTAAATATCAAACCTAAAACGATAAAGCTGATCCAAGAAAACAATGGAAGTTTTAATACACAATGTGGACAGACTCCAAAATCTGTCAAACCAACCACAATCAACAGAAGAGAAAATAGACAAATGGGAACTATTAAGATTCAAACACCTGCTCATCCAAGGACTTCATTAATAGTATTAAAAGGACACCTACAAAATGGGAAAAAAGATTGGGTAACTCTATGTCAGACTGACGCCTGATCTCTGTAATCTGTAAGATACCACAAAATATCAATAAGAAGAAGATAAATCACCCACTTGGCAGCCAAATCACTCAGGCAGCCAAAAATCACATGCGGACATGTTCACGATCTTTAGTTATTAAAGAAATTCAAATCAAGACGACAATGAGATACCATCTCACTTCAACACGGTTGGCCATGATCCAAAAACACAAAACAACAAACGCTGGAGAGGCTGTGGAGAAAGTGGAACCTTCCTACACTGTTGGTGGAGTTGCAAAATGGTCCAGCCTCTTTGGAAAGCAATCTGGCACTTCCTTAAAAAATGAATATAGACATACCATTTGACTCAGTAATTTCACTACTTGGAATATATCCTACAGAATCAAGGCCTTTCACACCAATGGACACATGCACAAGAATGTTTATCACAGCACAGTCCACGATAGCAAAAAGATGGAATCAACCCAGATGCCCAACAACAGAAGACTGGATAGGTAAACTATGGTATATATACTCGGTGGAGCACTATGCAATGATAAAGAATAACGATGATTCCAGGAAACAGCTCCTAACCTGGTTTCAACTGGAAGACATTATGTTGAGTGAAAGTAGTCAGCGACAAAAGGACAAATATTGTATGAGACCTCTATGATAAAATCTCAAAAACAGACTTGTGTACAGAAGAAAAGACTCTTTGACAGCTGCAAGGTAGAGGAGGGTGAGAGGGCGTGGGGGGGAGGGAGGATTTAGATTAGATAGTTGCTGGAAATCTGGTTGGGTGAAATTGGTGATAGCACACATTAGAAACAAGAACAATACTAAGTGGACTTCAGCATAACTTGAATACTCCTTCCATCTTAACCCAATATTGCAGGGACAGAGTAGCTGGGGCAACGGGCAGGGGACCACACTCTTAGGCAAAATCGAGGCCAACTGGCACAACTAGCATTTTGCTAAGAGGGCTCTCTGCACCCCACATTGGTGAGTGGCATCTGGGGTCTTAAAAGCTGCCTTCCGAGGGCACAGCAAATGGTCCCAACTTAGCAGGAACAGATGCTCACCGAGGACCAAAATGACATGGGGAAAGACAACCCAGAAGATAGAGAGACCCACATGAGTGGGTGCCTACATCGACTTGGGACCAGAAGAGCCAGATGGTGCCTGGCTACCACCAGTGACAGCTGTGATGGAGCTCACGAAGTTGAGTCTCACTGGCAAGTCAAGAATAAAAAAGGGTACATCCTGAGATCTCCACTATAAGACTGCAATTGATGGTCCAGCGGTTTCAAGATTCCCCTGGGAGCATGGCACCTGGCCCTGATGCTGCCCTTGCCAATAAATCATTATGAAGGTCCACTCTCCGAACACGAATGGATTGGACTTGCTAATGCGGAGAGACCACATATTGGATGCACTTTATGATTCTATGCATCTATAGGATATCATCCCATGGACCTCTGGCTGGAGTAAGGGATGTGGGTGGAGAGGAGGGGAAAGGAAACTGTTGGGAAGATGATGGAGCAGAGAGGAATAATGTGCAGGCAGGAAGAGCAGTGGAAACGGCATATAGGTGGGCATGTAAATTTATATGGGAATGTACATTTTCACTCAATCATAATTAAAATACATATATATATTGACAATAATATGAAAATGGTAAATAGTAAAAGTCATAAAAAGAGGCAGGGTTAAACAGTTGAGAAATATAACCATGGACATTATATTAATTGAACTGTGTGAATGTATGTAGTAGAGATACAGACATAACTTTGGAATGTTTACAGTGATTGTCTCTCAGTAGGAGTACAAGGAATCTGATTTTTCTTTTTTGTCTGGAGTTCCCAAAATTTCTGCACTAAAAATGTACTAACTTACACAGAATAATCTTTTGTAAAAAAAAAAACCAAAAAACTCATGATTGTCTTAGTCATCTGGTGCTGCTGTGACAGAAATACCACAAGTAGACGGCTTTAACAAAGAGAGGGTATTTTCTCACAGAAAAACTAAGCAGAAGTCCAAATTTAGGTCCTCGGCTACAGGGAAAGGCTTTCTCTGTTGGCTTTGGAGGAGGATCTTTGTTATCAACCTTCCCCTGGATTGAGAATTTCTCAGGTGCCAGGACCCTGGCTCCTTTCCAAAGGGTGTGCTCTGTTCCTGGTGCTGCTTCTTTCCTGATGTGTGTGGTCCCCAAATCTCTGCTTGCTTCCCTTTGTATCCCAAGACATTGCACAAGGCACAACACAATCTTACAGATTGAGTCATGCACCTCCAACACAGCTGCCCCCCGCCAATCTTCCCTCATAAACATCATAGAAGCAAGGTTTATAGCATCTGGGAACATCACACAACAGCAGGAATCATGGCCCAGGCAAAGTGCCACACAACTGAATCCATAGCAATGAGGCAAAAAAGGAAAGACATTTCACTGATAGTCGTAAGTGCCAACTCAATGTCTTACATCCTGCCAACCTTGTTATACCCTCACACTGAACTCTTGTGCTTTAGAAAACTAGATAAAGTATACCAGCCCTTCGGATATAGTTCTAGCTAAGAAGAGATTAGGAACAGACTTCTCTTTGAGTCTCCTAGCTTCTTAGGTTTCAGTAGAGTTACCCAAGGATTCTAAGTGTATGAGAAAACATACATCCACTAACGAAGGCAATTTCTGTGCTTCTCACATCAGGAAAGACCACTGGAGATGAAGGATATACAAGCCATTTCTCAGGGCATAGGTATTTTCCTCTGAATCTAGATTCTGATTCTTCAAAATAAAATTACATCATATGAAAACTGACACGCCAGCAGGGTCTCCGGGAAACAAGCAAGACTTCATATAAGAAGGTAGGAAGAGTATTTCAATCACATTAAGAGTTGCTAGGAAGGAAATCTGTAATTAAATTTCTCAGCAGAATCTATACTTAATAACGCATGTGCTCATCTAGTTTCTCTTGTAAAAGAATCTACTAATGAAGTTTTTTTTTGTTTTAAAAGATCATCAGGAAACATATGTGGTTTCTCTAGCTAGAGTAGGAGGTGATATAAAGTGATGGAAAAGTTCATACATAAGCAAACAGAGCAAGTGGTTATTATGGCAATAGACATGAGTATTGACCTTCATTCCCATAATAGCTCTGACTGAGCTAGCCTTTTTCTGCATGGCACAAGGTCTTTATATGTGGGATCTTATGAATCATTCCAATTTGGAAAGAGTGGGTGGCAGCTGTTCTCTCCGTTTTACATCAAGGGCGACCCCACAGAGAAGCACCAAAAGACCATCTTCGTTTTCAGTGTCAAGTAAGTCAACAGCAAAATCTAGAGATCTGCAAGGATGCCTGGATCTTTCTTTACAATTAGATATACTTAAATGTCAAAATAATCTTTTGCAAATATAATTCTAAAAGAAATTCACGTATACACATATAAATACATATTACGTGGAATGAATTTTAATATGCATACATTTTTAATTTGAATAAAAAATTATGGCAGGAAAGATCATAGCACAGCAAGCAAACCAATCTTGTCCTCAAAGTTGATTTCAACTCATAGCAACTCTAGAGGACACAGTAAAGGTGCCCCATAGGTTTCTAAGGAGTGGCTGGTGGATTTAAAAGGACAGCCTTTGGGTTAGCAGCCAAGCTCTTAACCACTCTGCCACCAGAGCTGCTTAAGAGAACCAAGAGAGGAAAATTACCAATATTGGTTCCTTAGCAGAACATGAGGCACAATTTCCACTTAAATGAAATCTAAAATCTCAGATCAAGCAATACCAATTACCATATACATGTTTTGTATACTTTTTTTGATATAAAACATATCGTGTCAATTGTTTTTAATTCTGGCACATATATATAATGTAAAGACAAAAGCATGGGCTTTGTACAATTATACTGATTCACAGTTAGGGTATTTCAAAAGTTTTCTATCTTTTACTGCACTACAAAGCGTTCAAAACATTTTCTGTCCTGTGCTGAAAAGCAACCTGCAAAGAGCAATAGTTTCTACTTTCTCATCTCTACCCCCAGACTCAACACCAAAATCCAGAGGATTAGAAATGTTTCTAAAGACCCGCCTTTACTCAACGGAATTCAACAATGCACGGATGGTGAACAGCATGGCAATTTACACATAATTTAGCAATGAACATTCACCTTTTGGAAAGACAGAAAAATGAATTCTTTTATATTTTCATTATTGACATTAAATTTGGCGTAAAATCCTTTGATTTATTGAAAAATAAATTGAGGCAAAATTCTCAGTTATCAGCCATAAAAAAATGTTACTGCTTGTCTTCTGAGACTCTCCCACATTAGGGCTTATCTCTATCGGGAACTGTCAGGTAAAATGCCAGATTAAACAAAGGAGAGCCTCTTTTCCCTTTTTGCAAAGAATCATCTTAAATTACAACATAACAAAGTAAAGCAGACAAAAGGTAAATGGTGATGTGCTTGACACAATGAACGTACTGCTGATCACGCAGCTCCACAGAAGTGTCCCAGTCCTGGAGAGCTGTACCATGTTCCCCACTGAGTGATGCAAGCACAAAGCAGGGCATGACGGCACTTGGCTTTGGCTTTGGCTCTTAAAATGCATCCCTGTCTCTCAAAGATTGACATCTCTGTCATGATGTCAGCCCTTGGAACATTGCACGAGGTTAGATACTGCCTTTTGTGGTTCATTAGTGGGTCTAGAAGATAGTCGGCTGAGGCAAAAAAAAAAAAAAAGGGAAAGAAGAAGTAAAAGAAATAACAAGTACTGAAACCTAAATCTTTTAACAGTTAAAGCAGAAAGAGAAGCACGTAAAAGTTTGGAAGCATTTTTGTCTTCCCCGTCTAATAAGCCTAAGGATGATATCTACAACCAGCATGTTTTATTTTGACCCAAGCTTTGGTTTACAATCAGTATGGTCAGTTAATTGCTCAGCTATGCTTAATTACATTGCATTTGAGACAACTGGGTGAAATGTCAAACAAGGATTTTTTCCCCCTCCTTCAGACAAAAAACAGCATCTCTCTAACCAGGTGATTTAAACATCCATAGTAAACAAACACTACTTTATGGAGAGAGCGTGGAAAAAACTCTTCTGCATCCCTTCTTTCTACTCCATCTGCACATCATGTATTAGGAATCAGAAAAAAATTCGCACCTCAGACTTTGAATCACAAGCAGATTGCCACCAGAAATGTGTTGTATCACTGGCTTCAGGAAGAACTTTAAATTCCTGGAGGAAAAAATAGCACTTCTGTCAGCTTCAAATACCTCATGTCTGCATGTTAATTTCAAAGGGCTTGGGGAGGCTTTGCCAACTCCGTGTCACTAATCCTCACATTTGGGCAACTGTCATAGCTGTGTTTCATTTCATTTGCAAGTCCGGAGGAGTTAGCTGACTTGGAAGATAGCAGGTTATGTTTTCTCTCAGTAGAGTCACTGCATTTGGGGAACTTGAAGAACAAGAATCAGGCACACTGGGTGGAGTTCCAGTCAAATATTCAAAGTAATTGATGCTTACCTTTGTGCTTCACCAGACAAGGTCTACCCTACCCCACTGCTGTGAGGCTCAGTAAGGAATTTATCCAATACCATGCTCTAGCTTTTGAGGCCCTCAAAAATCTTCAAAATTTTTATTTTTGAGAGACATAGAGCCTTCTGAAATTAATTTAATGTATAAATGAAGAAGATACAGTCAAGAAAAACCCCATGGGGAAAGGGAGAAGAAATTCTGGCCGCCCACCCTACCTTTTCTTTCAGGCCTCCAGCTCTTCCAGCCCTTTGCTCACCAGTGCCTTCCTGATGGTAATCATTAACTCCATCATACCGGACCATTCTTAAAAATAAAAAAAAGTAAAATAAAAATTAACCAATATTTTGCAGTTTGGCAAACTAATTAGAAGATACTTTTGTTGTTGTTTTTAATAAACACAGACTTCTTTGCTGAAAGCAGTCAAGCTTAGTCACAAAATAACTGTGAGTATGGTGTAGCAGCCACAGCTTTTGGCTTCCCATCCTAGAATCAATATTGTTTGAGGATCATTGCAAAACTCTCCTGGCAATTAATTATTACCTCAATGGCTTTCTTTTTCATTGAGATGCCTAGTCAAGAGGCTGGCATAAGAATAAAAAAAAATTTATCCAAGAGTAAAATATTAAATAATGGAGGAAGTAGCAGAAGTATGCAGGAGTATGCAGGAGTATGCAGTTACTGTACCAAAAAGAACTGGTCGGCTTTCATTCATTTCAGGAGATAGCATACGATCAAGAACTGAAGCATACGATCAACAGTACTGAAGAATGAGGTCCAAGCTGAACTCCAGGCACTGGTGAAAAACAAAGCTCTAGGAATTGAAGGAATACTAATTAAGATATTTCAACAAATGAATGCAGAGCTGGAAGCCCTCACTCATTTATGCCAAGAAATTTCTAAGAGAGCTACCTGGCCAACCAATTGGAAGAGATCGTATTTGTACCCATTCCAAAGAAAGGTAACTCAACAGAATATGGACATTATTTAACAATATCAGCAATATGACACACAGGTAAAATTTTGATGATCATACAAAAGTGATTGCAGCTGTACCTCAACAGGGAAACAGAAAAAATTCACAGAGTATTCAGAAGAGGACATAGGACAAAAGATATCATTGGTTATATCAGTGACTCTTGCCTGAAAGTGTAGTAGAAAGATGCTTACTTGTATATTACTGACTATACAAATGTTTTTAAATGTGCGGTTCATAGCAAATTATGAAGAATAAGGAATCTGTACTTAGACCAAGAAGCAGCCCAACTGAACAAAACGAGGAGATACCAGTTGGTTTAATTGAAGAAACAGGTGTGTCAGGGTTCTGTCCTTTCACTACACTTATTCAACCTGTATGATGAACAGATAATCTAAGAAGCTGGACTATAAGAAGATGAATGTGGCATCAGGACTGGAGAAAGATTCATTAACAATCTGCATCATGCAAACGATGCTACTTTCTTGCTGAAAGTGAACAGGACTTGAAGCACTTACTGATGAAGATCAAATACCACAGCCTTCTATATGGATTATACCTCAACATGAAGAAAATAAAAATCCTCCCAAAATGGACCCATAAACACCATCAAGATCAATGGGGAAAATCTTGAAGTTGTCAAGAATTTCATTTAACTTTGATTCACAATCAATGCTCATGAACATAGCAGTCAAGAAATCAGACCATGCATTACACTGGGCAAATCTGCCACACAAAACCTCTTTGAAGTGTTAGAAAGCAGAGATGTCTCATTAACAACCAAGTTTCTCCTGATCCAGGCCGTTGTCTTTTTGATTGCCTCATATACATGTCAAAGCTGGACAAATAAATAAGGAAGACTGAAGAGGAACTGAAGCCTTTGAGTTGCAGTATTGGCAAAGTGTATCCAATATACCCTGCACCCAAGAAGAATGAACAAACCTGTCTTGGAATAGGTACAGCCAGAATGTTCATCAGAAGCAAAAGTGGTTAGGCCTCAACTCACATACTTTGGACATGTTATCAGGAGGGATCAGTCCATGGAGAAGGACATTATGCTTGGTAAAGTAGAGGGTGAATGAAAAAGTGGAAGATCTTCCATGAGATGGATTGACACAGTGGCTGTAACAACAGGCTGAAGTATAACAACAGTTGTGAGGTTGGCACAGGACCAGACAGGGTTTTGTCCTGTTGCACACAGAGTCACTAGGAATCAGAACTATTTTGATGGTACCTAACAACAACATGAAAGAGGATGGTTTATACCTAGTGTGAAATCGAAGTTCCATCATCTTTCACTAAGGTCACAAAAATAGAGCAGACTCATTTTATGGAAAGTAATGTATTACCCCAGGGAAAGGATGGAGGCTACTTATTAAATTGCTAGCTAGCTAGCTAGATGGAGGGATGAGTGAATGAATAAATAAATAGATAAATACATAAACAAATAGACAGACAGATAGAGAAATGGATACATGGTAGATAAGATAGATAATAGAGAGACAAATAAATGTAGAAAAAGGAGAAATGGATGGCCATAGTTATCTATGTGGGGATTTTTTTCCCCTCAGAAAATCTTACCTGCTATAAGCAGTGGGTCTGTCTAAAATAAAGCTTAACACAGCAACTATTAAACGGCAGAGCTGATATCTGAACTGAGGATATCTGAGTCCAAAATCTGAGCTCTTTCTGACAAGCCACATTACCTCATTCACAAATCAATCATCCTGCAAATAAGATGCTATGCCTTTATTCACTCAGTAAGAAATCTGGAAATGGG
This sequence comes from Heterohyrax brucei, assembly GCA_028571685.1. Taxonomy (NCBI): domain Eukaryota; kingdom Metazoa; phylum Chordata; class Mammalia; order Hyracoidea; family Procaviidae; genus Heterohyrax; species Heterohyrax brucei. Next base: position 57,007,969 of record CM053149.1, read on the forward strand.
ATCAAAATAGTAAAATAAAGGACCTGAATGCAAAATTTTGCACTTTAGTAGAATTCAGAATAGAATAGAATGACTTTTAATTGATTTCCATACTATCCTCAATTTCTATTTATTTGGAAAATTTATCAGAATTAGATTGGATTGAATTAAGAAATTGAAAAGGTGATTAGATATCACAGATTTCAATTCACTTGGACCACTTAACCCCAATTTTAAGTGCTTTTGACAGACGATGTCTCTCCTCTCTCTCTCTGCCTGTCTTTCAATCAGTGTGATACTGAGTTATTGCTGTTGATTTTCACCTAAACTGGAGCAGATAATAAGTTAATAAACTTGGAATCCATACTTAGTTTTTTTCAGTCAACTGTTTTGAATAGTTTTGGAAACGCAAATCAAGAAATGACCTTGAGCAACACAACAATAAAACTTGAATGAGGAAAATGCCTGATGCTAGATTCCAGTGACAATAACAATATACAAATTATATACAAACATAACAATGTGCTCCAAAAAAAATCCTTGTGGGAGCCAAATTTTAGACAGTTTTGAAATGTAGACTTTAATTTTTAGGGCTATATTCTACTACCATCTACTCAAGTTGTTTTTTACCTAGCATGAAGTTCTCTTTGTACTTTGAATTTACTCTCATAAGCCCATTTGAACAATAACTGTTCTGCTGACAAATAATTAGTGCTAAAACAATAAATCCAGACTGTAGACATACGTTAAAAAAAAAATGCAATGAGATTTTCCTCTGCTAAATCTAAAGTTGCAACGTCAAATGCAAAGACAAATCATTCTAATCAATATAAATTGAAAGTCTTCAAAATAAGATATACGGGCATGAAAGGACTGACTCAGCAGGCCCAAGTTTTCAGTACCTTGCACATTTCAAAAAAAAACACTTTCCTTGAGGAGGACTAGCCTTTGACTGGCTGGTCAGAAGCAACCTCTTAGTTCTCAGAGTAACCACCTTGTGCCGCCCAGCAACAGTCTGATTTCTGGCAAGCTGAAGATAGAGTACGTCTGGATACTACATGCCTATGTGACGGACCCCCAATAAACACCCTTGATTCTAGAGCTTGGCTGAACTTTCCTAATTGGCAATACTTTCCATGTGCTCTCACACTTCATTTCTGGGACAATTAGGCACTTATTCATAAAACTCTACTGGGATGGGACATCTGGAAGCTTGTTTCTGGTTTCTTCTATACTTCCCATTTGTCTTTTCCCTTTGCTGATTTTGCTCTGTTATCCTTTAGTTTAGAAAACAGAATCAGAATGTAACAGCTCTTCTGAGTTTTATGAATGCTTCTAGCAAGTAATCAGTCTTTAATGTGGTCTTCTAGAATCAGACGCAGCAGAGAAACACATTTCTAAAGAACTAGTTACAAAATACCAAGTAAAGCAGTAATTACAGAGCAGTAAAACTGAGCTGGAATTTTCAATATCAGGCTCCATCTCCAGCCAATAAATCCGTTATCCAGTCATTTGTTTACTGTAGAGAATCCAGAGGAGAAAAATGATTTCTCAGTTTATCAAACAGGGAAGTTTATTGGTACACATTAAAAAAGAAAAAATCTGAGATAGAGGGCACTGATGTGCGACACTCTTTTCTGAGGATGCAGAGAAATGATTTTATGGTCCAAGCCTAGGAATTCGTCAAGGGTAAGGCAGATTCGGGTCCAGATATTAAAGAATGAGACAAGATCAGAAGAGAAAGGAGGAAGGCCCTGGACATTAAATGGCAAGGACACAGAAGCAGATAGGAATGGTTTTGACATCGTGGGAGACAGGGGAAAAAACTGATATGCCTGACACAAAAGACTATTGTTTTTCTAAGACTGAACTTTAGCCCCCGCAGATTGTGACACATTCAAGAGAGTGTTCCAGGTCCTCTGCCATCTCAGCCCATAAATGGGCCGAGAACAAAACAGTAATAATGGACACAAACTATACTCTTTTAATTGGCCTGCACCATTCCAGTTGCAAGCTACACTGGTGTACATAGACACACACACACACACACACACACACACACACACACGTGTAAATACGTGTGCATGTTTCACTGGTACAAAAGATCATCTTGATGGGCAAAAAAGTAGATAAACACAGAAACACATTTTGTAAGAGTAGATGGCTATTTGCCAGATTTAGTCCCAAGAATAAATATTTCTATTTATGTACTGAAAACTAATTGTTTTCACTGAAAGTAAAGAGGACTTGAAGCACTTACTGATGAAGGTCAAAGACAACAGCTTGCAGTATGGAAAACAGAAATCCTCACAACTGCACCAACTGGCAACATCAAGATAAATGGAGAAAAGATTGAAGTTGTTAAGGACATCATTTTACTTGTATTCATAATCAGCATCCACAGACACCATGGTCAAGAAATCAAATAACATACCACATTGTTCAAATTTGCTATAAAAGACATCTTTCAAGGGTCAGAAGTAAAGAGGCTACCTTCAGGACTGAGATGCACTTGACCCAAACCATGGTATATTTAATCACCTCATATACATGCAACCCTGAACAATGGATAAAGAAAATAGAAGAAATTAAGCTTTTGAATTACGCTGTTGGCAAAGGATATCAAATATACCACAGACTGCCAGAAGAATAAGCAAATCTGTCTTGAAAGGACTACAACCAGGATGCTCCTTAGAAGCAAGGATGACAAAACTTTGTCTCACTTACTGTGGCCATGTCATCAGAAGGGATCAGACTCTGGAGAAAGACACTGTCATGGCTTCAACAGTATCCCCTAAAAATGCATGTAAACTTGACTGGGCCCTGATTTCCAATATTGTGTGATTGTCCACCATTTTGTCATCTTATGTGATTTTCCTATGTGCTGTAAATCCAATCTCTATGACGTTAATGAGGCGGGATTCAATCTGTAAGACTAGGTTCTATTTTAAGTAAATCTCTCTTGGAATATAAAAGAGAGAATCAAGCAGAAAGAGACAGGGAAAGGCTATCATTACCCAAGAAAGAAGTACCAGTACATCTTTGGGACTCAAACTCTTTGTTTTGAGAAGCTCCTAGACCAGGGAAAGACCAATGATAGGAATCTTCCTCTAAAGCCAACAGAGAGAAAAAGCCTTCCCCTGGAGCTGACACCCTGAATTCAGATACCTGACCTCCTAAACTGCGAGCAGAAACTCCGGTGGCACAGTGCTTAAGTTCTATGACTGCTAGCCAATTCAAACCCACCAGGTGCTTCTTAGAAACTCTGTGAGGCAGTTCTACTGTGTCTTAGAGGTTCCCTATGAGTCAGAATCAACTCAGTGGCAATGGGTTTGGTTTGTTTTAGACTATAAGAGAATAATAATTTCCTTGTTATAGCCATCTACTTGTGGTATTTCTATTACAGCAGCACCAGATAACTAAGACAGGCATCATGCTTTGTAAAGCAGAAGGTGATCAAAAAAAAAAAAAGAGGAAGACCGGCGAGATGAATTGATACAGTGACTGCAACAATAGGCTGAAATATAGCAATGACTGTTGGGATGATTCAGGCCAAGGCAGTGTTTGGTTTGGTCACTAAGAGTCAGAACCAATTTGATAGCATCTGAAATCAACAGTAACAATATATTTTTTTAAATTAATTTTGGGAATATTGTTTAGTGAAAAAAAAAATCCAATGATAATTTTGCTTCCCTGATACAGTCAAACTTTCTTTGCAGTAGACAATTGAGCTTGATGACTGATCAGGTGCAAAAGTGCTTATGTCTCCAGAGGCTGAGCTAACTGCAAAACTGTCCAAACGTCAGCTATTACAAAAGGCTTTGTGTATGGTGATTTGACTGATTCTTATTACAGTTGCTTGGTAGAGACATACAACAGTAAAATTTTCTAGTCTTTAATAGTCCCTCTCCTAGAGATGCATTAAAATAAACCAGTGATAATTAAGATACACATGGGATGATTAAAGCACATTTTAAAAGAAGAGACATCTTCACCTCAAAAAAAGCAAATCTGGATGAAATCTCTGTGACCAACTGCCTTGTTTAGTACAGTTTCCATGCCATGATAATACCTTGCTTTCCATTTAGGTGGGTATCATTTTGTGCTTGTCTCAGTTTAAGAAATTCATCGCAACGGTGAAATAATGTCCCCCAAGGTCATAAAGCTGGCAAGTGACAGAACTAGGGCAGGAACCAAAAAAGATTTTCTAATAAAAATTTCCCTACTATTCCCATGATTCCTCAGTGCTTATCTAAACAGATATCCTTTGAAAGCACTTCTAGGCAGACAATAAGCATGAAGAAACTACAGTTTGCTCTGGTTCCCTAGTAAATATTGTGCTGGTTCACACGAGATTGTTCACTGAGTGCTTTCTGTGAGCTAAGCAACTCATTTAGTCATGAGAGATTTTACAGTGACAGAAACAGAAGTCTTTTCTGTATGGAGATTATAAGTAGAAAAGACAAATAAGATTTTAAAGTGAATATAAAACATTCCCAACAGTGTAATCTACGCTACAGGAAGGAAAAAACTAGGCCAAGGAAGACAGGGTACACTGGGGACAGATGTTAGGATTTTATTTTGTGTGATCAGCGAAGACCTCCCTAATCAAGTGATGTCTGAGGGAAATCTGAAAGAAATAAGTTAGTAAAACTAAACAGATAACTGAGGGATGAGAATTCTGGAAAAACAAGCGTGTACGCTGTTTCATGTGCTTAGCCATTCATTACAAGGAGGCCCAGTATGGCAAGTGTAGAGGGAGTGAGCATGAAAAATCCAAGAGACAAAGCTAAAAAGGTTTGGAAGGCCAGAATATATATATTCTACAGTGCCTCGTCTCAGGTACCCTATTTCATATTATGGGGTGGGGGGGGTGTTAAGTAACTATATCTAGTCCTTCTCATATCCCATGCCTACTTCTCCTTTGAGGTTCAAATTCAAACACTGAATGGCCCGCCTAACTTTCTCACTGCATCTCTAATTCCAAATAGCGTAGCCCAAATGGTTATTTATACCCTCCCCAAAGCCTGCTACTTTCTTATTCATTCCATCTTTTGATATAATATAGCTAAGTGCCATCGAGTAAGATAATATATTCAAGATATAATAATTCAATAGATTCAAAATCCAAGATTTTTCAGTTAAACTGTCTATAGTGTTGGAAAAAATAAACATAAGAGTCATAAGAGTTGAAATTGTAAAGGCTAGAAATCCTATGTCATCAGTTGAATCTGAGTCATTGAGACCCTATAGGATAGAGGAGAACTGCCCCATATGGTTTCCAAGGCTGTAATCTTTAGGGAAGCAACCACTACATCTTTCTCCCACAAAACAGCCAATGGGTTCAAACCACCGACCTTCATAACTGGATCACAAAACCCCAAAAACCCATTGCCATCCAGCCAACTCTGACTCATGATGACCCCGGGGAGTATGCAAGGCTGTCAGTCTAAACGGAAGCCAACTGCCACATCCTTCCTCCTCAGGGTCACTGGTGGTTTCAAACTATAGATCTTTCAGCTAGTAGTCCACTGTTATAATCACGAAGCTGCTCGCTCAAAAACTCACTGCCATTGAGTCAGGTCACACACACAGCGACCCTAGAGGTCAGAGTAGAACTGCCCCAGAGTTTCCAAGGAGCACCTGGCAGATTTGAACTGACAACCTTTTGGTTAGCAGACACAGCACTTAACACACTACGCCATCAGGGTTTCCACTGAGCCACTAGGCCTCCTAGTAAAGGATATAGAGACATGAAACATAGATTAAGAGAATGCTAAGAAAAACACCTGCAAAATTGATACCATAATTTCAAGTCAGTAAAAATGTAAGCATGTGGAGGAAAAGATATGTGAAAACAAAAATGATTTCCAGGCACACCATTTATGTTTCTTTTTGAAAATCACTATTATGTTTAAATTGTCTTCACAGTTAAGAACTATAAAAGCAAGATATGCACAACATTTGAGGCAAGAATATATACAAATGTATACATACACAGTTGATTCTGATTATAGGGACCCTATAGGACAGAGTAGAATTACTGTATAAGGTTTTTAGAAGCAGCTGGTGCATTCAAACTGCTGACCTTTCATCACTCTTAGAAAAAACACGACCAGAATAAAATCATAACAGAATAAATACTTTAAAACTTGTTTATGTACATATACATTGGGATGATGATATACATATCATACATATATACACATGTATACATATATGTATATACATGCACAAATACCCCTCCCCACATATATATATATATGAAATCCTAGTGGCATAGTGGTTAAGTGCTACATCTGCTAACCAAAAGGTTGACAGTCCAGCAGGTGCTCCTTGGAAACTCTGGGGCAGTTCTACTTTGACCTATACATTTGCTGAGTTGGAATTGACTCAACAGCAGCGGATTTTTTATATGCACACACACACACACACACACACACACACGTAGCCCTGGTGCTGCAGCTATTAGGAGCTTGGGATAAACAGAATCCTCAAAGAATCAAGGAGAGGAGTACTTTAGCTCAAGTACTTGAAACATATGATCAAGACAGGCCAATCACTAGACAAGGGCATCACGGTGGAGTGTTGGTGATAGTGAAATGGACTGACACAGTGACCAAAACAATGGATCCCAATAAACCAATGATCATGAAGAAGGTACCAAACTAGACAATATTTCATTTTGTATATAAGGTTGCTGTACGTTGGAGCTGACTCGGCAACAATTAGCCAACGGCCACAAGAGTCAAGAGGTAGCCCCAGGTTTTGTAGTTGGTATACTTTCTAGCAGGGTCCTGTGCCGGGAGCCAGCCCTGACACTTTGTAGGGTCCCGCACGGAGGGAGGGAGAGGCGCGGCGGGAAATGAATCAAGGAGACAGGAGAGACTTTTCTGGTTTAAGGCAGCCCGACCCAGAGAGCAAGAGAGAAGGCTGTCTGTCTTTATTGTTTTTATAGTAAGAGTGACGTGAATTTTACCCTGCCCACTGACCACACAATCTATTGGCTAGTTTAAAACCAAAACCTCGTGGTTGGCAAATTTGAAACCAAAAACCTCGTGGTCTTGAGGTGATGTAATTTTTTTACCCTGCCACATGAGCTATTAGTTAACTGAAACCTGGTGATCCTTTTAACTGTCAAGGCTTTTTAGATAATGGCCTAAGGATGCCTCGAGCTCAATCAGCCCTACTTATACCTCAAGGTTAAAAGGTCCACGAGGAAGGGTCTAAAGTTTATGATCTCTATTTGTTCCTACTTTGCTCTTTATTTTATCTCCTCCTGCGGGGATAGTAAACATCTACGGTCCCCCACCCTATGTCCTTCTCAAGCTGTTCTAAAGAGGATAATTCCTTTCACATGGGTGGGGATGTGCAGTTGGGGGAAGTCAGCAGGGGTTGGGCCGGCCTCGCTGCTCTCAAAGCTGGCTGTGTTTGAGATCATTCCTCTGAGCTTTTTCCTCAGAAAATTCCTGTACAGGTTTTCCTGATATTATTTCATAGACCAAAGGGGGTAGTAAAGGGCCCCTCTCAGAAGGCATCTCCCCTGATCCTTGTGCCAGGAGAGGAGGGGGTATCTTTTTGAAGAAAATTTGATTAGGAAGCCAAATAATATCAAGGGCAGTAGGCTAAAAAACATGTCACAGGTGAGATGCTTCAGCCCGTCATTTGCAGGGGCTCGTGACTTTGTCTACAAGGCTGATGGCGGACCTCTGCAGTCCTGTAGTCTTCAAATTCCTCTATCAGTGGGCTGTACTGACCTGTGGGTTAGAGTTAAGGCTCAGTTGTCTGGAGGTTTTTCTCTATATTCACTGGTCCTTCATTCCTGTACCACAGAGGAATCTTGGACCACGCAATTTTTCCTTCTCTAGAGGTAGTGTGTTGTTTGTTGCCCATTAGTGCATGCCAGGTTCGGGTTGTAAAACGCTCTATTGTTCTCCTCCCAACTTAGTCACAGAAACTCCTGTGTGCATGGGCTGTGGAAGTGGGGCTTGATCAGTTTTTCTGGACCCCTTAGCCGTGTCAGACAAACTGTGCTTTGTATTTGACATTGGTCTTGGTTAGATTTTCTTGACCTCCTTAGTAGGATTTGATCTTTGCTTGGAAAAGAAGAGTTGCTCCTGTTACGGCAACAGCTTTTACTTCTTAGAAGAGATGGAAACAGCAGACAGGGCTTTGTGCCTACCCTCTAGAAACAGCCAGTCACCTCTTTGCAACCTGAACCACTAGGGGGAGCTCTTCTGGATCGCTTGCCTTTTCCTCAATCTTCCTCTCCAGCTCCTGCTGGCTGCTTATGGGAAAGAGTCAACGAGAGACTGTGAACTTGTCTTTATCTCGAGTCCCCAGCTATTCTCAACTGACATAATAGCCCATGTTTGGCCTTGAAACTTAGTTCAAATTTAGTTTTCTAGACAGAGATTCTTCTTCCTGTTTTCTGCCACAGGTAAGAGAGTCTGTGTCTTTATGTCCCATCTCTTTGGTAGGGCTTATCCTTCACGTTCTTTGGTTGCCAGAGGTACAGTGAGAGGAGCAGACGGAGGCACTTTCTCTAGGCTTAAGTCCAAGGTGACACAAGAAGAGGCACAGCATGCCATTTCGAAGCCCTGCAAATATGAAAAACATCTGCTAAGGCAGCTAAACAAGAGAGGAGAAGGTATTTCTGCTGGCGCGCATTCACTATCAACTTCTACTCCTCTTGAAATTGGAGACGCACGTAATTTAGAGATAACTCCTGGGTGCCTGGAAAACCTGGTGGTGTAGTGGTTCGGTGCTACAGCTGCTAACCAAAAAGGTCAGCAGTTTGAATCTACCAGATGCTGCTTAGAAACTCTAAGGGGAAGTTCTACTCTGCCCTATAGTGTCATTATGAGTCAGAATCAACCTGACAGCAAAGTTATCTTTGCTGTTGTTGTTTTCGCCTTGGGTGTTCATTATCCTTCATACACCCCTGTTAATTATTCTGTCACCCTAACTCTCTGACGGGTCCCAAGTAATGACTCAATAGTCATTAGGAATTTCTTAAATGTTAAGATGGGAGCAGCAGGCTTTGTGAAACACTGACCTTGTAGTTAACAACCAAACACTAACCACCGTGCTAACAAGGTTCCAGAGACCCTATAAACAAAGAAAAACCAAACTCATTGCTGTTGAATGAAATTCAACTCATAGTAACCCTACAGGACAAACAGAGCTGCCTGTACGATTTTCAAGGAATACCTGGCGGATTTGAACTACTAATCTTTTGGCTAGCAGCCATAGATTTTAACCACTATACCACCAGGGTTTCCAGAGTCCCCATAAGAAAGAGTAAAACTGCTCTATATGGTTTCCAAGCTGGTAATCTTTACGAAAACAGATTATGACATCTTTCTTCTGTGGAGTGGCTGGTGAGGTGGGAAAAACTGACTGCTCACTTAACAGCTAAGGCTTAAACACCATGCCACCAGGGCTCTGTCAATTGCTTAAATTCTTTTTACCTTATGGTTTTTTCCAAACCCTTTTCAAGTCCAATATTTTAAGAAATCTGGTTTTTGCATACTCTCAAATTAGTTAAAATCTTCCAGAAAATTTGAAGACAATCATTGAATTCATTTGAAATGCTGAGTTAAAGATGCAATTCATCTTTAAGGTTTTCCTGGAGTGGTCACCTGTGTTCAGTGTATAAACTGTATCGTGTATGTTCAAGCATAAAAAGAAAAAAAAAAAAAAAGAGTTAGCACTTTGAAAAAGTACTTAGGGAAAAAAGTCCTAGATTGTAAACTGTAAGTTCAAAAATAGAAATCCTGACTCATTGATTTCCAACTAGAGCCTCCATATTTTAAAGCTATCATTTTCACTGTAAAAGTGGAGTTAAACAGTCAAATATAAGGACAAATGTGTCTATGTGTCAGCTTATCACTCAGGCATGATTGATTGGTTAGGACCTAGAAGTGTACAGCCGCTATTAAACAGAGCACCTCATTCGAGCTCGTTCATCAGCCTGTTCACTACACTTTCCGACTCTTAGGAAGAAACTATTTTAATTTGTTGACCTCATCTTCCTGGACCTGGATAAAATGAAAAAATATACATTAACTTTACTTTCATAAGCTATTTAGAAGATGCCCAGCTACCTTGGACTTCTAGCTGGCTCGGATCAGCTTATTAAAAATAATAAAATGTGAAACCAATGCAATCGTAAGGTCTTCTGTCCCATGCCCTTGCCTTCGTGTAGGCAAATATCCAAATATTTTGGCCAAGAAGCTGGCTATGCTGTCTTATGAATTCCCAAAGGGAGAAATTCTCTAGTTTTTCTTTTTGATTAACTTAAGAAATGACTTTCTCATTCACAGGGCAAGGGATTCATATTTTAGCTTCATATCTTAGGAGGAGATAAAAAGCAAATTGCATTATTTTTATTTAAAAACTCATCAGGAATAAAGGTATCTGGCTGGCATTAAGGACTATTCATAATATTCACAAAAATGCAAATACCACAACCAGAGTGTTCTCTCCACAATGGCTGACACAAAGTAAGCTTATCAATCAGTTATTGTCGCAATAATAAACCACACTCAAACTCAGAGATTTATGATAATAAACATTAATTTGGCTTACCCTATCTGGCCTTGGCAGATTTCTCTTCTTTGGCCATTCAACTAAAGAGGCAGTGGCTACCTGGCACTTGTGGAAAACGGGCCAGGTAATGCTGCATAATGAACCATATCAAACTTCACTAGCTCCTAGAAGTAAGCATTTTTCACCCTCACACCTGGTGTCTTCAAGACAGCTTAGACAGCTGTGTTTCAGGCTATGAACTGGCCAGACTTGACTTCAGTCTTCAGGTTAGAGTACAAACTGTTTTATAAGTCTCTAAGTCCTCTGTGAAGCAGATTGGAACCCACCCTTAACCACGTTCTTCTCAAGGTATGTCTCTGAGCAGGAAAGTCCAGCTAAGTCAGGCAGGCACATTTAAATTCTCCATGTCATAAGACGTAAAGTCACTCACATTCCTTTAGCCAAAGTAAGTCACATGGCCAAGCCAAAGTCAGCTAGATAAAGAACAACACTCTGCCCCAGAGAGGAGGCGGAAGGGAGAATAATTGATGAACAACCATCCAGTATATCACCATTTCCAAAATCCTTTGCCAATGAGTTCAATTCTGACTCATAGTGACCTTACAGGGCAGAGTAGAACTGACCCATAAGGTTTCCAAGGAGTGGCAGGTGGACTGAAATTGCTGATCTTTTGGTTAGTAGCCTTAGCTCTTAACCACTGCATCACTGGGGCTCACTATTATAGTAGACACCCACAAAGAAACTGAGACAAAAGGACTTCAGTGATTTCTCAATTACATGCAGCTTTTAAGTGTGTGAGTCAGTAAATTCGATGAGTGACTAGCTTGTTTTGACTGTCCTGGGACCCAGAGTTCTGTGTTCATGGAATTGGGGTGACCTACCCAGACCTCCTAAACCGTGAGAAAGTAAATTTCTATTCTTTAAAGCCACTCACTTGTAGTTTTTGTGGACACCTAAGGGCAGATGAAAACCCTGGCACTGTAGTGGTTGGGTACTACAGCTGCTGATCAGAAGGTCAGCAGTTCAAATCTGCCAGGTGCTCCTTGGAAACTCTATGTAGCAGCTCTACTCCGTCCTATAGGGTTGCTATGAGTCAGAATAGACTCACTGGCACTGGGTTGGGTTTGGTTTGTTTTATTTTATTTTTGAAGGGCACATGGACTAAATAACCCTAAACCAAATCGACTGCCATTGAGTAGATTCTGACTACTGTCACTGTGAGTCAGAATGGACTCAATGGCAGTGGGTTTGGTTTGGGGTTACCCATGCCATCTGCCTTTAAACCCACCACCACTGAGTCAATTTTAACTTGTAGCAACTCTACAGGTGAGAGGAGAACTGCTCCACAGAAGTTTCCAAGGAACACCTGGCAGATTTGACTGATCTTTTGGTTAGCAGATGCAGCACTTATTCCATTTGCTCTAGGTGCCCATAAATTCCATAAATGAGTGACTTTTAAGCACCTAAATTTATTTTCTTATAGTTTAGCAGACTAGAAGTACAAATTCAGGGTGCCAGCTGTAGAAGTCTCTCTATCGGCCCTCGAGGGAAAATCCTTGTCTCAACCTCTGTAACACTGGTGTTCCTCAGTTCTTTGCCGATCGTCATGTGACATCCAGCATCTCTCATTTGTGCTTGCTTTTCTCTGTGTCTGTCCTATTCCTTCTAACTCAGAAGTGATTAGGTTTAGGGTACCTCCTATACTGATATAACCTCATTAACCTAAGAAAGAAAACTCTACTTCCAAATAGCATTAAATCAACAGCTATAGAGGTTAGGAGTCCAACAAATATTTTTGAGTGACACAATTTAATTCATAATGGCTGTTAATCAGGGCTTTCTGGCTCCTCCCCATTTGTGCTGTGCTGTTGGCCTCTAGTCATTGCTCAGATTATTCAGCAAATGACTGTTCTCCTAAATGTCTATTTGTCAGCTATTAATCTGCTTGGTCTCCTAATCAGTGATGATGTGTCATAAACAGCACCCACTATTAGAGGTACATGCGGTTCAACGTTGTATTTATTCAGCTCTCTTAATGATATCACCCTAGTTACGGTAACAGAATAATAGGGCAAGATAAGAGCATGACCTTAAAGGAAGCAAAACCAAGACAAAACCCCCTGCCGTCAAGTTGATTTCAATTCACAGCAACCCTAAAGGACAGAGTAGAACTGCCCCATAGAGTTTTCCAAGGAGCACCTGGAAGATTTGAACTGCTGTCCTTTCAGTTAGCAAACATAGCACTTAATCACTTAGCCACTACTTCATCAGGGTTTTCTGGAGCCCTGTTGGTGCAGTGATTAAGAGCTCAGGCACATAACTGAAAGTCAGCGGTTCAAAACCCTAGGATGTGATTCTTAAAGCATGCAGAAAGTACAAACCTCAAAACAGCAGAGGCATCAATAACTCTACGTTCCTTACAAAGCGGTTTTTCCTACATTAGTTAAGAGACAAGTGAGATTCAGAGAAGTAGCTCATCCAGATGACAAGTTGTCCAGTCAAGTTCCAAACGAGGATTTATCTGATTCCTAAAAGGACTTCTCACCTACTACCCTGGAGTGCCTTCCACAAAAGGCCATAATCTAACCCAGGTCTAACAAAGCTTCTGTCACCTAAATTAAAATGACAGAAGACCTTCCTGAACCTTCCTACAGGAAAGCATCTTGAACACACTGCCTTGTTAACCGTCCTGATCCATTATTTATCACACACATACGCGATTAACCTATTGCCATCAAGTTGATTCCAAGTCACAGCAACCCTATACGACAAAGCAGAATTGCCTAACAGAAGTTCCAAGGAGCAGCTGGTAGAGTCAAACTTCTGACCCCTTTGGTTGGCAGCCAAGCTCTTGACCACTAGGCTATCAGGGTTCTAATATAGAACATTTAATGAATTTGCATCTCATCTTTGTCCAGGGGCCATATAAATCTTCTCTGAATTGCTCACAATTTTAGTGTCACACATGTCACCAAATCTGAATTCTCCTTACTTGTAAGCCCTTCACTGGCCAGCCGTGTCTGCCCTAAACATGTAACATTAACCCTGGTACAAATGTCAAATACCAACAAATTCTGCCTCCCACGGAGAGTTATCATCTTCTCTTCAACACACTGAGAAGTCTTGATTTACCGTCTATTTGACTATGTCTGCCAGCCAAGTGCCGTCGAGTTGGTAGGAACATATAAAATGATTCAAGAAAAAGTGAGACAGTTTAATTATACTCAACTATTTCCTCAAAATGTTTAAAGAAAGTCACTACTTTCTAAGTTTTTTATCTGATCCATCTAACTTTTCCCCAAGCTTCCCTGTCCCCCTCCAAAAGTCTATCTATATGTTCTAATTTCTCTATATGATAAAACTCAGTTAAATGACATGCAAACATCTGCCCTGTGACACTTAGAAAGTGAAATATTGATGGCTTTTTTTCTCCCCCATGTTACCTTGACCCCTGGCGTCACGGGGCTTAAGAGTGCAGGCTGCTAACCAAAAGCTCAGTGGTTCAAATCTACCAGCTGCTAACTGGAAACCTTATGGGGTAGTTCTGTTTTGTGCTACAGGATACTATGAATCAGAATCAACTCAGCAGTAAGGGGTTTCAATCAGTCACACAAACCAAAAATGTATTTCCTCAAATATAAAGGTACAAATATATTACTAAGGGAAGGCACAGTCATTTTTCCTCCTTCTTACCTCTAGTGAAAAACAAAACAAAACAGAGGAACACTCAGAAGGAGAGAATCATAATGTGGCAGAAATTACATGAGAATAAATGTCAAGTGATACGAGTTCTGCCAATAACTAACATTGTGATTTAGGGCAAATCATAATCAACATTTTTCCAGTATCTCCTAGCAATTCCACTGAGATGATAAGTATCTCAGTTGTGATGTTTTCTCCCTGCTCCCAAATCTATTCTTCTTCAAATGGTTTCTTTATTTACAAAATGGCATCACCACCATTCACTGCATGCCTAAACCGGAAACCTAAGAATTCTCTTGCCTATGAGCTCTTTCTTCTGCTGTTGTTAGACACAATCTAGTCAGCTCCAACTCACAGCGACCCTGTGTATAGCAGAACAGAACACTGCCCACCCTGTGCTATCCCTGCATCCCTGCTGTCTTTGAGTCCAGGCACTGTGCCAATCGTCTTGCTGAGAGGGTCTTCCTCTTTTTCCCTGACCCTCTACTTTACTAAGCATGATGTCCTTCTTTGGGGATCTGTCCTTCCTGATAACTTTCCTAAAGTATGTGAAATGAAGTCTCTTCAACCTTGTTTCTAAGGAGCATTCCAACTGTCTTCCTTCTAAGACAGATCTGTCTGTTCTTCTGAAGGTCCACTATATAGCCAATATTTTTTGCCAACACCATAATTCATACACATCTTTTTCCTAACACATTTAAATAATTACCAAATCCCATCTGGTCTACCCTCTTATTACGTTTAAAATACGTCCTCTTCTTGCTGCAACAACTGCCACCACCTGGGCCAAGTCTACATGCCCAGGCAACAGCTCCTAAGCTCTTTGCGTGTGTCCATTCTTACTGTCTTTCAGTCCTTTCTCCTCATTGAAGACAGAATACTGTATTTTGTTTGTAAAATGTTGATTTAATCATGTCCATCCTCTACTTAGGGCCTTTCAGAAGAAATATAAAATTCTTACTAAGATCTACAGGCTCTGTACACTGTACCTTCTCTCTTACCCTCTGCCTTCAGAACTATCCCTAGCCATGTCACAACTCTCTGAGTTTTGTCTCCATAGCCACACCAGCCTTCTTTCCTTTTCTTATTCACTAGTCCTGCCTCAGGAGTTTTGCATATGTTCCCTGTGCCTGCAACTATTCTTGTCTTTCACTCTTTGCATATGTGGTAATAAATCTCTTAAGTATCCTTCAATTATTAGCATAACATCATCTTGTCAGAAAAGGCTTTTTTAATGCACCATGTGGGGAAGGTGAAGACGGTGATACAAACTATGTAACTACAAGGCCCAGCAATTCATGAGAAGTGCTACACACCTCATTGCTGAATATCACTATGGCCACCTTCAAAGTACTCTTCCTAGTCTACCCTTCAAAGCAATTTTGGAACTCTTACTGACATGGCCATTGCACACGGTGGCACGGTGGCAAGTTCATGAACTTAATTATATAGTTATCTGTGAGGGAGATTTTAGCTAGTAAACAAATAACTGTATTGGAACACCCTCCCTACTCACCTGATCTGGCCCCGAGTGACACTTTTCATTCAGGACGTCAGGAGTAATACAATGATGGCTCTGATGGCCATTCCAGGAAAACAGTTCTCAGTTGCTTTGAAGGGTGGACTAGGTGCCGGCGTCAGTGCATAGCTTTCCCAAGGAGAGTGCTTTGAAAGTGACCATGGTGATATTCAGCAATGAGGTATGTAGCACTTTTTCTAGGGTGAGTTGGTAAACTTCATTGTCAGACTTCACATGTCCACAAATTAGTTGATATTCCTCCTTTCAAAAGGTGAAGCCCAATTATACCCCTGCCCTTTATAATTCGGTGAAACTATAAGAGAAATTGTCCCTGACTCCCTTCTGATAAACAGAATGCAGTAAAAGGGATGTTGAGAAATTTATGAGACTAAATGTACCACATAAAACACATGGGTGTACTAAATGTATCACTTACGCACCACATAAAACAGGTTGGAGCCTTCTCCTTGCTGTATTTCTTGGATTCACTGACTGTAAGCAACCAAAGCCAGATGCCATTATCATGAACATACTCAAGGAGCCCAGTGGAGAGGCGCCCAGATGGTTAGGAACTGAGAGCTCTGGCCAGTAGCCACGCTGATAAGCCATGTGTAAAGTGGACCCTCCAACCACAGTCAAGCTTTTCATAACTGCATCCCCAGCTGATGGATATCTTGACTGTATCCCTGTGAAAACACAGAAACTGTATAATAAATACTGGTTATTTTAAGCCACTAGATTTTTTAATTTGTTACGCCACAAGTATGACTATTTCAGTTTCACTAGTTTGTGTGTTATGGAATTTTTCTTTATAACACATTTTACAATTACAACTAAGTCATTATTTTCGTAATTATGTGTTTAATAAATTGCTCCCTCGCCTGTGATAGCAAACTCCATGAAGGTAGGGACTAGGTATTTTTGCTTATTTTTTTATCTTCCTTCATGACTCCCCAAAAGATCTTTGGTTGATGAAAGTAAAAGTTCTCAATAAATATTTGGTAACTAAATTAGTACATATACGAATTAATATGTCACAATGCTGCAGAGAGGCAGAAAACTGCTGGTTTCTTAATGAGTGCTATTTTAATGATTGATTTATTCATTACCAAAATTAGAAAAAAAGCTATTTTTATGGCAGAATGATTAAAACTTCCCTATTAATGATTCCTTCTAGTAATGAAATAAAATAGTATATCCCTATGAATGTCTGAGAAAAGGTATTTTTACCAATAAATAGAAGCACCCAAATGAACTCAAAGTTTTTTTTTTTTTTTAGAAAGGGATTTATATTTAGAGCAACTAAAGCATTTAGAGAATGAGCAGTTGGGGTGATGAGCTGTAGGATACCATAAGCTCTAAATTCCGATTCTATCATAAAGAAACCCAATAAACATGCCATCATCCTTTCAATAGATCACAAAGCACTGCCTCAGAGTTTCTGACTTTCACACTGACAGTATGAAATGCAGTATGCAGAGTAATATTTCAGAGAACCTGGTCTTTCAGCCACAGGCCCAACACATTTATTTTTTGTAAGCAGTCCTAGGTTCTCTATTATGTTTGAAAATTCTATAATGTACTTTGAAGATGGAAAGTCAGCCTAAAGCACTTCAACTCTTTTCCATTAACTAGAACAAACAAGATTTCACCAAATTTTTACTAATTATATTCATAACATAACTTTTTATGTAATATCTAATAGCCATGTTCCTGCAGGGATGTCAGCACTCCTCCTTTGAAACTGATTACATTTAATATCACACTTTCTCCTTGTCAATATCATTTGCTGAATTTTTCAAAAATATTGCTCCGTATCTCATAGAGACCTCAGCCCCTGGTTTATGGTATTTCTTCCACTCTCACTGTCTCTGATCACCCAGGTGAGGTCAAACCCTTTGTTTACCTATTGATTCATTCAACATTTATATAATTGTTCTGTGCCTCAGCACAGACTTCAGAATTTAGATTACACTAATAATGGGGCTTCTAAACTACTGAGAGAAATCACCCCTGAACTAGTGACTACTGTATTGCAACTCCAATGTGTAAATGCTCCCAAAGAGAAGAACAAGATTCTGAAGTATATATACGGGAAAATCTATCCTAAGAAGCTGGTTTGAAACAACTTCACTGAAGAAGCTACATGAAGCCAGGGTTTCTCAACCTCGGCACCACAGATGGTACAAAAAGGACCGACCTTTGTATCTGGGGTGGACTGGGGGCACTGGCCTGTGTATTATGGGTTTTTTAGCAGTGTCCCTGACCACCAATCCCCCAATCCCAGTAGCATTACCTCTTCCAGCTGTGACAACTCAAACTGACAAATGTCCTCTGGCGTTGGTCGTTGTTAGGTATCGTTGAGTTGGTTCTGACTCATAACAACTCTGCACAGGACAGAATGCACCACTGTCCAGCCCTGTGCTTCCCTCCCAATTGTCACTATGTTTGAGCTCATTACTGCAGCCCCCGTGTCCGGCCATCTCATTGAGGGTCTTCCTCCTTCGTGCTGACCTGCTACTTTACCAAGCTTAATGTCTTTCTCCAGGGACGAGTCTCTCCAGATAACATGCACAAAACGCTTCTAGCAAGCAATCTGGTTGCTTCTTCTAAGACAGATTTGTTCATTCTTCTGGTAGTCCATAGATACTCATGCCAAGCCAGCCAAGTGCCGTCGAGTCAGAGTCAATATGTGTGTACATATATATATTCAACATTCTTCACAATGTTGTAATTCAAATGCATCAGATCTTCAGTTTCCTTATTGATTGTCCAGTGTTTGCATATCTACACTGACTGCCAGTTAAATTAGTGAACTCCTGCTGGAAAAAGTGCTACCTATCTCATTGCTGAACTTCACTATGGTCATCTTCAAAATACTTCCTTTAGGAAGCTATGCACCCACACCAGTGCCTAGTACACCCTTCAAAGCAATTTGGGAACTGTTTTTCTGGAATGGCCATCAGAGCTCTCGTCCTACTACCCTTAAAGTCCTGAATGTCATCCAAATGACTTCCTTTCAATATTTCCTTTATCTTTGGGCAAAGAAAAACTCCCTCACAGACAACTATACAATTAAGTTCATGAACTTGCCACTATGCACAATGGCTATTCCGGAAAGAGTTCCAAAATGGCTTGGAAGTGTGGCCTGGGCACTGGCATCAGTGCATAGCTTCCCAAGGGGAGTACTCTGAAGGTGACCATAGTGATTGATAGTCAGTAATGAGGTACGTAGCACTTAAAACAATTAAGTTCATGGACTTAATTGTCAGACCTCATAAGACACAATCAAAAATGACATGGCTTGGGTCAGATGCACATTAGTACTCAGATTGATATCTTTACTATTCAACACTTTAAAGAAATCCTTTACAGCAGATTTCCCCAGCGCAATACATCATTTGATTTCTTCACTGCTGCTTCCATGGGTGTTGACGTGTATCCAAGTAAAATGAAATCCTTCACAACTTCAATGATTTCCCCATTTACTGTGATGTTACTTATCGAGTCAGATCCAACTTGATGGCACTTGTCTTGGCTATCAGAAACCTTCGTGGTGTAATGGGTTAAGTGCTATGTCTGCTAACCAAAAGGTCGACAGTTCAAATCCACCAGGTGCTCCTTGGAATCTCTATGGGACAGTTCTACTCTGACATCTAGGGTCACTACGAGTCAGACCCAACTTGACAGCAGTGAGAGGTGGTAGTGCTTATTGGTCCAGTTGTAAGGATTTTTGTTTTCTTTATGTTGAGGTACAATCAGTATGGAAGACTCTGGTCTTGGACCTTTATCATTTAAGTGCTTCAAATCCTCATCACTTTCGTCAAACAAGGTTGTGTCTTCTGCATATTACAGGTTAACAAATCTTCCTCCAATCTTGATGCCCATTCTTCTTTGTATAGTTCAGTTTCTTGGGTTATTTTCTCAGCATACAGATTGAGTAAGTATAGTGTAAGAATACAAACTTTACACATAGCTTGCCTGATTTTAAGCCACCCTATATCACCTTGTTCTGTTTAAATGACTGCCTCTTGGTCTGTGTTCAGGTTCTGCATGAGCACATTTGCATGTTCTGGAATTCCTATTCTTCAGTTTCCATAATATTACCGCCTAGGAAACTCTATGGGGCAATTCTGATCTGTTGTATGGGGTCATTATGAGTTTGGATCAAGTTGATGGCACACAACAACAATGAAATACAAACTCAAATGTCTTCTATCCTAAGCAAGCATGCACACACATACATACAAATCCTCATGATTATACTTCAGCATATAAGCTACTTTTTCATATTTTCATTTATTGGAAATCTTGCCAAAAACAGTTGATGTTTCTGCTTCTTCACAGCATAATAATTTATAAACTAAAATTCTTTACAGCCCAATATTTATTTTCACCATTGTGGTGAAACTGATTCTAAGAGTTCATAAATTGCTTCTGAACTGCTAAACGCATTGGCTTTCTTTATCTTCACTTGACTGACCCTCTCTGCATCCCATACCTGTGACTTTATGAGAGTGTACTCATTCATTCATCAAGACATTCAATAAACATTTATTGAAAGTCTATGTTAAGCAGACCACCGACTACTTACCCAGTGGTGAGAAAGTGCTTTCAGGGAGCTTACAATCTGTGAAAAGACTGACGTACTCCATATAGCTTTGTGTTACCATCTTCTGTTTCTCTTGGATTCTTCTTTCTTTTAAATATGTTCACTAAATATTAAACAATTCATCTAAATTTCAATTAACTCAAAATTATCATCTTACTAAACTCTGTCTCCTTGGGTGAACATACACGCTACAAAAATTATTAAATCTTTCTTTCTTTCTCTCTCTGTTATTCTGCTTCAAATGAAGGTTTACAATTTAAACCCATTTCTTGTACAAAAATCTACACATACATTGTTATGTGGCTCCGATTGCTCTCTCCACACAGTGACAGCACACACCTCTTCTTCACTCTTTATTTCCCATATTCATTCAATCACCTCCTGTCCACCTTTGCCTTCTCATCTTGCCTCAGGACAAGTGCTGCCCAGTTAGTCTCCTGTACCTACTTAAGCCAAGAAGCACAGTCTTCACTACTATTATTTCATGTCTTATGTACTGGTTCAGAAACCCTGGTGGCATAGTAGGTTAAGTGCTACTCTGCTAACCAAAAGGTTGACAGTTCAAATCTGGCAGGCATTCCTTGGAAACTCCATGGGGCAGTTCTACTCTGACCTGTAGGGTCACTATGAGTCAGACCCAACTCGGCAGTAGTGAGTTTTCTGAGTTTATATACTGGTTCAATCTTCAAACAGTTAGCTTCTGGAATGGTTTCAGTTTTGGGCTAACAGACAGCCTGGGAGCCACATCATCCAGGGACCTTCCAGTCTGTCAGACTATCAACTCTGGTCTTTTTTCTAGAGTTAAAGTTCTGCACTCCTCATTTCTTCTGCTACATCAGGGACTCTTCTTTGAGTTTCCCATCAGGACACTTATCGGTGGTAGCCAGGCACCATCTAGTTCTTCAGGTCTCATGCTGGTGTAAGCCCTGAATTACACTGCTCTTTCTCTTTCTTGGGCTAATATTTTCCTTATGTCTTTGATTTTCTTCATTCTACCTTGCTCCAGGTATATTGTGACCAACTGATGATTCTTAGATGGCTGCTTGTTAGTTTCAATACCACAAATACCACTAACTAAAGTGGAGTGAAGAACATGTTCTTAATAAACTTCATTATGCCCATTGACCTAGATGTTCCCTGAAACACTGGTCCTCAGATACTAGCCCCTGCTACTCTATCCCTCAAAGTCTTTGGTTATGTTTAGAAAACTTAGCTTTTGCTTTAGTCCAGTTTCTCCTGTATTGTGTTGTCCTCCCCTTCACCTAAAATAATTCACATCTACTATCTAATTACAAATCACTAGCTCTTAAAACCAAAAAACACCAAACCCACTGCTGTCGTGTCAATTTGACTCATAGTGACCCTACAGGACAAAGTAGAACTGCCCTATAGACTTTACAAGAAGCCGTGGCAGATTTGAACAGCTGATCTTTTTTGGTTGGCAGACATGGCACTTAACTGCTACGCAACCAGGGTTTAAAATGATACTAATTTACAAATATCTGCCACATACATCCTGAGCTCCAGATCCAGACTTAGAAATCACCATTGAACGTCATATCTCACTGGAACCTTCATCTCAAAGTAACATAAATTAAGCTCAGTAATTTTAATTCCAGTTCACTCTGTATTTTGTATATTCTGTCTCAGTGAAAGATGCCATTATTTTTTCATGGCAATCAAAGCTTCTAAAACCTTTGAAGTTATCTGAAGCTCTTCTTTCTCTCTGCCTCAGTTTCTTCAGCCTATGTGGTGTGTACAGTCTTAAGACGCAAAATCACCACCTCCACCTCCACGTGCAGTGGTTAAGACTCACAGCTGCTAATCTAAAGGTCAGCAGTTTGACTCCCCCAGCCACACCTATTGGGGCAGTTTGACTCCATCCTGTGTAATTATGAGTCAGAACTGACTGGTAACAATGAATTTGTTTTGATTTTGGTTTGGCAGTTATTTAGCAAAACACTAATCAAGGTACTCCTGTGAAGGAAATCTGTAGACATAACTAAGATCCCAAACCAGTTGACCATCAGATAGAGCAGATATCTTGGGAGAAACTGATCCAATCAGGTGAGCCCTAAGGACTGAGTTCTCCTGAAGAAAGAGCTTCCAAGTGTGAGGTGGCCTGGACAGGAGAGAGACTCTCAGTGTTACCTTTGAAAACAGGGGTGGTGGTGGCAAGGAATGTGGGCATTCTCTAGAAGCTAACAGTAACACTTAGCTGATGGAAGCAAAGAGACAGGATCCTCAGTCTCACAACCATAAGAAACTCAATTCTTCCAAATCTACATGAACTTGGAATAGGACCTTAAACCTCAGATAACAACACAGTCTGACCAGCCAAGTGCCATCTGACCAAGACTTTGATGTTAACTTTGTGAAACTCTGGACAGAAGACTCAAGAAAGCCATGTTTATACTCTGATATGGAGAACTGGGAACCAACAAAAGGTAATTGTTTGAAACTGGTAAGTTTTTGACAATTTGTTACACAGCAGTAGAAAACTACTGGAGGGAGAGTGAATTCTGCCACTATTAGCTCCGTAATACATTTTGAATGTTTCTTTTCATTTCTGTTATCACTGCAACAAGTTAACATTCAACATCTCCTTATCTCTAATATGGATGAAGACAATCCTAGAATGATCTTTCCATATATTCCTATCTTACAGCATACCTGTTCTTCCTGTAACATGACCAGGTAGCTACTTGGAAACTCAGCCCCTTTTCCTTTTGTCTCAGAGCTTTTGCATAATTTTCAGATACACTACTTATCAAGATGATCTTGTAATCTACCCAGTTGTATACCACCTTTGCCTAACTCTCAGTGCCCTGAAGATGGAGATTGTGCATTTGAAAAGGTCTCTACGAATGGGGATGAATGGAAGTGTTCAGTATCAGGATGGACAGTGTTCTGTACTCCACACCACTGCCTTGTTTGAAATGTTCACTTCAGCATGATGGAAAGAGTGCAACAACTGGAGTCTGCCTGCTTAGAAACTGATTAGTTTACATGTTAGCTTTATGACCTAGAGCAAATTAGGTGGTCTTTCTGATATTTAGTATCTTCATTTCTAGATAGAAGGCAGAATATATATACATGTATATATGCACACACACACCCCCCAGGTGATGTAGTGGTTAAGTGCGACACCTGCTAACCCAAAAGTCGGCAGTTTGAATCCACCAAGTGCTCCTTGGAAACTCCATGGAGCAGTTCTACTCTGACCTATAGGGTTGCTATGAGTCAGAATCAACTCAATGGCAATGGGTTTGGCTTTTGATATACATATATATGTCAATTAATTTACATGAAACACAGTTGAAAATTTGATTAATTTGGCTATATACTATAACTAAAAAGTAGATTTTCACAACTTCATGCATATAGTTTAATATTCAGAGATAGCTGACAGAAGTTATTGGGCCTAGCTAGCAAGGTTGGCACAAGGGTGCAACTGACCCAGATAAGAAACTATGTAGTGTAAATAATTCAGTGACCCAGATACAATACTACCTGGTGATATCTCAAGTTAAAAACCCATGCAGCCTGTGCATCAATGTTTATTGGAACAATTTCCACAATATCCAACAGGTAAAAACAACAAAAATGTTCATCAATAGACGAACGAATGAACAAAGTGTGGCACATATAGATAAAGGAATATTACTCAGTCATCAGAGAAATGAAGTTCTTATGCATGTTACAACATGGAAGAACCTTGAGAACATTACATTAAGCAAAATAAATCAGTTACAAAATAAAATAAGCAAACACATACAAACCAAGTATTACAGTCCCTAAAAAACAACCAAACCTACTGTCATCTAGTCAATTTCGACCCATAGAAACACTATAGAATAGAGTAAAACTGCCTCATAGAGTTTCCAAGGAGCATCTGGGTGATTTGAACTGCCAATCTTTTAGTTAGCAGATGTAGCACTTAACCGCTATGCTATTACGGTCCCTAGGTGGCACAAATGCTCTAGTATTTCACTACTAGCTTAGAAGTTGATAGTTCTAACCCACCAAGAAGTACCTTGAAAAACAAACCTCCAAAACGTCACAGCCTTGAAAACTCGATGGAGCAGTTCTACTCTATTCTATAGTGGATGTGACTGTGAACTGGAATCCACTCAATGACAACTAGCAAAAACAAGATATAATGGATTTTACAGTGTCCGCCCAGAATAAGTGTTTTAAATCCTTACCCTGCATCTCTGGATGTGCTTCCCTTTGACTACCTTTATTATGTTGATGATGCAGTATGGGTCTATGATGTATTTAAGCCAATCAATCACTTATGACACATAAAAGAGACACAGAAAAAGGCAGATAGAAGAGGAAAAGCCATGTTATCTGGAAACCAGAGAGGTAGATCATTTTACAATCTCTGGAACTCCCAAGGATGGCCAGCTAGAGAAGCTGAGACAAGGATTTCTCCCCCAGAGAAGACAGGATGAGAGGCTTCCCCTGTAGCCAGCACTCTGAATTCAGAACTCTAGCATCCTAAACTGTTAGGAAATAAATTTCTGTTAAAGCCACAAAGTTGTGGTACACCTCACATGCCAGCACTAAGAAACTAAGACACTGGGGGTGGAAGGGAGGAGAAAAGGGAAACTTTTTGCTTGGAGAACACTAAATTTACATTGATGGTGGTGGAAAAGGAAAGGCACGAGGATTGAGCAACATGAAGAGTTTAATCAATGTCATTGAACTGTGCTTGTAGGATACGCTGAGTTGGCAAATGTTTTGCTGTGTATATTTGCAGCACACACACTCAGAAGTCAAGGTTAACTCAAAATAGGCAATGGATTTGCCTCCCACCACTGCCAATGACACCTATGCAGCCAAATACTTTCAACAAATGAAAATATTTCCCTCTGGTCAATGAGACATTAGCTAGTTAGTCCATAGTTTACCCTGAAATAAGACCTGCATACATCACACAGACTTCCAAAGGTGGCTTTGGGGCAGTATCTGACCTCTGCAATCCTATAAGGGGAAGGATGAACCAAGATCAACAACATGAGGCTGATCCCATGAGGCAGAGGCCAGACAAGCTAAGCCTCCTCTCTCCACTATCTTTAATAATTCTGACACCAACCATCCCTCGCACAGTGCTCTCAATTTCTCTGCTAGGTTTGAAAGTTTGTGGCAATGACCACATAGAACTCGTTAGGCAAGCTAATTCAGGCTCAGGAACACTGGGGTTACAGTTTTTCCATCAAGGCAGTCTCTCAGCTTGTAGGCAGGCCTCTCCCTGACCCTCAGGGTCTTTCCAAAGGCACTGAGCTTTCTCTTTCTGTGGGCTGGGAAGCCCACCTCAGTCTCCTGCTGCTGGGACTCTTCTGTCAGCCCATTCTTCCTTGGTGGTGGTGGACTTTTCTTTCTGCACTGGAACTGGCTCTCTTTTAGGGCAAAACTGACCGATGTCTTCATTGGGACACAACGATCTTATTTCCATAGCCCTACCCAGTCAGCTGGGTGTGAGTTAGAAGACTGTTGTGAGAAAGGTTATAATAAATCATTCATTACACTGCAACACTTGAGAGGAAAGAATGTGAACATTTTCAAGTAAAGTTATTCTGAAAGGGTGGGAGGAGGCACACACACAATTTTGTTATTCAGAGAGTATTTTTGTATGTCTGTGCCTTAAGTGCAAGTTTACAGTTCCAGTTAGTTTCTCATACAAAAACTTATACACACATTATTACATAATCTAGTTGCTCTCTCTGTATAGCCATTCAACCAGCTCTTGTTCCTTTCTGCCTTCTCATCTCACCTCCAGACAAGAGCTGCCCATTTAGCCTCTTGCATTTACTTAAGCCAAGAAACAAACTCTTCACTAGGGTTACATTTTATAGTCGAGTCTAATGTTTGTCTGTTTGACTTCAGAAGTGATTTTATTTCTGGGCTAATAGATAAGGAGTTTTTTTTTTTTTTTTTTTAAATCTAAATTAATTGAAATCCAGCTCAAATGGTTTACATGGTTTGTATATTTTCACCATAACAGTGATCTTCATGTAAATCCTGAGTAGTTTTTTCCAAGCAACTCTTTACTCTCAAGATGAACAGGTTTCCACTTTGCTTGTAAGTATCATATTTATTCGTGAGTCATCGAATGAAAAAGGTATATGTGTCTCTCAAACCCGAATCACATGCAGGACTGCTGAGGAATTAAATGCCTTCTCTCGTTTTCTCTTCTTGTTAAAGAATCATTGCAGCTCCTTTCCCCTGTTATTTGAAAGCGTGACCAAGGTTTCCCATTCATCTAAAATGACTGTGACAACTTCGCCTTCTTTTCCAGTTGATCAGCAGGTATACCTGAAAGAAGCAACCACACCTAGCACCCAATCTTCCTAGCACCCTTCTTTTGAGAAAAGTCCCTGTCTTTTTGCACTTTGTCAACTGATAGAAATATTAAATGCCATCAACTTCACTGAAAATGAGAATCATCTCAGAGACATAAGAGCAACTATTAGACATTAATATGACCTTCTGCCCTGAGCCTTACAAACAGCAAAGATATTTCTTGCTAGAAACATTTTTGAAATAACTTGACAAATTTAACCTTTAAAATTACCTGAGAATTACCTAGGTGGTAATGAAAAAGCTTTTTCGCCTAAACCTCCTTGTCTGATTGCAACAAAAATATAGATTGCAAAAGTGATCTGCGTTATTTGTATGTCTCTATAGAATATACACAGGGGAGTATCTCTAAATCAATTATTATTATATTTTAAGTCACCCAGAACTTGGCTGGTAGCTTTAGTAAAAACATGGTAGTATACGTAGTACCTAAGTCTTAAGCATTTCTGTAAAACTGTGGTTGGCCTTTAAAAGCTAAGCCCACTTGGAAAGTTTCTGCATTTATCTCATCTCAATCCTTATCCCAGTTTCTAAATCTTATAACATGTACTGGAGAGATTTCCCCAAAGCTTTAGGGATGCATGCTGACTTTACTAAATAGTTCATAAAAGAGAGAGATAGTAGTTACTTTGCACACTCAACAGCAAGTGATTTAATAGATAAATACCAAGTATTTGTTTTTTCCTTTAAAACTCCTTCTTCACATTTATTACATTTATCTCCTTTGACCTCTCCCCAAAAGTTTTTGTTATCTGCTGACCTCTGTCTTCTCTTCTCTGAAAAGGACCCAATCTCTCTCTCTTTAATAGCGATTCAACCAAGTTCAAATCCATGGTTCAAGCAAACTCTCTGCTGTTTAGTCTCCTACTGGGATTATGAAAGCATTCACCTAACAGTTAAAATCTCTCTCCAGGCAAGATTAGAATTTTTGTATCAATTAACTTTTTTTAAAAAAGTGCTTTCTTAATAATGGTGTGTATATTTAGTGATTCAACCAAGTTCAAATCCATGGTTCAAGCAAACTCTCTGCTGTTTAGTCTCCTGGTGGGATTATCAAAGCATTCACCTAACAGTTAAAATCTCTCTCCAGGCAAGATTAGAATTTTTGTATCAATTAACTTTTTTTAAAAAAATGCTTTCTTAATAATGGTGTGTATATTTAGTTTTGCCGTTACAGAACATTCATAAAAAGATTAAGCACATAGATTTCATTTTTCAGTTTCACTATGTAGTCCAGATAATCACTAACCCATATTCCATAAAGTTCCATTAAGTTCTTTCATAGAACTGTGTGCAAATAAGCATACAGCTTAGTTACAGTGAACATATACACATAAAAGTCTTAACCCTTTGGAGACGTGTAACTAGCTAAATGGTTCATCTAAATATTCTGTTTGTTCCTTGTAAACTGAATTCTAAACTAATTGTCATTTATTCTGTCTGTCTAGAGAAGCCATGCTTCATGCAAAATCAAATAATGAGGACAGGGTAGGACACCTTTCTAATTTCTCTGCTCACCCCCTGGGTGTAAAACCTGAAATTAAGATTCATTATTAAGTGTTGCCTTAATAGCTTGTAAAACTGGGAGGATCTCAAAAGGCCTAACTGTCACATTTTCTCGCTCTCTGCTACTTGGTGTTGGAGTGGTTAAGAGCTCAACTTCTAACGAAAAGCTCAGCAGTTCTATTCCCACAGCTACTCCTTGGAAAACTTATAGAGCAGTTCCACTGTATCCTACAGGGTTGCTATGAGTTGGAATCAACTCAAAGGCTGTAAGTTTTTTTGGCTCCTGCTGATAAGGTCCCGTAACCAAGCAATCCCTTTTATCAACGGGACCAGGCCCAAAGCCTAATTATCCCTGAATAGTGTAGCCTTCAGTTTCCTGCCAGTCCACAGAATTATTTATTTATTTATTTATTTTGGGAGGTGACTAGGTTTTTTGTTTTTGTTTTTGTTTTTAATTAAATAAAAAACAAACGTGTACATACTCTGTGCTTACAGTACTGGGTTAAGAGAGGAGGAGTACACAAGTTGTGTTGAATTCCCATTAATATTGATCTTCTTACTAATGCATATTGTCACCAATTTCACCCAACCAAAATTCTAACAACTATCTAATCTAAACTCCCTTCCCTTGCCCTCCCGCCCTCCTGCCTTCCCCAGCCTTGTAGTCGTCAAAGAGTCTTTTCTATTATGTATGAGTATACTTTTAAGTTTTTATCGTAGGGGTCTCTTATAATAATTGTCCTTCTGTCGCTGACTAGTTTCACTCAACATAATGTCCTCCAGTTGAGACCAAATTGAGAGATGTTTTCTGCTACCATCATTGTTGTTTATCAGTGTATAGTACTCCATTGAGTATAGACACCAAGTTTACCCAACCATTCCTCTGTTGTTGGGCATCTGGGTTGATTCCAACTTTTTGCTATCGTGGACTGTACTGCAATGAACATTCGTGTGCATGTAGCAGTTGGTGTGAATGGCCTTGATTTTGTAGGATATATTCTGAGCAGAGGAATTACTGGGTCAAGTGGTATATTTATATCCATTATTTTAAGATAATGCCAAATTGCTTTCCAAAGAGGTTGTGTCATTCTGCAATCCCACCAACAGTGAAGGAGAGTTCCAGTCTCTTCACAGCCTCTCCAACATTTATTGTTTTGTGTTTTTTGGATCATGGCCAATCTTGTTGGGATGAGATGGTATCTCATTGTCGTTTTGATTTGAATTTCTTTAATAACTAATGATCATGAGCATGTCCGCAAGTGTTTTTTGGCTGCCTGGATCTCCTCTTTAGAGAAGTGTCTGTCCAATCTCCTTTGCCCATCACTTAATTGGATGATTTGTCTTCTTCTTATTGCTATTTTGTAGAACCTTATAGGTTATGGAGATCAGGTGTCAGTCTGACATAGAGTTGCCAAATATTTTTTCCCATTCGGTAGGTGGTCTTTTAATTCTTTTGATGAAGTCTTTGGACGAGCAGAAGTGTTTGATTCTTTTTAATTCCCATTTATCTATTTTCTCTTCTGATGCATGTATTTTGCTTGTCAGATTTTGAAGTCTGTCTATATTGCATATTAAATGGTCCATTGTTGACCCTATCTTATCTTGGATGAGCTTTATCATTTTAGCTTTTATATTCAGGTCTTTTATCCAATTTGAGTTGATTTTTGTATAAGGTGTAAGATATGGGTCTCTTGGCTTTGGCTTGGCTTCAATTTTTTGCAGATGGATATCCAGTTATGCCAGCACCATTTGTTAAAGAGACTGTTCTTACCCCAGTTCAAAATCTTAGGACCTTTCTCAAATATCAGCTGTTCATAGGAGGATGGTGGCATCTCTGAGGTCTCTATTTTGTTCCATTGGTCTGTATGTCTCCTTTTGTACCAATACCAGGCTGTTTTGACTACTGTGGCAGTGTAATAGGTTTTAAAGTCACGTAGTGAGAGGCCTGTTCAGTATGTTCTTCTTTTTCAGTAGTGCTTTACTTATTTGGAGTTTCTTCCCTTTCCAAATAAAGCTGATAATTTGTTTCTCCATCTCATTAAAAAATCTTGCTGGAATTTGTATTGGGATTGCATTATATAAGTAGAGTGCTTTGGGCAAAATAGACTTTTTCACAATATTGAGTCTTCCTATCCATGAGCAGGGCAGATTGCTCCACTTATGTAAGTCTCTCCTAGTTTCTTGTAGCAAGATCTTGTAGTTTTCTCTGTAAAGATTTCTTATTTCTCTAGTTAGATTTATTCCTAGGTATTTTATCTTCTTGGGGGTATAGTAAATGGAATTGATTTGGTGATTTCTTCATTAATAATTTCATTGTTGGTATAAAGGAATCCTATTGATTTAGTTATGTTTACCTTGTATCCCGATACTTTGCTGAATTCTTCTATTAGTTCTAATAGTTTACTTATGGATTTCTTTGGATTCTGTGTATAAACAATCATATCATCTGCAAAGAGGGAAATCTTTACTTCTTCAGTGACAATACGGATGCCTTTTATTTCTTTCAGTTGTCTAATTGCTCGGGCTAGAACTTCTAGCACAATGTTGAATAGAAGTGGTGAGAGCAGGCATCCTTGTCTAGTTCCTGTTCTCAAAGGGAATTTTTTCAGTCTTTCACCATTCAGGATGATGAAAAGAGTTGGCTTTGCATAGATACTATTGAGCATATTGAGGAATTTCCCTTCTGTTCCTATGTTTCTGAGAGTTTTAACATGAATGGATGTTAAACTTTGTCAAATGCCTTTTCTGCATCAATTGACAAAATCAGGTGATTTTTATCTTTTGTGTTATTACTATGGTTTATTACATTAATTGTTTTTCTGATGTTGAACCAGCCTTGCATCTCTGGAATGAAACCAACTTGATCATGATGAATTAATTTTTCTATATGCTGTTAAATTCTATTGGTTAGAATTTTGTTGAAGATTTTTACACCTAGATTCATGAGTGATATTGGTCTATAATTTTCTTTTTTTGTGAGATTTTTCCCTGGTTTTGGCATCAGGGTTATGCTGGCTAAATAGAATGAATTTGAAAGTATTTCATCTCTTTCTATGGTGTGAAATCGCCTCATTAGTATTGGAGTTAATTCTTCTCTAAAAGTTTGGTAGACTTCTCTGGTGAAGCAGTCTGGGCCAGGACTTTTTTTGATTGATAGATTTTCGATGACTTCCTCAATCTCTTCCTTTGTGATAGATTTATTAAGTTGATCTATTTCTCCTTGTGATAGTCCTGGTGAGTCATATGAATCTAGAAATTTGTCCATTTCCCCCAGGTTTTCAAACCTGTCAGAGTATAGCTTCTCATAATATTCTGTTATGATGTATTTTATTTCAGGTGGGTCTGTTGTAACATCTCCTAACTCATTTCTTAATAGGGTTATTTGTATCTTCTACTGTTTTTCTTTTGTAAGTTTAGCCAATTTTGTTGATCTTTTCAAAGAACCAGCTTTTGGTTTTGTTAATTTTTCCCATTGTTTTTCTGTTCTCTAATTCATTTAGTTCTGCTCTAATCTCTATAATCTATTTTCCTCTGGTGCCTGAGGGGTTTCTTTGTTGCTCTCTTTCTACTTGTTCAAGCTGTGAGGTTAATTCTTTAACTTGTGCTCTTTCTTCTTTCCGGAAGTGTACATTTATAGAGACAAACTGACCTCTGAGTACTGCTTTTGCTGTATCCATAAATTCTGGTAGGGTGTGTCTTCATTCTCGTTTGAATCCATACATTTCTTTATGTGTCTTTAATTTCTTTTATAACCCAAGGCTTTATGAGTAAAGTGTTGTTCAGTTTCCACAAGTTGGAATTTTTACCTATGAATTTTCTGTTATTGATTTCAACTTTCATAGCTCTGTGGTCCGAGAAGGTACTTTGCAATAAATCAATGTTTTGGATTTTATGGAGAATTGTTTTATGACCTAACATATGGTCTATTCTGGAAGATGTTCCATGTGCTTTGGAGAAGAAGGTGTATTTATCTGCTGATGGATGAAAACATCTGTATATGTCAATAAGGTCAAGTTGGTTGGTTGTTGTAGTAAGATCTTCTGTATCTTTACTGAGATTTTTTCTGGATGATCTATTCTTAACTGAAGGGGAATGTTAAAGTCCCCAACTATTATTATGGAATGATCAATCTCATTTTTCAATGTTGTCAGTATTTGTTCAATGTATTTAGGTGCTTTCATATTGGGTACATAAATATTTAATATTGCTAAATCTTGCTTGAGCATTGAACCTTTCAGCAATAAATAGTGACCATCTTTGTCCACAATAGTGGATTTTACAATAAAATCGATTTTATCTGAGATTAATATTGCCACACTGGCCCTTTTTCATGTATTATTAGCTTGATATATATTATTCCAAACTTTAATTCTCAACCTGTGCTTATCTTTAAGTCTAAGATGTGTTTCTTGTAAGCAACATATGGATGGGTCATGTCTTTTGATGCAGATATCACTCACTGTCTCTTTACTGGAGTGTTCAGTCCATTTACATTCAATGTGATTATTGAGAGGTATATGTTTAGTGGTGTCATTGCATTGTTATTAATCTGAAGTACATCAGATTAATAACAAAATTACAGAATTGGATAATTCTATCCAAAGCCAAAAGAGTAGGACTGAACAGATGGAAGTTTATTTTCATGTTGATGTTTTCTCTGTTGTTCTTATTAATCTGTTCTGGGACATTCTTCTTTATAGATGGTATGAGTTTTGATTTTATATTTGTTGAGACTCCTGTATTGTGATTTTTAATTTCAAATGATATATTGTTAATCTGTTCTATGGCTACATAGCTAATCCCCCTTAACATATAATTATTGAAATCAATTCTAACTATTTTAGAAGTCAGAAACTGTCACTGCATCAAAAACAACTGTAACTACTGTAGTGTATCCCTCTTTTAATGTGATGATATTATAGTTGTCATGATATGATCATGGATTCCCTTATAATACTGTAGCTTTTGGCTTGGTTTGGTGAAGTTTTGTGCCTTCCTTAACTGATTAGAAATTTGGATGAAGTGCCTTAAATCATCTCCTAAAACATACATTTAGGGAAGAGCTTCTTTCAATATTTCATGTAATTTTGGTTTAGTTTTTATGAAATTCTTAAATTTCTCTTTATTTTCAAAAGTCTTAATTTCACCACTATATTTGATAGACAATTTTGCAAGATAAATTATTCTGGGATGGAAGTTTTTCTCATTCAGGGCTTTGAATGTGTCTGCCCATTGTTTTCTGACCAGCATTATTTCGGCAGAAAAGGCAGATGAAAGTCTATAAGGTTTCCCTCGGAATGCTAGTTTTGATTTGAGCCTTACTGTCTTCAGAAGCATCTCTTTATGTTTTAGCTTATTAAGCTTAATTATAATATGCCTTGGCATTCTTCTTTTTGGATCTAATTTTTGCAGTGTTCGATAAACATCTTGGATACCTATGTTCTCTTTGTTCATAATCTCAGGAAAGTTTTCTGTCAGCATCTCTACAGCAATACTCTCTATGTTGTCATTAATCCTCCCTTGTTCAGGAACTCCAATTAAACGTAAATTATTCCTCTTCATGGAGTCCCGTATGTTTCTTAATGTTTCTTCATTTTTCTTATTTCTTTTCTCTGATTTTACCTCATAAATGTTGGCAGATCTGACTCGACAGCACTTGGCTAGTTACTTTGTCTTCTAGGTCACTGATTCTAACTTCCATCTGCTCCGTCCTACTCTTTTGGTTTGGGGTAGAATTATCCAATTCTGTAATTTTGTTATTAATCTGATGTATTTCAGATCGTTGACATTCTAGCATTTCAAATAGTTTACCAAATTTTTCATTTTGTTCTATTGCCTGTTGTTTAGGAGGGTTTTATATATAACTTTTTTGTATTCAACCTCTGTCAGATTCAGAAAGGCTTCTTCATCTGGGAAATTTTTTTAATTTTTTCAATCTTTATTTTGGGAATTTTCTGGAGCATTTAAAGACTGTTTCTTTAAATGCGGCACTTGGCTTGGCCATGGTCTGTTGCCTGTGTGCCATCTAGATGCTATTTGATTTCTCTGATAATGGATCTAAGAGAATTGTTGGTAACCAGCTGACTCTAATACTCTAGGTGGACTCTCAAGGGTGAAAGACTTTGCTTATCGAGTAGCAAAGAGGCTGCTCTGTTTATGGAGAAACTGGGGGCTGTCAGCCAATCTTAAAATGTGAGTGAGAGAAAAGAGGTTTTTCAACATAGAGATTTCCTGAGAGAAAATACAAGCCTCTCTGCCTTAAAAAAGTAAACCTTAAAAGTAAAAGTAAACTGCCCTTCTATGCAGGGAGCTGTCCATGTGCTGAACTGGGAGCTGGGAGCTGTCCAACAGGCTGGCTTGAACAGGCAGTGGGGAACAGCAGACTTCACCTGCCCACTTACAGTGAAAGTATGTTACTGTTACTGACCGTTTGCAGAAGCTGCAGTTCTCTGCTACAATGTAGCAGCAGAAGCAGAGATGGAACAGTCACTGGATTGTTTTTGAGAGGAGAAGATTAGTCCGATACTGTTGCCCAGTCAAATATGTTAGGTGCCAAGGCTTCTCAGGTATTCAATGCTCCATAAAAAATATCAACCAGGCCTTAGTTTTCAGAGAGAGATTGTAACACAATCACTACGGAGGTTTCTGTAGTGTAGTGGTTATCATGTTTGCCTAACACAGAATTATTTAAATACGACAATCACATCTTTTCTCTAGACCCAGGGGTTACTTTATCCTCTTGTCATGCAAAACCTGCCTCCCACAGTGACTGCATATTCATTTTGTTTCTGAGTGGCCTGGTGTTCTCTTCCCCTCAGGCTGAGTATATGTAAACTAGTAAACTACAGCCAATCTCAAACACTGGCTCTACTATCTGTTGTTGCCACATGTCATTAGTTGGTTCCAACTCACAGCAACCCCAAGTACAACAGAAAGCAATAAATACTGACATGTCCTACACCATCCTAAAAATTATTGCTATGTTTGATCCTGTTGTCGCAGCCACTGTGTCAATTCATCTCATGAGAGTCTTCCTCTTTGTTGCGGACCTCCTGTCTCACCAAGCATAATGTCCTCCAGGGACTGGTCTTTCCTGGTAACATGTCCAAAGCACATGAGATGAAGTCTCACTATCCTCCCTTCTAAGGAACATTCTTGCTGTAATTCTTCCAGGACAGATTTGTTTGTTCTCCTGATAGTCCATGAGAGATTCAACATTTTTTGCCAACATCGTAATTCAATGACATCAGTTCTTTTTCAGTTCTCCCTTTTCATTGTCCAGCTTTCACATGCATATGACGAGACTGAAAATATCACAGCTTGAGTCAGGCCCACTTAGTCCTCAAAGTGACATCTTCACTTTGAAACACTTTAAAGAGATCTGTTGCAGCAAAGTTGCCCAGTGCAGAATGTTGCTTGGTCACTCGGAGTTGGAATGGACTCGACAGCAGTAGGTTTGGTTTGGGTTTTCCTGGGGGAAGCCCTGGTGGAACAGTGGGTAAGAATTCACCTTCCATGGTGTTGATTATTTGTAGCTATGGTCAAGTCACTGGATCTGTCTAAGCTTTATTTTACTGAGCTGTGAACCAGTGTGATCCAACTTTGAATATCATATTGTGTCGCTGTGATAAATAAGACAAATAAAAAGTGTTTTAGAAGCTATTATTTTGTAAATCTAGTGTGCCATTATTAGCATTATTTGTTTTCTTCATGTAAGAATTCAGTATTTTCAGAAGGGTTGCTTAGGGAAGGGTTGTCTATAGAGTGCTTTGAACTCCATAGATGGAAGGTAGCTAGCGGCAGGGTAAATTCTGTTGTGTAGTGCAGCCTCATACTTACATGTCACGCATTATGTTAAGTGGTTCACGGGGCCCAAGCCAACAATAACAACAAAACTATTGTTGTCAGAGATCCGGTTTGAACAGGCACTGAGAGAAAGTGAATATAAAGGAAAGCACTGATCTTCATCAAATACGTTGAAGGCTCTAGTGGCTGTAAAACTGATGTTTTATTAGTTCTGTTGCCATCTTTACAATTACCCAGCTTCTTACTTCCTGCTTCCTATTGCCTCTTTCTTCTTCTTCCTGAATACCAATTTTCACAAACATTCTTTTGTGATTAAATGTTTCCATGCTTATCATCATGATAGGAAATCATATAAGTGTAAAATTTTAAGGTTTTTTTTGGAAGCAAAGAATCATTTCATGATGTAATTTTATTCAGAAAAATATTTGATGGCTAACCATGCTTCTTGCTTTTTTTTCTTCTTACCATGCTGAAACATTGTTCAGTATACATGATTTTTACTGTCATTTTCTACAGGACCTCTCCTTTTAACCCCAGCCAATACTGCCAGGTGTTTGTATTTAAAAATCACAGAACTAAGAATTTTATTACAGTGTACTCTAATTCCTAGTGTCACTTTTATTTAATACAGTCACAGATGACAAAACTAGAGAAACTCAATTTTCTGTGTATTAGGCATGGTATAAATAATCTTTGGACAGTTAAATAGATGTAAGATTACGGCTTAGAAAAATGATGAATGGACTTGTGTTATGAGGACTTTTCATTTATTTATGCTGGTTCACCACCCTCTTGGTAAAACCAACCTCGTGCAAACAGACAAATGAAAAATAAACTAAACACTGTATTTTGTTTCCCAGTCCGCAATTAGGGAACATTGTTACCCTTGGCTTAAAGAAATATTTGTCTTACTTTTGCCTCACAGTAAGCAATTTATGTCTACGATTACAGTGTATTCTTTCAGTCTTCACCAGTGTGAAGAGTCTGTACCACCATCAGTCAGATTATTATTTTGTGCGTAGTGGCATGGAAAATAAGAGAAGGAATTATCTTTTATTCTGGCTTTTTTAGTTTTAATGTTTTATAATTTTAGTTTTACATTGTTATTCCAGTATTGCTGGTGAAGAGTTGTTAGTGGAGGGTGGAATTAGAGAATGACTGTCTCTCACCAAAGACACTGCATGGGGATTGGTTGCGGTCTATGGGTAGGGAACCATTCCAACAATTAAATGAGTTATAGAATTACTTTGAAAAATTCATTGTTATGAATATTTTAGTATTTCCTTAGAGGTATGGCCTACCTGTATTCATTTGAATGAGGAATAACAATTGTCATGCTCACTGTTCCCTTTCAGGTGAGATCTCCATCAACTCTATCCCTCTTGAGCTCCACAGAGAATCAACTCATTAACTCATTAAATACGGTATGTCATTATCTTGTATACAGTGGTCTTCACTTTTCTCATATTAATTTGTCATATTTTATTCTCACGAACCAGGATATTATGACTTGAAAAAACAGCTCCAATTTTTTTGGAAGAAAGTTGGCATTAAAACTTTCCTCTTTTCCTCTTAGTAACAAACCAACCAACCCATTGCAATTAAGTCAATTCTGACTCATAGTGACCCTACAGGACAGAGTAGAACTGACCTACAGGGTTTTCAAGGAGAGGCTGGGAGATGAGAACCACCGACCTTTGGATTAGAAGCCAAACACTTAACCACCAAGCCACCATGGCTCCCTGCATCTTCCTAAGACATATCAATTCCCGCATCACACAGAGAATTTTTAGGAGACAGGGAAAGAGAAACAGAAAATAAAAGATATTTGGGGTATATTCAGAGTTTTTATTTTTATTTGTCCTCTGTTTTCTTTGAGGCAAAAAAAGGCCTTGATGTGTCTGGAAGCATGTGAGGATTGCAAACGTGCAATCACACTGACTGTGGAAGAGTCAGGACAGGAGGATTTATTTTTGCTTAGCTTTGCCCTGTGTTCATTTTTCTTGTTGCATAAGCTTCTTATCGACATTAATTTTAGCCTCCAAAGATGTTTTGCATAACAAGAATTATAATCGAGTGTCTAAAATAGTCCTGAAAACCATAGTTTGAAATACATTAGGAAGATGAATCATTTCCTTAACATGGACCAATGTGCTATTTGAAATGATTACTTATGAGACAGAAGCAATATATAATTAAACTGTGTGACATGCAAAAAAAAAGAAATCACCAAAATGCAAACAATAAATGTTCCTTCTGTTCCTAGTGGAGGAGAGAGGAAATCCAAAGCTCCTTTTCATTCCCAGTTTGGAATAAGCAGTCTTGAGTATCACAAAGATATATTCCAATAGTGAGCAGAAGCATTTCGGCAGCCAAAAGGGAGAAATGAACTGAAGCCAATTTATATCACATTGGATTATAAATTCTCTACCAAACCGTTACTGGGTATATATTCTTGGTGCTGAATTTGTTTTGTTTTGTTGTTTTGATTTGTTTTTAGCTCTCTAGAAATAGTTTCAATGTTTTACACCACCTCTGAAGAGCAAAGGAAACAAGAAAGGAGGTTAACTGTATCTCCAACACATTTAAGTTTGTAAAATTCTTGGCTTTGTTTTTCCCAAGGTTTCACTCTTAGAAGCCAGACCAGTACTACACTGAATACAAATGAAACATAATAGGCGGCATCAATCATCGTGCATCCAGGATAGGGACATACAACCATGAGCAAAGTAATAGACCCTCCAGCTTAACGAAGCCTTCTTAGAGAAAATAATATTTGCAGCCAAATTCAGATCAGCCATCACAGCCTGTAAAGGAGGAAAACAACACAACTTACCTTTCAGAGTCCCAGAAAACAGGTTGTAAGGTTTTAAAAGTGCAGGCATTAGTGCAGGGAACATCCCTAGTCTTACTACTCTGTCTTCCTTTGCTATAAATCATTGAAATCCTGGGCACACAACGTTTACTGAAAAAGGGTTGGAAGAACTATAGGAAATAAAACCTCAAATGCAGAACAGGAAGTAAAAGGATACAAACAGCTGGAGTTAAAAGAATTTTTGATCAGCAAATGTTTTTCTGCAATCCTCAAAGTTAGCTGTGGCCAATGGAGTTCAAAGTGATGTCTTTCCCACAGTTAAATCTTGTCTTTCTTCCATCTTCTTGGATTAAATGTCCATTTTCTATATACATTTTTCCTTTCTAATGACATTATTAATCTCAAGAACCTCACTGACTTAGAGACCAAAGTGGTATGTTGCTGTTGCTCTTGTGAGTCGACTGTGATTCATAGCATTCAAAGGTAACAGAGTAGCACAGGCCTGTGGGTCTTTTTTTTGGCTGTAATCTTTAGAGAAGCAGATTTCCAGGTCTTTCTCTTGCAGAGCTGGGTAGCTTCAAAATGCAACCTTTCAGTTAGCAACCAAGAACTTAACTATTTGTACTACCAGGGCTCCTTAAGATAATATAAACCCCCAAACCAAACCTACTACTGTTGAGTTGATTCCCACTCACAGGGACCCTGTAGGGCAGAGAGAAACTTCCCCATAGAGTTTCCAGGGAGCACCTGGTGGATTTGAACTGTGGTCCTTCGGGTTAGAAGCTGAAGCTCTTACCTACTATGCTGGCAAGGCTTCCTAAGCTAATATATAGAGCAGCATTGTTGTGAAGTGAAGCTGTTGCTCAAGTATCAGACACACTGCATCCATGACATCACTGAACCAACTTATACCACGACATCACTGAACCAGCAACTTATGTGACCAACTTTCGAAGAAGCTCCTCCTGAACCTTGAAAAGCATGTTGTGACAGTCGATGCTACGTGTCAACTTGGCTAGGCTATGATTCTCAGCGGTGTAGTAGAGACCATGTAATCATCTTTCACTTTGTCATTTGATGTGAGCAGCCAGTCAGTTGAAAGGGAGGTTCCTTAGGGATATGGCCTGCCCTGGTGCCAGCAGATCAGCAATAAGAATCCATCAGCCATTCCTTGAAAACCTTATGCAGCAATTCTTCTCTGTCCTATAGGGTCAACATGAGTCAGAATTTACTCAAAGACAAGGGCTTTAGTGGATTCTGTCTATACCTCTGTAGGAAGTGTATACATCCCCAACCCACTGAGATGATGCTTAGCCAAGGACATGTTTGGCCAGTGGAACATGGGGAGCAAAGACAGTTCAAGTACTGCAGCTAGAATTTAACAGACGTCTTGTAGTTCTGCTTATCCCTTTGGGTTTTGCTATAAAAAAAAAAGTATGTCCCAGATACTCACTGCCTCTTCAGCCTTTGTCCCACGGTAAGACATGAGGAACAAAACCCAGAAATCTCACAGATTCACAGGCTGAAATGGAGCCCTGCTAAATGACAAGCAGTAAGATAAGTGAGAAGTAGATGTCCACAGTTACAGACACTTAATTGTGCTTATGAGGAATACATACATGGATCAAGAAATAACTATTTGAATATGGTTTTAAGTCAGGAAAGGTGTGTCAGGGTTGTATCCTTTCACCATACCGTTTCAGTCTGTACCCTGAGCAAATAATGTAGGAAACTGGACTATATAAAGAAGAACCAGTCACTAGGGTTACAGGAAGATTCATTAATAACCTACATTATGTAGATGACACAACTTTCCTTGCTGAAAGTA
This sequence comes from Heterohyrax brucei, assembly GCA_028571685.1. Lineage (NCBI taxonomy): Eukaryota > Metazoa > Chordata > Mammalia > Hyracoidea > Procaviidae > Heterohyrax > Heterohyrax brucei. The sequence goes on from CM053149.1 coordinate 57,048,659, forward strand.
AAGAGGGTTTGAAACACTTACTGATGAAGATCAAAGACCACAACCTTCAGTATGGATTGCACCTCAATATCAAGAAAGCAAAACTCCTCGCAACTAGACTAGCAAGCAACATCATGATTAATGGAGAAAAGATTGAGTTATTCAAGGATTTCATTTTACTTGATTCCACATTCAATGCTCACAGAAGCAACAGTCAAGAAATCAGAAGACATACTGCACTGGGAAAATCTGTTGCAAAAGGCCCCTTCAAAGTGTTGAAAAGTAAGCTGTCACCTTGAAGACTAGAGCACACCTGACAGAAGCCATGGTATTTTTGATCACTTAGAATGCGGGTGACAGCTGGGCAATGAATATGGAAGACAGAAGAAGAACTGATGCCTTTGAATTATGGTGTTGGAGAAGACTAATGAATATACTATGAACTGTCAAAAGAAAAAACATCTGTCCGTGAAGACAACAACTGGAGTGCTCCTTGGAAGCCAGGATAACTGGATTGCATCTTATGTTCTTGGGACACATTGTCATGAGGGATCAATCCCTGGAGGAAGACATCACGTTTGGTAAAGGATCAGTGGAAAAAAGGAAGATCTTCAACAAAATGGATTGATACAATGGCTGCAACAGTGATCTTAAGCATAAAAATTATTGTGAGTATTGTGCAGAACGATGCAATGTTTCATTTTGTTGTGCATAGGGTTGCTATGAATCAGAACCAACTCAATGGCACCTAACAACAACATGCCATACTTCTTCATATCTCCTCCTTGAACTTAATAAGGGACTCAATTAGAGTTATTTTTCCTACAAAAGTTCATGTTCTAAATCATATACTGTGAATGTGAAAAAGAAGACAGACTGACCTCTGTGTGGGAAAATTTTAGTAACTAAATTTGTACATAGTCGACTGCTCATATTCATGGCCAAATAAATTGTAGAATGAGGTGTGTGAGTGTCTGTTTTCTGGTAACAACTTTTATTTTCCATAAGTTTGGAAAAGCTTCATGGTGTGAGTAAGGTTTCAGAAAGGCAATGACTTACAAAAGGGGGCTGAGCACATTATGGGAAATACTATACACATGAACAAATTACAAATTCTTTTTTAATGTTATAACCTATTTGATTTGCCATTATTTGGAGTTTCTCTTCACAACTGTCTTGGTCTAACTTCCCTAGAGAAGCAAAACAAGTGACACGTAAAATATAGAGAGAGAGAAGTTTACTTCAAGGAAATGGTTCACACAGTTGTGAGGAAAGGCAAGTCTCAGATCCTTGGGTCAGGTGACAGGCTGAAGATCTCTGCTTCATGTGGTTGCTGGGGCTCACAAATCTAAACTCTGTACGTCACATGGTAAGCTGGGGGCCTCTGCTAGCTCACAGGGTTCCAGGGGTTGGTGAATTCAAAATCTGCAGGTCTGACAGCAAGCCAGAGACTTCTGCAGGCTAATATCCCCAAAACTAGAAGTCAAGTGATGAGAAGAGTGCATAATCTACAAGGTTCTGCAAAATGTCAACAAGAAAAAAGTAAATAACCCAATTAAGTGATGGGCAAAGGAGATGGGCAGACACTTCACTAGAAAGGACATCCAGGCAGCCAAAAGATACATGAGAAAATGCTCACAATCATTAGCTATCAGAGAAATCCAAATCAAAACTACAATGAGATACCACCTTACCCCAGCAAGGTTGACCATGATCCAAAAAACACAAAACAACAAATGCTGGAGAGGCTGTGGAGAGACTGGAACCCTTCTACGCTGCTTGTGGGATCGCAAATTGGTACAACCTCTTTGGAAAGCAATCTGGAGCTTCCTACAAAAGCTGGAAATAGATATACCATTTGATCCAGTAATTCCACTGCTTGGAATTTATCCTTCAGAAACAAAGGCTGTCACACAAACAAACGCAAGTACATGAGTGTTTATTACAGCACAGTCCACAATAGCTAAAAGATGGAATCAACTCAGATGCCCATGAACAGATGAATGGATAAACAACCTATAGTACATATATTCAATGGAACACTATGCTCTGATAAAAACAATGTAGATTTTAGAAAACTTCTCATAACATGGTTTCAACCAGAAGATACTAGGCTGAGTAAAATCAGTGTCAAAAGGACAAATATTGTATGAGACCCCTGTTATAAGGTCTTAAAAATAGAATTATCTACAGATGAAAATAACTTTGTTGGCTACAAGGGAGGAGTGAGGGTTTATGACAGATGAAATAGCTGATGCCAAAAGCCAAGTGCTGTCGAGTTGGATCCGACTCATGGCGACCCTAGGGGCTAGGATAAATGTTCGAAATTTTATTCATTTACTGTAATAAATAAATAGATTTTAAAGAAAGAGAGAGAAGAAGAGAGCAAGGTCTAGAAAGAGAGCGAGCTTTCCACTAACATTCACTGACATATACTAGAGGAAAGTTGACTGCTGCCATCAAGTGGAGTCTGACTCATAGAAACAATGCAGGACAGAGTAAAACTACCCCATAGGGTTTCCAAGGCTGTAATCTTTACAGAAGCAGACTGACACATCCTTCTCCCATGGAGCAGGTGGCAGGTTCCAACAACCAACCTTTCAGTTGCCATCTTAGAGCTTAACTACAGCACCACCAGAAGAAGTGACTATATACTGAGCAATATTCCAAACCTACCTATCATAGTCCACCCTTTTATTTGCATTGTTCAGGTCCTTTTCATTTGCAGAAAGAATGTTCACTACCATTCCAAGAATCTCCAGTCTCAGTCAATCACAGCATCAAGTATGAAGGATAGATGTGGTTCTTCTTGACCCAGAGACCTACGGACTGAAAGAAAAAGTTTTTGCTTCTGTTTCTGGGTAGAAATCCCAGTATCTTCTCAATACAAGTCATCTCAGCCAATAAACCAGACACTCAGTTAGGAGAATAGAAAACCAAAAAAACCCACTGCAGGTGAGTTGATTCTAACTCACAGTGACTCTATAGCTCAGAGTAGAACTGCCCCCACAGAGTTTCCAAGGAGCTACTGGGGGGTTTAAACTACTGACCTTTTGGTTAGCAAATGTAGCCCTTAACCACTATGCCACTAGGGTTTCCAGGGAGTAGAAAGTCACCTTTATTTTGTTGCTCAAGAAAAGGCACATTTGGGGCTGCTGTCACCAACACTGCTCAGTGAGAGCAAGGGTACAGGTTACTTTTAAGGGGCTTACAAGTAGGAAGTCCACACAAGTTACATCGTCGACACTCTTAATGATGCTATGCAGGCACAACGGACTTTACACATAACTTCATGCATTGCATGCTCAGAAAATGACAATTAAACTTCAGGCTCTTTCTTGCCTCCAGGTAGAAATTTAGGACACTTTCTTTTCCAATGCCCTTTCTTATTGTACCACACTAACTAGTCTAGGCTTAATGGGGACATGGGCCTCTCACCTCCCTCCTTCTTCAGAAGCCTTCCTCTTTTTGAACTGTCAGGAGAAGGGTCATTTGCCCGGTGGACAGTGATCAGGAATATGGAGCGTCTCTTCTGATTGGTGATTTTTTGTATCTTTTCTTGTTCCCAGTCCCAGTTGAAATGTACCTGGTAGGCAACTATTTGACAAGAGTTTCTGGAGGTTTTTTTGTTTGTTTGTTTGGTGTGGGTGGGGTGGGGGGGTGTTCAGGATACTCTGTCTGAAAAAAATTATATTTATCATGTAAGCATTTTTGGAAATCTCAGGGTCCATGTCTGTGAACTGTCTAAAAGCCTCATAAATTCTCTTCAAAAACTTAGAGGAACGTTTTGTGGGTTTTTGTTTGATACCATGTGTTTTGCTAAGGTTTCTTTGTTTAAGCACTTCTTTCTGCAAAACTTTTAAAGGCATACCCCATGACAAGCAAGGCAGGCCCATTCCGTGGTCATATCCTGACCCCAGCCAGGCTTCCCCAGGAGGAAAGTCTCTGTCCCCAGCTGATTTACTGTCTGTACTTCTGGGCACCTGTGGACTTCAGCCTAGCCTTTACTGGGACCATGTGCTTTTGTTTTGGGGTCGGGAGCATGTGTGGTAGCATCTGACAATCTACTGAATTAGGCTGATGAGTGCAGAAGATGGAGGCAAAGAGACTTTGAATTCCCTTAGCATCTTTCTGAGACCCAGCACAATGGTTTTCAAGCTACAAAGATCACTTATTGAGAAAGACTGGGCAACCCAGACCCAAGACTTGCCACCAGAAGAGGGTGCATTCCCTGTGTCTGGCTGTGCTATGGCTGTATCAAGAATCAGTCACTCATATTACCTTCGTTCTCTCTAGTCACAAAATTGAGGCACCAAAATGCCACTCCACTCCATGTATGGTGAGCCTGCTGCTGGGGCGGAAGGGTTTGGGAAGTGTGGAAATAGGGGCTGAGAGGCTGCAGTGGCGGGAATTATGGCCGACACAGCTACTTCTCAAACAGGTGTCATAGTCATCTAGTGCTGCTCTGACAGAAATGGAGAGGAGGGCTTGAACAAAGAAAAGTTTATTCTTAGACAGTCCAGTTGGCTTGAAGTTCAGATTTAGGGTACAGGCTCTGGACATAGACTCTTGTGCTATATTAGTGTTTCTTTTGTCTGCTAACATCTTGGTGTAAGAACCTCAGGTCCAACGGATGACCTTGGCTCCTGGCGTCGCTTTTTTGATGGTATAAGGTTCCCAGTTCTCTGCTTACTTCCTTTTCCTTTTATCTCCTGTAGGATAAAATGTGGTGCAAGCCACACTCCAGGGAAGCTCCCTTTTACAGAGGACCAGGAAGGTGACTTAATAATAATAAGGGTATTACCAAAACACAAAATCAAACTCCCTGCCACTGAGTTGATTCCAACTCTTAGCAACCCTTAGGACACAGTAGAATTGTCCCATACAACTTCCAATAAGTGTCCAGCAAATTCAAACTGCTGACCTTTTGGTGAGAAGACTAAGCACTTAACCATCAAGTCATCAAGTCACCAGGTGATATAGCGCTTAAATGCTTCGTTTGCTAAGCAACCCTGATCCTCTTTACCATATTCCCATTTTTCCCTATTAACCACAGGCAGAGATTAGGATTTACAACATAGGAAAATCACACAACAGAGAAGAACCCCACAACACCAGGAATCATGGCCCAGCCAAATTGCTACACACATTTTTAGGGGGACACAATTTGATACATGACAAAGGCAGCAGCAATACTGGCACCAGAGCAGCAGGCAAGGACAACAAGGATTCCTCTTCAGAGTCAGAGGGAAGGGTTAGTGGTCATCATTCTTTGGCTCCTTTTCTAGACTAGAATTTTACATTTCTTTTGTGATCCATTGTAGGGAGTCATAAGACTTCTGTGTAACACCTTCCATCCTGTTTACACTCCTGAGTACAGAAAAGATCAAGTTGGAGGATAGCATTATAATTCTGAGGGACACCTTTCCCTATCTGCATATAAATACTGAGGCCACACAGTATTATAAAAGAAGAGCATCTCTTTCTTTCTCGTAGGGTCTGACCCAAAAGATTCCCAGTTCTTAAGGATGCGTCTCAACAGGCTGCATTCCAGGATTCTTCAAATATTCTCCATTCTCTGGACATATATACACACACATATACACACCTACACACTCAGATAAACAAATTTAGTGCACCAACTTAACAGCAGATACCTACAGCTATGAGTCAGCATTAATTCAGTGGCAAGGAGTTTGGTTTTTTGGTTTAAAGCCTTTTGAAAGATCAGTTCCTCTGGCTTCTTGGGACTCTTATAAGGCCTTTCCTAGGTACTGAGTAACCCAGGCACATTTCATGTGTCCTATTCAGTCACCGTTGGGTCCAAGGTGGACTGGCTTCAAGAGCTGCTCTAAGGCCTCTGGAAAGAATCTCGTGGTGGCACCAGACTTTGGAGCCAGTATGATGCCCAGCCCACCTCAGGAACCAAGCAGATGACTATTGGTTGGTTTGCCAGAAATACTGCTGGTGGAAACCCAAGGTTCTGCTTCTTGTGACCCATCTCAGCCAGTAAGTGAGAGGATAAGGTAAGAGAGTAGATAGGTGCCTTTATTTTGTTAAAGGAACAGTCAGGGCTATCGTAGCCAAGATAGTTCCATAAGGGTAAAGGAAAAGGTTACTTTCAAGGGGTTTATAAGTATGAAGTTTACATAAGTTACATCAGCAGCACTCTTAATGGTACTACACAGATGCAATAAGGTTTATATATAACTTCATACATTACATGTTCACAAAGTGGCAGTTAAACTCCACCCAGAGAAAGGAAAGTTAGTATGCGTGAAGTATTTGATGAGCTAGAAGGTTATGTTGAATGTCAACACAGTAGATAAATCAGCTTCCACCAATATCCTCTAGTTTGGAGCAGTAGTTAAGGAGAGGAGAACCAGAATATTAATGTAAAATTTCAGAGTATGGCAAGCAAAGGAAGTAGAATTTTAATGTAAAGCTACAGGGCATGCTGAGCAAGTTTCTTGAGGTGGTGGAATTTTCCAAAGCCTAAGGATCTCTTGTGTTACTACTACACGAACAGTATTAAAGAAGAGAAAGTAGACAGGATAACTGAAATAAACACTTATATTGCAAGGAATTTAAAGAATTCATGACTACTCAAGAAAAGAGACAGAATCACAAGGTAACCTCACATTCATCAGGACCCCCTCACTGACAGGGCCTCAAGCACGGGGAGGTTCCCACAGCATGAGACCCTTCAGAGGCAAAGGGTGCAGGGAGCCACCAGAAGGGGACCACCAAAACTAAGCCAAACCCATGGCCACTGAGTCAATTCTGACTCATAGCAACCCTATATGACAGAGTAGAACTGCTCCACTGAATTTCCAAGAAGCACCTGGAGGATTCAAACCGCTCACCTTTTGGTTAGCCGACATGCCATTTAACCACTGCACCACTAGAGTTTTCCCAGAAGGGGAAAGTGACGTTTAAAAAAGAAAAAAAAATCTCTGGGGAAACAGAATGGGGAGGGGTTATATACACCTGAGGTGAGACTCTCTGCAGCAAGTTGATGCATATCTGTGTCAGGGAGTTTCAAAGGCAGCAGCACCTTACAGTCTTTTTAACTATAGAATTTGTATCTTATTTAGGGCTATTAGGTAGTGGATGCAGTTTGTTGGGGTATGTAGGGCAAACAGGTTCCAAGCCACTAAACTTTTCTTATATGGGCTACTTTTAAAATAATTGGATGTATAAAATTTGAGTTTCAGTGTTGGTGGGCTTTGGGGGCCAACAGTTTGCTGTAAAGAAGAAACCATTTTAATTGCCATGGAATCCTAATTTCTGTCTTTCAAGGAAGTTGGGTTACTCAACAGGATATTGCCCTTAGGTGTCCTTCTGAATGCTGAGTCTTGAAAACACTGGTTCCTAAGGGCCACTTTTGAGTCAAACAATGCTCTAGATAAATTATAGAGACCGTTCTGCCTAGGGCATTGTGCTCTTTTAAAGGATTTAATTAGTTTTGGACAATTTACACCCGAGCATCAGATTGGAAACTATGTTTAGGGTAACTGGTAATTATTTTAATTGTTCTTCAAGACAATGCTGTATGAAAATCCTTCTGACCAGAGACAGCACTGTTTTCCAGTTCTAGTTGTTCTTTTTTCCTGCACCATAAAATTTGGTATAAGAGTGTTTCCAGGTTCTTTCATCATTAGAATATTTTTGGCACTCTAGTCAGAATGTCACTCTGATTTGTAAACTATGTTCTAGACACTTCTATCAGTTACTACTGTTGGCTTATATGACTTCTGTTTTAACCAAAATAAGTGACTTAGGGCTTATACACACAGGCCTTCTTTGCCTCATTTATATAACACCTGAGGGACCCAAACCTCACTGGGAAATATTGTCCAGACTCCTGTCCTTGAATTCAGGCACAATTCTCTTGTTCTCCTGGAACAGTTTCCTAGAATGTTCACCTCTCAGCTTCTTCTGGAATGGTCTCCATGTTCTGTCATCCTTCTTTAACAACTTCAAAAGACAGCACATATCCTCTGTTTCAATGATCTATTTCTGTGTTAACAAACCACTCCAAATACCAGTGACTCTAAAAACAATGATAGACTATTTCTCACAGTCCCATAGGCAGCCTTTAATGTAGATAACTGAGACTGAAAAATTTTCCTCCCCCTCCTTGCTAACCCTGCCAGCGCCTGACAGGATATAATACTCCCTTTCCCTTCTCAGCTCAGCTCCCCCGTCTGGCAGGATACAATACTCCCTTTCCCCTTCTCAGCCCGGCTCCCCCTGTCTGACAGGATATTTCCCTTAGATAAGCCTCACTCCCGCCTAGCAGGATACGCCCCCCCGGAACCCCGCCCGTTCACCCCATTTGTCTCAACCATGATATCCTCAAACTGCACTATATCTACCCTCCCAAAACCCCACTCGGGGCCAATTGTTGCAACCTGAGAAGGTCCCGTTGGTCCGCCGGAACAATAAACAGCTTCTTGCCTCTTCCTGGGTGTCTTTCGCTTCCTCATTTTCCATAACATTTTGGTTCCCTGACCAGGAAGCGAATAGACTGACCCCTGGCAGTCACCTGCCTCTCAGGACCTCGGCTGTTGGCTGGGGCGGACAGGCTAGGAAGGACAGGTGCCACTCGTTTTCCAGTTAACGAGGTCCCTCCACCTCTCTGCCTCGTACCGGCTGGAGAGGTTTCCGAAGACGCAGGACCCTTAAAGGATCAGGTAACAGGCATAAGAAGATTTCAGTCCAGGTAAGGCCCCGGGGCCACCTGAACCCAGTCAGGACCGCCCTCTCTAGAGTGAAGGGGAGCTTGATCACCTCCCGGCCTTTGAGCCCCAGATCAGGATTCCCCCTCCAGGTGGAAGTCTCAGTCTGTGTGAGTGAATATATTTTGTGTTGTGTGATTGTATCTGTGCCTCCAAGTTCATGCGGAGGCTGAGTGGGCCCTCTCCTGCTGTTCCATGTGGACTCATAAGGCATAACGGTGTGAGCCAAGCCTCCTCCGCCCCAGGATTTATACGGGGACACCTTAGCCAAGAGCCCACCTAAGTCCCCGCAAGAGGAATGGCCAGAAGGGCATCTGAGTGGTCCTCAGGACAAGTCATTCGTCTCGCTTGTGACACAGTCAGCATGGGTGGGACACAAAGCAAACCTACAGTTTTAGACTGCATGTTGAAAAATTTTGATAAGGGCTTCAAGGGAAAATTCTTCATAGTTATTGAAGAGCCAAGATTATGTACCATACAGAGTCTAAAGAAAGAGAGGACTCTTTATAGTTAACACCTCTGTAAATATCTTTTCTTACTGGAATCTAATCTGTTACTCTCTTACTGGTATGGGAGATTCTCTTCCCAAGTCTTTTTTCTCTTCTTCCTAAATAGCTGTGGCTCCTTTGAGAACTAGGGACGACTCTAACCCAGAGTCAAAACCTAAAGAGCCTGTTAATTAATCAGGCACGACCTAGAGTCAAAACCTGAAAAGCCTGTTGAGCCAGTCTCCGCTGTGCAGAGAATTTCAAAGAACAGGCTACTCATTTTTTTTTTTTCCTGCTCATGGCCACCAGCAGCAGCCATGCCACTGCAGCTGCACGGAGAATTTAAAAGAACAGGCTACTTAGTCTCTTTCTGCTCGCAGTCTCGTGGGTTCTTGCGGTGCCCTCCATCAGGCGTCTCTCCAGGAGGATACCTCTTTTCTGTGCTGTTCGGTATTAAGGGACGATTCTAACTCAGAGTCAAAACCTGAAGCCATTTGGGAACCTCTTCTTTTCAAGTTTCTTAAAGAAATCAGACAAGTGACTATTTCCCCTTATACCCTATCAAAAAGAAGTCAGGCAAATAGCATTTGTTACAGAACCTAAGGCCAATCAATGCAACAATGGAAGCGTGGGAGCCTCATAACCTGAGCTCCCTCCCCTAAAGTATTATTCCAATGAACCATGCTATTACTAAGTTGATTTACAAAAGTGCTTCTTTACACTTCACCTTTAACTTGCAGTCAAAAAATTTCAAACGGCCTTTCTAGCAGTATCAGTGGAAGGTCCTCCCCCAGGGGATGAAAAACAGTCCCACTCTTTGTCAGAAATTTATAGATTTATAGATTTGAACATAGAATGTTCAAAAACAATTTCACTCTGTTTATCTCATTCATTATATGGATGACATTTTGTTAGCTCACCCTAATTGTTCCTTTTTACAGGAGTGCTTAATGACACTCACCTCTGCCATGAGAGCTAGAGACTTGGTCATTACTCCAGATAAAATTAAAACTCAGCCTCAATATCCTACTTAAGCCGCATATTAAATGACACCACAGTGGCTAATGTTCCCTTTAAGAACCACCCACCTAAAAGCTTTAAATGACTTTCAAAAACTGCTTGGTGAAATCAACTGGTTGCACCCCTTAGGACTGAAACTAGCCACCGCAAGGCTGGTCCGGGTGCAGCATGGGACTTACAACTAATTAATCACAACTAGTTACAGATTCCTTTGTTCCTTCTCCTTTAATCTCCAAGAAAATAGCCTTCAGACTAGAGAACAGAAACTACGTTTTATATATTCGCAATGTACTTTCTTACTCCTTGTTTCTCTGAGAGTGTAAGTTTGACAGACTAATTTCATTACCTGAGAAATCTTCTCTTAGGTTTTAAACTTTGCCTAATGTAAACAACCTGACTAGAGTTTCCTGTGACTATTTTATGACAAAGACAAAGATTGGCAAGAAAAGACAAAAAAATAAAACTGTGGAGAGTTCTAAAAAACGAGGGTGTTAGAGAAGAGACAGGCCTAAAAAGATTAGAGGACCAAGCAAAACTAGAAAACAAAATCAGAACTTATGAGTCTTTGTTCTCCTGATCTCCGTGATTGACCACCCCCTGAGCAGCCAGGACTTTAAACAGTCTGGCCCCCACTAACAGTTTAAGATTTGACTTTGAGACAAGAACTCAAGAGGGGAATGTTGAAATGAGACATAAATTACAAATGTAACCATGATTTTAAACTGTACTTTCTAAAGAATGGTATACATGCCACAGGGAAGAGTGAGATGGGTGGTCAACACCCAGGCCTGATAAAGACAACCTGACCCAGACAGCTAAGTTAAAAAGTCCTTAAGCTGGTTTTAAAAAAAAATGCAGTTTTCAGAGGTCCTGATCTTACAGTCCACTGAGACTAAATTTGTCTCAAAGACTCTTGCCTGGCTAAGATGACTGTATATGTCATAAGAGACAAATGATTCCTAAGGCTCAGTGTCTTTGGCAAAATGGACCCCTGGAGTACTTACATCTGCCCTCATTGTCTTGTAATCCAGCCTCGATAGCCACTCTCAGTGAAAGGAAAGCCAAGAGCCCCAAAAGCCTCTCCGTCTTACAATGGAGTCTAAAAGGCCATGCCCTGCACCATCAAAATGCCACGGCCCTCGCCTCCAATTTCCGTTGACTAGGGAACAAGCTTGTTCTATTGTAAAAAGTTGCAGCATTTGCCCCACTCAACAGTCCTCCTTGCCAATGGGAATCAACCCACGGGGTTTAAAGGCTGGACAACTATGGCAAATGGATGTTACTCACATACCTTCCTTTGGAAAACTCTGTTATGTCCATGCATGCATTAACACTTATTCACACTTAATTATGGCCTCAGCCTGCACGGGAGAAGCTTGTAGGGATGTAATTTGACACATCTTTTACTGTTTTACAAGTTGCCAGATTCCCTCACATCTTAAAACAGACAATGCTTTGGCTTGTGCTTCTAAAAGCTTTCAGGAATTTTACAACACCTTTGAAATTATAAACACGGTCCACCATATCATTTAATAAAATATACCCTCTTTTTATCAATCATTTGCTATTATTAACCAAGCCGTAAAGGCAGAAATTGTGTTTTCACAGGATGGTGACTCCCCTATCTGGACTCTTGATGGGTTAATTCCACTCACAGACGCAACCTAACACCTCTCTCTCTGAAAACTCTCCCCAGCAACAATGAAGTCACCACCGAAACGTCATGTGATTGGTACCCACCAACTCCTCCATCTCTTCCTCCTTATTAACCCCTTTTCAGATACTACAGCAAGATTTCTCTCGTCCAGTTAGCTCATCACAATACAATCGCCCACAAGCTCACTGTACCTGATCCCCGCAGTGTACAGCGGGTACTACAACATCACTAACTTAAATCACACAAGGGGCTGTGTTGCCAATGGCCAAGATGGAGAGAACTCTGGACTTGGACATAAACTAACCCAATCTCTCCTGAATAAAACAGTCACCACTTGTATAACAGGGACCAATGTAATACTTAAAGGGAATTCCAGTGAGACAAATATGAACATCACTTGGAAAAAGGTGACTGTCACACAGGGCAATGAAACCCGCCACAATGTAACTCGTTTTAACATAATATGCTTTAACTGTAATCTTGCTAATTGTGAGGGCCCCCGTGGGGAAGGGAAACTTATGATTGTTCTACATCAGCCTCCCTTTGTGGCACTGCCTATAAACTTGTCGGGACCCTGGTATCAGGACAGAGGGCTACAAGTGATAGAAAGACTACAAGAGCTGATTAGGCCTAAGCAGGCTGTAGAATTAGTTATTACGGGAATAACTGCACTTGTATCTGCTATAATCACTGTGGCCATTACTCAGAATGTACAGACTGCTCAATTTACAGATAATGTGGTTCATAATATGTCACAACTTATGAGTACTCAGGAAATGACTGATCTAGAAGTAGAACAAAAGTTCGAGCTACTGTTTAAAACTGTAGAAATAATAGGAAGTCTGGTCCAAACTTTGCAACACCAAGCCAGGCTGACTTGTCATGCTGAATTTACCTAGATTTGTGTAACTAACAAAACTTACAATATAAGCACAGATCCATGGAAAGAAACTAAACAACATCTAGAAGATATGTGGGAACATACTAATGAAACTCTGAACCTAACACAATTACATTCAGAAATTCTGGCACTAAGTCATGCCCATTTACCCTTTAATGCTGCTGCAACTGCCGAAAATCTTCTGAATAACTTTAAAAACATGTTTTCTGGGCCTCTTGACCAAATCTGGCACTTGCTGATCCCCATGATCACAATCGGGGTAGTTGTCCTCTTGATAATACTCCGCATACCTTGTCTGCTTAAACTAGTTTGCAGAAGTCTGCAACAGCTATTAATAGATGTGCACCATCTTAAACTGCAGACTCGGCGAAAGCCCTCCACCTTCACCTTCTAACCATCTGCGGTAGTCATTGACAGGTAAGACAGTTAGCTGAACTATCTCAACCTAAGACAGGACCCAATCATAAAGAGATTGGACTCTGATGACGGGTAAGAGATAGAGTCAGTAAGTGCGACCTAAGCCAGGCATGCAGAGGAGACAGCTGAGAGCCAGCTGGTTTTATAATAAGAAAAAGAAAAAGGGGGAGATGTGAAGAGCCAACCCTGGGGCTTTACAATCCCCTCAGCTTATAAAATTATATTGAGAAAATCTGACCAGGAACTTCTGGGGAAAAGAGCTTGGAGGAAGAAATTACAATACAGCATGCCTGAAAGTACTGAGTCCTGCCCAGCCTCGCTGACTTCCCCTTAACTGCATCTCCCCCTCCCTTTTTCCACAGACACAGGTTTACAAGGAAACCCCTGAAAGACTTCCCAAGGACAATTCTCCACACAGCCATTAAAACTATACAAGCATCCCACTCCCTACAGCAGAAAAAAATAGATAAACTTCCAAGTCCATTACAATTAATATGACAAATAAATTATCACTAAAGAAACATCTTTCTTAGAACAGCTGGGCTGGATTAGGGGATGGCAGACACTTACTCTCTGCTCAGGAAGAAATAAATAAGAACTTAAAGAAACAAATAGAGACAGCCAAATGGTGAGACTTTGAAGAGTCTACCTCTCTGTGCCTTCCACTTTCAGATACGCATAAAACCATTAATTGTGTTCACTGACACTCACCACCATAAATCCCTCTCTCAGATCATCATCCAGAAAGCCTTGACAATTAACTAGAAAAAGAAGACCACGAGGGGTCAGTTTCTTACTAGCCAATAGTGATGGGTCAGTTCCTTGTTAACCAATAGTTTATATAATGAAGAAAATAGGGTGAATCAACTTTTTCTCATATAAACCTATCCCCCCCAAGCTGACTTTGAAAAGTTGTGATACCCACCCTTATCAAAGGGGGGAATCAAAGGGGGGAATAATGTAGATAACTGAGACTGAAATTTTTTCCTCCCCCTCCTTGCTACCCCCGCTGGCGCCTGACAGGATATAATACTCCCTTTCCCTTCTCAGCCTGCACCCTCGTCTGACAGGATATTTCCCTTAGATAAGCCTCACTCGCGCCTAGCAGGATTCGCCCGCCCTCAGAACCCCGCCCACTCACCCCATTTGTCTCAACCATGATACCCTCAAACTGCACTATATCTACCCTCCCGAAACCCCACTCGGGGCCAATTGTTGGAACCTGAGAAGGTCCTGTTGGCCCACCAGCGCAATAAACACCTTCTTACTTCTTCCTGGGTATCTTTCGCTTCCTCATTTTCTGTAACACCTTTGTTAAGCCAAGCAGTCTGACTATCCCACATAATACTACCGCACAGGGTCACTCATGTAGCTGCACCCAACTAGAAATTTGGCTAACGCTGGAAAACTCAAAACGTCTTCTGACAGTTGGTGTTGGCTACTGGCCCATGAAGCCAGGTTGTCCTCCCTATCCTGCTAACCAAAAGATCAGCAGCTCCAATCGACCAGGTGCTCCTAGGAAACTCTATTGGGGCAGTTCTACTCTGTCATACAGGGTTGCTATGAGTCAGAGTTGACTCCACGGCAACAGGTTTTGTACCATGCTACCTATGTCCTCATTATTCAGTAGGATACTGATACGGCATGAAATTCTGTGACTTGAAATCAGTATGATGCTTGAAAGACTTGCTTTTAGATCTCAATAGATTAGATCCAAAATAATCTTTGGCTTAGGGCTACTTAAACCCTCAGTAAGGTGGCAGTATCCTTACGAAGACTGTAGCCATGTCCCATGTACTGCAAGTTCTCTTCACTCTTGCTAATGGAAATATACAATATTCCCAAAACAATGTGAGCTCTGGAAATTCTTGAAAACACTGCTTTCTTGCTATTCTTCCCCCAATCTCATGAGCTTTTACTCTCATACAGATCAGAATTCAGTCAAAATTTGAGTCCCTCGTACTCCCCACCCTGCAGATCTCTGAAACTCTGTCTGCAGCTTCCTCTTGCCCCATATTAGTCCTACCTGCTTCAGCCTCCCTGAGTCCTGGTTCTGTATCCTGAACTCACCCAAACAATTGCAGTCTGTTCCATTACTCCCATGTTGCACTGCAGCCTAGAAACTAACTCTAGGCAGGAAACTGAGGCAGGGTACACTTCACCTCACCTGGGTGACTGACAACAGCCCTGCTTGTAGTCCAACAGTTGCAAATCATTGTTTCACGTGTTTTGTCAGTCTTCCTATTTGGCTACATATAGAGGGAAAATCCTTCCTGACCACAGCATAATAAAGTAATCCTTAACTGAACAGTTTTCAGTACCCAATTATGTCTCCACAGTTAACTCACTGCCTATACCTCTTTGTTTTATTTTTCAGTGGTTACTTTATAATTTACAACCCGTAGGTTTAATTTGTAAAAGTTCAATTTTCAGATAACATTACAGCAATTTAAGTATAATGTAAAAACTCTCAAAATACATTCTCTATGGTTTTTTCATTCATATTTTCTTTTAAATATGTTATGTACACTTCAATAGATTGCTGTTATTGTTTTTACTTGTTAAAGGATGAATTGCTTGTTAGAGAAATTAAAGATACTAGAGAATGAGGAAACGTTAAGAGAGCTAAGAGGTTGGGATGCCTAATGAGTTAGTACTTCCCTGGGCCTCGTCTAGTCACCTCTCCCATCATGTCACTCACTTCCCTCTAAGTTGTTTTGATGACTTTCTAGAGAGCCCCAGAGGAATTCATATCCAAGCTACTCAGCGTGGACAGACATACACAGAACAGACAAAAATGAAAGACAAACAACCCTGGGCCTCAATACATGGTCAATAATGCAACAAAACTCATGTCAGGGAATGAAAAGGCTCATGCCAAGGAACAGAAGTTACTGAATGTACTTCATCAGCTGCAGCTGAGCCCATTTCAAAAGTGAAGGTCTGTTGACCACTTGTGTGCCAACTCTTAGCTCCAGGTAATAAACTAAGCAGTAGAAACTGTGAATAGTTAAAATTTTCTGACCCTGTTTGATCTTGTCCATCACCTTCTTATACCCCTAAATGTATAAGCATAAAACTGTAATTGTTCAAGCAGATCAGGGAACTCAATCTAAGGCTAATATCTTTGGGTTTCCACTGAATCCCTGCAAAGTAAGCTCTTTTTTTCCTCTCAAAACCATAGCGTCAGAGTCTGGCTTCTCCCACGCTTGGCATAGACCAATTGGTCCAGTTTCAGAACCACATCTTTTGTATTCACTGACACAGACACCATTTATAGTGTTCCTTATTCCCTTGTATAGAGCCCAGATTCTCTGTCATGTTATTTTCTTCTCATGAAAAAATTTCTCTTGCATTCCTTATAATGTAGGTTTGTCTGATAAAGTTTTTATTTCACTTTTTGCTAGATGTAGCATTTCACCCTGATGTTTGTTTTCTTCTTTCCTTCCATTCAGTGCTTGCGTATAGTTATCATATCTTTTAAGTTTATTGCTTTCATGATGTAACTTTTCTTTTTAATCTTGCATAGGTTCTAAGAGAAGACAGTAATAATGCTCTCTTATTCAGTACATGTGTGCCTTTTTAAAATATTATGTCTTGTTATATGATATACCAGAACTACCAATTAAGTTCATGAACTTATCCTAGAAAAAGTGCTGCATATCTCATTGCTGAATATCACTACAGGTATCTTTGAAGTATTCCCCTTGGGAAGCTATGCAGTAATGCCAGTGCCTAGTCCACCTTTCAAAAAAATTTTGGAACTCTTTATCTGAAATAGCCATCAGAGTCATCATCACATTACCCTTGATGTCATCCAAATGTCATCCAAATGTCTTCCTTTAAATATTTCCTTTATCTTCAGGTAAATGAAAAAGTTTTGGGGGGCCAGGTCAAGTGATCAAGGACAGTGTTTCAATACAGTTATTGGTTTACTGGCTAAAAACACCATTACACAATTGTGTAGACAACTACACAACTAAGTTCACAAAATTGCCACTATGCCACTGTGCACAATGGCTATTCCAGAAAGAGTTCCAAAATTGCTTTTAAGGGTGGACTAAGAGCTGGTGTCAGTGCATAACTTCCCAAGGGGAGTACTTCAATGGTGACCACAGTGATATTCAGCAATGTGGCATACAGCACATAGAAAAATTAAGTTCGTGGGCTTAGTGGTTAGATCTTGTGTATGTATGCGTATGTGTGCATGCATTTGTGAAGTATATGGGGACAAAGATACATACGTCTTTATACGTGTCTATATATCATATATATGCATACACATACACACACCTCTGTTACAGCATCCATTATGCTGTGTTAAGGATGTTTGAATCTGTCTGCTCAAATAGATAAATGCATTTTAGCCTTTTCATACTTATAGATTGCATTGTTTTTCTTTCTCCATTTACTTTGAAACTAACTCTATTGTTACATGTAAATGCATTTACTGAGACAGCAAAGAGTGGGTTTTGCTTTTTTATCCAATCTGATCGTCTCTGCCTTTTGATTGGAATGTTAAGTCTATGAAACTAATTATCAATGTGATTAGATTTACCACTATATTTTACTACTTCTCTTCTTTTTTTCTCTTTTGTTCTTTTTCCCTTTAATTTTTAAAATTAACAGAATTTTTTCTTTGCTCAAATTAATTTCTCTATTGGTTTTCTAGCTACACTTCGGCATTACCTTTACTGGTTACTCTATACATTAGAATATTCATCCTTGATTTTGCAGGCTACTTGAATTTAATATTTTAATCTGATTGATGTTTAAAAGAAACTAATGTTTACTTCATGCAAAATATAGGAAGCTTGAAACCATATAGGCACATTAATCCCCTCTCCCAGTCCTTAATACCCACTGCCACAGAGTCATTTCTGACTCATAGTGACCCTACAGGTCAGACTAGAACTGTCCCATAGAGTTGCCAAGGAGTGCCTGGAGGACTTGAACTGCCAAGCCTTTGGTTAGCAGATAAATATCACTTAACCCAATATGCCACCTTAACATCACACACAAATAAAAATTTGCTAAAGATTATACAAAAGTGGTTACAACTGTATACTGACAGGGAACTTCCAGAAATTTAGGTCAGATTCAGAAGGGGACATGGAACCGTTCTTGCTGATATCAAGTGGCTCTAGGCCAAAAGCAGAGAATAACAGGAAGATGTTTACCTGTGTTTCATTGACTATGCAAAGGCATTTGAATTTGTGAATCATAACAAATTATGGACAGCACTGTGAAGAAGGGGAATTCCAGAGCACTAACTTGTGCTCATGAAAAACCTATACATGTTTCAAAAAGCAGTTGTTTGAATATGGTTTAAAGTCAGGAAAGGTTTTTGTCAGGGTTGTATCCTTTTACCATACCTTTATAGTCTGCATGTTGAGCAAATAATCCATGAAGCTGGACTACATGAAGAACAACGTGGCATTAGGATTAAAAGAAAACTCATTAACAACCTGTGTTATGTGGATGACACAGCCTTGCTTGCTGAAAGTGAAAAGGACTTGAAACACTTACCAAGGAAGATCAAAGACTGCAACCTTCAGTATGCATTATTCCTCAATATGAAGAAAACAAAAATCCCCACAACTGGACCAATAAGCAAGATGATGATAAACAGAGAGAAGATTGAAGTTGTCAAGAATTTCATTTTACTTGAATCTATGATCAACTCTCACAGAAACAGCAGTCAATAAATCAAAAAATGGATTGCAATGGGCAAACCTGCTGCAAAAGACCTTTTTAAAAGTGTTGAAAAGCAAAGATGTCACCTTAAAAACTAAGGTGCACCTGACCCAATCCATGGTATTTTCAGTTACATCATACGTATGTGAAAGCTGGACAATAAATAAGGAAAGCAGAGGAATTGAAAGCTTTAAATTACGGTATTGGAGAAAAATATTGAATACATCATGGACTTCCAAGAGAATGAACAGATCTGTCTTGGAAGTAAGTTCAACCAGAGTATTCCTTAGAAGCAAGGATGGCAAGACTGCTTCTTACATACTTTGGAAATGTTGTCAGGAGAGATCAGTCCCCAGGTAAGGACATCATATTGGTAAAGTAGAAGGTCAGCAAAAAAGAAGAAGTCCCTCCAAGAGATGGATTCACACAGTGGCTTCAACAACGGGGTCAAACATAACAATTGTGGGTATCACACAGAACCAGGCAATGTTTCATTCTGTTGTACATGGGGTCTTTATGATTTGGCACCAACTTGATGGCACCTAACAACAACAACAATAACTAGTTCTTTTTGCTGTAGTCATCATTAAATGTGATTGGCAGAGGGGGAGAGTGAACTCCAGCTTATTGCAGCCTCATAGGACACAGTAGAACTGTCCTGTAGGATTTTCAAGGAGAGGCTGAGAGATTCAAACCACTGGCCTTTCAGTTAGCATCTATAGCACTTAACTATTACACCAGAAAAACCCACTGTTGTTGAGTCAGTTCTGACTCAACGGGCCCCATAAGTGTGACATCTACATAATTAAAATCTTACAGTACAGTATTACAATTTTCTCTGTTTTCAACAATCATGTGTATTTATATAAAATACTAGGAAATTTATCTTTCACATTTGCCAAGCTCTTTTCATTTCTCATATTCATTTCTTCCAGAAATTCGTTTTCCTTCAATCTGCAGTAATTTCTTGGCTTTTGTTCATTGAAAAAAGCTTTATTCTGTTTGCCTACAGTATTGAGCAATATTTTCTGAACTTCAAAAATAGTGCCATGTCTTTTTTTTTTTTTTTTTTTTTTTTTGGCCTGAATTATTAGAAGTGGAGAAGGTGACAGATAGGGCAGCTTTCAGGGACAGTCTAGGAAATTAATTTTAGGTTTATTGAGCTTGAAATGATTTTTAAGCCTCCAAGAAGATGGAAAAACAAATCTGGTATTTGATAGAATTGTCAGGATTATATATTAAAAAGTAAGAGTTGTCAGTATGTACGGCAGATAATATTTAGAGATGTGAGACTTAAAACGGGCATCAAGGGTATGAGTGCAAATAAAAACACAATGGATACCATGAACTGTCTTAGGGCACTCCAGCACTAAGATATTAGAAAGAAGGGAAGACAGTAGAAAAAGACATGAAGTACAAACTATAGAATAGGAAATTTGCTCTGTAAACTTTCAAGTAAAGCACAATTTTTAAAAAAGGAAAGAACAAGAAAGGAGGAAGAAGTAACCAATGTGTTAGAAAGACAGTCAAGAATTCGTGGTATCCTCAAGATCCCCGGTGATATAGTGATTAAATGCTACATCTGCTAACCAAAACATCTGCAGTTTGAATCCACCAGGCACTCCTTGGAAACTGTATGGAGCAGTTCTGCTATGCCCCACAGGGTCATCATGAGTTTGAATCAACTCAATGGCAGGGGGGTTTGTTTGGTTTTGGTTTAAGGATCCCCAGTGGAGTGCAGATGAGGGTGCAGGCTAAGAAGACTGACTAAAGGGAGAATGAGCAGGCTAGGAAGACTGAGTCAAGGGAGAGCTCTCAGGCTAGGAATATTGAGCAAAAGGAAAAGAAGCAGTCTAGGAAGATTGAGTAAAGGGAGAGTGAGCAGGCTAGGAAGACTGAGTAAAGGGAGAGTGAGCAGGCTAGGAAGATTGAGTAAAAGCAGAAGCAGCAGGCTAGGAAGATTGAGTGAAGGGAGAAGGATGAGGCTAAGAAGATTGGGCAAAGGGAGAGGAGAAGCCCCCACTTGCTAGGCAAGTGGGGTCTTGCTTGTTATTGTGGTGTTGAAAGTTATGCCACTGGTATTTAGGTATCAGCAGGGTCACCCAGGGTAGACAGGTTTCAGCTGAGCTTCCAGACTAAGACAGACTAGGAAGAAGGACCCAGAAATTTACTTCTGAAAAGAATTAGCCAGTGAAAACCTTCTGAATACCAGCAGAACATTATCAGATATAGTGCCAGAAAATGAGCCCCCTAGGTTGGAGAGCACTCAGATAATGACTGGAGAAAAGCTGCCTCCTCAAAGTCAATCTTAATGCAGTGGATGAAGTAAAGCCTTCAGGATCTTCATCTGCTGATGTGGCACAACTCAAAATAAGAAGACACAGCTGCAAACATACATTAATAATCAGAATATGGAATGCATGAAGTATGAATCTAGGAAAATTGGAAATCATTAAAAATGAAAGGGAACACATAAACATCAATATCATCAGTATTAATGAGCTGAAATGGACCTGTATTGGCCATTTTGAATCAGACAATTATATGGTCTACTCTGCTAGGTACAAAACCTTGAAGAGAAATGGTGATGTGTTCATCATCAAAAAGAGCATTTCAAGATCTGTCCTGAAGTACAATGCTGTCAATGATAGGATAATCTCCATACACCTACAAGGAAGATCCATTAATATGACTACTAATCAAATTTACTCACCAACCACTAAGGCCAAAGATAAAGAAATTGAAGATTTTTACCAGCTTCTGCAGACTGAAATTGATAAAACATGCAATCAGGATGCACTGATAACTACTGGTGACTACAATGCAAAAGCTGGAAACAAAGAAGAAGGATCAGTAGTTGGAAAATATGGCCTTGGTGATAGAAATAATGCTGGAGATCACATGATAGAATTTTGCAAGACTAATGAATTTTTCATTGCAAATACCCTTTTTAACCAACACAAACAACTACTGTACACATGGACCTCACCAAATGGAATACACAGGAACCAAACCGATTGCATCTGTGAAAAAGATGATAGAAAAGCTCTATATCAACAGTCAGAACAAGACCAGGTGCTGACCGTCACACAGATCATCAATTGCTCATATGCAAATTCAAATTGAAACTGAAGAAAATTAGAAGAAGTCTGTGAGAGCCAAAGTATGGCCTTGAGTATATCCCTCCTGAGTTTAAAAGCCACCTCAGGAACAGATTTGCTGTGCTGACCACTAATGACCTAAGACTAGACAAACTGTGAAATGACATCAAAGACATCATCCATGAAGAAAGCAATAGGTCATTAAAAAGAGAGGAAAAAAAGAAAAGACCAAACTGGATATAAACAGAGACTCTGAAATTTGCTCTTGAATGTCAAGCAGCTAAAGCAAAAGAAAGGAACAGCAACGTAAAAGACCAAAACCAAAGGTTTCAACTTGAGAAGACAAAATAAAGTATTATAAGGGCATGTGCAAACAGCTGGAAATGAAAAACCAGACGGAGAGAACAGGCTCTGTGTTTCTTTAAGCTGAAAGAACTGAAGAAAAAATTCAAGCCTTGAGTAGCAATAATGAAGGATTCTACAGGGAAAATATTAAACGACTTAGGGAGCATCAAAAGAAGATGGAAGGAATATACAAAGTCATTATACCAGAAAGAACTAGTCAATGTTCAGCCATTTCAAGAGGTAGCATATGATCAGGAACTGATAGTACTGAAGGAGGAAGTCAAAGATGCATTGAAGGCACTGGTGAACAAGGCTGCAAGAACTGATGGAATATCTATTGACATATTCCAACAAATTAGATGCAGTGCTGGAAATGCTCACTTGTCATAACAAGAAATGTGGAGAACAGACACCTGGACAACTAACTGGTGGAGATTCATATTTTTGCCCATTCCAAAGAAGGGTGATTCAACTGAATACGGAAATTATTGACCAATATCATTAATATCACACACAAGTTCAATTTTGCTCAAGATCATCCAAAAGTGACTGCAACAATACATGGAAAAGGAACTGCCACAAATTGAAGCTGGATTCAAAACAGGACTTGGAACCAGTTATAACATTGCTGATGTGAGATGGATCTTAGCTGAAGCCAGAGAATACCAGAAACATGTTTCCCTGTGGTTCATTGACTACGCAAAGGCATTCAATTGTTTGGATCATAACAAATTATGGCTAACATTGCAGAGAATGGGAATTCTAGAATACTGAATTATGCTCTTAAGGAAGCTGTATATGGATCAAGAGGCAGTTGTGCGAACAGAACAAGCGGACATTACATAGTTTAAAGTTAGGAAAGATGTGTGTCAAGGTTGTATCGTTTCACCATACCTTTTCAATCTGTATGCAAGCAAATAATCTGAGAAGATGGATTTTACAAAGAAGAACGAGGCATCAGGAATGGATGAAGGCTCATTAACAACTTGCATTATGCAGATGACACAACCTTACTTGATGGAAGTGAAGAAGGTTTGAAACACTTACTGATGAAGTATGGATTGCATCTCAACATTAAGAAAAAAAAATCCTCACAACTGGACCAGTAAGCAGCAGCATGATAAATGGAGAAAGGATTGAAGTTGTCAAGGATTTCATTTTACTTGGGTCCACAATCAATGCCCACGAAAGCAGCAGTCAAGAAATGAAAAGATGCATTGCACTGGGAAACTCTGCTGCAAATTATCTCTTTAAAGTATAGAAAAGCAAAGATGTTACCTTGAAAACTAAGGTGCACCTGACCCAACCCAGGATATTTTCAGTTGCATCATATGCATGTGAAAGCTACACAATGAACAATGAAAACAGAAGAAGAACTGATGCCTTTGAACTGTGGTGTTGGAGAAGAATATTGAATGCATCGTGGACTGCTAAAAGAACAAACAGATCTGTTCTGGAAGAAGTACAACCAGAGTGCTCCTTGGAAGGAAAGACAGCGAGACCATGACTTATGTACTTTGGACATGCTGTCAAGATGGATCAATCCTTGGAGAAGAATGTCATGCTTGGTAGAGTGGAGGATCAGTGAAAAAGAGGGAGACCCTCAATGAGACGGATTGACACAGTAGCCACAACGATGGGCTTAAGCATAAAAACGATTGTGGACATGGTGCAAGATCTGACAGTGTTTCGTTCTGTTGTGAATAGGGACCTTATAAGTCAGAACTGACTTGATGGCACCTAACAACAACAATGGTTGTACAGTGGTTAAGAGCTAATCAAATAAGGTCAGCCGTTCAAATCCATCAGCTGCTGTTTGGAAAGCATAGGGGGCAGTTCTACTCTGTGTTATAGGGTCACTTTTAGCTAGAATTGACTGAAAGACACTAGATTTTTTGTTTGTTTATAAGCCAAATAAATAAAGAGAATGAGGGACAAGAGAATAATCAGGTATGTCAAGTGCTAATTCAAGTGCTAGTAATAGATTACATAAAATTAAGCCAGAAAATTGACCTTTGGTATTAACAGAATGTGGGTCTTTGGTGACTGAAATTTTGGTAGGGTGGTGGAATTAATAGTCTAGCTGGAGAAGATTGTTTTGAAGATCAATAGATCAATGATTTACAATAGATCAATGATTTACAGTGGTCATAGAACATACTAATATGTAAATAGTATTATATTCTTATTTATAAAATTACTATTTTGTGTTGTTCAGATTATCTGGTGCCCGTGGGGTTCCTCTGTTGTTCTCTTTCTACTTGTTCAAGCTGTAGAGTTAGTTCCTTGATTTGGTTTCTGTCTTCCTTTCAGATGTGTGCACTTGTGGAGATAAACAGACCTCTGAGCACTGCTTTGTCTGTATCCCATAGGTTCTGGTAGGAAGCGTTTTCGTTCTTATTGGAATCCATGAATTTCTTTAATTCATCCTTGATTTCCTCTATAACCCATGTTTTCTTGAGCAAGATATTGTTCAGTTTCCAAGAGCTCCACTTTCTATCTATGTATTTTCTGCTATTGATTTCAACTTTGATGGCTTTATGATCTGAGAAGATGCTTTGCAGTAATTCAATGGTATGGATTTTGTTGAGCATTGCATTATGGCCTATCACATGGTCAATTCTGGAAAATGTTCCATGTGCACTGGAGAGGAAGGTGTAGTTATCTGCTGATGGGTGGAAAGTTCTGTATATATCAATGAGGTTTAGTTGGTTAATTGTGTCAGTGAGGTCTTCTGTATCTTTACTGAGCTTTTTCCTAGATGATCTGTCTAGTAATGAGAGTGGAGTGTTAAAGTCTCCCACTATTATTGTGGAGTCAACAACTAACTCTCTTTTGAGTGTAGTCAGTGTTTCTTCGACATATTTAGGTGCTCTGACATTAGGTGCATAAATATTTAATATAGTTAAGTCTTGCTTGTGTACTGAACCTTTCAGCAATAAATAGTGTCCATCTTTGTCCATGATGGTGAATTTGACATTAAAATTGATTTTGTCTGAGATTAGAATTGCCACCCCTGCTCTTCTTTGTTCATTGTTAGCTTGATACATATTCTTCCATCCTTTAATTTTCAGTTTGTTGCTGTCTTTAGGTCTCAAGTGAGTTTCTTGTAGACAACATATGGATGGGTCATGTCTTTTGATCCAATATGACACTCGGTGTCTCTTTACTGGAGCATTCAATCCATTCACATTCAATGTAATTATTGATAGGTATGTGTTCACTGCTGCCATTGTGATATGTTTATTTTTATGTTGATGTTTTCTCTGTTGTTCTTATTAGTCTGTTCTGGGACACTTTTTTGTGAGTTGATTTTTCACCTTTTTCAGAGCTGGTTTTATAGTTGTTGAGACTCGTGTGTTAGATTTCTTGAAATGGTATGATACATCTTTGTTGTGCTTTACAGCTGCCCCTATGAACCCCCTTAATAAACTATTTATAAACCCAATTTTAATTACTACCGGTCTGGTCATCTTCCTCTCCATCTGGAAGGACTATAACGACTGTAGTACATCCCTCTTTTTATTATGATGACACCATAGTTTTCATGATGATCACTGGATTGCTTCTTTTCATATCAAAGCTGTGATTTACTTTGGAGCCTTCCCTAAATGAGTAGAGGGTGTAGAGGTCCCTCTTCTCATCTGACAAAGTAAGTGCCACTATATCCAATCCCAGATGATAACGAACTAGTTCAGAATACAGCAATGCTACTGCCCTGTTGGCCTCTGCTGACAGGGCCTAGCCTTAGCCAACACTGCGTCGAGTACTGGTTTTGTGATAGAAAAGAACTCTCCTGTGAGCAGGCTCTGGCTCCCAAGCTCAGAATTAGGTCCAGCTGCGGCCACCGTATCCAAGATGGCGTCCTCCACACAGGCAGCAGACAGAGGGGCTAAAGGTGCCGAGAGGTAGTGATTCCTCTGATTCTGTTGCAGCGCCCCCAACGTAGACAGCACTGTGCAAAATCACTACTTTTCTGACGGAGAAGCGCTGTCCCGTTTGCAGGCGCTGGCTCCCAGGCTAAGAACGAGGTCCCGCTAAAATCTCGGTACCAACATGGCGTCCCGCACACTGACCACGAAGCTCCGCACAAACCCTGCTGAGGCAGCTACAAAACGAAAGGCTCAAAGTGGCTAGATTAACAGAGTCCCGAGCCTGGCTCTCCCAATATGGGAATTTCTCCTGCCTATCCCCCCAGCAGCGCATCTGAGTCCAGCCGCCAGGCAAGGCCCAGCTCCGCCCGCCAGCAGAGACAGAGAAAAAAAAGTCAAAATGGTGCATTTACTTTCCGTCCGTGAGAGCCGGGCCTAGCCAGGAGCAGGAGTCAGCGAAAGAGAGGAGGTTTTTCGCTGAGTGGTATGAAGTCCCAATTAACAGCTCTGTGCCGTGTCTGAGATTGATTAGGTGATCAGAGGCTCTGTTTGATTGTCAGTTCAAGTCTTGGTTTCCAGAGGGATATAAAGAGATGTGTGCTTAGTCCACAATCTTGACTCCGCCCCCCAACACCCAACTCTTTATACGAATATGTGTAAACTCTCCCAAGCATAAAATGTCTCCTAGCCCTTTGTTCTGGGAATCAGTGTTTCGAGAGCAATCTCCTTGTCACTCTACTTGCCATTAGTAATAAACTATGACTTGCTTTTAAATCCACATGACTCTTAGCTACCCTTAACAAGAATATGAGCAGTGCATCTATTGAGTTAGGTAATAGAACAGCCTTAGAGCAATGGAATGGCTGCATCTATGAGGAACTGCAGAGAACTGCAGAGTAAGAAAGAAAAAAGAAATGTGCACAAAAAGAAACATGAATAACAAGTCATTCATTCTAGCTCTTTTTCCCTGGTAGATTTCTATTTCCTGATTTTTGGTACCTTATGAACTTTGATTCCCTTAAGTTCCCTGATGTACTCCTCTATTCTCGTAATACAATTCTTTCTCTCTGTGTGTGTTTTTGTTATTGTGCAACACAGTGATGTTTTTGGCAAAAGCACATCAATATAGAGATGGTGGTGCAAATGGTTAGGGGCTTGACTAACCAATCAGAAGTACCTTAGAAGACAGGCCTGGCAATCTGCTTCACAGGGTCAAAAATTCTATGGAATGATTTTACTCTTCACACATGGGTCTGCATGAATCAGAACCAACTCAGTGGAAACTAACAACAACAAGACAGTCCCACATGCAATCTCTCATTTGATCTGATCACAAAAGAATTTAAGTCACTGCCTGGAGACAGTACTACTGGCTACTGGCAATTTCAGCCTTGCATTGACAGTCAATGCTGTTGCCCAAGTAGGTACTGCTTCCTAAGCATGTTGATGAACGATCATCTATTTAAGATTATTTGTTCCTCCGTGTTGTAAACCCTTCCTCTATGATGTTAAAGAGAGAGGATGGATGGCAGTTGTGTTGATGGGACAGGGCTCAATGTGTAAGACTGTAGTTTGCTTTAAGGCAATGTCTTGAGATATAAAGTAAAGGAAAGCGAGCCGTGAGTTGGGGGACTTCACACTACCAAGGAGCAGTGCTGGGAGAAGAGCATATCTTTGGAAAAGACCAGGGGTCCCTATGCATCAGAAGATCCCAGTCCAGGGGAAGACATGACAAGGACCTTCTTCCCGAGTCAGCAGAGAAAGCCTTCTCCTGGAGCTGACATCTTGAGTTTGCAATTTTAGCCTACTGGATAGAATCAACTCAGTGGAGACTAACAACAACAATAAATAAAATAACAACAATAAAATATCTTCTTTAAAAAGAAAATTATTGTGATTAAGTGAAAGATAAAGATCCAAGTCAATTTTCCATATAACACCCTGAGCACCTGTCTCTCTGCAACTCCATCTGCTCTCCTCACCCTGTGACAGCACACTCTTCTTTTCCACTCTTTGCTTCCAGTATCCACTCAACCAACAATTGTCCCTTCCTCTCTATCCTCTCCTTACCCTTCTGAAAGCAAACCAGTAAGACAGCCTCATATACATTAAACCATGAAGTACACAAAAATTTCTCTTGTTAAAGACATCCACTGTGGTATTTCTCTTATATGGCACATTTTCTCTCTCTAACATCAATATAAGGTTTCTATGAGTTGGAGTTGGCTCAAAAGCAATAGGCAACAACAATCAATAGAATTAGGAGTTAATGACTCCACTTGTGCATTAATATTTCACTAACTTATTTTAACCTTCTGGAAGCTACCTACGCTTCCAGTCAGTATATTGAGACAGGCACTATCCAAGCCAAATCCTTCTAAGAGACATCTGCTTTGGCTGTCGCCCAACACTTAGCAGAGAGTAGCCTGTAGTCCTTGACACTATAACCACAGAATGGGCCATAGATGGCCTCAGCCTGACACTGGGTGGAGACTTAATATGCTAATGAAATAAAATCAACAGTTCCCTGCATCCTGGAAAATCAAACTCTTGTCTAGAGCAAAATCTATAGTGTCCCCCAAACTCTGAGCTCTGAAGCTCAGTCCTGAATACTGATGATGAATTTGTGTTTCCTTGTCTGCTGTCTGCTGTCTTTAAAACCCCACATTCCCCCGCTAATTTGGAGCAGTCATGGAAGCAGCAGTACCCACTACTCCTTTTGAAGAAATGAAGATGTCTTTCTGATCTCCTACCTAGGCCTCTTGTTTATTAGCTGCAACAAATCACACTGAATAAAGCCTGGAGTCCACTCAACATTTCTGACATCAGTAGATTTAGGAATTATTGGCTCAGCTTGTTCATGACTGTTGTTTTAATCACTTGGAAGCTACCTACAGTTGCAGGCAGTGTATCATAAGTAGTTATATTAGCTACAGATTCTCTTTCTTTTAAAGAAATAAAAATAATTATAAAGATTAGAAAGCCTACAAAAATAACAAATATTGTTTCTAAAAGAAACAATAGGGGATGACTTTTAATCTCACAGTATAGTGGCCAAGGGCATTTCCTAACCAACTGATCTCAATGTAACAAAAGGTATTAAAATTTCAATTGATAAATCACCAAGATGTCCCCACAAGACAGTGAAAAACAGTCTTCTCCCTTAACATTTCCTTTCCTTGCCTATGGCTTCCACTCCCCAGTGATCTCCAGTCAACTTGAAAGAGAAACATAAGTCTCCTGTCAACACATTGAGCTCTTCCGAGCCTAAGATCTAGCTTCACACAGAAAAACTGGGTAATACAGTTGTCCTTGTCGTACCCATTGCCATCAGTTTAATGGCACTCAGTGTAACCTGTTTCAACAGGTAATATAAGTGCATGTGTATACTTATCACCAAAAAGGTGTTTCCCATTGTGAATACAGCTTCTATTTTTGTAGCAGCCAACCAGCTAGAAGCCAGATGCAACAGAGAAAGATAAGTCACAAGCCGTTTGGATAACAGGAAAATGATTGTGGCATTTCCTATTTGATTTTTCAGTTATTGCCTGGAGAATATTAAGACTAGTGAGACAAAAAACTCTCTAGCCAGTTGTAGGAAGTTTACTTGTTATCCCTGAGGCTAACTTAATTCAAATTCAATGGAGCACAGTCCTCCTCCACTGGAAAGTCGTAACTCAATCATTTATAATATATTTAGTTATTAACAGTACCAGACTACTGAAAACAAAGCATTAATATGCTTAGGGATATAAGGAAAAACAACCAAGAAATAATTATCTGAGTCACTAGTCTCCTCTTACTCTCACTCTCTCTCCTTTTCCTTTCTCTCCACTCCATCTTTCTCCAGTTTGTGTTTCTTTTCTGATACTTTTAAAAGTGTAAACTGGTATAAACTATTCCAGTGAATGCTATGTAGCTAGGTTTTTATGTCTCCTTCACAAAGAGGATTTGAAGCACTTACTGATGGAGATAAAAGACTGCAGTCTTCAATATGGATTATACTCCAACATTTTACTCACACACACACACTCACACACTGACACACACACACCCTCACAACTGGACCAGGAAGCAATACCATGATAAATGGGAAAAAGATTGAAGTTATTAGGGATTTCATTTTTACTTGGATATACAATCAGCATCCAAGGAAGCAGCAATCAAGAAATCAAAGAACAATTGCATTGAATAAATATGCTGCAGGGTACCTCTTCAAAACATTAACAAGCAAAGATATCACTTTGAGACTAAGGTGCACTTGACCTAAGCCATGGTATCTTCACATGCATGTGCAAGCTGGATAATGACTAAGAAAGACCAAAAAACAACTGGTGTTGAATTATGGTGTTGGAAAATGTTGAATATAATATGGACTGTCATAAAAAAATGAACAAATCTATCTCGGAAGAAGTATAGTGAGAATGCCCCTTAGAAGCAAGGATGGTGAGACTTTGTTTCACATGCATTGAACATGTAAGTTAGCAGAAAGGACCAGTCCCCAAAGAATGGCATCACGTTTGGTAAAACAGAGGGTCAGCAAAACAGGAAGCCCTTCAATGAGATGGACTGACACAAGAAGCTGATAACGATGAATTGAAGCATTGCAGTAATTGAAAAGACAGTGCTGACCTGGGCATATTTTCATCCTGTTGTATGTAGGATTTCTGTGAGTCACAACTGACTCAGCAGCACCTAACTACAACAGCAGGTTATTAAAGTTAATGCCTGGAACATAGGAAAGAAAAAAGAGAGAGTGAGAGATGGATGGATTCAATATGCCACAAATATATAATTGGCCTCAAGGAGTTATCATCTGCCTGAGGAATAACAAAAAAAAAAAAAGAGTTAATAATGCAAGCCATAAATTGGTTTTAGGAGCCTCAGATATCTTCTCCCAATGTTATTCTATCAGCTATAAGAAATTTTCCATTGCTAATACACATGACTCAATTGTTTTACAATCAAGTGAATATATACATGCTTCATCCTCCTTCATGGGGAGGCTATGCTGATCATTAAGAAAATAGTTATATTCTTATCCTGTCTCCAATGAGAGCAAATTAGAGCAGGATCAAATTCAACTTCAGGAGCTGTCACTGAAGTGCATAATTTTTCATTAAACACCAAAGCAATGCACAGATTAATAGAATGCTTAAAATTGCCTTTGACTAAATTTATGTAAACTGATGATATTAAGGAAAATTTTTGCTAATGAATAGGAAACCAAACTGAACTGCCTGGATAACACAGCTAGGAATAATACAATAGAACCCCTGTTCACTTCTGTTGGTTTTCAGAAGAAAGGCCATCATTCAGAGGGATGACCAAGGACACTTATCTTGAGCTGCTGGAGGTGGCATTCTTGGACTGACAGGCCCAAGACAGAAGAGAATGAAAGCATTTGCCAAGAAAGTTTTCATTAGCAAGACCAAAACTCAGATGTTTGAAAGGATAGTTTTCTAGCCATAAATAGTACAGACTGAAGATGCAATGGTGTTGCTCCCTAAGTCTCCAGGTAACTTCTGGAAAACCAAAGTCTTTGGGTTTGGGGGTAAATATGGCTGCAAACTAACACTCTTTCATGTGTTCAGGGTACTGTGGTGACTTGTATGTTGCTATGATGCTAGAAGGGATGCCGTTGATATTTCAAGTAGCAACAGAAACATCCATTGTTTTCGAGGAGTTTCCAGACTGAGACAGACTAAGCAAAAGGACCTGGCAATCATCTTACGAAAATCAGCCAATGAAAACCCTATGAACCACAATAGTGCATTGTCTGACATAGTTCTGAAATATGAACAAAGATACCAACAATTAGGAAAATGGTTCAAGACTGGATAATATTTTGTTCTGTAGGTTGTCCTAAATCTGAGTAGGGTCTATGGCAACTAACACAGTAACAGCAGTGGTAGGTATGTCTCTTTCATGTGATTCACATGTACACACACTTTTATTTTTGTAACTTAAATTAATACTAGAGACCTACATGCTTTTGAGGCTGAGGCTAGAGGACAGTTGATTTACCTGTTAGAACAAACTTTTTAACTTCCAGCCAAACTGTGTCTATGTATTTTTCAAACTGTATTTACTAGTTGTTAACTGATATGTCTTATTAACTTAAAAGAGTGAAAAAGAGAATGTCAAAACTGAAAGAAACAATATTTTCTAAGTCATCTTCTCCGTGACTGATGAATGTTATAAACAAAATTTTTCATTTCTGTAATGGACTATCCAAGATCATGTATCTAGCAAGTGCTCATTTTCTTGATTCAGGAGATTTGTGGACTTCTACAAGAGTTTCTAGATGGGATTTATTTATTGCTCTTCTTCAAATTTTCTGAAAGATTATCTTCATTTAATTACATGTGTATTTTCTAGAACAACCTGTCCAGAGCTTTTATCAGATTTTTAAAAGGGTCTGTGATTAAAAAATTACCCAAACCTCCAAACTAAGTCTCTGGACTCTCAGACTAATACACTGACAACATTAACAGGGTCATTTATACAAAACTGAATGAAACCCTTCAGAGAAGAGAATATTTGTCCATACATTTTGGGAGGATGCTATTTGCAAATTTTCCATGCTTCATCATGAATCACCTTTGAAATTTGCACTTTGGTAAAGCCTTTACAAATCAAAATGCATGCAGAGAGCTGAGAATAATAAATGACGCTCAGGCCATTTCCACTGACTTGAAGGTCACCAGTTTTATGAAATGCAAACCTCCTTCTATGAGATGGAATATTTAACCTGCTGTTTGAATAAGATATGTCATTGTTCCTGCTGGTTTGTAAATAAATAACACCAGCCCACTCCTGTATGCACTTGGTCTTTTCTAAAACATTCTTGGGCTTTCAAGTGGATGATCTTATTGGACTACTTCAGTTGTCACAGAATTTAATGTGGAAAAGAGCCAACAGATCCCTATGTAATGATTAAAAAGTTAAAAAAAAATTCATTTACATACTTTCTTGGCTCCAGATATGATTTCCCTGATAAGATAAAATTGAGATAGATATAATATTTATAGATATTTTCATTATATTTATTAAGAATTTTTCTATGAACAAAATTCATTTTGCCTGTATTTATTTCCCAAAGGAAATACTGGTGACATAGTGGTTAAATGCTACAGCTGCTAATCATAAGGCTGGCAGTTCAATCTGCCCAGTGCTCCTTGGAAACTCTATGGAACAGTTCTACTCTGTCCTATAAGGTCACTATGAGTTGGAATTGACTCAACAGTACTGAGCTCATGTTACGGTATAACCCATGCTGAAGGTTGTAGTCTTTGATCTTCATTGATAAATGAGTGCTTCAGGCGTCAACTTTTGGTAAGCATTTGAGAAGCTTTGGTGCAACTGAGATGCATCAACAAACGGAAGCACTCAGTTGTCTATGTCAAGACATTTAAAGACAGCTACCTGGCCAACCAACTGAAAGACATTCATGTGCATGCTTATTCCAAAGAAAAGTGAACCAACAGATTGAGAAAATTATCAAACAATATCATTAATAAACCAAAACCGAACCAAACCAAACCCATTGCTGTTGAGTTGATTCTGACTCATAGAGACCCTACAGGACAGAATAGAATTGCCTCATAGGATTTCCAAGGAGCAGCTGGTAAATCTGAACTGTGATCTTCTTGGTTAGCAGTCAAGCTCTTAACCATTATACCACAAGGGCTCCAATATTGTTAACATCATAGACAAACACAATTGTGATGACAATAATTTAAAAACTGTTGCAACACTGGGGGGCGGGGTCAAGATGGCAGACTAAACAAATGTCTCCCTAAATCCCTCTGGATACCAAAACCTGAACTGATAATTGAATGGAGCCTTCTGGACACCTAGTGAGCCCTGGGACATGGTATAGGCTATTAATTTAGACTTTACACCACTCAACACAAGACCTCCTCTCTTTTGCTGACCCCACTCTCAGCGAACGTGGGCTTGCACAAACCAAAGGTAACTCATGATTTTGATTTTTGTCCTCTGTCTTAGCTGGCAAGTGGAGCTGGGACTTGACTAGCTGCTAATCTCAGACGCATTGCTGTTGGGATTGGCAAACGAAATTGCTGTATTTTGAAAGCCTGGATTAGGACTCTATACATCACGGCACCGTTGGTCTTTCTTTCTGCCTCTGCCATATAGTAGCTGGTATTGACGCTGCAGCAAGCTTGTGCGGGACACCATCTTGTTCCACTGGGAGGCAGAGACACCCATAAGGATGCCCCAGCTGGACTTACTTTCTAGGCTGGGAGGCAGCGCCTGCCCAGGGAGAGCACTTTTCCAGCAGAAAAGCACTATTTTACAGTGTCACCTATGGCTGGGACCCAGCAACAGAGGCTGTGGACTCTGGGAATCTTGGCACCTTTGGCCTCTCTTTTGATCCCAGTTAGGTGGTGAGTTTGTATGGGACACCATCTTGTTCCACTGAGAGGTGGAGATACCCATACAGAAGCTTCAGCTAGACCTAATTTCTGGGCTGGGAGACAGTGCCTGCCTGGAGAGAGCAGAAAAGCAGTATTCTACACAGTGTCGCTACAGCTGGGGCCCGATAGCAGAAGCCAGTAGGCCAGTAGCCTTTCTGTATTTTGAGCTAGTTTATAACATCTGGGGTTCAACATAGAGGTGCTTACTTTGCCAGCTTGGAAGAGGGACCTATACACCTAAAAACCTGCCTGACTTTGGAAGTTGTCAGACACTTTTTACCTCTCATTTTAAGACAGCCTAGAGAAACCACTATGGTACATCCTCACAGCATCTCTCCTCACCTCTGCTGACTCACACGATGCCACAAAAGCAACAAACTCTGGAGAAAACCATAACCAAGAAATCACCCATGGCTTCAGATAGCCTCAAAAGAAAGCACCTGACAACTTCCCAAACAAAGGAGCTTTTCTGAAACTATCAGAAGATGAATACAAAAGGATTATACATAGAGCCCTTCTAGGCCTTATACAAATGCATCAGAACAAAATGAAAAGCAAGCTGTTCGATCTGATGGAACACCAGTACTCTAAAGTCCAACAGATCAAGAATAAAGTCAAACACATAGAAACTTCAATCCCAAGCCAGGAAAACAGAATGAAACAAATGGAAAATGGACTTTCTGATTTGGAAGACAGAATTACTGACTCCAGTATTCATGAGGAGGGATCAGAAAAAAGAAACAAGAAAAATGAAGAAGGGTTAAGAAGTGTGTGGCACTCTGTTAAGAGGAATGATCTATGATTAACTGGAGTTCCTGAACAGGGCAAGACACCCGAGGACACAGAGAGCATTGTTGCTAAACTGCTGACAGAAAACTTCCCAGAAATTACTAAAGAAGAAAATATAGGTATCCAAGATGCATATCAAACACCACTCAATAGAGATTTCAAAGAAAGACTCCAAGACATATTATACTCAAGCTTAACAAAATGAAACATAAGCAGAAACTCTGAAAGGCAGCAAGACTCAAAGCAAAGCTAACATTCAGCAGGAAACCCTGTAGACTTCTGTCAGGTTTCTGTCAGCAGAAACAATGCTGGCACTGAGACAGTGGCATGACAAATTCAAAGCCTTGAAGGAGAAGAACTTCCAACCAAGAATTATATATCCTGCAAAACTATCTTTCAAATATGAAAATGAAGACATTCGCAGATAAATAGAAGCTCAGAGACTTTGTAAAAACCAAACCAAAGCTACAAGAAATGCTAAAAGAGTCTTTTGGCTTAGAAGAACAAAACCACTAACTTTATGTTTTAGAAGCAAATACAAGACACATCACCCAGGATCCTACTCAGTTAGGGAAGGCTCCAAACTCAGTCAAAGCTATAATAGTGAAAGAAATGATCCAGTGATCATATCATGAAAACCATGATGTCATCATATTAAGAAGAGGGATGTATTATGGTCATTATAATCCTTCCAGATGGACAGGAAATTGATAAGAATGGTAGTAATTGAAATACAGTTTATACATAGTTTATTAATGGGGATTTTAGGGGCAGCCACAAAGAACAATAAAGATGTAACATATCAAATAAAGAAACGTAATACAGGAGTCTCAACAACCACAAAACCAACACTGAAAAAGGTGAAAAATCAACTCACAAAGAAGAATGTCCCAGAACAGACTAATAAGAACTGCTGCAGTACTGTATCAACATGGAACTGCAAGAAATTCAAGCCAGATTCAGAAAGGAAGTAGAAAAGGGAATATCATTGTTGATGTCTCATAGATCTTGGCTGAAAGTATAGAATATTAGAAAGATGTTTACCCGTGTCACTTTGTGAACTATTCAAAAGCATTTGACTGTGTGGATCATAACGAATAATGGGCAATGTAACAAAGAACAGGAATTCCAGAATACTTAATTGTGCTCATGAGCACTCTGCATGCAAAACACAGTTGTGCAAACAAAAACAAGGTAATACTGCATGACTTGAAATCAACAAAGGTGTGTCTCAGGGTTGTATCCTTTCACCATACTTATTCAGTCTATATACTGAGTTAACAAGCCATGATACTGGTTTCTGTGATGAATGTGGAATCAGAATTGCAGGAAGACTTATCAAAAACCTACAATCTATATATGTCTCAGCCAGTTTCTCCAGTCTGAAGTCCAGGATTTCTGAGGAATACACAGTTTTTTTCCATCTGATCTGGGAATAACCCCTTAAAGGTCTTGAAACCTACAAATTTAAACCTTAAAGTTTATCTAACCCCAAAATACCAATATACAATAACTAAGAAAAAACAGGAAATTTCAATTTACAAAGTAATTTCCATTCATACAAAGGAAGAATGGGAAATGAAGAGCAGTTGCCAATCTCTAGAACGTAACAAATCACTGATGACAAGAAAGGGAGAATTCCATGGCTTGGGAATGCAGGATATTCTTTGGGACCACTCTGAGAGCTCCTAGTTCTTCTGTGACAAAGGATAGGCTTTGCCATCTTCCTTTATGGGTACACTGGCCTTGTAGAATATGCTCTCTTTCACAGTCCATTTCCCCTAGGAGGTGGGTGATTGTCTCAGAGAACACGTAAAGATTGCAGAGTCATGAGTTACAACAGGCCCAGCTCAGATATTTCTTTGAAAAACACTAGGCTTCCCATTGTGTATTGCTTATGAACATAGACTTTTTTCAAGTCAGAATTAACATAGATTTGATTATGGTTCTTTTTTCTTACTAGCTTTGTGATCTCAGTTTTCTCTTTTGTAAAACTGAAGTTATAATAGCAACCACTTCAAGCTCTCAAGGCAAATGAATTAATATATTGCAATCAGTTAAACTGCTTAAATTTTAGTAAGTGCTACATAAATTCCAGCTATTATTATTCCTCTAGATATTGTTAGACCATTATCATCATTATCAATAACAGACAAGTAATCACTGAAAAAGATCAAGTTTAGAACTAATACTTAAGATATTTGCCTTTTACCTACTGATTTATTTTCTATTCGTCTCTTCATCCATTCTCACGTGATAAATATTGTCTTACATTTATTTGAAATGATAAACTTAACTAAAGAAGGAACATCTTTGATAATTGACTCACCCAAACTGAATGACAGCGAATGCTTACCGAAATGTACTTTAAGTGAGTCTTGGTGCCACAGTCTTGTATCTTTCCCAGATCTTCGTTTCACAATTGCCAGTAACAGAGTTAGTTAACGAAGCAGTTTTTGAACATTTCAATGACCAAATTACACATTTAGTGGCATTGGACACCGTCTCTTTTAATAAAGCAGTGCCTGGTTGAAAACTGACTTGTTCTATTGTACATTCATAGATTAGCTAGAACTAAAAATAAATCTGCTTTAACGACACTTGGCTTTGGCTTGGAAAAAGTACAGCCAGAGTGATCCTTAGATGTGTAAACAGTGAGATTTCATCTCCCATACTGCAGGCATGTTATCACGAGGTTTCCACCCCATGAAGAAGGACATCATGCTTGGTAAGGTGGAAAGTCAGTGAAAAAAAAGAAAGATCCTCAAGGAAACAGGCTGCCACAGTAGCTGCAACAATGGGCTCAGACACAACAATGACTGTGAGAATGGAACAGGCCTGGGCATTGTCACCTTCTAGTCTACATAAGGTAACTCTGAGTGGAAACTGACTTGATGGCACCTAACAACAATGACAGCGATTATGAGTTCACCCTTCTGAAGAGTTTTGCTCAACATGACCAGAAATAACCAGATTCTATAACATCCTGATTTGTTTTTACCATTCACCAGTATAGTCTCTGTGAGCACATGATCTGTGATCACAGACGACTTGAGTGGTTATTCAACTTAAAGTTTTGCCATTGCATGACCAGAGTTATCAGCTTGTTTTGGCTGTGGTTTCAGACATACACAACTCAGAAGAATAATCTGCTCAAAGACTCTCAAATGGACAGTGGAAGTAAAGCTGCAGACAATGTCACTAAAGAAGTCAATGTCATGGATTGAATCACTCCTCCCAAAAGATATGTACAGCAATTTGGCTAAGCCATTATTCCTGGTATTGTGTGACATTCTCATACATTGTAAATCCTCCCTATGATGTTAATGAGGGAGGATGAGCAGAAGTTGTATTGGCAGGGCAGGACTCAATGCGTAAGACAGTACTGTGTCTTGAGGCAATTTCTTGAGCTATAAAGGAAAGGGGAGCAAGAGAAGAGTTGGGGACAAACCACATCTTACCAAGAAAGGAATGCCAAGGGGAGCAGAACACAACCACTGGAAAGGCCTCAGAAGCTCCTAGTCCAGGGGAGGATTGATGACAAGGATCTTCCATCAGAGTCAAGACAGAGAAAGCCTTACCCTGGAGCTGCCACCCTGCATTTGAACTTGTAGCCCACTGGACTGTGACAAAATAAATTTCTCTTTGCTAAAGCCATCCACTTGTGCCATTTCTGTTATAGCAATGCTAGATGACTGAGTCAGTCATGTGGGTCATGTATCTGGTTATTGACATTAGACAAATGTATGGTCCACTTGACGAGAAATGTTATTGGACCCAGATATAAATAGTACTGGAGTCTACAATCTTTACACAGTGTCAGATGGCAAAAACTGCATTGTAACTGCAAAAATACTGAGAATAATGCTCCATTCAAGTAGATATAAATGATAATGATCAAATGACCCAACCCAAAGTCCAAGGTCAAGAAAGTATATGTTGCCTATTTAATAGGAAAATTTTAATAACATGTGGCCAACAGGCTAGATACAGGAAGGGTGAAGAATTCACATTACTAGTGCAGACTCTCATAATATTTAAACAGGATTCTAAGCTTCAGGGACATTTTTTTTCATCCTCTGTAGTGTTTCACTTAGCATTTTCACTTTCTTCCTCAGGAAATTTCCACAGGGTGCTGTGTGGTGAAAAGGACTGCTGGGTAAAAAGGTACAATTCTAAAGAAAGTGTTCATGGTTATATGATCATTTAACTAGTTGAAGAAATTCTCATTCTTCTGACACTTCAAATAATGCTCAATATGAAAATAACAGTAGTTATGCTTAGAAAGGAAAATGAAAACAAAAAAATATATAGCAGCACACAGAGAGAACATTGCCTTTTGAGCCTCATAGTCTGCTTCTTTCTCTACAGACCCAACAAAGATATTTTTAGATTTTGCCAACAGACCATACGCTCCCAATTCCTTAATATTAAAAGCTGTCTCATCTTGTTTTATTTAACATGATATTTATAGTTCCCTCTGTTTTATATGTAAGTAGTTGAGCATTTACTCATGATCATTAACATTTATTAAAAATTCCACCAGATTTTATACAGCAACTTCTATTTGTGAGTTACTGCTCCAAGACGCCATGTGTTAAAGCTCAAAAAAAATTTGAGAGTCATTGATTGTACTTTTTCTTATATTTTACATGGCTCTTCATTGAATAATAATAAAATAACATTTGGATTTTTGGACTACGTATGTGAGAGCAAGAGGGAATACAGAATAGAGTGGGACTAGGTACCTGGGGAATAAGGGACATTGGTGTAAGATATTTGAGAGTCACCAACTTAAGGCAGGTAAATGGCTGTTATAAATGGTACTAACCTGCAGGTGAAAAATTTGTTGTCTTTTGAAACAAAATATTTAGATTATTAAATATTAAAACAAAGTGATAGTCCCAGAGCAGAGTAATGGCTCTTAATTGGTCTACGTCAAGCCAAAAGAATTTAAAGTGTTAAGCTCTGACGATCTGCTACAAACGCCCCATGAATGAAATATTCTTTTTACAGAGATGACTGAAGAGTTTGAAGGTAATTCACTATGTACCTCATTTATGATGACAACCATCTGGGGATCTTAAGGACGTCAATAAAATCTTCTGCATGATACATGAAATTGTTTCAAAGTAATTCCTTATAATTTCTTATTGTAAATGATGATTTTACTAAGTTATCCATCACATAATTTTAGTGTTAACTCTTATCCCTAGACAGTTAATTCCATCAACCACATTGGTTGAAATTGAACATTTAATTAAATATTGAAAACTACAACTTTAAGCAAACAATATTATCTACAATATAAGTAATTGAACACACATATGTAAGGATTCTTGCTGGCTCAATGGTTAAATGCAAGGCTGTTAAGTAGAAGGTCAGTTATTCAAACCCACCCCATCACTCCCTAGGAGAAAAGACCTAAAGATTGGCTTCCATAAAGATTATAGCTTAGAAAACCCTATGGGGCAATAGGGTCACTGTGTGTCAAAATTGACTAGAAAGCACACAACACAAAAAAGTATGCATGTACTCATCTATTACACACGTGTTTGAATAGTGGTTGATTTAGAGCAGAAACTGCCAAACTATGCCCCACAGGCCAAATTTGATTAGTGTATGTCTCTTCCTTGTTTTGACTTAATTACTAAGGAAAAAAAAGACCTCAGAATAATTTTAAAAGGAAGTGTTAAGAAGAATAAAAGGATTTGGGTGGATGAGAAGGATAGTGAGAGAATAATGACTGAACTGAAAAATGAGACTGCCACAAAGACATATTTACCTTTTTTTTTTTTTTTTTAATTTCATCTGTAATTTTTGTTTGGCTTACTTGTTTTCAAATGTTCCCTTTCCAGGAATTTCAGATTATAAGCTTATTATTTTTTTCTACTAGAATGATTCAACATACCCAAGGATATCAAACTATGTTCTTTCATTGTTTTGAATCTCAACCAATGGCCCCAATGTCAGTTCAGTTATACAGCCAGAAACTTAAGAGGCATTCTTGTCATCTCCATCTCTCTTACCCTTATAAAGAAATTTTCAACATTTGTTGACTTTTATTTCCTAAATATGTATTATGCTTCTCCACATCTATCCATATTCACTAACAAATACCAGAGCCATTTACATCCTTTACCAAGATTGCTTATTAACTGATATCCATTTATTATCTCAAGCGGCTTCGGTATTGCAGTGTCAGAATTCTTGCTTTCCACGAGGCAGATCTGGGCTTCGCTCCTAGCCAACGGACCTCACGCATAGCCACCTGTGTCTCAATGGAGGATACTGTCATGGATTGAACTACGTCTCCCCAAAAATATGTGTAGCTATGTGGCTGAGCCATGATTCCCAATATTTTATGACTGTCTTCCATTTTTTGAGCTTTCCATGCTGTATGTTAAAGGATTAGGGTGAGACTGTAAATCTCTTCATAGAATCATCTCCGTGCTACACTGTAAAGAGAATTTCCCTCGAGTATGACTTGCAGCACCCTTTATCCTTTACACCCTATGAGAGATAAAAGGAAAAGGAAGCAAACAGAGAGTTGGGAACCTCATCATCAAGAAAGCAGCACCGGGAGAAGAGCTCATCCTTTAGATCTGAGGTTCCTGCACCAAGATGCTCCCTGAACAGAGATTGATGCAACATATAGACTTTCCTCCAGAGCTGACAAGGAGGAAAGCCCTCCCCTGGAGTCGACATCCTGAATTTGGACTTGTAGCCCACCGGACTGTGTAAGAATAGACTTTCCTTTGTTAAATCCATCCACTGGTGGTGTTTCTGTTAGAGCAGCACCAGCTGACTCAGACAGCACAGTGCTACGATGCTGGACGAATTTCAGCGGAGCTTCCAGGCCAATAATGACTAGGAAGAAAGTTCTGGCAATCCATTTCTGAAAATCAACCAATGAAAACTCTATGGATTCCAATTGTGTGACCTGCAAATGATCATGGGAATAGCACAGGATGCTGCAGTATTTCATTTTATTGTGCATGAAGTCCCTGTGAATCAGAAGCTGACTCTGTAGCAGACAGTGATCACATTTGTTGATTCAGATCCCCC
The DNA here is from genome assembly GCA_028571685.1 of Heterohyrax brucei. NCBI lineage: Eukaryota > Metazoa > Chordata > Mammalia > Hyracoidea > Procaviidae > Heterohyrax > Heterohyrax brucei. The sequence continues at coordinate 57,091,181 of CM053149.1, forward strand.
ACAAAATTGTGGAGCATTCATTTGAAGTCATTAAAATTGAATTATTTCTCTTAAAGTTCTTTAGTGATTTTCTGTTGCTTATCATATGGGCCCATATCCCAAACCCTTCCTGACCTGTTTCATCTCATCAGTTTCTTTTCAGCCTCTGCTGCCCCAGGATTCGTTTCTTCGTTTCTCTTAGTTCTTCATGGTTGTGCTATGTTCATTCTCACTAGAAAATTCCCCATGGTTTTCCTCCCATCTGTAATGATGCTTCTCCAGCATAGCCACACCTCCACTTCATCTTCTTAGCTCTTGTTTATCCTTCAGCTGTCAGAAGTTTTCTCAGAAAGCTCTCTTCAATCAATGCCAAATTACTTTTTCTATTGTTATGGATCTTATTTCTCTCAGTTTGCAATTACATAATTAATGTGTGGCTATTTGGTTAATAGAAAACACAAGCTTCTGAAGAGTCCAGCCACCTGTTTAGGAGGTATAATTTATCCCCAACTACTAGTACAAAGCCTGATATTAGTAGGTACTCAGTAACTATTTAACAGATGAGTGAAGGTTCTGTATTCAAACTGCCTGTGCATGGTAGTAACCAGGAAGTAGAATATTCTAGTTTTTAATTTAAATTCTTGAATTCAAATCCTCTCTGCTACTGGGCTGTGTTGCTGGAATTCCCATTTTCATTTGTCAATTGGATTCCTGTTAAATGAGGGGATTAAAGAAAAATTCTAAGTCAGAAGGAGGCGAGAAGAGACTTCTTCCTGATTGTTTGCTGTTTATTGGGCCAGCACAGTAAGCAAGTGATCTGGATGGGAATTTGGTTTTCCCGCCAGCATTACTATCTATAACTGTATGGAATCCTTGTATTTAATTTATAGTCCATATAATGCTTTTCATTACCAAGAAACTTATTTTATTTCAAATAGATGCAGCCATAGCCTTGTCTGTAAAATTACTGGTCATAACACATAACCCAGCATGCTGAAGAAGCTGGCTTGAGAGAACAGTAAAAATAACCTAATCAAGACTCAATTACCGGAGGCAGTACTTTCCAATGCATTTCATGAGGCCAGTATTAATTACTCCGATGCCAAACCAGATAAAGACTTCACAAAGTAAACAATCAAAAAAACTACAGGCCCGTGTGTCTTATGAATACGGATGTGAAAATCCTCAGTAACATTCTAGCAAACCAAACCAGCAACATATAAATGAAATGATACAGCATGACCAAGTGAGATTTGACTTAGAGATGCTAGGTTAGTTTAGCATCCTAAAATCAATCCATGTAGGACAGGATGTCAATAAAATAAAATACGAAGATTAAAGATTATGTCAAAAGAGGGAGAAAAACCATTTGGCAAAATTCAACATTCTTTCATGACAAAAATACTCTATGAAGTAAGAATAATTGATAAGTAGCATCTATGAAAAACAGTTAATATCTTACTTATTATTGGTGAAAAGTCTTTCATTCTGAGACCATAAACAAGACAAGGAAATCCACTCTAACTCTCTCTATTCAACATTGTACTGGAGAATTCAGTTATGGCAATCAGCGAATAAACCGAAATAACAGACATCCAGACTGGAAATGCAGACTTCCTCCAAACTTATCTGTGGATTTATTGCAATCTATATCGTAACCACAGGTAACTTCTTTTTAGAAACTGACAAGCTGATTCTAATATTCATACAGAACTACAGAGGGCCAAGAATTTCTAAAGCAATCCCCAAAAAGAACTAAGTAGGAGAACTCAAATTCCTAATTTCAAACTTACTACAAGCATCAATAATTAAGGCAGTCTGGTACTGGCAGAAGCATAAGCAGATAGCTCAGTGGAATAGAATTGATAGTTTAGAAATAAATTCATACAGCTATCAGTTGATTTTCAAGGCCAATGTCAAGACCATCCAAGGGAATAAAAATAGTCTTTTCAACAAACAGTTCTAGGTCTACTGTGGATAATCTCCACTGATGTAGAGTCAATTGTGACTCGTATTAACCCTATACAGTTTCCAAGGTGTAGATGGTGGATCTCAACTGATGATCTTTTGGTTGCCAGTCAAGTTCTTAAGCGCTGTGTCACCAGGGCTCCCTAATATGGATAGCCACATGCAAAAAAATGAATTCATCATAGTATATAAAAACAAATAATTCAAAATACATCAAAGGCCTAAATGTAAGGGTAAAATCTGAACACTCATAAAAGAAAACATGGAGTTAAAACTTCATGACCTTGTAGTTGGCAAAAGATTCTTATATATGACACCAAAACCACAAACAACAAAACACATAGTAGATAAATTAAAACTTACCAAAACTGAAAACCTTTGTGCTTCAAAGAATACCATAAAGTACCCAAAATATCTTACATAATGGGAAAAATATCTGCAAATCATGTATCTGGTAAGATACTTGTCCCTAGACTATATAAATAACTCTAACAACTCAATAAAAAAGACAAATAACATCATTTTAAGAATGGGCAATGAATTTGAATAGACATTTCTCCAAGAAAGATGCACAAATGACCAAGAGGCATTAAAGCCTGACTTCACTGGCCATCAGTAAAATGCAAATTAAAACCAGAGTGAGACATCACTCCTCACCCAGTAGGTGGCTAAAATCAAAAAGTCAGATAAGATCAAGGGCTGACAAGGATGTGAAGAAATGGGAACCTGCTAATGGGAATGTAAAATGGTATAGCTGATTTGGTAAACCATCTAGTGTTTCCTCCAATGATGAAATATAGAGTTATCATATGACACAGCAATTCCATTTTTAGGTATACATTAAAGAGAAGTGAAAATACAAGTCCACAAAAAATAGCTTGTTCATGAATGCTGATAGCAGCAATACTCATAATCATAAAAATATGGAAAGAAGCCAAGTATTCATCCACTGACAAATGGACAAACACAATGTGGTACACTTCCATTACAATGGACTGTACCACCTATCCCTATTATCTTCCTTGGTTTGATATAAATATTTATATATGCATATGTTAACTGATTCCTGTTTTCCTTACTCTTTCCCTTTATTGGAAACCCTGGTCACATAGTGGGTTAAGTGCTGCATCCGCTAACCAAACGGTGAGCAGTTCAAATCTCCCAGGCACTCCTTGGAAACAAAGAGGCAGTTCTGCCCTGTGTTTAGGGTTGCTGTCAGTCGGAATTAACTCAAGGGTCACAGGTTTGGTTTTCCCACTCTCTTGTTATTTTATATAAGGATTTTGGGAAGTGGTTTACTTTGCAATTTATTCTCTAACCTCTCATATTCAAGTAGAACCTTGACTGAGTAGGAAAAGAATTATCATTGCCCAGAAATGGAGACAAAGATTGCTAGAATTTTGCATCAGCCCTTTTTGGAGTGAGGCTGAGGACATTTTTGTTTATACAAAGACTATCTGTGCCTTGTTAGATATAAGCATACAGTTTTTGAAATGAGTGTAGACAGGTGTATTATTACTGTTACCCACTGCCATCTAGTAAGGTGTCATTCATAGTGACCCAACAGGTCAGAGTAGAACTGCTCCATGGTGTTTCCAAGGAGCACCTGGCAGATTTGAACTGCCAACATTTTGGTTACCAGACGCAGCACGTAACCCACTATGCCATCAGCCTTTCTGAAAGGTATGTATAAATACTTAACAAATAAAGAGATGCCTCTATTTGAAAGTTGGCTATTGTCACTCTGACAAATGGCTGCTATTTTTTTGCCCTTTGCGTTGTGATATTGAACCTGAGACGCAGTGGTGTATTAGAGTTAACTTCTACCAGTTCCCCAGAGTCAACTGTAAAATTTTCAAGAAGTTTGAGAAGCTGGTTGTTAAAAGCCATCATCATTTAAAAAAATAAATTGTATAAGCTTAAATGAATCAAATTATTGAAAAAACTATCCTAAACATAAAGGAAATGAATATTCAAAGTATATGACTTCTCATTATTTTACTGTAGTTTACTATTACCTATGCTTTGGGGATAATTCATGCCAGTCATAATTGTATAGTACTTGAATAAGATATGCATACTGCTTCATCACATTGATACCTTGAAATCAGCCAAAATGGAAATACTTACAGCATGAAAATCTCTAAGCGCCAGAAATCAGAAATTTTTTTTTTTAGTTTTTCCCTCTGGAAAGCTTACTGTAAAACACATGTAAGGATGCCTTTGGACACTGTAACAATATTCTTCTTTTATCGGTTATCATCTCAACAGGTGCTGGCATTAGAAAGCACCCGTGGGGGCTTGAAAGACAGGAGAGGGGGAAGGGAATCTCCTACATCTTGAGTGCTATTCCTATCATCCTAGCTCCATTTGACGCTGGCAGTGGTACTTGGCTCCGGTTTTCAGCTCTTTCAACACTCTCAGTTCCATATTGGGTCTCTATTTTGAATTCTCAGAGGTAGGACGAAAAACATATACAAATCCCATTCAGTTTTTTGCCTTTAATCCGAAAACCCAGACTGCTTTTGACAGTTCTTACCCAAACTGATTTGAATTTATCCAAAATTATGTATTTATCATGCATCATATTTCATGTATGACATCTGATGAAAGTTACATGCTAAGTATACTCACGCCCTAATTTCCCAGTGTGTGGTTTCCGTGCCCTTTCCTTTCTCCTGTGACTACTCTTTACATAATAATACATTTAACACACACGTTAATTAAACATTTTGCATGTGTACAATTAATTCAGTAACGCCAATTACACCAGTCGTATTGCGCAGTCAACACTAATATTCGTTGCTAAAATTTCCCCACCATAAACAGAAACTCTGTTTCCTAAACAATGTCTACCCACTGTTCCCTCACTACTGTCCCTGACAGCCATATTACACTTGAACTCTATTACATTATACTAGATATTTCACACAGCTGAAGTCATACAGTATTTATCCTTTTGTGACTCACTGACTTCATTCCGGACAGTTTTTGAGATTCATCCTTTTTGTCACATGTATTAGTATTTCATTGCTCTTTCCTGCTGAGGAATACTTCACTGTGTGTATATCATCATCTGTCTATCCTTTTCTCTGTTGACAGATATTTAGGTTGTTTCAACATTGTGACTATTGTGAAGTCTCATACAGTGCACCCTGGTGTACATGTGTCTGTTTACACTGCTGCTTTCAAGTGTCCTGGGTGTACATCTAAGAATGGAATTGCTGTGTCGTACGGTAGTTCTATGTGTGAGTAACTGCCAAATTGTTTGTCATAGCAGTTGTACCATTTTGCATTCCCACCAGCAATGGGATCACATTATAATTTCTTCACATCCTTATCAACATTTTTGTTTTTTCTCTTTTTCTTCTCATCTCCTCTCTTCCCCTCCCCTCCCCTCCCCTCTTCTCTCCTCCTTTCAGCTTCTTTCCTTCCTCCCATGCTTGCTTTCTATCTTTCCTTCTTTCTTGCTTTCTCCTTCTTTCTTTTTCTCTTAGCCATTCAAGTGACAGTGAAGTGACATTCCATTGTGATTTTGATTTGTGTCTCGCTAATATGCTCCCTCCTACTTAGATCAGCAATGAACATCAATGGATCCAGTAGTCAAGAAATCAAGCAACTACTGCAACTGAGGTCTTTTGTAGCAGACCTTTTAAAATCTTAAAAAGCAAAAATGTCACTTTGATGACTAAGCTATGCCTGAGCCAAGCCATAGCATTTTTAATTGCCTCCTATAAATGCAAAAGCTGAACTATGAAAAAGGAAGCCAAAGAAATTGTGGTGCTGGCAGAGAACAGCAAATATAACATGAATTGTCAGAACAACAACAAACAAAAGCCAGCCTTGAAGGAAATACAGCAAAAACATTCTTTAGAAAAGAAGATGATCAGACTTCTTTTTGCTTACTTAGGAAACAGCAAGCTCCAGAAAAGCACATATTTGGTAAAGTAAATCCAATCCATTGCTATTGAAATCATTCTGATTCACGGAGATCCTATAAGACAGAGTACAACTGCCCTATTCGGTTTTCATGGAGTTCCTGGTGGATTTGAGCTGCTGACCTTCAGGTTAGCAGAGTGAAAACAAAAAACCAAAAACCAAACCAAACCCACTGTCATTACATCTATTCCAACTCATAGCGACCCTGCAGGACAGAACAGAACTCATAGAGTTTCCAAGGAGTGCCTGGTGGATTTGAACTGCTGACCTTTTGGTTAGCCGCCACAGCACTTAACCACTATGCCACCAGGGTTTCCAGCAGAATAAAGTATAGGCAAAAAAGACAGAAACCCATATCAAGACAGATTGATACCGTAGCTGAACAATGAGATCGAAGATGCCAAGGACTGTATGATGGCAGAGAACCAGGCAACATTTCACTCTGTTACGCATGCCATTGCTATGAGCTGGACTAAGCTGGATGACAGTTAACAAGAATTAATGAAGTTGCACAACTCTTCCTGTGTTTGTTGTTCATTTTTATATACTCTTTTGCATAATGTTTATTCGAGTCCTCTGTCTTGGGTTATTTGACTTTTTCTTAGGTTATATGAATTCTTCATATATTCCAGATACCAAATCCTTGTTTGATACATGGTTCCCCCTAATTTTTGTCTTCACTTTGTTAATAGTCTTTCAATGTACAGAAGTTCCCCATTTTCCTGAGATGCCATTTATCTATTTTCTCTTTTGCTTCACGTACTTTCAGTGTTATATCTAAGACTGTTATTGAAAACCAGGTCCTGAAGCACAGTTTCTATGCCATCCTCTAAAAGTTTATCAATTTAAGTTTACCTTTAGTCTTTGATCCATCTTGTGTTTTTGTATATAGAGTAGAAAGAAGCGATTTCTCACAAGAACACAGAATTATCGTATCTGGAAATATTCACAGATAACACTGTTTATTGACCTGGTTGCTTAGTGGTTAAGTGCCATAGCTGCTAACCAAGTGTTAAAATCTGCCAGGTTCTCCCTGGAAACCCTATGGGGCACTTCGACTGTCCTACAGGGTCTCTACGAGTTGGAATCAATGCAACAGCAATGGTTTCTTTTTTTAAATTGACATCTTCATTATCTTTCCCATATTTCAAACATCACTCATAGCTATGTCTACTTCATTCACTGGAAACAACATGAGAAAAAGTAATTATGGCAGCTTATCAACATTAAAGGACTTACATAAATATTTAATCTATTTTTCCATCAGTGACTATTTTAAATTACTGATAACTAGATTGCGTACCCACACAGTGACACAATCACATCATTCTTATTGTAAAGTATAATATTAAACATTGGTCCAAGTCGTCCTGTTTTCTTTATCTCCCTTCCCCGCTTCCTTCTCTTCTTCCTTCCCTTCTTTCCTCCCTCCTTCCTTACCTCCCTCCCTCCCTTCCTCCCTCCCTCCCCCTGCTGCCTGCCTGCCTGCCTCTTTTTTCTTTAGATTTACACCTAGTCAGGGAAGACTTTAGGAAACACTGGTGGTATAACAGTTAAGTGCTATGTCTGCTAACCAAAAGGTTGATGGTTTGAATCCACCAGGTACTCCTTGGAAACTGTAGGGAGCAGTGCTACTCTGTTCTATAGGGTTGATATGAGTTCAAATTAACTTGACAGCAGTGAGTTTAGGAAAGACTTTTATGAGCTCTCTTATGAAGTAAAACAAGTTTTTAGTTTTTTCCACATATAATGCCTTGTTCACATGATACTGATTCAGAAACTATCTTGCTATAATACATTTCAGTAACAGTGTGTGTTATTCAATTAAAAATTTTTCCTTTTTCATATTTGTTACATTTATTGATCACCTATCTATTTAGAAGCACTACTAATAGCTGCTAAATTTCCACCTCTTAAAACAATGGCTTATGTTAAATATAATTTTCATGTTTTTAAAATGACTGTTGTTTAATATAAATATATACTACATAGAGATAAAACAATATCTTGGATTTATAAACACATATGTAACTCGCCCTTGTTTTCCTCAAATCTGATTTTATAACTTTTTTAATCATATGAAATGCAGAAATTTATTAATGTGATGGGAGATTCACTAATGCTATATTCATTCCTCTGCCTTCAAATTGATCTGAAATAAAATTATTCCATATACCAAACCAAAAACCCATTGCCAGTGAGTTAATTTCTAATTCATGATGATCCGATGGTTGGAGAGTAAAACTATCCCACGGGATTGTCTTGGCTTTAATCCATATGGAAGCAATTGGCTAGACCTGTCTTCCATGGAACCAAGAGAGTGGATTCAAACCACTAACTTTTAGGGTAACCATCAATCTTTAGGTCAAATTGCTTGTGCCACCCAGGTTTCTACTGTGTATACACAGAATAGTAATATAACAAGACAATGTACTTGCTACCTGCATCTCATGTGGATCACTACAGGGATGGTTAACTGCCTATAACTTATTAACCTGACCATAGTTACTTACTGATTATGATACTTATTGATATGGTCAAGTTAATTTGCTTATACTTACTTGTTGATTTATTCATCAATAAAATTTAAAAATCTAGTTAGTCCTAGAAGTTTAACGGGACAAGGAGAAAGTTAAGACATAAAGTTATACTTTGTGTTTTACGTTTTTCCTGATGTTGTTCATTTGAAAAACTCTCCTAGAATTTACACACATGTGGGATTGGATAATACCACATTCTGGAGGTTATGCTTCAACATCCACCAAAAATCTTCCTTGTGTCCTTCTGTAGCCGCCTGCAACCACCGGCAACCGCTGTCTCTACAATTTTGCCTCTTTTTGAATGTCACATGAGTGAAGTAATACAGTATGCAGGCATTTTAGTTTTGTTTTTCTCCTTTGACACTTTTGAGTTAACATTTGACCTTGATTCACGTCACTCACTTCCTTAAATTGAAGAACATTAGGTCACCATATGGATATACTGCAGTCTGATTATGCATCCACTAGCTGAAAGGCATTTGGACCCTGTCTCTTTTGGGGAGAATACACATAATGCACCCTGTTGAAATGGTTGACATCGAATTATTTCAGTAGTAGCATATAATCAGGAACCTATGGTACTAAAGGAAGAAGTCAAAGATGCATTGAAATCATTGGTGAAAAACAAGGCTCCGGGAACTGTCATGACAGAATATCAGTTTGAGATGTTTCATCAAATGGATGCAGTGCTGGAAGCAGTGACTTGTTGTGTATGCCAAGAAATCCGGAAAACAGCCACGTGGCCAATCAACTGGAAGAAAGCCGTATTTATGCCTATTTCCAAGAAAGGTGATCCAGCTGAATGTGCAAATCATTGAACAGTATCATTAATGCCATATGCAAATAATGTTTGCTAACGATCATTCAAAAGTGACTGTAGCAGTATATTGATAGGGAACGCCTAGAAATTCAAGCCAAATTCAGAAGTAGAGGTAAAACAGGGAATATTACTGTTGATGTCAAATGGATCTTGACTGAAAGCAGAGAATACCAGAAAGCTGTTAACCTGTGTTACATTGATTATGCAAAGGCATTTGACTCTGAATCATAGCAAGTTATGGGCAACACTGTAGAGACTGGGAATTCCAGAATACTTAATTCTGTTTATGAAGTATCTATACACAGGACAAGAGGAGTTGGTTGAACTGAACAAGGGGACACTGTGTGCTTTAAAGTCAGGATTTGTATCCTTTCACTGTACCTTTTCAATCTGTATGCTGAGCAAGAGTCCAAGAAGCTGGACTGTGCAAAGAAGAATGAGGCATCAGAATTGGAGGAATACTCGTCAACAACTTGCATTATACAGATGACACAGCCTTGTCTGCTGAAAGTGAAGAGAATTTGAAACACTTGCTGATGCAGATCAAAGACCACAGCCTTCAGTATGGATTGCACCTCAACAACAAGATAACAAAAACCTCATAACTAGACCAGCAGGCAATGTTATGACAAATGGAGAAAGGATTGAAGTCGTCAAGGATTTCATTTTATGTGCCCATGGAAGCAGCAGTCAAGAAATCAAAAGATGCATGGCATTAGGAAAATCTGCCACAAAAGACCCCTTCAAAGTGTCAAAGAGTAAAAACATCACCTTGAAGACTACGGAGCACCTGTTCTGAGCCGTGGTATTTTCAAGAGCATGATACACATGTGAAAGCTGGACAGTGAATACAGAAGACAGAAGAAGAATTGATACCTTTGATTGTGGTGTTAGAGAAGAATATTAAATGCACCAGGGACTGCCAAAAAGACCAAACAGATCTGTTCTGAAAGAAGTACAATCAGTGTGCTTGTTGGAAGCAAAGACGGTAAGACTATGTCTTACATACTTTGGACATGTTGTCAAGAGGGATCAGTCCCTGGAGAAGGAAATCACACTACATAGAGTGTTAATGAAAAAGAGTAAGACCCTCTAAGAGGTGGGCTGACACAGCGGCTGCAACAATGAGCTTAAGCATAAATATGACTTGGGGCATGGCGCAGGACTGGGCAGTGTTTTGTTCTGCTGTGCGTAGCGTCGCTATGAGTTGGAACTGACTTGGTGGTACCTAACAATAACAACAAGCATAAAGCAAGTCTAAACATTTCTTAAGCACTTAAGCATTTATTTTACTTTGATAAATTCTTAGGAGTAGAATATCGAGTTTAACTTTATAAGAAAGTGCTAGTGTCTTCCAAAATGGCTGTCACAGTTTACATTGTAAACAGCAGTGCATGAAATTTCCAGTTGCTCCAAATCTTTGCCAGCATTTGATATTTCCAAGTTTACTTTATTTCCTACTTTTAAATAGCCATTTTACATAAGTGGGTAATGAGATCTAACTGTGGTTTTAATTTGCATTAACCTAATACGAATGGCAAGTAAGGTCATGAAAAAGTGCTTAACATCATTAATCATTTGGATCCCTAGTAGAGTAGAGGTTAAACATTCAGCTGCTATCCAAAAGGTCAGCAAATTCAATCTTTTGGATAGCAGCCAAGTGTGTAACCACTGTACCACCAGGACTGCTTAATGATTAAAGATGTTAAGCATCTTCTCATGTGCTTATTTATCCTGTGTAAATCAATTTTGGTAGCTGTTCATTGAAAAGCCATGCTCATTATTATATTGGATTATTTATTTTCTTTAATGAGTCTTGGAAGTTCTTTATATGTTTGAGATGCAAACTTTTTTATGAAACAATATTCTCCTTTTATGTGTTTTTCAAAAAAGCAGAAATTGCTAATGTTGGTAAAGTCTAATCTTTTTTATAGATCATTCTGTTGGGTACTATATTTAAGAAATGTAAGTCACAAAAATTTTTATGTTTAATTTTCTGTTAGAAATAGTGTAGTGTGGGATTTAAAGATCAGGAATATGACAAGTTAATTTTTTAAAATATTGTCAGGTATGGGTCAAGGTTAATTTTGCATACAGATGTTCAATTATTTGAACATAATTTCTAGAAAAGACTCTCCTTTTCCATTGCACTGCATTGTACTGTTATAAAAATCAACTGATCACATACATGTGATTGTCTTTATAGGCTCTCAGTTTAGTTCCACTGATTCTTCACAATAAAACACTACCTTGGGTAGCCTTATTTTTAATTTTGAAGTCAGGTAAAGTAAGTCTTCCAACATTATTCTTTCTAAAAAGGTTTGGTTATTATAATTTCTTTCCCTTTGTGTATATATTTTGAAATCTTCTTGTTGATTTCCATGACAAATCCTGCTGAGACTTTGATTGAGACTGAATTGAATATACAGATTAATAATACAATAACTGACATATTAACAACATTGTTTGTCATCCATAAGCATGCAACCACTTTCCATTTATTTGATGTCTTAGTATCTAGTGCTGCCGTACAGAGATACCATAAGTGGTTGGGCTTTACAAGGGGAGATTTTTTTTTTTGCCACAGACCAGTCGGCTAAAATTCCAAATTCAGGGAGTCAGCTCTAGGGAAGGCTTTCTCTGCTGGCTCTAGAGCACACTCCTTGTTGTCAATCTTCCCTTGGACTGGAAGCTTATGAGTCACAGGGACTCCAGTCCTTTCCAAAGGATTCACTCAGCTCCTGGCAACTGCTTATTGGTGGTATGAGGTCCCAGAATCCCAGGAGATTGCCGCAAGGCACAATAGAATTCCACACATTGAGTCCCACCCCACAAACTCAACTGCCTCCCATTGTGCCTCATTAACATCACAGAGGCAGAATTTACTGCATACACACAATACCTGGAATGTCACATTTTTTGGTGGAAGCACAGTTCAACCCATGCCATTTGGCTTCTAAGAATTTGTCCATCAGTGTTTGGAGTCTTCAGCATTTAAATTACAAATGGGTTTTGTAAGCTCGGACTTAAGTGTATGATCTTATATGTTTAGTATTATTGTAAGTAGCATTTTACACTGATTTCCAGATTTTCATTGCTAACATATAGAAATAAAATTGCTTTTTCGTACATTGTGTTGTTGTTACGTACTGTCAAATCTATTCCAACTCATAGCAATCCTACTCAACAAAATGAAACACTGCCTGGTCGTGCACCATGCCAAGGTCATTGCTGTGTTTGAGCCCGCTGTTGTAGCCACTGTGTCACTCCATCTCATTGAAGGTCTTCTTTTTAGCTGATCTTCTGTTTTACTGAGCATGATGTCCTTCTCCAGGGACAGGTCTCTCCAGCTTAAACTAAGTAAGAAGAGCATTCTGGTGCTTCTTCCAAAACAGATTTGTTTCTTCTTCTGGCAGTCAGTGGTATGTTCAACATTTTTGGCCAACACCATAATTCAAAGGCTTCGAATCATCTTCAGTCTTCCCACTCATTATGTTGTTTTGTATATCGGCCATAAATCCAATGGTGTTGTTAACTCACTTAGTAGTTCCAAGATCATATCTGTAAATTTTGGGGGATTTTCTTCACTGACAATCAAGTCATATGAAAATTGAGAAAATTTTATTTTTCCTTTCTTTTCAATCTTTTTCCTGTTGCATTGACTAATACTTGTAGTGTGATATTTAACTGAAGTGGTGAGATCAGACATCTTGTCTTCTTGTTGATCATAGGAAGATAGTATTCAGCCATTCAACATTATAGATGGCTGTTATCAATCACTGCATGGTACAGACGGTTATTCTATTCAGCTGCTAACCAAAAACTTGGTGGTTTGACTCAGAGATGCCTCAGAAGAAAGGTCTGGTGATCTGCTTCCACAAAATAGTCCAATGAAAACCCTGTGGAGTACAGTTCTAATCTGACACACCTGAGCTCACCATGCATCAGTATTGACTCAATGGCAACCTGTTTTACTGGGTTTAAATCAGTTTGAGGAGCACAGTTGGCATTTTTCGTATCAAAGATTATGAGGATAGGCATAGGACTGAGGGCTATGTCTTTCTGTTAGGTACAAGGTCTGATAAAGTCCACAAACAATTGTTCTAAGTGCTACATATAACTGAATATCATAACTGAATATCTCTACAGCTGTGCACCTATGTCAGTACCTAGTCCACCCGTCAAAGCAATTTTGAAATTCTTTCTGGAATGGCCATTGCACTCAGTGGCACAGTGACAAGTTCATGAACTGACTGTATAGTTGTCTGTGAGGGAGTTTATAGACAGTAAATGAGCAACTGTATTGGAACACCCTTCCTACTCACCTGATCTAGCCCCCAGTGACTTTCTCTTTACCCCAAAATAAAGGAAATATTGAAAGGAAGACATTTTGATGACACTGAAGACCTTAAGAGCAATAGGACAACAGCTCTGATGACCATTCCAGAAAAAGAGTTCTAAAATTGCTTTGAAGGGTGGACTAGACAGCGGTGTCAGTGCTTAGCTTCCCAAGGAGAGTACTTCAAAGATGACCCTAGCAATACTCAGCAGTGAGGTATACAGCCCTTTTCCACGATGAGTTTGCGAAATCAGTCGGCAATCCTCACAAAATGTTGCCATGAGTAGGAGCTGATTTCATGGCAGCTAACAACAAAATTCAAGATGAGAAGGTTTTCTTCTATTCTTAATTTGCTGTGAGTTTTTTTTTTTTTTGCTGAGAGATGAACAGGAAGTAACATTCCAGTGGATGTTACACCAGAAGCTTTAGGCCACAGGGGTCCAAGCATGCTCATTCATGAGCTCTCCAAGCTCCCAGATGGGCAGGGTCCCTTCAGTCAGCAGAAGTTCCTTGTCAGATCAGTTTTGTAGGGCAGCTCTTGGTTGTTTCCAGACCTGATACACATTCTGGTCAGCTTCATCATTACCTGTAATACCAAAAACCAAACCCAACCCAGTGCCATGGAGTTGATGCTGACTCGTAGTGACCCTACTGGACAGAGAATTGCCCAATAGAGATTCCAACGAGTGCCTGGTGCATTTGAAATGCTGACCTCATGGTTAGCAGACATAGCACTTAACCACTATGCTAGTACATCCTGCAAAAATCTATGCTGACCAGTAAGCATGTGAGATTAATTAAGACCATACAGAAAAAACAACCAAGTTCATGGCCATGAAATATATCCCATGTCTGTTGACAATTAGTTTTTTTGCAAATAGCTTTCAGATAAATTAAAAATTTTAACACATACAATTAAACCATAAGTGGAAACTCTAGTGGCGTAGTGGTTAAGTGCTACATCTGCTAACCAAAAGGTCAGCAGTTCAAATGTGCCAGGGGCTCCTTAGAAACACTGTGGAGCAGTTCTACTCTGTGCTATAGGATCGCTATGATGGCACTGGATTTGCTTTTTATTTTTTGCTGTTGTTGTTACAAATATAAAATTGAGCTGAATATCCATGTAATCTTCAGACATAGAAGACTTCTTAAGTATGATATTAAAAAATTTATAGAAGCCACTGCATAAACATTTGCTTTGTTTACATTGTGAAAAAAATTAAATGAAGTGTAGAAGTAAATGACAAAGAGACAAAATATTTCAACAGAAAATGGGCAAAGCATAAATATGATAATTATCAAATAATTTACAAGGGTCTAAAAGCAGATAAAATGTATAATGTCACTAGTAATCCAAAAGATAATATATTCTCTTGTACTTACTGAATTAATAAAGAACAACACCCAGTGTCTGTAAGGTGGAAGAATAACTGCACTTTTACAAATCAAAGGAGGAATACAAATTAATACAACACTTCATACATGATGGAAACCCTGGTGGTATAGTGGTTAAGTGCTCCATCTGCTAACCAAAAGGTCGGCAGTTTGAATCCAGCAGGCACTCCTTGAAAACTGTATGAGGCAGTTTTACTCTGTCCTATAGGGTCTCTATGAATCACAATCAACTCAACAGCAGTGGATTTGGATTTTTTAGTTTCATGCATGATAATCATCAAAATACTTAAAAGCACGCACTTTTTTCCACCACAAATTTCCATATGTAGAAATTTATCTTTAGGAAAATAAATGAAGGTATATGCAATGATTTAATATGCATGAAGTTCTCTACAGTATGATTCATGAAAGTAAATTATTACAAAATTATAATTGACATGAGTACAATACTGGCTGAGAAAATGTTAGCAAAAAATCTATCAAGCAGAAATTGCACAGTCTTTGAAATACTGACACACAGCATTTGAGATAAAGAAATGATCAGAAAAATTTTGTTATTTACACTTTTGAAATAATAATATACCTGTGTACATATATTTGTAATATAAATTAAAGAGAGACTCCATGTACTGTTGACTCAATTTTTCCTATGGTAACGTCTTGCAAAACTGCAGCTCAATATTCCCCAGGATATTGGCATTGCGTTGGATATGTAGTTAGGAGGGATTACCCCCCGGATAAGGACAACATGCTTGGTGAAGAAGAGGGTCAGCAAAAAAGAGGGGGCCACTCAAAAAGATGGATTGACATAGTGGCTGCAACAATGGACTTAAGGGTAGAAACGACTATGGGCACGGCACACGTGCACACGGTGGCTATGAGTGGTAACCACTTAGGGGGCAGATAACAACAGTAACGACAGGCAAGACAGGGAATTGTTCCATCACCATAAGGATCCCCCGTGTTGTCCCTTTATAGCCACACCCACCTTCTCACCCCTACACCAACTTCTGGAACCCACCTATTTGTTATCCATTTCTGTGATTTTGTCATTTCAAGAATAGTATATAAATGAAGTCATACAGTGCATCACTTTTTTGAGATCAGCTGTTTTACTCAGCATAATTCTTTCACGATGTATTTAAGTTGTATTTAATAGCAAATTAAATATTAAATTTTAATAGTAATTGTATTAGTAAAAATTGAGTTTAAGATATTATGATTATCTTACAGCACTTGGCTTGGCTTTGGCTACTTTTTACAAATATTTACTTCCTGCCTGAAAACACAGATTACACAGCAAAGTGATGATACTAAACAGGATGCCAACAAAAGGGGATATTTTTATCCTTTTCATTATACTTCTTTTTTTTATAATTATGCATAAACCTCAACCAAAACAAAACCCACTGTCTTTACGTCCATTCCATCTCATAGTGACCCCAGGGGGTCTCCGAAGCTGTAATTGTCTATGGACACTCGCTGCTACATCCCTCTTCCACAGACCCTGGTGGTTTCTAAAGGCCTACCTTTCTGTCAGAAACCCTGGTGGCGTAGAGGTGAAGTGCTATGGCTGCAAACCAAGAGGTCAACAGTTCATATCCACCAGATGCTCCATGGACACTCTATGAGGGAGTCTACAATGACCTATAGGGTCGTCCAAGTCAGAACCAACTGGATAGTACCTAACAATCACCACCTTTCTGTTAGCGGTTCATTGCTGTAACAACTGTGTATGTCCTATAAAATTACAAAAATAGAAATATAAAAGGAAGAGAGGAAGAACTAGTTTTTGAGGGAAAGTCTATTTATAAGGTAAATGACTGACACAATGAACTTTATGATTTTGCTTTTCAAATAAAAAAAATATATTAGTCATTTTGATGGGAGAGACTTCAATTTACTAAATTCCTTCATGTGAATCCTTATTGAGTTAAAACTGAGCTATTAATGCCAATGCATTTAGCAGAGATTTAGCGAAGGATGCAAAATGATCCTAAAACTTCTTTTTTTCTTCAATCCTCTGAAAAATTCAAGAAGTAACATGAAATTATAATTTGGTGCAGGCTTAGCCAGGCCATTAGACTGATCTCCCAACTGCTGCCTTCCTTGGCCACTTTCCTCTTCTGATCCTTTATTTACAGGAAAAGGCAAGAGAAAGAGAAGCATCTACCATAGATTTACAAAACAGACCAATAGATGTGATCAAAAGATTTGTGTAGAGTCATTGGCAGCATTAACTTTATCTATCTATCTATTCATCCACTCATTTATATTGTGATTTAGTGAAAGCATACAATCCAAAAAAATTTTGCACTCCCACCTATCCACAGCAACTTCTGCTCTCCTTGCCTGGTGACAGCACACTCCTCCTTTTCATTCTGTACTTGTCATATCCTCTTAACAAGCTCCTGTCCCCTTCTCTCCCACCTAGAAAGAGACCAGTAAAACTGCCTCCTGTAAATGCATAGAACCATAATCTACACACACCACATGGTCATACTGTGTCCCCGAGTCCCATCTACTTTGTCTGAAGAATTGACCTCGGTAGTGTTCTCTGGTCAGGGGCAGCAGCAAGTCCAGCAGCTATGCTCCCAGGGGATCCTCCAGTTGAATAAATTGAAATTTGTTTAACAAATTTCTTTTTTGTCTATTTCTTAAACACAGTATGAAAAAATAGTACTATGTTTTTATTCTATTCTGGTCACAAATACTTGTCTTCAGGAAAAATAACAAGAATGGAATTTCTTGCTGATAGAAATCACATTATTCTTCTGGGAAATTATGAATAGAATTTAAGTTTCTGACCAGATATTCTTTTCTCAGTAATAACTCACTACTAAGCCTTAAAAGCAGACCTCTGGTCTTGTCTAGTTGCATTGCTAACAGCAAGAAAGTGACCAGATGCCCTTATGGCATCTGACTGGTCTCAGCTCTTAGTAGTTGTCTCAAGAATGAAGCAATGCTAACTGTCTAAACATCTATACCGGCATCTATTATATAACAGAAAGCTGCCTGGTTATTAAGTTATGAGATTAGGATTTGTAAGAAAAGCTTGTGCAGCAACATTGGGAACATGAAGAGAAGTTATATTTGAAAATGTCATCAAAGATAATTAAAAACATTTTCCAGTGAATAATTGCTAAGTAGATTTCGAGCAAAACAAGCTCAGTAGTACTGTATAATTAGCTAACTTGATTAGCCACCAAATATCTAAATGGGAAAGAACACGCTAACTACAAAAACCAGAAGGTAGAAAGTTAGTACGTGCACAGAATGAACTATTATAATATTGTTTTTTACAAATGTTGCAGACAGACAGATGTAAAGTTATTGTTACCCAGCTTGTATATACATCGGAGGACACAGAGATGTGACAATTAAATTTGTGAACTCATCCTAGGAAAGTGCTGCATATCTCACTGCTAAATGTCACTCTGGTCACCTTTAAAGTACTCACCTTGGACGCACTCCCCTAGGTGCCAGTGCCTAGTCTGCCCTTCAAAGCAGTTTTGGAACTCTTTTTCTGTAATGGCCATCAGAGCTGTCATCGTATTACCCTTGATGTCCTGAATGTCATCAAAATGTCTTCCTCTCAATATTTCCTTTATCTTCGGGTAGAGAAAAAAGTCATTGGGGGCCAGACCAGGTGAGCAGGGAGGGTGTTCCAATACAGTTATTTGTTTACTGGCTAGAAACTGCCTCACAGACAACTATGCAACTAAGTTCATGAACTTGCCACCATGCCACCATGTGCAATGGCCATTCCAGAAAGTTCCAAAATTGCTTTGAAGGGCAGACTAGACACAGGCATGGGTGCATAGCTTCCTAAGGGGAATATTTCAAAGGTGGCTGTAGTGCTATTCAGCAGTGAGGTCTGTAGCACTTAGAACCATTAAGTTCGTAGACTTAATTGTCACACATTGTATGTTCTGTCTCGTTAATTTCTGAACTCCAATCACAGTGCAGCTGTGTTTGTTTAACACTCTTTTTTGTCTATTTCTTAAACATGATATGAAAAAATAGTATTATGCTTGTATCCTATTCTGGACACACATACTTGTCTTCAAGAAAAATAACAAGAATGAAATTTCTTGCTGACAGAGACCACATTATTTTTCTGAGAAATTATAAATAGACCAGAACTAGAAACTATGTTCTCCTATAGAGAAATATTTTCTCAGGTTTAAAATCACCTTTCTTCCACATGCAATGTAAGCTCTCACTAACAAAAACTATAAAGCAAGGCTCTTACCTTCAAAAAAAAAAAATCAGTCACAATAGCCTTCCTGCCTAACAGAAAACAGGCGTTTCAAACACAGCTCTTAGTGTCCTCGGCTTGTCTCTGGTCCTCAGCAACATGCCACTTCCACCTGTATCCCTTTTATTTGCTGAAGTGGAACCCGGCTTAGTTCTCTGCCAAGGTTTCTTCATAGAGCATCTGAGAGTTGCTTACTGTAAATGATTCCACTCTCATCTCAACTCACTCCCCAGATTTCAGGTTAAAGCAAATAAAAAGGAAAAAGAAGAGAAGGGAAAGAGTCAACATGAGAACAAAATTAAGATGAACAAATGGACTCAGAGACCCACTTGGCTTTTTTGCACCCAGTTCCCTCCACTGGCACCACTTGCTTCTGTTTAAGGACCTCAGCCTGTCAGTCTGTCCTTCACTGTCACGTATCTTCCTCTGTATCTAAACAGTGCAGGCGTGAAGCTAAATCTACAGTCTTCTTCCCTCACTGCACAGGAAAGTCTATAGACTTAATGCTTAGTGCAGCACATGCATTTTCTTTTTAAATTATGTTTATACAAGTATTCTATTTATGCTAAAAAGACAGGCAAAAAAGCCCAGGAAAATCTATCACCCAGGAGATACACACACACATACACACACATGCATGCACACACACACGTGTGCACACGCACATACACATTCTTTAAAAATACAAACTCATGAACAATTTCCAATCTAGTTTTGCCTTTTAATTTGAACTGCATCAAAGTAACATTCTGTCACCTGATAAGTACTGCAATCGTGATTTTCAGTAACTACATGAGATGTCAGCCTATGGATGCTCTCTAATTTATGTAACTAGTTATTATGAAACTACAAGGTGGGTTCCTTTTTGATGGATATAAATAATATTGTAATGACCAACTTCATGCGCCAGTCTTTGACCCCGAGGTGCTGTTTCCTCAAGCCTAAACATTGCATTTCTGGTTCAAAGTATATGAACAATTTTAAGGCATTAGACCCATGTCACCAAGTTTTCCTCTAGAAATATGTCACCAACTAGACATTCCAGTGATGGTTATCTAAGCCTCCTCATTAAATCACATCATTTTTTCTTTGAAAACATTTTTTTCCGTGTTATCCTTTGCTATTTTAGTTTTTTTCAGATATTCGTTTTAAAATGTGAATGTAACTAAATTTATTATCTTCTTAGTAATTTTTGGTCAATCATTTTTTTCTGCTTAGAACCTCTTGTCATGATAACAACTAACTGAAGTAATATCCTGACATATTTTCAAAGTGCCTGACTCATAGTCAGTGCTCCATAAGAAGACTGAATGCACACCTCAATTTGCCTGAGACGATTTGTGCATATAGATGTGGTCTCAGTATGATCACTGTTTTTATATATTGAAAGTAACAATTATTCATCATTTTCATTCTCATGTTTTGGTTGGGATAAAATATTAGTTACTTCAGAGGTGGATGCTTGTTACATAATAATTACAATAATAATAAATCTGTATTTTAGTCTAGATACTGTATGGTATATTTTAAAAATTAACTAGTTCATCTGAAATAGCTTTTAGTGTGATCTATGAATGTTCATGTATACATATTTTAATAAAATGACTCTTACTAAAATAATCCTATTTAAATTCTTTTTGGCGGGGGGAAACCCTGGTGGCATAGTTGTTAAGTTCTACTTTCTACTGTTGCTAACCAAAAGGTAAGTAGTTCAAATCTGCCAGGCACTCCTTGGAAACTCTATGGGGCAGTTCTACCCTGCCCTATAGGCTTGCTCTGAGTCAGAGTCAGCTCAACAGCAGTGGGCTGGGTTTTTTTGGAAGCGTTACTGGTTTTCTTTTAGATAAAAGTTTTTTTTGTTTTTTGGTGAAAGTACACACAGCCAAAGATAAACCGTCTCAACCGTTTTTACATGTCCTTCTTCCAGTTGTACTGCCATCTTTGCTGTCTTTTTCCACGTTATTCCAACACCATCATCTTAAATTCACTGTCCCCTAAGGTTCTTGTTTAAGCTTTTGCCATTGTCAATTTGATCTCACACATATTTCTTTAGAAGAATACCATGCTCAAAACAGGCTAAGCTGCTTTTTTTGTTGTTGTTGTTGCTTCAAGAAGATTTCAGGATAGTTACAGTTTGCAGTTTCAAGTTTAAAGATTATTTCAGGGCAACAGTATTGAGGGTTCGTCTAGCCTTGGTGGCTACACAAAATCTGAATTCCATTAAAATTTTGGCATTCTATTCCATAGTCTCCTTCTTTTGATCATGATTCTTCCATATAATCTTCAATGACAACATCAGTAATGGTAAACAGGCATCATCCATTGCTTCTGGTCTAATGGCAAAGGAGACAGCTGTTCACAGAATAAAACAATCAGGCATTCAATTTCCTCTTCTGTTTCCTGATTCCCCTTCTCCTTTATTTTATGAGAAGCAAGGCTGAATATCTTATTTTTTTCACCTCAAGGGAAGTACTTTGTTTTCTATATTATTATGCAGTGCTAGTGTGTGTGTGGTTGTGTATCTATACATACACACACACATAATGAAGAGGCTTCCTATAGTTAGGTAGAGATGACTAGTGGCCAGAAGAATAAAAACACTAGAACTGGCAGCTTTTTAATTGATGGCTACACTATTCCATGAAATATATATACATACATATATAAGGGGAGGAAATTAATTACAATAAAATAAAGAGACAATGACATAAATATAGTTACATTTACTATATTCCTAGAATATAAAAAATGGAGATTTAGAGAATACGGCAATTAATTGCATACCGAATGGCAGATGGAGTAGAAATCACTACAACCCATTTACAGTTTGACAACATGCTTAAGTGGTTAGACCACCAAGACTACTTGTGCATATTTTACAGACTCCATTGTGTCTGTAGTAACGTTAAACAGGAATAAGAAATGACACTCTCATTAGGAATTCTAGTTACATAAATAATGTGTATGCAAAGTACCAAACAAAACTCCAAGGCATGAATAAGAATAAACTATTTGCACTGTAGCTTAAGAAAATAAATATTTTTTCATTCCCCCCCCCCAATATCCTTCTCCTAAAGGGTACACTTTGTTCCTAATTTCCAATTTACTTTCAAATACTCTGAAGGGAAATCAATGTCACTATAACATTTATAGATTGTGAGAAAAAGAATCGATCAAATTAACGGATTCTTTAGGGTTCAGCAATAGTTCCACCAGGAGCAGCTGACCGGGAGAAAGTAGGAGAGGTCATGCAGGCACGACCAGCCTTTGAAAAGTGCTCAAGAGGCACCAGCCAGGAGCCAAGCGAGAAGCAGGAACATGCCTGCATTTCAGTCTCTGCATGTGCTCATTCACTTTGGTACCTTTGATGTCTCCAGAAAATCAAAGAAACAGAACAACAAAATCTGGAAAAGAAATTCGGTGTGCATACAGGACTGTGTCAGGAGGATGCCTTCATGCGAAAAACAGTGACAGAGAGGACCAGCCTGAAATAAAGAGCCCTAGTGGTGCACCGTATAGGCGCTCAACTAATAATCTAAACATTGGCTGTTTCAATCCACCCAAAGTGTTCCACAGAAGAAAGACCTAGAGATTCGCTCTCGTTAAGACTGTTGCTGTTGCTGTCAGGTAGATTCTAACTCACAGTAACTTGATGCCACAGAGCACAACAGTTCCATAGAGTTTTCTAGGCTAGGTAATCTTTTTAGGAGATGGCCAGGTCTTTTATCCTTTGGAGCCACTGGGTGAATTCAACTGCCAGTCTTTGGGTTAGCAGCCCAGTGCTTAACCATTGTACCACCAGGACTTCTGCCTTACAGCCTTTGAAACACTATGGCACACTTCTGCTCTGTCACATTGTCATTGTCAGCTGGAATCCAGCCAACAGTACCTAATGACAATAACCTCAGACTGAAACTATAATAAAGCCACTGGACCTCGAGGTCAAATATTCTTCCTGTAGCGTGAATTTTAGTTCTGCTATTTATAAGGCTATGGAGCTACTATGAGTGGGGGTCCACTGGATGGCAACTAGTTAACCATAAGCAGCATTCCACGCCTCTTTGTCCTAAAGCCTTATCTCTATAACAATAAGGGGCTTCTTTGTGTGAAAATTTAGCAGTAAGCAAATGGTCTCTCATATTTCATGGAACAGTATAGGCAACAATTAAAAAGCAGCCAGTTCTAGTGTTTTGTTTCCTCTGACCACCAATCATCTCTACCTAACTGTAGGAAGCCTCTTCATATGGAATATTTATCCCCTGCTGTCATTATCAGGAAAACCCTGGTGGCATAGGAGTTAAGAGCTATGCCTGCTAATCAAAAAGTTGGCAGTTCAAATCTAGCAGGTGCTCACTGAAACTCTTATGGGTCAGTTCTACTCTGTCTGTAGGGTTGCTATGACTCGAAGTCAAGTCCACCACAGCGGGTATTACTAGCGTGCCAAAGAGGGAAAAAGGCAAAGACTGCCACTGTACATCACTCCTTTTCTCAGTGCTACCACTTCCCAGGCTCTGAAACATCAGTGATAACAAGAATAATACCTAAGGAAAACAATTCTGCCTATCCAACACTGCAGATCAATCATCGAGAAGCTTCTTTAAGCCTGGTTGCATTCTCCGGATTCCCTGTAGCTTGGAGGAAAGAGTAACCAGAATGAATGGCTTTTATTTCACACCCACTAATTCTGATGATGTACTCACCTGGGTGATGTCACCTGTGTTCATTGCATTTCTGCAACTCGGGTGTCCAGGCTCCACATTTTCATAATTATTGTGCAATAGGAACTCTGACCTGATGAGATTTACCTTCCAACGTACGTGGGAGATTGATAATCTGTCAGCCACGCTCTCAAAAGTACTCATAATCTCCATGGCTTAATATTAGAATTTTCTTGTCTTTGGAACTTCTGTGAGAGCCTGGGCTTTTGGTTCTTTTTCATATGCAGTCTATTTCAACCTTAGCATTTGTGATGAATGATGAGAATGAAAAAATTCTTTATTTAATATCCTCAGAACTGTCTTTTGTATGCAGAACTGCATTACCAAATAATTAATGACATTCCTTGACAAGCAGATGTTTGTTTTCATTCTAATACAGAGCATGAGAAACAGATGATACAACACTAAAAAAAAATAATTGCATAATGTCAGCAAATGGCCTTCATACAGTGAACCCTAACCCAATTTCACATTTAAATTTTATCCTCTTTGCAGACTTTACCACCCAGGAAAATGACCTGCCTACACCAAAGTCAGCACATTTCTCTCTGGGGCATCTCATTTACATCTTTTTTTATTGTCTCTTTGGGTACACTGTAGTACTAGTGACAGGTTATTTCCTTGTTTTAATTATTTTTTATTAGAGCATTATGATTCACTGTGCTTCAAGCTGTTTATGCATTGCAAAATGTTCACTTAGAACATAATTGAACTCATATTTTCTCTATCCCCTGTGTGAAGGTTAGACTTCAAAATTTTGAATATTGTAACATTTCTACTGATTGCCTCACAAATTGAATATATACCATTGTGCATACTTCAAAATACAGTGATAACAACTGTAAAAATGTTTTATGGGACACCTCCTGAAGTGAAATCCTCATTTCCCTCCTGAACACACTCAGATCGAGTCTACTTTGATGAGTCTTTATCACCTCTACTGAGAAAAAAAACAGAAAGAAAAAAATCACAAAGAAATTAATCGGAAAGCTGAGCCTAAACTTGGGCTCTACAATATTCTTAGCTTCTGTTTGGGGGAAATTTCGTGATCTTCTTAAACCTAAATTAACTCTTGTGATGGTTAATGTTGTATGTCAACTTGACTCAACTGTGCTTCTCAGTGGCAGATACTGTGTCTTCCATTTTATGATCAGATAAGAAGGAGTTTCTTCGGGGATGCGGCCTGCCTCTAGTATGTAAATAGATGTTCTGGAAAAGCTCTCTCTGTTTTTTGACCCTGCACTTTTCTTGTCTCCAGACATGGTGCCTGGCATTTTAGCCTCCAGAAGTCGTCAGCCTGGCACTTGACCTACAGATCTTGGATGTAGCAACTGCCACGGTTCTATGAAGAATCCTCCAGCCAGCCACCTGACTTGCATATTTGGTGTTCACTAGCCCCTGCAACAATCTGAGCTAGTAGAAGCCTTCAGTGCATTTCCTGACCCACAGATTTGGGACTTGCCAGCTCCCACAATTGTGTGCCTCATTTCCTCACAATTGCTTAGCCATATCCTTGAAGTAAATTCTCCATATATGTCTATATACACTTCACCGATTTCGCTCCTCTGTATAATCCAGACTAAGACATCTGTTCTGTATAATAAAAATGATAACATGGGATAATATTCTGAGAGTCAAAGATATAGGGGTATATGAAACTCTTAAATTTTAAAGCACCAGTTATGTGTGATTATCTATTGGTCACTACCAAGAGGTGTCCCCAAATGCAGGATGTCAGTCATGGATTGAATTGTCTTCCCCCCAAAAATCTGTGTCACAATTTAGCTAGGTCATGATTCGTGGTATTGTGTGATGCTCCTCCGGGCTGTAAATCCTGTCTCTGTGATGTTAATGAGGGTGGAAAGTCAGTAGTTGAGTTGGTGGGGCAGGATTCTGTGTGTAAGATTGTTTTGTACTTTGAGGCAGTCTTGAGATATAAAGGAGAGAAGCTAGCAGAGAGATTTGAGGAGCTCATACAACCAAGAAGCAGCACCAGGAGCTGAGAGCATCCTTTGGAAAAGACCAGAGTCCCTGTGTCTCAGATGCTACCAGTCCAGGGGAAGACTGACAAAAAGGATCTTCCTCCAAAGCCATCAAAGAAAGCCTTCCCCTGGAGCTGACACCTGAACTCAGACTTTTAGCATACTAGACTGTGACAAAACAAAATTTCTCTTTTTAAAGCCATTCACTTACAGTATTTCTGTTAAAGCAACATTAGATTACTAAGACAGTGACAAACAAAGATGATCTAAAAGCTTTCTACTTAGTAACTTCTACTTGATGTTTCTAGAGACAAGACTTGAAAATGTTTTCAGTGCTTTGCAAAATTTATTGACCATATGAATCACCTCCAGATGCTGATTTAGTTAGTTTCAGAGAGGGCTCTGAGAGTTTGCATTTCTAACAAGTTCTCAGGTGCTGAGGGTCCTTGGATCACGCAAAGAATGAGCCAAGCTTAGTGTCTGGCCTCCAGCATTGTCACCAGTGCATGGCACTGAGGTCAGGTGCTTGCACTAGAGTGAGGACCAACACATCATTCTTCCATAAATCAGGTCTTGCTATGAAAAGTGTCAGTTGTATGAAACGAGCTATTAAGTGGTATAGTTAATTTACAGTGTGGGGCCTGCTTTAGAAACTCCTTAGCTCACTGGGAACTGGGGAGCGAACAGTTCCTCAGACACTTTGAGTAGTATTGTTTTAGACTGATCAAGAAAAGAAAAGGCACCTAAAATGTTGCCTTGTTTTTCATTTGTTGTGAAATCAGTGTCATGAAACAGTGTTTTATCTATTGGTTCATCAGCAACATTTTTTTACTATGATAGATCTGAGTCCCATTTGCTGTCCTATTACTTATTATAGCATGATTTTAAAGCAAACTGTTTAACTTCTCTAAACTTCATATTTCTAAATTATAAAACAAGAATAAGGATATAACTCGATGGCAGTTGGCTTTGGCTTTGGCACATAGCTTTATCCATTCACTTTTGCAAGTATTTATTGAGAGTCAAGCCAATTCAGCTATTCTAAGTGATGAAAAGTAAAGACTTCACCTTGAAGACTAAAGTGCACCTGACCCAAGCTATGGTATTCTCAATCACATCACACACATGTGAAAGTTGGACAGTAAACAAAGAAGACAGAAGAATTGATGCCTTTGAATTGTCGTGTTGAAGAAGAATGCTAAATGTACCATGGACCTGCAAAACAACAAACAGATCTGTTCTGGAAGAAGTCCAACCAGAGTGCTCCTTGGAAGCAAAGATGGCAAGACTACGTCTTGCATACTTTGTACATGTTGTCAGGAAGGATCAGTCCCTGGAGAAGGACATCCTGCTTGGTATAGTGGCGGGTCAGTGAAAAAGAGGAAGACTCTCGATGAGATGGATTGACACAGTAGCCGCAACAATAGGCTTAAGCATAAAAATGATTCTGTATACAGTACAAGATTGGGCAGGGGTTCATGTTCTGTTGTGCATGTGGTCGCTGTGAGTCAGAACCAACTTGACAGGAGTTAACAATAAAAACAAGTGATAGCAGGAAACCTTGGTGGTGTAGTGGTTGAGTGCTATGATTGCTAACCAAAGGGTTGGCAGTTGAAGTCCACCAGGTGCACTTTGGAAACCATGGGGCAGTTCTACTCTGCCCTATAGGGTCACTATGAGTCAGAACTGACTCACTGACTGTCTTAGGCTGGGTTTTCTAGGGAAGCAAAACCAGTAACACGTGTAGGTACAGGGAAAGATTTATGACATATATATAGATAGATAAGCCAAGCCAAGTGCCATCGAGATATAGATAGATAGATAGATATAAATATAGGAAACAGTTCACGTATAGATAGACATAAATATAGGGAACAGCTCACGTAATCACAGAAGCTGAATGTCCCAAGCTCTGGCACAAGCCTCACGTGGCCACGGAAGCTGAGGAACCCAAAGTCAGCAAGTCAGAGACCAGAGTTCTAGATCACCTGTTGTGTAGGTCAGTGGATCCCAAGCTGGTAGCGAGACAAAGTGACAGAGGCTGCCAAAACCAGGATCAGCAGGTCAGGGAGCAGGAGTGGGCAGAGGCTGGCGAATCCAGGATTGGCAGGTCAGGGAGCAGGACTCTCAAGTGCCGACTGTAAGGACTGATGAGTCCAGCAGCTGCTAGTTCAAGTTCCGGAACCAGACACTGGAAGCAGAGAGCAGGAGCTCCTGGCCACATGAGCGACCAGCCACCGTAGTGAAAAGTCGCGAGATGAGAGCTGAGGGGCAGGGAGCCCCCACAAACCCCGCCCTGCCACTTAATACAGCAGCCAAATATGTAGTAGCCAAGTTGACATAATCCTGACCACCACACTGACAATGAAAGTAAGTGCTAGCACTGAATAAGGCACCATTTCTATACGACATGATCAAATGAAAAATGTATATAAATCAACAGGACGGCAACTTTTCCTTTTAATCTCTTCTTATTTTCTTTTCTTCATCATGCACACCAGCTAACATTCAATACGGATACAGAGAATTATGTTTGATCTAAGACTACTATGAAAACACAAACATCTGAAATACAGTATTATATCAAATTTTTTTTAATTAGATTGTGATTGTTGTGTGTCAACTTAGCTGGGCCATGATTTTCTGTGGTTTGGAAGTTATGATGTAGTTCAACAGTCATATAAAGATATGATCACTTTCAGGATGAGATTTGGTATAACATGATCACCTTGATGATGATGTCTGCTGTGAATAACAAATCAGTTGAAAGGGAGTTTTCTTTGGAGGTGAGACCTTCATCCAATATAGGCGAAGTTTCTAGCAAGCTTGTAAGTCTTGCTTGCTCTGGATCCGGCAGCTGGCTCTTGTTCATCTGACTTCCAGTACTTGAGACTTGAGCCTGCAGCTTACTTGCTGTCTTACCTGCCTATCTTGGGATTCCTCAGTCTGGACAGCTTTTGAACAAGAGTCCTGACTTGCAAGTCTGCAGTTTGCCAGTCCCTGTCGTTACATGAATCAGGGAGAAACCTCCAGCCCGACCCATGGACTTGGTACTTCCAGTTTCTACAGCTACATGAGCTATTTCTTTACTATAAAGTTCTCTAAATATATATTTATGTGCTTTACAGGTTTTGAAATTTAAAGTCTAGCTTTATAGCAAAATTATGAATCCTTGTGGCAAGTTATTTAACTTTTTAAGTTTCAGTTTTCTTCTCTTAAAAATTCCATATTACTGCTAAGGAAATTGAATGATATGATGCATGTGAAGATGTTGGTATATATTTTGGAAAGACCTTGGCAAAAAACTGTAGATATTTTATTATCCAAAGCCCAGTTCTGGATTGCATCATTTAGAGATAATTGGCATGGATTGGTGCAGCTCTGGTATTTTACTCCTTGATTTCCAGTGTATTTCTGACAAAAATCCTACACCTTACCTGTGCAAGAACTTTTGAAGAAAAAGAAGGAGAAAGGAAGAAAGAGAGGAAGTGGCAGATAATGAAAAGAAAAAAAAAAGAAATGCTAAGGCCTTCCGTATATTTATGTATTATATGGTATCACTACTGTGATCAATGGATCTCATGTCATTTCCTAAAATTACTGTGGTCAACACTATGTGTGCCTCACTTTCCCATAAACTAGCTTAGAATGGAGAATGATTGATATACCAGTACAAGTGCCCAAGTATTTGGTTTACTCTATAATTAGAATTATTTTCCCATATCATACCCACAGGGATAGCTATTGGCAAACAAGCATTGATGTTAAGATAACCATAAATCCAGCACCCACATAATGCCTAAATGATTGATGTGGACACTGGACAGTGATTTCCAAAAAATGTAGCCTTCTATACAAGTTCTGACAAGAACATTTCTTATCCTTGTAATTTTGTTCTTTCTTATAAAGACTGACAACTAAAGAAAAAAGAAGTTTTCTAGAGCTACTCTTCTTTGCTTTGATTAAAAACTCTCAAACTACAATAAACTAATTTGGAAATGTTAAGTTTCTATGTAATAAGACATTTATATTTTAATCAAATTATTTTAAAATTTTTATAATCTTAGCATGAGAACCATTCTGGGTTTGGGTGTTGTATGATACTGAGCACATTTCATAAGAGCTTCCAGATAAAGACAGACTAGGAAGAAAAGCCTGGCAGTCTACTTCTGAAAATCAGTCAGTGAAAACCTTATAGGTCACAACTGTTCAGTCCTGTTGCCCATGAACCATAGGATGACTCAACAAGAACCAACAACAACTGTGACAGTGATTGTTGCCAAACAATCAATCAACCCTATTGTATTGTTGTTTTCATACTAAAATTAGAATGTGGTTAGTGCCTTAAAAGAAATCTAAAAAGAATGCTATAGAATTTAAGCGGAAGAAGAAGTTATTCTGTGCAAATGAGGAAGCGATCCATGAAAGTTAATACATGCACAGAACATTAGGGAGTGATCAGGATTTCTATAGGAAAAGACACAGTTAATATATCTTTGTTAGACCATTTTTACCAATATGCAATGTGGTGTTGCATTTAAAAGGTAATGGACTTGATTTACAATGAATAAGAACCTCCATGTATTTGAAAATTATGTAAGTGGTCCTTATTGTCATTATAATGGTCTATCAAAGTAAAGAGTGTACAATATCATTTGTGAATTCATTATTTAGAAATTAAAATACAGTATGCTTAAGAAATGTGGGATTATTATGTATAGTCACAAATGAGGGGAAAGGAAGAAAGCGCTAAGAAAAAGATTAAAAATTATTCTAAATAGCTGGGCCTTTGATGCACAGTCTGGGAATGCATAGCTTAGTATACTATCATTTCTTATTTATAAAATTAGATAGATTTGGAAGAGATTGAGAGAAATGTGATGCATGACATAGCTGTGACACTGGTTACATCAGTCTCCCACCCACAGCTGGCTAATTAAAGCTCTTGGAAATCTGATTGTCCTTTGGTAAACACTGTAATTTCTAATATAGTTGGCCAATAAATAACAACATAAATTAAATACTAATGAGAGTCATTCCTATTGAGCTTTAGCATATCTCACAGGGCATTAATGTGCCTGAAATTGGGAGAAGAAACTAAATCTCGACACCACTGTGGACATTTTTAGCTTGCAAAGAGTGTATCTTTGTGGTAGTACTTGAACAAGCCCGCTGTGTAAGGAAATTCGGTGCTTTCAAACTACTGAGTGTATTTTTTCTCAGCAAGATTTCTTTCTTTTAACAACAGTTGGGTTGCTCATTTAACAGTGATTAATGTTCTGGGCTGGGCAATGTTCTACTTATTTTCATACGCAGTTAGAAAAGTTACATTTACATGGGAGAAAAGGAAAAAAAACGACAGCTGTAAAGGAGATACAAGAAGACTCTTAAAAATCTGAATCCCTGAAGACAATACATCGGTAGCTGTAACAGATGCAAAGCTGTCACGGGATTGAATGTGTTCCCTAAAAACTCTAACAATTTAGCTGTGCCCTAATTCCTGGTATTGTGTCATGTTCCTCCATATCAGAACACCTGCCTCTATGATGTCAATGAGGGTGGACGGGCAGCAGTCCTGTTGGTAGAGCAAGATTCAAAGTGTAAATTTGTTTTGTGCCTGGAGGCGGTCTCCTGAGCTTTAGAAAGGAAAAAATTGGCAAAGAGATTTGAGAATCTCACACCATCAAGAAAGTAGCACCAGGAGAAGAGCCCTACCCTTCAGACCTGGGGTTCCCGAACCGAGAAGCTCCCTGAACAAAGACTGGTCCAACACAAGTACTTTCCTCCAGAGCTGACCTGGGGAAAGCCTCCCCTGGAGCAGACACTCTGAATTCGGTCTTGCATCGAACCCGACTGTGCAAGAATTAACTTTCCTTTGCTAAAGCCATCCACTAGTGGTGTTTCGGTTAGAGCAGCACTAGCTGACTAAAACACAAGCTAACAACGAAGCCATCGGTACAGAATCGCTTTGAGCTCTCATATCAGAAAAGGAGTGAAAAGGCTATTCAACAATCATGTTTGAGAATGAGGAAATTAAAAAAAAAAAGTCTTGTTAATCCCCAATACTGTCATTTTGATAAACCGTGGGGTTTCTTACAGGATGTGATTCTGATGCTCAGTATTCCACATTTATTTCTATTCCATTCTTTCAGACTGTTCCTAAGAAACAAAGAAAGTAAGATATCCATCATCATATGCAATCTGATTTATAAACAAAAAACCAAACCCACTGCCACTGAGTAGATTCAGACTCACAGTAATCCTAAAGGACAGAGTAGAACTGCCTCATAGTTTCCAAGGAGCACCTAGCGGATTTGAACTGCTGACCTTTTGGGTTAGCAGCTGTAGCACTTATCTACTATGCCTCCGGGGTTTCCAATCTGATTTGTAGTTTCACTTAAATAAAAAACAGTAAAAAACAAAAAAAAATTACAGCCTACAAAATTTTAATCCATAAGTAAATTGGGGAGTATGCTTAGGACACACTACAATGCATTCAGTTATAGCATGAACATTTTAATCTAACGATGGATTTTTACATCTAGATGTATCTCTAATCTGTCATTTTGATGGTCATCCAACAGTAAAAGCTTGCACTCTGTTAAAATAATTCAGTTCACAAAGTAACACTAGAATGTTTCAAGGTGGGAGGTTATAAATAGATACACATATGTATAGATAGATCTGGCTGGCATAGATAGATCAGCATATATATATAAATATACCATATATATATATATGTACATACAGCTGTTAGGCTGAAACCCAAGCCCCTCCCCCAACCATTCCAGGAGCTGCAGGAGTCAAAACATTTTACCTGCCAGCTGTTCAGGAATGCCCATTCAAAGGGAATGAGCCGCCCCGGCCACTAGCTATCCCTTCTTTCCCATAGGCTGAACTCCACTGAAATGAAACCCCCTTATGTTAATTAAGTAACTCTAATCGTCCACAACCCCATAGGCTACTTGCCAGGGACACCATTCTCTTCCTTATGGGCGCTATTTTCAGCGCTGTCCTCAACAACGTCTGCTCGCCCCCTTTATAAACCTCCAACTCCGGAGCCAGCATGCGGTTTTGTAGTCTCCCTCCCGGGACGCAAATAAACTTTTTCTCTCTCTTTCTCGGTCTCCTTTCATGGCACAATTTAAACTAAATAAAACCTTTCACATCCAAAAATCTCTAACAACACCCACTGCTGTTGAGTTGATTCCAACTCATAGTGAACTTATAGGAGACATTAGAACTGCCCCATAGAGTTTCCAAGGAGCACCTGCAGATTTGAACTGCCAACCTTTTGCTTAGCAGCTGTAGCACATAACTACTATGGCACCAGGGTTTCCACACCCACACCCTCACCCACACCTACTGCACACACCCACACACCCACACACCCACACACCCACACAAACCCCTAAAAAAAAACAAATCCATTGCTGCTAAGTCAGGTCTGACTCATAGTGACTCTAGAGGTCAGAAAAGACCTGCCCCATAGAGCTTCCAAGGAATGCTGGGTGGATTTGAACTGCCACCCTTTTGGTTAGCAGACATAGCTCTTAACCCACTACACCACCAGGGTTTCCATGTATACATATGCTTAATTAGGAATTAACAACACAAAATGTTTGTTGGTGCTCGATGATATAAGGAAGCAGGAAGTAGGATAACTTGAAACAAGGAATTAATTGATAGGGATCCTCTAAACTACATACGTAGACTTCTTTGATTGATTATCTTAGATAATTGCAGAAGTCTGTGACTAAAGAGAGAATTTACAGGGTGGTCACATTCCTTTCTGAGAACATTCTGTTAAGATAGCCTCCCTAGCAAACATTCCCAGGGAGTCGCTTGCGTAGGCTGGTTCTGATAAAGGCATTGCATCACATCCTTCCTTTGAGCACAGTGTTTCCACATCCTTAGCTTAACTACAGATTTAAAAAAAAAAAAATCCATAACTGCAAGATTAAGTCTGCTCAAGGTTAACAGTTACTGAGGAATAGGCAAAGGCTGATGACCCAAGCCAGTCACTTTGACAGAATTAAGCTGGAGCTCTCACACACATAGGGAAGTATTTGAATGCTTGTAAGTACAACACAAGAACAACTAAAGGAGAAAAGTATCTGTCTTTTCAAAGTCAAATACTAAGTCAGGGGCTGCTGACAAAGGAACTTAGCATAATTTCTTTTCAACAAAGTAACCTATTATAACTTACTGCTGTATTCAAAGGGTATTTATGACAATAGCTGTTAAGATGTGAACCTTAGACTTGCAGGTAAAATTGGTATTTTCTAGTAGCCCACACCTTCCCAATATAAAAATAATTGGAGCTATAGCAGCACAGCAGTTAAGAACTCAGCTGTTAAACCAAGGTCGGCAGTTGGAATCCACTAGCTGCTTCTTGGGAACTCTAGGGAATAGTTCGACTCTGTTGCTATTGAGTTAGGATGGACTCAGTAGCAACATTATGCTTTTTGTCTTTTTAATTTTTCTACTGAAAACTCGATAAATTCTGAATCAGACCTTGTTTGAGCATGCCAGGAAACCCTGAGAGTGTAGCAGTTAAGTACTACATTTGCTAACAAAAAGGTTGGCAGTTCACATCCATCAGGTACTCCTCGGAAACTCCATGGGGCAGTTCTACTCTGTCCGGTAGGGTTACTATGAGTCAGAATCACCACGATAGCCACGGGCAATAGGTTGAGCACCCCCGGTGAAAGGAAACTCATGAATCACCAGAGAGTAGATTTCTACCCATTAGTTCTAATATTTTGGGTCGGGGGAGAAAGGCAAAGCAAGGGAACAAACAAAAAAAAGCAAACAGCCAGTCTTGTATCCTTAAAATAAACTCCTCTTGCTTGTTTTCCTGTATTGCTGAATTGCACTGTTAATATTTTGTTAGAGTTTTGCATCAATATTTGTGAGGAATGCTGGTCTGTGCTTTTGCATTTTTATGTATTCTCTTTGTCTGATTCTGATACTAGGGTATTACTAAACCAAAAAACCAAACCTCCTGCCATTAAGTCGATTCCAACTCACGGCAATCCTACAGGACAGAGTGCAACTACCCCATAGGGTTTCCAAAGAGCACCTGTTTGATTTGAACTGCCAACCTTTTGGTGGGCGGCCATAGCTCTTACCACTATGTGAATCAAAAGGCCAGTTGTGCAAACCCACAAGGCCTTCCTTGGAAACTCTATGGGGTTTTCAAGGTATTAACCCCATCCACTGCTGTGGAGTTAGGTGCAACTCATAGCAGCCCTAAAAGTCAGAGTAGAACTGCCCCATAGTCTCTCCAAGGAGCACCCGACAGATTTGAACTGTAGATCTTTTGTTTGGCAAATATAGTCTTGAACCCGTTATGCTACCAGGTTTCCCAAGGTATTACCAGCTTCATAAAATGAAGTAAGAAGAGTTTCATTCACTTTTATTTCCCTGAAAAGGTAGTGGAGGATTAGTGTTGATTCATCTTTAAAGGTTTTGTTAAAATTCTCTAGTGAAACCATCTGGGCCTGAAAATTTCTTTCTTGCCCGTTTCTAAATTACAAATTCATGACAAACTATCACAGGTTGAAGGAGATGAAGGTGAAAGAACCAGTAAATGCAATGTGATATCATAAATTGGATTCTGAAGAGCAAACAGATAGTAGTGAAATCCAAAACATGTCTGTAGTTTAACTAATAATATTATACTAAGGTCAATTTTAGGTTTGGTAATTGAGCATTTATATAAAATGTTAACTTAAGGGGAAGATGAGTGAAAGACATGCAGAAAGTTTCTTTACTATTTTTATAACTGTTCTCTGAGTCTCAAACTATCTCAAAAACAAATGAACAAATTAGTAAATTGTTATACCAAAAAAAAAAAAAAATCAAGTACATTGTCAAGATCAAAGCCCTTGTAGTGCCTGTATTGGGAATCAGTGTCTTTGGACCAAGAAGGTTGGCTCTGGGATCAAATTAACAGCCTTAGAAACTCAGCTCTGCAACCCAACTGCTAAGACTTTACAAGTTACTTGATTTGTTTCACTTCCAATTTCTCCACCTGAAAATGGGAATAATGATAAAAACCCATTGCCATCGAGTCGATTCTAACTCATAGCGAGCCTATTACACAGAGGAGAATGGCCTCGTAGGGTTTCCAAGGAGTGGATGGTGGATGTGAACTGTCAACCTTTTGGTTACTAGTAGAATTCTTAACTACTATGCCACCAGGACTCAATAGTATAATAGACTATGTTTTACATAATTGTTATGAGAATTAAATAAGGCAGTGTTTTTTATATATTTATGTTGTCTGACTCTAGAAATGCTGTTTCCTAGAATTTAACTGAATACAGATTATGCTCAAATGCACAATGGCCCAATGTTACAAACTGATGTTCAACTGAAGCTAAGAATTCTCTGAAGAAAAATAAATCTGCAACATTGTTGTTTTATTATGTTTTTAATGAAACTTTAAAATTCAAGTCAGTTTGTCATACCAAAACCTACACACACTTTGTTTTGTGACCTTAGCTGCTGTCCCCACCTTATGACCGCACACTACTTGTGTCCACTCTATTTTCTGTGTCCTTTTGACCAGCTTGTATTCCCACTCTGACTACTCGTCTTGCCTCTGGACAGGAGCTGCCACATTATTCTTTCATATCTACTTAAGCTATACACTCTTCACCAGTAACATGTTATGTCTTATATACCAGTTGGCTTCAGAGTGGGCTCAGTTCTGGGCTAGAGGGGCCATGGCTTTTGGAGGCCCTCCAGTCTCTCAGATCATCAAGTTTGGTCTTTTTACTAGAGTTCAAATTTTGCACTACACATTTCTCCACTTCCATCAGGGACTTCTTGATGAATTCGCCCTCAGGGAAGTCATTACTGGTAGGTGGGTACAGTCTAGTTCTCTTGGGCTCATGCTGACATAGTCTTTGGTTTGTATGGCCCTTTCTGTCTTGGGCTCATGTTTTCCCAGAGCCTTTGTCACTCTTCATTCTTCTTTGTTCCAGCAGGATTGAGACCAAATGATGCTTCTTAGATGGCCACTTATTAGCTCTTAAGACCCCAGACACTCCTCACCAAAGTGGGATGCAAAACATTTTCTTAATGAATTTCGTTATGCCTATTGACCTAAATGCCACCTGAAACAATAGTCCCCAGACCCCTGCCCCTGCTACTCTGTCCTTCAAAGTGTTTTGGTTGTACTTAGGAAATTTCTTAGCTTTTATTTAGTCTATTTGTGCTAAGTTCCCCTCTGTGATGTGTTGTCCCTCTCTTCACCTAAAAGAATTCTTATCTACTAATCTAATTGGTGACTACCCCCTGTATCCTTCCTCACCCTCATAACCATCAAAGACTGATTTCTTCTGTGTTTAAACTTTTTCTTGAGTCTTTATAACAGTGGTCTTATACAATATTTGCTCTGTCCTGCCTTTTAGTCTTAGGTTGTTATCTGATATTATTGATTTTCTAACTGAAGGACTCCTTTTAGTATTTCTTGTAATTTTTAGTTTGCTTTTGCAAATTCCTTAAATTTCAGTTTATTTGGAAATATATTAAATTTGCTATCATATTTGAGAGATGGTTTTGTTGGATATATAATTCGTGGCTGGCAATTACTTTCCTTGTGTATGTCATCCATTGCCTTCTTGACTGTATGGTTTCTGCTAAGTAGTCTAAGTTTAGTCTTCTTGACTCTACTTTGTATATTACTTTCCATCTATCCCTAGCCACTTTTGAAAAGCTCTCTCCTTAATTTTAGTTTTGGCAAGATTGATTATAACATATTTTGGTGTCTTTCTTTTGGGATCTACTTTATGTGGAGTTTGATGAGCATTTTGGATAGGTATCCTCTCATTTTCCACGGTATCAGTAAAATTTCCTGTCAGCAAAACTTCAACATTTCTCAGTGTTTTCTGTTCACCCTTGTCTTGATAGATTCGCTCATAATTCTAAGTGTTTCTTCATTTTTTAAAGCAATTCTTTTATCTGATTTTTCCTCAAATACATTGGTGTCAAGTGTTTTATCTTTAGTCTTACTCATTCTGCCTTACATTGCCTCAGTCACTCTCCTTTGACTTTTTATTGAGTTGTCTAATTCTGTAACTTTATTATTAATCTCCTGAATTTTTTATTGTCTCTATGGTTTCTTGGAGCCTGTTCGATTTGTCATTTTTCTCTGCTTCATTATTCCTAATCTCCTGCCTGATCTTGTGGAGAGTTCTAAGTATTAAACTCTTGTATTCTATTTCTGCTAATTCCAGAATGTTCTCTTCATCTGGAAAGTTTCTTGATTCCTTGTTTTGGGAGCTTTCTGAAGCCATTGTGTTTCGCCTGTCTATGTGATTTTCTATTGACTGTTGTCTCTGGACTATCAGTAAGTTGCTGCATTTGTTTATATTTCCTTACTGTGTTCTAGCTTCTTATTTTGCTTTGGTTTGGATGCCCATCTAGGCTGCTCATATGAGCTGGTTTGATTTTTGGCACTTCTGAAGCTCTAATGTCCTGTCACCAGGTTGTTAGAGCTGCTATTATGCACGTGAGCCCAAGAATCTGTTTATTTTTCTTGTATATATCCAGTTGAGGAGTTAAGGTAGTTGGTCACTAAATGTGTAGTGTAGGCTCTCCACCACAGTCCATAATAGGCAGGGGTGACTGGTGTAGGTACAAGTATGTGGCTGCATATGTTAAGAAAGGCAGGGGACTGACAGTCTCTGTGAGGAAAGTGTGTCCCTATTCTTTAAAGTGTATATGTGGATAGGTTCTGCAGCCAGACTACTAGGGCCAGATGTTGTATGCAGAAGTGAGACACATTTAAGATCAATGGATCTCTTAAGCCTCCACCTTGTCAAAGGTGTCATTCTGTCTTGAGTTGCTGGTTTAGGGGAGCCAACAGAATTTTCTCCCTCTGTTTGCTAAATTATTTCCTCTCCAAGACTGAGTGACTGGCTCAGAGCACATGTCAGGGGTCCTATTTCTTGCCCAAGAGATGTATCAGTCTAGCCTTCAGCACCATGCAGAGAAGGAAGGGGAAGCACTCATCAAGGGAGACAGTATTACCCCAAAGGAAAGCTTTAGATTTGGACCCCATTTTTTTCACTGATTCTGGAGGTATGAATGGACTCTCCTTTGCTTGATCTCTCCACTGTGAAAGATGCTTTTCGAATGCCGCTGCTGCCCTCACCATGCTCATTGCTGCAAATCTGCCTGCAGGGTGCTGATTTCTACCAGGTCAGGTCTGACCAGTCCAAGTACTTCTAGACCCACTCTCCCTTCCCTGTCACTCGGTCTGATTTCATAACTTTTCCCTTGATGTTCAGGGCTCCTAGAATGTCATATACAATCTATTCATCTGGTTTTGGGGGTTTTGATTTCTAGAGAGATCAGAAAAAGGATCTGACTACTCTATCGTTTTAGTCACATCTCCTGAAATACTTTTGAAAGTTTAATTATTATTAACATTATAATAAGAAAAATAGTGATAAGACAATTTTAAAAATCTGATTTAAGGAACAGAAAGAATAATTTTCAGCTGTTTTTGTGCCTAGCTTATATTTAAAGAGCCTTGCTGGTGTAAAATTTAAGCATTCAGCGACTTTCTGAAAGGTTTGTGGTTCAAACCCTTTCTCTGTGGGAGAAAGACCTGGAAATTTGTTTGTGTTAAGATTACAGCCTAGAAAATCCTATGGGTCAGTTGTACATGGTCATATAAAGTTGCTATGAGTTAAAAGTCAATTTGATGGTACCAAAATAAAAAATAAAGTTTACTGCTGTAGTAATTACATGTTTGTTATGCTAAATATATGTTCACATTTAACCAAGTTGCCATCAATTATTGAATTTTTCTTCTACTTGAAGATTTTGTTGATTGTGATGGCATAATTTTATATCCAGAATCATAAACACTGAAATTTGAAGATGAATTTTAAAAATGTTCAGAAGGAAAGTTAAAATCTTCTCTCTCACTTATAAAATTTATACCTGTTACATTTGTTCGCAAGCTTGCCATTCTACAGTCTTTCTGCTATGGTTCATAATTCCATTCCATTCCATGGCACTGTGCTTACTTTCTGAACACACACTGTAGATAAGAATAAACAGTATATGCCTGTAATCCATAAATCATTAACAATGTTCATAGTATTTGTTCAGTTGCAATGAATTTGCATGACACTTTTATTTTCTCTTCTATAAATATTTCTTAAATTAAATTTATTATGCTGCTAGGTGTGTGAGACACGAGAAATCTCTCAGCAAGCCATCAAGCAGAAGCAACAATGAACTTATTATTATCCTCTGAGCTGTCACAGTTAAAGAAAATGTGTTTGTTTTGGCACATTCAAATGTGCAATGTACAAATGAAGAAACAGTTAAAGTACTATCATCATTAGTCTTTAGGTACACAACAGAATATGATTATGAAGTTCTTCAGTAACATGATTCTAGAAGGACCATTCTACCTGGACTGCATAAATACCTTGAAAAACATTTCAAAACTCTTACTAAAATGGCTAGCAGCAATGGCAATCATTTCAACTTTCCATTTAAATTATCCACAAGAAATGACAACCCAGTACTGTCAAGTCAATTCTGACTCAGTGACCCTATAGGTCAGAGTGGAACTGCCATATAGAGTTTTTCAGGAGCTCCTGGCAGATAGCAGACCTTCCGGTTAGCAGATGTAGCAGTTAACCACTATGCCATCGGGCTTGTAAAACTATAAGGAATTAAAACATTCTTGTAAAGTCTAATGTTTCAAAGCTTGACTGATAAAAACTGTTTTAAATACTTCATATTTCTTCAAAATGTATTTTTATATTCATTTGAAAATTTTATTTTTCTTTAAACTATTTGTTATTTTTAGAAAAAAGATGACAACATAAAATTATGTTTAATTTCATTTTGGAGGTGTTTTCTTTCTTCTTAGGAAGAATTTTGAACTATAGCATTTTTGCCTTGAATTCATTTTCAAATAATAAACCTCCAAAATTAATTTTTAAAAAAGTTTATGGTATAGTTAAAATATATAAATATAAAATACAGTTATAACAATTATTTTTAATATTATAAATGTAAAACACCATTTATATCAGATTAAATCAGGATGTTTTATAATCTAAAGTATTCTGCTCAAAATTATTTTTATATTATTAACATTTTTGTCTCAAAAGATATGTATGCTTTGAAATGCTACCTAACTAAAGCTGAATCCTTTATTGATTAGCCATTCAAAAGTTCTTATTAATTGCTTTTGTTCACAAAATTAATCATTTTCATTATTAATTGGTCATTTATTCTTTACAAATAATGAATATGTCTTTATACTTCACCTAACCAAATTTCATGATAAAAAGAACATAAGGAAACCTTCTGTTCAAGTGGCACCTAGAATGCTTGCTTGCAGTTGAAAGTACACGTTAGATATTAAATTTAATTCTATTTTTTCTTTTTTTATTATGATTGAATGAAAATGTACATTCCCATTTAAATTCACACGCTCACTTACATGAAGCTCCCACTGCTCTCCCTGAAAAGTTCTCACTTAAGAAATAAATTTAATCCTATTTTTCTTTTTTTATTATGATTGAATGAAAATGTACATTCCCATTTACATTCATACACTCACTTACATGAAGCTCCCACTGCTCTCCCTGAAAAATTCTCACTTAGGAAAATTAAAAAAAAAAAAAAAAAAAAAAAAAGAAAGAAAGAAACAAAAAGAATATATATAAAAATTCCTTTGTTTGCACCTGTGAGAAAACATACAAACAAGTATGTCTGATAACTGAATGGGGTGTGCAGCCATTTTTTGGACTTCAGTCTGACCACAGCTCTGCTGGCTCTAATGAAGCATTTCCTCTTAAAAGAAAAAAAAAATAATCTTAATTTATTTTTCTCAATGTTCATTTGACTGATATACACTAGATCATCACTGTCTACTATTGCCTATATGCTGATTATGCATGACAGTGTACAATAGGGGTCTGCAAACCATGACCTGTGAGCCAAATCCTACCTATCAGCTGTTTTTGCACATCTCATCACATACATTGTCATTACAATTTTAAATATTTACATAAATAATTATATTTTCAGTTTTACTTATTTGTCAACTGAGCCTAAATTATTTATTATCTCCGCCCTTACAAGAAAACTTTGTGAGGGTGTGGAGTCAAGATGGCCGACAAAACGCACGTCTCCCTAAATCTCTGCGGCAACCAAGACCTGAAATGATCATTAAATGGAGCCTTTTTGACACCTAGTGAGCCCTGGGATGTGGCATAGGGCTGTTAATTTGGACTTCATATCACTGAATGCAAAACCTCCTCTCTTTCACTGACCCCACTGTCAGTGACCACAGGCTTACACAGACCGAAGGTAACTCACCATTTCGATTTTTTTGTCCCTCTGTCTTGACTGGCATGCAGGACTGGGACTTGAATAGCTGCTGGTCTCAGATGTACTGCTGGTGGGACCAGCAAGCCTAACTGCCAGGTTCTGAGAGCCTGGCTTTGGACTCTATACACCTAAGCCCCTCTGGCCTATGGCAAAACCAAGAAGCCCAGGCAGAGGCCCTGGCCTGACGTGGTTCTTATGCTGGAAGATGGCTCCTGCCAGGTGGAGAGTGTTTTTCTAGCAGGGAGGTGGTGTTTTGCACAGTGTCACCTGGGGCTGGGGCCCAGTGGTGGAAGCTGTGGACTCTGGGCATTTTGGCACTCTTGGCCTCTCTTTCCACCAGGAACCTGGTCCCAGCCAGCTGGCAAGCCTGTACAAGATGCCATCTTGTTTCACTGGGAAGTGGGGTCATCAGTACGGAAGGCTCACCTGGAGTGAGAGGCAGCACCTACCCAAAAGAGAATTCCACACAGTATCACCTACAGCTGGGGCCCAACAGCAGAGGCCAGCAGGCCAGAAGCCTTTCTATATTTTGAGCTAGTTTATAACATCTGGGGTTGAATTTAGAGGTGCTTACTTTGCCATCTTGGAAGAGGGGTGTGTACACCTGAAACCTGACTGACTTTGGAAGTTGTCAAATACTTTCTACTTCTCATTTTACGACAGCCTAGAGAAACAACTCTGGTCCATCTTCAAAGCATCTCTCTCAGCCTCTATTGACCCACATGAAGCCCCAAAAGCAACAAATGCTGGAGAATGCAGTAACTCGGAAGTCACCCATGGCATCAGAAGGCCCCCAAAAGAAACCACCTCAGAACTTCTGAGACAAAGAAGCTTTTCTGAAACTATCAACAGGTGGATACACAAGGTTTATATGTAAATAGAGCCCTCCTAGACCTTATACAAAATACAGCAGAGCAAAATGAAAAATTAAGCAAGCTGTTCAAGCTGATGGAACACCAGTACTCTGAAATCCAGCAGATCAGGAACAAAATCAAAGACATAGAAACTTCAATTCAAAGCCAAGAAAATAGAATGGAACAAATGGAAAAGAGAATTTTTGATTTCAAAGACAGAGCCACTGACTCCAGCATCTATGAGGAGAAATCAGAAAAAAGAAACAAGAAAAAGGAAGAAGCATGTGGGACTCCATTAAGAACAATCTACATTTAACTGAAGTTCCTGAACAGGGCGAGACACCTGAGAACACAGGCTATTGTTGCTGCACTGCTGACAGAAAACTTCCCAGAAATTATGAAAGAATAGAATATAGATATCCAAGATATGTACTGAACACCACTTAATATACATCTCAATAGAAAGACTCCAAGACATATTATAATCAAGCTCAACAAAATGAAACATAAGCAGAAACTCTTAAAGGCAGCAAGATTCACAGCAAAGCTGATGTTCAGAGGGAAACCCTGTAGGCTTTCATCAGATTTCTCAGCAGAAACCATGCTGGTACAGAGACAGTGGCATGACACATTTAAAGCCTTGAAGGAGAACTTCCAACCAAGAATTATATATCCTGCAAAACTATCTTTCAAATATGAAAATGAAATTAAGACATTTACAGATAAACAGAAACTTAGAGACTTTGTAAAAAACCAAACCAAAGCTACAAGAAATACTGAAAGAATCTCTTGGCTTGGAAGAACAAAACCACTAACTTTGTATTTTAGAAGGACGCATTATCCAGAATCCTATTCAGTTAGAGAAGGCTCCAAACACAATCAAAGCTATAATAGTGAAAGAAATGATCTAGTGTCACTGCCTAACTGTCCACCCGCGGAAAGAAGACAGGACACACGGATACGAGCCACCTTGCAAGTTGCTTGCTTTATTCTTCTTCTGCTTTCTTCTTCTCTCCTTATTCTTCTTCCTATTCTACTACCTATTCTACTTCCTATTCTACTTCCTTTGTTCTTCTTCCTCACTCTCCTGCTGCTCAGCGTCCCTGAACGCCCTGGCGTTCAGAGACGCGGCGGCAGCTGCAGCTCCCAAGGCTGTATCTGCTTCCTATTCTACTTTCTTTGTTCTTCTTCTACAGTGTCCCTCACCCATTATATAGTCCAATCCCACCAATCATAAGGCACAGCTGATTCATGTGCAGTGCACAAGCAAAACATAGCATTGCAAAGTGAAACTGAGTGGCTACGGGCTCTAGAGGCCAGCAATCAGAAAGCTGATCACGAGCCATTCACGCACCAGCAAGGAATTGCGTCAGCAGGCTAATCATCAGACCGGGAGTGTCTAGGGGAGGAGCTCCTGATAACAGGCGCCATCTTTATGGTGCAGTTTCTTTTTGCCCCTGACAATCTAGCAATCATATCATGTAAATATGATATCATCATATTAAAAAGAGGGATGTACTACAGTCGTTACAGTCCTTAGAGATGGAGAGGAAGTTGACAAGACAGGTAGCAATCAAAATTGGGTTTATATATATTGTATTAAGCGGGATCATAGGGGCAGCCATAAAGCACAATAAAGAAACAACATACCATACCAAGAAATGTAACCATAAAACCAAACCTGAAAGAGCTGAAAAATCAACTCACAGAGAAGAAGGTTGCAGAACAGATTAATAAGAACAACAGAGAAGACAT
Source organism: Heterohyrax brucei (assembly GCA_028571685.1). Classification (NCBI taxonomy): domain Eukaryota; kingdom Metazoa; phylum Chordata; class Mammalia; order Hyracoidea; family Procaviidae; genus Heterohyrax; species Heterohyrax brucei. The sequence continues at coordinate 57,136,117 of CM053149.1, forward strand.
CAACACAAAAATAAACATATCACAATGGCAGCACTGAATATATACCTATCAGTAATCACACTGAATGTGAATGGACTGAATACTCCAGTAAAGAGACACTGAGGGACATCTTGGATTAAAAGACATGACCCATCTATATGTTGCCTACAAGTAACTCACCTTAGGCTTAAGGATAGGAACAAACTGAAAATCAAAGGATGGAAGAATATATATCAAGCTAACAATGAACAAAGAAGAGCAGATGTGGCAATTCTAATCTTAGATAAAATAGATTTTAATGTAAAATCCACCATCTTGGACAAGGATGGACACTATTTGTTGCTGAAAGGTTCAATACATGAGCAGGACTTAACAATATTAAACATTTATGCACCTAATATTAAAGCACCTAAATATGTCAAGAAAACACTGACTACACTCAAAAAAGAAATAGATCACTCCGCAATAACAGTAGGAGACTTCAACATTCTACTGTCAGTATTGGACAGCCAGCTAGGCAAGTGCCATAGAGTTGTATCTGACTCATGATGACCAGAGTGTCTAGAAAAAAGCTCAAGAAAGACACAGAAAACCTCATTGCCACAATTAACCAACTAGACCTCATCAACATATACAGAACTTTCTATCCATCAGCAGACAACTACATGTTATTCTCCAGTGCACATGGAACATTATCCAGAATAGACCATGTGTTAGGACATAAAGCAATTCTCAACAAAATCCATACCATTCAATTAATGCAAAGCATTGTCTCAGACCACAAAACCATAAAAGTCAAAATCAATAGCAGAAAAAAGATAGATAGAAAGCAGAACTCACAGAAACTGAACAACACTTTGTTTGAAAAACCATGGCTTATAAAAGAAATCAAGGATGAAATAAAGAAATTTATGGATTCCAATGAGAATGAAAACACTTTCTACCAGGAGCTATGGGATACAGCCAAAGCAGTGCTCAGAGGTCAGTTTATCACCATAAATGCACACATCTGGAAGGAAGAAAGAAACCAAACCAAAGAACTGACCCTACAGCTTCAGTAAGTAGAGAGAGAACAACAGAGGAACCCCTCAACCATCAGAAGAAAACAGATCATAAAGATTAGAGCAGAACTAAGTGAATTAGAGAACAGAAGAACAACTGAAAAAATTGAAAAGACCAAAAGTTGTTTTTTAGAAAAGATCAACAAAATTGACAAACCACTGGCTAAACTTACTAAAGAAAAACAGAATAGGAAATAAATAATCCAAATAAGGAATGAGAGGGGAGTTGTCACAACAGATCCAGCAGAAACCAAAAGTATCATAGCTGAATACTATGAAAGACTGTATTCTAACAAACTTGAAGAGGAAATGGACAAATTTCTTGATTCATATCATCTACCTAAATTATCACAAGGTGAAGCAGAACAGCTTAATAAACCCATCACAAAGGAAGAGATTGAAAAAGTCATCAAAAAACTGCCAACCAAAAAAAGTCTGGGCCCAGGTTACTTCACTGCAGAATTCTACCAAGCTTTTAAAGAAGAGTTATCTCCAGCACTACTGAGACCATTTCACAGTATAGAAAAGGATGGAATACTCCCAGATTAATTCTATGAAGCCAGCATAGCCCTGATACTAAGACAGGGAAAGACACCACAAAACAGTAAAATTACACATGAATATCTTTCATCCACATAGATGCAAAAATCTTCAACAAAATTCTAGCAATGGAATCATCAACATAGCTAAAGAACTATTCACCATGACCAAGTGAGATTCCTATCAATGGTTCACCACTAGAAAAACAATCAATGTAATCAACCACATAAATAAAACAAAAGCTGAGAAACACTTGATTTTATCAATTGATACAGAAAAGGCATTTGACAAATTCCAATATCCATTCATGTTAAAAATTCTCAGTAAATTAGAAGTGAAATTCCTAAACATAATAACGGGTATTTACACAAAGCCAACAGCCAACATCATCCTAAACCAAGAGAGTCTAAAAGCATTCCCCCTGAGAACCAATATTACACTGAATATTCTAGCCCGAGCAATTAGGCTAGAAAAACAAATAAAGGCACTCAGATCAGTAAGGAAGCAGTGAAAGTTTCTGTATTTGCAACTGACATGATTTTATACACGAAAAGCCCAGAAAAATACACACACACACACACACACACAAATAAATAAATACTATAGTAGAACCTGTACATGGATCAAGAGTCTGTCATGCAAACAGAACAATGGCACACTGCATGGTTTGAAGTCAAGAAAGGCATACATCAGGGTGGTATCCTTTCACCATACCTTTCAAATCTCTATGTCAAGCAAATAATCCAAGAAGCTGGGTTATATGAAGAAGAACGAGGCATCAGGATTGGAGAACAACTCATTAACAACCTGCATTATGCAGACGACATCATTTTAATTGCTGGATATAAAGAAGATTTGAGGCATTCACTGATGAAGATCAAGGACCACAGCCTTCACGATGGATTGCACCTCTACATCAAGAAAACAAAAATCCTCATAACTGGACCAGTAAGCAATATCATCATAAATGGAGAAAGGACTGAGGTTGTCAAGGATGTCATTTTACTTGGGTTCACAATTAAAGCCCATGGAAGCAGCAGTCAAGAAACCAACAGATACATTGCATTGAGGAAATCTGCTGCAAAGGATCTCTTTAAAGTATTGGAAAGTAAAGATGCCACCTTGAAGACTAAAAGTGCCCCTGACCCAAGCTATGGTATTTTCAATCATATCATATGCATGTGAAACTTGGAAAGTGAACAAGGAAGCCAGAAAAAGAATGGATGCCTTTCAATTGTGGTGTTGGAGAAGAATGTTGAATGTACCATGGACCAGCAAAAGAACAAACAGATCTGTTCTGGAAGAAGTACAACCAGAGTGCTCCTTGGAGGCAAAGTTGGCAAGACAGCATCTTACATATTTTGGACATGTTGTCAGGAAATGTCAGTCCTTGGAGAAGGACATCCTGCTTGGCAGAGTGGAGGGTCAGCGAAAAAGAGGAAGACCCTTGACAAGATGGATCAACACAGTGGCTGCAACAGTGGACTTAAGCATGAAAACAACTGTGGACATGTTGCAAGACCAGGCAGTGTTTTGTTCTGTTGTTTCTAGGGTCTCTATGAGTTGGAACCGACTTGACAGCACCTAACAACAACCACATAGTAGAAGAGTTTAGCAAAGCAACAGCATACAACACAAACATACACACACAAAGAAAGCTGGATTCCTCTACTCCAACAAAAAGAAACACCAAAGAGGAAATTACTAAACGAATATTATTTACAATAGCCCCCAAGATGATAAAATACTTGGGAGCAAATCTAACCAGAGATGTAAAAGACCTATACAAAGAAAGCTACAAGGCACTACTGCAAGAAATCAGAAGAGACCTACATAAGTGGAGAAATCTACCTTGCTTATGTACAGGAAGACTGTTCTTTTTATTGTTAGGTGCCACCGAGTCTACTCTGACTCTCAGAGACCCTACGCATAACAGAACACAACACTGCCTGGTCTTGCATCATGTCCACAATCATTTATGCTTAAGCTCATCATTGACGCCACTGTGTTGATCCATCTTGTCGAAAGTCTTCCTCTTTTTTTCTGACCCTCTACTCTACCAAGCGTAAAGTTCTCCTCCATGGAATAATCCCTCCTGACAACATGTCCAAAATACATAAGATGCAGTCTCACCATCTTTGCTTCCAAGGATCACTGGTGGTACTGCTTCTACAGCAGATCAGTTTGTTCTTCTGGCGGTTCATGGTACATTCAACATTTTCCTCCAACACCGCAATTCAAAGGTATCAATTCTTGTTTTGTCTTCCTTGTTCACTGTCCAGTTTTCATTGTATATGATACAACTGAAAATACCATGTCTTGGGTCAGGCATATCTTAGTCTTCAAGGTGACTTCTTTTCAATACTTTAAAGAGGTCTTTTACAGCAGATTTTTCCCAGTGCAATGCATCTTTTGATTTCTTGACTGCTGGTTCCATGGGCATTGATTGTGGAACCAAGTAACATGAAATCTCTGACAACCTCAGTTCTTTCTCCATTTATCAAGTTGTTGCTTACTGGCTCACTTGTGAGGATTTTTGTTTTCCTGATACTGAGGTGCAATCCATACTGAAGACTCTACTTGTGAAAATTGTATCCAAAGTGATCTATAGATACATTACAATCTGGATCTAAATTCCAATAGCATTTTTTAATGAAATAAATCACCAGCTTCACATGGAAAGGAAAGATGCCACACATAAGCAAAACATTACTGAAGAAGAACAACAATGTGGGCAGTCTCACAATGCCTGACATTAGAAACTATTACACTGTTGTGGTAGTCAAAACAGCTTGGTACTGGTATGACAATAGACACTTAGACCAATGGAACAGAACTAAGAATCCAGATATAAAATCATCCACCTCTGAGCAGCTGATATTTGACAAAAGCCTAAGGTCTGGAAATTAGGGTAAAGACAGTTGGTGTTGACATAACCAAATATCCATCTGCAAAAAAATAAGATCCATTATCTCTCATCATACACAAAAACTAACTGAAAATGGATCAAAGACCTAAATATAAAATCTAAAACAAAAATTATAACAGAAGAAAAAATAGGGACAACACTGGGACCCCAAATACATGGCATAAACAGAATACAAAACACTACCAACAATGCACAAATACAATAAGAGAAAATATGACTCCTAAAAAATCAACCATTTACGCTCATCCGAAAAATTCACTGAAAGAGTAAAAAGAAAACCTACAGATTGGGAAAACAAAACTGGCTACAAAGAATCAGATCATTATCTATTGTCTAAAACTGACAAGATACTGCAAAACTTTAACAATAAAATGACAAATAATTCAATTAAAAACGGACAAAAATAAGAAAAGCTACTTCATCAAGAAAATAGTCAAACAGCTAACAGATATGTGAAAAAATGCTCATGATTGTTACCCATTAAGTTGTGAAAGTTAAAGCTATCATCTCACCCAACAAGGCTAATATTAATCCAAACACAAAATAATGAATGTTGTAGAAGATGTAGAGAGACTGGAACACTTAAGCACTGCAGGCAGGACTGAAAACTGATATAACCAGTTTGGAAATTGATTTGGTGCATTTTAAGAAGCTAGAAATAGAAATACTGTATGACCCAGCAATTCCACTTCTAGGAATAGATCCTAGAGAAATAAGAACCGCCACACAAATGCATGCATGCACACCAATGTTCATTGCAACACTGTTCACAATAGCAAAATGATAGAATCAACCTGGGTGCGCATCAGTAGAAGAATGGATAAACAAATTATGATATAGTCATATAACGGAATACCATGCAATGAAAAAGAACAATGATGAATCTGGTAAATATCTCATAACACAGAATCTGGAAGGCACTATCCTGAGTGAAACTAGTCAGTTACAAAAGAAAAAATACCGTATGAGAACACTTTTATAAAGACTCTGGAACAGGTTTAGACACAGAAGAAAACCTTCTTTGATGGTTACTAAGGAGGTTCTTAACGAGTCTTCCACTGATCCTAATGCCGTGTTCTTCTACATACAGTCCAGCTTCTTGGATTATTTGCTTAGCATACAGAGTGAGAAAGTACGGTGGAAGGATACAACACTAACACACAACTTTCCTGCCTTTATACCACTCAGTATACCCTTGCTCTATTTGAACAACTGACTCAGCCTATGTACAACTTCTTTATAAACACAATTATGTGTTAAGGAATTCACATTCTTCAAAAGATTATTGTTAATCTGTTATGATCCACACAGTAGAGTGCCTTTACATAGTCAACAAAACACAGGTAAACATCTTTCAGGCATATTCTCCTTTTAACTATCTGACATCAGAAATGATGTATTTCTTTTCCTTTTCTAAGACCCTGTTCTATTTAGTGCAGTTCCCTGTCTATGTAGTGCTACAACTGTTTTAATGATCTTTGGCAAAATGGTGTATGGTATTGATGATATTGTTTGATCATTTCCTCATTCTGTTGGCTCACCTCTCTTCACGGCACCATGGCAAGTTCACAGACTTAATTGTAAGGGTCTTCTTCCTTTCGGATTGTCTGACTCCAGGTCTTTGCACACATCATTATAATACTGTAGGTTGTCTTCTTGAGATGCCCTCTGAAATCTTCCATTCAGCTCTTTTATTACTTCGTTATTTTTCCCATGCTCCTTAGTTATTCTACACTCAAGAACAAGTTTCAGAGTCTCTTCTGAAATCTATTTTGGTGTTTTATTTCTTTCCCATCTTTTTAATGACCTCCTGTTTTCTTCATGTATGATATTCTTGTTGTCTTCCCACAACCCATTTAGTTTTCAGTCAACGCCAATGGAAGCAGTAGTCAAGAAATCAAAAGATGCATTGCATTGAGGAAACCGCTGCAAAGGATCTCTTCAAAGTATTCAAAAGTGAAGATATCATCTTGAAGATTGAAATGCTCCTGACCCCAGCCATGGTATTTTCAGTCACATCATATGCATGCAATTGCTGGACCATGAACAAAGAAGACAGAACAAGAATTGATGGCTTTGGATTGTGGTGTTGGAGAAGAATGTTCAATGTACCAAGGGCCGCCAAAAGAACAAACCGATCTGTTCTGAAAGAAGTACCACCAGAGGGCTCCTTGGAAGCAATGATGGCAAGATTGCATCTTACATACTTCAGACATGTTGTCAGGAAGCATATCATGCTTGGTAGAGTGGAGGCTCAGCGAAAAAGAGAAAGATCCTCAGTGAGATAGACTGTCACAGTAGCTGCAACAATGGGCTTAAGCATAAAAACAATTGTGGACATGGTGTAAGACCAGGTAGTGTTTTGTTCAGTTGTTCATAGGGTCACAATGAGTTGGAACCTACTCAATGGCACCTAACAACAACAGTGTTGAGTGAGTCAAGTTTATTTTTGAGATGGTCTTCAGAATCAGGTGAGATATTCTCAAGGTCATATTCCAGTTTTTATTGACTTTTTAAAATTTTCCTGAGCTTCAAACTTGAATTTGCATATGAGCAGTTGATGACCTTTATCACAGTTGGCTCCTGGCCTTGTTTTAAAACTGACAGAGATTGGCTTACAACACTGTCTAAACCTGCAGATCTCATCAATGTAACTGCCACTAATCCTTCTCATCTAATCATAGTGATAGGATTTTAAACACACAGGGAAATCACAAAAAATGGAAGGCAATCACAAATACTGGGACTTATTGTCCAGCTAAGCTGATCACTGTTTTTGAGGGACACAATTCAATCTATGACAGTGACTATGGATTTTTCAAACAGTTCTGAAATATAACACAAAAAGCTTAAGCTGTAAAAGGCAAATATTTTTAACTACATAGTTGTCTGTGAGGGAGTTTCTATCCAGTGAACAAATAACTGTACTGGAACACCCTCCCTTATTCACCTGGTCTGACCCCCCCAATGACTTTAGTCTTTACCTGAAAATAAAGAAAATATTGAAAGGAAAACATTTGAATGATATTCAGTACATCAAGGGTAATACAACGACAGCTCTGACAGCCATTCCAGAAAAAGAGTTCCAAATTGCTTTGAAGAGTGGACTAAGCACTGGTGTCAATGTACAGCTTACCAAGAGGAGTACTTCAAAGATGATCTAGTGATATTCGGCAATGAGGTATGTAGCACTTTTTCTACAATGAGTTTGCAAACATAATTGTCAGACCTCTACTTATTAAAGCATGAGCACTGTTAAAGATGGCAAAATATCCCTTATATCCAAAAGTAACCTGTAATCACTTTCTCTTCACTCCTCACTCCTATACCCAAGTAATCACTGAATTGCTTTCAGTTCATTATAGATCAGATAGAATGTTACCGAACATTTTACAAATGTGATATGCCAGACATATTTCCTTTATGTGGTTTTTTTAATGCACAATTATTTTGAGATTCATCTATTTTTTTGTGTGTCTCAAGCATTCACTACTTTTCATTGCTAAACTGTTTATTTAACTTGTTAAAGCATGATAATATTGTTTTCTAAAGTGGTAGTACCATTTTACATTCATGCATAAGTGTAGGAGAGTTCTTGTTATTCTACATCTTCTCTAACGTTTGGTGGAATCATACTTAATTGTAGCCATTCCAGTGGGTGATTTATGATACAACACTGTGGTTTTAATTTGCATTTTCCTAATTATTAATAATGAAGATCTTCATAGATGTTTATTTGCCATTTGTTTACCTTCTTTTGCGAAGTATCTTTCCAATCATTTTCCCATTTTCAGTGAGATGCTTCTCTTCTCATTTTTGAGTGGAAGGGTTATTTATATATTCTAAATGTGTGTCTTTTGCCAGATATACAGTATTCAAATATTTTCTTCCATTCTGTGGCTAGCATTTTCAGTTTTGTAACAGAGTATGTGAAACACAGATATTTTTAAGTGTGACAATCACATTTAAAAAGAGAGAAGCAAGCACCAAGACATGAGCGACCTCATACCACCACCTGGAGCTGACTATGTCCTTTAGATCTGAGTTTCCTGCTTTGATATGCTCCCAAACCAAGGGAAAACTGATGACGAGAACCATTCTCCAGAGCTGCCAGAGACAGAAAGCCTTCCTCTGGAGCTTACACCCTGAATGTGGACTTGTAATGGCATAGCAGTTAAGTGCTGTGTCTGCTAACCAAAAGGTTGGCAGTTCTAATCTGTCAGGTGCTCCTTGGAAACTGTATAGGGTAGTTCTACTCTTTCCTATAGGATTGCTGAAAGTCTGAATAGACTCAACAGCACCTAAAACAACACACCCTGAAAGAATAAATTTCTCCTTGTTAATGCTGTAAATGCCTCTATGATGTTAATCAGAGAGGATGGGTGGTGGCTGTGTTAGTGAGGCAGGACTCAGTGTACAAAATTTTATTGTGACTTGAGATAATCCCGTAGCATATAAAGGAAAGGGAAGCAAGCAGAGAGTTGGGGACCTCTTATCATCAGGAAAGAAGCAGCACCAGCAGCACAGTGTGCCCTTTGGGCCTAGGGTCCTGTCATGGTTTGAATTGTGTCCCCCCAAAAATGTGTGCAGCCATGTGGCTGGGATATGGTTCCCAGTATCTTGGAAATGTCCTCCACTGTGTGGTTTTGCTAACCTGTATGTTAAAGGATTAGGGTGGGGCTGTGAATTCCTGTTATGGGGGAAGTTTCCCTGGAGTATGGCTTGCCCCACCCTTAATGCTTTTAGCTTGCAAGGAATAAAAGGAAAAAGAACCAAGGACAATTTGAGAACCTCACTACCATCAAGCAAGCAGCACCGGGAGCAGAACGCGTCATTCAGACCAGAGGTTCTTGCGTTAGGACGCTCCCTGGACAATGACTGATGCAATACCGGACTTTCCTCCAGAGCCGTCAAGGGGAAAGTCTTTCCCTGTAGCGGACGCCCTGAATATGGACTTGCAACCTACCGGACTGTGTAAGAATAAATCTTTCTTTGTTAAAGCCATCCACTCTGTGGTATTTCTGTTAGAGCAGCCCTAGCTGACTAAAACAGGTCCCTGCATTTTGGAAACTCCCCGGCCAGGGGAAGATTGAAGACACTCCACAACCAACACAGAAAGACCTCCCCTGGAGCTAATAGCCTGAGTTTGAACTTTTAGCCTGTTCAAAAAGAAATTTCTCTTTGTTAAAGCCATCCACTCGTGGTATTTCTGTGACTGCAACACCAGATGCTTAAGATGTTCACTAACGTGTTCCTTTCTGTTTTCTTCTGAAATATCATATTTTAAGCCCTTAAATGTAATTATATATTCCTTTGGAGTTAAGACTTTATATAATGTGAGGTAGATTTTCAAAGAGGATACATATGCAATTGCTTCAGTATCATTTATTTACAACAGTAACTTTTCATCATTGAATTACCCTGGCACTTTGTCAAAACTTAATTGACCATATATGTGAGGTCTGTTTTGGGACTTGCTCTTCTGTTTCATTGATCTGTTCATCTGTCTATATGCCAGTCCTGCACAGTCTTAATAATTGCATCTCTCTAGTCAATTTTGAAGTCAGGTAGTAAAATTTCTCCAACTCTTTCTTCTTCAAAGTAGTTTTGGGTATTCCAGGTCTTTTTCATATCTTTGTAAGTTTTGGAATGATCTCGTCACCTGCTACGAAGATGTTGGATAAAATTTTAATGAGATTATGTTGAATCGGTAGATCAGTTGGGTAAAAATTTATAACTTAAAATATTGAATATTGTCATGGATTGAACTGTGTCTCCCAAAAAATATGTGTAGAAATTTGGCTGAGCCATGATTCTCACTATGGTGTGGTTGTCATCCATTTTGTGATTCTCTTTTGTTGTAAATCCTAATCTCTGCCTGTAGTCAATAGGACAAGATTGGATTATGTTAAAAAGGATTAGGGTGGGACTGTAACACCCTTTCTAAGGTCATCTCCCTGGAAGTCTTCCTGGTGTGTGGCCTGTACCAACTTTTACCTTTTATCCTATTATCCTATAAGACATGAAAGGAAAAACAAGCAAGCAGACAGTTGGGGACCTCATATGATCAAGAAAACAGTGCAGAGATCAGAGCACATCCTTCAGACCTGACATTCCTGCACACTGAGATGCTCTCAGACCAAAGAAAAACTGGCGCACACAGGCCCTTCTTCTAGAGCTGACAGAGGAACAGTGCCTTCTGTGGAGCTAGCACTCCGAAATCAGACTTCTAGCCTACTGGACTGTGAGAGAATAAACTTTTCTTTGTTAAAGCCATCCACTGGTGGTATTTCTGCTCCAAGCCAAGTGCTGTCGATTGGATCTGACTCATGGCGACCCTAGGATCCAGGGTAGAGCTGACTCCCAGAGTATTTCTACTACAGCCACAATATATAACCAAGTATTTTAAGGAATTGTTATGGAATATCTCTCTATTTATTATCTCTTTTTAATTTACCTCAGCAGTGTTTTATAATTTTCAGTGTATACATGTCTCACAGTTTTTATTAACTCTAAAGTATCTCTACTAGTGATGTTATTTTTAACACTTTTTTAAAAATCCCAATCTCCAAGTATTGGATACAAATATATGGGAATCCAATTGATTTTCATGTAATGAATATGTTATGTTATAAAATTCATTTCTAAATTTAGTAGCTTTTTATGTATAAGGTAGAATTTTCTATACAGACAATTGTATGGTCTGTGAGTAATTAGCTTTTTTTTTATTCCTGACATCAGACTCAAGTAATCACGTCAAGGAGGAGAGTAGAAGGACAAAGGAGAGTATAAAACAACAGAGAAAAACGGAAAGAAAGGAGAGAAAAATAGTCCCCAATACTAAGAAAGAGGAACCAGTCTTCACTTCTTCAAGTTTACTGTACTCCACCTAGCCAGTTCCATTCCTGAGAGATTCAGATCTCACTTAGCTTACTGCTTTGTGGTAAATTTAAGTTTGCTGAAAGGCTTATCTGAAATTAACTGAGAGAAAACATGTGAAAACATTTTTAACACACCATGAAGTTATCTATTAATCTTATTTAGACTTGAGATTCTCTGTAATTATTCTGTTTAGTTAGTGTTTTATTAGTTGCATGTTACGGTTACACTGCAAATCGAGTGTATTTTCTTTAATCAGAAGATCACACCATAAATTTTGACAGACTGCTGATGAAAAATGCCATTTTCTTATTTTTTCATTAAAGAATAGATTTCCAGTGACTTCAAAGTTTATAATGATCTTTCACTTCTTTATGAAGTACATATTTCCAAGAGGGAAAATGATACTGTTCAATTGGAAAGTTAATTATGAATAGGCTAATGATCTGATCCTTCACAATGCTTTGCTGACAACCACGGACATGGTAAATGACATGAATCCTTTCCCTTACTCAGGCAAGTTCCACCACTTTATGACAGCTTTCAGGTGGCTACATAAGACCTCTCAACAACCAAAGGTGCAGATTTAAATTCATCTGTCCAGTTCTCAAATATACAACAATGGCTGTGTAGAAATAGAGACACTGATGCAAACGTTCAGAAAAAGAGAAAGAATGAGACCATAAAAATTTGAGTTGTAGTAGTGACTTTAGTAAGTGCTTATACCTATATATTTATTAGTTCTAATTGACTATATTAATTCTTTTTTTGTATTGCATTGCTCTTTGTAGCATGTAAATGATGAAAGAGAAATTTATGTCAACCTCAGGAATATACACTTTTCTGGAAGAGAAGAGCTCAGTGTGATGGCATCACAGGTGTGGGTTGCCATCAAGAAAGCTCGTTTCATACAATGATTACAAGACAGGGAGAACTCCCTCTTCCTGTCAGCTTCAGTAATTTATACTCACATCTGATAACCGCAGAAGAAAGATGTGGCAGCCTGCTCCCATGAAGATCACAGCCTTGGGAACCCCATGGGGCAGTTCTACTCTGTCCTGTAGGGTCACTAAGTCAGAACGACTTTAAAATCCAAAATCCAACCCCCTTGCTGTTGAGTTGATTTACGACTCCTAGCAACCCTATACAGGACAGAGTAGAACTGCCCATAGAGTTGCCAGAGAATACCTAGTATATTCAAACTGCTGGCTTCTTGGTTAGCAGCCATAGCACTCACCCAGTATGCCACCAAGGTTTCCAGAGTGACTTAAAGACAATGGGTTTTTGGTACCTTAACTCAATGTTTTGATTTTCAGTGGTTTGGTGTAGCAATATGTCCTAGTTAATGAATGAATGCGCAATGCTTACAGTCTGGTAGGCTAGGTGCCGCTTACTTTGCTGGCTGAATTAATTGACTGCTCCAGGCCTCCTAGGCCCATTCATCATCCCCAAGCACTTTTCAAAGCAATTCTGCCCCTCTAAATTGTCCACTAAACAAAATTCGATGATAAAAATAAATTTCCTTGAGATCAGAATTCTCTATGTTTTAATCTTTAGAAAACAGTTTCCTAGGGCTGTTCTGTTTCATTCTTGTTGGGTAATACAGCGCATTGGCTTTTTAAGAGTTTGTTCTGAAGCTTGTGCATAAAATCTCTTCTTGATGGGATTGACTTGGAAACTACCCCAACTCACTAGGGAGGCCTTCACTGCATTCACCTGGAGCTATTTCTAATAGGGCTTTAAAAAGAATTATTTTAATTTTCCACAGTAGAAAAGCATATATAAATTCTTTAAAAATCATTTTCCTCCCATTTTAGATGCAGAAAAATCTAGCTGTCATTCAACTCTTACTTCTGATGAGAATTTGCTATGTTGTCAAAAGGAAAATCATAATTGCCATATACAGCTGTAATTTTAAAAGAATACTTAATCCACTTTGTCTGGAGAGCTTCCAAAGGAAAAAAGAAAGTCTCAAGTTTGGGAAATAGCCAGCAGAATGTTGCTAAAATTTGAAAACCATGCTAGCAAGGTTTATTTTTTCAGAAAATCTTAGCCTTGAAAATTGGAATACTTAGTCCAATTAATGTGTAATGTTGGCAGACAAACGTATGTGGAAAGCAGCCAAGTTTCAGTGGCTACTTCCCTAAAGAGAAATAGAAACTTCACAATCCATCAACAAAAAGCGTTTATTGGGCAATCTATTACATGTCTATCATTATTCTATGTGCTGTAGGGAATGCAAAAGCACAGGAAACCAACCACTTTGCCTCACTGGAAAGACAATAACCGAATGATTCAGATAGCCTGCCTTTATCCCAGCATCCACAGACTGCAGAGATGCTGAAGATGACTAAGATTTAATTAGGAAACACTAAGTGAAAAGATACAATTTAAAGTGGCCCTTAAAGGATGGTTAGCATCTAGAAAGATGGAGAGAACACCAGTAGAACATTCAAGGCCAGGAAAACAATTGGCTTACTCTCAGAACCACTGCTTCAACCTAATTAGAGTGTTGACTGCCTCTCATACATGCGGTGGTGGGAAACCAGTTTAAATCTGTTACACTGATGTCATAAAACAGGTGGAGATATTGTACTAAGATTCAAGTCACTGAGTGCTTTTGAGCATGGAAATGGAGCAATAAAATTGGTATTTAAGGACTATTAATAGTATGGAGTCATGCCAGAAGACTTCCAAGAGAGAATTCTTAACAGCAAAAAACAACTAAATCAACTTTCCAGCGATCCAAACACGAGGGAAAATAAGCATAGTGAGGGCTGTGGCCTGGAGTACAAAGAGAAAAGGATATCAGCAGATGCTGTTTTGAAGAAGGAGATGACTGGGGAGAACCTGGACATGCAAAATTAAATAAAAGAATTACTTCAAGATGATTTCATGATTGCAGCCTTGAAAGCAGAGGATAGCATAGTTATTCTGGCAGAATCAGAAAAGTACTGTTTTTGGAGGGGTAGTAGGGTGTGTGGGTGTGTGTGCACGTGCATATGTGCTTGTGAGACAGTGAGACAAAGTTGTGGTCAAGTTGGTAGGAGGGTTAAGATCACAACATAATGAGTTTTCTTTAGCATTAATTTTGGAGTGATAGCAAAATGTTCAAGAAACAATGCCTACATGAAGTTGGAAAAGACATAGGATAAAGGTAAGAAGCAATGGAATTTTCTGGGAATCCTACTAGCTACCATGTAGTGATTTTTCATAAACAAAACTTTTCATCTAATATCCTGTTCTTAACCTACTTTAGACATTATCTATTTTTCTTATCTCTGTGATTTCTTCCATGCCTACCACACAGAGGTAGTGACTAGGTTATATATAACATTTATTTTGTAAATTACAAAGGGCTATATTAATTTTTATATCATCATTACATATTATCTCAGCCATACATTATTTTCTTAAAAAGCCATTATATCACCCTCCTTAAGTGTGACCTGCAAATAATGACTTTTTTCCAAAGAAACTATTACAGTCAAGAGAAGAAGACATAGTGGCTAAACGGCATATGCTACCTTGTGGATAAATCTAAGGAAATCTGAATTAAGTGTGGACTTGAGTTAATAATAATGTTTCAGTACCAGTACATTAATTGTGCCAAAGAAGCCATACCAACATCTAAGTAAAAGAGAAAACTGAGTGCTACGGTATGCAGACAGATCTCCATACTAATTTCTCAATTGCTCCATAAATCTAAGTCTGTGCTAAAGGAAGGAGTGTGGTAAACATTTACAAGAAACATATATAAGGCACCAGCATAAGAAAGGAATGATAGAAGAGATCTTCCACTAAGTTAATATGTAACATTCAAAGAATACTATACATGTCCCAACTAAAGATTTTTACGCATGTTCAAGAGAGGCAAAAAAATGCCTGCGTCTTAGGTATACCTGTCCAGCAAAACATAACTAAGATACTTGAAATCAAATAGAGATGATCTTTTGGAAATACACTCTGAGAAAACCTAGTCACATATTTCACTAGGAAAACAAAAAAATGCCAGTGACTCCAATCCAACTCATAGTGACCCTAAAGGACACAGTAGAATTGCCCCATGGCTTTTCCCATAAATGTCTGGTAGATTTGAACAGCTGACCTTTTGATAAGCAGCCGTACCTGTTAGCCACTCTGCAATGCAGGGTTTTCTACTTTACCAGAGCTTTGTTAAGCTAATATTTAAATTCTAAAAAGTCATTAAGAATTGTTTTTCCTTCAAAGTTAATAAAATGAGATAGGAAACATATTGCTCAAGTCTAACACTTGAATCCATAATTAAAGTTTTACTGTTTCTTACCTCCTGTAAGACTCAGGAGAATTCATTTGCCTTTAACATATTCATTATTCAGAATGGCCACGATTTTTGGTTAATAAAAATGATTTGTCTAAGGATAATTTCAAAGACAAAACCTAAATTGTTAAACAGTCCATCTAGAAATTACTATTCCTTCTTCAATTACTGTTTCATGCTTTTCTTTCAACTTAAAATACATAGGACTTATTAATAACAACTAACCTTTCTATTGAAATTTCCAGCCTGTATTTGGATTCTGAAGTCTCAAGGTCTGGCTAAGATAATGGAAATAACTGTGAAGTGTGTATGGGCATATTTTTAGCTTGTTGGAATTTCTGACTATGGCTGGTTGCCTGTAAATTAGGTGTCCATGGCTTTGACCCCAAACCTCTGTAAGTAGGAGGTTTCATTGATCGTGAAATGAAAATTAAACCATATGCAAAGTTTTCATTTCCAAACAGAAGAGTTGTTGTGACTTGTTGAGTAAGCAGGCTGAGATTGAGAAGTCACTGAAAACGAGAGATATTATTAAGACTCAAGACCAGCTAATGGACATTTTCTTTACGAGTCTCTTTTGGAGACTTCTCAAGCTCATCAAATCTTACATTAACAAAACAGGAAGATGCTGGTAGGAATGTAAAATGGTACAAACACTTTGGAAATCAATTTCCCAGTTTCTTAAAAGCTTCCCCACTCCCCCTTAAAAAGCAAGGGATAGAAATATCACACGCTATCGCAATCCTACTTCTTGGAATGTATCCTAGAGAAATAAGGGCTGCCACATGAACAGAAACATGAACAGCTATGTTTATTGCAGCACTGTCCATAATAGCAAGAAGATGGAATCAACCTGGGTGCCCATCCACAGATGAATGGATAAACAAACTATGGCATATTCACACAATTGGAATATTATGCAATGGTAGAGAACAATGATGATCTAAGGAAATATCTCATAACATGGAGTCATCTGGAAGACATTATATTGAGTGAAATTAGTTAAAAAATGACAAGTATTGTATGAGATCACTATTACAAGGACTCAAAAATAAATAAATAAATAAAAAGCTTAAACACAAAAGAAAATGGTACCAGGGTGGGGGAGGAGGGAGATGGGTATTGACAGAGTAGATATAAACAGGAATTGGGTTAGGTGAAGGAGATGAAAGCATGCGAAGAAGGGAGGTTAGCACAACTGGACTGCACCAGAATCTAAAAGGTTTTCTAAACACAACCCAATGTTTTGAAGGACAGAGTAACAGGGACAGGGGTCTGAGGACCGCAGTTTCAGAGGACAACTAAGTTAATTGGCATAGCTAAGTTTTCTTTTTTTTTCTTTTAAGGAAATGTTCTACATACAAATTTAATGAGTGACATCTGGGGTCTTAAAAGCTCGCAGGCTGCCATCCAAGTAGCATCAACTTGTCGCAACCCACTTGAAGCAGAGGAGAAGGACATCAAAGACATGAGGAAAATATGAATCCAGCAGACAGAAGGTGCCATATGATCCAGAAACTATATCAACATGAGGCCAGAAGAACCAGACGATGTCCAGCCACCTGTCACTGCCCTGACAGGGAACATACCATAGAGTCCTTGATGTAGTAAGAGAAAAGTGAATATACAAAACTAGAACTCTATTAAAAGACTACCTTTGATGGTCCACCAGACTGGAGGGTCCCCTGAGGATATGGGCCCCTAGACTCTCTGTTAGCCCAGAGCTGAAACCAGGACTGAAGCCAGCTCTTCAGACAAAGATTGGACTGGACTACAAGACACAGAGTGATGCTGTCAGAGCAGTTCCTGTCCAGAGGAGAAATGAGAAGGTGGTGGGCAACAGGAGTTGGCTGAAGGCATACAGGAAGAACAGGGCGGAAAGGAAGAGCGTGTTGTCACAGAGGGCAAGGACAGGGGAGCAGTTAGAGTTACATGGTGGTGTGTGTGCAAAGTTTTCTATGGTAAATTGGCTTGAATTGTAAACTGTCATTTAAAGCACAGTAAAATATTTAAAATAAAACAGCAAGAGACTTTAGTGGTGATTTATCCTGTCCTTTTTTTACAGATGATAAAACCGAGATGTTGAAAGGTCAGATGTTCTGGCGAAGAGACATAAAGAGCTAGGATGAGAAAAATAGTCTCCCAACTTCTACCTCAGGGTATTTCTTTTCCTAGATATCAAAACTATATCTGAAAGATGGTTATTCCGTCACACACTTTCCACCACTGCCTAGAGATTTATAATGCATGTTAGCATATTAAAGACTTGGAGAAATCCTTCAGCTAAAAAAGTAATTAACTTTGTTTAAACCTAAATTCTTCAAGATTATTTGTCCTCATGGAACATCTTTTTTGACATACTATCTATTAACATTTTGAGTAATATCTTGGGGAAAAATCTGTTCTACATTGTTCAAACTCATGAAAGAGACTCATCTAATGAAAACCACTGCCACCAGGACAGGAATGCCTACACCTGTCCTTTTTTCATACATCTCTGCTTCCTTCTGATTTGCTAGCTGTCACATTTTGAAATGAATAACAAGTGCTTTTAATTATTAACCATGAATAAATACCCGAAAAACTAGGCATTATGGTCCATTGGAAGAAGATGGGCATGGAACACTAAGTCAAAAGGAAAGCAATTAATTAAAAAAAAAAAAAATCATGATGTACAAGACAGTTGCTCCATGCTCCAAGGTCACTGTGATTGCATGTTAGTACGGCCAGCAATTGCTCTTAAGAGAAATTTCAGGAATGTCACATTCTTATGTAGTCTAAAATTTAACAAATGTAATAAAACATGGAACCTGTGTATATGGCCTTTTAAAATGCTTATAAAAACATACCTGATCTTGATAGTTCCAATATAACATGGTGTTATTAGGTTGTCGTTAGTTGTCATCAAGTCAGTTCCAACTCACAGTAACCCTGTGTAAAACTCCTGTGTCATCTTCACAACTGTTGCTATGTTGGAACCCTTTGGCGCAGCCACTGTGTCCACCTGTCTCACTTTTTTACTGAACCTGGATGAAATGTAGGCATTTCAAAACCTCTGTACAACTGAAAGGACTGTCAGAAAGCATAAGCACTGAAGTCTTGCAGTAGAATTTTTCTGCCCTATGAACTATGAAAAAGACCTTGAAGACCAATATGCATTACATAACACATATGACTGGATTATTCCTCCTTTATTTCACATGGGACAAAAACAGGAATTGCAAGATTAGTATGTGGAGCATGTTAAAGGGTGTGCACAAGAAAGAGATGTCCAGGGGACTGAGCCCCCAGTAGACAAGGTATTCAACTGGGGTTACAGTAGAGAGAATAATGCCTTATGATGACAGAATTCAGACTAAGGCCAGGATTTCAGGAAGTGTTAGGAGAGGAGGTCTTTTTCAATGTTTGGAGAATTATAAGCACAAAGCTCAAGTTTAATAGCAGATCTGAATTTAAGAAGAAAGTCTATGGAAACAGGGCACTAGAGTACCAAACGTAAAGGAAATTGTGCACTATATCAGCCTCATTTCTTATGTGAATAGGTGTTACAGAAAGCTGAAGCTGGAAGGAGAATGTGTGTGACTCAAAGTCAAAACATGGGAAACAAATGAGTTAAATAGAGTACAAGATTGACGGCATTCAACACGTTACTATATAGGAATCCCTGGTGGCATGGTGGTTAAGTGCTACAGCTGCTAACCAAAAGGTTGGCAGTTCAAATCCACCAGGCACTCCTTGGAAACTCTATGGGTATAGTATCACTCTGAGTCAGAACTGAGTTGATAGCAACGGGTATATATAATGGAGTTATATTCATATATACATGTGACTATAAAACGAGGATATAAAGCAAAGAACATTTAGGGGCTCACTGATGGCAGAATCACTCTTACACTCTTCAATTTATCCGTTCAAAAGCGATATCTATAATAATAGCTCTGAGTCATTAAAAAATATGGTACCATAAGGATAACTTTACACATTAGTTATCCTTATGGTTTATCATATTTTTTAATGACTCAGAGCTATTATTATAGATATCGCTTTTGAACGGATAAATTGAAGAGTTGGGTGGCGTAGTGGGCTAAGTGCTACAGCTGCTAACCAAAAGGTCAGCAGTTCAAATCTGCTAGGTGCTCCTTGGAAACTCGATGGGGCAGTTCTACTCTGACCTCTAGGGTTACTATGAGTCAGACGCGACTCAATGGCAGTGGGTTTATTATATATATCTCATTTAATCTTCACTGTAAATTAGTTGGAAACCATGGTGGCACAGTGTTTAAGAGCTATGACTGCTAACCAAATATTCATATTTTATTGGCTCCTATTTATAAGGAAAAGCAAATAAATACAGAATACTTAGAGATGTTAAGTAACTCCCCCACAACTACCTCAGCAATAAATAGATAAACTTAGTATCGGAACCTAGGTCTATTTAATCAGAGTCATAGCACTTAGCTACTTCTCCAATTTTAACATTATCCATTTTGAGGTAGATAAATAAGATACACATTTCAGAAATAGTACACATGATACTGACCATCAAAAGGGCTTATAGTCCAACTGGATGTGATTACTGTGACAGAGAACAATTTTTAGAGAGCACTGAATCTCAAAAAAATCAGTGGTACCAGGGGAGCTGAAAAGAAACAATGATTATGCTTTACAGAAAGTGGGGAAAACTACACAGAGTGTGAGATCTGTCTCCGATTTTGAAGACATATTAGAACAGAGGGAAGGGAGAAGGAGAGCCTATCCACACCGAGGAAGTGTAAGGACGATTGGGCAGGCAAAAGCAGAGTGAAGGCTCACAGCTCAGGACAGCATGCCGCGGGGGTAAGACCACGGAGACAGGAATCTAAGCCGGGGAACCAACGGCGGCAGGGCATAGCGAAGCGGGGTCTAGAGAGGTGTGGAGAGCCACGACGGCGGACCACCAGCGCACAGACGATGGGAGACTAATGAACTCTTCCATAAGAATGCTTTTATGCTCTTAGTGCGACCATTTTCTAAACCCAAACACAAAACCCATTGTCTCTAAGTCGATTCCAACTCACAGTGACCCCATAGGACAGAGCAGATCTGACCCACAGGGTTTCCAAGGAGCAGCTGGTAGATTCCAACTTCCAAAGTTCTGGTTAATAGCACTGCACCACCGGGGCTCCAACTATTACCTAGCCTTTTCAAATCTCCAAATTCAGGTTTGTTTTCATTCATTGTTATCATTCTCTCTTGTCATTTAAGGGACACTAACGTCCAAGGAATCTTCCAGGTATAGTTGGATTGTATAGTAATTCTGGAGGAAACCCTGGTGGCCTAGTGGGTTAACTGCTACGTCTGCTAACCAAAAGGTAGCCGGCTCAAATCTGCCACGTGCTCCTCGGAAACCCTATGGGACCTTCTACTCTGACCTCTAGGGTCACTATGAGTCAGACTCACCTCAGTGGCAGTGGGTCTGTGGTAACTGATGTTTAACTTTTTGAGGAAATGCCACACTTGTTTCCACAGTGACTGAAGTAGTATTTTACAGTCCTACTAGGAATGCATGGAAACAACTGTACGTATGAAGAATGGTGACATGGCAACTGTCTTATTATGTAAATTTGTAACACATAGGCAGTTTCCTGTATATAACAAGATAGAGACACATGTAAGATGTATTGTCAGTTTTTCATACACTCTGCCAGGTCCAAAGCTTTCTCCCTTTTCTAATGTAGCCTTCCAGCAAAGTGATTTTTGGAAGCCTGAGAAAAACCTGGACTTACCAATCTCAGATCATAACAGCTGTCAAGTTGCATGAACTGAAAACAACAATGTGTCTTTTTATCTTCAATCCTGATACAGAACTGTGATAACATTGATATGGTCTATTTTGATAATTATATCCTTCTTGATCTGATTGCTGATCCTTTGGATATGTTAAAACAACATGTCAGCCTTTGAGGTCAATAATTATCACTCAGCCATCAGCTGATGTGAAAATTTTAAGAGGTTTCAATGTCAGGGTTAACAATGACCCTATGATGATATCTTTAAGAGAAAATTTAGATTTGAAAAACTGGTTCACTAAAGAGCTATTTCCCTGTGGATACTGACCTGATTTTAAAAAAAAAAAAACTGAAAACATTCATTTTATATTATCAAAATCTAATAATATTTATTAACAAGCACTGATTTAAGTGTAGGGGGAATTTTGCTTACATTTCTAACTATCCAACATTGTAGATGTCTTAATTAGGAACTCTGTACGAGTATTATTATTCTTAAGTTAGAAACTGGTTGAAAGTAAACATTTCCTTAATACTGTCATTTCTAAATCTGACAATATAACTAGAAACAGAGAGGTTATTCATTCATTTTCTTAATGCACAAATATTTATCAGACATTTATTATGGGCTTGATGTACTAGACACTGGGAATACAATTTGAATGAAAAAGATGAAGAGAAATTAATAAAATAATCTAACAAATGCCAGTTTAAATTTGTGGCAAAGCTGAGAGTTGTTGCCCTCGAAAGAGATTAAATTTAATAAATTTCTGGTTGATATGGACAAGAAAATAAAAGAATACAAACTACTGATATCAGAAACAAAAGGTATTATTAATTAGTTAGGAAATACAATGAAAAACTTTGTCAGTATACTCAACAATTGAGATAAAATAAGCAAACTGTTCATTTATATAGAAACTGTTCAACTTAAACTACCAAATAATTAAATAAAAAATATGAATAGCCTGTTTATCTATTAAAGAAATTAAATCTGTTGAGAAATTTTGATAACAAATAACACTCCAGGCCCAGATAATTTTCCTGATGAATTCTGTCAAATCTTAAGAAGTACATTAACCTTACCAAAAAATCCTTCAGAAAATAGAGGAAAAAGAATACTCTGTGACTCTGTGGTCACCTTCAAAGTATTCCCCTTGGGAAGCTAAGTACCTATGCCAGCACCTAGTTCACCCTTCAAAGCAATTTGGGAACTCTTTTTCTGGAATGGCCATCAGAGCTGTCATCATATTACCTTTGATGTCCTGAATATCATCAAAATATCTTCCTTTCAATATTTCCTTTATCTTCAGGTAAAGAAAAAGGTCATTGGGGGCCAGACTAGGTGAGGAGGAAGGGCGTTCCAATGCAGTTACTTGTTTGCTAAAAACTACCTCACAGGCAGTGCCTTGTGAGCTCGTACATTGTTGTGATGCAAAAGCTGTGAGCTGTTCCTGAAGTTCAGGTAATTTTCATTTAGGTTTTTCACGCAGCCTTTTCAGCATTTCCAAATAAGTAAACTTGGTTAACTGCCCAGTCGGTACAAATTTTTGCAATGATTTCATCAGCTCTGCTCATTACCGGCTGCCCTGATCTCCTTTCACCAGTGATGCTTTCTCTTCTCTCAGAAAAACATTTAATCTGTTTGTACACTGCCATTTTCTTCATGGCATTGTCCCCATAAACTTGCACTAACATGTCCCTCACTTCACTTCCACTCTTGCTAAGTTTTACGAGAAATTTAATGTTTGTTCATTGTTCTACCAACATTCTCGCAATGGCACACAAAAACATGTAACAACAATAATGAACACCACTCAGCAAGACACCACCATACACCCACATTAACGTAACTGCAAGACACTGATATACCAAGGTTATCAAACCTTACTGAGTTGTTTGTACAGTGCTGATAAGGTAAGAACATTGTGGCAAGTTCATAAACTTAAGTGCCAGGCTTTGTAGATTCAAAAATCCTTCACAAAATATTACTAACAAATACAATGGAGCAATTTGTAAAAAAAATAAGGGGGGGGTAGGAGTCCATACATCATAAACAAATGACATTTATTCAAGAAAATGCATAGATGGTTTAACATTCAAAACAAAATCAACATTGTTCAACAAACTAATAGAATAAAGGAGGAAAACCACATAATCAGCTAAACATACATTGCCACTGGGTCATAGCAATGCTATAGTTGAGCAGAAGTGCCCATAGGTTTTCCAAGGATCTGCTTGTGGATTTGAACTGTCAACCTTTTGACTAGCTTCCATAGCTCACTGTACCTCTCAACTATAAGAGCCACCAGAGCACCTCATAATCAATAGGTGCATATAAAGCATTTGACAAAATATCACATCTATTCATAATGAACACTACAGATATTTTGGGTAAAGAAGGAAATCTTTACAATTTGATAAAAAACTTCTAGGACAAATCTACATCTCATATTTTTATTGTGAGATATTGATACCTCCCTTTCTTTCATATGAGGAAAAATAAAAGGATTTTAATTCTCACCACTTAAGTGTATCATTGTATTAGAGGTACTAGTCATAGCAATAAAGAAAAAGAAATTAAAGGCACTAAGATTAAAAAGAAAGAGATACAAATATCTCTATTTACAGATAATATGAATGTTTGCATAAAAAATACTAAGGGATCTACCAAAATACTACTTGAACCATAGTAAACTGTTTCAAGAAACATCCTCTGAAAAATTCCTAGTCCTAGAAACCCCGGTGGTGTAATAGTTAAGTGCTATGGCTGCTAACCAAAAGGTTGGCAGTTTGAACCCACCAGTTGCTCCTTGTAAGCTCTGTAAGGCAGTTCTACTCTGTCCTATTGGGTCTCTATGAGCTAAACTCAACAGCACTGGGTTTGGTTTTTGTTACGGTGTGCTCTACCAGAAACTTGCCACTCCTTCATCAGAAGGCAGAGACATTTCCCTCCCCTTGAAACTGGTAACTTTGTGACTACTTTGAAGACTACAACGTGGAGGAAGTTATAACATGTAATTTCCAAGATCAGCATATAGCAGATGATACAGTTTCCCCAGGTTCCTCTCTTAGGAGTTTTACCTTAGAACCCAGTCACATGGCATTAGGAAACCAAGGAGAAACAAGAAATGACCATATACAAGTGTTCCAAGCACAATCCTAGTTAAGTTCCCAGCCAACAGGCATCGTCAGTTACCAGACACGTGAATGAGTAAGACTTTAGATTGTTTCAGGCACCAGGCTTTGAGCTGCCATAGCTGACACTGTGTGGAAAAGATAATCTGTACTGAGATCTACCAAATTCATGATGAGAAAAACATTATTACTCTTGGGGACTTATTTTTTTTGTAGCCATCAATAAACCAAAACAAAAATTACTAAGTTTACGAACTCAACATACGTATATCAACTGGTTTTTTACATACTAATTTCAAAGTGAATTTAAATTATAAGTCTTAAATAATCCATCTACAGTTGTGTCCAAAACCTTCATAGTTATACTTCCAAAAGAAGTGTAGGACCTCTATACTTGAAGTGACAAAATATTTAAAAGAGGTAAAAAGGAGACACAGAAGATGTTCACAGATACCAGATTCCATTTTTTATAACATTTTGTTAGTTCTCCCTAAAAGGATCTACAGATTTGATAAAATTACAAAACTTTTCGTAAGAATTTACAAATCTGTTTGTAGGAATTTACAAATTGTAAAATTTATATGAAAATGAAAATGATACAGAATAGCAAACACTGTCTTCAGAAAGATGAACAAAGCTTTTAAACTTAGACAACATACTGTGAAATGATAGCAATCAGACTGATTATCAATCTAAAGACAGAAAAAAAGAGATTATTGGGAACAAAATCAGAATCTAGAAGTAAATCCACAATTACACAGATATTTGATATGACAAAGGCCCGAATCAACCCAAAAGGGAAAGAAAAACTTGCCATCAAAAGGGGCTAAACTAGAACACACGGAAATGCGTTAACCTTAACTTCTGCTTCACTGCACGTGTGTGTGTGTGTATAGTGACTACTTTGAAGAACAGAATGTATACATGTATGTATATGTCTATATAAATCAATTTGAAACAGAAAGGCTAACACTGCAATATCTCTGGAAGAATCCATAAAAAATATCTTCATAGCTTAGAGGCAGGCTATTATTTCTTAGCCTGATAGGAAAAGCAATAACCAGTAAGAAAACATACTGATACATTAGACTTCATCACAATTAAAAATTTCTGATCCTTAAAGCTCACCATGAGTCGGACTGGAGTCGACTGCACTTGGCCTAAAGCTCACCATCAAGAAACCATCAAGCCACAAACTGAGAGAAAGTATTTGCAAAACGTATATCTGACAAAGAACTCACATCCAGAATATACAAAGAATTTCTTTATCCCATTAATAGAAAGGTAAACAACTCAACTTTTTTAAAAAGGCAAAAAGAGTTAAACAGACACTCACAATGAAGAAACACGAATGACCAATAGCACATGAAGAAGTGTTCGATGTCATTAATCATGCAAAGAACAAAAAAACAAACCCAGTGCAATTGAGTCGATTTCAACTCATAGTGACCCTATAGAACAGAGTAGAACTGCTCCACTGAGTTTCCAAGGAGTGCCTGGAGGATTCAAACTACTGACCTTTCGGTTAGCAAATTACAGAAGCACAAATCAAATCCATAATGAGATATGTTTACATGCCTACCAGAATCATTATACACCCACAAAAGTAGCTAAAGTTAAAAAAGACTGACAATCCCAGATGCTGGCCTGGGTGTGGAACTCTCATATATTTCTGGTGGAAGTAGAAAATGGTGGAAACACCTTGACAAAAGCATTTTAAAGTTTCTTACAAAGTTATGATCCAACAACTCTCTGAGAATTTAGCTATGAAAAATGGGAGTATATATTGACAAAAGACTTGTACAAAATGTTCATAAGAGCTTTATTTATAATATCCTTATCATGGATTGAATTGTGCCCTTGCAAAAATGTGTGTAGCAATTTGGCTAGGCCATGTTTCCCTATATGGTCTGATTTTCCTATATATTGTAACTCAGGCCTCTATGATGCTAATCAAGGAGGATGAGCAGCAGGTGCATTGGTAGGGGAGGACTCAATGTTTAAGACTGTATTGCACTTTGAGGCAATAGCTTGTAACAGAACAGAAATCGAAGCAAGCAGAGAAGAGGGGACCTCATATCATTAGGAAAGAAACAGTGCCTGGAGCAGTGTGTCCTTTGGACCCACGGTCCCTATGTTACAGACGCTCCCCTGTCCATGGGAAGAATGGAGACAAGAACATTCTTCCAGAGCCAGCGGAGAAAGACACCCCCTAGAGCTGACACCCTTAATTTTCTAGCCTGCTTTACTGTTTGAAAATAAATTTCTCTTTGCTAAAGCCATCTTCTTGTCGTATTTCTGTTATAGCAGCCCCAGATGACTGCGACAGAGAGCAGTGGAAGCTGCATATAGGTAGGCATGTAAATTTATACGGGAATGTATATTTTCACTCAGTTATATTAAATAAAAAAAAAAGTAGACACTAGTCACAGCTGGGAAACCCTGGTCGTATAGTGGTTAAGTGCGACAATCACTAACCCAAAGGTTAGTAGTTCAGATCTTACAGGTGCTCCTTGGAAACCCTACGGGGCAGTTCTGCTCTGTCCTATAGGGTTGCTATGAGTCGGAATTGAGTCGATGGCAGTGGGTTTGGTTAACTCAAAGATGAATTTTTATTTTTGAGGTCTTTATGATAAGGTCACCCAAATAATTGGTTTCCACGATCTGTAAAATAATTGAGAAACTTCTATGAGACCTTTGTCTTCCCTACATAGAAACGCTAAGTGCTCAGTCAGAATACTAACCAACTTTCAACACTTCAACACTGCTCAGTGTTTTGAACCCCCTTTCGACCCTTTTCCCCATTTCTTCTTGACTTCTCTCTAAATTATATCAAGTCACAACACAACTTTCAGTCATAAAGTTAAGTGTGATGCTAATATAATTCTTTCTGGGTGGAATAAATTCCAGAAGGCAATAAACAAAGGCAGTCATGACAATGTGAGTGTTTAATATCAGTGAACCAAAGAAAATCAGCAGGCAAAATAGGAAAAGAAGCTGCGTTATTTGGGGCCATATGCATGGCATGGATTTGAGCAAGACAACTGCAGGACGTCTACCTTGGGCAAACAAGAGCAATGCCTTGCAAGGAGGAGAGACAGTTGTTACAAAATCCTCTGCAGCAATAATCATGCAGAAAGACTCATACTGGAGGCAGACATATGGCTCACAAGGGAGGAGAAATGAGATAAAGGCACATGCTGCTGGAGCAGGTGATCGACTAATTAGATCTCAGCGACATGTTTCATACCATGTGTAGATGGAAATTATCTTAAGTTATACAAAAAAGAGAAGCAAGGGAAATGATTTAGAGGTGCAGTCTTAATGAAGTCAGCATGATGGGGATGAAATAAGTTTTTTTATTAGACTTTTGTCAGCAAATAAAAGCAATTGATCATATAATATGAAAACCTTACTAGCTTCAAGTGCACAGAGCAAGTCAAGAACCAGAAATAAAAACAATCAAATTATCACCTCATCAGGCATTAATTTCATATTCTTTCATAAAAACAGATACAAAGTATTGAGGATCTGCCATACTAAGTATATTTATATTCATAATCACCTTTATTCTCCATAATAATTATCTGAAAACATTGTGTCTTAGAAACTAGGTCTCAGAGGGGCTAAAATGACTTACCCAAGGGCACACACCTGTGAGCAACAGAGCTGCCAGCCACACTCGGGGTGTTTTATTCTAAAAATAATGTCCCTAAAGCTGTGCACTGTGCTCCATCTCACTCCAGGGCACAAGGAAATCTTGTATATGCAAGATGGAACATTCATTGTAAGGAAAATACAAATCAACATGTGAAAGCATTTTATGATATATGTTTACTTCTCCACATTCTACAAATAGAGCTTTTGGTGAGTCTTAACCATCGAGAGGAGCATTCATGCTGGTCTGATTACTTCTGATGAGATCTCGTAATATCACCGTGCTTGACTCGCCGACACTAGTGGCGGTGGTGTAGTGGCTAAGAGGTTTGCCTAAACCAAAAGGACAGCTGTTGGAATCCACCAGGTAGGTGCTCCTTGGAAAATTTATGGGGCCATTCTATTCTGTCCTAGACA
This sequence comes from Heterohyrax brucei, assembly GCA_028571685.1. Lineage (NCBI taxonomy): Eukaryota > Metazoa > Chordata > Mammalia > Hyracoidea > Procaviidae > Heterohyrax > Heterohyrax brucei. Next base: position 57,164,785 of record CM053149.1, read on the forward strand.
GTCTGTCTTAGTCATCTGGTACTGTTAAAATAGAAATACCTTAAGTGGATGGCTTGAACAAAGAAAAGTTTGTTCTTACACAGTTCAGTAGGCTAGAAGTGCAAATGCAGATGGCTGGCCTCCAGGGAATGCACTATCTCTCCGTGGGCTCTGGAGTCATTGAGCTGCATCAGTCTTTGGTCTGACAGAATCTCAAAGCAAAAGCCTTCAGTCAAAGAACACCGCTCTGCTCCTGGCTCTGCTTTCTGAACGGTATGAGGTCACGAGTTCTGCACTTGCTTCCCTCCCTTTTATCTCTTACAGGATAAAAAGTGACACAAGCTATGCTCCAGGGAAGACCCCTTACTGAAGGTGCTGTAGTCCCACCCTGGGAACCCTGGTGGCTTAGTGGTTAAGCGTCATGGCTGCTAACCAGAAGTTGGCAGTTCAAGTCCACCAGGTGCTCCTTGGAATCTCTATAGGACAGTTCTACTCTGTCTTATAGGGTTGCTATGAGTCAGAGTCGATTTGATGGCAGTGGGTTATTTGTGGTGGTGGTTGTTTAGTCCCACCCTAGTCCTCTTTTAACATAATCCTAGTTATTAACTGCAGGCAGAAATTAGGATTTATAGCATAGGAAAATCACAAAATAGAAAACAGTCACACAACAGTGGGAATCATAGCCCAGCCAAATTGCTATATAGATTTTTGGGAGGACACAGTTCCTCCCAGTCCATGACAGGGTCTCACTATGAGCTGGAATCCACTGGACAGCAATGGGTTTGGTTTACTTTTTTGGATGTTACACTCAGAGAGGCTTACCTCCTTTTAGCCCACTTTTAGTTACTCTTTAATATTTTTTTTCCCCATTGAGTTTTAAGTGAAAGTTTGTAATTCGAGTCAGTTTCTCATATAAAAACTTATACACAGTTTCTTACGTGACCCTAACTGCTCACCCCACACTCGGATGGCATACTCTTCCTCTCTGACCTGTATTTCTCACATTTATTCAAGAAACTCCTATCCCCCTCTGACTTCTCATCTCTCCTCCAGACAGAAGCTGCCCAGTTAGTCTCCTGTATCTGCTTAAGCCAAGAACCACACTCGTCACCAGTCTCATTTTATGTCTTATATACCAGTTCAATCGATGAGGAGCTGGCTTCAGGAATAATTTCAGTTCTGGGCTAGTAGAGAATCTCAGGCCATATTTTCAGAGGACCCTCCAGTGTGTCAGACCATTAAGTGTGGCCTTTTTGCCAGAGTTTGAGTTTTGCACACCACATTTCTGCTTCTGCATCATGAACTCCTTGTTGAGTTCCCAGACAGTGATTGGTAGTAGCTGGGCATCATCTAGTCCAAGTCTCTCACTGATGTAGTCCCTTTCCATCTCTTCAGCTCGTATTTTCTTATGTCTTTAATGTTCTTCATTCTCCTTCACTTCAGGTGGGTGTAGACCAAGTGATGCTCTCAGATGGCCACTTGTTAGTTTTTGAGACCCCAGACACCACTCACCAAAGTGAGATGCAGCATATTTTCTTAATAAACTTTGCTATGCCAACTGATCTAGATGTCTCCTGACACCATGGTACCCAGACCTCTGCCCAAGCTACTGTATCCCTTGAACTGTGTAGTTGTATTCAGAAACCTTCTTAGATTTTTCTTGAGTTCAGTTGTGCTGATTTCTCCTCTACTATGTGTTGTCTCTCTCTTTACCTAACGTAATTCTTGTCTGCTCTCTAATTGGCTGTCTAATTAGTGAATACCCCTGCCTCCCCACCCACACTAACCATCTAAAACTGCTTTCTTCTATATTTAAACCTTTTCTTGAATTTTTATAATAGTGGTCTTATACAATGTTCTTTTGCGACTGACTAATTTCACTCAGCGTAACGCTTTCCAGATTCTTCCATGTTATGAAATGTTTCCCAAATTCACTGTTGTTCTTTATCATTGCATAATGTTCCATTGTGTGAATATACTGTAGTTTTTTTTCCATTCATCCACTGATAGACACCTAGATTGATTTCATCATCTTGCTATTGTAGACAGTGCTGCAATAAACATTCATGTGCATGTACCTATTTGTGTGGCGCCTCTTATTTCTCAGGATATACTTTAAGAAGTGGGATTGCTGGATATGTGATATTTCTATTTCTAGCTTTTCCAAAGTGTTTGTATCATTTTACATTCCCACTAGCAATGCAGAAATATTCCCAGCTCTCCAAAGCTTCTCCATAAAATTTATTATTTTGTGTTGGTTTATTTGGATAAACATCAGCCTTGCTGGGTGAGATACTATCACATTGTAGTTTTGATTTTCATGTCTCTAATGGCAAATGATCATGAACATTTCCTCATGTATCTGTTAGATGCCTTGATGTTTTCTCTGGTGAAGTGCCTGCTCATACCCTTTGCCCATTTTTTAATTGGGTTGTCTTTTTATGGTTGAGGTCTCGCAGTATCTTGTAGGTTTTCAATATTAGACACTGATCGGATTTGTTGTAGACAATATTTTTTTTCCCAGTTTGTAAGCTGGTTTTTTACTGTTTTGGTAAAGTTTTTGGATGGGCACAGTGTTTCACTTTTAGAAATTCCCAGGTTTCTACTGTCTTTTCTGGTGTTAGAGCGTGACTAGTAATGTTCCACATTCTGTTTATGCATGTATCAGGGCTCCCAAAATTCTAATTTTTCTTTCATGATCTTTATCATTTTAGAGTTTATATTTAGGTCTTTGATCCATATTGCATTAGTTTTTGGTGTGAAATATGGGTCTTGTTTCATGATTTTTGCAGATGAATATCTAGTTATGTTGACACTATTGGTTAAAGAGATTTCCTTTTCCCCACTCTTATCCGACTTTTGATGTACCTATAACCGACTCGACGGCACTTGGCACTTGGCATAACTGAATGTTTTAAATCACTGATCTATCACAGTGGCTCTTACAACATTGTGATACAACAGAATCATTTGAGGTTTGAAGAAGAAAATGACAAAACTAATAAATTATTCTTAAATGACCCCTGAAATTTTAAAGGACAAGGTATTCATAAGGCACAGCAACAAGCACTGTTTACAAGGGATTGCTTTAGAATAATCTGGGTGGCTGAAGTATCTTTATAATTGACTGAAATAGCTTCACACTGTTGGGCTATTAATAAAACACTACCATCACATGTTCTGGATTATGTTGGTTAGTTCATGTCCTCTGCCTCTTCCACAGATTTGAAAATCTCATTGAATTCTAAGAATAAGCATTCACAGATGCAAAGTAAAATTAATGACCTTATTTTAGCAAGCAATTACAACTTTAAAGAAACTCTCTTGATTGAAGAACTAATTTATATAATTTCAAGGACTGATGTTGTTAGATGCAATTAAGTTGGCTCCTATGCTTAGGGACCCTTTTTGCAACAGAAGGAAACACTGACCAGTTCTGAATGACCCTCACAAGTGTGTTATACTCGAGCCCATTGTTGCAGCCACTGTGTCAGTTCATCTCATCAAGGGTCTTTCTTTTTTTCGATGGCTCTCACTTTACCAAGCACGATGTCTGCCATGGATTGAATTGTGTTCCCTCCGAACTGTGTGCAGCCATTTGGCTAGGCCATGAGTCCTGGTATTACATGATGTTCCCCAAACTGCCTTCTGAGGTACAGATTCCTCATGAATAATACAGTTAAGTGTTTGGGAATTCCCATTCCTCCCAGTTTTATCCATAATTTGTTATGATCGACACAGTCAAATGCCTTCGTACAGTCAATAAAACGTAAGTGAACATCTTTCTTAAATTCTCTGCTGTCAGCCAAAATCCATCTGACATCAGCAATGCTATACTTCCACATACTCTTCTGAATCCAATTTGAATTTCTAGCAGTTCCCTGCAATGTACTGTTGCAGTAACTTTTGAATGCTAGCCCTCAAAATTCTACCTATGTGATATGATATTGTTCAATGATTTCCACATCCTCATGAATCCCTTTTCTTTGGAATAGGCACAGATATGGATCTCTGTCAGTTGGTACATAGGTAGGTGTCTTCCAAATTTCTTAGAACAGGTGAGTAAGCACTTCTAGTACTGTATCCATTTGTTCTAACATCTCAGTTGGTATTCCATCAACTCCTGGGGCCTTGTTTTTCACCAATGTCTTAGTAAAGCTTGGACGTCTCCCTTCAGTACCACTGATTCTCGATCATATGCTAAATTTCAAGGTTTAGTAAAATAGTTTCATTGACTTTTATGGAAATGTAGACAGTAGCCTTCTGATGCACTTCATTAATTTTAAGTTTGAAAGCATATTTAAGTGAAAAACTTACAACAAAGTGAAGATCAGCTCCATTTTTAAAGCCTGTCAACCCTAACAGGGGTAAATATTAGTAACAAAAATGTTTTGGTTGTTATTTGCCACTGAGTCAGTTCCAACTCATGTCAATCCCATGTATTACAGAACAGAACTGCTTCATAGGGTTTCACTGGCTGTAACCTTAATGGAAGCAGATTGCCAGGACTTTTCTTCTGTGGGTTCAGAACCCCAACTTCTAAGTTGGCAGTTGAGCACAAACCCTCTGCACCTCCTAGAGATATAGGTAATAAGGAAAACATCAGTTCCCACTGAGTTGATTCTGACTCACAGTGACCTTAAAGGACAGAGCAGAACTGCCCTATACAATTTCCAAAGAGCACCTGGTAGATCTGAACTGCCAACATTTTGGTTAGCAGATGTAGATTTTAACCACCACACCACCAAGGTTTCTAAGTAATAAGAACAGTTATCCTTTAGTCAAAGCCAGATGTGTATCAGGAACTATCTCATTCTTCATATGGTGTTTTATTTAATAGGTAAAGGAGATCTCATAAAGAATAATCAGGTCCAGAGTGAGTTAAATCAGAAAAATATTTCTGAAGGCAAAAGAACACACAACAGAGAATCCAATCTTTAAGCCATCTGCCTGAGCAGCTGGAGGAAGCCCAGGGGCCAAGGGAATGGAGAAAGAACTTGTTCAGAGTGGTCTCAACTATTGCTCAGCACAATCTCTGGCTCCTGCAGGGAATGGAAATCATGAAGTCAACTGGGAGGTCTCTGTTACAAGGTGAACTTGAGGCTCTGAGTACAAACAACCAGGTTGTTTGGGGAAAAAAAATAACAAGCTCTTCATTCAGATGGATATTTAGGAGAACTTCCTGGCTGATTTGACAGATGATTTGTAAACAAGTCTTACTTTTATGAGAATTGATGAGACGGTATCACACCAAGGTAGAACAATAATTAATGAATGGAAACTACCTAAAAAGTTATTTAGGCTTTAACTGCGTGACCAGATCAAAACTTTCTTCTACTAGGCGTGAAGAAAATCATTCCTATATTCATTTTAGTTTCAAAAGTAACTTACCATCTTCAAAACAGTCTTTGATGGTTATAAGTGTGGGGAGGGAGAAGGCCACTCATTAATTAGATAGTAGACAAAAAGTTAGGTGACAGGAGGGACCACACACTACAGGAGAAGTTAGAACAACTGGACTAAAGCCAAAGCTAAGAAGTCTCTTAAATACAGCCAAACACTTTGAGAGACAAAGTAGCTGGGATCTAATAACCATGGTTTCAGGGGACATCCAGATCAACTGGCATAACAAATTTTTAAGAAAATGTTCTGTATCCCACTTTGGTGAATGGGATCTGGGACCTAAAAGCTAAGAAGTGGCTGTCTCTGAAGCATCAATTGATCCCAACCCACCTGGTACAGATGACAATGAAAGACAACAAAGACATAAGGAAAATGTGAGCCCAAGAGACAGAGAGAGCCACATAATCCAGAGACTACATCACCATGGGAACAGAAGAACTAGGAGGTGCCCTGACAGGGAACACAACAAAGAGCCCCTGACGTAACGGGAGGATGATGAGTACACGTAACTTGAACTCTATTAAAAAGACCAAACTTGATGGTCCAACAGACTGGAGGGTCCTCCAAGACTGGACTCTGTTAGTCCAGAACTGAAACCATTCCTTGAGCCAACTCTTCAGACAAAGATTAGACTAGACTATTAGACATGAAGTGATACTGGTGAAGAGTGTGCTTTGGGGCTTTTGTAGATACGTGAGTCTACTGGAGCAGTTCGTGTTCAGAGGCAAGATGAGATGCAACAGAGAGGCAGGAGCTGGTTGAATAGGCATGGAAAATACAAGATGGAAAGGAAGAGTGTGTTATCACAGTGCAGGGAGAGCAGCTGGAGTTATACAGCAACGTGTATGCACATTATCATACGACAAATTGACTTGGACTGTAAACTTTCACTGAAAGCACAATATTTTTTTAAAAAGTAACTTACATCTTTCAAAATCCTGTGTTCTCAATATTTTAAAATCATGTTCCTTTTTTATTAGATTGAGATAATTTCTGAGGAACTGAAAGAGAATGTATTCTTCTTTGGACCCCACATACATGTGACATTGACCTGAACACCTAACAACTGCCGTTGAGTCAAATCCAATTCATAGTGACCCAATAGACAGGGAAGAACTGTCCCACAGTTTCTAGCGTGAGCCTGGCAGATTTGAACTGCTGATCTTTCGGTTAGCAGCTGTAGCATTTCACCCCTATGCCACCAGGGTTATTAGATAAGAACTTCCTGAAGTCTTACAATGTTCCAGGCACTTGACTAGATTCTGAGAAAACAAGTTTACTCATGAGATTAGTTTCATTGAGCTCTTTTGCTTTTTCTGTGGCCACGTCAATTAATGCTATCTTAAATGAAAAAAGGTGAACTAGGGGCAGTAAATCCTTTTTTAAAAAAGTCTTAAACACGGGAGTAGTTAGTAAGCTAAACGTTTATTTTATGAGACTGTGTCAAATTAAGACAAGGTCAAACCATCATTCGCTGGGCTGAAGCAGTTGTCCAAACTGATTAACTTTGACTTGTAAAAATCTGTGTTTTCCTCTATCCACTTACTTCCTGCCAACCATTGACACAGGATGCTTTTCTGTGACTTCTGAACTGATGCTGCCATCATCACTGCCTTCAGCACCTTTGTCTTCGTTATCAGCATTCTGCTTGAACACAATCACAAACTTTTTGAAGCTGTTAGGGTGATTTCTGGGGTTATTTTGTCCCAAGCAGAAGCCACCCACTCTCAGACTGTTAAAGGCACTAAGTACTCTGATGAGAGATGAAAATATGACCAGGATTACTGTGTTTTACACAAATATGGAACACATACGTAGTTTCTGCAAACTGTGCAACTGCCAGCAATGCATTTTCTTCAAAATTAATGTTTTTTTAACTTATTTTTAAATTCCACTTCAGTTGTTCTTGTTTTGTTTTCCCCGTCCAGTGGATTTAATGTTACTGGGATAAAACTGATCTCTTGGAAACTTCATCTAAGAAAGATATTTTCATAAACCAAGTTCAACCAATGGTGAACTGACTGGGCTTGTGACAGAAATGAGAAGCCGTGCTGAAGTCACAAAAAGCTAGAAATTATTAAGAAATGATTCTAGGCCTAAAATTAAAAAACATATTTTATAGGTTCATACATCTTAAACTGAAGTATATTTGGCAATGTCTTTGAAATCAACAAAGAAGTCACCAGAAGAAATTGTACTTTCATCGTGAAATGGACCATTTCAATTTATTCATTCATTATCACCATCGTCTTCGGACTCCCAGAATTCTTTAATGTCTGATCTGTTACTGATCTGTTACTGTTACCGTCACTGAAACATCTCAGAGCTACCTGTGGATGCTCTTCTGTGACTTCTGAACTGATGTCATCCTCATCACTGCCTCCACTGTCTTCATCTCGTCACTGAGATTTTGTTGGTCCATAATCCCACTCTTTCTGAAGCAATTGTGAATAGTTTCCAGAGTTATTTTTCTCCAAGCAGAGGCCACCCACTTGTGGACTTCTGTAAATGGTAGTCACTTCAGTTGTCCTGATGGTGTGAACTCATGAATTCCAGTCTGCTTCCATTCATCTCACTCTCCTCTCACAAAAGTCTTGAGTGTGTTTGACCACTATGTCTAACAGCTGCAGTTTGCAGGTGAGGTTACTAGGTATGACTGCTACATGGGCACCAGATCAATTAATATTATTTTGAATTTTATTTTCTTTGTGAGTAGCCATGGCATCAAAAATTACTAAAGACTTTATCAAAATGAATCCTCCCTGCCTGTCCCTATAACATGTATCTTCTCATATTTAGTGCATAGTGGTTAAAAGCTTAGCTGCTAACAAAAAAGTTGGCACTACAAATACAACTTTTCTTTCTTTTTTCCAGAGCACCACAGTCCATCCACCTCTTTTTATTACAGTCAGCCGCCACACTGGTGAGCAGTGTTGTTAGAAGGCATGATAACTCTTGAAAAATCATCACTGCCTTTAATTTTACCTACTCAGGTGTAACCAAGGAATGTCAAAAGACATCAGGACCTCATCTATGGTTATTACATTCACTGCAGAGATAATTGAGTTCATATATTTCTTTGCTGATGAATTCAAGTTGATCATCTTTTGTTGCCAGTCATTGAAGTTGGTGGTTCTCATTCTCGTGGAATGACCACTCATTTTCATGAATTTAGGAAACCAGCTGAAACCTGCCTTGAAATCTGGGATTCCTCTTGGTTTGCCTGACACTTAGTTCACTTTGACTTGAATTATGACAACAGGGACAGCTTGATATTATTCCCTTTGAGAAATAATTCACTCTCTCTAGCTCTTCTGAGGTCATTTTGCTGCGCTCTCAAGATGCAAGTGCTTTTTGTGATTTTATTTTCTCCAACTCCTTTTTCTCTTTTCCCTTTTCTCAAGTAGATGACTCTCCTTGCTCTGTTGTTTGGTTCTTCAGCCATTATAACAACTTCCAGTTTGATGTAGGTGGTTCAGAACTTGTATTTTAATTTCTGCCATGATCCTGAAGGGTTCAGAGGTTTAGATTTATAAAAAGAAAAAAGGTGCAGAATAAAATCAATTATTGGCTGGTTCTAGTAAACCCAAACCATACCCATTGCTGTTGAGTTGATCCTGACTCATAGAGACCCTATAGAGCAGTAGAACTGCCTCATAGATTTCCCAAAGAGCACCTGGAATATCCGAGCCACATTCGCAGATTTGAGCCACTGGTTAGCAGGCACAGCACTTAACCACTACCCCACCAGGGTTCTAGTAAAAAGATCACAAAAGATCACAAAATTCAAATGTGATGTGTACAAAAAAGAAGACCTTTTTCATGTATTTGCAAACATATGACTAAGGTGACTTATGATCACTGATCAAAGACAGTGGTGCTAATAAGACATGGCCAGACTATGAAAAAAGCTAACGTAGCTTAATGGTTATACTTAAGATGATCTGACAAGAGTTGTGCCTTTACCTACTGAGCCAAGAGCTATCATAGATCAGTTTTGCTTTGTTTGCTCCTTCAATTAAATGCCAAAGTCACAAGATAACCATGATAGTTATGTCAGTGCAGACTGAATGGAGATTCCCGTTGACAGCTGTTCAATGCCATTTATGCCAATGCAGGCTTCAGCCTGTTTCCACAGCCAACTGGTAGCACATGATTTATGGAAAGGGTTCAGGAGGATTAAGGTTCTGATTGATGACTCCAAAACAACAGGGATATAATTATCAGAGTAATAGGAAAAAAACACACCGCTTCAGTTGTTTGCTTTCTGCTTACTAGGCTACCACCAAATTCAATCTATGACTTCTTGATCATGGCTTACAACTATGATCAAAAGTAACACTTTTGGACTATTGAATGACAGTGAATGAGGCTGGAATTCACATCTGGAAGTGCCATGAGACGTGCATGGTATATGCTCAAGTGTACTGCAGCAGAACTTTTTAACATAATTTCATCATTTTTGCACATTATATGTGTGTGCATTTATTCACGTGGATGTACTATTTGAGAAAAACTGAAGTAGACCTCTCTCTCAAGAGTATATAGCTATTCCTACCTACGATTATGATTCAAAGTAGGAAGTAGTGTCTTGAAACATGAAAATATAAGAGATCAGTCAGTGTGCATATACATAAAATTTCCATGTATGTGTTTCCGTGTGAATGCTTATCCCTCCTTTGGTTGTGACTATGTTAACATTCCTTTGCAAATGACTGTCCTCATTTCACTAATGGATGATAATTCAGTTTGACAAGTAGAAGCCACTGTGCAGAGAGTAAGATGTAAATGTGTTTGCTGAACGGGCCCAGAAGGAACCTCAACATGGTCTGAAATGCAGGCAGCTGCTGATAGCAGACAAGTAAAAGGGACAGTTCGGTGCAGTGAGTGGGACCGTTCTTACAAGGATTGGTCTGACCACCATTGAACTCACCACAGGAACATCAGTCCTCCATCACCTCTGAGTCTGAGACAGTTTACGTGTAAATCAACGGAGGATGGTTTGACGATAAGACATCTAGGTTCATATGCAGGTCTGTGGCAGTTCATATCTACCAGGTTCTCCTTGGAAACTCTACAGAGCAGTTCTACTCTGTCCTAAAGGATCTCTGTGAGTCAGAATCCACTTGATGGCAGTGAGTTTAGTTTTGTTTTTTGTTTTTTTCTATGCAGCTCTAGCATTACAAACTCTGCTAACTGAATTGAGCACATGCTCCGTGCGGCTTCCTCACCATCGCGTCTCCCACGCGGAGGACAGTGCTGGCCCGTAGCAGGTGCTCAGAAAACGTGGCTTCAACAGTGAAAACATTACAGAATTGCTTACGGGTAGCACTCTAATACTATGCACCACATTCTCTCTTCTCACCTCCTTTTCTAGGGTGACCGTGTGTCCTACTTTGCCTGGAACTTTCCCAGTTTTAGCCCTGAAACCCCATGTCCTAAGAAAACCCTCTGTCTTTGGCAAACCAGGATGGTCGATCATGCTACTTTCTTTCTCTCCTCTTTATTTATGCATTAGGTGTATGTGTGTTCATGGAACCTGTTGGTGTTATTTATATTGTGACTACATTGTGCTTTAAAAGATACCTAAAAGTTTGGGAATTTGCTTCTTTGTTTTGGTTTGTACACCACCCTTGAATAAACTTAACAGAAACACTGGTTTTCAATGTCTTTCCCTGGTCATACAGTGAGTAGATGGCTTGCAAATAAAAACGTCCTTCTATTTGCCAAAACCCACCATCTACTTGAATAAATCAAGATATAATAAAACTCTAAGCATAAGTCTTCAAGCAATTCTTAAAATGTGTCCCTTTGATACCAAGCCACACAGATACTACATACAAAATTCAAACTGACAGTGAACTGGTAAGAAGTTCTGATTGCTGCCAAGCAAGGATCTCAGGGAACTAGAGTTAATCAACCTGGAGATAGAAAGGCTAACCACAAAAGCCATCCAAGACTGCAGGAAATCTCAGGGGCCATTACTGATATTGACACATGTATATATTTAATTTCCACTTGTATCTGATCTTTAGCTGAACTAGGAGTGATTAGGGAACTGCTATGTCTTACGGCGTGACTACAAATATACACTCTACTGTCACCTTCCCAGCTCTGAAAGATGCAAGATGGCACTGCCACCCACTCCCAACTTCACTCAGACTGGTGGCTACTCCAGTAAAACAGGGATTAGTATCCACACAGCATGCTCAGTTCACAGTCCACATCACTTGCTTGCCTACCAAGGAGCTTCCTAGAGGCTAGATTAAGAAGAAGTATTTTTGCCAAGGATACTAGTGGTGTATTTCATTTATAGGTATTCAACTAGAGAAATTCTGTGGCTGTTGAATGCGTTTACAGATAAGTATTTTTAGTACAAACATTTAGTAGTGTTATGCTTCAGTATAATAAACATTTAAGGAGCTTTGATGGTGCAATGGTTAATTACTCAGCTGTTAACCAAAAGTTTGCCTGGTTGAACTCACCCAGAAGTTCTGCAGCAGAAAAGATCTTGTGACCTACTCTCACCAAGATTATAGCCTAGAAAATCCTACGTGTTAGTTCCACTCTGTCACATGGGGTCACTGTGAGTAAAAAGTGACTGAATGACACTAAATAGCAGTGAAACAACATAATACACAACAAGGCAAGTCCTGCATTTTGTGCTCAAGCAAACATATGTTTTAATACTGGAGGGGAAAACTGTCTATCGGATTTAGTAATTTAGTCTGTGTCTCTATGCATGTATTACACTTTAATAGATTACACAGGCTAACCTCGCATGGAAATCCTGGTTGCCTGGTGGTTAAGTGCTACATCTGCTAACCAGAAGGTTGACAGTTTGAATCCACTGGGTGCTTCTTGAAAACTCCATGGAGCAGTTCTACTCAGTCTTATAGGGTTGCTAGGAGTCAGAATTGACTTGATGGTACTGGGTTTGTTTGTTTGCTTGCTTGTTTTTAACCTCCCATGAGATACAGCTCCACTGTTTTGTTTTGTTTTGTTTTACTTTTCTACCCTTTGAAAGATTCATTCATTTATCTATTCAGTGATATTCACTGGATAATCTATTGTTTGCCCTGGACTGAGACGCTGCAGACAGAGCAGGGAACAAAATCAACAAAAATCCCTGTCCTCATGGAACTTATGTTCTAGAACGGACTAACACACAATAAACAAATAAGGAAAAAACATGACAAGTTGGAAAGTAACAAATGCTATGGAGGTAAAAAACGTGACAGGATGGGCAGGCCAATTCTGATGTCCAGGGCTGGTTTTAAGCCAGGTTTGAGAGGAGGCCTGTTACTTTGCAGAAGTCTCCTTGCTCTTAGGTTTGGGTTTTTATGCAGATACTACACACTGTGATCCCACTCGATGGCACTTGACTGTTTGGCATTACACACTGTAGGTGGCATTAAAAGAATTTTAATCAAAGAGAATTAAGGGTAATAGGCAGACATTCTTTGAAAATCCAAGACAACCATAAGGAGTCAGGATGCAGTAAAAGAACATGGAATTTATGGTCACAGAAAATTGGTTTTGAATTCTGATTCTGCCATATCCAATTTGTGGGACCTCAGGAATACTATCTCAATCACCCCGAGCTTCTTTGTTCTTTTGCATTTGTAGTACAGATACAATAATTTAACTCCTGTTCAAAAGAGTTATTGTGAAGATTAACTATGATAATTAATACAAAGACCTTGGCAGCCAGTGAGTTACAGCCATTTTTGTGCCTCATCTTGCATTTTTGAGACAAGAACTGACCTGGATGGATGTTAAAGAAATAACTATAAACTTTAATGACCGACCCAATTAACTGCAATAGTAGATCAAAAGGGCTCAGCGGTGTGGGTAACCCCACATATTTTTGGAGGTAGGACAAAACCACAGCCTAAAATCCAGGATTGTGTCTTCTGGAAACCCTGGTGACTTTGTGGTTAACGGCTGCATCTGGCTGGCTGCTGATCTTGCAGTTGGCAGTCCAAATCTACCAGGAGCTCTTTGGAAACTCTGTGGAGCAGTTATACTCTGCCCTATAGGGTCACTATGAGTTGGAATCTACTCGATGGCAGTGGGTTTGGTTTCCGCCACCAGAGCACAACAAGCAAAACCACAAGCGAGTTATGCTACCATTAGGATTCAGTCCTTTGTGACACAGGTCACCTTCCATGTATTCTGTTGGTGCTAAGGCACTTCAAACTGTTAGGGGTTTGGGATTCAAGAAGCAATGCAGATTCTCTTTAACGGGTAAGTTTTATTTAAAATGTGCCCAATAGGAAAAAGACTGGTGCACCAGGGATGCACTCCAAACTATGCAGAGCAAGGAGGTGACCCCAAGTTTTCTTACCACCCAGTATTTAACCCGTGAAATTGCAAGGTAGGGAGGGGGAGCTGACCTTTGCATTGATTGGCTGAGATTGGCTAAGGCCATATGGAATTTCTGCAAGTTGCAAAATTTAGCTGTGGGTGAATGTGTTAACCACATTGGTGAATGTTTAGATTGTAAAATATAACCGGGAGTGGATGTTTTACTAGGCTGGCTCCAGGAGTTATTTGTGAGACTATCTCCCGCTGCCCTATTTGTTTTGGTGTAATTACCCTATGGTATCTCTTGTTATTTCCTGCTAAGTGAGTTCCTGAAGCTTATTATCGAATTTTTACGGCACTCTTCTTCTAAATGGAGTTACCTATGTCTCATTTCAACAAAACTGAGACTGAAACCTGCATTGGATACCCAGATCTGCTGCAGGCCCCGAGAAGATTCACTCAGACCTGAAAGCTGTTTAAAACGAGCCATTGCCACCGAGTCGTTATTTCTAACAGCAGAAGCATGCAAACGGCAGAGAAATTGAGTTTCAGTGGCTATAAAGAGGATAATTGAAGTTAACCCTAAAATTTTCTTTTAAGGAAAAATGAGTACTTTTTTCATTTCATTTCATATACAAGTGTATCTCAGACACATATGAAATGAAATAAGTATTCATTTTTCCTTAAAAGAAATCATCATGCTTAGTCTTCACAATAACTCCTTTAGCATTATTCCATCTGTGATACAAGTGAATATGTATATGGAAATATACATGTATATAGGGAAGTGTGCTGAGATTTGTTCTTAATTTGTTAGTTCAATGCAGTCAAGTCGTCCAGCACTGCAGGGACTCTAAGGTGACACCACAGTGAAACAAGTCACGGCGTCAGTTCTGGTGCTTACAATAGTCCTGACCCACAGGCAAAGCGAGGAGGAGAGAGTGTATCAGTGACAGAGAAAACAAAAGTGTAAATGCTTTAACAACACAGAAAACACACAGGCAGTAGTTTAAAACAGAATTGCCAAGTGGGAGTCCAATAGTACAAACCTGTCAGGTACTGACTGAGTGGCTTCCTGGAACATGAAACTCTTCCAGACAAAGGGGATGACCGGTCACCCTGTGACAGGTTTCACTGATCATGACTGGACAGTGAGGATGGGACAGGGTGGCAGCAGGAGAGCAGGCAGGTGCTGAGTCCAAGAGACGGGTCTAGATCTCAGTGTCGTGAGTAGAAGTTTTATTTTTATGCAGTTCTCCTGATTATAGCATGTATTACTACCATTGTTATTATTATTCTTATACAATAGAACAGGGTAGAACCATTCCATAGAGTTGCCAGGAGCACCTGGAGGATTTGAACTGCTGACCTTCAGGTTAGCGGCCATAGCACGTAACCACTGTACCACCAGGGGTTCCATACAATTTTATAGAGCTTAAAATTCACCAGCAGTAAAGTGCACACTTCAGTGGTTTTTAGTACATGCACAAAGTTGTTCAACGATCCCCACTAGCTAATTCCTGAACATCTGCATTGCCCCCAAAGCAAACTCAGATCTGCGAGCAGTTTCTCTCGCTTTGCCTACACTTCAGCATTTTAAAAGAAAGCTGTTTGGAGTTTACGCTTCAAGGAGGAGATGTTAAGTTATAAGACTACTTTTATAAACAAAGAATCCAGACTATGTTGGGTTTAAGTAATCCTTCAGTGAGTCTACTGTCACCACGACGTGTAAAGGAAAAATCATCCCCAAATCTAGAAGGGGCAATTGTTTTATTCTGTTGCCCCCGATCCTCTAACACTTAGGAAGTAAACTGGTGGATGGAGATATAAGGTTATAAAAAGTATACAGAAGTCGTGTGGTTGGTGGGATCAGTTTGTATTAGCTCTTCTTTAGATGATCTCTATGTTGGCCAAGAGGTTTGCTATCAGTCTCAATCGCCTTTCATGTCCCCGGATGTAACCTGAAATCAGGTATCAGAAGGATTAGTTCAACTGGAAACCTCACTTCGTGCGGTCTATGTTTCAGTTAATTAATTAATTAATGAGAAGACATTTGACTCACCTTTTTCGTGAGCAATGATTGCTCATTATTTGAAAAAATCTTGACTTGCCAAATACTGCATTGAAGGAAATTCAGATGTAAAGCGGGACTCAGCAATAACTCATGTCAGCCTCTTAATGATGCCAGCAACCTACCTACAGGGGAGGCCGGGATCCTTCACACAAATTATATAAAAGTTGAAGGAGGAAACTTTACAGGAGATCCAGCACCAGGAAGAAGCTACAGGAGGAAGAGATCCTCTAGGGAACTGATGACCCTACAGACACATGACAGCACCCCAAAGCAGCAGGAAGAGCAAGTAGCTCAGTGACAATGTATATGACTTGTGGCAGTGCGTGACACCCTATCCTTTAGAATGTAAAAATGGCTGCTATTTCACATGATCTTCAAATCTTCATGAATATTCACTTTGTGGTCAACTCTTTAACACAAAAACAGAGAAATTCTGGAAGAGTTAGTCCCAACTTTGCCTAACTGACATGGGACAAAGTCATCAAACGCATGACGAATGAATCCAGACATGGGAAAAAAGGCCATTTAACTCTCATAGCTGAATGAATCCAGACATCGTAAAAAAAAAATTATTCATGTGCTATTTCACTAAGTTATAGCAAACCATTATTTGCATAGATGGCAGCTGTCTTTACTTGAAATCTTTTTAACCTGTAGCCAAAATCCCATGAGCAAAAGACTACTACTATTGAACCACTTTAGCATAGAATGAAAATATTGGAGAATGAGAGAAAAATAGTGTCTAAAATAAGTAATTAATGTCTAAAATAAATAAAGCTATCCAGAATATCAGCAAAACAGCAGTCAACAGAACAGCCAAATGAGTAAAAGATGTTGATGGTCAATTTACAGAAAAAAATACATGATGATTAATGTATGTTATTGTTTGTTGTTGAGTACCAT
The DNA here is from genome assembly GCA_028571685.1 of Heterohyrax brucei. Classification (NCBI taxonomy): domain Eukaryota; kingdom Metazoa; phylum Chordata; class Mammalia; order Hyracoidea; family Procaviidae; genus Heterohyrax; species Heterohyrax brucei. The sequence continues at coordinate 57,181,454 of CM053149.1, forward strand.
CTAGACATCTCTGACTCAGTAATCCAGTGAACAAAACACTGGCCAGTCCTGTGCCTTGCTCTCAATCCTATTTGTGATAACACCAGCCCTGCAGCCACTACATCACTCTGATGCACTGAGCGTCTTCCTCTTCTTCTCTGACCACCTGCTTTAGCAAGCATGATATCCTTCTTCAGGGACTGGTCTCTACTGATAGTCTGTCCAACATGTGTGAGGTGAGGTCTTTTCATGCTTGCTTCTAATGAGCATTCTGGTTGTACTTCTAGGAAAGATCTGTTAATTTCTTCAAAGTCCATGGTGCACTCAGTCTGTCTTCCCTATACCATAATTCAAACGAATTGTTCTTCAGTCTTCTTTATTTGTTGTCCAGCTTTCATAGGCATGTGACGCAATTGAAAACACCATGGTTAGGGTCAGGCACACCTTAGATCTTAAAGTGATGTATCTTAGTTTTCCAACACTTTAGAGGGTCTTTTGCAGCAGATTTGATTGATGCAGTACTTTAATTTCTTACTGCTGCTTCCACAGTGTTGATTGTGGGTTCAAGTGCAATGAAATCCTTGACTTCAATCATTTCCATTTGTTATGATGTCACTTATGGGTCCATTTGTGAGGACTTTTGTTTTCTTTACATTGAGGTGTAATCCAAAAGGCCGTAGTCTTTGATCTTCACCAATTAAGTGCTTCGACTCTTCACTTTCAGCAAGTAAGGCTGTGCCATCTACATATCACAAATTGTTAATGAGCCTTCCTCCACTTCTAGTACTTCATTCATCTTCATATAGTCAAGGTTCTCGGATAACTTGCTCAGCATACAGAATAAGGATGTGGAAGGCTGTAATCCTGACATACCTGCTTTCTGACTTTAAACCACACAATGGCCCCTTCTTCTGTCTGAAGGACTGTGTCTTGATCAATGTACATGTTATACATGAGTACAATTAAGTGTTTTGGAATTCCCATTCTTTGCAATGTTATCCATAATCTGTTACATTCCACACAGTTGAACACCTTTGTGTAGTCAATAAAACACAAGCAAACATCTTCCTGCTATTCTCTGATTTCAGCTAAGATCTGGCGTCAGTAATGATACACATTATTCCACTTGCCTTTCTGAATCAGACTTGAATTTCTGGCTGTTCCCCATCAATATACTGTTGCAAACATTTCTGAATGGTATTCAGTAAAATTCTGTGTTTGGTATTAATGATATTTTGGGATAATTTTCTCTTTCTACTGGATCATCTTTCTTTGCAGTGGGCACATATATATACTTCTTTCAGTTGGTTGGCCAGGTAGCTGTCTTTTGACACTGCCTGTGTCAAAACATAGGGTCATCAATACAGGATCACTATGAGTTGGAATCAACTTGACAGTAGTGCCTTTTTTTTTTTTTTTTTTTGGTTTAGCTGTTATCAATATTTTGCCCACAGAATCTTTCAGTATTGCAGCTCCAGACTTGAATTTTTTCTACAGTTCTTTCAGCATGAGAAATGCTGAATGTGTTGCTCCTTCTGGGTTTTCTAACTCCAGATCTTGGTGCATTTTTCGTTATAGTACTTTGTCTTCAGTCACTCTTTGAAGTCTCCTGTTCATCTCTTTTACTTTATCATTTATTCCATTCTGTCTCTCCCACTTGGGTGATTGTGTGATATGGTAATTGTAGCCTACCAAGCGGAATGGTTAGTTTTGTCTAAAGGAGAGCCAATTCCAGAGCTGAGAAAAAGATCCTACCACTGCCAAGGAAGAACAGCCAGGAGTAGAAGGTGTGTCCTTTAGACCCAGGACCCCTGTGATAAGAAGCTCCAGCTTCAAGCAGGAGACCAAGAGAGAAAGTTGTAACCCTGAAGATGGTGAGAAGCAGTGGCAGGAGACACCTGGAAGCAGAATACAGACGGCTTGCCAGCGCATCTAGGGGGAAATCTGAGCGCCTTTAGGCAGAGACTGAGGGCCACGGAGAGGCAGCCCTGTGAGAATAACTGAGGGAAGTCTATCCTGGTGGAAGAACCACATCTGGAGTACGATAGTTGTTGTTAGGTGCTGTTGAGTCAGTTCCAATTCACAGTGATCCTATAGACAACAGAATGAAATATTGGTTAGTCCTGCACCATGCCCACAATCCTTTTTATGCTTAAGCCCATCATTGCAGACACTGTGTCCATCTACCCCGTTGAGGGTCTTCCTTTTTTTTCACTGACCCCTCCACTCTACCAAGTATGATGTCCTTCTTCTGGGATTGATGCCTCCTGACAACACATCCAATGTATGTATGATATAGTCTTTCCATCTTTGCTTCCAAGGAGCACTCTGGTTGTAGTTCTTCCACAACAGTTCTGTTTGTTCTTCTGGCAGTCCATGGTACATGCAGTATTCTTCTCCAACACCACAATTCAAAGGCATCAATTCTTCTTCTTTTTTCCTTATTCATTGTTCAGCCTTATCAAGCATATGCTGTGATTGAAAATACCATCGCTTGGGTCAGGTGCACTTAGTCTTCAAGGTGACATCTTTACTTTTTAACACTGTGAAGAGGTCTTTGTAGTAGATTTGATTTCCTGACTGCTGCTTTCATGGGCCTTGATTGTGGATCTGCAGTGTTAATGAGACTTAACTGTAACTGTTACTTAGGTTGGTGGCAGAATTGGTAGAAATGGTGGAGAAAGGAGATGCATCTGACCTCCACCTCATAGGAATCAGCATTAGACTGTTATTGTGGTTCTCCTTCCCCCTTGTGAAGTCAGAGGAGGTCAAACACTGCCCCTAAGCTGTTTTTTGCAGTCATACTTTGACTCTTGTGGATTTGTTCTGAGTTTCTATAGCTTCAACTTGAACTTGCATATAAGCAATTGATGATCTGCTCCACAGCCAGCTCCTGGCCTTGTTTTGACTGATGATATTGAGCTTCTCCATCATCTCTTTCCATTCATGTAGTTGATTTGGTTCCTGTTTATTCCACTGACAGGGTCAAAGTATGTAATCACCATTTACATGGTTGAAAAAAGATATTTCCAATGAATAGAACTTTGGCTTCAAAAAATACTGTCATGAGATGTCCTGTGCTGTTTCTGTAACCAAGGCCATATTTTCCAACTACTGATCCTTCCTTTTTGTTTCCAGCTTTCACACTGCAATTACCAATAATTGTCGTCTTTTGGTTTGTTATCCTTCGGTGGCCTGCATGTTGATTAAGATATAAGTATGTAGAAATATTCAAATTCATTAGCAATCTGCTAATTTGTACTCATAGGAATACAAATAAAAACAGCAATATACTGCTTTATACCTTACAATTAGCAAAAATTAGAAAAGCACATAATGATGAAGATATGAAAAGTGAATTCTCATGCTGACAGGGGCAGACTGGGGTAGCCGTTATGGAAACCTCTTTGGGCTCACTCCGGTCAAGACTGGAGACCCAGCAATGTCACTCTGGGGTTCACAGCACAAAGGAATTCTAACTGAAGTCATCAGACAATGAAGGTATTTATTGTTGTGTTGTTTATACAAGTAGGTAGTTGCAAAATACAGGAAACTTTATCTGGGTAAATAAATAAGAGAAAAAGTAGTGAATATATACTGTAGAATACCATACAGTAGAGAGAAGTAAACAATTAGATGTACTCTTTGCAACATGACAGTTATTGAAAATCCAGTATTTGGTGAAATGAGTAAAAGTACAGCATTTTGGATAAATTATGTTTACATGTAAAAGACTGTTAAACTGTAACAGTGATTTTTAAAAGACTCACAAAAACTCAAAGATACAAATTAAGCACATTGGAGTCATAAGAAATAGGGGGAGGAAAACAGGGATTAGGAATTGAAATAAAAGTGAAAAATTCAAGAAATAAGGTATGTGCTTTGCATAGAGTTGTAACAATAACATTACAGAATAAAAAATGATTGGCTTGATTCTATGCCCTTGAGGACTGTGAATATGCACATATGTTCATAAATAAACAAAATTAAGCATAAGTGTTTTACTTAGAATGCCTAGGCATGTAGAGAATTTTAGCTGGTACAGCTGATTATCTGAGTTCCGGTAGTGCACAGAAGTTTCCACTTTTTTGGTCACTCAGCCTAAAGTATGAACTCAGTTCCCAGATAACAGAGAGCTGTTGGTTAGCTTCCAAAAGAGATATGTTTTTAAAAGGAAGTATGTAATTTCAACTACTAAAAAGAAAAAAAGATGTTAAATAAAGCAGCATAAAGATAGGAAATACTAATGCTTTATAATCATAATTGTAATATCTTGTGGCTTGCAGCTTAAAATGTATGGTGCAAAAGTATAGGTTAAAAAAACCTCCGTGAAAGATGAAATAAGACAGTAGACACGAGTGAGAGGAATGAAGAGCATCCAGGGTGTTATTTCCTTTGTAATACAAAGGGTTCTTTTGATGGCTGGACCAAATAAGACAACATACTTATTTCCTGCAGGTTTAGAATTCCTAAGGAGCACCTGCAGGATTCGAACTGCTCACCTTTTTGGTAGTAGCCGACTTGGCTTGTAGCACTTAACCACTAAGCCACCAGGGTTTCCAACCCCTACACCTGTGGTTATAATCCCATTTTAGATTAGGTTTCCTCTGTTAGGGCAGTGAGATAGTATCAGTTTAGGGTATATTTTACATCACTCTCTTGAGATGTAAAAGAGATTAAACAAGCAACTAGCAAACAGAGAAGAGGGAAGAGAGATAACAAGCTTCATGAAGACAGCAGAAGCTCAGAAGAAGGCCTTTCTATGGAGCTGAGAGAGAGAGAAAGCCTTCCTCTAGAACCCTCTAGAGCCAGCACCCGCAATTCAAACTTGTGGCCTTCAAATCCGTGAGGAAATATATTTTTTGTTTGTTAAAGCCACCCACTTTTTATGTTACTGTTATAGCAACACTAGATAACACAGTATCCTATGATATTGTTGGTTCTCAAAAGCTCTTTATTATCCATTTACTGTAATGTGAAAGGGGGACCATTTGTGAAAATATTAGATATTTTTATTTTATTTATTACTTGAATTACGTTATTTTGCTGTTGTTTTTGCTTGCTGTCCAGTCAGCTCCAACTCAGAGTGACCCAGTGTACAACAGAAAGAAACTCTGCCCATTGCTGCACCATCTCGTCCTCACGATGACTGGTACATTTACGTCCATACATTAAAGAGAGCCTATTCACACATTCATCTGTCAAAGGTTAATTGAACAGCTATAATATGTCACTTACCCAACTGGACCCCAGATGATTTCTTTAAAAGATTAATTTGATATCCTTAGTAAGCAGAACAACGTCCACTTTGCAAAGATATCCCTGTTTTAAATCTTGGAATCTGTGGACATGTCACCTTACACGGCAAAGGGACTTTCTAGATATAATGAAGGATCGTGAGATGCAGGGATTGTCCAGGATTATCAAGTGGGTTCAATGGAATTAAAAACCAAGCCCACTGCCACTAAGTTGATTCTGGCTCATAACCTATAGCCGATTGCTGGAGAGCTGATTTGAACACACAGTAACTCTAGAGAACACATAATAGAACTGCCCATAGGCTAAGGCTATATAATCTTTACAGAGGCAGACTGCCACATCTTTCTCCCATGAAGGTGCTCGTGAGTTTGAACTGCTGACCTCCTGCTCAGCAGCCACGCACTCAATCACTATACCAACAGAGCTTGAGAAGGAACTCCAACTCATGGCAACCCTATAGGACACAGCAGAACTTCCCCACAGAGTTTCTACGGCTGTTAATTTGGAATTAACAAGGAATGAGACGGCTACATCTTTCTCCTGTGGAGTAGCTGGTAAGTTTGAACTGCTCACCTTTTGCTTAGCAGCTGAGGACTTAACCACTGCGCCACCAGCACTTCTCCTAGTACAGTTGCAGGAGTCTTGATAAGGGAAGGAGTTCCCGGGTGCTACATTTGACTATTAACCACAAAGCTGATGGTTTCAAACCACGTAGAGGCACGTCAAAAATAAAAGCCTGTAAAACTGCTTCTGGGGAGCACAGTTCTCCTGCAAAACAAATGATGTCACATGAGTCAGAACAGACTCAGTGGTAACTGGTATAATTATATCACAATTGTTTTTACGAAGAAGGATGCAAGAAAGTCAGACAAAAAGATATAACAAAGGAAGCAGGGCTCAAAATGAAACAGCAATTTGAAGGTGCTATTGGCTTTTGCTGAAGATGGAGTAATGGCCACACACAAGTAATTCATGTGGTTTCTAGAAGCTGGAATAAGCAAGGAAATGGACTGTCTTCTACAGTCTCCAGAAAAAAAATGCAGCCCTGCTATCACCTTGATATTAATCCAGTGATTCCATCTCTGAATTCTCACCTTCAAAACTGTAAGATGATAAATGTGTGTAGTTTAAATCACCAAATCTGTGGCAATGTGTTACAGTAGCAATAGAAAACTAATATAGTCCCTGAATTTGAGAAACTTCTGATCTATTGAGGGAGATCAGTAGGTAAACACTGAGAACAGCCAAAATTAAGTGCATTAGTAGAACGTTGTACCACAGAGCTGCAAATATGGAGCCACATTACAGTGGACATTATAAGGAAACCCTGGTGGAGTAGTGGTTAAGCACTACGGCCACTAACCAAAAGGTCGGTGGTTTGAATCCACCAGGCACTCATTTGAAATTCTGTAAGGCAGTTCTTCTCTATCTTGTAGAGTTACTGTGAGTCAGAATTGACTTGACAGCAGCAGGTTTGGTTTGGGGTTTAGAAATTGCAAGTGGGCTCCTCTAGGGGAACACACAGACTAAGACCTGAAGGGTGTGTAGAACCTGCAGATTTGGAGAAAGGAGAAAGAAAAGAAGACAGCAATGAAGGAAGTCAAGAAGGGAGTCAGGAGTAGACATTTAAATCAAAGAAAGCACAGAAAAAACATAACACATCCAAAACAGCAGAAATCTTAGGAGGAAGCGGAGTGCTTGCCCTTAATCATTCCAATCTCTATAATAACACACCCCTGAGAAAAAGCATCCTTAAATTAAATTCTTTGGAGTGTTCGACATGATTAAAGGAAGTCTACCTCTGGGTCTGAACTCAAATGCCATTTTGGAAAACCTTTTCTACTCCAAGAAGTTGATCTTTGTATAGACTTAACCAAGCAGCCAAGAGAATGTTTTGTCTGATCCAAGACTGTAGAATGCCAAAAGCGTAACATGGGAAGCCAGGGGAAAGAAGTGTATTGAAATCCTTTTCTTAAGACATTCTATAAAACTTTCTCCTTAAGCAAGTTTACAATCCTCTGCTCCACTAGTATCCACCCTGAGACCATCTTGTGATCTTCTTACAAGTACAATAGTAGCTAATCAAGACAGCACACATACAATCTTTGAAACAATGATGTTAAGATCTCTGTGGATATCCCACTATTGACTATCTCTCCTCACCAGGCACTAATCAGAATACTGCTAACTTGTTACCCTGGAGCCTTAAAACAGATGGCTTATTTACCAATCCAGAAAGGCCACAGACTCCTGATAATCACTTACAGCTGCCTGCATCTAATGATTCCCAGCTAACTGAAGAACTGTTGGCATAGTGGTTAAGTGCCATGCCTGCTAACCAAAAAGCTGGCAATTTGAATCCACCAGGCTGTCCTTGGAAACTCTAAGGAGCAGCTCCACCTTGTCCTGTAGGGTCCCTCTGAGTTGGAATCAACTCCAACGCATTGGGCTTGGGTTTAACACTGAACTAAGTTTGTAACTTCCAACCAAACTACCTGAAGTTCTTAGTTTTCACTCTATAAAAATGTTTGCATCTTTACCACCCTGGAGCTCTGACTTTCACTTTTATGAGAGTCTGTTTCCTCAGTTCAAACTATCTCCATCTGCAGTAAATCTCTTTGTTTTCACTTTATCAGAGTATAAGTTTTTGCTCTTAGGCACCTCCTAGAGGAATGATATTATTTTTACCCTCTATTTTTTAACAGGGCTGATAACGCTCCCTATTCTGAAAGAAGGTCAGTTAAAAGACAGTGGAAAAATAGACAAATACGATCTAATTTTCTTTCTTTTTGTTATTGTGATACAGTGAAAGTGTAACAGGTTTAAGTTTGCATGCCCAATTCTGTGCAGCTCCTACTGCTCTCCTTGCCCGGTGACAGCTCACTCCTCCTTTCTGTTCTACATATGTCATATCCTCTTAACAATCTCCTGTTCCCTCTTCTCAATCCTCTCCACTCCCCTCTAGTAAGAGGCCAGTAGGATGACATCCTATAAATGCATCCATCTAATTTTTTTTATTTTTTATTTTTATTTAACATAACTGAGTGAAAATGTACATTCACATGTAAATTTACATGCCCCCCTATATGCAGCTTCCACTGCTCTCCCTGTCCGGTGACTGCACACTATTCCTCTCTGCTCCATACATGTCTCATCCTCCCAACAGTCTCCTTTCCCCTCCTCTCCATCCACTCCCCTTCCTCCAGCCAGAGGTCAGCAAGATGATATCCTATAGATGTATAGAACCATAAAGTGCTTCCAATATATGGTTACTCTGCATTGCCAAGTCCAATCCATTCCTGTCCAAAGAGTGGAACTTTGTTATAATTTATGGGAACGGGCAGCATCAGGGCCGGGGGCCATGCTCTCAGAGGAACCCCCAAACCGCTGGACCATCAATTGAGGTCTTTTAGTGGAGATCTCATGATGCACCTCTTTTTATTCTTGTGTTGCCAGTGAGGCTCCTCTCTGTGAGCTCCGTCATGGCTATCACTGGTGGTGGCCAGGCACCATCCGGTTCTTCCGGTCCCAGGTCGATATAGGCACCCACTCTTGTGGGTCTCTCTGTCTTCTCGGTTGTCTTTACCGCATGCCATTTTGGCCCTCGGTGAGCATCCGTTCCTGCTGAGTTGGGACTATTTGCTGTGTCCTCGGATGGCAGCTTGGCAGCTTTTAAGACCCCAGACGCCACTCACTAATGTGGGGTGCAGAGAGCTCTCTTAGCAAAACGCTAGTTGTGCCAATTGGCCTGGAATTCGCCTAAGAGCATGGTCCCCCGGCCCCCGCCCCAGCTACTCTATCCTTGCAGTATTGAGTTAAGATGGAAGGAGTACTCAAGTTATGCTGGAGTCCACTTAATGTTGTTCTTGTTCCTAATGTGTGCTGTCACCGCTTTCTCCCAACTAGATTTCTAGTAACTACCTAAACTAAACCCTCCCCCCTCGCGCTCCCGCCCTCCCTTCCCTTGCAGCTGTCAAAGAGTCTTTTCTTCTATACACAAGTCTGTTTTTGACATCTTATCGTAGAGGTCTCATACAGTATTTGTCCTTTTGTCGCTGACTACTCTCACTCAACATAATGTCTTCCAGTTGAAACCAGGTTAGGAGATGTTTCCTGGAATCATCGTTATTCTTTATCATTGCGTAGTGCTCCATTGAGTATATGTACCACAGTTTACCTATCCATTCTTCTATTGTTGGGCATCTGGGTTGATTTCACCTTTTTGCTATTGTGGACTGGGCCGCTATAAACATTCTGGTGCATGTGTCCGTTGGTGTGAAAGGCCTTGAATCTGTAGGATATATTCCAAGTAGTGGAATTACTGGGTCAAATGGTATATCAATATCCATTTTTTTAAGGAAGCGCCAGATTGCCTTCCAAAGGGGCTGGACCATTTTGCAACCCCACCAACAGTGTAGGAGGGTTCCACTTTCTCCACCGCCTCTCTAGCATTTATTGTTTTGTGTTTTCTGGATCATGGCCAATCTTGTTGGGGTGAGATGGTATCTCATTGTTGTCTTGATTTGAATTTCTTTAATAACTAAAGATCGTGAACATGTCCGCATGTGTTTTTTGGCTGCCTGGATCTCCTCTTTAGTGAAGTATCTGTCCATCTCCTTTGCCCATCGCTTAATTGGATGGTTTATCTTCTTCTTATTGATATTTTGTAGTATCTTATAGATTATGGAGATCAGGCGTCGATCTGACATACAGTTGCCAAATATTTTTTCCCACTCTGTGGGTGTTCTTTTAATTCTATTAATAAAGTCTTTGGATGAGCAAAAGTGTTGGATTCTTAATAGTTCCCATTTATCTACTTTCTCTTCTGTTGATTGAGGTTTCTTTGACAGATTTTGGAGTCTGTCCTCATTGTGTATTAAAATTTCCATTGTTGTTCCTACCTTTTCTTGGATGAGCTTTGTAGTTTTAGGTTTGATATTTAGGTCTTTTTTCCAGTTGGAGTTGGTTTTTGTATAAGGTGTAAGATATGGATCTTGATTCAGTTTATTGCAGATGGATAACCAATTTTGCGAGCACCATTTGTTGAAGATAGTGTTTTTACCCCAGTTTAATGTCTTAGGGCCTTTGTCTAATATCAGCTGTTCATAGGCAGATGGTGTCCTCTCTGGGGTCTCAATTCTGTTCCATTGATCGATCCGTCTGTTCTTGTACCAGTACCAGGCTGTTTTGACCACTGTGGCAGTGTAGTATGTTCTAAGGTCGGGTAATGAAAGGCCTCCCAGTGTGTTCTTCTTCTTTAGTAGTACCTTACTTATCCGGGGCTTCTTCCCTTTCCAAACAAAATTGGTGATTTGTTTCTCCATCTCATTAAAAAATGATGCTGGAACTTGTATTGGGATTGCGTTATATAAATAAATTGCTTTGGGTAAAATAGACATTTTCACAATGTTAAGTCTTCCTATCCATGAGCAGGGTAGGTTTTTCCATTTATCTAAGTCTCTCTTAGTTTCTTGTAGTAAGGGCTTGTAGTTCTCTTTGTAAAGGTCTGTTGTTTCTCTGGTTAGATTATTCCTAGGTACTTTATCTTCTTAGGGGCTATCACAAATGGTATAGATTTGATAATTTCCTCCTTAACAGTCTCATTGTTGGTATAAAGGAATCCTACTGATTTACTTATGTTTATCTTGTATCCTGAGACTTTGCTGAACTCTTCTATCAGTTTGAGTAACTTACTTATAGATTCCTTGGGGTTCTCTGCATATACAATCATATCATCTGCGAACAGGGAGATTTTAACTTCCTCTTTGCCAATGCAGATGCCCTTTATTTCTTCATCTTGTCTAATTGCTCTGGCTAGAACTTCTAGCACAATGTTGAATAGGAGAGGTGACAATGGGCATCCTTGTCTAGTTCCTGATCTCAGGGGAAAGTCTTTCAGTCTCTCTCCATTCAGGATGATGTGGGCAATTGGCTTTGTATAAATGGCCCTTATTGTGTTGAGGAATTTGCCATCTATGTCCATTTTGCTAAGAGTTTTTAGCATGAATGGGTGTTGGACTTTATCAAATGCCTTTTCAGCATCAATGGACAAAATCAAGTGATCTTTGTCTTTTGTGTTATTTATGTGGTTAATCACATTAATTGTTTTCCTGATGTTGAACCAGCCTTGCATCCCTGGTATGAATCCCACTTGGTCATGATGGATTATTTTCTTGATATGTTGTTGTATTCTGTTGGCAAGAATTTTGTTGAAGATTTTTGCATCTAAGTTCATGAGTGATATCAGTCTGTAGTTCTCCGTCATTGTTGGATCTTTCCCGGGCTTAGGTATCAGGGTTATGCTGGCTTCATAGAATGAGTTTGGGAGTACTTCATCCCTTTCTATACTGTGAAATAGTTTCAATAGTATTGGGGATAACTCTTCTCTAAATGCTTGGTAGAATTCTGCCGTGAAGCCATCTGGGCCTGGACTTTTTTGGGTTGGCAGTGTTTTGATGACCTTTTCAATCTCTTCCTTTGTGATGGGTTTATTAAGTTGTTCTGCTTCACGTTATGATAATTTGGGTAGGTGGTATGAGTCAAAGAATTTGTCCATTTCCCCTAGGTTTTCAAATTTGTTAGAGTACAGTCTTTCATAGTATTCTTTTATGATGTTTTTGATTTCTGTTGCACCTGTGGTGACAGCTCCCTTCTCATTTCTAATTTGGGTTATTTGTTTCCTTTCCTGCTTTTCTTTAGTAAGTTTAGCCAGTGGTTTATCAATTTTGTTGATCTTTTCAAAAAACCAGCTTTTGGTCTTTTCAATTTTTTCAATTGTTTTTCTATTCTCTAATTCATTTAGCTCTGCTCTCACCTTTATGATCTCCTTTCGTCCGGTGCCCTAGGGGTTCCTCTGTTGTTCTCTTTCTACTTGTTCAAGCTGTAGAGTTAGTTCCTTGATTTGGTTTCTTTCTTCCTTCCCGATGTGTGCATTTATGGAGATAAACAGACCTCTGAGCACTGCTTTGGCTGTATCCCATAGGTTCTGGTAGGAAGTGTTTTCATTCTCATTGGAATCCATGAATTTCTTTAATTGATCCCTGATTTCCTCTATAACCCATGTTTTTTTGAGCAAGATGTTGTTCAGTTTCCAAGAGTTCCACTTTCTATCTCTGTTTTTTCTGCTATTGATTTCAACTTTGATGGCTTTATGATCTGAGAAGATGTGTTGCAATAATTCAATGGTATGGATTTTGTTGAGCATTGCATTATGGCCTATCACATGGTCAATTCTGGAAAATGTTCCATGTGCACTGGAGAGGAAGGTGTAGTTATCTGCTGATGGGTGGAAAGTTCTGTATATATCAATGAGGTTTAGTTGGTTAATTGTGTCAGTGAGGTCTTCTGTATCTTTACTGAGCTTTTTCCTAGATGATCTGTCTAGTAATGAGAGTGGAGTGTTAAAGTCTCCCACTATTATTGTGGAGTCATCTAACTCTCTTTTGACCGTAGTCAGTGTTTCTTCCACATATTTAGGTGCTCCGACATTAGGTGCATAAATGTTTAATATAGTTAAGTCTTGCTTGTATACTGAACCTTTCAGCAATAAACAGTGTCCATCTTTGTCCACGATGGTGGATTTGACATTAAAGTTGATTGTGTCTGAGATTAGAATTGCCACCCCTGTTCTTCTTTGTTCATTATTAGCTTGATATATATTCTTCCATCCTTTAATTTTCAGTTTGTTCCTGTCTTTAGGTCTCAAGTGAGTTTCTTGTAGACAACATATGGATGGGTCGTGTCTTTTGATCCAAGATGACACTTGGTGTCTCTTTACTGGAGCATTCAGTCCATTCACATTCAATGTAATTATTGATAGGTATGTGTTCACTGCTGCCATTGTGATATGTTTATTTTTGTGTTGATGTTTTCTCTGTTGTTCTTATTCGTCTGTTCTGAGACACTCTTTTGTGAGTTGATTTTTCAACTTTTTCAGAGCTGGTTTTATAGTTGTTGAGACTCGTGTGTTAGATTTCTTGAAATGGTATGATACATCTTTGTTGTGCTTTACAGCTGCCCCTATGAACCCCCTTAATAAACTATTTATAAACCCAATTTTAATTACTACCAGTCTGGTCATCTTCCTCTCCATCTGGAAGGACTATAATGACTGTAGTACATCCCTCTTTTATTATGATGACACCACAGTTTTCATGATGATCACTGGATTGCTTCTTTCCAAATCAAAGCTGTGATTTACTTTGGAGCCTTCCCTAAATGAGTATTGAGTAGTGTGTGGTTCTAAAATATAAAGTTAGTGGTTTCGTTCTTCTAAGCCAAAGCCAAGAACTTCTTTCAGTATTTCTTATAGTTTGGGTTTGGTTTTTACAAAGTCTCTGAGTTTCTGTTTATCTGGAAATGTCTTAATTTCATTTTCGTGTTTGAAAGACAGTTTTGCAGGATATATAATTCTTGATTGGAAGTTCTTCTCCTTCAAGACTTTGAATGTGTCGTGCCACTGTCTCCGTGCCAGCATGGTTTCTGCTGAGAAATCTGACGAGAGCCTACAGGGTTTCCCTCTGAATGTTAGCTTTGCCTTGAGTCTTGCTGCCTTTAAGAGTTGGTGCTTATGTTTCATTTTGTTAAGCTTGATTGTAATATGTCTTGGAGTCTTTCTTTTGAGATCTATATTGGGTGGCGTACGATATGCATCTGAGATGTCTATATTCTCTTCCTTCATGATTTCTGGGAAGTTTTCTTTCAGCAGCTCAGCAACAATACTCTCTGTGTTCTCAGATGTCTCACCCTGTTCAGGGACTCCAATTAATCGAAGGTTGTTCCTCTTAATAGAGTCCCACATGCTTCTTAATGTTTCTTCATTTTTCTTGTTTCTTTTTTCTGATTTCTGCTCATAGACACTTGCATCAGTAGCTCTGTCTTCCAAGTCAGAAATTCTTTTTTCCATTTGTTCCATTCTGTTTTCTTGGCTTTGCATGGAAGTTTCTATGTCTTTGATTTTCTTCTTGATCTGTTGGATTTCAGAGTACTGGTGTTCCATCAGATCGAACAACTTGCTTAATTTTTCATTTGGTTCTGCTGCATTTTGTATAAGGTCTAGAAGGGCCCTGTATATAATCAATTTGTATTCACTTCCTGATGCTTTCATAAAAGTTTCTTCATCTGGAAAACTCCTTGGTTGCTTTCTTTGGGAGCCTTCTGAAGCCATGAATGATTGCTTGTATGCCCCAATTGTCTGTTGCTTTTTGCGTACCATGTGAGTATATAGAGGCTGGAAGAGATACTGTGAGGATGGATTGCAAATGTTTCTCTAGGCTGTCTTCAAATGTAAAGCAAAAGGTATCTGACCAGTTCACAAGTCAGTTAGGTTTTCAGGTGTAGAGGTCCCTCTTCCCATCTGACAAAGTAAGCGCCACTGTATCCAACCCCAGATGATAACAAACTAGTTCAGAATACAGCACTGCTAGTGCCCTGGTGGCCTCTGCTGACAGGGCCTAGCCTTATCCAACACTGCGTCGAGTACTGGTTTTGTGATAGAAAAGCGCTCTCTTGTGGGCAGGCTCTGGCTCCCAAGCTAAGAATTAGGTCCAGCTGCGGCCACCATACCCAAGATGACGTCCTCCACACAGGCAGCAGACAGGGGGGCCAAAGGTGCCCAGAGGCAGCGATTCCTCTGATTCTGTTGCAGGGCCCCCAATGTAGGCAGCACTGTGCAAAATCACTACTTTTCTGACGGAGAAGCGCTGTCCCATTTGCAGGCGCTGGCTCCCAGGCCAAGAACGAGGTCCCGCTAAAATCTCGGTACCAGCATGGCGTCCTGCACCCCAACCATGGAGTTACGCACAAACCCTGCTGAGGCAGCCACAAAACGAAATGCTCAAAGTGTCTAGATTAACAGAGTCCCGAGCCTGGCCCTCAGAGTATGGGAATTTCGCCTACCTATCCCCCCAGCAGCGTGTTTGAGTCCAGCCGCCGGGCAAGGCCCAGCTCCACCCGCCAGCCGAGACCAAGGAAAAAAAAGTCAAAATGGTGCGTTTACCTTCCGTCCGTGCGAGCCGGGGCTAGCCAGGAGCGGGAGTCAGTGAAAGAGAGGAGGTTTTTCCCTGAGTGGTACAAAGTCCCAATTAACAGCTCTGTGCCGTGTCCTGAGGCTGATTAGGTGCTCAGAAGGCTCTGTTTGATTGTGAATTCAGGTCTTGGTTTCCAGAGGGATAGAAGGAGACGTGGGCTTAGTCGGCCATCTTGACTCCACCCCCATCGCATCCATCTAATTTTTAAGAAATAAGGTATTCCTAAAATGAAGCTCACATGAAGTATTTGTCATTTCTAAACCAAACCAAACTCACTGCCATGAGGTCGAGTCTGACTCATAGTGACCCTACAGAACACAGTAGAACTTCCAAGAGCACCTGATGGTTTTGAACTGCTGAGCTTTCAATTAGGAGATAGAGCATTTAGCCACTACATGAGCCAGGGTTTTCCTGTCACGTCTATGTTACCATCAAGTCTCAAATAATAGATACTCTGAATACATAGAAGTTTTGCTGATTTGTGGTTTTGAATGTTTCTTTTTTATTCCTTCTTTCCTTCCTTCCTTTCTTCTTCCCTCTCTTCCTTTCTCTCTTTCACCCTTGTAATCTTCTGTTCCAATAGCATCCTTCATGTAACCACCTTGTGACCTTCTTACAAGGACACATATCACCATGTAGTAACTAATCAAGAAAGCCACATAGATTCTTGAAACCAATCATGTTAAAACCTCCATTTGCAGATACACAACTCCACTGTATTTCCTCACCAAGCACCAATCAGAATATTGTTAATTATGGTTTATTTGTAGTGAATGTGTGTAGATAAACGGGTCATAACAAAAGACAGCACATCACTAACCAGTTCCTAGAGAAACAAATACCACTGGATTGTTTTAACAGCTTCTATTGTCTGCACGCCTTATCAGAAAGTAAAAACAGGGCCATCACACAGATTTCTACAAGGAAAGCAACTACAAGTTAAAATTACATTTTATGGGCTTTTCTCCCTGGAGAATGGCAAAATTAAACTGAAGAGCCTATTTTGATAGGCTTTAAAAGTGAAATCCAATTTTATTTTGTAGCAATCACATCACAATTCAAAAAGCTCATTTAAAGGGCTTCTTTTTCAGCATGGTGCAAACAATTTGTCTTTAGGATGACAAAGAGCTGTACCACTATATATTTGGAACTATCACAAAACAATGCTTCCCACTGTTCCAGAATTCTGTGGAGAAGTTTCCCATAGAGACACTCTAAATGTAATTTACATATTTCTTCAGAGTTGTCTTTACAAGGCTTTGAATCACAGGAAGGCACGATACCTTAATTGGATATATTTTTATTAAAATCCCAAACACCACAGTAATTGAAATCAAAGTATTTTGGTTCTACCATACTCTATAGTATACTAAGCGGTCTTAAGAAGTTTCCATAATGGAGAATTAATTTATAGCCAGCCTAGATATCCCCAGGAGCCCTAGTAGCACAGTGGTTAACAGCTACAGCTGCCAGTCAGAAGGGTCAGCGGTTCAAGTCTACCAGCCACTCCTTGGAAACCCTATAAGATATTTCTACTCTGTACTATTGGGTTGCTGTGAATCAACTCCATGTCAGCAGGTTTGGTATTTGGTTTAGCTATACCAAAAATAAATTCAAAAGCGTTGAAATAAAATGTTAAATAATGTTTTCGTGTTGTAAGGTAAGTCAATTTACCATACTGTGGTGGCTTATGGTTTGCTATAGCATTAGAATCTATGCCACCAGTATTTCACATATCAGCAGGATCACTCACGGTAGTCAGGTTCCAGCAGTGCTTCCATGCTAAGACAGATCACACTGCCACCAGGGTTTCTGAAAGTTAGTCAACAAAAATTCTATGGATCACCACAGACTATTGCTCAATGAAGTGCCAGAACATGAGCATACTCGATTAGAAAGGGCTCAGAATGAACAATGGGCTGGCCAATGGACTGGAGCATACGAACATTCACAAAGATAGAACAGGGTAACGTGTTTACTTCTCTTGTACATACGGTCACCGTGAGTCAGAGCAGCTAACAATAGCGTAAGCGTATTTAACAAACAGCGTAATGAGGAAAACTTCACTTCCTTATTTTGTTTGCATATTTATTCCACTGTTTCTGATTAAATGCACTAAAACCATTTTCTTTCTGAGAGTTCCAGTAATTCTGGTACATTTTTCTCCTAACTAAACAACAAGAAAGCAACCATAATGAGCTTATACAAGTATCATTTAGCAGTGTGTCATAGACTATTCAATAAGGAAATATTCTTTAAATAAAATATTATTCTTTAAAGTCTCCTAAAGGTCTGACATAAGGCAACCAAAATTTTTGCTGAAAAAAGGCAGGAAATAACTTTTATTATGGAGTTCTCCAAAAAACATTTTCATTTGAAGAGTGAATCATGTAATAACACCATACCAGGAAGAACATTACTTCATTCAGCTATTTATTTTCAGTTAAAAGTCTTCTTAAGATATGTTCCCAAAGGACCTAATTTTATACTCCAGTATTATTTCGGCACCCAAAATTTCAAAATAGTCTAACGGCAGTAATGACCACTGGTGATGTCATTGTTACTCCAGCAATTGTTTGCTTGTTTTGTTTGTTTTCTCCCTTGAAGGTTCTTATCTCACTTGGGCAGTAGTCCAGATGAGGAGGGCTATACATTAGATAGAGAAACAAAGAATTTCCCACCTTTATGCAAAGGAATACCTTTACACTGTGGTACTTAGACTTCCATGTGGTTTCTAAAGTCCATAGTTAAAATCTCTGTCTCTCTCGGCCCAAAGACCATGAACCATTAACATCAGACAAATGGATGTCCAGCATGCATGGGAGCTGGGGTCACTCACATCTTACTTTACAGGTCAACTTACAATCATGTAAATGAGAGGGGAAAAATGTAAAGAGAAACATTTTATGCAAATCTTGAAAATAATCTTTATGATAAGTAAGTTAGTCCTTCTCATCCTCTGCTCCCCATTGATAACCATCAAAGAAATCTAGTGTTTTATAGGCAATAAATAATTAAATATTATAGTTCTCAAATAACTTTCAGGAGTTTCTGAGATTGAATACAGTCTTTATTTGTTCCTCCCAATCAGCTGAGTTTCTTGAATTCTTACCCAAGGATTCATTGTGTTACTTTTTTTGAATCTTTTTTAACAGTAATTTTATGAATATGTTGTAATTGGCCTGGAAGTGGCCAGGATTTTACAGGGATAAAGATGTCAAAGTTCAAAGATCAGCTGAAAATGAGTCCCAACATGCAGGGTCTATTATGAAAGTCAAAACATTAATTATAACATTCCAGGTTAGCACAAGATACTTTCTCATAGAATTCCATTAACAAATTCTCTTGTAATGAAATTGACAATTCAGTAATTCTGGTATATTTTTTTTCTCAACAACAAGAAAGCAACCATAACTAGCTTATACAAATATCACTTAGTAAGATTTCAGACTGTTCAGTAATTTAATGGCCTTTAAATAAAATATTATTCTTTAAATTCTTGAACAATAACTCTTGAGACAATATTCTCATTGTCTCTCCCAACATCCACATTAATATAAAAGTATTCCTTTTAGAGTCTCCAAAAGTTGAAACTTCAAAGCTTGGCATTAATGCACCACGGAGAAATAAATGATGATATATTTCTATGTGACAGCATTTCTCAAGCAACATATTATGTAACAGTATCAAAGTTCTGAAGTACATGGTAAGAAATACTATTAATAATAAATTAGTCCTTTTGATTGATACCATGCTCATTCACAGTGGCCAACTACTCTGAGACATTTGAAGGAATCTTGAGAATTTCTCAGGTTCCTTTACTGTTATGTAAAATTTCAGTACGAAGAAGTCACCTAAGAATAGGTTTAAAAGTCAACTCCAAAGGTGAAAACCATGCACCGCCTAAGTGACCACTGACAGTCACTTGATAAAGCATCATGTGAGAGAGAAACGTGTCATTAAATCAGACATGGCCATGTTTTCTCCTGTGTTGGGAATGGTAGCTTTGTTTTTTACTTCCAACGAACAACAGCTATGATGATTGGCCTGCATTTAGGATCTGGCTGATACAAAAAGGATGCACTTCAACGGACGACAACTACATCAAGCACGGCAACTCAGCACATTGGAGACAAAAGTGAGAGCAACAGAAAGAAAGCAGAGCATTCTATTCTTCAGTCACTCCAAGGGAATACGATTTAAGTGGAATAGCTGTCTTAATCTATTACAGTAACTAACTTATTCTTCTTCCTTCTGTGTGTTTTGTCTTCCATATTAATTTCACTTGCAATAAATGCCCAGTGATGCAACTGCATTTCTGATCTTCAGTGCAGATCACTTTATGCCCAGTACTGATGACCCAACAGACAACTCCTATGATGCCTGCACTCGAGTCTCCTTTAAAAATATGTATAAGGCAATTGCCTTAGGACTGGGTATATTCTTTAGAGATTTTTAGAAGACAAATACTGTTGAGGTATATCAGTGTGTATGAAACAGGAAGGAAGCTTTAGGCACCCCTATTTTAAAAAGGGAAGTTAAAATAGCAATGATTGAATTCTCTTTGTAAAATTGACTTGTCTTTTCTCATGCCTGAAGAATTTCTGGCCCTGGCAGGAAGTTACACATTAACTGACAGGAATCACGGAAATAATTTCTTTGCAGTTTTCACAGCCTTTTTAGAAACATCAAAACAGATGCAGTGTGGTAAGCACCAATCAGGACTCCTCTACTTCAGACGACAACAGAAAGCAGTCTAGATCCCTGCTCCTGATGCATATCTTCAAAGGCCCCCTGAAGCTCTCAAATGGATACCCCTTTTCACCCCTAATCAATCCCATTGTTTCCCCAGTCCTTTATATAACCCCAACCTCACCTCATACACATCCTGACCCATAGGGGAACCATCTATTTCCTCACAAGTTTAAGTTCATTAATGTTACCAGTGATGAGGAAAGCTCAGTTTTCATTTTTAAGTGGCACATCTAACTTCTCATTGCACAAAACAGTTTTTCTGAACTCAAAAAATTATGTCTGTATCTCAGTCTCAATCATATCTAGTTCTATGTCAACTCTCCTTTTCAATCAGAAAAGGAAAATATATAGTTAAGTTTAGGAAGTATAGTTCAATTTCCAGTGATAACTGTCACAGAAATATTACTTCTGTTTCTCAATATTAATTTTTTGCTCTTCTCAGTTTCTAAAGTTCTCAAGATCAAAGCCAATGGCCCTGTCTTTGTATCACAATGAATGCATGTGTTATCCATTACCTATGCCAATCAAGAAGGCAACTTTCTTTCACCTCAACACCATGCATTTAGTGCTTAGTTTTACTTCCAGAGATAAAGAATATTGTCAAATTGGAAGTCTCTTTTAGTCTATTTTCTCTTTAAGTTTCATATGTACTTTGAAAGATTACTGTATAATGCCTAAAATGTTCAGTGAAGAATGAATGACATTTCTTCTGATAGTAAACAGTCAGTGTCCACAAGAAGGATGAACTTATGTCCCCAGTAGCCCAAAAGAAACTAAGAGAAAGAACAGATATTAAGAACGTAAGATACACAGATAGAGGTAACATATCATAAATGCTCTTTGATAAAGAAACTCTAAGTTTCATATATACTTTAAATGACTACTGTATGAAAGACTACCACGTATCTTAAATTTTTATCTTTCTACAGTCTCCAGAATTAAAATCATATGGGAATGAGTGAAAGCGTACTTCTTAATCAGTCAAGTAAATAGTATATCTTGATTGCATTAAAACTGTCAACACTGTAAAAGGTTGATGGAATGCTAGGAAAATCTCCCAAATCAGACTGAATTAAGACTTGCTACCAATACCAAAGGAGTTCTGGTGTTGTTAAAGCACCAAACTCTGAAGCCCTAATGTCAGGGAATTTTTTCTTTCAAGACCAATTAATGGATAATTTAGTCTCCAGTTCTTTATACATCATAATTTTTTTTTCTCTACATCTTAGGTTCATAGTGTATTCAATATTCTTCACCAACACTAGCAATGCACACACATCGAGTCTTCTTTGGTCTTCCTTATTCATTGCTTGAAAAAAAAATTATTTTTGTTCAGAGATTCCTGATTTTTAGTGTCCTTTCTGTCAATACATAAGAGTTTTTGATTTGTTTGTTTTGTCTTATTTCTTTCATCCCCTGGGACAGATTACCAAATCTCTAGACTACTGAGTCTCACAACACATTTATTCACAACAGAAGAGATAGAAAAAGGTCTAACACTGCAGTTAGCTGAAACTTTGCCTTATTTCTGAAGTCCACAAATACATCCTTCATCCCAGCTGTAACAATCTGCCACTTTGATGCAGTTACATGGACTCCTGGATTTGTTGTTGTTGATATTAGGTGCCAATGAGTGAGTTCTACCTCACAGTGACCCTCCACATAACAGAGTGAAGCACTCCCAGGTCCTGCACCATCCTCACAACTGTTGCTATACTTGAACCTCTTGTCGAAGCCACTGTGTCAGTCCATCTCATAGAGGGTTTTCCTTTTTTATGATGACCCTCTACTTTACAAAACATGATGTTCTTGTCCAGAAATTGATCACCTCTGATAAGAAATTGAAAATATCTGAAATGTAGTCTTATCTTCCTTACTTCTAAGGAGCATTCTGATTTGACTTCTTCCAAGACAGATTTGTTCCTTCTCTTGGCAGTCCATGGTATAGTCAATATTCTTCACCAACACCACAATGCAAAGACATCGATTCTTATTTGGTCTTCCTCATTCATTATCCAGCTTTCATGCATGCACTCATATGATACAACTGAAAATACCATAACTTGGGTCAGGTGTGTCTTAGTCCTCAAGGTGACATCTTTTGTTTTTCCACACTTTGAAGAGGTGTTTTACAGATGATTTGTGTAATGCTATATATTTTTGACTTCTTGACTGCTGCTTCCAAAGGTGTTGATTGTGGATACAAATAAAATGAAATCCTTAATAACCTCAACCTTTTCTCCATTATTCATGCTGTTGCTGATTGGTCCAGTTGGAAAGATGTATGTTTACTTTATGTTGAAGAGTAACCCATACTGAAGGCTGTGGTCTTCAACTTTCATCACTGAGTGTTCCAAGTCCTCTTCACTTTCAGCAAGCAGTGTTATTTTATCCATTTAAGGCAAGTTGTTAATGAGGCATCTGTCAATTCTGATAGCCTGTTCTTCATATACGCCTGTTTCTTGGATTATTTACTCAGCATACATGTTGAATAGGTACGGTGGAAAGATACAACTATGACACACATTTTTTCTGACTTTAAATCATGCAGTATATTTTGTTCTGTTCAAACAACTGATACATGTGCATATTCCTCATGAGCAAAATCAAGTGTTCTGGAATTCTCATTCTCTGTAATGTTATCTGTAATTTGTTATGATCCACTCAGGTTGAATGCCTTTGGATAGTCAATGAAACACAAGTGAACACCTTTCTGATATTCTCTGCTTCCAACCAGCATTCATCTAACATCAGCACAGATACCCATGTCTTCTTCTCCACTGGGGTTGAATTTCTGACAATTCCCTGATGATGTGCTGCTGCCATTGCTTCTGAAAGATCTTCCATGAAATTTTGCTTGCAGTGATCTTAAGTAATTTAGTGATATTTCACAATTTCTGCATCAGGTTGAATCACCTTTCTGGAAATAGGCATAAACATGAGTTTCTTTTAGTCAGTTGGTCAGGTAGCTATCTTCCAAATTTCTTGACACAGAGAAGAAAGCACTTCCAGCACTACATCAGTGTGTTGAAACACCTCACTTGGTATTACATCAATTCCCAGAGCCTTGTTTTTCACCGTGCTTTCAGTATACCGTGGGCTTCTTTCTTTAGTACCATTGGTTGCTGATAATATGCTACCTCCTGAAACAGTTGAACACCTACCAATGCTTTTTGGTATATAACTCTGCGTATTTTCTCCATCTTCTTTTATTGCTTTCTGAGTAATTCAATATTTTCTTCCTAGATTCCTTCAGTATTGCAACCCGAGCCAGCCAGCCTGAGGCTTGATTTTTTTCTTCAGTTCTTCCTGCTTGAGAAATACTTAACATAGTCTTCTCTTTTGATTTTCTATTTTCAGATCTTTGCATATTCCAATAAAAAATAACCTTTACTTTTTCTTCTCAAGTCACCCTTCGCATTCTTCTGTTCAGCTCTTTTACTTTATCAGTTTTTTCCTTTTTCTTTAGCTACTTGACTTTCAAGAACAAGTTTCAGAATCTCTTCTCACACCCATTTAGGTCTTTTTTTCTCTTTCTTGTATTTTTAATGACATCTTGTTTTCTTCACGTGTGATGTCCTTGATGTTATTACTGTCTGGTCTTTGGTCACTAAGATTCAATGTATCAAATCTATTCTGAAATAGTCCTTAAATTCAGGTGGAACAAACTCATGTTCATACTTTGGCCATTGTCTTGTTCTAATTTCTCCAGTTTCAGCTGAACTTGCATATGAGTAACTGACAGTCTGATCTCCAGTTGGCCCCAGGCCTTGTTTTCACTGATGATACTGAGCTTTTCTACCATCTGTTTTCACAGATGTAGTCAATTTGATTTCTGTGTATTACGTCTGGTGAATTTCATGTGTATAGCCATCATTTAAGTTGGTGAAAAAAAGTATTTGAAATAAAGAAGTCATTGGTCTCACAAAATTCTACAGTGTGATCTCTGGCATCATTTCTATCACCAAAGATGTTTTCCAACTACAAATCTGTCTTCTTTGTTTCCAGTTCTCACTGTCCAATCACCAGTAATTATCAATTCGTCCTTATTGCATGTTTGATCAATTTCACACTGCAGAAGTTGGTAAAAATCTTCAAGTTCTTCATCTTGAGACTTAGTGGTTGGTGGGAAAATTTGAATAATGGTCATATTAACATTGTAGGTATACGGATATTATCCTACAATTGAAAGCAGTGTACTTCAGGATAGATCTTGAAATGTTCTTTTTAACAAGGAACGTAATATGGTGTCACTCCTCTTTGAGTTTTCATTCTCAATATAGTAGCATATGAGTCTCAGGTTCAAAATGATCAATAACAGCTCATTTTAAATCACAAATTCCTCAAATATGAGTCATTATGCATTATATTTTCTTTTTGATGATTTCCACTTTTCCTGGATTCATATGTCATACATTCTCAGTTCTAATTATTAATGGACATTTGCAACTGTTTCCTCCTTTTGAATAGTGTCATATCAGCAAATGAAGGTCCCAAAAGCTTGAGTCCATCCTCATCAAGGTCGACTATTTCATATTCAACTTTATCCAAGTTGTCTTAGTTTCCAAGTGTTTCATCACAGAAATAGCACAGTACATGGCTTTAAAGAACAGAAAATTCTTCCTCCCAGTTCTTGAGGTCAAAATTCAAATCAGTCTTTGGCAAGTCAATTCCCTTGTGAGCCTTTCTCTCTCCTTGACATCTGTCTTTTGCCTGTGTGTGTTTCTGTACATATTTAGCTCTTTTTATAACACAGAAATGACTAGGTTTGGGACCAATTCTATTTCAGTATAACCCATCAACAGCACAAAAGAAAATCCATATTTCCAAACAGGGTCATATTTACAAGTGCAGGACCTAGGATTTCAAAACACGTGTGAGAGAACACAAATCCATAAAACTAGTTCACTTTTTTTTACCCTTTTCAGAGAAGTTGCTCTTTGAATTTTTTAAGTTATGATTAAGGATTTTCAATTATCATTAAGTTTAATGTAATAACCCAAAAAGCTGGACTACAGTAAGAAAAAAACCTCATCAAGACTGCAGGAAGACACATTAACAACCTGCAATACACAGATGACATGACTTTGCTCAGTGAAAGTGAAGAGGACTTGAAGCACTTACTGATACAGGTTAAAAACTGCAGCTTTCAGAATGGATTGTATCTGAATCTAAGTAAAACAAAATTCCTCACAAGTGGACCAATAAGCAACATTACGAAAAATGGAGAAAAGATTGAGGTATTCAAGGATTTTAATTATTTGCCTCTACAATATATAACCATGGAAGCAGCAGCCAAGAAATCAAAGGAGATATTATTGTGCTGAGCAAATTTGTTCACAATCTCTTTAAAATATTAAAAAGCAAAGATGTTACTTTGAGGACTAAAATACCTCCAATATTTTCAACTGCCTCATATCCATAGTGAGTAAGGAAGACTAAAGAAGAACGGATGCCTTTGAATTAGGGTGGCGGTGAAGAATATTAAATATATAGTGGAATGGCAGAAGAACGAACAAGTTTGTATCAGAAGACATACAACCAGAGTACTCCTCGGAAGTGAGAACGGCAAGATTTCATCTCATGTGCTGTGGGCATATTATCAAGAGGAACCAGACCACGGAGAAGGATGTCATGCTTGGCAAGATAGAGAGTCAGTGAAAAGGAGTAAGACTCCTGACAGGTTGGATTGTGAGAGAGGCACAGGACTGGGCAGTGTGGTGTTTTGTTGTATGTAAGGCCACTATGAGTCAGAACGAACTTCATGGCACCTAACAACAGCAACAATGGCATCTTAGACCTCAACATTTGATGATCTTTAGGCAAAGCTTTATTGCCTTTCCTTGTGCTTTATTCCACTAATCAAATATTAGAATATTTGAGCTACTCCAAACAAAAATCACCTTAGGTTTTGGGAATGTATATAACTATATTGATAGTAAATATAATAAATAGAACTGTCCATGATTTTAAGAGTTATTAGTGTTAAAATTAATTATGCTCTTTTCTTATTAATTTTGTCCATCTTACTACAAACCAAAAACAATATTCTGAGAGAGTTTGCTTTTGTATGCAACAATTTCAAAATAATCATGGATCTTTGAGGAAGGAAAGCGTTTTCCAGTATAACATTAAAAGGAAACGCTAAAGATCAGTGTTAGTAGTATCAATGTATATTTCAGGAGTAGAGAAAAGCCCATGAGCTTAATGCCTGAAGTGTGCTTTCTTTATAAATCAGATGGCAATTAATGCAAATGATGAGGCATGTCACTACCTTACCAAAGAAAAAGTCACCTTGCTTTTAGTGGGTGAGGTATTTCTTTTATTCTGTCTATATTCCAGCAGTAGATAAGGACAACATTTTTATCACAGGTGTGTGTGAATTTGCATCAAGTATGGGATGAGCCATCAAAATCATTTGAACAAAGTGAAAATTAGGACATACTAGAATTAACGATGAGTGTATAATTATCATGTTTACCGTATTTTTGATGACATGAAGCAAACAACTATGTTTAGATGTACATCTGTTTCAAATAACACAAAACAGTCACACAGCTAAAAATACTCTTTAAGAGTACACCAAATTCTGAAGAACATAATGGATCCTTTGATTTCTCAGTGCAGGCTCCTGTGTCAGGTGTTGTGACCCACCATTCTGACTTGGAGGAAGGCTGGGGAGCAAGCTACTTCTAACAGATGTATCTTTGTTTTCCACAGTGTTGGCTTATTCCTATGAGGATGGGAAAAAAAAAAAATGTTTTCACACTTTCCCAAGTAGGATAACAATTGGCATGGTGCCTTTCTGTGATGTTTTATTTTTAGTACTTCACCTATAAGAAAAAAAGGCATCTCTTTTGCAATTATGTTATTTTGCTCATTAGCGTAGTCCTAACCTAATCTTCTTTTTACTATTCTCTCACTTAAACATCAGTCAGAAATTTACCTATAACTGTTGTATGGAGAGTACCGAATGTAAGATTATTCTGAATTTCAAGTTATGACTTCCAATGCCAGAGTCACTTTGGGGTTAATTATTCTCTTTGTTGACTTTGAAAAGTTCCTAGTAACTACTCACAGACTTGGTTTGCTCTTCATCTGCATACATCTGCTTGGAATGTGTACTGTGGGGGAATTGCCATTTCTTTCAAGATTGCTGGAGACTGTGTCATCTTTGTTCAAAACAGTACATAAAACTTAGCAAAATTCCAACCTGTTTACCACTATAACAAGAAGCTTATTCTGAGTCTGGTCTTTCAAAGTTCTTCAGAATTATTTATAAGACACTAAGTGTTTCTAAGTTATATGTTTTCCTGTTTAAATATTCAGGCCGCAGAAGGCATAAACCAGCAATTAGACAAAAATTCTTCCTGAGATAAAAGTAAAAATAGCTAGCTACACTTCTACTCATTTGAGTGACTTTTTTCGTATTTGTAATATTTCCTTTTCAAATCACAGTCCTCCACATTTTGTAAATATTTCAGTTTTTCAAGTTAGATTTCAACTCCTGAAGTTAAGGAAAACAAGTAGTAGTCAGGTCAGAGCACCAAATATAGCTGTGTCATGGAGCAGGGAGGAGACAGCAGGGCACACAAACTGTCCCCTTAAATGTTCTGTTAAAAATTCCTAATTCAACCTTTATAAATTTGATTAACTATATAAAAGGTGGAAACCCAGGTGGCATAGTGGTTAAGTGCTACAGCTGCTAACCAAAAGGTCAGCAGTTCAAATCTGCCAGGTGCTCCTTGGAAACTCTATGGAGCAGTTCTACTCTGCTATAGGGTCACTGTAAGCTGGAATCAACTCAACAGCAGTGTAAAAGTCATCTGCAGTTTCTCATACTATGCTGACTGGTAGGTGGGTATGATGCTGGAAGCTATACTAGCAGTATGTCAAATGCCATCAAGGCCACCCACCCATGGCGGACAGGTTTTGGTGGTATTTCCAAACTGAGACTGACTAGGAAGAAAGATCTGGTGACCTACTTCTGAAAATCAGGCAAATGAAAGCCTTATAGATTGCAACAGAATGCTATCTGATATAGTGCTATGCTGGGAGCCAGCCCCAGTAGGGTTTCAGGGCCACGAAGGGATGGGTGGCGTTGGCAAAGGAGGAAATGATGAGACTGAGACAACTGGGAATCTGGAGATGGACAGCCTGTCAGGGTCTGTCTTTCTTTATTTTTATAATCAATGAGGTAACTGTTGTTTGACCACGTAAGCTATTGGCTAGTAAGAAGTTGGTACCTCGTGGTCTCTTTTCATGTTAATTACTAGGGTCCTCTCTGTTAGCTAGTAAAGAACCAGTACATTGTGGTCTTTTTTTATGTTAATCATTAGGGCCCTCTAAATAATGGTCTGAGGCGAGTATATTTGTGATTATAATCAACAGTCAGAACAAGGCTAATCCTTGAGCTCAGTTAACTCTATCTATACTTCGAGGTCAAAGGTACAAGCAGAGGGAACAGACTCATCTTAAAAGGTTATACTCTGACTGTCTCTATTTGTTCCTTCTTTTTATCTCTTCCTGTGGGGACAATTAGTGTCCACCGTCCCCCACTCTAAGTCTCTCTTAAACTGTTCTAAGAAGGGTATTTCTTTTTGTATTTGTCTATTTGCCATGCCAAATATAATAAACTTGGAAGCCTATCTGTCTTCCTGATGTAGGAAGTAAAAAGGCTGTGTGTGGTGTTGTTCCTGGGGAGCTCCCCAGGGCTTTTCTGCAATCTTGCATTTCACATGTGGAGGGGGAAGTGCAGATGGGGGAAGTCAGCGAAGCTGGGCCGGCCTCAGTATTTTCAGGCTGGGTGTGCTGTGTTGGAATTCATTAAGCTGAGGGGGTTGTAAAACCCTTCTTCTTTGATCCTTGTGCCATAAGATAACAAGGTAATTTTGAGGAAGGTTTGACTAGGTTGCAAAATATTATCAAGAAGAGTATGGCCAGAAATATGTCACAGGTGAGATACCTCCGCTGGCCATCACATAAGCTTGTGACTTTGTTCACAGAGGCTTTTGTGGGTGACAGGCCTCAGTAGTGCTAGGAGATATACCCCAGGTTGGGAGAAATGCAAAGTACTAAGTGGTCCACAGTCACGGGTTTTCAGATACCAGTGACCATAAAGTTGGCACAAGACCAGGTGATGTTTACTGCCATTGCACATGACACCTGCATGAGTCACAGCTGACATCATGGCAACCAACAACAAAGTACAAGGGACATACAAAATAAGAACTATATTGCTACTGCTAAATACTAAATTCAAACCAATAGTTACAGAGTATGTGTAAGCCAAACAAAAGGCAATAATATAATGAACTACTCTTTGAGAGCAACATGATGGTCAGCAGAAGGGGATAATGTCACCCTGGAGGAGCACCGCATAATCCTTCCCTGTCACTTTCTTCCTTCCTCAGATGTAACCACTACCATAAATTTATGCTTGTCACATCTTAGTTTTAAAAATACTTTCACTACTTTTATTTGAATCCTGAACCAAGGTATTATGTAACTGTTGGTGTATGATGCAAATAGGTTTATATTGTAATTTTTTTTTCTGTAACTTGCTTTTCTAATGTTTTGTCCCTAAGAGCTATCAGGAAACACTAGTGGAGTAGTGGTTTAGGTGCTACATCTGCTAAGCAAAAAGGTCAGCAGTTCAAATCTGCTTCCTTGGAAATGCTATTGGGCAGTTCTGATCCCACCTATAGGGTCACTGTGAGTCAGAATTGACTCGATGGCTGTGGGTTTTGGTTTTTAAGAGTTACTGATGTTGCAGAAAGAAAAACTGCAGCTCATTATTTTTAGTAGAACATACTTTTCTGTTCTAGAAATACACCAAAGTTTGTTTACCTCTCCCACTGTTGGTGGGTATCCTTTTTCTTTTTTTTACCAGTTTTTGCTGTCATAAGCAGAGATATTATGAAGATTCTTGTACAAATACCTGCTGTGCAAACTCAAGGTTTATTCTAGATAGGGATTCTTAAATGATTTCACGTTATGAAGCCCATTAGTAGTCCATAGAAGCACATGCAAGTAAACATTGTATCTGAGGCCACCAAAATGATTCCAACTCATAGTGACCCTACAGGACAGATTAGAATTGCCCTGCTGGCTTTCTATGGAGTGGCCAGTAGATTCAGACTGCTAACCTTCTAATTAGCAGCCAAATGCTTAACCCACCGGGTCTTCTTAATCATCTGACTTACCACAAGTGTGTCAAAAAGAATACAGAGAATTAAAAAAATAAACAATCATTGGAAAACACAATTAAAATATTTTTTGTTAAATTTGTTATGGAACCATGTGTGCTTCTTTATTAACTTACTAAATAAAGAAATCTAACAATTTCAAAATAATGATTAGTATAAATATTACTTGGAAATACTATAGTAATCGGAAACCCAGGTGGCATAGAGGTTAAGTGTTATGTTGGCTAAGTAAAGGGCTGACAACTCAAGTTCGACTGACTCTCCTTAGAAACTCTATGGAGCATTTCTACTATGTCCTACAGGGTCCCTATGAGTCAGAATCCACTCATAGGCAGTGGATTTGGGTTTTTTTTATTACTACAGTAACTGTAGTGTGATAATAGCTATATGATTTCTGTGGTAATAAATGCTAGCAGTTACTGATAATATGGTAGACTGTACCTTTCATTTTATAACTGAAAGAAATGCAAAATTTCAGTTAAGAAGCTAATGAAAATGCAAATAGAATGCCTGTCCTACCCAAGTAAATAGAATATCTGAAACCCGTCCCTAGATTCTTGAGGGTCCATGGAATTCAAGTTCAAAGTTCCTGTCTGTGAAAGAATTTTGTTAAATGATTCCAAATTCTTTTCCAAAATTATTTTCCTATTTTATGTCTGCACAAGCATCCTGTAAGTTTTCGCTGTTTCACATCCTTTTCAACATTTGATATTATCTAATTTTTAATGCTGTCTATCTTTTAAAATGGTAACTTGGTATGTTCTTTTATTTTCCATCTTATGCTTTCTGTAGTATTAATATTCTTATTGCTGTTGTTAGGTGTCAAAGAGTAGTTCCGACGCACAGCAACCCTATGAACAACAGAATGAAACACTGCCCGGTCTTGCGCCATGTCCACAATCATTTTTATGCTTAAGCCCATTGTTGGGGCCACTGTGTCAATCCATCTAATCAATGTTCTTCCTCTTTTCCACTGACTCTCCATTCTACCAAGCATGACGTCATTCTCCAGGAAAACAGCTTTCCTGACAACATGTTCATAGTATGTAAGCTGCAGTGTTGCCTTCTTCGCTTCCAAGGAACACTCTGGTGGTATTTCTTCCAGAACAGATCTGTTCTTTTGGTGGTCCACAGTATATTTAACATGCTTCTCCAACACCACAATTCAAAGGCATTAATTCTTCTGTCTTTTTTGTTCACTGTCCAGCTTTTGTACGCATACGAGGTGTCTGAAAATACCATGGCTTGGGTTAGGCGCACCTTAGTCTTCAAGGTGACATTTTTATTTTTCAATATTTGAAAGAGGTCCTTGGCAGCAGATTTTCCCAGTGCAATGAATCTTTGGATTTCTTGGCTGATGCTTCCATAGGTGCCGATTGCACACCTGAATAAAATTAAGTCCCTGACAATCTTAATTCTTTCTTCATTTATCCATACTGAAGGTTGTGGTCCTTGATCTTCTTCAGTAAGTATTTCATATCTTTTTCACTTCCAGCAAGTAAGGTGGTGTCGTCTGTGTAGAGCAGATTGTTAATGAGTAATCCTCCAATCCTGATACCTCCTTCTTCTTTGTAGAATCCAGCTTCTCAGATTGTTTGCTTGGCATACAGATTAAAAATGTATGATGAAAGGATACAACCCTGACACACACATGTCCAGACTTTAAACCATGCAATATTCCCTAGTTCTGTTCGCACAACTGCCTCTTGATCCATATACAGATTCCTTAAAGCACAATTAAGTGTTCTGGAATTCCTCTTCTCCTCAATGTTAGCCATAGTTTATTATGATCCACACAGTTGAATGTCTTTACATAGCCAAGGAAACACAAACAAGCATCTCTCTGGTCTTCACTGGTTTCAGCCAAGACTCATCTGACATCAGGAGTGATATCCCTCCCTGCTTCCATGTCCTCTTCTGAATCCAGCTTGAATTTCTGGCAGGTCCTTGTCAATATACTGTCGCAGCTGCTTTTGAATGATCTTGAGCAAAATTTTACTTGCATGTGGTATTGATATTGTTCAGTAATTTCTGCCTTCAGTTGGATCACCTTTCTTTGGAATGGGCATAAATATGGATCTCTTCCAGTCAGCTGGCCAGGTAGCTGTCCTCCAAATTCCTTGGCATAGATGAGTGAGCACTTCCAGCGCTGCATCTATTTGTCAAAATATCTCAAATGATACTCTATCAATTCCTGCAGCCTTGTTTTTTTGCCAATGCCTTCCATGCAGCTTTGACTTCTTCCTTCAGTACCATTGGTTTCTGATCATATGCTACCTCTTGAAATGGCTCAACATCGACCAGTTCTTTTTGATATAATGACTCTGTGTATTCCTTCCATTTTCTTTTGATGCTCCCTGAGTCCATTTAGTAGTTTCCCTGCACAGTACCTCACTACTGCAACTCGAGGCACAAATTTTTTCTTCAGCTCTTTCACCTTGAGAAATGCAGAACCCTTTTGGTTTTGCATGTCTAACTCTTTGTACATGTCCTTCTAATACTTTCTTTTTCAAGCTGCTCTTTGAAATCTCTTATTTAGGTCTTTTATTTTGCCATTCGTGCCTTTTACTTTAGCTGCTCAACGTTCAAGAGCAAGTTTCAGAGTCTCTTCTGACATCCAATTCGGTCTTTTCTTTTTTTCCTGTCTTTTTCATCTCTTGCTCTCTTCATGGATGATGTCTTTGATGTCATTTCACAATTTGTCTGGTCTTTGGTCATCAGTGATCAGCACATCAAATTTGTCCCTGAGGTGGTTTTTAAACTCAGGAGGGATATATACTTTGCAAGTCATACTTTGGCTCTCATGGACTTGTTCTAATTTTCTTCAATTTCAGTTTGAATTTGCATATGAGCAATTAATGATCCGTGTCACAGTCTGTACCAGGTCGTGTCCTGACTTCTCATGTGGAGCTCTTCCATTGTCTTTTTCCACAGATGTGGTTGATTTAGTTCCTGTATATTCCTTCTGGTGAGGTCCACGTGTACAGTCGCTGTTTGCGTTGGTTTTAGTTGTAATGAAGAAGTCATTAGTCTTATAAAATTCTATCATGTGATGTCCAGCATTATTTCTATCACCAAGGCTGTATCTTCCAACTACCAATCCATCTTCTTTGTTTCCAACTTTTGCATTCCAGTCACCTGTAATTTTCAGTGTGTCCTGAGTGCACGTTTGATCAATTTCAGACTGCAGAAGCTGGTCAAAATCTTCAAGCTCTTCATCTTTGGACTTAGTGGTTGGTGAGAAAATTTGAACAATAGTCATCTTAACTGGCCTTCCTTGTAGGCACATGGATATCATCCTACCACTAACAGCGTTGTACTTCAGGACAGATCTTGAAATGTTCTATTGACAATTTCCAACTTTGATAGATTCATACTTCATACATTCCATGTCCCAATTGTTAGCAGATGTTTGCAGCTGTTTCTTCTCATTTTGAGTTGTGTCATATCAGCGAACGAAGATGCTGGAGGCCTTATTCCGTCCACGTAATTCAAGTCGACTCTACTTTGAGAGGCAGCCCTTCCCCAGTCATCTTCCGAGTGCCTTCCAACCTGGGGTGGGGGCCACTTTCCAGCACCATATCTGACAGGGTTAGGCTGCTATTCATAAGGAGTTCTCTGCCTAATTCTTTTCAGAAGTAGAATGCTGGGTCCTTCTTCCTAGTCTGTCTTAGTCTGGAAGCTCAGCTGAAACTTGTCTACCATGGGTGACCCGGCTAGTACCTAAATACCAGTGGCAAAGCTTCCAGCATCACAGCAACAAGCCAGCCTCCACTGACAGACAAGTGGGGGCTGCCCACTCTGTCATTACCCTCCTCACCTGAAGCTGTCATCCTTCTTATTAAGTGTTTATTAGCCCTTTTGGTTTCTGCTTCTGTGAAATATCTGTTCACGTACTTTGTCTGTATTTTTTTATTGATCAGTGAGAGCTCTTTATAGCTTCCAGAAAGAGATTTGTTTGTTCATTTTTCTTTTTAATTGGTGAAAGTATACATGGCTAAAGATACACCATTTCAACAACTTCTACATGTATGGTGACACTGGTCAGATTCTTCAAGTTGTGTTAACATTTTTGTCATACTTTTCCACATTATTCCACCATGACTGGCATAAACTCACTGCCCCCGAAGCTGCTCATCTAACATTTCAAGCTGCTGATATCAGTGGTGTCTTCTAATAAATAGAAGAGTCTCTCTTTAATGCAATCAAATTATGAATCTTTTAGTATTTTTACTTTTTAGTTTTAAGATATCCATCGCAAATTTATGGACACAAATGTGTGTTTTTATGTTGCCTTCTGTAAGTTTTTCCTCTCATAGTTAGATCTTTAATCAGAGGTACACTTTAGACAGTTTGCACTTGCTTGCAAGAGCCAATTATAAATATTTTAGAAATTTGGGGAGCTGGCATACATCACATTAGTAGCTTGAAATTGTCCATAGCACAAACACTTATCACATGGAAACTGGCAAATCTTACAAAAATAGGAGTGATTTGCTTGTTTTTTATCAGTTATTTTAAAAACATCTATCAGTATATCTTTGTCTTGACTCCAACAGGAATTGATTTGGGGATACAGAGCACCATTTTTTGAAGAATTCAACTCTATCATAAATCAGTTTTTCAAATATATTCACATGTAGGCTTCTCTCTCATATTGGTTTATTTGTTTATATATGAAGTCTGAAAATTAAGTTTGTGAACTCATTCTAGAAAAAGTGCTCACACCTCATTGCTGAATATCACTGTGCTTACCTTCAAAGTACTCCTCTTGGGAAGCTATGCACCAATGTCAGTGCCTAGTACATCCTTCAAAGCAATTTTAGAACTCTTATTACAGCATGGCCATTGGAGCCGTCATCATGTTACCCTTGATCTCCTGAATGTCTTCCTTTTAATATTTCATTTCTCTCTAGGTAAAGAAAAAAGTCATTGAAGGCCAGATCAGGTGAGTAGGTAGGGTGTTCCAATACAGTTATTTGTTTACTCATTAAAAATTCCCTCCCAGACAACTGTACAATCAAGTTCATGAACTTGTCACCTTGACACTGTGTAATGGCCATTTCAGAAAGAGTTCCAAAATTGCTCTGAAGGGTAGACTAGGTGCTGGCATCAGTGCCTGGGTTCCTAAGGGGAGTACATCGAAGGTGGGCATAGTGCTTATTCAGCAATGAGGTACGTAGCACTTACAACAATTAAGTTCACAGCCTTGTTGGACCTCGTATGTACTAATGCCATGCTGACTTAGTTACTCTATATAATAGCTGTGGATATTTGATACAACAAGTAATGCCAAATCATTCTTTCTTAGTAATATTTTAATGATTTTTTTGTCCTTTGATCTTCCACTTAAAGTTTAAAATCTCTCAAATTCTCAGATAAAATAATGATTGGAATTCTGTTTATTTTATAGACAAATCTGAGGGTAACTCAATATCATTTAAAGTTTTCTTTCCATTTGCATACTACCATTAATGTAGATATAAAAAAAACTAACATTCTAATTTTCTTATAAAGGACTCAGACTTTTTTTACAATTTTATCTTGTAAGATTATTGGAATATTACATTTTGTTAAATTATACTCACTACAGTATTTTTATGCAAATAATGTGCAACTTTTCCATTTATTTACTGATTGCACCCTCTCCCCAGGAGGCACCCTGACAAGTGCCTTTATACCAATCCTCTTTCGCATGTTTCTATAAAAATATTAGCACAGTGTGCTTTCATACCTTGAAAGGGCAGGTTATGACCAGTAAACAAAAGCAGAATTGTGTGCTATTTGGATAAAAATACAGTAATGAAGACCAATTACTGTGCCTTGGATGGCTGCTTCCCAGATTTTAAAATGCCAGGCACTATGCAACTGACTAGGAGGCAAAACAGAAACACTAAACAAGTTTTAGGATGATTAACTGAGATGTCCCATGAAATTATTAATTTAAAGTTTAAAACTAAGGTTATACTTAGGCAGCCTTAGCAGCTACTCTTTTTGTCATTGTTGCAAGTGTACCTATCACACAACTTTTGACAACTCAGCTTTTTTACAGGTGCAAAACTTAGAGACGGCAATTATAGCCTATCATGGACTGAGCTGGGCCCCCTAAAAATGTGTGTATTAATTCGGTTAGGCCACGATTCCTGGTATGGTGCTCCTGTTTGCTATAAACTTTGTCTCTGTGATGTTAGTGAAGGATGATGGTGGCAGTTGTGTTGGTGGGGCAGGATTTAATGTGTTATATGATATCATGCCTAGAAACAATTTCTTGAGGCATAAAAACAAGAAGTTAGCAGAGAGATTTGGAACCTCATGCCACCAAGAAAGCAATGTCGACAATCTCTTTAACAAATGGTGCTGGCAAAATTAGATATCCATCTGTGAAAAATTGAAACAAGACCTATATCTCACACTTTATACATGAACCAACTCAAACTGGATAAAAGACCTAAATATCAAAACTAAAACGATAAAGCTCATCCAAGAAAAAACAGGATCAACAATAGAAGTTTTAATACACAATATAGACAGACTTCAAAATCTGACAAAGATGATCAACAGAAGAGAAAATAGATAAATGGAAACTACTAAGAATCAAACACTTTTGTTCATCCAAAGACTTTATCAAAAGAATTAAAAGACCACCTACAGAATGAGAAAAAATATTTGACAACTATATGTCAGACTGACATCTGATGTCCATAATCTATGAGACACTACAAAACATCAGTACCAAAAAGACAAATAATCCAATTAAGCAATGTATGAAGGAGATGGACAAACACTTCTCTAAAGAGGAGATCCAGGCAGCCAAAAGACACATGCAGAAATGCTCACAATCATTAGCTATTAAAGAAATTCATATCAAAACTATGATGAGTTATCATCTCACCCCAACAAGGTTGGCCATGATCCAAAAAACAAAAAACAACAAATGTTGGAGAGGCTGTGGAGAAACTGGAACTCCCCTACACTGTTACTGGGATTGCAAAATGGTGCAACCTCTTTGGAAGGCAATCTGACATTTCCTAAAAAAAGATGGAAATAGATATACCACTTGACCCACTAATTCCACTGCTTGGAATATATTCTACAGAATCAAGGGCATTCACACCAACAGATACATGTACACAAATGTTTATGGCAGCACAGTCCACAACAGAAAAACTTAGAACCAACCCAGATGCCCAACAACACATCAATGGATAAATAAACTATTGTATATATACTCAATGGAACACTATGCAATAATAAAGAACAACGATGATTTTAGGAAGCATCTCATAGCCTGGTTTCAATTGAAAGACATTATGTTGAGTGAAAGTAGACAGTGGCAAAAGGACAAATATTGTATGAGACCCCTACTATAAGGACTTAAAAACAGACTCATGTACAAAAGAAATAACTCTTTGATGGCTCCAAGGGTGGGGAGAGAGGGAGGGAGGGGGAAGGAAAAGGGAGGGAGGGAGGAAGAGCGTTGGTTATAGAACAGACAGTTGATAGAAATTGGGTTGGGTGAAATCAGTGACAGCACACATTAGAAAGAAGATCAATTTAACTGGACTTTAACAAGATTATTCCTCCAATCTTAACCCAATATTGTTGGGACAGAGTAGCAGGGGTGGGAGTCCAGGGACCATGCTCTCAGGGGACATCAAGGCCCAATTAACATAGCTAGTATATTGCTATGAGTCTTCTGCACCCCGGATTGGTGAGTGGCATCTGGCATCTTAAAGGCCAGCAAGCTGCCATCTGAGGCACACTAAGTGATCACAACTCAGCAGGAACTGACAATCACCAAGGACAGAAACGACGTGGGGGAAAGAGAACCCATAAGACAGGGAGACCCACGTGAGTGGGTTACTGCTTCGACATGTAACGGAACCAGATGGTGCCAGGCCACCACCAGTGATAGCTGTGTTGGGGCTCACCAAGTTGAGTCTCATTGGCAACACAAGAATAAAAAGAGGTTTACCCTGAGAACTCCACTAAAAGACCATAACTGATGATCCAGGGGCCTCGGAATTCCCTTGGGAGCATAGCCTCTGGTCCTGATGCTGCCCCTGTCCATAAATCATTACTGAGGTCAGCTCTTTGGACAGGAATGGATTGGACTCAATGACATAGAGTGACCATATCATGTGTGCACTTCACGGTTCTACGCATCTATAGGACGTTGTCCTGGTGGCCTCTTACTGGAGTTGGGGGAGAGGTGAAGAGGAGAGGATAGGAGATTGTTAGGAGGATACGACATGTACAGAATGAGAGGAGGAGTGTGCTATCACCAGGCAGAGAGAGCAGTGGGAGCTGCACATTGGCAGTCATGCAAATTTAAGTTTGATTGCACAATTTCACTCAATCACAATAAAAAAAAGAATGAAAAAAATTAAGATGGAAAAATATAAATAAAGCAGTGCTGACAGCAGAGCACATACTGTGGAAAGGACCTGGGGTCTCTGAGGCTCAGAAGGTCCCAGTCTGGGGGAAGACTTATGACAAAGACCTTCCTCCTAAGCCAACAGAGAAAGACTTCCCCTGGAGCTGATGCTCTGAATTTGGACTTGCAGCCTACTGGACAGAATAAAATTTCCCTTTCTAAAGCTATCCACTTGTGGTATTTCTGTGAAAGTAGCACTAGATGACTGAGACACAGCCCTACCCTGAATCAGTGTGATTTTCCATCATTGCTAAACCTCAATTGTTACCTATTGGTCTTGAACAACTGAGGAATAATGCATTTAAGGGACAGGAGGAGGATATGAAACGTAGGCTATAAAAGGAGGTTAAATGCCTCCTTTCCCATAGGATCAGAAGAAATGAATGGTGACCAGCTACCATGATTAAATATTTTGACCAAAAATTCTATAGAAGAAACCTGGTCAAAAGGAGAAAAATGCAGAACAGAATTCAGATTTTGGTGGATTCCAGACTTTGTCGAGTTATATTGGCTAGATGAAGCCCTGAAAGCCTATTGCTCTGAAATAATCTTTAAACCTTTAACATATAACATTCTCTGAAGCCTTCTTAAAACTTAACAGCAGTTTCCTTTAACTAGTAAAGAACATCTGCCTTGAGCATTGTGCTCTTTCAAGATCTATCTCTATGGGATCACACTGACAACAACAACTTGAAACGTTAGACAGGACACTTAAGGGATAGTGAGTTTCTGGAGGAGGAACAACTCAGAAAAGAAGGCTGAGAATGGTTAAATAACTTCAAGAATGCCGTCAGTGTCCCTGAATTGTGCATGAACTGTATACTGTTGAACTGGTGTATGTCTTACTGTTTTATTCTCAATGGCAATAAATACAATTTTTAATAAGTTATATGCCATAAAAAATTTTCCTAATGTATATGGTAAATTAAGTGCTACAGCTGCTAACCATGAGGATGGCTGTTTGAATCTGCCAAGCACTCCTTGGAAACTCTATGTGGCAGTTCTACTTTGTCTATGGGGTCGCTATGAATCAGAATTGACTCCGTGGCAGTGGGTTTGTTTTCGGTATGATATAATAAATGCAATTTTTGCATTTATTTTATATTCATCATATCTGCTCTACACTCTTTTTAAGTCTAATGCATTATCTAGGTGCTCCTTGAGGTTTTCTATTTAAGGATTATCTGAAATGAGGCAGGCAGGAATGTTCTTTTCTAATTCTTATTCTTGTTATTTCATTTTCTTCTTTTACTGTTTAGGAAAGAACAGTGTTGAAAAGAATGGTGATAACATGCATTCTAAGTGATAATGGTGATAACACACATTTACACAAATCATAATAGTATGATGTTTTCTGTAGGCTTACAGTAAATATCTGTTAACAGATTAAGGAAGATATCTATTGAGGCAGGGCAAAGATGGAAGAGTAGTCCAATGCTTCATGTCATCTCTCTTACAACAAAGAACCAGAAAAACAAGTGAATCAATTATATCTGACATTGTAAGAGCCTGAACATCAAAGACCAAGTTTAGAAATCAGACTGAGAGGCAGGGTGAGGGAGAGATGTTTCAGAAGTTGCCAGACAAGACCCAGGAGGAAAAGGACCTTGCAGGTTGCATTTGCTGATGAGACCACAATAAGGCAGATGGTGACATTCTGTACTGTATAGTAGAAAGAATCGGTGACAAGCAACATTTTATTAGCAACAAGTAATTAACTTGTGCCTAGCCTAACATGTGGATCAAAAACACTCCTTTGGGATAAACCTCTCTCCCCTTCCTTTACCTATCTGCCCTCCTCCTGCTCTCCACTGGGATGCGGCTGATTTCAGAGACTGACCAATATCCTAGGAAGGAAGTTGGACCCCTTATGCTCCCTGAGCCATTTTCCAGGCTTGGAGAGGAAATAACATAACAAACAGGAAAAAAGGAAAAGGAAAAATCATCTGCTACATCTCCTCAGCCAGAAACTTAGGGCAGAAACAGTGTCTTTGTCTGGGCGCAGGTATATGAGGCCCACAGATGCTGAATACCTTTTGCCCCTGTGTAAACCTATGTGGCCCACTACAACAGCTTGGCCCTGCTTAGCACAGTACAGTCAGGTACACAGCTGAATTCTAATTTCACTGCATCAGGTACGTGGTGCAAAGGCAGCTTCGCAACAACTGACACCACACTGCTTATAAAGCAGGGTCCTCACCTACCCACAGCAGAGGTCTAAGGAATGGTGACTACCCACACTACATAGACACCTGTGACAGAAGTCCAAGAATAAGTAATGCCACCGAGTCTTTACAGCAGAGTATAGCTGCAAAACCCCTATACCTATGCACTCTAGGGAACAGGGACATGCCTTCCTCACAGAAATTCAGGGGTAGCTGTCTGACCCCTGCCTTGCTCAGCGTGTTACTCTCTACTGCAGCCAGACAGCTGTGTTGACATCAGTCACACTCGCCCACCTAGGGGTACAGCCTGCACCACACACTTGGTAACTGACTACCTGGATACCTGAGTTGAATCCATACTAGAAAAGCAAAATGACTCCTGGACTTACGTGCCTAGTAGCAAGCAGCTCTAACCACTTGACCACAGGATATTAAAACTGCAAAGACAACAATAATTAAATCGCTAGCACCACCAGCCTATTGGAGCATATCAAAACAAAACAAAATAAGAAGCTAGGACACAGTAAACAACCACAAAATAAAGAAATACAGTAATTGATTTGATGGCTCAGAGACAACAGTATCAAATGACATAAGGTGGCAGACATGACCCCTTCAGAAAGCTCCCGAAGACAAAGATTCAACAAATCTTCCAGAAGAATACTTCCTGAAATTATATGAGGCAGACTATGAAAGACTAATGTATGGAGCTCTTCAAAAGATCAGGAAAAACAAAAAAAAACAAGCCAAGAAGCACACAGACACAGCAATAAAGGAACTTAAAAAGAATAGAGAATTGCTCAGTGACAGATATGACAGGCTGCAAGAATCCAGAGAGAGACGACAAACAAAAATCCAGAAGGGTTACTATAAAATTTCAGAATTAGACAACTCAGTTCAAAGTCAAAGGAGTAAATTGAGGCAACGAAAGTCAGAATTAGTAATTAAAGCACAAGACAGTACTGTATTTCAGGAAAAATCAAATAAAAGAATTATTAAAAAATATGAAGAAATCCTAAAAATTATGTGATACTCTACCAAGAGAAATAACCTGCAAGTTATTAGACTACTAGAATGTCAGGCAAGCGGGGGCAGAAAGGAGGGCGTTGATAACAGAACGTGCAGAAAAACAAGCGAAAGTTTTTTCTGGCAGAAAATCTCACTGACATCGTGAATTACTCTCCTTTGAAAGCTACGCACTGATGCCAGCCCCTAGTCTACCCTTTCAAAGCAATTTTGGAACTCTTTCTGGAATGGCCATCAGAGCTGTCTTCATATTACCCTTGCTGTCCTGAGTGTTATCAAAATGTCTTCCTTTCAATATTTCTTTTATCTTTGGGTAACGAAAAAAGTCACTGGGAGCCAGATCAGGTGAGTAGGAAGTGTGTTCCAATACAGCTATTTGTTTACTGGCTAAAAACTCCCTCATAAATAATTATGCAATTAAGCCCACAAACTTGCCACCGTGTGCAATGGTCATTCCAGAAAGAGTTCCAAAACTGCTCTGAAGGGTGGACTAGGTGCTTGCATCAGTGCGCAGCTTCCCCGAGGGAGTACTTTGAAGGTGACCACAGTGATACTCAGCAATGAGGTATGTAGCACTTAGAAGAATTAAGTTTATGGACTTAATTGTTGGACCTCTTATATGAGAACAAAATGCCAAACATTAAAGCAAAGATGAGAAGATGATGGGTCAGGGAAAATGTTGTTAGCGCCCTATGATGAGTTCCGACTCATAGCAACCTGATGTACCACAGAATGAAGCCCTGCCCCGTCCTGTGCCAGCCTCACAATTGTTGCTATGTTTGAGCTCATTGTTGCAGCCACTGTGTCCATCCATCTGGTTAAGAGTCTTTCTCTGTTTTGTCGACCCTCTAGTTTACCAAGCACAATGTCCCTCTCCAAGGACTGATTTAGTCTGATAACAAATCCGAAGTACATGAAATGAAGCCTTGCCAATCCTCACTTCCAAGGAGTATTCTGGCTGTTTTTCTTCTGAGACAGATTTGTTCATCTGGTAGTCCATGGTATTTTCAATACTCTTCACCAACACCGAGATTCAAAGACATCAATTCTTTTTCAGTCTTCCTTATTCACTGCCTAGCATTTGCAGGCATATGAGGCAAGTGAAAACACCATGACTTGCGGCAGGCACACTTTTATCCGTAAGTGGTGTCTTTGCTTTTCATCAGTTTGAAGAGATCTTTTGCAGCAGATTTGTACAACACAATGCATTTGACTTCTTGACTGCCACTTCAAGGGTTATTGATTGCAGATTCAAGTAAACTGAAATCCTCGACAGCTTTGATGTTGCTTGTTGGTCCAAAACATTAATGCCATCAGATATGTAGGTGAGTTCATTGAATAAAAAATAAAGAGTTTGAGTCTAGCCTGTAGTATTTCAGAAAATTGTAGGTAGTCACTCTAAATGGAACAAGGTATTTGTTACACAGGGTCCTAAACCAAACCAAAATCAAGCCCACTTTGGTGGAGTCGGTTCCTAGTCACAGCGGCCCTGCAGACAGAGTAGAACTGCTTAGGGTTTCCAAGGCAGTACATCTTTATGGGAGCAGACTGCCACATCCTTCACTTGTGGGGCAGCTGATGGATTTGAACTGTGATCTTTCAGTTAGCAGCCAAGCACTTTAACCAGTATACCATCAGAGCTTCTAGGCAGAGCCCTAGAATAGATTAAAAAATTCACTAAGCACTGAACTAAGATTTCAGTTCTCAAAGACCGGAATTTCCCAGTATTATAACAGTATGCATTTGTTTCACAACTGTTAATTATTTTGGCAAATAAATTTCACGTTTGTCTTTCAACACTTCCCCGAATGTAAGATATGTTTCCTTTACAGTGACTAGTTTGATAATTTGCAAGATGCAGCAAGAAACAATGACTTTGATTACTTTGAAGCGGCATTGTCCCAGATAAAGTCTTGTGATGCCATCACCATATGCTGTTCTGTTTTAAAAGTTCTAAAATAAGCCATTTAGGTTAATGTTGACAGTATTATTCTATATTCAGCGTAATCTACCCTCAAACCTTCTTTAGCTACGAGACTTGGAATGCACTGCACATTGTCTTGCTAAAAAAAGCAGCATCTTGTGTCAGGTGAATAAAAGCATTGTCAGAGTCTG
Source organism: Heterohyrax brucei (assembly GCA_028571685.1). Taxonomy (NCBI): domain Eukaryota; kingdom Metazoa; phylum Chordata; class Mammalia; order Hyracoidea; family Procaviidae; genus Heterohyrax; species Heterohyrax brucei. Next base: position 57,225,426 of record CM053149.1, read on the forward strand.
TGGCAGGTAAGAGCCCTTTCTTGCACACTATTCCACGTAGGCTCCTTGTGCTTTACACCAAATGTAGTAGGAAAAGGTATTGTTCAAGCGGGACACTGGGGGATATTTTAGGTGTTTGAAAATTGCCCTTCAGTCTCCGCATTGCATAAAGACTGAAACATGATTTGCGATAACTTTTCATTGCTGTATTTTCTCCTGTTAATCATGCTGATTTTCCTACTCAAAAATACTACTAATAAATACTCAAGAATACTGTATTTTTCAAATACAATTATTCCACTTTATATAGTATCAAATGCAGAATTGCTGGTTTAAACATTTAGTGTATGCAAACCTTCTATTGTGTTCCATGAGTCATTTATCTTTGTCGGTACCATGGCATCTGTGTGTTTATTAATAGTAGCATGATGAAATGTGTAAGTTCTTTGAGGTACATGGAGCACTTGCTTTTCAGGAATTAGCACACATAATCATCCCCAAAGTCCTCTGAGACAAGTATATTCTATCTACCAGGCTAGCTAGCTACCTAAATAGCTAGCTATACATACTGTTGTTTTTAATTGCTACTGACTGGATTCCAACTACTGATGATCCCTTGTGTACAGTATAGACCTGCTCCATACAGTTTTCAAGGCTGTGACCTTTTGAAAGTAAATCACTAGGCTTGTCTTTCCAGGAACTTTGGGATGGGTTGAAACTATCAACTTTTTTGACAAGTAGTCAAGTGCTTAACTATTTGCACCACCTAAGTATATCTAAGGTAGCTATGAGTCAGACCCGACTCGATGGTAGTGGGTAGTTTGGGGGAAGTATGTATGTTGCTTAGTTATCTAGTGCTGCTGTAGTAGAAATACCACAAGTGGATGACTTTAACAAACAAAAATTTCTTTTCTCACAGTTTAGGAGGCTGGACATCCAAATTCAAGACAGGTCACCAACTTTGGGTAAGGCTTTCTTTCATTCAGCTTCTGTTTCCTGGTTTCTGGGAGATCACTGCTTCTAAGTCTGCTTGTTTAATCTCTTTTATATCTTAAAGCAATTAACTCAAGATACCAAAAAAACAAATAACCAAACCCACTGCCCTCAAGTAGATTCTAACTCATAGCAACCCTATAGGACAGAGTAGTACTGCCCCGTAGTTTCCAAGGAGCACCTAGTGGATTTGAAAACAGCACCTAACCACTAAGCCACTAGGGTTTCCGATTTAAGATACATCCTACATTAATTCTGCCTCACTGACATAACAAAGATAACCCATTCCCAGATCAGACTAAAATTACTGACATAAACGTTAAGATTTACAACACATATTTGGGGATGGGGCATAATTCAATCCATAACATGTGTGGAAGGTTATTGTCACATACTTGTGTATGTATGTACACACACACACAAATACATACACACACATGCACATGTGAGAAAAATCAGAGTTTACAGAAGTTAATCAAATTCCCAAATACTACACACACAGCTGAAATGAAAGAACTGAGAATCAAAACTAGGTTTCTTGCACTCCAGTTAAGCCCTTAAACACAACGCAACTGCTCCTGTATCCATAGTATTAGCTTACTTATGCCTGTGATAAGAATTTTACACAAATGGTTAAGCTTCTTTTAAGACAATTACCCTAACAACACATACAATTCAAAATTTTTATCAGCATTATAAGGGAGAGAATAATTATCCCAACCTAACACTTTAAGAAATTGACACTAACAGGTCAAAATCATGTTAACTAAATGGATTGAAAATTGAACCCAGTTGTGTGCTAAGTGAATACTTCTAACCATTACCCTACTCTCTGCTTTAGACTTTCTAAGCGTTACCCTTATTTAATGAACCAAAAAACCCCAAACTCACTACTGTCAAGTCGATTCCGACTCATAGAGACACTATAGGACAGAGTACAAATTCCCCATGGGATTTCTGAGGAGTGCCCTGGGGATTTAAAGTGCCAGTCTTTTGGTTAGTAGCCATAGCACTTAATCACTACACCACTAGGGTTTCTGATGGCATTAGAGGACATGCCTAATTCCACCTCAAGGCCACATCACATGTTACAGAGTAGACTTGCTCCACTGGGTTTTCTTGCCTCTAGTCTTTATGTAAACATTCTCCAGGTGTTTCTTCTGCAGAGCTGCTGGGTGGGTTTGAACTGCCAGCCTGTAAGTTAGCAGCCTACTGCAAGCCCCACTCACACAACTTGATCTCCTGATGTGGTATGAAAATTCTCTAATTATCATAATTTATGCTTCCATGTTTTGGTTACTGCAATAAAAGTAAAAACATACCATTGACAAAGTTCTAAATTCACTCTGCCTTGTAAGAAAGAATTCATTCTGCTTTTCATTTCCGCTTTGTTTCAACTACACTGCTTTTTCCTTGGTCACACTTATCACTAAACTTGTAGTTTCTTTGCTTACCAAAATATTCATAACTAAATAATTGCATCTGGATTATAATAAGTTACACAGAAACTCTAGCAACACCTGATTCTTCACTACTACAAGTACTGTCTGTGTCCCTTTTGTATCAATTTAACTATTCTTTTCTGCTTCCCTTTGTATTTAGTCTTGACTCCATGTCTGTAATATTATATAACTCTCATTGTTTAATTCTTAAAAAAACTGAAGTCTTACTGGCTCTCTAATACTGAAAAGAAAAAAAAACATGGATTAGATACTAATATATCTAAGGAAGATCAAAGAAGAATTAACACCTTTGAATTAGGGTGTTGGCAAAGGATAATGAATATACATATCATGGACTGCCAGAAGAACAAACAAATAAGCCTTAAGAGAGGTATAGCCAGAACACCCCTTAGACGTGAGGAAAGCAAGGCTTCCTTTCATTTTATTGGTCATGCTATCAGTAGGAATCAGTCCCTGGAGAAGGATTTCAAGCTTGGTAGAGAGTCAGGCAGTGCTGGTGGTGTAGTGGTTAAGTGCTATGGCTGCTAACCAAAGACTCAGCAGTTCCAATCCACCAGACACTCCTTGGATACTCTAATGAGCTCTTCTATTCTTTTCTACAGTCAGAATTGACTCACTGGCAATGGGTTTTGGTTTTATTTTTTAAAGTAGAGGGTCGGTGAAAAATTGGAAGCCCCTTAACAAGATGGACTGACACAGTGTCTGCAACAACAGACTCAAGCATAACAATGATTGTGAGAATGAAGCAGGACCAGGCAGTAATTTCTTACATTGCACACAGGGTTGCTATGCATCCAGGCGAAATCAATGGCACATAACAACAATAACATCTAAAAACCTATGGTATTCCTGTCAGTATTTTGTGTTAGCCATGACCAGATAACTTGCCAATACTCTACCATTCATAATATATTCATCTAAACCCCCTCTAAAAAGAAGCTTCCCTAAAATCAATAGAATTTTCCTTATAATTTGTTTAGTTCCCTAGACTACTAGCTGGGAAGGGAAAAACAATAACACAAAATTCCATTGAGAACATAAATAAGATAAAGAATTAATAATTGAATTTTAGGATTAAATATGATATTAGAAAACCCCAGTGGATTAATGGCTAAGAGTTTGGCTGCTAACCAAAATGTTGGCAGTTTAACTCCACCATGCACTCCTTGGAAACCCTACAGAGCAGTTGTACTCTGTCCTAGGGTCTCTATGAGTCAGGATTGACTAGATGGCAATGGTTTTAGTTTTTCCTACACAGGATCTTTCAGATAAAGTAGAATCATTACACTACTCTTCAGCATAGTAGAAAAAGACAATGAAAATCTTTTGTACCTGTAATTATGTTCTAAATAAAAGTAGCAGCTAAACCTAAAGAAGTGTATGAAATTTGATTTTATAAAATAAAAATTCCAAATTGGAAGACTTCTCTGTGATCCCAAGAGACTATTTTATGCCACACACCAAAAGAAAGGACTAAAATCCTGCTAGATTGATTCCCATTTTAAAACAAGAAACAAAACTATTTTATGAGACATAATACAAAAATCAGCAACTGGAAGACAATATATTAGGGAGAAGCGTTGTATAAAGTACATTCCCACTTCTGTGGCTTCCAATCTAAAGTCAGTTGCAGTAGGTGCAACGTGTAGTTCGACAGAAGTACTCACGGGAAAACTGCAGTTGGAGAAATCATGGCCACAGAGAAGACAACATAAATCAAAGAAACAGGACAGCAGAGTAATCTCCAGATTCTGTCTACTCTATTTCTGAGTGGTCCTGGCACCAATCACGTAAGGAACAAACTCAGAGTGGTTTAGTAACAGTCTAAAAAGCTGAACTTAGACTGAAGCTGCCACCCAAGAAAAAGAGCTTGCAGTTCAAGTCCAGACAAAATAATTACTTGCTAAAACATAAGAAACAATACACATTCCAGATAAATAACAGAACCAAGATTCTCTATAACTCTCAATGCCCAAGATATGATACAAAATTATCCAACATACCAGGAAAATAAAATACATTCTGAAGAAGAAAAAATATAAACCAAATCTCACAATGAGTCAGATGTAGGAACTAGGAAACAAAGATGTTAACCTGCCTATTATGACTTCCTTCAGTTAAAAATACATGAATTAACTAATTATGCTTGCAAAGAACCAAATAATTAAAAATGATAATCTTGGCATTGTGATATCACAGATGAAAAATTAAATGAAAATTCTAGAATGGACAATACAAAATCTGAAGTTTAAAAAAAATTCTGTATGGAAATGAGTTTGAATACAGATAAATATACATCATTCAGTGTGAATAATAAAGGGAAGAAAGAGAAATATGAACGGAAACTCAGGGACCTGTTACATAATATCAAACAGTCTAACATATGTGTAATTGAAGTCCTATAAGGTGATGAGAAAGAGATGGAATGGAAAAAATAGTTTACAAAGTGATGACAATGTTTTCCTAAATTTGATGAAAGGAAATACTGAGTATGAATCTAATACAATTAGAAGTCATCAAAAATGAAAATACCATACAAAATCAGCCTAATAAATAAATAAAAAGCTCATATTGAGGTATGACACACTGAAACCATTGAAAGTTACAGATGAGAAGAAAAATTTAAAACTAGAGAGAAACACACAAACACACATACTACATCCTGAAAAAAAAATTAAGACCCAAACTCACATCAGAAATTGCTGAGAAGAGAAGAACACAGAACATCTTTAATATTCTGGGAGAACTGAAAACATCTGTGAAGTCTGTCGCCATCTGACTTTGGAACTACCTCTAAAGTTCAGAAAGAATCTGAGAACCATCAGTGTTGGATGTTGCCTTTTGGCTTTTAGGCATACTTCCTGAATTTTCAGTCTTTTCACTTCTGTGTATCACACGTTGGTCAGTTTGTCGTACTGTGGCAGCCTGTGTGTTGCTGTCATGCTGGAAGCCATGCCACTGGTACTTCAAACACCATCAGGGTCACCTACGGTAGACAGGGTTCAGAGTCACTTCCAGACTAAGACTAATAGGAAGGACTTTGCAATCTACTTTTGAAAAATTTGGCTCATAAAAATCTTAAGAACAGTCATGAAACACTGGATGATATAGTTCAGGAAAATGAGCTACTCAAGCTGGAAGTCACTCAAACTACAGCCAATGAAGAGTTGCCTCCTCAAAATAGAGTCAATCTTAGTGAAGTAAATGGAATCGAGCTTTCTGGACCTTCATTTGTTGAGGTGTCATGACTCAAAACGAGAAGAAACAGCTTCAAATGGACTGTTAATAATCAGAACACTTAATGTATGAAGTATGAATCTAATAAAATTGGAGGTTGTCAAAAATGAAATGGAACACATAAAGATCAATATTCCAGGCATTAGTGAGATGAAATCGACTATTGTTGGCCATTTTGAATCAAACAATCCTACAGTCTACTACATCGGTAATGACAAATTTAAGAAGAATGGCATCACATTCTTGGTCATAAAGAATATCTCAACATTTATCCTGAAGTATAACACTGTCAGTAATAGGCCAGTATCCATATGCCTACAAGGAAGAGTAGCTAAAACAATTATTACTCAAATCTACACAGCAAACACTAATGTCAACAATGAGGAAACTGAAGATTTTCACCAACTTCTGTAGTCTGAAATTGATTAAACATTCAATCAAAGTGCACTGATAACTACTGGTGACTAGAATGCAAAAGTTGGAAACAAGAATCTTTGTAGTTGGAAAACATGGCCTTTGTGACAGAAACGATACCAGAAATTCAAGGATAGATTTTTTTTTAAGATCTAATGATTATTCATTCAGAGTACCTTTTTTTTCAGCAACATAAACAGCAACAGTACAGGAGAAGCCTTGATAGGGCAGTGCTTAAGAGCTCAGCATTTAAATGAAAGCTCCCCAGTGTCAATCCACCAGCCACTCCTTGGAAACCCTATGGAGCAGTTCTATTCCCTCCAGTAAAGTTGCTGTGAGTCAGAAACAACTCAACGGCAACCAGGTTGACTGGAGCTTTCTACACATGAACCTCACCGAGTGAGAAATCAAGAATCAAATTAACTCTATCTGTATTGATGATGGAAAAGCGCAACACCATCATTCAGAACAAGGCCACGGGTGAAATGCACAATAGACCATCAATCGCTCATATACAAGTTTAAGCTGAAGCTGAAAAAAATTAAAACACATCTGTGAGAGACAAAGTACAACCTTTAGTGTATCTCACATGAATTCAGAAACCATCTTAAGAATAGATTTGACCCGTTCGAGTTGCGGGATGACGTGGGGGACACAATACCTGAACAAAGCAAAAGGTCACTAAAAGGACAAGAAAGAAAAGAACAAAACGGATGTCCGAAGGAACTCAATCTTGCTCTTCAGCATAGAGTAGCTAAAATCAAATGGAAAAAGAAACTGATAAAGTAAAATAACTGAACAAAATATTTCAAAGGACACCATGAGAAGATAAATTATTAGAATGAAACGTGCCAAAACCTGGAAGTAGACAACCAAAAGGGAACAACATGTTCAGCATTTTTCAAGCTGAAAGAGCTGAAGCAAAAATTGAAACCCTGAGCTGCAATACTGAAGGATTCCGCAGGGAAAATACTCAGTGACATAAGGAAGCATTAAAAGAAGATGGAGGGGATATACAGAGTCACTACACCAAAAAGAAATAGTCGATGTTTAATCATCTCAGATGTACCACATCGTTGAGGACCAATGGTACTCAAGGAAAAAAGTCCAAGCTGCACTGAAGATACTGGCAACTGAGATACTACCAACTGAGATGTTCCAACAAATGGATACAGTTCTGGAGTCTCACTCATCTACACCAAGAAATTGGAAGAGAACCACTTGGCCAATGCTACTTGGCATAAGGCGTGTTGTGAACGAGTCTTCCTGCAATCCTGATGCCACTTTCTTCTTCATATAGCCCAGACTCTCAGATTATTTGCTCACCGACAGACTGAATCGGTATAGTGAAAGGATACAGCCCTAGCACATACCTCTCCTACACAGGGGAGGTTTGCATGACTTGTTCTGTTTGCATGACTGCTTCTTGGTCCATGTACAAGTTTCAAACAGAACAAGGGGATGTGCCAGGGCTGTATCCTTTCACTTTACCTATTCAATCTGTCGGTGAGCACATAATCTGGGAATCTGGACTATATGAAGAAGAACATGGCATCCGGATTGCGGGAGGACTCACTGACAACATGATGCAGATGACACAGCTTTGTTTGCTGACAGTGAAGAGGACTGGAAACATTTACTGATGAAGATCAAAGACTATGGACTTCAGTATGGATTATACTTTAACACAAAGGAGGCAAAAATCTTCACAACTGGGCCAGTAAGCAACATCATAATAAACAGAAAATATTGAAGTTGTAAAGAATTTCAGGTATCAGTTGTAAAGAAGCTCAGGTATCAGTGCCATGGAGAAGTATGAGAAGAGAAAATGTTCTTCAGTCCCTGAAATAACTGCATTTTTCCTCAAGCTCAAAATTTACTCTATTACTGAACACAACAGCATCAAACAACCAATGCAATATTGAATGCCAGAATACATGTGTATAAAGCACATTTGTCGACGGCACTTGGCTTGGCTGGTACTGTCTATCATTAATTAGGTAGGTGAATTAATGATTCAGTGCATAACACGCTCTTATGCACATTTGTCCTAGAGGTGTGAGCAGTCGAATATGTCATGCAAATCAAACAAATGTATATTCTGAAGGAAAAAATATGTTTGCACCTCAGAGGGGTGTACCTAGTATTTACGAAGTAGCTGCATAATAGCCATTGACTTGTGGCAGAAACAGTGCTAAACACTCATCTGAATGCTTAAAGCTCTTTTTATTTATCTACGTCCAAAGACATAGAAGGCCAGAACTGTGGGAAGCAGCCAAAGAAAGTCAGAATGCCTGTGTCAAAAGGAGACAGAGTGTTTTTCACAGAGATAAAGTTGCAGGCAGAATAGATTTGTAAAGAACATTGCTTTCTGATGGTTCTTTTTATATATTTTTTCTACTAAGATTTGCAAAGGCTCTCTCCTTTATGATTTGAATAATTTGCAAGGCCTCTTCGGCCACCAAGATAAATAAAAACAAGAGCATTTGCTCTTTGTTCCTTAAAGATGTTTTCTTGTTAAACGTGGTGCAGACTACATGCACAATCCCTTTACAGACGTCTCCAGATATCCTTGAGCTGTAATTGGATTTTCTCAGAACTGCAGATATGCTGTTTTGATTCTATTCAGAACAAATGAGGAATTTCTTCCTTTGGCAAGATATTTTTTTTCAAAAAAAAAAAATTAGTTTCCTAAAAATATCAATTCTATTAAATACTGTTATCAGGAACTAAAGAGCAATATGAATATATAGGACAAAAGCAAAGGACACATTTTTAGCTTTCAGGGCTTGATGTCACTGTTTGGCTTTTGGGAGAAAGTCATGCTACCAGCATTTCAGCTCTTTCCATCTCAAATACTTCCTTAACATGTGTCCATATATATTTCATACCAGTCTTCAGCTAACAGCAAATAGATAATGCTGCATGACATTTCCAGAAAATTAAAGTATCTAGGAATATCAGGGTAGCAGAGTACAAGGAAAATAAGTTATCCCATTTCAGTTTATTAACAGCATCATAACCAATTCTGCAAAGAAAGGTTTCTTTTCTTCTTACATTGTATAGCCTATATACACGTACCTTCACTTTATTTGTTGTATTATCTTTCTGGTAGGCCCCAAAACTTTGAACTTATTAAAAGAGATATTTAGGAAAAAAGTGTAGGATTTTCCATATTATTTATAACATACATTAAGCATAGTTTAAAAATAAAAACTATTCAGAAAAAGGGCTTTATAGTTTATAAACAAAAGATGTTCACATCTTGTTTATACATCAAGTTATAAGAGGGACCAGCCCCTGGACAATAACCTCATGCTTGGTAAAATAGGGGGTCGGCATAAAAGAGGAAGACCCTCAACAAAACGGAACGACCCGGCAGCTACAACGATGGGCTCCAGCACAACAAGCACTGTGAGGACACTGCAGGGCCAGGCAGTGTTTCCTTCGGGTGTATACAGAGTTGCTCAGATTCACAACCCCTGTGACACACCTAACAACAACAAAGTTAGGTAGATTTTCTAGGAACCTAAATCCACCATTTACTAATTAAAAATAGGTTACAGGATCTATTTCTGAAATTCAGATTCATCATCTGTGAAAAGAGGTATTGTTGAAAGCATTTAATGATATATGTTTGTAAATCACCTGAAAAAAAAAAAAAAGCATAGCTATCATCATCTTTGGAAACCCTCGTGGCCTAGCGGTTAAGTGCTTATGTCTGCTAATCAAAAGGTCAGCAGTTCAAATCCACCAGGTATTCCTTGGAAACTCTATGGGGCAGTTCTACTCTGTCCTGTAGGGTTGCTAAGAGTCAGAATCAACTCAATGACAGTGGGTTTTTTGGTTTTGTTTTTAATATCGTCATCATGGTCACAGTCATCAACATCCTTATCAAAGTACACTGCACTAAGAAATAATCACACTTTTCACTCTCTTTGACTGAAATTACTTAATGCTAAGACTAAAGTTGTGTAGTTTTCTGTGTAGTCTGCAGCACTCAGGACAGTATATTATGATCTTTAATATTTAGCAATAAAAAAGAATAAATCTCAAAACATTTGATTTAATGAAGAACTTAGTGTATTGTGTATGTTCTTTTCTCCCTAAAGTACTTAATATTAAACCATAAATAAAATTTTGTAGTTGTCAGAGAATTTTAATTATTCTACTTTTCCTTCCTAGAGTTTTAAATTGGATTAAATTGGCAATGTCACGAATGAATATCCTTGGAATTCGAATGGTTTGACATCATAGCTTGCTTCCGTGAAGTCACACTGGAAGACAACTCTCTAGACACTTTATATTCAGCCTGAAAATTTGTCATGTAAATTGGAATTTGTCTCCCTTTAGAATTTCATCACAAACACAAGTACAAGAATACAAAGTTATTTCAATATAAATAGCCACCTTTATTTTCAATTTTCTGCTAAACTCCTCCAGATTGGCCTCTGTGTCCCTTTTCCCTCAATGGTATAAAATTCAGCCTTGACAAATTTTTAACCACTTCTAAACATCTATGCTATCTCTCTTTGATCAACAAGTTATTTTTAAAAGTGGATATAGTCCCTAGAACTTCAACACATTCCAAAATAATTTTTGAGCACCTATAATGTTCCACACATACGCTGGGCTCTGGGAGCACAGAAGTAATTAGACATGAGATAACCACCAGGAAGCTAATTACTATGTGATGTTAAGAAGTCAATATATGATTACATCCAAATGCAAACATGTCTAAGGTTATAGGAGACCAAAGGGTGGTTCATCTAGATGTTTGGGATGGAGAAAAAAACAAACCAAACCCACAGCCATCGAGTAGCTGTCGACTCATGGTGACTCTGTAAGACAGAGTAGAACTGCCCCATAGATTCTCCAAAGAGCACCTGATGGATTTGAACTGCCAACTTTTTGGTTAACAGATGGAGTATTTAACTACTATGCCACCAGGGTTTCCCTTAGATGGAGGGAACTGATAAACTGCATCCAAGGAAGAGAGAATGTAAGGGAAGTCTTTCCAGAGTCCACATTCTGACTTACAAGAAGTCTTAGAATGTATAAACACGAGCCACACAAAGAAGGGGGAAGGAACATTCCAGATAAAAGGATTAGCAGGGACATACTCGGAGATCTAAAGCAAAAGAGAACCTGACAGGGTTATGAGTAATATTGCATAGTGACTAGAAACAATTTCAAGAAGAACGAGGACTCTGCTATGATTTGACAGAGTTTGGACTTTTTCCTAATGGTGATATGATGGTATTAAGGATGATTTAAACAAGAGAATGCACGATCATATTCACGTTGGAGAAAGATGACTATGAAAACACACTGAGGACCACTTAGAGGAGAACATTAGTAGATTAGTAGAATCTTCTTTAGTTCAGCTACAGCTGCAAACTATGTACGTGTTACAAGTGAGCAGGAAGAGAGCTGGTTAGAATTCACAACAGGCATGAGACAGGTTGTCAAATGCTATTGAAGTAGTAGAATTGATGCTACCTCCTAGACAGCTGACTTGCAAGAAAAGGGGAAAAAGTTGTACTGGCAAAGCTTAGGTTTCTTGCTTGAGCATGTGGTAGGTATCAACATCATTCTACTCAGAACAGGTTTATGAAGGAGAAAGCCATTGCCATCGAGTCAATTCTAACTCATAGTGACCCTACGGGTCACAGTAGAACTGCCCCATAGAGTTTCCAAGGAGCACCTGGCAGATTTGCATTGCTGACCTTTTGGTTAGCAGACACAGCACTTAGCAACTACACCACCAGGGTTTCCAGAACAGGTTTGGGGAGAAACAATCAAGCATTTTCTCTTGAACATCTCAACTTGACTGTGCCTATAAATATTCAAGCAGGAAAATCTGCAGTACATAAATCTAAGACCTGGGATATAGTAACATCCACTTAATATTAAACGTGTGTAAATGGGTAACTCTGAATCGGCACTCTCATAGTTGATGACTCCATGAGAAAGAAAGGCAATGGTTCCTACAGATGAGATGAAATTTGTTCTGGCATTTCTGTATGTAAAATACACACACACAAACACACACACACAGAGTTGTGTGCTTGAGCCAACTAATTTGGTGTGTAACAATTGAATGCTAAATTTAAAGCAGTTTTGCAAGCCAGTAATTGAATACAATCATAATTAAAAATTGTGTTATATAAAATCACGTTTAAGGTATATTAAAAATAAGGGCAATAAATGTCTAGAACTCATGATTTGTGGAGGAAACCTCTACTTTTAAAATGAATTTACTGTATTGAGGAAAGAAAGCACATGTTTGAAAGTGGTTAAAAACTTATCAAGACTGAATTATCATAGTAATACATTTTACTACTATTTGTGTTCAATTGTATCTGTATGGAGGAAATACTCTACAAAGGTATTTGGAAGGCAACACGTATCTTTCCAACTGTGCATTCAGTTACCTGCCGGCTGCCTGAAATTTGTCAACTGGAATGTTTACACCACGAAAATTAACAACAATTGCTACAAATCACGGGTCAACCCCCACCCACCCTGCCAGCAAGGCCATTTGAATCCACCAGGTACTTCTTGGAAACTCTATGGGACAGTTCTCCTCTGTCCTATAGGGTCACTATGAGTTGGAATTGACTCAACAGCAAAGGGTTTTTCTTTTTTTTTGGTTTTTTGGTTTTTCTGCCTGGAAAGTCTGGTGACGATCATACACATATCACACACACATGCGTAAACACACGCACACACTGAAAAACGCACACGCCATCAGCTCTCCCCAAAATTCTGAATGGCTCCAATCAGGTTATCAGTCACTTCTAAAGAGGGAGTTAAGGCTACAAAAGTGGACGTGCTAAACACAAAAAAGGTGTACAGTGGAAAAAGAAAGCTGTGGAAAACTTCCTCAGAAACACTGCGATTTAAGTAGCAGACAAAACAGCAAACACAAGCAACTTCAACTTCAAAAGAACAGTCATTGTAAGAAAGTACGAGACAACAGTGCCATCAAAATTGAAGGAGAAAAGTATTTTAACAGAAAAGCAGTGGCTAACTTATTAAATGCTGCTGGGAGAAAAAACTGAGATAAGGACTGACACTTTATTTTTTACTTTTTTTAAAGCAAAATAAAATATTCATGATCTGGACTATAGAATTTTCTGTAGAGTGGCAGATATGGGAAATAGATTGATTACAGTGATGTAAGAAGTAAGTGGGAGGTAAAAATGGAGCTAATTAATATAAACCAGTTCTTTAAAACTCCACTTGGTAATGAAGAGAAGAAATGGGACAGTAGTTACATTTGGACACGAAAAAAAGTGATCTTTTTGCTTTGCTTTTTAGTTTGGAGATTTGGTTTTATTTTGTAAACACAGGAGAACAGCAATCATGTTTTTAGGATGAGGAGAAAAAAAACGGAAAGAGACTGATTGAGGGTGTAGCCAAAATGGAATATGGTTAACAAAAAGTTTGCAAACTGAGAACAGAAATGGTGAAATGAGCCACAAACCAAAACACCCCTCCCACAACTAGAGAAGAAGAGGAGCATGGGAGGTGTTGAGATCCTGTAGCTAATTAGACCTCCAGTGACCTGGTTCGGATCCAGACATTGGGCCTAGCAAGTCCGATCTCCTGATGGTCTGCTAATCGGGCGCTCCCTCCCCAAGGTACACAACCTTCTTGGTGGGGAAGTTTTAGGAAGAAAAGTTTTATTAAGTGAAAGTACATTCCATAGAGGCAACAGATCAATCTCCATGAGTGGAGAAAGACCCTGTACAGATTTGGGGAATTCTTTTATTGGCCAAAAAAGCAGGGAGGTAATGTCATAGGTAGTGCCCTAGTTCTTGGTTCCAGGTTCTGGGCTATATCTCAGCAAGTGCATAACGGGTCCCCTCCTGGACAGTATGGTAATGACATAGAGAGAGGACGGAAATGAGGGCTAGGTCACTTCTAGGTCATCCTTCTGTACAAGTGGTCATGTCCCAATAACCAGGAGAATTGTTGTGTCTGTATTACAACTGCTAGCAGGGAACTATCTTATCTGTGATTGCCCCCCAAGCCTCAGGCAGTAGTGATCAGTTTCCTAGCTAACCTTGTCAGGAGAGATGTTGGAATGCAGGATGGTAGAATTATTATTTTTTTTATTAGATAACAGTCATAAAGATAAGCATATTTCTATATGATGGCCTCTAACTGCTCAGTGAGACAAGGTCATTTCATCGCAAGTCAAAGTTTGAAATAAATAGTGGAGTTTTCAAATAATTGTGGAGTGTATTGGAGAGCTTTCTTGGGCTTCATAGAGATTACAGGGTAGATTTCAGGTCAGCTTAAGCTGTAAACTAGGTATGTATAAGGATCTGACTCGACGGCACTTGGCTTTGGCTGGCATGATTACATCTTTGTTTTCATCTGAGTGCTCTGTAGGAAAAGTGCATAGGCAAAGATGTGGACCTGTGGACTGCCACAAAGCTGAGTTTCTCTAGGCACCAGGATTGGAAAAGGACAAGGCTAAGGGCTTGGGCACAGTACTGAGATGGTTGAATAAGGAAGGGAGTGAAGAATGAAAGCGCTAAAATACTACAACAAAACAAAGGAGATGAGATAGTTAACAAGAGATAGAAACACACATCTCCTGGGAGTACACAAGGGAATCTTTGCACACCATTCTCCATTTGGAGAGGCCAAGCTTTCCTTCTTCCTGGTGTCTGAGTCTCAGCATTAATATTTTAGTTGGGAAGAGACTATTGAGTTAATTTTGTAAAGATAGACATCATTTTCCTACAAAAGTGGTTAACAGCAAAGCTCTTTACACTCTGCCCATTGTACCCTGATCCCCTCAGGCTTTGTTTCAGCAAGACACAAAGGGAGATCAGCACCGAATTTTAGCCACAGCAAATTTTCTAGGGGTATCCGTATTTTCCCTTTTATCTGGACTCTAATCACCAGTTTCAATTAGCCAACAGTTGTTTGCTGAGTAAATATTTAATAGGAATTCTTTTTATAGTCATAGTGATGACCTAGGGTGTTAAATGAGTCACTGGCCTACATCAGATGATGACGAAGCAGTTGATCAAAACAGAGATCATTTCATTGTTTCATTTTCTCCAGTTCTACTCAACAGGGCAGAAATTTCAATGTCATTATTTCAAATAATTTGTTTCATGGGAAGAAGATATTCATAAATGGTACTGACCAGTTGTTTGATTTCTATCCACTTTACTATTAAGGCTGAACCCGTAACCTGATTCAGAGGACCCAACGAGTTAGTCTTCAAGCTGTGTCCCTCAAGCTGAAGGACAAAATAAACCATATGATCTCTGTATGCTGCTTTACCACGAGCCTTCTATCAGTTTGTCATACTACAGTGGTTTGTGTACTGCTATTATGCTGGAAGTTGTATCACCAATATTTCAAGCTATACCACCAACAAGGTCATCCATGGCAAGGGGTTTGGACAGAACTTCCAGAATGAGAAAGGCCTGGCAATCTACTTCCATAAACTAGCCAATGAAAATCACATGGATCACAACAGAGTATTGTCCAACATAGCGCTGAAAGATAAGCCCTATATTGGAAGGCACCCAAAATACGCAGTGGTGCTTCAGCAATGGACCAGGTAACAAAAATTATGTAGGAACAGGAGCCATTCTGCTCTGCTGTACATGGGATTGCCATGAATCGGCAGCAGTGAACAACGATACGCATTGTAAGGTTAAAAAATAATAACAACAACAAAATTTTTCACCAGTGTTTGTTCACAACTGATGTGACAGTACACTAGAACTGTGTGCTGTTAAATTTATTTTTAAATAAATTCAACACAAACTCAGTCCACAAACAGGCAGCATCACAGACACAACACAGATTTTAGCAGCATAAATTTGGGGGAGGTCATATTTAAATCCTTTTCAATTTGAAGGCCAATGGTAATATGATTCTAAGGTAAGTAATTGGGGTAGATCTATTGTTTCTAAAAAGATGCAAGGTTATAATAATGTTGTGTGGATTCTAGGAAAGAAAAGTAAACCATTTGTCTAAAATATGTACAGTTGCTAAAAACAGAATACACAACAGCAAAAGATACCCACCAGGCAGAACATTTTCCAGTGAGCTATTGACTTAAAACTGGTATCTTCATCCTTTGGCTACCTTGGTGGCCTAGTGGTTAAGCGCTACATCTGCTAACAGAAAGGTCAGCAGTTCAAATCCACTAGGTGCTCCTTGGAAACTCTTTAGGGTAGGTCTACTCTCTGCTATGAGGGTTGCTATGAGTTGAGATCAACTAAATGGCAGTGAGTTTGGTTTGAGTTTCATGCTTCTTTAAATGAGCTGTTCTTAGAACCACGATGGCATAGTGGGTTAAATGCTACATTTGCTAACCACAAAGTTGGCAGTTCAAATCCTCCAAGTGCTCCTTGGAAACTCTACAGGGGCAGTTCTACTCTGACCTTAGGATCACTATAAATCGGACCCAACTCAACGGCAGTCAGTCTGGTTTGGTTTGGTTATTCCTAGAAGGGAGTAAATCTCACCAGAGAATGGCAGCAACTGCTATAGGGAGATTTCAAATTAGGTTGTTGCCTTCACTGCATTTGGGACACCTAAAATAAAGTCATCCTGGCAGTCAAGAGAGCAGAAACAGCTTTGTATACATCTCAGGTGTTTATTTTAGAGAAGAGCACATTTGTTACATTTCAAGAAATGCAACCCAAAACTCTGAAATATTTTATCATCACATTATAATCTTAAATCCTTCCTTCAGTTTTGCTAATCAGACTTGAACTCAGGGGGGTGAAAACTGAATTCTTCTCCCTTATCATTGCTTTCAAACATGATCTGAAGTGGCATTTCATTTAAATATCCTGTTGCTAATGTGCTCTTTCAGTACCAATGGCTTATCTTGGGTACCTGTTTTAAATACTAATCAACACCCTTATTGTAAACCTGTCTAATGAGTCTCTCTGAGGCTGGAGATCTGAAGAGCATCTTTCATATCCTCCTACTTACACTAAAACTTGATAAATCTTCTCATGCAGGAATACAAGTTATCCCTTCACCTCTCATTATGATAGAAGCTTTAGATCTTACAAGAAAAATAAAAGTCTCACAGTTTCGAGCTAGAAGCTGCTGAACTTTACAGATCAAGTAGCCAAGACTCAGAGACAAGAAGCGATGTGACTAAAGCTACAGCACCGTGAAGACAGCTGGGCACTGAATCTGCTGCCTCCTAGGCCTGTGCTCTTCACTCTCCTTCAAAGTCATTGCTCCTGAAATCGAAAGAGGAACTGGTGCCTTTTAGAAGCAGACACATTTACAGTGGGTTTATTTCAGTTGCAAAGTAGCTCCTTACTTATTGGGAATTACTGATGTTTCGGTACATGCCTGCCAACCACTCTCTGTGGTTATATGACCATACCAACTGTGAGGCTTGAAAGTGCTTATTCCTCAGGATTTCATAGCCAAACAACAATTCTGTGTACTCTCTCTTTGGCTTTGCTGTGTTGGTCCTCTCTCCATCCCTGGGTTCGTAGGGAACAGATTGAACTGTTCTCTGCACAGGGTACTTGTTCATATTCAACTAATCTGGTATTCCTGTTGCTGCCACAGAAAATGTCTTCTATGTCAATAGTCACCACAAAATTTACTGTTAAAAGAAGTTAAAGGGCCTGCTTTGATCCTAGAAGCCTCTCATTATAACTCCTGCCAATTGGCAGAGACTTGAAAGGTTCACTTCTCAGCATCGAGCCATAGGAAAGTTTAGTGAATTAGCCTTGGCTCGATTTTTTACCTCAGGGTGAGTTTTCTTCTTTGAAAGATTCTCCAGAAAGATGAATTAATAAGACACCAAGGAAATGAAAATTCAGAGCTGAAGTGAAAATGGACAAAGGTACCATTAAAGAAGGAAAGAACCCAAGGCCTGTCATAGCGTCACAGCTCTGTACTCAAGACACCAAACCTGATTTCTCCAAGAGCCACATTCTGGCACCGAAATAGGTCTAACTTCTAGAACCACTCTTACCCACTTTCTCCTCATTGTGGTTTGGAAAACAATGTCTTATTTCCGTTAACTGTAATTTTCCTTGAAAAGAACATCATCCCATCAGGCCAGCCTGTGGTGATTCCCTCAGAGAGCAAACACCCATTTTATTTTCCGCTGTGACTCTGTTAGCCTTGAACAAAATTGTAGATGTGAAGGAAGTGTCTAGCCTTAGTTTAGGGCTCTTGATGTCTTCACAGTCCCTCTTCCTTCACAGATTGGATAAACCTTTTTTTTCTTTGTTTTAGAATTCTTTCCTGTAGAAACTGGAAACTTAGCTGTATTAAACAGCCAGAAAAACCAGTCAGAAGGAAAATGGAATCATTCATTCCTTTTTTGAGTGATTTCTTCATGATTATCAGATGCATTTTAAAAGATTCAAGAAAGAAAATGAAACCATTCCAAAGTAATGGCATGAATTTATAGTACTATTATGATTTAATTCATTCTATTGTTTTCTGGAAACCCTGGTGGCATAGTGCTGGGTCTGCTAACCAAAAAGCCAGCCATTCAAATCCACCAGGGGCTCCTTGGAAACTACGAGGCAGTTCTACTCTGACCTATAGGGCTGCAATGAGTCAGAACTGACTTGACAAGGGTAGCAGGCGGTAACATTGTTTTCCTAGCACTTTGTAAAATTCTCTAATTAAGACTAAGGAGTCATGTTCAATATGTAGTGCCTTCCTCCCAGTGTGCTGTATGAGAACGTTAATTCAGTTACCTTTTTTATTCACTACATTTCCTACTCAACAAACTCCCTCATCTCACATTTTTAAGCTGAGGAAAGCCCAGTGTTGTAGTGGTAAGTGCCACAACTGCCAACCAAAGGTCATCTGTTCAAATCCACCAGGTGCCTCTTGGAAACCCTACGAGGCAGTTCTACTCTGGCCTATAGGCTTGTTATGACTCAGAGCTGACTCCACACCAATGCGTCTGGCTTGCTTTTGGTTTGGTCTTAACTTGCTCCCCTCTTTCTTAGGCTTCATGACACAACCACACACTAAGAAACAGGCCTGAATTCCAGAAAGCACTCCACGGTTCATCACCTTTATTTTGAACCTGTCTTCACCACCACAACATCCACACCACTGTCAGCTAAACATAGTTAGGGTACCAGAGAGAAACAGTGCTGTCCCTCCTCCATCAATGGCACACCACAGTGCCTCAGGATTTGACACTACTTCACTCTGCAGTAGCTGAATCTTTCTTTTTTCAAGTTGTACTCCTTAACTTACATTTTGCATGTATGGACCTCCTTCTGCTTCCCATTGTGCTTTGGCTCAAGCTATTTACTGAAGGCTTTCTCTGTTCTTACCTACCCTCTGAGTCATCATTAGCACCAAAGTTCTAGAGATTTTATTTGAATGTTTTCCACCTAAATTCTTTCTTCCTTGAAATTATTAATTTTATTATAACTAAAATTATGACTATAGTTATAATTACACAATTATACCTAAATATATGCAATATATTCATATATATATAAGTACATTATAATAATTATAATTTTAGAATCACTCTGAAAAGAAATTAATGATTCCATTTTCCTCCTGATTGTTTTTTCTGATTATTTAATACAGTTAAGTTATAAATGCAATTAAGTATCATATTTTTTAGTATTTGTGCTTATATTTGTTGGACCCTAATTACTAAGATTTTAGTTAAAAATTTTACTTGGGATATCTTGCTTTTAGCCATCTACTTTATCTTTCCATTTTAAATTTAAAATATCTGAAACAGCAATTCTCAGATGCTAGCCAATAAACAGCACAGAACTGTCATCCCTGGGAGAAGCCAAATAAGATGTGCTCTAAGATTATCACACTTCATTGCCTCGGGAAAGTTTGCTCTGGACGGAAACCAAACAAAGCCTGTCTGTCTCTTTGAGCTGAAAGAAACTCATTGAGAATTTGGGATGGCCAATCAATAGGATGGAAATCCTGATGGCCTGGTGTAGTGGATTAAGAGCTATGTCTGCTAGCCAAAGACTAGGCAGTTCAAATCTGCCAGGCACTCCTTGGAAACTCTATGAGGCAATTCTATCCTGACCTATAGAGTTGTTATGAGTCGGACACAGCTTGGCAGCAGCGAGTTTTTTTGTTTTGTTTTGTTTTCAATTGATAGGATAGAGTTCCAGAGACATGGGCACTGCATAAAAAGCTCTGAAGATTGAGAGTTCCTACAGAGCCTTTGGTTAAGTACTAATGCTTGTGAAGAAGCTATTCAAAGCTAGATTTAAAAAGTATCCAATAGGAATAAGCATAACAGTACTTGGAAAAGTAATTCAAAATATGTCGTAGATCCTAAATGTTGAAGCTATAAAACTTCCAGAAGAATTAGAAAGGAAAAACTCCAAGTGATCTTGGTTTAGGCAAAGGTTTTTTAAGTGCAACAAAGAAATTACAAATTCTAAAGGGAAAACATCAACATATTGGATGTCATCAAATTTTAAAACATTGCTTTTCAAATGCCACTGCCACAAGATAAAAAGGCAGGCTACATAGGAGGATATAGATTTTCCTATTGTTTCTTTGTTTTCTATTTGATTAGATTTCTCTTTGATCTCTTATTTATTTTGTTCTCCATGCTTTGGATTTTATTTGATCTTTTTTAGGTGGGTGCTTAGGTTATTATGTTGAGGTCTTTCTTATTTTCTAATATAAGTACCTATAACTGTAAATTTCTAAGCACCAACTTATCTGCTTTCCATTTTATTCACTTAATTCAGTATATATACAAACTCATCCCAGAGAAGGAGCTACATACCTCATTGCTGAATATTACAGTCACCTCTGAAGGACTCCTCTGGGGAAGCTATGTACAGATGCCAGCACCTAGTCCACCCTTCAAAGCAATTTTGAAACTGTTTTTCTGGAATGGCCATCAGAGCTGTCAACATATTACCCTTGGTGTCCTGAACGTCATCAAACTGTCTTCCTTTCAATATTTCCTTTATCTTGGGGTACAGAAAAAGTCACTGGGGGACAGCTCAGGTGAGTAGGGCAGGAGTTCCAATACAGCTACTTGTTTATTGGCTAAAAAATCCCTCATAGGCAACTATGCAATTAAGTTCACAAACTTGCCACCATATGCAATGGCCATTCCAGAAAGAGTTTCAAAATTGCTTTGAAAGGTGGACTAGGCACTGTTTGGGGTGCATAGCTGTTCAAGGAGTGCTTTGAAGGTGACCACAGGGATATTCAGCAGTGATGTATGTAGCACATACAGAAAAAGTTCACAGACTTAGTTGTCAGACCTCATGTGTGTGTGTGTGTGTGTGTGTGTGTGTATTATATGTATATATAATTCTCCTTCAGAAGTCCTTTTTAACCTTGTGTTATTTAGCAGTATGCTGTATAATTTCCAAAGTTTTCATGTTTTCTAATTTTTATCTATTAGTGATATGTAATTTAATTCTACTGAAGTCAGAGCACTTACTATGAATGATTTCAAACCTTCTAAATTTATTAAGAATGTTTGGGGTCCAACAAATGTTAGCTGGTTTTCAAGTTTAACACAGCTTTAGCTTTCCAAATCCACTCAGGTCTTCCCTACATTTGCACACCACCCCCTAGGCAGTCAGGACCCTTGGAGATGTTGGGCCCTCTCAGATCTCCCTGGTGTGGAAGCACAGCACCCAAATTAGTGAGAGATGTGTGGCTAACTGGTCTAACCCTTCTAGAATGTTCTCATTTACTGTGGTTAGCCTGCCAGACATATTCAGTATGTAGGATTGCAGTCTCAGGTTGTTAAGAATGACAGTCTTCCCCATTCATTTTCTATGAAGTTCACTGCTTTTGCTGACCTCATCACTGGGTGTGAGTTTTTGCTCTCAACTTCCAATCAAGTTAGAATTCTACAGCTGCAAGGCTGCTGGTTTTTAAATCCAGCCCTAATCTGATAGAAATTTCATGATGCTAAATTGGGCAAAGATATGGGGGAAATGGACAACAGTTTCAGGGAAAAATATCGTAATCAAAACAAACAAACAAAAAAACCCACAACTCAGCAGTATTTCATTAACAAACTTTCCTTAATTTTCTGTTTGCTTTTGGCTAACTTATGGAGCCCTAAGATGGTTCTTTTCAAAATTTTTCAAGTAATATTATTTTTCCCCCTCTGCAAGAGATTATGCCCAGCTGAAACTTCCACCAACAATGCATTTACTGAGAAAACCATTGACTGGCGACTTCTCTGGAGTCTTCTATTCCCCAGGGGAATAGAAGAGGAGAACATTTATCCTTTAGCTCTTGCCTTCTAAGGCCCACAACGACTCCACCAAGTCATTACTTTCCTCCTGCCACCTGGATGCACATATGTGCGTGTTGACATGTTCCCTTGGAAAGAATCAACAACTACGACCTACAAGTTCCAGGAATGACGTCACTGCACTTGCATACGGGTTGTTGAAGCTTGTCAAGAACTAGTCACCCCATGAATGGCTGAAGTAAGACTTTCATACTTGAAAGATTTGAAGTGCTACACAGAAGTCTTCTGATGCAATATATTAATGTACTATATACACTTGGATAAACCAAACCTGTTGCCATGAAGCTGATTTCAATTCATGGCAACCCCATGTGTTGCACAGAACTGTGCTCAATAGAGTTATCAAAGCTGTGAACTTTTGGATGTAGGTCAGCCAGGCCTTTCTTCCAAGACCATTCTAGATGGGTTTGAATCACCAACATTTTGTTAGCAGTTGAATTCTTAAAAACATTGGTGCCACCCAGAGAGTCCATGTTGTTGGATGAGAATACTAGGAATATTAAATAACATAAAGATGTTAGTTTTATATAAAGGAATTCATAAATTAAAAAAAATCTATAAAAACCCACAGTATTATTTGTTGCACTGCCAAGTTGATTTTAAAATTCATAAGGAAGGAAAAATAGTCAAGAAGAACCTGATTTTTCCTAAAGACATGCAATACTACTGCGATAGGCATAAAGACATAACAGTTAAGTTATTGGGAAATTGGTGCAGGAATAGGTTAGTTAAATGATCAAGTAATATAAAGAGTCCAAAAGCAGACATATGGATTTATATGTTACAGTGTAATTTATTTACTCTAGAACTGGCATTGTAGGTCTATGGGTAAAACATGTTCTTTTCAGTAAATGGTCTTACGATTGTTGCTTTTCCAGATGGAAATAAATGAAACGAGATCATATCTCAAACCACACATGATTATACTGCAAGTGGATTTGAGACTTAACTGTTAGTTTTTTTTTTTTTTATTTAAAAGTCAGTATAAGGTGACATATTGTTGATAATGGCATAAGGAATGATTTTTTTTTCAGCCAGATTTAAAAAAAAAAAAAGCATACACCATGAAGAGAAAAAGATACAGATATATGTATATATGTCTATATAAACCCAAACAAACAAACCCATTGCTATTGAGTTGGTTCTGACTCATAGCAGCCCTATAGGATAGAGCAGAACTGCCCCATAGAGTTTCCAAGAAGCACATGGTGGATTCAAACCCTGAATTTGTGGTTGCAGCTGTAGTAGCACTTAACCACTAAGCCACCAGGGATTCCACAGGGCTTTCTGATTTCTCAGAAGTAGACTGGCAGGACTTTGTTCTGAGGCACCTCTGGGTGGAGTCAAACCCTTCCCTTTAGCTAGCAGTAAGTGTGTTCATCATTTGCATTACCAAGGAGCTCCCATAATAGAGATAGAATGGCTAAAATAAATTCATTTTTCTAAAACAAGAAAAAGGTTTCCTTTATAGCTTCAAATATTACAAAACTGATACAATAAACAGATCCTCACCATTTATAGATTCTGTATTTGCAAACTGCCTGATGGGCATAAATTATTTGTAATCCTGAAATCAATAAGCACAGTGTCTTCTTAGTCATTGGTGGACATATGCACAGTGGTAGAAATTTGAGTCACAGCACAGACGTATTTCCAACCAAGATGAAAAAGAAACGACGCCCAGCCTTCCTGCTTCAGCTCTCACTCTGTAAATAAGTTTCCTTTTTTCAATTAATTTGCTGCCAAGATCTCTGCATTTTTGTTGGCGATTTCACTCTTTAAAACAGCCCCCAAGTGCAGTGCTGAAGTTCTACCTCGTGTTTCTAAATGCAGGGAAGTCGAGATGTGCCTTATTTTCCAAGCATGTGTTAATAATTCAGTTCTGCTCAGGCATCTGTTTTGATGCTAATACCCCTGAGTACAATGTTAATTTATCAACAATATTTTGCATCCAGAAAAAGCAAAAGGAAATTCTCCAGTTTCCTCTCTTTTAAAAAAGTGTTATTTATAGTGCATAATAAATCTATGGAAAAGATTTTCAAAAGTTGCTAAATTTACAGATTCATGAGATAACTGCCAATTAATTTTTTTTAAAAAAATGTACAGCGGACAGGATTGTTGTGAGACTAGAGTGAAAGAAATTTTACAGTAAGGTTGTCCATATTCAGGAAAATGTAAAGCCTCTGAGTTGGTGTTTTATTATGAAGAAATACTGCATGTGGTTATTCACCAGAAACAGATACTAAATAAAGTGTCTTCAAAAAGAAACATACATAAAATAAGGTTACATATTGATCTGTTGGCACAGAAATTTAACCAGAAATCTCCCTGAAGGGCAATGGCTCAGTGTTCAGTAATTCAGCCTTCAAATCAACCTTATAGAACATAATTACCATGAATAATGAGAACTGACTGTAAATGTTTATAAAATACCAAACAATATAAAGTATGTAATAAAATGTCCAAATCCTACTTCAATCTTCCCAGCCTTTACTGTCTCCTACAAAGTAACTTTGGTATATGTCTTAATGAGTGTGTGTTTCTTCAGTCTTTTTCTACTCATTTACAAACATATATATGTAGGGAATCATAATCAAAATAGTTATTATCTTATAATTATTATGACATAACCTTTTCTCATTAATGTCATATCACAGATCTCTTTCAAGGCCTGTATGACATCTGACAAGTCCATCCACTGAAGTGTTCTGACTATCCTTGCTAACTACCACTCCTTCAAAGTACTCCCCTTGGGAGGCTATGCACTGATGCTAGCACCCCCCAAAGCAATTTTGGAACCGTTTCTGGAATGGCCATTGCACACTGTGACACAGTGGCAAGTTTGTGAACTTACTGGTATAGTTGTCTATGAGGGAGTTTTTAGTCTGTAGACAAGTAACTGTATTGAAACACCCACCCTACTTACTTAACCTGGCCCTCAATGACTTTTGTCTTTACCTGAAGATAAAGGAAATATTGAAAGGTAGACATTTGGATGACACTAAGAATATCAAAAGTAATACGATGACAGCTTGGATGGCCACTCCAGAAAGAGTTCCAAAACTGCTTTGAAGTGTGGACTAGGTGCTGGCATCGGCACAGAGCTTCCCAAGGGGAGTTTTTCAAAGGTGATCTCAGTGACATTCATCAGTGAGGTATGTAGCACTTTTACTAGGATGAGTTCCCGAACTTAATCAGCAGTCTTTCCTACACTGATTTCATCAAATCTGAACTGCTTTGATTCTCTTGGTTTCCTCACCTTACCAGAAAGTATCAACACAAGATTTTTACCCAAGTGCCTCATTTTGTTAGTAAGTGTATCTCTATTTTGTTTGCTGCAGCATATTACCATCTTTAGGCAAATCTATTTAAAATCTGTCCCAGGAATGATTACAGACACACGTTCCGAGAAATTCTGTAGGCTTGAAGAAAGCAGTTTTTCCAAAGTTTGGAGTATTCTCAGATGGTACTTTCAGACAAAGAAGACAGTCTCTGGAAATGCTCTTGATTTCCTTTTTGTAAAATAACTATTCAAATTAAATTCACAGACAATTCCTCATAAAGGTGATAAAAAGAAATGCATTGCCTGGAGCTAAAATATGTGCATCTTGATTGTAAGCCATGTGTGAAAATACATTACCGAAGTTTCTTGGTGGATATCTGAAACACTGCCAACAACTATGCTGAACTATTAAATTGAAATACTCAATTTTGCCTTCAAATAAAGAATCTGTCTTTGTATATCTATGAGCAAAAATAAATTGAAGCAAATTGTGCCTGTCTTCATGACTTAATTTCATCACAGAAGGAAATAAGATAATGAAACTACTGTTTCCCCACCTACCCCAAAAGAGTACAACTATTTTTGTTATGTTAGGGCAGATACAAAGATTCCTCTTTTCCCTGTAGTTTTGAAATACTTCCCGTTTAAAGTTTTCTGAAAAATAGAAATCTAATTAATTTAGCAATTTACCCTGTAACATTGCCTCTTGACCCTTGCTACAGCGTCAAAATTTAGCCGATCCCTAATGGAGAAATTGTTCTAGTCAGGGAATCTGATTTGCACAACATGGAAAGATTAGAAACACCTGGCATAAGAGCTGCGATTGTCCCTTTCCTTCCTTTCCCTTGACAGGTGGGGATGATGGGTGTCAGTCTAGATGTGACCTAAATACCTTTTCGACACAGCACTTCCAGAAGTCCCTACTGATGTATCAGAGTTAGCAAGATGTATTGTCTATCCCTGAAGCTTTTACACTCAAGTGACATTGAGACCCTGTGCTAGTATCTTCTTTTTTTTTTTCTTTTTTTTTTTAATCCTCAGAGAACAATGTAGCTAATTATATCTGTCTCTTGGAATTGTTGTGAAGTTGACATGAAATCAATTGCAAGGAACATCCTAAACTGATTATACAATAGCTGGTCAATAAATGAATGTTGATTGAATTCTTAGAAATCTGGATATATAGTACTTGTGATGCAATCAATTCCTTTTAAATATGCTTTCTGATCATGGCCTTGTAACTCTGAAAAACTGTTGGGTGAGGACTACGCAAATAAGGTGTGCTTATTCCGAGCAGTCTAACGGCAGCCTGGAGGTCTGAGGCACATCTGCGTGTGTGATGCGGAAAGACAGACATGTACAAACAGTGCTGGAAATAAAAAGAAATCTTCAATTTTAACTTAAAACTTGAGGCTATAGTACCTTCAGAACTTTTCTTTAAATCAAATTTTAAAAGCAAAAAAGAAAACTGAATCAAAGAATATCTGTTCCCTGTTTTAGCAAATGAATTAGCTGAGTTGGAATGTCTTAAGGCAAAAAGTATATATATACTTGAATTCTGGTATAAGCTTTTAAAATATTCAGATATTATATAAAACTGAACTATTAGAAAGATTTGTCATCTCTTTTAAGGTCTCTTTTTTTTTTTTTTTTTTGGTCTTTCAGTATCTCAGGGCTCTTTAGTTTGATATGCTCATGTCTACAACCCTACAAAGGAAAGCTAGCTACCTCCTTCCCATCACATAAGAGGTAAAGAGAAATCTAGATGTTTTACGGATGTTGCCAATTTGGAGAGCCAGTTGTTAGCCTTGGAGGAAAAATAATGGGAAAAAAGACATAAATCTTAAAATTGAGCAAAGAGCAAAAACCTTTTAAAAAATGATGAAATGTCAAATGCCTAATTTCCCAGATGAGGGGTACACTTAAAATAAAATATATGTGTAACATATGTGTGTGTGTGTTATTATGATGAACTCTGATTAGTTCCTAAATGTAGGATCTGCCTTCCTTTTATTCTTTGTCATGTATGTTAGCATTATTTTCTATGTTATTATGGATGAAATTGTGTCCTTCTTAACCCATATACCTGTAGATTTAATCCTGTTTATAAATAGGGCTTTGTTTGTTATGTTAACTGAGTCATACTTGAGTAAAGTTCTAAATCTAAACATTTCTGAGTCACCAAAAGAGGAGATTACATACACACACACATACACATGGAAGTGAGGGGAACAGAAGTTGTGTCAGGATTGTGTACAAGCCGAGAAACCAAGGAATATCTGGGGCTACCTGCATGGAAAGCATCAACATGGCCAATTTGAACTTCTAGCCTCCAGAACTACTAGAAAATAACTTTTCCTTCTCTAAAGTCACCCACTTATATTGTGCTAGTGTGTTATAGTTGCACTAGGAAACTAAGATGTGTATTATTAACGACCAGGACCTGTGCAATTCATTAAGGTATTAAAGAGGGCATGATAGGTTATGACAATTGAACATTATTTTTCAGTATCACATTGCCATGTCTAAAATAATTATACAAAGATTAATTTTCCCACAAGTGTCCTTATTTTGTCTGTAATATAAGTTTCTCAGTTACAAGAAGACAGGGGAGGGACAAAGAAAAGTCAAGACCTAGCTTAAGATCCTCCACCTGCTAGCCCAATCCAGTTCCTTTATTGTCATGCAAGAACACAAGCAAAGAACCTCTGTTTAGTGTGCTGTCATTGTCAACAGTGTCTCTGACAGATATGAAGGCATGAACTACAACAGGAATTGTATTTTAGGTGTAGAACTGAGGAAGAGACAAAATAGAGCTTTGGAAAGAAAAGGATCCACACAGCCAGAATTCATCCATATAATATTAATTCTTCATATCTCATCCAAGAAATAAAAAAGAACACCTGATGGAATTAGCTAAACTTCCTCTTAGTCTGGAAACTTTGGAAATCAGAGGAAAGTACCGATCGGCACTAATATTCTCGGCACTTCTACCAGGCTCTTTCTAAAAATTCAACCTCCTAAGTCTTCTAACTTGTTGTGTGTTGGGTGACATTAAGACCTAGTATAAAAGAAGTGCACTGGAACTGGAGAAAATGGCAAAATAACCTCCTCAGAGAAATAGTCTCTGGTTGACATCCCAACAAGCAAAAAGCCAAAGGAATCAGTGAGAATCAGCAGTTGTCCCAAACTAGTCATCTGCTTTACAAGGAGGATCATAAATCCAACCACAGCCCTAATTAGCCATCCTGTGGCTAGAAGCAGACCCAGCGATAACACTGTCATTCTTCAAATCCTCTGAGTTTATTGTGTTTGCTTCACTCCTGACACTAAGAGAAGAGCCTCATCCTCTCTCAATTCCTCCTCCTCATTCCAACTCCTTATCAAGGGTAGATGAAGATAGCTTTTGCCTGACCAAGCATCAGCCCCAATAATAACATGTGTTGGGTAGGGACTTGAGGAAAGGTGGAGGAAGTATGTGTGGGTGTAGATGTAAGAGACATAAAAGGAGAGAGAAAGATTTGGAAAGGGTTAGGGAGTTGTATAAATCTGTAAAAGCCTGCCTCTAAGAAGTCTTCTACCCTTAACAAAAAGAAATAAAGAAAACAAAAGCTTGTTGCCATTGAGTTGATTCTGACTCACGGCTGCCCCCCTGATGTTGTTGTGAGGCGTCGTTAGGACAGAATCCTAAGTAAATAAAAGGGAAGATGGCATGTTTTTTTTTTCTTGTTCTTTCCTGGTTGTATACTGTTTCACACTTTTGTAAACATTTTTATTAACAGGTTGAGGGTAGGAAGAGTATGAGTGCCAAACCAGACAAAGCACGTCATCTTCCCTCTTGCCTGACCAAGCAACAGCCTCAATCATAACATGTGTGGGGTGCAGGCTTGAGGAAAGGTGGAGGAAGTATGTGTGCCTGCAGGTGCAAGAGACAGAAAGGCTTTGAAACGGCTAGGGAGTTGTCATTTCTCCTTTACCTTTATGAAGGTGTTTCTCATCCAGCTACCACTCTTCCGTCCCTCCGAATGTGACGAGACACCAGGATTAACTCCCCATTCACCCCAACTCGGGCCATCCAAAATTTCTGTTTTTCCACCCTGCACAGCATGTGTTTGGCTGGATGCTGAAAAGTGAGAGATCAGGGTAAGTCCCACATCTGGCCTTGCTCTTCTTTCTCCTCAGCCGGTAGATGAAACACTGTCCAGGGCTGAAGCAGACTGTCAACAATAGCGTGGTTGGTGCCTCTCTTCAATTTCTGGTGTCCTGCCACACTTAGAGGGTATTTCAACATCCCTCTCACCTTCAGTGCACAGAGATTCCTAGAGTCCCAAGAAGCCACTCCTGGGATCCCTGTTTGATCCTTGGAATTGATTGACCTTGTCACCTGTTGTTGTTTTCAGGTGCTGTTGAGTCAGTTCTGACTCAAAGCGAACTCACGTACAACTCAACAAAACACTGCCTGGTCCTGTGCGATCCTCAGTCACTACTGTTTGAGCCCAGGGTCGCAGCCACCGTGTCAATCCATCCTGTTAAGGTTCTTCCTTTGTTTCTCTAATCCTCTAGTTTATTAGGCATGATGTCCTTCTGCAGGTACTAGTCCTTCCTGATAACATGTCCCAAGTATGTGAGACAAAGTCTGCCAGCCTCACTTGTAGGGAGTATTCTGGCTGTACTTCTTCCAAGACAGATTTGTTCATTCTTCTGGGAGTCCATAGCATACTCAGTACTCAATATTTTTCTTCACCAACACCTAGCGCTGCCATAACACAACTACTACCATAAGTGAGTGGCTTTAAAGAACAGAAATTGATTTCCTCAAGGTCTGGAGGAAGCTAAAGTCCAAAATGGGGCATCAGCTATTTCGCGTCCTTCTGTGAACCTGTCTTCTGCTTTCTGATGCACGCCAGCAATCCTCGGCGCCCCACTGCTGTAGACAGGTGCTTGAGTGGAGTCTGTCTTCTCTACCCTCCTACACAGAGTATGGCCCAATGACTATTCTACTCTTTTGATAACTCAAGAAGGACTTGGTTTAGGATCCAGCCTACCCTGGTATGATCTTGTTAACATGACAAAAAAAACATCTTGCCAAGCAATGTCGTATTCACAGTAACTAAGGCCAGGATTTCAATACATATTTTTGTAGGACACAGTTTAATCCATAATGCTGATCTTTTCTCTTTACCTTCCAGTCTTTAAACAGCCTCTGAGTCCTATAGCAGGCTCAGCTTTATTGTTTTTGCCCTTGTTGTTTCAAGTGACAGACATCACTTTGCTAAGCCCGTAGTACCTCATTTGATCTTTATAAGAAGCTTGCATAGTTTAACTAAGCTACTGCTGTTATTGCTCTTTTATAGATTAGAAACCTAAAGGATCAAAGACCAAGCATATCAAATGAGACACAAAACCAGACAACAAACGAGTGAATCAATGAATGAATGACTTTACCAAAGTGGCTAAGACACAACCAGATCTCCGATTGCCCAGCCCTCCACCCACTCCCCTCCCTCTGGAGCACAGAATTAAAACCATAACATCTTAAGGCTTCTGCAGCTCACATTTGGCATTTGAAGGGAGTATGCAAGTGAGGAAAGAAAGATTTTGTATCACATTGTTAGGTTTATGAAATGTTTATCATTATATCCTTTATGTCCTTTCATCATTATAAAAGAATTCCCTAAGCCAGTGTTAGCTCCATTTTAGGAATAAGAGATTGAAGTTCAGAGAAAGTGACTTGATTAAGCACCCAAAGTTAACTGGTGGTATAACGCAGACTTGAGGCTGAGTCTTGCATTTTTTTCAGTAAACGAGCTTAAAGCTCAGGCCTTCTTAGCTCATCCACCTTCAAAAACAAGACACCTCCTTTATGACTAATAATTTAAAATGCTTAAAATGATTTTGAGCCCTTTAGAAAAGCAGTCATGCACACTTTTACAATAGTCATATTGATCCTCTTGTGGTCCCCTGTGGTCCCCTCTGCTCCCATCCTGCAGGCATTGTGATGGGATCACCCAGTTCAAAGAGTCTGGCATTAAAATGGAAAACCTAATAGCTAGCAAGACTCCAAATCTCCCTGGCATATAGATTCAGTGGCATTACTGAAGTCTGCTGGAAACGTGACATTAATGACAAGTAGGAACGTTATAGTTCCCATTTTCCTTTGCTGACATTACAAATGTAAAACCTCCCATTTCCCCAAAAGTTCATCTACTTGATCTATGCTGCTGAGGCTACGTATTTAGTAACTTCTAGCAGCAGAAAAGATTCTGGCAGAGACCACTGGATCTGTTAGCCTTGTGCAGGCACAACCTATTCCAAGACGGAGAAGCCATCATTAATCTCCCTGACCTTATTCCACCTTCACGCTGTGCTCAGCATGCATCCTGCCCAAAACGCTCAAGGATACTGTGTGAGGGGGCTGGGAATACATATCCATCAAGGATATACCCAAGCCAAATCCACTGCTGTCAAGTAGATTTTGACTCACAGTGACCTTATAGGATAGAGTAAAACTGTCCCATAGAGTTTCCAAGGCGCTCCTGGAAAATCCAAACTGCCGACCTGTTGGTTAGCAGATGTAGCACTTAACCGGTATGCCACTGAGATTTCCATCACGGATATAGGAAGATGGATAAGACTTCCATGAAACAGAGAGAAACATGTCTGGAACACAGTAATTGTACATGCTAGAAACTGAGCAAAAGCTGAAGTATTGGAACTGATACAGTGGAAGGAAATTATTACAGCCAGCCAGCCACAACTACCCAAAGTATAAATCGCTGGGTCAATTGTGAAGAAGAACTAAGTCAGCTTATATGTCCAGCACTCCCTGGTTGAAAAACCAGTTTGCATATTACCTCCTCTGTGAAAGAATCTCATGTCTCCAGGAGGAACTGAATATTTGTTTGCTACCATGTTCTCCATTAAGGAATGGGATGATGCCTACCTTCTCTGCTGTTTTATCCTATCTATTTAACACAGGCCCAGGTGAATAGGAAGAACCTGATAATTACAGTTAAATTAACTTGAGTGTTCATTATTCTCCTTTCACCCCCGCCCAGCTACCACCACCACTCTGTTCCCATAAGAAGTCCTCCTGGTGGAGTGCTTCAGCACTTGTCTGCTAAACAAAAGTCAGCAGTTTGAACCCACCAGCCCTTCCAAGGGTAAAATATGTGACAATCAGCTTCTGTAACAATTACAGCCTTAGAAACTCAACAGCACAGTTCTACACTGCCCTCTACGGCCACTGCAAGTTAGAAACAATTTCAGGTCAATGAGGTTTTTTTTTTTTATGCTCTCCTAACTGATCCGACTCGACGGCACTTGGCTTGGCTTGGCTAAGGCACTTGGCTTGGCTTGGCAAGGCAACACTAACATCAAACCTTTACAGACCCTAGTCTTAGTCAGCTAACGGCTCCTTTAACAGAAATACCAAAAATGCATGGCTTTAAAAAGAAATTTTATTCTGTAGCAGTCCAGTAGGCTAAAAATCCAAATTCAGGGCATCAGCTCCATAGGCTTTCCCTGTGTGCTCTGGAGGAAGGTCCTAGTCATTGATCTTCTCCCGGACTGGGAGCTTTTGAGGTACAAGCATCCTGGGCCCTTTGCAAAGGAACAGTTCTGTTCCTATCACTACTTCTTCCTTGATGGCATGAGGTCCCCAATTCTCTGCTTGCTTCTCTTTCCTTTATGTAGCCCAAGAGATTGTCTCAAGGCACAGTACAATTTTACACGTGAAGTCCTGTCCCACTAATACAATTACCACCCATCTGCCCTCGCTAGCATCATAGAGGCGGGATTTACAACGTGGAAGAACATCGCACAATAATAAGAATCATGACCCAGTGGAGTGGGGGGCATTGTTCAGTCCATGAAACTCCTTCTCATATTTCTGTTTTAGTCTTTGCTCTCCCCTCTCCCCTCAGTAGTTTGTCAGGTCCTTGGTGACAGGAACCAGAATCTACTCATTGTGGTAGCCTGGCACCTGTCCACAATATTTTTTCTGTAAATTCTACAAATGTTTCCCAGATAGAGTGGAAATAAGTGATTTCTAAGGTAGTTCATTTTCAACATTCTATTATATTACAAGAAGCCAAAGTTCTTATGAAACATGTCCTTGAGAAATGTCTAAGCTGGTTGAGAAGCCAGAGGAATGTCAACTAAGTGAATACACACACGACATAGGGTGGGCCATGGGACTCAGTCAGGCACTTTGTGCTTTGTGCCCTGCCGCACTTCAACATAGTCAATGGGAAACCAGACTTGGGCAGGTAACCATGTTAAGTTAACCAAAAATGGTATACAATTGTAACAACAACAACAAAAATAAACACTGCCATCAAGTCGGTTCCAACTCATAGCAGCCCTGTAGGACAGGGTAGAACTGCCCCATAGAGTTCCCAAGGAGCATCTGGTAGATTTGAACTGCTGGCCTTTTGGTTAACAGACATAGCACTTAACCTACTATGCTACCAGGGTTTCCATATGATTATAGAAATGAATTTTTGATACTGAGTCTACTGATGTTCCACTCACTGCACTCCCAATATGTGGTCAAATTAGAAAATCCAAGGATGTGATTGTTTTAAATTAGCTCTGAAGTTAGCTGTAGGAGATTTTCTTTTTTGCTGCTTTCGAGGTCGTCTGGCTAGCAGGCATCTACGCTGAGAAGTAAGAACAGTAACCCACAACTAACAGCAGCTAGTTCTACAGCCTCTGAAAACAGTACCCAATGACCAGCCAAATTTAAAGGAGTAGAAGGCTTCAAGTCATCAGCAATGCGTCTGCTTCTATAGGCCTGACTTGCAGGGCTGGTGTCTTTCTACATGTCACGACAAATATGCTATTAAGTCAGTTCTCCCACAGTAATAAACCTTTCCAAATAACTTGGGGTGTCAGAACACTGGAAGGGAAGCAAAGCACTTAATTAAAAAGAAGCGTGCTATGGCCAGTAATCCCAAGGACTGATGCAGTAACTGTGCTCAGAAGACAACCTGCACAGGGTATTGATATTAGCACTCAAACCAAAATTTGCAAGTAGCCTCTGCATTTGAAATCCAGCATTTCTTCATATACAGCCAAGATACATGACATCTGCGGGATGTAGAACTTGCCAGAGCCAAAGGCTCCTTACTGGGCACACACTCTGTACAGTTACACGGATCCCCATACTTATTTTAATGCTCTACCATCTCAGTAGTTCTTAAATCTTTTTTAATAAGGGGCCCTGCATCTTCTTTTGAACTCCAAAGTCAAACTCAATGCCATTGAATCAAGTCTGACTGATAGCAACCCTATGGGACAGAGCAGGACTGACCCTATAGGCTTTCCAGGGAGATTCTGGTGGATTCAAATGGCCGACCTTTTGGTTAGCAGCCAAGCTCTTAACCACTGTGCCACCAGGGTTGCTCATTTGCACTAACCTATAACCCATTATCAGAGGGGACCAATCGCTGGAGAAGGGAATCATTCTTGGTAAAACAAAGTGACAACAAAAACAGAGGACTCTCAGCTCAAACACATCGACAATTGTCAGGATGGTGCAGAACAGTCAATGTTTTATTTTGTGATACATAAGGTCATGACAACAGAACAAACTCATTTGTTCTAGAAGAAGTACAACCAGAGTGCTCCTTGGAAGCAAAGATGGCAAGAATGCATCTTACATTCTTCGGCCATGCTGTCAGGAAGGATCAGTCCCTGGAGAAGGACATCATGCTTGGTAGAGTGGAGGGTCAGCAAAAAAGAGGAAGACCCTCGGCAAGATGAATTGACACAGTGGCCGCAACAATGGGCTTAAGCATAAAAACGACTGTGGACATGACGCAAGACCAGGCAGTGTTTCGTTCTGTTGTTCACAGGGTCACTATGAGTCAGAAGTGACTCAACAGCACCTGACAACAACAACAAGGTCACAATGAGGAGGGGCAGAGTTAGATGAATGAGGTCTAGCTGAATGTGGAAATTATCAAACAATATCATTATTATCACCACAATTTAAAGGCATCCATTCTTCTTCTGTGTTCCTTATTCATTGTCCAGCTTTCAAGTGCGTACGATGAGACTGAAAACTCCATGGCTTGGGTCAGGACGCCTTAGTCTTCGAGGTGACATCTTTACCTTTGAACACTTTGGAATCTGTTCCAAAGGATCTCTTTCAATACTTTAAAGAGAGCCTTTGCAACAGATTCTCCCAGGGCAGTGTCTTTTGATTTCTTGCCTGCTGCTGCCATGGGTGTTGGTTGTGGAACCAAGTACAATGAAAACCTTGACAACTTCAATTCTTTCTCCATTTATTATGATGCACTTACTGGCCCAGTTGTGAAGATTTCTGTTTTCTGATGTTGAGGTACAACCCTTACTGAAGGCTGTGGTCTCTGATCTTCATCAGTAAATGTTTCAAATCCTCTTCACTTCCAGCAAGCAGGGCTGTGTCATTAATAGACTGTTAATGAGTCTTACTCCGATCCTGATGCCTCATTCTTCTTCATATAATCCAGCTTCTCAGATTATTTGCTCAGCACACAGACTGAAAAGGTGTGGTGAAAGAATGCAACCCTGACACACATCTTTCCTGACTTTAAACCATGCAGTGTCCCCTTGTTCTGTTTGCACAGCTGCCTCTTGATACTTGTAGATTCTTCATGAGCACAAATAAGTTTTCTGAAATCCCCATTCCCCATAATGTTATCCATAATTTGGTATGATCCATGCAGTTGAATTCCTTTGCGTAGTCAGTGAAACACAGGTAAACACCTTTCTGGTATTCTCTGATTTCCATCAAGATCCATCTGAAATCAGCAATAATATCCTTGGTTCCACATCTTCTTCTGAATCTAGCTTGCATTTCAGGCAGTTTCTTGTCAGTATACTACTGCAGTCACTTTTGAATGATCTTGAGCAAAATTTTACTTGCATGTGATATTAATGATATTGTTCAATCATTTCCACATTCAATCGGATCACCCTTCTTGGGAACAAGCATAAACATGGGTCCCTTCCAGTCAGTTGGCCAGGAAGCTGTCCTCCAAATTTCTTGGCATAGACAAGTGAGCACTTCTAGCCATTTGTTGAACCATCTCAAGTGATATTCCATCAATTTCTGAAGCCTTGTTTTTCACCAGTGCCTTCAACACCACTTTGACTTCTTCCTTCAGTACCATCAGTTCCTGATCATGTGCTACCTTTTCAAATCGGTGAACATTGACCAGTTCTTTCTGGTATAACGACTCTGCATTCCTACCAACTTCTTTTGATGCTTCCAGGGTCATTTAATATTTTCCCTGCAGAATCCTTCACTATTGCAACTCTGGCCTTGAATTTTCTTCTGCAGTTATTTCAGCTTGAGAAATGCAGACCACGTTCTTCCCTTTTGGTTTTCTATTTCCGGCTCTTTGCACATGTCATTATAATACTTTACTTTGTCTTCTTCAGCCGCTCTTTGAAATTATCTGTTCAGTTCTTTTACTTCATCATTCCTGCCTTTTGCTTGAGCTACTCAATGTACAAGATGTCCCTCCTTCTATTGGTCCCTGGATTGTATGCGTCTGTTTGCTTATCTAATGACTCTACTGCATAATAACCTCAGTGAGAGTAGGAAATGGGTCTGTGTTGGTAGCATACCTGACTGCATCAATATTTCTCACTCTACATTCTCTTCTCAAACCTTGTCACTGTTCCCCTACGAGGAAGAGTCTATGAACTCTCCTCTTAAACCTCGATGAGCCTTTGTAACCACTTCAGCTAAAAAGTAGAGATGAAATAATGCTATGTTAACTCCTAGGGTTGGTCAGAAAAGCCGAGGCAGCATCTATCCAACTCCTTCTCTTTGATGACGTCCCTTAAAATTCCTCCAGCGTGGTAGAAGGCCAACCAAAGCATATAAAAAGGAACACGAAGGGAGGAGATGAATCCCAGCCCCAACTGAGCCCCGTAATCAACAGTTAGCATTCAAATACCAACCATGTCAGTGAGCGATCTTGGAAGCCGATACTGCAGCCCTGAATAAAGACCACCTCAGCTATTGTCAAATGGAACAGAAGAATTCTCTCCACTGATACTGGCCAAAATTGCAGATTCATAAATGAAATCATGCTGTTGTTTTAACACACGAAGTTTGGGTATGATTTCTTGAGTAGTAACAGATCATCAGAACAGTTTTTTCATAGTTGCTTATACTATAGTTTGTTGAATAGTTATATCTCTGCTACCTAATTGTCTTAGTCATCTGATACTGCTCTAGCAGAAATACCATAAGTGGATGGCTTCAACAAAGACAAGTTGTTTTCTCACACTGTACAGTAGCTGGAAGTCTGAAGTCAGGGTTCCTGTTCCAGGGGGATGTATTCTCTTGGTCAGCACTGGAGCAAAGTCTTTGTGTCGCATCAGCGTTCCTTTGGTCTTAGAGCATCTAAGCACAGGAATCTCAAGTCTTAAGGGTATGCTCTGCTCTCACTGCTGCTTTCTTGACAGTATAAAGTCCCCACTCTTCACCTACCTCCTTTTGCTGTTTATCTCTTGTAGGATAATAGGTGATACAAGCCATACTCAAGGGAAACTCCCTTTACATGGAACAAGGAGGTGACCTTAGAAAGTCCCATCCTGATCCTCTTTCACATAACCCAGCCTATTAACCACAGGCAGAGATTAAGATTTACAGCCCAGGAAAATCACAAAACAGAGGATAATCACCCAATACTAGGAATCATGGCCCAGCCAATTTGGCACACAGTTTGGGGGGCACACACCTCAATCCATGACACTAATGCAATAACAGGCACAAGACAGATGGCAGAGGAGGGGAAGAGAGGCAGCAAAAGGGAAAGAGAAATAATCTCTCTACAGCATCCGTCTCTAAGTAGGTAAGTTCTTTACTTTGTCTTGGCCTGCACATCATCAGTGTCAAGGACACCCGCTCAACAGAAAGAGTAAAAATCCTGGCAGTTTACAGAGTCAAAAGCACTGCTGCTTTTAAAACAACTCTGAAATATTAAAAAGTAAGAAGAAATAAATTCTATCTCCCAAACATTTTACCTTCCCCAAGCCTTTCTGATGATATGAAACATCAGGCTAGTAAATTACTACCTGCCACGTTCCACACTTATTTGTTTAAGGGTGTCGCCCTTTTGTGACCCAGTTACTTTTTTTCTTTTAATTTGTTTGTTGATATGATGTGTTTTCAATAAAGAAGGGCATGCTGAATCACTGAGTATATCTGAATTTTTGGTAAGTAATATGACTTTTATTTTATGCCTCATTCCACAGATCATATTCACAAAGTCCAGAGATAGGTATGCACACCTCAAGTTCTGTCCCTGAAATTCACAGGTGCATGTACGTATACAAAACAAGAATTTTCCAAATTCATGTTTTTCTTACCAACATTCAATGATACAGGACCACCACGTACAAAACTCTTTTTTCCCCCATTTCATTCTATTACAAATATCCTTGCCTGCTGGCAACACACATGAGGTGTGACAGTTAAGTCCATGGACTTAATTATGCTAAATATCGCTTATCTCGTTGCTGAATATCACTACAGTCACCTTCCAAGTACTCCCCTTGGGAAGCTATGCACCGACACACTCCTGAAAGCAATTTTGGAACTCTTTCTGGAATGGCCATCGTGCATGGCATGGTGGGAAACTCTTGAACTTGATTGTACAGTTGTGTATGAGGAAGTTTTTAGCCAGTAAACAAATAACTGTATTGGAATACCCTCCCTTTTCATCTGATCTGGCCCACAAAGACTTTTTTCTTCACCTAAAGATGAAGGAAATATTGAAAGGAAGACAGTTGGGATGCATCAAGGGTAATACAATGACAGCTCTGATGGCCATTCCAGAAAGAGTTCCAAAATTGCTTTGAAGTGTGAACTAAGCAATGGCATTGGTGCATAGCTCCCCACAGGGAGCACTTCAAAGGTGACTGTAGTGATATTCAGCAATGAGGTATGTAGCACTTTTTCTAGGATGAGTTCATGAGCTTAATTGGCAGACCTCATATTGCCAGTGGGATAGCAGGTTCCCAATGAACACTAGAGGTACAAAAAGTAAGTGGTAGCTATATGCACTGCAGTTCCTGTAAGGGTTCAATACATTTGAGCGTGTGATCTTCTGCCCAGGGCTGTGTTTACTGTTCCTCCCTGCTTCAATAAATTACTTACACGTTGTACTCTTATAGGGAAAGAGGAGGAGCCACTATGAATTTTGTGGTTGTTTTTCTCAGAGTTCTGATGTTTTTCATAAGACATGCTGCAGTATTTTGTACTCATGTACCTAAACTATTTAGGTTTCTAAGAAATTTAACTCGAGAATGGGTGGGTTGGATGACCTAGCTAGTGGACTGTGAATGCCCTGAATTTTCTGGAAGCTTGGATTCACGGTCAGCTTTATGTCTCTATAGGCCTTGCTTCTTGTACATACTTCATAAACACTTGTTCAATTATTGAAAATATATCTAGAATGACAGCATCAGCCACCATCCCAGACAGAGAACATCCATCCAAAATAGAAAAAACCTGAAAAATGTGTCTATAGGTAATGAAGAGTTACCTGTTTTTCAAACTGTGCAGCTTAAAGAAACAGGGTGATTTTCAGAGGACACTGAACTGTCCAGGCTGATACTACATAGTGATCAGTCAAGGGTGTGGGTTGCTATAAATTCAAGGATAGACATCTATCCTGTTTTGCTCATCCAGCTTGTTGTAGATTATGTCCCCCAAAATACATGTCAGCTTGGCTATGTCTTCATTTCCAGTATTGTATGTTTTTTCTACCATTTGTAACCTGATGTAGTTTTCCTATATGTTGTAAATCCTAAACTCTGTAACGTTAGAGAGGCAGGATCAGAGGCAGTTACATTAACAAGGCAGAACACAACCTACAGGATTAGGCTGTAGCTTGAGTCAACTTCTTTTGAGAACAAGAGAGAGATGCAAGCAGAAAGGACGGGGATCTCCTACCATCAAGAATGAAGAGCCAGGAATGGAGCAAATCCTTTGGATCCAGGATCCCTGTGTGCAGAAAATCCCAGACCCAGAGAAAGGTTGATGTCAAGGGCTTTCTCCCAGAGCTGACAGAAAGAGAAAGACTTCTCTTGGAGCTAGTGCCACAAATGGACTTCTAGCTAGCCCCCTAGACTGTGAGAGAATAACTCACTTTTTGTGAAAGCTACACACTTGTGGTATCTCTGTTATAACAGCACTAGCAAACTAA
Source organism: Heterohyrax brucei (assembly GCA_028571685.1). Lineage (NCBI taxonomy): Eukaryota > Metazoa > Chordata > Mammalia > Hyracoidea > Procaviidae > Heterohyrax > Heterohyrax brucei. The sequence goes on from CM053149.1 coordinate 57,266,301, forward strand.
GACACAAGTCTCATCATTTCCGTAGCAGCAACAGCAAATCAGAGCTCAACAATTACTGTGATTTGTAATCTTTTAATTATTTCTTAAAACATCTAAGCATTTGGGTGATATTTTCTCACTAAAAATTAAGGCCCCCCCAAAATATTCTGATAGCTTTGCTTGCTTTCTTGAGTCTTGATAAAACATGTGTAAAGTTAGACAACTATAAATATATAAACTATAAGCATATATGCTTTATATATGTATGCCTGATTACATATGTATATAATATATGTATGTAATCTTTGAATGGAAAATACCATTTTTTTATGGGAAACATTGACAAAGCTGTGGTGCTTCTGCCAGTTCTAGAACATGCTGCTTCTCCTCCTTGGAGTCATTCCAGCCGCTTGGCAAATATATACTATAAGATATTTTTGGACTTACTCTTGTTTCAAAGGGGATGATGTATTTTCAGACTGGCCTTCAGAATGAATGAACTGAATGGAAAAACATACTGTTCTGTATTTAATGAACAGGAGAACATTCTTTTCTCTCACAAGATTAAATTCTGTTTCTATAACGTGTGTACCTTCGCTATTTATATAAACGTTTTAGTGTTTGTTTGTTTTTGTTTTTAAAATAGGACGTTGCATTTCACAGGCTGTCTAATACAGCATACAAAGAATGCATGAAATTAGCAATTTCCCAGAGGCTGTGAGTCCAAAGATAGGCTGTTAAGCCAGAGAAAGTCCATTTGCCACAGAGAGAAGTCAAGTAAAGCTTATACAACTCTGACAACTCTGTATTTCCTTTTATTTTATTTTTCAACTTTGGGAAGAAACACCAAGAATCAATCAACTCTAGAAGGAATATTTGGAGACCTGAATCAGGTGTACTGGTTCAGTACTATGGTTGCTAATCAAACAGTCAGCAGTTCAAATCCAGTAGGCGCTCCTTGGAAACTCTATGGGGCAGTTATATTCAGTCCTAGAGGGTCACAGTGAGTCAGAATCAACTAAACAGCAGTGGATTTTTTTTTTTCATTCAGAATAAAGAAAAATGTTCCCAAAGTATTTCCTTAAGACTATTCTACTACATATCCCCGAAATTTCTTAGAATATTCTTCAGGTAGCTCGTGAAAAGGACTTAGAGCTGATTATGATGACAGGTTCACTCTTTCGGGGTTGGCCAAGTCTTGGCTCCCACTTGCATAAAATAAAGATTTAAATGACAGTTTTATAGACTGTGGTTAAAAGAAATTGGATACATCGTTCTTCCTGGGTTTATTATTACTATTAACCCAAACATCAGTTAATCAAATAACTTGGGAAATTATAACTTGGCCGTTTTCCAGCGCTACAGATCAACACCTCTGGATTCTTTAAAATAGTAGATCATCACAATGTTATGGATCAAGACCATGGAACTGTCTCTGAGAGGCTCACATAGCCCTTGTTTCCATCTTTTACAGCCATACCATTCCCAAAATTACATTGCCGTAGAGTCAATTTCAACTCCCAGTGACCCAGACAAAGTAGAACTGGCCCACAGAGTTTCCAAGGAATAAGTGGTGGATTCAGCCACCAACTTTTGGGTTAGTAGTCACTGTTGTAACCAGGGTGCCACTGCCAATGAGTCGATTTGAACTCATAGCAACCCTACAGAAGAGAGCAGAACTGCCTCATAATTTCCAAGGAGCACCTGGTGGATTTGAACAACCAAGCTTTTGGTTTGCAGATGTAGCACTTAACCACTACCCCTCCAGGTTTTCTATAATACCACTAGCACTTTATTAAAAACTTCCTCTATTCAAATCCCTGGAAAACAAAGACTATGGGAAAAATAAGACAGAGTTAAGCTACGTTATTTTAACACAAATGTAGTTTTATTTTATTGCAACTTTATATTGGTAACTGAGCAAATAATTTATACACATGAGAAAAAATACATCAAAGGAAAATTTTTATATTTTCAATAGACTCCTATAATCAGAGATCATTATCAAGTATGCTAATTTCAATAATTATTTCCAACTTCCACTTCTATTATTGTTGTTAGGTGCCATCAGGCTGATTCCCACTCATAGTGACCCTATGTCCAACAGAAATGCTGCCCAGTCCCATACCATCTTTACAGTCACTGCTATGCTCAAGACTACTGTGCCAGCCATTGTTCCAGTCCATCTGATTGATGGTTCTCCTCTTTTTTGCTGATCATCTTCTTTACCAAGCATCATGTCCTTCTCCAGAGACTGGTCCCTCTTGAAAACATGTACAAAGTACATGAAACAAAGTCTCACCATCCTTGCTTCTAAGGAGTACTGAGGCTGTACTTCTTCCACAACAGATCTGTTCATTCTTCGGGCAGTCCATAGCATAAGAGGACTGCCAATTACGTATGCAAATGAATCCTAGAAAAAGTGCCACACCCCTCATCGCTGAATATCACTACAGTCACTTTCCACATATTCCACTCAGGAAGCTATGGCCTACTCCACCCTTCAACGCAATTTGGGAACTGTTTCGGGAAAGGCCATCAGAGCTGTTGTCATATTACCCTTGATGTCCTGAATGTCATCAAAATGTCTTCTTTTCAATATTTCCTTTATCTTGCGTTCAAGAAAAAAGTCACTGGGGGCTAAATTAGGTGAGAAGGGCAGGAGTTCCAATACAGTTATGTGTTTACTGGCTACAGTCTTCCTCACAGACAACCATACAACTAGGTTTCCAAACTTGCCACGGTACACAATGGCCATTCCAGAAAGAGTGGTATTCAGCAATGAGTGATCTTCAGCAATGAGGTATGCAGCACTTACAACAATTAAGTTCATGGGCTTAATTTTCAGATCTGATATACTCAGTATTCTTTGCCAGCACCACAATCCAAAGGCGTCATTTCCTGTTTCACTTATTCACTGTCCAGCTTTTGCATGTATATGAGGTGACTGAAAATAGAATGAGTGAGATGCACCTTAGTGTCAAACTGACATTGTTACTCTTTTAATGCTTTAAAGAAGTTTTTTTTTTTTTTTTTTTTTTTTTGCAGCAGCAACAGCAGATTTGCCCAGTGAAATACATCATTTGATATCCTGACTCTGCTTCCATGGGTGTTGATTGCAGATCCAAAGAGAAGTCCTTCACAATTTCAACCTGTTCTCCATTTATCATGATATTACTTGCTGATTCAGTTGTGAAGTTTTTCTTTTTATTTATTTTCTTTTATTTATTTATTTATTTTATTTTTATTTTCTTTTTATTTATAAATAAAAATAATCTATAAGTGCTTCAGATCTTCATGGTCAGCAAGGTGGTGTCATCTGTATAACTCAGGTTGCTAATGAGTCTTCCACCAATCCTGATGCAACGTTATTCTTCATACCATCTACCTTCTCTGATTATTTGCTCAGCATACAGATTGAATAAGTATGATGAAAGCATACAGAAAAGGCACACTTCCTGCTGTATCACCTTGTTCACACACAGATCTCTTTGGTCTATGTACAGGTTCCACGTGTGCACAGTTAAGTGCTCTAGAATTCCCATTCTTGGCAGTATTATGCATAATCTGTTATGATCAACATAATCCAATGCCTTTGCATCATCAATAAAACAAGGTAAACATCTTTCTGGTACACCCTGGCTTTACCCAACATTTGTCTGACATCAGACAAACATGCTATGTCCTGAAAGTTCCATCAACTTACCACTGGAACCATTTTTTAATTATTTTAAAAAATACATGACTTGCGTATGATGCTAATGATGTCGTTTGATAAATGTCCACATTCTGCTGGATTACATATAAGGATCTCTTTAAGTCACTTGGCCAAGTAGATGTCTCCCAAATTAATGTCATAGCTTTCAAGCATTGCTTCTGTTTGCTGAAACATCTCAGTTGAGATTCTGTCGATTCCTAGAAGCCTGATTTTTGTCAATGCCTTCAGTGAAGCCTGATACTCTTCCTTCAGTACCACAGGTTCTTGATCACATGCCACCTCTTCAAATGGCTGAATGTCAATCAGTTCTTTTTGATACAGTAACTGTGTATTCTATCCACCTTCATCTGATGCATCCTCCATCACTCAGTATTTTGTCCACACTCCACTGCTGTCAAGTCTATCCCAACTCCTAGCAGCCCTATAGGATGGGATAGAACTGCTCCACAGAGTCTACATAAAAACATTCTACTATTGCAACTGGAGGCTTTGGTTTTTTCTTTCAGCTTGAGAAATGCTCAGTGTGTTCTTCCCTTTTGGTATTCTGACTCTAGGTCTTTGCATATTTCATTATAATGCTTTACACTGTCTTCTCAAGCTGCCCTTTGAAATTTTCTGTTTCAGTTCTTTTACTTCATCATTTCTCCTGTTAGCTTTAACTACTCTACATTCAACTGCAAGTTTGAGAGTCTGTTCTGATGTCCATTTTGGTCTTTTTTTCTTTCTTTTCTTTTTAATGATCCTTTGCTTTCATCATGTATAATGTCCATGATATCGTCCCACAACTTGTCTGGTCTTTGGTCATTAGTATTCAGTATATCAAATCCATTCTTTAAGTGGGATATACTCAAGGTCATACTTTGGACCTGTTTGACTAGTTTAATGTTCTTCTCAGTTTAAACTTGAACTAGCATATGCACAGCTGATGGTCTGTTCAGTAGTCACACTGGTTTTGCTCTAACTGATAATATTCAGTTTCTCCATAGTCTCTTTCCACAGATACAGTTGATTTGATTCCTGTGCATTCCATCCAGCAAGGTCCACTTGTATAATTGCTATTTATCTTGCTGGAAAAAGGTATTTCCAAGCTCATCCGTCTTGCAAAATTCTATCGTGAGTGAGATTTTGGGTGCCAGTTTTATCACTAAGGCCACATTTTCAACTAGTGGTCCTTCTTTGTTTCCATCTTTCATATTCCAATCACTAGTAATTAGCAAAGCATTTTGATTGCATGTTTGATCAATTTCAGACAATAGAAATTGGTAAAAATCTTCAATTTCTTTATCTTTAGCATTAATGGTAGGTGCATAAATTTCAATAATCATCATACAAACTGGTCTTCCTTGTAGCCATATGCATACTATCCCATCACTGACAGCATTGTATTTCAAGAAAAATCTTGAAATGCTTGTTTTAATGATAAATATAATACCCTTCCTCTTCAATTTGTCATTCCCAGCATAGTAGACTTGACTGCCTTGACAAATAAAGAATAATAGTACAGAATGGTATAAAAAATAAAAGTCTCATCCAATTCCAAATAGAAAAAAGAGTGGGAGAATTGAGGCAACATGAAATTCATAAACCAAAAACCAAAGCCACTGACATCAAGTGGATTCTGATTCACTGTAACCTGATAACTCAGAGGAGAACTGCCACCAAAAGTTTCCAAGGAGTGCTTGGTGGACTTGAACTGCCATTCTTTTGGTTAGCACCCAAATGCATAACCATTATGCAACTTGGGTGCCTAAAAGATAATTATGGTGGGGAAAAATACGTGTAAAGGTAGATCTAATCTTTGTAGTTGCATCCACTTGAGATAATTATTTTATGTCCCTGAACTTAGGTTTCCTCATCTAGAAGTTGGTCATGCTACATCTGCCTAAATACTTGCAGAAAATAAAATACCAAGTTCAGTACTCTGCACATAGCAGGGATTTGAAAAATTCATTTTAGTTCACAAAAAAGATTAACATGAAAAGTCTACTATGAAATCCATTTCTCAAGATGAAAAACTTATAACCTTTTGGTCAACATGAAAATGTGGTGTTCTCAAATGCATTTACATCTCCTCTTTGCATCTCATAGGAATCAATGTTAACAGGAACTGGTTACCTCTGGTCTTCCTCTTCAATAGCTGTTGGATGTATTAAATTATAACTCTTCTCATTTTTCTCTGTCCTTTAGAAATCAATAAAAAAAATTTCACTCTATCATATTAAATTGGGAACTTACTAGCTATGAGCCACCGAAGTTGACCCAGAAACAAGTTGTTCCAAAATTGTACCATCTTTTGTTTTATGTAGACCTCAGGAAAATGTCATAGATGACTTTGCACATTAAAACGGAACAGTAGTAGAGAAGAGCTGAAAGTCTGCACTATTCTTCCTGGGAAGTAGAAAGTCTAAGTTGAACATACAAATTCTCCAGACTATTTTGAACAAGGGGACGCTTGTCCACAGAAGCCAAATTTTAAATATCTCACTCTCAGAATCCTATTGCCACCCTCAATACAATCTCCCAGTATCCCGTACAGCATCTTTACGATTTACAAAGCATTGTAACATGTATGGAAATCCTGGTGGTGTAGTGGTTAAGTGTTACAGCTGTTAACCAAAAAGTTGGCGGTTTGAATTCACCAGGAGCTCCTTGGAAACTCTATTGGGCAGTTCTACTCTGTCCTATAAGGTCACTATAAGTCAGGATTGATTCAGTATCAACATGTTGGATCATCTTTCAACTTACAGAAGGTCACACAACTAGAAGGGTATGGCACCAAAGCTTAGATTCATCTTTCCACTTAATAGCAACCTTACGTAACCTGTGTACTGAAAGATGATGGGGAGTTGTGGAAGTGACTAGGCTGATGAAATCAGATTCTACAGGTTAGAGTACATGCAGGATATAAATGTCAGTGATGGATACAAAGGCAAAGTCAGTTCAGCAAAGAATGAAAAGCACTGGTATTTTTCATCTGATGGATCCATAGACAATGAGAATTTCTCATCTAACTTTTTCAATTGCATTTGACATGCTTTGATGAATAGTACAAGTTGAGGAATCATGGCAAGTGACTTTACGTGGTCCAGGTGGGGCTCTAGGTTTGTAGGCCCAGAAGCCTACAGGCAGGTTATCTTCAGCCCAGGGATGATAGGTCACTGGGGGACAGCACTACATGGCACATGCTCAGACACAGCAACAGAGAAAGATTAGAATGAGCTAAGAGAAATGGAGGAGGAGAAGTCCAAGCTGTACTGAAGACAATGGTAAAAAAGAAGGCTCCAGGAGTTGACAAAATATTAATTCAGATGTTTCAACTAACAGATGCAATGCTAGAAGCACTCACTCATTGATGCCAAAAAGTTTGGAAGACAGCTACCTGGCCAACAGACTTGAGGAGATCCATATCTAAGTCCATGACAAAGAAACATGATCTAATGGAACACAGAAGTTATCAAACAATATTATTAATATCACACACAAGTAAAATTTTTCTAAAGATAATTCAAACTGTTTGCAGCAGTACATCCACAAGGAACAGCCAGAAATTCAAGCCAGATTCAGAAGAGGACATGAAATGGGGGACATCATTCCTGACATCAGATGGTTCTTAGCTGAAGGCACAGACTACCAGGAAATTGTTTACTAGTGTTTTGTTGACTACACACTTGACTATGTGGATCATAAAAAATTATGGATAACATTTTGAGGAATGGGAATATCAGAACATTTAATTGCGTACACGAGGAATCTGTTTATAGACTAAGATGCAGTTGTTTGAAAAAAAAAAAAGATACTGTGTGATTTGAAACCAGGAAAAGTATGTGTGACAATTATATCTTTTCACCATATTTAACCTGTATACTAAGCAAATGATCTGAGAAGCTGGGCTATATGAAGAACAAATTGAGGTACAGATGGACATGATCTTGTTGCTAAAAGCTAAGAAGACTGGAAATACTGATGAAGATCAAAGACTACAACCTTCAGTATGGATTACATCTCAACATAAAGAAAACACAAATCCTCACAACTAAGCCAATAAGCAACATCACAATAAATGAAAGAAAATTTGAAGGTGTCAAAGATTTCATTTAACTTGGATTCACAATCAGAGTCCATGGAAATAGTCAAGAAATCAAATGATCCATCACTTTGGGCAATCTCCTGCAAAGGATCTGTTTCAAGTATTCAAAGGCGAAGATGTTACTTTGAGGACTGAGGTATGCCTGAACCAAACCATGATATTTTCAATCTCCTCATATGCATGTGAATTCTGGAAAGTGGATAAGGAAGACTGAAGAAGAGTTGATGTATTTAAATTATGGTACTGACAACAAGTAGTGAATACACCATGGACCGCCAAAGAAAGAACAAGGCTATTTTCAAAAAGTACAGAGTCCTCTGTGGAACCAAGGATGGTGACACTTCTTCTCATGTACTTTGGACATGTTATCAACAGAGACTAGTCCACGAAGAAGGATATGATGTTTGGTAAGTCAGAGAGGGTCAGCAAAAAAGAGGAAGACTCTCAGTGACGTGGTGGCTGCAACAAGTGGCTCAGGCATGAAAAGGGTGTTAAGGACGGTGCAGTGTTTTATTCTGTTGTACTTAGGGTTGCAATGGAATGGCACCTAAAGACAACATACGTCAACCTTTCTAAAATAGCGTCTGTTCTGCAGAAAATGCACTGTGTTGAAAGAAGCCATATTTGGAGAGCAAAATGAGCAAGGCTTGGTGGTTGGTTGATGAGGTGAAATAGTGAGATGTTGATAGGGGATGGAAGCTGAACTTATGAAATCACTGTAACATTTGGGTTACTTTGGACTGTTGCCAGAATTGCTATAGGATTTCTTAGAAAAGGGATGGCAGGAAAAAAAATCAGAATTTAAAGCAAATAAACCTTGACGTGACGGATATAGAACATCGAATAGAAGCGGGAGCATCATAATCAGAGAGAACACATCCAAAGTTTTGCTGCAGAAATGGAGGTAGGAGGTGCTAAGGATGCAGCATAGACAAGCAGTAGTTGGATTCTAGGAAATCCAGATGCTAGATTCATTTGAAAGAGGACATCTTGAGTATTTGGTCTCAGGCTAGAAAAGAGAAGGTAAAGAAAGGATGAACCTGAAGATTGGAAAACAATTACAGGAAAACTTCCGGAAAATCTTTCACAAAGAATGCAAGATCCCTAGCAACATCATGGAGCAATCATTTCTTTCTCAAGGGAAGCTTATGAGATTATCACTAAAAGTAAGGTTTTACTATCCATAAACCAATGCATAAGAAGACTGTTATTTGATATCTCTATGAGTCTATGAGTCTCTCTTTCTCTTTTTCTCTTTCTTTTCTCTCTCTGTCTCTCTGTCTCTCTCTCTCTCTTTCAGTAAAATAACAAAAGACTCAGGATGGCTTTCATCTTGTTAACGTAGTTTCATCTAAGCAGTTTCCACAAACACCTTTAGGAAACCATTTGGTCATATACCACTATTGCCTAGAGACAGTTATCAACCTTAGAATCTAGAACTGTTCACATAAAAAGGGTACAAACTTTATTTGGCATATCTATAATATATATATAATACATATTAAGGATATACATAGAAGTGCAATTTCTGGGTTAAGAATTACTTGCATTTTTACTCCCATCTTAATCCAATATTGCAAGGACAGAGTAGCTGGGGTGGGGGGCTAGGGACTCTCTCAGTGGATATTGAGGCCAACTGGAACAACTAGCATTTTGTTAAAAGAGCCTTCTGCACCCCACTTTGGTGAGTGGCATCTGGGGTCTTAAAAGCTGCCAAGCTGCCATCTGAGGGTACAGCAAATGGCCCAACTCAGCAGGAATGGATGATCAGCAAGGACCAAAATGACACGGGGGAAAGAGAACCCAGAAGACACAGAGACCCGCGTGAATGAGTGACTACATAGACTTGTGACCAGAAGAACAGGATGGTGCCCACCCACCACCAGTGACAGCCATGATAGAGATCACTAAGTTGAGTTTCACTGGCAACACAAGAATAAAATGGAGTGCACCCTGAGATCTCCACTAAAAGACAACAATTGATTATTCAGGGGCCTCAGAGTTCCCCTGGGAGCAGGGCCAGGGAGGTCAACTCTTCAGACAGGAATGGATTTGACTTGGCAACACAGACTGAACATATCACGTGTGCACTTTATGGTTCTGTGCATCTAGAGGATGTCTTTCTGCTGACCTCTTACTGGAGGCGGCGGAGTGGGTGGAGAAGAGGGGATAAGAAATTGCTGGGGGATAATACACATCTGGAGCAGAAAAGAAGAGTGTGCTGTCACCGGGCAGGCAGAGCAGTGGGAGTTACATATAGGTGGGCAAGCAAATTTATATGGAATGTATGTTTTCACTCAATAGTGATAAAAAAAAAGAATTATTTGCATTTCTGTCTGTGATAGATATTTCCAACTTGTTCTAACTAGCAGTTATAAAAATTTACTTTTTCATGAATTTGCTTTCCCATCCTTGCCACCATAGTTTATATTCAAGCATCCTCGTCTTTGCCACCCGGGATGGTTCTGTCAAATGTTGTCATTTTGTTTTGCAGTTATTTCATTGAGAGAATTTAAGGATCCATTCAAGTGTTTAAAATATTTTTGTATGTCCTTTGTTATGAATTATCAGAAAGTACCACTTGTCTCTTTTTTTCTTAAATACGTGTAAGAGGTCTCTAGAAATTAAGGAAATTAACTCTTTTTTGATGCGCCTGTAATCAAAGTCTAGCCTTCCTAGTCTTGCAAGGGTGACATTAGAAGCTAATTTTATTGGGCCCTGCCCCTGCTGTCCCCCAAGAATGAACCAAAGCCCAAAGCAGACTATCACACAAAGGAGAAATCTTAACACAGTCTGGAATGAGTCAAGTGATAACACTTGGAGGAAACCAACGACATACAGGGAGTCAGTCCATCCTTCTCCTGTCACCAGAATTCTCTTGCCTAGGAAGAAAGTTTTGTCTTGCTCACTTCCTACCAACAAACTGATTGGAAAACACTTCTTCCTAAGGTGAGGACTTAGGGGATCCATGTTACAAAGAAATCACTGACAACATAGTCACTGTGGCCAGACTGCTTGAATTAAAATTCTAGCTCTCTCTCTCATTAGTTGGGCAAAGCTGTGGTTTCACATTTGTAATATGGTTGTTACAACAGCCCTACTGTGTAAGTCTATTTGAACTTTGAACTAATATTTGTTTTGTGCTGAGAAGAGTGTCTGACACATATAAAGTGCTCTTGAAAGGGAGGCCCTTGGCTAGCCTGACTCCATCTTACTAGAAACAGTAGCACAGTAGCTAAGACAACTAAGTTATAAACACCGAGTGCTGAGAGCTTGATTTCCCCTATCCATTCAAATTTACCTTTTGCTGGTCATAAGTCACGTGGCTATTCTTTCTTCTTAGAAACATTGATTAATTGTTCTGTTCATGAGTCGGATCCGACTTGATGGCACTTGGCACTTGGCTTATACCCTTTCAGTTACTCCCTGAGACTATTGAACCAAATCACCAGATAGTTTGGATGATCATCAAGCCCCAGCTTGTTGGAGCCATGGAGACCCCCACAAAGAACACTGCTGAAACATTGAAAGAATTACTTGTGCAGACCAAGAAAAATATTAACCAGCATTGTCCCACCCACCCTTAATCAACCTATATAACCTCCAGGCTTAGCCTATGCATGCAGGCCAGCTTTTGAGGAACTGATTCCCCCTTGCCTCTTGTGTGTCGGCACTCAATAAATGTCCTCATTTAATCACCTCACCTGTCTCAATATTGGCTTTGCAGACAGGCGGCATGGATCCACGATTGCAGTTACGTTCTCATGGGCTTCATCCCTTGGCTTACAAAATTCTTCAAGACAGAAACTTCACTCCCCACCTGAAAAAAAATCTACTCGTGATTTAAGGCCCACTTTCAATGTCACCGATACCCTGGTGCAATAGTGGATAAGTGGTATGTCTGCTAACCAAAAGTCTGATAGTTCAAATCCACCAGCTGCTCCTTGAAAACTCTATGAAGCAGTTCCACTCTGCCCTATAGAGTGGCTATGAGTCTGAACTGCCTCAACAGCAGTGGGTTTGGTTTGAGCTTTTGGTTTTCCGTGTCACAACGTGACTGCTCTGTGAAGACCTCCCTGTCCCCTAATAGAGAGTGCTTCTTCAGATTTGGGCTCCTCACAGCACTGGCTTCGTGCTCCTCTGACATTGCTCACCACACTACCGTAATTACCTACAAACGTGAAATTCCCCACTGAATATGCACTGCTTAAGCAAAGCAGAAATATTTTTTTTGAGTGTTTGGGGTTTTGCTTTTAAATAAGCACATACTTGTGCACTGTCTGTGATATAGTTGACATGTGATAATTTTGTTTAAGTCAGTGAATGAAGACACAAATTAATGAATAAAATATCCACATTGAATTCAGCACAGCATACTAGACACACAGGTGTCTAATAACTGATTTTGTAAAATTGAGAAAAAATCTATTTTTTTTCCTCTAGTTACAAATGCATGTTTAATCATCTAATATTGAAATTTAAATTGAACTGAACTACAGATCATATTCTGATTTCACCAGGTTTTCCTCTAATATCCTTTTTCTTTTTCCAGGATCCAATTCACAACATGAAATTGCATTTAGTTGTCAGGTTGTCTTCGTTTCCTTCTCTAACTTGTGACAGTTTCTAGTTTATGATGACCTTGGCACTTTTGAAGTATAGTTACATTTTGTATTTCACAGAACATCTTTCAGTTGGGTTTTATTGGATGTTTTTCTCGTCATCAGATTGAAGTTATGAGACTTTTGGAAGAACTCCACAGAGGTAAATTGCTCTTCTCATCTCATTAAATCATATAACCATAATCACAGTATAGAAATGACTACAGTTAGAATCTTAATGAAATAGAATGGAGAGGAAACAATGATCATTTTAGACTTGAAAAACCTGGCCAACACCACCTCAACCAAGTGATAACACTTAAGGTTTCTGGGGATAAGCACCTTGCTACCGTGTACCCCCTGACGTGACCAGATGAAGACAATATTCTACCTCTGTGGCATTCTTCCAAAAATCCCATGACTTCAGTCTCATGATGAGAAAAATGTCAGACAAAACTCAACTAAAAGGCGTTCTACAAAACATAAAATCCAACTACTCTTCAAAAGTGTCAAGGTCATAAAAAACAAGAAAATGTCACAAGTTGGAGAAGACAAAGGAGACACGACAACAAAGTATAATGTGGTGTCTTGGGTTGGTGCCTGGAAAAGAAAATGAACATTGGTAGAAAACTGGTGAAATCAAAATAAAATATGTACTTTATGTTTTAAAAAAACTTATATTCCTCCAGATATTTGTATTGTTTCATATTGTCTTTACCTGCTTTTTCATTGATATTATACATCATTCTATTCAATAATAATCATCTGCATACCTTTTAATACCTGAGTAGAATTTTACTCTGTGTACTGTATGTATCACACCAGAAATTATTTACTTAGTACTTTCCACAGAACAGGCATGTTTCTTTGTAAACAGTGTAAATAGTATTGTAATAAAAACTTCTTGTAGTGAAATACTGTTTCACCTGTCTATCTATCTATCCAACCATCTATCTTTCTGTCCTATGAGGGGCTTCTCTGGGTCTAAGGGTAGGCATATTACAAAAACTTTTGATGCTGTTGTTGGTTCCCACTGAATGAACTCTGACCCATTTTTCTGACCTTACATGTGACATTATATATGAAGGCAGATGGGTGGCACTTGTGTTGGTAGGACAGAACTCAATCTATGTGACTGATTTGTGCCTTGATGCAGTCTCTTGAGACATAAAAGTAAGAAGCTAGCAGAGACAATTCGGGACTTCACCAATAAACAGTGCTAAGAGCTGAGTGCGTCCTTTGGCAAAGATGCGGTCCCTGTGCCTCAGAAGCTTCCAGTCCAGTGGAAGGTTAACAACAAAGGCCGTCCTCCAGAGCCAGCAGAAAAAGCCTTCTCCTGGAACTAACACCCTGAATTTTGACTTTTAGCCTACTGGACTGTCACAAAATAAAATTTCACTTTTTTAAAGCCATCCACTCATGGTATTTCTGTTAGAGCAGCACCAGATGACTAAAACAGAACTCAATCACTGCTTACACTTGAGTATGTAGGATATACCACAATGAGAAATTCTGCAGTATCCCAGGGCAGCTGTTTCTGCTTTGTAGCTGCTAGTACTGCTTTTGTTATTACGAAGAATACACAGTAATGGTAATTTTCCTGAGATTCAAATTCCTGTCATTTTATTTATGTGGCTTGTGAGTACTGCTTTTGCAGTAAGGGAGAATGCATTGTACCATGTTTTGAAAAGTTTCATGAAAAATTAAAAGCTAAGATGACTAGAACGAAATTTATGTGCAGTTATTGCCAAATGTTTTCATTTCAGTTCATGTTTTGCAAATTTTCAAAAGTAAAATAAAGCTATTTTATCTTTGATTCCTATACAACAACAGCAACAAAAGAGACGCATTGCTATCAAGTCAATTCCAACTCCTAGTGACCCTGAAGGGCAGAGAGACTTGCCCCATCGGGTTTCTATGGAGTGCCTGGTTGACTTCGAACTGGCAGTCTTTCAGTTAGCAGCCCAACTCTTAACTACTATGCCAACAAGACTTCCTTAACACATATAACCTATATTTACTTCATCCAGGGTTCACTGGGACCAACAGGATACCACACAATGGGTATCAAAATCCATAATTCATAATAAAAACTATGAATTGATCTTTTAATCACTATGCCTTCCATTAGTGAAAACACATAATATCAACAAAAAATTCAAAGGAGAAAATAATTGGGTCTTGAAAGGGTTAAGTGTTCTAGAATTCCCATTCTTTGTAATGTTAGCCAAAGTCTGTTATGATCTACACAGTTGAATATCTTCATGTAGCTGATAAAACACAAGTAAACATCTTTTTGTTATTCTCTTCTTTAGGCCAAGATACATCAGACATCAGCAGTGATATCCTTCATGTCACATCCTCTTACGAATCACACTTGAATATCTGGAAATTACCTATTGATATACATATGCAGTTGCTTTTTAATTTTCTTACACAAAAAAGTTTTAACATACGATGTTGTACTTTGATTTCCCATTCAGTTTGATCACCTTTCTTTGGAAAGGGCACAAATACAGATCTCCTCCACTAGACTGACCAAATAGCTATCTTCCAAATTTCTGCTTTTGATAGGTACTGCCAAGTCACCCTTCAAAAAGTTTTGGGAATGACCATTTCCCTCAGCAATAGTGGGTACTATTCATGTTTATGTCTTTGTCGATGTGGTAGGCAAAAAACAACCAAAAATGTTTAATTTGTATTTAATTGAGTATTAATAAGATAATAAAAGCTTGGATGACACCAGTGACTTCTCTAAAACTTTTTTGTTTTTGTTATTTGGCTTTTGTCCTCTTTCCTAAAGATTTCTCATTCTTACTTTCAAAGTTTTTGTAACTTCAGTATCAGCAACATGGAAGGTCCCTCAAAGAAATTCTTGCTATATTTCTAAAAATAATAGGATACACATTCCTGTTTCCTTGAATAGTAATTTTAAATATTCCAAAGACAATTTTGACCAGATGCTTCTAACTTACCACAGAATACACATCTGCGATCCACCCCATCTATCACTGTGTACCAGGAAGCACAGGGCACTTATTTCTAAAGATAAATCAAAATGCTTTTGTGAAGGGGAAAAAAAAATCTCTATATAGACAGAATTAAAATTGTTTGAAGGGAAAGATATATTTAGGCTGAGAGATCACCACTGGTGGGCTTATTTTCCCAATCAAATTACTAGTCATGGTAAGGGAAGTGTGAATTGTTTATCAACTTCATATGAGAATACTTTAAGGCATGAATTTTAGTTAAACTTCTTTGTTAGGGCCTGGCAAACTGGCTCTGAGCCTCATAGCATACATTCTGCCAAGTTCAAGAATGCCACAGAACAAACCAACCTTTCTTCAGCCTCTGCCTTAGAATTATTTCCATTCTCATTAATAGAAAAAGGTTAGATATTATAGGGTTAGACACATATAATCCTAGCCCAAGTAAGTGAAAATACTTCTGTTGAAGCTTTGATCCAGTTTAATTTTTTTTAATGCTAATCAGTTGCATACATTTTTGTTTCTTACTGTTCTGCTTAAGACTTCCTATCAGGAATCATTTTCATTCCCAACCACCTTGTAAAATGCAATCTTGTACTGATAGAACACCATTTAGAAACTCAGTTTCTTATTTCCCTGGATTCCAATGAGATTAAAACATTTTCTAAAGAACAAAATTAAAACTAATTATTTTAACTGCGTGGTAAAAGCTGATCCAATCACAGTTTGTATTTATTATGTTAAGGGATATATCAATATTACTGGGAATGAATACACTGTTTGTGAGTTTAATACTTTTGCATGTATGGCAAATACGAGGATCACCAATTCAGTTCACAGACTCATCCCAGAAAAAGTGCTACATACCTCATTGCTGAATGTCACTATGGTCACCTTTGAAGTACTCCCCTTGGGAAGTTATGCATCAATGCCAGCACCTAGTCCACCCTTCAAAGAAATTTTGGAGCTCTTTTTCTGGAATAGTCATCAGAGCTGTCACCATATTACCCCTGATATCCTGAATGTCATCAAAATGTCTTCTTTTCCATATTTTCTTTATCTTTGAGTAAAGAAAAAAATCATTGGGGGCCAGATCTGGTGAGTAGGGAGGGTGTTCCAATACTGTGATTTGCTCACTGTCTAAAAGTTCCCTCACAGACAACTAGACAATTAAGTACACAAACTTGCCATGTGTACAATGGCTATTCCAGATAGAGTTCCAGAAGTGCTTTGAAGGGTGGACTAGACGCTGGTGTCAGTGCACAGCTTCCCAAGGGGAGTACTTTGATCAGCAGTGAGGGGTGTAGCACTTAGAACAATTAAGTTCACTGACTTAATTGTCAGATCTCATAAGTAGGTACAACAGTCTTTGCCATTACAACATTGTGCACGTGTACAGTTCAATGACATCAATTTATGTTCATCATGCTGTTCAGCCATCCATTTCCAAACTTTTCCACCCCCCTCGACAGGTGCTCAGTGTCTCCTCAGCACGGAGTTCTCCTTCCCCTCCCTACCTCCCTCCTGATGCAGGTCACTGCGACTGAACCTCAGTCTCTATACACTTGCTATTCTAGATACTTCATATATAAGTAGGACGATACAATATTTGGGCTCTTCTGACTGGATCACTCACTCAACACAATGTTTCCAAGGTACGCCACTGTTGTAGCATGTTTCATGACTTAATTTCTCTTTACAGTGAAGGAATGAGCTTTAAAGAAACACAGCTAATGCTAGACTAGCATCCAGGAGGCCCTTTGAGTTAAACACTGAGTGACAGTTTGAATTCAACAATATTTAAAGTAGTCAGAGCCAGTGGAGGGTGTTATTAGGAAAGGGAGCTTGAATACTTCCATAATACTGTCATCAACCCCGTAACTGCCAAGCCATCTCAACTCAGTATAAAATATAAGATATAGCTTAAAAATAGTTTCCTAAACATTCCCAACTAGATTGCAACTCTGAAACCTCTCCCATTTAAAATTTGCAGCAATTCCATTGACAACTGCCAAGGGCAGGCCAGAGCAATGTCCCTAAGGGACTCTACCAGAAACTAGAGGACTATCTCAACAGCTGCTATTTATACAGCATGCTTAGACAACATAGGGAATTTGCATGTGCCCCATCACTCCCTGGATTCCGATTTTGTTAGCCCAAAGAAAAGTTCTCCAAGAAGTCTCTAAAACTAATGGTGAGTCAGCTTATCAAGCTCCAAGCAATCAAGTGTACTTATAGGTAGACTGATTAATTTATTACCTGAAGAAGAAACCTAATATGCCTCTAATTCCACTACAGATTTCTCAGAACTTTTCCAGATCTTCTAGGACTCAGTCATAGGAATTAAGGTCAACAGAGCTGATACAATGTCATCGTTCCAACACAAGCTGTGTCGTTACGAGACAGTCACCATTTTGTTTACATCTCAGTCTCTCATCTGAAAAAAAGAAAAGATCTAACCTTAATAATCTCTAGGTTTTTTTCTCTTTCAGAATTCTGTGGCACTGCAAATCTGTAAATCACTGTCATTTTCATTTCAGTTTTTTTGTCTTAAACAAAACAAACAAACAAAAACAGAAGGAGAAAGCCCTTGCTCAATTTCAGGGGTGTGAGCTATTGATTAATGTGCTTGATTAATAAGCTATCTTAAATGTGGATGCCCTCTGCATATGACAATGGTGTAGTATGAACACTGTTGCCTCAAGGAAGAAAATACAGTTTCTACAGCCCCACCACTAATGAAACAAAGAAGAAGAGTTTGTATACAAAGGTCTTTCAATTTCTAGTGGCCATGTGAACCAAAATATTGTATTAGGTGGAATGTCAGGGTGATCACTAAGTAGAATGCTCAGAATATGACCAAACAGAAAGTCAGTTTCATTTCAAGCTACCCTGGGTAAGATTTCAGGATGTTTGGGCACTGGTGTGGTGAATAACCCAATAGGCATTCTCTTAAAATAACTCAATGAAATATTCATAAAATAACTTTCTGGTAAAGAAAAACACAACGTAAGATGTATGTGTGTGTGTGTGTGTGTGTGTGTGTGTGTGTGTGTGCACGCCACTAGATTTTATCATTCAATTCTTCAAAGAATCAGTCTCCACAGTTACTTTTCTTCATCAAACTCAAGATTTCATTCTAATTATAAAGGTTTAATCAGATAATAAAAATGTACATAGCTTTGCAGTGCAATTATTCATTGGATGTCTTTAACGCTGAGAAGAATAACAACAAAATAATCCCACTTTCTGAGCGTTTCACTCACTGAGTTGAACAGAGAACTCTATGGCTATAGATCTTCCTGTAGTATGAGGTTAAATCATACAAAACTGTAACTCTTTCTACAACATAAGATTAAACCATGTAAAATTACTGATAATGGCTCATCTTTGAACTATAAATTTTCAACTTGTATCATGATCTTTTTCCTCC
The DNA here is from genome assembly GCA_028571685.1 of Heterohyrax brucei. Lineage (NCBI taxonomy): Eukaryota > Metazoa > Chordata > Mammalia > Hyracoidea > Procaviidae > Heterohyrax > Heterohyrax brucei. The sequence continues at coordinate 57,285,106 of CM053149.1, forward strand.
ATGAATGAAAACATAAAAATCAATACTGTACATTATGAATAATAAATATACCCAGTAAAACTAACTTACATCTGAGAGGGCAAACTCTCAAAAATCGTTATATGTTTCATTATAATAGTGTTTAAAAAAATCCCTTTACATACCATAAAGATGTAAAAATCAGAGCCATACTCAGGAACTCAAATAGCAAACAGTTTGACATAAGAAGGCATGCTGGAATTGGAAAGTGGCTGCTGATGTGTTCAGGGTAAGCAACAGACTTTATAAAGGCTACTGCTTCTGTAGTTTGATACCAAGTAGTATGGCAGAAACTCTATTCATTCCCAAATACCGTTTTTTCCTAAACTGACCATCTTCTTAATGAAAACTCACATGTCTTCTTGGACAAATTTTTTGCAACTGATTTTTTTCACCAGCCAAGCCAGCAAGCAGACTGAAAACTGATATGCTTTTACATGTACAAATAAAATACCAACAAAACTATGGAATCATGATATTAATAAATGTTTTACAATAGTTTAAACCAAACCTCTCAGTTTGTTACATGTTGAAGTGTGACTTTTCTACACACTAATGCAATGTTTTATGATCTTCTTCTATATGAATTCCTTTGTCTCTTAGCTGCCCCCTTTTTTTTTCTTTCCTTAACAAAACTGATCTTCCCAGAGATATAATTCAGGATTTTATTAAATTTTCTTTAATTACATAAACTTTATCTTTCGAGGTGGAGCCAACACCCCACCCTACACAGCCACATCATGGCATCGTTTTGCAGAAAGATCTTAAAAATTAAGTGAAAATAACTACCAACTTTGGAAACCTAAACCTCATATGAAGGAACAGGGAACAAAATTAAACAGTGAATGAAAGAAGAAACTGAAGGAAAACAGGGAATGAAGAGAGATATGAAACGGAGGTCCCCTGCCAACTTACACAGCAGAGTGTCATCATCTTGGAAAGAACGACATCTATACAAAACTGACAGCTAACATAATCCTCAGTGGAGAGAAGCAGAAAGCATTCCACTTAAGAACGGAAACAAGACGAGTATGCTCTTTATCACCATAGCTCTTTAACACTGGGCTGGAAATACTAGATGGAGTGATGAGGTGAGAGAGAGAGGAAGGAAGGTGGGAGGGGAAAAGGGAAGGAAGGAGGGAAGGAGGGAGGGGAGAGAGAGAAAGAGGGAAAAGAAGGAAAGAAGAAAGGCATCCAAAGTAGGAAAGAAGAAGAAAAAGAACTATCCCTGTTCATAGGTAGTATGAGATTATACTCCAAAGATTCCACAAGAAAACTACCGGAACTAACAGATTCAGCAGAGTAGCAGGATACAAGATCAACACACAAAAATCAGCTGGATTCCTATATACCAGCAAACAGAACTTTGAAAAAGAAATCTGGAAAACAATACCATTTGTAATAGTCCCTAAAAATATAAACTACTTAGGAATAAACTTAACCAGGGTTGTAAAAGACTATGAAAAGAAAGCTACAAAACACTATTTCAAGAAACCAAAATAGACCTACACAGATGGAAAAACAAATTATATTCATGGATAGGAAGACTTAACATTTTGAAAATATCAATTCTACCCAAATCACTGTACAGATATAGTACAATCCTTATCCAAATACCAGCGGCATTCTTTAATGAGATGCAAATTTAATCACCAAATTTATATGGAAAGGAAAGAGGCTCCAGATTAGCAAAGAGAGAGGGAGAGAGAGCGAGAGTGATGCAGGGAGGGAGGGAGGAAGGAAGGAAGCAAGCAAGGAAAGAAGGAAGGGGAGGACCTCACACCCCTGATCTTAGAGGCTAATATCCAGCTGTAGTACTCAAAACAGCCTGCCAGGCACTGGCGCAGTGACAGTGTCATAGACTAATAAAACATTTTACAACATGGATGAATTTGGAGGGCATTAGACTGAGGAAACAAGTCACATCACAAAAGGATAAACAATGCATGAGACCACTATTATAAAAAAACCAGGGAAAGATTTACACACAGAAAAACACTCATCTTGATGGTTACAAGGGGTGGAGACGTGGAAAGGGACAACTGCTGGCAGATAGCTGAAAAATGTTAACTTTGATAAAAGGAAAGACAACACATGATATAGGGAAGCCAGCACAAGCTAAGGCACATCGGAGAAGCTTCCTAGATACAGCCAAATGCATTGATGGATTGTTACTAGAGCTGAGAGCTGAGGACCATTGTCTCAGGGAGGATACAGGTTGACTGGCATGACACAGTTCATAAGAAAAAAACATTCTATATCCTACTTTGGTAAGTACCATCAAGGATCTTAAAAGTTTGCAAGCAACTAAGATATACCTATTGGTCCCACCCTCTCTGGAGCAAGGGAGAATGAAGAAAAGCAAAGACACAAGGAAAATGTTAGTACAAAAGATTAAAGGCCGTGAACAATAGCCTTCACCTAGCATGAGCCCAGAACTGGATGGTACTTGGCTACCACCAACAACTGATCAGGCAAGGATCACAATAGAAGGTTCAGGACAGAGCAAGAGAAGAATGTAGACCAAAATTCAAATTTAAAAAGAAAAAAAGATCAGACACCTGCTAACTGAAGGTTAGCAGCTACTCCAAAACTTCACCTTTCAGCCAAGGATTAGGCAGTCCTATAAAATGAGCACCACAAAGGAGGACCATGCTTCTGAGTTTAATCAAGTATATGAGACCAAATGGACAACATCTCCTCAGAAGCAACAGCAAGACAGCAAGAAGCGATGGGGAAACTAGACAAGTGGACAGGAGGAATGTGAGGTATAAAGGGGAAGAAGGGGAGTGCTGACACACTGCAGGGATTGCAGCCGCTGTCACAGGACAACTTGTGTACAAATCCTTGAATGAGAAACTAATGTGCATTGCAAACTTTCACCTAAACTACAAACAAAACAAAACAAGCGTTTGTAAATTCCAGCATGAAGCCTCTGTGATTATCCTCTGTCCCCCAAATTTATACACTACACCACCACCAAATGTTGGCTTGATTTTATTATCATATTTACTTGCTGTATTACAAGTTGTATATTTACAAGTGTAGTCCCCCAACTGGAAACGCTAGTAGCATAGTGGTTAAGTGCTATGGCTAACCAGAAGGTTGGAGGTTTAGATCTGACAGGAGCTCCCTGGAAACCCTACGGGTCTATTCTACTCTGTCCACACAGTCGCTATGAGTCAGAATCAACTTGCTGGCAGTCAGAGTTCCCCAACTAGACAATGAGCTACTTAAGGGCAGATTATGTCCCATGCATCAGTGTATGCTATAAATTGAATAACCTCCAAAAGTAGTTCAAGTCTTAACCTGCATATCTGTGAAGGTAACCTTGTTTAGAAATAGTCTTTAAAGGTAAAATTAACTTAATACGATATTATCCATTAAGTTAATGTGAGATCACACCTGAATAGGGAGGGTCTTGACCCCATCTGAGTGATGACCTATGAAAGAGGAAGAGACACAGAGAGACAGAGAGGACTAAGGCCATGCGCAAATGGATCTGCAAGTCAAGGAAACCCTGAGAACACAAGAAGCTGAGAGACAGACAAGAAAGAATCTTCTCCGAGAGCCTTCAGAGAGAGTGTGACACTGTAGACACCAGGAATTTCGACTACCAGCCTCCCAAAGAGCCCTGACGACATGCTGATTACGATCTCGGCTGTTAGCCAAAAAGCAGATCAAATCTACCAGCTACTCCTTGGAAACACTAGGGGACAGTTTTACTTCGTACTGTAAGGTCTTTATGAGTTGGAATCAACCTGACAGCAATGGATTTGGTTTGGTTTTACAGTGTCAAGAACTGCAAAGTCACTCACTTCTTGGAACCGTTATGGCAGCACTAGCCTGGGAGGCATAGTAGTTATGAACTATGGCCACTAACCCAAGGGTCGGCAGTTCCAATCCACCAGATGTTCCTTGGAAACTCTACCAGGCAGTTCTACTCTGTCCCACTGGGTTGCTATGAATCAGAATTGATTCAGTGGTAATGAGTATAGTTGTTTTTTGTTTGTTTGTTTTTTTGAGGAAACCATGACAGTGCACTCTGGTTCCAGGTCTGAACTTGGCACAGAGTGAGTGTTTAAAGAACAACTGTTGAGAAACCTCCTCACAGAAATTATCCTATTACCTTTTCCCTAAGTCTCATTTGAGTACCCCAAATTCAAGTCGCACTGCGTAATTTCAACCATCCCCATCTGTTTTTCTTTTTCACTACACCTTGCATTGTTATTTTCCTCCTTACGTCTTATTTTCTGTATATTCATAACACCCCCACATACATTGTACATGTATTTTTATATCTTGACATCTCTTTTCCAATTAAGTGACCCTGAAGTTTTACTTAGGTAGGTCAGAAATTTTAATTCAAATAGTATTAAAGACATTTTTTAATTCACAGGAATTTACACAAAATAGACTAGCATTATTAAAAACACAGAAATAAAATTATAGGGTTTAAAAAAAAAGATAAAACAAATTTAAAACTACCACATGTTACAGGGGAGACTCCGGTGGCATAGTGTGTCAAATGCTACGTCTGCTAACCAAAAGGTCAGCAGTTCAAATCTGCCAGGCTCTCCTTGGAAACTCTATAGGGCAGTTCTACTCTGATGTCTAGGATTGCTATGAGTCAGACCTGACTTGAAGGTAGTCGGTTTGGGTTTTTTTTAATGTGTCATAGGAAGAATCCTTGATGGTACAGTGGTTCAGTGTGTGGCTGCTAACCACCGGTACGTGATTCAACCCCACCAGCTGCTCCCCAGGAGGAAGAATGGGGCAGTCTGCTTCCGTCAATATTCACAGCTTAGAAACCCAATTGGCCAGTTTCATTCCAACCTATATGATCACTGTGAGTGAAAGTCAACTCAATGGGAATTGATTATGCATTATAGGGTGAGATTTGGGCAAATCACACTGAGCTGCTTCATTTATTCCTTTTTTTCCATTGTCACACATAAAGTGAAAGACACCTGGACCAAGTCAACTGGTAGGAGCTCCACAAAGGTAATCATCTAACTGAAGTAGTACTTTCCGCTACTGTGAAATGCTTCTAACTTGGAATATACAAAGAAAGCATCTCTAAGGAATATATTATTGCATTTAAGCTAGTTCTGGGTTCATACACAGTATTTTCTCACACCTGTGACAGCAAAGTAGAATCTAAACTGAGGAATCAATAAAAACTTCCATTATGATAAGACTGTAAGCACAAATAAATATACCCTACATTTATTATAGTTTTAAGTTAAATCACTTTTATTAGAATTGCAGTAAATCTATTTGTTGTGTTGGAAGAAAAATCATTGTAATATGAAGCCTTCCCAAGCAAACCCAATTAATTTCTTTGTTGAATGGTGTTATTTTATAACTTTTATCACACACATTTTTTGTAGAGTTTTATGTGGGCATTTTACATTACTGCTAATGGCAACTACCATGTTTTACTTGTATATTTTCTAATTTATTTTCATCTTCAAAACTTTACGGTCCCAGGCACTATACTAAGAACCTTAGAGTGCTTATCTGACTTGGCTTTTACAAAAACCAAATCTGAAAATGTGTTGTTATTAGTCGTGCTTTTCAAATAAGGAAACTGAGACTCAGAATAATTGATTAACTTTGGTAGGTCAGGAAACTAAGCTTGGAAGACGCAGGCTGTAACCATCCTTGATTCTAGCTCAGTAATTTCATAAAAGATAATGCATTTCACAGCACCACTCAAAACCTAACCCACTGCCACTGAATCACGTCTGACTCACAGCGACCTTATAGGTCAGAGTAGAACTGCCCCGTGGAACTGCCCCTTCCAAGGAGCAGATTCCAGCTGCTGATGTTGTGGTTAGCAGCCATAGATAGTTCTTAACCACTACTCCACCAGGGTTTCATTAGCAGCACTGGAAGTATCTAAACGATACCTAAAACTGTATATTTAGGTAATAATTTCAAGAACCTTATATTTGTACCCAAATTCTAGGTGTACCCTATCTTCAAGGGGGTATCATTTGTTTGCAGATTGATAAGTTTCCTTTAGCCATCTGAACAAGGTGGATACATAATACAGATATACCATAAAACTCACTCCCTAAAAAGGTTGTTAACACCTTAGTGTACTACTGATATCATCAAAAACTAGGATTTTTCTCTTGAAACTGTGGCTTTGTATATATTTTTTCCAAAAAACAAAAACAAAAACCTTGTAGTTTTTCAAATTGTGTAATTCCAAACTGTGAGAAGCACAGTCTCCATTATTAGTGATCCAATCCTTGTCTATTGAGCATGTCAATTTCTGGACATTCACATTCCGGAAATAGACAAGTTCTGGATTTTTCCTGTAATCTCCAAGTTAGTAAATGTGTACATTTTGTGAGACTACTATGAAAGCAACATCTGGGAAACTGCAGGGGACCTAATAACTGGAGTCTCTAAGAACCTTATTCCAAGATATTAAGTCAGAGAAAGCAACTCAGTAAAATATCATCCCATAGACAGACTGTTCTAAATTTAACTAACCTCTAAGTTTTGGTTAAGCTTCTTCCAAATAGCCCTAAAACTGAATGTTACAGATTGACCTGTGTTCCCTTAAAAAGAAATGTGGAAGTCTTAAGCCCTATGCTTGTAAATATGATGCTGATTAGAAAGACCCATTTTGGGTTTTTTGTGTTAATGAGGCTTCTTTCACTATTGCATCACACACAGAGAATGGGCTGTAGGACCATAACCAGGTGAATAATCATCCCACGCTGCCACTGTGTTGTTCATGCCTTAAACAGCAATATATATTCTTCAGGCTGAAACCTAGATGCCTATCCTTTCCTTCCATTATATATAATACAAAAGAGCTCATTTTCATCAATCAAAAGAATAATGTTCTCACTTGGCAGGTTTGTTCTGATTAATAGCACAAGCAAGCCTTTTTTAGAATACAATGAATGTTTTAAAGGGTACTTCTGAAAGTTCTTCTCCCAGCAAGCCACTGAAGGTGGGAAAATATCACTCTGCTTACATTAACACTGACAAAAACAAATTTGTTCAGGATACACTTTCTCCTAAATGACCTTCTTACACACAAATGCATGAGGAGAAAGGGCACTTCATTGCTTCTATGGTTAACACACCATGAACTGGTAGCAACTCAGAGCCAGAATCTGGAAAATGTCAGCCCACATAAGAATAGGGCAATGATAGTGGTGAAAGCCTGTGGTAGTTGGGATAAGGACAAGAAACTACTGGATATTGTATTATCAATCCACTTTCCCAGTCTCTGAGTCAGCTAGCCACTGACACGAAGTCTATTCTTACTCATAGCGACCCTATATGTCAGAGTACAACTGCCACATAGAGTTTCCAAGGAGCACATGGAGGATCTGAATGGCCCACTTTTGGGTTAGCAGACATAGCACTTAACCACTACGCCACCAAGATTTCCCGTATCTGAATGACAGAGTTGAAAAACAAGAGTTAAGAAACAGAAATGGAGGAGGTATCAGACTAGCATTATTGGAAAACAGAAGAGGCATTGTGGATGCTGTCACGCAAGAAAAGCTTCATGTCAAGTTTAAGAACATTGTCATGAAGGGCGACCTTGACAAGGAAACGAGGAGCCATGTCTTTGTATCTCTTACAAGTGGTTAGATCTGCACTATGGTTCTAATAGGTTTCCACTGTTGCTCCTAGCATCATACATACTTGCCGTTTTTAGGCATCCTTCCAGATACAGATGGGTAAGTGCTTGTAGATGTGTTACGGAAGAATGCAGAATGTTTATCACTGGCAGATGGCAACACATACACAGAGCTAGATATTAGAGAGCATTCTCACCAGTCAAATAACTATCCTTTCTGACTTATTTAAATCTATCCGTAGGCACACAAAATATTTTGACACAATACTCATATTGAGACTTCTCTAAGCTAACTAGTAGTTCTTTGAGCTACTGCGTATAATTTAAAACTCCTTCATTATCTATGTCTGACTCCTTTTTCACCATAACTTAGTACTCATCCTTTTTCCCAGCCATAACTTCTGCAAGGTTATCTGGCACCCAAACCCGAAGTTCGAGCAGAGGAGAAACGGGCCAAACACTCAGGAGCTGACTTTCTCTGCCCTCATGTGTCTTTGTCCTAAAGACCTTGAAGGCTGTGTCTCTATGAAATTTTGTTCTGTTTGCTTCCTTATTCTTTCCCCTCTAAAATTCTTTTCTTCTATTCGCTTTCATACCTAACTGCACAGATACACAAGATCTATGAAGACAGCAGTCATACCGCAGGAAACATCCCTGGTTTTCTCGGGTTGATTTTTAATTTAATTTTAATGCAATAATTGTTCCTTGCTTCCTCCCAGCATTTTGATGTTCACTCTGTGCAATTTATAAACAGCCTTGAATCTTTCAGAGGAAATTTATCTTTTAGTGGCCTTGAAAATAGTGATACTCAGCCCAATAGCTGAAAAAAACTAGAATTAAGAATGGGAAACATTAAATAGCAAACATATACCCTTGCTGATTATTTGTAAGCTAAGTATTGACCTGGATTTAAAACACATACAACTTTCCAGAAATAATGCTTCTAGAGAATTAGCCTTGATATTTTACTGATTGTGTGGAGTGATATAATACAAAGATACTGATGGAGGGATTAGCTTCAATAATAAAAGAGAATGCAGCAATCTAAACATTGGTCATGGGGGATTGGTTAAATAAGTATGTTCATTGATAAAACAGGATTTTATACAACCTAGGGTTGCCATGAGTCTGATCCGACTCGACGGCACTTGGCTATACAACCTTTAAGATAAAAGGGGAGAACTGCATGTGCTCATATAAAACAATATACAAGATATTTTAAGTGAAAAAATCAATATGAAATACATATATTAGCACAGAATGTCTATGGAACGATACAAAACAAATCTGTAACAGTGGCTGCCTCTGGAAACGGAAAACAGACGGCTGGACCCAGTGACGGGAAGATTTCTTTCACATACATTCTTTTATACTTGTTTTGTACCAACAATATATATCACTTCCTTACACATAGCTTCAGTGGATTTTTAAACAGAGAAATAGACTTTCTTGTGCCCTGTTTTACCTTAAAAAGGTACATAATTGTGAGAGAAACCAAACAGTCTTTGAAAATATGTAAATAGATTTATCACAAAAGGAATCTGAAAGAAGGAGAACAAGTTGTTGTTTGGGAATTAGACAAATCTGGATTCAAAGCTTAGATTTCTTGACAAATCAAATTGTTTCTCTGCTACTCAGCTTTCTTTTATACTAGAAAACAAAGAGAGAGAGAGAGAAGTCAATCAGTCAGGGGTAAAGGCACAGTCTTATAAGGGATACAATGATAAAGTGAGGAATGTGAAGAAACTGGTCACATCCTCTGGATCAAAGCAAGTACTCAATCAATCTACTATTATTGTCTAAATTTTACCTCTTTCTCCAAATTCAAAGGCACTTAATGCTAAAGTATATTTTTACATGGGGAAGTACGCTGGCTGCAAGTTAAAAAAAAAAATACCTATTACCATCTCATTCTCTTTTACTATTGACTCTAATACCTCCATCAGTATCTTTGTATTATATCACTCCACACAATCACTAAAATGCCTATTACCATCTCATGGTAATATCAGCTCTTGATGATCATATACAACACAGTAGAACTGCCCCCACTGTGTTTCCAAGGCTGTAAACATTTATGGAAGCAAACTGCCATGTCGTTCTCCTCAGGAGAGGAGATGTTCTTTACGAACACTGTTCATAAAGAAAAATGTCTGCATCCTACTTTAACAAGTAGTTTCCGGAATTTAAGAACTTGTAAGCAGCCCTCTAAGGTACAGCTACTGGTTCCATACTGTTTAAAGCAAAGGAGAATGAAAAAACCAAAGACACAAAGAAAATATTTTCGTCCAGAGGACTAATGATCACATGAAAGGCAGCCTCCACCCAGCTGAGCTCAGGAGAACTAGATAGTTCGCTGCTACCACCACTGAGGGATCTGACAGGAATCACAGCCAAGAGTCCCAGGTAAAGCCAAAGAAACTAAAGACCCAAATTCAAATTCACAAGTAGACCAGACTTAGTGGTCTGACAGAGACTGAAGGAACCCCCAGGAGTGTGGTCCCTGGACAATGTGCGAGCTTTGCAGCCGTTGCTGCAGCCCACCTTTCAGCCAAAGATTAGACCGGCCTATGAAACAAACAGTAACGCAAGTGAAAGATGTGCCTTTCAGCTCAGCGCACAAGACTAAATGGATAACACCTGCCCAAAAGCAAAGATCAGAAGGCAGGAAGGGACAGAAAAACTGGTCAAGGGGAATCTAAGGTATAAACAGAAAGGGGGAGAGTGCTAAGGTATTGCAGGAATTGCAATCTGTTATGGATTGAACTGTGTTCCACTGAAAGTCTGTGTAGCTATTTGGCTAGGCCAGGATTCTCAGTATTGTGTGATGTTCCTCCGTGTTGGAATTCCTGCCTCTCTGATGTTAATAAGGGTGAATGGAGTGCAGTTGAGTTGGTGGGGCAGGATTTAAAGTGTGGAATTGCACTGCAGCTTGAGGGGGCTTCTTGGCATATATAAGGGAAAGGGAGGCAGGCTGAGATTTGGGAACCTCATACCAAAAGGCAAAGCAGCAAGGAGAGCACAGTGTGTCCTTTGGACCTGGCATTCCTGCACCAGGATGCTCTCATATTGAATTTGGACTCTTAGCCTACTGGACCGCAGTAATTTCTCATAGTATTACAGCAGTACATGCACAGGAAGCTGCCAGAAATCCAAGCCAGATTCAGAAAGGGACGTGGAGCAAGGAATATCATTGTTGGTATTTTAGATCTTGGCTAAAAGCCAGCCAAAGCTAAGTGCCATCGAGTCAGTTCCTACTCATGGCGACCCTAGGGGCCAGGGCTAAAAGCAGGCAGTATAAAAAAGATACTTGTGTTTTATTGACTGTACAGAAGACTTTGACTGTAACAAATCTGACTGTAACAAATTGAGGATAATACTTCAAAGAATGGAATTACTAGAACACTTAATTGTGGTCAAGAAAAACCTGTCCATGACTATGAAGCAGTCGATTGAACAGAACAAGGGAATACTGCATAGTATAAAATCTGGAAAGACGTGTGTCACTATACTTATTCAACATATTTATTTAATCCGTATGCTAAGTAAATAAATGTGGGAAGCTGGACTACATCAAGAATGGAGGAAGACTGTCAAACAACCTTCAATATGTAGATGACACAACTTTGCTTGCTGAAAGCAAAGAGAACTTGGAGCACTTACTGATGATGAACAAAGACTACAGCCCTCGGTACAGATTATACCTGAGCATACAGGAACACCTCAACATAAAGGAGACAAACATGTTTACAACTGAGCCAATAGGAGCATCATGATAGAGAAAATAATGAAGTTGTCAAGTGTATCATTTATTTGGATCCATAATCAACATCCATGGAAGCAGCAGTCAAGAAATCAAATGATGTGTTGCACTGGGCAAATCCTCTGCAAATGATGTCTTTAAACTATTAAAATGCAAATGATGTCACTTTGAGGACTAAGGTACACCTGACCCCAGCCACGGTATTTTTAATCACCTCATATGCCTGGGAAATCTGAACAATGACTAAGGAAGATCAAAGAACTGTTTGCTTTGAATTACGGTGTTGTCTAAGAATACTGAATATATCATGGACTGCCAGAAGTACAAACAACTCTATCTTAGAAGAAGTACACCCAAACTGCTCTTTGGAAGTGAGAACTGTGAGACTTTGCCTTAACTACTTTGGATGTAACCAGGAGGGACCATTCCCTGGAGATGGACACCACACTTGGTAAAGTAGAACATCAGCCCAAAGCATGAATATCCTCAACCAGCTAGATTGACATAGTGTCTGCAACAAACATCTCAAACATAGGACAAATTATAAGGAAGGTGCAGACCATGCAATGTTCCTTCTGTTGTGCATATGATCACTGTGAATCAGGACTGACTGGATGGCACCTAGCAATCATAACAACAATAACAACAGGAAGCTTTTGCCACAATTTCTTTTACAAGCTTTTGTACTAGAAAGTGATGCTCTTCATGTCAAATGATAAAATGCATCCAGTCACATCCCTCAACTCTATGTGAACTTAATCACTGGTGCCTTTTAAATATAGCTTAAAAGGAACATTTTGGTCTCCATTTGATTTGCTTATGGAACTGACACTCCGGAAGGGAGCACTGTCTTTCAATAATCTAGTCACAGCATATTTTTAGTAGCTTCAAAGCTGGTACTGTCTCCATAGAAGTGAACAAGATTTGGTAAATAGTGGACAACTGGTTTCTCATTCTGGATGTCCTTCCTATTTGTTCACGAGGGAGTGAATCACACAGCTTAAAAAAGCTAGGAGTGTATTTATGTATGGGAATAGCATCTAAGATTCTGCTAACATACTGACAGTCTAGTGTTGATGATAACACACCCTATTATTATCCTGCCTGCAAATCTGATTCTAGAGAGTCTTTTTGGTAAAGGAAGAACCTTTTAAAAATATTAACTGCTTGCAGCAGCATTTAATACAATCTATGAGAAGACTTCTAGGGTCGCTATGAGTTGGACCTGACTCGATGGCAGTGGGTTTGGCTTGGTTTTATGAGAAGCCACTGGTTTTTCAGATCCAGTCACTACTGTCAGGAGTAAAATGGTGTCCTTCTAAAATGGAATCCAGAATGATCAACATGCTGGTGAAATTCATCAATGCAACCATTATTTAACAACAGTTTTATGATACTGTATGGAATGCTTATGAAATGCTCTTAGAGATAATGAATAACTCAATGTCCCACTGAGCACAAAACAGGATTTGTTTCTTCCTTCAAATGTCAAAACTACCTTGATTCCAAAGGTATTACTGAATAACGATTTAAAAAAAAAAAACAACTCATGCCCAGTGCTATTGAGTCGATTCCGACTCATAGCAACCCAAAAGGACAGAGCAGAACTGCCCCACGGAGTTTCTGAGGAGTGCCTGGTGGATTTGAATTGCTGACCTTTTGGTTAGCAGGCATAGCACTTAACCACTGTGCCATCAGGGTTTCTGAATAACCAGTAGATAGATGCAAATAAAAACACATTTTCCATTCTTCCTGCTTGCATTTCCCTTTGTCACTAACCTAGGAATGTAGTAGATTAAAGTTTACTCTAGGAATGTAATTACTATACTAAGACAAGAGAAACAGGCCCTTTGTATGACCCTGAGGAAACTTGAACAACGCTGGTAGCCATCAGAATTTCTCTGTATTTATTAAACTCTTACTCTCTGATTTATAATCATGGGCAATGAGGGAGCTTAAAACATTTCAGTACCCAGAGAGATATTTCTGTATCATCTCTAGTAACTAAATTCAGTTACAAAGTATGCCCAGAAGAGCAGATCAAACTATGATTTCTTTTCTGTCAAGTGAGATGGCCTATGAAACTACACATACTGTGCATTCATGGTTTTAAAAAACCTTTAATATACTGAAAGTAGGAAAAATTATTCAAAGATTTTGTATATAAAACACATGAATATCGATTTTTAGAAATGTGTCCCAAAAATCCAGTCTTAGAAATACACCCCCAAAATCCACTTTTAGAAGTATATCTTACTTGCAGAATAGTCATTTGTAGTTTGGGCCATTTTATGCAATCATTTATTTATTGTTGTTGTTGTTAGGAGCCATCAAGTCAGTTCTGACTCATAGCAACCCTATGCCAAACAGAATGAAACACTGCCTGGTCCTGCCCAATGCCCACAGTCATTTTTATACGGAAGCGCATAGCTGCAGCCACTGTGTTAATCCACCTTGTTGAGGGTTTTCCTCTCTGTCACTGACCACTACTCAACCAAGTATAATGTCCTTCTCCAGCAACTGATCCCTCCCAATAACAGGTCCAAAGTATATGAGATACAATCTCACTGTCTTTGCTTCCAAGGAGCATGCTAGTTGTATTTCCTCCAGAATAGTTCTGTTTGTTGTTTCGGCAGTCGACGTGCATTCAATATTCTTCTCCAATACCACAATTCAAAGGCATCAATTCTTCTTCTGTCTTCCTTATTCATTGTCCAGCTTTCATATGCATGTGATATAACTGGGTCAGTTGCACCCATCTTCAAGATTATATCTTTACTTTCCAGTACTTTAAAGAGGTCCTTTTTAGAAATTTATTTAGCTATTAGTTATTTATTAACTCATGTAAATATATTCAGATTTGATTTTAGTGATGCATTCCGCTGTATTCCTCTAAGTGATACCAGAAGGTTGTCATACCCGATGAGCTGCCCCTGCTGCATTCGTTTATTCAACTGTATATGTCTTTGCCATTTTTACATTTTATCCTTAGAAGTTCCTTAATATTTGCTTTATTCTGTCACCAGATGTCTTTAGATATCATTCCAGAAAAAGTTTCACAGATGATCATATTATCACTTACTGATCCAGATAAAAAAGTATCCCAACTGTGGGAATAATATTACATCAACCATTTTCTGCAGGAAATGACCTCTCTGAGTGCAGGATATCCAAACATCCTAGGAGCATGAGGTAGCTGGGAGACAGACAATGCATATCGGTTTGATTTATCTCTGGAAATCAGAAAACCTCCATTCAGTGATGGAGATTAAAGCTCTAATGATTCTCCATAATGAACCTTTAGAAGGAGGAGCAAGCAACACGTCTCTTTATGGAAAACAATAGTCGGGGAAAGAATGACAAAGAAGACTACATTGGTCACTTAACACATTTTATTCAAGCACGGAAACATAATACAGTGGAGAAGTATGCTGTTTCCTAGATTGTCAGAGGGAACTTTGCAAACTTTTTTTGACATGGATAAATTAAACATTGTTCAAATCCAGTAATGAGTCCTGTTGTCTTATTTTCATTTCAGGTCTGTCTTCTTTGAGTAGAAGCTATGTGTCACAGACTTTTCACCATCTCATAATCAATTTAAAAACAGCAACAACAACTTGCAGTCAAGTCCATCCCTACTCATGGCAACCTTATGTGTTACACGGTCAAAATGCTTCAGAGTGTTTTCAATGCCTGTAATCTTAGGGAAATAGATGGCCAGGACTTTCTCCTGTGGTGCCACTGGGTGGATCTGAACCACCAGCCTTTAGACCAGCAGCTGAGAGCCAACTGTTTCCACCATCCAGTAACCACACAATGTTTGAACAAAAGAAATTGAGTTGATAGACGTACATGGAAAAATAGTGAGACCCAGTGGCTACTGATGCCCTGTGTCATCAACCTAGGTCCCAAGTGGTGCAAATTGTTTGTGCTTGACTACTAACTGAGAGGTTGGTGGTTAGAATCCACTCAGCAGCACTGCAAAAGAAAGGCCTGGTGATCTATTCCTCTAAATGACAGAGCCTGACATAGTGACAGGGACATAGTTCTTCTCCGACACATGTGGAGTCACCGTAAGTCGATATGGACTAGACAGCTACTGTTTTGATCTTTCTGTTTTTATTGTCAACCTGCAACACTCCATAATAAAAGTTATCATCATATCTGTATATAATAAGAACAGTTGGTGATGATTAAATAAATAATAATTGGCTCCCAATTAGTGTGTTCCTATTTTGTTATTACATACTAAATAATTAGAACAAACTTTGCCATTGATTTTTTATTCAACACTTTGAAATTTACTACTGTTTTCAATGGGCAATAAAGAAAGTCTTCTCTTAAGATGAAGAGTATGGTAACCATACCTGTGCTCCACTAGAAAGGTCATGTCTAAAGAAATCCCTTTAGAGCTTTTATTTGTTGAGAACAAGACAGTGGACTCTGGCTTACACAGATGCTGATACATCAGAAATATGCTTATTGAAGCTGTGGAGAACATGGTCTCAGGAAACATCTGGCTCAACTGGCATAACACAGTTTATGAAGAAAATGTTCTCCATTCTACTTTGGTGAGTGGAGTCTGGGGCCTTAACAGCCTGTGAGTGGCCATCTAGGATCCTCTGCTGGTCCCACCCCTTTGGGAATGTGAAAGAATGAAGAAAACTAAAGATACAAGAGAAAGATTCACGTGAAGGACTAATGAACCACAGCTACAAAGGCCTGCAGCAAACTGAAGCCAGTTGAGCTAGACGGCGCCCCGTCAACACCAGCGACTGCTCCGACGGGAATCCCAACCGAGGGTCTCGGACAGAGCTGGAGCTTTCTGCTCAGTAATGAAGGCACTCCCGAGGTCACCCTTCAGCCCAAGACTGGACAGGCCCATAAAACAAAAGGAGACTAAGTGGGCGTGCCAGCCCAGGGGCAAGGACTAAAAGGCGGGAAGGAACAGTAAATCTGGTGATAAGGAGCTTGAGGTTGAGAAGGGAGAGTGCTGACCTGTTGTAGAGTGCTGACCTGTTGTAGGGTTGTTAACCAATGTCACAAACAATACCTGTACTAGCTGTTTAATGAGAAGTCATTTTTTTCTGCAAACCTTTATCTAAAATACAATTTAATAAAACAACAAAGGAAGAACTACAACTAGTAGGATAAGCAGATGTACCAGAAACTCACAGTAATGTATTTATATACTTCCACCAGGTGCTCCTTGAATATTCAGGGGATCAGTTCTACCCTGGCCCCTAGGGTCATCATGAGTCAGATGCGACCCAACGCACTTGGCTTGGCTTTGGCTACTAATTTACTTAAAATTTAGTTATTTTAAACAGAGTCTGGGGAACAATGTTTGTAGATAAGAAAAATAATTGTAAAGTTATCTGCTGTCTTCAAAGACTGCTAATTTACACGTTAAGAGCCATTATTTCAATGAAAATGAAAATAGAATTATAACTAAATTTCTGAGAACTCTTGCAGTCTCTGAGATTGCATGGGTCAAGATTTCTTATGCACCATTGCCTGCTTCGGTAATTCTTAACAGGCCACACCAGAAGGATAAAGAGACAGAGGTTGTGTACATTGTACATGACTGTGATCATAAAAAAGTTTATCTCCTAAGGGGCCATTGACTTTGCAAGTCATCTGTGAATGAAGCAGTCCTTAACTTGCCCAGTCATAAGGTTGGATTTAGCTCAACTGTGCTGTTACAAATGAATGGAAATCATTCCATTAATAGACTCCACGAATAAGCAGCACTAGACCTTTTCTTCCCCTTACATTCTTCTATCATTATTATACAAGAGAATCAAGCTTTTATGCAGTGACAAGATACAAAATAAAAGGCAAAGAGCTGATTTTTGGTTTGACTAATCAAAGGAAAAATAATATCAAATAACTGATGTCTTAGAGTATATTTTAACTATATTTCAAACAATAAGGAGGATGATCTGAATATCCACACCAAAAGGTGAAGCAATCTAGAAAATTTACATACTTCTATTTTGTAGAATGAATGCCAATGAGATAGCCCAGGCTGTTCTCCCAACTGGCTTTTGAGAGTCTGGATGAGTCTCTCTCCATCCACTCCCAACCTTTGTATTACAAAGGTACAAAGAGGCTCCCGGTAGACAATAAAGTTCCATTATTTCATTACTTGGTGCCGGTAGGTGCTCTGCCACCATGACTGTTCGGCTTTACTCGATAATGTTACAGACAAACCACACCGAACAATTCAAGAAATTCCTGTATTTTAAAAGTTCTTATTAAAACCCTGGAAATACACCTATTGGGGTGTTTGTGTCAAGAAAAGTAAATCGTTGGGGCCCTTCTGTCAGTGAGATTTTAATTAAATGCTTTGTAATTTCATTTTCTCTACTTTCGCTTTTCCCTTCTTAAATCAAAGAGGATGTTCCAGTTCTTTCTCTGTATTTAACAATTTACTCAAACAACATAGAACACCTACTTTCTCTCTCTCTCTCTCTCTCTCTCTCTCTCTCTCTCTCTCTCTCTCTCTCTCTCTCTCTCTCTTTGGAACACACACACACTAACACACAAAAACAGACCCTTGAAAATTCTTGATCTAAATGAGGGTTTGATCTTACTTTATGTCATACAGATTTTCTGATATTGTTTCTGTGGGATACAGAAAACCTATAACTACTGTAAGCTTAAGGTCATGAACCTTTCTATCAGGTATGTACAAAGGTCTTCCAGGAGGCATTGATTGACACACCCTGGAGGCTTGTCATTAACTAAAGTTTCATTCACTTCGTTTCCACGGCAACAAAGACTTAAGCATAGCCATTTCCAGCTTACTTGGTATTATTTGCATTACATAAACCAAACCCACTGTCATCAAGCTGGGTCCAACTCATAGCAACCCTGTAGGACAGAGTAGATCTAGCTGCCCCATAGAGTTTCCAAGGAGCACCTGGCAGATTGAAACGGGCAACATTTTGGTTAGCAGACATAGCACTGAGCCCACTATGCTGCCAGGGTTTCCATACAAGTCAAATATTCCTGTAAACAGAGTTATATTTATGGAGGAAAGTTTTAATTTAGTCTTACCTTTCCAAAAATATGATGGGCCAGTTATAAAATGAAATACACATGAATAAGATCACTGTAAATAAGAATTGGAAGAAATTAAATATAACAGATTTAGACCTTCAAAGAGCTCAGGTATTTGGATTATCACATTCAGAATATAAAAAATAGCAATGATTAGATTATTTAAAGGAATAAAATATCTAATAATGAGATGAATGAACAAAACATCAAAAAATAACTAATACATGAAGAAAGTATCATTTTAGAACTAAAAATACCTTCTCAAACTTAAAAATAATTGGAATGAGTGAATGAACAGGTATACAGCATATGAGACACAGATAAAGAGAAGTTTAATGGACATTCTGCTAGATTTGAAAGATTATCCAGAATATAGAAAGAGAAACAAGAAAATGGAAGATGTAGAATAATAATAAAATGAGATATGGAAGATAAGATAAAATATGTATTTAATCCTTGTTCCAACAACAGGAAATAAAGATTGTTAGAGAGAGGAGCTACTCAAAGAAATAATAGCTGATAATTATTTAAAACTGATAAAAATTAGTTTCTTAAATAAAGGAAGTACAACATACTATAGAAGACAGAACTCACCTTTGGTAAAACCTTTACCTGCATGTATTGTAGCAAAAATAAAAATCATCAAAGACTGTGGCAAGATATTAAAAAAATAAAACAAAGATATATCTCCAAAACAGTAACAAAAAAAAGAGTAACTGCAGATTTTTAAACAGAAACCATGACAAATTAAACCAGTGAAATAGTATCTTCAAAGAGTTGATGCTGTTTACAAAATAAACACATAAATCAAAGACATAAAAGTGACTGAAAGTTAAGGTAGAATTATTTATTAATAAAATTTTAACTACATAAAAGCTAGCACTGTTATTTTAATATAAAATTATAATTTAATTACTAAGAATGACAAGAACCATTAAATAGCAAAAAGTTTTAACTGATTAGGAAGATAATAATTATAAACTTACATACACTAAATAAAATCCAAAACAAAACAAAAGCAAATCCATTGCCACTGAGTTGATTCCAACTTATAAAGGCCCTATAAAACAGAGAACTGCCCTATAGGACATCCAAGGAGCAGCTGGTAGATTTGAATTGCTGCCCATTGGGTTAGCAGCCATAGCTCTTAATCACTATACCACCAGTTTCCACGTAACTAAATAAAAGCTTCAAACTATATTAAAAAATTTTTTTTCAGAAAAATACTGGTGATAAATTCACCATGATAGTGATGATTTTTTCTCCTGATAGATTAAGTAAACAAAAATTTAAGAATATAAAATATTTGAAAGACCAAACAGAGAGGTTTTATCTATCAGGCTAATATATGATTATTTTCATAGCATTCAGAAAATACTACCTTCTTCTCAAGAGTATGTGAGCTAGATTAAAAAAATAAGCACATATCAAAACAAACTCTGAAGAATTAACATGATGTAAACATGTTCTTTGGCCACAATGATATTAATTAAAAGCCAATACTAACAGATTTATTTTTCTTTTTGAGTTTTCACACAGAATGTCTAAATATACACAATCTATATAACATACAGGAAAAGAAAATTTCAATAGAAATTTAAAATACTTAAAACTGGATGATACATACTGTAGTTAGAAAAATTGAGGGTACTGAGAAAGTAGTATCAAAAGTAGTATCAAAGAGTCTGATTTATGAATTAAAAAATATACATATATGTAAATATATATGTATATATTCGACGGCACTTGGCTTGGCATAGTATGATGAAGGTTTTTAAAAACAGAACTGACATTACTGGAATGGAAAATAAACTGAGGAGCTCAACAAAACTAAAAGTTGGTTCTTTATATAAAATTAAACAGAGAAAGTGGTCAAGAAAACACAAATAAGATTACAAAATAGATCCTATTATGAATGCAAAGGGGGCAGGACAGACTCAGCAAATATTTGTTATCAAGAAATACCTGATTACCTTTTTATCAATAATTTTTAAATAAATCTTCAACGAAATTAAAAAGTCCCTAAAAAATACAATTTATCAAAACTAATATAAAGTAAATAAGAACTCTGAAGGCTTACAATCATAAAGAAATTTATTTTGTAATTAAAAATAGTTCCGCAGGGAAAAAAGTCTCAGAACTGGGAGGTTGTACATGTTACCTACTTTTATAGAATAATTTTTTTAAAAAATGAAATAAGCTGTCTGAGAAAGCCAGTAAAACTATGAAATTAGAAATGAGATAAGATGCCTGAGGAAGAAAAACTGTAATCAAGTCTCATAAATAAGTATAGGTACAAATAGACAGAAATATTCTAAACAATATATTGACACAAAACTGAATAAAACTCACTGCCATTGAGTTGATTCCAACTCATGGTGACCCTACAGACAGAGTAGAACTGCCCCATAGAGATTCCAAGGAGCACCTGGTGGATTTGAACTGCTGACCTTTCAGTTCAGCAGACATAGCTCTTAACCATTACGCCGCCTGTTGTTACTAGCAGACCTTTCTAAATCTAAAAACATAAACTCCTCACTAAAACCAAATCCATCGCTGCTCAGTCAATTCTGACTCACAGCGACCCTACCTAACAGTGTAGAACTGCCCGATAGGATTTCCAAGGAGCACGAGGGGAATTCTGCCTGCCAGTCTTTTGGTTATCAGTCCTAGCACTTACCCACTTTGCAAACAGGGTTTCCAACCTCCTCATTAGAAATAATTAAAAGTGATTAGGGCTTGTGCATTGTGAGGAGAGAACTAACCCTAATTTTTATTTTAGAACTTTCTATCTAGTTGTCATTTTCTAACCTTGTATGTATGCTGCTTTTCCTTTTTCCTTTCTTTCTGGTTTTTTTTTTTTTTTTAGGTATTTCAGAGGTTATCTGGTTCAAGATATTACAGTCTTATTTTACCTGGGTTCTCCTTTAACACCTCTATGGTAAATTAATAAACATTTTAGAAAGTGTTTTACAATTAGTAAAACAGAAAGTATATTTGGAAAACAAAAACAAAATTTTCTCAAGAAATACATAAAACTAACTGACTTGGATTGTAAATTTGTACTTCGGCACAATAAAACAAAAAATTTTAAACAAATAAATTAAAAGAATACACCAGTAATGAAAGAAAAATGAAAAAGTTTGTTTTAAAAAAACACGTACAACAGGTGCCACTCCCAGACAATTTCATAAACAGATTTTTACCAAGCTCCAAGAGAAAAATAATCCTCTTTCAGAACCTGTGCTGGATCACAGATCACAGGAGAAGATTAAAGCTTGCCAAATTAGTTATAAAATTAGCGTAGGCTAAATATTAAAACCTGACAAGAAAAACAAAAAGGGACCAAGTTAAAAGTGACTTTTATTTCAAGGACTGAATTCAGTCTATTGTTCGCTGCAGTCCAGTAAATCCCCGACTCTGACAGCCCCAAGCATAGTGAGATGAAAGGCTGCCTGGTCCTGCACCATGCCCATGATAGGTTTTGTAGATCCACTGGGTTCTCACTAGCTGATTTTCACAAACAGATCTCCGGGCACATTTTCTCTCATCTATGTTAGCCTGGAAACCCTGGTGGCATAGTGGTTAAGTGCTACAGCTGCTAAGCAGAAGGTCGGTAGTTCAAATCCATGAGGTGCTCCTTGGAAACTACGGGTCGGTTCTACTTTGTCCTATAGGGTCACTATGAGTCAGAATCGACTGGACAGCAGTGGGTTTACATCAGTGTAGAAGCTTCACTGAAGAATACTGAGCAGTATACCAACGCACAAGCCTCCACGGACACACGGGTAACGGCTACATGTCAGGGCAGTTGATTGAGAATTCAATCTGAATCTCCCTCAAGAAAAGAAGAATTCTACCTCTGAACTTCTAATGTTCCATAATATATCAGTGGTGTCTATTAAGGTGGCATAATGGTTCAGTGCTAAGGCTTCTAACCAAAAAGTCAGCAGTTCGAATCCACCAGGTACTCCTTGGAAACACTATGGGGCAGTTCTACTCTGTCTATAAGGGATCAACTTGAAGGAAGTGTTTTTTATTTTTAATTAAAATAGTCAAGAAGCCCTAGTGATGCAGTGGTTAAGCGCTTGACTGTGAACAAAAGATTGGCAGTTGAAGCCCTCCAGCTACCTATGGGATAAAGATGTAGTAGTCTGCTCCCATCAAGATGACAGCCTAGAAAACCCTATGGGGTAGCTTTACCCTGTCACATGTAGCTGCCATGAGTCAAAAATCAACTTGGTGGTATCTAAAAACAAACACTATGTGTGTTAGCAAGAATGTTTAGAAGAGTGTTTTTTGTTTTTTTTTTTTTTCAGGAACAAAACTAGACAAAATTAATTTATTTTTTTCTGTCCATTACAGAGATTCCAGTTACCTGATTTCTCTTGTTAACTTTCCCTTTGTCCTTGCAAGCATAACAATGTGTCAGAGATTTGAATTTCCTGGGGAACTCCCTTTAAATGCCCTGACAGCTTTGATTGCTGTTGCTGGTCTGCTGGAATGAGTTTCACAATCCTACAGGTTCCAGTTCAGGGTTGTCCAGGGGACTCTATCACAATTCTAAAACACCTATGTCTCTACGGCTGTTTCCATGTTTCGCTGAAATGTTCTGTCTCCCCAGGGTGGAGCCCTAATCTTCCAAGTAAAATGTTCATTTTGACAGTCTCTCTCTCTCTCTCTCTCTCTCTCTCTCTCTCTCATACACACACACAAACACAAACACAAACACAACCCTTTCAGTCACCCTACCTATCAATTAAATGATGCTCACATTGCTATGGCCTTCTTTGGGAAATTCACTTTGAACCATATTCACTGACAACACCAACGTCATAGAAGGGAGAAGTGCAGACTTTCTCTCATTTTATAGAATGCCAAACCAGAATCAAATCCATTGCCACTGAGTGGAATCTGACTCATGGCAATCCTAGAGGACAGAGCAGAACTTCCCCATAGAGTTTCCAAGGAGTGCTTGGATTTGAACTGATGACTTTGTGGTTAGCAGCTGAAGCACTTAAACGCTATACCACCAGGGTTGCAGATGACTCATATTTCAGGGTTCCATTGCTTTCAAACACTCTAAACAATTATTTTGTGAAAATGAATATTTTAAAATATCATTTTTAACTACTACATGCAAATATAAAAAATCAAACCCACTGCCATCAAGTTGTTTACAATTCATAGTGACTCTACAGAGTAGAATCACCTGCAGAATTTCCAAGGAAATTCTGGGGGATTTGAACCACTGAACTTCTAGTTAGCAGTCGTAGCACTTAACCACTATGTCACCAGAATTTCCATATATATAGCCTATATATATATCCCGAAGACAGTAGTTGCCCAATCCTGACAAGGTATCCCGGTTAGCAGCCATAGCACTTAACTACTATGCCACCAGGGTTTCCACTCACACATTCACACGCACGCACACGCACATACAAAGAGAGAAAGACAGAGAGAACAGTAGTTGCCCAATCCAAAGTATCCTGAAATTTTTTAAAAAAACTTTTTATTATGTCAACAATAAGAAAATTGTTCCTCCGAAATCTGGAAGCCAAGGCTTTGTAAATGTTAAATTCTATCCTATTTATTTGCATCATAAAGTAATGAATCTGAACCTTTACAATGAGTTCTAGTGTTCTCAAACACTAAGATTGATTTCTATCCCAATGTAATCCTGTTAGTTATTCTCAGTGAAATAAGAAGCTTTCAGTTTTTCCAACAGAATGAAAGATAAATGTACTAAAGAACATGAGTTCAAGTGCTACTCAAAGCTAGTCACTGAAGTGAGATCCATTTACCACTGGTCAAGCCCTAACATCAGAAATTGAAGGTTATGCACTTCCACTGAAGTTGTTACAACCAGATTCAGTCTGATGCAGGCTAAAGTCAAATGGGCTAAAGTCAAAGACAGGACATCCAGGAGATGAATGAGTGACTGGAGTCAGATGAATGGAATTATGGGAGAACAAAAAGTTGGGTTAGTGATGAAGACTATAGACAGCAGAATTCAGGGCTCATAAAAGAGATCACAGTTACCTTGCCAAGCATTTCAGAAATATCAGAGGTCAGAGTCTCACTGGGAACCAAAGTTGGTTTGATGCTTCAACATCTATTGATTCATTATTCAACCAAGTGTCAGGTACTATGCACTGACCACAAAGTGAACAAAATAGATGAAATACCCATCTTCAGGAAACCTGTACCTCATGCAGGAGAGGGAGAATAAAAATAAACAATTTCATATAATACAAGGTCTGACAATTATGTCCATGAATTTTTCATCATGCACTTACATTAGCAGCACTGTAATAAACAATTTGGTAAGGTTTCGTAACCTTGGTATATCAGTGTCTCTCAGCTGTGCTCATGTCAACATATGGTGGTGTCCTGCTGAGTGTTGTTCATTATTGTTGTTACATGTTTTGTGTGCTGTCACGAGAATGCCAGAGTTTGAATTAGAGCAATGAATAAACATTAAATTTCTTGTTAAACTTGGCAAGAGTGGAAATGTAATCAGGGACATGTTAGTCCAAGGTTATGTGGCTAATGCCATGAAGAAAACTGCAGCGTAAAAATGGATTAAATATTTTTCTGAGGGTAGAGAAAGGATCACTGATGAAGAGCAGTCAAGGTGGCCAGTAATGAGGAGAATTGACAAAAACTGCAAAAATTCACTGAATTGTGCATCAAACTTGTCGACTGACTGTGAGAAGCATAGCAGACCAAGTAAACATCAATAGAGAAATAGTTAGGAAAATTTTAACTGAAAATCTTGGTGTGAGACAGGTGTGTGCAAAAATGGTCCCCAAAACAGCTCACCTATGAACCAAAGCAAAGGAGAGACAAAGTTTGCCAAATCCCTTTGGAGAAGCAAGACAATGTTTTGGCTGTGTTATCAGTGGTGATGGAACGTGTGTACAAATATGGCCCTGAAACAAAGCATCAAAGTGCACAATGAAAGTCAGACCACTCTCCAGAACTAAAAAAATTCTCTCAGTCCAAATCAAGAGACACAAGGATGTTGCTAACCTTTTTGATATCAGAAGGAGGGTCCTTATGAATTTGTACCAATTGCACAAACAGTTAATCAAGTTTACTATTTGGAAGTGCTGAAAAGGATACATAAAAAACAGTCAGATAAAAAGGACCTGGACCTTTCGTCAACAACTCGTGGCTCTTGCATCACACCAGTGCACCAACTCACACAGCACTGTCTGTGAGAGAGTCTTTAGCCAGTGAATAAGTAACTGCACGGGAACACCCCACCTACTTTCCTGATCTGGCCTCTAATGACTTTTTTCCTCACCTGAAGATAAAGGGAACACTGAAAGGTAGACATCTTGATGACATTCAGGACATCCATCAAGAGTAATACGACAACGGTTCTGAGGACCATTCCAGAAAGGGGTTCCAAAATTGCTTTGGAACGTGGACTATGTGCTAGCATTGGTGCTTAGCTTCTCAAGGTGAGTGCTGTGAAAAGGGCCACAGTGATAGTCAGCAATGAAGTATGTAGCAGTTTTTCTAGGACAAGTTCATGAAATTCATTATAAGACCTGGTAGCACATTGCAATAAATCCCGCAGAAAAAAATAAAGCCAGATAACAGAGAGTGACAAAAGGTGCTATTTTAGATAAAAGAATTAGCAAAGCAATACTGAGAAGGTGTGGCTTTTATAGACCTGAGTTAAATGAGATAATAAGCCGTGCAACTCTCTTGGGTAAAACAATTCCAAGGCGAGAGAACAGCAATGACAAAGGCTTTGAGATGGGACTTGCTTCGCTTGTACAAGGATTACAAGAAAGTCAAGGCGGGGAGGAATGTATGCAAGGAGAGGAATGATGGGAATGAGTTAGAAAGACATTCTGAGTCATATCATACAGGGCTTTATAGGCCGTGGCAGAGATAGTGTGTTTTTTTCTAAAGATAGTGTAAGTAGCATTGAACCAGAAAGACAGACCACCAACCAATGGCACAAAGTGGAGGACAAACATGGAGGTTTTAAATACCTAGCTGCATATAATGCGTTCCCCTGATCATTGCTTCTGAAGTTCTGTCCAGGCAAAACAAGTTGGCATATAGGAATCAGATCTGAACCAGCCATGCGTTCCGGCATCAGGAATTCAGCCTATCGGTCTAGCACACTGCTAAAGAGATTAGGGAATCCCATCTCAGAGTGAACAGACTTGAGAGTAAAAGGTATTCAAGGACCAAACTCAAAAAATCCATTGCCTTCATGTGGATTCCGATACATAGCAACCCTAAAGGAGAGAGTCGAACTGCCCCACAGGGTTTTCAAGGATGTAACCTCAGGACACCCTTGGACAGACTGCCATGGAAAAACTGGTGTGTTCAAACCACCAACTTTGCAGTTATCAACTGACAGCTTCCACCACTGTGCTACCAAGGCTCACTGTAGGAGAACAGAGGACTCAAAACGAAGTACAGTTGCACCCTAACAGACAGGACAAGGACAGCAGTAAGAGTGCAGAGAAGCCAGTGATCAAGAATTACAGGCACGCTGCAGGCACCAGAGAAAACTGCGGGTGAATAACACAGTCCCCCATGCAGAATGAGTTCAAGTCTTGAGAAAGGGCTGACAAAGCCAGCCCCAATTCGATTTAGATCCCAATATTCTAAGTAACTCTTTAGGCATTAGCGCTATCTGAAGTGTAGCATCTGGCATCAAAGTACAGAATGACAACTGTATGTTCAGAAGCAGAGCACAAGCTGTTAGAACAAGCAGACAAACCAACTACTGAAATCCCAAGTGGAGCTGGTTAATCACGCCTCCTGCTTCAGGTGACAAGTGCTTCCTGGAATTGAGCTGACCTGACAAAAAGCAACCAGACTGCCTGAGCTATAGAAGGTAGGAAGCTTAAGAGTGTAGGATTCAGACTACACCCATTAGTTCTCTCAACACTGGCTTCAGGATAACCCCAACTGCCTAGCATACCGGCTTCCTTTCTGAGTCCCAATATTTCCTTTTGAAAATAAATCTAGACCTGTTATTGTTAATTATTTACATCCCATTATCTAGAAGAACCATTTGGTCAATTTATCTGCCATAGGAAGCTTCTGTTTTTCTTCAGAGAAAGTTACGAAGAGGAAAATCTTTCTTTAAGACAAAGGGCTAATGGTGGCAAATACAGAAGGGATGTTTCTTTATTGATTGGATTGGGAAACCAAGCATAAACTCCCAAATACGAAAAATTTTCTCAACCAGATCTCTGTCTAGCATCCATCAACTCATAAAGGTTAATCTTGACTGACAAAGGCTCTAAGCTCGAGGGCAGTACAAATATAATCACTCACTTTCTTACTTTAAAAAATGGTAAGAAGTTAATTCTCCCTTAAAAAGACACAAGTGCATTTTGAGCAAAGCTATATCACCCAGCTCAGTGCTCAACACATGCTGCTGTTGTTGCTGCTGTTGGCACTGTTAGCCCTCTAGTCAACCCAAGACTCATGATTAGCCCATGCACAAAGAAAGAAATACTGCCCAGTTCTGCATCACCACTGGCTCATATTCAGAAGTAGATTGGTAGGCTTTTCTTCCTCGTCTGTATTTAGTCTGGAAGTTTGCCCTTGAAACCGTTCAACATCACAGTGACACACAACTCTTCATTGACAGACAAATGGTCGCCTTTCTTTGACGGGCTTTGGCTAGGAACTGAACCCATGTTTTTCACAGGAAGGTGAGAATTCTAGCATTGAACCACTACTACCCTCATGACCAATATGTAACATGTAATCCATTGCTGTTGAGTTGTTTCTGACTCTTAGCAACCTGTATGACAGGGTAGAATTACTCCATAGAATTTCCAAGGCTGTAATTATTACAGAAATAGACTGCCACATCTTTCTCTCACAGAGCATCTGGTGGCTTTGAACTGCCAATCTTTCAGTTAACAGCCAAGAGCTATAAATGCTGTGCTGCCAGAGCTTCTGTTGCCCAATACATAATACATGCTTATTAAATATTTACTTAACTGAACTAAGCAGTTGTACAAGACATTAGCAGGCATTAGAGCCTGTGGGCTTTGATAGTCCTAGGTCATTATCAGCCTTTCACAAATGACCTTCTAGTGGTTCTCTACTCAAATTTACAATACTGCACAAGAATTTAACTAGTAACTAGAGAGAATTCAGGTTCAGGGAAGTAGTGAAGAGCAGAAGAAAGTGTAAATGATTTGTGTCAAAGACTCAAGTTCGAATCCAGTTCTTTCAAATTGTACTAATTTCAAGTCTAGATGCTTTCAGATTCACCCAGAAAAGCTAGAAATATGTAGATTTCAAGATCCAGGAGAACAGTCATTGCTTGGGGGACTCTTAAAAAGAGAAAACCAAGTCTATCGCTTTCAAGTTGATTCCAATTCGTAGGGGACACTTAGGGTGATGGGAAAATTTGCAAATAGATAGTGGTGATGGCTGTATGACGTAATGAATACAGTTAATATTACCAAAGTTCCATATGTAAAAGACTGTTGAAATAGCAAATGTTTTGCTAAATATATGATTACCACACTAAAACCAACCAATAAAAAACTGCATAAGCGGTGGAATCTGTGTAGATGCGATTATAAAGAGATTCACCGATAAGACTGGAAAGCGCTGTTATAGATTTATCTTACAAGGCACACCCTTGTCTTTCAGAATCTTAGAAGTCTCAGCTGTCTACTAAAGGCACTGACCTCGCAGGGATATTGTGAAGGTCTAGTCACAGTGGGAACACTGAGGAAAGCATGTCCACTTTGCACCATGGGAATAATGTAAGACAGCGTCATAAAAGCAGTTCATTTGAATATCAGACAATGGTTTAAAGGACACAGAGATGCACCCATCTCCAGTGAGCCAAGTGCTGTCGAGTCGGATCCGACTCATGGCGACCCTATGTTCTATGTAAAGAACCAGCTTAGTCTCTTTTTTAAGTTATAATTAACACTCGCCTAATCATAGCTGTGTTTCTGAGAAGTCGCTTATAAATAAAATTTTATTTTGAACACATTAAAGGAACTAGCTATTTAAAGTCAGGCCCCATTGAACATTTTCTGAAGTAGAGAATGCCTCTAAAATGCAAATAGACACACCCTCACTACTCAGTTTTTACAGCTTGGGTTTGTATACATGGTTTTTGAAAGTGGGTCACAGCTGTACTGACATCAGCCACATCTGGCAGTTTCCCCATGGAACTGCTCATGTTTTTCTTGGGTCGCTCTCACAGCAGTGATAGTTCTCGCCTCACTGGAAGGACAAAATACCCAGGCCCCACCAGTAGCACCCAGTGCTGAAGGGTAAACAGAAGTCAACTCATGGACTTTCATACACTTCAACTGCTGTTTGACTCTCCCCTCCCTCCCCCAAAAAACTCACTGCCATCAAGTCAATTCTGACTCACAGTGACCCTATAGGCAGAGTGGAACTGTCCCAGTGAGTTTCCAAGGAGCGCCTGGCAGATTTGAACTGCCATCCTCCTGGTTTGCAGCTATAGCACTTAACCAGTACGCCACCAGGGTTTCCAATGCAATAAGGTCTTAAATGAAGTATAGGATTCCAGCAAAAAAAGAAAAAATGATATACTGAGAAACCACGCTCTCCACTAGCTAATCCAACTTTTATATGAAGATTTTCTCACAAAATCCCTACTGCTTTTGACTTTAATTAGGGTGATAGTACACAGGTGGTGAAAAAAAAGACTTTTGTACAATTTGGGGCCAGAAAAAGAATGAGTTTCTTCGCCATAAGTTCCTTTTCAAAAGAAGAGAGTTATTGAGGTTCAAAATCAAGATGGAAGCCTCTTCACTTTGGGAAAACAAAATCTGTTTCAGAATTTGGTTTTGCTGAAACCACAGCACTAATCTCGAGTTACTCAAGATGGGCTACAAGTATGCCTCTCAGTAGTGAGAGAGGATGGGAGAGCAAAGGAGACCTACTGGAAGGCAGGCTTCACCCACGCAATTTCTACAGACGTAACTTTCCACTTACCAGATTAGGACTGCCTGGTGAGTCTTTTTAAAGGTGCTGAATTTCTGTGGCTGAGAACCTGTGAGGCTCACCAAAGAATTCTGTGAACAATTTCATCATTAACCCAGGTATCACTTACAGTTAATCTGGCAGAATGAATCTCAGCCCATTGGTAAGTCAAGTAGGAATGGTCCTCCCAAAACACAAATTAGAAAACTGAGAGTAAGGATGGATAATGAAAATCATGGTGATCGAGGGGGTGGATTCTGAAGGTTCCTGTGAGCTGCAACGGTTCAAACCTACCCAGCAGCACTGCAGAAGAAACAGCCCTGGCAATCTGCTTTTGTAAAGATTACAGCTAAGAAAACCAGATGGAGCAGTTTCATTCTATAACACATGGGGTCTCCACACGTCGAAAAAACAGCAGCCGAGAGTACAGATTTTGGACCCAGGCGGGATTCCAAAGGGTGACTCTGACACTTAGTAGCCGTCTGTTTTCCAACAATTAACTGTGGAGGCTGCAGTTTCCTCATCTATAAGTAGAGGCAGCTGTGGTACCTACTTTTGATTGAGTTGTTAACCTATTACAAATAGCTTAATATTTGTCAAGCACTTAGAACAGTTCCTGGAACATAGTGAATATTGTTGCTGTTGGGTTCCAATCAAGTTGATTCCAACTCACAGTGACCCTATGTGGGACAGCACAAACCACTACCAGGTCCTCCACCACGCCCACAATCACTGTTAGGCTTAAGCTTACTGTAGCAGCTACTGTGTCCACCCATCTTATTCCAGGTCTGCATTCCTTTTTGCTGACCCTCTACTCGACGTCACTTGGCTTGGCTTGGCTACTTTACCAAGTATGATGTCCTTCTCCAGGGAGAAGGATCCCTCTTGACATGTCCAAAGTATGTTAGAGTAGTTTCACTACTCTTGCATCTAAGGAGCACCCTGGTTGTACTTCTTCTAGGACAAGATTTGTTTGTGCTTTTCAAGTCCATGGTACTTGCATATTCAATATTCGTTTCCAACACCACAGTTCTCAAAGGTGTCATTTCTTCTTCTTTCTTCCTCATTCATTATCAGCTTTTGCATGCGTATGATAAAGCTGAAAATATCATGTGTTGGGTCAGGCATATCTTAATCTCAAAGGTGACATCTCTATGTTTCAATAGTAAATATTAGGTGAGGTATATACAGTAAAAATTTTAAAGATGCATAATAGAACTTTAAAATTTTGGTATTTTAAGGAAGCTTAGAGATGAGAAAATGAGTTGCAGAGAGCTTAAAAGAACCAGATTATGTGGTCTTTCAGTGATATTCATGTAACTGCTTTGATCATTTGACCACTAGCTTACTTGGTGACTCCTGAGAGTCATTGAAACAGACACTGTGAAATGAAGATAATAATAACACTGAGCTTCTTTGTTACAGGTATGAAAAACAGTGAACAGTAAAAAGGCAAAGTTAACTATTTTGCTAGTGGAAAAGCACCAAGTATTGAACCTGAAGGCAAGTTCTCATTCCCTGAAAGTACATTTCAGTTTTCAAGTGCACTTTCTGAGGATGGTGTCTATAGAGAAATGTGGACTGTAGCCAGAGAACTTGTTGAAAGAGAGGTTTGTTTTTTTTTTTTTCAACAATAGAGAAAATGAAGTACTCTGGAGATCATATTTGGCTTTAGAAATGTGTGTAGACTGGTTTACTAAATGGCTGTCTAAACAGGAAGCATTTGATTGCTGCTCGCATCCTGGACGACCTTGAAAACATTACAGAGTCTCTCTAGACTTCATCTTCCTCACAGAGCAGGGAAAGAAATCCTGCT
Organism: Heterohyrax brucei; assembly: GCA_028571685.1. Lineage (NCBI taxonomy): Eukaryota > Metazoa > Chordata > Mammalia > Hyracoidea > Procaviidae > Heterohyrax > Heterohyrax brucei. The sequence goes on from CM053149.1 coordinate 57,317,374, forward strand.
GCAATCCTACTGGTGACTATGTCGATGATGACTGATTCAGGGATAAAGTGTCTTCCTTTTTTTTTTTTGATTTCTTGGTCGATGATGCACTAATACTAAATAATAGGAATAAATAATAGAAAATTTGTACCCCTCAGTATAGGAGTTGTCCCACATAGATATATCATGATGAAAATATAACTTACATAATTTACTGTTCATGTGTAAGCAATCCTTAAGCTTTCTTTCTTAACTACTTACACACTAGAAATAAACCACAAGGGGTAGTGGTTAAGTGCTATGGCTGCTAACCAAAAGGTCGGCAGTTCATATTGACTGGAAACCTTATAGAGCAGGTCTACCCTGCCCTATAGGGTCACTATGAGTTGGAATCAACGTGACAGCAGTGATATAACGGGTTGGGTATCAGAGTGGTTAAGTGCTCAGCTGTTTACCAAGATCAACAGTTTGAACCCACCAACAGCTCCACCGGAGAACAGTGTGGCAATCCGAAATCCTGTAGGTTTGGCTGTCTGAGGTTTTCATGCAAGTAATTTAGGCAACTGGTGAGCTTCAGTTGAGCAAATGTCCAGAATGAAGGTCTTCTATGATACCACATGAAGAGCTGATTCAAATCTCTTTCATTGAATTGTGAGATTTTTTTTTTTTTTTTTTTTTTGAGAGCCTGTGCGATATTATCTATACCAATGAGGAAGCCATGGCTAGGAAGACAGTTACAGAACAGGTCAACAGTAGAGTTTACTCTAGGTCAAAGAGCTAACCTATATTCCTGACTCTCTTTCAGGCCATTGAAGATTGACTTAGATCTTTTATGATTTCAGCAAACCCCATAAAGAAGTGATAGAGAGAAAGCACAGGATTATTGTGACAGGTACGCATTGACTTCAAGAGCAGGAGATATACTTTTATCAACTGAGGAAATATTCTTTTCTCAACATGAGTTTAAACAATAGTATTCAGAAAAAAAATTAAGTGCATTCTTAAGCTATATGCTTTCCAGTAGGTCAAGCCATTAGAGAATATGCAGGCCCCCAACTCCCACTGGTAGAAGTACCTAAAAGCAAAGTCAAGTTGAAGGATGTGTCAGACTAAACAGTGAAAAGAATCACTGCTCATCCATTTGAAGTTCATTCCATTCACCTAGACTCCAGAGTATGTAATGACAGAGAAGAAACAAGGGCATAAGGAGTGACGAGATACCTTCTGGGTTGGGATGAGGGATGTCAAGAGGATTCTTGGGAATCATAAGTATAAAGCTTGAGTCAGGAGATCAAGGTTACCACTAAGTGGAAGGGACAACTTCTTTCGAGAAGATGTAGTCGTTAGGCACGTTTTCTTCAGGTATTCATGGAAAATATTGAAATGAGCTACAGCCTTTTCTCTTTCTGTCGGCATCCTCTTCTGAAAGTACCCTGCTCCTCTAGCAGAGGTCCGTCATCAATTATGCATGTGAGTTGAAAGGAAATTCAAGGCACAAAATGGCAAAAAGAAAAATGAACAGCATGCTACCCCATCTCTTCTCAAATTCAGTGGAGAAGCAGTGTCAGACTTCTTAAAGGAGCTAAGATTCATGTTTCCAGGAGACTGTCAACAGACAGAGACGACATATTCTAATACTGGAATAACGACTCATAAAATCAGAGAAATATTATACAGAAGACAAATGCAAAAACAAAAAAACCCACTATTTTCACCTGTTATAAAAGGTGACAACCCTTCAAGAAGAAAGGAGACTAGGGAACATTTGGTTTGCACTGAGAAGCTGCTGAGCTGGGTTAGACAGAGAAGGCCACCACACTTGGGGTCAGTTGATGACTTGGTGGTTTTGTTGAGCAAGTGTTCATCAAAACTCTACCGAAAGTATGCACCAAGGTTAGTAAAAGAGAATTGAGGGAATTCTGTCCCTGGATTTCAGTTGTTTAATATAAGCCATCTTCTCCTGCCATGTCACTGGATTTCAGAGAGGCTTTAGCATAAGCTAGTAACCAAAAACAGCCCATAGGAATTTGCACTACAAATAAAACTTCATGCCTGCACCCTCCTCAGTAAAGCTCTGCCCTTATTAAAACATGACTAGAGACAAACTGTACCCCCTCCCCCTTCTGACCAATACTTCTTCCTTATCGGACTATAAATCCCCTTACTGGAACATTTTATAACCTCTCTCCCTTCTTAATTAACATTCTTCCCCTATCAAACCACAGAGCCCCTCACCCAACACTACCTTGTTGACACTTTAAAAAACTTGCCTTACTGGCCAGCAGTGGGCTGAATCAAGCCTCAGCTCAGACACCACTCTCTTTCTCTTTGAATAAACATCCCTGGACCCTCGAACTGCTGTGTCTCTGCCTCTGTTCCATGTCATTCTCCCCCAGCAGGAATAAGAAAGATGGTAAAGGACTCTAGGAGCCTGAGGAAGGAGTCCCAGGAGCTAGTGCTTTGTGTGAATGGCCTTGCTATCCAAAACATGGACCCCAGTCCAGCAGCCCAAGTGTTACCCAGAAAGAGATGAAATCTAGCTTCATGGAACCCTCACAGAACTAGGGGGTTATCTATTTTCATTTTCTCTCTTAAATATTAATGCACAACAGTTTTCTCCTCAAAGATTCTCTTCCTTAAGCAAATAACTTATTCAAATACGTATCAGCAGGTGTTTGTATGTACATGTGTGGGACTGATGTGGTCCCCTGGCCCTATAAGGTCATTCTCATTTAGACCCAGCAAGGACTAGTCTGTTATTTGTGTAATTTTGTATTTTGTTCAGAAGGTCAAAATTTTGACATCAATCCTCTAGAAAGAAAAAGAGACATACTGTCTCCTGAAGAGAATATTTCATGAACATCTTGCTCCAAAAGAGAAAAGACACATGTAAGGTGTCAGACCATAAAACCACTATACTTTTAGACTGCACACGACCAAAAAAAAGAAGACTTTTTATAAGTTATTTTAATACAGTTAGTCTATAGATGAGGATTCTGCAATAAATCTCACCAAAAGCTATCTTTTTACATTTTCACTGCACTGACACCTAAAACGGTATGTGACCTGTCACCCAAGATTGTCAGACATGGTACATGAGGGAAAAACTGCAGCTTCTCCTTCCCCATAGCTCACTGCTCCCTTGTCAACCAGCTCAGGAAGTACCTTTTACAGCACTTGATTTAAGCGACTTAACACTGGGCAGCAGCCCTCTGTGGAATGTGCGGGTTAAACCTACACACCTTTAGCCTTTTGAGGGGCGTCTAAGATTCATGATCTTCGGGATGGAAAGTAATAAGTCTCTGCAGGTAACAAAGTGTGATTTGGGCATTCAATAGCAAGAAGAAACTCAGGACTTCCTTCCACGAAGAAGTCATTGTCTTTTTTCAAGGACAAATTAGACATATCCTTTACTGGGAACTGGAACAGACAGATATAGATAGATAGATAAACAAACACTCAAGGTGTACTGCAATCAACGAAATGATTAAATGATTTTAGTATTCAGAGATTTTTCTCCATCCCCACCCCAGGCCACCCTGGTACCTTCTTTGCTTTCAAAAGAAATATCAAATTCTGCAACAGAGACCAACTCGATTTTCAGAGAAAACAGATTTGCTCTGCCATACACGTGGCAGAGTACTTACAGGTATTGAGAGGCTCAGTGTGAGGAGCAGAGGTGGTTCAGGTACCAGAAAATGGGAAGTAGAATGCAAGAGAAAAAAGTTGAAAACAAATTCTCCAACCATTTGATGGAAAAGAAGCTGATCCTAAAGAGTCTTTTAAGACTGATTGTATGCTATAAGGAGTCCTGACTGAAAGGCTGGCAGCCTGAGTCCACTCAAAGGTGCATTGGAAGAAAGGCCTGGCAATGTACTTCTAACAAATCAGCCCAGTTGTACACTGGCACAGATGAGGGAACCATGACTTGGAGTCAGCTCTACAGCAGCTGGTGGTGGCACACTACTGAGCACTGGTACACCACGTCATCAGATGGCTGATAGTACTTCTGCCATCAGAAAGTCTGGAGAATCACTGGAATGCTGGCTTGGCACATAGTGGGTACAAAAATAAAAAATTTTCACATGATGATTGGTGGCAAAGATCTCACGACCTCTGCAAGCCACAAGATACAGTTCTCACAAGACCAAGTACCTGCTCTCTTTCATTACTCTCCTATTAAACAGAAGTGAAATTCTGAGTTTACACCCTAAGAAATACTAACACAACTGATTTATTGGTGACTGTCTACATTATATAAATAACTGTCGGATTCTTCATGGCAAAGGCATTAAATCTCACCAAGCGCACTGTCTTCTCACATTTTCTGGCCCTCCAAAAGATTCAGAGTTATACTTTTTCCATCAATCAGACACCAACTTCAACACAATTACCATCAAATACAAAGGAGTCAGGAAATGAGCCTGATACCCATACAGTAATATCCCTGAAAAACAAAAAAAAATGAGTAGCTTGAGCCACCTTCACTGTCTAAGCCATTTTATTTTTATTTCCATAGAACTCTAAGCTGAAAAAAGACTCACGGGCATTTAAGGGTAGTCACATACGTTTTCTTGTACTTCACTGATATAACACAGCTAAAACTGTGGTAAAAATACGCATGTGCACCAAAGCCCCCAGCCTTGCTACACTTGGCTGTGTAACGTATGGCATTCTTAGGAGTTCAAAACTTCAACACAATCTTGTTTCTTCCTTCTTCCTTATCAAAAATTCAGGAAAATAAACTCTGCAACTGCCATGCTGAATCCATTACCATAAATAATACGGTGATCACCAGTCTGCTCACAGATTCAGCCAATAAAAATTTGCGAGCTTGTTGTTTTTCCTCATTGCCAGCACACTTCATTGAATAAGGTAGATGTTTAATCATCAAGTGTGTTTTTCACCTCCAGTGGGGTACTGAATTTCACTGATACAGATGACAGCTCATCCAGAAAACCTTTTGATACTTATATAGTTTTTCAATTACAGTAACAATGACTCCCCTAGGCGATTTGGCCTGAGCCAGTAAAATGAGTTTGTAGTAATATATTACCATGGGAGGTCATATTAACTAACAGACAATGCCATGGAAGCCCTCTACGGAGGCTCTATTGCCTTGACTCTCCTCTTAACCAACAGAGTCCTACTCTGGCCTTGCAAATGGATTCTCCACTCTTTCCTTAACTTCTGGGGTTGCCCATCTCTGTTGTTCCACTAATTGTCTTCATAGGGTGGCGATTCCCTATTGTGGTGTAAGCCACCTTTTCCGTGTCACTGAAAATCCTACTGACTTCCATAAACTCTAGCAAACTTAGGTATATCTACAGTTATAAGTGAAACTATGTTTACCATTCACACCAACTGATACATGCATATGAATGTTTATTGCAGCACAGTCCACAATAGCAAAAAGGTAGAATCAACCCAGATGCCCAACAACTGAGGAATGGATAGGTAAACTATGGTATATATACTCAATGGAGCACTACGCAATGATAAAGAACTACGATTAGGAAACATCTCACATCTGGTTTCAATTGGAGGACGTTATGCTGAGGGAAAGTAGTCAGTGACAAAAGGACAAATGTTGTATGAGACTCCTACAGTAAGAACTTAAAAACAGACTCATACATAAAAGAAAAGACTCTTTGATGGTTGCAAGAATTGGAAGGGAGTGAGGAAGGGTGAGGGGGGAGGGTTTAGATTAGATAGCTGATAGAAATTTGGTGGGGTGAAATCTGTGACTGCACACATTAGAAAGAAGATCAGTACTAACCGGACTTCAATGTAACATGATTACTCCTCCCATCTTACCCCAATATTGCAAGCACACAGTAGCCGGGGCAGGGGACCAGGGACCATGTGCTCAGGGGAAATCGAGGCCAGTTGGCACAACCAGCATTTTGCTAAGACAGCCTGCTGCACCCCACATTCATGAACGGCATCCAGGGTCTTAAAAGCTGCCAAGCTGCCATCTGAGTGTACAGCAAATTGTCCCAATTCGGCAGAACAGATGATCATCAAAGACCAAAATGACGTGGGGGAAAGAGAACCCAGAAGACACAGAGACCCACATGATTAGGTGACTATATTGATTTGTGACCGGAAGAAACAAATGGTGCCCAACCACCACCAGTGACAGCCATGACAGATCTCACAAAGTTGAGTCCCACCGGCAGCACAAGAATAAAAAGGGACACACCCTGGGATCACCACTAAAAGAACCCAATTGATGGTCCAGGGGCTTTCTGTTCCCCCAGGAGCATGGGTCCTGGCCCTGATGCTGGCCCTGTCCATAAATCCTAATGAAGGTCAACTCTATGGACAGGAATGGATTGGACTTGGTGACACAGAGTGACCATATCATGTGTGCACTTTATGGTTCTATGCATCTAGAGGATGTCGTCCTGCTGACCTCTTACTGGAGGCAGGGGAGTAGGTGGAGAGGAGAGGATAGTAGATTGTTGGGAGGGTAATACATGTATGGAGCAGAGAGGAAGAGTGCGCTGTCACTGGCAGGGAGAGCAGTGGGAGCTGCATATAAGGTGGGCATGCAAATTTATATGGGACTGTACATTTTCATTCAATCATAATAAAAAATAAAGAAAGAAGACATGTTTTGACTTCTTACGTTTTGGCTTTTCTGTTTATCCTTCTATCATCTATCATCCATCATCCATCCATCCATCCATCCTGAAACCCTGGTGATATTGTGGTTAAGTACTACAAGCTGCTAACCGAAAGGTCAACAGTTCAAGTACGCAAGTACTCCTTGGAAACTCAATGGGGCAGTTCTACTCTGTCCTATAGGGTCACTATGAGTCGGAATTGACTTGACAGCCCTCAGTTTGCTTTTTTGTTTTAGTTATATGTATATGAATATATAAAATATAATAAACGTATAGACAGATATGGCTTTATGTGCACATATATATAAATACACACTTAAGTGTGAAAGTCCCTGTCTCTCAGATTCTCTTCCTCTCTCAGTCCAGCATTTTAGACACAGTGACTACTCAGCAAATGAGTGGACCTACATAGAGCAGAAGCAGCAAACAGTGCTGTCCCTTCTTCCTGCTTGCCAACTCTTTTGGGACTAGTTCTTCCTTGCTCCTAGGACGATGTCAACGGCAGATCTCAGTGACTTTTCTGGTCAGTTCCAGGAAATAGAAACTGCTGAGAACATTTCCAGTCTGAGAACATCTTGTTTCAGTAGAAGGATCTTACAGTTACAAAACCTCAGTTTACATTTTCTATACTTTGGTTACAATTTAACCTGCAGGGGCAAAAAGGAGGCCTGTCTCTCAGCATCCCCACTAGGCAGCTAACCTTGAACTCAGCTTCCTCTCCCATCCCTTCCCTACCTGGGCTGCATTCTGATTCCTCTGAGGCAAAGGGAATGTGGAGCAGGCAAGAGAGGAAATGAACAGGAAATGGCTTATTGTCCTGGTACTATTGCGACCTAGACAGGGACCAACTAACTACTTACATGAACTGGGTAGCCTACTTCACTTCTCTGAGCTGTAATTTCCTTTGCTGTGAGAATCACATGAGTTAACACATATAAGGCACTTTGCAGTTTGTGACACAGTGACAGACAGGCTCAACACATGCCAGCTGTTATTTCTAACCAAACTGAGTCTGTCTCAGAAGTCTCTTTGTATTATTCTGAGAAAGCTCCATTACAAATTTTGGAAAAGCTTTTTGATGCAAGTAATATCTCTTTTCTGGGGGCAAAGGAGTCATATAAGACCACACCTCAAGCTCTGAAACTATCAATTCACGCCACAAGGTTTCTGCTGCATACTAAGCAGAATCCTTACGGTGATGTGCATCTTAGGTGACATCCCTCTCAACCGCCCTCAGGCTGACTCCTCCAGCACAATCCTTACCTGGCCCCCTTGAGCCACATGACTTTGCTTGTCTTCCTCTATTACCTAGTGGGCCATCAATTTTTTATTCTCTAGTGCCACTAGGCAGCTAACCTGACACAGCTTCACCTAAGAAACCCAGTCTGTTGTCTTCTGTCAAACCTCAGGAGACAATACCAAGCTCTGCTTGTGGCCTCCCTTTGCTGGACTGTAGCTGGGGGAAGTAGCTTTCTCATGTTAGGGACAAGTTGTTGTGGTTGTTGTTAGGTGCCATCAAGTTGGGTTCAACTCACAGTGACCCTATGAACAGCAGAACGAAACACTGCCCGGTCTTGCACCATGTCCACAATCGTTTTTATGCTTATACCCATTGTTGTGGCCACTGTGTCAATCCATCTCGTCAAAGATCTTCCTCTTTCTCACTCAGCTTCCACTCTACGAAGCATGATGTCCCTCTCCAGGGACTGATCCTTCCCGACAACATGGCCAAAGTATATAAGATGCAGTCGTGACATGTTGGCTTCCCAGGAGCACTCTAGTTGGACTTTCTCCAGAAGAGATCTGTTTGTTCTTTTGGCAGTCCATGGCACATTCAACTTCTTCTCCAATACCACAATTCAAAGGCATCAATTCTTCTTCTGTCTTCTTTGTTCATGGTCCAACTTTCACATGCATGTAATGCAATTGAAAATACCATGGCTCAGGTCAGGTGCATTTTAGTCTTCAAAGTGACATCCTTACTTCTAAATACTGTAAAGAAGTCCTTTGCAACAGATTTTCCCAGTGCAATGCATCTTTTGATTTCTTGACTGATGCTGCCACGGGCTTTGATTGTGGACCCAAGTAAAACGAAATCCTTGACAACTTCAATCTTTTCTCCGTTTATGACAATGTTGCTTACTGGTCCAGTTGTGAGGATTTTTGTTTTCCTGATGCTGATGCGCAATCCATACTGAAGGCTGTGGTCCTTGATCTCCATCGGTGTCTCAAATCTTCTTCACTTCCAGAAAGTAAGGTGGTGTCGTCTGCATAACATAGGTTGTTAATGAGTCATCCTCCAATCCTGATACTTCATTCTTCTTCATATAATCTAGCTTCTCAGATTATTTGCTTGGCATACAGATTTAAAAAGTTATGGTGAAAGGATACAACCCTGACATATACCTTTCTTGACTTTAAATCATGCATGATTTAGTATGATCCACGTGGTTGAATGCTTTTGCATAGTCAGTGAATCACAGGTAAACATCTTGCTGTTATTCTTTGCTTTCAGCCAAGATTCATCTGACATCAGCATTGATATCCCTGGTTCCACATCCACTTCTGAACCCAGCTTGTGTTTCTGAAAATTCCTTGTCAGTATACCGTTGAGCTTTTGACTGATCTAGAGCAAAATTTTACTTGCATGTGATATCAACGATATTGTTCAGTAATTTCCACATTCGACTGGATCATCTTTCTTTGGAATGGACATAAACACGAATCTCTATAAGTCAGTTGGCCAGGCAGCTGTCCTCCAAATTTCCTGGCACAGATGAGTGAGCACTTCCAGCACTCCATCTGTTTGTTGAAATATCTCAACTGAGATTCCATCAATTCCCGGAGCCTTGTGTTTTGCTACTGCCTTCAATGCAGCTTTGACTTCTTCCTCCAGTACCACTGGTTGCTTATCATATGCTACCACTTGAAATGGCTGAACATCCACTAGGCCTTTCTGGTATGACTCTGTGTATTCCTTCTGTCTTCTCTTGATGCTCCCTGAGTCATTTAATAGTTGCCCTGTAGAATTATTCACTATTGCAACTCCAGGCTTGAATTTTTCCTTCAGTTCTTTCAGTTTGAGAAATGCAGAATGTGTTCTACCCTTCTGGTTTTCCATTTCCAGCTCTTTGCACATGTCATTATAATACTTTCTTTTGTCTTCTCAAGATGCTCTTTGAAACTTTCTGTTTAGGTCTTTTACTTCGCCATTTCTTGCTTTTGCTTTAGCTGCTTGACATTCAGGAGTAAGTTTCAGAGTCTCTTCTGATATTCAATTTGGTCTTTTCTTTCTTTTCTGTCTTTTTAATGATCTCTTGCTCTCTTCATGGATGATGTCTTCGACGTCATCCACAATTTGTCTGGACAAGTACTGTCATAATACTCCGGCTTTTTCCAAATACATCTGTCTTTCTTATCTTGTTAAACCTCATTCTTTGTGTATCTTAATGGGTAGTGGCCAAGGATTGCCTGATATACTTAGGTCTTTTCATTTCCAAAGTGCACCAAGCAACATAGCCACTTATTCTGTGATGTAGGACACTTATCCCTACCACTCTATCTTGGCCGTTTAATACCCTCACCTCATTACTACCATGGCAGCTTTTAAGACTCCAGTTCTACTGTGTCATGTAAGTTGCTATGAGTTGGAATTGACTCGATGGCACTGGGTTTGATTTTTAGTTTCTTATGGCTACTTCCTTTGCTATGTTGAGTTCACATCTTCTGGTCCTAACCAAATTCATGAAAACATACACAGGCAATAGAGAAATTTGAGATCTTTGAATGGATACTGAGTACAAACTTCTCAGGATATTCAGTTCTATTTGCCTTGTTACCTTGGCCCTCATACCTAAATTCATGCTATTCCCATTCAGCTTCACTTCTCTCTCTTTCCCAGACATTTGCATTTTCTATCAAACCAATACCTTGTCCATAAAGTTTCCTCGGGGTGTCCCAGTCCACACAGATGGCAGTCTACAGTTTCTTTTCCTGGCCCTGGCTCTTTCTGAAGTTGCCACTATGCTTCTAGTACCTGAATAGAATGTTTAAAACATAGTAAACCAAAAACCAGTTGCCGTGGAATCAACTCATGGAGATTCCATGTGTTTCAGAGTAGAACTTCTCCATAAGGTCTTCAATGACTATGATCTTTTGCTGGGGTGGGCAGGCCTTTCTCTCAAGGCAACTTGGGATGGATTTGAACTGTCAGTCTCTCTGTTAGTGGCCAAGTGTTTGATCATTTGTACCACCTAGAGCTCCAGCTAAAATACAGAAGTACCTAATAAACACCTGCTATTATTGAAGAAATCCCTGGCTTCTACAAAGCTAGCTCTCTTCTTTCTCTTTTCTAACCATCCCTGTTTTCTGTCTATGAGAACATGCAGTGTGCTGACCACACCAGTTTCTTTTCCTCTAGGCCACCCATACGATTTTCTGTTTTCTTTCTACCTTTGCTCCTGACCAACAAAAATCCTTTGCTTTTGTTGAAAGCAAAAGACTCATGTGATAAGAGTCCCATGATTTGTTTTTTGTATGAGAGCTGCTAAAAGAATTGTTCAGTCACATGGAATTTAGTGTGAAATATAAAATATTGTGTTAAGTCACTGAGGTTTTAAGAATGTTATAGAAACTGGCATTAATTAGGGTAATTCAACAGCTAATATTCCAGGTATAATGAAAAGAACTCTTTTAGCTTAGCAAAACTGTGCTCATTTTAAAAAATAAAAGAGAAAGAAAAAAGGAAAATAACCAAGAAATGCTATTTCCTACCTAAGAACTTTGAGCATTTAAATCAAATTTAGTAATAATACATATGAAAATACTTAAACTGGAAAGTGTGAGCTATTATTCTATTGTGATTTGCCATTCCCTGGATCTCTGAAACCCTTGTAGCCTAGTGGTTAAGTGCTATGGCTGCTGACCAAAATGTTGGCAGTTCAAATTCACCAGGAACTCCTTAGAAAGTCTATGGGACAGTTCTATTCTGTCTAATAGGGTTGCTGTAATTCGGAATCAGCTTGAAGGAAGTAAGTTTGGTTTTCTGTTGCTGTTGTTTGGATCTGAAATATCCAGCCACTGCTGAATACGGGTACAGAGGCAGCTTACGCACTTTCTGCGACAATCAGCTATTAACAATCAACTGAAGTCTATCACACATGGTGGTTGTTGTTGGCTGCCATCCAGAGGGCCAGACTCATGGGGGCCCATGTACGACTACAGGAAGCACTCGTTGGCCCTGAGCCATCCCCATGATTGTTTGCAGAGACGACAATTGTGATCCATAGGCTTTTCACCGGCTGATTTTCAGAAGCAGATGGCCAAGCTCATCTTCCTTGTCCATTTTTGTCTGGAAGCTTGACTGACAGCTATTCAATGCTGTAACCACACACAAGGTATCTTAGTCATCTAGCACTGCTATAAAAGAAATACCACAAGTGATGCATTTAAAAAAGAGAAATTTATTTTCTCACAGAAAAGTAGGCTGAAAGTCCCAAGTCAGGGCATCAGCTCCAGGGGAAGTCTTTGTTGGCTCTGGAGGAAGGTCCTTGTCATCAGTCTTCCCTTGGAATGGGAGCTTCTGAAGTGCAGAAACCCCTGGTCCTAAAGATGCACTGTGCTCCAGCACTGCTTCTTTGCTGATGGTAGGAGGTTCCCAAATCTCTGCTTGCTTTCTTTTCCTTGACATCACAAGAGATTGCCTCAAGGCACAATACCATCTTACAGATTGAGTGCTGCCTCACTAATACAATCACTGCTCACCCTCCTTCACCAACATCACAGAGGCAGGATTTACAACATGTAGGAACATCATACAACACCAGGAATTATGGCCTAGCCAAATGGCTACACACACTTTTGGAGAATACAATTCAATTCATGCCAGAATCCTCTACTGAACAGGTCTACTGCAAAGAAGGTGAGAATTCTATCTCTGTCCTATCCATGTTTTTCACAAGTAGGAAAAAAATCAAGTATTGTTTAAAAAGTCACACAGATATTTCATTTTTCTCTCAGCATAGGAAAAAAAAAAGCACTAACATTGTATGAATGAACTAATGAGTATGTAAGTGATGAAGCTTAAATCAAAGAGTAATAATGACAACCCAGTTTGATTTTCCTATTCTTTCTTCCCTGTTATGCATGTGGGAATTTGTCATTTGAGATCTAAGAAATGTGGTTTGGGAAATGGCTTTCAGCTTAACTTATGAGGGGAAAAAAAAGAAACAAAAGTAGAATTGCTGTTATTTTTCACCTCTAGAGAGGAAATTATTTCAAGACGACTATGGTGTTAGACCAGAAGTTCTCAATTATGAGTGATTTTGCACTTCCGCTGAGAGAGAAGGTTACCATTGTCATTTAGCATGCCACTAAACATCCTACAATTTCACGAGGCTGTTCAGACAACAAAGAGTTATATATACCCCAAAATGTCAATTAATGAGGAGGTTGAGAAACCCTGGACTGGAAACCAAAACAACTCCAGTTTTACTGGCACTATATTTCCTTGTCAGGAAAGGTGTGCATTTGGGGTTGCATTCTTTCCCTTACCTATTCTATCTGTGAACTGAGCAAATAATTCAAGCTGGATGACTGGAAAAAGAATGAGGCATCAGGACTGGAAGAAGACTCATTAACAACCTGCAGTAAGCAGATAACCACAACCTTACTCACTGAACATGGAGAGAACTTGAAGCCCTTACTGGTGAAGATCAAAGACTACGGACTATGGATCACACTTCAACATAAAGAAAACAAAAATCCTCACCATTGGATCAAACAAGCAACACCATGACAAACGAAACAAAGATTGAAGTTGCCAAGAATTTCATTTTACTCAGATCCACAATCAACACTCACAGAAGCAGCAATCAGGAAATCAAAAGATGCATTGCATTAGGACAATCTGCTGTAAAAGATTTGGAAAGAAAAGATGTCACCTTGAAGATTAGAGTGCCTGACCCAAGCCACGATATTTTCAATCACATCATATGCATGCAAAAGCTGGACAATGAATAAGGAAACAAAAATGTAGTATTAGTGATGAGTACTGACCATATCATGGAAGGCCAAAAGAACAAACCAGTCTGTCTTAGAAGAAGTGTGACCAGAACACTCTTTGGAACGAAGGCTGGCAAGACTACATTTCATGTACTTCGGACATGTTATCAGGAAAGATCAGTCCTGGAGAAGGATATAGCACTTGGTAGAGGAGAGGGTCAATGACAAAGAGGAAGACCTTCAACAAGATGGACTGACACAGTGTCTGTGACAATGGGCTCAAGCATAACAATGACTGAGAAGGCACAGACTGGACAGAGGTTTGCTCTGCTAAACATGGGTCATTATGAGACAGAACCTACTCCAGTAGCATACCGGAACACCAACGACATTATTGTCTTGTAAGTTATCCAAAAGATTTGCCTGCACATACTCGAACTGTCTGCTTTTTTTAATCTCTATTGGCTCACTATGATTTTGATCTTGAAAAATGAGCCTTCTGAATAAAAGAAAAAATGGTAAATAAGTCAATTCATTATTAAGTCAGTATAAAAAGCAGAACCTTAAATCCTCTCTGAGGCCCACAGCCCTAAGCAAGACAGAGGTTTAAGCAATTATAGAAGAATTAAAATAATTCTGCTGCCTTAAGTTAACCATTTTCTTCATGCATACAAACTAATAGCATAAATGTGCTATTCATTAAACTAGGTGCCACAGGATATGCTTTTTTTACATGGTAAATTATTAACTTTCTCACAAAAAAATGTATAGTGAATAAGGGAGATAAACACGTTACTTTTAAAATATCAGTATCCACAATACTGTCAAAAGTGCCTGAATCCTGCTTGTTGCTCAACAAATACCAATTAAATTAATAAATTAATCAATCCCAAATTCCTCTTCTGATGGATGATATCAAGCTTCTTCTTTGTCTCTTTCCTGATATGCAGTCAGATTGATTCCTGTGTTTTCTACCTGCTGAGGTCCAGGTAGATAGTGACCATTTATGTTGATAAAAAAAGGCATTTGCTATGAAAAAGTCACTGGTCTTGCAAAATTCTGTCATGCTTCATCAAGGCCAGATTTTCCAACAACTAGTCCTTCTTCTTGATGTCCAACTTTTGCATCCCAATTGCCAGTAATTATCAATGCATGTCGTAGCATGATTAGCCAAGTTCAGGCTGCAGAAGTTAGTACACATCTTCAATTTCTTCACCTTTGGCCTTAGTGGTTGGTGAGTAAATTTGAATAATCATCAACTGATCTGCCTTTTAGACATGTGCCCTTTTTTTCTATCAGTGACAGCACTGTACTGTAAGACAGATCCTGACATGTTCTTTCTGACAATGAATATGACATCACTCCTCTTCAATCAGTCATTCTAGGCATAGTAGTCCATAGGACTGTCATATTCAGAATGGCTAATATCAGCCCATTTGTGCTCACTAATGCCTCGGACATTGATCTTTGGGTAATCCATTTCATTTTCCTAGGTTCATATCTCATACATTCCATGTTCTATTAGTGGATACTTGCAGCTATTTATTCTCATTTTGAGTCATGGCACATCAGCTAATGAAGGTCCCAAAAGTTTGACTCCATCCATGTCATTAAAGTCAATCCTCCTTTGAGAAGGCAGCTCTCCAATCATATTTTGAGTGCCTTCCAATTCGTGGGCTCATCTTCCAGAACCATATGAAACCGTATTACCTTGCTGTTCATAAGGTTTTCATTAGCCATTTTCTTCAGAAGTATAGTTTCAAGTTCTTCTTTCTAGTCTGTTTGTCTAGAAACTCAGCTGAAACCTGTTTACCAAGGGTGACCCTGCTGGTATTTGAAATACCAGTAGTAAAGTTTCCAGAATCACAGCAAGACACAAATCACTCCAGTACAACAAACTAACATACATGTATAATGATCATACTGAAGAAAAAACAAAGTCAATGCTAGGGGCTCAAATAAAAGGCATAGTACACAGGATACAAACCATGTTGTTGTTAGGTGCTGTCAAGTTGGTTCCAACATACAGCGACCCCATGAACAATAGAACGAAACACTGTCCGGTCTTGTGCCATGTCCACAATCATTTTTATGCTTAAGCCCATTGTTGTGGCCACTGTGTCAATCCATCTCATCAAAGGTCTTCCTCTTTCTTGCTCAGCCTCCACTGTACCAAGCATGATGTCCTTCTCCAGGGACTGATCCTTTCTGACAACATGGCCAAAGTATGTAAGATGCAGTTGTGACATCTTGGCTTCCAAAGAGCACTCTGGTTGGACTTTTTCCAGAAGAGATCTGTTTGTTCTTTTGGTGGCCCATGGTACGTTCAAATTCATCTCCAACATCACAATCCAAAGGTATCAGTTTTTCTTCATTTTTGTTCATGGTCCAACTTTCACATGCATATGATGTGATTGAAAATACTATGGCTTGGATCAGGTGCATTTTAGTCTTTGAGGTGACATCTTTACTTTTGAATATTGTAAAGAGGTCCTCTGCAGCAGATTTTCCAAATGCAATGTGTCTTTTGATTTCTTGACTGGTGCTGCCATGGGCATCGATTGTGGACCCATGTAAAATGAAATCCTTGATAACCTCAATTTTTCCATTGAATGACAGTGTTGTTTACTGGTCCAGCTGTGAGGATTTCTGTTTTCCTGATGTCGATGTGCAATCCATACTGAAGGCTGTGGTCCTTGATCTTCAGCAGTAAGTGTCTCAAATCTTTTTCATTTCCAACAGCTAAGGTGGTGTCATCTGCATAATGCAGGTTGTTAATTAGTCCTGCTCCCATCCTGATGCCTTGTTCTTCTTCATAGAATCCAGCTTCGCAAATTATTTGCTTGGCATACAGATTAGAAAGGTATGGTGAAAGGATACAACTCTGACGCACACTTTTCTTGACTTTAAACCATGCAGTGTCCCCTTGTTCTGCTCACATGACTGCCTCTTGATCTATATACAAATCCCTTAAGAGCAAATTAAGTGTTCTGGAATTCTCATTCTCTGTAACATTAGCCATGATTTACTATGATCCACACAGTCAAATGCTTTTGCATAGTCAATGAAACACAAGTAAACATCTTGTTGATATTCTCTGCTTTCAGCCAAGATCCATCTGACATCAGTGATGGTATCCCTGGTTCAATATCCCCTTCTCAATTCAGCTTAAATTTCTGGCAGTTCCTTGTCAACATACTGTTGCAGTCACCTTTGAATGATCTTGAGCAGAATATTACTTGTGTGTGATATCAGCAATATTGTTTGGTAATTTCTACCATACCATACAAACCATAGCCAACAATAAACAAACACCAGAACATAAACTAGATGACTGAAAATTAAACACTTATTCTTATTAAAAGACTTCACCATTGTAAAAAGAGAACCTACAGCCTGGGGAAAAAAAAATTGGCTATGACAAATTTGACAAAGGTCTAATTTATAAAATCTATAGGAAATCCAACACATCTACAACAAAAAGACAAATAATCCACTTAAAAAAACAGGCAAAGAAAATGGACAGTCTCTTCACCAAAGACGACATGAGTAAGGAAGGCAGCTAACAGACACATAAGGAAGTGTTTGCGGTCACTACTCATTACACAAATGCAAATCAAAACTACAATGAGATATCATCTCATTCTGACACTACCAGTACAAATCAAAAAATAAATAACAAAAGCCGTATAGGCCTCAGGGACACTGGAACTCTTAAGCACCACTAGGGGGAATGCAAAATGGTACAACCATTTTGTAAAACATTATGATGACTCCTTTAAAAGCTAGAAATAGAAATGTCATATGATCCAGCAATCCAAGTTCCAGGAATATATCCTAGAAAAATAAGAGCTGTCACATGAGTAGACATATGCATACCCACATTCATTACAGCATTCTTCAGAATAGCAAAAAGATGGAAACAACCTAAGTGCCCATCAACAGATAAATGGATAAACCAACTATGGTACATACACAAAATGGAATACTATGCAATGATAAAGAACAATGATGAATGTGTGAAACATTACACAACATCTATGAATCTGGTGGGCATTATGCTGGGAGAAATACAACAATCACTAAAGAATTAAACGTTGTATGATACCACTATCATAAAAACTCATGAAAAGGTTTATGCACCTAAAGAAACAACTTTTGATGGTTATGGGGGATAGGCAGGGAAAAAATACTAACCAGACAATAGATAAGTGTTAACTTTGGTGAAAGATAAGACAACACACAATACTGGGGAAGTCACCACAACTTGATCAATGGAAAGTCATGGAAGCTTTATACACACACCCAGGCTCCCTGAGGGACCAAATTACTGGACTGAGAGGTGGGGACATCTAGTTCAACTGGCATAACACAGTTTAATAAGAAAATGTTCTATATCCTAGCTGGATGAGCACTATCTGGGATCTTAAAGGCTTGCGTGTGGTCACCTAAGATACTTCACTGATCTCATCCCACCTAGAGAAAGGGACTGTGAAGAAAATCAAAGACATCAAGGAAAGATTAGTCCAAAGGACTAATGGGCCACAACCGCCACAGCCTTGACCAAACTGTGCCCTGCACAACTAGACGGTGCCTGGCTACCGCCATTGACCTCTCTAACAAAGATCACAGTACAGAACTCTGGATAACTACAGAAAAATACGGAACAAAATTCTCACACACACACACATTCACACAAAGAAACCCCATCCCCCCCCCACAAGACCAGACCACTGGTCTAACACAGACTGGAGAAACCTTGAGATTATAAGCCCCAGACACCCTGCTAACTCTCAAGTCCCTTCTGAAGCCACTCCTTAGGTTCCCTGTCAGCTGGTAATCAGATAGGCTCATAAAGCAAAAGGAGACTAAATGGACACATCAACCCAAGGGCAAGGACCAGAACAAAAGGGCACAGGAAAGCTGGTGCTGGGGAACCCAGGGTCAGTAAGGTGAGAATGTTGATATGCCACAGGTTTGGCAACCAATGCCACAAAACAATATGTGTATTCCTTGCTTAATGAGAAACAATCGTGCTCCATAAACCTGGCTCTGAAACACAATTTAAAAAACTTAAATAAAAATCTTTGTTAAGCACCTGTCTTTGGAAACACTCATTTATATTCTAGAAATACTTCAATAAACAAGATAGAGAAGCTTCTTGTTCTTGCAGATGTTCATGCTTGTGTTGTTACCCTGCAATGATTGACAAGCTACTGACTAGCCCTTACGGTGAGAAACACCTGACACATCGTGTCTCAGACATTCATGTAGATAAATGGGAGAAATAGAAGTTTCTCAAACCAGTGCCTACTATCGTTACTTTAAAACACTCACATCTATTCTCTTCAATTTTTGTGATTAGTAAAGGGATTTCATTACAAGTTACAAATTCAGTTTGAACACTTGTTTGTCTTGGTCTGGTGAAGGAATAAGCAGCAGTTGGTGTCAGGGGCTGCGCAGCTGATTCCAGCTCATGTGACCCACAGCAGCAGAACATTTCTTAAATATGGTTTCCAGTAAACATGAGAACCAAGACCTGAATGACAATAATACCCAATATTTATGTGACACTGACTACATCTGATGCATCATTCTGGTGCTGTCCATGCAACTATTCATAAATCCCTAATGGCGTAGTGGTTAGGTGCCTTCCCTGCAAACCAGACAGCCTGTAGTTCAGATCCACCAGACGCTCCTTGGAAACTCTATGGGGCAGATCTACTCTGTCCAATAGGGTCACTATGAGTCAGAATTGACTTGAGGGCTCCTGATTTGTGTTTGAAAGCCTTCCTTAAAAGCTACAGCTGCTCACCAAAAGGTGGGCAATTCAAATCCACCAGGTACTCCTTGGAAATCCTGTGGGACAGTTCTATTCCTTTCCATAGGGTCGCTATGAGTCAAAATGAACTGGACGGCAATTGGTTTGGGATTTTTCTATTCATGACAACCCTTAAAGAGAAGGACTGTTAATATACCTCTTTCAGAGTTGTGAAAACCGAAACACAGTCATGACTCATGTCCTGGGAGATGGATAAAATTGGGATTTAGAAGGAGTTTGTCTCCAGAATCTATGTTTTTAATTGTTACTCAATATGCCTCTGATGTTAGCACTTGGGATAGGATCTAGATATCCAGAAGCTGCCACCAGAACTGTTCACACCAGTGCCATGCCACATACGCTAGAGTCATGTCATCAAAATGGATCCCCATGCGCCACTGCCTGTCTCCCTACTTAATTGAGAATTCACATTTGTACATGTAAGCTCATCTAACTGGTGGGATCTCAATCATATTCTGAACACAAGGCCCAGTACCTTCTGGGTAATGTTGTTTTTAATTTTGCACCATGTGTACGACAGGAAGGAATACCATCGGGAACTGGAATGGATGTTAAAGGAGCCAGGCTACCATATCCTCCACATATATTCAGGAAGGATGCTATTTTTTAATGAGGTCCACCATTATTTTAGCAGCTTGATCAACAGACATAATAGGCATTTTCTCTATTAACAAATGCATCTGAAAAGCAATGCCCAAAGCAGATACAAAATCTCCTGTATAATACTTGTGTTCCTGAACACAGCTGTGTCTAAGTACATAGATTGAATACTTTGTTCTCATTGATTTGTGGCCTTTTCTAAGGCAACATTTATAAGTTGATATTCAGCTTGTAATAGCCCTTGGTGATTTAAATTTGTATTTCTTCGGTCACCGCCCTCATGCAATTAGTTGTTAGAAAATGACTTAATGAACTAGGTTGAGAGGAATGGGAGGAAAATACACAGCAAACAATTATAATGGTGAATTTTATATCTCAGTGTAACCTATTGTACCCAGTCTCTGGTCAAAGCTAGTTGAGATGCTGCTGTGAACGGTATTTCGTAGCTGTGATGAACATTCATAATTAGGGGACTTTAAGTAAAGTGGATGGACCTCATCCAATCAGTTGAATGTCTTAAGAGCAAAAACTAAGGTTTCCTGGAAAAGAAGAAATTCTGCCTCAAGACTGTAACACAGACATGCTTCCTGCGGTTCCAGCCTGCCACTATATCCCAGAGATTTCACACTAATCAGCACCCACACAATAAGCAATTTCTTAACGTCTTTTGAGATAGGAACATGAAAGGCCAGCTTAACTACACCTTGGATACATATTTTCCGGAGTGATAAGCCTTGTGTTTTACCACCTGCACCTGGGGATAAGTTGCCTAAATTATTTCTAAAGTTGTTTCTCTCAGAAAAGCCAGTTCAAACCAAAATCAGAGGCACGGGCAGATAAGACAGAAGTGACTGCTATATGTCCTTCTAGCTGAGGCCACAGAGAGCTACAGCTAGGTCCAGGGAATCAAACCAGGGGAGCAAGAACTTCCACAGGTGCAACACCACGTAACAAATCCTGCTACCAGTCCAGAATGTCTCATTGCAGGAGACGTCTCGCAGTCTGCCTGTGCAGGCACTTCTTTACCCTAGCCCCGTCTTTTTCCTGCCTTGTAATGAATAAAGCAAGAGATCCTTCCCACCTAAAATCCTTTATAAGCCCCAGCAAAGCCTTTGTTTGGGGAGACAGGGGTAAGCGTTGCCTAGGCCCTCTTCATCTCTGTGTGCAAGCTCTTTTTAATAAACCTTCGCTAGTGTGGGAAACTGTAAATTCTTTCCTGATTAGTCTTACTCAGTAGAGAACAAGAACCTTGTCTGTGCACCGGAACAGCCGACACTGTCCCTGTTAACAAAATGATTAACATTTATAGTCAGATGACTTTAAGTACAAGTGGGTGGGCCACATCCAATCAGTAGGATGTCTAAAGAGCAAAAACTGAGGTTTCCTGGGAAAGAAGAAATTCTGCCTCAAGATTGTAACACAGAAATGCTTCCTGAGGTTCCAGCCTGCCACCATATCCTAGAGATTTCACACTTACCAGCACCCACTCCAAAACCCATCTCCCAGCATCTCTCTCTGTTTCTAGATTATTATATATATGTAACACTTGCATTTATATATACTTGTATTTATATAAAATTATATACACACACGCATGCACCCATACATACGTGTGCATATATATATATACACATATAAGCATATGTATGTATATATGGATACAGATACATCTCCACCACCCCATCTGTCAGTTTGCCCTACTGTGGTGGCTTGAGTGTTGCTATGACACTGGAAACTATGACATGAGTATTTCAAATACCAGCTGAGTCTCCCCAGTAGACAAGTTTCAGTGGAACTCCTTGACTGAGAGAGCCTGGAAAGAAAGACCTGGATGCCTCCTTCCCACAGCTAGCCAAGGAGAACTCAAAGAATCACAACAGAAGTTTGTCCGATGTCCGGCTGGAGGACTGGCCCCAAGTTTAGATGACACCCCAGAGGCACAGTGGCTTCAACAAAAGACTCAGGTCTGCTAACGATTTTGAAGATGGTGCAGAACCAAAATCTATTTCATTCTGCTGTCCACGGGGTCTCCATCAGCTGGAGCTGCTACAGTGGGAACAACTAGCGATCCACAGAGAGAGAGAGAGAGAGACTGAGACAGAAATACATACAGATAGATACATGAGGTCCAACAAGTAAGTCTGGGAACTTAATTCCTCTCAGTGCTACATACCTCTTTGCTCGATATCACTAAGATCATCTTAGAAGTACTTCCCTAGGAAAGCTATGCACTGATACCAGCATGTAGTCCATCCTTCAGAGCAATTCTGGAACTCTTTCTGGAATGGTCATTGCACATGGTGGCACAGTGGCAAGTTCACACTCTTATTTGTATAGTTGTCTGTGAAGGAGTTTTTAGCCAGTAAATAAATAACTGTATTGGAACACTCTCCCTACTCACCTGATCTGGCCCCCAATGACTTTTTTTCTTTACCCAAAGATAAAGGAAACATTGAGATGACGTTCAGGACATCAAGGGTAATAGGACAACAGCTCTAATGGCCACTCCAGGAAATGAGTTGCAAAATTGCTTTCCAGAATCTGCTAGCAGACATTTCCTGTTTGCGGGACCTTATGTTCTGCTAGTCTAGTGATCGGAGTTCCAAAGGGAGGAAGACTTTCATGACATTAACATTTATGGTGAGGTGACATTTATAGTCAGTTGACTTTAAAAAAAAAAAGAGATCACTCT
This sequence comes from Heterohyrax brucei, assembly GCA_028571685.1. Lineage (NCBI taxonomy): Eukaryota > Metazoa > Chordata > Mammalia > Hyracoidea > Procaviidae > Heterohyrax > Heterohyrax brucei. The sequence continues at coordinate 57,340,121 of CM053149.1, forward strand.
CAACAAAAGGAGACCTTGGTGGCCCTGTGGTTCAGTGCTCAGCTGTGAACCAAAAGGCAAAGCACACACCGAAGTTGTCTGGAGGAGGCCTTCAGCTTCCAAACTATAATACAGAAATTCTGCCTGAGTTTCTAGCCTGCCAGCTGACCTGACATCAGTGCCCGCCAGCCCCCACAATCATATGGAGGGCAGAGGGACAGAGAAATACACTTAGCCTATAGTTGTTTCTCTGAGAAGCCTGGAGCCTTCACGACATGGTGGTTAAGAGTTCAGTTGCTAACCAAAAAGTTGAAAGTTTCGATCCTCTAACCACTCCTTGGAAACGTTATGGGGCACTTCCACTTTGTTCCATAACCGGGAAAAAAAAAAAAAAAAAAACCCAAACCCGCTGTTGTCAAGGGCATCCTGACTCACAGTAACCCTATAGGACAGAGTAGTATTGCTACATAAACTTTCCAAGGAGCTCCTGGTAGATCTGAACTGCCAACCTTTTGAATTTAGCAAACACAGTACTTAAACACCATGCCACCAGGGTTTCTACTCTGTCCTATAGGGTCACTATAAGTCTAACTCTGCCGCATTTTTTTTTTTTTTTGAGAACCGTGATATGATAATAAAATAGCACACTACATGTCATCTTCTAACTTTTTTTAAGTTACTCTATTATTACACAAATAATGCAAGCCTCCACCTTTGTTTGCCAACTGTGACCTCCCCCTCAGAGGTATTCTCACAAGTGCTGCTTTAACAACTTTTTAAAATATGTTGCTGAAGATACCTAGCGATAACATCAGAAAATTATGCATGTGACAGCATTGACTTTAGTAGGTATTACTCAAGATAACACGTAACAAAAAAAGTCGTGACGGCGATTTGGCATACTAGAAAAGTCGTAAGTCAGGGACTACCTGTACCTCCCTGCCCGCTTTACCTTTCCCCCTTGGTTTTGCTATTCTTGGCTGTTCCTGTGCCTCTCCTTGATGTTTTCAGTCCATCTGCCTTTTCTCTCTTGAATAAGTTTTCATTTTGAAATTATTTTAAGTTTTTACTCAACTTTTTTCCTGTAAGGCTGCTTAACGTTAGTCTCCTATTTTCCTCTCTTTGTTATTGTTCATTTCTACTCTAAGATTATTTTTGAATTTCTGATTCACAGTGTTCCGTCAAGTATAGAAATGCTTCTGTGATGATATCGAATAAACACCTACTTCTTCTTCCTGAGGGGATGGGAGGTGCAAAACTTTGATTGCACTTATTTCTCAGTTATAGCAGCTTTGTGTGGGTTTTTCCTGACATTTACCATCCGTTATTAGTTGTTCTGGATTTTGCTGAACCAGGAAGATTGAACAGGTGTTTCTCCACGGGAAGAAGAGGTTGACGTGAAAGATTTGGGTAAATTAATGGATATCTTCTTTGAAGATCACTTTCTTTTGTTGGTAAAGTTAAATTTCTTTCCTAGATTAAAACTTTCTGGAGTTGCTAGCATTTCGTATGACATGTTGATGCTCTTTCACTTCTTCAACAAATGTAATTTTATATTTTGCTTGGTTCCTTATTTTTCCTTTACCAATCAGTCTTCAACCATTCTGTGACAGAAAAATAAGTTAGCAAACAAGAAGGAACATCTTTCCATCTAAGTTTCTTCTTAGCACCCCAAAACTGGTGATATCTCAAGTCAGTCTTCTCTGGTTCCTTCAACTTTCAACTCTCTTCCTTTTAATTCCCCAGTAGTCGGTAGTCTGCTGCACCAGCACTCAGAGAGAGTTCCAACATTTTTCTTCTCGGAGCGAGATCTTTTGTTTGGGAGGTGACTTAGTCAATGCTCCACTCCTTCTAGTACCCACTTTTCTCTCTTCTCTGAACAATATCTGACTCTCCCCTAGATTGGGATCTGGAGATAACCCTGCTCGTTTTAGATGTCTATTTTCCCACATACAAACTGATGCAAAAAAAGTTTCTAGAGCTCTGACAATTAAGACCATGAATTAATTGTTCTAAGTGCTCCATACCTCGTTGTTGAATATCACTACAGTCACCTTTGAAGTACGCCCCTTGGGAAGCTATGCAGTCACACCAGCATTTAATCCACTCTTCAAAACATTTTTGGAACTCTCCCCAATGGCCACTGCACACAGTGGCATGGTGACAATTTCATGAACTTAATTGTGTAGTTGGTCTGTGACTTTTTTCTTCATCTGAAGACAAAAGAAATATGGAAAGGCGTTTTGATGACATTCAGGACATCAAGGGTGATTCGACAACAGCTGTGATGGTCATTCCAGAAAAAGAGGTCCAAAAGTGCTTTGAAGGGTGGACTAGGCACTGCTGGTGTTGGTGCATAGCTTCCCAAGGGGACTACCTCAAAGGTTGCACCATATTCAGAAATGAGGTACATTGTACTTTTCCTAGCATGAGTTTGCAAACTTCATTGTCAGTTCATGTAACACGAGCTTTCTCTTAGTTATGCTGTGAGTGTGAGTTGAGGGTACATTATTTGTCTCTTCTTGTTCATCTTAATATTTTTACAAGGTACAGGGAGAAATTCAGACTTAGGTGGTCACTGGAAGGCCTGCTTGATACGTTTTGTGCTAGCAAATGGTATCATTCTCTAGTCACGTACTGTATTCCAGGTGTACAGAAAGTCAATGAATTTTATACACTAACTGGTATCCAGTTAATTTACTATCACCAATAATTGGTATTCTAATAAAGCACTACAGATTTTGATGAGTTTTTCTGTGTAAACAATCATGTCATCTGTGGATAATGATCTTTCCAATCTTAATTTTTCATTACCATGTTGGAAAATAATTTCAATAAGAGCCTGAAAAGACATGATGATTAACTGCACCATTTACTTCTTTCTAGTAACAGAGAGAAAACTTCCAATATGTCAGGACTAAATATGATACTTGCCCTTCATGTTTTCACCTAGCACATTCTTAGTGTAACAGAGTAAGAAGAGTGTGTAATTCTTGGTGAAATGCATTCTATTTTCAAGAGTTAATTATTAAAGCTCTGTTATGAATTTTATTCTGCATTTTTCTTTACAGAACTTCATTCTCCATTTTTATCCAGCTCTGTCCAGGACCCTCTTTGGTGATCCTTATCACCCTGGAGGTGTCGTGCTTAAATTCTACATCTGCTAACCAGAAGGTCAGCAGTTTGAATCCTCCTTGCAGTCCCTGGAAACTCTATGAAGCAGTTCTACTCTGCCCTATCAGGTCTCTATGAGTCAGAATCGACAGGACAGCACCAGGTTTGGTTTGGGGATCAGAATAACCGTGGTGGTAACCAGGCACCATTTATTGTACTGGACCAGTCTGTGGTAATTGTGGTCTGTGTGTCTTTTGGACTACTCTTTCCTACAAGGAAATTTTTGAGAGGTTATATGCCCTAAAGAAGGGAATGAAGTCTATTTCTTCTTTCTACTTGCTTCCTTTCCTTCTTTGTCTAATACCTCTTTTACTTCTTTTTTCCTTCTTTGGTTTCTCTTCTCTTATAAACCAACTAACTATGTGATACAGGCCTAGGCCATTGTTAATGCTCAGCAAATCTTTGTCAAATTAAACAAAAATGATATCTACCTTTTTACTATAAATAAACATGGTACAATTCATATTTTATCCATTTCTGGTTTTGCACAGTCCTTGACTTCCTCTAACTGCCTTGGTACTTGCGCTGAAACCAACATGATGGCCACTTTTTTAAGACTATCTTTCTAAGACTATCTTTGTGCACCATTAATCTGTGTTTATTCATTTATTCATTTATTCATTCATTCATTTTTGGTTCTGTCACAGCAATACCCTCTCAGTTCTATTGGCATCTTGAGGGCGAAAAGTCTGTCCCATTTCTTCCTTTCTTTCCATTTCTTCCTTTCTTTTTAATCTCTCCTCTCAAACAAAGAATTAGACCTCTGAAGTCCTCTCTGCCTTCAAGACCTTTAGATCTCCTGCTTTCCTAGATGAAATAATTTTGTATAATTATATAACCCATGTTATGCTATAATCTCCTTTTTCCACATGCTCACCTCATACACATACAATACGAGCTGCTTATCTCCTGATACTATACCTGATAGTACACCCATCAATTTACTTACACATGGTTCTGGTAGGAGCTTGGATGCCAGCGTAGTGGGTAAGTGCTACATCCACTAACCAAAAGCAGCCCAAATCTGCCACCTGCTCTTTGGAAACTCTCTAGGGCAATTCTACTATGACCTATACGTTTGCTCTGAGTCAGAATTTACTTGACAGCAGTGGCTTTTGGACTTTTCAGGAAGCGATGTCAAAGGCATAATTGGGGCAAGAGGTTAAAAAATTATATTGTAGAAGGAAGATTAACCTATAGAGTAATGACTCTCTGTGGCCCTCAAGATCTGATGAGAAACTGAGACCAAATTCTGGAGGAATTAGGAAGGACAGCGACAGCAACAAATATATTCATACCGTGGGCAAGGTAAAAGAAGAGAATGGACTTACCGAGGTTGAAGTCCAGAGACAGAAAGACATTTTGTAATCAAAAGAAACAAGAAGATTCTTGACAAGCTGGGGTATGAAGCAGGATTGAATGAGAAACTACGGAACATACAAGAAGAAAACTACAAAGAAGTAAGGCTTAGAAATTGAGGCAAGACTTAGTGTTCAGTTTGAGTCATAATTCATTGAGTTCTACCCGCTCGTAATGAGCTCTGATATTGCAATTTCTCTGACAGGATTACATAAATTTTTGTTGTTATTAGGTGCTGTTCAACTCGTGTCAGCCTTGTGGGACAGAGTACAACTGCCCCATAGGATTTTCTAGGCTACAATCTTTATAGGATCAGATCATCAGGTGTTTCTTCTGTGGAGCAACTGGGTGTGTTCGAATTGCCATCCTTCTGGTTACCAGCCAAGCACTTAACTGTGGTGCCATACGACAATGTCTCAACTCCTCTCTTCTACCGGGAAAGCTTAAGTTACCTTTCTGTCCTGGTCTGATCTTTCTATGGTCTTAGGAAACTGTTTTGTTTTGTTTTCCTGATAGAAGGCTGGTATTATACTGTAGGTTGTTGTCATAGGGTTGCTTGATGCCTGCCATAAGTACGCATTACGTATCAATATGTATATCTTCTGAATGCATTCTGGCCCATCCATGGGACAGCAATAGGAAAATTAAAGCAAACAACCACAACTACATGTACACATAGGAGTATATGCAGTTGTGGCTGTTTGTTTTGATTGTTTGATAATATCTATGTATTATCAAGTTTTATACACATTAAAGTACAAATTTAAAAATACAATAAAAACTGGCGCCTTAAAAAGCAGAAAATGTTCTTTGACATGGATGTTTTGTGTGACAAATCTTATGATCTTTTCCATGGTTATTAATAGTATAATTACAAACAACTATCACTTGCCATGATTAACAAATAGCTTCCACTGATTAATTGCCATTTTTCCCTAGTTTTAATGTATTGAAAAAGAGAAAACAAAAAGAAATGACTAAGGCCCCATAAAAGTAACACTGTAAACTCTGGTTTATTATTAGCACATTTTATTTACGGACTCCAACAAAGGAATGACTTATGGTAATAAATAAATAAATAAATAAATAAATCCTAATTCTACAGTTTGATGACATTTACTTAAGGATATGCATGCTTCTTTGCTAATATGATTATAGTTCTTATACTTATTTTTTTGAGGATTCCTTGTGTCTTTATTATCTAGTGCAGTTATAAATACCACAAGTGGTCACTTGAACAAACAGAAATTTATTTTCTCAGTTTAGGATGCTATGAGTCTGAATTCAGGGCACCAGCTCCAGGGGAAGACTTTCTGTAAGTCAGCTCTAGGGGAAAGTCTATGTCATCAACCTTCACCTGGTCTAGGATAGTCTCAGCGCAGGGACCCCAGGTCCAAAGGATATGCCTTGCTCCGGGCTCTACTTTCTTGGTGGTAGGATGTCTCCCATCTTTCTGCTGGATTCTCTTTAAGACCTCCAAAACAGATTGACTCAGATAGAACACAATCCTGTAGATTGTGTCCTGCCTCATTAACATAACTACCTCTAATCACACCTTACTAACATTGTAGAGGTTAAGATTTACAACACGTAGAAAAATTATATCAGATCACAAAACAGAGAACTACCACACAACATTGGGAATGACAGCTTAGCCAATTTGAAACACATTTTTGAGTACACAGTTCAGTCTACTACACTGTGAATGATTTTTTTTTTTTTAAAAAAAGGTACTAAATGCACATGTGTTTCTAAATCAGAAGCTTATTACACGATTTTTATCTTCAGATACATTTAATCTAGTTGGAAACACCAGACAAAACATAGAATAAGTCAGTTATATTATTGAATAGTAAATTTTATGGTGGAGCACATATTTTAAATGTTCACAAAAGGTGATTAAGGAAGTATGCAGTAATGCTGAAAGCGTCTATGCAGGTACGCAAACTTAAATTTAATTTCAAAAGTTGGATAAAACTTGGGGTACACATGCCTGAAAAAACAACCCAGTGCCTTCGAGTCAGGTCTGACTCATGGCGACCCTAGAGGCTAGATACCTAGATACATCAGAGAGGAAAAAAGTAAGACTGAGGTTCTCAGTGAGAGAAAAATAAATAAAGATAAAATGTGCCATTACTGATCAAACCTGGGAAACGTGACAATTACGATAAACTAGGCTTGACTGTTTTCTTTCTGCTATTTAATCTTCAGAAACCCTTGCGGCTTAGAGGGTTAAGTGCTACATCTGCTACCCAAAAGGTTAGCTGTTCAAATCTGCCAGGCACTCCTTGGAAACTTGATGGGGGCAGTTCTACTCTGATCTCTAGGGTCACTGTGAATCAGACACAACTCGACGACAGTGGGTCAGATTTAATCTTCAGCAATTTATTTAACCTCTAAGGCTCCGTGGACCTGTCTGCACAAATCCATCCTCCAATAGTTGAGGGAGAAGTGGTCAGAAAAAAAAAAAAAAAAGGTTAACTACAAAGTCCTTGGAGAAAAGAATTTAGCAGGCTACTATGGTCTAATGCAGGACTACCGCTCCAGGACTCAAAAAGAAACTCAGAATTCTCATCTGATTCCCCAACCAACTGCCATTCAGTTGATATATGACAACTCCAGTTGAGTCACAGTAGAGCTGTGCTCTAAAGAGTGTTCGATGGCTGATTTTTTTAAGGTAACCATCAGGCTTTTCTTCTAAGGTACTACTGGGTAGACTTCTAAGGTACCACTGGGTAGACGCGAACTCCCAGCTTTTCAGTTCGCAGTTCAGCGTGTAAACCATTTGCGCTATCCAGAAATTCTTTCAACCGATCAACCAAAACCAAACCCATTGTCTTCGAGTCAATTCTGACTCATAGTGACCCTATAGGACAGAGTAGAACTGCCCCATCGAGTTTCCAAGGAGTGCCTGGTGGATTCAAACTGCTGACCTTTTTGGTTTGCAGCCATAGTTTTAACCATTACACCACCAGGGTTTCCAACCCATTGAAGAGCTCCAATTCCCAAAAAGTTACCTTCATTTTCTCTATAAATCTTGTCTTTCCATTTTCTCTATACCATGTTATATAGTCCTTTCAAAGAAGTCTGCCTATTTTGGAGCAGTTCTGAAAGACAAAACTCCCATAGCATCAGCTAAATGGAAAACCGAAGCCATAATCTGGACAATCCTGTGACATCTGTGAGGTGATTAGTGACTCCAGCCAAGTCTGGGCAGTGATGGGAATGAAGTAGACAGGAGACTCGTTCTCTCCAAAGGATAAAATCAAGCAGTTAGAACATAATAAATTGCCTTTAGAGTACATTAAAGCCTTAGAAGCTCCTAATTCCACCCAGAGGGTATGTTTATTCTGTTATTAATCCTATTATAAAAACCTGTACCAGAACTCCCAATCAAATCTTTATCCTCACATCAAAAGAAGACAAACATTAAAATATGATCTTTCTTGGTCACTAATCAATATAAGGGTAGCCTAGCCAGGAAATAAACCCTCAAGGGCCTTTATTCAAAACCAGCCTCTGAACTACTAAGAATTACAAATTAAGGCAAATTTTTGTAATCCCTGAGATGAACCTGAAATACCTAAAAGGGTGAAAAGGAACAGAACAACAAGAAAACCCACAGCCACTGCCACTGAGTTGATGCTGACTCACAGCAACCCCACAAAACAGAGTACAACTGCCCCATAGTTGCCAAGGAGCTCCTGGTGTAGTCCAACTGCCAGCATTTTACTTAACAGCAGACATAGTGTTTAACCATTCCACCACCGGGGTTTCCAACAGGGACAGAGAGCAGGAGTAAATAAAGAGAATTTAGGTTAAAAACTTTAAGGAAAGAAAAGGAGAAACTTTGTTGCCTAGTTGAAACCATTCTCCAGCCCTTTGCAAAAATGCATGCCAGCTTCCCTCTGGTCTTAGAGGCAACAGCCCACTGCTACTACCTACCTTCAGACCGTATTCCCAATCTCTTTCCTCAAGAGATCAGGCTCACTTCTCTCTGAATTTATTCAGTCTTCTGATCCCACTGGCATGTTTGCCCCATTCCAGCACCCCCTCTGCATTGGCCCCCAGTCCCTATTGGCTGCCTTTCTGCCCTCCTCTAATGTTTTCCTTACGTGGCCCCATTGCCACACGGCTGCCTGCTGTTGTCTCTGCAGTCTTCCATCTCAGAGTCTGGGAGCTCCCTAAAAGCAGGAAATGATTTTTATCTTCCTATCGCCATGACTTCACAAAATACCTGGTACAAAACAGTCAATAAGCAATTAAAGAACTCCTCTCCTAGAATCAAATGTGAAAAGAAATCACACTTTTCAAAGAAAATTTCATTGATAGAACTGGAAAATTATGGATGCTGTACAGTAGTGATAAAACAACCAAACCAACTGCTATGGAGTCAATTCCGACTCATAGGGACCCTACAGGACAGAGCAGAACTGCTCCATAGAGTTTCTTGGTTAGCAGACATAGCGCTTAACCACTATACCACCAGGGTTTCCATGGTAGGGATAGGGCAAAGGGAGCAACTCAGTCACTTTTTTAACAGGCTTCTTGACCCTCACTGCATGTTCTTTTTCTAGCAGATGGTGTCTGTTCCCAAAGAGACAAATGTTTAATATTTCAAGCATAACATGCTTTCACCAAGAGCAACTTAATGATAAAGACAGCGTTTTCTCCAAGTTCCATAAAATGCCTCATTTAGTGTTCTGCACCCCAGAGACATCATTACGTAATAACGAGTGATCACAATTTCAGGAAAATTCATGATCATAAAACTTACAGTAACCAAATTCTGTCCAGAGTTACTGATGCTGAGTGATATAAGTGCAATAGCAGAAAGCAGTGTTTAGAACAATCTCCAAGCTTAGGAAAATTTCAATGGAAATGGAATTCCTCTTTATTCTCAGAACGTGTAGGAGCAGATTTCCATTCATAAGAAACATTCCGTTCTCCTTTCTCTTTTTTTTCCAATCTTTCTCTTGCAGATACAGTAGAAAATAAAACCCAAACAAGCCCCATTCTTACCAAGTTTACAGTCTGGAAGGCAGTCAAGTCACTAAACAAATAATAAGACAAACAAGCCCTGGTGGCACACTGATTAAGAGTCACAGCTGCAAACCAAGAGGTCAGCAACTGGAGTCCATCAGCGGCTCCTTGGAAACCCCACGGGACAGTTTTACTTGGTCCTGTAGTGTCAGAATCAACTTGAAGGCAATGGGTTTGGTTTTTGTTTTTTTTCAAAGTAGAATAAAAGTGGTTGTGACAAGCATCTAAGTTAATGATGGGAGAAATGTGACAACTTACTTGAATCATTCCCTCCATACTTCTCAGAGTGCTTGGAATTCAGAAGTCAGTAGGAAACCATGCTGAACCAACATCAAGTGTGTTATTAACTCTATTTTGTCCTCACTGATATTTAGTCAAAAGTATACCAGAGTTTTAACTGAACTTTCTTATTCCTCTCCACATAAGAAGATAAAGATTTGCAAACCAATACTGAAGGTATAAGGGATATTGGGCCGTGCGATAACACCCTTAAATGCAAACAGAAGAATGTCGACCTTCTTTCACTTCCTCTGTAAATGAACCAAGCCAGATACATAGTAGAGATGTCCGATAAACACTTGTTGACTGTATAAAAGAAGGTACTTGTCTATAATTACTTTCTAGTACACAGAATATTTTATTCAGCATTTTTATTTGCCTTGTTCATTTCCAAAGAGAATTGCATGTAATGAAACTTGGCTCTCAAATTGTTAGACTCATTTTTCAAAACTAAGTAACCTTCAACATCAGCATTAGTCAGTGGTTTTCTTTCACTGGCAGCCAATGTTTTCTCTCATTTTAATTTTAAGTGGTGGCCTGCTACCCATGTGGCAAGAGGAATCAATAATGGAGCATAAGCATGAGTCATGAAAAAGTCAGTCTGTTGTTTATTTATCAGTGATCAAAACTTATTTGTGGAGAAAACAGGAAGAGTGGATAAACACTAATTGGTAGATCTGGCCATGATTTGTGTCAGCAAAAATCAAACTGACTGCCATAAAGTCACTTCTGACTCATGGCCACCCCACATGTGTCAGAGTAGCACTGTACTACATAGGGTTTCCAGTGGCTGATTTTGCAGCAGTAAATCCTTAGGCCCTTCTTTTGAAGCGTTTTTGGTTATATCGCTCCCTGGAAACTCTAAGGGACAGTTCCACTGTGCCCTATAGTATCGCTCTGAGCTGGAATCAATGGCAGTGGGTTTGGTTTTGGTCTGGGTAATTGAGGATCAACGGCAGCTACATCAGAAAATTAGTAGCTCCTTGAGAGGTCTGGGACTGTAATTATAAACTGGGAGTCACTGATTCAAAGGTAGAAATTAAATTTGGGGAAGTAAAGATACTGTCTGTTTTCTAGTTTCAAGGGGAATATCCAAGCAAGTTTTTAGTTCTGCTACTCCAAGTTGAGTTACAGTGTACCCATGTAGAAAGGTAAAATTAACTAATTAATGTAAAAACCAAATGCATAAATACAGCTAAGAAAGAACATAAGGATGAACTTTAAAGATGGTTAAGGTACGTTTGACGGCATTGAGGAAAGGCCAGTTCCAGTGGAGACTTGGGTTCCTGTGTGTACATGTGAAGCCAGTGGAAGCAGTCCTCTGCTGCACACAGGATGGGGAGGGCTGGGGTCCAGGCGGTCTAAGATGTCCTGCTGCTCTTCATCATCTCTTTGCTGACTTCCATGGGCTGTAAGGCATGCAGCATTTCTGGATAAAGAAAGCACGAAAAAGTGGCATCAGTAAGCAAACACTGGCTATGTACGCTTTTTAAAAATTTAGATTAGCCCTCACACTAACCTACACTTGCTTGTTCTAGCCTTTTGGAATAGACAACATTTTTTGTAGATCCTCTCATGCTAACTTCTTCTAAGCAGCCTCTTCTGAATGTACATTTATTGCTTAAATATACACACACTACAGACCGGCAAAACTAGTTTGAATACAATAACGCCACTAATGATTCTTGAATTCCTCTACCTTAAAAGCCATTTTTTCCAGACACTGGGGCACTAGCTAATTTCCTGGCAGATAGGTATCTGCTATATGAATTTATAGTCTACTGAATCAGCTTTGTTAGCGTGTCACCTGAATTTTAATATTCTGAGTCTCAGGAGCATTTACATCAAACCTCACCAGAATCATTTGAAAGCATAGTCCTAAAATTGGAAGTACACCTGTTGAAGATCATGTAGAGTAATCAAGAGATTAAAAAATATATATATTTTTTTCACTTTAAAAACACTGGATAAAAAGAAAGAGAGACAAGATAGCTATTTATTTTAATGGGAGAAGAAAGGGAAGAGAAGCCCTCTAAATACTCTGATGACGAATAAGTGTTAATCCCAAAACCTTTTCAATAATGACTTATTTTCCAAGAAGAGGTGTTTCAACATATTTTCTCTTATTCATGTCTTTTAAATAGAACCTGAAAATCTGTCATATGTAATTACACAGGCCTCTTCTTCCTCCTACATATCTACACAAGGTGACCAACGCAATCTTGAGAGAATTTAAACTTGGTAGCAAGTTGGATCTCCAAATGGGAACAAAACGTTATTCCATATTTTCTGCCTTTTTTTCCCTATCGATTACCTTTCCCTTCCTAAAGCAGACCTTAACTTAAAATTCACATACAAGCAATGGTATTTTATTTGGTCCAGGAGTTCTTTGTAGTTAAATTGGTTTCACTTAAAACCTGGGGCACCGGGTGAAAAGACATCGTCCCGTATTATGACTTATCAACCATGACACCACTGACATTTTAGACTGGATGGATAACTCTTTGCTTTGTTGCTTTGAGGGCTATTCTGTGCAATGAATGATGTTTAGCATCATCCCTGGCCTCCACTCACTAGTACACACACACACACACACACACACACACACACACCCCAGTTGTGGCAACCAAAAAGATTTCCAGACTAGAGATGGGTGAAAAAATTTCCAGACTGAGAACCACATTGTTCTAGGTTGTTTGTACTGGTAACGCTATGACTGAGTTGACTCCAAACCTCATGTATAACGTCGCCTCGATCTAAACCATCTCCATGATCACTGGTCCTTCTGAGTTCACTTTCCAGATGAGAAGACTCTCATTTGTTAACAGTGGTTTTGTTGACAACACAGCCCAGTGACTAAAGCTCTAGAATTTCAGGGACATACAAAAAGTTTGCCCCAGTTCCAAACTACTATGTTATATTTACTGTTATACTTACTTAAATTTACATCACATATTAATTATAGATCATAGTGTTGCCGAAGAAGTTCAAAAACTACTTATTTATGGGAAGTAATGTTCTACAAGGTATAAGCTATTAAAACGGTACACCAACACAATGTTAAAGATACACCTTTTGTTTTTTTAAGTCTCCAAGCAAAGAAACATTAGGGAGCCTGGAGATCCAAATATGAACAGCATGACTAGAGAACGAGCATTAGGTATACTCATTTGCTAACTAGCAGATTGAATTTTAATGTGTTTTAATGTGAGTGGGAAGTAATATTATATGAATATTGATTTAAAAAATCACTTATGCTCCTTCTTGCTTAATGTGTAACTATAGAAACCTGCCATTTCCATTACTTGGATTTTTCCCCAAAAGAGCAAAATAGACTAAACTCTTATTTTCTGTAGGGCTTCTTAAGGCCTTGCAAAGAAACCCAGTATTGACCTCATAAAATTTGTTTTGCCAAGAAAGAAGAGATTTAAAGTCATGGGAGGTGAGGAAAAGAGGACAGTGAGGTCCAGCAGCTTGGAAATCCACCATATTTGTGTGATTATGTACGGAAGTATGTAAGTGCAAACCCTGGTGGCATTGTGGTTAAGTGCTATGGCTGCTAACCAGAAGGTAGGCAATTCAAATCCACCAGGTGCTCTTTAGAAACTCGATGGGGCAGTTCTACTCTGTCAATAGGGTCACACTAACTTGGAATCAACTGGATGGCAGTGGCTATGTAAGAGGTACTGCCCAAAGGGCATACTCCCCGGTTCATTGTATTAATGCTGAGCTTTACCAGCCCACACTCTGGCTAATGGTGGTCAAAACTGAGTGTTGGGGACTACAGAAGAACTGTCATCAAGAGAAATTAGCAAACAACAGCCTCAGAACCTAAACACAGGTGTAAGAAAGCTCAGAATTCTCAGATAAGAAATGTGTTCATAGTACATCAAGCTCAACTCATAGCATCTTCACCAATACCCAGAAAAGTCCTTCTAACACTCCCTACCAGCTTGAATCCCTCAGTGCTGACTTACCCCACGATGGTAATTTTTGTCAGGTGCTCTAGAGTCAGTTCCAGTTCATAGTGACCCTACGCCAACAGAACAAAACACAGCCCTGTCCTGTGTCATCCTTACAGCTCTTATGTGTGTGCCCATTCTTGCAGCTACTGTATCAATCTGTCTCACTGAGGGTCTTCTTTTTCACTGACCTTCTGTTTCACTAAGCACAATGTCCTTCCCTAGTGACTGATCCTTCTTGATAAAAAGTCCAAACTACCTAAGAAAAAGTTTCACTATCCTCATTTCTAAGAAGTATTCAGGCTCTACTTCTTCCAAGACAGGTTTGTTCATTTTGGAAGTTCATGGAATGCTCAATATTCTTCACCAGCACTATCATTCTAAGGCATCAATTCTTCTTCCTTCTTCTTGATTCATTGTCCAGCTTTTACATCCACATAAGGTGACTGAAAATACCATGGCTTGGGTTAGGTACAACTTAGTCTTTAAAGTGACATCTTTGGTTTTTAATATTTTAAAGAGGTCTCCTGTAGCAGATTGGCTAAATGCAAATGATTTCTTAACTGTTGTTTCTATGTGTGTTGACGGTAGATACAACTAAAAAGAAAGTCATTGCAACGTCACTATTTTACCTGTCTATCATGAGGTTGCTTACTGGTCCAACCATCAGGATTTTGTCTTTTCTTTACAATGAGGTGCAACCCATATTGAAGGATGTAGCTTTTGATCTTAATTAGTAAGTACTTCAAGTCCTCTTCCTTTCAGAAGCAAGGCTCTATCATCTGCATATCGCAGGCTATTTATGAATCTTCCTCTAAACCTGATGGTTGGTTTTTCTTCACATAACGCAGCTCCTCAGATTATTTGCTGAGTATTTGGATTAAAAAAAATACAGTGAAAGGATACAATCCTTGTACATACTTTTACTAACTCTAACCACACAGAATCCCCTTATTCTGTTCGAACTGCTGCCTCTTGTTCAATGTACAGGTTCCTGTTGAGTACAATTAACTGTTCTGGAATTCTTATTCTTCACAATGTTATCCATAATTTGTAAGAATTCACACAGTTGAATGCCTTTCCCAGGTCAATAAAACAGAGGTGAGCATCTTCCTGGTATGCTCGGCTTTTGGCCAGTATCCATCTGACATCACCAATGATGTTCCTATCCCATGCTGCCCTCGTTTGCATCTGGCTTGAATTTCTGGTGTTTCCTTGTCCGTGTGCTGCTGCAACTGCATTTGAAAGATCTTCAGCAAAATTTTACTGGTTGATAACCTCAGCATTTTATTGAATCACCTTTCTTTAGAATGAGAACAAATATGGATTGCTTCCAGTTTGATCTGCCAAATTTTTTGGCATACATGAGTGAGCACCTCCAGTGCTCTATCCATTTTTTGAAATATCTCTCTTGGTATTCTGTCAATTTGTTAACAATTTCTTGTCAATTCCTTCAGTGCTGGTTGGATTTCATCCTTTAGCTTCATCAGTCCTTGAACTTATGCTAATTGCCAAAGTGGTTGAACGTCAACCAGTTCTTATTGGTACAGTGATTCTGTGTTCATTTCATCTTCAACTGACGGTTCCTGCACCATTCAATAGTTTCTATGTAGAATCTTTCAATATTGCAGCTTGAGGATTGGAATTTTTTTCAGTTCTTCTGGCTTGAGAAATGTCTAGTACGTTTTTCCTTTTAGGTACTCTCCAGATCATTGCACTTTTCATTAAAATATTTTGCCTTCTCGAACTGCTACTTGAAAATTGATTGAAAATCTTTTACTTAATCATGTCTTTCATCTGCTTTTGCTGTTTTGTTCAAGAGTAAGTTTCAGTCCCTTCTGACATACATTTTGGTCTTTGCTTTCTTTCCTGTCCTTTTGCTTTCTTTATGTACCATGTCCTTGATGTGACTTCACAACTGGTGAAGTTATTAGTGTTCAGTGGGTCAAATCTATTCTCCAGACAGTCTCTAAATTCAGGTGAGACATATTTAAGGTCATATTTGGGTCCTTGTGGAATTACTCTAATTTTCTACTGCCTCAACTTGAATTTTCTTATGAGTAATTGATGGTATGTTTCACAGCTGATGATGACAATAATGACAAATTATCCAGAAGCAGAGATATTTCATGTACATGTCGGCTCCGACTCGATGGCACTTGGCTTGGCATACATGTGTGTACACATGTATGTATGTGCATGTATATGTGTGTGCATGTAGTGTATACACATGTATATATATGGTATACATGTGTGTATATACACACACATTGCTTTTAATCCATCAGAATGAAACAAGACCTCCAAAATAACTGCAAAATTGTTTTCTAATTGGTGAATGTGATCACTACAGTCATATGTCAATTTAGCTGGGCAAGACCCTGGGCAATGGTTTGGCAGTTAAGCTATAGTTCGGCAGCCAGATAGTGATGTAATTACCTTCATGATGAGATCTGTGCAATAAAATCACCTCCATGGTGAGATCTGCTGTGAGTAATGAATCAGTTGAAAGGGAGTTTTCTCGGTGTGTGGCCTACATTCAATACAGGTGGACTTTCTGACACGGCTTGAGGGCTTTTGCTCACTCAGGACCCGGCAGCTGGCTACTGTTCATCTAACCTCCAGTCTTAAGACTTGAGCTCACAACTCACCTGCCATTTTGCCTGACGGTCTCGGGATTCATCGGTCTCTGAAGCCAGTAAGCAAGAACCCTGATGGCTGATCTGCTGATCTTGAGTTTGCCAGCCTTTGTGGCTCCATGAATCAAGAGAAATCTCCAATGTGACCTACTAGGACATTTCAGCCTCTATAATCACATGAGCCACTTCTTTTATGTAAATCTCCCTATATAGATATTTATATGTGTTAGTGAGACCGGCTCAATGGCAATGGGGTTATGCATTACTAGTTTTGCTTGTCTAGGGGACCCAACCTAAGACAGTGAACTCTTCCTATACACAAAGGGGAGAAGAAAGTATTTTTATAAACGAGTGAGAGTCTAATTCCAGAGCATTGTGTGAGCTCTCTAAGTACGTAAAAATTATTTAGTGATCCTCCAAGGTAAACTGCGATTGCATTTATCTGACACCAAAATCGTAAGGCATATGAGTAGACCAGACAGTCAGGTAGGCATTTGTAAAGGAACAGAAATTCAAAAGTGTCAGTGTATGCACTTGTAAATTTTCTGACGCACTGGAAAAAATAGAAAGTATGAGCTACTTCTCTACAATATTTTGGGGCTGACTCTCCCTTTAACCTAATTCTCATCTCTTATTTGATCACATTAATCATTTGGCCAAGGAGTTCTTGATTATCTGCTGCTTAGCTGTTCTGTTAGTCCATGATGCTTATTTTACAATTATTGAATGATCCACACTCCTTCACTTCTCCGCAACAAAGACTACTGTCTTAGTCATCTAATGCTGCTGTAACAGAAATACCACCAAGTGGATGGCTTTAACAAGGAAAAGCTTTTTTGTCTCCATCCAGTAAGCTAAAAGTCCAAACTCAGGGTGTCAGCTCTGAGGAAAGGCTTTCTCTGCTGGCTCTGGCTGAAGGTCCTTGTCATCAATCTTCCCCTGGCCTAGAAGCTTCTGAGGCACAGGAAGCCCTGTCCTTTCCAAAGGATGTGCTCAGCTCCCAGCACTGCTTCTTGGTGGTATGAGTTCTCCAAATCTCTCTGAAGTAAGTTTTACGTTAATAAAATAATGTGATCAGGGATTTGTTATCACTAAAGCATCCAAAATAACTTTATTAAGGTAAATACCCTGTTTGGGATGATTTCCTCTTTGATCTGTTTTATGGTTTTGCTACTGCTTAGCTAAGGATCTGAACAGTTTGCAGAAGTTGATGATGAAACTGGAGATCCTCTGTAAATTCATCAGAGAATCTTTTGCTATGGACACTGGAGTCTTTGGAAGGATGTTATTCTGCATCCCGTAGTATCAAAACATGACCTCCCTGGATATCAAATATTCTGCTGTACAGGTTAGTGTCATCTCCACATCTGACCTTGCAAATTAAAGTCACTCAAAGACATTTCAGTAGCCTCTGAGGAATGTTTTTTGTTTTATGTTTTCGTTTGGTTTTTTTGTCACCACCCAAATGACCACGAGAAAGAATTTGTGCTCCATTATTCCATCAATGGCTCCCCAGCAATACAAAGTGCAACCAGTGTTTTCTACACCCTCTTAAGAGAGAAAATTCAAATTACTGAATCTTTGGCCCACTTAGCCATTCTGTTAGAAAGATTTTCAAAGTAGAAAACTGGACTGAATAGTTATCTGCAGACACCCACACTCCATGCTCTTACTAATATCTCAGATGGATGAAGAATCATCTATGAAGGCTTCATCCATTAAGGGAACATCACAGAATGTACTTGTTAATGTTTCCTTTAGGGATTCACCAATATTTCCAGAATGCACACTTTCTAAATCTTATTTCAACAAAAGTCATGTTTTAAAAAATCCACTATGTATCTTTCAGCACAATTGAGAAATATCTCTCTTCCAAAGTTAGGATCATAAGAGGTCTTTATTTTCTGGGCAAAATGCCCAGTAGTATCTTACCTGACATTGGGGTAGCACTGACTTTCAGATGAAATCCATCTGACAACAGAACAAGTGACTCTGGAACAGATTTGAGAAGGAAAGATAAGAGTTTTTCAAGATCATATTGACAGAGGGGATTCAGGAAAGCAAATCTCCATCCCTTCTCCCATAGCAGGCACTCTGCACACAGGGTCAGTAACGTGATACGTGAATCGTCATATTTTAATGTCATTTAGAAGAAAAATAGTTAAAGAAATATTGGCTTAAATTTCTTGAGAAATCTTAGAAAGGTAGATTTTCAATTTCTAGAAGTACATACTTAAATGTTATGAACATAATAATACAGGGATTAATGTTGACAGCAAATAAAATCAGTCTGCATTGGCATTGCAACTCAAACTAATACATCTTTGGTCCTGAGTCACTGATCTACTTGAAGTCTGGGATATTTACATTGGGTGTGTGGGTAATATAAATGAAAAAGCAGCTGTACATATGTGCCAACAAATATCAATAATTGAATTATTTTCCTCCATAGCAGATAGAAATAACTTATGGGACCAGTGGGAACATTAAAACAAGGTTTTTGTCTCTTGGCTAATAAATCTGATGAAAATACCTCACCTCTGCCAGGGCAATGTTCCTAGAAAAGCTATCCTAAGCCCAAGTAAGCTTAACACTCCTTCAAATTTCATAGTCTAATCATGTGTAAAGACTTTCCTTTAATTCCACAATTCTCCAGAGACAAACAGCAGAACATGTTTTTCTTTGGTCTCTAAAGAATGAAGTCCAACCCAAGTTAGCGATCAGTCATGAAGAATCATCTTCCAGGTCTTCCACTTTGTTCTTTGTACACTGCTGAACAAAGTTTGTAATACTACCTCTGTCCTTGGGAACAACTAGATGACTTTCCAAAGACCACAGATGCCAGTTTGGGAAATTTTTATTCACAGGAGTTGAAAAAAAAAAAGGAGGAAATGGATTTGAGAGGCCATAATAACTCTGCTAGGTTTGGAAAATATGATTTTCCTCAAGTAATTTTATGCAATTCACATCCAAGCTTAGAATAATGTTTCAATTTATTAGGCTGCATTACAGTTCCACTTATATTTTATTTTTAAACTAACCACTTTTACATATGACCTTACTAATCAGCACAGAACTTTATACTGCTTTTACTAAAAATTAACTCATTTTATTTTGTAACTTTTTTTTACAGAAAATAGTAAAATTTCTCATTAAAAAAATCATAATAATTAGTGAGCTCATCATAAACACATGACTAAGGGTTTCTGGTGAGTTTGAGCACTGGAGATTAAGACTCGGATCTCCAAATCAAGGAGACAATACCACAGACCTCTGCCACGTGATCATGAGTGGCATGCTAATAATGGAATAAATTTCATTTTCAAGTTATCTGATACTGTAAAAAAGAAAATACAGAAGGGGGTCTATATTGACACTTTCCAGTTCCATCTCACCCACATGCAAACCATGTAACCCTGGACAAGTCCTGATCTCTCTAAGCTTTCAGTTTCCTCATGCCTGACACCCGCAAGTGTTGTTACAAGAATCAAATGCACAAGTTACAACTGAAGTTCAGTTTATCAAAACCAGAAAGTCAGGTCAACCATTCTCTATAGAAGCAGATATCCAGGAGTCAGAAGAATTATACCCTAATCCAAAATGTTAATAGATATACAAAGAATATCTCATAGTATTAATTACTGCTCTTACTCTATATTCTCTCCCTTTAAACATATTTGCCTAATTCGTTGTATGCACTGATAGCAAGGTCAAAAACAAAGAATTCTCTAGACTCAACAGTAAGGAAACATTCAACCCAATTTTTAAAAATTGGCAAAAGGTTGGAAGGGACTCTTCACCGAGGAAGATATACAGATGACAAATAAGCTCATAAAAAGAAGATTAACATCGTTAACCACTACAGAAGCACAAGTAGGTATCTAGCCTACCAGAATAGCTATGATTTTAAAAAATGCTGCAGTGCTAGCTACCTAGAGAGGATGGCTAGTAACTGACACTCTCATAAACTTGTGGTAGAAATGCAAACTGGTACAGCAACTCTGCGTTAATTATTTGTCAGTTTCTCAGAAGTTTTCTTTTTATTGTGTTTTAAATGAGAGTTTACAATTTGAGCCAGTTTCTCATACCAAAGTTTACTGTTATGTGACCCTAGCTACTTTCCCCACACTGACAGCAGTCTTCCCTCCTTCCCCCGCCCCATTTCACAAGTCCATTCTACCAGCTCCTGTCCCCTTCTTCTCTTAGCTCCAGAAAGGAGCTGCTCAATTAGTCTTTTGTAACTGCTTAAGTCAAGAAGCACACTCTTCACTAGCATTATCTTATGTGTTGTAGACCAGTTCAATCTTTGTGTGAGGAGCTGACTTCTGGAGTGGTTTCAATTCTGGGCTAACAGAGAGTTCAGGGGTAATATGTACTGGGATTCTCAAGCCTGTCAACCTTTCAATTCTGGTCTTTTTAACTAGAATTTTACTTCTGCATCCCACATTTTTCCCAGTGCAGGAGGGAGTGTTCGCTGAGTTCCTTGTAAGGAACTCACTGGTGGTAGCTGGGCACTGTCTATTCCTTCCAGTCCCGTGTTGATGTACTCTCTGGTTTAAGCAGCTCCTTCTGTCTCTTGGGCTCATATTTTCCTTATGTTTTGATATTCTTCATTCTCTTTGGCTCCAGGAGTATTGAGACCAATCGATGCTCCTTAGATGGCTGCTTGCTAGTTTTTAAGACCCCAGATGCTACTCACCAGAGTAGGACACACAGCATTTTCTTAATAAACATTTTTATGCCAGTGAAATAGGTGTCTCCTGAAACCATGGTCCCCAGACCCCTGTCAGGACTGGTCACTTATTTTTAGAAAACTTAGCTTTTGGTTTAGTCCAGCCACTCTGACTTCTCTTCAACTGTGTGCTGTCCCTCCCTTCACCTAAATTAATTCTTGTCTAGTATCAAATTGATACTAAGGATGACTGAAGAAGAACTGATGCATTCAAACTGTGGTGTTGGAAAAGAGTGCTGAATACACCATGAACTGCCAGAAGAACAAATAAATTAGTCCTGTAGGAAGTACAACCAGAATGCTCCTTGGAAGTGAGAATAGCAAGGCTTTGTCAGGCTTTCTTCGGACATACCATCAGGAGGAACTAACTGGTGGAGAAGAACCTTTTGTTTAGTCATCCAGTACTGCTCTAACAGAAATACCATGAGTGGACAGCTTTAGCAAAGAAGCTTATTCTCTCACAGTCCAGTAGGCTGGAAGTCTCAATTCTGGATGCCAGCTCCAGAGGAAGGCACTCTGGGTCAGCTCTGGAGCTAGCTCTTGGTGTTGCATCAGTCTTTCCTTGATCTGGGAGCATCTCGACAAATGCCTCACTCTGCTCCTGATGCTGCTTTCTTGGTGGTAGGGCCCCCATTCTCCTTGCTTTGCTTTCCTTGTATCTCTTGTTGGATAAAAGGTGGTATAAGCTACACTGCAGGGAAACCTCTTTAGTAAGGGTGTTACAGTCCCACCCTAATCCTCTTTAACATAATCCAGTCTTGCTCTATTAACCACAGGCAGAGATTAGGATTTACAACATAGGAAAATCACAAAACAGAGAACCACCCCACAATACCGGGAATAATGGTCCAGCCAAATGCCTAGAAAGTCTTTTGGGGAACACAGTTCAATCCATGCCAAACACCATATTTAGTAGAGGGCCACAGAAAAAGAAGACACCAATGAGATGGACTGACATTGTAGTTGCAATAATGAGCTCAAACACAGCAACAACTGTGAGGATGGTAGAAGACTGGGAAATCTCTCTCTCTGTAATACATAATAAGGTCACTAGAAGTTGGGACCTATATGCAGCAACAGAAAAAGCAAAGTACCCCAGAAAAATCTAGCTTTACTGTATGAAAAATTTTAAATTAAATTTAAAAAGTAGATTGTATGTCACTCTGCCAGTCAAGAATCTTTAAGATTGCTCATTACATAGAGAATAAAGCAAACTTCAAGGTTACCTCTCATTTTTTCTCTTCTCACTCTTTACCACTCCCTCTCAGTACATCATCAGTGACTGGCAGTTAACAAACATTTGTGAAATTTAAGCCTCATATTTTGTATTTATATCCTAGTAAAATACAGTTCAGATAAAGGTTAAAACAGATGTCTTTCCTATACAATTTTAAATATCCAAGTATTTATAAACAGCTCGATGCATTCTTTTCTCCTCACATTTTCTATTTAGCACTTCGCTTTGCCAGTACTGAAATCTTTGTATATTTTCAATTCTTAAAGGAAAATTAGATTTTCATTCTGATTATTACATGTATGCCTCTTGGTGTCTTACAAAGCTGGTTGATATTTTCAGTTTAGTTTTTCTGAATCATTACTTATATTTGCATGTAAGTATCCAAACAAAACCCACATGCCCAGCACTGTTGAGTTGATTCCAACTCATAGCGACCCCGCGGATAAGAGTAGAACTGCCCCATAGAGTTTCCAAAGAGCACCTGGTGGATTTGAACTGCTGACCTTTTGGTTAGCAGACGTAACATTTAACCACTACACCATGAGAATTTCCCTATAAATACTGGAAAAGTCATACTATCACTGACTTACTTATATTGATAACATGACTTTTCTCTCCTCACCCCTCCCTTTCTGTGTGCCTCTCTCTCCCTGGTCTTGTACTAGCCTGTGTCCATCTTCCTGTGAACTGCCAACATCACCCACAGGTTTAAGTTAGCTGGTGATAGATTGTTCAAGTTCAGATAAAAGAGCCATAATTAAGAAGTGATGTGTCCATTAGACCCAAGAGTGACTGACAAACAATCCCAAGTACAAAAACTGATGACAGAACTGAAAGTCAGTGCTCTTCAAATTGAATATAACATTTTTACAGTAATGTCATGCATATTACTTATACACACACGTATGCATATACACGCATACATATCAGCATTTAAGAGAAAATCTAAGAGCGACAGCAGATTCTAGCAGAAGCAGACCAAGTGTGAGCAAGGAGGGATTCCCCAACACTGACCTCATACTTACCTACATGTAACTTTGTCCTTCAAGAGTTATTCAAGGAACTGGGCAGACTGCCTGACCCCAAAGTATCCATCTTACCAACTGTCTAAGGCCAAAAATATCACCACTAATTTCTTGTCAGTCCTAGTCTAGAGAAAAGAAGTAAGTTGAAAAGGCACAGATCCTGACTGCAATGGGGCTGACAAGTTAGGAAATGAAACTCATGTATTTGAAATAATTCAAGAACAGATAAATGTAACTACCCGTAGAAAAACATCCAAAAGCAGTGGGAAGTCACAGAGCAGAGATGAATGGGAGAGTTTTAGAAGGCTATTTATAGGCATACATACAGAAGAAGCCTAATCTAGGTTGCAAAGAGACTCAATAAGGGATGCTGGTCTCCTAACTAGGAGACCACAACTGTGAAGTCAAGTACATGACCCCAGATGAAGAGTTAGGACATTGTCTTTGTAGGCAAGTGACTAAATTTCTCTTGTTTTCTTTACCATAAATACTGGAAAGTGGTATGAAATATCAGTGTATTAACAGATACAATTAAAGAGCATTTCAGGTAAGTTTTAAAACTAATAGCAAATAGCTGTTGAAGACCATGTAACCACCTCAAAAACAGTTTTTCTTACATCCTTAGAATGCTGGAAGGACTGCTATCATCCTTAGAATGCTGGAAGGACTGCTATCAAACTAGATAGATAGGAGATATAGAGATAATAGAGACAGGCAGATGGACAGATGGATGGGCAGATGAGCAGATGAACAGACAGATGAGTGCATGGGTGAACTGACAGATGGACAGATAAACTGATCAATAGACAGACAGAAGATGGATAGCAGAGGGAGCAAGAGATTGAATACATACACACACAACCCTACCTAGAAAAAAATACAAGACCCTTGTGAAAAATAAAAACATGCTGCCTTCCTACTTCAAGCACCATTAATTTAAATATAGATCCATGACATCTGGAGCAAAGGAAATAATTACAACATAATCAAAGCCAGAAGAATCTGGTCCCTATCCATCTATTTATTTATCTATTTATTTTGAAAGCGCAATGCCTTTTCCAGTTCTCAAAGGAGAATCAAGTGAGCACATTAGATCAAAGAGAAGGAAAATCTATCTTCTCTTCTCATCTTGCCCTTCCTTGAATACCGTTAGAGAAAACAAAATTATCTCATTAAAAATCTTTGAAGTTAAACTGTATAATAACGGGCTCTACCAAAGCAGATTTTAGTTTAGTGCCTGGTATGTCTCAAGAAGCTATTGATCTGGAACAGAAAATAAAGTTTCCACTAGTCTAAATTTGCTATCTAGCTACTTATTGGAAACCATGGTGGCGTGGTAGTTAAGTGCTACAGCTGCTAGCCAGATGGTCCACAATTCAAGTCGGCCAGACACTCCTTGGAAACTCTACAGGGCAGTTCTACTTTGTGTATAAGGGTCGCTATGAGTAGGAATCAACTCGACAGCAATGGGTTTGGTTTTTTTGGTTAGTGACCTATTAAGACTTGTCATCAAGGAACTCAACATCAAAGTCATATGCCATCCTGCCTTTCCAGAGGGACATGATCTAAAATATTTGCTCGACAAGGAAACTGAGAAGAATAAACTTTAAATTTCTAAAAGAAACTCAGGAATCCCTAAGGAATATTTTTAACTGAATTAGTATGTCAGAGAATAACAAAACTGAAAAAAATCTATTGTCATAGAGCCAATTTCAACTCATAGTGACCCTATAGAAGAAAGTAGAATTGGCCCATAGACTTTCCATGCAGCACTTGGTAGTTTTGAACTGCTGACCCTCTGATTAGCAGCCACAGCACTTAACCACTACATCATTGGGGTTTCTGGCTGCAATATAGTAGATAGCAATTAAAATTTCTTTAGTTTTCTGATAATTAACTTCAGTATAACACTCTTCAAATAAAATGTTAAAAATTTGGAGACACTAAGTAGGCACATGACAGCACAAATAAAAAAATAACTAATTTAAATTGACCAGGAATTGCAGAAAGCAAAAATTTTTTATCATGTAATTACATATGAACCTGATTCATTAGTTCAGGTGATGAGGATAATAAAAGAAAACAGACTTCTTTCTACATACATAAATGTTATTCCTAAACCTAGAATGTCCACATTTAAAATGGAATCCCAAATTTGTGATCATTTAATTTAAGCAAGAATGGAATTTACTTTTTTTCCAGTGGATAGAAGAGTTAAAAAAAAAAAAAAAAAAAAAAAAAAAAACACTGCCATCAAGTGATTCCAACTCATAGTGACCCTATAGACAGAGTAGAACTTCCACATAGTTTCCCAGGAGCAACTGGCAGATTTGAACTGCTGATCTTTTGGATATTAGAAAGAGATCTGGAAAGAGTATATTCAAGCATCCAGAGATCTTTATGGAACCTACAAATATTACTCAGTTTTTGCTATGCTATGACAACAAACAATCCCAAATCCTAGTAGCTAACAAAGATTTTTTTTGCTGGCTAGTGTCACCTGTAGGGAGGCCTGGTAGCACAGCGGTTAAGTGCTCAGTTGGGCTGGTAGAAAGTCAGAGCAATTGACTAGGGATAGTAATGCAATCCACCACGCCAACTAAGAGAATTTACATGTTAAAAGATGAGCATATGAACTGTTGTGAGGTGGCTTGGGGTCTGTTCTGATTCATCTCTATTTTTGTATGACAGAGACGCGACCCAGCCCTGTGCCACTTAATTATTGCTGTGATTGAGGCCACTGTTGCAGCCGCTGTGTCAACCCATTGCACTGAGGACTAAAGTATCCTTGACCAGATCCATCAGGTCCACGGTATTTTCAGTCACTTCACATGCATGTGAAAGCTGAACAACGAAAGAAAATGAAAGACTGAAGAAAAATTGATACCTTTGAATTATGGTGTTGGACAGGAGTACTGAATATACCACGGACTGCTGTAAAGTAAACAAGTTTGTCTTGGAAGAAGTATGGCCATACTGCTCCTTGAAAGTGAGGGTAGTGAGACTTTGTGTCATTTACTTTGGAGGGTCAGCAAAAGGGAGGAAGACTCTCAAAGAGACGGACTGACCCAGCAGCTGCAGCAACAGACTCAGACACTTCAAAGACTGAGGACGGCACAGGACTGTACAGTGTTTCTTTATATTGTACAAAGGGTCAGTAACTATGAGTCAGAACCCACTCAATGACATTTAACAATAATACAGGTTGGTTCAATCATTTCAAAGCATGGGCAAATTCACATAACATTAAAAAGCAAGTACAAGGTACCCCAAAGTTGGACATTCATTACCTGGGGACTTTCTGTGTCTATTGCCAATTCTAGAAATCTTTTTTTTTTTTTTTTAATATATTTTAACTACTTTGGAAACCCTGGTGGCATACTGGTTAAGAGCTACTGCTGCTAGCCCAAAATGTTGGCAGTTCAAATCTACCAGGCACTCCTTCGAAAGCCGATGCAGCAGTTAGTTCTACTTTGTCCTACAGGGTCGCTGTGAGTCGAAATTGACTTGACGGCAAGGGGTTCAGTTTGTTGATTTTATAACTACTTTTCCCTTTGTCATCTTAGTTAACCTCTGATACTGCATTCTAGCATGGCAACATTATATATAAGCTATCGGAAAACTGATACCCTCAATTTGAACAGCACATTTCTCTAACACATCCCAGGACTATGTTGGCTGTGTTAATAGTCACACCACGCTAGGCTCACTGCAAGCTTAAAGTTAATGAAACTGTTCCACACGACCTGTTCAGAAGATGATGCCTCCCAATTGTATACTTTGGGGACCTAAGCTATAAATAGTAGAATTATAACATGAAGGTACATGGAGAACATTAAGGGACAAACAGAGTGACTAGGAAAAGCAATGACAGCATTCAAGAAGTATAACAAGAAATAGATTCTTTCACAACTAATCAACAACTCAGAAATCAGGGCAGTAAATCTCAATACCTAAAACCCAAATCAAATCCATTGCCACCAAGATGATTCCTAGTCAGAGCAATCCCCTAGGACAGAGTCAAAGTGCCATATGGAGTTTTCAAGGGTGTAAACCTATATGGAAGCAGACTGCCATGTCTTTCTCCTGCAGAGTGGCTGGTGACCCACGACATGTGGGATAATAGCCAAGTGCTTAACCACTATGTCACTGGGGCTTGTCTTCAGTACATAATCAGTGATAATAGTAATGACTCTGCTTCATTATGCTTTAAAAGAAAATAAAATTGCATGTCTTTTAGAAAACTGTCCTTCAGAATGATCTTAAAAAATCATCTGTGCTAGCCTTATCATTTCCATCCAAGAAAGTATGAAATTCTGTCATGCATTCTGGAAGCCCCAGAACCTTACTATATCAGGTTCTCTTCAAATGTGTGTTGCATAGCTGAAGGGAGTATGGATCAGTGCTTTGGAAATTTTGACATAGAAGAAACATCTAAAGTAATGATTTCTTTGTATTACTATTTACAATAAAACAAAACAAAATCTGTTACCACTGAGTCATTTCCAACTCACAGCAATCCTATAGGACAGTAAAGAGCTGCCTCACAGAGGAGCAGCTGGCAGATTTGAACTTCTGACCTTTGGGATAGCAACAGAATTCTCAACCACTGCACCCCTGGGGTTCCATTTATAATACAAGCCATCATCTATTAAATTTTTTCCATAAGTCAGTAATGATATATATGTTATTTTCAATTCCTACAACACTGAAAACAATTACAACAATTTTACGACAAGGAAATTGAGACACTGAGAACTTGTGTGTCTTGCCTAAGCTGAAGCAACATGTAATTGTCAGAGTCAGGATTCAAACTCAGGCTTATCTGTTTCTGAAGCATGGGGATCTTCCCTACTCTTAGGTAAAGAGGCTTCCAGAAGTCATAAGTATGCATAACAATAAATTTATGTTAAATTAACTCTGTCATCAGTTTTATTTCACTCGATTTAAACTATAAACACCAGTTGTGTATGCCTGATCTTTGCAGCGTGTTTGAAGGTTCATAGCTTTAGCATAAAGCAGAGAGTAAAACACACTTAAGACTACCAGTAACTAGGATGGTTGTATTCCTTAAAAGAAAGCGAATCAAAACCTAATATACGTAATATTTACAAATTTCTTGGAGAAAAGCTAAACACACACGTGCATACACACACACAAACACACACGTACACTGCTGACCTGGTGCTGCCTCCCCTGCATTCCCATTTATATTATGGTTGATGTCCTTGCCCACTGCTCAAGCAGGCAAAACTGGCAAGAAGGAGAAGGTTGGCTTTGGCAGGCCCCCAACTCCCTTGTCAGCACCTTTGGCTATTCCCAGCATCCTTGGTTTCCCCCCCAGACCTCCTCCACCTCTGGAGGCCTATTGTGCTTTCAACAAACTGTCAAATTTCCGGTAAGTGGTGAGGAATTGAGCATTTGATCTTACCTCCCAGGAGTATTCACAGTCAATGAGAGAGCCAAACATTAAAAGAGCAGCATTAAACTTCCTCCCTTCTTAATTTATGGCATCATGCTGTACTTTTCAACCAGTTATTAATGACTAGCCCCCAAACAAGACTACATACCGTTCTGGTAAATGTTGTCTCCCCGAGGTATCATGAATGCAAAAGGTGTTGGTAACTTTTACAGGAGCAGCCCAGGCAGGCTCTTAGAGAAATTTCAGTAATTAAACTTTCTGTAGGTAATTTATAGCAACAACTGTATATAGCCACTCTATGAACAAAATATGGTTATTCATGTAAAGACTGAATTACAAAAATGTGTATACGTATGTAAGACATAATTAAACGGAATAAACTCTCACATAACTTTTTGAAAACTCAGATTTAACTCCAATCTGACATTAATGAGGGTTTTTTTCCTCCTAGAATCCTGGAATTGGCACACAGGGCCAAAACCTGAGGACTAAGATACACTTAAATGCATAATCAATGTTCTACAGGGCACTACCGAGGTTTGGAGGCAGACAGCTTCTCAGGAATTACAAGACAACCAAAGCAGTAATTTGATTATGACAGCCTCTCCCCTACCCATCTCTCCAACTCAAAGAAGTAGGACTGGAGGGGAGAGTAAACAGAAAGGAGTGAAGCTATTTTCAGCTTTGCAATAAGAGGCTACTCTCCTCACCTCCTCTCCCCATCCCAAACCAGCTTCATAAGCCAACTAAGAGGGAAGACTCAAGAGAATCTCTGCAGAGACTGGCAATCTCTATAAGAAGGAGCAGCCATTCTACCATTTTTCGGCTGGATTGCAGCCAAAGAGGTGGACTTGCTGACCTACCCCTCTACTACCAAAGGAGAAAAGGGAGTTGGAGCAAGGCAGCAGGCAGAAGGGTGATATGCCTAGTATTCACCCCCACCATTTGGTGTGTACAAGGTGGGTGATTGCCCATAGGTCAAGGACATCAGGGAAGGTAGATGGGCTGGAGCCGTCATGACAGAGCCCTGGTGGCATAACTCCTAAGCAGCAGGTCTAGGGCTTGAACTCACCAGCTGCTCCATGGGAAAAATGACCTGGTAACCTGTTCCCCAGGAAATCTTCTGGAGCATTTCTCCTCTGTCCTATAGGATCACTGTGAATGGAATTGACATGGCAGCAAACCAACAACAAGCCTAGAAAGTAAAATAAATCTGCCACTGGATGAAAACACATACTCACACACACATATGCACACGTGCACGCACGCACACACACACACACATAAACACAAACACAGGTGTAAGAAACTGGGGTAAGTTACAGTGGAAGCAATTTAAGCCACAGATGGGGTGGAAGAAATGGAGTTGAAGTCGGATCTATCAGTACAGACAGCTGTGCACTGTATAATGCCCCCACAGTTCCTTGGGCCTCTGTCCCTGTCTAGGAACTCATATACATGCACTGTGAGAGTGCCGGCATATGGACACCTGCCATGCAAAGCTCATAGACACGTAGTCCTTGCTAGCCAGAGAAGCCTTAGTGACCAGAGGGAAGACGACAGCCATCGTGGTGTCATGGGTAATAAACCCTCTCCTTCCACTCCATTCTAACATCCTGCAAGTGCCAGAGCCCAGCATAGGAAGATAGAGAGGGGTAGAACTTTGAATTAGAATTAAACTGGATAAAATTTTAAAAACTGAAAGTGCCTGGAAAGTCACAGCAAACATAATACCAAGTTCTATGGAGGAACAAGAAAAAGTAAATCAGAAGATTCTTCCACCTATAGAATGGGAAAAAATATTTGGCAACTCTATGTCATACTGACGCCTGGTCTCTATAATCTATAAGGTTCTACAAAATATCAACAAGACAAAGACAAATCATCCAACTAAGCAATGGGCAAAGGAGATGGACAGACACTTCTCTAAAGAGGAGATCCAGGCAGCCAAAAAACATTTGCAGACGTGCTCACAGTCATTAGCTATTAAGGAAATTCAAACAAAAACTACAATGAGATACCATCTCACCCCAACAAGATTGGCCATGATCCAAAAAATCCCAAACAATAAATGTTGGAGAGGCTGTGGAGAGATTGGAACTCTCCTAGTTGGTGGGATTGCAGATGGTGCAACCTCTTTGGAAAGCAATTTGGTGTTACCTTAAAATAATGGATGTGGATATACCATTTGACCCAGTAATTTCTCTGCTCAGAATGTATCCTACAGAATCAAGGCCATTCACACCAACTGATACATGCACACAAATGTTCACTGCAGCACAGTCCATGATAGCAAAATGGTGGAATCAACCCAGATGCCCAACAACAGAAGAATGGATGGGTAAACTTTGTAATATGTCCTCAATGGAGTACTATACATTGATAAAGAACAACGATGATAGCAGGAAACATCTCTCAATTTGGTCTCAACCAGAGGACATTATGTTCAGTGAAACTAGTCAGCAACAGAAGGACAATTATTATATGAGACCCCTATGATAAAAACTTAAAAGCATACTCATACATAACAGAAAAGACTCTTTGATGGCTACAAGGGTGGGGAGGGTGGGAAGGTGGGAGAGCGAGGGGCGAGGGTTTAGATCAGACAGTTGTTAAAAATTTGGTTGGGTGAAATTGGTAACAATACACATTAGTAAGAAGATCAATATTAATGGGACTTTGACACAACTTGTGTACTCCTCTTACCTTAACCCAATATTGTAAGCACAGAGTTATGTACGCTTTCATTTTTTATTTAATAAAACAAAAGAATTTAAGTAAATACTAAGAGTAAAAGAAGAGTTTATTAGGGTCATACATTCAGAGGATGCATCAGAGAAAATTAAGACTTGGTAAGATAGTTAACATTCTCTCTAAATTTATTAAGTATCTATACCTTGATGAACTACTTTAAGAACCTAGCCTTGGTATGTTGTATATTTCTGCTGTTTCTATTTCCCTGACCCTAACATAGCCATACATCCTTTAAACTGCAACGGAATGGAGACTCAGTGCATATAGGAGGGTGAGAACTTTATGAGATCATTTCCACTGAAGTACATCAGCAGGGACTCCAAGTGATGGTATTTAATTACTTCATTTACTACCTAAGTGCAACCAAGGAAAGCACTTTATTATGAAGTTTATTTCATGTCTACAAGGCTCTAGGTTTATATACCAAAAAAATATAAGTAACTGATGAAACGTAAGAGTAGTTACAGCTCTGGTGCTAGACATATTCTTATTGTCTAAACATAACAGGTCAGATTGCTATTGACTATTAATCTGAAATATTCAGATGTCCTTGAGTGAGTATGTCAGTTTAGTGTTTCACGACTTTTGTTACAAGTTGTTTATTGCTCATGATACACTAAAGCGTCCTGAATTGGCTCCTTCTTTTTCATTTATTTCAGAGAAAAGACCTTTTACTGAAATACATTTAATGATCAATAGAATATCATTCCATGCACTTTTAAAATTTACACAGATGTCACTGAAGTGTTAAGTATCACTTTGCAACTTTCTTTTGCACTAAACAATGTATTTTTGACACACACCCCAATGCCTGGAGAAGGAGAGAGAAAAAAAGGGAGACAGATGGAACTTTAGGTGTATTTGCAATTTCTAGTTAAAAGTCTGTCTAGACTACTTGTTAAAACAGTCTCCTCTTGGTGATGCAGAGTGACCATATATTAGACGCACTTTGTAGTTCTATGCATCTATAGGACATCATCCTGCTGACCTGTGGCTGGAAGAAGGAGAGTGGGTGGAGAGGAGTGGGTTGGGAGGATGGGACATGTATGGAGCAGAGAGGAATAGTGTGCTGTCACCAGGCAGGGAGAGCAGTGGAAGCTGCATATAGGTGGGCCTGCAAATTTATATGGGAATATACATTTTCACACAGTCATAAAAAAAAAAAAAAAAAAAGTCTCCTAAAGTTTTATATTAGTCCACTTTTAATTGTCTGAGAACTAATCAAGTTCAAGTTATATAAACTTGAGGATGATAAAGTTCTGCTCTTTAAAAAGTGTTTCTGGAGATTTTCTCCTGGATAGCATTAGCTGGACCACAATGAATCTGAGTAATTTCTCCATCACATTTGATTTTAATATTCCCTATAGAGATAAAATCCATGAGACAGTAAATTAAGTTGAAAGGGAAGTCTTTATAAAGGGAGATACAGCTTAGGTTGAAGCTTTGATATATTCTCTGGGACTTTTTACAAGGACAATGACCAATAATTGCCATTCAAGTCTGTTACTGCTGAATGGATCAGAGAGCTGGTTATGTCCTAATGAACTGAAAGGTAAGAGCTGGATCATCATCCCCTTGGAGACCAAGAAGAGTAGATGTCTGAATCCCCATGGCTCCAATTCATTAGAATAGTGACATGAAGGACAGGACTCACTCTTCTTACAGCCTGAAATCCAAGAGCTGCAGAACTTCTGAAGCCCACAGACCTTACTAATGTGAAATACAGCTATACAAGACTTTACTTCAGATGGAATACTGTCATGGATTGAACTGTGTCCCCCTCAGAATAGGTGTAGCCTCGTGGCTGGGCCATGATTCCCAGTATCTTGTGACTGTCCTCCATTTTGTGGTTTTCCTGTGCTGTATGTTAAAGTATTAGGGTGGGATGTAAATCCCTTTATAAGATCACCTCCCTGCTCCACTGTAAAGGGAGTTTCCCTGGAGCATGGCTTACCCCACCTTTAATCCTTTTCTCCTGCAAGAGATAAAAGGAAAGGGAAGCAGGCAGAGAATTGGGAACCTCACACCATCAAGGAAGCAGCACCGGGAGAAGAGCGGGTCCTTCCAACCCGAGGTTCGCTCCCTGGACAAAGACTGATACAATACTGGACTTTCCTCCCAAGCCAACAAGGGGGAAAACCTTTCCCTGAAGCAGACAGCCTGAATTAGGACTTGTAACCTACCAGACTGTGTAAGAATAAACCTTCCTTTGTTAAAGCCATCCACTCTGCAGTATTTCTGTTACAGCAGCACTAGCTGACTAAAACAAATACTCTCCATTATGTGATCATAAAAAATACATAAGCCCTCCATTTGTTAACAGAGTCTTGTTAACATGAAGTTCTCGAGTTCATCACTGCTCCATAAATGCATATCTCCTTCCTTTCTGTGTGATAATCATTGGCTTCTCTGAGTATCTCTCACCAGTGTCCAATCTGATCTCAGGAAACCCTGGTGCTGTGGTGGTTAAGTGCTACGGCTGCTAACCAGAAGGTCTGCAGTTCAAATCCACCAGGTGCTCCTTGGAAACCCTGTGGAGCAGTTCTACTCTGTTCTGTAGGGTCGCCATGAGTTGGAATTGACTGGATGGCCATGGGTTTGCTTTGCTAGTTATAATGCAGTATCATCCATGTAACGCAATACTCTGTGAAGTTAGGTTTTACATTCCTAATTTTCTTCTCTCTACATTATCTTTACCACCACCAAATGAAAGATATCAGAATCTCAGGGTTTAGAATAATTTAAGAGACAAGCAACATAAAGAAGGACTTGAGGCTATTAATAAATATGACTTTTTTTATAATTTGCCTCTGAGAATGGGTAGAGAGAAGACTCCAATAAATTATCACAGGGAATTCCTGCAGGAAGAGCACTTCTTGACTTAGGCTACTGCTCTTCCTCCCAGACCTTTCCTTATATTGCCTCAATGTTCCAATCTTCCTCAGGAGAATTTCTTTCCCCCCTATAAGAAAATCTGATCTGCATCCATAGAGACTGAGTTCACTTTAGAATCCACCCACTCTTCTCCCAAGGGTAAATTTCTGTAGCAGAAGAGGTCTTTCAGCTGGCCATCAGTAACACCTATCAACACAGCATTTGTGGCTGTGGCCGGTTCTCCTTCAAAATCTCAAATCTCTCTCTTGCTGTCTCCTCCTCTCCTTCTCCTTTTGTTTCAATCTGTGTTATATACACATAGAGTTTCAACCATTATTTCTGAAAATCAATCCTGTCTAAATCCATAACAAGAAAAGTATTTCTCTAATGACCTCATAACATGATACTTTCCCCCCTCAGAAGTCAATGATTGTTTCTTCTTCATCATTCAAATAAGAAATTCCACTGATCTACATATCTATTAATAGCTCCCTTAACGACACAAAGTATTGAGAATATCAATTCATAAATTCTCAGTGACAGACCCTCCATTTTCCTCAGTTTCAATCAAGGAGGAACAAATACATTGCATTTCCAGCAGAAATTATTGTATATAAATTTGGGTTAAAGAGATCCTTATAAATGCACAAGAATAGTTTTTCTTAGTACTGTCAACACAAGAACAGTTTAATTACAAATCCTTGACTATGAGAGTGTCATTATTTATTTTACCTGCAATATACTTAGCATTCTGATGCAAGATTTACAGTACAAGGTAAATATCAGGAACTAGGCAAAAAATGGAAAGCCTCATGGTACAGAGATTAAGTGCTACATCTGCTAACCAAAAAAAGGTTGACAGTTCAAATCTGCCAAATACTCCTTGGAAACTCTATGAGGTAGTTCTATTCTGTCCCATAGGGTCGCTATGACTAGGAATCATGTCAGCACAGTGAGTACATGGGTGCATAGTTAAAAAATTATCCAGATTTGCTTAGCAAGGGTCAAGAACATGGTCATCAAACAGGTGTAGTCAAGAATGGCAAACACAAATACTCCCAGGCTTATACAATATCACTTCCACACAAGGCCAAAAATGGACTGGCCACCAGGCTCAACATTAGTGAAGGACCAGTGTCTCTAAAAACCCACAAGAACACTTACAATTTCTGCTCTATCTCTCCATCCATCCTCCCACTGTATCCTTCCTAAAGCTAGTTCTGCATTTGTGCTTGGTCTTATCCGATCTCATCTACTCAAAAGTATCCCTTCAGGGATTCTTCCCCTTCTCCCCTGTATTATCAAACTGGTATACTGTACTGAATCATGCACATTTGGAAAAAACAAGTGTCATGCTACATGCTACTGATTCTTTCATCCCAATGCACATCTGCTGGAACCACCATTCCCTGCAACTCCTGGCCCTCAGGCTCCATGGCAACTCCTGCTCCTTGGCAACAAACCAAACACCAAGCCCAGTGCCATCGAGTTGACACTGATTCATAACAACCCTATAGGACAGAGTAGAACTGCCCATCGAGTTTCCAGGGAGCACCTGATGGATCTGAACTACCCACTACAATACCAAAGCTCCTCGAGAACGTCTCCTCACTCTCCTAATTCTCCTCTCCCATCCCTAGCTACCTTTCACTCCTACCATTCCACCATATCTACTTCAATTAAGGTCACCAGTTACCTCTCTGCTTGAGCCAGTTATTATGCTATTATCTCTAAGCACCAAACCCGCCTTTCTATATTCTGCTCTGTGATGCTTATCTAAGACACCACAAAAACTATCTTTCTTGTTCCAATTATTCCCTTGAGGACTCCTCCAAACACAGCCCAGAGGGAGATTGAGAGGCTACAGGTGGAGGTCGGGACTTGCTCCTTCCAGATTCTATCAGTTGCAGCAGGGGGAATTCTTCACTTCCACGTTAGCAGTTGGTTCTCATTTTCAGCTTTATTTCACACTCCCAGAACCAGCATATTGTGTCCCCTCAGAGATGCCTGCACCAAGAGGAAGGCAAGACTTCCCTTCTTAGAGATCTTTGTCTCAGCTCTGTGTCCCAGACTTCCACGTCCTGAGAAAACCTTCATCCCCCAAATGATGGCAGCTGCTTCCTGAACTTACTATCATTTGTGCACAACTGAGGCATTCCCATACAGGGAACTTTTCAGTTCTCTTTTGTCATGAATTGGATTGTGTCCCCCCAAAATACATGTCAACTTGGCTTAGGCCATGATGGAAATAAATGTCTCAGCACAATTTTCCTAGTCTTTTTCTCACTGATCCAGTTTCAATTTTCTTAAAACTTCTTTATAACAAGCCCCTATAATCACCCTGTGTTCTTCTAGAAAATTTATCACAGTTGTCCCTTTGGAATTCCAAAAAACAGTCATCATAACCCTGAGCAATCTTCCCTCTAATGGCTCTTTTTGAAGTCTTTCTGAACTTCCTTAAAATACTAGATCAATCTAAAAACTGCTACTTTGTGGGGGACAACATTCTTATAAACTTGTCTAAAAACTTTACTTAAAAATTTACTGTTAGCTTGGACCTCAAAGTCATATTTTCCATGGCTCCAAAAGTATCTTGTTTTTTTTTTTGAAGGCACTAAGACACCCTAGCAAGACTAAGTATATTACTGAGAGAACTTGTCTGCCGTCATCCACTGAAGACAGTCATGTTTAAACACGTTTTATTTGGAATAAACCCATGCATAAATGAACTAGAACATTCGTAGCAATACCTTTTGACTTCCTCTCATATTCCTTACCCCTGTTACCCCAGGAAATCCTGGCAGTGTAGAGGTTGAGTGCTACGTCTCCTAACCAAAACAGTTCGGTAGTTCGAATCTACCAGGCACTCCTTGGCAACTCTATGGAACAGTTCTATTCTGTCCTACAGGGTCTCTGCAAGTCGGAATTGACTCAGTGACACTGGGTTTGGTTTTTTTAGTGGATATTACCCCACTCCAGTAAGCTGACTGACTAGAGGTTTCTCTAACACTTCAGGTACGTTCTCACGTTAGAAACCTTGTTTTCTCTAGCTGAAGCTTCTCTCTGAAATATTCTTCCCAGGCTTGGCTAACTCCCTACATCCTTTCAGACTTTGCTCAACTCTCACTTTTTCAAGAACAATTACACTGATCATTGTAATGGATTCAATTGTGTCTCTTAAAAAAAAATGTGTAGCATTTGACTGGGCCGTGACTCCATGTTGTATGATTGCCCTCTATTTTGTGATTTTCCTGTGCTGTAAATCCTAATCTCTGTCTGTGGTTGATACATAGATTGGATTATGTTAAAGACAATTAGGCTAGAACTGTAATACTCTTCCTAAGATCACCTCCCTGTTCTAATGTAAAGGGAGTTTCCCTGCAGTGTGGCTTGCACCACACTGTATCTTTTTGTATCTTTTTATCCTACAAGAGATAAAAGGAAAGGGAAACAAGCAGGGTTGTGGACCACATACCATCAAGAAAGCAGCACCCAGAGCACAGCACATCCTTTCAACCTGAATTCCTGCACCAAGATGCTGTCAGATCAGAAAAGACTGATACAACACAAGGACCTTTCTCCAGAGCTGACAGAGAAAGAGTGTGTTCCCCTGGAGGTGGTACCCTGAATTCAGACTTCTAGTTTAGAGGAGAATCAACCTATGTGAGAATCAACTTTTATTTGTTAAAGCCATCCACCAGTGATATTTCTGTTAGAGCAGCACAGCATCAGATGACTAAAACAACCACCCAGTTTAATATTACAAACTGCCCATGCTTCCACTCTACCTCCTTTCTCCTGGGCCACTTTTAATTCCTTTCATCCTGCTCTACTTCTCTTTTCTTGTTTAATGGCATAATCTTCTGCTTCTACTAGATAAGTGGACAGGGAATCCTGTATCGTTTGCCCACCAGTATAGCTCAGCACTAAACAGTATCAGGCGCATAATTAGCACTCAAGAGAAATTTGTCTGTATAAGAAATAGCCCATCCACACTTGACAGGCTGACAAATTTACTGCTCCTTGGATAAACAGAGAGGCACAGCTGTCTCTAAGAGGAGCTCCCTCACAGGTCTCTCTGCCCTTTTCAGAAACTTGTCAAAGTAAATGAAGGTGCCCCCTCTCAAAGAAGAGGGTAATCCCAGAACTGCACTGTGCCACTTACAGAAACTAGTCATAGAAATTTGTCACCTCTCCTTAGTACTTGGAACTCAGTGTTGGCATCCGACTTCTACAGAAATTTCAGAAAATTGTATTGGGTAGTAGCAGGATGAAATGTCCTGGTGGACAGTGGTTAACTGTTCACCAAAAGGTCAGCAGTTCAACTCTGCCAGGTGCTCCTCAGAAACTCTACAGCACAGTTCTCCTCTGTCCTATTATAGAGTTGCTATGAGTTGGCATCGACTCAATAGCAGTGGATTTTGTTTGGTTTGGTTTGCTTTTAGTGGCAGAATGAATCAGACTCAAAGATATAGATTTGGCTTGAATGGTTGAGGTACATTCAGTAATAAATATTGGGAACCCCAACATGGGGAAAGTAGAATATAGATGCATAAACCCATGTGAGACTTGGGTAGCATAAGAGATTTGATCTAGGAAGAAACTTTTTTTTTTTGTCCTGGAATAGCGGAAATTAAATCTGATCTTGGAAGAGTCACATAATCTGCCAACACCTCTGTTTTCATACTTGTGACGTAGAAGTGTTGGGTTGCAATGTCTTTAAGGTCACTCACAGCTCTATAAAAACTAAGGAAGAGCACTATGAGGCCAGCACCAAGAACGATGATGCTGAGCAGGTCAAGAAAGATTAGCCTGTGTCACAATCTGGGTTCACCACGAAATGGATCTGGACGTGGACTGTAACATGCAGAAGGACACCACGAGGCTTCTGGACTCACATCTGTAAAAAGTAAAGGTAGGACTGACAAAGGAGAAAAGTCAAGCTGTGGTGAGGTTCCGTAAAGGCCTCAGCCATTCCCATGAGTATTCCAAAATGAAATGATGCTTCAGAGCTCTCTGAGTTGGGGCAAGAGGACTGGAAATGGATTCCTAATCAACAGTTGGTCCTCGGATGCAGTCACCTTGTAAAGGGGTGTGACCTTGGTTAAGGAGGCCCTCTACAGATGATGCAGTCATCAGAGGGGGCTGACAGCTGAAGGCTATCTGCCATAGCACTCCCAGAAAACAAAGAAGGAGTCAAAGTGGCATCATCAGATTCTTCAATGGCTTCTTGCAAGCCTGTTTCAGGATGCCAGATTAGCCCCAAAGTCTAAGGCAGTATTCAGCCCATCAGTGAGGATTAAAGGGCATTAGCACTGATAGTTCATAAGACAAACAACAAAAAGCCAAATATATTTTCTCAAATAAAAATTTTATTTTCCAACTTGTAAACTATATAAACTAAATTAATATTTGTGGAATACAGCTCTATGTTACTTGAGGTAAGAAGTTACCATGATGCAAGTTATATTCCAGTCTAAGTTGATCTTCCTAGGTAAACAAAAAAAAAGGTTACCAGTGGGTTCACCCTGAGCACTGTTCTAGAATGCTCTTCCAGCCACAGCAATCTCTATAAATGCAAAAATAAACTTCAAAACTAGATCACAGCTGAAGTCAGTTCAAATGTAGGCTGTGTTTACACATTCCATGGCAAAACCATTAGAGAATGACTCCTGCTCAATTATGTTCATTAGGCTAATATTTATCAGGGAGCCCTAGTGCCGACTCGATGCACTTGGCTTGGCTTGACTTGGCAGTGCTGTGGTGGTTAAGAGCTATGGCTGCTAACCAAAAGGCTGGTGATACAAATCTCCCAGGCACTCCTTGGAAACTCTGTGAGGCAGTTCTACTCTGTCCTATAGGGCCACTATGAGTCAAAATCAACTCAGAGGCAATATTTTTTGTTTTTTTGCTTGTTCGTTCTTCTGTATTTATTGACTACATGGCATGTGAACCCCGGTGGCATAGTGATTAAAAGCTTAGCTGCTAACCAAAAAAGTCGGCAGTTCATTTCCACCAGCTGTTCCTTGGGAACCCTAGGGGCAGTTTTTCTCTATTCTATAGAATAGCTATGAGTCGGAATTGACAGGATGGCAACAGATTTGGTTTTGTTCTGCTGTGTCACATACCAGGCATTGTTCAAGGCAGTGGGGCTATGAGAGGGAACAAACCGTAAAACAATCCCTCTTCATGAAGCTTATATTCTGCTGGAGTTATACTAATAAGCCAAGTCATTTATACACAAGCAGAGCCGCAGAAGCCTGGATACATATCGGTCTCTATGCACAATGAAATTAGTTACATTTGTAACTTCTCTAATGGACTTTCTAATGGACTTTTATTTCCATGACAGTCTACCCCATACCCAAACACACTGACACTGGTCAGTGTACTTAATTTTCTTCAGACATCCTTTTCATACTTCATCCTTCCCAGTATCTTTGTGAAGTCCTCTTTTCTGCCCATCCCTTAAATTTCAGTGTTCCCTAGGCTTCCCTCCCAGTTTTCATTTTACTCTGAAGCTCTCCTAATGAAACCTTACCCATTTCCATGAGTTTACTATACATACACATATGTATATGACATCTGACAATTAAGTCCACAAACTAAATGCTACACACCTGATTGCTGAATATCACTACAGTCACCTTAGAAGTACTCCACTTGGGAAGCTATGCACAGATGCCAGTGCCTAGTCCACCCTTCAAAGCAATTTTGGAAGTCTTTTTCCAGAATGGCCATCAGAGCTGTGGTCATATTACTCTTGATGTCCTGAATGTCCTCAAAATGTCTTCCTTTAAATATTTCCTTTATCTTCACTTCAAGAAGAAAGTCATTGGGGGCCAGGTCATGTGAATAGGGAGAGTGTTCCAAGACAGTTATTTTTTTACTGGCTAAAATCTCCCTCACAGACAACTATACAATTAAGTTTGTGAACTTGCCACCATGCCACCGTGCGCAATGGCCATTCCAGACTTAATTTTTGGACCTCATGTATACTTCCAGTTTCAATCTCAACATGCAAAGAGCTTAGAGGTTGTAGCTCTCATCCTTACAACAAGGAAAAAGTTGAACAAGCTAAAGAAGCAATGACTTTTCTTAGGTACATCAAAGAATTAAGGGCACGGGGCAAACTGCTACCCTCAAATCCAAGGAGACAGGTGAATACAGACAAAATCACAGGTGAGATAAGCTTACCTGAAGCAGATGCCACTGGAGATATAAACAGATAACAATAACAAAAAAGAAAAAAAACTAAACCAGTTGCTGTAGAGTCAATTCTTACTCACAGAGACCTTCTATGTTCCAGAATGTAACTGTACTCTGCAGAGTTTTGAAGGCAGTGGCATGATGGTTAAGTGCTATGGCTGCTAACCAAAAAATCAGCAGCTCAAATCCACTAGATGCTCCTTGGAAGCTCTACGGGACAGTTCTACTCTGTCTTATAGGGTCTCTGTGAGTCAGAATCTACTCAACAGCAACAAGCTTGGTTCAGCTGTTGTTTTCCTTTTTGGCCCACGGAAGTAGATAGCCAGGCCCTTCTTCTGAGGTCCCACCTCAGAGCTGAACTACCAACCCTTCAATTAGTAGTTGAGCACAGAACCATATGCACCATCCAGTGACTCCCATAAACTGGTAGGAATACTGAAATGGTAGTTTTGGTGAACTCCAGAGGCTCAGCATGGACCACTTTGACAGGACTTGCTGTGACAGGGCTCACTCTGGGATGCAGGAGGCACTGGGCATGTTTTCACGGCTTTACCTCCTAGAAACACAATGAAAAGCAATCATTTTGAAATAAGCCCAGAGCACTTTCCACAGGAAATTCCTGCTCGCCAAGCAAAAAGATTTTACATTAGCCTTATCTGATCTGAAAAGGCAATGGGCCAACTCCAGCCCCCTTTAAGTACCCTGTCTCACTTAACGGGAGAGAAAAAAAGACTGAAATCCATTGCTAAAGATGACAATCCAAAGACTCCAGCTCACTAAAAGACTGAGCTTTGATCCTAAGATTCTATAATGCATTCCCTCTCCAACACCTTACCACTCTATCAACAGAGCTCCAATATGCTGACGGTGGTAACAATCAAAAAGGCTATACAAGAGACAGACTCTATTTAAGGAGGAGTTGTTAGGGAAATTCAAGCAAAAAGGAGGAGAAAAGACACTAGAGAGAAATGAAGCCCCTGGCACCTACTGCTACAGAAAGTATTAAGCACAACCCAGCTCCTACTCAGATTAACACAAAAAGTCACACTACAGATCTATTTACCTCAGTTTCTATTACTCAACATAAAATGCTTAGCTTTCTACAACAACAAAATCACGAAGCATTTTCAAACACAAGAACAGACAAAGTCTGAAGAGCCAAATCAGGCTACAGAACCAGACTCAGATAGAACCAAGATTTTGGAATTGCCAGAGACCCTCCCATTGCTGTCAAGTCGATTCCAATGCATAGCAATGCTGTGGACAGATAGGCATTATAAAATCACTATAATTAGGAAGTCAAGGATGGTAATGGATGAAGTAGCTGTCCTATAAGAGCAGATGAGTAATGTAAACAAGGAGAAGAAAACTCCAGAAAAGAACCAAGAGAAAATGCTAAAACTCAAAGCACTGTAGCCAAAATGAAGAATACTTCTGATGGGCTCATCACTGGCTATGGCCCAAGAGGAGAATTTGATTTTCTAAAGCTTTAAACAGAAGTTATAAAGGCCTTGGTAGCAACTTTCACTTACTACAATGTGAATTTCTTAAATGATTTTGAATAAATTATTAAACTCAATGATAAATATTCAGAGTATATTCATTTTAATATAAAAGCATCTTAAAGATTAACTTATAGGTAACACAAAAGCTAGCCAAGCCAAAAGCAGATTATTTATTATTTGGTGTATGTAATATAATACAATATGCTATACCTTTTAAACAGAAAAAAAAATAATTCCTATAACTATCACCTAACATCTTTTTTACTGAAATTCTGCAGACTATTGTCTACTAACAAAATTGCCAAAGCCAAGTGCTGTCGAGTCGGATCCGACTCATGGAGACCCTAGGGGCCAGGGTTAACAAAATTACATTCATTAAATATTAATTTATTTCTCTCCCTTTCTTTATTCATTAATGACCTACATGCAAAGAAGGCAAAGAATCTCATTCGACCTTTTACTCAGCTTGTCTACGTTTACAAATGTACAATTTCTTTTATGCTTTATAATATTTAAAGTAGCTCACAGATCCTTATTGCCAACTACAGGCACCCCAGTTGGAACCTGTTACTATAAGGCACATGACAGACATTATCTTAGTGTTCGAGTGCAGTGGTTTTAAGTGATGATGAATTTCCTAAGAGAGAACCAGGAAATGGGTTTCTCTAGGGTGCCCACAACTATTTGACATTCTGCCAAGGCTCACAGAGGAAGGTGATATCACAACACAACATATTAGGGCTCTATAGGGATCTAGGAATCTATAAGCTGGTATTTTTTTTTAACAATCCGTTTGCATAGTCAACAAGAAGATGAAAGTTACACTTGTTTGAGGAATTAGTGTCTGTCATGGGTTGAATTGTGTCCCCCCAAAAATATGGGTAGTCATGTGGCTAGGCCATGATTCCCAATATTTTATGATTGTCCTCCATTTTGTGATTCTCCTACGTTGTATGTTAAAGGATTAGGGTGGGACTGTAAATCTCCTCATAGGATCACCTCCCTGCTACACTGTAAAGGGAGTTTCTGCTGGAGTACTGCTTGTACCACTCTTTAGCCTTTTGTCTTACAAGAGATCAGAGGAAAGAGACGCAAGCAGAGAGCTGGGAACCTGACACCATCAAGAAAGCAGCACTGGGAGAAGAGTGTATCTTTCAGACTTGAAGTTCCTACGCCAAGATGCTCCCTGGACAAAGACTGATGCAGCACAAGGATTTTCCTCCATAGGCAACAAGGCGGAAAGCCTTCCCCCGAAGTGAACATCCTGACTTCGAACTTGTAGCCTACCAGACTGTGTAAGAACAAAGTTGTGTCTGTTAAAGCCATCCACTCTGCGACATTTCTGTTAGAGCAGCACGAGCTAACTGAAACAGTGTCCCTTGCTCTGTTATTCCGGTTATCTAAAAGAGGAAATACTGGCATTTGGAAAACACTGTATTAATTTGTGAGGCAGTGCTTTCTGCAGTGTCTCTACATCAGTGTCAGTCTTTAAAAGATCTTATTTGAAGTCGGTCTGATAGATAATAATCTTTCAAATTCAAAGCAATAGAAACAAATGTACCTCAAATATACAGAAGAAAATCTGGATGTTTTCATTATAACTGCTTCA
This sequence comes from Heterohyrax brucei, assembly GCA_028571685.1. Lineage (NCBI taxonomy): Eukaryota > Metazoa > Chordata > Mammalia > Hyracoidea > Procaviidae > Heterohyrax > Heterohyrax brucei. The sequence continues at coordinate 57,384,923 of CM053149.1, forward strand.
TTTTTACTCATTCATATTGCAGACTGAGTGGTTTCTTACCATGGATGCTGCCACCTGTGTGTCAGTTTATTGTACAGTGTGGCTCGCATGCTGGAGGCTATACCATTAGGTATTTCAAACATGGTCAGCCATGGTAGACAGATTTCAGTGGGATTTATAGGTCAAGACAGACTAGGAATAAAGGTCTGGAATCTACTTCTAGAAATGAACCAATGGATGTCTTGTGGATCACAAAATATTGCCTAAGACTTTGTCTTACTTAATTCGGATGTGTCATTAAGAAGGCTTGACAGCTGGAGAAGAACATCATGTTGCCGAAGTGGAAGGCCAGCAAAAGTGAGGAAAGTCCTCAATCAGATGAACTGGTACAGTAGCCAAAATAACAGATTTCAATACACCAACGATCATGAAGATGGTACAGGACTGGGCATGTATTTCATTCTGCCACATATAAGGTCACTAATGAGGAGGTGTGGCCCTAATGGCAACTAGCCATAATAATACCCGTGATGACTGAGGGGCATCAATAGATCAGCTCTGGAAGAAGAATCAGCAGATTTGTTCTGCTCTTCAACAGCTTTGTCATCTTAAATTTACCCACTGCTGTCAAGTCGATTTCCACTCATAGGACAGAGTAGAACTGCCCCCACAGAGTTTCCAAGGAACACCTGGTAGATTTGAACTGCTGACCCTTTGGTTAGCAGCCTTAGCACTTAACCACTACACCACCAGGTTTTCTGTCATAACACCCCAAATTCTGTTGATTTTAGCTTCCTCATCCATTAAATGAAAGTACAAAATGAACTGACCTTTAGATCCCTTTTAATTCTAAAATACTGTTCCTCCTGAAAGAAAGAAATGTACTCAACTTTTAATGATCTTGCCTACTTAAAAAGAAATACCATCCCAAATGTCAGCTGAGGACACGAGGCATCATTTCTCACCATCAATTCACTGCTCTCTGCCCAAATCTATATTTCTACTGCAAGATCTACATTCCATAAAGGCAGACTCACTGCATGTCTTCTTGTTCAAAAGAGTCAGACCTGAAATTCAGTTAAGCTGATACATCTCCATTTGGGATACACACACCTCACAACTTCAGGACACATTATGCACATGATTATTACAACTTTGTATAAGTGTATTTTTAATATTTTGCCAGTGATAAAACTATAATTCAATATTTTTTAAAAAACTGCCATTGAGTTAATTCTGACTCATAGTGACTCTACTGCACAGAGCAGGCCTACCGGGTAGTTTTCAAGGGGCACCTGGGGATTTGAACTGCCAACCTTTTAGTTAGCAGTCATTGCACTTAATCACCATGCCACAAAGGTTTCCTAATTAAACAGAAAATTGAAATATTAAGAAAAGTTAATCCTGAGGAAAGGTCTTGAGAGTCTGAAAGCAAGGTGACCATAATTCTTAAGCCAGTGAAGACAGTGCCCTCCCAGACCTGTTTCTAATTATAATTGCAGTCTCTCTCTCTTGTTGTAGCTGGCTTTCTTCACCTGAATCATCTCAGGTGACTAAAGGAGACTGTGGGTTGCCTCTCACTCCCATAGCCCAAGTTTAACTCTACTACTGGCTTCCCCGTGGGCTCAAGTGTCCCTCTTGACCAGTCAAGCTTGGAGATCACCACCTGCCTTCACAGGACTCAGTCTGGGGCATGAGAAACAATTTGGATCCATAATGAGATGCTACTTCCTGATGAAGTTCTTGACTTTAGAAATGTCTTTCATTCTGTCTCAGGCACCCAGCTGGTCTCCAGCCTCTGTCTCAGCACCAGAACTTTTTTGATACCCATGTGTCTTAAATGAATATACTAACCATATCCAGAGTGTAAGGAGTGAATGAAAAGGTATTCATAACACATGATACATCAGATGCATGTGTCTGGAACGTTATCAATCTTTAATAGCAATGTGTATCAAGCCAGCCAAGCCAAGTGCCATCAAGTCGGATCTGACTCATGTGTATCAAAGATATTTCATTTAAATAAACCTGGAGATATTAAAAAGTATAGCATAGTGCAAAATATGAATGAATTATAAAAAGCAAAGTTAAGACATTTAAATATTTCATTCTTGTTCCAAGAAAGTGTCTCTGATGGTGTTTGATGACTTATCTCTGTACTTCAGTAGAAATTTCGAGGAGAAAATGACTTACTATATGCAGTGGGCTCAATGGTGAACTCCCCAAAACTATATTCACATTCTGACCCCCATGACCTCTAAATATTACCATATATGGCAAAAGAAGCCCTGGGGACACCCTGGTGACACCATGGTTGAGCACTCAGCTACTAACCAAAAGGTCTGCAGTTCAAACCCATCGGTATCTCTATGGGAGAAAGATGTGGCTGTCGGCTTCCTTAAAGATTACAGCCTCTGTTTACTAATGAAGATTTGTACTTTGCTGTATTCTGACTTCTCTAAGACCGAAACTAATAACATTTAGTTAAGTCAAGTCCTGTTATTTAATCATGTTTTTCATTTGTACTTACCAGCATTTTTCTTAAACTTACAAAACAAATTTCGAAAACAACATGAGATGCTCAGTTGGCTAGAGTAGGTAGCTGACCAAATGCTCACTAGTTGTTTTCACAATCTTTTTTTCTATTGTAACAATGAAATTTTGTCAGTAGTGGCCAGTGGTGTCTGCAGTTCAAATATTCTGGATCATGCTCTCATTTACTATTGAGTTTTTTCACTTTCCTAAATCCCAATTTTCTCAAGACTTAAACTAATTCTACTTAGTTAACAGCGAGATAACTGATGCTTACTTTCTCGGCTACTTCTAGAAATTCTAGAAATCACATCTAGTGTTTGTGATATCAAAAGTGACCTTGAAGGATGCAAGATTTACTTTGTGCATTTGTAAATTAACGTGCTAACAATTAAATAACTTATTCTTACTTGCAGTTCTGCAACAGCTACCATGATTGTAAATTCCATACAAAACGCACTGCTGTGGAGTCAATTCTGACTCATAGCGACCCTACAGGTCAGGGTAGAAGAGCTCCATAGAGTTTCTGAGGAGTTCCTGGTGGATTCAAACTGCTGACCTTTTGGTTAGCAGCTGTAGCACTTACCCACTAGACCACCAGAGTTTCCATACTCAACAGAAAGGAATTTGAATCATCTCCTAAAGAAAAAGTCTTGCATCAACAAAAATTTTTTTCTACACTTACAGTGAAAAGGTGCAACAGGTGTATCAAGTTCATCAGCTTGTTGTGTACATATCACGGACAGACATCCTATTCTGCAAGAAGAACATGGTGATGACCTTGTCGGGTAGTTTACCAAGGCCAACGGGGCACAGGGAGGTAAAAATGAAGTGAGAAGAAGGTAATACTGTTTTACGGAACACAACTGCTAAACAGGAAGCATGTGATACCTTTCTCTCTCTTAGACATTACCAAAAGTTAAAATTTCTGGCTCACTCTCTCTAATTAAATCTATTCAAAACAGAAGCCCAGTGTTACCAAAGAAGAAAAAATGGAAGTCAAGTCAGTACCTGGTAGAAAGTTTTGAAGGTAAAATACTGAGGCTATTAGGAGCTACTTTTTAAACATCTAAAATGTCAGCAGCAATTGGCATCAAGCAGACCACGCTGGCAGTGCCTTTGTATGAAGTTTAAAACTAATAATACACTCTTTAATAAGTGTCCTCACATAGGTACTGAATTCCTTGATAAGAAAGTTATCAAACAGTGTACAAGAAATATCCTATAAAAGAAAGGAATATACACAAAAAGCCAAACCCACTGCCATAGAGTCAATTCTGACACACAGCGACCCTACAGGACAGAGTAGAATTGCTCCATAGAGTTCCTGCCCTTTGGGTTAGCAGACATAGCACTTTAACCACTCCACCACCAGAGTTTCTGAAAGGAGCACAGGCCCATCATTTTTCAAGTGCATTCCATGTTTGAAGCAAAATGTATAAGGCTAGAAACATCATGTTGCATCATTTCAGGAAACAGTGATGCTGGGAACTTTTGCATCCCAATGCCTGAGGCCAAGTAGGTTGCTTTACAACATGTGCTGCAAGGAAAATTACACCAGCTAAAGCAAAGTTAACAAGAACAATTATCAGTGATTTCTGCAACCCACAAACATTGACACTTTGAATAACCACGTCTTCCCATCCAGTTGGTTTATTAAAAATGCATTTTCCTCCTTTACAGGTCTTTCACATTTTGGCAAATGTCAGGTTTTTTTCCTCTCATTACGTAGGTGGCAGGCACAGTTTTATAGGTAGAGTACAGCTGCCTCATTCTTCTGTTCATTAATGTAATCAGTTGACCAGATGTCTCTGCCTGGTCGCCAACGATGTAGGCTGGTCCTCAGGATGAGTTCAGTAAAATTAAATTTAAGCAACCAAGTCATCCAGCAGTGTACTTCCCAAGTCACAACATCAAAGCCTAGAGTTAAAAACAAGAGATTAAACATGTTCACAGTTTTTAAAACAGGATGAACAAAGGGTGTTGAGTTGTTGGCATGAGGAAGAAATGAACAATAGCTCTGATGAGAAGGAAAAGATGAAATAACATATTAAAATGGTAAGTTATTGAAATCAGTACAGATGTAGTAAAGGCATGTTGTTGTCTTTGTTCTGTCTATAGGGGTTTTGTCAAGGACTAAAGTGATCTACTGACCCATCCTCTCTGAGCAACTTCAAAGCCAAGTACAGAGTATGTATGTGCAGGTGCTGAGAGGTGCCTGATCTCATGAGAAGGATCTCTTAAAATGGAAATCAAAACGGACTTTTGACTTGTAAACAAGCTGATTCTCTCTTTTAGATTTTGTCCTTGAAAATTAAAAGAAATGTGGTTTCTGCAGGACAACTGCAATTCTGTCTAGCAGCCTGAGCTGGAGTGAGGAAGATGAGGGTGGTAGAGAGTGGAGGAAGGGCAACTGAGTATTATTTGTAGGTTAACTCCTGAAGAAGCATGATCCAAACAAAGGAGAGAGGGCAAGACCAGCCTTATCACTTCCGGGGCTCAGTGCAAAATGAAAATGCCAGAACCCTCACCAGCCAGCCAAGTGCCATTGAGTCGGATCTGACTCGTGACGACCCTAGGAGCCAGGGTCGAACTGACCCCCCATAGCATGCAAGGAGTGCCTGGTGGATTTGAACTGCCGACCTTGTGGTTAGCAGGAATAATTAAGAATTTAAGGTGGCAACAGCAAAGCATCAAAGCAAGTATAGACCTTTGCAAGGTTCCACTCATGTCCACGAAGCCAGCCCTTGGTGAAGGCAATTCTAGGTAGAAAAAAGGCATCTGTGAAGGCTCAGGAGTGAAGGAACAGAAAAAAAAAAGAAGCCCCATATCTAGGCACAACTTTCAGTCTCATAGAGGATGTCAGGGAACAACAAGGTCATAAAGAATATGACTAAGCAAGCAACAAAGGTGACATGCCACAGCTCCAGAGTGGCCAAAAGCAGACAGTGATGCTCAGTGGATAGAACAGGATGGTTTCTGGCTCAGAGCACAGCAAACAGCAGGATCATCAGTGCAGCAGAGCTAGCTCCCTGCCCCGAAGTCCCACAGGGTGAGGTACAGGGCCAGGACGGCAGCTACACATGCTGAGGAACTCCAGGGCAAGGGTTTCTATGTCATTGTTACTAGCTGACACTGAGTTCATCTCCAGCCCATGGCAACCCCAAACACAAGGGAACAAGATGCTGCCCAGTTCAGCACCATCCCCATGACCAGCTGTAGACCACTGTATCCACAGGGTTTCCACCTGTTGATTTTCAAAAGTACACAGTGGAGCCTCTGTTCCTAGTCCATCTTACTTTGGAAGCCTTGTTGAAACTTGCTCAGTATCACAGCAACACACAAGCACACGAGCCTCCACTGACAGACAGGCCGTGGCGGTGTAAGAAGTGTACAGACTGGGAATCAAAGCAAGTGTCGCCCAGGGAAGGCCAGGATTCTACCAGTGAGCCCGCATGTCCTCATAACGGCTTTAACAGGAAGTAGTAAACAAGCTAGCCTGCCTCACCCAGGAAAAGAGCAGTCACATGATAGTTGTGACACTGCGGTAGCCTCGACTTATGGTGTCTGTGTGAGTAGCTACAGAAAAGAGCCAGGATCCGAGGATGTTACCCACTGCCAGTGAGTCAGTGCCAACTCATAGCAACGGTACAGGACAAAGCAGAACTGCCCAACAGAGCTGCCAAGAAGCACCTGGCAGATTTGCACTGCCAACTTTTTGGTGAGCAGCTGTAGCACCTAACCAGCGCACTGCTGTTCGGCCTTGTGTTTTGACATACACAGCAAGGTCATGAGGGATAGTAGCACCCTTGTTGGGTTGATTCTCCCAGTATCCAGTGAGGGTGACCTTGAATCCAAGGTCTCCTTTGGCATACTCAGAAAAAAGATAATAATAATAATACCCCTCATACACTGACATGGTGAATCTAATATCAATCTTACTAATTAAGAAATTCTTATAGAACTAGGGGTTTATTAGAATTTAGTTCACAAACCTTAGTATTGCTGTTATGAGTCATCAGCTTGAGTCTAACTCGTGGCAGCCCTGGCTGTGCAGAGTATAACTCCTCCACAGGATTTTCAAGGCTAGGACCTTCCAGAAGCAGATGGCCAGGCTTGTCCCCAGAAGCATCTCAGAGTGAGTTTGAATGGCTAACCTTTCAGCTAGTAGTCAGGCATCAAGCACTTAGCTGTTTGTGCCACCCAGCAACTCCTATTGCTATTTTTGGCAAGTGTCCTTGTAACCTGTGAAGTGAACATCCGAACAGATGTTGTGAGCCGCTGTTAAGTTCCCTGCACATGCAAAAGCAGGGCAGAGAACAACTTAGCATCCTGGATTAGTTAGGATTGCTTTCTAGGGACAAGACACTTCATCAGATACGTGTCCTTTTCATTTTTTTTAAATAAATGAGTTGATGGCACCAAGAGTCAGGGCACATACTTTAAGCACTAATGCCTATGTCTTCTCTTCTGAAAACTGCTGCCCTCAGCGCTGGACCCTGTTGCCCACCTTTACTGGCCACAGCTGATGAAGCTTGAGTTCAGACCTCTATACTGCCAACAGTCTAACTGTCTCTCTTTCCCTAGAGCTCTGGCCATACAACAGCTAAACACTTGGCTGCCAACTGAAAGACGGCAGTTTGAATCCACCCAGTGGCTCCGTGTGAGAAAGACCTGGCAATCTGGTTCTATAAAGATTACAGCCAAGTAAACATTATGGGCAGTTCTACTCTGCTACATGTGTTCACTGTACCTCCAAATTAACCCAAAAGCACCTAACAACAACAATAATTATCTCTCATGAATTTAAACTAAGACATGTGAACTGAGACATGGAAATGGCCTCTGGATCCAAATGTGCATGTAAGCTTAGAAGCTGGAGCAACAATCCTGGGGTAATGTATCCTGATGTCCAGCAAGATTCTGTCATCAGACAAAAACAGAAACAGGAGACCTAAGAGTGGGGAGAGGCCGAGGAAAGGACATTATTGGTTTCTGCTGGCTCTCCTGATCCTCAGGTCTGATTGCTCTTGATGTTCAACTATTTTTATTGCCTTCGTTTTGTGCAATGTCCATGTTTCTTTGTATTAAAGTAACTCCACTATTCTGTTATCTTTTATTTCTGTGATATACAGAGTTACTTCCCAAGTGTAACTCAAAAATGTTTGGAATGACTTTTCTTTTCACAAATGGTTCCTCTAAAAGAGGATCACTATAAATAACCTACCAGCAGGTGGAGTGGAGACAGCCACCTTGAGCAGACCAACAGTACAGAAACCATAGCATTAGCTCAGGACCCTACTGGGAAACCTTTTCCAAGGAACCAGGTGCCCTTTAGCAGCCAAGCTCTGTGAGAACCACAGTCAAGAGAAGATGCCAAGCAGCACTGCCCCATCTCTGCCCAGAGCCTATCACCAGACACATGTTTGCACCTCTACCCTTCTCCACCTCTGGGTGAGAGGTACTTGAAAGACAGTAGTACATCTCTCTGACCTCTTTAGCTTCTTCACTGAGGAGAGGAAATAATAATGCCAGTCAAGGGAAACTGATGTAGCTAAAGGGTAAGCAAATACCGTGAACAGAAGCTACTGACAAAGACTACATTCCTACATGTTACAGACTACATACGAGGTCTGACAGCTAAGTTTATGAACTCATCCTACAAAAGTGCTACATATCTCATTGCTGAATATCACTACAGTCACCTTTGAAGTACTCCCCTTGAGAAGCTGTGCACTGACGCCAGTGCCTAGTCCATCCTTCAAAGCAATTTTGGAACACTGTTTCTGGAATGGCCATCAGAGCTGTCATAATATTATCCTCAATGCCCCAAATGTTATAAAAGTGTTTTCCTTTCAATATTTCCTTTATCTTCAGGTAAAGAAAAAAGTCACTGAAGGGTCAGATCAGGTGAGTGGAGAGTGTGTTCCAATACAGTTATTTGTTGACTGGCTACAAACACCCTCACAGACTACGACACAATTAAGTTTGTGAACTTGCCACCATGTGCAATGGCCATTCCAGAAATAATTACAAAACTGCTTTGAAGAGTAGACTAGACATTGGGGTTGGTGCATAGCTTCCCAAGGGGTGTACTTTGAAGGTGACCACAGTGATAATCAGCAACAATTAAGAACAATTAAGCTTGCAGAGTTAATTGTCAGATCTCATAGAATGAACTGAATTTATGAGATCCTTCCTCTCTTCTTCAGCAGTCTTATATATACTAATTCAAGCATGGCACACTTGCTCCCTTACAAACACATGAGATTATTCTACTATGAGGTATGCATCAGGGTCACTATATTAAAAAGAGTATCATCAGGATTATAGACAGACATCAGAATCAAGAAAATTTTGTAGTAGAACTTAAAAGTCTGGATGGGCCACCAAGTAAAAAATCAGAACTTAGAACTTTCTAACTCCACTGTCTATTAAAGTGAGAACAATTTGACATAATTTGTGCTGACATTTTATCAAGACTCCATTCATTGCCTTACTCCAGTTCCCACAGTATTGACAGAACATGCAGCTTTCTTTGGAATTTTAGTCCTGGGCTGGGACCTATTCAAAGGGCATGGAACCTGACTGCTATATTCTTCTTTCAGGAAGAAGCGACATTTTCTTTATGTTTTGCTTTTCCCTAGAAAAGGAATAAACCCTGCGTAGAGTCCTTTTTTCTCACTTGTGCACATAACTGAGTTGCTCAATACAGCATTAGATCTGCTCTGCACAGGGTTTATATCTTTCAGAAATCTTAGAAAATAAATACCCTTGAAGACTTTCACAATGCCAGCCTCATGGACTAAACCTAGAAATCAAATGGTTCTGTCTATCTTCATTTTTGAGACTCTAATATCTAAAATATAAAAATAAAACATTATTTTTCATGTCAAATATGTATTCTGCAACCACATCCCATTATTGGAAACCCTGGCGAGGTAGCAGTTAAGTGCTACAGGTGCTAGCCAAAAGGTCAAAAGTTCAAATCCACCAGGCATTCCTTAGAAATTCTATGGTGCCATTCTACTCTGTCCTGTAGAGTCTCCATGAGTGGGAATCAACTCAACAGCAGTAGGCTTGGTTTTTTGGGTTGTTTGGATTCAATTATCAATAGCATTATTTGACATTTTCCTGCTGGTGGCTCATCTTGTGATAAGGATGTTCATTTTTCTAAGATGCCATGTCAGGATAACGAGAGACCATCTGGCAATGAAATCAGGAAAGAAGCAAAGAAATACTGACTGGTCTCTATATACTGTGACCTTTGAGTCTCTAAATTCATCACCCAAACAACCAAATTAAGCAGTCTATTAAAAAGATAAAATCAAGTTTGGGGAGTAACCTGTAAGGTTTGTATTAAGTACTCCTTTATAAAGTTAAAGGTAAAAGTTAAAGAGAAAATATTGAGTGATATTGCTGAGCTAAAAAATTATAGATAGTAAAGAAAGGATATTTGGCTGTATTTTTTCCTGATGCATAAAATTGATGCATCTTTCAAATTGAACTGGGCCTGTGAATCCCATTTTTTAACTACTGTTCTGAAAACAAAGCTTGATGAAATGGATTAAGAGTGGGATGGAAAATCTCAATCACTCAAACAGTGAAAAGCAAAAACAATGGAATATAAATGAAACTCGACAATTTATTCTTCTTAATGCAGGATAACATTTGAAGCCTGACAAACCTCCAAATAGCTTTTTAGAGTTACCAGACCTACATACATTGGATTGACAGCAGCTGATCTTAAGTTAAAATGCATTTTAACATTTAAATGCATTTTAAAAGTTAAATGCATTTAACATCAAAATGCATTTTGATATTTCAGCAAGAAATATAGGTATGTGTGAGTACATGAAATAAAACATCTGTAAAGATTTCTATGAACCACTGCTTTCTTCACCACGAGACCAGAATAACTGGATGGTGCCTGGCTATCATTGCTAAACATTTTAATGAAACGTTCTGTAGAATCAAAAGCTGAAAAATGCAGAACAGAATTTCAGACTCTCATGGACTCTAGACTTTCTAGAGCCATAGAAGGGGGGTGAATCCCTGAAACTATTGCTCTGAGATAATCTTTAAACCTTAAACCAAAATTACCATTTGAAATCTTAAAACCAAACAATAATTTAGCTTAAGTAGTAAAAAATATTCGCTTTGAGCACTACACTCTTCTAAGAACTATCTATATGGGTTCAAAGTGACAACAGGAAATCAAAAGATGAGACAGGAAACTGAGGGGGCAACGAGTTTATGTTAATGAGGAAAGAACAACTCAGAAAAGGAGTGTAAGAATAGTTGCACAACTCAAAGCATATAATCAGTGTCATTACATTGTACATGTAGAAACTGTACAATTGGTGTGTATTTTGCTTTATGTGTCACAACAGCAAGAAGAAAGTAAAATTTGGAAATTAAAAAAAAAAAACCCTGAAGATTTGTCCTTTGAATTTTAGTTTGGATTTCAGTGATCTTGTCATACATATACATCAGTCACAAGAAAATTTTATGCTCCATCAAATGCTTACTCCAGATTCTTCCTCTATTTTAAGAAGTCAGTTTTTAAAAATCCAGTCTCATTTCTGTTAAATTAAACTCTCTGAAAAAGAAAGGCAAGTTTCTATACATACTCCATCTTGTCATGAAGTCCACAAAATAGACCTAATTACATTTCAACAGTGAGTAAACATTAAATGAGATTTCCTGTTGTTCTCTTCTAATAAAGAATTGTAGCCCCTTTCCAGTCCTCTAAAGAGTATAAATGGCTCTGTTAGGTCATTTCTGAAGGGGCAGAGAGACAGGCTAGGAAAAGCTAAAAACTCAAGGTCTATTTCACTGTCACTTCCAACAGGGACTCAACAGCGAACTGCCTATCACCTTGGGGACACAGAAATAAACAGTCTTATTTTCCAACAGTGATCAGTGATCTTATTTGGGAAAATGGAAAACAAATTTCAAATCACCTGTTTCTATAATTCTCAGGTTATTCCCACTCAGAAATCATAAATAATTTAGGAAAGATACATTACACATTAATGAATGAATATAACAGTAATCAGTTTAAACTTCATTTCTGTTTTCCATTCCTTTTCATTCTAAAACTCATAGAATCCAATAGGCACTGAGCACCTGTTGATGGCTGTATTGTAGGCAGTGGACATGCGGCAGCCAACAAAACAGACCAGGTGCCCTCAGTCATGGCACTTAAGAGTATGTAGAAGAGACACTGACAATAAACATGTTAAAAATATTTCAGAAAATGATCAATATTATACAGAAAACAAATACATGGATGCGCTAAAGAGTGAAGAGGTGAGAGCAGGTTAGCCTAAGGGTTCAGAAACAGCCCTCAGAGGAGGTGACATTGAACCAAGAATGAGTAACAAGAAGTTGGTGTCCAGTGAGCTGAGTGTCCTAGGCAGAGAGAACAGGAAGTGCCATCCTACCATGGAATGAATTGGGCACATTCATGGAACAGAAAGAGGCCCAGAACGAGCTTTGAAAGAGAAGAAGAACAGTATAGGATGACACCAGAACAACAGACAAGGAAAGAGGAGGCAATGGGGTCTCAGAAGCTATTCTAAGGGCTTGGATTTTATTCTAAGTATAATAGAAATCCACTGGGGTAATTTAATTAAGGGATATATATGATCTGATTAAAATTTTTAAATTTCCCTCTCATTTCTAATGGAAACCAAATTGGAAGTAGGTAAGATAGGGAGAGCTGAGAACCTGCAAATAAGGCACTCCAGCTAGTGCAGCTCATAGACAACACTTGCTTATACTCAAGCATTAGCAGTGGAAATGGAGCTCAGAGGTCAGATTCGACAATTTTGGATATTAACATGGTAAGACTTGAGACAATAAAAGAAATCAAACATGACTCCTGAGTTTTTAATTTAAGCAATCAGGATCATGATGGTGCCATTTATTGACATGAGGAAGATTTAGAGGAGAAACGCTAACACTGAGATGTTTATACTGTTGCTATGATTCGAATTCGACTTGATGGCACCTAACAACAACAGCCAGTCATTCATGGGAGGCAAGGATGAAAACACCACTTCTTTATCTGAAGCCCTGTGTTCAGCATCCATCACCTGGATCCCATCCATTGCTCTCCTTGGCCCTGTGTGGCAGCACTGGAGAGAGGTGTTGAAGGAGACACATTAATACCCACACTACAGAAGCTAACAGATTGTACAAGATTCCTTGCTTTCTGCAAACTACATACTGAGAAGAATCTGGTGGAGAAGTTTCCAGCATTATTTGTTTTAATTGCAGGTATGGCCAAGCAAGCTGCTTTCTTTCACTCCACAAGGCCTTCTCAAAAGATGTTTATTACCTCTGCATGAAAGAATCCCTAAGCCCCACCCCAAACTCAGTGCCTGAGAAACTCCTAATTCTTCAGGTATCAGCATCAATCCCATTGTCTCAGTGAGGCCCTTTGGCCAGGTTAGAGGAAGTTTCATCCTTCTCATATATATGTACCTATCATCTGTTCAGTATGGCTGTTCCTTGGAACACGAAGCTCCATAAGGCAAAGGCTGTATCTGTGTTCCGCTTGGAACAATACTGAGTACTTGGGCACTCAGTAACTATGTGTTGACTGATTGGTTCTACGAAGGTATTCTCTTTTTTACATTAAAAATACGTTTCGCCCATGGACCACCACCAGTTGCCATCAAGTCAATTCCAACTCATGGCAACCCCAAGGGTTTCAAAGTAGAACTCTGCATACGGTTTTCAATGGCTGTGACCTTTCAGAGTCAGACTGCCAGTCCTTCCTTCTAAGATGTCTCAACCATTTGTACCATTCAGGGATAATCTTCACCTATGAAGAGCTGTTTAAGTATGTTTACACAAATGGATAGAAGCAGATGGAAAGGGAATTCTTCAGCTGACTCAATTAAATTGAGATATAAATAAAAACATAGACGGTAACACTGGATACATTAACTGTGGGGACTCCCTGTTTACCCCGAGCCGCATCAGTGCCTGGCCTGGAAGGAGAGTGGCAGTCCACATCAGGGTATCTGCCCCCGTGGACTGTGAGCTCAGGGTTATTGGAATTTCTCTGGATTGAGGTGACTGAAGCTATTGGACACCAAGAAGACCTTGTGAGGGCGCCTATACCTTACATGTGAGGCTAGCCACTGCTTACTCTCCAGGTATGGGGGGAAGGTGTGGAGGTCACTCTTCCTGCTTTCTCCGGAGACATCATTTTTCAGGAAGTAGAATACCAACAAAGTAAGGAAATTCAGCAGCTGGACAGGTGGTAGCTGTACTGCCACCAAAGCTAGACTGCCACAGACATCTATAACATTCTAAAGAAACCCATTGTACAAAGTAGGGAGATAATCAATCCCGGCTTTCAGCATCCAGTGATCACGCTAAGAAGTAGCAAGTCTATTTCTGCTGAATGTAAATGTGAAACATAATGGGTTGTTGCCTAGTGAAGGGGAAAATGCTTTGTCACCTATAATATTTCTGATTGCTGTTGGGTTAGAACATGAAGTGATGGATATTTCCTGATGAATACTGCTTGAAAGGCACATTTTTATGGGCTCTAGCTCTGTAAACGATCTTTTTAATGGTCTTGAGTTATCAGCAAACCTAGGCAGGAGATAAAAAACAAATCTCCAAGGTGAAATAAGTCTCTAGAGGTGGATTTTTTAGGAGAGGAAAAGGAAAATAGGAATAGTTATATATCAGATGGAAACCATGGTGGCATAGAGGATAGGAGCCATGGCTGCTAACCAAAAGGTTGGCAGTTTCAATCCACCAGGCGCTCCTTAGAAACACAATGGGCCAGTCCTACTCTATCCCTTAGCCTCTCTCTGAGTCAAAATCAACTTGACAGCAACGGGTTTGATGCTGGTTTACCTAGCAGGTACTTCTTACAGTACCTCATTCCACCCACATAAAACTCTGCAGTGAAGGGTTGTTACCATTGCTTACCACAGTGGAGTGGCCCCCAAGTCATGGTGATTGCACATCTGATAGAACGAACTGTTGCCCCATCCTGCACAATGCCCATGACGGGTTTCAGATTGGACCTTTGCGATTTATAGGCGTTCTCCCTGGACCATGGTGATCGATAGGACTTGGCATTAGCTGATTTCCAGAAGTAGATTGCCAAGCCCCTCCTCCTAAGCCACCTTGGTCTCGATGCCCTCATGAAACATGTTCAGCATTATAGCAACACACATGTGGTGGCTGTACATCAGGTGCATCGCCAGGAATCAAACCCGGGTCTCCTGCATGGAAGGGAAGAATCCTACCACTTAAATACCACTGCCCTCTCTAGAGAAGGATACTATTCTTATCTATGGGGAAGCTAAGGCTCAAGGGCATTACAAAGCTTGTCTGTTATTACAAAACTAGTAGAGTCAGAACTGTTTCTGTCGTCACTGCAATACCTGAGAACAAAGCCTGTATTCTTTCCACTGCACTACATAAGGTCAAAGTCAAGAATACAGGATGTCACATTGCAAGGGAGTGAAGGAAGCACAGGCATCTTGGGTGAATGTACAAACAAAATGAGCTTTTGTGTCCTTCCAAGTGACCTGCAATTTTCACCACTGCTGACTTTTACTTCCACTGAGATCCTAGGACTGACCAGTGAAGGAGGCAACTTGTGTGCGGCTCCTCATCCCCTCGCTTGGCTCCCCCACCTGCCGGGCAATGCCTTCGGGGTTTCCTTGCTTCCGGATTATCTTGATTCACACAGTTACAAGCTTCTGCTCTCCAATGGTTCTTTCAGTCTGGAATAGAAGTCACTCATATGGACAGACAATTCTAAAAGAGACAGTCTTTTGACAAGGATCAGAAATTCACTTTATTAACATGAATTTCTATACTCTTAGACAGCAGTCAGCGGGGAGAGGTAACTCGTAGAAAACCAGATCCTGCCTTGGGTCCTGAAATAGATTAATCCTTACAGATGGTACTCCTAGCGTGGCTTAAGAGGTCTCTGGTTCTGAAATTTCTCCATCAAAGCTTGCCCATCTCATCTCCCGCATCTGTTCTCTCCACAGGCTTCATGACTAACTGCTCCTGAACATCTCTGTAATTGGGCTACAGCCAGCCGTCCCACCTAAAATTCTTTCCTTACTCTTCTTTACCCAAACCCTACTCATCCATACAGCTCTCAGGGTATTTTTTAAAAGAAATAATACATTTTTATTAACATTAAATGTATGTTCAGTGACAATTTTTTTTAATAAAAAACTTAGAAGAAAATTTCTAAATTAATCTGATCCTATCACCAAGATAACCAGTAGTGGTAAGCTGTACCTTGTCCTTAGGGTTTTCTGATCATTCCAGCTCCCTCTCGATCACCCATCTCCTCACTCACATTCTCCTTCAGTTTAGTGACTCATTATTCATGTATTATCACCACAAATGTTTAGTAAGCTCATCTGCTTCCTATCAGACACGGTACTAGGTTCCAACACAGACAGAGTTTCTGCCCAGATGGAAGTTACAATCTAGTACCATTAATTATTACTACCACTCCACTCGATCTGACTTGGGAGAAGTACAACCAGAATGCTCTCTAGAAGCAAGGATGGCAAGAGTTAAGTCTCACATACTTTATACAGGCTATCATGAGGGATCAGTCTCGGGAGAAGGACATCATGTTTGCTAGAGAGTCAGCAAAAAATGAGGAAGACTGTCAATGAGATGGACTGACACAAAGGCTTGAACAATAGGCTTTATCACAGTAACCTTTGTGAGGATGGTGCAGGACGGGGCAATGTTTTGTTCTCCTGTGCATATGGTTGCTGTGAGTCAGAACTGACTTGATGTCACATAACAACAACAGCACTCCACTGGACAGCAATGGGTTTCGTTTTGATGTTATTATTCAACATATTTGTTATTGATTGAATTGTGTCCCCTCAAAACATGACTTGCAAACTTAATCCATATACTGTGAGTTTGATCTTATATGGAAATGGAGTTTTCTTTGCTACAGTAATGAGGTCATATCAGTGTGCAGTCTATTCTAAATCTAGTCACTTCTGAGTTATAAAAAGGGCACGTTAGACACAGACATGCAGAGAAGGGGAAGACAGATGCCACGCAAGTATCATCACGCAACAAAGGAACACCTAGGAATAACAACAAGACAGTAATCAACACAGCCAAAGTTCCATTTTGGGCTTTCAGCCCCTAGAACTATGAGGAAAATAAACTTTTGTTCTTTAAAGCCACATACTTGTTTTTATTTCTATCACAGTAGCATTACGAAACTAAGAATATCTAACTTACTAATAATACATGTATTTTATGAATGAATATTGTTTCTGAAGTGAACTGAAACTCTTTGAGGTCAAAAATATATAGTGTCATTATGGTCAAAGCCATCCCTAGTACCGTTAATCACAATGCCCACTGGATACAAAGAGGCATAAGACTGGCTTTGTATTTATAGCAAAAACAACTTCTAATACACGAAACAGCACTTATTAATGAGTACACAGTTGCTTTATGAACATTCTCTTACATTCCTGTATTCTCTTATATTCTCAATAACCCCAGTGGTGTACTGGTTAAGGGCTCTGGCTGCTAACCAAAAGTTTGGCAGTTCAAATTCACCAGGAACTCCTTGGAAACTCTGTGGCCAGTTCTACTCTGTCCTATAAAGTTACTACGAGGCAGCATCGACTCAACAGCACTGAGTTTGTTTTTTTGGTTGTTTCTTCTTATATTCAAGTCCATTCTAGGCTATACTAATTTAATTTAAAAAATATAACACAGTCAAATCTTGGAGCCCTGGTAGGGTTAACAGCTTAGCTGCTAACGAAAAGGTCAGCAATTCAAATTCATCAGCTGCTTCTTAGAAATGCTATGGAACCATTCAATTCTGTCCTGTAAGGTCACTGTAAGTCAGTTTCACCTCCATGGCAAAAATACAACAGTGACTTGCTTAGCATCTGGTACATAGTAGGTGTTGAAAAATATGTACTCGTTGAATAAATGGTGTTGATAATTATTGAAGAAAAGTAAGCGTATGACAAAGGAGGACAATCTGTAAGCCTTGTGACCTGGGTCATAATTATGGTCTTTGCCTCATCAGATAAGTCCCCTCACCTTCACAGGCTAAACTTTCTTCGCACGGAAAGATGGACTTACATTATCCAAAGTGCAATGCTTAGATAACAAATGTAAAGCAAGTGCTGAAAGAAATCTATTTGTTGTGACATTTTATGCTAGATTTCTCCTAACAACTGAACACAGATACATATGCAATTTACATGTGACTTCCAATAGAAAAATGTCAATTGCAGTGTTATCATTGATGTTAAGTTGCCTTTGAGTCAGTTCTGGCTCATGGGACCCCATGTCTGCAGAGTAGAACTTCTCCATGTGCTTTTCAAAACTACAGCCTTTTGGAAGCTGACTGCCATCAGACCTTAATTCTGTGACACCTTTGAGTGGGTCTGAACTACTAGCCTTTCAGCTAGTAGTTGAGTGCTTAACCATTTGTGCCATCCAGGAAGTTGTTAAATGCTGTTTTGTTTGTTTGCTTGTTAAGAGCCATAACACTGATTTTGACTCACACAATCCCATATGACCCAGAGTCCTGTAGCAAATATGTATACAAGTCAACTTCTGGTACACAGAAATAAGCTATATCCTATAAAATTAAAATGCACTAAGTTTACTCCCTGTTGACCAAGATTATTTTTATTTTATGATCTTCTCTATTTACATAAAGTGGCCAGTTCATTTCCAGACTAAAAAAAAAAAAAAAATTCAATCTAAAATAACATACCATCTTTATGGTTTTCAAGAGGGCTTCCTTTTTCCTTTTATGATCTGTTTGTTTTTATTTTTTCTTTATTTTATCACCCCCACAGTCTTCCACTTCCAACACTGTAAAACTCCTTATTGAGTACCAGGGAAACATAAACCAAAACTGGACAGATTTGCCATTTGGCCTTTCTAGATGTACTGTATTTTTGCACAAATAATTCATGCCTTCTATCTTTGTTTGCCAATCCCTCCCCCCTCATGAGGTATTTTCATGAGTGCAGTATGCTAATTTTTTTAATTGACAGTAACAAGTTTAAAAAAATTGAAATAGTGTCACCTCTGAAAATACGTTACAGGGAGAGGAAGTGGCTGGCGAGTGCAGAAGGCGCACATTAGTTGTATTAAAATACAGCCCTACAGAGCACAGACGACAGGAAGTCATGGGACCTGCCTACAGAAAAGCTAGCACCAGATCACAGGAAACGGGTTGACTGGTTGGTGTTGTAATTAATTCCTCTTAGTTCTAGCACTAAGCTTACTTCCCAGATCACTGTCTGCCTTTCATGAAGCTCCAGCCACATTCAACTGCAATTTTTCTGAACCGATAATGAACACTGAGAGTCTTTGTCCACAGCGATCCTTCTTTAAAAAACAAAAGAACTCCCTCTAGCCTGGCCCCTTCTTACTTACATTACTCCTGTTCATTCTTCAAACTTCCTCCGAGACGCATTTTTTGACACCATTCCCTCCTCAGACTCCACCCTGTCTACATGTGGGGTAGGATCTCCTCGCACACCTTGCAGAACCTGTGGTTGTCTATTTTCCTTCCTGTGTCCCACATTAGGCTAAGTTCTTGGAAGGTAGAGACCACATTCTTACTCATCTTTCATTCCTCAATGAGAAAGCACATAGTAGGTACACAAGAACTATTCAATGTTGAATGAACATATGAATGACTAAATATACAGTAAGCAGAAATGGCATTTCTGTGTCACTGCTATTTATAAAAAAAGATTTTAATGAATAAACCAAAGACAGTGTCTCAGGATCTTTTCTCCCCCGTAGCATGCTCTCCAAACAGCAGTAGGCATTCTTCAGGACCTCTATTACACTACAAGCTTCTTGAGAGTAGAATCCAGGTCTTTAGTTCATAACTTTCTCTGATGATTCACATAGAGTTAATGGTCTAAAAATGACTTTTGATGAAAAGTATATCCATTTAGACCCCATTCCTTGCATGGACAGTTAGATTTTCCTACAGAGTGAGCCTGTTAACTACATCCATAACACTGCCCAGATATTAATCTGAGGTAGGACCCAGGGTAAGAGTGTATCTAAATGCTTTGTGCTAATTCTGATGCAAGCAGCCCAAGACTACACTTGGAAACACAGTATTGATCTTTAGAAGAGATAGACTCTCAGGAATTTTTAGTCCAGTCTCTTCATTTCACTGACAAGGCCACTGAGGCATTGAGACTAGAACAGCAGCTAAAACTAGCACAGTGGCTAAGCAGTCAGCCTGCCAGTCAAAGGGTCAACAGTTCAAACCTACCAGCTGCTCCTTAGGAAAAACATGTGACAGCCTTGGAAATTCCATAAGGCAGTTCCTCTCCATACAGTGTCACCATCAGCCTGAACCAACTGGAGGGCAACGAGTTTTCAGTTATTTCCAGTTACAGTGTTTAAATGGCAATAATCTTAGGGAATTAACAGCCTTTCCCCTATTTGTTTGTGAAAAGTCCCTCAAGGTACCTTCAAGTCAAGAAACTTTATAAACTTCATTTCCTTGTTTGATATTTATTACTTTCTTACTAAGTCCCTGTTTCTCCCAATCTTTCCTAAATGAAGCATTTCGGTGAAGAACACTAATGATTAATTACTAAACCAGGTGAAGATTGGATTTTAAGTATGGAAAACTTCAGATAATTCTTCAACTTGGTAGTTGTTTGGCAATATTAAGTGGTATCTGTGAGAAGGGTTTTCAGAGAGACTCGAGGAACTCCAGGTGGACCTGCCATCCTTAGAATGATTCCAGACAACAAAACAGGACTCTATGGTACTTAAAACTCTTACTGTATCAGCTAAGCCCTCTTAAGGCACTGCTGTGTTAGCTAAAGAGCCCTGGTGTCATAAGGGTTAAATGCTAGGCTGCTAACCCGAGAGTCTGTGGTTTAAATTCAACCACTACTCATCAAAGACCTGGCCAGCTGCTTTTGTCAAGATTACAACCTAGAAAACGTTATGGCAAAGTTCTACTGTGTCACATTGGGTTGCTGAGTCAGCAGGGATTCTATGGCACATAATAAAAACAACACTGTATTAGTTATTGTTTCAATAATGCGCCGTAACAAACCTTGCCCAAACTCAGTGAAACATAGCAAAAAGCATTTGTCCTCATGCTCATGAGTCTGAAAGTGGGGTGCAAATGAGGTGACCTGGGCTGTACTTGGCTGGATGGCTCTGTTCTGCTTCAAGCTGCAGATACACATTGCAGGTTGGGTTTAAGTCTGTCGTATGTGTTCATTCTGGGACCCAACCAGAAGTAACTCTCCAGAGGACCTCTTTTCATGCTGAGGACAAAGGGTCAAGCTTCACCACACAGTCCTTTACTCACGCCAAGCCAAGTGCCGTCGAGTCAGATCCGACTCATGGTGACCCTAGGGGCCTGGGTAGAACTGACCCCCAGAGTATTCAAGGAGCGCCTGGTGGATTTGAACTGCAGACTTTGTGCTTAGCAGTGGTAGCACTTAACCCACTACACCACCAGGGTTTACTCACAGCATGCTTAATAATATCCCATCGGCCAAGTGGCTTAGCCTACCACCAATGCATATATTGCACTCACAGGAGCAGAGAAAGCAGAGCAAATACTTGCTGAACAAGAGGCTATCCTCTCATAAAAACCAACGCTTAAAATTCGAATCTGCTGATCCATATTTGGGAAGGGGTATACTGTTTAACATAAGCCTCATCTGAACATGAACACATTTAAATATTATCATTTGCCTGCCTCCTCTAGTTGCAGGGAAACAGGTACAGATGACAGCAAAGAGAGGATGTTAGGAACTCTACTGACCCATTGAGTCAGTAATAATCAGACGCCTTGGCTGACACCCAGCGGGACTCTGCCAAATTCATGCACTCAGCGTAAGTTATCCTAAAGTTTCAGGTGGGTCAAAGCTTTGGGAGAAATGTTATTTCTCACATATAACAAGGAGGTAGAGGTGGTGATGGAAGTTTTCATTCTAAAATACTCTGGTTCTAGAAAGCCAGTATTAGCAATCTGTTTTCCTTTTCTCATTTGAATCCAATGTGGCTGTTGCTGTTAGGTGTTGTTAAGTCAGCTTGACACCTAGTGACCCCGTGAACCACAGAACAAAACACTGCCTGGTTCTGCACCAACTTCCCAGTCATGGCTACCTTGAGTCCGTTGTAGCCAGCACATCAATCCATCGTGTTGGTGGTCTTCTTTTTCAGCTGACACTCTACTTTATCAAGCAGGATGTCCTTGTTCAGGGACTGGTCCCCTGTAATAACATTTCCAAAGCATGTAAGACAAAGTCTCATATTCCTCACTTCTAAGGACTATATTGGCTGTACTTCTAAGACAAATTTGTGCATTCTAGCAGTCTATGGTATATTTAATATTCTTTGTCAGCACCATAATTCAAAGGTGCCAGTTCTTCCTCAGTCTTTCTTATTCATCGTCCAGCATTCACACGCCTCTCCAGCACTCCAGCAGGTCTGTTTTCCCACCATAAATAGTGTACGCCTTGACTTTGGGATTAACACGTTTTGTCATTAAAATTTACTTTTCCCCAGGTAAGTCCCAGGATAGCACAAACGGTTAAGTGCTTGGCTACTAACCCAAAAGCTGGAAGTTCAAGTGTACCCAGAGATGTCTCAGAAGCAAAGCCTGGTAATTTACTTCTGAAAGATCACAGCCAACAAAAATCTTAAGAAGTACTTCCTTCTTAAACAGATGGGGTCATCATGAGTCAGAACTAACTTGACGGAAACTGCTTTTTCTTTTTCCTTTTTTTTTTTAAGTATAATGTGAAAATATCAGTTACATCACTTATTTCCAGATTTAGGATACATAGCATTGCCACAATTATTTTTAATATGTAATTAAAATTTTTCTGAGGGAAGCCCCAATGTATACTTGATGTAACTCTGTAATTATTCATATTTCCACCTCTCACTTTCAAAATTATCCTCACTTGGCCAACATGATGACCTCAATAATAAAAGATAACATGATAATCTATAGACTATCATATTAACTATTTAATCCCACCTAAGTCTTGGTGAAAATCTATTAAACTACCAGAGATTTCAAAATCAATTGGTAAAGTCATTAACATTTTATTTGTATGTGGTTGATGGGGGCTATTGAGTCAGTTTCGACTCCCAGTGACTCGGCGTACAATAGAACAAAAGACTGCCTGGTCCAGCATCATTTTCACAATCACTGCTATGTTTAAGCCTCTGGTTGGAGCCACTGTGTCAACCCAGCTCAGTGACAGTCTTCCTCTTTTTCATTCACCCTCTACGTTACTAAACTTGATGTTCTCTCCAGGCGCTGATCCCTGCTGTTAATATGTCCAAAGTATATAGGACAAAACCTCATCATCCTCCCTTCTCTGAGCATGCTGGCTGTCATTCCAAGACAGATTTGTTCATTCCTCCACCAGCTCATGGTATATTCGATACTCTTCACTAGCACCGTTAATTCAAATGTATCCATTCTTCAGTGTTTCTTATTCACTGTCCAGCTTTCTCAAGCACATGATGGAACTGAAAATACCATGGCCTGGGTCAGGTGTACCTTATTCCTCAAAGTGGCATTCTTATAGTCAGGCTAATTGTTGTTTACATTTTCCTCTTCTAAGAACTTTGAACTATGAACACATTTAACTGCTCTTTTTAGAATTCACTATAAGACATTGTGTATGGACAATTGGTTTCCTGAAAGTTTTTCTGAAATTCTAGAGTATAGACGTAAGCTAAGGCACAGACCTTCATTTGGCAAGAGAATCAAATCTTGAAGTCATGATTACTTCTCAGAAGACAATGCCTTTGTTCACTATCTTAGTCTGAATTTGTTTTTAATGCACAGATCCTCCTGCTCTGTCAGAAATACTTAAACATGTTTTTCCCTACATCACAGGTTCTATGCCCAAAACTTTTACCAATGTTTCTAGACCATATAGTACTTAGCAATTTAGACTCATGCTATGTAGAATAAAACTCACCACCACCACACACTTCTAGGCTAGTCTGTCTATTTGGATATCATGGTCAGGTAATAAGCAATCAATTAATATACTGTGCTACGAGTCAGATCAAAGCAGTTATCAGACAAATGGTATAAAAATAGTCAAATAGACATTAACTACAAGATGAATAACATTCTAAAAATACCTTTTTGCTACGTGTAATTGTCCATTGAAAATATTTTTCATTCCAGTCAGACTTTCAATAGTGGAGACTGTGTCTATCTTCTCCCAAAGGGATTTCCGGAATTTTCTCATTTCCAACCCACTGACAATTAGTGACTACACTTCAGTTTTAGACACCAAGTTGGATCTAGTACTTAATCATGCTCTGTTTGGCTCCTTGATGTGCTTGAAGAGTGTCAGCCCACATGCTGTCACATGGGACACTGAGGCTAAGTCCCGGAAATGGCAAAGCAAATTGTCTCATCACTTGAATAGATCAAAAACCTGTTTGACCAAAAGAAAATCAATCATGTAAGTTGGTAGTGCTATATAGGGTTGAGTGAGAGTCACAGCCGACTCGATGGAAGTGGGTTTGGCTTGGTTTTGGTACAACAGGAAATAAATTCATTAAAGCCTTCCCTTCTCAGCTGGCTCCGATGATCAGCAAGCTGTTATAAAGGGCTTAGTTAGCCAACTCTGAGAGAACTCACTTTTCACTATGAACACCCTGTCTCCAGAGTTGGAGTCCAATGCCCTAGATTAGCCCCTCTCAGTTTCACTTGAAAACTAATTCTCACTTTGGCTGCAACACACACAAGAGGCTCAAGCATACAGTACATACTCTACTGGGTAGTAAGTAGGGATCAAAATTTGGCTATACAGAAACTAAGTAGTGACTCCTATTCCCATTTTCTTTCATCCCACAAAATACTAAGTACTTAGGATACTTTGCAAAAACTAATTAACCTACTTTCTTCCTGAGTCATTACAGTCAAGGTAATATAGTCCATTGAAAAATGAGAAATGCTTTTGTACCAGTTATTCTTAAGCCTTCTTCTAATATTAGTTTTAAACAAGTCGTACATAGCTATTTGAGTCACAAAGTACCACACAGTCTGAGATTATGCCAAGAAAATATATAAACAATATTATTTAATGCCATAAAATGGGGAATTCTATACAATCACATATTCTGATTAACGAAGTAATCATATATATAGTTAAATAGATGAAACCCCAGTGGCATAATGATTAAGAGCTACATCTGCTAACCAAAAGGCTGGTAGTTCGAATCCACCAGGCACTCTGGAAACCCTATAGGGCAGTTCTACTCTGTCATATAGGGTCGCCATGAGTCCAGATGGACTTGACAGCAACTGGTTTGGTTTTTTTGGTTATATATACATATGTGTGTGTCTGTGTGTGTAGAGCAACCTCACGGCATAGAGTGTGGAGGGAGGAACCCCTCCTCTCCCAACATGAGGATCAAGGAAGATGCCTTCTAGGAGGGGCTTTACAACCCCCTTGGCTTATGAAATTATATTGGGAAAATCTGACCAGAAGCGTGTAGGGAAAAGAGCTTGGAGGAATGGATTTCAATACAGCATGCCTGAAAGCACCGAGGCCTGCCCAGCCTGATAACTTCCCCCAACTGCACTTCCCAGCCACGTGAAAAGAATTATCCTTTTTAAAACAATTTAAGAAAGGCATAGGGTGGGGGACGGTAGGTGTTTACTGTCCCCGCAGGAGGAGATAAAATAAAGAGCAAAGTAGGAACAAAGAGAGATTATAACCTTTAGACCCTTTCTCCTGTACCTTTTAACCTTGAGATATAAGTAGGGCTGATTGAGCTCGGGGCATAACTTTGTTTTCACTGTCGATTATCACCACAACACACCTGACTCAGGCCATTATCTAGAAAGCCTTGACAATTAACAAGATCACGAGGTTTCAGTTTCAAGTTAGTCAATCAGGAGGTTTCGGTTTCAAATTAGCCAATAGATTGTGTGGTCAGTGGGCAGGGTAAAACGTCACTTTGAATATAAAAATAAAGAAAGACAGTCCTGTTCGGGCTGCCGTTTTTCTCCAAAACTCTTTCCTGTCTCTCTTAATTCTTTTCCCGCCGACGCCTTTCCCTCCCGGGGCTGGCTCCCAGCAATAGAGGTTAAGTGTTATGTCTGCTAACCAAAGGATCGGCAATTTGAATCTGCCAGGTGCTCCTTCAAAACTCTGTGAGGCAGTTCTGCTCTGTCCTGTAGGGATGCTATGAGTAGGAACAACTCAACAACAATAGTTCTGGGCTTCGGGGTTTGGCTTTTTTTTAATATACACAGTCATATATATTATAATCACATGTAAGCATAGGTAGTCGTCTACTTACTATATATTCGAGTTACAATGAACCCATTTACAACCATCCTTTTTTTTATTTGTCCATCTTTATAGTTGGTGATACATGCTAGATACAGTGTTGGACTCAAAAGCTCAGGAAAGAATCCAAATTATCTCATGTACAAACTCTACTACCTTGCTCTTGTCTGCCAGTGATAGTGGGCCACTCTACTGTTACTGTTTCCTAGGCTTAGTAGAAACGCCTTCAGTATTGGAGGCAAAGCTGAATTTTCAGACCAATTTTATTATGTTAACTATTGAGAGAGACTAAGGAAACCCTGGTGGTATAGTGGGTTAAGTGCTACATCTACTAACCAAAAGGTCAGCAGTTCAAATCCTCCAGCACTCCTTGGAAACTCTATGGGGCAGTTTTACTTTGAACTATAGGGTTACTATGAGTCGGACCTGACCAAATAGTAGTGGGTTTGGTTTTTCGAGGTTTATTGAGAGAGATCAGTACAAAATCAATTGCCAGTAAGTTGATTCTAGCTTAGATAGCTCCTTTGTGTCAGACTAGAACTGTGCTTTATAGAATTTTCAATGGTCGATTTTTCAGAAGTAGATTGTTTTCCTCTAAGATGCTTCTGGATAAACTTTTGGGTAGCCACAGGCTGCTTGACCATTTGTATCACCAAGTGGCCACAATATGGAAAAAAAACAAAAAACAGAACCTGTTACAAACCAACCAATGTAGAAATCAGCTTCCCAGCCCCAGCCTCTTAGACTGTGGTGCTATTCTCTTCTAGAGCACTACTGAAAGCACTGAAATCCCTAGATAGTGCAGATGCTTGACGAGCTTGGCTGTTAACTGAATGGTTGTACCCCAGTGCCTTGGAAGAAAGGCCTCCCGGTCTACTTCTGACAAAAGAGCCATTGGAATCCCCATGGAGCCTGATCCTACTCTAATACATGTGGAATCACCATGAATCAGAACTGACTCAGAGGTTACTGACTAAACTAAATACATGTCCTGTCATTACATAGAATCTCCTCTTACATTCTGGAAACAGACAAATGTCTTTCAGAGACAGTGGTTCGAAATGCAGGCATTGGAATCAGACCTGTGTTCAGAATCCCATCTTGCCTCTTACTAGCTGTGAACCTTTTGAGTTCCCAGTTCCTCATCTATGTGTAAAATTCAGACAGTAATACCCACTTCAGGAGATTGTTAACGGGAGCTTAAGAAATATCTCTACAATGAACAAGGATTGTCATCTGCTTGTTGCTAGAATGTAGTTGGCTATCTGTCAGTGATGCTTTTGTAAGATTTTGAAGTCGGTGGCTTTGAATTAGCTTTCGAATTCTGTCATTCTCTGGCTATAAAACTAGAATGTGAATACACAGGAGAGTGTGGCCTGGAGCGGGAGGGGGCGGTACGTAGCCTGCCCGGATAATTGTCAGATGGACATGGGGCTTGTTCCTTGCTGAGAGTTCAGGAATCAGCCC
The DNA here is from genome assembly GCA_028571685.1 of Heterohyrax brucei. Lineage (NCBI taxonomy): Eukaryota > Metazoa > Chordata > Mammalia > Hyracoidea > Procaviidae > Heterohyrax > Heterohyrax brucei. The sequence continues at coordinate 57,412,267 of CM053149.1, forward strand.
ACTTTACTCTGAAGAAATGGAGGCAGCATCCTTGGCTACTCTGCTTCATAAGCCGGTGTTTGTCCTTGGAAAGCAGATTTTTGCAAGTCTGATAACCTCAAGGTAAACTTCAAGTGAAAAGAGATTGACAGAGTGAACTAAACTGTTCAGAATAAGACTGCACAAGAAGCCATTAGAAGCAGTATGGAAATATATAGATATATATATATATTCTTTTTTAATTGAAACTGTTTTGGAAGAATGGAAACAGTAAGGTGCATATTCATGATGCATGTTTTCCAAATTTACCTCTTAAGCATCCTGGCTATCTATTTATAGAGGCATTCTATAATATGGCCAAGACCACTGCTTTCTCTAAACCACTAGAATTACATTAACAATTATAAGCCTGATGTTATTATTTTCATGCCCACCCCTAAACACAACTAGAAGTCAAATTTACAAAGATACTGATAACAATAGGCAATAATAATGAAAACTGAAAAAAAGAAAGACAGATATTTAAGTCAAAAAAGACTTATGAGGCAGTCATCAGAACAAAGCCCTTCTTAAGTTTGGAACTTAAGATAGACATTTAATGATTCAATTTATCACTAAAAATGTATTGGACGTAGTAATTTTTCTTTGACTACTTATAAATCTCAAAATTTTCCAATACCTTGAGATTATCATTTTGAAGAGTACCACCAGGGTATTCAATAAAAATGATGTTGTTGATGTTGTTAGGTGCCATCAAGTTGGTTCTGACTCATGGCTATTCTATGCACAACAAATTGAAACACCGCCTGGTTCTGCGCCACGTCCACAATCATTTTTATGCTAAGCCTGTCACTGCAGTCACTGTGTCAATCCATTTTGCTGAAGACCTTCCTCTTTTTCGCTGACCCTCCACTCTACCAAGCATGATGTCTTTCTCCAGGGGTTGATCCCTCCTAACACCATGTCCAAAGTATGTGAGACATAGTCTCTCTATCTTTGCTTCCAAACAGTGCCTCTGGTTGTACTTCTTCCAGAACAGATCTGTTTGTTCTTCTGGCAGATCATGTTACATTCAATATTCTCCAACACCACAAATCAAAGGAATCAATTCTTCTTTTGGCTTCTTTATTCATCATCCAGCTTTCAGATGCATATGATACAATTGCAACTACCACGGCTTGGGTCAGGCATACCTTTGTCTTCAAGGTGATATCTTTACTTTTCAAACTCGACAGGGGTCCTTTGCAGCAGATTTTTTTCCAGTGCAGTGAATCTTTTCATTTCTTGACTGCTACTTTCATGGGTGTTGATTGTGGACACATGTAAAATGAAATCCTTGACAACCTCAATCTTTTCTCCATTTATCACGATGCTGCTTACTGGTTCAGTTGTGAGGATTTTTGCTTTCTTGATGCTAAGGTGCAATCCATCTGTTGCTTTCAGTATGAAAAGAAATGATAAGTAATGGATATTGGGTAAACCAGATATACTGGCTTTTACTATACTTGGTGATCTAGCAAGTCTTGCTTTCACTCCAGCAACTGACCTCTTACAAAGAAAATTTATGGTATTTCATGGACTTTTTTTTTTAAAGGAGGAGTCTAATGAGGATAGAACTTGTTGTTGGAATGATGAAAATATTCGGTGATTAGACAGCAATGATGGCTGCACAACTTTGTGAGTGTACTAAAACCAAGAAATAGTGTACTTCAGAAGGGTGAGTTTTATGGTGTGTGGAATATAGCTCAATTAAAAAAAATTTATTCTCTCTAACAATCTGTGCTATTTAATGCTATATAGAAATGTAATAAGTTAATGCAATGTTCTGATGATATAAATAATCATTTCCCCCACAAATCACAGCCAACTTAGGGCCCCAGTCATTTTATACAACTGTTGAACTTCAGATATACAGAGAAGATGAGACTTTGGGGAGATACAGAGGCCTATATTCCTGACGGTTTCTAATTAGCAAAATTATAACTCCAAAGATCCAGCTTACTAAGAGTTGACTAAGGTTGACTAAGAGTGCCAACTTCCTGGGCTTACTCTATATGTTTTGTGCTCGAGTAAAAAGTGGGGGGGAAGACTCCCCATTGTGTTGTCTTTCACTGTGTGTGCTGTTCTGCTCCAAGACTTGCGTAACACCTACCTCTTATCTTACACAACACTGTGACACCACATGGCAGCAAAATTCCAAGTGCCTTGTTTCAGTTTTGAAAATGTCACCTTCAATTCTAGACAAGGTAATGTTTCAAGTTGTGAATATTTATAATAATGGTAAACTTCCTTTCATAGTGACAGGTCATTTCTTACCTGTCTGGATTCAAATCATTTCGATTTGTCACTGAGATAAATGCATTTTTTCCTCTCGTCTTACAAAGAGTAATTATGTTGAGTGATTTTTTTTTAAAACTGAGAATATAGGAACCCATGTTTTCTACAGGATTCAAATTAAGCCATTCTAGAGAAAAAACTACCAGATTACTATAACAGTCTCGATTATCTGGACTGAATCAGATGGGGAGCAGAGAGAAAAAGGAACATGAATAGATTTTTCAGCTACCAGCCCTCATTATAATACCTAATCAAGAATACAGAGTCCAAAAGGTTAAGAGTGCCTGAAGCAGTATCTCCTCACCCCTTCTGGCCTGCTGACAGCATCATCTCACTTCTTATAACCCATCTAGGTGTTTGCATTGTGCTTCCTTACAAATAACACCCAAACCCGCATATGCACACCCATCCTTGCCTCACCTGGCAGTCTGCTGCAGTAAACATCATAGTCAAGAAAACCCTCAGGGGCTGTTCTGTTCGATCATATGTGATCGCTATCAGTCAGAATTGGCTCAAGAGCACCCAACAGCAACTAGATATTGAACATGACGTAACGTGCCATTTCGTTTCAAAACAAGCTTTCTGTAACGCCCTTTCCTCACAAACAGCAAGCTCAACTGTCCATAACTGGCTCAAGGAGGCAATTTCAAAGTCATGACCCCTAATTCTGCCTTTGCTCTCACACACTCCATCTGTCAATACATCGTGGCAATAAATTTTAGGTAGTACCCCTGGAATGTGACTGTTTCCTCAATGCTTCTTACCATTGGTATCATCGCTTCTCGCCTCTGTCACATTAACTGACACCAGAATTATCTAATGGAAAAGAGGTCTAACCCCATCACACCCTGCTTAAACTCACTCCCAGACCAACAATATTTTTTGAAAAATAATAATACAATCAACTAATATGTCATCCATAATATGTGATCTGGCTCTTGCAGATCTCTGTCCTTGTCTCAATCATCGCAAACCTCATTCTAGGTTAAAAGCCTCTCCTGGGCTCCCAGATTAAGCTGTACTTACAGGAAATCCTGGTGGTTTACTGGTTAGGTGCTACATCTGCTAACCAAAAGCTCAGTAGTTCAAACCTGCAAGGCAGTCCCTAGGAACTCTATGGGGCAATGCTATTCTGTTACAAGGTCACTGTAAGTTGCAATCACTTCAACGACAGTGGTTGGTTTTGCTTCATAGGATCAGAGCACAAATTGCTGTGCACTATATAACTAATGGCTCACTTGACCATCTGCCCTCTAAAAAGTGAGGTCTTTGAGGACAAGGATGTATCCTCATCAGATCTGAAGTCCCCAACACTTAATACAGCAACTGGTGAATAAATCAAGTGAAGGGTGAATAAACGCTTGATGAACAAATAAAAATGAAACGATATTTTTCTTACATGAAGAAAAGCAGTGTCAAAGAAAAAGCAGACAGGCACTGGTTGACAGGACACAGGAAACGTGGGTGGAAAGGAAGAGTGTGCTATCATGTTAGAGGGACAGCAACCAGGGAGACATCCCAACGTGTATAAATTTTTGCGTGAGAAACTAACTTGCACTATAAACTGTCACTGAAAGCATAACTAAAAAATGAAAGAAAGCCAGTGTTCAAAGGTAAAAAAAAAAAAAAGTAATAGGAAAAAATAATAATAAAGACTCTTAAAATGAAAAGAGGAAATATACTAAAGGCCTAGATAAAGCATTGGCCTTCTGCTATACCTTCTAAGCCAAACTTATCCTCCAGTCTATAATGTTTTAAGTTGCCACAGGCAACTTATATGAAACCTTTACATTCATAATGCATTTTGCTCTTGCTCCTGGACTGTAGAATAGCTCAGAATTTCCTGTAACTTCTGAGCCTGGCAGTAGAATGAGCTAGGAGAAGCATGAAATTGTTCTTTCCCTCCTTAAACACCGAGAGTTGTTTACATTATGCTTAAAAAGACAAAGTCCTTTTTGTAGCTCTAGTTTTTATGAATACGCACCTTAGAGATTTGCTGAACACAGCAAAAATAAAACATCTGTTTTTCACTGGCTTTCTCCAGAGAAACAAGAAAGTAAATTTTAGAAGAAGGTTTTTTAATAGCAGTAGAAATCTTTGTTGTAAAAATCAAAGCACCAGAAACTATGCATGAAATTAAATACAGTTCTAAAAGCTTAAGATTAAAAAGTTGTCAAAGTCACCTTTCATGGGCGTAGAAGTGATCACTTATGACATTGATAAACTTAGAGCTACGAAACCTCAATTTCAAGTCCTTGCCTTGAGCAAGTCATTCAAACTCGCTGAATTCCAGTCTCCACATTCTAAAACCAGTATCTGCTCAGATTGCGTTGCACGACTGTTCAAAGAATCATGCCCATGCATTTGAGTAATTATTTTAACAACTGTTTTTTTGACTGTCTACCAGGTGTCTGACATGGTTAATGTTCTAGGCATCAGTGATTCAGTAAACAAGGCAGATAGAGTCCCAACCCACCCAGAGCTTCATTCTAGTAGGAAAGACAAACACAAAATTGACAAATGGGTTTATAACTTCGTGGAGTAGTGAACACTCACAAGGAAAAATAAACCAGGATAAAGACAGAGAGGCTGAGAAGGGAGTGATGTACTTGGTGAAGGGATTCTCTCTGAGAAATTGATTTCTGAGAGGAAGGCTGAGCAAAGAGGGAGGGAGAGTTTGATGAGTATAGGTAGGAAGATGGTACCAGGAAGAGGATCTGTGAGGGAAAGACCCTAAAGTGGGCATGCTCTTGGCACTTTCCAGGGCTAGCAAAGAAGCCAGGGAGGTGTCAGCAAAATTACAGAAAAGGAGGATGGCTAGATAGGAGACTGGTGAGGCAAGCCTGGGAAAGGTGATAAGGTCTGTGTGAAAGCTTATTGGTTCCAAATTTGTAAGACTGATGGAGCCAAAGTGGCATGGGTCTCATGCTTCATAGATGTTACATGGCTTGTATTTATCATCATGGGTCATTAAAAAGATGTCACTCATTGTATTGGAATGGATTACTTCATCAGATGAGCTAACTTCACTGAACACACAAGCACACACACACACATGCACACACAGTTTGTCTCCACCCTTTCGGATTCTTGGTTTGAGGAGTCTTTGATGTTCTTGTTTCCTTAGACAGCAACAGTAAAGTCAGTAAAATCAAACAGTACCAGAGAGACCCCCAAAGTCATGGGTTTTGTTGGTTTTAAGGCAACAGTCAGGTCATTGTTACAATTATAGCCTGTCCTTGGTTCCCCTGCTGGAACACTGAAAATGTAGAGAGGAGTCATAACAAAGCCACAGATAGAATCAAAGCATGAAGTCTTAAGGGACAAATAAAAGGCGCTTGGGCAGTCATGGGGAGTTATAAGGCAAAACCAGAAGGAGAGACAGATAGCACACACATTTTTGTTTGTTAAAAGAAAGCCAAGGTTAGATCCCAGGGAACACCTGGTTGTATGACCAGGTCTCTAGGTAATATTGGAATCTGTGAGGTCTCAAAAATATTCACAAAAATCACAAGAAATTCATTGTGGGGAAGTCCCTAGCTATCAGGGTTTGTTTTCCTTGACGACCCTCGTTGTGGCCGCCAGCAAACTGCCTTACCACCTCCACTGCCCTTCTACAGCTCTCTTCCCACCTCTCTACACTCTTCCTTTTCTAAGTGTTATTCCGGAAGCTTACTCTCTGGTTTACGTTTAATGCCTGTATGTTTCTGATGGACATCTTCCCCTGTATGTCTTTTCTTGGTAGTTTTCAAGCTCAAGATATCAATATACAAGTTGATCTTCTTCCTTCTCCCCCAGATCACCTTTCCTTTATGACTCTACAATTTCTGTCTTCAGCACCAAAATTCTTGACAACTCAGGACTGAATCCCCGAAGCAATTTTTGGAGCTATCTCTCTCATTTCCTACACAGTTCCATCCTTTCTGCAGTGGCCCCTAAGCATGTCTCTCCCCCTAACCTCTCCCACTTCATTGTATTTACTAAAAAATAAATCTTACTGTCCTCCTCAAAAGTGCTCTGAAACTAAAGCTGTTCTCCTATGCCTGGTGTTCAAAGTTCTCCAATCAGAGATCCAGGTCTACCTTTCCAGAATTTTTTTTTTAATCTTCTGCTCCTTCTTCCCCCTATCCATGTCCTGCTTCAGCCTGAGGCATGGTTGACCGTCCCCTATACAGTTCACAATACTTCCCTACTCCTTATTACTTGTTCCGTGTCCTATACCCAGATTTCCCTCCTCAACTTTGAAAGACCTAGATCTGTTTTAAAGGTCAATTCAAACTACCACGTCAGCTACTGATTTGCTGTAACTGATGTGATCCCCTAGCCTCTAATTCCCGTTGGTTCTTTAATCACATAGCAAGTATTTAGTATCTGTTATGCATTTTACTTTACATTGTGGCTGGTCTTGTCTTTTGCTTTTCCTTTACTTTCTGCCTTCCTAGTTACACGCTCCTTGAAGACAGGTTTCTTTCCAACTTTACATCTTGTCTAGAACCTTCCACATTGACAGGCAAGAGTAGCTGCCTCATACCCTGCTCCATCCACCTTAGATTTTTCCTCACTCAGAATCACATATCTTGTGGAAGATTTATGATCTGCCACCTTTTTGACCTTGTTGACTCCAATGGAGTCAAGTAGAGCATGGTTAGGCAAGAAACATGAGTCTGCAGTGTTCTTAAATCCAGTTTATGGGTCACATATTAGAAGCAAGGTAGGTCAAGGAGGCTCAGGACACACACTGGCCACTTAGTAGATTTAGAAGTGACCTGGTAAGTAGAATGAAAACCCTTGGCTTTGAGCTCTCCAGCAATGGAGGCCAACCCACAAGGTCAGTGAGATCCCACGGAAGTTATGACTCGGGACCAAAGTCCTGGGTCTGACACTTAATTCCTGATATTTCACCAAGATATGCGAAACCAAGAGAAAGAGTACCAAGAGATGTGAAATAAGAAGCCGTTAAAACACAAATATGCCTCGGGGGTTGAGAAAGTTCTATGACCTTTCTGAGAAAACATCAAATATTCCATCTAGCATCCAAGGATACCAGACTACATTCAGGGGAAGTTTGTAACGGAAATTGAACAAAATTAGAAATCAATTCAGTTCCAGTACTAATTTGCAGTGTGATCATACAACTCTCTAAGATCTTACCAGCTACACTCTGCAAAAACTTCTAATTGGAGTAATGCTAATTACTCAACAGGCTTAAGATAGAAACGACTCTGGGCACGACCGACACAGGACTGACTAGACAGGGTTTCCTTCTGTTGCAGATAGGGTCACTGTGACTGACACTTACCCAGCGACACCTAACAACAACACATTTATGAACATTTGATTTTGAAGACTACACAATTTCATTCTTTAATTCACCATGGTGCAAATATTCTGTGTTAATAGCTCCTGGTATCAATGGCAGGTTATTTCATTGTTTTATTCCCTGACTTTAGGTAAGAACAAAAAATTAAGTATAATCGCACATTCATTTAGAATTTCATGTGCATTCTTCTGATGTGAGTAGATTGGCATTAATTATACTGGAAAAGAATATCTGGTGTATCAGTGGAAAAAAAATTAGTCAGGTGGAACAGTACACAAGCTCTGAGTTTCAGATATGAATTCTGAATCTTAATTCAGAAAGCCTGATGCTCATACACACCCACCGTGTAAACTTTCTGACCTTCAGATGAAGCCACAGTAATGTTTCACATTTATTCTAGAAAACACTAGAGAGACGGTGCACGTTTGCTTCCCTGAGGATTTCTCGTTCTCCAGTGTTTTATGGGAAAATCTGTTTCAATTTCTCTGCTGCAGAGTTGGAATGGTGTAACCAAAAGCTATGGGTCATATTTTCTTTGTATTAGAGGAAAATCTGGACTGATTGCCTTTTTGTATTCAGCATATATCAGAGTGGTAGGGCACGGTTTTCTCTTGTACAAAACTTCCCTCATAAAACAAATACGTATATTTTAACATCCAACCTGAAACCAGTTTCTTTCAAAGTCTGACAAACTGTTGAGTTCAAAAAGTATTCAAGACCTTTTCAAAGGTATAGTTTGAAATTACTGTTCACACTGCACGCATGTGGGTGCACGCACACACACGCAGACATCCCCTTATGCACTCTTGCCAGCCATTCTCACCAGTGGATTCCATGGATAATTCTGAGAAGCAAGAGGGGCAGATAGAATCAGGATAAATTTGTGGATGTGAGGCACAGGGAAAAAAGAGATCCAGACAGAATATTCTAGGACAGAGGTGATTTGGGAGCTAAAGAGACTATACAACAAAAACGTCCAAGACCAGGGGGACCCAGCGGAAACCTATACCTGAAAGGAAGATCTCCCCAACTTCTGAAGAAAGCACTAGTGGTAACAGAAGTCTGACAGCATGAATAGAAGGCCCGTGCTAGAGTTCCTTGACAACCCAAAACCAACTTCACTGTCTTCAAGTCCATTTTGAGTGACAGTGACCCTACAAGACAGAGCAGAACTGCCTTATAGAATTTCCAAGGAGTGCCTGGTGGACTCAAATTGTCAACCTTTTGGTTAGCAGCCACAGCACTTAGCCACTATGCTCCCAGAGTTCCTTGAAGCAAGAATATATAAGGCAAGAGTACTTCCCACAGGAGCTGGGCTTGGCCTGATACTAGGAAGTGCACTTTTATGCCCATGGAAACGGTTCATGCCCAAGACTGTCACCACACCGTCTACATTCCACTCTGGGAAAATCATTAAGAAATCTGTTGTGTGTTCAATAGACCAGGGTGCAATTACTACTAAGCATGAAACATAAAATGCTTCCAATAACATGATGGAAAGCATATGTTTCAATAAAAACCATAATCAAGATAGAAGACTGAATAGGCAAAATAGAACTGTTTTAAAAAGAAGCTATATATTATGATAGATGACACCAACACTTCAACTAAGATGTTGTAAGTGGTACTATGAGCTTGTTTCTTCAGGCTTTAGGTTTTATTGCTATTATTGCTTAGTTTTCTGCATTTATGAATTTTCTCTTTTTTGTTACTGGATATGAATTACATTAATAATGGAAAAGACAAATAATGATTTGTTTATGTTCTAGGTTATGACAACCACACTCACAATGTCATATACAGCACAAATCAGTAATCAAATAGGCTAATCAATAGGCCTGAGTTTGACTAGAAATCTGTGGCTGTCCAGCTGTGTGGATTTTAGCAAGTCACTCTCCTTACATGATAACAACCATCGTTTAATGATCTACTGAGCATACCCAAGTAGCAGATATTTTCCTAAGTGTTCTGCCCATGTTACCTCATCTAATGTACCATCAGTGAAACAGGCAAGTATTGTTCTTTATGTAAGAGACCCCGGTGGTACAGGCGTTAAGCAGTCAGCTGCCAACAGAAAAGTTAATGGTTTAAAGCCACCAGTGGCTCTGAGGTGGCAGTCAGCATCTGTGAAGATTTACAGCCTTGGAAACGCTATGAGACCTTTCTAATCTGTCCTATAGGGTCACCCTAAGTCAGAATTCACTCAGTGGCAATGGGTTACGCAGTTCGGCAAGTGTCAATATTGTATTTTCACCACCCTAGCTGTCTACATTTCAAACTAAAGAAAACAGTCATGGAAAAAAAGTGTTGATCTCATGAGCTTCTAAAATCAAGATCTCTAACAAGCCACTCCAATAGTTATGTTAAAAAAAGAAAAAAAAATCAGAAGGGGGGGGGAAAAAAGAAAAAGAAATGAGGCAAACCAGAATTATTTAGTGACTCTGCTCTGTTTCCGAATCCTAGTGGTTAAATCTCTAGGAGCTCAGCTGCTCAGCAAGAGGTTGGCAATTTGAACCCATCAGTCGCACCCTGGAAACCTTATGGAAGAGTTCCACTCTGTCCTAAAGGGGTCACTGGGAGTCAGAATTGACTAGCTTGGCAATGGCTTTTATTGATTGATTTTGATATATTGCTTCAGGAGTCCGGGGGCAGGGGAGTGGGGAGTTAAGTACTTAGCTGCCAACCAGAAAAATCAACAGTTCCAGAAAGAAAGGTGTGGAAAAGATTTACAACCTTATGGGGCCAGTTCTACTTTGCCCTATAGGGTCATTACGCTCTATGCTTGGAATGGACTCTACAGTAACAGGGTTTTGGGGTTTTGTATACTTTTTCACGGCTTTTATTCCAAGCACTTGACTTTCTGGGAATTAGCATCAATTTCTCTGTTACTTTGGCCCCGAAACTTACCTTTTCTTCACCTCTGAAACTCAGGATTTACTTTTCTGTACCTGCAGCAGATGTTGTCAGAACTCCACCCACATCCCCTCAGCCTTCTCTCAAGGCCACTGTACAGTCCCCCGTGCCAACGGGCATTTTCTGGCAAGTGAGCTTTCTCTACTCCAGATTAAGGCAGAATTGCCGGAGGTTCATGCCCCAGGGAGGACATCCTAATGAGAGCTGAAGTTAATATTCCAGCTACCTCCTGAATTTTGAGGTTTGTTCTGCAGCCTCTCAGAAGAAACGTGCCCAGTTTCCCATGTGAGTAATTCACTAACACCCTTTTGCTTTGTCTTCTCCCTCCGGGACTGACTTGTCTACTTCCATTTGATGGTCCTTGGGGCCACCGCCCCAAACACCATTTGATACCAGATTCTTATCTCTGGCTCAGCTTTAAAGACATTACAGCAAATGCTGTACCCAGTCTCCTAATGCTGCTCCATCTCTGTAATTTTTCTAAAATTGCTGAAAGTGGGTCTCTAACCATTTTCAATTGTTTCACTATCCATAATCATGTTTGTGCTTCAAGAGTAGAAATGATTTTTTAAAAATTTTGAAAACCTGTGGCTGCCACATCTTTCTCCTGCTGAGCAGCTGGTGGACTGAACCACTGGCCTTTTGATTAGTGGCTGAGCACTTAACCACTGTGTCACCAGGGCTCCATCTATCTGACTTCCGTGCTCCTTAGCCTTCTGCAGTGTGCAAGTCATTCTTCTCGGCTGCAGGAAGGGGAAACAAAGGAGACAGCAAGCAGCACTGCTTTCCATTTCTCTCTCTCCAGAATCAATACACTTAATCTTCCTGACACTCACCTTCCTTCTCTTCAAAACAGATTCTGCAAGGATTAAAGGAGCGAGTACAAAAATGCAATGCTAAGACAAGGTAATATTCAAATAATGAGTTGAAAAGTTCAATTAACTGTCTACAAGATACTAAGACACTGTGCAGTTTGGAAATCTTGGTGGCGTAATGGTTAAGTGCCATGGCTGCTAACCAAGAGGTCAACTGTTCAAATCCACCAGGCACTCCTTGGAAGCTCTATGGGGCAGTTCTGTTCTGTCCTGTGGGGTCACGATGAGTCAGAATCAGCTCAAGAGCAATAGGTTATGCAGTTTGGCAAATGTCAATATTGTGTTTTCACCACTCTGGGTGTCTAAATTTCAAACTAATAAAAGAAAAATTAGTCGATTCCCACTCACAGCAACCCTCCAGGACAGAAGAGCACCACTCCAAGAGATTTCCAAAGTTCTAGATCTTTATAGAAGCAGGCTGCCATGTCTCTCTCCTACTGAGCAGCTAGTAGATTGAAACAGCAGTCTTTTGATTAGCAGCTGAGCACTTAACCACTGTGCCACCAGGGCTCCTAAAAATCTCCAACTAGGGCTCTATTATTCTTTAGATGAACACATCTTTAATGCCCAGTATGTGCCAGCCTCCGTGCTAGACAAAGGGGAGCTTGCTACATCTCGGACTTAGATACGTCCTCTGCCTCTAAGGAGTTTACAGCTTAGTGGACAGGGTTGGGGTGAGCAATACAACAAAATCCAAACTCACTGCCACCGAATCAATTTTGACTCATAATGACCCTATAGGATGGAGTAGAACTTCCCCACAGAGTTTCCAAGGACAGCCTGAGGGACTTGAAGTGCCAACCTTCTGGTTAGGAGCCGTAGCACTTAACGACTAGGCCACTAGGCTTTAGGCAGGAGCAATCCAATTGATCACTCTGCTTCATTCCTCAAAAGCCATTCAGGTAGTGTCTCGAATTCCTGTAAGAGCCATACTGCACAGGAATGAAATCAAATTCACACTCCAAAGCTTCTGAGAACTTTTGTTACCTAGAGGGTGCATTCCACCTCCTACACTTTTGTTACCTAGAGGGTGGGTGCATCAGAATACTCCCTGCATCTTCCAGTGCTCCCCCAGTGCTCCCAGTCAGCAGAAAATGGACAGTGTAACATCTCTTTAGAGGCTGACAAGCCACTTATGCTGTAGGCGAAGGCACTGATGTGAATGAGCTGAATCTGTGTAAGAAGCACTATTGTCCCACAACAAGCAAATGTATAGAGATGAGAGTTTAATAGTGGTTACCCAGGGCTACAGGAAGGGGGAAAAGGCAGAGTCCTTGTTTAGTAAGCACCGAGTCTCTGTTTACGGGATGGAAAATTCTCCAATCGGTAATGGCGATGGTTACACATGACGGTTTTAATTGATGGCAACAGCACTTGGCTGGCTACATGTAGGAAGCCCTCGTGGCGTAGTGGTTAAGAGTTTGACTGTTAATCAAAAGGTCAACAACTGGCAAGTGTTATGTTATACATACATTTCCAACATTTTATTTTTAAAAAAAGGAGGGAGCCTGGTCCTCATCAGGATTCTGCCCGAGCACATTTCCACCAAACATGGCTACCCTGTGGTCCAAAACATCAGCCTTAGAATATAGGATGCCAACGACTCCATCACTGACACAGCAGCAAAGTAGCTCTACTCTAAATGTGGGTGGCACCAAGCTGCATTAAACCTGGGTGAGAAGCTGAGTTTTAGTGACAGAGTATAGTATGTTAACTCTGAGGGCAGATTTAAGGAGAAGTCATTACAAAAACCATTGTCTTAGTAAGAAATCTTTACAGGCTGAACATAAAAAAAAGTTATTTAAATAAATACACACATTGCATTTTTTTTCCCTTTGCAACCATTTCTAACCATCTTTTTCAGAAAATGCACTGTTTTGCATGACTCATTCTTTTTTGTTCAGACTAGTATAGCCATTGTTTTTAGAAAATGCAGCTATTAAAATATCTACATTCAAAAGAGGAAAACATGCTTCCTATTATATTTTCTTTCATTGAAATGAGTCGGATAACAGTTATTGCTTAAGCAGAATTGTTTAATAGATTTGTTCTGGAACAAAAACACTTCAGGAGACACAGAAAGAGGTTTTCAAACCCTTGTTAAGAGGGTGATAAAATGCTAATGTTCCATTTCTCCTCCTTCAACTGATGAAGTCAGAGGTGACCCCATACTGATGATACAACAAACCACAGTGGTAGCAACACTTGACTGTCTGCCCATTTATAAGTGACATAGGCATCTAAGAGAGTCACCTAATCTTTTTAAGGTTCAGTTTTCTCTTCTTCAAAATGGATTCCACAAGGATGACAGTAGAGGACACATTCATAACACCCAGCATTTAGCAGATACTCGGGTGGGAAAGTGGAATAGTAACAACTATAACAGCAGCAGCTGTGCCATGAGACACCACAAAGCTGGTCCCAGCTCGGCTGCTGCTAGAGTTTGTTTTCGCTGATCCTGGGAGACCACAGGTTTAGGGTAATTTTCACCCCTAATATACCCTGGAGAACTAGCACTTTCATGTACTAGTGACTGGCATCAAGGACAACACCAGCCTAATCCAGTTTGTGACACTGCCATCCTCCCAGCTGACAGCATGCCTATTGGTACAGTCTTGTGCCAGAGTCCATTATGACTCATGGTGACCCATGTGTCACACAGCAGATCTGCCTCACAGGTTTTCTTGGCTGTAGCCTTGAAGCAAGCACATCGGCAAGGCTTTTCTTCCCCAACGTAGCTGGGCTGCCAATTGAATGCAAAGTATTTGTGCAACTTAAGGACCTTTTCGAAACACTGGTACCATAGTGGTTAAGTGCTATGTCTGCTAACCAAGAGGTCAGCAATTTGAATTCACTTGCTGTTCCTTGGAAACTCTATGGAGCAGTTCTATTCTGTCCTACAGGGTCGCTATGAGTCAGAATCCACTTGACAGCAGTGGGTTTGGTGGGTTTTAGTTTTGATTTTTTTTTTAGGGATTCTTTACATATGCATTTAAAAAACAAAAATCCATTGCTGTTGAGTGGATTCTGACTCATAGCGACCTTACAGGGCAGAGTAGAACTATCCCCAGAGAGTTTCCAAGGAGTGCCTGGTAGATTTGAACTGCCAACCCTTTGTTTTGCAACTATAGCACTTAACCACTATGCCACCAGGGTTTCCAGACATGCATTAGCATGTCTAAAAAATTAAATGTATTTTCTTTGAATCAATTCCTACTAGATAAAAAGCAAAAAGCCAAACCCACTACTGTTGAGTAGATTCTGACTCATAGTGGCTCTCTAAGACAGAGTAGAACTGCCCTACAGGGTTTCCAACGAGCATCTGGTGGATTCGAACCTTTTAGTTAGCAGCTACAGCTCTTAACCACTGCATCACCAGGATTTCCAATCAGCAGCAACCCTATATGACAGAACAGAACTGCCTGTAGGGTTTCCAAGGCTGCAATCTTTACCAAAGAAGACTGCCACATCTTTCTACTGCACAGCAGTTGGTGAATTCAAACCAACAACCTGTTAGTTAGCACCCAAGCATTTCACTGCTATGCTACCAGAGCTCTTTTCCCAGCATACCTATGTGTAATTAATTGTTCATGCAGATTTTTATCTCTTTAAGGTGGTGAATAAGGGACAGCTATCCTTATCAACTGGAGAAAGCTCTCCTCATGGGATGAACTTGATCAACAAATGTTATTTATGGTGACATAAACTAGCACTCAATAAATTGTATTACCTACCTACATAGTTGTTAAACTAAGAGTTGCTTTCAATATAAACTCACATGATGTGAATATTTCTAACAAAACTAAACAATGAAGAATAAAACTTGTCCTGTCAGGCATACACAATGGCTGATACATACGACAATGTTAACATATATGATGCTTCATCTTTGGAAAGTTGTTTTACTTTTTAACCACAGTACTGGTGATACTAAAATACAGTCTTAAAAAGCATTTCTTTGAAAAGGCATTTCCTTCATTGGTTTGCCTGATTTTGCTGTAACACTAACTAGCTACCTCAATTACCACAGAAGCAGGTCCACAGAGAAATAGGATTAACCGAAATTAAATCATGCAACAGGCAAGTCATTAAACAAAAATGGAACATGAGACACAGCACAGGCACAACGCTGTGCTTCCCTGGGTTTGTGGCCCCCACGTGCACCCTTCCTGGCACTAGTCAGGATGACAGACATGTTGTGACTAGCAGTACTTTTTTTTTAAAGAAAGCACGAATGGAATTTTAATACAGAACACTGTCTAAATTTACAAATGTTTTTAGATTTCAAGAAAGACATTCCAATACTGTGTAAGAACCTACAGCCACGAAAAAACTCTCAATATGAAAAACTGAAATATGCAATAAAAAAGTCAACATGGAACCTTATTTTAGATCATGTGGTTATTACTGTATTGCTTTTAAATTCATGCAAAGTTCATAAATATAGGTAAACTCCAAACACATAGGAAGTGCATTTCTACACTCTGGTATCTGTTGTCACCTTTGTGCCAAACTGTTCCCACAAGACACCTAAAATACTTTTTGGAGGAAAGAAGGAACTATACGTCATTTATCCCCCCTCTTAGGACCACTGAAGTTCTTCAAGGGCTTTTGATGTTGAGTAATTCTTTCAAACACTGGGGATGCTTTCAGATCAAGTTTCCCAAAATTCTGGATTTCTTTTTTGATCAGTGAACACATCAGATTTTTGAAGAGAATAAAAAAGCAAAATATGAGACTCTACTGGTCACCACCAAGGAAATAAGTAAGTTATTTCTTTTCCATCAGGAGTTGGGATAAGTTCATGATGACTTCAGGGCGGAATGCCACACCTTGTAGTTAAGACTAAACCGGAGAAAGACGTTCATGCTCAAGGTAGGTAGTTTTTAACCCATCTGTCTCAGTTTCTTAGTGCTGCAATAGCAGTAATACCCCAAATAGGTAGCTTCAATGAACAGTTATTTTCTCACAGTTTAGGAGGTGAGAAGTCTGAGTTCAGGACACTGGATTCAGGGAAATGACCTCCTTCTGTAGGCACTTGGGTAAAAACTCTTGACTCAGCTTCTCTAGTGGGCCAACCTTGGAATAACTGGGCTTGTAGACTTGGTCAGTCTTGTCATCTGCAGATAGCATTGGTTTTCCCCCTACAACTTTCTTCTGTGTCAAATTTGTTCTTTTACATCTCAAGAGTGATAGTTACCCAACACGAACAAGTCAACATCACGGAGGCTTCATAACAACACCAAACCAAATGCACTGCCATCCAGTCGATTCTGACTCACAGCAACCGTATAGACAGAGTAGAACTGTCCCACAGAGTTTCTGAGAAGCTCTGGGCAGATTTTAACTGCTGACCTCTAGTTAGCAGCTGTAGCACTTAACCACTATGCCACCAAGGTTTCCGGAAGCTTCACAGACACGCTCAAATTTCCAGAGGAATTGAGTTACGGGGCTGAAGGCTACAGACCACAGTCTTGGGGGCCATGTACTTCAATTGGCATGACATAGCTTATACAGAAAATGTTCTACACCTTGCTTTGGTGAGTAGTTTCTGGGATCTTAAAAGCTTGTGAGTAATCACCTAGGATACTCTTGCTGGTTCAACTCCGTCTGGAACAAAGGAGGATGAAGAAAACCACAGATATAAGGGAAAGCTTAGTCCAAAGGGCTAATGGGCCACAACTACCACAGCCTCCAACCAGACTAAACCCAGCACAACTCCATGGTACCACCAGCTGCTCTGACAGAAATCACTCCCAGACAGATTTTTAACCAACAAAAAAGGAAAAAAAAAAAAAAAAAAACAGACTTACTGGTTTGACTGAGACTGTAGAAACCAGAGTGGATGGCCCCTGGATACCTTTTTTTAACTCAGTACTGTAATCACTTTTGAGGTTCAGCCAAAGATTAGACAGGCCCATAAAACAAGACACGACTAAATGAGGACTCCAATCCAGGGGCGAGGACGAGAAAGCAGGAGGAGACAAGGAAAGCTGGCAGTGCGGAACCCAAGGCCATGAAGGGCAGAGTACTAACACACTGCAGGGTTGGCTGGCAACCAGTGTCAGTGTTTTCATCCATTGTTTAATGAGAGTCATACACACACACACAGATATTGCCACATTAACATAACAAAGAAACTCCTGGTTACCAAATGGGACTACATCCACTGATTAAAAACCAACCATGATTCTTACTCATATGGACCCTACAAGACAGAGGAGAACTTCCCCATCGGGTTTGCAAGACAGCAAACCTTGACAGAAGCAGACTGCCACATCTTTCTACCACAGAGGCTGACAAGTAGAATCCTCGACTTTTTGGTTAACAGCTGGGTGTTGGGTTCTGGGTGTTGGGTTCAGGGTGCTGGGTGCTTAACCACTGTACCATCACAGTTCCTTCCAACAGGTATAGGGATTAGAATTTACAACACATATTGAGGGGGCCACAGTTGAAAGCATAAAACCATGTGATCGCAAAGGACAGGTAGCAGCAGTCATTTTATCAATTCCATATAATCCATCTTAGCAGGTTATGCTCAAATCCTTTATTTTGCATTTCAGCTACAGAAATCCATTGTTCTACACCGTTTGCAACTTTTAAAGTAAGTAAATAGATAAATGAGAGCGAAATAATCTTACAAGAGAGCATTCAGTAGCTCTAAAGAGTAGAGTCTTAAAAGCCTATGGGAAGCCATCTAGGATACTCTACTGGTCTCACTCCTTCCAGACCAAGGAAGAATGCAGAAAACAGAAGACACAAGGGAAAGATTAGTCCTTTGGACTAAACAGACCACACCTACAACTGCCTCTAACAGACTGAGTCCTGTACGACCATCTCACGCCCAGCTCCACCACTGACTGCTGTGACAGAATTGCAACAGAGCGTCCCAGACAGAGCTGGAGAAAAGGGTAGAACAAAATTCTAATCAAAAAGAGGGACCACACTTGCTAGCCTGACAGACACTGCAGAAGCCCTGAGAATATGGCCCCTGGGCACCCTTTCAGCTCAGTAACAAGGTCACTCCTAAGGTATACCCTATAAGCCAAACATTAGACAGGCCCAGAAAACAAGACCAAAGGGGCACACCAGCCCAGAAGCAGGGACTAGAAGACAGGAAGGGACAAGAACGCCAAAAATAAGGAACTCAAGGTTGAAAACAGAAAGTGTTGACATGTTGTGGGATTGTTAACCAATGTCATAGAACAATGCATACCAGCAGTTTAATGAGAAGGCGTAAAATAATGAAGAGAAAAAAATGAAATTTAGTTTTGTTTGCCTCTGAAGCAAGATAGATCTTTAAGAAATTACAATTAACTTAAATACAGGCAAATCTTATTTTTCTGAATGGAAAAAATTGCTAATAATGTTCTTGTGACTTCAAACTTTTCACCTAAGGAGGTCATTTGAATACTTTTTATTCAAAATGGATACAGAATTAGTGCATAACAGTCTAAATTGCTTCTTACGCATATTCCTTTAACGATGGACAAATTCAGGAAATTTACTGAGAAAATTTCACTCTAGGGATTCTCACCATGAGTTTTTCTGAGGTGTCAACGCCCTCATTCACAACAGCACCTTAACAGTTACTCCCCATTTTATTGGGACTAACCTCAGTCACCAATCTGGGGAGTGGTTTCATTGTTTTTCTATGTCTAGAAAAGTGGAACATTTATAGAAGCCATTACACTGTAGAGAGACTCATATTAGTTTCAAAAAGATAACAGTTTTGAGAATGGCACAATTTATGGAATGGACATAAATACAGTAACTCTAATACACTGCTTTCATTAGTCACATTTTTAAAACATCTTCAGAACGTTCTGGAAGGCTTGTGGGACTGTTTTGTTGGTTAGATAACCTGGAGGTCCCTGGGTGGTGCAAATGGTTAATGTTCCCAGCTGCTAACTGAAAGGTAGAAGGTTTGTGCCCTTACAGAGGCACCTTGGAAGAAAGACCTGGCAACCTGCCTCTGAAAATCAGCCCCTGAAAACCCTGCAGAGTATAGTACTGCTCTGACACAAATGGGGTAGCCATGAGTCAGAATCAACCTGGTGGCAGCTGGTTTCAACTGGTTTAAGATAACCTTGAGCTCATGAAATAAAGAAGACTACCAAGATCTCTGATCTGAGTGTTAGAAAATAGTGAATACGTCACTAACTTCATTAATGGCTATACCAGCACGTAATCTTTCAGTGTCAGTTCTGGGAAATTGACACAGTGGAACTAAGTGACTCCTATTGTCATTGTTCATTCTTAGAGCTACTAAACCCCAGCAGGATTCTTATGAAAAATGACATAACATGCCAATTAATTTCTCTATGAACACTTCTAAAGATAATTAAAGTAGCAAGATAGCCATATATCTGCACATACATTGAAGAAAAGTACAGAAGGATACACAGTAATCCAACAGTCCACTGGAAGAAGGTGTGTGTGTGTGTGTAGGGATAGGCATACTTTTCCACTTACATTCTTCTAAGATGCAAGACCGTTCATACTATAAGCATACTATTTTTACCACGAAAATAAGTTAAACATCAGCATGAATGTTAACTTTATTGGGTTTGTTACAATTTCTATTTTGATTTTTGAATATAGTGTTATTCCATGTTTATGTCCTTGTGTGCCACCAAGTGCATTCTTACTCATGGTGACCCTGTAGGAGAGACTGCAACTGCCCCATAGGATTTCCTAGGCAAACTGCCAGATCTTTTCTCCAAAAGAGTGACTGATAGGTTTGAACCGCTGAACTTTTGGTTAGCACCCAAGCGATACAGTACTATGCCTATCTAATAATTGTTTTCCGAGAAATGTTTAGGTTTACCTTAATTCTAACCACTTCTCCCTTTAGCCTACTAACACGGTTTTTTACCTTTCAACTCCTGCTTACATGATCACTTTCTTTTGCTTCTTCAGTTTTCCATAAGCAACTCCACTGCAGCAAGGGTACAGAAATATAATTGTGTTTTTAAGTTCCTCCCTCCCTGAGTCTCAGCAACAAAGATTTTGCCTTTACTCTTCTATATTTCCTACTAATTCCTAGCACAAGGTATCTGGAGAAGGCTCTTGGTACAACACCCCGGGAACATACTGTGATGAGAAGAGACACCTTTAGAAGCTGTAGTAGACAGGTTTCTTTGTTAGGTTTGGTTTTGTTGTTTTCATTTTTATGCCATTGTCGATATAAGTGAAAAGAAAAAAAAATCTATTGTGCATTATAAACACATTCACCTTATGGAAAGCAACATTTTGAATCACATGTCAGTCAAAGTAGGTTACTCAGCTACAGATCTCGTTTGGTTGTGCTGAGCTATGGCTGCTAACCAAAAAGTCACCAGTTGGAATCCACAGTGGGCTCCCTGGAAACTCCATGGGGCAGTTCTCCTTTGTCCTACTGGGTCCCTATGAGTTAAGACTGACCCAACGGCAACTGGTTTGGTGGGGTTGTTTGGTTGGTTTGCTTTGCTTTGCTCAGGCTGACTAGGTTGACTCGTTGACAGTTTCCAAGCAATTCTATCATCAACATTACTGTCTTCTTTTTTTTTCTTAATTTTGAACTTTTCTCAAATCTAAAATTTTAAAGTAATAGGACTTAATTTTAGTGAAAGATGGTATGGTCCAGGGGTGGATGGGAACACTTAGCACCAGATCTGTGTCTTCTGTCTCTCTGGACATCATTTCTAATGGTAGCCCAAGTAAGCAGCCCATTTCTCAAAAGAGGAACCACAGATCCAAGATACATTATGATCCCAAGCCTTCATATCTCAAAAATGAAGGTGATCTATAATGACCCAAGAATGAGAAATCTAGATTTCAAATTCTCTTTTTCATCACTCTCTGTCAGTTTGCAAAGTCCCTTCACGTCCATGAGCTTCAGTTTTTCTACTCTGTAAAAGAACGTTTATCATACCTGCCTACACTCATTGGAAAGATGAATTTTCCAGTGCATAAAAAAAATAATCTATGCAACCTCTTCCTTTTATAGGAATGTAGAGTGTTATATGTAGAACTTTATAATTGATTGTAGGGATTTCCTCAGTTATTCCTGTTGACTGGCCTTCATGGACTGGGTGCAAGCACCTTGTTAGAACAGGGATACACCAAACTAAATGGAACCATGAGGCCAGGCTTCCAGCACTTGAGTCTTGTTTTTCTGACAGTCTAGCTTAACACAGTGTCAGAATCCTTACTCTGCCACAGGTTCCGACTAAGAAAAACCACTATTATATTACATAGTCTAAGGATATTTAAAATATTCAAGTGAGAAAGTAGCTGTGAAATCCTTAACAAAACAAATAGGAGGTATTTGACTAAGACAAGCAATTTGCATCTGGAAAGGTAGATTACAGAAAGGTTAAGCGATTCATCCTAGAATGTCCAGGTTATTACAGGAAGAAACTAGACTAGAAACTAGTTTCAAGTACCTTCTACTCCACCTCTTGTTTATTTGCATAAGTAGGTCATGTATTCAACATATTGGTTGGAAAAAATATATATAGCACTATAAAAAGGAGATCTTTATTTTCTAACATAAAGAAAAATTTTAAATGCTGATATGAATACCCAGAAAATCAAAAACAATGCCATCAAGTCGATTTCAACTCATAAGAACCCTACAGGACTGAGAACTTGCCCATAGTTTCCAAGGAAGGCCCAGTCGATTCAAGCTGCTGACATTTTGGTTAGCAGCCATCGCACTTATCCACTATACCACCAGGGTTTCTGTTGATGTGAATGAGCAGGTTAAAATAATATTTGTACACCAAAGCATTACCATTCAATTACATTTACCATGAAGCCAAGCCAAAGCCAAGTGCCGTCGAGTCGTGAAACAAAATGCATTTAGTTAGCATACTTGACAAAGACCTCACTGGCTAGTTCTTCATATTAACTCTGGATTGACAGTCTCTTATCCACTTTCCATCAAAATTAAATGCCCTTTATTTCCAAGTCTAATGACCATGTAAACCTACTGTTCGTCATGTTTTATGCCAACAAGGTATTATCTTAAAATTGTTCTGTCAGTTTTGCCCAGAATATTTCCAAGAACTACCCCACTAAGAAAACCAGACTGAGTTTCTCACAGTCAAAGTTTCTAATAAACTTTATCTATGAATTAATATTGCTTATTTACTGTTGATTTTGATATGTTCTGGACATAGTGGTGGCACAGTGGTTAAGTGCTACATCTGCTAATCGAAGGTTGGCAATTCCAATCTGCCACGTGCTCCTTGGAAACTCTACGGGGCAGTTCTACTCTATCCTATAGGGTTGCTTTGAGTCAGAATCAACTCAACAGCAGTGGGTTTGGTTTTTTAGTTTTGATGTGTCCTCTTTTTTTCTTTTTTTAAATTACACCAACTTTCTCTAGAAGACACTGCCTGATGGCTTTTGCAAGCTGTCATTGGGTTCAGAATAAAGAAAAAGATATACTTTTTAATTCTTCTAATGTTTTTGAAGGAATGAGGAGAAAACAGCTTTTTCACACATTTCGTGAACTGTAATCAGTGTTACATTGTGTCTCTTCTATTTATTTCTCTAAGAATAATTTTTATGTATTAGCCAAATTTACTATGATGACATGAAAATAGCTCCAAACAAGATTACTGATCCTTGTTTTTGAACACAAAGAGATTCAAAATACAACCTGTCACACTAGCACATTTGTGAAATATCATTCCATTGTGTGATCACTTCCTGTCACTACCTGAAGGGAATCACTGAGTACTCCAAAGGATTATCTTTCAAATGATCTACACCTTTACTGAAACTCAAGTGTCATGGTAGTTAAGAACTTAGCTCTAACCAAAAGGCTTACAGTTCAAATCCACCAGCTATTTCTCAGAAATCCTGTGGGGCAGTTCTCTGTCCTACTCGGTCACTACATCCTATAAAAAAAAAGCAAAACCAAAATGACTGTCATTGAGTTGATTCCGACTCATAACGACCCTACAGGACAGAGTAGAACTGTCCAATCGAGTTTCCAAGGAGCGCCTGGTGAATTCAAACTGCCAATCTTTTGGTTAGCCACTGTAGCACTTAACCACTATGAGTTGGAATTGATTCCATGGCAACTGGTTAGTTTGTTTTGGGTGATACTTTTACCAGATTTGGGACAGAAACAACGAAGGAAACTAAGCCTTGCTTCTTTTTTTAAGACTCTCACCACTGTCATGTGGTGCTCTCGTGATTTGTTCGTATTCTTTTCCAAAACAGGATCACGAACTCCTTACGGCACAGCCCATGCATGATCCATCTTTAAAATCTTAAGAGCTTAGCATCAAAAGTGTGGAAGTGCATTTACATGACAAAATGGTGTCAGTGATAATGTCATAACTTTATCCTCTGCATGATCACTTTCCCTTGGAGACCAAGAGGATGCTTTAAAGAGTCTGACCTTCACTAGCCACAGACTCCCTTACAGCCCTATCATCTTATGAAGATCAAGACGTATCTACTATTCTTTACCTGAACACCACCACATCTACCTAAAGTCATGATACAAAGAACTAGCCATTTAAGAGGTCACTAGCTAGAGAGTTTATATATCTTGATTTTCCTTGGGAAAACTCTGGTAGCACTGTTGGCTTAGGATCCTTTTCATTACCAAAGTGTTGCTTCTGGATGATGAACTATGTGCTCTTATTAATACCTCCTACAGGGCAGAGTACAACTATCCCATAGGGCTCCCAAGGCTCTCAATCTTTGCAGAACAATCATCACAGAAGCAGATGGCCTCATCTTTCTCCCTTAGAGTGGTTGCTGGGTTCGAACTGCTGACCTTTGGGTTAGCAGCTGAGTGCTTTAACCACTGTAACACTACGACTCCTTGTAAAGATTAGTCCTAGAAACCTTATGAGGAAGTTCTGCTGTGTCCTAGAGGGTCAATATGAGTAGGAATCAACAGAAATGAGGTTTTCGGGTAGATATACGGTCACAAGCTTTTATGTCTCAAGAGAAACAAAATAATTGAATACTGTAACCTTAACCAAAGCTCAGCACACATGCACACTCCTAGCTCCAACTGTGAAAACTTGGGCTTAGTACTCCTCTGAACCTCAGTTACTTTATCTTCTGTGCCTTCTTTAGTGGGTATCTAAGATGGTTAAATGAAACCACATCAGTTTTGCCTCTTGTTAATTTTCAACTATTTATCCTTTTGATTTTGGCTAACAGCAGATAGTTCTTTATCTGCCCTTTAAAACCACCTGAGGAAATGAGAAGATCTATTTGTACATACATCAAAATGTAACCAGAATTCTGATAATCTGCTATGCTGGCAATCTCTAAAGAACATCAGGGGAGAAAAAGGTGATGAATAAGGAATTTGTTTCCATGTTTGATCAAATTTTCAACATAACAGCAAAATTCAACACTGCTCAGCAGCTTGTAACTTTTAGGTTTATATTTGTAATAGAAACAGAAATATATTTTCTTTCATTGTTAAAAAGTCTTTTTTTTTTTGAGTCTATTTCTAACCAGCTACATGAAACTCAAGCAAAGACATCACTTTGAAAACTAACATGAGCCTGACCCAAGCCCTGGTATTCTCATTCACCTCAAATGCATTCACCTCAAAAGCTGGACAATGAATAAAAGAAAAAAAAAAAAATGATGCCTTTGATTTAATGACATTGGCTGAGACTATTGGCTATACCATGGACTTTCGGAAGAACGATCAAATCTGTTTTGAAAGAGGATGGTGAGATTTTGTCTCACTTACTTGGAAACCCTCATGGTATAGTGGATAAGTACTATGGCTGCTAACCAGAAGGTTGGCAGTTCAAACCTACCAGGAGGTCCTGGGAAACTCAATCGAACAGATCTACTCTGTCCTGTAGGGTCACCATGAGTCAGAATCTACTTGATAGCAATGGGTTTATTTATTACATGTTATCAGGAGAGACCAGCCCCTAGAGAAGAACATCATGCTTGTTAAAGTAGAGGGTCACCAACCAAGAGGAAGATTGTCAACAAGATGGATTAACAGCGGCTGTAACAAAGGATCAACACAGTAATGATTGTGAGAATGCCACAGACCAGGCAGTGCTGTATTCTGTAGTATGCAGGGTCACTATGAATGGGAATCAAGTCAACGGCAACTAACAACAACACGTGGAAATCAAATTTATCCAAACACTCAAAAAAGGCATCAAACAGGTAGATTGCAATCATTGCTACTATGGTAGGACAGAATGGACAAGAGAATTTTCCAGTGTTATCATGGTCCTCTCTTTACTACCCAACCACTCCATCCCAGATATAAACCTTCTATAGACCAGTTCTTAATATATCAGACCAATTTAAGTCTCATTAAGGCAGAAGTCTTTAAGTAATCATCATTATCTGGTCTGGTTTGAACCACCCAAACGCTGATCTCAATAGAAATGCTGATTAAGGACATCAGGGTGGACACTGACAACTCGATTCTGGCTGCTCACTCCATATAGCGATTTCTCTTTTAACAGCCAAACCACTCCAGTTTGGGCAGTCAATTAACTTCCTTCTAAGCAACCCATTCTGTCTTGCTGTGGCTCTGAAGCTCAGGGCAAGTTTATTGAAGTCCTTGGAAATTTTATAACTACCAAGCTACTCCACTCCACTTCACGGATAGTGTCTTGAGGACAAGCAGGGAAGAAGCAGACTACTGGAGCTCCGCTGATACTAAATTGAAGTGCTTTGGTGAGGCATAATGTTGGCAACAACTCTGCCACAGGCAGAGCATTGAGGCTTTCCGAAACACCCATCCTAGGCAGACAACCACATCAGGGGTTAAGAGCTGTTAGGGTTTCCATTGGCTCTGCAGGCTCTGAGAGGTAGTTTACCCTGGTGTTTGAGCCTGGATTTCAAAAGGAAAGAGAGATCCTTGCCCTTCTTCCTTAAACTCTACTTATTCTACCAAAAAAAAAAAAAAGGCTGTCATCAAGTCCATTCTGACTCATGTCAACCCCATTCACAGCAGAGAGAACATTTCTCCACAGGGTTTTCAATGGCTGATTTTTCAGAAATGAACTACCAGACCTTTTTTCCAAGGCATGAGATCTGGCAATTCAGTGCAAAACCTTGCCACTGTGCACTTATGTTGGCAGCACTGCACAGACAACTAGGTAAGGTTTCATAATCTTGGTATATCACAGTCTTGCTGCTCTGTTCGTGTCAACACATGGCAATGTCTTCCTGAGTGACATTCATTATTGTTCTTCTGTGTGTTTGTGTGCCATTGTGAGAATGTCAGAGCCTGAGTTACAGCGACAAACAAACACTAAATTTCCTGAGAAACTTGGCAAAAGTGAAATCAGGAACATGTCAGTCCAAGTTAATGGGAATAATTTCATAAGGAAAAGGGCAGTGTACAAATAGATTAAATGTTTTCCTGAGAGGAAAGCATCACTGAGGAAGGGAGGGCCATGCAGCCAGTAACAAGCAGAAGTGAGGAAAACACTGCAAGAATTCATCAAATAGTGTGTCAAATTTGTCAGCTGACTGTGAGAAGCATAGGAGACCAAGTAAACATCAACAGAGAAACAAGAAAATCTTAACTGAAAATCTTGGCGTGCCAAAGGTATGTATAAAAATGGTCCAGAAGAAGCTCACCAATGAACAAAAGCCAAGGAGACTTGAAGTTCAACAAGACTTTCTGGAGAAGCAAGATGATATTTTGAGCCATGCTATCACCAGTAATGAAACATAGGTGTACCACTATGACCTTGAAACAAAGCACCAAAGTACACAATGGAAGTCAGCCAGTCTTCATGACCAAAAAATTCCTTCATTCTGAATCGAGTCAAAATGATATTGCTAACCTTTTTTGATTAGAGGGATTGTTCATTATGAGTTTGTACAAGCTGGACAAGCAGTTAACTAAGTTTACTACTTGGAAAAGGCTGCATGAAAATCTTAGATGAAAAACCACCTGAATAAAACAGCAATACTGTTTTATTTCCCTGCACCAACTACTCAGAAGACTGATGTTATATTGAACCACTTTCTTTCAGTCTGGGTCCTATTAAATAAAATATAGAACTCTGTCTGTAGGTGATGTTAGGCTACATCTCTAAGGCCCTAGCAGTGCTAGCATTTGAAGATGATAGCAATAATGATGAAGTCTGTTTTTATGTTAGAAAAGAGTAACAGAGTGACACCTGAACTCTTCAGCAACTCATGGTTCTTGCATCATGACAACGCACAAGCTCACACAGCACTGACTGTGAGGGCGTTTTTAGCCAGTAAACAAATAACTGTATTGGAATACCCTACCTACTCACCTGATCTGGCCCCAGTGATTTTTTCTTTACCTGAAGACAAAGGAAATGTTGAGAGGAAGACATTTTGATCACATTCAGGACATCAAGGTAATAGGACAACAGCTCTGATGGCCATTCCAGAAAAAAGAGTTCCAAAATTTCTTTGACGGGTGGACTAGGTGCTGGCATTGGTGCATAGCTTCCCAAAGGGAGTACTTGAAAGATGACTTAGCGATACTGAGCAATGAGGTACATTGCACTTCTTCTAGGATGGGTCAGCAAACTTGGCAGACTTCATACCACTGGATGGACTCCAACCTCTAACCCTTCAGTCAGCAGCCAAGCTTGTTAATCATCTGCACCACCCAGGGACCTGCTTAAACTCCTGCCATCGAGTCAGTTCTGACTCATAGTGACCCTATAGGTCAGAGTAAAACTGCCCTATCTAATTTCTCTGAAACCTCAAGTTAGGCTTGCCATGGCTAAGAATCAGCTCACAGGCAATGAGTAAAGGTCTGAAATTTTATCCTGTAGGCAATGAGAGTCCACTGAAACATTAAGCTGGTGAAGTGACTGCCTCTTATCTGAGTCTGAAAAGATCACCTTTTAGACGACTCTGTTACTCTTTTCTAACATAAAAACAGGCTTCATCATTATTGCTATCATCTTCAAATGCTAGCACTGCTAGGGCCTTAGAGATGTAGCCTAACATCACCTACAGACAGAGTTCTGTATTTTATTTAATAGGACCCAGACTGAAAGAAAGTGGTTCAATGTAACACCAGTCTTCTGAGTAGATGGTGCAGGGAAATAAAACAGTATCGCTCAAAGCAAAACTATCAGTGCATCACGTTATGCTTTAACGCAGGGTGTTCTTTAATAATTAATACAAGCAAAATTTTGAGATTACTTTGGTCTTCAGCAAGTTAGAAGAGAGTTTTCTAATGTTCTCCAGGGTAGTTTCAAGCAATTAAAGTATAAATCAAAATTCAAAATGTGTTGCTAATCTAGGTGTTTAGAAAGTAGATTTTGTCATAAACAATTGTTACAGTCATGTATTTCACAGGCGAATCCACAGATGCTTAACTTGCAATGTTGCTGAAGTTAGGATTGTTTTGAATGCAGTTCAAATTAACAAGACAGGGAAAAAAATATGGTGATAAGAAGGGTGATATAGATTTAATAGCTCACGAGCCCTGAGAAGAAAGGGACCATCTTAGTGATCACGTTTGCATCTTCATTGTCTAGCAGAGTACCCAGCACATAATAGGTGCTCAGCAAATATTTACAGAATAGAATAAACCAAGCCACAGGATTGTGAGGGGTTTAGATGACATCCTTAGAGAGGATGACAGCTAGGGATTTGAATGCATCCACGGGCATCTCATTCTACTCCCCGCCACTCCACCTTCACCTATTCCCAACCCATCACAAGCCAGCTTCATCTCATCCACACTGAACTTACCAGTTTCCACAAACTTAAGTACAAACCTTCTCCCATTCAGGCAAACTGATAGGTGTTCCCTCTCTTTCCAATACCCTGCCTCCACTCTTTTTAGTGAGAGTTTACAATTCAATTCAGTGTCTCATACAAAACCTTACACACATGCACTGGTGACAGGTCTACTTGGAATTCCAGGCCAACCAAGCTGCAGGCCAACCAGCTGTGCAAGGTGAAGCAAAAGGGCCTCGCACCCCAGGAGGACAGGAAGAAGCCGACACTAGTTTGCTCTCCCTGCAATGTGTCAGCTTATTCTTCCCTTCCACCTGTGTTTCTCAGATCCATTCAACCAGCTTCTGTCCCCTTCTGCCCTGTCATCTCATCTCTGGAGAGAAGCCGCCCATTTACTCTCAGGTATGTACTTAAATCAGTAAGCACACTCTTCACCTGGATCATTATATGTCTTACAGATCAGTCTAATCTTTGTGTGAAGAGCAGGCTTCAGGAATGGTTTTAGTTCTGCGACAACATACAGTCCAGGGGCCATGTCTTCTGGGGTCCTTCCAATTGCAGTCAGACCATCAAGTCTAGTCTTTTTACCAGAATTTATTCTCTACACACCACTTTCCCCTACTACATCAGAGTTTCCCTGCTGTGTTCCCTGTCGGGGCCATCATTTGTCATAGCCAGATACCATCTAGTTCTAGTCTCAGGCTGAAAGTCTCTTGGGCTCATATTTTCCTTCCTTTTCTTTGATCTTCTTCATTTTCCTTTGCTCCAGGTAGGCTGAGACCAATAGACGCATCTCAGATAGCAGTTTGCTAGTCTTTAAGACTCCAGAAACCACTTTCACCCAAGTGGGATACAGAATATTTTCTTTTCTTTTTTTATGATTGAATGAAAATGTACATTCCCATATAAATTTGCATGCCCACCTATGTGCAGCTCCCACTGCTCTCCCTGCAGCACACCCCTTCATTTTGCTCCATACATGCCCTATTTTCCCAATAGTCTCCTATCCTCTCCTCCCGACCCACTCCCCTTCCTCCAGTAAGAGGTAAGCAGGATAATATCCTACAGCTACATACAACCATAAAGTGCCCACAAGATATGGTCACTCTGTGTCACCAAGTCCAATCCACTGCTGTCCAAAGAGTTGACCTTCATTATGATTTATGGACAGAGGTGGCATCAGGGCCAGGTGCCATGCTCCCTGGAGAACCCCGAAGCCCCTGGACCATCAACTGCAGTCTTTTAGTGCAGATCTCAGGGTGCACCCCTATATATTCTTGTGTTGCCAGTGAGACTCAACTTTGTGAGTTCCATTGTGGCTATCACTGGTGGTGGCTGGGCACCATCTGGTTCTTCTGGTCACAACTCGATGTGGATCCCCACTCACATGGGTCTCTCTGTCTTCTGGGTTCTCTTTCCCCCATGTCATTTTGGACCTCGGTGATCATGCATTCCTGCTGAGTTGGGACCATTTGCTGTACCCTCAGATGGCAGCTTGGCAGCTTTTAAGACCCCAGATGCCACTCACCAATGTGGGAAGCAGAGAGTCCTCATTAACAAAATGCTAGTTGTGCCAATTGGCTTTGATTTCCCCTGAGAGCTCGGTCCCTGGCCCCCGACTCCAGCTACTCTGTCCTTGCAATATGGGGTTAAGATGGGAGGAGGACACAAGTTGTGTTGAAGTCCCGTTAATACTGATCTTCTTACTAATGTGTGCTGTCACCAATTTCACCCAACCAAATTTCTAACAACTATTTAATCTAAACCCTCCCCCCTCACCCTCCTTCCCTCCCCACCCTTGCAGCCGTCAAAGAGTGTTTTCATCTATGTATGAGTCTGTTTTTAAGTTCTTATTGTAGGGGCCTCATACAATATTTGTCCTTTTGTTGCTGACTAGTTTCACTCAACATAATGTCCTCCAGTTGAAACCAGGTTATGAGATGTTTCCTGAAATCATCGTTGTTCTTTATCATTGCGAAGTGTTCCAGTGAGTATATCAGAATATTTTCTTAATAAATTTTGTTATGCCTATTAACCTAGATGTCCCCTGAAACAATGGTCCCACACCCCTACCCCCCCCCCCCACTACTCTATTCCATGAAGTGTTTGGTTGTATTCAGGACACTTCTTAGCCTCAGTCTAGTCGGGTTGTGCTGACTTCCCCTGTATTTCAGTGTTGTCCTTCCCTTCACCTAAAACAATTCCTGTCTACTATCCAGTTAATCAATACTGCTCTCTCTCCCCCCCTTCATCAGAACCATTGAAGTTTTTTTTTTTTTTTCCTGTGTTTCAACCTTTTCTTGAGTTCTTATAATACTGGTCGCATAAAATATTTGTTCTTTTGCAACTGACTAATCACACTTGGCATGATACCCTCCAGAATCATCCATGTTGTAAGATGCTTTGAGGATTTACTGTTGTTCTTTATCATTGTGCAGTATTCCTAGTATGTACCATAATTTTTGTATCCATTCATCTGCTGATGGGCCTGTAGGTTGCTTCTGTCCTTTAACTGTTGTGAATAGCACTGCAATGAACATATCAAAAACCCACTGCCATCAAGCCAATTCTAACACACAGCAACCCTACAGGACAGAGTAGAACTGCTTCATGGTTTCCAAGCAAGGCTTGAACTTCCAACTTTCGGGTTAGCAGACATAGCACTTAACCACTTCACCACCCCGGTTTGCACAATGAACCTAGGTGTACACATATCTACTCGTATTCATATGACAGCTCTTACTGATCTAGGATATATTACAAGAAATGGAATTGCTGGATAACTTGGTACTTCTATTTCTAGCTTTTTAAGGAAGTGATGAATCGATATCCAAAGTGTTTCAGTCTCTCCACCATTTATTTATTTATTTTCCAATTATTAGCCTTGTTGGTGTAAGATGATTTCTCACTGTAGTTTTATTTGCAGTTCTGTAATGTTCAATGATCATGATGAGCATTTCCTCATGTATCTGTTAGCTGCCTCAGTGTTTTCTCTGAAAAAAATTCCTGTTCATATCATTTTCCCATTTTTTTAATTGTGTTATTTGTTTTATTGTTATTGAGATTTTGCATTATCATATAGATTTTAGAGATTAGATGTTGATTGGATTTGTTGTAGCCCAATTTTTTTCCCCCAATCTTGTAGGTTGTCTTTTTACTTTCTTTTGGCGAAGTCTTTGGATAACTGATTTTAAGGAGCTTCTAGTTATCTATTTTTCTCTACTGGTGTTTGTACACATTTAATAATGTTTTATATTCTGTTTATACCATGTATTAAGGCTCCCAACATTGTCCCTATTTTTTCTTCCATGATCTCCATTGTTTTAGATTTTATATGTAAGTCTTTGACCCATTTGAGTTAGTTTTTGTGAGATATGGGTCTTGTCTCATTATTTAGCAAATGGATATCCAGTTATGCCAGCACCTTTTGTTAAAGAGATTGTCTTTTCCCCAGTTAACACACTTGGCACTTTTGTTGAATATCAACTACTCATAAAAACCTGCTGTTATCACATCAATACTGACTCATAGCAACTCTATAATACAGAACAGAACTGTCTAGCAAGGTTTCCAGGGATGCACCTAGTGGATGTACACTACCACCCTTTTGGTTAGCAGCCATAGAACATAACCACTACACCACTAGGTGGATGAGTTATGTCTGAGTTCTGAATCCTGTTACACTGGTCTCTGTATCTGTTCTTGTACTAGTATCAGGCTGTTTTGACCTAATGTGGTGATAGAATAGGTTCTAATCTCAGGTAATGTGAGACTTCTCACTTTGTTCTTCTTCTTCAGTAATACTCTACTTATCTGGGACTTCTTCCCTTGCCATATGAAGCTGGAATTTGGATCAAAATTGCATTGCATCTATACTGAACACTTTTGATAGAATGAACATTTCCACAATGTTGTGTCTGCCTATCCATGAGCAAGGTATGTTTTTACCATGTAGGTAGGTCACTTTTGATTCCCTGCAGCAGTGTCTTATAGTTTTCTTTGTATAGTCCTTTTATGTCTCTGGCTAGGTTTATTCCTAAGTACTTTGGGGGGCTACTGTGAAAGGTATTGACTTAGTGACTTCCTTTTCAAAGTTCTTTCTGTTGGTACAGAGGAATCCAACTAATTTTTGTATATTTATCCTGTATCCTGATACTAGGCTATAATCTTCTAGTTTCAGTATTTTTCTTGTAGATTTTTGGAAGTTTTCTGTGCATAAGATCATGCCATCAGCAAACAGGGATACTTATACTTCTTTCTTACCAATTTGGATGCTTTTATTTATTCTAGCCTAATTGCTCTCATAAGGACTTCCAGCACAACATTAAATAAGAGTGATGATAAACAGCACCCTTGTCTGGTTCCTAATCTCAAGGGGAATGCTTCTGACAACCTCAGCCAGTAGAAGGATGTTGGTTATTGCCTTTGTATACACATGTTCTTTATTATGTTGAAGAATTTCATTTCTATTCCTATCATGCTGAGAGTTTTTATCACAAATGAGTGTTGAACTTTGTCAAATTTCTTTTATGCATCAATTGATAAGATCATGTGGTTCTTGCCCTTTGTTTTATTTAAGTGATGGATTACATTGATTGTTTTTAAGAGTATACTTCCTAGATGAATCAGATACAGGGGACCAAAAGGGCATCTCTTTTCTGGAGGCACAAAGAGAAGGTGCTAAGGGACAGGAACTGACTGCATAGTCACAGGAAACCCACAGTGGAAGGGGGGATTGTGATGTCACACTGTGGCATTGCAACTGATGTCATAAAATAATATGTACATAAATTGTCCTATGAGAAATTAACTTGAGATGTAGACTTTAGCCTAAAGCATTATTTTAATCACAAAGAGAAAAAAGGAAGTAATTTTAAATAGATGTTTTTTTACATGAAAAGATGATCCACCATTGAGAGATGAGTCTTGAACCAGAATGATTTGTACAGCTCAGAATGCTTTATACTAGTCCCATTACATGCCCTGTTTCACTGATAACCACTGACACCTAAAAACAAACAAACCTGCTGCCATCAAGTTGATGCCAACTCACAGTGACCTTATACACATTCATAAATGGACCAGAGAAGATTACACTAGTGACCCTGAAACACTGAACAAAAACCCACGGCTGGCAAGTCGGGTCTAACTCATCGTGACCCTGTAGGTAAGAGCAGAACTGCCCCATAGAGCTTCCAAGGAGTGCCTCGTGGATTTGAACGGCCAACCCTTTGGTTAGTAAATGTAGCACTTAACCTACCACACCACCAGAGTCTCCTACCTTAAAACATAGCCCAGATAATGAGCTCCACATGAACACTGATGTTTTAACCTTGGCTTTCTCAACACCATGTGTGGATCTACTGAGCCAACCAAGTAAATTGACCACCACTAACAGATTATTCCCACTCAGGGGAAAAGACTGATTTTATCCACAGCTTCAGCTGTAATAAAGATTCATACAGAGAGAATGCTAGCAGGTAAATGCAGATGAAAGAACTGAGTCACAAACATCAACATAATAAAATCCAGACAAAGATCATGAATGGATGCCAAAACCATTTGAGGGTTAATAAGATGTTCACAGTTTCGTATAATGACCACCAATAAGTTTCACGAACTCATCCTGGAGAAAGTGCAACATACCTCATTGCTGAATATCACTACAATCACCTTTGACGTTCTCCCCTTGGGAAGCTATGCACCAATGCCAATGCCTCATCCACTCTTCAATGCAATTTTGGAACTCTTTTTCTGCAATGGCCATCAGAGATATCATTGTATTACCCTTGATGTCCTGAATGTCATCAAAATGTCTTCCTTTCAGTACTTCTTTTATCTTAGGGAAAAGAAAAAATTCACTGAGGGCCAGACCAGGCTAAGTAGGGAGAGTGTTCCAATACAGACATTTGTTTACTGGCTAAAGACTCCCTCACAGACACTGTCACATGAGCTAATGCATTACAGCAATGCAATAGCCATGAATTGTTGGTGAAAAGTTGAGGTTATTTTCACCTAACTTTTTCACACAGCCCTTTCAGCACTTCCAAATAGTAAAACTGGTTAACTGTTCATCTAGTTGGTGCAAATTCATAATGAACAATCCCTCTGATAATCAAAAAAAGGTTAGCAACATCATTGTGACTCTTGATTTGGACTGAAGGAACTTTTTTGGTCCTGAAGAACTGGCTGACTTCCATTGTGCAGACTTCTATTGTGCACTTTGGCACTTTATTTCAGCATTGTATTATTACATCCACATTTCATTACCAGTGATAACAAAGCCAAAAACCTCCTTTTGCCTCTACAAAAGGTCCTGGCAAACTTCAAGTCTCCTTTGCTTTTGTTCGTCCATGAGCTCCTTTGGGACCATTTCTGCAAACATCTTTCTCAGGCCAAGATTTTCTCGACTTTCCCTAACAATGTTGACTTCATCTGTTATGCTTCTCACAGTAAGCTGATTTTGACACACATTCAACAAATTTTTGAAATGTTTTTGTCAGTTCTTCTCATTACTGGCCACACTAACCTCTCTTCATCAGTGATTCTTTCTTTTCCTTCAGAAAAACATTTAATCCATTTGCACAATGTCATTTTCTTCATGGCATTATGCCCATAAACTTGGGCTAACATGTCCCTGATTTCACTTCAACTCTTGCCAAGTTTAATAAGAAATTTAATGTCTGTTCATTGCTCCAATTCAAGCTCCAACATTCCTGAGACAGCATGCACCAACAATAGTGAACACCACTCAGGAAAATAATTTCACATATTGACACAAACACAGCTCTGAGACACTGATATACCAAGGTTATGAAACCTTACAGGGTTGTTTGTGCAGTGCTGCCAATGCAAGCACACAGTGGCAAGTTCACAAACTTAATTGTCAGACCTTATATCATTCCACAGATTACATATTAAATGCAATGATAAAGCTGCACTTTAAAATAGGGAGATTTTACCTTCAAAATTTGGCATCACTGCTGGTAAAAGAACTTGATGTTAACTGTCCCACTGACATAATAATAAATACTAATGTCTATATGGTACATTGCCAAAAATATACAGGCTATTCTAATCATGAGGAAAGAAAAAACCTCAAGACAGTAGATTAATTCTACAAAACAGCTAGGCTGGACTCTTCAGAAAATAATCAGTGTCTTTAGAAAAAGGAAGACAGAACGTTCTGGACTAAAAAAAACTGAAGTGACATAACAACCAAGTGTGATTGACATGGGAATTTTTATTGGATTCTGGATTTTTTAAAAACAGCTATATAGGACATCCTCCCCCCCACCAACTGAATATGGACAGTTTATTAGATAATGTGTTAAGTGTGAACTTAGGGAAACAAGAAGTCATTAAAAATGAAACGGAAAGCATAACAATCAATATCCTGTGCATTAGAGAACTGAAATGGACGAGAATGACAAACTGAAGTGGAATGGCATCACATTCATTGTCAAAAGAACATTTCCAGAGCTACCCTGAAGAACAACACAAACAGTGACAGAATACTGTCCACACACCTACAAAAAAGACCAGGTAATAGGGCTATCAGTCAAATTTATGGAACAACCATTAAGACCAAAGATGAAGAAATTAAAGATTTTTACCAATCTCTGCAATCTGAAACTGATCAAACAAGCAATCAAGATGCACTGATAATTTCTGGTGATTGGAATGCAAACATCAGAAACAAAGAAGGGTTGGTTGTTGGAGAAACACAGTCTTGGTGGTAGAAAAACCATCAGAGATTGCACAACAGAACTCTGCAAGATCGATAACTTAGTCATTCAAAATACCATTTTATTTCAAAAACATAAATGGAAAATATACCATTTGGACCTTGCTGGATGGAATACACAGGAATCAACGTGACTACATCTGTGGAAAGAGATATGAAGAAGCACAATAGCAAGAGAACAAGGCCAGGAGCTGACATCGGAACAGATCACTATTGGCTCATAAGCAAGTTCAAGTAGCAACTGAAGAAAATGGAAACAAGCCCACAAAAGAAAAAGTATGATATTTTGGGTATGCCACTTGAATTTAGGGACCATCTGAAGAGTGGATTTGATGCACTGAACACTGATGACAGAGAAGAGGAGCTGTAGGATGACATCCAGGACACTATACATGAAGAAAGCAAGAGGTCATCAAAAAGACAAGGAAGAAAAAGAAAATGGATGTCAAAAGTGACGGAAAGTTGCTCTTGAACACACAGCAGCTAAAGCAAGACAAAGAAATGATGATGTAAAAGAATTGAAGATTTGAAAGTGTAGCTTGAGAAGACAAAATAAATTGTTATAAAGAAATGTGCAAGGACTTGGAGTTAGAAAACCAAAAGAAAAGAATACATTTGGCATTTCTCAAGCTGAAAGAACTAAAGAAAAAACTCAGACCTCCAACTGAAATACTGAAGGATTCTATGGGCAAAAAAATTGAACAACACAGGAAGTATCAAAAGAAGATGGAGGGAATACATCGAGTCACTGTACTAAAACGAATGAGTCAATATTCAACCGTTTAAGGAGAGAGCAAATAATCACGAACCGAGGGTACTGAAGGAGGAAGTCCAAGCTCCACTTGGTGAAAAATAAGACTCCAGGAATTCATGTAATACCAGAAGAGATGTTTCAAAAAGCAGATGCAGCACTGGAAACATTCACTCGTCTATGTCAAAAAAATTGGAAGACTGTTAACTAGACAAATGAGTGGCAAAGATCCAGATCTGTGTCCATTCCAAAGAAATGTAATCCAATGGAATGCAGAAATTATTGATAGATATCATTAATATCTCACACACATACAATTTTTCTGAAGATTATTCAAAAATGGTCGCTGAAGTACATCAATAGAGAACTGATAGAAATTCAAGCCAGATTCAGAAGAGGATGCAAAGTGAAAAATATCATTGCTCGTGTCAGATGGCTTCTGGCTAAAAGCAGAGAATGCCAGAAAAATGTTTACCTGTGTTTTATTAACTAGCAAAGGCATTCAACTGTGTGGATTATAATAAATTACAAATAATTTTTCAAAGAATGGGAAATCCGGATTATTTAATTGTGCTGAAGTGGAACCTTTACATAAACCTGTAAGGGAGTCATTTGAACAGAACAAGGAAATACTCCATATTTGAAAATCAGGAAAAGTGTGTGTCTGAATTGTATGTTTTCATCATGTTTGTGCAATATGGATGCTGAGCAAAGAACCTGAAAAGTTGGACTACACTAAGAACAAGGCATCAGGATTGAAGGAACACTCATTAACAACCTGCAATATGCAGATGACAAAACCTTTCTTGCTGAAAGTAGACTTTCAGCACAGATAAAAATCAAAGACTACAATCTTCAGTATGATTAACTTCAATATTAAGGAAACAAAAATCCTCACAACTAGACCAATGAACAACACCATGATAAACAGACTAAATGTTAAAGTTGTTAAGGATTTCATTTTACTTGGATCCACAATCAACAGCGATGAAAGCAACAGTCAAGAAACCAAACCACTCATTACATTACACAAATGTAATGAAAAAAAAAAAAATCTTTTTAAAGCAATAAAAAGCACAGATGTCACTGTAAGCACAAAAGCAAACCTGACCCAAGCCATGGTACCTTCAGTCACTCCGTACGCATGTGAAAGTTGGGTCAAGATATAAGGAAGACCAAAGAATTGATGCCTTTGAATTACGGTGATGTGAAGAGTACTGAATACGTCACGGACTGCCCAAAGAATGAAAAATCTGTCTTGGAAGAAAAACAACTAGAATGTTTCTCAGACGACAGGATGGCAAGACGACTTCTCATGTACTTTGGATCAATCCCTGGAGAAGGACACCACGCTTGCTCAAGTACAGTAAAGTAAAAAAGAGGA
The DNA here is from genome assembly GCA_028571685.1 of Heterohyrax brucei. NCBI lineage: Eukaryota > Metazoa > Chordata > Mammalia > Hyracoidea > Procaviidae > Heterohyrax > Heterohyrax brucei. Next base: position 57,451,276 of record CM053149.1, read on the forward strand.
AGACCCTCAGTAAGATGGCATGACATACTAGTGGGAAACAATGGGCTCAAATGTAACAATTGTGAGGATGACTCAGGACCACACACTGTTTCATTCTGTTGTACGTTGAGTTGCTGTGAGTCAGCAATTACTCAATGGCACCTAACAATAACAACAACGGTAAATTCCCTCTTGGGAGACTGAGAATTTTAAGCTTGATTACAAGGCTGATTTTTACCTTGAATATTGACAATTTGTTACATATCATAAGAGCTACCAGGGCAAAAAAAAATTTCATAAATATAACTGTAACAGAGTAAGAGAGATACAGGATATTATGACCCACCCACTACCGTCAAGTCAGGTTCAACCATAATGTAAATTCAAATACTACGGATATCTTTTTTTTTAATTCTGTCCAATTTTCCTTAAATGAAATATAGACAATGTTATCTCTGTAACTGTCCAAAATAACTATTGTTATTAATGGTTAACACTTAATCTACAAATAATTTACCATGTCATGCACACAATTTGAAAATATGAAACTAGCAAACTTAGCTTAGCTAATGAATTATTTATATAATAAATACACACATAATTATTGAATTGAGTGACAGTTTACCTCTGATACTTCTTAAGTGGTCTGTGCAAATTTGAACTCCTGGTTCAAAATAACATTTTTCTTTCAGTAAATGCCTAAATCCCTGACGGACCTTTCAATTTTGTTTCCAGGGTTGAAGCGTAATTAACATTTTTCTCACCAAGAGGTTATTCTTTCTGCTTAAAAAATTATTCCCTTGCTATAGTTTTTGCCATTTTTCTTGTTTAACCCGAGCGCATGAAAGTTCGTGCTGATACAGTATAGCAGTTAAGAGCTCAGTTGCTAACCAAAGAGTCAGCAGCTCAAACCTAGCAGCCACTTCTTAGAAACCCTATGGGTTAGTTCTACCCTTCCTATAGGGCCTCTGTGAGTAGGAATTGACTCAAGGGCACCTAACAACAATAACCTACTCCAAGTCATTTCTCCTTGTTCTGTAGAACTTACCCAGTACTCTATTTTCCTGCCTCTCTCTATATTTCTTGAAATGGAATGAATGACTGGTAGTACCACAAGAAAACTTGGCCATATAGTTCAGCAGTTTTCAATATGGGCAATGATAAGTTTTCTTGATTTTCAGAAACACTATCTCCCAATCAGAATGCTCCAAAGCTTCCCACACAAGTGACATAGTAAAAAATTTGAGATCTATATTTAAAGGCTAGGGTCGCCATGAGTCGGATCCGACTCGATGGCACTTGGCTGGCATTTAAAGGCTCAAGTACTTGACTGGAAACCCTGGAGGTGTAGTGGTTAACTGCTATGTCTACTAACCAAAAGGTCAACAGTTCAAATCCTCCAGGTACTTCTTAGAAACTCTACAGAGCAGTTCTATTCTGTCTTATAGGATCACTATGCATTGCGATCAACTCAATGGCAATAGGTTAGTTTTTTTTCTTTTTTTTTATTATACTTGATTATTCTTTTTCATTTAATTCTTAAGCTTTAAAAAAAAGTTGTTTCCTCTGAGGATCATTAATGCCAAAGTTTCTGAAAGAGCCATCAAATTTATAGACTGCAAAATTGGACATACGGATATTCACAGAAAATATAGTTTTTTTTCCAACTGAAGTGCTGACGAAAAAGTAATTACAGTGAAATTTAGTCATAATTTATGTACCAGATGTTGCAATTTGGTTATTCAGGATGCCTTGGGCAAAAAAGAACAACAATAAAGAGTATCATAAAGAAATATATTATGGCTATGTTGTTTACAAGAAAGACTTCACCGAAGTAAGAATATATTTTTAAAGCAAAAAGCACATAATTGCTTTTACTTTTCTTGTTTTAATTAATTGTGAATAAATAATACAGCCACAAAGTTCAAGAATCAAAAAATACCAAAATGTCCACTTAATGCCTCCCTCCCGGCCTGATTCTCTATCTGTCCAGCATCAGACCACTTCCACAACCTCAAACAGGGTAGCTGCCATTATTCATGTCTGCGTGGCCTTCCAAAAGACTTTTTATATGTACAAAAAGCAAATCAAATATATTTTCCCAGTGGGAATATATAAGCTCTTCATGAACTGTTTCTTTCACTTAATATATTTTAGAATATACATTAAACAAGCATCTAACATGCACTCACTTATTCTGGAATATGTACTCAAGAAACATCTAGTACATACCCGGCATTCTTACAGGAAGTTGTGAGTTAACGACATAAATATTCCACTCATCACCACACTATCTCTTACAAGTTGCCACAAGCTAAGCCACCATTAATTAGCCCATATTTGTCTGTATTATAATTGTGGGACAAACTGCATGCCTGATTAAGGACCAACATTAAGTACACCACAACTATGACCAAAACATACTATTAAGTCAAAGGCAGAAAAAGAATTTTGAAATGATATGCTACCACGGCCACAGAGTCGATTCCAACTCATAGATCCTGGAGGATTTGAACCACCAACCTTCTGGTTAGTAGATATAGCACTTACTTACTAGATCACCAGGGTTTCCGAAATGATGCACATAAATGCGAATTTTCAAATGAGTGTATAAGTTCCAACAAACAGTTGTAGACTTTTACTTACTTATAAAATATAAACTTTACTTACTTAATATGCTTTTTTTATATCTTCTTTGATGGACTGTCTGTTCAGATCCTTCATCCATTTTGTAACTGGGTTGTTTGTTTTCCCAACATTGAGTGTTAAGAGTTCTTTGTATATTTTAGATACAAGTCCTTTATCAGATACGTGTTTTGCAAATATTTTCTCCTAGTCCTTGGCTTATCTTTTAATTCTTTCGACAATGTCTTTCACAGAACAGAGGTTTTTAATTTTAATGAAGCTCAACTTTTCTTATTAGATTCTACTTTAGATTCTAAGATCATTTAGCCTTCCTCCTGTTACCATCCATGAGTTGTGTGGTTCTGCATCTTACATTTATCTTTGTGATCTAGTTTGAGTTAATTTTTGTGAAAAATGTAAACTCTGTGTCTAGATTCATTTCTTTATTTGTGACTATCTAATTGTTCCAGCACCTTTTATTGGAAAGACTATTTTTTCCTCCACTGAATTGGCTTTGTTCCTTTTTCAAAGATCTAGTGTTTGTATGTGTTTTAGTCTGGGTTTTCTAGAGCAAGAGAGGTAGTGAGACAATTAGATTAGGTAGATTAGGTGGGAAGGTAGGTAGCTAGGAAGACAGATCGATTTAAAGGAACTGACTCTTACAACTGTTGGACTAGAAAGTGCAAACCCATAGGTCCATCAGCAGACTAGAAATGTCTGCAGATCTGAGTCCCAGTATCCAAAGGTCAGATGATAGAAAACGTGGAGAGCAGAACGGACAGCGAGTCCTGCCAAACTACCTACTATCTGGAGATCAAATGCACTCAAAGGAACCTCCTATTTTGACTATCGTATTACATTACCTTAGATTGCATTATAGAAAGTAATTACATTAGGTTATGTTACATTATGTCACAACAACTAGTCTAGGTTTGCCCTACTGGAAACCACAGCCAAGTTGACATCTACAGTTAACCATCACAGTGTGAGTAGATGTTGGACCTTTCATTCCCTTCCACTGATCTATTTGTCTGTTCCCTTTGCCAGTACCACACTGTCTTGAACACTGTAGCTTTATAGTAAGCCTTAAAGTTGAGTAGTGTCGGTCTTCTGACTGTGCTCTTCAATGATGTGTTACCTATTCTGAGTCTTTTTGCCTTTTGACAGAAACAGTAGAGTCAGTCTGTCAATATCCATAAAATAATTTGCTGGGATTTTGTTTGTAATTATTTTGAATTTATATATTATATTAGGAATAGCCATTTTAATAATATTAAAATTTCCTATCCATGCACATTGAACATCCTTATTTAGAACCTTCATTCATCAGAATTTTTGCAGTTTTCTTATACAAACCTTGTACATGCTTTATTAGATTTATACTTCAGTATTTCAATTTTTGGCATTATGTAAACAATGCTGAGTTTTTTTATTTCAATTCCAATTGATATTTCTGGTATAAATGCAGTTGACTTATGTTTATCAATCTGTGTCCCATAACCTTGCTATAATCACTTATTAGTTTAGGAGGTTTTAGTGATTCTTCAGTATTTTCTATATTATTTGTGAACAAAGACAATTTTATTTTTTCCCTCCTAATCTTTGTGTCCTTTATTTCCTTTTCTTGTCTAATTGCATTACTTCAGACTTCAAGTATGATGTTGACTAGGAGTGGCAACAGGAGACATCTTTATCCTATTCCTGATCTTAGTGGAATTGTACTTACCATAATAAGTACAATATTAGCTGTAGGTGTTTTCTAGATGTTCTTTATAAAGCTGAAGAAATTTCCTTCTGTTCTTAGTCCATTGAAAACCTTCTGATAAATTTTAAGAGATTCTTTTCACTTGATTTTGATGGCTGATTTTTTAGTTTTACAAAGCTGTATGTTTTTGTTGCCTAAACAAATGTTCCTGCAACAAGCAAAACTCAGAAATTTTTTCACTGGTACCATTCTCTTCCAAAAACCTCACTAAGGTAAATATTTAAACTTTGTCAGTGAGGACTTTGAGTGTTTATAGAAAATGCTCTTAAATTGCTTGTTGCATTCTTATTTCCCTTTGTTTTATGCCTTAAACAGCAACAGTGAGAGCTTTAAAGAAAAAAATGAAATCACCTGAGAGTTGTCTGGACAGAGCAGGTTACGGGGACAGGCTTATAACGTCTTGTTTGGCCAAGTGTGAAGAGAGTGAAGGAGCTAAGGAGCATGGCGATTTCCATAGCTGAAAGGTGTCTTTCTCTCTTAACTGCCTGAATCACTGAGCAGCACCTTAACCTTGGTGGAAACCATTAAGTAAACAGACAAACATAGATGATTCATACAGAAAAGTAATTCGCATAATGGAATTAATGAAGTTATAACCAGCAGGAAGTACTTAAGCACAATCTTTGGCCACAAACTACTGACAGTACTGAAGTACTGAAAGGCCTCTCTGAACATCACCTTATACAATTTGTGACTATTTGGGAATAATGAACAGTAGAAAAACATACATTACATTATTGATTTTACTACGAAGATCCTGACCTAAAAGATATTAAGAATCCTTCAAGGAAGAAAATTTCTAATCAACTTATTTTTGTCATAGATCTATTAGTGCTCAGCAGTGCTTGGCAATGTTATCCATTTCTGAGTCACCACGACACAAGGCTCTGAGGACAACAAGGGCAGACACCACACATCATTCATTACTGTAGCAGAACTATAATTTACCTAATTAGTTGATACATTCATTCGTGGATACAATAGCTGTATTATTTTACTGAAGGAACATGTCTTTTAAGCCAAAAACAAAGCTAAGCTCATCCCTTTTCTCTTATGGCTAATTAAAAGGTTAACTGTGTATGTAACGGACACAGAAACTAAAAAATAAGATCATTCTGTGTGGACCATTCTTGTTTGCATCTAGCTGGAACAGGTCACTGAGAAGACAGAAACAACACAGTGATCATCACTGAGAAACTCGGTTTATCTCTCCTGGATCATCATACATTGATTAGAGGAAAAGGCTAACTAGTATGGGAAGAGAGAGCAAGGAAGGCTGACTCACCCGTGAAATGAAACATCCCTTGCATAGTAACTCATGTTCTGAAGGTTCTTCTGTGTGAATTCTACAGGAAGAGACCTGAAGGAAATTCTAATTAAATGTTCCTGGACAACCTCAGTGATGAAACTGCAAAGCCACCAAATGGGCTTGTATTACAGTTCTCTCCCTTCCTATGCCCTTATCTCGTTATAGAAACTCATTCAAAAGTAATGAGTCATCCTACATAGATTTAATTGAAATGCCTTCCTTTAGAGATGATTTTATCTGATCATGAAGCAGAGGAAAACTTAACCTCATTTCAAATTTTTACCTTTGCCAAGATTTTTCAAGTTGAATGGGAGCTCCTAACATGCATCTGGAAACCCTGGTGGCGTAGCGTTTAAGTGCTACATCTGCTAACCAAAAGGTTGGCAGTTCAAACCCACCAGGTGCTTCCTGGAAACTCTATGGGGCAGTTCTACCCTGTCCTATAGGATTGCTGTGATTCAGAATTGACCTGACAGCAGTGGGTTTCGTTTGGGTTTGGGTTAGCATGCACCTACTAGATGTAAACATTTGCTATCTTTAAGGTCTCAAGTAACATGTGGCTTTCAGTGTTCACTTCCATAAGGTGGCCAGCAGGATACAGAATACTTCTGTTTGAAATCACCAGAGAATAGAATATGTATAAGAACAGATTACAGACTAGGATTTCCCTTTGAAAAGAAGGCTCAAAAGGGGTCTCACTGAAATAAATAAAATCATGTATGTGAATATAGATCAGAACTCCAAATGTGACAACACTCAAGTCTTCTCTTTATAAACTTAAAATTTATAGACAAATGAAAGGACACACAACACAACTGAAAAATGGGTAAAAAGCTCCAGTGACAACTCCCTCCTTAATAGTGTCTGCTTTACCTATTCTATTAAAAGTGCAGATTGATTGCGGTTGGCTGGCCTCTGTTTAAAACCTGAACCAACTCGTAAGAGATGCTTAACTTTTAGACAATCATAGTATGATGCAAACAACCGTATCTCCTTGATTCCAAGGTGCCTGTTTTTTTTGTTTTGTTGTGTTTTCACATTTTGAAGTAAGAGTACATTTTAATCACTTACGTATACTTCTCTTCAGTAGGAAACTCTGGTGGCATAGTGGTTAAGTGATGTACCTACTAACCAAAAGTTGGCAGTTTGAATCCACCAGGTGCTCTTGGAAACTCTATGGGACAGTTTTAGTCTGTCCCATAGGATTGCTATGAGTTGTAATCGACTCAGTGGCAGTGGGTTTGGGGTTGGTTTTTGTTAAGTAGGTAATGCTTTTTCTCTGACGACCAGATGCTTTACCTGCCATCCCAACCTTGAGCCCCAAACTACTTTTCTCCATTGCTCATCACTAAAGCAAAGGCTTCCATGGTACATCCGGCTGCAGAAGTCTAGGTGCACCCAACTCTTGAGGGAGCCTGCTGGGAATTTGAGTTCTGACTTCTTTAACAGTAAAGCACTCCCAGGAACTTGAAGATTTCCCCAAATACAGAAAGAATACACAAAAGGTTACAGGGAAGCACAAATTTAACAATTTGGTCAGTACATATGGCTAACTACCCAGGACATTCTTTTCCTTATTATATGCAAAATTAGCCCAAATTGATATTTCTGTAAAGGATAGCCACATAGTAGATAACCAATGAACAAATTTTAATACACGTTGGCAAAACCTGAGGCCCGGTAACTATGCTCTAACACAAATGCAGCAAAAACAATCAGTGACTGAGGGTGTCATAACAATTGCTTGTGGCCTCATTGAAACATCTTAGCCTCTACTGCAATGGAAATAGGGAGTTGAGAGTTTCAAAAAGCACAGATGTCACCTGAGTGACTGAGACAGTCCTGGTCCAAGCCATGGTCTTTCCAATTGCTTCATAGGTGTATGATGGCTGAACACTAAAAAAGGAAGACAGAAAAAAGAATTCAAGCACCTGAACTATGATGCTAGTAAAGAATATTGACTATACGGAGAACTCCAGAAAATAAAACAGTCTTAGAAGGAATACAACCAGAATGCTTCTTAGCAGTGAGAACAGTGAGAACTTGGCTGATTACTTTGAATACACCAGCAGGGAAGACAAATTGGTAGACTAACCTCTATAAATACGCATCCTGAGGGTCAGTGAATATGAGGGCAACCCTCAATAAGATGAACTTGACACAGGAGTTACAATGGTCACCAGCATACCAACAATCACGAAAATGGCTCAGGACCAGGTAACGTTTCATTCTGTCACCCCTAAGGTTGCCCTGAGCAGGAACCAACTGGACAGCACTTAACAACAACACTGAGTTAGCTAAAGGAAGGCTTTTGAACTTCATTCCTTTGGGTGTTTTGGATAGCTTGCAGCATACTTGATAAGTGGGAAGCCAGATGCTCAGTATTCACGTGTGACAGAATTTTATGTTATCGACTTAAGACATGAATTGCAAATGGGCAGAATTCCCATGTTCACACCATTTCAAGGGGCATTGGCTGTAATTTTTCCTTGACAGAGAAGAAAAAAATAAAGCCTCTCTCAGCTGTCACTTCCTGTCCTTGCCATTTCTTTTTCTCTCAGTCCCAGTCTGCAGATCTGTTCTTGTAGAACCATTTTTAAAACTGACAACAACAACAATCGAAGCATGACAAAGACTAACATGCCTGGAGAAGCCTTTCCATACTGCTGCAGGCTTTGTTGACAGCAGAACAGGCCCTCTTCCTGGGTATAAGCACTGAACCATAAGACCTCAGAGGGGGAACAGGGCTCAAAACAGTGGAACTCAGCTACTTTCTGTTAAGCAGCTAAGGCTGGGAAAACATACATTGGTTTGGGGTCTCCTCTTGTCAAAATGTTTGGCTACCATTGCTTTTTCAATAACTTAAACAGCAAGTGCATTCTCCATCCTCACCAGGGACATAGCACATAAAATACAAACTGATTTTTTATTAAAATTGGAACAAAGAAAATGTACTGGACAGTATGTAGTCAATAAAAAGAAACTGGTGACTTTAAAGGACTTTTGTGCTAAAGTCCCACATGAGAATGGGTAACTAAGCCACAACCCCTCTTACTCCATATTGAAGAAAATTGGTTCATATTATCTAGAAGAGTGGTTTTGTGCACCTATATGTACTGTGCCTGACTGCAGTACAATTATATGGAAATCAAACTAAGGTCTAGAATAATAATTCTTGTGACTAACAAAGGTTACTCCTTGTTATAGCAGCAAGTGCATCTAAAAGTACAAAAAATATGGAGTGAGCAAGCACTAAGAATCCTTGAAAGAGGAAAAAAGAATAGCATTCAGTCATCTATGACATGAGTGACTAATGGTAAGTTTTCTATAATTGTTTTCAAAAATACAATTAATAGAATTTAAGATGTTTCATGTAAGTAAAAAAAATTCTGAGTTTGCATCAAGTCATTGAGTTTGGTGTCTTTGACTCCACAAAAAATATTTCTCAATTAGACTAGAATAATAAAATTGCTACCAAGAAGTTAGTGCTTCTGGACATTCCTCAGTATTTTATCTTGAAAAGTCTAGTTCCTGTGTGTCTTCTACTTCTGTCATTTTATAAACTCTATCCTAAATTTTTAAATTCACTGTATTCATTAAATTCACTATATGCATCTTACGCAGAAAAATAACTGCAACAAGGATTTATTGAAAAAATATATAAAGACATTCAAAAGTGAAGTAAAATAAAAGACAGGAAAGGAAAGGTATTATGTCTATCCCGCCAATAGATTGTTTAAGTTCTGCTTGGGGTTCTGTTTTACTTGGGGGGAAGGTGAGGGCTTTCTGACAGAAATTACACTAGATGCCTGAGCAAAGTCTATGAAATATCTTTGGATCAGTGAGTGAAATTTATCCCCAGTCCATGCAGCCTTTTTCTGACTCTGGGACTTGAAGATTGCACAAGCTGATCTTGATCTTTTGCCTTTACCATCTGCTTTAAATTCAACAGAAAAGGAGTTTGTTGCTAGTGCCTTAAGGTGGAGCAGCCACATGCTTCTGGAAGAATTCAAGACGGAGACTAGGACTGGAAAAAGAACACAGATTATTTCCACTGTTACCAACTTATTAAGAAAATGAAAAAACACTGAAACCTAAGCCGAGACGCAAAGAATTCACAGCTACCATTAATGTGCTTTTTTCCTGCAGGGCTTCTAATATTCTCACATTTCAAATTTTGTGTCTTTATTTTACTTTTTGGTCATAAAAAATAGGGAGCTAAATCTCACTTGTGAACCACAGTTGAAGCTTTGTGCTACACAAAGACTTAATGGCAAGAAAATATCTTGCTTACAGCAGAAAAGGCAATCAACTTGAACCCTATTTGTTCTGTGGGAATATGGTTCATAATTTTCAAAGATTTTGGTGATAAATATGAAGAAATAATTGTACTGGATGAAATTCAGAAGACACTGAAAGAATATACACCAGGGAGTCAACAGTGGCTATGTTTTGGTGGAGTCCCTGGGTAATACAAACAGTTAACACACTCAGCTGTTGGCCCAAAGGGTAGAGGTTCAAGTTCAGCCAGCAGAGCCTCAGAAGGAAGACCTAGTGATCTACTACTGAAAACTCAACCCCTGAAAACCCGCGTGTCTATTCTCACACACATGGCATCCCCATGAGTCAGAGTCACCTCCATGGCAACTGTCTTATTTTGCTTAGTCTCTAAGCAGAGGGAATGTGGATTTTTTTTTCTTTCTTCGTAGCAATTTCAAATTTTTCAACAAAGTAGTAAATATTGCTGCTGTAAAATGAATCAACAATAAAAGTTATGTTTAGTTTTAAAAACACATACTCAGCACTTGATCCTTACAACAGAACTGGAAATTCTCATTCTTTATACTCAATTCTATGGTCTTTCTGGATGATCAGGATTTCAGAAAAATCCTTCACAAATACAAACCACGCACTGGTGTCATGGATTGAATTCTGTTCTCCACCCCCCCAAAATATATGTGTAGCAATTTAGCTAGGCCATGATTCCTGGTGTTGTGCGATGTTCCTCCAGGTCATAAATCCTGCCTCTGTGAACTTATTGAGGGTGGATGGGCAGCAATTGGGTTGGTGGGGCAGAACTCACATATGAGACTGTTTTGTGCCTGAGGCAGTTTCTTGAGACATAAAGGAAAAAAGCTAGCAGAGAGGTTGGGGACTTTATACCATAAAGAAAGAAAGCAGTGCCAGGAGCTGAGCAAGTCCTTTGGAAAGGACCAGGGTCCTCGCACCTCTGAGGCATCCAGTTCAGGGAAAGACTGACGACAAGGACCTTCCTCCCGAGCCAGCAGAGAAAGCCTTCCCCCGGAGCTGACACCCCGAAGTGGGACTTTTACCCTACTGGACCGTGACAAAACAAAGATTCTCTTTTTAAAGCCATCTACTTGTGGTATTTCTGTTAAAGTAGCACTAGCCAACTAAAACAAGAGGGAAGTCAGACAGTGTCAGGGTTACTGCATGGGCTTTGAGATTATACAAACTTAATTATGAACTGTAGCTCTTCCATTTACCCCTCATGTTTAGCCAAGCTTCCTGGGCTCCCTAAGCTTTTGTCTTCTCTGCTATAAAATCTGACTAACAGTATCTACCTCACAAGGTTCAAAAATTAATAAGGGTTAAATGAAGAACCATGTCACTGGGCCTACAAAGTAATCCAGTAAAAACCAGTTGTCATCATGCCCACTCTGACTCATGGTGACCCCATGGGTGGCAGAGAGTACTGTGCTCCATAAGATTTTCAATGGCTGATTTTTCAAAAGTAGATGACCAGGCCTTTCTTCTGAGACACCCGTGCATGCTCAAATCTTCAACCTTTCAGTCAGCAGCCAAATGTATTAACTGTTTGCTCTATGCAAGGACTCCTATTGATAATACAAACTCAATAAATAATAAAAAGAATCATCAAATAGCACTGACCACAACATGATCTAGAATTTCTGAAACCCACACCACGTCAAGCCCTTGTGTTCACAGTTTATCTCAATGAATTGTCACAACAGCCCTCTGTGAAGTAGTTCATGTTACCGTCACTTTTACAGATAGGAAGTCGAAGTGCAGAAAGGCCTATGGACACAAACTATCTGAGCCCATAACCACAGCATTCCACAGTGTCTCAGGAGATTTTTGGTTTGAGTAGCAGAGAGTAATAATTAATAAGCATTTACGGATTCAACGGAATCATTTGGGATCATGTGTATAGCATTTGAGCAGCTCAGAACAGAAACCCTCTGACTGTAAATTTTATGTTAATTGAAATATACTTCAAAGGCTATCTCTGAATAGCAATAAAAAGGGACGTTAATTGCAAAGTATGAAGCTAGGATTGATACCCTGGAGTCAACGTCAGCTTTTCTTCCAGGAGCATTTGGCAGGGGAGTTTGTCCTAATCAAGGAAATGAGTGTTTTAGGGGCTACTTCACGGCCCCTCCATATGGCAGGGCAAGAAACCAGCGTTGTTTGTGCCTTGCCCTCTCGAACAACTTTCTCCTCTTCTGAGTCCTAGAATGCTCCCACGCCCTTAACGGCAGCTCATCCCACAAGAGATGTAATGGCAAAGATGGATCGTAAGGCTTCCAGAAAAATCTGTTTCTCTTGACAGTTGTCCCTCACAATTTTTGCTTTCCCTTTTCTAACAATAAATAAGCCTTCATATAATATTCCAAAGTATAATCTGAGCTTTCTCACCCAAGTTCTTATGTGATATTAAAGACAATTATCTTTCCACATTAATAAACATTTAAATTGCCTATTTTACTTTGATAACCAGTTTATTTTTCTTAGACCACATGACAAACACAGTCATCCTTTGAATCTGGCAGGTGCATTCATCTGCTGCTTCTCTCTATAAGGCAGAGTCTCATTTCCAGTTTAGGGGAGTACACACAACTTATTTACAAGGGCCTCAAGACAGTCTACATCCTCACCAGAGAGCAGTGTAATGATGATGTCTTTTGGCAAGAAGTTCTTTTATAAACTGCAAAACACTGACGCTTTGTTTTAATTTACTCCTCCCTCTTGGAATCTAAATAGTGACTGAATCCATCAGCTTAATCTAGCCTCTGGGCAAATTACATGTTGATTTGTAAGGTATGAAATGTTTAGTTACTTCTGTTATTAGGATGTTATTAACCAAAATCGAGAAGGACACAGCTTAGGCTAAGGCCAGAATTCACGGGTTCCAGGCACATGTCTGCCACTATCAAGGTTATTAGTCTTCGGACAAGTCCACATTTCTGGACTTCCATTTTCTCAACTGTAATCAGAAGCTTAAACAGACGATTTCTGTGGGCCATTCCCAGCCTTGAGATTCTTCGGTTTTTCAGAGCTGTTTAATTTTACATGTTTGGGTTCACAAAATGAGAACATCACAAAGCCATCCTGACTCAGCAAAGCCATTTAGTTTTAACTGTTCAGAATGCGATGACCCAATCTCATGATCAATAATGATGTTTTGTGCATGTGTATCACCCTTCCTACAAGATTTTTGACCTTTACATGACTATTGCTAAGCAACATAGAATTCAGAGAGGCAGGCACACATCAAAATTTTTATTTGTAGCACAAAAATTGTAAAAGTAAATAGCTTCTCAGCATCTGCTTTCATACACCTTTCCTTTTTGATTATTAGGTCATCATTCATTCAATAACATTTCTTGAGCATTTACTATGTGCCCTGTGATGTGGTAGACATTTTACTACTTGCATTACCCATTTAATTCCCATAGAAACTCTACGGGGTAGAAAACTGACTATCTGAGACAGTGCATCTGGCTCAAATACAGTGAACCAGACGATAAGTGATAGGACCAAGATCTGAACAACGATTTGTTGGATCTCTACCAAATATCACTGTTTGCCTCTCCAGAGCCACTCTCATCTTTGTCTATCCTATTTTTCATCCCAGGAGGCTGACCTATACAGATTATAGCAATGGGATGGTAGGGAAGTGCAGCAAGAGACACAAGAGGAAAAAGAGACTGAGGATGAGTGGGGTCTTTATTTCCTTGCCCCTCTCCTGAAAATCACGCAGGTTTACCTGGGACCGGCAGTGTCCGTCAACCATATTTTAGTGTTCCACTCAAGTTAGCCCTCCCTACACAATTCTAATATTAGAATTAGCTAAGCCAGCCAAAGCCAAGTGCAGTCGAGTCGAATCCGACTGCCCTGGAGGCTCAGTGGTTAATTGTTGGGTGGCTAACCAAAAGGTTAGCAGTTCGAATGCAGCAGGTAAAGGCAGAATTAGGACTTGCACTCTGATGTACCTGACTCCAGCTGACCTAGCTCTAAGCTAGGCTATTCTTTCATATCTATATATGGGCCAAGAGATAGCAAATCCTGCATTATGGATGTCTTCAAGTCCCCAGAAGAAGCTTTGGTGGTACAGTGTTTAAAGCACTCAGCTGTTAACCTGAAGGTCAGCAGTTCCAGTCTACCCCTCACTCCAGTGAGAGAAAGAGGTGGCAGTTGGCTTTGCAAAACTTTATAGCCTTGGGAACTCTATGCAGAAGTTCTACTTGGTCCTGTAGGTTTGTTACGAGTTGGAATCAACTCTTCAACAATACTTAGTATTAGCTAATAGTTCTACTCTGATACATTCAGGGTCGCCATGACTCAAAATTGACATGACGGCACCTAGCAACAGCAGTGCAATTATCTAGTAATAGAAGGGTTTTACAGTTGTCATGTTCCTATATTTCTTCTTATTCAATGAAAAACTTAAAATGAAATACACAAGGAAATAGGATTCCGAGATGATCACAATTCTGTTATTGCCTCGACAAGTTTTGCATTAGAATGATTCCAACAAACATATCTAATCCACAGCAGAACCGAACAACTGACACACTATCAGCACCCATTATTAGAGGAAACTATCCTTGGTATACTCCCTTCATCTGCCCATGGTTAAAGTCATGGTCCAGGACTAAGGAAAATTTTAAAAAGAATCACAATACAGGAGGGATTGTGTGGTTATTTGTGCTGCCTGAAGATTGGTGTTAACTGTAATTATTTTGTCTTGGAACCTCTTCTTTTCAGACAACAAAAAAATAAAAAGTGGGAAAAATGTCTGTTCATTCCACCAAATAGGCAGATTCCTGTGGAAGCTCTTACCTCCAGGCTAACAAAGACAGATAGACCTGGATGCCAGCCTCCTTCTTTATGGCAATCAAGTAATGAGCCATAAGGTGCTAGAACTTCTTGGCGTGAAGACAGCAAAGACTGCTTAATCCAAACTTTGATGCACTGACTGAAGAAACCAGTTTCAAGCACAAGAAAGTAGTCTCTAGACTGTGTATCCGTCACCTGGGGCCTTTCCACCTGGAGTTCAAGGCTGGGTTGCCAAGAACGTGGGAAAAGCTTGTATGCATCTGATTTGGACACGATTTGGCTTTATCAAGATCCTCAAAGAGGTCTGTGAACCAAAGCTAATGGGCAAAAAGGGATAAAATGTCCATTCCATTGGCTAGACCAGGAAACACAGATTAGTAGAAAAGATTAGTTAGATATTGTTTTGATTTCATATACTTATCAGGCAACCTTCTGATTTTTGCTTTAATTTCCCACATGGGCTTTCAGAATGATCTATATCCTAACTTTCATTATTGCTTTTGCTAAAAATCACTTTCATGGATTCGAAATAGATCCTTCACGCCATTTTACACAAGACTTGAATTCCCACAAATAAGTTATTTATTGAAATTCTACACCTATAGTACTGGGAGATTACAGAACCAAGACAGACTAGGAAGAATGATCCGGAAATCTACTTCCAAAAAAAAACCAACCCATGAAAACTTTATGAAAAGCAGCAGAAAACATGCAATAAGCAGATAACACAAGCTTGCTTGCTGAAAACAAAGAAGACTTGACGCACTTATTGCTAAATAACAAAGACGATAGTGTTTTGTACGAATTACAGCTCAACATAAAGAAAACAAAAATCGTCACAACTGGGCCAATAAGCAACTTCATGAAAAATGAGGAAAAATATTGAAGTTGTCAAGGATTTCTTTGTACTCGGGTCCACAATCACATCCACGTAAGCAGCAGTCAGGAAACCCAATAACATATCACGCTGGGCAAATCTTCTTCAAAAAAATCTCTTTAAAACATTAAACAGCAAAAATATCACTTTGAGGACTAAGGTATGCCTGACTCAAGCCATGGTATTTTCATTCACCCCATATGCACGGGAAAACTCAACAACGGATAAAGAAGACCAAAGAATTGATGTCTTGGAATTACGGTGTTGGCCAAGAATGTTGAATATACTACATCCAGACTGCCGCAAGAACAAAGTCCTCTCGGAAGAAGTGCAGCCATAATGTTCCTTAGAAGCCGGGACAGTGAAACTTCACCTTAGGTAACATTGTCAGAAGGCAGCAGTCCCTGGAGAAGGACATCCTGTTGAGAGAAAAAGAGAAAGACCTTCAAGGAGACGAACTGACACAGCGGCTACAACGGGATCCAATGCAGCGATGACGGTGAAAACAGCTGAGAACTAGACAGTTGTTTTGTCCCGTTGTACACAAGGTTACTACACAGTAGGACTGACTCTAGGGCACCTAATGACAAGAACAGCGTAAGACTGGGAGGCTGGACCCGGAAACAACAAAATTAATCTTTCAATGTCTTTGAGATCTTTTCATCCACAAACCCACAACCACCTAGCTCCTCACTGCTACAGCTTTAACCTGAAATTTTTAACACACCAATATTAAATATTTTTCAAAGGCTCACACATTCTGGTACATTTTTTCCTTATACACTGATCACTTTTTATCTCACCAGGGAACTAACAATATCAGTGACTATAAACTTTCTTTTTCTTTGAAAAATAGAGGTCCTGAGGACATAATAAAGAATATTTGTTTAGAGAGAACAAGGTAGTAATTGCTCCTTTCTGTCCAGATCAGTGGATTTTATTTTTTGTACTAGGTGGTAGGATATAATAATGTATTTGGTCAGTTTTGTCCCCAAAGAGCTACTGATGTTATTTTTAAAAAGTTATATTTTTCCATTATTATGTTCACATAAAGGAGTGCTCTCCTCAAAAGAAATATGCTGGAAAGAAATCCATTAGGATGCTGTAATGAGTGTCCTCTACTAAAATGCAGCACAGAAAGCTAAGGCTATAGCTTTGATTCTCTTAACCATGGTTGTAAAAGATTCTGTATCACTAGTTACTATTGCAAGACACACAGGAAGTCTACTATTTAGCACCATTTTACCCAAAAGCAGCACCCCTTCAATACCCTGCTTCTATAACTCTGAAGTTTCTTTCAAAACTATTATTCATGCCTTCCTACAGGCAAAATTCAATGATCACATATTGATCCTTAGCATCCTTGCGCTGCTTAAACAATTTGGCATCGATTACTGCCTTCTACAAACACTTATCTCATTGGCTGCAGTCTAACTGCTGAGACTATCCTCTCTTGGTCTCCTCAGACCTCCCCACCCGTTCTCCTTCAGCCCTGAATAACCACTCTCCTATTACATGTTGTGTTCTCTAAAATACCATCTTTCATAATTGTGTCACTGGGGAATCTCATCTACCACTTTGTGTGACAATACTTAGATCAGTATCCTTATTCCAGAACAGTGCATCTAAATCAGCCATCCCTACACTAGTACTTCAGAATTGCCAACCAGAAATGAAATTCACTATCACCCCCCATCTCCCCCTAACCAAACTAGTTCTTCTTTTTGTAATCCCTCCTTAATCCCTCCTTATGTTAAATGCCATCCATCCAGGATTTCAAGTCAAAAGGTGGCCAACTCTGCCTGAGACAGTTATACATTTGTTCTCAATTCTAACAACTAAATAGAAGTATACCAATTTGGAAAAGGCATAAAAGAGCATTCAGAGAATCAAATAATATTTTTTAAAAAGTCACAGAGTTAAGCTTTTTTTTTAATGTGTTCTTTAACTTTGAAGTTTATTAAAAATAAAGGACAAAGACCATTGAGGCATGAAACAGCATGATGTGTTTAGGGACTGATTTAAAAAAAGAAAAGAAAAAAATAACCTGTGTTGAGCTGGATTACAGCAGAAGTTGGCAGGAGATGAAATAGAATGAAATTGGGGTCATATTGTGCAGGATCTTGTATATCACACTGAGGCTTTGTACTTTATCCTAAAAGCAACAGGTCTCCCATGATCCTCTGAAGACTGCTGGTTTTAGCTATTCTTTCCGACCTTCACATGGTCTCTCCTAGCTTCCAAATCCTGATTTTCAGGAAAGATGCAATTAGAACATCATCTTAACCATGTATTGTGGTAGATAGCCATCACCCATTTCTCCATCTTTTGGAAACGCTAACACAATTTCCCCTTGAAGGATTAATTCTCTCCCACAGAGGTCCACGTGCTTTGAGTAGGGGCGACTTGTACAGCACCGTCTCCCCAGCCAACTGGGCCATTCCATGACTCTGGCCATGGCAGCTCTTTAGAATTCATGACTCAGTTAAAGCACATTACTGTCAAGCTTGGATACATTGTTTGAACTATCAAGGGAGATGCTCTCTATTCTACTGAATACGAACTTTGGAAACTATAGTACTAAAACAAATGGCAACCAGCTTTTCTCTACCAAAAGCCTAAGAATCAAGTCAGCATTTGAGTAAAACAAAAGCAAGACATACCCATAGTTCTGTGCTGAGGGCTGTAGGAAACACAGGACAGCAAATGCAGGGCCGCTACCTCTAATAAGCTGAAAATATATTTGAGGACATTTAATAATAACCATAAGTAATACTGAAGGAAAAGAAGAAAAAGGAGAAACTATCTTCCCTAACCATCCCCAGCACTACAAAGAGTCAAGAAAACAAGACAGAAATGTCAACTGAATCATGCAGGAAGAGTTTTCAGAGCTGTCTGAATTTGAAAAAAGGGGGGAAAAAGGAGCCTCAGTTAAGCATTTAGGTTTCCATTTCTCTCTCAAATTTTTTCATCTCTCTCCCATCAGCTCACAATTCTTAAATATTGATATGTAAAAATCTCTTTACTACCCTGCTCTGACTTTACTGTGAATTGTCTTATAACCGGTTTTACTGTGGAAAAACATGTTGGCATGCTATTCTTAGAACAGATTGACAGGCAGCAGAATGTGAGGCTGAGAAATGAGCCCATCACCAGAGCGCGACCCGGGGACAGTGGAAGCAGCAGGCTGCAGAAAACCGAAAACCAAGAGACGGGCTGACTGAGTAAGAAGGAGGGACAGAAAGAGAAGGGAACTTGGAAAGATCACAGTGAAAACGCCAATAAGAAAATTATCCCAGCATAGAGAAAGCATCCTAGAGGCGAGATTAGACTTGCAGTTTTCATCATGTTGAGTTTTGTCTAAAGCAGGAAAGAAGAATTATGAAATGGAGAGTCCAAGGAAAGTTGTTTTCGACTGAACCAAAGGGATGGACCAGAGGCCAAGGGGCAGTGTCAAGGATCACAGGACTGTAACCATCTTGCCCTGTAAAACCCCATCACTGTTTCTGTTTGGATCATGCTGGATCAAATAATGAGACCATCTGCTTGTAATCTTTGCTCTGCGTGTGGCTGGCACCCAGGAATCTCCACGCCTTCCAGCAAAGTCATTTTTACACTCTACCTGACAGACAGAGCATGTGTTTGCGCTAAAAACACTGCAGGGAAGGGGTACTGGGAGGAATTAAAGTGGTGTTGACCTTGGGAGGAGTCTCTGATGACCTAGCGGTTAAGTGCTATGGCTGTTAACCAAAAGGTCAGTAGTTCAAATCCACCAGGTGCTCCTTGGAAACTCTATGGGGCAATTCTACTCTGTCCTACAGGGTTGCACTGACTCAGAATTGACTTAACGGCAGTGGGTTTGGGGTTTTGTCCCTGTGAGGAGAAAACCCTGAGCTCTAGTGAGGTATTATCAAAAACCTAGGGTCTGTGGAATGCTGAGGTGTCAATCAGAAGCAATTCCTCAGACTCATTCTGTTACACCATGATAGGCATCCACACCTGTTTGACTTGCTTCTGGAGAAAACAGAAGCACAATGGCTTCATTTCTTGTTTCATGTTTATTTTCCTCAATACATATCGAAAAAAAAAAGCAAAGTACAAATGAAATGGGTATCCCATTTTCAAGTGGATAAAGCCCAAATTACTAGCTTGACCATTTATAAACTGAACCCGATTTACTTACTTTGCCACTGACCCCGTCTCCTGTCACTTCCTATCGTATACCACTGTCTCAGTTTCCCAGCAGTGCTGTAAGTAAAAAACACCACAACGGGGTAGGTTTCAAGAACAGAAATTAACTTTCTTCTGCTTCTGGAGACTGAAAGTCCCAATCTGGATCTCACTATGTAGATTCCCTCTGTCAGTCCCTCTCCTAGTCTCTGATCACTGCCAGCTCATTGCTTGGCTTGTAGGCAGTTCTGCACAGGTCTGTTTTGACCAGATGTCTCTCTGGGTCTGTCCTTCCCTTTAAAACCATCACTTAGAAAGGATTAGGTTTAGGACCCACTGTACTCTGATTGACCTCATTAACATAAAAGCTCGTATTTCCAAACGAGGTCATATTTCCAAACACAAAAGAATTTGTTGCTTACTGTGTGTAGAGTGGTGACCTCACAAAGGACATTGTTTGCATTATGCAAGGTTCCTCTGATAAGCAGGACCATCAGAAAAAAATTCTTTCTGGTCCTCAGCATCAGGATAATTGCCTGTCATCTGAAAACGTTAATTGATTTTGTTCTGTAGAAACTGCGATTCTCATAAAAGTCACATTTTAAATATTTTCATTAAGAACTAAGAAGTTTAGAGGCAAATCTGAAGCCTACCATTTGCAAGTGTACGGAACTCTATGGCAGGGCCCAGCAATCCTTCTCTCTAAAGGTTTAAATAGTGAATAGTTCTGGTTGCACAATGGTTAAGAGCTCAGTTGCCAACCAAAAGGCCATCAGTTCTAATTCACTACCCAATCCTTGGAAACCCTATGGGGGAATTATACCCTGTCCTTCAGAGTCACTGTGAGTCGGAGTCAACTCAGTAGTAAGGGTTTGGTGCAGGTCATATGGACTCTCTTACAATGAGTTTATCACTCTCTGGCTTTTATTATAAATCCATTTATAATGAGCTATGCTCCACATTTTTTTCACACTGTTATTGTTTACTCATGTCTGTTCTACACATTCATGAATGCATTTATGCAACAAATACTTACGAGTATCTAATATATAACCACACTGTTCTTTCTACCCAGTTGGTAGACAACAGTGAAGACACAAAACAGTATCCCTACTTTCACAGTATTTATTTTCCATTGGAGACAGTGAAAAATAGGCAATTAAATATGTCTAAGGTATACATATTACATATGTCTAAAGTTTACACATTAAATATGTCTAAGATATGAGCCAAGCCAAGTTCGAGTCTAAGGTATACATATTAAATATGTCTAAGGTATACATATTAAATGATGTGGGAAGCATCAAAAGAAGACAGAAGGAATGCAGAGTCACTGCAGCAAAAAGAACTGGCCCATGTTCAACCATTTCAAGAGGTAGTATATTACCAGGAACCGACGATACTTGGAAACTCTATGGGGCAATTCTGCTCTGACCTATAGGGTCACTATGAGTCAAAATCGACTCAATGGCACTGGGTTTGGGATAATACTGAAAGAAGAAGTCCAAGGCTCCAGGAATTAATGGAACATCAATTAAGATGTTTCGATAAATGATGCAGTGCCAGAAGTGCTCACTCATTTCTGCAAAGAAAATTGGAAGACAGTTACTTGGCCAACAGACTGGAGGAGATTCCTATGTACGCCTATTCCCAAGAAAGGTAATCCAACTGAATGCAAATTATTGAACACTATCATTAATATCACATGCAAGTAAAATTTTCCTAACAAATATTCAAAAGGAGCTGTAGTAGTATATTGACAGGGAACTGCCAGAAATTCAGGCTAGACTCAGAAGAGGACACGGAGCCAGGGATATCATTGCCGATGTCAGATGGACCCTGGCTGAAAGCAGACATTACCAAATGGATGTTCACTGTGTTTTATTGACTATGCAAAGGCATTTGGCTATGTGGATCACAACAAATTATGGATAGCATTGCAAATAACATTTTAATGTGCTTATGAGGAACCTGTACATAACCAAGAGGAAAGTGTTCAGACAGAACAAGGGGCTACTAAGTTGTTTAAATTCAAGAAAGTTGTACATCAAGGTTGCATCCTTGCACCATACCTATTCAATCTATATGCCAAGCAAATAATCTGAGAAGCTGGACTACATGAAGAAGAACAGGGCATCAGGATTAGAAGAAGATTCATTAATAACCTGTATCATGCAGATGATATAACCTTCTTTGCTGAACGTGAAGAGGATTTAAGACACTTACTGATGAAGATCAAAGACTATAGCCTTCAATGTAAGTTACACCGCAACATCAAGAAAACAAAAATCCACACAACTGGATCAATAAGCAACATCATGCTAAATGGAGAAAAGATTGAAGTGTCAAAGACTTCATTTGACTTGGATCCACAAACAACACCTGTCATGGATTGCACTGTGTCCCTCAAGAAAACAAAAATCCACACAACTGGATCAATAAGCAACATCATGCTAAATGGAGAAAAGATTGAAGTGTCAAAGATTTCATTTGACTTGGATCCACAAACAACACCTGTCATGGATTGCGCTGTGTCCCTCCAACAAGTGTGTATCAATTTAGCTTCATTCTGAGTCCCAGTATAGTTTGATTCTCCCATGTGTTGTGAATGCGGCCTCTGTGACAGTAATGAAGGAGAATGGGTGGTAACTGTGTTAGTGAGGCGGGATTCAGCCTACAAGCTTGGAATGTATTGAGATCATTTCTTGTGAAATAAAAGAGAGACATGAACAGGGGGAGTTGGGAATGTCACACCACCAAGAAAGTAGCACCAAGAGCAGTATGCGTCCTTTGAAGCTGTGGTTTCTGCACCAAGATGCTCTCAGACCAAAGAAAGACTGATGCAACACAAGGACCTTCCTCCAGAGCCAACAGAGAGACAGTATGTTCTCCTGGAGCCAACACCCTGAATTTGGGCTTCTGGCTACTGGACTGTGTGAGAATAAACTTTTCTTTGTTCAAGCCATACACTTGAGGTATTTCTGTTAGAGCAGTACCAGATGACTAAGACAACACCCATGAAAGCAGCAGTCAAGAAATCAAAAGACACATTGCCTTGGGAAAATAGGCTGCAAACGACCTCTTTAAAGTGATGAAAAGCAGATGTCACTTCGAAGTATGCCAGACCCAAGCCACAGTATTTTCAATCACATCACATGCGTGCAAAAGCTAAGAGTGAAAAAGCAAGACAGAAGAAACAACACCTTTGAACTGTGATGTTGGCAAAGAATATTGAATATACCATGGACCGCCAAAAGAATGAACAAATAAGTCTTGAACGAAGTACAACGAGAAAGTTCCCTCTGTGCAAGGATGGCAAAACTATGTCTTACATACTTTGGACATGTTGTCAGGAGGGCTCAGTTCCTGGAGAAGGACATCATGCTTGATAAGGTAGAGGGTCAGTGGAGAAGACAAAGACCTCTAGGAGACGGACTGAGACGATGGCTGCAGTAATGGTCTCAAGCATAACATCGATTGTGAGCATGGTGCTGGGTCAGGCAGCATTTTGTTTTGTGGTATATAGGGTCACTGTGTGTTGGAATCAACTCAGGGGTATCTAATAACAACAACAATGGGAACGACAGAGGAAGAAGTGATGCATCTGCCCTTTTATGTTAGGGAACAGAGCAGAGACCAGAGTGAAGACTGGAGCCACTATAAAAGTATCTGAGAAAAGTCTTCTAAGGAAGGGTACAGCAAGGGTGAAGTTCAAAGGCTCAGAGGTTGGAACATGGTGGCATTTTTTAGAAATAACAAGGAAACCAAATGGCTGGAGTGGAGAGAGCAAGTGGGAGAAGAGTATACGATGAGTTTAGAAAGGGAGAAGAAGAGGGGATCTTACGGTGCTCGACAGAAGAATTTTGGCCAAAGTAGAAACACAATCTGACTTGTGTCTTAGAAGGAGTTCCATCAGTGAGATATGGGGAATAGGTAGAAGTCTCAAAGGTGAAAGTAGAAAGGTCATTCTGAAGAGTTAAAATAATCCAGGCAAGGGAGGTGGCAGAGTGATAGCAGAAGTCCCAAGAAGCAGCCATTTAGATTTTATCTGAGTTTGTTGACAAACGGGATGTGCACTTGAGAAAAAGAAAGTACTCAAAACAACTGCAAAGTTTCTGATTAGGGCAAATGAACAAATGAATCAGCCATTTACTAATATGGGGAAAACCAGAAAGGAGAAGGGACAGGGAGGCTGAATACATCGTCGGTTATCTCAGTCCAGAATTCAGGGAAGAGGTCAGTGGTAGAAACACAAATTTTGGCATGCTCAGCATACAGATAATATTTAAAGCTATAGACTGGAGAAGGTCACCAAGAGAGGGCAGTTAGAGAAATCAAAAAAGTGTGAAGACCAAATCCTGAGATTCCCTAATGGTAAGAGCTCTGGAACAACCATGAGGAATTTATCAAGGGAGAATGACACAGAGCAGCCAGTGACCAAACCAAACCAAATCCACTGCCATTGACTTGATTCCAACTCACAGTAGCCCTATAGGACAGAGTAGAACTACTCCATAGGGTTTCCAGCTGGTAGATTCAAACTTCCAACTCTTTGGTTAGTAGCCAACCTCTTAACCACTGGACCACCAGGGATCCTAGCTGATGAAGAAGGAAGAAAAACAGGAAAGGTAGGCTCCTGGAAATCAAATGCAGAAATCAAATCAGAAATAAGAATGTAAAGTGCTCACTGATGGGTCCAGGAAGATAACAATGAAAAAATGGCAACAGAGTGGTAGGAGGAAAAGCCTATTTGAAGAAGACTTAAGAATGAGAAATAATAATTTGAAGATAGTTGAGCACTGAGTTGTTTTAGAAGTTTTGCTTCTTAAAGGGGAGCAAAGAAAGAAATGAACAGTTTCTTAAGGGAGACCAAAACCACAGAACTCAATATAAATGACAACTACATAAGGTAGCTATAAAGGTACATCATACAGCGGAAGGAAGTTGTTTGCCATCCTACGTGCCCCATCTCCTGTTTTCTTTTCTCTCTTTTCATGATATCAATCCTACTACCCTCCATGCTCACCTGGACATCTGAGAGCCTGACCAACCTCCCTTTGCTCCTGTGTATCAGAATCTCAACAAACAGAAAGATGAACCCATTCCATGAGTGGCTGACACAGCTACACAGGTCACCACTGGCAGATGCTTCATTTTTTTGGCATGAATTATTAATTTTCAACAAAAATGATAAATTTGAACCAAATGAACTATGAACTCTGAAATCTGCCACACTTCTGCCATCACTACCACCTGACTCCCCAACTCCAATCTAAAATACAATAAACAATATCTCTACTTTCAAAACCAAATAAAAGACGAAAAGATATTTTGAATCACAGATACTTTTTTTACCCTATTCTAACAGCAGATTTTATTCTGAAAAATAGATGAGCATCATAGATTAAATTGTGTCTATCAAAACAATATGTATCAATTTGGTTGGACCACAATTCCTAGTACTACGTAATTTTTCCCAATCCCAAACCAAACCCACTGCCAAAGAGTCAATTCTAGCTCATAGAACTCTACAGCGGAGTAGAACTGCCCTAAAGAGTTTCCAAGGAGTGCCTGGCAAATTTGAAGCGCCTACCTTTCGGTTAGTAGCTATAGCACTTAACCACTACACCACCAGGGTTTCTGTGACTTTTCCCAAACACCGTAAATCCTGCCACTATGATGCTATTGAGGGAGAATGGGCAGCAACTATGTCAGTGAGGTGGACTTCAATCTATAATCTCAATTGTGTTTCCAGACAACATCTTGGGAGACAAAAGGAAAAAGCAGCTACCAGAGTTGGGAACCTCACACCATCAGGCAAGAAGCACCTCCTGGAACTGGGAGCAGAGCACTTCCTTAGGGCTCCAGGTCCCTATGCCTCAGAAGCTCCCAGTTCAGCCAAAGATTCACAAGGACGGTCCTCCAGAGCTAGCAGAGAAAGCCTTCCTCTGGAGGCGACACCTGAATTTGGACTTTCAGGCTACTGAGCTGTGAGAAAATAAATTTCTCTCTGTTGAAGCCACCCACTTGTAGTATTTGTTACAGCAGCACTAGATGACTAAGACAATCATTAATAAGTGACACAAGAGGGCTGCTATGGTGACTTCAGATTTAACTTCATGTATATTTATCTGCTAAATATTTCTGCACCTGCTATGCGTAACAGAAACCCTGATGGTGTAATAGGTTAAGTGATATGTCTGCTAACCAAAAGGTCGGGAGTTCAGATCTGCCAGGCACTCCTTGGACACTCTATGGGTCAGTTCTACTCTGACCTCTAGGGTCGCTATGAGTCAGGCGTAACTCAGTGGCAGTGGGTTTGGTTTGGGGGTCTATGCATAATTACTATGCTAAGCACTGTGGGGAAGAAAAAGAAGGAAGCACAACAAGGGATGAGACAAGAGTAACTACTCTCTAAAGAGACTGTTTTACTCTTTTTTAGCCTCTAGTGATAGTTAGGACTTTAATTTTTCCTAAATTATAATTCTAGTTTGCATCAAATAAGCATTTCTAACACAGGTCACGTTAATAAACCTCTGAACTTGAAAAATGTGGAAACACAAGCATAGGCTCTGCCTTTACTTTTGCCACTGGTACAGGCACGCTAACAAAGAACAGGTTTTCAAAGGTAAAGTAGGGCTATTTTAAACTACTAATGTGTTACCTGATATTCTGGTAGTATTTGAATTTGTACAGTGGTATCTGAACATCAATTCTAATGAAAATTAATAATTCCAAGGGGAAAATGGAAGTGAAACTCATACATCCTTAACAGCTATTATTTGATGATACGCACATTTTTCCAAGACTAGATTAACACATTAAGATGAAGCACAACACTGAAAGAGCACTTTACTGTGCCTTACCCAACACACACCACTGTTGTAGCTTTTGAAGCGCAAAGTTTCCTACAGTACCAAAATATACACACAACAGAGCCATTTGTAAATTTTTAATGTGACATTTTATTGCCTTCTGCTTTTGAATTATGGTGTTTTCTCCATTAATTTTATTTCTGAAAATCAAGACACTTCACTCTCCTGGTTTAACTTAGGTAAATGAAATCACACACAAGCTCTCTTCCCCAGTTAGAATATTAGTACAGTTAGTATATCAAAATCTGAATTAAAAAAAAAGAGGGTATTTCTGTTCATGTTACTGTTATAGACTCAGTGGACCAAACTGTGTCCCCTACAACGTGTGTCAGCTTGACTAGGCTGTGATTCCCAATATTGTGTGACTGTCCAACATTTTGTGATCTGATGTAATTTTCCTATATGTTGTAAATCCTACCTTTACGATGTTAAGTAGTTATGTTAACAAGGCAGAACTCAATCTACAAGGTTAGGCTGTATCTTAAACCAAGCTCTTTGAGATACACAAGAGAGGAGTGAGCATACAGACATGGGAACTTCACACCACTGAGAAAGTAGTGCCAGGATCAAAGCATATACTTTAGACCCAGAGTCCCTGCAGGGAAGGGAAGATTGATGACAAGAACCTTCCCCCAGAGTTAACAGAGGCAAACAGCCTTCCCCTAGAGCTGGTATCCTGAATTTGGACTTGCACCTCCTAAACTGTGAGAGAATACATTTCTCTTTATGAAAGCCATCCACTCATGGTGTTTCTGTTAGAGCAGCAGGAGTTAACTACAACACTTACCAAAATGAAAACCAAACAAGCTCCCATTGAGCCATTTCTAACTCATGGTAAACCCAGGTGTTGCAGATTAGAACTGCTTTCACTAGGCCCTTCTTCCCAGACCCCTTTGGGTGGATTTGTACAGCCAACCTTTTGGTTACTAGGCAATCACTTAACTGTTTGCAACATTCAGGTAGTTCACGTTCAGGTTACCAAAATTAAAACAAAAAAGTTGTCATCAAGCTGATTCCAACTCGTCATGACCCTTCAGGACAAAGAAGAACTGCTCATACGGTTTCCAGTGAGGGGCTGGTGGATCCAACCCACCAACCTTTTGGTTAGCGGCTGTCAGGTTACAGAGGATACCAAACCACAGAAGGAAAAAAAGACAGATTTTTAGTGAAAGAAAGAAAACTTTTATCACTGCTGCACAGAAAAGAACCTCAAACAAAATGAATGCATGTCTTATCAATTTTCATTTTCAAAAAACGAGTAAGATACACAAAGAAAAAACAGCGCCACTTAACTTTTTGTCTGAAGTTACCCCATTCCGTTTCTTACCTAAAAAGACAGAAAATGAAAATGAGAAATGTGAAATACTTTGTAAGACAAAATTACTCCAGAGAAGATAATTTGAAAACGATCTCATTTTCAATCAGTCAAGTATGTCCCTATGAGTCAGAAAACAGCACACTGGTTAAGAGCCATAGCTTCTAACCAAGAGGTCAGCAGTTCGAATCCACCAAGCACTCCTGGGAAACCCTGCAGGAAAACTCTGTGATAGAGCATCTCTGTGTGCTGGAATCAACTTAACAGCAACAGGTTTGTTTTGGTTTGGTTTGGTTTTTCGTTCGTTTTGGTGGTTTTTTTTTTTTTTTTTTTTGGTTCATTTTGTTTTTTTGTTGCGTTTTGTGTTTTGTCGCTCCTTGAATACTCTGGGGGTCAGTTCTACCCTGGCCCCTAGTGTCGCCATGAGTTGGATCCCACTTGACGGCACTTGGCTCTTGGCTTTGTGCTTTGTTTCGTTTTCTTTCGTTTGTCACATGGAACTCAAGGGCAATGGTTTCATTTTTGGTAATTAGGAACTTGGCCTCCTAGTAGAGTGTAAGAGCCTGCCTTCAAGGAGCTTACACTGGGTTCCAGACAGCAAGGTTTACTGTAGGGGGTGGGGCGGGAACTCACTGCTGTCAGGTCAGCTCTGACTCATAGCAGCCCTGTGGGACAGAGCAGAACGGCTCCATAGCATTTCCAAGGAGCACCTGGTAGATTGGAACTGCCAATTTGGGGGTAAGCAGATGAAGTACTCAACAACTATGCCACCATAGTTTCTACTATCTGGAGAGCTACCTCCAAATAACGGAAACAGCAACCAAATGATGCATGTTACACCACTGTTCGCTCAGCACCTTTCAGCCACCTCCGTTCTGTCATGTAAATCTACATGTATTTTCTTGTCCTTCAAGATTCTCTCTCGCTGCTCTCCCACCCTCACCTCACAGCTCGGCCTGACTGATTTAAGTGATGCTCTCTTAAGTGAATCTTTCTGGTCTTTCCCCAGGCCTCACAGGTGCACGCACGCAAACACACACACATGCACACGCACACATGCGTACGCACACCCTGCTTACCACCTGGCTGTCTTGGGTAGGGAATACAGGGCAATGGAGATGAGAAAGCGTTTTTAAATGAGAGACACTTCATTAGCCCCCTTTCTTCCCTCTGGACCCCTACTTCTCATCACCTCTGCCATGGCAAACTCAGGAGCCTTCCCAGCTCCATTCTGATCGCCTTACATATCCCACTGCTCTGGGTTCTCCGTCATTTGTAAGGCTCAGCAATGGTAAATGCACGTGGCTGCCTTCAACTGTGACGTAGCAATCAGAGGGCAATGACACTATTCTACAAGCAATGTCCACATTTGCCCCATCATAAGCAAGAGTCTGTATAGAAAGACTGTCTGTGGAATGTATAAATTAGAGGGGTTTTGCCCCCAGCACCCATGTTATAATAGTAGTGTATGTAAACAGCATGCCTAACAGTTGCTTTCCCTTTTTTTTGCTGTCATCAGTGATGTTTTTGTAATGTTGAGTGGCATTTTTGCTTGTTTCTCTAGAACCTTGATGCATTTCAAATGGGCAAACATTAGTCATCTTCTCTACCTGGGTATGTTAAATATTTGGGTTGTAAAATTTACATGTTGTGCATACCTACTTTTCAGTTATTTATTCAGCTTCATTATGATCACAGTAATTTTACAGTGTGGGGAGGATCTTTATAAAGCATTTTGAAATAAAAATAATCTGTTACTGATTTTACATGTCTTGATTTTATTTTCATTGTAATACAAGGTCTGACAATTAAGTTTACAAACCCATCCTGGAATAAGTGCTACATATCTCATTGCTGACTATCACTATAGCCACCTTCCAAGTACTCTCCTTGATAAGTTATGCACTGACATCAGTACCTAGTCCACTCTTCAAAGCAATTTTGGAACTCTTTCTGGAACGGTCATCAGAGCTGTTCTCATATAACCCTTGATGTCCTGTATGTCTTCAAAATGCCTTCCTTTCAACATTTCCTTTATCTTTGGGTAAAAGCAAAAGACACTGGGAGCCAGATCAGGTGAGCAGGGAGGGTGTTCCAACACAGTGATTTGTTTACTGGCTAAAAATTCCCTCACAGACAATGATACAAATAAGTTTACAAACTTGCCATCTGCCACTTGGGCTACCATGTGCAATGGCCATCCCAATAAGAGTTCCAAAATTGCTTTGAAGGGTGGACTAGGCACTGGTGTCAGTGCATAGCTTCCCAAGGGGAGTACTTCAAATGTGTCCATAATTATGAGAGAGGAGAAAACTTTTAAGAAGATTTCACTTTAAGATTCACAGATGCCCAACAGCTTCTCTCTGATTCAGCTCATATCTGAGGACCAACTGGGTCAGCCCACCCCTCTGGGTCAGCCCAAAGATGCTCCTCCCTCCCCTCACAGGATTCCCTGAGGTGGGCCTAGCTCCTGGGAAGAGGGTGGCTTATTGCTTACCTAGTGTCCCTTTAAGAATGCTGTGCAAATGAAATCGCAATATGAAAATCTGTAAACCTGTAGCCACCAATTGGGAGGATGTATGAAAATTCTTTTGTTTGCTTCTTTGAGAAAATGTATAAATGGTATGTTTGATAATAGAACGGGTGCACGGCTATTTTTCAGACTTGAGTCTGGCTGCAGCACTGCTGGCAACAAAGCCCCTTCCTCCTCAAGACAAATTGGTGTTTGAGGTGTTTTCTGCTCTGTGGGCCAAATTTATCATTTTCCTGCAACAATTATATTCAGCAATGACATATGTAGCACTTAGAACAATCAAGTTCACAGACTTAATTGTTGGATCTCGTATATTAACCAGAATGCCTGGATGATTCAAAAGGTTAAGTGCATGTCTACTAACCAAAAGGTTGGTGGTGAAAGAATCCTTCAGAAGAATGGCCTGGCAATCTGTTTTGAAAAGGTCACAGCCATGACAACCCCACGGAACACAGTTCTACTGCGACACACATCAGGTCAACACGAGTCAGAATCAACTATGGCAACTGGTTTGGTTTAATATATTCGTAACAGTTCAAAATATGAAAACCAAACAAACACACTGCCATCAAGTTGATTCTGACTCACAGGAACCCTATAAGGACACAGTAGACTTGCTCCATAGAGTTTCCAAGGACCTTCTAGTAGGTTTGAACTCCTGATTTACTTAGCAGTCATAACACTTAACCACTATAACACCAGATTTTCCAGTTCAAATACAGCTTTTAAAAAACTGGGTCTTATCCATATCAATGGGAAACTGCATCAGCTTGTGAGACCAGAAGAACCAGATGGTGCCCAGCCACCCCCAAAGGCAGATATGATAAGGGACACAATGTTGGACCCCTGAGGCAACACAAGAGAAAGAGATGTGCAGTTCAAGAACTCTTCTAAAAGATCAGAACTAGTGGTCTAATAGCCTGGAGGGTACCCTGGAAACATTGCCCCTAGACTTGCTGCTGGCCCAGAGCTGAAAGCAGTACTGAGGTCAACTCTTCGACAAGAATGGACTGAATTAGTGAACACAGTGTGAGCACACGGTGCATGTACTTTATGATTACATACATTTATAGGAGGCTGTCCTACTTGTTTCTTTTTAGACAGGAGAGAAAAGGGTAGAGAGGAGGGGACAGATCCTCATTAAGAGGATACTAGAAGTATAAAGTGAAAAGAAGGAATGTGTCCTCACAGGGTGAGTAGATGGAGCTGCAGATAGGCAGGCAGGTGGAATTGATATGGACTGTATATATTCACATAATAAAAAAAATTGGGTCTTAATAAATTTTATTAATTCCAAACCAAAATAGTTGGGGCAAGGAATAAGTTAAAATGTCACTTTACTGAGGAATCTCATTCTTCATGAGCAAATTATGACTATGGCTTCAAACTCTAAAATCACCTAGTCTGTAACAGATAGAGGAAGTGCCATGCAGACAATCCCTATCTCTTTGTTAAAGCGAGTCACTTTTCTTTCCTGTAAGGGAAAATATTTTTGTGGCCTACATTAAGATATGTCATGCCATTTGAAAGTAGTGGAACTTATATTGCAAAATATCCTATAATGCAGATTTTTTATTAGGTCATAGTTGGAACTGAAAATGTGCCTAAAGAGCTTTACTGCACTCTTAAATGTCATTGCAGTCTAAGACTTTCTTTTTGCTGATTGACTGAAAATCTACATTCCCATATAGATTTGCATGTCTACCTATATGCAGCACCCACTGCTCTCCCTGCCCAGTGACAGCACACTCTTCCTCTCTGCTCCATACATGTCTTATCCTCCCAACAACTTCCTATCCTCTCCTATCCATCCACTCCCCTTCTTCCAGTAAGAGGTCAGCAGGATGACACCCTATAAATGCATAAACCATAAAGTGCACACATGATATGGTCACTATGTGTCACCAAGCCCAATCCATTCCTGTCCAAGAGTTGACTTCCATTATGATTTATGGACAAGGGCAGCATCAGGGCCAGGGGCCATGCTTCCATGGGAACTCAGAGGCCAGTGGACCATCAGTCGCGGTCTTTTAATGGAGATCTCACAGTGCACCCCTTTTTATTCTTGCTTTGAGAGCAAGATTCAACTTTGTGAGCTCCATCACAGGTATCACTGGTGGTGGCCGGGCACCATCTGGCTCTGGCACTCACAAGTTGGTGTAGTCACCCACTCATGTGCGTCTCTCTGTCTTCTGGGATCTCTTTCTCCCTTTCATTTTTGTCCTTGGTGATCATCTGTTCCTGTTGAGTTGGGACCATTTGCTGTACCCTCAGATGGCAGCTTGGCAGCTTTTAAGACCCCAGATGCCACTTACCAAGGTGGGGTGCAGAAGGCTCTCTTTGCAAAATGCTACTTGTGCCAGTTGGCCTGAGTTTCACCTGAGAGCACGGCCTCCGATCCCCAGCCCCAGCTACTCCATCCTTGTAATATTGGATTAAGATGGGAGGAGTAATCATGTTATGTTGCAGGCCAGTTAATACTGATTTTCTTTCTAATGTGTGCTGCCACAGATTTCATGCAACCAAATTTCTATCAACTATCTAATCTAAACCGTCCCACCATCACCCTCCATCCTTCCTCCACTCTTGCAGCCATCAGAGTCTTTTCTTCGATGCACGAATCTCTTTTTAAGTTATGGTAAGAGTCTCGTACAATATTTGTCCATTTGTCACTGACTAGTTTCACTCAACATAATGTCCTTGAATTGAAACCACATTATGAGATGTTTCCTAAAATCATTGTTGTTCTTTCTCATTGCATAGTGTTCCATTGAGTATATATACTATCGTTTACTTATCCATTCCTCTGTTGTTGGGCACTTGGGTTGATTCCATATTTTTGCTATTGTGCACTGTGCTGTGATAAACAATCGTGTGCATGTATTAGTTGGTGTGAATGGCCTTGATTCTGTAAGATATATTCTGAGCAGTGGAATTACTGGGTTAAATGGTATATCTATATCTAGCTTTTTAAGGAAGTATCAGATTGCTTTCGAAAAAGGCTGCACCGTTTTGCAATCCCATCAACAGTGTAGGAGAGTTCCAATTTCTCCACAGCCTCTCCAGCATTTCTTTGTTTGCGTTTCCTGGATCATAGCCAACCTTGCTGGGGTGAGATGGTATTTCACTGTAGTTTTGATATGAATTTCTTTAATAGCTAATGATCATAAGCATGTCCACATGTGGTTTTTGGCTGCCTAGATCTCCTCTTTAGAGAAGTATCTGTCCATCTCCTTTGCCCATTGCTTAATTGGATGATTTATCTTCTTCTTATTGATATTTTGTAGTACCTTACAGACTATGGAAATCAGACATCAGTCTGACATACACTTGTCAAATATTTCTCCCCATTCTGTCGGTGGTCTTTTAATTCTATTGATGAAGTCTGTAGATGAGCAAAAGTGTTTGATTCTTAATAGTTCCCATTTATCTATTTTCTCTTCTTTTGATTGCAGTCTGTTTGTCAGATTTTGAAGTCTGTCTACACTGTGTATTAAAACATCCATTGTTGATCCTACTTTTTGTTGGATGAGCTTTATCATTTTAGATTTGATATTTAGGTCTTTTATCCAGTTTGAGTTGGTTTTTGTACAAGGTGTGAGATATGGGTCTTGTTTCAATTGATTGCAGATGGATATCCAGCTTTGCCAGCACCACTTGTTGAAGAGATTGTTTTTCCCGTTTAATGTCTCAGGGCCTTTGTCAAACACGTACTGTTCATAGGAATATGGCGTCATCTCTGGGGTCTCAGTTCTGTTCCATTGATCTATCTGTCTCTTGTTGTAACAATACCAGTTTTGTATTTGTTGTACCAATACACTATTTTGACTACTGTGGCAGTGTAATAGGTTCTAAAGTCAGACAGTGAGAGTCCTCCCAGTGTGTTCTTCTCATTCAGTAGTGCTTTAGTTATCCAGGGCATCTTCCCTTTATAAACAAAGTTGGTAATTCGTTTCTTGGTCTCATTAAAAAATGTCACTGGAGCTTGTATCAGGATTGCATTATATAAGTAGATTGCTTTGGGGAAAAATAGACATTTTGAAAATATTAAGTCTTCCTATCCATGAGCAGGGTAGGATTCTCCATTTATGTATCTCTCTCTTAGTTTCTTGTAGAAATCGCTTGTAGTTCTCTTTGTAAATCTGTTATTTCTCTGGTTAAATTTATTCCTAGGTACTTTATCTTGTTAGGGGCTATGGTAAATGGTATTGACTTGGTGATTTCTTCCTTAATAATCTCGTTGTTGGTATAAGGGAATCCTACTGATTTACTTATGTTTATCTTGTATCCTGAGATTTCGCTGAACTCTTCTATCAGTTTGAGTAGTTGACTTATGGATTCTTTAGGATTCTCTGCATATACATCACATCATCTGCAAATAGGGAGATTTTGACTTCATCTTTGCCGATGCAGATGCGCTTTATCTCTTGGTCTTGTCTAATTGCTCTGTCTAGAACTTCTAGTACAATGTTGAATAGGAGACGTGACAGTGGGCATCCTTGTCTAGTTCCTGTTCTCAAGGGAAACTCTTTCAGCCTCTCTCCATTCAGGATGACATAGGCAGTTGGCTTTGTATAAATGGCCCTTATTGCATTGAGGAATTGGCCATCTATTTCTATTTTGCTGAGAGTTTTTCTCATGAATGGTTGTTGGACTTTATCAAATGCCTTTTCTGCATCAATAGACAAGATCAGGTGATTCTTGTCTTTTGTGTTACTTGTGTAGTTGATCACATTAATTGTCTTTCTGATTTGAATCAGCCTTCCATACCTGGTATGAATCCAACTCGGTCATGATGGATTATTTTCTTGATAGGTTGTTGTGTTCTATTGGCAAGAATTTTGTTGAAGATTTTTTCATCTAGATTCATGAGTAGTATCGTTCTGTAGTTCTCCTTTTTGGTTGGGTCTTTCCCTGACTTTGGTACCAGGGTTATGCTTGTTTCATAGAATGAGTCTGGGAGTATTCCATCCCTTTCTATACTGCGAAATAGTCTCAGTAGTATCAGAGACAACTCTTCTCTGAAACCTTGGTAGAATTCTGTGGTGCAGCCATCGGGGGCCAAGCTTTTTTTCGTTGGTAGTTTTTTGATGAAATTTTCAATCTTTTCCTTTGTGATAGGTTTATTAAGTTGTTCTGATTCAGCTTGTGATAACTGTGGTAGGTGATATAAGGAACTTGTCCCTTTCCTCTAGGTTTTCAAATTTGTTAGAGTACAGTCTTTCATAGTATTCTGCTATGATATTTTGGGGTTTTGTTGGATCTGTTATACAATTTCCCTCTCATTTCTGATTTGGGTTATTTGTTTCCTGTTTAGTAAATTTAGCCAACGGTATGACAATTTTGTTGATCTTTTCAAAAATCAGCTTTTGGTCTTTTAAATTTTTTCAGTTGTTCTTCTATTCTCTAATTGATTCAGTTCTGCTCTAATCTTCATGATCTGTTTTCTTCTGGTGCCTGCTGGGTTCCTCTGTTATTCTCTCTCTACTTGTTCAAGCTGTATGGTTAGTTCTTTGGTTTGGTTTCTTTCTTCCTTCCAGATATGTGCATTTATGGAGATGAACTGACCTCTGAACACTGCTTTGGATGTATCCAATGGGTTCTGATAGGAAGTGTTTTCATTCTCATTGGAATTCATGAATTTCTTTATTTCATTGTTGAGCAAGATGTTGTTCAGTTTCCATGAGTTGTACTTTCTACATACGTTTTTCTACTACTGATTTCAACTTTTATGGCTTTATGATCTGAAAAGATGCTTCACATTAATTAACTGGTAATGATTTTGTTGAAAAGTGCTTTATGTCCTAGCACATGGTCTATTCTGCAGAATGTTCCATGTGCACTGGAGAAGGTGTAGTTGTCCGCTGATGGACAGAAAGTTCTGTGTATGTCAATGAGGTCTAGTTGGTTAACTGTGGCAATAAGGTCTTCTGTGTC
Source organism: Heterohyrax brucei (assembly GCA_028571685.1). Lineage (NCBI taxonomy): Eukaryota > Metazoa > Chordata > Mammalia > Hyracoidea > Procaviidae > Heterohyrax > Heterohyrax brucei. The sequence goes on from CM053149.1 coordinate 57,487,766, forward strand.
TTTATTGAGCTTTTTTCTGGATGATCTGTCCAATACTAAGAGTGGAGAGTTGAAGTCTCCTACTATTATTGTGGAGTGATCTATCTCATTCTTGAGTGTAGTTAGTGTTTTTCCTATATATTTAGGTACTCTAATAATAGGTGCATAAATATTTAATATTGTTAAATCCTGCTTGTGTACTGAATCTTTCAGCAGTAAATAGTATCCATCCTTGTCCACAAAGGTGGATTTTACATTAAAATCTATTTTATCTGAGATTAGAATTGCCACACCTGTTCTTCTTTGTGTATTGTTAGCTTGATATATATTCTTCCATCCTTTAATTTTCAATTTGTTCCTATCTTTAAGTCTAAGGTGAGTTTCTCGTAGGCAACATATGGATGGGTCATGTCTTTTGATCCAAGATGTCACTAGGTGTCTCTTTACTGGAGCATTCACTCCATTCATATTCAATGTGATTATTGATAGGTATGGGTTCACTGCTGCCATTGTGATATGTTTCTTTGTTGTTCTTATTAATCTACTCTAGGGCATTCTTCTTTATGAGTTGATTTTTCACCTTTTTCAGGGTTGGTTTTGTGATTGTTGAGACTGCTGTATTCATTTCTTAATTTGATATATTGCATCTTTATTGTGTTTTATGGCTGCCTCTATGATCCCTCTTAGTAAACTATGCATAAACCTGATTTTAATTACTACCAGTCTCATTAACTTCCTCTCCATCTGGAAGGACTACAGCAACTGTAGTACACCCTTCTTTTTAATATGATGACATCATAGTTTTCATGAAATGATCACTGGATCATTTATTTCACTATTATACCTTTGATTGTGTTTGGAGCCTTCCCTAACTGGGTAGGAATCTAGATGATGTGTCCTGCATTTGTTTCTAAAATAGAAAGTTAGTGGTTTTCTTCTTCTAAGTGAAGAGATTCTTTCAGTATTTCTTGTAGTTTGGGTTTGGTTTTTACAAAGGCTCTGAGTTTCTGTTTATCTGCAAGTGTCTTAATTTCACTTTCATATTTGAAATATAGTTTTGCAAGATATATAATTCTCAGTTGGAAGTTCTTCTCCAAAGCTTTGAATGTATCATGCCACTGTCCTGTGCCAACATTGTTTCGGCTGAGAAATCAGACAAAAGCCTACAGGGTTTCCCTCTGAGTATTAGCTTTGCTTTGAGTCTTGCTGCCTTTAAGAGTTTCTCCTTATGTTTCATATTGTTAAGCCTGATTATAATATGTCTTGGAGTCTTTCTTTGGAGGTCTATATTGAATGGCATTCAACATGCATCTTGGATATCTATAGTCTCTTCTTTCATAATTTCTGGGAAGTTTTCTGTCAGCAGCTCAGCAACAATACTCTCTGTGTTTTCAGGTGTCTTGCCTGTTCAGAAACTCCACTTAATCATAGGTTGTTCCTCTTAATAGAGTCCCACATGCTTCTTAATTCTTCTTCCTTTTTCTTGCTTCTTTTTTCTGATTTCTCCTCATAGACGCTGGAGTCAGTAGCTGTGTCTTCCAAGACAGAAAGCCTCTTTTCCATTTTTTTCCATTCAATTTTCTTGGCTTTGAACTGAAGTTTCTATGTCTTTGATTTTGTTCATGATCTGTTCAAACTACAGAAAGGCTACTGTCCTGCTAGCCTCTGCTGCCAGGCCCCAGCTGTAGGTGACACTGTGTAGAATACTGCTTTACTGCCTGAAAAGTGCTCTCCTACAGGCAGGTGCTGCCTCCCAGCCCAGGAATTAGGTCCAGCTGAGGCTTCTGTATGGGTAATCCGCCTCCCAGTGGAACAAGATACTGTTCTGCACAAGCTCACCACCTGGCTGGGACCAAAAGAGAGGCCAAAGGTGCCAAGATGCACAGAGTCCACACCCTCTGTTGCCAGGCCACAGTCATAGGTGACACAGTGTAAAATACTGCTTTTTTGCTGGAATAGTAGTCTCTCCCAGGCAGGCACAGCCTCCCAGGCTAGGAACTAAGTCCAGCCAGGGCCTCTGTATGAGTGTTTCCCTCCCCCACCCCACAATCGAACATGATAGCATCCCACACAAGCTTTGCACCTTCTTGGTACCAGCTACTGTATGGTAGAGGCCAAAAGGGAGGCCAAAGGTGCTGAGATGCACAGAGTCGAAAGCTGGGCTCTCAAAATATGGCAATTTAACTTGCCAATTCCACCAGCAGTGTGTCTGAGACTAGCATCTAGTCAAGTCCCAGCTCTGCCCACTGGTTAAGAGAGAGAAAAAAAAATTAAAATGGTAAGTTACCTTTGGTCCATGAAAGCCCATGCTTGCCATGAGTGTGGTCAGTGAAAGAGAGGAGGTTTTGCCTTCAGTGGTATGAAGTCAAAATTAACAGCACTATGCTGTATACTATGGCTCACTAGGTGTCCAGAAGGCTCTGTTTAATTATCAGTTCAGGTATTGGGTTCCAGAGGGATTTAGGGAGATGTGTGCTTAGTCTGCCACCTGACTCTGCCTCCAAAGACTTTTTACTTTCAGTAGGTGCAGCATCTCTAGTAGCTTTCTCAAAACCCAACTTTTTGTTACCAGAGTTGGACTGTTTATGCTTTTAGAAACTCCATAAGCCCTTACTTCTCAATACATTGTTTATACACAAATAAGCATAATTTGCCTTCTTTTTCTTTTTCTATTTATTCTCCCATCTTCATTTTATGTAGCTAGAATCTCATGCTACAAAACCAAATACTAAATTACATGGTTATGATAATGGTCATTTTGGTTTTGTGTTTTTTTTCCATCTGAAAGCTCATAATGGTTGCAATTTATGTTTTTATTCATTTGCCAGCCAAGTGCCATCAAGTTGGTGGTGACCATTCATTTGGACAAGTCTAAAACACAACCTTATTTTTCTTTGTTTTATTATATGGTGCTGCCATCTATGGGTTCTTGTCATACAAATTCATTTTGGTGGGAGGCTTTAAGGAATTTAGGATGTGTTCAACAGGTTGTATTTATTTGAGGGTTTTATTTGTTTTGTTGTTTTGTTGGTTGGTTAGTTGTTGGTTGACTGAATTTAAATTTGTAGTTACACATTAAAATGTTGTCATTTAAAAACAGTGTTCGGGGTGTTATTTTTGGATGCATTAGACTGTTTTGTTTGCTTTTCTTTAATGATAAAATCAAGTAACCATTAAAATTAAAATGTAAGAAACCACTTTCTAGCTCTCGTTTAAAGATAAGACAGTCAAGACCCCAAGTGACTAAATAAATTCCATATAGTTACATAGCCTGTCATGAACAGAGACTGAATTATTGCCTGTAGTTAAGCAGTTTAACACCTGCACTAGGGATTTAAATTTATGTTTTTGTTTGCCTTTTTTACAACCTCACCCAGCAAAAATACCTGATTCCTAACACCTGAAGATATATTCTTTTTAAAATGAAGATAAATATGAGCTGCTTTAAATATATAATCATCTAACCAGATAAGCCATCCCTGTTTTAGTTAAATTTACATGTTTGACTAATTTTTTTTAAATAAGGCAAGCTGTCTATTTTTTGAGAAATCTCATTATGTTGAGAAGACATTTATAGACAAACAGTTGTATGTTTATTAGGGGTGGAAGGAGAGAGAATCCAATGTCACCTTTGATTTCTTAGTAGTTCTGTCCAGACACAAGGCACTCAAGGGAAGAAGTCAAACTTTGACTTATTTCTGACTCTAGCTACAAAAATATTTTGAAAGTTTGATAGCAAGAAAATTCACTGGGAAATTCAAAACATTAACATTTACTTTCCCCAAAAAAGGTGGAATTTAATAAAATTCGTTGGAGTCCAATGATTATAATTTGTGAAGAGCATGTATTCATTCCTTTTTCTGACAGGAACTCTGTTTGACTGTCTCCACTTGGACTAACCTAGTGTTATGGCTCTGAGGTACTGGCATCTCCAACTCAGGCTGGTTCTTCACTTAGTGACAAACACTGGCATTTAAACCCTATACATTACAAACACAGAGTGACAGTGGATCAGCCTATACTCTGCCACCTATCTACTTTGGAATAGTTCTCCAAGTTCACAGTGCAACAAGACAGTGACACAGCAGATAATCAATGAGAACAAGTACTCGATGGCAATGGGTTTGGGTTTTTTATTTTGTCGTTTTGCTTTAATTTGTGCCAAAGAGTTTGACTCATGAGCAGGAACTGCTAAAAGCAATATTATAAATATACCACACACAAAACTCTGGATTAGCTGTGAGAAATTACAAACAAGAGTAAAATTCAATCTTGATTCCCAACAAAAAGATGGTAGTCTTGATAGAAGGAATAATTTTAAAAATCACTAGAACATAAACCAAGTCTATGCACAAAATTTGTGGAAGAGGTTTCTTTTGAGACTAAACTTAAAAAGTACCTGAAAAGAAGCTGAAGCCAGAAGTATATTGCATATAGAAGAAATAGCAAGACAAAAGGCAAGTAGGAAATTTTGGATATGACGATATAATGTCAAGTTATCCGTTATGAGAGGAGCTTCTAGAAGACAATTTCTGAAAGTTAGATTGCAAAAATATTATGAAAACTCTTATTCATCACAGTGAATACAGTCATTTTAGACCCAGAGACTGACTAGGAAGTTCTATAAGCTTTCTATGAGCTCTGATCTGGAAAATTAAGGAGTAAGAACTTAAAGCCATAGAATAAGGGGGGACACTACTGAAGGGACTGGAATGGAAAAGGAAATGAGCTGAAACAGCTGTGATGGAAAGAAGCGAATAGTTGTGGGAAACACTGTAATGATGGAATATCCTACAACTTAGCATGAACTGTGAGAAGAATATTGAATATACCATGGACTGCCAAAAGAACAAACGAATCTGTTCTGGAATAAGTACAACCAGAGTGCTCTTTGGCAGCAAAGATGACTAGACTGTATCTTACGTATTTTGGAGATGTTGTCAAGAGGGATCGGTCCCTGGAAAAGAACATCATGCTTGGTAAAGCAGAAGGTCAGCAAAAGAGATGGAGACCCTCAACAAGATGGACTGACACAGTAGCTACAACAATGGGCTTAAGCGTAAAAAATGATTGTGAGCACAGCATAGGACCAAGCAGTGTTTCATTCTGCTCTTCATAAAGTCACTATGAGTCGGAACCAAGTTGACCACATCTAACCAGCATGAACTGATAGAGTTTTGAAAGGAGGGAGGGGCTGCATACAATGCATAGGCTAGAAATCGATGCTGCCATTGGGAACAGGAAAACCACAAGAAGTGATAAATCTTGAGAGAAAGATAACAAGATTTCTGTGCCAATGTTGAGTTCAAGGCATCAAAAGTCATTTCAAGAGGGGTTGCCCAAAAGCTGAACAAACCAGGAGATCGGACCTGCAGAAGTACATTTGGGACATTTCTACAACGAAAAGACCATTAAAATCATGAGAGTCATTGAAATCGGAATTGCTTAGCAACAAGAAGGCCATCCAGAAACCACTGGAAAAGCTTTATTAGCAGAACCACATGAAGAAAAAGAATTAGAGAAGATACAGAGAAGTCATCAGTTAAGAAGAAAATCAGGAAAAATACTACAAAGAAAAGAGAAAGCACAGGGAAAAGACTGTCAACAGCTGTCAAAGCTTCAGTCAAGGGAAAGAAAAACAAGCCTCAGAACAGAGTGTAGATTATGTCTACAAGGAAATTATCATTGACCTTTAAGAAATGATTTTTATTAGAAAGATCTTCTCCCCCCCCCCCCCAAATACTAAATACATGCCTTTTACAAACAATGGTGGGATTATTTGTTCTCAATTATTGATTTCCTCCACTCTTTTGTCATCCTTCTCAGTAAGACGAATGTACTTTCAACCCAGTTACTTTGGGCCATGTGACTTATTTTGGCCAGCACGCTGTGAGCAGACATGACTTAGCAAGTTACGCTATTGTCCGCTGTCATGAGTTGGTTCCTGACTCACAGCTACCACGTGCACAATGAGGCCAGACCATTGTAATCCATAGGGTTTTCAATGACTGATTTTGCAGAAGTTATCCCCAGACCTTCCTTCCTTTACCACCTTCTACCAGAGGCATAAATTGTGCTCACATGGTTAGGTTCTGCCTTTTGCCATGAGATGAAATATCCAGATGTGGCTGGGTCCTAAAAGAGAAACATATACCGAGTTAAATGCAGTTAAGGCCAAACAATACCAGCTGCAACCAACCTGCAGCCCTTTTGCAACGTAAGTTAGGAATAAATATTTGTCATTACAAGCCACTGAATTATTGAGGCTGCCTGTTCCCACAGTAAAAGCTGACTAATAAACTAGCTTTGAAAACAAATCAACTTTTTAAAATTTTAAGAATTTGGACATGTTGCTAACTATGTAGAGTTCCTTCAGATTAAAAATTAAAAATAATTTAATCATTGTCATAAACCTGAAACAAAGTTTGGAATAAAAAATTGTGTCTACCAGCCTTTGGCTCTTCATTTAAATAATTTACAGACATATGTGAAACTTTAAAAAGTGCCTATACTGTCCAACTGGTCTCTTTATAGACAGGGGAGGAGAGGTTGGGGAGGAGGGAACAAGTGTTGATTGAGTGGATATTGAAAGAGTGGAGGGGATGAGCGTGCTGTCACAGGGTGAGGAAAACAAGATACAGTTGCATAAAGTTAGATGATTGAGGTTTCATATGGCAAATTCATGTGAATTGTAAACTTTCACTTAGCCATATTAAAAATTAAAAAACAAAAAGTAGATCACCAAAAAAAAAAAATGCCTCTAGTAATGCAATATAAAAGATACAGGGCATGCTTTCTTTTAATTTGCCTCCATAGTCTTTTTGATAGTTGTATGGCCACTCTCTCTCTGTACTTGGATTTACTGTGGAAAGTATTTCCCCTCGCTGTTATTGCTGGCAACAACTGAATCATTCTGGTCTGTGTGGAATGCCAACAAGCTACACAGCCAACTGTGCTATTAGAGTGTCTCTTGAGATATTCTCCACTGTTCCTTTATTCTTAGCAGCTCTTTGTGATTTACAACTTTTTTGTTTGTTTTGTTATGGAATGGTAATGTGGTTCTTGATGTATAGTTGCAACACAGTAAATTTTTTCTGATTTAAAGAAACAACTCACCATGTGAATATTTTCAGGCATTTTTAAATGTAATCCTTTTCTCCTTGACTTGGAATGTAAAATCAATGGCATACTAATTAAAACATAGTACCTTAGTTTATAACCAAAAAACCCATTGTTGTTAAGTCGATTCTGACTCATACTGATCCTATGGACAGTGTAGAACTGCCTGATAGTTTCCAAGGAACGCATTGCAGATTTGAATTGCCAATCTTTTCGTTACCAGCTGTAGCACTTAACCAGTACACCACCATGGTTTCTCCTTAGTTTATAATGTGCACAACTTTTCCTTTGCAACACATACATATGTTATTAGAAACTAAAATTGTGTATATTTTTTTAAACAAGAGAGGATATTGTTTTAGGACATGAGGATTTTGACCATTTGCCATCAAATGTTTCCAAAATCATTAGGGATGCTTAGTCACCTATGTGAGAGTATTGATAGTTCAGTTCTTTAGCTTCATTCCATGTCCAAAAAAAAAAGGCAAAAGGTATTTACAGTAAGTAACTATTAACTGTGCAACAGAAACCCTGGTGGCATAGCAGATTAAGTGGTACACCTGCTAACCGAAAGGTCAGCAGTTCAAATCCACCAGATGTTCCTTGGAACCTATGAGGCACTTCCACACTGTCCTATAGAGTTGCTATGAGTCAGAATCGACTTGATGGCAGTGGGTTTGGTATTGGGTTTTGTAAACTATCTTCCTTATAAATGTTAGGGCAGTTCTGTCTGGTCAGAAGCATGTGGCTAATACTAATCTGTCTCATTTAAAAAAAGGAAGGAGATTAAAGACACGGCCCTGAAACCAGAAGTCTAGGGTGTCAGCACTGGTCAATCAAGTAGGAGGCAGCAGATGGCCCAATTAGAGGAGCTGTGACATCCAGGAAGATACTAAGAGGCTGATACAGAAACACTAGTGAAATAATGAGGAGGATTTAAAAAATGGCAACTCAGTAGTTTCCAAGACAAAACAAACAGAGGTGGGAAAGCTGAAAGGGGTAATGCATAAAGAGACTTGCTTTGAGAAATATTTGTAATAAAATGACCTTTTGATTCCTTAGAAAACAGTACCAGTATGAAGACTCATTTTCCAGCTCTTACTACATGAAATGTTTATCTTATTATGTATTAAATAGTACTACTACTGTAACTGTTTTCAAGAGTATATTTAATTACAATCTCTGCATAGATTTCATTGTTAAATTAATATGTGATGACATCATGACGTCTATCAGAACGTGCTCACAAAAAATAACCCACTCAGTCCTTGGGTTTTCTTTCTTGCCCTTTAAATGTTCCCTTTAGGTACCTATAGAAAAATATAGTGTATCAATTCTGCTATAGTGTCATCCTTCAGGAATAGAGCACCTGAAAGTTTGTTCTTCACTGTCAGCTTATGTAGAGGCAGTCCTGAGCTCAGATGTCCAACCCAACGATGATGTGTGAGAAGTGCTTCCTGTGCATCTCTCTCTATTTAAACTCCAACTTCAGTTCTTAGTTTCAAGGAAGATGAGGACCCAGAAAGTTTTGTCCCTAGAAGTTCATATTCTCAAATATTCCCGCATGTTCCCCATATGCTTTACTTCTCCTTTGGGAAACCTTACACTCTAGACACCATAAGTGCTTTAGTTATCAAATGCTGCTGTAACAGAGATACCACAGATTGAAGATTTGAGAAACAGAAATGCATTCTCTCACAATTTAGGAGGCTGGAAGTTCAAATTCAGGTTACCAGCTCTAGAGGAAAGTTCTCTCTCTGCGTTGGTTCTGGGGAAGCTTTTTGTCATTAATCTTCCCCTGGTCTAGGATCTTCTCAGCATGAAGGCCCCAGGTCCAAATGATGAGTTCTACTCTTGGTTCTTCCCTCTTGATAAGTACAAGGACCCTCTCTTATCTGCTCACCTCCCTCTTTTATATCTCAAAGGCAGTGACTAAAGAGACAACCTCATCTTGTGGACTGAGTCGTGCCTCATTAACATAATTGTCTCTAATTCTGTCTCATCAACATCACAGAGGTAAGGATTTACAACACTTAGGATAATCACATCAGATCAAGAAATGGTAGACAGCCACACAAGCTGGGAATTGTAGCCTAGTCAAGTTGACACACATTTTAGGGGGCACAATTAAATCCACAACAATAAGATACCAAAACTTAAATCACTTAATCAATTTTCAATAGTAATACTGCAATTTATTTTCTAGCAAATACAAAAAAAGAAAACCTCTTTAAGAAATGGGAAAAAAAGCCTCTATAATAAATAACCACAAGCAAAAGAATGCAGACCCATACTTCACACCATGTGTAAAAATTAGTTCGAAATGGAAAAAAGACCTAAGTGTATCCCTCCAAATCACAAAACTCTTGTAACAAAATGTTAGGCTACTGCTTTGAAACCCAGTCCTCAACAATGGATTCTGAGATGTAACACCAAAGGCATGGGCAACAAAAGACAAAATAGATAAACAAGTTTTCATCAAAATTAAAGGCTTCTGTATAAGGTTATTATGAGTTGGAATCAACTCAACAACAGTGGGTTTGGCTTTTTGATTCATTGAAGGATTTTGTCAACAATGTCAAAAACCTACAGACTGGGAGGAAATTTGGGGGGAACTACACATATACTGGTAGCATAGTGGGGAAACCCTGGTAGCATAGTGGTTAAATGCTACATTTGTTAATCAAAATGTTGGCAGTTCAAATCTACCAGGTGTTCCTTGGAAACTCTATAGAGCACTTCTATTCTGTCCTATAGGGTTGCTATGAGTTGGAATTGACTCAACATTAGTGATTTTTTTTTTAATATATAATGGACAGGGGTCTAATATCCAGACTGTATTAACTTAATAAGAAGAACACAAACACTCAAGTTAAAAAAAATAGGCAAAGGACCTGAGTAGACAACTCACCGAACAGGATATTTAAATGGGCAGCAGACACATGACAAGATGCTCAATGACATTAACCATCAGAACTATAGAACCCAAAACCACTATAAGATACCATTTCAGTAGGATGGTAAGATTTAAAAAAAACGGAAAATAACAAATGTTGGCAAGAATATGGGGAAATCGGAACTCTATCGATTATTCATGTGGATGCAGAACTGTATAGCCAGTTTGGAAAACAGTGCAGCATTTCCACAAAAAACAAAAAATAGAACTACTATAAAACCAAAACACCAAACCCACTGCCATCGAGTCAGTCCCAACTGATAGCAACCCCATAGACAGAGTAGAATTGCCCCATAGAGTTTCCAAGGCCAGCTTGGCAGATTTGAACTTCTGGCCTTCTGGTTAGCAGCTGTAGCACTCAACTTCTATGCCACCAGGGTTTCCAGAACTACTATGTGACCCCAAAATTCCACTCCTAGGTATAAACCCAGGGGATTTGGGAGAACAGACACATGTACACCAATGTTCATCACAGCACTATGCACAACCAGCCAAAGGTGGAGACAATCTAAATATCCTTCAGTGGATGAGAGGACAAACAAAAGGTGATACATACAATAAAAAAAATAATGCTCAGCCAGAAAGATAAATGAAGTCCTGATACATGAGACAACACGGATGAACCGTGAAGACACAATGCTGAGTGAAATAAGTCAATCACAAAAGGACAAATACTGCATGATCTCATTGTGGAGGTTAGACATATACAACATGGATACTGCCCACAGAGGACTCTGGGAATGAGAAGGAGTAGCTGATTGGGCTGTAAACCCATCCTACATTGGACAAAGAAATTAAACAAATGCTTCTATATCCTGAATGAACAGCTACAGGTTAACTGCTCTTGAGTGGAAATCCAACCCTCACTCAACAAAGGACCATTTTCCCAGTGGTCTCCAGGTCTCACTTTACCCCTCTCTCCCAGAAGGACTACTCCCACATTCCTTTCCTCCTTTTTGCAATGCACCTACTCTTTGCATAGAAGAGCTTTAGAACTAAGACCCTTGGCAGTACACATAGTTTGCCCTGGAATTCAATTGTATCCTCTAAACTTAAAGGCCTTGGTCTGATCAACCCGGCTTCTATGGACACTTTTTCTGGAGACAAAGCAGAGTATTATAATGACATGCACAAACGCCTGCAATTAGAAAAGCAAAAGGAGTATCAATTGAGATACAGTACTGAAGTACTCACTTGTCTATGCCAGGAAATTTGGAGCTCAGTTTCCTGGCCAACTGACTGGAAGAGATTCATATTTATGCTTGTTCCCAAGAAAGATTATCCAACCAAACATGGAAATTATTGAATAATAACATTAATATCACACACAAACAAAATTTTGCTGACGATTCTTCAAAAACAACTGCAACAACATGTCAATTGCACTATACAGTGAAGTAGGAGGTAGAGTGTTGTAATTGTTAGCTGATCTGGAGTTGGTTCTAACTCAGAGATTCTATGTCCAACAGAACGATACACTGCTCAGCTCTGCACCACGTACACAAGCATTGCTAGGCTTCAGCCCATTGTTACAGCCACTGTGTCAATCCATCTCCTTGAGGGTCTTCCCCCTTTTCACTGACCTTTTACTTCTCCAGGGACTGATCCCTCCTTAAAACGTGCCCAAAGTAAGTGAAATGCAAGTCTAGCCATCTCTGCTTCCAAGAAGCATTCTCGTTGTACTTTTTCCAGGACAGTTTTGTTCCTTCTTCTAACAATCTGTGGTTTACTGAATATTCTTCTCCAACACCACAATTCAAAGCCATCAGTTCTTCTTCCGTCTTCCTTGTTCACTGCCCAGATATCAAATGCCTATTACGTGATTGACAACGCCACGGCTTTGATCAGGTGCACCTTAGTCTCTGAGGTGACATCTTTGCTTTTCTGTACTTTAAAGAGGTCTTTTGCAGTAGAATTTCCCAGGCAAAGCATCTTTTGATTTCTTGACTGCTGCTTCCATGAGTGTTAGTTGTGGATCCAAGTGAAATGAAATCTTTGACAACCTCAAACTTTTCTCCATTTATCATGATATTGCTTTACTGGTCCAGTTGTGAGGATTTTTGTTTTCCTGATGTTGAGGTATAATCCATATTGAATGCTATGGTCTCTGGTCGTCATCAGTAAATGTTTCAAGTTCCTTTATTTTCAGCAACCAAGGCTGTATCATCTCCATAACACAGGTTATTAATGAGTCTTGTTCCAGTCCTAATGCCCCCTTTTTCATTATATAGTACAGCTTCTCGGATTATTAACTCAACATACAGACTACATATACTGAAAGGATACAACCTCGATTCACACCTTTCCTGACTTTAAACCATGCAGTGTTCCCTTGTTCTGTTCACAGACCTGCCTCTTGATCCATGTACAGATTCCTCACGAGCACAATTAAGTGTTCTGGGATTCCTGTTCTCTGGAATATTACCCCTAGTTTGTTATCATCCACACAGTTGAATGTCTTTACGTAGTTAATAAAACACAAGTAAACATCTTTCTGATATTCCCTACACTTAACCTCTGTGCAACCAGAGTTTCCAGAACAGTGATTCTCAAATTTTGCTTCACATTACAGTCACCTAGGGAATCGTTAAAAGCCTCTCAAACCCAGACTGAACCCTGTACCAATCAAATCAGATTGCCAGGGAGTGAGACTCAGGCATCAGTATTAATTTGTTAAAAAAAGAACTCTCCGCGTGTTTATCATGTGTACTCCCGTTTAAGAAACAGTGTTCTAGGACATTATTTTCAAACTAAAACCACATAAGAATTCCCTACAGAAGTTTTCTTTTTGTTATTTAAAATATTTTTCATATTAATGTTTAATTTTAATAATTTTGACTTTAATATTCTTCTCTTGTTTCTGTGCTAACTATATCATCATTTCTGGGGATTGGCCCTAGGGAACCAGTGTTTTTAAAAATTCCCCAGGTGGTTCTTTATGGGTCATTAAGAAGCCCTGTTCTAGGTACTCACCACTCAAAGTTGTGGCAGCACTGTAAGCATAACCAGAGACCTCATTAGAAACTCAAATTAATAGGCCCCACCTCAAACCTACTGAATCAGAATCTCTGGAATCTTATACACAGAAACCTATTCTAACAAGTACTCCAGCCGTCAAGGTGATTCTAATGTTCACAAAATTTTGAGATGGTGCAATAGTTAAGAGCTCAGATACTAAGCAGAAGATCAGTAGTTCAAATGCACCAGCCCCTCCTTTGAAACCCTATGGGCTGTTGGACTCTGTCTTACAGGATCAGTATGAGTCAAGTTTGACCCAATGGCAACAGATTTGTTTTTGTGTTTATCCTAGAAAATTAAAGGAATCTAATGGTCATAGAGTATGGAGAAACAGAGCCTTTGTCTTAGTCATCTAGTGCTGCTTTAACACAAATACTGCAAGTGGATGGTTTTATAAAGAGAAATTTTTTTGTGTTACAGTTCAGTAGGCAATAAATCCAAATTCAGGGTATTAGCTCCAGGGCAAGGCATTCTCTGCTGGCTCTTGAGGAAGGTCTTGTCAATCTTCCCCTGGACTGACAGCTTCCGACACGAAGAGATGCTCATCCCAAAGGATACACTCAGCTCCCAGCACTGTTTCTTGGGGGTATGAGATCCCCAACTGACCACTTGCTTCCCCTTCCCTTATATCCCAAAAGATTGCCTCAAGGTTCAACACAATCTTACAAGTTGAGTCTCTCCCACCAACAGAACAGCCACCCATCCTCCCTCATTAACATCATAAAGGCAGTCTTTACAACAGGAGGAATGTCACACAATTGCTACACACATTTTGTGGGGAACACAATTCTATCCATGACAGTCTGGTTGGAGCCAACTGCAACAAATTTGTTTTTTTGTTTGTTTTTGGTTTATCCTAGAAAATTAAAGGAATCTAATAGACATTAAAATCTGGAGAACACAAATCAGAAAGGTTGACATCTCCTCATTCCAGTGAAACTGGAATTCTCCTGTATCAGTCACTCAGGATAAATTTGTTACCCTTCCCTTGCTCATTTTCTCAATAGCATTGCAAAGAAACACATTTTTAAAATAGTTAATATTGTACACTTGACAAATTTATGCACCAAATACTTAGGCCAAAGATGAAGAAAGTAAAGATTTTTACCAACTGAAATTAATCAAACATGCACTCAGAATGCATGAAAATTAATGGTGATTGGAACGCAAAAGCTGTAAACAAAGAAGGAGGATCAGTAGCTGGAATATGGCCTTGGTGATAGAAACGATGTCAGAGACCACAAGACAGAATTTTGCAAGACTAACGACTCCTTAATTGCAAATACCTATTCTCAAAAACATAAACAGTGACATCAACCAAGGGCCTTGCCAGATAGGATATGTAGGAATCAAACCAATTGCATCTGTGGAAAGAGATGATGGAAAAGCTCAATATCGTCAGTTAGAAAAAGACCAGGTACTAACTATGGAATAGATCATCAATTGTTCATACGAAAGTTCTAGCTGAAGCTGAGGAAAATTAGAAAAAGTACAAATGAGCCCAAGTATGACCTCCAGCATATCTTACCTGAATTTAGAGACCTGCTCAAGAATAAATTTGACTCACTGAAACTAGTGACCAAAGGCCAGATGAGTTATGGAATGGCATCAAGGATGTCATACATTAAAGAGGTCATTAAGAAGGCAAGAAAGAAAGAAAAGACAAAAAATGGATGTCTGAAGAGTCTCTGAAACTTGATCTTGAATTTCAAGCAGCTAGAACAAATGGAAGAAATAATGCAGTGAAAGAGACGAACAGATTTCTAAGGGAGGCTCAAGAAGACAAAATAATGTAATACCATATGCAAAGACATGAAGTTAGAAAACCAAAGGGAAGAACACACTCATCATTTCCCAAGTAGAAAGAACTGAAGAAGAAAGTAAAGCTTTGAGTTGTTATAGTGAATAATTCTATCTGGAAAATAACAAACATCACAAGAAGCATCAAAAGAAGATGGAAGTAATACAGAGAGTCACTATACCAAAAAGAAATGATCTACATTGATCCATTTCAGGAGGCAGCATATGATTAGAAGTTGATGGTACTGAAGGAAGAAGTCCAAGCTGCAAGGAAGGCACTATCAAAAAGCAAGCCTCCAGGAACTGATGGAATACCAACTGATATGTTTTAACAAATTGCTACTGCATTGGAAGTGCTCAATCAACTATGCCAAGACAGCTACCCTGGCCAACTGACTGAAAAAGATCCATATGTGTGCCTATTCCAAAGAAAGGTGATCCAACTGAATGTGGAATTTATCAAACAATATCATTGATATTACAAACAAGTAAAATCTTACTAACAATTATTCAAAAGTGGTTGTAGCAATATATTGACAGGGACCAGTTCAGAAGCGAATGTAGGACAAGGAATATCATGCTGATATCAGATGGATCCTGACTGAAAGTAGACAATACCAGAAGGATGTCTACTTGTGTTTATTGACTATGCAAAGGCTTTTAACTGTAAGAACCATAACAAATTTTGTACAACATCACAAAGATTGGTAATTCCACAACATTTATTTATGCACATGAGGAATTTGTACTTAGACTAAGAGGCATCTGTTCAAACAGAACAAGGGGATAGTGCACAGTTAAACACCATGAAAGGTGTGTGTCAGGGCTGAATCCTCTCACCATGTTTATGTAACCTGTATGCTGAGCAAATTATCTAAGAAACTGGACTATATGAAGAAGAACGGAGTATCAGGATTAGAGGAAGACTCATTAACTATCTGACTTATGCAGATGACACAACTTTACTTGCTGAAAGTGAAGAGAACTTGAAGCATTTGCTGAAGATCAAAGATACCACCTTTGGCATGAACCACACCTCAACATCAAGAAAATAAAAAACTTCACAAATGGACCAATAAACAACATCATGATAAATGGAGTACAGATTGAAGTTGCCAAGGATTTCATTTCACTTGAATCCAAAGTCAACACCCATGGAAGTCAAGAAATCAAAAGATGTACTTACTGCCCTGGACAAATCTGCTACAAAAGACTACTTTAAATTATTAAAAAGCAAAGATGTCACCTTGAAGACTAAGGTGCACCTAATCTCAGCCATGGTACTCTCAGCTGCTTCATATAAAGGTGAAAGCTGGACAATGAACAAGGAAGACGGAAGGAGAATTGATGCTTTTGAATTAAGATGTTGCCAAACACCAGATACACCATCAATCACCGAAAGAACAAATACACTGTCTTGGAAAAGTGCAGTCAGAATGCCTCTTAGAAGAAAGGGTGGGGAGACTACAACTGACATACTTTGGACATGTAATCAGTAGGAAAAGTCCCTAGAGGGGGACATTATGCTTGGTAAAGTAGGGAGTCAGCAAAAAAGGGGAAGACCCTCAAGGACATGGACTGACACAGTGGCTGCAACCACGGGCTCACACACAACGACTGTGAGGATAGCGCAAGACCAGGCAGTGTTTCATTCTGTCGTACACTGAGTTGCTAGGATTTGGAACCAACTCAATGGCAACTAACAACAACAACCACTCGACAAAGGTAAACCATGAAGTTCTAACTTGAGTTATTTCTTTATCTACCTCTGAAACCAGGGGTCCCTGCGTAGTGCAAAAGGTTAACACGTTCAGCTGCTAACCAAAAGGCTAGAGACTCTAGGTACCCAGAAGCATCTCAGAAGAAAAACCTGGCCATCTGTGAAAAACCACGAAGTGAAAACCCCGGGGAGCACAGTTCAATCCTGACACACGTGGGATCACCTTGAGTCATAACTGATAACAATGGCAATGGGCAGTGGTAGTGGTTGTGTTGTTTGGCTAGAGGAGCTGAGGGCAGAAGATGAAGAGACAGAAAATACGGAGGGGAAACAATCACGACTCTGCTTGAAGCATAACTGCCACACCCTTAGAGGATCAAATAACCATACTGCTTCCAAGAGGACATTGTCCAATGCCTCGCAAAGTGGGCTTCCTCACACCTTCATCATACACAAATTCTTGGGTCCCACCTAGAATAGTTGACTTGCATCTCCAAACATGATGCAGATATTTGCATTATTAAAAAACATCCTAGAAAATTCTCATGCTCAAAATCTTTATGAAACACTAATAAAAATGAAAGTTGGGCTCCAGAAAATCCTATAATAGCTCTCTCCTCTTTCATCTGGAATAGCGAAGCTTCTGTCTCTGATGGTTGAATGAGGAAGAAGCCCCATCCAGCCCCCCATGGAACTCAACATACCAGTGTCCTTCCCGTTCAACCCCAGTTACAGGCAATTCAGTTCACTCCATGAATTTTTATTGACTTGTACCCAGATGAGACGCAACCAGATTATGATACCAGGAGCAACAGTCCCAGGAATTTGTTACTCTGTGTCCTGCAGTGAAGCTTTTGAGGATGTTACTGATTCTGGCTTTTTTCATGTGGCTCTCAGCAGACTTTTATTTGGTAAATAATGGTACCGCTTCTGAAAAAATTGATACCTGCCTCCCCCAACCTGGAATAATTGCTTAACTAAACTGGATTCTCTTCCATATGCTGACTACGAGCAAGCTGGTAGTCTAATCTGTGGTTTATATCCATCAAAGGTATTAAAAAAAAAAAAAATCCACTGCCTTTGAGTTGATTCTGACTCATAGCAACCCTACAGGACAGAATAGAACCACTCTACAGTTTGCCAGGAGCACCTGGTAGATTCGAACTGCCAGCCTTGTGGTTAGCAGCTGTAGCACTTAACCACTATGCAACCTGATTTTCTATCAAAGGTTTAGGCTTCAATAATGTGCATTTCTATTTACTTTCAGTTCTCTTTTTTTATGATCCTGCTGTTTGTTCATTTTTCTTTTACCTTTCTCTCCTGGAAACCCTGGTCGTGTAGTGGTTATGTGCTACAGCTGCTAACACAAAGGTCAGCAGTTCTAATCCACCAGGCTCTCCTTGGAAACTCTATGAAGCAGTTATACTCTGTCTCACTGGGTCACTATGAATTGGAATCAACTTGACGGCAACAGTTTTTTGTTTGTTTTTCCTCACTTACTCCAGTTTATGTTATCTTTCTATCTTTCAGCATCTTTGCACACTACCTTAAAATAGTCTCTGCAACAAACCATGTTCTGAGTGAACAGATGAGGAGGCGGAAAGACAAATCCTTATGGTCTCATTTTCTTCAGTTATAAAATGAGAGGTTCACGCTAGGTGATCACTAATGTATCTTCTACTTCTAAAGCCCAAAATTCAATCATAAGTTTTGGTACAACAATGAAATCTCCTCCTAAGCAGATCACATTTCTGATGTGTTATTGCAACATTTTTCTACTAAGAGTTTAGTCATAAAAGAAATATCAGTTTCCAAAAGCATTTTGTATCCAGAAAGCATAATTGCTTTTCATTCTATCTAATTTTAAAGTAGTGTTTTATGACTTTATGAAGCCAACAGAAAAAAATACAGTATCAGTAAAAAAAATTATCAAAATTTTAATCAAATTTTTCCTCAACGTTCTGCCCAGTGTTTTTGCTGCTTTGTTTGCTTATTTGTTTTTTTAAACTTGTTTTCCAAATATACATGGCATCTTTTATTTTCACCAGTAGATGGAGATGTGAAATTTTGATTTGGGGACAGTAGTGCCAATATTTTGATTTTCAAAGTTTAACAATATCAATCCCAAGATATATTGCTATCTTTAATCCTGAAATTGTACAGTAATATTTTATACTATTCTTCATTTTACCTAACTCTGCATATTCTCAAAAAACTATAAAACGGCCGAGTTGATTTATAGATTCCAATCTTCTTTCAAAGATGCTGCTAGTTAGAAAAATATAAACAGTAGTTCACAGAACACAGCAGTCACTGAATTGTCAAGGAGATACTGTTTTCTTCTAAAGAATTGACAGATTTTTTTTTTTAATTATGCCTAACTGATTTGGAAAACTTTCTAGGGTGCTTCCTAGGGTGTACCTTTGCCCCCAAATGGTCTTTTAATACATCCACTCACAAGTCATCCTTGCCAGTATAAAATACTAGATGCATCTTCAGTCCCGCTGCCTAAACATAAAACTTAATCACATTCCCTAAGAATAGATCTCTTTTGTTTTACTAGGACCAAAAAATCATATGCGTGAATATAAAAGAAGTGCCTGAATGGTGCAAAGAATTAACACATTTGGCTGCTAACCCAAAGATTTTGGACAATCAAATTCACCCAAAAGTACCTGGGAAGAAAGGCCTGGTCACCCACTTCTGAAAAAGCAGTCACTGAAAATGCTACCCAGTGTAGTTCCTCTCTGCCGTGTGTGGGGCTGTCATGAGTCAGAGCCAGCTCAACAGTAACTGACAAAAGAGAGCGACACACAGACACAGACAAAGATAACTATGACTGCCAAACTGAAAACCTAGAGTTGGCAGGAATAGAAAACATAAATAACAAAATGTGAAAAAGGAAGATAAAACAGAGCCTGATCTTTAACAGGACTTTCTGTTTGTCCAGTGAAATGAGCATATGTACACGTATGAGCATATGTACATACATGTACATATGCATATACATGTGTGTGTGTGTATGAAAACAGAACACACGGCAAAGTGTCATCAACATAAGCTAAAATTGTCTAAACCATGAACTGGCTAAACTACTAAAACACCAAATGGCCGTGGTTAAGTAAGATGGTCAGAAAATACACAGTCGTGGCAAAGATGAGAAAAACAACTGCCAGATGGACACGGCCACAGACGGTCAGAGAAACGATAAAGATCATACCAATCAGAAAGAAGTCAACAACTTGAGGCACCAGAGGATGAGAACCTTTGGACTGGGCAATAGCAACCGGAACCAAGTAAACAACTTGTCTTAAAAATCCGGCCCTCTGGATCTGGGGTGAGCAGCCTCCTGAGAGTCTGTGCCCGCCGGTCTGCTGTGCTGTGAACTTATCCTGAGACCTGTCCTCCCTCGTCCGCTTCATCTGGAAGGCCTGGTTCGAGTGATGGTGACGGTGGCTGTGTTGGTACCGAAGCCTCCTACTGTGTCCCTGTCAGCCTTAGCCCCTGGACATCTTGTCATCATGAAGGTCTACTTCAGATTCTCCAGATGTCAGGATGGTGAGAGCACAGCCAATCCTTAAATACCTTAGAGTGAAGCCCACTTTTAGGGAAGTCAGTGTGTTGACCTACTAAGGTTATGACATGACCGCTGCAGTCCCTTTGGGACCCAGTGGAATCTGTGGGGGTTTTAACTAACACAAATCAGAGTTCTCAACTAATGTAAATTCAGATAAGAGGTCTTAAGTAATGTGAATAAGAGCGCTTTGTGTCTCGGCGCTAGCACCTCCCTCTCCTGTGCTTAATTGTGAGTGTATGGTGTGACAAAATAAAGCATATTATTGACCAAAACCTTGCTAGTTACTTATTTTCCTCTCATGACCCCCGATGTTTTCTGGGTGCTGATGACATCCAGGTGCTTGAAATAGAAGTGAAATTGTCATTGAATTCTCATTCTCTAACTTCAAAATACCACCAGTGTTTGAGGAAAAGACGTCTGCATCTCTGCACCCCACCCTCTCCTGACTTTTTGAGCATCTTCCACCGGCACCAAGTTCTCAGCTCCAGGACTTTGCTTCAGTCCCACATGTGGAATCTAGACCTTCTCTCGAACATACTGAGCAATCAGCAAGATTCAGCATTACCACCTATTTCCTGCTGACACCAAACTGTTGACTGCACCCCTCTCTGAGGCAGGCTTGTTTCTTCATGTGGGTACACTAACAGAAAGGACCACCCTCATCCTAGACAAAAACCCAGCCTAGTGGCAGAGAGAAAACCAGACCTTTTTCTGCACTTGCAATAAAACAAAACTGGAAAAAGTATTTTAGAAGTCCATAGAACTAGTTTAACAGCCATGTTTTCCCAGTTCACATCACAGCAAATTCGAGGACAATCAGAAGTTTTGCAGACTTGACCTTCTTCCAGTCCAAACTGGACCTATGCCAGTGCACAGAGCAGACAGCAAGTCTTGTTAGGAAATTATTCCCAGAATAGAGAGAGCTGTCTCCACTCTTTATCAAGTCTTGCCTTAACCTTCACCTCTCCTGGCTGAATGCCCAAGCATAGCCATTGACTAAACAGTCTCCACCCCTCATATTACCTATGGACACTGTCACTAGGTCAGACTCACAATGTCAAGAATGCAGACACTTCTGTACACTCTCAACTTATACTCTGAATAAACTTAAGTGGCTGTCAGAATGCACTTTATCAATACATTTTGTCAGAAACTTCATTTCACATAATTCATAGTTATTAAAAAACCTTTCCACTAAAACTTCCAAAGCAGGAAAGAGAACAATAACAGATGTTAAATACATTCAATAGTCAATAATAACAGCCCCTTCTAAAGCTCTTCTGAAGTCTTTCATTGAACTAATGTTTAATCAATGACACTAAATTCACTAACATAATGGCAATTAAAAGTTGGTACTACTAGGAAAAATGAAGCAAGTCACATTGTTACCAATATTTTTGGTTGGCCCTTTTAAAGATTTGTGAAATAGGAAAGAAGTTTAGCATGGTAACTTTATGCCTTTTAAACTGTCATCTAAATATCATGTTTCTTTAAAAATTACAACTTCTCTTAGTCCTAATAAGTCATAAATCCACTACTGTTAAACCCATGACTCTGATTCCAGGTTAAGGGGCACCACACAGCAGATTCTCATTATACTATGTCCCATTAAATTTCGTTTATTATGTTCTTTCCAATCTTTAAAAGTGTGTCTTTCATTTAATGTGTAGTCATTTTATGTGGTTAGAAAAGACAAAATTTTTAACTAAAATCTTAAGTTTTATTTCAGATTATATAGATTTCATCTCATTAATCTTTATAAAATTAGTGCCTAGAACAAGGCCCGCATCTAATTAATGCTGATTTGAACTAAAAATAGTTTTGACACAATCAAAACTTCAGCTATGCTAAACTTAAATTTGTGATTAACACAGCATGCCCTAGTCTTGTCCACTGAGGACTTGAAACTTCTCAGACGACTGTTTTTGCTTGTTATTTGTTCTGGTTTGTTTGCTTTCTTGTATTTCCCAGATGCTATACATCTTCAATTCTACAATTTCCATAAATTATAAGAGGAAGTACAAATTTAATACTAGGTTTCTAAGTGAAAAAATAAAATAACCAATGTAAATATAAAAATCCAAACCTACTGCTGTGAGTCAATTCCCTGTTGAACAGAATGGAACTGTCCCACACAGTTTCCAAGGTTGTTGTTCTTAGGTACCGTCAAACTGGTTCCAACTCATAGTGACCCTATGAACAATAGAACAAAACACTGCCTGGTCTTGTGCCATGTCCACAATCATTTTTATGCTTAAACCCATTGTTGCGGCCACTGTGTCAGCCTCTCTCGTCAAAAGTCTTCCTCTTTTTTGCTGATCCTCCACTCTGGGTGTCAGTTTTACCCTGGTCCCAAGGGTCGCCAAGAGTCGGATCCGACTCAACGGCACTTGGCTGGCTGGCCACTCTACCAAGCATGATGTCCTTCTGCAGGAACTGATCTTTCCTAACAACATATCCAAAGTATATAAGAGACAGTCATGCCATCTTTGCTTTCAACGAGCACTCTGGTTGGACTTCTTCCACAACAGATCTGTTTATTCTTTTGGTAGTCCATGATACACTCAGCATTCTTCTCCAGCACCACAATTCAAAGGCATCAATTGTTCTGTCTTCCATGTTCATGGTCCAGCTTTCGCATGCATACTGATTGATTGAAAATACCATGGCTTGGGTCAGGCGCATTTTACACTTCAAGGTGACATCTTTACTTTTGAATACTTCAAAAGAGGTCCTTTGCAACAGATTTTCCCAATGCAATGCATCTTTTGATTTCTTGACAGCTGCTTTCATGGGCATTGGTTGTGGACCCAAATAAAATGAGATCCTTGACAATCTCAGTCTTTTCTCCATTTATGACAGTGTTGCTTACCAGTCCAGTTGTGAGGATTTTTGTTTTCCTTATGTTGAGGAGTAATCCATACTGAAGGCTGTGGTCCTTGATCTTCATCAGTAAGTATTTTAAGTCTTTTTCATTTCCAGCAACTAAGGTGGTGTCATCTGCGTAATGCAGATTGTCAATGAGTTGCCCTCCAATCCTGATGCCTCATTCTTCGTAAAATCCAAGTTGTCGTATTATTTGCCCAGCATACACATTAAAAAAGTATGGTGAAAGGACAACCCTGATGCACACTTTTCCTGACTTTAAACCACGTAGTGTCCCCTTGTTTTGTTCACATAACTGCCTATTGATCCACATATAGATTCCGTAAGAGTACAAACAGGTGTTCTGGAATTCCCATTCTCTGCAACATTAGCCATAATTTAGTATTATCCACACAGTCAAATGCTTCTCCATAGTCAATGAAACACAAGTAAATATCTTTCTGGTATTCTTTGTTTTCAGACAAGAGCCATCTGATGTCAGCGATGATCACCCTGATTCTACATCCTCTCCTGAATCCACCTTGAATTTATGGCAGTTCCTTGTCAATATACTGTTGCAGTCACTTTTGAATGATCTTGAGCAAAATTTACTTGTGTGTGATATCAACGATATTGTTCAGCAATTTCCACATTTGGTTGGATCACCTTTCTTTGGAATGGACATAAATATGGATCTCTTCCAGTCAGTTGGCGAGAGAGCTGTCCTCCAAATTTCTTGGCACAGGCAAGTGAGCACTTCAGGCACTGCATCTGTTTGTTGAAACATCTCAATTGATACTCCACCAATTCTTGGAGCTTTGTTTTTTGCCAATGCTTTCAATGCAGCTTTGACTTCTTCCTTTAGTACCACTGGCTCCTGATCATATGCTACCTCTTGAAATGGATGAACATGGACTAGTTCTTTCTGGTATAATGACTCGACGTATTCCTTCCATCTTCTTTTGATGCTCCCTGAAATATTTAACAGTTTCCCTGTAGAATCCTTCACTATTGCAACTTGAGGCTTGAATATTTTCTTCAGTTCAGCTTCAGAAACGCAGAACATGCTGTTCCCTTCTGGTTTTCCATTTCCAACTCTTTGCACATATCATTATAATAGTTTTTCGTCTTCTAGAGCTGCTCTAAACAGAAATCTTCTGTTTAGGTCTTTTACTTTGCCATTTCTTCCTTTTGTTTTAGCTGCTCAACATTTAAGTGCAAGTTTCAGAGTCTCTTCTGTCACCCAATTTGGTCTTTCTTTCTTTCCTGTCTTTTTAATGACCTCTTGCCCTCTTCATGAATGATGTCTTTGATGTCATTCCACAACTCATCTGGTCTTCAGTCATTAGGGAGCAACACATCAAATCTGTTCTTGAGATAGTCTTTAAACTCAGAAGGGATATACTCAAGGTCATACTTTGGCTCTCACAGACTTGTTCTAATTTTCTTCTGTTTCAATTTGAATTTGCATATGAGCAGTTGATGATTTGTGCCACAGTCAGCACTGGGTCTTATTCTGATAGCTCATATGGAGCTTTTCCATTGTCCTTTTCCACAGATGTAGTCAATTTGGTTCCTGTGTATTACATCTGGTGAGGTCCATGTACAGTCACCATTTGTGTTGGTTAAAAAAGGTATTTGCAATTGAAAAGTTATTAGTCTTGCAAAATTCTATCATGTGATCTCTGGCATTACTTCTGTCACCAAGGCCATATTTTCCAACTACTGATCTTTCTTTTTGTTTCCAACTTTTGCATTCCAGTCACCAGTAATTCTCAATGCATCCTGATCACATGTTCAATCCATTTCAGACTGCAGAAGCTGGTAAAAATCTTCATCTTCTTCATCTTTGGCCTTAGTGGTTGGTGTGTAAATTTGAATAACAGTCATTTTAACTAGTCTTCCTTGTAAGTGCATAGCTACTATCTTATCACTGACATTGTGCTTCAGCGCAGATCTTGAAATGTTCTTTTCGATGATGAATGCAACACTATTCCTCTTCAGGTTTTCATTTCCAGCATAGTAGACTATATGATTGTCGGATTCAAAATGGCCAGAACTGGTCCATTTTAGCTCACTAATGCCTAGGGTGTCAATGTGTGTGCATTCTATTTCATTTCTGACAACTTCCAATTTTCCTAGATTCATACTTCATACATTCCATGTTCCAATTAATGGATGTCTGCAGCTGTTTCTTCTCATTTTGAGTCGTGCCACCTCAGCAAACAAAGATTCTGGAGGCCTTACTCTATTCCATGTTGTTAAGGTTGACTCTACTTTGAGGAGGCAGCACTTCCCCCACTCATCTTCTGAGTGTCTGCCAACCTGTGGGGCTCACCTTCCAGCACTATATCTGACAATGCTGGGCTGCTATTCATAAGGTTTTTCCTGGCTAACCCCTTTCAGAAGTAGACTGTCAGGCCCTTCTTCCCAGTCTGTCTTAGTCTGGAAGCTCAGCTGAAACCTGTCTATCATGGTTGTCCCTACTGACACTTAAATACCAGTGGCAAAGCTTCCCACAGCACAGCAACCAGCAAGCCTCTGCTGATACACAAGGGGGGCACTGCTCCAAGGAGTTTCCAAGGAGTACCTGATAGATTTGAACTGCTGACCTTTCGGCTAGCAGTCATAGCACTTAACCACTGTATGCCACCAGGGTTTCTAAATTAAGTACATACATTCATGTTATAATGCATTCCAATCTTATGAATACTAAAATGT
This sequence comes from Heterohyrax brucei, assembly GCA_028571685.1. Lineage (NCBI taxonomy): Eukaryota > Metazoa > Chordata > Mammalia > Hyracoidea > Procaviidae > Heterohyrax > Heterohyrax brucei. The sequence continues at coordinate 57,513,521 of CM053149.1, forward strand.
ATAAAAATAACGTCATGTAACCAGAGTATAATGGCAGTGACTTGTTAGTATGACCTGTCTGTCACATTTTTTGAGCCCATAACATGAACTTAAGATGGATGTGTACCTTGAAGTGTGAGTGGTTTTGTTCTCCAGACTCTGGTTTGGGGAAGTCTGTAGACAAAACGGGCTCAAGCATGTCAATGACCATGAAGGTGGTTCATGATTACATAGCACCAGATCCAATTTCATACTATAGCATTTCATGCAATAACATATATGATTGCCATGAGTCAGAGCTGAGTCAGAGACAACTAGCAACCACAACAATAACACGGGCAGCGTAAGACGGGAAGCTGGGTCTTCCCATGGCCTTTTGTTCATTGTCTATTGTTTTGTGGATTCCTAACAAATGGAAAACGGCAAGCAGTTGGTGTCACAAGGGAAAGCATGCTAGTTTTGACCAAGCATAGCTGCTAAGAATACCCACAGACAAAGAAAATTTTGGAAAGTGTGCAATGAAATTTACATAATGAAAGTGTTTCATTTAAGCAGACAATTATGAGAGAAACAATTTATATTTTTAATCGTTCAGACTTCTCTTTTCCTATAGCTTAGTCTGAATGACTTTTTTTGGATAATTGAAGGGTTCAATCAGTTATTAGGTTATAAAGGCAAATAAAAATAAGCTGAGAGAATAATAAGTGGGAATGAAGAGAAGAAAAGGAGTGAGACTCAAAGGTAAAATACAGGCAGTAAGTTCTTAGGAAATCTAGGACATTTCAATTCAAAACATCAATTCTTACTTGTCCAATGTACAATGCTTACATTTATTTCCTCTCTGAAATTAATATCTTACCAAGATGCACAAAACAAAGCACACACACATACACACACACACAAACTATCTCTGAGTCTTCAAAACAGCACTTGTTTGTGCCCATATGATTTTTAATTCAGTTTGTCATTCTTTGCTGTCATTTCACATGCTTCGGAGTTATTTCTCCCTAGTGAGAGTTTTTAAATATCCAGAAAATGCAAATTAATTTTAATTCTTGTCTAAGTAAATCAAAGAAGAAGGTAAACATGATTCTGTACACAAAATAACTTACCATATTCCAAATCTAATCTAAATGATATAAGGCTATTTGTTTGTGAATGTGAATAAGTGAAAGTTGATTATACAGCAGCTGGAAAGAACAGATATGCTTTACAATTCCAATGATGTATTTAATGCCATTCTTTATTTTTCAAAGTAATCAATTAGAATGCTTTTGCTTGTAGACATCATGCCTGTAGTTTTAAAAAAAAAATCTCAAATGTGTATCTTCTTTTTAACAGAGCAACTGTTTGAATAATAATCATAATTCCATTAAGACCATTCTTAGTTTTTTATTGCAATTAATGGCTTTTGCAAACAAAGGTGAGGTTTCAACAAGCAGAACTCCAGTTTAGTAATGAAAACAAATACTCCAGTCTGCCAATAGAGAAATCAATCATGTATTCCTGTAAGTGTAAACCATCTCAAGATCATTTCAGCCATTCCTCAGAATTCTATGTAAACGATGCATACAATGATAGTCAGTGCTGTTCTTAAAAATATCCAGTGATGATTCTACTCTCTCAAATGATAATTAGTTCTAGTGACTAATTCCTGAAAATTCTTAAAATAATCCCTACTCCTGGCTAGCTAAATCTCCTTCTGAAATAGTATACCTGTTTTCTCTCCACTGTCAAGAAAAGTCAGCTGGTAAAACTCTTGGATATTTTATTTATCTTCTTTAATGTGCAAGTAAAAATGATAATAATAATGGCAAAACATTGTGATGGAAGATAACATTATTATTATTATTTTATCTCAGCTTCCAAGTCATCCAGAAACACAGGTGGTCGAGGTCATCTAGGGATATGGCCTGCAATTACATTCCCTTTATAGCCCTGTGCTATCCTATAGCTATACAGATGCACTTATTTACATCCTGGGTTCTGCCATGAATTCTTCAAGAATCATTTTTCTGGGATAAATATTTATGAGACCCCTACTATAAGGATTTAAAAATAGATTTATGTACAGAAGAAGAGACTCTTTAACAGCTATAAGGGAGGGGAGGGAGGGAGGGTGAGGGAGGCATCTAGATTAGACAGCTGATAGAAATTTGGTTGTGTAAAAACAGTGACAACCCAGAGTAGAAGTAAGATCAATTTAACTGGGCTTCATCATGAACTGAAAGCTCTTCTGGTCTTAAACCAATATTGCAAAGATAGAGTAGCAGTTGTGGGGGTCTGGGGACCATTCTCTCAGAGGACATGGAGGCTAATTGGCATAACTAGCCTATTGCTAAGACAGTCTTCTACACCTCATATTGGTGAGTGGTATCTAGGGTCTTAAAAGCTAGCAAGCTGCCATCTGAGGTACACCTAGTCGTCCCAACTCAGCAGGAACAGAAGATTACCAAGAACAACAAAGGCAAGAAGAGAAAAGAGTCCAGGAGAATATAAAATTTTTAATCTATCTAGAAGAAAGGAGGAGAAAAACGTACCAAATAGTTGATGAGAAAGAATACTTCTAGGCATTAGCAACTTTGTTTCCACTCAGTCGGATGCTTTAAAGTATTTAGAAAGTTCTTGTATTTACTTAATAGTTACTCAAGTTTTAGCTATTTTTAAGAAAGTCAGTGCATTTTTCTTTTTTTGTAAGTAATTTATGCTTAATTCTGAACTCAGATTTGCTCCAGTGGGAATGAGCGACTGGAATCTCTCATCTCACTGTGTCACTAAATATATGCTACAGTAACAGCTCCAAAGCAGGGAAATCTAACAATGTTGACTAACATCTAGAAACTGCAGTACACCCTAGAATGGGAGACAGTACCTCAGAACTGTAGTAAAGCCCATTCACTACAGAGCTCATCATTTTAACGAAATGTATCTGTATGTCACCGTATACACAGGAGTCCCTGAGCGGTGCAAACAGGTAAGCTCTTGGCTGCTAACTGAAAGGTCGGTTGTTGGAATCTACCCAGCGCTGGTTTGGAAAAAAAGCCTGGTGATCTACTTCCAAAAAATCAGCCATTGAAAATTCAATGGAGCACAGCTCTACTCTAAAATACATGGAGTACCATGAGGATGAATCAACAGCAACTGGTTTCTTTTTTAATACACACACACACACACATATGTCTAAGTATATACATATATATACACACATACTTACACATATGAATATATGAGTTCTGATAATTAAGGTCACAAACATCCTAGAAAAAGTGCTACATACCTCACCGCTGAATATCACTACAGTCAGCTGCGCAGTGCTCACCTTGGAAAGCTATGCACTGATGCCAATGCCTCGTCCTCTCTTCAAAGCAATTTTGGAACTCTTTTTCTGAAATGGCCATCAGAGCTGTTATTCCCCTTGATGTCCTGAGTATCATCCAAATGTCTTCCTTTCAATATTTCCTTTATTTTCAGGTAAAGTCATTGGGGGCCAGAATAGGTGAGTAGGGAGGGTGTTCCAATAGTTACTTGTTGACTGGCTAAAAACTCCCCCACAGACAACCATACAGTTAAGTTCACAAACTTGCCATTTAGATACTGTGTGCAATGGCCATTCCAGAAAGAGTTCCAAAATTGCTCTGAAGAGTGGACTAGGCGTGGCATCAGTACATAGCTTCCCAAGGGGAGTACTTTGAAGGTGATCATAGTGATATTCACCGTGAGTTGGATCCGACTCGACGGCACTTGGCACTTGGCATAGTGATATTCAGCACTTAGAACAATTAAGTTCACAGGCATAATTTTCAGAACTCATATACATTATACATGTATACAGATACACATATAAATACACATACATACCACAGATCAACTCATTTATATAATCACAACTGAAGTGTCTTAAACCATTCTCATCCTTCAGCTCTATGCTACTAAAATTTTTTAAAATATTCACAAAGTATAACCAAAATTACTATAAAAACTTTTGTGATACAATTGAAATGAAATTTTTTGTCATAAATTTTCATTCACACTGAGTTTTACAACTTTATTCACCTGATTTCCCAACCATTATGTTTTGATAGTCTATTTATGCATTTAGTTTTAGTATAAAACCATGTTTTTCCTTGTATGGGAGAATGCTCTTCTACTATGTCTGCAGACTTAATTCATTCTTTCAGACAAAGTAGTTGTTTATTTCCCCAAAACATTTCGCCTTATTTCATCAAAAATCCCAGAAACATCTTGATAAAATACAAATAACAATGTTTACAAAGCAAGAGCACATAAAACTTTTCTCTTGAGTGGCACAGTGAGTCCAAGAAGAACCCACAGAGATACTCTGACCAACTATAAATCTTTCCTTCATGTGCGTGATTTATTTGAGGAGCCAATACAGCACAGATGCAAGTTCACAAGATAAACTCCTAAGAAGTTTTGTAAGAATAATGTCAGGGCTGGCCTCTAATAAAATTAAAAACCAAACCAAACCCACTGCCATCAAAGTCAATTACAACTCATAGTGATCCTGTACGACAAATTGCCCTATCGAGTGTCCAAGGAGCACCTGGTAGATTTGAACTGTGAACTTTTGATTAGCAGCCATAAGCACTTAACTGTGCCACCACCAGGGTATCCACATTAGTCATCCCAAAACTTTGATGGACTTGATACTTTAAAATTTACCATATGTTCTGAAGGCAGAAAACTGAGTTATCACCCAATTGTTAAAGAGCTAATTTGTCACTTAAGAGGATACTATAATAAAGACAAATCTAGAAAATCAACAGACAAACCCCTTATAACCTACCCACCTTTGAAATGTTGTTGCTGATGTTGTTAGGTACCTTCAGGTCAGATGCAAATCTCAGTGACCCTATGTCCTACAGAATGAAACACTGCCTGGTCACAATCATTTTATGCTTGAGCCCGTCATTGCAGCCACTGTGTCATCTCATTCCTCTTTGTCCCTGACCCTGTACTTCACCAAGCATGATGTCCTTCTCCAGTGGCTGATCCTTACTGATTCTATGCCCAAACATGTTTTCATTTCTTGACTACTGCTTTCATGGATGTTGATTGCAGCTCCAGACTGAAATCGCTGAGAACTTCTTTCTCAAAATTTTTCACATTTTTTCCACTTATCAGAATGCTGCTTACAGGTCCAGTTGTGAGGATTTTTGCCTTTTTTTATTTTTTTATTAATTACAGTAAAAGAATAAAATATCTAACATCTATCAACTATCTCATCTATGGTAAATCCTCAGCCCCCCACCCACCCATGTAGCTGATGCAGTCATTTTCTTCTGTGGATAATTCTCTTGCTAAGTCCTTATAACAAGGGTCTCATACAAAATTTGTCCTTCTTACACTGACTGATTTAACTCAGCATGATCTCTTCCAAATTAGATCATGTCATGAGGTGTTTTCTAAAATTGTCATTTTTTTTTATCATAGCATAGTGTTCCATTGAGTATATATACCACAATTTGCTTATCCATTCATCTGTTGATGGGCATCATGGTTGATTCCAACTTTTTGCTATTGTGGACTGTGCTGCAACAAACATTTGTGTACATGTGTCTGTTTGTGTGACAACCTTCATTTCTGAAGTATAAATTCCAAGCAGTAGAATTACAGGATCAAATGGTATATCCATTTCTGGCTTTTTAAGGAAGCACCAGACTGCTTTCCAAAGAGGCTGTACCATTTTGCAATCTCACCAGCAGCGCAGGAGAGTTCCAATTTCTCCACAACCTCTCTAGTATTTGTTGTTTTGTGTTTTTCGGATCATGGCCAACCTTGTTGGGGTGAGATGGCATCTCATCATAGTTTTGATTCTAATTTCTTTAATAGCTAATGATCATGAGCCATTCTGCATGTGTCTTTTGGTGCCTGGATATCCTCTTTAGAGAAATGTCTATCTCTTTTGCCCATCGCTTAATTGGATCATTTATCCTTTTCATGTTGATATTTTGTGATACCTTACAGATTATGGAGATCAGACATCAGTCTGACATACAGTTGCCAAATATTTTTTCCCATTCTGCAGGTGGTCTTTTAATTCTTTTGATGAAGTCTTTGGATCAGCAAAAGTGTGTGATTCTTAGTAGTTCCCATTTGTCTATTTTCTCTTCTGTTGATCACGCTTCATTTGTCAGATTTTGAAGTCCGTCTACATTGTGTATTAAAACTGCCCTTGCTGATCCTATTTCATCTTGGATTAGCTTCATTGTTTTAGATTTGATATTTAGGTCTTTTATCCAATTTGAGTTGGTTTTTGTATAAGGTGTGAGACATGGGTCTTGTTTCAATTTTTTGCAGATGGATATCCAATTTTGCCAGTACCATTTGTTAAAGAGACTGTTCTCACCCCAGCTTAAAATTTTGGGGCCTTTGTCAAATATCAACTGTTCATAGGCAGGCAGATGGTGGCATCTCTGGGGTCTCAATTCTGTTCCATTGGTCTCTACGTGTCTTTGCGTATCAGTATCAGGCCGTTTTGACTACTGTGGCAGTGAAATGCATTCTAAAGTCAGGTAGTGAGAGGTCTCCTAGTGTGTTCTTCTTCTTCAGTAGTACTTTACTTATCTGAGGTTTCTTCCCTTTCCAAAGTTGGTGATCTGTTTCTCCATCTCATTAAAAAAATGTTGCTGTAATCTGTATTGGGATTGCATTACATAAGTAGATTGCTTTGGGTAAAATAAGCATTTTCACAAAGCCGAGTCTTCCTATTCATGAGCACGGTAGATTATTCCACTTATGTAAGTCTCTGTTAGTTTCTTGTAGTAAGGTTTTGTAGTTCTCTTTGTAAAGGTCTCTTATTTCTCTAGTTAGAGTTATTCCTAGGTATTTTATTTTCCTGGGGGCTATAGTAAATGGAATTGATTTGGTGATTTCCTCTTTAATAATCTCACTGTTAGTGTAAAGGAATCCTACTCATTTACTTATTTTGATCTTGTATCCCATTACTTTGCTAAACTTCTCTATTAGTTCCAACAGTATACCTATGGATTCCTTTGGGTTGTCTATATAAACAATCATACCATCTGCAAACAGGGAGATTTTCACTTCTTCATTGCCAATACAGATGTCCTTTATTTCTCTGTCTTATTGCTTACAAGAAACATATCTTAAAGATATGAACAAACTGAAAATTAAAAGATGGAATGATACATACCAGGCTAACAATACACAAAGACTAAATATCAGATAAAATAGATTTTAATGTAAAATCCACTACTGTGGACAAGGATGGTCACTATTTATTGCTGAAATGTTCAATACTCAAGCAGGACTTTACAATATTAAATATTTATGCAGCCAATACCAGAGCACCTGAATACATTGAACAAATAGTGACAACACTGAAAAATGAGATAGATGATTCCACAATAAGAGCTGGAGACTTCAACACCCTTTCAGTTATGGATAGGTTATCCAGAAAAAAAGCTCAGTAAAGATACAGAAGATTTTATTGCAACAATCAACCAACTTGATCTTATCAACATATACAGAACTTTTCATCCATCAACGGATAAGTACACCTTCTTGTCCAATGCACATGGAACATTTTTCAGAACAGACCACACGTTAGCTCATAAAACAATTCTCTATAAAATCCAAACCACTGATTTACTGCAAAGCATCTTCTCGGACCACAAAGCAGAAATTCAAACTTATGGAAACTGAATAACACTTTGCTCAAGAAGCCTTGAGTTATAGAAGAAATCAAGAACAAAATAAAGAAATTTATGGAATCAAATGAGAAAGAAAACACATCCTAACAGAATCTATGGGACACAGCAAAAGCATTGCTCAGAGGTCAGTTTAATCTCTATAACTGCACACATCTGGAAAGAAGAAAGGGCCCAAATTAAAGAATTAACCTTACAGCTTGAACAAGCACAAATAGAGCAACAGAAGAACCCCTCGGGCACCAGAAGAAAACAGATTATAAGGATTAGAGCAGAACTAAATGAATTAGAAAACAGAAAAACAATTGAAAAAATTAACAACACCAAAAGCTGGTTCTTTGAAAAGATCAACAAAATTGATAAACCATTGGCTAAACTTACAAAAGAAAAACAGCAGAAGATAGAAAGGACCCAATTAAGAAATGAGATAGGAATCGATACAACAGATCCAGCTGAAATAAAAAAAATATATCATAACAGAATACCATGAAAGGCTGTACTCTAACAGGTTTGAAAACATAGAGGAAATGGACCAATTTCTAGATTCATATGACTCACCAAGATTATCACAAGGAGAAGTAGATCAACTTAATAAACCTATCACAAAGAAAGAGACTGAAAAAGTCATCAAAAATCTACCAACCAAAAAAGTCCTGGCCCAGATGGCTTCACTGGAGAATTCTACCAAACTTTTAGAGAAGAGTTAACTCCAATACTGTTGAGGCTATTTCACACCATGGAAAGGGATGGAATACTCCCAAATTCATTCTATGAAGCCAGCACAATCCTGATACCAAAGCCAGGAAAAGATCCCACAAAAATAGAAAATTACAGACCAATATCACTAAAGAACCTAAGTGCAAAAGTCTTCAACAAAATTCTAGCCAATAGAATTCAACAGCATATAAAAAAAATAATTCATCAAGTTCGTTTCATTCCAGGGATGGAAGGCTGGTTCAACATCAGAAAAACAAGTAATGTAATCAACCACATTAACAACACAAAAGATAAGAATCACCTGATTTTGTCAAGTGATGCAGAAAAGGCATTTGACAAAGTTGAACACACATTCATACTTAAAACTCTCAGCAAAATAGGAATAGGGGGAAATTCCTCAATGCAATCAGTAGCATCTATGCAAAGTCAACTGCCTTCATCATCCTGAATGATGAAAGACTGAAATAATTTGAGAAGGGGAACTAGACAAGGATGTCCACTCTCACCACTTCTGTTCAACATTGTGCTAGAAGTTCTAGCCAGAGCCATTAGACAAGACAAAGAAATAAAGGATTTTTGCTCTCTTACGTTCAAGTGTAATCCATACTGAAGACTGTGGTCTTTGATTATCATTCAATAAGTGCTTCAAGTCCTTCTCACTTCAACAACCAAGGCTGTGTCATCTGTATATCATAGGTTGTTAATGCTCTTCCAATCCTAATGCTCTATTCTTCCTCATACAGTCCAGCTTCTCAGATTATGTGCTCAGCATACAGATTTAATAGGTATGGTAAAAGGATACAACCCTTATACAACCCTTCTGGTATTCTCTGCTTTCAGCCAGGGTTCATCTGACATCAGCAATATCCTGCTTCCATGTCCTGTTCTAATTTGGGCCCAAATTTCTGGCAGTTTCCTATTGATAGAATGTTGCAGCCACTTTTATATGCTCTTCAGTGAAATTTTACTTGCATGTGATACTAATGACATTGTTAGATACACTAATTGACATTGTTAGATAATTTCCACATTCACTAGGATCACCCTTTGGAAGAACAGGCATAACTATGCAACTCTTCCAGTCAGTTTGCCAGGTAGCTGTCTCCCAAATTTCTTCACATAAACAAGTGAGTGCTTCCAGCACTGCACCTGTCTGCTGAAACATCTCAATTAATATTCCATCAGTTTCTGGAGCTTGTTTTCCACCAAAGCCTTTAGTGCAGTTTGGAATTCTTCCTTCAGTACCATTGATTCCTGACTGTATGTCGCCTCTTGAAATGGTTGAATTTCAATGAGTCATACAGTATACTACTCCAGGAATGACAACTTGAAGAAGAACGCTGCAGCATCTGTTGTCAAAAAGAACATTTCAAGATCTACCCTGAAGTACAACACTGTCAGGTGACAGGAAAATATCCATACATCTACGAGGAAGACCAGTTAATATAACCATTATTCAAATTTATGCCCCAATCACTAAGGTCAAAGATGAAGAAATTAAAGACTCTTATCTACAGTTCAAAATTGATTAAATATACAGTCAAAGTGCATGGGTTATTACTGGTGATTACAAAGCAAAATTCGGAATCAAAGAAGGATGAGCAGCTGGAAAACACAGCCTTGGTGACAGGAGCAATGTTGCAGATTGCATGAGAGACTTTTTCAAGGCCAATGACTTCTTTATTGCAAATACCTGTTCTTCACCAACAAACAGTGAGTGTACACGTGGCTCTCACTAAATGGAATACAAAGGAATTACATCAACTAAATGTGTGGAAAGAGACAATGAAGAAGCTCAATATTATCAAGTCAAAGCGAGGCCAGAAACTGTGAAATGGATCATCAATTGTTCACATGCAAGTTCAAGATGAAACTGAATAACATTATAGGAAGTTGATTAGAGCCCAAGTACAACCTTCAGTATTTTCCACCTGAATTTAGAGACCATCTCAAGAATAGATTTGATGCATTGGAACACCATTGACTGAAGACCAGACAAGTTGTGAAACAACATCAAGGACATCATACATAAAGAAAACAAGAGGTCATTAAAAATATAAGAAATGAAAAAAAGGCAAAAACAGATGTCAGAAGAGACTCAAGCTTGCTTTTGAACACCAAGTAGCTGTAGCAAAAGGAAGAAAGATGAAGTAAAAGAACTCAACAGAAGATTTCAAAGGGTGCCTCAAGAAGACATGTGCGAAGAGTTAGAGACAGAAAACCAAAAGGGAAAAACACACACATCGCTTCTCAAGCTAAAACAAACCAGCCATTATCCTTCTTAGCTTAAGACTAAATACAAGCCTTGAGTTGCAACAGTGAAGAATTCTATGGGGAAAATATTAAATGATGCAAGAAGTATCAAAAGAAAATGGAAGGAATACAGAGTCACTATATCAAAAAGAACTATTTGATGTTCAATCATTTCAAGAGGTAACGTATGATCAGGAGCCAATGGTACTGAAGGAAGAAGTTGAAGCTGCACTGAAGGACTTTACTGAAAAACAAGGCTCCAAGAATTGACTGTATATCAGTTGAGATGTTTCAACAACTGATTGAAATATTTTTCCTAGATATTTATTTTACCATCTCCTAAAAGTGTGTTATTTGAGGAAAGCATGTTGTATACTAAATGATTAAATATTACTGTTATATTCCCTCAGTTGCTGTACTCTCCTTAGCTTTAAATGACAAAGGGTAATGATTTGTTTGGTGTTACTATGAAATCTAAGAGCTGTTGGTTTGTGTATAAGTTAAACACTTCCCGTGTTTCACAATGCCCCCAACTCACTAAACCTCCCTGATTAGTAAAACAACTCACATCCCCCCATAACCTGAAAGCTTGTCCTCAGAAGAAATGGAGACTGGGGAGTGCTAAGACTACAATCACAGTCTTTGTCCCAAAGAAATGTCTCTTTTGGGGCCACATCTAATGATCTTAACGTCTTCTGGAAAGTGTTGGAGATCTTGTGATAGACTATATGTTCCCATTAGCACTTCTCCAATGAATTTTGGAATTTCCAACATTCTGACTTAAAATTAGATTAAGCCCCTAAATGTTGACTTGTCTACATAACTATTGTCCAGGAAGATTACCTTCATCATGGAAATATAAAAGTTATTCAGTAAAATTTGAAAGTCTTGTGGAATATCTCAGTAGACTCAAACACTGACTTTTGACATATGATTGAAAGCTCTTTATACCTATTTTGAAGAGAAATTATAAAAGAAACTGATACTTAAAACATCAGCTCTACACATAACATTTTTAAATGAGGTCTAAAGCAGAAGTAGACCAGTCAAGTATGCAGTTAATTTATTTATTAATACACTGTCAGCACATTTCTCACTATTTTACACCTACATTTTCTATTTATTTCAGTAGTTTTAAATCTTGATCTCTTTGTCCTCTTTAGATGCCATTGCCACTAACATTCTAAAATGATTTATGAGTCACACAGACCTAAGTGTCTTAACTCAGTGACACTGAAGACCAGAAACAGTGCTTATACACCAATTAGTTTATCTGAGCTTGGTATCCAGAGCCCTCCTCAATAACGTTCTTCTCCCAGGCAAGGAAGCATGTCAACAAGTCCCTCTGTAGAATGAATATGGCAAAAGACTGGGACCTCGACTGAAAGCAGGTGACTAAAAAAAGCGGGTATTTTGTTAGGAAGTGCTTTGACCATAACAACTGAGTGTTATTAATATTCCACGAAAGCAGTTCTTGTATCACAAATGGGGTCTTCAGGAAAGTGCAACGACAGACACTGACCTGTATCTCTGTCCTCTCACATGTATCACTGCTTAACACCCAGTACTGGAAAACAAGCATGGTTTAACTTGAGATTGTTGAAGTCTGAAAACTATAAAATTTAAATCATTTTGGATAGTTGGGATGTAAGACACACTTATCCCTTATCAAATTTTACTTGACTGTTAATAAAGCGGTCAGTGTGAACCACTTCCTCTGATACAGAAACTTTTCACTGATGTTATAAAAGCAGCTAGATCAAGAATTGGCACCTGGGCTTATTCAAATCTCCTACTCTGGTACTCAGCTCTAACATTTTCAAGATGCCAGAACTAAGCACCGAACATCATCTGCCAAGTGTTTCTCTATTTCCCTCTCACATCAAGGTTCAGAGAAACAGAACCTGTAGGAAATCACTAAGGGATTTATTGCAAGGAATTAGTTTATGTGATTATGGTGCAGGCTAGGCAGATTAGAATTCTATAGGGAAGGAAGAGCAGGCTAGACCTCTGGAACACGGACTGAAGTTTCCACAGGAAAACAAGGAAGACTCAGTTCTATTCTTAAGGCTTTTCAACTGACGGAATCAGGCCCACAAATATTATCTAGGAGAAGCTCCTTTACTTAAAGTCAACTAACTGAACTTTAGTCACATCTACAAAACACCTTCACTGCATGGCCTAGACTAGTATTTGAAGAACTGGGAACTGTGGTCCACCCAAGTTTACATAATAAAAAAGACTATAACATCTGTCCTTCAAAAATTCTTTGTCACATACAACTAGCAGTAGTGTCTAGGATAATTTCTTTTCCTATCAACAAATAAAGAAAGGCCACAACCATTAGATGCTTTCCCTCTCAACTTCTCATATTGTTTTATGTTGAAGATATTTAAGAACCTCTCATTGAAAAAGTCCTTTCTCACTTTTGTATCCTTTTATGCCTCAGTCTTTACAATTAAAGTGGAAATTTAGGAAGTGCCAAGCACAGCACCATTCCCATTGAGACCCATGAAAAGTATAATGAGAACTCAACATGTTCTATCGAAAGATTTTCTCACCTGGTACCACAAGGCAGAAATAAAGAGGGAAAGCAGAAATTGTGGCCAGTTTCAGTGCAAGGTGGCACCAAGGCAACGTCACTCAGTGTCAGGCTAAACAATACCAGTTAACTTGTCTCCTTTTTTTGGTCATCTATCACAGCAAATACACACCCATTGCACTTTGTACCAGTCATTACTAGGCTCTTACTCTGCCCTCTCCACAGCATCCCAACATTTTTAGAAAAAACTTTTGCTTTCTGGGGCAATAGACAGATGCCAAAGCAAAGCTAATTTTACTGTAAGTGAGTATTTCCCATGGGAATGGTTTAGCTATTGGGTTATCTTTGGGTGAAGGCTGAGGGAAGGCCTAGAAAACAACTTTAAGGGAGTTTCTTCTTTGAAAAAAACTACTTTTTCGTTTAATTATATGACCTTTTACAAGACTCTTCACCTTGTTTTACCTTTCTTGCCTACAAACAAGTGGGAGAGACTGAAAGATCACTAAGGTCTCCTACAATTCTACAGTCTTTTGATCTTATGAACATGAAGACAGTATAACCAGAAGAGCTGACCAGAAAAAGGACAGATGTGTAGCTTAAAGAATAAATTAGAATCAAATGATTCAGTCTTAGCAGAAATGAAGGAAGGACAACTCTCCAGTTATGAAATTCCATTTCAGTTTCAGGTCAATTACACTCCCAGTGACTGGAGTTTCTCTTTGGGCTGCAACCTTCCACCCATTAACAAACTTCCCCTGCTGCTACCTGGGATTAAAGTTTTTATTCTGAATTCATATGTGAAGATACCCAACTTCCTTCTGTGTTTACTCACCTCACTTGGCAGCCTTGCTAAAACTACACACTGTATTTCCATACTCTTTGGAGCTTGCCCCGTGACCATCAATTTCCCTTGGGATCTGTGTGTGTATCTCCATAGCCATCCTGCCACACTGTCAGACTCCAGTTCCACAGTATGACCCTTCCCAACCTGCCCTCTTCAAAAACATGTTAATAGGGCCAAATCGAGCCATGCTTCAAGATAAGACACCTCCAAACTTCTTGTTCATATTATTTCCCTAACAAAGATTATATATAAATGGTCTTACACCTCACATAGATGTTCTATTTTTAAAAAGATATATTTCTCAAAATTTTGGTTTTGCCCCTCCACAGTTCCCTATCGTCACTTACCTTCCTTAGACCACTGTTCTCCTCCCTCACATCAAAACCAAATACACACCGTAACCATACTCTCTCTCCTTGTCTGCTTTATGGGAAGATACTTGAGATGCTTTTTTGTCTCCATCTTCTGGTAGCCCTGGACATTTCTGGCATTCCTTGGCCTTCAGAAGCATCTCCACATGGTGCCCATATTTTCTTTCTGTTATACTGTCTCTGTTCTCTCGTTTTACAAAACATCACTCAGATGGAATGAGGACGTAAGCTACTCCTGTATGCTGTTAACTGATAATAAAATAAAAACCCTACTTCCAAACAAGTTCTCATGCACAGGAACAGGGGTCAGAGCTTCAACCTATCTTTTTGGGGGACAAAATTCAATCCATACCAGCTATCTTAGTCATCTAGTGCTGCCATAACAAAAATGGCACAAGTGGATGTCTTTAACAAAGGTAAATTTATTTCTTCATAGTTAAATAGACTAAGAGTTCAAATTCAGAGCATCTGTTCCAGAGGTAGGCTTTCTCTGCTGGCTCTGGAGCAGGGTCACAGTCATCCATCTTCCCCTGGACTAAGAGCTTCTGAGCACAGGGACCCCAGGTCTTCTCCAAAGGACACTCTCTGCTCCCAACATTGCTTTCTTGGTGGTAGGATGTCCACCACTCTGTTTGCTTCCCTTTCTTTTATATTCCAAGAGATTTCCTCAAGACACAGTACAATCCTATAGATTGAGTGATGCCCCACTAACATAATCCACCACCTATCATTCTTTATTAACATCATAGAGGAAGGATTTACAACACATAAGAGCATCACTCAATACAGGGAATCATGGCCTAGCCAAATCGCTACACACATTTTTGGGGCAACACAATTCAATCCATGACACCACCACAAACTGAAGCAAAAACCCTGGTATCCTTGCCTCATTGAGCACTCAGGTGTCACCTTTAATCAACATGACATCAGTCTTATCTCCCTAAATAGATCGTAAAAACTAGGACTAACATCTTTTTTGTTTGTTTTGTTTTCTTTTCTGTTTTTAATTCCCAAAGCTTCCAACACAACACAGAAATACCAATAACTATTCACTGATAGATATGTTTTAGACAAAGGAAACATCAAACCTATGAGAAATTATTTCCACATGACTTCCCTCAATTTCTCTCACTGGCTTTATTTTTTCTAACATAGGAATAGCATTCCAAGACATTGCCAGGGTATTATAAAGAATAATGTAGTAGAGTTTCTTTTAAATATCTACTGAAATATTTTTTCTTCTAGTTTCTTTCCATGCAATCCTTAAGCCATCTTTTGCTCCTAAGGAAGGAGGCTGTAAATGTACCTAGGAAAGGATTTAAATAACAGAAAATTCTACTAGACACGAAGAAGAATAATGCTCTTCTGAGTAAGAGAAAAAGAACTAAATCAAGAGAGAAAAGGATAAAAGGTTAGTCTGGATCTCCTGCTCTGTTTTCAAGGTACCTCTACAAGCAGAGTCAAGCCTAAAAGCAAAGGAATAGAAAGGCCTTAGAAAGACCAAAGAAAACCAGACAAAGAGGAGTTTGTGCAGCCCTTCATTCCCTTGTGAAACTCTGAAAAGAGAGCACCTGGAAGCATTCCACTAATAGTAATAAGGAGAAACAAAGAGGAAGTATGCTTTGTTTTAGCCCATCTTGCATGTAAAGGATCCAGCAATCCCAGGTCTCAGAGAGGATGAGGAAAGTGGCTGAGGTTTTAGTTGATCCGCTCACTAACAAGGTTATTACAGAGGGAGGCAAGTGATCCTGTACTAGAATGCTTATAGAAAACGAACGAAAGCAGGGAAATGATTGCCAAAAGAGCTAACGACAGGGTCACCCAAGGAAAGAGTCATCCTTGAATATTGACCATATCGATGAACAAATGAAGAATTACACCGGCCATGGACCATCAGCAGCAAACAAGGAACAGCAATGACACCGGACTGAGCTGCCCAGAGACGTTAAAAGCAGCACTTGGAAGGGAGAGCCAATGTACATGACACTCTCCCACAATGCCTTGTGGAATGGTCTCTTCTTGTACACTCAGAACCATCCTGGGAAGGGTGAGAAGCACAAGAAAGTCTTTCAAAGGGGAAAAACTACCTTGAGTTGAATATATGCCCATTCCTGTTTTAAATCAGTCGAGGGGGGGGAGCCTGAATTCCTTTGACTTGATAGCTTTTCTTTCCTTTTGTGAGGAAAAGGGCTTGAGGACAGGAAGAGACCAGTTATAGAGGAAGAGGAAGGGACTGCTTCACATATCTGAGTTAGTGATGTGCTGATTTTGATGCCTATCTCCCCTCATGATAAACTTGCAATAAATGTTCTATACTTAACTTTAGGAAAAAATCATACACTACAAGCTAAAGACATTGCGTCACGTGATGTGTTTTAGTCATTTATTTTCCTGAATGCCACAAAGTAGGTTAAGAAAAAAAATTTTCTCCAACTAAGAAGGAGAGAAATCATCATGACATGAGACTTCAGTGAAAGTCTGGCCTATTAGATTTTAAGAAGATGAAAGTGCCAGACAAGAGCATTTCAGGGATGAGTTATTATATTTGCAAATGAGTGTAATGAAAATTACCAAGGCAGTCTTGTGAATTTAAATGAACTGTGTAATTTTTCCTCGAATTTTAATATAAAATAACTGTTCATTTCTTCCAAGAAATAGTTAAGGTTGCTGATTCTTTTACATAAATCAATATGCTCTGAACATTAAAGCTAATAAGCCAGTCAAGCCTATAAAATGTAGCTGTGTAGCTGTTTCCAGGGCTTTCCTCCAAGAGCTAAATAGCAGTTTCTATTTCTAGTCAACTACTGTCTTGATCAAATTACTTCCTTGACTCAGTGATAGCTTTGTAAGACATATATTCTACAGGAAAGCATTAATTTTTTTGTCTTTGCTCTTTGAATTTAGGAATGCAATTTTTAAAGCAATGTGACTCTGGTCATATTTTTCAGGGGGTCTAAATAATATCAAAAGCAATTATATATCTGGAACACTAGTAGGAAACACCACTCTTACTGACTTTATTATTCATTATGGAAACAGACACAAGTCTTCCTAACTTCACCGAGAATTATGTCATCCTGTTTTATAGTTATCTGCAGTGTTCTTTTATATATATGTAATATATGTATGAGTGTGTGTGTGTGTGTGTGTGTGTGTGTGTGTGTGTGTATTTTAGCCCAGCTAATAAATGATTTTTTTAATTGTTGTGCTGTTACTCAGGTAGTCTTTTGAACAAGAAATCCAAAGAAGCAAATACAAAAAAGGGCACTAAAGAAAAAAACACCATCAAAAATAGCAGATGAGAGTCCTGCTATTTAAGGTTAGTTAGTATCTTACTCGATGGCACTTGGCTTGGCTTGGCTTGGAAGTATGTTAAATTTATTTTGCTAGATTTAAGATGATAACATAGATGCTTTCCTCTCTGCTTCCCATGTGCAGAAAAATTACAAAATGTACTTTTAATGAATATAGCATGTTGGTTATGTTTATCTGGCATCTATTTGAAATTAAAATGCCTTAAAATACTGCACAGAAAGTTTTGACTCTAATATTCCAAAATTACTTTAATCACAAAATTATTTTATATCTAATCACAGTCATTATTGTTTATTTTTAGTTAACTCTTTAAAAAGTCAGAACAAATTGCTCATCAGGTATTCCAGTACCACAATAATTTAATATTCTGTGAAACATAAACCAGATTTGACTTACTGTTCTGTAAATAAGGAAATTGAACTAGATGATTTTCATGGCCCTCATTCTAAGAATCTCAGATTTTCTACCATGTTTTACTTAATTTTTCATACTAGATTTCAACCATGAGGTATACCATTTATCTAGAAAGTCCTTTTTTTAAAAAATACAGAAGTCATGGCAGAACGCATATTACCATCTTTGTATATAAATAGCACATGCCTTCTTTGTTCATCAACCACTCCCTCTCCTAACAAGGTTATTTTTGCCAGTATTCTACATTATTTTTAACAGTAACATGTAAAAAAATTAAAAAAGAAAACTGACACAATGGTGCTTACAAAAATATCTTTCAGCAAGAGAGCACAGTTGGCAGATAAACACAGAAGACATGCAACACCGAGACTTGGGCTGTTCCTCTAGAATCACATTTTTTTTTTCCATTCTGATTCTGAGACACATTGATATGTCTTCAGATTTTAAACTCATTGAGATTGGTCTGGATGAGGTCTGACTTAATCCCCTAAAGTACAACCCCAGGCCAGAAGAACATGAATCAAGATGAGTGTTGTCCTAATTCAGAGTCCAGGGCAGTCTAATTCATCTCCAAACCCCGACAGACAGAAGTCAGCACAGCTAGAGAGTATGACTAATAGTTTCTAATTAAGAACGTGTGTGTGAGTATATGAGTGTGTGCTTACACAACTTGGTTTATACAACTTTAAACAAGTCTTCTTTCTTTGGGGATTCCATTATTCTACCTGTTAAATGAAATGATATCGACGGCACTTGGCTTGGCATGCCAGATAATCTCTAAAGTCTCCACCACTCCAAAAATTCTATGATTTTAAGTCACACTATTTCTACTCTGCTTCCGTATAACATGGTGATGGATGTGATTTTTTTAAGACGGGAATTACAATTTCAGTTTGTATGAGGTTGAAAATCTAAGCAGTATATTGAAAAGAGAATAAAAAATTTATGTTAAACCTGATTTTTTTTAAGTAGCAATATTAATTGTTAAAATAGCAAGAAAATGAAAAAAAAGAAACACTAAACCTAAGGTCTTATGCAGGATGAGTTTCTCTTCCATTTCTGTCATTAGAAGCGACCCAGCTCAAAATATTTTCTTGCCATTGACCTTCAGGAGTACACCCTTGCAGCAAAAGGAAGCAGAAAGCTTGACAGGCAGCTAATCCCAAGTAAATGATAACAAGGTTACATCATCATGTTTTGATCAAAAGGAGATGAAACTTCGAAATGTGAAACTAAGGGGACCAAAGAGACAGTTAAAAGGAGCTCTTGTTAGTCATTCTGCAAGAATTTGAGTATCCATAAAAGAATAACTACAGGTCAATTGGTACAATTTGACGGACTGTAAATGACAACAGTATTTTTTATGATGATGATGATGATGATGAAATGAAAGTATACAATCCAGATTAAACCTGCATGCCCACCTATCTGCATCTCCTTCAGCTCTC
Organism: Heterohyrax brucei; assembly: GCA_028571685.1. Lineage (NCBI taxonomy): Eukaryota > Metazoa > Chordata > Mammalia > Hyracoidea > Procaviidae > Heterohyrax > Heterohyrax brucei. The sequence continues at coordinate 57,533,101 of CM053149.1, forward strand.
TGACCAAATCTACTATAGAAGCCACTGAAGGAGCTTTTAAAAATCCCACTGACACAGCAAGTTTATCTCTATGAAAATAGTGTCCAGCCCAGAGATTGTCATGTCAAGTTGAGAAATGCGAACAGATTCGTATCACAAAGAAAAACGCAGTTGCTTGACCATTTAGAACCTGTAGCCTGGGAAAACTGAAGATGGAATTCTAACCCTAAAAAGAAAGCTATAATAATAGTATAAGTTAATAAACACTAGATTTAAATCCATTGAACAAGTCACCTATAATTCACTGAATAATAAGTAAAATCATAAATTTTTCAATAAGTTTTCTAAAGTATGTGTGTTTTCCCTAAATTCCTAAGGTGCATGAAGCTTTTAAGAAAATCAGATATGTGAGCTTTTCTTTTTATCTAAATATTTAGGAGAACTTCATTAAGCACTTTTGTAATCAATGTTTTAGTAACTGGGAACTTTTAACCTGTTAAATCTGTCAGTTTTGATTTCTTAGCTGTGCAAATAATGTTTAAAATCTTAAAACTGTGTTGACCAATATAGTGACCACTAACTACTTCTGGTGGCTTAGCAGTTACACACTACGTTGCCTAACCAAAAGGTCAGCAGTTAAAATCCACCAGGCACTCCTTGGAAACTCTATGGGGCAATCTACTCTGTCCTACAGGGTTGCTATGAGTTCGAATCAACTTGATGGCAGTGGATTCATTAACTAGAACTGGTAGCTCAGCCCTACACCATCATGCAAAGACACAGTGGTCCTATCATGTCATCCAAGTATGGAAGTTCTCCCTTCTTGCTGACATGCTGTTCTTTGGAGTGCTACTCTCGTCTGTGTGACTAGAACCTGGCTTTGCAGCATCACACCAGCATGTCCTGACTGGAGGAAAAGGATGGAGAGAAAACAAAGGACAAGTAATTTTCCCTACAGAGAAGGTGACCAGAATGCTGTGCAAATGACTTCCACTCATGTTCCCTTAGCAGAAACATGGTTGCAACACATTATCTGGCTATGGGGAAGACTAGAAACATAGCTAAGTTCTGTCACTGTGTATCCAGCTAAAATGTGGGATGGGAGGATATTATTACTAAAAAGAATAATGAAAAAATAGACAGTGGGGACTAGTTAGCACTCTAGAACAGAGGAACATTTTTTAATGGGTTCATGAGATATGCTTAATAGTCCTTGAAAAGCAAAACTCTCAACACCCATTGTACAAATTTACATGAATTCTACTGTCAATATGTTTTGTCCTAACTGAAGTAGGACAACTAGTAATGGACTACTACTTACAGTTTCATTGAAAATCTCACTAAAAAGGAAATTTTCCCTAGATGTTTTGAAATGAATAATTATTCATTGTTAACACCCTTAACCTCATAATAAGGAAACAACTCTTTAAAGGATAGTACTATTCATAAAATCTATAAAACAGTATACAACACTACATAATTATAAGGTCATAGAAGACCTCAGTCAAAAACAATAATGTGAATAGTAAATTTAACAATCCTACAGGCATGATTTATAGAATAAACTTAAGATATAAAGCAAATGTTTTGCTTTAATACTGTATTGTGTGAATCAGAAACTAAAAAGGATTTTTTAATATTCCTTTTTTTTCTTTAGTAAAAGATAATTTACTGTTGAGGTTCAAACTTAATCACTTTTAACGTGTCAGCAAAAGATGTAACATACAATAAAGCCTACCTACTTCCCACTTTCTCCATGTGTCAGTTAGCACTGCTTTAACAGAATACTACAAGTGGATACCTCTAAAAAGACAAATTTTGTCTTGTCATAGTCCAAAAATTCAGGGAATCAGCTCCAGCAGAAGGCTTTCTCTGTGGCAAGAGGATCTTTGTCATCAATCTTCCCCTGAACTGGAAGTTTCTGAGGTACAGGGACCCAGCTCACTTCATAAAGATGTGCTCAGCTCCCAGTACTAGTTTCTTGGGGGTACAAGGTCCCCCCAGTCACTCTGCTAGCTTCTTTTCTTCATATCTCAAGACACTGTCTCAAGGCACAAATAGTCTTACACATTGAGTTCTGCACCACCAACACGACTACCACACTTCCTCTCTCATAAACATTACAGAGGCAGGATTTACAAGATACATTATCCACAGACAAAGAACAACAACAATAAACCAACTGCCATCAAGTTGATTATGACTCATAGCTACCCCACGGTGTTTCTAAGCAGACTGCCACATCTTTTTCTCAAGGAGCTGCTAGTGGGTTTGACCACTAACCCTTTGTGTAGTAGTTAAATGTAGTAGTTAAATGCCTTTACCACTGCAGGTTTCCTTCCTAATCATAGTTGGAAATTTTAAAAATGTGCTTCACTGTCCACAATAGCAAAAAGATGGAATCAACCTAGATGACCACCAACACATGAACAAATAAACAAACTATGGTATATACATACTCAGTGGAACACCATGTAATGAGAAATAACAATTTTAAGAAACATCCCATAACCTGCAATCACTGGAAGACATTATGCTGAGTGAAGTCAGTCAGCTACAAAAGGGCAAACACTGTATGAGACCACTATGATTAAGGACTTAAGGAAAGACTTAAGAGGGGGGTGCTGAGTCAAGATGGCAGAGTAAATACAAATCTCCCTAAATCCCTCTGGAAACCAAGACCTTAACCGATAATTATATGGAGGCTCCCGGATACCTAGTAAACCCTACAATGCGGTATAGGGCTGTTAATTTGGACTTCATACCACTCAAAAAGAAAACTTCCACTCTTTTACTGACCCTACTCTTGGCACATGCAGGCTTGCATGGCCCAAAGGTAACTCACCATCTTAACTTTTTTTTCCCTCTGTCTTAGCCAGTGGACAGTGCTGGGACTTGACTAGCAGGTAATCTGAGACGCACTGCTGGTGGGATCAGCAGGGGAAATTGCCATATTTTGAGACTCGGGCTTTGGCCTCTGCATCTCGGCACCTTTGGCTGGTACTGAGACAGGCACCAAGTTTGTGCAGGATGCTGTCTTCATCCATTGGGAGGTGGAGACACCCAAAAGAAGGCCCCAGCTGGACTTAGTTCTGAGGCTGGGAGGCAGCGCCTAAACAGAGGTGAGCACTTTTCCAGCAGAAAAGCAGTATTTTACAGTGTTGCCTACAGCTGGGGCCTGGCAACAGAGGCTATGGACTCTGTTCATCTTGGCACTGTTGGCCTCTTTCTACCTCTGCCATAGAGTAGCTCGTGCCCAGGCAGGCAGAGAGTTTGTGCAGGACACCATCTTGTTCCACTGGGAGGTGGATATACCCATATGGAAGCCTCAACTGGACCTAACACCTGGGTGGGAGGCAGCCCCTCCTCAGAGGAGAGCAAATTTCTGGCAGTAAAGCAGTATTCTAAACAATGTCGCCTACAGCTGGGGCCCAACAGCAGAGGCCAGCAGGGCAGTAGCCTGTCTGTATTTTGAGCTAGTTTATAACATCTGGGGTTCAATATAGAGGTGCTTACTTTGCCAGCTGGGAAGAGGGACCTATACAACTGAAAATCTGATTGACTTTTAAAGTTGTCAGATACTTTTTACCTTTCACTTTAAGACAGCCTAGAGAAACAACTGTGGTCCATCCTCACAGCATCTTTCTCAGGCTCTGTTGACTCACACGATGCCCAAAAACCAACAAACTCTAGAAAAAAAAATGTAACCAGGAAATCACCCATGGTTTCAGAAAGCCCTCATAAAAAGCACCACAAAACTTCCCAGACAAAGATGCTTTTCTGAAACTATCTGAAGGTGAAAACAAAAGGATTATATAGAGAGTGCTCCTAGACCTTATACAAAATGCAGCAGAGCAAAATGAACAACTAAGCAAGCTGTTCGATCTGATGGAACACCAGTACTCTGAAATCCAACAGTTCAAGAACAAAACCAAAGACATAGAAACTTCAATTCAAAGCCAAGAAAACAGAATGGAACAAATGGAAAACACACTCCAGCATCTGTGAGGAGAAATTAGAAAAAATAAACAAGAAAAATGAGGATGCATTAAGAAGCATGTGGGACTCTATTAAGAGGAACAATCTATAATTAATTGGAGTTCCTGAACAGGGAGAGACACCTGAAAACACACAGAGTACTGTTGTTAATCCGCTGACAGAAAACTTCCCAGAAATTAGCAAAGAGGAAAATATAGATATCCGAGATACATGTGGAATGCCACTCAATATAGACCTCAAAAGAAAGACCCCAAGACATAATTATAATCAAGCTTAACAAAATGAAACATAAGCAGAAACTCTTAATGGCAGCAAGACTCAAAGCAAAGTTAACACTCAGAAGGAAACCCTGCAGGCTTTCATCCGATTTCTCAGCTGAAACAATGCCGACACACAGACGGTGGCATGACACATCCAAAGCTTTGAAGGAGAAGAACTTCCAACCAAGAATTGAATATCCTGCACAACTATCTTTCAAATATGAAAATGAAATTAAGACATTCACAGATAACAAATTCAGAGCCCTTGTGAAAACCAAACCAAAGCTACAAGAAATACTAAAAGAATCTCTTGCCTTAGAAGAACAAAACCACTAACTTTATATTTTACAAGCAAATAGAGGACACATCACTTAGAATCCTACTCAGTTAGTGAAGGCTCCAAACTGAATCAAAGCTATAATAGTGAAAGAAATAATACAGTGATCATATCATGAAAACTATGATGCCATCATATTAAAAAGAGGGATGTACTACAGTCATTATAGTCCTTCCAGATGGAGAGTAAGTTGACAAGACTGGTAGTAATTGAGATTCAGTTTATATATACTTTACTAAAGGGTATCATAGGGATAGCTGTAAAGCACAATAAAGATGCAACAAATCAAATCAAGAAACATAATACAGAAGTCTCAACAACCACAAAACCAACTCTGAAAAAGGTAAAAAATCAACTCAGAAATAAGAATGTCCCAGAACAGATTAATAAGAACAGAGAAAACATCAACACAAAAATAAACATATCACAATGGCAGCACTGAACACATACCTATCAATAATTACACTGAATGTGAATGGACTGAAGGCTCCAGTGAAGACACATCAAGTGACATTTTGGATCAAAAGACATGACCTTTCCATATGTTGCCCACAAGAAACTCACCTTAGACTTAAAGATAAGAACAAATTGAAAATTAAAGGATGGAAGGATATATAACAATGAACAAAGAAGAGCAGGTGTGACAATGCTAATCTCAGATAAAACAGATTTTTATGTAAAATCCACCATCATGGACAACGATGGACACTAATTATTGCTGAAAGTTTCAATATACAAGCAGGACTTAACAATATTAAATATTTATACACCTAACATTAGAGCACCTAAATATGTCAAAGGAACACTGACTGCACTCAAAAATGAGACAGAACACTCCATAATAACAGTGGGAGACTTCAACACTTCACTCTCAATATTGGAAAGATTGTCGAGAAAAAAGCTCAATAAAGACACAGAAGACCTCATTGCCACAATCAACCAACTAGACTTCATCAACATATACAGAACTTTCTATCCAACAGCAGACAACTATACCTTCTCCAGTGAACATGGAACATTCTCCAGAATAGACTATGTGTTAGGACATAAAGCAGTTCTCAACAAAATCCATACCATTGACATAATGCAAAACATCTTCTCAGATCATAAAGCCATAAAAGTCAAAATCAATAGCACAAAAAACAAAAATAGAAAGTGGAACTCATGGAAACTGAACAAAAAAACATGGGTTATAGAAGAAATCAAGGATGAAATCAAGAAATTTATGGATTCTAATGACAATGACAACACTTCCTATCAGAACCTATGAGATACAGCCAAAGCAGTGCTCAGAGGTCAGTTTCTCTCCATAAATTCACACTTCTGGAATAAGAAAGAAACCAAACCAAAGGACTAACCCTACAGCTTGAACAAGTAGAGAGAGAACAACAGAGGAACCCCGCAGGCCCCAGCAGAAAACAGATCATGAAGATTAGAGCAGAACAAAATGAATAAGAGAATAGAAGAACAATTTCAAAAGCTGAAAAGACCAAAAGATGATTTTTTGAAAAGATCAACAAAAATGACAAATCATTGGCTAAACTTACTAAAGAAAAACAGGAAATAACCCATATAAGAAATGAGAGGGGAGTTGTCACAACAGATCCAACAGAAACAAAAAATATCATAACAGAATACTATGAAAGACTGTAGTCTAACAAATTTGAAAACCTAAAGGAAATGGACAAGTTCCTTGATTCATATCACCTACCCAAATTATCACAAAGTGAAGCAGAACAACTTAATAAACCCATCACAAAAGAAGAGATTGAAAAGGTGATCAAAAACTACCAACGAGAAAAAGGCCAGTCACAGATCGCTTCACCACAAAATTCTACTAAGCTTTTAGAAAAGAGTTATATCCAATACTACTGAGACTATTTCACAGTATAGAAAGGGATGGAATAGTCCCAAATTCATTCTATGAAGCCAACATAAACCCGGTACCAAAGCCAGGGAAAGGCCCAACCAAAAAGGAGAACTACAGACTGACATCACTCATAAATCTAGATGCAAGAATCTTCAACAAAATTCTTAACAATAGAATAGAATAACCTATCAAAAAAATAATCCATCATGACCAAGTTGGATTCATACCAGGGATGCAAGACTGCTTCAACATCAGAAAAACAATTAATCTGATCAACCACAAAAATAACACAAAAGACAAGAATCACTTGATCTTGTCTATTGATGCAGAAAAGTCCTTTGATAAAATCTAACACATTCATGCTAAAAACTCTCAGCAAAATAGGGATAGATGGAAAATTCCTTAGTGCAATAAGGCTCATTTATAGAAAACCAACTGCCTACATCAACCTGAATGGAGAGAGACTGAAATACTTTCCTTTGAGAACAGGAACTATACAAGGATGCCCACTCTCTCCTCTGCTATTCAACACTGTGCTATAAGTGCTAGCCAGAGCAATTAGACAAGACGAAGAAACAAAGGGCATCTGCATCAGCAAAAAAGAAGTAAAAATCTCCCTATTTGCAGATAATATGATTGTATACCCAGAGAATCCTAAAAAATCCATAAGCAAGCTACTCAGACTGATAGAAGAGTTCAGCAGTCTCAGGATACAAGATAAACATAAGTAAATCAGTAGGATTCCTTTATACCAACAATGAGATTATTAAAAATGAAATCACCAAATCAATAAGATTTACTATAGCCCCTAAGATGATAAAGTACTTAGGAATAAATCTAACTAGAGCAATAACAGACCTTTACAAGGAGAACTACAAGTCCTTACTACAAGAAACTAAGAGACTTACATAAATGGAGAAACCTACCCTGCTCACAGATAGGAAGACTTAACATTGTGAAAACATCTATTTTACCCAAAGCAATCTACTTACATAATGCAATCACAATACAAATTCCAGTGACATTTTTTAATGAGATGGAGAAGCAAATCACCAATTTTGTTTGGAAAGGGAAGAAGCCCTGGATAAGTAAAGCACTACTGAAAAAGAAGAACACACCGGGTGGCCTCTCACTACCTGACTTTAGAATTTATTACACTGCCACAGTAGTCAAAACAGCCTGGTACTGGTACAAAAAGAGACAGATTGATCAATGGAACAGAATTGAGACCCCAGAGATGACACCATCTGCTTACAGAAAGCTGATATTCGACAAAGGCCCTAAGACATTAAACTGGGATAAAAACAATCTCTTCAACAAATGGTCGCTGGGAAAATTGGATATCCACCTGCAGTCAATTGAAACAAGACCTGTATCTCACACCTTCTACAAAAACCAACTCAAACTAGATAAAAGACCTCAATATCAAATCTAAAATGATAAAGTTCATCCAAGAAAAAGTAGGAACAACAATGGAAGTTTTAATACACAACGTAGACAGATCTCAAAATCTGTCGAACAAGCCACAAACAACAGAAGAGAAAATAGATAAATGGGAACTACTGAGAATCAAATACTTTCGCTCATCCAAAGACTTTATTAATAGAATTAAAAGGCCACCTACAGAATGAGAAAAAATATTTGGCAACTATATGTCAGCTCGATAATCTATGAGGTACTACAAAATATCAATAAGAAAAAGATAAATCATCCAATTATGTGATAGGCAAAGGAGATGGACAGTTGCTTCTCTAAAGAAGAGATCCAGGCAGCCAAAAAGTACATGTGGACATGCTCATGATCATTAGCTATTAAATAAATTAAAATCAAAACTACAATGAGAAACTATCATGGGCCAACAAGGTGGGTCATGATCCACAAAACACAAAACAACAAATGCTGGAGAAGCTGTGGATAAATTGAAACTCTCTTACACTGTTTGTAGGATCGCAAAATGGTGCTACCTCTTTGGAAAGCAATCTGGCACTTCCTTAAAAAGCTGGATATAGATATGCCATTTAACCCAGTAATTCCACTACTCAGAATATATCCTACAGAATCTAGGCCATTCACATCAACCAATGAATCCACACAAATGTTTATCACAGCACAGTCCGCAACAGCAAAAAGATGGAATCAACACAGATACCCATCAACAGAGGAATGGATAGGTAAACTATGGTATATATACTCAATGGAATACCATACAATGATAAAGAACAATGATGATTTTAGGAAACATCTCATAACCTGGTTTCAATTGGAGGACATTATGTTGAGTGAAAGCAGTCAGTGAGTAAAGGACAAGTATTGTATGAGATCCTTACAATAAGAATTTAAAAACAGACTCATGCATAGAAGAAAAGACTCTGACAGATGCAAGGGTGGAGAGGGAGGGAGGGTCGGGGGGTTAAATAATTGATAGAAATTTGGTTGGGTGAAATCTGTGACAGCACACATTAGAAAGAAGATCAATATTAACTGGACTTCAACATAACATGATTACTCCTCCCATCTTAACCCAATATTACAAGGACAGAGTATCTGGGGCAGGGGGCCAGGGACCATGCTCTCAAGGGAAATCGAGGCCAATTGGCACAACTAGCATTTGCTAAGAGAACCCTCTGCACCCCACATTGGTTGAATGGCATCTGAGGTCTTAAAAGCTTCCAAGCTGCCATCTGAGGGTACAGCAAACGGTCCCAACTCAGTGGGAACAGATAATCACAAAGTAACACAAAAACACGGGGGAAGGAGAACCCAGAAGACACAGAGACCCACGTGAGTGGGTGACTACATTGACCGTGGCCAGAAAAACCAGACGGTGCCCCGCCACCACCAGGGATAGCCGTGATGAAGCTCACAAAGTTGAGTCTCACTGGCAACACAAGAATAAAAAGGGGTGCACCCTAAGATCTGCACTAAAAGATCGCAACTGATGGTCCAGGGGCCTCAGAGTTCCCTTGGGAGCAGGACCCCTGGCTCTTATGCTACCCCTGTTCATAAATCATAATGGAGGTCAACTCTTCAGACCAGAATGGACTGGACTTGGCAACACTGAGTGACCATATCACGCGTGCACTTTATGGTTCTATGCATCTTCAGGAAGTTGTCCTGCTGACCTCTTGCTGGAGGAAGGGGAGTGGGTGGAGAAGAGGGAGAGGGGATTGCTGGGAGGATAAGACATGTATGGAGCAGAGAGGAAGAGTGTGCTATCACTGGACAGGGAGAGCAGTGGGAGCTCATATAGGTGGGCATGCAAACTTTGGGAACGTATATTTTCATTTAATCATAATAAAAAAAGAAAAGACTTAAGGACTTTAAAAAATGACTTATGGCTACAAGGATGGGGAGAGTAAGGGTTATTCATTAGATAGTCAGTAGGATTTCTGTTAGGTAAAGGGAGTGACAGCATACAGTAGAAGGCAACTCAGCATAACTGGACTGTATCATAAGCTAAGAGGTTTTATAAATTCAAACTAATGCTTCAAAGGAAAGAGTAGCAGGGACAGGGGTCTGGGAACCATGTTTTCAGGGGACACTGAGGTCAGTTGGCACAACTAGTATTTTTCAAAGAGTGTTTCTCACCCCTTATTGGTGAGTGGCATCTAGGGTCTTAAAAGCCAGCATGCTGCCATCTAAGGAACATCAATTGGTCCCAACTCATCTGGAACAGATGACAACTGAGAATATCAAAGACATAAGGAAAAATGAGCCCAGGAGACAGAAGGATCCATATGACTGGGAGACTACAACAGCAGGAGACCAGAGGAACTAAATCCACCACCAAAGACAGTCCTGATAGATGCAGAGTTTCTGATGTAGGTGTACAAATCACTAACTCTACTAAAAGACCAGAACTGGTGATCTGACAACTTAGAGGGTCCCCTGAGAACATGACCTCTGGACTTGCTGCTAGCCCAGAGCTGAAACCAGTACTGCAGCCAACGTTGGACTTGGGGACACAGAATGATATATGTGGTATGTGTACTTAATGTTTTAATATATATACATATATATGTGTGTGTGTGTATAAACCAACTGTCATCAAGTCAATTCAGACTCATAGCTACCCTATAGGTCAGAACAGAACAGCCCCACAGTTTTCAAGAAGCACCTGGTAGATTTGAACTGACAACCTTTCAGTTAGCAGAGGTAGCACTTAACCCACTGCACTACGAGGGTGGGTGGGTGGGTGTGACAGTCCTATTGGTTTCTTTTTAGAGGGGTAGGAAGAGTGTGAAGAAGAAGGGACAGTGTTTGCTGAGTGGATACTGGAAGTGAAGAATGAAAAAGAGTGTGCTGTCACAGGGTGAGGAGAGCAGATAGAGTTGCTGAGATGCAGACACTAGGGCTTTTCTATAGAAAACTGACTTGGACTGTAAACTTTTACTTAATCACAATAAAAAAACTTTTACTGTGCTTCATAATCATTGAACTGTAATTTACTTATACATTCTTTTTAAAATAAGAATAAATTTCAGGTATTAGCTGAGAACATTTCAAAAATCAAAACTGATGATTTCTCTCTAATGAGAAAAGGTATTAGGACTAATAATCCTTGGATCTGACTCGACGGCACTTGGCTGGCTGGCTAATCCATATGTGGCATTAAATTATGTACATTACCAACTTATTTACCAGCATAACAGCATTCATATGTTAGACATACAATCTATGAAACAATTGTGCAGATTTTATTTATTAAATCAGTCTTAAAATACGTTCAACACACTATTTCTAGAAGAAAATGAATCCTAACCTTTTTAGTCATTAAATTTAATGAGTTCATGAAATCATTTTCAGTACCAATCAAAATATTTTTCCTTCTTAGTACCTCTTACCAGTACCTAAATGGAAACAGTGAAAGATGAAGATAACATACTCTCAACCTGTCTTCCCTATTACCTATTATCAGTTTTCAAATATTTGGCTCTCTGACTCTGGTGACACATTCACACGATGTTTCCACCCTTCTATTTCCACCTTTCTAGGGTTAATCCTGGAAACTGTGGCAGCACAGTTGTTAAGTGGTTAAGTCTGTTAGCCAAAAAGTATGCAGTTCAAATCCACCAGGCACTCTTTGGAAACTGTGGAGCAGTTCTACTTTGCCCTATAGGGTAACTATGAGTCAGAATTGACTTGATGGCTCTGGGTTTTTTGGTAGGGTTAATCCTAACAATTCCCATTCCAATCAAGAAATAACATCAAGTGAGAATGATATTTATGATTACTTTGCATCTACTCTACTGCTGATTTAGGAGAATAAAATGTCTTCTATCTTTTTTGGCAAAACACCGTGCCAAGTATCATGAAAAATCCCTGCAGTACAGAACAGCTGAAAAAGCTGGATACAATAACAATATACGTACATATAACAAAAGTATTTTAAAATACAAAGAACAGAAACCTCTATAACTGCATAGGAGAACTGACAAAAAATCGAGAGCAATCCTCAGAGGCTAAAACTGACAGAAAGCAGAACCCAGAGAGGTAAAACTGTTGTTGTTGGCATCTGTCATGAGACCACCTACTGATCCCCAGACACTTAGAGCTTCACACTTAACAAGCTTCATGACTGAAGAACAGTGAGTATGAGCTAGGGACCACACCAAAGGAAAGCTGAATCACAGACTCCCACAAAAAGATGAACCTCTGAGGGCTGATGATGCCCTCAGTGAAAGAAAGAACTAGAAGTTTAAAAAAATAAACTTAATCTATTTCGCTGGCATTAGCTCTGAGATGGGGAAGAAAGACTCTCTCACCTGAGTATGCTTGCCTGGAAGCCTAACCTAACTTGAACTTGTGTTGAAATCATATCACTTGCTTCTGTGGCTCCCCATAAGCCTTAGCTGATAATTTAGAGGTGGTCCTGGAGATACCAAGCAAAGGCAGACCCGAGCTCTGGAAGAAAGCACCTTAAAACCAGACTTCAAAAAATTACCAAAGATCAACTCCCAAGGAACATAAACTCACAACAAAGAAAAATTGCAAAATACTTGAGCAATCAAGTTTCCATGGGCAAGAAAAGCAAAAGATGGCGTTAGATCAACAAAGTAGAAGACAGTAGAAGAATCAGATACAGAAGGTACTATATTTAAAACCAAACAAAAACTGACATAGAATACATACCTAGAAGGGGATTTTAAATTAAAAAAACTATTAGAAATAAAAAGAAGACAACCCAGTTTAGCAAAAAAAAAAGGGGGGGGGGGAGCAAGACTTGAACAATTAGTTCACATACACATAAAACCCACAAATGGTCCATAAATACATCAAAAGGTGTTCAAACTTACTAGCAACTTCAGGGAAATAAAAGATAAAGTGAGAGGAAGACACTATTACACACCAAAACCCACTGGTGAATTTTGAAGGGCCTCACAATGTCAAATTTGGTAAACATGCAGAGCACAGGGACTTCTCCTACAGAGATCTGAGATCTAGACAGCAATGTAATGATAAAACTACAGCTACACACAAGGATGCAGATGACTCTTACAACATGAAAGTGAACAAAGCGGTCTTCTACTGGAGTTCTCAGGGTGCACCCCTTTCTATTCTTGTGTTGCCACTGAGGCTCAAATTTGTGAGCCCCATCACAGCTGTCTCTGGTGGTAGCCGGGCACCATCTGGTTCTTCTGATCACATGTTGATGTAGTCACCCATTGATGTGGGTCCTTCTGTCTTCTGGGTTGTTTCCCCCACATCGTTGTCCTTCCTTGCTGACCCTGTCCATAAATCATTACTGAGGTCAACTCCTCGGACAGAAATAGACCGGACTCAGTGACACAGAGTGACCTTATTGGGTGTGCACTTTATGGCTGTACGCATCTACAGGATGTCATCCTACTGGCCTCTTACTAGAGGGGAGTGGAGAGGGCGGAGAAGAGGGGACAGGAGATTGTTAAGAGGATATGACATGTATAGAACAGAAAGTAGGAGTGTGCCTTCATCGGGCAAGGAGAGCAGTAGGAGCTGCACTTGGCGGGCATGCAAATTTAAACTGGATTGTACACTTTCACTCAATCATAATAAAATATATAAAAAAGTGAACAAAATGAAATTGTTGTAAATATATAGAATGCATAACATTCAGAAGAGGTACAATTACACAGCTTAGGGATATATATGAGTAAGTGTGGAAAACTACAAAGAATGGTAAAGAGATCACTGTATAAAGATCAAGATGATGAGTGTCTCCAAGAGTGGGAAGGTTACAATAGGGAAGAGGCAGATGGTATGCTCTGAGTGCTAATAATATTCTATTTCTTATCTGGGGGGAAGTTTTTTTTAAATGATCATTTATGAAACTGTACATACAGTTTTAATAGATTCATATCATCAATACAAATTAATCAATATAAAAATTGAAACCACTAACAATACATGGTATTGGAGAGCTCACCACTAATTACTCAATTATTCCAGGTGTTCTTCTACTTTTTACAGTCTCCTTTGAAATCAGATTGTGGCCATGTGACTACTTCTGGCAAATGAACTAATTAGGAAACTCATGTGTGTACCTTATAGTCTAAAGTATGTAGGAACACATGCAAATTCTCCATACTCTTCTTCTGCTGCATCAAACTTCAGATACCCAATGTTGAAACAGTAAACCCTCAAAATGTAAGCAGACATTCAAGATTCCTAGATTCTAGCTCAAAAAGCAGTTGTTCTATGGAGCAACAAGATCTTCAGAGCAATCTGCATGAATAAGACAGCAACTTTATGTCTAAAGTGATTCAAGAGTTTAGAGTTTCAGTGTTCTCATAGCCGGCTGGTGGCATAACAGTTAAGTGGCTGCCTACCAAAAGACTGAAGACCTGGCTATCTGCATCCATAAAATGTACAGCCCAGTAAACCTTATGGAGCAGTTCTACTCTATTCACATGCAATCACTAAGAGTCAGAATCAACAGCACCCAACAATCACAACTTATACGACCAGTATCCACACCCACTGTCATCCAGTTGATTCTGACTCATAGCAACCCTATAGGACAGAGTAGACCTGGCCCATAGAGTTTCCAAGGAGCAGCTGGTGGGTTTGAAATGCCAACTTTTTGGTCAGTAGCCACCACCTTTAATCACTACACCACCAGAGCTTCCACATGACCAACACAAACGAGTTAAAAAGCAAATTAGTTTAAAATGAAGAAAACTAAAAGTACTAAACAACATGCTGCCCAGAATTAGTTGAGCGAGACAAATGTAAAACAAAGGTAAATCAATATGGAGGATAAACTGTGAAGTTTTAACATATGTCTGTATGGCTGGTTTTTAACACATATCTGTATGGCTGGTTTTTAACACATGTCTGTATGGCTGGTTTTTAACACATCTGTATGGCTTGTTTTTAACATTAAGTCTGTATGGTTGGTTTTTAACATATGTCTGTATGGTTGATTTTTACCATGTCTTGTTTTTTTCAGAATTGTTGAAAGAGCATTCCTCAAGTTCAGCAAACCCTATAATCCCAAAATGAAGAAGAGAAGTTGGCACCTAGACATATAGAACCACAGAAAATCAAAGACAAAATATCAAAAAGCAGCCTGAGAAAAAAGTCACACTACTCATAAAGCAACAATTCATCTGTCAGCTGACTTCTAAAAGCCACCATGACATTCACTAGACAGCAGAATAATGTTTCCAAAATGTTGAGATAAACTAATTACCAAAGTAAAATTCTATACTCAGCAAAACTTTCTTTCAAGAACAGGGATGGAATAAAGAATTGTTTAGACCTCCAAAGATTAAACAATTTATTCTGTTTAAAAACAGTGACAAAAACTTTACTAGACCTCTTGTTGATCACAGGCAGGACTACTAAAAAGGGCAGTCCCTCGAAGGCAATCTAGCAATGCCTTCAAAATCTCACATACCTTTCCCCTTGGTCAGCAATCCCACTTGGGGAAAAAAAAAAAAAAAAAAACACTGCTGTCAAGTCGTGTCCGACTCATAAGAACCCTAGGTAGAACTGCCCCATACAGTTTCCAAGGAGCGCCTGGTGGATTTGAACTGTCGACCTTTTGGTTAGCAAACATAGCACTTAATCCCACTTGTAGGAAAGCCCTAAAAATCTTAACATAAGAGCAGATTATAGCAACATACTTCAGGGGTAGGCAGAGGGTCTGGAAAAACCAGACAGGAAATGGTAATACAGCAAATGGTCCCAAAGAGGGAAAGAGAAAAAGATAACTGAAGGATATTAATGAAAAAGAGAATAATTTGAAAAAAAATGTAGATGATTCCTTTCCAAACTTCAGACAAGAATGAATATTTTTTCAACAAAACAAGGGAGGACAAACCCTTTCTTAAAGGCAAAGACTGACAAATTCAGCTACTTCAAACTTAAGAACTGGGAGAAGATCTTTGCAACACCTGTAATCTATAAAGAAATTTAAAAAAGGAAATCCATAAATCAGAAAAACAGCAATAAATCTTAAGTAGTAATAACAAAGAGAATCAAATGGGCAAAAAGAAGCCAACACTTCACAGACACTGAAGCCCAAAAGGTCACAGACGGACAGACGGACAGGCACTCCTCTCTCGCTAGTAACTGTTGTCATCATGAGCTGCCACTGAGTGGGTTCTGACTCACAGCAACCCCGTGTATTACAAAGTAGAACTTGCTCTACTGGGTTTTCTTGACAGTATTCTTAAAGAAAGCAAGCAACTTGCCACATCTTTCTTATCTGGTAATCCTGAGTGAGTTCAAACTGCAACCTTTAGGTTAGCAGTTAAGCACAAACTATTTCTGCCACCTAGGGATTTTCATTAGTAATTAAAGAAAAAACACTGCCATTCAGTCCATTCTAACTCAAAGAGACTCTGTAAGACAGTAGAATTGCCCTACAGGGTTTCTAAAGCTACACATCTTTATGGAAGCTGATCACTACCATCTCTCCCCTAGGCGAGGCTGGTACCTTCAGACTACTGACCTTCTGATTTGGAGCCAAGTGCTTTAAACACTGCATCACCAAAACCCCATCAGTAGTAATTAGAAATATGTCAAACCACGTGATTCCATTTTAAATCTAGCAAATCAACAAAATAACAAAGCAATACAAAGTACTGATGGCTACAAAACACAAAGGGAATTCTTATCCACTATTGGTGAGAGTGTAAATTAATACATCTATTTCATGGGAAAGAATTTGGCACTACCTAGCAAAACTAAAATCCACTGCCCTATGACATCAATTTCTACTCCAAAGACTGTGCTCCAGAGAAATTTTTGTAAATATTTACCATGAGATATGTATAAAATGTGTTTATAGCAGTATTGTTTTTAGTATCAATCAAATAAACACACACCAATGATTCAAATTCTTTACCATAAGGGTAAATCAATAAACTAACAAATGTTCGAGGAACAAAGGAATGAACCGTAGTTATGTGCATCAGCTTTCTTATGTAAAAAGGGAAAAAAGGAAGTCTCAGAATACACACAATGTGTTTTCTTTCACATAAAAGTCAAAACACACAAGTCTAAGCAACACTTTATTTGGAAATACATAAGGTAGGCTATAAAGAAAAAGAAACGCTGAACAGAAAACTCAATACTGTGGTCACCTCTGGAAACGGAAGAGGAAGAGGAAAACAGTGCAGAGAGTCACATTCACGAGCGCCAGACTGTTGCATCTATATCCATTACTACATAAACTAATTTCAAAGACTTTCTATCTCAAAAGCTTTTTCAACATACTCACACATAAAATAGCAATTATGATCTTAGCATTTATCTAAAATGATGTGCAACTGCCTAATTCCAACCAACAAAAGAAGCTGATGAGGAGAAAAAAAATCCTGCCCTTATACAATTTTCATTACACAGCATGGGCTCAGCATTCTAAACTGTCCAATGGTAACACCTTCAGAAAGGTCTAGGTATTATATATAAAGACTTCTACAAGCTAGACTCTTCCTCACTACTGTGGTCAAGGTTAAGAAACCTAGAGCAGCAGTCTACAGAATCACATCTTTAGCAGGTAACATGCTCTAGGAATCCCAGTGGTGTAGTGGTTAAGTGCTACGTTTGCTAACCAGAAAGTCAGCAGTTCAAATCCACCAGGTGCTCCTTATAGAAACCTTATGAGGCAGTTCTACTCTCACCTATAGGATTGCTATGAGTTGGGATTTACTCAATGGCAGTCAGTTGGGTTTTCTGTTTTTTGTATGCTCTGAGGGCAAGAAAATATGGCATTTCACCCTTTCTTGTAAGCTAACTTTAAGTCTATTATGTAATAGCATTTTGATGGGACTAAATCTATTTTAAGACTAACCCAGAGAACTGAAACTTAAATTACAAGTTATTGTCTTAGTCATCTAGTCCTGTTACAACAGAAATACCACAAGTGGATGGCTTTCATAAACTGAAATTTATTCCTTACGGTCTAGGAGGCTAGAAATCCAAATTCAGGGTATCAGCTCCAGGAGGGTTGGAAGGTCTTTGTCATTAATTTCCCGTGGTCGAGGAGCTTCTCAGCACAAGGACCCTGGGTCCAAAGGTCACACTCTACTCCTAGTGCCGCTTTCTTGGTGTCATGAGATCCCCCTGTTTCTCTACTTGTTTCTCCCTTTTGTATTTCAAAAGAGACTTGCTTAAGACACTATCTAATCTTGTAAATCTCATCAATATAACTGTCGCTAACCCGTCATATTACATCATAGTGGTAAGGATTTACAACACATAGGGAAATCACATCAGATGACAAAATGGTATATAATCACAACACTGAGAATCAGGACCTAGCCAAGTTGACAGACACTGAGGTGGGACACAATTCAACCCACAACATATATCAAAGCCTGGCTATGGGACCATCATATGATTACAGCAATAAAAGGCTTTGGGTTTGTCAGCTCTAGTGAAGCTAAGTCTAACAATTACTTAGGGAATTAAGTGCCAGCCGCTCTATGACCCAGCAGTCCCATGCCTAAATAACTGCTGCAAAGCCACTGACTCCTCCTAACTGTCCTTTCACTCCATCTCTTACATGGATATCGCTGCTGGATCGCACCAAGTTCTTGGGTGGCACACTGCTTAAGCACCCTTAGTCCAAAGGTTGGTGACAGGAATTCACCAAGAGGCCCGTGGAAAAGAGGTCTGGTGATTGGTTTCTGCAAGGACATAGCCTTGAAAATCCTATAAGGTATTCTATTCTGCACCCACAGGGTGCTGATGAGGCAGAACAGGCTCAGTGGCAACTATCCCTACCAACACCACCACCACCAGCAATACCACCATCAAGGACAACATTTTATCACACAGCCTCTTAACCACTATGGTCTCTAAGCAGCCCACCCAGGCACACCCCACACAGTTTCTTGAGATAGAAACTCATTATGATTTTATAATCCAGTCTCTCAACCCCTGGAGTTACTGCTCAGCCCTCCCATCCAGTAGGATACCCATGATCAAGTTTCTCCTTTTCCCTGTGCTAATGTAGTAAAAGCTTTAAAACTAACCAGTAAGATTTCAATGTGTGCTCACCTGGAGGCCTCACCCTGCTTGTCACACACAAACCCTCTCTTACCCTTCTATTCTGCTGCCTTGTCCCAGGGTACAGCCTGGGGTGGCTCTGAGTCCAGCCACACTGTGGTTTCCTCTGTGGGTCATGTGAGGACTAAATTCTATTGGATTTCTGATCTTCCTGACTGAGTGCTGCTTCCTTGTGCCCCACAAGACCATCCAAGACACCCTGACTTGCTTTGGGTCAAACTTCATACATTACCCAAGAGCAGAGGAAACACATGTCCACAAGCCACGTACCCACTAAAAGACTTGCTCAAGCCATTTGCTTCACAGCATCTTCTTACAAAGTCACCAAAAATGGAAAACAACCCAAACATCTCTCAACAGGACATTGAATATACAAATGGGAGTATACTTACACAGTGAAGTGCTTCTTAGCAATTTTTAAAATTTTTGTTAAATTATCTGCTGATACACAGGACAATGTCAATTAATCTCAGAAACTTTATGTTTAGCAAAAGAAGCCAAGCATAAAAGGATGTAATTTCATTTGTCTGAAGTTCGAAGCAGATAAAACCAGCCTATAGTGACTGAAAGAGCAGTGGCTGCCTGTGAGCTTAGGAATGGACTAGAGATGAGCCTAAGAGAACTTTCTGGAATGACAGGAAGGTTGCACATCTTGACTGCAGTTGTGGCCATCTGGGGAATACACATTTATCAAAACTAACCAAACCATACACTTCTCTATATACAACTTACATTGCATTAAAAAAAAAAAAAAGACATTAAGCTTTGAATGTTACATGTAACAGCAAAATATTTTAGTAAATGAACATTGTTTGTTCTCTAATCTCTGGAATGAAAAAAATTTTTTTCTGGATTTGACTGATTACAAGGGAATTGTTCAGCAGCCTTTTAAGAAAGACAGCATCTGGGCAAATCATGTATTGATGCAGTACTGTTTCTTCAAAAAGGTACATATCAGTTTCAGAAGTACATTAAAATTTTATAATAACAGACTCAACTAGTTAGCATAAATTATTGAACATGATCTATTGTTTAGTATGAAACTGCAATGCACAGGCAGGCTAATATACTGCTTACTCAACAGTAAGTCTAGAAGGCCCACAGAATAAAACAAGCATAAGAAAGGAGAAACTTAGATAGCTAAAAACCTTTAGTTTTATACTGCAGTTGAAAAAAATTATTTCCCAAGCTGGTGGCAGGGGGGAGGGGAAATAGCAAAAAAATAATAATGAAATTTATTTTAAGTGTTCTGAGGCTACATAGTCAGGACAAAGGCAAAATCTAAAAGCAAAATATAAGATAGTAGGAAACTTGACATGTGACCTTCATGTAAGAAGCCCTTCTAAAATCGGAATCTGCCCTATTCCAGCCCCCTCCCCTACTTCCAGCTGTGCACGTGCCCACACACGCCCCACACGCCACACATGCCCCATACGCCACACACACCCAGTTTATTAAGCCTTCCCAGATCTAGACAGAATTTTGTGACCGCCTGCTAAGAAATGAAAACAGATACAAAAGAGCTCAGCTTTCTTAGCAAGAAAAATCAAACTACTCCCCACAGTGTACCTTGAAGCTGATATTTTGCTGCAGTGAAAAAGCACTTTAAAGGTTATGTGTTAACACTGACTAGTGTCAGCTGCTAAGCACTAGTTTACTACGACTTGCTAAGCCTTGTCACTCGGTGCCACGCTGGATACCAACAGAGGTCATGGAAAAGGAACAGCCTCTATAGGAGACAGTCAGGGACAGTGGGCTGAGATTAGGGGTCACTAATACCAGCTCAAAACAAAGACGACAGTTCTCACACTCAGAGCATAGGCTACCTGGGTCCTCCTGAGTTCACGCATCAAACCTAACCTGCATGATGACTTGAAGAGATCAGAGTATAGTGGTTAAGAGCATGTCTTCTGGAGTGATGGGAGTCGGCTCAAGGACCAGTTCCACCACCTACTAGCTGGTGGAACTGGGCCAAGAAATGGGATGTATTCTTTTAAGTCTCAGGGTCATCACCGTTGCAGAACCCTTGTGACGATTAAATGAGATGGTTTGTGAGTGGCTTTTTACAATACATGACATCTAAACCTGCTGTTGTCGAGCAACTTCTGACTCACAGCAACCCTGTACGACCGATTAGAACTACCCCATAAAGTTTCCCAGGAGTGCCTAGTACAGTCACTCTGCTGAACGTTTCGTCAGCAGCCACAGCATATAACCACCACGCCTCCAGGGTTCCTTGTAAGCAGCTATCAGTGTATGATCAGAGGGAATTTATCCCTCACATGGAGGAAGGGGGGCAGGAAAGGATGAGGCCATAACCTTCTAAAATCCAACCCAATCCCAAGATTCAAGAGTCTGTGAAGCAAATCTTTGCATGTCAAACATGTATGGGGGGGTATTGGTGAGAAGTAGATGGACTAATTTTATGATTTAATAGTAATCCATGTACTGGAAACAAAAAGTATGGTTATTGTATCTAAGAAAATTACAGAATCATGGCCACTGTTTTATTCCAAGCAATTTACTAAAATCAGAAATAGCTCTAAGCCTAAAAACCAAGGAAACCCAAACTCATTGCCATCAAGTCAATTCTGTCTCATAGTGACCCTCCAAGACAGAGTAGAATGGCCCCACAGAGATTCCAAAGAGCGCCTGGTAGACTTCAACTGCCAACCTTGAGATCAGCAGCTGTAGCACTTAACCACTATACCACCAGGGTTTCCACAGTTTTAACCACAGTCATCTCTAAGTGTCAGAAGTTCAAGGCACTTGTTTGACGTTGTTACTTAGACTTAAGGCACCGATTCACAAATCACCATTCATGAAGCATTAAATGACAAGTAATAGCTTATGGTCCATGAGGAAGATATAGCAGTCTGTTCCATAAAGATTTACAGTCTTGGAAACCCTGGGGGTGGTTCTACTCTGTCCTGCAGAGTTGCTTTGAGTCAGAATTCAAGTGACAGTAACAGATTTGGTTTTGGATTTTATTTCTCCTGAGAAAACTGACCAGACTATTTCGACCACTTATAGCTGTACTGTGTGTAATATGAGCTAGCTAGTGTTGTTATATTTTCTCTTCTCTTATATTTTCTCTTCTCTTCTCTTCTCTGTGATCAGATCTTTTTTTGGAAGCAAACATTTGACTCTATCTTATAGCAAGATTAGAAACCCTGGTGGCATAATGGTTACGTGCTATGGCTGCCAACCAAAAGGTCGGGAGTTCAAATCCACTAGTTGCTCCTTGGAAACTCAATGGAGCAATTCCTACTCTGTCCTGTAGGGCTGCTATGAGTCCAGATCAACTTGATGGCAGTAGGCTGGGTTATAGGAAGATTAGTATTGTCCTTTTTGCTAACGGTGGTCTCTACCATAATGGTGCAGAAAGGATTTCTAAGATTGGATTGCCTTAATATTCTCAATTTTAAGCCTCCAGAGCAACAGAGATAGACATGAGGAACCAAGCAGATAAATATGCAGGTCCCAGACAAAGCTCTAATCTGCAACTTTATGGCAGACCTCCTGCTTCATTTCCCTCAAGAGAAGCTATGTTTGCCTGTGTTTTGAATCAAGGTTACCTGGTGTAATGTGACAACTCACCCAAGCCTAATGTCATTATAATATTTTATTTCTAATTAGGGAATGAAGAGTTTTCTTCCTGATGAGAAAATATGGGACACTTAAGAAAGACACTTACTTCTGTGTTGGGTGTGGTCACATTACAGATAAAGCCTGTTACCAGCACACTGATTCCAACTCATAGCAACCCTATAGGACAAAGTAGAGTTGCCCCCATAAGGCCTCCAAGGGGCTGCTGGTGGATTCAAACCGCTCACCTTTTAGTTAGCAGCAATAGCTCTTATCCCTGTGCCATAGGGCTGCATATTATAGACAGGAAATAGGCAAATCTATCTCTTACTTGCCTAAAAATTCAGACTATCCCTACTGTCTCCCTCCAGACACTGAGGGTGAAGCTGCCTTAGTAATCTTAGAGAACTAGGCTTGAATCAAGAAAAAAGAGAAAAAAAAAAAAAAAAAACTTTGCTTCACCTCCCCACACCCCATCACGGCATCTTTCTTTTTCTTATGAAGTTATTAACCCCTGTTGGCTTCATTCTCTGTGAATTTTAAGAATGTTTTAGAACCAGAATGTTATCCAAAAAGTAACTTGTCTGATCACCGTAACTCTCCTGCTTATGTGATTCTAGAGCTCCTTTTCCCCAAAATTCTCAGATGCTGACAACACACTGTCCATTCTCAGTCTTTTGCACTAACTGTCTTGGCCTGGGTCTCACCACAACCTCTGCACTCTACTGTCACATAATAACCAAGTATTGACCCCCAAGCAGACAGTCCAAAGCTTCACAGCGCAACCCTTCAGCTCCCTCAGTTCCTTGAAGGTATCAGCAAACCAGAAACAGTAAGACAGCTGCTACAAAAGCAAGTGCCTGGAGTACATTTCAACATATAATAAGAATAAGCTTCAGCCTTGCCCACAATGACTAGGCAGAATAGAAATTCCCAAGTTTGCTCCTAATGTCATAAACAGTACATTCTTTCTGATCATGTCCTTTTCCTTCTAGTCAGTATCGACAGCACTTGTTCTGTGCTGTGGGCTAGTTAACAGTCACAACTGGATTAATTTTTAACTATCTGTACCAAAGCAAACATGTGAAAATTATGGTTAGCCTTGTTAACAGTCTTTTTACTTAAAAAAAAAATCAAATGTATTCAAGGAAGATCAACTAATACGTGGTTATTAGCTTGTTGATCTTGTTAAATAACAGATCTGTGCTTACTGAAAGGAAAATCACTAGGTAAAATCATAAAACTCTGTAACTGCCTATTTCCGTCGACAATCGTCCCTTCAGCTGAATTAATGTCTGGAAATGGAAGTAAAGTTGAAATCCCCTTATTTCAACTGAATGCAGGGAAGGCTTCAAACTACTGCAGTGATTTTGCAGCAAGAGGACTGCACGCTGAATAGCTTGTTAGTAGCTCCTTTGAAGATGAAATTCACCAGTGACATTTAAGAGAGATTACCTATTTAAAACACTCTAAAATATTTAATTTGCAGAAGCTTAAAGAAAAATGAGTGCAACCATCGTATCAGTGTGCAGCTTTCTTTTAAACAGTGTTAACAGGGAATTCAAGCCAGCCTAACTTTCAAATTTCCTCTTTAATATTCAGCACACAAAGTCAGATATGCCCTACATTGAAAGCTATCTTCACTGCAAACAGACTGACATGGTCCAGCTTAGGAACAGTCCAGATGTCTTGTTAGTGTTTTACATAGGAGATCCACCATATCAGAAGGTCAGATGTCCTATCTAGGGCTCCTCACAGGGTTTCTCTTTGAACATGATGTTTGAATGCTCAGGCACTGTGATCACGTTGGGAGTCTACTCTTAACAGCATCCAATCTCACGTTTATTGAAGAGGATATAATCTCAGCTAAAGGAGTATGAAGAATCGAGTGATAAGCTAGAGCTGAAGGCAGTGGAATCCATAGGAGGCCACAAAATAAATGCTGTTCCCTCAAACTTAGATAGGACATTCAACATATAGGATATACTCCTTCATTTACTCAGCAAACATTTATTGAGTGTCTAACTACTACCAGGCCAGGTATTATTGCAGGCACTTGGGATACATTAGTGAACCAAAGATCCCTGCCTTCATGGAGCTCACATTGCAGATGTTCTTGTTAGTGCTGCTGAGTCAGTTCTGACTCACAGCAACGACATATACAATACAGCAAAACACAACTGAGTCTTCCACCGTCCTCACAGCCCTCACTGTTTAAGCTCATTGTTGCAGCCGCTGTGCCAATCCATATCACCGAGGTTCTTCCTCTTTTTCACTGAGCCTCTACTTTACCAAGCATGATGTCCTTATCCAGAGACTGGTTTCTCCTGATAACGTGCCCCAAGCACCTGAAATGAAGCCTTGCCATTCTTGCTTCTAAGGAGAATTCTGGCTGTACTTCACCCAGGACAGATTTGTTCATCCTCTGCTACTTTACGGTACCTTCTATATTCTTCACCACGGTACGGTCTATATGCTTCACTGACACCATAATTCAAGAGCATCAGCTCTTCTTTGGTGTTGCTTATTCATCACCCAGCTTTCTCCAGTGTAAGAGGGTGACTGAAAATACCATGGCCTAGGTCCAGTGTAGCTTAGTCCTCAAAGTAACACTGCTCGTTTTCAATGCTTTAAAGAAGCCTTCTGCTGCAGATCTGCCCAGAGCAACACATCATCTGATTTCCTCCCTGCAGCTTCCACGAGTGCTGACTGAGGATCCAAGTAAACCAAAATTCTTGACAGCTTCAGTCTTTTCTCCATGCATCATGATGTTGCTTATTGGTCCAGGATTTTTGTTTTCTTTATGTTTAGGTGTAATCCATCCAGAAAGCTGGTCTTTGATCTTCCTCAGCAAGCATCTGAAGTCTTCTTCACTTTCAGCAAGCAAGGCTATGTCATCTGCATATCTCAAGTTGTTAATGAGACTTCCTCCAGTCCCACTGCCCCATTCTTCATTGCATCATCCAGCTGCTCAGATTATCTGCTCAGCATACAGACTGAATAAATATTTCATCTAACTGTAAACATTTCTGACAGTAAACCAACCAGTATTCTCTTCTTCTGTTCTGAGGACTGCCTCTTGGAAAACATACAGGTTCATCATGAGCACAATCAAGTGTTATGGATTTCCCAATCTTGGCAATGTCATCTGTAATTTTTTATGATCTGCATATTTGAATGCCTCTGCATAGTCAACCAAACACAGGTCAACATCTTTCTGGCATTCTCTGCTTTCAGACTAGATCCATCTGACATCAGCAATAATGTTCCTGGTTCTGTGTCCTCTGAATCCAGCTTGAAATTCTTTCAGTTCCCTGTCAGTGTACTGCTGCAATCACTTCTGGATGTTCTCCAGCAAAATTTTACTTGCCTGTGATATTAATGATATTATTCAATAATCTCCATATTCTGATGGGTCACCTTTCCTTGCAATAGGCACCAATAGGTATCTCTTCCAGTCACTTGGCCAAGTAGCTTCTTCCATATTTCTTGTCCGAAGAGTAAGCACCACCAGCACTGCATCCATTTGTCAAAGCATCTCAACTAGTAGTTCGGTAATTCCTGAAGCCTGGTTTTTCACCAGCATGTTCAGTGCAGCCTGGATTTCTTCCTTCAGTACCACAGACTCTTGATCATATGTTACATCCTGAAATAATTGAATGTTGGCCTTCTTTTTTTTGGTACAATGATCCTGTGTATTCCTTCCATCTTCTTTTGATGCTTCCTGTATCATTCAACATTTTCCCCCATATAATCCTTCAATATTGCAATCCATGGCTTCAATTTTTTCTTCAGTTCCTTCAGCTTCAGAATTGCTAAGCCTGTTCTTCCATCCTGGTTTTCTAACTTTAGGTCTTTACACATTTCACTGTAATAATTTACCTTGCCTTCTCAGGTTGCCCTTTGAAACTTCCATTCAGCTCCTTTACTTTGACATTTCTTTCATTAGCTTTATCTGCTCTACATTCAAGAATAAGTTTCAGAATCTCTTCTGACATCCATTTGGGGCTTTTCTTTCTTGCTTGTATTTTTATACCTGTCACTTTCTCCATGTACGACATCATCCCCTGCTTACTGGGTCATACTTTGGCTTTTGTGGACTTGTTTTAATTTTCTTCAGCTTCAGCTTGAACTAGATATGTGCAATTTAGGTTCTGGGCTGCAGTCACTTCCAGGCATTTTTCTAACTGATGATATTGTGCTTCTCCATGATCTTTTTCCACAGATGTAGTTGGTTTGATTCTTGCTTTCCACCAGCTGACCCACCTAACTTAGCTCATGGCCCTCTCCCTCCATCTTCAAATTAGCAATGTTGGGTCAAGTGCTTCTCCTGTCAAATCACTCTGACTTCCTCTTTTGACTCCCTCTTCTGCATTTAAGGAAACCCCATTGTTGTAATGGTTAAAAGGTACAGCCCTAACCAAAAGGTCTGTGCAATTTAAAGCCCACTACTCCCTGGAAATTTTACGAGGCAGCTCTACTCTGTCCCGTAGGGTCACTATGAGTCAAAACTAACTTGACAGTGTTGCGTTGCACTCTACATTTACAGTTCATTCTGATTAGCCTGGATTCACCAGGTTAATGCAGACTCATCTCCCCATCTCAAGCTTAACCACATCTGCAAAGTCCCTATTGCCACATAAGATCACATACTCACAGGTTCCAGTGATTAGGGTGCGCACATCTTTGGGGAGGGCGTTACTGTGCCTCCTTAGTTCTACAGGAGAGGGTGATTTGGCTAGAAGTCACTCTTTTTTCACCCTCACTCCCTTCAGTCAGCTCTCCACACAACAGTCAGAGCTGGAAAACACTAGTCAGATTACATCAACTCCCTGTTCAAAATCCTTCAGTGGCTACATAATCTTGACCAGTATATTTCCTAGCAACACACTGCTGGGCTCCAGGATTCAGAAGACCAGGCTTTCAGTCCTGCATCAGCCATAGATTGGCCATATAACCTTGAGGACAAGCCACTTCTCCCCTCTGTATCTGTTTTCTCACTAGGAAAACAGTACCCTGACTATGGATACTGGTACCCATAGTACAAAAACATTTTAAAACTATAACCCAGCACATAAGCACCCACGTGTCCAGTTTCACAAACCGATATTCACTGTTACTACATACTATGTACTCTGATGTTTTCAATTCTGATTCATCTTTTTATGTTTTTCAATGCAGCTAGCAATCCACTAAACTGTGACTCTTAGTTTAGAAAACACCGATCTGCTACTTCTTGCCTCTCAAAGTCCAATTCCTCGCTCTCTCTCAAAACTAACCACCTACCTCAGGAGGACCCTTGATAGGAATGTTTTCCCCAGAACTTCTCAGGGCCTGCTCCCTCACCTCATTCAGGTGTCTGCTCAATTGTCCGCTTCTCAAAGATGCCTCCACTCACCACCTCACTTCAAATAACCCTTCTCCCTATCCCCAGTATCATTTTTATTTTTTATGTGGTTTCATTTTTTTTCTGCAGAACACTGACTATTGCTTTGCATTTTATTTCTTTGCTGTTTCCCTGTCACCCTCACCAGAAAGATGCTTCTGCTAGGACATTCTTAATCATTAATATAACCCTAGTGGTTGAACAGGGTCTGATAAGTAGGTAAATCTGAAAAATTAGTTATTGGATGAACAAATGAAATATGAACAAGGGAATAAATGTGTGAATGACTGTTTTCCTGGTGCATGCTGTGTCCTTTCCATGATGAACAGTTCTTTCATTTCAGAAGGATTTTCTTGAATTACTATTCAGAATACTTTTTCTCCATCATTTCTTGGGATCTTGAATTTAGGGGCATATTGTCCTGCCAGGAACTCTTTCTCTACTGCAGACAATACCTCTTCTCTAATCATTAGAGTCCTTTTCATTCTTTTTCTTCATATTCTCTTAATTTGCCTCAGGCCTTTCCTTCATTCTAATGATATGATTTTAAGCTTTATCTATTCTGCTACTTGCAGTTTGGGGTTTATTATCACTAATGGAATTGTCAACAGTTCTGAAGTCATTCATTTCCTCTAATTCTATTGTTTTATCATAATACCTTAGGGCTCTTGTTTTATTAAATTTATATTCTTATTAGATTTTTCCAGGGCGTGAAGAACACTTAGAGTATATTCTTTTCCTTGCAGCATATTTAATTTCCTACTCCTTTTGGCTGTCTTTCACACATTCAGTGTTTGCCCGTTCCTGTTAGTCATCCTGCCATTTCCTCTTCCTAAACCCCCAACAACTTGGTATAGAAATCTTTGACACATACTTCCATAATATCTAGAACCTGTTATTCTCCATTATCTCCAAGTTACAACTTAGGAGACTGAGTGTTTATAGGAAACCCCAGTGGTGTAGATGTTAAGTGCTATGCCTGCTAACCAAAAGGTCGGCAGTTCAAATCTGCCAGGCACTCCTTGGAAACTCTATGGAGCAGTTCTACTCTGTCCTACAGGGTCGCTATGGGGTGGAATCAACCTGATGGTGGTAGGTTTGGTTTTTTGGTTTTGGGGGGGGTTTGGGGGTCTAGGTATTTATAAAATGTATTTTTCTACTGGATGAGCTGGGGCCAAGGAGTGGGAGAGTGGACTGGTACTAAACAGTCTTTGATGGAGGGCCAGCACTAAGCTCTTGAGAATGTCCAAATCAGCAGCCCATTCTGCTTTCAGGTGTTTTTGGTGAAATCTGCCCAGTGGGTATGTATGCAATATAACTCAACTTCACCATTTCTCTGATGGAAAGCATAAAGGATGGTTACTTGCACTAAGATTGCTTCCCTTGTAATGTCTGTCATTCCATTACCTTCTCTACGAGCTATTCAGTCTCTATGAGCCACTCAGTGGTAGGTTGTTTGCTTTCCCAAAAGGGTCTCCAAGTTTTTTGTTTTTTCCTAGAAACACACTACTGGGCTCTGAGGTTCAGAACACCAGGCTTTCAGGCCTATGTCTGTCACAGATTAGCCATATGACCCTGGGGACAAACCACTTCTCCCCTCTGTATGTGTTTTCTCACTAGAGAAAGATGAATGAATTTGGCTTAAAATTAACTGAGGTAAGTATGTGACAGTACCTAGTGGAGCATCTGACACTGAGCTGTCATCTGGGTGTATGTGGGATTGGGGAGGGGAAAAGGATCGCAAAGAAATTTACATATCAGGCTATTATCAGGGCATCATTTAAGGATATTAAGAGGGGAAGTGGCATAGTCATATTTCCTTGAGTATAGAAATCATGGAACACAGGTGACAGTCCAAGCAAGAAGAACTCCGACAGCTCGGCATAAGGATGACCTGGCAGACCAAGACAAGGATGTAGAACTTTATCCCAATACACAAAGCCATTGGTGAGTTTTTGAATAATAAACTGAGACATGATCAGATTCACACTTCGGAGATTACCCTGTATTGTGTGAATGATTTCAGGATACTCACTTGTCAGAATAGAAATTCTGAAAATTTTTCTGCCATAGAACATCCAGATGTTGGATAAAATGAGGCAAACTTAATTCTAAATGCCTTGTTATGCTAACAAGAAAGGAAGATAAATCCCCAAGGGCCACAAAGAAAAACAATAAGCTAAAATTAGGGTGTTAGGAAACACGAAAAATAAATGTCAATACCAGAAATAGAGAGTTTTCAGGAAGCTGTGTGGGAGAATGGGAGATTAAACCTTGAGCTCATTCAAAGGGTGGCATTAAATAAGGACAAGGGGCTGATTATTCAACAGGCAACATAAGCCTGGTGCTCACAATGCTTACCAGATCATCTGTAGTGAAGAATTTCACATTTTTTTCCACTGCATCAAAGACTCTGCTTCTAGTTATGGCTGGCACCTATCTCTCCCAGCCCCACAGCCCCACAGAATCAAAGCCTCGTTTCAAATTCATACTCCCTGTCGGGCACAGATGACCCAGTAAGGAGAGCAAGCACAGGCTTTCTTATGCTTATTTTCTAATCTATAGTGAACAATTTCACAAGATAAGCACCATGCTTACCCTGCCTGCTGGATAATCTGCCCCTGGTCAGGATATTTAAAAGATCCACACTCAGTGATCTGAGAAACTGGGCTCCAGGAAGAGGAATGTAGCATCAGATTGCAGGAGGACACATTAACAACCTGTGATACGAAGATGACACAATCTTGCTCACTGAAAGTAAAAGGGACGTAACGCATTTACTGATGAAAACCAAAGACCACAGCCTTCAGTATGGATCACACCTCCCTACAAAGGAAGTAAAAATCCTCACGACCAGACCAGTAAGAAACATGATGATACATGGAGGAAACACTGCCACTGTCAAGGATTTCGTTTTACTTGGATCTACAATCAACACCCATGGCAGTGGCAGTTTACACATCAAACAACCTATTACACTGGGCAGACTTGCCACAAAAAGCCTCTTTCAAGTGTTAAAAAGCAAAACTGTCACCTCGAGGACTAAGGAAGCACTGTCTCAAGCCACGGCATTTTAAATCACCTCATATACATGCAAAAGCTGGTGATGAATAAGAAAGACCAAAGAAGAATTGATGAATTTGTGTTATGCAGCTGGCAAAGAACACTGAATACACCACAGACTGCCCAAAGAACAAACAAATCTGTCTTGGAAGAAGGACATCCAGAACGCTCCTCAGAAGCCAGCATGGAGAGACTTCACCTTGTGTACTTTGAACATGTTATCAGGAGAGAGCAGTCCCTGGAGAAGGACATCATGCTTGGTAGAGTATACCATCAGCAAAAAGAGGAAGACCCTCGATGAGATGGTAGCTTCCACCATGGGCTCAAGCATCACAATGACTGTGAGAAGGGCACAGGACCACGCAGTGTTTTGTTCTGTTGTACGTAGGTCACTAGAGTGGGGACTGATGCAAGGGCATGCAGCAACAGCACATTCAGTGAAAAGCTGTTCCTAGACCAAAATTCATCTGCTGGCAAAGGAAAAGATCAAGACAGCCCATTTATCTCTGCTGCAGCTCTGCTGTGGTCAAGTCAATTCGATGGGGTAAAAGTCTAATTTTCAAAACAACTAAAAACCATGATTCTCTCCAACTACGGGTTGGACGTGTATCAGAGATTTATTTAACTAAGTAATGAAGAAACCAGCAGGGTGATAAAGCTGGTTCAAAGAGAAGAATTTTAGAGGCTCTGTATATTTGCACCCTCAAGAATGGCAGGCAAAGACTGCTATGGTACATACTGGATGGTGTTCTATAGGGCAACAAAGCTGTCGTTTGTAGGGTTATCTTTTCTACCAGACAAAAGTCATTTGCATCTCTACCAAGTAATTATTCTGCCTCTCGTCAATTTTCCATAACTGAACATGTGACTTCACTTAGTCTGGGCCCTCATCCATAGCAAATACCAAGCCAGAAACCAAAAATTAAAAGAAAAACCCAACGCCATCAACTCAATTCCAACTCACAGTGAACCTACAGGCAGAAGAGAACCGCTCCATAGAGTTTCCAAGGAATGCCTGGCAGACTTGAACCACCAAGATTCCAGTTCACAGCTGTAGTATTTAATCACTATACCACCAGGGTTTCCTATCAGGTCAGAGTTAAGTAAAAATAAATTAAGTAAAATTAAAACTTCAGTTCTGCAGTTGCATCAGCCACATTTCAAGCACTCAATAACCACATGTGGCTAATGGCTGCTACACTGAAAAGTTTAGAGCGATGGAGCAGAAAGTCTCTTGGGTTGTGATGACCATTGCATAAATCATCACTGAGTGGGCTTCAGACAATGCTCCAAATCATACTGAAAAGACGTGCAGTCATTCTTTTGTCATATTTCCAAATTTCAGATAATTTCTTCTTACCTGTGGAAAAATTTATAATGATCCTTATTGACTGCCCCGATTTATAACCATATGCTTGTATCTGCTTTCTTTCTGGTCTGAAGTTCAATTTCACACCACGCTCACTGGAAACTCCAAGCTGAGAAGCTGAAATAGTCCCAGGTTGGTAGTACAAAGAAAAAAGAAACCATCTAAAATTCTTACTTTAAACTTGGATGTGCATCACCTTACTTAGTTTCTGGTCCAGGGACATAGGTGAGAAACTAATAAGGTTCCTATATTATACATTTGGTCTAAATCATGTTATCTGAAAATCTATCACTAAAATAACCTCATTTTTCACATGAAGTTTCCAGGAAGCATAAGGACTTCTGGGAAACAGACACCACTAATGACAATACCTGACATTTGTTGCCTGATTTACAGCTTACAAAATGCTTTGAGAAACAAATCTTACAGATATTATCTCTTCTGGGAAAGCCTGACTATCCAGCACTGACTTCTTAGTGAGTCACATGTGGCTTCCTCCACACAATACCTTCCAGAAAAGTTGCCCTACAAATGACTAAGACAACGGCACTTTCTTCTCTTGGATTTCCATATGGATTAGAAGTTCTGTCTTTTCTCTTTAAAGGCAAATTCCTTTACATGTGTCTTACTAGTCCAGTATGAAAGGAAACAAATGTCAAACTTGTTTCAACAAGTTACAAGTTGTGTGATTACTTATCTGACCCTCAGTTTCTTCATCTATTAAAAATGGGAATACAAATATCTACCTCAGGATTGCTCTCAGGATCAGATAACATAAAGGTTTGTTTATTCTTACATGGATTTTGTTACATTTTTATGCATTCCTTTCTACCCTCAACCTTGGCCATTACTACAAACCAGAAAAGCTTGAGATCACCATTTTAGGTTTAGGTACATTATTTTTCAGTTTCCATATAAACGTAGTTATTTCCTTTGATGATTTTTTTAAAACAAAATTACAGACTATTCTGTTATTTCTTTTTATTTGTCCCTAATATTACGGTCAAAGAATGTGATCTGAATGATAGCCATTGTCAGAATACATTAAGACTTCAGTTCTTACTTAGTATATGATCATTATTTATAGGTATCTCACCTGTACTAAGATGTACTCTCTGTATTTTCAAGGGATAGGGATATAGCTATATTGCTGTATCTTTATACATACACCTACATCAATACATGAAACTTCTTAAATGTGTTGTCAACTCTTCTCCATCCTAATTTTTTTCCTACTTATCTGTTTCAAAGAAGAGTCTATTAAATCTCCCCCTGTGATTGTGGACTTTTCCAATTTATACTTCTAATTCTGTGAACGTTAGTGTATATATGTTAATGCTATGCTATTAAGTGCCCCTAATAGTACACTGTATTTGCTAAAACACTATGTTGCTACAATAAATTTTCTTTACTGGCAATTAACTTTTTTATCTCAAATATTACTCTGTGATTTAAAATCTATTTACTTTGATCTTAAAATTATTTTCTTCCATCTTTATTTTCACCCTTTTAGTGCCATTAAGTTGAAGCTATGTATCTTTTGAACAGCAAAAATAAAACAGTTTTTCTTTCAACCTGAAATTAACAGATTTCATAGACATGTTAAATCTATTTACATGTTAGTATGATTATTGATATTGATGTATTTTATTTCCACTTTAATGGCTTTGTGGTCTGAGAAGATGCTTTGCGGTACTTCAATGGTATGGATTTTGTTGAGGTTTGTTTTATGTCCTAACACACGGTCTATTCTGGAAAATGTTCCATGTGCACTGGAGAAGAAGGTGTAGTTATCCATTGATGGATAGAAAGTTCTGTATATGTCAATAAGGTCTAGGTGTTTAATTGTGGCAATAAGATCTTCTGTGTCTTTACTGAGCTTTTTTCTAGACGATCTGTCCAAAATTGAGAGTGGAGTGTTGAAGTCTCCCACTATTATTGTGGAGTGATCTATCTCCTTTGTGAGTATAGTCAGTGTTTCTTCGATGTATTTAGGTGCTCTAATATTAGGTACATAAATATTTAACATTACTAAGTCCTGCTTGTGTACCGAACCTCTCAGCAATAAATAGGATCCATCCTTGTCCACAATGGTGGATTTTACATTAAAATCTATTTTATCTGAGATTAGAATTGCCACACCTGTTCGTCTTTGTGTATTGTTAGCTTGATATATACTCTTCCATCCTTTAATTTTCTGTTTATTCATATCTTTAATTCTGAGGTGAGTATGTTGTAGGCAACATACGAATGGGTCTTGTCTTTTGATCCAAGATGTCACTCGATGTCTCTTTACTGCGGTGTTCAGTCCATTCACATTCAATGTAATTATTGATAGGTATATGTTTAGTGCTGTCATTGTGATATGTTTATTTTTGTGTTGATGTTTTCTCTGTTCTTATTAGTCTCTTCTCATTCTTCTTTGTGAGTTGATCTTTCACCTTTTGTGGTTGTTGAGATTCCTGTATTATGCTTCTGGATTTGATATGCATCTTTATCGTGCTTTGCACAGCTGCCCCTGTGATCCCCCTTAAAAGTCTATGTTTAAACCCAATTTTAACTACTGCAAGTCTTATTAACTTCCTTTCTATCTGGAAGGACATGATGACTTCACAGTTTTCATGATATGATTACTGGATCACTTCTTTTAATTTTACAGCTTTGGTTGAGTTTTGAGCCTTCCCTATCTGAAAGGATGTGTAGCTCTTAGGATGATGTGTCCTGTATTTCCTCCTAAAATATAAAATTAATTGTTCTGTTCTTCTAAGCCAAGAGCTTCTTTCAGTATTTCTTGTAGCTTTGGTTTGGTTTTTACAAAGTCTCCAAGTTTCTGTTTATCTACAAATGTCCTGATTTCATTTTCATATTTGAAAGATAGTTTTGTAGGATATATAGTTCTTGGTTAGAAGCTCTTCTCCTTCAAGGCTTTGAATGTGTCATCCCATTGACTCTGTGCCAGCATCATTTCTGCTGAGAAATCCGACAAAAGCCTACAGGGTTTCCCTCTGAATGTTAGCTTTGCTTTGAGTCTTGTTGCCTTTCAGAGTTTCTGCTTATGTTTCATTTTGTTAAGCTTGATTATATGTCTTGGAGTCTTTCTTTTGGGATCTATATAGAGTGGCATTTGAGGTACATCTTGGATATCTATATACTCTTCTTTCATAATTTCCGGGAAGTTTTCTGACAATAGCTCAGCCACAATACTCTCTGTGTTCTCAGGTACCCTACCCTGTTTGGGAACTGCAGTTACTCGTAGGTTGTTCCTCTTAATAGAGTCCCACATGCTTCTTAATGTTTCTTCATTTTTCTTGTTTCCTTTTTCTGATTTCTTCTCATAAATGCTGGAGTCAGTAGCTCTGTCTTCCAAGTCAGAAAGTCTATTTTCCATTTGTTCCATTCTGTTTTCTTGGCTTGGAACTGAATTTTCTATCTCTTTGATTTTGTTACTGACCTGTTGAATTTCAGAATACTGGTGTTTAATCAGATCAAACAGCTTAGTTTTTCCTTTTTCCCTGCTGCATTTTATATAAGGTCTTAGAGGTCTGTATATACAGTCCTTTTATACTCACCCCCTGATAGTTTCAGAAAGGCTTCTTCATGTGGGAAGTTCTTTGGATCTTTCTTCTGTGGGCCTTCTGAAGCCACAGGTGAATTCTTCCTCATGTTTCGGTCCAGTGTTTGTTGCTTTTTGGGCATCCAGAGGTTGTTTTGTTTCTCCAGTGTTATTTTAACAGAGTTAAAGCTCAATCTGAAAAGGAAGTTGATCACCAGACACCACTACGTACTCCAGTGACTGGGCTCTGTGGAATCTCTGAGGTAGCAGGCTCCACTTCCTGATTGGCTAAGACACAGCCCCACTTATAGTCACTGGAGAGCCGTCAGCTGACTCTATAATGTGAAACAGTAAAGGCTAGAAGAGAAGTCAGCCATCTGGAAGCACTGCAGGTATTTCTCTATTGTGAGGTAAAAGGTATCTGAGAGCTTCCAAAATTAGTCAGGCTTTCAGGTGTGCAAGTCCCTCTTCCCAGCTGGCAAAGTAAGCATCTCTATATCAAAGACTGTTTTACTGCCGAAAAAGTGCTCTTGGGGCAGGCACTGCCAGCCAGCCTGGGAATTAGGTCCATCTGAGGCCACCATATAGGAAACTCTGCCTCTCAGGAGATCAAGGTGGCATCCTGCACAAGCTCCTCAACTCGCCTAGGAAAAGGCTATTCAGTGGCACAGATCTGGAGATTCAGAGAGAGCTTAGAGGTGCCGAGCTGCACAGATTCCAAGGCCAGGTTCTCAAAATGTGGCAACTTCACTCGCCAATCTTATCAGCAGTTCATCCGAGCCCTGCTGCTAATCACCTCAGCCCCTCCTGCTAGCCAAGACAGAGAAAGCCAAAATGGTGATTTAGCTTCAGCTGCGAGAGCCAAGACTCAACAAGGGCAGAAGTCAGTGAAAATACCACTCAGTGGTATGTTGACCAAACAGACAGCCCTATGCCATGTCCTAAGGCTCACTAGGTGTCTAGAAGGCTCTGTTTATCAATTCAGGCCTTGGTTTCCAGAGGGATTTAGGGAGACATGTGTTTAGTCCTCCATCTTGACTCTGCCCCCCTGATAGTAATATATTCAAATTTATTTCTCTTATCTTATTTTGTGTTTTCCACAATTTGGATGAGATCTTAATAGTCGAGTTAACCACATTTTTCCACTTACAGCAAATTATCACAGCTGTGCATACTTGGTGTGTCTTTCTCCTTTTCTTCACTCATACTGTCACCTGCTCTCATGTGACTGCAATACATTCTTAATATGCCTAACATGGGAAGTCTGTAGTCGTGATTTGACTATTTTCAATTTTCATAAATAGCATTATGCTCTAAGTCTCATTGTTTCTTACATTTTCACCCAATATTGTTAAGGTCAAGCCCTATGTTGCCGTGTGTATGTACAATTTGTTTATCCATGCTCGTCATTTCAGTTTATGTGAGTACTACATTTTGTTTACATATTCCCCATTGCCTCCACTTAACCACTCCCCCAAGTGACACCAAAAAGAACATCCCTATGTATATCCTCCCGTGAACCACAGTAAGAATTTCTCAGAGGAGTAGCACTGCTGAGTATTAGAAAATTTGGGTATTTAATTTCACTAAGAATTGACTATTTCTTTCCAGAATGGCTGGAAACTTTAAGGTTTCACCAGCACAAGAGTTTTTGTGTCCCCACATTTCTGTAAGGCTATATATTAGTCAACTACCTAGAATTTGCAATTTAATTGGTGTAAAATTACATATCAGTATTGTCGTCAGTATTGTCCTCATTTACAGTTCTCTGATTATCAGTGATGTGGAGTATTTTCTCTTCACATATTTGTTAATCATGTGGAATTTGTCTTCCATGAGTTGTCTGTTAATGAGTTTTGCCTACTTTCTTATTGGATTTCCTGTATGTTCCCAGTTGTTTTCAGTTCTGTACATTCTAGATACTAATCTCTTGACAGTTTTAGACATTGCACATACATTCTTCCAATCTTTCATCTATCAACTTTGCCTACAGTGTCCTTGGTAGAATATTCTATCAATTTTTATATCATAGTGTTGCCTTCAGGAACTTTCCTAAGAGGTCTTATTTTACCCCACACCTACATTTCACCTATTTCATTGTATTTTTATCTACTTGTTTTATGGTTGTACTTTTTCACTGATTTCTTTAAATCATCTAATGTGCAGAGATTCAACCATAGTTTCCTTTCACATGCTACACTAGAATAGGGTTTCCAACCTACCTATGAAACAAACAAAAAGAAACCTCACTGGATGGAGTTCTGATCACCATTATATTGAAGATAATAGAATACTTTTAGGAGAACTGCCATCTTTACCATATTTGATTGCTTTATCCATGAATTTGTTATCTCCATTTACTTATATCTCTTTTTATGTCTTTTAATATAACTGGAACATTTTCTCTAGTAAAAGTTTGTGCATACATTTTTATGTCAATTTTTAAACACGTCACCAATTTGGTTGTGACTGTAAACAGAAATACATGTTACTTTATATTTTATAGTTCTGTATTAATCTTTAGGAAATCTGATGACATTTGTAAGTTGACACTACATGATAATCTTACTGAACTCATAGATTTCAGTTAGTTGTGTTGGTTTTCTAGGTATATAAATCTGCTATAAATAAAAACATTTGTAAAAATACATTCTGACATCCCTTACATCTTCTTGTTATATAACTTTGTTTAAGCATTAGTAATGACAAAAAAGCATAGCTTTCAGGACTGTGTCTTAGATATACAGCCCACTGCCACTCAGTCAATTCTGATTCACAGTGACCCTGGTCACACAGTGGTTAAGAATTTGACTGCCAACCAATTGCTTCTTGGAAACCTTATGAGGCAGTTTAGATGTACAGACTTCATTAATTTAAGGAGGTTTTCTTCTATTCCAGGTTATCTGAGAGTTTCAGTCATAAACAGAAGTTGACTATTATAATAAAAACATTTTTATTCATTAATCATATGATGATTATGTTAGTCCACAGAAGGGTAGAGTTGCATTAATTTTTCCGAGGTTAGACCAACGTTGCACTCTTTAGAAAATTTCTACTGATTATATACTAATTAACCGATGAGCTCAAGTAAATAGCATTGTGTTTAGGATTTTTGCAGTTAAAGTAATAAGATGAATATTAATTTTTTATTGATCTATACTTTTCCAATTCTAAAATGAAAATTTTCACCTAACTTCAAAAAATATGTTACGCAGTTTTTCCTCTTTTGTAAACTTGATTGTAATTTGAATAAAACAGGATAACCCGTATTTTGAATGTTTGGTAAAACTCACCTGTATTACAATCTGATCCCTTTATTTTATTTCACCCTTTTTCCGCTTTCTATGACTTAAAGTCTGAGATTAGTATTTGTCTTCCTTTTGAAAAACATAGGCTCTGATTTTTGCAGCAATCCCTCATCTTCCATGATATTATTTGGAAATACCTTAACTTACCATAATTTTAATTTTTTAAGATTTATTTGGCAGTTATTTAGATTTACCAACATGTTTAGAAGCTTCTTAGTTCTTTGCTGCTTGTCTCCAGCTCCATCCTTCAGAGTTCAATGTCCTCTCTTGATGTACACGCTCTTGTAGTTTCCATCTCTAAACCATAAATTCTCCGTTCTTCTAATGTAAAAATGTCTTTCCTTAACTTGGTGCAAAATTCCTTCAGAACCTTTGAAATATTTTCCCAGTTTCCTCTAGAATCTACTGCTTATGAAATATCTACTACCGACAGGCAATTAACTTTCTCTCTGGTTGTTTTGCAGTTTTCTCTAGGTCTTCAGTGGTTTGCAATTTTCACTACAGCATTTCTGCATATAAATGTATTTTATATGGATCTTTGGATCCTTCATTCTGAGGATTTATATTGTTTCTTCATGCTGGAAAAATGTTAGATAGCTTCAATTATTACTTCTGCCCTGTTTTCATTTTTTCTTTCTATGACTCTTTGTATACACTGAGACTTCTCATTATCTCCCCTGTGTCACTTTGCTACCCTTCTATGCTTCAAGTTTATATTTTTTAAATCTTTTGGGTCAACAGCAATTCATCTTCCAGTTTGTTCATTATCTCTTTATTATACTTCATGTGCCATTTAAGCCATCACCTTTCTAATTAATAACTTTTTATTTCCTTAAGTTCTGTTTAGCTTATTTTTAAAATCAACACATTCTTTTTTAATAACATTTGTTATGATTTCTGTTTATTCACTAGGAAGCCCTGGTAATACAACTGGTAACCACTCAACTGCTAACTGAAAAGTCAGCAGTAAGCCTATCAGCCACCAGTGACTGACTCTGTAGGAGAAAAGACTCAGCAGTCTGCTCCCACGAAGACTGCAGCCTGGGAAACCCTATGGGGCAGTTCTATGCCCCTATGGGGCAGTTCTACTCTGTCCCTAGGGTTCCTGTGAGTCAATGTTGACTAAACAGCAAACAACAACAACAGTAACATTTCTTTATTAAGTTCTGTAAGTCCTTTAAACACAGTGATAGCGTAAGATCATTAACACTGTTCTATTCTCTCCACTTAAACAACAAAAAAACACTGTCATTGAGTTCAGTATAGCTCATAGCAACCCTATATAACAGTAGAACTGCCCCATAAGGTTTCCAAAGGATGGTTGGTGGATTCAAACCATCAGCCTTTTGGTCAGTAGCCAAATGCTTAATCACAGCATCACTGGGCCCCTTTCTCTACTTAAAACTAAAAAAAAAAACCAACCCCATTGCCATCCAGTCAGTTCCAATTCATAGCAACCCTACAGGACAGAACAGAACTGTCTCATAAATTTTCTAAGAACTGCCTGGTGGATTTGAACTACTGACCTTTTGGTCAGCAGCTGTAGCTTTTAACCACTATACCAACAGAGTTTTCTTCTCCACATAATTGTGTGCTAATTCTCCTATATCTTACATCAGTTAACTTTTCCCCTTGGTGCATAGTTTCCTCACAGTATTTGTAATGTTTATTATGAGTGCATTTTCAGTGAGGATCTTAACTTCTAGGATGTCTCCAGAGCTTTGATTTACCGACATATCCACACAGAATGGTTTATTTGCTTCTGTGTGGACCACAAAGTATCTACACTAGTTGTATTAATAATTACTCAACTTGGAATTTCAGCACTGTAATATTAAAATAAGTTAAATTCTAATACATGATTTATTGTAACTGGCTCTTAACTTCATTTAAGCCCCTTCCATGGAGGGTGCAGCTGTCATGTTTTCCATGATTTATGCAAGAATGCCCCTAAAACTTCCCATAGTTTAAGTCCCCTCTTCATTTTCATGTAAGTACCTTGTTTTTTTTCAAGATAAGCCCCTATTATTTGGTCTTCCTTTACTTTGTTGTTATTTAGCATGTATGTGTATCTGTGGCATTAGGGGAGAAAATCTACATCAGTTTGGCTATTTTTTGTTGCTAGAATTCCTATTTAAAAATGCAGGAATTTATATTCTTTTTTTCTTAACTGTGATTAAGGGGAAGTATGCAATCCAAATCAGTTTTGCACCCCCACCTATCTGCAGCTCATTCTGCTCTCCCTGCCTAGTAACAGCACATTCCTCCTTTTCATTCTACACTTGTAATATCCTCTTAACAAGCTCCTGTCCCCTCCTCTCCACCCTTCTCTCTGGTATCAAGAAAGAGACCAGTAGAACAGCCTACTATAAATACACAGAACCATAACGTACACATACCATATGGTCACACCGTGTCCCCAGGTCCAGTCCATTTTTGTTCAAAGAATTGACTTTAGCAGTGTTTCCTGGTCAGGAGCAACAGCAGGTCTAGGTGTCAGGCACATCAGGGATCCTCCTGGTCATCAGCCCATCAGTTCTGATCCTTCAATAGAGTTCTTAAGCTGCACCCCTCTTATTTCATGTTGTCACCAGGACTCTACATTGTATGTCCCATCATAGCTGTCTTTGGCGGTAGCCCAGCACCATCTGGTTCTTCTGGTCACATGCTGTACCAACAGTTGCCCATTCACAAGGGTCCTTCTGTCTCCTGGGCTCTTTCTCCCTTGTGTCTTTGTTGTTCTCAATCATCATCTCTTCCGGATGAGTTGGGACCACCTGGTGTACCTCAGATGGTAACTTGCTAGCTTTTAAGACCCCAGGAGTTAAGATTCTTGAGGTCCTGATTGTTTGGTCTTGACTTTTAGAACTCAAACTGAGTCTTGATATGAGATACCCTGATCAGTTATCCCTAACATTTATACATCCAACTTAAAGACATGCCTTGGATAAAAGCAAAGCCAAGCAGTGCAAGAGACTGCTGTAGTGTTCCTTGGTGGCTCTGAATCTGAATTTCTACGTGCTTGGAAATCCTGGTGGTATAGTGGTTAAATTGCTGCAGCTGCTAACCAATAGGCTAGTGGTTCAAATCTGCCAAGTTCTCCTTGGAAACTCAATGGGGCAGTTCTATTCTATCTATAGGGTCACTATGAGTCAGAATACACTCAACAGCAATGGGATTAGTTTTGTCAGTACCAAACTCTTAAATTTGAGAAGCTAATATGATACAAAGAGAGCTACAGGCTTTATTGTTGCTGTTGTCCTTGTTTCTTAATCCAGAAAAGTATCTTCC
This sequence comes from Heterohyrax brucei, assembly GCA_028571685.1. NCBI lineage: Eukaryota > Metazoa > Chordata > Mammalia > Hyracoidea > Procaviidae > Heterohyrax > Heterohyrax brucei. Next base: position 57,575,608 of record CM053149.1, read on the forward strand.
TAGGTCACTCAGTAATAACTAAATTGGGACTTCCATGCAATCGACTCGACAGCACTGGGTTTTTTTGTTTTGTTTTGTTACGCAATGACTGCATATGTTTATTTCCGTTTACGAGGTTGCCTGTCTCATTAAGAGCAATTCATGACCTAGGATACAGGTGATATATTTTAAAGAGAAACCAATTAAATGATGTATTTTGCTGTTTTGTTTATAAGCACAATCAGAAGTAAAAATGAAAATTTAACATCCCATGTGATTTAGTCAGCTAGGGCTGCTCTAACAGAAATACCACAGACTGGATAGCTTTAACAAAGGAAGGTTTATTCTTACACAGTCCGGTAGGTTGCAAGTCCATATTCAGGGTGTCCGCTCCAGGGGAAGGCTTTCCCCTTGTCGGCTCTGCAGGAAAGTCCAATATTGCATCAGTCTTTGCCCAGGGAACATCTTGGCGCAGGAACCTCAGGTCCGAAGGATGCGCTCTTCTCCCAGTGCTGCTTTCTTTATGGTACAAGGTTCCCAGTTCTCAGCCTGCTTCCCTTTCCTTTTATCTCTTGCAGGATTAAAGGATTAAGGGTGGGGCAAGCCATACTCCAGGGAAACTTCCTTTACAGTGGAGCAGGGAGGTAATCTTATAAAGGGATTTACATTCCCACCCTAATCCTTTCACATACAGCATAGGAAAACCACGAAATCGAGGACAGCCACAAGATACTGGGGATCACGGCCCAGCCACACAGCCACACATATTTTGGGGGGGACACAATTGAATCCATGACACCATGCAAAAGGAAGTTCCATTGCTTTAAATACAAGGATGGCCAATTAAATTCACAAACTCATCCTAGAAAAAGTGCTACATACCTCATTGCTGAATATCACTACAGTCACATTCAAAGTACTCCTCTTGGGAAGCTTTAAAATGACCCAGCGCCTAGTCCACCCTTCAAAGCAATTTTGGAACTCTTTCCCTGGAGTGGCCATCAGAGCTGTTGCTGTATTACCCTTGTTGTCCTGAATGTAATCAAAATGTCTTCTTTTCAACATTTCCTTTTATCTTCAAGTAAAGATAAAAGTTAATGGGGGCCAAATCAGGTAAGCAGGGAGGATGTTCCAATACAGTTCTTTGTTTACTGGCTAAAAACTCCCTCACAGACAGCTATACAGTTAAGTCTGCCAAATTGCCACCATGCTACCATGTGCAATGGCCATTCCAGAAAGAGTTCCAAAATTTCTTTGAAGAGTCAACTAGGCCCTGGCTTCGGTGCATGGATTCCCAAGGGGAGTACTTGAAAGGTGACCATCATAATATTCAGCAATGAGGTGTGTAGCACTTAGAACAATTAATTCATGGACTTAATTGTCAGACCTCATATTCTTCTAAATGATGATGTCCTTTGGCCTGTGTAGTCCTGTGAGTCAGAATCAACCTGACAGCAGTGGGTTTTTTTTTTCAACACAAAGTAATATTTGTACAATTTTACAACTCAACATACACCCATTTAGAAAAGGAGTCTTTGTTAACATTAAATGAGAAAGTACACACATATTACAAATATGCTACATATAACACACATAAATATATGTGCATATATATGTACACTGTACATATATATGTATGCATATATGTATGCAAATATACATATGTCATACATATATAATAAGGATACTACTTAGAAAGCCAATTCACTGTAGTATATTCTATTAAATGCAAAAGGGAGCTACATCATGAATTAAAGAATGAGTTTTAGTCATCCAGTGCTGTTGTAACAGAGATACCACAAGTGGGTGGATGACTTTAAAAAGAGCAATTTTATTCTGTTACAGTCCAGTAGTGTACCAGTCCAAACTCAAGACATCAGGTCCAAGGGAGCTCTGTCTGTTGACTCTAGAGAAAGGTCCTTGTCTGTCAATCTTCTGCTGGACTGGGAGCTTCTCAAGCACAGGGGCCCTGGTCAAAAGGACCTAGTCTGCTCCCAGCACTGCTTTCTTGGTGGAATGAGGCCCTCAATTCTCTGCTTCCCTTCCTTTATATTCCAAAATATTGCCTCAAAGCACAATACAATCTTACACACTGAGTCTTGCCCCACCAACACAACTGCCACCGTCTTCCCTCATCAAAGGGATTTACAACTAGCAGGAACTTCACTCAAGACCAGGAATCCCAGCCTAGCCAAACTGCTACACACACTGCTACACACATTTTTGGGGGAACACAGTCCAATCCATGACAGTATGTAGGAGAGAAATCAGTATGAAATGAGCAGACAACTCTACAAATCCCAATCTGTTTCCCTGTAGAATGGTGGTGGAGGGCTATTTCCCAGAAAAACATTTAGTGGTGACATCATTTAATTATTTGCTCCACTTCAGTTTGCCAGCTGTTTTTGGGAGGTCATTGTTAATAAATATCTATGCATGTCCATCTTCTCCAAATAATCACTACATACTTCGGTAAAACCTAATACTGTATTTACATATGAGTATCTTACTTATCGGTTTCAGATCATTTTGGTGTTCTTTAAGCATTCATTATCTTCTTCTGCCCTCACTCATCAGTATAGAAATGCAAGTCTACTTCCTTAGCTTTGAAAGTAGATGCTGAATTACACCTTGACTGCCCCATTCGTATATCTGCCTAGCTCTACACCAACACGTTCTTTTAATAAGCATAACAAATGCTTTTCCAGAATAAATGACTCTTACTGCTGTCATGAAAGGCTTCTCACATCAGTCTTTGGCCCATACTTTGCTCTAACCCAAAGAGAAGGAATCTAACTTAAAAGTATCATCAAATGCTTGCTGCTGGGTAGAACGGAAAAAAGAAAACCACCTACCTCTGCCTTCCTCCACTCTGCTCAGTTGTCCCTCCACTCCATTCTTCTCTATTGCTGACATTCTTCCTCCTCTTATGGGATGGCATGTCTAGTAACAGTGACTACATGAGACACAATAGAATTGCTCCACAGGGTTTCCAAGGAGCACCTGGCAAATTTGAACTGCGAACCTTTTGGTTAGCAGACGTAACACTTAACCACTATACCACCTGGGCTTCATTTGGTTCAGATGGAAACTCTGGTGGCTTCCATCGAAAGTTAAGACCTATGTCTGCTAACCAAAAGGTCAGCAGTTCAAATCCACCAGTGCTTCTTAGAAACTCTATGGGGTAGTTTTACTCTGACCTACACAGTTGCTGTGAATTGGAATTGACTCAATGGCAGTGGTTTTGGGTTTTGCTTTAGATGCATTAAAATTAGATTAACTTGTGGCTCTCTTGATGCACCTTACTTAAAAACTTTTAATATTTACCCCAAAAAAGATTCCTTAGAAACAATTATAACCACAGACAGGAAGAATTACATTATTACATTGCACTGTTCAATTATCCAACCCTTATGATTTCTCCAAAAGAACAACCACTCACATTTCATATTTTTCTAGTGCCAAAGGAATCTTCACTGTTGATCTGACAGGTGAAAACATGACAGCTGTTATAAATCACACAGAAATCTTGCATCCTAGATAAACATGCAAGGTAATAAAACTGGTTTGAGCAGCAAGAATTTAACATCGAAATGATTTTTATCTCCCTGAAAGGAATCAGCTTAGAATGTAATATTCCCTTTCCCTCACAGGAAATGCTGCCTTTGCTCAGACCATGTTTGGAGCTTCTCTTTTAGGATTTTCAGGGTCAGGTTCACACTGTTTTGAACAGCTTCAGTGATATCAATTAATGACCAGGGAAGAGTGATTGTTTGGTTTGGTTTTGTTTTTTTACGAGATGAAAGTTATTCAGAATCAAACGAAATAGGTCTTAAATTTGAATAATACATTTGGTTTTGCTCAGATACCAATGTTACGACTTGAATTGCATTTCAAAACAATATGTTGAATTCTAACCTCTGCCAGTGACTGTGACCTTGTTTACAGAAACAGCGTCTGTCTTTACAGATGTCATGAGTTAAATCACCAAAGGCATACTGGAGAAGGGTGTGTCCTAATCCTAATCCTTATTAAGTGGCATTTTATAAAAAAGACAGAAAATGAAACAGAGTCACGCACACAGGGAAGAGCTATCAAGGATCTAACCACAAGCCAAGGTACACCAAGAAATGCCTGGGGCTACCAGAAACTGAAAGGAGCAAGGGAGGGCACAGAGTGAGTACACACCCTGGCAGAAGTCCTGAATGCAGACTTCAAGTTTCTAGAACTGTGAGAAAATACTTTCAGTGCCTTAAAGCCATCCAAGTGCTGTGTTTTATTATGAAATCCCTAGGGAATGAGGACAACCAAGATATAAGGCTATGAGGCAATGGGAGTATTTTCCTACTGTACATTATAAAAAGACCTTAAAGTTGTTAAGGATCTCAAAATTAGTTGAGGCAACAGCTTCACAGCACCAAAAATAGATCCTTTCATAGCAACCCCTTTAAAGAACATTATTCCTCTTAAGGTTTAAGAATAGTTATATTTATTGCATAAAATTTTTTGTGTTCATGACTCATATAGTCTCTAAAAAATGTATTTCCTTAAAGAGATTAAAATAAATAGCTATTTAAAATTTTTAAAGAGATTTGTCAAAGATATTTTTATTCTCAAGTTATGTAGGATTTTTTTAAAGATTTGTTTTCAAAATACGTTTTGGCATTACTCATGGAGAGTAAACATTCTATGGTTTACTAAGATGACACAGTTTCAGGGTTGCTTTTTTTTTTTCACCTTACAGTAGGTATCCTTGATCTCATAAAGCAAGCAACAATTTGTACCATGCTTCCCTTCCTGGGGCAGAGTAGCAGAGTGTAGTAATACAGGGTACAACTGACTCAAAGCTGACGGTATTCTAGTACTGGCTGACCTTTTGGGTAGGTGACTTATCCAACCTCCATCTGCTTTTCCATTAGTGATGCTCATCAGTCTCTGAAAATGGTGAGGAATGTGGGTTGTGAAAATTCTATGGAATCAAGTCACAGCTGGAAACAGAACCTCAAAGCACTGAATGGGAAAATCCAAAAAAACTACCATGAATTGATCATCAGACCTGAGTCATATGCTGTCTTCTCACCCACTCCCTGCACCCTCTTTGGAGACTGTTGGAACACTGTAGGAGCACAAAGATTGCTGAAGCACTCCACTTGAAAAGTTACAACCCAAACGCTCCAAAGACCAAGTGTTCCAAGAATTACAGTGACTACCAGTGATCACTGTGAAACTGCCAAGAGACTGTGAAAGGAATGGCTACTAACTGGAAACAGGAAGTACATTATGACTTAACGCACCTATATCTGCATTCACAAAGGAAACCCTGGTGGCATATTGGTTAAGTGCTACAGCTGCTAACCAAACCTCTGCAGTTCAAACCCACCAGGTGCTCCTTGGCCACTCTCTGAGGTAGTTCTACTCTGTCCTACAAGGTCACTATGAGTTAGAACCAACTTGACAGCAGTGGGGCTTCGGGTCACCAACAAATCTCTAAAGGTGCACATACACCATAAGGCCAAGTAGCCACCTGTGAGTAATGGAGTTATTTTTCACCTTGGGTTTTGTTCTTTTTTTTTTCCCCCCCCCTTTCTGTTTATCTGGGTTTTCTACTTGTCCTAAAATGAACACATAACAAGAATCATTTTAATTCTCATAAAAACAGCATTGTGTTAAAAGAAACAGCACACACCACACAGTCAGTCACTTTTGTGTAGAACAGGCACCATAATATCCATTGTGACAATCTATTTACCCTTTAACAGACTGCACAAAACAGTATGGCAAGTGTGGCCTTTGGCAGTACACTGTGGATTACCTTGCTTAGCAAAAATTTCAGATCAGTCAATTGTCCACATAAATATTGATTAAAAGCCTCATCCATTATTCTGAATTCAAAGTCATTTCTCCCTTGTGCAACTGGAAAAATAATGCAGATATAATACACAGCATGCACTGCTCACATCATTCATATCTGTCTACACTAATTAAAAATAGATTTTTCCATTGTTATGTACTCAGAAAACTTAAAGTTCTTTATTCTCTTTGCAGTACCAAGAAATAGCATGCCTATGAAGGCAGCCAACTTCTAGAAACGGTGTGTTTAAATCTGAGAAACTAGATTTATTTTCTTATTTTTCCATCCACGCTGTCAGTGTTCAATGCCAAAATGTTCTTTGGAGAGTACACAAGATGAAAGACCATATCCATTTCCAATAACTTCAGAAAAGTGGAAATCTCAATGAGATTTTTCAAAGGACACAGTGGAAAAGAGAAGTACTTTTCAGTGAATTACTAAGAAAAAAAACAGCAGTGTTTGAGAACTTCTGTTTGAAAATTTTTGACTAGAAAATTATAAGGTATCCATGTTATTTCTTAAGCATTCATTTTCTTCAAATCGACCACTAGTTCAAATAGTTTTTGTAAATGGCATTGTTCGGAGGTGGGATTTCTTGGGGCTGGGGGACACCAAAGTGTAGTCTGGAATTATCTTCAGCCTAATGGTGTCCATAGGCTTTATACCCCAGGATGTAATGAAAAGGATTTTAGACAACTTCCAATCTGACATGCTGACAGAGGAAGTGGAAAGGTGGGGGTGCGGGTGGGGCAGAATAAATGATGCACGCTGCTTCTGGATTTTAACAGATTTTCCATTAGAATTATTTTAGCTCATTCTTAGTTTTCAAGTCATCATTTGGAAAATATATGCTTCATTTAAATAGAGCCCAGAATTTCAGCTTAACATGTAACACCTTCTATAAGAGCAAAAGAGAAATCTTTGCTTCTGCAACTATGAAATCAGTTCCCCACCCTCAGGTCATTAAATCTGAGATCTTACCCAAGGTCAAGGTGGAAGGCAGAATTTGGGTTCCATGACCTTTGCACCCTGGTTTTATTCCTATCAGTAAGCTACTTGCATTGTGACATAATTACATGACAAAAGGGACTTTGCAGATGCAGCTAAGATTACTCGGGAGAGTATTCTTGATTATCTAGGTAGACCCAATCTAATTGTATGACCCTTAAAAGCAGAGACCTTTCTCTGGACGATGGCAAAGGAGGAATCAGAAATTCAAAGCATGAGGATTTGTTTCATCACTGTTGGCTTGAAAATGGAAGGGGGCCTGTGTCAAGAAAAGAGAGACCTCAGTCCCAACAATCACAAACAATGGAATTCAGCCAACAATCTGTCCAAGTTTGAAATTGGAACCTTCCTCAGAGAATGGGGAAAGCTTGGTAGTACAGTAATTAAGTGCTACAGCCGCTAACCAAAAGGTTGGCAATTTGAACTCACCAGGTGCTCCTTGGAAACTCTATGGGGAGTTCTCCTCTGTCCTAAAGGGTCACTTGAGTTGGCATTGACTTGATGGCAGCAGATTTGTTTTTTCAGTCCAGAGCCTACAGATAAGAAACCAATTCGGGGGGGGTGGGGAGTCAAGATGGTGGACTAAACGCACATCTCCCTGAATCCCTCTGGAAACCAAGACCTGAAATGATAATTAAACGGAGCCTTCTGGACACCTAGCAAGCCCTGGGATGTGGCACAAGGCTGTTAATTTGGACTTCATACCACTGAGTATGAAACCTCCTTTCTTTCACTGACCTCACTCTCGGTGAGCAGAGGCTTGCACAGACCAAAGGTAACTCACCATTTTGATTTTTTTTCCTCCCCCGTCTTCGCCAGTGGACAGAGCTGGGACTTGACTAGCTGCCAGTCTCGGGCACACTGCTGGTGAGACCGGCAAGCACAATTACCAGGTTCTGAGAGCCTGGCTTTTGACTCTATACATCTCAGCTTCCCTGGCCTATCTTTCTGTCTCCGCCATGTGGTAGCTGTATAGATGCACTTGTGCAGGATGCCATCTTGACTCCCTGGGAAATGGAAAAGTCCAGGCAGAGGCCCGGGCCGGACTTGGTTCCTGGGCTGGGAGGTGGTGCCTGCCATGGGGAGAGTACTTTTCCAGCAGGGAGGCAGTGTCTTCCATAGTGTCGCCTGGGGCAGGGGACCAGTGGCCGAGGCTGTGAACTTGGGGCATTTTGGGACTCTGCCCTCTTTCTGCCGGGAGCCTGGGATCTGCTGGCTGGCAAGCTTGTGCGGAACACCATCTTGTTTTGCTAGGAGGTGGAGTCATCCATATGGAAGCCTCAGCTGGACATAATTCCTGGGCTAGGAGGCAGTGCCTACCCAGAAGACACTGCTTTTCCAGTAGAAAAGCAGAATTCTACACAGTATCACTTACAGCTGGGGCCCAACAGCAGAGGCCAGCAGGCCAGTAGCCTTTCTGTATTTTGAACTAGTTTATAACATCCAGGGTTCAATACCGAGGTGCTTACTTGAGAGCTGGGAAGAGGGACCTATACAACTGAAAACCTGACTGACTTTGGAAGTTGTCAAATACTTTTCACTTCTCATTTTAAGACAGCCTAGAGAAACAACCATGGTCAATCTTCACAGCATCACTCTCAGCCTCTACTTACCCACATGAAGCCCAAAATGCAACAAACTTTGGAGAACATGGTAATCCGGAAATCATCCATGGCATCAGAAGGCCCCCAAGAGAAACTACCTCAGAAGTTCCCAGACAAAGATGCTTTTCTGAAACTAACTGAAGGTGAATACAAAAGGATTATATATAGAGTGCTCCTAGACCTTATACAAAATGTAGCAGAGCAAAAGGAAAAATTAAGTAAGCTGTTCAATCTGATGGAACATCAGTACTTAGAAGTTAAACAGATCAAGAAGAAAATCAAAGACATAGAAACTTCAATTCAAAGCCAAGAAAACAGAATGGAACAAATGGAAAACACACTTTCTCATTTGGAAGACAGAGCTACTGACTCCAGCGTCTATGAGAATAAATCAGAAAAAAAGAAACAAGAAAAATGAAGAAGCATTAAGAAGCATGTGGGACTCTACTAAGAAGAACATCTATGATTAATTGGAGTTCCTGAACAGGGTGAGACACCTGAGAACACAGTGAGTATTGTTGCTGAGATGCTGACAGAAAACTTCCCAGAAATTATGAAGGAAGAGACTATAGATATCCAAGGTAAATATTAAACACCACTCAATACAGAACCCAATTGAAAGATTCCAAGACATATTATAATCAAGCTTAACAAAATGAAACAAAGCAGAAACTCTGAAAGGCAGCAAGACTCAAAGCAAAGCTGGCATTCAGAGGGAAAATCTGTAGGCTTTCATCAGATTTCTCAGCAGAAACCATGCTGGCATGGAGACAATGGGATGACACATTCAAAGCCTTGAAGGAAAGGAACTTCCAACCAAGAATTGTATATCCTGCAAAACTGTCTTTCAAATATGAAAATGAAATTAAGACATTCACAGATAAACACAAACTCAGAGACTTTGTAAAAATCAAACCAAAGCTACAAGAAATACTGAAAGAATTTCTTGGCTTGAAAGAACAAAACTGCTAACTGTATATTTGAGAAGGACATGTTATCCAGAATCCTACATAGTTAGGGAAGGCTCCAAACACAATCAAAGCTATAATAGTGAAAGAAACCATGTAGTGATCATATCACGTAAACTATGATAACACCATATTAAAAGGAGGGAGGGATGTACTACAGTCGTTACAGTCCTTCCAGATGGAGAAGAAATTGACAAGACTGGTAGCAGTCAAAATTGAGTTTATATATACTGTATTAAGCTGGATCATAGGGGCAGCCATAAAGCACAATAAAAAAGCAACATACCGTATCAAGAAATGTAATCCAGGAGTCTCAACAACCATGAAATGAACCCTAAAAAAAGTGAAAAATCAACTCTTAAAGAAGAAGGTCGCAGAACAGATTATTAATAAGAACAACAGAGAAAATATCAACACAAAAATAAACATATTACAATGGCAGCACTGAACATATACCTATCAATAATTACACTGAATGTGAATGGACTGAAGGCTCCAGTAAAGTGACATCTTGGATCAAAAGACATGACCCATCTGTACATTGCCTACAAGAAACTCACCTTAGACTTAAAAGTAGGAACAAATTGAAAATTAGAGGATGGAAGAATATACATCAAGCTAACAATGAACAAAGAAGAACAGGTGTGGCAATTCTAATCTCAAACAAAATTGACTTTAATGTAAAATCCACCATTGTGGATGAGGATGGACACTATTTATTGCTGAAAGATTCAATATACAAGCAGGACTTAACAATACTAAATATTTATGCAGCTAATATTAGAGCATCTAAATACGTCAAAGAAACACTGACTACACTCAAAAAGGTAATAGAGCACTCCACAGTAATAGCAGGAGACCTCAACACTCCACTCTCAATGTTGGACAGATCATCTAGAAAAAAGCCCAATAAAGGCATAGAAGACCTTATTGCCACAATTAACCAACTAGACCTCATCAACATATACAGAACTTTCTATCCATCAGCGGACAACTATACCTTCTTCTCTAGTGCACATGGAACATTCTCCAGAATACACCATGTGTTAGGACATAAGGCAATTCTCAACAAAATCTATACCACTGAACTAATGCAAAGTATCTTCTCAGATCATAAAGCCATAAAAGTGAAAATCAGTAGCAGAAGAAACATAGATAGAAAGTAGAACCCTTGGAAACTGAACAACACCTTACTCAAAACACCATGTGTTATAGAAGAAATCAACGAAGAAGTAAAGAAATTCATGGATTCCAACAAGAACAAAAACGCTTCCTACCAGGATCTATGAGATACAGCCAAAGCAGTACTCAGAGGTCAGTTTATCTCCACAAATGCACACATCTGGAAGGAAGAAAGAAACCAAATCAAAGAACTGACCCTACAGCTTGAATGAGTAGAGAGGGAACAACAGAGGAACCCCTCAGGCACCAGAAGGAAACACATCATAAAGATTAGAGAAGAACTAAATGAATCAGAGAACAGAAGAACAATTGAAAAAGTTGAAAAGACCAAAAGCTGGTTTTTTTAAAAGATCAACAAAACTGACAAACCACTGGTTAAACTTACTAAAGAAAAACAAATAAGAAAACAAATAAGCCAAATAAGAAAAGAAAGAGGAGTTATCATCACAGATCCAGCAGAAATCAAAAATATCATAGCTGAATATTAGGAAAGACTGTATTCTAACAAGTTTGAAGACCTAGAGGAAATGGACAAATTCATTGATTCATATCACCTACCAGAATTATCACAAGGTGAAGCAGAACAACTTAATAAACCCATCACAAAGGAAGAGATTGAAAAAGTCATCAAAAAACTGCCAACCATAAAAAGCCCGGGCCCAGATGGCCTCACTGTAGAATTCTACCAAGCTCTTAGAGAAGAGTTATCTCCAATACTACTGAGACTATTTCACAGTATAGAAAGGGATAGAGTACTCCCAAATTCATTCTATGAAACCAGCATAACCCTGATATGAAAGCCAGGGAAAGACCCAAACAAAAAGAGAACTACAGACCAGTATCAATCATGAATCTAGATGCAAAAATCTTCAACAAAATTCTTGCCAATAGAATACAACAACATATCAAAAAAATAATCCATCATGACCAAGTTGAATTCCTATCAGGGATGCAAGACTGCTTCAACATCAGAAAAACAGTGAATGTGATCAACCACATAAACAACACAAAAGACAAAAATCACCTGATCTTGTCTATTGATGCAGAAAAGGCATTTGATAAAGTCCAACATCCATTCATGCTAAAAACTCTCAGCAAAATAGGAACAGACGGCCAATTCCTCAATGCAACAAGGGCCATTTATACAAACCCAACTGCCTACAACATCCTGAATGGCGAGAGACTTTCCCTTGAGAACAGAAACTAGACGAGCATGCCCACTCTCACCTCTCCTATTCAATATTGTACTAGAAGTTCTAAACAGAGCAATTAGACAAGACCAAGGAATAAAGGGCATCTGCATAGGCAAAAAAGAAGTCAAAATCTCCCTGTTTGCTGATAATATGATTGTATATGCAGAGAATCTCAAAGCATCAATAAGTAAACTACTCAAACTGATAGAAGAGTTCAGCAAAGTCTCAGGATACAAGATAAACATAAGTAAATCAGTAGGATTCCTTTACACCAAAAACGAGACCGTTAATGAAGAAATCATCAGATCAATATCATTGACTATAGCCCCTAAGAAGATAAAGTACCTAGGAATTAATCTAACCAGAGAAATAACAAACCTTTACAAAGAGAACTACAAGCCCTTACTACAGGAAACTAACAGAGACTTACATAAATGGAGAAACCTACTCTGCTCACGGATAAGAAGACTTAACATTGTGAAAATGTCTATTGTACTCAAAGCAATCTATTTACATAACGCAAACCCAATACAAGTTCCAGTGACTTTTTTTAATGAGATGCAGGAACAAATTACCAACTTTGTCTGGAAAGGCAAGAAGCCCCGGATAAGCAAAGCATTACTAAAGAACACACTGGGAGGCCTCTCATTACCCAACCTTAGAACATATTACACTGCCACAGTGGTCAAAACAGCCTGGTACTGGTACAAAAACAGACAGACAGATCAGTGGAACAGAACTGAGACCCCAGAGATGACACCATCTGCCTATGAACAGCTGATATTCAACAAAAGCCCTAAGACATTAAACTGGGGTAAAAACAATCTCTTCAACAAATGGTGCTGGTAAAATTGGAGATCCATCTGCACTAAATTAAAACAAGACCCATATCTTACACCTTATATAAAAACCAACTCAAACTAGATAAAAGACCTAAGTATCAAATCTAAAATGATAAAGCTCATCCAAGAGAAAGTAGGAACAACAATGGAAGCTTTCACACACAATGTAGACAGACTTCAAAATATGTCAAACAAACCACAATCATCAGAAGAGAAAATAGATAAATGGGAACTGTTAAGAATCAATCACTTTTGCTCATCCAAAGACTTCATTAATAGAATTAAAAGGCCACCTACAAAATGGGAAAAAATATTTGGCAACTCTATGTCAGACCAATGCCTGATCTCCACAATCTATAAGGTATTACAAAATATCAATAAGAAGAAGATAAATCATCTAATTAAGCAATGAGCAAAGGAGATGGACAGACATTTCTCTAAAGAGCAGATCCAGGCAGCCAAAAAACACATGCGGACATGCTCATGATCATCAGCTTTTAACGAAATTCAAATCAAAATGACAGTGAGATATTACCTCACACCAACAAGGTTGGCCATGACCCAAAAAACTCAAAACAACAAATGCTCGAGAGACTGTGGGGAGATTGGAACTCTCTACACTGTTGGTGGGATTGCAAAATGGCGCAACCTCTTTTGAAAGCAATCTGGCGCTCCCTTAAAAAAAATGGATATAGATATACCATTTGACCCAGTAATTCCACTGCTTGGAATATATCCTGCAGAATCAAGGCCATTCACACCAACTGACACATGCACACAAATGCTAATCACAGCACAGTCCACAATAGCAAAAAGATGGAATCAACCCAGATGCCTAACAACAGAGGAATGGATAGGTAAATTATTGTATGTATACTCAATGGAACCCTCTGCAACGATAAAGAACAACAGTGATTGCAGAAAACATCTCTTAATCTGGTTTTAACTGGAGGACACTATGCTGAGTGAAAGCAGTCAGTGACAAAAGGACAAATATTGTATGACACCCCTATGATGAGAACTTAAAAACAGACTCATGTAGAAGAAAAGACTCTTTGAAGGCTGCAGTGGTGTGGAGGGAGTGAGGGTGAGGGCGGGAGGGCTTAGATAGTTAATAGAAATTTGGTTGGGTGAAATCAGTGACAGCACACATTACAAAGAAGATCAATAATAACTGGACTTCAACACAATTTGAGTACTCTTCCCATCTTAATCCAATATTGCAAGGACAGAGTAGCTGGGATGGGGAGCCAGGGACCATGCTCTCAGGTGAAACTGAGGCCAGTTGGCACAGCTAGAGTTTTGCTAATGAAGACTCTCTGCAACCTTCATCTGTGAGTGATGTCTGGGGTCTCAACAGCTGCCAAGCTGCCATCTGAGGGTACAGCAAATTGTCCCAACTCAACAGGAATGGAAGATCACCAAGGACAAGAATGACATGGGGAAAAGAGAACCCAGAAGACAGAGGGACCCATGTGAGTGTGTCTCTACATCAACTCATGACCAGAAGAACCAGATGGTGCCCAGCCACCACCAGCAGTAGGCACAATGGAGCTCACAAAGTGGAGTCTCCTGGCAACAAGAGAATAAATAGGAGTGTACCCTGAGATCTTCAATAAAAGACCACAACTGATGGTCCAGATGCTTCAGAGTTCCCCTGGGAGCATAGCCCCTGGCCCTGATGCTGCCCCTGTCCATAAATCATAATGAAGGTCAACTTTTCCAACAGCAATGAATTGGACTTGGCGACACAGAGTGACCATATCTTGTGTGAATTTTATGGTTCTATGCATCTATAGGATGTCATTCTGCTGACCTCTTGCTGGAGGAAGGGGAGTGGGTGAAGAGGAGGGGATGGGAGATTGTTGGGAGGACAGGATATGTACGGAGCAGAGAGGAAGGGTGTGCTGTCACCGCACAGGAAAAACAGTGGGAGCTGAATATAGCTGAGCATGTGAATTTATATGGTAATGTACATTTTCATTTAATCCTAGGAAAGAAAAAAAAAAAAAAAGAACCCAATTTGGCCAACACTTTTAGTCTTGCAGGGCCTTGCAAGTGACCAGCTGAGTCACACCATGCCTGAACTTCTGACCCCACAGGACTCTACCATAAAAAGATGTTGTTCAAACTACTAAATTTATTATTAATTTGTTACAACAGTAATACCAAAAAAACCAAACCCCACTGCCGTGGTGTCAATTCTGACTCACAGTGACCCTATAAGACAGAGCAGAACTGCCCCACAGAGTTTCCAAGGAGTGGCTGGCAGATTTAAACTGCCAACCTCTTGGTTAGCAGCCATAGCACTTAACCACCATACCACCAGGGCAGAAAACCAATACATAATAATATAGTTCACGTCAGTTCCCTAAGTCAGCCTCAGGGTGTCTGAAGTCCAATGGCACAGTCTCAGACACTGAGCAACTGTATCAGCCACTCTAGTCACCAACTGAGTCAGTCAGCACACACCATCCATATCACTGTCCACAGCTGCCTCTCTGTCAGTGCTGCTACACTCTTTTAAAAAGCCAAAGGCATCAGTGCAGCAGACCCATCACGGCCTATGTGGTACAATCAGGGTATAGCCACATGCTCGTTAGCCTCCAAGACACTGCCTTTGATCATGAAGGCAGTCCCAGTACTCTGTATGTTGAATGACATTAGCAGTGCATTTGTTGGGTGGCTTCCACTGGAGTTGGACGAGTATTCTGGGCTCTCACCTAAACCCAATTTGGGGCATTCTAGCTTCTCCAGCATTAGGCAATATTTCAGTCTGTGTAACAACGTGGAAGGAATACAAATCCAGACTCATTAGCGAAGAGCCACATGATTTAGGGAAGTTACTTAGCATCTCTGAAAGTCAATTACCACACATAAAGGAGAATACAAACAGTTCTGCCTTCCAGATCTGTAGATAGCATTAAATCAAAGAACATGCAAAAGGTGCTAACTGCAGTGATTGGTGTGCAGTAAATGTGTAATTATTTAGTTTTTATTACTTGCTTCCTACCACTCACCACTGAGAATATTCCGTCCATCTGTATTTTCCCACCTATTCAGCTAGTCTGCCCAGTGAAAACCCATGCTCCCTTATTACCTTACAGTGTATTTCATCTTTATCTTAATTCAGTGATTACCAAACTTGAGTTTCAGAAACACCTGAGATACTTGTTAAAAATATACATTCACAGGCTGTTGCCTGTATCTTCTATTACAGTAAGTTTTAAGATGGCTCCATAAATCTGCATTTTTATCAGAGATTAGATTATTTTTCATGAGTTGCCCTAGTTAGGGAGTGGAGTCTATGTAATTCCAGATTATTTGTAACCAGTGAGGCTGGCTGTGGCTCACATGACATGATGGTCCTGTCACAAGAAACCAAGATCTAAACAGGAAAAGTGAGCAGAGCTACAAAATATGTGAAGCAAATACTTATAGACCTGAGGAAAGAAAAACAGTCTACAGTAAGATTTCAGGACTCAGACATACTACTCTGAATAACAGACAGACCTTCCAGGCAGAAGATTAATAAGAAAACAGAGGACATGAGTGACAGTACAAACCAGCTAGACCAACTGGACATCTATAGAACAATTCATCCAGCTACAGTATGGTATACTTCCTTCTCTGATGCACTTGACTCATTCTCTTTAACAGACCACATGTTAAGTCATAAATCAAGCCTCAATAAATTTGAAAACACTGAAACATTACAAATTTTTGCCTTTGGCCACAAGGGAATAAAGTTAGTAATCAATAATGGAACAATGGAAAATCCACAAAAACATGAAAACAAAATAACACATTTTACTATATAACCAGAAGAAAACATACGGCAAATAGGAAAACAGAGATGAATGAAAATGTAACTACAACATGCCTAAACATAGGGAGTGCAGGGAAGGTGGTAATCAGAGGGAAGGCTATAGTTTTATGTGCCTACATTGAAAGAGAAGAAGCCCAAATAAATACCTGAACTTTGTTGTTGTTGGTAGGTGCTGTGAAGTCGGTTCCAACTCATACTGACACTATGTGGAAACAGAACAGAACAAAACACTGCTGTGTCCTGCACCATTCTCATGTTAGTGAACATAAGAGTCTAATAAAGGTCACTCCGGTTATTAAACCACATCCCATCCTCTGCTCCAATTATCAACCCAAACTGGATTAACAGGCCTACATTCCTCTCCCCGTCTCTGGGATAGAAAGTCAATTATTCCAAAGACCTCAGAGAGATATTCTGGAAGATATCTCAGAGATATTCTGGAAGTTTACACTGTTTGATAAGATCTAATGGAATCTTGTGACTCCCTGTTACTATTCTGTGACTATCAAGATGCCAATCCCTTTGAAATCTGGCTATAAAAACCTCTGAGTCTGGAGAGTAAAGCCCTTCATTGCCCAGATGATCTCAGAGAACAGAGGGTTTTTTTCAAAGCCTAAAAACTAATGGACTTTTACCCGCTGGGGTTTGGGCTTTCTTGGTGCTGCTACCCTGCTTTCCCTCTAGTTTTCCCCATTTGTAATGGAAATGTCTACCATGTGTCTGTTCTTGCATTGTACTTTGGAAGCAGATAACCTGTATTTCACAGGTTTACAGATGAAGAAAATTTTGCCCCAGCATGGGAAAACACCTAACATCTCACTCATATTTGATTTAGATGATTGAGAAGATGAGATTTTGGACTCAAAGCTCATTTAAAACTTTTGGTATGATGTGACTGGGAGAACATGTTTTACATGTGACAAGGACATACATTTTTTAGGATAAAGGGTGAAATGTTATAGATTGAATTCTGTCCCCCCAAAATACATGTTGTAAATCCTAACCCTTATGTCTGTGGTTATAATTCCACTTGTGAATTTTATGTTGTCTTTGTTACGTTAAAGACACAGAATTAGTACAGAGTATGTCTTAAATCTATCTTTTTTGTGATATAAAAGAGATTATACAAGCAAATGAGAAACAGAGTTGGGGGAGAGACACATGGAGCCACACAAAGATCACCTATGAGCAGAAGCTCAAAAAAGACAAGCACTTTCTTTTAGAGCTGACAGAGAAAGATTTCCTTAAAGCCAGCACCCTAAATTCAGACTTCTAGGCTCCTAAATGTTGAGAAAATAAATTTCTGTTTGTTACAGCCAGCTACTCATAGTACTTTTGTTAGACTAGCACTAGATAACTAAGACAGGCATTTATGAAATAAAAGCACAAGTAACATCATGCTCAATGATCAAAAACTGTACACTTTGCCCTATGATCAGGGACAAACAAGGATATTTGCTGTTACTACTGCTATTTAACATTGTACTATGAGTCCTAGCCAAAACAATTAGGCAAGAAAAAGAAATAAGAGACATTTACATTGGAGATGAAGAGGTACAATGATTTTAATTCACAGATGATATTATATAAAGAAAATCCTCTAGAATCCACAAGGAAAAAAATTGAGCAAAGTTGCAGGGTAAAAGATCGATGCAGAAAATGAACTATGTTTTTACATACCTGAAATGAGCAATCTGAAGGAAAAAAACATTTCTTTTACAACAGAGTCTAAAAGAATACCTAGGAATAACTTAAAGAGAAAAGACTTTCGTCAAAATACAAAACAGTCTTAAAACAAATGAATGGAGATCTAAATAAATGGGAAGCATTCTATGTTCCTGGGTTAAAAGACTTAACATTACTAAGATGTCATTCTACTCAAAGCTATTTAGAGATACAAAGCAATTTCTATTAAAATTTCAATAATCTTTGCAAAATTGAAAAAGTCAGTCCTTAAATTCATACAGAATTACATGGCCCTAAAGAGCCAACACATTCCTGCAAAAGAACAAAATAGGACTTGTGTTTCCTGATTTTAAAATACTCTACAAAGCTACAGTAATAGAAAGTACATGGTACTGGTGTAAGGATCAACACATAGGACAATGGAAAAGAATTAAGAATCCTGAAATAAACCCAGCCATTCGATTTTTTATACAGGTGACAAATCTGTTAAATGAGGAAAGAACAGTCTCTTGAACAAATGGTGATGGGACAACTGGATTTACACACACGAAAGAGTGAAGCTAGAACCATTCCTCACACCATACACAAAATCAGCTCAAAATGGATCAATGACCTAGATATAAGAGCCAAAACAAATAAAGGAAACACAGAGGTGAAGCTTCAACACCATCCTCTAAGCAATGAATTTGTACATTTGACACACGGCAACAAGAGAAAAATAGATAAAATGTATTTAATCAAAACTTTTAAAGATTTGTATTTCTAGAGACTATCAAAAATAAACAGAAAACTTACAGAATGGGAGTAAATATATGGAAACCATGCACCAGATAATGAGTTAATATCCCAAATGTATAAAGAATTATTAAAATCAAAAGACTATCAGCTCCATTTAAAAAAGGGGAAGAAGAGGTATTCCTCTAAGGAAGGTGTACAAATGAGTGACAAGTACATGAAAAGATACTCAACATCGTAAGGGAAATGCACATCGAAATCACAAGAGCTACCACTTCAAACCCACTATGATGGCTAGCGTGAGAAAAACGGACAACAGCAAGTATTGGCAGAAATATGGACAAGCTAGAGCACTTACACATTGCGGGTGGGCATGTAAAATGATGTAGTCACCATGCAAAACATTTTGGAAGTTTCTTAAAAAGTTAAACATAGAATCATCACTTTACCTAACAATTCTAATTCTGGGTATAGATCCAAAATAATCGAAAGCATTGGCTCCAAAGGACACAAGTGTACTCACATTCATTGCACTACTATTCACAACAGTGCAAAGGCAGAAACAACATCTGTGCCCATCAACAGGAGAACAGGTAATTAAAATGTGGTAAAAACACCCCCTGGAAGATTACTCAGCCATGAGGAGGAGAGTACTGATAACTGCTACCACAAAGAATAACCTTAAAAATATTTATGCTGAGTTAAATAAGCCAGACACAAAAGGACAGATATTATATGATCCCACGTCCACAGAATAAGCAAATCCATAGAGACAAAAGAAGATTGGTGGTTACCAGGGAATGGGAGGAGGGGAAACAGGAGAGGAGAACTCATCACAGTGTTCACTTAGAATTGGTGAATTGTATTTTATGTAAATTACTCAT
Organism: Heterohyrax brucei; assembly: GCA_028571685.1. Taxonomy (NCBI): domain Eukaryota; kingdom Metazoa; phylum Chordata; class Mammalia; order Hyracoidea; family Procaviidae; genus Heterohyrax; species Heterohyrax brucei. The sequence goes on from CM053149.1 coordinate 57,595,369, forward strand.
AAAGACTTTTTTAAAAAAAGATAATGGAAAAAAAGATGACCATTATATTGAGAAGGGGCTACATGGAGATCACCCAGGGCTGGGCTAGAACATCAAACAACAAAGCACACTGGCTCGTGGTGCTGAAGATCCCAGTAGGGAGCCAGCATTCAGGAGGTGACCTGGCTTACACAAATTTTCATCAGATACGTGCAGTTCAGTGGGTGACAGGCTAGAGATGTTGCTCTGTCTGTCATGGGAGGTATGACTGGCTGAAGTGAATAAAGGTCAAGTCACTACCCACCTGTTAAGTTTACAGAACCCTATCCCACAACAGTCACAGATAAAGGTTGCTTTATGTCACACTAATTAAACCCAAGACCTAGCAAGGAGTTCACACAGTCACATACTTTTGTAAAACTTGCAAAAATTACATACTTTTTAATTTTTCTTTTCCTTTATGAATGCTCCCAAAATTGTGTATGCTTCACACTCCACAAAACATGGATTCAACACTACAGCTCCTCTAAAGTGTTTAGAACTGGTGAGACTAGAGGAAAGCACGACAGTTCCGACAGCCACCTCTCCTTGCAGCAAGGAGCCTCTCACCACCAATAGATTATGTTCTGAGTAAGACAATGTGCAGCTGCTCCCCTGCGGAGGGCCCCTGCTCCCCTGCGGAGGGCCCCTGCTCCCCTGCAGAGGCCCCTGGCCAGCAGTGCAGAGCTCCTCCCCCTTGCCAGATCCTAGAAACTGAAAAGAGTCGAGACCAAGAATACAGAAATAAGTCCAGATAGCAAGTCATTCAGTCCCAGAGCTTAGAGTTTCTAACTCCCAGTCCCTCAGGTGGGTGTCAGTTCCATCCTGGCCCCTGGAGTCCTGTGCTCCATCTCCAAAGCACGGACCATGCCACTGAACCATCAACAGCAAGACAGCAATCGAGAATGCCAAACCTTATACACAACCACTGCTCTATAAACACCCTGTGATTGAATTGGAAGTATTTGTTTTATAGAATGCATAGATTTTAGCTATTGGGCCAAGATCATTCATAGAAGTAGACTTTAATTTACTGCTGTTTCTCCATTCTCTTATTATCATATAATTAAGACCTACCATTAGCTAGCACTGTGGCAAAATGTTGGTGTTACGCAGTGCGCATTTTAAGTGGCTACAGAGTCACCAGCTAGCCGTCCTCTAGCACTCTCTCCTCTGCAGCAATGTGTGTGCACAATTTTCTCAGATGCCACCAGACAGCTGGAACTGGTAGCTTTTCAATGAGTCTAAACTGTGATTCTCCACTGATCTGGCCTGCAGATGCTTCCAGAGTGATAGACCACAGCTGAGGGTCCATGGGCTCAGGGAAGATGGATGTTGTAGTCATCTGGCACTACTCTAACACAAACACCAGGAGTGGATGGCTTTAAAAAGAGAAACAGTCCCCTGGGCCACAAGTCCAAATTCAGGGGAAAGGTTTCTCTGTTGGCTCTGGAGAAAAATCCCTGTTGTCAATCTTCCCCAAGCCTGGGAGCTTCTGACGTGCAGAAACCCCAAATCCTTTCTAAATGATATCCTCTGCTCCGGTCACTGCTTTCTTGGTAGTATGAGGTCCCCAAATCTCTCTGCTAGCTTCCTCTCTTTTCATCTCTACAGACTGCCTCAAGGCACAAAATAATCTTACACACTTGCGTCCTCTGCCCCACCAACAAAACTGCCACCTATCTTCTCTATTAATACCACAGAAGCAGGATTTACAACTCAGAGGAATATCACACAAAGACCAGGAATCATGGTCCAGTCAGACGACTACATATTGGGGGGAACACAATTCAATCCATGACAGTCGGCATAATCACAAGCAGGAAGTTTCGAGAAAATGCAGGGGGCTTGAGTTCTCTTCCGGTTGCATTCCCTGAAGCCATAGGGGCTGATGATTCTATTACAAAGCTGGAGACATCGGCAGGCAGCTCTCCCCTGGGTGCTGTTCCTAACACAAAAAGACAAGAGCACTCAGGTGGGCAAAGGACTAAAGAGGATTCAGATTCATACCAGGCAAACTGTCATCTTATTCTAAAGCTTGCATCTACTCTGTGCTAAGCACTGTGGGGGCGTAACAGTGACTAATACACAGTCCTCGTCACCAAGCAGCTTGCCCTCTAGTGGGGCTCTATTTCCATAATTAACTGTATTTTGGCACTATAGGTCCTACTAGAGATATGAGGAACTCTGATATAATAGAGAAAACATGGAATTTGGAATCAGAGAAAACAGGTTCAAATCCTACTTTGCCAAGTTCTTTAGAAAAGCTACTTCTACAGTAACTTTGGTTTCTTCATCTACAAGTGAGAAGATTACACTAGCCTGCAGAGTGGTGAGAGGGTCCTTACGGCAAGGAGGGGAAGCTGTGGGAAGCATCCCATCACCATGTGCTTTTATGGTTCCAAGCTCCCCTCTGAGGTGCTGTGGTGCTGAACTCGTTATGAAGACTAAAAAGGACAGAGGTGAATTGCTAACGGTGGTGGCTAAGACACCTCATAAATAACAGCCATTTCTTCCTATTCCTGAGCTATTTCTGTAATCACAGAACTCCAGTCTCTTGTCTCACCAACCTTCCTGTGCCCACGTGGTTAGACCATGATTCTCAGGGGGCTGACAGATACTATGTAATCACCCTCCACTTTAAGGTCTACTGCAAGCAGTCAGTCACTCAAAAGGGGCATTTCCTTAGAGGTGCGGCCTGCATCCGATACACATGGATGCTATGGCAGAGCTCACTCTCTCCATCCTGCATTCGATTCATCATCATCTGACCTCTGGTTCTTGGGAGCCAGCTGCTTGTCACTTGATCTGCAGATTTAGGGATCAGCTAACTCCTACAGCCCGCTGAGCCAGCAGCCTGCTGTCTGACCTGCTGCCTTGGGGTCTGTCAGCCCCTGCAACCACGTGAGTCAGCAGCAGCCAGCAGCCCGAGGTATGACCCACTGATCTGTGACCTGCCAGCCTTCACAACTGCATGAGCCATTTCCTTGAAATAAATCTCTTTCTCTCCCTGTAATGTATACTTCTCTGGCTTCAGTCTTCTAGAGAGTCCAGCCTACGACACCTCCCTAATAACACCCCAAGGGAGCTCTTTCTTTGCTACCCAGCTAATGGGTTAAGATTCTCCTTTAAGCACCTTGTATCTCTCCATCCTCATTGGAGAAACCATAACTCCCTGTCAGACACTACACTGTGGGGACTGAGAGTCCTCTGACTCCTGTCCAGTCACCGCCCAGCGTCGCCCTCACGACCTCTCCCTGCTCTTTTCCAAATCACTGTCCCTGGCCTGGTGTGCTTCCACTGCTTCCTGGGTTTGCTCATGCTGTCCCTTGGCCTGGTGTAATGGTTCACTTTATATGTCAGCTTGGCTAGGCTACGGCGTCCAGTTGTTTGGTCAAATACTTGTATAATATTACTATGGCATATTTGCATGTCATTAATATTTAAAACTGTCTACTTTAAATAAAGCAGACTATCCTCTGTAATGTGGGGTGGGCCTCACTCAATTAGTTGAGGGCCTTTAGAGTGAAACTAGAAGTTTCCCAAAGAGCGATTCTACCTCCAGACTCTAAACAGACACTGTGCCATAATTCCTCTCTCTGCCCCACTGCCTGACATATGGGACATGAGACTGCCAGAACTTCCAGTCACTTAACCTATGGATTTTGGACTTGCCAGCTACCATAACCGTGTAAACCAATTCCTTAAAATAAATCTCTCAACAGATGGATGGAGTTAAGTAGGTATATTAGTGGATGGATGGATGGATGGACTGATGAACGGACGAATGGTGGATGGATGGATGGATGGACAGTAAGATAGATACACTGGTTCTCTTTCTCTAGAGAACACTAAGACACAAGGTCTTTTCACCCCAACTGTGTCTGCTTGTTAAATCACCCAGAGAGGGCACTGCCCTTTTCCACTCAACTATTAAATGAATCCCCTATTTGCTCCCTCTATTTTCCTATTTGACACTCTCCAGAAACTACCCAGGAGGGCTTTACACATCAATGCCCTCACGGCATGTCCCCTCTTGAGGCCTCACAGTGGCTCCCATGACACATGGAGTAAATTCCAACTCCCGGCCATCACTATGTGGCTTTGCCTGATCTGTCCCGTCACACTCCCCCACTGGCTCGCTGTGTCCCCACCCCACTGGTGGGGCTGTAGCTCTTCTGCGCCAAGCTCTCCTCTACACCTGCCATCCAGGGCTCATTCATGACACCCTGTTCTTTATCTTCATAAGAGTGATTGTCATCTACAGTCATTTGTGCGTTCATGTATTTGTGGGCGTTTTTTTGTTTGTTTGTACTTACTGGCCTTCTTACGACGTAGACTGTCAGTTCTGTGAAGACAGAACTTTAGCCTGGAGCAGGAGGCCCCGAGCCCTGTACCACTGTCTGTCAAGCCAAGGCCTCGGGACCAGTTTCCTGTCACCCCTCCTCTTCTGCCACTACCCTCACTTCAGCAAGGGTCTACTGGCCTCCTCTTGTACACATCTGTATCAGACACGGCCTTGTAGCATTTTGTTTATATCTCAATCTCCACCCACGAGAATGTGTGTTTCTGTACACCGTGGCTATTCCTGTGTATGTTTCCAGCACAGCAAAGCATACTCCACCCACTCCCATTTCCAACATTAAGATGGACTCCTAAAGGCAAAGTGTTCCTAAATCTACAGAGAAAAATACTAAAAGCTTTGCCTTCAGTCACTTTGAGAGCAACTGTAAGGACAGTGTAAACTTAAACAGCAATCTACTGAAAATGCTTGAAATCATTGAATAAGTAGTCAGATTGAGCATTCAAATAAAGTAATAGGTCTTTTGCATCTCACCCTACTCTTGAGGAAGCCCTGAGAGTAATGTTTTAAAAGGTATGGCTGTCAATCAAAAGGTCAACAGTTAGAATCTACCAGCTGTTCCTTGAAACCCTATAAGGCAGTTCTGATCTGTCTTAGAGAGTCAGTCTGAGTTCAAATCAACTCGATGACATCATGTTTTGTTTTTCACTCTTGAGCAGTCTTCTACCTGTTTTTTGTTGTTTTTCTTTATCTGATTATCGATTCTTTGACACCTTGAAGAATAGAAGACCTTGTAACTAGAACTAAGACAAGAGTGATGGAAAATGTGAGACGAAGAGTATGAATGGACACCAGAAAAACACAAACAAGCACCAACACAGAGGTGGTCTTAGAACTTGGGCTCTAAAGTCAGACAACTATGAAGGCACACCCTACTCAGCACATTCCCACCTCAGATCTGGCTTTAACAAGAATGGTTTGTCTCAGTGAGTTGTGAAAACTAGACTATGTAAAATGTGTTTCACACAGCTTTGAAAAATGCCTATCAGGCATTTTTAAATCTAATTGCCATTTAAATCTATTGCCAAGCCAAAAATCTATTAGTTTATCCAAATATTTATTAAGCTCCTACAGTGTGCTGCGAAACCCTGGTGATATACTGGTTAAGTGCTATGGCTGATAACCAAAAGGTTGGCAGTTCCAATTTACCATGCACCCCGTGGAAAGTATAGACCAGTTCTATTCTGTCCTATAGGGTTGCCGTGAGTCAGAACTGACTCAACAGCAGTGGACTTGGTTTGGTTTTGGTACTGTGTACTGGGCAGTATACTTGCCGCTGATGTAACAGCAGTGAGCAAAACAAACATGTTTTCACGTTCACAGAGCTTATAGTTTCTTAGAGGATGGACACGCACATGCAAACAACATGCAAATGAACAAACATGCAAATGCACATGAGTAGTTAGCACTACATTGTGGACAGCTGTGAGATCTGTGACAGAGGTGGAGGTAGTCAGGCACAGTGACCAGGTCCCAAACTGTGCAGCCAGGGGCCTTGACCTCATTGCTCACACTGCCCTTCACCAGCCAGGCGATCCTGGACAAGTCAGTGTGCTTCCTGGCACTTCAGTTTACTCACCTAATAGAGGGGTAACAACAGCACCTATTACAGAGAGCAGCCGTGAAGAGAGAGTCTGTTCATATGCAGAGGGCTAGGATCTGATACATAACCATGGGTTGTTTCAGTATTATTACTTTGTCTGATTGAGGAGGTCAAATAACAATTCAAAATGAGTGACATCTGAGCTGAGATTGGTGGAGTTAATTCAGTGAAATGAGGAAGAAGAAGTTTACTCTCCAGCGGTTTAAAATTTGTCAAGTTATTTCTGACTCATAGCAACCCTACTGCCAAGAAATCTGGTGGACAGCTACCTGGACAACTCACTGAAAGAGATCCATATTTATGCCTATATCAAACAAAAGGTGATCCAACCACATACAGAAATTACCAAATGTTATCATTAATTATCACAAGCAAGTAAAATTTTGCTCAAGATCATTCAAAAGTGACTGCAGCCGTATATTGACAAGGACTGCCAGAAATTTAAGCAGAATTGAGAAGAGGATGTAGAAATAGGGATGTCACTGCTGATGTCAGAGGGATCCTGGCTGAAAGCAGGGAATACCAGAAAGATGTTAACCTATGTTTCACTGACCATGTGAAGGCATTTGACTGTGTGGATCATAATAAATAATGGTTAACGTTGTAGGAAATAGGGATTCCAAAACAATTATTTTCTTAAGGACTCTGTATATGGATTAAGTGGCAGTTATGCACACAGAACAAGGAGACACTGAATGGTTTAAAGTCAGGAAAGGCATGCATCAGGGTTGTATCATTTCACCATACCTTTTCAATCTGTATGCTGAGCAAATAATCCAACAAGCTGGGTTATATGAACAAGAACAAGGCATCAGGATTGGAGGATGACTCATTAACAACCTGCATTACGCAAACGACACCACCTTATTTGCTGGAATGAAGATTTAAGACACTTACTGCTGAAGATCAAGGACCACAACCTTCAGGATGGGTTGCACCTCAACATCAAGAAAACAGAAATCCTCACATCTCGACCAGTAAGGAACATTGTCATAAATGGAGAAAGAACTGGGGTTGTCAAGGATTTCATTTTACTTGGGTGCACAATCAACACCCATGGAAGCGGCAGTCAAGAAATCAAAAGATGCATCACAATGGGAAAATCTGCTGCGAAGGATCTCTTTAAATTATTGAAAAGTAAAGACATCCCCTTGAAGACTCAAGTGTGAATGACCTTTTCAATTGTGTCATATGCATACAAAAGCTGGACAACAAACAGTCAGAAGAAGAACTGATACCTGTGAATTGTGGTGTTGGAGAAGAATGCTGAATGTATCATGGACCATCAAAAGAGCAAACAGATCTATTCTGGAAGAAGTCCAACCACAGTGCTCCTTGGAAGCAAAGATGGCAAGACTGTGTTTTACATACTTTGGACATGTTGTCAGGAAAAATCAGCCCCTGGAGAAGGACATCATAGTTGGTAGAGGGTCAGCAAAGAGGAGGAAGACCCTCCTTTTTGATCCTTAACACAGTGGCTGCAACCATGGGCTTAAGCATAAAAATGATTGTGGACATGTGTGTTTTGTTCTGTTATGCATAGGGGTAGTGTTTCATTCTGTTGTACATAGGGTTGCTATATGAGTTGGAACCGACTCAACGACATCTAACAACAACAACAGCAACCCTACAGGACAGAGTAGAATTTTCCCATAGGTTTTCCATAGAGCAGCTGGTAGATTTGAACTACTGACCATTTAATTAGCAAACAAGCTCTTAATCACTGCACCACAGGTAGGAAGGACACTGGCAAATCAAAGAAGCTAAAAGCAGGCCAACAAGAGTGCCACTGAGAAATGAGGTCAGACCATGTAGGACTTCTAGGTAACATCAGGAATTTTATTACTATCCCACAGACAATGGTTCTCACTGTCTGTCTGTTTGTGGTAGTGTGGTGGCTTGTGCAGTACATAATGCTAAGAGTCATGCTATGGTATTTCAAATACCAACAGGGTCACCCATCAGGAATAGATCTCAGCAGAGCTTCCAGGTCATGATAGAGTAGGAAGCAAGCTTAGGTGACCTACTCCAAAAATCAGTCAGTGAAAACCTTATGAATCACAGCAGAACACTGTCTGCTTGCTTGCTTTGAACACATCATCAGGAGGAGGACATCGCGTTTGATGAAGCAGAGCCAACAGTCCTGAGCGATGGACTGGCAGAGCAGCTGCAGCAATGTAGCTGAAATGCTGGTGATCGTGAGGATGACACTGAACTGGGCAATGCTTCACTTTGGTGTACATAATGTCCCCAGGACATTATGAAGTCAACTCAAAAGCAGATTTCTATCTACAGGCAATGGGGAGCTATTGTGTTTCCTGAGCAGAGAGAACAGCACTCTAGCTTCAGAGCAAAGAAGAGCACAGCAAAGGACAAAGTAGATGCAGGCATATTAGCTGGAAGGTATTGCAGTAACTGAGGAGAAATGAGGATAATACGAAAAAGACGGCTGGTGGTGAAGATGTGGAGATGTGGGTCAGATTCAAGAAATGTCTTGGAGGTAAAGTCGACACAACTTGGTGCTTGGGCAAGAGGCAGAGAGAAACGAGATGACAAGGATGGTCACTGGGTTTCTGGCTTATAAAGCTGGATGGACAGCAAGTCATCCACTGAGAGAATACTCTTGATGCAAGCCCCACAAGGGTCAACAGTCAAAGCCACTGCCGTCAAGTGGATACTGACTCATAACTACCCTATAGGGTACAAAAGGTTAATGCCTAGTACCTTAGATCAGAATAGAACTGCCTCCTAGAGTTTCCAAGGAGCGCCTGGCAGATTTGAACTGCTGACCTTTTGGTTAGCAGCCATAGCACTTAACCACTATGCCACCAGGGTTTCCCCTATAAGGGTAGCAAGGAATAAAATGGAGCTCAAAGACAACCCCCAAACCAAACCCACTTCCACTGAGTATATTCTGACTCACAGTAACCATATAGGCCAGGGTGGAACTGCCCAGAAGAGTTTTCACTGAGCACCCGGTGGATTCGAACCGCAGTCCATTTGGTTAACTGACACAGCATTTACCCTCTGCACCACCAGCGTTTCCCTGATCGTGATTTCCTGTTACCTCAGCTTTGATGCTCATGTGCACAATCAATATTCCTAGTTTTGGAAACTATGGAGCAGTTGTACTGTGTCCTGTAGGGTCGCCGTGGGTCGGAATTTACTCGAAGGCACTGGGTTTGTTTTTAAGCACATTATAGGCAGGGGCTGTGGCCACACAGGAAAAGGCTAGCCGGTCTCTGCAGAGGTCAAAATCACGACCTTATCATGATATGATCATTTGCCACTAGAGTGCTGACGGCAGACAAAAGCTTGCCGTCAAATGACCATCAAGTGTTTTATTTCCCTTCATATTGTACAGGTCACTCGTTTATTAAGTGTCCAGCCTGGCACAACGAGTCCCTAGATCAAAGAAACACAAGTGATGTGTGCGTAAATTACCAAAATGGAAAGGCTTTTACAGAATTGCTGAAGCCGTTTCCAGCCCCGAAGCCTGGGTCCTCCCTCTCGGGACTGCAGAGGAGGCTCCCCAACCCCAGCTCCCCTTTAGCCTGGCCACGTGCTCACAGTGCCACCTGCTGGACACAGGACACACTGCAGCCTTCCCTAACTTCACCTGCAGATTCTCCCAGTGCCCCAAACAGATCACTGGTGCTTCCTCATCTCTTTGTCGCATTTTAAGGTGCAATACTCAAGACTTTTGATTTTGTAACTAAAGCTATTTTTAAGCTAAACAGCAAGAAGGCAGGGAAGAATCGATGCATGCACCAGCAGTGATGGAGAAAAGCAAAAGCCCAAGACTAGATACGGAGAACAGCCAGGGTCATCGCTCTCGTCCCTTAATCAAGTGTTTTAAAACTCAGTATCCTCAAGGATTTTCTCCCCCAGTCTTGCAGCAAAGCCTCCCAACATCCCTTTTAAAGAAAGTGAAGTACATTCTTCCCTAGCTCTTGCCTTTTCTATGTGCACAGCTTGTGTATTTACGAGCAGGGCAGGCTTCCAACTTGAGAACACGGTGCTATTATTTTACGAGACCACAGGCAGCAATCTTTCTTTTTAAAAGAATTTCAATCTTCCCCTTCCACTCACTCACAGCATGAAAATAAATCACTGCATTTGAGCTTTTTAAAAATGAAAGACTTAGGTGGCACACGCCGATCAAAAGCTGATCTTCGGATATCTATTTTCATCTGCCATTACATTATTTTAGGAGCCCTGGTGGCCTAGTAGTTAAAGCAGCTTGGCTGCTAACCAGAAAGTCCCAACCCACCAGCTGCTCTGCTGCAGAAAGATGTGGTTGTCAGCTTCCCTAAAGATTGACAGCCTGGGAAACGCTATGGGACAATTCTATTCAAGAGCCCTAGTGGCATGGTGCTTAAAGCACTTAGCTGTCACAAGACAGTGTTTTACGGTTTTCTCTTCTTTTATTACATGTTTTAATTTTCCATTTTTCTTTTTTTCACTTGACAAGCTATTACACAGATGCAGCCGACAGTAAATACCAAACCAAATCCACTGCCATCAAGCTGATTCCAAGTCACAGCAATCCCATAGGACACAGCAGAACTGCCCTATAGAGTGCCCAAGGAGTGCCTGGCAGATTTGAGCGGTTGACCTTTCGGTTAGTAGCAGTAGCACTTAACCACCATGCAACCAGGTTCTCTGGAGACAGTAACAGGTCTGTCCAATCCCAACACAGACAAGAGGTTAAACTCTGTTTCTTCTTAGTAAGTTTGGAGAGAAACGATGGATGGTAATATACGAGAAGGAAAAGTCAGGATCTCCCTGAGGACATTCCTCTCAAAATTTTGTTTTTTAAATGATCAGTGCTCAACACCAAACGAATCAGAATTATTCACCAATTCCATTTTACAGAAGGAGACACTGAATTCTTCACTAAAAGATTCTCACAGGCACGGATTTTCAGACCTTCGTGCTACAGAAAAGGACCTTAAACTCCTAGATCTCTGACATGTTTTCAGATTTTTCTACACCATTCTCTGAACCCTATACTGCTGTCTTCTGACTTCATAAGGAGAATTCAAACATCACCGTCCCTCTCTCCCCAGTGGTCTCACTTATTCCCATGGCTTTGAGCAGACTTCAGCATTAATTACTCCTGGGTGTGCGTCACCAGTTCTAAATGCTCACTTGAGATCCAGACCTCTCTCTCTAATCCTCCACTAGATAGTTTCCCTGGACCCCGCACATCCATCTTCAGCTCACCGTGTCTAATCTCAAGTGTTGGCCACTCTGGCTTCAGTTCCCAATCCTGTTCCCCTACTGATCCCAGTTAATGGTAAGACTAGGCACTCAATTTTTTAAGCCCAATCTTTGAACGCAGCCAGTACCCACACCTTGCACATACTGTTCCATCTGCCCCCTTCTTTTCAGCTCTGCCAACTCCTCTACGTCTTCACTTCGCTTCTTGGGATAGCCTTGCAAGTCTTCACCTTCCTTCATCCTTGATGTTCTTTTCTTCATTCTCCTTGTTCTAAAATACAAAGTGATTGTATCTTTGCTACCAAAATCACTATGCATAAAAGGAAAGACTGATAAATGGGACTTCATCAGAATTAAACCCTTTTGCTGTACAGAAGACCTTGTCGAGAGGATAAGAAGACAAACTATAGCGTGGGGGAAAGCATTTGCAAGTCACATGTCCAACAAAGCACATGTATCTAGGACATACCAAGAACTCTTAAAACTCAGTATTACAAAGACAAGTAACCCAAGTGAAAAATGAGTAAAAGACATTCATGGATAATACACTGAAGAAGATACAAAACTAAAAACCAAACCCACTGCCACTGAATCAATTTCAACTCATAGCAACCCTAGAAGACAGAATTGTCCCACAGAGCTTCAAAGTGCACCTAGTGAATTCAAACTGCCCACCTTTTGATTAGTAGTCATAGCATTTAAGCCTTACATCACCTGGGTTTCCTGAAGAAGATATATGCCAAGTGCCGTCGAGTCGGATCCGATATATAGGGGACAAAAAGAAAAATGAAATGATGTTCAACATTGTAGGCATTAGAAAAGTGAAAACCTACAATGTAACACAGCATGTTTATCAGAGTGGCTAAACAAAACTGCTGGTGAGGGTGTGGAGAAAATAACCACTCAGAGAGGCAGCAAAAATGTCAAATGGTAGAGCCACTCTGGAAAATAGCTTGACAGTTCCTTTTGAAATTAAAACTGGACTTACAATTGCGTTCTTGGTCTTATACCTCAGAGAAATGAAAACTTATTTTAACACCAAAACTTGTATACAAATGGTCATGGCCACTTTCTTCAATAGGTGTCCTTTAACAGGTGACTGGTTAGACAAGCTGTAGAACACACATGCCACAGAGGACTGTGTAGCAATAAAAAGGAACAAACTATTGATTTACACAAGTTGCATAAACCTCAAGGAAAATACACTGAGAGAAAAAAGGCAATATCAAAAGCATACAAATTTTCATAGACTCTAAACTTTGTGGAGCCATGGGGGCTAGATGAACCCCTGAGACAATCTTTAAAATTTCAGCCATATATTTCTCTGAAGTCTTCTTAAGAACAAACAATAGCTTAGCTTAAGTAGTTAAAAATGTCTGCATTGAGTATCATGCTCTTTTCAGACCTATCTGGATGAACACGACAAAAGCAACTCAAAAGTGAAAGATTAGATAGGAACATTAGAGGGAAAAAGGTTTGTGTTAATTGCAGAGGTACAACTCAGAAAAGGAGGATGAGAATGATCGCACAACTCAAAGAATGTCATCAGTGTCACCAAACCGTACGTGTATAAGTGGTTGAACTGGTTTATGCTTTGTTGTGTGTATCCTCAACAACAACCAAATAAAGGACAGACAAACCAAAGGGGAAGGGGATGGGTACATGCTGCATAATCTTATTTTCGTAACACTTAAGAAATAGCATAATTACAAAGGTGAGGAACAGAGTAGTGGCTTCTAGGGGTTAGAAACTGGGGAGAGATGGGTATGGCTATAAAGGGGTAACAGGAAGGTGTCTTGTGGTAATGGTATAGTTTAGTGTATTGATTGTGGTGGTGGTCCCATGAAGTTGCACATAAGATAAAGTTGCATACTGCTACACACACACACACACACACACACGTGTATGACTAGTGAAATCTGAATAAACCCAACGGTTTGCACCAATGTCAAGTTCCTGGGTTTTGATATCCTATTGGAGGTATGTACCATGTTTACATTGAAGGGGGCCGAGTATTCACAGCCTCTCCCAAACCAATTTCCTATTAAGAGTTACAGGTCATCCTAGTTTTGCTGTCCTTGATCTTCTTAACAGCTATCCTAAAATACCTACCATTTTGTGAACGATTTTTGCCATTACTTCTAGGATTACAGAAAAGGTATACATACAACCTAAAACTTTTCACATCTGCTAAAACTGGAAATTCTAAACATATTCCACAAAATGTTAGCAAAATTTTGCATGTTCAAGTCTAAATTAGTTATTGAATATCTATCCATTCTGGATAATAGAGGTTTACACAATTCTCTAAGCCGAAACGAAAGACAAAGTACTATGATAAAGGGAACAGCTGAGTCATAATTATAATAGCACATACAGCACAAGGGGTAGTCAACGGAATCCACAGACCCAGAAAAATCCCCTCACTGATGAGTTTGCTCATTTCACAGTAATCAGCACTAGTAACCAAGTGGATTCTATAGAAAACTGTTCATTCTTCTATCTGGGTACGTTTATAGTATACCTACTAGTGATGTGCCTGGTACCAGAGGATACACAGAATTTGATGTGGGAACTGACCGGGTGTTATTGTGAAAATTCTCACGTTTATCACATACAAAGACATTATACAACTACATGAATGTGAATGGCATTCTATTTGCACACATTTGATGGTCTATCAAAGGTTCTGGTTGGATAATTCTACAGTCAAGCTGCCAATAGCATGGTAATCAAATTCTAGTGTCTATAATTCACTCATCTTGTAGCTGGCTCCAAGTCACAAATTATCTTCAAACTTTTACAGTGGGGGAGGAACTACTTATCAAAAATGAACTATATTTGGTGAATTACTTAACTTTTTTGAGGGCTGTTATGGATTGAATTATGTCTCCACAACATGTGTGTCTAGTTTGCCAGGCCACAATTATCAGTATTGTGTGACTGTCCACCATTTTGTTATATAACATGATTTTTCCATGTTTTGTAAATCCTGCCTCTATGATGCTAATGACACAGGATTCAAGGCAGTTAATGAGGCAGGACTCAATCTGCAAAATTACACTCTGTCTTGGGTCAAACTCTTATGAGACATGAAAGAAAGAATTGAAGACACAAATGAGGGATGTCCTATCACCAGGAAAGCAGAGCCAGGAACAAAGCACATCCTTTGGACCCAGGGTCCCTGCACTGAGACATTCCTAGAACAAGGAAAGATAGATGACCAAGACCTTACCCCACAGCTGACAGAAAGAGAAAGACCTTCCCATGGAGCCAGCACCCCGAATTTGGAGTTTTAGCCTCCTAGACTGTGGTATTTCTGCAACAGCAGCCCTAGGTAACTAACAGAACTAGATAACTAAGACAAGAGCCAAACTGCTTAAAACAGACAGTGTAACCAACTGTGGCCATGCATTGTCAGAGGAAAGTGGATGTGGCTGTTCTAAAGACTACCTTGATATTTTTCGCCACCTCTGAGACAGAGGGGGTAAGAAAAGTATATTCTCTACAAAGAAATCCTCTGAACAACCCTCCTTCATCTGCGACAACCCTACCCTGGCATGTTTGCTACGGATGAGAGTTTTCTTGGGTAAAATCTTGCTATGAGTTACAATAGACTCTGCAGAAATGGCTTTGGTGGGTTTTATTGTTTGGTTGGTTGCTTGATTTTTTGTTTTCTGATCTTTATCCAAGTAGTTCATCAGGCTTTTCTTTCCATAACCTTTGGGTTAGCAGTCAATCAGAAACCACTTGTGCCACCCTGCCTCTTCCATGTATTGGTAGTAAATACACCCTGTGTTTTGGATCCGACTCAACAGTACTTGGCTGGCTTTTTTGGTTCCCTAAGTATTTTTTAATTCCTTTTAATTTTTCAAAAGTATAATCCTGATTCATATTTAACAAAAATCATGGGCTTCAATTGCTGCAACTGATAAAATTCTACATGTTTCCTATCTGTTGATAACTGAAATAAGCAAAACTACATAAAACCAAAAAGAAAACCCAATCCATTTTGTTCAAGTTGATTCTGATTCATTCATAGTAACCCTACAGAATAGAGCAGAACTGCCCCATAAGATTGCCAAGGAGCAGCTGGTGGATTTGAACTACTGACCTTTTGGTTAGCAGCTGAGCTCTCAACCTCTCTTCTACCAGGGTTTTCACACTAAATCCACAAACACTAAAGTGGACCACAGCCCCTTTGACTAGAGAGACTACAAAATGCCAGTGCTGCATTCTGCTGTTTCTATTGGCTCTTTTCATACTAAATTTTTTAAGACTAATAAATGAGATTTGACATGAAATTTTTTAAGTGCTTGGCATAGTAGAGAAATTTTTTAGTGTAAATTTACAAAGAATCAGAAAAAAAGCTCTGAGTCACAGCAAAATTTTTAGAATTCATATGTATTTTTATATATCCTCCATAACAGTCACTCAAGTCATGGACACTGCTGTGATTATATAGAATTTCATGAGTAAGAGATTTCAAAATAATTTCTTACACATCCACACTGTATGAACAGGATCCAAACACAAGACTAAATTTCCTCCCACTCTCCCTGCCTCTGTATCTCAACTAGCAAATACTGCGCACTTGCACTCTTAATAAACACAATCTTTGGGTTCTTTCCTTTCTGCCCCTCACTGTGCCCCGATGCTCAGGGGGCAAATCCTGAAGTAATGGGTTGATGGGAAGACTAACACCATTCTTACAGAAAATATTTGCCAACCATAAAGCACGAAGACAGGAAGGAAAAGATATACATTCATAAACACATTGATTTATTCAACAAACATTTAAGTTCTAACTATATAAGAGGCTCTTTGCTGAATGCCAGGATTTATAAATATGACATGCTCTTATATCAGGACAAATATCCTCATTATTGTCAGAAAATTCAGAAAGTTTTAACGAAGTTATTTTTGTAAGCATCCCAGAGAATAACTTCTTATGACACACTGACTTAAGAAAGGTCTGTCTCACTTTCAGGAGTCCTCATGGTACATTCGGATCTGACTCGACGGCACTTGGCTGGCTTGGGGTGGTACATTGTTCAAAAACACTTGGCTGCTAACCAAAAGGTCAATGATTCAAACCTTGGAGCTACTTTGCAGAAGAAAGATGAGGAATTCCACATCCATAAAGATGTACAGCCTGGGAAACCACATGAATTGCTGTGAGTTGGAGTCAACTCAATGGCAGTGGGTTTTACTGTGTATTTTTGTTATTTTTTTATGCAAATTTTACTATGGCAATCAGACTCAACACCAAGTCAGTTAACTCTGTTGCCTTTGATACCTTACTAAGTATGTTTTTCAGAAACACTCATCACCTATCCCAGTTTGTATAAAAATGCTACATGAGACATCCATTCAGGGAGGACAGGATATGAAAGAGAAATTAGAAAATAAGGTTTTATGGGAAGGTCTGATCTCTACAGTCCCTATGAGTCAGACCTGACTCAATGGCAGTGGGCTTTATTTTTTTATCATGAGCTAGACCTCTGGATGGTACAAACTACTTACACTCATCTACTACATAAAAGGTTGACCAACTAAATGCATCCAGTGGTGCTGTGGAAGAAAGGCCTGGAAATCTGCTTCCAGCAGGATTACAGCCCTTTAAAATCCTAGTGAGCAGTTCTACTCTGAAACATGTCGGGTTGCCATGAGTCATAATCAGCTCAACACCAGTGAGTTTGGTGTTGCTTATCATACGACATAGAGCTTGGCTGAGATACGGGAAATGGACTTGCAGAAACAAGAGAATGGCATTTCAAGGAGAGAGAATCACATACACTATGTCACTGAGTTATAGCCTAACATATAGCCCACTGAGAACTCCTGAAGGCAAGAAGGAAGAAATGGGCCCAAGTGTGATACAGACAAAACCAATCAGAAAAGAAGGGATGGCTAAGAAAGGGGCTTACTTCTGAATCCCATCTCTATGGGGCTGCAGGCATCTAGTTTGGCACTGATATCCAAGAGGTTCAGTCTGGAGTAAGCAGCTTAGATCCTTGGTGCTAGGTGGATGTCCAGTGAAATCAGTGAAAAAGGTACTGGAAAGGTGAGTATGTTTAGCTAAGCAAAGGAGAGCAGGAAAACATCTACATTTCAACGATGGAAATCCGTGCACATTTCAGACTACAAGACAGCTGAAGAATTACCCTCTGATTTGGAAGTATAGACCTGAATTACTCACACTGTGAGATGAAATCAAGAGGAATCCTGGAATGGCAATACCAGGATGTCTGTCAGAAATTGAATTGTGTTCCCCAAAAGGTCTGTGTGGCCACTTAGCTAGGCCATGATTTCTGGTATTGGGTCCTGTTCCTTTGTTTTGTAAATCCTACCTCTATGATGTTAACGAGGGTGGAGGAGCAGTAGTTCTGTTGGTAGGGCAGGACTCAGTGTGTCAGACTGTTTTGTGCCTTGAGGCAGTCTCTTGAGATATTAAGGAAAGAAGCTAGCAGGGAGATTGGGGACCTCATACCACCAAGAAGCTGTGCTGGAAGCTGAATGTGTTCTTTGGAAAAGACCAAGATCCCTCAGAAACCTCCAGTCCAGAGGAAGATTGAAAACAAGTACCCAGAGCCAGCAGAGAGCCTTTCCCTGGAGTTGACGCCCTGAATTTGGACTTTTATCCTACTGGACTGCAACAAAATAAATCTTCTCTTTTTAAAGCTATCCACTTGTGGTATCTCTGTTAGAGTGGTATGAGATGACTAAAACAATGTCCAAGTACTTGTGAAACGCAACTGCCATCATCATCACCATCACTAACACTTATGGGGCATTTATCATTTGTCACTCACTTTACATAATACTAATTCATTTTAAACCTCAGAACAACCCTGTCAAACATCTTTCTCACAGATCAGGAAACTGAGGCACAGCAATTTAATAAGACTTGCTCAAGATTACCACGTAAAAAAGTGGTGGCACTAGAGTGCAAACCTGAGCAGCTATGCTCCACAGTCTGTGTGTAAAACTGCCTGTTACGCATACTGCTTCCTGGCCCAATACAACTGCCTTGACAGCCTTCTTGAATGATCCCTCCTATCTTCCTGCCTACATCCCTGGGCTTTACTTCCTGCTTCTTTCTGCTGTCTCTAACAAACAGCACAAAGGATACCCATTCAAGGAAGACAGACTACGTGTTCATGAGAAACCTGTACACAGGCCAAGAGGCAACACTTCATGGTTTAAAATCAGGAAAGATGTGCGTCAGAGTTGTATCCTTTCACCACACTTAATCTGTATGCTGAGCAAATAATCTGAGGAGCTGGACTATACGAAAGAGAATCAAGATTGGAGGAAGAGTCATTAACAACCTGCATTACACAGATGACACAACCTTGCTTACTGAAAGTGAGGATGACTTGGACTTACTAATGAAGACCAAAAACCACAGTCTTCAGTATGGATTACACCACAACATCAAGAAAACAAGAATCCTTGCCAGTAGACCAATAATTAACATCATGATAAATGAAGAAAAGACTGAAGTTGTCAAGGCTTCATTTTACTTGGACTGAAAATCATCACCCAAGGAAGTAGCAGTCAAGAAATTAAATAGCACACTGCGTTGGGCAAATCTGCCACAGAAGACCTCTTTGAAGTTTTTAAAAGCAAAGACATCATCTTGAGGACTACGATGCACCTAAGCCAAGCCACAGTATTCTCCATTGCTTCAGATGCATGTGAAAGCTGGGCAATGAATAAGGAAAACCAAAGAAGAACTCATGCTCTTGAATTACGGTGTTGGCAAATAATACTGACAGGAGAATGACCAAATCTATCTTGAAAGAAGTACAGCCAGAATCCTCCTTAGAAATAAAGATAGTGAGCGTGCTTCTTATATACTTTGAACATCTTATCCAGAGGGACCAGTCTCTGCAGAAGGACATCATGCTTGGTAGATTGTCAGCAAAAAAAAGGGAAGACTCTCAATGAGATGGGCTGACACAGTGGGCTTCAAACTTAGCACAGCAACCATCATAATGACATACAGCACCGAGTAGTGTTTTGTTCTGTTGTACCTAGAGTCCCTGTGAGTTGGAACTGACTTGATAGCATCTAACAACAACAATCTTCATGAAGTTGACAGTAGTTCAACAGGGAACACAGTCAGTCAATGTCTGTAGCACACTTCCTTTGTAACCAGCACAGGAGTAAAAGTACCACATCCGTTCCTTAATACAAATAACAAAAATTATACTGTTAACAAAGCACATTTTTTCTTTATGCAATCAAAGTACATTTTCCTCCTTATAAACTTCCATTTTAACAAATTTAGAAAGAGAGCAGCAGTTTTTAAATACCACATAATTGATTTAAATGGCATCCCAACAGGATTTCCCAGTTTTTCTCCTTTTGCTGATTCCTACTGGGTTCTTGGGTACCTAGCTGGGAGGCACAGGGGCTGGACAGTTGAAGAGTGGCAGAGAGGGTATGCAAGGTGCTTTACAAAGCCAATGCAATGCAAACAAGCTCTTAGCTGTGATGAAAGTGTAGCTCGCTCTCAATTTTCATTTATCCTCCAATCAATCACTAAGCCCATGAAGGTCACTAGAGATAAACGGTGTCTCTACTGTGGCCATGTTTTCCTTCGAGTCAGAAATTGAAACAAGCGTAATTTACTTAAGATTCAAGAGAGGCTCTTAAGCAGGTCTTCCAACCAGTTCTTCCCAATTCAGTCAT
The DNA here is from genome assembly GCA_028571685.1 of Heterohyrax brucei. Lineage (NCBI taxonomy): Eukaryota > Metazoa > Chordata > Mammalia > Hyracoidea > Procaviidae > Heterohyrax > Heterohyrax brucei. The sequence continues at coordinate 57,615,282 of CM053149.1, forward strand.
GGCTGAAACTGGAACAGACCCAAGTTTTTAACATTTGCGTAAACCAGAATGATAACTGAAATGGGAAAAAACTACTGGTCAAAACCCTGCTAGAAACTTAACCTCCTTATTAGAAAACAAGGACAGTGTATGCATCGCATGGCAACAAAATCTCTCACCTGCTAGATTTTGAGCCCGTCAGAAACAGCAGTGCTCCACTCAAAGATGGCAGCATCCCATACTGCTTCCAAAATATGTCGCTCTCCATGGTCCTGCCAACAACCCAGTCTTATGTATCAGCCTCCTGAAAGTGCTCACTATGGCCTCTTCAAAGTCTCCTATTACAGGACTTCAACCCGTAATTTTTCACACTATGGTTTCCAGTCTGTATCACCAAATTATAAAAATTAGGGTCCATTGCAGGTTCTCTTCATTGACCATAACTTAACTGGTTCAGACCAGTTCAAAGTTCTGATCTAAAGTATAAAAAAATTCCTGAGGGCTAACAACAGATAGGATATTCATTGAGGAAGGGGAGGAAATGGGCTAATAAATTACATACGTTGTTAAATGAAAATGCTAAAGTGTAATGAAAATTTCAGGTTGAAAGAGTAAACTTAAAACTGTCAGGGAATTCCCAAGTTTATGTTTGATAGTCATTTAACAATTTGATTAACCAGCAGAAACTATTTAGCAATAGAGTTTAACTTATGCAAAGAACCATCCTAATTTCTTGAACTGGATTCCTTTTCACTGACCTGCTTATTGCCTCTCCCCATCCCAAACCATTCAGCACACACTGCTGTCAGAGTAGTCTTCCCAAAGAACATGCCTGATCCCATCACAATCACTACTTCAAGGCTGTCTCTAGCAAACAGAATGTCTTTCAGCAAATAAGAAAACACATTTCCTCAAGTATACGTATCTATGTGCATTTCTCAAAATTAAAGAACTGAAAAAAAATTCTATACTTGAGTTGCAATACTGAAGGATTCTGTGGGTTAAATACTTAACAAAAGAGGAAGGAATACACAATCACTGTATCAAAAAGCATTTCAGGTGGTAGCATATGATGGAGAACCGATGTTATCAAAGGAAGTCGTCTAAGCAGCCCCGACGGCCATGGTGAAAAATACTGAGAAGTGTCAACCAACGGGTGCAGTGCTGGAAGCACTCACTCATCTACGTCAAGAAATTTGGAAGACTACCTGGCCAAATGACTAGGAAATATTCATATCTGTGCTCATTCCAAAGAAAGGTGACCCAACAGTGCCATGGATTGAATTGTGTCCCCACAAAACTGTATGTAGCAACTTGGCTGGGCCATGATTCCCAGTATTGTGTGACAACCCTCCATTTTGTGATTTTCTTATGCTATAAATGCTAATCTCTGACTGTGCTTTACAGACAAGATTATGTCAAGGAGGATTAGGGTATGACTGTATTATCTTTCCTAACGTCACCTCCCTGTTCCAATATAAAGAGAGTTTCCCAGGAGTGTGGCTTGCACCAACTTTTATCCTACAAGAGATAAAAGGAAAGGGAAACAGAGTTGGGGATCTTACTCCACCAAGAAACAGTGCAAGGAGCAAACCACGTCCTTCAGAGCTGAGGTTCCTGAGCTGAGCTGCTCTCAGACCAAAGAAAGACTGACACAACACAAGGACCTTCCTCCGGAGCCAAAAGACTGCAGTCCTCAGAAGCTGGCACCCTGAACTGTGTAAGAATAACTTTTCTTTGTGAAAGCCATCCACTCATGGAATTTCTGTTAGATCAGTACTAGATGACTAGGATACACAGAATGTGAAATTACTCAACAATATCATAACACACAAGTAAAATTTTGCCAAAGAGAATCCAAAGAGAGTTGCAGTAGTACCTCAACAGGGAACTTGCCAGAAATTCAAGCCAGATTCAGAAGAGGAGGTTTATCAAGGTATATCATTGCTGATTTTCAGTGGATCTTGATTGCAAGTAGAGAATACCAGAAAGATGTTTACCTGTGTGTGATTGACCACACAAAGGCTTTCAACTGTGTGTCATGGCAAACTATGGATAACATGGCAAAAAAATGGCAACTCCAGAACACTTAATTGTGTTCATGAGGAATCTATACATAAAACAAGAGGCAGTCATTCAAACACAACAAGGGGACATTGCCTGGCTTAAAAATCAGGAGAGGTATGCATCAGGGTTGTATACTTTCACAATAATTGTCCCATCTTTATGCTGAGCAAATAATCTGAGAAGCTGGACTATACTAAGAGTGGGGCTTCACGACTGGAGAAGACTCATTAACAACTCATGGTATGCAGACGACATAACCTTGTGTGCTGAAATCAAAGAGGACTTCAAGCACCTACTTACGACAATCAAAGACTACAGCCTTCAGTATGGAACACATTTGTAAACAAAAATCCTTACAACTAGACCAATAAAAAAAATCATGATAAATGGTGAAAAGACAGAAGTTGTCAAGGATTTTGCTTTACTTGGATCCACAATCAACAGAACCAGGTAGTATTTCATTACATTGTGCATGAGATCGTGCCACGGCCACACTACCACCCACTCACACACACATTAGTATACACGTGGATGTGCATGCACACACACGCATGCACACACACACACACACTCCAAACCCAGGGAGAGATACTACTGCAGGTTCACAGTTGGGTAGGTGGGGAAATGAGATTTCTGAGAACAGCAGCCTCAGGGAATATGTAGCATTGCCAGGAAGGAGTGCAGCACAGCACAGGGAGTGTGCACACTAGTATGCTTGTGCGGGCTTCTCTAGGAAGAGGCTTTCCCACAGTTCTCACACTGAGTTGCAAGTCCTCAACCTCCACCCCAGCCCACCTGCTCTCACACTAGTTAGCAAAGTCGTTGTCAACATGGAAGCCTCTATGGTCAAAACTATTTTCACGATAATACTGAGAGACAAGTTTTTCACTCCCAATCCTTCATGAGTATACAGTGGGGATTTCCATAGGCCACCAGATGTGCAATGACATCATCATTCTGAGGGCTAATAAAATACATCCTTAAGTAGTTCCATGTTATAAAATATTTTGCAGTGCTAAATGTTGATATAGAAAATATCAAAAGATATAATCTACATTTAAAAAGCTCTGTGGAATCCTCAGTCTTTAAGAGCATAAAGGGGTTGTCATGGATTGAACTGTGTCCCCCCAAAAAATGTGTGTATCAATTGGACTGGGCCATGATTTCCAGTATTGCATGATTACCCTCCATTTTGTGCTTTTCCTACAGCACAAAACCTAATCGCTGCCTGTGGTTAATAGACAGGATTATGTTAAAAGAGGATTGGGGTGGGACTACAACACCTTACCAAGGAAGTTTCCCTGGAGTATGGATTGCAGCATTTTTTATCCTTTTATCCTACTAGAGATAAAAGGGGAGCAAGCAGAGAGTTGGGGGCCTCATAACATCAAGCAAGCACCACTGGGAGCAGAGTGCATACTTCAGACCTGAGGTTCCTGCACTGAGATGCTCTCAGACCACAGACAGAATGATGCAACACAAGGACTTTCCTCCACAGTCAACAAAGAGAGAAAGCCTTCCCTTGGAACTGACACCCTGACCTCAGACCTGTGTTACGAATACACTTTTCTTTGCTAAGGTCATCCACTTGTGGTATTTCTGTTAGAGCAGTATCAGATGACGAAGACACGGGTCTTGTGAGGCCTTGAGTTAGCACAGGTCTACAGTTTGACTGGCACCTTCTAAGATACATGAGCCACATGTGATGGTAGTGATGACTCCCCTACTCAAACCCTGGACTGGCCCAGGACTACTGGGGCAATGTGGAAAGCATTCTGGTTTGGAAGACAGACCTAAGCTCAAACCCTAGTTTGACCACTTGTTAGTTATGTGACCTTGTAGAGACCTTAATCTTTTCTGTATATGAACCCTGATCATCACTTAGAGCATCATTTTAAGTCCCCCTAGGGTCGCCATGAGTTGGATCCAACTCAACGGCATTTGGTTTGGCTTGGCTCTGCCTTATCGCTCTGGGAATCTCAACCCAAAATAAACACACATGAAAACCAACAGCCCATGAGAAGAAAGTACCAATTTTAACAATAACTGGGTGTTGTCTTAGTCACCTGTTACTGCTCTAACAGAAAATACCATAAGTGGAAGGCTTATGAGGAGAAACTTTGTCATAGTCTGGTAAGCCACAAATCCATTTACAAGTTACAAGTCCATTCAATATGAGAAATCATCACAGTCCGGTAGGCCAAGAATCCAAATTCAGTGACAGCATCTCAGCACAGGAACCTCAGGTCTAAAGGGTCATCTGATACAGGTCTAAAGGATGTGCTCTGCTCTCAGTGCTGCTTCTTGGTGGTACGAAGTTCCCAGCTTATTCTGCTCCCTTCTCTCCCTTATGTCCCCACAGCTGGTAACTGGAGTCCTGCCTCACCAGTACAATTGCTGCCCATTCTCCCTCACCAATATTGCAGAGGCAGGATTCACAACACATGGGAGGAACAGCACCATACTGGAACTCACAGCCAAGTCAAATCAACACATACATTCTGGGGGGGACACAATGCAAACCAAGACACTCTGCCATTTGCTACCCCCAAAATAATATCATTAGAACCTGTAAAAATATGTTCATTTATAGCATAAGAAACATCTTAGGTCCAGGTCCAGAATCCATAAATTTCTCATCAACTGTGAAATCCAGACCAAATGTTATCTTCCCAAAATACAGTGGTATAACAAGCAGGCACAAATTACACATTTTCATTATAAATGGGGAAATTGCAGGGAAAGAAGGCATTAGCAGGCAACAAGGAAGTCAGCAGAATGCATTACAAAGCTTTGAAAATGATCTTCAATTTTCTGAGGCATTTTACACAATAGCTTGACCCTCCAGACTCTAAGTATCAGCTGCACTCTCCAGATTCTGAGTGGGTATCTCCAGCCCTGTGCTACAGCATTGCCTTCAAGGCCCACCTGGACAACAACTCTTCCCTCTTGGCTTTCTGTGGACCCTAAGCCCAAATGAGTCACAGCTCTACCCTTACAAACACAGAAAGCCTTGGCTCCACCCTTTCAAATCATGGCCCAGGCCTCATTCCCACATATGCCCTGCTGGGGGAAGTGTTCCAAAGCTCTGTCGCTCTACCAACTGAAGCACCTGGAGGCACCCCACTCTGTTAGGAAGCCTCCTGCACAAAGGCACTCAGCCACGCACTCAGCTCCCTTGTTTCATGGGTCAGCAAGCCTAGTCCACCAATTCAAGTGCCCAGAGGCACCCCACTCTGCCAGGAAGACTCTGTGCACAGGCACTCAGCTCTCTCACTCCATGGGTTGGCTCCTGGTTCTGCTGTTGCCAGTTCACTGTTCTTTTCACCGTCTCCTGCCTTCTCAGGTGTTAGCAGTTCTTTGGGGTTCCTTCTACCATCCACTTCACAGTTTCAAAAAAAGATTCCACATTTTTTAAGAATTTGTTAGTGCAGCACCTCATTCCCACCTGGTACTGCTCTAACAGAAAATGCCATGAGCGGAAGGCTTACAAAAAGAAACTCTGTCACAATCCAGTAAGCCACAAATCCATTTACAAGTTGCAAGTCCATTCAGTACGAGAAATCATCACAGTCCGGTAGGCCCACATTCAACAAGAGCATCTCAGCATAGGAACTTCAGGTCCAAAGGACATGCTCTGCACTCAGTGTTGCTTCTTGGTGGTATGACGTTCCCAGCTCACTCTGCTCACTTCTCTCCCTTATATCCCACAGCTGGTAACTTGAGTCCTGCCTCATCAGCACAACTGCTGCCCATTCTCCCTCATCAATATCACAGAGGCAGGATTCACAACACATGGAAGCAATGGCATCATAATGGGATTCATAGCCAAATCAACACATACATTTTAGGGGTACACAATGCAATCCATGACAGGTATGTACCAACTACTTGATGAAGTGGAGAAGAAGACTTAGGACAGGAGTCTAAGCAACGCTTCTGCCTCCCTGTTCTCTGAAATCTAGAAGGACTAGCTATCACAGCAAACTCCTAGTCTACTTGCCAAGCTGCCAAGACGCATGTCCTACCTACCTTTCTCATCCAAGCACAAGGGACAAGCACAAGGTATACAGTGCAGAAAATAAGGTGCAAAGATGGACAGAAAGCAAGTCAGAGTCCTGTAATTCTGACCCCTAGTAAAATGTGACCCAAGGAACATTTTAGACCGGTACCAGTAAGTTTACCTATTTTCCTTCCACCAGAGAGTAAGCAGAGGCAGAACTACCAGGATAGTAACAAAAGGGTCTCCCACTCTTATTAGAGTGTATAACACCTACAGGATCTTGTACGTATCACTCAATTCAAGAAGTGATAATTAGTAGTGTATGCTGGAATTAATAGAAAAAAGAGTCTGAAAATAAAGACAAAATACTTTCATAGTCTCTGTTTTACACCACTCCAAGTACCTGGATGGTGCAAACAGTTAAAAATTCAGCAGTAGCCAAATGGCTGGTAGTTTGAATCCACCCAGAAGCACCTTGGAAGAAAGGTCTGGTGGCCTACCTTTGAAAATTAGCCACTGACTACCTCATGGAGTACAGTTCTATTCTGCATGTACGCGTTGCCATAAGTTGTAATCAGCTTAACAGCAACTGTTTGGTTGGTTGGTTGACTGGCTGGCTGGCTGGTTGGTTTCCTAACACTATGGCATATAAGGGACACTGGTGGTTCATGGATGATGCAGTTTGCACTAGGGTCCTAACGGGAAGGTTGACAATTCAAATCCACCCAGAGATGTTTTGGAATGGAGGCCTGGCAACCTACTTCCTTAAGATTACAGCTACTGAAAACCCTACAGGGCAGTTCCACACGGAAACACTTAGAGTAACCATGAGTCAAAACTGACTTGACAGCAAAGGGCTTTGTGTCCGTCTGTCTGTCTCTCTGTTTTAAGGGACACTAGTCACTACCTTCACTCAAAACTGGTGCCCCACAGCAGTGCTTCTGCCAACCTTTGAGTTTGCATCTTAACTCATGGGATACCTAGCATTCCTTGACTCTTCCAATTCAGTTGAATCATATCTACCTTTACCTGAAATTCTACTGCAAGATCCAACACAGCTGTCACTTTTATCATATTAAAATAAAAAAAAGAAAACACCATGACTTCTAAATTATTTGCCAAAAACAAACATTACTACTATCTTCTATTACAAACATGGCTCTAATGTTTAACCTAAGAGCCAGGGGAAGATCTAAGATCCCTTTGAATACTTGAGTTGTGCCTTCCCGAAGCAGGTAAGAAAGAAAAAGAATTAAGGGTGGATTCAGTCTTCAAATGGGTTAGTAGACGCTTATCCACTGGTACGGGTGACAGAATTTCATTCACCCTGATGAGCAACAAAGTTGAAATACATCCAACAGAATTATGAAGGTCTTATTCAAGCTCAAGGGACCGAGGCTGCAAAATGGATGCCATTTATAGATCAGAACCATGGAAGAGTCTCAAGGGGGTGTCAAGGAAAACCTCCTTGAATGTCTGTCTATAGTCCCAAATCTTGGGCCAATCAGCCACCTCACTCAGAAGCTGACCTGTCCTAAGTGAGAAGAGTCTTTTAATGACAATGAGACTTAGAATTAAATAGACACGATAAAGTAAACAAAGCCACAATATCAAATACAGCATTCAGAGAATCCAGTATACCAAAGTATCTGGCAAGTCCAATTGGAAATATGTAATTGAGGAATTGATTTTTAGACTTGTGGTTTTACGTTAAAAGGTATAAGTAGATTTCCCTATGCTTATGTATACTATTAGAATATTTAAAGAACTTGAGATTAACATTCATAAATTTATTGAATTTACTGGAGCATTTAAGTACTTAGAAATGATGTATTTGTTAAGGTATCTGGTTCTTAAGAAAATTAGATCCATTAAAGTTTTAAATATTTAAGAAACTATAATTATTCAATTTAATTAATAAATTCCTTTAAAGTGACTGGTAACATATACCAGGTTCATAAACAGAATAATTACAAATTGAACATAAAACTCAATTAAAACTTTTATTGTAATTCTAATACATCAAATTCTAATTTTAAAAAACAAAGGCAACTAATTAATTGCAAATAGTTTTGGCTGTGAAGAAAATCAACTCCAGTTCCACTAAAACTCCCAGGATATTTTCTGACCCTGTCTTTCCTTTGATTGAGGGGGGGCTCTCAGTACCTGGTCATTTGCTGAACATAATCCTGATCCATAAGAGAGTTAGCTTTTCAGGGGAATGAAAATCATTTACAGACAAAACATGACTCTATTTCCTTACTATATTTAATCTTCAGGAATGAGTTCATAAAATAATCAAAGCTTCAGTTCAAATTAGTATCTGGCACTTCATTCCATTATCAAAAACCATTAGTACATTATTTATTGGCCAAGAGAAAGGAAACCCTTTATTATCTGGTCTTGAGCTCTAAGCTGAGAGACAAAGTTCTGCTTGTATGTGCTTCCATCGATGCCACAATATTCATCAAAATTATACAGAGACTCCGCCACTCCCTAGCTATATAATTTTCTTACTGAAACAGTAAAATGTATGGCAGCAGAAAAAATAGAAAATATTTATAACCTGGACTCATGAGTCTGGCTGACAAAGTTGAGACCAAAAGAGGAAGTGAAGAGGTAAAGAATGTGGTAGAAGCATGGTCTCACAGAATGTGGAGTCAAGAAACAGCAACTGAGGTTAAAGACTCAAAAATAGAGCTTTTACGTAGATTATTTAATGTTATAAAAGTAATCAAAAAAAGAACTGAATCTTTAATTAAAAAAACATACATAAAGATATGTACATGAGGTGCGTGTGTACATGTGAATGTGCATGAGCATGCACGCGTGTGTGTCTAAAAGCTCTGGGAGGAAAGACGAGGAAAGAGAATAGTGTATAAGCAACCTTCTGTCACATTAATGTGAAATATGTGTCAGCCAAAGCTGGTAAATCCAGAAACAGGAGCTGTTGTTGTTGTTAGATGCCATCGAGTTGGTTCCAACTCACCATGACCCTATGCACAACAGAACACTTTGCCCAGTCTGGCATCACGCCCACAACTGTTTTTATGCCTAAGCCCACTGTTGCAGCCACTGTGCCAACCAACACATCTTGTTGAAGGCCTTCCTTTTTTTTGGCTGACCCTCCACTACACCAATCATGATGTCCTTCTCCAGGGATTCATCCCCCCTGACACGTGCAAAGCGTCTCAGACATAGCCTTGCCATCTGCACTTCCCAGAGCACTCTGGTTGTGCTTCTTCCAGAACAGATCCATTGGTTCTTTGGCAGTCCACAGTATATTCAGTAGTCTTCCCCAACACCACAAATCAAAGGCATCGATTCTTCTCCAGTCTTCCTTATTCATTGTCCAGCTTTTGCATGCAATTGCAATTGAAAATACCTTCGCTTGGGTCAGGAGCACCTTAGTGTTCAAGGTGATGTCTTCACTTTTCAACACTAGAAATAGGAGCAGAAGCCCATTATTTGGAGCACCACTGTCCAATAGAGGAGCCAACAGCCACATGTGTCTACTGACCACTTAAAATGTGGCTAACCTAAATGGAAGTGTGCCTCAAGTATAAAACATACAACATATTTTCAAAATTAATTTTTTTTTTTAATGTAGAATAGCTCACATGTTAAGTGGAATCCCTGGGGTTAGAGGGTGCAAATGATCAAGGCTTCAACTACTAACCACAGAATTGGCAGTTCAAACCCACTCAGAGGCACTTTGGAAGACAGGCCTGGAGAGATCACCTCTGAAAGGTGACAGCCATTAAACATTCTATGAAGCAGTTCCACCAGGCTTGTCGTGAGTCAAAAATGACTCAACAGCAATGCGCTTGCTGCGGTTTTTAAACGCCACATAGATGAATAAGGTAGATGAAATGGATAGAGTGTGACATGGGGAAGAAGTAGCTATCTTAGAGACTTCTCACCAAGGAATATTGAAGGGGTCACTTAAAACGATGTGAGCAAGGGAAATGTTTCCAAGTAAGGGATGCTTACATGGAAACGCTTCCCTTGCTCACATCATGGGAATGAACCCAGTGTTCAAAGACAATGCAAACACAGGTGGGGCTGGGGAGCAGAGAGCGAGAAGGCATGTGGAGGCAGATTAGGCCCAGGCTCTGCCTGCCTCTGAGCTTGGAGGGCCTTGCTGGGCCTGGTAAAGACTTGGAATTTTATTCCAGATACAACGGCCACAATGAGAAACTGTGGAGTAGGAAGTGAATCAACAGGGCTTTTGACTCACTGACTGATTTTCCTGTGGAATGCAAAGTAAAATAGTTAAAAGATCTTTCCTTCTTTTCCTTCCCCACCCTCAAAAAGCCAAAAAAGCCACTGCTGTCAAGTAGATTCCAACTCATAGCAACACTTTAGGTCCTCACTCTCCAGGACAGGGAGATGAGAATTTAATCAGAACTCTTGACTCAACATAAAGCTTGAATTACCCCAGAGCAACAAACAGATCACTGAATACTTACAGAACTTTTCTCTCTGTACTTCTTCAAGCCGCTGACTTTTTAGGTTAACAGTTGTTGAGCCCTTTTCACAGACCAGCACTGTGCTGGGCACTTGTCTACACGACCTCATTTCATCTTCATAACACCACCGTAGTCTGAGAATATTCCATTCTAGTCACAGAACCAAGCCCAGATGATAAATCACTTGCCTAAAATGTTCAACCAACAGATGACACAGCCTGGATTTGTGAAGCTCCATACCACCTTGTCTGAGTTTTAGAGCCCTCTTTAAGACCTCAGGCTGCTAACCAAAACATCAGCAGTTCAAATGCCCCAGGCACTTCTTAGAAACCCTAGGGAGCAGTTCTCTTCTGCCCTATAGAGTCTCTCTGAGTGGGAACTGACTCCAGGGCAGTGGGTTTGGTTTCTTCAGTGGGTTCTTACCTGTCATAAATGAGATTTTTAATTGTAGCATTTTAGAAGACAAATATCAAAATGAATAATCTACTTGGAGGTAAATAGCGGTAATTGCTGTCAGTTCCTGACAGTAAAACAGAGATTCTGAAAAGTAGTCCAATTTGCTTGCAAATTATGCAACTTAGTAGTGGCTCAGCTGGGATAATTATTATATTTTTCCAAAAGCTTCCATTGTTATCCAATCACACTTTTAAAAACTCAGAAGCAAAGAGACAAAAATTGCACCTGAGAAGGAATACGAGTTTCAAAGCAATAAAGGTTAACTAAGCACCAGATATGCTCTCAAAAAGTGCAGTAGCACCTGCAGACAGAAGAATGAGCAAAGACTGATTGCAAAGTAAAGATGACGGAAAGTAGATGAGGCGGCAGAGAGAGCACTGGGTATCAGTAACCACTTACCCAGAGACTGGTAGCTTGAACCTCCCCCCACCCCAAGGCACCTCAGAAGACAGACCTGGTGACCTCCTCCAAAACTGCCACCGCCTTGACCATCCTAGTGAGCAGTGCTATTCTGCACATGTGGATTCTCCTGAGTCAGAGTCAACCCAATGATACCAAGCCTGGTAGCAGCCTAGGCTGCACTGGTTCCATTGAGTCATTAAGGTTCCTGCAGATTCTATGTGCTCACAGCCACTGAGTTGATTCTGACTTACAGTGATCCTTCAGGACAGAGCAGAACTGCCCCACTGAGTTTCCACGGAGCGGCTGGTGGATTCAAACTGCCGACCTTTTGGTTAGCAGCAGAGCTCTTAACCACTGCACCACCAAGGCCTCCTGCAGATGAGTCAGTACAAACTGTTTACAGGACAAACAACACTGGAAACCAAATGTTTGTTCATCTAGTGTTCCACCTTCAGTTTCTCAACGAGACTGTGTCATGCTGATGAGGGCAGAGCAACCTTGAAAAAGCTGCTGAAGGAAACTATCATATGTTTATCAATATTTATAAAACCAGTATTTTGTATACAGCTGCTCATGTAATTCCACCAAAGCAAACGTCACTGAAGTACACAGAGGGAAAAATTCTATTACTGTACTACACGCTCTACTGTACTAGTTATTTTTCTTTTGATTTTAAGCTGTATTTGAAAACAAACAGGACCCATCAGGAAGTATTTGCTTTGGCATTTGAGTAAGCATTGATTTTAACACAAGTTTTAGAAACATTCACATCAAAATGATCTTGGAAAGGTTGTCTATCTTTTGTTTACCCTTTGAATATTAAATTTACAAAAGTTTTCTTCCTCATTCTCTGTTTCATGAATGACTTCCTTTAAATTATGTCATTATTTTAAAATTGCCAACTTACTGTGTTTTTTTTTTAATTTTTTTTAATTTCATGTTCCACTTACAGAAATAAAATGCCTATACAGTAAGGTGAGCAAACACGGGGAGTTTGTGTTTTAATTGCATAATGAAAACAAAGGCTTTGAAGGCAAGACATAATTGTGGAGTAATTAAGAACCTAGCTAAAGGACACAAAGAGTAAGCCTCTTCGCATCTTTTGACATTTCTCTCTCCAACACAAAGCCTTTCCCAGAAATGAAAAGACATACTGTATGAGACTGCACAGTGGGTTTTATAACAAGATTTACAGGTAGGACACATTACTTCAACCCTATTTCACAAGACAAAACCTAAGCATGGAGCCACAACCAACTGAAGGAATAACAGGAGAGAGAGTCTTCCTACATGTCCAGAAAAAGGAAATGGAATTGGTCAATACCTAGCAAGTTTCTAATCCAAAGGAAAATGGATAGAACCCTGAAAGTAGTCACTCATCATGCCATGAAATTTGGGAGACAGCTACCTGGCCAGCCAACCAGAAGAGACTCACATCTCTGCCCATTCCAGAGAAAGGTGACTGAGCCAAGAAAACACAGATATTATTGAACAACGTCATTAGTGTCACATGCAAGGAAAATTTTGATGATGATAATTCCAAAATGGTTGCAACATAAATTGACAGACACTGCCAGAAATTCAAGCTGGATTCAGAAGAGGACATGGAACAAAAGGTATCATTGCTGATATCAGACAGATACTTTCTGAAAAGCAGGAAACACGAGAAAGATGTTTACCTATGTTTTATTGACTACACAAAGACATTTGACTGTGTGGCTCGTAATAAATTATTGATAACATTGCAAAGAATGGGATTTCCAGAATACTTAATTGTGCTCATGAAGAATTTGAAGGTAAATTAAGAGGAAGCATCAAACAGAACAAGGAGATATCATATGGTTTCAAATTGGAAAAGCTGTGCATCAAGGTTGTATTCTTTCACTATACTTATTCAATCTGTATGCTGAACACATAATCCAAGAAGCTGAACTATATGAATACGAATGGGGCATCAGGATGGGAGAAAGACTCAGTAACACCCTATGATAGGCAGATGATACAATCTTGCTTGCTGAAAGTGAGGACAACTGGAAGCACTGACTAATGAAGATCAGCGACTACAATCTTCTGGATAGATTACACTTAAAGAAAGCAAAGATCTTCACAGCTGGACCAACAAGCAGCATCGGGACACACGGAGAAAAGGTCATAGTTCTCAAGTCATTTTACTCAGATCCACAGTGTCCATGGAAGCAGCAGTCAAAACAAATCAAAAGACACCAACACATTGGGTAAATCTCCTGCAAAACACGTCTTTAAAATCTTAAAAAGCAAATACCTTATTTTAAGGACTAAGGAGCCCCTGACCCAAGCCATTGCATTTTCAAGCACTTCCATATGCATGTGAAAGCTGGATAATGAATAAGGAAGACCAAAGAACTGACACATTTGAATTATGGTGTTGGCAAACAATAATGGGTATACCATAGGCTGCCAGGAGAACAAACAAATCTGTCTTGGAGGAAGTACAGCCAGAATGTTCCTCAGAAGTGAAGGCAGTGAGACTTTACCTTAGGTTCTTAGGATATGTTATCAGGAGGGATCAGCGCCTGGAGAACAACATCATGGATGGCAAAATAGAGGACCAGCGAAGAAGAAGACGACCCTCAGTGAGACGGACTGACGCAGTGGCTACCCCAGTGAGCGCACACACTGTAACAATGTGGAGGAGGGCAGAGGACCTGGCAGTGTTTCGTTCTGCTGTACATTAGGGTCACTCTGAGTAGGAACTGACTTAACAGCGCCTAACAGGGTAAGGTACTCAGATTTCCTTCTACAACTTATAAAAATAGTTCAAAGCTTTATTCAGAATTCATTTATAAGAATACTTTTTTTGGCTTGTGAAGAAAACTCCAGAACAGTTGGTATAAAAAGAAAGGCCTTTACTAAAGATATTTTGAGAGTTGAATGAGTGATTCAGCTAAGCTTAGGAATCAGTTTTCTTAAAAGCTGATGAAGATAAAGTTCGGGACACATCAAATTGTCTAGTACCAAGTCAAGTTCACCTATTGACAAGATAGGCCGTATACCTATTCTGTGGTTCAGGTTACACAATGACCTCCTAAATGTCTATCTATGCTACTGCAGCTGAGTTCAAAGTCAATTAGGACATTCTGAAATACATGCCAACTCTTTATGCAGTCTATGATTCTCCTAGACACACTTAGCAGAAAGGCAGAAAATCACCAGGCCAGTGCAACCTGGTAACATCAACAGCACAAAACAGTTTACTTTGTACTCTTTGGCCTAGTTTCATATTCAAAATCGTTTCAGTACATACACCCAATCTAGAAGTCGTGTTTGTGGAGAAGACAATTAAGTAGCTAATTACAACTCCTGTGACAACACATGCAATGTCACAATGGGTGAGCTACCCCTCTAAGTGTCCCCTCACTGGAGGGTGTAAGCAGAGGCATGGTGGAGCACCGTAAAGCACTTCACTACTGTCCAGTCTATACGATAAGAAGAATACCATCCAGTGCTCAGATTTCAAGACTCAGTGATTTAAATCTCTCTGCCATAAACCCTGGTGGTAATAGTGGCTAAGTGCTATTTCTGCTCTGCAATTCAAATCCACCAGGCACTTCTTGGAAACCTTATGGGGCAGTTCTACTCTGACCTTTAGGGTGCTATCAGTTGGGATCGACTTGATGGCAATGGTTTTGGCTTTTTCAGTCATGAAACCTGGTGACTCTTTACTAAGCCAATGTCTCCAGATCTGTGCCATCAGTGTCCTTGGTTTAATAATTATGCACAAAAGGCACACACACACGCGCGCACACACACACACACACACACACACACACACACACACCAAAAAAAAAAATTATCTTAATTACAACCTAAAGGAGTGTTCTTTCTTCAATAAGATTGTTTTAATAGCTACCACTGTTTTACAATGAACCAAAAAAAAAAAATTGCTGTTGAGTTGATCCTGACTCACAGCCACTCCAGATGTGCAGAGTAGAGCTGTTCCATAGGGTTTTCAAGGCTGTGACCTTTCAGAAGCAGATCACCAGGCCTTTATCTCAAGGCACCTCTGGATGGGTTCTAACCAGCAATCTTTTAGTTAGTAGTAAAGCACTTAGAGGTTTGGGCTAACCAGATGCTCCTTATAATGAGTAGACCCAGAGTATTTCATTTAAGTCATCTTTAACCTCTCATAGCATTTAGTTTTGACACTTGGGGGATAATTTATAGAGAGAAATGGAAATATAAAACAAGAGCACAGTGTTGTGAGCCATATGTCTTAAGGCATGGTTTTCAAAAGTTACATGTAAAGATCGACAATCACCGATTTTTTTTTTAAGGAGTACATAATTATACCCAGAATCCCACAGTTTGAATCATCAGGCTTTTAATGGTTAAACTGAGTTAAAATTAGAAATGATACAAAAGCTTGATCTAAAATAAAAGGAGAATAACTAAAAAAGACCAGCAACCTCAAAAGGCTAGAGAATAGATTTCCTTAGCATCACTGGAGTTAATAATTCCAGAAGGGAAAACATAGCCGTGACCATAAATTAAACTTGGTGTTCCTTTTTGACGAAATGGCATGCTGCAGTTTAGACTGCTTGCTTCTTCTCCAGCAAAACATCTGTTTTTTGATACTAAAAGCAGGATCCTGAGAGAAGCAGTGCTCTTTCCCAGGGCAACTTGATTAATAGTAGGCTTCCCAATTTGAACTAAAAGACACTCTGATGTAACCAACAGTCCTGAATAATTGTTTCCACAAATAATCTTGATATATATATTTCCTTCTCTCTAGAAATTTAGTCAGTGGGAACTCTAAGATGCACACACCATTTGCCTTCTCCACATCTCCTGCTCCTGCCATTATCTCACAAGGGAGTGGTGTGCTGTGCACATCCACACATCTGGGCACTAGGCTGCAAGCTCTGCCCTCTGGTCCCTGGGAGTTAGTAGCGACAAAGCATCATTTTAATGTGGAGAAAGAATAAACAGATGCAAAGGGTGAAACAAGGACCTCAGTGTTCATCACTAGCAGTTAATTATACTGCAATAAAGGTGAAATACAAGAGTAAATCTCTGTTTTCAAATACACAGAGAGATGGACAATGAGATAGAAAAAACTATTGTCGCAAGTGAATCATCTTCAAGGGCAAACAAAGCAAGCCTTTAAGAAATGAGGTGGAACTGATGGTGGCTTAAAAACAAAGCAAGTCATTAGCATACCTGAAAAGAAATAAAGGCAGGAAAGAGGGAGATGGAGAGGAGACCAAACAGAAAAGACAGCAGTCTGCTGAAGTGCAAATTAAAGCACCTGAATCCAGGCCCCTAACCCACCTCTTATGGGTCACAGTATCTTGAATAATTCTCACTACTGTCATCTTCAAAGCAGCTGTAATTTATAGAGTGCTTACAGTGAATTCAGCCCTTTATTCAGGTTATCTTTAGTCCTTACAGAAATTGTACAAGCAAGAGCCTGTCATCCTCATTTTAGGCATTCAGAAACAGTTACAAAGAAACACAAATAACCAGCTGAAGGTCTTACGACTAGTAGATAGCAGAATTACGGAATTCACCCTATATAGGCATGATTTTCAAGTAGCTGCTCACTCCACAATGCTGGGATACCTCCCAAATATAACCTCTCAGAACTTCAGTCTCTTCATCTAGAAAGAGACTATCATAATTTCTTCTACAGTCATCTGAGAAATGTGTACCAGTTCCTCTTGCCACACGAGCTTAGTGCTTTCGAACAACTCCTCTTTGTTATTTCTTCTAGGTCTATGAAAGTGCCACGCAGTTGACTCATCTTGGCTGGATGGGATAGGGCAATTCCAACTGTCTGCGTGTGTCTTTGGTGGTACACTCAGAGTTGGGCTGATCTCGCCCTTGCTGGGATGACTGGCTCTGCTCCATGCAATCTCTGCTCTCCAACACGATAGCTCAGACTTGTTTTCATGCAGAGGTTAAGCCCTGAGAGAGAAAACTACGCAAGGCCTCTTGAGGCATAGGCTCAGAAATGGCATGATATCATTTACACCCAACCTATTACCTAAAGGAAATCTCAAGACCAGCCTAGATTCAAGGGTTGAGGAAACAGGTTCCAAAATCACATTGCAAAGTGGAGCTATACCAGGAAGAGTGAAGAGCTGGGGCCATTTTGCAATCACTCAACTGCAGTATGTATGTAACCATACAGTCAACAGCCACACCACTGGCTCCCTAAATAAAATCCACTCTTTCACTGAAAAGCATCAACCACTGCCACCAGTCCAAAGACAGCTCGTCTGCACAACTCATCTCTTCCAGCAGAGCTTCCTGCAAAGAGCTAGACAAGACCACAGAACGCATATCAGTGTGCAGGGCTTTCCTTCTGCATCTGAACTCGGATGACATTATCCCTGTGATCCAGCCCTGAGACACCATCCACTCTTACATCTGGTGAAGGTAAGAACTTCACCCAATTAAAAATCAAGGAGAGTACTGCGTAGGCTCAAGGTCATGTGTCTTCAGTCTTTCTGACACAGTGCATTCCATCATTTTTGCTGCTGTTGTTATTGGGCTAAGCTTTCTTCCTACTGCACCATAAATCCACCCATTGCCAATGAGCTGATTCCAGCTCATAGCAACACTACAGGACAGAATACAAGTGTTCCATAGCATTTCCAAGGAGCACCTAGCAGATTCGAACTGCCAGCCTTTTGGTTAGCAGACATAGTACTTAACCACTACACTACTAGGGTTTCCAAGCACCATAAGGCATATGCTAAATCCCAAATGCACAGTTGAAAATGCTTGAAAATCATGCTTTCTAGGTCCCTTAGAGCCATTTGTGGGAGGGCATCAAACCAGCAACAGGATCTACTTGAAGCCATGAAATTTAATATGATTTGGACAAATAGTTGCTGGGACCAGAAATTCCATATCATCCTTTTTGCACTTCAGAAAGGTTTGGCTGTATCCTTTAAGTCCCAAGTGTACCATGTCCAGAGGGTCCTGTAAGAGATGTCATCCCTGATCACATCATGTATCATCTCTAGGCCAGTGGCTCTCAACCTCAGCAGCCCAGTATAATCAATCACCAGGGGAGTTTCTAAAAATCCCCATGTCTGAGTCAGACTCTAGAACTAATTCAATCAGGATCACTGGGAAGGAGACACAAGCAGCAGTAGTTTCTTAAACTCCCCAAGTGATTTCAATGTCTCCCCAAGGTTGAAAACTACTGCAGGGATCCTTACTTTCATTATCTATAAACTTAACACTAGATTGCAATTTATGGTTGATGACAGATCAATTCTCTCTTTATTGCTGGTAAGACAGCCTGCCGTTAAACTATTATGAAGCAGTATATAGCAGAAGGAGATTCTGGAACCCAAAGTGCAAGGAAGTCTCTGTTTAGTTACTTACTAGGTACATGGCCTGGAATAAGTTACCTACCCTACTTGGCCTGTCTAAGCTTCCACTGCCTAAGACACATGAGAATAATTCCCACCTCACAGGATGCTCTCAAGATTGACTGATATAAAGTTCACAAAACGGCCTATAGTAGGTGATCAGTAAATAACCTGTATCTTTTCCCCTTTGTCGAAGGATTCACCAGCAAGTTGCTGGGCATCCTGGAGTAGCCTACTGTTGACTGCTGACACAAAGGAAGGAAGGATATTCCATGCGTACTACATGGATCTGGGCAAGGAAGAAGTCCTAGGGTGGCACAAATCTACGGGTTGGCAGTTTGAGCCTGCCCAGAGGCCCTGTAGGAAAAAGGCCTGGCAATCAGCTTTCATTGAGTTGTTGTTGCTAGGTGCTGTCAAGTCAGTTCCGACTCATAATGACCCTAAATACAAAAGAACCAAACACGGCCCAGTTCTGCACCAGCCTGTCACCGCTATGTGTGAGCCCACTCTGCAGCCACCACGTCAATCCACCTTGTTGAGGGGTTTCCACGGACCCTCCCTCTGGCCAAGCATTATATCCTTCTCCAGGGATTTGTCCTTCCTGATAACATGGGATGGTATCATGGGATGAAGTCTTGCCATCGTCACTTCTAAGGAGCGTCCTGGCTGTATGTCTTCAGTAAGACGACAACCAAGAGGGCCTCTGGAACAGTTCTATTCTGTAACACACGGGGTCACCATGAGCTGGACCCTACTTGAGGACCATGGGTTTGGTTTGGTTTACTGCAAGGTGAAGGAGCCCACCTGCAGGTCTTTCAAGTGACATCAGAAAAGCTTGCTGCAATTCCCTTGGGGTAAAACGTCACTACGTCTCTGGTTGCTGGAGCCCACCCCTGAGAGGGGCTGAAGTGTCATCTACTCTTCATCCAGCATTGAAAAAGGTTTTATTTTTCCCTCCATCGTGCCCAGCAGGTCCAGTACAGCCCAGATTTGAGGGCTGGACCACACAGGGAACATGACCAAGAATCTGGCCAGCCTCTCTAGGCACAACATCCATGATCCACAGAGCTAAGAACTCAAGACAACTGCAGAGCAAGTCAACATTGCCATCATAACCAGAGAGCCAAGGAATTACCTCCAGGCAATAGAACTATTTTTTTTTTTTTTGCTAAGCAGAAGTCTCCCAGACAGGGCTGCGAAGTTACTTCTGCACAAAGGCAGGTTGTTAAATGATTGTAGTATCTTGAACACCCTGGAGCCACAAAATAAATGAGTTGGTTTTTTTCTTTTTTTTAAAGTCTCTTCATTGCTAACAAATAGGAAATGCATTTAGATTTTCCCAAAATAGATTTTTAAATGATTAATCCTATTTTCTTGGTTCTGACTCATTTCTCAATTACAGAAAACACTTATAAATTAAAATTGAATGAACAGTAGCAAAAGAAGCAGGCACTTT
Organism: Heterohyrax brucei; assembly: GCA_028571685.1. Classification (NCBI taxonomy): domain Eukaryota; kingdom Metazoa; phylum Chordata; class Mammalia; order Hyracoidea; family Procaviidae; genus Heterohyrax; species Heterohyrax brucei. The sequence continues at coordinate 57,635,484 of CM053149.1, forward strand.
CTGAAATCGTACGCATACTGTTGAATAATTGTACATGCTGATGTTGTCATGTGCCATCAAATGATTCTGATTCATAGAGACCCTACAGCACCAAGCAGAACTACCCCTACACAGTTTCTGAGGAGTGGCTGGTGGATTTGAACCGCCAACCTTTCACATAGCAGTCTAGCTTTTAAACACTTCACCACCAGGGCTCCAATTACATGTAGCTGACTGTTACTCATTTAAATAGTATTTTCAAAATGACCAAGTCTTACAGAAATCTCTCTGCATGCAGCAGCCCTCGACCTGTAAGTCAGGAAAGCCTGCTGATACCTTCATGCTCCAAGTTCAATCTGACTCAGCCAAAGCCAGCTAAGTGCCGTCGAGTCAGATCCAACTCATAGCAACCCTAGGGGCCAGGATAGAACTGACCCCCAGAGTATTCAAGGAGTGCCTGGTGGATCTGAACTGCCGACCTTGTGGTTAGCAGTGAGTCAACCAAAAAAAAAAACTCATTGTCATCGAGTGGATTCCAACTCAAAGCGACCCTACAGGCCAAAGTAGAACTTCCCCATACATTCTCCATGCAGCGTCTGGTGGGTTTGAACTGCTACCTTTTTGGTTAGCAGCCATTGCTCATAACCACTGGATCACTGGGATTTCCTGACTCTCACAAGCTATCAGAAATTCTGACATGGCAAAGCCTGTATTCCACTGTGGTGATGAATGAGGTATCAACTCGGCTTTCCTAATCTTCACTTCATTACTAAACTCATGGATGTTTCTAAACTTGTATGGTCAGGTTTAGTGACACAGGAAATATCTTACCAATTTTTCAACCTGTACAAAATGCATTGCTTTGATCCGAAGTACTGAGTTGTTGGTGAATGTCACGCTTCTCACTGATAATCCATCTCAGTGAAATTAGCAGTTATCACTGTGGAGTCCCTGGGTGGTGCCAACGGTTAGTGCTCTTGTCTGCTAACCAAAAGGCTGGAGGTTCAGGTGTGATCAGGGGCACCTCAGAAGAAAGGTCTGGCAATCTACTTCCTCCAAAAATCAGCCCCTGGAAATTTATCGAGCACAGTTCTCCTCTGACACCTAAAGAGGTCACCATGAGTCCAAACTAACACAACAGCAACAGGACAACAAAAATTGTATCTCCATTCATTTATATGTTTATTGAATGTCTCCACCTTCCAAGTTTGCAAACTATGTTTCCGGGAACCAATCTAGCCCCTAGAGTTGAGAAATTCGTTGTGATGGAGACTGTATGACCACAAAGCCACAGATATTTACTCTTTGACCGTCAAGAAAAAAGGTTTGTTGACCCCTGTTCTAGACTCTGTTTCATGAGAACAAGGACTCAGAGACATACTCAGAGATCTGCACGTGGAAGGGGTTCGATACACATTCATTGCATAAATAAAGATGTTAGATAAATGAATCATCTCAGCCACAAAGCCACTTTTCAAGTGCAGGTCCTCAAAAAAAGGAAAAACATGAATCTGTCCCTTATTTATAGATATGTAAAGCTGCAAAGATCCTCAAGATGGGCCCAGAGCTCCAATCTGTCAGTTGAAGAGAGGCCCAGGTGGATGCAGAGATTTCCTCAAGGTTAGCCCAAGGAGAGGAAGCCCTCTTCCCACAGCACATTTGTTTTCCCTTTAATTAATGAGACACTCTACAGTCAACCTGCTCCCAAGAGGGTCAAGGCTTTGAACACAACATTTGTGCAATAATAATTACACTCATACAGCATTTTCAATTCCAACGTATTTCCCATAGTTCTTTAAATGCTCACCACCCCCAACACATTTTCATAAATTTGGTTAGGGAATGATGTGCATACATTAAAGAATACAAACTACCACTTCAAAACAAGCTATGTAATTAAATAGCCACCCTGAGAAATCTCCAGTGCACACTGAATAATTCCTTCATCCACCGCCTGTTCTGACGACAGTTTCTCAAGATCAGATATTTCAAGCAAAGGACAGGCTTGAATTTTAAGTCATCCACCTACTCCTGAAGTGCGAGACAGAGAACAAATTAATTCTGCCAAGTTACATTGAAAAGCACAGTAGATAAGAATTGCCCGGCACAGCTGGGTTTCTCTGTCTTATGTGAGGTACTGGCCAAGAAAAATAATGCTGGGAAGGTTGGTGTTTTCCATGTACTAAAGCAATTTTTCTTGTACTATTTTCTTTCCTCAGAAAGTTCGTTGCAATTCAGTCTGTTACAGAGACAGAGAGAGAAACAAATCAGTAAGCAGATGCCCTTTAGGTTTGCAAGACCTGGAAGCTATAGCTCCTTTCATTTATTCAACAGCCACCAACTGGGCTGGCCCTGGAATCATCACTGGGGGAAGCCCAGAGGCTTCAGGGTCCGTGTGCCCCAGAAGGAGCTCATGCTTCGTACAGGACACAGGGAAATTGTTATAACAGTGTAAGGAGCATCCCATGAGACTATCAGAAACACTGGTGGTATAATGGCTAAAGTGCTACAATTACTAGCCAGAAGGTCAGCAGTTCAGATCCACCAGGTGCTCTTGGAAATTCTATGGATCTGTTCTACTCTGTCTACAGGGTTGCTATGAATTGGAATCAACTTGATGGCAGTAAGTTTAGTTTGGGGCATGAGTCTATGAGGTAAGTTCAGAGTGCAGTTTAGGACACCAGAGAGACACCCCGCAGACTGTCCTGTTGGCCACATTAGGGGTGATCAGATGAAGTAGTGGCAATAAAACAAAACCTTTCATGACCATGGAGTTCTGTGTTCACAGACAGTAAAACGAGCTAGAATAGGATGTATTTAAAGGAATGAAAAGAGGTCAATATGTTTGGAGCATGGAGTAGGGGGTGGCATGTGAGCCAGGAGCAGAAAGCTCAGATCTTTAAACTTAAAAAAAATGTAAACCCTAAGCCAAACATCTGTCTCAGGTGCTAGACTAGGCACCAAGAGCCTTTAAAGTAAAAAAAAAGTAAGCTCAAATTCAATCATCTTACAGACCAGAAAACTCAGTGGTCTTCTAGCTTTAATCTTTCATCCTATACAGAAATATTTTTCCAGTATCTTAGATTCCAAACCAAAACCACACTGCCCATTAAGTCAATTCCCCATAGAGTTCCTAAGGAGCACTTGGTGAATTCAAACTGCCAACCTTTCAGTGAACATCCACATTGCTTAACCACTACGCCATCAGGGCTTCCAGAGTCTCAGATATCCCACCCTTAGTCCAACAGCCAATCGCCCAACTTGGTTTGAACACTTTCAATGATGGGAACTGTTACCTTAGAAAGTAGCCTCCGCATAGCTTTTATTTCAAAGACCTTCATGTCAAATTAGAGACTGCCCCCCATAACTTCTTCTGGACTTTGATAATGTTTCCCCCAAAGAATGGCTAAAACCACAATAAGCAGGATGCAAAGATCCAGTCTAGACATTTCTATGGTCTATAGTTGACTGAGGAAACCGCGGTGGTGCAGTGGTTAAGTGCTACAGCTGCTAACCAAAATGTCAGCAGTTCAAATCCACCAGATACTCCTTGGACACTCTACAGCATAGTTCTAACCTGTCCTATAGGGTTTCTATGAGTCAGAATCAACTCAGCAGCAACAGGGTTGGGTGGGTGTAGCCGACTAACACAGTGTCCAATACACCAACCCCCTTCCAATATATAGTTTTGCTTCTCTCTGCCCAAGACACCAGGACATGAGTAGACTGCGGAGTTTCTGAATCAGGGTGCATTTCCAGGGAGAGCAGGCATATGAAGTCTAGAGTCCTGGTTGCAGAGAGCAAGAAGAAATGAATCCCGAATAAACAAAAATACAGAACCATCACACATGGCTGCTTGGACTAGAAACAAATGACAGAGATGTGACCAAGAGACAAGTCCTGAGAGAACACAGTACAATCATGTGGCAGGGTTCAGCTGCATGCCTGGGATTCACAAGGCATAAGAGAAGCATTGTACCACACCACGGAGACAGCCATAAAGGCACTTTAAATTATGTACAAGAAGGCTGGACCGCAATCCCCAAGACAGAAAACACAATGTTACTCAGCTGCAGAGAGCAGGCTGAATTACTCAAACTCCAGTTTGCTTTCCTTTTCACCACTAGGAAAAACAGTACCCAACGACAGACAGTAGTCCACCAGGATCATCAACTAAGAATAAAAGCCAGGGATGGAGCCCGTAAATGTGGCTTTGCATGCGTTCAATGCCCCGACCCAGATCAATCAATTCCAAGACCACAGGAGTCTCTGCAGATGTTATAGGAGTCCCAGAGTTAAAAATCTATGGAAATCACAGGCAATGAGAACAATGTCAGAGACAGGAACAAGGCTGCTATCACCTCAGTTATCAAAAAGTAAAGTGGCTGGACTCTGAAGATGTGAAATTGTAGACAAGTCATACTACTAATGAAGGAACAGAGAAATCTGAGAACCTAGTAGTGGGGGTCTGAGGGGCAAGGAACTGTGACTAACCCAGAACACAAACAGTTAATGACTAGAGAGGTATTAATGATAGCAAACTTTGCTCACTGTACCAGGCACTGGTGCACACACTCTTAAACCTCAGAGCAACCCTAAGAAGCAGCTGCTATTATTACCTCTGTTTTACAGATGACACAGCCAAGGGACAGACTTTTGGTAACTTGCCCAGGGTTTTAGAACTAGTAAGTTACAGAACTTGAATTTGAACGATTCCACGGTGCCGCCTCCCTGATGAGTTTGTAAGTAACCTTCGAAGAGGAAACAGAAATTGGACAAAGTTGAAGGATTAAGAAGTTGGTGGAAGACTTCCAGCCAACATGGCACCATAGACAGAAGCACTGCACTCTTCTTCCACAGCAAAGACCCCCAAAACTAAGTGAGTCAGAGACAAACGTCAACCCTGAAATGCAAAGTGTCAAGTGAAAACGAAGTCCAGGCCACAAGACTGTACGGTCCATACACCAACCTAAGAAATGAATTCTCAAGATGATCCAGAACCAAAAGAAGTACAACAGGGACCCAGAGCTGTAAGTGACAACAAAATCAGAACAACAGAAAGGGAATAAACAGTGTACATATAGAACCATCTAAGGGAGTTGAAGGTTAGGTGCTCCCAAGTAAGAACAAAGTTGCTCAGACCTAGAAAGACAAGTGTAAACTTTAAGGTACCCACAATGAAAGTTAACAGACCTACTCATTAAAATAAAGAGTGAAAACGTCAAGTCTCAAAATAAAATATCTACAGAAAAAAAAAATTCACAAACCAAAGGGATTCAGCACAGGTGAATAAGAACAAAGAAAATGTCAGCACTGCAAAAAAAGAAATAAATAAAAAGGCACTACACAATGACAGCAGTAACCTCACACCTGTCGACAACTACAGTGACTGTAAATGACTTAACTGTACCAATAAAGAGAGACTGAATGGATTTTAAAAACAGTATTCATCGATATGCTATTTACAAGAGACACAAAGAAACAAGGATAACCTATTAACTAGTACAGTGACAGATACCTTGACCAAGAGCACAGAATTGAGAACCCAGACGTAAATCCATGCACCCGTGGTCATCTGATCTTTGACAAGAGTCCAAAGTCTATCAGAATGGGAATCAGACATTCTTTTTAGCAGATGGTGCTGGCAAAATTTGATGTCATCTCAAGCCATGAACCAAACTGGTTGGTATTATGCTGAGTGAAATGAGTCAGTCACAGAGGGACAGGTGTTGTGTGAGATCACTACTGTGAAAACACATTGAGAGAACAATCTTTGATGGTTACCAGGGAGGCGAGGGGTAGGGGTTGGGAAAAAAAGAAAAAAGAAAACTATTGGATGGGACTGAGGTTAGTGTTAGTGAGGCATGTGGAAGCTATACAGGAGAGGACACTCGCTGGAGCCAGGGGCAGGTCTGAGGACCATGAAGAATATGGCAGGAAACATAAGGCCAGATTCAGAGAGCCATGAAATGGACAAAGAGGAGACTGGCTTTCAGTCCCATGTTTCTAAGTGCTTTAACATTCCACAAAATCCTTTCAAATTTCTTCCTTGCTCCCAAGATCTCTTTTCTCATCTTGGAAAAGGCACCTACTTTGGGTCCTAAGCAATATAAATTCCTTCAAATACATACATGTAAAACAAAGAAAAAAATAACAGGAGAGGGGAACCCTACTGAAAAATTCCAAGGTCAAGAAGAGGGCACTGAACTCGATCATGCTCTGTGAACAGACAGAGGCCCAGTGAACTGCTGTCAGTGGGGTTGACACAACACGTCATCTACAGCAGGATGAAACCTAGGACACCTCAAGTGACATGTGTGTATATCTAGTCTCTCCACTGAGACAAGCATTTTCCAACTTCTTTGAAAATGCCCACACTAGCAATATGTTTTATACCATGGTCCATTATACACACATCTACAGTCATAAGCAGTCTATGAGCCCCCGTTCCACGCTGCCTGGAACCTCTCAACACTTTGCTGACAGATTGATCTGCTGATTAGCAGCTGCACTTCTTCCTAGTATCAAGCAATCATAAAATTTCAGAAAAGGAATAAACTGTAGAGATTATCTTGTCTACCAAATTTTTGTCCACTGTAGAGATTACCTTGTCCACCAATCTTTTAGCAGATCATTCTTTTTTCAAACGAGATATTCCTTGAAGGCCAACATATAACACACAGGGTCAAAAAATTACTTAGAGAATACACTGTGCAAAGAAGACGTAGCATGTTTGTTTTCCATAATATATCTGGTTTTTCAAAAACCTCCAGACCATCAAACTCACCTCACACACCCACACGCTCCAAATGGGAGAGATGGAGCTGAGAAATGGAGAAGGATCAAAAAGACAAAACATAATTTAGATCCACCCAGTAAACTCGGCTTTGTTTGGATGACTCAGCTTTTCCGATTTTCTTCCCCTACCCAAGAGGAGAGTTTAATAACAAACATATATGCAGACACACATATACAAATACATCTCACGGTCCATTCCTCCTTCAGTGGTCAGGGTCCAGGGCCTGAGGCGTTCCCTTCTATCTGGATTCCTTTCAGTTCTCACCAGCCCTGCAGAGGACAGAGCCCTTGAAGACTGACAGCAACGACTCCACAGTCCTGAGCCTAGCGTCACATCCCGTAGCCTCATCTACCCCACCACACATGCATGCGTGCGTGTGCGCGCACGCACACACACACACAAGCACACACGTCACTGAAGTCGTCCCTTCACACAAACTTTCCAGACAGGCTCCCTGAAGAAAAGTCTTTCCTGCTCCATAAAGGAGCTCCAGTCAGGCCCTCCCTCTGCCTGATCTCCTGCTGCTCTGGGAACAGCCTTCTCCTTCACGGCTTCCCCAGGCCTCACTAACGCTCACCTCAGTCCCACCTCCTATTTCTTAGTAATCCTCTAACTTTGTCCAATTTCTGCTTCTTCTTCATAGGTCATCTCCAAACCAACCTCTCAACTCGTGAGGGAGGTGGCACTGTAGAGTGGTTTAACTACGGATTCTGTTCCTCCAGCTGTCACGAGGAGTCTCCTAGACCTTAATGAGGAGCAGCATAAGAGCAAAGGGGACCCGGAACACACAGGTGCCGCTGCCTACTTCCCATTCCTGTATCACCCCCTCATCTTTCTCTAGCTCCCCACGCTACAGGGGCAGATTTTCTTTCTTCTTCTTCTTCTTCTGTTAATCATTCTGCTACGGCTTTCTTCCTCTCTTCATTCAGAGTGATTACAGTGAACAGGGCACAGAGAGAGAGATCACTATTAACTACCTAAATATATGAAATAATGGAACCTAAGTTCATAAAGTTTTCAAAAACTATGACACCCATTTTATTTAAAACAGATGAAAGTAGAGCTGCTTTGGTTGAAACCAGAGTGGCAGAGCCCCTGAGAAACTTATAGGAAATCCTGGAGATGTGTTGAAACATGTTTGGAAAACCACTGATAGGGTCTAGCCTAGCACCACAAGGCTAATTCTTCCATCTGCGATGATGGAACCATTTCCCATCTTCACTACGGAGTATAGCAGTCAACAGCCACAGCAGCTGCTGAGCACTTGAAAGATGGCTAACACAATGAGAAACTGAATGTTTAATTTTTACCTAATTTTAAGTCACTTAAAAAGCTACCTTTTTGCATAGCACACTCTCTGGTTCATTCATTTGTTTTAGAGATAAGCTTATGGCAACCAGGATGCCTGCGAGAGAGTTTGCATGAGGACCTGGGTGTCTGCTTCTCTGGCCTGTTCTAAGCCCCGCTCCTCAGCTGCGACATCCATGTCATTCTCCAGCCCCACGCCACCCTGGGAGTTTCAGGAATCAGGGAAGCGCACTCAGGTTTTGTTACAACATGCACTGTTATACCATGAACTTGGTTGGGATCCCAATTTTTAGGTTTTTTTTAAGAGTTTGACCTCTCCAAAACCCCAGCCATAGGAGGCTACTATAAAACTTTCCAGAGTGTGGACTCAGCTGCAATGGCATTCCGGAGGAGCAGCTCCCATAGATGTAGTATTTTCAGTTTCCACTACATAAACCTGCCAAGTGCAAGTGAACATTTCCATCTCAAGATGTGACTTCCCGAGACGGTTAAATGATCACAGAAAATCAGCACAACCTAGTAACAGCACATTAGGTTTGGAGAAATGGGAGCTGGGAAAAGGCTTCTCATTAACTAGCTGTGCCTTCTTGGGCAAGGCCATTACCTGCACTGCACCTGGCTTTCATTTTCCATGCAGCATACATAACAATACCTCCTCCTCCCTTCTCTCAAGGATGATATGAAGATAAATCTGAAAAATATATGAAATGTTCCTAGCAAGAAAAGCACTCTATAAATTTCTGACCTTCCCATTGTTAAACACACAAGTCAAGCTTCCCTGAATGCAAAATAGTTAAAAGCACAAATCTCGTATCACTTTATGCCCCAAATTATTACACCATTAACCACAGGGCTGCACTGATGTCCATTTTAACTAGAAATGCCATGCTGGAGTCATTCTTTGACTGTAATTTAAAAGGAAAACAACAGTTCAAAATGACAGAAGCCAAATTTATTCACTATCTCTCATTGCAGGGAGTAAGCAAAAGCACAGGATTTTAAAAGGACACCTTTATCATATGTCCAGTTGCTGTCCTGCCAGCTAGTAAGCTGAAAACCTTAATGGAAGACAGTTGGGTGTAATGGTTCTGGAATGTTCCATGTAAGCTCAAGTCATTCCTTTTATCTGTACTTGTGCCTTAAACAGGGACAACAGTGATGATGACATTCTGCACCATGACATCCAAAGACAAAATCACAGAAACAAAGTTTACCATCCATCTTGCTTCTACCTGAAGTAATAATCCTCTGGGTTGTGAGCCAGCAGGCCAGAGAGAGGGCTGCCAGTTGGCATAGGCAGCAGAGCCAAGTGTAAGTAATCTCTCCCTCCTCTCGCCTCCCACGGCACTCTGCTATGCCTCCAGTGCAGCACTGTCTTATCTTGTTTAATAATTCAATTACTATCCGATGCCCCTCAGAAGCCAATGGGCTCCAAAAGGGACTGCCATGCCTTTATTTGTACCTGGCTCCTGAGAGCTCAGCCCATGATGGTCAATCCAAGTTACTGCTGCAGGGGTAGTCACTGGCCCACCCAGGGTCAACACTCCCAACTCCAAGGGTTCACACAACATAGCCTCTTCCCAAGTCCAACTCTATGCACCAGGTTGGGTCCAGACTTGGTAACATTCATCTCAATTTACAAACAGGTCTGATTCCAAAGTCACAGCCAAGGCTTCTATCTAGCCAATGGGGAAACACTGCAAGTTAGTTAAGACAGAAAATCCCAGCCAATTTTCTCCTTGGCCGTGACAGTAGTACACAAGCTTTGAGGATGCCATTTGTAACATCCTCAAAAGCAGCATATTCTTGCTCTAGCACTCACTCAGGCATTGACATCATCTTCCTCACTGTATCTGAGAGCTGATCCCAGAATATCCTGAATGCTTTTACCCAGTCTGGGGTCAAATTTTGATATTAGATTCTCACTAAGGGAAAAAAAAAAAAAATACAAACTCTGAAGTAAAAATGTAGAGGGTAAATTCCAATAAAAAGGTGCCTTTTAAGCACTGATAAGGATTTTGAAATTATTTGATCCACACCTTCCCCCCTCCTCCATTTTATTAATACGAGGTTTGAGCCCTAGAGAGGTTATATCATTTAGTCAATGGACATATCTATGTAGAGGCAGAATAAGGACTAGAACTCAGGTCTGTATACCCCCAGCCCAGTTAGCATGACCATCTGTTTTGGTCTGCTGAAGACTGTGGAGGTACCTGGGAAAGGATCTTCTGTTTTTTAAACCATGTCTATTTGCTTGGGCCTGAGAGGTTTCCCAGAGTCCAGGACCACTGGTGCTAAAATAGGGAAGCCAAGCCAAGTGCCAAGTGCGAAAGTCCCAAATAAAAACAGGGCCAGATGGTCACCTTTAATCCAGCACTTTCTGCACTGTGTAAATAAGCTATTTGATAAAATAACACTGGTTCCAGAACTTCAAAATCTCAATGAAATCTAGACTATCTGGAGCCACTGAGGCTGGATGAACCCCCAAACTATTGCCTTGAGGTAAGTTTTAAATTATCAATCTTAAAACTATCCCTTGAGGTCTTCTGAACAAAAAAGTAGCTTCTCTTAATTAACAGAGTACATCTGTTTGCACATTATGCGCTTTGAGAGAATTATCTATGTGGGATCAAACTGACAAAGGCAGCTTGAAAGGTTGAGTGGTAAGTTTAGGGGACAGTGAACTTAACTAAGATAATAGAAAGCCCACTGACACTGAGTCGGGTCCAACTCATAGTAACCCTACAGGCCAGACTAGAACTGCCCCCATACAGTTTCAATTCCACTTGGTGGATTTGAACTGCCAATCTTTGGTTAGCAGATGTCACAGTCAACCCACTACACCACCAGGGTTTCCAGTTAAGATAATGGTGGTGGAGTAATTTGGAAAAGGAGTGTGAGAATGGTAGCACAATTTGAAAAATGAACTCGGCATCACTGAACTGTACCTACATGCAGAAATTATTCAAATGATGTATCTTTAGCTGTGTATACTTTCATTAAAATTAAAAATGAAATGCTACTCATTCTGCCTTAAATAAGCCCTGCAAGAGCCCAATGTTGAGAAATCGAGTTTGACAGCTGTGACACTGCTGTGTCCCTTCTAAGAGGGATAAAATTCTATCCTTTCATATCACACATATCAAAACTAGAGGCCAAACAATCAGTTGAGAAGAAGAAGAGGGAGAGGAGGGGGCGGAGGGAGGGGAGAGGAATGGAGGACGAAGAGGACAAAGAATTTTCAGGTCTGTAAATAAACTTCAAAAAATGAATATTACAAAAAAGAACAATATGAAGGCAGTCTTGTTTAAATACAAACTATTGTTACTCGTCAAAGCTAATCAAGTTATCGCTGCTAAGAACACGTGGCCATGGAAGGCCCACAAAGTTATTCTCATGAGTTATCCCAAGAGCCAATTCAGAACACTACCATTACCCATGAGGCACTCCTTTGACACTCTGTACTTAGCTTCCAGTTGCTGTGATTCCTGGGAAGACTTCAGTGTCTGTTCAAGTTTGAAACTCGCAGTGTTTTCACAAAAGGGAGCTAGAAATGATATTTCAAGTTCCTCTAGGAGACCTGGGATTCCAAGCACATGGTATCTCCAGTCATAGCAATGTAAGTTTTCTTCCTTCAACATTAACAATTTCACAGGTTATCAGGGCTTATTTAGCAGGAAAGAACTGCTAGACCACACTGGTTGCATATCCCAAAAGCTGCAGCCTAACTAGCCACACACGATGCTGGACACTTTAGACTCCCACACAAGGATGATAGCATTGTGACAAGTCCTTGCCTGGTTTAAATCAATGAAGAACATCAAGTTACAAATCCCAGATATTTTTAAAGACAAATTTAACTATTCAAAAGGGCAATACTGCAAACAACCCAAGATTGCAATGCCCCAGCTACAAATAAGTCCTCTGAGTCTTTGAAACTTCTGCAGAAAGATCATCAAACAGCAAGTTCTCAGCCCCTCAGAGGTGAGCGTTGTAAGGCTCCGCATCAGAGTTCTTTTCTTACTAGCTTTTCTTCCTTCACATCTGCAGTCATTTCTGCTTCCTTTGTTCCTGCAGAGCTCTGGAGTTGGTCCTTTCCATTGTCACTTAGAACCTCACTTGCTGCCAAGCTCCCAGACACGGGTGAGGAACCACCCTCTGCGAAAGCCAGGGAGCACATCACATCGGGGGGAAAAGCAAAGGATCCGCCCTTCTCTTGGGTATACTAAGAGACTCCCAAGTGCGGGGAGATGGGTTGCTACGAATTTTACCATTTTGTAGAGAAATTCCATGACTGTGAGAATTACACATTTGAAGTATCAAGATGTCCTATCCAACCCACTGCTGTCAAGTTGATTCTGATTCGTAACAACCCCATAGGACAGAGTAGAACTGCCCCATAGTTTCCAAGGAGCATCCGGTAGACTTGAACTGCTGACCTTTGATTAGCAGGTGTAGCACTTAACTACTACACTACCAGGGTTTATCAAGATGTCTTTAGAGGGTTGAATTAGAGGACAGGCTGGGTCTCATACACAGTGAATCACTGACAGTGAAGTTCTACAAAGAGATAATTGAATGGTGATTTCTCTACTTTTAAAATGGGCTCACATTAAAGCTTCTAAAAAGCAATTTACTCCTGTTCATTCCAAACACAATTCATATTACAATGCATTTAAAACTAGACACTTCAGGAATTTGATACAACAGAATATTTTCTTCTCACAAGTACGAAAAGTTTCCTGAAAGTTCCTTGTGATCCAAATACTCAGAGAAAGGAGCCTAGGCACCTCGGGGAGTGGAGGAGGAAAGGTCGTCCGAACACTTCCCAGACCACTGCACGTTACCAGCTGCTCAGCTCATCCTTATTGCTTTGTCGGCTTCTCTTTGGGCCACGCACTAGCTTATCTGCAGCTCTCCTCAAGGTGGCCAGGAAACAGCAAGATAAACAAAGCAATCACTTACATCTTGCTGCTTTAGAACTGCTGAGGAAAGGCTTAGTACATGACAGAGACTGTGGTTGCCACAGTCTACAGAGAAGATCTAGGATTTCATGTGAATTTTCAATTACCCACCTTAATCCTCTCTCTCTCAAGCCTGAGTGCTGTCAGGTCTCCAAAAACAGACACCTGCTTCCTCCAGAGCCACAGTCTCTAATACTCTCAGTCTTTCTCCTTTTGCTGACTGGGGAAAACTACTGGCTTTCTCTCCACATGAAGAGGCAATCTGTTTGTACATCTCCCAAGCCCTATGGAAACCCAGATGACTGCCACGCTAAGTGCTAGGGCTGCTAGCCCAAAGGTGGGCACTTCAAATCCACTAGGCACTCCCTGGAAACACTACAAGACAGTTCTGCTCTGTCCTGTAAGGTCACTGTAAGTCAGAATCCACTTGAAGGCAGCAAGTCTTGGGTATGGTCTTATGCCTTCTAGACTTGCCAAGCTAAATAGTGGTTCTTACCCCTCTTTTTATGTTGAGAAAGGACACTTGTTTCTTTCAAGTATGCTGTTAATTTGCCTATCATCCTCTGTCACTGAGGAGTCAGTGCCCACTCCTGTCACTAGCTCATCTTCCTAGTCCAAGCCAAGGGAAACGTGAGTGATCAGAGCTATGCAGAGCCAAAATTCACTGTAGAGAACAGACTGGAGTGATCATCTATTACTCACATACACTCTCCCTGCAATAACAGCCAACCCTTTATTCGGGTTCTGTGTTACTTGCCCAAGGAGATGGCTGGATCCAGATCTGCAAACACGAAAAGTAAGATGTAGAGAAGCAGCTCAGAGAAATGGCAAGAACACTAGGCTGACACTGACATTTGCCCTAATACAAAGGAAATGTGAAGTTGAGTCTGTTTGGCTCTAAAACTCATGAACTGACCCATAATGATCCCACCTCCTATACTAAACTGACATGTACTGTTAGAACCATAGCATGCTGGGTGCTTGACCAGGTCATTCCTATGTCCACCTTTAACAGCTAAGGAAAATGACTTAGGTAAAATAAATGCCAGAACCAATATGTGAAGTCAAAGCTAGCTGGGTTTGCCCAGCGATGAGAGGCAGGTTAGAATAGAAAGCAGGAATAAGAGTACAAATCACACCTATGGCTAGGCAGCCTTGGTAGCTGAGCCAGGGCAAATGTGACTATGCTGGGAGCCAAAGTGGGGACGACGTGACATCAGTGACGGTGGCCACTAAGGGCTGAGAGGAGATCAGCAGCACTCAGGTTCCCCGTGGTCCACCCTGGGAACACAAAGAAGCAAAGAGACATTCCACACACTGAAGAGGAGACCACGAGAAGAGAACAAGGAAGCCTCAGCCGGAATTAAGAGCTGGAGACTATCACTGGGCAGCATCTGAGGTCATGAGGAGAGTCAAATCACAGGCAGAGATGCAGCTCTTTGGGAACACATGAAGGTCAGGTGAAAAAAAGGAGGTTGTTGAGGCCCAAGGCAGCGTTGATACCAAGCAGTCACACAGAAATGGCCCGTAAACCTCATGGAATGCTAGGCCTGCCTCCAACAAAACCTAAGCTGAACTGCCTTGAACACTGTGCTCTTTTAAGAAATATCTATATGGGTTCAAACTGACAATAGCAGTGTGAAATATAAGGCACGAAACTTACAGTGTAGTGAGTTTATATTGACAGCGGGTGAAAAACTAGGAAAGGGAGGGAGAAAATGGTTGCACAGCTTGAAGAGAATAATCAGTGTCACTGAACTGTACATGCAGAAATTACTGAACTGGTGTATGTTCTCCGGTGTATATTCTCAACAACAACAAATAACAGAATCGTATCTATTTAAAAAAGAGTAACAATAAGCCAAAGAGTCAGTCACAAATAGACGAGTGGAAGACAAGAAAACGTGTCAAGACTAGGAGACCTGAGGAGGAGCTCAAACTAGAGAGACTCTCAAAGAAAACATTACCCCTGGTACATTTTCATTCAATCATTAAAAAAAAAGAAGTACCCTAGACTCACCAATAGCAACCATGGCCTGAGAAACAAAGAACATCTTGGATGGTCCAGACAAGAATGCCAGTGACATGGGTCTAACATACACTCAGATGTATCATCAGGAAACTCCAAAAAAAAACAGCATATTTTATACAGTCCTTAATACCCCATAAAGGTCATTATCTTAGCAACAACTGAGAAGTTTTTTTAAAATACCAAATTACACATAAAAGAATGGTTGGGCTGTAAGTGAAAGAAGTTTAATCTCAGTTCTTTTGCCAAAAATCATATTCATGGGGACCTGAATAAAGTACTGTGATGGTTAAGGTCATGTGCTATGAAGCCAAGTAAAGGTTTTATAGCTGGACCATGTTATTGGCAAGCTCTAGAAAGCCAGACAACCAAATACTGAAATGAGCGATATTTTCACAACCACAGGTGAAAGTTGAGAGGTAGAAAGAAGTCTATTCTACATGTTTTGCATTTCCATTTCAGTTCCTTGAGCATACTTTGCACCCTGAACAGAAATGTGACCCAGTCACTGTTCTATAAAATGTGTGGCAACCATGTAATGACATCCGGGCAATACCAATCTCTTCTTAAACACCAAGGTAGGAGCCTCCCTCAACAAAGTAACAGGCAGCCTTCTGGGGTCCCTGACCCCATCACTGTCACTCTAATGACATTCTAGACTCTGAACCCAAAATCCTGTAGACCAAAATGATTTCCTCAAATCAACACTGTGCTGAGAATTAAAGTTACTTTATTTCTAAACTGGGAAAAAAAGAGCTTCAGTCAAGTCAACTCCTATGGCCAAAATACAAAACCACCTCTTGGTGCCCTAAGCCAGCCTTGCATTTACATGCAAACAGAAAGAAAACAACCTTTACAATTTCCCTAGTTTACAGTAATTTTCCAGGCTATTTTTCCTCTCTATCACTCTCTCCCTCAATAGACCCATGCCTTGGTCACAGGGCTCTCCTATAGTCCTTGCTTAGTAAAGCAAATGGTTTTGAAAACGTCAGTGTGAAACTGTTCCTAGGATAAGCCTGCTTGGAGCCAGAGTTGGAAGCATGACCCTGTCAGTCTCCCTGCAATTCTGTATGAAAAAACGCTTACAGAATAAACTGCCTGAGTCCCCAGCTCCCGTAGCTGCGGTCCTCGCAGCTGTGGCAGTCTTCAACAACTGTCTAAGCTAAATGCCCCAATGTACAGACATCGTTGTACAAGACAAGCTTCTGACCTTCACCTACCTTACCTGGATGACTCTACTGGATTCAGTGAATGTTAAGCATTTTCTTCTTAGAATGGCAAACTTTACTGTTCTTTGGACAAGGTTGTATATCTGATCACCACAAAGTCAGTGGGTTCTCAGGGATTCTAGCAATAGATGTTCATATTGTTGTGTGTAGTTCAGGAAATGTCCACAAAGCACAAGTTCTGTCTAAGACGATTCTGAGACCCTTTCTTCTCCTTGGAGAGCACTATTCTTTCGCAGCAAGACTTTGGGTATCAGTTTCTTACGCAGAGCCCAAGACATTTTCCAGCTACAAACCCTTGAATGGTTCTTAACTTCTTGGATGTTTCTGACCTCTTCAAAAATTGGTTGAGGGCTCTGGATCCTCTCTCTGGCAAAATGCTCACAGGCATGCAAATTACAGAGCTTCAGGAAATGTTGTTACTTTCAGGATGCTCAAATACCCTAACGCCCATTCACTTCCCATTAAGAAAGTCTTCCGCAGATCCTGAAAAGGTCAAAGCTGGATCCACCAAGACACAGGGGCATCAGCATTTCTGAACAATGAAGCCCTATGCTACAGCCACTGTCATTCAGTGCTGCAGTGACAGAAATGCCACAAGTGGAGGACTTTAAAAAGAGAAATTTTATTCAGTCACAACCCGGCAGGCTCAAAGTCCAAATTCAGGGCACCAGCTCCAGGGGAAGTCTTTCACTTTTGGCTCTGGAGAAAGGTCCATGTCATCACTTTTCCCCTGGATTGGGAGCTTCCGAGGTACAGGGATCCCTGCATCCTTGCAAAGGACACACTCTGCTCCTGGCCCCAATTATTGGTGGCATGAGGTGTCCCCAACTCTCTGCTTGCTTCTCCTTATCTTTTGTAGGGTAAAAGACGGTACAAGCCACACTCCAGGGGAACTGGAGCAAGGAGGTGACCTTAGGATGTGTGTTACAGTCCCACCCTAATCCCTACTAACACAATCCAATCTATTAACCACAAACAGAGATGAGGATTTATAGCATAGGGAAATCATAGGATATATAGCACAGGAAAACAGAGGACAACCACATAATACTGGGAATCATATTTGGGAGATGACACAATTCAATCCATGACACCCACTAGAACCAGTGTCGTGGGCATCATTATTTGGAGATGTGCTGTTAATGTGAAAGATGACATGCAAGCTAGGGAAGGGTCCTGTATGGTCAATAACCTTGTCATTACGTCCTCCCACAGTGTCACCTAATGACTTCCTCCTCAACTCCTAAAACCATTCACCCAGAAAAAATGAAGACACAGCAAGTTTGAAGCCTACTTTCATTTAAGATTAAGACTACACAGGAAAGCAATTTGGTAATGTCCTTCTAGTATCTAGATAAGAAATTAGCCTTTAGATTTAACCCAAAGGTATTCTTCAGTACTGAATCAACCGAAAGGGCCTCGAAGATGATGGCCAACAAATTTCATCACCTATTTCCCTGCTTAGACCCTCTGCTCATTCCTTTTTCCTCATGCAGGAAGGGCCAGATCACGACATTGTATGGATCTGCCCCTTTTTTCCCATGAGATCTTGTCACCCACCCCAAACAAGGGTACCTTCTTTAACTCCTCTGCATTTCAGTTCCTCTACGAACAGGAACTACACTGTGGGCACAGCCATCTCATGGGCCACTGTGGAAATCAAGTAAGTGAACGGACATAAATATACCATGAAAAATGGCTCGAGCACTGCGTATTTGTGCAATATTGTGGGTGAAGAGGGTGTATGTCAGCTGCCATTGGCTCCATCCATTCAGTTTCCAATCTCTCCCACCTGCATTTCCTGAACCCATCTTTTCGCTGATGTTCTTTTTCACGCAGGGCTTCTGGGGTTCACAGTGCTTACGCATACCTTTGCAAATGAGGATGTGTGTGAGGCGAACCACAGGGCTGTCGATTGTTTAATGATGGTGTGTGTATTGGCACCTGGGGAACGGCCAAGAGTTGCTGCAATCCCAGTAATTCAGGGGTCTTCATAAATCATCCTGATGAGAAAGGAAAGCTAGAGCAGGGATATTGCTTTCTGCCACCTAGAAGAGAGAGAACGAATGGCTACAAGATGTTATTTTGGGGTGACCTAGTCATCTAAGAACCCATTCCTGAATCCTGTCATTCCAAGTTGTCATGAGTAAGTAGGGAACTTAAGGATACGATGCAGGAAAAAATAAAGGCAATAAAATTATTGCCAGCATCTACTTTAGCCCTTTTTGCATAGCTGCTGCTTTAGTAAGTTACAAATATTTGTTTGTACATTATTTGTTAAGTGAATGCTATAACAACACAACTAAACACACTCAAAGAAGTGTAACAGGCTCGTGTGGGTATCAACACAGTCCACGACCTGTCCTGTTTGCCTTCACAGAATTTTTCAAGGAGCCAGGCTGATGTGAGCTTTGCCATCTTCAGCACAGGACATTCAACATCCTGGCATCGCCCTGTCACAGAACAAGGTGACTTACTAAAGGAGAGGGTGAGGCTTGGGAGGTTTCACAGACCAGAGTTTAGCATGAGGCAGAGCTTTCCTGTCCACGTTCCATGAGTTCCACAGAACTGCAGAGGACTCTGGGAAACCTATCCTAGCCCTGTACCTGGGAAAAGCAGAAAGAGTTTTCTTTTGTGAGGACGTAGCTCCATCTTTCACAACAACTACAGACAGACATGATTAAAAACTAATAATAATTCTGAAATCAATTTTTGGCCCATATTTCTGTGACTAAACCTAGCTGATTAGTTTATGGAAACCTTGGTGACACGGTAGTTACGTGCTACAGCTTCTAAGCAAAAGATCAACAGTTTCAATCCATCAGGTGCAAAGCTCTATACAGGCAGTTCTACTCTGTCCTGTAGGGCTGCTACAACTCAAGATTGACTCGACAGCAATAGGTTTGGTTTGTTGTTGTTGTTGTGTTACTTTGTTTGGTTAGTTTATACTTCACATACGTTTATCAAGCACCTACTATGTGCAAAGCACTCTTCTAGGCACTGGGGTTACAGCAATTTTTTAAGAAAGGCATATAGCTTTATATTCTCATGTGGTCAGACAGACATCAAACCAGCCATATAAGTAAAATATATAGGATATTATTTTTATTATTGGGTATCACTGAGTCGTTTTCAACTCATAGCGACCCCATGTGACAGAGCAGAAATGTGGGTTTTCTTGGCTGTCCTCTTTACAGGAACAGATTGCCAGATCTTTTCTCTTGCAGATCTACTGGGTGGGGGCAGGGGAGTGGGGAACCTCAAACCACCAGCCTTTCATTTAGCAGCTAAGCATTTAACTATTGTGCTACCAGGACAAGGTACCGGGGTTTAAAAGTATTAAGATGAAAAATAGAGAAAGAGACGGGGAATGGCAGAGAAAAGTGATCTGCAGCTTTAAATAAGGAATACATCAATAATAATACAATCAGTGTTTGGTAAAAAGAAGTTCAGACTGTGCTCTGTTTGTTTCTTTCCTTTTTTAATGCATGATAGAATAACTCAACCATAAAAAAAGGTACACACTATGCTTTTTTCTGTACAGTATAAGCTTCCTAACACTGTGAAAAAAAAGTCATCTGTGCTTTGCTTGATAACGGTCAGATTAGGTCCTTAATACTGTAGGCAGCCCCGGGAATCACAATTCTAAAGACATAAATCAACCAGAGCATACTCCAGGGAAGCAAGTGATCTCTTGTAAAAATTTAGACTTTCACTTTTCACATTTAATATTACAATCCACCTGGAGTTGACTTTTTTCCATTGACATTATTATGGAAATTTTCAATCTTATACAAAATTGAAAGAATAATATAACAGACCCCCTGGTCTATCACTTAGCTTCAATAATTATTGACTTACACTCAATCCAGTTGTATTGATAACCACACTTACTTGTGGCCCACACTGTACTGTTGTGAAACAAATTTCTTAAATCATTTAATTCATCCATAAGTAATTTAGTATTTGTCTCTAATATATAACCAGTTGCTGTTAAGTTGATTCCAATGTATGGCTTGCCTGCACATATCAGAGCAGACCAGCATTCCATACAGTTTCAATGGCTATGATCTTTCAGAAGCAGATCGCCAAACCTTTCTTCCAAGGAACCTCTGGGTCAATTTGAACTTCTGGTAGCCAAACACTTAACTCTACGAAACCAAGGGACTCTGTCTAATACAAAAACCCAAAAAAATTCTAGCAAATCTATACTACAATCACGACTCCTTTACATAACTTTTTACACCCTTATTATCACTAGATACACAAGATATATTCAAATTTCCTCAACTGTCTCATAAATGGTTTGGGTATAGTTTTTATTTTTTTCAAATCAGAAACCAAAATAAATTCTATGCATTTAATTTGTTTGATATGTCTTTAAAAATCTCACTTACTCTACACGTTCTATAATCTCTCCAGTGTTTTCTTTAAAATGCATTTACTGAAGAACCTAGCTCATTCGCCTTATAGAATTTCCTTCATTATGGACTTGGCTAATTCATTGGTGTTATTTAATAAATCTGCTGTCTCCTGTATTTCCTGAAAACTAGTAGTCAGATCTCCAGGCTTGATTAGATTTTGTGCTTCATATTTTTTCTTTATTTTTTGGCAACAATGTTTCATAGATGGTGCTGTGAGCTTCTTACTGCATCACACAGAGAGGCACTTGATAATCTGCTTGCCTTTTTTTTTGACTGACGAGTGCATTTAACTGGTTTTAGGCCAATCAACCAATTAGCAGGTCGCCCCATTTGATAATTTTAACCATAATCGCTGCTTAGATTCATTATCTCATTAGGGGTTTAAAAGTGATGGTATCTATCATTCCTTCTTAATCTCTTAACTAAGTTTATGATCAACAGACCAGGTTATCTGATCTACTCTTTAGTTACCCAAGGTACAATTCTTCTGGAAATGAAGGACAAATGCATTGCTCTTACCTTTTATTTACCAGTTCTCAGAACAATTGAGTTGCTGGGTAGCATCCACCAAAGGGGACCTAGTCAGGCTACTGCTTAGTTACTTATCATTATGGACTCATAGTTTTTACCAAAAGTGTTTGAAACCAGTCTCATGTTGTCTCATCTTTGATCAGTAGGATCCTTTTCAAGCTGGTTCCCGAATCCTTTCAGCCCAACCCCAGTGGTCTCACTAGCATCCTTGCTTTCTGCTACAAGTTGTTTCAAGCTGCTAGTGTACATTTCCTGCCTTCAGCAGATGCTGTTGGTACCCCATCCAGTTTCCTCTTGCAGAGCCAGTGTACCTGTCCCCCAGGTGCTGACACGGTTGGCTGCTAACAGCTCACAACTTCCTTGTTTCTCAGAAGAACTGCCTTTGGGTGATGGGATCCAACTAGCATCAGAAGTTATGCACTTGAACTGAGGAGAGGTAGAGGTATGGCCAGCAATGGACTGTTACAGCGGTATCAAAGCCTGTCCTTTTTGTCTCAAGGTTTACAGCATATAAGAATATCACACAGTTTCAGGAATTATGGCTCACTCAAACGGCTACTCACATTTTTCAGGGGGGACACAATTCAATCCATGACAGTCAGCTAGGGCATTCACCAGTCTTAATAGTGAAATTAAAAACTAAACAAAGGCAATTTCTGAAAATCCTCCCTTCAGATTACTTCTCTCCATCTGTCTCCCAGTCTTCCTGCAGTAGAGGAAAGTATTTGCACCACCCAGGGAGCTGAAATACTTGAATGGTCGTTCTGAAGATTTGCTGGAGGCAATTGAGAATGTTGGACTCATTGAGAATGAGAAACTCCTGGGGGCTGCAGTGTGTTGGGGTCCTCACACTTGGGTGAGGAACCTCAAAGGTTCTCACAGTATAGCCCTAAGAAGAACTCCTTCAGGGCTCTGGCTCAGAGACAGGGGACAATCCGCACTGTGAATATGCCCAGAGCACTCTCCATAACGGAGGTCTACCCTTCAACGGAACACTGCGTCTGTAACTGAGCCTTATACCACCTCGCTGTTGTTAGACATTACTGACTCCGTTCTGACCCAGACTGACCCTGTGTACTGCAGATCAGAACCCTGGACCTGTGCTGTGCCATCACTCGCCACAGCTGGGCCCACTGTCGTAAACACGGTGTCAACCCACCTCACCGAGGGTCTTCTTTTTTGCAGATCCTCTACTGAGTATGACATCCTTCTCCAAGGATTGGTCTCTGCTGACATGCCCAAAGTACGTGATATTCCGCCTTGGGGAAGGACATTTCCCTAACTTCAGCTCTCTTTGACCTTCCTGCCTTACTTAGAGTGAAAAGCAGCTAAGAAACATTTGTGACATTTACTGCTCAGGGACATAGAAAGTCTGAGGTTGAATTAGAACAATACAGAATACTCCTCCCCCACACTTCACCACCACACCAACAGTACTCTTATAATAACAGTGGATTACAGCTAAAAAGGCTGTAAGACATAGGTTCATTTCTTTTCATCACTGAATAAGTACCTCACTGTATGGATGTACTACAGTTTGTTTATCCATCTACCTATCAAGGGCCATCTTCGATGCTGCCACGTTAAGGCAATTATGAATAAAGCTGCTGTAAACATCTGCTTCCAGATTTTTGTGCAGACACATATTTTCAGGTCAGTTAGTTCTACACCTAAGGATACAGTTGCTAGATAGGATGGTAAGACCACATTTGTAACCAACTGTCAAACTGTCTTCCACAGTGTCTGCACCATTTTGTATCCTGACCAGCAACAAGTGAGAGTTTCTGTTGCTCCACATTCTTCCCAGCAATTGCTGTTGTCAGTTTGGGGGACTTGAACAATTCTAGTATGAGAAGCCCTGGTTAAAAGCTCAGCTGCAAACCAAAAGGTCAGCAATTCAAATCCACCAGCCACTCCCTGGAAACCCTATCGAGCCGTTCTACTCTGTCCTACGCCATTGCTGTGAGTTGGAATCAACTCGATGGCAATAGACTTTTTCATGTTTAAGTAGGTATGTGGTGACAGCTAATAATTGTTTTCAGGTGCTAGTGACAGTGACGCTGCGCAACTTTTCTCAGTATGATTGACCATCTATAACCATAGTGGAGTAGTGGTTAAGTGCTACATCTGCTAACCAAAAGGTCAGCAGTTCACATCCACCAGGCACTCCTTGGAAACTCTATGGAGCAGTTCTACTCTGACCTCTAGGGTTGCTATGAGTCAGAATCAACCCAAAGGCAGTGGTTTGTTTTTTTGGTATGTATCTTCTTTAAAAGGATAAATGGGATACCTTTTCCAGTTCCTTGCCCATTATTAAACTGGGTTGCTTTCTTATTGTTTAGTTTTGAAAGTTTTTTGTATATTTTTGATACAAGTCCTTTACAGATACTTTTTTTTCTTGCAAATACTTTCTCCCAGTCTGTGACTTGTCATTTTCTTCTTTCAACAGTATTTTCCACAGGGCAGGATTTTAATAAAGCCCAACTTATCATCGCTGTCTTTGTCTTCTACAAATCACGTTTATAGCTAATTACCAAACCCAGATTTTCTCCTATATTTTTTTCTAGAAGTTTTATGGTTTCACATTTCACATTTAGGTCTATGATCTGTTTTGAGTTATTTTATATGACAGGTAGAAAGTCAGTGTCTACATTCATTTTTCTGGCCTGTGGAAGTTTAGTTTCTACAGAATTTGTTGAAAAGACTATCTTTTCTCCATTGAATTGGCTCTGCTCCAAGGACCCATAGACTATATTCATGTAGCTCTATTTCTGGAATCTTTATTCTGTTTCTCTTATGGTCTCTGATGTATCTGTCTATTCTTTGCCAGTACCACATTGTCATAATTACTGTAGCATTACAGTTAAGTCTTGATGTGGACAGTGTAGATTCAAACTTTGTTCTTCTCTTCAGTATTGTGTTGACTGGATCTTTTAAATTTCCATATAAGGTTTAGAATCAATTTTTTAATATCTATAAATAGCTTGCTGGAATTTTCACTGGGAATGAACAGAATTTACAGATTACATTAGGAAGAATGGACATCATAATGATGTTGAGTCTTCCCATCCATGAACATAAAATATCTCTATGTAATTAAACCTTCTCCAATTTCTTTCATCAGTCTTCAGTTTTCACATACAGATTGTGTACATATTTTTGTTAGATGGACACCTAAGTATTTCATTTTTAGTGTTATTATAAATGGCATCATATTTTTTATTTTAAATTTCAATTGTTTACGGCTGGCATATAGAAAACCAAATGACTTTTGTTTATCAACCTTGTATCCTGCAGCCTTGCTATAACAGTCTCTTAGTTTCAACATATTTTTGATTCTTTGAGATGCTCTATACAGACAACTGTATCATCTGCAGTTTATTCTATATACATTTTATATATTTTTTCTACATATATTTTATTTTCTTGTCCTGTGTGATACTCCCAACTAGAAATTACGATATGATGTCCAGTAGGAGTGGTGAGAGGAGATATTCTTCTCTTTCTCCTGGTCTAATATAGTTGGAAAATGGAGAATGAATGTGGAACAGCAAAACAAGAACCAATCAAAGTATGTTTATCTCAGGAAAATTATAGGCAATCAAAATAGGGACATAAAGAACCCTCCTAGTCTCAATCTCACTTTCAGAGTTAACCATCTCTTTAGAATTCTTATGGATGCCATAATTTGATAGGCCAGTTGTCCCAATTTTTCACTATTACAAAAAACAGGAATGAGTAGCTGAAAATTAAATTAAAAAGGTGTGTAATGAAATTCTGGAAAATGAAAAAAATAAACATTGTAAACATTAACAGTAACATGAAAGCACAAAAAAATGAACTAAAAATAATCGATGTTTGATTTTTTCGCAGCAATACACTGTTCCAAGCAAGAGATAATTTTAAACAAATTATTGATGACCAATTTATTTTTAAATCAAATTATATTTATTCAAATGCATTCATTCAAATTCTATAATTATTATGACTTATGCCAAAGTAGTTCTCTTTACATTTGCAAAGATTTACACAGCCCAAGACTGAATTACTTTAGTGGTTTTTAGTTTTTCTTTAATTAAGTTAAAAGAAAATCATAAGTAAATGAAGTAAAACTGGAAATGAGATTTGTACTCAAAATAAGTGTAATGATAAGGTCCTACACTCAATAAAGCCCTATACTCTTATTAGAGTTTGAGGACATACTTGGCTCTTATCCACCAAATATAGGAAAATGAATAGTGTTCAAAAGGTAAAAATTAATTAACTAATTGACCCCTGTTTAAGCTAAGTCCAGCTATCCCTGATATTACAACAGAGAGTGATTTCCACCATGAATCCTAATAAAGAACACACTAGGGACAGAATAAAAAGCATCCTCACAGCACGACAGAGCTGTGGAGGGCTCTCTGCTATAATGCTCTCTAAGAGAAGCACTGGAAACATTGGTGGCATAGTGGGTTAAGTGCTACGTCTGCTAACCAAATGGTCAGCAGTTCAAATCTGCCAGGTGCTCCTTGGAAACTCTATGGAGCAGTTCTACTCTGATCTATAGCATCGCTATGAGTTGAATCAACTCAGCGGCAGTGGGCTTGTTTGGGTTTTGGTATCTACTATAACGCTCTAATAGAAGCATAGGGCATCAGGTGGAAGTCATCCACTGCGACCCCAGTCTACACTGGGAAAGACCTCTGAATGAAAATGAGTAAACCACTCTTCTCAGGGGCTCTCAGGATCCAATTTAATTTACCCTAGTTTCTTTCAATTCATCCTGGAACAGGGCTGTCAATCACAAAAACCACTCATAAACCCAAAACCAAACCCACTGCTGTGGAGTCAGGTTCAATTCATAGCAACCCTAAAGGTCAGAGTAGAACTGTTCCATGGAGTTTCCAAAGAGTGCCTGGTGGATCTGAACTGCTGACCTTTTGGTGAGCAGACATAGCACTTAACTCACTATGCCATCAGGGTTTCCACAGCCACTCATAGCAACACCAAATTTGCTTCATCCTTACCCTTTACTGGAAACCTTGGTCAGGTCGTAGCTAAGTGCTACACCTACTAACCAAAAGGTTGGCAGTTAGAATCCACCAGGTGCTCTTGGAAACTCTATGGGGCAGTTCTACTCTGCCTTATAGGGTCACTAGGATTCAGAATCAACTCAGTGGCAGTCGGGTTTGGGTTTTACCCTTTACTGCTGTGAGATATCACCCATAAGTACACATTCTGGCATGGAAATTTCCTGCTCTTCGTGGTGAAATCTGGGGGAAGCCACTGACTTGGCTGCCTAGCCCAAACCAACTTCCAGTCCCCAGAGGAAGTAGGAGGCTACGGCAATACACAGACTGGCCACTGTAGCCCATAAACCAATGAGAGGATTAGGGACGATATCAGCACTGAAGGCTCTTGGTTTTCAGCCAGACAGCCCTTTGCTCCAGGAGCAAAGAGGGCCAGACAGTGATTTTTGCAGTCCAGGCATTATTACTTGGAATGCCTATGCGAAGGCTGAGTTCAGTCTCTCCTGAAACACCTTGGCATTCCAGAACATACTGATAGTAACTTGAATGGCCATATACTCCATATAGCTGTAGTCTATTCAAGACATTTTCACAAGAAGCTTCCGGAATAAAAAGCTTATCAAAAGAGGTTGGGATTACAAAAACAAGAACCTGAATTTTATCTTTAATGTATTTGGCATCCGTGTTAGCACTGGAAGAGAAGGTGAAGTCCTTAAAGAGGCCAGTGTTGGTGAAATGATTGTGGACGCCAAGTCAGTGCTTTCCCCCAAATTCCACCACAAAGAGAAGGCAGGCCCCACAACAGATGTGTACTTGGAGGTGACCTCTCATTCAACCGTGATCCTTGGGGTGAGAGATGTGCCTAACTTCTCTCTTGAAGAGGTAAAGCCACTTGGACCAGCACACTAGTTCCAAAGGCCAGCCTTTTCCACAATCTCAGGCTGCTTCTCAGCAATGGGATCTGTTACCCCGAAGAGCTGAGAAAATGCACTGAAGCAGACAAATGGAGATTAACTATTCATGGGTTAGGAATTGTTTCAAACATTTTAAAAGAATTATTTCAAAAACACATTACAGATCTCCTGTCTTTGCCCAGCAATTTGTCTTCAAAAAAGCAAATGCCTTGAAACACAGACAGATGCAGGAACTTTTCAGTTAGAAGAAACTAAGGAGCTCTGGAAACCCTGGTGGCATAATCGGTCAAGTGCTGCATCTGCTAACCAAAAGGTCGGCAGTTCAAATCCACCAGGTGCCCCTTGGAAACCATAGGGCAGTTCTGCTCTGACTTACAGGGTCACTATGAGTCGGAATCAACTTGACAGCACTGGGGTTTTCTTTAACAAGCTCTGCTGCTGCAGTGGTTAAGAGCTGGGCTGCTAACCAAAAGGTCAGTGGTCAGTGGTTCAAGTCCATCAGCCACTTCTTAGAAATCCTATGGGATAGTTCTACTCCATCCTACAGTGTCACTATCTTCGGAATCACTTCAACGGCAATGAGTTTGGTTTCTTCCTTCTTTTGTTGAGGCATCTTGGTGGTGGTGGCCCAGTGGTTAAGCACTTGGCTGTTAACGTAAAGCTGTCAGTTCAAACTCACCCAGTGGCTCTGTGGGAGAAAGAATTGGCAATCCACTAAACAACCCTGTGGAGCCATTCCCTGTGTGGTGCCGGAGACCAAATGGCTAGAGGTCCAAGTCCCCCAAGAAGGGCCTTCAAGGAAAGCCCTGTTGATCTACTTTAAGAATCAGCCATGAAAACCCCAGGGAGCATGACCCTACGGTACCACACATGGAGAGTCAACTGACCGAAAAGCAACTGGTTTGGTTTTCAAGAGACATGAGAAACAAATGAAGCACTTGACACTATATGTACTTTTCTATTAAAAACACTGGAAACCCTTGTGGAGTGCTGGTTAAGAGCTGTGGCTGTTAGCCAAAAGGTTAACAGTTTGAATCCACCAGGCACTCCTTGGAAACTCTAGGGGCAGTGCTACTCTGTCCTACTGGGTCACTACGAGCTGGAATCGACTGTATAGCAATGGGTTTGGTCTTTGGTTTACCTCAGAGAATTTCTTGTTTTTAGGAACTACACACTGAACTATTTAGGAGAATGCCACCTCCTCCTGTTAGCGACTTACTCTGAAACGGCTCACAAAAAAATAAGTATGATTTCATACCAATATATATGCATATTTATATTGACATAGTGAGATAGAGAGATTGAGACTCCGAGAAAAAAAGGATAAAGGTAAAGTAAAAGCAGTTAATTTGGGTGAAAGGGATCCAGGTAGTCTTTAACTGATGTTGCAGCTTTTAAGTCAGAAACTAGAAAATCGTTACCTAAAAGTTTTAAGATTTTTAAGTCATTGAAAATGGGACTTCGCTGCATCATCATTTAGTGAACAGTTCTGTAAAACTTAATAATGGATCTGAAGCTGAAGTCAGCGTCTCTCGGGTGTCCCCCTACCGGCTGTCACCGCCTCCCCCTCAGCCTCCGCGGTGTACCTGATGGGTCGCCGCATTCAGCACCCTCCTCAATTATTGCCATCTCGCCCACACAACGCACAGCTCCACTCCTCTCAGCTGTTTCAACCCAACTCCTGTCTCCTTCACACAGCGTGCACTGACGGGGAATGAGAAGAAAGATTAGCCCTCACCATTTCTAGAATTTGTGCTAGGATATTTTTTAGAATTTGTGCTAGGATATTTTTCTGCACTTATTCTGAGTTTTTAGCTTCAGAGAGAGAAATGGGAAAAATAGATCCCCAAATCAGTTTCAACACAAAATAGCTACGTGACCTCTGAAATCACTTGTCCTCGTTTCTGAACCCATTATTGGTCTATAGCATAATGAGTTACACTAGATTTATAAAGATTATCCTCTTCAACCAACGAATCCATGATCAACTAAGCTACAAAAGTCTAACTTTTTCAGAACAATTTGTATTATTAACATGCAGAAACAGTAATAAAAAGCCCAACTCACTCCCGCTGACTTATAACACTGGTATAAGTTCCTTAAGGGCTGTGCCTTATTCATCCTGTGGTCAAGCTGTCCCCCAGCCCCCAGCACATGGCAATGCATACTGCGGACATTCAAGAACTGTTTGTTGAGAGATTAAATGATAACGATACATGGAATCAAAGGAAATATTCAAAAGAATGACTTCGCTGAGTTCTATAGGCACTTCTGGCTGACAAGTGTGTCTGTCCCCTGATGCTGGCAGCTGGACCAGGCAGACAGACTTCTTCAATAGTCACGTTACGTGAGCTGATGCCCTCACAGACCACTGAAGGCTCAGCAAAGCTTCACCATCAAACAGGCTGCTGGGGAGGAAAGGGGAACTACACAGGGTCAGACCTCAGTTCCTACCCGGGACAGAGTGGCAACTGAAAAATTCAAGCTTCATCTCCCAGAGTACCTGGACATCATAAACCTTGACTCCCTGCCCTTCATCCCAAGTTACAAATCCAAGGGCTTCCAGGGGACCTACAGTAGTTTTCTGTCTCACCCTGTTATCCCCACCCTTTCCCAGAACTGACCCAAAAGTAACACTAATTGGTCCTTTAAGACCACAAGACCCTAACCCACCCTTTGTGTCAGTCACTCAGACCCCCAGGTGGCTTCAAAGCTAACCCAGTCATGGCCTCAGTCTTAACTATCACATCTGATAAGCTGCAAAACTCTGAAGAGTATCCCTCAGCAAGATCTCTCGTGCTCCTATCCCATATCGCAGCCTCCTTGGCTCATCACTGCCCCATATAGGACCACGGTCTTCTGCTCCACCTCCTGGTGGACTTAGAGTGCCAGAACTGATCATTATCACTCATCTATTCCCCACTGACCAAAAATTGCAATGAATCTCACTTTTGTACAGAATAAAAGCCAAACTCATCCAGCATTCAGTCTCATCCTAAATGCATTCCAACCTTCTCCTCTACCCTTTGCTGTCTAACAGCCACCACTCCACCTGTTCCCATAAAGCTGTTCAGTAAGGTACCCCACCATGCCCTGTGCTCGCCAACTATCAAGCCTTGGTTTTTGCATCCAAATTCCACCTGGTTCCACCAGACCAGGATGGCTCCACATAAGGACATCTCTATCATCCCACTGCTAATTCTGTCCACCCATTGTTTTCCAAAGCATCTCAGATTTCTCCACAGTCGAGACTCATCTCATTCCTTTAATCACTTTGTTTTTCGGCCCATTTAATAGTGTTTTTATACAATTTGTCAACCTACTTCTCTGCCACAGCTGGGGTAAAGGGGTCACATCATCACGATTTTGACCCCTTCACTCCATTCCTTTATGGTCCCAACAGCATGTAAGAGCAAAGGACCAGACACTGTTTGGTTTCACATTCCTTATCTTATTTAATTTTCATAATAATGCTACAAAGTAAGCTACTTGATAATTACACTCATTTTACAGTGAGGAAACTGAGGCACAGACAAGTCTAACATGTAGTCCAAGGACACGTAGCTGGTGCAGTGAAGCCAGTCCTTGAAAGCCATGCTTCTCCCATCACATCATACCACTGATCACACTGCTCTGCATAGGGTCTGGGCCCCCAAAAAGGCGTTAATTAGACTTCTGCCCAACTACCATACACAAAGCAGTAACTGCACAGCTACCACATGTAGTACTATCCAACTATAATGTAAGGGATTTGATTATGGCTTTAATCGCTGTTCACTGCACCAGGTTTTTGTGTGTTCTTCATACTTCATAGTCTTCCACTTACAACTTAAAATAGAGAACCTAATGATCAGAACCATTAGCCTAGATTCTCCCCTGCAGAGAACGGGCCGTATGTCATTTTTCTCTCTAGGGTCTCTTCCCTCTTTCTTCCTGCCCATCCCCCTCCAGGCTAACAATACAGGTAACCCATCCGATATGGGCAAAGGTGCAGAAATAGGTGCAGAGCACACACAGATCTCACATCCAGAACCTTTGCAAAGGTTCTTCAAATGAATGGATTCAAGGCCCATGAATAAAGTTCTAGGCTGGACTCTTCCATCTCCCCCAGTCCCTCCATCTGCTAAACTCAAAGGATGCACCAATTGTTTTCCAAGACAACTGAGTAATGACACTTTCTCCCCTTTGTCATAACTTGCATTGAATAGAAACCACAGGTGAGTCAATATTCTGTGGGAGTCTAACAAGCTGACCTTGCTTCTTTTGTGTGGAAAGCAATTCAATTAAATGAAACAAGTTAATCAAGTTCAAGCACCAAAAAAAGAATACACAGTGAATGGCATTTCTTTTCTGCTAGAACATTAATTAATCAAACAGAGTTGACAAGGACAAGTGTTATCATGGGTGGGGGAGCAAGGGTCCTTGCTGTTTTCTAAACTGTTAAATCAAGAACCCATCCTTACAGCCTGCTCATGGGTGATATTTACAGTTTCATTAGGGGATAATTCCCGGTCCAATGTTGCCATAGCAACATACTTTTTTTTTAGGTTCCCAGGTGAAACATTTGAAGGAAAAGCACCTCATTGACATTACCGCACAGACAAGAAAGGGCACTCTGTAGTCTTTAAAACGTGTGACAGAATCTTCCATTTGTGCAGCCCCTTCTTTTGTGAGAGTACACTGATGTGCACTGTCTCACGCAGACCTTCCAGGAAGCCTGTGAGCAAGAATGTGGCTGACCACCACAAGCTGAGACCTCAGAGAGGGGAAAACTCTGAGAAACACAGCAGAAAGAAAGACTGGGGTGGGAGGAATAGAAGCAGCCTTGAATTTACAAGCTAAAGGTATAAAATTTATCATTTTATACTTCTTATTAACCCATTGCTGTCAAGCTGTTCCAACTGATAGCAGCCCTACAGGACAGAGTAGAACGGCTCCATAGAGTTTCCAGGGAGTGCCCGGTGGATTCAGACTGCTGACCTTTTGGTTAGCAGATGTAACACATAACCACCATGCCACCAGTGTTTCCAAAATTCTTATTAATACCAATAAAATGACCGCTCACATTTATTGACTATTACCTGTATTTTCTCAGTTATTCCTTGTAACAATCCTGTGAGGCAACAATTATATACTTCTCTACTTCTCAAGTGAGGAAATTATAGCTTGGAGAAGTTAAGTACCACACAGCCAAAATGACAAAAGCAATAGGAGTCAGATCATGCAGGACCATTGTTATGGTCTGAACCGTGGGCTGAATCGTGTTCCCAAGAAAGAGATGCTGAAGTTCTAACTTTTGGTACCTATGAACTCCACTTTGTTTGGAAATACGTTCTTGGAGGATGTTATCAGTTAAGTTATCATGAAGTCACAGTGAGTGAGGTCTTACTCCAATTCAAATGATATCTTTATAAAAGAGAAGATACACAGGAAGGAAGAGAGGGAAGATAGCCACGTGACTCTGGAGGCAGAGATTAGGGCTGTATCTAGGTATCTGCAAACCAAGGAACACCTGGGGCTACCAGAAGCAGAGAGAAACAAGGAAGAATCTTCCCCTAGAGCCTGATTCTGCCAGTACCCTGACTTCAAACCACCAGTTCCACAAGTGCAACACAATGCATTCTGTTCCTATTTGATACCCAGTGGTAGTACTTTGCTACAGTAGCTCTGGGAACCTAACAGAGCCATTTTAAAGATTTTGATGTAAAGCAGGGCACTCTGGGGTTGTTTTAAGGAAGAGATGACATGATAATGTAAAAGGATCCCCCCGGCTGCAGTGCTGGAATGGACGGTGGAGGAGCAAGGACAGGGAAGGGGCTGAAAGTAGACAGATTCTGAATTAGATCTTCAAGATAAACATTCAGACATTGCTCAATATACACCTGGAGTGTGAGAGAAGGAAAAAGTCAAGAATATCTTCACGTTTGGGGGATTAAACAGCGGATAAATGGACTGCCATCAACTAAGATGGGGATGGTCATAGTTTGGATGCAGATGAGTAAGGAATTTCACGTGGAAAAATTTGAGAAGTTGATTAGAAATCGAAATGGAGACACCAAGTAGGTGGTAGTTGTGTGTCCAGAGCCCAAGAGAAGATGCGGACTAGACACAAAAATTGTGGGGTTGTTGGCATGTTGGCACGTAGACGGTATTTATAGCCATGAGACTGGAGGAGATCACCATGGAAGTGAGTACAGACAGAAAAGAGAAGACCAAAGACTCAGCCCCGTGGCACTCCGACACTGAGAGGTCAAGGAGAAGAGAAGGACGCAACAAAGGATGAATGGCCACGAGAACACGGTACACTAGAAGCCAAGCAGGGAAAGTGTATCAAAAAGCAGGGGATAAATACCTGAGTCACATGCTAACAGTTCAAGTAAGATAAAACCTGATGATTAACCACGGGTATAGCAAGGCGGTGGTCCGTTTAAGAGAAACTGCAGTGAACAAAACCAGAGACAGTGAGCACAGACATCCTTTTCTGGGATTTTGTTGCAATAAACCCCAAACCAAACCTACTGCTGTCAAGTCAATTCTGACTCATAGTGACCCTATAGGACAGAGTAGAACTGCCCCATGGAGTTTCCAAGGAGCACCTAGTGAATTCTAACTGCCAACCTTTTGGTTAGCAGCTGTAGCCCTTAACCACTAAGCCACCAGGGTTTCCTTTGTGGCAACTGCAATAAATAAATGTAGCAGCAGCTGGTGGAGGAAGCAAATTCAAAAGAAGATTCCTTATTTTAATATGGGAAATACAAGAACATGTTCATAGGAATCATCCAATAAACAACAACAACAACAAAAATCAGTGATGTAAGAGGTGGAGTTAATTGCTTCATTAACTGCCTGAAAGAGCAGGATGGAATCTCCTGCCCACGTGAAGGAGGAACTGGCCTTAGAAAAGGCAGAGTGTGAGGATGCAGACGCGAGTCAGTAAGCAGTCTTTGGAAGCCTCTTTGAATTGCTTTGACATTATCAATAAAACAGACATAAGGTCACCAATTTAAGGCAGTGTCAGGAGAGAAAGCATGGGAGGCTTAAAGCAAAAGAGGATCTGAAATAAATTCACAGGGGCTGGAGGCAGAAGAAGTGCTTCATTACTCCTTTACTTTAAACTCAGTGCAGTTATTTCTACTGCAAGCAGGAAAGGAGAGAAACGTACATAAGAATTTTTTTAAAAGGTGACTATGCATATCTCGTAAGCTGGAAATAAGGTTTCAGTGAAACTTGCCTTTGTAAGATACTGTCTCATGTAACATCTGTCTCAAAGCAGTTTCTGTATCTAAGAGCAAAATATTTCCAAATAAGCTGCTCCCAAATGATGTGCCTATGAATGGCAAAATGAAAGGACAGACTATCAGCTTCAAGGGAAGGAAATATTAAAACCTTTCTTCAGTCCTTTCTTTAAGGCCAAATCCTGCCTTTTTCTTCCTATGGCTCCATAATAGTGGTTGCTGGTGTCAGAAAAGAATGGGAATTAAAAATATTATGCAAAACCATCAGCATAGCAAGCAATTAAAAAGAGAGAGAGAGATAACTTAGAAGGCTGATGTCAGAAAAACACTTGGTCAGGCTCTAGGGTTGATGAAAAGCAGTGTGGTTAACAACTCAGAAAGCCAAGGGAAGTTTGTTTACTATTGCAAGGTCATGAACACCAGAAAGCATTGTCAGGAGCAAAGGAGGATGCCCCTCAGCCTGGAACACAGTCCCTTTAAGAGACATATACTCGCAGAACCAAAAACGCCCAAGAGACTGAATCTGTCAGAGCTTGGTTCTACTTGAACTAAAATTTGATCTTTCCACCACCTGCTGACCTACAGTTTCCTCAGTGGGTGTTAAATGTTACTGAACCACACACTAGAGGATGTCTACAGTCTTTGACATCTCACAACCTTAAATGGTGTAATTGGCACCACTGGAAAATGTTGAGACATTGTCCAATCTACTTCTTTTTCCAGAATTCAACACTGTTCTTGGCAAGGAGACCTTGAGTGTCACAGAGTCTGGAACAACAATGCCACTAGCTCAGAGTATTCATGAAAGCATTTCTTTTCATCGTTCAAGGACAAGCCTGTTTTACACCAAAGACATACAGAATGAAAACAGGGGCGTTGTGAGCAGGCGGTCATTGGGAATTAATACAGTTGCTGTAGTTACCCTGCAATACACTATGCCAAAGCTTAACATTTGAAACAAACATTTACTATTTCGCAGTTTCTGCAGATCAGAATCCCAGATGCAGCTTAACTGGTGTGGTGTCACAGACCTGCAGTCAGGGCGAGGCTCGAATGGAGGCAGAGTCACTTCCAAACTCAACGGTTGTTAGCTGGATTCAGTTCCTGCATGGTTTTTGTGGGGAGGAACTCAGTTCTTCGCAGGCTGTCGACTGTAGGCCTCCCTTTTTAGCCGTATGGGCCTCTCCACAGAGCAGCTTACAATGTGGCAGCTGGCTTCATCAAAGACGCAAGTGACAGGGCGAATAAGCAAGCAACATGGAAGTCACAGTCTTTTCTACAACCTAATCTTGGAAACCCTGGTGGCCTAGTGGTTAAGTGCCACGTCTGCTAACCAAAAGTTTGGTAGTTCTAAACTGCCAGGCCCTCCTTGGAAGCTCTATGTGACAGTTCTACTCTGTTCTATATAGGGTTGCTATGAGTCACAATCGACTTGATGGTTGGCACTGGATTTGGGCTTTTGGTTTGGAGTCTTGGAGGGGGGCATCTATCCTTTTGCTGTGTTCTGTCTGCAAGAAGAGAGTCACTGGGTCCAGGCAACACTCAAGGGTGGGAATGGTAGGGTGTGGATTGGACAATGGCTACCAGACGAGGATCACTGAGAGCCATCCTACAGGCTGTCTTGAAAACCCTGGTGGCATAGTTGGTTAAGCGCTATGCCTGCTAACTAAAAGGTTGGCAGTTCAAATCTGCCAGGTGCTCCTTGGAAGCTCTATAGTGCAGTTCTACTCTGTCCTCTAGGGTCACTATGAGTCAGACCCAACTCGATGGCAGTTGGTTTTTTTTTTTTTTTCCTTTTCTTTTTTACCACGTTAAACCAGTAAACCCACTGCAGTTTAGTCAACTCGAGTGTGTGGCAACCCAAGTGTTTCAGGCAGAGCTGTACCCCACAGGCTTTTCAATGGCTGATTTTTCCGAAGCAGATTACCAGGCCTTTCTCCAAGGCACCTCCAGGGAGACTTGAACCTCCAATCTCTCAGTTAGCAGCCAAGTGCATTAAGCACTTGCACCATTCAAGGGCTCTACCTACCCTAATAGTGAATTTAAAAACTAACCCAAGGTAAACCATGGTATACATACTCAATGGAGCACTATGCAATGATAAAGAATAATGATGATTTCAGAAAACATCTCATAACCTGGTTTCAACTGGAAGACATGATGTTGAGCGAAAGTAGTCAGGGACAAAAGGACAAATACTGTATGAGACCCCTATAATAAGAATTCAGAAACAGACTTATGTATAGAAGAAAAGACTCTGATGGTTGCAAGGGAGGGGAAGGAGGGAGGGCGAAAGGGGGAGGGTTTATACTAGAGAGTTGGTAGAAATTTGATTGGGAGAAATCAGTGATAGCACACATTAGAAATAAGAACAATATTAAGCGGACTTCAGCATAACTGAATATTCCTTCCATCTTAATCCAATATTGCAAGGATAGAATAGCTGGGGCAGGGGACAGGGGACCATGCTCTTAGGCGAAATCGAGGCCAATTGGCACAACTAGCGTTTTGCTAAGAGGGCTCTCTGCACCCCACATTGGTGAGTGGCGTCTGGGGTCTTAAAAGCAGCCAAGCTGCCATCCGAGGGCACAGCAAATGGTCCCAACTCAGCAGGAATGGATGCTCACCGAGGACCAAAATGACATAGGGTAGAGACAACCCAGAGGATAGAGAGACCCACGTGAGTGGGTGCCTACATCAACTTGGGACCGGAGGAACCGGATGGTGCCCAGCCACCACCAGTGATAGCCGCGATGGAGCTCACTGAGTCTCACTGGCAATACAAGAATAAAAAGCGGTGCACCCTGAGATCTCCACCAAAAGGCCTCAATTGATGGTCCAGCAGCTTAGGGGTTCCCCTGGGAGCATGGCCCCTGGCTCTGATGCTGCCCTTGTCCGTAAATCATAATGAAGGTCCATTCTTCGGACACGAGTGGATTGGACTTGGCAATGCAGAGTGACCATATATTGGATGCACTTTATGGTTCTATGCATCTATAAGATATCATCCTGCTGACCTCTGGTGGGAGTACGGAGAGTGGGTGGAGAGGAGGGGAAAGGAGACTGCTGGGAGGATGAGACATGTATGCAGCAGAGAGGAATAGTGTGCTGTCACCGGACAGGGAGAGCAGTGGAAGCTGCATATAGGTGGGCATGTAAATTTATATGGGAATGTACATTTTCACTCAGTCATTATAAAAAATTAAAATAAAATAAAAAAAACTAACCCAAAACAGTCCTGAAAAACTCCCTTCAGATTGCTTGCCTCTGTGACCAGCTCCAAGTCTCTCCCCACAGCAGAATACAGCCTAGGAACGAAACAAGGCTGCATGTTCATGTTCTAAAACCCTGCCTTGTCTGGATGAGGTTTACCCCGGAGGGCTCACTGTTGCTTTTTCAGGTGCACAGTCTCTAACTGTAGTCTTTGGATCTGCGCTTGGCTCCCAGCTCCTCACTCTCCATATCCCTGGTCCTGGCAGCTTTCCTCAGCTGGCAGGGCCCCTGGACACATCCTTTGGGAGTTCTCATTCAGTCACTGTCATCCCCTCCTGTGTTTCCCTCTGTGAGGACCTTCCGCACTGCCAGGGACATGGTGCTTACTGCCTCCCGTCAAGAGCTTTCCCCAAAAGGTGAGTGAATGACGTATGATTCTCTCACTCAAATTCTAACCCCTTCTACTTCAACCAAAATGGAAATGGAAGGTGGAACTAAGGAGGTAAGAGCTACTGCAAACTTCATTTTGAATACGAATTTCTGGGCCTATGTAAAGAGCTTACGTGTCTCAGGCATTTAGTGTTACTGTAACAGAAATACCACAAGCCAACTGATGAAGGACTCGCTCAGGAAAGAAATGGTGAGGAATTAGCCTGCGCCAGAAGCAATCCTGTCCCAGGTTTCCCTCATACTTCACAGAAGTGGGCCACACTACTGTGTGGGTCTATGGTGCTCTGGAAGCCTCACCCTGATGAGCAGAATAAAGGCTGCTGGTGGTCCCAAACCTTTCTGTGGTGAATTTAGCAATCCCAAGTTCAGGGTCACCCCAAGTAAAGCTCACCAGCCCCTTCCCTTACTATGCTTTTGTCAGCTACAAGGGAGGTGGTGACATGGACCACAAATTTATGTGCCACACAGACCCGGGCTGGAACCCTGGCTCATCTTTGTATTAGTTACGGGGAGGCAGAAAGACCTCAGGCACAGCCTGAACCTCCTGTGTACAGGTTTCCAGAAAAGACTGAGTGATGCAATTCTCAGTATACCTAAGAGGCCACCAGGTCACTCTCTGCTTCTCTGTCCCCTGGAGACTTCTATTCTCCTCTCTCAGATGCCCCAGGTCTCCACTGCCTGGCTTCCAAAAGGCCATCCTGAGCAGGCTCCTCATTCTCCCTCTTCCCTCTCCCTAGAACGCTCCTTTCAGAGCTACTGCACCAGGAAAACCTTCTCCCAGAACCTCTCCAGTGAAAGAAGGCTTGTGACCTCCTTCATGCTGCCACACTCAAGACTTTTGCGGGCTCTCTCAATTATCCATCAGGGGTGCAACGAGCGGTTCTCTATGATTAAATAGGAACACACAGAGATACTTTGAAGTCCCCCTCCCATATCTGTTTCCAGCACATGATCACTCTAATCTTGCCAGTCCCAAACCCTGCACAAACCCAGTCAGCTGTTTTCTCCTCTCCTGTTCCCAAGCTGTCGACAAACACTGAAGTCTGCTGGCTGGCTCCCATTATAAATCTGTTATTCAGCCTCAGTGGCTCATTAATGCTTTTATTCATCCTAACTAACTGTCAGTCCTGCTCCATACAGCAGTAATTCCAACCTATTCTACTCTTCTGTAATCCCCAAATACCTCAGCCCCTTCCTCCCAAGCCTCCCACTTCAATGAAAAACTTAATGCTATCTCCCTCACCCCCTCCTTCCTTTACTTCACAATAACTTTATAACTTCACCTGCCTATGTGGTCTCCCTAGTCTGCAAAAACACAGGATCTTCACCCTTTTCCAACACTAGCAGACATCCCTGAGCTCCTAGATTTAGTCACATTAATTACCTTCATGTCTTAGTCATCTAGAGCTGCTCTAACAGAAATACTACCAGTGGATGGATTTAACAAAGACAAATTCATTCTCTCACAGTCTGGCAGGCTACAAGTCCAGATTCCAGGTGTCAGCTCCAGAAGAAGGCTTTCTCTGTGTGTCAGCTCTCGAGAAAGGTCCTTGTACATCAATCTTCCCCTGGACTAGTTGCGTTTCTGCGCAGGAGCTCTGGGTCCAATGACGTACTCTGCTCCTGGGGCCTCTTTTTTAGTTGTGTGATGTCCCCACTCTCTCTGCCAGCTTCCCTTTCCATTCATCTCTTGTAACATGAAAGGCAGTGCAGACCACACCACCAAGGAAACTCCTTTATAGCGGATCAGGGATGTGACTGGAGCAGGGGTGTTCAACCCACCCTATTACGCTTGAACCACAGGCAGAGATCATGATTCACAACACATATGAAAAGTAACCAAATGGAAGACAACTACATAAAACTGGGACTCATAGCCTAACTAAGTTGATACTTGGGGGGGGGACATAAACCAATACATGACAGTTCACAACTCCCTTTATTGCTGAGGATAAGACGCTTTCTCCCTGCATTCTCAACCCTGCCCCACTTCTAACAGCTTTCTTTCCATCTGCCAACATTATACACAAGCCACATTTATCATCCACGATTCCTCATCACTTATTTGCCTTTCACTGGAATCTGGCTTCTGTCTTCAATAGTTTACAGAAGATGCTTTCCTAAATGTCTCTAGTA
Organism: Heterohyrax brucei; assembly: GCA_028571685.1. Lineage (NCBI taxonomy): Eukaryota > Metazoa > Chordata > Mammalia > Hyracoidea > Procaviidae > Heterohyrax > Heterohyrax brucei. Next base: position 57,675,710 of record CM053149.1, read on the forward strand.
TCTAAATGCTAAACTCTCTGATCCCATCTTAGTCGTGCTCCCATTTGACCTCTCTGCAGTCTCAATAGTGCCGTCATTAAAGCACTCAGCTACTAACTGAAAGGCTGGCAGTTCGAACTCACCAGCAGCTCCACGGGACAAAGATGTAACAGTGCGCTTCTGTAACAATGTTAGCCTTGGAAACTATGGGGCAACTCTACTCTGTCTTTTGGTCACTAGGAGTGGGAATCATCTCAGTGGCAACAGGTTTATTTTGTTGTTGTTATTTGTATCCTTCCTTAACCTGCTTTGTTCCTTCTGTGCTCTCTCCTCTCATCTTTTCTACTTTGTCTAGCCTCACTGCTCATGCATCTTTCTCCTCCTGGCCCTTAGAGATAAACATTTCCAATGGTCTCTACAGGTATCTTCTTTTTTCACCACATATACCTCTCTCTAGGCAACTGTATCTACTCCCTTGAGTCCAGCACCAAAGACTTTTAAATCTACTTCATTAGTGGTGACTTTACTTCTGAATGTCAGTTCCTTTTGAGATTTCCAACTTTATCAACCTCATAAATTTATTGCCTTCATTGCTAGCTTACCTATTCTAGAACCGTTTTGGAACACAAATACATCAGCTTCTCTACTAGTCCCCAAAATACCTCCTTCACCTATGTTTCCTCTTCCCATTTTCACTTGAAATATTTCCTCCTCTTGAGTTCATACAATTAAGTTCTGCCTTAGCTTACCTTTAAAGAACTATTATTCCCTCAGGACTGAACTGTATTTGGTCACCAAGATTTCTTTGCATCCACCCTCTTTCCTTCCATTTCCACTGTCATCATCTTTATAATAATCACTGGAACTTTATTACTAATAATTTTTATTCGATCTGTCACCTCCTCAAATTATGTCTCAGAATATTTTGAAATTTACCCTTGAACATAGAGTAGCTAATGTGAAAAGAAGAAATGCTGAAATGAAAGAGTTGAACATAAGATTTTAAAGAGACGCTGAAGAAGACAGAGTATTCTAATGACATCTCCAAAGATTTGGAGGTAGAAAACCAAAAGGGAAGAAGATGCTTGGCATTTCTCAAGTTGAATAAGCTGAAGAAAAAATTAAAGCCTTGGGCTGTAGTCCCAAAGAATTCCTTGGGCAAAAAAAATTAAGCAATGCAGAAGTATAAAAAAGAAGATGGAAGGAATACACAGACTCACCATCCCAAAAAGGACTGGACAACATTCCAACATTTCAGATGGTAGCTTATGATCAAGAACCAATGATACTAAGGGAAGAAGTCCAAGCTACACTGAAGGCATTGGCAAAAACAAGGCTTCATGAGTTGGCAGATTACCAACTGAAAATTTTCAACATAATGGATGCAATGCTACAGGCACTCAGTCATCCATCTATGCCAAGAAATCTGGAAGACAGCTATCTGGTCAACTGATTGGAAGAAATCCATATCTGTGCTCACTCTAAAGAGAGATGACCCAACAGAATGCAGCAATCAGCTAACAGTATCATTAATACTACATTCAAATAAAATTATGCTGAAAATCACTCAAAAACAGTTGCAGCAGTACACAGACAGGGAGAGTCAAAAACTTCAAGCCAGATACAGAAGAGTGCAAGAACAAGTGATGTCACTGCTGATGTCAGATGGCTCTTGGCTAAAAGCAGGTAACACCAAAAAGATATTTGCCTATGTCTTACTGACTGTAAAAGACAAATGACTGTGTGGATCATAAAAAGTTATGGATAACATAAAGAAGAACAGGAATTCCAATGCACTTATTGTGTTCATGTGGAACCTGTATGTAGGCTAAGACACAATCATTTAAACAGAACAAGGGGATACTGTGTGGTTTAAAATCAGTAAAGGTGTGTGTCAGGAGTGTATCCTTTCACTGTATTTATTCGGTCTATATGCTGAGAAAATAATCTGGGAATCCAGATTATATGAAAAAGAATGAGGAACAGGATTAAAGGAAGACTCAATAACACCCTGCAGTATGCAGATGTCACAACCTTGCTTGCTGAAAGCAAAGAGGACTAGAAGCACTTACTGATGGAGATCAAAGACCATAGTCTTCACTACAAATTACACTTTAACATAAAGAAAACAAAAATATTAACAATGGGACCAATAGGCAACATCATGGTAAATGAAAAAAGATTGAAGTTTTCAAAGATTTCATTTTACTTGGATCCACAATCAACACCCATGGAAGCAGAAGTAAGATATCAAAGAACACATTGCACTGAGTGAATCTGATGCAAAAGATCTCTAAAAAAGCATTAAAAAGCAAAGATGTCAAATTGAGGAGTAAGGTGCACTTGACCCAAGACATGATATCTTCCATTGCCTCATATGCATATGAAAGCTAGACAATGAATATACTGATAAATTGATACATCTGAATTACGATGTTGACAAAGAATATTGACTATACTATGCATTGCCAGGAGAACAAAGAAATCTGTCTGGGAAGACATACAGGCAGAATAGTCCTTAGAGGCAAGGATCTTGCTTGAGAACTTCATCTCACTTATCTTGGACATGTTATCAGGAGGGACCAGTCCCTCCAGAAGGACATCATGCTTGGTAAAGCAGAACATCAGTGAAAAAGAGGAAGACACTCAAGGAGACGGACTAACACTTTGGCTGCAATAATGGGGTCAAATATAGCAAAGATTATGAGAAGGATGCAGCATGAGGCAATGTCTCTTTCTGTGGTGCGCAGTGTCACTGTGAGTCAGAACAGACTCCTTGATTTCACCTAAAAATACAACATGCAGCAGTAACAACCAAACGGTCTTGGGTGGTGTGAACAGTCTACTCTTGACTAACCCAAAAGTTGGTGGATCAAGCCCAAGCTGCAGCACCACATTTAAAAGTCGTGCTGATTTGGTTCCATGAAGTTTGTCAAGAAAACCACACAGGGCAACTCAACGCTGTGACACATGGGTCTGTCATGAACAAGAATCAACTTAATAGCAAGAGGTTTGGTTTTGAGTTTTTTGTTGTCATCTGTTTGTTTTTAATAGAGCCAAAGTGGTGGCCACAAAGAATAAGAGCACCCCACTGAATACACAGCAAGTATAAGGTGTAATTCAGCAAAGGCAAGACCAGGCTTGTGACAGATGTCCTTCAGAGTCTGGTAAAAAGAAAAAAAAAGGAGAGATCAGTGGTAGGGATCACAAGTCACAAACACATATACTCTTCAAATATTGCCTTGGATTACTCGGACCTGTGGGAATAAAAGCTACAATATACTTTAAGGACAGTGAATAATGCTTCACCCAAAAGGAGGGCAAACAGAGCCATCAGGAAGAAGAATGTCTCAGCAAAGGATATGAGGTCTCCTAGAAATTAGCATCATTGTCTTTTTAATTGTCAGAGCCATAGCTAAAATAGTAAATGATGCAGGAAGCACCAAAAGAGGATGCAAGGAAGATGCAGAATCATTGTACCAAAAAGAAATGGTCAACATTCTTCCATTTCAGGAGGTAGGATATGATCAAGGACCAACAACGCTAATCAAAGGAGTCCAAGCTGCACTGAAAACACTAGCTAAAAAACACGGTTCCAAAACTGAGAGAATACCAAGACGTTTCAACAAATGCATGCAGCACCAGAAATGCTCACTTATCTGTGTCAGGAAATTTGGAAGACAGCTACTTAGCCATTTGACTGGAAGACATCCATATTTATGTCCATCGTAAAGAAAGGTGATCAGGATATGGGGACCATGGTGGCAGAGAACACCTAGCTCAATTGGCTGGCATAACAGAGTTTATATAGAAAATGTTTCAAATTCTGCTTTGGTAAAGTAACTTCTGTGGTCTTAAAAGCATGTCAGAGGCCATCTAATATATTGGTCTTAGCCTGTCGGAGGCGCGGGAGAATGAAGAAAACCAAAGACACAAGGGAAGGATGAGTCCAAAGGACTAATGGACCACAGCTACCACAGCCTCCACCAGACTATGTCCAACACAACTAGATGGTGACTGGCTACCACCATGGTCAGCTCTGAAAGGGACCACAGGGAAAGGTCCCAGACAGAGCTGGAGAGAAATGTAGACAAAATTCTGACTCAAAACACAAAGACCAGATTTAAACTGGCCTGACAGAGACTGGAAAAACCCAAACCCTCAGAGTATGGCTCCCAGACAGCCTTTTAGCTCAGGAATGCAGTCACTCCTGAGTTCCACCTTTTGGCCCAAGATTAGGCAGGGCCATAAAATAAAACAAGACCAAATGAGTATATTGGCCCAGGGGCAAGGACTAGAAAGCAGAAGGGGACAGAACAGTTGGTAACAGGGAACCCACGATCAAGAAGGGAAAGCGTTGGCATGTTGTGGGGTTGGTAACAAATGTCACAAAACAGCATGTGTACTAATTGTTTAAGGAGAAGCCAGTTTGTTCTGTAAAACTTCATCTAAGACGCAGTAATTAAAAAATACATATATATATAAATAGAATTGAAATAATAAAGACTAAAGAGGAAAATACCACTCCCTGAAAAAAGATGATCGAACAGAAAATAGAAATGATAGAATATCACTAAGATCATACACAAGAAAAAAATGTAGCTCAAGATCATTCAAAAGCAGTTGCAGCCATACATTGAGACAGAACTGGCAGAAATTCAAGCCAGATTCAGGAGAGGACTTGGAACAAGGGATATCATTGATGACGTTGGATGGATCATAGCTGAAAGCAGAGAACACCAGAGAGATGTTTACCTACGTTTTATAATTATGCAAAGGCATTCAACTGTGCCGATCATAACAAATTATGGATAACATTGCAGAGAACAGGAATTCCATAACACTTAATTGTGCTCACGAGGAACCAGTAATCAGAGCCAGAGGCAGTTAGCAGAGCAGAACAAGGGCATACTCTGAGGTTTAAAGTCAGGAAAGGTGTGAGCCAGCATGTATTCTTTCAGCATACCTTTTCAATCTGTATGCTGAGCAAATAATTCAAGAAGCTGGACCATATGAAGAATGAGGCATCAGGACTGGAGGAAGGCTCAATTAATAGCCTGTGATACGAGGTCTGATAATTGAGTGTGCAAACTTAATTGTTCTAAGTGCTACATACCTCACTGCTGAATATCACTACAATCACCTTCAAAGTACTCCTCTAGGGAAGCTACACACTGATGCCAATGACTAGTTCACTCTTCAAAACAATTTTGGAACTCTTTCTGGAATGGCCATTGTGCACAGCGGCAAGTTCACAAACTTAACTGTATGAGAACTGCCAATTACGTTCGTGAACTCATCCTAGAAAAGGTGCCACATACTTTATTGCTGAATGTCACAATGGTCACCTTTGATGTACTCCCCTCGGGAAGCTATGAACCAACACCAGTGCCTAGTCAGTCTACCCCTCAAAGCAAATTGGGAACTCTTTCTGGAATGGCAATCAGAGCGGTCACTGGATCACCTTTGATGTCCTGCATGTCATCAAAATGTCTTCCTTTCAATATTTCCTTTATCTCTGGGTAAAGAAAAAAGTCATTGGGGGCCAGATTTGGTGAGTGGGGAGGGTGATCTGATACATTTCTTTGTTTACTGGCTAAAAACTCCCTCACAGACAACAATCAAGTTCTCAAACTTGCCACCATGCCACCGTGCACAATATCCATTCCAGAAAGAGTTCCACTGCTTTGAAGGGTGGACTAGGCATTGGTGCATAGCTTCCCAAAGGGAGTACCCGGAAGGTCACTGTAGTGATATTCAGCAATGAAGTATCAATTAAGTTCACAGACTTCATTGTCGGGTCTTGCACATGAGGTCATTGTGAGTTAGAACCAGCTCCGTGACACCCAGCAACAACAGCACGGCTGTGAAAGTAGACACAGCATGAGGGGACCCTTCTTGGCTGATAATCAGTGCTATTCTCCCTGCTCCTCACTTGCCAGGCAACAGTACCTCCGTCTTACTCTTGGCCTGGTGGGATCACTTACCAGTGAACTGTGATGCAGAGCAGAGACTAGAAGAAAGGCCTTCCCAAATAACCAGTAGCTCCTTCTAAGGTCCTTGTGATTTATCAAAACATCAACCAAGACAGAAACATGGTCTTAAGCTAAGTATGTTTTCACCAATGTGAAGCAGACAGGAAAAGGCAAGGACCATCATATGGTCCTTAGCCAAGCAATGCCAGCACTGGTAACCGACAATCCAGACTCATTCATCATTATCTGCCACCACACTCGGGGCTCCTGTTTCAGTGACCTTATGCAGAAATGTGCAGCCCATTTCCACCTCCCTCCGTGTTGCACACATCACGTTTCCTCCTAGTTTCCCAGTGATTTATAGGAGTTGAAAGCAGCTATGAGTCAGCAGTGATTAACTAGAGGAGATACCTCTAAGTCACAGATCAATTCACTTCCTTCTCAGCAGTCTCATTTCTTTGTGGTTATTTTAGTGCTTTTGAATCTCAGTAATAAATGAGACTTTCAGTGCCCATCTCCCTGTCTGATGGTGAGTTTAAATCTCAGGTGTTACTGGCGGTGTCATGGATTGAATTGTGTCCCCCCAAAAAATGTGTGGATTGATTTGGCTGGGCCATGATTCCTAGTATTGTATGATGTTCCTCCATGTTGGAAATCCTGGCTCTAGGATGTTAGTGAGGAGGATGGGCAGCAGTTGGGTTGACGCAAACCGAAAACACCAAACCCCTTGCAATCCAGTGGGTTCTGACTCACAGTGACCCTACAGCAGAGTAAAACTGCCCCACAGAGTTTCTAAGGTGCAGCCTGTGGAATCAAACTGCTGATGACTTCGTTAGCAGCTATACCACTTAACCCCTACACCACCAAGGTTTGGCAAGTCTCAATCTACATTGCGTCTTGAGGCAAATACTTGGGATATAAGAGGAAGAAACAGACAGGGGGCCCTCAGACCACCAAGAAAGCCGTTCAGGGAGCACACAGCACATTCTATGGACCTCGAATCTCTGCATGGAAAAGCTCCTAGTCCAGAGGAACACTGATTTGACTTTGGACTTCTGACCTACTTCACTGTGAGGAAATAAACTTCTCTTTGTTATAGCCAACCACTTGTGATATCACTATTAGGAGCAATAGATGACAAAGACAGGAGGGAAGGGGATATGAGAAAATACACCTGCAAAGGACACCTTCTTCCAGGTCACATAACTCAGAGAGCTTCATCCTGCACCATCTGATGGGCTATCAATGGTACTACAGCAGTTTCTCAAGAGGAAGGCAGAGACATAAGCTCAAACTGATGTATTTCATGATTTACAGAATAAATCCCTGGAAAAGAGGCCTCAACCTTGAGGTCAGCAGTCACCAAAGGACCTGTTAGGCTGAGGAAGAGAACAATTTTACTTTTTTTAATGTCAGAGAACTCTCCTAAGTCATTTTCCCACCTGTGAAGCAGGTGTCAGCAAATTAGACTCATTTAGCTTAACCTTCTTTCCCTGACACAACAGCACAGTTAGCAATAAACTGGCTGAGAAAGCAACCAAACAGGTCACCTGAGGGAGAGAGCAGGCAAGAGGCACAAGTAAGCCCATCCTCATTAATCAGTCTATAAATACTACAGAATTGAACATAGGGCCACACTCCTGAGTACTAGGAGAGGAGACACACCCACTGCCGTCGAGTCTGGTCCAACTCATAGTGACCCTATAGGTCAGAGTGGAACTGCCCCATAGAGTTTCCAAGGAGCACCTAGTGGATTTGAAGTGCCAAGCTCTTTGTTACCATCTACAGCACTTCACCACTAGGCCACCAGGGTTTCCGGAAGAGATCCATATTTATGCCTATTTCCAAGAAAGACCATCCAACCGAATGTGGAAATTATCAAGCAATATCATTAATATAACTCAAACAACCAAACTCACTGCCATTGAGTTAGTTCCAACTTACAGCAACTCTATGGGACAGACTAGAACTGCTCCATAGAGTTTCCAAGCAGCATCTGGTGCATTCAAACTACTGACCTTTTGGTTAGCAGACATAACACTTAACCACTACGCCACCAGAGTTTCTATTTAATATAACACACAAGTAAAAATTTTGCTAAAGATGATTCAAAAGCAGTTGCCACCTTATATTGACAGGGAACTGCCAGAAATTCAAGCAGGATTCGGAAGAAGACATTGAATCAGGGATACCACTGCTGATTCCAGATGAATCTCAGCTGAAAGCAGAGAATACCAGAAAGATGTTTACTTCTGTTTCATTGACTACCCAAAGGCATTTAACTGTGTATCCTAACAAATTATGGATAACACTGCAGAGAATAGGAATTACAGAACACTTAGTTCTGCTCATAAGGAATCAATACACAGATCAAGAGGCAGTCATGCTTTAAAGTCAGGAAAGATGAGCATCAGGGTTGTGTCTTTTAACCATATACCTATCTCATCTGTATACTGGGCAAATAATCTGAGAAGCTGGACTATACAAAGGAGAACAGGGCATCAGGATAGGAGGAAGTTTCCTTAACAACCTGCATTATGCAAATAAAATAACCTTGCTTACTGAATGTGAACAGGATTTGAAACTTTTACTGATGTAGATCAAAGACCACAGCCTTCAGTACGCAGTACACCTCAACATCAAGAAAACAAAAATCCTCACAAATGGACCAATAAGCAATGCCATGATAAATGAAAAAAAGATTGACATCATCAAGGATTTCATTTTACTTGAATCAGCAATCAACACCCATGGAAGCAGCAGTCAAGAAATCAAAATATGCATTGCACTGGAAAAACCTGCTGCAAAAAACCTGTTGAAAGTGTTCAAAAGCAAAGGTGTCACTGGGAAAACCAAGGTGCTCCCGACCCAAGCCATGGTATTTTCAGTTGCCTCATACATATGCAAAAGCTAGACAATGAATAAGCAAAACAGAAGAACTGATGCCTTTGAATTGTGGTGTTGGAGAAGAATACAGAATGTACCATGGACCCAAAAGAACAAACATCTGTTCTAGAACTACAACCAAGGAGCTCGTTAGAAGCAAGAATGGTCAAACTATGTCTTATAAACTTTGGACATGTTGTTAGGAGGGATTAATCCCTGTGGAAGGACATCACGCCTGGTAGAGGGTCAGTAGCAAGGGGAAGACCCTGAACAAGACTGACTGAGGCAATGGGTGAAACAATGGTCTCAAGCATACCACCGATTGTGGGCATAGTACAGAACCAGGATTGTTTTTTTCTGTTACACATAGGTCACCAGGGTCAGAACTGACTCAACTGCACCTAACTACAACAACATCTCAGAAAGGATTACTTTTAGGACCCACCTTACTTGGTATGGCCTAATTATCATAACAAAAGAAAATTTCTAACCCACTCCTTACTCACTGACGTGGTTAGGTCCCAAAGACCAGGTTGTTACACAAAAATGGAGGATAACCACATCAGATCATGAAATGGAAGATGATTACATCATTGCATGACTGCCAATTACATTACTGCATAACTACTAAACCACTGAAAATTATGGTACAGCCAAGCTGACACATAATTGTAAGCATTATTGTCAGTGCTACTCTCATCTCACACCTTGGCCTTCATTACTGCCAGATGTATGTCATTAACCTGCAAAATAGTTAGATAGTAAATTTTCTTACAGTTGTTGTAAACAAAAAATGTCAGATAAAAAGACAGTAGGTGAGGAGTGGATGTATTTCCAAACAGGGTCATATTTAGAGATATAGGAGTTAGGACTTCAATATACAAGGACTGCCAATTAATTTCATGAACTCAACCTAGAAAAAGTGTTACATATCTCATTGCTGAAAATCACTACAGTCATCTTCAAAGTATTCCCCTTGGTAAGCTTTGCACTGATGCTAGTACCTAGGCCACCCTTCAAAGCAATTTTGAGACTCTGTTTCCGGAATGGCCATCAGGGCTGTCATCACATTACCTTTGATGTCTTGAATGTCATCAAAATGTCTTCCTTTCAATATTTCCTTTATCTTCCGGTAGAGAAAAAAGTCATTAGCGGCCAGATTACGTGAGTAGGGAAGGTGTTCAAATATAGTTATTTACTTGTTAAAAACTCCCTCACAGACAACTAGACAACTTGCCACTTTGCCACCGTGCACAATGGCCGTTCCAGAAAGAGTTCCAAAACTGCTCTGAAGGGTGGAACAGGCGCTGGCATTGGTGCATAGCTTCCAAAGGGGAGTCCTTTGAAAGTGACTGTAGTGATATTCAGCAATCAGTTCTGTTTTAGAATAACTAAGTTTGCAGACTTAATTGTCAGACCACGTAGCTTTTTGGTAAGCACAATGCAATTCATAATACTGGGCTACAATCCAAATGGAGGTGAAATTCTTATAGACTGCCTTTAGAGTCCTGTGTCTTGAATGGAGTTTTGGGTTTTTTTGTTTTTGTTGTTTTACCTCTGTGCTACAAAGTATCTCCAAGGTAATAGATGGAGCGATACCTACCTCCTGCTGTCAAGTCAGTCCAACTCACAGTGACCCTAGAGGTCAGAGGAGAACAGCCCCATAGAGTTTCCAAGGAGTGCCTGGTGGATTTGAACTGCCGACCTTTTGGTTAGCAGTGTAGCACGTAACCCACTACACCACCAGGGTTTCCATGTGGAGAGATACAGGAGCCAAATGCTGAAAACACTGTAACAGCAGCAAATAAATGGTTCACTCTACTGGAGAGGAGATTCCCGGATGTCTGATCACTGTGGTTCTTGTCTTCCTCTGTCTGCACTGAATCAAACATAAAATCTCGTTTCTGCTTTTAAAAATGCTACATTATGCTGGAATGCTTTTTGCAAATATTTTATAAAGTCCATCTCATTCCTAATAGCACAATCTCTGGTAAGGCAATGTGTCCTACTTCCACTCACACTTCATGGGCCAAAGCAAGTCATATGGCCACTCCTCACTTCAAGTGGAGACATGACTAATCTTGCCATTATTCACATTCATACGTTCACAAGCCCTGCAGAGTCAGTCTACTTTCAAGTATGCCTCGGATCACTCCCTTCCTGGCGGATCTTTCGGGCCTGTGCACTCCTCACCTGAATTACAACAAAAGCCCCCAACATGACTTCCTGCTGCTAGTCAGACCCCTCTCTGATTCATTCTGCACATAGCTGCCACACGCCACCTGTAAATGCACAAATCTCAGTCCTCATTTGGGTCCTGTGGCTTCCAGATCAGCAGACAAAATCTCAGCTTGGCACAAAGGCCCTTCTGAGTCTGGCTGTTGCCCGTGTCCCTGGCCTCACCTCCCACCCCTTCTTTACACTCACCCTGCTCAGCCCCTTACCATTTGGTCCCAGGCCATGATTCCCACCTCTGAGTTCTGGCACCTACTGTGCCCTTGGGCTAAGACACCTTCTTACCACTTCTTTTATTAGCTGTCTTAGTTTTCTAGCACTGTGGTAACAGAAGCATCATAAGTGAGTGGCTTCAAGGAACAGAAAGTTATTTTCTTACAGTTCTGAAGGCTAGAAGTGCAAATTCAGTGTGTAGCTCCAGAAGAAAGTCCTTTCTTTGTCTATTTCAGCTTCTAGTAGCTGGGTACCCTTGGAGCTCCCGGGCCGGTAGATTCAGCTACCTCATCATCCTCAGACACAGGCACTCTTCCCCTCTACGTGTTTCTTCTACATTTAATCTGCTTTTCTCATAATTTAGAAGTGATTGGGTTTAGGACACATTAGGTTATAAGGCCTCTTAACATAAGAGAAAACCCTGCTTCCAAACAGGATGAAATGAGGTATAAAAGTTAGGACTCCAGCGCTTCTTTGGAGGGAACACAATTCAACTCATCATCACACTCAGTAAGACCCTTCAAAAATCAGCTCAAGAAATTCCTCCTCCAAGAGACCTTGTCTGATGCCCCCTGTCCAGCTCAGATATCTTGGCGACCCCAGCGTACCCCCGTATTCTTCAGTCAGCACACTCTCCACCCGCACGCATCTTTTATGTCACCTGTCTTGTTCCCAGAGGGCATCTGAAGGCTTCTGAAGTCAGGAAGCAGTGCCCAGCACTGTGCCAGCCGTACGTCAGGCATTCCCTAAACAGTAAGCGAATGAGCACATGAACGCAGGCACATGGGCTTCGTGCTAGCTACCAGGAGCTCGAAGATGAGTCACACACCACCTTCAGGGCACACAGTCACTGGAAGTCTCTACAATAAAGTGCAAGGCAGCAGGAAAGCTGAGGTGGAGACAGAAGACAATACCGGTCCCCTGCCAACTAAGTCAGTAAATGTTCCTTTAATAAACGTTCTTCCCCAGTCCCCAGTCCCCAGTCCCCAGAACTCCTTTGTGCTGTGATTTTTTTTCCTTTCTCCTTCCCTTTTCCCACCCCCACTCCCAACTCCTTTTTCTCTGTCCTTCTCCACGAATCTTGAGGCCTCTGGAACCAGTGTAGAAACCTACTTTAGAGTTTCCTTCCAGTTAACACATCTGTTCCTTAAGATGCTTTTTCCACAAAGAACAAGCTACTTCTAAAAGAAATCAGAGCCAGGACTGGGGATAAACGTCAGAATTGGGCATGAGGACAAGGGAAAAAAAGCGGGAATTTTTATTTTTACATGACCAATTTAAATGGCTTCACTTTCTGCCAACATAGAGACTAATTTCTATGGAAGCAATGTTGTCCACTTGTCCTTACCTATCGAGGTAGCAGGTAACTTCTCTGCCATTAGCCCCTAACACCATAAACAACAGGAAGAGTGAGTCTTGTCCTTCGCCTGCACCCAGGGCTCCAGTCTCCCCACATTTCTGATCTCGCATCACTAATAAGCCCATCAGGAGACAGCTGGACTGCTTACCAGAGTCATCAAGTATAACTCAAGAATGAAAATAGAATTCCATCATTCAGCTGGTGTCAAGAGATCAGCAGTACATTCTATGACACCATAAAAGAAAAAGCAAGACAGTATAGAGTTAGCAGCATAGGACACTCCACTGCTGGGAGTTTAAACCTCACTTCCATGACGTCCTAGCTTTAGGGGACTTTGGCCAAGTTATTTAAGGTCTCAGTTTTCCCACACGTGAAGTGGGAATGGTATTATCACATACTGTTAGCTGTGATCAAGTCAGCTCTGATTCCCAGCAACCTTATGTCTAACAGAAGAAAATGTTGCTCAGTCCTGCACCAACTTCCCGATGGCTGGCATCCTTGAGTCTGTTGTTTTAGCTATTGTCAACCCATTTCAAAGGGGATTTTCCTCATTTTATCTGACCCTGCACTTTACCAAACATGATACCTTTTCCTAGCAATTGGTCTTTCTTGATGACGTGTTCAAAGCAGGAGAGTCAAAGTCGTACCATCCTCATGTCTAAGGATCATTCTGGTAACATTTGTTCTGTGACTGGTTGGTTCGCTCATCTGGCAGATCATGGTATATTCGATATGAATACACCTCAGTATGAACGCACATACTATCCCATACCTAGAATTTCTCCACCCCAGCCTCTGGGACATTTGGGCTGGATGACTGTGCATTGTAGGATGTTCAGCAGCAGCCCTAACCTCCACTCATTAGATTCCAGTAACAAGCACTCTCCACAGCGTAACTTGAATCAATACATATAAAATGCTCAGAACTGCATCTGGCACAATATAAATGCTACAGGACTGAGACCCAGAGGATAACAGAGTCTGGACAAAAGAGAGACTATCTGTTCAGTAGTGAAAAGAACACTGTCATTCCTGTAGATCTCCTAATAAGGTTACTACTTCTAAATCATCCTCCATCCTTCAAGGACCTTGGTAAAAGGATTCAGGAGGCACTGACTACCTCACAAACCTAGATGCACTTGCATTATTATCATCCCTCTTCTCTACCGAATGATACAAGCAATTTGTTGAAAATCGTGTTTATTATCCCCCTCAGCACTTGAATGCCTGCCAGCAAAAGACACTGTACACTATAGAGAAGTTTTTTTATTGGATTTTGCAAACAATAAAACTAATCCATCTGGTCTCACTCATTTTATCTTTGTTTAAAGGCTACTTCATTGTAACAGTAAACATTTGGGTTCCCTGCTGCACAGAGGAAGGGGTTGCTGCATCTCACTGACTCTTTAGTGCACAAGCGGAAGACAGAATCCAGTGGGCTGTCTACACCGTGGGCGGTCCATAAGGAGCTAACATGGCCTCACCATTGGCAGATGACTCCCGCCGTCAGAAAGCTTAGACTCACTCCAAGTCTGACTCTCTCCTCTTAAGACCTGCACACTGTCCAGTCAAATGCTAACTGTACAGCTGCTGTGTGCAAACACCGTGGCCCCTGAGCCATATAAAGCCCTCCTCTATTTCACGACAGAAATCCAGGTCAGTGAAGGTAATGACGGTTCCCATCTTTGGTCCTTCCTTCTCTGACCAAAGGAACCCAGTTCAGTGCACTGCTGCTCAGAGACAATGGTGTACTTCCCTACTATCCTGGTGTCCTCCTCCTGAGGCACTTTGTCTATGGGCTCTCAAAACAAAGTGTCTGCACTGCACCCTTTACCCCAGGTGTGAACTGACCAGCAAAGACGCCACAGGACTATAAAGTCTGTGATCTACATATCAACACGCAAGGCAGCCAGCACGTGCTGTCTCTGTTTGCCAACAGTGCTTCCCCAGACTCTGAAGCTGCTTTAAGTCCAAGTAAGATCCAAGGTCTTTTTCATGCAAACTCCCTCCCAGCTATTTTATCATTGTCTTAGTCATCTTGAACTTCTATAACACCGATACCACAGTGGATGGCTTTAAAAAGAGAATTTCCATTCTGTCACAGCCCAGAGCTACGAGTCCAAACTCAGGACATCAGCTCCAGGGTAAGTCTTTCTCCGCTGGCTGTAGAGGAAGGGCCCTCTCATCAATCTTACCCTGGACTGGGAGCAACTGAGGCACAGGGTCCCTGAGTCCTTTCTAAAGGACACAGTCTGCTCCCAGCAGTGCTTCTTGGTGGTATGCAATCCACAGTTCTCTGCCTGGTTCCCTTTCCTTTACATCTCAAGAGGTCACCTCGAGGTACGGTACAGTATTAAAGGTGGCATCCTGCCTCACCAATGTCACTGCTGCCCATCCTCCCTCATTAACGTCATAGAAGCAGGATTTACAGCACACAGGAACATCACACAGCACCAGGACTCATGGCCTAGCCAAACTGCTATACACAGTTTGGAGGGCACACAATTCAATCTGTGATAATCATGTATGCTCAGACGTTATATTCTGAACCAAAACAAAATCATATTACTGTTTTTACTTACCACCAAGTCAATTCTAACTCATGGCCACTCCCGTGAGTGTAGAGTGGAACTGCTTCACAGGGTTTTCAAGGCCGTGACCTTTCAGGACCCAAATGGCCAGGCTTGTCTTCTGAGGCACTCTGGGTAAGTGTGAATCCCAGCCTAATAGTCAAGCACCTAATTGTTGGCACCAGTCAGGACTCCAAAAGAAAAGCATAAGCTTTTATTCTTCCCTACAATTTCTTTTTTCCTTTTGACCAGAAGCCAAGATAGCTTTCAGTCTAGGTTCTATAACCCATAGCATCAGCTCACCCTTTCCTTTCCCAACTCTTCCTAGAAGCGTTGGGCCCCCTTAAATCTTGGCTGAATAAATCACTGTTTATATCTAAAACAGAGGTAGACACACCAGAGCCATGGGCCAAATCCTGCCCATCACTTGTTTTTCTAAATAAAGCTTTATTGGCACACAGTTTCATTTATTTATTTAATATTATCTGCGGCTGCCTTTACACTGTCACAACCAAGTTGAAGAGCTGCCCAGAAGCCAAAAGTATTTACAGTTTGGCCCTTTTACAGAAAAAGTTTACCAACTCCCAAGCTAGAGCCCTGAAAACCACAGAAAACAGTAAAGTTGAGGACAAAGTACCGTGGGTCTCAAATTTATTACAAACCACTAACTGCTACTGTTAAGATGAATGGTTCATACTGCTTTGAATTCATGTAAAAATGTGACCATCCCTAGAGTCTGTGAGGAACTCTACATAGCTGTGCTCAGCACTGCTTGATTCAAATACTCTCATCAAAAGAATGAGATTAGTTAGTAACTGTTGATTAATGTTTAAAAAATCATTCTCCCATAGTATAAATAAATCAAGGGTAAGAATGAGAAATAGAACAATGTTAAAGGGAAGACAGGAAGGTGGAGAGAAAACTGATTCTAACAAAGCAGCCTAGAGACGCAGAACCTAGAGGCAATTCCGTAGATGCGTGGATCTGATCTGACAGTAGTTAAGACTGCTCGTTGGCGTGTGTATGACTCTAGGATTTCACATTGTTCCGAGGCCCATAATTTGGAACAGTTGTTGCCAGAAGCTGCTGTTTCCATCTGGCGCCCACAGACCCGCAGTCACCTATTAAATGCAGCACTGTGATGGACTCCAGTGGTTTTCAACAACAATGAATTCTCATAGCTTTGAATCCAGGCAGCCCAAAGCCATCTATCTGTCTCCTCTGAAGGTCTATGTCTTTTTCTTATTTCCAACTAACAGTCCCCACAACAGGTTCCCAGAATCAGAGCATGGGGCCTACACAACATGATGAGTCATGTGGAACTGATCATTCAAAATACAGATACATGTGTGCATGTGCATTTCAAAACTACATGCATGAAAATTTTCTTAACAGTACTCCATCTCTACTGAATGTTTAGCTCCATACACTGACTGTGAAAAGAATGTGGGAGGGAAAGAATACTGCCTAGAACTTAAGAAGAGGAGCTGGGGTATCCAACAGTCCTACATGTCAATCTAGATCTGTTAACTAGACTTTCCAAATCTCAGGCTCCTTATCCACAAGTTCATTACTCACGTTAATCCTCTTAGACAATGTCTGTTTGCAAGGTTGTTGTGAGAATAAATGATATACTGCATATAAAGTGCCTTGTCAACCAACTGGAAGAAATCCATCTTTGTGTGATCCAACACTATATAGAAATAATTGAACAGTTGCATTAGTGTCACACAAAAGTAAAAGTTTGCTGGAGACAATTCGAAAATGCTTGCAATGGTATATTGACAGGGAAGTGCCAGAAATTCAAGCTGGATTCAGAAGAGGACGTGGAATAAGTAGTATCATTCCAATGTCAGATGGATCTAGCCTGAAAGTAGAGAATACCAGAGAGATGTTTACTTGTATTTTATTTACTTTGCAAAGGCATTTGACTGTGAGGACCATAACAAATTATGAATAGCATTAGAAAGAGTAGGAATTCCAGAACACTTAGTTGTGCTCATGATGAACCTTGTAAATAGACAAAGGGACAGCCATTTGAACAGAACAAGTGGATACCGAATGGTTTAAAATCAGGAAACATATGAATCACGGTTGTATCCTTTCACTATACTCATTCAACCTGTACGCTGAGCAAATAATCCAAAGAACTATACAAAAAAAGAATACAGCATCAGGATTAGAAGATGATTCATCAACACTCTGCAACACACAGATGACGCAACCTTGCTTGATGAAAATAAAGAGGACTAGAAGCACTTGCTGATGAAGATCAAAGACTAGAGACTTGAGCTCAGATTACATTCAACATAAACAAAAATCCTCACAACTGGACCAATAAACAACATCATGACAAATGGAGAAAAGATGGAAGCGTTCAAGGATTTCATTTTACTCGAATCCACAATCAACATCCACAGACACATCAATCAAGAAAACAACTCAGTGCACTGTGCAAATGTGCTGGGAAAGAACTCTTTAGAGTGTTAAAACGCGAAGACGTCACCTTGAAGATTAAGGCGCACTTGACCCAAGCCGCAGTCTTCCAGTCGCTTCTGATGCAGGAGAAAACTGAACAATGAATAAGGAAGATCACAGAATCGATGCCTTTGAATTATGGTGTTGGTGAAGAATATTGAACATACCATGGATTGCTAGAATCTGTCTTCGAAGAAGTACAGTCAGAATGCTCCTTAGAAGCAAGGGTGCTGACGCTTGATCTCGATTACTTTGGACATGTTATTTGCAGGGACTATTCCCCAGAGAAGGACATCATGCTTCATAAAGTACACTCATTCCTCATTTATCAACACGGTTCGGTTCCAAAGATGAGGTTTTAGTGAAAATAGACATTATATGAATATGGAGGAAAACCACATCAGATCACAAAATAGGGCTACATCCTTATATAAATGCCAAATTACATCATTATGTAACTGCCCAACCACTGAAAATCATGTCCCAGACAAGTCGATACATAACCTTAACCATCAAAGCTAGCGCTACCTCACTCAACTCTCATTACTGTCAGATATATGTCGTTAATGAACAAAACATTAGATGGCAGATGGTTAGGGAAGACCCTCGCCAAGATGAACGGACATCAAGCTGCAGCAATCAGCTCAAACATAGCAGCAACAGTGATGATGGCACAGGACCTATCCACCATTCCATCGGCTGTACCTAGGGCGATCCAGGAATCAGAGGCAACTCAATGGCACCTAATAACAGTAGCATATCAAGGACACACAAACCAACACAAGCGTCCATCAGGAGATAAATGAAAAATTGAAATTGATCCATACAATGGAATTAAAAACCAGAAATAAAAATGAAGTCTTGATACAGGCTAGAACCCTGGTGGCATAGTGGTTAAGTGCTACATCTGCTAACCAGAAGGTCAGCAGTTTGAATCTGCCAGGCGCTCCGTGCAAACTCTATGGAACAGTTCTACACTGACCTATAGGGTCGCTATGATTTGGAATCAACTTGATAGCAGTCAGTTTGGTGGTTTTTTATAACCTGAACCAATCCAGAAAGAATCATTTTAAGTGAAATACATCACAAAAGGACAAATGCTGTATGATCCCACTTACATGAGATATCAAGAATGGGCAAATGCACAGATATTAAAGTTGATTAATGGTTACCAGGGGAGAGTGGGAGGGTAAAATGGAGAGTTATTTCTTAATAAGCACTGAGTTTCCATTTGGTGATTAAAAAAAAACTCTGGAAGTAGATAGTTGTGATGGTTACACATCCCGGTGAATGTAATTGCTGTTGCTAATTGATGTCAGGTTGATCTGTACTCAAGCTGACCCTATACGCACAGAGCAGAACTGCTCTAAGGCTGAGACCTTCTGGAAGCAGATCATCAGGCCTGCCTTCCAAGGGGCCACAGGGGGCATTGAACCACCAACCTTTTGGCCAATGGCTGAGTATATAACTATTTGTACCACCTAGGAACACAAAGGAAAGGTCCCATCAAGACATGAACTTGGATTGCTGGATTCAGAATCCAGGGTGCTTGTCATCACAACACGGAACCATGGAGTCTGATTAATGTCACTGAATATACTTTAAAAATGATTAAAATGGCAAAAGTGTTGTTATATGGATTTCACCACAGTAAATACTTTTTTTTAATTTTTATTTTTATTTAACGTAACTGAGTGAAAATGTACATTCACATATAAATTTACATGCCCACCTATATGCAGCTTCCACTGCTCTCCCTGTCCGGTGACTGCACACTATTCCTCTCTGCTCCATACATGTCTCATCCTCCCAACAGTCTCCCTTCCACAGTAAATATTTTTAATTAAAAAAAAAAGTACACAGTATCTGGTACCTAAATAAATGTCATCTATTACTGTCACATTATGTTTATGTTCATGTTAACAAGTAGTACAAAAATTATTTCAAAACTGTCTTAGTTTCCAGTGATTTCTAAGACAATACCCAAAACACCCCTCTTTGAACAACAGCACTGAAATCACATGCCCCACTTAGCAAATGAGAATATGAGGACATACAAAGTTTATCTTATGCCCAGTAAACAAAAGCAGGCAGTGGTGTAGTGGTTAAGAGCTATGGCTGCTTATCAAATAGTCAGCAGTTCAAATCCACCAGGCCTTCTTTGGAAACCCTATGGAGCAGTTCTACTCTACCCTATGGGGTCACTGTGAGTCAGAATCCACTTGATGTCAACAGGTTTGGGTTTTTTTAATACAAATGTAAAAAAAAAAAATTGTTTTAGTTTATTACCTGCCTGTGATACTCTCATAAGTCATCATGTTATTAAATAAAGAGTTGTCTCTATTTTACTTTTCTAAACAAAAATGACCAATGTTAAACCTAACAGTCCCCAAGTCCTCCAGTCTTACTGTGTAACCCTTACTTAACCAAAAACCAAACCCACTGCCATCAAATTGAGTCCAACTCTTAGTGACCCCATAGGACAGAGTAGAACTGCTCCACAGAGTTTCCAAAGAGTGCTTGGTGGATTCAAACTGCTGACTTTTTGGTTAGCAGATGTAGCACTTGACCACTACACTACCAGGGTTTCCAACCCTTACTTGTAATGCTTATTTTAGCTAAGGTACAAGTTCAGCTGCCAAAACAAAGTGACAGAAAAACACTGTGGTTCAAACGAAATGTTTATTCAACAATTAAGGCAACAGTGCAGAGGTGTGGGGTGGGGTGGGGTGGAGTGGGATGGGAAGAGGGAGCCAGCGACCCAGGCTCTGTTTTCCACTCTGCCAACTCCTAAGGCTGTTATTGTTGTTATGGAGTCAATTCCAACTCACAGTGGCCTTACAGGACACAGCAGAACTGCCCCATAAGGTTTCCAGGGAGCAGCTAGTGGACTTGAACTGCTGACATTCTGGTTTCCACACACAGCTCTTAACAATTTCACCACCCTTCCCCTAGGACAGCAGTTCTCAAAGTGTGTCCCAGGCCAGCAGTGACAACAGCCTCTGGGAACTTGTTAGAAATGTAAGTTCTAAGGCCCACATCTACTGAGTCAGAAACTTTCAGAGTAGATTCCTACAATCAGTGCTTCACCAAGCCTGCCAGATACTGTCCTTATCTCTGCGGTCAAGTTGACTCAACACCACACCCATGTCCTAGCTCACGGGAAGGAGGAATAAGAGATCAGACAAGCCACTTCTTTTCAGGGAAGTGACGTGGAAACTGCACACATTACACATTCTGTTCACCTTTCACTGGCACATCTTGCTGTAAGGCAAGCGCCTAGGGAGCCTGGTGGCCTGCTGAAACTAAGACAGTTCCATTAATACAAGCAAGAGGTAAAGAACAGACGCTGGAGACAATTACAAGTCTCTGTTACAGTACTTTAAGTCCCTGGATGGTTAACTGCATATGTTTAAGTTTTCAACTACTAGCCAAGAGGTTGGCAGTTCAAACACACACAAAGATACCTAGAAAGACGGGTCTGGTGGGCAGCTTCTGAAAGGTCACAGCCATTAAAACCCTATGGAGCAGTTCTGTTCTGCACATATGGGTTCTCCATGAATTAGAAATCAACTTGCTGGCAACAGAGAGTGGTGGTCACAATATTTTAAAGGAAATGGCTAGAGAGGAAATCCTAGTGATACAGTAGGTAAGAACTAAGTCTTCTAACCAAAAGATCAGCAATTCAAATCTACCAGGTATTCCTTAGAAACACAATGGGCAGCTCTACTCTGTGCTACAGGGTTACTATGAGTTGGAACTTACTCAACAGCAACAGGCTTGGGTTTTTTGGTTTTATGGCTACAGATTCCCAGTTCACACACAGTGGAAAACACAACAGGCCCACTGTCCCTGAGAAAGTGTAACTTTTTCCCTTGATACCTCTTTCTTCTCTATCCTAAATAATTCTTACTAAGGTCAAGCCCCTTAAGGCTGTTCTCTGTTTTCACTCTGCCCTAGTCTCTCTCCTTAATTTTCCCACAGTAGTCACACACCGGCAGCCTACTGTACAACAGAGAGCTTAAAATCTAAAGATGCCCTTAATCATGCCCACTGGAGCTTCTCACTGGTCAATTTCTCTCCACTATATTGTTGGTCCTATGTCTTGCCCTTCTTGGTCTTTAAACACCTCACTCCCTCACTGCTGTAGATTTGTTGTTAGACGCTGTTGACTGTTCCCACTCCTAGCAACCCTACGCACAACAGAACGAAACGCTGCCCGGTCTTGCACCAGGCCTGCAATCATTTTTACGCTTACACCCGTCGTCGTGCCCACCGTGTCAATCCACCTCACCTGACCCTCCACTCTACCCAGCATGATGCCCTTTTCCAGGAACTGATCCTTCTTGTACATGGAGATATAAAATTTCTCCCAGCTTTTTATGAAGAGCAGTTCTATCTTCTCTTGGTCTCTCACTGGACCAGCGGGAATAGAAAAACGAGTGATCAGGACTCTCTCTTTCAAATCTAAAGAAGTAAACACTGAGTTTTCCTACGCAAAAAGACAACTCTCACCCTGAGAGTGAGACGGATAGGGCTGAGAAGAAACCAGTTGATAAGAACATTCTGGACCTCTTGCCTACATCCTTTCTTAACACGTGTTTTTTATGAACAAAAAGTTCTCTTTTGCTTCATTTGTTCCTCCTGGGTCACTTCTCTGATGCCCACAGCCTTATCTTGTTTGTTCTCCCTAAGTTGTTTAGCTTTCAAGAAATCAGGTGCCAGGAGTGCGCAGTGTAGACAGAGGTAACCAATACCTGACCTTCCACTGGGAACAGAAGGAAGCTAAGATCTGCTCCAGAGACCTCAACCAATACCCCAGACACAAGGCCCATAGTGAACATGTGCTGTACTGTCAAAGTGATTCCACCTTGAAGAAGACACCCATGTGTACTCCACTGCAGGGAACCCCGCCCTTCCCAACAACAACCCTCCCCTTTCCCAGAAACTCCAGGAACACACGTAATCTGGTTACCACAGCTCCACACACATCAACCCCTGCTTCACCACCCCAGATAAGTCAGTCTTTCAGAGAGACTTAGTCCCTTGCCAACTCCTGTTACTTATCACAAGTGAAATAAACTTGCTCAAGTGATGACCAATCACTCCAGAAAGAAAAGGGCCATTTGTGTCAACTGGACATCAGTAAGAAAAGGAACTCAGCTACCAGGTTTACAACAAAACATCTTCTTCTTCTTGACTCAGAAGTACAGTGCAGTGTACTTAGTATGTTTCAGAGAGACCTTGCTTTGCAGAGAAAATTTAAGTCAATCACTCAAAGAGATTTAGAAGAGACTACATGAAGCAGTATTTGTTTCCATGATTATTTTCTACTTTTTTAAGACAAGTCCTTCAATACTGAATTTCACTCCTTAAACAGCACAAAGTGGCTGAAATATTGTTTCTAGGTAAGCGCTCTTGTTTCCTTCTGCCCTATGAACTGTTCATTCCACTTAATGGCTAGGGGAAATTTTTTTCAATTAATTAAAGCTTCTTAAATGAAAGGAAATAATTTTAAAAACAAGCTGAAGCAGAACAAAACCAAACCCACTACCACTGAGTCAATTCCAACTCATAGCAACTCTATAGGACAGAGTAGAACTGCCCTATAGAGTTTCTGAGGAGGGCCTGGTAGATATGAACTGCCAGTCTTCTGATTAGCAGCCGCAGCATCTAACCACTGTGTCACCAGGGCTTATCTTCAAGCAGTACGAGGACGTGTAAAATCAAAAGGAAACATCTCCCTCTCTGCTTTCTTTCCCCTCACAGATTGTTACCAGGTGGAGAGCCCAGGTTCTTACTCTGCATGACTGGTATTGGCCGAAAAATAAGAGATCGGGTGGGAGCAAGGCATCTTTATTTCATTGTACAAGGAAAGGGAGTCAGTTGTAGCCACTGTTGCCAAGACTGGTCACCAAAGACAGGCAGGCAAGTTACTTCTGAAGAGAAGGAGGGAGTTCAGTCAAGTTATATCAGCAACATCACACTACAAAGGTGTAACGGCAGCATTCAAATGCAGACCTCAGTGGCAGGTGCCCTAATGTTGTCGCATAATACCATAGAGCCAGAAGCCAGGTAAAGCCTCGCACACTGCAGGCGGGGGTCTGTCTCAAGATTGCTTTAACCATAGCTTGTGCTTCTTTTCAGAAAGAAAACAACGGTCATGTTAGAATGATGGGTATGGCGACGTAGTTACTGCAAGCTTACACTGTATCAAACACACGCAAGAACGTAATCTTCACAATTTCCCTAAGAGGTAGCTATTATTCCTTAACCTTACTGTTACAAATGAGGCGCAGGCGTTTGGGCATCCCGCCCAAGGTCACACAGCCGTGGTGGAGGTGAGAATCAGCTAGGCAGGCCAACTCCAGAGCACAGGCTCTTCTGCGTCACACACCATGGGATCCTCTCTGCCCAATGGACTGTAACAGGCACATAAAATAAGTACTACATCTTGATCAGGACCTGCACCATTCTGTCTCTTAATTCTGTCTCCAAGCACATGCTCTCAAGTACGAGTCCACTGCTTCCCTTATTTCCTCTCAAGGTAAAGACTAATCTGTGCTCTGTTTAGGACTGTCGGAAAGCAAATGTAATAACACATAAACCACAAGATACAAAGAAAGGAATTTGCCTTGTGACCACAAACTTCTACAATAATCAGATCATTTGTGGGCCCAAAATACCAATTTAGAGATCAACACATGGGAGCATGATCTCTGTGACTACCTAATGAAGAATGAACATTCTACAGATTCCTAGGACTCATAAAACTTCATCTCCTTTTTCTATAAAATCTCCAGCTAGTCTCCATTTTGGGGAGACAGAATGTTGGAGGAATATCACCTCTGTCTCCTTATATACTAGCTCATAGTAAAACCTCTTGCTTCTCATCTCACCCCGTCTCAAAGACTGGCTGTTCCCAGCAGGCATCTTTAAGTCACCTGAGGTTTGTGGTCACGGAAGCACACATTTCTTAAAGCTGAACCACTGAACTACTCACCGAGGGGACCCTAAGGCATCTGTGTTCGCTCTCACAGCTGCACAGAGCATTTCTAATTTGTGCCCCACAGGAAATGAGTATGTATTTTTAAAAAAACAATGCAAAACAGAGAGAATCTTGTGGGGAAAAAACATCAGAGGCCAACAGCAGCCCCAGCGCTGGGTGTAGGGATGGCCCATCCTTTTCCCTGTGGTGTTGCTCCCAGAAGTTCCCAGCTAGCAGAGAGGGAGTGAAGCTGATGGGGAGTCTCCCAGGGCAATTCCCTTGGAGGAGAAAAGGTTGCTCCCCTAGGAGGCAGAGCGGTTGCAGGGTCCTCCGGCCTTGAGGCCAGATCTGTAGCGGCACACACTCTGTCCCCACTGTGGCAGTTCATAGCCTTCCACTGCTGAAAACAGCCCCTGTTGTTGGAAAGCGATTTTCCTCCCCTGCAGCTTTGGGTTTCTTCCCTTTGGCACCTAAACTGTTGTGATTTTGAAAACCATTTCTTTTAAAGTGACAGGACTGAACAGGGAAGCTTTCCTCATCAGTTCTCAGCATTGCATCAACTTCGCTGACTTTGCATTTTTAAAAAGCTGCCTGGCTTCCTGCAGAGACAAGATAGCAACCATTTAAACAAGCAAGCTTCCTCTAATTCTAGGCAGTTCTTACCTGAATGGCTTCGGTACAGTTCTAAGCAGAGACCAGACTCTCCGGTGGGGGCTGTTGGCAAGGAATATATTGAGTATCAGCAGTCGGAATTCATGCAGCAATCAGGAATTCTACTTAAACACCATTACTAGAAGCACAGCACAGAGCTGGGTCTCTCATTTGGAAAGATAAAAATAAGTCACTTATGCCTCTTCAAGGGGCACTGTCAATGCTTGTTTAATTCTGCTGGAAGATGAAGGGATTTTCCCATTAACCCACTCATGCCATCCAAGCATCTCTTTTCTTTGAGAAACTCGGTGTTATACTACGGTGAGAAACACATTTAAAACCCCAAGCCTGCAGCTGCTTATCCACCTGCCTGCCTAGGAGTGAGCTAAATTCTGCCAGAGTTGCCATGGTCATTGCTGTTTATCCCACAGCAAAGTCATTCTATAATTTATGCTACTGGGACTACTTTGAACTACAAATTGAAAAGCTCTACACTGAGGTCTATTGCTTTATCCTTTCTGTTTGGGGAGAAAATAGACCTTCTATCTCTCAGGAACCACCATCCAGGTGTCCTAAAAACATGATCCAGGAGTTCCTGAGATCAGCCCCTTAGAGGAGTTCCATTACCTGGCCCCAAGATCCTGTTGACTCTTCTGTCAAGGCAGGTAGGACAGGGACCAAAAGCAGAACACTCCCATCAGAGTGCTGACTCTGTAGCTGACTCTTTTTCTGAGGAAAAATGGGATAAGACCCATATCTACAGGAAAAAAGAGTCATCCCTCACTGACAGCACAAAGAAACCAAGACAGGCAGTGACTGGCCCCCTCTGGCCCGGGCTTAGCCTACCAGGAGGTGGAACAAATCAGTCAAGCTGAAAACCTGCTGGGTGCTCTAAGACCTGAGCTGCCCAAAGTCTAGCTTCTTCCAAACCCAACAATACAGCCTGCAAGAGTTCCTGATTAAAATTGATAGGTTACTAGTCTGCTGTGTATCTGTGTGTTGATGTTTTTAAGGTTTTGTTGTTTTTATAAAATACCATGCACCTAATAGCCCCACCTGCCTAGTGCTTTTCATATCAAGCTTCAGAGGCTATTCTGAGGTTGAAATAAGAGAACAGATCATATTTTCACATAGTTATCTCAGAGTAGGAGCCCTGGTAGCACTATGGTCAAAGAATCTGGCTGCTAACCAAAAAGAGGACAGCAGTTCAAGTTCACCAGCCACTCCCTGGAAACCCTAGGGGACAGTTCTACTCTGTCCTACAGGGTCACTAAAGTCAAAACCAACTTGACCACAATGAGTTTTTGGTATCTGGAAGTATTTTCTAAAACAGTCAAGTAAAATATCAAACCCCCAACCATTCCCAACCTGTTTGTTGCTCTGGCAAATGTGAAAGTAAGACTCTGATAAGGAGATACAAACATCCTACTCATGTATGTTATCCCAAAGCACAATGGTTGAAGCTTTACATGCCAAAATTAGCAAGAAGCCCAGTCTATTCTACATCCCCACTACCAGTACAACATTCAAGGAAAAAAACCCTACTGTCATTGAGTTGATTCTGATTCACAGTGATCCTTTAGGACCGAGCAGAACTGCCCACAGGATTTCCAAGGATTGCCTGATGGATTTGAACTGCCAACCTTTGGTTAGCAGCTGTAGTACCTAACCACTACACCACTTTAGAGAGCTGGAATTCAGACTATTAAAATAACAATGAAAGTGAAATCAACTGGCAGATACTTACCCCAGAAAACCTGGTACAATGAGAATGGTTTCAATGCACGTAGAAGTTAGCCCTGGAGCTTCCTGGAAATAAGACAAAAACACAAGCAACTGCAGGTTTCAAGGCTTATTTATCTTCCTACCAGTATAAGCTCTAATGAGAATCAGATTCATCTTTCTAATTTTAGAGATAAAGAAACCTGGGCACAGAAAAGTTAGGTGTTTTGCACAAGTTTGCATGAGCTGAATCTGAGTTTGAACCTGCGTGGATTAAATCTCTCTAAATTCCTGTGGCATTTTTGTCCAAACCTCAAATACATCTTGTCTCTAAACTTAGAACCAGGGCACTCAGGGACCACATTTCTCAGGCTGGGTTTTCTACAGAAGCTAAACTAGAGAAGCAGAGAGAGAGAGAGAGATTCATCTCAAGTCAACGGCTTATGTAGTTGTGGAGGCTGGCAAGGCTCAAGTCTATGCGTCAGGCATCGTGCTGGAGGTGTCTCCTGACTCACATAGCTGCACAGACTGATGAAGCCAAGGTTAGTACATCAGACAGCAGGTTGCTGGCTCACAGGCCACAGAGAGTAACAAATCTAGGGACTGGCAGACAATACACCAGGTTGCTGGCTCAGGTTCCAAGAACCAGAGGTCAGATGATGACATGCCAGATGCAGGATCCAGAGCAAGCGAGTGAGCGTGCCAGAAACGTCTATGTATATATGAGACGTGGGCCACACCCCCAAGGAAACTCCCCTTTCAACTAATTGACTGAGCACATCAGATCACACTGTGAGATGATTACATTGTATCACAAAATGGAGAATGACTACATCATGACATAACTGCCAGACTACATCTTTCCATAAATGCCAAACCACAGAGACTCATGGCCCAGTTAAGCAGACACACAACCTTAACCATCACATCAGGGAAGGCTCTGGCAACAGTGAAGGGTCATACTTTCAGGCTGCTGAGTCACTAAGCTGACGTTTGCATACAGTGTGCATAACCCACACACCGACATCTTTCAAAAGTCCCTAGAAGGCCCAGGATGGGGAAGATTGGGCTCCTCCACTGATGAGTTGTGTGATACTGGCAAAGAGAAAGACAGAAAAGGATATTAACATTTATGGCTAGACCAGCCTTCTCAGTGCCGGACACTGAGCTTACAGTATTTGCATGTCCTTTATAGTTCTCCCACTAGTGGTGGTGCTATGTCCGCTAACCATGAGGTCGGCAGTTTGAATCCACCAGGTGCTCCTTGGAAACTCTATAGGGCAGTTCTACTCTGTCCCATATGGTCACTACGAGTCGGGATCGACTTGCCAGCAGTGGGTTTGGGTTTGGGGAAGTTTGGCAGCTGAGGGAGTTCAAGCTAAGATTGGGGGCTACATGGCTCTGTGAAGGTTGCTAACTATTAAGTTGCGAAAACCAAAACTTAAAACCTAAGACTTTTTAAGTCCAAAGCACAGGTTCTTTCTGTAAAATCACACTGGCGCCAGATTCCGCACTTTGTTTCTTCCTTTACAGATGAAGAGGTTGCATTGATGCTTGTTAATAAAACATACATGCGTACATACACATACGTGTTTGTAAGCACAGAAAGGACTTCACAGCCCAGAAGGGAGGAGAAGATGAATAGGGATTACCCAACAAGCAAACCATTTCATCTGTTTTTCTTAATGTCAAAGACATGGAGAAACCCACATGAAATTGTTCACTGCAGATTAGTAAGTAATGTCACTCTTGGAATGAAGCCATACATAAAACTTGAATCCTTTACAAGGAAAACGTACTTTTGTGTCATTTGTACAGTTAAGATAAAATAAAAGTGATGATAAGAGATCACTTCCAAAGTTCCCTTTGGCTATACACTGTGTAACTCTCCTTCCTGAGCAGGCAAGTCCAACAGCCTCCACGGACTCCTGTCATCTGAAGATGCTACATGGCTTCACTCAAACTGTGGGACAATGTCGCCATCTAGTGGTCACACTGAAATAGTACAACGCACCTTTAACAGGGAACACCAGCCGCACAGACTATGTGAATAGAATTAGCCTGGCAAAAGGAATAGTTTAGTTTTTATTTCCTACTGATAGATAATTAGGTTAATTTGATAAAGAGTAACCACCTATACTGTATGATTTCTTCCCACCACCCATCTGTCAGCTTGTCATACTGTGGTGGTTTGCGAGTTGCTCCGATGCTGGTATTTCAGGGTCACCATAGTACACACGTTTCCGCAGAGCTTCAGGACTAACACAAACTAGGAGGAAAGGTCTGGCGATCTGCTGCTGAAAACTGTTCAGTAAGAACCTACAACACTGTCTAACAGAGCGCAGGCAGACGAGCCCCCTGTATCGGAAGGCCCTACACAATCACAGCAACAGTGGACTCAAACACACCAACGATCACGAGGACAACACAGGACAGGACAATATTTTGGTCTGTTAAACACAAGGTCACCATAAGTCACAACCTACTTGATGGCGACAACTAACAATGACAACAATTTCTTTATTCTCTGCTAAGCCAGCCTCAATGATGTGAGGTCTGACAAGTCCACAGACTTAATTGTTCTGAGTGCTACATACCTCATAGCTGAATATCACTGCTGTCACCTTTGAATTAGTCCCCTTGGGAAGCGATGCACTGATGCCAGTGCCTAGTCCACTCTTCAGAGCAATTTTGGAACTCTTTCCGGAATGGCCATTGCATATGGTGGCACCACAGCAAGTTCACCAACTTAATTATACAGTTGGCTGGGAGGGAGTTTTTAGCCAGTAAACAAATAACTGTATTGGAACACCCTCCCTACTCGCCTGATCTGGCCCCCAATGACTGATTTCTCTCTATCGAAAGATAAACTGAAAGGAAGACATTTTTATGACATTCAGGACATCAAGGGTAATATGATGACAACTCTGATGGCCACCCCATAAAGAGTTCCAACATTGCTTTGAAGGGTGCACTGAGTGCTGGCATCAGTGCACAGCTTCCCAAAGGGAGTACTTGGAAAGTGATCATAGTGATATTCAGCAATGGGGCATGTAGCATTTTTTCTAGGGTGCATTTATCAGCTTAATTGTCAGTCCTCATATATTATTCTCCAGGCACCATTTTTCACTCTCTGAGCTTTGTAGGCTCACACAGCATCATAGCTATGAAGACTCCCACCCTCACAAGGGTCTACCCTCCTCATTTTACAGAGGATGAAATCTTTCTCTGGGGTGAAGACATCTTTTTACATCAAAAATGCCATTCCAAACTTCCAACCAAAGGAATACCAGGAAGAAACCTGTTTTCTAAAATTTTCCTACTAACAAGCTCTGAAGCTGCAGTCCAGAAGTAGATTAAAATCAAATCAAACCAAGCACTACTTGAGGTTACAATCAAGAAGCATCCTTGTAATGATATGGAAACACAGACTCTCCCACAACTAGGAAAGGAAATCGACTCTGCTCCTGCAATAAGAAGCTCCTGACTTTGAGCTTTCAAATATTGCTCTTCAGGTCCATCCTGATCTGTTGGTGTTTTACAAGCTGCATTATGGATTTACAGGCTGTACCTGACTCCAGCCAGCCATCAATTATCTGAAGTTGGACATCACAGTCAGCAGAAATTCTGAATTTGGAAATTGCATGGAATATTACAGGTCCATGGAAGAAGAATAATTAATGCCTTGAATTATGATGTTGGCAAAGAATACTGAATATGCCATGGACTGCCAAGAGGACGAAGAACACCGTACTGGAAGAAGCATTGCCAGAATGCTCATTAGAAGTGAAGACAGGAAGACGTTGTCTCATGTACTTTGGACCCATTGTCAGGAGGGACCAGCTCCTGGAGAAGGACATCAACCTGGTAAAGGAGAGGGTCAGCAAAAGAGAAGAAGGCCCTTGATGAGATAGACTGACACGGTGGCCGCAGGGATGAGCTCACGCATAGCAATGTACATGGGATCACCGCGAGTTAGAAACGGCTCATAGGCATCTAATAATAACAAAATACCGGAATGATGAACTGTACTAACTAAAAGTAAGCCCTTGACCATGATTCCCAAAATATGTATAGAAAAGGGAACTTTCAACTACTGTGAGAGGAAATGTGGAAAGTTATAGCCCTTCTGGAAAGCAATTGGGCTACATCTGTTACAGCCTAAAACCCTTCACAGGGCTGTTTCTCTAAAGATATATCTGACTAGGAGAAAAGAAGATATCCATCAACAGAGAAAGAGTAAATCAGTTATGGTGTAGCTGGTGCCATGCAATTTTATGCCACTACAGAAAGTGAATTTGAACTACAGAAATGGACTTGGATAGATCTGCATGAGGTACTACTGGGTTGAGGAAAAGAAAACAAGATTTTAGAGAAAATACTCATTTTTATAAAATAAAACCCAAAAATCCTTGTATAGAGAAATTTTGAATATGGTTGTACATTACAGTGTAAGTATGAAAAATACAGACTCCAAAGTAGATTAATATGAGGTAAACAAAGGAAGTGAATAAGGGTAAATATAATGAGTCGGATCCGACTTGACGGCACTTGGCATATATATTTACTTCCCAGTAAGTTGTCTGGGCAGAAAAATTATAATCTCAAGAAAATTTCAAATAAGTTACAAAAGACATCAAATACTTGGCCTGCCTGGGATACCCATAATAGTGTCCTGCTGAACCCCATATGATGTATGTTGAGCCTCTACTTGTGGGAGAATAACAGAGTACTGCGTGTTTATTTTATACAAAAGCATATACTGCCTTAGTCTGAGTTCTCCAAAGAAGCAAAACCAGTGAAGCATGTATATAAACATGTATAGAAAGATTTGCTTCAAGGAAATGGCTCGTACAATCTAGGAGCTGACATATCCCAAATCCACAGATCAGGTGGCAGGCTGGAGGTTTCTGCTGGCTCACAGGGCTGCAGGGGCTGGTGAAATCCAAAATATGCAAGTCAGGTGGCAGGCTGAAAATTCCTGCATGCTATGCCCCAAGAACCAGAAGTCAGGCAATGAGAAGAATGCCAAGGTTGAGAGAGAGAAGAGCAAGAGCTTTGTCATGACATCAATTTATATACTGGAGGCAGGCCACACCGTTGAGGAAACTAGCCCCCTTCCAACTGTTCACATTAGCTTACATCATGGAAGATGATTAAATTGCATCTGCCAAATCACTAGAATCATAGCTTAGCCAAGCTGACACATAACATTGTTCATCACTCTCCCATTCAAACACACACATACCTGTTTACATTAGCTATAAGGGAAAGTTACTGAGCCTCAGTTTATTCACCAATGAAATGGAAGTGAGGATACAGCCAATCACCTAGCATCATTTTGAAGATGAAAAGATGATTGCATACTTAATGTATTTAGCACAGAGCCTCACATAAGGCAAGTGCTCAATGAGTGATGGTGGTGGTGATGTTGCTGCCGTATCACTAATGCTAAATCAAGACCAACGAAAGGCAGCTTTCAGCTGTGAGGTGCTGAGTATTCTGTCTCTGGCATGTCAAGCAGAGGACAGATGAACACCTGTCATGAGTTCTTTGTTAGATGGGAAGATAAAAGGCAATGACTCTGATGTCTCTTGTGATTCTAGGATTTTTTAGTTTGTGTTTCTGTGATTTAACACACACATTCAGGTCAGAAAGGCCTTTACTTCTTCCGAGTCCATTCCACATCTATTGCATCTGCCAATAACAGCCAGTCTGTTCCTCAGAATGGAGCAAAAATAAATGGTGAACAAGTTCTACAGCCTCCATGGGACTGAGTCCAGCACAACTCGATGGTGCCCAGCCACTACCACTGACCGCTCAGACAACAAAGGATCCTCAGACAACAGAGATGGACAAAAAAATGTAGAACAAAATTCTAACTCACAAAAGGAAAAGAAAAACAGACTTAGGGGTCTAACAGAGACTGAAGACGCCTTGAGAGTATTAACCTCTGAAGCCTTCATAGCTCAGTTCCGAAGTTACTTCTGAGATTCACCCTTCTGTTAGAGATCAGACAGGCCCGTAAGATGAAGCAGGACTAAAGGGACACACCAGCCCAGAGACAAGGACAAGAGGAAAGGAGGGGACAGGAAAGCTGGTGATGAGGAACCCAAGGTCAAGGAAGGGAGAATGGTGACATGTCTTGGGACTGGCAACCAATGTCACAAAATGATATGTGTACTAACTGTTTAATGAAGCCTGTTTGTTCTGTAAACCTTCATTTAAAGCACAGTAAAAAAAAAAAAAAATTCAGAAAAGAAAAAAACTGAAGCAGAAAAAGAAAAGAGAACAATACATCTTTGGCACTTTATTAGCATCTGTTACAATGCCTGACATTTGCCCAGTAAATGCTTCTTGAATGAAATATCTGTTGGCATTTCATTTCTTGGTTCTCAGCTGGGTAAAAAACATTACTTTTTCCTTCCCCACTGACTAAAGTGAGGCTGGGTACCACATTTAGTGCCACTGCTGTCCTATATGAGGGATGTGTGATTTTAGTCATATTCTCATTAAAACTGAAGTCCTATAACTAGTCAATGTCAGGCTTTGTCATACAAGGCTTGCCCATCTTTTATATGGTACATGTCTGTACCAGTCTGGTGAAGCCCAGAAATGAAAAAATAAAATGCATCACATTACAAAGAAAGCCAGTTACATTGACATATATTTCTATCCATGGATCCTCCAGGAATGCATGGACTCCAGAAGTGAATCCATGAGAAGGAATCCAGGAGAGAATATACTTACCAAAGACACCAATATCACTTGAATCTGACACACTAAGTTGTCCTTGGTCCTCAGCTCCCCATTTTTACAAATATCTTCTGATCAGGGCCATGCTTTCTTCTGGTACAGACAATTTTCTTGAATTAGCTACCTTTCCCAGTTTGCTTCTTTGTTTTTTCTCTCCAAGCTAGCACAGAAGTTCTATGTTTCTGTTTGTCTCCTAAGTCAGGAGGCACCAGGGACACCCAACAGATCATGTATTATTAATAGGTCCTAGCAGTGTAACACAAGAGAGCAAGGACTTTGAAATGAGCCAGCACAGGCTTTCAGTCCCATTTCTGGTCTAGCCATCTGGGGTAAGTCATTGAGTGTTTCTCCCTCTGAAGCATAAGAATAAGGAACATTGTGTCATGGGAACAGTATTCAGTAATAGTAGCTAGCACAGAGTCTGTAATACGGTTAGTGTTCTGCAGATGCAAATCTCTTCTTCCACATATGAGGCTGAAACAAACAACATGCTAGTTGTCAGCAAAAGAACTCTAGGTCTGTTCTAGCTCTGCCTTCTTGGTGATATGAGGTCCCTTTGCTGACACAAGGGGAAGAATGATGACAAAGACCTCGCCTCAGAGCCAAAAGAGGAGAAAGCCTTCCTCTGGAGCTGCTGGTTGAATTTGAACTTGTAGCCTACTAGACTGTGAGAGTAAGCTTCTCTTTGTTAAAGCCATTCATTTGCAGTATTTCTGTTATAGCAGCACTAGATAGCTAAGCTACACTATATAACTGTGAAAAACAATGATGAGTCTGCAAAACATACTGTAACATGGATAGACTGGGGGGAGCATACATAACACTCAGTGAAGTAAGGACAAATATTCCATAATTTCTCTTTTATAAGAAGACAGGAATAGAGAGGGTGACCAGTGTTTATTGGTGTTTACTGGGTAGGATGGGGAAGTATGCTTTAGATCACAGAAACTTGATGGGGTAACAATGAATAGGGATGCAGTGAGCACAGCACAAACAAAACAAAACTGAGCATGGATGGGTACAGGTATACTGGGATACGGGTAGGTGCTTGTATATACGTAGGTGAGAACAGACAGAAGTGTCTGCAGGTATGTGTAAATACAAATATGTGGGTGCAGTGCTAGCACATATGAGGTTTGACAATTAAGTTCACGAACTCATCCTAGAAAAAGTGCTACATACCTCACTGCTGACTATCACTACTGTCACCTTTGAAGTATTCCCCTTGGGATGCTATGCATCGATGCCAGCACCTAATACATCCTTCAAAGCAACTTGGGAACTCTTTTTCTGGAATGACATCAAAATGTCTTCCTTTTAATATTTCCTTTATCTTTGTGTAAAGAAAAAAGTCATTGGAGGACAGATCAGATGAGTAGGCAGGGTGTTTAAATACAGTTTAAAACTCCCTCACAGACAGTAGTACGTAAGCTGATGCGTTGTCATAATGCAAGAGCCATGAGTCGGTGAAAAGATCAGGTCACCTTCTTCTAACTTTTTCATGTAGTCTCTTCAGCACTCCCAAAAACTAAACTTGGTTAATTGTTTGTCCAGCTGGTAGAAAGTCATAATGAACAAAGCCTCTGATATGAAAAAAGGTTATCAACATCACTTTGATTCGATTTGGACTAACAGAACTTTTTTGGTCAGGGAGAAGTGGCTAGCTTCCATTGTACACTCTCTCGTTCTATTTCAGGGTCATATTGGTACAGCCAGGTTTCACCACAAGTGACAACACAGCCCAGAACATCATCCTGCCTATCCAAAAGGTCTTGGCAAACTTCAGCTCTCCTTGGCTTTTGTTCACTGGTGAGCTCTTTTGGGACCATGTCTTGCATACACCTTTCTTATGCCAAGATTTTCGGTTAAGATTTTCCTGTTTCTCTGTTGATGTTTTCTTGGTCTGCTATGCTTCTCACAGCCAATCGACTGCTTTCCACAATTCAACAAACTTTTTTCAATGTTTTCCTCAGTTTTGCTCACTAATGGCTGTCCTGACCTCTGTTTATCAGTGACATCTCTCCCCTCAGAAAAACGTTTACTCCGTTTGTACACTGCCACTTGCTTCATGGCATTATCCCCATAAACTCGGACTAACATGCTCCTGATTTCACTTCCATTCCTGACGAGTTTAACATGAAATTTAACGTTTGTTCATTGCTCTAATTCAAGCTCCAACATTCTCGCAATAGCACACAAAAACACCCAACAACAATAAGGAGCCCCACTCAGCACGATGCCACCACATGTCAACATGAACACTGACTTACCAAGGTTACGAAACCTCACTGACTTGTTTGTACAGCGCTGCCCACGTAAGCACACGGTGGCCAGCTTGCAATCACGACTGTCAGACCTTGTAGGTCCTCCTCAGTTGCCCGGCTGGCACAAACTCTTTGCCTTTGTCTACTGATTGAAAAGACTGCAGTTCAGACTCCCTCAGCATCATCCTGGAAGAAAGGATTAGTGATCTGCTTCCATAAAGATGACAGCCAAGAAAATCCTGTGGGACAATTTTATTCTGTGTCACTTGGGGTGGCCGTGATTCGAAGTCAGCTCAGTAGCAACAGGTGTGGTTTTAGTTTTATGTTCACTTCAGTCTAAGCTAGCACTGTTTCTATTGAAATAGTTGATTGGATCCACAAGTCACACACACAATCACTTTAACATTTGTCCAGTCATGCCCTTACCGTTCTCTCCAGGACACGTTTTCTCAGCTTTTGCAATACGGATAGGCTGAGAATTTTCCAAATCTTCAAGTTCTGGTTCCTTTTTTGCATAGTTCATTCCTTAATTTACCTCTTCTCTCAGTTTCCTACAAACAGCAAGGCGAAACCAGGCTTCATCTTTAAGATTTTGCTTAAAAATCTCCTCAGCTACATATCTAAGTCCATTATTTACAGGTTCTACTTTCCACAAAATATTAAAGCGAATTCAGTCATTTTACAACAAGGATTGTCCTTTCTCCAGTGTCTAATATCATGTTCGTCATTTCCTTTCAAGGTCTCCCCAGAAACACATTTAGAGCCTACATTCTAGTCACATTATGTTCAGGACAACAGAAGGTTCCCCCATAGCCCTTCTCAATTCTTTGAGCCATCATCAGAATCACCCTTAAGGTCCATAATTCAACCAACAGCCTCTTCAAGGCAGTCTAGGCTTTTGCTATCAAGTTCCTCAGAACTCTTCCAGCATCTATTGTTATTGAGCTCCTGGTCTGCCTCTACCTGTTTAGGTATTTGTTACGGCAGCACACTATTTCCCACTACCAAACTCTACGTTAGTTTCCAAGGCCTCTTATAACAACACACCACAAAACTGAGTGGCTTATAAAGACAGAAATCATTTTCTTACAGTTTTGGAGCCTAGAAGTTCAAATCAGGGTATTGACCATGCTGAATCCTTCTGAAGACTCTAACTGAGAAACCATCCCATGCTTCTCTCCAAGCTTCTGGTAGCTCCGTGTGTTCCTTGGCTTGTGGGTCCATCTTCACACAGCCATCCTTTCTCTGTGTCTCCGTGAATATTTTCCTATTTTATAAAGACACCAGTCATATAGGATTAGGAACCCCCTTCACTTTAGTATGACCACGTATTAGCTGATAGCACCTTCAATGACCCTGTCTGCGAACAGTGTCGTATTCGCAAGTACAGGGGTTAGAACTTCAACATATCTTTTTGAGAGTTACCAGTTTTCCATAACAGTAATAATTCTAGATTTACCTCTTCCCTGTCCAGCCAACTCCTGACTTCCCTGCCTTCTCCTTGCACACTGGTAATTGCAAAACAACTGAATCCCTTGCTTAGACCCATCAATAAGAAGAATCCATAAGCTGGTCTTAGTGAAAGCGTTACAGTGCTACAGAAACTACACATCATCCTCAAAGACTGTAAGTCACCAAGCTGTAGGAACATTCAGAATCACAGGTCATTTCATCAGCAGAGATTAGACCTTTGATTTCCCTTTCCTGGTTACTTTCTGTTGATGACAATAAAGAGCAGTCACTTTCTGTTGGTGACCATAAAGAACAAACTATAAAGTATTGTTTTCAATGACTCTCTCTAGAAATCTCATATTGTTTGAGCTGGGAAAGCCCAAACACATCATCTAGCCCACATTTCTCATTTTAAGAAATAAGGAAACTGAGGCCACAGAAGTGACATGACTTGCCTATAGTCACCTATCTGATTAGTGTCAGAGTCCAAATATTCTGACCCCTATCCCACTGCTCTTCTCACTATCCCACACAGCCTCTAAAGTTGTTCACTTCTGAGCCAACCAAAATTGGACCATCAAACCCCTGGGGTAGCAAAATACTGTGAACACCTACCACTTAGATTTTACCCTTCATCCCAAAATGTGACTTCCAAATCTATTTCACGGCAGTTACTTCATCAGTCTCAGAGGGAAAACTTCGTAAGGATGAGAAAAGAAATAAATGTCAGCAAGCTTCTGGCTCCCCTGAGAGGTGTCCAACCCAGAAGCCAGGTGCTGAGTGAGCCACCTGAGGCCGAGACTCATTATTTGAGGGAAGTGAACCTGGCTGTGTGCAGTCCTGAAACAGACGCCTGCCTCATTAGCTGCCTGATAAAAATCTAGTCAACCCCCCAAACAGTTTCTTCTGGCACTCATTCAGCCTGCAGGCATGGGCACTGGCATCCCAGAAATCAGCACGGCTGCTGCCAAGCTGCAGCTGTGATCTTCTGCTGGGCAGGATCCTCTACTGTCACCTCTACCATCCCCTGCTAAGGGCCTACTCAGCAGGGTGGAGGTTTCGGCGAGGGTCCCTTGTCTGGCGAATTGGGAGTCCTGTTCCCTGCATGAGTGAGATACAGACAGTGGGAGATAAAAGGGTGGGAGATCCCAAGGTCCATGCTCAAGAATGGGGCCAGGAAGCAGTATGTTCTCTCCAGCTTGGAAGGCAAAGGCAGGGCAAAGGCTGAGGTCAACTCTTCTAACATAAAACTAGCCATCATCAGTTTACAGTGAAGGTCTGTATAAGGATGAGAGCAAAAATCAGAGCTCTCTCAGAGCTCCTTCCAGCTCAGAGAGCCACCCCCCAAAGAGGGCTACAGAATGCAGGTCCCTCTAAGCCACATCTGGAACTTTCTACCACAGCCTGTTAGTTCCCTTCAGAGCACTTCTGTTTTAGTCAGCTGGTACTGCTCTAACAGAAAGACCAGAAGTGGATGGCTTAATAAAAAAAAATTTCTTCTTACACAGTCCAGTGGGCTGCACGTTTAGCTGGATTCAGGGCATCTTCTCCAAGGGAAAGGTTTCCCCCTTTGTTGGCCCAGGAGGAAAGTCCTTGTGTTGCATCAGTCTTCAGTCAGGGAGCATCTCAGCTCAGGAACCTCAGGTGTGAAGGGTGTGTTCTGCTCTCAGTACTGCTTTCTTGATGATAGGAGTCTCCCAACTCTCTGCTTGCCTCCCTTTTGTTCTGTCTCTTGTAGGATAAAAGGCAGCGCAAGCCGCATTCCAGGGAAACTCCCTTTACACTGGAGCCGGAAGGTGACTTTAGGGTGTTATAGTTCCACCCCAATCCTCTTGAACATAACCCAGTCTGTTACTCACAGGAAGAAATTAGGACTTACAGCACAGAAAAATCACAAAATGGAGAACAATCACAAAATACTGGAAATCATGGTCCAGCAAAATTGCTGCACACATGGAGGGAGGAGAACAATTCATGACAACATCACAACTTGGAATTAGGAATTTAATCATTTGTTTACTTGTTTATTATCGGTCTCCTCCAAGATGCCACCAAGTCAACTCTGAATCACAGTGAGATCATGTCTGTCAGAGTAGAACTATTTATTCTACACGGTTTTCAATGACTTGAGCTTTTTAAAGTAGATCACCAGGCCTTCCTTCTGAGGGGCCACCAGGAGACTTGAACCTCCAGCCTTTCAGTTAGCAGCCAAGCACATGAACCATTGGCACCACTCAAGAATGCCTTTATACCTAGTAGGCGCTCAAAAAATACCAGATATTGCCGAATAAACAGAAGACTCTAGGAAATAGCCTTACTCCTAAAGCAGGTAAACTGCTTGCAGAGGCAAACTAACGACTCGACGGCACTTGGCTTGACTTGGCTACAGTGCATTGCTGTGTCCCCACTTACCTGGCAAACTGGGACTCTTCTTCTCCTGGGAAGATAAAAGCAGCTAACGTTCATACAGAACATTGCTATTGTGAAATATTTCATTGTTGATCTTTACAAAATATCTTCTTTAAAAAATCCAAACCAAAGCCATTGACATCAAGTCTAACTCACAGTGACCCATAGGACAGAGTCAGACTGCCCCCATAGAGTTTCTAAGGAGTGCCTGGGAGATTCGAACTGCCCATCTTTTGGTTAGCAGCCATAGCGCTTAACTACTATGCCACCAGAGTTTCCATCACCTTCTTAGATTTCCTTTAATTATCTCTCATTAAAAAAAAAAGTAACTGACTTACAGAGAGTAAAGAGCTCACCAAAATAACTGAATTCTGCCTCCAAATGCAATGTTCTTCCCTCTGTGTCTGTATGATCAGGGTTCTAGCTCCAAACACACACCAGGCATAGGTACTATGTATGATGGCTGCCTATTTGCAGAAGGAAAACAGGAATCCAGAGGAAACACTGGCTTTGCTAGTTGCAGCCAGGTATCTAGCAAAAACCAAACTCTTCCTTGAAAGGAGAACAGAAATTGAAGAGTAAAGGGGCATGCAAAGGAAAGAAGCAAAGGACAGAAAAGAGGGAAAAAGAAAGTGTTACTAACTCCACAATTTGTAATATTAACTACAAAAACCAAATAACCAAACCCACCGCCTTCGAGTTGATTCTGACTCACAGCAACCTACAGAGTAGAACTGCCCCACAGAGTTCCAAGGCAGATTTGAACTGCTGACCTCCTGGTTAGCCGCTGTAGCACTTAACTACTGTGCCACTACAAGTAGCAGCTAATTCCTCACTTTGCCTCAGAGCTCAGCTGCAAACTAAGAAGTCAGCAGTTCAAATCCACCAGTTGCTCCTCGGAAACCTATGGGCCAGTTCTACTCTCCTGTGGGGTTGCTCTGAATTGGAATCCACTGAAGGACAATGAGATTTTACAGGTGAAGGTAATGTAGGTGTGTAGATTCACTAGGAAAGGGCAGTCCACTCCACGGGGTGCTCGTGTTCCTGTTACCACTGCTCCTTGTACTCACAGCACTTCTTTCTTTGGAACAGCAGAGTGCTTCACATGCATTAACACTGCTGTTATTAATAACGCTGACACTTTGGATCTACACAGTTTCACTTCCCCCTGAGTTTAGAGCTTTTCACACATTGTTTTGTTCTCCCCCAGAATTTTTATCAGACAAAAATATTCCCGGAGTGCTATGTACGCACATTTAAAAGATCCCGAAAACATTTTAAACACATTTCAGTCTTATCTGCATTCCCACACCAATTCCAGCTTCACATATGTCCATTTTGATTATTTGTCTTTGAAACAGCAGTTTCAAAACAGAAACTTGAAAGGAAACCATAAACTTCCATCTCCAGCCAAAAGTTTGCTTACAAATGCCAGTTTCCCTCCCCAGGGTTTCAAAAACAGTGCAACATTATCAGCTTTCCCCTCCTGCCCAGCCCATGTGCTTTCTACTCCTGGTGGGGACTGAGACAAAAGCATGCACTGAACACCTACTACGTGCCAGGCACTCTGCTGATGCTTGCATACGTTGCCTTACTTAATCCTTGTGGCAGAGATATCTAGTTGCCTCCCCGTACCAAGTACAAGAAATTTTAGCTGGGCACACAGCCATCTACAACAAAGGCTCCCTTGCAGTAAGGTGTGACCATATGACCCTTTTTAAGTGACTGCCCACTGCCCACTGCTGTCAATTCCGACACCCTATGGGACAGAGTAGAACTGCTCCACAGAGTTTCCAAGGTGTGTCTGGTGGATTAGAACTGCCAACCGTTTGGTCAGCAGACAGAATTTATCCACTATGCCACCAGAGTTTCCTTTTAGATTACTAGACGTAAGTAAAAGTATCCTATGGAAGCTTCCAAGAACACCATGTCATCCTCAGGCACAGTCTTCTCTCCCTTCCCTTCACAGGGATGGCCACCAGCTTTATAGCCTAAGAACCTACCCATCTGTAGCCCCCCATTTGATTTTCTCCTGCTGATGCCATTCCTTTATCATTCCATCTCATCCTGTGTATGTATACATATAACTTGTCTTTTACAGTCTCTGTGAGTTAGAATCAACTCAGCAATAAAGGGTTTTATGTCTATATAAAACCACTACTCCACTACACTATATACATATATACACACACGTATATGTATATATGTACACATATATACACATACATGTATATATGTGCACATATATGTGTGTATATATATATATATATGGAAACCCTGGTGGTACAGTGGTTAAGAACTATGGCTACTAACCAAAAGGTCAGCAGTTTGAATCCACCAGGCACTCCTTAGAAACCCTATGAGGCAGTTATATTCTGTCCTATACCGTTGCTGTGAGTTGGAATTGACTCAAAAGCAACATATTTTACATAGATAGATAACACATGAGAATACTTGAGTGTGTATGTGTGTGTGTCTGTATGTGTGCAAAATGTATGTATGTAGGTAGGTATATACCCGAAACTTATTGCCCTCAAGTTGCTTATGACTCTTAGCAACCCTACAAGACAGAGTAAAACTTACTCACAGGGTTTCCACGGAGAGGTTGCTGGATTTGAACTGCTGACCTTTTGGCTAGCAGCTAAATGTTTAACCAAGGGCTCCATATATGCATACAGAGACAGAGATTTACCTCAAGGAAATGATTCGAGTTTGTAGACACTCTCAAGCCCCAAATTTGTTGGTCAGGCATCAGCCTGGAGGCTTTTCCTGACTCGCATGGCTCAGGGTCTGGCAAACCTAAAATGGACCGACAGTTGGTTTTCCAACTTCTCTCACTAAGACTCAAGTCATGGTGAAAGAAGTTAATGGGGAAAGCCCTATTAATATACCACTTCCAAACTCAGCTGTTCATCAGCATTGAGCACTGATTCAGCACTGTGGGCAGAGGCAAATCCAGCCCTCACTGTAGCCTGTCTCTCCCTGGCTCCGAACTAACAGAGACTGATAGTAACCCTACGTCTAACAGAAGAAACCACTGCTTCGTCTTGTACCATCTCAACCACCATTGTTATGTTTGAGCCCACTGTTGCAGCCACTGTGTCAGTCCATGTCATTGCGGTCTTCCTCTTTTGTGGGGCCCTCTACTTTACCAAGAATGACGTTCTTCTCCAGAGGCTAGTCCCTCCCGATAGCATGTCCAAAGTAAGTAAGACAAAGTCTCGCCATTCTCACTTTTTAAGGAGGATTCTGGTTATACTTCTTCCAGGACAGACTGGTTCATTCTTCTGACAATCCACAATATATTCAATATTCTTCACCAACACCATGATTCAGAAGCATCAAATCTTCTTCAGTCTTCCTTATTCATTGTCCAGCTTTCACATGCACGTAAGGCTACTGAAAACACCATGACTTGGATCAGGTGCACCTTAGTCCTTAAAGTGACATCTTTGCTTGGTAACACTATAAAGAGGTCTTTTGCAGAAAATTCGTCCAATGCAATACATTGTTTGATGTTTTATCATCGAAGTTTTATTTATTTTGTTGTTGTTAATGTATGTAGTAAAACACAGCAATTCAACGGCTTCTACATGTACAGTTTAGTGACATTAATTACATTCTTAAAGTTGTACAACCATTCTCATCCTCTTCTGAATTGCTTCTCCCTCATGAGCATAAACTTACTGTGCCCCCAAGGTTCCCATCTAATCTTTCAAGTTGCTATTGTCAATATGACCTATATGCCAAGTGCCTTTTAGTCGGATCCGACTCATGGTGACCCATATAGATAGTTCTTAAAAGAGCACAATGCTCAAGGCAGGCATTTTTGCTAGTTAAGCTAAGCTAGATGTCATTTTTAAAACAACTTCAGGAGATATTTTTTATTTAAGGTTTAAAGATTATAGTTTCAGAGGTTCATCCACGATCTATGATTCCAGAAAGTCTAGAGTCCATGAAAATCTGAAATTCTGTTCTGCATTTTCCCCCTTTTGGTCAGGATTGTATAACACAATCTTAA
Organism: Heterohyrax brucei; assembly: GCA_028571685.1. NCBI lineage: Eukaryota > Metazoa > Chordata > Mammalia > Hyracoidea > Procaviidae > Heterohyrax > Heterohyrax brucei. The sequence continues at coordinate 57,719,669 of CM053149.1, forward strand.
ATCAAAATGTTCAGTAATGGTAGACAGGTACCACACAGTTCTTCTGATCTCATGGCAAAAGAGCAGTATCTGTGGAGGCAATTAGCCACACATTCCATATCCTCCCCCAACGCCTGATTCTCCTTCTTCATCCAGTGCCCCAGGTGATTAGAGACCAATTACTGTGCCTTAAATGGCTGCTTATAAACTGTTAATACCCCAGACACTAAACTAGGAGGTAGAACAGAAGCACTAAACACTCATTAGGGCAATTAACTGGGATGTCCTGCAAAACCATGGCCCTAAACTTCCAAACCAAAAAACCAAACCCTATTAGGTCATTTGATCTCCTGACTGTTGCTTCAAGGGGCATTGATTGTGGATCCAAGTAAAATGAAATCCTTGACAACATCAGTCTTTTCTCTGTTTATCAGGCTGTTGCTCACTGACCCAGTTCTGAGGATTTTTATTTTCTTTATATAAAGGTATAATCCATACTACAGGCTGTAGTCTTTGATCTTCAACATTAAGTGCTTCAAGTCGTCTTTGCTTTCAGGAAGCAAGGTTGTATCATCTGCATATAGCAGCTTATTAACGACTCTTTGTCCGATGCTGATGCCAAGTTCTTCTTCATACAGTCCAGCTTCTCAGATTATTCGCTCAGCATACAGATTGATTGTCTTTGGTATAAGGTTGCAGCCCTGGAACACACCTTTCCTGATATTAAACCACAAAGTATCCCCTTGTTCTAAGTACAAGTTCCACAAGACAACAATTAAGTATTCTGGAATTCCCATACTTCAAAATGTTATTCATAATTTGTTATGATCCAAACAGTCAAGTGACTTTGCATAGCCAAAAACACAGGTAAATATCTAATAGTCTCTGATTTCAGCCAAGATCCATCTGACTTCAGTAATGATACCTCTCATTTCATATCCTTTTCTGAATTCAGCCTCAATTTCTTGCAGTTCCCTGCAAAGGTACTGCTACAACCATTTCTTAATTATCTTCACCAAGATTTTATTTTCATGTGATATTAATGATATTGTTTGATAATTTCTACAATCTTTTGGATAACTCTTCTTTGTAATGGTCACAAATATGGATCTCTTCCAGTCAGTTAGCCAGGTGGCTGTCTTCCAGTTTTCTCAGGACACACAAGTGGGTGCTTCTGCAGTTGCATCTGTTTGCTGAAACACCTCAGTTGGTACTCTGTCAATTCCTGGAGCTTGATTTTCTGCCAATGCCTTCAGTGCAGGTTAGAGCTCTTCCTTCAGTATTATCTGTTACGGATTGAATTGTGTCCCCCAACAATTTCTGTCAACTAAGCTAAGCCATGGTTCCCAGATTGTGACTGTCTGCCATTTTGTCACCTGATGTGATTTTCCTGGGCTGCAAATCTTGTCACTATAATGATAATGAAGCAGGACTAGAAGTATCTGTGTTCTTGAGACAAGTCTCAATCTACAAGATTAAATTGTGTTTTAAGTCAGTCTTTTGAGATATACAAGAAAGCCAGTAGAGACATGGGACCTCACACCACCCAAGAAAAAAGAGCCAGGAGAATAGCATAGCCTTTCGACAAGTGTTCCTGCACCAAAAAAAGTCCTCAACAGAGGAAGGTTAACGACAAGGACCTTCTCTCAGAGCCGACAGGGAAAGCCTTCCCCTGGAGCTGGTGTCTTGAATTCTTACTTCTAGCTGACTAGACTGTCAGAGAATACACTTCTGTTTGTTAATGGCATCCACTAATGGTATTTCTGCTACACCAGATGAGGTAACTAAGACACCATCAGTTCTTCACTATGTACTGCCTCCTGAAATGGTTAATGTTGACCAAGCCTTTCTGGTACAGTGACTCTAGTTATTCCTTCCATCTTCTTTTGATGTTTCCTGTACCATTCAATATTCTTTCCATAGACTTCTTCAGTACCATAACTCAAGCTTTAAATTTTTTCTTCATTTCTTTCTGCTTGAGAAGTGCTGAGTGAGTTCTTCTCTGCTGGTTTTCTAACGCTAGGTCTTTGCACACTTCATTATAACATTCTGTCTTCTCAATACACCCTGTGAAATCTTCTATTTAGCTCTTTTACTTCATCTTTCTTCCATTCGCTTTTGCTACTCTACATCAGACAGCAAGCTTCAGAGCTTCTTCTGACATCCCTTTTTGTCTTTTGTTTTGTTCTTGTCTTTTTAACGATCCTTTTCTTTCTTTGTATATGATGCCCTTGCTGTCACCCAGCAACTCATCTGGTCTTTGGTCATTAGTGCCCAATGTGTCAACATCATTATTGAGATGGTCTCTAAACTCAGGTCCTACACTTTGGCTCTCATGGACTTGTTTTAATTTCCTTCAACTTCAACCTGAACTTGCACATGAGCAATTGGTCTGTTCCAAAGTCAGCCCCTGGGCTTTGTTCTGACTGATGAAACCAAGCTTCTACAGTTTCTTTTCACAGATGTAGTCAATTTGATTCTCCCATATTGCATCCAGCAAGGTACACATATACAGTTGCTATTTACATTGTTGGAAAAAGGTATTTCCAATGAATAGGTTCACGGGTCTTTCAAAATTCTGTTATGTAGAGAGACCCATGTGAGTGCGTGGCTACACTGACTTGTAACCAGAAGAACCAGATGGTGCCTTGCCACCACCAGTGATAGCCTAATGGACCTCACAAAGTTGAGTCTCACTGGCAACACAAGACTAAAAAGGGGTACACCCTGAGATCTCCATTAAAAGACTGCAACTGATGGTCCACGGGCTTCAGAGTTCCCCTGGAAGCATGGCCCCTGGCCCTGATGCTGCTCCTGTCCACAAATCATAATGGAGGTGAACTCTAGGACAGGAATGGATTGGTCTTGATGATACAGTGTGACCATATCACATGTGCACTTTATGGTTCTATGCATCTATAGGATGTCATCCTGCTGACCTTTCACTGGAGGAAGAGGAGTGGGTTGAGAGGAGGGAATACAAGATTGTTGGGAGAATAAGACATGCATAGAGTAGAGAAGAATGTGCTGTCACCAGGCAGGGAGAGCAGTGGGAGCTGCATATAGGTGGGCATGCAAATTTATATGGGAATGTACATTTTCAATCATAATAATGAAAAAAAATATTTTATGTGATATCCTGTGCCATTTCTATCTCTAAGGCCATATTTTCCAATTATTGATTCTTCTTTGTTTCCAACTTTTGCATTTCAATCACCAGTAATCATGAATGCATCTTGATTGCATGTTTAATCAATTTCAGACTGCAGAAATTCATAAAGATGTCCAATTTCTTCATCTTTGGCATAGTGACTGGTGCTAAATTTGAATAATAGTATTAACTGGTCTTCCTTGTAGGTGTATGGTTATTGTCCTATCACTGACAGTGTTATATTTCAGAATAAATCTTGAAATGTTCTTTTTAAGAACGAATGTGACACCGTTCATCATTAATTTAGCATTCCTGTGATCAAAGACTATGATAGCTAGCTAGCTAGCTAAGTGCCGTCGGTCGGATCTGACTCATGGCAACCCAAGACTATGATAGTCTGATTAAAAATGATCAGTATCAATCCATCAGCTCCCTAAGGCCTGGGATATCTATCTTAAGGCATTCTATTTAATTTTTTGCAAGTTCCAGTTCTCCTAGACTGATACTTCATACATTCTATGTTCCGGTTATTAGTAGATACTTGTTTCTTCTCATTTTGAGTTGTGCCACATAGGCAAATGATGGTCCCAAAAGTTTGACTTCATTCACATCATTAAGGTGAACTCAATTTTGAGACTGCAGCTCTTCCGCATTGCATTTTGAGAGACTTCCAATCTGAGGGGCTCATCTTCCACTACTATAGCAAACAAGATTCTGCTGCTATACTTAAGTTTTTCACTGACCAATTTATTTCAAAAGTAGACTGCCAGGTCCTTTTTGCTAATCTTTCTTAGGGTGGACGCTCCTCTGAAACCTGTCAAAACAAGTGACTCTGCTGGTGTTTGAAATACTCGTGGTACAGCCACCTGCATCACAGCAACATGCAAACCATGACAGTATGACAAACTGACAGACAGGTGGTAGACTGTATGTGTGTCTGTCTTAGTCACTTAGTGCTGCTATAACAGAAATATCACAAGCAGATGGCTTTAAAAGAGAAATTTTATTCCATCACAGTCCAGTAGGCTAAAAGTCAAAACTCAGGGCATCAGCTCCAGGGGAAGGCTTCCTCTGTTGGCTCTGGAAGGAAGGTCCTTGTCATCAATCTTCCCCTGCACTGAGAGGTTCTGAAATGCAAGGACCCTGGGTCATTTGCAAAGGAGAAGCTTTGCTCCAGGCACTGCTTCTTGGTGGCCCAAGATCCCCAACTCTATTTGCTAGCTTCTTTCTTTTATAGCTCAAGAGATAGCCTCAAGGCATAATACAATCTCACACACTGAGCCCTGCCCCACCAACACAGCTGCTGCCCATCCTCTCCCCTTAACACCAGAGAGGCAGGATTTATAGATTACAGGACCATTGCACAATACCAGGAATCACAGCCTAGCCAAACAACTATGCACATTTTGGGAGAAACACAATTCAATCTGTAACAGTATGTGTATGTGCATGTATGTGTGTGTGTGTGTGCAGGTACACACAAACACACACACACATACACATATAGGCACAGGGAAAGAGGAGAGAAGGAAAGGGAATGGGACAAGAAGGGAGAAGACTTGCTGCTGAGCACACATGAGTCTCTGAAGACTCCTAGAAAAATCTGGAAGTTTCACGGAACATAGCTTCTGAAATTATGATGTGGAATCTCGTATTCATCAATTTTACGTGTTAATGAAAATAGGGCCGTTTGGTGCTTCACAGCCTTCTGAATCCTGAAACATCTAGTCATCCCTGGAGTGACCAACATATTTAACTGGGATGTTCCTGATTTTATCAATGAACATCTGAGGTCCTGGGAAGCCCCTAAGTCCCAGGCATACCAGATGGTTACCCACCCTAAGCACCCCCTACCCACCAAACCTTTGACTGAACATATCAGCCATTGGCCATTGATAATTCTCTACGTCTACATAAAGACAGTCCAAAGAGACTCTGCAAACACAAAAGTGGAGACCTCTCACTTTCCTCAGCCTTACTCAAGATCCTGAGGTTACATTAGCCTAGTCTCAAATCAAAGATCATGCAGAGAGGATGAAACTTGAGTCTAGACAAGCAAAGGGGACAGACAATGCATGAGACCAGGGAGATGGAGAAAAACCCCTAAGTACTAAGTACCACCTACCAGATGTCAACACTTGCTTACTTTGGGAAGCTTCCAAGTACCTAATGAGTAAAAGAAAGACTAGTTCAGACTCCTCTTACAAAGAAATTAGCCAAGGAACAATTAAAGTCCTCGAGTGAGCAATTAGCCCAACTGGCAAAGACTTGTAAATCCTCCCTTGATCAAAACAGTTAATTGGAATTATCAGCCTTTGGAGGGGAATTACTCTTCTTGAAATTAGTGAATGTGCCATTAGAGTGATGAAGAACTACAAGAAAAAGGTCAATAAAGTACTTATTCTGAAAGAAGAGGTCAAATCTTGAGGCTTTATTCAAATGTCAAATCTGTGGCTTTATTCAAAGCCACAGTAATTAAATCAACAATGGGCTGTAGCAAACACCAGTATCCTTCAACTTTTATGCTGAATTCATTAAGTGTACTCAGTTTTACATTATCTTGAAGACAATAAATTATACACAAAGCCCAATCATGGAAAAAAGGACACTGGAAGCATACATAAACCCAACAGTCTGTTCTCACAGTTGCTGTCAATTCAACTCCAATTCATGGCGACTCCATGGGTGTCGGAGTAGAAGTGTGTCCTATAGTGTTTTTAGTGGCTGATTTTTCAGAAGCAGTGATCAGCAGGCTTTTTCCCCAAAGCACCTCTGAGTGGACTTGAATCACTAAAATTTAAGTTAGTAACCAAGCACATTAACTCAGGGACTCCAATGCCTAGGTGCCACTGAGTCAATTCCAACTTACGGTGGCTCCATGTATGTAAGAGTACAGCCATGGTCCACCAGGGTTTTTTTGTAATATTTTATTTTATTTCTTTAGATTCTTGTTGTTGAGATTATACACAGCGAAACATACACAGGTTCAATGGTTTCCATATGTACAATGTAGTCACATTAATCACAACCCGAAGAACCAGGTTGAGCAAACCCTTTTCACCACCTTTTTCTCAGTTGGTCTCTCCCATTAATATAAACTCACTGCCTCTTAAGGTTCCTACTTATACTTTTCAGTTGCTGCTGTCAATTTGATCTCATATACATAGTTCTTAGATAGAGTTTTTGATGGTTCATTTTTCAGAAGTAGGACCACAAGAACTTCCTTCCAAGGCTAGTCACCCAAATGCAGTGGTCCCCACAAGCCATCAAGTTTGGTCTACTTAGATATTACCCACTTTGATTTAAAGGTATCCTTCCTTGCATGTTCACTGTAGAGCAGACATTCAATAAAACTTAGTCAATTTTATATACACCGTTTTGAATATTCCAATAATTTAGACCAGTGGTTCTCAACCTGAAGCAATCCCTCTTTCTATCCATCTCTATACTGGGGACATCTGGCAATGCCTGGGAACATTTTTGTCACAGCTGGGAAGGGGGCTACTAACAACATACAGTGGGTAGGGAGGATTCTGCTAAAGAATCAATAAAATATTTATAAATAATCTAAATAAATAAAATAAATTATTACACAGCACAGCCACAAAGAATTACCCAGCCCAAAACATCAACACTGCTACTGTTGAAAAAGTTTGATTCCGACATATCTTAGTTTGAAGTTTGAGCTGGCTCTATGATGAGAAAGACTTCCTTTACAGTTAATGGCCCTGACATGATAAACAGAAATATTGTGTTAATTTAGTAACCCAGTTACCACATCTGAGCAAAGCCCTTGTATGACATTGCCGTGAGTTAGAATCAACTTGACAGCAATTAACAACAACTTACAAGTCAAACATTGATAAATGTTTGTCCATTCCTTAAAGCAAGTCTCTCGGGATTTTTAATTGGAAATATTTCGTTAATTATTAGTTCCTTAAAGTATTAATGGAAACCTTGGTAGCACAGTAGTTAAGTACTACGACTGCTAACCAAAAGACTTTTAAGACTGTTAACCAAACAGTCCTTGAAAACTCTATGGGGCAGTTCTACTCTATCCTATAAGGTTGCTATGACTTGGAACTGACTCAGCAGGAGTGGGTTTGGTTTGTTTTTTTGAAGTATTAACACTACATAACCATTCAAATCTATCACATTTTTAATGTTTTTAGTTATGAAAACTTGGTTTCTCTAACCATTGGGCAAACCGTTCTAAATGCGTGAGATTTTGCTCATTGTAATACAAGTATATTTACTTTCCATAAAATAAATATAAACATATATAGATGTAGACACACCCACCAAGCCAAATCCTCTGTCATCAAGTTGATTCCAACTCATAGCAACCCTACAGGCCAGAGGAGAACTGTTCCATAGAGTTTCCAAAGAGTGCCTGACAGATTTGAACTGCTGACTTTTTGGTTAGCAGATGCAGCACTTAAGTACTACACCACCAGGGACAGTATATTCATATATATTGGAGTCCTGGTGGTACACTAATTAATAGTTAAGGCTGGCGCAGCTTGCATCAACCAGATGCTCCTTAGAAACCCTATAGGGCAGTTCTACTCTGTTTTACAGGGTCACTATGAGCTGGATTCAACTGCATGGCAGTGGGTTTGGTTTGGGATATATATAATAGCACCTGATGGATTTGAACTGCCAGCTCTTGGTTAGCAGCTGTAGCTCTTAACCACTATGCCACCATGGTTTTACTTGGCTGCTAACCTAAGGACGGACGTTTGAATCAACACAGAAGAACTCTGGGAAAAGGGCCTGGTGATCTAATTCCAAACAATCAGCCACTGAAACCCTATGAAGTAAAGCCCTACTCTGACCCACATGGAGCCACCATGAGTCAGAATCAACTCAACAGCAACTTGTTTTAGTACATATAGCATATACATGAACCAAACCAAATCCATTGCCATCAAATCCATTCTAACTCACAGTGACCCTACAGGACACAGCAGAACCGCCTCTCAGAGTTTCCAAGGAGTGCCTGATGGATTCCAATTACAGACCTTTTGGTTAGCAGCAGAAGCACTGAACCACTACACCATCAGGGTTACTCGTGCATGTGGATATATAAACATATACATACATACATGTATACCTATACATACACATACATGTGGAGCACTGCTGGCACAGTGGAAACCATGCTCTACATATACATGTTTCCCACATAAAGAGAGAGTCCTTGGTGGCACACTGGAAAACCTGGTGCCACAGTGGTTAACGGTTTGGCTGCCAACCAAGAGGTCAGCAGTTCAAATCTACCAGGTACTCCTTAGAAACTCTACAGGGCAGTTCTACTCTGTCCTGTAGGGTTTCTATGAGCCACATTCAACTCAATAGCAATGGATTTGGTTTTTGGTTTTAGTGGCACAGTGGATACGTGTTGAAGAGTAGTTAGCAGTTCTAAATCCACCAGTCACTCCTTGGAAACCCTAGAGCAACAGGTTTGGGTTTGGGTTTAGTTTAATCTACACATGTAGATACACATATTTATAAGATAATAATTCCAAAACGAGCCAATGTACTCATATTTTTATTGTTAAACAGTTTCTTTTTAATGAAAACTCAACTAAAAGGAGAATACATCATTTTTATGTTTTTTATCTGGTCAACCAATCGTCCTCAGTTAGAAAATATGTATTTTTTTATTTCAGAACAACCATTTTGTCTCTTTGTTCAAAGCTTGATTACAGGAGCTAAACTGTTGGCTGGAATTTAAGCATTTTTCTATTCCCAAGCATTCAACATTTATTACCTGGGAGACTTGTTTGTCAACAGAGCACACATTAAACCAGTTACTGGAAGTACATTAAGATTATATATGTTAATTTGCACTTGACAAACTTGCCTCTACAGCGCCTACTGGGACCCTAGCTCAATGCTCACTCTGGCTCGTATTACCAAAACTCACATAAACCTAAAAGCCAAATTCCCAAGCAGAGCATAAAGACTTGAATTACATGATCCAGTGAGTGTTCTCAGGAAAAGGGTAGCTTTCAAGAAAAAAAATCATTCCAGGGAAAGTCATGACCTTTGACGAGTCAAATATTTTTCATCTCTTTGACTTTCTGTAAAAGGGTACAAGAGTGTCTTAGGAAGAATAAGAATAACAGGCCTGGTTAAAAGCTTGTAATGTCACTGGCAGTGCTTTAATTCAGGTTTGAGAGCTGCTCTTCAGTTTGTAGTGTCTAACCTTCCCTTCAGCCTCTGAAAGCATAGTAATAACCCTAGGGGGATAAGCTTGGCAAGGTAGAGTACTAGAGTCTAGTCCTCGCTGCCACAGCACTGACTCTGCGACCTTCATTGAAAATCCAGAGCTTCACTCTAGGAACACCTGTTACAGGAGGGGAGACTGCCCCAGGCTTCATCTTCACAAGTTGCTTTGGCATTTTTAAGTGATACATACCAAAAGATATGTTCACAGCACTGAGAAAAGAAAACATTCAAATTAGAATCCCTTCAAGGAGCCCTGGAAAAGTTACGCTCTCCAGCTGAGCAAAAGGTTGGCAGTTCAAATCCAACCAGTAGTTCCGCAGGAGAAAGAGCTGGCAATTTGTTCCAAAACCCTATGGAACACTGTGACTCTGTTACATGGGATCATGAAGAGCTGTAATGCACTCAGTGTCTAACAAGTGTCCCTTTATAGGACCACATCACTTCTAGTGCCATTCCCGTCTGTCTTAGCCATTGAGCACTGCTCTAGCAGAAATGCCACAAGTAGACAGCTTTAATAAAGAGAATTTGGTTCTCTCCCCGTCTAGGAGGCTGGAAGACCAAAGTCAGAGAGCTGGCGCTAAGGGGAGGCTTTCTCTCTCTGTCATCTCTGGGAAAAGGTCCTTGTCATCAATCTTCCTATGGCCTAGGAGCTTCTCTGCGCAGGAGTCTCAGGTCCCGAGGACCTGCCCTACTGCCAGCACTGCTTCCATGCAGGTTTGAGGTCTCCAGCTCTCGGCTCATTTCCCCTTCCTTTCAGCTCCTGGAAGATAAATGCTGGCCACACCTCCAGGAAGTTCCTTTTACACTGGGTCAGTGACATAACCTGAGTTTCATCGCACCCTAATCCTCTTTAACATAATCTAATCTACCTCATTAACTACAAGAATATGAATTCTTACATTTTAAAAACCAGAAGCATTTGTCCAGTTGAATATTCTGTCTCAGCTTTAATCTCAAGGACTTTCATACTATATTGTAACAGACTGCTCTTCAGTAAAGGGCAATGAGGAACCAATGACACACCACAGGGAAAGTCACCTTCAGAGAGATAAAGTCACCCTTTGTGAGAAAATACTGAGAATCCATCTGAAACCTGGTGCATCTGACCTTTGGCTATTGGAGAACAGAAAAGACCTAAAAGCACTTGAGAGCAGAGGTGACAATCTTGAGAAGACACCAGACCCAGACGAATGGGTGGCATCTCTGGAGGCCTGCTGATAAAGGGAAAGAAGCAGTGATATGTGCAAATTAAGATTTGTAAAGCCAGCCAGCCAAGTAAAAAAACATAAAATCAGATGATACACCAATCTCTTTGGTATATTTCCAATATACTAAAAAAACCAAACCCACTGCCATCGAGTCAATGTCAATTCATAGTGACCCTATGCTTGGTTATATGACAGAGCTGAACAGCCCCATAGAGTTTCCAAGGAGCACCTGGTGCATTTGAACTGCTGACGTTTTTGGTTAACAGACATAGCACTTAACCACTACACCTATATAAATGTCATCTAATAAAGAAACTGTAATTCACTAGTCCAACTAAAGAGAGTACTCCTGGACTAAGAACCCATGTTAGCCACTCAACTATCTCAGCTTTGCCTAAGTAGACTTATTTGTCATACTACTTCATGACATTTCAAGATGAACAGTAAACCACACACAATATGCATATAAAGCTACTATTTTAGAAAAGAAAAACAGAAAAAAATATTGCAGCTGACACTTCTCTCCAAAAAAAATCTAGCATGACACAAATACTACTATAACACAGTAACCCAATACAACCTGAATTACATATTCTTTAAAAACTTTGTCACAGATTACTGTTTAAAAGATCTAAAATCAGAAAGTCAAAACAGAAATGAAAGAAAAAAAATAAGATGACATGAAAAAAAGTTGACTGAAAACAAAAAGTGAAAGAAAAAGACAAAAATCACCCTCAGAAATTGTACCAGATTGTGCCATGACCACCAAGAACTACATTTTTCAGAAACCCCTTTGTCATGGATTGAACTATGTCTCCCAAAAGATGTGTGTAGCCATTTGGCTGGGCCATGATTCCTGGTATTATGTGACTGCCCTCCACTGAGTATTTTCCTGTGTTATAAATCCTAATCTCTGCCTGTGGTTAATGGCATGGATTATACTAATGAGGACTATTGGAGGACTGTAACACTCATCCTAAGGTCATCTCCCTGCTCCAATATACAGGGAGTTTCCCTGGGGTGTGATCTTCACCACCTTTTATCCTTTTATCCTACAAGAGTTAAATGAATAAGGAAGCAAGCAAAGAGTTGGGGACCTCACACCACCAAGAAGGCATGCCATGAACAGAGTGCATCCTTTGGACCTGAGGTTCCTGAGCCAAGATGTTCCCTGATCAAAGAAAGACTGATGCAACCCAAGGACCTTCCTCCAGAGCTGACTTGGAAGGAAAGCCTTCCCCTGGAACTGACAATCTGACTTTGGACTTGCAGCCTACTGGACTATATGAGAATAAACTTTTCATTGTTAAAGCCATCCACTCATGGTATTTCTGTTAGAGCAGCACCAGATGACAAAAATGCCCTACTATTGGGCTTCCAACTTAGAGTCTCCTAAAAGATGCACTTACAGGAAGCAGCAGCCATTGTTCGCTGAAGGCCTCTGTGATCAGATACGGTGACAGACACTCAGGTAGGTTTGTCTTTGCTCTTTTCCACTTCATATCTATCTATCTCATTTTCCTGACCTTAGTTTTTCCCGACCAACAGTGGCACCAAGGCTACCGCCATATGCTTAGCTATAGACCAACAGAGCTTGTAACTACACAGAGGCACCAGTCTCCTGGAGACCACTCTATGACCTCCCACTTCTGATCCGCTATAGCACCCGGCCTGCTACTTAGATTTCTTGACAAGTTGACTTGTGCACTCACACGTGCTTCAGAAGGGCTGGTTAGTGACTCTTGGTCCTCCAGTGATCTCCCTTCTAGACTAAACTACAGTGTCCAAGGGAGCAGAGATTAAACTGAAATCACAAGGAAAGTGACAGTATTATGTTATACCTGACCCATACCTATTTGTGAGAGTCAAACTGGTGCACTGCCTCTAACTTTGGATTCACTGGGGCCTAACTCTGGATTCACTGATGTCTCACTGGTAGTTTGAAATTGGCCATAATGGTGATATTTACAACACTGCAATTGGCAAATGCTATAAATCAGGGGTTGTCACTTTGTTTCCAGAGATATCCACTCCAACCCACTGCAGCTGAGTCTAATCCCACTCACAGCAACCCTATAAGACAGAGCAGAACTGGTCCACAGAGTTTCCGAGGAATGCTTGGAGGATCTGAAGTGCCGACACATAACACTTCACCAGTAGGCCACCATGGATTCCATATTAACCAGCCCACTGCCAGAATTAGAGGAGAAACAGAACAAAATAAAGACATAATACAAAAAAGAGGGAAAAGAGATCCATCAGACATATATCATGACGGTTTCTAAACAAGAGGAGAAAAAAAAATGAATGTAATAAAACTACTATTTAGAAGTAGAATCCAGGAAAACTGTCCAGATATAAAAGATGCAAGTCACCATATTCAAAGGACAGTGTGTAACTAGGAAAAGTGTCCCAGAACAGTCATCGCAAATACAGCTCTAGTTAAAACTGTTGAATAACATATCAACTATTTTATAAATGAAAAAAACAAGTTGTCACTGAACTTCTAAACAGCAATATTAAAATCCAGGAAACTCCAACACAACAGCTCAGAGATTCTCAATGAAAAAAAATATGTATGTGTGATCTCAAATTTTTATATTTATAAAGGTGTTTTTACATGCAGGAATACAGAATCCTGTCCTCAACGGCTCTTTCTGAGGAATCCACTAGGAGATGAGAACTGTCCAGTTAAGAGATGACTGGGACAGTTTGGCCAAGTTCAACTTCAGCATTTTAGATCTAAGACTAAAACAAACATGAGGCAAAGGTGAAAATACTCTATCTTCTGACAAAACAGGAATAAGACAACCTAAAAATTAAAATGGAGATAGGGAGGAAAAAACAGAATCAGCTCATTGCCACATAAAACCAAACCCACTGCTGCTGAGGAGATTCCAACTCATAGGGACCTTTCAGGACAGAGCAGAATTGCCCTATCGAGAGGTAAAAAATCAAACAGCAGTTGTTTAAAGAAGAAAAACAAAGGCAGTACAAAAGGCATTAATATACAAGTAATTACTAGAGCCTACCTAATACAGAAAATATAACATACACAGTTAACTACAACAGAAAATAATAGAGTTGAAAGCAAATGTATCAGTTATAGCAATACGTGCAAATGAACTTAATTCATTGGCTTAGATTGAGCTCCCTCGAAGAAAGCCTTGGATAGGAATTCTTGCAAAAGTGATTTTATGAGGACATACTCTCAGGAGAAGTCATTAAGGAGTAATGGAAGCTGGATAGGACACGAGAAGTCACTAAGCAAAGGTGGGGCTTCAAAAAACGTTGCCTCAGCCTGACAGCACAGGAGCACGAATTGTAACACAGGGCTTGTGCAGCTCAGAAACAAGAGGTTGGGTTGTTGTAAACCTGCATCAATCAGTCACTGGCTGGCACTGGGGCACAGCTCAGAATCTCTAGTCCTTGTCCAGACTCAGAGGAAGCTGATCCTCCAAACAAAGGTAACATGCGAACCAGTGGAAGTAAAAAAAAAAAAGAAATATCTAGAAGATAGCTGCACTGGTCCAGTTAAAGGGACGGTCCAGGACTAAAAAATCAACTCTTACACTTATGTCTTAAAAGAAAAAAAACAGCAGACTGGTTCACAAAGCAAAACTCAACTCTATGTGATAAGCCAAGAGACAAGGTAAAACAAAGTTATTTAAGTGAAAACTAAAAATAAAGGGATGGCAAAGATACACATGGTAAATGCAAATTATTCTAAGGCAGTAATTGTAAGCTTGACATCAGACACTGTGAACTCAAGAATATGTTACATGAGATGAAGATTTTATGATGGCAAAACTGTAAGTTACATTAAAGATGTGAGAGTTAAGAATAGCAACCATATTTACAAATCAGAAACTGTAAGAAATTGAAGGATTAATAGGCAAAAACACATTAACAGTAGTGGACTTTAACCAGCTGAAGTCAAGGATAAGTCAAATAGACCAAGCCCACTGCCATCCAGTGGATTCCAACACATAGAGACCCTACGAGATAGAACAGAACTGCCCCACAGAGTTTCCAAGGAGCTCCTGGTAAATTCACACGGTCAGCCTTTGGTCTGCAGCCACAGCACTTAACTACTACATCACCAGAGTTTCTGGGTAAGTCAAACGGACAAACAAAAATTAGTGAAGACACACAAGCCTATGGCAATCAAGGCAGTTCCAACCCACAGCCATCCTATAGGAAAGAGCAGAATTGCCCCATAGGATTTACAAGGAAAAGCTAGTGGATTCAAACTACATCTAAGCTCTTAACCACTACACAACCAGGGCTTCTGTAAGGATACAGAAGATTCAAACAACAGAGTTAGAGAAATAGGGCTTAAGGCTGTACATTGAACTCCCAAATACAACAGTAAACTATACAGTTTTTTCTCAAATGTACATCAAATGTTCACAAAATTAACTACATAATCGGTCACAAAGAGAACCTCAATAAATTCTATATAAAAAAGACATTAAAAAAGATGTATGGAGGACACACTGTAAGGTAACCCCTAAGACTCATGGTCATAACACTTCTGGAATTTAGGTAAGACCTGCGACTTGCTTATAACCAACAGAGTTCAACAGAGGGATGAGATATCGCTTATTATTAAGTTACATTATATAAGATCCCATCTTAACAGACAAAAGAAAGACAGATTTCCCAGACTAGTTACAGCTTGGTGAAATTACATGACAAAAAGGAGGGTGACCAGGTGGCCACAAGATTATTATGGGACATTCATTCCTTAGAGACAGCTTACTCAAGTGAAATTTCTCCTGTGCATATTTGCATAAACCAAAATCAAACCAAGTCCCGTGCCATCAAGTTGATGCCAACTCACAGTGAGCTTTTGGACAGAGTACAACTGCCCCATAGAATTTCCAAGGAGCACCTGGTAGATCTGAACTGCCAATCTTTCGGTTAGCAGATGTAGCGTTTAACCACTACCCATCAGGGTTTCCACAGGAGGTTTTAGATAAGGGTAGGCATTAAAGTCTTCTCTCAGAGACGTTATTTCTACATTTTAACTTAGAAAAACATCTCCTTAGTTACATGATTAATGTCTGTACAAAGATTAACAGTTACTAGGGTAAAAGTATGAATAACAAGACAGAGTCGGGCCCAAGACTGGTGGAACCTTTTCAGATATGCCAGGCACCTCAGTTTTAAAAACCTGTCCACAGTGATGCTGGCAGACACAGCACTTAACCACTATGCTGCCAGGGTTTCCACAGTCAGGTAACTAAGATTTCCTAGCAAAGCACTGAAGGTATTACCTAGCTCCTTCTTGTTGCTTATAGAAAAATGTGAGAGGGGAGAAATAAACTGAGGGAAGTACTGTTAAATCAAAACCCTGGTGGCATAGCGGTTAAGTGCTACATCTTCTAACCGAAAGGCTGGCAGTTCAAATCTGCCAGGCGCTCCTTGAAAACTCTGTGGGACAGTTCTACTCTGTCTACAGGGTTGCTCTGAGTTGGAATTGGCTTGATGGCCATCGGTATTTTTTTTCTGGTTTACTGTTAAACCAAATGGAACCAGAATGTCATACTTTTGAAAATTCTCAGTCTTTCCAGATAGCAAAAACCACTAAAATTGAGACCTTCATTGTCAGAGAAAAGACAAAGGATATGGCTATGCAGTCTTTACAAAAACCTCAGACAGATCAAAGGTCAGAGTACTCAGTCACACAAAAGACTCTGAAGAAATTAGGGGTGTGCTTCAGCGACCTTCTTGATCAAATCAGAGGGCCTCCTGGAAGCTGAAGGCAAGGCCACTGTCCCTCAGCCACACAGCAGAGGGACACGATCAAGAAGAGTTTATCTGGAAAAGATCTATCAGTATGGTTTTTGTCTAGACCTGTTGCCTTCTTACCAACTCGGGACCCTACAGGACAGAGCAGAACTGCCTGATAGGGTGGATTTGAACTGCTGATCTTCTGGTTAGCAGCCCAACACGAAACCCCTTTGTCACCAGGGCTCCTCTGTTGACATTGTTTGTTGCTATCAAGTTGGCTTCTGTGCCTACAGATGACAGAAAGAAACAGTGCCCGGCCCTGTGCCATTGTGATGATCATTGGTATGACTGAGTCCATCGTTGTGTTTGCTGTGCCAGTCCACCCCGTGGAGGGTTTTTTCCATTTTGGCTGACCTGCTACACTATTACACATGATGTCTTCTAGGGACTGGTCTTTCCTGAAGACTTGCCCAAAGTAAGCCAGCTGAGGTTTCTCCAACCTTGCCTCTCAGGATCACTTGGTTGTACTTCTTCTAAGACTGATCTGTCCATTCTTCCGGCAGTCCACACTTTATTCTTTATTCTTTACCAACACTACAATGTACACGCGTCACCAATGGCACGAACCCCAAGGAAATCCATGGGAGACTACAGAGTCAATCACAAAGGTATTTCTGCAAAAATACCACCAGCTTGGACCAAAAGGGACAGAGTACATATTGAAAACAGGCTATTGAACCTCCAGACCTCTACTGGCAGGAAGCAGGCTGAGAAAAGGTCTCAGCTGCATGCACGTGCTTTACAACACAAACCCAGTGTTGTTGAGTCAGTTCCGATGCACAGTGACCCCACAGGGTTTCCATGGCTGTAAATCTTCACGGAAGCTGACGGCCATATCTTCCTCCTATGGAGTTGGTGGTGGTTTCAAACTACCAACCTTCTGGTTAGCAGTTAATCACTTTACCCACTGTACCACCAGGGTTTCTTAAATATGTGTTAGTTTTCATGAAAAAAGGGAGGATGACTCAACGGCAGAACCAGAAGCCCAGAAAATAAAGTTAAGTACTTAACAGAACTGTCCAATTTGCTGAAGGTTTGAAATGTTTCCTAACAAAATACTGTGAAGAAAAAGAGAGACAGAGACACGCTTAAGAGTCAGTAACCAAATGCAATATGTTTGAATCATGCTTTGCAGAAAAAGCACTGTAAAAAGACATTTCTGAGACAACTGAACATAGGCTTGACATTAGACGACTTTTTTTTTTTTACTTTGAAGATATCTTAAATGTGGTAAATGTGATCGCCATAGATGGTCAAACCCACCCCCAAAACAAACCCAATGCCATCGAGTCCATTCCAACTCACAGTGATCCTATAGGACAGGGGAGAACTGCCCCACAGAGTTTCCAAGGAGCACTTGGTGGATTGGAAGCTGCCAATCTTTTGGTTAGCAGACAGAGCACTTAACCACTATGCCACCAGAGTTTAAATAGATGGTTACATATTTCTATAAATGCCTTACCTTATAAACTTACATACTGGAGTATTTACAGATACAATATTGTAATATGTAATATGGTACAAATATTGTATACAATATTTTTTAAAAATATTCCATCAAACTTTGTTAAATCTTTTGCTAAATAAAACCTGAGAAACAAATTTCAAAGAATCTTCCCATGAGATATTTATGAACTACAATAAAAAAAGGTAACTTACAGTGCAGAAGTCTCGCAGACACCACCTTAATCAAGCAATTAACGTTAACATCTCCAAACAGAGAAGCTGTACTTGTCATGCTGTGATGGCTTGCATTCGGCTGACACCTGGTACTGTGCCACTAGCATTTCCAATAACACCAGAGTCACTGTATGGTGGACAGCTTTCAGCAGAGCTTCCAGATTCAGACTCAGAAGAAAAGCCTGGAAATCTACTTTAAAAATCAGCCAGTGAAAACCTAAGGAATCACAACAGAACACTGTCCAACTTGCTTGCTCTGGCATGTCATCAGGAGGGAATCAATCACTCGAGGAGGGTATCATGTTTGGTGAAGTGGAGAGCCAGCAAGTTTAACGGAGGTCCTTGGTGAGACATACTGGCACAACTGCTTGGCACAACAGCCACAACAATGGACTTGAACATACTGGTGACTTCAAGGATGAAGCAGTACCAGGCAACATTTCATTCTGCTGCATGCAGGGTCACAATGAGTAAGAGGTGACTTGACGGCAGCTATCTATCTAGACCTCCTGACAGGATACACTTAAAACCCCAAACCCAAACCTGTCGCCACTGGGTAGATTCCAACTCATAGCGAGCCAACAGAATATCCACTTAGAAGGACATGATTTCATATCTATGGTTTTGATGCTAAAATTGCATAATCTAATCGTAAGGCAACATCAGACAAATCCAAACTGAGGGACAGTCTACAAAAGAGCTGGCCTGTGTTCTTGAAAAATATCAAGATTATGATAGGCAACAAATGGTTGGGTACTGGTTTCAGATTAAAGGAAACAAAGACACATACAATTTTACTGTAATGTATGACCCTAGATTGGAACCTAGACTAGAAATGTTTGCTATAAAGAACTCTCCTGAGGTAATTAGTAAAATTCAAATACATCTATAGATGATAATATGTTACCCATGTTAATTTTATGATTCTGATAACTGTACCACAACTAGTAGGAAAATGTCCTTAATTTTAGGAAACACACACTGGAGTTCTAGGTATAAAAAGGCATCATTTCAAGAGCAAACCGTTCAGAAAAATGAATAGTAACACGTACATACATAGTGAGAAAATGATAAAGCAAGAGTATAATTTTAAATTTTGGTGAGTCTGGATAAAGATTATGTGAATTCTGTATACCATTCTAGCAACTTTGCTCTAGGTCCAAATACATTTGAAACTAAAAAACTAACAATAAACTGATACATGAGGACTGCCAATAAAGGTAGTGAACTCACTCTTGGAAAAGTGCTACATACCTCATCACTGAATATCACTGGGAAGCTATGCACTGATGCCAGTGGCTAGTCTACCCTTCAAAGCAATTTTGGAACTCTTTTTCTGCAGTGGCCATCAGAGCTGTCATTGTATTGCCCTTGATGTCCTGAATGTCATCCAAATGTCTTCTTCTCAATATTTCCTTTATCTTTGGGTAAAGGAAAAAGTCATTGGGGGCCAGATCAAATGAGTAGGGCAGGTGTTCCAATACAGTTATTTGTTTACTGGCCAAAAACTCCTTCACAGACAACTATACAATTAAGTTTGCAAACTTGTCACCATGCCACCATGAGTAATGGCCATTCCAGAAAGAGTTCCAAAACTGCTCTGAAGGGTGGACTAGGTCTCAGCATTGGTGCATAGTTTTCCAAGGAGGGTACTTCAAAGGAGACCATAGCAATATTCAGCAATGAGGTATGTAGCACTTAGAACAATTAAGTTTGCAGACTTAACTGCTAGGCCCTGCAGAATTCTATAGTTAGAAACCTAGAACGTAGCTATTTTAGTTTCAAAACACACAGAAATTTTGTTTTGCAATGAAACTAAATTTGAACAATTATTCAAATAAAATTTGAATAAATGTATTTGAAAAAATGGGGTAAATTTTAGTTTTCATAATAAACAAAACTTAAATTACAGGAAAAAAAGTAATAAATACTTCTGAAAAGAAGCTGGGGGCAGACGAAACCAGAAAGGGAAAATATTGATAATTGATGAAGTCAGGGAATAGATACATGGGAGTGTTGTACTGTTCTCTACTTCTGCATATGTTTGAAATTTTCCACAAGAAAATATTAAAATGAAAATTAGAAAACAAATTAGAGCTCAGGAAGCAGGCAGCAGAAGATAACTTAACACACGTATCATCCAAGAATTTCAAAAAAGAAACCAAAGCAGCATCTCCCTCAACTCCTCATAAACCCGTGTTCTGATCACCATTTTACACACAAGTGAGCAGGTTGACTGTTTAAGATGACAAGGAGCAAAGTGGCTGGCCCAACTAGCACGACACACCACCATCATAAACGATTCACCAGCCTGGCCAGCCTGGCTGAAAGGGGGAAAGCACCAGCTCACTGCAGTGCTTTCCAACAACTTCTCCAGTCATGCAGAGCCACCCGGGGACAATCCAAAGGGGAGGAAAAACTAACCAAATACAATGTAGCTACTCTTCAGGAGTGGCCGCCCATGCGGCACCTTCTTAGGCTCCCTCCGGCACCTTCCCCACCCAGACTGCTCCAATGTCTGCTTGACCAAAATACTAGAGGCAGCTTGCCTTTCAGAGTCACTTTTTATAGGAGTAGCTGTGCTTTCCAGTTCACTGAGAGGACAGCTAAACAGAAAAAGGGGACAGCTGCAGTTCTTGTTTGTTTTGGCTCTGAGACACAGAACCAGAATCAAATAAGCACAGAAGTCTCCGGCTCTCATTCCCTGTGATGTAGGAAAACATATGTTGCTCCAAGTGTCTGGCTCCCATACCATCCAGAATATCAGGAAACGTGTTATTCCAAGGGCAGAGGCACCAAAGTGGGCAGTGACCTACCAAAGTCACCTACAGAGCTTTAAGTGACATAGAACCATGACTGGATCTCCCTCTGCCTTCTCCCCAAGGCACAGCAGTATCTCCATGAGGAAAGGACCCGGCATGTTTCTTTCGAAAACGTCCCCAGAATAACTGTATAATTTTCACATCAAAGTGGCTTGAACGGTTTTGGGAACAAGTTCAGAACATGAAAGTGGAAGATAATAGCCTAGGATAGTCTGAGAAAACCCCTATTGGAATATTCTAGAACCTCATCTATAATGGATATAGTAGTGGTTCCAAAGGCCACCTGTGAACCACTGCCAGAATGTCTGCATGAGAATCGCTTAGATCCTATGAAACCTACAAACTAGTGGGCCCCACCCAGAGATGCTGACTTAGTGGGTAAGACCAAGAAAAAAACATTTTAATAAGCTTCCCGGTGATTCTGACGTGTTGTCAGGTTAGAGAACCACCACAGTATGATATTTCACATGTCATCTTTGAGGCCTCCATGTATTCATTCATTCATACACTCACTTGACAAATGTTCATTGTCCATTTATTATGTCCCAACCAAAACCCACTGCTGATGTGTTGACTGTGACTCATAGTGATCCAATAGCACAAAGCAGAACTGCCACCAAAAAGTTTCTAAGGAGCACCTGGCAGATTTGAACTGATGACCTTCTGGTTAGCAGATATAGCACTTAACCACTACACCACCAGGGTTTCCTTATTATGAGCCAAGACCTAGAAATGAAACAATCACTAAGACTCAGTCCCTACCCTTGAGAAGCTCAAAAGTCTTGTGGGAGACATTAACACGTTCAACATGGACCCCACAACACAGTATGATGGATGCTTTGATAGACAACATGCAGATGAACGTAGGAGTGCAGAATTATTGAAAAAGAGAACCAAAGAGCCAATGTCCAGATCCTGCTAAATGACCAAGGAATGAAAACTGACAAGTGCCCTGCATTTTTAGTCCTGCAATCTCCTCATTCAGTACCATGAAGAAATGAGGCCCAGAAGTTAGGTGACTCACTTGGTATCACACAAATAGCTTAAGTGCATACACACATACACATACATATATGTATACATATCTTTTCTCAGTCCCAAGTGAAAGTTGAAACAAGCATGACAGTCAGCTTTGTGTAATGTTCTGCCTGCATGCCCGTTTTCAGAAAGTTCTAAGATGAGCTAACACCTATTATCTCATCTCTTTTTAATAACCAAGAAATGCCATGGTTTCTCCCACACTGTGAAGGAGCCTGAGGACCATCTGGTGGTTCACCTGCACAAATGAATGTAAATGTGTTTCAAGCTCTGATTTCTTGAATATATTATTTACCACAGTTATCAGTAAGTTAAATTTGATTGGCACACTGACTAATTCCATGAGATCAGTGATCTCAACACTTTCAGATCAAGTATCCTCTTCTTTTGAAAAATAATTTTGAAATTTTCTATCACTATGTGGTTAAGTGCAATAGCTGCTAACCAAAAGGTTGGCAGTTTGAATCCACTGGACACTCCTTTGAAGTTCTATGGGGCAGTTTTATTCTGTCCTATAGGGTTGCTATGAGTCAGAATCGACTCAGCAGCAATGGGTATGCTGAAAAAAATTCACAGAAAATATAATCTGCACATGTAACTGTGAATTATCAGTGTATACCCTAACTAAATATAAACAGAAAAATAAAAGGAAGTTAGTTTGTACTCCAATAACATACGTTTCATATGTAGGTACTGGGGCATGACAAAGAGCCTGGGTAGTACAGTGGTTAAGAGACAAAGCTACTAACCAAAAAGGCTGGCAGTTCAAATTCACCAGCTGCTCCTTGGATACCCTATGGGGCAAAGTTAGTTCTACTCTGTCCCACAGGGTGGTTATGAGTCAGAATCAACTCGACAGCAACAGGTTTGGTTCACTGTTGAGGGGTAGAGGGCATGAGTACACTGGAAAGCACAATGAAACAAATGCTAATGCTTGCATTTACATGTGGAATTGCTGTGAACACAGAATTTACAAAAGCAGATGAACATAAGTGTGCGGTGCTGATTAAAACAGTGCAGGCTATATTCCCTTCAAGACGTGTTTTTCTCAAATGGTGACCAACTTTTGGTAAAGTTGAAAACAAAACAAAGTACAATCTTTCAACTGGTTTACACAGTAGTTTTATTCCTAGAAAATTACCAAAAATATTTTGTGATAGATATAAAACACAGTTGGAGTCTAGAGTTCAAAAATTATGAAAAGATTTTATTTATTTATTCATTTATCTAAATCTAAGAACATCTGGCCAAAACAGTCAAAGGCATGTGGGCAGTCTTCTGCTTGTGGAAGGATAGAGTAGGTATACTTTTCTGTTATCCTCTTGATAAGTACATCTAGAAATCTTGTCTACTGTATATAAACCAAACATAAGATACATTGAAAGATGGAAAAAAGACAGACCAGTGAGAACCTTGCAAACAAAAGATGAACATAGTAGTGAGTTCTCCAGGTTTCCTGTCTTGCCTTATACATGGCGGACTATGTCCTGGAGAAACTGGCAACTTGGAAAACTCAATAGGTATAGATTAAAATAGTCCCAATAAAAACCTCTTATTCTAGCCCAACAATTGGGAAAGGTACAGCCTAGCAAGCCAGAAAACTTTTAGAATAAAATTGCTTTTCTACAAAAAACTATGACCTCTCTCCCCATCCATACCAGCAGAGGCCAACTGGTAAGCTTAGGCTTCCACCTTATCAGGCTATAATGAGGTGTCCCAACGCTTTCTGGAGAGTAGAAGCAAAGAAATCCACACCAAGACAGATGTTAGTCAACTGCCTGAAAACTAAAGATAAAGAAGAAATCTCGAAAGCAATCAGAGAAAAAACAACATTTATAAGGGAAAAGAAATTCAGATGAAGTGAATCTCTCATCAGAAACCATGGAAACCAGATGGAAATGGCACATTTTTCAAGTGCTGAAAGAAAAGAGCTGTCAACTCAGAATCCTATGTGCAAAAATGTTTTTCAGGGATGAAGAAAAAAATCATAATAGTCTCAAATAAAAGCAAACTAAAGACCTACCCTAAAATAATAGCAAAAAAGAAATTCTCTAAATACAAAGGAACTGATAAAAAGAGGAGTCTTGGAGCATCAGAAAGAAAAATACACAATAACCAAAAAATCTGTCAATATATTAAGCTTTCTTCTGAAACCCTCCCAATTAGATTTGAAAGTTAAAGCAAAAATCATTATACTGTCTGTCTTAGTCATCTATTATCAATTTTATACTATCCCTTCCAGAAAAGAGAAGAACATCTCCCAACTAATTTATGAAATACTTAGGTGTAAATCTTACAAAACATATGTATGGTTTATATGTTCGAAACTATACAATATTAATGGAAAAACTCACAGAAATCTACATTTTTTTTATATATACAAGATTACTCTAAATTTATTTGGAAAGGCAAAAGAACTAGAATCCCTAAGGCAATTTTGAAAAAGAAATATCACTAGCCATATGAAAATGCAAACTAATACCATTATGAGGTATCACTGGAAACCCTGGTGGTGTAGTGGTTAAATGTTATGGTCTGCTAACCAAAAAGTCAGCAGTCCATATCCACCAGATGCTCCTTAGAAACTCTCTTGGGCAGTTCTACTCTGTCCAACAGGGTTCACTATGAATGAGAATCAACTTGATGGCCAGGGTTATTATCATATGAGGTCATCAGATGCTCATCGCAAATGCTAGCTGAGGTTGTGGAAAAACTCAATCACTAATACACTGCCGGTGAGAATGTAAAATGGAACAGCCATTCTGAAAACGTGTTTAGCAGTTTCTTACACTATTTAAGCCTATAATCCATTTTAAATATCATGGTGTGCTTATTCGGCAAGTGGTGAAGATTTTTATTTTCTTTATGTTTTGTTTACATACTGAGGAGTATAGTCTTTGTTCTTCAACAATAAGTGCTTCAAATCCTCTTCACTTTCAGGAAGCAAAGTTACATCATCTACATATCACAGGTTGTTAATGAGTCTTCCTCCAATCCTCATGCCACATTTTTCATATAGTCCAGTTTCTTAGATTTGCTCAGCATACAGAATGAACAAGTGAGAGGAAAAGATACAACCCTAACACACATCTTTCCTGATACTAAATCTCACAGTATCCCCTTGTTCTGTCTAAACAACTGCCTCTTGATGTATGTATAAGTTCCTCATGAGCACAGCATGTTCTGAATTCCCATTCTTTGCCATAGTATCCATAATTTGTTATGATCCACACAGTCAAATGCCTTTGAGTAATCAAGAAAGCACAGGTAAACATCTTTCTGGTATTCTTTGCTTTCACCCAAGATGCACCTGACATCAACAATGATATTCCTCACTTTGTGTCCTCGTCTGAATCTGGCTTGAATTTCTGGCAGTTCCCTGGTACTGCAACTGTTTTCAAATTATACAATTAGAGAATAGCTAAGTGGTCACCAGGAGTTAAGGAGAGATACAAGCAAGCAGAAAGTGGGTAAGACAGTAAACAGAAAAATGAGGGAATTCTCACAGAGATGTAAATGATCTACATCTTGACTATATGACTCTCAATATCCTAGTTGTGATACTGTATGATCGTTTTGCAAAATGGAGCAAAGTGCATAAAGGGTACGTGTATCTCTCTGCATTCTCTATTCTCTCTTATAAACATAATGAACACATAATTGTCTCAAAATAAACACTTCCTTTAAAAAAAAAAGTAATGTGGGCGGAGTCAAGACGCAGACTAAACACAAATCTCCTAAATCCATCTGGAAACCAAGGCCTGAAATGATAATTAAATGGAGCCTTCTGGATACCTAGTGAGCCCTAGAACACAGCATAGGGCTGTCTATTTGGTCTACATACCACTGAGTGGGAAACTTCTTCTCTTTCACTGACCCCTGCCCTTGTTGAGTCCCGGCTCTCAAAGACTGACAGTAAATCGTCATTTTAACTTTTTTTTAACTGTGTCTTAGCTGGAGGGAGGGGCTAAGATGCACTGCTGATGAGATCGGCAAGCAGAGTTGCCATATTTTGAGAGCGTGGCCTTGGAGTCTGTGCAGCTCAGCACCTCTGACCTCTCTCTCTTGGAATCTCTGCCACTGAATGGCCTTTTCCGACATGAGCAAGGGAGCCTGTGCAGGATGCCATCGTGATTGACTGGGAAGTGGAGTTTCCTATACAGAGGCCTCAGCTGGACCTAATTCCCAGGATGGAAGGCACTGCCTGCCCAGAGAGCGCTTTTTCAGCAGCAAAGCAGTCTTTGATATACAGGTGCTTACTTTGCCAGCTGGGAAGAGAAACTTGCACACCTGAAAGCCTGACTAATTTTGGAAGCTGTCAGATACCTTTTACCTTTCAACAAAGAAATAACTGTGGTGCATCCACATGGCATCTCTTCCAGCCTTTACTGGCTCACATTATAGGGTCCGCTGATGGCTCCCACTGACTCTATAAGTTGGGTTGTGTCTTTGCCAGTCAGGAGATTGAGCCTACTACCCTGAGATTCCACTGAGCCCAGTCACTGAAGTTCATAGAGGCCACTGGTGATCAACTTCCTTTTCAGACTGAGCTTTAGATCCCATTAAAGTAACACCAGAGAAACAAAACAACCTCCAGATGCCAAAAAAGCCACAAATTTTGGACCAGAACATTAGAAAGAATTCACCTATGGCTTCGGGATGCCCACAAAAGAAAGATCCAAAGAAGTTTCCAGATGAAGAAGCCTTTCTGAAACTATCAGTAGGCAAGTACAAAAGGATTATATATGGTACCCTCCAGCTTGGCTAGACATTATACAAAACACAGCAGAGCAAAATGAAAAATTAAGCAAGCTGTTTGATCTGATGGAACACTAATATTCTGAAATCCAACAGATCAATAACAAAATCAAAGAGATAGAAAATTCAGTTCAAAGCCAAGAAAATAGAA
The DNA here is from genome assembly GCA_028571685.1 of Heterohyrax brucei. NCBI lineage: Eukaryota > Metazoa > Chordata > Mammalia > Hyracoidea > Procaviidae > Heterohyrax > Heterohyrax brucei. The sequence goes on from CM053149.1 coordinate 57,746,492, forward strand.
TTGAACAAATGGAAAACAGACTTTCTGACTAGGAAGACAGAGCTACCAACTCCAGCATCTGTGAGGAGAAATCAGAAAAAAGAAACATGAAAAAGGAAGACACATTTATAAGCATGTGGGAATCTATTAAGAGGAACAATCTATGATTAATTGGAGTTCCTGAAAAGGGTGGGACACCTGAGAACACAGAGAGTACTGTGGCTGAGCTGCTGAAACAAAACTCCCCAAAAATTATTAAAGAAGAGAATATAGATATCCAAGATATACACTGAACACCACTCAATACGAATCTCAAAAGAAAGACTCCAAGACACATTATAATCAAGCTTAATAAAATGAAACATAAGCAGAAACTCTTAAAGGAAGCAAGACTCAAAACAAAGCTCACAGTCAGAGGGAAACCCTGTAGGCTTTCATTGGATTTCTCAGCAGAAACCTTGCTGGCACAGAGACAATGGGATGTCACGTTCAAAGCCTTGAAGCAGAAGAACTTCCAACCAAGAATTATATATCCTGAAACTCCATCTTTCAAATATGAAAATGAAATCAAGACATTTGCAGACAAACAGAAATTCAGAGACTTTGTAAAAACCAAACCAAAGCTACAAGAAATACTAAAAGAATCTCTCGGCTTAGAACAACAAAACCATTAATTTTACATTTTAGGAGTAAATACCAGACATAGCATCCAGAAACCCATTCAGTTAGGTAAGGCTCCAAACTCCACCAAAGCTGTAATATTACAACAAGTGATCCAGTAATCATATCATGAAAACGATGATGTCATCATATTAAAAAGAGGGATGTACTACAGTCGTTATAGTTCTTCCAGATGGAAAGGAAGTTAATAAGATGTGCAGTAGTTAAAACTGGGTTCAAACATAGATTATTAAGGGGGGTCACACAGGCAGCCACAAAACACAACAAAGATGTAACACATCAAATCCAGAAACGTAATATAGGAGTCTTAACAACCACAAACCAACACAAAAAAGGTAAAAAATCAACTCATAAACAAGAATGTCCCAAAACAGAATAATAAGAACAGAGAAAATGTCAACACAAAAACAAACATATCACAATGTCAGCACTAAATACATACCTATCAATAATTACATTGAACGTGAATGTACTCAATGCTCCAGTAAAAGAGACAAGTGGCGTCCCGGATCAAAAGACAAGACCCATATATATGTTGCCTACAAGAAACTCACCTTAGACTTAAAGATATGAACAAACTGCAAATTAAAGAATGGAAGAATATATATCAAGCTAACAATACACAAAGAGCAGATGCAGCAATACTAATCTCAGATAAAATAGATTTTAATGTAAAATACACCATCTTGGACAAGGATGGACACTACTGCTGAAAGGTTCAATACACAAGCAGGACTTAACAATATTAAACATTTATGCACCCAATACTAGAGCATCTAAATACATTGAAGAGACACTGACTACACTCAAAAACGAGATAGATCGCTCCACAATAGTAGTGGGAGACTTCAACACTACACTCTCAATATTGGACAGATCAGCTAGAAAAAGCTCAATAAAGACACAGAAGACCTCATTGCCAGAACTAACCAATTACACCTCACTGACATATACAAAACTTTCTATCCATCGCAGACATCTTCACTTTCTTCCCCAGTGCACATGGAACATTTTCCAGAATAGACCATGTGTTAGGACATAAAGCAAATCTCACCAAAATCCATACAACTGAATTATTGCAAAGCATCATCTCAGACTACAAAGTCATTGAAGTCAAAATCAATAGCAGAAGAAACACAGATAGAACAACATCTTGCTCGAAAAACAATGGGCTATAGAAGAAAACAAGGATGAAATAAAGAAATTTGTGGATTTCAACGACAATGAAAACACTTCTTACCAGAACCTATGGGAAACAGCCAAAGTAGGGCTCAGAGGTCAGTTCATCTCCATAAATGCACACAACTGGAAGCAAGTAAAAATTCAAACCAAAGATCTAACTCTACAGCTGGAACAAGTAGAAAGAGAGCAACAGAGGAACCCCCTCAGGCACCAGAAGAAAACAGATCATAAAGATTAGAGCAGAACCAAACAAATCAGAGAACAGATGAACAACTGAAAAACTTTAAAAGACCAAAAGCTGATTTTTTGGAAAAAATCAACAAAATTGACAAATTGTTGGCTAAACTTACTAAAGAAAAACAAGAAAGGAAACAAATAACCCAAACAAGAAGTGAGAGGGAGCTGTCACAACACATCCAAGAGAAACCAAAAATATAGGAGAATACTATGAAAATCTGTACTCTAACAAATTTGAAAACCTAGAGGAAATGGAAAAATTCTTAGATTCATATCACCTATCAAAATTATCACAAGGTGAAGCAAAACAACTTAATACACTCATCACAAAGGAAGAGATTGAAAAAGTCATCAAAAAACTACCAACCAAAAAACCCTGGCCCAGATAGCTTCACCGCAGGATTCTACCAAGCCTTTAGAGAAGAGTTATCTCCAGTACTACTGAAACTATTTCACAGTATAGAAAAGGATGGAATACTCCCAAATTCATTCTATGAAGCCAGCATAACTCTGATACCAAAGCCAGGGAAAGATCCAACAAAAAAAGGAGAACTACATACCAATTTCACTAACAAAATTCTTGCCAATAGAATACAACAACATATCAAAAAAAAATAATTCATCACAACCAAGTTGGATTCATACCAGGGATGCAAGGCTGGTTCAACACCAGAAAAACAATGAATATGGTCAACCATATAAATAACACAAAAGACAAGAATCACCTGATTTTGTCTACTGATGCAGAAAAGGCATTTATTTGGTAAAGTCCAACACCCACTCATGCTAAAAACTCTCAGAAAAATAGGAATAGACAGCAAATTCCTCAATGCAATAGCCACTTAGACAAAGCCAACTGCCTACATCATCCTGAATGGAGAGAGACTGAAACAATTTCCCTTGAGAATGGGAACTAGGCAAGGATGCCCACTCTCACCTCTCCTATTCAACATTGTACCAGAAGCTCTAACCAGAGCAATCTGACAAAACCGAGAAATAAAGGGCATCTGCATCTGCAAATAGGAAGTAAAAATCTCCGTATTTGCAGATGATACGATTGTATATGCAGAGAATCCTAAAGAATCCATAAGTAAGCTACTCAAATTGACAAAAGAGTTAAGCAAAGTATCAGGATACAAGATAAACATAAGTAAATCCGTAGGGTTCCTTTATACCAACATTGTGATTATTAAAACAGAAATCACCAAGTCAATACCATTTACTATAGCCCCTAAGAAGACAAAGTACCTAGGAATAAATCTAACCAGAGAAGTAACAGACCTTTACAAAGAGAACTACAAGTCCTTGCTACAAGGAACTAAGAGACTCTTACATAAATGGAGAAATCTACCTTGCTCATGGATAGGAAGACTTAACATGGTGAAAATGTCTATTTTATCCAAAGCAATTTACATATGTAATGCAATCCCAATACAAACTTCTGTGACATTTTTGATGAGATGGAGAAACAAATCACTGACTTTGTCTGAAAAGGGAAGTCCTGGATAAGCAAAGAACTACTGAAGAAGAACACCACACTGGGAGGCCTTTCACTACCTGACTTTAGAATTTATTACATTGTCACAGTAGTCAAAACAGCCTGGTATTGGTACAAAAAGACACAGATTGATCAATGGAACAGAACTGAGACCTCAGAGATGACACCATCATCTCATATGGATAGTTGATATTTGACAAAGGCCCTAAGACAAAGGCCCTGGGGTAAAAACAATCTCTTCAACAAATGGTGCTGGCAAAAGCGAATATCCATCTGCAATAATTGAAATGAGATCCGTATCTTATACCTTATACAAAAACCAACTCCAACTGGATAAAAGACCTAAATATCAAATCTAAAATGATAAAGCTCATCCAAGAAAAAGTAGGAACAACAATGGAAGTTTTAATACACAATGTAGACAGACTTTAAAGTCTGTCAAACAAACCACAATCAACAGAAGAGAAAATAGATAAATGGGAACTGTTAAGAATTAAACACTTTTGCTCATCCAAAGACTTTATAAATAGAATTAAAAGGCCACCTACAGAATGGGAAAAAATATTTGGCAACTATATGTCAGACCAAGGCCTGATCTCCATAATTGATAAGGTACTACAAAATATCAATAAGAAGAAGATAAATCACCCAATTAAGCAATGGGCAAAGGAGATGGACAGATACTTCTCTAAAGCGGAGATCCAGGAAGCGAAAAAATACATGCAGACATGTCCACGATCTTTAGTTATTAAAGAAATTGAAATCAAACCTACAGTGAGATACCATCTCATCCCAATAAGGTTGGCCATGATCCAAAAAAACACAAAACAACGAATGCTGGAGGGGCTGTGGAGAAAGTGGAACTCTCCTACACTCTTGGTGGAGTTGCAAAATGGTCCAGCCTCTTTGGAAAGCAATCTGGTGCTTCCTTTAAAAAAATGGATATAGATATACCATTTGACCCAGTAATTCCACTACTTGGAATATATCCTACAGAAGCAAGGCCATTCACACCAACGGATACATGCACAAGAATGTTTATCGCAGCACAGTCCACAATAGCAAAAAGATGGAATCAACCCAGATGCCCAACGGTGAACAGACAGCAGTGGTGGGCATGTGGGGAGGCTGGAGGTGGAAGAAGTGGTGATGGGTGGTCCCCATAAGGTTGCATAAAAGTGGGAAATTGAAGCTGAGGGGATTGCTGAATCGGCTTGAATTTCTCAATTTTCTTTCATTCTTTAATTTACCGAGTTTAAAAACTGTATTTATTGAGTGTTTTAAAGGTAAGAGAGACTAGCATACTAGCATCCTCAAGTGGCTTTTAATAAGAAAGATTATTAAACAGGCAATTACAAAAAGATGTGACAAATGTCATGATAGGGAAAATATAATGTGTTGGGGAAACAGAAAGGAGCCGGGGTGGCAAAATCGTTAAGCACTTGACTGCTTACTGAAAGGTCAGCTGTTTGAACCCATCCACTGGCTCCAAGGACAAAAGACCTGGTGATCTATTCCTCTAAAGATTACAGCCTAGGACACCCTGTGGGACAGTGCTACTCTGTCCCATGAGTTGGAGTCAATTTGATAGCTCACCGCAGCAAGGAGGAACAAAACAAGGGCTCCCAGCCTCATCCAATAGGGGTGAGAAAGTGGTATTATTTGAGTTCTGCAGAATGAGTAGGGGGTAGCTAATTGAGGGTGGAGTTTGGAGGTGAAGGTTCCAAGTAGGTCCATCTTGAGGATGCTAGTATACCTGGATTTCGGAAACTCTGAGAAACGTTACTCCCTGTCCCACCTCAGCAAGCACTTGTTCCTGGGTGGCTCTTGAAAACCTTTTATATGAGGTCAAAGCCTTTTGTTTCTCCTGTAGAAGTCAGTCAAAGTGCCAATGCCCTTGGGAAAAGTTATGCTGTTTTGAATTTATACTACAGTAATACACATTGTAAACTCGAAATCCTTTGATTAAACCTTTGTTAGAATAAAGTTAAAAACCAGAGGCCACATGTTTTTTGTTAGAAGAGTTCTGAGAAATGGAGACACTGAGCACTACTGACATGGGTCTCTGAGAATATACTGCACTGAGCTGACAATTACACCTTGTGATAAAGATAAGGAAAGAACTGGAAAAAATTAACCAGTCAGTTACCTCGAAGCCACTAAAAGTTCAAACACTAGATGGGCTAGGGGGATGCTTTTTTGTCAGGTTTATACTTTTCCTGTATATTGCCATCATGAAGTTTAGTAGTTTGTACACAGAGGTCTCTTGTGGAATTTCACTATAACTATAATGGTTAATTATTACATAACTTTTAACGTTAAGACAATAAAACTTCCTATTTGTCCACTGTAGGAAATTACATTGGCCGGTCATTGTATATTTGTCCCAGGAAGTTGACCTTTGTAATAGTTAACCCCAAACAACTTCACTGAGCCTGCTACAGTTAACTCAATCCGTATCAAAACTGTGCAGATCCTTTTGGGGTTAGCGAAAATTACCTATGTTTTTGTTTTGCCTGGCACTAACCATGGTAACAAATACGTATAAATAGCAGTGATAACAGAAACATCTTAAAACAATACAAAATCCCAATTTCTTGCTCTGCCGCCCTCAGTATTTGTGAGAACATTTCGTCCCCCCGGGGTGTCACGGGGCAGGGGAAGGTCTAGAGGTCTATGGAGCCCTGTGACCTTGGTAGGGACAGGGAGAGATCTTACATGCACAACAAGAGAAAGAGGCATCAAGAATCAGAATGGGAAGAAGAGGACACTTGAAGAGAATGCAGTTCTACAGACACAGAGTCACAGCAATTTTGCATCAGGCTTTGGAGTGATGTCTTCATGGGTTCAAATCCCACTCATGTATTTTATCATCAACTTGCTGAAGCTACTTGAGTCTGAGTTTCCTCCATTTTAAATTAATGATGCTATTAGTCAACTCACAGAAGCAGGAGGATTACATTATACATTAGTGAGGTGGTGAGCTCAATTCTTTTTCTTTTTGTTGCCATCAAATAGATCCAACTCATGGTAACCCCATGTGTGCAGAGTACAACTGCCCCACAGGGTTTTCAAGTCTGTGACCTTTGAAAGCAGCCTGCTAGGCCTCTTTTCCAAGGTACCTCTGGGTGGGTCTGAAGCACCAGCCTTTGGATTAGTCATCAAGTGCTGTACCAGGGCACCATCCAGGGCTTCAGCATGGAACACATGGATGAGCGATGGCTGTTATTTTTGTCGTTGCTTCTGTGGTTGTTATCTTCCCATGTCATTATATTGCTCAGGCACAGCCGTGATGATGAAAATGGCTTGGGAGCTGGAACTTCCCTGAGGTACCAGAACTCCCCTAGGGCACCCTCCTCCTGCTGTCAGCCTCTATAGTGACCTCACTTTATGCAGGTTCCACAATGCTTTGTCCTGTCTCGTCTCTCTGACCTCAGGCCTCTGACATGGTCATTCCCTAGTGACAACCACAGACTGGGGATACTGATCTCACCAAAAAGCCACTCTAAAATTTCTCTTTCCATTCTGCTGTGATACATGAAGCGAGCACAGGCTTTGGGATCAGCCACGCCTGGATTTGCTTACCATGTGACCTTGGCAAATCTGCTCATCTCCAGACTGTTCAAGTTAAAATGAGTTTATTACCACTCATCTCACAAATTTATTGTGAATAACAAATAACACATTTAAAGCAATCATCACAGCACCTGGCCAAGTAAGTGACTCAACGAGTGACAACTAGCATTACTATTACATTTGTCAAAGCTTCTGGCAAATTCTCACCTACATTCAGAGAAATCGTGAACATGACAGCCAGAGTCGAGTTCTAAGACCATGACCCTGACTACACCCTCTTACATGGAAGCCCAATGTTTCAATTACCTCAACCTCAAAGTGGAGCACTGGTAGTTTAGTGGCACAATTCTCATCTTGCAAGAGGAAGACTCTAGTTCAATTCATACATGATCAACACCCACCTGCAAGTGACCTTTGTGTGTTATGACGATGCTCAGCAGGTTGCAGCAAATCTTGCAGAGTAAGTCAGAGAAGGAAGAGAGGCCTAGTGATCTACTTCTGAAAATCAGTTAATAAAAACCCTAAGGGTCACAACAGTCCCGTATGTAACCGATCACTGACATAGCACAGGACCAGGCGGCATTTTGTTTCGTTGTGCACGGGATTAGCACAAGTCAGAAGCCAACTGCAAGTCACAATAATGGCAAATCTCAAAAGTTCCAACCCCATATTCTTCTGTTAACTCAGTGCCTTGTCTGTTAGACACTAACTCTCCCCGAGTTCTTCTTCTCACACCTTTCCTAGAGTATGACTTCATTCAGACACACACATACAAGCACAAACATACACATACACTTGCCAGTCTATGAGACATGAAGTCGTTTTGCCTAGGTTCTTTGCAAACAAATGAATGCAAATAGGCACATGGGATTAGCAATGCCTTCTAATTCTCTCCGCCAAGAGTCCCAGTTTAGATAAGCCAAGATCATCTCAGATTAGGACAACTGAAGGTGGAGTGATGGAGTGAGCACATGTACTCAGCTGCCGGCAGAGTGAGAGCTAGGATTACAGTTCAACGTTCAGTCTCCTGCACACACAGCCCTCATTCACTGCACAAGCATTCTCCTCTGCGCTGATGTCTCTGGTTTAGCCATACAGTTGACATATTTTTTTCATCTTTTTGCCAAAAAGAAATCTGCTTTCCAAAAACCTCAAATTAAGCAGCTCTTGACTGCTTCTTGAGATAAAGAGAACTGAAGTCTAACAAGGCATTGCAGAAAGCAACGTGACAGGACCATGCTGCTTCTGTTTCCTGTCTCTGGATGCCAGATGCCCGCCTTCTCCTGTCCCTCTGCAGGGTATCTGTGATTGGGTCTGGACTCTCTGTTTCCTGGAAAAAGTCCCAGAGCCACTAATACATCTGCAAGGTAGGAGAAGCACTTTGTCAACTAGGTATCACCACATTCTTTGCTGATGGTGCGATGGCTACGTGCTTGGGTGCTAACTGAAAGGCTGGCTGTTGGAATCCACCATCAGCTCTAGGGAATAACTGACCTGGAGATCTGTTCCCCTAAAAATTATAGCCTGGGAAACCCTATGAGGCTGTTCTACTCTGTCACGTAAGGGTGCTATGAGTCAGCAATGATTCAACAACACACAACAACGAGGCACTTTCAGGACCCAAACTCAGATTTGGGTGATAAAATATATCTTGGCAATTACTGAGTCTCAGAAGCAAAAGGGAACTCTGACTCAAGGCTTTCCTTACACAGCAAAAATAAAATATAAAGTGGTCTAAGGCTCCGAACTGACTATGCTGACCACAATAGCAATCTTTCAAGTAAAAACTTGTCATTTAACCATCCACCATGTATTGGTGTTGACTATCTGATTTATTGTAGAGTAAGAAGTTTTTGCCTGTTTCCCCAGAATTTTTCTTTTCTATACGTAAAAATCATATTAAGGCACCCCGGTAGCACAGCAGCTGAGCAGTGGTTTAAACCCACCAGCTGCAAAGCGGGAGAAAGATGTGGCAGCTGCTCCTGTAACGATTACACCCTGGAAGCCCTGGGGGGGCAGTTCTACTCTGTCTTACACAGTCCCTAGGTGTTGGAATACCGTAAAAGCATCTTGTATGATGTCTCCATTTCCCCGATGTAACTGAAGATCAATCAGTCCAAAGAAACACACATTTCTTTGACCATCTTGTGAAGGAGTTAACACAAAGCTGAAAATGGAAGTCACCCTTCTGGAGGACATCTAACAGGTCCCATCCATGTGCTCTCGAGAAAATGACAGCACCACTGACTCTAAGGCGTCCAGCATTTTTGCCAGCCTCTGATCTCTTTACTCAAGACTTGCTACTCCCAGCCCTTCCCATCGCCCCCTTTGATAGTTAAAAGCATCCATCCAGATCCACTTCCTGCCTTTATGGAAGACGTCCAAGCTCTATCAAACAATAAAGAAGCCCATTCCAAAAACACAAGGCCCTCTGAATGTAGTGAATTATACGGCAAGACACAGACAGAGGCAGCATGCAGTTCCATTTTCAGGACTGCATGCTTCTGGTTTCCCCGCCTCTCCCCTCCAACATACTCACACAAAAAACTTTGCAGGCCTTGAAATTCTCCTACTACAGCTTTGCATTTTTTAGTTAACTCAAAACAGATGCTTTTTTTTGTAAAAATGCAGACGGCTGAGACTGAGTGTCATCTGCCACTTAAACAGGAGTACAAACATGGAGTTCTCCCTGAGAGCACTTTTGGATCAAGGACAGGCTGGGGATCCTCAGGACTACGGAGGACAGAAGGACAGGATGATGGACACAGGCAGAGGGAACAGAAACAAGTGGCTGGAACAGCAGAAGGCAGATCTCATCACGGGTTCCCCCACTTAAATTACACACCGGCAGAGGGTGGAAACCCACGCTCCTCGCCACAGTGCTGGAGTGGGTGCTAGGAATCAGCCACTCCACCCAAGACCGAATTTCCTAGATCCTCTTGGCCTCTAGGTGGAGTCATTTGACCAACTACTAGACAGCAGACTATGAGCCTGGATATACCCTAGTTGACATCTGGCCTATGTAAACCTACAATCCATTTCTGCCTCTCTCTATGCTATTTAACAACTAGAAGCAAAGGACTCTGAAGATCAAGGAAATGGCAGAATCAAAACGGAAGGAGACTGGGTTGCCTCTAAACACCTGGATCCCACTGAACAAATACACAGAGCTGTATAACTTCTGCTGCCTAAAATGCTGAGATTTCAGGACCTGTCTCCTTCCACAGCTGGCCACATCCATAATTAATGAATGAATATAGTCAACATGTGTCTGCGTTCGGCAGGAAATTAAAAATCCCTTCAACAACGATGGTTCATGCTGGTTTATGCCAAAAAGAGATACTGATGATAGAGTGTTCTTTGACTTCTAACGGAAAAGGATTTTCATTTCCCTATTATTATTCAGTTTCAGATTAGTCTGTAATGGTATGAACAATAACCACAGATCACTGCAGTTTGCAACTATCACTGGACTTCAGAGCATGAGGCGTCCTGAGAACCAATAGGGTCGCCACGAGTCAGATCCCACTTGACGGCACTTGGCTGCTGGCTCTTGTTGTTAGCTGATGTTGAATGCACTCCAACTCACGTGGACCCCATGTATGCAGAGTAGAACTGCTATACATGATTTTCAAGGCTGTGACCTTTTGGATGCAGATTTCAGGTCTGTCTTTAGACGTACCGCTGGAAGCATTCAAACCACCAACCTTAATCATCTGCACCACCCAAAAGCCAAAACCAAACCCACTGCCAAAGAGTCATTTCTCACTCACAGCGACCCTATAGCACCGCACAGAACTGCCCCATAGCATTTCCAAGCAGTGGCTGGTAGATTCGTACTGCCAACCTTTTGGTTATCAGCCGTAGCTCTTAACCACCATGCTACCCGGGTTTCCTGGCACCACCCAGGTACTCACTAATATCAGTAAGATACAGAAAGCATAAGACTGGGAGGCAAGTGTCCCAACTCCATGTTCCAGTGTTAACACTAGCCAGCTGTAATTTCAGACCTCTGCCTTCTCAGTCACCACCAGTTCTAAAAGCCAGACTGCCGCAGGCATTCACTTATGGGAAATACTGACTCTTATGAGTAAAAAGGAAACCCTGGTGATGACACGGTTAAGGGCTCAAGCTGCTATCCAAAAGGTTAGCAGTTTGAATCCACCATGCACTCCTTTGAACCTCCATGGAGCAGTTCTACTCTGTGCTATGAAGTGGCTATCAATCAACGCAATGGCAACAGATTTGGTTTTGTGGGTTTTTTTGGTGAATACAAAACAAACTGAAGGAGAACTGGCCATAGTGTTTGGTCCACAGAAGTTGCTCAATACATGTATGTTCAGTGAATATAGCTTACAGGAGACTCTCCACCTGATAAAGCAATTCAAATGAAGACCACCGTGGATGAACACAGATGCCCACTATCGCCCCTACCTCATCCCACCAGGCTAGAACAAGTGTGTCTCTGTGTTCATGTTTATAAAGCATTCAGCTCCACTTCTGAACTGTGAGAACAGAGCCAACATGTGAATAAATCTAAGGATGACATATAATCAAAAGCATAACCACCTGTTTTAAGTTCTGTATCTGAAATTCAAAGAGAGAAAAACCACCTGTCTTGCATTACTTAAGTAAAACCCAAATCTATTCCACTGAAAATAATGGAGTAGAAGAGATTTGAATTGAAGGACAAGCAGAGAGCTTGGTGTGCGTAGCTATACTGAAGGGCCTCAACCAGTTCCTGGAACATGGAAACCATTAAGTGTTTGGATATTTAAAGTATTAATAACAAAGCATAAATCACTATGGCAGTCACCATAAGGAAGTCTGAGGGAAAGAGACGATCAGCCTTGCTGTCAGCTGTTCCCAGTCTAGTGAGAGAGAAAAATACCCTATCAAACCCAAGAGAAGACAGAAAACATTTCAAACAGAGACATGAGAAACATGCTATGGGAAGAAAACCAAACCCACTGCCATCGAGTCGGGTCCAACTCACAGTGGCCCTACAGGACAGACCAGAACTTCCCCACAGAGTTTCCACAGACAGCCTGGAGGGTTTGAACTGCCAACCTTTTGGTTAGCAGATGTATCCCTTAACCACTACACCACCAGGGAGGATCACTTACTTCTGATGGGGAGAGGAAGAGGTGAGGCATCAAAGAAGAAGAAGAACTATGCTGGTCCTTACAGAAGAAGAAGGTCCAGGCTGGGGAGACAGCAGGACCAAAGAAACAAAGAAATGTGGGAGCCTGGGAAGGCTGGGTACACACAAGGCACTTCGAAAGACAGTCTTGGGAAAGGGAGTGGATCTTAATGTAACTAGGGAGCAGGATTTTAGTAACCACAAAACTGAGCCCCTCTGAAAAGATAGTTTTGCTTTCCTTCTCCCTCCCAATTCTGTAGAACACTTGCTCCCTTTAAACAACATAAAACAGCATTTTATTAAGTTGTTTTCATTTGTGTAAGATGACTGTAACATCCGAACTAACACTACATAATTTAAAACAGTGTAAATAAAACATGTTATAAAACAAAGCATGGACATAGCATAGCTCTGTCGTCTTCTTAATGTACTTTAATTTCTGGATAACAAAGTTTCATTTTGTTTGGTTCTTTTCATCTCAAGGGACCCTCTTAAGGTTTCTATCAGCCCTCCAAGTGTAACCTTTAATAATTATGCTTCAGAAAAGGACCTGAACTTAGTCAACAGAGTATTTACACAACTGAAACTAAAGAGTCTGCTAAGAGCTCCTCAAAGGCCAGCACAATTCTGTTGGTAATCCATGGTCATCAAAACCATTTAAAGAGAAACAGAAATAGGAAGAAGTGGGCAGACAGAAGGCCTGTCTTAACCTGAGGCTCAGAAAACTGCCTAATGCCAAAGCCTCACATCTGATCACTCAACAAGTACTAATAAGTTAATAACAGTTAACAAATATTTACTTTATGCGAGCACTGCTGAAGACACAGGAATGCACAAGTAAACAGTACCATGAAGGTCTGTGGTCTCATGGAAATTACTTTGTTGGCGGAGAACAGGGCTCAGCCACAACAAGGCACAGTAAAAGGGTAATAGCTTGAGATCTTCACTGAGGTTTCTCATTCCCTCCACTGCCCCTACTTTGGCTCCCACACTTCCTTGCCCCTAAAGAAACAGCAAATCCTTTCTATCTGCACTGCTGTCCGCACTCTGAGTGTGAAAGTCAATTGTTTTTTCATTCATAGAAGAAACAATAATCTTAAAAATTGAGATACTTGAAGAGGAAATACCTTGCACTGTTTTGCCTAGTTTTTGTTTAATTTCAAAAAGCCTGACTTTAAATATCAAGAAGCCAAAGTCTGGAAGGTGAAGACATAGAATATACCAATAAATACAGTTTGGAAATAGAATAGAATAGAAAATAGTTTTCTCACTGCACACAGAAAGAATCAAAGCCCTTTCAGAACTCAAAGGGAGAGCTGCAAAACTGGGAGATTGAAGAAAGAAAATTACTGGTGGTGGTCTTTGAAAAAGAGGTCATTCACCCTGACCCCTTCTAGAAAAAAAAACTTCAGTGGAGTAGTGATAGAGCTCTTCCCAGACAAACTCAGGAATTTGAGAGGAAAGAATTTCTTAGTATCTCACAGATTGACCCATCTGGTAGAAAGTGGCCCTGGCAGAATGGAGGCAGGCAAGTTCAAGCAGAGAGATGGCCTGTTACAGATGCCACTAGCTGCCCAGGTCTCCCATCAGCACAGAACGGCACAGCAGAGCACCGGAAGGCTTTTCCTAACCCAATGAGGGTACAGAGTTAACTAAGCTAACAGTAGGCCAGGAGAGTGTCACGCCTTGGACACGAATGCTGGTGACCAGAAAGCAGAGCAGGGTGAGGACCTCAGTGTCAGAGGGCAGCAGAAACCGAAGTCTTCAATCACTCAGCAGAGATCAGAGTGAACAGGAAGCAGCAATAGTCAGATGCTCCCCCAAGACCCTACATGTCATCACCTACCATGCCCCCACTGATCCACACACAACCGTGGCATGAACAAGAAACCAGTTTTTCTGGGTTAAGGCACTGAGATTTGGGGTTGATTGTTACAGCAGTTCACGTACCCTGATTATTACTAAAAATAACAAGGAAAAATAAAGAATCTTCCATTGATTTTGCTTGCTTGCATATGTGACATATTAAATCCATACACAATACAAAGTGATAAATACTAAAATCAGGAGAGAAGTGACTGAAGGAATTCTAAATGAATGACTCCTTTGTCATGAGTGAATGGTCTTTGTGAAAGTAGCATTTCACTTGAAACCAGAACATTAGAAGAGAGTCAGATATGAGAATGTGTTATAAATGAAAGTTCAAGGCAGAAGCAAAAACTCTGAGGTGGAATGAAAGTGGCGTGCTTAAGAAACCGACAGGTGGATGAAGCTGAAGCAGAGTAACCAAGAGAAACAGCGCGAGGAGGTGAGTTAGAGAGATGCAAAAAGGTCACGCCACATAAACGCCATGGGAAAAAGTCCGCATTTTACCAGACATGCAGTAAGAACCCATTGTGAGTGCCAATAAAAGGAAGTGGTAGAATCTGGTTTATCACTGATTCTGACTGCTGTGTGGAGAGAAAAATGGAAGCCAAGAGGACAGTTAACAGATTGTTAAAACAGCCCACACAGCAGGTGCTGACTGATCAACCTGAATGCGATAGTTGTCAAAATAGAAGTAAGTGGACATAGAGATGGTATATTTTAAAGAAGGGCATGGCTCTGGACACAATGTATGAAGAAAAAGACTGGAACAACTCCCAGATTTTTACTGTAAGAAATTAGGGAAGTGTGATGCCATTTTATGGAGACAAGACTAGAAAAGAGTTCTTTGGGCAGAAGTCAGAGGAGAGAATAAACCGCTCTGTTCGGGACACATTACATTTAAGACGCCTATTAAACATTCAAGAAGGCAGTTTTATATCAAGTAGGGAGTTTGTTTTATGTGCCTGAAGGTCAGGTAAGGTTAAGGCTGGGTACTTGAGTGGGGAGTCATCACTGGAGACTTGTCGGGGGAGTGGTCAGCATATGAATACTATTTACCATCTTGGGACTGAATACTTAATTTCATCTAAGGAGATAGTAGAGCTAGAGAAGAGGACCTAGGAAGGACCCCGAGAGGTCAAACAAAAAAGATGGAGCCAGTAAAGAGACCAAAAGGGATTATCTAGTGAGGATGGATGGAGGCAAATCAAACATGAGAAACTGGGGTCATAGGGTCATAGACACCAGGAAACTGCCTGGGTTATCTTTACTCTGAAATTAGCAAAGAAAGTTGACTGGGTTGCTTAGACTGAGCCAATAATTCCTATCTTGCTAACCCCAGTGTTATAGCTAGTAACTAGAAGCCTGGCAGTTCAAATCTGCCATACACTCCTTGGAAACTCTATGGGGCAGTTCTACTCTGTCTGTAGGTTGCTAGGAGTCAGAATCAACTCAACGGCAGCAGGTTTGGTTGCTTCTTTCACTCCTTGCAGAAAGGAAAATAACAGGGTCATGAACACATACTGCCTGCCTCCCAAATGCAGACCACTGATCTCCTGGGAGCCAGAGGAGTATATTAAAAGTTCTGCTTCATCCTCTCTACCACTGGAATAATTCATGTCTTGTTGGCATGGACTCAAGAGTCTTCTCCATATTCAGAGAATATTATCTGTCACGGTAAATCATCCCAATCAGCTATGCCTTTGAGAGAATGACCTTTCTCTTTACATGCATACTATGCATATAACAATATCAACCTATCAGATGGACCGCAGGTGATGAGAACAGGACGGCGGGCCTGCTACCAACTGTATGGCATTGGGAATGTATTTAAAATTAGATACTGTTAATGGCTATCAATGGTTCAACCTTCTACAGGTATTAACAAACTCAACACGGCATCATCACTGACTCGTCTATTTGTAAAGCTGTCACAATAAGATCAAATGATTTAAAGAGTAAATGATATCAGAAATTTCCTTAATCACCCAAATAACCTCATTTTCCACATTAATTATGACCTCTAAGAAGGCAGTTATTTTGGTATTAGTTTTCAGATTAGGCAAAATGACACATCTCCAACTCTCCACCAACTTTAATAACCTCAGTCATAACACTTGAGAGCTCTTCAAATTACAGCTTGATATGTCAGAATTGGGCCTCAGTAGGGATTGTTGGCTTGTTTCCTTGCTTTTATTGATGTCGTCATCACAGAACTGATACAGATAGTTACTACATGCTTAGATGACAAACAGAAATGCAAATAAAATTCTCCAGCGCCCCATACAAATCTCAAGTGTTCTGTTTTAGTGATCTGGTCCTGCTCTAACAGGAATCCCACAAGTATATGCCTTTATAAAGAGAAATTTCATTTGTCACAGTCCAGTAAGCTAAAAGTCCGAATTCAGGGTGTCAGCTCCAGGGGAAGGCCTTCTCTGTGACTCTAGACAAAGGTCTTTATCATCAATCTTTCCCTGGACTGGAAGTTTCTGATGCACAGGGACCCTGGACCTTTCCAAAGGACATGCTCAGCTCCCAGCACTGCTTGCTTTCTTGATGGTCTGAGGTCACCAGATCTCTCTGCTAGCTTTTTCCTTTATGCCTCAAAGGACTCCCTCAAGGCACAAAACAATCTTACGAGTCCTGCCACACCAACACAACTGCTGCCCATCCTCCTTCACTAACATCAGAGGAGCACGGTTTACAGCATACACAATACTGAGACTCACGGCCCAGCAAAATTTCTACACATATTTTGGGGGGGAACACAATTCAGTGCATGACAGGTTCTATCAAAGTGTCTGAATTGCATATAAAAATAAATGTAGTGGTTGATCCAGAATATTTCCATCCTTAAATAAAGAAAATGTTTAACTAGTTTCTCCATTCACTAAAACAAATGTACATATGGTGATTCACAAGATTACCTACAATTCAAGGAGGGTTCCCATCCTTGCTTCTCCTACCCCCACTGCACCAGAGCCCTAGGCTTACAATACTTTCTTATGAGGTGTGTATCACATACGTCCTTATCTTTATTTGCTATCAAGAACTAGAACTTTCTCAAAGTGTGGCTTACAGGAATACTGATTTTTTTCCCCCTCTGCAGAAATTTGGATCCCCTATTAAGAACAGTTCATTTCCCAAAATTCAGGAGATGGAGATGCTGGGAGCTGTCCTCTGTCCTGAAGATGCTGTGACCGAGGCATCGGGAACTGTCCACGGTCCTGCATCTCCTAGTGTTTCTTAAAATGTGACCCACAGAGTACCTAAACCAAAATGAACTGGGTACATATATTAAAATGTAGGTTTCTGGCCCATCTCAGACTCACTGATTCAAATTCTAGAGACAGGCCCTACAACCTACAGTTTAAGAAGTTCCCCGGGAGATTCATACATCAAATCCTAAAACGATGTCTCTCAAATGTCAGTGCCACTTTGGTAAGAATGTGGACCATTTAAGCCCATCTGAATTTAGTAATCACTGTAAATACACCAGATACTATTACGAACATACTATAACAGTTCTGGTGGATTATTTTATTCCTAGAAAAGACATTAACCAAATTTTTTTCTGATGATTTCTGTAGCAATTTAGCACACCAAATACACAAATCCAACCCCATCAAAGAATGTCAAGAAAGACAAACCTTTTTGAAATCAAACTCATTGATCTTTTATCAAGTTTTTCCTGTTCATCTAATATAATATTGAAAATAGTTATAATTACAAGTATTATTTATAGTTATTTATATTTATAGTTATTTATATTATATTATTTATAGTTATAATTACAAGTATTTATTGAGCACTCTGCATCATCCATCCAATATGTAACAATTACAGTAGCATTAAAAACAAAAAAAAATAATCTTTATTCAGTGCTTACCACATGCCCAGAAGTATTCAGAGTTCCTTACATTATTACACAATCTTACTTAATCCTAACAATAATGTAACCATGATCCCAGAGAGAACAAAAATACATATACCTTCTGTTACTTAAGATGTTGATACTTACTTGTAACCAAAACCAAAAACCCATTGTTGTTGAGTCAATTCCAATTCATAGTGACCCTATAGGCCAGACTTGACCTGCTCCCTAGGGCCTCCAAGGAGTTACTGGTGGATTCAAATCACTAGCCTTTTAGTTATTAGCTAAACACTTAACCATTGCACCCTCAAAGCCTTGTTCTATAAATGCATAATTCTAAATATAACGCCTTGATGTTGTAGGAAAAAGAAAAAAGGTTGGAAAATGAGAGAGAATAGAAGTGTCATTTGCCGACTGCCTACTACGATCCTGGTACTTTTCACTTTTCTTCATTAAAACATGACTACTATTTAGAAAAAAGTTTTATCCTCACTTGAACAAGTGTTTTGAAGTATAATTAACATAGTAAACTAACACATTTAAAGTGTGAAATTAAATAAGTTTTGACTTATGTATACATTCATGAAACCATCCCTACAATCGAGATAATGGACATATCCATCACCTCCAAAACTTTCCCCGTGCATCTCTGTAATCCTTTCTCCCATTCTTCCCCAAGCCTCCAAATAAGGACAGGTATTTCTGTCACTACAGATTAATATGAATCTCCTAGAGTTTTATGTAAATGGAATCATACATTGCACGCTCTACTGGTCTTAATACGTGCAGCATGTTGTTTTTTTTTTTTACTGTGCTTGAATGACAGGGTGCAGCATGATTATTTTAAGATTCATCCATGTTACTGTATTTATTAACAGTTCATTCCTTTTTATTGTTGAGTAGCATTCTAATTATCCTCCCTTTTACAGGCAAAAATCCTGAAAATACGCAACTAGTCTAGATCACACAGTAAAAGACCAGATTCAAATGTAAGTGTTCCCATGGTCCCTCAGTGGCACAAAGGGTTTGTGCTTGGCTGCTAACCAAAACGCTGGTGGTTCAAATACACCCAGTGGCACCAAGGAAGAAAGAGACATGGAGACCTGCTTCAGTAAATATTATAGCCAAGAAAACCCCAGGGAGCAGTGCTACTATGTAACACAGAACCTCCTAAGTCACAAATCAACAACAAAACAAAATCAATAACAAATGTAAGTCTTTCCAATATAAAAGCCTGACATTGTCCCACTGTCATGGTTTGAATTGTGTCCCCCCAAAAATGTGTGCAGCCACGTGGCTGGGATATGGTTCCCAGTATCTTAGGACTGTCCTCCACTGTGTGGTTTTGCTAACCTGTATGTTAAAGGATTAGGGTGGGGCTGTAAATTCCTGCTGTAGGGGGAGTTTCCCCGGAGTACGGCTTGCTCCACCCTTAATGCTTTTAGCTTGCAAGGAATAAAAGGAAAAAGAAACAAATGACAATTTGAGAACCTCGCTACCATCAAGCAAGCAGCACCGGGAGCACAGCGCGTCCTTCAGACCAGAGGTTCTTGCGTCAGAACGCTCCTTGGACAAAGACAGATGCAATACCGGATTTTCCTCCAGAGCTGACAAGGGGAAAGCCTTCCCCTGGAGCGGACACCCTGAATATGGGCTTGCAACCTACCGGACTGTGTAAGAATAAATCTTTCTTTGTTAAAGCCATCCACTCTCCGGTATTTCTGTTAGAGCAGCACTAGCTGACTAAAACACCCACTAAAAATGCTCCCTCTTTCATTTTTTACTGAGAAATAACACTACAAACAACTTTCAGACTGGGGAAGTTATATCCCCTAGAGTGACCAGGATATATAATCACACCAAAATTACTTATTGGATCATTGACTGGGGAGGGCATCAGCTGTCCTTCCCTTCTCCCACCTTTGCTTTCAAAGGTAACACCATCAACTCTTTTTCTTCCCATTACTAGGTTACTCACCCCAAGAAGAACCCCAGAATCCTGGGGCTGCCACTACCCATGAATATCACAGTTGGCAAAGCCTCAGCTCCAGCTATATTCTGCTCATAGAGACCAAAAAAGGAGGAAGTGTGTGGAGCAGATGACAAGAAGTGGTCAGATTTATTGGAGATCAGGAAGGCATCCAAGGGACGATGAATGTCTCACTCATCTGAGCCACTTGTGTAACTTCTGCTGGTAACATTTAAATTAAAAACAGAAAAATAGATAACAAGTAGAAATTGGAAAAGAAGGGAAAGGTAGACTGTTAACCTAGTTAAACCTTCGTGCAATTGGTAATCTCAAACACTTACGATTTCTGGATTATAAAAACCTACATTTTCTATCCTTTCTTTTTTCATTGTTACATGATCTTCACAACATATTTTTGAAGAGAAATTAATAATATTAATAATTACAACAAGTACAATTTAGAATGCTTATTACATGTCAGACACTGTACAAGACAGTCCTATCCCATTTCCATTCACTAACAAGGAAACTGGAAACTCTGGTGGCAAAGTGGTTAAGTGCTGTGGCTGCTAACCAAGAGGTTGGCAGTTCAAATCTACCAGACACGCCCTGGAAACCCAAAGGGGTGGTTCTACTCTGTCCTACAGGGTCACTATGAGCCAGAATTGACTCAGTGGCACCAGGTTTTCTTCTTTAATAAGAAAATCAAGTCTCAGAAAGTGGTAAGTGACTTGGACAAGGCCAGAGAGTTATCAAGTTACAGTAGTAATCCAAGTCTCTGACTCTTAATCAGGTTTGTGCCCCATAGCTTCCCAGCACTTCCCAGGACTCCAGGCTGCTCTGTCCCCAGTGACCCAACCACCACACACCTCACCATCACAGGCCTGTCACAGAGGATATATGACTTAGTTCCTTCATTTTCAGACCCTTGACACCCTTCTCTTACATAAGTACGTTTTCTCCTGAGAACACTGTTCAACATCAGTGTCAACTGAAAGATACTCTGACAAAACTAATCCTGTACCAAAATTTAATATTTCTAATATCGTGCTCTCCCCATATACCAACTGCGGCTTAAGAAAACTTGTTTGTAAGTGGCAAAAATGGAGGGCAGAGTTGTGGTGCCTTTTTCTACACACGTGAATGTCAGATTTACACCCAGGCAGGGGAAAATGTTAATCTCCTCTCAGGGGACCAACTTGGGTTCAAATTGCCTTTTGCCTAGGGGAGGAAGAAGGGACGTTGTAACAATAACAACTGAACAGTAATAATGAGTCAACGTGTATTGACTTCTGTGTATTGGGTGGGAAACCCAAGTGGAGTAACAGCTAAGTGCTACAGCTGCTAATCAAACACTAGGCAGTTCAAATCCACCAGGTACTCCCTGGAAACTCTCTTGGGCAATTCTACTCTGTCTATAGGGTTGCTAAGAGTCAGAACTGACTGAACTGCAATGGGTTTGGGTTTCTTGGTATGTATTGTGCAGAAAACTGGTGGCACAGTGGTTAAAGTCCTATGGCTGCTAACCAAAAAGTGAGCAGTCTGAATTCACCAGGCAGTCCTTGGAAATTTTGTGGGGCAGTTCTGTTCCATCCTATAGGGTCACTATGAGTAAGAATTGACTTTATGGCAGGGGGGTTGGTTTTGGTTTGGTATGTAACAGGCAGGAACTTTGGTGGCTAGTGGTCACGAACTACAGCTGCTAACCAAAAGGTCTGCAGTTCAAGTCCACATGGTGCTCCCTGGAAAACGTAGGGGGCAATGCCATTCTGTCCTATACGGTTGCTGTGTCCTATACGGTTCCTATTGAATTGAGGGTAACACCTTTTTGGTTTTATGTACTGGGCATTTTTCCAGTATTATCTCAATTAACCGACAATTCCATAAAACAAATGCTACTGCTATTTTATTTATAGGTGAGGAACCAGTGAGAGGCTAAATAGGAGGTCCAGCAATTAAGTCCACGAACGTAATTGGTCTAAGTGCTACATATCTCACTCTTGAATATCACTACGGGCATCTTCGAAGTACTCCCCTTGGGAAGCTATGCACTGACGCCAGCACCTAGTCCGCCCTTCAAAGCAATTTTGGAACGCTCTATGGCATGAGCATTGCGCGCACTGGCACAGTGGCAAGTTCGCGAACTTAATTCTATAGCGGTCTGTCAGGGAGTTTTTCGCCAGTCAACAAATAACGGTATTGGAACATCCTCCCTACTCACCTGATCTGGCCCCCAATGACTTTTTTCTTTACTCAAAGATAGAGGAAATACTGAAAGGAAGGCATTTTGATGATATTCAGGACATCAAGGGTAATCGGACGACAGCTCTGATGGACATTCCAGAAAGAGTTCCAAAATTGCTTTGAAGGGTAGACTACTAGGTCCTGATGTGGGTGCCTAGCTTCCCAAGGGGAGTACTTAGTAGGTGAACGTAGTGATATTCAGCAGTGAGGTGTGCAGCACTTTTTCTAGGATGAGTTCGGAACTTAATTGGCAGTACTGGTAATCTATCCACGACGGCAGAAGGCTGAGATGGGAGTCGAAGGCTGGCCTTCAGACCCCGGAACCTCACTCCTAGCCAGTACTGAGGACACCACCAGTTCTAGTTGATTGCGCACCTACGATGCGCCTGGATGAAGTATATTAATTCACTGAAACCTCACAACAACCCTCTGAGGTAGGTATTATTATTATTATCATTATATCTCAATTTGACAGAGATAATACAAGAGGGTAAACCGCGGAGCCAGAATAGACCACAGGCAGCCTGACCCCAGAGCCTGTGCTCCGATTCGAATCTGCATCTTTTTCTTTTTCACTCAGTTCAAAGCCTTGCCTTTCCGGCTTCCAGGCGTTTCCAAGACGAGACGCGCACTGGCTTTCGCAGAGGCGGCAGCCCCTAGACACCACGTGGGGGCGCTGTCGTAGCGGGCTGGAAAGGCCGGCGGAAAAGCAGGCCGCATCGGCAGCAGCCAATCAGAAACAGCATTTACCTTTCAGGGCGCCGCGGACCTGCAGGGGACCTAGGGGCGGGACATCGGGTTCCCAGTAATGCAAAGCGATACAGACCTATGGGAGAGTCTGCACTGGAGCTTGTAGGGGAAGAAGGAGCTCCCATATTTTTATCTGCGAAATCTCCGCTTTGAGGAGTCTAGACCACGGAAAACAACAGCCAATACCTATCGTCCCCTGACGAGGTTCTCTTCCACCAATCATCGCTCGACCCTCCGGGGCCGGGTGAGTACCACTTCAGCCTATCAGAAGTGCAGAGTATCGCTTGTCTGTCACGTGCCCGGGGGCGGTCCAGGACCATTTTAGCCTATCAGAAGTGCAGTGTGCCTCTTGCCTGTCACGTGTCTGGGGCGGTCCTGTACCTTTTGAGCCTATCGGAAGGGCAGTGTGCCGCTTGCCTGTCGCGTGGTTCTAGGGGCGCTTTGGAGCTTCGGGGGCCCAGCGCTGGGGGTGTTGGTTCGCTGCGCCTCTGGCCCCGCCCCGCTGGGGGTATCCGCGTGCTGGGTAAGAGTCAGGGGAGCTTCTTGGGTGTGAAATGTAGTTGGAATGGGACTAGGAGCTGACCCAGAACTTTAAAGTGGGACGGCATTTATCCATCCCAGAGCCTCGCACCTGCCGGCCCCTGGTGGAAACAAGGTCGCACCTGCCTTCCCAGATCCAAAGCCAAATGTCACACCTTTTTATAGGCATGGGTCCTCTCGGAGTGCCTTGAAACTTTGTAAATGTCCCTATTGGAGCGTTTCCTGCATTGTTTTACTTCTTCCTCCAACATTAGCTAGAGGGTAGAGACTAGATTTTAGGCATCTTTATTTAACTTGTCCCATCGAGTCGCTATGAGTCAGAATCCACTCGACAGCACTGGGTTTATTTAAACTCTTTGTGACATTTTTTTCGACTGTAAAATGAAGAAGGAAAGATGATCCAGTATGGATTACACTTCAAAATAAGGAAAACAAAAGTCCTCACAACTGGACCAATAAGCAACATCAGGGTAAGTGGAGAAAAGATAGAAGTTGTCAAGGATTTCATTTTACTTGAATCCACAATCAACGCTCATGGAAGCAGCAGTCAAGAAATCAAAAGTCACACTGCATTGGGCACATTTGCTGCACAGATCTCTTTCAAGTGTTGGAAAACAAAGATGTCATCTTGCAGACTAAGTTGCACCCGACTCAAGCCAGGGTGTTTTCAGTTGCTTTTTACAACACCTGGACAATGAATAAGGAAGACCAAAGAAGAACTGACATCTTTGAGTTGCGTTAGCAAAGAATATTGAATATCATGAGCTGCCAAAAGAATAAACAAATCTGTCCTAAAAGAAGTACAACCAGAATACAGATTGGAAGCAAAGACGGTGAGACTACTTCTCGTGCTTTGGACATAATATCAAGAGGAATCAGTCTCCGGAGGATATCACAACAGGTAAAATAGGTCAGTGGAAAAGAGGAAGACGCTTAAGGAGATGGATTGACATCA
Organism: Heterohyrax brucei; assembly: GCA_028571685.1. NCBI lineage: Eukaryota > Metazoa > Chordata > Mammalia > Hyracoidea > Procaviidae > Heterohyrax > Heterohyrax brucei. The sequence goes on from CM053149.1 coordinate 57,770,986, forward strand.
TGACTGCAACTGTGGGCTTCAGCAGAAAATAGATTGGCACAAGGCTTGGCAGCGTTTCACTGACATACACAGAATCTCTATGAGTCATAACCTACTACACAACACCTAACAGCGACAATGTAAAATGACATGGATTAAAGTAATAATTGCATAACACTTGAAAGGGTGGCTTGCACCTACTCAGAAAATATTGCAATGTAGCTACTGTTACAATTCCTGGGCCTGGCAATAGCCTCTAGTAGGAATTCAGTAGTTTAGAATACATTTCATGTGTTTCTTCTTGGAGGTTTAAATCACTCCTCAGAACTGCTGCAGGAGACAGTGGTAATATACATACATATGTGTGTGTGCCTGTGTGTAAAGTATGGTCTTGAACAAAACTTGTGAGGAGGGTACAGGACAAAGCAGAGTTTTGTTTTGTTGTATGTATTGCCACTGTGAGTCAGAACCCATACTGTGGCACTTAACAGCAATGGCTTGGGATGCTTCGGCATGATATTGCAGTTGAGATCACCCTCAACATGTGACTTTGGTTCAAATTCTCACTGCGTCTAGCTAGCTGAATAAGCATGGCAAATTCCCTAACTGTTCTTCAGTTTTTCAACTGGTAAATGAGGATGATGATAATAATGATACCTATTTCATACATTGGGGTACATTCAAGAAATGCCTGAGAGGTGTTTGGAACAGCACCTGTTCTATAAGCTCTCATTTTCCCCCCTTCCTTACCCCAATGTCACTTACAGAGAAAGGACAAGAATGCAATGGCATAGTATAGTTTAGTGTCTCTACCTCACATGTGTCTTCTGCTTAGCTTTCGGAAAGCACCTTCATGTAATCTCGTTTAATGCTCACAGCAACTCTGTGAGGCTCGGAGTGGTGACTGGTTTGCTGGAGTCCTCCAGCACAGCTATGGCGAGGTTGGCCTTGGCTCTCCTTTAATGCCGGTGCAGTGACAATCCCATAGCCCAACCTTGGAGCTGAGCTGGTGACACCAATCCTTTAGCCAACGATGGATCCACAAGGCCCCAGGTAAACAGAAGGACTCAGATCCTAGATTTACAAGCCAAGTCATTTTCATTTTTATTTGTAATTACACAGGAGAGAGCACTGGTGGTTTCATGGTAAAAATCTTGTCTTCCATGCATGAGACCCAGGTTTGATTCCTGGCCATTGCACTTCACTGACAACCACCCTGGGTCTGTCAGTGGAGACTTGTGCATTGCTAAGATACTGAGCCAGTTTCAGTGGAGTTTCCAGACTAAGATGGACTAGAATCAAAGACCTGGCAATCTACTTCCAAAAATCAGCTGGTGAAAGCTTTGTGGAACACAGTGATCCTGTCTAACCAATCATGACACTGGCACATGCTTGGACAAGGTTTCATTCCCTTGTACATGGGGTCACTAGGAGTTAGGGACCAGCTCAACAGCAGCTAACAACCTCAACAACTGCACAACAAATGCATGCTTGTCTTTCAAAATTTGGACACAGCAGAGTTTGTGCCCCCTTCCAAACCTTTCCATACGGCTTTATACTTGTATATTTGTAAGAAAGACTCCCTGCCCCACCCCCCTTTTTTTACATAAACAGTATTGTCTTTTATTTATTCTACAACTTGTTTTCTTAAAATATGTCTCAGAGATCTTTTATGCCTATAACCTTATTTTTTCTTTTTAACTCCTGCACAGTATTTCAGAACTGAATTCATTGAAGGATCTACCCACTGTACACATTCTAATCTGTAAATTCAAATTCTGTGGACATCCCCCCCGAGGCCCAATGCTTGCATTGTTCAGACCCTCAGCAATTTCCAGGCCCAAAGGCTCAAGTCACCAGGAAATGAAATCCACTTCAAGAGTTTCTGCCTAGCTAAGGATTTCTCTGAACCACAAGCCGAAAGCTCCCGCAAGCTGTGGGAGTAGAGAGTTTCTGGTCCAGGGGAGGATTCAGTTGGAAAGGGTTGGGAGCAACACGCCCAGCCAGGGCTGGGAAGGACTGATGATGCCCTCACCTTTCAGGGGTACTGAGGTCAGAAGAGCTCCCTCAGACAGCCCCTACCCCCAGCTAGACCTAGGGGTTCTCAGTTCCCCTTCTCTTGCATCTGCCATACCCTGGTCCTTCATAATTTTTGCTACCTGAGAACTTACGTAACGTGTAACTTCTCCCTGAAAAAGACACCATCCTATTCTTGGAAGCACCCCTATTCCATGACAGCACTCAAGAAGTCCTGGCAAATTCCCAACCCAGCACGTAAGGGTTGGGCTCAGCCAGGAGAGGAAGGAGTGGCCCATGTCCATGGGGCACACGTGGTGACTCAGGGGAGACTGAGAGCCCACTGTAAATGAAGCCGTGCAGCCAGGGAGGTTGCTTACCTTCTCTGAGCCTCAGTTTCTTCGTTTGTCAAGTGGAAACAGAGGAAGGAGTGAAGATCCAGGGTACAGAAGTGGAAGAGGGGGGCATGCACGTATCATGTGCAAAGGCGAGAGCTCTCAGGGAGTCAGCACAGAGAAACTGACTCAGGGTGAAGTCCGGGAAGCTGTGTGTGATGGGGCCTCGTAGTGACTGATAAGAGTCATAGCCACTCATTTTGCAGTCAGGTAAGAGTCAGCCCATGGCTGCTGCTCAGCCCCCACCATGCGCACGCACGCACGCACGCACACACACACACAGACACACATACACCCCCCTGACCCAAAGCGAGGGCTCTCTCTGCTCGTCAGGAATGTTCTATGAGCTGAGCACCCCCAGCCACAGAGCTAAGAGAGGGAAAGAACTTCCCCAGAAAAATGTACTGCCAAAGTGAAGATGGAGATGGGTCTGAGCATCAGCAAAAGTCAGGTTGCCCTCCTCGTGGTCCAGAGAAGACCTCCAGCTGCTCAGGGCACTGCTCAGAGCAAAGGGCATCTCTGGAGCTGGGAGGGTCTCCAGCAGCCCCTGAGAGCATCTGCAGGGCCTAGAGCTTTCTGAGGGGGTATAGCTGAGATCACCCTTTCTCTCCCCTGAAAGCTTGGTGACCCCCACAGCCCTGGCCTGTCCAGGCCTACTGCCGCTCCCACCACACCCTCCAGATCTCAAGCATCAAAGTGAAGTCGCTGAGGAATGGCAGTGGACATTTGCCATCACACATAATTCAAAGCACCCAGAACAGTAGAGTAGAGGAGGTACAGTCTGGATCCAGGGCTGAATGAGGAGGCAAGGAGAGGGAATGAAGGCATCTAACAACGAGTTAGAGACACACCAAAACAGAAGATACTGCCTTGACTTTGACTCCTAGCCCTCCCTGAGGAATTCCCTCACCTCCCTTTCTCCTCGTCCAACTAAAGATGGGAAAAAATAGACCATGTTATAAATTGAATTGTGTTCCCCCAGAAATGTGCGTCAACTTGGCTAGACCATGATACCCAGTGCTGTGTGGCTGCCCACTATTTTGTGATCTGATGGAAGTATCCTCAGTGTTGTAAATCTTAAACTCTGCCTGTGGCCAATGAAGCAGAGATTAGGTTATACTGAAGAGATTTAGTGTGGGAAGCAACACCCTTACTCTATCACTGCCCTTACCCTGGTCCCTGGGTGTGGCCTGCATCACCTTTTATCTTAACAAAAGATGAAAAGACAGAAGCCAGCAGGCAGAGAGAGAGAGAGAGAGAGAGACCTCCTTACCACCAAGCAAGAACAGAGTGAAGCATGTCCTTTAGACGTAGGGTACCTGTGCTGACAAGCTCCTAGACCAGGGGAAGACTGATGTCTGGGACCTTCCCCCAGTACCCACAGAGAGAGGGAAAGCCTTCTCCAGTAGCTGGCATCCTGAATTCAGACTAGCCTCCTAGGCAGTGAGAGAATGAATTTCTGTTTGTTAAAACTGTCCACTTGTGGTATTCCTGTTGTACACTAGGTAACTGTGAGTAAGACAGACAGGTTGGAGTTTTCATTACTCAGAGACTTCATGGCTCACTCAGTGTTTTGGACATGAGCTAAAGAGCTCACAGACACCATCACAATCACACATTCATGCATAACACAAACACAGTCAGGTCTATAGTCAGGAAATCAAACAAAATCAATGTTGGAGATGTTTTTTTCTGAGACTCCAGCAGAACAGTGGCCAGGTCCATAACCAGACTGACAATTTACCAAAATAAAACTGTAACTAGAAAACAAATGTGAAAAAAATGTGGCATCTGAATAGCCATAAAAGACATACAAATGTTTAAAACCTCAGATCCATTATTTTGCCTATAAAATCATCATGGTACAAATTTAAATATGCATTGTTTATGATATGGATATGTGTTGTGATATGATTATGAATGACAAAATGTGCTCTATCCTACATTGCTAGTGGCAGAATAAATTAATAGAAACCTTTTGGGAGCATAATTTGGCAATATGTATCCCATTCCCCTTAACCCAGTAATTCCTTTCCTGAAAATCTTGTCAAAATCAATAAATCCAAAGATACTTATACCAAAAAGCCCTGGAAGCAAAACAAATGTCTAACTGTAACGTTCAAGAAAAGGTCTCTGGGTGGCTTAGCATGTACTTGGCTGCTCATCAAAAGTAAAATTATTGGCTCAAATATCTGCTCAGGGAAACACATTTACGAGAACATTCTTCTGACTGGGTCAGGATGACCAGCACAAAGTTAACACTGAATTCATGAAGTATTTTAGGAACCTACAATCTACCCACACATTGCCATGACCTTGACATTCTATTTGATTTTTGTGTAGCAGAGAAGACACAATATTTGTCAGAGGAAAAGCCTCAGTACCCAGGCAAAAACCTGTACCTTTATCTTGGTGGTGAGGGCCAGCTAATGCTCCAGACTGAACAGCTTTTTCTGAACATAATCCAGACACCTTTAGGGGTCTCTGAGGAGTGGACGGAAACCCTGGAGGTGTAGTGGCTAAGAGAGATGGCTGCTAACCAAAGGGCCAGCAATTCAAATCTGACAGGTGCTCCTCAAAAACTCTGTGGGGTAGTTTTACTCTGTCCTATAGGGTCACTATGAGTCAGAATCAACACAGTGGCAATGGGTTTCGATTTTGGAGGAGCAGATTCACAGCTGACTTCTGGTTCAAAGCTTACTAAATTTTTAGCTCCTCCTTTCCCGGGGGGTGGGAGTCAGCTAGCCCCTCTTTTAGCAAATCTTCTGCAATCTCGCCCAACACAGTCAGTCACTGTGGTTGAGGAAACACTTGTTCTAGAATAGTGGTTCTTCCACTTGAGAGTTCCTAGGAATTATCTGGAAGCCCAAAAGGTCTGAAGGTAGACTCAGTCATTGTCCTCACACAAGTGACAGACTAGTAGAGAACGCCTGCTTTCTCCTTTGCACCCTAGGAATCAGATACCCAGATGCTGAGAACAGCATTGCCAGGCTAGAATTTTCTAGAACCTCAAGATCACTTTCTTACATAGCTGGTCCTTTTGACCCAGCTGCCCCACCCACACCCCTATGTCAGACTGGCTTCTGTCCCTTCCCCTGAAGCCTGGGCCTCCCCTCTTCTAGGCTCCTCACCTTCAGTAACTGCTTCCAGGGATACCAGTAAGGCCATTGCAGGTCTGTGCTGAGGTCTCCTGCTCAGACAGCTGGGCCCTGAAGAGGTCCCTCTGCAATGTTCTTCTCAGTTCCTGAGTCTAGGCCAGCAGCACCTCTATCGGATCTGTCAGATACTCCCAATGTCAGTCAACCTCCCACTCTGCCACCTGACTTTCTGCCTCAGCTTCTTTCTGGAGAGAAGACAGACAGCTTTCTCCCTCAGGGATCCCATCCTTCCCCTAGCCTACTCTATTGGCCCTTAAATTACTCAAGAGGAAAGGGAGTGGGCAAGATCTGACCCCCTGAACTTGCTTCCCTCTTCCTCCCTTCCTCCTCAACCGCCTCACCTCTGACCATGAATCGTAGTCCCCCGTGGTGGGGAGGGCCTCTCGTGGTCCATCTGTGCAGCAGAGGCAGCTATAGCTCAGAGTCAAAATGACTTACTCAAGCTCATGCAGGAACTAACTTATGTGTTGTTATGTGTGTTTGTGTGCATCTATGAGTACATGACCAAACCAAAAAACGAAACCCACTGTCATTGAGTTGATTCCAACTCATAGTGATCCTATAGGACAGAGTAGAACCACTCCATAGAGTTTCCAAGGAGCACTTGGCAGATTTGACCCTTCACCTTTTGGTTGGCATGCATAACACCTAACCACTACGCCACCAGGATTTCTGAAGACGTGACAGTGTGGCACATTCTGAAGTTTCCTTTATCCTCCTTGCCTAGAACGAGGTGGGTGGCCAACCTACAACCTCCAGCCAGCTTGGCCTTGAGAGCTGCTTCCTGCTCCTTCAGGAATACCAGGCAGATAAATGGTTGATCCTAAAGAGGGTCAACTACTTTGAACAGTAGTTGCTCCCAGAAGTCAGTCTCCAGCCAGCCGGTACCCTCCACAGCCCCCAAGTCTCTGGAGCAGCCACTCCAGAGACAACAGCCTGCTGCCTCCACCTAAGAGACGCCCACTCCCTGGAGCCATGCTCACTCAAACTGCCTGCCCATTAATCATTAGCAGTAGTTCTGTGTGCTTTGTTAAGTGTGAGACCTCAGAAGTCGTGCTGAACAAGGGGACTGAGGTGACTGACTGGAACGAAGCTAGCTGTTGAGGCCTACTGGATCCAGCTTAGCACGATGATCAGCTTTTGGTGACTACCACTGTATTTTATCCCAAGATCCACTCGGTCATTAGCCCAGCCCTAGATGACTCTGTCCAAGTTTGCTGGGTTCACGGGCATTTCCACAACTTTCTGAAGCAGAGGTAGTGGATCCGTCTTCCTTCTCTAACATTCCACTCAACACTGCTTGATGAAGTCTGTCCTTCCATCGTCCATGGGAATGAATTTCCCTCAGTGGAAGCTCCTGGACTCATACCTCTGACAATCGGCCTCTATTAACAGAGAAAAGAGAGTTAGGGATAGGAGGAAGAAATGGAATGCATGGTTAATTGTCTCCATGGACAACTGCAGAAGAACTGGATGGTGCCTAGCTACAATTACCAAACATTGTAATTGAAGATTCAATAGAAGAATCCTGGTGAAAAGGGAGAAAATGTAAAATACAACTGCAAATTCAGACTTTCTGGAGCCATGGGGGCTGGATGAACCCCAGAAACTACTGCCCTGGGATAATTTTTAAAATTTGAACCAAAAATATCCCCTAAAGTCCTCTTAAAATCAAACCATAGTTTAGTTAAACTAACAAAAAAATATACCTTATGCATTATACTCTTAGGAACTGTCTTTAGGAGCTCACTAAGTTGTGTCTCACTGGCAACACAAAAATAAAAATGGGGGCACCCTGAGATCTCCACTAAAAGATCGCAATTGGTGGTCCAGCGGTTTCAGGGTTCCCCTGGGAGCATGGCCCCTGGTCCTGATGCTGTCCTTGCCCATAAATCATAACGAAGGTCCACTTTTCAGACATGAATAGACTGGACTTGGCGATGCAGAGTGACCATATATTGGATGCACTTTATGGTTCTATGCATCTATAGGATATCATCCTGCTGACCTCTGGCTGGAGGAAGGAGAGTGGGTGGAGAAAAGGGGAAAGGAGACTGTTGGGAGGATGAGACATGTATGGAACAGAGAAGAATACTGTGCTGTCACCGGGCAGGGAGAGCAGTGGAAGTTGCATATAGGTGGGCATATAAATTTACACAGGAATGTACATTTTCACTCAGTCATAATAAAAATTTTTTTTAAATGCAAAAAAAAAAAGAACTATCTTTAGGGAATCAAAGTAACAACAGAAATTCAAAAGGTTTAAGAGACAGTGAATTTATGTGGCACAGCAGTTAAGAGCGTGGCTGATAAAAGAATTTGCAGTTCAAATCAGCCAGCCAGTCCTTGGAAACCCTATGGGGCAGTTCTACTTGGTCCAGTAGGGTTGCTGTGAATCAGAATCAACTAAACAGCAATGGGTTTGGTTTTGGTTTGCATTTATGTTAACAGAGGAGGAACAATTCAGAAAAAAAAAGGGCCAGAATGATTGTACACAACTCCCAGAATGCCATCAATGTCACTGAATTATATGTGTAGAAATAACTTAATTGGTCTGCTCTGCTACATATATTCTCCACAACAACAAAGTAAATTTTTTTGAATGTCCATGCCTCTTAATGATCATATATTTGAAACTCTTTGGCACTTAGTCCTAGTCACCAGATCACAAGTAGCCCAAGATTCTGATTTCTCTTTCTACTTTCCATTTGTGCTGATGTGGACATTTCTAAAGCTTACTTATGCTTTTCTTACCCTCTCCATTGATGCAGAGATCATAATTAAATACATGGCAGAGCTCAGTGTGGGGAGTGTGTGTGAGAGAGACAAAAAGAGACGCAGAGAGACAGTCAGATACAAGGAGGGAGAACAAATATTTGGGTAGATGGAATTGTCACTATGACCTGATGTGATCTGAATAGAGAGTGCTGAGTATCTTCAAATTCTTGATTTCAAAATCAGTCGGATCTTTCCAAAAATGCCAGTTCTAGCTATGGGAACAGACGAAGTTCAGGGACACAGGTTGCATTAGGTCTCTTTCTCCCATCCCAAGAGGTAGGTTGTGCCAATTCCACCTCCCATCCCCAGAAGGAATTCCTTCCCAGTCTCTTGATACCTGCCTTGCCCCCATAGCCAGCTGAGGTGCCATCTGTTACGAACTGACTTGTGTGCCTCCCAAAGAAAGATGCTGAAGTCCTAAGGCTTGTGTTTATGAGTGTGATAGAAGCCTGTTCAGAAACCGAGTCTTTGAAGAGGTTCTCAGGTGAACACGAGGTCGTCCTGGAGCAGCGTGGATCCCACATGAGCAGTGTCTTTATAAAAAGAAGACACACAGAGGCAGAGGAAGGACATCCATGCGGTGACAGAGGCACAATATAGCTGGAAGTCAGGGACTTCCAGGAACCACCAGAAGCTGAGAGAAAGGCAGACGGGTTCTCCCACAGCCTCAGAAGGAATCAACACCACGGACACCCTGACTTCACACGCCTAGCCTCCAGAACTCTAAGGCAACAGGTCTCTGTGATCATGAGCCTCCCAAGTTGGTATCATTTTGCTGCAGCCACCGCAGGACACTACTATGCCATTCATTCCCCAAGGTAAAGTGCAAACCCATCCCTGGGCCTGAGTCTGCATCCGAGGAGCAAACGGGCTTGGAGAGGGGGCTCCCGGGACCCCACCCAGGTGGGGGGAGGCTGGGCTGCAGGATCTTCTTTGAGGTGACAGAGACAGAGGGACTTGGCAGGGCTGCTCCAGTTGCTGTTATTTTGAAAGAAGGCTTTCTGAGATGGACAATTCTATAAAATATAAATTCATGAAAGAGAGACTCCAGCAGGCTGGACTCAGGTGGATTTCAACCCCAGCTACAGAGCATAATCTCTGTGAAAAATGTCAGTGGGCCGTGCCCACCTCAGGCCAATATACTGGAACTCCAGGAACAAAGCCCAAGAATCTGTGCTTGAAAAAAAGCCTGGCAAAAAGTGATTCAGACACATGGGCAGCATTAGGATACAGCGATTTAACCCAGGTGGGGGGGCCTCCTGGTGTGATACAAGGAGAGGTGCACAATGTCACCAAGGACATATTCTTGGCGAAGCTGCTTAGCCTGAAACTAACCATGAGAAAACAGTCTGCCACATCCAGCTGTGAGACAGTCTACAACTCAGCTGGCCTAGATCTTCCAAAACAGTTAGTTATGAAAAATGAAAAATGCAAGGGGTGGACTGTTTTAGATTGAAAGACATTTGAAAGACATGACACCATAAACATTGATTTGATTCCAGATTCACACACATACATACATACCCCCCAAACCCATTGCCGCCTAATTGATTTCTACTCATAGCAACCCTATAGGACACTGCCTCACAGGGTTTCCAAGGAGTGCCTAGTGGGTAAAAACTGCCAACCTTTTGGCTAGCAGCTGATTCTTAATCACTATGCCCCACCGAGGTTTTCATTTTATGTGTTTATATTCATATATGTATATATATGTGTGTATATATTCCACACAGATATAAAAGTCACTTTGGGGGGCTTTTGGAGAAATTTGGAAACTAGAACGTAAATGTAGATTAGATGATATTACAGAAATCTCATCAGTTTTCTTAGTTGTGATGATGATGTTGGGGTTATGCCAGTGAACTTCCCACTTTTTAGGAGATGCACGTGAATACATGAGAGTGAAGTGTTCTGGATCCTGACGTTTTCTTTCCAACAATTCAACACAGGGGGATAAAGGAAACGTGGCAAAATGGTTACACTGTGGTAAATCCAGTAACTAGGTATACAGGTTTTCATCTCACCAATCTTTAAAAACTTTCTGCAATGTTCAACATTTTAAGAATAAAATGAATTGTCTTGAAACTGATGACTAAAGTGTTGACATTGATTATCTGTGATCTCTGAGATTACAGGTGGCTTTGAATTTCTTCTCCTCATCTCCTACCCTTTGCTTCTCCAAAATGTTGGCAATAAAACATAGCACACCTTTGTAATTGGGATCAGGACTGGTAAGTCTTCACCCATAGATAAAAAAAAAATTTGCATGGAGTTAGAATACCTAGATGCTGCCTTTCTTAGCCCAGAGTGGAGGAAGCTCAGTTATGTGGGTGCCCCCACCCACAAGACAGCAGCCTCCAGATACCCCTGGACTGGCTCTTCTTCAAGCAGCAGTAGGTGATCTGGTACACCACACGGACAGGGCCCACCCCAACTTACTAGCAGAAGAAAATCAGAGCTGTGCCATGCCTGGAGCTGGGACCCCAGGGCCTTGAGGCTTCTCTCAGCAGCAACCAATAGAGAAGGGGGCCACAGGACTTCCTGCTGCCCATTGGCTTCTGTGCACTCGGGACACTGGGCATCCTCTTTGCCCCAGAGCTATTCAACACACACGGCCACTGAAGCTGTGTCCAAGACACCAGCTCCACAGAATACCAGGAGCAGAGCAGACACAAGGCTTCCCCAGTGTCCACAGGAAGGAGCACAGGGCAGGCCTCAGCCTGGCTCTCTCACAGCTGGAGCTCTGTGTGCAGCCGGGGCTCCTGGGTCCATCTCACCCTCGGAGTCTGGACCACAAGCCAGATGTTGTCTGTGAGAGAAGAAGGCTTGGAAGTTTCACAAGACAGAGCAGTTATCTGTCCCCCCAGTGACTTGGTGTGTAGTCCTTGGGAATCACCTGTTTCTCCTCTGGGCTCAGCATTGGGCTTCCGAGCAAGAGCTCCGGCTTACACATCTCTCTTTCTCCCTGTAATTGTCCACCACAGGAGTCCTGGCACAAAGAGCTCAAGGGAGGACACTCTGACCTTACTGGGCTGCTGTCCAGAGTCAAAGGCTAAAGAGTGAACAGACAGACGGACAGAGAGGGAGGGCTGCCAAGGGCCTGGCGTCTATGGGTTTAAAGCCACAGCTCAGGTTTCTCCCTGTCCAGTTGAGGTGTGTCTCTTGTCCTCACCCACAGAAGAACACCCTTCTGGCTTCTTCACGCTGAACTCTTACCTTTCAGATGGCTTACAGAAATATTTTGCCTGGATATAGGAGTCAGGATTTAAAAACCAGGGCAATCAGACTACTGAAATCACACATTTAATGAGTATGTCAAGCCCCCTTACACACTGAAGTTATTAAAAGAAATTCCATTTCTCACAGGAGCATGTTTCTTTCCTCTTGTTCCCGAGGCCTCCAGTGGGTCCAATAAAGGCTTCTCCCCAGAGGCTGAAGTTTCCTCAAACCGAGCCCCTGGCTAAGCTCTGGCTGCCAACACTCTTTCCCTCTCCCTGATGGGGAGGAAACAGAATATTCTACCCTCGTCTCTTGGGTGTGTCCACACTTATCCTAGGACCGACCATGTAGATGGGTCCCAATTGCGGAGACTCCACCAGACCCAGAAATTTCTTCCAGAAATAGTGGGGTGGGCACCACATGTGCTTGTTAACGCATGGGGCAGGGCATCCCTGGAGAGGGCTCAGGGAGAGGCAGGTCCCCATCATCAAGGAGCCATGGCCCGGCTTTGCTTTGGTGACCTCATCCCCAGCCAGCAGGGTGACTGCACTGCACACCTAGTTACCACTCTTCCTGCCCATCCCCCACCCCCACAGACCAATTCTGAAATCCTGTTGTCCCTGGAGCAGTAGTTCTCAAACTTCAGTGCCCATCAGCCTGGAAGGCTGATTCAAGCCCAGATTTCTGGGAACCCCCCTGAGTTTCTGATCCAATAGATCTGGAATGAGATCAGAGAGTTTGCATTTCTAACAAACACCCTGGTTACCATGGTGACCACAGTGATGCTGCTGGTACAGGACCATGCTAAGAATCACTGCCCTCGAGAACCAGACCATCAATTGTCTGTCAGTTTGCTGTACTGTGATGGCTTACATGTTACTGTGAAGTCAGATGCTATGCCTTTCAAATATCATCATGATCACCTGTGGTGGACAGGTTTCAGCAGAGTTTCCAGACAGAGGCCGACCATGAAGAAGCATGTGGTTGTCTACTTCAGAAAAAAATTGGCCAGTGAAAACCTTATAAACAGCAGCATAACATTGCCTGATATAAAAAAAAAAAAAATCGCCTTTGAGTAGGGTCCGACTCATAGTGACCCTAGAGGTCAGAGTAGAACTGCCCCAGAGTTTCTAAGGAGCACCTGGCAGATCTGAACGCCGGCCTTTTGGTTAGCAGACATAGCCCTTAACCACTACACCACCACGGTTTGCTCAGGTTGAAAGGCACTGGAAAAATAAGACCAGGGAAGAGCTGCCTCTCCAGTGTAGAGTTGGCCTCAATGACCTGGCTGAAGTGAAGCCTGTAGATCCTTCCTTTGTTGATGTTGCTTGGCTCAAAACGAGAAGCAACAGCTAAACATCCATTCCCCCAGAGGAGACAGAGCGACACGACGGCCGCTACAATAGACTCAAAGACAGCCAAGACTGCGAGGTTGACCGAGGACTGAAGACAGCTTCTCCGGGGGGAAAAAAAATCTTTGTGAGATACTGATAATCCCCGCCAGGGGGCAGCAGCTTCCCCTTAAAAAGAAAATTCCTTTATAAAAGAAGTTGGCTGAATCCTTAGTATCTTTACTGAGGATTCTGACGTTCCACGGTGGACTGGGCAATTGAGGTACAGGGTCAGACAATAACAATTTTTTCTATTTGGTGAGCATTGCAAAAATGTCCAAACGTTCCCCACACATGAACTCATTCAAGTCATACACTAGTCCTGAAGAAACAGCATCACCATCCCATATAGCAGTTGAGAAAAGGAGACTCAGAAAGGTTACACTTCCGTGACACATCCACAACCAGAGGGCTGCTAAGTTATCAGATCAGAACCAAGGCATGAGCTGTTTGGCTCCTCACTCAGTGCTCGGAGCCTCACATCTGTCTATAGCCATCGCAGCTGTGATGTTCTCAATTATTTCCTATCACTTCCACGCATTTCCTCTTTAAATCTTCACAATAATCTAGTCAGCAGTTCAAATCCACCAGCCAGTCCTTGGAAACTCTACTGGGCAGTTCTACGCTGATTTTAGGATTGCTGTGAGTCAGAATCCACTTGATGGCAACAGGTTTTACAGCCACGTGACAATAAGTAATGATCAGTGATTCAAAGCTAGTCCACCTGCTGCACCTGCTGGTTTATGCTTCTCATCACCACATTTTCTGAACCAAGTTCAGCTGCTGTAGTCACCCCGAGCCATCTCTCTCTTGGGCCATCTGTCCTCAGCCTGCAGCCCACACTCCTGTCGGGATTTTTTGTGCCCACAGAATACCCTTCCTCCTTCTCATCCCAAATCAGGCTCTTGTCCTCTTGGAACCACCCAGAAAAACAAAGTCAGACCACTGGCTGCTGAGGACTCTTGCTCAATAGCTGCTGCTGAGAGTCAAACAAGCTTGCCCACAGCCCTTCTTGTCTGCACCTCCATGGAGAAGCCAAGTAAAGGCAGTGTCCGACACTGCTGTCCTTCAGAGTCACATGGAATTGCCATGTCAGCTCAGTGCCATGAGGATGGGGGCCAGGGTGGGATAGACTGGGAGAAAAAGGAAGAAGGCAACTTCTGATGATCGCAAGGAGCATATGAGAGAACCCAGACACTAGAATCAAGGAAAGGGGGTCTCAGAAGGTGAAAAGTCTTGGGGGTTATGTTCGTGAGGATACAGACCTCACTGAATTCTCACACATTGCTGGGGAGAATTAAAAAAATAGTCACTGGAAAGCAGTATGGAAATCTCTTAATGTTAAAATACAGACTTTTCATATAAACCAGCAATCTCTCTCCTTAACATTTACCTCAGGGAAACAAAGACTTGTGTTCACACAAAAATTTGTACCTAACTGTTTACAGAGATTTCTTCATAATATCCCAAATGGGAAACAACTCCAGGGTTCTTCACCTGGTGAGTGGATCAACAATTTGTGGTATATCCATACAGCTAAATAGTACTCAGCAAGCAAAAAGCAACTCATACTGCAGATACTCATCACAGCACGAATAAATCTCAGATGCTAAGTGAACAAAGCCAGACTAAACAGATGCATACATCTGATTTTTGTAATGTTCTGAAAAGAGAGCAGATCATGGATTACTAAAGGGTGAGATGTGGATGAAAAGGTCATCTACAAGAGGCCAGAAAAAAAGGCAAGGCCACTGTCTTTGAGTTAATTCCAACTCATGGTGACCCTACAGGTCAGAGTATACCTGGCCCATAGAGTTCCAAGAAGCACTTGGCAGATTTGAACTGTCCGTCTTCTGGTTTGCAAAAGTAGCACTTAACCACTACGCTGCCAGAGTTTCCAGTCTATAAGGGACAGCACAAGGGAGCTGTGGAGGGTGACAATTTTTTTCTGTATCTCAATTGTGGTGATTAAATTGCTCCATATATTTGACGAAACTGCTCACATCTACAGAAGCCCTGGTGGCATAGTTGTTAAGTGCTATACCTGCTGTTTTAGTCAGCTAGGGCTGCTCTAACAGAAATACCACAGAGTGGATGGCTTTACCACAGGAAGGTTTATTCTTATACAGTCTGGTAGGTTGCAAGTCCATATTCAGGGTAATTACACAGTCCGGTAGGTTGCAAGTCCATATTCAGGGTGACCGCTCCAGGGAAGGCTTTCCCCTTGTCGGCTCTGGAGGAAAGTCTGGTATTGCATCAGTCTTTGTCCAGGGTGCGTCCTGGCGCAGGAACCTCAGGTCTGAAGGATGCGCTCTTCTCCCGGTGCTGCTCTCTTGATGGGAACGAGGCTCCCAATTCTCCTTGTTTCTTTTTCCCTTTTTATCTCTTGCAGGCTGAAAGCATTAAGGTTGGGGCAAGCCATACTCCAGGGAAACTCCCCCTACAGCAAAGCAAGGAAGTAATCCTATGCAGGAATTTATAGCCCCACTCCAATCCTTCAACATACAGTTTAGCAAAACCACACAATGGAGGACAGTCCCAAGATACTGGGAACCATATCCCAGCCACGTGGCTACACATATTTTTGGGGGGACACAATTCAACCCACAACACCTGCTAACCAAAAGATCGGCAGTTCAAATCCACCAAGCGCTCCTTGGAAACTCTGTGAGGCAGTTCTACTGTTTTCTATAGGGTTACCATGAGTCAGAATTGACTCAATAGCATTGGGTTTGGTTCATCTACACACCAAACACAATAAATTTTCCGCACATAAATTTTTAACATAATCACACTAGTATTCAACAGAAATTTATATTATGCCTTTTTCCAGCTGAACTTGTATTTGCATTCTGCTTCCCTCATAGAATTTTATCCTAATGCAGCATTTTTTATGACTGAAAGGCTTTTCCACATTACTGAGTCATACTTCAACAGCAAATATACAATTTAAATCTGATTTTTTAAAAAAATTCTGTGATCCTCTGGCTGAGTTTTAAAGATCAAAGCATTTATATATTACATAAAAAGTAAAATTTCATTAGAAATGCATTTTTAATGAAATGAATGAAGCTGAGTTTTTCCAGTGATGTCACATGTCCACTGCCAGAAAGTTTCAGAACCAATTCTCTTCTATTTTTCACTTTAATAGAACTGAGCACCAAAAAACTTGTCCACATAAGGGGGTAGATAAAACCGAAGGAATTTTGTTATTAGAATGTCACTTCTTTTAACTACTCCTGAGTTACATGCCAAGGATCACAGCGATATTCTTCCAAAATCATTTTTAATGATCAACATCTGACAACTTAAATAAATTCTTTCAATACAGTTGAAAGTACAGATTTAAAAACCAGCTGTCTGGCAGAAGTTGCTTTCCTTCTTCATTTTCTAAAAAGTATGGCAAAAATGCTTTTTCCCAGACTTACCAAATGGCTAACGATTATGCCTTCCACACGTTCACTTAAAACCACCTTTTAAAAGTCAGTCTACTAAAACCAATAAACTGTTAGTAAGCTTAGTAAACTTCTACTAATACAATTTTTAAATAACATGATTTAACTATGCATGCTTTTACCAGTGACTTCGAGCTACAGATTTATGTTAGCTCATTGATTTATGCAAAATAGCAGCTAGGTCAGTATCAAAATGGTGTCAATCTATGTAATCATTTTCATTTTTAAAAGTTGTAAAACAAAATATGAATCAATATGTTATTTCTATTTCTTTAGTTTTCAATAATGAAAGTAATATTTAGTTAAAATGACAATTTATGAAGCAAGAAAAAACAACAGAATTCCTTTAGTGTATACGTGTGTGTGTGATCAAATTCCAGTGTTCAGCTCTTGTAGATATGTAAACATTTATATTTAAAAAGTAGAAGTTAGTCATTAAACATCATGACCAAACTTTTTACATGCATTTAATGACAGAGAAAGTTATACGAGGCCTGACAATTAAGTTCGCGGACTCATTCTAGATCAAGTTCTACACACCTCATTGCTGAATATCACTATGGTCACTTTCCCACTACTCCCCTTAGGAAGCTATGCACCAACACCAGTGCCTAATCCATCCTTCAAAGCAATTTGGGAGCTCTTTTTCTGGAAGAGCCATCAGAACTGTCATCATATTACCTTAATATCCTGAATGTCATCAAAATGTCTTCCTGTCAATAACTAATCTTCTGGTAAAGAAAAAATCACTGGGGATCAGATCAGGTGAGTAGGGAGGGTGATCCAATACAGTCATTTGTTTACTAGCTAAAAACGCCCTCATTGACAGTGCTCTGTGAGCTGGTGCGTTGTCATGAAGTAATAGCCGTGAGTTGTTGTGGAAAATTTCAGGTCATTTTCATCTAACTTTTTCATGCAGCCTTTTCAGCACTTCCAAATAGTAAATTTGGTTAACTGTTTATCCAGTTGGTATAAATTCATTATCAACAATCCCTCTGATATCAAAAAAGGTTAGCAACATAATTTCGACTCTTGATTTGGACTGAGGGACATTTTTGGTCGTGGAGAATTGGCCAACTTTTATAGTGCACTTTGAAGCTTTGTTTCAGAGTCCTATTTATACACTCATGTTTCATTATGAGTGATAACATGGCCCAAAGCATCATCTTGCCTCTCCAAAAAGCCTTGGCAAACTTCAACTCTCCTTTGCGTTTTTTCATTGGTGAGCTCCTTCAGGGCCACTTATACACACACCTTTCTCATGTCGAGATATTCAGTTAAGATTTTCCTGTTTCTCTACTGATGTTTACTTGGTCTTCTATGGCTCTCACAGTCAGCCAATGATTCTGACACACAATTGTATGAATTTTTACAGTGTTTTCATCATATCTGCTCATTACTGGCTGCCCTGACCTCTCTTCATCAGTGACACTTTCTCTCCCCTCAGTAAAACGTTTAATCCATTTGTACACTGCCGTTTTCTTCAGGGCATTATCCCCATAAATTTGGCCTAAAATGTCCTGATTTCACCTCGCTTTCACCGAGTTTAACAAGAAATTTAACGTTCATTCATTGCTCTAATTCAAGCCTTAGCATTCTTGCAAAAGCACACAAAAACACACAGCTACAATAATGAACACCACTCAGCAAGACACCACCACATGTTGGCATGAACACAGCTGTGAGACACTGATATAGCAAGGTTATGAAACCTTACTGAGTTTTTTGTAAAACAAACTAATCAGTCCAGCAGCTAGCATATCACTTCATTTTATACTAGTAAAAAGCAAAAAATATTAGCTATTAAGATGAAGTTAGATAGGCAATAGGTATAATCAACTATAGGTTTTAACTATCTCACTGAATAACTCTCAACAATCTGAAATAAATCACAAAAATTTTATCCACAGGATTTTATCAAATGTATTTTGAATATTTGGTGACACAAAAAACTTAAAAGAATCAATGTCATTGCTTCTGCTTGCTAAGTGTGCTTTTTCTCCCAGCTGATGAAGCATCCTGAAAATCAGTATGAAAATCATCGAAGAAGTGCTTGTGTTAAATATTTGGAAGTAGTTGTTCTACCATTCAATATTTCTTCCATGCTTTCTTTGCTTCTCTCTCCTGAAATTCTCCTGCAAGAGGGAATCCTTCTGTGACAATAGTCCAGGATGGAAGAAGCAAGGTCACCAAAGAAATTTTGCCAATACACCCCTTAACATGACAACATGAACCAAATGCCCTCACTGTAACATCATGCTATACCTTTAACAGAAAGGTATTTAAGACACAAAACACGAAGGCAGGCTTATGGTTCTTTGGTTAATCATTAAAGGCGGCAGCTGGAGCTGACATCTCAAATAACCCCTTTATTTGGTAATTCTCAGGTTACACCCTGTGGCAGCACACTGCCGTGAGATTATGGAAGGGCAAGGGGTACATTTGCTGTCAGGAAGCATAGACGGTGATGGTATAAGTGGTCATGGGAGAGGAGAAACAGCTTGAAACTGCCAAGAAATGATGCTGTCACCTTCTTTGGCAGGGCAATTTTAGTAATAATACACATGAAAGTTGTTGTGTGCCAGCAATTCTAACTCATCGCAATTCTATACCCAAAACCAAACTCATGACCATCAAATGAATTCCAACACACAGCAACCCTATAGCACAGAGCAGAACTACCCCATGTGGTTTCTAAGGAACATCTGGTAGATTTGAACCTTTTGGTGAGCAGCCCATAGCTCTTAATCCCTATGCCCAGGGTTTCCTAGCTGTCCTACAGGACAGAGTAAAACTGCCCCTTAGGATTTCCTGGGCTGTAGTTGTTACAGGAGCAGATGGCCAGGTCTTCTCCTTCACAGCACCACTGGGTGGGCTTGAACCCTCAGCCTTCCGGTTAGTGGCCAAACACTTAATAGCTGCACCACCAGGAAGTTTAGGATCTGGAAATGGATTCCCTTCCCATGCCCACAAACACCTTGGAAGGTCCTCCTGCGGCCCGTGTGAACATGTTCTAAGATGCCGCTCAGAAAACATATCTTGGTCCTGTTATAAGCATTTCTGGTGTGGCTTTTGCAGCACAGACACTGACAGTGGAAGGATGCAGAGAACATTTTCATGGCCCCTCTACACAGGGTAACACAAAATTTCTAAGCAGCCCGTGTACTGGATGGAGCTTTTAGCCGTGGATACTGGTGAGGGCTGCACGACAGGGTTCACATACTTAGTGTCACTAGAAGGCACACATGAAAAATCTTGAATTCACACATTGTCTTACATATATATCTTTATAACAATTTCTAAAAAAATTTTTTTGAAAAACTGTTTTCAGACCAAAGAGATGTCAGCTGAGTATCCTAGCAAAGGCTTCCCACGGTCCCAGCTCCCTCTGCTGGTTCAGCTCCTGCTCTCAGACACATTGGGGATTCCCTTTCTGCATAATTCAAGAGTTTCCCCTACAAACTCCTGCTCCTTGACCCTAACAGCCCTTTGATAATCTCATGCCATTTAAGACTCAACTTAGACTCCCCTCATCTAGCCTTCCTTCCTATATGGAACAGTGCCCCCTACCACACTCCATATATACTTTTCTTACACTATTTCTACTGTTTTATTGCTTTTGTTTTTACCTATCTGTTCCCCCTTTGGAGTCCTCAGATGGTGCAAATGGTTAATGCACTCAGCTGCTAATCGAAAAGTTACAGGTTCGAGTCCACCCACGGGTTCCTTGGCAGAACAACTGGCTGATCTACTTTCAAAAAAAATCAGTCATTGAAAACTCTAAGGAGCAGTTCTACACTGGCACATATGGGCGGGACTAGATGCCATAGTCTCTGGTAGTTCCCCTTGGGCAATAAGGGTTTTATTCATTTCTGTATCTCAGTTCCTAAAACATCACAGAAGTGCAATAGTTGTAGGCTGAATGAATGAATCCAAAATCCACTTGCTACTTCTCCACTGACAGTCTCTGGTTTCAACTCAGTCCAGCCTTAACTTGACCCAGGTCTGACAGGCTGTAAACAAGATCTGGCCACAGAGGTGACCTAACTGCCCATCTCTTTCTAACTCCACCAGGATGTTATTTGTTAGGCAAACTTCTGACAGCTGCTCTCAGCCCTGAAGACACATTAGAACCACTTGAAGAAGATCTTCTTTTTCTTAATGCTGATTCTCAGGCTTCAACCTAGAACACTTAAATCAGGATCTTTTCAGCGTGGGACCTACACATCAGAATTTTTAAACTCTCCCAGGTGATTCTAAAGAACAACCAAGATTGAGAACTGACATCTCAGCAGAAGAAAGTTTGGAGTTTGCACTGCTGTCAGGTGTGAAGGAATTCTTGGTTCAACTTCAAGTTCATTTCCCAGTCTTCCCTCCAGGAGTGGGCTCCCAAGCCTCTCCTTCCTTCTCCCGTGCTACACGTACCAAGAAAGAAAAAAAACATATCAAACCCATGGCTGTCACGTCAATTCTGACTCATAGCAACCCTACAGAACAGAGTAGAACTGCCCCATAGGGTTTCCAACAAGCTACTGGTGGATGGTGACCTGTTGACTTCTCGGTTAGCAGTGAGTATCTTAACCACTGCACCATCTGTGCCCCTATGAACTATGACACAGCCTTTCCTCTTTCTTTGACAAATACAACTTTCATAACATCAAAACTGAAAAATGTGTGCAAAGCACAGTTTTTCTCTCACTAAAATCTGGGAGGACACCAAAGACAATGATTGTATGTGCCTGTGTGTACATGTCTTGATGAGTTGGTGATGTTCAGATGGGTAAACCAATAAAGACACACCATGATGAATGATGTTTAATTTATTGCTATTATCAGTAGCAAATAATTGCTGATAACAGCAATAAAATTTCTATCAATAGCAATTATTGCTATTACGAAATTCATTGCTATTATCACATCTTTTGCCAGTGATGCCAAATTCAGCTATTTCAGTTTAGGGAAACAATCTGCTAAGGTAGTAGTGACTGGAAGTGTCAATAAAGTTCTTAAGCAACACTTACATTGCAAAGAAACCATGAATTTTACATACTAAGATTAAATACTGTAACGAGGTCTTTTATGGCCCCCAAGAAATTATGTTGAAATCCTAACTTATGTACCTAGAAGTGTAACCCTAATACCTTGTAACATGTTTTTCCCTTTTCAAAATGTGTAATTGAAAGCTTCACATAACTAATGCTATAATGACACTCTAAATAACCTGTTAAGTGTTTTTTACTGCACCAGCTACTCTGGCCTCTGCAGTGGCCTCTTTTCAAGGTCTCCCTCCTCTTCCTTGTTCTCCTTAGAAATGTCCTTCAGCCTGGCAAACAGCTGCTAGGAAGGCTGCCTGACATTTTGTGTATCCATAACTTTCTTGCTCCGTATCTCTGAGTGAACTCAGCAGGCTAGTTTCACTAGCAGAGGAACTTTTTCATAAATTTTGTCTTTGTCTATCACAAACATGAGTCGGATCTGACTCAACGGCACTTGGCTTGGCTTGGCTATTACAAACATGCAGACTAGGGTCCAGCTGTCTAAAATACATATCTGCAGTTTAATAAAGAGTTTCTTATGACTATTTTGTGATGTATACAGTTATCTGTGGGCTACATGCTTAAAAACATGAAGTATTTCTTGTTGAAGTGATAGATAAATTCTGATGTAAAAATTCTTTTGAGACTCCATGGAAAACAGCCTGCACTGCTGTTGAGTCTCTGGTAGTACCATACCTCCTAATAAACCTTCTTCCTCTTTCTAAGTTGAAGTATGTTTTATTGGCTGGACTCTCCAGGGCACAGACCCAAATCAGGTAACAGAAGTGTAACCCTGTTTGGAAGTAGGGATTTTCTTTTATTGTCTGAATGCAGCCATACTGAAGTAGTGGGGTCTCAAACCTAATCCTATCTCAGTGGTGCCTTATAAAAGGAGAAGAATAGACCCAGACACACACAAAGGGACAACACATCCACAAGCCCAGGTATTCCAAGGACTGTCAGCAGCTGAAAGAGACAGAATCTTCCTCTACAGCTGATGCTTTGAACTTTGACTTCTAGCTGCCTGAACTGTGAGAAAATGAACTCTTATTACTTAAAAATCACCCACTTGTAGTATTTTTGATGATGTGGTTGTTGTTATACCAGTATTAAATAATTAAATTAACACAGGGTCACATAGAACAAACAAGTGTTCTCACTGACAACACTGTAAAACACTTTGACTTCACTGTTTCTTGCTATTGCTTATATAACAATTTTTACCAGCTCTTAAAACAATATCTAGATTTATACAATATTTCACTGAGTTCCTCTTACAGATTTTTCTAGACTCGGTTATCATAAAACTGGAAAAACTGAACCCACTCCTGTTGAGTTGATTCCAACTCATAGCGACACCAGACGACAGAGTAGAACTGTTCCATAGAGTTTCAAAGAAGCACCTAGCAGATCCAAAGTGCCAACCTTTTAGTTAGAGATGTAGCATTTCATCATTATGCCACCAGAGTTTCCAGGTTATTATAAAGGAAAAAAAAAAGAAGTATGTTGGTTTATTTGTTCAAATTTCTAGTCAATCAAGACTGTACTGTAGAATGTCTAGAAAGAAAGCAACAAGTTGTATACACCTGAAGCTTCTTCATAGTCACATAAATATGATTTCATCACTGTAGACTCCCTGTATTTTGGTGGAGTTTTACTTTTGTTGAATATTTAACATGGAGCTTTTCTTTAGAATAACAATTTTCTCTAAAAATTTAGATGTATTTTAAAATCCCTTTAAAAGTGAAATAACCAAACTTAAAAACAGTTCATTTTCGTCTTTTTTGGTAAACACTGCTAGCATTATTGATAACATGCAACAGTTTGTAACATTTAACTGCAGATGGTGAAAACTCAAAATTAATTTCTCTCTCTTTCAAAGACCAAGAGTCATTCTTCATCTAAGGTCTTCCATTGTTTTGTTTAACAATAGTGGCGCATTTCATATCTTGTCCAAATTAAGTCTAATTGCTTCAACAGTAGTTCGTTGGGACTCTCATTGTATGTCCAAGAGTGTGGAAACCGTCACGGCTTACCGGGGTGAGTGCTCTGCCTGCTAACCAAAAGGTAGGCAGTTTAAATATGCCAGGCACTACTTGGAAACTCTATGGAGCGGTCTCACTCTGTCCTAAAGGGTCACTATGAGTCAGAATCCACTTGATGGCAGTGGCTTTGCCTACTAAGAGTGTTCAGTCAGCCTTGGTATGTTCCATCTCTGGGCAGACACTAAAAACAATGAATATAATCTCGGAATTGTTCCCAAAGAAGGCTTTTGCCATAAGCACAGCTGAAGCCACATACATTTTCTTGTTAAAAATCAAACTACGATTTAAACTGGGCTTCTGGATTTTCGGCAGAATTTTGGACCATGCATCCTTTGTTCTTTAACAATGGCCCTGGCACCATTGCTAAGGTTTATCCTCAACAATTTGTTAAACGAGTGGTTAAAACTGAAGTTGTATCTGCGGGTAACACAAAACCTGTGTTGTTTTTTTAAGCAGGCAGAAAACCAATAAAGTGCTCATTAATTTTCAGTTCCTTGGTTTCTTCTTCTGACAGTTTCACAATAAATGTAACAAATGTGAGTCATTGAACATGACTTTTGACTTTGGTACAGCCTAGTTGAACTAACATGTGCTTATTTAATTGTTGTATAGCTTTTTCTCATTTTACTATCTATTAATTCAATCATCTCATTTTAAAATTCTCCAATCCTCAGTAGAGGTCACTTGTTCTGTGTTTTTCTCTCTGTATGTTTAATCATGCTGGCAGCCAATTTTACAGTTTTTGCTACAAAACCCAGAAAATTTTATATCATTTTCTGTAAAGAGTATATTACAGGTGCCATAAAAAGCACCACTTTGCTGGGCTAAGTGGTAGATGCCTAATACCTGTCTTGTCAGAAGAGAACACCGATGTTCAATATTGCTGTCTATTTGTCCATATTGGGTACTAAGGCTTGCTGTTTCTTCAATCCTTTTTTTATTTTTTCCATTTTCTAACAATTCCCTTCATCCTTTGTGTGCACATGGCATTTCCTCTTCTCGTGGTAAATGCCTTCTTTAGCCAAAGCTGAACTTCAAAATTGCTCATAATTGTTGTGGAATCAATACGTTAGTCTTTGAATCTATCACATAAAAGTCAATTTCTATATTTTTTTCTCCAATTTAAGCCATTTTTGTTTAAAATGAAATAGTTTCCTGCCATGTTCCTCCAAGAATTCATCATCATTTATTTGGATGGCACTGTGTTTTGTGAAAACATTCTTTAATGGTAAGAAGGATGGGGTGGGCCATTTTCCAGAATCATCCACCCACAAGCACAGTGAAGTCTCTATGGTTCGGGTTTCATCCTTCTTCTCCTGGTGGTAAATTTCTAAACTGATTTCCTGCACCTCTCCGAGGCAAGCTGGAGTAGCATCTGTGGCCTCTGTGCTGCACATCTGATATAAATTAATTCCCTTTGACATTCTCACTGTTTTGATCAATAATGCAATCTTCATTGAGTACATAAATTTTTTGTGGGATGGTCCCACAAAAGCTTACTCACTTTCGTAATTTCCAGCTTTGAATCTTTAATGAGTTCACCTTTTCAGTGATTTTCCGCTTCTTTCCAGTTTCTGAGCTTTGTTCTCCTATTTCTAGCACAATTTTGACTTGTATTCATTCTCAGCATTTGAAAAGACTGCAACTAAATATCAATGTATTCTCAATTTAGAATACATGCTAATTGACTGTAATGCCTCAAAAATGTAAAAAAAAAAAAAAAAAATCATCCATGAGATGGACTCACACAGTGGCTGCAGCAAGAGGCCCCAACATCGCACCAGTGATGAGGCTGGCACAGGACCCAGCAGGGCTCCATTCTGTGGTGCGTGGGCTCTCTGAGAGTCAGGGCCGACTCAGCAGCACCTAACAACAAAAAGGAAACTGCAAAATTATTTTCACATTTTTTTTTATTGTGATTGAGGGAAAGTATACAATCCAAATTAAATTTGCACACCCACCTATCTGCAGCTCCCTCTGCTCTCCTTGCCCGGTGACAGCACACTCCTCCTTTCCGTTCTATACATGTCATAGCCTCTTAACAATCTCCTGTCCCCTCCCCTCCACCCCCTCTTTTCCTTTCTAGTAAGAGGCCAGTAGGACAGCATCCTATCGATGCATAGAACCACAAAGTATACACACGATATGGTCACATTGTGTCCCCAAGTCCAATCCATTCCTGTCTGAAGGGTTGACCTCAATGACATTTTCTGATCAGGGGCAGCAGCAGGTCTAGGGGCCATGCTCCCAGGAGGAACCCCAGGCCTCTGGACCATCAGTTGTGGTCGTTTAGTGGAGTTCTGGAGGTGCACCCCTCTTCTGCCTGTGCCGCCACTGGGACTCAACATTGTGTGCCCCATCACGGCTGTCTTTGGTGATGGCTGGCCACCACCTGGTTCTTCTGGCCACATGCTGATACAGGTCACTCATGGGTCCTTCTGTCTTCTGGGCTTTTTCCCCTCATGTTTTTGTTGTCCTTGGTGGTCATCTGATCCAGCTGAGTTGGGACCATTTGGTGTACCTCAGAGGGCAGCTTGCTAGCTTTTAAGATCCCAGACACCTCTCAGCAATACTAGGTCACACTTATTTTTAATAACAAAAATATTCCTTAAAATTAAAAAGCAAAATGCTAATTTAAAGTTTATCAAGATTTAAATAATGATGACATTTTCATTTAATTTCCTGAAAAAGTCATTTGCTTATATTTTTTTGTCAAAATTAAGCTTTCACTATTCTAGCATCCAAAGTCTAGCTGGGGACATGCCAATGCAAAGAATGTATATTATTACAAACTTCAGGGTAATATGAATGTCACCAGTATTCCTCAGCGTCCAGACACCATCTTTGCAAATATCCTTCTAATCCTAGCACTTACAGCCCCAGCAATTGGAAATTAAAGATAAGCAAGAAAAAGGACACCTAGCATGTCTGGGAAATGACACAAGGGTGTCTGGCAAACATCTGCAGCATTTTATGCTCTCTGAGATGAAGGTTTTCACAAGTCAGTTTTTTCCCTGCCTTCAATGCATCTGCCACTGAAATCTGTGCTTCAAAGCCATGTCCTTCTCTGCCATCAGTGGCAACACAACCCACATACTTTCCCTGTGTCCCATGAGGACACAGTCATCATTCATTTCAAGGCCATGACAGAGGTGGAGAGGCATTTGCTTGGGCTTGAGCAGTGTTACCCATAACGATGCTACTAGACAGAGTAGAACTGCCCATGGGGTTTCCAAGGAGTGGCTGGTGGATTTGAACTGCGTACCTTTTGGTTAGCAACCGTGGCTGTAGTGGGAATCATTATCTCACGGGCAACAAGCTTGGTGTCTGGGTTTTGAACAGTGTTAGACAGCAAAAGTTGGGGGCTGTGAGTTACACAGTGCCAGAGCCAAGGGTTGCATCCTAGAGACTGAAGCACCGTGGTCTTTTTGTTTTGGTTTCTGGTAAATGTACATGTAACAAACATGAACCATTTCAACACTCTTTACAAGCGCAATCCAGCGGCTGTATGTTCATCGCACTGTAAAACCATAACCAGCACCATTTCCAGACTTTCTCATCACCCTGAACCAAAGCTTAGTGCCTCCTAAGCAGCAAGCCTTCCTTCCCCTATGTTCTGTGCACCCCTGGTGAATACCAATTAACTTGCCCATGTGTTTCTATACATCATTCTAGGTGTTTACAAGGTGCAGGGCCTCTAGCGCCATCCATCAGGTCCAAGGACAGTGCACCAGGAGGCCTGCTCTGTCTTGGGCCATGTCCCTCTACCTCCCCATGAGAAAGGCACTTGTCTATCATGCCCCAGAGAGCCCCTCTCCATCCTACCCCACTCTAACACAGCTTTCTTAGAGATACCTTAGTGGGAGTCACTAGGGATCTACCTGGCCAACTCTGCCTATCACCAGCCTGAGTTCAGTTTGCTTCAAGAACATTCCTTCTTCACTCTCTCTCAAGACAGTGTCACGTCACCAAGGTTCTTCTCCTGCATTTCTGTCTAGCGGGATGAGACCAAGTGACACACACAGAACTGACATCCAGACAGGCTAACAGGCTGACAACTCTTCAAACCATTATTATTATTATTTTAATATTTGGAAGAAGGGTAGTCGAAGCATAAAAGCTATAACTCTGCATTTGCAGGCCAGCAGCTCTGACACTTAGAAGCAGTGTGACCTGAGCTCAGGTTATTTGTCTTTTCAGAACCTTTGTTTCCACCTCTGGAAAGTGTAAATACTATTACTTAGCTCACAGTGCTGTAGTAGGGCCTGTGAGCATGATTCTATGTCAAGTACCTTGCACTCTGAAAGCACTCCATAGCTATTTACTATTTGTTTAACATGTGGTTTGATGTTTGGGAATCCTATGATACATCAGTAAAAATGTTACATCTCTTTCCTTAAGCTCAGGGCATGATATAACCTCAAATCTGGTACCCTCAAGGACATGCCAACTCATGATGAGCCCATGTATGTCAGGGTAGAACTGCACTCCAGAGGTGTGACACAGCTTTGCTCTTACAGAAGTGGATCACTAGGTCTTTCTTCCAAGGCACCACTGGGTGATTTCAAACCACCAAACTGTGGGTTAGGGGCCCTGGTACAAACCTTTCATACCACCCCAGGCCCCCTTAGGACACAATAGAGATCACAGGTAACTTTCCAAACTATATAATGTATTGAGGTGGCGGGGTATTAAGGAAGTTTTTATTTGTATTCTAAAGTAAATCATTTGTTACCAACAATGCTTTGGGCCTACTTGTCTTGGAATTGCATCGAACTGTAAAAGCCACTATCAAGCAGCTGTCAGCGGCCAGACTCAGGATTGGTGGGGAAGCTCATAAACGTGCCAGGCAGGTAGTATGTCGAGTGTGTGTTTGTGGGGGCACCTGAGTTAAATGAACCGTATTTCTGATGTGGTCCATCAATGTCTGGATGCACCCTGTAAGTTGGTGCACGAGCTGACAGAGACCTCCTGCCCCTCACCCTGCCCCTCACCCTGCCCGGTACCTGGCTTTTCTGACAAGCCCTCCGCGGAAGCTGCTCACAGCTCCCGGGCAGGCACGTATCGTGTCAGCACCCTCTGACATCCCGCAGCACTGCCCTCTCCTCTCGCTTCAGCTCCACACTCACTTTGCAACCCACCACTAAAGCCCCATTTCTGCAGACCTTGGTGTGGCCCGGTGGACTGGTGGTTTCTCCAGACCTCCTCTGAAGCCATTCAGAACATATCCTTCTTGTCCTCAGCTACTGTCAATGGTGACCCCATGTACAAGGGAACAAAAGGCTGCCTGCCACCCTCATGATCGGTTCTAGATCAGGTGACTGTGAACCACAGCGGTTTTCATTAGCTGATGATTTTGGAATTAGACCACCAGGCCTTTTTTCCTAGTATGTCTTAGTCAGGCAACCCCACTGACATAGCAACAAGAAATTCTCCACCCACAGGTAGGTTTACAGTATCAAGATGCTTCGAATACACAGTGCTCCTCATGCTTGCCTCTATCTAAGAAAGGAAGAGCCTTGTCTCCTCAGGAAGCCATGTGTCCCGGCACTGGGATGCCACTTTATTTAAC
Organism: Heterohyrax brucei; assembly: GCA_028571685.1. Taxonomy (NCBI): domain Eukaryota; kingdom Metazoa; phylum Chordata; class Mammalia; order Hyracoidea; family Procaviidae; genus Heterohyrax; species Heterohyrax brucei. The sequence continues at coordinate 57,800,030 of CM053149.1, forward strand.
CTGTCTCCATGGAATGCAGGACTGGTCAGTGTCATCCACTTAGTGACACAAAGCCCAGGCTAAACAGTTGTTTGCCATCATGTGGATCAAGTACAAACAAAACAGAGGACAGATGGTAGCCCAAAGGACACCTGGATGTTTGCCTATGCTGTCTCCATCCTCTCTAGACAGCATGGGACACTTTAAAAGCTGGACTTAGGCTACCCAGTTCCCCCTACCAAGGTGGTGAAGATTTTTCAACCAAAGAAGCCCTTCAAAGTCTTGAGAATGCTAGTGCTCTAAGAGAACAGCTCTCTGTGATCACCTAGGAAGCAGTAGGCAATTTCTTCATCTTTGTCCTAGATTTGCAGTTCAAATCCATCAAGTGCTCCTGGGAACCTCTATGCGGCAGTTCTGCTCTGACATCTAAGGTCACTAGCAGTCGGACTCGATGCGACAGCAGTGGGGTTTTGTCCTAGATTTAGATCCTACAAGAGGGATTCTCTGTTTGTTTGTTTGATGTTTTATGTTAAAAGGAAACTAGATAAACACATATTCTCTGATACACTAATTTGCAAGCCCTGGTGATCTCCTACAGCTTTTTTCATATTCATCTGGACTGACCCACCCACCCACCCACTGCCATTGAGTCGTTTTTGACTCATAGCAACCCTATGCTGTTGTTGTTAGGTGCCATCAAGTCGGTTCCAACTTATAGTGACCCTCTGAACAACAGAACAAAACACTGCCCGGTCATGTCCACAGTTGTTTTTATGCTTAAGCCCATTGTTGTGGCCACTGTGTCAATCCATCTCATGGAGGGTCTTCCTCTTTGTTCCTGACCCTCCACTCTACCAAGCATGATGTCCTTCTCCAGGGACTGATCCTTGCTGACAACATGTCCAAAGTATGTAAGGCACAGTCTTGCCATCTTTGCTTCCAAGGAACACTCTGGTTGGACTTCTTCCAGAAGAGATCTGTTTGTTGTTTTGGCAGTCCATCGTACATTCAGCATTCTTCTCCAACACCACAATTCAAAGGCATCAATTCTTCTTCTGTCTTCTTTGTTCACAGCCCAGCTTTCATATGCCTATGATATGATTGAAAATACCATGGCTTGGGTAAGACACGTTTTAGTCTTCAAGGTGACATCCTTACTTTTGAATATTTTGAAGAGGTCCTTTGCAGCAGGTTTTCCCAGCTCAATGAGTCTTTTGATTTCTTGACTGCTGCTTCCGAGGGTGTTGACTGTGGACCCAAGTAAAATGAAATAGCAACGCTATAGACACAGAGTTTCCAAGGAGCTCCTGGCAGACTTAAACTGCTGACCTTTTGGTTAACAGCCGCAGCACTTAGCCACTACTGGCATGGTTTCTTTGTCTCTGTCCCTCTTCTCCTCTTCCCCTTCTCTCAGTGCCTCTCAGTGCTAGACACAGCTCTTCCCAATGATAGAAATAAACACTCAGTTTTCATGTTGTTTTCCTGAAAAAAGAATCACATTTCTCCAAATTGTTTATGAAAAAAAAATTATTTAAGAGCCCAACTTTAGTAACATTTGCTACTGAATAATTGTGCCTGCATACTCCTTTGTTTGGGTTTGCCTTTTTAAGTAGTTGCCCATGTTCCACATGAAAATACTACCCCTAATCATAAACTGGAAACACTGGCGGAACAGTGGTTAAGCGCTATGGCTGCTAACCAAGTGGTAAGGAGTTCAAATCCACTAGCTGCTCCTTGGAAACTCTGTGGGAGCTGTTCTATTCTGTCTTATTGAGTCTCTCAGATCAGAAGTGACTTGAGGGCAACAGGCTTGGTTTTCCGGGGTTTCAGTCATTAATGGACCTTGTTGTGATTGTCAGGTGGTCTGAGACGGCCCCCAGCTCGTGGTGACCAGGTACACAATGGAATGAGTCGTGTGCCACGCCACCATCAACTGCTGACCAGACAATGTTCCACATTTACTTGTCACTAAATGTATTCTTGCCAGATATATTTTACAGGATTTTAAAGATGGGAACACAGCTTTCTGTCTGGGAATTTCACCCCCTTTTTTATAAGTTGATTCTAGCTTGAGTCTTAGCTTCTAAATATGCCATACTACATGCCTACAACGCACATGTGCACTACATGCACTGCATCACATACATGTTAGACTATGTGCCTGCAACACGTGTGTACACCGCATGTGTAACATGCCACACTGCATGCATACAACGCATGTACACTATACACATCATGCCACATACATGCCACACTGTACATGTCTATAGCTCTCATGTGTGCTACACACATCATACTCTACATAGCTACTACACACATCACACTATACACATACTACACACAGCACACAGCAACATCACATGCATACAACACACAGACACTATACACACACCATACACATACACTACACACATACTACACACACAACCACATGCACATAACCCACACATACACTGCACACACCACCCACACATGCTCACATACACATCCCCTAAGCCCCCTGACACAGCTGGCCATGATCCGCCCCTGCTCCCTGCCTTCCGGCCTGGAGCCCGGACTTGGGAACAGCTGAGGGGACAGAACGCAGCAGAAGGCGGCCCGAGAATGAGAGGACAGAAACAGGCTTTGTATGGGGTCCCTCAGGGTCTCACAAGATGTCTTTTGGGGCCTGGGGCCGTCTTCTCTGGGCTGTGGGAGCAAGAAGCTGGGATACTGCGGAGGCTCAGGAGGAATTATGGTTGTTTCTAGGAAGGGCCAAACCAAGAAGGGGAGTGGAGATGCGGTGGCAGTGAGTGAAGGCCAGCGAGCACACGAGACCCTGGGTCAGAAGGAGCTGCTCTGGGCTGCGCAGCCTTTGCCTAAACTCAGAGACCCACCTGGTCAGCTCGGGCCTCAGCTGTCACACTGAGGGGCCAGCGTGGGTGGCTGAGGGCTGAGCCATATGTCCACTTCCCAGGATTCGAGGGGTCAGTGCTCCACCCAGCAGCCACAAATATCCCACAAATGACCATTTCAACACAGGCTTTTCACACTTGGGCTCTCACACTGTAAGAAATCCTCCACCACTCCATTTCCAATATTAAACCTCGTCTGAGCATTTTATAGAGAGTCAAGAAGTCTTGCCACATGCATCAGAGACGAGCTGCTTTTTTTCCCTCCTCTTCTGTGGGAAATGATATCCAAAACCCTAGTGGTTTTGCTGCCTGGGAGAAGGCTGGACCACACACAACATCTGTAAGCAGTTAATTTTCCAAATGGGAGATGGTCACCACAGATGCAACCCTTTTAAAAATAAACACTAGAAAAATATTATGCTGGCAAAAATAAAAGCCTAGAATCCCTGGGTATTGGTGGGAGTTGGCCGGTGCGAGACAGTGTGCAGAGACCTAAGCCACACCCTGGCCTAGGTGGCTTTCTGAGAGCAAGAGAACAGGGGTGACAGAAGCTCAGCACATGAAGGGGCCTTCAGGGGTCAGTTACCCCTCACCCCGCATACAGGAGGAGAAATGAAGGCCCGGGTCAGGAAGTGAGTTAGTATCTAGGCTGGGACAGGAACCCAGGCCAAGAAGAGCTTTCTGTTCTATTATAAGTCTATTTGGATATTTTAGCTTCTCCCATCTCAGGAAATAAAAGGTCTTGGGCTTTTAACTATTACCTTTAGGCCCTACTTGGGGCCCACTGGAAATCTTGGTGATGTAGAGGTTAAATTCTACAGCTGCTAACCAAAAGATTGGCAGTTGGAATCGACCAAGGACTCCCTGAGAACCTGATGGGGCTGTTCCATTCTGTCCCTTAGGATGCCTGTGAGTCAGAACTGGTTTAACAGCAAGGGGTTTGGTCCCTGGGTGGTACAAACTTGTGAGGGTGTTTGGCTGCTAACCAAAATGTGGGAAGTTCGGGTTCACCCATGGGCACCTCAGAAGAAAGGCCTGCCTGCCAGTCTGCTTCCAATAAACCCACAGACTGGCACAGAACAGGCATTCAATAAACTGAAGCTGTTTGGGGATGGAGCTGAATGAGTGACCTTTGAGAGACAATAAATACACTGCTCCAGCCTAGAGGAGCCTGGACAGTGCTAACTTGTTAGGGTTTATTAGCTATTAGCACCTTCCTGTTCATTTATTCATCTTTTTCCTACAGAGTTCTGCTAAAAATAAATAAATAAATAGATAATGAAAGGGAATATATAAAAAGAAAGGGTAAAAAGAAACAACAGGGGTGCCAGCGAGCCCGATAGAGCCCAGGGGACGGTCAGGTAGGTGAGGCCTACACTTCCGGGAGAAGAGAGATCACCAAAACTGGAGGCGGGAAGCCACGGAGGTGGGAACAGTGGAGGAAGGCTTAGGTGTATCGGCCACCGGGTGGCGCTGCTGCCCCATCGACAGCCCTGGGCCTGGAGGGGCCTCGCTTTTCAAAAACAAATGGCCTTGGCCTAGTCCGATACATAGTGACCCACTAGAACACTGTAGAATTGGCCCAAAGGGTTTCCAAGGAGTGGCTGCAGGATTCAAACTGCCAAGGCTCCGGAGGGCACCCATAGGAGGAAGGTTTTCAGCACCTCAAGTCTCAACTTGACTCACTCTCTTACTGGACTCACCCCACCCTGACTCCAGGACTCTTAGGTAGGGCTTTGGGGTTCCCCATCTTGGGTCTCTGGAGATTTTCTCAGAGGGCTCTGGATGGCTGGATGGCTCATAGTGAGCAGCAGTAACCTGGCACTGGTGGCCTCAGGGGGCCGGGAGGGGACAGGAAAGGACTGAATGAGGCCATAACACAGCCTCTCGGCCTTGGGCCTCAGCCTGCTCCCCATGCTGTGCTCCACACCTGTGGGGAGGCAGAAAGACTCCTCTACCTGCAGCTTGTCCTTTTCCCAGCCCACCAGGAGGGCCCTGCAGCCCCTGGTTTGCTTGTCAAATGGCAAACCCAGAGTCAGCTGTGCCCCTCCAGTGAACCCCAGAGCTGGAAAGCACCCCGTGGCCAACCAGGCTCAGACTAACACTTGGGAACATGAGGACCATTTCCAGCTGGCCTGCTCCCCTCTTCGGAGCCCAGCTGCACCTGTTGTCTGGAATCAGGGCTCACTGGCCTCTGGGCAGACTTCTCGACAGCTTCTGCAACCTCCTTGGCTTCTCTGTTTTCAGTTCTGCTCCCCAGACACCAAAGCTGCCCTCCCTAAAACCCTCCTCGTGTTACCTTTTCCAAGACTGTGGCTTAGCGACTATTGGCTACAGCTGACCCCGACTGATAGATCCAGAGAGATCCGCTGCTGACATGTCCGAGACCCATCTCAGGATGGTTCCTGCATCAACTTGGATCTTCTCATGAAAAGTCTTTATTGGTCTGCTCTTGCTTTTCTAGGTGCAGAAAAGAGGTAGGGTATGGTGGGTTAGCGGTAGAATTCTCTCCGTTCATGTGAGAACCCCGAGTTAGATTCCTACCAGATACCCGGCAAGCACGGCTACTACCCGTCTGTCAGAGGAGGCGTGGGTCTTTCTGGGATGCGGAACAGATTTCCATGGAGACTCAGACTAACACTAGGAAGGAAGAATGGATGATCTGCTCCTGAAAACCCGCCACTGAGAATCCTGTGGATGAGAATGGTACTGTCCCATTGTGCATGGGTCACCATGAGTTGGAGGCTGACTGGACAACCACTAACAACGAGGAACTGAGTCCAGTGAGATTATGAGCTAATTGCTCTAATTTCACAGGTCAGTCCTGTGATGGTGCTTAGTCCTGCAAGGCAAGCTCAAGTGTGCTCTTACAGGTGACAGCTGTGGGTCTGGCCCTGGTGAAACAAGTGAAGACACCTGTGAGCACAGGTGCTCAGGAGCTGGTAGGAATCCAGGGTGTCCATCTCTAGCAGAGGACCTCAGCAGGCTGGAGAAAGGGGCTCCTCAGGCCAAGGACCGCCCCCTAGCCTCAAACTGAACCTGAAGGAAGAAAAGCCACCAAACCTAGTGCCATCAAGTCAATTCTGACTCCTAGCAGCCTCTATAGGACAGAGTAGAATTGCTCTGTAGCGTTTCCAAGGAGCGCCTGACAGATCTGAACGGCCAACCTTTTGGCTAGCAGTCATAGCACTTAACCACTATGCCACCAGGGTTTCTGAGCCTTCAGAAGAAGGGGCCAAAAAAAAAAAAAAAAGATTACCACCCAGTTGATTCTGACTCAGAGTGAGCCTACAGGAGAGATTAGTTGCCCTATAGTTTCCAAGGACCACCTGGTGGATTTGAATTGCTGACCTTATGGTTAGCAGCCATAGCTCATAACCACTATGCCAGCAGGGTTTCTGGAGAAGGGCTAGAACACTTCATAAGACTATAGTCAGATCATGGACTTGGGGATCACTGCCAGTGCCAGTGGGGGATGGGAATGAATAGGAAATTCTGGGGCCTGCCGCCTCTGACACACCCAATCCTCATTTGGATTTGAGCAAAGGAGACTTGAGAGCGGGAAGCAAGGCACCCAGGAGCCTGAGAGTCGTGCCTAAGCCTCTGGATCCCACATCTGAGGAATACGACTTAATATTAGCTTTGAGCAGTGGCAGCACCGTCGCCTCTGAGGTTTAACCAAGGCACGATTGTTACTGATTAAAAACACGAGCCTTAACTCCAGCCTCTCCTCTCTCCAGTGGCAGGCCAAGGCTCCACATCCATTTCCTGCCTCCATCAGAACTGGCTCGGGAAAGGGACATGCCAGCCTGTGACGCTAGCTGAGGTTTGCAGAACTGGGTAAGGGACAGAGATGGTGAGGAGGACGGGGATGGGGCTGATGCCCCACAGGCGCCCATTCCCACTGTGCCTAGAGCCCCAGGCACTCTGCATGCTGGAGGAGGGTGCAAGTTCATCTTCTGGTTGTGAGGCTGAAAAATGGTGCTGACACTCAGTGTCTACCTGGAGACAGCCTGCTGACTTATTTCACCAGGGTCAAACCCTCAGCTGGCTCCTCATGGGAAGAGGGGACATCATTCCACAACCACCATACCCTTGTCCTGAGGATACCTGTTGAAATGAGGCATAAGTGACAGCCTTTGAGGAAGGGCGCAGTAAAAATTCAAGGTATTAAAGAAAGCCCCAGGAAACAACTTAATAGCAGAAAATACCATAGAGTAATCTCACCTTTGTTTTACAAAACGTCTGTCACAAGACAAGCCTGGGGACAGCCTTGCAAGTGACCCCTAGACCTTGACCACGGACAGCCTTGCAAGTGACCCTCAGACCTTGACCACATTTTACAACTAACAGGAATTCCAGGTGGCCTTAACCAATCAACGTAAAGGTCAGTTCCCCCTCCCTGCTTTGTAATCTCATGACTTAAATACTGGGTGCTGAGGAAGCTCGTCGTCGCCCCCTGCTCTGTGTAGTTTGGGGTGTGTCACTAGTGCACCAGTGTTTTTCCTATTGGGCATATTTTTTAATAAAATTTAACCTTTAAAGTAACAGTGTCGCATCTTGAAAATCACAGACCCTAACAGTCAGCTCTGTAGACGTCACAGAAAATCAAAGGCAAACAGGGTGTTAGAGGGATTCTAACAAGTGTCAGAAGTTGGGGATCAGAGAGGCTGAGCAATCTCACAGACCCAGGGACCCCTAGATGCCTAACTCCTAATTGAGTGTTTTTCCTCAGCCATTATGTTGTGCATAGCATGGCCCAAGAGCCAAATCTCATGCAGGGCCTCACTCACACTCTTCTGTTTCCCCTAAGGTCCTCCCCTGGACGAAGAAGCCCCAGCCCTGCCTTGGAAGGATGCTGGGAAGCTGCCTCCGGAGGCACAGTAGTGTCTCCCCAACCCTGAAATCACATCTCTCGCAGAGAGCGAAGAACAAGAAAGTTGCCCAGGCCCCCAGCCACCCAGTATAGACATCCCAAAGTCCAAGTCCTAAAGTTCATGCCATCTGCTCACCAAAGGACCTCTCGGAGTTACTCACCTCCTTGGAACTCATGCTCTTCAAACAGTTCGAACAAGCTGACTTTTCTGAGTTTTTGTTTGCTTTATTTTGTGTTTGTTATTATTTACTCATTTTGTTCCACAGACTGTAAGGAGCAGCCAACAAACTAGAAGAGAGATGTTGAGCTGTTGGTGACAGGAGAGAATTTCACATGTGAGGGAATAACAGTGTAAGACACAGGCAAATAAGAATCCCAAAGCACAGAAGCTGGAGTCACTCAGTGCCTGGATAAATATCCATCTCCACTTCAGTGGGCCTGATGGTATTACGCAGACCCTGGTGGTGTAGTGGGTAAGTACCACATCTGCTAACCAAAAGGTCACCAGTTCAAATCCACCAGGCACTCCTTGGAAACTCTATGGGGCAGGTCTACTGTGCCCTGTAGGGTCGCTATGAGTCAGAATCGACCTGAGAGCAGTGGGTTTAGGTTTGGTTTTATGGTATTATATGAGGACTGCTAATTTAGTTCGTGAACTCGTATTATCATGTGACTGAAACCCTGGTAGCATAGTGGATTAAGTGCTACGTCTGCTAACCAAAAGGCGAGCAGTTCAAATCCGCTAGGTGCTCCTTGTAAACTCTATGGGGTGGTTCTACTCTGACCTCTAGGGTCACTATGAGTTGGACCTGACTTAAGGGCAGTGGGTTTTGGGTGGCTACCATCAAAAAACAAAAGGAACCCTTCCTTCCTTCTTTTGATTCCAAGAATAATGGCCCAGCCCTCCCGAGTTCACACCCCTTTTACTTCTATTCAGTAAGTAGCTTCCAGAGTCAAGAATGATTTATTTCCCCTCATAGGGAACTAGGTTTCCGTGTCGCGCTTCCTGGTCAGATGCAGCTGGGGCATTCCGAGGCTGTGAACTGACACCCTCCTCTCTCTCACCCCGTTAGCAGATAAAAAGAGGACAGTAGGTTAGCATCGGCATTCTTCAGAGACAGCGTACACAAACAGGACAAGCAGGGCACTGGAGGAATGTCGAAAACACTTGAGAACTGTTCCAAGCTCCCACAAGCAGTTTGGATGCTTCTATTTATCTACAAATAACCGGCATGCTCCAGATAATCTCTCTTTCCCGTTTATTAAAGAAGGCCCTAAGAGCCCCTCTAGGCCACTGCTGAATGATTGGATGAATGATTGGATGACTGGTAAATAAATAAAGCTCGTGACAGAGCTGGAGTTACTTGAAAATAACAAATCACCTTTCTTTAAATACAGACCGAGTGCAGACTTTCACTGATTCACGCAGTTCCCCCACAGAATCTGCATAAGAGCTGACTCTACTCGTATTTGTAACTTTTAGATCTTTTTTACTGCTTATATTCTAGGATGACATCCAACATTCAGATGGGAAGTCAAGAATCCATCCATTTAAGATTTTCTGAATACCCAGATGGTTGGCATCAAGTAGATAGGAGTTTTGCGGACTCATTCATTCAACAAATATATACTCAGCATCCGTCTGCTCCACGCCTGGCTCTCTGGTAGGTCCTAAAGGCCTACAACTGCATGAGATTGAGGTTCAGTCCACTTTGCAAAATCAAACCACACTGAAGTGTGTACCTTGCTACGTGTCCAGTGCTCTTTTAGGATCTTCCCCTGATGCCTCTTGCAAATAGGCCTGCCATTGAGACAGATGGAGAAACTGAGACTCAGAGAGGTCAGGTAATTTCTGGGAGCCACACAGCTGGCTTGAGTGGCCCTCTGATTGAAGTTAGAGAAAACAGACCTGGATCCCAGCCCGACTGCCACCCACTGTTGCATTCTTTCAGAAAAATGGCAAACTCTGCTGGGCCTCAGTGTCTTCATCTGTCAAATGGAATCATAATGTCTCTCTCAGAACCCAACTGTTCTGGGTCCTGGGAAATAATGGATGTGGTTCCCACACACATTAAGTATTCAGCAGATGTTTATTACATGGTGTGTAGGATCTCTAAATGCTCTTGCACTCTCTCCTCCTTTCCCCAGAGGTCCTCTACACCAGCACCCACTGACAGCAAGCATTCAAAACACTTCCAGAAGTGGGGAGCTCACAGCCTTAGTCACCAGGCCTCCTTACACTCTGTGGGCCCAGCCCATGCCACATGTGAAAAGGACAGACAGAGAAGATACATGCAATCCCTGTGAGGTGACAGTTTGGCGTTTTTCCACAAGAAGCATTAGAGAACTCTGCAAGAGACATCAGCCTCTAGACTAGGAGTGGGAGGCAACGGAGAACAGCAGGCTGTCACTTCCTCTCTTAGTCTCAACTCTCCATTCCCAGGGAGGAGTTGAGCTGACCCTGACACCAAACTCCCTAGACAAGGGTGGCCAGGCCTCTCCTTGGGTCTTGAAAATTTCTCCTGTCTCCTCTCTCCCACTCAGCTCCTTGGGTTGTTATCACGGATTGAATTGTGTTCCCCTCAAAATGTAACAGTTCAGCTGGACCATGATTTCTGGTGTTGTGTGATGCTCCCCATGCTGTAAATCTTGCCTCTATGATGTTAAAAAAGGTGGATGGGCAGCAGTTGTGTTGGTAGGGCAGGACTCAATGTGTAAGATTATTTTGTGTCTGGAGGCAGTCTTTAGAAATATAAACAAAAGAAGCTAAGCTAGCAGAGAGATTTGGGGACCTCATACCACCAAGAAGCTGTGCTGGAAGCTGAGTGCATTCTTTAGAAAGGACTGGGGTCTCTGCGCCTCTGAAGCGTCTGGTCCAGGGGAAGATGTATGACAAGGACCTTCCTCCACAGCCAGCACAGAAAGCCTTCCCCTGGAGCTGACAGCCTGAATTTGGATTTTTAGCCTACTGGACTATGATAAAATAAAGTCCTTCTTTTTAAAGGCTTCCACTCTTGGTATCTGAGTTATGCAGCACTAGCTGACTAAGACAGTCACCTTTTGAGCTTCTCTCCCCTGGAGCTCCTCAGCCAGCCAGGTTTCTCCTCACCTTGCGAGAGACCAATTTTGCCCTAAACACTACGGATCTATGCCACCCTGAAAAAAAAAAAAAACAATAATGACAACAGTGTCGTTGTAACTACAGGGAGAAAATCTCTCACATTCCACCTTTCTAACCTAGTATCTCTGAAATGGAGGTACGAAAAGTTCAAGCTCTGAACTTTGACTTCGTAGATTACATTCCAACTCAACTGTTTCCAACCGGTAAATCTGGACCAGGGACTTTACCTCCTCAAACCTGGATTTTCTCATCTCTAAGTAGCTGCTCCCTCCAAGCGTCGCGGTAAAGGAGAGGAGCCCTCAGACCTTGGCCTATGGCCCAAGCCTTACTCACCACCCGGTTTTGTGAAGGTCTAGGAACTAAGGATGTTTCTATATTTTAAAAAGATTTGTAAAACAATCCAAAGAAGATATTGTATGATATGTAAAATGACAACAGAATTTTCATTTTGGAATTTAAATAAAGTTTTATTGGAATGCAGCCACATACAACCATTGACACATTGTCTCTGGCTGCTTTTCCAATGCCACTGCAAAGTCAAGTCGCTGCAACAGAGACAGTCTGGCTCACAGAGCCTAAAGTCACGACTGTCTCTTGACAGATGATGTTTGCCAACTCTTGACAAAGAGAGCAGGAAGAGACTCCTGGAAGTGCCTACTGCGGTGCCTGCCACAGAGAAACGCCTAAAATCAAACGTCAGCTATCATTTGTTCTTCTTACCGTGTAGTTCCTGCCCAACCATCACATACATCAAAGTTTCTCTAAATTCTCTTTTCAGATGACTAGACGCTACACATTCCCCTATAAGATCCGTGGGTGGCACGAACATTTACAGGCTAGACTATTAGCCAAAAGATGGACAATTCAAACCCGCCCAGAGGGGCCTTGCAAGAAAGGGCTACCTGCTGCTGAATAGTCACAGGCTTGAAAATCCTCTGGAGCAGTTCTACTCTGCACAACTGGAGTCGCCATGAATTAGCATCAACTCAACAATTAACTAACAACAACACAAAACCTGTGAGGGAATCCCAACTGGCACTGTTGGCACAGAATACATCGGCTTCACAGACCATTCGATCCAATCACCCCTGCCTTACAAATAAGAAATGTAGACAGGGGAGAAGTTAAGGAACCTGCCCCAAAGCACTCTGGGCCCACCACCCCCAACTTGGTGGTCTCCTACCTGGGCTGTTCCTGGGTTTGTCCCTGAGGCAAACGTCTCTCTTCCCTTTGCATTTCAACCCTTTGCTGACAGGTCCCAGTTTTTTAGATGTCAACAATCTTGAAAGCAAGTCAAATCCATTTTTAAAACAAAGTCAGGTCTCCCCTGCCCCAGCCTTGGCATTCGTAGCTGAGCACAAGCGCGGTCTTTAATTTCTCTAATCAAGATCTGGCTGTGTTTTGCCAGCCTCCTCACAGGCCTGGCAGCAGCCGGGCTCAGCCGCCCATCCAGGCTCTGGGGCAGGTGAGAAAATCGAGAAGGCCCTTCCCCGGAGGGGTGGGAGTCGGGCTCACAGCCTGCTCTTCATGCCACCAGACAGACAAGGCATTCACTTTCCTCCTCCATGTCATGATACTAACTGAAATTACCTTTAAATGAGGAAGAAAGTCATTATTTAATCAATAGGATTGCGTCAATTGAGGAAAATTTGTCTCCAGTGTAAACAAGCGGAACGTCTTTGCGCTCTGTGAAAACAAGGTTAAATTACTTGCAGATCCAGGCGACCGGGAGACATGTAGGAAGTGAACCTGAATCCTCACACATTCAGGCTCTAGGAACTGAAAGGAATAGGAATTGTTCTGATTTTTTTCCACTGGAATCAAGCAGAGAGAAAGGCACGTCTCTTTGGAGAATCGAGGCTTCCTGGCTTGACCCTTTGCTCAGAAGACAAAGAGAAGACACTGTCACTGAGTTGATTCTAACTGAAGATGACCACAATCGAGGGTGCAGTGAGGCCAGCTGAGCCCCACAGGACTGCCTACTATTGGGGACCTTCAGGGGCTGGTGCCGGGGAAGGGAGCCAACTAATGTGGGAATGAGCAGCCTTCAGAATCCCAGCTCTTCCTGCTCACAGCAGCCCCTTCCATCAATTTCACTCCATAAAACCTTATTGAGACTAAATTAATGTCAAGGTTTAAAAAAAAGAAAGAATGCCACTGACTCGATTACAACTCAGCCACTCCATGTGCAGAGTAAACCTGTGCTCCCAAGGATTTTCAGTAGCTGATTTTTCAGAAGTACATTATCAGGCCTTTCTTCTGAGGGGCCTTTGAGAAAACCAAAATCTCCAGCCTTTCGATTAACGGCCGAGCACATTAACTATTTGCATAACCTAGGGACTCCCTTGAATACTCTGGGGGTCAGTTCTACCCTGGCCCTTAAGGTCGCCATGAGTTGGACCCGACTAGACGGCACTTGGGCTAGGGACTCCAGACCATCGTTAGCTCTTGCGTGGAAAGCGAGAATTCTACCACTAAGCCACCACTGTCCCCAAAACCAGTTGCTGTGAAATCAGTTCCAACTCATGTGACCCCATGCATGCCAGAGAAGACCTACGCTCCACAGGGAAAGTGGATCATCAGGTCTTTCTTCTGACGCACTTCTGGGTGGGCTTCAATCTCCCACCTTGCAGAGAGCTGCTGGGCGTGTGATCTGTTGGCACTACTGAGGGACTCGATTATCACGGTGGCTTGCACGTACTGAGCGTCCACTCTGTGCAGTGCCAAACACGCTAAGCACAGACATACAAGACTTTTCAAAATTCACAGCAGCCTTAGAAGGTCACTCTCATCTTACAGACAAGGAAGAGGGGCAGCAATAGCTGAAGAAGAATAAGGAGGTTCAGCCTGGCCCTAGCGTCACAGCAGCCCGGCCTCAGAGCCCCTTCTGTCTGCTTCAGGCTCTCCCTATGCTGTGAGCTGCAGGGTACAGGGGTGCCCTCTGGAACACCCTCCCCAGTTGTAGGGAGAAGGCAACACAACATTTCCTTTGGTTTGGAGGGGGTTTGGCTTGTTCCAGGAACACTTAGCTGGACAGCCTTCATGGTGCTGCTCTGCCCCTCTGCCCCTCCCCACAATGACACTGACCACTTTGGCCACTTAAGGCCTAGGTCCTTGGTGGTGGATATGGCCCCAGTCCTGACTATAAAGGCAGATTGTTGTGGACTGAATTGACACTTGCCCTCACCCGCCAAAAAAATGTCTGTCAACTTGGCTAAGCCATGCATGCTTCTCAGTATTGTGTGGTTGTCTACTGTTTGGCCATCGGATGCGATCTTCCTCTCTGTTTGTAAATTCTACTTCTGTCATGTTTATGAGGCAGGATTGGAGGCAGTTATGGTAATGAAGCAGAACTCAGCCCATAAGGTTAAGTTTGTATCTTGAGTCAATCTCTTCTGAGATATAAAAGAGAATGGAGACAAGAGCAACCTCACACTATTAAAGACGAGCCAAGACAGAGTGACTCCTTTGGATCTGGGGTCCCTATGCTGAGAAGCTTGTAGACCAGGAGAAGACTGATGACAAGGACCTTCACCCAAAACCAACAGAGAAAACCCTCCTTAGGAGCTGGTGCCCTGAATGCAGACTTCTAGCCTGCCAGAATATGAGAGAACAAATTTCTGTTCATTAAAGCCATTGACTTGTGGGATTTCTGTTACAGCAGCACCAGATGACTAAGACAGATATGGTGAAGTCCAAGTCCCCCCACTTCCTGCAGAAACATCTTGGTGGAAATTTGGCTTCGGCTTTTTTTTACCACTATAAACTCTGGTGGTGTAGAGGGTTAAGTGCTATGTCTGCTAACCAAAAGGTTGGCAGTTCAAATCCTTGGAAACTCTATCGGGCAGTTCTACTGTTTTACATGGTCACTACGAGTTGGAATCAAATTGACAGCACTTTGGGTTTGGTTTTGGGACAAGACACCATGTCAGCAGCTGACTGAAGGTCAGGGACACCCCCTTCCAGAGATTTCATTAATAACTGAGCCATAGCCAACCAAATTTTAGCTCTCGACTTCTCAAAAATCATATTGTCTTTCCGTGGTAAATTCTGGCTGTTGTCCATCCCTCATCTCTCCTTCCTCCTTCCATCCCCCAGTCCACTTCTCCCGGTTACCTGGGAGTCAGTTCTAACTAATGGTGACCCCGTGTGACTGAGTGGAACTGTTCCACAGGGTTGTCACAGCTGTGACCTCTCAGAAGCAGATCACCAGGTGCATATCCTGAGGTGCCTCCGGGTGAGTTAACCAAATGGTCAAGTGCTTAACCATCTTCTTTACAGGTGCTTAAAGGAGGAACAGGTGACTTCAGCCAGGACATGCTTAGGTGCTGGTTTGCCCAAGTGAAGACCTAATATACTCTAAGCCCTGGCAGCCTCCCAGTCTCACCTGGGAGACACTGTGCTGGACTGACCCGGATGTATGACGGCCAAGAGACTGAGAGGTTGGCCTAGCGTGGGGAGGAAGAGTTTTAAATTAAGAAAGGAACAAAAGAAGGAAGAAATGAAACACATTTGACCTGAAGTAGAAATAAAAAAGCCTCTCAGGTTGCCAATGCAATCAATTAGACAGGAAAGCAGAGCTAATGGGACTCCAGGGGGGCCTTCAAGAGCCCAGATGTACTAGGTGAGGCTGGGGGCGACGAGGCGGGGGCAGACGGGAGCCCAGGCAGAACCCCTCACAGCTAGACACAGCCCACCCTTTGTAGGCGTATTTGTCTAATTCGTCAGCGTTACAGCCACACGACCTTCGGGTCTGCAGAAACCCAGATAGCAGTGCCCGTCAGGAGGCTGGGCTGCGGTTTCCACCACATAATGACAGACGCCGAAAACAACGAGGGGGGACAGGGCACACTCAGAGACCACAAGAGAGCCTTTATAATTACACCTCTGCCTCCCTGCGGGGGCGTGCCCGCTGGGTTTCAGGGGTGCTGTCTCCCCCAGTTAAGCAGGGCAGCTGCCTAGCACGTGCCTATTAATAACCCTGCATGTACTTGAAGGCGCTAGTACGTGGCCGCCTCTCCTCTCCAGGCGAAATAGCAGCCATCCCTTTAAACTTTCTTCATGGGCCTGATTTTCCATTCCTTTAATCATCGCTGTCACTTTCTGTTGGCCGGTCTCCATTCTCACCACATCCCTCCCCCAGGGTGGAGACAGTTTCAGCACAAATAACGGGTCCCTCTTCTCTGGCCGCCTTCTCATGGGCCTGTCCTCAGCTGGGGTCCTCGGAAGCCCCTGCTTCTCATGACCCCAAGGGAGTTCTTCCCTCCTTTCCCCCGTATGTTCTCCACGTCCAGAAAGTCACTAACATCCAAGAGGATCCTCTGAGTTGATTCTCATCTTTTGCCCTCTTTCTTTCTATTCTCAGTGATGCCCAGCTCTGGTCCAGGCACCTGGACTATCATTTCAGCCCTGAGAAAGGCCGTCAGGTAGCTTTCCTGCCACCATCTCCTCAACCCCTCGATGCATTTGTCTCAGTCATCTAGCGATGCTGTAACAAAAATACCTCAAGTGGGTGGCTTTATTCTCTCACAGTTCAGAAGGCTAGAAGTCAGAATTCAGGGCACCAGCTTCTGAAGAAGGCTTTCTCTGTTGGTTCTGGAGGGAGGTCTCTGTCATCAGCCTTCCCCTGGTCTACAGGCTTCTTAGCACAGGAACCCTGGGTCCAAAGGACATGCTCTTGCTCCCAGCTCTGCTTACTTGGTGGTATGAGGTCCTCCTGTCTACATTCACCTCTCTGTTTTGTATCTTAAAAGAGATTCAACATCCAGCCTAATCTTGTAGAGTGTATCCTGACTTATTAACATAACTGCCTCTTAGTCCTGCCTCATAAATATCATAGAAGTAGGGTTTACAACACACAGGAAAATCGTATTTGATGCCAAAATGGTGGATGATCACACAATATTGGGAATCGTGGCTTAGACAAGTGGACACACATTTGGGGGGGACACAACCCAATCCATAACAATCCTTAAAGGGCAGCTTTGAAATTCTTCTCATCAAGTGTCTTTTCTTGCATGCCCTTTCCCTACTCAAGAACATAGAGTAGGTTCCTGTTCCCCATGTCACAGCGAATGTAAACCACTAGTCAGACAAGTCCAGGGTACTCCCACCCTTCCTCTCTCACCTGTATCCAGATTCTCATGCAAAACAAGCCTTTCCTAGTTAACCTCCTCCTTATTGTGTTCACCCATCTGCCAGTGATCCATCTCCATAACATGCTGCTGTCTTGGACAGATAACTGTCAACAGAAACTAACTCTAACTACTTTAAGACACAGAAAAGATAAACTGGAAATAAAAGACACAGTTTGCACAACTAAATGAAAACTTGAACCCATGAGGCCTTAGAAAGGATAAAACAGGGCTTCTCTGTACATCTTTCCAGAATGCTTCCCCCCAAAGATCAGCTCTGACTGTTTTCCATCTTTATATGGGTCTACTTAAAAAAGTCAGAGTCTCAGGACCTTGAGCCTGGACTAGCTCTACAATCAGTGGCAGAAGCCTGAGATGAGCAGCCCCTCCAGAATTACATGGGGTGGGAGAAAAGGTCACTAGCCAAAAAAACCAAAAGCCAAGTGCCATCAAGTCGGATCCAACTCATGGTGACCCTAGGGGCCAGGGTAGAACTGACCCCCGGAGTATTCAAGGAGTGCCTGGTGGATTTGAACTGCCAACCAAACTGGGTTGAGCAAATACAAAACACAACCCTTAGTAAATTTGAATTTCGAATCAACAACAAAAAATTGTTAGCAAAACTATATTTCATGTGGTATTTGGGACACACACAGGAAAGATTATTCATGGTTTACCTGAAATTCACATTTAACTGTGAGTCTTGTCTTTATTTTATGTGGCTAACTTGGAAACCCTGGTGGGTAGCAGTTAAATGCTACATCTGCTAACCAAATGGTAGGCAGTTCAAATCCACCAGGTGCTCCTTGGAAACTCTATAGGGCAATCCTACTCTGTCCCACAGGGTTGCTATGAATTGGAAGCCACTCAATGGAGGCAGTAGGGGTATAGCTTTTCACAACATACACTTGACACTCATTTTATTCAGTATGGTGAGGTGAGTGGTTAGTTTACATTAGCAGTTGAGAAATTAAGACTTTGAAAGGAAGATTAAAATAGCAAGTAGGGACTAAAACGTTGGCAGTTCCAATCTAGCGGGCACTCCTTGGAAACTGTATGGGGCAGTTTCACCCTGCCCTATACGATCACTATGAGTGGGAATCAACTCGACAGCAGTGGGTTTGGCGTTTTTTGGTATACTACAACTAAGTCTTCTCATGTATGGAACAGCCAGTTAAGTCCACCTGTCCATCCTTGAGCCCGTCCTTGCCCTTCTTTGAAAACAGTTCTACCATCTTTCAAGAACAGAAAACCCCCTGACGCCTCCAGGATAATTCATCCTTGCAACTTTTGGGTTTCATGTGTCTTTTTTCTCGGGCCTTTTCCCAAGGAAACTCATGGCCTGGAAGGTGTCATGGATTGAACTGTGTCCCCCCCCAAAATAGGTGTAACCACATGGCTGGGCCATGATTCCCAGTATCTTGTGACTGTCCTCCATTTTGTGGTTTTCCTATGCTGTATGTTACAGGATTAGGGTGGGACTGTAAATTCCTTTACAAAATCACCTCCCTGCTTCACTGTAAAGGGAGTTTCCCTGGAGTACGGCTTGCCCCACCCTTAATCTTTTCATCCTGCAGGAGATAAAAGGAAAGGGAAGCAGGCTGAGAATTGGGAACCTCACACCATCAAGAAAGTGGCACTGGGAGAATAGTGCGTCCTTCAAACTTGAGGTTCCTGCGCCAAGATGCTCCCAGGACAAAGACTGACGCAACACCGGACTTTCCTCCAGAGCCCACAAGGGGGAAAACCTTCCCCTGGAGCAGACATGCTGAATTTGGACTTGTAGCCTACTGGACTGTGTAAGAATAAACTTTCCTTTGTTAATCCACTCTGTGGGATTTCTGTTCGAGCAGCACTAGCTGACTAAAACAAAGGGCAACCCCTTTAGCAGGTCTTCTCCCACTCTGGTACTTGTAGGAGGATGGAGGCTGACTTTATTTCCATCTCATGCCTATAGAGTGAGGACACTGACTCAACTGCCCTCCCCATGGAAGACAGAAACTCCTGGGGAGTTGAAGAGTTAGGACTGTGCCTCTCAGCACTCTCCTGGGCCAGAAGGTCAGTTGCTTGGGTGACTGGCATTGACAGTCCTCAGGGATGATCACTGGTCACCTGGAAACCAAACCTTCCAATGTGGAAACCAGTGACTATAATCAACGGATCCTGTAAGGGATGCCAGGTGTTGCAGCGACCTTCCTAGGTGCACATGTGTGCACATTACCCAAGCATAAAGATAAAAGACACGGTGGAGGTCACGCTGCCTACAAGCCTCACTTACAAACAAACAAGGAAACCGAGGACCACAGGAATCGCCTCAGGTTATCATGATGACCAGAAGTGAGGACTAATATTGTCTCTATAAATAGCATCCATGAAGATGACAATGAACTTGAGCAATGAACCCCACACCCAATATTTGTAACGATAAGGCTTTCTGTCAATGTCTACATATTCTATTTAAAATAACAGTCAGAGAAGGTGCCTGAGCCAACCCAAAAGCCATGCATATGATCAACTTTCCCAGAAATACTTAGGACTTGGCCTTCATGAGATTTCCACCATGTTCTAAAGCTATAGTTCTCTGGAACACCAAGAATCACCTCTACATTTTCTTCACGAAGCTTTTTATCAAGGCTTTGAACTGGTTCTTCCCAGTTCGACCTCCTGCTGAGGATCTGCATGTCCACCCCAGACACACTGAATCAGAGTCTACATTTTAACAAGATTCCCAAGGTGACTGCTATGCAGGGCAAGGAAAATTCTGCACTACAAATTAGTAAGTAAGCATGAGTAAGCCTGTGTGCACCTTGCTTATTAGGTAGTGTATCCCTGCATAAGAATCACTGGAGATCTTGTTAAAATGTAGGTTCTGATTCAGTATATCTGGGACAGAAATGCAAATTCTCAGCTGGAGGCTGAACCAGAAATAACCAATTGGAAGCCCTAGTTTTTACATGGATCAAGAAAGGCAATGAGGGGTCAAGCTACAAGGTTAACACATGAGCTCTAGGTCCTGGCTTCACCATTTATGAATTATGTGACAGTGAGCAAATAGTGTAACTTTCCTAAGCCCCAGTTTTCCTGTCTGTAAAAGGTGTATGGTAATAGCACTGACCTCAGAGAGAAAATACGATAGTTAAATGAGATAACTGAGCAACTAACACAGGGCTAACAGTCAAAAAAACACCAAACCCACTACTGTCAAGTCAGTTCTGACTCATCGTCAGTACTTCATAAATAATCACGATTGTTGCAGTTGCTGTTGATACATATCTACTTTTTGCTCCGAGTCGACAGCATTGCCTGCTTTTCTGACAATGAAATGGGGCTGATGATTTAAGGTGAGAGATAGGTCACTGAAGTTAGCTATAAACAGGGCAGATAGCTTTGGCTCCTTGCCCCAGAGCCACCATCTGCCCCAGATGACCACCAGACTAAAAGCCAAGGTGACTCTTCTGGGCTGGGGGTCCTCTTACGCCTAGGGTTGGCCTCTCTGGAAGAGCCAATAGGTAGGAGCAGGGCAAAGGTGCAGAGAGTGACAGGAACACACCAAGAAATTGGAAAGAGGCAAATGCAGTCATCTTTGTGGACGACCTTTCTGGTTTCATGAGTGTTTAGTCAAATTGCATATCCTTTGGAAAACCGGCAGGCCGAGTTCCTACTTCACAGGCCGGACGGCAGCACTTACAACATCTTCATGCCACTAAAACAACAACTGAAGGCACAGAAGAAAAACAAGCAGACCACCTAGAACTTCATTTTCCTGAAGCTAGAAGAAACAGGATTAGACAAACAACTGTTTCTCCTTTTCCCCGAGTTACTCGGCAGCAGCAGAAAACCATGTGACAGGAAGTTCTGCAAGGGCTTGATATTCAGTTCAAAAAGTACAAACTCCCACAACAATCAGTGATTAAAGTAGCAATGTTTGAGCCCGTCACAGGAATCTGATTATTATTACCACTAAGGCCAAGTATCTTGTTTCTATTCTTTTCGATTTAAGGAAATTTTCTTCATAAAAGGCCTGCTTTGTTAGGCTGTGCTGACTTAGAGGGGGCTTCAGGAAGAAAAGAATGAGGGAAGTTGGGAAAGTATCAAGTTGTACTGAAACATTAGAGGGCCTGGTGGTGAAGAACGTCTTTGTTTCTGCTTGAACGTGATGTCACCCTCTAGCTCAGTTCACTAATTTCAGCATTGTCCACCCTGATGATGCTATCTCTTCCGGAATATGACAATTTCTAATGAAGGGCTCCTAGAAGCTGATTTATCTAGTCAAGCCTGACGGTGACCCGGCCAAAGGAAACTTATGTTGCTGCTCTTGTCTATAAAGTGACCCCATGACTCCAGGTCCATCCTGCAGACAGGGATGCAGAACAGATACCAGAAAGTAAAATATCTGCTCACTGGTTTTCAACTGGGGCAACTTGTCTCCCAGGGGATATTTAGCAGTGTCAGGTGACATTTTAGGTTAGGGTAAGACTACTCTGACACCTAGAAGAAGAGGTCAGGGAGGCTTTTCAGTATTGCTGTGCAGTGAATTACTTAATATTGCCCTTCCAGCCATGCATGGAGCCCTGGTGGTACAGTGGTGAAGAACTCAGCTGCTAACCAAGAGGTCTGCAATTCAAATCCACCAGCCATTCCTTGGAAACCATATGGGGTGATTCTACTCTGTCTTACAGGGTTCCTATGCATGGTCCTGTAACTTCCACAAAATTACTGGGTGAGCTATGCAAATAGGGTATTTGTGGCCCAGCAAAGGGATTGGACAGCATTCTAATAATGCACATAAGGTGCATGAAACTTCTGTGGGTATGGGATCATGAAAATAGGGTATATGGAATGCTAACAGGGGGAATGGTCAGTTTTGCCACATTACACTTAAAATCAGCCAATCCCAGAAACCAGGAGGAAGATCTCACTACCATCAAGAAGACGAGCTAGGAGCAGAGGACATCCTTTGCACCATGGTCCCTGCACTGAGAACTTCCTAGACCAGGAAACACAGTTGTTAACACCAGAGACAGCAAGAAGAGGTATCAAGCATGGAAGAGCTCACTGGCAGAGAAATAGCAACAGTAGAACCAGGACGCATGCACTAGATGGCACTGGGGCCTCATAGTCTCCACAGTGTGGTAGCTACAGTGGATGCCAAAACACAGAGCAAGAGAGCTGGGTGTCTTGGGGCATAAGGCTTCCTGGCAGAGTGGGGAGCATTCTGGGCACTTATCCTTGAAAATAAAGTCTTGTAACACTTGCCCGTACAAGGCAGAGGCCAAGGCTGAGTGAGCCTGTCTTCAGGGGGCAAGATTAGCCTGTACAGAGCGGGTGGCACAGAGCCTGTCCTCAGGGGGACCAGAGAGAAGCACCAAGAGGAGCTGAGAGAGCTGTCCTGTACTTACAAAAGGAAAACTGTGCTATTTCCACTGGGAAACCTTCCAGAGTTGGCCTCTGTGCTTCCTTATCCTGAATTGTAACCTATTATTTCCCTAAGAAACCCATAACTGTGAGTATGGTCTGTGAGTTCCGTGTGGCCACTGCAGTGAATTACTGAACCCAGCAGAGAAGCAGAGTGCTGTGGGACGTACGGCTTTTGTCAGAATCAATAAAAAGGTTGGAAGGTAGAGGTATGTTTGACCTCTGCCTCGTAGGAATCAGCCTTGGGTTAATGCTCTTGATTCTCTCTCCTCCCTTCTGTGAAGTCAGACAAGGTCTGACACCACCACACCATTTTTACATGAAACAGATCCCCATGACAAAGAATTGTCAAGCCCCTAATATCAGTAGTAATGAGGCTGAGAAACCCTGAGCCAGAGTTCTGCATGGGCTGTGCCCTGACCCCTCCACAGCCTTATATACTGTCACTCCCTAAACTCCAGACCCACAAACACCTTCCAGTTCTTGACTTTATTGTGTTCCTTCAGCATATTCTGATCCCGCAGCCTGCCAGAACCTTCTCTCCCATTTCATCTACTTAATACCTGTCCATCTCCCAGATCTTAGCACAATGGGTAAGATGCTCAGGAAGTCTTCCCATCAAAACTAAGTCAAATTCCCCAAGAGAAGCTCTCTGCCCTTTACTCTCCCTCCCTCCATTCCTCCTCCCCTCCCTCCCTTTTCTCCTTCCTGGATTTTGGAAGTATCTTCACGGCATCCTTTTTTGGAACAACCCCAAGTTCTCTGCCTTTTAACTCGTAAGTATACAGTCTCATAGCATTAACTCTGGAGCCTAACTGCTGATGTTTTAATCAGGCTCAGGCATTTGTTGTTGTTGTTGTGTGACCTTGGTCAAATTACTTAACTTCTCTGTGTCTTTGTTTTCTGACTTCCAGGTGAAGATAACTGTACCTAGCTCAAAGGCATGTTGTAAGGATTATATGACAGGTGCTAATAAAATGCTTAGAAGAGTGTCATTGAACGTGTCATTGAAAGCACTGTATAAAAGCTTGTGGTTGTTACGTTCATTAAAAACCACCCCACTGAGACTTGGAGCTATGTAGGTTAAGAAAGATCTGCACCATATTTCCTTCCCAGCAGTGTGACCCTGTACCACTGCCTTCTATCAGAAGGATCAGAGCTCAGATCATTTGAGGCAGAGGAGTCAAAGTCAAAAGCAGTCTATTTATAGATAAGGAAATCAAAACCTAGAGAGGTCAAGAGATTTGGAGAACGTCACATAGTGAGTTAATGACAGCTTTCTTTTTAGCTGATCACTACTACTCATTCTCTCTCACCGACTCACCCTTCTGAGGCAATAAACCCTGATTCTTAATCTGCACTAACTGAATATCCCTTAGCAACTATCTCCATTAGGCTGCAGGTCTCTGATCCTCAGCCTTTCTACAAAAGACCTAGGAGTTATAAAATCCAAGCTTATCAGAAGAAAACATACCCAGACAGAACACTGCAAGGTTTCTTCTGAACAGAGATTTAAGATGCTTGTACCACAGTGGGGGAAAAAAAAAATGCTAAGACTGAATAAAAAACTATGCTAAGGAGGAATAACCACCTAAACAACTTTATAAAATGCTGAGGGCATCTCCTGAAGCCTTCTGCCACTAAATTATCAATTCTGAGAAAGAGGCTGAGACTGAGGCACCTCTCATTTGCCTTAACCACTTCACATCCTATGTCACCCTTTGACCTCCTCCTAGCCTCGCATGCTTGGTCTTATTCTTTTCCAGCTTCCCACGGGCTTCTGTGAGCTCCCTGATTACTAACGCTGTCATGCACCATTCAACCTAAAGAATTTCTGAGACCGTAGACATCATGGATGGCCCTGTGGTTTCCAGGCTATGGGATGACGATATTGTCTCCAACAGCTGGAAGGGCTCCTGGATTTTCTGCCTCCAGCAACATTATAGACTGAGCTAATGTGAGTGACTACTCCGACAAGCCCATAAAAATACTGGGGACACACTGACACAATGGAAACAGGGGTGGCATGGTGGTTAAGTGCAACAACTGCAAACCAAGAGGTTGGCAGTTGGAATCTGCCAGGCCCTCCTTGGAAACTCTGTGGAGCAGTTCTACTCTGCCCTATAGAGTTGCTATGAGTCAGAATTGACTCAGCAGCAGTGCGTTTTTGATTTTGATATAGAAGTATATACAAGGATCCAACAATTAAGTCAACAAACTTCATTGTTGTAAGTGTTACACACCTCATTGCTGTACATCACTACAGTCACCTTCCAAGTCCTCCCCTTGGGAAGCTATGCACTGATGCCAGTACCTAATCCACCCTTCAAAGCAATTTCAGAACTCTTTCTGGAATGGTCATTGTACAAAATGGCACAGTGACAAGTTACAAACTTCACTGCAAAGTTGTCTGTGAGGGAGATTTTAGCCAGTAAACAAATAACTGTATTGGAACACCCTCCCTACGTTAGGGTCCGGATTTCAAGACATGACGCAGTTTCTCTTTAAAAGTCAAGTTTTATTAAAAATGTGCCCAATAGGAAAATGGCTGGTGCACCAGGGACACACTCCAAACTATGCAGAGCAGGAGCCAACCCCAGGCTTCCTTAGCGCACAGTATTTAAGTCATAAAACCACAAAGTAGGGAGGGGGAACTGGCTTTTGCATTGATTGGTTGAGGCCATATGGAATAGTCGTTAATGAATGTTTCAGTAGATTGTGTTTAGGGCTGGCTCTAGGGGTTATTTGTAAGGCTGTCTCCGGGCTTTGTCTTGTGACAGACAGATGTTTTGCAAGACAAAGGTGAGATTACTCTACGGTATTTCCTGCTATTAAGTTGTTTTCTGGGGCTTTCTACTTTAATACCTCGAATTTTTACTGCACCCTTCCTCAAAATGGAGTCACTTATGCCTCATTTTAACACCTACTCACCTGATCTGGCCTCCAATGACTTTTTTCTGTACCTGAAAATAAAGAAAATATTGAAAGGAACACATTTTGATGACATTCAGGACATCAAGGGTAATACAACAACAGCTCTCATGGCCATTCCAGAAAAAGGAGATCCAAAACTGCTTTGAAGTGTGGACTAGACTCTGGAGTCAGTGCATAGCTACCAAAGGGGAGTACTTTGAAGGTGGTCATAGTGATATTAAGTATATGAATGTAACTGGCAGTCCTTGTATGTGTGTGTGTGTGTGTGTATTATATTTACTTCATACACACACACACACAAATGCATATACATACACAAATACAGTTGAGTTCATAAAATTAAAGTAAAATCTCTAGGAGTCAGAAAAAATAATAAATAAACAAACAGGCAATTTTGAGCCTGAGTGGCAAGTTTCACATGACGCCCTGATGGACTAGGAGACAATGGGCCTAACACAGCACATAATCTCTAGAGGTCAGGACTTTACTGACCACAAACAAGCAGAAGTCAGAGCTCTGGGGTCCTGTGATACAGAATCTTGAAATGATACCCAGCATTAAGTAGAAATCCTGGGAAGAGAAATACTTTAATTTTTCATTCCTTCATAGACTCAGGGAAGCCTCAGTAATCCTTATCTGTTTCCAGCCTTGCAGGCAAGAAAACAAAACTCCAGTCAGCACTAAACAGAGGTATACTCTCCAAACTTACACTCCTTAGTTGGTATGTGAATCCCACGTTTAAAAAAAAATGATAAAATAATAGGTCCTAGATTGCTCCACTAGAAGACACAGCAGAAAAAGTAAAAATCATCTTGCAGGGAATTCTCCCTAACTCAGTGGTAGGAAGAAAAAAAAACACAGCTAAAGATTAAACTCACAATCAAAAATCACGAACCACATGGAAAATAATCTGCTTTAAAAAGAATATTAGAAGACAAACAAATATCATGTCAATAATTTAAAATAAAAGAACAATTCACAAGAAGCTACATGTTTAAAATCTTAAATAAAAGAAATACAAACCAGAAGGAACAAATGAGAACACCTGAAACAAACAAAAAGAAGTTTCTTTGTAAAAGAAACTTACAGAACTTCTGGAAATAAAAGATACAATTAAAGGATGAGTTAAACGACAGATGGAACAAAACTGAAATGAGACTTTGAGAGAAAAAAATGGATTTTGGAAAACCATCCAGTTATCTCCAGTTACTGGAGATTGGAATGTGAAATTTGGAAACAAAGAAGGAGGAGCAGTAGTTAGAAAATTTGGCATTGGTGACAGAAACAATAAGGGAGATCTCACGACAGAACGCTGCAACGCCAACAACTTCATTGCAAATACCTTTCTCAGCAACCTGAAAGAAAATTACACACATGGACTTTATCAGATGGAAACAACAGGAATCAAATCAACATGCAGAAAGACAAAGGGGAAGAACACCCTTGGCCAGGCATTCCTCCAGCTGAAAGAACTGAAGGAAAAATTCAAGCCTCGAATCACAACACTGAGGGATTCTACAAGAAAAATATTTTAAAATGAGGGAGACATCAAAATAAAATGGAAGGGACACACAGAGTTACTGTACCAAAAAGAATGGGTTGATATTTAACCATTTTAAGAGTTAGTACAGGATCAAGAACTCAGTGGTATCAAAGGAAGAAGTTCAAACTGCACTGAAGGCATTGGAGAAAAATGAGGCTCCAGGAATTGGTGGACTATCAACTGAGATGTTTTTACAAATGGATACAGCCCTGGGAGCACCCACTCATCTCTACCAAGAAACGTGGAAGACAGTTACCTGGTCAACCAACTGGAAGAGATCCATATCTGTACCCATTCCAAAGAAAGAAGAACCAACAGAATGTGAGAATTATCTAACAATATCATCAATATCACATACAAGGAAGATTCTGCTGACCATAATTTAAAAGTGGTTGCAGCAACTGCCAGAAATTCAAAATGGATTGAGAGGAGCACATGGAGCTGGGGATATCACTGCTGATGTCAGATAGATCTTGGCTGAAAACAGAGAATATCAGACGGACGTTTAGCTGTGTTCTACAGGCTGTGCAAAGGCACTCAACTGTATGGATCAGAGTCAATTATGGGTAACACTGAATAATGGGAATTTCCGAACACTTAACTGTGCTCACAAGGAATCTGTATGTACATAAAAAGGCAGTCATTAGAACAGAGTGAGGGGATATGCATAGGTTTAAAATCAGTACAGGTGTGAGTCAGGGCTGTATCCTTTCACCATACTTACTCAATCTGTATGCTGAGCAAATAATCTGAAAAACGATTATACGAAAAGAAAGGGGCATCAGGATTGAGGAACATTCAGTAGCAACCTGCGACATGCAGATGACACAAACGTGCTTGCTGAAAGTGAAAAGGGCTTGAAGCACTTGGTGACGAAGATCAAAGACCACAGCCTTCAGTATGGATTATAACTCAACCTCAAGAAAACAAAAATCTTCACAACTAGACTAATAAGCAATATCATGGTAAACAGAGAAAAGGCTTAAGCTGTCAAGAATTTCATTTTACCTGGATCCATAATCAAAACCCATGGAAGCAGGAGTCAAGAAATTAAATAACCCATTGCATGGGGCAAATATTTTGCAAAAGATCTCCTTCAAGTATCAAAAATCAAAAATGTCACTTTAAGGAATGAAGTGCACTTGACTCAAGCCTTGATGTTTTCAGTTGCCTCATATTCATGGGAAAGCTGGACAATGAACAGAGAAGACCAAAGAATAATTAATGCTTTTGAATTACGGCACTGGCAAAGAATACTGAACACACTGTAGAGTATCAGAAGAATGGAAACCCCTGTGGTATAATGGTTAAAAGTTACAGCTGCCAACCCAAAGGTCACCAGTTCAAATCCACTAGGCAGTCCTTAGAAACTCTATGGGGCAGTTCTACTCTGTCCTATATGGCTGCTATGAGTCAGAATCAACTGGGTTTGGGTTGATTGGGTAAGAACAATAAACAAATCTGTACTGGAAGAACAGCCAGAATGTTTCTTAGAAATATAGATGGTGAGACTACATCTCACATACTCTGGACATGTTATCAGGAGGGACCAGTCCCTGGATGAGGTTGTTATGCTTGGTAAAGCTGAGAGTTAATAAAAAAGAGGAAGATCTTCAATGAGATGGAGTGACACCACGTTTTTAACAATGGGTTCAAATAACAACTATGAGGATGGTGCCAGTCCGGGCAATGTTTTCTACTGTTGTGCATCGGGTCATTATGAGTCAGAACTGACTTCTTGGAATCTAACAACAATAACATCCAGAATATACACAGAACAACTAAAAGAGGGAAAATGTTCACAGGGAATATAAAGCCTGAAGGGCTTTATAGTCTAGGATGAGTCCAAAAGGAGAGCTATGGGTAGGGCTTGGACAGAATGCAGAAGATTCAATATTCGCAGGTAACAACTGAAATTTCTCAGATTGGTGAAAGACCAAGCATTCTGAGCAAGATAAATAAATGTAAAATTACACCTTGGCTTTTCATGGCAGAACAACAGAACTCCAAGGACAGAGAAAAATCATAAAAGAACCAGGAAGAAAAGACAGATCACCTATGACAGAAAACAGACAGCAGACTTTTCATCAGCAACAAGACAGGCCAGGAGAAAATAGAATAATCTCTTTACACTGAAAAAAAACAATCATTGCAGAACATCCATGTGAGGTTCACTGTTGACTCCATGGCAGTGGGTTTGGCATCATTCAAGAATGAGAACACAAAACGGAGAAGACAGCATATATTTACACAAAGACAACAGCATTTATCACTCACACAAGCTAAGTGAGGTGAAGTAAGGGGCAGAACGAAGGAAATGTGGGTGAGTGAAGAAATGGACAAATGTGTCCATTTTAAACATCACAATAGCAATAGCTATGCCTGAGTTTTGCACCGTTTGAAAACAAAGTGGACCTAAAAAGCTAAATAACAACAACATGAAACTTGGGGTGGAGTAACTTGGGGTTGTTGTTGTTGTTGGGTGCCACTGAGCTGGTTCTGACTCACAGCGACCCTATGAACAACAGAACAAAACACTGCCCAGTCTTGCACCATGTGCACAATTGTTTTTATGCTTAAGTCCATTGTTGCAGCAACTGTGTCGATCCATCTTGCTGAGGGTCTTCCTCTTTTAGCTGACCCTCTATTCTACCAAGCATGACATCCTTCTTCAGGGACTGATCCTTCCTGACAACATGTCCAAAGTATGTAAGACGCAGTCCTGCCTTATTTGCTTCCAAGGAGCACTCTGGTTGTACAGCTTCTAGAACAGATCTGTTTGTTCTGTGGGCGGTCAATGGTAGTCTGATCTTAAGAAGAGTGTCCTAAGAATGCAGGGATTTTGATCCACTGTAATATTGACAAAGCAATACGTATGAGTTGTAGACACTTATAGCTGTCCATAAATGTACACGCTTTTTCTTATAACAGAATATTGATTGTTCACAGAGTAATAGTGCATCCAATTAAAAATACCCCTCCAGACTCCCTTGCAGCTAGGGTAGCTACTGTTGGAATTTTGGCCAATAAAACACAAGCAGACGCCTCTCACTGGGCTTCCAAGAAAAAGCTTTTGCCATTTCTTCATCTTTCTACCTAGGATGGGGACAAAATGTGTGGCACAGCAGTAGCCACTTTATGACCATGAAGCCGCACACTAAGGATGAGAGAAGGATGATAAAGAGAATCCGGGGGCATGCTGGCATCCTCACAGAGGTGTTACTACTAGAGCTCTTGTTGCAAAATAAAGGGCTAGATGTTTAAGCCATTGTTTATTTTACTTGCAGTCAGATGCAATCTTAAATTGTTCGGCATATTAAATATCTAAGATAGCCTACTAAAAAAAGTAAATTCAAAGGCATGTCACTTTTAAAGCAGTAAGAGAGAAAAGAGTGAGATAAAGAAAATTTAGTCTTACAGGAGAAAGTAAGAAAGAAGCTAGGGGATTAAACAAAAGATAAACATTAAGCTATTGCCAGTCAAGTGCCGTCAAGTAGGATCTGACTCAGTCAGTTCTACCCTGGCCTCTAGGGTCTCCATAAGTAATATGTATTAGTAACAACTGTATCCCAGTGTTGTAGATAAGTGTAAAAGAATTAAACTTGCCTGATAAAAGACAGAAAGCTTAAGATCACATAGAAAAATCAGCTTTTCGTTAACTCTAACAAGGACACATAGAACACAACAGAGCAAGATTCAAGGTCATGAGATCAGAAAAAAAGACACCAAAGAACTAGTGATGAAATAACAGTGAAGTCAGAAAAATGAAGAAGACACTGAAAAGACGAATCCTCCAGGAAAACACAACTCTAAACTTAGGGCCATCTAACACAGCCTTAAAAAAGAAAAGAAAGAAGAAGAAAAAATTGTCAAATTCACCACCATAACCGGAGATTCTGACGGGAAAGGGAACAGACACACCCTGGGTAGATCTAAAAGCAGACTGGGACATGTGAGTGGAAGTGACAGAGTGCCTTTGACTCAATCTCTGCAAGATGGTTTTTTACATTTTTTTTTTGTTAGTTTTCAGAGCCTCCAAAATTGAAACAAGCTGCCTGAGAAGGGAGAGGGGGCTAGGAACCATAGAGGTTTCACAGCGGGATGTGTGTGACCACTGTGGTCCACCTATTCTAGCTTAACTGCGTGGGGAGAAGAATCAGGTCTCTTGGTGACCGTTGTAAGCCCTATCCCGACGCCGGTTCTGGAACAGAACAGGCATTCAGTGGGTATGTGCTCAGTGAAAGAATGAAGGTATGATTCAAACAAAAGGTGGATCAAATCACCTCTAGAGTACGTTTCAATTTCGAGATTCAGTGATTCTAGTCACGTCCCAGGCCTCTTTGACCCTGTTAGGAACTGACTTGTGCCTTCCCCACCAAAACCTTGTGCTGAATTGCTGGCCCTTTTATCTGCGGATGTGATCCTGCTTCAAATTACGGTTTGGGGTTGTTATGTTGGAAACCCTGGTGGCATAGTGGTTAAGTGCCACAGCTGCTAACCAAAAAGGTCAGCAATTCCAATCCCCCAGCCACTCCATGGAAACTCTATGGGTCAGTTCTCTGTCTTCTAGGCTCCACCTGAGTCAGAATTGACTGGATGGCAACAGGTTTCTGTTACGGTAATGAAGACATAGCAGTGTAGGTTGGACTTAAACCTAAACCACTTAAAACTAACCTGTCCTAAAAAAAGCAGGAAAGACACAGAGAGACACACATGGGGGAAGACACAGCTAAAGAGCACCCTCTGTATGGCGAGAAAGGCCAAGTAACCAACAAACTTTTGAGGCAATCGAAAAGGAAGAAATCGATGTAACTGAGATGCTGATTAGAAACCCTGGTGGCATAATAGTTAACTGGCATGGCTGCTAACCAAAAGGTTGGCAGTTCGAACCTACCAGGGGTTCTTTGGAAACTGTATGGGGCATTTCTACTCTGTTCTATAGAGTCGCTATGAGTCAGAATTGAATAGACGGCAGTGGGTTGGGTTTGTTTTATGATTTGAACTTCTAGCCTCCAGAACTTGAGAAAACACATTTCTGTTTGTTAAAGTCACCCGTTGTGGTGACTGTGGTAATTGCATCACAGCAGCCCTGGGTCGCTGAGACAGGCCTGAGGTCACCACAAGCACAGGAGACCTCAGGCTGGACTGAGACACTAGGGCAGGGTAAGGAATGGAGAGAAGGGTAATGCAGAAGCCCGAAGGAAGGAAGCCAGCTCTCAGAGCGTTTCCAAGAGCCTTCCTGCCACACAAATTCCACTCGGCCACAGTCACTGCCTGGCCCGGGGCCTGAGTGAGACAGCAGCTGGTCTGCTCATGGCAGGGACTTCCAGTCTGCCTTCTCATCCGTGCTATTTACAACAGCGGAGAAGAAAGACGGAGCATACGTGGACTGGGTCATAAACCAAGCTCCTCCCACATACCGGGTTCTGGGAAACATCGAGAAGGAAGGGCCTGAGGTCCCCAATTCTAGGGATTCCTTGGGTTGAGGATGGACGAGGTCTCTGTGCTTGGAGACCTTGCAGTCTGATACAGAGACACAGCCCCACCCTCAAAGAGCCCCTGGAATGAAGCTACATAGGGCCCCTCTCTTTAGGAAGGCATTCAAACCTGATAGAGGAGACATGGGCCCTGCTTTCAGGGGGCCCCAAGTCAGAGTCCGCTGTGTCCCTCTGACCCTCCTGCCTCTTCTAGGAAGGGAGAGGGACCGACAGCCCAAGTGACAGGTCCGTTTCTGTGATAAATGGCCACTCCAGGCACTGCTGCCAACAGGCTCTCAGGGGACGTCCCCATAGCCCTGCCGTCTAGGCCCTCCCCATCCTCCTTTTTACCCTCCTACCCCTCTGGGATGGTGATGCCCGATCCCACTGAAAGGAACCCTGAGCCCTGAGCCTATTTCCAAGGCAGGAATGTCGGCCTCTCAGTCACATTCTGCTTTCCCTCAAACTCGGCTTGTGTTCCTTCTCTCACCCTGTCTAGCCCTCCCCCGCCTACCACTTCCCAAGCTCACCCCAGGGAGACAAGACCCAACAGCCCACTGGTGATCTTGTTTTACAGGAGACATTTCATTAAAAAAAAGACCAAAAGCTCCTTTCCAGGAAAATGCCATTTTAAAAATTCAGCTCCAGACACGGCGGCAACATTAGGAAAACAAAGCACTTGGCAGCAAGTTTTTCTGAATCAGGACTTTCTCTTTAAAATACCTTTTCCAAATTGCCTTTAGTGGGAACGGCTCCAAGGGTCAGCTTTGGAGCACCCAGGCTGTTTCAGAAAGACAGCGGCTTCTGGGTTCAGGTCCATGTATCCCTTTGCATATCCTGGATCAACCTAGGATCTTCTTCCAGACTCAAACAGAGACCCCTCCAACATGACCTCTGCCCTTACCAGTTGCCAGCTGGCTGACACCGATCCACAGTGCCCCCTGCACAGCAGAGGAGTAGGTCTGACAATTATATCCATGAACTTAATTGTTCTAAGCGGCACATACCTCACTGCTGAATACCACTACGGTCCCTTCCAAGTTCTCCCCTTGGGAAGCCATGCACCAATGCCAACACCTAGTCCACCCTTCACAGCAATTCTGGAGCTCTTTCTGGAATGGCCACTGCACACAGTGGCACAGTGGCAAGTTCATGAACTTAGCTGTATAGTTGTCTTTGAGGGAGTTTCTAGCCAGTAAAGAAATAACCATACTGGAACAACCTCCCTACTCACCTGATCTGACCCCCAAGATGTTTCTCTTTACCCAAAGATAAAGGAAACATTGAAAGAAGACATTTTGATGGCATTCAAGGCATCAAGGGAAATAAGACAGCAGCTCTGCCATTCCAGAAAAAGAGTTCCAAAACTGCTTTGAAGGGTTGACTAGGCACTGGCATGGGTACATAGCTTCCCAGGGGGAGTACTCGGAAGGTGACCATAGTGATGTTCAACAATATGTATGTATGTAGCACTTTTTCTGGGATGAGCTAACTAATTTAACTGGCAGTCTTCATACCTGTGCTCTAGAGCGTTTTCAGAGGTTGATTCTGGGGAAGCAGATCACCAGGCCCATCTCCAAGGCCCTTCTAGGTAGACTCAAATCTCCAAGCTTTCCGGGAGCCGCTGAGCTTCTCAACCATTTGTACCACCTGAGGGGTCCTTTCTAAGGGTAACAAAGCCCTAAAGGAAGCAGCTGCCTCAGGTCAGTCAAGAAATACTGTCACTTCCCCCTTTTAGAGGGGTTTTTATCAATCCCTCTCTTGTCACCATCACTAAGGTTAGGGGCCTGGGAGCATAAATTTCCCTTAGCAAGGAGCTCCTCATACCTTACCATCCAAGTTTTTCTAAAGAGGAATATATGATCTCCCTCCAGTGTGCATACTTGTGTTACTTCTTTTGCTTGTATCAGGAATACTCATGTTTATCTCATTAAAATAACAATAATACTGTTTTAGCCATCTATTGCTGCTCTAACAGAAATACCACAGAGAGGACAGCTTTAACACAGGAACGTTTATTCTTACACACCCTGGTAGGCTACAAGTCCGAATTCAGAGTGTCCGCTCCAGGGGAATGGTTCGCCTCTGTTGCCTCTGGAGGAAGATCCTTGTGTTGCATCAGTCTTTGGTCAGGGAACATCTTGGTGCAGGAACCTCGGGTCTGAAGGACAGGCTCTACTCCCAGTCCTGCTTTCTTGATAATGTGAGGTTCCCTCTCTTTTTATCCCCCATAGGATAAGACGATAAAAGGTGACAGAAGCCACACTCCAAGGAAACTACCTTAGCTAAAGTGTTGCAGTCCCACCCTAATCGTCTTTTAACACAATCATCCTATTCTACTAGCCACCAGCAGAGATTAGGATGTATAGTATAGGAAAATCTCAAAATATTGGGAATGATGGCCCAGCCAAATGGCTACACATATTTTGGAGGGGACACAGTTCAATCCATGACAAATACCAAAATAAAAAAAAAAACCTACTTCCATCAAGCCAACTGTGACTCACAGCAACCCTACAGACAGAGTAGAACTGCCCTGTGGACATTCCAAAGAGTGCCTGGTGCACTTAAAGTGCCAACCTTCTAGTCACGATGCTACCAGGGTTTCCGTGACAATAATGGTCATTATTTATTAAGCACATACCGTGTATACACCACTAACGCATCCTTTCTATTTGTTTCTGTTATTATAATCACTATTTTACGGAAGGCTGAAAGCTCAAGAGATTATGTAACTTGTTCAGCAAGCAAATTTGTTGTTCTTCAGGGCCAATGAGTTAGTTCCAACTCATGGCCACCGGATGCCCAACAGAATGAAACCTTGGCTGCGTCCTGCGCCGTCCTCGCAATCAGTGCTATTGCTGTGTTTGTGCCTTTTGTAGCAGCCACTGTGTCGGCTCATCTCATTGACAGTCATCCTCTTTTTTTGCTGATGCTGTCTTCCCAAGCATCCTCGTCTTTCTCCAAGGACCAGAGATAACACGTCCAAAGAAAGCAAGATGGAATCTCATCATCTTCAGCATTCTGTCTATACTTCTTCCAAGCAAGCAATAAATAAATCAAACACTGCTGTTGGGTTGATTCTGACTCACAGCAAGGCTGTAGGACAGAGCAGAACTGCCCCAGAGGGTTTCCAAGGAGTGCTTGGCAAATTTGAACTGCTGACTCTGGTTAGCAGCTGTAGCTCTTAACCACTATACCACCAGGTTTTTCAGAGCTGAAACATGAGAGTCAATCCTCTGACTCCAGAAACCAAACTCCTAGCATTGGGTACAGTGCTTCTGTCCCGAGCTTTACTGCGTCTGTGTGTGTTCCATTTTTCTACTGAAGCGTGACAAACCACCCCACAACTTAATGGCTCCCAACAATAACAGTTACTTTGTTCATGAATCAGCAATCTGCACAGGGCTTGGCAGGAATGGCTTGGAGGGGACCTTTCATCCCTCTTCCCCTTTGTGTCAGCTGGGCTGCCTGGAAGACCCAGCCAAATCATCTGAAGGCTCCCTCACTCATTGCTCTGGGGACTGGCACTGGCTGTCTGCTGGGACTTCAGCCAGTGGGAGTGGCTGGAACATCTCGTGTGGTCTCCCCAGGTGGCTTCAGCTTCTCCATGACATGGTGACCATTTCCAAGGACAAACATCCCAAGAGATGAGGCAGGCAGAAGCTGTACACCTTTTCTAACCTTGCCTCGGAAGGCACATAGGATCTCACTTCATTTAATTCTGTTTGTTAGAAATAGGGAAATGGGGTACTAAGGCTGATCTCTGGTCACAATTCAAGAATTCTAATCCACTGCCATCGAGTTGATTCCAACTCATAGAGACCCTATAGGTCAGAGAAGAACTGTCCCACTGAGTTTCCAAGAAGTGCCTGGCAGATTCGAACTGCCAACCTTCTGGTTAGCAGACATAGCATTTAACCCTTATGCCACCAGTCTGTGATCAAGTGGGGAAGTATTAGATGTTACCTTTTAATGGAAGGAGTGTCAAAGAATTTGCACATGTTTTGAAATCACTTGAGTGCTTTTTGGGGGGGTGGGGGTAGGGGGCTAAGTATTAATTTGCTCACCAGCAGCAAAATATGAGAAGAGTATCAGACTGAGAGTTCAGAGGCATGGGCAAGAGCCTTTCAGCTGGAAGGGCCCAAGACTGCAAAACGCATCTAAGAAAAGGGAAGGACCTGTTTCTCACTGAGACTCAGCCACTTTCTTTTCTATGGGACTGAGGCCACTTACTCTCGTCTAATTTCTGAAACAACCGTGATCTCAATCAGAAGAAATGGGAGGATGCTCTGCCACTTTGCTTGAATCTCAGTTATATTAACCTGAGCCCAATCTCATCACAGTTGCCTGAGCCTGCCCTGGAAACACAGCAGTACACGACAGATCAAGCCCTTTCCAGGTACCAGGCTCTGGTGCTTTGTTATTTCACTTAGTTATCACAGCAACTCTGCAGAGGGAGTTTTTTTTAGCCACCTAGTAGTGCTGCTTTAACAGAAACACCACAAAAGAATGACTTTACAAAGACAAATTTTACTTCATCAAAGTCCAGTGGGATCAAATTCAGGTGTCAGCTCCAGGGAAAGGCTCTCTCTGCCAACAATGGAGGAAGGTCCTTGTTGTCAGTCTTCCACTGGACTGGAACCTTCTGAGGAGCAGGGACGCTGGTCCTTTCCAAAAGACGCCCAGCTTCTGGCACTGCTTCTTGGTGGCATGAGGTCCCCAAATCTCTCCGCTAGCTTCATTCCTTTAGATCTCAAGAGACTGCCTCAAGGCCAAAAACATTGAGTCCTTCCCCGCCAGGGCAATTACTGCCCATCCACCCTCACTAACATCATAGGGGCAGGATTGACAGTACACAGGAACACAATACCAGGAACCACAGCCTAGCTAAACTGCTACACAGATTTTTGGGGGGAACCCAATGGAACCAATGACAAAAATAATATTATAATCCCCATCTTACAGATGAAGAAACTGAAGCTCAGAGGAGGTAAGCAACTTGCCAAACAGTGAGCCAAGGACACAGCCAGAACAACGAGCTTTACTCTGCCCAGCTCCACTTCCTCCAGGTGTCCTGTCTGAGCCCCTGCTTCCATGGGTGTTGACTGAGGATCCAATTAAAAGTAACTCCCTGACAACTTCAATTTTTTCTTCATTTGTCATGATGTTGCCTACTGGTCCAGCTGTAAAGACTTTTGTTTCCTTTATTTTGAGGTGTAACCCATAACGACAGCTGTAATCTTTGATCTTCATCAGTCAGTGCTTCAAGTCCTCTTCAGTTTCAGCAAGTCAGGCTGTGTCAGCTGCATACCAGAGATTGCTCCTGAGTGTTCCTCCAATCCTGATGTTGCACTCCTCTTATTCTCCAGTTTCTTGGCTTTTTTGCTCAGCATACAGGCTGATAGTTATGGCAAAAGAATACGACCCTGATGCACACCTTTCCTCACTTTACACGATGCGCTCAGTGTCCCCGTGCTGTGTTTGAATGACCACTTCCTGATCTACGTACACGTTCCTCCTGAGTTCTAGAACTTCCATTTTTCCCAGTTTTATCCATTATTTGTTACGATCCACACAGATGAATGTATGTGCTACCTCCTGAAATGGCTGAATGTTGACCAATTTTTTTTTTATATATAGTGACTCTTCTTTTGATGTCTCCTTCATAGTTTAAGGTTTCTCTGTAGAGTCCTTCAATATTGAAACTCCAGACTTCAATTTTTTTCTCCAGTTCTTTCAGCATGAGACATGCTAAGCACATTCTTCCCTTTTGGTTTTCTGTGCTTCCAGGTCTTTGCGCATTTCATTACAACACTTTGTCTTTTTGAGCTGCCCTTTGACATCTTCTGTTCAGCTCTTTTACTTCATCATTTCTTCCTTTTGTTTTAGGTACTCAACACCCAAGAGGAGGTTTCAGTCTCTTCTGACATCCCTTTAGGTCTTTTCTTTCTTTCCTTCTTTTTAATGACCTCTTGCTTTCTTTATGTGTGATGTCTTTGGTATCATTCCACAGCTCCTCTGGTCTTTGGTCATTAGTGTTCAGTGCATCAGATCTGTTCTTGAGGTGGTGCCTAAATTTGGGTGGAGTATACTCAAAGTTGTACTTTGGTTCTTGTGGACTTGTTCTAATTTCTTTCCGTTTCAACTTGAACTTGCATAAGGGCAATTGATGGTCCACTCCCCAGCCAACCCCTAGCCTCGTTCTGGCCGACGATAGTGAGTTTCTTCATGGTCTCTTTCCACAGATGTAATCAGTTTGATTCTCACGTATTCCATCTTGTGAGGCCCACCTGTACAGCCACCATTTACATTGGTGAAAAAAGATATTTGCAACAAAGTAGTCGTTGGTCTTGCAAAATTCTATCACATGATTTCCAGCATCATTTCTGTCAGCAAGGCCATATTTTCAAACTACTGATCCTTGCTTCCAACTTTCATGTCCCAATACCCAGTAATTATCGTTTCATCCTACCAGTCCATTTCAGCTCACTAATGCCCAGGATATTGATGTTTCTGCTTCCCACTTCATTTTTTATGATTTCTAACTTTCTGAGATTCATACTTTGTACCTTCCAATTCTGATTATTAACGGATGTTTGCAGCTGTTTCTTCTCTTTTTGAGCCATGCCACATCAGCAAATGAAGGTTCTGAAAGCTTGATGCCATCCGTGTCATTAAGGTCGATTCTACTTTGAGGAAACAGCTCTTCCCTAGTCATGTTCTGAGGGGTTTGTCTTCTGGAATTAGACAATGTTTCACTACTGTTCACGAGATTTTCTAGCGAGCTCTTTTCAGAAGTACGCCACTGGGTCCTTCTTTCTTCATAGTCTGTCTTAGTCTGGAAGCTCAGCTGAAACCAGCCCACCATAGGTGATCTTCCTGGTATCTGAATACCAGTGGCGCAGCTTTCAACATCCCAACACTCAAGCCCCCACAGTATGACAAAGTAACAAATGTGTAGGGGCTTCATAGGCTAAGAGGCCAGAAGTCCAAATTCAGGGCACTGCCTCTAAAAGTTTTTCTGTCTGTGTTGGCTCTGGGGGAAGGTCCTTATCTCTTGCAGCTTGTGTTTTGCTATTCCTCGGAGATGTCTATGTGACATCTATCTTCCCCTGTTTGTCCTTGCTTGTCTCTGAACTTACACTGTGCTTTTTATATCTCAGAAATTGTCAGATTATCAGTGTCGACATACTCGACACTGATAAGTTCTCATTGATACAACAAAGAAAACCCTTTTCCCAAATGGAATCACAGCCATATATATAACCCAAACCAAGCCCAGTGCTGTCGAGTCAATTCTGACTCACAGTGACCCTACAGCCACATGTATCAAAACAAACAAACAGCAACAACAACAACAACAAAAATCCACTGCTGTCGAGTCAGGTCCAATTCATAGAGACCCTACAGTCCCATGTACAGGAGTTGGAATTTCAACACATATTTTCGGGGAATACTATTCAGTCCACAACAGTGGATACTCAGATAATACCCTGGCATAGTTACAGAATAAGACCAAGCAAGACAACATCATAAATGAGAAAAGCAGAGACCTTGGAGTAGATTAGCATAGATTCAAATCCTGACTCCATCATCCCTTACTTGAGTGTAAAAAATAACAACACCCATGTTGCCTCAGCATAAGGACCCACAATGAGTTAATACATGTACAGTGCTTGGCACAGTGCCCAGCTCACAGTAAATGCTTAATAAATATTAGTTATCTTTACTGTTGTTATTATTAATAAGATTTGTAAAAGATTCACTAGAGAGCCTAGCATATGGTAGGCATTCAAAAAATGATAGCTGTTAATCTCATTGTTTAAATCCTGGAAAAGCTATAGGAATTCAGAGAAGAGCCAGATAACAAGGTAGCAAAGACAGAAACCAGGCTGCCCAAGCAACTGTGCAGATCTGCAGAGCTCGGGCTAATCCTGGAGCTGGGGGAGGACTGGCCTTGATTAAGTGGAAACACCTCCCTGCAGAACTCCCAGCCTCCTCTGCCTCAATTAGGAGATGACAAGAGTTTCCTGTGCTGGGAAGCCCCTGGGAAAAGGAATTTCAAGGAAGAAAATAGAAACACCCTCCATCCATATTCCTACCTACTGCCCTGTGTTGTGGCAATATGAGTCTCTGGCCACCACTTAACGTCCTGCTTGACTAGTTGTCCTTTTGGCCTACAGTTTCACAAACTTCATCCGGGGCTGCTAGCACTCACAAAGCTACTCTAAAGTGTTCAGAATCGGTATCAGTGTCCGAGGCTCAAACTCACTCCAGGTGAGATGTTAACAAGACCAGATGCTGAGCCATCACATGGACACAAACACACATCTCTGAGCACCTGGGAACTGCAATGTGGTACTGTCCTCTTCCACCTTATTTTCCATGCTGTTACCTTCCAGGGATCCCCACAGCCGGAGCCACCAATGCTCACAGCTCCTGAGACAGTCCGATCACTTGATGTACTATCAAGTTTGAGCAGAAGCAATGGGAGAAGCCCTGGAGCCACAGGGGTTAAAACACTCAGCTGCTAACCATGCTTCAAACCCACCAGCTTCTCCCATGGGAGAAAGACGTAGCAGTCTACTTCCTTGGAAAATATATGGGGCAGTTCTGTTCTGTCCTGTAGGGTCACTGTGAGTCAGAATCGACTTGACAGCAAGTGGGTTTTGGTCTGGAGTGGGTTAAGACGATGTCACCAGCTCACTTATAACTGCTTGGCTCCTATACTCCTCCCAATTTTCCTTCAACCCGGATGATCAATGAGGTGACAAGTATTTCCCCCAGACCACTCTCATTTTCCTCTTCCAATTAGACACGGATCTGGTGCCTCCTGAAATGACCTCTAAGAACTCACATTACTGCTCACACTGCCTCTGAGTTCTCCTCACACTTCTCCAGGCTTGACTCATTTGCGTACAGTCAGGCGTCCACTGCCTCTGGCTTCTGTTCTCTAATTTTGTCTAGGATTCAGTTCTCCTTCGTATTAGTCACCTATTGCTGCGATAACACTATGTAAGAGACCACCCCCAAGCCTTAACAGCTTACACAGACATGCATTTCTGTATATTTCATGGTCTCTGGGTCAGATGGAGTAGCCCTGATTCACGCTGTGGCATAGATTGAGATCAGTTCCATATATCTCTTATTCTAGGACCAGCAGCTACCTGGGGCAGGCACCACAGATAGAACAAGCATCAGAGAGGCTAGAGGAAATTTCCCACAGCTGTCCACTGGCCAGTGCGAGTCAAAAGGTCCGGCCCAAAGTCAATCAGGTGGGAATATACACTCCACCCTCCTCTAGCAGGGTGCACAAAAGATTCTACGGCTAAGGGCTGTTGCTGTTGTTAGGCTGCTGTCAAATCAGCTCCATCTCAAGGAAACCACAAGGACAACAGAACAAAACAGTGCCTAGTCCTGTGCCGTCTTCACGGTTGTTGATATTTCTGAGTTCGTTGTTGAGGTCCCTGTATATTTCTAGGGTCTTTCAACTTAGGAGGCTCTTCTTCCATCACTATATTGAACAATATTCTCTTTTGATCCATCAAGTACTCAATGGTTAATTTTCAGAAGTAGATTGCCAGGCCTCAGTCTTAGTCAAAACCTACACTGAAACCCACCCACCATGGGTCACCTTGTGGGATTTGAAATGCTAGCACCATAGCCG
The DNA here is from genome assembly GCA_028571685.1 of Heterohyrax brucei. NCBI lineage: Eukaryota > Metazoa > Chordata > Mammalia > Hyracoidea > Procaviidae > Heterohyrax > Heterohyrax brucei. The sequence goes on from CM053149.1 coordinate 57,842,073, forward strand.
CCAGCATCACAGCAACACATCACCCACCAAAGGGTAAGAGACTGACAGATGTGTGGTGGCATGGATGCGTAATTCCGTCACAAGGAGGAAGCGAAGAATTAGGAATAAGTGCCCAATCTACTGTATTCCTTAAACCGTAACTCTGTCATGAGCTCACCTGCAGGAAATTCCACCTTCACCTTGCTTGCCAGTTACCTCAGTCCCCCTTACCCCAAGGCAGTGGCTCAGGGGCTGCCTCTGTGTAGACAAGTCTCCCACACGGACACTTCTGCCCGTTTGACTGCCAGACACTGGCTGCCACCTCATTATTTGATGCCGACTTCCCCCACCCAGTTGTTCCTCCTGACTTCTTTGAGAAGCCTACCACAACTTTGCACAGGAGCCTTCTGTTTCTCAGTTCTCCTCAGCAGTCTGTCAGTGCCTCAGTCCCCGGTTTATCCTGGTTCTAGAGGAAACAGAACCAAGAACTGGGAAGCTGGTGGGGAGTCAAGGCAGGTTCTCCCACTCTCGCACTTTCTCTCATGCTGCTATCTTTCTCTGCATATCTGCCTCACTTTCTGTGGGAACCAGCTGTCTCTGCTTCTCCATCGACAGCACAGAATGGGGCCTGCTCTTGTCCTAAGGCTGCATGGTCTCCCACTTTAACCACGATATCCAGATGAAGAGTATCACAGCATCTATCCCACTTTCAAAGTCCCAGAGAAAGATGCTGGCCAACCGTGGTCAAGACCATGTAGTGGGAAGATAAGTGCCCACCTCTCTAGAAGGAGAAGACTGGTGTGGGCTGCCAGATGCTAAAAAAACATGGAAACTGGAGTTTGCAAACAGGAGTTCTCCAGGCTGACTCTTGCCAAAAGATGTGTTTACAGAGTTTTGAATTACTGGACAAAATTTAGAAGCTCAGAATTCTTACATGATTTTGATTTTTTTTTTTCTTTAAAAAGTAGATCTCAATTGGAGGGAAGCATGAGAGGATTCACAGGTGCTGATATTGTCCTACTACTTGACCAAACTAGACTACCATGTTCAGTCTATGAAAAATCATTGAGCTATTCACTTCAAATATATATACTTTTCCATATGTATGAGATAGTTTTCTTAAAAAGTTTTAAAATTTAGAAGATCTGTAACACAAACGTTCACATTCTACCATGAGACAAGTCCCCTGGAGCTGAGTAAGTTTTCACACTGCCACACTCTCCACAACTCCCCATTCTCTTCCCATCACTGAGGCCGAAAGCCAGCAGTCATGTATTATGATTCCTGAGCTATTCCTTTTCTCGTAGTGAAGTTAAGAAACAGCCTTCAACATGAAGAAAACAAAAATCCCCACAACTGGACCAGTGAGCAACATCACAATAAACGGAGAAAGGATTGAGGTTGTCAAGGATTTCATTTTACTTGGTTTCACAATCAATGTCCACGGAAGCAGCAGTCAAGAAATCAAAAGATGCATTGCACTGGGAGTATCTGCTACAAAAGACCTCTTTAACATGTTGGAAAGTAAACACATCACCTTGAAGACTAAGGTGTGTCTGCCCCAAACCATGGTATTTTGAATTGCATAACAAACATACCAAAAGGTGGACAATGAATAAGGAAGATGAAAGAAGAATTGATGCCTTTGAATGGTAGAGTTGGAGAAGAATACTGAACGTCCCAGAGACTGCCAAAAGAACTGACTGAGCTCTTCTGGAAAAACTAACCAGCGTGCTCCTTGGAAGCAAGGATGGTAAAACTGCATCTTATATGCTTTGGATATGTTGTCAGGAAGGATCAGTTCCTGGAGAAGGACATCATGCTAGGTAAAGTGGAGGATTGGTGAAAAAGAAGAAGACCCACAAGGTGATGGACTGACACAGTACGTACAACAATGGGTTTAAGCATAAAAACGATTATGGGCACAGGGTAGGACCGGGCAGTGTTTCATTCTGCTGTTCATATAGCTGAAAGGAGTTCAAACTGACTCGAAAGCATCTAACAACAACAACAAAGGAATAATTTTTTGTTACATCTATGAGTCCACAAACAAGGGAAGACACAAAAGAAAGTCACAGAGGGCTGTGTGTTTGCAGAACACTGGAAAAGAACATTCTGTTTTGTTTTATAAGATTGAAAAAACTTCTTCCAAGTTTGACATGCAAACGTGAGAATCCAACCAATGAGGGCATGACTAGGATATGGAAATTTAGTGACCTAAAGCAATGGACTGACATTTCAACGTAGCCTTTTTCTTGTGTTGTTTTTCTTTAAAATACAAATAAAACAAGTGATAGAACTGTGAGATGCAATTATAGATTAGATGGAAATAGTACTCTGTTACTAAAAATTTTTATAGATGGTGAGTTTACTTTGGCATATCTGTTAAAAACAGAGAAATTCATGGCTTGAACAAAAAACAAGTATTTGCACAAGAAAGACTAAACAGAAATACTGTTGCTCGGCAAGATGACGATATGGCTGAGAACTTACAGGACAGGTTGTGTGAAAAGCTAAATCATTTGTGGCATTTCCTAGTAAAGCTTATGAGAGCCCAGTTAAAATAATACCACCCAGTCAGTTATATTTATTTATGGTTCCACTGAGGCTTCCATGGGATTGGAGAACTTGCGGCATGGTGTCCATCACACGGAAAACTTCAGGAAATGACTTAGCTTTCTGTGTAGAGAAGTCTTGAAAAATTTAAAGTAGAAAGGTCAAACATAGTAAGCCTGGCTACAAAACCGAGCTCCTGGGATGGTCAGCGTTAACAGTGAACTTGTTACAAAATTTAAATCAGACGCAACAAATTTTGCAAGATTGTGGAAATTAAATAAGTCAACAGGAATTGCTTTGTGCAAAAAAAAAAGGTTAAAATAAAACATATAATGAATCTAGAGAATTGGATTCACTCCCATGCCTGAAAGCAGAGAATTCAATGCTTTGCTTGATGAAATGAAATACATAGAAGTCACAGTATTCCTCTGATCTAAGCAATGGAGGACAGTTGATTTATAATGTTAGCATCTTTCATTTGCAGGATGAGGAGAACATTTCAAAAAAAATATTGATTTGTTTATATCATCCAACAAAATGTACCCTCAACTCACAAGCAAAGACTGGATCAAAGAACAAGCTGTTCAGTAAACATCACAAGCCATCTAAGCCCTTTTGGGTATTTCTCTGCAAAGAGAGTCACAAGTATGCAAATGAGCTATTCAATTTGCTCAATCTTAGTGAAATTATATCTTCAGGAAACTCATTTGGCAAAGAATAACCTGGCCCACTTCCCTATGCTGAAATCAATTTTCAGAAATAACAGAGCTCTCCCAAAACTGTGCAGTTGAAGGGAAGATTTAAAAAAAATAAAAAAATAAAAAGATTCTAATTCTGTGAAAGTGAACTCTTATTATTCATTTAACTCACCTTTCTCAATTAATATTGTGCCATCAATGGGTATTTGGAAACACACATTTCAATCCTCGATTTTGCAACACTAAGGTGCCAGAATTCTACATGTATCTCAGGAGTGGTAACCCTAACTATAAAAACTATTGCTCAAAGATTCTATCCATGTTCAACCATGAACAGCTGTTTTCCATTATGCAACTACTCCTCTCAGCTAAGACTCAAGGCTGAATGTTATACAGCCCATCACAATGTGAAACGCAAGACCTAACACTGACATGTTAGAGCAAAAGACAAAGTGTCACATTTCTGGTCCTGGAGCAAAGAAATAATGAGTTTTGAAAGAAAAAAATATATATAATTAAATATTTCTATTTTTTTGAAATGTCATGTTTTTTAATTTTGAATTTCATATATAATCTCCAATATCAAACATGTTTGTATTATGAGATGTGCTTAGGCCACAGTCAAGTAAAAATGAAGGAGCAGAAACTGGATTCTATTTCTGGCAGGTGACTTTCCTGACACTCAGCCCACATGACTCCTTTTTTGTTGCCTTTCTGGATTCTGTAGGAATCTTGAGTTTGCAATCTCTGGGGTACACCGTATCTATCAATGTATCTAGGCTGTGTTTGGGGGAAAAAATAACATATCTACTGAAAAATAATACTGCTTACATTCTCAGCAGTAGAAACTTAGAAAACCCAGAATAGAAAAACAAGCCCACGGTCATAAATTGAACTGTGTTCCTCAGAAATATGAGTAGCAATTTGCCTACCACATTAGTTCCTGGTACTATGTGATTTTTCTATACACTATAAATTATGCTTCTGTGATGCTAATGACTAAAGATGGCAACAGTTGTGTTGGTGTGGCAAGACTCAGTGTGTAAGAGTATACTGTGCTTGAGACAATCTCCTGGTGTATTAAAAAAAGGGAAGCAAGCATAGAATTGGGGACTTCACGCCACCAAAATGCAAGCAGTGCTAGGAGCAAAGCACACCCTTTGGAAACAACCTGGGTCCCTGCTCATCGGAAGCTCCCAGTCCAGGGGAAGACAGACAGCAAGGACCTTCCTGCAGAGCCAACAGAGAAAGTCTTTCTCTGAAGCTGAAGCCTGAAATTTGGACTTTTAGCCTACTTTTCCATGAGAACATAAATTGCACTTTGCTAAAGCCATCTGTTGGTGGTATTTCTGTTACAGCTGCACTGGATGACTAAGATACCCACTTTTTTTTTCAATGTATTTATAGGAAATACATATGTATGAGGTCCAACAATTATTCCGCAAACTCAATTGTTCTAATTTTGGAACTGTTTCTTGAATGACCATTGCACACAGTGACATGGTGGCAAGTTTGTGAACTTAATTGTATAGCTGTCTGTGAGGGAGTTTTTTAGCCAGTAAACAAATGTGTTGAAACCCCCTCCCTACTCACCTGATCTGGCCCCCAGTGACTTTCTTCTTACCTGAAGATCAAGGAAATATTGCAAGGAAGACATTTTGAAGCCATTCAGGGCAATACGATGACAGCTGTGATGGCCATTCCAGAAAAAGAGTTCCAAAATTGCTTTGAAGGGTGGAGAAGGCACTGGCATCGGTGCATAGCTTCCCAAGAAGAGTACTTCAAAGGTGATCATAGTGATTTTCAGCAATGATGTATGTAACACTTTTTCCAGGATGAGTTCACAAACTTAACTGTCAGACCTCATATATATATATGTATATATATGTACATATATATATGTATATACCTTTAATACTACAAAGTTGTATAGATTCCCTACAATTCAAAAATTGTGACAGTCAAATTTTACTCTATATTTCTCCTACAACAATCTGATTTGCCATTATTGTATATTTCAGTCACCACCTTTTTAATTATTGGTCTAGAACCCCCTCTCGGCTTCATCCTACTCTTAACCATAGCCATGTTTTTGCTCATGATGGCTTTACCCAGGAACCCGAGCTTCCTCATGTAGCTCCCAGGAAAGGCTGGAGCTGGCTGGCATTAGGATTTAGCCACTTTCTAGGGGACTGAAAGAAGAGCTCAAACTGGAGGGCCCTGCTTAGCCCAGCAACCAACTTCTGGCACTGCCCTGGACCCTGAGCTGAGTTTTTCTTGATCATGGGTTATTATTCCTGCTCAGAAGGAAACAGGTTTGTTCTGGGTGATGAAAGGCCCATGCTTAGTTCATGTACCTGTTCAGGCTCTCTTAAAGAGAAGCCAGAACCATCTCAGAGGTTGGCCAACCCCACTGCCATCAAGTGGAAACCCAACAGGTCAGAGTTAAACTGCCCCAGAGAATTTCCAAGGAGTGTCTGGTGGATTGGAACTGTCAACCTCTTGGTTGGCAGCCATAGCACTTAACCACTATGCCACCAGGGTTTCCAAGTCAGGGGTGCCTAGACACAGAGAGAGCACCTCTCTGATGTCAGGCAGAATAGTCAGATGCAGGGCCACCGGCCCGAGGTCTGTGTCATTGTGACCATTTCTACCCCGTCCCCCATTCCCACTACAGTTTGTATGCATCATGTATGTCTATAAGTTCACACCCCCTGGGTTGGAAGGGATATACTGATGATGTTAGGGACCACTGAGTTGGTTCTGACTCACAAGTGACCTCACAGTCATAGATACAATAAAAACCAAAAACCAAACCCACTGACATCAAGTCAATTCTGACTGATAGCACCCCAAAAGGACAGAGTAAAACCCCCAGAGTTTCTTGTTTTTCAACTTTTTTACTAATTACAGTAAAAGAATAAAATTTCAACATCTATCAATTATTTCATATATGATAAACCCTCATCCCCCCACCCACCCATGTAGCCAACACAGTCATTCTCTTCTGTGGATAATTGTCTTGTTAAGTCCTCATAACAGGGGTCTCATACAAAATTTGTCCTTTTGACAATGATTGATTTCACTCAGCAGGATCTCTTCCAAATGAGCCCATGTTATGAGATGTTTTCTAAAACTGTCATTGTTTTTTATCACAGCATAGTGTTCCACTGAGTATCTGTACCACACTTTGTTTACCCAATTCATCTGTCAATGGGCATCAGAGTTGATTCCAACTTTTTGCTATCGTGGACTGTGTTGCAACAACCATTTGTGTACATGTGCCTGTTCGTGTGACAACTTTTGTTTCTGAAGGATAAATTCCGAGCAGTGGAATTACAGGATCAAACGGTACACCTATCTCCAGCTTTTTAAGGAAGCGCCAGATTGTTTTCCAAAGAGGTTGTACCACTTTACAATCCCACCAACAGTGCAAGAGAGTTCCAATTTCTCCACAGCCTCTAAAGCATTTGTTGTTTTGTGTATTTTGGATCATGGCCAACCTTGCTGGGGTGAGATGGAGTTTCTTAAGGAGCACCTGGTAGATCTGAACTAGCGACTTTTCTGTTAACAGCCGCAGCGCTTAACGACCACACCACCAGGGTTTCCAGCCATCGATACAGAAGTAGGGAAATGCCTACAGTCTCATGGAGGTTGTCCCATTCATAAGGAACCAGTCAGCTGCCACTGAGTCAACTCTAACTTGCGGTGACCCCATATGTGTCAGAAGAGAACTCTGCTCCATAGGGTTTTCAATCACTGATTTTTCAGTAGCTTGCTAAGCTTTTCCTCCACAGTACCTCTGGATGGACTTGAACTCCCAACTCGCTGTTAGCAGCCAAGCACGCTAACTCTGCACTACCCAGGGACTCTATGTGGTTTGCCAAAACCAAACATTTTGCTGTCTAGTTGATTCTGACTCATAGCGACACTGTGGGATACAGCAGAACTGTCCCGTCGAGTTTCCACACCTGTGGTCTTGACTGAAGCAGGCTGCCACGTCTTTCTCTCACCGAACAGCTGGTGGAATCAAACGGCTGGCCTTCTGTTTAGCAGCCAGGCACTTAACCACTGCTCCGCTAGGGTCCTTATTAATAAGGATACCCCTGTTTAATTAGGACATCATCATTCATGTCCTTAGGGATCCCCCAGTGTGACAGGGAGGTAGGCCTCACTACTGTGGAATCCCCGACGTGATGAAAGAAGCCCAGTCAACTGCTGCGATCAACAGCTCTGGAGAACTCCCTGATGGCGTCCAGTGGGAGGGCAGCATGTGGAATTGTGCCAGGGCTCACAGAGCTGAGACAAGACCCCGAGACCACCCACTCACATGGGAGAGCAAGGACCACAGAGCGGAGACAACGGAAAACAGGTGTCTCTTAGTACAGCAGAACAAAGGACATCATGAGCCCCCAGCGCAAAACTCTGTTGGATGATGATCTTTAGAAGAAACGACAAAGATCTAGGTGGAACAGCACAAGTGTGTAAGTGAAAGAAACATCACGACTTCTCACTAAGGAGGCGCATATATTTGTCTTCTCCCCTTTAGAAGACCCCATTAAAGCTAATTTTTAAAAGGTATAAACCCTGAACAAGGAAGAAAATAGGAGGAGGCTTCAGCACAGGAAGAATTTCAGACTGTTTTCGGAAAACTGCAAGCTAACAAAAGAGAGAGGCTGCCAACGAGACCAAGCACGTGCCAAAGCAGCAGTCACAGCCTAGAACCTTCCTGCAGGGGCTGTAGCCACCCCATCTGGCCAAGGGCTGGAGAGGGTCATGACTTGGAGGCAGCAGACGAGGCAAGAGGTGCAAGTGAGAAGTGGGAAGTGATTTAAAACCTGCACACTAGAACCAGGAGCACCACTCAGATCCCCTCCTCTACTTCAGCTCACAGATGGACTGCAAGGATGCTCTGAATCCTGAAGCCCGAGAAAGAGGCGGAGATGGGGAAAGGAGGGGGACGGTGGGGGAGGGGAGGGGAGTTTTTTAGGGACATTTCACTTGTAGCATATGAGGGGCGCCAAAGGTTGGTGGTACCCCAGAGTAAAGCCCCAACATCTTGGCATTTCAGAAACTGACAGTACAATGGCCCTCCCCCACCGGGCCCCCTTCTGACTGGAACTGAAGCCTTCCAGTTGCCATCCATAAACAAAGAGCTCCTAAGCATCCTTCCTGGTCTCTCATTTTCACATGCAAACAGACAACCAAGGATCCCCAGACACGGAGGAAAGCCTGCAACATGAAAGAGAGCTAAATCCTCATCCATCACAGTGAGGAGTCAGAAGATAATGTCTGAGCTGATAAATCAAGGCATAATGGTATACACACATTAGTTAGATATATTTGAGAACTAAAAACAGAAACAGATAAAAGTGGATGTCTCTCAGTAGCTGAACAGCAGAGAGGGGAGGCAGTGGGGCGGGAAGGGCAGGAGACGGTTGCTTTTCATTTGAAGCGCTTTGGTACAATTTGGTTTGACGTTTTTAAACTTTTAAAATACTTTTAAGGAAGGGTAACTCAGTAAACCTATTGCCATAAAAGGAATCATCAGAATCATCAGAATAATTCACTGTTATCTCATCTTAATGTTCTGTTTCTGAAGCTTTAGTTCTAGTCTTTTTTTTTTTTCTTTTTGAATAATCCATAGAAATGGCGATTCTATAGCAGTTGCTTCATATACATCCGTATCAGGCAGGAGGTAAGTTAGATTGTAGGGAACTGCCATCAAGTAGGAAGCTAATTAAAGTACCCCTACGTGGTTAAGAACTCCAGCTGCTAAACAAAGGTTGGCAGTTCGAACCTACCAGCCACTCCTTGGAAACCCCACGGGGCAGTTCTATTCTGTCCTATAGGGTCACTAGGAGTTGGAGTTAACTCAGTGACAATGGGATAAGTACTTTGCCAGGGGATTTTTCTTTCTTGTTTACCAAGTCAGCCGAGGAGAAAGAAGAAATTAAAGATTATCACCTCCAGTATTTACTGCACATGTACTAAGTGCCAAGCAGTAGTCTAGATGCTGGAGATACGATAGTGAACAGGACAGGAAAGGTACTGTCCTAGGTCTAACACTCTCGTGGGAGACGGGGGATAGACGACAAAGAAAGACAAATAAATAAGCAGGAGAAACACAAGAGTGTTGAGGGCTACACAGGGGACTGAAATGCCTTGATGACAGAAAGTGGCTGACGATGACAGCCACTCTGAGGAAAGACATTTGAGACGAAGTCTGAATCAAGAGGAAGAGGAAGCCTTATAAAGACCCCGTTAGAGGAGAGGAGAGTATCCCAAGTAGAAAAGCTCTAATATGACCTATGAGGTCAGATTGCTCCATATCTCATTGCTGAATGTCACTACGGTCACCTTCCAAGTGCTCCCCTTGGGAAGCTAGGCACCAACACCACTACCTAGTGCACCCTTCGAAGCAATTTTGGAACTGTTTCTGGAGTGGCCACTGCACACGGTGGCATGGTGGCAAGTTCACAAACTTAATTGTATAGTTTGTGAGAGAGTTTTTCAGCCAGTAAACAAACAACCGTATTGGAGCACCCTCCCTACTCACCTGATCTGGCCTCCAAAGACTTTTTTCTTTAGCATAAGAGAAAGGAAATATAGAAAGGAAGACAATGATGACATTCAGGACACTAAGAGTAACACAACAACAGCTCTGATGCCATTCCAGAAAAAAAGTTCCAAAATTGTTTTGGAGAGTAGAATGGTTGCTGGCATCGGTGCATAGTTTCCCAAGGGGAGGACTTGGAAGGTGACCACAGTGATGTTAGGCAATGAGGTGTGTAATCCTTTTTCTAGGATGAGTTTGCAAACGTAATTGTCAGTTCTTGAACATATGTGTTTTAAGAACAGAAGCAGGACTATTAGGGCTGCTCTTGGTAGGTAAGACAGGATAAAGAGATGATGTGGGAAAGGCAAGGAGCAGACGATCACGTCGGGATTGTAAGCTGCTATAAGGAATTTGTATTTTATTATCAGCATCATGGAAAGCCTTTGGAGACATTTAAGCCAGAGAGCAAGATGATTCAACTGTTTCCAAATACTTCCTGTCTGGAATTGTTGGAAGCCAATTATTTTATCTGTCTTTTGTTATTAAGCAATTAAAAAAAAGTTAAGGTGAATTCAAAATCATGAGAGTATGATCTGTCTAATAGGAAGACAAGTTTTCAGTTATTCACTAATTTGAAAATTATTTATTAAGCACTATTTGCCTGGCACTGTTCTTCCCATTCAGGCCCAAGCAAGATGCCTCAGAAGACAGTCCTCACAATTAGCTTCCAAAAAACCAGTTATTAAATTAAAAACCTTGTGGAGCACACTTCTACTCTGACACACATGGGGTAAACATGAGTCAGAAGTGACTGACGACACCCAGTATCGAAGTGATACTGGTAGCTCATTGGCAGAATTCTTACCCTCCATGCAGAAGACCTTGTGTTACAGCGGTTAGGAATTTGACTGCTAACCAAAAGGTCAGCCGTTCAAATCCACCAGCCTCCCCTAAGAGAATCACTGAGGCAGTTCTATCCTGTCCTATAGTATCACTCTTGGATCAGAATCAACTCAGCACCAAAAGGTTTTTTGGTTTTATGTGTAAAGTCCAGGTTCAATTCCTGGCCAAAGCACCTCAAGCACAGCCACTACCCGTCTGTTACCAGAAGTTTACGCATTGCTATGATGCTGAACAGGTTTGGCCAGAGCTTCCAGACTAAAATAGACTAGGAAGAAAGACCTGGCAATCTACTTCGAAAAATCAGTCACTGAAAACCCTATGTATCACAGTGGTTCAATCCCACTGTGCATGAAGCCACTATGAGGTAGGAACCCACTCAACAGCAGCTGATAACAATATTCTGGGAGTGGGAGATACACCTGTCCTTACCCTCAAGGCCTGCACACTGTGAATGGAAGAATAGTACATCAGACACTTAGTTGGGATAAGGTCTAGGGTGAGGAATTACAGCATTTTCTTCCTCTGAGAAGGGTGCTGGGCCTACTGGATTCCAGAGGAACCAAGAAGAGACACATCCCTTCTCTTTCCTTAAAGGGAAATACGGTACCTTTCAAAGGTGGCCTTCCTCCATCCATACCCTTGCTATGACCTCCCACGCTGACTCTGGACTGGCCTTGTGACTTACTGTGGTTGATGGAACAATGACAAACACAATACAAACAATGACTTGTCTAGGAGAAGAGGGCTTTGTTCTCTTTTGCTGCACTTGGGAACCTGGCAACCACCGCTGTGTCAACCACACTGGCAGAACAATGAGAAACATGTTGTCAGGTGACTCCCATTACCCCAGAGGACACAGCCCCAACCACGGACATGAGACTAAGGCCATCCTGGACCACCTATCTCCAGCCAAGCCAGCCCAGACTGGACAACCTATCAGCCTTCCCACAGAAAAGTGAGAAGTGATGAGTCTGTTAGTTTAAGATTTAGGAGTAGTTTATCACCCAGAAAAGCTAACTGATACCAGAATACCAACAAAAAAAATCAACTTACCTCTGACAAAGGAAAGATAACTCAGATCACAGACTTCAGGCTAATGACTGGCTCCTTCTTACCACTGACTTCTGAAAGGGGTCCAGCTTTTTTTGCCTAACATCTTATAATCCAGTTGTCAGGTGTGTCGATCCCAACTCACGGCTACACCATGTTTCTGAGCAGAACTGTGTTCCCCAGAATCGTCAATGGCCGTGATCTTTCAGACGTAGATCACCAGGTCTTTCTTTCAAGGACCCACTGGGTGAATTCAAACACTTTTTAGTTAGCAGCCGAATACCTAACCATTTGCACCACCCAGAGACTCCTAATATCTCCTGCGTCTATGGATTTTCCCCTTTGGATACTCGCCTACCCTACCAGACCCAAAAACCTAACCTATCACCATCAAGTCAGTTCTGGTCCTGCTCCATCCTCACAATCATTGTGACGTGTGAGCCCACTGTGGAAGTCACTGTGCCTCTTGTTGAGGTCTTCCTCTTTTACGCAGACCCTCCACTTTACCCTCCAGGGACTAATCCCTTCCAGTAACATGTTCAAAGTATGTGAGACGAAGTTTCACCAAACTTGCTTCTAAGAAGCATTCCAGCTGTACTTCTTCCAAGACAAATGTGTTCACTCTTCTGGCAGTCTATGGTATATTCAGTATTCTCCACCAACACCATAATTCAAAGGCATCAATTCTACCTTAATCTATTGCCGTCCAGTCAATTCAGACTCAGTGACCCTATCGGAGAAGGGACAACTGTCCCATGGTATTTCCAAGCAATTCCTGGTGGATTCAAACTGCCAAGCTTTTGGTTAGCAGACATAGCTCTTAACCTGCATGCCACCAGCGTTTCCAACTCTACCCCACCAAATCCAAAACTAAACCTGTTGTTGTCGAGATGATTTTTACTCCCAGCAACCCTATAGGACAGAACAGAGCCAACCCAGAGTTTCCAAAGAGAACCTGGTAGATTCTAACTGCTGATCTTTCGGTTAGTAGCTGCAGTACTGAATGACTACACTACCAGGATCTCCAAGTCTACCTTCCCTGCAAAATACTCACTGCTGTCAAGTCGATTCCAACTCACAGCAACCCTACAGAGAGAGCAGAACTGCCCCATAGAGTTTCCAAGGAGCACCTGGTGGATTTGAGCTGCCGACCTTCTGCTTAGCAACTGTAGCACTTAATTATTATGCCACCAGGTAGAGGAAGAGACATCCATGGCCCGGCAGACATGAGAGCCAGTCCCATCCGAGGTGTGTACAGAGGGCTTTAAACAGATGACAACAGAACCCAAGCTCAGTATGTGGTGGCAAAGTCTGAGTGGCTGGGCTGCATCTAAAGGACTGCAGTTGACAAGAATGCAACAACGGACACGCCGCAGAAGAAAACGCCCCTGGCAGCTTGGTTGTGAACTCTGCCCTGTCCAAGAACTTTTCACCCAGCCCATAATCTGCAGCTCAATGGAGAGACCACGAGTACACTAAGAAAGAGTTTACAGCTTCCTTCCTCAGAATGCTCCAAGACAAACAGAATCAACACCAGTTGGTCTCAGCTGGTCACACGTTGGCCTGCCTGGAGGAGGGGGATGCCAGAGAGAGCATCTTGAGGTTGCTTCCAGCCCTATGTTTCTAGGAAATAGACAATTACAAAAAACATGGATTTTATTATCATGACATCTCTAAGGTCTCTGCATAAAGCCTATATTTAAAAATATAAACATGCAAGTGAAAAAAATGTCAAGGGAATAAATATTTGTCTTAAAAGAGACCATCTGTTTCAAATTTTTATTTAAAAAAAAAAAACTAACATGTGTTTTATTTTAAATCTGTATGTGTGTTGTTATCCTTGGGTTAAGTATTAGGTAAATAGACAAAAGCATTGAGAATCCATTTTCCAGAAAATTTTGGTTAGAAATCCTTGCACACGTGATACAGGAGATAATTTGGGGGCTAATTGGAGCTTTGTGGGCAGCCAATTCCTTGCAGACCTCCGCTCTCCCGACTCAGTCCCTGTTTGAGGGGGAGGAGGGGCTCCCTGGCACCAGTGACTATTTTGGACAAACAACGTTTTACACCTCCACGGGCTCAGCTGACGCAGCACACTGCAGGCTGTGTAGAGGTCAGTCAGCTTCCAGATACCAGTGTGACCAGTGTGGCAGAACCACAGACCCCACTTTTGTTTGGGCCTCAGACAATTTGGAGCCCGATTCAGTTCTGTGACTATATAACCAGTGGCTGGGGTCAGGGTGGAAATCACGGAAAGCTTCACAATGCAGCTGACTCTTGAGCTTGTCTTGACGGGTTTATAAGGGAGAAGAGGAAAGTGGTCATTCCAGAAAGACAGAACTACAAGTAATTATGTTCTGGGATAGCTGGGAAATGACATCAAATCCAGGTGCCTGTAGAACAAGGCACATGATGGTGTGACAGAAGAAGAAGCTGGAGTGGTGACTGGGAACAGCGGGTCACTTTTACTTTTGGGTGTGCTCTTCATGGCCCCATTGACAGAGTTATTATTCACACTGAGATTCTGGTGGGCTGTCGGTCCACACAGTCAACTTCCCCTGCCAAGCTCTCCCTTTGGAATGCTCCACCTCCTTGGACACCGCCATGGTCCCAAGAGTGGTCACATGACTCAGTTAGGCTCAAGTAGGGTTCTTCTGGACAGCAGTGGTGGCTCAGTGGTACAATTCTGGCCTTGCATGCAGGAGACTCAGGTTCCATTCCCAGCCAATACACCTCATGGTTAGCCACAACTCTTCTGTTGGTGGAGGCTTCAGTGCTGGCATGATGCTGTCTTACGCTGGGTTCTCTAGAGAAGCCAAACCAGTACAGTGTATAAATATAGAGAGAAAGGGATTTATTTATATCAAGGAAATGGCTCACACAATTGTACAGGCTGTGGCATCCCAAGAATGTAGGTCAGGATACAGGCTTTTCCTGATACATGTAGCCGCAGGGGCTGGCAAACATGAGATCTACACATGAGAGAGCAGAGCTCTTGCTCATAGGCTGTGAAGACTGACAAATCCTCCAAATCAGCAAGCAACACCCCAGGTAAGCTGATGGTATCTTACGTCCCAAGAACTGAAGGTGAGACAAATAGGAGCCAGCAGAAGAATTCAGAATGACCAAAAGCCCACACATCTCACCAGAGAATCCACTAACATTCAATGCAGGACACACACCCAAGCCAGTCCCTTTCAACTGACTGGCTACTCACAGCAGATTCCATCATGGAGTTGATCACATAATATCAATTCTCATTATGGAAGTGATCACATCACCATATGACTATCAAGCCACTAAGAATCATAGTCCAGCCAAGTTGACACACAACTTTAACCATTACAGGTGCTAAACAAGTTTCAGTGGCATATCCAGACTAAGATGGACCAGGAAGAAAGGCCTGATAATCTACTTCCAAAATCAATGAAAACTCTATGGATCACAACAGTCTGATCTACAATCAGTCATGGTCATGGTACAGAACTGAGTGTGTTTCGTTCCTATGTACTTGGGGTCACTGTGAGTTGGAGGCCATCTCGACAGCTGCTAACAACAGGATCCTTTTGGAGGGACTCAGATGGATCTGAGAGAAAGAGCTGTCTCTTTTTCTCTGACATCATGGGCTAAAAGAATCCAGTCAGCTGGACTTGACCAGTTATCTTTTCCTTTCCCACCACATGGGAGATCCTGCCTGTGAATTAAGACCAACAGAGAAAGGATGGAGAAAAAGAGAAAGATAACTAACATTGTTTGAATACCTAAATCCCACTACACCTTACAGGATGTTTCAATTTTCTTACTAAATTGGTCAATGTTGGGTTTCTGTCTTTTGCAACCAAGATATTACTGACTAAGAATGCTACTGGAGTCAGAAACAAAAATTAAACTTCCAATAAGGAACAGACAACCCTGTATGATGCAGGCAACTGTCTAGTGATTCCCTGTGGCAGACACAGCTAGCTACCCACGTAACTGTATGATCCCAATTCCATCACACAGGGTTATCACTGAGAATGGATGCTCAGTCAACAGTTGCATTTCCCAGGTACCCCAGCCCTCACGCCTTGCATCTGAATACGGCGTTTGACTAATCCTTGCCAAACGAATGCAAGCAGAAGCAAGCTGAGTCATTTTCAGGCTGCCATGGATCAAACTGTGTCCCCCAAAAATGTATGCCAAATTGGCTATGACATGATTCCCACTGTTGTGTTACATACAGTCCACCACTTTGTCATCTCACGTGATTTTCCTCTGTGTTGAAAATCTTGCCTCTGTGTTATTAATAAGGTGGAATTAGCGGCAGTTATGTTAATGAGGCAGGATTCAATCTACAAGATAAAATATTGTCTAAAGCTAACCTCTTTTAAGATATATGAAACAGAATCAAGCAGAAAAGAGAAGAGGATATCACACCATAGAGAATACAGTGCCAGGAGCAGAGTGCGTCCTTTGGACCTGCGTTGAGAAGCTCTTAGACCAACGGAAGACAGACGAGAAGAACATTCTTTCAGAGCCAAAAGAGAGAAAGCCTCTTCCTGGAGCCGGCACCCTCAATTTGGACTTCAAGCCCACTAGACTGTGAGAGAATACAAGTTCTCTTCTTTAAGCCATCCACTTGTGACACTTTTGCTACAGTGGCACTAGATGACTAAGACACAGGTCAAGGCTTGAAAAGTGGGCCTCCCTTCTCCACGTTCTCTTTACCTTTCTGCCTGAATGTTGAGGATAATAGGAGGCCCTACGGGATGATGGCACCATACCATACCCCCCAAAAACCACCAGTGAAAACGAATACCTGCTCTGCTCTGCTAACATCTAGCAAGAAATCAGCTTTTTGGTGTTTAAACCAGCCCGCTGCTAGGGGATCTAGTTGTCAGAGCAGCTAGGGTGACCCTAAGTGACACATGCCTTTCAATCTTCTGCAAGGCATTTGCAGTCATGGAACCTGCTGCCTATTTCCTTGCTCATCATCATCAGGGTTTTTCAGATCCTAGACTCTTGCTGGTAAAGTCAACCACCACAAAATCTGCTCATTTCATGTATTTATTGAACACCTACTACATACCAGTCCACGTACCAGGCATTTTAGAGTATACAGGTTAATTAGATGCACATATTCCACTAATTCTAAGACACCATCAATTGCAAGACATACCATTATTTCATGTACACTAAAAAAAAAAAAATGCACGAGAATATACATTTTTAAAATATCTTATCACACTTTACGTGAAAGTTTAAAATCCAAGTCAATATGTCATACAAAAACTTGCATACACACTAGCTAAGTAACCCTAGCTGCTCTCCCCACCTTGTGACAGCACACACCTCCTTTCCACCCTGTATTTCCCATGTCCATTCAACCAGCACCTGTCCCCCTCTGCCCTCTCATCTTGCTACTGGACAGGAGCTGCCCAATTAGCCTCATGTGTCTATGAAAGCCAAGAAGCACACACTCATTGCCAGTATCATTTTATGCCTTACGGTCCAGTCCAATCTTTGAAGAGATGGCTTCAGGAATGGTTTCAGTTCTGGGCTAACAGAGAGTCTGGGAGCCATGTCTTCCAGGAACCCTCCAGTCTGTCCAACCATTAAGTCTGGTCTTTTCAATAGGGTTTGAGTTCTGCATCCCATTTCTCTCCTGCTTTGTCAGGAACTCTATGCTGTGTTCCTTATCAGGGCAGTAGCCGGGCACTGTCTAGCTCTCCTGGTCTCATGCTGATGTAGTCTCTGGTTTATGTGGCCCTTTCTGTCTTTTGGGCTCATATTTTCCCTATGCTTTGGTGTCCTTCATTCTCCTCTGCTCCAGGTGGGTTGGGAGCAATTAATGCTACTTAGACAGCCACTTGCTGGCTTTTAAGATCCCGGATGCCACTCACCAAAGTGTGACGTACAGAACATTTCACAAGAAAATATACTGCCAATTAAATTATGATGTGCCATCAAAAGCTATCCTGATTTCACAAAAATAAAAATGTGCAGTGAAATGTGTCCCTTAAAACTGATAAAAATACAGTACTTCTTACCTTCAGGAAGCTGAGGATCTTGTGGGAGATGCAGGTAAGCAAATAAACACATACCACATAATGAAGGTGCCTTAACAGGTCTCTAGAAATAGCAGCTGGGATGCAGAGAAGCAAGTAATCACGACAGCCTGGGAACATTACACAGAGGTGACATTTGAATTCAGTGTTGAAAGAGAAAAAGAGGTTGCCAGGAAAGACTCTCGTCTCTGTTGGCTGGACCAGCAGGTCTGAATGTCCAGGGACTGAGAGGATGAAGCAGTCCCTTAAAACGCTACCGCAGTGAATTCCAATCAGACAGCCTCACTTTTGGAATAAATGGAGAAGAATCTTTCAGGTGTCAAGGATTCATTTTAATGGGTTATTTTCTAATGGGAAACCTTCCAAAACATACCATACAGACCCTTGGCATCTGCGTGGGCTACATCAGAGGGTCTTGGTGAGTCTCCAAAGTCACCAACACGACTAAGCCTGTGCAGACTCCTGGCTCGCTCAGGAATCACATTTCCATGAAAAGCCACAGGTATGCTGTGCAGAGCGGGCACCCCACACCACACTTTTTGTCCTCTGGCTCTATGGTTTTACCTGCTGCTTGATGAGCAGTTACGTAACTTGTCTATGGACCAGGCATGACTTCAGATGCAATCCAAGCCGTTACATTTTTGTCTCCCATGATCCCCTTAAACCTGATTTCACATGGTTAAACCTCCTCTACCAGGAAATAAAAACTTCAGTAGGTCCCTGACTTCTTGGTTCAGTCTTGGGTGGTTGACACTTTAAGTGACACTGTCCCAGTTCAGTCACTTGAATGTCCATTTCTGTGTAATGGCAAACCTTTCAAACTTGATAGGACAGCAGAGCTTTCCTCCCTGTCCTAGCTCCATTTTGCTTTAGGCTGTAAGCCTCTGGTGGGAAGGCCTCTCCACCTGCTTTGTGAGCTGTGAGCCCTATCCTGGCACAGGAGTTCACAGCCCTGGAACAACTCTCTCCAGAGAAATCACTTCCTGATCTAGTCTCTCTTTTCACTGTCTCAACTATTTAGTATTCTCAAGGTGGGTAAGATTATGTCAATTGTTGAATTTCCTTTGTACATTCTCCAAGTGGTGATCTAACTTTGCAATTTTGTATCTCTTGTACCTGGGTGCTTCTGTAAAGTTTTTATTTGTTAAAACACTTTACTGTGATTTAAGTAAAAGTTTACAATCCAAATCAATTTGCCACATAAAACCCCAAACACACACCACTGTGCAACTCTAACTGTTCCCCCCTCCACCACCCTGTGACAGCACACTCCTCCTTTCCACCCTGTACTTCTTACATCCATTCAGCCAACTCCTGTCCCCCTCCACCCTCACATCTCCCCTCTAGAGAGAAGCTGCTCAGGCACCCTCATGTAAATATTTAAGTCATGGAGGATATTCCTGCCAGTATCTCTCTGTGTCTTATAGTCCAGTGCAGTCTCAACAGTTGGCTTTGCTACTGGTTTCAGCTCTGGGCTAAGAAACAGTCCTGGGACCACGTCTTTATGAGAGCCTTCAGTCTGATGGACCACAAGGTTTGGTCTTTTTTTTTTTTAATAAAGTTACAGTTCTGCACACTCATTTTTCTTCTACTATACCAGGGACTTCCCATCGTGTTTCCTGTCAGGGCAGTCATTGCTGGTGGCCAGGGACCAGATACCTAGTTCTTCTGGTCTTATGATGATGTAGTCTCTGGATTGTATGGCACCATCTGCTGGGCTCATACTTTCCTCATGTCTCTGATGCTCATCATTCTCTTCTCCCCAAGTGGACAGGGACCAATTTATGCTATTTAGGTGGTCAGTTGCTTGCTTTTAAGACTCCAGATGCCACTCACCAAACTCGTGTGCATAATATATTCTTTAAAAAACTTAGGCCCATTAGCTTAGATATCCCCTGAAGCCACAGTCCCCAGACTCCTGTCCCTGCTACTCTGTCCTTCAAAATGTTGGGTTGTAGTTACAAAACTTTTTAGCTTTCGGTGTCATCCAGTTGTGCTAACCTCTCTTCTACTGTGGCTGTCACTCCCTTCACCTAGCCCAACTCCAATCTACCATCTAATCTGAGAATACCCTTCTCCCTGCTCCCCACACTTGTCGTCATCAAAGATTCTTTTCTTCTATGCTTTAACCTTTTCTGAAGTCATTCTAATAATGGTCTCACACATGTCTGTCTCTTTTTGCATCTGACTAATTTCACTCAGCATAACTGTCTCTCAGATGACTCCATGTTGTATTTCCTAAAATCATCATCATTCTTTATCATTGCATAGTGAATACACCACAGTTTGTTAGGACATTCATCTGTTGATGGGCACCTAGGGTGATTCCAACTTTTTGCTATTGTGGACACTGATGCAATAAGCACAGGTGAGCATGTATCTGTTCACGGGACAGTCCTTATTTCTTGAGGACATACACTAAGAAGCAGAATTGCTGGATCACATGGTATTTCTATTTCTAGCTTTTTAAGAAAGCTTCGAATCAATTTCCAAGGTAGCTATAACATTTTACATTCCCACCAGCAGCGCAGAAGAGTTCCTATCTCTCTACAGCCTCTCCAACATTTATTATTTTGTTTTTTTGATTAACGTCAGCCTTGTTGGGGTGAGATGGTATCTCGTTGCAGTTTTGATTTGGACTTCTCTGATGGCTAATGATCATGAGCACTTCCTCATCTATCTGTTAGCGTCATAGGTGTCTTCTTGTTCACATCCTTTGCCCATTTTTTCATTGGGCTATTTGTCTTGTAGATTATGGAGATCATTTCCTCTCAAACTGTCATTTGTCTTTTGTTTGTGGTGACTTTTTTGTAAAAAAGTTTAGTGTTTTTGTTCATTTTTGTGTAGTCAAGTATAGAAAATGTATCTTTTGTGGCTTCTGGGATCTCTGGTTTGCTACTTCAAGATAAATAAAATACTCATCCATGTTTTGTTTAACCATCTTTAACTTTGTTTTTTAAAGTCTTTATTCCAACTGGAATGAATTTTTATATAAGAAAAAAGGGGTGTCAACTTTTTTTCCTAGAATTTTAATGGTCCTGATCTCATTTATTGAAAACTCTCTTTTTTCCCACTCTGATTACAAATGCCATATTTATCATTTAGTAAGTTGTCATATATATATGAATGACATTTTATTCTGATTTATCCAAAATGTCTGTCCTCAAAAATATCTTCAACTCTTTCACTAGCACCAGGGGTTGGCTTTGGAGGGAGAGGGGTGGGGAGCATCTCTTTTTACAGCCACGCACACACAGCAGATTCTTGTCGTTCACCTGATGGAATATGGACTACAAGTGCACAAGGTCACCAATAAGAGTCTGCTTTCCCACTCCAGGTTTGTACTGCTTGCAAATCGAGTTGAGGAATCAGCAAAACATCAAATTCTTGCGCATCAGGAAGCATGCAAGCTTTTGACACAGCTACTTCTCTCCAGTCACTGTTATACGCCACCTCAGGAGCATGTTAGCATAAGTGCGGAGCAGACACTGGCCAAGGCAAACACTCAGAAAGTAGACTCGCGATGCCTGCAAGATGGGACAACCATCCATGTCAGTGGGATTAGCCTTCGGACTGCAAAAGGTGTCTGGCCAAGATTTTAGGGACATGTTCTGGGACCATTTCCTTCTAGCTTATTTCTTAGGGATCCTTTGAGTATCCTAGGTGGCAACTCACACCTTCCCTGCCCCCTGAAGGGCAGACAGACCAATGTTCTTACCCACAGAGATGATGTCATTTTATTATCTCAAACTAGACGTGACTCGAAAAGAAATTTGCCATGTTAGCCAATTACTTCCAGAAAGAAAGTCCCCAGATTAACTGTCCTCGATTTAAATCTGTTATCTCCCAGAGGCATTCCACAGTTTAGCTGATTTGTAAATAACAAGCTGCAAGAGTTACTTCACTTAGTTACCTTGGCATTAACTGAAGTTTGTGTTGGACGCTGTCCTGACGGTAGCATTGCCCAAAGCCAGGCATTCTACGAGGCTTAGCCAAGAGCTTATTGGGCTGTGGCAAAGGTCTGGTTATACCAATCTTAAACATTCTTGATCATGGGGGAGACTTCGGCCCTGTAAAATCAGGAAAACTTTGACTATCTGGTTTGTTCATTCCTTTACGCGCTGGAGTAGACTCAAAAGACACATCAGAGCAGAGCCTACGTCTTGCTTGTAGGCAGTGAGGTGGGGGCCCCTCAGCTTTCCAGAGGGTTTCTGCCTAACTCCGGCTTGTCAGGTAGGACATAGAGACAGGTGGTCAGCAGACGGGCCAAGAATGTTGCCCTTCAGGTCCATCTGTTGTTCAATCAGTTCTGGAGTACGGTGACACCATGCACGACAGGACTGGACACAGTGGGACCGAACTGCTGCAATCCATAGGATCTCCATTGGCCGGCTGCTTGGTTGTTTGAGGGAAAAGAGGATCACCAGGCCTTTCTTCCTAGTCTGTCTTGGTCTGGAAGTTCCACTGAAACCTGTTCATCATAGCAACAGACAAGCAATGGGTGATAACCACGTTTGAGGTTCTCTGACCAGGGATCAAACCCAGGTCTCAGGCAGGGAAGGTGAGAATCTCTACCTCCCAACTATCTCCCGTGGTCTTCAAGAAAGTACAGTGGTTGTCCTACCACTAAATATTTATTGAAAAGCCCCACTGAGGAACAGTACTCTTCAGAGACGGTTGCCTGAAGGACAGATAGGCGGCCCATCCCCTCTTTCAGACTTCCTGACACCAATCCCCAACTCCGCCAGAGCCCCTGAAACACAGATACCTGGAATTGATCATATCGGCCCCAGAAGAGTTGCTCCGACTGAACTGTTTCTGGTACGATGCCATCAGCATGTTTTAAATGTTATTACAAGAAACAATCCCACAAAAAGCATCATTGTATTTGAGATAATGAGGTTGTTGAAGGTTCTGTTCATTACCCCACAAAATGTTGTCTTTATTACCTACCCTTGGGGGTAATTGCTTCTGAATTTATTACTAAAAATAGTAGTACTTCTCCCAAGCAACTGATTGACTTATCTTATGGCAGACTTTCCCAGAGGGTGTCCTGAGAACAGTGAGGCCAGAGCCAGTCAATTAGGGTTTTGTGAACAAAGGGTTCCATCTTTTAAAAAAGAAAAAAAAAGAGTAAGAAAAGTCCTAGGGCAAAACCAGTCATTATTTTTGTGTTTTGTTTTTACCGCAGGACTTCTGTGAGTAATGAATATGTAAATGTACATTATATAACATTACAAAATGTTACATTTACTTGGAGACAGGATGTAAACTTCAGAGGCCACAGACTTCATGCTGGGTCCTGTAATGGCATGAATTGTGTCACCCAAAACTCTGTGCTGTAACCCTAACCCCTATGCCTGTGGTTTGGAAAGCCTGGTGACATTGTGGTGAAGTGCTGTGGGCTAATCAAAAGGTCAGCAGTTCAAATCCACCAGGCACTCCTTAGAAACTCAGTGGGGCAGTTCTCCTCTGACCTCTAGGGTCGCTGTGAGTCAGAATGAACTCAACAGCTGTGGGTTTGGGTTTTATTACGCCTGTGGTTACAATCCCACTCGAACGCGCTGTCACTGTTATGTTAAAGAGACAGAATTAGTACAAGGTCTGTGGTAAGTAAATTTTTTTTTTTTACATATAATAAAGGTTAAACGAGCAAGGGAATGAAGCAGAGATAGGGAAGAGAAATGCCAAGCCACATGCAGATCTCTCAAGAGCAGAAGCTCAAAGGGCCAAGGACTTTCCTCCCAGAGTCTACAGAGGGAGAATGCCTTCCCCTACAGCCGGCACCCTGAATTCGGACTTTTCAGTGGCCTCATACACATGCAAAAGCTGGACAAAGAAGAAGAAAGATAGAAGAAGAACTCATGCCTTTGAATTATGATTTGGCAAACAGTACTAAGTATGCCAAGGGCTGTCAGAAGAACAGATAAATCTGTCTTAGACAAGGTTACAACTCAAAAGCTCCTTAGAAGCAAGAATTGCAAGACTATGTTTCCTGTAGTTTGGACGTGTCATCAGGAGGGGCCAGTCCCCGGTGAAGGACATCGTACTGGGCAGCCAGCCAAGTGCCGCTGAGCCGGATCCGACTCAGGGGTCGGCAGTAAGGGGAAGACCCTCAATAACACAGAGTGACGCAGCGGCTGCCATAACGGGATCCTGGGTGGCAGTGAAGAGGAGGAAGGCACGGCGCTTTGTTCTGTTGCACACAGGGTGGCCATGAGTCAGAACTGACTCCACAGCACCTAACAAGGATGACAAACTATGAGAAAATAGCTTCCTGTCTGCTGAAGCCATCCACTGCTGGTATTTTTGTTACAGCAACACCACGTAACTAAGACACATCCTAACCATGGAAGCCTGTGTAGTGATGTATGAGGACTGCCAACTAAGATCCCGAACTCATCCTGGAAAAAGTGCCACATTCCTCACTGCTGAGTATTACTACAGTCCTCTTCAAAGTCCTCCCCTTGGGAAGCTCAGCACCAACACCAGCACCTAGTCCACCCTTCAAGGCAATTTGGGAACTCCTTTTCTGTAATGGCCATCAGAGCTGTTGTCATACTACCTTGATGTCCTGAATGCCATCTCGATGTCCTCCTTTCAATATCTTCTTTATCTTTCGGCAAAGAAACAAGTCACTGCAGGTCAGATCAGTGGAGTAGGTGGGTGCTCCAAATACAGGTATTTGTTTACTGGCTAAAAACTCCCTCACAGACAATTAAATTCGTGAGCTTACCACTGTGCCACTGAGCACAGGGCTGTTCACTGGCTAATTTTCTGAAGTAGATTGCCAGGCCTTTCTTCCTAGTCTGCCTTAGTCTGGGAGATGTTCTAAAGCCTGTCCACCATGGGTAACCTTGCTAGTATCTGAAATACCAATGACATAGCTTCCAGCATCACAGCAACATAGCAATTGAGATCTTACAGATCTTGAATGCGACACAATGGCTCCTGGGTTTTCTCTCTTTCAACCCACTCCCTTCTTTCCCAGCCTCTCTTCATCCCAACACTCAGGACAAATGCTGGGGTCCGGCAGCTGCTGTGTGTTTCCATTCTCATGGAGTGGCTTTCCTCTCACCTCTCTGCTCTGCCTACTCAGAGTCTCTGTTTCTTTCTTTTCTCTTTTGTCCCCTGGTTATTTCTAGCAAATTTCCCCAGACTTCAAAGAAAAATGCTGGCATGTTATAGACCTCACTAGGAAGCCAGAGTACCGCATTCCTTCTGCACAAAGTATAGACCAGTCAGAACACATGACTTCCTCTTGGAATATCTATCTACTTTGTCCTTCGCTGGTGCTCCGAGGGTGCCACTTTGCAAACAGAGCTTTTTTGTTGCTGTTCCCCTGGCTGCCACCACCACCCTCACTTCTGCTCAGGATCCAAACCAAAGGAAGGGACTTACGATTTTAGAAAACCATAGCTGTGACAATAAGCTCAAGCACATCAGTGCTTAAAAGGAGGGCACAGTGATTATGGTAGAGACTGTTGCTTTTTGGTTCCAATCTTTACTCTCCCTTCTTTGTTAGTGACACCAGTATACTTCTCAACAGTTACCAACAAGTCAGTTCTGACTCATGGCAACTCCATGGGTGCGAGAACAGAACTGAGGCCCATAGGGGTTTCAATGGCTGAGTCTTCAGAAGTGGGTGGCCAGGCTTTTCTTTCAAGGAATCTCTGGGTGGACTCAAACCATCAGCTGTTCAGTTAGCAGGCAATCCCACTAAGCACTGGCATCACCCCGAGATTCTTCCTGAGCGATAAAAGCCAAAACCAGACGACCTACTGTGGTGTACTCGAACCCAACTCAACAGTGACCCTACAGGACAGAGCAGGACTGCCCCACACAGTTTCCCAAGAGTGCCTGGCAAGTTCAAACTGCCAACTTTCCAGTTAGCAGCTGTAGCACTTAACCGCTACACCCCCAGGGCTCCCCACCACAGAGAGAATCATATAGCCTTTTCTTATGCCTCCAGTGTTGGTGCTCTCACCAGTTCATGAGGTAGCCCAAACCACTGCTGAGAAGATCTGATTATTACAAAGATTTTCCTTTGCTAAGCAAAATTCTGTCCCTTGGTAATTTCCCCCTACCCTCTGAGATTCTAAGTCAGAAATTGAATACCATTGCATGTGAGCACCCAGAGGCACACTGGCTTTTCAGACTGAAGAAAACTTTCTTTTGTGATCATCATTTCCCTGTCCTGAAAACGCTAGTAGCACAGCGGTTAGGTGCTACAGCTACTAACCAAAAGGGTGGCAGTTCAAACCTGCCAGCCACTCCTTGGGACCTCAATGGGACAGTTCTAGTCTGTCCTATGAGGTTGCTATGAGTCAGACTCGACTTGACGGGGATGGTTTTGGACTTTTTTTTTCATCCCTGCCCTGGGGCCTAACCCTGATGCTCCAGTTACCCCCAGCAGACGTCACTGTCACACTTATCACTACACTAGCTGCTGCTGCTGAACACTTGCTAGTTGGTCAGGATCACATGGCATAAATTTACTAAATAAATATTTGTAGAATGAACAAAGAAAACTGGGGAGATTCCAAAGATAGCAGAAAGAAGCCAGATTAAATATTCTACTCGTTCATGACCTAAGGACACACAAGACTTTAAATTATACCTGTGTGGCTCTGAAATTGCTCATAGCCCACACCTATCTCCTCGACTATGCTTCCTAAACATTAAAACATTGCAGGAAAACCCAAAAGAGATTTCCAGTGAAACACTAGATGGGGCTGACACAGATGTCCCCCTCCTACTTAAACTCATGGAGGAAATTGTTGAAAATCAATTAATAGTCAGACTGACGCCTGAGCTCCATAATCTATAAGGTACTACAAAATATCAACAAGAAGACAATAAATCATCCAATTAAGCAATGTGCAAAGGAGATGGACAGACATTTCTCTAAAGAGAAGATCCAGGCAGCCAAAAAACACATGCGGACATGTTCACGATCTTTAGTTATTAAAGAAATTCAAATCGAGACTACAATGAGACATCATCTCACCCCAACAAGGTTGGCCATGATCCAAAAAACACAGAACAACAAACGCTGGAGAGGCTGTAGAGAAAGTGGAACTCTCCTACACTGTTGGTGGGGTTGTAAAATGGTCCAGCCTCTTTAGAAAGCAATCTGGCACTTCCTTAAAAAAATGGATGTAGATATACCATTTGACCCAGTAATTCCACTACTTGGAATATATCCTAAAGAATGAAGGCAGTTCACACCAATGGACACATGCACAAGAATGTTTATCTCAGCACAGTCCACGATAGCAAAAAGATGGAATCAACCCAGATGCCCAACAACAGAAGAATGGATAGGTAAACTATGGTATATATACTCAATGGAGCACTATGCAATGACAAAGAATAATGATGATTCCAGGAAACATCTAATAACCTGGTTTCAACTGGAGGACATTATGATGAGTGAAAGTAGTCAGCGACAAACAGACAAATATTGTATGAGACCCCTACGATAAGAACTCAAAAATAGACTTATGTATAGAAGAAAAGACTCTTTGATGGCTTCAAGGGAGGGGAGGGAGGGAGAGCGAGGGAGAAAGGGTTTAGATTAGATAGTTGGTAGAAATTTGGTTGGGTGAAATCAGTGATAGCACACATTAGAAACAAGAACAATTATTAAGTGGACTTCAACATAACTTGAATACTCCTTCCATCTTAACCCAATATTGCAAGGACAGAGTAGCTGGGGCAGGGGGCAGGGGACCATGCTCTTAGGTGAAATCGAGGCCAATCGGCACAACTAGCATTTTGCTAAGAGGGTTCTCTGCACCCCACATTGGTGAGTGGTATCTGGGTTCTTAAAAGCTGCCAAGCTGCCATCCGAGGGCACAGCAAATGGTTCCAACTCAGCAGGAAAGGATGCCCACCGAGGACCAAAATGACATGGGGTAAAGACAACCCAGAAGATAGAGAGACCCACATGAGTGGGTGCCTACATAGACTTTGGACCAGAAGAACTGGCTGGTGCCCGGCCACCACCAGTGATAGCCGCAATGGGGCTCACAAAGTTGAGTCTCACTGGCAACACAAGAATAAAAAGATGTGCACCCTGAGATCTCCACTAAAAGACCGCAATTGATGGTCCAGCAGCTTCGGGGTTCCCCTGGGAGCATGGCCCCTGTCCCTGAAGCTGCCCTTGACCATAAATCATAATGAAGGTCTACTCTTCAGACATGAATGGATTGGACTTGACGATGCAGAGTGACCATATACTGGATGCACTTTACGGTTCTACGCATCTATAGGATGTCATCCTGCTGACCTCTTGTTGGAGTTAGCGGAGTGGGTGGAGAGGAGGGGAAAGGAGACTGTCGGGAGGATGAGACATGTATGGAGCATAGAGGAACAGTGTGTTGTCACTGGACAGGGAGAGCAGTAGAAGCTGCATATAGGTGGGCATGTAAATTTATACGGGAATGCATATTTTCACTGAGTCATAATAAAAAAAAGAAAATCAATTACTAATCTGTCGATGTAGAACTAAACTTAGAAGTTCTAGGGAGGGAACTCTTCAGTAGTTGAAACAGAGAGAAAACAGAGTACAGGGTGGGAGTTAAAGCCCCAAAGGTTCTCTGGGGTAGGTGACTGGAGATGGGCTATAGATCTCTATCACTCAAAGCAGGGTCTCTTGGTCAGCAATATTGGGATCTCCTTCCTGGGAGATTGTCTGCAATACAGAATCTCGGTACCTACCCAGACCTACTGAATGAGAATCCACATTTCAAGAGGCCCAGACCTACCGAATGAGAATTGACATTTCAATAGGCCCTAGATGTTGCATGGGGCCTCTGGGAGCACATGGACAGTGTGAAAGGTTAACACACTTGACTGCTAACAGAAAGACTGGAAGTTAAAGGCCATCTAGAAATGCCTTGGAAGAAAGCCCTGGCAATCTACTTCCAAAAAATCATCCATTGAGAACGCCATGGAGCACAGTTCTACACTGACACATATGAGACCACTATGAGTTGGAATCAACGCAGTGGCAACTGGTTAGGTGATTCCTGTACGTCAGCACGTGAGAAGCACAGCTTTTGAGAAAACCAGAAAATCAAACCTTGCTGCTGTCGGGTCTATTCTGACTCATAATGGCACTACAGCACAGAGTATAAATGTCCCAGAGAGTATCCGAGGAGCGCCTGGATGATTTGAACTGCCAACCTTTTAGTTAACAGCCGCAGCTCTTAAAACACTAGGCCACCAGGGTTTCCAAGAGCTAGGCTTTAACACCCACATTGTAGCAAAAGTGAAAGCCGCAGTTCCTGTACAAGGTAAGCAATTAGAACTAGGGAGAACTTATTTAGGAAAAGATGATTTCATCAGAGAAACTCCTCTCATGACTCACTGCTATGGCAGAGAAGCAAACAGCCCATGTACACAGAAAACAGGTTAAAGGAAAAAATAAACAAATGAGAGTGGCTTCATCTTTGCCACATGCTGGCATAAAACCCAATTCTCACACTTCTGCCCAGGATTATAAGCCCAAAGTCAATAAACTAATAAAACTGGTCTAGAACAGAGAGTTCCATAATACAGAAATGACACAAAAGAAATGTCTCCACGTTCTAAATAATATAGATAATTTCTGCTGAAAATGGCATGCAAGTTAACAAAGGATTTGAGGAGATGCAATATCACAGAGTCGGCAAAGGTTACAAACGGGAAAATCATTCCCAAGAAATTACTGATAATTGGGCATCCTGAAAAGACAGTTGTAAGAAGTATGTCTAGGTTTCTAATGAAAACCCTGATGGTATATTGGTTAAGAGCTACAACTGCTAGCCAAAAGGTCAGCAGTTTGAATCCACCAGCCACTCTTCAGAAACTCTATGGGGCAGTTCTACTCTGTCCTTACAGCGTTGCTATGAGTCAGAATCAACTCAATAGCAATGAGTTTGTTTTTGGTTTTTGTTTATTTTTAGTTTTAGTTGTCTAAAAGTAAAAAAAATAGATAATTTATACCGCAAGAACAGAAAGTTATGAAAAGTTGGTTCAAAAAATAACTTACAAAAAATCTAAAAGTAAAAATATAACTATCAAATCTAAAAAGTGAAAAGGCAAGTCTCAGTGGGCTGGTTAAATAGCCCACTGACAAAGCTATAAAGAAAACTAATGACATAAAAAACAGATCTGATAAAATCATCAGACTATAACAGAACGATATGAAAAAAGTTTTTTATGAACAGCAAAATGCAAAACAAATTGAAAGACTCATAGGATACATTTTAATGTTCCTGTATATACCTGCTAATAAGAGCTACAGAAAGAGAAATGAAAAGAAAACAGGAGCACGAGGTTTAATACTTGAAGAGCTAACGGCTACAGAATTTCTCAGATTTGAAAAAAGTTACTAGCCTCGGATTGAAAAAGCACTCAGAATTAATGAAAACCAAATACACATTTAGACACAGGACTGTGAAACCACAGATTATCAAGGGAAAAGATACTATTTTAAAAGATATTAGATGATGCTATCCTACTAGCTTCTTACTTGAACGGAGAGGAGAAAATGGAGAGGAGGGGACAGGAGACTGTTAAGAGAATATGACACGTACAGAACGACAAGGAGGAGTGTGCTGTCACCAGGCAAGGAGAGCAAAAGCTGCTGCAGATAGGAGGGCAGGCAGATTTAATTTGGATTGTATACTTTCACTTAATCACAAAAAAAAAAGAAAAAGATATTAGAAAACAGAGTCAAATTATCCTTCAAGAAATATCTATTAGATACCCGCCTTCTTACTGGCAACAACAGCTACTAGAAAACAGATGAATACTATCTTAAAAGTGCTAAGAGGAAAAAAATAAAGAAGATAAATCTACAGTTCCATGTTCTGCAGTCTCACATCGGAGACTGGAGACAAAGGAAAGACATTTCAGAAGAAGATTAAGATTTAAATAAACACAGATCTTTCCTGAAAAAACTACTAAGGAATGACTTCTGCAAAAATAAAAGAGAGATGGGATTATAAGAAGCAACTGTGTGCAAATAAAAATGACTATCAAATTGTAAATATCTAAACAGATACAAAAAACCCAAACCCATCGCTGCCGAGTTGATTCCGACTCACAGCAACCCAACAGGACAGCTTTCTAAGGAGCGCCTGGTGGATGTGAACTGCTGACCTTATGGTTAGCAGACACAGCACTTAACCACTACTCCACCAGGGTTTCCAGATAAAGATTCTTAAAATAAGTAATGATGACTTAAAGAGGTAAAATCACAGTAGTACCCTTTAAACCTGGAACTCAGACCACTCCCAGAGGTCACCTACCAGCCAAAAGACAAAGCAGATCATAAAACAATATCACCTTTAAGTACTGTGCTCCTGTAAACAACTGTTTAAGTGACACCTAGTGGTCAACTGTTACCCTAGACCAGAGACAGGAAGGTTACGAGCAAACAAGAAACCTAGATTAAAAAAACAGAACAACCAAAATAGAAATATTGAGACAGCTGACACATTGTGAAAAGCAGACCCAATGTCACTGAATAATGTATGTAGAAATTGTTCAATGAGCGTCCAATTTGCTGTGTAAATCTTCTCAACAATCACAAAACTTTTTTAATGGTAGAAGTAAATCCTAGACCAAGATGAATAAAAGAGCAAAGTTAAAACATTCTAAGGTCTATGTTTTATTTAGAAAGGAAACAGAGATGTCAAATGATTTAAAATGTGTTCAAAACATGTTTAATTTAAAATGTGTTTGCAACGTTACCACTATAGAATAGAAATAAATGTGTAACTTCCAAGATGTAAAGAGCAGGGGGAGACATACCAAGTTTCCATACGGACACATCTTCATAAGCTGTCACTCTTGTCAGCTACCTTCCAGTAGATTCTGACTGAAGGCAACTCCATGCATGTAAAGCAGAACTGCTCTATCGAGTTATCATGGCATGACTTTTAGGTATCAGACTTCCAGGTGTTTCAGGGATGCCTCTGCATAGCTTCAAACTGTTCACCAAAATCATGGGCTAACAGGATAATCATCAAACTCACGACAGAGGCGGCCACTAGATAAGACTGGCAAACAGTTCAATGAAGAGCTCCTCATTATGAAGAAAGCTTTTTTTGTTCTTTTCTTGAAAAACAAGATCTAAGGCAAATATCCAAAGCAAAATGTTAATATTCATTTACACTTAGCAGTAAGTAGCAAACTTCTAGGCCTTTCTGTAATTTAAATTTTTTTCAGTTAAAGATAACAAAACCCAACCCAAGTGCCATCGACAGATAACAAAAAGTGATCGAAATCCAAAAGAATTTTGTGTTTTACATCAGCCTCCAGCCCACCGAACCCAGCGTACCCAGATGGTACTGAACTCCATCACTCACTGCTCTGACAGGGATCACAACAGAAGGCCTCAGCCAGAGGTGGAGAAAAATGTAGAACAAACTCTCTGAACTCAAAAGGGAAACACCAGAATTGCTGGCCTGATAGTCAGGTCCATAAAACAACACAAAACAAGTTTAAAAGGCCACACCAGCCCAGAGGCAAGGACTAGAAGGCAGGAGGGGACATAAAAGCTGGAAACAGGGAGCCCAAGGTTGAAAAGAAGGAGTGTTGATCAGCTGTGGGGTTGTTAGCCAATGTCATAAAACAATGTATGTACTAATTGTTTAATACTAGCTTGGTCTGTAAACTTTCATCTAAAGTACAATAAAAAAATAAGTAAAAAATAAAATACATATGATCATATAAAGCAAAAAAAAAGAAAGAATTTATGTTTGCTTAGGGGACAGCGAGGGACAGAGAGGTAGAGAGCTGGCCTCTGCTCCATGGCCATTGTGCTTGAAGGATGGTACCCAACAGGGAGCACCTACATGCTACAGGGAGAAACCAGGCTTAAAGGGAGGGCTGCTGGTGTGGGAATCCCACTCTTGACCCCATGAGGCCCTAGTCTTCGCAGCCAGCTGCTTTTCTATTCAGTTCTGTACCCTAGCCTGTGTTTACCCTCCGTAAAGCCATCCCCAACGAAGAAGACCCAACCTGCTGCCGTCGAGTCAGTTCTGACTCATGGCGACGCCGACGCCATGGGGCAAAGAAAAACTGCTCCACAGGTGCCTGGTAGATCTGAACTGCTGACCGTTTGGTTAGCAGCTGTAGCACTCAGCTGCTATGCCACCAGGATTTCCAAAAGCCATCCAGTCACACCAAAAACCAGGCCAGTTGCCATCAAGCTGATTCTCACTCGTCGTTACCCCATGCATTGCAAAGCAGAGCTGTGCTGCTTCGGGTTTGCCAGGCTGTGACCTCTCAGGAGCAGACCACCAGTCCTTTCTTCTGGAGTTCTCTGGGTGGCTTTGAACTACCAATCTTTTGGTGAGCAGTGGAGCACTTATCTTTGCATCTGCCTCACGACTCCACTCCAGTCCCACCGAGCTACTGTACTTTAGACACCTGTAGATGGTATTTGCGGAACCCAAGGGTACACAGTCACCAGAAGCTCTTCAGGAGGGGTCAACAGGGCTTGGTGCAAGACAATGATATATGCTTCACGTGTTTTTCACCATTGTTAGGTGCCGTCAGGTCAATTCCAACTCAGAGACACCCCGCGTCCAGCAGAACAATACACAGAACCTCGAAATATCTCTCTGAGATGAGCATTACTGACTACACGGGAATCGCTTCTGTGGCTGTGGTCTCTCACATAGTAAATGGCAGAACTGAATATGCCTAACAAGAAAAAAAAAAAAATCCCTCGAAGAGAGCAGGCAAGAGGCTTCACTCCTCCTTCACCTCTCACTAAAGCCCGCCCTTGACCCTGCCCTTGACCCTGAGAGTCCTCCTACCCCCATCTTTCCAACACTTCAAAGCACAGCCACATCACTGTGCCCAGGCTGGGCCACTGGCCTGCACCAGCTGGGTTCACCTACAGCCACCCAGCTGCCAAAGTCAATCTGCCATTTCCCCAGGCTGGGAAGAGATGGGGAAACCCTGGTAATGCGGTGGTTAAGCGCTGCAGCTGCTAATCGAAAGGTCAGCAGTTTGAATCCACCAGATGCTCCTTGGAAATCCTACAGGGCAGCTCCTCTCTGTCCTACAGGATCGGTGGAAGTCAGAATCAGCTCGATGGCAGTCAGTTTGGGAGGAGATGGGAGAAGGTAAAGAATTCCCCAGGTACATCTCCACAATGCGAAGGCAAGTATAAACTGGATGCAGACACAGAAACCATCAGCACAGGAATACATGCTCTATGCCCAACAGTGGACAGACAGCTTAGCACATGTTGTCTTACGTCACCCTCCCAACAAGTCCACAAAGCATTAGTCACCCATTTGATGTGGCAGAGAGGCTCACAGAGGATAAGTGACATCCTAGAATTTATGAACTGTTTCTCCTCTGCAAAAAGACTGAGAGGTTTAGGACTCCCAGATCCCAGAAACATGACTACTAGCTTCCCACTGTCACCTTCAAAAGTTCTCCAAGGGTCGTGCATGGCCCCAGATGACGCTGACGACAGTAATAACAACGACATGACCGTGAACACTGCTGGAGCTCTAAACATGTACCATGTATGCCTTATACCATGCTCCTACTCAGAACACATCTATAAGTACAATCATGATCCCATTTCACAGTCCAAAAACTAGAGTGTTATAACCCACCCACCCCCCGACCTAATTCTGACTTACAGCGACCCTATAGAGCAGAGCAGAACTGCTCCACAGAGTTTCCAGGAGATTGAAACTGCCGACCCTTTGGTTGGCATACATAGCACTTAACCACCATGCTGCCAGAGTTTCCAGAGGGCTATAGGGGTCAGCTCTTTGATCATATTTGAGTCTAGAAAATGATGGAGGAGGGATTTTGTTCAGACCTCAGGGAGCCCCAGTGATAAAATGGTTAAGAACTTGGCTGCTAACTAAAGGGCTGGTGGCTCAAACACACCCAGTGGCTCCACAGGAGAAAGACCTGGAGATCTGCTTCCACCAAGATTACAGCCCAGAAAACCCTATGGAGCAGTTCTCTGTCACACGGGATCACTGTGAATCCACACTGACTCGATGGCGCCTAGCAACGACAACATTCTGATGCTGGAATTCAAATGTGTG
The DNA here is from genome assembly GCA_028571685.1 of Heterohyrax brucei. Taxonomy (NCBI): domain Eukaryota; kingdom Metazoa; phylum Chordata; class Mammalia; order Hyracoidea; family Procaviidae; genus Heterohyrax; species Heterohyrax brucei. The sequence goes on from CM053149.1 coordinate 57,876,952, forward strand.
ACTGCTACACTAGGAAGAATTAGGTCTTCAGTGTCAGAAAAGTCCTATGTAATAGTGGCTTAAACAAGACAGAAGTGTATTTCTTTCTGAATTAAATGAATGTTAGAAGCTGACAGTCCAGAGCTACTTGACATTTCCTCAGTATTCCGATCCACCTTCTCATTCTGCCACGCCTAAAGTATAGGCCTCATCCTCATGTTCTAACATAGCTGCTGGAGTTCCAGCCATCACATCTGCTTTACCAGCATAGAGTAAAAAGCAGAAGCCAAATACCCCTTGTCTTTTAACAATGTTTCCTAAAAACCATCAATACTGGGCATAGGAAAACTTTTTCACTAACTGAGCCTTCGGCCCAGCACTCTTGGTGAGCCAAGCTGGACCAGGCATGAGACCAGTGCTACCGTTTTATGTGCCCTAGAGTTGACTTCCGACTCACAGCAATCCCAAGTGACAGAGTAGAACTGCCCCACAGGCTTCCTTGGCTGTAATCTTCATGGGAGCAGACTGTTGGGTCTTTCTCCCATGTGGCCATGGGGTATATTCAGACTGCCGCCTTTTTGGTTAGCAGCTGAGTGCTTACCCGGTGTACTACCAGGCAGGCTTAATGTCTAGCCTGGGACAAAACAGGCTAGTGGCCTTCCTGTCCTCTTCCCACAAGGCCTGTCTGGCCGCATCTGGTACACGGAGAAAAGAGAGACATTTCAGGAAGGGGTGAGAAACCAAAAGAAGAACAGCCCTTAACTCAAGCAACCAGTAAACAACCGTGGACAAGATCTGCCCCAGGAAAAGAGTGCGGAAGGGCAGGAATCCCCTGTCCTCCCCACAGTGATTTCAGTACGCCTTTCGGCAAAGGTCACACAGCCTCGTAATGACAGAAATGACCGAGTTTGGATGGGAACCAGGATGGAACTGGCTTCAAATCCCATGTTCTCTCTATTGTGCCACACCAGCTTTTTTCTTTCTGCTGAACCAACAATATCCTCCCAGGAGTTACTCAAACAAACAAAGGGGATACATGAGGTTAAGTGTTACAGATGTTACTGAAGCTGGGAAGTTGCTCTGCGAGTCCCTGCTGCCCCAGCCAGGAGCCACCAGACACCCTGGCACTGCCGTGAGAACAAGCGTTCCAAATGACTGGGTGACGGAGGGTGATCTATGGGAGCTGACAGACCCGATGACCTCAAGAGGAGTCACACTTGGGCCTCGCTTGGGTGATGAGAGGAGGAAGAGACTGCTAACAGGGACCCTTCTATTCTGCTGGTGTCTGCCTTTTCCCATCAACTATGTCCTACCTGGTGCAGCCATGGATGACAGCAGTTTCTCCAGCATTTTAGTCCATTAGAGGCTGGACTGCTTGTCTCCTACCCCGAGACCTGCTCCTGGCAGAAGACCCCATCTCTTGACCTCATTCCCCCACCCCCCTCCCCCAATTTTCCAAGCCATTTCTGTGACACGTCAACACAATCAGCAAAGCGGGAGGCCCGGGCAGAGCAAACAGTAAAGGAGCTGGGCTGCTAACCAAAACACCAGAGGTTTCAGTCTGTCCACAGGTGCCTCAGAAGAAAGGCCTGGTGATTGACTTTTGAAGATCAATCATGGAGAACTCTGTGGAGCCCAGGTCTACTCTCAGACATGCAGGGTCTCCCTGAGTCAGAACTGACCCCACAGCAACTGGCTTACTGGTTCTCAGGAAAGCCACCCTTGGTGCTTTGTCTCTCTTTTCCCTGTTACTCCACATTCCCTCCCCACCTTACAATTTTCTCACTATGTTGACAGCAACCACAGCCACCATGGAACACTATGGCAGAAACAATAAGTGGCCAGAATGTTCTGTAGTGGAAAAAAAGAGAAACTGAGAAAGGAATCTAATCTTCCTGAAATGCTTACACAGAACTGAACTGATCCAGGTAAAAACAATTCCAGAGAAACGAAAACAGGATAAATTAGCAATGCTTTCATGGAGTCATGTTTAGAAAATTGATCACAGGGGAGAAAAGACAGCAGTCCCAGGGGAAGCAAGCCTTGTCCTAGCATTCAGCTCTAAGAAAAATTTCTCCCATGGGAGTGCCACGTTCACTTCCAACGACTTAGACCATTTGAGGTCACTGACCTCTGTGTGAGTCTAATTAAATCTGTGACCCTACTCTCTAGGAAAAGGTATACATACTATAACCGAATGCATTTTTCATTCCACTCCTAGGAATTCACAGGCTACAGAAGTTTATCCACAGATTGTCAGTCTAGAACACGGGCGAGACAGAGACCCTTGTCTCAAGCCTTTCCCCAGTGGGGAGGACGGCAGAGAAAGGAGTGAGCGAGGTGCTGGCTAAGGACATGTGGGGGTTACACCAACGGGCCCCCTGAGATGTGGCTGCCTTTACACCTTACAAAACACTCAAAATTAGAACTTCATAAACTCTTACGACGCTTTTCATTCGTAGTTCCCCTCCCCACCCCCACTACCTCTTCACATTTTAATATATAGAATAAAACTAAAAAATTAGCAGATGCAAAGCTGATACCAACTCACGGCAACTCGTGAATCACAGCAGAACAGTGCTGCACAGTGTTTTCAATGGCTGACTTTTCAAAAGTGTATCACCAGCCCTTTCTTCCAAGATACCTTTAGGTGAACTTAAACCCCTAACTTTTTTGTTTTGGAGTCACATGCTTTAACTACTTGCATGATCTGAAGTCTCCAACTAAAACAAAGAGGTTGTGGAAAAAGAATTTGGCCCTAATTGAGCCCTAGATGCAAAGCCATTCCTGCAGGCTTAATGTTGGGGTCTTCAGGGCCACAGGAGTGAGCCCAGAAACACTGAGCAGGAAAATGGATGACAAAATGCCAAGAGTAGTGCTCTAATCCTTCTCTTCCTGAGTGTATGAGCTCTGAACTCTGGTGAAAAGGAAGGGAAAGAAAGACAGGCTTTGACATTACACAGGCAAGCACTAAAATGTCACTTTGTCACTATCTCCCTTGCTGGCTTTGGGCAAGTCTTTGTATCTGTCTAAGCCACATGTTAGTTGACACATCAAGATACCAAATAAACATGAGATCCCGTAAGGAATTCAGATAATCACACCATGGGGCAACGAGGAGTCAGGGTGCCCAGCCTTGAGGACACGGAGGGTGCACTTAGAGTCGTTCAGGTTCCTGGGGGCCCACACAGAAACCTCCGGCTTGCTCACAAAGCCCCAGAACCAGCAGTGCAGTCCAGAATCATCCTCTGAAGAGAGATCAAAGGCCGAAATGCAGGCCATGCTTTTGTGGGAAAGGGTGAAAGATTACAAAATAGTCGTCAAAGATGGAGCAGAAAATACCAAAGAGGAGGCACCGTGCCTGAAGAAAAGGGGGAGGAAAAATGCTGCTTTTGACCTTTGGCTAGAGAACAGACTCCAAATCCCAGCCCAGGTGCAGGAGCCAGATGGAGCCCTGCCTCGGCACGGCAAAGACCTCTCCCCATGCCCGATCTGACCATCAGAGGCAGGGCTGGCTGGGTCTGCCTACCCTCCAAGGAGAGCTCCTACTACCACCCAAGGTGAAACAGGCCAGCCTAGACTTTTCCCCACACGAGATTATTTCCAGAAAGGAAATCTGCCAAGAGACAAGAGCTACCGAGAGTGAGGAGGGGAAGTGACAGATTGAGGCCATGTGGGGAGAGCTGATTTCTGATGCTACTGCTTGCCACCAGCCCCCGAAGAGGAATCCAATGCCCGAGGAAGAGGTAACTTCCTCTGCAGACCCCACTCACTGGCGTAGGCTTGCAGAGAGGATGTCTGTCTCTGCTGGAATGCCAAGATGCCATTCTGGTCCCCACTGGCCTCCCCAAGAGGGCACAAACAGAGCCAAGTCTCTCTCCAACCACATACCACCTCTTTTGGGAACCCCTTTCCCCATACACACCAAATTAGCCTCATTGTCCAATCCAAAATGGACGGAAAGGAAATGCAAGCAAGGCAACCCAGAGCCCTCCACAGGGTCTCACCTTCCCCCTCCTCCAGCCCTTGTCTGGGGCTTGCTCTCTCCCTGGCAGAGCTCAAGATGAGCTTGTTTCCCCAAGGTTGTGACAAACTAATTTTCTAAATTGCATGAGAACAGAAAACCAAACCCACCAAAGCTCTCATCTCGAGAACAGCTTTGCAGTCACAAGCAACGTGCTAACAATTTCATGCTGTTTTAAGAGTTTCTAACTAAGCAACGTGTACCAATAACCAGATGTGCCCTGATACCAGGAGAAGAGAACATCAGCTTCTCGAGACAGACAGAGATTAGTAATACAGAAAAACACTCATCAAGCAATGTAGCTTCTAAGTGTGGTGGGCTGGACACTGGCAAGGAGGCTCGCTCCATCAGCCTGGGCAGACTGGAGCAGCAAACCATCTCCTTGGTTACCCTGAAGGTCTCCCGGTCAGTATGTTCCTTGTGCCTGTGGCTGTGCTAGGGGTACCAACTAGATGCCAACAGCCTGTGCAGGAGAAAGGCAAGGGAACAACACATCATCACATCACAGTATGTTACACAGTGTCCTAAATGCAAAGAGAAGCAGGAGCCTGGGAGGAGCACCTAGCCCCATCTGTGCAGGAATCAGGGTGCTTCTCAGTGGAGCTCTGTTTCGATTTATTTCAAGGTTTACTTACAGAGCACTTATTCCACAGTCCCTGGTGGGTGCACACACTTAGCATGCTCAGCTGCTCAGTCAAGAGGTTGGTGGCTCGAGTCCACCCAGAGGTGTCTTAGAAGGAAGGCCTGGTCTGCTTCTAAAACCTTGGCCACTGAAAACCACACAGAGCTCACTGCTCCTCTGACACCCATGGGGTCACTGTGAATCAGAGCTGACCCAGCAGCAAACGGTGCATTAGGTGCCACGGGGAGTCAGCACAGGAAAAGTCAGACACAGCTCTTGCTTTCGTGGCATGTGTCATCTAGGAGAATAAGGGGCAGTCCTCAAACAAGTGCATGAGAGCCTGTTGACTGTGACCACAGCAGCTGATTCCCGAGTCCTCACTCAGCCAGCTGCATAGTGCGGGAGCCAACACTGTGTCTAGTGGCACACCAGCCAAGGGCCACAGACTTTCAGGGAGGCTGATCCTGCCTCTTCTTTACAGGTCTGTGGCTTCTGATCAGATCTCCTTTTCCCAGTGGGATGGCGTCATCTCCAGGTCTCTGTCACCAAGGCCTTGTCCAATGCTGAGTAGACAACAGCAACCCACGGGGGCCAGGGCTGGGGTTCTGAGCTGCCCTGGGAGAGTTGGGTGGGGACTGACTCAGAACACAAGGATGCCCAGCATGCTACCTTAACCTAACTGCTTATTTTACCAACTGCTTACACTGCACAGCAGTTAATGTTTTTATAAGTCCAGAAATTATCATGAAGTAACACAACTGTATTGCATTTAGGGTTTAAAAGCAACCATTTGCTAAATGTAAACCTGTAACTTGTAACATGATTTTTCTAAATGCTTTGTTTGGGCAATTCTTCTTTTTTAAATAAAAAAAAAAAAAAAAAACACTGAAAAAAGGAGCTGCCTGGACTCCCCAGTCCTGAGAGGTTACTCCAGTTCAGGGCTCCTCCCTGCACCTCAGGGAGTCCTGGTTCCTCGGCCAAGTCCACCAGCTCCAGCCGTGAAGAAAGCCTGACAGCTCTCTTTATTAGGGCTGTGTGTTTGTCACCTGTTAACTCGTTTATTGCCCCAGCTCTACAGTGGGGAGGGGAGGAAGGGAAGGTCACAAGTAGGTGGGAATTGCACACCTCAGGAGCTTCCCCTGGTCATTATTTTCCCAGAATGACCTGAGGGGGGAGGGAGACAAAGGAGGGAGGGGGACAAAGGCCGCCTGGAGCTAACACGTGATGCGACAGTACAAAAGAACTGCAAACAGGCCCCTAATTAATGGGTTATCTTAGAGCTGTTTCCCTGTTTAGGGACTTCATCCCAATAATTGCAGGCTCCATAATCATTAATCAGTCACCACTAGACTTTTCTGGGTGCTGATCACAAGCCCAGCCCTGTTCCCGCAGCTGTGAAGAGAGAAGAGCGAAGAAGAGGATCTCAGTCTCCCTAAGTGACTGCTGTGCACCCGGTGCAGAGCTGGGCACTTCACGCAGAGGAATCTTTACCGTGACCTTGGAGGAAGGCATTGTTCTCCCCCTTTTACAGATGAAGAAACTGAGTCCCAGGGAAATTAGCTAGGTTTGTTGTGTTGTGATGGTGAGGTGACATGAAGTCTATCCCAACTCCTAGTGACCTCAGGTGTGACAGAACAGAACTGCGACCATAGGGTCTGCTAGGCTGTAATCTTCCCAGAACCAGATCTCCTGAGTAGATGAGAACTCCCAACCTTTCTGTCCTGGCTGAGCACTTAACTGTTGCACCATCAGGGCTCTTTAGTTCAAGGTCATCAGTTGAGAAAGGAGAGGGTAAGAATTTGAACTCAGATCTGGCCAAGCTCAAAGCCTGAGTTCTTGCTGTCTGGAAGTTAAAGACTAATTATTCAAAAATGACATAACACAGGAGAACTCAGCAGTGGGTTATATGAGGTCCACTATCAGGACCATAGGCATCTACAGAAAGCAGAGGACCCCTGCCCGAGAGCTCAAGAAGGGATGTCCCAGAGGAGCGGCAGCCTGGGCTGGGCTCTGAAGGGGAGGGAGCATCCTCCACGTTAAATAAATTGTACTCGGCCCTTTCTCCTACCACTAAGTCCAAGGTTGGACAAGACTGTGGAATCTGTACCTCACTTGGGGCCAATAAATGTTTAGTCCAGCATTAGAGGGGGACGTGAAGACACACAAATGCACGCACAGACACACACATACATACACACAGATGCACACGGGCAGACCCACAGCAGCAGCCCCAGTGGGTGACCGGTACCAGCACAATGAAAAGGTCTTAGTGTCTGGCGATGAGTGCTGGCATCAGGCCCCAGCAAGGATTAGGGCGAAGGCCAAGCCGAGGGAGAGCCAGGGAGCCAGCGAGTCCGGTGACTACCCCGGACCTGGATGGCTGGCAGCTCCCGAGGAATGTCTCCTCCAAGTGCTCGATTTAGACTCTGTCCCAGAAGATGAGAAACACCAGGGCCCCAGAGAGGCGCCAGGAACTTGTGGTGAGAAGACGACTGGAAGCAGAGGCGGAGGGGAGATGGGCCCTTTCTCTGTCACCAGTCATCCGAGCCAGGCCCCTACCTCTAAGCGCTCCCTCCTTGGGCCCTAAACACACACTAGCCGGGTTTTCACATGCCCAGCCCACAAGGTTAAATGCACATCACCCCCCCACACGGAGGCAGCCATGGATCTCTCCTGGGCCCTGGACCTTCCCGCACCAAGGTCTCCGGAAGGCAGACACACAGGGCCCTCAGACTAAGCCTGGGCCGGTCAGAGAGCTGAGGGCCTGCCACGACCTGGCCAGGTGGTCCCACACTGGGCATCCCCTGAGCAAGGTTGTGTGCCAGCCTGGGGAAATCCCAACGGGCAAGTTATTCTTTGCTAGAGCTGGGAGAGAAATGTGGGCCTGACCCTTCACCCCAGCCCACCTGCCATCGCTCCTAGGACCTGACACAGTGGCTGTCTGACAATCCACAACGCATGTTTCTTTGTCAACTGGCTGTGTTTCTACTTTACAATGCAGAGGTGCTGTTGAATCACAGGAGCAGGCTAAACCTCCCTCCAACACTCAGGTCTCTCAGCATCCAAAGAAAGTGTACTCTACCCTACAGAATAGGCTTGGAGCTAGTGACCAGGCCCCCCCAAAGACACAATAAGCCCAAACTCCAAATAGGAAGGCCCAGGCCCAGCTCTGACTAGCAACCAGTACAGTTCACCTGGAAATTCACCTCTCACTCAGATGCCCACCTCTTAAAAATTCTGAATTAGGGCCAACGTGGGGGAACTCAGAATTCCCACAAGTGTGAGCTGAGGTGACCTGCTTTGTTCTGAAGGTGGCTCCCTGCCTCCTTTCTCCCTCCCCCATTTGGCTTTTCTTCACTGAGTAGTCAGGGAGACAAAAAGCCCATTGATCATCTTGACATGCCACCAGATACTAAGGTTCACTCATGCCAAGGGAACCCATGGAAGAGGTTCTAGAAAAGCCCAGCTCTCTACACCACAGCCCACCAGGAAGGAGGCAAGAGAGAACAGGACACAAAAAAGGAGACAGAAGAGGCTGGATTTTCTAAGCCTTAAAATCCTGGAAGAAACACAAAGCCAAGTCTGTGATCTTCATTCAACTGGCAGTGATTTGTTATTCTGGGAAGATGGTGGTGTTGAGGGACCAGGAAGGACAGAAGATACTGTCCTATGGGGCCCGACACTTTCAGACACAGCATGGCGGCTGGGTCTGAGTGGCAGAGGATTCTTACAACTGGGCACCACCCTCCAGAGCATCCACAGGAAAAGATCCCCGGTCTTGAATCCTGGCCCAGCCTGTTTCCAGTCTTCAAGCGCCCCCTTCCGCAGGGCTTCTCTTGGGGCTGACCGCAAACAGACCGGCACCAGCTTAGGTCTGCAGTGAGGCAGATGTCAAGGCTGAGCAAAGGAAACCCTTCCTTCCTGCTCATCTTGGGTCTCTCTGCAGGCCCCCAGCTAACTCACCGGTTCCCTTTGTGCCCTCCCTTTGTCTCTGCATCTCTGTCTCCCTGTCCCCATCTCTCTCCCTATCTCTCATCCTGCCCGTCTCTCTAGCTCCCAGTCATCTTGTGTGTGTCTCTCTTGCTGGCGTGGCTCTTTCCCACCCTCTGCCTCTCCCTTCCCTCCCTCCAGCCCCCATCCACGCCGAAGCCAGCAGAAGGGGAGCAGCGCTAAGCCGAATGGAACAGGAAACCGCTCTTTGGACTCTGAGCACGTTCCAGTGGAACAGGCTCTTGCTGAAAGCGCGACGGGCCAACTCAGACACTGAATACCCGCTGCCAGGCCAACCCAGCCACTGAACACCCACCACCAGGAGAAGCTACGGCTGCAACTCTAAACCCTGCCTCCCTCTTCGCCTCCCCTGCCTTCTCCCTGCATAGGTCTCAGTCACCACCAGTCCATGGCAGCCTCTCAGGTCCCAATCTCTGATGCAGCCTAACTGAGCAAGAGATAGGGATAAAGGGGGATGCTGCTGAGAAACTTTCAGGAAGTACCTCCGCACCAAGGACTCACCAAGGACAGCTAGCAAGTCCAACAAAAGTGACATTTAAGGACACTGCCCATAGCTACAGAGACATCCCCATGCCTGCTGCTGCCAGTGCTGATTTGTGGGTACTAAGCCACCCCTGTAGAAAAACAGCTAGGATCGTGGGTCTTCCAGAGACAGGCAGGACTCATGCATGGTCCTCACCTCGGATGGCAAGAAGCTACCCAAAGTCTAGAGAAAGCCCTACTCACAGGGCAGGTTTTTTCATCTTGAATGTTTAGGGTTGTCTACAGACAGGGAAAAGTCCCTAGGTAGTGAAGATAGTTAACACACTCAGCACTAACCAAAAGGTTGGAGGTTCAAGTCCACCCACAGGAACCTGAGAAGAGAAAAAAGTGACCTACTTCCAAAAAAACAGCCATTGAAAACCCTATGGAGCACAATTCTACTCTGACACACTTGGGGCCACCAAGAGTCAGAACAGATTCTATGGCAACTGCTTAGAGAACTGGTTTGCCAGGTAAATACAGGACACCCAGTTAAATTTCGGATAAACCACAGACTGGTTGGCTGGTCGGTCAGTCAGTCAGTTGGCTGGATTCTTGCAGAACAATTGCAACATACCTGCACTAGAAAATTATTCACTGTTGAGATGGAATTCAAATTTAACTGAATGCTCTGTGTTTCTGTTTGTTAAATCTGACAATCTTGCTACAGAAGCCCCTGACTCCACAGTCATCCTGAAAACGATGAGACAGTGTCCCGGGATGATGGCGACAAAAAACCGCAATCTCTGACCTTTCTCTTACCCCCTCCTCCAGGTTTTGATTCCTCTGGGCCCAACTCACCTAAGTTCTCCATCCCAGCCTCTGTAGCCTTCACTCCGCCTTACTCCTCAGCTGCTCTAAGCTCTATGGCCCAGGTGTAGACTGATCCATCTGCCTCCTGAAGCAACTGAATTGAGGCTGAAGTTTTTTTCAAAAGGGACTGTATTAGACAATCCAAGGAGCAAATAAGTATTTGAATCCATTTAAAAAATTGCAGTAGTTGTCACACGGGAGGAGAGCAGATGCCAAAGACTTGAGACCAGGTAAGCCCAGCTATGGCCTAGTCACCCTTCTCCTTTATCATGGCTCAAATTGTATCCCCCCAAAAATGTGTGTGGCAATTTGGCTAGGTCATGACTGCTGGTATTGTGTGATGGTCCTATGTGATATAAACCCTACCTCTATGATGTTAATCAGGGAGAAGGAACAGCAGCTGTGTTAGTGAGGAAGGGCTCAGTCTACAAGGTGGTACCATACAGTGAGGCAATCTCTTGGAATATACGGGAAAGGGAAACATGCAGAGAGTTGGAGACCTCAGACCACCCAGAAAGCAGTGCAGAAGCAGAGAACATCCTTTGGACTATGGTCCCTGCGTCTCAGAAGCTCCCAATCCAGGGCAAGACTGACAAGAAGGACACTCCACCAGAGCCAACAGAGAAAGACCTCTACAGGAAATGACACCCTGAATTTGACTTGTAGCCTACTGGACCATGACAGAATAAAATTTGTCTTTTTAAAACTATCCACTTGAAATTCTGTTAGAGCAGCACTAGAGAACTGACCTGACCCTGCCTACCCTGCTTTGCTTGGCTACCAACTGTCTGCCATGCTCCAGTGTCCTTCTCTAGCCATGCCTCAAACAGAAAAGTATCCGCAACCAGGAACCAACTGCCATCGAGTCAATGCCAACTCATGGCAACCCCACCCTTCTGCTATCCACAGGTCCAACGACTTGGAGCAGTATTTTTAAGCTGGCTGCACCTTTTGGAAAGCTGGACCAACACTCTGCATCAGGAGTTCTCGCTGGCTGGCTGCACATTAGAATCAACTTGGAAGCTTTTTGCTGCTGATTCCAGACCAATTAAATCAGAATTTCTGAGAGTGGAGTTCAAGTATTGGGGTATTTAAAAGGTCCCCAGATGGTTCTAATATGTAGCCAGGGTTGAAAACCCATGTACGTCAGAATCACCTGAGAAACTATTAAAAAAAAAAAATACTGATGTTCAGATCCCACCTTCAGAAATTCTGATTTAATAGGTATGAGGTGCGACTCGGGCACTGGAATTTGCAACAGCTCCCCAGGGGATTTCAATGGGCAAGGAAGTTGGCAAGCCACAGCTCTTCATACTGGAAAATATTTCCAGTCTCCCAGGAATTATACGAAAATGCTGATGTGGATTCAGTGTGTCTGGGTAGGGCCTGAGAGCCTGCATTTCTAACTAGCTCCCAGGAGATGTCCATACTGCTGGTCTTCAGACCACACTGTGACGAGCAAGATCCCGGATCAGTGAGGCCCACGTCAGGATGTATATGAGAGAATCACCTAGAACCAAACCAAACTCACTGCCATCAAGTCAATTCTAACTTACTGCAACCATACAGACAGAGCAGAACTGCCCCTATACAGTTTCCAAGGAGCACCTGGTGGATTTGATCTGCTGACCTTCTGGCTAGCAGCCATAGCACCTAACCACTACACCGCCAGAGTTTCACTGAGAACCCTTAAAAATGATTACAGCCTAGGTCTCACTCCAGAGATTCTGACTTAACTGGCCTACTATTCAGCCTGGACATCAGAGGTTTTAAAAGCCCTCCTGGTGCTTCTAGCATGCAGCCATGGCTGGGAACCTTAGCAGCGAACCAACATCTAGACCGTTTACAGGTGGTCCTGTGACCTGCTGTGGGCACACTGCTCTTCACAAGCCCTTCTGACTCACGACCATTCCTTGCCCCACCTGGCAGAAGACTATGTGCCTCAGAAAGCTATGTCCTCTAGTAAAAAATGTCCTTTCTCTCATTTTAGGCTGAATAAAGCCTCTCATACCCAGCTCCGTCACAGAAGAGAGATGACTGATGGGACACCCTCAACCAATAACTGATCTGATCCACAGAAAAGACTCAGCAACCAGGAGTCAGTTGCCACCAAGTCAGTGCCCACTGACGGCCACCCCATGGGTGTCAGAGTAGAACCACGCTTCATACACTTTTTAATGGCTGATTCTAGGTCCTTCTTCCAAGGCACCTCTGAGTGGACTCGATCCTCCAGCCTTTTGCTTAGCGATCAAACACATACATTGTTGGCATCATGAGGGCCCCCCCGGAAAGTACGGTCACCCACCAAAGACAGCAGCTCTGTGGTTTGACAGGGCACTGTTGACCAAAGGTGCTGAGCAGTGTTTGTTACTTGGTGGTTCCCAAGCTGGGTTCACATAACCTCTCCCCTCTCCGGCGTCATCCCTTTGACATGGCGTCGTGGTGGCCTGAGGAACAAGATTAGGCCTGCTGACAACCAATGAGACAAATGGAACTGAGGAAATTACGGCTCTGTTTTTGGTGTTATTGCCACACAATTATTCATGAATCATTTTCTCTCCTAGGGGATGACCATAAATATCACCTGTCAGGCGTCTTCAGGAGCCCCAGTGGTGACACAGCTTGGTTACTACCCAGAAGGTTGGAGGTTCAGACCCGCCAGCTGCTTTGTGGGAGAACAATGTGGCAGACTGCATCGTAAGGAAAACAGTCTTGAGACCCTAGGGGGCAGTTCTTCCGTGTCCTACAGGGTCACTCTGAGTTGGCGGCCACTCACCAGCAGTGGGTTGAATGCTTTTTCATCCGTAATGCTCGTATCTTCAGATGGGGCCTGGAGCTTTTGCGGGAAGCTGGACGCTGCTGACAGGAGTGTGAGCCCACGTCTCGGGCGTCCAGCGTTGGTGTAAAATGCGAACTCTAACGTGTAGAATTTTCAGGTCGCTGAAGCATCACCCTTTACTGAAATGGGTCTGGAATTAATAAGGCACGTATCAAACTCAATTGTATTTAATCTTCCTGGCTACCTAGAGGAAAGCCTAGCACAGCCCTGCACAAATGGAAATTAAACATGAAAGGTCGTCTGAAGTGAAAAAGTAAGACATAAAGGAGCCTGTTAAACAGGGTAAAATAGGGTAGCCCAGCCCATCACCGTATCCCCGTTCATTTTTCTCCCGGTAGTGGAGGCGATGACCCCCCTAAGAAAATGGGAGCAGACATGAGCACAGAACAGTGTTTTCAGTGGCATACCTGAAGGACTTCCCTCTTTGCACACCTCTGCAGTCTCTCCCAAGTGGAAAATCACACATTCTGTCCTTCAGCCTGAGAGCACAGAGGGAAGGCAAGCAAAACAGGGCCTCCCTGTGAACTTGGCCACCCTCACCCCGCCCAGCTACAGTCCCCAGGAGATGGCCAAGGAGGTGAGTGAGCCTGAGCTGAGGCCACTGAGGTAATGGAAGGGTCAGCTCTAGCAGCTGACACGGGATGAGGAGCCGACACCCACTCAGGGCACTTCCAGCTGACACTGACCTCTCAGTCCTGGGAACATTCCCCAGACCGCCGCTAATCGTGGGCACATCTGGCGTTTGGACAGCATCCAGAAGGGGGTTTGTGTGAGAAGTCAGCACGATAACCCACTGGGGAGCTGAGGGGGGGGGTGCGGCACCGCTGAGGGCAAGCAACAGGCTTGGCTGCATGCGTGTGCGCTCGCGCATGCGCACGAGAGACAGACAGAGATGTGGTCAAGCTGTGGCTGGTGAGTTAGAGAAGAGAGATCACCTAATCCCTGTGCACTCCACTTGCCCTACCCCCACCAAGAGATGAAAAAACTAGAAAGAACCCAGAGAGCCAGAGGAACGTCCCCAGAGTTACAGGACTGGTCAGCGATCGTCTAAAACCCGGTCCTGCCCTCACTCTGATGCACACTCCACATTTCTACACTCTCTCAAAGTGCAGTACTGTAGCTCAAGATAATCCTGGGGCTAGGGTGATGGAAAGAACCCAGCTGTTTCTTCTCGGCTCACTTCCTGTGATTTGCAGATGTACGGGACCCTTTTCTAAGGCGGTAACACAAGTCGTTGGTTATCTCCATTCCCTCTGCCTATCCATACACCCCAGTTCTATCAGTGGGGTTTCTTTTTCGCATTTGGAAGGCGTGGCCCTTTCGGACTGGCTCCTGTACTTTCATCAGACAGGAACGTAATAACTTGCGTCCCACCCCAAGGTAAGGAACTCTTTAACTGGGAACAAGACTCCATGGCACAGCAACATCTAGCCACACAGGTCAGGAATGACAAGGATCTTGACTAGGACTCAGCCTCTGCGTTGAAAGCCTGATACCCAGAGGTGACTAAGCAAACCAAATCCAGGGTAAGAGAGATTATAACCTCACCTACCCACCCACAGAGAAGGCTGCCCCCAACTGCCAGAAAGAAATTCTTTCCCAGTAAATGGAATGTAGGGCTTCCATGACCCCTGGAGTGACCTCGCCGCTCACGGGCACCACGCATCAAGTCTATGCCAGCAATCCCCTCCTGTGGAAACCTCTACACACAGACAATTCTGGAAACCAGGAATCGCATCCACCCGCCAAGCTGTTTTTTTCACAAAAGTTCTCTGACTTGATTCTTGATTCAGAGTTTCCAGGCTGAAGTCTACTTACTAAGAGTCAGGCCACTACGTCAAATCTCAAAGACACTTGCAAGGCCTTCCGGTACAAATAATCGATGACTGCAGAGATCTGATCGTCCACCTCCCTTTGTTTTATACTTATAATGAGCCCATTAATAGGGCAGCCACACAGGTGAAGGCAAGACCCACGCCCAGCTTCCTGCACTGAGTTGCAGCTCCGATAGTAACTGGTCATTTGCAGCGCTGGTCAGCACCATTCCCTTCAGCGTCTACAACAGTCTTCACACGAAGGGCAGCTATCATCCACCATCTGGTCAACTTCGTCCTCTTCCGGAATAATCCGAAAGGGAAAATGTCTTCGCTCCAATTCTCCTACCTCAGTGAAGAACCACCCCCAACCCCCACGCCTCTCAGTCCTGTCGTCTTAACTGAGAAATATGCTGTACCCATCAATGATGAGCAGGACAATACTAATCGGAAACAGAAGAATGGTCCTCCTCCCCTCTTCTCCTGTTACCAGTTGCTGGATTCGTGGAGACCCCCACGTGTGTCAGGGTAGAACTGTGTTCCATGGAGTTTTCAATGGCTGATTTCTTGAAAGGAGATCACCAGACTTCTCTTACACGGTGCCTCTAGATGGACTCCAACCCCAACCTTTCGGTCAGCAACCAAACACCTGAACTGCTGGCACCCCCCAGGGGCAAGTTATCAGTTTCCCCTTCTTTGGAGGCCTCTGTAACACTCCCTGAGAGGAAGCCCTCGGATGCCATCATTCTACCTCAGCCAGGCATGGTCTTGGCTGATGCCTGGCCTTCCTTCTTGTCACACCCCTTCCCAGCAGTGATGGCAGTACACGGCCATTTCAAGTTCCATACCAGATCGCTAATCCCCATCCCCAACTCCATGCCCAATCTGCCTCCTTCAATTAAGTCAGCCTTCCTTCTCTCCCAATACAGCCAGCCTCCCTAATACCGTAACACCCTAGCGTTTCACCTTCTCTATTTATATGACACGAGAGATGGGGCTTAGAAAGGCCAGTTGTCTCGAGATACAGCGTGATTCAGCTCTGGAAAGCCTGCCTACCTCAGCCCTGGATATTCTCGCCAAAAATGCTTCAAGGGGACTCAGATAAAACAACGTGAGGCAGTCCTGTCACTATGGAGACCAGTGACAGTTTCCAGATGACAGAGGAGGTGTGCCGCTCCTGGACAGCCACTTTGCCAGGGTGTCCTGTAGAAATTGAGGGAGCTGCTGGCCTGCAGCGTCCGCAGACACAGCCTGGGGATCCCACAGAGCCTCAGACCGCATGGAATCCTCCCTAGTCCTGGTCTAAGGTCCTCTCTCGCTGAGATCTGACCCACCACAGACACCCCATCTGGCCTCCTGGGCGGTTTCTTCAGCCCAGCTTGTGAGCCAAATTAAACGTTCACCCTCTGTCTACAGACAAAAAGGGTTTTGACTAAACTCTGCGTTTCAGAGGGTGAGTTCAGTTCCGTTAGCTTTTTGAGGGTGGCGAGAGGGATGACAAATAACGACTTGTCTGAATTTTTCACATTTCTCCTCAAGGCCTCACGGAGGTTCACAGAGAGGTCATCAGTGATAAGGAGGAGACCTCCCAGTTAGACTGTCCCTCGGCCCAGAAAGGATGCTCCACCATGATGAGCTGACAGGACCTGGAGCTGGACTCACGTCCCACAGAGCATCGAGTCGGGGATGCAGGGAGGGGAGCCAAGGTCCCAGCCATAGACTGTCTAGGAAGGAGAGGGACGTAAGGGCCATCAGATGCCATTACTGACTGAGTCCAGCTCAACACTCAAGGGAGAGAGAAGAGAGGGACAGTCCTCATCAGGTACGATGCGCAGCACAGATAGTCAGCTTCACAAACTAAGACTCACTGCTACATAGTCCTGGGGCAGAAATAACAGAATAGCAACCCTCTGAGTATTTACTTTACACCAGGTACTCTGTGCTGAATATACTATCATAGTTATTATTTTGCATAACCGTCGTAACAACTCTATGAGAACAGAAACTATCATTGTGCCCATTGTACAGAAGAAGAAACTGAGACTTTAAAAACCTAGCTAGGGTCACATAGCCAGCAAACAAAGGAGCTGAGATTCAAATCAAGGCCTATCTGACCAAAACTGACAGTTCTTACCACAGTGTTACAGCAAGAGGCCCTAGAAATGATAACTCTATTTATCTATCAATGCATACCTGGGATGTGATTGATGCTGCGAGGAGTTTTAATATCTCAAAGGACAGTCTCTGTGACCCATTCTGACCAAGGAATTCACCATGTACTCCACGCAGTACCATCTTTAAGGAAATCGTATCATGACATTCATCAAAAGTGTTCATATTCTCTGGCCAGTAGGTCAGTACAAAACCACAGCATTTTATAATAGTTAAAGAATCCAACCCAAATGCCACAGGGCACAGTGGACTGGGCTGGGACTCCTTAACACAAGCCCCTGATGCCCTGTCTGTTGCGTGAGACACTGGTCTACGATCAGGAGAGACAGAGGGACCTTTAACAGTCTCGGGACACAAAGCGAGAGAAGAACACTCCCCCCTCATTCTTGCCCAGGAATGTCCCCTAATTTTCCATACCTTGCCCTCCCCAAATCACCCACCAGAACTCAGCCAAGGACCTTAGGAATCCTAAGAGACAGGATCAGGGCAGGGGTCAGATTTTCTCTTTCAGTTGATTGTTTTCTGATTACTTTGGGCCAAGTCTGGTCAGGCTGAATCCATCACTGTCAAAGGGATGGGGACGGGGCCGGCAGTCTTACAAGTATACCCAGGATGTTTACTATCTAGATGCAGAAAGAAAGACGGGAGAAGCTGTATCAGAGAAAGTGACGCGGCTGCACAAAGTTAGGGAATCTAAAGACTCCCCAAGGTATCACAAGGACCAAGGCAGTAAGAATTTTAAGAGGTGACAAAGATAACTTGCCATCAAAGGCAGGAGATATTGCTAAAGAAACAAGTGACATCAATTCCTTTCTCAAGTCACCGCAAAGGTGAATGGCGACCAGATGGTCAGACAAAACTATCTGACCACAGGCTGCTGAAGAGAAACACAAACGCAATTAGAAATCAGATCCTCCACGGAGCAGGTGAGCAGGAAATTAAAATATCTGCATGCTGACCACAACGGAAGGCCACACATGGTCACAAAGAGGCCGTTAGGAAGGCAGTGTGGGCTGGCCTCCACCTTCCACCTGCTGGCCACACCCAGACAGTGACTAACCTCACGGGGCAGAAGAAAAAGCCTTCAGGGACAGCCCAGCAATACCAGTGGGGAGGAAGATCAAACAGCAGAAACTTGGCCACAGCCTAGGCCATGTTGCCATGAGACCAGGTTCTCCTGAGAACCTGGCTGCGCTCTTTGTCAGCGTGGTAGGCAGCTTCAGAAATGGCTCCCAGGAATCACTCCCTCCTGGTACTGACACAGCGCAGCGCTGTGTAACCCCTCCACTCTGCAGGTGAATTTGCCTAGTGACTTGCTTCTAGCAGACAGAATGCGGCAAGAACGACAGATGTGTGGTTTATGAGACTAGGTTAGCAAAGACTGTCTTCTGTCTTATTCTCTCTACTCTTCTCCCTCTCCCCTTCTCTCCCCTTCTGGCAGTCGCCCCCTTGCTCTGAGGAAGCTAGCTACAATACTGTAAGGCGCAGGACTGGGGAGCATCCTGTTTCAATGTGCAGGGGGCTGCAGTGAGTTAGAGGCTGGCTTGACGTCAGCCAATCACAGTATTCCACTCATTATCAGTCAATTAACCAACACAACTTTATGATTTGGATGGGAGAACTTCCAATTCACATCATAGTGTGACTCTCTGCTTCCTGGAGCCCAGGCAGGGGGACTCCCAGCTGATCTTTATTTCTCCACACTCACCCTAGTCTTGACCCATTCAGCCTGAAGGTCTTCAATAGGCCTGCGATGTCCAGGTGGGTACATCCATGAAGCTCCTGTTCATCATTCTTCCAGTCTCACACAGGTCACTTGACAGTTCTCTGAGCTACAGAGGAAGCAGAATGCTGTGTTTTCTTCATCCATGAATTGAAATCCTAGGGGCATCTAAACAAGTGACTTGTCCCAATTCTCTTTTTGGTTCCCAGAGGCTTCCCGGGTCCTTTATGCTCTTGCACAAGGCCTGCAGTCCCAGGATATGGCATTCTCATAGCTGTTGAAAGGATAAAACATACTGGTTCTCCCAGCATAATTTACAGGCAAGTGCCACGTGTACTGTAGGAGAATGCAATGTTGTATCTGACAGGCTCAACGTCTGTCTCACTCAAGCTGTGACCATTATCCAGCTATTCATTCCCTCCAAGACTAGGCTACCTTCTGTAAAACAGAAGTAGCACTACTCACCTTCCAAGGCCATCGAAGAACATGAGTGGGAAAACATGAAGGACTGTGTATAGTACTCAATGCGTAATAAATGGTTACGAAGTGGGAATTCCAGGAGCATGATGGTTAAGAGCTACGACTGTGAACAAAGATGTCAGCTGTCTGAATCCACCAGGCACTCCTTAGAAATCCCATGAGGCAGTTCTACTCTGTCCTACAGAGTCACAATGAGTCAGAAGTGACTTAACGGCAACAGGTCTAAGTGGGAACAATAATGACCGATGAATTCAAATCATAGTGTTGATGAAGAATATTGAACATGCTATGAATTTACAAAAGAACAAGCGAGCCTTTCCTAGAAGAAATTCCACCAGAATGCTCCTTAGAAGTGTGCATGGCAAGACTTGTGCTTGCTTCCTTTGGGCATGTTGTCAGGGAAGATCAACTGCTGAGAAAGGTCATCACGTCTGGAGACCGTCTGTGACAATGAGGGAAATCCTCAATGAGATGGAATGACACAACAGCCACAGCAAGGAGTCAAACATCCCAACAACCAGCAAGAGGACACAGAACTGGCCGTATGTTGTTGTTATGCAGAGGAGCGCCACGAGTCCGAGCCAACTGGATGGTAACTAACAACAACGACTATTCCAGAGTCCAATCTCAGCCCTGTCCAGAGCTCCTGCTTCCCTAGCCCAAGTTCTTCCCTAAATGACAAAGCAAAATCTTTGTCACCTGCATTCTCTTAGGCTCAGTCTCCCACTCTGGCTGAAACAAACTCCAAGTAGCCCCGCCTGGTTGTGCCCCCTTGTTCTCCGAGCAAGAACTCCCTGAATTCTCTTTCCTGCCTTTTCCCAAGTCTGGCCATCAGTGACTTAATCCTCATCCTCTTGCTAGACACACACACACACACACACACACACACACAGAGAGACACACACACACACACAGACAGACAGACAGACAGACACACACACACACACACCCCCCAACCACCCCAAGGGGGGATGAGGGAAGCCTCCTTTTACCATTGTTCAGCTTCTTCCCAATCAATCTCCTGCCAACCACAAATTAGCATTACACAGGCACTTACAGTGAAGCCCCTAGGGATAGACTGAAGCCGATAATCCTTAAGACAGGGCACGGGCACAATAGCAGGAGCACCCCCCACCCTCAAGCCTCACCCCTACCCTTGGGGTGCTCCTCTGCAAGACTTCCAGCTCATCTGTGAGCCGTCCAAGGCAATCACAGATGGTCCAGTTGCTGGGCCTTGAGCGAAGAGCCCAGGGAGCACTGGACTTGGCAAATGGCTGCAGGACACAGGTTCCCCAGGATGCTGTTAACCCCAGCTGAAGATCCCTTCTGGTTGGATTCTCTCTCAGAGCTTTCAGTCTGGTCTCTGTCAGCACACCTTTTCATGATCTGGTTTTCCCTGGTTAAAATGAATGAAACTCTCCAGCTGGCACCAACAGAGAGTATGGAATCCATCCCCTGGAGCCACATTCAGTGGCATGGAGTTGGGGTGGGCTGCACCAGAGGTGACACTGTCAGAGGGGGTGACACCAAAATGACTGTCTATAAAATTTTCGTGCGGTTTCTGCAGTTTGTCATTTTTTTATAACATCATAGCAACGCTATAGGTCAGAGACAAACTGCCCCATAGAGTTTCAAAGGAGCACCTGGTAGATTTGAACTGCCAACCTTCTCACCAGCCTTAGCACTTCATCCTCCGTCACCAGGGGTTTCCACAATATCCTGTAATTAGTTGTAACACACAATCATTTTTTATAAGCCCAGCCTACAAGGCTAAAACTCAGCGCTGATTTACTTTTTGAACCTTCTAATGCACTCCAGTCAGGGCTGTAGTTATTACCAGTTACAATCAGGCCCTGAATCACGTGGGTGTCATCGGCACAGATGTTCTCAGTGTGCAAAGTCGTCTTCACTGTTGGTGGTATTTCACTGATTTTGCCAAAATTACTGATACTTTACCTGCGATAGTGCAGTAATGAGCATGAAGGGGGCGGGGGGGGTGACACCAACCCTAAGGACATCACCAGCCAGGCTGTAGCTATAGCCTGACGGGGCCCCTCGCAGCAGCGCACGTTAACAAAGCCAAGGAGGTTTTGTTTTTCTTAACGGATTGATCTGACCTTATGAAAAAGGATTGAAATTCCGGATCCTAAAGGAAGGCAGCCTTGGCTGGGTTCCCAGGGCCATTTTGATCCCAAAGTGCTGCTTTGCTTGGGGCTCCACGAGCCTCTGTGATGACAGCCCTTCCTGCTGCAGTCCCGAAGGCTGACTCTTGCCACAGCCGCCTCTGACACTCCCTACCCAGCGGGGTGCGTAGGCCCTTATCCCACAGCTGGTCTGGGAGCGAGGGCAGCGTGCAGAACGGGAGGCCTCTTATCGCAAACATTTCCTGCCTATTCTCTCCTCACTGTGCACACCACAGCCCGTTGCTGGCTAGCCGCACCAGAGTCCTGCAACCTCCTCACAAAGGACCTGCAAGACAGGGGCTCCCCAAGCCCCTCTCTACTCCAGATTCCTCCCTATCCATGTTGTCCTCCTCCTTCAGGGGACTCCTGGGATCTCAGAGGCCACCCAAACAGCTCCGTCACTGAAAAGCATGGGAAGAAATCAGGTGGAACTTGAAAGAAATAGTACAAAACGCAGGTAAGGAGTTTTAATTCAAACAGAAAATACGACTCACAGGCAGAGTCCTGCCCACCTCCTCTGGGTCCTGAGGAGAGAAACAGAGGGCAGTCCCGAGACAGGCCTGCGCACCTGGGCATCCAACCGAAAAACCAAACGCACTGTCTTCAAACCCGTAACGACCCTGTAAGGACAAAGGAGAACTCCCACATAGGGTTTCCAAAGAGCACCCGGTGAATTCAAACTGCTGACCTTTTGGTTAGCAGACGTAGCACTCAACCACTACACACCTGTGCATCAGCCCTGCTCCGAGTCCGCTCTCCCGCGTGTCTGAGCGCCTGTGTGGTCCCTGCAGTGTCTGCGCATGCGTGGGCTGCCTGCGGCACTGAAGCCCTGTGGACCAGTGCTGGGCTATGTGCTGAGGAACCAGTACTGGAGGGCCAGCCGGGTTTGGGACCAGCCCAGCCCAGCGGCGGTCAGGAAGCCACCGGGCTCCACAGCTGCCCTCCCTCCCTGCACCTGGGGCACCCTAGTCGCGGCCCTCCCCACGCCTGTGCTGGCCTTCTCTGGCCTCCCGCCCCCGGCTTGCTGTGTGGTCCGAGCCCTCTGCCACGAGAGGAGGGAGGGCGGGAGGGATGGGCCTGCATGTTTACAGTCAAGCATAACGGAACCTTTATTTTAAATAAATAAAACTTTTAGCCAGTTTTTATTTCCCCTTTCTTTCAAAAAGCTGCTTTCTCTCTCCTCCTCTCCCTCCTCCTCCTCCTCCTCCTCCTCTTCTTCCTCATTTTCCTCCTCCTGGTGGTTGAGCCTTCATCTGTTGGGCCACCCAGGGAGGGGCTATGGGAGGGGCGATGGATAGAAAGCAGGCTGACAACGGTGTCCTCTCAGGCCAGGTGGGGTTCCCCCTTGTTTTCTATCTCTGTCTCTTTCTGCGTCTGTCTCTTTCTGTCTCGTCTGTCTCTCTCTTATGCCCACAGAGCCCCTATGGTTCTCACAAGTGCAGCAACGTCCAGGCCTGAAGAACAGAGACTAAACAGGAAGCCCCAGCCCCAGCAACAGCACGCTGTCCATCTGTTCTCTCCAGTCATGGTGCAGCCCACCCCCACATCCCCCTCCCCCATCCCACTAGGAAATTGCCATCCATCTGTCTTGCACTTTGCACTGTCATCTCTCTGTCTCCCCGTTCGACCCTCATCCATCTGCCCTCCCTCAGGACAACCGTGTCTCGGCATTTCCCCTTGGGTTGTCATAAATCCACCTTCCCCGTGAGATACCCCATCTGTCAATCACTCCATTGGCCTGTCATTCTATCTCAGCCCCTTGAGCATCATTTCTTGTCCACCTGTCTCTCCCCCACTGGACGTTCCACGGCCCATCTGTCTTCCTGAACAGGGCCAGCAAGGCTGAGTCTCTGAGGTGTGGAAACTGGAGAACCATGACCATTTGGGAGTCTGCTTTGGTTTTGATCTCAGCAACAGTAATAGTAGCTACTATCAATCAAGTATCTACCACGTACTGCAGACTATACCTACACTGTCCCTTCGAATCCCCCAACAGCCATAAGGGTACATGTCCTTTCCCCACTTCACCTGTGAGGGTATCAAGGTTTGGAAGGCTTGCCCCAAGGCCACACAGCTCTTAGTGGCCATGGTGGTGTCCAGAACCGGCTCTACCCATACTGAGTGGAGGGTAGGGGCGAGGACACAGTCTCCTTACTCTTCCACCCCCAGGATGTAAGGCTCCCCTCCCCCAGGCCTCTCTGCACATTCAATTTACACTTTGCTGCTGGATGTTTTCTGACTGATGAAGTTTCCTCCTCACCCTGGCTCTGCAAGAGAAAGCCAGGGAAGAAAGGCAGCCAGATGTGAGAGTGATCCCAAGGTCTTTTTTTTGGATGGGGAGTGATGTTAAATAAATATCCAATGATATTCTTTCTGCATAACGATCCATTTTCATGGCACCCAGGAGTTCGTCCAAGGGTCTCTAGGTCACTGGGGAGAAGCAGTCCATGTGTTTTGGCTCCAGATCCTTCCATTGGCTACAAAGAGCTAATTCTTCCGATTAATGAAATCAGCACTGCTGATGGAGATGCACTGGCAAATTATTTTCAAGTCAAATATATTCACACTGATGGTGGGGGAGATAGGGCCTAGAGGGCTTGGGGGTTGCACAGTGAAGGTCCCCTGCCAGTCGAAGATACTGAGGTCATTCATGAAGGCCAGGATGTTGGCCACTCACTGCTTCAAGGGATGCCTCTCTCTGCCCAGCACTAGGGGGACTGGGACTGGATTGTCTGTGTGGAGGGGCTTCCTATCAATGGGCTTCTGTGTGGCCTCAGCAGGTCCCCAGCCGCTCCCACCCCCAACCAAGTCCCCTTCAGGGCCTGGTCAGAAGGGCCTATTCAGCACTTTAGATTCCCCGATGAGACGTGAAAGGGAGACTGATGGATGCTTCTGTGGAGCTGAGCAAGAGCTGGAGGCCTGGAGACAGGAGGAGAGGTCTGAAGCCCCAAGTGGGAGCTAAGAGCAAAGAAAGAAGGAGGGCTGGAGGTTCTAGGGGATGATTAAGAAAGAAGACATGTAGGGAGAGGATGGAGGGAAGAAACAGAGCAGAAGGACCAGTGGTGGAGAAGAGTCTGGAAGGAGGCCCTAAGCTGAGGGAGAGATCTCTGCTGAGATACAGACCAGCGCCAGAAAAGCAGTGTGAGATTTTTTAAAGCTACAGGTTTAATTTTCTGATCATGTTTTTCCAGGCTGATATTAGCAGCATTTTTCATTCCCTGAGTAGATCAGCAGTTTAAATTCACCAAGAGTTCCTTAGAAATACTATGGGGCAATTCTACTCTATCCTATAGGGTCACTGTGAGTTGGAATCAGCTTGACAGCAGTGGGTTTAGTCCAGTAGATCTGCCCATCTTTGGGCAGTGATCATGTGTGCAGCATGCCCAGACCCAGTCTGTACCTACACAGGCCTACGGGATGGCCCAAAGTCAAGCCAACCTTTCATTTCCTTTTCCAGTCCCTACAAGTTAATGACTGATTTTGCTTCTGGTGGGTTCTGGAAGAGAAGGAAGCACAATTTCTAAACAGGTCATGTGAATAGGGGACAAGCAGAGGCCAAGGACTATATTATCTCTGTTAAAATATCTAGATGTCACTTTGATGGCTAAGGTACATCTGAACCCAAGTCATGGCATTTTCAATAGCCTGATGCACTACTAAAAACTGGACAGGGGAAAAGGAAGACAGAAGAACTGAGGCATTCAAATCACGGTGCTGGCAAAGAATACTGAATGTACCATGGGCTGCCAGAAGAACTAACAACTCTATCTCGGAGGAAGTACAGCCAGAATGCTCCTTAGAAGCAAAGACACTTGCTTTGGACAGGTCATCACAAGGGATCAATTGCTGCAGAAGGACAGCATGTTTGATAAAGTAGAGAGTCAGCAAAAAGGAGGGAGACCCTCAGTGGGATGGCTGACACAGTGGCTACAACAACAAACTCAAACATGGCAATGATTTTGAGCATGGTGCAGAACCAGGAAGTAGTCCATTCTTTTACACATAACGGCACTAGGAGTCACAGCCTATGCAATGGCATCTAACAACAACAATGACGATAACAAAATACCTAGGGTGTTTCTATTTGTGTCTGGTCCCCAACTAAATTTGTATGCCAAGCTTTGAGCATTAGAAGAGCTACAAGAACCCAAACCTAAAACTTCCTCCAGAACACCCTACGCTTCTGGCAAGCCTTCTTTCCAACACATAATTTCCCTGTTTGAAATCAACCTGTATGGCCCTAGGCTTACCAAGGGAAGAACACAGCCTGGCAGCAGCCAAGCAAGCCTCTCCAGAGCCGACTGCTTAGAGGCTCCACAGACCAGCAGCCTTGGCATCACCTGGAGGCTGGCACCACAACCTGCTGAATCAGGAGCTCTGTTTTAACAAGAACCCCAGTGACTCATGTGCACATGGCTTCTAATCCACCCCAGCTTGTCTCTGCCACAGAGGAAGGCTTCTTCCCCCAGCAAACCAGAATTCTCAGTATTCTCCAAATGCACCTTTTACTTTTCACGTTCTGAACACTGGCTCAGGTCATCCACCTCACCTGGAAGACACTTCCCTACGTAGTCACTTACGGAGATCCTACCTGGAGTTTAAGACCCAAGTGAATGCCATTCCCTCCACGGAGCCTGCCCTCTGCCACCATGCCCTTCCCTAGACCCCTACCTCAGTCTGTGGTAACCCCCCAGGAGTGCTTTCCACCTTCCATCTTGCATTTTGGTTAGTCATGTGCTCTTCATGGGAGCAATACGTGTAGTGGCTTGTAGCATTTCCTGGGTTCAAATCCTTTCCTCATCACTTAACCTCTCTGGACCTCAGTTTCCACATCTGAATACAGTAATGGAGTTCATAATTGCTCCTACTCATAGAGTTGTTACAAGGATTGTAAAGATGTATTTTAAATATCTATATTCACTGAACGTTTACGTGACAAGCAATGGAGACACAAATGTGACCAAAAACATAATCTCTGCTCTCATAATAGACTATAATGCTTGGAAAATGTTTAACACATCACGAGTGCTCAATAAATCTTAGCTATTATTATGCCTTACTATTTCCACTATACTCTGAGCATTTGTTTACGGTGGGAACTATGTTTTATCTCTCTTTATATCCCAACACTAACACAGTGCTTGGCATACAGTGTGTGCTCAATAAGTGATCATCAACTCTGTGCAATGATAAAGAACAATCTTCTCAATGGGGACACCAGCCATAAAACTCACAGCTTACCCCATCTACTACAGTCTCCCCAAGGCCAACATTGCTCTGTGTCTCTTCTAGAACTGTAATTTGCTCTTTTTCAATCAATCACTGATGTTTTCCCATTAATGAATGGTTGTCAGTCCTGCGTCCTCCATTCGATTTTCATGCTGTCCTCTCATTTGGTTCATTCTGTCCTACTCCCTGGTCCCCTGCTCAAAGTTCATTTTCTTTCTGCATCTTTTGAAATCATAGGATTCATTTTATTTTTAACTTCTTAGTCAATCATTCATTAAAATTCTTTTGCAGCCCCAAAATCCCCCTGAAATAATGGTTCTTAACACTCTTATTCTGTATTTGTGTCTCCAAGGGAACACTTTGGCAGGACTCTGTACCAGGAAGGACACAGCTCCTTCCACAGCTACTCAGAGGAGGGACCTGAAGATGAAGGGAGTCGCCCTGACCCAGCTCTGTCACCTCGATTCTACACCCAAAGAATCCTTCATACTCCTAAGTCCCCAACACTCCCACTGGCCATATTTCTCAACACTGTCTCCACAAAAATATTCTCTTTCAAATTAAGTCCTAAAGGAAAGTGAGATAAAGACTGTAAAAACAGCTCATGCAAAATGGGGGGTGCATTCCAGAATCCACTGCCTTTGTTTCCAGCAGACCCTGACACACAGTAGTACTTCCCTCCAACGTGATCATGGTGTATTTTTTATTTCAATCAATGAGCACTTAAAATTTCCTTTCAGAGTCCCGTGGGGTGACCTACTTTGGTTTAGATGTAATGAAGTATTCTCTCTCCCATGGCCCGCCCCATCCATAATTTGTACACCTTAATCACCTCTTCGTTATCCAGACTCAAAATACTGCTTAAGGACAACTAAGCTCTCTCTACAGACCCCCTAAAAATATCTGCCTTCTTCTCACCTTACGCTGACTTTAAGGAGACAGAGCCAACTGAAGCCACTTGTTTGGGACCTCAGGCGAGAGGGGATATGATCTGCGTGGGAAATCTCTGAGACAACACCAGCTTGCTAGGTTGTGTCTCGGAGCCTCCTGGAGGTAGACCTCCATGAAAGTGGCTTCTTACTGGAAAAGAGGGAGAGGCAGACCCAGCACCATCAGGGACAGAGGCTTATGTTTATGGGAAAATGGACAATCAGTGAACCTTCAAGCCCGGGGTCAGCAGCAAAGATTACAGTTGGAACTAGAAGTATGGAAACTCAATACTGCCCAGAATAGAAATCACCACACAGACCCAGAGCCTCTCCTGCTGGGGGTGCTGGAGTTGTTGGGTGGGTGTGTCTGTCAGAGATGCTCAGGCCCCTGACATAAAGCCCTCTGTGTACCTTTTAAATAACTCCACAAAATGTAGATCCAAGGCTCCTAGAAAGGGAAATTGTTCTGTCTGGTAGGACAGACGACTCATCAAGATAGGAATGTGAATATCAAGATGTTCCCCTGCCTGCCTTGGCTCAGAGAATTTAACAACAATGGGGAACAGATCATGGAGTTAGCATCTGCCATAGACTGAATTATGTCCCCTCAAAATGTCTGTCGGCTTAGCTAAGCCATGATTCCCAGTATTGTGTGATTTTCCACCATTTTGTCATCTGATGTGATTTTCCTGTCTGTATAAAAGAGAGATATCAGCGGAGGGACATGAGGACCTTATACTACCAAGAAAGTAACCCTGGGAGCACAGCAGGTCCTCTGGGCCCTAGGTTCCCACACAGGGAAAGATCCATGGCCAGGATATTCCTGCAGAGCCAATACAGAGAGAAAGGCTTCTCCGGGAACCAATACCCTGAATTCAGACTGCTAGGCTCCTGGATCGTGAGAGAATGAATTTCCTCTGTCAAAGCCATCCACTTGCAGTGTTTCTGCTACAGCAGCACTAGATGACTAAGAGAGCATGATTGTTCCACACTACTGCTTCACATCAAATTCCTGCTCTAGACTCCTTTTCCAAAGAGAATTTTCAAACCTTCACCTGCCCTTACCTGATGTTTTGAACCTCAAAGGTCTTTGCTATTTTTCTTAGGCTGAGTTCTTTAAAGAAGCAAAACCAGTCAAGCCTATAAAAATATACAGACAGAGACCTATATCAGGGAAACGGCTCATGCAGTTGTAGAGGCCGGAACACCCCAAGTCTGTGGGTTAGATAAAGGCTTCTCTTGGTTCACGCAGCCACTGGAGCTAGCAAACAAGATAAGTCGGTCAGAGAGCAAGCTCTTGCTCGTAGGCTGTAAAGATCAACATATCCCTAGATCAGCTGGCAAGACTGCAGGTAAGCTGCTACCTCAAGTCCCAAGAATCAGAGGTCAAAGGAACAAGAGCCAGCTACAGGATCCAAGGCAAACAAAAGCCTGTGAGCCTTGCTGGAAGGTCCACTTATATGGATGCAGAATGCTGAATGGACCATGGACCACCAAAAGAACAGACAGATCTGTTCTGGAAGAAGTACAACCAGAGTGTGCCTTGGAAGCAAAGATGGCAAGACTGTGTCTTACATACTTTGGACATGTTGTCAGGAAGAATCAGTTCCTGGAGAAGGACATCATGCATGGTACAGTGGAGGGTCAGTGAAAAAGAGGAAGATGCTCGACAAGATGTACTGACACAGTGGCCAAAACAATGGGCTTAAGCATAAAAATGATTGTGGACACGGTGCAAGACTGGGCAGTGTTTTGCCTGTTGTGCACAGGGTTACTATGAGCCAGAGCTGAATCAATGGCACCTAACAACAACAACAACAACATCAAAACCAAAAACCAAACCTACTGCAATCAAGTTGATTCTGACTCACAGCAACCCTACAGGACAGAGCAGAATTGCCCCCACAAAGTTTCCAAGGAGTGCCTGATGGATTCCAACTGCCAACATTTTGGCTAGCAGTCATAACTCTTAACCACTATGCCACCGGGGTTTCCATGCAGGGCACATGCCCAAAGAAACTCCCTTCCAACTCACTGGCTACTCACAGCAGATTCCATCATGGAGGTGCCCACATCATATCAAATCTCATCTTGGAGATGGTTGTATCATACTACTACCAAACCACTGAGAATCATAGCCCCGTCAAGTTGACACACAACCTTAACCACCACAATACATCCAAGTCTGAGGTCTTGACTCTATAAAACCAAAAGAAAAAACTCGCTGCAGTCAAGTTGATTCTGACTCACAGTGTGACCCTATAGGACACAGCAAAACCACCCCACAGTTTCCAAGGAGTGCCTGGTGGATTCAAACTGCCAACTCTTTGGTCAGCAGCTGTAGCATTTAAGCAGATACACAGCTGGGTTGCATTAGGGAATCTTACCTAACGGCTGAATATGACTTCTCTCCCTATCACCCTGAGCCATAAGACTGACTCTCTAGGAGTCACCCATACAGTCTGGTATGTATTCTCCATCAGTATTCAGTGTGAACCTACCAGTATGCTTGTTTCTATTCTAGGCATTTGGGATACAAACAAGCTCAGGACATGGTCTCCACCCTCAAGAAGTTTGTTTTCTAGTAGTGAATACAGGTGTGTGAACCACAGCAACTAAACATTTATTGAGTTCCATGAAATACTTGTGATAAACACTAAGAACTTGTATCCAGCCTCCAAGACAGGTCCCAGTGAGCCTCACTTCCTGGAATTCAGGCATTTAGGTTTTCCTCCTCTATGCTTGACTCTATAAAAAAAAAAGTACAGTAGACTAGAAGGTCACTGAAAAAGAGGAAGAAGCTCGACAACTGACACAGTGGCCAAAACAATGGGCTTAAGCATAAAATGATCGTGGACATGGCACGAGACTGGGAAGTATTTTGTTCTCTTGTTCATAGGATCACTGTGAGTCAGAGCCAGGCCGAATAATGCTGACTTGTACTTGTGAAAAGAACAGTGCATGACCAACCTCCCAGGCTAGATCACAACCCACATTGAGGTTTCCACCTTAATCTCTCCTGAATCACTCACTCTAAAGGAATCCAGCTACCGTGTTGTGAGGACACTCAGCAGCCTTACAGAGAGGGCCCCATCAGGAGCAACGGAGGCCTCCCACCAACAGCCAGTAAAGACATGAGGCCTTCTGCCCACAGCCATGTGGCTGAGCCATCTTGGGAGCAGAGCCTCCAGCCTCAGACAAGCCTTCAGATAACTACAGGTCCCGCTAACATCTGCACTGCAGTCTCCTAACAAATCCCAAAGCCAAAACCACTCAGTTCAGTCCCTCCCAATTTCCTGACCCACAGAAACTGTGTGAGATGCTTATTGCTGTACTAAGCCGCTAACTTAGGGTACCATTTGTCATGGTAACTAATAACAGAGAGATAACTAATGTAGTGCTTTTGTGTTGACTATCTATTGAATCCTCATGCGAGTCCAACTGTGTCCCAACTTTACAGATGAGGTAACCAGGACTTAGACAGGCTGAAGTAAGATGCAAAGCCACAAACTGAAAGCTAAGTCTAAAACAAAAACCAAACCTATATCCATTGCCATCAATTCAATTCTGACTCATAGTGACCCAACACTTCAGGGTAGAATTGCCCCATAAGGTTTCCAAGGAGTGCTTGGTGGATTTGAAATGCTGATCATTCTGGTTAGCAGCCATAAACTCTTAAATCACTGTGCCATCTAAGTCGACGTGACTTCAAAGTCTGTATTCTTAGCCCCTATAAAATAAAGCATATTCAATGTAAATGCCAGAATGTAATACTGAGAACACAAGGTCACACTGAGAGAAAAGGGAGTTCCACCTGGAAAGTCTGGAATGGTGGGGGTGGGAAACAGGGAGGCAGGGAAGGCTCATTAGAGGATGTGAGCCTCACACTGAAAATGAAGGATGAGCAGATGTTCCCCAGGTGGGCGGCAGGGAGGCTTGCAGGCATCAAACAGCCTGGAGTATTCAAAAACTGCCTGGAGTTTCCAGACTTGGAAGAACCAAGGCCTCAGAGCTGGTTCACCAGGGAAAACCTTGGTTTCAGCCCAGGGCCGATTCATGACCCACATGCTAAAGAGCAGAGTTCCACAAGGTTTTCCTGGCTGGAACCCTTATGGAAGCCGACTGCCAGGCCTTGCCTCCGCAGAGCCACTGGCTGGGTTTGAACTGCCAACCTTTTCTTGGTTAGTGGTCGAGCACAAACTATTTGCACCTTTCAGGGTGACCAACCTCCCAGGCTAGCACAAACCATTTGCACCTCACAGTCATGGGATCCCCAAAGTCACTGGAACAGGTGCCTCTAGAAATGGCTGCCCCAGGCCCTCCTCTCATCTGAAATCTCCTTTAGATTCCGTGGAAACCCTGGTGCCATAGTCTCCTAACCAGAAGGTCAGCAGCTTGAATGCACCAGGCGGGCCTTGGAAACTCTATGGAGCAGTTCTACTCTGTCCTATAGGATCACTGTGAGTCGAAATCAACTCAACGGCAGTGGGTTTGTTTTTGGTTCAGATCCCATTTCTTCTCTTGATTGGGTCTCCTTTACAGACCTAGCTCCCTGGCGTGTCTGTCACACACCCCCACTGTGCCTTCTGGGAGGCAGTTCTTAATCTTTACACAACGGCAGCTATGCCTACATTTCCATTCATAACATATCTCTTGTCTACTGCAAAATGTCCCACAAGCATTATCTGCCTGATGAATCAAGAAGCTGCAGGGGACCACGCACACTGGAGTTCAGGAGGGTGCTTACATTTTCTCAGGATAGCTTTCCAGGTACATTGCTGGATTACACATTACTAAACCAAACCCACTGCTGTTGATTCCCCCTCGTAGCAACCCTATAGATCAGAGTAGAACAGCCCCACAGTTTCCGAGGAGCACCTGGCGGATATGAACTGCCAACCTTTCGGTTAGCAGCTGTAGCACTTAACCACTATGCCACCAGGGTTTCCCAGATTGTACGTTACCAAGAAAAAAAAAAACCACTGTCGTCTAGTAGGGTCTGACTCCTAGCAACCCTAGAGGTCAGAGTAGAACTGCCCCATAGAATTTCCAAGGGGAACCTGGCAGATTTGAACTGCTGACCTTTCTGGTAGTAGACACAGCACTCAACCCACTATGCCACCAGGGTTTCCAGATTATCCATTAGAGAGGCGCATCATGGTGCATTAGTACCTGATACAAGAACCTCACCCAAAAGATACCGAGGGTGGATTAATGTCCAACTCTGGAGGACGATCAATATTGGCATGACCCTGCCATCAACCCTCTCCCAGGCAACCATTTTTCAAATTGATAACTTGAATGACGATATCAAAAACAGGATTATCAACCTTCATACTAGCTGAAATTGGGAAGGTCAGTAAACACCAGGAAGGCAGAACTGAAAACAGAACGCCTCCCAAAAGGCTGAGACACGGGTCAAGTCCACCAAGACTAAGTTCTCAGGAAAGGTGAGGTCCTTTACTTAAATTCCAAAAGTTGACTGCACAAATACAGAAGGGAGATTACTGACTCAGTGGTTTAACTGTTAAAAGGAAAAACTAGTGAAGGGTTTCAGCCAGAAGGGCATTAAATAGGAGCAAAGACCAGAGCCGGCACTGACCAGGCTTTCTCTTAAGGGGACCACGGGAGGAGGGGCAGCTTGACTGGGAAGGTTTACAGCTGAGATTCTACAGCCCCCCTGCCACCCCTGCGTTGTATTTAGCAACACAAACTCGACTCCATTAAAAGTGTTTGGGTTCTCAGCCCCGAGCCCCGGCCCTCCCCCACGCTAAACAGGAGAGCCCTTAGAAGGTAATGAGGTTGCTGAGAGCCGGGGGTCTGGGAAGAGCCTGGAAAGGAAAGCTCTCTGAGCCTCTCTCTTCCTGGCCCTACTCCTGCTGATAAGGATGAGAGCAGAGCTGGCTGACAAGTGATTGGAAACAGGAGTTCCCCAACCCTTTAACCCTTCCCTGCCCTGCCTGTGTGGGCTGGAGTCTCTTTGTGGCTTCTGCTTTTACCGGCGCTCCCAGCCTCTCTCCCCCAAGCCCTCCATCCACCCCTTCCTTTGTTCTGATGGAGCACTGAATGCTATCCTTCCACCTGAGGAACCGGTTACTTCCACCACCGGCTGCAGCCACCCCTCCCCTCCACCAAACCCCAAAGAGCAGCCGGGCAGGGTGCCCCCCTCTAGAGTTCCAGGAGCCCAGAGTGCACTGGGTGACCACACCTGTGTGTGTGAGCACGGTCTTCTGCTCTCAGGTAAACGTTGTCCTGTTGAGAGTTTGGGGGTTTAGGCAGCAGAGACCCCAGACCCACCCTCAGAGCCCTAAACCCACAATCCTCTGCTGCCCTGAGTAGCTGGAGAGCCCTGCTGGGTGGGGCTTTCAAGGACTTTGCTAAATCATTAGGTCCTCTACCTCTAACCCCCCCACCCCCTCCTCTGCCCCCCAGGCCTTCCCTGCCTGGTACATGGGCAGGCCTCATACACGGACAGGATCACTAGGGGCCTGTCCCCAGCACTGGCTTTCCTGCTTACCCTGGGTAGCTGCATTAAAGAGAAGCAAGGCTTCCGTTAGCCGTTAGCCGCAGTAATTAGTGTAAAAGAAGCTTCCTTCAGGAGAATGGAATTTAGATAAACTGCTATTACCATGCAAAGCAGCTTTGCACCTAAAAGCCCTTAGCCAAACAGGGAGTTTAATTAAATCCCTAATCTCCTCTTGCCTGTTCTGACCACCCCCCTCCTCCTCCCCCCACAGTGACTTGGGAACATCAAGGTTCCATTTAAAGCTCTTAACCGGTAAATACATAAAAACATACCAGAAAATGATGCATCACGGGTCCTCTTTGAAGGTCTGGTCACTGTTGGTTCCCTGCGACTCAGACCACCCTGCTCAGCGTGCTGGGTGACAGCAGCAATGGTGATGGTGGAGAGAGTGAGCAAGGGCAGCACTGACGGGGGCACTGCCTTAAGAAAGAGGATGCATATACTACGTACCCCACTACACATGTCCCCAGAAGACTACGGCCCACACAATTCCCCTTCACCCCAAAGAGTCTGCAATTCCGCCACCCACAGAAAGTCTACAGCAGCCCCAACAGACTTGGATGTAAAGACCCTAGTATTAAACTAGAAAAAGTAGAAAGGCACACATTGATCTGTCCATGGTGCCCTATTCCTGAGGCTGTCCTGGCTGCCGCTGTGAACTCCAGCTGGAAAGCTAAACCTGCTCGTTAAGAACTACGTCCTCTAGAAATGCCTGAAGGGACCGTCTGGAGTTGAGGTTATCTGCTGTAGGCAGAGGAAGAGATTCAGAGAAAGGAGAATTGGAAAGAAGCACTGGGAATGGGTGGGAGAAGAGCTGGCCTTTATCAAGAGCACTGATAGAGGACAACCCAAGTACCTACTGACATCTGCAGAACGCTTCCAAGGTTTGGGCCTTTGTGCAGGGATAGCAGGGAATCGTTATGTATCAAATCCCAGACGTTATGGAGCATATTATCTCTTTCACTGGAAACTTGCAAGGTGAATCTTGTACCCCTGGTGGTACTAAGGGCTAGTCAAAAGGTCAGCTGTTCAAATCCACCAGCTGTTCCCTGGAAACCATATGGGGCAGTTTACTGCATCATATGGGGTCCCTGAGTTGGAATCAACTTGACGACAAGGGATTACTGTTTTTATTATTATTTTTATTACAAGGTTACTATAAGCCAGAATTGACTCAATGCCAACAGGTTGTTTGGTGGTAGTTGTTTAAGGTAAATCTTGGAGTCCCTGGCTGGTGACCAACGGATGAGAAGTTCAAGTCTGCCTAGAGGCACCCTCAACAAACGCTTGGAGATCTATTTCCCCAAAACTCCACCAATGAAACCCACGGCATGCAGCTCTGCTCTGATCCGCACAGGGTCGTCATGAGTCAGACCCGACTCAGTGCTAACTGGTCAGGGTAAATCTCTTCTCCCTTTCCCCCAGAAGGAAACTGAGGTTCAGGGAGATGAAGTGACTTCCTCGGAGTCACCGAGCTCCTAACTGGCAAAACCTGGATTCAGACCCAGGCCCACCTTACTGAAAGGTGGATGTTTTTCTGCTAAACCACCCATCAGCCACCATCGTAACACCAAAAGAGGGAGAAACCAGTTAACCAGCTGCTGTCAATTCTGACTCAGGGTGACCCAGCCTGTGTCAGCGCAGAACTGCACCCTCTCAGGTTTTCCGTAGCTGATTCCTCAGAAGTGGGTCGGTCGCCAGGCCTTTCTTCTGAAGCACTTCAGGGTGCACCTGAGTCTCCCATCTTTTAGTTCATAGTGAAGCAGTTAACTGTTTGCACCACGGAGGAAGCAGGGATGAAAAACACCAAAAACCAACCCCACTGCTGTAGAGTCGATTTCAACTCATAGTGACCCTATAGGACAGAGTAGAACTGCCTCACAGAGTTTCCAAGGAGTGGCTGATGGATCTGAACTGCCAACCTTTGGTTTAGCAGCTGTAGCACTTAATCACTGCACCACTGAGCGAGGATTAACCACCCCAAACACTCGAAGTTAACACTGTCAGGCAAACCCCATCCTGCCCTTCCCTCCTGTTGTTTCTCCCCCCAGACAGTGAGGTCTCAGCAGAGGAGAGTCAGTGCTCATCTCTGAGGATGACACACATGGACCTGGGCTCCAGAAACACTTCCTGGTGCTCAGACCGGAGAGGACAAAACACCTCTATAGGATCCCCTTCTCCACGGGCAAGATGCATCTGTGCTGGAGCGGGGGCGGCCTGTCTCTGAACAGTAAGTCATCTAACAAACACCCGAGCTCTCCTTGTATAACTCATTCCTTTGCTGGGGGGGGTGGGGGCGTCAAGCAGGGGAGCCATCTCTGTCTGGGAAACAATGAAACTCAAATCATGGTAAGCCCTGCACTTTCTCTGCTAATTGTGTGGACTTCCCTGTGCCTGGAAAACTCATGGCCCTTCGTTAGAGGAAGTTATATTTCTGGAAATAAAACTCTCTGGATTCATGAAACCTCCCCTTCCTGTTTCTTGAAGATTCCCTACTTTCCTATATCGTGGCATTTCTGTGCAAAGACTCAGAGCCCTTCAGGGGCTTCTAATAAACGTTACGAATAAGAGAGCAAAGCCTGGGGTGTCAGAAGCAGCTGCAATACCTGGGCCTGAGGGAGCTCCCAAGCCCGTGGTTCTCTGGCCCTGAGTTGGTCCTGCCCAACAATCTCTTACAGAGTACTTTGTCTCTCTTATAGAAAAGACAACAGAGAATTTTAAAAGGCTTGCCCAGGTTTCCAAAAGCCCTGTGGAAGCAGATGCCATGTCAACAGGTTCCAGGGCAGGTCCCAGAGGCCACAGACCTCAGAGCCTTATTGGAATGCAATTACCCTAAGTGCTGGCTGTTAGGATGAAAAGGAGGAATGCAATTATGGAAGGGGCATGCAGGGAGCTTTCATTGATTAAGCTGTCCCATCTGATTCCGTTCCCCACTAGGGTGATTTGGGGGCCCTGAGGGTTTGCCCTGTGCCTGTGGGTCATGAAAAAGGAAAAGCAAAGCAGTCACTGCAAGAAGTCAATGCCTGAAGCGGGATTCATCAGCTTCTGGAGGCCTGCGGACCCCTGAAATTATCTGCAAGACACATTTGTGCACAATGCAGATGTGTATTTTCCAGGAGGAGGCTCTACACTCTTACACACGCTCAAAGGGGTCTGCAGCCCCCAAAGGGTTACGAACCATCAGGTGACGGGGAGTGAGAGGTCAGCAGGTTTGTTAGAAGAGGGTTCTGGGAAAAGGCCTTTTAGCTGGCAGTCCCAAATGGGCAGGAGGCATGTGGGTTCACTCTACCACTTAACAGCATCTTCCTTAGCCTCTCTGTAAAGCCAGTTGCCACCAGGTCTATTCTGACTCATGGGGGCGCTACAAAAGGATAAAAAATACTACAATACAAGGATGGTGACAGAATTAGACAATATAAAGAATATAAAGCTCTTAATCTAACATCTAGCTCTTTGTTTAAGCTCTCGATAAGTGACTATTTACTGAAGGTCAGAAAACAAAGTGAACTCCACATAGGCTCTCTCCTGACCCCAGACTCACAGTACAGCTGGTCGAGATGCCCCCAAAAACCCAAGGCAACTGAGCTGGGCCATGGGATTAAGGGTCTCTAGGCACTGCCTCTTTGTCCCCTTCCCCGACAGGGCACCTTTCCCCGGAAGCGCACCAGGATTTGACCCAGTGGGGGCTGCTAGCAGGGAAGAGCCTCTGGAAGTGGGGGCCCATCAACGGTTAGCATTGAAAGTCACTACCAGCCTGTCCTGTCAGGAAGTTTCTGGAAACTTTAGTCCCAGAAATCTTTCTGCCCAATGTGACACTACAGTCCCGTACTCATTTGAGATGTATTTCTCTATCGTAGCAGGCCCTAGGGGAGTCCTCGGATGGCTCAAACAGTTGGGTGCTTGGCTACAAACAGAAAGGCTGAAGGTTCAAATCTCTGACACACCTAGGAAGAAAGGTCTGGCAATCCACCTCCCCCCTCAAAAAAATCAGCCATCGAAGACCCTCTGGAACACAGCTCTTCTCTGACACACATGGGTCACCACACGTGACAGCTGACTCAAAGGCACGCAAAACTGCAATAGGCCCCTGAACGAAACTCACCTAGTGATAAACATCTGCAGGAAGTCCAGTGTGGGACCAGAAAAGCAAAACGGAAATCCCTCTTCTTTCTTTCTCCCTTCCACACCCTCCTTGCCTCCAGTATTCTCAGAGCTCTCCTCCCTCTGGAGGTCAGGCTGCCCCAAGCATCCTATATCCCAGCCCCAACTGCTCCAGCCTTGTTCCTCCTGCCCACCCCTGCAACACCAAGTCCCTGCTCCTAAGCCAAAGCCTCCTGGGGGCGGGAGCAAGTACGACCCCAACTCCAGCATGGATTTCTAGAGGTGACAGTCATGGGAACATTTCCCTCTGTTCCCAGGAGAGGATACATTCAAAGTGCAACAAGGAGAAGCTGGCTTTGGGCTGCACATTTGTTTATTCATCAATCATTTATTTATCCATTAATCATTCATCCATCCATCAATCATTCATCTGCTTATTTATTCATTCCGTTTGTGTGTACCTCTTTCTTGCTTTGGCTGCCACAGATGTTGGTCCGCTCTGGCTTTGATCTGTCCCTTGTTTCTGCGGCAGCTGCACAGCAGAAGGCTTCTGACTTAACTCACAGGATACCTGGCTGAGAGGGTGTCTGAGACCACCACAGGGAAAGGGCAGAGCTGTCCCCTGCCTGGAAAATCCCTTCCACTGCAGGCACAGGTCAGCAGGAGGGATTGCGGAGGAGTCTCCTGGACCATGTGGGGAATAATGGCTCTGATATGCCTCACAGTGTGTGAGCTCGGGCTGCTTGAAACCACTCTTGTCCCAGAAGGCTCCAGGAGACCCTCTAAGCCTCCCAGCCTGGCTGTGAAGCCTGGGCTGAGCACTTCAGGAGCTTAGAGAAAGTGGTATAAGGGAATCTGGGCTTAAGTCCTAGAGGCCTAAGCCATAAGTCCCCTAACAAGTCTCTCAGCTTCCCTTGACTCCGACAACTGAAAGCAAACCTACTGCCATAGAGCTGATTCAGACTCATGGCAACCCCACATGGTACACAGCAGAACTGTACCTTAGGGCTTTCTTGCTTGTAATCTTCACAGAAGCAGGTCGCCAAGCCTTTCTTCTGTGGTACTACTGGGTAGGTTTGACCTACCAACCTATAAGTTAGTAAACCAAAAACTCACTGCCGCTGAGTCAATTCCAACTCATAGCCACCCTACAGGTGACAGCAGAACTGCTCCATGGAGTCTCCAAGGAGCACGTGGCAGATTTGGACTGTAGACCTTTTGGTAGCCCTTAACCACTATACCACCAAGATTTCATTTGTAATTGGGCACAAACTGTCCAGTTCAGGAATCCACACATCCTACCCCTCCTACCTCACCTCAATTTCTCAGCCAGGAGCCAGAGCGATCCTCGGATGCCTCTGCTCAAAACCCTGCCATGATTACCCATTGGTTCATAGAAGAGGCCAAGCCTCACATGATATGGTCCCTCATCTCCTCCCCACTCCCTCCTTTCAGGCCCCACTGCCTCACCACTCCTTGAACTCATCAGCCACATTCCTACCTTATAGCTTCTGTTGTAGTTCTTTCCTCTTCCCGAAACACTTCTGACCTCACCATCACAAAGTACCGCTGTCTTACAGTTTTGGAAACTAGATGTCCAAATCAACATGCTGGCCAGATAATGGTCCCTCTGAAGTCTCTAAAGAAATGATTCTTTCTTATCCCTGTGAGCTTCTGGTAGCTCCAGGCATTCCTTGCTTTAGATGCACCTTGGAAACCTCAGCAGTGTGGTGCCTAAGTGCTAAGTCTGCTAACCAAAGGGGTGACGGTTCAAATGCTCCAGGTGCTTCCTGGAAACTCTAAGGGGCTGTACTACTCTGACCTATAGAGTCACTATGAGGCAGAACCAATTCGATGGTGGTGAAGTGATCTGACTTGATTTCATGTCCATGCTTCCTCTGTGTGTCTGTGTCTCTTCTTTTTTTTTTTTTTCTTTTCTTTATGAGAACACTACTAACATCGAATTAGGATTCATCCGGATCAGGAATGATCTCATCATAAGTTGACTAATAGCATCTGCAAAGTCATTATTTCAAAGAATCTTCAACAATTCAATCCATAACACTCACTTTCCTTTCACCTCCTTCCAGTCTTTGTTCAGTTGGTAACTTCTCAGGGAGACCTACAGTGGCCTACCATGTTCAAATCACAAACCATACACGTGCACGCATACAAGCATGCAGGTGGAAGAACAGAGGCGCGTAGGCGGAAGTACAGAGGCGCGGAGGCGGAAGAACGGAGGCGCGGAGGCGGAAGAACGGAGGCGCGGAGGCGGAAGAACGGAGGCGCGGAGGCGGAAGAACGAAAGCACGCACACACGTACGAAATCACGCACGCACGTCAGTATGAAATCACGCACGCACGTCAGTATGAAATCACGCACGCACGCACATAAGCCCGCCCTAATTCTAACCTTGCTTGCTTCTCAGGGCTGGTTAGTCTCTTTCACGATATAATTTACTGATTATTTGTATGATTTGTTGCTGCCTGTGAGGATGTAAACTCTGTAGGTCAGGGATTGTTGTGTTTTCTTCCCCCGAGAGAGGAGAACAGTGCTCGCTCCCAGCAGGGCTGAGGGCTACCACCCTTACTGGGTACAAGAAGGAATAAATGGCTGCACTCTGGGGTGCTCTGAGGCTACACCTTGCGAAGTCACAGGCTGTGGAGCTTGCAGAATTCAGAAGTCCCACAGTGGCCTCTGTCAGCTGGGCTGAGGCAAAAGGAGCCAGGGCAACCACCCTATGCCCCAGCCTTCTCTGGGAGTGGAAGGTAGGCAGCAGTGTCGGCGGGGATCGCGCTAACTCAAGATGCCAGCTCCGTGCCGCTCTGGGGCTGGCCAGCGCTCTGGATGTCATTAGCTGATTTGTTCTGCTCTGCAGAATGTACTTTTCATATTTA
Organism: Heterohyrax brucei; assembly: GCA_028571685.1. Lineage (NCBI taxonomy): Eukaryota > Metazoa > Chordata > Mammalia > Hyracoidea > Procaviidae > Heterohyrax > Heterohyrax brucei. The sequence goes on from CM053149.1 coordinate 57,917,817, forward strand.
GGCAGAAAAAAACAGCTTTCGATCCTCGTGCCCTTTCTTCTGTGAGCTGTAGCACATGGCCTGCTTATTATGAATTAATCCCCTAAAGAGCATGTTCATTATTCTAATTTAATTGTGCTTCGTTTCAGAAAATAACTAAACCCAGTGCGGAATAAACTCCAACACTGATCGGTTTTCAAGAAGTTAAACCTAAGTCAAAATACTGCTAGAGGGCAGCAGCAATTCGGAATCATTAAAGGGAACCCATGTAAATAATAAAAACAAAACTAAAATGCAGAATTAAATTAAGGAATAGGAAATTAAATTTGTGAATCTAATCTGAAATTGAGGCCTCATATGCACAGGCTTACCCTGGCTTGGCTCTTGGCTCCAGACAGCTTCTGCAAGGTGCCCAAGTCAAGGGAAGTGTCACGTGGAATCTAAGTGCCCAGGCATCTCCTTAGGGTGACAGCATGCTGTCGTGAGGGAGAGATGTGGTCTGCAGGGGGAGGAAGGGGCTTCCTTCCCAGGGGGTCCACGCGATGAAGATGAAAGCCATATTGTCACTGCCACATCTGGAGGACTCGTGCTGAGCCCTGGCGACTAGTAAAGGAGAAATTTCTGCAGCCAGGAGGGGCTCTGCCACTCAGTCTGTGCTCTCTCATTGCTTGCCGGGAGGAAGCACAGGAAATAAAGCCGATGGGTGGAGGGTGGCTGAGAGCATTCAGCCCCTCTGGCCTTGCTCCACCTCTGTGCCCCAGGTACCGTGCCACAGGTGACCCTTCACAGAGCAGAACTAAAGAGCACCTGGTATTTGCCACTGGCCACAGGCAGTGACCCCTACTAAGCAGGGGATCTTGGCTCTGATCACTGTTGTGGGGGAACCAGATAGAACAGACGCAGACCTCAGCATTGGGCCAAACAGTCATCTGGGCATGGCAGACCTATCAGTCATGAAGAGCATGGGAGAGGTAGCCGTGGGGGTGGCAGGGGAGACCCCAGCTTTAAAGTGCCTTGAGAGCCAGGGTGCCGATGGCAGAGCTGGCAGTGTGGCTCAGACTTCATTGTGCACTTTTTCAGAATTTTGTAGATCCCGTCCCTAGGGTGTTTGCTCTCTTTGTCTCCAGATTCTCATGCCCATCTGCTCGCTTCTCTTTTCTGCTGTCTCAGAGTGAAGAGAGCCAGACTTCAGAGTCAGACAGGCTGGTTTAGATTCACACTTCTTTCTCTTACTTGGTACTGGAGCCTGAGCAACTGTCTAGCCTTCTCAACCTCAGTTTCCTCATCTGTAATAATGATAATACCTGCTTGTTAGTGTGTTACAGGGAGTAATTGAAATAAAGCACCTGGTGCAGAGCACACAGGCATTTCCGTGGTTTCCTTTTCTGTTTCACACATACTCTCATACACACTCAGTTGCACATACACATGCATGTGGACACACAGACACACATGAGCACAAGCACCCCAGGGGCTTCATCTTCTCCTGAAGGTCTCTCAGCTGTGTCCCTACAACATCACGACTAGCTGGGGAAAAAAAAATCAGTCAGTCAACTGCTTGCTTCGATTCACAAAGGCAGACATTCAAACAGCTGGCAGTGTCCCAACATCTGAGTGAAGTTTTCCATTTCCATCCTCATTTTAAACCTACACAGACAAATTAGCCACCTTAGATCCTTTTTAAACAAGAAGGAAGCACAAACCAGACCAAGAAAAAAAGACAAAGTTGTCTTTTCTTGATTAATTTGTATCTTGAAGTCCTGATTAAGGCAAGCATGCATGTAATTTAGACCCCAGTGTTGTTGATTGGTTAGTTAATTAAACAGCGATTGCATCTAAAAATATGAGGTCCTTCAGATAAGTTTGTGAACTCATTCTAGAAAAAGTGCTACATACCTCATTGCTGAATATCACACCGGCCACCTTCCAGGTACTCCACTTGGGAAGCTATGCACCAACACCAGAACCTAGTCCACCCATTAAAGCAATTTTGGAACTCTTTTTCTGGAATGGCCATCAGAGCTGTTATCAGATTATCCTTGATGTCCTGAATGTCATCAAAATGTCTTCATTTCAATATTTTCCTTATTTTGGGGTAAAGAAAAAGGTCATTAGGGTCCAGATCAGATGAGCAGGGAGGGTGTTCTAACACAGCTATTTGTTTACTGGCTAAAAAACTCCCTCACAGACAACTGTACAGTTAAGTTCATGAACTTGCCACTTTGTCACTGTGCAATGGCCATTCCAGAAAGAGTTCCAAAATTGCTTTGAAGGGTGGATGAGGTGCTGGCGTTAGTGCATAGCTTCCCAAGGAAGATACTTCAAAGGTGACTAGTGATATTCAGCAATTAGGTATGTGGCACTTAGAAAAATTAAGTTTGCAGTCTTATTGGTCGGACTTCATGTATGCCGCATACATATGTATGTATAAAGCATTACAAAACATGTTATTATACCAGCTGCTAGACCTGTTGTATGTACCTGGTGTTCTGTATGGTAGTCTTAAATATAGACAGTATGTATTGAACTTGACTTTTAATTGGGTATTGAAGTCACCCCTGAGGGTCACCCTTTAGCCAAACATTAGACAGGCCCATAAAACACAATGAGACTAAAGGGGCACACCAGCCCTGGGAAAAGGGCATGAAGTCAGGAGGGGATAGGAAAGCTGGTAATGGGGACTCCAAGGTTGAGAAGGGGAGAATGCTAGCACTGATGGGGTTGGCAACCAGTGTCACAAAACAGTATGTGTATTGTTTAATTTGCTCTGAAAACCATCTACAGCACAATTTAAGAAAGAAAAGCTGACTCCATGACAAAATTTTCTCTAAGTGGGTCCTGTGACTTAGCTCATTTCATCCTCACGACAATCATTTGAAGTGGACATTAATATTCCCATTCTACTGATGAGGAAATGGAGGCTTTGAGGAGTCAAGTACTTAGCATTATAACAACAAACTGTAGTAGCACCAGGATTTGAGTCCAGTTTGTCCAGACTCTGGAGCCTCCTAATCACTACACAGCACTTCTTCCCCCTGTTGGTCACCCGTTCCCCTAGGCAACGAATCTATTCATAACCAGAGGAAAAAAAAAACAGTTGCCCTTTGAGCTGAGTCCAGCTCGTGGCACTCCCCCACGTGTCAGACCAGAACTGTACTCTGTAGGGTTCACAGGGGCTACGTCTTCCTAGCAGACTGCCAGACCTTGCTTCCCATGTGCCTCAGCTAGCCGCAGAGCATTTTAACCATTTGTACCAACTACGGACTCCAGTCTGCTCTGTGACTCTAAATCGAGGCCTCATGGACAAGAGAATTTCCTGGGCTTTTCATGACACCCATCTGTAAGGTGTGTTTTCAAGACATCTTCACACCCCTTTTCTCCCCGATCCTTGTGGAACAGGGTGGCTGAGTCTCCTTGGTCATCCTTGCCTTTTGGCAAATGTTGTGGCCATGCTCTTAGAGATTCTGGATCTGTAGCCAAGACCAGGCTGTATTCCGTTTTGTTGGTAAGCTTCTCGCAGCCTGTGAGGGCAGCACAGGCCTGGCATCACACAGGACGTTCCTGGAAGAAACAGCTTTGTCCATATGCAGGTACGCCTTTATGTTCCAGATCCTGGTTTTTAAGACACACATCTGCAGTGGGCATATATACTGTAATAGATGAAAACAGAAATGGTTTTCCATTGTATCTGTATTATTAGACTTGACCTACCATCCAAACAGCAAGGAAAGAATGGAAAATTAAAGGTGATTTGATATTAGCCTCCTATTCATATTAGAAAAAGTAACTGCTCTTGCGGTTTTCCTCACAGAGGTGTCTTTATTCATTTGACATGCCTTTAATAACTAATTCTAGTTGTCTGGTTGCCAGGAAAGATTTCCTACGGGCAGACTTGAAAGTGACTCGGAACTCTTTGCATGCCCGGCTTCAAATGATCCCAGAACGGCAAACATTCAGCTTCCCTCCAGACTTCTAAAGTGTGGGGATAACATGAAAGAAGAGGCAAGAATCACTGTGCAGCCTGCATGTGCTGGGAGCGGAGCTGTCGGCTAGGAGTCGTGGCTGGGTCTACATGGACCAAGCATAGTGAGATTTGGAAATAGTCTCCTGATTTTCATCAGTAGATGATGTCTTTCACGAGAAAATACATCTGCTTTGAAGCTAGAATAATCCAGGTCAGTTCTAAACAGATGGAGCTTCCCTCTGTCTTTGTAGGCCTGGATGGGCAGAGAGAATCAGGGAAAACCAAAATTACTCTCATAAGGTCACAGCTGAAGAGCACACACTGTGTGTATGTGTAAATGTTTACGACAAACCAGTTGCCCTCTGATTGACTATGACACATGACAAGTACGTATGTTGCAGAGTAGATCTGTGTTTCACAGGATTCAAAAGCAGATCACCAGGACTTTCTGCCCGAGCAACTCTGCATGGACTGAAACCTCCAAATTTAGCGTGAGTATTTTAGCACTCGACCACCTGCACCACCTGGCAACTCCTACAAAAAACCAAAAATCAAACCCACTGCCGTCCAGTCAATTCTGGTTCACAACAACCCTATTTAAGAGAGCACAGAATGTCCCCATAGGGTTTACAAGGAGTGCCTGGTAGGCTCAAACTGCCAACTTTTCAGTTAGCAGCTGTAGCACTTAACCATTATGCTACCAGGGTTTTCAGCAACTCCTATACCCGAAAACCAAGCCCACTGCTGTTGAGTCAATTCCAACTCGCAGCGACCCTCTAGGACAGAATAGAACTGTTTCATAGAGTTCCCAAGGAGCACCTGGAGGATTTGAACTGCCAGCCTTACGGCTAGCAGACGAGGCATTTAACCACACCACTATAACCCAGAAAACCAAACCCACTGCCATCGAGTTGATTCAAACTTACAGCAACACGACAGAGTAGAACTGGTCCATAGCGTTTCCAAGGAGCACCTGGCAGATTCAAACCACCAACCTTTTGGTTAGTGGTTATTTATTCATCTTTGTGTGCCAAGCTAAGCGGTCAACATACATAATCTCCTCTAGCACTCACAAAAACTCCATGAAGGTTGAATAGTGTCCTTATTCTCGTTTTACAGATGTGAAAACTGAGCCTCTGAGATGTTCAATAACTTGCTGTCTTAGTTATCTAGTGCTGCTACAAGAGAAATACCAGAAGTGGATGGCTTTAACAAATCTATTTTCTCACAGTCGAGGAGACTAGAAGTCTGAATTCAGGGCACCAGCACCATGAGAATGCTTTCTCTCTTTGTTGGCTTTAGGGGAAGATCTTTATCATTGATCTTCCCTGGTCAAAGGGTTCTCAGCCCAAAATGCACACTGTTCTCCTGGTTCTTAAGACACGGTCTAATCTTGTAGATTGAGCCCTGAGTCATTAATATAACTGCCCCTAATTCTGGCTTATTAACACAGAGATAGAATTTAGAACCTATAGGAAAATCACATCAGATGACGTTGTAGATAATTACACAATACAGGGAATCATGGTCTAACCAACTTGATAGATGCTTAGGAGGAGTGAGGGGACAGTGTAATCCATGACACTTGTCCAGAACACAAATTTAGTGGGGCAGTGGTCAGCTAGTTGTTCACTGTCAATGAGTTGATTGTGACTCATAGGGACCCTGTAAGTCATGTTTGAACTGCTGACCTTTTGGTTTGCGAATGTAACCCATAACCACTAGGCCACCAGGGTTTCCTGGTTCACCGAAGCATCCTCCTTTTCCTCCTGGGCACAAAACTGGATGCCATTTCCTGGGTTCTGTTGCAATTAGATGAAGTCATGTGACTGAATTCTGGCCAAGGGAAAGCTGATGGAGTGACATGAGTCATTTTCAGTACTAGCCTATAAAACCTGCCTGTGTGGAGTTCTCTCTTTTTCCATCCAACAGCTGAATGGAGGGACCTCTGAGGATCTAGAAGAAGATAGACCTTGAAGATAGAAGAACCATCAGTTGTCTTAAGCCACTGAAAATTGGCAACTGTTCTAGCCATGAGCCTAAACTGACTAATACAGTTTACAGACTGCAAAACTGTGGACTTTTAACCCCTTCCTTGTTTGTAATTACACTGGATATGATCAACCTTTTCCTAGGAGAGATTGTTGTTGCTGGATGCCGCTGACTCCACTCTGACTTGCAGTGACCTCATGTGATGGAGTTTAACTGCCCTCATAGGGTTTTCTTGGCCATAATCCTCACAGAGCCCTGGTGGCACAGTGGTTAAGAGTTCAGCTGGCAGTCAAAAGGTCAGGAGTTCAAATCCACCAGCTGCTTCTCAGAAACCCTATGGGACAGTTCTACTCTATCTTATAAAAGCAAACCCAAACAAACAAACCCATTACTGTAGAGTCATTCTAACTCATAGCAACCCTATAGGCCAGAGTAGAACTGTCCCAGGGTGTTTCTGATGAGCGCCTGGTGGATTTGAACTGCCAGCCTTTTGGTTAGCAGTCATAGCACTTAACCTCTTCACCACCAAGGTGGGTCAGTTAACTCTGTGACAACAGAATAACCCTTATGGAAGCAGATCACCAGGTCTTCCTCTCGTGGAAAGCCTGGGTGGATTGGAACTGCCAACCTTTTGGTTAGCAGCCAAATACACCCCCAGAATGTTGCACCACACAGGCTCCTTCTGGTGTGTATTAGGACCCTCTACCTATTTTTGGTCTCATTCTTCTTCCTACGCTATTATTTAAAAAAAAATCTTGTTGCCATCAGGTTGATTCTGACTTGTAGCAATGCCAGAGGACAAAACAGAAATACCTTGAAGGGTTTCCAGGCAGCTGCTAGTGGGTTCAGACTGCCAATTTTTTTGTTAGCAGCCAAGATCTTAACCACTGCACCCCTCGGACAGCTCTACTGAGCCTGAAAACTAAGCAAACAAATAAGCTGTTCAGTGGACTTCAACTCAGCAACCCTGTGTGTGTCAGTGGAACTGCCCCTAGAGTTTTCTAGGCTGTACTCTTTAAGGAAGCAAATTGCCAGGACTTTCTTCCATGTAGCTACCACAACAGCAAACGGATTGTGATACAACCCGAAGGTGATGGTTACTTCTTAGCTTTCCACTTTCCAGCCTATGCAGACACAGTGGTGAAAGCTACTTCTCCTGTCTCTTGCTGACTTCCTCCCCATTGTGAGGCTTCTGGACCTTTGAGTTGTCTTTGATTTTTCCTGTCCCATTGATACACATCTCACCAGTGTTTCTTCCCCCTGGCCCTTCACCTCTGCAACTAGTGCTCTGCTCCTGATGTCATCAAAGCTCATGTGCTTTGATCATAATGCCCCCCAAAACTTGTGGCTTACCCTCCTGCCCATCATCCTGTTGCCTCCAAAAGGATCTCCCTAAAATAGACCTGGTCCAAGTATCTCTTGCTTAAAATAGTCCCATGAAAAGTCTATCAATATTAAAAATGCAAATAGTCTTTGACCAAGCAAGTCCACCTTTGCGAATGTACAGGTAGATGACAAAATGACTCCCTACAAGGATATTCCCTGCATCCTCATTTGAAGAAGCCAAAGGCTAGAAATGCCAGTTGTCCACCAGTAGAGTCTTACTAAAAATCTATGGAACACTACATCACTTAAAAATCTTTAAGATCTATTGCTGAATATAATGAACGAGGCACAGGACAGTATAGGTAACATGCTAATATTTTTGTTACAAATATCGGAGAGCCATACTCATAAGCATGTTTGTGTGTTGTTGTTGTTAGGTGCCAGCAAGTCGGTTCTGACTCATAGCAACCCTATGCACAACAGAACGAAACACTGCCTGGTCCTGCGCCATGCCTGCAGTCATTTTATGCTAAAGCCCATTGCTGCAGCCACTGTATCAGTCCACCTCCTTGAGAATCTTCCTCTCTGTCACTGACCCTACACTCTACCAAGCATGATGTCCTTCTCCAGGGACTTATCCCTCTTAACAACATATCCAAAGTATATAAGCCGCCATCTTGCCATCTTAGCTTCCAAGGAGCACTCTGGTAGGACTTCTTCCAGAACAGGTCTGTTTGTTCTTTTGGCAGTCCATGTTACATTCAATATTCTTCTCTAATACCACAATTCGAAGGCATCAATTCTTCTTCTGTCTTTCTTCTTCATTATCCAGCATTTGCCTTCATATAATGCAATTAAAAATGTCATGTCTTGGGTCAGCTGCAGCTTAATCTTGAAGGTGACTTCTTTACTTATCAATATTTTAAAAAGATATTTTGCAGCAGATTTTCCCAATGCAATGAGTCTTCTTATTTCTTGACTGCTGTTTCCATGGGTGTTGATTGTGGACCCAAGTAAAATGAAACCCTTGACAACCTCAGTCTTTTCTCCATTTATCATGATATCACTTACTCTTCCAGTTGTGAGGATTTTTGTTTTCGTGATGTTGTGGTGCAATCCATACTGAAGGCCGTGGTCTTTGATCTTCATCAGTAAGTGTTTCAAATTCTCTCCACTTCCAGGAAGCAAAGTTGTATCATCCACGAAACACATGTTGTTAATGGATCTTTTTTCTGTCCCGATGCCTTGTTCTTCTTCATATGGTCCAGCTTCTCAGACTATTTGTTCAGCACACAGACTGAAATGGTATGGTAAAGGGATACAACCCTGACACATACCTTACCTGACTTTAAACCACACACTATCCCCTTCTTCTGTTCACACGAATACCTCTTCATCCATGCACAGGTTCCTCATGAGCAGGAGTAAGTGTTCCAGAATTCCCATTCTCCACACTGCTATCCATAATTTGTTATGATCTGCACAGTTGAGTGCCTTTGTACAACTGATAAAACATAGGCAAACATCTTCCCAGTATTCTCTGCTTTCAGCCAAGATCTATCTGACATCGGCAATGATGCCCCTTGTTCCACATCCTCTTCTGAACCTGTCTTGAATTTCTGACAGTATCCTGTCAGTGTACTACTGCAGTTGCTTTTCAATGATCTTTAGCAAAATTTTACTTGCTTGTGGTATTAACATTGTTCAATAATTTCATCATTCAGTTGGATCACCTTTCTTGGGAACAGGCATAAATACAGATCTCTTCCAATCAGTTTCCCAGGTAGCAATCTTCTAAATTTCTTGACATAAGATAAATAAGCACATCCAGTGCTGCCTCCATTTGTTGTAATAACTGATATTCCATCAATTCCTGGGGCCTTTTTTGCCAATACCCTAAATACAGCTTCGACTTCTTCCTTCAGTACCATCAGTTCCTGATCATATGCTACCTCTTGAAATGGTTGAACATAGACCAACTCTTTGTGGTATAATGACTGTATTCCTTCCATCATTTGATGCTTCCTATGTTATTTAATATTTTCCCTGTAGAATCCTTCATGATTTTAACTTGAGGCTTGAATTTTTTCAGTTCTTTAAGTTTCAAACTTAATGCAGAGTGTGTTGTCCCCTTTTGGTTTTCTATCTCCAGCTCTTTTCACATGTCATTATAACACTTCACATTGTCTTCTCCAGCCACTCTTTGAAATCTTCAGTTCTTTTACTTCATCATTTCTTCCTTTTGTTTAGCTATTCCACATTCAACTGCAAGTTTCAGAGTCTCTTCTGACATCTGATTTGGTCTTTTCTTTCCTTCCTGTCTTTTCAATGACCTCTTGTTTTCTTCATGTAGGATGTCTGTGAAGGAAGAAGGACCCAGTAGTCTACTTCTGAAATGCATTAGTCAGTGAAAACCTTATGAATAATGCACAATATTATCAGACATAGTGCTAAAAAAATGAGCCCCTCAGGTTGGAAGGCACTCTAAAGATGACTGGGGAAGAGGTGCATCCTCAAAGTAGAGTCAACAGTACTGATGAGGATGCAGTCAAGCTTTCAGAACCTCCATTTGCTGATGTGGCATGACTCAAAATGAGAAGAAACAGCTGCAAATATCCATTAATAAGTGAAATGTAGAATGTAAAAAGTCTGAAATAAGGGAAATTGCAAATTGTCAAAAAGGAAATGGAAAGCATTAGCATCCACATCCTAGGCATTAGTGAGCTGAAACGACCAGTACTGGCCATTTTGAATCAATCATATGGCCGGCTATGTTGGGAATGACAACATGAATAGGAATAACATTGCATTCATCATCAAAGAGAACATTTCAAGATCTATCTTGAAGTACAGTGCTGTCAGTGATAGGATAATATCTATGTGCGTACAAGGAAGGCCAATTAATACGACCATTATTCAAATTTATGCACCAATCAGTAAGGCCAAAGATGAAGAAAGTGAAGTTTTTACCAGCTTCTGCAGTCAAAAATTAATCAAACGTGCCATCAAGATGTGTTGATAATTACTGGTGGTTGGAATGCAAAGATTAGAAACCAAGAAGGCTCCCTAGTTGGAAAATGTGGCCTTGGTGATAGAAATAATGCCAGAGATAGCATGATAGAATTTTGCAAGACTAATGACTTCTTCACCGCAAATACCTTTTTTCACCAGCATAAACAGTGGCTATACACATGGACCTCACCAGATGGAATACACAGGAGTCAGATTGACTACATCTGTTAAAAGACAGAATGGCAAAGCTCAACATTGTCAGTGAGAACAAGACCAGGTGCTGCCTGAAAAGTAGACTGTCAAATTGCTCATATGCAAGTTCAAATTGAAATGAAGAAAATTAGAACAAGTCCATGAGAGCTGTAGTACAAGCTTGAGAGTATCCTGCCTGAGTTCAGAGACCACCTCAGGAACAGATGGGATGCACTAAACAGTAAAGACCAGATGAGTTGTGGGATGATATTAAAAACATCCTACATGAAGAAAGAAAGAGGTCATTGACAGGACAGGAAAGAAAGAAAAGATAGGAGAGAACTAAATTGGATGTCAGAAGATGTTTGCACAGGCACGGAATTTCCCTGAAAAGATATACAAGACACTGACAGTCATGTTTGTTTCTGGATAAGGAGCTGAGTGACAAGAGATCAGGGGTGGGACAAAGAATGGCTTTTACTGAATATATGTTCATGTTATTTGAAGACGTTATTCTAGGCATGCATGACTTTAAAATTTTAAAATACAACCTGACTTATTAGCACTTTTGACAAAGTTCAAATTCTTTCATGTGACAGGTGGTTGTGTGCCATCAAATCAATTCCGACTCATGGTAGCCCCAGAGGACACAGCAGAACTGCTCCTTCAGTACAACTTGTGTTAAACTGCCGACTTTTTGGTTAGCAGCTGAGCATTTAACCACTCTACCACCAGGCCTGCTTAATGTGAAAGGCAGGGCCCTCCAAGTACTGATTTGCCTCGCCTTTCACTCAGTGTCCCTTGTCCTCCTCTCTCTCTGTGCCTTGGTTCACATCTCTCCCTCCCCTTGGTAGTCCCCTTGCTCCTCAGTAGAAACTAACCTTATCTGTTATCTCTGCCGTTTCCTTTGTAACTTTATAGTTAGACCCTTTATTGAAGTTTGTAGTACCGTGGAGGAAGTTGTCTTTCTACCCTACTGGACAGTATGGTTGTTTTATGCATAGAAAGTGTTCAAAACATGTCTGTGCTTTGGTTAAATGCTACGTCTGCTAACCTAAAGGTCAGCAGTTCAAATCCACCAGACTCTCATAAGAAACTCTATGGAGCAGTTCTACTCTGTCCTATAGGGTCACTATGAGTTGGAATTGACTCAATGGTATTGGGTTTTTGGTTTGGAAGCCAGATTTACAGTTCTACATGTGTCCACAACAGACTCTGGATGTGGCTGGGAGGGAATCTAGGGATGGACTCATCCTTCTCCCACAGGTAACGGGCATGATCTGAAATTGGCCCCATCAGGTTGGGGGTTGGATGAAGGGACTAACATGCCTCACTCTGGGATGTTCTGCAAGAGTGAACCTCCTTCTTTCCTCCGGCTCAGTCTCAAGCCAGCCCACACCCCAGCCCCATCTCCCAGACTGGAGACCCATGGAGTTAATGTGTTCTTGCTCAAGACTGAGAGTCGTATGGACTTGGGCTGACTACACGGTGATTTCTCAGGAAAGAGACGTCCATCGCCCTGGACCACAGTCTAGGGTTTAAACTCAGTTGTCACAATTATTTGAAGCCTATTAAGTTTATTTATGTTCCAAAGCAGGTCCACTAGAGAAGGACCATCATAGTCGTAAATATCAGGGCTGCTGTTCTCCAGACACAGCTGGGCTTCCAGGCCCCTCCCTAGCTCAGCTCTGCAGGCATTGCCTGAGAGGAATAGGCCCTAGATAGAGGCAGGGGCTATGCCTGCTGATTCAGTTTAATACCCTCTCCACATCTGAGCAATTCTGCCAACTCAACCAGCACAACAGATGCTCCTTCCACACACCTTGCATGGTGAGAGTGTGTGTGAGCAGGACTCGGATATCCAGGGGACTGATGGTGTCTTGCAATTCTGCCCAAGTCAGATGCATGAGGTTGAGGAACCCGGGGTCCGGGCTGTCTCATCAAAGAATCATGGTAGCTGAAGGTGAGCAGAAAACCCAGGGCAGATCTGGAACTCCTAAGCCTTCTAGAAGTCTTTCATGGAGCAAAAGAGTGATTACATGTCTGCCAGAGATGTGCTCTGAGTTTTTGGCTGGATAAGAGTTTCATCACTTCATCCTTCGTCCACTGATGTTGGTGGAGTAGACCACTTAGTCCTCAGAACAATATTTTCCCAAGTGTATCCCACTGAGACTGGTCTCTGAAAAAAAATCAAGGGGAGATTCTGTGATCAAAACAGTTTAAGAAACACTGAATGCTAAGTTGTCCTCTTGAAAAAGATTAAAGACACACATTTGCCTGTTAAAGTCCCCCCACGAAGTCCCACAGTAAAGAATTTTGTTTAACAGATGTGTTCTGAACGTATGTGATGACAGAAGTCTCTTTTGCCGACCAATAGGTCGGCAGTTCAAATCCACCAAACTCTCCTTGGAAACTCTTTGGGGCGGTTCTACTCCATCCTATAGGGTCTCTGGGAGTTGGAATTGACTCAACAGCAGTAGGTTTGGTTTTGTTCACTAACATCCCTTGCTAGGAGTGTCATGTGGAGTACAGTCTGAAATAAGCTGCCTTTAGAAATGTGTACACTTCCCTACACTGCTTCCTGAAATTTCACTGGGAACCTTGGTTACGTAGAGGTTCACAGCTCATCTGCTAAATAAAAGGCTGCCAGCTGGAATTCACCAGCCACTCCCTGGAAATCCTTTGAGGCAGTTCTACTCTGTCTTATAGGGTTACTATGAGTCAGAACCAACTTGACAGCAACACATTTGGTTTACAAGGAGCAAAATTTCTCCAGCTTCCCCTGCCCCACCTTCAGTTTCTCAGGTCTTGATCTGGCCAACACACCTGCCCGGGTACCAAAGTGCTCCCTCTCTCTAACCCAACTCAAGGATGCCGAAGGAAGAAAGAGTGAGTATGAGTTTCACCTTCAGCCAATGGAACCATTCCCCACCTACCTGCAGTGTGGCCCTCAGTATACACTCACTGGCTGACTTCATTTCTACTTGCCTTTGTTTTAAAGAGTGAGATTGAAATTTTTTTTTATTCCAGCTTCACCTCCTCCAGGAAGCCTTATCTGGTCAGTCGGAGTATACATTGTTGGTTTAGGGCAGTTGTGGTCAAATTGTGGTCCCCAGATACGCCATGACACTGGCCTCACCTGAGAACTTGTTAGAAATGGAAATCTTTCGGACCTACTAGTCAGAAACTCTGCAAGTGGGCTGAGCAGTGGGTGTTTTAACAAGCCCTCTGGGGAATTCTGACATATGGTCAAGTTTGCAAACCTTTAACCCAGGGTTTTGGAAATCCTTTTCTCTGAGAAGGTTCTCTGCTGTGTCATTCAGTTTCTGTGTATATATATATATGTATATATATATATACACACACACATATATATATTAATTAAAACAAAAATCAGTTGTTGAGTTGATTCCAACTCATGGTAACTCCATGTGTGTCCGAGTAGGGCTGTGCTCCATCAGTGTATTCAAAGGGCAGATTTTTTCAGAGGTACATCACCAGGCTTTCTTCTGAGATGCCTCTGGGTGGACTCCAATCTCTAATCTTTCCATTGGCAACTGAACACATTAACCATGTGGGCTACCCAGAAACCCCATCTTCTTATTTACACCATGTCTAATTCCCAAAAGGTTGTGGACAGCCAACCCTAAAGTGCCTTTATGTTGGCTCAGCTAAAACAAGTTCACAGGTGAACACTCTCCCTTTCATTCACCACACAGCCCACCTCCGAACTTCTCCAGGGCTCGGGGAAGCCTCCTTGGCCACCCTTCCTAAAATGTCAACTTCTGCCTCTCCCCACCCTACAGTCCCCACTTCCATACCCTTCCTCCTTCTTCCCCCTTTTATCTTCCTCCTTGGAACTTATGACCAGTTCATACACTACCTAATTTATAGATTTATGAGTATTTTCTTGTGCCCTACTAGAATATTAAGAGGACCGCCTATTAAGTTTGTGGACTCATCCTAGAAAAAGTGCTATGTACCTCGTTGCTGACTATCACTGTGGTCACCTTCCAAGTACTCCCTTTGGGAAGCTATACACTGATACCATTGCCAAGTCCTCCCTTCAAAGCAATTTTGGAACTCTTTTTCTGGAATGTCAGAGCAGTCGTCATATTACCCTTGATGTCCTGAATGTCATCTAAATGTCTTCCTTTCGATATTTCCTTTATCTTTTGGTAAAGAAAAAAGTCACTGGGGGCCTGATCAGGTGAGTACAGTGTTCCAACACAGTCACTTGTACGGTGGCTAAAAACTCCCTTACTGACAATACAAATTAGTTTGCAAACCTGCCAGTGTGCCACCATGCACAATGGCCATTCCAGAAAGAGTTCCAAAATTACTCTGAAGGGTGCACTAGGCACTGGCATCAGTGCATAGCTTCCCAGCAATTGAGTTTGCAGACGTAATTGTCAGACCTTGTAAACTGAGCTTTTCATTAACTTGTTACTTGCTCTGTCCCTAGCACTAAAAGGTTTCCTGTCTCAACATACTTGCTTAGTACGAGAATCTTCTCACAAAGGAGCAAGGAGCCCTGGTCGCCCAGTGGTTAAACCCTTAGCTGCTAGACTAAAGGTTGGCAGTGTGATCTCCCCCAGCGGTTTGCGGCAGAAAGACCTGGCCATCCACTCTTAGCGATCACAACCTAGACAGCGCCACCAGGCAGGGCGCTCCATGGCGCAGGGTCCCTGCGAGTCAGAAATCCACTCAACAGCACCTCACCGTGACATAAGGGGGCAAGCGAATTAAACATCAAGTTTAACTCTGAATTTACTGGCTCAGTTGAGGTCACAAAGACCTCTTTATCTAACTCCTCCCTCCCTGTGAGGACAGAATAAGCCAAAACCCTCCTTTTTGTCCTGAGGGGAAACAGCTATTCCTGACAACAGGTCCTCGGCGGTCCTGCCCCTGAATTCCCAGCAGCCCCATTGCTAAGTTCTGGCCCTGTAGACAGGCTTCCATACCTGCAGACTCCATCCTTCAGGAGTTTGGGGGTTTTTCTGTTTTTTACTCTCCGATGAGAAATGGGCAGGTTCCTTCCGGCAGATGTGTCTGTGCTGAACTCGTCCCCTGGCGGGAAAAGGAACCAGGCTTCTATGCAGGAAAATTTCTGTTCATTGAATTAACTTTGTAGGTTAAGCATGGGTGGGGCATGAGAGGAGGGGTGGAGAAAGCATTAGCGCCCGAGTTCTGGGTCAGCTGGCTGGAAGGGGTGGCCCCTACCTCAGGAGAATGTATCCCACACTGATAAATGTATGAAATATTTGGCCTTTAATCAATCCTAATATTTTCAATCCACAGAGCTTTCTTAAATGCCTGCAGCCTGCCCCCGCAACCCTATTCATCACAATTACTGCTCCAACTGTCGGAGGCCGCGCATGAAACGGTACATGCTGACGTCCAATATTTTATCACTAATAAAGAGAAACATCCCAAGTATTTTCACAGTTCTGATACTTTCCAGCCCCAAAGCCAGGAAAAGGGGGGACATGGTGATTTATGGTTACTGCCGGGCATTGTTAATTGGCCTGCTCGCCTAGACCACGGGGACATGGCTTCTTTTTTTCTTTTTTTTCCAACTTCACCACAGCCCTGAACCGGCGTTTGCAGGGAGCCCGAGCGATACAGCTGGGGACGTGGGGCGCCAGCGGCCGGTGGAGCACACAGAAGGCCCTGCTGGCTCAGCATCGAAGTGGTATGAAGCACCATCAAGGGCATTTTTTAAAAAAATCAAGATTTGGCAAGTGCCTACCTACCCCGGTGGCTTTGTAAACGGATCCAATGTTTGTTAGAGATCTGATTTCAGCGGTCGCCACAACTGTGGTCTCCCCCAGTCCCGCGTCTTGCCTTCCTGCCTGCCCCAAACCCGAGGCAGGATCTACTGCCCAGCTCCACTGCCTGCTAGCTCCGGACAGGGGGAAGCTGCCTGTCCACCACGGCAGTCCGAGGACCCACAGGCAGCGTCTACATGGCACCCAAACTTACAGATGTGAACAGAGGAGTGACTCCTAGGACTTCGTGACTGCAGATGCCCTGGCAGAGGGCTGAGAGCCCTGCTGCGAGGGAAGGACCCCAGAGGGTCTCAAGAGCACTGCACACTCTGGCACTTATCAAGGAGCTTGTCTTGGGCTTCACAGAGACTAACGAACTAAGGAAGTCAGGGACCCCCTAAAAGAAAAAAAAGAGGGGGGCTGGTGAAACTGGCAATGGAGGATGTCATCTGAGTCCACAGGATGAAAGATTTGGGACTGGCTGGAGGGAAGGGTCCTGATGCAAATGACTGGTGAACAGGGTTGGTGCCATTCCCTCCTTGGTTTCATTCTGAGGCTGAGTTTGCTGACTTCCGCATTTCACACTAGTGCTTTCCGGGAGTGGATTCTGCCCTGATGAAACAAGAAATATCATATACAAACCGCCCTCTGTTGGACTCGCGGGGTCTGATACGCAAGAGGAGACAGGCTCCAGGGACAAAAGACCTCCCGGGGCTTAGGAAAAATGGCACAGATTTCCCACTTCTCCCCCCAACTTCTACCTACTGTTGGGCAAATGCTGCATCCCCAACAGATTCACGGGATACTAAGAGTGGGTTGAGAGATGTTCTGGGAAACCCTGCTGGTGTAATGGTTAAGCGCTACCACTGCTAACCAAAAGGCTGGCAGTTTGAACCCACCCGGCGCTCCTTGGAAACTCCGTGGGGCAGTTATGTTCTGTCTGCCACTGTTGCTATGAGTCGGAATCAGCTTGACAGCAATGAGTTTTGAGATGTTCTGTGAGAGGGAAAACAGAGGAAGGACAATGAGACGGAGTGGCAGGGCCACAGGGAACCAGAAGCAGAAGGAAATCATCCAGGTAGCCCTCGGCGCCCTTCCCATCAGTGCTTCCATTCTGATTTCATCTGGACTCCGTGTATCATGATACCACATTTCCCCAGTCCTGTGTCCCACTTCCCAGCCCCTGTGTGACACAGCAGTCGTCTTGTCTTCTCCCCTGCTCCCCAGCCCTGTGTGTAACACATCACACTCCCTCAGCCCTCCTTCCCACAACACCGAGTCCCTGGATGTAACACTAAAAACACTCTCACACTTCTCCAGTCCCGTCCTGACTCCCCAGCCCTGTGTGTAACACTCAGAACACTCCCCCACTCTCTCCACGGGTCCCTGCATGCAACACTCAACATCCTCCCTCAGTCCACAGCCCCACTTCACCTGCCACGTGTGCAATTCTGAACATCCTCCCTGAGTCCACGCCCCTACTCCACCAGTCCTGCGTGTAACACCCTACATCCTCCCTCAGTCCACACCCCAACTCCACTGGTCCCTGTGTGTAACACTCTACATCCTCGTTCAGCCCATCTTCCCACGCCACCAGTCCTGCGTGTAACACTTAACGTATTCCCCCAGTCTGAGTTCCCACTCCACCGATCCTTGGGTGGAACATTCAACACACCTTCCAGGTTCATTCTCCTGCACAGTCTTGGATGTAACACTAAACCAGGGCTGTCCCAACTCACCCATCCCTGATGAGGCAATGCACTCCAGTGGACCCCTGTGGCTCTTATGTGTCACTCCAAACACACTCCTCAGGGCAGGGTTCTCTAGTAGTTGTTGTCTCAACCCCTTCCTTCAGAGAGACTCTTCCGATCTTGCAGTGATCCGGCCCAGCACAGACAAGCAAGCACTGTGGTGTGTGTGTGTGTGTGTGTGTGTGGCAGACGGGGTGAGGCATGGTGGCAGCGGGGGTGCTGCTGCTCCCGGCACCCCTATCCACACACTGATTATGGGATTTTGTGCTAAAGGCAAATATTTTCCTTCTACCTCAGTATTCCTATTCTGTGACACTGAGAAGCAATTCATCATCAAGTCAGCTGGTACCCTTGGGGAAGGGTCTAGTTTCCACAGAGAACAGAGAATTCAAGAGCTGGACTATGTTTAGGACAGGTGAGGCCTAGTCTGAGGGAAGCAGGGGGTTCTACTCTGGTGAGGAGGAAACCTTTGGGTTTTGTTGTTCTTGCTTTTTTTATGAAACAGGAAGTACTAAGCGATGCCCCGCAGGGCTCTAGGATTCCTAAGTGAAGAATCTCATCCCATAACCACAGAAACCCCTAAAAGAAGCAAAAGGGCTTCCTTTCCATTTTCGGGAGACAGTGTAGGAATCAGACACAAAGAAAACTGAAGTGTGGGTGATCCAATCCCCCTTCCCCCAAGTAGCCTTGCTTTTCAGCTCCATGGGTTAGTTTATAGGAATTCTGGATCCATGGTTTCCTACGGTCGCTTTTACAGATCTTGTTAATTTATTACCCGTGGTTGCACTTTTAATGGAAATCATGAAGAAATGGCAAAGGAAACACGAGCTAATTTTTTTCCAGTGACACATTTCACTGCTATTTAAATAGCCGTTTTGCCAAACCAAACACAGCGCTTACAGCCAGCGGTGACACGTGAAGGGGATCACTGTGGCCCATGCTGCCTGCGGCATCCAGAACAGGCGAGACCTTCTCTCAGCTTCCCCAAGGGCCTGACGCCAAGTGGGGAGGGTGGACGGAGGGGGTCAGTGCCTCGGGCGCAGCTGGAGCCCAGGGCTGGGGTGACTGCAGCTCTCCTCCCCGCCCTCTGGCCCCAGGCAGGCTGCAGCTCTCTGCTGGTGTCCACTCCACACACTCGTGCACACACATGCATCCAAGCACACAGGCGTACTTGTGTGCAACACACACGCGTACTTGTGTGCAACACACACACACACTCAGAGAAGCCTGAGGGCCCTGCAGTGACTCTTTCGCCTGACAACTAGGCAGGTCCCCAAAGCCGGCCACCAGTAAGGGCAGCTTGCCTTTCACTGCTGGATGATTTGCTCAGAGTCCTAACTGGGAACATTATCAGCTTGCATAAAACCAGAGACAGTCTTGGGGGACACCCTGGCCAGGTTTGTTTCAGAGCTGCAGTGGCCATGGCACCCCTACCATGGCCAACTTGCACAGGGTGCCTTTGCTGGACAAACGCAGAGGCTATGACTTCTGCTCAAAAGCCTTGCCTCTGATGTTTTCTCATTCCCTGGCTCCGGGGCTGTGACGTCACTGAACACTTACCTTCTCTAGAAGCCAATTGAGAGATGTGGCATTCTGTGAGACAGAAGCACAGGCCTAGACTGAGGAAGAAGAGGCCGACAGAGGCAGCGGCAATAGCTGCATCAGGGGAGGTAAAAAAGCCACTGCCATCGAGTTGTGTCCGACTCATGGCAACCCTATAGGTCAGAGTAGAACTGCCCCATAGAGTTTCCAAGGAGCGCCTGGTGGACTCGAACTGCCGATCTTTCGGTTAGCAAATGTAGCGATTAACCACTTTGCCATCAGGGCTCCAGGGCAGGTAGGGAAGGGGAACCCCTTCTCCACAGAAGTCTGGTCAGAGCCTCTGCCTTTGCAGGAGAGGTGGTTGTGCCTCACTCCAGTCCCACATGTGTCAGAGCAGGACTGTGCTTCACAGGAGTGTCAATGGCTGGTTTTTAGAAAGTACATCACCAGGTCTTTCTTCTGAGGCTTCCCTGGGTGGATTCGAATAGCCAGCCTCGTGACCAAGCACCTAACCATTTGCACCGAGAATCGTTGTCAAAACCCATCCAGGATTAAAACAGGCAGTGAGACTGATGGAAGCCAGGCATTTATGGGCTCGTATCAGGCCCTTGGAGACTTTAGCGTTGGAGCAGTAGTCCAATTTCAGGAATCCTAGGAGAGCCCACTGACACCCACATTCTCCCACCCTGAGCTTCACCCATGAGCAGCAGGATGGGGGGTGTGCTATGGGGAGGGAACCACAATGCTCCAGGGAGGAGTGGGAGCCAGGAGAACTAGCGCTTTGGCCCTGCTGGGTTCTGAGCAAGTCCAGCTGCCTCTGTGATTCCCCAGAGCCCCCTGCGAGTGTCAAGGTGGGCAGGCTGGACAGGCTGTGACAGTGTTTGGGCAGCAGGCCTGCTGGCACACAGGGACAAGCCATTCTCCCTCCTTTGCTTTTCAGGGAGAAAATCCACTTTAGTGGGACTCGCGAGAGAAGTTAACAGTTGTCTTGCCTTTGCCAAAAAGTATATTAAATTCACTGACCACATTTTTCCAAACCCAAGTGCTGAGGACATTACATGCAACGCACACTGGCTGGGCTCTGGTACGCTGGGCACCCCACACATTTCATTTTGCATTATTAATATTTAAACCAAAGCAGCTGTTCTCTGCTAGACGTAGCCCACAGCCTGCCTGAGGCTCCTAGGAGACTTCTCCCTGGGGCCCGTGGCACCCGCTAACAAGCCAGTCGTTGCTCCTTGGGCCTTTGACCTCCTGCGGTGAATCTCCTAAATCGCTTTCCATTGATCAGGGATAACATTTCCAAGACATTTCTGGGCCAAGAGGCTTGATGGTTTGTTGGCAAGAGCAGATTCTGTTGGTCTGGCTTAGCTGAAATTCAGTAGGGACCCCTGAGCAGAGTTATGAGATGTTGGAAGGCTCTCTCTGAAGCACCACCTTCCCGCTGTGAGTCTCCTGCCC
Organism: Heterohyrax brucei; assembly: GCA_028571685.1. Classification (NCBI taxonomy): domain Eukaryota; kingdom Metazoa; phylum Chordata; class Mammalia; order Hyracoidea; family Procaviidae; genus Heterohyrax; species Heterohyrax brucei. Next base: position 57,938,807 of record CM053149.1, read on the forward strand.
TCTGCCCCAGGACTAGGCAACCCAGGATTTCCAGGTTCTCTTTCCAACCCTCTCCTTATCAAAATTAACCCAAACCACACCCACGGCCGTCAAGCTGATTCCAACGCATAGCGTGGCTAGTGGCCAGAGTAGAGTGCCCCACAGAGTTTCCAAGGAGCACCAGGTGAACATGAGCTATCAGCCTTTTGGTTGGCAGACGTAGCACTTAACCAATATGAAGCATTTGTACCTGGGAGAAGGAGATCTACCTCATGGGCATTTGCCAGTTAAAACCTCATCTCTAAGCCTGGATGGGAAGGCTTTCACCCGAGTCTATAGAAGAGCTTTGGCAAGTGCAACCCTGCAGCCTGGGGTCCTGGGGTGGTACCCTAGGTTAACAGCTGCTTCCTTAAGGTTGGAAGTTTGTATCTACCCAGAGGTGCCTCAGAGGAAAGGCCTGGTGATCTACTTCTGAAAAGTCAACCAGGGGAAACCCGACGGAGCACTGTCCTGCTGTGACACATGTGGAGCCTCCAGGAGTCAGAAATGACTCACTGGCACCTGCTCTGGGTTGCGTTTCACTGCAGCCTGGTCCACGAGGCCCACCTGGCCCCGCCAGCCTCAGCCCTTCCACGGGCAGACTTGTGTTCCTAGGACCCTGTGCTCCAGCCACTCCATGATGTCCCGTTTCCCTGACACACCAAACACTGTTCCTCCATAGACCTTCCGCTATTTCTACTTGTCCTTGAAGTCACAGGTCAAAGTCACCTCCTCTTTCCCTGGGGAGCGTTAACTCCCTACTTCTGTCTTCTCTCCTAGTGCTTTATGTCCACTGCAGTTTTGGTATGGATCTTATTATTTTTCAATGTTTTGTTTCTTCATGTGCTAAAAACTAGTATTTGTTGAGCATTTTCTGCCTATTCAATGCTTTAAGTAGAGTGTGCATGTTCACATAATTCTCACAACAATCCTTTAAAGTAGGTACCAGAATTATCCCTGTTTTGCAGATAACAGACATTATGGGGGCAGGTACTTTGTCCTATATGGTCGCTATGAGTCAGAATCAACTTAATGGCAATGGGTTCAGTTTTGGTTTTACAGATGACAAAACTGAGGCTTAAAGATGGTCAGTGGCTTGCCCAAGATTACACAGCTGGGAAATATCATACCTGGTCCACCCCCAATGACTATGAGCGCCTTCAGAAAGGGGTTATGGCTTTCAGGGCCTCCTTCACACACTATCTCATTGTAAGTGCTCAGTACACATTTGGTAAAACGGACATCAAGTTAAATAACAGCATTAGGATTTTCCCAGACTACGACCTGCTGAGATATTCCAGTATCACTATTTTCTTCAACTACAGCCCCAGCCTCAGCTCCTTAGAAAAGGAAGAACACACACTTGACCCTCAGCCAAGCCAGGATTTCAAATTCCAGTTTCATCTGCATCTAAACTAACCGTTGTATCTGTGTTCTCATTTTCAACATGAGGAGAACACCAGTACTAACCTCATTTATCCTTATAACAACCAGTTCAGTCTGGGAGAAGGGAGGGCTTACGAGCCATGGAAGAGTTGTAAGGATTAAATCAAGTGATACAGAGAAAGCATTCAGCCCAGTGCTTAGCACCTTAGGGACACATGTATTGGCTTTCCCTGAATGCATGTCTTGGGACATCAAGGTGATGCAGTGAGGATGACAGTGCTGTGCTTTTATATAGTACCCCAGAAAGCTATGCCATATGGATCTCTTCATTTAACCTTCACAACTGTTGTGAGCCAAACATGGCTATTAGAACGCTGTTCCAGACATCGAATGCCTGTAACAAACCACCCCCAAACTTAGTGACTGGAAACTATTCTCATATTTATTTTGCTCACAAATCTGCAATGCAGGCAGGACTCAGCAGGGAACCCTCCTCTCGGCACCAGCCGGGGCAGTCTGAAGGCTAAGGGCCAGAATCCTCGGAGAGCTCACTCACTCATGTGTATGGGGTGGATGTGGCTGTTGGCTGAGACTTCAGCGGGGGCTGTCAGCCAGAGCACTCCTACGTGCCTCTCCAGGTGGTCTGAGCTTCCTCCTAGCATGGTGGCTGGATTCCAAAGGGGAGAGGAGAGACAGAGAGAGAGAGCGAGAGAGAGGGAGAGGGGAGAGGGGGTAGACGGCCATAGGTATTTTATGACCTAACCCAGGAAGTCCTCCATCATTACTTCTGACTCTCTCTGTTCATTGAGGCTCTTAAAAATGCCTGCCCAGATTCAGTGGGAGGGGAATCAGACTCGGCCTCTTGTTGGGAAGTGGTAAGTTTCTAGAAGAGCATGTGGGACTGAAAATATGCTGTGGTCATTTAAAAACTATATGACAGCTGCCAATTAAGTCTGCAAACTCAAACTCTAGAAAAAATGCTACATATCTCATTGCTCAATATCCCTACAGTCACCTTCAAAGTGCTCCCTTTGGGAAGCTACACACTGATGCCAGCGCCTAGTCTACCTTTCAAAGCAATTTTGGAACTCTTTTTCTGGAATGGCCATCAGACCTGTCGTTGTGCAATCCTTGATGTCCTGAATGTCATCAGAATATCTTCTTTTCACTGTTTCCTTTATCTTAGGGTAAAGAAAAAAGTCATTGGGGGCCAGAACAGGTGAATAGGGAAAGTGTTCAACACAGGTATTTGTTTAGTGGCTAAAAACTCCCTCACAAACAGCTACGCAATTAAGTTTGCCAACTTGCCACCATGCCACTGTGCCCAACGGCCATTCCAGAAAGAGTTCCAAAATTGCTCTGAAGGGTGGACTAGGCGCTGGCATTGGTGCATCGCTCCCCAAGGGGAGGACTTCAAAGGTGACCTGAGTGACACTCAGTAATGAGGTGTGCAGCATTTACAACAATTAAGTTCATAGACTTCATTGTCATGTATATGATCTGCCAGAGTCCCATTTCACAGCAAAGAAAATTAAGGTTAAACAGGCTATCTGCCTGATGCAAGAGTGCAGCACTCATGAGGAGGCAAAACCAGAACTTGAACCCAGGTCTCCTGACTTCCAGCCTTGTCCTTGTCTTCCAGTTCCATCTACAGTGAAGGCTTTAGACACGCCTGACTCCTCCCCACATCATAGATCACAGAGCTGTTCACCTAAACCCACCAGATACATACGCACCCACCCTACCAACCTAGCTTAGACACACACACACACACCCCCACACACACACAGACACACACACCCCCCACCAGCCTACCTTCTTTCCAGTAGTAGGTCCTTCTCCCACTGGACCAGGGCAAGAAGGGTGGCACCTGAGTGGGTTGGACCCATTTAACTTCCTTCACTGCAGGGACAAAGCTGAGCCCGGGGAGCGAAGCCAGCCGGTTATAGAACTGGGGAGTCCTGATGCTCTAGGGTAACAGTGGTTGGGAATGACAGGGGCGATGTCTGAGAGGTATAATTCCAGATGATAGCGGGAGCTAAGAAGACGGTGGGTAATTGGGGGAGTTTTTGGAAAATGTGAGTATGATGTCAGCCTCAGTGAAAACAGAACAGGGGGGTGGTGGGAGGAAACGGAGTCGAGGCAGGAGGAGGCGAGGGGAGTCAAGGCGGAATGGGAAGAGCAGGTTATTAGTCTAGAAAAGTTTAACCTGAGACTCACCACGTACCCCCGCCCCTAGCCCTGTGCAGGGGAGTCACACAGAGGTGATTATAACCCAGGCTGGTGAGACCCGGCTGGGTCCAGCAGATGACCTGGGCATGCATTGATTTCTTCACAGATTCTTGAACAGCCGTGCACAACGCCTGCCCTTCCCAGCCCAGGGCTGGGCCACTGAGAGTCAGCAAGAAGCCCAAGTAACCTCTGCTCACATCCAGGAGCAGGTGAAAGGAGGGGCAGAGACCTGGGGTTCAGGCGATCTGACCCTTGTCTCTTTGGGGCACTTGGCCAGCATTTCTAAGGATGTTGCTATTGACCTATGCAGGCCACGCAACAGAACTGTGTGCTCTCCAGACATCAGGTCCTGAGCTCAGATAGCCATCCCGATCTTCATGCACTAGACTAGCCAGGCCGTCCAGCACACAGTAGGGCAGGCAGCCTGGTAAAGACTGCAACAAGTACAAGCTTCTCGGGCAGACACAGCTTGGCCCCTAATCTCCGCTGTGACACTTCTTCACTGTGTGACCTTGGAGAAGTCACTGAACCTCTTTGAGCCTCAGTTTCCTCATCTATGAAACAGTAACGGTAGTAGCTGCTCCAACGAGCTGCTGTGAGGATTAAATATGATTGTAGAGGTTAAGACCTAATCATAGCTTCTGGCACAGAAAGATTTAATAAATGGTCATGACAGTCCCCCTCACTCCCTTTTCTCTTTCATTCTTTACACACACTCGGAGAAGACCTAGTCTAGTCTAGCCTTGCAGAGCCCATGAGTAGCAGAGCTGATGAAGAGTTAGGGCACTGTAGTGGGTGGGAAAACATTCTTAAATCTAATGGAGGGACCACAGCTTAGGAGCCCTGGGGGCACTGGGAGAGCCCCTGGAGCTGAGACACCAGCCCACTCCAGGAGGAACAGGGGGAACTAAAGGGGCCCCTGCTGTCACCTGTGCAGTTTGTCCTTAGGGTCCCAATCAGACCCAAAGCCTGTTTCTCAAGCATTCTACTTCACAAGGCCTCAGTGAGGTGCTGGCAAGAAAATTCAGAGCACACGTGCCAAGAGAGCGGCTGCTTCGTTCCCATGTTGGAGACAGCACACTGGGCCTCTTCTGTCCTGATTTCCCGCCTACAGAGAAAGTCAGATGGTTGGATGGATGTGTTCCTGTCAGCCTGGCAGGCTCAGCTCCCTCCAGGCCCACCACATTCTCAGTGTGACCCCCGAGGCCTTCCCCGAGGCCTCACACAGAGGAGCCAAGCTCATCAGGAGCGAGGGCTTGGCTGTGGCCTTTGAGGATTTCTCCACAGTCCTTCCTGTGGCTCGACGTTCTCAGGCCTCCAAGTCCCGTCGCCCGGCCACAACCGGGATTTGGGTAGAGCTGACTGACTCTCCTGTTGAGGAGCAACAGCTTTTGCTCTCCTCAGCCTTGGCCTCATGAGTTTCTGTCCTGGGGCTCTTGGGAGGTCTTAGGCCACTTCCCAAAGTTCCTTGGTTTAAAATAGGTATTTTCCCCAGAACCTGAGGAATGAGGGTGAAAAATAAACAGCTTCCAGACTTGCCTGTGGCTTTGAGGCTGCTACCAGCCTGAAACAACCCTTCCTTCCTCCACTTTCTCTCCTCCTAGCAGTCCCAGCAGCCTCCAGTTCAGTCCTGCTGGGCCAGACTGAGGCAGGAGGAGGTTATGATCCATAGAGGAGTCATACCGTGAACTTTACAGGGTTTGCAGCGGCCAGGTACGGAGCTGGGGCCTGACCTTTCACAGCAACAGGCAGAGAAGTAAAATGCAGGAGCTGGGAGGAAGGGGAAAAGAAGTGAAGAGAAGACAAGAGGAAAAGAGAAACAACAGGAAGTTTTGAGAGGGTTGCTGGTGAGGAGAGCATCAGAGGAGGCTGCAGGGAGGCCCTGGTACCTGAAATAGTTCACATGCTCGGCTGCTAACTGAAAGCTTGGAAGTTGGAGTTCACCCACAGGCCCTTCAGAAGAAAGGCCTAGAATCTACTTCCAAAGCATCAGCCACTGAAAAACCTGCAGGGCCCCCCATTTCACTCTGAGATTCAGGCAGTCGCCATAAATTGGAGTCCACTAGATGGCAACTGGTTGTCGGTTGGGGTGGAAGGCGGGTGGTTTCGGAAATAGTAAGGGATAGGGGGAGAGGATGTTGCCAGGGTTGACAGAGGTCAACATGGAACAGGTGTCAGACGGGTTTGGGAAGCTGGCTAGCATCTGAAAAGAGCCCATGCTACCTTGGAGGGGCCACAGCTCAGAATCTTCTGTGAAAGACTCAGGGTTACAATCCTCCCTTAGGAAATCCACTCCAGTTCCCCTCAAGCCCTGCCCTTCTGCTCCAGGGAGGAGGCTCTGGGCAGCTGGTGCCAAACATTCCCCAGGCTCTTCCAGCCCCAACATTTATCTTAGGGTTATTTTCACTGCCAAGAACAAAGAAGCTTTCTATTCGGCAAGTGGCGAGAACCCACACCTCTGACAAGCCATAGATCACCTTCGGGAGGGCGGCAGGGGCTGGTGGCCAGCACGTGGGGCCGCCTCTCCCTCCCACCCAGACCCTCAGAGGGGGCGCCTGGCTCGTGGCTTGTGGTGAGGTCCCAGGCAGAGGAGGCGGAAAACGTGCAGGACATGAAGGCAGAGGGAAACTCGGAGCAGATGTGAGTTCCTGCAGCTCCCACCACTGCTCAGCAGATAAGCCCCCAACAGAAATGGGTGCTGAGAGCCATAGGTCAAGACAGAGACAGGGACAGGGTGGGGGACAATGGATTCTCCAGATAGGCTGAGCAGAGGTGGAAGCTCTGGGCAGAGCACAGAGCCTCCAGGCTCTGTGTTCCCAGTGGAAATATGTGATAGCCATCCAATTTAGAGAGGAGTTTAAAAAAAGAAAGATTATAAATACACCAGGCATTGAAAGTTCAAACAGTACAGAAAAGATAATAGTGGGCTCGACATCCTCACTAGCAGCCATCATTGCTGAGTTTCTCATGCTTCTTTCAATAACTATACAAAAAAATTCCACAGCTGTTGAGTTGATCCTGGCTCATAGCAACCCTGTACGTCAGAGCATAACTGCCCCATAGAGTCACCCAGGAGCACCTGGCAGACTTGAACTGCCAACTTCTCTGTTCCCAGACACAGCACTTAACCCACTGCACCACCAGGGTTTCCAATAACTGTACAGCACGTGTGAAAACAGAGACACGTATAGATATGAAGGTGTGTGTGTGTGTACATGTTGCTTCTCATAGCTGTTGTCGAGTCAGCTTCTAACTCACGGTGACCACACACACAACAGGACAAAATGCTGCCCCGTCCTGTGCCATCCCCATAATTGTTTGCAGACAGGATCACTACGATCCACAAGATTTGCACTGCTTGATTTTCAGCAGTAGATCCCTAGGCAGGCAGGCAATGCCTGCACATGAGAGGTGCTGCCTGAGAAGCAAACCTGGATCTCCCACTTGGATGGTGAAAATTCTGCCAGTGAACTGCCTACCATGTGTGTGTGCCATCGAGTCGATTCTGACTCATAACAGTCGTACATACTTAAACACATGCTGCTGTTGGCTGTTGTCTGATTCAAACTTTCAGGATGGAGCAGAACTGCCCGTAGGGCTTCCTAGGCTATAGTCTTTATGGGAGCAAGCAGATCACCAGGTCTCTTCTCCTGTGGAACAGCTAGTGAGTTCCAACAGCTGACCTTTTGATTCCTAGCCAAGCCCTTTAATGACTGCACCGCCAGGATTCCTTATACTGATCCTCTGACCCTGTAATTCCACTGTTGGATCTATGACCACAGAAATGAGACCATATGCCCACCTGAAACGACCTCCATGAATGTTAACAGCTTGAAACCACTCTCCTCCTCCTGGTTTTGGAAACAACCCAAATCCCCATCTTCATTAGCACACAGTGCTGGATTTGTGGGGTGGAATACTATGCAGCAGTGAAAAAGAATGAGTAGCTATAGACAGCAAGATAGATGAATCTCATAGATACAATGTTAAGAGAATAAAGTCAGACACAAAAAGCTATTATATACGAATATCTGTAAAAGGCAGGACTAATCTACGGTGAAATTATTCAGAATAATAATTATCTTTAGGGGGCTGATATTGACTGAGTAGTATGAGGGAACTTTCTACATATTTGAAATTGTCTCCATATGTTTTTTTATTGTGATTATGTGAAAGTACACAATCCAAATCCGTTTTGCATGCCCATCTACAGCTCTTCTGCTCTCCTTGCCCTGTGACAGCACACTCTTCCTTTTCATTTTATACTTGTCATATCCTCTTAACAACCTCCTACTCCCTCCTCTCCAACCTCTTCTCTCCCATCTAGAAAGAGACCAGTAGGACAGCCTCCTATAAATGCATAGAACCATAAATTACACACACCACATGGTCACCTTGTGTCCCTGAGTCTAGTCCATTTGTGTCCAAAGGGTTGACCTCAGTGGTGTTTTCTGGGCAGGGGCAGCAGCAGATCTAGAGGCCATGCTTCCAGGGGATTGCCCTCGGGCATCAGACCATCAACTGTGGTCTTTTAATGGAGTTCTTGGGGTGCACACCTATTTTTCTCATGTTGCAACAGTTGTGTGCCCCATCATGGCTGTCTTTGGTGGTGGCCAGGCACCATCTAATTCTTCTGGCCACATGTTGATATAATCTCCCATTACGTAGGTCCTGGTGGCACAGTGGTTAAACATTTGGCTGCTAACCAAAAAGGTGGTGGTTGAAACCTATCAGCCATTCTGTGGAAGAGAGATGTGGCAGTCCACTTTTATAAAAATTACAGTCTTAGAAGCACTATAGGGCAGTTCTACCCTGTGCCATAGAGTCACTGTCTTAGTCGTCTAGGGCTGCTATAACAAATACCCCAGGTGGATGGCTTTAACAAAGAGAAGTTTATTTCATTACAGAAAAGTAGGCTAAAAGTCCAAATTCAGGATATCAGCTCCAGGGGAAGTCTTTCTCTGTTGGCTGGTCCTTGTCATCAGCTTCCCCTTGGACTGGGAGTTTCTGAGGCACAGGGACCACCAGGACCGAAGGATGCACTCTGCTCCTGGCATGGCCTCCTTCCTGTTGGTATGAGGTCCCCAGCTCTCTGCTTGCTTCCCTTTCCTTTCTATCCCAAGAGACTGCCTCAAGGCACAGTACGGTCTTACACACTGAGTCCTGCCCCACCAAAGCAACCACTGCCCTTCTTCCCAAATTAATGTCACAGAGGCAGGATTTACAACATACAGGAACATCACCCAAAACCACAATATAGGATTCATAGTCTAGCCAAATTGCTACACACTTTTTGGGGGGGGACACAATTGAATCCACCTACAGTCACTAGAGTCCCAACCAATTTGATGGCAATGAGGATTTTTTTTTTTAATATTTTGGTACATTTCGATTTGTGTGGAAGCTGTAAAAGTATACGAGGTCTGACAATTATGTTCGTGAACTCATCCTAGGAAAAGTACTGCATACCTCACTGCCGAATATCACTATGGTCACTGTCAAAGTACTCCCCCTTGGGAAGCCATGTACTGATGCCAATGCCTAGTCCACCCTTCAAAGCAATTTTGGAACTCTTTTTCTGGAATGGCTATCAGAGCTGTTATCGGATTACCCTTGATGTCCTGAATGTCATCACATTGTCTTCCTTTCAACATTTCCTTTCTCTTTGGGTAAAAAAAAAAGTCACTGGGGACCAGATCAGGTGAGTAGGTAGGGTGTTCCAATATTGTTATTTGTTTCCTGGCTAAAAACTCCCTCATGCACGTCTATACAATTAAGTTCACAAACTCGCCACTGTGCCACCATGCACAATGGCCATTCCCAAAAAGAATTCCAAAATTGCTTTGAAGGGTAGACTAGGTGCTGGCCTCAGTGCATAGCTTCCTGGGGGTGTACTTCAAAGGTGACTGTAGTGATATTCAGCAAGGAGACATGTACCACTGAGTTCATGTACTTAATTGTCAGAAGTGCTGATATATATATATATATACACGTAAAAACCCTCCAAGTTGTACACTTAAGATATGTACTTTTTACTGTGAGTATGATGTCCCCTAGTCTTAAAAAAATTAATAATTTGATTTAAAATAAGAAATTTAATAAGAAAACTTGTAAAATTTAAATAATGTCATAAGAAAACTTGTAAAACTACCAAGCATTTCTGATCATCAGCCTATTATAGGATACCCTGGGCTTGTCAATTTGGAAGTTCTAGAGATAACTTTCTGTGAATATCAAGTGACAATCAGAACAGGCATCAAGACAAAAGACAGAGAAGGGGCAGGGATTCAAAATTAGGAAGGAAGACTTACAGAAAACATGTTTACCTCAATTAACAACGTAAATCAGTCAATCCACAGAATCACTTCGACCCTTTAGAACTAAAGCTGCCCAGACTCAACATAAAATGGATGAAGAAATAAATAATCCACCCAAGAAACAGTAGATGAGTTACTAATAAGCCAAGATGAAGACCATATTGCATCAAAGAGCTAAACGATCCGAAGAAACCATGAAAGAGACAAATGTACTCAGCACTTCTCAGCACAGTGGGTAAGTACAATTATTTCTTATGTCATTCTAAAAGAATGTGAAAGAAGGAACTTTATGGAGACCAGAGGCAATAGACCAGGCTAGAGGTCATGAAAATAGGCATTGCTCTACCAGGACCTGAACTAGGTAAATGAAAGTGACAAGGGAAAGGACAGGACAGGCTAGAGCTGGCGACTAGAATGTATGCTCCCTGAGGACAGGACTCTGTCTTGTTCATCATTGAGTTTCCTCACTGCTGGACCAGTAAGCAACACCATGTCAAATGGAAAAAGGATTGAGGTTTGAGGATTAAGGGTTGAAGACTAAGGTGTGCCTGACCCAAGCCGTGGTATTTTCAATCACATCATGTGCATGTGAAAGTTGGGTAATGAATAAGGAAGACAAAAGAATTGCTGCCTTTGAGTTGTAGTGTTGGAGAAGAATGCTGAATCTGCTACGAACTGCCAAAAGAACACAGATGTTTTCTGGAAGGAGTACAACCAGAGGGCTCCTTGGATGCAAAGACAGTGAGACTGCATCTCAGATACTTTGGACACATGGTCAGGAGGGATCAGTCCCTGAAGAAGGCTATCATGCTTGGTAGAGTGGAGGGGCCACAAAAAGGAGGAAGACCTTCAAGGAGATGGACTGAAACAGTGGCTGCAACAATGGGTTTAAGCACAGAAACAGCTATAAGCATGGCACAGGACCAGGCCGTGTTTCATTCTGTTGTGCATAAGGTCGCTATGAGTGAACAGCACCTAACAACAACAACCCCATAGTGCCTGGCACAGAATGAACATATAATAACTTTGCTGAGTGAACTAAAAGGTATGAGGAACAGGAAAGAGTCAAATTGATACCCCTACCCTGAGTTTAATGTGTGAGTGGCTGAGATGAGAATTCAGAAGATGGTTCTGGAAGGAGAAAAGATTATGGGCTATGCCGAGACTGAAGTACCAGCAGAACACCTAGATGGAGAGTCTAGTAGACAGTTACAGAAACAAGACCAGAACTTGGACTAGAAATCCTGGTTAGCAGTTTTACGTATGATGTCATCCTCCAGGAAGTGACTACTGAGGCTGTATCACTAGATGACATAGACAAGAGAGAAGATGGAGAGGGGAGAACTGAGGGCAGAAGCTGAAAACAAGAAGTGGGAGAAGTCAAAAACAAGAGAGAATGGAATTAGGAACATGGAGCATCAGCAAATTCACAGAAGATGGAGCTTCAGGAGGCAGGTGCTCTCAACTCAGTTCTACCTGAGAAACAACTGTGTGACTCTGCCTCCTAAGTAATCCAGAGACAGAAAAACCTTAACAGACAAAGCACAGACCTGAAAGAGACACCTGCAGGCCCTGCACCCCCAGGAAACTCAGCTACCACTTACTGGTGAAATGCTGAGCAAGCTACTCACTTTTCTGTTTTCCAACTGGTCTTCTGTTTCCCAACAGATTAAAGGAGAGATAATACAATCTACATTCCAGGTAGTTATAAAAATTAAATGAAGGTACATGGGAAAAAAAAAGAATATGTGAAAATGCCTAGCCCTGGTGGCATGGAAGTTAAGATTCTGGCTGCTAACTAAAAGGATAACAGAACTCAACAGCTGCTCCATGGAAACCTTATGGGGCAGTTCTGCTCTGTCCTATAGGGTCACCATGAATTGGACTCAACTTGATAGCAATGAGGTTGGTTGGGGTGGGGGGAGGGAGGGAGGTGTTGGGACTGGAACACAGTAGACACAGCATTCTTATTCATTCATTTTTCTTCTGTCCCTTACTGTGTGCCAACCCCTGTGCTGGGGTCTTGGAGAGAGGGAGAGAGAGAAAGAGCAAGAGGAATACAACGTTAAACAAGCACTGCTTCTGATACAATGGAGCAGAAGAGATGCATGAGCCTCCCAGGACAGGGATGAGGCCCTGAGGGAGGCAGTCCAGCTGACCCAGCCTCTGAGGCTGACAAAGCTGCTCCAGAACTTCCATTAGCAAAGAGTTACTGGTGACCCTGCAAAAAAGATGTTTAATAAGATGAGGCTAGTGAGGGCTCTCTTGCTTGGGCAGCAAGGAGAGCAAACGCTATGAAACAGAACAGGTAATTGAAAAAAAGGAAATGTCCCTGGGTTGGGAGAAATCTAAATACCTATGTGGCAAAGCAACCAGGAGAGATGGCAAGATGAGGGCTACGACAAAGAAAGAGGACGTCTGATGAGTAAGACCCTCAGAGTCAGTGAAATAAAACTGAGAAAACCAGTGAAGGCGCAAACCAGAAGGGCATCGAGGTTTCATGACCCAGGCCTGATGTCGATATAATTTGTGCAGAGACCATCTTTCAGAAAGAATACAGATTTATGGATAAAAACTTAGCTACCAAAGTCCATTATTTATTTAGAATAATAAAATAATTCACAAGAAATTTTAAAAATATAAAACTAGTGAGGATCACAAGTATTGTAATACTCAGGAAAAAACAATGTATGTTTATTAATTAACTGCCTGGTATACACCTACAGTTCCTTTAGAAGAAACAAGACAACTGTTTTGTTTTATTTTGTTTGGGTGTGGGGGGGTTTGTAGTAGTTGCTGTTACTGTTATTATGTATCCCTTGATTGTTGCTTCTATGTTAATGACTTTGTGATTCCATCTTCTATAGACAATACAAAAATAATTCAGTCTTTTATCCAGTGTAGTTGATCAAGATTTCTTTTTTGTTATTGATGGTTCAGAAAAATTTCTTAGTGCCTCACTGTTTAATACTGATAATGTCATATCAGTTTTTAGGATTGTTGCCATATTTGGGGAAACCACTGTCAATTCTTTCACATAAACAAAACCCACTGCTGTTAAGTGGATTCTGACTCATAATGACTCTACAGGACACAGTAGAATGGTCTCAATAGAGTTTCCGAGGGGCACGTGGTGGGTATGAACTGCCATCCCTTTGATTAGCAGCCGTAGCACTTAAGCACTATGCCACCAGGGTTTCCTCCTTTCATAGACGAGTGTACAATTTCGAAGCACGTTTTCTTACTCAGTGATCTACCCTAAAAAGTCTTTGCATTGAGAACAACAATTAACCAGTTTGTTGTAGTGTTGACACTTGGCTGGCTGTAGTGTTGTCATTGAAGTGGCTTATTATGAGCTTTATCTTACTTCACTGATAGCAGTATTTCATGTCAAAAAGGAAAATGTTTCCCAATATGTTCATATCATTCAGCCATAATAAGTTGAGTATCATAAAAATGCCACTTTTCAGACCCAAGTTCTAGCTACTTGTAGCATTACCCTGCAAACACGGGAATTCTGATAAATCATATTTCACCTCACAGAAAGAAAAAGGCATAGTGCATTTGTAATTTAATATGTTCCCAGGAGGAGAGAACATCTATTTTGTTTTAGTGTTGATGAAAATCAAATTCTCATGGTTTTACGCTTCTGATAATGTGTTTGTAGACTAGTTATGGCCCCACACATTTCAAACTTTATTTCTCTGCCATTAACTAAATATTTCTTGTATGGCTGCTGTAAGACACATTCATGATTTGAACAGCTCGCCAGATCTGCACCTCAGGGTTCTGGGTAGATTGATACAGCAAGCTATAAAGAAACCACCAGAAGCCATTCCAATGGCAGATGACCATCTACAACACAACTGCACATGACAGCAACTGCAAAACACACAAATTCATCTCACTGAACCTATTCTGTCACTATTTGTCTGCTAGTTTCTCATACGATGGTAGCTTGCATGTTGTTGTAATATTGGAAGCTATGTGGACAGTACTTCAAATACCAGCAAGGTCACCCATGGTGAACGGATGTGAACAGAGGTTCTAGGCTAAGAAAGATTGGATGGAAAGAAGGTACGGGTCTCTACTTCTGAAAAAAATCTGTCAGTGAAACATTGTGGATAGCAGCAGAACATCGTCTGATACAGTGACAGAAGATGAATCCCTCAAGTTGGAAGGCGCTCAAAATATGATTGGGGAAGAGCCTCCCCCTTGCAGTCAAGTCAATCTTAATGACACGGATAGCATCAAGTTTGGGGAACTTTCATTTGCTGATGTGACATGACTCAAAATCAGAAGAAACAGCTGCAAATTGGGAGGTAGGATGTAGCAGGTATGAATCAAGGAAAATTGGAAATCTAAAATAAAATAGGATACTTGAATATCAATATCCTACATTTTAGTGAGCTAAAATGGATTGGTATTGGCTATTTTGAATGCAACAGTCACATGATCTTCTATGTCAGGAATGACAAATTGAAGAGGAACAGAGTTGCATTCATTATTAAAAAGAACATTTCAAGATCTCTTCTGAAATACAGCACTGTCAGTAATAAGAAAATATCCATATGCCTATAAGAAAGACCAGTTAATAGGACTATTATTCAAATTTACACATAAACTACTAATGCCAACATCAAAAAATTGAAGATTTTTACCAACTTCTACAGTCTGAAATGGATCAGAGATGCAATCAAGATGCATTGATAATTACAGGTTATTGGAAAGTGAAAGCTGGAAACAAAGAAAGATTAGTAGACATTTCACTAAGATGGAAGATGCCTTAATTTTTGTTGTATAAATTTCCCACCTTCTAGTGTGCAACAAATGTTTTACCAAAATTCCAGCATCATTGATACTGCTTCCTTACTAGGTCTAACTAGCATGATTTCATCAACGTAATGGACCAATGTGACATCTTGTGGAAGGGCAAGGCAACCAAGTTCTCCGAATACAAAATTATGACATAAAGCTGGAGAGCTGATACATCTGAGATAGGACACTGACGGCATGTTGCTGGCCTTGCCAGCAGAAGGCAAACTACATCTGGTGTATCTTTGAAATCAGAATGGAGAAAAAGGTGCTGGCCTGACCAATAGCTGCATATCAGGTACAAGGAAATGTGTTAATTTCTTCAAGCAATGAAACAACACCTGGAACAGCAGCCACAATTTGAGTCACAACCTGATTAAACTGAAGATAATCCACTGTCATTCTCCAAAACCTATTTCTTCTGTACAGGCCAAATTAGCAAGACGAATTAGGATGTGGCAGGAATCACCATTCCTGCATTCTTCAATTTCTTGATAGTGGCAGTGATCTCTGCAATCCCTCCAGAAATGTAGTATTGCTTTTGATTTACTATTTTACTAGCTAGGGGCAATTCTAATGGCTTCCACTTGGCTTTTCCTACCACAACAACCCTACTCCACTTGTCAAACATCCAGTGCAGCAGCTCTGCCAGTTGTCGAGTGCTTCTATTCTAATTATGCATTCTGGAACAGGGGAAATTACTACAGGACGGGTAGTGGACTCACTGGATCCACTGTGAGGTGAGCCTGAGCTAAGACTCCATTAATAACCTGACCTCCATATGCCTCCACTCTGACTGGTGGGCCACAGTGACACTTTAAATTTCCTGGAAGTAGTGTCAGCTCAGAGCCAGTATCCAATAATTCCCAAGAAGTCTGATTACTTCCTTTTCCCCAGTGAATACTCCCCTACTCTTGTAAAAGGCTGTAGATCCCTTTGGCGAAGGCCAGGAGAAACTTAAACAGTACAAATAGTTTGGCATTATAGTGGAGTCCTTCTTCAAGGGTACCTAATCTCCCTTTCATTCAAGGGGTTGTGAGTCTGTAAACTAGCTCAAGTCTAGGAATTCATTGAGGGTCTGTGACTATTCTGGCAAACTGAGATAGACTGCTGTTCAGTGTGGCAGCTCTGCCAGTTGCTGAGTGCTTCTATTTCGAGTAAATATTTAGTAAATTTCATATGTATTTCACTCCTAGGGACACCATGACTAAGTTTAAGTGATAAGATTCTAGATTTCATTTTCAGCAATATCAGCTCTGTTACTACAAGAAATAAAGCTTTTCTTCAGGGCACAAGTGACAACTTTGAGGTCATTTATATGGTGCTCAAGGTTTAACTCTGAAGCTAGAGAAGAATGTTGAACATGCAGTGAACTGCAAGAAAAACAAATAAATCAGTCTTGGAAGAAGTAGAACCAGAATGCTCCTTAGAAGTGAGGATGGCAAGACTTTGTCTCATATACTTTAGACACATTATCAGGAGGAAACAGTCCCTAGAGATGGACAACATGAATGGTAAAGTAGGTCAGTGAAAAAGAGGAAAACCAACACAGTGGCTGTGACAATTAGCTCAAACATAGAAACCATTGTGAGGAAAGCACAGGTCCAGGCAGTGTTTCATTCTGTTGTACACAGGGTGTACACAGGGTGGCTATGAGTTAGAACCTACTACACGGCACCTAACAAAAAGAATAAACCTATCCAGAATTCAGTTATCCCTTCTTGTTGTTAGCTGCCACTGAGTTGATTCCAACTCCTGGTAATTATGTTAAACCTGGGTTCTCTAGGAAGAAGCAAAACTAGTAAAGTACATATCTATGTACAAAGAAAGATTTATAACAAGGAAACAGATAACACAGTTGTAGAGGTTGGAGCATCCCAAGTCTATGGATCTGGATAAAGGCTTCTCTCAGTTCCTATAGCCAGGGGGCTGGTGAACCCAAGAGTGGCAGGTCGGAGAGCAGGTCTCTTGCTCACAGGCTATGAGGATTACCAAATCCCAAGACTGGCAGGCAAGATCACAAAGTGACTGTATGTGATTCACACAGCTGCAGGGGCTGGTGAACCCAAGATTGGCAGATCAGAGAACAGGTCTCCTCCTCATAGGTTGTGAAGATCAAAGAATTCCAAGATTGGAAGATAAGTTAATAGCTCAAGTCCCAAGAACCAGAGGTCAGATGAACAGGATGCAGCTACAAGATCCAGAGTGAACAAAAAGCCAGAACATCTGCTTGTAGATACAGGCCATATGCCCAAAGAAACTCCCTTTCAACTGGCTGGCTACTCAAGTAGATCCCATCATAGGAATAATCACATATAAACACTGAGAATCATGATCTAGCCAAGTTGATACACAGTCTTAACCATCACAGTGACCCTTTCTATGTGTTTACAGTAGAACTGCTCTAGATGGTTTTCAGAAGAAGATCACCAGGCCTGTCTTCTGAGGCACCTCTAGATGGATTCTAACTGCTAACTTTTTGGCTAGTAGTTCAGGATTTAACCATTTGCACTACCTAGGTTCTACCTAGCTGAATCACCCTCCCCCCCTAAAAAATCAGCAGTTCCTCTAGTGCCATGCAACACATGCAGGTATGTGAAGGCAAAGAATTCAGAGTGAAAAGAGATAGACATCTCAGTAATTATGTTTAAAATATGTGGCTTTTTTTAATCTTAGGACCTGTGAATGCAACACTAGGGTTCCCTTCTGAGAGACTTGGAAAGAGTCATTCAAGATTTTTGGGGCTCATTGTAATCACCCTCAGGTCAGTCTCGAGTGAAAAGGACCACAACTTTCTCTGGGATTTAAAAAAAAAAAAAAAGGTCAACTGTAAGGCTTTCCAGTGGACTCAGTGTCTAGAAGAAAAACAATACTGACCTACATGAACAGTTCTAGGAAGACAAGAGCACAAACAGGGTTGGGACCAGGGAGGGGGAAAAAACTCTAACAAAGGAAAAAGGACCCCATTTAGAAGAAAAGGAAGGTATAAACCAATTCTTCGAGATACACTTGGGGCAGAGGACTCATGTCAATTGCCATGGAAGGAAAGTAAGAAAAACAGATCTAATTTTGTTTTTATATTGTAGGCAAGACTTTCACATCAGAAAGAACAAATATTTCTAAGGCAGTTTAAAAACTGAAATTGTGGGAGTAGTTTTGAGAATGAGAGCCTGCTCTAAACAAGTTCCAGTCTCTTGGTTATGTTTTCTATCCCAGTAACCCAGGAAAACTTGTGGATGAAAGAGGTCAGTAGGTTCTGTGTACGATGGAGGCTGGGACAGGGGCTGAAGTTCTATAGCTGAGCAGATACTGTCAGAATTTTTTCAGAATGGAGGAAGTATATACATGTAACTGTAGATTATCAAGTCCAGGCAAGATTGTGGAACAAATATTGAGCAACAGGGTGTGTGTAGACAGATACACATGTCATGGATTGAACTGCCCCCCAAAATTCTGTGTATCAGTTTAGCTAGGCCACGATTTCTGGTATTGCATTCTGTCCCTCTATTTGGTAAATCCTGCCTCTGTAATGTTAATGAGGGTGGATTGGTGGCAGTTGTGTTGGTGGAGTAGGACTCAATGTATAAGATTGTTTTGTGCCTTGAGGCAGTCTCTTGAGATCTAAAGGAAAGAAGCCAGCAGAGAGTTTTGGGGGCCTCTCTCACACCACCAAGAAGCTGTGCCAGCTGAGCATGTCCTTGGAAAAGGACCAAGGACCAGGGTTCCTGCACCTCAAAGGCTTCCGGTCCAAAGCAAGACTGATGACAAGGACCTTCCTCCAGATTCAGTAGAGAAAGCCTTCATCTGGAGCTGACACCCTGAATTAGGACTTTTAGCCTACTGGTCTGTGACAAAATAAAATTTCTCTTTTTAAAGCCTTCCACTTGTGGTATTTCTGTTAAAGCAGAAACAAAACGAGCAGCGGACTAAAAAAACATGTATACACACTTGTACACACACATACGTGGATTTCCCAGGTAATATCCCATAGTAGCAATAGATGCCCAAAGAATTTTATGATACTAAAAAAAATGGTTAGAAAACAATTCATGAAAGATTTTTCTTTCACAACAACTTACAAAAGATTTTTCTTTGCAAAGATTTTTTTTTTTTTTTTTTTAATATCTTCACTTACACCCTTCTAATCCCCTTTCCTCACAGGTGGTAAATTGAAGGCAGAGAGGGAAAAGTGCTGGCTAAGGTCACACAGCAAGTGGCAGAAGACTCAGGACCAGCATCCAGGTCTTCCAACTCCCAGTTCAAGGCTTGTTCCTTCCTTGATTTTTCACTGCCTCCTAGCTCTTTACACGCTCATTATCATTTTAAAGCATTGGTCACAGGGTGATGGTCATATAACATAGTTAATGTAACTGTACCACTACATCTTATGCCTGAAAATGTTGAATTGGTGAATGCTGTGTTGTGTGATATATGTGTGTGTGTGTGTGTGTGTGTGTGATGTATACCTGTATATGTACACACACACACACATAATGAATTGAAATTATATTTTTCCAAAAATGTATGTCGACTTATCTAGGCTGTGGTTCCCGGTATCTGGTATGGTTTGTCTTCCATTTTGTGACCTGATACATTTATCCTACATGCTGTAAATCCTAATCTGTATAATGTTAACAAGGGAAGGGACAATCTACAGGATTACATTATATCTTGAGTCAATCTCTTTTGAATACAAAAAAGAGAAGCAAGCGGAGAAAAAAAAGCCTCATTACTACTAAGCAAGAAGAGCCATCAGCAGAGCCCATATTGCAGACCCAGGGTTCCTGCACTGAGAAACTCCTAAACCAAGGGAAGACTGATGACAAGGACTTTTCCCAGAGCCAACACAGCAAGAAAGGCTTCCCCTGCAGCTGGTTCCAGGGGAATTCGGACCTCTAGCTTCCTAAACTGTTAGAGAATGCATTTATTTTTGTTAAAGCCACCCATCCACTCATGGTATGTCTGTTATAGCAGCGCTAGATTACTAAGACAATATATATGTGTGTGCGTATATTTATGTGTGTGTATATATATATTTTTTTACAATTAAAAAAAATTGCCATCAAATTGACTCTGACTTATAACAACTCTATGTGTGTCAGAGTAGAACTGGGCTCCACTGGGTTTTCAATGGCTGCTTTTTCTGGAAGTAGATTGCCAGACCTTTCTTCTGAAGTGTGTCTAGATAGACTAGTCTGGGTGCACTTGAACCTCCAACCTTTCAGTTAGCAGCTGAGCATGTTAACTGCTTGCACCACCCAGGGACCCCAGACCAACATTATTAGCTATTTCCAAAATGCTTTTCTCTATCACAAGGTATCAAGCAATGCCCAGAGCTCAGCTATGGGCAGGATGTGGTGTATGAGCTCTCTGTGCACAACTGTCCTAATGCTGAGAAGGGGCCAGCTGAGCATGAGAATAACAATCAAAAGAAATCTCCTGAGATTTTGAAATTCCCAGACACTTACAAAGAAGAGGGCCTGGGTGTGTGGGAAAGCCACTGGAGGAACTTGAAGTTGAACTATGTCTGCAGCTGGCTGGGCAACGGTCTTGGGAAATGTGAGTTCTTTATTGGGTCTTGCTGGTGCCCCTTCACAAGAGATCTAAAATATTACTTGCTGTTCTTAACCACTGTACCACTACAGCTTCAACTCACCCTAAGTCAAAAGAAATGGTCTTCAGGAAGAAAACAACATGACCTTGACCGGTAGCTATCTGCAATCTGTGGCTTGAAATGTATCTTGAAAAGTTGTCCTTTGTGTTTAAAATCTGATAGGGGACTACTATCATTATTACAGGATTTAATACACTGAAGTCTTTCTGGAAAGAACCAGACCTTGGAAACCCTAGCTGAGAAATGGAGACACTTTTTCTCCAATTAGCAGACTAGGTGGAAACCTGGTAGCATAGTGGTTAAATGCTCTATCTGCTAACCAAAAGGTCGGCAGTTGGAATCCACCAGGCACTTCTTGGAAACTTTATTGGGGCAGTTCTACTTTCATCTATAGGGTCGCTATGAGTCAGAATCGATAGCAGTGGATTGGAGAAGACTGGGATGGAAGTTCCTACGAAAATCTTTAATTTTCAGGCCCTGTGTTTTCAGGAATCTTCAAGCAATAGATTATCTTCAGTTTCTAGATGATGAATAATTGCTAGCTTCTGAAAACAGAGAGGAAGGGCATGCTCTGTTACAGATAGGAGAATCCAAAGGATGAGGTGCATTCTTAAAGATACATCAGCCTGTTTAATTCTTAATGCCCAGTTTCCTCCCCCACATGAAAGGTTGGTTAGGGTGCCAGCCTGTGACCCACAGGGTACAGGGCTGAAAGTGAAGCAGGGCCAGTGGGATATCCTAAGGCTCGGTCAGAGAGCAAGGCCCTGATAAATCCCAGAGTGCTTTGCGGGAGAAGGCAGAGGTCAGTCTGAAAATGTGACTCCAGAATGGGCTGTCAATCAAGGGGAAGAAAGACAAATAACAGAGGCTAAGACACAAAGCCCAGCGGCAGTCAGGGCAGGAGAAGTGAGGGCCAGAACGAGAAACTGCAGGTCAGGGCAGGAAGACGGGGTGCGGGGTTCTGAATTAACCCCGGGGTCCGGATGCCAGCACCCCCGGCAGCTCTTAACACTCACAGCGCAAGATGGTATGGAAAAACCAGGTTCCTTATTTAAACAATTCTTTTTTTTTCCTGATTCAAGAAACAATGCATGCTGATTGAATCAAATCTAGCCAATACGAAAAGTTTGCAGAAGGAAATGAAAATGAACTGCAACCGCTTCACTTAGAACTAGGGTCATTTTAAAGGGCAGGACGTTATTAGCCCTTAATTACTTCAAGAATCTGTCCTTTTACATTCTGGCGTCAGTTACTGACATCTCAAAGGGAAAACTCCTGCTTTCTTTCTTTGTCCAAGAGGACAAAGCCTCCTGAAACGAAATCAAAGCCACAGCTTATACTAAGAGCTAAGAGGCAGCTGTTGATTCAGAAAAGGTTTGTGGTCAGATCCCGTGTGGCTGACACCGTGTTAGGTAATGGGTTACAGTGGGGCAGACTCCCCCACCTTCCTACGGGGTCCTTTTACCTGGCATAAAGGCTGCATGGGCCCCAGGCCAGTCCCACAATGTATCACCGACATACACTCAAGTGAACATATACACACACACACCCCACTGCATTTCTTGCGTGCTTATATATTCACAAACACATTCGCTCACATCCAATCACCCACACTGATACACCCACTCACACTCACAACACACTGGACATGCATTCATATACACTTACACCACACAGCCATGTGTATACACTCACACACTCGTGTATGCACTCATGTGTTCACATACACACTCATACGTGTCATATACACTCATGTGTACACACACATTCACCCACTATGTATGCACACACACACACATACACAGCCCCTACACTGGTGTTACCTAAATGTACATCCTTCCCAGTGTGGTTTTGTGTCACTGGAAGTACACTGAGGGGAGAGAACTGTTGTAGTTGGGCACCATCACATTGGTTCCAACACACAGCGACCCTGTGTACAACAGAATGAAACACTGTCCACTCCTGCGCCATGCCCCCAATTGTTGTGCATGAGACCACTGCTGCAGCCACTGTGTCCATCCATCTCATTTGGGGTCTTCCTCTCTTTTGCTGACCTTCTACCAAGAATGCTGTTCTTCCCTGGGCACTGGTTCCCTCTGATAACACGCCCGAAGTAGGAAAGATAGAGTCTCACCATCCTTGCTTCTAAGGAGCATTCCAGTTATACTTCTTCCAAGACAGACTTGTTTGTTCTTCTGGCAGTCCATAGCATATTCGATATTCTTTGCCAATACCACAATTCAAAGGTAAAATAGTGAAATCATTATAATAGTATAATTTCTGCCCTGGGTGACACTAATCCACCATTTTCTATACAGACTAAAGGAAAAAATATATAATCTGCTTATTTCTTCAGTCTTCCTTATTCTTTGTCCAGACATCACATGCATACAAAGCAATCGAAAGCACCAGGGCTTGGGTCAGGTGCACCTTGGTTTTCAAGGTGACTGTTTTAGTCAGCTAGGGGTGCTCTAACAAAAATAACACAGAGTGGATGGCTTTAACAAAGGAAAGTTTGTTCTTACACAGTCCAGTAGGTTACAAGTCCAATTCAGGATGTCCACTCCAGGGGAAGGCTTTCCCCTTGTCAGCTCTGGAGGAAAGTCCAGTATTGTATCAGTCTTTGTCCAGGGAGCATCTTGGCGCAGGAACCTCAGGTCTGAAGGACGCGCTCTTCTCCCGGTGCTGCTTTCTTGATGGTGTGAGGTTCCCAATTCTCTGCTTGGTTCTCTTTCATCTCTTGTAGGATGAAAGGATTAAGGGTGGGGAAATTCCCTTTACAGTGGAGCAGGGAGGTGATCTTCCGAAGGGATTTACAATCCCACCTAATCCTTTAACATGCAGCATAGCAAAACCACAGAATGGAGGACAGTCACAAGATACTGGGAATCATGGCTCAGCCACATGGCTACACATATTTTTGGGGGGACACAATTCAATCCATGACAGTGACATCGTTGCTTTTTAGCACTTTAAAGAGGTCTTTCATAATAGATTTGCCCAGTGCAATGCATCCTGTGATTTCTTGACTGATGTTTACATAGGTTAATTGTGGATCCAAGTAAAATGAAATTGTTGAGTACTTGGATCTTTTCTCTGTTTATCACGATGTTGTTTATCGGTCCAGTTGTGAGGATTTTGATGTTCTTTATGTTGAGATGTAATCCACACTAAAAGCTGTGGTCTTTGATCTTCATCAGTAAGTATAAGTCCTCTTTGCTTTCAGCAAGTAAGATTATGTCATCTGCATAACATAGATTTTTAACGAGTCTTCCTACAATCTTAAAGCCTCATTCTTCTTCATACAGTCCCGTTTCTCAGCCAACTTGCTCAGCATACAAACTGAATAGGTGTGGTGAAAGGATACAACCCTGACACACACCTTTCCTGACTTTAAACAATGCAGCCCTGTTTTGTTTGAACAACTGCCTCTTGATCCGTGTACAGATTCTGCATGAGCACAATTAAGTGTTCTGGAATTCCCACGCTTCACAATGCTACCCATAGTTTGTTACTGTCCACACAGTCAAATAGCTCTGCATAGTCAATAAAACCCAGGTAAACATCTTTCTGGTACTCTCTCCTTTCAGCCAGGATCCATCTGCCCCCAGCAATGATATTCCTGGTTCTGCATCCTCTTCTGAACCCAACTTGGATTTCTGGCAGTTCTCTGCCAATATATAGCTACAGTTGCTTTTCAATGAGCTTCTGCAAAATTTTATTTTCCTGTGATATTCATGATATGCAATAATTTCTGCATTCAGATGGATCACCTTTATTGGGAATAGGCATAAACACAGATCTCTTCCAGTTGGTTGGCCAGGAAGCCATGTTCCAAATTTTTCAGCAGAGATGAGTGAGCACTTCTAGCACTGCATCTGTTTGTTGAAACATCTCAATTGACATTCCATCAATTCTTGGACCCTTGGTTTTCCCCCAATGCCTTCAGTGTAGCCCGGACTTCTTCCCTCAGCAGGTGAGGGAGTAGAAGGGTCTTTATTGCAAGCATGCAAACAAGGAGCAAATCTAGCTCCCCAAGTAAAGGGGGGCAGAACCTTTTATACACTCTCATGCAAACATCACAGATTATATGCACTAGTATGGCACACAGGCACAGTAAGACTTTTTTTTCCCCCTGTTGTATGTACAGAAAATGGCACTAAGTCCTGCCCTGGGCAGAAATTTTACTATAATAATGAGGGTTAGGTTACCTGGGGTCAATCTAAAGAATTAGAAATGGTTTTACCACGACTTTATTTTGCTTTAGTCTCTTCTTTCCTGGTACATTGAGATGAGGAAGTGGTTTGGGGCAGCTCATATTGGCCTATCACCAGCACACAGGCAGTGAACACACACTAAGTAAGCACTTACTTGCTCCTTCCTTTGTATTCCCCAGCTTCTTAGATAAAGTCAGCTGTAGTATTTACCATTTCACAATGCAAGCACTTACAGAAAATCCCTCTCCCACCTCCACCTCAGCCTAGGGTCCTCCTGAATTCATTTCTATAAGCTCACCTCTCTGCACAGTACCTAGTATGTGCTTGCTAATGTTTACCTCACAAATAAAGGCTCTAGAACCATAAACACCACAACTAAGGGCAACGGCCCATATAGCGAGTTTCACCCTCTCCCACCAGACCCTTCTCTTAAGCTGGGGTTGGAGCTGGGAAAAAGAAATCTAAAGAATCCCTCAGAAAAGCACCAGGGGCTGTGACAAGTTCCTTCTAGCTCAGCTCTAGACTCTGCCCTTCTGGGTGACATGTAGACACACTGCATCCAGTCACTTGCCCCTTCATGCACACGTACCATGCATGTATATGAAGCTGTACCCTTGTACAAAGCTGACACAAGAACTTGCATAGATCTACATCACGATCTGGACACTCCCTGGGCCTGTGCGACCTGGTCCCCTTTTCCTTTGGCAGTATTACTCCCAGCAGCCCTCAGACACAGGAATTCCTGGGAAAGGCAGAATGGTTAAGTGCCCCATTGGAAAAGGCAATGTGAGTCAAACTCCCCTGGAGGTTCTTTGGAAGATGGGCCTGGTGATCTGCTTCAGGAAGGTCACAGCCTTGAAAACCCTATAGACCATGGAGACTCTGCACACATGGGTTGCCATGAGCTGGAGTTATAACTAACAACAATGACCCTGCTGCACAGCCAATACAAAACAAAAAAGGAGAGCAGCAGAACAGCTGGAGTCCCACAGTGTGTGTCCATTGGTGAGTTTGGCGAGTTCATCACAGGCCAAAGTCCAACCTTCTGCTTCAAAAGACAGAAATCCATTCCCTCAGCTATCCCAATGTTGAGCAGATGCCAGGAGGCCAAGATGCGCTCACCAGTTTCACAGGGAATGATGTGACAAAGCTGAGCAGAGGCTTTGTCATTCGGCATTTATTAGCCATGTGGGTTAGAATCCACTTACTGTTAAGGTAACCTTGGACAAGTGACTCAGCCACCTGGAGCTTCAGTTTCTCTTTCTCTTTCTGAATGTGTATTTTTGAGAATTCACTGAAGAAGGGGCTATTAAGTACCTAACCCAGAGCCCACTAGTGTATAACAAATGTTAGTAGTTCTTGCTAGTCTTTGAGAAGGGCTTCCTAAGGGTGGAATCTGCCTCTGAAAGTCTCAGTCATCCCCTGCAGACACAGAACTAGGGATCAACACCTTCAGGAAGAAGCAGATTGCTGTATTCACCTGAACAATGGAGGCCTAGCACCTTCCAACAGATCAGAATGAGTGTAAATTCATTTTCAAAGCTCATTTTCCTGCATATCAAATCACAGCAGATGAGGTCATTAATTCATTATCCATTCAAGTATTTTTTTAAACACCTACTATGTTCAAAGTGGAAACGCTGGTGGCGTAGTGGGTTAAGTACTATGTCTGCTAACCGTGTAAGGTCATCAGTTCAAATCTACCAGGTGCTCCCTGGAAATGCTATGAGGGAGTTCTACCCTGTCCTATATAGGGTTGCTAGGAATTGGAATCAACTCGACAGCAATTTTTTTTTTTAATGTGCAAAGTGGAATCTATATGTGGTACAAACAGTTAAATTGCAGATGCTAGCCTAAATGCTGGTAGTTTGAGTCCACTGGAGGTACCTTTGAAGAAAGGGTTGGACACTTCCAAAAAATCAGCTATTAAAAACTCTATGGGACACAGTTCCACCCTGACACACATGGGGTCACCATGAGTCAGAATCAACTTTATGGCAACTGGTTCCCGTGCAAAGCCTGTGCTGGGTGATGGAGAGTTAAAGAATTATTAATTGTGGTGAGTATATAAAGAAAATCAACAGCTGACAGGATGGAGAGTGGCTGGAGGGAGGGACACCACTTTACATGAGAAGTTCAGGAGATTCTATGGAGCTAACATCTGGGCCCAGCCTGAAGGAAATGAAAGAATGAGCCTTGGGAAGGGCCTGTGAGCACTTACAGTCAAGACCCCAGCAAGACAAAGGTCTTGAGGTAAGAAACAGCCAATGGTCTAGGAGCTCTCCAGAAAGCCAGCACTGAAAGCAATGAGGTCATTCACAGCACAGACCACATGGGCCCTTGCAGGTCAGCCAGGCCATTTGGATTTTATTCTAAAAACAATGGAAAGCTACTAAAGGGTTTTAATCAGCTAGTGACATAATCAGATTTCCATTTTTTAAATTGGTCTGACCACTGTGAAAATGGATTATAGGGAGACAAGAGTTGGAATGAGAAGGTGTTAGGAAGCTACAGCAGTAGTCTAATCAAGAGACCATGGTGGTTTGGATTGGGATGGCAGCAGGGACAGGCAACGGGTGAAAGAGTCCAGATATATTTGCAGGGAGGATCCTACAGGACTGGTTACTGACTTGGAGGTTGGGTGAGTGTGAAAGGAGGAGAGAAATCAAGGCTGTCTCTTTGGCTGACTTAAGCTGGCGGGTGGACCACACTGCCTTACAGACATGAGTAAGATTGCAGAAAGAACAGTCAATAGGCCAAGGAGCCTGAGTATCAGCTTTCCCTTTGGGAAACAACGAAGTCCGATGGAACTACTGGACATCTAAGTGGAGATGCCAAGTAGCTGACTGGAAAGCAAGTCTGAGCTTAGGGAAATGGCAAAGCCTGAAAATATATACTTGAATGTCATTGCCCTTTAGATGACTTGAAGCCACCAGACAGGATGAGCTCACCTAGGAAAAGCGTAAGACAAGAGGAAGAGGAAGAGGAAGAGGGGAGGGGAGGGAAGGAGCAAGCTCCAGACAAACCCTGGAGCATTCATTTCAACATTTGGTAGACAGCAAGAAACCAGGTCTGATTCACAGAAACCCATGGGGCTGCTAAAGCCCTGAACAGTCTCCACAACTCTTCTCAGAGTGTTAGGTTAGCTCTAGGCCACACTCTGGGCTTGGACTAAGTGACAGCCTAACTTCAGAGCCTCCTACCCATTCTCCGACACACAGCCCACATCACCAGCCACCTGGGGCATTGTCCTTCCTTCACACACATGCAGTCTGAGGGAGCTCAACATAGATGTGGAGGCTCAGGCTTCAGAGCTGGGAAGAAAATGGACTGGATTGGGCATAGCTGGGCATCCTGGAAACACTGCCTTCTAGTGGTTAGAGCTACAGCTCTGAGCTCCTGCCCTTGATACCCGTCGCCCAGAGTCCACCCTGACTCACAGCAACCCTACTGGGTAAAGTAAAACTGGTCCCACAGAGTTTCCAAGGAGCACTTGGTGGATTCCAACCACCAGCTCTTTGGTTACCAGCCATAGTACTCAACCACTATGCCCGCAGGATTTTCCTGCCCTTGATTAGAACCTCCAATTTGGTAAGGAAGAGAGGGCTGATGAAGGGAAGGCAGGTAGGGGATGAATCAGTCAGGTGTGGCCGTCATTACCCCTCCTTGAGTGTCATGGACTGAACTGTGTCCCCCTAAAATATCTGTCAACTGGGCTAGGTCATGACTTCTAGCATTATATGATGGTCTACTATTTTGTCATCTGATGTGATCTCCCCACTTGTTGTAAATCTTATCACTATGATGTAATGAGACGGATTAGTGGTAGTTATACTCAAAAGATCTACAAAATTAGACAGCATCTGTTTTGGTCAGCTAGTGCTTCTCTAACAGAAATACCACAGAATGGATGGCTTTAACAAAGGAAGGTTTATTCATACACAGTCTGGTAGGCTGCAAGTTTGATTCAGGATGTCTGCTCCAGGGGAAGGCTTTCCCCTTGTTGGCTCTGGAGGAAAGTCCAGTACTGCATCAGTCTTTGTCCAGGGAGCGTCTTGGCGCAGGAACCTCAGGTCTGAAGGACGCGCTCTTCTCCTGGTGCTGCTTTCTTGATGGTGAGGTTCCCAATTCTCTGCTTGCTTCTCCTTCCTTTTATCTCTTGCAGGATGAAAGGATTAAGGGTGGGGCAAGCCGTGCTCCAGGGAAACTCCCCTTACAGTTGAGCTGGGAGGTGATCCTATGAAGAAATTTACAGTCCCACCCTAATCTTTTAACATAAAGCACAGGAAAATCACAAAATGGAGGACAATCCCAAAAGACTCAGAATCATGGCCCAGCCACGGCTACACCTATTTTTGGGGGAACACAATTCAACCCAAGCCAGTCTCTTCTGAGATATAAAAGACCAAATGAAGCAGAGAGACTTGGAGACCTCATACCACCAAGAAAGAAGTGCTGGGAGCAGAGTGAATCTTTTCTACCTGATATTCCTGCACAGAGAATCTCCTAGAACAGGGAAAGATTTGATGACAAGGACTTTCCTCCAGAGCCAACAAAGAAAGCCTTCACCTGGAG
Source organism: Heterohyrax brucei (assembly GCA_028571685.1). Classification (NCBI taxonomy): domain Eukaryota; kingdom Metazoa; phylum Chordata; class Mammalia; order Hyracoidea; family Procaviidae; genus Heterohyrax; species Heterohyrax brucei. Next base: position 57,967,981 of record CM053149.1, read on the forward strand.
CTGACACCCTGAATTTGGATTTCTAGCTACTAGACTGAGAACATAAATTTATGTTTGTGAAAGTCATTGACTTTTATTTCTGTTACAGCAGCACTAGATTACTAAGTCGCTGAGGCTGTACTGGTGTCGTGGGACCTCGGCACCCCTACCTTAGGCCGGGTCACAGCACTGGAGAGCTGGATCCAGGGGATAATGCCTGGGACTCACAGAAATGGGGGAAGCTTCCATGATGCCCCAAATGCCATTCCAACATCAGCCCTAGGATTGTCCCCAGGCTCAGCTTCAAGAGACTGAGTCTTCAACACTACTCTTCTCTCTCTGCCTTCAGGAAGTTGGTGGGGCAGCAACTGGGTAGACCTCCATGGGGGCTGGTCTCCACACCACCAGGTCACAAGCCTGCACTCCACCTTGGGAACCATTAGCATTTTTAAAGTTCTTGTTCCCTTACACATCCTGTCCAGGGATTGTCCTCTTCCTTGAGGCCTTAGCACCTTCCTCAAGCCTTTTATCACCCCAGCCCAGCCTGGCCAGGGTCAGCCCTCAATCCACAAGTGTCTGGGGGAGAGACAGAAGCTCGATCACACCTCCCAGGCACTTTTCACAGGTCCTCCTTTCTGTGGCAGGCAGGTTCTGAGCCCCCTCCCACCTTTTCTCCCACCCTCGACAAGAGGTGTTCCAGTAATCAGTGGGCATCAGTTGACTCTAATCAACCCCCTGTTTTGACTATTTTAGCAGCAATAAAAAGGCCATAAAGAGAAAGTCAGCGGGCCCTCTAGAGTTCCAGGTTCCTTCACTGCGATATAATGAAAAACACCAAGTGCTTACTCAGGGCCCTAAATGACAGCCCCGGCAGCAGGGCTATTGGAGGAAGCCTAATTATGCTATAAATTAAAGGACTTTTTTTTTTTTCACCCAACATTATGACTTTTAATAAGATTGTTTTTACAACCAGCCTGTCAATAAATCATCCAGGAGCAGCAGCTAGAAGCATTCTCTGAGAACTTCTGTGAATTTCATTAGCTACAGTTTATTTGGGTTTGGCGAGCTATGATGTTTTTTAAATCTCAAATTAAAGGCTCTGAATTACAAAAAGGTAATTTCAGGCAAGTTTTGGTTTCAGCCTCTGAAAACAAGCCTCCCTAAATTACAGAAAGGAGATGAGATGTGACCAGGCCAAGAGGTCAATGCATGGGAAGAAATGACAAGTGACTTGGGCTTCACCAGGCCTGCAGAACTTCAGAGTGACAGACAAGTCCCAGGGTGGACAGCTGGCTCCGTTGTGGTTAGCCCTGAAGGGTCCTGTCCTGAACACAGGTGACTTCAAGAGGGACAGGCTACTGTGAAAGCTGTGTCAGTACGGGGCCTGCCTCATCACAGCAGTCGACTTCCCTGGTCAACAGATTGGGGAATTCCGCAAAGCTTGCTTGCTCAGCCTATAGATGAATAAGTATGGTAAAAGGATAGAACCCTGACACATGCGTTAAACCACTCAGTATCCCCTTTTGTCAAGAAGCTAGACTAGATGATGAATGTGGCATCAAGACTGGAGGATGACACATTAACAACCTGCTTTATGTGGATGACATAAACTTAAACCTAAAAAAAAAAACCCACTACCACTGAGTCAATTCAAACTCATAGCGACTGCCATAGATTGAACTGGGCCCCCCCCAAAATATGTGTAGCCATTTGGCCATGTCTGTCCTCCATTTTGTGATTTTCCTATGCTGCTACGTTAAACAGAATTAGGGTGGCACCATAAATCCCTTCCTAAGGTCACCTCCCTGTTCCATTGTAAAGGGAAATTTCCCTGGATTATGACTTGCACCACCTTTTATCACTTTATCTTACAAGAAATAAAAGGAAAGGGAAGCAAGCAGACAGTTGAGAACCTCGCATCATCCAGAACGCAGCACCAGGAGCACAGCATGTCCTTCAGACCCGAGGTTCCTGTGCCAAGATGCACCCTGAACAAAGACTGATGCAACACAAGGACTTTTCTCCAGAGCCTTCTCCTGGAGAGGACATCTTGAATTTGGACTTGTAGCCTACTGGACTATCTAAGAATAAACTTTTCTTTGCTAAATCCACCCAACCGTGGTATTTCTGTTAGAGCAGTACCAGACGACTAAAACAGCGACCCCACGGGACAGAGTAGAACAGCTCCATAGAGTTTCCAAGGAGCACCTGGCAGATTTGAACTGCCAACCTTTTGGTTAGCAGACGTAGCACTTAACTACCATGGCACCAGGTTTCTGACACAACCTTGGGTGCCAGAACGCAAGACGACTTCAAGCACTTAGTGATGAAGATCAAGGACTACAGCTTTCACCATGGATACTTTCACACAAAGAGAACCAAAATCTTCACAACTGGACCAGTAAGTGACATGATAAACAGAGAAGATTGACATTGTCAAGGATTTCATTGTATGTGCATCCACAATCAACACTGATGGACGCATCAGTCAAGAACACAAATGATGCACTGCATTGGGCAAATCTGCTGGAAAAAAGAACTCTTTATCAAAGTATTAAAAACCAGAGAAGTCAACTGGAAGACTCAGGAGTGCTTGGTCAAAGCCATTGTGTTTTCAATTACCTTATATGCATGCAAAAGCTGGACAATAAATAAGGAAGACTGAAGAAGAACTGAAGGCTTTGAAGCATGGTGCTGGCAAAGAATACTGAATATATATACACAGACTGCCAAAAGAACAAACAATTCTGTCTTGGAAGGAGTACAACTAGAATGCTCCTTAGAGGCAGGGATGGTGTGACTTTGTCTCACACACTTTGGACATGTTATCAGGAGGGATTATTCCCCAGAGAAGGACATCATGAGTAGTAGCGCAGGAAGTCAACAAAAGAGAGGAAGAGCCTCAGTGAGATGAGCTGACACAGCGCCTGCAACAAGGGACTCAGGCATGGCAACAAGTGTGGGGACAGCACAAGACCGCAGTGTTTCCTTGTGCTGTACCTAGAATCGCTATGAGATGGAACCACGTTGATAACACCTAACAAGAACAACAACAACACAAAGCTGCTGAAGCCACTGATCAGAAATTGAGCTCCCAGTTTTCCCAGAATTCAGCTCCTGCCTTCCACAGAACACCGACTCTGCACTCTCCAGTTATAACTCTGCTGGAGGAAGTACAAGACCTCTGAAGAATGACATATAAAAGTACAGTATTGGGAGTTGTCAGCTCTGGCTACAGAGTACATGCCATCAAGAGAAACACAGTCAGCAGAAGCAGTGAAGAGCATATAAGGCTAGTCATCCACCTCTAAGAAAGCCAGTGGCTACGGGGGCGTGTGTGTGACACAGCACCCACACTGGGGTCTTAAGTGACCTCGGGAAAGCTGTGGCAGTAGAGTGTAGCCGTTAGTATCAGGACAGCTGGCAGACCTGGTTTCAACTCTTGCTAGCCGAATGACTTTGAACAAGCTCCTTTGTCTTTCAAAGCCCGGGTCTCCTTATCTGTGTAATCAGGATACGAACAGTATTTACCCCTAGAGGTTGTTGTGAGGATGCTATAAATCATTTCTGTGGATGCCTATAAATCATGTAGCACAGTGGCAGTGTATATAAGCTCTCAATAAATACCAGCTGGTAACAATGGGATTAAAAGAAGCAGTTGTATTTACCTTTCTTGTCTCATCTTGAAAAAGAAAAAGAGAGACAACTGGACTAAATGATTTCTAAGGCTGTTTCATTACTGTGTGGAAGTGATCCAGAGAGATGGAAACGTCCTGGCTTAAACTCTTTGAAAGCTTCCTGTTGTTCGCAGGACAAAGTCCAGCTCTCTGCAAAGGGCCTGGTTGTGTCTCTGACTACGCCTCCATGTTTAGCTCCCTGACAGCTGTTCCCACTACTCAACAGAACTTGAACACACAGTACTCTCTCCCTCTGGGCTTAGATGTCAACTCTCCTCTCTCCGGCATCCCTTCCCTAAGCGTTTTCGCCTAGTTAACCAGACTCCTTCCAGGCACATGAAGGCACATTTCCCAGCATCCTCGCTGTCTCCTCATCCTCATAGGGGCTATTGTAGCCTCTGGCACTTCTACTGTCAGAGGCCTGACCATGCTACGCGACCTATCTTCCTAACCTGCTGCCTCCACATGGGCAGTATGGGCCTTGTCTCTTTTGGTCTCCTTGGCTTCCCAAAGCCTAATACAGTCCTTAGCATAGGGCAGGTATTTAAGATATTTGCCAAAAGGATGGTCCATGACAGAGCATTTAGATATATAATAGGTAGAAAAAGACACACACACAAACAGCATCCATCGTTTGGTAAACTGGTATTTGATTCGCAAGGAGGAGAGTCGGATTTCTTTATTTTAGTGAAGTGATTATATTAGAAAGTTGTAGCAAATAGAACTGCTCAGGTAGCTTACCCCGGACTTACCGTTTGACCTCCTTGTCCTTCTTCTCAGACGGAAGGGGGAAGAGAGAAGGGAGAAGGACGGCAGACGGAAGAGGAAGGGGCCAAATACACCAAAGGCCTAATAAGAGTAAAGCAATCTTGAGGAGACAGAAAAGCGGAAGTGGAAGCGGAAGCGGAAGCGGAAGCGGGGACCCAGCGCCCACTCTCTCTCAGGTCCATACCAACCTGACTGCCGAAGTTCAGCAGCCTGGGATTCTCTTCTCCGAGGCCGGGCACGTGAGTGATTCTAACATTTCCAAACGAGAACCACCCGTGGGGTCATGGTGGGAATGAAACGCCAGCCCGGGCGTTGGTGGCCAGGCGGAAAGCTGCGCTCACCTGCGCTGCCCTCCCTGGCATGGCAATTGGCTCCTCGGTCATCAGTGTCACGCCTCACGCTCACAGGTCTGTTTTTTGTATAATACACATTCCCACCACCCCAGTTTTTATGTCATCTGTTTTTTCCAAGCAGTCTTTCCATTATTTCTGAACATTAGAGTTAAAAAAAAATGTAAATTACAGACGCCTGTGGAATGACGTCATGTGAAAAGAAGGCAACTGTTTCCCCTCCGTCAAAACAGGGAACACATTTTTTTAACACTAAGCAACCCCTTAAACCTCACAAAGCCCTTGGCAACCTTTTTCCATGACTATTTTAAGAAAGGAAAAGGAGGGCAATAAGAAAGCAAGGAGCGTTTGGGGCCACTGCATGGCAGGAGGGGGAAGGCCCCCGAGTCTGTGCCAGTGGAATCTGCCCCCTCCCTCGGGTCAGAGGTTGCAGCCTGGGAGGGGTCAGCTCCACGTAGAGACGTGATCGTGAACAAATGCAACAGAGAATGTCATCTTATGGGGCTTCTGGAGCAGGTAACAGTGAAGAAAGGGACATAGACGGGACCAGCTTTGATCCCAGGGCTGAAAGTAGGTATGGACCCGCTAACTTTAGGAGCAGAGAGTGAGGAAGCTGCCTTGAAGGTGTAAACAACAGTGTCTGCCTTTTCTGCAAACAGGGATGGCATGGAGAGGGGACTGAGCAATTGGGGACTATTCGTGGATTGAATTAGGGTGCACTTTGGGTGGACCTTGGCATGGTGGTTAAGTGCTACTGCTGCTGACCAAAAGGTTGGCAGTTCAAATCCACCAGGCACTCCTTGGAAACTTTGTGGGGCAGTTCTACTCTGTCTTATAGTGTTGCTGTGAGTCAGAATCGACTCAATGGAAGTGGGTTTGGTTTGATTTTTGACAGTATTGTGTGATTGTCCACCATTTGATGAGATTTTCCTGTGTGTTGCAAATTCTGTTACAATGATTTCATAAAATGGATTAGCAGCAGCTATATTGGAGAGGGCTACACGATTAGATAATGGCATAAACCAAGCTCTTGAAATATAAGACAGAAGCAAGCAGAGAGACATGGGACCTCATACCACCAAGTGGTGCTGGGAGCAGAGCACGTCCTCCAGGCCCAAGGTTCCCATACTGAGGTGCTCCAAGACCAAGGGAAGACTGATGGCAAGGACCTTCCTCCAGAGCCAACAGAGAGACAGAGCCTTCCCCTGGAGCCGGTGCCCTGAATTTGGACTTGTAGCCTACTGGGCTATGAAAGAATACCCCTCTCTTGGTCAAAGCCATCCATCTGTGCTAGTTTTGCTGTGACAGCACTAGATGACCAAGACAGGACTTACAGAAGGCAGTAAGATCTACGTTCTGGAGAACTGCAGGTGAATGAGGAAGGAAAACATCAGAACAGATTCCATTTCTCACGTGTGCAAGGAATGAGACTCTTCCTGTTTGCAAATACCCAGAAACGTGACGGTCCCACTCAGGAATCCCCAGGGACAGAGTCAAGAGTCAGAGGACACTGGCTGCCTCTGTCTACTCAGGTGTTTAGGGCTTCTTCCACCTGCAGCCCTGAATCACATGCCAGCAAGAAAACAATTGCTTAGAAGGCATCCAACAATACCTACTCAATGAAGGAGCTGACATGTGGCAAGATGAATAAATATATTCTAAGCAACTGTAATCCCTCTGGGAGGAAGTATGAGTGCACCTTCTCAAAGAATACAAAGATGATACTCTCCAAAAGCAGGGTTACCATGTACATCTAGGTACTAGGTACTAGGGTTTCCATGTACAGTTGCACGGAGACTAGGGTTTCCATGTACAGTTGCATAGGACTAGAGTTGCCATGTATAGTTGTGTAGGACTAGAGTTGACATGTACAGTTGCATAGGACTAGGGTTGCCATGTACAGTTGCATAAGTAATAGGGTTACCATGTACGACTGCAGTGGTACTAGGGATTTAAATAAAAAAAATTTCTCCCAAAGCAGCTTCATATTCAGGAAGCAAAACTTTCTAATAACAGGGTTCAACATGTTGGAATCCGAGAATTAGAGAAAGCGGAAGGAACAACCAAGCCCACTTGGGGATGGCCCAGAGAGAGGCTAGTGTGAGACAGCCTGTACTCCCTGCCTATACTGGTGATACTTGGTGTTTAGCTGCTTCAGATGGCAAAAGCCAGCCCAGCTTCCTGAGGGAGAGTGTCAGCTCTTGCAATCTTGAGAGTGAAAAGAAGCTCTTGGGAGATTTTGAATTTGCCTCCCAGACTTTGACAGAAATTTCTAGCTATCAGTTGGAGCTTCCCTTCAATTCTAGATGGTTTGAAAGTAATTTCTGTAATGCTTCCAACCGCCCAATCCATTACAAACTAGTTGTCAGTGATGCTGTGTGTGTGAGAATACAACTGTCCTTCACTAGAGTTTTCGGTCATTGATTTTTCAGAAGTAGATTGCCAGGTTTTCTTCCGAGGTACCTCTGGGGAGACTTAAATTTCCAGCCCTTCAGTTAACAGTTGAGGTGTAAACTGTCTGCACCACCCAGGGACTCCACCAGTCCGTTAGGCAGACTTTAAAATCTAGTGAACTTAGCTGGGGGTAGTGGTTGAGAGCTGCTAACCAAAAGGTCAGCAGTTCAAATCCACCAAGCATTCCTTGGAAACTCTACCAGGCAGTTCTAGTCTGTCCTGTACACTTGCTGTGAGTCAAAATTGACTCAACAGCAGTGAGTTTTTGTTGTTGTGTTTTTGGTAGACTCTTCATGCCACACCCACATCAAAAAACACTACAGGGGGCTCCAGGGGACAGACTTCTGCAGAAAGAAGGTGGGACTCAGACCTCCTTCTAGGCAGTTGTTGCAGAATGGAAAAGGGTGAATGGAGATGGAGATTTTGTGAACAAAAACTCAAAGCGAAACACACTGCCATATAAAAACCTTATAAGACAGAGTAGAGCTGCCCCATAGAGATTTGAAGGATGTGAATCTTTGTGAAAGCAGACTACTGCATCTTTCTCTGGCAGAGCGCCTGATGGTTTGGAACTGTGAACCTTTGGCTAGCAGCCATACCCTTTGACCACCGTACCACCAGGACTCCTTAAACAGAAACACGGAAGTCTAAAATCAGCTCAGGCCCCTTCCTCAGCTAAAGCCTAGGAGACGTGTGCAGATTCCTAGCAAAAAAAAAAAAAAACCTTGCCATTAAGTGGTGTTTAACTCACAGTGATCTCGTGTATGTCAGAAAAGAACTGTGCTCCACAAGGTTTTCAACAGCTAAGCTTTCGAAAGTAAATCACCAGGCCTATACGTCCTCCGAACTAGACCAGCAAGCAACATTGTCATAAATGGAGAAAGGATTGAAGTTGTCAAGGATTTCGTTTTATTTGGGTCCAAAGTCAACACCCATGGAAGCAGCAGTCAAGAAATCAAAAGATGCATTGCACTGGGAAAATCTGCTGCAAAGGGTCTCTCTTTAAAGTACTGAAAAGTAGTCACCCTGAAGACTAAAGTGTGCCTGATCCAAGCCATGATATTTTCAGTTGCATCATATGCATGTGAAAGCTGGACAGTGAAGAAGGAAGACAGAAGAATTGATGCTTTTGAATTGTGGTGTTGGAGAAGAATGTTGAATGTCCCATGGACCGCCAAAAGAACCAACAGATCTGTTGGGGAAGAAGCACAACCAGAGCGCTCCTTGGAAGTAAGGATGAGGAGACGGTGTCTTTCATACTTTGGACATATTGTCAGGAAGGACCAGTCCCTGGAGAAAGATATCATGCTTTGTAGAGTGGAGGGTCAGTGCAAAAGAGGAAGACCTTCAATGAGATGGATTGACACAGTGGCTGCAGAGATGGGTTTAAGCATAAAAACGATTGTGGACGTGGCGCAAGACCAGGCAGTGTTTTGTTCTGTTCTGTGAGTTGGAACCAACTGAGTCAGAATCTACTTGACAGCAACAGGAGTTTGGGATTTTGCGGGGGAGGGAAATCTTGAGGGGAAGGTGGTCTTCCAAAGTCCCTCTGGGCAGACTGGGACCTCCAGCGTTTGTGTTAGTGACCAAGCATGTTAACCTTTTGTACCACCCCAGGGTTAGTCCAGACCAAAGGGTAAACGTAAACACCCCTGCACTTTGCATGGAATGAGATGAGACCGATTTCGTTCCCACTCTTTCTATTCTGGCTCATAGTCGAGGATGCAGAGAATGAAGCCTCATGGAGTTAGAAATCTCTAAACTAGAAATAAAATTCCTTTTAAAAGTACAACTGCTTATCAGCTTGGTTCACCTCCTATTTAGATGTGAAAAATGCCCTGGAGGGAGGCCTCCTGAGCAAAGACCAGTGCTGACCTGTGTGTGTTTCCCACAAGCTGGCTTGTTCTATGAGAAGAGAAGCCCAAAGGGCCCACCTAGCCAGCCTTAAGGGCAAAAAAAAAGGAGCCAAAGCCAGATTTAAAATCCACTTCAGGACTTTTTTACTGCAGGGGCGTGTTGGAGAGCTGTCAATGGGAAGGAAAATAGCACATCTGGAATGTGACTCTGTCCCCACGATGGCTGGTCTGACTCCACACGGACGTCAGATCTTTTTCAGTTGTTGTTGTTTTTAATAGCCATGATTTATTTGGCTGCAACTCATTTTTTAAGTCCAGGGTGAATATGATGGTTAAGTTCTATACTTTTACATTTGTATAAATTAAAAGCCATATTTCACTCCTGGGCAGATTGCTTGCCCTGCCTTCAAGGTTAAAAAAAAAAAAAAGAAGAAGAAAAGAAAAGAAATGGTAAAACGAAACACAGGAATCCAAGACACTGATTATCCAGCTCACCCAGAAGACACTAAAAAAGAAAGATCTGGTGATTTTCTTAACCAAAGCTATATCCCCTTTGTGCCTTTATAAAATCTGGTTCTGGAAAAGTCGGCGCCAAGGTGCTCAAGCTGAAAGTTAACTTGTGGATTAATTTAGTCATTTTCAGACCATGGCAACAAAAGGCTATTATATAGGCCTTTTTTGTTGTTGCAAGCAAATTGGTTTGTAAAATTGATATAACCATTATAACTCCTAAAGTGATTTGAGAGGAAAGAGAGCGGAAGGTTCTGGAGACAGCAATCTCTTGCTTTTTCCATCGAGGGCTGACATCAGTTTTGACCCTAGGGACTGTCTTTTTCATGGAAGTCCACACTTGGCATTGGCTCTTAAATTAAAATTAAAAGCAAGAGCAATATAATAAAAGTTCGGTAACAACCTCCCACATACTTAGATTTATTGGCCAGTTAAATCTTTAATGGTTAAAGTTAAAAACCTTTTATTTCAATGGCCTGGGGATTTGCACAGCTGGAATGTAGCTTTTTAATATATTCAAATTGAGATGGAAAAGCCAAAGTGACCAGGATGTGGACTTTCTTTGTTGAATGGCCCCAAGCTGGTAGTGAGTAGACCACAGGCCCAGCTTTGCTGGAGGGCCTCCCTGCTCATGCCACACCCAGCCTCAGAGAGAAAGGGAAGGAGGAGGAGGTAACAGGTCACAGGGGCTGGTTACAGTGGTTCTCTTTGTCCCTTTGCTCACCTGCTCTTGTTTCCTACTCAATACCAAAAAAAACCCAGATCTGCTGTCATCTCAGTTCCAACTCATAGCAACCCTATAGGACAGAGTAGAACTGCTTCACAGAGTTCCCAAGGAGCACCTGGTGGATTTGCACTGCTGACCTTTTGGTTAGCGGCCCTAGCTATTAACTACTGCACCAGGTTCTCTACTTAAGCAGCTAAGAACTCAGACCATCTACACTCACTCCTCCCAGGTGAGCGAGCTTGCTGGCCAGACCGCAGCCCTCCTAGTCCTGCCTTCTGTGAACTCCCTACTTTGTAGCCTAGACCAGAAGGGAGGTCCACAGCAGCCGTGGCAAAGGGACTCAGAAACCACCTTGATGGGCGTTGACATTGTGAGGAAAGGCAATGAGGGAGAATGAAAGACTATTGAAGGATAATGGGGGTGCAAAATTTGAGATGAGATGGGAATGATAGAGTAGACAAGGGGCATACTAACTGCCGTCAGTCAATCACTTTATACAGACTTCCTGCCAAGCCAAAGCCAAGTGCCGTTGAGTCGACTTCCTAGCTGTGGTCTTATAATTTCCACAAAATGATTGGCTGTGACTGCACAAGTTAAGTGACTTATGGTCTACCAACCCGACCCATGGTATTTTCAGTTGCATCATATGCATGTGAAAGCTGGACCGTGAACAAAGAAGACAGAAGAAGAATTGATGCCTTTGAATTGTTGTGATGGAGAAGAATGTTGAATGTACCATGGACCGACAAAAGAACAAACAGATCTGTTCTGGAAGAAGTACAACCAGAGTGCTTCTTGGAAGCAAAGATGACAAGACAGTGTTTCACATACTTTGGACACGCTGTCAGGAAGGATCAGCCCCTGGAGGAGGATATCATGCTTGGTAGAATGGAGGGTCCCTGACAAAGAGGAAGACCCTCGATGAGATGGGTTGACACAGTGGCTGCAACAGTGGGCTTAAGCATAGAAACAATTGTGGACATGGTACAAGACTGAGTAGTGTTTCATTTTGTTGTTCATAGGGTCGTTATGAGTCAGAACCGACCTGGTAACACCTAACAACAACAACCCAGTGCAGAAAGGTTATTGGAGGGTTCATGATCTTAGTGGGAGTCGCATGCCTTGAAATCCACAAAGGGTTTCCTTACAAAAAGAACCAATCCCATGGAGTTTGAAGGGGCCCCTCATTGCTGTCAAGAACGAGCAGCCTGGGGCTCCCTGCACTGAGAATGTGCTAGAACCAGAAGAAAGAGCCGTAACACTGAAGAGGGTGAGAAGTAGCAGCAAGCACAGCAGAACCTGGTGGCAGAGAGATGCTAGCAGCAGAGCAGTGGCAGGAACCAGGGGACCAGGGCATGGTGGCTGCAGTGGGCTTGCTGACCCAAGCAAGAGAGCTGAGTGCCTTTGGGCAAGGGGCTTGCTGGCAGAGTGGGGTACTTCTGGATACTTGCTTGAAAAGCCAAGAGAGAGCAATAACCACTGCCTGTGTGGGCAGAGGCCTGAATGTACCCCGTGCAGGGATTTCCTGTGAGGATTCTGCGCAGGGGTCTTCCTACAACAGGGTGGAGTCTGATACCCCCAGGCAGGAAGGAGCCTTTCTTGCTGGTGGCGCTAAAATAGGGTGATCCAGGAGGGGGTTGCATGCGACCTACCCTGGGCAGTCGGGGCCTAGGGAGCATAGCAGCAAGAGTCCTGCAGGCCAGGGTATCCTGCTGGGAGCCAGCAGCAGAGGCCAGCAAGGTCCAGCAGCAGAAGGCTTGAGAACCACACGGGTCCCACAGCAGCATGGTGGTAGCCAGAGGCAGTGGCGACAGGAAGACAGCACCTGACATCCCTGCATGCCTTCCCAGTGCCGTAAGAATGGCCATGGGTAGCTTGGGGAAGGGTATTTCCCTTTCAGAAATCCATTGTTATTGTTTACTGTTTGCTTTATATAAGTAATAATAATGGCTTTCACTTTGCCTATACTGTTGAAGTGTCTCATGTGTCAGGCTCAATTGCAGATGAATGTAGCACCCATGGAGTGGTTGAAAACAGTGGATGTATGTACTTATTCCTGGCAGTCTGAGAGTGCCTGCATGTCTGAAGCAAGCCTGTCTGCCTGCACAATGTGGACAGACAATGCGTACACTAACCAAATGCTTATGTAATTCAAGTTGCTTTATAGGAATTATTTTGTGGATTCTCCAAGGTGGTACTGTTGTGCTTTCCTTTTACGAATAAGGAAACTGAGGCACATAGAGATTAAGTAGTTTGTTTGCCTGAATTCACGTGGCTAGGAAGAGATGGAGCCAGGATTCTAGTCCAAGTATCATGACAAAGGCCTGCAGTTGTAATGGGGCTCCAAATGGGTGGGGATGGCAGAGTACCAGGGCCTCAGAAATTGAGAGTGGATGCCACAGTCAGTAACAAGGCAGCACTGATGAGGACAGCTCTGTCAGTTTCAGGAAACAAGAGAATGGGGCAACTCTTTCTCACCTGCTTCTCTCCCTCAAATGCCCACCGTGGTCTTAGCCCTGCAGTTCCTCCTGCGCCATAATACGGAGGTTTATACATTTGTTTTCACAAAGACATTTCATATGAGGTCAACAATGAAGTCCACGAACTTAATTGTTCTAAGTGCCACATGGCTCGTTGCTGAGTACCGCTATGGTCACCTTCCAAGTACTCCCCTTGAGGAGCTATGCACTGACACCAGCACCTAGTCCACCCTTCAGAGCAATTTTGGAACTCTTTCTGGAATGGCCAGTGCGCGTGGTGGCAAGGTGGCAAGTTTGTGAATTTAATAGTCTGTGAGACGGTTTTTAGCCGGTAAACCAATAACTGTATTAGAGTCCTAGTGACTTTTTCTTTACCCGAAGATAAAGGAAATACTAAAAGGAAGACATTTTGATGACATTCAGGACATCCAGGGTAATACCACAACAGCTCTGATGGCCATTCCAGAAAGAGTACCAAAATTCCTTTGAAGAGTGGACTAGGTACTGGCGTCAGTGCAGAGCTTCCCAAGGAGAGTACTTTGAAGGTGACTGTAGTGATATTCAGCAACAAGGCGTTTAACACTTTTTCTAGGGTGAGGTCACAAACTTAGCTGGCAGAACTCATACACTTCTCTGCTCACATCACAGGCACGTGATTCAGAAACACAGTCCCCATGGCACCAACACTTTCACACAGATACACCAGTGTTCACACTCACATCTGCCAGCACCACCCACACACATACACACACACACACACACTTGTGCACTCCAGAGAGTGTGCTAGATGCTGTTGTCTGCTGGTGCATCCTCGGGACCCAGCCATTCTCTTGTTTTCCAAATGTTGAGTGGCTACTGTCTGTCTTGCTGACAGTGCTGACAGTGACCCATCTGGCCACCAGATGAAGGATAAAGGCTGCAGATCAGATGGCTAGAAGTATAAGATGACCCAAAGGCTCTCAGGAGAAAGTGAAGGCAAACAAGGTCATCTGTCCTTCACTTTCAGTACCCCAACCTCAGAGACCTGTGCAGTCACCTAGTGAAGGGTCAGCGCAGCCTTTGCTAGTGACCTTTGCTGGTAGGAGGGTAAAGATAGAAGAGGGACATTTGGTCATCAACAGCTATCTCAGCATTCCAGACAAGGGCCGCAGTCAGTAGAGATTCGAGCCCATCCTTGTCAAGGAAACTCGGTCACTGGGTCCCAGGGAGAGAGGACTCTTGGTGGAGCATGCCAGGCTCGGAGTGAATTTTCTAGCTGTGAAACACTAATATTTCTCATATGGAGGCTCATAGACGTTCACAGGGTTTTCAATTTCAAGGCCATTTGGGGTTTTTATGGGGTTTGATGTTCTCCACACAAACATAGGTTTAATAATTGACAGAGCGCCAGGCTGCCTGCTTTGGCACTGGGGGCCTGTCCTGCAGGACAGCGAAGCCACTCAGCTCGTCTTGCCAGCGGAACCATGACACTGTACTGCCTGGCACAGAGACCTTGCCAACTGCAGGAAGTTGGGAAATAAAAGAAACTTTTCAAATAAAAAGATGTCAATTTAACAGCCGGGGACCTAGAAACAGATGTTCTTTGCATAGCCCAAGAGCCATCCACTGGCTTGCCCACCCGTCTTCTGGGTTTTCAAAGTCACTTCTTGTCAGGTGCCCTGGTTAAGAAGGAGGATTAATGAGCTGTGCTCTGTTTTACGGCTGCCGGCTGCTGTCTGATGTGGGAGCCGTGTGCCCAGCACTCTGTGGACAGGCCAGTCCGGGCCCCAGCCCTTCCTCCAGCAGCTCAGCCCGGATCAAAGCGGAGAGCAGCTCAGCTTTTATAGCGAAATGATTGAAACCACGTGGGGCTTGTTTCCTCACACGTGACCTCCCAACAAAGTGCAGCGAGGAGTGAGGAGCAGAGGAAAGGTGAGTCAAGGGGTCTCTAGACCCAGGGAGGAAGAGGCACAGAAAATACAGACAGACAAGTGTACGTGCACACACACATGCTGCTTACATGTGTTAATACATATCCCAAACACACTTGCGTGCTCATAGCCAGCTAAGTGCCATTGAAACGGATCTGCCATGCCTTTTCCCTGCATGTTGGAATTTAGCCCCCGAATGACCCTCACTTCTAGATGACCCCAAGTTGATCCCCATCTCCTGCTATTCAGGTGGAATTGCCTCCCCTTGAGCAAAGAGTGGATTCAGTGACACATTTCTAGCAAACAAGGACAGAGATGATGAGATGTCATTTCTGAGATTATGTTACAGAAAGACTGTCACTTCTGTTGTGGGCTTGGGCACTTGCTCTGAGGGAAGCCAGCTGCCCAATTATGAGCTGAACTGTAGACAGGCCCACACGACAATAAACTGAGAGACGCCTCTCATCAACAGCCTGGGAGGAAGTGAATTCTGCCAACAGCTACAAGACAGCTTAGAAGCAGACCCTCTGAAAATCACACCTGGAGAGAACAGTAGTCACAGTGACACCTTGATGACAGCTTGATGACTGTATGAGAGACCTCAGCATGCCTGGATTCCTGACCCACAGCATCTGTGAGAGAATAAATGTTTGTTGTTTTAAGCCACTAAGTTTGGGGGTAACTTGTTAGACAGCAAGGGACCAAACCAAACCCACTGCCACTGAGGCAATTCCGACACATAGCAACCCTAAAGGACAGAGTAGAACTGTCCTGTAGTTTCCAAGGAACGCCTGGTGAATTTGAACTACCCATCTTTTGGGCAGCCCTTAACCACTACACCATCAGGGTTTCCCAAAGCAGCAACAGATAACCACTGTACCCAGCTCAGCAGCTCCTGCAACACCTGTAAGCCACGCACCTTGACATCACCTCTGCACCTGAAAATTATAGCTATTCACCTTGTTCCGTTCTCCTGAGATATCCTTGGGGACCACTGGTGGCACACTGGTTATGTACTCAGCTGCCAACCCAAAGGTCAGTGGTTCGAACTCACCAGTCTAGAGGAGAGAGATGTAGCAGTTGGCTTCAAGATTTACAGCCTCGGGAACCCAAAGGGGCAGTTCTACTCTATCCTATAGGGTTGCTGTGAGTCGGAATCAACTTGACAGCAGTGGGTTGATTGGTTTTTTTTTAAGATCGAATTCTGCCATCAGGTATCGTTTACAGCAAACATGGAGGGTTTTAGTGATCAGCCTAACTTCTGTCTTTACCTCTCTGAGCTGATTCCAACCATCCTGGTTTTCTTACAGTGCCTGAAACACACCAGGTGTGGGTCCACCCCAGGGCCTTTGAACCTTTCCAGGGTTTGACATCCCACTTCCTTCAGACCTTTGCTCAAACATCACTTAAAGGCTTTCCTGCACCACTGTATTAAAAAAGAAATCCCTTCCACCCTGTGCCCAGCAGCCCCTAGTCCCCTTTCCTGCTTAGTTATCCCGTACCTTTTATCAATACCCAGCATATGACATATCTGATTACTATTATTTGCCTCACCATCCCTGCATCAGTGGGCAGGGGTTGTCATCTGTTTTGTTCAATGCTGTGTGTCCTCAATACCTAGAACCATGTGTAGCACGTTGTAGGCATTCAGCAAACATTCACTGAATAAATTCGTGAATGTGATACGTATCCTGTTGTCTAAGCTGTATGTCATATGTCACGTGTTTTACTGATATTATCATTTAACCTTGTAACCTCTACAAAGCTGACGTTATTGTTTCTCACTTTGCAAAACGTGAAACCCAAAACAGACTAGGGCATACTGTGTTATTCAAGGTCCCACAGCTCAAGGTGGCAGTGCTGGGATTTTTTAGGCTTCTTGCACTCCACGCTTTTTTCATCACGTTGGATAACTCTGTATAGTTGACAAAGAGCTTTCCAAGGTAGTGATCTCATCTTAGCTTCATAATAACCCTATGAAAGAGGAATTCTAACTACTATCTCCGTTTGACAGAGAAGGAAGTCAGTGCTCAGAGAGGTGAAGGCATTTGCCCTGGTTGACAAAGCCAGTGAGAGCAGAGTCAAGATTCCTTTGGTTCATTCAAAAGACCTTGACAGAGCAGTTTCCAGATGCTGACACTGGATAACAAGTCCCTTCTAAAGTCCTCTGGCTCCACACCCTCCCCCAGGCCTGTGGGGCCATGTGTCGGCCACGGTCCACAATGTGCTGAGTACAGGTCAGGGCACATGTGGGTAGTTTGAAACGTTCCCTTGTGTTGGTCAGATGTGGGCTGAATGGGGCAGGTCTGCAGCGACACTGACAAGCTAAGGCTCAGGTTATTGGGACCAGGGGAGGTGACAGAAAAAGGAGAATTTAAAGATGGAGTCAGAAGACGCATTAAGTGAGAGAAGGTTGATGTATCAGAGCATTTTTCTTTTAAATCCACTTTTATTCCCATGCCTCACTCCCATTCCCCCACAGGCACCCACCTGAATGTATTTAATGTTTATCTTTTTATTTGATTGGCTTTTGCGAAGTAGCTATTGTTCTGTCGTGCATATGTGGTTTGTTATTTATGCAAATGGTATTATGTTGTATAATTCTGTTTTTTACTTTCCCACACAGCACAGTGTTTCAAAGAGGCATCCATGTTGTTACATGAACATCAAAGTCAAAATCAACTCAAGGGCAGGTGACTGTTACATAGAACTCAGTGCTGTGTGGCTACCACAGCTTACCCATACACGCCTGAGGCCCAAGGATGATACCCAGCCCAAACCACCACCGTGCCACAGGGCACACTCCTGTGTGTCCTCACCTGGGCCTGTGTGAGTGAGGTGCTGGCTCATAGAAGAGAAACCATTTCAGGTCAGCAGTGATACTTGCTGTCCTAATAAATGTGTGCCTGTAAACAGAGTCTGAGGATTCTTACCCCTTGTATCCCTGCCAACGCGTCATATCACCTGGCTCTCTAACTTCTGCCAATCAACCAGCTGTAATTGAATTACTTTAATTTGCATTTCTTTGACTAGTAATAGATTAGAGCATCTCTTCAACAGGTAGTCCTGAACTTAGAATGTATTCAGGTTACCACAGACCTCACTGTTGCTGGGGTACATCCTACCATTAATAGTGTGTGTTGTTTGCCACGTTGTAGCACGTACTTTGCTCACGTTATCAGTATCAGCCGTTAACTCAAAGATGTGCAAGGATCGAATTTATAAAGATGCTGATAATTAAAGGCAATAATAAAAATTAAGGGAAAAAAGGAGGTATTTAACTTATGTTAGAACCAGTTTACATTGGTACATTGGAGTTGTCACAAAGGTACCCCACCATAAGTTGGGGACCACCTTTAGTTGCTGACCTTTGTTTTTTTTATTTTTGCGAGTTAATGAGATTGAAAGAAAAAGAAGATCCATGTAACTGACCTGGATTCCTGGAAGAAGGAGAGAGGATTGATGAGTCCCAAACACAGCAGTCAGGGATATACAAGGATGTTTATAGCAGCCATATTCATAATATACAAGAACTACAAACCATCCAAAGACTCATCCACAATAGAAAAAATTAAATAATTGTGATATATTCTCATAGTAAGATACTACCCCCAAACCAACCAAACCCACTGCCGTCGAGTCGATTCCAATTCACAGTGACCCTATAGGGCAGAGTAGAACTGTCCCATAGAGTTTCCAAAGAACACCTGGCAGATTTGAATGGCCAACTTTTTGATTAACAGCTGTACCACTACACCAGTACGCCATCAGGGTTTCTGTGAAATATTATACAGCAACAGAAATGAAAGAACTGCTACTTCACTCAGCAGTTAGGTAAATTTCACCAACATGATGTCAAGCAGAAAGTAGCTGAATACAAAATAACACATACTACATTTATATGCATTTGTATAAAAGACCAGAACAGGTTAAAGGAATCTGTAGGGAAGTCAAGACAGGGGTTACCCTTGAGGTAACTCAGAGAGGTATCGGGTGTTCTGGAATAGAGAAGTGTTCTCTTTCTTGGCCAGGTTACTGTGTGCATGGGGTGTGTTCACTTTGTGAAATTTCACCCAGTTGTCTTCTTTGGATTTGTGTCCTTTCCTGTATATGTGTTGCACTTCGTAAAAAGTTCAGAAAATAATTCATAGTTACCTATTTTCTAATCCCAGTCATGTATTGGCAAGTGAAGTGTCTGTAGGACACAGTCCCTGTACAGGGAGCTGGCAGTGAGCTGAGGAATCATCACATGTACAAGAGCAGATGTTCAGCTGCCTCGCTGTGTCAGTGGACACAGAGCCAACACATGGCAGGGAGTTCAGAGAAGAACAAGACAGGAAGACGTGTCTCACAAATGCTTACAACTTTCATGAAAACCACTTACTTTCATGTATTTTATCACTTTGACATCTCTTTTATAGGGGTATTGGTGGTTTAGTGCTGCAGTTCCCACTTTCCACTCTAGAGATCCGGGTTCCATTCCCAGCCAGTGTACTTCATCTACAGCTTCCACCCATCGGTCATGAGAGGCTTCCATGTTGCTTGATGCCAAACAGATTTCAGCAGAGTTTCCAGACTATTATTGACTAAAAAAAAAGGCCTGGTAATCTACTTCCAAAAATCAGCTTATAAAAAGCCCTGTGGATCTGTGATGGTTCAGGTTGTATGTCAGCTTGGCTGGGCGATGATTCTCAACAGCTTGGCAGCTATGTAATGATGTAATCATCTTCTTGATGACATCTGATACGATATAATTACTTTCCATGTTGACGTGTTATAAACAGCCAAGTAGTTGAAAGAGTGTTTCCCTGGTGTGTGTGGCCTGCATCCAACATAGGTAAACTTCCTGGCAAAGCTTCGGTCTTTTCCTCACTCTGAATCCCACATGTGGTTCCTCCTCTGACCTCTAGTTCTTGGGGCTTGAGCTAGCAGCTTACCTGCTGATCTTGGGATCTGTCAGTACCTGCAGTTCCTTTAGTCAGGAACTACAGACTCAGAACTTTCCAGCCTCTGTAACCACATGGGAAGCCCTGGTGGTATAGTGGTTAAGTGCTATGACTGCTAACCTTTTGGTTAGCAGTTCAAATCTACCAAGTACTCCTTGGAAACTCTAAGGGGCAGTTCTATTCTGTGGGGTCACATTGAGTCAGAATCAGCTACATGTCAGTGGATTTGGTTTGGTTTTTTATCACATAAGCCATTTCCTTGATATAAATATACATACGGAGAGAGAATGAGTAGATCTGTGTATGTGTGTGTGTATCTATTCCACTGATTTTAATTCTCTAGAGAATCCAGCCTAAGACAGGATCACAACAGTCCCATCCACAATAAATCATGGAGATGACACAGGAGCGGGTGGTATTTCAGTCCCTTAAGCATGGTGTCACCTTGAGTGGAAGGACAACTCAACAGCAGTTCAGTGAACTGAGATCTCTAAAACTAAAGTGATTTGCTTAAGGCCACGCCACTATAAATCCCAAAGCTGCATCTAGTCACCTGCTAGATCAGGTCTCCTGCTTCAGAGATCCTTCTGTCACACTACACTGCTGGCTGTATCTGAGTCTCTGTCTGAGACTTCATGGAAGAAGACTGAAGATTTGCCTCATGAAGGCAGACTGTGAAGGAAACCAAGGCATAGGCTGTGATAAGAAAACGCCAGGACCGGAACTCACCAGTCTACGTGATAAGAAAATGCCAGGACCGGAACTCACCAGTCTACCTGGAGCTCAGATTCCTGCGGGGTCGCTGTGGGAGGTCTTCTAGGCAGCAACGAAAGGTTAAGCGAGTGCTTAAAGGCTCTCCGGTACTGGCTGTCTTGTCCTTCCTTCTATAGAGGCTAGGAATCTCTCCTTCCAACAGCTCTCTGTGCCCTCAGATTTATTTTGCTTTCTTTCGCTAAATCAAACTTTATCAGACAGTTTTACTGTCAGCCGTTAAACTGAAATGTGTTTGTGCAACAGTAAACACCTTGTTACTGCAGCGAAGGATTACATAAACAACAGCCTGGGATGAGGCCCGCTTCACTGTACCCAGAAGCTTTGTGGGCCTTGGAGAGGGATCCAGATCCTTGAGGACAAAGCAGAGGGCACCACCACGGCATCTCAGAGCCTGAAGGCAGGGAAATGGTCCACAGTCTGGCCAGAGCACATATGCTCTTACCAGAAGGGAACGGTGGTACGCAGTCCTCCACATCAGAGGGGCCCGGCCTCTAGACAGAGGGGTCTGTCCTCTAGAGACCCCGGAGGGATGCAGAGCCCTGCCTGTGGGGGAGGGCACAGCAGAGCCCTGGCGGAGGGAGGCCGTAGGAGGCAGATGGGACTGAGAAACATGGGGAAGCAAGGAGTCAAGGCTAGGCAGGGTGTGAGGTGGTCAAGTGTGGATTATCATTTGTGGTGGGTGCAGTAAGGTATAGTGAGATGGAGTGGGTGGAGGGCTAATTAAAAAATTAAAAATAACAAAACATTGCTATAGATTTGATTCTGACTTATGGTGACCCCTGGTGTTACATAGTGGGACCACTCCATGGGGTGTTCTTGACTGTCATCTTTACAGAAGGTCACCAGGACCTTCTTCCAAAGTTATGCTGGATGGGTTCAAACCACCAACCTTTCAGGTAGCAGTCAAGTGCAACAGCTTTGCTGCCCAGGAATCTGGAAGAGTGGGACAATGCGGGTGAGGGGATGAGGGCTAGAAGGGGTAAAGACAGGAGAGGGTTCAGGTTAGGTAGAGGAGACTAGAGGTAGAAGAAGAACACGGTCGTGGGGCTAAATGCTTTGCCCTGAATAGTTAGCCCAGGAGTGGGGAGAGTTGGGTCCCCTTTGGAGAGAAGTGAGGACACAGAGAAGTGAGTGCATAGAGGAGGACTGATTCAGAGTTGTCCAGGGATGAGTGGCACACAAGTGATACCTCAGGTATCAGACCAGAAAGAGGCACCAGTAAGCGGATGAGCCAGCCTCATGGAGTCTGCACACGGTCTCAGTCTCCCAGCTCCCTGGTCATCTACACTCAAAACCTTTCTGGTCAGGACACTGGCTGAGTCAGGGAGAGCTGTGTGATCCGGCTGGGTAGGAGGACTGGAAAGAAGGGGTCCAAGATGGCCCCCAAAGTTGGGGAGAGCACGGTGGGCCGACAGAAGAATGAAGAAATGTGGGTGCATCTGACACATGATAGGGGCTTTCCTACCTACAAACTGTTTCCTATCTACAAACTGATTCTCATCTCTTCACTTTGGAAGAGAAGTCGCTGTCCCCACATACCATTCTGCCTGTCCACATCAATGATCTTACTTATCTTACTACCACCAGTATTACTGATAACAGTTATTTTATTGAGCACTTATTATGTGCCAGATGCTCTGGCTATAGGCAGATACTTTCATTAACTCCCCCCTCCCCATTTTATTTTGATGAAATATATATATATAAAACATGAAACTTTGCCTTTTAATAATTTTAAGCACACAAATCAGTGACATTAATTACATTAACTAGTGGCACCAAAGGCAAGCCAGAGTCAACCCAAGGAAGGGTGCTGTTGGACAATTCTCTGGATCCCTGACATCTTGCTCCGGGAGCAATGGCTGAGGAGGAACAAGGTTGTGATTTTAAGAAAAATAAAAAGAGGAGGGGAGAGACCAACACCCAGCAGCCACTGCCAGAGTTGCAGGGGAAAAGAAGTAATCGGGGTTCCAGAAGATACCCCTATTCAGCTAATCCCCCAAAACAGAAATGAAACTTACTGCCACTGGGTCGATTCCGACTAACAGAGACCCTATAGGATGGAATAGAACTGCTCCACAAGGTTTCCAAGGAGTAACTGGTGCATTCAAACTGCCCACCTTTCAGTTAGCAGATGTGGCACTTAACCACTGTGCCACCAGGGTTTCCAGGCTAATCCCCCAGGGCCCCTGAAACCACAAGAGCAGGGCCAACTGCAGACACAGAATCTGAGGCAGTCCATCAGAGGAGTGAGGCATTTGAGCTTGGGGCTGCTGGCTAGGGTTCAAATCCTGCTTTGCAGCCCGCCCATAAAGACGATCTTGTTACATGCAAACTTGGCTTCTTCATTAGCAAAACAAAAAATACTACCTATCATTCGGGGCACTTGTGAAGACATCTCGTATCCCCATTGCCATCGAGTCAGTTCCAGCTCACAGCAGATCCGTAGCCCAGGGCAGAACTGTCCCATAGAGTTTCCAAGATTGTGCAGAAGTAGCCTGCCACATCCTTCTCCCGCAAAGCAGCTAGGAGCTTTGAACTGCCAACCTTCCAGTCACCACGTTGCCGGCCGGACTCCTTACTCGTCACAGAAGGGGCCTCGTTTAATTCTCAGAATCAACCGGTAGTTGGAGATTGGGGCTCAGAGAGCCAGCCACACCAGGCTAGAGCTTTTGTCACTCTAAGCCTCCCAGGTGGCCTCCCCTCCTTGTCACTGTGGCACTGAGCGGGGGATGGTGTACAGGTCAGTCACATGGGCTGCAAGGAAATTTCAGAGAGAAAACAAATCTTAGATGACGTCAAGGAGGTTCTTCCATGAACTATTATTTAAGGTCTTTCTTTCTGGAGAAAAAAAATTCCTGGTTTGAAAAGGGAAAGTGTAATTAGAGATCACTCTGTCTGTCTCTATGGCAGCTGCCCCTGTCCCCACCAGCCACCGTCCACCCGAGATTACTGAGCGCAGGCCACCATCAGGTCTAGTGTGAGGGATCTTGGGATGCCACCCGGTGACCACTGGTTCTCCCACAAACCCCTTGCATTTACTGGCTTTTTTCCTAACATTTCTTAAAGGGGTATAATTTACATACTGAAAGTAAACAAATTGTTAAGTATACAGTTTGATGAATGTTCACAAATCGAACAAACCCATCATGCAATCAGCATCAAGAAATGGAACATTCTCAGCACCCCAGACACCCCTCTGCTGTTCCCCTCCCTCCCTAAGGGGAGGCACTATCTTGACTTGTCTTCGTTTGACCTGTTTTAAAGCTTTATCTAAATGAGATGAAGTGGCACATGCTCTTCTGTCTCTTGCTTTCCGCTTAATGAGATTCTTTTGTAGTTTTCCATGTACATAATTACAGTTCATTCATTCACATTGTTGTATAGCATTCCTCAGTATAAATACACCACTATTTTCCCTTTCTGCTGTTGCTGGGCTTGGGGGTAATTTCTAGTTGCATATTGATTTTTAAGAAGTCTCTAAAACCACCCAAACCACCCAAACCGATTGCCATTCACTTGATTCCAACTCACAGGAACCCTGTGGGACAAAACAGATTGCCCCTGGGGGCACAGAGTTTCCTAGGAGTGCCTTGTGGATTTGAACTACTGACCTTTTGGTTAACAAGCATGGCTCTTAACCACTATACCACCAGTTTCTCTAGGTGGTGGAAAGTGCTGTTGAAGTTCATATTCACATGAGTAGGATTAGTGTGGAGTGTATCTTGAATCACACCCTTACTCCAGTCACACACATCCTTGAATAGCTGATGCAGGGCAGTTTTCTTGAGGATGTGACCCACATCCAATAGATATATGGATACTCTGGCAAGACTCTCTCTTTGAATTCTGTGTCAGACTTGTCATCCTCTCTGACCTCTGGTTCTTGGGATTTGAGCTAGTAGTCTGCCATCTGACCTGTTGATTCTGGGATTCACCAGCTTCCACAGCCCCATAGGACAGCAGCTTGCCATGTGACCAGCTGAATTTCACTTCTCATGAATCGAGAGAAGTCTCCAGCTTGAAGCCTGGTCCTCAGATTTGGGACTTGCAAGCCTTCAGAACATTGTGGGCTATTTCTTTGAAAATAGTCTCTCTCCATCTCTTTCTTTCTCTAAAACATACATATATATTTCAGTGTGTGTGTATGTGTGTGTGTGTTTAGGCTTCACTGGTTTTGCTTCTCTAGAAAATTCAACCTAAGGCAATACCCCAAAAATCTTTGCGTGAATACCCCTCCTGCAGAAGTGGTGGACAGAGCCTTTCAGCTGTCAAGTGCTTCTGTTTTTTTTTTTTCCCCTTAAAAATATTGGAGACACAAATGTGACTCAGATGGCTAGAATGATTTTCCTCTCATTCCAGGGTCACTATGAATTGGAGTAGGAAACCCTGGTGGCAGAGTGGTTAGGTGCTACAGCTGCTAACCAAAAGATCAGCAGTTCAAATCCGCCAGGTGCTCCTAGGAAACTGTACGGGGCAGTTCTACTCTGTCCTATAGGGTCACTATGAGTCAGAATCCACTTGACAGCAGTGGGTGAATCGGAATCAACTTGGCAGCAATGGGTTTGGAGTTTGCTTTGGTTGTTGCAGTCATGAAAAGAAGAATCGAGAGAGCAAGTAATACACATAACACAATAGACTAGCACTTTCCTTTGCCATAAATTTCTCAGTTGCCAGAAATAAGAGTATTTATACTATCGAAAGGGCCTGAGAGCTCCTTTTGGCCCTTAAGTATCACTGAAACTTTAAAGCTTATTCTAGATTTTTTTTTAAAGTATTTGCTAACTCTCTACTCCAGGGACTAACATGTTTTTATTGCTGTGAGATGCTTTGAATTTGCTGACAATCATGGTTCAAAGTTTCAATACAGCCACCTGGCTGAAAAGTGGAAGGAAGGAGGGCTATGAAGGAAGGGCGAGAGGAAAGGAGGCAGGCAGGCAGGGAGGGAAGAAAACAAGCTTTATCAAGTTCTTGCAAAGGAGAAAAAAAGAAGGCAAGCATAGGCCACGTCCACTGTGAAACAGCTGTTGTCTGTGCAAAAGTCAAATTTGCAAACTTGCCACCATGCAAAATGGCCATGTCAGACAGAACTCCAAAATTGCGTTGAGGATGGACTAGATGCCAGCATTGGTACCTCCAAGGTGACTGTTAGTGATATTCCGCAGTGAGGTATGTAGCACTTAGAACAATTAAGTGCATGGACTTAATTGTCAGATCTTGTGAGATGGAATGAGAAGGTTGAGGCACTGAACCCAGGGGAGGCCTCCCCTGAGGTGGTACCCCTGCTGTGACCCCCGCACAAAAATATGGCACTGTTTTGTGAATCCAGTTTTCAATATTAGGAGTTACTTTTTTTCCACTGTTGATTACAAACTCAGACTGCCTAGTGAAAGTTTGTTAATGCAGCTCTATACTTGTATTTTAAACATGGTCATTGAAGAAAAAAATAGTTCTCCTCCCAGATGTAAGAAGAACAAAATGTGGAGCAAGGTCAGGCCCTTTAGCAGAATCCCTTTTTAAGAGAAAATTTTCCAAAAAGCTTCCCCTGCCCTCCTCCCACCCCTGGAAAGGTTTTAAGTGGAAAGAAAGATGTTTTGAAAACTCTCAGTCTTGAATGTCTGTAAAGTCTGCCATTTTGAACCACTTTTTGAAAGCTTTTCTTTTATGTAAATGATAAAATGTGGAACTAAATGGATTTTCCAGCTAACGTCTTCAAAACGCCATCTGATGACTCAGGTGAGGTTGAAAGGCAAGGTGTGATACTCCAGACTCCAAGACAACGGGACTATTTGCAAGTCTAGCAATATTATTATTGTTAAAATATTTAATTTTGAAGTAATTACAGATTCACAGGAAGTTGCAGGAAAAATATACAGAGAGGGCTAATGTAAGCTTAAACCTAGCTTTCTCCAATGATAACATCTTGGAGATTATTGTTTTGAATAAAATGTTGTTGTTAGGAGCTGCCAAGTGGCTTCTGACCCATAGTGACTGTCCTAGTCACTTAGCGCTGCTGTAACAGAAATACCACAAGTGATGGCTTTAACGATGAAAAGATTATTCGTACACATCCCAGTAGTCTGATGTCCAAACTCAGGGTGCTGGCTTCAGGGGAAGCCACTCTCCGTGTTGGCTCTGGAGGAAAATCCTTGTGTTGCATCAGCCTTTCTTTGGTCTAAGAGCATCTTGGTGCAGGGACATTGTAAGATTTCACAAGTCTGTCTGGATTTACATTTGAAAAATCACATTGATTTTAACAATGGGGCAAGAAAATATTTTTGCCTACTAGAAGTATAAAATGTGCTTTGGGGATTTTATTCCTTTCAAAAACATAGTAATTGGTCCAAAGCCACACATGTGAATTTTCAAGCTTTTTTCTGCAGCTCACTGGGTGCGTCCTCATGCCCTTCTTGTCCGCCTCTGGCTCCACGTTCCAGCCACAGTGGCCTCCTGCAGTTCTTCCACGCATGCTGTTCCATCAACTGGGGGCATTTCCCTCTACTCTTTGCATGAACTGTCTAGAATACGCAAGTGTACAGAGGGCAAAGTTTATTAGTGGTCACCAGGAGCCACCAAAAAGCCAAACCCACTGCCGTCCAGTTGATTCCAACTCATGGTGACCCTCTAAAACTGAGTAGAATTGCCCCATAGAGTTTCCAGGGAGCACCTGGCAGATTTGAACTGCCAACATTTTGGTTAGCAGATGTAGCATTTAACCACTACACTGCCAGGGTTTCTGGGGGCAGCAGGAGGGAAGGGGAAGAGGACTCATTGCTTAGGGGCTGCTGAGCTTCTGGGAAGCATGATGAGAAATGTGGAAACAGATAATAGTGATGTTTGTACAATGTGATAAACACACTAATGTCACTCACCGATTGTACACGTGAAGAGTGTTGAAAAGGCAATTTCATATATATATATTTACCACAATAAAAAACTACAGTAATCTATATTGCAGAACCCCTGATAGTGTAATGATTAAGTACTTAGTCTGCTAACTAAAAAATTAGCATTTCAAATCTGCCAGGTGCTCCTTGGAAACTCTCTGGAGCAGTTCTACTGTGTCCTATAGGGTGGCTATGAATTGGAACCGACCTGATGGTTCTGAGTTTGGTTTTCTGGTTTAATCCATGTTACTGGTTATTATGAAGATTAAATGAGATAATGTATGTAAAGAATTTAGAAGAGTGTTCTCCAGTATTACTTGCTAAGTGCTTAAAAACCAAAAACCCAGTGCTATCTGGGAGGTCCTGACTCATAGTAACCCTACAGAACAGAGTAGAATTGCCCCATAGAGTTTCCAAGGAGACCCTGGTAGATTTGAACTGCTGACCTTTTGGTTAGCAACTGTGCCACCAAGGTTTCCAACTGCTTAAAAAGTGGCTATTTAATGAGTCCAGAATCAGAATGAAGGCCAGGTGAGGAGAAAGTTCTCCTCAGATCTGGGAGAAATCAGTGACGTTGCCCTCCCCCACAAAATGAACACACTTGGTCACCAGGCTACTCTTGCTCTCTGCATCTTATGGTCCCCTTCCCTTAGGCCCGACAAGCTGGCACACATTGCTTCTCTGAACCCATATTTCTATAGGATCTACTCATGTCTGTATCCACTCTTTTTTTTTTCCTTTTAATATATGACTATCGGCTTCAAGCACAGACAGGTTGTTCTCCCTTCCCACTGTCCTGGTAGACCATGCTGCTGGACGTTACATCTCTACCCCACCCCCACTCAGACCAATGTTGATTCAAATTAAAACAACTCTCTGAGCTCTGGCTGCGGCACCCCAGGTCAGAGCTCATGTGCAGAAATCACAGGAGTTTCCCTATAAATCACAACCCATCATTTCAGATGGGTGTCAGCAAGATTTAAGTTTTTCAATAAAAGCTATATATTTTTTTCCTTAGCATAACTAAATTTAGGGTGTAAGTCATTTTATTTTAGATTCATTATTTTATTGGGCTTTCATGAGTCGAATCCGACTCAACAGCACTTGGCTTGGCAATGGAATCTATGTATTTTAACAGCACAGTAAATATGCCGAGGTAGCCCACGTTACTGCCTTTGATCTTAGTTTTCTTCCTTAGCGGAAAGCCAGCTACTTCCATTCTGAGCATCACGCTTCTCGATTTAATACATTTAATCATTTTGGGATTTAATAAATTAGAACTCTTCTTTTCAGAACTGCTTCTCTGAATTTTGATTATCTAAGCTTGTTGCTGAGAGCTGAACTGGGAAATCGCTTGGCCTGGGCATGTAACTGCTAATTGGACATTGCCCTTCTGATTCCCAAAAGCCTCTTGGCATTCAATACAGCTAAAACTAAACTCATAATCTTAACCCCTAAACTTCTTCCAGGGTCATCTTCCAGGGCCTACCATCTGAGTGATGCATCTGGAAAAGCCTGAAACCTAGAAGTCATTCATGACATCTTCTCTCCTTTGACCGTCACAGCCAATCCATCTCCAAGATTTTAGCTCCTGAATATTTCCTGAATCCATCCACTTCTCTCCAACTCCAGTGACTAAATCCTAGTACAAGCCAGCTTTATTCCTGAGCTAAACTATAACAGTAGTCTCCTGACTTGTCTCCCTGTGTCCTTTCCTGGACCCCTGATGTGCCATTCTGTCATTGACCACTGTGTTTTCCAGATCCCCTGGCTGTGGTTTCTAAACTTTGCTGTGCATTCCATCCCCAGGCATCCTTGCTAAAATGCAGTGTCCATCAGTGGAGACTCTAATTCATTGGGTTTTGAGTGATATTCCAATATCTATATATTTGTCTCTGTTACTAGGTGCCATCGAGTCATTTCTGACTCCCAAGGACCCTACGTACAACAGAACAAAACACGGCCTGGTTCTGCTCCTGCTCCATCCTCACAATCATTGCTAAGTTTGAGCCCATTGTTGCAGCCACTATATCGATCTATCTTGTTGAGGGTCTTTTTTTTTCACTGACCTTCTACTTATCCAAGCATGATGTCCTTCGCCATATTTAATAAGAACACGAAAATGATTCTGATGTAGCTTGCCTGTGGATTAGTATATGAGACATTGGCTGCAGCTCACCAGCACCATACTTGGCCCATTCTAGAGATGGCCAAACATGTTTCCTGCATGAACCAGGAGTGAGTACCCATTTGATAAATATTCACTGAGCTCCCAGGAAACCTTGGTGGTGTAGTGGTTAAGTGCTACATCTGTTAACCAAAAAGTCAGCAGTTTGAGTCTACCAAGCATTCCTTGAAAACTCCATGAAATAGCTCTACTCTGTCCTGTAGGGTCGTTGTGAGTCAGAATTGACTCGATGGCAGTGGATTTGTTTTTTGGGGGGTTTACTATGCCCAAAGCATTATTAGACACTTGGGACACAGTAGTGAATAAAACACAAAGCTCCTTATGTTCATGTTGCTTACATTCTAGTGGTAGGAGAAAACAGAAAACAAAAAGATAACATAAAATGTACAGAATGTTGCATTAATGTATTGTCTCACTTAATCCTCACAACAGTTCTATAAAGTAGGTACAGTGATTATGCCTGTGTCTCCAAGAAGGTCACCCAGTGTCTCTTCACAGCTGGCAGAGAGCACTGAGCAAGCACTCAAACCCCAGTAGTCCTACCCTGAAGCCAACATACCTAACTACTACATTAACGGAAAGTTTTCAGAGTCAACTGAGCAGTAACTTAAAGGACATCCAAGTTGTCTGATCTGGGAAGCAGAAGACAGCAAGGAAACAAGACAGGCAAGAAGACACTTTGATGCCCAAAGCAAGAAGAGACACATGTTTATGGACAGATAGCATAGTACAGCAGCAGGAGGGAGAGATCCAGGGCTTCACAGAACCTTCATTTCCCTAAAGAACTCAGGGACTCTTGACAAAGGTCTACCCATGGCAGAAGAAAAGAGGCTGAGGATTCTCTTAGGGATTTGGGGGAGGGTATCTGGATTTGGGAGTCCCTGGTGGTGTAGTGGTTAAGTGATATGACTGCTAACCAAAGGGTCAGCAGTTCAAATCCACCAGGTGCTCCTTGGATACTCTATGGGGGCAGTTCTACCCTGTCCTATAGGGTCGCCATGAGTCAGAATTGACTCAGTGGCAACAGGTTATCTGGACTTGGGAGTCACTAGGTGATGCAAATATTTAACATGTTAGACCGCTAATGGAAAGGTTTGAGTTTATCCAGAGATACCTCTGCAGACATGGCGATTTACTTGTAAAAAATTAGCTGTAGAAAACCCTATGGAGTATGGTTCTACTCTGACACACAGGGGGTCACTTTGAGTAGGAATTAACTCCATGACAACTAGTTGGTTGAGAGAAGATTTGAAATCCAGAGATTCCTGAGGAGACACGTCTCCTGAGCTGGCCACAAGATGGACCTGGGGCTGCCCTGCCCTCTGGTGCTGCCAAGGTAAGGTCTGTCAAGGTCAGCCACTGGCCAAGGCTGCCATGTTGGACAGCTCCCAGAGGGCCCCTTTCAGATTGTTGCAGGAAGGAGCTTTATTCCACAGGCCAGGAGGCCGGAAAGGAAGAATGTTTGGCTCCTGTGTCCATGGGACTTGTTCTTACCTATCCCAGAGTCCCCTTCTCCACACTCCACAGCAGCTATCTGTCCTCTGTCTCACCCTCACCCTATACCTCACTGCCAAGAAAGTTTCCCTTCCCTTGGATTTTTCCACCACCCACAGAACAAAATTTTACTTAAAGAGGGGAGATTGAGGTACAGAACCTTGGGTTGAGAAACAAAAGGCACAAAAGGGGTGAAAGGGAGGCAGGAGAGGGGTCCAGACTGGCCCAGGCAGGGCCCCCTGATTCTGCAAGCTCTTGAGAAACTTGACACCAAGGCCAGGTCCCTGAGCCAGGGCAGGGGGAGGGAGTAACCATCTTCCCGGAGCAGGAAGTCAGTGCGAGAGAGGGAGAGCAGAGCTGGGGAAGCACTCTGTTTTCTTTGGCCTCCTCCAGCCCAGGGAGGATTTCAGTGAGGGAGGGAGGGAGAGAGGCCTGAGGGAAGACGATGGGCTGGTAGAAAGATCCAGCTTTTCGAGATGGAGACTGGAAGAGGCTGGGCAGAGAGGGGGGCACCCAGGCCAGGCTGAGATTTCTCCCTGCTGCTCCATGGGAGGCGTCAAAGAGAACTGGGGACACAGAGTTGAAGAATCAGAGACCTTGAGTTAGACTGTGGGGTATCTTGGGGAGTCAATCTGCGGGAGACATGGAAGGTTGAGCATATGAGGGATGGGTCTAGCCCCAAAGCAGAGCCTGAACACTCCAGGCCGCCTGAGAGAGTTCCCTGCATTCTCTTTCAGTCTTGGACCTCTCAGAAGGTTCTATCTCCTGCTCAAGAGAGGCCTGACTTCCCACACTACTCTCTGGGTAGGGTCAGAGCTCCACCAGAACAGAAATTGGGGTCATCCTGCGAAAAGCTCTTGGCTTAGGCAGGCAAGGTTACTCCTTATGATCTAGTCCTTTATAGCCCCAACCCGTCTTCTGAGCATATCTTGACACACAGATCAGGTGTGGCCATTTACTGCTACAGAAGATTCCTCAGTCATCACTCCTTCCCTGCCCCTAATTTGCCCAGCAACTTCCATCCCAAATACACCCAAGCCCCAAAGTAATCCTAAAACCCAACCATCACAGGAGCCCCAAACCAGTCTTAACCCAAATGCTGCTCAAAATCCCTGAATTTAAC
Source organism: Heterohyrax brucei (assembly GCA_028571685.1). Taxonomy (NCBI): domain Eukaryota; kingdom Metazoa; phylum Chordata; class Mammalia; order Hyracoidea; family Procaviidae; genus Heterohyrax; species Heterohyrax brucei. The sequence continues at coordinate 58,000,104 of CM053149.1, forward strand.
CATACACTTTTATCTCTGTCAAAATCCTAAACCTTTCTATAGCCCCAAGTCCCAGCTCTCACCTCAATCGATGTAAAGTATAAACCTGACCTATACATAGGTATGGAAACCCTGGTGGCATCATGGTTATGAGCTATGGCTGCTAGCCAAAAGATTGGCTGTTCGAATCCACCAAGTGCTCCTTGGAAACTCTGTGGGGCAGTTCTACTTCGCCCTGTAGTGTTGATATGAGCTGGAATTGAGTCGACAGCAGTAGGTTTGGTTTGGGTTTATACACAGGCATGTGAAATGGGGCAAGAATTAACAAATAATAACAGCATTGAATGTTTATGAGGCATTGGTGTCTGCAGGGCAGAATTCTCACATTCCACGCAGGATGCTCGAGTTCAATTCCCTGCCAGTGTCTTCCTATGCAGCCACCACTCACTGGAGGCTTGTGTGTTACCATGATGCTAAACAGCTTTCAAAGGAGCTACCAGGCTGAGGCAGACTAGGAAGAAAAGTCTGGCAACCTACTTTCAAAAATCACCAAAGAAAACTGTATGGATCACATCAGTTGCACGTGCAATCCATCATGGGGGTGGCACAGGACCAGGAAGTGTTTGTTTCCATTCTAGTCAAGGTCACCATGAGTCAGGTGACCTTCCCCACCAACAGTGAGCATGAGGCATTAGGCACTATTTGTTTTATGTTTTCATTTATTACTGTACTTAATTGCTACCAACCCTATGAGGTAGGCATTAATAGTATCACCATTTTACAGATGAAAAAATCAAGGCTCAGAAAGATGAAACCAGTTACTCCAGTAAGGGGCTCATGGCCTAGGATGTGCTTGGTTGATATTCGCATCAGCCATATTTCACATGGTGAGTTTGGGACCTCAGTTGGGATGTTTTCTATCTGTCTGGAGAACATTATGGCTGCTCTAGAAGCCAAACTAAGCCCCATGAGATGAGATCCAGATGGAGTCTATGCTCAGATATTGGGTAAGAGTTGGCCCTGAGGCCTCAGGCTTAGAAACATGCTACAAAAACCAGATCATAAGTGAGAATGCCTAGGCCTAGGAAAGTAGTCCCATATCTGGTCACTCACACCTCTGCAGAGGCACTGAGGTCTCCACCATCACAGCCCTACCTTACCACCTTGGGGATGCTCTCCTTGATAACCAGTCCTAACTTGAGCTCAACCAGTATTCTGATCCAGTACGGAGATTAGAATATCTGTCCTAGTCAGGCAAAATGCCATTCTATACCACAAGGTCCAAGGACCTTCTAAAATACAGTGAGTCTTCCACCAAGACAGGCATCTTAACTACCAAGTGCTGCTGTAATGGATATAACACCAGTGGATGGCTTTAAGAAACAGAAATTTTTGCTCTCACAGTCTAGGAGGCTGGAAGTCCAAATTCATGTGCTATATCCAAGGGAAGGCTTTCTCTCTCTGTCAGCTCTGGGGGAAGGTCCTTGTCATCAGTCTGCCCCTGACCTAGGAGCTTGTCATGCTGGGACCTCAGGTCCAAAGGACAAGCTTGGCTCCCAGCACTTCTTTCTTAGTGGCATAATGTCTCTCTCCGCTCTGCTTAATTCTCTGTTTCATATCTCAAAAGACATTGTGTGAAAATACAATGTTCAATCCTGTAAATTGAGTTCTGCCTCATTAACATAACTGCCCCTAACCCTGCCTCATAAGCACCATAGAGGTTAGGATTTACAATACGTAGGACAACTGTAGCCGATCACAAAAGGATGGACAACTACACAATGCCGGGAATCACAGCCCCGCCAAGTTGATACACGTTTTTAGGCGGACACAGTTCAATCCATGACAACTGGGATGATGAGCTTCTAAGCACAATCCTTACCCCATGTAAACACTCACAGACAAACTTGCTCATACACTCACACACCGTTCAGGACCTCTCTAGCTTCTTTCTCTGCCCCAAACCTGTGATTCCTCAAATCCACTGAGGGAAGTCGACAGGATCTGCATCCTTCTTCCCAGAGAACTTCGCTCAAGGGATCAGTAGCCTACACACAAGGACTGACAGTTAAATTCGTGAAATTCTCCTACAGAAAGTGCTACACACCTTGTTACTGAATATCACTACGGTCACCTTCAAAGTACTCCCCTCAGGGAGCTACGCACTGATGTCGGTGCCTAGTCTACCCTTCAAAGCAATTTTGGAACTCTTTTTCTGGAATGGGCATCAGCACTGTCTTCATATTACCCTCAATGTCCAGGATAGCATTAAAATGTCTTTCTTTCTGTGGTGGTCAAGATTGGCAACTCCATGTTTGGCTGCTGTATGAAGTGGCAGGGCAGGGCCTGCGCTAGCTTCCCTCCCCTCGGCTCTCGGCTCTCCACCTTCCATTGCTACTTCCAGTCGGCTCACGCTGCCAGCAGCTCCTGCTGTCTCATGCATCTGCTTCGTGGACCTGAATTAGCAGCTGCTGGATTCATCAACCCTTACAGCCTACACTTGACAGTCCTGTTCCCTGACCTGTCAAGCCTGGATTCACCGGTCTCTACAGCTTCTTGAGTCAACAGAGACCTCACAGTCTCACTGCCAGCTTGAGATCCGCCAACCTACATAGCCAGTGATCTAGAACTCTGGTCTCTGACATGCTGACCTTGGGTTTACCAGCTCCTGTGGCCACATGAGGCTTGTGCTGCGACTTGGGATGTTCAGCTTGTACAATTACATGAGCTGTTCCCTTTACATAAATCTTTCCTTATACATATATGTTACTCGTGTTGCTTCCCTAGAAAACCCAGCCTAAGACACTTTTAATAATTTAGTTTATCTTTGGGTAAAGAAAAAAAGTTACTGGAGGCCAGAAGAGGTAAGTATGGAGGGTGTTCCAATACAGTTATTTGTTGACCGGCTAAAAACTCCATCACAGACAACCATACAATTAAGTTCATGAACTAACTTGTCACTGTGCCACCATGCACAATGGCCATTCCAGAAAAAAGTTGCAAAACTGCTTTGAAGCATGGACTAGGTGCTGGCATCAGTGCATAGATTCCCAAAGAGAGTACTTCAAAGGTGATTGCAGTGACATTTAGCAATGAGATACGAAGCACTTGTAACAACCAAGTTCACAGACTTATTGTCAGGCCTCATAGTTTTATGGACATCAGCAAGTCTGGATCAAACCAGAAGAAAGTCGTTCACTCTGTAGAGCTCTCCATTTCTTACTAGGTCAAACTTTGTGTTAGGGTTTTTATGACCAGGATGTCTATTCAACCAGAGAGGACCACATCAAGAAATGTCTTCAGAGGACGTTCAAATAGTCACAAGTACATGAGAAGATGCTCAGTGTCATTATTCATCAGAGAGATCCATATCAGTGTGATGCCATTTGACTCCCAGTCGGATGGCTAAGATGGAAAAAAAAGGTAAGAAAATAGCAGATGTTGGCAAGGATGAGGGAAAATTACCCATTGCTAGTGGGAATGCAAGATGGTACAGCAGTTGTGGAAAACAGTGTGGCCGTTCCTCAAAAAACTAAAACTGTTGTATGACTAGCAATTCCACTCCTAGGTGTCTACCCAAAAGACCTGAAAGAGATTCAAAAAGATACTTGTACACCACTGTTCACTGCAGTACTAGTCACAACAGCCAAAAGGTGGAACCCACCTAAATACCCATCAGCAGATGAATGGATAAACAAAATGTGGTGCAAGCAGACACACAATGCAATACTGCCCAACCCGTAGGAGAAATGAAATCTCAACCCCCTCTGCAGTATAGATGGAGCTTGAAGACATTCCACTGAATGAAATAAGCCAATCACCAAAGACCAATTGTTTTTTGACCCCACTTATATAAAAAGACAGTAAAGGTAAATGTATAGAGGTCAAAGTTTATTAGTGATTGCCAGGGCAAGAGGAATGGAGTAAAGAGAGGTTAATGGTGACGGAAAAGTCGCATTGACTAAGGGTAGGACTGCAGGCCAGTTATTGTAACTGTTGTCAATAAGTTGTAAACCTGTAAAAAGGTGAATTCGCAAAAGTTGTGTGTCCATATTATATGACTGGCATGGGGCAATGTCTGCCCTCTAGCTTCATGAAGGGGAAGAAGACCCAAGATTAACAGCCCAATGCTGTTTCCTATGAGATAAAAGTCAGACACGCCTTGCGTCTCTCAGTCTCCTGGTTTCAGGAGCTTCTCAGTATAGGGAACCTGGGTCCAAAGGACTTGCTCTGCTCTTGATTCTCTGTTCTTGGTGGTGATGGGATCTTCTCCAACCTCTAAAATGGCTCTCAGAATGGCAAAACTGGCCAATCCTCTTGGTGATCTATAATTACCTTATTTGCACAACCCACCCCATCACTTGGGTGGGAGTTACAAGACCGTAATAAGAAGGCTCACACAAAAGTGATTCACTGCACCAATGATATATTTGCAACAAAGACCAAAAAAAAAAGAAAATAGTGGCTGCTGAGGCCGCTTATATATAATCAAACACTAATGGGACTTGGATTCTTGGTTTAGAAGTTTAGGGTTATGATTTCACGGACATCACAGTTAATTGGTCTAATAACATGTTTTGCATTTCTATTCTACCTCCTAGTTCCTTGTGTAGTGCATAGGGTCGTCACAGCTTGCAAGCAGTCATCCAAGTCACAAGCACTGTTCTCTAGTCACCTGGAGCAACAGAGGAAGAAGGAGAGTCAGGAACAGCAGGAGGACATGGAACACGTGGTTCACTGCCTCTGTGTACAACTGTCTCCTTTACTGTGAGAGCAGAAGAACTTGATGGTACTAGCAACCATTACTGAACTCTGTGATCAAAGAGTTCATAGAAGAATCCTGATCAAAAGGGGGAAATGTAGAAGAGAATTTCAAATTTTCTTAGACTAGAATTTCTTGAACAATGGAGGGTGGAAGAGCCCCTAAAACTATTGTCCTGAGATAACCCTTAGATCTTAAACAAAAATATTCACTAGATCATCTTAAAACCGAACAATAGCTTAATAATTTTTTAAAAACATAAAAAAAAGATCTGCCTTGAAAATTATGCTCTTAAAAGAGCATTAAAAAAAAAGTGGCTGCTGAGGCTGCTTATATACCATCAAACACCTAATGGGATTTGGACTTTTGGTTTAGAAGTTTAGGGTTATGATTTCACGGACACCTCAGTTAATTGGTCTAATAACATGTTTCTTATTTCTGTTCTACCTCCTAGTTCCTTGTGTAGCACCTAGAGTCTTCACAGCTTGCAAGCAGCCATCTAAGCCACAAGCACTATTCTCTATCCACCTGGAGCATGGAAGGTGTATGAGCCCCTAAAACTGTTGCCCTGAGATAACCCTTAGATCTTAAACCAAAAATATTCCCTAAAGTCATCTTAAAAGAGCATGATGAAAATTATAATTAAAGGCACTGTTTATACGGGACCAACTGGCAACAGCAACTCTAAAGATGAAAGAGGAAATTTAGGGGGCAGTGAGTTAACGTTAGTAAAGGAGGAACAACCCAGAAAAAAGAGAGTGAGTATGGCTGCGTGAGTCAAAGGACACAATCAATGTCACTAAGTTGTACACGTAGAAACTATTGAGTTGATGTATGACTTGCTCTGTATATTCTCAATGATAAGACTTTTAAAAAGACATGTCTTCAGTGCCCCCACCCCTACACTATCTATCAGTCTTGACAAGGTGACCCAGCCAGAAAACTCTGGCTATAAAGAAGCCTCATCAGATGTCAGGTTGGAGACTGAGCCTATCGCCCCCCAGGTGCCATGGCTTAGAAGCCCATAGACGTCCTCTTGTGGATGCTGCTAACTTGTAAGCACTGAGCATCTTGATCACAACAACTGTTGGTCCTTGTATTACATAAAACAGCCTGTTCCAAATCATTCTGGGGACCCCTGAGACAGGCCCAGTGCAGCCCCCTGAAGTCCCCATTACCCACATCCATCTCATTCTTTCTCCTCCTTCTGTGTTTATCTCCAGCGATCCTATAGTACAGAGTAGAACTGCCCCATGGTTTCCAAGGATCACCTGGTGGATTTGAACTGCCAACCTTTTGATTAGCAGGTGTAGCTCTTAACCATTACACCACCAGGGTTTCTGAAGCAGCAACATCAAGTATAATTAGGGTGAAGGGCAGGAGGTGTGAATGGAATGTGCAGAGTAAGACTGGAGGCCTGAGGGGTGCTGTGAAGGCTCAGATGGAATTGTTCCTTAGTTGTCCCCTGCTGGACCTGAGAGCCAAGGTTCATTCCCACAAAGGGTGGGGGAATGCCCTAAACTGAAGCCAATCCAAGCAGCTCTTCTTGGGCCTGGTGACAGAGTCCTGCTCCCCAGCCATCCCCTTGGGGCTTGGAACCCACCGTTCACAGACTGCTTCCAGATTCCAGAGATGCAGATAAAAGTCAGGACAGAAAGAACTGTCTCTGAGAGGGACGGCTCAGATGTGGTCAGTCATCAGAACCCCAGATGTGGCTGAGCCGTGGCTGCTCCCATGGCCGCTGTGGCTGCAAAGAGGAATGTGGACCCAGATGGGGACAGACACAGGACTTGAGGAGGGGGCAACCTGTACTGCTGCTGCTCTCTGGGGGACAGGGGGCTGAGCTCTGGAGAGGAGAGAGGTCAGGTATCTGAGAGAACAGAAGGGCCCAGCCTGTTCCAGGGGACACTGGATTCCATGCCCATTCACCCCAAACCTTGTTTCCTCCACCCATACTTTCTCACAGCTCCTGCTGCTCTTTTTCTACCTTGGCCTCCCAACAGGCCTCACTGGGACTCTTCTCTGCCGCCAGCCACAGGGTTCTCCTCAGGCACCTCCTGCCACAGAGGGGCAGGCAGCCACAGCCACCTCTGCCTGCAAACAGAGGAAAATGTCACCACAGTCCGGCAGGTCAGCCTCTGTCCTAAGCCCTGTTAATACCCAGCTCTTGGGGAGCCATAAAGATGAAGCGGCCCACAGCCCTGATCAGGGGGGCCCTGCACATAAACACCCCCGATGACAGCTGCCTGCACCATCACTCACCAGGCCTACTCACTTCCCACTTTGTTCTAAATTTTCATCTTGGGAGACGTTTGCAAGTTGCTAACAGCAGGAACTTTCCAAAAGATGCAGAATATAATCAGGACATTCTCAGCCTTGCCACTCTTGGAGAGAGCTCCCTAGAGAGCAGAGAAGGCAGGACACTGAAGGCAGTCTGCAGAGCCTGAGGTGGGAGGGAGTGTGGAGAGCCACCTTACCAGGCCCCGCCTCTGGGTCAGCTTGGCCTCCGCTCCATCCAGCCCACACCCTGCTATTCAGGGAGGATTAGCTCTATCAGCCAGAACCTCTCCCCTGGACAGGAAGTTTTAATTTAAATATAGCCTGGACCCCTCCCGTCACAGAATCAGTCACTTCCTTTGGTCAGGCTTGGGGAGAGAGGAGAGGAGAAGACAGAGACACACCCCCGGACTGCCAGGATCCCCCATCCTTGCAAGTCTCTTTTGCTTACCCTACAAACCTGTTAATTTGCAGAGTGCAGGTCTGAGCTAGGTTCCTCTGTGCCCCTCAGTGGTGCTTTGATGACAGGGACCTCTAGGGCTGGCCTACTACTTGCATTTACCACAGAATACCCCACCTCTTTTAGAAAAATTAACACCCTTTTCCAACCTCCTCCAAAGAGCCAAATTAATAGTATTGAGCACCTACTATGTGTTTCACATGGTTTGTGATGTCCAGTTTCATCTTTACAGTCCTTCAGTGTGGAACTATGAGATCTGACAATTAAGCCCACAAACTTAATTGTTTTAAGTGCTACACACCTCATTGCTGAATATCACTGCGGTCATCTTCGAAGTGCTCCCCTTGGGGAGCTATGCACCTACACCAGCGCTTAGTCCACCCTTCAAAGCAATTTGGGAACCCTTTCTGGAATGGCCATTGCACACGGTGGCACTGTGGCAAGTTCACCAACTTAACTGTATAGTTGTCGGGGCGGGTGAGTTTTCAGCCAGTCAACAAATAACTGAACTGGAACACTCTTCCTACTCACATGATCTGGCCCCCAATGACTTTTTTCAGTACTCAAAGATAAAGGAAATATTGAAAGGAAGACATTTAAATGACATTCAGGACATCAAGGTAATATGATGACAGCTCTGATGGCCACTCCTGAAAAAGAGTTCCCAAATTGTTCTGAAGGGTGGACTAGGTGCCAATGTGGGTGCATAGCTTCCCAAGGGGAGTACCTCTAAGGTGACTGTAGTGATATTCAGCAATGAGGTGTGTAGCACTTATTCTAGGATGAGTTCTCGAACTTAACTGGCAGTCCTTGCATCCCTCCATCATCTTAAACATGAAGAAATAGCGTCAAGATGACAAATAACTCACTTGAGGCCACACAGCTAAAAGATGAGAGAGCCAGGGCTTGGACCAGGTCTGATCCTTAAGCCTATACCTTCTTCTCTGTAGCATAACTCCTCCTGAGGAGGCTGTGGCTGGATCTTGAGGCTGGCTGAATGGACAGGGGGAGTGACAGACGGACACACCTCTCTCCTCTGATCCTCACAGTCACACTCCAGCTGTGACTCACCTGACTTCCTTCCTGAAGAGCAGAGGCACACTTGGGCGCTCCCCTTCACACAGCCCAGGGACAGGATTCCCAGCAGCCTAAAACTCTGCTTCCTTCCTCCTCCATCAAAGGAAATGGAGAGCTTGTCGAGTTACATCTGGAATTATAAATTTGTAAGGATTATTAGTGTCATATGGGTTTAAATCAAGGAAGGCTTCCAGGAAGAGGGGCAGTCATGGCCAGTTTTGACCAAGAAGGGAAATTCTTGGCAGGAGGAGGGAAGAGAAGAAAGCTCCAGTGCAGAGAAAGTACCAAGCCGAGGGCTGGAGAAGTAAGCCCAGTACACAGGGGCAGGAAGGGTCTGAGGTAGGATTGGTCTGCAGTTGTCCCATTGCACAGCCCAAATCCCACATCCCGGAGAGGACTGTGGGGAGCCCTCCTCATATGGCCTACTCCACATTCCTCACATTCTTGACGCTCAATTAAGGAGAAATAATCAGGGGGGTAAGCAGGGCCGGGGCAGGATGGCCATGCCTCACACTGCCGGGATCACGTGTGTGGAAGCAACAGCGCCTGGTGGGAGCCAGGTGAGGCCACTGCAGGGGCCTTGGGGAGCAAGCAGAGAGGGTGAGAGTGTCTCTCTGCTCTCCACAAGGACCAAGGAGAGTGAAGGAAGGGGGAGCTGGAAAAAGGCAGGATTAGGGAGATGAAAGGAGAAGAGACAAGAAGTGACATCAGAGCAGAAGGAAGGTGCCACACCACTATTTCAGCGTCTCCACAGTGTGGCATCACCATCATCATCATCACCGTTAAGCCAGAATCCCAGCCCATTGCCACCAAGTGGATTCCACCTCAGTGACCCTGCAGGACAGAGCAGAACTGCTCCATAGGGTTTCCAAGGAGTGCCTGGTGGATTCCAACTGGCGACCTTTTGAGTTAGCATCTGAACTCCAAACCATTATTATCTTCATTAAACGCCTTTTCTAGACCTTCCTAAACGCTTATAACCTTCCTAAATGACCTTTATCAGTTGATGGCATGCTAGCAAGAACTTTAAGGGAAGCCGTGCCACTCCCAGGGCGTTGTCTGTAGGCAAGCAGTATTCTTGGTCAAGCAGACAAATTTTCATTCCCCCAAGCCTCTATTGAAAGGCTGCCTTCTCCAGGAAGCCTTCAATGACTACCCCAGCAGACCCAGATATCCTTCCGAGCTCCGCCTACACTTGGTACATGTCACCATTACAGTTCCTTTGCCACTCTACAAGTTGAAGTGTGCATGTCTATACCCCTACCAGAATGCATAATGACTAAATGAATGATCATTATCATTTACTGAGCATATACTATGAACCAAGCACTGTGTTTGTATTTAGTAGATGACCTCGTTTAGTTCTCATTACATCCCTAGAGGCCTGTGTGGGAGAAAGATGTGACCGTCTGCTCCTGTAAAGATATACAGCCATGGAAACCCTCTCGGGCAGTTTTATTCTGTCCCAAAGGGTCACTATGAGCCAGAATTGACTCAGTGGCAATAGGTTATGAGCTTTAGAGGACAACACCCTTGTTAACCCAACGTGACTGTGAGGAAGTTAAAAACTTAGAAAGGTTAATTGACTTGTCTGAAATGACCTAGCCAGTAAACCAAAAAAGGGCAACTTGAACACCAGACCTAAAACGAAGCCCACTGCCAGTGAGTCAACTCTGACTCATAGCAACCTTACAGGACACAGTAGAACTGCCCCATTGAGCTTCCAAGGAGCACCTGGAAGATTTGAACTGCTGACCTTGTGGTTAGCACAGGTAGCACTTAACTGCTATGCTACCAGGGTTTCCAATTTGAACACAGGATTGTAGACTGCCCCCTGCTATTAATCTAACACTCAGCAGTTTGAGGACAGAAGCTGTATTAGCCTCACTGACCACTATACGGCAAAGAATAGATGCTCTGTATATGACAGATAGGTGCGTGTGGACAGATGGATACACGGACAGTGTCACTCTGCAGTATTTCAGCAATAGAAATGGGCTTTAAAAACTCTTTTCCTACCTCCTTTATGATCCATGGGAAACCCTGATGGTGTAGACGCTAAGTGCTGTAACTGCTAACCAGAAGGTCAGGAGTTCGAATCCCCCAAGTACTCCTTGGAAACTATGGAGCAGGTCTACTCCATCCTATAAGGCTGCTATAAATTGGAATCAACTCCACAGCAGTGGGTCATGGTCTGTGACCAATGGATCAAATTTGTGAGATGATTTATTTGGTAAAGACCCATTCTGTGCCGTTTGCTTAATCTCAGACTATGACTCCTGTTAGGACCTCGTCTGTGACAGTTTGGGGCTTTAGTCAACGGCATCCCAAGGCTTCAGTAGACAGAGGTGGGAAGGAGTTTATAACTCGGGTAATAATCAGTCTGAGCCTGGATGAGAAGACCCATGTATGGCCAGTGTACATCAGGGAGCGAGGACACATGCCCACCAAACTGACTGACAGCTGAATGGAGTGGGAGCAGTTCTCAGGCCAGAGGCCCTCATTCCTTTACTGCATTACTGGTGGAGAGAGGAGGAGTGTGGGAATAACCCAGCATGCAAGATGGTACAGGTCAGCAGGCCCCGGGAGTGAGGATAGGGCTGTGCTCACAAAGGGTGTGTAGTGTGCTCTTTGTGAGTCCCTCATATGTGTGAGAATGTGTGTGTGAGTCAGTGTGTATGTGTGTGTGTGCTCTGTGTGTCAGGATGACAGGGATAGGGGTTGGGGGAGGAGGTTGGCAGGAGAGACAAGCACACACCTGGAATAACATTGGCTTCAGACGCTTAGGAGAGAAGAAATTCCCCCAACTGTTTTATCAGTGGCGAAGTTACCAAATTACGTTGTTCTTTTAAATTTGAGCTTCTCTGTCTGCAATCTAGGGGATCTCAGGTTCACCACCAGCTTAATGCTTGGCTGGGCCTGGAGCTGTGCTTCCCCAACGAACCCCACGCTCCCAGAGCTCCCGGGCCCCAGGAACAAAAGTCTTCTCTCTCGGGTCTTTGAAGTGGAAACACTAACTGCTCCCTTTAATTAGAAAGAAACCCCCTATTGTCCCTGCTTTATTACTGATGGGATGAAGACGTGCAAGGGAGGAGAGTCTGAGGAGCTGGAGCGAGGGGCGGGATGGGGGGAGTGGGGAAAAGAGAGAAGAAGAAAGCTCTGCTGAGAATAGAGAATCTCTCCTTGGCCTCCAGGCACTCCAACGGATTCTCTTTGTCCACTCAGTCTGCGGAGATTTTACAGAGCATCCAGCCTTTGATGAGATGTTACAGAAAAGACCAGGACTAGACCTCAAAAGAATTCAGAGCCTAGTTAAGGGAGGCAGGGCAGGGGGATGAGAAACGAAAGATAACTGAGACAAGTCAGCATTGCCACTATAAACAAGCATCTGAGATGAACAGAGCAAGGGATAGTCCCGTGTGACAATCTGATAAGAAAGGTCTGAGTGAGGAGAACAGCAGGGAAGACTGGGGACTGGAGGGAAGAGGGCAGAGCATTCCAAGCAGGCAAATGGCTTGTGCAGAGGCCCAGATGTGGAAGCAGACGCAGCCTCTCTGGAGGACAGTAAGGAGAAGGGTCTGGTGGCTGAGGAGGGCATGTGCCGGGGAACTATGTGCAACCAGCTTGGACAGAGCAGACAGGGCAAGCAGACAGAAGGGAATAACCTCAATAAGACAATCAGGGAGCCACTGGGCCTTCTTGAGCAGGGACGTGAACTGGTCAAAGCCGGCCCTGTGGCAAATTCAACCGGCAGCCCCATGAAGGAAGGTATGGGGGGCAGGCAGAGAGCGCAAAGGCAGGGAGACCAACTGAAGGCTTCTAGAAGAAACCCAGGTGGTGATGCCTTAGACTAAGGTGATGTCAATGGCACCAGAGAAAAGGGGAGTCTGGGCTCCATTTCAAAGGAAAACACAGTTTGTGCTGACAGAGTGGATGCAGAGGAATAAAGGAGCGGCAAGAGGCAAAGACAGCACCAAGATCTCTAGTCTGGGAGACTGGGAGCGTGGTGGGGGGAGGGAGGGTGTGGGACCTGGCAAGATGCGCCTGTATTAGGCACAATAAGTCAGAGCGGGAATGGTGACAGCCAAGTGGGAGTCTTCTACAGAGGGTGGGAAAGAGCTGGTGTGAGCCCAAGGTCTGGGGCACAGATGTAGACCTCATCTGTGGGGAGGCAGCAGACTGTGGGGGTTCAGAGTGTGGCTTCTGGGTGTGAGTCCCAGCTCAGCCACTTCTAGCTGTGTGACCTTGAACAAGTTGTGTAATGAGTATCTCGGGTTCTACAGAGGACTCGATGAAGCCAGATGTCAAGGGACTTGTCCAAGATCGCAGAGCTACTGCATGGCAGACAGGCTTTGGGGCTGATTGTTCTGACTCTCCAAAGTCTGCTTTTAATTATATCAAAGAGAAAGAGTAAGGCACATAGTTAAGAGCATAGACTTTGGCCCTAGACTCCCTGGGTTCAAATCCCAGTTCTACCACTTAGCACTTATGAGTTCTTGGGTATATTATTTTTCAAATTTCAATTGCTGTTCTTCAGTTTCCTCATCTATAAAAGAACTAAAATAGTTAATGGTGCTTAAAAACGTGTATGTCACTTAGTAAGTAATTTTTAAAAGTGCCACCATCCATTTGTTTGTCAGGCTGTGGCAGCTTGCCTGTTGCTATGATGCTGGAAGCTTTGCCACCAATATTTCTAGGACCAGCAGCGTCACCCATGGGAGAGAAGTTTCATTACCACTTTCAGACTAAGACAGATGAGGAAGAAAAGTCTGGTGATGTATAGCTGAAAACTAACCACTGAAAATCCTATGGGTGACAAGAAAATATTGGTCAGCACAACACTGGAAGATGAGCCCCTAGGTTAGCAGATACTCTAAATACACAATGACAGCAATGGTGGCCTCAAGTGTGTCAAGGATGGTGAAGATGGAGCAAGAATCAGGCAACATTTGCTTCGGTTGCACATGGGGCCACCATGAGATTCAGCAAGGTTGGCGTATTATCCCCATCGAAATCGGCGCCGTGATGAATGGACAATGCCCCCCACGTGGTAGGTGTCAGTTGTTTTTCTCTCTTGGCATTATGAAAGAAGACAGGCCTTGAAAAATGATCACCCAGCTAGAGAGAGAAGACACATGTGAAATAGCAAAATACCAACCGACAGGTCAAGGAATCAAGTGACAAGAATGGTGAGCATTTAGAGAAGAGAAAGTCATCGGGAGATCATCTAAGACAGGGAGCAGAGTTGTTAAGGGAAGGGTAGGGAGGATGAGCTGTGACATCCCGGAGAAGGAAGGGACAGGAGTGAACATGAGGGGACATGAGAGGTGTGTTGGGAATAGCACGAGGAGGGAAGACTGCAACCCAGCACTGCTGAAGAGCAGGGAGTAAACACAAGTCAGGAATCCCAGGGTTCCTCGAATCAAGGTGCTGGGCCTCCAGGGAAAGAGGGGAAAGGGGCAGAGAGGTTAATAAACAAAGCCCCCAAAAGCTTCGTTCTAACTCTCAAAGCCAAAAGCTTCCCTGAGCCCAGGTATTGAGGGGACAGCTACTCTACAGCAGGAAAGTCCTGTCCTCTGAAGTTGGGAACACGATTACTGAAAACAGCAACCAGGTATAGTCTTGTCTTTGTGGCTCTCAGTGTGCTTCCCACCTGCTGTATTTGACCGTCCCTGTGACCCCAGCAGGTGGTATCTTAGCAGATAAAGAAACTGAGGCCCACAGAAGCTAAATGACTAGTCAAGTCACACAACCAGCAAAGGGCTGAGCTGGGAACAGGGGTTTTCTGAGTGTCACCACAGAGCCTCCCCACCCCCCATATCTGTTGGAAGCCCAAAGGAGTGGAGCAGTCTGAAGCCGCACGTGTCCCCAGCCTCTGGAAACAAGAAGTCTAGGACTCAGAGAGAGGATCCAAGCCGCACCCCCAGCCTGCTCCTCACACACGCATAAGGTGTAAGTCGGGAGCCCAGGGTTGGAAACGCCAAGTCTAATCAGACCTCACAAGCCCACAGATGGTTTGAATCAATGTGCTACCTTGATAGGAGTAATGAGGAGGACTGAAGACAGTCTTACGCCAGCTCCATCCATCTGGACAGAGAACCACATCTCTCTGAGACTTCTCCCACCCAGAGTCTCATCACCCTCCTTCATGAGTAAGCCCCCTGGTCCCGCGTCCCACCTCTTGCCCAGTCCCCACCGGCCACACTACCCACAGGCTTTCCAAAATCTCTAACTTCAGATTCTGATTTAACAAACCCTGATTTCTAGGGTTTTTCTTGAGGCCAAAAATGGTTCACAGGGAGAAAACAGGTGGCTATAGGCTGTAGGTCTGAGAAGGCTGCAAGGCAGGGAGTGTGGCCGAGTAACGGGCTTGGGTCCACATAAATGCAGGTCCGGATAAATGCCCCATCCGTCTCCTGTCTGAATGAGTATCCTCAAACCTCTATTGTTTCATGCATTCAGCAGAAGCCTTGACAGATGTCATGATGACGTTTCCTTTGACGGACACCTAACCTAGGTACCCGGAGCCCTTGAAGGGCAGGACACACAAACCTAGGAGGCCGCAGAGTCCTGAGAACAGAACAGTCCCATGGCTTACTGAAAAAACAAGTCTGACATTGGGGCTGTCCTTTAGAATTGGACCACTAACCTGGCAACGATGGCCCCTCCCCACAGCAGCACAGACTAGGGGTCTGCACCCACAAGGATGACCCTACAGACAGGAACTGCCCCGCCTCACCCTCTGGCCTGGGAAAGCTTGATTTGAAACTTAAAAATCAATGAAGTTAATTTTTAAAAACCTTTCATGGAGTTCCATGAGACCCCTATTAATTTTATTGTTTCAATAAAGCATTTATTTAATTGTCTCCAGAAGGGCCCTGTTAAAGGCACAGATGTTACCTGAGTCCCAAGCAAGGGAGCTGGGAGCCTTTTTTCACCCTCTCCCATTGGCACATTAGCAGATTCTGTTATTGGATTAACTGATTGTCACATTAAAAGTCACAGAGGAGCCCCCTGAGAGAACGAGATGCAGTGTAGGTAAGTTCTGGGGAGGAGGGCGGGCCACATTTACAGCAAGCGGGAAGGGAACTCTTGATAAAGAGTAAGACCAAAGAGTAAGGCCAAAAAAGGAGATTGTTTTCTGCTAATTGGGAGACATTTGCCATTTTGCCTCTAACACAAGATTGACACCCCCCAAAGATAATCAGAGGATGGGTACATTACTAGATATATGATGTCCAAACCATAGGACAGGACAGATTCAGCTTGAGTTGTCAAGTGTCTGGAGTGCCATATTCAGTCCTTCCATGATTATTTACTGAGCACCTACTATGTGCGGGCACAGTTTGGGGCTTTGAGCATATAGCAGGGAGCAACACAAAGATTCTGCTGTCATGGAGCTGACATTCTTGAGAAATCGACAATGATAAAATAAAAATGTAACAGACATATCTAGATAATTTCAGAAAATGGTAAGTGATCTGAGATCATAAAACAGAACAATGCGGTAAAGAGTGGCCGTAGAAAACCTGTCTGATGAGGTGACATTGGATCCACTACCCGAACATGAAGAAGGAGCTGGTCAATGGAGAATCTGAGGGAGGAGCTTCCCAGGTGAGGAAACAGCAAGAGCAAAGGCCCTGGGGCACCATTTGAAGAGGGGCAGTTACCAGACTACTGAATGGTCAGAGGAGCTTGACTGAGGGACATGGGCCCAGAAACCTATCACCAGAAGATTTCAAGAAATGCCTGGAGATAGAATCTTGCCATTATCCATTTCTTTGTTTCTCCTTAGAGGTACTGCTGACTCTGATGTAAGCCAATTCTGCTGGAAATCACTTCTTTTTTTTTTTTTTTTAAGTTTTCATTATTATTCCTTTTTATTATCAGTGCCTTTGTAAGTCTGATCTTTGAACATCTGCAAGTGCATAACTGAGACTGAGAACATCAGTAAGTTAGGTGTTATAACACTGTATGTAGTACACATTGCTAACAATAAGATGTATTTTAAGAAAGCATCTTAAATGCAATTGGTTGTAACTTCAGCACACCTTAAGTTGCGGGCGATTTGCATTGGTTTGGTGTCTAGCACAGAATCCCAAGCCAAGTGCCGTTGAGTCAGATCCAACTCATGGCGACAGAATAGGTGATCCATAAATGTGGGACTGGATGGAGGAAGGGAGAGGGAGAAGTCAACATTTGTGGGGAATGTGATTCATTTAGTCAGATCATTTTTTAATTCAACAACCAATTACAACAGAAAGAAATAACCAAGCTCAGTCTGTGAGCAAAGTGCTTTTTTCACCAAGTTCTGGAGAGCACCAGGGTTTTTTTAGGGGGGCCACCTAACCAAATCAAAAACCCATTGCCATTGGGTCAATTCTGATCCATAGTGACCCTGTAGGACATAGTAAAACTGCCCCATAGAGTTTCCAAGGAGCACCTGGTGGAGTTAAACTGCCAACCTTCTAGTAAGCAGCTGTAGCATTTAACCACTAAACCACCAGGGTTTCCAGGGCCTTCTAGAAGGTCAAGTTGTAATTCAAGAAAAGGTAATAGTAAATACGCCTAAAATTTTTCCAGATCATGATGTAGAGGTTGCCAAATGCATTTGCATGTGTTTATTCTTCCTGATAGCCTTGTGAAAGAGACAGTAACAAATATTTACCAACTGCCCACAGACCTCGGCACCCAGCTAGGCGAAGGGACTATAGGGTAAGCACAAATGAAACAGCGCTCATAGAATTTATAGTCAAGAGAAAGAGATAGCTTTTAATCAAATGACACACAACTACTAGAAACTGCAACCACAACAAGTACTGCAATGGAGAGGTTTTAACGGCTACAAGACCCCTAACTAGGGCTGAACAGGGACGCTTCCTCAAGGAGATGTTTCAGGAGCTGAGTTAAGAGTGATGGAGTAACTAGGCAAAGTGGGGAGGGGAGAGTGTTCCAAGTAGAGGGAACAGTAAGTTGGGGGAGAGAGGAAGGCAGAAAAGAAAAGCAGAGGAAGCAAAGGGGACTCGAGTTGGAGCTGAGCTGTGGGGCATGGTTCTGTTGGAAGCATGAGAGCTAGGCAAGGCTGTGTCCAGCAGGGCCTCGGAGATTACAGAAGAGGATTTGTCTTCAGTTTGTAGGTAAGTGGAATTCAATGAAGACTTTAAACCATCTTCACATATTTGAGAAAATCCTGGTGGTGTACTCGTTAAGCAGTACAGCTGCTAACTAAAAAGTCGGCAGTTCAAATCCACCAGGCGCTCCTTGGAAACACCATAGAGCAGTTCTACTCTGCCCTATAGGGTCACTAGGAGTCAGAATTGACTCGACAACACTGGGTTTGGTTTGGGAGGTTTCACATACTGGAAAGGAGCCCTGTTGGTGCAGTGATTAAGCACTCAGCTGCTAACCAAAAGGTTGGTGGTCTGAATCCACTGGCTACGCAGCGAGGGAAAGATATGACAGTCTGCTTTTATATAAAGATTCTGAGAAAACCAAACCCAGTGCCACTGAGCAAATCCCTACTCATAGTGATTCTGTAAGATAGAATAGAACTGTCCCCATAGGGTTTCCAAGGTGGCAAACCTTTATGGAAACACATGGCCAAATCTTTCTCCCAAAGAGCAGTTGATGGATTCAAACCAACGACCTTTTGGTTAGCAGCAGAGTACTTTAACTACTGCACTACCAGGCTCCTTTTCGAAAAATTAGAGCCTTGGAAACTCTGTGGGGTGATTCTACCCTGTGCTATGGGGTCACTATGAGTAGGAATTGACAGCAATGGCTTTGTTGGTTTGGGTCACATAATTGAAGGGCTATTCTGAAGAAACACAAAACAAAACTCGTTGCTGCCGAGTTGATTCTGACTCATAGTGACACTATAGGACAGAGTAGAACTGCCCCATAGAGTTCCCAAAGAGTACCTGGTGACTTTGAACTAGAAGATGGCTTGATTTATTACCTGGTCCTCCATATGCCAGAGTGAAAATCAACTGAGGGGAGTGAAGGGGAGACGCAAGAACTTGCTGACAGTATTAATAATGGTCAATAATGGTCTCAACTCCCTGCAAGAAAGTAACCCTGCACATCACGGGGTTTGAGTGAGTCCTTTGTCCATCAAGGAGTCCTGCTTTGGTCAGGAGATTAGGTGTGGTCAGTGACTAACTTTTCCATCATCGGTACCTGTTTTATTCATCCTGTTCCCCTATGATCCCTAGATTTTGAAACTGTCTACCTACCAGGGTACATTTACATACTAACTAATTTATTTTCCTTAATAAACAACCTATGTAATACATCAGCAGATGATGTTCACAGAAGACATAATTCTAGCAGCAAGCAAAGAAAGTCAATGTTTCCACTGACTTTGGGCCAACGGGCAAACTCATCATGAAAAATGTGTATTTTTCTATAGATTGTCTAGAATATTGATAACAGCTTCTGGCCAACGCCCTCCCCAAAATATCTGGAAACCTTAGTACCTCAGGTGGAGAACTACTGTTCTGAGGCCATATCCAAGGTTCTTTCCATCCAGAGGACTATCCAGATCCATGAAGTACAGCCTCTTCAGCTTGATTCATTTTTGACAGAGGGCAGTGGAGGTGGGTAGACGCAGTCAGGGAAGACTTTTTAAAGAAAACTCTGAGATGGGCCTCGAAAGACGGGCAAACTTTGGATAAGTGGGGCAGGACAGTGCCGGGGAAGAATGGGAGAGCAGCCTCTGAGACTAGTGAAGCAACCAGCCAGGCTCTGCAAAAGAGTCCACGTCAGGAAGTGCTTGTGGATGCGAGAATAAAAGGAGTCAGTTTGCGATGGGCTTTAAATGCCAGGCTAAATTATCCTCCAAGTGACGGGGAATCATTAAAGACTTTCTAACAGGAAAATGGTATGCTGGAAGTGAAGTTCCTGGCAAATGAATCTGGCAGCCATACATGCTTTGAGGTGGGAGGAGAACAGTTAGGAGACCCTGAATCACCAGACGTGAGATGAAGAGCTGAGACGAGGCAGGACGGCAAGGAGGAAATAAAGAAGCAAACCCAAGAGACGTTTCTATAAAGCACAGGACTTAGCAAGAATGAGAGGTGAGACACATCAAAGAGACTCTGACTTATCTAACTTTGGAGACTAGTGGCACAGTCACCCGGAGAACCGAGGGAGCAGGAGGAGACAGTGAGCCAACGGAGCTGTCACAGACCTTGTCCCGTGGATCACCTTTCCAGATGAGGCTGGAGGGGGACACAAGGTGGCTTTCACGTCTTACCACATATAATCTCTTTTAATGGTAGGATTTTGTGTAATTTTTACTTCCTTTTTTGAGCCTTTTTGGTATTTTTCAAATAATTATTTTAATTCCATATAGACTCCCAGAGTCTTGTTAACCTTTTGCAAGCCATCATTCCCAATTTGTCCCGTCTGCCCCCAAAGGAAGGAATTACAGTGGAATCCCTGAAAATACTTCATAAATGTTTGGGCTCAGCTCCTAAGTCTGTGACTTTCCCCTATTGGGGAAACTCTTCAATAAATACTTTTCTGTATCTTCCTCTTTCCCCTCCCCCACCCCTGCCCTCCCACTTTTCCTGTACTGGACCCAAATATCATCAGACACTTATCCTTTCATCAAAAATGGCTGGGCTGGGCTTGGAAAGACTGATCTTGAGATTTCTGTAGCTGAAATCAGCCAAGCCCAACCCAGACAGTGGGCTAAACCACAGGCCACAGGACATAACAGCAAAGCCCATGAGCTCTGCAATCAGGCATTTATCTGCATCCAGTCCAGGCTCTGACTCTTCTTAACTGTGTGTCTGTGGCTAAGTTACCTAACTTCTCTGTGTGAATACTGGCAATAATAATGGTATTTACCTCCCAGGGCTGTTAGAGGGATTTAATAATCATGGAAAGAACATAAGAAGTATCTTTCACTTAACACCGAACCCATACCAAACCCAGTGTCGTCAAGTCAACTGTGACTCATAGTACAGCCCCACAGACTGTAACAGACTGGTGGATTTGAACTGCTAAACTTTTGGTTGGCAGACATAGCACTCAACCACGACGCCACCAGGGTTTCCTTAGTATTAATAAGAACAATCAAATAATATAGCTGTATGGCCAAATTTATTCTTTGGAAGCAAAAATGACCTTAATGATCTTGTATCTTTTTATATTAACGTGTGATATTTTATTTTATTATTATTTTATTATCATTATTTAACTGTAGATCTGTATCTTCTCACTGGTAGCATGTTTCTTTGCCTTTCTGCCTCTCCCTTTTCTTTTCCCCTAAACCAACAAGGAAATGTGAGAGCACCCTGAATGAGAACCTAATCACTGCCTCCTGATTTCATGGTAGTCTTCTTTAAAGAGAGAGAGCCCTTAATTTCGTGAGGTCTCACAGTACGTGTCAACAGATTAGACAGGTGCTGATACATGGTAGGTTCACAGTACATAATAACTCTCCATCAGGGTTCCAGGTCATGGCCAGTTCTTCCCAAGGTCTTGCTTGCCTGGCACCCATTGTAAGCTACCCCTCTGTATCACTCCCTGCTGGTTCTGTGTACCTTCCCAATCACATCTAAGCTCCTGAGGGCACAGGGCTGGGGCCAAGGCCTCTTAAACTATAAGAAGTCTTCTTCTTGAGCCTAGGTCCAAGCTAGCTTTCTGGGGAACTGTAAGTCCAGAACCAGATACACAAGCCGCTCCTTTCTCTTTTGTCTCCATGTCGCAAACTGCAGCCCTAAGCCTGCTCCCCGAGAACTGCTTCATACTACTTGACTGTGACCTAGAGGAAAAATTGCCCGACCTACTCAAGGAGCAGTTGGCTTGGTCAGAGAAACTATAATGTGTTATCTGCACACCGCCTGGCCTCTCCGCTCCCATCCCTGGCCTCTCCGCTCCCATCCCTGGCCTCTCCGCTCCCATCCCTGGCCTCTTCCCACAAGAAGCCCTCCAGGCAAAGGCACAGAACTCAGCTCTACCCCCCTTGCCCCAGAGTCTGACCTTCTTCTACCTATCCAGTGGCCACCTCTCCATCCCCCTGCCTGTCTGCCTGCCCAGGGAAGCAGGGACCAGAGGCCTGGGGTCCAGCCCTCACTGTGCCCCTCATCTAAGAGGCAGTCCCCACTCAGGGTAGAGTCCTGACCTTGAGGCAGCCTCCTCTCTTCCTCTGTGTGATGGCTGAAACAGCCTTCTCCAGGGGTGTGTCTCTCCCTCTCCAGTCCTCAGCCTCCCCCACCTGCAATTCTTCCTCCCTGAAGAAACTGTAGAGGAGGAGAGTGCATGTCTCAAAGACCAAGAAAAGGCAAAAAAAGAAATTCTGTCACAGACCATCTTTCTGGGCTGGTGGGCGAAGTCTGAGCAGGAGGAAGAAAGAAGAGACAGCCAGACCCAGGAAAGGAGTCTGAGAGGGGCATTCTGGACCACAGGCTTGGAGGCCAAGACAGACCCAGAGAGACCAGCCCAAGCAGTGACAGCTCTGGATTCCAGAAGGGCTCACCCTCTGACCATGTGCTGTGGAGGCTAATGGCTCAAGTTCCCTTCCTGAGACCCACGGAGAGGGGACTAAGCTCTTTTCCAGAAACTGGTGGAACACTCTCTCCTGAACCACAGCTTTCTGCCTCTTTGTATAACTACCTTTCTCAAGATTCAAGGGCTTTTGTCTCTGTCTCTCTATTTCTGCATCTTTGTCTATTTGTCTGTCTTTCTGTGTCTCAGATCATTTCTTAGGGACTCTGCCTTAGGGCTCCTGCTGTCCAGTGCATAGGAAACCTGACCTTCATCATCTGTTTTTTATATTTTGGAAACTCAGCTTCACTTCCTACCTGGGGGAGGTGGGGGTAGGGGAGCGGGCTGCCTGGCCCCACCTCTCACCCCCTCCTTCTCTCTGTCACTGCTACTCCTAGGCTGAATTAGTCCCCTCCCCCAGCTCCTGGCCCCAGGGAGGACAGAGAGGAGGCCAGGTCATGGTGGCATCTGTCCTAAGGGCTGAGGCCAGGCCTTGATACAAATTCCCTCCGCAGCTCACAGCAGGGGGTGGGGAAGGCTGCAGGGGCCTCTTCTGATCAATGGCTGGTTTGTTAATTGGGAAAGAGGGAAAATTCCAGTCACAGAGAGAGCCCAGGACGCTGAGCGATTTCACCAGCAGGAACTAGGCTGGCCATCAGTCCAGGTCATAATCTGCCTCTAGGCACAGAAGCAGCCAACCAAGTGGTCTACATCACGTTGTGGCCACAAGTGTGTAATTGTTTAATATTGTTATTAATATTAGTAATAGATAACAGACTGAGGGCTTATCACGTGTGTTACATATTTTTGCACTTTCACCACTCAACAGCTTTATGGGGTAGCCAGCCAAGTGCCGTCGAGTGGGATGTGTAATGAGTACACTAGTACACAGAGAGGTCACTAACTTGCCTGAAGTAACACAGCTCGTGACTTTCGTACCCGGGTTCTCTGACTCCAAGGTCCAGGCTCTTTATATCAGAATTTCCAAATCCTGAGAAAGACATTCTATCTTTTTTTAAAAGGAAGAAAATACACAGAACTCTGAGAACATATCCTCAAGGTGCCAGGGACCCATGTACCCAGTTGAGAAACACTGCCTATAACTCCCTGCTTTCTGGGAAACCTGCAGGTCCCAGCTTCTTGTGAAGATGAAGTGGACAACATGGAAACGTGGCAACAACTGCCGCAGTTCAAGCACTGGGCCTGGGAGTCTGGTCCTGCGCAGAGGAGCGGAAACTAAGGGAAGGGAGAGCCAGGGGGACTACTGGGGCCAGCTCGCAGGAGTCTGAAGGTCCAGTCAGGGCTGTCCTCCAGGGTTTGAGTAGCACAGGAACGTTCTGACAGAAGTGTGGAGGCCAGGGTGGCAGGGAGAAGGCAGCTAGTGTGAGACTGGGGTCACATACAGTCCAGGTAATCTAGGAGAATCTGACAGAAACATAAAGGAAAGGAGTGGCTAAAAGATGCTTCCAAAGATACTTAGCATTTTGCAGTCTTGGGCCACTTGTCTCCTTTGAAAGGCCAGTATCTCGTTAGCATTTTGAGGCAGGGCAGTGGGAGAGAGTGCAGTGGGAGGAGGCAGAGAACATGGTTTTTCCAGACTACTGAACATCCACACTAACACAGATGTTCTGGCCTCACTGCTGGCGTGAGCCCTGCTGAGAGCTGGGAGGACTCCGGTCTGGAGGCACCTGTGTGAAGAGAGCCATGAGGACTCAGAAGTGAACACAGGCCTGAGGCTTCTGGACCGGGAGGCCCAGGCTACAGGCCCCACCAGGTTTCCAGGAGGCTATACAGACTGCAGCCCCAGAAGCCCACAGTATTTCATGTCCCTCAGTTCCCTAAAATGATTTGTCTCTATGGGTGGCAAGAAAAAGAAAAAACAAGGCAAACAAGCAAATTTTGGTTAAGAACTACCAATTCAGAAACTCTGATCTGTTTAGAACATCCAATTGTTCTCTTTGGGAGACCAAAAACCTCTTTCTCTCTCAGATCTTGTATGTCCAGATGTCCTAGAGTGGGTGACAGAGAACAGAGCGTAAGACAGAGCTGAAATGTCTCTGTGCCTCTATCTGAGGTTACTGCTCCTTGGTCCCATGTGTGTGTGTGCACTGTAGGTACATTGGTGACTACTTCTCAGGCCCCTGTGTGCACAGAACTTCCAAACCATAACAGAAACACTGCAGCTTGGCAAAGATATCACAGGAATAATTATCTAATTTTGGAACATGTTATTATAATACCTACATGATGTGTAACAAACCTAACAATGTTCGTGTTGTATTCATCAGTTCTGAGCTGTAGACACACAAGGCCAAATTCTCCCCTCAGAGGCTACTCCAAGACCCAAGAGCTGCGCAGGCCTCAAACAAAGCTCAAGAAATACCTCTGCTCCCCACAGTGGCTTTTTTAGGGATTGGGAAGTTTGGAGGGGAAATTGCTGGAAAGGGGACAGAGCCTATCTTGGCATGGCAACTCTGGCCAAGATATCCCTGTTCCTCCTCAGCAGAGGAGGCCCTAAAACTGGCAAGGAACTAGCTGCCATGTTGGAACCCCAGACAGGCTTCCCTTGACTCAGCTGTGGGCTGGGGAGCCTCCTGATCTACCAGCTCCCCCTCTTCCCCAGGGGCCTCCAGTGGACTGAGCTGAGTGTAAGGGGGAATGTTTGCTGTTTGCTGCTGTTCTCTGTTGACTTTAGCCAGTAGCTCTGTTTACAAACCCAGGTTGGTTTTCCCAGCACAGCTAATTAGACCAAAGACATCTGGTGAGAAGGCTGAGGAGGGCATCTGCTCAGAGGGCCTTCCCCCTACACCCAGCAGCCATGGGCCAGCACGGGGCAGGACGGACCAGAGTGGGCTCTGCCAACTCAGGGGAGTGTGGCTTTCCTCACCCCAGCCCCTCCCAGGCCGGCTGAGTCAGGCTGGACCCCAACTTTCTAAGTCTTAGGGGATCCAAGGAGGCAGCACATGAAGCTCCAGCGTCAGCGGGGTCTCAGGCGGGGAATCAAGGGTTCAGTCCTTGATTGTCCAAAAAGAACAAAGGGGAGAGATTTCTGTCCCCTTTCTGTCACCGAGGATACTGCCTTCTGCAGGAAAGCCAGATCTCTTCAGACCTGTTTGGGAAACTCTCCCCCCTCCCGGCACCCGCGCCTTCTCCCTGACCCCTCCCCAGCCAATCTGACACCTGCAGGGAGACGAGACATTAACCAGTCCTGGCCCAGAAGGAAGCAGGAAGGTGGCCGGCAAGGTGAGAGGATCTGAGTGGACAGTTACAGAGTGGCGGGGAGTGAGGACTGGAAGGGGAAGGGGAGGGGAGGGGCAGCGGCTTATCTCTCCCAGGAGGGGGGAGCTAACTCCAAACAGCTAATGCACTGGAGTGTGAAAGCCCCTCAATTAGCACTAATGATGCAATCAGGGAGGGCGAGGGATGAGAAGTTCTGGTGGAGTCAGCACCAGTTCTCGCTCTCTCTCGCGCTCTCTCTCTCTCTCTCTCTCTCTCTCTCTCTCTCTCTCACACACACACACACATACACACACACACACACACACACACACACACTTCTCGGACACTATGGCACCTCTTCAACCACACCGATGCACACACCCCACAGCCTGGACCACGCACGCCCATGGGCACACATGCAGTCTGCACAAATTACAAACACCCATGCATCTGCTGGTCCGTGGCTGACCCCGTCAGACAACAGGGACCCCGAGGAGGAGGCGCACTCCCGACTACATGTTGGGCTTCAGGGACGAGACAAATCAGAGCAACTTTTCAAAGGTGGCTGAGCAGCGCAGGGCCGAAAACCGGACGGCTATTCCTAGGCTCCCAGAGTTCCCATCCCACGCGCGCTCGCAGGTGCCTGTCCCGCCCCAAATCCGGGCGAGGACGAGGAGCCACCGCTCCCAACCCCACCCGCAGGGGAGGGACTCACGCCCAGCCGCGGGCGCCGAGCCCCGGCCCCGGATCACGAGGGGGGCGCTCTGGGACCCCACCCACCCGCACCCCGAGGCTCGGCCCCTCCTGCGCGCGCTCGCCGCCGGCCTCGCCCCTTCGCCTCCTCCCGCTCCCCGCCTGGCCGCTCCGCTATCCGCCTCCCGGTCCCGTTATCCGGCCGCCAACCCCGTTACCCCTCCCCGCGCTTGCGCCCCCGCCCCATCCGTGGCCGGAGCTCGGGGGCCGCGGGCCGGGCAGGGCCGGAGCCACCTCCGCGCCGCTTCCCAGGCCCGGCCGGCCGCGGGGGAGGGCCGGCTGTCAGTCAGCGGCCTGAGGGGGCGGTGCCGCGGCCGCGCTCGGGCCGGGGCGGGGAGCGGGCGGGGGCGGAGCGGGGGCGCGCGGGGCCTTATAAGCGGCGGGGCGGGCGGGGAGTGAGGCAAGTGTCAGGCCGATGTGCCGTCCGCCAGGGGCCAGGGTCGGGGCCGCAGGGGCCATGAGCGCTGGCTGGGCTGGGGGCCGGGGGGCCGCGCAGCCGAGCCGCCTCGGAGCCTGAGGCGCCCGGGCCGGGGCTGGGGCCGGGGCGGCGCGCGGGCCGGCCGGCAGGGGGAGGGGAGCGATGCGGCGCCGCCGGGCGGCCGTGGCCGCGGGTTTCTGCGCCTCCTTCCTGCTCGGCTCCGTCCTCAACGTGCTCTTCGCACCGGGCTCCGAGCCTCCGCGGCCCGGCCAGTCCCTCGGGCCCTCCGCCTCCCCGGGCCTGGACCGTCGCGGCGGCCGCGGGGAGCTGGCGCGGCAGATTCGGGCGCGCTACGAGGAGGTGCAGCGCTATTCCCGCGGGGGCCCGGGGCCCGGGGCCGGCCGGCCAGAGCGCCGGCGCCTGATGGACCTGGCTCCGGGCGGGCCGGGCCTGCGGCGCCCTCGGCCCCCGCGGGCCCGGCCGTTGCCCGACGGCGCCCCGGGCTGGCCCCCGGCTCCCGGCCCAGGCTCCCCGGGGCCGGGCCCGCGCCTGGGCTGCGCGGCGCTCCGCAACGTGAGCGGCGCGCAGTACGTGGGCTCCGGCTACACCAAGGCCGTGTATCGGGTCCGCCTGCCCGGCGGCGCCGCGGTGGCGCTCAAGGCGGTGGACTTCGGCGGCCACGATCTGGGCAGCTGCGTGCGCGAGTTCGGCGCCCGGAGGGGCTGCTATCGGCTGGCGGCCCACAAGCTGCTCAAGGAGATGGTGCTGCTGGAGCGGTTGCGGCACCCCAACGTGCTGCAGGTACGAGGGTGGCGGTGTGGGACTGGGGGACACAGTGGCAGGAAGAGGATCCCTCGGTTTTATAAAGAAAACTGAGTCACAGAGACTGCCCACGGTTCAGCTAGGGCAGAACCCAGACCGTGGCGCCTTCCACTGCACTACCCGGCCTTTCATTCCTGCATACATCCCTTTACTGGGGGACTCCTGGGTTCCTGAGCTTCCACACAGCCCGTTAGAACAGAGACCCAAGACACTGGGAACGGAGATGCAGTGTCCTGTTAGGACTCTGTTCTTAGCTGGAGCTCTGGTGCTGAGCACCAGGCAAGTGCCCCCACACCAAGAAACCCAATAGGAGGGGTCAGTCCTGAGCCAGGAACTCCACTCCAGTGATAGGATCCCCCTTTTTGTTGGTACCTGAATCCCCATTCTCTCAACTTTCTCCGTAGGAACTTGTCTGGCTTTGAAGATGGGGCAGGCACTATAATGGACATACAAAGGGCTAGAAAGAGACTTTATGTCAGGCTCCAGTCCCAGAAAATCCCCCTTATTCTCCTTGGTAACTTTCAGAGTCCCAGAAGCTACCAAAAGGACTAGAGGAGTTTAGGGAGGAGGCTAGAAATGTATAGCCCCACCCGGAAGAGACTGGGGGAGGGGGTTACCAGGCCTTAAATTAGGTCCTTGAACTGTTAGAGAAGCCTCAGAGCCTTTGCTTGGTTCCCAGGGGACAGGATGAGAGGCTGAAGGTCACACTGTCTGTGGGTATGTGGCCAAAGGGCTGAAAGGTTGTGAAGGCCAGATGCCACAGTTCCTACTGAATGGGGTCTCTGTTCCTCCTGTTCATGGGGGGCAGAGGAAAGGGATGAGACCCCTGCCTCGTCCATCCAGGCTAGGCAGTAGAGAGTTGGCCCCTCACCATCCCGGCATGGCCCTCGTGCACCCCTCTTGCTCCTTTCCCCAGGGTCTCATGTCCTGAATCTGCTCAAGGATCAGACAGTTTCCTCTGCACATGTCTGAGCAGACTTGAGTGGGGAATCCCTGACTGCTCTTGGCCGGGTGAGCACAGGGTGTGTGCAGCCTCCGTGCTGAGGAATCTTGCCCACACCTCCCAGCCCACTCAAATTAACCATGCTGCACCAGGCAGAACTGACCAGAAACCTAGGAACCCCTCCTTTCTTTCGTGGGGGTTTGAGATGGCACCTCAGGCCTGGGAGGACGGGTAAACATCGCAGAACAGGAGAGAACCAGGTGGTGCCTCATGAGCAGGCCAGAAAGTTCTTTATATTCCTGCTGGCTTCTAGTCCCCCCCTGCCCCAGACACCCCATTTCTGGCCAACCCTTGTGGCAGGGTCCTGGGTCCTGCGTGGAACAGGCAGGCTCAACAGTTGTGTGTGGTTTCGCCTGGTTGCACAGCTGACTCTATGTGTCCAGGGCTTTAGGGAGTGAGCAGCTGGTTACGTGGCTGTTCTAACTGGGAGGATCTTCTCTTCTCTTCCCAGGGGCTGTTGGGAACTCCTTGGAACCCTGGGGTGTCGGCCAGATTCTGAAGGGGAGGAGAGGTCTTGAGTGACTTAGCAGGACTTCAAGTGTTAGTTAGTTGACCCAGCCACCCCACCCCCCATCCCTTGGGGCAGGTTTGATGTTCTTTCTTTAAGGAAAGTCTGCTTTGCTAAACCCGCTACCATGAAGTAGATTCCAACGCATAGAGAAGCTACAGGACTCAGTAGAGCTCCCCATAGGGTTTCCAAGGCTGTTAATCTTGACAGAAGCAGACTGCCACGTCTTATCGTGTGGGACCGCTGCTGGGTTCCAACCATCAGCCTTTCGGTTAGCACAGTACCACCAGGGCTGCTTCGCTCCCTTGCTAACTCCACCTAGACAATCATCCAGCTAAACACACCCCACATACACACCCCAATCATAGAATTGTCTCTTCTTTAATGTTAAACATTCTCAGCACGATTCTGAATCATCCGGAGAAAAAAATTACAGTGGAATCATTCTCACCATCCCTTTGCTAGATCTGCTCTGCCTGAGCTAGGTCATGTGACGCTTAGGGACAGAGATCTGGGGTTGGCTGCCCTAGAGAAAAGGGTCAACATGAGCAGTTCGAGGTCCTTTCCATCCAGGGGGAAAGGTAAAAAGGTACCATCAGGGGAAGCAGGAATCCCTTGGTG
This sequence comes from Heterohyrax brucei, assembly GCA_028571685.1. Classification (NCBI taxonomy): domain Eukaryota; kingdom Metazoa; phylum Chordata; class Mammalia; order Hyracoidea; family Procaviidae; genus Heterohyrax; species Heterohyrax brucei. The sequence continues at coordinate 58,029,500 of CM053149.1, forward strand.
TGAGTTTGAGGATTGTCTTGTGGGTTACCTGATCCCCAGCCAGCGTCCTGCTGGCTTCCTCAGATGTGTCACCTCTGAGGCAGGAACCCTGCAGTGGGGTCTCTTTTGCTCAGGAGCCTCCAGTGTGGGTGTACAGGGAGCTAAAAATAATGTTATTTTAATATCTCTTCATCACTTAAAATTTCAAACCTGTTTGATGGTTTGCTGAGCTGGGACAGAGCCAGAGAATGTTCCTTAGAATATCTGACTCCTGGCGGCCCCCAACAGGTCCCCTCTGTCTCTCTTCAACCCCAGAGTTGGGTGCCGTGAGTTCTAACAGAAAATGCCCGAGATAGCGTGTCCCGCTATACCTTGCCCCGTGCTGACTCCAGTTGCTCGGGCTATTTGGGTGAAGTCTGTCTGTCCACCTTCTGTGACCCTCTGTGCACCATCACTGACACACACACACTCCCTCAAGTGTCCCTCACGTGGCAGATGTGGCTTTAGCTCAGGGTCAGAGGGTACCAGGCCCCCACCCATCATCCCACAGTCTTTAGGCCCCAGGCCTCTGGCTGGGGCCCCAGGGCTACTTTAGCCCAGATTCGGGGCCTGTCAGAGTATATTTCTTCTCCCCAAATGAACAAAAGATAGGTTGAAATGCTCAACCTCACGCTTCCTGGGGGGGTTAATGGTGTCTTTTTATTTTTTCCTCAGGGGTGTTGATTAATACCTCGTTAACAGTGCATTTAACGACCTCCGGGTGTTTAATAACCTTCAGAAGTTTCCCACAAAGGCTCAGATGCTGGGCAAGAAAATGAGAACCAGGCCTCGGGGCTGCCTCCCCAACCTCCTCCCCCCACCCCAGCCTGGGGCCTCCCCGAGCTGATGGGAGCGTGGAGAGAGAGGAAGGGGGAGAATGAGACGATGCCTGGGGCTCTCTTTGGTCCCCCAAGTCATGGGGCGACACTGAGACAGGGCAGAGGACAGCTGGTGCCAGGGATGGGGAGCTGAAGGGGCACTCCTGGGCTGGATGGACATGTGAGGGCAGGGGTGAATGATTGCACCTAAGAGAGACAAGAGGCAGTACACCCAGCCCCTGTGCTCCTGGTCCCTCCCCCACGGACGGAGGGCTCTCACTAACCTTCTGGACAATTCAGCCTGTGTCCCCACCCCACAGGGTGCTGCTCTCTCCCAGAACATCTTAAGTTCCCTGCTGAGGTGCCCGAGAGGCCAGGAGGGAAGGGCTGTCTGTGGATGCTGGGTAGGGTGTGGGTTACCAGGTCAGGTTAGTCCCTGACCCACTGGGTGGCACTGAGCCCCTCCTCTGCATAACTAGAGTGAACCATCCCCTGTGTGACCACGCACCTGGAATAACGGAGCTGCCCTGGCAGCCACCTACAGCACCACCCCTACTGATACACGTCATCCCCTCAGGGGACAATGCAGAGAACACCAGGAAGGTGCCCCTGGGACACTTGGTTCTCATCAATGCTGGTGAACAGTCCTGAGGGATCTTGCTTTTCCTTCCACAAGACTGAGCAGAGAAAAAAAAATGAAGCTACTAGAAAATGGAAATAATGAGAAATAGGGAAGGGTTGGAGCCAGGGAGGTGGTGTAATACTTATGTGCTGGCTTATCTATTGGCTAACAACTTCTTGGAAACAACTAGCTCTGGAGTCAGAGAGGCATACATTTGAATCCTAGCTCCTTTGTTTATTAGCTGTGTGACCTGACATCAGCAATTTAGTGGATATAAAATACCATTACCTACGATGGCCTTTTAGGGTGGTTCAAATAATTGAATTACACATGTAAGAACACAGCACATTGCCTGGCACGTGGTTAACACGTGGTGGCCAGACCTGCCCATTTCCTTGGAGTGGCCACAGGTGAGGGGCTGATGGAGTTAGCAGGAACTGGGCTGCAGGGGAAGAGAGGGCAGGGTTCCCAGGAGACCTGCACGGCTCTTCTGGCCTGAGCTGAAGCAGAGTCCCTGGGTGGCCAGGGCAGCGGGAGGAGCATCTGACAGAGGGCCTGCCTCTGTCCCTGCCCCCACCCTGTGACCTGATAACCTGTCCCACACCTCCCCCAGCTCTATGGCTACTGCTACCAGGACAGTGAGGACATCCCCGACACCCTGACCACCATCACGGAGCTGGGCGCCCCTGTGGAGATGATCCAGCTGCTGCAGACTTCCTGGGAGGACCGATTCCGAGTGAGCAGGGGGGGCGCTCTGGCTGGGACGCCTTGCTGGGATGGTTCTCCCTTAGAAGGCCAGCCTTCCGGACCAGCTCCTCCTCAGCCAGGGGAGAGGGAGGGAGAGAGAGGAGAAGGCAGCAAAGGCTTACTCGGCTAACGGCCAAAGGGTTAAAAAAAGAAACAAGCAGGAGCGGAGCCTGACCTGTGTTCTTGCTTCTCCCATTCCCTAACGTACAGAGACACAGACACACACACACACACACACACACACACACACACAGCTGCTGAGAGCCAGTGTCCTAGGACTGGAAAAGACCTTCAGGTCACCTTGACTGTCTCCCTGCTTTCGTACACTGAACTGAGATCTCACTCAAGAAACAATTCACAGGAAGAGATTAATATGCCGTCACCCACTCCATATCACCAACAGGGTCAGGCCAGCCAAGGGTTAATAAGAAATCTCCTGTCTCCTCTCAGGCCCCTGGCATCAGCCCTGAGGCCTGTAGAAGAGATAGATCAACTTGAGCCAAGTCCTGATTCCCAAAGGAGGGGGCTGGCTTCGGGGTCCCCAGCACTGCCTCTAGAGAGAAGCAGTAAGCAGCGCTGTGTCCGTCCCTCAGATCTGTCTGAGCCTGGGCCGCCTCCTGCACCACCTGGCCCACTCCCCACTGGGCTCAGTCACGCTGCTGGACTTCCGTCCTCGGCAGTTTGTCCTGGTAGACGGGGAGCTGAAGGTGACCGACCTGGACGATGCCCGCGTGGAGGAGACGCCATGTGCCAGCAGCACAGACTGTGTCCTCGAGTTTCCAGCCCGGAACTTCACCCTCCCGTGCTCGGCCCAGGGCTGGTGCGAAGGCATGAATGAAAAGCGGAACCTCTACAATGCCTACAGGTGATTCCGGGGCCCTGAGGAACACCAGCAAGGGGCTTGGTGGGAGAAAACCGACGTGGTGTCCAGGAGGCCAGCTCGGGGCAGGAGATGGGCCTTGACCAGTGGAGTCAGCAGGGGTAGGGACAGCCTCCTACCCAGTTAAGAAGGGAACATTCAGGTCCTGGATGGTGAGGCTAAAAATAGACCACTGCAAGCAGAATCAGTCTGGGGATGGCAGCTGGAGGCTTCTTAAAATAGTCTCGGCTCAGAGCCTGGGGCTGCTGGGGGCAGCACTGCCCCTTTCTACCCTGACTTTGGCCCTTGACCTCTGGGCATCTCCTCACTGGGACCCAGGCATAAGGCTGCACTGACACCGGGGTTCAGCGAGGGAGATTATGTGAGGCTGGGGTTGGGAAAGCCAGGGAGGGACAGGGAAAGAGGCCTCGTCATCCAGTTCAACATGAAGTAGCTGTGGCCTTAGCGTGTGCCCACACCTGAACCCCAAGTCTGAATAGACTCTGTGTTAGACATGGGGTCCTCGTGATCATGAGTCCAGGCTCGCGTGCAGTCCCGTGTTGGACAAGAGGGTGACTGTCTCCAAAGTCTGGACCGTCTAGTAAGCCCCTGCTTCCCCTGTGCCTCAGGTTTTTCTTCACATACCTCCTGCCCCACAGCGCCCCGCCCTCGCTACGGCCACTGCTGGACAGCATTGTGAATGCTACAGGTAAGCTCCCCAGGGCCCTCTGCCTGTCACCACTGAGCCACTTCTGCAGCGCGTGGGACCCGAATGGCCCAGAGCGGCACATGGTCCGGAAACATCATCTCCCAGGGCGGCACTGTGTGGCTAACCCCTCTCCAGTTCAGCAGTCATCTGGGCCAGGCTCCAGAGGGAGTAAGAGGCAGCGGGCTGTCTACCCAGGGAGGATTGGGGACCCTGGCACCCACCAACACCTCACCGCTGTGCAGGAGAGCTCAGCTGGGGTGTGGACGAGACCTTGGCCCAGCTGGAGAAGGTGCTGTACCTGTACCGGAGCGGGCGGTACCTGCAGAACTCCACCACAGGGGGCAGTGCCGGTGAGTGGCCCCGCCAGGGAGCCCCAGGGCTGGGCAGTGAGGAGCAGGCAAGAGGGTGCCAAGAGGATGCATGGCTTCCTGATTGTCTGAGTGGCTCACCCTCCATCTGGGGACACTGTCTCTAAGGACTGCTATAGGGGTTCACTTGGACCTTCCCTTGGGAGGCAGGGGTGCAGAGACTGCTGATCGCTGAGTGCTCACCTTGTCTTCCTGTCTCGGGCTGAGCAAGAACAGCCTGGGTTCTGCCTCTAACAGGGGGTAGGCACCGACACCCCTTTTCTGGCTGGCTCCAAATCCCACCACCGACTGATGCTATGACTTGGAGCAAGTTGCCCCATGAGCCCCCCTTGGCCCATCTGTGACTTGGGTTCAGCAGTACCTGCTTCTGTTTTGTGGACTCAGCACCAGGTGCAGTGTGTGATAGCCAGTGAGCCCGGTTCCTGTTACACAGCAGGAAACAGTTTGTGTTCGCTTCCTGTCTTGCCTCCTGCCCTCCCAGGGCTTGGAGGGCAGCTGCAGGTGGAGGGGGCTTCTGGCCGAAACCAGCCCAGGAATCTTGTGGTGGGTGGGGGACCTCTGGCTGCTGTTCACTGGCTGTGGTCCCTCCATGGGGACCCTGGAGTTGAGCTGTGGTTGGCAGGGATGAGGGTGGGCAGCCTCTGTAGTTAAGGAGCTCTGGTCGGTCCTAGGGTGGGGGAGCCCTCGTTAGCCCTGTAAATAAAGTTTAACGAGCTGAACAATGGCTAGCTGTGTCCCTGAGGACTCCGTTTATGGGGCTGTAAATCACAGCCAGCCCTGGACTTTGGTCTAGTCCCTGGTAGGAACAGGAGGCAGGAGGGCGGGGTGGCCAAAGGCCCCAGGCTTCTCCGCTCTCAGCCCAGATCTGGAGCTCCCCAAGCAGTAGGAAGAACTTGGGGTGAACAGGAAGCCTGTCGCTGAGCAGCTGGTTGACAGTGAGGACTTTTCAGAGTCTCCGCTGCTCTTTCTGTAAAATGGGGAACCACAGATTGCTCCCCCAGCCCTGGACCCAAGCACTCAAGCTGTTGATACCAAAATGGTAATGGTTGTATTTTACACTCAGTTACACGCCTCTTAACTTCAACACTCCCTGACGGCCTCTAGGCCATTCTGAGGGGTTGGCCTGGCCTCTGTCCCCAAGCTAGAGAGGCAGTGGGACTGAGGGTCTGGCTTGAAGCTGACCTGCAGATCAGCTCCAGTGGCTTGTCCCCAAAGCTGGTTAGAAATACAGATTCTCAGGCCCCACCCTAGCCCTACTGAACCAGAAACTGCATTTTAGCAAGGTTTCCCCTGTGTGTTCCATGTACACTGGCTCTAGATACTTATCATACTGTGCTCTTGGCAGCCAGCCTGGACAGCAGATGTGCACACCCTAACCCATGCATGTGACTGCTGTCCTGTGTCCATCAAGCCAGCAGCGTACACTTGGGCGAAGTGTGTACCTGGGTCAGGGGTAGGGAGATCCCCGAACGGTGCACTCAGTGTGCTCTAACCAAGAGGCTGGAGATTCAGGACTGTCCAGAGGTGCCTCAGAAGAGAGGACTGGCCATCTGAGTCTGACAAGCCAGTCACTGGAAACCCTGTGAGGAGACCTGGGGAGGCACAGGTGACTAAGTGCTTAGCCGCTAACCAAAAAGTTGGTGGTTCAAACCCACCTCGGGCGCCTCAGAAGAAAGGCCTGGTGATCTGCCTCTGACCGATCACAGCCACTGAGAATCCAGTGGAGCACAGTTCTGCTGTGACACACGTGGTGTTACTATAAGTCACAGCTGACTTTTTTCCAACTGGTTTGCCCTTAGCCTCTATTAAATTTTGCCTTTTCTGAGTGGTCAGCTCAGTTTCAGCAGTGGGGGCAACCGGAAGAACTGGGCAGGGCCCTCAGCTTTCTCCTGAGAAGGGGGTCTCACAGCCCTCTTCAGGAGGTGAGCCCCGCTCTTGCTCTTGAGCACCCCGAGCTGCACCGTTCTCACTGGTGCCCCGTTCCCACCCCACAGAGTACCAGCGGATCCCCGGCAGCACCATTCCCCAGGAGAACTACCGCTGCTGGCCCTCCTACAGTCACGGCAGCTGCCTGCTGTCCGTGTTCAGCCTGGCTGAGGCCGTGCATGTCTGTGAGAGCCACGCTCAGTGCCGGGCCTTTGTGGTCACCAATCAGACCACCTGGACGGGTGAGCCGGGGGAGAGGGCCCCCTGAGGGAGGTGACTGGGCTGACAGGTGGTGGTGGGAACTCCACAGAGCCTAGACGGAGGCCTAAATGATGAGAGAGAAGCCTGTGTGCACCCTCTCACAGCAGGCCCACCAGGGAGAGTAGCCCTGCCTACAAGGGAGGAGAAATATCCAGTCCTCTTACCTGTCACCTCTGTCTCTAGGTCGGCAGCTGGTCTTTTTCAAGACAGGGTGGAGCCAAGTGGTCCCTGATCCCAACAAGACCACCTACATGAGGGCCTCTGACTGACCCCTCTGAGGGGTCACTGACCTACTTGCCAGCTGGGCATGTCTGTGGAGGGAGTAACTCAACGTCAGCAGCATTCACTGTCACCTTGGCACCACTGCAGACAAGGCTGACATCCCAGACAGACCGACATGACCAGGACAAACGTGCAATAATGCAAAACATGAAAATGTGAGTTTACCAGCCTAGATACAGACTTCTGGCTCCAGGGCCAGGAATCCTGGGGTGCTGCCAGCCTCTCCAGCCCTCTGGGCTACAGACAAGGCACAGGCTAGCCTCCCTTTGGGGAGCTGTGCCCCTCACTGGGACAGTTCTGTGGGCAGCCCCATCACTGTGTTTGTAGTGTAAGACTGTAGCCAAAGCTCAGTCGCCACCACGGCTGCTGCTGATGCATGCGCCAGGGCCAGGCGGGGGCTGCGTAAGGACAGTCAGTCACAGTCACAGCCCAAGCTCCGGACAGACTTGTCTGGGAACCACTCCAGGGCTGCCCAACAGGGGGTGCTCAGAGGCCGGCCCAGGGCACAGCGCGGAGGCACGCACACCGCACACCGTTTGAGCCAAGACTGGGGTCAGAGGAGCAGGTTGCAGTTTGAGCCAGGACCTGGGGCGGGGTGGGCCGGGGCCTTTCTGCCTCATTTGCTTTCAATGAAAGCAGCAAAGGAGCCAAGACCTGGCTCTCCCCCTCCTGGAGTTTGTGTATCCAGAAGCTTTTGTACTTCTTGTTCATTAAATTGTTTATTTTTGTAAAAAAAAATATATATATATATATCATTCAGCTAATAAAATGACATTTCACGGTAGACTCTTCCCAAGCCACAGTTTCCTGGGCTGTGACTTGAGGGTGTGTGTGTGTTGTGGACGATAACTTCGGGGACTGCAGTCTCAATGCCAAATACTGAAATCTGCAAAGTAAGTTTTTCAGGCCCTTTGCTTAACATGCGCCTCTTCTCAAACTCCACATTCACATCCCAACGTAAGAGTGCCCAGTGTTCCCCTGAGGAGTTTCATACTTTAATACAGGGCTTCTGATAGCCAAGACCTTAGTCCAAAGGAGCATCCCTAATGGCAGGATGACAGCCGGCTGGATTAGCCGGTGGAGGAATCTCTCCTGAGGAGTCGGGGGAGGACGCCAAGCAACCCCGTACAGCAGCCTGGCCAGCTTTGGGTTTGGGCAGGGTAGACCGGGCTGTCAGCACTGCCGCCCACCACGAGATGCCAAGGGCCGTTTTCTCATCTAGACTCACTCTGAGCAGGAAGGACATGGAGACTCGGGAGAGAGGAAGGTCTGCGTAAAGACCAGCTTCCTCTTTCTGGATTTTAGGAGGGGAATGTCCAAATGTGTGAAAGCCCAGAATGGAAGGAGACCTGGGGGTTCAAGATCACACTGAGGCTGGAGAGAGCCCCAACATGAAGGCAGGTTTTTGACTCAAAATCTCACACCCTCTCTGCTGTATACCATTAGGCTTCTAGAACATTCTTAAAAGCCATGAACATTTGAGACCTTCAAGTATAGTCAGACTTGATCTCAGAACCTGATTTCCCCTCAACAGAAGAAGTAATTTTTCACCGCCGAGATGACCCTGCAATTGTAAGTGGTTGAGAAGCTGATATTATCTCCAGATTCAGTAGGGCCAGTGTGCTGAGCCTCAGAGGCCAAGGGAGAGCCAGGTCAGAACTCCCCACTTCTGTCTCCACCTCACACCCCAACATCCTACCCCTGTCTGGCTGGGCTTGGTGATTATGGGATAGGGAAGGAAGAAGAGTGTACCTTCTAGGAAATCTCACTCCGGTGCTCTTCCTATCAAGCCAAATCCTTTATGTCAATCGCTGTCCCTTAAAGGAGGATTCCCAGGTAAAAGTCTCAGCCTCCAAATCTGTCCTTAGCTGAATTAACTTAAAACAGCAAGTGTAGCCTGTGTTTGATTTTACTCTGTCCTCTGTTACCATACAACTTCAGCTCATCTGAGGCCTCATTCAGGGCAGGAGGAACCACGCCTCAGCTGGGCCTGACAAGGAGCCAGAACTGGTGACAGCCTGAAGGGGATGGGGCGGGGGCAACAAGATCTTTGAGGTAAACACAATCTTGAGGGACACAGACCCAGTTACAGTCAGCAGAAAGGCCCACGTTCTTCCAGGTATCACGTGACTCGGAAGAGAAAGAGAAGGCTGATGAAGAACCAGGCAGCCTTTCAGTTTCCCAGGGGTTTCCAGACAAGGGGTTCACTGCCCCGTAGAGGACAGAGGGACATGACACAGTGCCAGGCTCTGACCTTAGCAGGTTACAAATACCACACCTGTTTTTCACATTAGGCGACTGAAGCCCAGGTCACAGTTGCTAAGTTGCTAAGTGGTTTTGTAAACATTGAGATCCAGGCCTGGCTACAAAGCCCACTGTTCAGTTCTGTGCTAGGCCCTGCCTCCCTGAGGAATAAGACTTGCAGCAAGAGGAACCTGAGTTAGAGTTTGGGAACACTGGCCTTCCTAATTTTGATACACTGACCTGGCAGTCCAAAGGGCATCAATTCTTTTGACAGTGACCAGCCCACAGGTGGCTAGAAGGATGACAGGCAGCTTTCTCCATAGCAGGTGAGCTTTGCCTCTGAACCTACTGCTGGTGCGAAAATGGGCCAGGCTCAGTCTCAGAGTAGTGGTCAGGGTATCCGCATTGCCTTCGGGAATGGAGAGGCAACAGAGTGCCCAGAAAAGAGGGAAACAGTGAAAACTGAGGCAATATTATTCCTTCCCCCAAATGGACATTTTCATGGAGCTGCTTATCTGTCTGGAGAACATTCTGGTCATGGGTGCACGGTGTCCCTGTTCCTGCCCAAGCCAGAGCTTTAGCCACCCCTGCTCCCTCACCGCCACCTCACCTACACCTGCATTCTTTCCACTCCACTGCACAGCTGGTGACATCCAGGTCTTGTGGACGGAAGAAATAGACTCACTTGAGCCTCGGGCAACAGTTGATGTGTGGCAGAGGAGACAGAGGAGGAGGGTCCTTTCTGGGTCTGGGAAGTTGCTTAGTGGCTCTCCTGCGAAGAAAGTTCTGGAGGCAAGCCAGAGCCATGCAGAACCCTGAATGATCTGGCCGTGATCCCTGTCCCTCAGTTTCCCCTACCTGACTGATAGTATGTGCTTCACATGAATGTTATGAGAATTAAGTGGAATGATAGACAAAAACTTCTGAGGCACTATTTACAAGTCTAAACTTGATGGTCCAACAGACTGGAGGGTCCCTGGAAGGCATGGCTCCTGGGCTCTATTAGCTCAGAACTGAAAGCATTACCAACGCCAACTCTTCAGACAAAGATGGCACTGGACTATGAAACATACGGTGATACTGATGAAGAGTGTCCTCCTTAATTTTAGTAGATTCATAAGGCTGTCTGGGCAGCTCCTGTCCAGAGATGAGATGGGGAGGTGGAGGGAGACAGAAGCTGGTTGAATGGACACAGGAAATACAGAGTGAACAGCAGGAATGTGCTGTCACAGGGTGGAGAGATCAGCTAGAGTTACATGGCAACGTATGTGTAAGTTTCTGTATGACAAATTGACTTGGATTGTAAACTTTCACTTACAGCACAATAATTTTTTTTCTTTTTTTTCAAGTTCTGAGCCAGCGATGGTAAACACTGAATGGTTGGGAAACAGTAGCTGGGACTGTGGACATGGTTGTTATCAGTGAGCTGAGCCCTTGACATTCACCTAGGGCCTGGCCTGGAGGAGCGTGCTGGTCAGCTGGGGAGGAGCAAGGCGGAGGTCGGACCGCCCCACCCCACGCCTCCCGCCCTACCCCCAGCCTCCCCGCAACAAGGAGCTCCGCCTTCCTCTGATGGAGGTGAAGCCTGGCTCTGTCTCCGGGTCAGTGCCCCGCGAGTTGAGTGTGGGGCAGACAGAAGGAGGAAGAGGATTAACAGGAGAGCTGCAAATGGGATTAGGAGGCCTCAGCATGATGTGCCCGCCCATGCCCCATCCATGACAGCAGCATGCGGCTTTTTCTCTGTGGCTTCTGGAGCCTGAACCCATAAGACTTGGTTGCCCCTGCTCCCAGGGGCAGAAAGGAGACTTGGGGAAATCAGGATTTGAGATGACCCAGTCTGCTATGCAGAGGGCCCAGCTGCTACTGGCTAGAGGCCAGGCCTGGTGCCTTTACCACAGTTTTTCACAAATAATGCACCTATGTAAACAATGCACAGATGTATAGTGTATATAGTGTGCTTAGGAAAATAATGCATGAGGAGATGGCATGCTTGGCAAAAAAAACCACACAAAATACACAGGCGATTTCTCTGTGAAGTGGGTGATAACCCAGAGACGTAAAGAATCTTGTCCTAGTTCAAGTAGCTAGTCAGTTCGGAGCCAGGACTGAAACCAAGGCCATTGCATTCCAACATCTGTGTTCCTTTCCCTTCACCCCACTATCTCACACAGGAACATAATTTCCCCCAAAACATACGATCAATGAGCTACTCACTCCAGCCACTTCCATTGTTAGGGGTTTCCAGGCCTAAACCCTGCCTTTGATGGGAAGCCCAACAAGCCATTCGAAGAAACCAGATCTCTGTCTCTGGTATCACCCCACAAGAGTGAAGGAATCCTCAAAGAGCCTGACCTTCTTCAGGGACACCATTGAGGTCTGTTCTCTTGTTGTTTGTTGTGTAGAGCCAGCCAGTCTATCTTGACTTCTGCAACCCCATGTGACAGGGTAGAACTGCCCCATAGGGTCTTCTAGGCTGTCACCTTTATGGGAGGTGACAGCCAGATCTTTCACCTGTGGGGACCCTGCGTGAGTTCACAGTGCCAGGCTTTCAGTTAGCAGCCGAGCACCTCACCACTGTGCCACCAGAGATCTTTGCAGATCTATGTGCAGGAGTTTCATTTTTCTTTATTCACGTCTCTGTGAATTTCAGCCAATGCTGCCTGCTTGGGTACAGCAAGTGCCTGCATCAGTCTCAGCTCTGTGAAGAAAACAGAACAGGATTATCTTGAAATTAACTCTCAAATTGTAGAGGAGCCCCAACAACAACAGTGTTGGGGAGATGTCCTTTTCTCCATTCTGTTCCATGAAGACAGATCAGGCCACTGAGCCTTCTTCCTTCAAGACTGTGATCCTGTGTCCTCCTCCCCATCCCTGTCCCCTGCTCCGCATCGCCACCTGTGCCCTCTCACCTGCCCTCCTCTGGCCTCATTTCAGTTCCAGAATGCCTCTACTGAAGGGCAGTGACAAGACCTCTCCCTTCTGGGAGACAAGGTCCCCACAGAAAACAGAACACTCAACATAAGTGTCTTAGTCATCTAATGCTGCACTCACAGAAATATCACAAGTGGATGAATTTAATGAAGATAAATTTATTTTCCCACAGAAAAGTGGGCTTGAAGGTCAAATTCAGGGGAAGGGTTTCTTTCTTTGTTGGCTTTGGAGGAAGATACTTAGTGATGCTTCAGTCTTACAGCAGTCTGGGAATGCCTCAGGAAGATGCTTAGTGATGCATCAGTCTTCCAGTGGTCTGGGAGCACCTCAGAGGAGGACTCTCGGGTAGAATTGCTACATAGAGTTTCCAAGGAGTGCCCGGCAGAGTCGAACTGCCAGCCTTTTAGTTAGCAGGTGTAGCGCTTAACCACTAAAGCACCAGGGTTTCCTGAGAAGCACAGTTTATTCTCTAAACTGGCTTGGCTGATACACGTGTGTGTGTATATACAAGCTCTTCTCTTTGTATGATGTAGTTCATAATAAAAAATAGTTTCAGTTCGAGTTGAATTATTTTTTTCTCGAAATGCTGTAACTCTACCCCCGCAGTCCTCACGAGCTCCCGCAACTTCCCGCAACACTACAGCCCTTGGCTGGTAGTTCGCCACAGAGAAGAGCTCAGAGGCAAGTGCAAAGCAGGGAGAATTCAATGTACACTCACTCTTCTCTTGACTCATCAAGCCAAAAATAATCCTTCAGAGCTAGCCGCTGTAACAGAAACCCTGGTGGCACAGTGGTTCAGTGCTGTGGCTGCTCACCCAAAGGGTGGCCATTTGAATCCACCAGGCACTCCTTGGAAACACTACACAGCAGTTCTCCTTTGTCCTATAGGGCTGTTATGAGTAAGAACTCACTTGATGACAATGGGTTTGATATTTTTGGTTTCAGTCACTGTAATGAACACAGATACTGTACACGTCCCTTGCTTTCCAGAAACTTACATCACTAAAGGTGTCACTCTCAACAAGGCACTATATGAGACATAACTACAAGGCAGTGAGGTCAATTTCCACTTGCAGGCTGTGAAGGCAAACTCAGGGATTGATGCTTATATCTTCAGATCACTAAGGCCTGTTAACCTGGTTTCCCAGAAGCACTGATCCCCCACCATGACCCCACTGCAGACCCTTTTCCATCCAGAGAAAGGCTTGTGTACCCTTACTCTTGTTCCTTATCTCTAAGCCAGCTGCCTACTTGTCACCAAACATTCCCTTCATTCCCATGGCAACTCAACATCTTCAACAGGCTTTGGTGTGGAGCCCATCAGAAGCTTCGTGGAAGTGTAAATAGATTGGGTCTACTGTTTCCCCTTATCCGAACACTTATTTGGCCCTTCAAAGAGCTCTAGTAGATTACGGACAGGCGATTTCGCCTCTCCAAAGACAGGCTGCCTTTCCACAGGAGGTGGAGTTTTCTCAAGTGTTCCATAATCCTGTCCTCAGAAGCTCTGCTGACTTGCCTGGCAAAGAAACAAAACGTGTGGGCCACTTCCCAGAGGCACCCCTAGTGCCCCTCAGCTTTTCAGTGTGGGGGACCATCACAAGGAAAGCACTTGCATTGTCCGCGTCTTCCATGATAACAATCTTTTCACTTATTGGGGAAAGGCAAGCAAAATAAAAACAAAATACATGACAGTATGCTTTACTTTTCTTGGCTTGGGGCATCTGGGCACCATTACTTATCTTAACTCGTATAGAAGATACCACTGATCTGTATCTTGTGTCACTTTATGTCATATCACCTTATTTACACCACCTTTTAGGCTGTTTATAGACTATAGATTACTTTTAAATACTCTGCTCTTGATTAGTCATTTTTCATTTCCACATCAATAAAAATGTTTAAAAGCAAGCAATTGTTCTAAGAAATGACTGCTATACTTAGGGCACAAAGATGCTTTGATTGGGAAAGACAGTTTGTCCTGTGTCATGGCCTTCTGTATCTTTTGAACCAGGCTCTGATGCTATGTGCACTCTTCTGACTCCATCATTGAGCTATGCAGCTTTTTGCATTAAGAGCGAACACATTTCTTCTTTAAACACAGTTCTCTGCTTAGCACATTTAATGCTATTTAACTTGGGTCTCAAGATAGCGCTATTCCTGTAATGGACTTCACACACCGAACTTTTTTTTTTTTTTAATTACCCACAATCCTATCACACATGCTGCAATGACCATTTTTTTTTCTCCCTACAGGCTCTCCAACAATTTGCTGAGATGAAGAGATTTAGATACAGCTGAGTTAGGAATTTACAAGTTAACTCTTTCATGTCCTCGTCCTTAGATGGCTCATTAATGCTATTTCCAAAAATACGTTGCGAGTACCTGCTTCAAGTAAGGCAAAATTTATATGTCACAGAGGTTCCTCCGGACATTATTTTGAATACCAAAAAATGAAGATTATACAGCAATATGATGGAAGTGTAAAACGGAGCATTAAAATTAAAAAAACAGGGTGCAAACCCATGCATATAACTATGTAAAAATGTGTGAAAAAACAGTGGCGGAAATAGCCGTTGTGCAAGGATGACGAACTCATTGGTAATTTTTTTTTTAACTTCCTAAGCATTTCTTGCAAACTCCAGTGGCCTAGTGGATAAGTGCTACACTGCTAACCCAAAGGTCCGCAGTTCAGATCCACCACGCACTCCTTGGAAACTGTGGAGCAGTTCTACTCGGACATATAGGCTCTCTACGAGTTAGAATCGACTCGATGACAGTGGGTTTGGTTTTTTGGAAGCATTTCTTGTATGTTGTGGTATTGCTTTATTAATTAAAATGGGTTTTAGTTAGATAATGGTTTTAAAGGATTAAGCCAAAAACAAAACCAAACCTACTGCCATCAAGTCCGTTCTGACTCATAGTGACCCTGTAGGGCAGAGTAGAATTGCTCCACAGAGTTTCCAAGAGCGCCTGGTAGATTAAAACTGCCGACCTTTCGGTTAGCGGACACAGCACTTAACCACTACACCACCAGGATTCCTGTAAATCTCTACAATGACTGCCATACACTTCTCCCAAGAGCCTTCCACTTAGCGTTCAATGTTTTTAGGTATGTATAAAGTGGGATCAGGTATAACGTTTTAGGAATGCATAAACTGGGACCAAACCCTCTCTCTCATTTTGTTACATAGCTTCTATTTGAATTGAGCGTTGGGAAAGTCAGGTCCCACTAGCTCTCTGAGCCATAAAAAGCATATGATGGCTTCATGGGAGAGCCTAGGTCACAAAGGAACTACAGGAGTCACACAGTGGTGCGGGCGGCCACGCAGGGAAGGAAACCCTGAGCACTACGGAAGAACGCAGGCCCGGAGGTGACAGGTCTTTGGATTTTTCAAGGGAATCAGAGCTTTTGTGAACACTGTTGGCCCCTAATTGTGGCCATGAATTCAAAATTCAAAAATAAAAACATTTGTGGGCCAAACAGAACACGCCTACAAACCTGTCTCCGTCAGCCAGTAGGGGGTGCAGTTCTGACTTCTAGAGTGACCCCGATTTCTAACGTCGGAGCCAAACGTCCGAGTACTTGCGCTCAGGCCACCCAAAGCTTCCCCTGTTCTTCCGCGCGCTCTTCCTTAGCGAGCCCGGCACTGCTTCCGACCGCTTGATGCGGGTGATGAAGGGTATTAGTCCACGGAATTATGAAGACTTGTGAATTCACCCCTTGCTGGAAAGTCTTCTCTCTCCAGAATGTGAAAGCTGGCGACATCTTTTATATTAATTTGTTTCTCCGTCTGTCACTTACAGTTAGTGTTGCTGTGAGGAATGGATTTGATGCCGTTCGAATACGCCCCGTTTCATCCTTGAGCTCCTCCGTCGTCGTCAGATGGTGCCAGCCAGTCCCAGGCTCTGTTCCAGCTTGCTGTCATTCAGATTTCAGCAGTCAAAGTGTTTATCACAGTGGCTTCAAGTATCGCTGCCCTGTCGGACACCACTGGCCAGATTAGAGGCCTGACGTCAGAAAGCACCCATCTCTTGCCTTTTGTCGCCTCTCCTCCATCGTGGCCACTGAGGAATCTGTCCTACCTGCTTGGAAGCTGATGTCTGCTCCTGAACTCTTATGACAGGGCCCAGACAGCCTTTGCTTCTGGAAAATGACTCTTTTCCCCTCCAATGACTTCAGTGGCTTTGCCACACAGATTTCACTTCTGTTCTCAGGCCCTTGAATGCCCAATCTGGGAATTCCGGCAAGGTGCAGCTGACACCCCAGACCAACAATCATTCCCAATCATCATCTCACCTGACCTGCGAGGTCAGTGACAGGTCCTTGCTACCCTGAGGCCAGTGCAAACTGCTCCAGCAAAGTCTTCTAGGAGCTTCTGCATCGATCAGTTAAGATCAGAAAGGAAAGGAGGTGAGGCTCCTCACTTTAAGTAGCCAGTTTGGGCTACAGCATAACCAAGCACCCACCCTTTCTGATGTAAGACTTATTGTGGTAACAAACGTCTCCTATTAGCTCTTGGTTTATTTTGGGCACTGCAGATGCTGCCAGATGTTTACTTTTAATGTGAAGAGAATTACACTGCTCTTGTGAGTGGGGGCAGGGAAGGGGGAGCTCAGGGCTCTGAGGGCTGGGGACCCCCTTCTACAGCTCAGTCACCAGGGCTCTTTCCTCCTCCCCTCCAGATGTGGCCCAGCCCCCAAGCCTCTAGAAATCAGTCTTGTCAAGTCAGCAGATCCAGACTTTTCTGAGCATGGAGGGCCTTGAAGCCGCCAGCGCCCAGGCAGCACACATGGGCCACCATGTGGGGCACACGTGTGTGACTGCAAGGTCACGCCTGGGCTCCACCAGCCTGAACAGACACTCTCCGAGTAGGATCCTGCCTTCAGGGCATCCCCCCCGCCCCGAACCTTGGCTATCTTTTGAAACAACTTCTTCCTTGACAAGACCCGAAAGAACTCCCTTGTCCATTATTTGGAATATCTGGGGCCCCTGGCTGATACAAGCAGTTTCCGACTGCTGCTAACCTGAAGGTTGGCAGTTCAAACCCACCCAGAGGCTCTGGAGAAGACGGGCCTGGAGAATTGCTTCTGTTTAAGATTATGGACAAGGGATGAGAGGTGGGATGGGAAAGGGGGAAGTTTACAGCCAAGAAAACCTGTGGGGCAGGTTTTACTCTGGGATGCATGGGGTCTCCCTGAGTTGGAATTCACTCGACAGCAGTGAGTGTGGATTAGGTTTTGACTGTCTAAATATAATACTTCTGGCAGTTATAGCTACAGCAGAACCCCAAGACCAGGCTCAGAAACCCACAAAGCAGGGGTTTCTGCTATTGCTCTGTTGCCTGGTCCTATCACAGCTTGCCGAGTCTAGTAGGATTTGCAGGATGTTATACTGCTAAGGGGTACCGAGGCCAGAGGCAGAATCCAGGGTCAATACCACTTCTTTGCATGAGGGTCTGAAATAGTCCAAAGACACGGAAGGTGATGACCTACAACCCACATCCTTTGAAGGAACATTCCTGATCCCACATCGGCTTGTACCATCTGAGAAGACAGGCCTATGAATCAATGACTTAGTTGTGTATACACAGGTCAAATATGTTCCTGTTGAATGATCTTACCACCAGGTGTTGTTATTAAGTGCCATCAAGTTGGTTCCAACTCAGCAACCCTATGTACAACAGAAAGAAATGCTGCCCAGTCTCACACCATCCACATAACTGTTGTTATCCTTCAGCCTGTTGTTGTAGCTTCTACAACAATCCATCTCATTGAGGGTCTTACTCTGTTCCGCTGATCCTCTGCTTTACCAAGCTCAATGTCCTTCTCCAGGGAGCAGTCCCTCCTGATAACATGTCCAAAGTATGTGAGATGAAGTCTTGCCATTCTTGCTTCTAAGGAGCATTCTGGCCGTACTTATTCCAAGACAGATTTGGTTCTTCTGGCAGTTCATGTTACTTTCAGTATTCTTCGCCAACACCGTAACTAAGGGCATCACTTCTTCCATCTTCCCTCTTCATTGCCCAGCTTTCACATGCCTACGAAGGGGATTGAAAACACCGTGGCCTGGGTCCTGTGCACCTTAGTCTTTAAAGGGACATCTTTGCTTTTTAACTCTTTCAAGAGGAGCAGATTTGCCTAATGCAATGCGTCATTTGTTTTCTTGGCTGCTCCTTCCATGGGCATTGATTGTGGATCCAAATAAAATGAAACCCTTGACAACTTTTGTCTTTTCTCCATTTATCATGATGTTGCTTATCGGTCTCCTTGTGAGAATTTGGTTTTCTGTATGTTGAGGTGTAATCCACACTGAAGGCTGTGATCTTTGATTTTCATCAGTAAATACTTCAAGTCGTCTTCACTTTCAGCAAGCAACGTTGTATCATCTGGGCATCACAGGTTACTAGTGAGTTTCCTCCAATCCTGAAGCCTCCTTCTTCCTAGAGTCCAGCTTCTTGGATGATTTGCTCAGCACACACAGTGAGTAAGTACAGTGAGATGCACACATTTCTTAACTTTAAACCATGCAGTATGGCCTTGTTCTTTTCAAATAACTGTTTCTCAGCTTAAGAGTCAATTCCTCATGATAACCATTAAGTGTTCTGGGATTCTTCACAACGTTAACCAGAGTCTGTGGTGATCCACGTAGTGGAGTGCCATTGCATAGTCAATAACACCCAGATTTTTCTTTCTGTTATTCTCTCTTTTCAGCCAGGATGCCATCTGATACCAGCAATGCTATCCTTCATTCCATGTCCTTTTCTAAATCCAACTTAGATTTCTGGCAGTTCCCTCTCAAGGTACCACTGCAACTGCTTTTGAATGATCTTCAGCAAAATTTTACTTATGTGTGACATAAATGACACTGTTTGATAATTTCTGAATCCTCTTGGATGTCTGTTCTTTGGGATCGGTGCAAATACAGATCTCTTCCAATCGATTGGCCAGGTAGCTGCCTTCCAAGTTTCTTGACAGAGATGATTGAGTGCTCTCAGCAGTCCATCTGTTTGTTGAAACATCTCCATCAGTGTTCTGTCAATTCCTGGAGGCTTTTCCTTGGCCAGTGCCTTCAGTGCGGCTTGGACTCTTCCCTCAGTATCATCAGTTCCTGACCACATGCTGCCTCCTGAAACAGCAGGCTGTGGACCAGTTCTTTTTGGTATGGTGACTCTGTGTATTCCTTCCATCTTCTTGGATTCTTCCTGCATCGTTTAATGTTTCTCCCATAGAATCCTTCACTATTACAACTCGAGGTTTGACTTCTTTCTTCAGTTCTTCCAGCCTGGGAAATGCTGAGCATGCTCTTCCTCTTTGGTTTTCTACCTCCAGCTCTTTGCACATGTTGTTATACTTTGTCTTCTTGAGTTGCCTTTTAAAATCTTCTATTTAGCTCATTTACTTCATAACTTCTTCCATTTGCTTTAGCTATCAATGTCCAAGAGCAAGTTTCAGAGTCTCTTCAAAATCCATCTTGGTCTTTTCTTTCTTTCCTGTCTTTTTAAGGATGTCTTCCTGTCTTCATATATGAGATCCTTGACATCATTCCACAACTCATCTGGTCTTTAGTCATTAATGTTCAGTGTAGCAAATCTGTTCTTGAGATGGTCTCTAAATTCAGGAGTGATGTATTCAAGGTCGTACTTTGGTTCTTTGGGGACTTGTTTATAAGTCACCAGGTGACTCTCCCTAAAAACTTAGGAAACACATTAAGAAGACTAGGGGATGTGTGGCTCTGGTATCTCATTCCTAAAGATGGCCAGGGATAAGTATACTCCAGATTTCTTTTCATTCTTCTCTAGAGGAAGCAGGAGCATCCAAAGGCTTAACTGGGATTGTTTCCCTAAATTAATTTCTACCCCTGTGGGTCAGTTGATCTCTGACCAGGGAGACAACAGAGATCACAGGCTTCTCTTCCTGGAAATGTTCCTGGAGCCTTTAGACAGAGGTCATAGGTTACTGTTATGAGTTAACTTGTGTCCCCCAAAATATGTGTTGTAAATCATAACTCCTATACCTGTGGATGTAATCCCATTTGAGTGTAGGGTTTTCTCTGTTACATTAATCACGTGCTATCTGTGTAAGATGTGTTTTAAGACAACCACTTTTTAAAAATTTTTTTTACTTATTTTGCTGTCGTTGAGAATATACCCAGTAAAACATAAAAATACGGAATGCTTCACAAATTTTCATGTCATCTGTATGCAAGTCTAAAGTCAAAGTTGCTGCATTGAGCCAATTCTGACTCATAGCAATCTTGTAGGTCAGAGTAGAATAGCTCCATAGAGTTTCCAAGGAGCACCTGGTGGACTTGAGCTGTTGAGCTTTCGGTTAGCAGATGTAGCACTTAACCACTACACCACTAGAGACCATGCTATACTCCTCTGAATCATTCTAATTGTAGTGTATGTACTGCCAAAGTGAGCACTAAGTCCAGGTGCAGATTATCCAGTAGGCAAGGTGAGCACAGTGCTGACCCTGCTTACCAGGTCATCTGTAGTGAACAATCTCACCTGGGTCTCACCACATCATGATATGAAATTTGTCACTACAAATTAGTAAGCACAAGTAAGCCCATGCTTACCTGGTTTATTGGCTAATCTACCCCTGAATAAGCCAATCATTTTTGAGATACATAAGAAGACCAGGCACAAAAAATCATCAATATACTGTTGCAGTTGCTTTTGAATGATCTCGAGCAAAATTTTACTTGTGTGTGATGTTAACAATATTGTCCAGTAATTTCCACATTCAGTTGGATCACCTTTTTTTTGGAATGGGAATAAATATGAATCTCTTCCAGTCAGTTGGCCAGGTAACTGTCCTCCAAATTTCTTGGCATAGATGAGTGAACACTTCCAGCGCTGCATCTGTTTGTTGAAATATCTCAGGTGATATTCCATCAACTCCTGGAGCCTTGTTTTTCACCAATAACTTCAAGGCAGCTTCAACTTCTTCCTTCAGTTCCATTGATTACTGATGACATGCTGCCTCCTCACATAGCTGAACATCAACCAGTTCTTTCTGGTATAATGACTCTGCGTATTCCTTCCATCTTGTTTTGATGCTCCCCGAGTCATTTAATAGTTTCTCTGTAGAATCCTTCACTATTACAACTTGAGGCTTGAATTCTATCTTACACTCTTTCAGTTTGAGAAACACAGAACATGTTCTTCCCTTCTGGTTTCTCATTTCCAGCTCGTTGCACATGTCATTTTAGTATTTTATTTTGTCTTCTCCAGCTACCCTTTGAAATCTTCTGTTTAGTTCTTTTACTTCACCATTCCTTCCTTTTGCTTTAGCTGCTCGATGTTCGAGAGCAAGTTTCAGAGTCTCTTCTGACATCCAATTTGGTCTTTTCTTTCTTTCCTGTCTTTTTAATGACCTCTTGCTGTCTTCATGGATGATGTCTTTGATGTCATTCCACAGTTCATCTGGTCTTCAGTCATTAGTGTTCAACACATCAAAGCTGTTCTTGAAATGGTCTTTAAACTCAGGTAGGATATGCTCAAGGTCATACTTTGGCTCTCATGGACTTGTTCTAATTTTCTTCAGTTTCTATTTGAAATTGCATATAAGCAATTGATGGTCTGTGCTGCAGTCAGCACGGGTCTTGTTCTGACTGCTGATGTGGAGCTTTTTCATCATCTTTTTCCAAAGATGTAGTCGATTTGGTTTGTATGTATTCCATCTGATTAGTTCCAGGTATACAATTGCCATTTGTGTTCGTTAAAAAAGGCATTTGCAATGAAGAAGTCACTAGCCTTGCAAAATTCTATTGTGTGATCTCTGCCTTTACTTCTGTTACCAAGGCTGTGTTTTCCAATTACCAAACCTTCTTCTTTGTTTCCAGATTTTGCAGTCTGATCACACTGTTGAATTCAAAATGACCAGTAGTGGTCCATTTCAGCTCACTAATGCCTAGAATATCAGTGTTTATGTGTTCCACTTTATTTTTGACGATTGCCAATTTTCCTGGATTCATACTTCTTACATTCCATATTCCGATTATTGATGGGTGTTTGCAGCTGTTTCTTCTCATTTTGAGTCATGCCACATCGGCAAACAAAGATCCCAAAAGGCTTTCTTCTGCCCGTGTCATTAAGGTAGACTCTACTTTGGGGAAGTAGCTCTTCCCCAGTCACCTTCAGAGTGCCTTCCAACTTGGGGGCTCATTTTCTGGCACTGTATCTGACTATGTTTTGCTGCTATCCATAAGGTTCTCACTGGCTAATTCTTTTCAGAAGTAGCCTGCCAGGTCCTTCTTCCTAGTCTGTCTTAGTCTGGAAGGTCAGCAAAACCTTTCTGCCATGGGTGGCCCTGCCAGCACCTAAATACCAATAGCATAGCTTCCAGCATCACAGCAACAGGCAAGCCTCCAAATAAAATTTTGCTGAAGATCATTTGAAAGTGACTTCAACAGTAGATTGACAAGGAACTGCCAGAAATTCAAGCTGGATTCAAAAGAGGACATGGAACCAGGGATATCATTGCTGATGTCAGATGGATCTTGGCTGAAAGCAGAGAACACCAGAAAGATGTTTACCTGTGTTTCATTGACTATGCAAAGGCTTTTGACTGTGTGGATCATAACAAATTATGGCTAACATTGCATAAAATTGGAATTCCAGAACACTTAATTGTGCTCTTAGGGAATCTGTATATGATCAAGAGGCAGTCATGTGAACGGAACAAAGGGGCACTACACAGTTTAAATCTGGAAAGATGTATGTCAGGGTTGTATCCCTCTACCATACCTTTTCAACCTGTATGCCAAGCAAATAATCTGAGAAGCTGGATTATGTGAAGAAGAATGAGACATCAGGATTGACAGACGACTTGCTAATAACCTGCATTATGTAGATGACACCACCTTGCTTGCTGGAAGTGAAGAATATTTGAAACACTTACTGCTGAAGATCAGGGACCACAGCCTTCAGTTTGGGTTGCACCTCAACATCAAGAAAACAAAAATCCTCACAACTGGACCGGTAAGCAATATCATCATAAATGGAGAAAGGATTGAGGTTGTCAAGGATTTTGTTTTACTTAGGTTCACAATCAATGCCCGTGGAAGCAGCAGTCAAGAAATCAAAAGACACATTGCATTGAGAAAATCTGCTGCAAGGGGTCTCTTTAAAGTACTGGAAAGTAAAGATGTCACCTTGAAGACTAAAAGTGCACCTGACCCAAGCTGTGGTGTTTTCATTCACATCATATGCATGTGAAAGCTGGATTGTGAACAAGGAAGCCAGAAGAAGAATTGTTGCCTTTAAATTGTGGTGTTGGAGCAGAATGTTGACAGTACCATGGACTGCCAAAAGAACAAACAGATCTGTTCTGGAAGAAGTCCAACCAGAGTGCTCCTTGGAAGCAAAGATAGCAAGACTCTGTCTTACATGCTTTGGACATGTTGTCAGGAGGGATTGATCCCTGGAGAAGGACATCATGCTTGATAGAGTAGAAGGTCAGCAAAAAAGAGGAAGACCCTTAGCAAAACGGATTGGCACAGAGGCCGCAATGATGGGCTTAAATAAAAATGATTGTGGGCATGGCCCAAGACTGGGCAGTGTTTTGCTCCATCACGCATGGAGTCACTGTCATTCAGAATGGACTCAGCAGCACTAAGAACAACAGGCACAGAAACAAGCCAGCAGAAACAGGCAGGCAGACATCACAAGAAGGCCACCAAGGAATGCTGAAAAGACCATCGGAGAGGCTGAGACAAGGATATTCTCCAAAGAAACTTCCCCTAGAATTGACACCCTTAATTCAGACTTTCAGCCATGTAAACTGTGAGAAAATAAATTCATTTTTTAAAGTCACCCACTTGTGGTGTTTCTGTTACAGCAGAGTTAGATAGCTGACACTGTCACCAAGGAGGCACTTTAGGTGGCTGGTGGTTACGTTAAGCACCCTGGTTTGGAATCTGATCTCCCTGAGTCATTCCCTATGGGAGTTCAAACAGATTCACTGCTGCTGTGGATTATAAATAATGTCAGTAAAGCATTGGAGGCTGTCACATACAGGAGCAGATTATCCAATAGATAATGTAAGCACAGTGCTCACTTTGCTTACCATCATCTATAGACAACAATTGCACATTTTTTCCTGACATCAGAGATTCTGCTTCTAGATGTGGCTGGCATCTCCCTCTTTCCCAGTCCTTCGGCACCTTCCTACAGAATCAAAACCTCTTCAAATTCATGATCCCTAACAGGGGCAGATGGCCCAGTATGCAAGGTAAGCACAAGCTTACTTATGCTTACTTACTAATCTATAGTGAACACTTTCACATGTTTTTCATGGTGAAACCCATTGTTCACTAGAAGTGATCTGGTTATCAAGGTAAACACTATGCTTACCTTGCCTATTGGATAATCCTCCCCCCACATATCATAAATCCTCAATAAATACTAGCTGTTACTATCATTGAAAACCCTGGGGTCATAGTGGTTAAGTGCTATGGCTGCTGTTCTAAAGATCAGCAGTTCCAATCCACCAGGCACTCCGTGGAAATTCTATGTGGCAGTTCTACTCTGTCCTATAGGGTCACTATAGGGTTGCTATGCATCAGAATCAACTTGATGGAAACAGGCTTTTTCTTAGGTATTATTATCATTGTGATGTTTTTTATTGGGTTCTAGATCTGGTCTGCTCCAAGAGGTCCTGGGGCACAGGGACCATCTCTCTGGGGGTCAAACATGTCATGGATTGCTCCAGACTGTCCTGGCTCTCTCCCCAGCCAGATGTGGCTCAGGAAGTACAGCAGATGAGACAGCTGGGAGGGTTTGGAACCTGACAGGACCACCCATTGGGCTGGGGAAGGTGCTAGCAGGACCACCTCAGCTGCAGCTGCCGGGCAGCCATCCAGGGTGACAGACAGATGCAGCGTGCGAGGACATGGAAACAGACAGCAGGTGATAGCTCAGCAACAGTCAGCTCTGGGGAGCAAGTAGCAGATCACCCGTGTTTGGTAACAGGGCGTTCCAACCAGCAGATGGACCAGAGCAGTGGATGGCTCTAGATAGGTATTCTGGAGTCCAAGCAGGCAGGCAATAACAGGGAGGTCTGTCAGATCCCAGAACCCAACTAAAGGCCAGATTTAGGGCAGGGACGCCATCAGAAGCAGAGCAGGCCCTCACGCCTAGAAAGACTAAGCTGGGTTATCAATGTAGATACAGGTAGCAATGATATTACCAGAATGTGGGCATACAGCCTACAAGGAAAAAAGAGGACACATGCACTAGGAAGGTGGCAGGTCTTGATGTGGCCCAGCCCTACTCTCCTCCTGGGCCTGGGGCAGGCCAACCACAAGGGCAACCGGGACAGGGCTGCTTATCCCTACAATATGGCAAGGTCAGGACAGGACAGAACAGGTGAGGGAGATTGGAAGCTTAGTGTCATCATAAGGGTAATTCCTCGTCTCACTGTCTCTCTGACTCGCACACACAGATTTCTCTTCAGTTTTCCCAATTCTTGAACTTTATCTTTTTTCTCCTCTAGATCCTATTTGGAATCCCTATTTGGTAAGTGCTACAGCTGCTAACCAAAAAGTCAGCAGTTCAAATCCACCAGGCACTCCTTGGGAACACTATGGGGCAGTTCTACTCTGTCCTATGAGGTCACTATGAGTCAGAACTGACTTGACCACAGTAGGTTTGGCTTGGGTGCTAGATGCTATTTGTTGATAAGGAAGAACCAAAATGGCTAAGATCAACTTTTTTTTTTTTTTTTAATGGAAACCTATCAGTCTCTCAGGGCCTCGGTAGCCCCTCCCAGTCATCTGGCAAGTTCCGTATGACTAGGCATCTGCTCTCTGCTATGCAGAAGGAGCTGTCCATAGCGGCAGGTACCGCTGGAGGGAGTGAGATCCCCGACTGAGGAAGGATGGCAGTCTCCAGAACCCCTGCTTTGGGTTCATTTCCCATATGTCCCTTTCTTAGGCTCAACTAACAACTCCTCCACAACTGTGTTCTAGACCCATATGTTGCTAAAGACCACCGAAGATTTTGCCTTGGGGAGCAAATGACCTGGAGAGACAGACTCAAGGGTCGTCTGTACTAGACCCACAGACCTACCTCATATTCACCTGTGCTTGATACCCATATTAAACCTCATGCCAGTACATATGTGTTAGTTCCAAAGCTTCACACACATACACACACATCTGTGCTGTTTTTCTAGCCATACCCATGGCCCTTGTCACTAGTCACCAAAATTTAATGGTGTGTATAACAGGAGTGAACATCACGTCACGTAATACAGGCAGGCCCACTGGGCCTAGTTGGCAATCCCCTCCCCACAGCCTCTAGGAAAATCGGCTTCACTACCCTTGTTGGTCCTCTTCTTTCCTCCCCAGCAAGGTGTCTGAGGAGCTAGTGAGCAGGCCTGGTGACAGCAGGCTAGGCTGCCCTCGCAGTTTGCTCTTAGCTTTGGAATACGGCTGCATGTGTCCATGGGTACAGGAGTCCACCTGGAGCTGAGTTTCATGGGATCCATATGCAGCTGGGACTATGTCTCTAGTGATAGACAAACCAGGGTCACCAGGCCTTTCCCACCCTCCAGGGCTTCCAGGACACGTAACAGCTAAAATGACCAATGACATGGTCTAATACTTTTCAGCAGAGGGAAATGAGTAGAGAGAAGTGTTTACACAGGTGATGGAAGAGCTCATGAAGCCACTTAGGGGGTAATGAGCCAAGCCAGAGATTAGCAATGCAGGAAGTCATTTCCACCCTATGGCTGGAGAGAAAAAGGAAACAGAGGAAGTGGGATCGCCTGAGTCCAAAAGACATGGCTGTCCAGTCGGAACTGCAACCGCAGAGGAAAGGCCACCTCTTGTGAGTGGAAGCCATGGAATAGATGCAGCCTCTGCCAGAGACTCCATAGGAAGGTGAGAGGAAACAGTACTCTGATTTTTCTGCCCAGGATCTTCTAAGGAGCCTGATGGCACAGTGGTTATGCACTTCGCTGATAACCAGAAGGTTGGTGGTTCAAACCCACCAGTTGCGCCATGGGAAAAAGATGTGGCTGTTTGCTCATATAAAGATTACATCCTTGCACATACCACAGAGCAATTCTACTCTGTCCTGTAGAGCCACTATGAGCTGGAATTGATGCTATGACAATGGTGTTTTGTTTTGTTTTGTTTAGCACCTTCTAATGTCTACCAGCCCTACCCCATTACCTGAATTTATCTGGGAGCCCAAGTTCAAGGAGTCTGGGCAATGCTTTCTCTGCAGAGCAGCACGGGAAAGACAAGGAAATGATTTTGAGAGCAAACAGATCATTGACCAGCACCAGTTAAGACTAATAGTCCGTTGGGCCTTGGATTGTCTACTTGTTTTAGAAAAATACTAGAGCTGGCTTCTCAGGGAGCAGTCTCCTCCTTAGCTTGGGAACACCCAGAAGTCTACTCTACACGTTCATCACAACAGGACAAGACCCCTGAAGGAAACTGCGTACTGTCTTTGCATCCTAGTTAGGGACCAGACTAGGTCTAGACAAGGATATCAAGGAACTCTTTTGAGCCATTTCCAGTACTGGAAAAAGGCTTGCCATGCACCTTGCAGGGAGGTTTCTGGGTGGCACAAATGGTTTGCACTTGACAGCTACCTAAAAGGTTGGAAGTTTGAACCCATCCACCCTTCTGTCACGGAAAAAAGGACTGGCAAGGTGCTTCCATCAGTATTACACTAAACCCCATAGAGGTCAGTTCTACTCTGTAACACATGGGGTTGCCATGAGGGGAAGAGACTCAACAACAATGAGTTTTAACTTTTTTTTGGTTTGGTGCCTTGGTGAATGCTGAGGTATCTGACAGGGACTTGGAAGGCGGGCACTACAGCACTCGAAGTGCTCCTTGGAGGAAACTAGAGAGCTCCCACCTCCCATCCATCTACCCCGTCTCCCTGCAATGCAGTATGCATATGGCCCAGCTTCCTTCAGGCCTTGTAGGGTAGCGTATCCACAATTTTCAGCCTGAGCTGGATGTCAGGGGCAGACGCCCACCCTTAGATCGATCCTCCCAGGCACATCCCAGGCTGATCTTCAACTCTCTACCCCTGTCCAGAATCCAGTCCTGATACAGGAAGCTAGCCTCAGTCATCTGTGATGCTCTCTGGCACCTTGCTTGCTTCTGAAGATGCCACCATCAATGCCTTATCTCCCTGTACACGGATGCCGCTCCTACTTCAAGAGGCAGAGACTGAGCCACAACCCTTAAATGTGGACTTGACCAATAAAAGGCAATGGAAATGACAGTTCTGGGACCTCCAAGACTGACTAGATCATAGTAAGACTTTCAGGTTCTGCCCAGGCACTTTGAAACACTTGTCTTGGGGACACTCCCTCAAGTACCCAACCTCCATGCAGAGAAACACTCATGCCACAGGAGGCCACCATGTGTAAATACTGCAGTCAGTGGCCCCAGATGCGCTCTCTGTCAACAGCCAGCATCAGCTAACAGTCATAGGAGCAAACCACCTACCAGCCCCCTGGAGCCTTCCTTTGACTGTAGCCCCATCCAACAGCTGATGGCAAACACATGAGGGACCTCAAGGAGAGCCTCCCAGTGGAGCCCAGTCAACACAAGGAACCAAGAAGAAGAAGAATCGACTGTTGTTTTAAATCACTAAGATTTGCGGTAGCTTATTTATAGAGCAGTGGGTAACCAAGACATGCTCCAGTGAGTGGCAATAACTTAGAATACAGTGTGGGAGCCTTGAGTTCTGCAAGATACCAGAACTGGCTGAGCACATAGTAGGACACAAGCTCTGACCACTGGTCCTGATCACTGATGAACTGGCACCAGATGTGTGGGCCTCCTGACCCACAACGTGTCTTCCCACTGGCTGATGCCCTTGGAAATGAAATATCTGCCACCTGACTTCATGCTATCATCTCCCTACTAATGAGGATGTGGATACTACTGTCTCCAGAGATTCTTGACCACTTACTCCCACCTCCTTCCAACTCTTCCTATTGCAAGAAATGAGAAGTAGTTTGTCCTCAGAGTCTGTTTGCCCCAGCTATGTCACAGGATTCCCAACCCAGTCTCAACAGCCAGTCCCAATATCTGTCTTCATTGTCATAGTAACGCAGATGCTGCACCTGCCTCCAGAGCCTGCTCTCTGCTCTTGTGTTTGTTCGTTGGTTTCTCTGGTACCTTTAAATGTCTGATTGAATTTCGTACCTTGAATGAGCACTTTTAAAGATGGAAGATTCTCAGACTAGGGTGCTTCCCTCAGCCCTTCTCTCTGCTTGGTGATTTTTTTACAAGCCCTCCTCTCCCTCTCCTCACTCCCGTGACTCCCATACGTCTTCTCGTGTCCTGTGAATTCTTCTTCCAGGTGCTGGTCACTGCACCTGCTCCAGACTACAGCGTACTCTTAACTGCCAAGTCAGTGCACAGCCTGGGACTGCTGAAGGGTGTAGCCTGGCCAGCAATGCTCTCCACCTTGATGCTTGGTGGGACAAAGAGGGGTCTGAAACCTAAGCTCACATGAAACACCCCATGATGCTCCTGAGCACATGGCCCCCGACTCCTTGTAACACAAATTCTCCCAAAAGTCCCTGCTCTCTGAGTTGGGAAGCCCATGCAGTCAAAATCAAGTGACCAGGGACCAAGCAGAAGCACAGAGGGTGGGATGTATAATTTCAGGAAGTCCGCAAGCCTGCATCTCCTACTAATGTCCCCCACTGTCCCTTGGGAGAACAAAAAGAGGTCCAGGCCAGGCTTTGTCCACATAGCCTAATTCTTAGTTTCATTTTTTGTGAATGTGAATCACATTTTAGAGATCACACTGTAAGATGGCTTTTCAAATGCTTCTCACCATGTTGGTCCAAGTAGCCCATCTGGCTACCAGGCAGTGGCGATAGCAAGGTTGTAGTCTTTATGGTTTTAAAATGCTGGTTCCCTTTGAAGCATAAGTGATGAAGATGACAATAACTGCAATGAGACAGGAAACATTTTTGAGATCACGTTGCTGTGAGTTGCCATGGACTTGTTGCCAAGCCATAGTGACCTTGGGTACAAGTACTGCCGATTAAGTACACAAACTCATCCTAGAAAGAGTGCTACATTCCTCACCGCTGAATATCACTATGGTCACCTTGGAAGTCCTCCCCTTGTGAAGCTATGCACCTACCCCTGCACCTAGCCCACCCTTCAAACCAATTTTGGAACTCTTTTCCTGGAATGGCCATCACAGCTGTCGTCATATTACACTTGAAGTCCTGACGGTCATCAAAATGTCTTCCTTTCAATATTTCCTTTGTCTTTGAGTAAAGAAAAAAGTCAGTGGGGGCCAGATCAGGTGAATAGTGAGGGTGATGCAATGCAGTTTTGTTCAGTGGCTAAAAACTCTCTCACAGACAACCATAGAATTAAGTTAACAAACTTGCCACCATGCACAATGGCCATTCCAGAAAGAGTATGAAAATCGCTTTGAAGTGTGGACTAGGCGCTGGCATCGGTGCATAGCTTACCAAGGGGAGTACTTTGAAGGTGACTGTAGTGATATTCAGCAATAAGGTATGTAGCACTTAGAACAGTTAAGTGTGCTAGAACTCTCTCTGTGGTTGTTGGTGTGTTTGAGTCCACTGCTGGCAGCTGTGTCAGTCTATCGGCCTATCGCATTGAAGAGTTCCCTTGTCTTCACTGACCCTCTGTTAACCAGCCAATGGCTGTCCACCTAGGAGCTCCCTTCCGTTGGCCCACTCCCTCCACCACATCCAACTTGGATCTAAGCAGCTCACCTCTTCTGTGCTCTGTGCCTCAAGGGAGGGATGTGATGAGCAGAAAGAGGAAAACACAAGCTTTGATGTCTGGGGAAGATGAAAATATTTAGGAGAAACATCTCGAGGGAGAGCAGGGCTTCCCTCCACTCCCTCTTTAAACCCCCCCAAACAGTGAAGAGTCCCTTAAAGTACAGAAAGGCAGGGAGATGGAGGGAAGATAGAGGCTGAAGCCCCTAACCTGAAGGACCCACATAGATGGGATGAGGCCACAAGCCAGCAGAGGGCCTCTTAAGGGACACTGTTGGCATCAAGAGCCCTTGGGCACAGCCATGGCCAGCACCCAGGGTGTCTTTGTCGTCTGGTACTGCCCTGACAGAAATACCACAAGTGGATGGCTTTAACAAAGAAAAGTTTATTCTTACACAGTCCAGGAGAGTGGAAGTCCCTATTCAGGGTGCTTGCTCCAGGGGAACATACTGTGTCTCTGTCAGCCCTGGAGGAAGGTTCCTGTGTTGCATCTGTCTTTCTTTGGTCTGAGAGCTTCTCAGCACAGGGACCTCAGGTCCAAAGAGTGTGCTCTGCTCTCAGTGCTGCTTTCCTGATGGTAGGAGGTTCCCCACTCTCAGCTTGCTTCTCTTTCCTTTCGTCTCTTGTAGGATACCCTGGTGGTGTAGGGGGTTAAGTGTTATGTCAGCTAACGGAAAGGTCGGCAGTTCAAACCTGCCAGGTGCTCCCTGGAAAGTCTGGAGCAGTTCTGCTCTGACCTAGGTTCACTATGAGTTGGACCTGACTCGACGGCAGTGGGTTTGGTTTGGGTTTTGTTTTTCTTCTTGTAGGATAAGAGGTGTTAGAAGTAACACTCCAGGGAAACTCTCTTTACACTGGAGCAGTGAGGTGACCTTTGGAAGGGTGTTACACTCCCACCCTAACCGTCTAAACTAACAATCCATTGTGTTAACCACAGGCAGAGATTAGGATTTACAGCATGGGAAAACCACAAAACGGAGGACAATCACGAAGTACTGGGAAGCACGGCCCAGCAAATTGCTACATGCATTTTGAGGGGGGACACAATTCAATCCATGCCACAGGAACTCATGGCTGACTTTCCTGATGGGGCCACCTGTGACTCTTCCTTCTACAGCAGCCAGCCTCTGAGTCATGCTTTGCGGTGTCCCTACCCAGCCCTCGGTGTCCTAGGACACTCAGGAACCTCAAGAAGCAGAAGCTGGGCCCCCAGCCTTCATTGCCAATGTCACCCACACACACCTATAGGGATGCAGTCGGGAACCCTCAGCCCCACCCACAAGCTGGAAGAGGGTTAAACACCTTAGTGACAGCACTCACTGGCCTCTCCCTAGGTGAGAGGCAACATCATCTTCCAACAAAAACCAAACCCACAGCTGCCAAGTCAACTTCAAGTGGTAGCAACCTCTGCAGGAAAGAGTAGAACTGCCACATGTGGTTTCCAAGGAGCAGCTGGTGGATTCAAACTGCCAGTGCTCTGGTTGGCAGACACAGGCTTTAACTACTACACCAGCAGGCTTTTAAGTCTCATAGGAACTTCGTGTCTTATCTTTAATGATGCAATAGTCATGCAAGTTCCTGATGTTGTTAGCCCCTGTCCAATCAGCTCTCAACTCACAGTGACCCCCACGTCCAATGGAACGACACACTGCTCAGTCCTGTGTCATCCTCTTGACCGGGGGTGGATCAGATCACTGTGATCCGCAGGGTTTTCACTGGCTGATTTTCAGAAGTGGATTGCCGGGCCTTTCTTCCTACTCTTACTCTGTAAGCTGCACCGAAACCTGTTCGGCATCATAGTAACACGCCAGCCTCCACTGACAGATGAAGGGTGGCTGCTTGTCAGGTGCATTGGCTAGGAATCAGAGCTGGAACTCATACACAGAAGGTGAAGATTCTACCACTGTGATAGATTGAACTGTGTCCCCCCAAAAATGTTTGTAGCCATTTAGCTGGGCCATCGTTCGCAATGTTTTCCCATGTTATACATCCTAATCTCTGCCTGTGGCTAATCGATAGGATGACTATGTTAAAAGATGATTAGGGTGGGACT